>OY728125.1:2031638307-2041638307 GCA_963277665.1 Viscum album
TGATTTAAGATTAAACCAGATTTTGTAATTGGAGAAAAAATATATTATCTCAGTTACATAAATGTTAGTGTCGTTAGCAATGAGAATATCATGAGAGACTCCTATTATAATTATGATGTTAGAGCTCCAAAATTAAACAATGGAATAAGAATTTACTTCCATTATTAAAATCACCTCTACGTACTTAGAAAAGATATTTGTCATGGTCATAATGGACATGTACTCATGAGATGTTTCTAGTGGATATGGTCCCATGACATTTATTCCCTAGACCATAATGGGACTATGGAACATAATAGTACATATGGGATCTGGTGGTTAATAAAAAATGTTGGCATATATCTGACATGTGAGGAACCTCTTAGAGTAATTTACATAGTCACACACCATGGTGGGAAAGAAGTATCCTAACCTAAAATATGGAATGAAAGATTAAACCCTTCTTGATGAGAACCACAAGGCTCAACATTAACTACCTATATAACATGATGAATATTGTCTCCCTGAATATAATAGAGACGAATTCCATTGAACCTGCATTTTTAAATAGTCTGATTAAGTCTTGGATCACTCTGAGGTGTAAACTATGCTAAATGTCGATAGATTCACTCGCATTTGGCTCTGTCTACTAATAGATTGTCGTTATGGAGATACTAAAATAAAGGGGATATTCAATAGGATATTTATTCAGCTATGGGATAAACCAGTGGACCTAATGTCGATGCACTAGCAGTCATGTGGATTTCTTACTAATTTACATCCTCATCTAGAGTTATAGGATTGATGATAATTTAATGTGCCACATGGATAAATAGATCAACTCGGTTTGGATCCGCAAGGGATGATCACAAACCATCCATGGAAATGGTTTGACCATTCTTCCACCGAGGAACGTGAGTAACCTCTATCTGGGAAGGGATGTTGTCCATCTGCAGGTAATTGAATTACAATACTGAAACAATCTCTAGATTCCTAATGGTACAATCACTATTGTTATGTTTAATGAAGAAATCATAGTCTCTTTTTGAATGTATGTGGAAAAAATCATTCTTGAGAGATATCCTGAGACCAGTAATGAGAGCCTAATATGCTGCCTCATTCATGGGGAATCCATATAATCACAGGAATGAATAACATCGGACTAACATTATAGGTCTGAAAAAGTCAATCCCCAGGGACACTCTGTTGAGATTAGGATCATTTAATCTTTTACTGATCGATCTTTAGGATTCCCCATCGAATATCATATACCAACATAGAATACCCTGATCCTCTGAGATGATGGCCTCATCTAGAGAATCTACATCTGGGGAATTCACTATAGGGGTCATATGAGTGACCAAAATGTCTGTAAACACCTGACATATGACTAATTTCTATTGAACAAACCTAATTTCGAACTACTAAAGGTTCATTTACTAATAAGATATCAGTCAAATCAATATGGGGTGATCCAAGATATTCATTATTGGATACATCTATGATACCATGTGTATCTTGTGATTCTACAAATATTACTACAACTTCTGAACTCCAATGACCAGAGTTAGGAACATCATCTCAGTAACTGAGTGTTTAGACTCTATTTCTAGGATCATGTGATTGTGATAGAATAAAATGATATTCTTTAATTCATTTTTTCATTGAGTGAGTATGGAACTGAGGGATCATTCTAGTGTAGTTTAATAAAGGACCTACAACTTCTTGAAGATAGGTAGCATTAAAACCAGAGGATGCATTAGATACAACTTGATCTACTCAAATATGGTTTGGTACTATGCTTCCCACTAATATATTAATTTTTTTTCATTATCTTTGAAAAGTTATTACACATTCTCAATAGATTCACAATTAATTGAAATAGGTAGCCCTGGTAGCCTTGGAGGCCTCAGAGATCCCGAAGGCTGCTCAGAGGAGTCATATGACTGATAGCCTTAATATCCTCTTGATAAATCTTGATACCTCTGTACCTGACGAAATATCCAAGAAACGTCCCAAAGGTAACCCAAAAATCCCAATTCAAAGGGTTCATCTTCATATGGTGGTAGAAGAGGAATCTAGGCACTCTCTTGATAAATCTACGATGATCATGATTTCGGATATATTTGACCTCCATATCATCTACATGACACTCTACTAGAATAATCAGGATCAGTTTGAATATACGGTGTATAGAATGCTAATATTCCCCCTGAAATTATTCAAACTAAATGTAATTACCATATGGTGGAAGGCTCCTTATGATATTATTTTTTCTTCAGGGTCCATTTAGATCTAATTATACCCAGAATACCCATCCATGTATTAGATATCCTACAACCTGGTGGCATAATCAATCAACACCTATGTCCTAGGAAGGGGTAAATCATCATTCAGATAATGGTGGTTGAAGTCCCAAAAGTAAATATAGAATCAGAATCATCATTTTTTATTCCTAACAGAGGTGATGAAGGGAATCCACCTAGTGTACTAAAACTCCATGATAAAGATGGGTTCGAAGAGATTTTACTATTCAGCCTCAACCAATCAACAATGAGAGGGGTTCATTTTCCTGGGAGGTTTCTCAAACTTGAGATGACTCACTGGGAGGCCAAGATGGTGTTTAGGTGACATGAAGGTCTAGACCTAGAATATTTTAGTAGATTGAAGAAAATAAATCATGATTTTTATAGTAAAATCATATACTGTAGTTGTTCCACTATAGGAACAACTACTCTGATCAGTGTTTGCCTCAAATTTGTCTCAATGTAAATATTTTTCCGAACTTACTCAACAACAGTGGTGGAGATGTATTCTTCAGATTTGGGAAGGTCATATTCCAAGTCCTCTTCATCGTCTAATGATATATATTTTTTGGGAGGAGGTGGTTTACCCAGAACTACTGATTCGGATTTTGGAGGACCATTGGTTATTACTTGGGATGATGTGGAATCCTAAATGGGAGACTCTTGTACTGCTAAAACCATGGGGGTGAAGACTATTAACCTGATTTCATAATTCCTTAGACCGAGGGGTTCACCGATTATGATTTCAAAGTATTGTTTGTGGGTCGGTTGGGGTCAGTTCAACCTAGCTCTGAAGAACATTTAGGTCTGGTGGGATGTTATAGCCATAGGGTGAATATCTCAATACATGACAGGGGTAGGGGATCTAGAATTTCCCGATCTTGACCCATTTAGGAATACAATGTAATCATACAATGTTACTTGTACATGGTAACACTTCTTCCGATCTTCTCTAAAATGAAAAAATAGTGTCCATTGTCTATAATTTTAGCTTCCAACTGGTGGATCGGAAAGATGAAAGCATCTTTAATGTTATTCCACAGGTCAGTCACAATTGTATTGTGCTCTACATCATTGGTCTAAACTCATTTATCCTTTCTCTTTTAATATTCAACATCCAATTAGTGATCTTAACAATAGTATTAGGGATATGAGTCACCATAGATTATTCCCACTCAACCATTGATGGAGTACATGAGACATTAGTGATATAAAGAGTGAACTGGTGCTTGTATATAGAGCCAGAATCTAACCATCAGTGCATTGAAGGAAATATCCTATGAGACAAACATAAAATCAGTGCTTGAAATCAGGAAACTGAACTATGTCTTCAAGAATATCGTTCCCCATGGGATTTTCTAGGACCTATTGTATCCCTAAATATTCATCTTAGAAGGACTCAAATCTCTTTCTGTTAGTCTGACCATGAAGAGTGTCTGGGTTGGGATATGATTGATCCTAGAATTTTCATGATCAAGACAGTGAATGATATCCATTCCATTGAACTGCACAATGATTTATAGTAGGAGGATGCTCCCTGGTATGGTAGAGCCTTTTCCTTCTTCTGAGAATGAGATGAAGACTTCACATTCATCTCACTTGAATTCCTCATCATGGAATTCTTCTTCATCCACTTCCTCTGTCTCAAAATGTACAGGGTTTATCAGAGCATCTATGAGAGATTATCAAATTTATAATAATAGGAATATTGAATTGAGGGTCATGATATTTTTATATATTTTGAAAAGGTTCTTAATCTGCAAAACATTAATCCAGACAAACATTTATTCTGATAAGATTTATGAAATACACTTCTTTTCAATCTGGTGTATTCTGACTGGTGATGAAAATGTCCCATTTCCCATAAACTAAACCACACATGTCATCTAGTTAACTGTACAATGGATAAGGTCAGGACATATCTGGGTATGACATAGGATGATGTTGTGCCGGTTGTTCTTCTTGGTAATGTATAGAGAATGGTGGTGGTAATTAATTTAAAAATACTAACAAAGAAGATGGTTCTTGCATATTTCTATACTAATCATTCTATCTAGTTTCTATAGCATGCATGCCTTGGCTTTAAGCATTGTCTTATTAATCCTTATGATGAACATATCCATGTCCCCTTTGATGATGGTGTCAAACAGAGGCATTATGAGGGTATTCTGGATACTCCTCGCACTTGGAACCATGTAGGGATCCACCATTATGATAGTATTCATGAAGGAATACTCTTGGTCATCATCAGAGGGTTTATCCATTGATTAATGGAATTTTGGGGAAATTCACATCTCTAGAGGCATGAAATCACCGATATTTCAAGATGGAATCAGTTATAGGTAATTTTAATTTCCTTTAGCTATAGGTTTTTTCTATTATATGAAGAATAATGATGTGACGTAGGCATATAAGAGGTAGCTAGAGGAATAACATTGACTTCATGATGTTTAGACCAATTCAAATGGTCATGGATGGCATCATGGGTGAAAGATAATTCTATTTTTGCTAACCAGTTATCATATTTTTGAGTCCCATGGCTAGAAACATGTTTCCATTCATCATCATTGTCATTTTTAGGCTTAGAAAAAATATATTCCTCCTATGTCGGGGTAGGGACCATTCATACTACATTGTTATCTACATGTTCATGGAGCTGCTCCTTTAACATAAAAACATTCATTGGGGTTTGTCCAATGATTCCTTGTAAGGTAAGTAGTATGGGCGATCAGTGATCTAAGGTTCCTAGGGATTCATACATTTTGGTAGCTTTATAATCCCTTGATCTAAGGTACATTGGAAGTAACTTGGAATCTGAACATAATTAAATTGGTAGGTATATTTTATCATATATTATAAGGAACATCTACATGTTTTCCAATAAAATTTATTTGGATCCTATCGAGGGGGGGGGAGGATCATCATTATCTCGCCAAAATGGAAATGTTATATTACATGGTGGAAATTAATGATTTTGTTATACTATATGATGAACATGAGGATGGTACTGAGGGTATTTACATTGAAATTTATTTGGGTGTGGTTACATTGGTAATGAATCTAGTGTCTTAGTGGACTCTATCTATGTGATGATAGTAGTTTAATCTTGGAAGATCATCTTGCAGGAGATGGTGGAGAAAATAGTCGCACCTTCCTTGCTTGTTACAAGACTTCATTTAGGAATTGAGGCTTGTCAGTTAAATCATGATATCCCCATGGAAAATTATGATTGATGGGGGAAGAGGCAATCCTATATTGAAATTCCCACACACATCATCAATAGAAGTTTGACCGTCAACGACATGTTATGTGAATTCATGATTTCCTTCCACCAGGTGAAAAATACTGTGATCCACTCATCTGGTTGTATCATGCACTTAAAGAGGTTGTCAATGATATTATTTCATGTGGTGGAACTAAAATAATAATGTAAATACCTTGGATTGTCATCTCATCCAGTAATGTTTCCAATGGTCAATTGTTTCTACCAGGCGTATACTAGACCTTCCAATATCTAAACATAACATCGATTCTTAGCTTCTTCCCACTGCTCTGATGTCACCAACATGGGCCCACTACTTGAGATAATGTGGTAAAATATTCCAGTGGGTCTCCCATTCGAATAAAATAAAAAAATATTAGATTCTCAAAACCCAGGGGTGCATTCATATCATCCACCCATGCCAGATATGGATGTCCATTAGGTATAATTGACCCCTATGATGTCTTCAGTGATTTGAGGCGAGCAGTGAGAGTGGAAATCAGATTATCTTTGCTGAGATTCCATTCGTGGAGAGGATTTCTAACCACCAATACATTTTTAGGCTTATCAACATGATAGAAAGTCTCTGAAGATAGTTGAATGTGTGGTGGAAGTATTGGACGAATGACATGGGAAATAGATTGATACATATCTTGAGGTAGGTTTTTATAGTATTCTGGAAGATTCTTCATTGTATACCATGTTTTCATACCATAAAATCTATCCCTTATTCTATCAAGATGCACGAGATTGTTGTGAACAATATGAGGTATGTGATGTAGAAGAACCTATGGCTTCCACTGTGGGTTCTGTGGATGATGTGCCAAAATGTGTTAAGGATCACCATATTTTGGATTTGGTTTAGTAAGGAACTCAATGAGGTTCTATTCTATAAGAGTTATTTGAAAATAAAGATACATTATTGAGACTTTCATATCATGATTGACTTTTATCTTCTATGCAGCCTCAGATGGATATGAGGGGATGGAGGTGATGATCTAATCTATAACTTTGATGGATTTTTTACCAATGAGATCTAATGTGGGGGTGGGGGGGTTCCATAGTCACATACCTAACTCCCCTAGTGATTCGCAACACTTTTGGGGTCCACCAGATGTTATACATCCCTAAGAGGTGGTCATCTTTTCCATATCCATGGCTGATACCCACTTTTATGTGTATCTCTAGGACAACCATGCTTACACTGACGACACTCAAAGGCATATCCCCAATATCAACTCGTAGGTACGGCTGCCTCGATATGGGACTGTAATATAGAATTTCAAACTTCCCCCATCCATGGATGTACACATATGAAGAAACATCCACAATAATTATATAGAAAACCATTATGATATAAATGTATCGTTGCTTAAGGTAATTATGATAGTTGGGTGAGGTAGGGTTCCGGTCAACTAGAAGTGCCACCAACTCAACCATGTGAAACAATTTTTAAATTTCATTGAAGTGATCCCAACTTTTGAGTACACCAACTTATGGCCCCAGATTTGAAACTGCGTCACCTAGAGGGTCTAGCAAAAAACCTATGACCACATCATTGATTTGAGACTCCATAATGTCGATGTTAGGAGACATGATCTTCCAAAACATCTCATACAACTGATATATATCAAGGGTATCCCATAATCTTCCCTATTCTGAAGCAAGATACGACTCTTCATTTCCCCCGAATTTGATCAGGGCTTTCTGATAAATTTGATGTAACACAAATCTAGATCGGTGAAATGTTGAAATGGATGAAAGTGAATGCACTGCATGATTTGACTGATAGTTTTTCACTGGATTATTTGATAAATTTTGTACTAAACACATCATAAAGTCCCTACAGGATGCGGTATTTACCAATACCTAATAACTAATGGATGCAATTGGTGGTGGTGAGCAAGATATGTGATATTCACCAACCAAACCCCAAAATAGTTCCCTATGATATCATGTAGAGGTAGATTATAGAGATGGTGATGATTGGGATGATTACACTACGAGTCTCTAAATGGGAGATAAATCATCTTCCACCTTCATGTAGATACTATGTTATTCAATGATATGTTTCACCTCACCATATTGGAAGACAAATTTCACACATAGGGGTCCTTACCAGGACTCCGATATAGAGGTTCAGGGTGAAGGATCCATCATTCAGCCACATTATACATTAGAATATGATATTCAGACTATATGAAAAAAAATTGGAACTGTTTGGAGTTCATTGTTCGACGGAGATGGTTCACCCTTATAACTCATTATGGTTCTACCATATAGGTTTACTCTTTGGAATGTGGAGTAACTCCATATATGGTGTTATTTCGGTGTGGAGGACCTCTGTTAGGACTACTGTGAGAGTGGGGAGGACCTCCACACTTGGTGAAGTCTTAGATTGAAGGAGCTCTGATTGAGTCCCCTGGAATACGGGGAAGAACTCCATGTCAGCTATGAGAGCAGGAAGGACCCCTACTTTTGTGAGATGAGGAGAGAGGATCACCTTAACATATTCCATCCAAGACACAAGAGGACACCATGTTGGGGTACTGGAGTATGAGTAGAACCATAATACTGGTTCCTGGATGTACAGGGAGGACCATATTGGTGGTGAGTTCTAGAGCAAGGAGGAACTATGATTGAGCCGATGGGACCACAGATGAAGTGAGTTGGTAGGGTTCCACCAATCACATACATCAGAAACATCAGTTTACTAAGTCCTTTGTTGGTTTAGATATGTCATCAAGGGCTTCAAAAAATGTGTCTTCTTGCCCAGATATATGACATCCCAAATGATCTATAAAAGGATGACAGGTGGAAGAGGAGAAATTGAGCTGAAGAAAGCATTGCGGAGACCCTAGTGATTGGAAGAATTGTTTCAGAGAGGATTCCAACTTCATTTTTGAATCATCAATGATGTGAAAACTGAAAACCATGTTTCCATAGGTATAAATGAACCATGAATCATAAATAGAAGGAACATAATAATAATGGGTAAATCTATATCCAAGTTGGTGTCATCGTGAACCACATAATTCCTCACAAATGAACTCCCCACAAACCACATGTTCTAGGAACCTTCTTTAATATGAAGCTCTACAAAGTGCATCACTAAGAGGTGATGACCGGAAATCCTCATGTTGCATACTATATCACTGCAAAAAATGGTATCTGAAGTGATGTGGTAGTCCACATCATGGACCGCATACCACATTAATACATGGTGGTCCATACCCATGCCTACGTAATACTTAGGTACATGGATGCTCCCTACCTGCATAACACTAGGGTATGTAGAGCTCCCACAATACCGCATGAGAATATAGAAAATGGAATGGAGCATATTTTGGTATCATTCCCTCAGAATCCAATCTCACTCCCCCATTACCAAGAATTCCTTCACATCTCCTTCAAGAACCAGTCAACTTGATTAATACCAAAGCTTCCTCCAAAACGAGCAGACCCATATGATTGGATTTTAGAGAGAATCAGTGTGACCCTTTGAGTGTGCATAACCTGGGAAACTTGAGTCACAAAAGATATCACCACAACGGTTCTTACTCCAAATATTTCTATAAGTCTACATTCCCATGGTAACCTGGAGTCCAACCTTAGGATGATGACCTGAACCTCACCATTAATTGGATTAAGGGCGATAAAATTTTTCCCATTCAATAATGAATGGTGATCAATATATGAATCATTCCAAATTCTCAATTTTATGAGAAGTGACATTCCTCCCCTTTCTCAGAGAAAATTATGGGAAACCCACACTATGGTTATTATATAACCATTCAAGAGCCAAGCCACATGATCTCCAATGTTATCCCACATTAAATGGTTCACCGATCCACCCCCTCACCCACCGTCCCCTTCACGTATTTCATCAAAGGAATGACCTCTTTCATTATTGGGAGAGAAGTGGTGTTGTTTGTTTAATCACTCGCATTCTCTTTTTTGTCACATTGATTATGACTCACAATGTCTTACAGATTATTGATGATTAAAAAATCTATGAAACCAACCAATCCTGAACTATGAGAACTCTGATTCATGTTCAAACCAGGATATTTAAGACCCCACCTTGGAGGACTGAGCTAAAAAGGGGTTCCATTCGAAAAGGGTTCATCCAATCATATTCCCCTCAAGTAGGAATATTCCATCTGTAATCCCAAACCCATCTGGAACTACAAGAACTATAATTCATATTAAAACTAGGATACATCGGACACATTCTTGAAGGCCCATGATAAAAAGGTTTTCCTTTCTGAAAGGGTTCATCCCATCATGCTCCCCAAAAATGGGAATCTTCCATGCATAAGCCGCAACCCATCCTGAACAAAGAGAACTATTATTCATATTCAATCCATGATACGTAGGATCCCTACTTGAAGGACTGATCTCAAAAGTGGTGCCCATCCAAACAGGTCCACTGAAATTATTCCCCCAACAAATAGACCTCCTCCAAGGTCAATGTCTCGAGCTAACTAAACTACGTGGGCTCTGATTCCTTTCTCAATGATATATCCAAAAGTCATACTTTGTGGTTGGTACCAACCTCAAACCATTTCCATCTCTCTTGGAGGATGATAAACTCTACAGAACCATATTTCATTGATTACGTTTGAGTTGCTTCTAGAGCATCAAATCTATGTATATCCCTTATGATCCTACAACCCAAGGGTTGCACGTGGATACAATATTTGGGAATGATCTATAGATTCATGAACATGTGACCATGGATTACATCAATAAGAGAGTACCGAAATAGGCAATAAATCCCCCTCCACAAAGGATGCGATGAGCCCGATATCCCAACCTCTCGATCAGCGGTGCCTTTCAGTGACATTGGCTAAATCATCATCTATAAATCACATGTCATTGGAATGAAGGTCCATGAATTATAGATTCTAGGGTCATTGGTTGTTTCTGGCTCCTTGAATAAACTCATTGGAGGCCATATGAGAAAGTCATATCCTTAGAGAATTGATTTAAAAAATAACTAACCCCAAGAAATCTCATGTTTGGACCATTTAACTTCAGAACCTATTTCATAATATGTATGGGATAAACCACATAGTCCACACTTGGTTGATCAAGTTCCCCCTAATGGATAATGACACTGATCTGGTTGAAAAGAAATATGGAAATGTGAACGTCTCTATAATAACAGACGAATCCTTGTCACCCATCAAACCATTTTTTCATTTTCCCCAATCACGTACACACACCACCTCGGGTCGAAAAAATATATAATTTGAAATTCATTTCTGACACATAGTTTAGGAGAATCATTATTTCTTCTATTCTATCTGTAGCTAAAAAGGTATATTCAATATATATACTTTTTTATTGGTTATAATATTTGGTAACTAGTATGGCCTTATTAATAGGGATTATATAATGATCATCATATTTATTATTATAAAATAATTTCATCCCTATATCAAGGTATTCAGAGCGCATATATACTACTTTCTAAAACTCATTCATGTTGGTCATGTTTAATTCATCTTGTATGACTAAAAAACAATTTCTCAAATACTAACATGTAATCTTTATTATTAGATTCTATTTTACATAAAACCAAAGAATAATCAAAAACATTTCCTACAATCCTTCAAGTCAAATTACCCGTACCGTAACTTCCTATAATTATATCTTTCTATGATATCGTTCTTAAGGGTTATAAGTTGTCTAGGAAGATATTTTTATGGTTTAATTTATTCAACATTTTTGAAATTGAATCTATAAAATAATGTTCCAACACTAATTCTTTCTAACATTCGAATATCGGTTCAAGTAACACCCCCAAATCTTATGGTATTTATTTTTTTAATGATATTCTTTTCGATAGCTTATCTTTTTGCACAACACCAAGCATAAAAGAACATTGAAATATTATTACAATCTAGATGCTAATTTGGGGGGATAGAATAATATTATGAAAATTAATAAATTTATATATAATATTCTCAATATAAATTCTAAAATTAATATTATGTGTTTTATAGATATCATTTTAAAATTAAATCCACTTTTACACATTAAAACTATATTTTTTAAAGGCTGTTTTTTCACCTTTTGATAACACACTTGATTTAAACTAAATTTTATAAATTATATTTTACTATATAAATTTTATTTTCTAAATTGAAATATAAATAATTAATTTGGTTTATTTTTTGGTATTTGTGTGGTTTGTTTCATTTTTTGATTAATACTAAAAAATACTGCATTATAATTAAAAATTGACATTACATCTAAATAATTTATAATGTTAAATTGTATTTTATATTGTTTTTTATGAAATATAAGTTACAAAATAAATCTATTAATTCAATTAAATTGATTGGAAACATTTTTATATTTAATTTATATATGAAAATATTTTATTCTTTTGAACATTTTCACTTTAAAAACACACTTTCACACACTGTCTATGGGATTAATATTAAATTACATTAATCAAATTCTATGTTTTGAATTTTAAAAATATATACCATATTTAGAATCATAATTCAAAATCTTAGTAAATAGGTTCCTCTTTTGGGACAATTTGAATATTAATGTTAGTGATATTAATTATCATGGTTTAGAGAAAATCGTGTAACTAAGGGTGAAAATAATATTATAATTATTAGAAAATTACACAATCACTTGTAATTATTTTCTTTTATGAGTGATTTTTTTAAAAAAAAATCAACCTTAGGATGATTTTATGATCTCTTTGAGCATCTTATATTACATTATGAAATTTATAGTATTTTATTTTAACGAAAAGTGAAGGATGCTAGACTTTTATTTTTAACAAGTTAAATATTAAAATGTGATGTCCCTTATATGATATATTGAAATATAAATATTATTTTTAAAATAAAATATATATCATAATAATGGAAATTTGTTTATTTTTTTTAAATAAATATTTACTTTAAATAATTATACAACGATGATATACTAATTGTTTATTTAAAAGAAATATCAAACAAATGATATGAAAAATATTAAAATAAATATAATTTGAGATAATTAATGTAATAATTGATTTTTATAGATACCCTTAACATTTTAGTGATTTGTAAAAAATATTGTTTGAATAAATCATTCTTTATTGATTCTTCTAAAATTCAAAATAATGAATAGTGTCAAAATTGAAATTAATTTTATAATAAAAAATTATATTTTATTAAATGACATAACAGTCAAAAAAATATAATATTAAGCCAAATTATATATATAGGGATTAAAATATAATCCATGATTAATTAATAGTTATTTTCATACTAATAATGTTGACCCTCAAAAAGTTAAAATTCATGTTCTCATGGTTTGAGATATAATGATTAAATATGTGTTGAAACCATAAAATAAGAGTAATAAAAAATAGCCTCTAAAAATAATAGTATGAATAAAAATCGACCCTTATCACCTTTGGATTGAATAGGAGTTGTTTAATTTTCATTATCAATTGAAATTAACCTATATATTATTTAAATCATATATTGTTACAAAATGTCACTCTCTTTGTATTCAATATATTTTATGTATCCACATAGTGAAAATTGAAGATATTGATGGAAATAGATTTCAGCTATGATATTAAAAATAAAATTAATTACAGAAATTTATTTAAAATTTTTAGGAATTAAATAATTACCATAAATGAATTTTAAATGCTAATATAATATTTACTGAAGAAAAATAAAACAATTTTTTTAAAAGTATTAATTTTGATATATTTTCAAAGTTATAATATTTATATATAATTTTTTAGATATATTTAATATATTATAGATTTTTAAAGAATTAGATTTTAATTCTCACACTATCATAATGTATGTGAAGTCAAATTAAATGAATACTATAAAATCTGACAATAATGATATTTTCAAAATTAATATTTTATTAAATTATTTAAAAATACAAAAATGATAAATAATCACAAAGATGATTTGATATGTTCAAAATTTTATTCCCCTATTCGTTTTTATTCTATTTTTGAGTAGTTGGATATAAAATATCCTTATAATATTTTAATATATATAGAATTTTTGAAAGTGCCCCGACACCTCATTTATAAAAGTACACATCCTTGATCACTTATTCACAAAAATTTGAGCTTTATATCACGACCAATTTCTATAAATTTCTGTTACCAAAATCCTTATACAATTTCTAGACGATCTGGTTCTTCTATAAGACCTATCCTAAGTCCCTTAAGTGAAGATAAAAAGGAAGACTGACAAAGAAGAGGTAATCATCTTTAACGACTCTTTCATGTTTTTTTCTTATTATACTTCCTCTTCATGTATTTTTTCTATTATAAAGTAACAAATATAGTATCATATATACGAATATATGTTACTTTGATTATGGATCAACCATATTCTACCTTTTACTCATCCTATAAAAAAAGAAAGCCCAATATGTGAATAAATATGACTTATTATCTCTATGCCATTGTTTAATCTATTTTTCATAACCACTTCAATTGGAGGGTTATAATCTTGGACATAATTGATATATTTATTTAATATGTCATGAAATTAATTTTGTGAAAATAATTATATTTAACCCTCTTTATCCTTTAACTCATTGAGTGAATGATACTGTTTCTCATGCGTATATACAGTTTACCATCTCTTCAACGGGATGTGATTCATTTTCCATATACAATATTCAAGAATGGATATAAAAATGTATTTTTTGTTTAAATATAATATTAATGAAATTAATGTAATTATGTAGATTTTAGATCTATATCCTCTTCAAAATAGTGAATACAGTTACAAAAATATATTCAAAGAAAAAAAATAGTTAACACGTAAAACAGAAGTAATAATAAAATATTTTAAGTAAATAGGTAATAAAATAAAAGAATAAGTTAATATATGATATCTTAAATATTAATAAGCTTGTGATATTAGTTAATTAAATTCATAAAACAATGATATGTTATGTTTAATCATGCTCGACTAAAGTAGACGTATGGTTAGGAATTATCATCTCACACATATTTCGGTGGGTTATATTCTCTATTCAAAACATATTTATATTGTGTGGTGGGTTTACTAAACATATAATCGAATATCATGATTATTACTACCTTCATCAAATTTAATGTTTAATTTGATGTACGAGGCATATTATTCTACTATTTACAAAGTGTTAAGGGTTCATTTCACTATATAATCATTGTTCAGGTTTTTTATTTAATTCTCCATTGTGAATATTTATCCATCATGTACATATTTTATAAAAATTAATTCCACTTTTTTAATATTTTATTATGATTCTTTAATTGAATTTTAATAATTTTTTTCATTTTAAAAAATTCTATAAGTGGTAAATTTTTTCATTTTATAAACAAGGTTCATTGATTCTTTTCTTATAACAATATTGAAGGAATGTTTTTTAACTTATATTGAGTGTGCATATTTTACCGTGGTTATGAATCCTTAATGATTCAAAAATTCATTTACACGTATTTTTTGATTATTTTCTATCAAAAAAACTAATTTTATAATTTTTCAGCATTTTAATTATAAGATTTTTTAAAAGTGGAAAAGTTTATTTTCATTTGTATTTATTCAATGATTTTATTATGTTATATTCATATATATCAACACCAATTGTTGAGTCTTATTATTAATTGGGGTTGATCGCTTGTGATATCATCTTACCAAATTTTATTGAATGGTTAACGATCTTTTTGACTATGGATGTACTATATTGATACCGTTTATGATTCGTTGTTAAAGTATACATACTTTTGATGCTAGTTTTTAATAAAAATTATTATTTTATTTATGATCAAACACTTTCAAATGATAAATTTATACGACATAGTAAGTGATGGTAATGACTCACAATATCCCCTTGATGCATCAGTGGGTTTCATAAGACATGTCAGTTTGCAAAGACTAATTGGTTTGTTTGTAATTTTTTTAAATGATCCAGTGAATAGTCTTTATAGTATAGATGATGTTGGTCAATCTTAAAAATTTTGTACCCCATAGTTTTTATCCATCTTGTGAATGGTCTTGGAGGTATGGTTTTTGTTCTATATAAATGTCATCCATTATTTAATCATTTCCTACATTCAAAATCTCTTAATTAACATATAGGACATTTTCACTATGAACAAATATATGGATGAATTTTTGTAGTTAATTGGTTAAATTACATATGATTTTATATATTTACATTTCCAAATTTCTTATTCATATTGATTTATAATAGGTTCCATGGTACCTAATCCTTATAGAGAATTTGAGATCAGCCTTTTTTTTATATTCATCAGGAATCCATGCAATGTAGTTCAATTATTATTCTTGGATAGGGTAAAGGGAATAAATTTATTCTTATAAAATAAATAATATTTTAATTTGAATTATGAAATGTGTGTGAAAATTATTTATGTACGTAGTTTACAAATATTATAATAAATTTACATCCATTAAGATGTAATTTATTAAATATTATTCCAATGAAATGAAGTAAGTAATAGAACATGGGATAATGGGTTATGGGTCTTTAAAGTTTGTATCTGATAATTTTTATTAAAAACATTGAAGACAATATTTATGAAAACATGATGAAACCCTATGAGATAATTTTGAATTATATCCGAATAAAATAATCATATTATTTTGATATTAGTTATAACTTAATATTAAATTTAGGATATGTGCTTCACTAGTTTTGATATTATACATTTTGTATCATAATGTTAGGGTATAATATAGAGTATGACATTGTTTAGAAATAGAACCCAATAAAAGGGATGAGAACCACATCAATTCTAACAATCCCTAATGTAAGAATTATGATTTCATCGATGGGTTTAATAGAATATTTGTAAATTAACAAGTCCACCAAATATTCACATCATATAAGGATATATTATCATGTTCATAAAAGAATGAGAAATAATTTTATAATTATTATTTATTATGAAGGAATCTAAAGAATAATATGAGAGTAGGTAAAAATAATGATTAAGGGAATAAGGGAAAAAATATTTCCCCACATATGAAAATTTTTGAAGAAAACCCCACGATATATTCATATGTAAAAAAATTGTATGAAAAATGTGTGGAGAAAAATAACATCATGATCCGGATTTCAAGGGAAGGAAATAATTTTCTAACATTCAATTCATCAACTACAAGGATATGGTGTAAGGTAGAAGAGAATTCCATATTCATCAAAGGAAAATTTCTCAAAAAAAGATAATGGGTCAGGGTCATGCTTGTTATCATACTATAAAAAATATACGTGATTAATGTGATTATTCATGGATTAAATAAATATTTCATTTAGTTGTTTTACAAATGATGTACTAGTAATATGAATTATATAGAAAATAACGATTGTAATGCAAAAATTTAAATCTATGGATTTTTAAGAATGAATGTTTCCATTATAGTTATTTTGTAAATTAAATAATTGATATGTGAAAATTGGAGATACATTATGTTTCTTGTGGAATATAATTTTGTGTTGATTTTGGATGTTTAGTGACCTTCCACCATAATATTTTTTATATTAATTTACATAGAAGTATTTTGATGGAGATTTGATGTAACTACTTATGGAATTGATTATTTTGATCATTGGATATTATTTCCTGTGGTTAAATTATTATTCATATTATCGGATAACATAAATTAACTATTTTGGTTTTGATAATATTTAATGTTTTAAGTAAATACTTTTGGATATTTTGATAATGGTTCTTCAAACACAATAATATCATCTTGAATATTCAAAACATGGTTTAAGAAATCATGTGGAAAAATATCAAAGAATAACCAATGGATCATATTGTTACATGAAAAGAAATAATGTATTTTTTAATGTGTTTTTTATTCAGATATTAAAATAATCCATCAAATCTTAGAAAAGGTTTTTTGAACAAATAAAATCCATTTAATTTTATTTCTATGAAATAAATGGTCTTTTAACAAATCACAAATTTATGATTTGGAAATGGTTTACATTATAATGACCATATTATCTATCAATCTACATCAAAACATAATAGTGATAGTTCTATTCAAAGCCTATCTTTTCACTTCAAAATATTTTATATCTATTTTAAATCCTAATTTTTTTTTACATTCATATTTATTTTTATCTCCAATTAAGATGATATTTTATTAACCCTATTTTTGATGTGGGTTTCTCACAAAGTAATTTTCATGTATTATCCTTTTATTTTTGAAGTGACATTTTAAATTGCAGTGATTTAATTTATTAAATTAGGGTATAAGTAAAAACTTAATATTTTAATATATGTATTTTTTAAATGTTAATCATTTATATAGCTTATGTTGTATTCAACACCTAAGTTAAATAAACAATGAAATATTATTACAACCAATGTGATAAATTGGATTGAATGAATAATATGGACCACATAATGAAAATTATATATTATATGTTCAATATATTATTTAAAATTCATCTAATGGGGTTTTTTGACATGATATGAAAATAAATTTACTTTTACCTATATGAAGATATATTTTTCCAAAAAAATATTCTACATTTTGATAGAGTAAAGGTTATAAAACTAAATTCTAAAGCTTTTATAAATTATATTTAACAAAATAATAATTCTTAATATTTTAACATCCAAATTTTCTTAGTTTGAATTTTGGGTTTCTTTAGATATGTTTCATTTTTGATGAGTAGTAAAAAATAATAATTTTTAACCAAAATATGATCTTTTCATCTAAATAATATGTAATGTTAAGTTATAGCTAACATTTTTTTGAGAAAGAATCATATAATTAATAAATCTATTAATTCAATGAAGGTCATTATAATTTTTTTTATTTATATTTTCTATATTAAATAATTCCAATCTTTTGAAAATTTTCTCTTTAAGCAACCTATTTCACGCCCCATATATAGAATTAATTTTATATTAATTTTAGCCACATTAGTGTTTTTAATATTTAAAAACAGATTCCATTTTCCTATACAAAGGCCAAAATTTAGTAAAATGTTACCTTTTATTTTTAAACAATCTGTATAGTAAACCTATTATTTTTAATTATCGCTATAAAATTTAAATATTTTAACTAGGGGTAAAAATATTATTATGAATATTATTAAATTACCATAACACTGATTATTATTTTATTATATGATTTAATGTCGACCCAAATAATTCTTGAGACTTTTATATTAGATATCAGATCCACATGAAGGACATTGTGTAATTTATAGTATTTTATTAAATGAAATCCAATGATTTCATATTGTTGTTTTTAAGAAGTTAAATAATATAATTAGTGGATAAAGAAATTATATAATAAAATATATATATAATTTTTCAAGATAAAATATTTATCTTCATCATGTTAAATGTTTTTTAATTTTATTTAAAAAACAATTACCTTAAATACTTATACATTGATGAATCTATAACTATTTCATTAATGTAAATATAACATAAATGATAGTAAAAAAAATTGTCATAAAAAATTTAATACATAAATTTTATAGGTACATTTTCTTTGTTACTAATCTGTTGAATGATTTTGTTCCAATATATCATCTTTTATTTATTTCATTAAAACTCCAAACGGCGATTACTGTAAAAATTGACTATAATGTAATATTGAAATTAATAATATTTAATTAAATTATATAAAACTTATTGAAATCTAAAGTTATTCCAAATGATATATATATGTTTTTATATCATCCATGATTCAATTATGATTCATTTTTCATTTTATAATAACAATATTTACTATCAAATAGTAAAAATCATTTTTATCATGGTAAGAGTTTTATAATGCATGTTTTTCTAGGAATATAACTTATATATTGTTTAAGTCAATGATAGTTACAAAATATCACTCTCTTTGTATTGAATATCTTTTATGAGTCCACATATAGAAAAACACATTATATGAATGAAAATAAATTTCAATTTTTTTTAAATTTTTTTGTCATTATAAATATTTATTTTTAATTACTAAAAATTATATAATTACCTTAAATGAATCTTCAATGCTAATATAGTATTCATTCCATTAACAGAAAAATAAAATAATTGATTTTAAAAGTATTTATTGTTATATATTTGGAATGATTTAATGTATATATTAAAATTTATAAATATATATGATTTATTAGAGACTTTGTAATTGAATATACTAGAATTAAAAGTTTTATTGATATATTTAACGTAAAATTAAATGAATAGTATCAAATTTGTCAATAATGATATTATATTAAATTAATATTTTATTAAATTATTTTAAAATTATAAAATATAATAGAAACACATTTGTGATAATATATGGTCTAAAATATCTTTACATGTTCCCTTATATGCCTTTTTGAAGTCTTTGGATCTATAGTAGTCTTTTTATATTTTATTATTTTGAGAATTCATGAAAGTGTCACTCACCTAAATTATAAAATTCACAACATTATTCACTTATCCGCACCACATTGGGACATATATATTGACCATGTAGTGATCATTTATCTTTAGAACATTTATATTAATGTTCTATACGTATTTTGTCTTATATATCACCTACCCTAGGTCCCTTAAGTGAAGTTATAATGGATTCCCACTAAAGAGGATGAAAATATATTTATAGACTCTTTCATCATTATTTCTTATAACACTTCCTCATTATGGGTTTGTTACATTATAAATTAATAATTACAATATTATATATTTTATGAGATGGTACTATGATTATTTATCATCAATATTCCACCATTTATCCATTATACAATAAACATTGCATCGTGTATGCTTACGTACAGATTACAATCTCCACATCGTGGTGAATTGTTTTTCATAACAACATTACATGGAAGCGTATGATGAAGTAAATAATGAATATATATAACAAATATGACTTATATTGATTCTAGAAAAATTAATACTCCATAATCTTCTTTCTCTCATGCGTACGACCTACCATATAAATAACGCGATGCGATTAACGTTAAATATCCAACAATAATGAATGGATATAAAAATTTATTTAATGATAAAAAAATATATTTATAAAATTATTTCAATTATAGATATTTTTTATTTATATCCTATTTAAAACAGCTGATACATTCATAACAAAACATGCATTATAAAATAATGGAGTTAACACGTGAAATAATGGTAATAATGAAATATTATTAAGAAATGAGGGAAAAATAAATATAATAAGAACATATAAGATATAATTATATGAATATGGTTGTGATATATGTTAGTAACATTATTAATAAAATTATATATGATACTAAATCATGATCATCTTATGTAATAGTAAGGTAATGTATTTTCCTATCATTTTCATTTTTTATGGGATATTTGCCTTATTTACCACTTATTTTTCTATTATTTGTATATAATACCCCAATAATATAATATTATGAATCTTACTATATTAATTGAATTTAAATTTTATTTACTTTTATGGTGCCCATGACCCTATTGATTATAATTTGGTAAGGGTTTAGTTCAAAATATCATTGTTATTTGTGATTGTTTTCGTTTAAGTATCCATTAGAGAATATTTATCCTCCATGCCAATGTTTTATATTTTTTCAAAATATATTTTTACTATTCCCTCATGATTTTCCTAAGTCATTTTATCCATTTCAAACTTTTTAAAAAATTCATTAAAATGTATTTTTTTCTAAACAATGTTCTTCGATTCTTTTCTTACAAAATAATTGAACGAATGTTTTTTTAACATATATAGTATTAGTGTATTTTCAACCATCATGACATGTAAATATTTTATAAATTCATTTAAATGTTTTAAAATTTATTTTAAATTATTTATTTTAATTTCACATACTTTTAGAAGTAAATGATTACCAATGTGAATATGATAATTCCATTCAATATTTTTTTTCAATTATTTTATTTGACAATTTTAATCTATGTGAAAAACATATATAGAGTAATAAACATAATAATTTATTTTCTATTATAATATAACAAAAAATATTTTATGGAATTTTTTATAAACATTTTGACTATGGATGTTCTTTTTTGATACCATTCATGAATTATAGTAAATGTATTCATATTTCATATTTTAGTTTTAAATATAAATGTTTATCTTTTTTATGTTATAACCCTTTCATACGAGGAATGAATTGGAAATAGTATGTGGTGGAAGGGTCCCACTATATCCCCTCATTGAAATGTTAGCTATCATGGGAAAGTCAGTTGGATAAGCCTAATTGTTTTGTACCCAGTTGTTTTTAGACTATTTCACGACAGGTCTTGACAGTTGACTTGATGTTGGATAAAACAAATAGGTTTATAACCTATAGTTTTCAAACATATTTTGAAATATCTTCATGGTAGTGATTCTTGTTTCAGATACATGGTGTTGATTAATTAAGCATTTCCATCATTGAAAATTCAGAAATAATAATTTAAGATACTTTCAGTATGAAAAAACCCTATGAATGCATTTTATATTCAGTTTATTGATTAAATTTCATGTAACTTCAGTTATTTACCTTTCTTTATTGATTATTCATATTGATTCATAATAGATTTTGTTGTACATGACCCATAATGAGAGTTTTAGCTCACCCATTTCTTTTGTTTTATTTTAGTTAGGAATCAATAATTTTATTATGATTTTTTAGCTAGGATATACTTGAGTGAATAATATAATTCTAATAATAATAATAATAATAATAATAATAATATATATACATATTAATTTCTTTTTTAAAATTCAGGTGAATTTCATGTAGATATATGGTTTACTAATACTAATAAAATATTTGGTGCTTTGGTATTCAATTTCATATATCTTATGCCAATGAAATAATGTATGGCACCAACTCTAGGCTAATGGGGTTTGGGTTCAGGTATCATGTTTTCAACAAAATAACTTTATTATCAATTTAAGTTATTTTTTGATAAAAATGATCACATTTAAAAAAAATTACATTAGTTTATTTTTCAAAAAAAATAATTTATATTTTATTGAAATTTATATGTACCTTTGATGTAGTATAATTTCTATGGGAGATTCCTTCACCAACCTTTTGTCAAAATTTCCAAGATTATCCTTATATTTTTGAATATAGTCGATTCATTCAAAAACTTCTGATTATCCAAATTTTGGATAAATGTTTTATAATATATCATATATTTTATTCATTAAAATAGAAATCTGTATAAGTCTATTAATGACATAACATGTTGTATTCATTGCTCTAGCCCAAAAATGTGTGGGGAGATTATATACACAAAACATTGTTTGAGAATTTTTTTGTAATGGACGATTCCTTCATTCAACAAAACCATTCTATTTATGTGTCAATGCATGAGAAATGGTATTCTATATACTAGTTATTAAATATTATGGAATGAACAGGCTGTTTTAGAATTTTCATCCATGGTAACTTTTTGAAGTAATAAATTAGGAAGCAATATACTTTCGAAATAATTTTCAAAAACATATAAAAGAAGATCAATATTCACTTTTACTACATAAAAAGAAGTCCATATTCAATTTTTTAAAATCACTAACTATTTCTTAAAAATATATTTCACTCATGGCCTTGCCGTTCTACATGGGAAAAAATAAATATATATAACTTATTTGGTTCTAGAGATAGATTCTACTTAAATTAGTTTAGATGATTAATTACACTGTATACCAATTTGGAATGCATAATATAGTGTTTTACAATTTTTGTTTAGGTAAATCTAAAAATATATTTCATAAATAATATTTTATCAATGAATATGTATTTTTGTAATTGTGTTCAGGTTTTTATTCTGGTTTTATCATAGATCAGTTTGATTAATCATTTGAATAGATCACATGTTTGTCTGACCATATAAAAAAGATATAAAGTCTATACATTCTATTATCTATGAACCTTAATTTTATTAAATTTATATTAAAAACATGAAATGAATTATTTCAGAAATAAAAAAAATATGATTCATTAAAATGTTGGTTAATACCTATTATATTATAATTCGATAAATATACATAAATAACATGTTGAAACTGATATAAGAATTCCTACTGATCTAACTCCAATAATAATGACTTTTGAATTATCAACAAAAGAGAAATAGTCTTTATAAATCATTCTTATGTAGTGGAAGTTTGAGAGATTCCAACTCATATTACTTGGGCATCCACTATCAACATAACATTTTAACATAGATTCCCTTGGACCATTTTTTCTACAATTTTGAATAATATAAGAAACATTTAGTGTAATCATATTTTCTTCCATCCCGTATGGTTAGAAACTACATATTTGGGAACCTAAATCTAATTATTCCAAACAGAAAATCCGTTACCTTTTTAAAAACTATTTTTATTTGTCTTCACAAAATTGTGTATTTTTTAAATAATATTATTATAATTGATCCCTAACTCTCAACAATTAAGAAACGTAATTTTAGTTAAGTTATTATTTTTAGATATATGAAAAAATAGGTATTATTAATTTTTGGCTTCTCACCATAGCCTCTCATCCCAACCTTATCATTATATACTTTTTTGTTTCCAAGAATTTGATTCATATAGTTTTCAAACTATTATTAATAATATAAGTAACCTTGAAAAGTTGAATATATTTATTAAATTTTTTAATATTATTTCCATTATCAATACATAATGTGGTAAAATTTTCCATTAATGTTTTTAAATATTATTTTTTTTATTTTTGTCCTATTTATTTTTATAAATAGCATCATCATAATTTTTAAGATCGTTATATTTATTTTTAAAATATTAATAAATTGTTTCCATAATGGTACAATATTTATTTAATTATTCTTGTGGGAATATGTATTTTTATATTAATAATCTTGATCAAAACATTAATATGATTGTACCTCAATTGAGTTTTCTATAAAGTATTTTAGACTTCTAATTAGAATTTTCATCTTCTGATTATGAAGACAAAAACATCACAAGAATCCTATGAAGCACATTATGTTCCTTTCAGGAATATCTTACCATTCTTTTTGTATTCAAATTTCACAAAGTACTTTTTTGCTCACTTTTTTGTCTTGTAATTGTGTAAAATTTTGTTTTATGTTTCCATTCATTTTTCATTCAATGAATATAAATTCTTTATAATTACCATCATAATTTTTATAATTTTTGAGGGGTTTCCTAAAAAATATACTATTTTTAAAGAACATTTGATATTTTTTTGGAATGTGATAAATATCACAGTCTAAAGCAAAACTATTTGATGTATCATTGTCAGACGACTAATATATTTCAATTTAATTACAATTCGGGTATTCTTTTATATTTTAAACACTCAAATAATCATTATCCATATTAACAAATATACTTTCCATATAATTAGTTCTATCTCTTTCCCATGCATCATTAGATTTCCTATAATATAACTAATTTTTATATTCATGCACTCAATATATTTCCTCATGGAATCTGTGATTCACCTCTATCTTGGAGGTATAATTACTAGAAATTTTAAAGATAGATCTAGATTGGAAATAAGTTGTCCTAAAGTAGAAACATTATCTACAAACTTAATAATTATTCCATTATGTTGAATGACACTTTCATCAAAAAACATTATAAATGTTTTCATCATGATCATGGTGGTATTATACCAGTTTGGTTGAAAATTAGCTATACATTCATAATTTACATATATGGTATTTGACATTTCATGGGATTTATGGAATTTAGAAACCAAGATCATCTTCTCAGGTCCTTTTCCAAAAACAATTAAATTCATTTATTTTGTAGTATAGTGTAGAACTATGTTCATTTGTAGCATCACATATTTTTTGGTTGAGTTAATAGAATTACATAAGGCTTCAAGTGTTTGAGATAATTCTTCATACAAATTTCCATTAAATAGATTTAATCTACACTTCCCTAAAATATAGTTATCACTATTTATGTAAGGATATATAACCATATAAATTTCATATAAATTATCACTCATTTCATCCACTAGAAATATAAACAATAGACATCATCCATTGAAGGTTGATAAAAACAAGATTTGAAACATCAGATACCAATTGTTGTCCAAGATAGACTATAAAATGAATGAATAGGGGGGACGGGGTTAATTGAGTTCTATAATGGTTTATTCACATATAATTCTAACCTATTTTGAAAATTAAAATGTTATGTTATTTCAATATTACAGTCCGCAGATAATAAAATGACACGATCAAAATAAATAGACATCGAGAATTATAGTGGTTCAGAGAATAAAAATCCCCCAGTTCAGTCCACCAGTACTATTCTTCATGAGTTTTTTGATTTTCACTAGATTAGATCTTTTTCTATGGACTGATTGTCTTTTTTCTAAGGCCAGTATTGATATCTCTAATGATATGTACACATTTCAACAACACATATGGTTTCAACTAGCCTCCAAAATGGCTTTACAACCAATAACCTTAATGGTTATTTATGATCCTTTTACAATGAATTTGAGAAATTATATTCTTTAAATATTTAGAAGATAGTTTTAAAATAAAGTTGAAAAATGAAGAAATCACAAGGGGAGATAATTAGAAGGGACATGAGATCGAGACTATTCATTTAAAAATAACTATAATGAATAAATGTGATTTCACAGTTGTAAATCATGAAGAAAATTAATAGTCTTCTGTAAAATAAGGAAGCACATGAGGGCTTCCATAGAGTGGGAGTTCATGTAATAATGGTGAAGGATCTTTATTATTCTCTATATATATAACTTTTACTTTAATGATATACCAAATACATGGAAAAATTATCATTTAATTGAATAGGTCAAATCCATAAAACATTTTTCTCTTAATTAAAAGAGATCATATCTTATCAATTGAAATTTGAGGATAATAGAAACAAAAAATAAAATCACATCATTAATGTTTACTTTTATTGGAAATTTCTTATTTTGAAAATAATTATTATCATAAAGTGTAAATCCATAATTTAAATGTTGCATGAAAACATTAAGATCACTTGAATGTTCTAAAATAGTAATAAATAATGGATACATCACAACATAGCTAGTTTTCGATCTTCACAATGGTGAATTATTCATTTTTATTCAACCAGCTAATTTGAACCCCATATTGCAAACAACTAAGTCAACCTTCTTCTCATAGCCTAATGGATTCACATAGTATTTTTAACTCACATATCCAAAACTGATGTAGCCACAATGAGTTATATCTATTTAGATCTACATAACATATTTTTTTTCCTGAATCGGATTCATGAATAAAATTACTCCATGTAGCTGCTTCACAAAATAGATTGATCAATATGTCTAATTCCTCACATATCTAGATGATCAATGTTGTTGATTTTTGTGTATTATTTTTCACGATGTAGGTGATTCATACATGAAAAAACATCACATATGAAATTTATGTAGACTAATTATATTTATAACCATTTATCAACGTGGCCAAATACCTCACATTGCTGATTATTTAAAAATAGGTAAATTTCTTCCAATGATCTTAGTACTACATAGTTGAAAAATTTAATAGTAGGAAAACATAAAATATCATAAAACCTATGTATTAAAAATTTGTTTTATTTTTTTAATTGAATTATTTTAAAATATGACTTTTATTTGAGAAAGTGGTTACTTTAATGAAATAGGGGAACTTCCCATTTCATGTCCACCATCCACATGCCCATTATAATATTATTTAATGCGGATCATTTTTAGGTGTGAGGTAACTGCATCACTGGAAGAGGTGAACTCTTTTTTATCCAAAAGAGAGAGCCTAAGCCTCGCCATGTGGTAGAGCAGTGATGATGGCATGATGTTCCTTATTCGATAGGAAGCATTGTGCATAATCCTCCTCTACTGAATTATTTTTCAAGGATTTCATTTTTGCGGTGGCTTTATTCATAAGAGGTGGTGTTGCATAGATGACTTCATAAAGCATCGAATCAAGATCCAATTCATAGTTGTTTTACATTGGAACTGCCGAAAGAGAACAAGCATGGTAAATCAATTTTCAACCTATGACATGCATGTCTCGATTCAACATAAAGGAAACATCAAGGCGGTTCACCTTCTTAATCCATGGAAACTTCAGGGATTATATCAACACATGTTTTCTCTTCTAGTGGTTCTTGAATCTTACATCAAGATTTCATGTGTGGTACTAATTCAATAGCGTCAGATCTATGAATCGATGAGTATTTTGGGTTACGTTGGTTGAGATCCTTCTGGTTCATAGTCCTCTAAAGTCATAAGAGAGGATAGATTTTGTTGTCTTGTTGAGAACATGTATGGCCCCAACATATCTAGACTTTAAAGAAAATCTAGAGTAATATGGTCTGGAGGACTCGACCACAAATACATTGGGATGAAGTGTTCCACTAGGTAAAGTTGTGCCCCTGGTAATGGGGTCTTAGCCTAGTGTTTAGGAATGTCTAGATCCTTAATTATTGTGACACGTTATATAGAATCTCTTGTAATTTTTTTCCTTGTATAATGAAAACCCCCGATGATGATGACCCATTCACATAGGCCATAGGGCCAAATAATGTGAATATTTTAGTCTCTTTTACTACTTCACTTTTCTAAATTTAATTCAAAATTTAAAAATTTGAACAATCGCTATTTCTTGAATATTAATTCATATTTTGATATAAATTTAAATTATTAAATTAGATGTTGTTTTGGGCATTTTACTTCTCGAGATGATGCAGGTATGATTCTTAGTTGATGTTTGTTTCTTGAAATATATTTTTGTTTCTGGAAATATATATTTTTTTCTAGAATTTTATCAATTTTTTCTTTATTTTATCAGTGTTGTACATATTTGTTGTTTTGTTTAATGAGAAATATTTCAAGATTGATTGTTGTAATTTCATCTACCAATGTGTTATTCACTACTGTTTAATTCTTTTAAATATATTCATTTTGTGTTTTGAAATTACAATTTTTACAATTTTGTTATCAGACTTCATGATATAAATTGTTAATAAAAATATTTTTCGCATTTGGACCTTTAACAGACCCAAACACCCAATAGTTCCAAGATAGTTCATGGGTACTACCACCCCCTTAGAGGTGATCCACTGAAAAAGTGTTATGATATCCTATTTGAGTTCTTTTTTCTTCAATAAAATTTGAAATCAATTGTTCATTGCTTTCAAACGATTTGTTAGTGGTATTAACCTGTTTTTTCAGGATTTTATTGTTCTGTTCAGCTAGTTCATTTTCTCTCGTAGGTTTTAATTTTATTCTTTTGTTGATAGTTGTTTTCCTCATCGTACAACTCTTTTCTATGATTATCTAATCCTCATAGATTCTTCTTGGTGGTTTCCACTTATTTGTGTCAATTATTTTAGAGTAGGATTGTGATTTCTGTGAGGTTTTCCTATGTGTGATAGTTGGTTAGCAGTAAGGATTGTAAATATTTTATGTCTCTAATTTCTACCATTTTACTAGGAGATGAAATTATGTTAGGTCTTCTATGTTCCTCAGCATCCTTTAGGACTATTTTCTCTGGGTATTGTCCCATTTTGAGTTCTTTGTTTAGGATTGGGTATCTTCTCGTGTGAATTACCTTTATTTCTTTCTTTCTTGGCCACCTAGATTTTTTGTTTTTTGTTCGACCCTGTTTAGTGGATATTTTTCGTTTCCTTGTAACCGTGTGCCATTAGTAAGTCTAAAATAAGATGTGTGGAACTTTAGTGGCTTGTTTTTCTATAATTTCTAGCGGGCACCTAGCCATGGTTCAAGCATCTTATAGATGTCTTAGAATTTTGGTACAGCTTGAATTTGTCCTTGTAGTTTTCCATTTGTGTAAGGATGTCTCCTTTGTATTATGTTTTGGCCGTCATCTCCTAGGGTGGATATTTTCAATCAATCAGTTGAGGATCTTCTGGTGCATTTCATTTAATGTCCCGGCGGCGTGTCTCAGTTTTTAAAGTCAATGGTTCTTGGTCTTTTGGTCCTGACATGCCTTTATAGTTTCAGGTGGAAACATTGTTTTGTTGGTTCATTTACTATGGATTCTTCCCCTCTCAAAATTTCTCCTACTTCAACCTATATCCTTAGGATAGTGATATGGTAATTAGCTTTAGGTTTGTTCCTCTAGTATGTCCTTCTTTTGGGATGGTTTCTCTAGGTTGTGACTCATTACAAGAAATGATTGGGTCTGACCAGTGTTTAGAGTATCAGTGTCATGTGAATAGTTGTGGTGACAATAAATCATTATTTTTGTTATTCCAAGACATCTTTAGGGATATTAGTTTGTTCCAAGGTATCATTAGGAAACTAGATTGCGATGGGTTTTCATGTCCTGTAGAATCCATCCCATGGATCGTTGGTGTTCTTGTTTTTCTAGGTTTTGACTTTATGACTCTTGGGACTATATGATATTTGAATTGGTACCCTATTATTGAGGAACCTATCATGTAGTCTCGGTTCTAGGTAGTGTATTCTCTTTTGGTGAAGTGTTTTATGTGTCTATCTTAGAATCAGGTTGCGTGGGTGATTTTTCTGATTTATGCTTTTTGCCTTTTATAACTCTCTCTCTATGTTGTTTTTCATGATTGCACTTTTTCATTTATGATTTTCAATTCTATGTGAATTCCTATGAGTTTTGTTTTGCAAAGTTTTGTGTGAGGATAGAAACTAATTTTTTTGTGTGCTCTATATGTATAAGTGAACTAGTTTGGAAACCTTTTGGGAAGTGATCTGTTTGTCTGTGATTTCCTTGTTGGCATTGTATTCGAGTGCGACTAAGGTAAGTGCATGTATGAATTTTTATCATGAATATGTTTATAATTGTTTAATTCTGAATATGTTTATCATCTTTTCAATATAATTCTATTTCAGCTGACATGTATCATAGTTGATACATGGTACGAGGGTTGTTTGGGTCATACCTCATAGATTGTTTCTAGTTTTGGATTTCCCCATGTTGATGATGTAGAGACCCAAACATGATGTACATATACATTACATTTCTTTTGAGGAATAATTAATACATAACAAGAACCAACACTCAAGGACAGTAATAGTTTAGTGTCTTTGGAATCTCATAGCATAATATTCTAATCATGGTGAAAGATCTTCAACATCTCTCATAAAGATCATCCCCTTCTGTTTTCATACCTAAAACCGTTCTTCAAATATTTTGAAAAAGAAAACATAGAAAGGGTGAGACCAAATGCTTAGTAATTGTATGCATGGAGAAAATAAAACAAATCATATACATTTTAACTTAAAAAAAACATTAACATAAAGTTTAAACATCAAAATATTGATAAATGAAACTTGGAAGTACATAAGGCATATATCATAAAGAAACATTAATCATGATAAAATAGCATTGGAATAAAACATGTAATTGTGGAAAACCATTAAGAACATGATATGATTTCCATAGTAGCCAAGGCATTACTTCCAAGACCATCTTAGTGGACAAATTCCCTTAATGAATCGAGTTCACTCCTCATTCGAGTCCTGTATCACTAAACCGGATTAACTTGTCATTCTAGCCATGTATGTCTAATGAGATATAAATCTTTACCCAATTCACTGGTGGGAGTTATAGGTATCAACAATCTCATAATGAAATCATTCTTTCATGTGCCACAAAATAAACATACATCATTCATAATAAACCAACGAATAAAATGGGTTACATAAACATCATCACATCATAACATATTCCATATACCAGAAATGGATATCATTTCATCATAAGAAAAAATCAAACCATGTAAATAATAGAGACATTATACATGAAACATAATAATACTAAATAATTTCATATTAGATAGAAAATAGTTTTCATAAACAATTGAAAATAATTCTTGAGGAAAATATCATTTTTTCTTCAAAAATAAATTTCATTCCTTAAAGTTGCATGCTATTTTAAAATATAATGATTTTTTTTGAAAATAATCATGAAATAATGTAGAGGAAGCTTCCTGGAAAAAAGGAATTATGAAATCATAAAAATCCATTCACACCATATAAGTTAAAAAAACATTCTTCTCGTACTTTTGTTAGAAAAGTCATAAAGTACCTTATATAGTAACAAAAGGAAATATTCATTCTATACAATGTGGTAAAAAGTCAAAAAAGGGTAAAATTGACTATAGACATACATTTAAGAATATTAAACACTTTACAAAAAACATTTTTATAGACATGTATGATAAACATAACCCTAGTAAATACTTATGTATAAGCAATCTCAGATAAAAATGAGATTTTCAAAATTTTCCATAACCATACGTCCAATCACTTCGTATGTGTCTAAAACTCTTATATAGTGGGTTTGAACATATTATTTTCTTTTAACAGAACCATAATAATATTTATCATATCATATATGACTCACTAATGACTTTATAAGACCCGTTCTTTTGTCAATTCCATTTTAAAGCAGCGTTTTCAGTAAAATCATTTCATTTATCGTATGTGTTTGGACGGGTTGTTCTTGATATTATTATTAATTATTGTTGACACTCCTTTCGTCACAGAATCTAAAGATCGGAAAAGGGGATTATCTGAGCTCAATGTGATTCATCCTTTGAAGAAAACATCAAAAATCGACAATGGCAGGAACACAGGATCAAAAACAACTTCACCGCACAAGTTATATCACTATCGCGCAAGTCCACTTGCGCGACGCCCTTGGTCGCGCAAGTGACTTGCGCGACCTAAGTGATAACCTCTCGGTAACCACATAGGGCCTTCTTTTTCCTATAAATAGACCCTGTGGGCCCCCCATTCGAGAGGATCTTTTTCCAGAAAATCGGATTGAAGCTCCTGACGCCCAAGTCTCTTCTAAATGCTTCCGGAACACTTCTAAGGTAATTTCTTACCTATAACGGAAGATCTAAAGAGAGAGAGGAAGGCCTAAGTGTTGAAACTCATCAACACTTGCGCGCCTGAATGGCTAGCCCTTAAGGGAACTGGTCACACTTGCACGCCGCCTTATTCCTTCAATAGAATTTGAGCGCCCCTTTTCTAGAAGAACCTCAAGAGGATTCTAAAGGGTTTAATAAAGAGTCGCTCAAGTATTTTAATGCTGGTTGAATATCGCGCAAGTACCCCCACATGCCGCGCATGTATACCTGCGCGACCAATACTTGCGTGCCCACGCATGACTTGCGCGCCTTTTAAGACTTGTGCGACCCTACCTTTTTGGGTGCCCATCTTGCCCATTCTACCCCTCTTAAGCCATTTCACCTTTCCTATTCAAGATTCAGTCTTCATGATACTCTTCAAAGCCATTTATGGCATGATTTCTTGATTTGACATCCTTGTCTGAAAGGAATTCGGTGGAATATCTCTCAAAACCTAGTGATTTATACATCTTTATGTCACCAATGATTGAGAGATCGTTCATTCAACCTCATCCTTTAAGATGAGAGAATCCTTAACCTGGGTCTCCTTTTCATGAATAATCCCCAGTTATAAGTCCTTTAATCTGGGCATCTTCCTCAGGAGTAAGCCCCAAATTCTTAAAGTTCCCAAACTTGGGCATCCTCCTCAGGAGTAAGCCCCAAACCTTAATTCCTTAACTTGGGCATCCTCCTCAGGAGTAAGCCCCAATCATAATCCTTTAATATGGGCATCCTTCTTAAGAGTAAGCCCCATGTCCTCTAATTTTGGGCATCCTTCATAGGAGTAAGCCCCAATCCTTAATCCCTAACCTGGGTCTCTTTTTCAGGAATAATACTCAGTCATAATCTTGGGCTTCCTTTTCAGGAGTAAGCCCCATGTCCCCTAACCTAGGTCTCTTTTTCCAGAATAAGACTCAGTCGTAATCTTGGGATTCCTTTTCAGGAGTAAGCCCTAAGTCCCCTAACTTGGGCCTCCTTTTCAGGAATATGTCCCAGTCATAATTATGGGCATTCCATTTCAAGAGTAAAACCCAATCACAAGTCCCCTCCTAATTTGGGCATCCTCATTAGTAGTAAGCCCCAAGATTAGAGTATTCAAATCTCCATTAAGCACATATACCTTTATGGACCCTGTTCCTGGATTTTCTCCCTAAAAGTAAATCCTAAACCTTCATCTATCTGGGCAGTCATACATACATAAGCCCCAAACAATTTCTTATGATTGCATCTTTCTTGGCACAATTGTCTAAATTTTACCAATACCTCTTGTTTCTCACACCGAGCATGACTCAAGTGATCTTAGAGTGTAAAAGTAATTATGACATTCTTCTTTGAGCCATCAATCATAAACGTCATACTCCCTTACTCGAACGACGTGGGTTCTGATTCCTTTTCCAAAAAAAAGGATACGTAGGCAGCCCATTTAAGGGTTCGATCCCAACTTTGAAATAATCCATGTCCTTCTGAATGACGATAAACTTCAAGTGCCCCACTGAGTGGCTTTAAAACCAGCCTGGTCATCATAATGACCAAGAGACTTTTATGAATGTTTCGAAGGATACCATTGACCAAGAATCTCTAAATAGATACAGATGATTCTCTATTGGTGAAGAACCTCGAATACATATAAAAGATTCTCTAAATTTCTTACATATTTAATCATTGATTGTTAAAACTATAGGAAAGCTCATTTTATACTTGGTAATATAATAAGGATTCACGAACATAACTTAAATCTATAAAGAGAGTCCCGGAGTAGACAATAATTCCCCTCAAAAAGGTGTGATGAGTCCGACCTCCCATCCTCTCGACCAATGAAAATTCCTAAGCCTCATCAGTCCACAAGCTAAATGAGTGCCTACCTTTGGAAAGTAGGTCCAATTGGATGTGTAATCCTTGGATGTTTCCGGTTCTACGAACATACCCGCTAGAAACCGATCGGAACGTTTGAATCTCCCGTCCAGGAGGTCATCCCCGAATTCCATGCGAAACTAAAATGGTGAACCCGACGTGAATCCTTAACCAAGTTAAAGTGATGTTTCTTTTTATTTGTTAGGCCCCTTGGGCCAACAAATCAATCATTGACATGTGCTCATCCAAAGGATACAGTGTCCGGATTCATCTTTATTATGTCTGTTATATGGAACAGGCACTCTTTTCTCAAGATCTTCTGTAAAATGGCTTTCCTTAAATTCACCCATGTGAATACTGCTGCTGTGAAAACCTCTACTGTGAGGTCTGCTGCTGTGAAAACCAATACTGCTACTCCTGCTGGAACATCGTCCACTCTGAGGATGACATCACCAACTCAGCGTCTTCAACGTTGGGTTTCTAATGCACTGGTTAAGTAGTACCGTCACAATGGTACTATCCCAACTCTGGAGGCCGCTCGTCAAGCCCTCCAAGTTAACAACTCTACCTGGTCATCTGGACAACGGCGGCCAGCGATCAAGAAGCAGGCGGTGCTGGCTACCGTCTCCAACCGTTTCGGGTCGTTATCCCCGGAACGCAATTTCCATTCACTCCCTTACTCTGAGGAAGTGAATGAGCAGGTCCCTTAGGGCCTTAATTCAAAAATAAAGGAGTCATTCCCGAGGGCTCCCATCAACAATCGCCTCCAGACTCGTGCGGTAGTGCGCCCTCAACATGATGAGGGTACCGACTCTAGGCATTCAACTCAGGTTCCTCAAACCCGAGCAGGCAAGATGAACCGCCAGAGACAGAATCCGATTAACAATAGGCAGGCTGTCATCCCTGCCATCTCCGGAGAAGTCCACCAACCTAACTTGGTGGAAAATAACGAGCAGGAACAATCACATGTCCGTTTTAATTCAGATGTCCAGCAGACTCGTCTGGCAGCATCAAGCCAATCCCGCCAGGCAATTCTGGTGGAGTACTATAGCAAGAACATACACCTGCTTATGCATCATCAGTTAGTCAGCAGGCTTGCCTGACTACATATGATGGAGTCCACCAACCTAACTTGGTGGAGAACAATGAGCAGGCATACACAGATGCCCATTTTAATTCCGCTGTCCAGCAGACTCGTCTGGCAGCATCAAGCCAATCCCGCCAGGCAATTCCGGCGGAGTACTATAGGCAGGAACATGCACCTTCTTATGCATCACCAGTTAGTCAGCAGGCTCGTCTGACTACATATGACGGATCTCATCAACCGCGTTTGGCGAAGTGTAATCAGCAGGCACATGCACCTGCTAATACTAATCAAGCCTACCAATAGCCTCGCTTGGTAGCGCACGGAGAAGTCAGTCGGAAAGCCCCGACGACAAACATGAGGCAGACTCAACTCTCTGCCTCCACACTTGGGTACTGTCAGGACTCACTGACAGGAAAAGGAGGACAGGAGCAGGCACATACACCTACTCCAAGCCCGGAATGGACGTATATCCCCGTTCCGGCAGCTGAAGTCACCAAACATATTTTGTCAATGGTGAAAGAGCAGAAGAAAATTCCTGCTCATATTCTGGATGCTTGCCAGGATATCATAACAACATCAGCATCATCTCAGGGACAGACACATAAATCTATCCCTAGCAGTGGAGTGACACATCAACGATTCACTCGAGAACAGACACACACATATGTTCCAATCTAAGAGGGTAATGGGGCATACTCCCCCATATCATACGGACAACCATGTCAGGCACATACACCTGATTTGAGTGGAGATCGTCAGCCTAACCTGACCATCTTTCCTGATCAGGCACATACACCTACTCAGAGTAACCACTTTCTTCAACAAGTGGTTTCCAAAGAGAGTAAGAAGGCATCTAAGAAAAAATCCGCCCAGCACAGTCAGGAGATCAAAGGCTAATCTGCAACAAGGCCTTGGTCGATGCTGGAGTTCTTGAATCCCTCAGACATTTATCTGTCAGAATTCAAGATTCCACTCCCTCAGTTCCCAATAACGGGAACATTAATTCTGATGGTCTTCAACAGACACTTCCTCATGAAGGCTTGCTTCATGAAAATTTGGTCAATCTTGAAGTTTCTTCTTCAGATGAGAGCGACAGGAACCCTCTGTGTGGTCAAAAGACCAAGGAGAAAGAGATCTCATCTTTTGCTGTAACCCATTATGGTGGTCCTCCCCATGATGATGAACTTCGTTGCGAAATTCCTCTCTGCAGTAGTGATTCACATTGCCTGGAAAATACTCCAGTGGATAATGTAGTGTCGATAAAGCCCTCTCATCTTGAGGCACTTGCAAATGCGAAACCAGTCATGTCTGATGCTTTATCGCTAACAAGTGAAATAATTTCTCAATCATAGGATAGCCCAGGGTGTAGTTCATTCTACAAACCACCCCAAAGTCATGCATATTCTAGTTTGATCAATGATCTCTCTACCAATCTTGTTGAAACCGATGAAGCAGCAAGGAAACGCCAACTCTGGTCAAAACAGGTAGAAGAATCTTCATTTAATGACAAAGAGGAAATGAAGAACATGAGGAAAAAACTGGCAAAAGGTGAGGTACCAGTCATGTTTTGGCCTTTGGCTGACTCCCAATACAACATTCCAAATATGTTGACGGATGATGGAATCCATGATATTCGTCTCAACATATGGAAAAATCTTTGTCAATTGAAGAAGAAGGTATTATCTTATGATGAATATGAAAATCATCTTAAGATAATAAAAGGGATACAACGTCAGATTGATTTGGCATCTCTATCAGTCTCTCGGTATCCGAAGGCTGAAAAGAAACAGATAACCCTTTAACATTCATGCCTTGGCTCACTAAGAAAATTGTGTCAGTTAATTGCCAATGCTCCATCTGATGTTCATATCCGAGGATGGGGTGTTCACGGAGCACTACATTTCACAGTGCTTTCCAGTCAGCAACGCCCGCCGAAAATGGTCTCATGCAATGTTATTGCCCATGGTCGGCCACAGTCAATGGGCATTGTTCATAATCAAAGGCTTGCTCAAGAAAAAGGCTTCAACTAGTTCCTCTCAAAATCAAGTATGTAGAGAACAAGTTGTTGAATTGCTCCTACATCAAGCAGGAGAGAATATTGCACAAGCCTCTCGTATGGAAAAAACACGTCATCAAATGAAAGAAGTTTCGGAAATCATCCAACGGTCTGTTGAAATAGGTGATAAAAGTGGATACAGGTTAATGTATCCAGCTAATTTCCGAACTAAGATTCGCAAGATCAAGAGTGATTTTAAGAAGATCTCAGACATAGCATGTCAAGAGACACCCCATCTTGTCAGACTGGGGACTTCTCTAAATCAACCCTTAGAGTCAACAAATAGGATTCAAGGAGTTGAGCCAAAGCAGCAGGAACATCCCCAGTTCTCGAGACTGGGGACTCTTTCAAATCATCAATCCCCTCCTCCGAGAATGTCGGTCTTTTCTCGATTGGGGAAGAATCCACAAGAGGAACGAAGAGAAAAATTATCAGGAGATTCCCTCCAAGTTATAGCTCGTCAAGAAGTTCCTAAAAGATTGAATCAACAAAAGGCAATGTCTCGTCAAAGACATGAAAGAAGACAATATCACATAAATACAGATAGAAGGTATTTGATGCATTATGCATCAATACATGTCAATAAGGTCGTCTTTGTTAATCCACTAGAGGAGACTCACTTAGGGGACTCAGATGAAGAGCGTCCTGCTCAAGAAAATGTACGCACCAATACAAATGAAGAAGGTGTACGTACACGAAGTCAAAGGATTACTTAGAACCTAGGTAATCCACTTCCCTCCCTCCAAAAGGAATCCAACAAAGGGAAGGGAAAGAATCAGGTTACATATCCTTCCTCTGGAGAAGGTCAGTCTCTCTCATTAGAGCAAAGGTTTTCACAACAAGAGGAAGAAATGAAAGAATTAAGAAGGTTGAATGCAAAACTACTTCAGAGTAGTCTTCTTATTAAGAATGCTGAAGTCCGAAAGCAGAAGGAAATTGTTGTAGCTACTGAGATGGATCAGGAATATCCTCCTTTATCAGTACACCCTTAGAGGTCTAATCCTACGGGTCAAACACAACAACGGTTGGCAGCACTACCATCAGTTGCAGCACCAACCACCACGTCTGTCCAAGCTCCATTCATTGCACCTAACCGAAACCAAGTTCAATCTGATGTTTCTCAAAAGTTAATAACTACTATTAAGTCATTAAAAGCTTGGTTAGAAACTATGGAAGGGAAACGGGCACAAGTTCAACCAGAAAAGAAAGTTTACCCTGAATGGGTAGATTCAATTTCTCCTCTATCCAGTTTTGGAAACCCTGTTTTCCCTACGTTCAATGGATCAGGCGACCTTGAACAACATTTGATGCAATACGTGTCCTGCTGTGATCCTATGATGGGAACTCCAGAGTAGCAAGAAGCAGTGAAACCCAAATGTTTCGTGCGAACCTTGCAAGGACCAGCTTTTGTCTGGTATACAAGCCTGCAATCCCGGTCAATCATCAGATGGGAGGATCTTCGTCAAAAATTCCTTCTTCAGTTCATCTCAACTTTGCCAAAAATGACAGTTTTCGATCTTACAAACTGCAATCAAAGGGAGAATGAAAGAGTCTCTGATTTCATTGCTCGTTGGAAGGGATTAACGTATTCTCTGAGTTTAGAACTCCCTCAGGAGGAACTGTTGCCAATCTGTGTGGAAACTTTTCTTGACTAATTACGCACGCCATTGATCCCTTTGAAATACACAGGAGGGTTTCGAGACCTTACTTCAATCGCTCAACAGGTTGAAGATTCCCTTATACAGGCTAAGGTTAAATCTCGTGTAATTCCATCAGTTCTAGGAAGGAGAATGGGTAAAGCGGAAACTGCTACAGTTATGCTTAAACAAGCACCTGTACCTATTTCTACTTCAAAACCTTAATCTTCTCGAAGGGCTCCACCTCTTGAATTCCAACAACAAAGGCCCTTTCGTCCAAATGATCAAAGAAATAAACGATGAAAACAATTTGAGGATTTGAAGAGTAAAACATAATCTTTCCGAAGTGAGCAAGTTCCTGGTTACTTCATTTCAGCTCTGGAAAATAATTTGGTTCAATTACCAGTGCCCAAGAGGCCAAAAAGGAAGGAGATGAAGACCGTCACAATTATTGTCCCTTTCATCAAATGTTGGGGCATCCCATCCAGGAGTGTTTTTTCTTTAAAGACCTCCTGCAAAAGATGGTTGACTTAGGACAAGTCAAATTGAAGGGTTCTTCAGCTCATGTAGTGTGTATTACCGCTACAGATTCAGAGGAAGGAGGCGAGTGGCAGGAAGTCAAAAGCAAAACTGCGAAAAAATATGATGATTGGATGGTTAGAAAGACAATCAATCGGACCCATTCCATTTTGTGAATACAATTGAAGAAGCCAATTGTGTCTCCTACAAAAGCTGTTGTAAAGCCTCCATCAAAAGACAAATCATCAAAAGGGCAGCGCAATTCAAATAAGAAAGAGGAATCAGAAGAAGATGAGTATGTATCAAAGCCTAAATTGTCTTTGACTCTGGCAGATTTCATGCCATCTACTTCAAAGCCACGGGCACCATCCCACCAAATGGCACAGCCTAAACAGGCTAACCAGACAGAGTCTTTATCAGACAAAGAGTTAATCTTTGGTTCTGTTAATATGATTCAATTAACAGATCCATATTCCAGTATTGATGAGCCCGAATTCCCTGTATCAAATAAGGGAATCCGAGGAAGTTCTAGAGGTTCAGGATACAGGGGAAGACGTGGATCTTTCCGAAGCCACTACTCTAAATCGACCCCTACTAGAACTGTATATGCAACAGAAACTCATGGTAGAGCCCTTTAGCGAGCTCAAAAAGAACAAGCAAGTTCTTCTGCCAATGGCCAACTCAGTTTTGGCACAGCTATCTTGGAAGACCGATTAAAGGTTCCATCTTATTTAACTCAGCAAGTAAATGGATCCAATCAGTCTAATCTTCCAAAACCAAGGATGTTGCCAACTTCAATACAAGATGCATCAGCTTCCAAAGCATCTACTTCCAAGGTACCTGCTAAACCGCATATTCCTATTGGAAAACACAGACCTCTAGATCAAAAGTATGATATATTGAAGCACATGGCCCAAGTACCATCCATGTTATCAATTTCGGATGCTTTGAATCTGTCAAAATATCTTCGGGAAGCACTCATCGAAGCTTTGTCAAGAACTCAAGAGTTTGAAGCTGAAATTGCTGCAGCTGAAGTCTATCACATAGAGAATAATCCTGCCGAATTCCATGCAGTGATATCTTTTACTGATAAAGATGAAGATGATGTTTTTCATGGGCACATAAAACCTTTGTACTTATCTGGCAAATTCAATGGTGTAGATATCTGAATAGCTTTCATTGATAATGGCTCAGGAGTCAACCCCATGCCCATTCGTACACTTCGTCGATTAGGCCTCACAAAATCTGATTTATCTCCTTCTACCATGATGTTACAAGGATATGATAAAAATGAACAAGAACCCCTGGGAGAAGATACACTCAGAACTCAGTTTGGAGATCTTGTATCCAATTCGGATTTCATGATTGTTGATCAAGACTCATCTTTCAATATCTTGCTTGGAAGACCCTGGCTACATCATCATGTATCTATTCCTTCATCATACCATCAATGTCTCAAATACTATTTCAATGGTCAATTTGGAACATTGTATGGTGATAAGGCCCCATTCAAGACATGTGAGTCTCAATACATTGAGGCGGAATTTTATCACATGAAGGGAAGAGAAAAATCTACAATGAAGGAAATTACCAAAGTTAATGCTCCATATGGTTTGGAGAAAATTCCAATAAATCCATTTACACATGTGAGTACAGATTATGTGTTACCTATCAGTCAATTTGACAAAATAGGCCCAAATCAAAATACTCTTATGGAATGATCCATAATGTCAATTACGACAATCGAGCCAGACAACATGGGAGAAATTGGTAACCTACCAAGCTGTGATGAAAGTATAAGTGGTGACATTCTCATTTCATCTGCTAAAGTCCAACAAGTCTATACAACGCTAATCAGTCCAGAAGAAGTTATAACAACACCAGAGGTGAATAATTATGTCGATTCTCAATCCATCATTTCCTCTTTATTTCCAAAAGAAAACCATTTATCATCAATAGGGTCGGAAATGGAAGCTTCTTCTTCAAAATGTGAAAATTTTGACATCTCTTATGATCATGAGAATTTCGTTTTGTCATCTACTTTTCAAGTAGAGATGGAAGAAATAGCACGTGATGAAGAGGAAGAGGAAGATCTTAGAGATGCTCCTCCAGCATTTGAAGAGGGTATCTCTACCACAGTGGATGAACTTAGAGAAGTAAATCTGGGTACAGAGAAAGATCCACGCCCCACTTTAATTAGTGCGTCCATGAACCTTGAAGAACAAGAGATTTATATTTCTTTTCTAACGCAAAATAAAGATATTTTTTCTTGGAATTATACAGAAATGCCTGGGCTTGATCCTGATGTTGCTACTCATCATTTGGGTTTACCAAAAGAACATCGGGGTTTAAGCAAGCCGTGAGAAGAACACACCCAACCTATGCTTCCAAAATTGAAGCTGAAGTGGATAAGCTGATCAAAGCCAACTTCATCAGAGAATTTCAATATCCCAAGTGGTAGCTAATATTGTCCTTGTAAAGAAGAAGAATGGACAAATTAGGGTTTGCATCGATTTCAGATATCTTAATCGGTATTGTCCTAAAGATGATTTCCCAGTTCCGATTACAGAACTCTTAATTGATGCGACAGCTGGATATGAAGTACTTTCTTTCATGGATGGATATTCCGGATATAATCAGATCCGAATGGCCCTAGAAGATGAGGAATATACAGCCTTCAGAGCTCCTCAAGGTGTGTTTTGTTACCGGGTGATGCCCTTTGCTTTAAAGAATGAAGGTGCAACATATCAACGCGCCATGCATCGTATCTTCAAAGCTCTTTTAGGGAACTTTGTTGAATGCTATGTAGATGATTAGGTGGTTAAATCCAAACAACGTTCTAATCAATTCATTGATTTGGGAGTCATATTCCACAATCTTCGACAACATAATTTGAAGATGAACCCCTTAAAATGTGCTTTTGGGGTAACCTCAGGAAACTTCCTCGGCTTTGTTGTATACCATCGTGGTATTGAAGTCGATCCTAAGAAGACCTAATCAATCATTGGTATGTCACCTCATCAGAATTTGAAATAATTAAGAGGACTTCAAGGACACTTAGCCTATATTCGGCATTTCATCTCTAATTTGGCAGGCAAAAGTTTACCCTTTACCAAATTATTGAATAAAGGAGTCACTTACCGGTGGACTGAAGAATGTCAAGAAGAATTTGATGTTCTCAAGAAATACCTCTTGAGTCCACCAGTACTCATGCCACCTGTTGAGGGTAGACTGCTTATCCTCTATGTGACAGATCTAGAGCGATGATTGGGTGCCTTTCTCGCTCAAAAGAATGACGCTGGGAATGAAAATAGCCTCTACTATCTCAGTAGAACTATGCTTGAAGCAGAAACCCAGTATTGAAGTATTGAGAAGTGCTGCATGGCATTAATCTTTGCAGTTCAGAAACTGAGACACTACATGCAACATCACGAGGTCCAATTGGTATCTCGCAATAATCCACTCAAATTCATCCTTATTCGTCCAATGCATACAGGATGTCTAGCATGGTGGGCAGTTATTTTGCAGCAGTTCGACATTCAGTATGTGTCTCAAAAGGCAATTAAGGGTCAAGCTCTGGCTGATTTCCTGGCTGAACATCCTTCAGTGGAAGACACGTCTTCATATATTGAACTCCCTGATGAGGAAGTTTTCTCTATTCAAGAGAATCCTCAAACATGGGAAATGTATTTTGATGGTGCTTCCAGAAGTCCAACATGGAAGAAAATGGAAAATCCTAAATTCAACAAAGTTGGTTTAGGAATTGTGCTCATATCTCCAGATAAGGAAGTGTTACCTTATTCCTTTTTATTGTGGGAAGGTGGTACCAATAATGAAGCTGAATTCCATGCTCTCATTACAGTCTTGGAGTTAGCGCTTCAAGCACAAGTGAATCACTTAAAGGAGAAAGGTGATTCAGACCTGGTAATCAAACAAGTCAATGGGGATTATGCCATCAGAAAAGAAGAATTAATCCCTTTGTATGTTTACTTCCAAGAGTTAATGTCGGAATTCCCTTCAGAACCGACATTTTCTTATGTCCCAAGATCACAAAATGCTCAAGCTGATGCACTGGCTAATATAGCCACAGCTTTAGCAGATCCAAATTGGGACGAGACAACCATCAGTATTGCCCACCGTCGTGCAATTTCACCTTATGTTCAAGTCATAACAGAGGAAATTAATGAAAATAGTCCCATTCTTGAACCATATGGTCAGACTACAGGATGGATGTCACCTATCAGGGAATACCTTCAAAATGGAATACTTCCACCAGATAGAGCCGAGAAAGAACAAATCGGGCGACGTGTGGTCAATTTTACTCTTTATGATAGCCCAAACCCCCTCGAGAAAATTCTATACAAACGTGGTTTTGATGGAGTTCTCTTCAGATGTATTTATGGTGAAGAGACAATGGTTGTCATAAAAGAAGTGCATGCAGGAGTCTGTGGTGCCCACCAGTCTGGACATAGACTGTCTGATCAAATTCGAAGGCTTGGATACTTTTGGCCTTCAATGATACAAGATTGTGTTAATTTCACAAAGAAGTGTCATTCATGCCAAGTATATTCCAACTTCATTCATCAACCTCCAGAGTTGCTTCATACAGCTAAACACTCGTGGCCATTTTCCACATGGGGAATGGATGTGGTGGGACCATACCCTTCAGCTACGGCCAAGCAGTTTAAGTACATTCTTACTGCTACTGATTTCTTTTCCAAATGGGCAGAGGCAGTACCTCTCAAAGAAGTCAGTTCTAAATGCATTGTTAGCTTCATCAAGTCTAAAATCATTACTAGATTTGGTGTCCCTCATATCATATTGACGGACAACGGCACCAACTTCTGTTCTTCTGAGGTGAGGAAATTGTATCAAGAATACAACATTAAATCCAAACATTCATCTCAGTATCATGCGGCGTCCAATGGCCAAATAGAAGCTTTTAACAATACTCTTTCAAATATACTGCAAAAGATGGTGGGTAAAGATAAGAGTTCATGGCCTGATAAACTCTTTCATGCTTTATAGGCTTATCGGACTACCACTCGCAATGCAACGCGGTCAACTCCATATTCATTGGTATATGGAACAGAAGCAGTCTTGCCAATTGAAGTTCAATTTCCCTCACTCAGAATAGCCATTTGTGATCAGTTATCTATGGATGAGCAATCCCAAAAGCGATTTAATGAATTGGAACAGTTATATGAGAAAGGATTGTGCACTTTGCACCACTTAGAAATCTATCAGAATCAAATAGCACGAGCTTTTAACAAAAAAGTTCGTCTTTGTTCATTCATTCAGGGAGAATTGGTATTGGTTCTCAGAACACCAATGATACCAGGAAAGAAGCCTCCCAAGCTTGAACCAAAATGGTAAGGACCTTATTCAATACATAAGGTCTACTCCAATGATGCTTATTCATTAATCTCAATGGATGGAAAACTCATCACGACTCCAACAAATGCCAGATTTCTGAAGAAATATTTTGTATAAACACAAAATATGGTCCCCAGAACCAAGAGTCTTACAATTGGTTCATACAAAAATGGTCCAGTATGACCTTAAACTGCAACTTCATCCAACATAACGTTACACTATGTCACCTTCAATGTCCCCACAACATGACACTAAACTGTGCGGCAAAAGTTTGCCCTTGCTATATGACGTTAAACTATACAGCAATGGTCCAGTATGACCTTAAACTGCAATTTCGTCCAACATGACGTTAAACTGTAGGAAATACCCTTACGTCCGGAAAGAGGTTAAACTACATAAGCACTTAACCATCTAGCATGACCTTAAACTGCATCATCCCTGGTCTATTTATATGACCATAAACTATTTGCAAATCCCTTATGTCCAGCAAGACGTAAAATTGTGACGTCCTAACTACATGACGCTAAACTGTATAAAAGTCCCTCACGTCCGGAAAGACGTTAAACTATATAATCATCAAAGGTCCAGCATGACATTAAACTACACCATCCACGATCCATGCATACGACCTCAAACTATTCGCACTTTCGTCCAACATGACATAAATGGTGTGTTATTTTGTCCTTACTGCATGACATTAAACTGCACAGTCCCCCTTTTGTCCAATATGTCGTTAAACTGTTTTATCCCCATCGTCCTAACTACATGACGCTAAACTGTGCAACACCAATAGTCCTAACTGCAAGACTTTAAACTTCCTAGTCCCTTTATATGTCCTACATGACATTAAACTGTGCATCGTTAAGGTTATTTTTACCTATTGTTTCTCACACCGAGTATGACTCACGTGAGCTTAGAGCGAACATCAACCATAACACTCCCTTTGGGCCACTAACCATGTGTAAGTCCCAACAACATTTTAATTAGATCATTTTCCCCAAGAACAACTTGATCATTAATTCATTCTTTAATTGAACTACATAGACTTTGATCCTTGCCATCCAGGCTGGGTATGTAGGCAACCTCCCAGGGTTCAAGCCCGAAAACAGTCTCTTCACATTGGTTCACCACCATCTCATATGATGTTGATTCGTGAAACCGCACCTAGAATCAATATCTTTACATTGATTCACTTTCGTCCTTGTTATACGACGTTAAACTATACAACACTTTTGTCCGGTACGAAAATAAACTACAATATTCATTGATCTCCTCACATGAGAGAGAACTATTATTGACATTGATTCATTTCAATCATGTTTCATTTCAAAATGACTACGTGCATACATGGTCATGCCTAAATTTTTTATCTCAGGTTAAACCATCATTGCACTAAAGTCCCCTTTCACCCTTCACATGTACGAACCAAATTTTTACAAAGGGTACTTCTAGAACTACGTGGACTTGATTCCCATCCTTATGGGATACGTAGGAACATTCGAGTGTCCCTCGAATCCAGTCCCAAGTCTTTTGGGCCTAACCCAAAATTTCACTTTCATTCCCTTAGCTGAAAAGTCCTCATGAAAACACACACTGTGTATTCATTATTATGGTCTGAATTCTATGACCCTAAACTAAGATTTCTCATACATTCGTCCTGTACGACGTTAAACTGCATTTCAAGAACTACGTATGGCTTGATTCTCATTCTTATGAGATACGTAGTGAAGTCCAAAATTTCAATTCAGGACCCAGCCACAACATGATTATGGTTATCATTGACCTATGTATCTCTATATACATTGGACAATACCCATATTTATGTGTTATAATCCTAACCTTATATATTTTCAGATCTTCATAACCCTTTTCATGACTTCTAATCACAAAAATGTCAAACTTTTGAGAATTCTTTTGCCTGACAATGTAGCACGTGCCCATAGGTGGCCTTGCATAAACAGTCCCCATATCGACTTGTCAGCCGAAATATGCTATTTATTTGACCATGCATCCAGTGCCCTTAGGTGGCCCTGCATAATCCAACCCCCTAACGGGTTTGTTAAATGATGGTAACTTCATTCTTGGGATGAATGCCTCTTTTGTCCTTATTTGTCTTAAATGACAGTATGTAGGGATCCGCAAAAAATAGCCATCCTTAACATATTTTTCCCATATCCTTTTTCATGATCTGAAAGTATTCAAGTCTATGGTTTATTCTTCTTCCCTACGTTTGGGTCAGACCATCGTAGGAGTAATATTCATCCAGTTCGTCGATATTCTTGTTCGGAAATATCTTCTCCATATTCAAGTACCTCTTTCCAAACAATAAACTCTATACTTTAGAAAATATTAATCTCCATAAACTTTCACTGGCTTTTAGCACAAGGAAAGTAAATTTCTGGGAGTTCTTTTGCCTGACTATGCAGCACGTGCCCATAGGTGGCCTTGCATAAACAGTCCACATAACAGACATGTCATCCGAAAGATGCTATTTATTTAACCATGCAGCCAATGCCCTTAGGTGGCCCTGCATATTTCAACCGCCTAACAGGTTTTGTTAAATAATAGTAACTTCATTCTTGGAAACTACTTCTTCTAATGCCTTTTAGCTCTTTTTCATATCATTCCTCAGATTCAAATATTCTTAAGCCATAGTTTACATTTTTTCTCTCATACTTGAGTATGGTAATATGTCTCCGGATAAACTGTCAAGGAATTGAATCAATTTTAATCCATTTTGGTCAAGGATATTTCGAACTTAAACATTATCCCCTTTATGTCCGGCATGCATGACATTAAACTGCCCACAAAAGTCAAAGGAACTCTGAATAAAAGTCAAGTTCCAGCTCACTAAATATACATTTTTGTATGATTTAGGTAATATTGAGCAATTAAAAGGTTCAATGTTTGTAGGATTATTTTTAATAATCCTACTAAAAATCAAACTATGCTTACTAGGCCCATTGGCTAAAGTAAAATTAAAGCAGGTAATGAAAGAATGCAGGTACAAATGATTGAAGACAAAAGTGTTTTTCATAGAAACACAGGATATAGAAAGACATCCACAGACTGGAGTCTCTTCTCTTTTTCAAGAATTACAGAAGATTTTCAACATAAGTCTTCATTTGATGTATAGCATCCTGAGCTTTATCAGCAGTTATTTGAAGCTCATTCAATTGACCAGCTTCACTCTTTTCAGCTTGCTGAAGTGCCTTCTTAGCATCTGCGATGACTTTCATGCCATTCATATGAGTTTCATCCAATGATTTATTAAGATGATAATGTTCCCCAGTAACAACATCTAACTGTTGCTGGTGTTGCACCTGTTGGACGACCTTTTCTTTGATTTTTTGCTTTAGATCCTTCATCTTGGCAGCATAATCGGCCTTGGATTGGGATACCGCAGCCTCAAATTCGCCTATATTGGCTGACAATTTCACTCTGGTAAAATCTTCGCAACTTTTCTGTGCTTGCTCCCTCCTGAAAATGATCTGTTTCACCGCGGCATGGATCTTTTCATACCCAAAACCACCAAGTCCCAGTATAACAAATTGGGATGACAATCGAAGAATTTTTTATGGTAGCTCTTCTAAAGGCACCCCAGATATGATGTTACATATGTTGTTCCATGCCTTACGTTGTAAAAAGATGAATGCTTTAAACATCTCTAGATCTGATTCAATATCATCGTCAGAGGGGGTATGTAATCTGGAATTAGTGCACTTAAAGAAGTGCCCTGTCCTGCTTTTCCCCCCCTGAATTGTGCTTCTTCACTTTCAATTCCTATTGGGGCAGAGGCTGAGGCCTCGCCTTTGGATCTAGTCATTGCAGTTGATGGTCCTGCATGATTAATTGAAAGATTTAGTCACCTTCAAAGGATAACATAAGAATAGATTGTCTTGCGAATAAAGTACAATAACAAATATTGTTATCCCTTACCCAAGGATGGTTCAGCAACCTGAGAAGACTTTTCCGCATCTTTCCCGGTTTCAACAGGATTTTCAAGATGGGTCTCAGGAGGGTTTATTGGATTTAGCTCTACTTAAGCTAATGTTTCTGCAATGATAGGGTTGACATCAATGTCCACACCCTCTTCGGGCATTGGCAGTTCAGCAGCTTCTACGGAAGAAACTGCATTTTGTTTTCAGTCATGGTTAGAAGTGTAAATTTTTTTAAAAAAATTGGGCAAAGGGTAGCACTCACGCCCAAGGTCTTCTAAATCACATGACAAATTAGCATGATCATAAAATTCTTCGAAAGTCATTCCTTGATTCACCATTTCATCCAATGATATTTCAGAATCCTGGTTAGTGTCACCAGTGGGAGCATTTGCTAGATCTTCTTGCCGACTTATGTCCTGCAACCCCTGACCCTAGACAGCATCTTCAGCAGTAGGAGGGATACTGGGAAAGGATGCTAGCTCTTCTCCAGGAGCAACCAAGTCATCTTGGGTCTGTGATTGTTCTACAACAACCTCCAAGGCCTTTGAAGAAGGATCAGTCCCTTCCCTCAAGGGGGAAATTGAAGAAGCCCCTGCAATCCTCAGAAATATGAGTAACCATATGATTATGGGTATAAGCTCATGATTGTTCGAAGGACTTACCACTGTTAATGAAACGTTTAGCTATGGATTTCATCCTTCGTTGCATTTTCTTCTATTGTTTTTTTGGAGTATCAGTGGTCTCCCTTATAGGCACATGGATTGGCGAATGGAAGGCTGTGTCCAGCGCCTCATTCATGGCCTGCCGACCTGGAGAAATCTCGCCTGGTTCACGAGGAGAATCAGCAGCAGCCCCGATAGCAGTACAACCAGGGCTATACTGTGGTGAAGGAACCCCAGTTCCTTTCTTTGCAAGCTACGAGATGAAGAAAATAACCTCCTTAAGTAACAAAGCTTCAACTAAAATCACGTTGCAATGAAAATAAGGAAATAAAACTTACATCTTCAGGAGCCACATACTCTTGCCATTCCTCATCTCCAGAACCACCAGCCCCTTCTGTGGCGCCATGATCAATCATTTTCTTCACCCTCCTGGTGACAGGAACCGAGTCATCAGTGGAATATATGAGCATTTCCAGCTCTCTGATGTAAGCTCACACTTCATTGGGGTTATCTCCATATTGAAGATTTTTAGAAGCTAGAAGATATCCTATTACAGGAAGTTGTAGGCCCTCACACAAATCCAGCCAGGCTGTCTCAGTACCACAGCATAAGCTCTGCCATAGCAGAACAGCCTCTGGTCTTAGATATAAAGGCTGTGAGGAAGGTCCTACAATTTTCAATTTTAATTTCTTCCCATCTCCTGCAACTACAGATAGAGAATAAGAAATTAAGACTTATTACTTTATAAAGTAGAAGTGATTGAAATTATTACAATGAAATAACTCACCAGGAGTTGATGGAGTGGGTCTTTTAATTCTGGCCGGAGGACTATATCAGGCACGAAACCGCTTTGCTACCGGTTGTGCCTCATCATCCCCATCATGATAATCCGATGAATCAGTTCTAGAAGAGGAGTCTGTTGAACCTATTTCAGGTGGAGATGCTTCACCTTCATGAGGAAGGGTTTCTTTCTCTACAGTCCTCTTCCTCTTTCCAACTTGATATACTGGGTGATTCAATATCCCTTTGGGGTATGATGTTATCCAGTGTTCGGCATAAAATGTAGTCAGATTATGTGTCGCTTTTTCAACTGGTAGATCAAATACTGCCCTGGTCTTCTCTCTTGATGTCAGCAACCATAGTTGTCGAGAAACCATCAGATGTTTCTCTAACCTGACATGTACCGGAGGGGATACAACAATATGTTGCAAACATTTGAATTGGCGTGCAAATCTATATGGACCATAGGCCTCACATATGATTTCTCCATCAATCCTGGCTACTAACACGCCAACCCTGCAAGCTAGCATATATGCCCTCAAATCCAAATGGGTTGTCCCATCATCAACAAACCGCCCGGATGGTGGACTTCCATAAGAATAGAAGTTGAATTCCTTAAACATGCTCAACCTTACTTTCATGTCATAACCATTAACATCTAATGGACGAATTCCAAAGAATGCTTGCACTGACGGTCTGAAAGAGCTTCCAGGAATTTGTAATCCATTCTGTACATTGTATGTCCTGATGTGAGTGGCGATCCATCCCCACAAAACCTAGAATGGTCCCACTATTCTTAAAGGAGGTTTACCCTGGAATAGGTGAAGTAAACTCCTGTGAATCTTTGCTAAAATGGGGGTAGCTAACCCAACCATTTTTCCCTCAGCCAACTTTTCCGCAATGACGAAGGTCCCTGGCCTAACGCCTCCCTTCGAATCCCTGACCGGCAAGAGATAAACACTAAGCCACATTTCCAAGATACCCTCCAGATGAGTTTTCTTTGGAATTCTTTGATTCACTTCATATCCCCACTTTTCAAACTCTCCTGCTTCTAGAGTTGGCCAGAATGTGCCAGGAGATCCTCTCTTCTCAGGTTTTGGACAAGTGGTAGGACGTCTGGGCCTGGTATCCTTGGATTTCATTTTCTTGGATCCTTTTTCTTTTGGATCCATCCCTTTCTTCTCAGTAAGAAACACATTCATCCATTCTTCCGGATGAATATCTTTTCTAAAATGAGTTAATGAGTTCTCTGGTCTCTTGAGCCTGTGGAAGATTTTAAGTAATTCTCGAGATAAAGTAGGAGTCTTATCTGAATCATTCCAAGTCACCTTGGGAGTAATGAATTCATCATACATATCGCCCAAAATTGGGGCCCCTAAAATCTTGTGGACATTCCACAAACTGATACCTACTTCTCCATGAGTCAAATGGAAAGAATTAGTTGCTGGGCACCAGTGGCTGAGTATCTTTGGCACGAAGTTATCATGTCTGTAAACATATGTTTGCCCATCCCAGAAAACCTCATATATGGCAGCTCTCTTTAGGTCCATGATAAACTATGCGCAAGTCTGTCGCACCCCGTATGGCCACATCCAAGTTGGCTTCACACCTCCCCCAGGACGGGAATCCCAACTTTTCTTCCATCCTTTGGATTGATCCATCTGAGCATTTCGGAAGATTGAAAGATGACAATGTGGTTGAAGATCAGGTGTATGATTTTTCAGATCTGGTGTGCAAGGGCTATGATGCATCACCTAGGCCTTCTCTACAGTTCCATCAGTTACAAATACTCCTCCACCTGAGATATTTGCTGAAGAAAAATTGGTATAATTATGAAACCACGAAAATGGAAGATAATTCTCTACTTCTGGAATAATGACTTCTTGTAGATGACCATAGCCATACAAAGATAGATAAGTGCTTTGAGGAAAGTTGTGATGATATTTCTTCAGATACTTAGCCAAATCTGGAAGAGTACTATCCTTGACAGTATAGTAATCATGGCCAATGATGTTCATCATATCATCTATCCGCTTGCTAGCCAGTTCATCAATTAATCCGGGTCTAAGAGCCATTAATTCTGCACAAAGAGTTGAATAATTAATTTATAAATGAATTAATTTTTCACAAACTTTGTGAAAGAAATCAAAAAATGGCTAAGTCATTAAGGGGCACAAGTATGGAGATGTCGCACAAGTGTTACATGTGCCGCACAAGTTTTTGTTGCGCATGTATCACCGCGCAAGCCCTATTACCTTTATAGTAGCGAGACAACGAGGGAACAGTGGAAAAGAGACTTGTACAGCTAAGGTGACCTACGCGGCAAGAGCTCGAGAAATTCGGGGTCAGATGCTACACATGGCCAAAAGCCATGTATTTATAGGCCAGGAGGTCTATCTGCGCGCCGTAACCAGAGCGCTTAAGGCCTGCGCGATGGAAACTTGTGTGCTGCCCTCTGTGCACTGAAGACATGCGCTCCCCCCTTTTCCTTTGGATGGATTCGATTTCCTCAGAGTCAAATCCTCATTTCTCTCCAGATCCAACTCTGAGGGGGGACATTTGTTGACGCTCCTTTCGTCACAGAATCTAAATATCGGAAAAGGGGAATATCTGAGCTCAAAGTGATTCATCCTTTGAAGAAAACACCAAAAATCGACAAAGGCAGGAACACAGGATCAAAAACAACTTCACCGTGCAAGTTATATCACTATCGCGCAAGTCCACTTGCGCGATGCCCTTGGTCGCGGAAGTGACTTGCGCGACCTAAGTGATAACCGCTCGGTAACCGCCCACGGGCTTCTTTTTCCTATAAATAGACCCTGTGGGCCCCCCATTCGAGAGGATCATTTTCCAGAAACTCGGATTTAAGCTCCCGACGCCCAAGTCTCTCCTCAAAGCTTCCGGAACACTTCTAAGGTAATTTCTTACCTAGAACGGAAGATCTAAAGAGAGGGAGAAGGCCTAAGTGTTGAAACTCATCAACACTTGCACGCCTGAATGGCCAGCCCTTAAGGGAACTGGTCACACTTGCGCGCCGCCTTATTCCTTCAGTAGAATTTGCGCGTCCCTTTTCTGGAAGAACCTCAAGAGGATTCTAAAGGGTTTAATAAAGAGTCGATCAAGTATTTTAATGTTGGTTAAAAATCGCGCAAGTACCCCCACATGCCGCGCAGGTATACCTGCACGACCAATACTTGCGCGCCCACGCAAGACTTGCACGCCCCTACCTTTTTGGGTGCCCATATTGCCCATTTTACCCCTCTTAATCCATTTCACCTTTCCTGTTCAAGATTCAGTCTTCAAGAGACTCTTCAAATCCATTTATGGCATGATATCTTGATTTGACATCCTTGTCTGAAAGGAATTCGGTGGAATATCTCTCAAAACCTAGTGATTTATACATCTTTATGTCAACAAAGATTGAGAGTTCGTTCATTAAACCTCATCCTTTAAGATGAGAGAATCCTTAACCTGGGTCTCCTTTTCAGGAATAATCCCCAGTTATAAGTCCTTTAATCTGGGCATCTTCCTCCAGAGTAAGCCCCATATTCTTAAAGTTCCCAAACTTGGGCATCCTCCTCAGGTGTAAGCCCCAAACCTTAATTCCTTAACATGGGTTTCCTCCTCAGGAGTAAGCCCCAATCATAATCCTTTAATATGGGCATCCTTCTTAGTAGTAAGCCCCAAGTCCTATATTTTTGGGCATCCTTCTTAGGAGTAAGCCCCAAACCTTAATCCCTAACCTGGGTCTCTTTTTCAGGAATAAGACTCAGTCATAATCTTGGGCTTCCTCTTCAGGAGTAAGCCCCATGTCCCCTAACCTGGGTCTCTTTTTCATGAATAAGACTCAGTCATAATCTTGGGCTTCCTTTTCAGGAGTAAGCCCCAAGTCCCCTAACCTGGGCCTCCTTTTCAGGATTAAGTCCCAGTCATAATTATGGGCATTCCATTTCAGGAGTAAAACCCAATCATAAGTCCCCTCCAAATTTGGGAATCCTCCTTAGGAGTAAGCCCCAAGATTAGAGTATTCAAATCTCCATGAAGCACATATACCTTTATGGACCCTGTTCCTAGATTTTCTCCCTAAAAGTAAATCCTAAACCTTCATCTATCTGGGCAGTCATACATACATAATCCCCAAACAATTTCTTATGATTGCATCTTTCATGGAACAATTGTCTAAATTTTACCAATACCTCTTGTTTTTCACACCGAGCATGACTCACGTGAGCTTAGAGTGTAAAAGGAATTATGACATTCTTTTTTGAGCCATCAATCATAAACGGCATACTCCCTTACTCGAACTACGTGGGTTCTGATTCCTTTTCCAAAAAAATTGATACGTAGGTAGCCCATTTATGGGTTTGATCCCAACTTTGAAATAATCCATGTCCTTCTGAATGACGATAAACTTCAAGTGCCCCACTGAGTGGCTTTAAAACCAACCTGTTCATCATAATGACCAAGAGACTTTTATGAATGTTTCGAAGGATACCATTGACCAAGAATCTCTAAATAGATACAGATGATTCTCTATTGGTGAAGAAACTCGAATACATATAAAAGATTCTCTAAATTTCATACATATTTAATCATTGATTGTTAAAACTAAAGGAAATCTCATTTTATACTTGGTAATATAATAAGGATTCACGAACATAACATAAATATATAAAGAGAGTCCCGGAGTAGACAATAATTCCCCTCAAAAAGGTGTGATGAGTCCGACCTCCCATCCTCTCGACCAATGCATATTCCTAAGCCTCATCAGTTCACAAGCTAAATGAGTGCCTACCTTTGGAAAGTAGGTCCAATTGGATGTGGAATCATTGGATGTTTCCGGTTCTACGAACATACCCGCTAGAAACCGATCGGAACGTTTGAATCTCTCGTCCAGGAGGTCATCCCCGAATTCCGTGCGAAACAATTATATCATGATTTACATACTTCCAGAATGTAATACATGTTTATATATCATATATATTCAGTATATATATATATATATTATTTAATAGATAGATAAATTAAATGAAACACACCGTTCAGGGAGACAGTAGGCCGAACGTACGCATGAACGATGTTTTCCTTTCCTTGTTGACTTGAATTGAAGTATATTGATGAAATATATATATACATAAATCCAGTAGCATTATAATGTTTTATATAAAATTATTATTCATTATATATACATTAAAATAATTCGTGAATGGTTGACATGGAGAATGAATCTCATCATGTCGTGGAGACGGTAATCCGTACGTATGCACGAGTGATGATATCATTCCCGGAATTATTGAATGGAATTGTAGTGGATGATATAATATCGCAAAATCAGTATGATGTTATAATAGCCATATATAGTGTCACGAACCAGCCCTGTTACCCTGGTAACCCGATAACTAAGCCGGCCTTGACATAGCCTGAAGGGCGTTCCCGATCCCCAGAGGTTGACGACTATCTCCTAACATCACACAAAATGCAAGTGGGAACTATATTTCCACAAGAATGAGAAAGCAAAAGAATCAAGATAGTATGAAAAAAAGAAAACTCCACTGGGAGTATTGTACCAGAATACAAAGAGGCATAAAAGGCCCTAATTACTATAATCCAAGTACTAAAGATGGGAAAAACAGCCCCAGGGTCCCTAAGGACACCACTCACCAAGAACAAAGATCAACAGCTGGATCCACCTCCAAGAGGTCCCTTCCATTTTCTCAATCTGGGAAGAAGAAATTCTACAAAAAACTGAAGGAAATATTATGGTGTGAGCCAAATCCCAGTATGATACCACCAATGATTCCGTAACAGATGCCAATTATAGATTATCCAATGTAAATATTTCAATTTTCAAATAAAATGGTTTGGAAATTCATATGAATATTTTAACAAGATAATTCTATACATTTTCAAATGATGGAAGAATTAATTTATGAAAATGATTTACAAAGATAGAATATTTATAAAACAATGGCATAAGAAAAACATTTATATAAAGAATTTTATATAAATTAATAAGGAATGTAAGGCTGTTCAAAAGCATTGGTGTGACGACCCGACCCAACGGGGCTCGAGCCGCGACTCCCCAAGCCCGCCTCCAATAGGCCAGGGGCTGGCGACCAGCACCGAGTAGGCTATCACACACATGGGAGGCATTAGCCTAAGGTACCTGTACACACGCACCCACAAACACCTCCATGCAACAGTGCAGAGATAAAGAAACTGAAAAGTAAATGCATGCATACAATCTATCCCAAACCAGAGTGCAACAGCAAAAGTACAAGGAAAAAACAGGGCCCACCAAAAGAAAACTACAAAGCGCGTCCAACCTGCTCTGAAGAAGGGGAACTCTACCACAAACACCCGCCGGAAAGCTCCCTCAGCACAGCTCCGGTAAACACCCCGGTCAACTCGCTCACTATGCTCCGCCTGCTCCGGGTCCTCCTGGGACTCCATCATAAGGCATGTGCTCTGCACAAGACACAAACATGTGCTGGCAAAGCCCGTGTAGGGGTGAGTATAAACATACTCAGTAGGCACCCCAAAAACCCAAAACCCAAGGGAGAAACTGAAAGGCAAAAGTCTGCTCAACCCAGCCAGAGGGAACCCAGACGAGAGAGAAACTCCATCTCGTGACCATCCTCGTCTAAATACAACAAGTCAGCTCAACTCAGCTCAGGTGTATTCCCATACATACAATTTGAATGATCCAGATATACACAGCTCACGCCACAAAGCCACAAGAGGGACAGACCTCATCACCAGCAACTGTCCACAACCAGGAGAGTACACCACGAACACTGTCATACCAGATGACACTCATCCGAGAGATACACAACATCGGGATACTCGCAAACATCTCAGACGCTCACCTGTGACACCACGCTCGTCGGATAACATCACTTAGGAAACATCGCTGAAACACCACAACCACCAAACTCCTCGGATAGGGGATCACCTCTAGGGTCCGCTAAGGGATACCAAGACCCACTCCGGTATATGTAGCTCACAGATTGGGGATCACTCCCAGGGTCCGCTAGGGGATACCACGAACCGATCTGGCATACGTAGTTTCCTCAGATAGGGGATCACACCCAGGATCCGCTGGGGGATGGCACAACCCGATCTGGCACTCGACAGAAGCTCCACATTGAGATAGCGGATCATCGTCCATATAAAGATGGTCACGACGATATCTGAACCCTATCTGGTATAACTCGCGATGTAGGGGATCGAACCGACGATGTCGTAACCCTACCAAAACCATGCGCTGAGTAGGGGATCGTATAACCATCGATACCGCAACCCTACCATAAACATCTTTCTGAGTAGGGGATCGTAAGCCCGACGATGCCACAACCCTACTGTGCACGACCCACCGCGTAGGGGATCATATGTCTGATGATGCCACAAACCCTACGGGGTTAACCTGCTAGATAGGGGATCACCGCCCGTAAATAAGCGGTCACAACGATACCAAGAACCCGATCCTTGTAAAGATGCTAGAGGATCCACTCCGGGCCCACCGGAAGGATACCACAACTCTAATAGTTTAAACATCCCATCGAGAGGATCACAAACCCATATGAAGGTTGTGATGCCACACAAACCCTCGTGGGAACGAACCAAGGGAGAACCCTCAACCACTGCTGGTCCAAACGTCGCTAACCCGAGCGACCCGCCACAACGCCACACTACACACCTCCTATGCCAAAACCGAGGCCACCATCGCATTCCATGCGGAAAAACACGCAGGATAGGCTGTTTACTCGCCCGAAACAGAGCACCTCTGAAAAATGCACTATTCACCGTAGCTAGATATTGCGGGGCCCACACAACGATCCCGAAACCCATCGAGCGGATCACACCACGACGATCCCCTCGAAAAAACAAGCGGAATCGACTACTCGCTCGCCCAAAACGGACACCCGGTGAAAAAGGTACTATTCACCAAAGGTCAGATCGGGTGGGGCCCACGCCTGGATTCCGAAACTCATCGAACGGATCGCACCATTGCGATCCTCTCGAAAAAACACACAGGATCGACTATTCATCCGCCAAAATCAGCCTCCTGGTGCAAAAGCTGCGTTTCTCCGCAAACGCCAAAACCCGGCCTCGTGGGGCCCGCACCCCGTCCTCATACCCAACACCCGAAAACCATCTCAAAAAGTCCATTGTACCATCAAGGTCTCAACGCCACTGACGGAACGTCAATCGGACGCTCCGGGTAGAAGTTACAACGGCCCGAAGTCGTAAAATAATAAAATAATATTATTTTATACGACGTTTCTAGCTCCCAGGCCACGATCCCGAACCTTTAACCCCTCGAACACATACCGGAGGGTTTGCCTCGTCGTCAGGGTCATGTCTCCGCAAACGGCGCAAGAATCCGACTCCCGGAGTGCAATATACGGGGGTTTAAAGACCCCCGTAAGCAAGATGAGGTCGGACCGGCCCCGACAGGCCGGTCCGGCCGGCCCGGACCGGCCGCCTCCACCGTGCCGGCGGACCTTCCGCGGACCGCTGGAAGCACCCCGGTGGTCCGTTTCGCGATCCGGAGGCGTCTACACGACCCTCGGGACCCGATCTACACTGCTACGACTTAAATTTGCAGAAAAACGCAGCAAAAACGGGATCGGGGGTTAAAACTCAAAACCGCCTACCTCACGGGCGAAACGCTGATGTTCTGCCTCAGATCCGTGCTCCCGAGCTTCCGCTGCGCGCTCCTGGAACGTCCGCCGTCAAATTCTAAGCTCGTGGGCGCTCTGTTTGCTCGATTCGGCGGAGTGGCGGCGAAAAACGGCGAAAAACGACGAAAAACGATAAAAGGTGGGGGGTTCTGATATTTATATCAGCTGCCCGCCGGCGCCAAACCAGCCTCGGACCCGACACCCGATGCGAACAAAAGTAAGGTCACCACTAGGGTAAACACGCCATTCTGAACGCAACGGCGGTCTCAGATTTTCCATCCGAGACTCTGTTCAGATGTTATTTGAGCCGACGCTCGCACACTAACTTGCCACTTATTTACGGAAACACCCCTGGTGGCGTTTCTCACCGCAGGCCCACGCCCACAAAGATTACACCCCGGCTAGGGTAAACGGCACGTTCCGGACGCAACCGTGCCCTCAGATTCCTGTTCTGAGCTACTTTTTAGGAGATATCACACCCTCGATACGTGCATAGTATAAAAATACTTAATATTTTTATAAAATTAATTCCGGGCACACCGGGCCTCGTTATCGCACGCCGTCTTTGCGCCTAGCTCTAGAATTATTTGTAAAAATATTCCAATGTCTGACATGGCCAAAAACGTGAGTTGCTAAATCCTCCCCCCCTTAGAACTTTTCGTCCCCGAAAAGCACTATGCATAAGGAAAGCGACTGGACTCTCAACTGGGTCGCACACACCAGCGAGCTCACCAACAACAACCACTCAGAGTCTTACCAACGCCCTGAACAGAACTCGAGCAAGCAACAAAAAGAGAGAGTACCGATAAACAGTGTCTGACAAAATACTGCAGTAAGTAGAAAAGACACAAGGCGTACCTCTATCCATATGTGGTGCCTCTGGGTCGACTGCCTCTAGGGCATGCAACTGTCTTCGCCCTCGACCACCAGCTCCCTAAGTTTGGCGTGGACCACCTGGGGGTGGGGGTGGTGGAAACTGGTACTGTCTACCACCACCTCCCGCTGCACCAGCTCCGACCCCAGGTCTGACGCCCTGCGGACCTCCTTGCTCGAGACGCTGCCTCTGCCAAGGCGGTCCATCGACCGGCTCCCTCTCAGTAGCATGTCCGGTCGGACAATCTCTAGACAGATTTCCCCGACCATCGCAAGTGTAACACCGCCTCTCCTACAGCTGACCAAAACTGGCCTGCGAGCCCTGTGAGGTCTGAGGCTCAGATCCCCCATCCTGGGGTCGCCTCCTGAATCATCGGCCACGTCCAGACCCCTGAGTCTGACGTCGGCTACCAGATGCCGATCCGACCGATGAAGTCTCAGCTCTCGAGTTCCCAACACTAGCAGGGGAAAACTACTCAGCCAGAAAACTCTCCACCACCAACGCTCGCTCCAGCACTCCAGCATAGGTGGGCAGGCACAAGGAAACCACACCTGCTCGGATGTCCCTGCGTAAGCCCTGCTCGAAGGTTCGAGCCCTAAAGAACGAGTCTCGAACCATATCCAGGGAGTAGCGCTACAGGTCTGTAAACCTCACTGAGTACTCCGACACAATCATGCTCTCCTGACGAAGTTGCATAAGCTCCTGGATCCGCACTGACCTCAGCGTCACCGGATAGAACTCCTCCCTGAAGAGCCTCTCAAACCCTGCCCACGTGAGCGTCTCCTCGTCATGGGACTGCGTCACCAAACTCCACCATCACCCGGCCGAACCATGAACAAGGCTCACCGCTTGGACCACCATCTGATCAGGAGGTGTCCTCACTAGGCGGAAAACTCGAGTAACTGCCTCGAGCCAGTCAGCAGCTGCCTGGGGGTCTGGATCACCCCGAAACCTCAGAGGTCGCTGCCTCTGGAACTCGTGCAACACACTCAGCCTGCGTGCAACCTCGTCTTGCACCGCCGATACAACCAGCTGCTCGACAGGTGGTGGCTCAACTGGCAGACCACCTGGAGGTGCAACCTCAGAACCTGCGCCCTGCTCCACAACCACTACACGGGGCGGGTCATCAGCACAATCCTGCTGCGGAACCCTCGCTGGCTGTCACCGTGGAGGCATCCTGAAATACAATCAAGATGAACCATAGTCAAAGAGTATATCTGGAGAGCTAACTCAAGAAGGACAAGGAAAAAAAACCAAAAACTCAGTCCTATATGATGCATGTACCATGATGTCCCCGCCACCAGTGTACGAATGTCCCGAGTCCTGGTGTATGGATACGTCGGCCGCCGCACCAACACTGCAGTCCCTAGCCTGAAAGCCGAACTTGAAACACCCTAACACTACCGCTATGCAACCCAAACCAAACTCACAGCTAGACCAGCTACGCTCTGAGATCCCAAAGGTGGAACCTCCTCTGATACCACTCTGTCACGACCCGACCCAACGGGGCTCGAGCCGCGACTCCCCAAGCCCGCCTCAAATAGGCCAGGGGCTGGCGACCATCGCCGAGTAGGATATCACACACATGGGAGGCATTAGCCTAAGGCACCTATACACACGCACCCACAAACACCTCCATGCAACAGTGCATAGATAAAGAAACTGAAAAGTAAATGCATGCATACAATCTATCCCAAACCAGAGTGCAACAGCAAAAGTACAATGTCAAAATAGGGCCCACCAAAAGAAAACTACAAAGCGCGTCCAACCTGCTCTGAAGAAGGGGAACGCTGCCACAAACCCCCGCCAGAAAGCTCCCTCGGCATAACTCCGGTAAACACCCCGGTCAACTCGCTCACTAAGATCCGCCTGCTCCGGGTCCTCCTGGGACTCCGTCATAAGGCATGTGGTCTGCACAAGACACAAACATGTGCGGGAAAAGCCCGTACAGGGGTGAGTATAAACATAATCAGTAGGCACCCCAAAAACCCAAAACCGAAGGGAGAAACTGAAAGGAAACAGTCCGCTCAACCCAGCCAGAGGGAACCCAGACGAGAGAGAAACTCCATCTCGTGACCATCCTCGGCTAAACACAACAAGTCAGCTCAGATCAGCTCAGGTGTATGCCCATACATACACCTTGAACGATCCAGATATACACAGCTCACGCCACAAAGCCACAAGAGGTACCGACCACATCACCAGCAACTGTCCACAACCAGGAGAGTACACCACGAACACTGTCATACCAGATGATACTCATCCGAGAGATACACTCCATCGGGATACTCGCAAACATCTCAGACGCTCACCCATGAGACCATGCTCGTTGGATAGCATCACTAAGGAAACATCGCTGAAACACCACAACCACCAAACTCCTCGGATAGAGGATCGCCGCTAGGGTACACTAAGGGATACCAAGACCCACTCCGGTATACGTAGCTCACAGATAGGGGATAATCCCAGGGTCCGCTGGGGGTTACCACGACTCGATCTGGCATATGTAGTTTTCACATATAGGGGAACACACCCAGGATCCGCTGGGGGATGCCACAACCCGGTCTAGCACTCGACAGAAGCTCCACACTCAGATAGAGGATCATTGTCCATATAAAGATGGTCACGAAGATACCGGAACCCTATCTGGTATAACTCGTGATGTAGGGGATCGAACCGACGATGCTGCAACCCTACCGAAACCACGCACTGAGTAGGGGATCGTATAACCAACGATTCCGCAACCTTGCCATAAACATCATGCTGAGTAGGGGATCGTAAGCCCGACGATGCCACAACCTTACTGTGCACGACCCACTGCGTAGGGGATCATATGTCTGAGGATTCCACAAACCCTACGGGGTTAACCTGCTAGATAGGGGATCGCCGCCCATAAATAAGCGGTCACAGCAATACCAAGAACCCGATCTAGGTAAAGATTCTAGAGGATCAGCTCCGGGCCCACCGGAGGGATACCACAACTCTAACAGTTTAAACATCCCATGGAGAGGATCACAAACCCATACAAAGGTTGTGATGCCACACAAACCCTCATGGGAACGAACCAAGGGGGAACCCTCAACCACTACTGGTCTAAACATCGCTAACCCGAGAGACCCGCCACAATGCCACACTGCGCACCTCCTAGGCCAAAATTGAGGCCACCATCGCGTTCCACGCCGAAAAACACGCAGGATAGGCTGTTTACTCGCCCGAAACGGAGCACTGGTGAAAAAGGCACTATTCACCATAGCTAGCTCGTGCGGGTCCCACACAACGATCCCGAAACCCATCGAGCGGATCACACCACGATGATCCCCTTGGAAAAACAAGCGGAATCGACTACTCGCTCGCCCAAAACGGACACCCGGTGAAAAAGGTACTATTCAACGAAGGCCGGCTCGGGTGGGGCCCACGCATGGATTCCGAAACTCATCGAACGGATCACACCATTGCGATCCTCTCGGAATAACACACAGGATCGACAATTCATCCGCCAAAATCAGCCTCGTGGTGCAAAAGCTGTGTTTCTCCGCAAACGCCAAAACCCAGCCTCGTGGGGCCCGCACCCCGTCCTCATACCCAACACCCAGAAACCATCTCAAAAAGTCTGTCGTACCATCACGGTCTCAACGCCACTGACGGCACGTCAATCGGACGCTCCGGGTAGAAGTTACAATGGCCCGAAGTCGTAAAATAATAAAATAATATTATTTTATACGACGTTTCTAGCTCTCGGGCCACGATCCCGAACCTTAAAAACCTCAAACCCATACCAGAGGGTTTGCCTCATCGTCAGGGTCATGTCGCCGCAAACAGCGCGCGAATCCGACTCCCGGAGTTCAAGATACGGGGGTTTAAAGACCCCCGTATGCAAGAGGAGGTCGGACCGGCCCCCCCGGCCGGCGGCCTCCGCCGCGCGCCGCCGCGATGGGCGGCCGGCAGCTGCGGCTCCGCCGCGGGCCGCTGGGCTCCGCCGGCGCAGGCGCCGCCGCACCGGTGCCGCGCCGGTGGACCTTCCGCAGACAGCCGGGAGCACCCCGGGGGTCCGTTTCTTGATCCGGAGGCATCTACACGACCCTCGGGACCCGATCTACACTGCTACGGCTTCAATTTGCAGAAAAACGCAGCAAAAACGGGATCGGCGGTTAAAACTCAAAACTGCCTACCTCGCAGGCGAAACACCGACGTTCTGCCTCAGATCCGCGCTCCCGAGCTTCCGTTGCGCGCTCCTGGAATGTCCGCCGTCGAATTCTGATCTCGTGGGCGCTCTGTTTGCTCGATTCGGTGGAGTGGCGGTGAAGAACGACGAAGAATGGCGAAGAATGATAAAAGGGGGGGGGTGATATTTATATCAGCCGCCCGCCGGGGCCAAACCAGCCTCGGAACCGACGCCCGATGCGAACAAATGTAAGGTCACCCCTAGGGTAAACGCACCATTCTGAACGCAACGGCGGTCACAGATTTTCCATCCGAGACTCTATTCAGAAGTTATTTAAGCCGACACTCGCACACAAACTTGCCACTTATTTACTGAAACGCCCCTGGTGGCGTTTCTCACCGCAGGACCGCGCCCGCAAAGATTACACCCCGCCTAGGTTAAACGGCACGTTCCGGACACAACCGTGCCCTCAGATTCCTGTTCTAAGCTACCGTTTAGGAGATATCACACCCTCGCTACGTGCATAGTATAAAAATACTTAATATTTTTATAAAATTAATTTCGGGCACACCGGGCCTCAGAATCGCACACCGTCTTCGCGCCTAGCTCTGGAATTATTCGTAGAAATATTCCAAAGTCTGAAAGGGCCAAAAAACCGAGTCGCTACAATTGGCATACATTTATATCTCAAATATAAATTAACTAGAAAGAAACATGGTCATCTGCCAAAAGGAATGATAATATTAACCAGTTATAGGATTCTGCACTCTCTATATGAACTCAGAAAAATGTGTATACACATGTTCCTATTTCACTTTCCAAAGGGGACTCATCACCAACCCATCGGGCATGTGACCCACAACAAGTATATTTTAGAACGTTGTCAGAGCGTAGAGTTTGTCCAAATAACTCACTAACTACCTAAGGCATGCATGCACTATTACATGATGGGAGAACTATTTTAAGAATGATTAAAATACGATCAATCCCATTATTCAATTTCAAAATTTCCAATTTCATTCCATTTAAAACCAAAATAGGTATTATTCAAAACATTCCCTTTCACACGATAAAACCAATGGGTTTTTATCAAATCATTTTATGCCATTTTCTTCAATTTGAAATCCATTCAAAACCAATTCCATCACAAAAAAATTATTCCCACAATTAAATCCAACAATTTAATGGAAACCATTTCCATCAAATCCAAAATTTTAATTCATCAATTTAAATATACCAACTTCAATAAACACACCCAATACCATGGAATTGGGTTTTTTTTAAATTTCCATGCCAAAACCATTTCAAATATCTCAACTCATTGAAATTGAATTATTATCAATTTAATTGAAAGAAAACATGGGATATTGAATTTAAATCAACAATTTAAATAGATCAAGCTAATACAATGATAATAAATTTGGAATGTCGGGGCGGAAGCACCTACCTCGATGGTTTTGACCAAAACCACAATGGTCGAGAATTCCCAAGTTAACTGGGTTTATTCTTCAAAAACCGGCCTTATATCTCTTCTACTATAATGATAAAGACTGATTCTTCTCAAATTTGGTACCACACACTTAGATCTACCCATAATAGGTTTAGATCTATGAAACCGAGAGAAGAAGAGAAGTAGATCTAAGTCGGTCAATGAAACCGATCAAGAACGATGAAGAATGATCACATTCCTCAATAATAAGGATTCTATTCACCAAGTGGAGAGTTTGGATCACCGCCAGAATGATGATAGAACCTTCTTTGAACTTAGGAGAAGAAAAATCCTGAGTTATTATAGCTTAGGAGAAGAAACTAGGCACTTAGAGGAAAACCCGAGTGAGATCCACAATTTAAGGATCTCATTTAAGTGGCCACACGGTTAGTTCAAACAAATTGACAAAACATGTGCAATTTGTGCATTAGATACTACCTCGGCCTCCCTTCACTCATGGTTTTTCCCTATAGTTAGACAAATTGTGCGCTGCTTGTGCGGAATCTACTGCCTCCAAGACCAACTACCGAAGGATTGGCCGCATGTTTTAGAAAATCTGTGCGACGACCGTGCGACTTCCCCTTTGCCTCAAAACATAAATGAAATTTCTCCCAACACTCCCAAGTCACTACTCTAAAACAAAGTTACATAAAAACATAAAAAGTACCTAAAAACATTACATGATGTTACAACCTCCCCCACCATAAGATTATTCTACCCCCAAAAATCATATGAAGAAACCTCAAAGTCAAAAAAATGAGGCCACTACTATCTAATTAGTGCCTCCCTTTCCAATGTCTCATGAGAACCAGAATCATGCCACCAAAGTATACAGACCAGAGGTATTGTTCGCCCATGATGTACAATGGTCTCAGAATCAACAACACTGACTGGTCGTTTAGAGAAAAATAAATCTGGTTCAATCTCAAGATCACTCCAGCTCAAAAAATGAGATGGATCAGAGAGATACTTTAGAATCTGTGATACATGGAACAAGTAATGTATCGACGTAAACTATAGTGGTAATCCGATATGGTATGAAACATTCTCTATAAGACAAACATCCTCAAAAGGTCCCACAAAATGAAGGGAAAACATCCCTTGCCTCACAAGACGTCGATGACCTAATTGGTGTGAAACATTCTAGAACACCTGGTCAAAAACTAAGAACTATAATGTTTTATGGTGATGATCAGTATGAGACTTTTATTGACTATGTGCTGTCAACATTCTCCGACAAATCAACTGGATCTTAGTTGTCATCTCTTGGATCAAACTCGGTCCTACCAAATAATGTTCACCAGTCTCTGACCAATATAAAAGTGATTTACATGGATGACCATAAAAAGACTCAAAAGGATCTATTTTGATCTTATATTGATAATTATAGTTATAAGAGAACTCAAATAGACCTAGGTGATGATCCCAAGACCCACCAAAGTCACGAACACATGCCCGAAGCATATCATCATGGATCTGAATAGATCTCTCTATCTGGCCATCTGACTAAGTATGGTAAGTCATTCTCAAATGGACCTGATATCCTTGTTCCTCCTGAAGGCCATTCTAAAAGAGAGAAGTAAAACGATTATCCCTATTAGAGACTATTGTAGATGGAACTCTGTACAAATGAACAACTTCTTTCACATAAATATTTACCGACTCCTCAACTTTGGTTGTGTCTCAAATATGTATAAAGTGAGCTGACGTAGTCAGTCTGTCGATCACAACATATATCTGTTCTTCTTCCTCTGGGTTTGAGGTAACCCAACCACAATGTCCATAGAGATTTCATCTCACATCCATGTAGGGAATGGAAGTGGTTGCAGCAAACCTGACGGTTTCTTGTTGTCAGATTTCACCTGTTGGCATGTATATAAATGGGATACAAACTCAGGGATGTCTCCTCTCATACCTGGCCACCAGAACAATTGTCGCATGTCATAGAACATCTTTGTGGATCCTGGGTGTACACCCATCTCAGTGTTATGGAAACCCCACATCACATCCTTCCTTTCCGCTAATGGAACAACATAACGGTTTCTATATCACAGAACACCCTCATTGGAAAACGACCACTCGGTGTTGGTCTCCCCACCATAAAGAGAGTCTCTAATGCTATGGAATTCATCATCCAGTTTTTTTTCCTGAAGAATTAACTCGAGGAGGGAAAACGTTAACTGAACATGGGATAAAGAAACTTTATTCCCCCTCCACTGAACTCTAATATGATGCTAAGAAAAAAGAGCCATCAAACTCCACTCATTTGATGATTCTCTCACAACCTATGGGGAAGTTTCTTGCTTAACACATCTACAACTACATTCTCCTTTCCCTGGGGTATAGGCAATGTAATAGTCAAATGATTGCATGCACATCACCCAATTCCTTTGGCAGAGATTCAAATCTTTTTTGGAGAACATATAACTCAATATCTTGTGTTCTGAAGACACAATAAAACATTCTTCATAATGGTAATTTCCCCAACACTTAAGTGAATTCATTACAACTGCACGTTCAAGGTCATGGGTTGGATAGTTCTTCTCATGAGGCCTAAGGTGACGAGACACAAAGGTGGAAACATGATTACCCTACGTGAGGACACATCCCAAGCCTGAACCCGATGCATCATAGAATACCCCATAACCTATCCCAGCCTCAGGAAGAGTAAACACCAGCACAATAGTCAAAATACGCTTCATCTCAACAAAATAACTCTTAAATTTATCATTCAAGGGAAACTTCACTCCCTTTCGAGTCATAGTAGTCATTGGAGAATCTAACCTTGAGAAGTATTTAATGAACTAATGATAATATCCTGCTAAGACCAAGCATCTCCGAATCTCAAAAACATTTCATGGTTTTTTCCAAGTCACAAACGCCCTCACCTTTTTAGGATAAACTGATATTCCATAATCTGACACCACATTTCCAAAGAATTTCACTTCCCGATTATAGAAATCACACTTTGAAAGATTGTCATAAAGACGGTTACTCCATAGAATACTCAGAACTATTCATAGATGATGCACATTATCCTCCTCATACTTGGAGTAGATAAGAATGTCATCCACAAAGACTACGACAAAAGAATATAGATACTCACGGAAAACTATGTTCATTAAATCCCTGAAAACTGTCAGAGCATTTGTTAAGCCGAAGGGCATAACAAGGTACACATAATGGCCATACCTACTCTAAAAAGCGGTCTTATGAATGTTAGATTATTTTATCCTCAACTGATGGTAACCCGATCAAAGATCAATTATGGAAAACCAATTTCCCCCTTTCAATTGATCGAACAAATCACCAATTCGTGGCAACATATATTTTTTCTTTATCATAACTCGATTGAGTATTTGATAATCAACACATAAGCGAAGTTAACCATTAGCCTTCATGGTGAGGAGAACTGGTTCTACCCAAGGTGACACAATCGGGCATATAAATCCTTTCTCAAGATTATAATCTAACTATGACTTTAGTTTTTTAGTTCTACTGAAGCCATTCAGTAAGAGGGATTAGAAACTGGTTGAGTATTAGACATTAAGTCAATAGAGAAATCAACCTCCCTTACTATTGGAAACCCATAGAAGTCAGAACGAAACCCTTCCGGAAACTCAGCGATAACTGGAGTAAGATCACCACCTATTTAATATCTCTCTTGATCAAAAGAAAACATTGATATAATTTTCCCCAACTCTGGATAAGAGGGTCCGACTCTGATAGACCGTGGGTCCCATTCTCCCTGAAAAACAAGAGGAACACTACTTTGTGTAGTAAAGAAGATCTGTCAAAGATAACAATCGATCTGGGATTTATTGGAAATGAGCCAATACATCCCAAATATGACATCAAAATATTTCATGTCTAGAACCACGAAACTATGAGTATGATCAACATCTGATAGATAGAAGACACAAGCAGGACTATGGAGACCCATCTCTCTCATTGTACCAATGGGTTCAGTAATACACATAACAGAAGATAAAAGTTCCATTGGTATTTTAAGTATATTAACAGGATGCGTTGAAATAAAAGAGTGAGCTACACCAAAATAAAAAAGAGTCATCACTAATGGTGAAGATATCGTAATGGTACATCTCACAGATTCCATACTGGTATCAACTACCTCTAGAGAATCTTCCACTACGTGAAGAAGCTTTATATTGAATGCCTGTGGTTGGAACCCTTTTGTTTGTGAAGAATTTTACTACCCCGCAGTTTCTGGAGGTGCTGACGATCCTGTTCCACCAAGTGGAGTAGTGAAGAGACGGAGGAATCTCTATAAGTACCCTAAAGGTCCGTAGGGGCTATTGTTCATAGGAGCCTCAGTGCAAACCCTAATAGAATCTTCTAGCTTCCCACACTGAAAGCATGTCAAAGAAGCCCCTCCTAGTGCTACCAGAGGTCTGGAATGACCCTGTTGTTGGGAACTACCATTAAAAAAATCCCGCTTTCATTTTACAAGAAAGGAACCAACACTTCCACTAGGAGGGAAAATAACCTCCTTCAAACCGGACTTTTCGGCCAACTCCATCTCAACCATCATCACCATATCAATCAAATCAGCATAAGGGGGTTTTTTCGGTAAGAAAACCTTAGAACAGATATCTGATTAAAGTCCCAAGTCGAATCATTGAGACATCATACTCTCATTAGATACAATCTCAGGAGAAAATTGTACCAACTCAAGAAAAATGATTTGAGTACTAAGTCACGGTTTTTTTGGCCTGCACAATCTTGAAAAACTCCATAGACATGGAAAACACCATTGATTTTTGATACAACAGGTTAGTGAAATGATCTCTAAAGTGTTTCAACACCAAGCCCTCATGTTTCCCAGCCGTCACCATCGTGTCCCAACATCTCGTACTTGGTCCCTCAAAAAATCTCCTACTTGGTCCTTCCAGCATAAATGTGACACACTTCACCTTGATCACACATGTGTCTCTAAGAACCCAAAAAGGATTTAAATATTACCCAACCATTCCTCAACATGTTGAGGGTAAATGGAGCCTTTAAAAACTATTGGTTTCTGGTGTAGGAACTCTTGAGAATGATTTCTAAGAATATCACTATGAGGATCTATAGATGAGGCCTGAACAGGAACTAGAGTTGGAGCATGTCCTAGAGATTGGATAGTGAAAACAATCACCTTAACCAGACTCAGATCCACAATAAGACTCGCTTGATGAGGTTCAATAGCAGCCACTTTTTGGATCTGAGCTCCAGGTCTTCTCGGAGGCATGATGCTACAAAGAATAAAAAGACATCTACTAACACCCAAACTGAGTAGAAGGGAAAAATATTTTTAAAATAAGGGATAAAAATATTTGGATTCCACTCTATCCAAAATTAAAATATGGAAATACTATAACTAATCTACAATTCGTATTTCCCTAACCAACCCTAGTGTCATAAGATTCATTGTGGTGAGATCTGGACGGGCACTCAATCACAACTTCCTCCTATGTCCTGACAAAAATAATCAAATCCACATTGTCATCATGGTAATGTATTTAATATTCCCTTTGATACCACTTTTTCACAAACCATCCCATGTCCACTGGTAACCCGATAACTAAGCCGACCCTGACATTGCATGAAGGGCGTTCCTGAATACCATGTGTTTGAAACTAGAAGCTGATATCACCAAACATGCATGTGGGAATGATTTTTCCAAAAGAATGTCGAAGCAAAGAAACAAGACAGTATGAAAAACAAAAAAGAAAACTCCACTGGGAGTATTGTACCAGAATACAAAGAGGCATAAAAATCCCAAAGTACTACATCCCACATACTAAATACGGGAAAAACATGCCCAAGGTCACTAAGTACACAACTCACTGTGACCAATGATCAATAGTTAGATCCACCTCCATGAGGTCCCTTCCCTTTGCTCGATCCAGGATGAAGAAATTCTATAAGCACACGAAGGCATAACTAGGGTGTGAGCCTAAGCCCAGTAGGATACCACCAAATATTCCATAAAAAATTCAAAATATAGATTATCCAAAGTAAAGCTTTCAATTTTCATATAAATAGTTTTGGAAATTCCAAAGAATATTTTAATAAAAACATGCTATACATTTTCAAATTATTGAAAGATTAATTTAAGAAAAGACTTTACAATGATGGAATATTTCAGAAAAAGTGTCTTAATAAATACATTTATACAAAACAGTTTATATAAATTCAACAGGAATGTATGGTAGTTCAAAAGCATTGACATGCATTTATATCTCAAATATAAATTAACAATTGAGGAACATGGTCATCTGCAAAAAGGTACGATAGTATTATCTAGTTATAGGATTCCGCACTCTCTATGTGAACTCAACAAAATGTGTATACAAATGTCCATATGACACTGGCCAAAGGAGACTTGTCACTAACCCATCAGGGATGTGACCTGCCGCAAGAATGTTTTAGAACGTTGTTGAAGTGTTGAGTGTATCCAAATAACTCACTAACTACCAAAATCTTGCATGCACTCTTACATGATGGGAAACTATTTTAAGAATGATTAAAATACGATCAATCCGATTATTACATTTAAAAAGATCCAATTTCATTCCATTTAAAAAAAACATGTTTTATTCGAAACATGAATTTTTCACAAGATAAAACCAATGGGTTTCTATCAAATCATTTTAAACCATTTTCACATGTTTGAAATGCATTCAAAACCGATTACATCACAAAACAATTTATTCCCACAATTAAATTCAACATTTTAATTGAAACTATTTCCATCAAATCCACAATTTGGATCAGTCAATTTCCATAACCACACCCAATTCTATGGAATGGGGTTTTCTTTTCCATATTTCCATGCCAAAACCATTTCAAATATCTCAACTCATTGGAATCGAGTTTCTATCAATTTAATTGAATGAAAACTTGATAAATTGAATTTAAATCTACAATTGAAATAAATGAAGAAAATAAAATGATAATCAATTTGTGAAGTCGGGATGGAACCACCTACCTCGAAGGTTTTGACCAAAACAACAACGATCGAGAACTATCAATAAAACCAGGTTTCTTCTTCAAGAACCCCCATTAGATCTCTTATCCTAGAAAAATCAATACCACATCTAATCAAATTTTGTACCACACACTTAGATCTACGCATAATGGGTGTAGATATAAGAATCCAAGAGAGAAAGGGAACTAGATCTATGAAGATCTAAGAAACTGATTGAGAACGATGAAGAACGATCACATTCCTCAAGAATCGGGCTACAATTCACTAAGAGGAGCCTTTAGATCACCTTCGAAATGATGGGAGATCCTTTTTTGACCATCGGAGAAGAGAAATCATGAGTTAGTGATGTTTTGGATGGAAACAAGGTACTTAGTGGTAAAATCGAGTGATATCCACAATTTAAGGATCTCATTTAATTTTCTGCATGGTTAGTCCACACGGTTTGACAAACTATGCGCTAGCTGTGCGTTAGCTACTGCGTCAGCCACCCTTCGCACATGGTTTTCCCACATGGTTAGACAAACTGTGCACTTCTTGAGTGGAAGCTACTACCTCCAAAACCAACTCCACATGGGTTGGCCGCGTGGTTTAGACAACCCATCCACCGCCCGTACGACTTCCCCTTTGCAGAAAAACATCATTTAAATTTCTCCCGACTATCCCAAGTCAGAACTCCAAAACAGAGGCACATAAAAAAATAAAAAGTACCTGAAAACATCATGTGATACTACATGTATTTATTCTTTAAATTATTATACACATCCTATTAAGATGGTGGTGGAAAAACAGATTACACCACGATGTAGAGACGGTATTCCTTATGTATGCACGTGTGATGATTTCGTTTTCCGTAGGATGGATAGAAGGTGAAATATGTGTTTTTTCATATTTATAATAAAAGATCAGTATATTAGTTGTACATGTGTTATTAATTTATAATTAAAAAACTAAAGAAGAACATGTTGAAAAAATAGAAACATGAAAGAATTGGTAGAAGAGATTACCTCTTCTTCGACGCACCTCTTTTAAGATTCCTCATAAGGCACTAGAGTTGGTCTTTTGAGAAGATCAGAACCTCTAAAATATAACTAGAGAGTTTCTGAAGTTAAATTGGCAGCATTTTTCTGAGCTTCATGGCTCAAAATCGACTGAATTGGAGAGGGAAGGAGGTGCCCGTATATAAGAGAGGACATGGGCACTATTGGAAACCTTAAAAATATTTGATAATAATAAAATGAAACCCCACATAAAAACCTAAAAATGACAAAATTATAAGATGTTATGTGATAGGGTTGTAATATCATCAACCAATAGATTTTATAAATCTTTTACGTTTATTTTAAACCTTAGAAACTTGATTTATCATTATTTAATCTATTTAATTTTATTGTTGTTAATAAAATTCTAAATTCCAAACTGTAATCAATACATATTTAAATGTTAAATGTTCCCCATAAATCGAGACTTTATTAACTTTTAGACCATATAATTTTCTATTTGTGGTTTATAAAAATATTTGTGATTTTTAAATAATTTAATAATATATTATTTTTATAAAATATTAATAGAGTCGATTTTGAAACTATTCATTATTTGAATTTAAATAAAAACAACATCGAAGATATGTTCGAAAAAAATATAATAGATTTATAATATGTAATAGGCATCAAACACATTCATGTGGCACATTAAATTGTTCATATATTATTTATTTTAATATTTTTAAAACCATTTATTTGGTATATATCATAATAAAATAATTACTAAAACAATTTTGTATAATTATTTAATATACTTATTTGTTGCATACAAATTAAAAATAAAATCCAGTGATGAATAAAAATATAATACCTTTCATAATATTATTTTTACACGAATTTATAACCTTAATATCACAACATTTATATTGTTAAATTTATTAAATTTTGAAGGTGACATCTTTGACATCATTTAAAATAAATTCATATAAATGTCCTAATCAGGTTTATAAGGCTCAAAATAGACCAAAAATCGCAAATTGGATTCTTAGGGTATATATATACTCGACCACTAATTTTTGTTCATTTTTTTGGTCTTTTGATAGGTTTTTTTTATTTTAATAAAAACTATATTATTTATTTTTTACCAAATAAATAATTTCAACATCATTAATGTATAAGCTATTAAGGTAATTATATATTTCACAAATATTACAAATAAATTTCCATGATAATGAAAAAAAAAAGCTTTATAATGAGTATTTATAATCAAAATATATTCTGTATAGCTTTATATTAAAAATAATCTAATTATTAAATTTTGAGTGAGACATATTTAACTTTCCTTAAAATAAAATAAATAGATGGTCTTAATCAAATGCAAGTGGGTTCCATTAGATTTCATTTTGAAAGAAGTATGATTTAAGAAAATATATAATCATCCAATTATATTATTTCATGTGTTACAGTAATTTTAGAAAATTATATTTACCCTTAATTACACGATTTACCATAAAGTATGATAAATAAAATTTATTGTTGTTACTATTCATAATCCCTAAAAATAAAAAGTATCTTATTAAAATAATTTGGAACTACTGATTACAAATATGGAATCCATTTTTCCAAATTCAAACCCCAAAATTTGTTGTATTTAATTTAAAATTAGTCTCACTATTGAGAAAACAGTTTTTAAAAGTTAAAACATTGCAAAAGATTGAAATGATTTTACTTATGAATTTAGTGTAAAATTAATACTAATGAATAAAATTATATTACATCGTAAAAAAATATTTAGTTTACACTTTTAAACTATTCAATATTATAATTTTTCAATATAAATTATCTCGATGAAAAAAATTGTTTTTAATTAATATTTAGCGTATTTTTACAATTCATCAAAATAAGAAACTTATCTGATAAATATAAAAAATTTATCCAAAGGAAATTTTTATATCTCCATTCAAAATCAGAGTTTTATATTTTAAAATTTATCTTATAAACATTTAAATAACAAATTTTAATGTGGGTGCACGATCAAAAGGTGGTAAAACTACAATTGTTTAAAATTTCTTATTTTACCCGGAAAATTTATTTTTAGCTCATACCATGTTCTATAAAATTTGTATGATGAATTATAATGTTTTAAAATTCAAAATTTAGTAACTAATATTCATAATGGATAGTTCATAATGTTATTATAACCGTATATCATTGTTTATTGAAACTCGGTATTACGTAAAACACACGCTATTAAGGGAGGTTTCCCTTACGTGCAACACAAGCCAATAATTGTGTTTGTGTATAATATATAATAATATGGTGTAGCATATTTCAAAATATTATTTTGTTGTAGCGTAAAACACAATACATCAATGCAATTAAAAGAATATTTTTCATAAAATCTCGGGCTGTTATATTCTACACCCCTTAAAATGAATTTCTCCCTCAAAATTCGTCGGGGTTATAAATTGTTTAATACAAGAATGTTCCTTCATTAGAAACGAACATCGTAAAAAGAAATACCAAAGCTTAAATTTAAAAACTAAATTATGAAATGTAACGGTTACCCAAATTAACTAATCACTGGGTTTCCACATAAGAGAACATGGCGGGTAATATGGATATGGAAAATAATTTTAAACATCATGTTCTGATGGTGAGTGGTAGAGAACATGGCTATAAAGAAGCCAACAATCACAAAGCCATAAATTTCTGATGATCTAAGGTACCATCTGATTCATCGGATATGAGTGTACTAGGATAACGTTTTTTGTTTTTAATATCATTTCCCTAATGTTGAAATTTTTTAATTAGACGATATACATACTTGATTTTGGTACAATCTCGCCGTTGGTCATTCCATAAACAATTTACACTACATATCATAAAGAAATAATGTTGAATTTGTCATTAGTTATGTTTTAGCAGATCATGTGTCAGAATGATGGGTCATTCCATCTGTCTCAAAAAAAGGTTATAAATAGTTATCGAATATACATAAGTCAATCTATGGTGAGGTTAATCATATATGCTTCCAAAATTGGACTTATACATTATCTCTGATACCACAAAATAAGATAAAACTAGTTTCTACTAACCAGGAACTTCTTGTACACCAAAGGTTGGTGATAAAGGCATGTCGCACTTAATTTGTGGGTTCTATTCCCAGAACATTGTCTGACGCGACAGGTTGTCGCATGTCCTATATGTTTTCCTTTTTTGAAAACTACACCATTATAACATTCTAGAAATAATATCGAAAAAAGGTTTTATCCTTAAACAATATTATCTTATGTCCAACATAATCCCTTTCAAATCATTAGTCTTATACCAAATACTTCTATCCAAGATCATAGTATGAAGACAATGATTACTAAAAATGTCATCGACCAAGCATGTGAATACCATCATTTATCCCCCGTATATCATAAGATATATCTTGTTGATCACATTCCAAACATGTGAATACCTTAATCATGTATTCTATTGAAACATACATTTCGATAGAACCTTAGTGAAAACATGAATGCTATCAAAAGGTAACTCTTTCCACATACCAAAATCCCAAAATTTTTATATAGGCAAACCATGATATCACTTTGTCCTTTTATCAGTCATGAGCTCATTAATAATATCAAACATATTATTTTCTCCTTATCCCATCATTATTCACATATCATCATATTTCAAAAAATATCTAAATAACAATTCATGGTTACCGATACCATTTAATGTATACGTTCAAATACTCAATGAAATACAATAGTTTCACAATCCTTAGATGTTTATTTATTCCATAGTACAATTAAATTACAAATACAACATTACTCTTGATAAACATAAAATCATTCCACTAACTTCATAAACCATCGATTGAGCTTCATTATTTTATTACTCAACACTTATTTAATATCATATTTCATTTGTAGTCTCCTCATCATCATCAAAATAAATACTAAACATATGACCATGCTGGTTCTCTTGATGAGACTTTCCCTTAGGGAATTAGTATTTATAATGCCCGTACATTCCATATTTAATACATTTAACTAATGTTGATGTGTTAGAAATGCCATTATCCTTGTCCATAGTGTTAACTGAACCCTTTCCTTTGCAATCACTGGCTTTGATTCTTTCTGTTCTACACCCAAAGCATCTTCCAGTTCTTTTGAAAAATTCTCCTTGATGCCTCTTCCCACATGACTTACATGAGGAAAATTGAAATCACAAATGAATTTTCATAAGTGAAATTATATTTCACTAAGAAACATTTTTTAATGAAAATATATTTATATTAAAATGGATTTAACATTAACTATAGTCTTCATCACCTTAACAAATATTTTCCAAACTAAATATAATATTCATTATGTTAGACAAAAAATTGGATCCTTGTCCAACTATCAACATTAAAATACCTTTGAATCATATTTCCCTAGAACTTTGAATCCAATTTCATCTAAAATCATACTCTTACTATTTCTCAAATCAGGCATTGATTTCTCTTGAAATATGAATATTATTTCTTCTAAAATCTATCTCTGATTTCTCCTCAAATTAGAATCCAGATTCTCTTGAAATCATACTATGATTTCCCTTAAAATCTGACTCCACTTTCTTCAGGAATATTAATTTTATTACTCCGGAAATCAGACTCTAAATTCCCCTAAAACTAGACACTTATTTCTGCTTAAATCAACCTCAGAATATCCCAAACATTAGACTCTAGTTTCCCCAAAAACCAGAAACCATATTCTTCGGAAATTTGACACCGATTTTATATGAATCAGACTATTGTTTCTCCTTAAATCAAACTCTTACTTCCTCTAAAATCATATTTTTAATTTATCAAAATTCAGACTCTAATTTCCTCATAAATCAGAATCCAATTCGTTATTATTTCAGAATATGAATTTCAATTTTTCTATCCTATGATTTTTTCCTCTAAAGAATATTATTAAATAATTTAATACAGTTACCTAATTCCCATATTTTTATTTTCATTTTATCTAATCCTAAATGTGATAATGTATCATAAGAATTATAATGTTTGTCATTGTTTTTTATATAAATCATTGTAGTCCAATCTGTTTTAACATAATAGTTTCCTAATATCCACATGTACATGTCCCTTTGAAATTCAAGGGAAAATATGATTATTGGTGAAGAAGTTGACCATTGGTGATTTTTCCTATAAATACCTAGTCATATGAACTATCTGATAAGAGTTTCACAGTGTAATGAAGTGATACTATGTGAGATCTCCACTCAAATTTTCCTTGTTCAAATGTTGTGAAGAACATTTTCTAGATGAGAACATCTTTTTCAAACTACCCATTTAGAATTTTATTGTTGTTGTTATTAATAGATGTCTTATGGAGATTGAAAGACATTGGTATTAATTACCAACTTAATTAAGTGCATGTAGGGATAGCATGGTAGATTCCAATCTTCGTATCAAGGGATTTCCCTATTGTGGGTATGATAGAATTTATTCAAAGTACAAATCAGGTAAAATTTATCCAAGGTTGTTGGATACCCTTCTCTTTGGGTTAAAATATTTAGTATGCCTTTTTACTTGTTTTTGTAGTTACATATTTGATTTCCACAGTCTTTTGTTAAATATAAGTTGTGTAACTATCTTACTCTTTCTTATTCTTGTATAATCTGGTTTATATAAGATTTTATTTTCCTTAAGGTTGAATATTTCGTTAATTATAATTGTCATAATATTCTTTAATGGATCCATATTATCGGATCCTAATAAATATAGTTTCATTGTTAAGAACTAAAAAGGTATTTTGAATTCATCTTGTTTAAACATTGTTAAAAATTTATTTTCTTATGGATTAAAACAATTATTTTTAAACATATAACATTCCCCCTGTTGTTATTGGAAAATCAGTATATACATTTTTATCCTACATTTTGTATCAGAGTATGTATCTGAATTAATTATTCAGATATGTAAGTTTTCTTGCTCTTAATTTCTTTCTAAACATTGAATGTTCATGTTTTTCTTAACGATTATATTTGTTTATAATCTTTTTATACTAATATGTTTTTTTGAAAATATTGTTTTAATGGTTGGAATTAATGTTGGATCAATAGACAACATAAATCCTTCCAGAACTCCAATTTATGATGGGAATGATGATGGATACTGGAGAGATACATTGAAGACTTTTATTATCAATACTAGTGTGGATAACATTGTTATGTTAAATTCAGACTACAAGATTCCAAAAAAGGAAATGAGACAATTCACCAATCAAGAAAATAATGAATATCATCTTAACATTAAGGAATGAAATACATTATTATATTCTTTGACAAGAAACTTCTATAACCTAATTTCATCATGCAAAGCTTCAAAAAGAAACGGTATGAAATTAGAAGTTGCACATTTTAGCACATCCTAGGAAATTGAAACAAGAAGATATGTGCTTATATCATAATATCATGGTTTTATGATTCCATATGGAGAACTAGTATACAATGTTCAATAATGGTTTATGAATATTGTTAATAGTCTTTAGCCTATGGGTGAGAAATAACATGATGATGAGATTATTGTGGATAAGGGAATATATATTTTTCCCAATGAGAGGGAATCCAAAATAACATTGAATGATGAGAAATGGAATGTTCCAAACATCACTATTGATGAGTTATTTTGGACACTTCAATAGCATGAAACATGAATGAAGAGAGGTGATTAGATCAATCAGAAAAGGAATGTAAATGGAAGTGTTACATTCATTACTACATTAATTCATTTGAAAGGCATGAATCCAAAAAGAGTTAATAAATTAAATTCCACAAAATATACTATTATATATAAATCAAGTTATAGTGATCATTCTGAGAAGGAACATAACAATCTTTCATGAAAAATGATCAAGATTTTGGGGAAGAATGATTTCAAATATTTAAAAACTAAAAATGGTAAAAATAATATGAAATAATTATAAGTGACTAGTTATAAAATAAAGAGTGTATTTCATATTAGAACAAGATATCCTATGCTCAAAAAGAATGAAAAGTATACATTCAGAAAGAAAACGAAGAAGTACTATAAGTCTAGGTCTAGGAATTTACTGAATGCTAATGAAACCTAGAGTACCTGTGGTGGAGATTCTTCTAATGAATATTCAGATATTAAATCCTATGGATAGAATAATATTTGTCTTACAGTTATAATTAATACTAAAAATAAATGTTTCATGGCTAATGTAAGTACTATTAATATTTAACCAATATTTATTTAAATTATAATTATACTAATGAAGAATATTACTAATCATTGGACGAAGAATCATCCGCATCAAAAGATAATACATTAACTTCTTATGAATATTTGAGTAGGATTTTGATATTACATGGGAATAAAATATTAATATCAATAAGAACATTTACAAGGAATATTATAGAATAACAGTTGTAAGAAATGAAGTATCAGATATTTCAAAAGATCTTGATCAGAAAACACTTCATTTTGAAAATATTTCTAAAAACCTAAAGGATGTAAATTATGAAAAGGATAGACATTTTAATGATCTTGAAAAAGATATTTCCATTAAAAAATTTTTATATACAACTTATTCTATGTCTAATGACTTTGAGGATATGTAATTTAGTCATCAGACTAAAATTTTAATTAATTTTTTAGGAAACAATTTCCAAAATGCACTCATGGAAAGGATGGAATGTATAAAATTTATTCACAACTTTTTTCTCTAAAAAAAATTGATTGATTTTTTATTTACATTAAAAAATATTTTTCAATCAAAACTATTTTGACTAAAATGATCTCCTTTTTTCACTAATTGTCAATATGGTGGAAATTGGGAGGACATTTGTTCTTTAGGTAAAACCCAATTAGTATGTTTTCATAAAATACATTTTTCTATGTAAATATGGATACCTGATATTTTATTTTCTATCATATCAGGATCCTAGAAAGATTGGATTATGAAATTATGACATTTTTATTTTTAGGAAAAGAAAGGAAGTGCTAGTAACAATACATGGCATATGGATATTGGTTGTTCCTGAAACATGACTTGTAGAAAATACATATTAGAAAAGTTTATTAATATGAATGGTGAAAATGTAACTTTCCAAGACAAATACCAAGAATAAATTTGTGGTATATGTAATATTTTTCTTCATATAACATAATTAATTTCAAAATGTTTCATATAACAATAATACAATTCTGTAATGAATGTTAACTTGTGAATTTTAGAAATCATAAATTCCTAGTACACAATTCCAAGGACGAATTTATTCTCTTTCCACATAGGCATTATTATTTTTATACACATATCATAGAAGAACATTGGAGTCAAGATAAACCTTCACTCAGCGAAATGGAAGATCAATAATGGTTATTATATAAAATACTAGGACATAGTAACTATATGATCTTATTTAAACCCTCAAAGAAAAGAGTTTTTAAGGATCTACGTGTGCTTATTTTTTATTATTCAATAGTCTGTAATCCCTATAAATATGAAAAGAAACATAAATCAATGTATAAATAAATTATTGAAGTCTCAACATCTAATCCATTAAGGACAATCTATATAGTTTTTTTCAGTCGATTAGAAATTGGAATTATTGGATGAAAATAATATATATATATTTAGTTCATGATTATACCCTATTTTCATGGGACTATTTTTTAGAGAAGAAATATGAATCATTTTATAAATTTTAATATTTTTCATCAAATGTTAAAAATGAAAAAATACTTCCATTTAAACTATTTGTTGTTATCATGGGGTTGAATTTAAAAATTCATATTTTGAAACCTTTTGTAGAAATAAAGAAATTATTCATAACTTCTCAGCTCGAAGAACTCCACAACAAAATTGTGTTTTTGAAAGAAGAATTTTCATTCTTCAAGAGAAAAAAAAGATCCATGTTCGGTGAATACACTATTACTAATGAATTTTGGGATGAAGATGTTATTTCTTCTTAATATACTATAAGTATTGTTTTAATCATACATTTTCATAATAAAACACCTTTTGAGTTATAGAATAGTTCAAAACCAAATGTTTCATATTCATTATATTTGGATGGAAAGTATTCATTGTGAATACTAATGATAACATACATAAATTCACACCCAAATATGATAAAGGAATTTTATTAGGATATTCCAATACTTCTAAGGATTATAACGATTTGAAAAAAAATTATTGCACTGTTGAAAAACAGTACATGTAATATTTAATGATGCTGGTCCTTTTTTTCAAACAACCCCAACATACATATTTATATGTGTTTTCAAAATCGTATTATCAACCTTTAATGGATTATTATTCTAATAAGGAAAATACATAAGAAAATATTTCGGATGTATTTACCATAAAATATTTTTTACCTTTTGTTGAAGAACATGTTTTACAAAACCCAAATCAGTTATTTCGTTAGAATCATCCAAGTGATAGTATCATTGGTGATTTAAATCAAATTGTATGGACTACATGTTCTCTTAGTAATGATGTAGAGAATCTATAATTTTTTTCTATTTTGGAACCTAAAAGTACTTGTAAATATTTAAGAGATTATGATAGGATCAAATCTATAAAAGATAATCTAAATGAATTAATAAAAGCTTGGACCTTGTTTGAAAGACCTAATGAAACATTTGTAATTGTAGTAATGTGGGAAATTAGAAATAAATATGATTAAAATGGAATTATTTTTTGAAATAATGTAATATTTGTTGAAAAAGTCTATAATCAGTAATAAATAATTGATTGTGGAGAAAACTATGCTTAAGAAGCTAATTTTGAATCTATTCGTATTATAATAACCTTTACAGCACTTAGAAACTTCAAACATTTACAAGTGGACATGAATTTTTATTTCTATAATAGATTCATTCAAGGTGATGTTTATGTTGAAAAAACTCTTTTTTTAAGACAAAAAACATCTGAAACATGTTTACAAACATGCCAATGATATATATAGACTTAAAAAGTCCCATTGAGCCTGGTATGACATAGTTATAATATTTTTCTTACAAATCAATTATGTTAAGGATACTGTTTATCTAACCCATTTTATAAAGAATCATAAGAATTTTTTTTAATGATCAAATTTATGTTAAAAAATTTTATTTGGATCCACTCAGTAATCATTGACATATTCATTTTCAAATATCATGAAATCTGAGTTAAAAATGAGTATGATGTGTGATTTAACATTTTTTCAGGGTTTCCAAATATCTCAAAAACAAGGAAGAACTATTATACCTCAACATAAGTATATTAAATATCATCAAAATAAGTATGGATATGTCAACACTAAATGTATATGTACTCTAATCGGTACATCAAACACTCTTGATCATGATTAGGTTGGGAAACTAGTATATCAAACATCATATAGTTGTATAATAAGATGTCTATTATACATAATAGTTAGTCGGCCACACATAATATATTCAGTATTATTTTGAGCATGATATCAAATTATCCAAAATAATCCAATTTAAAAGTAGTGGAATGAATTTTTCACTTTTAAAAGGGATCCTGGTTTTAGGATTTTTCCATCTTCTAGAAATAATTAGTCATACAAATTTTTTCAGAAACTGAATTTGGTTGATGTGTAATGGATATGGAAAATACTTCCAAAAAATATAATTTCCTAGTAGATTTATTAGTTTCTTTGTCATGCAAGAAACAAAACACAACATAACTTTCAATTACTAAAGCAGAATATGCAGTAGCTGGAAGTTATTGTGATCAATTTTTGTTGATGTAACACACACTCACGTACTATGGAAGGAGTTTTACCAAAACATAGGTAATATGTTATAATATAAGTGCCATTAACTTATGAAAAAATCCTTCGCATCACTCTAATAAAAACCACGTAGACATAAGACATCACATTCTTCGGGATCATACACTTAAATGAGATATCATAATCAAATTTATTGGTACACAAGATCATCTTGCATACATATTAACAAAACAATTACCCTTAGATAGTTTTGAATACATTAAAAAAGAGTTTGGAATGATAAAATTAATGTAATCATCCATTTTAACTTTTTATTGAAACCATCACCTAACATAAGGATACTTGTTTTCATAGGGGGAGTACAATATTTATTATTTTATATTTCCTTTTGTAATTTGTTTTGGAACCAAACAAGTTTTATTTCCCTAATAAATAATTATGTAACATAAATTTAATCATAGGATATTTAATAAGAATTCATTCTGAGTAATCTGAATGCTACATCTACTTAATTATATCATTATAATAACATTTTTTATGGTTTTTTGTTCTTTTTCTATGAAAACCATATTAGATTTCCCTTCCGTCAATTTTATTTTTCCTTAAAACATAAATTGATTGGGAACCATAAATCCCTCTCTAAAATAGATTTCAACCATCATATCAGATCAATTATATCTCAACCATTGGATTTACCCTATAATATAAACTATCACTGCCAAGCCTATATAAAAGTACACCCCCTATTCGCGTCCAACATCATTTTTCTTATTATTTCATGTACCAAATCTCAACCGCTATTCAAAATTTCCATTCAGTTTTATCCTTTTCCTTAATCTATTAATGTATTTTGATGTCTCTCTACAGACTCAAATAGTGAAAACCATGGACCACAATGATTATGTAATCATAAATGAAAGGTTGGTGGACCTGAATTTATTTTTCATGTATATCACTTTGATTACAAAGACTATCACACTCAATGTATGGGAATGAATATATGTAGAAAATGAAAAGAATCATGATTTGATGTTTTTTGATTTGGTTATATAATTTTACGATAAATTATATTTTTATGAACATGCTGGAAAAGAAATTTTATCCTTTATGAGTTATTGAATGACTTACACACTATCTTGTAAAACAACTATATGTATTTTGGAAATACCTTACAAGGGAGAGGCCAACAATTTTGCACATAGGTTTCCCGATAAAGAGGGTTCATTTAAGAATGCTAAGGCCATTGAATGCTTAGGGTGTAAGGGAGTGAAGAAGCCCAAGATATCACATCTCTCAACAAACCACTTACTAGCATCCCTTTGGATGAAAGGCTTTTTGATTCCAGGGAAATAAGATAAGGTTTATTTAAAGATATGATATATCTTTATAATGGTCATGTTAGAAAATTTAAGAATGATAATCCTCAATAAGTATATTTTTTCCACCATCAACAACATTAAAAATGGAACAATAAAATCCAAAATCATTATATACCATTTGATATTGTCTAAGATCATTGTCTCATGTGTAGAATCATTAAAAATCCTATGCAACTAAAAGGAAAAAACCATCAAGATCATGTTGCTATGTGATGATAAATTGAGAATGTTGAAAATTGGTTTTAGTAACAAGTCATGATATTTCATCGATCATCCTAAAAATTATGACCCAAATACCAGTAATAAATTAGAATTTGGAGAATGATTCAAGCCAACCACTATGAAATGAATTGCTAAAGAGCTGGAACCTTAAGAGCGAGCACCAGCCACCATGCCAATATTTTCTCCGCCCAAGACCATGAAGCAAAATATCTTTTCAGATGAGGTTACAACCAGATAGAGAGAGTTGAAAAATAATAATAAGGAAAGTGATACTGTTTTTGGATTAGATCATGATGTAGATATGTCCATATAAGTATAATAATATACATATCATGAAATTAAAGAAAATGAAGAGATGATGAAAAACAAAATGTCAGAAGATAAGATTGTCCAATCATATATAAGAGACATTGAGAAGGCCTCTGAACAATTTCAGGTATCATAATTATTCTTGTAAGAACTAATTATTCATCAGGGACCTGTGGAAATATTGACTCCAGTACCAAATAATTTAATGAAGGATATTTCAATTCTAGAACCAATAATTTAATAATAATAAATTTTAAAAGTTAAATAAGAAAAAGAGTAATAAATAAAATATGTGACAAGAATGTTAGAATAATATGAATAGAATGAGAGACATACTAAAAATAAATCCACAATAACTTCCCATGATGAATTTATTAGGAAAATTATAGAAGAAAAATATATTCATAATGATGATGTTTCCAAGGATAAGTTCAATAATGATCTTTCAGATGAAGAAAGTTGTAATGATGATATTTTTTAACTTTTTTTTGATTAAAAAGTTGATAATGTTTCTCATAAAGGGGATGATAAATAATATGATGATGATGATGAAAAAATTGTTCATGTTTATGATACTGAGCAAGAAACATAGAAAACTGAGATTGAAATATCTAAAATTGTGAAAGGTTAGCAAGTTTTTTTAATTTCACAAAGAAAGAGGTAGTTGAAAAAGTAATGAAGGATGTTTTTGGTACTTAAATGACGAAATAATTTGAGAAAAATATTGTTCGCTCACCAATAGATGAATATTATTTAGAATATTAATTTTCATTAGGACATGATTTTGTGTTTTATTCATTGAAGAGTGAAGTGCACTGTGTTACATTTGTTGTCAATGAGGTATGTTGTTGTCAAGGAATGAATGGATGGATGTCAGAGAGTTTCAATATGTGAATGACAAAGGATGTGATGGTGATGGTGATGAAGGAGAATGGCCATGGTACTAAGATGCATGTCACTTAGGAGATTCACTAAGTGACATAGGAGATGTGGTTGAAACATTCTCCATGAATATCAGATGATTTTAGAACTGATCTTAATGTTTCAATACTTGTATCGAGATGATACTAAGTTACACCACTTGAAGAATTGATGATGATGGAGTATCATCATTATATCAGACGATTTTTGAGCTGCTCTTTATGTTCAAAGACCTTGTATCCTGATGATACAAAGTCACAACAATGTTTGAAGACCATGCATTGTATTGACAATGCATGAGGAGATGAAGATGATCCATCCACAACTACTGAGTGGATGAAGTGGATTAATGAATTCCATGCACTATCACTTAGTGCATGATAATTTTAAGAAGTTCCAATTGATCTCTGATTAGATCAATAAAGAACATTGAAGATTATATGTGATTCAGGAGTTCGGTTGATGAAGATGAACCTTTTGAATTCTATATCCTAAGTGAAGATCATATGAGGAGAAGTAATGGAATTCTTAAGAAGAAGATGAGAAGAAATGAAGAAGAAGAATGGCTTTGAAGACTTGGCATTTGGATTATACTCATAGGAGAACTTTGTATTTGACAAAGTCTTATTCATGCCTTTGCCAAAAAATTGGCCAGCCATGGACACCTTGAGGGTTCAACCCCAAGGCATGGGCGCTATGCACCACACACATGGGGGAACCCGTGGGGCGATCCCAGGGTGGCAGGACTCACCCAAGACACCGCATAGGCGTCTGGGGCACGCCCGGAGGAGCGCGGTAGGGGCGCATGAGCGCACCCGCGAGTGTCAAGCAGTGTATAGTGGGCGCTGGTGGCGCGCCCGAAGGAGCATAGTGGGCGCAGAACACGCCCGCAGGGAGAACTCGGCGCGGGGCGGCAACGAGAGGGGAGGAGGTTCAACTGGCCGTCTCTGGGAGCGGTTGGGTGATAAACCGCGGAAATTCCGCGAGGCGTTTCGATGTGGGATGCGGAAAAATCCCCGAGAGCAAATCTCAGCCGTCCGAGCGATCTCGCGCTTGATCTGTGCCGCACGATTCATCTGCCGCGCGCCGCGATCTAATCCAGCCGTCCGATGTCATCTCAACTCCGGATCCGACGGTTCTGAGGCGTCTTCAACCTCGAGCTCGACCGAGGCACCCGCGACGTCTCCTGCTGAACCAGAGGCATCCCGACGACGGATTTTGAGTTCTCGGCTATCTCTCTCGAAGACGAAGGCACCCTCGTGCTCGTCTGGCCATAACGAACAGTACCATGCACAAAAATAGACTTGCATGCAAAAAATGAGAAAATTCGATGAATGCCGAAGGCAAACGAAGTGCCGAGGCCTCAGGGTGTTCGTTTTTTTGCATGGGATTGCCAAAACAGAGGCCGTGCATGCGTTCTAATTCGCATGCATGTAGAGGAGAAAATAATAAGTAAAAGAACCCGCGTTGAAACAGAGGAAAGAAATCAAAATTTGGAAAGATTTTGAAGATCCTAAATCTTCGGTGATTCAAGATTTAACACGCGGATGGGCTGAGGCATTCCTCTGCCTATAAAAGGAGAGCCCGAGGCATTGGAGATGCTTGCTGATCCTTTGAATATTTGAAGTCCCATGAGAGCCTTTTGTGGCTCGTGAAGTTTGGAGCTCCGCGCAACCCACTTGCGCGACAAAGTAGCCCGAAGCCACCCTTGGCTTCGTGAAGTCCCTTTTGCGCATATTTGCGCAAAAGAAGTTGGAGGAGACCCTGCGCGCATCCCTTGCGCGACAGGAAGGAGCCGAGCCGCACAATTGCGCGCTCAAGGCCATTACCCTCTCTTCCCGCGAGCTTACATGGCAGGAGGAAGCCACCGCGCCCCCTGCGCGGTAGGAAGGTGTTGCCACACCCTGCTCAGGACCTTGTGCTCTTGCACCCTTGCGCGCTGGCCACACTCTTGTGCCTTGAACGGTTGAGAAGAGGAGGAGGCCACTGCACCCAAGCAACTCGTGTGCCTCCTTTGAAGATTGGGTTCGGGTGAAGTGCATTACACACTTGGTGTTGTGCGTGCCAAGTGGAGAAGAGGACCCGAGGCTTTCGTGCCTCGTGTGTGAACATTGAGAAGGCCGAGCCTTTGTGCTTGTGTGCCTAGAAGAAAAGAACACCTACGGGCAGTGTCTTATGCAAAGAGGGAGAACCCGAGGCCTTTAGTGCCTTGTGTGTGCACACGTTGAAGAACAAATTAAAAGAACAAATTGTGTGTGCAAACAAAACAAGTTGGCCGAAGGCTATGTGTGTTCACAAGAAGTGTGTGCTCACTTAGAAGAAGAGGAGAAGACCCACACAAAGTACAACACACTTTTAAGTGTGTAAACAAATAGAATTAAGTGTGTGAAGATTGTGAAGAAGGTGTGTGCTATAATTGACTACACCCTTTGTGGGTTTATTGCACCAAGAGAAGAAGAAGGGGAGTGCATGCTTACATGCATTCACGTGCACACGTGAACAAAGACAAATCTGGTTGTGTGCATTTGAGTTGTCCAAGGCATGAAGATATGGAAGAGATTTGAGAAGGCCATGCAGTCAGTGCATGATGATGCAGAGTTGCCATGCACTCAGTGCATGAAGTTGAAGTGATGTAAGACTGGACCAGACTGAAGTTAAAGACAACAATTGTCTGAGTATTCAGTAATTGGAGAGAAGCCAGGTCATCCTTAGAAGAAGGAGATAAATCCTCAGCAAGACGAGAAGACCTGATCAACTCAAGTGATCAGAGGTACAGAGCAAGGCCCTCAGTCTTTATCCCAGACTGCTGAAGATACTTGAAGAAGCATAAAGTGAAGAAGAGCTACTCGTGCGACTCAAGGAGCCAAGAGAAGACCCTGTGGGACTCTGGGAGAAGAAGTCTTCAGTGGGATTCTGGAGCAGGCCAGTGGGACTCTGGTAACACTGTGGGACGCAGTATAAAGACCCTCCTGTGGGACTCAGGAGAGATACAGTGGGATGATGTATCGACCATTGTAATACTAACAGATTATAATGGAAGAAACCATGTTGGGGCGTATAACCAACATGGCAAGGACATAGGCCTTTGGTGTCGAACCTTGTAAATCCTTGTGTCCTGTGCCTTTTCATTACTGCATTATCCGAGAAAGGTTGAGAGACATAAGAAGAGTGGATCGAGGCCTTAACAAGCCATAGAGGTTTAATTGATTAAGAATCAACTAGTAAAAAGTTTTAAAGGATCACTGATTCACCCCTCCCCCTCTCAGTGATTCACACTGATCTGGGCACTTCAATTGGTATCAGAGCAAGGTCACCTCTAAAAGATCCAAGAGAGTCTATATGGTGTGAAGATTTGAGGAAATGAAAGAACAACCTCAAATGGAGATATCTGCCAAGACTCTGAAAAACAGAATGAAGAAACAGGCAAAGAAGATGAGGAAGAAGGTTGGTGCAATCAGAGAAACTCCTTCTATGGAAAGAAATGTGAAAGTCACATCAGATGACAATTCCTTTTATCATTCTTCTGATGAAGCCTGCTCTAGCTGTGATGAAGATGGAAGAAACAATGATCTTCTAAATGCAATGAAATATCTTCAGAAGACAGTCCCCAAGGAAGTGGAAATGTGTATAGCTACAGGCGTCCTTGATCTTCAAGAAGAAAAATTACAGCTAGAAGATGAAGCCAATTCTCTGGAAGTCCAATTGGCAAAAAGGGTTGGCATAACCAACACTCTCAGAAAGCCGGTAAATGCCAAAGATGAAACAGTATCTCTTTGCAATGAAAGATATGAAGATACCTATGAAGAATTGCAAAGGAGCTCTTCTGAGAAAGAAATATTTTTGATAATGATCAAAGATGTTTTCCATGCACTGGAAAATAGAAACAGAGTTATAATGGTTGTCAAAGATGCTCAACTTGAAGACAAAGAAAAAAGGGTAAAGGAGCTTGACAATTCATTGCTTGAATTGAAGACAATGCATGATGACCAGATGAATCAACTGAAAGAAAGTTGGGAAGGAAAGCTAAGAGCTATTGAGGATGAGAAGAACTCCCTTAACATGAAGTGCTTAGAACTAGAGGTGATATTGACAAATCTGCAATCACCCAAAGCTGAAACCTCCCAGTCAGCTGGTAGAAGAAATGTTGCTACACAAGTGAGCATTGAGAAGGATGATTCTAAAAGAAGGACATCCTCTAGTGAAAGTGCAATATATTCTAAGAAGAAGGTTCCATCCATCTGGATGAGGAAGGTGAAGAAGCAGAGCTCTCCTGAAACAACACAACTTATCAAGAAAAGTACCCATCAATCAGAAGTACACAAGAGGTCAAGATTTGTGGGTCAATGTTGGTGTTGTAATAAGTATGGGCACTGTGCAAAGGATTGTTGGTACAATCCACTGAATTTCAAAGCACAAAGGAAGCCCATGGCAAGGGGGAGCAAGCCAGAAGAAAAGAAGCAGCATCCACAGGTCCAGAGACATCTGTTTACTGCTAATAGATTTGGATTACTTGACAACATCTGGGATGGTTGCAAAAGTGGTCAGAAGAATGATACATGTCAATCTCCAACTGTATCCAAAGCTGGAAAGAAGAAAAGATCACTGAACCTGGCTAAAATGGAATCCTTGGGAAGCAAGAAGAAAGTTGAAGATGCTCCCAAGAAGGTTTTGAAAAAGGAAAAGAAGTCCTTGGAATTCAAATCCAAGAAGGGTGATGCATCCAGAAGGACCACCAAGAAGTGCTTCTACTGTGGAAAGAATGGCTATACCATGGATCTTTGTAAACAAGCCATGAAATATAATAGAAGCCAACTGCACTCAAACAGACAATTTATCCAGAATAAGAAGAAGGGATTGATTGAAAATAAGTTGCCTAAGAGAGGTAGCTTGACATCATTAAAGGAACCATGTGGAACTTCCAAAACTGAGGCCACACTTCCAAGTGACTTACTAGTCATATGGCCACATCAGTTGAAACTTGCTAGAGAACTGCAAAAATCTGAAGATGAAGCTCTGGAAATTGCTAAAGCAAAAGGGAAGAGGAAGGTTTCACATGAAGATGTTTTGAGAACCACACCAGCACAATCATCAATGAAGATCAAATGTGCAAGTGTGAAGACTGGTGAAAATAGGGCATCTCGGTTGAGAGAATCTTCTCAGCCTTGTTGTTCACATTGATGAACCAAGGAGGTCCCATCTTATTCCCTTATACACTTGTATTTACATGTGCTAACATTGCAGGGAATTGAAGATGATGATCATTCTCAGCTGGAGGATGGTTTGGACAGAATGGAGTGCACCCCTTGAGGGGGAGCCAATCTGTAGAAGATGGTATTCTTAGATTAATACCATATTGAGAAAAGTGAAGGTATTCCAATCATACTTTCATCCCTTGTTTCTTAATTGTATTCATCATGATAATTAAAGGGGAGTATTGATTGAAGACAAATGAATGAAAGGGGGATCTTTATCTTTGCACCTGAACTTTCTAATGAGTTTTGTGATGTTGTGTAGGATTTAGCAAATTCATTGTTATATCTGAAAAATTTCAAACCCCTAAGCATGATCTCACATGTGTAGAGAATTATGGACAACTTTGAATTCCTTGGTCATATCACTCTTGTTTTCTACACCAGGTTAGCCCAAGTAGACTTAGAGTTGATTTACTAAAGGTTCTTTGATAAAGAGAACATGTGACATCATCCCTCTCTTAGTGATTTTCCAGAAAATACTATTCAAAGGGAGGAAGATATTTTTGGAAGAGTACCACACCACATCTTTGCATTTGATTGCCAATAAGGGGGAGAAAATATTGGCACACATATTGACCCATTCATATGTGCTGAAGAAGTGTATTGACAACAAATACAAAGGGGGAGATTGAAGTGCACTGTGTTGCATTTGTTGTCAATGAGGTATGTTGTTGTCAAGGAATGAATGGATGGATGTCAGAGAGTTTCAATATGTAAATGACAAAGGAGGTGATAGTAATGGTGATGAAGGAGAATGGCCATGGTACTAAGATGCATGTCACTTAGGAGATTCACTAAGTGACATAGGAGATGTGGTTGAAACATTCTCCATGAATATCAGACGATTGTAGAACTGATCATAATGTTTCAATACTTGTATCAAGATGATACTAAGTTACACCACTTGAAGAATTGATGATGATGGAGTATCATCATTATATCAGACGATTGTTGAGCTGCTCTTTAAGTTCAAAGACCTTGTATCCTGATGATACAAAGTCACAACAATGTTTGAAGACCATGCATTGTATTGACAATCCATGAGGAGATGAAGATTATCCATCCACAACTACTGAGTGGATGAAGTGGATTAAAGAAGTACATGCACTATCACTTAGTGCATGAGAATTTGAAGAAGTTCCAATTGATCTCTAATTAGATCAATAAAGAACATTGAAGATTATAAGTGATTCAGGAGTTCGGTTGATGAAGATGAACCTTTTGAATTCCATATCCTAAGTGAAGATCATATGAGGAGAAGTAATGGAATTCTTAAGAAGAAGATGAGAAGAAATGAAGAAGAAGACTGGCTTGGAAGAGTTGGCATTTGGCTTATACTCATAGGAGAACTTTGTATTTGACAAAGTCTTATTCATGCCTTTGCCAAAAAATTGGCCAGCCATGGACACCTTGAGGGTTCAACCCCAAGGCATGGGCGCTAGGCACCACACACATGGGGGAACCCGTGGGGCGAGCCCAGGGAGGCAGGACGCACCCAAGACACCGCATAGGCGTCTGGGGCATGCCCGGAGGAGCGCAGTAGGGGCGCATGAGCGCACCCGCGAGTGTCAAGCATTGCATAGTGGGCTCCAGTGGCGCGCCCGAAGGAGCATAGTGGGCGCAGAACACGCCCGTATGGAGAACTCGGCGCGGGGCGGCACCGAGAGTGGAGGAGGTTCAACTGGCCATCTCTGGGAGCAGCTGGGTGATAAACCACGGAAATTCTGCGAGGCGTTTCGATGTGGGACGCGGAAAAATCCCCGGGAGCAAATCTCAGCCGTCCGAGCGATCTCACGCTTGATCTGCGCCACACGATTCATCTGCTGCGCGCCACGATCTAATCCAGCCGTCCGATGTCATCTCAACTCCGGATCCGACGGTTCTGAGGCGCCTTCAACCTCGTGCTCGACCGAGGCACCCGCGACGTCTCCCGCTGAACCAGAGGCATCCCGACGACGGATTTTGAGTTCTCGGCTGTCTCTCTCGAAGCCGAAGGCACCCTCGTGCTCGTCTGGCCATAACGAACAGTACCATGCACAAAAATAGACTTGCATGCAACAAATGAGAAAATTCGATGAAGGCCGAAGGCAAACGAAGTGCCGAGGCCTCGGGGTGTTCGTGTTTTGCATGGGATGGCCAAAACAGAGGCTGTGCATGCGTTCTATGTCGCATGCACGTAGAGGAGAAAATAATAAATAAAAGAACCCGCGTTGAAACAGAGGAAAGAATTCAAAATTTGGAATGATTTTGAAGATCCGAAATCTTCGGTGATTCAAGATTTAACACGCGGATGGGCTGAGGCATTCCTCTGCCTATAAAAGGAGAGCCCGAGGCATTGGAGATGCTTGCTGATCCTTTGAATATTTGAAGTCCCGTGAGAGCCTTTTGTGCCTCGTGAAGTTTGGAGCTCTGCGCAACCCACTTGCGCGACGAAGCAGCCCGAAGCCAACCTTGGCTTCGTGAAGTCCCTTTTGCGCATATTTGCGCAAAAGAAGTTGGAGGAGACCCTGCGCGCATCCCTTGCGTGACAGGAAGGAGCCGATCCGCACACTTGCGCGCTCAAGGCCATTACCCTCTCTGCCCGCGAGCTTACACGGCAGGAGGAAGCCACCGCGCCCCCTGCGCGGTAGGAAGGTGTTGCCACACCCTACTCAGGACCTTGTGCTCTTGCACCCCTGCGCACTGGCCACACTCTTGTGCCTTGCGGGGTTGAGAAGAGGAGGAGGCCGCTGCACCCAAGCAACTTGTGTGACTCCTTTGAAGATTGGGTTCGGGTGAAGTGCATTACACACTTGGTGTTGTGTGTGCCAAGTGGAGAAGAGGACCCGAGGCTTTCGGGCCTCGTGTGTGAACATTGAGAAGGCCGAGCCTTTGTGCTTGTGTGCCAAGAAGACAAGAACACCTACGGGCAGTGGCTTGTGCAAAGAGGAAGAACACGAGGCCTTTAGTGCCTTGTGTGTGCACACTTTGAAGAACAAATTAAAAGAATAAATTGTGTGTGCAAACAAAACAAGTTGGCCGAAGGCTATGGGTGTGCACAAGAAGTGTGTTCTCACTTAGAAGAAGAGGAGAAGACCCACACAAAGTACAACACACTTTTAAGTGTGTAAACAAATAGAATTAAGTGTGTGATGATTGTGAAGAAGGTGTGTGCTATAATTGACTACACCCTTTGTGGGTTTATTGCACCAAGAGAAGAAGAAGGGGAGTGCATGCTTACATGCATGCACGTGCACACGTGAACAAAGACAAATCTGGTTGTGTGCATTTGAGTTGTCCAAGACTTGAAGATCTTGAAGAGATTTGAGAAGGCCATACAGTCAGTGCATGAGGATGCAGAGTTTCCATGCACTCAGTGCATGAAGTTGAAGTGATGTGAGACTGGACCAGACTGAAGTTAAAGACATCAATTGTCTGAGTATTCAGTAATTGGAGAGAAGCCAGGACATCCTTAGAAGAAGGAGATAAATCCTGAGCAAGACGAGAAGACCTGATCAACTCAGGTGATCAGAGGTACAGATCAAGGCCAGTTGTCTTTATCCCAGACTGCTGAAGATACTTGATGAAGCTTAAAGTGAAGAAGAGCTACTCGTGCGACTCGAGGAGCCAAGAGAAGACCCTGTGGGACTCAAGGAGAAGAAGTCTTCAGTGGGATTCTGGAGCAGGCCAGTGGGACTCTGGTAACACTATGGGACGCAGTATAAAGACCCTCCTGTGGGACTCATGAGAGATACAGTGGGATGCTGTATCGACCATTGTAATACTAACAGATTATAATGGAAGAAACCATGTTGGGGCGTATAACCAACATGGCAAGGACGTAGGCCTTTGGTGCCGAACCTTGTAAATCCTTGTGTCCTGTGCCTTTTTATTACTGCATTATCCAGGAAAGGTTGAGAGACATAAGAAGAGTGGATCGAGGCCTTAACATGCCATAGAGGTTTAATTGATTAAGAATCAATTAGTAAAAAGTTTTAAAGGATCACTGATTCACCCCCTCCCCCTCTCAGTGATTCACACTGATCTGGGCACTTCAAAGAGTCTTGAAATTTCAGTTCCTTTCTTTCCCAGCATTTATTTTAGACGTCAAATTATTCAATAAATAGTTAATTAAAATATATATTCAAAAAATGATCTTATGGAAACTTTCAATAAACATGAATAAGAGTTCAAAACATTTCAGATCAGTTATGATTCTAATAAAAGATCTTCCAAATAAAAAAAATGTGGTAGAATCTATACATTGATGATCATAATGTATATGATGATTTCACTAACTCATTATAAGATGATTTTGATAATGCGGATGAAAATATCCATAATATATATATAATTTTTTTGAAAAACTAATGAAAGAACAAGCTAGCCACCTACAAGAAGATAAATACGCAAATGGGAAACTGAATTCTATTGTTCAAAATCGAAAAAGGAAAGGGAAATCATGGAATAGTTGGATGAAAAACACAATGTCCTGCAAGATTTTATCATATTGAAAGGTCAAATAAATAATTCACAGTAAGAGACAATCAAATACCTTGAATGAAAAAATAGGATAACGAAGAGTTTCTGAAGAAATTTCAATATTTACACAATGAGTTCAAGATGATGAAGGTCACTTTGAAAATTTTTTTGCGAAAGAAGAATACAAATAAGGATGAATATTTTTTACAAATCTAATATTTTCTTTTAATAATGTACAAATTAATTTGATATCTTAATGAAAGTGTTGCTTTCTATTGTTTCATTTTTTATATATCTTAACCTTATTGGAACAATTGTTCCCCTAAATTCTTTTTTGAAAACCCTAATGGAGAGAAAATAAGGTTAAAAAAATGTTAATGTTAAAAGAATAAAATTCCTAAGTAATGAGGATATTACCAAATGAAGAAATACTTAAGTCAGGTATAGTTATTTATCATAGAAAGGCATGAATACGATTTTTAGATATTTTCATTGCCTAAGGGGGAGTTAGTCATATTTATCATGAGGTATATAAAAAAAGAGATATGAATTTCTTTTAATGTTCAAAAATGATAACCATATATCCTTATATTAATTTATGAAAAGTTGTTTGTGCTTTCCAAAAGGGGTGAGATTGTAAAGTCAATACGTTTCCTTATGAATTTTTCATTCCATTATGTTTTGAAAATCATAAACACATTTTCTGAAGGAAAATTTTTATTCTCTATGAAATTTTTTTTAAGGGAAATTATCTTTCTCTAAAAATGGTTAAGACTTTACCTATGGGTTTAACCACAAAACAAATTTTTTAATAAAATATCTAATCATTTTACTTAAGTCAAATAATTAGATCCTTTTCTAACTCAAAACCTTTCACATTCATAGAATTCAATTTTCCTAGAACTAAGAATCTGGTTTCTTCTAAAATTAGAAATTGATTTATCCAAAAATAGAACTCTAATTTCTATTAAAATAAGTATCCCTTCTCTCCTAAAACTAGACTCCAATTTCTATTGAAATCAGACTCCAATTTATTCTGAAATAAATATCTTATTTCTTTTGAAATTAGGATCGAATTTTCTTGAAATCTTGCTCTGATTTCTCCTAATGTTATAATCTGGTTTCTCTTGAAATCAAACTCCAATTTCTCATGCAAGAAGATTAAGATTTCTCCAAAAACTGGACTCCAATTTATTCTAAAATATGACCCCAATTTATACTAAAATCAGACTCTAATTTTTACTCAAATTAGACTCTAATTTCATTTAAAACAATACTCCAAATGAATTATAATTCAGAGTCCAATTTCTATGGAAATCTAAAACCCATTGTCAATATTTCTAGACTCTGATTTTTTTATCTTAAGAATCTTATTAAATGATTGATTATAGTTACCAAATTTTCATAATATTGATTTTTATTTTATCTGATTCTAAATATGATAATTTTTCTTAATAATTTTAATGTTTCTCATCGTTTTTATATAAAATGATGCCGTACAATCTATTTTAACATAACATTTTTCTTGAGTACCACATTTAGAGGACCCTATGAAATTCAAGGAATAATATGTCCATTGGAGAATAAGTCGACTGGTTGATATTTTCTTATAAATACCCAGCCATTTGAACAAGATTCTAAGAGTTTTACTCTCAATGGAAGTCATACTATTTGAGATATCTACTCAAATTCACATTGTGAAAATTTTGTGAACAACTTTCCCAAGATTAGAACGTCTTGTACAACATGCCTAGTGAGAATATCATTGTTTTTTTATCAATCAAGGGATTCCGGGGATACGAAGAAAGAGGTACTGGTTACCTATGTAATCAAGGTCTTGCGATGATAGAAATATAAATACCGATAATTTTATAGAGGGATTACACTAATGTGGGTATGAAATTTATTCTTGAAAGTATAAATCAAGGTACCATTATACAATGTTGTTGGATACCATTCTCATTAGGTTAAAATATTTCTTTTATTCTCGATTAATTGTTATTGATAAAAGTTCTATATCTATTTTATTTTAATAATGATATGAGTTGTTACTTTATTACACTTTCTTATTCATGTATACTCTGATTTTAATAAGATCTTATATGCTTTAAGGTAGAATAATTCCTTAGGTAAAATTTCTTAAACTCACATTTTCATAAGGATAAAAACAGATTTTAAACATATAATTCATCCACAATTGTAATTAGGAAATATGAAAATACATTTTGATCCTACAATACACCCATCATATCCACATCATCGAGATCATCTCAGTCCCTCCATCCATGGGAAATATCATCCTAACTCCAATAGAGTTATCCAACATAATAATGGTACACCCAATAATAATTATCGTTATCCTCACATAGTTATCATCTCATGTATCACTCTAAAGATATATCTGAACAAATTTCATGGTGTAAAACATCCCTTTCATAACATACTCTCACCAAAGAAAATGCGAGAAGTCCTTAAAACACCCCAAAGGGGTCCGCCATTTCAAAAAAAATTTAAAATAATAAAATTCGACTCTATTGGTGTCCCCTTCCATCTTTTGGGTGATAAATGACAGAAAAAAATAAATGTAGTAACAAAGAGGTAGCACATAGAGTGTACCATTTATACACAATATGTATCTCAAATCCCTACAAGGCTGTGTACTCTAGATATACTTTTCAAGTAAAACAAAAGTACACAAAATTTAAAACATGTACATGATGTGTACCCTTATGAGGTAACTTATAATGTACCTCACCTATACTTTCAATTTGTATCCATCTAGAACTGTACATTAATATAGTGTATAGAAAAAATAGGTCTTCCTATTTACCTTTCATGGAAAAGTTCCCCGACACGGGCCATCATGTCATTTACTCGACTCCACACTGTGGAAAACTACAGGGTGTGTCCTCTGGACTACATGTCATAAAGTTGACTTCATTTCCACTTACCTAAATAAGAATAAAAAATAACATGTTCTATCAAATACAGTTAATTTGTAGTTAGGTTTTCAAATATTCAAACCCATTTGAACCTACAAAAACATATATTTTTACCCAATTAGGTACATATCAGACCTCATGGGTTCCATAGTAGTCATTATAGAGAAATAAAACAAATAAAACCCAATGCATGGGGATCAGGGCATAAAATGGCCTACCATATTAAGTATAAATCACTGATTAAATTCTAAATATACTCCAAGAAGCTAATGTACCTTGATCTTGTCTTAATTTCTTCCATGGATGAAGTCCAGTGGCATCTATTCCCCCTTCTCCTCTAAATTTGTATGCCACATAATTGAGAAACCCTCTCTCTAACCTCATACTATTTGTGAGAAGAATATTGGGTGGGGGATGTGTTTTACCTATTTTAAGAATTCTATTAACAAATTAAATAATTAATTAATTAATTAATAATTTGAAATCACAACCCATATCCTGGAAATTGATGTGGCTTTATACATTGCCAAAGACAATCCCCTATTATAGAATCAACTACGGAGTAATAATATAAATGCAATGTTGAGTTTAAAATATATCATAATAGAAACTCACACTTATAATTTAATATCTAATATATAAAATACTAAATTTTATACTAAAAGTTTATCTTTTTGTAAAACCACCAAACTCTTTTTATAGGATAAACACCCTATTCTAGGATTGATGTAGTGGTAGGATTTTTTTTGATATCATATATTAGAGGAAAATGACAATTTTTTCCCTCATGAGAACATAAAACCAGAATGAAAAACTTCTACCCAAATTCAAAATCTAGGGAAACACATGTCATAAGAAATAGTGACATTGAAATTCCTCATGATTATCTCTTAATAAATGAATGATTTTATTAACTATTAGTTATCACGGTGTAACTCCATGACTCCAGTGACCAAATTCCAAAGGGTTTTTTACTATATTTGAAAAAATACAAGGGGTTTCATCACAAATGATCGAATATATTTGTAGTCTTTAGAGACAATATACAAACCTAATTCTGAATATATGTTTTAATAAATGAAAAGAAAACATGGTTTTTCGTCAACATGTTTTTTCAAACATTTGAGTACATAAAAAATAGAAAATTAATGTAAGTACAATAATTTACAAAAATAATCATATTATAGGATGCTATATTATTTTAATATACAAAGGCCTTATAATTCCACTAAAATATGGCTATTCATAAATTTTCTCAAACATGGATGATATTGTGAAATAAACCCCTACACCAGCATCGCCTTGTATTAATATTATTTTTAAATAATGATATAATAAATTTATGTTTATTATACATAAATAGATTAATAATATTCATACATCTAATACCATAATTGGTTTAAATATAACCCATGAAATACCATTCATTAACAATATTTCATTATCGTTTTCATTTCTGGTGTTAACTACATCATTTATTTTTAATGTTTTGATTCGAAAGTTTTGGTCCATGCATATTAATCATGGATCCATGATATAATGAATTTCATTCAAGATATAATGTTAATATATATATTTTTAAATATATACATATTCAAAATCATCTACAAATGGTTTACATGAAAAATTAATCACATCGCTTTGCGGATGTGGCAATCTCTTGTATACATGAGTGCTGGTATCATTTTATAATGAGTTTTAGGTGAAGACATTAAATGATGTCGTATATTTCATTAATTGTAAGTATTAAATTAATATTTAATATATTAATTGACAATATTTATATAACAATCAATATATTTTTCTGGTGAAAACTGAATTATAATACAATGTGAATATGGTAGGCCATACATATGCATGTGGTATATATTTATTAATTACAAGATAGAAATGTGATGAAAAATGATTATCCCATAATCATAATAAAATACTAATATATTTTTTAATCAATAATAATTTTTTTATGATTGGTACAATATATTTTGATGTTGTAGAAGAATAAAAAACTGTAAACGAGTCTGTATATACGATTACCTCTTATTTTTGGGACCAAATTATTCTTACACCTTAATACTTGATTGGATGATCTTAAGAGAAATCCAAAATTTCAATAACGAATAGAAGAAATCTAGTAATTTTTTTGGAAATGGTTTTTATAATCTATAGGGATCAATGTTTTTTATAACGATGGAGTGGAAGAGCACTATTATAAGTGATGGAAGGGATATTTATTGAATTACAGAAATTAATTAAAAAATATAAAGTCATATTCATTTGAATATAGAACCAAATGGCTAGAAATTCAATGTATAGATTATAATGGGACATAATTGCTTCTAATTATAATAATTAAACCTGATTTTGAAGGATATTTAATCTTATCAATATGATTTAAACACCAATAATTATGTTTTAACCCTAATTACGGTAACATTTTTATAGATTTTAATCATCATGATGGCCATAAATTAATTTGAAATTTTTAAATAATATTGATTACGATTCTTCAAAATATGCAATTAATTTTACATAATTAAATTTTTTGAGTATAATAAATTAAAATTATTATAAGTGTGTGAAATAATTTGAATATTTTTTTTAGAATAATGATTGTTTTAATTATAGAAATGATTTTATAGAAAAATTATTTATAATTTCGATTCCCATAAAATTAATTAGATTATTTTTAAAAACGATATTTATTTATCATTAAAAACCAAAAAAAATATAAATAATACATGACTATACTTGACCAAGGGATGGTAAAAAAATAATTTTTATTTCAACAGAAGTATTACAATGATTTCTTAAATTTCAAGCATATAATTCAGTGTTCAATATTAATTATTTAATTATATTATATGAATTCATAAAAATATATTTTCTTTAAAAGTTTTTTCTTAACATATCATGCAATATTTATATCATTATAATTTCATAAAATATATTGTTTCTGTAAAATTGGTATTTTTAACGATTCCCCCAAAAAATTAACTAATTCTAAAAAATATAAACATTCACAATATCTTGATTCAGATATTATAGATTATAAAATGAAATAAATTTATTAAACATAATTTAAAAAATTATGAATTTATTATTTAATAACATACATAAACTATTCATTGTGAATTATAACATTATTTTTTTAGAAAAAAAGGATTACTAAAATTATAGCAACGTTGTTATATTATTCATTCCTTAAAAAATTCAATCATAAATTTTTATTGAATTTAAAAACATAAAAATATGTGGGATATTATTAATAATAACCCATTTAGTCCCCCAAATATCCACATTTTTCATATGATTTATCCAAATTTAATTTAGAAATCCAGTTATCAAACTCCGTAATACTATTTGTCTAGCATACACTATCTTGATTAGATCTTTACAGCATGATAAAACTGATTAGAATTATAGTTTTCAGAGGTGAGAACATATGTTGGGTATAGAATTTACATTTATTACAACGACATATAGAACAAATTAGGAATTTTAGGGCAGCCAAATGACATTTTTAAATGGAAACCCATAGCTCAAATTCATCCTAGAGTTTAAAATGGGCTAATGTAAACAAGACAATGTCATCCTTTCCCGATAGTACATTAACACACCCATCCATGGTGGTAAATTCAAGGAAACATTACTTTCCAAAATAAATTGTAAATCCATCCTTCATTTATCATCATCTATTTTTTGAATACTTTGAGCTATCTTAATTAGTTTTTGAGGAGTCTTCACATTCATTGTTGTCTCTTCTATGACAAATATGAATAATATCGTCATTTTACTAAATTCATCCCAACATTATGTATTATGGAAAATCCTTTTATACTATGTTTCATATGGTTCCATTTAGGTTTTTTAATGAAAAATATTATTACATGAAAAAAAACCTATTCTAAATATTGATCCCATATACCATGAAAATCAATCGTTCACGACCTCAACAAGTCATCTTATGAATAAATAAACCTTTTAGATAAACGATTATTATTATTATTATTGTAAATGATCAAATTTATCTCATTGTTGATGAAATTTGGAATAATATTTCAGAATTGACATGTAAAAAATGAATCATTATTTGATATAATAGAATGTAGTGCACCATGATGATATACAACCTCATTGAAATATGGAAAAGTGAGTATCTCAAGTAGATGATGTTCCAATATAGTATATAAATTTATAGACTTCGTAAGCTTATAACATATTACCTATAAGTAATTATTATTTCTACATTCCTAAAGAAATGTAGGGAATACTTTTATAGAAATATCCACAAATTTTTATAAAGGAAAATTTATCACTCATATGATTCATTTACAATGTTACCATTCAGCCATCATTGCTGGGAAAACATTAATATTGACATATGGATTTCAATTTCTCATTTTCCAATTTACCAAAAAAATCCTTCAAATACAGAAATATTTTGGTCCTATCAGGTTTTGTATAGATATTTTAGCTGTGATTGTAATCTAATACATCCATTTTCAGTTCTGGTATAGATATAAAATGTAATATATTTCTATAATTATAAATACTTTCTTCATAAAGGATTTCTAAAAAAATTGACATTATTTAAATCATTTCTTTTCCTTGGAATATTCATATCATTAATCTAGAAAAATTATATTTTCAACAATAAGGATCTTTTGGAAATAATTTGGAATAGATATAGTGTTTCCCCTTCCTTAATAATTCCCATGTAAAAAATTACCAAATCCATGAATATTTTATCCTTGAAACTCCTAATTTTAGATGAAACTCCAGGATATTTCTTACTTAATACATCAACCAACTTATTTTAATTCTGATGGTGGTAGTGTATTGAGAAATCATATTCCTTCAGTCGTTTTGAACTTCACTTTTTCATGATGTTGTTTAATTTCATTGAGAAGATTTATTTCAATTTTTTTATTAGTATATATTTCAAATATTTAACAATAACAATAATTTCACAATGCATGAAATGTGAATAGCGTGGCTTCTAACTCAAGATAGTTGGTTGAAAATAAATCTATTAATGTATCGTTAACCACGTTGATGCATATGAAACATTATTATATTTAATTATAAGGACACATTAGATCCCCTTATTTGATGCATCACTATATATAACAAATAAACACCTTCCCAATAGTAAATAAATAATACTGAATTTAACAAAATCCCCATGAATTATTCAAAATTATAATTACATTCTTCTAACCATATGAACCTATACCCTTTATAGGTCATCTTTGTTAACGGGATTTCCAATTGATAAATTTGTTGATCAAATAATTTATAGTATCATGATTATCTTGAGAAAATTAATATCATGTTTGTATTCATTTTCATTTTTAACTTCACCACTATCATTTCATTGAATGATCAAAAAATATTTTATCAACAGAGAAAATTTGGACATGAAAATAATCAATATCATACCATAATTTTATGTTGATAAATTTCTCATATAAATCTTTTCTCTATGAGTGATAATTATTAATTTCAAATGGCTATTTTGATGAACATGTATTTTAGTGTATATCAAGATTTCATTAATAAATACCACATTAAAAATATTGAGATATTTAATGAATAAAATGGTCATCCTATAATTAAAAATAGAAGCATCATTATTTAATCTAAAAAGATTTAGTATTTGTTTTTTTGTCCATATCTCAAACCAAAGTACACATAAGGAATATATTCATTCTTTAAATTCATTTTATGATACTACAAATGAATATAAATCACTGAAATGAATTAAAATATGTTGTTTTAATTTAACAATTCATCAATATATGGAATATGATACTTATATTCATGTTAATGGCATTTATTTCCTTAAAATCATTTCTTAGATTCCAAAAACCATCATTCTTCTTATTTATGTAAATAAATCACATGTTTAGATAGTTGGGTGTATTGATCCCTTATTACAAATCATTGGATATTGTGTTTTCAGTTCAACAACTTCTACTTTTTCATCCTTTAGGGAGTCTTATATATCGGTTTTTTATTAGGAATGAGATCAATGGAATGTTTAAATTCGTTCTTATGTGGGTGTGTCAGTAGTTCTTCATGAAACACATTAATGTATTCCTACATAGTGGTAAAGCCTCTATTATATATATAACTCTCCCATTCATTGGTTATGAATAATTTTACACTAAAATAATTTCATTATGTAGATATATTTAAGGTGGATTGATACATGATTTAAATGATGTAGTCTCCCCTCTAATGGCATTGGATTCCATATTTCCATAAAAAAATTTGTTTTTTTTGGAATTAAATTTTCACAATATAATATGAATTCTAATCCGTATCAAGTATTATATCCAAATAATCAATATGTATAATAATTATTTTTTAAAACAGGTTATGTCTATGTATCATAATGGTGACTGACTCACATATCATTGATTGAGTAATATTTCCACTAGGATCCTGGATTTATAACTCCATTTTTATAGTTCTAGGTAAATTTTTTTTAAACATAAATGATATAATTGAGTTTTAAGATCCAATACCGAATAAGTCATTATCTAAATTTGTTTCCATGACTGATTTCACAACCACCACATCATTAGGTACATCCAACATAGTTGGAGTGATCTTATAAGATTGGTATTTTTCTCATGGACTTTTATTAAGAATATTTTATTAATGCATAGGGAATTTATTATAATAGTGACCCATAGCCTTATAATTGAAGTATTGAACATTGTTTTCATTTTTCTTTCCATAGAAATCATGATCATTGTTGTATTTCTCTACAAAAATACATAAAAAACCATTACCATCAAGAATAAAAGATTATTTTTCATTGAATTATTATTAAAAGTTACAAATGAAACCCTTCCCATATTACCTTTTGTTATATTAATTTTTCAGGAGTGATCAACCACACATATATTTTGTTTTTTCCACAGAAAAAAGATGATTTGGAAAATTCAATATCTATCTTGTTGGAAGTTGATATTATAGCTTCATACATCGAAAACGTTTGAGTGTATAATTCCATTAGAATTCTATGATTTATTCCATAAAAAATGATCATTATTAATCCTTTTATTTTGTACATAATATATCATATGTGTTTCTAGTCATGTAATGACAGATTCATATCCAACAACATTTACTCATTGGTTTTGTGAAGGACTGAGCCATTGAATCTTCATATAATTTCATTTTCCTCGAGAAATTTGTTTTACAAATTACATATCCTTGAAATTATTCCATGTTAAAAAATTTATTTCCTATAAATTCATTTATTTGGGACAATTCCCTCCAGGTAACAATTCAACATTTTTGGGATGGTTGTGTTCATTGATAATGTAGGTTTTGAAGATGAGTGGTCATGTTCCAGAAATATTTTTGTCACACAATGTTGAAAATAAACCATGAAATTGTAATTTATGATCTGTAGGATGAACAAAAATAATAGATACATGGTGGTTCCATTTTAAAATATTTTCTAAATTTTTGGGGTCCAAAATCTAGACTTTGTTTTCATTATAAAATATTGATTTCCTCGAATATCTCATCAAAATATGGAAAATTCATGAATTTTGAGAATATGGGAATTGCGAGTTGTGTTTTGCAATAGAGAAAAGAATTATATTGGAGTCTTTTGTGAAATTGATGAGCTTCGTGACTCTATGAAAATGGAGCTTCACGATTGATGAAGGAGTTATTCGTTGACCTTGATAGAATTCTCTGCGATATTGAAGGGATTCACACAACCAAATAATTAGTTGATCTTAGTGAATGGAGGTGCACCTAAAAGGTGATTTTTCCTTAATCTAGAAAATGCAGTGGAGGCGGCGGAGCTTTGCTAAGAGCCATGCTTATAAATATGAGGCTACCCCTTTCAGAATGTTTTGAAGAGAATAGATAATCAATGAAAATTCTAGGTCTCCAAGTTCACAAAGGAGATCGTGATGGATGTATGCGAAGTCATTATTGAAGGATATAAGCCAACATGATTTTATGATCATTGCAAAAGAAAGAACATGGTGAAGGCCCTAAAAATACATCCAAAACAATCGAACCTCGTGAATTATAGTTTGAGCATTGCGATGGCTAGTTTGAGATTTGAGAAAGACGTGTATATCATGTAGGATAAGTGATATTTGAAAAATGTTAAGTGCTTCACAAAGTACAGTTTGGGCTTCACAATATAATTAGGTTCAATAAATCTATTTAGAGATTTTTAAAATGAACGTATTTTGTGAAGACCTGTTTTAGCTTCTTGAAAGAGGGGATTAATGAAGGTAGTGAGATTTAGAAAACAAGGTTGATGTCTATTTCCCAGAGTTCAGTGGAAAAGAGGTATTCTTATGTGTATGAATGTGGTGCATCATTAATAAATCTACATACATAGGAGGTTTCATTCATTAGAGATAATGAAAATATGTAGAAGTCTATAATCTACAAGTGAATCTTTTGAAGAAGCTGTGAGAAAAATTTAGTTGTGAGAGCAATGAGAATTCAAATTGATATTAATTATAAACCATGATAGACAATGAGTCCACTTAGAAATTGTTAAAATTAGTGCAATTATAGTGGATTTGGTACAATAATTTTTTTTGGTGTATGCTCCTTGGACTCCGCCTTGTGAGGGTGAGCCAAGTAAACATTCTTGGTCAATTGCATGCTTTAAGATTTTTTAATACCTGTAACTAGAAGGAACAAGAATATAGTTTTTTCTAACATAAAAACTACATCATAATTTGGTAGCTATATTAATCTATTATATCGTGATCCCACCCCTCTCATGGTATCAATCCTTGTGGCCCTAATAATTGGTATCAGAGTGAAAGGTCGATAACAATGTTTTTATCTAATTTGAGGTCATCAATAATAAAGGGGTTCCGATCTTAGTTGGGAAAAACATTAAATTATAGGAGAATTAGATGAAATACTAAATATTTTTTGTGAATGGAAGTGTTTACAACAGTGCTGCATGATATCTCAATCGATATCAACAGGGGTGTGTTATCAGAGGCTGAAATAATGGAACTGGATGCAGATGCTTATAGAATCAATACCGTATGGTAGCCCTATCCAATGTAATATTTTCAAAGTTGATTTCATTTAAAACAACACATGATATGAAGGAAAATCTATTGAATATAACTTAGAAGATACAAAGGATATAGTGGAAACACTACAAGATCTTTGGAACAAGTATGGATATATGAGAATGAACACAAATGAAAATGTTAATGCATTTTTTACAGGGTAAATACTGTTTTATATGATATTGTATATATTTTATATGTTATTGTAGACATACAAAATGAGATGAAATTATTGTGGAAACATCAACTTTGGATCAATCAGAATGGTTCTATTTTGGAAGAAAAAAACCTAAAAGGGATGACATTGGATAACCTGCACCACACCCATGTTGTATGTGAAATGAGAAATGATCATAACAATGTTGTGGAAATGGGTAAATCTAAAGATGTTGCATTCAAGTACATAAAGAAGCTCACCAATGAATATTATCAGGATTATGTAGAGAAATATTAGGTGATGTAACTCCATTCCTCAAACCTACAAGGAGGAAAAATTACGTTAAAAGGCAAACTTCCACTTGCATGTTTTTTTATACTGAAATATTTGACATCCTTAAAAATGGTTCCCCAAAATTTTCCAAGAAGATGGTGGGGATGAATTTGATATTCCCAATAAGATGCCTTCAACCAATATGAATAACATGATACCATTACAGAGAAATTTCTTGAGGGAAAAGAATATTTATTCACAAGATTTTTATTGTTCATATGAGTATGGGGTTGAGAGGATGAAGAGACAGATAACTGTAATGATCATGGAGAAAATAAGTTGGTGGTAGTTATCAATTTTTCTCAAAACAATGATGAAACTGACACTGAATAAAGAATAAGAATTTGTAGGTAGAGTTATATGAAAGCTGAATTATTAGTAGATCATGAGGAGATAGTTGTCTGGAGAGTGAAAAAAAGAATGCCTATAATATTTTACATGATGTGAAGCTTTATATTCTATATAAGGAAAAAGAGAAGTTTGGGTTTAGGAAATAAAATAAAAATCATAAATCTTTTAGTCTAGAGAGTTCTGAAAAGATTGATAAACATAAACTCAAGGATGATGAAAAGAAATGGGAGATCTATGGATTGAATAACATTGTGAATGCTTAAATCAAGTGTATATATGAACTTGATGAAGTAGTCTTTGTTCTAAGACAAAAAGTAAAGGAAAACAAACTATTGACTCCTATTATCATAACACAAAAGCATATTATTCAAATGACTGCAATGTTTGAAGTGAAGAATAGTAGTTCTATTGAAAATAAGGAAAATTAGTGTTCATATGGTATGAGTGATGTGGGGATTAAAAAAAATAAAATACTGTGAAAATAGAAGTAAAATAGAAAACACATATTTTGAGATTGAAGGTTGTTATGGGCATGAGTCAAAATCAGAGTATTCATAGATCACAAGGTATAACTAGTAGTACATACGTAATATGTAGAAATTAACCCAATATCAATTGTTATTGCTATGGAAATAATAGATACTCATAGAATGTGTGTTCCATAGCCAAAAGATTCTGAAAGGAATAATAATAGCAGTGGAAACCAAACAAAGAATGTAAATCTAAGACATTTTCTATGGGACATAATTTTTAGTGTGGAATATTTGGGCACATTACAAGATATTTTACATCATCCATGTAGTGTAATGTGCCAAGACAGAATTAAAGTTGTCTCATTTAGAAAATAAAAAAACCAACAAGTGAGTGGAAAATGAAAAATCATTTTTTTATCACAATATGATAATGTTGGGAAATTGTTCTCTAAGTAATATAATTGTTTCAAATATACACTGAGTGTGAATTAAAAAACATGGATAAAAATGAAATGAGAAGAAAAGTAAGTGTTTGCTGGAATTTCTATTAAAGTATCACATTGTTTTGGTGTATGGATCCTTGAGAACAGTTGCATTTCCCAACAGAATAAAACCCCACATAAAAACCTATATAAATGACTCAATTCAAAGATGATATGATATTGGGTTGTAATATCATCAACCAATAGAATTTATACATGTTTTACATTTATTTTAAACCTTAACAACTTGATTTATCATTATTTAATATATTTAATTTTATTTGTGGTAATAAAATTCTAAATTCTAAATTGTAATTTATACATAATTAAATGTTTCAAATTTCCCATAATTTTATACTTTAAAACCTTTTAAACCACATAATTTTTGATTTGTAGTTATTATTTATATTTGTGATTTTTAAATAATTAAATAATATATTATTATTATAAAATATTAATAGAGTCAATTTGTACACTATTCATTATTTGAATTTAAATAAAAACAACAAAGAAGATATTTTCAAACAAAAATATATACTAGATTTATAACATGTCATAGGCATCCAGAAAATTCATGCGGAACATTAATTTGTTCATATTTTATTTATTTTAATATTTTTAAACCCATTTATTCAGTATATCTCTTAATAAAATAATTACTACAACATTTTTTATAATTATTTATTATACTTATTTGTTTCATGAAAATTAAAAAGAAAATAAAATGATGAATAAAAATATAATACATTTCATTATAATTTTTTTACTTGAATTTATCACCTTAAAGTCACAATATTTAAATTTTTATATTTATTAAATTTTGAAGGTGACATCTTTGACATAATTTAAAATAAAATATTATAAATGTCCTAATCAGTTTTACAAGGCTCAAAATGGTCCACCAATCGGCCCTTCGATTATTAGGGTATATATATACTCGACCACTAATGTTTTTTCATGTTTCTGTTCTTTTTGATAGGTTTTGTTATTTTAATAAAAACTATGTTATTGATTTTTTACTAAATAAATAATTTCTACATCATTAATGTATAAGCTATTAAGGTAATTAAATTTTCCATAAAAATTACAAATCAATTTCCATGATAAATAAAAACTTTTTTTCTTTCAAATGAGTACTTATAATCAAATTTATATTTTGTATAACTTTATATTAAAAATAATCTAATTATTAAATTTTGAGTGAGACATATTTCACTTTTCTTAAAATAAAATAAATAGAAAGTCCTAATCAATTGTAAGTGGGTTCAATTAGATTATAATTTGAAAAAATTATTATTTAAGGAAAAATATAATCATCCAATTAATTAATGTCATGTGTTAGTGTAATTTTATAAAATTTGATTTACCCTTAATTACACGATTTACCTTAAACTATGGTCAATAAAATTTACTATTTTTACAATTAATAATCCATAAAAATAAAAACTAGCTTACTAAAATAATTTATAACTACTGATTCCAAATATAGAAACCATTTTTTAAAATTCAAACCCAAAAATTTGAAGTATTTAATTTAAAATTAATCCTGCTTTTGAGAAAATGGGCTTTAAAAGTTAAAACATTGCAAAAGATTGAAAAGTTTTTATTTATGAATTCAGTGTAAAATTAATGCTAATGACTAAAATTATATTAAATGGTAAATAAATATTTAGTTTATACTTTTAATACATTCAATATTATAATTTATCAATATAAATAATATTGATGAAAAAACTTGTTTTTAATTAATATTTTGCATATTTTTACTATTCATCAAAATAAGAAACTTATCAGATAAATATCAAAAAATTATCCAAAGAAAATTTTTATTTCTAGATTCAAAAGAAGAATTTTATTTTGTAAAATTTAACTTATAAACATGTCGGTAAAAAAATTTAATGTGGGTTCACGATTAAAAGGCGGCAAAACTGCATTTTTTAAAAATTACTTATTTTACCCCAAAAATTTATTTTGTTCTCATACCATGATCTATAAAATGTGTAAGATGAATTATAATGTTGTAAAATTAAATATTTAGTTACGAATATTCATAATGTCTAGTTTATAATATTATTATAGCCATATATCGTTGGTTATTGAAACTCAGTATTGCGTAAAATACACGCTATTGAGGAAGGTTGATGTTGCATAATACACAATCCATGAATTGTGTTTGCATATAATATATTGTAATACGGTGTTTCATATTTCTAAAGATAATTTTCTTGTAGCATACAACACAATAAATCAATGAAATTAATAGAATATGTTTCCTAAAATGTTGGGGTGTTACATTCTACAACACTTAAAATGAATTTCGCCCTTGAAATTTTTCGGGGTTATACATTGTTTACTACAAGAAATATTCTATAATAGAAACCCACATCATAAATATAAATACCAAATCTTAAATTTAAAAAATAAATTATAAAATGTAATGGTTACCCAAATTAACTAATCACTGGGTATGCACATAAGAGAACATAGCTGAAAATATGGATATGGAAGAGAATTCTAAACATCATGTTTTGATGGACAGTGGTAGAGAACATGGATATGAAAAATCCAACAATCAAAAAGCTATAAATTTGTGATGATCTAAGGTACCATCTTATTCATTGGATAAGAGTGTTATTGGACAACATTTTTTTTTATCATTTCCATAAAGTTGAAAGTTTTTTATTAGAAGAAATACTTAAATGATTTTGGTACAATATCACTATTGTTCATTCCATAAACAATTTACACTACATATCTTAATGAAATGAAGTTGAATTTGTCATTCATGAAGTGTTATAAGATCATGTGTCAGAATGATGGGTCATTTCATCTGTCTAAAAAAATGTTAGAAAAAGATATCCAATATATATAAGTCCATCTATGTTGAGGTTAATCGTATATGATTCCAATAATTGTCTTATACTTTATCTATAATACAACTTAATAAAAAAACTACTTTCTACTGACAAGTGACTTCTTGTAGGACAAAGGTAGGAAATATAGGGCTGTCGCACTTCATTTGTGGGTTCGATTCCCACAACATTGTCTGACGGGAGAGGTTGTCGCCCACCCTATAGGTTTTCCTTTTTCTAAAACTACACTATTATAACATTTCATAAATAATATCGAAAAAAGGTTCTATACTTAAACAATATTATCATATGTCCATTATAATCTATTTCAAATATTTAGTCTTATAAAAATACTTCTATCCAAGCTCATAGATTGAAGACAATGATTACTAGAAATGTCATCAACCAAGCATGTGAATACCATCATTTATCCACCTTATATCATAAGATATATATTGTTCGTCACATTCCAAACATGTGAATAACCTAATAATGTATTCTATTGAAACATAAATTACGAAAAAACATTAGTGAAAACATGAATACTATCAAAACATAACTCTTTCCACAAACCAAAATCCCAAAATTTGTATATAGTCAATCCATGATATCAATTTGTCCTTTTATCAGTCATGAGCTCAGTAATACTATCAAACATATTACTTTCTCCTTATCCCATCATTATTCAAATATCATTAGATTTCTAAAAATATATGAATATTCGTTCATGGTTACCGGTACCATTCAACGTATACATTGAAATACTCAAAGAAAAACAATAGTTTAACAAACCATAGATGTTTATTTATTCCATAGTACGAAGAAATTACATATACAACATTACACATGATAAACATAAAATCATTCCACTACCTTCTTAAACCATCGACTGAGATTCATTATTTTGTTCCTCAACACTTATTTCATATCATATATCATTTGTAGTATCCTCATCATCATCTTAATAAATACTAACCATACGACCATGCTGATTCTCTTCACGAGACTTTCCCATAGGGAATTGGTTTTCATAATACCCGTACATTCAAAATTCATTACATTTAACTGTTGTTGATGTCTTACCAATACCATCATCCTTGTCCATAGTGTTAACTAATCCCTTTCATTTGCAATCAATGGCATTGTTTCCTTCTATTCCACACCCAAAGAATCTTCTAGTTCTTTTGAAACATTTTCCTTGATGCCTCTTCCCACATGACCTACATGAGGAAAATTGAACTTTATTTCTACTATGGTAATCATGAAACACTATCATTCATTTATTAGCTAAGTCGGGAAACTTTCTAAGGTTGAGATTACTGATAATATTATGAGATTTCTGATTAGGTATAATAATGATATGTGGACTTTTAGATCGAATTTAAATTTATTACTTATAAATAATACCATTCCATTGTCCATCATATCCTCCGTTATCATGAATCTTCTTATTTCTATCCATTTTCTGAAACCCAAAAATAATAGTGTGAGGGGAAAAACTCATAATCAAACGGGAGTACATTCAATATATAACATCATAGGTGAAATTATAAGATCATTACCGTAATTATAAGAATATAACCTATACTTATATGTATCCTTAAGTACATCCCTAGACATACCATAGAAATATCTTCTAGGGGTCTCAATAAAGATTTCACATCATAGTTTCCAAAGGTTAACTTAATGTTTTATCTAATACAAAATATAGAGACCCAATCTTGAAATACATGGACATTGAAATAATTAATACATAACAGGAATAAGCACTCAAGGACCATAATATTTTAGTGTCTTTGGAAAATCAGAACATAATCTTCTAATCATGGTGAAAGATCTTTAACATCTCCCATAAAGATATTCCACTTTTATTTTCTTACCTAAAACATTTGTTAAAATCTTGGATAAAAGAAAACTTATAAAGGGTGAGATAAGATGCTCAGTAATGGTATGCATGGAAAAAATAAAACAAATCATATACATTTGAACTTAAAAAACACGATCATAAAGATTAAACATCAAAATCTTGAGAAATAAATCTTAGCAGTACATATGGAATAGATCAGAAAGGAACATTAATAATGAAAAATATCATGTGAATAAAACATGTAATTGTTTAAAACCATTAATCACATGATATTATTTCAATAGTATCTAATGCATTGCTTTAAGACGATCATAGTGGACAAAGTTCCTTACTTAATCGAGTTCACTCCTCATTCCAGCCCTGTATCAATGAACCAGATTAACTTTTCATTCCATCCATGTCTATATCATGAGATATAAATCTTTACCCAATGCATTGGATGGAGATTTAGGTCCCACCCATCTCAAAATGAAAGCCTTTTTTTGTGTGCCACAAAATAAACATACATCATTCTTAATAACCCAATGAATAAAATGGGTTTCATAAACATCATCCCATCATTAAATAATCCATATAAAAGAACTAGATATCATTTCATCATAAGGAAAAATAAAAATAAGTAAATAATACAGAAATTATACTTGAAACAAGAATATACTAAATATTTAAATTTTATATAGGAAAAAGTTTTGATAAAACAGTTGAAATTTATTTTGAGGACAATATCCTTTCTTCTTCAAAATTCAGTTCCTTTTCATAAAATTCCATGAAATTTTAAAATAAAAGGTTTTTTTGAAAGTAATCATGAAATAATGTAGAGGAATCTTCCTGGAAATAAGTCATTATGAAACTTTAAAAATCAATTCACACTATATAATTTAAAAAACAGTCTTCTCGTACTTTTTCAGAAAAGTCAAAAAGTACCTTATATAGTAACCAAAGGAAAGGTTCCTTCCATACAATGTGGTAAAATGTTAAAAAAGGGTAAAAATAACATTAAAAATACATGGAATAATATTAAACACATTATTAAATACATTTTTTATGGACATGGATGATAAAAATAACCCCAGTAAATACTTATGCATAAAAAATCTCGTATAAAAATGAGATTTTCCAAATTATCCATTACTATAGGACCAATTTATTCTATATGTATCATAATCTCCTATATATTGCGTTTAAACATATTATTAACTTGTAATGAAACCATAATAATATTTATGATATCATATATGATTCAATAATGACTTTATATTACTCTTTCTTCTGTCAATTCCATGATAAAGTGGCATTTTCGGTAAAATCGTTTCATTTATCCCATGTGTTTGGACTTGTTGTTAATTATATTATTATTACTTATATCATGATTTACATACTTCCATAATGTAAAACATGATTTATATATCTTATATATATTCATTATATATATATACTAGATATATAAATGAATTGAGACACACTGTTCATGGAGACGGTAGGTCGTATGTACGCATGAATGCTGTTTTCCTTTCCTTATTGACTTGAATATAATTAAGTAGATGACATATATATATATATGAATATAGTAGAATTATTATGTTATATATTCCATTATTATTCATTATATATACTTCATAATCATTCTTGAATGGTTAACATGAATAATGAATGTCATCGCATCGTGGAGACGGTAATCTGTACGTACACACGAGCGATGATATCATTCCCATAATTATTGAATCTAATTGGAGTGGATGGTATAATATCTAATAATTAGTATGATTTTATAATAACCATATATAGTTATTCTTTACACCATTATACCAATCCAAGTACGGTGGTGGTGGACAAACAAATTACACCATGGCTTGGAGACGATATTCTATACGTATGCACGCGCGGTGATTTCATTTACCATATGATGGATAGAAAGTGAAATGGTGTCTTTTCATATTTATAATAACATATAATTATATTAGTTATACTGATATATTTACTTTATAATATAAAAAATAAAGAAAAAGAAGTTGAAGAAGAAATAAACTTGAAAGAATCGGTAGAAGAGATTACCTCTTCTTCGACGCACCTCTTTTCAAGTTCCTCTAGAGGCACTAGAGTTAGTCATTTGAGAGTACCAAAACCTCTATTAAATAACTATATAGGTTGAGAAGAGAAATTGATAGGGGTTTTCCGAGCATGAAGGCTCAAAATTGAGTGAAGAGGAGAGGGAAGGAGATGGCCTTATATAATAGAGGAGAGGGGCACTTTTCGAAAACTTAAAAATATTAATTATTAATAAAATGAAACCCCATTTAAAAACCTCCAAAAATTACTCAATTAAAAAAATAAATGAGATAGGTTTGTAATATAATCATCAAATAACATTTTGACATGTTTTATGTTTATTTTAAACCTTATACACTTGATTTATTATTATTTAATGTATTTAATTTTATTTGAGGTAATATAATTATAAATTTTAAATTGTTATAAATAAATACTTAAATGTTGTAAATTTCTTATAATTGGATACTTTATAACCTTTTCAACTATATAATTTCCTATTTTTAGTTTTTAAATATTTTTTTTTTGATTTTTATATAATTTAATAATATGTTATTTTTATAAAATACCAACAGTGTTAATCTTGATACTATTCATTTTTTGAGTATAAATTAAACATCACAGAAGATATGTTCGAAACAAAATATACAATGGATTAATAACATGTCATATTCATCAAATAAATCATTGGGCACATTAATTTGTTCAGATTTTATTTATTTTAATATTTTTAAAACCATTTAATTGGTATATCTTTTAATAAAATAATCACTACAACATTTTTGTGTAATTATTTAATATAATTATTTGTTGCAAAAAATAAAAAATAAAATCCAATGATTAAGATAAATATAATACCTTCATATTTATATTTATACTCGAATTTATAATCTTAAAATCACAATAGTTAAATTATTTTATTTATTATATAATGAAGGTATTATCTTTGACATCATAAAAATAAAAAATATAAATTTCCTAATCCATTTTATAAGGCTAAAAATGGTACAACAATCGACCATTTTATGCTTAGGGTATAGATATACTTGACCAATAATGTTTGGTCACGTTTCTGGTCTTTTTGATAGGTATATTTATTTTAATAAAAACATTATTATTGATTTTTCAATAAATTAACAATTTCTACATCATTAATGTATAAGCTATTAAAATAATTAAATATTTCTTAAAAATTACAAATAAATTACTATGATAAAGAAAAACATTTTAAATTTCAAATGAGTATTTATAATCAAATTTATATTCTATATAACATTATATTAAAAATAATCTAATTACTAATGTTTGAGTGTGACATATTTTACTTTCCATTAAATAAAATAAATAAATGGACTTAATCAAATACAAGTGGGTTCAATGAGATTCAATTTAGACCCATGAATGATTTAGGAAAAATATAATAATCCAATTATATTAAATCAAGTTTTAGGGTAATTTTATAATATTATATTTACCCATAATTACTCAATTTACCTTAAATTGTGGAAATTGTTTTTACCGTAGTTACTATTCACAACTCCTAAAAATAAAAAGTAGCTTATTAAAATAATTTTGACCTACTGACATCAATTATGGAATCCATTTTCAAAATTAAAAACACAATAGTTGTATTATTTTATTTAAAATTAATCCCGCTATTGAGAAAACGTGTTTTTAATGTAAAAACGTTGCAAAAGATTGAAATGTTTTTACTTATGAATTCTGTGTAAAATTAATGCTAATTAATTAAATTATATTTAATTATAAAAATATACTATATTTATACTTTAAAACCATTAGATATTAAAATTTAACCATATAAAGTTTCTCGATGAAAAAAGTATTTTTAATTAAAACTTAGTGTATTTTTACTATTCATGAAAATATGAAACTTATCAGAAAAATATCAAAAACATATCCAAAGTAAATTTTTAAATCCAAATTCAAAAGAAGAATTTTATTTTGTCATATTGAACTTATAAAAATTTCAAAAACTAAATTTAATGTGGGTGCCCCATCAAAAGGGGTCAAAACTACATTTTTTGAAAATTACTTATTTTACCAGAAAAATTTAATTTGTTCTCATACCATGTTCTATAAAAAGTTTAATATTAATTATAATGTTTTAATATTAAATGTGTAGTTACTAATATTCATAACGGTTAGTTCATAATAATATTATAACAATATATCATTGTTTAGTGAACCTCAGTATTGCATACAACACACGCTATTGAGGAAGGTTTTTCTTGCGTGCAAGTGAAGCCAAGAATCGTGTTTGCATATAATACAAGCTAATACGGTGTTGCGTATAGGACAAGATAATTTTGGTGTGGCGTACAACACAAGACATCAATGAATTTAAAATAATATTTTTCATAAAATTTCGGGGTGTTTAGATGATGTTAGGTGCTGTAGAGTCAAAAAACATTTTCCTTAATTTGAAAGGAGGAGATTGTGGTTTTGAATATTAACGATGTTCATGAATTTAATTTCCAAGATGGATATTGGTGAATTAATAATTTAGTATATTTTTTTATTAATTAAATGCCTTTTTTAATTTTCCTTTTTGTTGAGAATGTTGTTACTCGGTTGAAATAGGGGCACCACCAATTTCTTTTCCATCATCCACATGCCCCTCATACTCCCATTCAATGTTTATATTTTGGAGGTGGAAGGGAACAACTTCACCAGGGGAGATGTACTCAGTCTTAGCCAAGAGAGAGATCCTAAGACTCACCAAGTGGGAGAGATGCAATGTCATCTCCCTGACCGAATGTTCTTTCATCGGTACGAAGAATTGTGCACAATCCTCCTCCCACACATTCTTCTTCAGGTTTTTCGTCTTCATGGTGGCTTCAACTTAAAGAGGAGGTGTTTTTTGGATGAATTCAAATAGAATCAGCTCTAGATCCTCTTTATAGTGGTTTGACAATGGATCTCAATGGTCGGGTCTTCTTTTAAGCTGTGACATGCAAGTACTGATTCAACATAATGGAAATAGTAAGGCAGATCGCCTTATTTATTCTAGTCATCCTTAGGGATTCTAACAGTACATGTTTTACATTACTATGGTTCTTGAATCTTGTTTCAAGATTCCATGTGCAGTGGGGATTCAACAATTTCAGATCTAGGTAGTAGTGAATATTCCGGACAATACTAGTGGAGATCCTTCTGGTTATTGGTCCACTGAAATAAAAACAGATACTAGATGGTGCCTATTTTAGATCTTGGATAGCCACAACATATCTAGAATACAATGACAATGTAGATGAATATGGTCTAGAGGACTCAACCATTGATACTACGGGATGAAGGGTTCCACTAGGTAAAGATGAGTCCCATGTAAGTGGGTCTTAGCATGGTATTCATCAATGTCTAGATCCTTATTTGTTGTGTTGCGTTATTTAGAATCTCTTGGAATTGTTTTTTCTATCCTAGGGGAAAAAATATGATGATCCTACCCCATGCATGTAGACCATAGGGTTGAAGCACATAAATATGCATGTCCCTTTTACATCTTTGTCTGTTCACATTTAATCTGACCATTAAAATGATTAACATTCGCTACTTCTTAAATATTAATTCAAATTCAGATTTTAAATTTAAATGATTAAATTAGTTGTTGTTTTTGGATTTTTAGAGTCCGTTTAATCATTACTTATGCAGGGTTAATACTTGGTTTATTTTTGTTTCTTGAAATTTATATTTTTTTCTGGAATTTTTTCTTTTTTAGGGGTTTTATAAAATCAGTGTTGTAATGATTTTGTGTTATGTTTAATGAGAAATATTTAAATCTTGAATTTTGTCATTTCCACATCCATTGTGTTGTTCACTTCCATTGAATTATTTTAATGTTTTTCATTTGTGTTATGAAATATCAATTAGAACATTATGTGTTTATCACTTTTCTTGTTATATACTATTAATAAACATTGTTTCCACGTTTCAAAATTTAACGAACCAAAACCCCCAATAGATTCGACATATTTCATGGGGAATGCCTCTCACATATGTGTGATCCCCCCAACTAACCCTAATGAGCATACTTATAAAAATTCCATAAGTACAATTTGAAGGGTATTTGAGATCATCAAACCCTAAAGTACATGAGATAATAAATTTTAAAAAAAGGAATCATGTGCTTCAATGAACAGACCCCATGTGTTGGAAAATTATTAAATTATTTGGAACATTTCTCTTTAGGCTGCCTCATATCTCGAGGTATCCACTACACCTATGAAATCTTGGCATTATCCCTCTCTCTCTGGGTGGTGACATGATATCGACATGTCCAGGGGACTCTCATCCTCTGGATCATGTTCTGTATCCCATGTTCTCATCATTTTAACTTCTCCATGGACACTTTACCTACAAGTTGGATGAGTCAACAAAATATGAAATATTAATTGGTGAGAACCTCACCTTGAAAGGAAGAAAAATTCTCTTTATCCAGCATTAGAGAGCTATATCCAGGCCATCTGAGGCAAGGTATATCCCCAATTATCAGTAATGGATTAGAGGCCCTCACCCAAGCCCTTTTGATGGACTCAAATCTGTATCCACCTCCCACTATATTATTGGATCATAATGTCGACCCTTATTTGGATATGTTTCCATACTGTCTGTAGGTATCTTATTCTAGCATTAGAGGGGATCCCTGGGAAGAAAAGACTATCTTTAGTTGGAATGATCGATAATTGGTAATTGAAGTTAGTCCTTTTGTCTGATCTCATCCTCATTGCTTCCGAAGTACCTCTGAGCATATCCAAATGCCTTCTTCAGTCCTCTACAATATATCGTTACATATTTAGGAAGACTAGTCTCTAATTTTTCATGGTCGTAACCCATATGGTTTTCATATACATGATGGATATATGGGAGCATATTACATAGAGTCTTGGAACATGGTCGGGACCGAGTTGGTATGGGCTGTTAAATATTTCTTCTAAGGCAGAAGTCTCCCACGAATAGCCTGTCCCTCTACCATGGTTCTCATACCCAAAACCAAATATCCCTCATCACTCCACCAATATAGAATAGTGATCTAGTGTAATTATAATTACATGGTAATGGAATATGTAATCAACAATAAACTTTCAATTATCCATTCATGGTGGATGCAAACTATCAAACATGGGTTTGTGAAGGGGCGTTTGATTTAATGGGTGATTATTGGGGAATAAAAATTCATCATTGGAATCAACTATAAGGCACATAAATAAATTATGGCTCTCATGGTTGACATAGAAAAAAATTTGAATGAATTGAGTTGATTTTCATCATCATGGTTTTATCATGTATGGGTTTTTTCCTCCTGGGATTATGAACTTATTTTTAGATTTATCAATTCACCATTGATTCCTATCACTTTTACAGTGAAAATTCACATACTTTTCAAGGATTTTGGTGGGATATTGTAAGAAGACCCATTGTATAAATATATTTTCATCTTCAAACATGATGTTCTTAGAAGGATAATAAACATTACTATATCCCAGAGAAATATCCTTCCTTATCGATGGAATATGAATTCCTACTGCATATCTCACCTCAAGGTCACAGGAGACATTATTTTAATTTTTGATTTCCATGAAGAGATCAGTCTGAGTTATCATCAAGGTATATGATGAATAATGTAAGTGGAGCATTCAAATGATTAACCATGTGATGTGAACCTAATAATTCTCTAATTAGTGTTCAGTCATGCATGTTATTTCCTCATTAATAGCTTGAACATGCAGCATTGGGTAATCACCATGGAATATTTGGGTGCCCCTATCATGACTTGTAGGTTGAAAATTCTTCACTTTGATAATATATTTGGAAGGATCACGTGTAGAGTCTTTAATTAGAAAGCCATTTTCTATACTCTAGTGGATGAGTAACACTGATTAACAACATTCTATCATTACAATAGATACACATGCTCTCAATAGTTAGAGTTATGATGAGTGTTTTATCCAACATCAATAGAATCATTTCCTCATCCATTTGGGATGTTCACTCAGATGAAAAGAATCATTGGTCATCATGGGTGTAATTGGATAGTCCTAAGAGAGAGGGATACATGAACAGTAGGAACATTAAGGATACATTTCTCTATATGTAGGAAATGTTATATTTTAAAAATTTTGAGGAGAGTACCCTTTGGTGGAGGTTCATGGATGATGGGTATGGAAAGTGTTAATTCTTCCACTATCTGGACTGTGGTTCCCCCTATATCAATGTACTTTAAAACCTCCCTAGACAGATTATGGGGAAAGAATATATCTTGTTTTAGTTTCACAGAGGGTCAACACAATGTTTGTGTTTCTTAGTTTTCCTACTCTTGGACTTATATTCAAGGATTCAAGAAGGTTTATAAGATTAATTGAAACCATTTTGAACTAGATCCATCAGGGTAAAATCGACCATAATGATATTAACATGGATCCTAACAAATAAATTTTCACAAAGTCTGTATCAGGTCCCTTTTATGAAAATGAGTATCAAAGGGTGTTGATACACAATTGGTACATAAATGAGTGGGTTTGTTTCCATTGAGTAGGGTGATACATTCGAAATATAACTTATTTTTGTGTAGAATTATGAACCATTCGGTGGCCACAAATGAAAAATTCCAAAAAAATGTGCATCTGTCAGGCATATAGATATTCATGTTTTATGGAAGGTAGGGTGGAGACCATTGATCGACTCTTCCTTGAAGGTGTATGGGCATGTTAATACGAAGATCCTTTAGATAAATTACTTCCATCACATTGGCGTATTATCTAATAACATCTACTCCATATTCATAATGTCACAGCAAGTCACTAGTGCATGTTCCTCCACAATTCCACCATAACCAATAGTTAAACACTATTTGGTAACATAACCACATAACCTAATTCAGTTATCGTATGTCACATCCAATTAAAATTAATCTCACTATCCCACCAACGTAACCTCGAAAATCTAAAGTACTACTAATCCAAATCTTATCCACCCTGAATAACCCACCAAAAACCATTAGTTGATCTAAACACCCAAATGACCCATCCTCTATAAGAATATAACACAATTGGGATATACTAAAACACATGTTATCTTAAAAAAAATATGGCATGGAATGGGAATGACCTATAAAACTGGGGGAACCTCTCAAGAATTGTTCACAGAATGTTCAAATAATTCATATATAACCCACACTTACATGGTACGCACAACACATTTGAAACATCTAACAAGTCACCCTAGAAAGCCACATGACACTAACTCCCCAGAATAGATTCATGTCAGAATGGATCCCCAGGCTCTGCCACCTAGGTATATGCTAAGTCAAACAAGGTCACAACTGAAATGAAATCAAACATGCCCAAATAAAAACATTTCTGAATATAATCATGTTCAAAACCCCATTTATATGGTATCTTGTACCAAAGGCATCACATATCAATCCAACCTCCCATAACTATAGAATCCATCCTCTCATGGAATATTTACAAGAATCTACTCCTCAAAGGAACATGACACACAGCCATACTCTATAAAAAAACCACCCATATGGGTTCCAACGTTCATACATGTACACCATGACCACACTCTAAGTTCAATATAACTATTGTTCATAAGGAATGCATCACCATACTCATCGAGTGTCTCACCAATGATTCATAAAACATATCACCAAAAGTAAATCTATAAAACCACACACTAATAGGACTTTAATATTGGATCCTATATAACTAACATGATGCATGAAACACCTCTTTCTTCTATAGGTCAAGTGTAAAATAAAACAATGGAATGTATGCAGTGTTTAAAGATAAAAAAATATATCATAAATCATTAAATCCCTAATACATGATGGTCTTCCATGGTAAAAAAATATAAAACCATAATAAAATTCCATGAACCTAATTCCAGAGCCTGGTTAACTTGGACTACCTACCAGAATAGGTGTTTCTGATGTACTAGCTGATATCTATCACTAGAACCAAAATATTCTTATATGTACACTCTACCATACCCAAAATTGTGAAATGGTATGGAAAATAAACACCTCTAATAACACATTGTTTTTTTGTCTTGGGTTCCACTTAAACGGGTTCCGTGATCCATCTCGTTAGGTCACTTCAAGCATGAATCCTCATACCCTAGTGAAGGATGACTATAAGTGGGGGTATATGGTGGAAATTTGAGGAGAGTATACCCTCACATCACAGTGAACAAAAAAAGTAAAAGTGAAGTCATACGCATTAGAGTGTGTGGAATACATAAATAAACATAAAAATTAATTCATTATTAAAATGAAATGATATAAAGTCATCTACAACTATTAAATATATACAACCTTGAACTAACAATAGGCTGGTTACATTTACAAAATATTACTATAAAATAAATACGTCAAAGTCAATTTCCAATATTCATCCATGTCAAATACCCACTCCCAAGCACCCTTTTGAGTAGCTCTAACCTGATCATTAGACTATAAATGGGAAACCTACTTAGTCATGAAATATTGGTCCTTATACATATCCATCATAAATATATGATCAAATCGAAAAGGAAATAATGTCTTGAAAAACATCGAGGTTTATGTATAGGGGGTGATAAATAAATCTTAGTTGGACACACCGAATAGTGAACCTAGAACCTTATTCCAAAAGTTACTTCCATTGAAATATGATCATCATAGCCAAAATCTAACATAATTAAAATAGAAATAAAACCACAATCTATCATCAAGTACATTATTAAGGTCGACCAATCTTTTTGTGGTCTGTGATGGGGGGTCTCTATACATGTCTCAATGATTATTCATTCCAAACATTATATGGGATCCACTCCCACAGAATCTCGAAATAATCCTCATGAATATAATCATTATCTCTTACTCAGTACCTAGAGGCATTAGCTTATGGTGTTAATTCCTTTGAAAAGTAAAACCACATCTCAGAGCATTAATTTACCATATCACCCAAGTGTCTCAATCTATAGTTCCTGGAGCATCATTCCAGCACCTAAACACTAGATGTAAAGCATCATTCCATCACCCATAACACCTAGTATAAAAATAGTTCCTAGATCATTAGCATTGATGTCAAAAAATAATTGAAAAATATTTTTAAGACATATCCATCCATAAAAAAATATATTATACAATTGGTTTATTATGTTTTAGACTTAAACCTAATCCATGGATGCATAATGTTTGTCCAAAATTTTAAAATCATGATTCATGTAGAGTCATTTTGGAACATAATCACTAGATAGAGAGTTTCATTCAAACATCATAATACCATTATTCATATATAGTTAGTTCGACACCTAATCCTTATATTAAGAGGGTAATTCTAACAGCCTAATAACATATATATATATATATATACATCATCACTACAATGATACTAAAAATAAACCTAAATAACGTTTTTCGAGCATTAAACCAACACTCAAACCATAAATAACTATCGATACTGATACAAATAATCATGTAAAACATTCATAATCATAGATATCCAAATCTAATTATAAGGACCATCACATTTAACTCCCTCAACAATCAAATTCCCTATAAACATATATACCTCATCATCTCAGAAACAGAATCTGGTCCCTATGTTAAACTCAGAATGATTATTACCAATGAACACGTACCTGACCAAGGATGGCATATCAAATCATGAACCCACATGGCCCCCATGATCAGTACATAACCAAATGTATCAATCATAGGATTCCCCATGGTCTGAAACTAAGCGGGTACACCCTTATCCCAATCATTGGTAAAAACCATCTCCTCTAGTAAAATCATATCTCTCAAGGTAACACGTACCATAAACCAATCTATAGCATCATACAACGTTATATGTTTCAATGGATGTAAACCTCATATGTATGATAATATCAATACAATATACATTCCATGACACCCTTGGTTTTACTGTACATGTTGAGTTAGTATGTTTCCTTATGTATTTTCTATTCCATTATGTTTTTAAAATCACAAAATCATTTTCATAAGGGAAATTACATTTCCCTATGAAATATTTTGTTAAAGAAAATTATTTCTATAAAAATGTTTTTAACCTTACATGTAGTTTTCATCACCTTTACAAATGTTTTCCAAAATAAATATAATGTTCATTCCTTAAGTCAAAAAATTGGATCGTTGTACAACTCTGAACATTACAGATCCTTTGAATCATATTTCCCTAGAACGTTGAATCCAATTTCATCTAAAATCATACTCTTATTATTTCTCAAATCAGGCATTGATTTCTCTCAAAATCAGAATATTATTTCTTCCAAAATATGACTCTGATTTCTTGTCAAATCAGAATACTGATTCTATTGAAATCATACTCTAATTTCTCAAAAAATCTGACTCCAATTTCTTTTAGAATATTAATTTTATTTCTCTTGAAATCAGACTATGAATTCCACTAAAACTAGACACTGATTTCCCCTTAAATAAAACTCAGAATATCCCTGACATCAAACTCTAGTTTCCCCAGAAATCAGACACCATTTTCTTCTAAAATCAGACAACGATTTCATATGAATCAGACTATTGTTTCTCTTGAAATCAAACTCTTCTTTCCTCTAAAATCATATAATGAATTTATCAAAATTCATATTCTAATTTATTCTTAAATCAGAATCCAATTATCTATTATTTCAGAATCTTATTTTCAATATTTCAATACTTTGATTTTTTATCTTAATAATATTATTAAATTATTTATTAAAGTAACCTCATCCCAATATTTTTGAGTTTCATTTTATCTAATTCAAAATGTGATAATGTATTGTAAGAATTATAATGTTTCTCATTGTTTGTTATATACAACATTTATGTCCAATCTGTTTTAACAAAATAGATTCCTGATATCCAGATGTACAAGTCCTTATGAAATTCAAGGAAAAATTTGATTTTTGGAGAAGAAGTCGACCATTGGAGATTTTTCCTATAACTACATAGTCATATGAAATATCTGATAAGAGTTTCCCAGTGTAATGAAGTGATACTATGTGAGAACTGCACTCAAATTTTCCTTCTTCAAATGTTGTGAACAACATTTTCTGGATGAGAAAATCTTATTCAACCTACCTAGGTATAATTTGATTGTTTTTTGTTATTAATCGAGGTCTTATGGAGATTCTAAGATATAGGTATTAATTACCTACTTAATTAAGCGCTTGTAGGATCATCATGGTAGATATCAATATTCGTATCAATGGATTACCCTATTGTAGGTATGATAGACTTTCTTGAAAATAAAAATCATTTAAATATTATCCAAGGTTGTGGGATACCCTTCTCTTTGAGTTAAAATATTTAGTATACCTTTTTTACTTGTTTTTTTGTTACATATTTGATTCCAACTATATTTTGTTATATATAGGATGTATAACTCTGTTACTCTTTCTTATTGTTGTATAATCTGGTTTATATAAGATTCTATATTTTTAAGGTTGAATATTTCCATAAGTATAATTGTCATAATATTCTTTATTGGCTCCATATTATCGGATCCTAATAAATTTTGTTTATTTGTTAAGAATGAAAGAGGGATTTTGAATTCATCTTGTTTAAACGTTGTTTAACATTGATTTTCTTATGGATTAAAACAATCATTTTAAACATATAATTATCCCCCTCTTGTTATTGGAAAATCAATATATACATTTTTATCCTAAATTTTGTATCAGAGTATGTATCTGAATTAATTATTCATATATGTATGTTTTCATGCTAATAATTTCTTTCTAATCATTTATTGTTAATGTTTTTCCTAACGATTATATTTCTTTATAAACATTTTCTACTAATATGTTTTGTTGAAAATATTGTTTTAATGGCTGGAATGAATGTTAGATCAATAGACAACAGAAATCCTTCCAGACCTCTAATTTATAATGGGAATGACTACGAATACTAGAGAGATAGAATGAAGACTTTTATTATCAATACCAGTATGGATAACATTGTTATGTTAAATAGAGAATACATGATTCTAGAAAATGAAATGAGACAATTCACTAGTCAAGCAAAGAATGAATATCATGTTAACATTAAGATATGAAATATATTATTATATTCTAGTACAAGAAACTTCTATAGGCCGATTTCATCATGCGATGATTAAAAAAGAAACGGGATTATATAAGAAGTTGCACATTTTGGCACATCTAAGGATATTGAAACAATAAGGGCTATGCTTATATCATAATATCATGGTTTTATGATTCCATATGGAGAACCTGTATGCAAAGTTCAACAAAAGTTTTGAACTATTGTTAATAGTCTTTATTCTATGGGTGAGAAATAACTTGATGATGAGATTCTTGCGGATTAGACAATATATCTTTTTCCCAAAGAGAGGGAATCCAAAATAACATTGATTGATGAGAAATGTAATGTTTCAAACATCACTATTGATGAGTTATTTGGGACTCTTCAATATTATGAAACATGAATGAAGAGAGATGAATAGATCAATCAGAAAATTAATGGAAATGGAAGTGTTACTTTCACTACTACATCAATTCATTTGAAATACAAGACTCCAAAAAGAGTTAATAAATAAAATTCCAAGAAATATAGTTTTATATATAAATCATGTTATAGTGATCATTATGTGAGTGAACTTAACAATATTTCTTGAAAAATTATCAAGATTGTGGTGAAAAATTATTTCAAATATTTATACAAGAAAAAAGGTACAAATAATATGAAATATTTATAAGTGATATGTTATGAAAGAAAGAGTGTAGTTCATATCATAAAAAGCTATCCTATACTCAAAAAGAATGAAAAGCATGCATTCATAATGAAAAAGAAGAAGTACTACAAGTCTAGGTCTAGGAATTTACTGAATGCTAATGAAACCTTGAGTACCTGTGGTGGAGATTATTATAATGAATATTCTGATATTAAATCCTATGGATAGAATAATATTAATCTTACTGTTATAATTCCTACTACAAATAAATGTTTCATGGATATGGTAAGTACTATTAATATATAACCAACATTTATTTAAATTATAATTATACTAATGTAGAATATTATAAATCATTATATGAAGAATCTTCCTCATTAGAAGATAATAATTTTACTTCTTATGAATATGTATATAGGTTTTGGATATTACATGAGAATGAAAATATTAAGATCAATAAGAACATTTATAAGGAATATTCTAGAATAACCATTTTAACAAAAGAAGTATCAGATATTTCAAAATATCTTGATCAAAAAACACATCATTTTGAAAATATTTCCAAAAACCTAAAGGATGTAAATTATGAAAAGGATAAACATTCTAATGACCTTGAAAAATATATTTCCAGGAAAATGTTTTTATATACAAAATCAAATTCTAAGTCTAATGACTTTGAGGATAATAATTTATACATTTGAATAAAATTTGAATTATTTTTTAGGAAACATTTTCCAAAATTCATTCATAGAAATGATGGTATGGATAATATTTTTTTCACAACATTTTCCTGTAAGAAATATTTATTGATTTTTTTATTCACATTCAAAAATAGATTTTAATCACAACTATTTTTACTGCAATGTTCTCCTTTTTCACTAAGTGTCAATTTTGTGGAAATTTGGATGAAACTTGTTCTTTGGATAAAACACAATCCGTAGGTTTTCATAAAATCCATTTTTCTAAGAAAATATGGATACCTAATATTTTATTTTCTATCATATCTAGATCTTAGAATGATTGGATTCTGAAAGTATAACATTTTTATTTTCATGAAAATAAAGTATGTGCTAGTAAAAATACATGGAATTTAAAAAGTGGATGTTCCCAGAACATGATTTGTAAAAAATACATATTATAAAAGTTTATTAATATAAATGGTGAAAATGTAACTTTCGAAGAAAAATAGCAAAGAGAAATTGGTGGTATATATAATATTGTTCATCATAGAAAATCATTAATTTAAAAATGTTTGATTTTTTAAAGGTCATATGAAAAACCATATAAGAATAATGCAATTCTATAATGATGTTTAACTTGTGAATTTTAGAAATGATAAATTCCTACTACATAATTCCAAGGAATAATTTATTCTCTTTTCACATAGGAATTATAATTTTTATACACTTATCATAGAAGACCATAGGAGTTAAGACAAACCTTGACTTAGACCAATATATGATCAATAATGGTTATTAAATAAAAGGCTAGGACATAGTAACTATAAGATCATATTGAATCTCTCCAAGAAAAGAGTTTTTAAGGATCTACTGGTGTTTATTTTTGATTATTCAATAGTCTGTGATTCTTGTAAATTTGAAAAGAAACATAAATAAATGTATAAATAAATTATTGATGTCTCGACATCTAATCCATTAAAGACAATGCATATAGTTTTTTTTCAGTCTAATAAAAACTGGAAGTATTGGATGAAAATAATATATATGTATTTAGTTGATGATTACACCATATTTATATGGGGCTATTTTTTAGAAAATAAATATGAATCCTTTTATAATTTTAAATCATTATCATCAAATGTTAAAAAGGAAAAAATCCTTCCATTTAAAACTATTTTTTGTGATCATGGGGTTGAATTAAAAAATTCATATTTTGAAAACTTTTGTAGAAAGAAAGGAATTATTCATAGCTTATCATCTTCAAGAACTCCACAACAATATTGTGTTTTTTAAAGAAGAAATTTCATTATTCAAGAGAAAAAAAGATCCATGTTTGATGAATACTCTATAATTAAATAATTTTGGGTTGAAGATATTATTTATTTTTACTATACTATAAATCGTGTTTTATTAATACATTTTCATAATAAAACACCTTTTGAGTTATAGACTGGTTGAAACCCAAATGTTTCTTACTTCAATGTATTTGGATGCAATGTATTCATTTTGAATACTAATGATAACATACATAAATTCACACCCAAATATGATGAATGAATTTTATTAGGATATTCCAATACTTCTAAGGAATATAACGATTTTTAAAAAAATTCTTGCACTATTGAAGAAATAGTACATGTTATTTTTGATGAAGGTGATCCTTTTTATTTGAAACAACCGCAACCTACATCTTCATATGTGTTTTAAAAATTGGATTATCAACCTTTAATGGATGGTTATTCGAATAATGAAAATACATATGAAAATATTTCTAATGTATTTACCATAGAATTTTTTTTACCTTTTTTTGATGAACATGTTGTACAAAACCCAATGCAGTTATTTCTATAAAATTTTCCAAGCGATAACATCAGTGGTGATTTAAATCATATTGAATGGACTACAGGTTCTCTTATGAATGATGTAGAGAATCTATAATTTCTTTCCATATTGGAACCTAAAATCATTGATAAATATTTAAGAGATTATGATTGGATCAAATTATAAAACATAAACTAACTGAATTCAAAAGGAAAAAAGCATAGACCTTGTTTGAAAGACCTAATGAAAATTATGTAATTGATGTAACGTGGGATTTAGAAATAAATATGATGAAAATGGTATGATTTTATTAAATAACACAATATTTATTGCAAAAGTCTATAATCAGTAATAAATAATAGACTATGAAGAAAAGTATTCATTAGTAGCTAATTTTGAATCTATTCGTATTATACTAGCCTTTGCAGCACTTAGAAACTTCAAAAATTTACAAATGGACATGTATATATCTTTCCATAATATATTCATTTAATATGATGTTTATATTGAACAAACTGTTGTTTTTAAAAAAAAAAACTTCTGAATCATGTTTACAAACTTACCTATTCTATATATGAACTTAATAAGTCCCCTAGATCCCGGTATGGAATAGTTATAATATTTTTCTTACAAAACAATTATGTTAAGGTAAATGTTGATCTAACCCTTTTTATAATGAATCATAAGAATTTTTTTTTAATGATAAAATTTATGTTAATGAAATTATATTTGGTTCAACTCTGTAATCATTAACATATTCATTTTCAAGTATCATGAAATTTGAGTTAAAAATGAGTAAGATGTGTGATTTAACATTTTTTAAGGTTTCCAAATATCTCAAAAAACAAGGAAGAACTATTATATCTCAACATAAGTATATTAAATATCTTATAAATAATTATGGATCTATCAACACAAAAAGTATATGTACTCTAATCAGTACATCAAACACTCTTGATCATGATCAGGTTGGGAAACTAGTAGATCAAACATCTTTTAGTGGTATAATATGACGTCTATTATATATAATAGTTAGTCACCCACACATAATAGTTTCTGTATTCTTATGGGCATGATATCAATATGATCCAAAATAATCCCATTTAAAAGTAGTGGAATGAAATTTTCACTATTTAAAGTTGATCATGGTTTTAGGATTTTTTGTATTCTTCTAGAAATAATTAGTCTAAAAAACATTTTCCGAAGATGAATTTGGTTGATTTATAATGAATATAGAAAATCCATACAAAAAATATAATTTACTAGGAGATTTATTAGATTCTTGGTCATGAATGAAACAAAATGTAACATAAATTTCAATTACTAATGCAGAATAATGCAGCAGCTAGAAGTTGTTGTGATCAATTTTTGTTGACGTAACACACACTCACATAATATGGAAGGAGTTTTACCAAAACATAGGTAATATGTTATAATAAAAGTGCCATTCACTTATGAAAAAACCCTTCACATCAGTCTAATGAAAACCACATAGACATAAGACATCACATTCTTAGGGATCATACACTTAAATGAGATCTCATACTCAAATTTATTGGTACACAAGATCAACTTGCAGACATATTTACCAAACCATTACCCATATATAGTTTTAAATACATTTTAAAAATATATTGGAATGATAAAATTAATGTAATCATCCATTTTCAATGATTATTGAAACCATCACCTAACATCAAGATACTTATTTTCATTGGGGGAGTACAATATTTATTATTTTATATTTCCTTTTGTAATTTTTTTTGGAACCAAACAAGTTTTATTTCCCTAATAAATAATTTTGGAATTTAAATTTAATCATAGTATCTTCTTCATTAATAAGAATTAATTCTGTGTAATCTAAATGCTACATCTAGTTAATTATATCATCATAATAACATTTTTTATTGTGTTTCAATCTTTTTCTATGAAAACCATATTAGATTCCCTTTATATAAATTTGAATTTTCCTTAAAACCTCAAACGATTGGAATCCATAAATACCTCTCTAACATAGATTTCAACCATCATATCAGATCAATTAAATCTCAACCATTTGATTAACCCTATAATATGAACCAGCACCTCAATGAATATATAAAAGTACCCTCTATTAGCATCCAACATCATTTTTCTTATTATTTCATGTACCAAATCCATAAGTATCTTCCAAATGTACATTCAGTTTTTACCTTTTCCTTAATCTATTAATGTATTTTGATGTCTCTTTACATACTCAAATAGTGAAAAACATGGAACACAATGATTATGTAATCTTAAAGGAATAGTTGGCGGACCTGAATTTGTTTTTCCTGTATATCCCTCTTATTACAAAGACTATCACTCTGAATGTATGGGAATGCATCTATGTTGAAAAAGTAAAGAATAATGATTTTATGTTTTTTGATTTGGTTATATAATTTTACGATAAATATTATTTTTATGAACATTCCAGAAAATAAATGTTATCCTTTATGAGTAATGGAATGACTTACACACTATATTATAAAAATGATATATGTATTTTAGAAATTCCTTACAAGGTAAAGGCCATCATTTTTTGACATAGGATTCCCAATAAAGAGGGTTCATTTAAGAAAGTTAAGGCCATTTAATGCTTATGGCGTAAGGGAGTGAAGAAGCCCAACATATTACTTCTGTCAACAAACCACTGACTCGCATCCCTTTGGATGAAAGGCTTTTCGATTCCGGGGAAATACGATATGGATTATTTAATGATATGATATATCATTATAATGGAAATGTTAACAAATTTGAGAATAATAATGCTCATTAATTATATTTTTTCTACCATCAACAACATTAAAAACGGAACAATAAAACCCAAAATCATTATATACCATATCATCTTGTCTAAGATCATTGTCTCATTGGTAGAATCATTAAAAATCATATTCAAACAAAAGGAAAAAAACATCAAGATCATGTTGCTAAGAGATGATAACATGATAATGATGAAATTAGGTTTCAGTAACAAGTCATGATATTTCATCGATCATCCTGAAATGTATGACCTGTATACAAATAATAAATGAGAATTTGGAGACTGTTTTAAGCCAACCACTATGAAATGAAAATCTAATGAGCTGTAACCTTAGGAGCAAGCACCAGACACCAAGCCAATATCTGCTCCGCCCAAGACCATGAAGCAAAATATCTTCTCGGATGAGGTTATAGGTAAATAATGAGAGATTAAAATGAAGAATAAGGAAAGTGATGCTATTTTTTTATTAGATCATGAAGTGGATATGGACATAAAAGTACAAGAATATGAATATCATGAAATCAAAGTAAAATAAAAGCTGATGAAAAACAAAATGTAAAGAAGATGAGATTGGCCAAAAATTTCTAAGAGACATTTAGAAGGCCTCTGAACAAGTTCAGGTACCCGAATTATTCTTGTAAGAAGTATTTATTCATCAGGAACCAGTGGAAATCTTGACTCTAGTACAAAATAATTTAATGAAGAATATTTCAATTCTAGAACCAATAATTTAAGAAGAATAAATTCAAAAAGATGAATAAGAACAAGAGTAATAAATAATAGATGTGACAAGAATGTTAGAATAATATGAAGCGAATAATAGAATTACTAAAAATAAATACATAATAACTTCCCATGATGAATTTACCATGAAAATTATAGAAGGAAAATATATACATAATGATGATGTTTCCAAGGATAAGTTCAATAATGCTCTTTCATATGAAGAAAGTAGTAATGATGATATTTTCTATCTATTTATTGATGAAAGATTTGATAATGTTTCTCATACGGTGATGATAAATAACAATATGATGATGATGAAAAAATTGTTCATCTTTTTGATACTAAGCATGAAACATAGAAAATTGTGAATGAAATCTCTAAAACTGGGAAAGGTAATCATGTTCTTTTTGATTTTACAAAAAAATAGGTAGTTGATAAAGTAATGAAGGATGTTTTTGGTACTTCAAAGAAGAAATATTTGGATAAAAATATTGTTCCCTCCACAATAAATGAATTTTATTCAGAATATTAATTTTCATTAGGATGTGATTGTGTGGTTTATTCTATGAAGAATGTTGAAATTTCAATTAATTTATTTCCAAGAATTTATTTTAGATTTAAACATCTTCAATAAATAGTTAATCAAAATATAAATTAAAAATATCATCTTATGGAAAATTTTAATACACATGAATAAGAGATAAAAACATTTCAGATCATTTATGATGCTAATAGAAGATCTTCCAAATAAACAACAATGTGGTAGAAGTCACACATTGATAATCATAATGTATATAATGATTTCACTGACTCAGTCAAATATGATTTTGATAATCTAGACGAAAACATCCATAATATCTATATAATTGTTTTAGAAAAACTAATGGAAGAACAAGTTATCCACAAACAAGAAGATAAATACGTAAATGAGAAACTGAATTTTGTTATTCAAAATATAAACAAGGAAATGGAAATCAAAGAATAGATGGATGAAAAACAAAATATCCATCATGATTTTATCATGTTTCATGGTTAAATAAAAATGTCTCAGTAATATAGAATCAAATACCTTGAATGAAAAAAGTAGGATAAGGAAAAGTTTCTTAAAAAAATTCAATATTTACACAATGAATATTAGAAGATGAATGCCACTTTGAAAATTTTGATATGAAAGGAGAATACAAATAAGGATGATTTTTTTTTCAAATCTAAAATTTTCTTGTAATAATGTAAAAATTCATTTGATATCTTAATAAAAGTGTTTCTTTCTATTGTTTCATTTTTTATATATCTTAACCTTATAGGAACAATTGTTCCCCTTAATTCTGTTTTGAAAACACAAAGGGAGAGAAACGACGGTTAAAAAATGTAAATGTTAAATGAATAAAATTCTTATGTAAGAAGGATATTACCTAAAAAAGAAATTTTTAAGTAATATATAGTTATTTATCATAGAAAGGCTTGAATAGGATTTTTAGATATTTCATTACCTAAGGGGAAGTTAGTCATATTTATTCTGAGGTATATAAAACAAGAGATAAGTATTTCTTTTAATGTTAAAAAATGAAAACCATAGATCGTTATATTAATTTATGAATGGTTTTTTGTGCTTTATTAAAAGGGGGAGATTGTAAATCCAATACGCTTCCATATGAATTGTTCATTCCATAATGTTTTGAAAATCATAAACACATTTTATTAAGGAAATTTTTTATTCTCTATGAAATATTTTTTGAAGGGAAATTTCCTCTCTCTAATAATGGTTATTACTTTACCTATGGGTTTAACCACATAACAAATGTTTTAATAAAATAACTAATCATCTTTACTTAAGTCAAATAATTAGATCCTTCTCTAAATTAGAACATTTCACATTTATAGAATTCAATTTTCCCAGAACTAGGAATCTGATTTCTTCTTAAATTAGAACTTGATTTCTACAGAAATAGAACTCTGATTTCTCTTAAAATAAGACCACGTTTTCTCCTAAAATAGACTCCAATTTCTCAGGAAATCAGACTCCAATTTCATCAAAAATCAATCTCCTATTTATATTGTAATTAATATCCAATTTATCATGAAATATAGCTCTGATTTCACCTAATGTTCGAATCTGATTTCTCTTGAAATCAAACTCCAATTTCTCATGCAATCAGACTACGATTACTCCTAAAACTGGACTCCAACTTATTCTAAAATAAGACTCCAATTTATCCTAAAATCAGAATGTAATTTTTCATGAAATCAGACTCTGATTTCATCTAAAACAATACGTTAAATGCATTATAATTCAGACTCCAATTTCCTTTCAAATCTAATACCCATTTTCAATATTACTAGTCTCTTATTTTTTTATCTTAAGAATCCAAATAAATGATTTATTATAGTTACCAAATTTTACTAATGTTGATATTAATTTTATTAGATCCTAAATAAGATTATGTTTCTTAAGAATTGTAATGTTTCTCATAATTTTTTATATAAAATGATGTCGTCCAATCTATTTTAACATAACATTTTTCTTGAGTACCACATTTAGAGGACCCTATGAAATTAAAGGAATAATATGGACATTGGAGACGAAGTCGAATGGTTGATATTTTCTTATAAATACCTTGTCATTTGAACAAGAATCTAAGAGTTTCACAATCGAAGGAAGTGATACTATGTGAGATATCAACTCAAATATGCCTAGTGAAAATTTTGTGAACAATTTTCTCAAGATGATAACATCTTGTACAAAATCCCTTGTGACAATATCATTGTTTTTTATCAATCAGGGATTATGAGGATACAAAGATAGAGTTACTGGTTACCTACGTAATCAAGGAATTACGATGATAGAAAGATAAATACCGATATTAGTATAGAGGGATTTCACTAGTGTGGTTATGAAATACTTTCCTGAAAGCAAAAATCAAAGTACCTTTATACAATATTGTTGGATACAATTCTCATTGGGTTAAAATATTTCATCAATGCTTGATTACATATTTTTGATAAATGTTTTATATCTATTTCATTTTGATAATGATATTAGCTGTTACTTTCTTACACTTTCTTATTCATGTATTCTCTGATTTTAATAAGATCTTATATGATTTATGGTAGAATCATTCCTTAGGTAAACTTTATTAAACTCACATTTTCTTTAGGATAAAACAGATTTTAAACTAATAATTCACCCCCAATTTTAATTTGGAAATATACAAATACATTTTGATCCTACAGTAAACCCATCATATCAACATCCTCGAGATCATCTTAGTCCCGCCAACCGTGGGAAATATCATCCTAACTCCAATCGAGTTATCCAACATAATCATAGTAAAACCTATAATAATTATCATTATCCTCGCATAGTTATCACCTCATGTATCACTCTAAGGAAATATTTTAACACATTTCGTGGGGGAAAACATCCCTTTCATATCATAATCTCACTAAAGAAACAGCTAGAAGTCCTTAAAACAACACAAGGGATCAACCATTTCATACCAATTTGAAAACAATCAAATAGGACTCTATTGGTGTCTCGTTCCATATTTTGGGTGATAAATGACACAAAATAATAAAAGGAGAAACAAAGAGGTAGCATTTACAGTGTACCATATTTACTCAATGTGTATCTCAAATCCCTACAAGGATGTGTACTCCAGCTATACATTGCGTGTAAAACCAAGTAAACAAAATTTAAAACATGTACCTGATATATACCTATCATGAGGTAACATATAATGTACCACACATGAACTTTAAATTTGTATCCATATAGAAATTTACATTAATATAGTGTACAGAAAAACAATAGGTATTCCTATGTACCTATCATTGACAAGTTCCCCGACACGGGCCATCATGTCATTTACTCGACTCCACAATATACAACACTACATGGTGTCTCCTATGGACTACACGTCATATAGTTGACTTCATCTCCACTTCCCTAAATAAGAATAAAAAATGACAGATTTTATCAAAAACAATTAATGTGTATTTAGGTTTTCAAATATTCAAACCCTTTTGAACCTCTAGAAACACTGATTTTTACCAAAATAGTTACATATCAGACCTCATGTGTTTCATCGTAGACATTATAGAGAAATAGAAAAATGAACCCCAATGCATGGGGATCAGGGCATAAAAATGGAATTCCTTATTGTGTATAAATTGATGCTTCAATTCTAAATCTACTCCAAAAAGCTAATGTACCTTGAACTAGTCTTAATCACTGCCATGGATGAAGTCTAGTGGCTTTTATTCTCCCTTCTCCTCTAAATCTGGATGCCATAAAATTGAGAAACCCTCTCCCCAACCGCATACTATTTGTGAGAAGAAAATTGGGAGGGGGTGGTGTTTTACTTATTTTAAGTATTCGATTAACAAATTACATAATTATTTAAATAATTAATAATTTGAAATCTAAACCCATATCCTTGTAACTGAAGTGGGTTTATACATTGACAAAGATAATCCCCCATTATAGACCTAACTATGAAGAAATAATCTTTATGAAATGTTGTGTCTATGATATATAATAACAGAAACTCACGCATATAATTTAATATTTAATTTATAAAATACAAAATTTTCTGCCAAAAGTTTTTCTTTTTGGAAATCCACCAAACTCTTTTGATAGGATAAACACCCAGTTCCAAGATTGATTTAGTGGTAGGGATTTTTTTGATATCATCTATTAGAGGAAAATGAAAATTTTCCCCCTCATGAGAACATAAAAACAGAATGAAAAAATTCTACCCAAATTCAAAATCTAGGGAAACACATTTCAAAAAAATAGTGACTTTGAAATAAATCATGATTATCTCCTAATAATTGAATGATTTTTATTAACTATCAGTTATCATGGGTTAACTCCCTGACTCCAGTAACCAAAATACAAAGGTTATTCACTACATTTGAAAAAATACAAGGGGTTGCATCACAAATGATCGAATAGCTTTTTAGTCTTTAGAGAAAATATGCAAACATAATTCTGAATATATGTTTGATTAAATGAAAAGAAAACTCGTTTTTTCATCAACATGTTTTTTCAAACATTTGAGTACATAAAAAGTGTAAAATGAATGGAAGTACAATAATTTCCAAAAATAATCATAGGATAAGATGCTATATTATTTTAATATATAAAGGCCTTATAATTCCACTAAAATATGGATATTCATAAATTTTATCAATCATGGATGATACTGTGAAATAAACCCCTACATTAGCATCAGCTTGTATGAATATTATTTTTAACTATTGATATAATAAATTTATATATATTTTAAATAAATAGAATAATAATATTCATACTTCTAATACCATTGTTGGTTTAAATATAACCCATGAAATCCCATTCATTAACAATATTTCATTATCGTCGTCATTTCACGTGTTAACAACATCATTTATTTTTTACGTTCAGATTCGAAAGTTATGGTCCATGCATATTGAACATGGATCCATAATATAATTAATTTCATTCACGATATAATGTTAATATATATATATATATATATATATATTTTAATTATATACGTCTTCACAGTCATCTACAAAAGGATTACATGAACAATTAATCACATCACTTTATGGCTGTGGAAATCTCATGTATACATGAGTGATGAAATCTTTTTATAATGAGTTGTAGGGAAAGACATTAAATGATATCTTATATTTAATTAATTGTAAGGATTTATTTAAAATTTATTATATTAATTACCTATATTTATATAACAATCACTATAATTTTCTGACAAAAACTTAATTAAAATACAATGTGAATATGGTAGGCCATAAATATGCACGTGGTATATATTTTTTTATTACAAGATAGAAAAGTGGTGAAAAATGATTATCCCATAATCATAATAAAATACTGATATATTTTTTAATCAATAACAATTATTTTATGATTGGTACAATATATTTTGATGTTGTAGAAGAATAAATGACATTAAATTAGTCTGTATATACAATTACCTCTTATTTTAGGGACCACATTATTCTTACACCATAATACTTGATTGGATGATCTTAGGAGAAATCCAAAATCACAATAATTATAAGTGTGTAAAATAATATGAATATTTTTTGTAGAAGAATGATTGTTTTAATTATACATATGATTTTATAGAAAAATTAAGTATAATGTTGATTACAATAAAATTAATTATCTTATTTTTAAAAAGGATATTTCATTATCAATAAAAACCAAAAAAATATAAATAATACATTACTATACTTGATCAAGGGAGGGTAAAAAAATAATTTTTTTTTCAACAGAAACGTTACATTGATTTCCTATATATCAAGAATATAAATCAATGTTTAATATTATTTTTTAAAATACATTATATTAATTTATAAAAATATATTTTCTATAAATGTTTTTTTAAAATATCATTTAATATTTATATCATTATAATTTCATAAAATTGATTGTTTCTGTAAAATTGTCATTTTTAACGATTTACTTAAAAAATAAACTAATACTAAAAAATATAAAAAATTCACAATATTCTGATTCAGATATTATAGATTATAAAATGAAATAAATTTCAGAAAAATAATTTAAAAAAATTATGTATTTATGATTTAATAACATACATAAACTATTCAATGTGAATTATAACCTTATTTTTCTATAAAAACGGATTACTAAAATTATAGCAAGGTTGTTATATTATTCATTCCTTCAAAAATTCAATCATATATTTTTATTGAGTTTAAAAACATAAAAATATGTGGGATTTTATTAAAAATAACCCATTTATTCCCCCAAATACCCACCTCTATCATATCATTTCTCCGAATTAAATTTACCAATCCAGTTATCAAACTCAAAAATACTATTTCTTTAGCATAAACTATCTTGATTAGATCTTTACAGCATGATAAAACTGGTTAGAATTATACTTTTCATATGTGAGAATATATGTGGGGTATTGAATTTATATTTATAATAATGATATATAGATCAAATTAGGAACATTAGGGTGGCCAGATGACATTGTTAGATGGAAACCCACAGCTCCAATTCATCCTAGAATTTAAAATGGGATAATGTACATAAGACAATGTCATCCTTTCCAATAGTACATTAACTCACCCTTCCATGGTGGTAAATTTAAGGAATCATTACCTTCCAAAATAAATTGTAAATCCATCCTTCAGTTATAATCATGAACGTTTTGACTACATTGAGCTATCTTAATAGGTTTTTGAGGAGTCTTTACATTCAATGTGGTTTCTTCTATGAAAAATAAGAATAATATTGTCATTTCACTAAATTCAACCCAAAATTTTGTAGTATGGAACATCCTTTTATACTATGTTTCATATGGTTCCATTTGAGTACTTTAATGAACAATATTATTACATGAAAAACCAAGCAATTATAAATATTGATAACATATTCCATGAAAATCAATCATTCACGACCTCAACATGTCTTCTGATGAATAAATAGACCTTTTATACTACCGATTAATATTATTATGATAGGAAATGATCATATGTAGTTCATTGTTGAGGAAATTTGGAATAATATTTCAGAATTTACATGTAAAACCCGGATCATTATTTGATATAATAGAATGTAGTTCACCATGATGATATAAATCCACATTGAAATATGGAAAATGAGTATCTCAAGTAAATGATGTTCTTATATAGTGTAGAAATTTATAGACTTTTAAGCTTATAAAATATTTACTATAAGTAATTATTATTTCTAAAGTGCTATAGAAATCTAGTGAATACTTTTATAGTAATATCCACAAATTTTTATAATTGAAAATTTTGCACTCATATGATTTATTTACAATGTTTCCACTCAGCCATCACTGATGAGAAGAACATAAATATTGACATATATATTTCAATTTATCAATTTCAAATATACCAAAAAAAATTCAAATACAAAAACATTTTGGTCCTATCAGGTTTTGTATGGATATTTTAGCTATGATTATAATCTAATACATCTTTTTTCAGTTCTAGAATATATATAAAATGTTATATATTTCTATAATTATAATTACCATTTTCACAAATGATTTCTAAAATATTTCCATTATTTAAATCATTTCTTTTCTTTGGAATATTCATATCATTAATCTAGAAACATTATAATTTCAACAATAAGGATCGTTTGGAAATAATTTGGAATATATATAGTGTTTACCCTTCCTTAATAATTCCCATATCAAACATTATCAAATCCATGAATGATGTATCCTTTAAAATCCTAATTTTATATGAAACTCAATAATATTTATTACTGAATACATCAACCACCTTATTTTCATTCTGATGGTGGTAGTGTATTGAGAAATCGTATTCATTCAATGGTTTTGACCTTCACTTTTTCTTCATGCTATTCAATTTCATTGAGAAGATTTATTTCAATTTTTTAATTTTCATATATTTCAAATATTTCACAATAACAATAAATTTTCCATGTCATCAATGTGACTATTGTGGCTTCGAACTCAAGATCATGGGTTGAAAATAATTCTATTAATGTATCTTCAACCACCTTTATACTTATGAAACATCGTCATAATTCTTTATAAGGTCACATTAGAGCCCCTTATTTGAGGCATCACTATATATAACAACTAAACACCTTCCCAATAGTAAAGTAAAAAATATTGAATTTTACAAAATCCTCTTGAATTATTCAAAAATATAATTACATTCTTATATCAATATGAACCAAAACCCATTATAGGTCATCTATGTTAATGGGATTGCCAATTGATAAGTTTTTTGATCAAATATTTTATCCATAGAGGCAATTTGGACATGAAAATAAACAAAATAATGACATAATTATCTGTTGCTAAATTTCTCATATAAATCATTTCCCTATGAGTGTTCATTATTAATTTCAAATTACTGTTGTGATAAAAATGTATTTTACAGTATATCTAGATTTCATTAATTAATACCACATTGAAAATATTGAGATAATCAATGAATAAAATGGTTATCATATAATTAAAAATAGAGGCATCAATATTTAATCGAAAAGGATTTACTATTAGTTTTTTTGTCCATATCTCAAACGAAATTACACATAAGGAATATATTCATTCTTCAAAATCATTTTATAATACTAAGAATGAATATAAACCACTGAAATGTACTAAACTCTGTTGTTTTAATCTAACAATTCATCAATATATGTAATATAATACTTTTATTCATGTTAATTGCATTTATTTCCTTAAAATTGTTTCTCAGATTCCAAAAACCATCATTCTTCATATTTATTGTAAAAAAATTCATATGGATAGACACTTGGATGTATTGATACCTTATTACACATCTTTGGATATTGCGTTTTTAGTTCCACAAATTCCACTTTTTTCATCCTTTAGGGAGTCTTATTTATAGGTTTTTCATTTGGAATGAGATCAATGGAATGTTTAAATTCTTGCTGAAGTGGGTGTCTCAGTAGTTCTTCATGAAACACAGTAATGTATTCCTACATAGTGGTAAAGCCTCTCTTATATATATAACTCTCCCATTCATTAGTTATGAATAATTTACCTATAAAATAATTCATTATGTAGATATATTGAAGGTGGATTCATAAATGATTTAGATGATATAGGCTCTCCTATAAAGGCATTGGATTCCATATCTCTTTCAAAAATAAAAACCTCATTTTATTAAAATTAAATTTTCAAAATATAATTTTAATTCCAATCCATATCAAGTATTATATCCAAATAATCAATATGTATAATAATAATTTTTTTTAAACAGGGTATGTCTATGTATCATAATGGAGACTGAACCGCATATCATTGATTGAGTAACATTTTCAATAGCATCCTAGATTGATAACTCCTTTTTTATAGTTCTATGTAAATATATTTTATTTTAAAATATAAATGATGTAATTGAGTTTGAAGATCCAATATCGAATAAGTCATTATCTAAATTTGTTTCCCTGATTGATTTTTCATCCACCACATCATTAGGTACATCTAACCTAGTTGGAGTGATCTTAAAATATTTCTATTTCTCTCATGGACTTTTATGAAGAATATTTTCTTAATTCATAGGGAATTTATTATAATAGTGACCCATAGCCTTATAATTGAAGTATTGAACATTATTATCTTTTTTCTTTCCATTGAAATCATGATATTGATTATATTTCTCTACAAAAATACAGAAAAAACCCATTCCCGTCAAGCATAATAGATTATTTTTCATTGGAAAATTATTAATAGTTACAAATGAAACCCTTCCCATATTAAATTTTGTTATATTACTTTTTAGAGAGTGATCAACCACACATATATTTTGTTTTTTCCATCAAAAATAGATGATTTTTAAAATTCATTCTCTGTCTTGTTGGATCTTGATACTATAGATTCATACTTGGAAAAATATTAATGTATAATTCCATTAGAATTATATGATTTATTCTATAAAAAATGATCAATATTAATCCTTTTATTTTGTACAAAATATATCATATGTGTTTCTAGTCATGTAATGTTAGCTCCATATCCAACAACATTTACACATTGGTTTTCTGTAAGATGGAGCCATTGAATCTTCAAACAATTTAATTAACCTCGAGGAATTTGTTTTTCAAATTACATACCCTTGAAATTATTCCATGTTAAATAATTTATTTCCTCTAAATACATATTTTCTTTGGGAAAAATTCCTCAAGGTAACAATTTAGCATTTTTGGGATGGTTGTGATCGTTGATAAAGTGGGTTTTGAAGATGAGTAGTCATGTTCTAGATATATTTTGGCATAAAATGTTGAAAATGAACCATGAAAATGTAATTGAAGATCTGGTGGATGAACTAAAATAACATATACAAGGTGGTTCAATTTTAAAATGTTTACTAAATTTTTGGGGTCAAAAATTTGGACTTTGGTTTTCATTACAGAAAGTTGATTTCCTCAAATATCTCATCAAAATATGCATAATGCATGAATTTTTATAAGATGGGATTTCTGATTTATGTCTTGAAAAGGAGAAAAGAATTATAGTGGAGTCCTTTGTAAAAGCGATGAGCTTCGTGATTCTATGAAAACAGAGTTTCATGATCGATAAAGGAGTTATTCGTTGACATTGACAGAATGATCTATGATTATGAAGGGCTTCACAAAATGAAATATTTTATGGATCTTCACGAATGGAGGTGAGCCTCGAAGACGATTTTTTATTAATCTAGAAAATGAAGTGGAGAGGGTGGAGATTTGTGAAGATCCATGCTTATAAATATGAGGCTACCCCTTTCAGAATGTTTTGAAGAGAATAGAGAATCAATGAAAATTCTAGGTCTCCAAGTTCACAAAGGAGATCTTGAAGGAGGTATGCGATGTAATTCATGAAGGATATAATCTGACAAGATTTTATGAGCATCACAAAGTCATGAACTTGGTGAAGGCCTTAAGAATACATCCAAAATATTTGAACATCGTAAATTCTAGTTTGAGCATTGCAGTGGCTAGTTTCAGATTTTAGAAAGATGTGTAAATCACGTAGGATAAGTGAGATTTGAAAAAATTTAAGAGCTTCAAGAAGTCCAATTTGGGATTCAAAAAAGAATGAGCTTCACAATATCTATTTAGAGATTTTGAAAAGGAAGGTATTTTGTGAAGGCCTATTTTAGCTTCATGAAAGAGGGGATTCATGAAGGTAGTGGGATTTGGAAAACGAGGTTGAAGTCTATTTCCCAGAGTTCAGTGGAAAATAGGTATTCTTATGTATATGAATGTGGTGCATCATTAAGAAATATACATACATTGGAGGTTTCATTCATTAGATATAAATAAAAGATGTAGAAGTCTATAAACTGTGTGTGAATCTTCTGAAGAAGCAGTGAGAAAAATTCAGTTGCGAGAGGAGTGAGATTTCAAATCGAGATTAATTGTAAACCAGGATAAACAATGATTCCACTTATAAATTGTAAATATTAGTGCAATTATAGTGGATTTTGTAAAACAAAAAAATTGTCTGTCTAAGCTAATTAGAAACAGAGTTGTGAGGGTGAGCCAATTAAACATTCTTTGTCAATTTCATGCTTTAAGATTTTTTAATACTCTATAACTAGAAGGAAAGTGAATATAGATTTTTCTAACATAAAAACTACATCATAAAGGGGTATTTTATTTAATCTTACATATCATGATCCCACCCCACTCAAGGTATCAATCCTTTGGCCATAACAATTGGTATCAGAGAGAAAGGTCGATATCAATGTTCATATCTAATTTTCGGTCATCAATAATAATTGGGTTCTGATCATCATTGGTAAAAAAAATTCGGTTATAAAAGAATTTGATGCAATACTACATCAGTTTTTGTGAATTTAAGTGTTTACAGAAGTACTGTATGATATCTCAATCGACATCAACATGGGTGTGTTATCAGAGGCTGAAATAAGGGAACTAGATGTTGATGAAAATGGAAACAATACCGTAGGGTGGCCCTATCCAATATAATATTTTCAAAGGAGATTTCATGTAAAACAACTCATTCAATGAAGGAAAACCTATTGAATATATCTATGGAGATACAAAGGATAGAGTGGAAACACTACAAGATCTGTGGAACAAGTATGGATATATGAGAATGAACACAGTTGAAAATGTTAATGCATTTTTTCAGGGTAAATATTATTTTAAATGATATTTTATGTGTTTGAGATGTTATTTTAGTCATAAATAATGCGATGAAAATCTTGAGGAAACATCCACTTTGGTTCAATCAGAATGTTTCTAGTTTGGAAGACAAAAACCCAAAATAGATGACATTGGATAACCTGCACCACACCCTTGTTGCATGTGAAATGAGAAATAATGATAACGATGGTGTGGAAATGGGTAAATCTAATGATGTGGCATTCAAGTACATAAGGAATCTCACCAATGAATATTCTCAAGATTATTTAGAGAAATATTAGGTGATGTAACTCCATTCCTCAAACCTACAAAGAGGAAAATTATGTTAAAAGGAAAACTTCCACTTGCATGTTTTTGATGCGGAAATATTTGACATCTTTAATAAAGGTTCCCCAATATGTTCCAAGAATATTAAGAGGATGAATTCGATAATCCTACAAAGTGGCCTTCAACCAATATGAATAACTTGATACTATTACTGAGAAATTTCTTGAGGAAAAAGAATATTCATTCTCAAGATTTTTATTTCTCATATGAGTATGGGGTTTAGAGGATGGAGATAAAGATAAATATAATTATCATGGAGAAAATAAGTTGGTGGTAGTTATCAATATTTTTCAAAAAAAAGGATGAAACTGAATCTGATAATGAAGAAAAAGAATTTGTAGGTAGAGTTGATATAAATGCTGAATTATTAGTAGCTTATGAGGAGGTAGTTATTTATAGAGAGATAAAAAAATCCAATAATTTTGTACATGATGTGAAGCTCTATATTCCATATAAGGAAAAAGTGAATTCTGGGTTAAGGAAATAAAATAAAAATCATAACGCTTTTAGGCCAGAGAGCTTTGAAAAGTTTGATGAACATAAAATCAAGGATGAAGAAAATAAATGGGAGATCTATGTATTGAATAACACAATGAATTTTCAAATAAATTGTATCTAAGAACATGATGAAGAAGTCATTGTTTTATGACAAAAATTTAAGGATAAAAAATTTACTGACTCCTATTATGATAACACCAAAGCATATTATTCAGATTACTGAAATTTTTGAAGTGAAGAATAGTAGTCATGCAGACCAGAAGAAAAAATTATGTTCATATGGTAAGGGTGATGTGGGGATTGACCAAAAATAAAAAACTATGAAAATGGAATTCAAACAGAAAACACATATTCTGAGACTGAAGGTTTTTTTGGGTGTGAGACAGAATCAGAGTATTCATAGATAACAATGTATAACTAGTAGTGCCAAAGTAATATATAGGAATTCACCCAATATCAAGTGTTATTACTATGGAAATATTAAATACTCATAGAATGTGTGTTCCATATCCAAATGATTCTGAAGGGCATAATAATTGCAGTGGAATCCAAACAAAGAATGTAAATCTAAGACATATTTTGAGGGACATAGTATTTTGTGTGGAATATTTGGGCACATTGCAAGATATTTTACACTATCCATGCAGAGTAATGTGCCAAGACAGACTTAAAGTAGTCTCATGTAGATAATAAAAAACCAAAAAGTGAGTTGATAATGAAAAATCATTTTTTATCACTATATGATAATGTTGGGACCTTGTGCTCTGAGTAATATAAATGTTTCCAATCTAAACTGAGCATGAATTCAAAAACATGGATAAAAAAGAAATGAGAAGAAAAGTCATTGGTTGCTGGAATTTATATTAAAGCCTCACATTGTTTTGGTGTATGGATCCTTGAGAATAGTTGCATATCCCACATGATATGTAATAAGGTTTTTGTTACAATCATACATTATAATAAAGAAAGAGTTTCCATGTTTAGAAATGATGAAGACCTAAAGATAATTGGCTTGGAAAGGACAAGTTTAGGGACAAAGAAAAGTGATGTGCTAATTTCATAACATAAGAATCTCTTAGTCGCAATTTTCATACCATCATCCAACTATGTGACATGAGGAATTATATAAGGTTTACTAAAAATGCGTGTATCATCAATGGAAATGATTGTGTGGGGTTTCTATAAGGGAAAAAGGGAAATCCCTACCTCATAATAAAAGAAAAACATATATTCTATTTGTCTAGAGAGGATGAAAACAATATGTGGCATACTTGAGTGGGTTATATTTTCCATCCATCCCTAGAAGATCATGTGATGTGTGATGCATCTATAGAAATTCCAGTGTTATCATGTGATCGAACACATATGTGCAATTCTTGTCAATAACAAAATATCATCATAAATACATACATAACATAGTAAAACATTTTAACAATAGTGCTTGAATTGTTGTATACCAATTTATGTGGACCGTATCACTGTTATACATTAATGGGAAGAGGTATTACATTATATTCATTGATGACTATAGCTTAATTCCATGTGTATTTGTCATTTCCAAAAACTCCAATGTGTTTAGTTCCATAAACTAGTATGAGGGAGAATCTGAAAGGATGATTGGAATTTTTTGTGATGTTTTGTACTGATAATAGTATGGATTTTACAAATAGTCAAGTGGAAGACTATTTACAAAATCCTGAGATAAGGCATAAATTTTCTTCGGAGTGAACTTCATAATAGAATTGAGTGGTTGAATGGAGATATCAGACAATAAACATCATGGCCATGACAATGCTCATTGAAAAACACCTACTAGTGAAATTTATGTAGATTTCAATTTTGATATCAATCTACAATTATAAAAAAGGAATGTTGTGTATAATGAATGGAATAAATATTTAAATAATGTGGTGTGGGAAGAAGCCAAAATTAAAATACTTTTGAATATTTGGAAGTATATTCTTTATCTTCAACAAAAAAAATATTGGAAATTTGAGTCATAAATAGATGAGGGGTAATTTGTTGGCTACTCAGGAAAAATAAAAGCATAAAAATTCATTTATAAGTGGATATAAAAAGTAGTTGAGGTGAATTATTTCACTATTGTGAAGAATTAATATAATATTAAACAACATGGTGAAATTTTTTATGATGAAATTGATTATGTATCAAGCAACACATGAGGTGATGAAGAGGGAGACAATGATTTAGAAGAAGATATTGATGATGAACTGGAGGAAGTAAAATATGTATCCTTTTAGAATCCATAGAGTTGAGATGAAATAGATAGGACAAATATCAATGGTGATAAAAAAAACTTGTACATACAAAAAGAATAATGTCTCTATTGTATACAACTTTCTTATCTTAGGTAGATTTGATGTTTTTTTTGCTGTTGTAGCTAAAGATGAAAAAGGGGATTAGGATATGCATGAAGAGCTTTACTAGATTGAGAATAATGAAACGTGAGAGATTGTTTCAAGGCCAATAGAAAAGAATGTAATCAGAACTAAATGGGTATTCCCTAAAAAGCTAAATAAATATGGCACAATGATTATAAACAAAGCACGACTGATGGGAAAAGGGTATTCCTAGACATAGGGTATTGATTTTGATGACACGTTTGCAACTATTTCATGGATGGAGACAATCATATTATTCATGGCCATTATAGTGTAATGAATGTTCAAAGTGTTCTAGATGGGCATTTAATATTCCTTTTTTTGTGGGGTTTTGGAAGAAGAAGTATATATTGATGATCCAGATGGTTTTCTCATTCCGAAAGATGAGAAAAAAAAGTATTTTGGTTGATGAGACCGCTATACAGGATGAATCAAGATCCAAGATCATGATATTTGTGACTTGATCAGTATTTGAACAATCATGGCATTCAACCTAGTGGATTTGATTACAATATATATTTCAATAAAGACAGTAATATAAGAATGATGCTCCTAATTTATGTCAATGATATAAAATTTGGTGTACCAAGTGAAGCATAGTGCAAACAATTCAATGAATTTCATAAAAGCTAGTTTGAAATGTCAATGATTGGTGAGATGATGTTTTTCCTTGGTTTATAGATGTTACAAGGAAATAATGAGACTTTTATTTCATAATAAAAATATAATAAAAAGGTTTTGATATGATTTGGAAAAAAAATTCAAAGTATACGATGACTCTAGTTGGTACCCATATGAAATTATAGAAAGAAGGTGATGTCAAGAAAATTAATATAACATAATATAGGAAAATTATTAGAAGCTTGTTGTCCCAAAAAATGAAACGTCGTGATATTATTTTTTCCACATACTAAGAAGCACAATATCAATGAAATTCCTTGGAAAACCACATGCTTATAGTGAAATGGTTACATTGGTATATAAAAGGAACTATGGATTTTAGTTAGATTTATAATGAAAAATTATCAGACGAATCAGTTGGGATATACATTTGCAGATTGTGCCAGTTCATCGCTGAAAGGAAACCAACGTTCGGAGGTTCTTTTTATCATGGTGGATTGTGTATTTCTTGGATAATCAAGAATAAATACTACATTTCATTGCAAAAAAAAGATGTTGTGTATATTTCAACCACTCAATCATGTACACAATTATTGTGGCTGAAAAGTAGTTTGATGATTTGGGAGTTGAAGTGATGTCTCTGATCAAAATCCATTGTGATAATTTGAGTGCTATCAGCCATGTGGAAACGCTATTTAATCACTCAGGGAAAATTCACATTGAGATAAAATATCATCTTTTAAAGGAAAAGGGTGATAAAGTGCTTGTGAAGATGGATTATGTGCCTACGGAAATATAGTTTGTAGACATTAGGACAATGACCATTCCCAGGTAATATTTTGAGAGGCATACACTAGATCTGGGTGTTCAGTCAACTCATACACTTGAAAGAGTGTTGATGTTCGACCACCTCTCTCCGAGGTATGTTGTGTTTTTCCTCTTCTTATAATTTGTATTCGTTCTAATGTTGCAGACCACAATGAAGTGGGATTTTTTTATTAACAAAAGGGGAGAATGTGTGGTTCTTTTATGGTGAGAAATTTTATTATTCAAGACACATGGAGAAGGAAGCAGTTGGAGCAGCGAGACTGGGGGATCAATTAGGAGTATCAAATCTTACGATGCTAGATATGATCAATCAATGATTATATATCATGACAGCTGAGGTTCGTATTGAAATTAGAAGAGTGATGTTGGAATGGTATCAAATATTATTATTATGAATGAAGTGATTCATTGATGAGATTTACATTATAATCTTATTTCTTATGTCGAGCATTGGTCTGGTGGGCATAAAGTATGTTTTCAGTAAATCATTGATTTCTATCTAAATCACAAGAGTTGAATGGTGGTAGCATATGGAAGAACCTTTAATTAGGTTTCAAAGTATGAAGAATCATTATGAAATATTTTTTAACAAACCCAATGAAGGATATTATTGTGAAAACATCCCACTATCATACATTACATAATCTTTGCGTTGGTTTTATTTGATGAAAAATAGGTTTTCAATATGGGTTTTCAAGTTATAGAGAAATTTCTGGAAATAAATAATGAAAAAGAACCATTAAAATGGAATGGAAGATCTGGAGGTGGTACAAAAAGAACACAAAAAAATGTGAAATCGTTTTTTAGTGTTTTCTAAATTTTAGTTTCAAAAATTAGAGTTTGTATTTCATCAAAAGAATTGGATTTCCTCAAATATCTAATCAAAATAAATAAAATGGATGAATTTTGTGCATATGGGATTTTTGAGTTTCGATCTGCAATGGAGAAAGGAATTCTAGTAGAGGTCGTTATGAAAGCGATGATCAACGTGATTCTGAGAAAAATGAGCATTGCAATCAATTATGGAGTTCATCATAGTTGATGACGGAATGCTCTACTATTACAATGGTCTATAAGAACAAAAAAATTTCAATGGATCTTTGTGAATGGAGTAGCACCACGAAGATGGTTTTTGATGGACAAAAAAAACTGGAGGTAGTGGAGCTTTGTGAGGAGACATGCCTTTAAATATGAGGCTACCACCTTCAAAATTTGTGCAAGAGAAGTGTGACTCAACAAAAATACTAAGACATTGAGTTTACAAAGTAATATGTAAAGGTGGTATGTAAAGTCATTGACAAATTCTAAAATCCTAATTAATGTTCTGGGTATCACAAAATAAAGGATTTCTCAAAGGCCGAAAAAGCCAACTAAAACATGTGAGCCTCACAAAGGCAAGGTCATGATTCATGAAAGATGTGTACTTATCAAAGGATATGTGAGATTACTGAAAAGTCAAGATATTCATTAAGTGTAGTTTGAGCTTTTTTAAAGACCGAAATTCATGAACGATAGTTTGAGCTTCGCAAAAAAGGTTCTTCACAAAGGCTTGTTTGTGCTCTATGAATGAGGGTCTTTTCTAAGGTAGAAAGATTTGAAAAAAGTGGTTGAACGGTATTGGTAATATTAAATGATGATCCATTTGTAACATACCATTGAATTATTTGTAATATTTAATGATGGTCAGTAATACTATATATATCCATCCAACATTGATTCTCTATGTTGGGGTTTAGTTGGTTAGTAAAAAAGTGTAAGGTTATTAAACATAACTTGAGTTAGAAACTCTACTATAGTAACAATTTTATCAATTATAACTCCCACTCCAACATCAACTTCAATATATATTAAAATAGGGTAATACCAATATATTATGTGTATTAACATGACTTTCATTCTTACTATCTACAACCATTTTTATACAATGTAATATAATAAATTATATCCTACCAATATGAATGTAAAATCATTGAATACTATTATATAAATGATAGAAAACATAACATAAATTGAAAATTTATTCCATTTCACGTTGTAAATCATAATCATATAATTTTATGGAATATATTCAAATAATAAATATATTTTCCAACAATATATAAGGTATTGCATAGGTAATGTGGATCATCTAAAACATATACCCAAGGTTTTTCTATCACGGCTTTTATTTTTAGGTCCACTCAATTGTACTAGTAATGATTGATTTAATACCTAATTCACCCCATTTAGATTTATTATTGATATAGGAATCTATTCCACAACAACATAATCATTTTGGTATTTTTAGGATGATGTATTTACATAGAATAACACACAATCTATACTTTACCAAATATTATATTAATACTTGTTCTTAGAGTCATTCATTGGTTTATGTTACTTAATATATATATTTTTAGTTCTCGATCGATATTTGTATACTCATATTACTTTGATACTAATCATTACACCCCAACTCCATTAAAAAGGTGTTGTTAATTATTTTACTATATTAGAACAAAATATAATGGTGGGAATCCATAATTGTAAAACAGTTTAGTAGTTTTGGGAGACTATATACATACATGATTCTCACATTACTCATGAAAACATGATATTAAAAACAATATAATGTGGAAACTATTATTTATTCTAGTAAAAACTTGAAATCATTCATGGATTACTTCATAGTATTAATTGTAATGGAAAACATAAAAATGGGTGAGCTAATATACACATTAAGGGAAAAATACAATGAAATATATTATATGATAAATGAGTCATGAATAATATGGTAAACATAACGAAAATAAAATCTAGGGTATATATAATATTATAAAATGGGAATATGTAAATCAGTGACATATAATCATAAATAATAACATGTTTTAGAAAAAAATAGTCTCCTATTGGTAGAACACATAATGTTATTCATCATAATCATAAAGTCAAGTCCTCATTCCATGAAATCATATATATATATAGGAAATGAATATTCAAAAAAGCCAATCTAGTGTTTCATGTAAGACCTAAAAGATTATAAAGGTAGTATAATAGTCCCAATAGATCACATAGTAAGTGAAATCCATTAATTATATGAGGTAAACGAATATAAGGCGGGTTCAAGAGATGAGTATTCCCAGTCATAGAAATATAGTGTACAAAAAATAATAATTAATTAAAAATCTGGGTTAATAAAGAGGGTATGGATATGAACCATTTTTAATGATTCAAATAAGGATGTTTAGTGAAATGGGGTAAATATCACCTCTCAAATTACTTTATTTGAGAGGGAACAAATAATTTTATTCTCTTCACAATAGGCATGTTTCATAATAATGTTCAATAACATCGAATCATTTAAAACCCCAATCTCAAAATGTATTATTTTTAAGGGAGATTTATACTATTTGTCTACAAGGAAAGGACATTAAGAGTGTAATATAATTCAATATCAAAAAAATTTATTCACAATAGATAGAAAACTTAATAGATTGAATCACTGACCATAGATCCACACAAATTCAATATAAATATTAATGTAATGTTAGAACCATCAATTGAAATAATTATTCTATATTTAGCCAATATATCCATATTATTTTTATATTTTTACATGGGTTTAATCCAAAATATGTTTTTATTAATTTTCAAAGAAATTGGCTGAATCATGAGGATATATTGAATTAGAAGTGAATCCTTGGTCTTTCTAGGAATTATTTGTTTTAGAATGATTTATATGTTATAAAGGTAACTTTTCATTTAAATAACATTCATTTTAGAAGAAACCTATATAAATAATCAGATACAGTGGAACTTGAATGAATGGTGAAATTAGGATTGTCAAATTATTTATCATTCATGGATTTTAATGTTAAATACACCACTATATATATAGATGAGAGTAGAATATAGTACACATATTAATTAATGTTCATTTCTAATATTGTGGTAATGTGGCTATAAAATTGATTTTCGAAGAATATTTGAGACTGAAAACATTCTACAAAAAAACCAATAATTTAGAAAAAAGTTCAATTGTTGCAACAATATTGTTTTCAAGGATTTGGGATCCCTCCAAGATACTGGGAAGGATGATGCAATAATGATTATGAATTATTGGAGCAATTTATGTATACATATCAATCAAATAAAGAAATTACATCATGGTAGTAGTTTATATTTTTTAGTAAAGGTCCTTCAACAATTCATTTATATTGACACCATGTAATGATTTTAACCTATAACAATTATTAATATTGACCTTACTATTTACGTTTAGGTTCTATAAGTGAGTGTCTTGTTCAGTGTAATTATTTTTAAACCACCATCTAAATGTTAGGAGAAGGAAATTTAGATATATAAAAGAATTGATGAGCTAAATCAATGATAGAAAAATTCTAGATTCCCTGTGACATCATCATGAATCCTTGTAATGGTTTTCCTTCCACGGAGTGTCTTAATAATTTATTTCACACTACAGGAACACAAAAAAATTTATTTTATTAATGAGATCCTCAAATTAATGTTTAGTGTATGACCAAATGGTTGAGTACATATATAACATATAGTTATATCCAATCATTAATATAAATAATTCACTATGGAACTCAATGGAATCCTCAATGTATGTCATTAGGTTCTATGTAAATTTTACTTTAATAGACTCATTGAATTTTATGAGGTCATTGATTCCCAATCCAATCATTTAAATGGTTTTTTTCACACCATTAATATGAAAATATAAACTCATATTCATGGAAACATCAATTCTAGAAAATGTTGTTTATCAAAAAATGAATAAAAATTCATTACATAATAAACATTAACATTCTTATTAGAAAAATATCATAAAAAATGTTGAAATTTTCCTTAGCCAATAAATAGAACAACATAATCATATTACATCAAGTGTAATATGGTGTATGGTATAATTATATTATATCCCTTATAAAGTATATTATTTATCTAATGTTGCTTGAATATACAAATTTTTTAAAATATAAGTAGAGAAGTTCATACAAAAAAATTACATTTTCAATTAGAAATCATTATGTTAAAATAAAATATTTTAAATAATAGGAAAATATTTTTATTTATAAAGATTCATTGGAATGTGTCAATTATTATTGAATAAATTTAAAAGTCATGAGGATAGAAAAATATATTCATGCAATAAATTCTTAAAAATATGTTATTCACAACATCATTTAAAAGAATATACTTTTGAGAACAACAAGAAGATTACATTTATATTTTTATTATAAAAAGGAAAAATGTGTAAAAATTACATTAATATTTCATCAAAGAATTTTAATAATATTTTTCTAAACAATATGAAGAGAATTGAAAAATGACAGAATTTTTTCCAAACATAATTAAAGAAAATTGGTTTCTTTATGAATGTTATATTGATATTTTGAGTATATAAAATGATGAAAATGATTTAAAAAATTTTAATTTCACGAAATAGAAACATGATAGAAATATATATAGTGTTTAAGTTAGAGATATAACATAATTTGACACATGGAGACATAAAAATAATGAATTCTAAATAAGGATGTCATTATGAAATGGACTCTTACTGTAGGATTTAATTATTTTTTAAGTTATATTACACTATTTTATAACAAATTTAAATTTATTATCATTATATAATATAATAATAATCATATTTTTAATACCATGCAATGTATACTAATTACACTTATTCACCTATTCTCTGAAAAACCTTCATTATCACCTCCAATTAAGGTTTCAACTTCTTTGTTTTTATATATGTTTTTATTCGTTAGTTAAGGTCCTTTTATATTGATCATTGTAACATCATCTAAATAATTTTTTTATGATATAAATATCTTATATATTAACTATATACATATTTATAATAATCTAGGAAGGGCTAAATTAATATTTATTCACATCTCTTCATGGAGGTTGTTTTCCACACATACACATAGGTGGCGTTATTAATTTTTTATGGGTGGATGTGTAAGAAGTTAAATAATATATATTATATTTATATAATATATATTATGTATTAAATATCACCTATATTCTTTTTTTTCATATTTATAACCATTATAATTAATGTGGTTTTTAAAAATGAGTTACACCACTATGTGGAGACGATTGGTTGTACAGAAACAGAAATGATGATTTATTTTCCATTGGATTAGAAATATGAAGAAAATGGGTTTTATACTCTAATTATAACATATATGTATATTTATGATCTTGTATTAAATGTTTTTTACCATTAATATATATATGGGATGTATAAGAAGTAATAATCATTTAAATAGTCGGAAATGACAATTACCTCATATTTTTGAGGCCTCCTTTGGATGACACAATAATAATCCAAATGTTTTTCTTTATAAAAAACATATAATCTCATAAATATAGGGAATGAATATAGTAAGGTATTTGGGATTTTTTATCTGATTTATAGGGCTTAATGTTCGTGAAAAATGGTTGATAGTAGGTTCTAATTTAAAAGTAAGGGGAGAGAAACACATGGAATTACTAGAACATATTTAAATAATGTAATGATATTTTCCTGATAAAGTGGCACAAAGATGAAATTTATTTAATGGATTTATATTATATGGTCAATATATATAAATCCAATATGATTTATACATGTTTAATATTCATTTATGAACTTATATTTTATTTTAATGACAATAGTAAAGTCATTTTATCATTAATCATGGAATCATATTTTTATCATTTTTAATGTTAATAATGACCATATATTATGTATATATTATTTAATAATATTAATCTTTTTGATTACAAATATTCAATCTAATTTTCAAGATTCCATTTACTAGAGTGGAAAAAATTAATTTTAACATATATGTGAACACGTCAACCGAAAACTTTTTTAGAAGAATTATTATATTATACAATGAGATGATTTTATAAAAATAATAAATAATAATAATAATTCAAATATAATTAATTGGATTATTTTAAATATATAAATACTTCTATATATTTAAAAAAATGTAATGTAATTTGACCTTTTATAAAATTTATTATGAGAGGAGAATTATAAAATATTTTTATTTGAATAAAAACATTTCATAGATTTCCAAAAAAATTAAGAATATATTTTTAAGTATAATATTATATTTTTATAAGATTTATATTACTTTTTATATTCTTATTTTTTATAAAATAATTGATTCAGAAAATATCAAGTTATTCTTATATCATTATAATGTCATAAAATTGATTGTTTTTTTAAACATTATCATCACTATTAAAAAAACAATTATATTGAAAAAATAAACAAATTTCCTTGGATAATTTTATCATTATAAATTCTAAAATGAAACTAATTTTATCAAATTAAAATTTAAAATTATTAATTTATGAAATAATAAAATTCATGATTATGGTTTTTTTTTAATTTCGATATTGTTTCTCAAGAATGAAGAGCTCCATATAATTGATGCTCTGGTGTTTCACTTGGTATTTAGAAAATGAAATGGATTTTTTGGGATATAATAATTTGGAAGATATTTATTGGTATTTTGAACATAATTTGGAGTATTTAAATGGTAGATGGGACTCCATTTTATATGTAATGAACTGAAAAATCTTGTGTATACCATTTACTTTTCAATAATATCAGTACAATATACAATGCCTAGGGCCTTTAAAAGTTTTTGATAACAGAGTTTGGGGTGAGCATGGGTTGAGTGGAAATGTAAATATGTTCCTATAAATGCCATAATTATATTGTTTTGAGGAATCATTCCATCAAAAATAAGAATATATACTTTTAATCATTTCGCATTTTCGTTCATGGATCAATTTAAATAAAGAATTCAAATTTATAAATAGTTCGACTTGTTGGAAACCCAAATAATGGTTTTATGTCCAACAGAATGTGATTTTATGAAGTTGTTTTTTCAAATTAATTTTTCTCTCTGATAGCTTCCATTACATGAAATAGGAAGACTCAACAAGTCGTGATATACTATTAAAATAATATTATTACATTTCATCACCTAGATGTTTTATTAAAAGGTATTAATTAAACTATCTAAATTTCGAAATTTTTTGACTTAAAAATTTATAAAGTAACTTATTTAGTCTTCAAATAGGTAGAAATGAAAATATAAATAATTTGATAATAAAGGTGTTTTTTTCTATGAAAACCTTTTTTAATATACATAATTTGTTTTTATCCTAATTAATTAAATTCAGCACAGTTGTCGAATGATTATATTGATATTAATATATAATATATTTAATAAAATGTTACAAAAATTCAATAATAGACATGGAATAAAAATTAATCTATTTTTATGCATTAAAATTGTATTTTACATAAAAGTATATCTTCTCATGTTTTGCACACATACATTAATATTAATATCTTATAAATATATTTATGAAATTTGAAAAAAATTAATTCCATACATATAAATTGGAGGTTTAAATTTGTTAATAATATTCATATTTTTAATTAATACGATTACAAACCATTGTAAATTTTATCACTTCGGTAAAGGATAAATTGGGTTAATATAGTATAAAAATAAGTGATAATGCCATAATTTAACATCTAAATTATTATGGGATTAATGGAATTAGATCCTTATAAAATTATTCTATAAATTTTATTGTTTAATGGAAATGTTTCCCAAAAAATTAAATGTATAATATTTTTAATAATGAATTCCAAGAAGTGTCCATGTCCAAGTTTTAAATATGTTTTATGTATTAAAAAAGGAAGAATATCTATGAATTTATATTTATATTTATTATGATATTAACGTAATTATTTTTATGGTATAAATAATTTCGTATATTTATTTATTATACAATGAAATAAAATATTATGCGTCACTTATACAGTATTTCCCCTTTTAACAAAGAAATACATAAATAATTTAAGAAATATTAAAGTTAATATAATTTTATTGAGTTAATGTGTTTCATGAATTTTATTGATGACTATAATATATTATTGTATTGAAAAAAATTATATTCTAATTATATTCTTTCTATTATGTAATTTAATTATATTTAATTGAATAGTGTCAAAATTGTAATTACTGATATTTTTTTAAAATAAAATTTTATTAAGTTCATTAAAAAACATAATACTAATAAAATATGAAAAAATGACATGATATAGTATAAAAATTCACCCATATCAATTTATAGGCCATTTTTGACAATTTTAATTGAGAGTTTCACTATAATTATTTAATCTTTTAAGAAATTCTAACAGTATCCACTAACTCCATTATAGAATCAATATAATTCATTATATATTTGACACCACTTTTTGATATAATTCATGAAAATATAGAAAAATATTACTTCAAAACGTCATTATTAAATATTTGTATTTTTTTATCTCCCCAAATTTCCAAAATCAATTTCATTTATAAATGATCTAAAAGAGGTCTCCCGAAAGATAAATTGTTGGATCACTCGACTTCTTTAAATTTTTTTATATTTACTCTAAATATAATTTATTTGTTATAAAATTATAAAATTAGAATCATTAATATAAGGAAATGTAATTATAAATATGAAATTACACTATCCTCATACTTTCCATAAAATGTGATGTGAAAATATCGCTTCTGTGTTTGTATGTCTTATCATCACCACGTAACGGTACAATTAATTTTCCCTCATCATATTCCACATATGGTTATTATTATAGGTTAAATTATTATATATGTTATTTTTGAAAACATTATGATACAAAAATATTATACAATATATTCATTTTTACCATCAAAACTGATAGAAAATAATAACATCACTCGTGCAATCATGTGGACTTCCACATCCCTGATGTTATATGATTAATTTTTCTATTTATATTATAATTGGATGGAAAGGGGGAAATATATGATAAATATATATAATTAATATGATATATTAAAAATTCTACATATGCAAAGTAGTATAACATCCCCAAACCCACATCATGGGATAGTTTATTAATATTATATACACTATATTTTTGGATTTTATAATGATTAAGGTTACCCAATTTTATCCATGAGAAACAGACCATATAAAAATGAATATATTTATTCACATACATATATAATGAGGAGTAGGATTAGAGTTTTTGATAATTCTGAAATACTAATTCATAAACAAGACCCACTACATCAGGAGAGTATCATTCCAACCATATATATATATTTTTAATTTTAGAATATGTCATCACTATCATTCATAAGAAACCATTCAATATAGAATTCATTTAAAATAATTCCAAATTGGGCAGGGATGAAAAATCAATATAATTTGAGCTTAAATTCCCAATAAGGGTAAACAATAATTAGAAATTGAATGTAATTATTGAGCATAAAAATAGAATAAGTGTATTATGAAATAATCAAACTACCCGACCATAGAATATAAATATTCATACCCATTAATACCAACCTCATCAATAAATAATCATAGAATAAGTCATTAATAGAGGAAATAGTCATATGAATCAATAATAATTGGCCAAATGATATTATTATTAATCAAAGTAATCACTAAAACCACATTAAAAGAATAAATAAAATGTTCATTATGTCAATTTATACACAAGAAATCTTTTTAATCAACTATTCCATGGATTCAAAAAGAAACCAATTTTGAAAACGTTACAAAATGTCATTTTGATAAATATCTATACAATTTTCAAATATAGTGTAAATATATATTTTGGAAATCTCATATGCATAGAAAATTACATTTCATGAAACATTTTAGAAAACATGGATATGTAAGTGAATACTTCTTTATCTAAAAGAATATATGAAATCTATATTACATGAAAATTAAATTCTTGATGTTTATTTAATATATAATAGAGGAAATTTAAATCAGAATTTTTATCCCCATTCATATCCCCTAAATAAAACATATATTTTCTTTAATTAAATTTGAGCACATGATTTATTCCAATGGAACCATGAATATAAAAAATCCAAAAAGAAAGTATATTGTATCATATATCCTTCACCATATTCACTCTCTTAAATCAGATGTCCCGTGATGGAATAACACCAAATAATACATTTAATATATTTAACATATTTTTATTCAATATATAAAATTTCAAATTGATAGTAGATACACATAAATTATTAATATATATGTATAACATAACATAAGTTCCAATAAAGATAATTTGAGATGAGAAACAGTTACAGTGATCGTAAAATTGAATTGAGAATTAATAAATTAATATATTATGTTTGTCAAATATAAATTATAATGATGAAATTATAAATAAAACATAATATAATAAAACTTCACTATATAAAAAAATAATAATATAATAGGAAATTAATAATTTTTTTTAACATAATGAAAAGAAATTGAGTTATGAAATTCTTTCACACAAGGTAACATTAATTAAAAATTTCATTCGATTAAATAATTAAAATTTATACATAAAATAACATTATTATTTATGGCCTCATTAAATTTACATATATTGGGAGTAAATATGTACCACATAAATAAAATTAGTTGAATAAAACAAAATATGTCTTAATGATGGAATGTGTAAGATGAAACCTTTACTATATTAGTAAACATTTGTTTAAAAACAAATGAATGGAATAACCACATATGGATATGTAAATGAAATTTATTTTAATAAAAATATTTAAAAATAAAATAATGGCATTTATATACACATCAAAATAAATATAAGTGTTGAATACTACATATGTATCACAAAAGTAAAATAAAGATGAGAAACCCTTAGCTCGAGTCCATACATTCCATTGATGAAATTTAACTAATGTATAATAACACTATATAAATTATTTTATTACTAAATAATATTATAAATTTATTGTACATATTAAAAAATATATATTTTTATTTTTGTTAATGAAATATTTAAATACATAATCTGTTACGTCCACATTGTGTGTTCTGATGTTGCTCAGTTCATTGGTTCGAAACTGATTCATTGTGTTAACCTGGTCAATGTAGTTAATATTTAAACTTATCTAGAATAGCAATATTGAAAATATTATCACTTTTATAAATAAATTAAACCTTTAAAATCATCTATTAATATATTTTTTAAGATGAACCACATAACAATCATAGAGATGGTAGGTCATATCTTCACATGTGTAATGTTTCCATTTTTCAAAAATTATTATAGAAAGAATATAATTATTATTTAACCATTAAATAATGATAAAAAATAAAAAATAATAATAAAATTTCTTTATATTAAAATATATATATAATCCATATAAGGGGATGATGAAAAATAATCATATCGATTCCTGGAGGTGCTAGTCCACCTAAACGCACAAATGACGTTATGATTTTTTTAGTGTGTGGAATGGTATGAAAGAAAATGATATATTATAATTTAAGAATTATAATTATACCACTAATATAATAATTATTTAATATTTTTATCATGTATATTTATTAATTTAATATTTATTACCATCCATGTAATGAATTAGTGAAAAACAAATCACATTGCTTCATGAGGCGGTGGTCTGCTATACACCCAATCGACATTATTGTATCCCGAAGGAATAGAAAATAAGAAGTTATATGTGATATAATAATTTCAGGAGAATAATTTTGTTATGTATATAATATATATATATAATTTAAAACAACATCATAAATCTCTGTGAGACGTTATTATGGAAAATTAATTACATCAGACCGCAATGTGATAGTCAGCCACAAATAAGAATGATGGTTTCATTTCCCATTTGATGGAAGATAAGGTCGATGTGATTTATTAAATTTACATAATTAAATAATATTATATTTTATATACTTGTGTTATTATATTTTAATTATTAATACATGAAATCGATTTGTAGGAGAATAATTAAGAAGAAAAATTTTAATGATTCCAATTAATTTATCCTAGAAAACATTTCTCTAGATCACTTACTGAGGACTGAAGACTTATTAATTTGAGATGTAAATAAGATTTCAAATATGTATAATTATTCTATTGAGGAAATTTGGAAGGTGTTTTTTGGAAAAATGTTTTAGCATAAGTGAATAAGTGAGGGGAGGAGGTGGCCTTTTATAATGGGAGAGGAGATAGAGTATTGTAAACACCCAAAGCTATTCAATAATATGATGTCACTATCACCCAAAGGGCCATCAAAAGAAATAGATAATTTAGTGGAGGAATGATATATAAAAACCTATACCATGAAAAAAACATTGGTTTTAAACACATTTTTACTTAACATATATTTCTTTTAATTTTATCATTTTACTTTTCACTTTGATAACTAGCACTCTTATCTAGGTATGTTATAAATTATTAATAGAAATAAAATTACGCTTAGTATATAAATTTTAGCCACTTTTTATAAATATGATATCAAAATTTTAGAATAAAAACTTATGATTGTGGATAATAAATTTTAATACAATATCATTAAATACGCAAAACCCTATTTTACCCTTTATAAAGGTAACCATGTTTTTTTATAATTTTGATTCAATATAATTATTTTAAATGGACCAATGTTACATAAAGGATCCATTATTGATATTTTTATACATATATCAATGAATTGGTAGATTTTGTTTAAATAATTTTATTCATTTAATAAAATATTATTTATTTTAAAATTAAAATAAAGAAAATATAAATACCACTCTTTTAATTTTAATTTAAAAAACTTCATGAAAAATATTGAATAATAATATATTATTTTAAAATATTTAAATAATTTTATATTTATTTTACGATTTTAAAAAATACATTAATTTAATCAATTTTTATAACATTTATTATTTTTTGTTTTATTAATTTTATTTTTATATTATTTATATAAATATTATGTTGACATGTCTTAAGAATTTAATATGAATATACAATTAATGACAATTTAATAAATCCATCATTAAATTAAAATTATTATTCTAAAAAATTATATCAATGTTGATTGACATATTTATTTACCACTATGTGAACACATAATTCAAATTTTAAAAAAAGAAGAGGATTTTTTGTCTTTTTCATTACATTAATTATTCATTTGGAAATATTTAGTATAATGTTTTATTAAAACACATAAAATCCAATCCAATTTTAATAACAGACGAAATATGGTATTTAAATACACATTGTACATGTTTTTAGGTCCATTTAACCCAAATATTATAAGTTTAACTTCAATTAAATCCATTTTCAACTTAACAATTATAATTTTTTTATTTTTATCATGATAAATTATGGACAAATATATATTTTAACATAAAATATAATATATATTTTTTTAATTAAAAATATCTAACAAAATGTACTGAATTTAATTCATAGAAGCGGCTGAATTTAACTGAAAATAATATCTAAAATCACGATGAAAAATAGTTTATCATGAAATTTAATTTTTAATTCCAAGATTATATATATTAACACTATGATAGGTAATAATAATTAAGTGAATTTAAATAAATATTTATATAAATATAATATATAAATTACATTTAATTCAATCCTTTTTATGTGTAGTTTAAATTCATTAAATTAGAGATACCTTTTTCACTTTCAAATAGTTTTAAAAAAACCATTTTGACACAAAAATAAACATATACCCAAATCTAGAATAAAGATAGTTGATATTAAATTAATTGGATTAAATATAACTAAATAATATTTATGTTATTTTAGATAAAATTTATATCAAAATTAAATATTTAATTAAAATAATTTCCTCAAAAGAAATGAGAGTTATACTGAATTTGAATTCTTCAATATTCACTAAAAAACAAATACTTTCAAAAAAATAAAAATATTTTACGATATGTTAATTTTAAAATGTTTTTTCTAAAATTTAGTTTAATTTTTTAAAAAGAATTTGAATAAAATTAATACAAGTTCAGTATAATATTCAATAAAAAAATAAAATGAAATCCTATTTTTTGAAAAAACATATTTTAGGAAAAATAAATTTTCATTACTAAAAATTGATAAATTATTTACTATGATTTAATCAATAAATTTTTATTTATTATTAAATATATATATTAAAAAACTATTTAATATTAATAATACCTTACAATTTAGTGGATATGTTATAATGGTAATATTTAAAATAATATTATTTCATGGTTCATTAATGCTCATTGTTTTTTTTTTATTTTACACTATCAAGAATATAGATATTTTTTAAAATCTAAATGTTTTACATTATGTCCCCCCATAAGTAAATGTTTTTCTAGAAATTTTAACTTGATCATGGCAATGAATGTTTTTAGTTTTTAAAATACCTTTCATAAATTACCACATTGTAATATGGATTAAAAAATTCTCTTAAATGAAGAAAAAGTATATTGTTCATTTAAAAATACCAGAAAATTGGTCTCCACTGAAAGAGTGTATTTTTGGGAAGAAAAACATGTATTTATTATTAATATTTATTAATGAGGTATCATTATTTCTTTAATAATGGAGACACCATCAATTCAATGATTAATATTTTTATTTCAACATTTTTTCATAGTGTTGATGAATTCTGTTACCATATTGACAAAGAAAATAAATATCTTTTCTTATATGATTATAATATTTTAATCCTTTAATCATTTCCACCATAATTATATCCTTTTATCCAAATGACGTGTAATAAAGATGAGTTGTTCATGCGTGAACCACTATAATAAACTATTAATGAATCACGTAATTTAACAAAAAGATAATAATATATTTCTCATGTCTAATGAAATTTTCTAAAACCATAACGGTTATAACAATGTCAAATAATTCCCATAATGAATAAACATTCATATCATTAATCACCAAAATTAAATGATAATACCAAATAATCTTACTAAATCCTTCCATAAATAAGTAATCCAATATATAAAAAACATCAATATACAAAACATTAATTTGTTTTTTTACCTAAATTCTTATTTAATAATTTCATAATATAATGAAAACAATATAGAAATATTACTCTAAAACAACATTAATGACATAGTCATTGAATCCACATTCAATCCAAAAGGTTATTTATATGATAAAACATGTGTTTCCATAATTGTATAAATATCCAAGACCATCATGAACTATTGAAATTCACTTAAAATATAATTAATTACCTTAATATATTATCACTTTAATCATAAAAATGGATATATATGAATTTGAACTGATAATAAAACATAATCAGATAAACTCAGGACTGTATCTATATCTATTAATAAAATATCTCATGAAAACATCATAATATCCAAATTTATCTGAACTGTTCCTTTGATAATAACAATAACATCCCCAAACCCAGAATCCCATAAACATTATTAAGACCATAAACATTACATTTATGGATTTGATATTGAGGAAGGCAACCCAATATTCTTCATCTAAAATCTACAACATTAAAAAAAATTATTTTATCACTTATATATCCAAGGGCACTTTAGGTTTATAGTTTTAGATAATTATGACTATTGTTTACATAAATAATATATATGAATTAAATATTGATGCTTCCCCACTCTACATAGATTTTCTAATTTCACAGTATGTCATAATAATTATCCATATCTAACCATTATAGACAAAATTATTATAAAATAAATCTTCATAACACAGAGAAGAGTAAACCAGAAAAGGGACAACTCAAATCCTTAATAATGGTATAAATAATAATTAAAGATATATTATTTTGAGTGATAATAATAATTGAATTAGGGTAAAATTATATAATAAATGTCCCTGAATAGAAAATAATAATACTCATTCGCATAAATAATTGTATCATTAATCATGAAAAATAGAATAATTCTTATACAAATGAATGATTCAAAATAACTATCAATCATGAGCTATATGATTTCAATTTGATCAATGGAATCATTAAATTCTAATATCCAGAATAAATAATATGTATTAAAATCGTTGAATTTCATCTTTATATAACCATTACGTAATCCTTATAGAATCATTTAAAATGAAACAACCATACTATTAAATTATATACCCTATTAGTTAGAGTTCTATATAGGATATCCTGTCATATAAACTGTATCAAGACCACCAAGGAGCCATAATGGGGATCAACACTCCATAAAATTTTCCATGAACAACAACATGAATAATTTTTATGTAAATTTTAACAAATCATTAAAATTATATAACAACCAATATTCAATTAATAATTTCATTAAATAGTTTAAAAGAAATAGTTTCCATGAAAATCCACTTCAAAAATAATTAAAACAAGGAAAATAATTAGATTATAAGAAAATATATTTTTTAATGATAAAACCATTGAAAATATATGTTTTCCATGAAAATATCATTAAATCATGAAAAACACAGGGAATTGAATTGTGCTATTTGAAAATATCATTGAAACAATCGGAATCCCTCATGATAAATACTAAGGATGGAATCATTAAAAAATATCCTCATAATAGCATATATAACATCAAGGTTCTATGATGGTTATGAAAAGAAGTACTATTAAAATCATTATTGAGCTAATATAAAATTTTTAAATAGAAAAATAATTTACACTAAAATGTCCAATAAAATTGCGAAAATTACTTTATTTGAAAATAAAAATTGAAAAATATAATTTAAATTTCATGTAAAATACTGGACATGAAGATGGGTAAATCCGTTGATGTTATAAATGTTAAAATATAATACTCCCCAATATTTTTTAAATATAATCAATATTAACCCATTCTAAATACATGTAAAAATATTAATTATAAAACTCTTTATAGAAATGTAAAGGGTAATTGAAAATATAGATAAAAAATATTTTAGGTTTATAAAATAAATTTTTAGAAAACATTTTTTAAAACATTGATATGAAAGTGAATTATTTCCAATATAAAAAAAGATACAAGATCAATATCACTTACAATATATTTTATTTATATTTATTTAATCAATAAGGTATAAAATTAAGATAAATCAAGCTATACACATTCTCAAATAAATGAGAATAATTATTGTTGGATTGGAAATTATGACCGCATTATTTCCATTAATGGAACCTCAAAAATAATCAATCCCAAAATAAAAGAGATTATGACACAAATTCTTTTATAAAGTATTATTGTTCAAGAATAATTCCCCTTAATGAATAATATAAAATGATAAATTAAATATCACGGACATGAAAAGATTATTGATATAATTTTCAATTAACAAATTGATATTCCTAATTAAATAATATATTTGTATACCACAGTATATTTCTCAAAGTAGTTAATTTGAGATGAGAAAACCATAAAAATAAACTAACATTAATGTGATAAATAATCAACAAATTCATTATGTGTCTCAACTATAAATCCAAATAAAACATTTATAAATACAAAATAATATAACATATTGTTATTACAAAAATAATATTACAATATTATTGGTAATGATGATATAATAAATCCCAATGAAAAGTAATTGAGTAATAATATTCCTTAACACTAGGTAAGTATCATGTCAAATACCTAGTAAACCCCAAACATTCCCATGTTTTTAGGGTTAAGAGTATTCATAGAGTGTTGCTTGGATTTTCAAATTCTCGTAGACCTAAGAAGAAACCTACAGACATGGGCATTTTATGGATTGTTTTTGGCTATGAAGTGTCCATAATTAGGATGAGTTTTTATGTGTTTAAATTTATATTAATAGATATTAGTGAATTCAATTTATGAGAAATCGTTGATCCATAGTTATTAAAAGGGTTGTATTTGATGAATTTTTTTTAATGATGTTAATTTCATTAAATCGTTGAGGATCCCTTAAATGAATTAAAATAACATCATAGATTACTGGTTAAAATCCTTTAGAACGATATTCTAATCAACTATATAACTTATAAGATCATTTTATTGTGAAATATAATGTAAAGGATCTCATTAACACATAAATGCATGATGATAAAATTCAATAAGGAAGATAACAAAGAGAACTATTAAATAAAATAAAATAATAAAATAAATGATTAAACCTTTTTAGAGTGAGAAATATCATAAAAACATACACATTCTACTCCCTTGGATCAACCCCTGAAGGGTAATAACTCTATTGATGCCATGTTCTCAAAGGAAGTTGGAATTAGGCTTATGAGGGTGGAATTGATGAAGTAAAAAACAAAAACAAATAATGTTCACACCTCCATTGCGTGCAAAATTTCACATGGTTTTCTATGAAAAAGTTCACAATATGATGAAGAAATATCATCTTGATATGAACCAGAACATAATAATATGAAATTAATATCTTTTATTAAACACAAAGGTGATTCAAACAATTTTAAAGAGAATTAAATGAGATTGAAAAGACAAAGCAACCACAAAAAATTTCAATGTAAAAAAAACCATTGATACATATGAAAATAAAAAATAATACATTAAATAGGAATTTTGGAAGCCTTATGTTTAGTCTCCAATATTATAAGTCATACAACTTGAGTACGGTTGGCTCAAAGTAGTGGAAATTTTTTGGAATTTGGACATTTCCATATATTACCTGAAATATCATCCATCTAGAATCCACCAATTAGAGTTTTGGAAATGTAATTCTTGATGGAACTATTAGATTTGTTCATGTTAGAATAAAATTAATACATCTATGTCCACTAAATTCATTTAATATATCTCCAAAGTTAAAATTTTTAGATATATGATTGAAATAGTGGGAAGTATTTCTAGGCCACAGAATCTGGACGATAATTTTATCTCCAACTTGGGATGCATGGAACTCCCTTTTAAAAAATAAAATTATCTCTTTAAACTATTATATGAAATGTACCACATTATTTTTTGATTCTTAATTTAAAATTTACGAATCATTGTGGTTGTATAATTTTGGATTAAATAATTTTATTGGGTAGTTTTCAAATTCCGAACTCCTAGAATGTTCTTTGTTGATGTCCCACATTGGTGGTCTTGAAATGAGAATATTCAAGTTCCTAGATATGATGAATTGTTCCTTATATCATGGGAGACATAAAAATAAAATATTAAAATAAATTGAAGACAATTTATATTTTTATGATGTATGTAGAAATTTACCATGTGATTGTTTATTTCAAGAAGGAATTACAATAGTATTGTGAAATAATGTCCAATTTGTAAAATGAAATTAAAATGATGTTTATAAATAATGATTTTAATGAATTATATATATATATATATATATTAAAAATTAAGATTATTCTATTTGAGTGGATAATCATACCCCCAAATATAGTTTTCCCAGTATTGAGAAAAATTTGTCTCAAAAATATGAAATTTGAATTCCCTTTTTCAAAACAATTTCAGTATAAATTTCTCACTAAAACCCCATACTTGCAAAATTATAAAAACCATCAGATTAATTGAAAACATGTTAGGTCCAAATGAATATCCCAGTCCGAATCTAGTTCTTTTGATCAAATTTATCACTAAATTTAATCCAATTTCAATTAAGCATGATAATTTCATGTGTATAACAATAGACAAGAGAATTAAATTTTATTCAAGGGGTTAAATATAGAAGTACTAAGTTGAATCACATTTTAATATATATAGGAGAAAAAAATTTTGTTGAAATTTTTCCATTGTAATTGAAATTGAAATCAATCATGTCAACCATGTAACAAGACATTAATGATGAATATCACGATTAAAGAAATTTTAAATCCAATTGAATCACCCATTCTTGGGCATTATCAACAGTTAGATCAATCAAAAAAATCATATTATCACAAGTATAGATAAAATTACCAAATTTAATCCAGACAATTATGGAGTCACAATCCCAAAGTGCCAAAATTCATACATTCGGACAATCCATTCTTCTTTTCACAATTATATGGTTTTTTATGTTTTTGAATAATCATGTTAAAATTAAAAATTAGAAAAGATTATTCTATTTTTGAAGGACCCAAGGATCTAAAATTAAAAACCCAAAATCCATAGGACATGAATTATTATTTTGTTTATTAATTAATCAAGTTAAAATTAAAATGATCACCAAGACTGTTACACTTATTGTGGGACCCAAGGAACATAACTTAAAACCCCAAAATCCAAAGCATATGGGGTGTGATTTTTTAATTAATGAAATGAAAATTTAAATGGTGGATAACCACATCGAAAAACTGAAACTTCCAAAATATATGCTCTATAACATAAAAATAATTAAAATCATAATCAAGGTATGGAAAAATCTTTTTATATTTAATTTTAAATTGTACAATGTGTATTATCATGTACCAGGTTAAAGTAATTTTTCATCCTAATTATACAACTTTTTTTTCAATTTGTTTTTGGTTTTTTATGATCCCAAAAACAATTTTATTATTTTATCAATCCCAACATAGAGTAACAACTTCCATAGTATTTAAAAAATATATAATTTAGATGGGGTGGCCATTGAGGAGGAGATGAGGAGTTAAAAAAGAAAATTGAAAATGAGAATCATGGAATGAAGTCACCTAGTTGTTGATGTTGAAGTTCATGATACAACCATTTAATTACATGATCTCATAATCACTCAAATATTCCTCATTAATGAAAGTAGTTTTTGTTTTTACACATGTGATTTGCCTAAAAAATCATGAATCTAAGAATCCATGATACATTACACACTGATAAAATGGGAACACAATTGGAACCCCTTGAGGTTCCCATAAATAAATATAAAAAAATAAAAGTAAAAGTAAAAAAACATTCATGTTTACATTGAAAATCTATACCATGAGTAAATGTTCAGGTAAAGGCCTGGTTACCTACCAATAATCCATTTGTTTAACGTTGTTATCCCAACATTAATCCTATATCTATCAAAAATTTCTGTTTCATTTGATGTATTTGTTAACTCATCCTATATTTATTTTTTATTTAACGAATCAATGAATGGTTCTATCCTATGACCACTGAAATTGAATACATAACCATTGGTGGGATACTGAAACACTACTACACTATTAGGGTACACATGATGCACTATATAAGGACCTAACAATGTAGACCATATGTTTCCCAAGTGTAAATGATATTTTTAACTATACAATAACACAAAGTTTCCAGTTCATGTTTTTTTACTTTAACATTTCTAGATTAGTTCAATTGAAATATAGCTTTATTTATCCTTTAATTTTTATAAGCTTCCATCCCAAGATCCTCAAGTTTACAAATATCATATTTACTCTAAGATTCGTTAAAAAAATATCAATGTTTATTTTTATGATTGCACAAAAGTCCATGTGTTCAACATCAATAGGTAAATGGAATTATTTATCATAAAAAACTATATGGTGAAATTCGTAATATTTTTTTGAATGTAGTACAGTATAGACAAAGGGAATCCAAGTGTTTGATAGACTACTATTTTTTTGATGGATTGACAGTTTTCTCAGGAATTATCTTATTCTCATAATTCACCAACATATCTTTACCATTAGTTTGGGGATGTTTGAATGTGGCGTCATTATATGAAATCACATATTTTGACAGTAGTGGAAATAAGAAAATGTTGTGGAAATGAGTTCTATGGTCCTTGATGATAACAATTGAAATTTTATTTAAGAAAATATGTTCTCTTATAGGAATTAGACGACAATATGGTGGTTCTTAGACATGGTGGTAATGGAATCAACCCATTTAGTTATATAATGAATAGCTATAATAATGTATAGGTATCCCTATATAGATAGTAAAGGGTCCAACGAAATAAATTCCCCAACAATCAAATATTTCAATGAGAAAAAATAGAGTAAGGTCAATTAAATTTATTTTGGTTAGGGATCATAATTGTTTTCATCAAGGGAGACAATAGAAGAATTTTTTTGATTCATTATTGAGGTTAGGACAGTAGAAACCACCTTTTATTACCTTTTCTATTGTTATATTTTTGGAAAAGTTGCCTCCACATACCTCTCCATGATATAATTTTAGAGTGAGGTATTTCTCAGAATCTAGAACACATATCTTAATGATTTGATTAGGATTTAATGTGAAGATATATTGACCCTTAAACACATATTGTTTTACATCATAAACAATTTCCTCACAGTTTGGGTCCTAATGAATTCTGGAATGTCATCAGAAAACAAAAGGTTTTCTATATCATTATTCCATAGAGAATCACTCACAAAATAATAGTTCCAATTAGGAAATGAATCATAAATATAAAGATAATTTGGTTTTCCTTTGAATTATATTCAAGAGAGGTGATCATCTACAACATTTTCAACAACCTTTTTATCCTTAATGGTAAAATATAACTATTAGAGAAGAATACCCAGCTATTAAATCTAGCCTTGCAATCCTGTTTTTGGAAAATTTATTTTAGGGGAAAATGATGGATGAAGACAGTGATATGGAATACTAAGAGATATGACCTAAATTCTAATAATAATTGAAAATAGTAGGTATGTCTTTGTTCATGGTGGTGTAGTTTATTTTTTGAATCATTTTATGATTTTATTGCATATGAAATGACTCAAGGAGTTTTCTTTTAAAATTTTCAAAAGAAAGCACATATAATGAAGTCAATAACATTACATATGAATTCAAATGGATGTTTATAATTGGGATATTCCATGATATATGGTTATATAAGAGATAACATGAGTGTGGAGAATGATTCCTCACATATTTTTGTCTATATAAACGGAGCATCATTCACCAAAAGAGAACAATGTGGTATGGAAATAGAGATGAAATTCCCAATAAACACACTATATAATATAATATTTACTAATATTGAACTCAAATCCTTGACAGTTTTTGGAAAGGGAAAGTGATTAATGACGTCAACCATAGATTTATCAACTCCAATCCCTCTACTAGAGATAATATGACCACGAAGAAATCCCTCATTTACCCTAAAATCGAAATTTTCATTGTTTATAATTAGAGTATTAACCTATATTATAAAGAAAACAATTTCAAAATTCATAAGGCATCCCTCTAAATTATCCATCAGTATGAATATGTCATCCATTAAGACCTCTACACAATATCCCTCTATGTTATAGAATATACCAATCAACCACTACTAGAAGGTATTAGAGGAATTACATATCCGAAAGGAAATGTGTCTGAAGGAAAAATTATGGAATAGATAGGTGAATGTTAATTTTACATAATCATATATGGAGACATATATTTGAATATACCTTGTGAGTCTATATAGGAAGCAGTAAAACTTATGATCTGCCACTTGCTCAATGGCATGATCACTAAATGGAATTGTAAAATAATCGTTCATTGTGCATTAGTTTATCTTCCAATAGTCAATTCACAATATCTATCCTATATTGACCCTTGTTGGGAGAATATCACCAACCTTATTGGTGATAAATGTGATTCCATATTTCTTATGAATAAATTGAATTGGTATTACCTACTCAATATTAAAAATGGGGTAGGATATTATAGTTTTAAAAATCATAAGAAGTTATTTCCTAAACACATATATAAGATTAGTATTTATTATTTGATGAGGTTGATGACATGGATTGGAGTCAGATTGAAGAATAATCCTATTATTTCTAATGAGTGGGATAATTCGAGGAAAATTAGAAAGGTCAATCAAATTGGGTTCATGTGCTCTAATAGGACATAAAAAAGTACACACTTTTTATTGGATTCAATATAGGAAGATATTAAAATATGAAATGTTAAATTTTCCCCTACTAAATAATACTTTACAGATAATGGTAGGTCCTTAAATTCCTGGTTAGAATGATTATCTCTTTCGATAAAAGGATGATAATTTATTTAAAACTCAGTTTCTTTTACCATCATTCCTAAAATAATTCTCCATTGTGAACAATGTTTTCAGCCACCGAATTGGCCATATCGGAATCATAAATGGCTATCAGTTCAATGATTTTGATTTAAAAATTTTAATAATTGATTATTGATCCTAAAAAATAATCAAAGGATTCATATAAATAATATTCAATCCAAGTAGACAAATTTACCTCACATGAACAATGAACATATATCGCTTATTGACCTAAAAATCTTCTTATAATATATATGGATGTTCTTCTAGTTCACTATCAAAAATAAAAATACAATTGAATTTATGTATATATTCTTCATCCAAAATTTTAGAATTTACATTGTAGATATTCAGATCGAGGCTCATGTTTCAAAAGTTTATTTTCATGTTCCCATTTCTAACTTGGATGAAAGAGATTATTGTTTCTAAGAAGGGAAGACCAAGGATGATGGGTGTTTACTTCCTAGGACCTAATATTGGGTGATTTTCAAGGTAAATTTACTCAGAAAGGTAAATTAAAATTTCAACATTGAATAATCATCTATTAATACCCCCATTGGAACTCAAACACTTTGACTAGCAAGTTGATGATTATCATATGTTTTTGAGAATTTCTTGATCCTGAAATAAAAATTCATGGAATATGGAATGAGGATCACACTATCTCATAGATCACAAAGGGATTAAAACTTTTTTCTATCCTATTTCGTAATATATGTAATGACATCTACAGTCTTTCATATTAGGAAGAGTGGCCCTTAAATGGTGTAACTCACATTAGTTTCCAAATAGACATGTGTTTGATATGAATATTCCATTTAAATATGAAAATGTCCTTAAAGTACACTGAGATTATATGAATTATTTGGATTACATCGAGTTTAATTTTTTTACCATAATATAGGATAATATTTTCCTAAATTTTTCATTATGTTCTGGTTTAGATTTCCGTCCCATGTGTTAAGGGAAGGGAGAAGGTTGTTTCATGGTTTGATCAAGTTGTGGTCCAATCCCATTATAATTTGTTTCTTCCAAATCAGAGGGTTTTTATTGATCATTATCATGTGATGTTGAATATTTTAATTTCTCTTGGATAAGTTTTCATGTTTTTTAATGGATTTATTTCTTATTAAAATATATAAAACAAGTATTTTTTCATGAGAGGTTTGAGTGTAATTGGATTCTCTTCTTAAGGATAAGTACGGTTCTTCCTATGTAGGAATGGATGACTTTCCAATTTTAATGGTTTTTAGTTAATATTAATTTGATGTGACATTTTATTTCATTTTCTGTATTTTTTACAAAATTGTACTAGGTTTGGAAGAGGGACGTAATGGGTAGGGTCTTGTGTTGGTTGGTTTATCCCCGAGGGTACTTTGGTAGTTTAATTGGTTATTGAATGAGATTTTGGATTGGTTTTTGGTATTAGAAAATATTATGTTGGAATTGGAATGGTTCTGGATTAATTGGTTAGTGTTTTGAAAATAATATGGAGGGTATGGGTTTTTCCATTGTGATAGACTGAGTTGTTGTATGGGTTGCTGGTCTTCATTCCAATGGAATCATGGATTGTCATTGAACATTGGATTAAATGTTTTTTCGTACTATGGCTTTTTAATGATCAATGAATTTCCACAATCATTGGTCCTCATAAATAACATACTTAATGAAAGGGGTGGTTCTCCATTTATCATTCTTGTGGTCATGTTTACCAAAAATACTATAAGTAGGGTCAATTGTTTGAATTTCATGGACCTTCATATGATCGATCTCCTCAACCATTCTATTGGGTGAAAAATGTTTTTCCGATAGATCGATATCTTACCTAAGAATGTGAATTACAACCTATTAGGGTTACTTCACATAGTATGTTGATGTTCCCCAAGTTGAGTCTAGTTCAGATAGACCTTCTAGATATTGGTAAGCATCATTTGAGGCTTTTTTTAAGGTTCCCTTACACATCATGTTAATGAATTGTTTGCTTCCTGTAACCATCCCTTTATAGAATATTAAATTTTTTTTTGGGATTGAGAATCCATGCTGAGGTACCAGGTTGAGTGTGTATTTTATCCATTCCCATGTTTTATAAAATTACTCCCTTTCTTTTTCAGTAATTTTATGGATATTGTATTAAGTAAAATTATTTTGTGATACGGGATGTTTTTTTGTATAATTCTCGTGGAAATTGGACTTATGGGTGTAATGTTGTATGTATCAAATTTTTTAACCAATTATTTTCTCTATCCTCATGTGAGAGTTGAAAGAGAATAATATTGGTTGACTCAAGTTGATGTGGTGGGCACATTGTTTCGACAATATTGTTAAACTCTATGACATGAAGGTATTTCATTTCCAACTCCATCCCATGGAAGTTTGGAAGGTGGTTTAGAACATTAGGTTTGATGACATAGTGGGATTATTCTAGGAACAAATTACTAATTCAATAGAGTAAATGTGTCCTGGTATGTGTGAGACAGTCATTCAATGTTTGATAGATTACATTCCCCATGTATGGGGTTTCCTCATTTGGATTTCCATTTTGGTTCTCTCCTGGGATTATGAGTTAGTTTCATTGAATAACCTCCATTGAAATGGGTTCATTTTTAAAAAATATATTATTAAGAATATAATGATCTAATGGAAATAGTTGCCAAGGTTTACTTGACTACACATATGTTGGAAAATACATTTGAAATAGATGGTTTTATTGGTCATAGGTATATGGAGACATGCATCAAGATAGGTAAAAAAGAATGGGGAAAAGATAATAGAAATGGGATTAGAAAAGAGAAACGAGGGATAATAGAATGAGTGTCAACATGAATTATTTGGATCCCTATAAATGATTAAAAAAATTTCTCTCACCCAAATTTACCAATGTTTTGAGGGTCAAGCGATCGGTTATATTGTAGCTTGGGTTGTCCAATCCCCAGGGACCGAAGAAGAAGCCTAAATATAATTGTATTTTTTGGATATTTATTCTCTATGAAGTAGAAAAATTTGAGATTATTTTATATGAGATTTAATTTACAGTAATATACCTAAGTGAATTCAATTTATGGGAAATGTTTGAAACTAGGTTATTACACGGGCCGGATTAGATAATTTTTTTTTTAACAATTTCGATTTCATTAAATTTAGAAGGACTCATTAAATGAATTCAAACTAACATCATGAATTACATTTTAAAATCCTTAACAAACACATTCTAATCACCGATACACTTTTGAGAACATTTTAATAGTCACTCCAAGGTAAAAGTTATTATTAGCACATAAAAGTGGGGTGATAAAATTCAATAAGGAAGAGAAAGAAGAGAACCATTGGGTAACAATCTAATATAAAATAAATGATGAAACATTTATAGAGGGATAAATGGAATCAAAATAATCCCATTTATACTCCATTTGATGAGAATATAATACTTTTATGCCACTATTGATTTCATGTTCACAATGGTAGTACGATGTAGATTCATGAGGTGTGAATTGATGAAATAAAACCAGAAAAATAATGATCACTCCACCATTGTGTGAAAACTTTCACAAGATTTTGGGGGAATAACTTGACACATTGATGAAAAAATTTAAAATTTTATATTAATAAGAATAAAATAAGAGTAAATGAATTAATTTTAACAAAAAATTATGATTCTAATAACATACTAGACAATGAAATGTCATTACAAAGGAAAAGCAACATCAAAATATTACAGTGAAACAAACAAAATTAATACCAAAATACACCAACAAAACTACCTTAAATTGAAATTTTGGAAGACATGGTTCAATCCACAAATATTAAAAGCAATACCACATTATTATGGTAGAACTAGGGTGTTGGAATGTTTGTGGGATTTGAATTTTTTCACCGCTGAACTGAAATCGCATCTAAGTTTCATCTCCAAAATAGAGGCATGTAAATGAGCTTCCATATGGCCTAATTTGAGTGCTACATATATAAATAAAATGAATCACTAGATGTATCCTATCAACTTGTAAAATTTAACCCTGAATGGATATTTAGTTTTTGATTTACAATCAAAATGGTTGTATGATTCTTTGGGACACATAATGTAGCCAAAAATATTATCTATAACATGGGATGACCATAAATCCATTAATAACTACGAATTGTCTGTTTAATATTTTATTTGGAATGTTTCTAATGATTTACTATATATTAAGTTTATATTTTAGAATAAATGAGAATGTATCCTATATTATATTGTAAAATTATTGTGCTACATTCAAATTCCATTCACCTATAATATTCTTAGTTCAAGGACAACTTTGGTGGGATTTCGTTGAGAATATACATGTTCCTTAGAGGCATGAATTGTTCTTTATAGAATTGGAGAACTGATAATAATATGAAAATAAAATGAACAAAATTTCTGCCTTATGAGGTGTCAGTAAAATTACTATGTAATTATTCATTTTATGAAGGGATTAAAATCATAATGTGACATAATTTTCAATTTTTAAAATACACTAAAAATGGTATTTATAAATAATTATGCTCATGATTATTATATTTACTAACAATGAATATTATCAGATTTTAGTGTCTAATAAATACCCTTGTATGCAATAATTAAAATTGAAACAAAATATTTCATTATGTATGAATTATTCATTATATTACACACACAATAAATAAATTAATTTTATAAAAGAAATGTTGTCTCAATAAAGTAAAATTTGAGAAAAAACCATAACTGCTATGATAATCTATAGATAAAAATATCATAAAATGGAGAACCCCATGTGGATTTATATATCAAAATAAAATTCATGAAAATAGTTATAAAATACATTAATTTGTATATTATATGACACACATTTAAAATAATTGGTTTGTACTAAATATGTCTCATAAGTAAAAATGAGATGATAAACCCCAACATTAAGTCCAAACATTCCAAAAATTCCCATAAAATCTTATGTAATAATATTATATCAATTATTTTATTTCTTAAGAACCTTTTACATTTTTAATATATTATAACTAAAAAATTTATTTTATTTATTTTTATAAAATATTTATATACATAATATGTTATGTCAACATTGGATGTTCTGAGGAAGTTCAGTACATTGTTTCAAAATGGATTTTGTGTGTTGACTAGGAAAAAGTTGTCATTATTTCATCATATCTACAATATAATTCATGATACAATTATTATTTTTAGATATAAATTATAGTTTTAAAATGATAATTGTATAATGGTTATGTAAAATAAACAACATTACGATCATAAAGACAGTATGTCATACATACACATAAGTCAGGTTTGAATTTTTCCATGATCATTATGTAAATTAGTTATGTTTTATATTATTTTTGTACAATAATAAAAATATAAAAAATAAATATTAATTTTTTTATAAGGATTAATATATATCATAAATGTGAGGGGGTGATTGGAAAACAATCACATAGCTTTATGGTGGTGGTACTCCACACATACCCATGAAAAACCTTTTCATTTTTCTGTTTTTGAAAAGTTAAGAAACAAAATGATATATTAAATTTTGATAAAATATTACATATAATTAATTTAATAATTATTTCACATTTTGTTTCCATATGTTCATTAATTATATCCTATTATTATTATATATAAATCAAAAATTGAAAATCAATCACATTCCATCATGTGGCGGTAGTCTTTTAAACAAATGATGGACATTATCATAACCCCATATGATAGAATATAAGAATTTATATTTGATATAATAATTCATAAAGTATAATTATATTAAAAATATAATATATATATTATATATGTATCTTTATAAACATTCATGATAGGTGATGATGGAAAATAAATTAAATCGATCGTTAATGAGGTAGTCCCCTATACATATGAATGATGGATTCATTTTCCATTTGATGGAAGAGGAGTTGGATCTAGGTTATTTTATTAAAATAAAACAAATCTGAGTATTTTTTCATTTATGTTGTTATAAAATTGTAATTATTAATTCATGAATGAATGTTATATGAGAAGATGTAAAAAAATAAACAATCTATTAAGGGAAATTACATTATCTTAGTAAAACTTCCTTTCCTTCTCTTATTAAGGACCATAGGGTTGGTCTTTTGGGTTGAACATAAGATATAGAACATGTATAAGTATGTTGTGGAGTGATTTTTATGGGCTTGGTCAAGAATAATATCTTATTAATATTGAATATGTGAGGGTGTAGGAGGCCATTTTTAATGGAGGTGGATTTGTTTTTATGAAAATACATTAAAAAATTCATAAATATGAAGTCACCCTCAACAAATGTGGATCAAAATTGATAATTATAACAGTAGAGGGATTATATGGTATATACATACCTATAACACACACAAAAACATGTTTTAAACATAGTTATCATAAATATCTATATTTTATTTCAACTTTTATTTTAGATTTCACTATGGTAACTAGCCTTTTATATGGGTAATTTATCGTTTAAGAGTAGAAATAAAATAATTAATATTTTCCAATTAATAAAAAGTGGTTAAAAATATTAAATTAAATTGATAATGTAAAAATTTTATTTTTTTTAAAACCTACTTACAACACAAGTAAAAAAATGCACAAGTCCCTCGTTTACCATTGACCAAGGTAACAATGTTTTTAACTAGTAAGTCGTAATTATAATTATATTAAAATGACCATTGATATTCAAATAGTCCTTTATGGTTATTTTTAATATATAAAAATACTTTTAAGAGGATATGATTTTTAGAGATTTTAAATCATTTAGTACAATATTATTATTATTTTAAATAAAATTTATATCAATTTAGACATTATTCATCTAAATTTACATTAGAAATAAAAAAAGGTCAGATCTAGATAGATTATTTTAATTTATTTAATTATTACATATATTTTTAATAAATTACATACATACAATATTGAATTCAATTTATATTAGTTTTAGTATTCTTGGTGCCAATTATTTTTGTTACCCTATTAATTAAATAATTTTTTTATTGGCATTACTAAAGCGTCTAAAGTAATCAAATAATTAATTAAAATTAAAAATAAATGAAACACAAAAACATAAATTCATTAATTTTAAAACAACCATAAATATTCATTAAAATATTTCTTTTTTCGGTATTTTAACACAAAACTCATATTTAAAATCAAGAGGGAGACATTTTTTACATTAAATTATTAAATTAATAAATTAAATGAAAAAGTGACCATAAATCAACTAATAATCTATAACAATGTATTAACTATACAATGATGTCCATACAATATGATATGGACAAATTTTAAGGTCAATTTAACCCTTATCGATTTAGTTTAATCACTAGTAAATATGTTTTCATCTTAACTATGATAATTTTTTTTACTGTATTCACTATCACATATGCCCATAAATTATGTAGAACATAGTATGTAATATATATTTTTCTAAAAAAATATTGAATAAATTTTACAAAATTCCCATCATTATAGTTTCATAATTTCATTATAAATAAAACCAACATATTAGATGAATTGTTTTTTGAGAAATGTATTTTTCATGCATAAGATGATTTTATATTAACTATAATTCAATTAATAATAATTAAATGAACTTAAATTCACTTTTATAGTAACATTATATATATTTTAAATTTAATTCATTCATCAAAAAGGGTTTTAGATTCATTAAAATGGTGAAATATAATGGACAGTAATCAAAATTCAGAAATAACCATTAAATAATCCAAAAAAATAAAATTATAATAAAATATAATTAGTCTTTTTGGAATTTAAATTTTTTTTTACAAAAAACTACGTATTTTTCATCATTCATTAAAAAAATAAATAATTTCATGAAAATCAAAATAATTCACCATAGGTTATTTTTAATATGATGAATCAAAAAATGATTTTCATTTTGTCAAATACATTTTTTAAAATCTCTTGAAATTAATTATAATATTTACTCAAAAAATCAATTTTTTTTGAAAAATAAATTTTCCTAAGAATAAAATTACATCCCTAAAAATTAATTAATTATTTGAGTAGAATATATATGTTTATATATATTTATTTATTTCGTAAATTAGTTAATATTATTCATACCCTCCAATTATATTTATAGGGTACAATGGTCATATTTAAAATAATATTATTTCATAGTTTATTTATGCATGATGTAAGTGTCTTGTAATAGATCGAACATAGATTCCTATTTCAACATAAAGGGGTTATTCAATTATTATTTACCTTTATTTTGTTCAATATGTCTATAAATGAAAAAAATGTCCATGCGTATGTACGACATGCCTTCTATTTTGACGGTGTGACTGGTTTTTTACACTACCATCAGGGAAGACTCTAAATATATGTATAAAATGAATAATTTTGATATAATTAGAATTTCTATTATTAATATATCGAATTACAGTAAATTTAAATTTATTATAGATATGGTTGTAATGCTTTCAAGGCCTGTGGAACTCAAGGAAATTAAATTTTGCCCCACATTTAAATGTACTGAATATATGCATTAAAAATCACTTGTTTATTTGTGTGATATATATACTGATAATAAATAGATTTTGTGAAAATTATTATAAAAATGTTGATATTTACATTTCTATATAAATATATTTTATAACCCCCAACACATTACATATAGTGATATTGTTTCAAAGTTGATGAATGTCCATTAAAAAATATAAAAAATCCATAAATGGACTGTATAGGTATAATGCCATTAGAAACAATGAAACATAATTAACTAGTTCATAAGGCATCTTTATTTTATCCCACTTATTGCATCATAAATAGATCCCCATTGACATATCATAATTAATACCCCTCTTCATGACCGGTGGAAAAGAAACATATGAAAGGGTGAGTTCAAATTCGCAGAAAGGTTAAATTAGTGAAATATCAATAATTTCATAAAGATAAGTCATAATAACATAACAATTGAAAATATTATAATGATTATGAGAGATCGTGATTTCATGCCATGGGATAAATCAAAAATTATTGTAAGAATCAAGGAACATATTACCAAAGTACATAACAAAATACATAATGTTTTGTGGCATACACATAAGCATAGATAATCATTTCATATTATTCAATGCTCATTGGAAAGACTATCGTTGCAGACATAGTCCGCAACTGAACTGAGTTTGCTCATTGTTTCTTCCCTATATTACTAAACTGAGATCATTTTCAATTATAGACATGAAAATATGATTTGATATAAACAATTACCCATTGAAATAGTGGGATATATTGGTCCCACCTATATTATAATTAAATCTTTCTTACCTATGGAACAAAAACAGAAATCATCCATCTTAACATAACCCAAGGAATAAAATGGGTTTCCTAAACATAAATCAACCATAATCCATAAAAAACAAATAGATTTCATAAATTTTTTTCCATAATAAACACAATAAAACCATAGTAATAATAAGTACAGAAACATAACCCTATCAAATAATTTCATCTTAGATAGGGAATAATCTTGATAAAACAGTTGATATTAATTCTTGAAGATTATATTTGTTCTTCTTTAAAAATGGTCAATTTTTTCTAAATGCCACACAATTTTAAATGAAAAACATTTATTCAAAAATAATGATTAAATCACATTGATAAATCTTCAAGGAAATATGGTTTCATGAAGATGTACAAATCCATTTAGGCCATATACGTAAAAAACATTCTCGTCATACATTGGCGGGAAAAGTCAAAAAGTACCTCATATCGAATAAGAAAAATATTCCATTCAGGCCATTTAGTAAAAGTTATCCAATGTGTAAAATTGTCTTCAATAAAATATAAAAAATATAAATAGTATAACATATTTGGGGAAAGTGGATGTGGAATATAAATATATCCCAGTAAAAACTTCTGAATAGAAAATATCGGATAAAAATGAGATTGAAAAATTATCTCTTACATTAGGATTGATATCATTTGTTTGTATTAGATTCTTATTTATAATGTTTTAAATAATTTACTTGAGTTATTTTAGATTAATTTTCATTTTCATGATATCATATATGATCATATTATCATCTCTTTGTTAATAACATTTCATTATTACTTGTTATTCTTGTAATAACTACTATATTTTCGTATTCATGTTTTGTATAATGATTTTTGGTTATCCTTTACAAGAAATAGTTATATAATTAAAAAATGATATTATTATAATACATACCATATTTATTCATTATTTACAATTATATAATCATTCTTTAATGATGATTATGTAGTATGAATAACATCACATCATAGAGATTGTTTGTCTTGTGTATGCACGAGCAGTGATATCATTTACAAATTTTTTGATTTGAATGGTGTATTATTTTTTAAAATAAATATAATTTTATAATAATAATATATATTTATTATTTTTTTCAGTATACCCATACATGTATGGTCATGGTGGAAAAAATATTACTCCATGGCGTGGAGACGTTATGTCGTACGTACACACCCATAGTGATTTTGTTTTTCATAGGATGAATAAAAGGTGGAATTTGGTAGTTTCATAATTAGAATATATCATTAAATAATTGAAATTGAATTAATAAATTTATTATGGTAATACGTAGGACAATGATGTATAAGAAGAAAGTAGTTTGAAAGAATCAATAGAGGACTCACCTCTTATTTGATGTGCTTCCTTATAGCACTAGAGTTGGAATTTTATGAAGACCATAACATCTAGAATGTAACTAGAGAAGTTTCGAAACTAAAATTTCAGGGTATTTATGATTTTTAAGGCTCATGGTGTAGTTAATATGTGAGTCTGGAGCTGACCTTTTATAATTAAACTGAGGGACACATTTGGGATCTCCAAAAATATTAATTTATAATAAAATCAAACCCTAAACAAAAACCTCAAAAATGTCCCAATTTCGAATATGAGTTGAGATGGGGTTGTAATATCATCAAAAAAAATAAAATTTAGACAAGTATTTATTTCAATTTAAAAATTATAATAATAATTTACACTTATTTATTTGATTTATTTATAATTAAGATAATAAATATTTCAATATTAAATGGTTAAAATATTTACTTATTTGAAGTCAATTAGAGAAAAAATAATCAACTTAGAACAGTTTAGACCATATCATTATTATTATATTTTTTTAAAAAAATTTTATTATTTTTAAATAATTTAATTATACATTATTTTGATATACATTCAATATTGGTAATTTTGACACAATTCAATTGATTGAATTTTAAAAATATTAATATAACAATTTAACTTCAAACCAACTATTTTATTATATTCAGAAAAGGTAAAGGTATTATAAAAAACATTGTAAATATTAATTAGTATAGATTATATTTATTTTAAACATTTTAATATCATTTATATGATATCTCTATTTAAAAAATAATTACAACATCCATTTTTTGTAAATATTTAATATATATATTTGTTTAATAAAAATTATAACGAAGATACTATGACGAAGATAAATCTACTAGATTTTTATAATAATATAATTATTATAATTTATATTCTATAAAATCTAATATATAAAATGAAATACTTATTTTATTATGAATGTGATAACATTAAACTCAGATTAAAAAAATTTATACAAGTGTCACAATCCCTTTTATAAGGATCCAAATAGTTACAAAATTAACCAATTGATGGTTATGGTTGAGATATACTCATCCAATAATATTTGGACATGTTTTTGGGTCCTTTATGGTTATTAATATTTTAATACAACTTGTTTTACTTATTTCTAATCAATTATGTTATTTTTATATCATCAAATATAAGTATTTAATGTAGTTATTTATTTTATAAAAATTAAAAATAAATTTCCATGATAAATTAAATCATTTCATTTTTTAAATTAATATTTATAATTTAATTTATCTTATGTATATCCTTATACAGAAAATTGATTTTGTTATTAAAATTTTAGTTAGACATATTTAACTTTTAATTAAGTAAAATATATTAAATGTCCTAATCTCATCCAAGTGGATTCCAGATGACACCATTTCGACCCAATTATTATTTATATTGAAACAAACTCATCCAATTATATTAAAGAAACTTTTATTGTAATTTTATAATAGTATTATTACACTTAATTACATTTTTACCCTTTTATCATTTTACAATGATTTACCGAAGATACTACCCATAATTCCCAAAGATAAAAAAAATCAGCTTTACATAATTTTGACCTTCTAATTCCAAATATGGAATACATTTTTTAAAAATTATGATCACAAAATATAATGTAATTAATTTAAATTAATCCTATTTTTGGAAAGAGAGAACATGATTTTAAAAGTTAAAACATTGCCAATGATTGAAATTGATTTACATATGAATTCAATGTAAAATTAATGCCAATGACATACATTATATTAAAAAATAAAATATATTCTATTTATACATTAAAACCATTAAATATTATCATATAACCATATAAATAATTTCAGTAAAAAATATTTCTTTCAATTAATATTTAGTTTATTTTTACTGTTCTTCAAAATTTGAATGTAATTAAAAAAATATTTAAATTCAATCCAAAGTTAATTTTTATACCTGGGATCCAAAGAACATGTTTATTTTTTCATATAAAGATTATTAATATGTCAAAATGTTAATTTAAAAGGGGTTCACCATTAAATGGTGGAAAATTACCCTTTTGAAAAAATATAGGTTTTTATACATAAAATATAGTTTATTCATACCCTGTGAAAAAAAAATTATATGAATATAAAAATATATATTGTGATTAACATATATATTTCAATAATTTTATTTACTAATAGAAATTCACTCTATTTGTTAATAATAAAATATAAATATATAATTTAATTACATCTTGTTTCATAGATAATTGGTAGTGAATGACTATACCACATAATTTTATAACTTAGTAATATTTATTCCTGTTACCCTAAATGCTGGGTGAAATCGTCATTTAATACCAAGGGAATGGAGGTTATTGATGAATTAAAATTACATAATGAAAATATTTCAATAAAATATTTAGGTGTTAGATTTTACCCCGTTAAAATGAATTTATATTTCCAAATTTCTTATTTAGATGCAAAGAGATGATGAAATATCTCCATCATAATATTCTAACGTTCCCACAGATCTTCCTAAAATTTTAGTTTCTACCACAAATCATTATCAAAGTGAGTGGTCTTGTTTCAAAAAACATTTTCACTACGATCACGAATCTCTATCAGGTTTTCCTAATAAAAAATACCATGATCTAGAGGTAATAATTATTAGTTAAGTACTTGTGAAGGATCATGTATGTACTTTATGAAGAGATATACATGAAACACATCATGAACATGAGAGTGATTCAATTTAAGTGCCAATTGGTAAGCTACCTTCATATCTCAATCCTAAATTTCAAAAGGACTGATATACCTAGCGATCAACATTCCCTTATTTACAAATCTCATTAATCTTTTGTAGGGAGATATTCATAGAAACTATTTTTCACCCACTACAAACTATATGTATTTTCTTTAGATTACATCATAGTTTTTTTGTCCACTCTGAGATACTCTATTTGTGTTGGTGAATAGATCAGACCTTTTATGCCATTTCATCAACATGATAAGGTCCTAATTGCTTTATTCTTCCAACTTCATCCCAGTAAGTTTTAGTTTCTCACTTCATTACATAGAGGGATAAATAAGTCCCATCAGAATACTAGAGTGAAAACTATTGTTTTAAGAAAATTCAATCAATGGAAGGAATTAATCCCCAAAACCTTTGAGATCCATATAGAAATCACTCAAAATGTCTTCTAGTGTTTAAATTTTTTATTAGACTAGCCATCTACAAGAGGAAGATAAGTAGTGATGAAACATTACTCATTATCAAGAGCCTACTAAAGACATAACCAGATCATTGAGGTAATCCTCGGATCCTGATTAGATATAGTTAAAAGTGGTACTCTATGAAATATTTCCACTACTTTTCCATATATCCTAGAAAGCTGATAAAGAAATAAATAGACTCTTATAGTAATGAAGTGTGATCACTTTTTAAGGATATCTACTATACCTAATATACGATTATCATCTATAGATGTTTTCGGAATTCTAATTACAAAGTCCATAGTTATGTTTTCCCATTTCTATTCTGGTATAGATAATGGTTATAACATCCCCTTCGACTTCTACCTCTCATCATTAGCATGCTAAACAACCAAGCACTGAGAGACATATTCAACAACATATATTTTCATTCCATCCGATCTAAAATACTCTTGCACAACCCTATACATCTTTGTGCATCCAGGATGAATAGAGTATGAAAAACTATGATCCTCATCTAATACCTCTATCTTTAATTATGGTATTACTTGAATACAATCCAAGTTCCAAAACCTTATTATTCCATCAGAATAATGGTTGAATTTAGGAACATTTATCACCTTCTTTGGTATCTCTAAAATCTCCTTTTATTTCTCCTTAATAATTACTTGTATTGTTGAAAATTCATTTGAGAAAGATAAGATTTCTCCCCTTCCATTAAAATTTCATGATCCATCCTTTGAGAAAATATAAATATTCGTTCTTTTATTACCCTTATTTTGGATAAACTAGAATGGTCCATTCAACTCAAAGCATTTTCCACCTTATTCTCTTTCCAAGGGAGGTAATGTATTGAGTATTCATAATCATTAATCAAATCCAACCATATTCTTTGATATATATTCATCTCCTTTTTTGTGAAAATATACTTTAATATTTTATGATCAGTATAAACATCACAACTTTCACTTTAAGGATAAATCATCTATAAAATTAATGAAAATATTGCCACAAATAACTCTAAATCATGAGTAGGATAATTGTTTTCATTTATCTTCAACTACCACGAGGCATAATCTATCAGATTATTATTTTCCATGAGTACAAAACCAAAAAACATCTTGGATTTCTCAATGTCGATCAAAAAAGTTTATCCACAATAATGCAGTGTGACAATATGTGCATAAGCTACCCTTATTTTGAGATATTTGAAACAATCTTCACATTCCTCCATATACAGAAACAAAACTCATCTCCATGTAAAAATGGTTAGTGTATTAGATAATCATGAATTATATTTCACTAAATGTCAATAATATCCAACCAAACAATAAAAACATTGGGTCTCAGTTACCAAGTTTTGTCCCAGCCAACATTCAATAACATCTATTTCCGATGGATCCACAAATTTCCCCTCTTTTGAGATTATGTTATTCAAAAATGAAACATTATGATGCCAAAATTAACACATGGTAATTTTTTCATAAACCCTATACTTTATCATGTTCATTATTACAATTCTCATGATATCATCATGGACATCCATTCTCTTTGAATAGAAAAGAATGAGGCCTATAAATACTACATAAAATTGATCAAGATATAATCTATTGACTCTATTCATTAGTTAATTGAATATTACATCATAGTTATTAAGACCAAAAGGAATCACTATAAATTAATAGTGTGCATACCTTGTACATGATGTCTTCTTTATTAAATCCACCTTATTTCTCCTTAATTGGGGATATCCTGAAAGAAGATAAATTCTGAAAAAGTATTGATCTATACTTATTTGGTAAAATAAGTCCTCCATGTGGGGAAGATGATATTTTCACTTCATAGTGAACTTGTTATGCTCTCGATAATATAGGAATATTTTCATTGGTGGAGCATTCCAACTAAATAAAAATAATAGGCACTCCACAATGTGATTCACTAGGTAATCTAAATCCCTTATCAAGATTCTATTGGAGTTGCTTCTTAAATTTGGGCTACTTACATGGGTCTATTCTATACAATGTCGTTGAAATTGTATTGAAACCCAGTATGTGATCAAATAAAAACTCAAACTCATGACCCTATGGAATACATAGAATGTTTTGTGAAAATACATCATCAAACTACAGTACAATGGGTGTATTTTTAATTGTGAATTTCTCACCCACCCTTTGAGATAAAAACCCATCATTTATAGTAATCATGACCTATAATATTGAAGAAATTTCAACTGGAAGTTTATATTCATCCATGGACCAATAGATGATCATAGATTAATCTGAAATATGAAATGTGACATCCTTCTCATGGAAAATGATATGAAATCTATATAGAGAAATAGAATCTTAGCCAAGAATAAAATAAAATTGCACTATTGGAATTATCACAAGATTAGGAGGAAGCATGTTACCAAAAAAATCAATCAGAGAATAATTATAAACTTATGATGCAACTGTAGTACCTTTAGGTGTGGCCACAAATAACTAAACATATAATTGATTAGGTAATACAATGATTCAAAGAGACAATTATTCAAAAATAAAATACATAGTGGATCCAAAATCAAATAAAAAATTTTATAATTTAGATTGGATGGTAAGTGTACCTTTCAACACTTCTTTAACACACTCAACATTTCTTATAGTGATCACAAGTGAGTTTCCATTATATTTGGTCTTATGTGTTTGATGAAAATGATAATCATCAATAACCCTTGGATTTGTTCATTTATTAGCATAATTACCAATTTAATTACACTTGTAACTTTTAAGTGTAAGAGGTTAATTTTGTGTAGCCTTTTATCTATTTGAATCACTATATATATTTTTACAATCACTTTTTAATGAAACTACTCAATGATAATCTTTTCTAGATTTAAAAAAATTTATAATCCCTTTATGACAATTATCTCCATGTTTTTTCCATGCGTTGAGCTTAAGGGAAAAGTAAAATTCTTTTCAGTGCCGTCTTTGGAGTTTCCATTGAATTCCATTTTTATATTCATATCAAAATTATAGTACTGATGGGTTATTCCAATATCCCTCTCAAACATAATAGAACATCAAATGATTTCATAATTTCTAGTGAAGTCCCTTATAACAAATTCCATTAAATGTCATGGTTCTAATCTATTAATGTTTTGATAATTTTAACTCTCAGGTTGCATAATAATTCTAGAAGTGTACCTTTAATGTATTGTAAAAAAATGTTGTAGGTTCTAACAGATTCATCATCCTTTTTCTTATGTTCATGGAACTTATTGAACTTTTTTACGAAGAATACAAGGAATGGACTTATTGAAAAACACAATCTTGAACTCGTCTCATTCCCTTGATTCAATTCCATCTCTTTGAATTGTATTCTTGATAAGGTTCCACCATTGATCAGCTTCACCATTCAAATGATACAATGATAAGATGAAATTATCATGTTCTGAACATTGGATAACAGAAAATATCATTTTAGTATTACTAATACATTGTTCAGTCACTAATGCATCAGAAGACCCGTTGAATGAAGGTGGACACTAACTCAAGAAGGAATCAACATAATTTTGTTCCCCACTTTTCCCTTTTGTAATTAATATATGATTCATAGAAACAGAATGTTTTATTAGAATTAATACAAGAGTTTTCATTCCATCTCCAATAACATTTTGTTTCTAAGGAGGAAAATCATGGAATTGCCTTCTCATTCACCATTAATGTGGTTCCTTCTTGTTCCTTTCATTTAAGAAAACCAAGAAGCATAGTGTTAGAAATACTAATCATAATTTCAAAAACACATAATCCTGAATAAAATCTCAATTTTAGACACTTTAGGTTTTATCCTAGGTTACACATGATCATTTCTAAAACACTATTGTTTCAAATTCTACATAATCAAAGGGTTCTTAGTATAATTTTCTCATCCTAGTTACCAATGGATAACTATTCCTTTACTATGATACAAACAATAACGCCCCATACATTACATACATTAGCATTACTTCAATGATGAATAATATTCATTAAAAAATATAACCAAGACACAAACGGACCATATGGGTATATTGGCTTTAGAAACTGGGTATCATAAACAACTGGTTCAAAATAACTCTTTATTTTCTCCCACTTAATTCTTCCTAAATAGACCCATTTTTATCATATATTACTTAATACGCCTATAAATGACATGTGGAAAAGATAGTTATGAAATGGTGAGATTAGATTCTCAGAAAGGGTAAACAAGGGAAATATCAAACATATCATAAACATGTGACATAATAACATAACATTTGAAAATATTATCCTTCATATGAAAGACTGTGATATCTTTTTTTAGGATAAATCAAAAATGTTCATAAGAGTTAATGAAAATAATATGCAATGTCATAGAATAAGAGATGATGTGTTGTAGCATACACATCATCATAGAAACTAATTTCATATTTTTCAAGGCTCAATTCCATGACAATCATATTAGACAATGTCTATTAATAAAATGAGTTTTCTCCTCATTCGGGACCATTATTACTGAACCGAGATCATTTCCTATTCTAGCCATGTATAAAAAATGATAAATAAATATTTACCCAGTGAATTGGAGGGAGATATATGTACCACCCATCTCATATGTATGTCATTCTTACTTGTTTAATTCAAATATAAATCATCCATCATATCATAATCATTGGAATAAAATGGGTTTCATAAACAACATTCCATCATAATCCATATTAAAAATGGATTTCATACATATCTATAGATAGTAAACCAAATAAAACCTTATTAATTTTAGGGAAAGAAAAATAAACCTATTATATAATATAATCGTAGATGGAAAATATTTTTTATAAAACACTTGATATTAATTCTTTGTGGAAAACCATTTCTTCTTCAAGAACGTTTTATTTTATCAAAAAGTCAAACAATTTAAAAAATGATTAATTTATTTAAATAAAACTGAAATCATGTAGAGGAAGATTCATGAAAATAAGGTTTTCTTAATACATAAAAATAACTTCATTCCGTATAAGTTAAAAAAACATTCTCCACATACATTTTATAGAAATGTTTGAAAAGGACCTTATATCAAATAAAGAAAACAATTTATTTCATAATGTTTAGTATAAATTCACTAATAGGTAAACCATAGTAATTTTTTTTAAAATAATAGAAATAAAATTACCTATTTTGGAAACATGGATGTGGAAGGTATATATATCCAAGTAAATTATTACGAATAAACAATATCAGATAATAAGGAATTTGAAAAATTATCCCTTACCTTCAGTTTCATATTATTCATATGTACCCGAACTTGTTTTTTGATGATTTTAATAATGTAAGTGACTTATTTATGAATCATCATAATTTTTATGATATGATATATGATAATATTATCATCTATTTTTTAATTAAAATTAATTATAACTTTCTATTCTGGTAGTAACTACTTCATTTTCTAATGCATGTTTTATAGAATAATATTTTGTTCTTATACATAGGTAACAGTAATATTAGTACAAAATGATATTAACATAATATATACCATATTTTTTTAATTATTTTTATTTATAAAATCATGCTTTAATTAAGATCTTGTAGAATTTATCGCATTACATCTTGGAGAAGGTAGGTCGTACATACACACGAGCGATTATATCATTACCATATTTATTAAATTAAATTGAATTGAAAGGAGTATAATAATTAATAATTAATGTAATTTTATAATAATTGTATATATTCATTATTTCCATAATTATATCCATCCATGTAATGTGGTAGTGAAACAAAGATTACAACATGGTGTAGATATGTTTAGTCGTACGTACACACACATGGTGATTTCATTTTTCGTAGTATCGATAGAAGGTGGAATATTGTTGTTTCATAATTAAAATAAAATATATGTATATAATTGATACTTTCATAATTACTTTATAATGAAACAAATCATGATGAGGATGTAGAAGAAGTATAATGTTTGAAATAACCTGTAGAGAAGATTACATCTTCTTCGACATGCTTCCTCTAAATCTACTCTTCGAGTATTAGAGTAGGTCTTTGAAGAAGGAAAAAATGTGTAGAATGTAACTAGGGAGGTTGATAAGGTAAAATATTAGAGGATGGACAATCTTGATGTCTTAACGTTATGTGATGTGGTGGGTAAAGAGGTTCCCTTTTATAATTGTTTTGAGTGGAACTTCTGTGATCTCCGAAAATATTAATTTATAATAAACTAAAAACCTACCCAAAAACATAAAAAATGACCCAATTTAAACTATGATAGGATATAGTGTTGTAATATCATCAAAAAAAAATTCAAAAAAATTTAGATCAATTTAAAATTTATTATTTTAATTAACATGTAGTAATTATTTTTTTATATTAATCAAGATTATAAATATTTCAATATTTAAAGAGGAAAATATGTACATATTAGATGTCAACTAGAAATCATATGAGTACATTATGAAATTTTATTCCATATAATAATTATTCTTTTTTTATAAAAATTATTTATTATTTTAAAATAATTTAATGAAACATTATTTTGAAAAATAATCAATATTGCCAATATTGACTCAATTCAATTCATTGATTATTAAAAATATAAATATAACAAGATAAGGAGGAACCAACCATTTTATTATATAAATAATAGGTAAAGGTAATATAGAAAAAATAATTAGATATATAAATTACCTCATATTTTATTTATTTCTAAAATTATTATTAACATTTATTGGATATCTCCTTTAATTAAATAATTTCTACATCAATTCCGTGTAACAATTTAATATACTAATTTGTTAAAAAAACTAAAATACTATAATGAACATTATTCTAATATATTTTATAAGAATAAAATAAGTTGAATTTATCTTCTAGAAAACCAAGCATTAAAATGTTATACTTATAAAATTATGAATGTGATAAACTTTGACATCACATTAAATAATATAATATAACTGTCAGAATATAATTTATATGGCTAAAAATGGTCACTAAATCTACTCATGGATTGTTATGGATGACACATACTCATCTAATAATGTTTTTGCAAGTGTATAAGTCATTTGGTGGTTCTTAATATTTTAATGAATGTTTTTCTATTCATTTCTCATCAATTAATTAATTTGTACATCATCAACGTATGATTCTTTAAGGTAATTATATATTTTTTAAATATTACAAGTAAATTCCCATAAAAATTAAAAAAATAGCACTAAAATAATTATTAGTAATCTAATTTATCTAATATATATCTTTATATAAAAATTATTTAGTAATTAAAATTTTAGTGCGACATATTTAACTATTCATTAAATTAAATAAATTAAATTCCCTAATCTCATCCAAGTGGCTTCCAAAGGACACCATTTCGACCCAATTTTGAGTTAAATAAAAAAACTTCTCCAATGAAATTAATAAATTCTTTAGTGTAATTTTATAATATAATTCATATGGTTAATTACCCCTTTTACCATTTTACCATATTAATTTAAATTACCGAAGGAAATATTCATGATTCCCAAAAATAAAACAATTTTATATAAATAATTTCGACCCATTGATTCCAAATATGGAATAAATAATTGAAAAATAAAATCAATGAATTTTCAGTTATTATATACAATTAATCACATTGTAGGAATGAGAGAACGCGTTTTTTAAAAGATAAAACATTGCAAAATATTTAAATGGTTTTACATATGAATTCATTTTAAAATTAATTATAATAAGATACATTATATTTAATGATTAAAAACTATTATATATTTATTTTAAAACCATTCAATATTATAATTAATCAAAAAAATTATTTTGATGAAGAAACTTGTTTTCAATTAAAATTTACTGTATGTTTACTAGTCATCGAAATTTGAATGTTCTTAAAAAAATAATTACATTTCATCCAAAGTAAATTTTTATATCCTACATCAAAAGGAAATGTTTATGATGTCATATAAAAATTATTAATCTTACAAGATCATAATTTTATAGGGGTTAACAATTATAAGGTAGAAAATTACTCATTTTGAAATTATTTTTTTTATACATCAAATAGGGTTTATTCGTAGCTTATTACAAAAATATCTATTAGTTGACTATCAAAAATATTTTATTAAAAACATATATATAATTGATTTCATAAACTAATAGTAATTTAATCAATTTATTAATATCAAAAATAAATATATAGAATTGATTCCAATTTTGTCACAAATAATTGGTAGATAATGACATCACCATATATTTTCATAAGTTAGTTATAGTTATTATTTATAACTTAACGACTAGATTAAGATGGTCATTTTATACTAAGGTAATGTAATTGTTTTTATAAAATCATGATTACATGTAGTGGAAGATATAGTTGAATTAAAATTATTTAATGAAATTTTTTCATAAAAACATCTCAGTGTGACATATTTTGTTCATAAGACTTAGAATTCCAATGTTACTAAAGTGTCCATGGTTATATGTCAAAACATCACTATTTTTTAGATTTTTTATGATTATAGTTTTGATGATATCATTTACCTATCAAGAAACTTATGGATTATCGTAAAATATTGATATTTATTAGTTATATTTTTTATCTTTTCATTTTACTCCTTGCATGTGCTTGAAAGATAAAAATTATTTTTTAAGTAAACATGACTTTATTTCACTTTTTGGTTGATTTTTTTCTTCCATATACATGTTTTTTGAAAATATTGTAAGGAAGTTTTTTACTATCCTCCTATGATTATTTAAATTAATTTTTATTCTTGTCTAACTTTTTACAATATATTAACAAACAAATCTTCTCATTATTTTCGGAATGAGTTAATTATTTATTTTTTATAAAAATATAAAGGAATGTTTTCTTTTACCTAATTTAGAATGAATAAAATTTCATGATATCATGATTTCTCAATGAACTGAATCTTCCTTTCAATGATTCTATAGTTATTTAAAAGTACATTTTTCAATATATTTTTTGTAATTTTTATATTTTAAAGACGTTTTATAAAAATTGAAATATTTTTTTCCTCATGTTATATTCCACATGATATATCAAAATCATTTTCCATTGAAGATAATTTCCTTTGACGTGAAATAATATTTTCTAGGGTAATGGTTGAATGATAGCATACTTATTGATTATTGGGATGGTTTATGGTTATGATGATAAGACTTTTATGGAACCCATTCATCTTCCATGGGTTATGCTATGATAAACATTTTCTAAAACATATTTACTTTCTTGATATATAATATGATGGATAATTTATGTTATCTGGGCACACACATATATATGATTTTAATTATATGATGGCTATGAAATATATGCCAATCCTTTTCATTTGTTAATGGTTAATTATTGTTGTTCAAAAATGGTAAACAAGTTGTTATCCTATTACTGAAAGAGCATTCATGAATGTTTATCCCATTAAAAATGAAGGTACATAGGTGGTTACCATAATCCAAACATGTTATGAATATATTAATTGGTATCCATGACCGATTTTTTTTAAACATATGTGTATTCCACACTAATATGAATTATTTAATTGTTATGATAAAATGACTCGTGTTTGTTGATTTTATTAATATTCATGTCATATAAACTTCATATATTTTTTCCCTGACTCATGATTATTATCTATGATACAAAATTCATGGATTAGAACATTAATATCATGTTCTAATATACTTATTATTAAATATTTTTTATGTGATCATAGATATCTACCTCCATTTCCCTCAAAAAGAATTATATTTCTTCTACTATTCGGATTCATTTTATTTTTTTATGATGAAATTAATTATACATGATATGTATAATAATGTTTATATTTAGGGAGAATAATTGGTAAATGATGATGATCTATTATGAATAAATTTTTTATGTACCTATGATACCAAAGAAACTATTCTTATAATTTTATTTTATAGATTTTATTTTATTCTAATGAATTTTCATATAATAAAATGTCAAAATTATTCATGAAATGTATGCCTCGCTATATTTGGATTCAGAGTACGTTTCGTTAACTTTAGGAGAATTTGAAGGGAAACATTTAGTGAGATGAAATGGATATGAAAAAGTATAACATAAAATCCTAATGTCTTGTTAATGATAATGAATTACCTATGTTAATCCTATGGTTTTATAATTTGAAAAAAATAATTCATGATATAGATATCATGTAAATTATTTTTCAGGATTAGTTTGATTCCTTATATGTTAAATGTTGATAAAACTATTATTTTTTTTTAGTAAATTGTTAGAACCTGAAAAAATAATAGTAATGCTAAATGTAGTGGAAAATAAAATTCTTTTCCTCATATATATCAAAACATGATGGGAGATTGAATGAAAATGATCATTAATATACTAGAAAAACAATCTCAAGCTATGGATCATGTTGTTCTTCTAATGGATCAATGAAGGGAAAAATTATGTTAAGTAATCCATTATAAAATTTCAACATTATTTTGTGGGTACACAAACAATATACTTGTTTAGAAATTGACCAGTGACATAAAATAGATATTTTACATTGTTTTATTTTTGAATATAGATTAAATTGTTTTGGTTTTTTATCACTCGGAAGAAAAAGATGATTAACGGTTGAATATTATCAAGAACACGAGGGAACATGTTGATATTTTATCTACGGTGTTGAAAACATTTATGATATTACTTATCAATAAGTACATTCCTAAAATAAATATTTAATTAATTCCATTTGTTGAAGCATAAGGGTAATTATTATTTTCTTATATTTGACAAAAATTGTAAAATACATTTAAGGTGTGCTTTTGGTATTATCATTAAACCTAAATATCTTTTTTACTAATTAAATTATGGATTAAAACTATGTATTGAATGGTTTTTATCTATACTGTAATTTATTATTTATTAATAAAACTATTCTATGTGATATTATTTTTGAAATACATAGTTGAGTTACATATTAATATCATATCTTTGGTAAGAAAATAGTGATTAAAGTTAACGTAAATTCTAAAAAACATATAAAGATGAATATGAGACCTCTATTATACAAAATATGTAGAAGGAATCATGGTGTAAAATTTCGTGATGGTACTAATAAATGTTATGTGTAGAAAGGAAGGCCAACAAGTGACTGAATTATAATACGATTGGAATATGTCATCCAATGATGTAAATATAAAGAAATATCTATAGAATGAAAAAAAATAAAATCCAATGCATCAAATTAAAGGAGTATGGGAAATATTGTAATTGAGGGATGTTATGATTATGTGACCGATGGTAAGCATATCATATATTCAATAACAGCTAATGTATTGTTTATATATAGTACCACTTCAGTAATTACATGTTGAGTTAGGAGTGAAAACACATAATGGTACAATAATCACATATCAATTCAGGGACCCATCTCATGTGGATATATGTGGGTATGTTATTACTAAAAATATTTTTATACATAATTTGTTTTAGATTTATTTTATATTTGTAATTTATTTTATTACAATAAATAATCCCCTCATCAATTTCCCGGAAAGGGATGCCCTGTTTGTTATTTAGTAACTATATATGATTGTAGATGCGTTTGATGATAAATATGATGTTTTGATGGATATCACATACATCAATATATTATTAATTCCTATTTAAAAAATTAATTAATCATATATGTATGGGGAGAAAGTAAACATAAAATATATATCCATTTGGTGGGAGTTTCTTGACATATATCAAGTATAGATTCATAGTATTCCATTGTATCTTGAAGTTGAATTTTTAATAGAACTCAACTCTTGTTCCACTCTAATTTCAAGGACTGCATATATTATCTCAACAATTGAATTTATAGAATTGAATTAGAAACTATTTTATAATCGTGAAAAGGAATTTATTTAGACAAGTCTGCCATAGTGGGGTGAAACTATATTTTTTAATTAATAATAAATATGGGTTAATTAATATCAATATTGATAATCGAGAACATAAAAATATAACTTCCGTGAACATGTTTTCCCTACGTCATTTTGATGACATGTTTAAGAAACTGCCTAGAGAACAACATTTCTCAAAGACTTTGCATCATTCTATACAACATCAATTGAGTTTCAAGAAGTGAAATATACCCAATAAAATATTCTGAACATGTTATAGACACTATGAATATATAGTTTTCATTACTTATTAATACCATAATTATATTAATGGCTTTAGTCAATATAATATTTTTAGATAACCTTGATAATTTTTCGGTTTTATTGGAAGAAAATATTCTTATATATTCAAGAAGAAATAATGTGTATGAATTCCACATAAGGATTATGTTGAATACCCAATTGAAGGGGTATTTTATGAATAATATATTGATATTGAGTTTTTATATAGAATGTTTTATTTTTTCATTTTTTAACATAAATATAGGCTGTATTTTTGGATCTATAATAGACTAAAGTAATTGACTATTTTCCAAAACCAACCAAAGTTTCTAAAATCAATAGTTTCTTTATTTCTTATAGACATTATCAAATTTTTGGTAATTTTTCACTAATATCCAATCTAGTCATCAAGGTAATATGGAAGGGATCCATGTTCTATTATATATATGAATGTGTGGGATATTTCATGTAAATTAAGAGACGTATAGTTAAGGAACCTATGCATACATTTCTTTATAGTGGACAATGGTTTATAATCTATAGTGATGCATCAGAGAAGGTAATGAGATGTGTCCTAATTCAATATGTCATAACTAAAGATTATTATTTGTTAAAATTGAAGGATCATGTATAAAAGTACCCAACTCATTATTTTGAGTTTGTTATGGTAAAATTTTCATTTAATATAAATAGACATTATTTTTATGGGTAATTGGGTGGTATATATACTAATCACTAAATTTTAATCTATATATTCAGTAAAAAAGAGATGAATATTTTCTTGATAGGATGATTAGATAATATTAAATATGGCAACATCTAAAAACATTATAATCATGGTAAATAATACATGTTCTTCAATTTTTAAGTCAAAATATTCATGAAAACTTACCTAAGTGAAGGATAAAAAAGATCCAATGTTATTATATTTGAAATTGTTGGAAATAGAAATATTATAGTAATGTGGAAAACCATATCACTCTGAAATTAGTGTTCACCCATATTTTCATGTAATTATTAAAGAATCACAGAAGGAAGGTTTTTGTTTTTAAGAATACTATAAGATTTAATCTATTTAACCATGACTTTGATGGAGTGATAAGGTTCAAGAACAATATTTTTTCCTCATCTATACCATTTTTTAAGAACAATTTGATTGATGGACCAAAATAATATTTATTCTCTATTCATCATAGAAGTGAAAATATGTATGTTTATTTGATATAGTATATATTGCGGGATGGAATAATTTTATATATTTAAGTGTTTTTATACCAATGATTTTAATTTTATAAATTTAATTCTAGGAGAGAAATGTCTAAATTGGTGTTAAAACCGTTACCCATTCTATAGGGAAAATGGGATATCATCTCCATTGATTTTTGCATTAAACTTTTGTAAATTACTAAAGGGAACTATGAAATATGTGGTATAGTTGATTACCTTTTAAAGTCATCAATATTCATTAATATTAAATATGATTTATCTTTGGATCTTTTTCCCAATATATATGTTAAGGACATGGAATAGTTTTATGAAGTATATCATTTATTTGTATCCATTTGAGATTGAATGTTTTTCTTATTGCTCTAGTGAAGTCATCAACATGATATGGATACATAATTTAGTTTTAGTATGTTTTATCATTATCAGATTGATGGAAATTATGAGATATCTATTTATTCTCTATAAGGTACCTTTCAAGAAATCTATATGTAATTCATGGGTGGTTGGGATCAACATTGTACTTCCTAAAAATTATCACACAATAACAACTTTCACTCCATCATTCAGATGACTCCTTATGAATCCATATATGTTGGAAATTGTACCACTCCAGTGTTATAAAATGTATTTAGGGAATGAAATATATTGGGTCCCACCCAATCTAAGGAAATTTCTGTGAATTTTAGATCCATTGTGAATTATACAAAAGAATAGCAATGTTATGAAAAGAGTTATTATGAAAATGTTCCAAAATATTTTTAGATAATAGTTGGTGTAAAGGTGTGGCAATTATTATCTCACTAAAATAGTATGATGAAATTTAGAATGATGTGAAGGTTGGTCCATAGTTAAATCACTCATTCAATATTTTTTCTTGTATTAGAATGGTAATTTACTGATTGGTGATTGTGTCAACTCTCTCTAATGTTACTGATGTGTTCCATATATCTCCCCTGAGAAATTATATTCATAATACTGCACATGTAATTAACTGGGAGATCATATTGGTTGGGAAAGACGTACCTTATAAAGAATAAATAATCGATATTTTTGATCATTTAGGGAGACTTCTATGATAGAAGACCACTCACCAGGTCAATGTTTTGTAGTTAAAAACCCATTTTGGAAAAATTATGAAGAAACATGAGGATATAATGAAATATAGATATACTCATTTTTATTATTTATAAAATTGATGAATTAAAAGAATAAAATAATTTTAATAGTTGGTATAATGTAGAAATACAAGATTTAGTGAAATATTAATATCAATTAAAATTAACTATTTTATAAAATGTGTTGCACACAATAACCGGTCTAATGAAAATGTGATATAATATTAGAATATTATTATTTTATATTACCATTCAACATTTATATTTTAGGATTTTAATAAGACTGAATAAATTAGGAAAATTTATTCCATTCACATTTATATTGAAAATTAGTAGGGTATTGATTAATAAAAATAAAAAATAAATTGATAATATTATATCCGTTTCTCTAAAAAAATATTATTATGCATGAAATGTTTTTTTATCTAAATAAATTTAATTTATTACTGAATGTGAATTATTTGAATAATATATATATATAATATATTTAAATTGATTTAAACATTCATCTAATAGAAATGAAATAAAAATAAATCTAATTTTATACTTAAAAACTATATTTTTTTAAAACGTGGTTTTTAACACAATTTTCACACATATATTAATTTTTTTCACTTATAGGTTTTTTAATTTTATAAAATTAGCTCTATTATTATAATCATGGTGTCCAAATTTGGTAAAGAGGTACATTTTATTTATTTTAAATATAGATAGTAACCATGATAAAATTTATCTCCTTAGTAAAAGATTAATTGAGTTTATTTACAAAATAAATAATTGATAAGGCTATAATTTTTCATTTTAATTCATATAGGATGAAAGAAATCTAACCCTTATAACATTACCTCTCAAAATAAATATGATTAATTGAACATATTACATGAAATTTACATTTATAATATTTAACAAATGAATGAAACAAAGTTACACACTCTTATTCTTAAGTAACATTTATATATTAAAATAAATAATGAAAATAGTTATTTATGAATATTGATAGTAATTTTGATCGTAATGAAATTATTTTCATCATATAAATTTATTTCTAACTTTTCACTATCTGTATGAAGACCCTATATTCTTATGCAACACTAATGTGGGTTTTCTTCAATTAATATAAACTTATAATATATTTTTAAAAAATATTAAAAGTAATATAAATTCATTGATTTAATGTGTTACATGAATATTTTTATGATTATAACATATTACTTATATATTAATAGATTATGTATTAAGTCCAATTTTTTCATTTTAGGTCACATAAAATGAATTGTCTCATCATTGGGATTAATGATAAAAAAACATTATATTATTTTATAAAATTATGTAAAAATACAAATACTAATAAAAGAAGATAAAATGGATGATATATGTTTGAAATGGTCAACCTATTTCTATGAACAATTTTGATTGAAAATGATTTTATTATAATTTATTCTTTCTATAAATTTATTGTTTTTCCTCTCCCTACCTTATATAAATTTTCACCTACATTCTATTATTCACAACTATTTTAGTCATATAACTCGACCATACCCTAAAAATAGTCTACTAAACATCCTTATACAATTTTTTATAGTTTTAAAATCTCAAAAAGACCATCAATATGTACCATAATAAAGTATGTAAAGAAGGTCCCCAGAAAGAGAGGTAGTGATCTTACATTACATCTTCCTATTTATGTTTTATTATAATATCAATAAATATATCCTATTTATCATAAAATTATATATTGTGTATCATAAATATTCTGAAATACAACTATTAATATCATGAAATAACCAGTATCTATCCTCTATCACTATAAAATGGTACATGAATGTATCAATCCTTAGTACATACAACATATCATCTCCACATAGTGGTACTATTCATTTTATCACCATATTTCATGGATTGTTTTTTTGAAAAGTTTAAAAATTATATTTGATATTAATGAAATTATTATTCATTTAGAATGTTATTATAGGCTCATACTTCTTTCACTCCAAAATAATAAAAAATAACAGCATCACTTGAATGTGTAGACTACCACCTCTATAAAGCGATGTGAATAATTTTTAATTTATATATTAAACTAATGATAAGGAAAAGGGATAATTTGAATAAATTATATTTACATTATATAATAATGTATAATTAATGTTTAATTATTATTATGCTTTCTTTTATTCCACCTATCAAAAAAAAGAAATATTGTTCAGGCATATGTATGGCATATCTCAACCATCAACAATGCAATTCATTATCTATCTCTACTATTATGTATATATATATATAAAATGAATATATATGACATAGTAACATTTAATTTTGTGATGGTATTGAATTATAACAATTTCAAGTTTATTATAAATGATGTTGGAATGATATATTATCTAGTGGAAATTATTGTTATGAATTATTGCCTCATTTTAATTTCTATGGGAAACATAAATTATACACCACTTATTTATATTATGTTTACCATGAATATATTTTTATGATTCTTATTATAAAAATAATGATTAATTAAATCTCTATATAAGGAAATTTCATTCATGGGACTTATGATTCAAATGTTCACAAAATGGTAATGGTTTTATGTTACAATATCACTATTTGTAGAGATTTTTTATGATTAACTTTTTGAATATTAAACTATATGATCTACTTATTTAGAAACATATTAATATTGTTCCCCTATTTTTTATATGAAAATAAATTCCCCATTAATTTATCTCACCTTATGTGTTCAATATAAGATAAAAGGTTTATTTTTTAAAATGGTATTTAACTCTCTATTCTTTCAGAAAAAATGTTTCTTCCATGTATATTTTTTCTAATAATGTCATAAAGATGATTATTAATATTATCATATGATTAGTGAAGGTTACATTTACCCATTTTATAAGGTTTCATAAAAAGGATAAAAAATAATCTTCTATTAATTTTCAAAATGATGTACATTATGATTATTTTATGGAGATAAAGAAGTTGTTATTTTAACTTATAAAACATGAACCAAATTTACCAATAACTTGACTAGTAAATTATTTGAAGCTTTTGTAAAAATTATCCATTTTTATTTAAATTGAAATATTATTTTATAATATTTGGTAAATATATTGATTTTAATGAAATGATTTCAAAATGGAATTGTTATTTATATAATGAAATGATCCATGTAATATTTTAAAATCATTTTCTATCTATTATAACATCCATTAATGTTACTTATGAATTACATAGGTTACAATCCAATGATAAAATCCTAATTATTTTAATTGATTTTTTTTCTATATGTTAGTTGTTATTTTGAGAAAATCATTCCTTTTCCATGGGTTATCATATGATGAAATGCTATAGAAAACATTTTCCTTTTATAGGATCACATACGATGAATAATATATGATTATGTGGATGTAATAAATACAATTTCAAATATTTTATTGGTGAGGAATATATATCCCTCCAACTTATTGGGTATAGAATAATATTCTGAGAAATGAACTAGTATATGGGAATATATCTTGATTCCAAAAGACGGTGTATAAGAGGTTATTCCAAGACTAAAATCGGTACAACATTGGTTAGACCAAGCCTAACATGTTATGATTGAATTAGTGGGAATCCATTACATAAGTTTTCCAATTATTATCCGTATTCAACAATTTTTAATCTTATTATAATTTTATTCTCTCAAGACTCATGCACTTTGATTCATTTATGAATTATGTCTTATGAACATATAAGAATTATTCAATGAAAATTGATTGTGATCTATGATATGAAGGACATGTATTATAAATGTTAAAATCATGTTATAAAACCCTTATTCACTTATCATACTTATATGATAATATATATATATATATATATATATATATTTTATAACCTTACTGTGCATTTGTGCTCAAAATATATTTGATTTTATTTTCCTAGGATATGAATAATGTAATTGTCTATGATATGAGATTTTTATAAAGAACTATTTTGGAGGAAACAAGTGTTCACTTATTAACCAATTGTTTATGTATCTATGTATGTAAATAAACTAGACCTATATAATTATAATGTGTATTTTCATGTTAAGTAATGAATATTTATATAATAATATGTTATATTTATTTATGAAATTAATGGGTCTCTATAGGAACCTTTGTGTATGATACGATCACACATTTCTCTGGAGTGGTATTAATCATACTAATATCATCTATATTGTTTCCCACAAAAGGGGAATTCACCCTATGGTTTGAATTTCTAAGGACTGTCTCATTAAATTTTAGATCGTCATGATTCATGGTAGTATTATAAAATACATACTCAAAATTGTTTTTTACAAATAGAATATGATATAGTGTTTGAAAAGAGAGGGATTATTCTATCAACCTCCTTTTATAATTGAGTAGTGGAATTAGTTACACAATTTTAATTACATATTCAAAACTAATTTTCTGGATAAATAATTCTGAATAATCCTTGATATTATATAAATAAAAAATTATCTTTTGTTCCAATCATAAGATAAAAATAAGAGCAATGTATTAATGTTTGTTTTTTCTGAAACCTACATAAAATATCATAGGAAAACGTGAGAAAAACTTTTATTGAGAGATGAGTAAAATCCTAAAGATGAATATTTTTTTCATGTTTTCTCTGATTTTGTTTATTGGACTCCTAGATGTTCCATAAAAATACATCTATCACTTCCTGTTAATGTCAAAAATAGGAAACACTTTCTCATTAGTTGATTTTATATCTAATGAAAATATTTTTAGGGTACGATGTACCATAATAAAGCATATCAACTCTTTACTTTTAATTTTTTTGTAAAAACTGAAATAGATATCAAACTACGTTATAATAATACCAAAAATATTTGTTTCTTTTAAATTTTATATTATTGATGATGTACTAGAATGGGTCATCACGATAGGCTAAACTAATCTCTTGATGTTGTAGATAGTTTTATAGCTTCTGAAACACGAGGACAAATGTAAGAGAAATATTCTCAAGGTCTTAATATTGAGTATTATTATATAGAATAGTTTTACTATAGATTCCAATTTCATTTAATGTGTCATTCTTTAATGTGAAAAATTCACCAATTTATATCTACACTAATACATATTGGATGAGTGTTTTTACTTTAATATATTATGTCAACACTAGTAGGATCGAGTGGGAGTAATTGATATTAATAAAGGTTTCTTGAAAATATCCATACCCCTAATAGGTGTAACCCTTCATTATTAGCATTGTGATGTGAAGGAACTTTTCTGAAAGTTTTTAGGTGAAGCATGAGATGTATGTAAAATTCTCTGGATGATTTATAACCCCATTTAAATTTCAATGAAGTCGAATATTAATTATAAACATATATTTCATGGAGGATACCTTTATTACATGATGGTATTCCATGATTCCATGAAATTTTAATCATGTTACCTAAAAAGTTCTTTTTAAGGTTTTCATAATCGGGATAAAATAATTTAGTTTTTTGAAATATTTGTCAATATCATTTGTATATTTATAGTATTTCAGACATATTAACCCTAGTTTGATCATATAAAATTATATTGGGTGTAATGATGGATATTCTAAATAAGAATTATTCCAATTCCATCCTAAAAGAGATATAATATCAGCATCTTTATGAACAACCATATTAATAATCATTGATAACATTGAAAAATAGCCTCTTATATGGATCATTTATAGAGTATTTTTATCAATATTTTAACATACATACATTACTAGGGATGAGGTAGAAATATATGTTTCATTATAACCAAAATTTTTGAAGTTTTTTATTTAAATAAGATGACATCTAGAGTAATTATAAATTATTACTCAATGAATATACATGTTTTTTATCTTTTAATATATGTTAAAGGTCCCAATATATCATTATGTTGTGGTGTACATATCATTATATGTTGGGTAGAAGACAGCATAACACTCAATTGGGACGATCTGTATATGGTATAATTTCATAGTGGAAACCATGACATTAAAAAATTATTGGATTTAAAGAACATCAATATCTACCTCCCAAATATCATTTTATAGTTGGATAGAATCAATAAATAAATTCTTATTATAAAAATATCTATCTACATAATTAGGTCATTATTGTAAGAAAATGTACAATGCTTCCCCGCATGAGGTTTCCCCTTGGTCCAGAGATTTGAAGATGGTGTTTCCTATAATGGTGGTTTCCATCCCTAATTTGAACTCGGAGGCATAATTTTCATCTATGGACTAGGATGAGTTAACCATGCATCCCTTTGATGTTGACCAAGCATGTGTCGGTGTGCCAATCCATCATCCAATAATATTATTATGGAATGAGTCCTTGATAATTTTGGAGTAGATTGGTGATAATACATATCCTGTTTCATTACATGTCTCTATGTTACTAATTCATATATGGATTTAGTGGAGACATGCAATGGATGATGTAATTATTTTCAATATTTTTTGAACCCTTCATCTCCCATAAGTTCATCCTTCATAGCCTCTAACTCTGTATCTCCAAATGTTTTTTGGATATAATGATTATATTTTAGTTTATTGTCAAATATTTTGTTACCTTATGGATGACATTAATGAATATATATTGAAATTGTTAATCTAATGATGTTTTCATTGGATGGGTTGGTTATCATTATATTGTTTTTTGGGAATCTTCCAATCCTATTTATTATGAAGGAAGGAAATATTGAAGAGTATAATATATAATACACATCAATATGAGTTATTATTATTGAGCCTTGTTATTGATACATCAATTAAAATAATTTTGTTTAAACCAACTCAATGAAGAATGTGTTCTTAAGATGTCTATAGTACCATCACAGAGTGAGTTAGGGTCATTATTAGTATATTTATTAGTTCCATTATTATACAATAATCTTGGTTGATCATCAGTTATTTCACAAAATTATGAAACTTCAATGTTCTATTGGTCGATAATTATATTATTCACCTTCTTCCTATTCTGGGATATTATAAAATATTAAATTTATGATGGATGATATATCATATTGAATTTATCTAAATATAACTCTTTATTAAGATTTTAATTACAAAAAACCACTCCTATGTTGTGAGTGCAAATTTTTTGTAGAATTAATCATAATTAGTTAAATCACTTAGGCCATGTTGGTTGGGATTTTTTTGGATCTATAAATTTTCTCAAATGTTCATTGTAGTCATGTTGCAATTCCCAAATCCTATTAATTTTGTAAATACTAAATATCCTACATTTAGTCTTCTTAAGGGTTTTATCTCCACTCATTTATCCCATCATGTTTTGGGAGATATTATTTTATTTTCTTTTAGGAGGATTTTTTAAATGATATTTGGTTGGTTTTAGCAGTAGATCATGAGTCATATATTTCATAAGAATTGTATTTGTAATTTATAAATTTACAATCATAATTACATGGGTTATTTTTAGTGGATACATATCCTTGGTTTGTTTACCTATTTCATTGGACATCCCAATAATCAAAAAAATCATTCTATCCCCCATGTGATTTTAATGGGGGTAATGATATTTCCCGCATTTCATGCCAATACTCTACATGGATTTCTGATATTTTATCTTATTAGAGTTCCATGTTTAAAAAATATGTCTGACCATTCCAAGTAGAATTGAAGTATGAGACACTCTCATTATCACATTTCTTATAATTTGAGAGACTAAAGACAATTTTTATTTCCCAGTGGAGAGATGAATTGGTTTTTAAAATACATATAATGATATTCCCAATCAATGTTGCACCCAGAAGTAAATAAACTATAATAGATTAATAATTGAACATCGTAATACTGTATAAAATAAATGATATCAGATATATCTTATAGATCATGATTTACCAGTACTGGGATTAATAGTGGACATAATGATTTTTTTTCATTATCTTTATTGTTCCATTGAAGGTATGGAATATTGAATTTCAAAAATTGGGTGGATGAGGACATGTGTCCCACCAAGAGGGAATTATTTTTCGTTATTTCTAATGTTCAAGAATCCATTCCATAGAATCCAATATTGAATTTTTTATTTCATTGAGAGAATTTGTTTTGGAAGAATTTGTATCTATTAAAACTCATGAATAACTGTAGTGGATGGATTTTTGTTGGCATGCCAATAAATGTTTTTTGTGAATACGAGTTATTTATATTGATGAGGCCAATATAATAATATGGATCTAGTTTATACCTCATTGGTGTTACATTTTTATATTCATAAACCATCGTATCTATAGAAATTTGCTTACTGGGACCTCAAATTGTTGGATGACTATATTCGTATACCAATTAATAGTTCTATTTCTCTATGTTGAGTGAGATATTCCAAAGGAGAAATATGATTCGATCCTTAGATGATGGACTTTATTGGAATATTTATATATAATTATTCATATTTAACTCATATTAAATTTATTATCACCAATTAATATTAATAAAATAATTCATTTATGATCATATTCATCGGGTGTCTTGATAAGACAGACATAAATAGTCAGGAAAGAAATCTCCAAAGTTCATTTACTACATCTAGTGATGTGTATAGACACTTTTCTAATGTTTTTTTGGCAGGGACAATTATTTAGAAGGATACATCCTCATTCCAATCATATTCATCAATATCGTTTTTCATATTATCAATGTGGATGATGTTTATTACATTAAAAAATACATATCTTGATGATGGAATCATGTCCTCATATAAAAATTAGGGATATAGGTCATAATATATATAAATTGGGTGCTCAAAAATCATCATCATCATTCCATTCATTGAAATTTTATTTTATCTTGTGGCCACAATAGGTGTTTTACGTATCCTTTAAAAACCCCTATATAACAAATTTATGAAGGGTGATGTTGAGATAGTCTCCAGAAATTCATGATGAAAATGTAATCAGAGTGATGGGTAACACAGTGAAGGATGATGAGAAGGTATTTGTTATGAATTTTCCCCTATTTTAGTGAATAATTATGGGGGGGTTGATATAAATGGGAATACACATGAGGGATGTGGTAAACATGGGTTTCCACCTTAAAATCATAGATTTACTGTTCTTTCAAATATCCTTTGAGTGGTGATGGTGGTAAAAATTAACATATCCCCATGGGATGTGATTTATTTTTTATCAATACTACTAAATACATCATTGCAACCATTTTTAGCCTAATTCAGTGAATTATAATATTATAGTGAATGTTTATAAAAGGAGATCTTCATTATTAATGGTAGTTCTTCTACTGAGTGTTCGAATTATCTAATATGAGATAAATGTTAAACCATTATAAAAGATTAATTAAAGAGAATGTCACTACAAAATTCCTTTATGGTCCATTATTTTGAGATTTATATATTATGAAGAACTACTTAATAGGTCTACTAGAATGTAAAGATAATGATCATGGGACGTGTCCTATGTATATGAAGTTTTTTGGTGAATTTCTTAGTCGGATATTTGGACTATAGAGTGGAATGAAATTTACTACTCCATGTTCATCTGGTCATCTAACATATAAATAAAAATTAATGTTCGTGATCATCTATGGTGGATCCCCTATAGAATAATGATATATATATTAGAGGTCAATATAGTGCCTTTACAACATTAGAGGTTTTTTAATTGAATGTGTGTCTAAGTCATTAGTAAAAATTAGTTCTTATATTTCTATGGAGTGGTTTTCATATTCAACATAATGTAGAGGATTCAACCCCAAATAATTATGATTTTCCATATTTTGGATAAATACTCATTATAAAATCCTCTATTAATAAATTCAAAATGTTATACTGATAATTGGTTATGAGCCTAAAGTTCTTTGGTATGTTATATTCAACCAATTATATACACATAATGAAGATGTTTTTTAATAATCCATGAGGAATTCTTATACAAAATTCTACAAAAGAAGTAATTTACAAACAACATTATTCAAGAAAGAAAGGTTAGTTTGAATAACCTATATAGTTACAAAGTGTGAATGATATGATGTTGGTATAGATGATTATTGTTTCTCAAAACCATATTCTAGTCTAGAAGGGACACTATTCATTTGAGATTACGTCTACTATGTAGATAACCACTATATTTTTTGTCATATCAATTTTTAGACCATTTGAATATAATTCTAGTAATGGGAGAATGTTTTATTTTAAAAAAGATGTTTATATTTGTTGTACCTTCACATTGAACATCATTATGTGGATAACTACCATTTTGGAATAATTCAATATTACTTGGATTATTCCCCAAAAAGTATCCTTAGGAGGAAATTTACCCTAAAATATTTTAGATATATAAGAAATCGTAGGGCATTCATCCCTTTTTATCTTCAAACCATGATGAGGGTGATCAAATGTTTCACCATGATAAGTGTTCGTAGGATCAATAAATATTTTTTCATGGGGAGGAACTTCATGTAAAGAACTATAGGTTAGACCACTATAGCTATTAGTGACAATTTTTAGAGGTAACCATTAATACAATTTATGCTTACTTATTTTTATGGTGAATAATTGTATTTTCAATCGGATTTCAATAATTTTTGAAGGACCACACGAGAACCATAATTATTAATGGCTAACATATCTTCCTCATCTTATAAATTTGGGTCCCTTCAGTGATGATTTATTATGGTTATTGTTTTATATGTAGTTTGAGGCCTGTATTATACACAATTACTATAACATTTTGGATTCCTCATAGGAAATTTCAATTTTGATACTTTAATATTAAAATGAAATTTAAAATGTATAATAAGAATATTAAAATTTCATGAGGTGGCTAATTGAATGGGTCCATGATATGTAGTTAAAATGTGGATATGATCAGGATCCTACATCACAACCATTGTCAAAATATGTTGAAAATACATCTTCATGTGAGTAAGAAAATGTTCCTTATACATAGTAGATCTTGAATAATGGTGATGATATACTATAGTATTAATGTAGAGATATTTTTCTATCACATATTAACAATAGGTAAATGATGGAAATGGACATCAGCTATGTATATAAGAATATACCTATAGTAATGGAATGTGTTGTTAGGTATATGTTTTTTTCATTAATAGATGTGTGGGTATATTGTAAAAATATTTTATGGGAATGGAAATGTGGTCTATTTATTCAATTGTAGTGGCTATGTATGACTGATCATTTCATGTAGTTTCGAATAATATATATCCATGGGATTCATTATTTGTAGATGTAAAATGTTTTTATCCCAAGAGAGAAACTTGGATATATTGACATGGTTTCTTTCATACTACTAGGTTATGTTTGAATAATTTTTAGGATTAAAAAGGGATTTCATACTACTCATCAGGATCCTCTTGTGAATTCTAGTATAATTTAATAGTGGACTTGTGGATATGAACCAAATCCATATGATTTTCAACTCACCACACATGGAGGGCTCTCTTAGATTCCTGGATTGAGTGATACATTAAACGACTATTTGGGTGGAATCTATAGTAGAATTTTGGGGTGTTAATTGTTTGAGATGATGATTTTGGGAGTGATTAATAGCATTAATCCTAGGAAAATCCTTATATCATTTTAGAATTTAATTTATCTATTGATATTATTCCATAATATAAATGAGTTAACTGTTATTTCACCCCATATATGGTATCTCAAAACAATTCACGGTGATAAATAATTTCTATTGCTTCTTCACCAAACATTGTGGATTTTATGGTTCGTTAGAATTAATGTGTAGGGGGAATCATATATGACCAAAATAATCTTAAAGTATCCATTTAAATGGTACTCACAATCCAAGTTTTTTGTATCATATCATTTTAGATGTCGGGTTATAGAAAATTCATTCCTATTTGATAGGTTCAAATATTTAACTACTATTGAGTCATATGTCTATTTTCATGGTGATTCCATTGGTATATAATGATTTTTATTAGGAAATTCCTGGAATGATTTGAAAATACAAGAAATAAAATCCATCAATATAGTGTCATAGGCTTGAATCATCATTGAAGAACCACTTTAATAGTGAACTACTTCACATTATGTTCACCATTTTGATGGAGGGATCCTATGATATATAATTTGTGTCATTTTTTTATTTGGGTATTGATTCAAGGTGGAACTATGTTACAAATCCATTTTTACATTATTATTATATTTGTTTTTTAATTTAATTCATGTTTTTGTGAGGGTGATAATTTCGGTTCATCCCACCATTCTTGTCATGACCCATCCCCCAAGGCCCATGCTGGGACATCCCCAAGCTCTCCTTCTATTAGCCAGGGGCTGAATACTAGCATTGAAAGGTGTATTCCATAAAACCAGGAAGTCATTGTCTTTATATCCTGTAAACACAAGCAACAAACCACACAAAATTATATTAACATGAGTAAACAGAATAGTAATAAGAGTGAGTACAATAGGTAAAAGGGACCGGAATAGAAGTCCAACTAGAATGTCAAAAAAATATAAAATGCACAAGAAAATTGAATGGTATAAGAAAAATGAAACTTCTCTAGTGAACACCCTCCAAGGATCTTACCTGAAGGGTTGGTACAACTCTCAAATGGTCGTCTCTGTGGGACACCATGTCTAATGCCGACCTCTGGGAAACCTCCAGTCCTATTACTCTCATCCTTAGTCAGCGAAGTCTGCCATCTACACCAAACAAACCAAGGTGAGGGCATATCCTATGCAAGGGTGAGTATAATGATCCTCAGTAGGGACCCTAAGACTCTCAAGGTCTCACAGAATCCATAAAGGATATTCCAGACCACATGAAATCAACTAAAACCCTATAAGGATATATGACTATACATATTCCTAAGTTATCAGTAAAACTATATCAATATAGGGTGTAACTCAAAATCCCAAAGATCAAATGTTCCACAAAGAAAGAATAAAATGAAGGTATGTATAACACATGTACGCCACATCGAAGAATACCACTGTGGTATTACCATGAAGGAAAGTACCACACAGGTACAGACTTAGAAAACATCAGGTATAGCTTAGGTACAGTAGTAGAGATTATTGGATAAAACTATTGAATAATCTAACTTTGTTAAGAGGCAGACCCATGTAAGATCCTAATCACCTCAGTCCCGCGTAGGATTCTATTACATCGTCAGTCCCACCCAAAATCCTAGTACATCTTCAGACTCACACAAGATCCTAGTACATCTTCATACCCATACAATATCCTAGTACGTCATCAGACCCACACATGATCCTAGTACATCTTCCGGCCCACACAGGATCCTAGTACATTGTCATACCCACACATGATCTCTTTCTGATGTCACAACCTACTAAATGTTACCTTCACTAACTTCCTCGTCTCTAGGAGAGTCTTTTACTCAATCTATTGGTCAATACTAAAACATCCACGAAGTCCCACAAAGAAATATCTCAAAGGACTGCAATGTAATAGGGGTCTCAATGCAACATATGTTGCATCAATTGGACACCCAGTCTGCAATTTATTTTCTATTTAGTCCTGAGGGACCAGTTGGATTTATGCTCGATCCAACACAATTGTACCCCAGCATATCCAAATCTCATGTGTGGTATACCAAAAAGTCCATTTAACTCTATGTTTTCTGGAGCCACAGACGTATCGTCAAACAGACGCTCGATGCCAATGTTATGGCCAAAATAACTTATAGGGTTGAAATTGGTCCGGGTCCAGTATGACCCGTTCCGACCTAGTCAGGGCCGACCCAACCCAGTTGTGGCGACTCAGGCTGATGGGTCCAGCCCGGCCCACAACGTATGGATCAGCCTCCCATTTTTGGCCCATCCTACTGGGTTTGGCCCAACTAACAGAGTATGGCACGACCCACCAGGTTCGGCCCAGACCTATGGGTCCGAACCAGCCCGCACTGGGCGGTCCATACTGGCGGGCCAAGATGGGTTCATTGAGGATAGAGTTCCATGCCCCCACCCAAAATCAAAAAATGGCCTTCATCCGTTCCATTTCCAGCAGCACACGGGACCCATTGTGGGTTGCGCTCAGTATAGATCGGCTGACAATAATGGTCGGCCTATTCTCCTCCCGGTGGCACATCGTGCGACGCCACTATAGGGCAGGCCGAAAACTGACCGCCTTCCCTTCACAACCATGGATCATACTATGGCCCTTACCCGTCGGGCGGCATGGAGGTGGAATGCCGCCCTGCCGTGCAGCCGACCTCTACTGGCCGCCACACTTTCTCCACTATGGATGATGGGTCATAGCCCTTCTCTGGAAGAAAGGTTGCGCCGCCGCCATCTTTGTGGCTTGTCAGGGTGCCAACCGACGTTAATGAGCCCAAGTGGTGCCAATAGGCATCTCATGTTTCATTCTTCCCCCATCGCAACGATTTCATCAAAAACAACAAGGAATTGTGGAGAGGTTTTCCATGTTTCTTTGTCCTGCACCCACCACATTAGAGCAGTAGAAAACGATTCACAACATTTGGATCATGAAGAACATCAAGAACATGTATGGGAGGTATTTAAAACCTCAAACCCACATCGTAGTTTTGTTGTTGTGTTGGGAGATAAAAATAGTTAAGGCTAAGAATGTGCCAATGATTGTTGCTTCCAAAATCACACTTCCGATGTGGGATCATGTGAAATCTTAATTCTTGATTCTAAATAGCATTATTCGATTTTGTTATTCATTTGGATAAAATGTTCTTTTTTGGAATCGTAGGATTTATCTACAGATTTCTCCCAATTCTTCATACATCGCCAATAAATCCTTAAAATAAAAGAGGTTCCAATATAAATTATATAATGAAGATTAATTTATATTGGCATAATTAAATGTAGTCAGAATTAATAAGTTTATGTAGCATCCAGCAAATAAATTGTGAGTTGAAAGGGGTCACTAACATTAACGAGGGTTCAGGTGGTCCCCAACATTATTTCCTAAATAGGGGTTTTAGTTTACATGGCCCCCAATTATTTAACATTCATATAGGAGATTTTATTATAATTAAAATAAATGTTTATTTTGTTTTATTTATCATTTCCACGAAAAAAACAAAATCTATCCTTCACCATCGATCTACTACGGTCCAGTTGAAGGTCTCTGTAAGATAAAATCGGCAGAACGAGTTCAACTATGCCATTATATTTCAATTCTGAGCATAGGTTTTAATGTTAGAAAAACCCGCTCAGACATTTTTTGAACATACTCAAAAAAACATCAGAAATTCATTCCATCCACACTGGGCCTTGAAATCATGTGCTGTAAATTATCACAGACTTGTAAAATTCCAATATAATTAAAACATTTCATTGAATTTTTGTGCCTTTAAATTCTCCCCAACTTAGGTATTTACATCCACATAATCCACAACTCAATCATAGGAATCAAGTGGAGTCACTGAGCCTGTATCTGAGCATCATGCTCCAATGTGCTCTCCTAGAGGTTCCTGTGCTGCTATAGAATGCACACAAGAGGTATCAAACATCCATGAATGGCCCAATTTTATTGATCCTCAATCTCCACTGGAACCTCTGCAAATGTCACCCCAGCATCAATGTCTAGCTCTCTGTGGTCGAATACGTGGGTATGATCATGAACCTATCTCGTCAATTTGGATATGTGGAAAATGTCATGTACCCGGTGCAATAGAGGGTGACGTCCAAGGTAGTAAGCCACATAACCAACATGATTGAGGATTTGATAGGGTATGATAAAACATGAAGATAACATGTCATCTTGGACTAATCTCCAAAAACCTTGTTGAGGTGAGACCCTTAGAAATACATGGTCTTTATCATCAAAATCTAGAAGTCTCTATATTCTATCAACATAAGGCTTATGCTTGCTCTATTCCATCTCAATATACTCCTGGACGATCTACAGTTTCTCTGTGGGGGCCATTACCATCTTTGGTTCCATGAGTGCTAACTCCCCTGGGTCCGTCCAACACAAAGGTGATTTGCAAGGTCACCCGTACAATGCCACAAAATTTGTCATCCCAATGGTGGAGTGATAGCTATTGTTTAATTAAAACTCCACCAAAAGAAAGTGATCCTAACAGCTGCGACTGAATTCGAGGAAGCAAGCTCGTAACATGTCCTCGAGGGTCTGAACGGTCTGCTCAGTCTAGCCATCCATCTTAGGATGGAAAGCGGTGCTCAAATGAAGCTGCATCCTGAAAGCCTTCACCAAACCCTTCCATATCATGTAAGTAAAATGTATATCATTATCATATACAATCGTCAAGGGTACACTATGCAGCTGCACAATCTCCTATATTTATAGTGGCATCCCAAGCATTCTACTGAATCATGTTCTCAAATTGGTAGGAAGTTGTATAACATGGTGAGTCGGTCGACGATCATCTGAATAAAATCAAGACCCTTGGATGTATGTGGATGTCCTATCACAAATTCCATGGATATCCCATCCCACTTGCACTCTGGGACCTCAAAAGTTTGAATTAAGCCTACTGGTACTTGATGGTCCACCTTCAATTACTGACAAGTGAGGCACCGAGAGACAATCTATGATACTTATTTCTTTATTACTAGCCTCCAGTGGTGTCATTGGATATCCTGGTACATCTTCACTACTCTAGGATTCACCTCTAGAGGGGATGTGTGGAACTCCCTCATCACTTCCACTAGAAGTGACACTGGTACCATGGTACATCCTATAAAGAAGATGATGTGATCCCCACCATAAGAAAATATCTTAGGTGCCTATACTAAGTATGTCAGATCACGTCGATTCTCACAGTCAGAATCCACATGTTGTAGCTCCATGATTCGCTAAAGAAGAGGTGGAGTGACTGTAAGAGACTGAAGAAAATATGCTCCATCCCGATCCACAAATGATATCTTCAAAGCTGCCAGCTACTCTGTTGCCTCACCAAGTAGCAGTATACCAGATCTCCTGCTAAGTGAATCTGCTACAAAATTACCCATTCTAGGAGTATAGAAAATCTCATTGTCATGGTCTTGGTGGAACTCATGCAAAATGTCACAGTCTCAGGTTTAGGTCCTTATGAGATAAGATATACCTGAGACTATTGTGATCAATGTAGAATCATTATCGTTCTCTCGTCAAGTAATGTCTGCACATATTCAAGGAAAAGGTCACTACTGCTAACTCCCGGTCATGGGTTGCATAGTTCTTATCATGCAGTCTCAGCTGTCGAGAACCATATGCGATCACTGCTCACTCTTTCATAAAGACATATTCATGTCTGGTCCCTGATGTGTCTCTATAAACTTCATACCCAACTCCCTCCTCTGAAAGCCTCTATATGGGGCACTTTTCAGCACCTGCCTCAACTCCAAAAAACATTGTTGACATCTCTCCAACCATACAAAGGTTTTCCCTTTCTTTTTCAACACTGATAAAGGTGATTCAGCACTTTAGAAATCTAACACAAACCTCAAGTAGTATCCAGCCACACCCAGGAAACTTTTTACCTATGTCACACTCATAGAAGGCTCCCAAAAAATTACTTCCTAAATATTCCCTGGATCCACTGCAATTCCAGCCACTAATCTGAAATGTCCTAGAATGTGATCCTCTTAGATCAAGAACTAGACCTTTGAGAGCTTACCATAAAGCTGGTGCTCTCAGAGTGTGTCTAGGACAATCTGCAAATGATATGCATGCTCCTCCTAAGTAGCCGAGTAGAACAGAATGTCATCAATTAACGCTAATACAAAGTGATCAATGTATGAATGGAAGATACTATTCATGATTACCTTGAATACTGCTAAGGTTTCTTACACAGAACGGTATAACCAAGAACTCGTAATGGTCGTACCGACAACGGAAGGCTATTTTCTGCACATCCTTATCTCACACTCTGAGTAGGTGATAGCCTGACCAGAGGTCTATCTTAGAGAACCACATTACTACCTTGAACTGATCTAAGAGGTCTTTAATCCCCTTGATTGGGTACTTGTGCTTCACGGACACCTAGATCAGGCACCGATAGTCAAATCAAAGTCACAAGAGCCAATCCGCCTTCTAGGTAAACAATATTAGGTCTGCCCAACCAGAAACAATAGGATAAATGAATCCCTTCCCCTATAAGTCCTCTATTAGTACCAACAACTCAAGAAGCTCTACGAGAGACATCCGACAAACAGTTTTAGATATCAGTTCCATCCTAGGGTAGAAATAAATGTAAAATTCCCTCTATCTGTGATGAGGTAGACCCGGAATATAATCAGGGAAGACATATGAATATTGGTCCACCTCTATAGGATAGCTCTAATTCTCCACATCATCTGATCTGAGGGTAAGGCTAGCCAACTGATGATTGATCAGATTCACTCTCTTCTGAGTATGTCCATCCTTTGATGCAATGTCTTCCTTATAACAAGTGAAGGTAAAACTGGTCCCATCCATGCAGACACACCGCACATTGTGCCTAATAATGTAAATCTGAGCATAGACTGTAGATAACCAGTCCATGACCAAGATGAAGTCGTAAGTCCTCGATGCCGCTACTAGGAGATCTTAGCTGAAGCTCTCACCTCCCTGAATAAGCTCACACTGACTGGACTACTGCTTAATCATCGAATCTACTTTTGTACGAATATATAGCCATAAGGATCGAGCCAACAACTCCATCTAAATCTCTGATCACTGAAAAAGGGTAGTGGAAATTAAATATTGACTGGAACTTGTGACTATAAGTACTGCAGTTATGGCGATGTAGACAAATATCATACCTTATATCATCTCTAGAGCCCCTTGGTCAGAGGAATCAACAACCTATATATATGGTCACCCTTTTCATCTTCCTCCATGTGGTCAGGTGGACCACCTGGTGGTGATGTGGGTAACATCTTGAGTCATCTCCCACCGTCAGCTACACGACCAGCTCCTCGACCACAACTTTCTTCCCGTTGCAGACCTCCGCGATCGAACCTCTATCTCTGCCTGGGCGGTCCTTCGATTGTATGTTGGTCATACATACAACGGGTCTCACAGTCACGAGCCATGTGACCCAACCCACCCGATGAGAAAAACTGCCTCCTCCTCGAAATATAGTTTTTGTCTCTAATGCCCCGCACAACCGTTCCTGAATCTAAATGGTCTTCCACCTATAGGCCTGGTCCTCTTGGACCTCCATGAAATCTCTCTGCTTCCAGATGTAGATTAATCTGCTACATGACTTCTGGTGGTGGGTCTTGATACTAGTTACTGCTCAGCAAGGAAACTCTCTATTAAGAGAGCTTGATCGAACACCCCCGCCGACATCGGGATGCTGAGAAAAAATCATCACAGCCCTGATCTCTCGCATGTGACCCTGATCAAAGGTCTAGGCCCTGAAGAATGGGTCCCTAACTATATCAGTGGAGTACCATGAGATTTCAGGGAACCTCACTGAGTATTGTGCCCTATTCATAATTCCCTTCTACAAATGAAGAAGCTCTTGTATGCGCACTCCGTGAAGAGTCGCTGAGACAAACTCTTCACGAATCAGGCTCTCAAAGTGTTCCCAGATAAGTTTCAGCTCCTAGTGAACCTAGATCATCAACCTCCACCATATGCATGCTTTTTCATATAGAATACTGGTGGAAAGGATCACCATAATATTAGCAGGTTTCCCTACCAATCAAATGACTCTCACTATGGCCTCCAGCAAATTCACAACTACTTGTGGGTTTGCCTTACCGGGAACCTTAGTGGCCTCTTCCGCTGGAAGATGATAAACATGATAAATTGCTATGAACCATCATCAACAATGTCTTGTGCCATAGGTGGACCAATGGTTAATGGTACCTTTGTTGCCTCTACTGGAAGATGACCATGTAATAAGGCCTTGTCCCTCGATGGGCTATCATCACATACTCTACCCAGAACCGTAGCTGGTTGTGTGCATAGAGAAATCCTAAAAAGAAACAGATGGGCCGCAGTAAATAATTTATACCTAGTGAGATGCCTCAAAGAGTTCATCAAGAAAAATTTTTAGAAGTACACATGCAATTACTGTTTTTTGTGCACATAGTCAGAAATCAGAAGTTAGGGGCATCGTGTATAGATACGTCAGCCACCGCACCAACACTGGATTCCCTAAACTGATAACCACATTCACTATACATAACACGATTATAGTTAAAAACATCAGTGTCCAATGATCTATGGTAGAACAGACTCCTCTTATGCCCATTTTTCCTGACCCATCCCCCGGAGCCCATGTCGTGACTACCCCAAGCCTGCCTTCCACAGGCCAGGGGCTAGCTACTAGCACCAAAATGCATGTTCCCTAAAACCGGGAAGCCATTGCCTTTATATCCTATAAACACACACAACTACTCACACAACAAGATATGAAAACATGTAAATTGTATAGTAAAAAAGAGTTTGTACAATAAGTAAAAGGAAATGAATACAAACCCAACTATAAATTACAAGAAAACAGAAAGGTACAAGAAAACTGAATGGTACAAGTAAACTAAAACAACTCATGTGAACACCCACTAAGGATCCTACCTAAATCGTAGGTACAGATCTCAAATGGTATTCTCTATGGTACTCCTCATCTAATGTCCTCATCCGAGCTACCTCCAGTCTTGGTTCTCACGTCCTCAGTTAATGATGTCTGTTGTCTAACCCAAAAACACTATGGTGTGGGCATAGACCATGCAGGGGTAAGTATAACAATACTCAGAAGGGACCCGGAGACCCTCAAGGTCTCAAAAAACCACACAGGATAAACGAAACATCACGAAATAAACTTATAACCCTAATTAGGTATATACCCATACATATGCAAAAGTTATGAAGTATACCAATCTCAATACAGGGTAAAACTCATAATCCTAAAGAAGATCTGTTCTATAAAAGAATGAATACCATGAAGGTAAGTTCCACACAGGTACACCATACAGATGAATACCAACAAGGTAGTACCATAATGGAAAACACAACATGGGTATAGACTCATATTGATGATTATATGTAACTACTTAATCATCGTACTATGTTAAGAGGCAGGCCCACGTAGGATCCTAAATCACATCAGACCCATAGAGGATCGAGGTACAACACCAGACCCACACAGGATCCTAGTACATCGTCATACCCAGACAGGATTCTAGTACATTGTTAGACACACAATGAATCCTAGTACGTCTTTAAACCCACACAGGATCCTAGTACATCGTCAGACCCACACACGATCCTAGTACATCGTCAGATCAACACAGGATCCCTTTCTCAAGTCACATCCTACTACAGGGTAAACACAGTAAGCTTACTCGTATATGAATGAGTCCCCTCCTCAAGCTAAAATTTGATACTCCAAAGGCCATGAAGTCTCAATACGATATATCCCAAAATACCGCCATGTAATACGAGTCACAACGCAACAGATTGTGCGTAAATTGGATGCCCGATCTGTTAGGTATCAACCTTTTACTCCCAAGGGCACTGTTAGATTCATTCTCGATCCAAACCGATCATACCCAAACATACGCAAATCTAAAGAGGGGCATACAAATAAGACCATATCGCTCCTAGATTTCTAGAGAAATGGAAGGTTTGAAAAAAATACACTCAGTGCCAATGTTATGGTGAGAAGAACGTATAGAGTTGAAATTGGTCCGGGTTCGGTCTGGCCCGGCCCATTAAGGGTGGTCCGGCCTGGAGGCCCGTCCTGGATGCATGAGTGGGGGGGGGGGGGTCGCGTGCCCCCTGCCACAAATCACTAAATGTCCTTCCGCAATTCGATAGTCAGAATCATGCTGGACCCGCCTCCAGTCTTGCTCGGTCCATCTTGGCCGACCGAAATGGCTGGCTTCTTCTCATCCTGGCGACGTATCGTGTACCTCAACTCTTGGGCATGTGGAAGGTAGACTGCCTTCCCTTAATCACCATGATACATCTCAAGGATCTTTCTCTTAGGGTGGAGCAGATGCATATCACCGCTATGTCGTGCGAACGGCCTCTGCTGGCCACCGCCCTTGCTATGCCATGGTCTGACGGGCTGGTTCCCTTCTCAGGTGGCATGGTTGCACCACTGCCATCTTCACGGCCAGCCTTGGTGCTGACTACTATTCCAGAGCCCCACCGGTGCCAACATCTGGCTCCAGTTTCCATCTTCCTCTATCGCATTGATTTCATCAAAAAAAACCCCACATAATTGTAGAGTGGTTGGCCATGTTCATTTGGCATGCACCCTCCTTGTTAGAGTGGTAGCAAGAATTTCACAACATTGAATCATGAATAAAATCATGAAAGTGTAAATGAGGTGATCAAAACATCAAACCCTACCTCGAGGGTTATTTTATTGTGCGAGATGAAAATGATGAAGGCGAAGAAGGTGCCAACGTTTAGTAGCATTCGTAACCACTCTTCCGTAGTTGGTTCATGTGTTTTCTATTTTCATTATTCCAAAGAACGATCTTCAATGGTGTTCTTCGTTTGGAGGAAATGTTCTTCATTGGAGAGGTAGGATTTCTCCACAACTTTCTCCCAATTATCCAAAATTCTCCATCCAATCCTCAAAAGAAAAGAGGTTCCAATATAAATTAAATTTAGTAGATTAATTTGGGTTGTCATAATTAAATTATGACACATTTAATTAATTTGAGTTAGCTAGAACAAACAAATGGGGAGTTGAAAGTGGTTTCTACAATTACAAAGGTTTCGAGTGGTCCTCGCCTTTAAATCGAAAATGGGGGTTTTTAGTTCTGGTGGTCCCCACCACATTAACATTCGTATGAGAGGTTTTATTAGATATAATATAAATTTTTATTCTATGCTATTTTTCATTTTCACAAAAAACAAAAAATCTATCATTCATCCTCGACCTACTACGGTCGAGTTGAATGTCTCCATAAGTTAATACCAGGGCAGTGAGTTCAACAGTGCCCTCAGAATTCAATTATATGCACCAGTTTAAAAGTTACAAAAACCCGCTCGTACGTTTATTGAACGTACTCGAAAAAAAGTTCCAAATTTTATTCCGTGTTCACCAGTCCTCGGAATAATGCGTCTTAAATATTCATGGACTTGTAAAATTATAGTATAATTAAAAATAATAATTACATTTCATTCATGGGTTGTTACAGTTTTCGCGGATTCTGTGAAAAATGTTGATGTCTTATAATATTTATTTTGGTTTATTACTCCTTCCTATATCCCAAAACAAGACAGGATACCCCAATTCAATTAGTTTTCCAATAACATGTATTAAATTTATTATATTTTTGTATTATATGATATCCTTATCAATTGATTATTAATTATTACTATTTAACTATAAATTACCGTGGTTTCATGATACACCGCTAGGCACTGTAGATATTATCATTTTCTATAGAGGAATTATTTTTTATGGTATTGGGATCATTTTTAGCATTTTATAGACATGATAATATAATTACATTAATTAAAGAAAACATTTCATTACAATACATTCCAATAACCCTTTACAATTAACGTTTTATATTATTAAGATGAAACATTAACTAAAAAACAACCCACCCATTTGACCACTGAACATTTTTTCAACTATGAGAGAAACTTCATAATAATTCCAGAGACATCTAAATCTCCAATAATGTCTCCACAAAATAGGATCTTCTAGATACGGGGACCTTTTCATATATTCCTTAAACGGGACATGGAAGCATAATAAAGTGGTGAGGTCAAATGATTAGCAATGGTAAGAATAAGTACTGGCAATTGAATATCATTATTTTGAATAATTTAAAGAAACTCATATAATCATGATACATAAGAACCATATAACCAATAACAAAATATCATAAATCTTGACACATGTCATAAAATATCATACTACTTGAATCAAATTAGTTTAGAAAAAATAATTAATAAACATGATTCCTTAGAGCCTAAATACAAGCATATTGCCTGTAAATATAACATTATATTTTAACATGGCATATCAAATTACATTTCAACAAACATAATAATTTATGAAATGTTATATTATATATGGACATAATTTATATGATTGATGATGTGAATAAAATAATACTCATGCTTCATGTTGTGATCAAAAGAATCCACATGCTTCATTGTGTGAACATACAAAAGGACCAGTCTTCGTATTGCAAGACAACTATATGTTGATGAATTATGTCATAAAAAACTTCATTTACATATTTAACATTTTTTAATCATGTTATATAAATCCTTAATTAATTATTTATAAGGGGTTGTAAGACCAAAACCATTTATAATCCAAACATATGGTTCCACTATAAAAATGTCATTAATCACATTATAAAAACCCATATAATGGATAATAGGTTTCACATCCTCTCCTAGCAGCATCCCCAAAATTGATTTGAATAATATAAATGGTAGAAGCAAATAATTAAAAAACCAGATATGAGTATTTAATAATATAATTTGGTGGGTGGTTCTTGAAAAATAACTTATATGGGAAATGAATTTTAATGACAAATAGAAAAATAGAAGTGAAACCATTATAGAGTTTCAACAAAACATATTTATAATTATCATAAAATATGATTTTACTAATCAAATTAATAATTAATTTTTGAAAATATTAAGATAAAATATTTGAGAAGAATTAATTATAAAAATAATAATATATAATCTAACTTTTAAATGAGATAAATACTTTTAGAAGTTGATATGAATTAATTTTTAAAATATGTTACTCTTAAAAAATAATTATAAAAATCCTTGAAAAATAATCAATGGTTTCCAAATGGTTATGAAACATCATTTCAAAATATTTAATTTTAATGATATAAAACATCAATAGTACATCATGGAAATGATATAATATATATGAAAACGAGATTTATTAGGGAATAAAAAATGTTTTATTTTGAATATTAGAAAATGAGTTAAATATTTTTAAAAGCCTTTGTTGGAATATAACATCATAATATAGGTTGTAAAACTTCTATATTAATAGATTAGAAGGGAAATATGGTGGACACTTGAGAGGATACATACTTTAGTTTAATATTATGTAACTAATTAAAATTTTAAGTAATAATTAACAAGGAAGTTTATGAATAACATTTTATTAAAGAGAGGACGTATATTTCTTAAATGACTCTCTTTTTTGATAATGAAATTCATCGATAAATATCATTGAGTTAAAAAATAATTTTCCATATAGATATATGGGTAAGTTTATAATTTTATTATAAATCAAATTATTTATCAAGCATAGTAGGGTAAAGCTCAATGAATAGAAATTTAACTCACGGAAATGATATTTGTTCGATCCAAATCACTTACAGATGAAATAATTCATTAAATAATGGAACATTAGAATGTTATAATTTTTTATAAATGTAAAGCCCCGAAACATTTTGCTAATTTTACATATAATAATTTAAATTATAGTAATATAACAAATATATATTAAATAATATCTCAAAGAACAAATATAATTCAATAAATGAGAATTGATTTTTGAAAACAACACATTATAATGTAAATATAAGAATAAGATGGTTAAAATTAAATTAATATCAATCTATCATGAAATGAGTGGTACAAAATAATATGGAATTAAAAATTCTAGTGAATATAACATATAATATAATTTATGATCCACAATATCAAACATGTCACGTCGAATTGAAAATTATTTAAAGAAACCCTGGCCTTTAATTCTTGCTTATTTGATCACATTTTAGCCTCATGTATAACAAAAATAAACCTAAAATCACCAATTTATGAATATTATTAATTAATTTATCCTATTTAAACATCATTAACAATTATTCCCTAAATATATTTTATTTATTTATTATTTATTTTTAATATTGGGAGTGTGTAATACAGATAATTTTGATTTGGCTTTATAATTATTATGTATTTATTAATTACAATCCATGTTTTTATAATCAAAATATAATATGAGGTATTATAATTTATTAATTATGATATTTTATAATGCTACAATTTTATTCTCTCAGAATTTTGGTTATGAACATTAATGATGAATTCAACAATGATATTATTTTGATGATTATTAGTGAATGAAGCGAGCTTTCATAATTAAAGAGTTATTTTTTAATAGAATATATATATATATATATATAATATTTGTATATTTATTTTTTAACACATATTACTGAAAATAGAATTCCCATATCCATCCATGAGAAAAATTTATACCATTTCTCAAATAGACGGTTAAACCAACAAAAAAGAACATAGAATAATTATTAGATGATTATGTAGTGATTTAATTGTAATATCATTATAAGAGCAGAAAAATGGTATTATTTAGTGTTTATTAGTTCTACTTGTAATTATATTAAAAGATTAGAAAAATATATCAATATATATGATGCTACATCTTTGTATAAAGAAATTATTTTTTCTCATACAATTCTATTCAGAATAGTTGAATTTACAATGGGTTTTCCTCATATTTTTTATAGATTTCATAATTATTATTTTATAAATAATAATAATTTAGAATAAAAAATCTATTTTATACATTAAAAATAACTTCATTACTAACAATAATATTTTAGGATGAAAATAAAAACAGAAATCAATCAATCCCTAGAGGCAGTAGTCCATTCATTATGAAAGATACTAATTTAATTTTATATAGAATGAGGAAGTTAATTAATATGGTTTATGATGTCAGAATAAAAAATATACCATAATCATTATATAAATATATAAAATTATCTATTATTACCATCCTTTAATAGAGGTGAAGAGAATAAAAAAAAATTCATCCCAGAGGTGTCATTCAGGACAATGTATGGTTGACACATTAATTTCATTTAATAAAAAAACAAGAAATGTTTATAAAAATTAATATAATTTTAATAAAAAAACTAATTAAAATGATTTTTTATTTTAGTATTTTCTCACATAATTTTTCGATGAATGAGGGATTACAATGAAATATAAATGTTATTAAAAATGTATAAATATATATATCACTAATTGAGTTATCTCCATTGTGAAGGGGGTGTGAATTAGATGTAATTTCATGTGAGAGGAACATAACATGTTTATAGTGTGTAGGATTTTATAGTAATGGTTTAGGATGATTTTGGTAAGGAGAAGTGTGATGTGTTTGAGGGTTTGTGATGAGAGGAGTTTTACTATTTTAATTGAAACAGATGACATTATTATATGTACCTAAAAACTATTCAGTAATTTGAAGTCTCCATCAAAGAATGTGATTCCAATATTGATATATATTTTCGTGGGGGAAAAGATGATTTTTGAACCCCACCTCCGTAAATTAATTTATATCATTTCATAATGTGATTAATCAGTTACCTCTTTGTGTACTCTTTTCCACTATTTTGGGATTCACCACTGTAACTAGGTTTTACCTATGTAGTTGTTCCTCCTTGATTAAAAATGATCACTATTATATAATTTGTAAGAAATTATTAAACTATTTAAATATGATATATTTTATTAAATTAAAAAAGTTATAAAAATTAATTTTATAATACTAAATTTTGAATGTATGAATATTATATTTTTAGTATAATCTATGTTTTAAAATGTCAAATATGGGATTATAAAGTAAACACAACATTTTATTATATGAAATCACTTGTAAATTAAATTCATGGTCTAATAAAATGGTATAATGAAATTTTAATTCATACATATATATTAATAAAATTATAAAATTCATTTTATTTTTACGAATGTTATTTTTCATTATTTTACTAAATATTAATATTAAAAAAAATTAAACCGAATATTAATTTGAAATTATAAATTCAATAATGAAGTAATTTTTTCCATCTTAAAATTATAAATGGTTTATATTTAATTATTTATGGAAAAATAAAGTATAGAAAGAAAAATATTATTATGGAAAAATGACTTCATATAATTCTGTTGTTATAATTCATATTTCATGAAAATTTCAAAAAAATGTATATTGAAATAATAATTTAAGTATATAGAGATTACATATTATAATAAACTTTTAAATTATATACATATCATTTAACCCGGTAAGTTATTCCGTGGTGAAAGACCCCTGAACATTTATCAAAAGAAAGAAAAGGTACAATAGAACAAGAAAAAGAATGCGGGTGAACATCTTTCCCCCATCCAGCCATCAGTTCCTGCAGAAAAGAGACAATTCCAAATCATAATAGTCATGTTTTCACCGCCTTTATAATATGGTGTTCCCTATGCATTTTTTAATTTCCATTCAGAATTAGTTTCATATTACTTCAAGAGATTGACATACTTCTCTCTTAACTTAACCTGTTCCAACGATAAAGCCTCTCTCTTGGATTGTCCATGACCTTTTCTAAATGTAGGAATATCACCTCTCTACCTCTTAGCTAATGACCTAGTGGTCAACATATTTGGTAGGATTGAATAATCATTTCTTGTTTTCCTCTTTTATAGCACAGTCCTCATTCCATCACTGCCAAACATCATGCATCTCCTGCGTAGAACAATGTCACTATAAGACGACCTGGCAATTCATCTATTTTATTTGTCACTGTTAGAACAACTTCCACATTTTCTAGTGATTTTCACATATTAATATTTACTGAATTGATCATCTATCCCCACAATAATAGTCACTATAGAATCTGGAGTCCCTCTCAAGTCTTATTTATTATTATGATCAGTCATGGTATGAACTTGATTATTCTCCACATTTCCAAAACCATCATATATCTCAATATCAGGTTATTTTATACCATATTTCTCTTGATTTCTAATATCAATCTGTATAACATTATATAATTTAGGTCCCTCAGTCACAATAAGAACCTCCTCATGTTCCAAGAAAGAAACTGATTGTTAGTTATATTATGATCATGCACTCCATCATTTTTACAATCCACACTGCCCAACTACAGTTCATGCCTAATACCCAAACTCAAATGAGAGAAATCACCAACATTATCCATCACAGACATCTTTTAAATCCCAAGGTCACTAATCAACCTATCAAAAAACACTTCACTTTCACATTAGGAGGAACCTGTAAATCATTTATTCCACAACAACTCGCGGGGCTCCTCTGTTGGATCACCCTACCACATCTCCTGCACTGCCACTGCAACAAAATGTTCAACAACCACATCATCGCTATTTCAATCCCATCCCACACAGATTCCATCATTTCTACCATCCAATGAAAAAAGTACTAGACCTGAGTCCTCAAAGACATCATTACCCTCTGATAGGCTTCAAACCAACTTCATGTTATGAAAAACCAACTCAGAATGACCAAAATGAAGTCAGGTCCTAGATTACTCGATTCCGAATTCAAACAAAACCACTTACCTCCAAAAAACATCTTACAACCAGTGATCCAAAAACAGTTAACTGGAGGCCTCACAAAATTAACCTCTACACAAATCCACAGTCAAATTGGATGACACACAACCTCGTTACGATAATCAAAACACAAGAACCACCCTTCCGTATTCCCAATTGCACACCAAATGGAAGGGTTCTGGATAGAGAGGGGTAAACTAGGAAACCATACCCAAGTATCTATCATTGAAGGGACTTTCCTCATTTGAAAATAAATTATCTAGTGGAAAAGATAGAATGGGGATCCACTGAACTATCTGGGTTCCGTAGACCAGGCATCGATCAAGTCTTCTTCCTGGACAAATCGGACCATGATGTGCTTGTGGTCAAGAAAACCAATGACCCCATGTTGTCTCTAGTTCCATGAATCTTTGACGAAATGATCATGCACTTCCACCGATTGTCAATTGAGCCAGAAGTAAGCCACTGGGGTGAGATGGCATAGATCCAAGGCATTATTGAGATATGTTGGAAGCATAGGCAAAATGGGTTCCTCACAAAAAAGACATGGAAACTTCAGAGAAAGCTGTATTATCAATAAGGGAGGAGGAAAAGCACAAGAATGCGGAGAGGACATAATCTTCTTAGAAGAATGAGGACCCCCCCCCCCCCCCGATAAAGAGGGGCGATCTGGCTCTGACGGTATGCAGCTAGGGCATCACTGCAAGAGATAATTAGGCCCCTGTGGCATCTCTACCAATCTAATTTTTTTTTGTAATCAACTACACCTTCTTAAAATACATATACAAAACGATTCATTTGAAAAATATTAATCGAAGAGAATAATAATAAATAATTATTCGGATTAGTTTTTTTAATTTATATACTAAAGATTATATTATTAATACAATGTAACTATTTCATGTATTATTTAGTCTGCTGATTCATTAGTTCAGTGTTTCTTTATTACTCATACTATTTATGACAATATTAATTTAAATATTACAAATTCTTAAGTTTTTACATTCTTACAAAAACATAAATTCCAACGTAATAATTTTATATATATCACATGGATGTAATTAAATAACGATATTTTTGACTTAGTTATAATTTGAAATATACAATAAATATCATTTTACTTATCATTCCTCAATCAACGTTAATCATTAATAAAATCAAATACATGAATATGTATATACCATAATAATTTCTTATCTTCCACATAGATTTTTCAAAAAAAAATTGTGTTTATAAATCTTTAAACCATAGATAAATTATATTTTCCATAAAAATAACTCTTCTATTCAACCTCTAGTTTATAAATGTACACCCTTGTTTTTGTGTACCATGATCTCAAAAAATTAGAGAGACATCATCAGAAATATAATGGATCTCATTTTCATTATATTAATAATAAGTTCCAAGTATATCAGTTCTATATAAATAACTTTTCGAAAAATAAATTAACTACTATATTACGTCATCATAAAGTACATATTAAACCTAACATTTTTCCATACCTAAATATAATGTAATTAAATATTTATCAATAAAAATATAACTTTGACTTATAATCACTTTTCATGGTTTTTGATATAATTTAACATAATCTTTCTTATATTTATAGAAAACCTAATGATCAAAAATATTCACATGATTCAAATAATATTTATAATTAGTATAATATTCTATAATATCATTAATATATACAAATAAATAATGAAAATATCAAGGAGTATTAATATTTTTTTCCTTTCTGATAATACCATCACTACATTAGTTACATCAAGGATACTCACCCATTATCTATCACGATGTGTATATACTAAAATTATTAACCATATATATAAGCTCCCTTATGCGAGTTATATGACATAGTGGTTTCTGGTTAAATACCAATTTTATATTCAATTTTTTTATCCCGTTTCAACTGGATACTAGAAGAAAAATTATTATGATAATGTACAATAAAATCAGAGTAAATGATCATTTGAATATAAAAGAAAAATAATTATTTCTCTACTATAATGGCACATTCATTTCAACCTTTAGTAATTAAATTTTAACTTTTTCACACATGGTTCATCCTATAACTCTCTTTGTTCTACTTGGGTTAATTTATGTTTTATTCTCTCATAATTATTATCATAACCCATTAATGTAATTATGGAATAAATATTTTTTTTAAAGCTGATATGGTAAACAAGGTATATATCCCTTTATATTTTCTACTTTTGTATTTTCAGTCCCTAATAGTCTTGGAGATGTCATTTCTATAGCTAGTAGAAACAAAAGGCCACTGAAAATCTAGTTGATGGCACTAACTAGTTCGGACTGCCACCAAGAGACAATAAAAATATACATGTTCCACTGGAAATATATTTAACAATGATTGGCCTTCTAGTGGATTCTAGCCATTATATGCTCTTTTCTTGTAGATGTAAACTAGAATATGTCTCTACTAGTCATCAATATTTTTAAGGGTGAAATTTTTCCCATTTACTTAAATTAATGTTTTAATCTCCTCTAATATTCTAGATTAGTTATACTATAAATTTATTAAAATTAGGGCCACCTTGGTGATTATTCTGATGGGCTACCTCCTTATATTTGTGATCCTTCATGATTATGTATGTCTTGGGTTTCATTATTCCTAATCCTATAGAATTTATCCTTAAAAGTGCTTTCTTCTCACATTCATTTTGTGTTTGATGTAAATTGATACTAGATAACTATATATAATTGGATAATGGAAAATTTGACATTATTTATTTATATATAGTTTCATTAGTATAATATCTCATCATCTCCCATATTTCTTCTATAAAGAAAGATATTCTTCATCTATGTTGAGGAAGGTGTCTCTATACTATTATATAACCCATAGCATTAATATTAGTACTATAATTATTTCCTTTATATTTATACAAATAATGTTATTTCTAATATTTCATGTCAATTATGAGTGGTTTAAAAAAATCCATTATAAACCTAGTTTTACTCCCATTATGAGATTGATAAATTTCGTCAATGATTGTTTGGAATTGGACATGGGTTTTAAATCATTACAGATATTTGGAATCACTAGTAAATTATTTTTAAGAAAATGTGATATTTTATTTGAAATTTATTAATCCTTGGAAAATGATTATGGAACATGGTTTTGGATTATAACATATAATATTTTTATACAATATTGATTTTTTTATCTTCAATATAATGATAATATAAATGAAATATTATGAGATCTTAGTGTCTGGGAAAAAACTAAACAAATTACAACCCTAATGGTGTTAGCTTCCATTAGGGGAGTTTTTCATTATTTCTTGGAGACATTGGAGTATCCTTTCCAAGGGGACACAATTCCTATACTATAAGAGTCATGTAGACTAATAAATATTCATTAGAGATTCTTAGTAGTTTGGTTTTATATTACCACATCAATGTATAACAAACTTGGTTGAATTGAAGTAACATTACAAGGATGATCTTTTTTATGTGCTTACTTTTCATTTTGTTCAAGTAATATATATTCCTTCTTGAAAATGTTTATTTTTATTATTATTCCATAAAAAAGGGTGTAGTCCATACTTATTTTCTTTATTAAATATGAATTTTTTTTAAAATATATAAAAATGAAAATTTATAAATCAAAGATTATGTCATATGTTGTATTTAAGATAACTATTTTAAATTTGATCTAATAGATTCACATTGTTAGACATTGTGTTGATTAATTGATTGTATCCAAATAGTTATTTATGCTCACACCATACACTGGGTTATGCATTTTGGTATTCTTGGTTTTATAGGATTTTGGTACAGGAATGAGAATTATGTAATAGATGAATCTTTTTTCTCATTTTACATACCGGTTGGTTGGAAGGTTTGTGACATATGGTCATGTGGATATAAAATCAAGGGTTATTTCTAGATCCATGCTATTGATGACCTTATTTTTTTCAATTGGGACATTGTTTTCATGATGTTTGATGATAAGATTATAGTTACTATTTTGACATATTATATTTTTTATACACTATTTTATTATGTTTAATGTCTATTATATTTTTCGAGGTGAAATCATTCCCATATTATATTGTAGGACACCCTATTATTTTTATCCATCTAATTCTGACTAGGAACAGGATTTCGGCCTTATTAATGTAAAATTATTGTTTAGTTATGGGATTAACTAGAATTGTTTTTTACTAATTACTATTAGAGTAGTGGTTTCATATAATCATTTTGTTATTCAGATGTATCACCAACTTGTGACAAGTTTCTTCTAATATACTCGAGATATTATTTTTAGGACTCAATAGGTAGTGTGGGGTTGAACCTTGATAGTTCAATTTCATGAAAACAATTGAGTTAAATAGGGTAGTCTAGGGATGTCCAATGATCTTGTTTATGCATTTAGACTTTTAATGGGATAATAAAATTTGGATTACATTAAAAGAATAAAATAATAATATAAATTATTTATATCATCTTGTTTTACAATTTATGTATCCTCAATGAATAATAATTATTATTACTATATAGGAGGCTATAGATAAACCCCTACAGGTGAATCATCTATTCTATCCAGTTCTTGGAGTACTATAGTTTCAAAAATCAAATATATGGGAGACATAACCAATGTAGAACTAGAATAAAATTTGGATGATTGTGATGAGTTTACTAATAAAAACAATTTGATTAGCCATGGTTATAAGGGTCCACCTGATTCTGAGGAATTGTTCTAAAAGATCAGCGAGACGTTAAACATTTTTTAAAACTCATATGGATTTCAATGTCCGATACACCACATATATATACTATGGTTGTAACATCCAAGGTAAATGAGAATACTAAATTTTTATATTTATTAATATTTTTTAATTAAATATAAATTCTACTTTTAATTGGTTTCTATGTTCGATAGCGTACCCGATACAAAACAACGGGTTTCATTGAAATCTTATGTTGCACACTAATAATATTATATTATTATTTTATATGGTACTTATCTCCAAGCTGTTGTATTGGTGAGAATGAAAAAAAAATAACTACAATATTATTATAAATATTTTTAAAATGTATTTACATTTATCCAATAAAATGTTAATGGCTTAAAATATGAATGGATCTAATTTTAAGTATAATTTACATTAAAAGGTGGATTTACCACCTTTTCATGGTGAACCCTATTTAAAAATAGTATTGTTCACTTTTATAATTTCTAATTAATAAAATAAAATATTTCTTTATTATGGGGACATCAAATATTACATTGGGTAATTTTTTGGTATTTTCTGATAAAGTTCATTTTTTAATGAATAGTAAAAAATATTGTATTTTAATTCAATAGTGACTTTTAATATAATTTATTAATATGGTTAGATTATCTTTTAATTGGTTTAAAGTGAAATTAAAATATATTTTTACCATTTAATATAATTTTGGTCATTGAATTAATTTCACTTTGAAATTGCATATAAACAAGTATCAATCATTTGATAGTTATTGTTTCTTTAAAACATGCTATTTGTTTTGATAACGGAAATTAGTTTTAAAATTAATTAATGACCCTTATGTGTTTTTAATTTTTCAAAATATACATCATTTTTGAGTTCGGAATATCAAATATTGCTTAGCCTTATTTTTTGGTAATTTTCTGAAAAACCTCAATATTTGATGAATAGTGAAACAACTTAGCGGTAGTTAAAAAAACTAATTTTTTCATTTAAATGGAATTTTACCACTTCTATAAATTGATTTTATAAAATAAAACATACATTGTTGTTATTAATAAGTAAATATTGGTTCATTAAGATGAAAATAATTTTTCGGGAATCGTAACTTTTGACTTTTATTTACTACGGTTAATGGTAAATAAGGTAATTCAAGGTTAAAAGAATAATATAACAATTTGAAATTACCTTATCACTTATCCAACCCTTATTTTTTGAGTCATTTACGTAAATGGGTATCTTTGGGTCGATTTTGGGACCCCATTGAGCCACATGGGAGTGATAATTACAATTTACATTAATTAACTTATAGTATAGGCAAAAATGTAAAAAGAAAATATCTTTTAGTAAATTAATTTTTTTGTGTTATATAAGTCATATTTTCAACTATAAATATTAATTGGAAATAAAAAAATATTTCCTACATCAAGTTATTTTTTTTTAAATTTTTATACATCAAATAAATTAAATTATTTATGACACAATAATGATGTTGTATTTACCTCATTAATAAATGATTTAAATAAATATGATTTTAATGATTAAAATATTATCCAAAACCTGTCCAATTCTTATTTGACGATTTTATTTCTACCTTGAGTCATCTAATCTTCAACTATAATTATTTTTGGTCCATTATAAGCCGAATATCATTATATAATAAAATAATATTTTCATACTTTCCTAAAGAGCCCCTCCTCACCCTTACAAAAGGAGACCATTTATAACCAATTCCTCACTCCTATAAATTTTTTTGGCTCATCCAAACTCTATCAAATTAATCTCTATAAATCCCTATAATCCTCTTATAATCCTTAATTTAGGCATAGGGCACTTCAATAAGTCCTTTGCAAAAAAACCAAAGGGAGTTACCGAAATTATAGGTAACAGTTTCTATTAAATTTTATTCGTTTATTTTACATATTCAACCCCTAAACCCTTATTATTCCATTATTTTGTAAAAAACCCAGTATCCTAAATATACTAGGATGTTGTTATAAGAATTATTCTAACTACACTTACACACACAACCATCTAATGGATGAATAACATAATGCTTCTGTGGATGGAAAACTAACGCCTCACGAAACAATAATTGTTCAAATATCTACCACAACCTCTCATGGTGTCCATTGTGATGGAAATATATTTATATATGATATATATTATGTTTATGATTTCCTTAATCTTCTTTTCTTCCCATTTATAGCAAGACTTTATGATTTCCAAAGTGGGTAAATACAAAAGTCTCATTTGAAGAAGTGCGGAAAACCACCCCTTCAATGTCATGTGATTCGTTAATTCCTTATATATGATGTATAATGTATAGTTTTAGTTATATTATATATGATATTATAATGGAATTATAACATAACAATGCATCATTATGTTTTATTTCAATTAAAATAAGAAATAGAAATGAAAGTAGCGTTCATGCGTACGTATAGCTTAACGTCTCCGGGAACGGTGCATTTCATTTCATACATCCAAATGTAATGTACTATTATAAATACATGTATATACTAGATATATATGATATATAAGATATCTTTGGGCCAATTTTGGGAACCCATTCTGCCACATGGGAGTGATAATTACAATTTACATTAATTAGCTTATAGTAAAGGCAAAAATGTAAAAAGCAAATATCTTTTAGTAAATTCATTTTTTATGGTGTTATATAAGTCATATATTCGACTATAAATATTAACTGGAAACAAAAAAAATTATTTCATACAACAAGTTATTTTTTTATAATTTTTAGACATAAAATACATTAAATTATTTATGACACAATAATGATGCTGTATTTACATCATTAATAAATGATTTTCAGAAATATGATTGTAATGAATAAAATATCACCCAAAACTTGTCCAATTCCTATTGGATGATTTTATTTCGACCTTGAGTCATCTTATATTCCACTATAATTATTGTCGGCCCATTATAAACCGAATATAATTATATAATAAAATAAATTTTTTCACACTTTCCTAAAGAGCCCCTCCTCACCCTTATAAAAGGAGACCATTTCTAACCAATTTCTCACACCTCTAAAGCCTTTTGGCTCATCCAAAATCTACCAAATGAATCTCTATAAATCCCTTTAATCCTCTTAGAATCCTTAATTTATGCGTAGGGCACTTCAAGAAGTCCTTTGGATAAAACCAAAGGGAGTTACCCAAATTATAGGTAACAGTTTCTGTTAAATTGTTTTCTTATATTTTACTTCTAAAACCCCTAAACTCTTTTTATTACTTTCTTTTGTAACAACACCAGGATCCTAAATATACTATGATTTTGTTATAAGTATTATTATAACTACACTTACAAACACCACCATCTAATGGATGAATAACATAATGTTTCTGTGGATGGAAAACTACCGCCTCATGAATCGATGATTGTTCAAATATCTCCCACAACCTCTCATGGTGGCCATTGTGATGGAAATGTATTTATATATGATATATATTATTTTTATGATTTCCTTAATCTTCTTTTCTTCCCATTTATTTGAAGACCTTATGATTTCTATAGTGGGTAAATACGAAAATCTCATTTGATGAAGTGTGGACAACCACCCCTTCAAAGTCATGTGATTCATTAATGCCTTATGTGAGATGTATAAAGTATAGTGTTAGTTATATTATATATGATATTATACTGAAATTATAACATAACAATTCATCATTATTTTTTAATTCAATTTAAATAAGAAATATAAATGAAAGTAGCATTCATGCGTACATACGGCTTAATGTCTCGAGGAACGGTGCATTTCATTTCTTACATCCAAATGTTATGTACTATTATAAATACATGTATATACTGGATATATATGATATATAAGATATCTAAATCATGAATACCATTCTGTATATAATGGACTATTGAACACATGGACAACTTCAAAATATACGGTGTTCATTATTTACCCAAGTACCAAATATCGACAAAATGAACGTTATTAACATAAATTATTACATGTTGTTTATAACATGGTAATAAGTGATCTAAAAGGATCAATAAACTTGAAAAAGGTTCTTAATCAAGTAGAAATTAACTTTATTTTTTATTCCGTATAGTAAAGAATTAACGTGTCATGTTGGACACGAGGTAAGGGACTTCATCTCAATCTCCTTTTATTATGGAATATTTTTTTTTATACACGACATTATTTTATAGGTTGTATAAACACCCTTGACATTTCAAAGGGAATATTTTTCTACGAAGCGTTTTACTAAACTACAAAATGGAATGTATCTTTTAATGTAAGTGGTGACAATGACCTTTTCCACCGTCGCGAGTATTATTTGATCTTTGGATTCCTCAATAAGCTGTAATGTTCTAAAATGAAATTAAATACCTTATACTCTTTTACATATTTTTGGGTATTGAAAATGATTTTGAAAATGGATTTGTTATGACAATATGTCTAAGTGATATATTGTGATTGAAATGTGGTAATGTTTTCTTTCATTTATATTTTCAATATTTTATGTGTTATGATTTTATAATGGTACTTGGACATTTGACGGGTGGTTACATGATAAACCAAATTATGGGTGGTTCCGTGAATACCAGGATGGGTGGTTATGTTATAACCTCCAATTCATTGGGTATGGAAGTCGGCTGTATGGCTATTCCATTTAGTGATATGTGTTGAAGTCGACCGTATGGTTATTCCATTTAAGTATGTTTATTACCCAAGTTACCTTAATATGTTAGGTGTTATTTATATGGGGTTTGTGGTAATCTTTTGGTTACAACATGGTATGTAAGGATCTTTTATTCAGTGAATAGTATTTACTACTTCATAAAGGTGAAAAGTATTTCTTCTGTTAAAGTATTCATGGTTTACATGTTGTTTTGAAAAACTAAAAGTTTTCTTTCTTTGTGAATCCCTTACTGAGCTTTTCATGCTCATCCCAGTTTTTTGAAATGTTTTCCACAGGACATAATTTGGAATAGTGTCAAGGATGGGAACAAGGAAAATTCATGTTGTCTTAAACATGGAACTAGACATGACACTTTTTTCAACAGTTCATGTTTGGTAAAAAATGGAAACCATGTTGATGTGTCTACTTTGTAAATCTTTTGAGATGTTATAGTTATGTCCTAATTCTATAAAATTATAAACCTAAAATGATCCTCAATGTGAATTATTCACATAATTCGTGATTATGTATTTTTTAAGGATGGGTCCATTCAGTTGGTATCAGAGGTCAGTTTAGATAACTTTTTTAGTTTTTGTAATGTTAAATTAATTTCCATAAATTATTTTATGGTAATATTGAAATGATATAGCATTTACAGATTACCATGTCACTTCGCCTAAGATATTACTGTGTTCATAATGGTTTTCCACAGAGGAAACAAGGGTGTTATGTTTGGACGACATTAGGAGGAATACAACCTTCCAAACCACCAACCTGAGATGGTTAGAATCGTAACTGAACAGTTTGTTGCAGTGATGGAATAGTTGGATCAGGCTATAAATGATGGTGGTATCCATGCACGAGATCAGCCATATCAACTGCAGAGTAACAAGTTTGTAGTGGATCATTTCGTGAGGCAACACCACCCATTAATTAGAGGATCATCTGACCTTGTTCAAGCATAAGGGTGGATTAAAGCACTGTAATGTATTTTCGATGTCATGAGTTGTTTAGAATGTCAAAAGGTTAGTCTTGTTGTTTACTGTTTTAATGGAGAAGCTAATAAGTGGTGGTCGATGGATAAAAATATCAGGGATAATAAGGAGATTTATTCTCTGGATTGGTATGAATTCAATGGTATGTTTATTGAGAAATATTTTCCTATGTTGGTTCATCTTAGGATAGAAAAAAAATTCCTAGAATTGAGGTAGGAGGATGACTCGGTGGCTGCTTATGAAGCAAAGTTCACTCGACTAGCAAGGTTTGCAGAAAATTTCATCTATGATCTTTATAGTAAGATAAATCAATTTTACTCAGGACTAAAGACACAATATTGAAGACTGTTATCCTCTCATGAGTTAAAAAGTTATGAATAACTTGTTCGTTTTGCGGAGTAGGTGGAAATAGAGTTTTCTAATGATAAAGTTTTCTCTGACAAACAACAAAATAAGAGGTCCAGTGGGCAGGGAAAGGGGAATAATTTAGCAAAGAACCCTGGTGGCATGAAAAATAAATATCCATCTTATGATAAATGTGGTAAAAATCATCCTGAATAATGTTTATCAAAGTCTAGAAAGTGCTTTTGGTGTGGTATGTCTGGTCGTATTTCTTATTATTGTAAGGAAGATGATCAAGAAGGCAGTGATAAGCAATCAGTAAGATGTTATAAGTTTAATGAAATGGGTCATTATGAAAATGAGTGTCCAGGGAAGAACTCATCTAAGGGAAAGAATTTAGGCTACAAGAAGATAGTGGTGGTGAAATCCTCTGAAACTACTTCTGCAGAATTTGGTCCATCGAACGAAGTAATATCATCTTTTGGGAGCTCGGTGTTTTTTTAAGATTGACTTGAGGTTTGGGTACCATCAGTTAAAATTAAATGAAGTAGACGTTGAAAATACCTTGTTTTGTACTTGATATGGCCATTATGAATTTTTAGTTATGCCTTTTGGGTTAACCAATGCACCTTCTGTATTCATGGATCTTATGAATAGAATTTCCTATGAGTTATTGGATAAGATTGTGGTTGTGTTAATTGATGATATTTTGGTTTTTTCCAAAAGTAAGGAAGAACATGAAAGTCATTTAAGGGTTGTCTTGAAAAGCATAATAGAAAAGAAACTATATGGGAAATTAAAACAGTGTGAGCTTTTGTGGAAACAAATTTCATTCCATGGTCACATTATTTCAAAAAATGGAATAACTATTGATCCTTATAAAACAAAAGTTGTTGAAGAATGGCCAAGACCCACAAATATAATCGAGATTCTTAGTTTTCCTGGTTTCGAAGGTTATTACTGTATTTTTCTTGAAACCTTTTCCCGGTTATCTAGTCCAATGTCTATGTTACCATCAAATGGTGAAAAAATTATTTTGGACAAAAGAGTGTGATGATTGTTTTTAGGAATTGAAAAAGAAATTGTAGAATGATTCAGTTTTGGTACTAAAATCCAGAAATGGTTAGTTTGATTACTATAGTGACTCTTTGTTGAAAGGACTTGGTTGTGTCCTAATGCAAAATGATCAGGTAATGTCATATGGTTCATGTCAGTTGAAACCACATGATTTAAATTACCCTACACATGATTTGGAATTAGCTTCTATTGTTTTTTTCTTTAAAAATTTGGAATCATCATTTGTATGGGGTGAATTTTGAAATATATAATGATAAAAAACGTTTGAAGTATAAATTCACTAAGAAATTATTGATAATGAGACATAGGATATGGTTAGAATTATTCAAGGATTATTATTGCATGATCCTTTCTCAACTGGGAAAAGAAAATAATGTGGCTGATGTGTTGTGTCTAAAATGTAATAAATTATTAACCATGTTACATTTGGAAGGAGATACATTAATTTTTGATTTAATGAACCTTGGCATAGAAGTTTATGGTTTAGGAAACTGTTCTGTTTTGTTTTAGGTGTTTGTGAAATCATCTCTATTAGATAGAATAAAGCAAGCATAGATAGAAGATATGAAGATGTAGGAAAAGGTATTATTGGTTCTGAAGGGTAGGTTTCCTGATTTTAACAATGATAATAATGGTGTCTTTTAGATTTGGAAAGAGATTATGTGTGCCTTATGATTCATAATTGAATAATGAGTTGTTATGTGAAGCTCATAGTTTCCCGTTTTCAATTCATTCTGGTAGTAATAATATATATAGATATCTTTAGGAGTATTACCGGTGGGATGGAATGAAATGAGAAATTGCTGATTTTACTGTGATGTTTTTGAGATGTCAGCAGGTTAAAGCAGAGTTGAAGTTAGCGAAAGGGATTCTTCAGCCTCTACAAATTCCGGAGTGGATATGGGAAATATATCAATGGAATTTATTGTGGGATTACCGAAGACATCTTGATTTAATAATGCAATATGCATTATAGTTGATCGATTGACTAAATCTGTGCATTTCCTTCCAATTAGAGATACATTGTCTCTAGATCCACTTGCTCATTTGTAAGTTAAACAGATATGCAGGTTGCATGGAGTTCTCCTCTCTATTGTATCTGATCATGATCCCAGGATTACTTATAACTTTTTTAAAGGCCTTCAAATGTCATTGGGTACTAAATAAAATTTTAGTACATCTTTTCTCCCCCAATCAGATGGGAATTTAGAACAAACAATTTAGACATTGGTGGAAATGTTACGTGCTTGGTCGATGGATTATCCGGGAAGTTGGGACCAACATATTTCATTGGTTGAATTCTATTATAATAACAATTTTCATTCCAGTATACAGATGGATCCATTTGAGGTATTATATGTAAAGTGTTGTCGATCTTTATCTTCTTGGGATGAATTAGGTGAATGGAAGCTGATAGGAATAGAATTATTAGAAGGGATGGTGGAGAAAGTTCAGTTGATTCAGAAGCACATGAGAACAGCTCCGAGAAGACAAGAAAGTTATGCAGAAAACTTGAGGAAGGATCTTTCTTTTTAAGTAGGTGATCATGTCTTTCTAAAAGTTTTTTCATGGAAAAGTGTTACACATTTTGGTAATTAGGGAATGCTGAGTCTGAGGATCATTGGAACTTATGAAATTCTAGAGATATTTGGATCAGTTGCATATAGAGTGGCTTTACCTCTAATTTTATCCAAGGTACACAATGTTTTTCATGTTTCGATATTGAGAAATTATATTCCAGATCCATCTCATTTTTTGAGCCCATAGGCAGTTCAGTTGGAAGAGAATCACTCTTATGAAGAACAACCAGTCCAGATTCATGTCCATAGAGTGCAAGTGCTACGGAATTAGGTAATTCACCAAATAAAGTTTTTATGGAAAAAACTATATGGTTGAAGAGGCAACGTGGGAATCTGAAAATGGTATGAGGGATAAATACCCCCGCCTATTTTGATAAGTGAATAAAAATTGCAAGGACACAATTTCCAAAAGGGGGAAGGATGTAACATCTGAGGTAAATAAAGAATAAGATATTTTCATATTGATTAATATTTTTTAATTGAATATTAATTTTACATTAAAAGGGTTTCTATGTTCGATAGCATACCCGATATGCAACAACTGGTTTCTTTGAAATCTTATGTTGCACAATAATAATATAATAATATTATTTTAAATTGTATTAATCTCCTAGCCATTTTATTGGAATGAATGCAGAAAACTAACTAAAATATGATTATACATGTTTGTTAAATGTTTGTACAGTTATCCAACAAAATGTTGGAGGCTTAAAATATGAATGATTCTAATTTTAAAAATAATTTAAAATAGAAATCCGATTTACTGCCTTTTAATGGAGAAACCGATTGAAATATAGTTTTGGTGACTTGAATACATTCTAATTGACCAAATAAAAATTTTCTTTAGAATGGGAACATCAAATTTAACGTTGGGTAATTCTTTGGTATTTACCTGATAAATTTCATTTTTTATGAATAATAAAAAATATTGTATTTTAATTCAAAAGTTCCTTTTAATATAATTTTATTATATGGTTAGATTATATTTTTAATTGGTTTTAAATGTAAACATATATATATATTTACCATTTAATCTAGTGTTGTTCAATAGGATTAATTCCACATTGAAATTGGATATAAACAATTATCAATCATTTGATAGTTATTATTTCTTAAAAACAAACTATTTGTTTTGATAATGAGAATTATTTTTAAAATTCATTAATTCCACTTCAATGTTTTTAAATTTGGAAAAACAGAAATCAATTTTAAATTTGAAATATAAAAATAGCTTAGGATTAATTGTTGATATTTTTCTGAAAAATATCAATTTTTGATTAATAGTGAAAACACATAGTGGTAGTTAAAACATTGACTTCTTCATTTAAATTGATTTTTACCACTTCTTTGAATTTAATTTAGAAAATAAAGCATACATGATTTTTATTAATAAGTAAAATGTGGTTCATTATGATGAAAATAATTTGCGGTGAATAGTAACTTTTGACTTTTATTTACCATGGTTAAAGTTAAATAATGTAATTCAAGGTTTAAAAAAATATTATAATAATTCAATATTACCGTAACACATGTAGAAAACATATTTATTGAGTCATTAACGACCATGGGATTAATTGGGTCAATTTTGGGGATCCATTAAGCCACTTGAGAGTGATAATGAAAATTTAGATTAATTAACTTAAAGTAAAGGCAAAAATGAAAAAAACAAATATCTTCTAGTAAATTAATTTTCATATGGGGTTATATATGACATATTTTCGACTATAAATATTAATTTGAAAAATAAAAAGATTCCCCACATCATGGTATTTCTTTAATAATTTTTATACCTCAAATAAATTAAATTATTTATGACAAAATAATGACGTAGTATTTACATAATTAATAAATGATTTAGATAAATAAGATTATATTGATTAAAATATTATCCAAAACCTGTCCAATTACTATTGGATTATATTATTTCAACCGTGAGTCATATTATATTTGAGTATAATTATTTATATTCCATTAGAAACCGAATATAATTATAAAATTAAATAAGGTGTTTAGACTTTCCTAATGATCCCTACTCCCCCTTATAATAAGAGACTATTTCTAACCAATTCATCACACTACTCATGCCTTTTGGATCATCAAAACTCTGACATATTAATCTCCATACATCCCTATCCTACTCTTAGAAGACTTACCATAGGCATAAGGAAATTTATGAAGATCTTTGGATAAAACCAAAGGGAGTTATCCAAATTAAAGGTAACTGTTTCTCTTAAATTGTTTACTTTTATTTGACTTCTCCAACCCCAAAACTTTTTTTTTCCTTTTTTATAACAACACCAGTATCCTAAAAATACTAGGATGTTGTTATAATATGTATTATATATTCACTTACACACACCCAATTTTAATGGATGAAGAACATAATGTTTCTGTGGATGGAAAACTAAGTTCTAATGAAACGATGATTGTTCAAATATCTCCAGCCGCCTCTCATGGAATCCATTATGATGACACTAAATTAAATATGATATATATTATTTTTATGATTTCCTTATTCTTCTATAATTCCCATTAATAGCACATCTTTATGGTTTCCATAGTGGGTAAATACGATAATCTCATTTGAGGAAGTGCGGACTACCGCCCCATCATGGTGATGTTAGTCGTTAATGGATTATGTTGGATGTATAAAGGATTGAGTTAGTGATATTATATATTATATTATAATGTAATTATGATATAATTATGAATCATTATGTTTAATTCCATTAAAATAAGAAATATAAATGAAAGTATCATTCATGCGTAAGTACGACTTACCGTCTCCATGAATGGTGCATTTCATTACTTACCTAAAAATGTTATGTAAAATTGTAAATACAAGTATATAATATATATATATGATATATATGATATTTAACCATGAATACCATTCTGGATATAATTTAATATTGACCACATGATCAACTTGTAAATATAAGGTGTTCATTTTTCACTCAAGTACCAAATATCGACAAAATGAACGTTATTAACATAAATGATTAAATAATGTTTATAACATGGTAATAAGTGATATAAAATTAATAATAAACTTGAAAAATTTTCTTAAGAAAGTAGATATTAACTTTAGTTTATTATTCAGTATATTAAAGACCGAATGAGCAAGTAGGACCCAAGGTAAGGGACATCGTCTCAATCTCATTTCATTGAGGCATATTTTGTTTTAATACATGACATTATTTTATACGATTTGTAAAAACCCCTGAATTTTCAATGGGAATATTTTTATACAATGTGTTTTACTAAATTAAAAAAGGAATGTTTCTTTTAACGTAAGTGGTGAAAAAGACCTTTTCTGCCACCATGAGTATTATTTGATCTTTGGCGTCCTCAATAAGCTGTAATGTTTTTAAAAGAAAATAAATTACTTATACTCTTTTATGTATATTTTGGTATTGAAAATGATTTTGAAAATGGATTTTTTTATGTAAATATATTTAAGTGATATATTGTGATTGAAATGTATAACTGTTCTCTTTCCATTATATTTTCAATATTTTATGTGTTATGATTTTATAATGGAACTTGGATATTTGACGGGTGGTTATGTGATAAACCAAATTACGGGTGGTGCCGTAAATTCCAGGATAGGTGGTTACATTATAACCTCTAATGCTTTGAGTATGGAAGTCGGACATATGGCTATTCCATTTAGTGATATGTGTGGATGTCGACCGTATGGTTATTCCATTTATGTATGTTTATATCTCAAGTTACATTAATGTGTTATGTGTTCTTTATCCAGGTTTTTTTGGTAATCTTTTGGTAACAAAAGGGTAAGTAATGATCTTTTATTCAGTGAAGAGTATGTATTAATTCAGAAAGGTGAAAATTATTACTTATGTTAAAGTATTCATGGTTTACATATTGTTTTGAAAAACAATCAGTTTTCCTTCTTTGTGTATCCCTTACTAAAAATTTTATGCTCATCCCATGTTTTTCACTGGACATAATGTGGAATAGGGTCATGGATTGGATCAAGGAAAAGTCATGTTGTGTTAAACATGGAACTAGACCTGACTCTTTTTTCAAGAGTTCATGTTTTGTAAAAATAATGATACTATTTAGAAGTGTCTACTTGGTAAATCTTTTGATATTTAATAGTTATGTCCTAATTCTCTAAAACTCTAAACCCGAAAAGATCCTCAATGTGAATTATTCACATAATTCATGATTATGTATGTTTTAAGGTCGGGTCCATACAATGTTAAAGAAGGAAGTAGAGGTAATCTATCATGAAATCTAATATTCATTAAGATCATATTTGGATGACATTTATGAAGAAATTAAACCAAATGTTCAATCCTATTCCATCAAGGGAATCAAATGAATGTGATTTTTTGACATTGGAGTGGGGAGATTAGCCTATCATAATGTATTCGAATTTGTTTTCTAATATAGTAAATCATTATCCAAACATATATCCAAGTATTATCTAATGTAACATAGGTTTCCAATGGTTTTGAGGGAATATTTATGATCATTTTCAGTTCTTATGTTCCAACCAACCTCTGTACAGTTCATGGATATGAATGTAATGAGTATAGAAATCGTAGAAGGAAAGACCAAAATCTTTAGAGAATCAGTTATATGAAGAGGTATAAAGAGTTTGGTTCTTATTAAATAATTTGAGATTGAAAACAAGAACTATTGTAGAAGTTGGAGTTCACTACAGACATTAGGGCAGAGATCGGTGAACAATAACTAGTTTGGGAAAAATTGACAATATTGGTATCATACAACCTCGGTGTGTCACTCTTGTGAGAAATCATTTCATCTTTAGTGTTTATGTGAGATAGTATATTAGGGTATTATAGGAATATCCACCTTCTATTAGGTAACATGGTATTTATGATAGGTAGACAAAGGGGTGCGATATCAACCATGTTCTATGGGATTTGTTTTGTTATCCAATAAAAGGTAGTTTTTGGTTGATCATCAATATTAAGTAGAGTGTCCAAATAAAATGACAGAGGTAGGGAAAACTAATATGATATACATGGTGTTTATAACATCTATTATGTGTATTGATTTTTTTGTTATAAGTGAAACTCATTCTGTTATATTATCCAAATTTATTGATATGTTTGGATTTAATTTAACGATTGTTTATTTATAGTTCAAACATTCCACTCTAATATAAATGAATTTGTATTAAGGATTTGAATTTACTAAGTGAGGAGTGGTGATTTTAGATTTTGAAACTATAAAAGACCATTTTTTCTTGACCTAGAAATATATGATCTTATCATTAGCATATTTTAGATGATTATGTATATATTTCATATTAATTACAATCATGGTAGGGTAAAATCCCACTCTAATGATGGTGTCACTCATGGATTATTGGGTGAGTGGGATTCATGACCATGTATAACATGTCTCATTGTTAATATTGATATGTTTATATCATACAAGTTGTTAATTTCGATCCATGATTCCATCAATCCATATCATAGTTGCCCTCTTCCTATAGTGGTGGGTGAGCATATCGAACTTTTTTTAACAATAATTTCTATAGATTACATTTCCATAGGGATGCTTACTTCTCAATAGGCTTACTTATGTCATGAGAAAATGTTATTTACCTCTATACCATATTGAAACCACTGAATTAAAACAATTTAATGGAAAACATAGTGCTCTTGAGGAAAAGATATTTATTATTCCTAATGTTTTACCTTCAAGAATATATAATGATATTTTTAATGAATAAGGAAAATATTGAATATAATTATGATTATTATTTGATACTAATGTAGGATAATTTTATGAAAAGACATCCCTTACATAAAATTGATAAACTCGTATAAGGGGGGTCTGTGGTTTATTTTGATTGATATCAGAGAAGGGTTCCATCAACTGAGAGAATAGGAGGATTGTATTCTTTTGATGAAGCTAAATAAAAGTTATGGGAATTATGATTATTTTATTATAAAATTTATACATTTAAATTATACTATGGTTTTATAGTATTTATCTGACTAATAATTCAATAGTTCATGGAATCCTTTCAAATTGTTTTTGTGGATGATATTCATTAATTATGTTTTTATGTAAGATCATGATATGAATCAAAATACCATTATTTAAATCATGAGATAAAGTCCTCTCTATGTAAGTCTATGTATATTTTATTTATAGATTCATGAATTGAAATTTATAGGATATTTAGTTTCTGATAAGTGTCCCTTAGTGATTCTTGATGTTATTTAGGTGGATATTTTGTGGTAGTGGGAAAGAAATTTTATTGGGATTTACAGATTCTTGGGGATATTTAGTTATTAACAATATATTTTGGGAAATTCTCTATGATTTCATCAAATATTATGGAGTTAATCAAAATTATTGTAAATTTTGTTTGGATAAAATATTGAGAGAGTTCTTATTAGGAGGTAAAAGTTATATTGAATTCATATCATGTAAAGATTCGTCGTATGATGGGAGATGGTTGTGGTGACTACTTTGATAAATTTGTTTTAAGATTTATTTTTTTTGTGATATTAGGGGACAAAATGTATCATATGGATCTTTTAAATTATACCATAATGAGAATAAATTAACAAAACTTGATCTTGAGTTAGAGTATGTGATGTAAACTCTTAATATTCCACGACACCACCTCTACATGGTGCGATTTATATGGTATTTTTACAATAACTGTTTAAATTATATTTTTAATATAATGTGTCTCATAATGTGATAGATAATTTTGATGGAGTATCACCATACTGTTGATTTTCATATTATATATATCCTTGGTGATTAGAATGTGGTCCTAGACACTTTTATGAGGATATTTTTTATTTTGAAAGTGTAAGAATAAGATGAAGGGTTGTTAATGATGATATTTCTCATCGAGATGAACTTAGAGAAATAGGTAGTAGACATATATGTATTAATTAACTGTATATAGGATAGGTCAATCAATGGAGGATTAGATTCCACTTTTTTAGGTTGACGTTATAGAGTGCCAATGATTTAGTCAGAATCATTATAGGGGGGAGACCTCAGGTGGGTGGTTATGGTCTCTTGATGAGGTTCTATACATAAGACGTACAATGGTTGTTCAATTAGACTTTAAAATGATGTTTTTGTACATTAGACACCTCAAATATTAGTCTATGAACCATAAAGATGCAAATATATACCTTTAATTGAGATGTTTTTATTGGTGTCTGATTTTGAGGAATTTAGTTATGGGTTTTGGATCATGGTTTTTCATATTCCAAAATATCAAGTTATAACAACAGAGACCTTCTGTTATGTTATAACCATTTCCATTTTATGTATGGAAAGGGGATGTGGGATCCATTTAAATAATCATTTGACTACCATAGATTCCAAGACGAAAGGATGAAATTTTGATGACTATTGATTAAAATTTCTTTTAAAAAAATGTATTTCTATTATGAAGTTTAAAAAGGAATATTATCAAGGAGATTTTTATGTGTTGGATGTTTTTATACATTATATTTTTTAATAAACTATCATTTATGATAAAAAAAACTTCAACATACATAGCAATTGTAAATTGATTTGTAGAAAATTATTCATATTTAGTTGAAGTTTAGCCTGAATATTCATCCACAGAGAGATGGATAGACTGGGTGATCCTTCTAGATTCTTTAAGACATGCTATGACATATGTGGTTGACTTTAGTTGGACATGAGGGAAGAATCCTCCCATTTTAGAGATTTCTTATAACAATAGTGATTAGGATTGGATCTGGAGGGTTCTATTTTTGGTGATGTTTGGAATGAATTATATGTACCATATCTGTTGGGAATTGATTCGATAATGGTCCTCAGTAGGATGAGGTATCATCCAAGAGTTGGAAGATTTCATGCAGTTGACTATGAATAGATTATAAATAACTCAAATTCTTCATAAATCTCTAGATGACCATTATGTTCATATATTGGTGTATAATGTTTGAGATCCGGGTTTTCTCAATGTTTCTCCACAGTTGGGACATAGGCAGTTGGGGAAGCATGGTAAGGTGTCACCTCAATATATCAACACCTTCGATATTGCAGAATGACTCAGTGTGATGGATTACTGTTTTGACTTACATAAAATTTTTACATTTATCCATGTTGTCTTCCTTGATTCCTAGCAGAAAAAGTATCATAAGATCCATATAATTTTCTTGATTATGAGGGTGTTTATAATTAATGTAAAACCATAGTGGTTGAATTTCATATTAACATAGTGGGATGATTTGCAAATGTGTCATGTGGAAAGGCAATCCTATTATTTCAAGAGGAATGGTAATGTGGAAAGGAAAAAGATGATACATAATCGTGAGAGGCCTTGACGTTGTATAAATTTCATGATCTACTATAGGGTTTTTGATATTGTTTATTTCTATGGATAAGAATATTTTATGTTTTCGAGAGTAATCACAACTACGTATATGGAACCAGGTGTGTGAGCCTTTATGTTTTTATCATTTATTTCATTTTTCTCATATATTATAATATTATTATTTTCTAAAATAGTGTAGTTAGAGGCCACTATATATCTACATGATATTTGTGGAGGAAACAATGAATGTCTATAGGCGCTAAATGCTAGCCATTTGACTCCCCCTACCAACTTTTGGGGCTACTGGAAGGCTGGTGGAACCACTTAAAATCCATATTAGTTAGTGTATAAATGTAAAATCCACAAAATCAAATGTATGAATATCTACTAATATTTTCCATCGACTGTAATTTTAATTTGACAAGAAAATAAGGTCCTTGGTTATCATTTTTATTCCTCCACTCTTATTGGTGATCCTTAAAGCCCATGGGATGATGGGGTCTCTGTTCATCATAATCATGTAAGAGGGATCTATCTAATTTGGCTATCCAATTTTTCACTTTGAGTTTTATATATTTTGATACTAAACTTATATATATATAGAATTTTTAGGGATAAATAACCTTGGTTTATTTAGATCTTGGTTCTCGAGTGTATTCTTCACATCCTCTCCAGTCACTGGTCATGAAGGAAACATCATTTCCATCAATATTGTGGTAGGTTTATCTATCATATGGTTTATAAATTAGTATTAGTTATAATATTTTAATGATTTAATTTTGTTTTAAACAAGAAAATAGTTTTTTAATAATTTCAGTTAATTTGGGGGGATTAAAAATGGCATTTCATTGAAAACCAGTTTTTATGTGATTTTTTTTGAAAAATAATCCAAATATGTTTTACAATGGGAAATTATTTTTTTAATAATTTTTTTTCTTTTATATCACTAATGATTATTTAAAAAAAATTGTGCTGCAATTTCAAATGTATTATTACTTATAATGTTTTTAATGAAACATGATTTTGGATTCTTCCTTCGAAAATGGTCATGAAACATTATTCTATTTATCTTGAATGTACTTTTTATATAATGGAACACTTGGGAGACCTAAGGGTATTAGGTTGAGATAAAATTAGACTAGTCCAAGTGGATTTAAATATCACTAAAAGTGGTTCCCATAATGTCATGGTGACTAGGTGGTATCATTTCATGGGAAAATAATTTCTAGACTATAGATGTCATTTATTCCATATAGTGTTCCTTAAAGTGTCTTAAAGGTTTGTCTCTATGTTCCCTCATGTAATGTATAGACAACTTGGTTTCATTTTTACTACATTATGTGCATGAAATTTTGATATGATTATTTTCATACATGTTCATGTAGTATAAATTGATAACTAAACATGTTTATTTATCTGTTTTTTTCTTTTAAAATGTTTTATGTCAACATAAATATATTAGTTTATTTTATTTTATAATAAAACAACTTTTAGGTTAAGTGGTAACAACATAAAATCAATAAAAAAAGACCAAAATAGAAATATCATAAATATTATCTAACCAAAACCATCTAGGAAAAGATCAAAACCACTAAAATTTTCAATTCAATATTCAATATTCTGAATCACATCATTGAACTGCCAACATGACACAACCCTCAAAAACTCTTCCTATCGAAATATTAAATTTTAAACCAATATACATAAATAGATACCTAAAATTCTCTATCATAATAAACATTATGTCACTCCTATACCCACAAGATCAATTGTGAGCTAAGAAACCCAACCCTCCATCACTGTCATCTTTACATTCAATGTTATTAAGAGAAGCCTGCCACATCATCAACCTTAAAATATATAATCACTGATTAAACAAATCTTCTATGATTATAAATAAGAAAATAATTCCATTAGACCATGGGATGGATTGATCCTATACTAGTTGAGCCTCCATGAACCCCATCGAGTGATTTTTACATCACTACCCAAAATATCATTACCCAAAACACCATTACAAACCAACACACAATACCAACTAGGAGAGGGGAAATGAAATATGATTAATATAGGGGTTTTAAGTTGATTAGGTTTATAAAATATTCCAAAACCATATCCACGACCACCTATACCTTACTTTATCCTCCTCAAACCAGCTCAAAAAAACCATAATCATTGATAAAGTCGATAACAAAAATCCAAAATCACTATATCCAAGAAGATGAATGAGATCGATTCAAAAATAAATATGCATCAAGTCCAACCAATATCCCGTACAAGATTAGTGAAGAAAACAAACTAAATAAAAATTAGAAATACATAAACTAACTACACAAGGATTGCATCGAACTGTCAAGACAAAAAAGGTTTCCTATGTAGTGCTACAAGGTATCCAAAGGCCGACTGATGCTGAGAACCATAAGAATAACAATGATGAAGTTGTGGAGATGAAAATTCCAATGAAATAAGATAACAACACTTAATACAACCTATATTTCCCAATACAACACTATCCCATGTTAACTCAATGCCCTCATAGGGATCAAATAATGTGGGGATGCACATAATGGGTTGGACACTAAGGAATATAGAGAGGATAATCACCAAACCCCACCACCAACACTAACCCAAACTGTCTGACCCACAATAAACCATACCTGAAAATGAGTTTTGATGCATAGGGGTAGGCATAAATTTGTGCCATGATAGGATTATGATACACATAACAATGTATATAACTAGTCAATAAGGGGAAAGTATAAAATTATTGGGAATATAAAATATTCAAAATGATGAAATTAATGCCATCAGTAAAAAATGGATCACCTAAGAGGATGGAGAAGAAGTATAATCATCTAGAGACCTAACACCATAAATAAGTGTAAAAACAACCATTCCAATCCTCCCCTCAAAAGGTGTTATGTCATATTTACATGTTTAATTGATTATCGAATGTTTTTTAAAAGAAACCCATTTAACAATTTATAAGAAGAATATTATATATTATGGAACGATTTAAAATTTTATTTTATTGGTGAGGTAATTTATGTATGTGGACACACATTGTAAAAATTATTTATTTGCATCTTTCTATAAAATTTTCCACACACACACATTATCCTTTCATAGTTTATATTTTTGTATTTTAGAATTCAGGTAATGAGAATCAAAATATGTATAGAATAACTCTACAAGGCCATAGTTCATTTTGGTTTATTAGGATGAATTTGAATTGTGTTCATATGGATATGAAATATTATTTTATTTTATATGGTGATGATTTTATTTTTTTGGCTTTGAAAACTTGTTATCCAGATGTTGGATGAGTGATTTATTGTTATTATTTTTATAAATATTATATTTTGGTTATCTTATTTCTTAACTTGTTTTTATTTTTTCAAATGTCTATTTAGGGTAAAATAATTACCACATTGTTTTGTATGAATACCTTGAGAAATTTTTCAACATGTAGAAATTGGGAACACTATTCGGGCTATATGGGGGGCCAATTTTGGTGTAGTTATTGGTTTACATAGGTGGTTCAGTTACTTCTAAAATAACGGGTTGTAATGATAATGTGATTAAATAAATAATATATTTCTATAAATCCTATACAATTTTTTAGTCTTGGGCCCACTTTTTTGGAAATAGATAGAATATCAAGTCAATTCTAATCCAACCATTTTCATGGTTATTACCTATAAAAGCATCTCCCCATGGCCACATCCACTTGAAATTATTCAAAGTGGGTGATAATTTCATGGAGAACCACAAAATCTCTTCCATAACAAAACATTACGATGTTATCTTACATATAAAATTATCTCATAGAAAAATCCCAATGGTTTTTACAAAATAACACAAAATCTAATCAAAAAATTATTCAATATTACTTAAAAGACAAAAAGGGATATATATAACATTAAAATTTTGATAAATTAATTTAATTTATAAGTAAACAAAAAAAATAAAAAACTCCTAATTTATCTAAACCCTATTCTGACCCCAACTACAGCAGCCCAAAGACATGGCTATATAATTAAATAACCTAAAAAGAATTTTCATTACAATACATTACCAATATATTTTCGGATTATATTTTTTTGAAAATTGGGATTAAAAATTTGTAATCAAACTCATTAACTTTTATGTAATTGATATTTTTTCCAAAACGATAGGACTACTAAATCCATAATGATTCTTCAAAATTTACAACATATTTTCATTATTAAAACCCTTATATAAATTACATACATTTTCAATCTAAATAACAATGTGATGGATGATTAATAATGGCATGTCATCAAAATATTTGTATGGGTATATGTAGGTGTCATCAATCAAATATCATATGTGAGCATAAGATATGAATATATGTATAATTATGATATATAAGAATATTAAACCCAATAAATAAATGTATATCAATCCTAGAATATTTACTAAAATATCATAAAAAATGAGTTCACATATTGGTGAATCATTAGTGTGAAAAATAGATTTTTTAAAATTAACCACGATGTTCAATAGCGTACATGATACACCACATCCAGTGCAAACGATGAAGTAAATGATATTATTTAAATATTACCATTAAAAATTTAATATTAGAATGGTGGGAGTGAAAAATATTAACTGAATTATAAAATGATATTTAAAAATGTATACATAGTTAATTATTTTATGAACATTTAATTATAAATGAATGTAACCCATTTTTAAAATAAAAAGAAATGTTTTTTTAATTATTAAAATGTGTAGATGTGTGGTTCATAGCAATACATTAATAAATATCTAATTTTATATTATATTTATGATATATATATAATATTTAATTTAAAATTTTATATTATTGTTATTTATTCACTACACATGATATAGGAAAAAATCTAATTTTATGAATAAAATAAGTATTTAAAAAAAGGCCGGTTTGACACATTTTGATGGAGCACTACTTATAAATATATATTTTTGACACTTTTATAAGTTATATTTGAAGAAATAAACTTATTATTTAAAATATATGACTCAAGATTTACTTTGGTTTATTTTTTATTCTGGTAAGATTCATTTTTTTAGAAATAGTGAAAAAATATAGCATTTTAATTGAAAAATAATAATTCATCAAAATATTTAATAGCGGAAAAATATATATTATAATAGTTTTAATATATAATGATAATTTTTTTTAATTTAATCATATTTAGGTCATTATATTAAATTCCACAATGAAATTGGATATAAAAACTTCATGGTCTTTTAAACATTTTAACTATAAAAATATGTTCACACTGTCGGAATGTGGGATTAATTTTCATTTAATTTCAGAAATTTATTTTTCTTGAATTATGAAAAACGGAACACGTATTTTGAATCAAAAGTGACAATTTTAGTTAACATTTTACTCTTGTTTTCAAAATCTGAATTGAAAATTTGGTAATTTTTTCGTTACTAGGATTAAAGGAAAATTAGGTAATTAAAGGGTAAAATAATAATATAAGTGTTATGTAATTACCATAAAAATTATCATAAATTCATTGTATGTGTATGTTTATTCCAAAATCATCATTGGGTCTATGTTATATCCTTTGGAATCCACCTGGGAGTGAGTATAACATTAATATTTTAATTTTCCAAAAAGTTAATTTTGTCACACCCTTTTTTTAACAAGTAAAATATATTATGAGACGTGACCTGCCCTCAGGGCCCGTGCTGTGACTACACCAAGCCCACCTTACCTATGCCCGGGGCTGGCGACTATCACCAGAGGTGTAAATCCCGATAAAAAGTGAAGGCATTTCCTTTATATAGTAAACAAACACAACACTGTACGCGACAGAAGTAAGCACAATGTAAAAATGTTTACAAAAGTATGTGTTGGAAAGAAAGGGGCTGGAAATACAAGCCCAACAGTAAAGTATAGTACAAATAAAAGACTAGTACAACAGTAGTAAATTATAATACCGACCACTGAGTCGTCCTCTGGGAATGCCACCTGAAGGGTGGGTACATATGGTCTCCTCAGCACCTCTGGTCCATTCATCCATTTCGTGTACCATCTCGCTGTGTGGTCCACCTCTGGGTACCGTCCGGTCCTGGCACACTCTTGGCCTCCGTCAATGATGTTCTTCATCTACAAACAACACAACAATGTGCAGGAATATCCCATCTAGGGGTGAGTATAACAATACTCAGTAGGGACCCTGAGACCGCCGGAGGTCTCCCAGAATCCACGACGGAAAAACCACAAAGGAAAGATACAATCACGAAGTATCAACCCACTCTAGTTAGGTATATGGCCATACATATACCTATGTCATCAATCCCAGTTCGTTTGAAACTCTCGATCCCAAGAACAACCCATCCCACACATGAAACAAGTCAATCACATTGATGATAATGATTGAAAGTCAGAACTCTACTCACACGTGTATACATCTTTCATAAAGTGATAAAGATGATCAGATGTAGTCACTAATTCATATAAGCAATCAAACTAACATAGGATACTAGACCAGCTAAGCCATCAGACCCACGATTGATACTAGAACAGTGACTCTGTCGGACCCAAGTAGGATACTAGAAAAGAAGTCAAACTGTCAGACCCACGTAGAATACAAGAACAGTAACCAATGTCGTCAAACCCACGGAAGATTCCAGTACGGTAGGCATCATCGTCGAACCCACATAGGATTCTAGTACGATAGACATTGTCACTGAACCTACAAATTATTCTAGTATGTTAACCGTCATCACCAAACCCACGGAGGATTCCAGTACGGTAGTCGTTGCAGTCGCAGCCAGCTCAAGGGTTCCCGCACACGACACGCTTGATTCCAGGAGGGTCCACTCCTCAAGAAAAGGGGTCAATATATCAAATGTCACTAAGTTTAGAGTTAACGTATCCCGAAGTTCCATATCATTAAAAGGAACCCAACGTGATAGACGTAGCGTCCATCGGATGCCCGGTCTGAGAGTTGTTAGCATTTTTTCTCCAGGGGTCTGGTTGGAAAGACGCTCGTTCCAAACTCGGCCATTTTCCAAAGATGTCCAAAACTCACTTAGAGTATCGAAAATGGACATCCATGTCTCGAGTGTCCGAGTTCTGTATACAGCGCGTCGATCAAACATGATGTATTTGAGTTATTCACATTAAAGTTAAAATGGGCCCGCCCTATAAAGCCTGGTGGGATGGCGGGTCGGGTAAACCCGGTTTTGGCAGTTCCGACCCGGCGGGGCGCGGCCCGGCCCGTGGGGGGGGGGGCATTCCTGAACCTGGGGCACCACCCTCCCAACCGGCCGAGTGAAGCCATCCGACCTTCTTGCACAAGCAGCCCGTGATCCATCAGTTGCGGCGCCTTTGAGCACCGCGACCCCTTCCGCCCGCCCGGACGTTGAGATGACCTGTTCTTCCACTAGAGAAGCCAACCCTATGTGGGCCGCTGTTCTCTGCAGTGCGACAACCGATGTCACCATGGTCTCCCATCGGCCCAAATGACTTTATTCGGTCAGTTCACATTCATCCGAGCATCCCGCGGATTCGGGCTGCGGTTCTTCCTCCGCCTTTGCCCGCCATCACCTCCCTTTGCGTAATAAATAATCATGAAACTAAGGAGGGTCATCAAGCCTTGTTTTTTCTCCTTTCACCCTCCTCGTTAGACGGTAACAATTGACAATGGAAAACCATGATTTTCAATGAACAACAAGAACAATTTAATTCAATTAAAATTGAACATAATCCCCCTACCTCGGTTTCAAGAACGGAGGACGTCAATTATTAACGGAAGGAAAACGTTGCATAAAACGGTGACGTCCCGCTAACATTTTAGGGAGATTCATAGTGATAGTCGACAATCCTCACGAGTGGTGTCTTCTCCCATGATTCAGAGGATGAAGAAACAGGTAGGAGTAGTCTCTTGACGTCCTACGGGTCACGGAGTGTTCTTTGTGTTCTTCGTCGGAGAAGAACACATTTCTTTTTGTTTCTCAAGAGCCTTCCCAAGATCCTATCCAAAAATTCCCCCACATATATTTTCCTACCAAAATAATAATAAGGCTCTCCCATAAAATAACATTGCAATGAATTAAAATTAATTCGAATTCTTTAATTAATTAAATGAAGAGTTTGTTTAATTAATTGATGTGGGTTGGAAAAAATTATTTGGAGTGAGGGAGGTGGAGAGGCTCCACCATTAAGAGAGTGGAGTTGTGAAAAATTAATCAAAGGCGAGTTAAATAAAGATTTAAGGGAAGATAAAAAGGTTAGGCTCATGTGGGCCCCACCTCAATAATATCCTCTCATGGGAGGTTATGTAGGTGTGGGTCTCACCTCTAAATCCCTTTGGAGGAAATAACCAACATCCATAAATAAATTGTGTTGCCCAAAGTTTATTTATTTCATTATAAATCCCTAAATATTAACTCTCAACCTGCATAAAACACAATTACAGTAAAGGTCCCCTTAAGCGAATACTGCTGTTGTGAGTTCATTGGTGTCCTCATATTTCAATTCCGAGCCCCAATTCAAAAGATAGAAAAACTTGCACATTCATTTACTCAATGTACCCAAACAATACTTCAAAATTTTTTTTCTGAGCACACCGGGCCTCGGAATCAAGTGCTGTCAGAAACCACAGACTCCTAAAATTTGAAATTATTTATGATAAAATTTCCATGAAATTTATGCGTCCTTACATTTAGTATGTGGTTATACAAGGGATGGCATAGACTATAAATAGATTTATAAGGATAATTTTTTTTAATTAAGGTTAATTTATTTATAATTTTTATGAAATAGATATTTAAATTAAATGGTGAAAATATAATGATAAATAATTGTTTAATTAATAAACGAATAAAATACATGATATTATAAATATTACAATGAACATAATTTGACAAAATTAAAGTAATAAATGATTTTTTTTTATTTCTTTTACATGTTATTGATGTGTTAAAAAAGTTTTTTATAATATATCATGTTTTTATGACTTTTTTAAAAAGTCACAGAATGAATAGTTTGAAAATTATCACAATAGATATATTTTATTATAAAATATTTTATAAAAATATATAATATTTATAAAAAAATAATATTTTTAAAATTAATTAGAATAAGTCCTAAAATAACATAAATGATTAATTGATTTTACTTTATTAAGGATATAATAATTATATTAACCCTAAATGTGTAAAATAAATGACAACCCAGTAAGAGTTAAAAGTGTAAAATAAGTGTTAAAACGAAATGAGAAAGAATAAAAAATATTCAAAACATGTCTCAATTTCATTTTATTATTTTGTCTGTTAGATAATAATAATATATTAAAAACAACACAATTTCATTCAATTTTAAAATAAAATTAATTTATACTAATTTAATATGATGATGAATTCCAAGAGTGCCCCTCTCCACTTTTATAAAAGGGAACTACTTCCTATTATTTACTCACAAATAAAAATAATTTTTTATCATCCAATATCTTCCCACAATACCTTTTTGGAGTACCTAATCACATTATAGAGGTATTAGTTTAGCTATAACACCCTCTGTATCGGTGTTAAGGTGATAATCAGTAGAGATCGTTCGAAGAACATTAATAATATTTAATTAATATTTTCAATTTTATTTCATCTTCCCATTCCGTAAAATATAGTTAATAAATGAAAAAAATGATAACTATAATATTCCCAAATTACTAATATGTTATTATATTAATATCATCACCAAAATCCATCTCTACTTCTATCTAATGGGAAATTATCAATTTTTCATGCGTAAGTGTGAATTATCACAAGCACGAACTGATATAATTTATTTTCCATACTATCTATCGGTAAAGGTTATAATGAAGAAATTAATATTTATATATGATATTCATGATATAATTATCATCATAATATAATAATATATCTATTATTTTCTTAATTTCCATGCACATAAAAATGATAATGTCATTCATGCATACGTGTGAACTATCCCCACCCCCATGCGATTTGTTTAGTTTTTTATCCACACATCAAATTGATAATATATAAAAGTATAAATAAATGATTAATATGATATCAATAATATTATAATCATTCAATACAATTACAATAATATATAAATTATTTCCATAATAATCTCTGAAAAATGAAAATGTTACTCAAGAGTACATACAACTTACCGTCTGCAAGATTATAGGGTTGTTCATTTTAAATATCCATATTTTATGAATATATTTAAAAGTATAATTAATATATAAAATTTATTTTTATTTCATTAATATTATTATGGATATTATTAATAATGACAATTTTTACTGTATTTGACACACCAAGTCATTTTGGACTAAAGTATTGAATATCTTCAAAACATCAGGTGTGAAATTATATAATTAATTAATTATGATAAGATACTAATAAATTAATAAAAAGAATAATAAAATTAAAAAAATTAATCAGTAAATTATATAATGAATATAATTTTATTATATATGAGGATAATGATTATACTCCTTGATTCAGATTGAATGTAAGGGATTTCTTCTCAGTCTCATTTCATTGAAGAATTTCTTGATATAATGCACCTTTTTTCTTTAATATGGTGTATATACAAATAATATTCAATTTAATATCCTTTATTTATATTCATTTTTTTTAATGTTTTTCTAAATGAATTCGTTAATTGATATTATGATTTAAATTTTCAAATTGGTATAGGAAATTGTGACTGTTTAATGATTTAATTAACAAATCTCTATATCTATGTCAATATTATTGATATTTTTTGACATATTTATTAAATAGATATAAAAAATAATATGTAAATTTTTTTTATATTTTTTATTTAATTAAATTGTTTTTAAAATGGTATATATTTATATGTTTTTATACATAATGTTTTAAGAAATGGAAAAAGAATTTTCTACTCTTAACGTATATGATGAAAAACAAATTTTCACTATCATGGCCCTTAGTTTATTATTATATTACATTGAATGATATAATTTATCATTTAATGAAAAAAAATGTTTATCTTTTTATTTATTTGGGTTTAAAAAAATCAATGAAAATGGGGTTTTGGTATTGAAATTGGGTTCTTGAAAGAAAATAGAATTTTTGTACCAATTTGTTTTCTATATAATATTAGAATATTATTTTCAAAAGTAGTTTTGATGAAAGTGTTTTATTAATGAAATGGTAGATCAATATTATATGAAACGGGTTTGCCCTATATAACTTATATGAAGGGTTGCGCCCCATTATAGATCACTGGTGAGCTCGATATATATTATACGAAGGGTTAAGCCCCATTATAGCTCATTGGTGAGCCCATAATATCTTATTAGAATAGTGGAGCTCCATTATAGATCATATGTGAGACTGATATTTCTTATATGAAGAGTGATCCCCATTATTCATCAAAATTTTTTGGGTAATAATTATATTGGAAGTCAGCCGTCTAGTAATTCCAATTTAAAGGGTTATGAAAGGGTTTTCTGTATATGATGATATATGTCCCATAATGGTGTTGAAAATTATAGATATTGGATTAAATGATTTTCATTGGAAAAAACATATGTTGGTTATTCATGTGAAAATGTTTTTGTTTCATTCACTCAAATAACAATAAATGGGTATTTTTTTATTATACTTGTGGTTTTCTATATTTTTATGTCTCTTAATAGGATTTTTGTTCCCATACCATGTTGTTAATATTTTTCACTGGACATAAGGATGGTTAAGGATTTAGAAATGTAATATATAATTTCCAAAAGAGTTTTCCTAAAAGTAAGGATGCCATATATTAAATGATTTAGATTATGGAAAAATGGATACTTTACTGAACTGTTAGCATTGTATTGTTAAGGATTCGTTTTGTATGAGTCACAAAATCATTCTCTAATGTCCCAAACCTAAAACTATAATCGATGTGAAAGAAAGTAAAATTATTAACTCAGTTCAATATTATGTAATGTTTAATGCTGATTCCTTATAAGTAGCCAGATAAGAGGATCCATGAGAACATTATATTATGTATAAGGTTTGGAAATGTAAAATTCATTAGAATCATACAATAAAAAGAACAATATAAGAAAAATTAATATAGTACCGTTAAAAATTGTGAACAAATTTCCACACATCATATTTTGAAAAAAACAAATGCCCATGATTCATGATGTGAACAAAAAAATCCCAAACATAATTATATGAAGAAATAACATTTTCAAGATTTGTATTATTATTAAAAAAGTGAATCATTCTTGTTGTGATTCAAATTTCATTAATATAATTCTTTTTCTCATGAGATATAAATATATAATCAACTAATTAGATGGTGATATATGAAACCACCAATTAATCATGAATTATATAGTCCTAGATGAAGAAATCCATTAAAGACATCATAACGTACACAAGATGTTTTGTCTCACATTAAAAAGAAATTTTGGAAACGTTAAATTGAAAAGTTTGGAAAACAATTATTTTATTTGGAATAGTATCGAATATAACAATAAAAAAATATACAACTCTTTCAAAAACGGAATGTTGTAACATTGTAGTATATTTACCTTTTAAAAAAGAAACATCAATAATATATCCTTTAAATTATATAATTTTTATATAAATTCTATATTTAATTGATGATAAATCATTTGTTTTTAAAGGAATAAAAACCTTTTGAAAATGTTAAATTGTTTTTAAAAAACCCCACATCATAATATAGGTTTTTAAACAGCAATTTTATTATAGGATAATGTAAATATTCACGTCACATGATTCTTCCCATAATAAGCTTTTAAAAAAAGAAATAAAAAACAAATTTTTGATTAATGAAAAATGAAATGTAGTGAAACCCATATTTAAAAGAGTCATGTTTTTATTTAATTCATCATTATAAGAATTAAATTTCTTGATAAAACATATTTTTGTTAAAGGAATAATTTTCTATTTATATAAAATAATAAACTTATAATGAAATATCAAATTGATGGAATTATAAAATACATGAAATGTTACTTAAAGAATAACTTTTTAACTTAATGAAATGAAATTAGAGTCTACCAAATCCCTTATAGATGTAATATTTCAATAAGTAAAGATTATTTAGACATATCATGAGTATTTTAGATTTAAATAGTGAGAACATTAAAATATAGTACCATATAATATAGTCAATGTTTGAAATATTATGATATTTTTGGAATTTAGTTGAAGAAAACAATTATAAATTCACTAATTATATTTTTGTATCCATAAATCATGTAGAGTTAAAAACCACGTGTATCTTACATTCCATTTATTAATTAATAATCATATTTTTAACGAAATGCCAGAAGTATTTCAGAATATGTGGGACTCTACAAATGCACAACATGTAATTATGTTACAAGCCATGTAAAATCATGAGTGTTTGTTTTATGTGGGGGATTAAGTTGAAATTATATTTTCCATCATACAATATCCCTTTTTATCAATCAAAAGTTTCTTCGTCGGTAATTTCGTGTATCTCCAATCCATCCAAGACATCTGTTCAGTTGTTGATCATCGATTTTCATTGTGATGCATCTCTCTGCATATGTATTCAATCTGTATCGTTTTCCTATATCAATTTCCTACTTTGATATTGATATATCAACTAGGTATTGATGAATCAAAACCTTTTATTTTTGAATCATGATTCTAGAGGTTCCTCCTAGGAGATTTTTTGTATCTCTGATCCCTCTATGTAATCCATTCGATTTTTGATCATCCTGTTCGGTGTGATGCATATCTCCACATATTAATTCTTTCAATATACTTTGTATATATCTTATTCCTCCTTGGATATTGATAAATCGAATTTGTATTGGTGGATCTAAACATTCTATTTTTCTACATGGATTGTAGGTTCTGTTACAAGATCTCTAATGCCGTTATTTTCAATTTGCATGTCCTATTTAAAGTGTATCTTTTTCTTATTAAAAGCTTATGGTACCATTTAATAGTTTCTATACTATAAATAATTTAATTTGATAATTTTTTAATAGATTTACATTTATTTGTTAAAATACAATTTGATCAAAAATAGGGATTGAATTTGATATTCAATGTTTTCTTTTGGAAAATTCATAATTCTAATTGAATTGTAATTTGAATTGTTTTTTTAATTGATATAAATTGTGAAATTATTTTATGATTGATTATAAGAAATGTATTAAATTAAATTTATACAAATATATGGTAGGTTTTATTTGAAAAAGGCATTAATTAATGTAAAATAAATTTTTTTTCAAATGTGACTGAGAATTTTAAATAGAAAAAGTTGTAATTGAACACTGAATGGTGATTGGTTTTAAATGAATTTTTTTTACTTTTTTCAATTCATTGATTAATTAAGAATAGGAAATATGATGTAGTGACTTTGTTCTTTGGGAATAGAACACATATATATTAATTCCGTTGAAATGAATTGATAATGATTAACCAAACAAAAACATATTTTGGTACATCATATTCTTATTGGAACAATGATGAGTCCTCTTAGGCCTGAGCTAGAGGGACGTGCATAAATATATTCCATGATCACTCATATGAGATGTGTGAGGATCCTATAACTAGACACTATCATACCAGAGGGAATATGGAAATTGTTTTTATTGTGATAATTTTGATTATAAATAAAATTAATTTTAAAACTTCATTAATCATTCCTTGTAATTTTTTAAAACTTATTTATATATAGTATTTATTTAATCAATGTTTTAATTTTAATACATCATTTTGAATAATGAACATGTTTTTAACTGAATAAATCTTCTTACGTGATTGTTTTGAGTAAAATAGAATGCATGATTTTGATTATTATTATGGAATCTTATTGTGGAAGACATGGTGATCTCGTAATTGGATTATTATCTCACACCCTGCATTTTCCCTAAGGCGTTTTGGGTTTTGTAATTTTTTAGATTATAGGGAAATCACCTCTTCGAGGAGGGGCATGTTCATAATACCTTAGGGGATTGATTTACATGTCCATTGGGATGTGTAGTTTTAACTATTATAATTTATATAATATAATGATGTACAATTTGGGATTTTTTGTATACCATTTTGGTTTTTTGTACTATTTCCATTTGGTGTTTTTAATCACATATATATTCAACTTTATCTTACACTTTTTTTTGATGAAATCATTCCTGAATTTATATTTTAGGATTATAGATGCTTGTCACCAAATCAGGAGGATTGGAACACCATTCAAACTATGATCAGATATTCTTAGTTATTTGGATACTAGGGTATCCAAGATGTTTCATGATAATGTGGTATCAATGGTGAAGGTTTAGCATCCATATTTGATGTCAATATGTAGTTTGAAATATATTTTTAGGATTTGGATTGTAGTTTCAACTTAGTTTATGACAAAATATTATTTTAATGAGTGTTAATTCATCATGGTTGGTTAGGGAAATGAATCTTGTTGATTGTTTCTAGTCTTTACCAAAATTTTTATTTATAAGGGATAAAATAAACAGTTCTTTTTTTATTGGATGTGATTAGTTTCCCCATTGATATTGTATGAAATGCGGATTTGAGTATTATTTTAATGTCTTAAATGTTTTTTTATTTTGTGTAGAATCATTCCTATGAGATGATTTATGAATAGGATATAGGTGGAAGCTACTGATGAACCACTACAATAAAAATCCTTCCATAGACTACAATATGGTTGAGGTTATTGTGAATTCTATTCAATATCTGGGACTCTAACCTGATCTCATTCTCGTTCAGTCTCTTGCTATGAAATCATAGAGTGTGATTTCATGAGCCATTATCATAATATCCATCTCTTGAATCCATCAATATTTCATGGTTCTAAGGATCCTCAATAAGATAATGATTGGTTGATTATGATATGTATTTTTTTGAGTTCATGGAAATTCCGAAGTAAATCTTGTTGATGTGTTCCACCTTTTAGCTGGAATGGCCTAGTGAGAGATGGTGGGACTCAGTTTGGATGCTGAAGATATATGAGGGTTTATATTGGATGTACTGTAAAGATATTTTCGATGACATGTTATATCTAGAGTCTATGGTACTGTCTATGGTTATAAGGTTTTTCAAACTCTAGAAGGTTGAATGGACCATGATAGAAGATGAAAATTGATTTGTTGATTGTGTCATACTTTCACCTCATATTACATTGAAAGGGAATATGAAGAATCATGTCTTGATAGTCTACTATGATCTAATATTTTTTCATAGGTTTTTCTTTTTGAATATGTATTCTTTTTTTTCCTTGTGGGATAAGGTCTTGATGAATTATCTTGACAGAGTTGGTAATTAATGGTTAATGAGAGTTCCCTTTTCTACCATTGATATTTTGGCGAGTTCTTAAAAATAAAATAGAATGGGTGATGAGTATCATGGAGGATTTCTATAGTAAGGTTTAAACCTCTTAAAATTCCTAGTAGAGAACCGTTGACTTTCTTCTTGTGTGGAAATAATGGGAACTCAAAATGATTTTCCCCTGAGGAACCCAAGATAGGCTGTTTCAGTGGATTGTCAAAAAAACTTCTAAAGTTTGGTTATATATTTTATACAACATGTAATGGAATGATATTATCATCTCCAATAATAAATATGCTACAATTATATTCTTCAAGATCTAACGGGTTCTAGAAATATGCCTCCATAACAAAACTTCATCATGTAATGGAAGAGCCTCTAAAAGAAGATGATACATGTCCAGTGAATTTGAGGTGTTCCCTAATTATATCACTATATTTTGTGAATATTTTATTTGATATGGGTTCATATAACCCAATCATTTCCACTCATACTATGAACCCACTAAATATTACATTAGAGATTTAGTCTTATGTTATGAATATTACAATATATATAGGAATGAAGATAGGCTAATGTATCCATTTTCTTTGTTGTGTCCTATATTTAACATAGATTGAAAATATATGGGATTTTTCTGTTCTCGACATGACACATCTTGATTTCAATTCATGGATGGATTCCCTCATTTCTAATAAATCACATGTGGACTGTTTTCATCGATTAGTCTCTGATACTATTCCTAATGAGATGTACTGTATATTTGTTGGATAATGTGATAATAGGGATACTATATTTGAACCATATTATCATGAGTTAGGGAATGTAATAACATTGTTTTATTTTGATCTTCAGTGGGAATATTTGAAAGGCTATATCCCTCAATTTTTTTTGATTTTCATGATATTTTTACTTATTTATTCTCTTGTTTTCCACATATTAGGGAGGTACAGTTTTTTATGGGTTATTTCCAAGTAATCAACTAGCATATATTCCTTCTTAACACATGGAACTAGATTTAATGAAAAATATGAAGACTCATTTGGATGAATTTTTTTATAATAATTTGCATGCCTATGTGTGTCACCATGGATGAAGCCTCTTCAAATTGATTAGAATGTTATTGGAAAACAACACCAATGTAATGATTACCCAAATTTAAAATTAGTTTTTGTGATGAAAAAGAATGCATTTTAGTCGATTTATGATTTTTTCGGCCAATTGAAAGAGGATAAGTCGTTATTAATGATTGACATTCGATCAGTCTATAACCTGTTGGGAAAAATGAATTTGAAATTCCAAAAAATGCCTTCAGGAGATGGTATAACCATTATGAGTATCTTTTTAAGACAGTTGATCTAACTAATTATCCCATTGTTCTTTTGGATTTGATGAAAATGATATTCCATGAGTATCTTGATACATTTATGGTGATATTCTTGGATAGTTTTATGTTTTCCTTTATGTATGAGGAGTGTCATGTGTGTCATTTTTGAGAAGTTCTAAAATTAATGAAAAGTTGCAAAAATTATTCCATGATTTTGAAATATGATTTCTGGATGTTGTATGTGACGTTATTTTGACATGTGGTCTTAGAACATTATATTTCAGTTAATCCAGAGAAGGTGAATGAAATTATGACCTAGGAGAAATTGCGTAATGTTTTCAAGATATGATGATTCATAGGTTGAGTTTCATATTATAACCAGTTAATTTAGGTTATCTCACAATTATCTCAACCAAAGAATTCACCCAGTTATAAGGGAGTGAAGTAAATTTGGGATGATAAATTTACATTTTATTTGGTTTATCTAAATTTTATTTTGACTTCTGTTCTGCAGTTAACTATTCTAAAGGTTAGGGAATTCTATGTATTCTTTTGTGATGCAAAAACATTGGGTTTCCTATTTGTTCTTATACAGGGTGATCATATAATTTCATATAGATCTTGATATCTTAGACCACCTGAGAATAATTATATAACCCATGAAATCGAACATTCATCTATGATGCATACACATAAGTGTTCATGGAATAAATATTTCTAGTAATGGTTTAAAATTTATTCTAAATACAATAGGATGAGTTTTATCTTCTACAAATAGAATTATAATATCCACCATAGAATTTAGGTGGAGTATCTAAAAAATTTTTATTTTGACATCTTCTATACCCTGTTGAAAGGGAATGTCATTATTGTTTCATTAAGCTGGAAAATCTCAACCCATTACTTGATATAATCATCAAATGAATGGATCTTAATAGATCGTTTCTCACAGTTCCATATTAGAGTTTGGGAAATAGGGGTTGTATGAATCATGGTGAGCATTCATTTGGACTCTACTTTTCTTGATATGGATCTTTAGAAATAAAATATAGATTATTTATTCTTTATCATTTAAGACTCTATATATTGTGGGGAGATCATTGATGTGAGGTGATTCTCTTAAAAGGGTATTCTAGAATTAAGAAATTGGTTTTTGGTGATGTTTCCTTTGGGATATGTTGTTATGGGGGATTTACACAATTCTATGTGGATTATGATCCTATAAACAATAAAAACATCAATGACATGCAATAATGATTATGGTGGAAGGTTCTTAGATGAGACACCACTGACTTAGTTTTGTGATGCTATAATTTCCAACAGGCTTTGTTCAAGAATTAGAGGCATTCAAGATTTCCTCAGCCTCTTCTAGTGCTATCATGGATATTGGATGAGATTTCTATAGAGTTGGTGAGTAGTATTCCAAGTAATTAGATAAAGAATATTGTGATATGGGTTTTGATCAATTGTCTAACAAAATCGGATTACATCATAACCATTAGTGAGAACCATAGATATGGAACTGGGAATCTCTTAGTGATATATATATTTCAATTTTTGGGAGTTCCATCTGCTTTATTTTCTGATTTTGTTTGCTATATTACATCTATATTTTCTAGTGGTGCCAATAGGTACTGGGAACTTATGTTTTTATGAGTATGAAATTCCATCCAAAGATAGTTGTCCATATCAATAGACCTATATAGATCTTTGAGGACATGATTCGTGATCAAATTCTTGACTTTGGTGGATCATGATATTACCATTTGAGATTAGTTGGGTTTACTTATATCAATAGTTATTATTCTATGATTATAATGGATCCTTTTGAGGACTTGAATGGTAGTCTATGTAAATCTCTATTGTTCTGTATATATATTGGTGAATCATCATCAGTTGGACTGACTTTTGCCTAAGATAAAAAAAAATGATTCAGTTGATTCATTAGATAATAATGATGGAATATCTCCATTATATATATTATGGTGATATTGGTTGTGGGATTTTTCATTTTCTAGTTGGTGACTAGGTGTTCTTGAATGTTACACCTCATTTGAGACATCAATGACATGGGAGGAAATGGAATATTTATCCTCATTTTGTGGGTTATTTTGAGGGTTTTAAGAAGGTGAGGAATCAGGATTAACATTTATAACATCTTTCATAGTTTCTGTCAGAACAAAATATGTTCTATGTATCTTAAATATACATTTATATTTCAAATATATCTCATGTATTAAGCAGGAGTGATCTTGATGTTGAGCCAGATTTTTCCGTGACTGAGCGACCAATTTAGATTATAGATTCTGGGATAAATGTAATTCATGGGAGGATGATACAATTGTTCTGCATTCTATCACAACATGGCTCTTATTTGTATTCTATATGGGAGTGTGAGGAACATATGAGAGAGAAATTGACTAAATTTTTTTATATGGAATCTTATAGATAGGTTTCTATTGACATAATATTTTTTATGGCTGGGATGTGGTAACTCCCTATTACCTTTTTGTCATGTATGTTTTAATAATTTTTTTTACTTTCCTATAGCATTGGTTGAGTATTTCTATGCTAGAATTGGGATTACACATATAATTTTTAATGCAAAATTGTTGAAATTTAGAGTATAAAATTGTTGGAACTATTCAATTTTCATTGCTGGAAAATGAGTATTGTTTGTGTTTGTTTTCATTCCCTGACTAGTTGATGAAGGAGTTATCAAGGAAAATGATATTACAGTTCAATATGAAAACTGTGATGATTGTGGTTTTTTTTCCAAAACATTACCAATTTTTTTGTTCTAAAAAATAGAAAATTGATAAATGTGTTTTTGGAAAAGGAACAGTCACACATGATAAAAGGTAAATCAGAATGTTGTATGAATGTTTTTTTTAAAGGTTGTGGATCAAGCCTCAATTTATTATTTAAAGAAAAGACCTCTTTATACTGGGTAGAAGGAGACCCATTACATAGCTCGAATTCCCAATGCCATGTGGCATGAATATAAGGCTTGAAAGCCATTTTTCCCCAAAGGACCCCTTGGGGAACAGTACTGCTACAGTACTCACACAACTACAGTATTGTCGCCACTATAGTACCTGCTACAATCCCTCTGCCACTACAGTGCTGCCGCTGCTATAGTCTCGCAGCTGCTACAGTGCCCTTAAATTTTCCCCTACCCAAAAAATCATGTAATTCAAATTGGTAGATTTTGTATGAAAGTTATATTTCATGATCATATTATAAAAATATGAAAATGACATAAACTGTGCAACAAATTTTTACACGAATGATTGTATGCATGAAACGATAATTTATGCACAAACACAGAGGTGAAAAACAATTATATTCTCCAAATAAATCTTCAAATTCTAATTAAACTCAATTGGAGGTTCAATATCATCAAGTTAAAATACATAAAATAGATTATATGTTGGAATATGTAATTTTTGTTTGAAAGTATATTAATCACCATAAATGAAATAAAAATAAATAAAACACACATGGGGAATGCATGAAAGTAACATACAAGCTGGGTTATTATGGTCTATATATAAGAGGCTACCCCATATCAAGACATAAATTGTTTTCCAAAAATAATTTGGTGTCTCTGTTGTGAAAAAAAATTGTGTGAAGAATACTTATGTGTAGTAAATATTACACACAAAATTTTCCTTAAGTCTATTAATACTATGTGAAATATATGGTTTGGTTTCACAGATGAAAAGGGTTTCATGAATGAAATTTTTAGAATACATCTTATAAGGTATGGGCGCCAATAGGTGTTTTGTCCAAGTGATGAGCCATGCCCTTTTTAGGAAATGTTTTTTCATTGATTTATCAGTGATTTCAAGTGCATCAACTCATAACTATAGAAAATATAGAGTATCATTCTAGTCCGGTAATAATACTGAAATATAATTCTACCATGGAGTACTTATGGTCGTTAAAGAGAGTAAGAATTATCCCAAAGCTGTGAGCTTGGGGGAGTTTATAGAATTGTTCATAGAGAGGCAATGTTCTATCTCAAAAATATTTTAATAGGATTTTTCCTAGCATATAGTAAATTCATTTAAACATAGGTATTCAAAAACATGTGAAAATTAGTATATTTTGGTATAATCGACACAATATCGGCAAATGCTCCTTGGACTATCCCTTATTGGTTAACCAATGAAACATATATGTTGTAAATTTGTAGATGAATGTTTAATTACAATATGATTCCATCAGAAATGTTTAAAATGTTCCTAAATATAGTGTAACATGACATTTTTATTTGAACATAATGGTTGGAAGATTAATTCACTCCTCCCTCTGCAGGTGCTTCGTGGTTGTTTTCGACACTTTCATCGGGGCGCGTGCATCCGTCAGTGGAGGACACGGTGCCTGTTGCCCCGCATTCCCATTTTCCAAAGGCGGGCGGCATTCGCTCCATATTCAGGGATGTCTGCTCCTTGATCGAAATGGGATTATGGGTTGTCAGTTCTTCTTTCTGTGGATTCCCCCTCAGAACTCGTCACCTAGTCCAGGTCTCTCTCATAGATTTAATATGTTGATCGTGAAACTCTTCCCAGTTCCATGTTTCCTTGGACGCTGGTTAATTAAAATGCTTCTTTCGGGACATTACAAAGGGTTTGGTCAGGGCAGTAACCTTTAGTCGGGGGAGTAGTCACGTTGAGGCATCAGTAGCGTGTCTGGATACCGGGGACCTGGCATATCTGTCTATTATCCCTGGTAACAGGGCTTCTCAATAGCATGGAATCCCGAGGAATCCCACATCGAGCACCGGGAACTATATGCCGTAGACGCATATCTGATGTTTTCCTCCTCTTCTCGTGTTTAACACAGGGTACTCCACATGTTTAACGTCCAGCGGAGATGGATCAACCTGATCATAGCATTGGCTAGAATTGATCGGATTGAGGGATTTCCCTTGAAGTGGTGCCAATACAGAGACCAGCCCATGGGCGGGTGTGAAGAGGAGCATACCGACACGGTCTCACTGGGATATGACGGTCCGGATGAGAATCAGGGTGGATGATGGATGAACGAATGAAGTGGAGGGGGGAATGGAAATGAACCGTTGCAAGGGAGATGGTGAAGTTGGGCTTGAGCCTTGAAGAGGCTTCCTACGTATCCTCGTGGCAGAGAATCAAAGTCCGCGTAGTTCGGGATGGTGCTGGTAAACCAGCATGAGGGTGGACCTTGGTCCGATGGGCACCATTTGCGAACTCGCGTGAACGTGGAGGACCAGGAGGGTCCTAGTGGTGGTGGTCTTAGACCTCGTAGAGGCTTCCTACATACCATGTCATGACATGGATCAAAGACCGCATAGTTTAGAGGGGCTTCGTTGGCGAACCGACGTGAAGGTGGACCTTGGACCGATGGATGTCGTTAGCGAACCAACGTGAAGGTGGACCTTGGTCCGATGGATGTCGTCAGCGAACTGACGTGAAGGTGGACCTTGGTCCAATGAGGGATGGGCTTGTACCTCGGGGAGGCTTCCTACGTACCATGCCTTGACATGGATCAAAGTCCTCTTAGTTCAAAGGGTTTCATTGGTGAACTGATGAGAAAGTATACCCGTGGGTCCACTAGTGGTGGGATTGAACCTCTGGAAGGTTTCCTACGTAACATGCCTTGACATGGATCAAAGTCCTCATAGTTCAGAGGGTTGATGGAATACAGTTTAACATCATGCGGGATGGTAGCGAACCTTGACGTGAATAAATGACGGGCGGTGGGCTTGAACCTCGTAGAGGCTTCCTACGTACCATGCCTTGGCATGGATCAATGTTCTCATAGTTCGGAATGGCGGAGGGTGTCGGCGAACCAACTTAAATGAGGGACCTTGGTCCGATGGGAGATGGGCTTGAACCTATGGTAGACTTCCTTCATACCGTGCCATGACATGGATCAATGTCCTCATAGTTCAGGATGTGACAACGGCTTGCCGTCAGACTGGAATGCAATTTAACGTCGTGCTGGATGCAGGTAGAACTCGACATGAATTGGATAATGGGTGTGCTTGAACCTCGTGTAGGCTTCCTACGTACCATGCCTTGACATGGATCAAAGACCTCATAGTTCAAATTGAAAATGGGAGGGGGCTTGGCACATCGACAAGGAGATGGTCTGGGCCAATGATTGTTGGGCTTGAACCTTAGGGAGGATTCCTACACACCATGCCTTCACATGGATCAAAATACTCATAGTTCATGTTTGGTGGGTCACAACGGCTTGCCGTCAGACCGGAATGCAGTTTAACGTCATGCTGGATGGGGATGGGACCTGACGTGAAGAAATGACGGGTAGGCTTGAACCTCATGGAGGCTTCCTACGTACCATGCCTTGACAAGGATCAAAGACCTCGTAGTTCAAATGGGTGTGAAATTTAATGTCATGCGGGACAAGGGAATACAGTTTAACGTCATGATGGACGAAGGCATCATGGACAATGCCATCTCTAAGCCCACATGAGTCATGCTCGGTGTGAGAAACAAGAGACAGCAAGGACCTAACGATCACGCCGTGAAGGGCGCGTCCGTGAGAAGCGAAGAGAGGCTTACGTGTTAGAGGGCCCATGGTGCTGGGACATACTCTAGGATGGAGGCCCATCTGTGCGATAGAACGCAGAGAAAGAGGTATTAGGGACCAATGATGGGAGGTGCCTCTTTCCCTATCACTCCCTCCAATGACCTTGGTAGTGGGGAAGTACGGATACGCAGGGGTGCAGCCATACGTTGGGGAACTAGGATCTCCATTCTCCTAAGAACATATGCCAATCCAGTAAAGAGGATATCATCACTTGTGGATGGGTGATTCCTCTCCTGTTGAGATGAGTGGCGTAAAAAATGTTCGAGCTGGGGGGACCCTTTGCGAGAGGCACGAGGTCGGGTCATAGTTTAACGTCATGTTTTGAGGATGTGGTGATTGGCAGTTTAACGTCCTGCAGCTCAGACGAGGTGGGTTCACTTCTCACCCCTAGGACTTACATAACCGGTACCCTCTGGTCCTTGGGGGATGGAAGGTACTGGCAAGGCCATGGTCAAGGGGGGTTGTGGAGCGATCCACCGAGGGGTCAACGTTAGCATTGCGATTTGAAGAAGCAATAGCCGTTAGCGTGCCTATGCGAAGAAGCATTAGGCGAAGCAACTCTACAAGTGGTATTGTCCGTGGGACATTGAAATCATATTGTGCATACTTGGAGGGTCGCACAGGAAGAGGAATTTCCAAGAAAAGGAGTGTGCTTCGCGAAGCGTAGTTCCTTGGCCTTAGCGTGGTGCATAGGTGTGAGTGGAGGGTGCTTCGCGAAGTGGAACAGTAATCGCATAGCACTGCCTCATGAAGAAGAGGTGCCTCGCAAAGCAAGGTTCTACGAAGCATTATGCTTCGCAATGTGTAGCGATCCTGCCTTTGCATAGGGATCACTAGTACATGATGGGTGTTTCGTGAAGCATAAACACTCCGCAGCTGCTCGGGTTCCCTTTGGAATCCCCTTCCTTCGTGAATGCCCTTGAGCTTCGTGAATGGCATCCCTCTCGGAAGAGGGGCTCAAAACGAGACAAAGAAAAGGAGTCATGCGAAGTATATGTACCTCACGAAGCTCATGATTCCCGGGGTCAAAGGGTGCTTCGCGATTCGGGAGAGTAGAAGCCGAAAGGTCCGATCGTCCATCCCTGGGACTCAGGGGGAGCCCCGTATTTATAGGCAAGGGGTGCCGCGAAGCCGAACTCGCGCGCCAAATCAGGTGCTTCGCGGCGCGCTGGAGAACGTCAAATGTTATCGCGGAGAGTTACCTCCTCTAGAGCTTCATGGTGGGCTCGCGAATGTCCAACGTGTTCGTGGAGAGTTACCGCCTCCAGAGCTTCGCGGCGGGCTTGTGAACGTCAAACGCGTTCATGGAGAGTTACCACCTCAAGAGCTTCGCGGAGGGATCACGAACGTCAAATACGTTCACGGAGAGTTACCACCTCCAGAGCCTCACGGCGGGCTCGCAAAAGTCAAATGCATTCGCGGAGAGTTACCGCCTTTGGAGCTTCGCAAGACCGCGATGCTCGGGGTGCTTCGCTGCAATGCTTCGCGAGGCAACGGGCCGTCCTTCTTTTCCGGCCCTTCCTTTCGTGCAAAATTATGGCGCCACTAAATGTCCCCCCTCAGACTTGGAGCTGCGAAGGGTGAAGGTTCGATGTCTGAGTGAAAATCACCAAAATCGTCGGCGGTTTGCGAAGCGACTTCGCGAAGTGGGCCCGCGGTGCTGACCAGGGCCACGTATCTGGATGCGTCGCGATGCTCTGCATGGGTGAGGCGCACCGCGATGCTCTGGGGTCTCCGCCTATAAATAGGGGTGTCGACCTCTTTTGTCTTCATGCGACTTCCTAATCTTTTTGTGCTCCCGACTTCGCGAAGCTCTGCGTACTCCGTGCCAGCCCTCTGCAAATCGAGCATCGCAGCGAACCGCGGGTCTCTGACTCCGCATTCACGCCAAGCGAACTTCTAATTGTCGGCCTAGTCCATAATTCGCAGCATGGTCTCGTGACCGACATTCACTATCCGGCTTCGCGATCATGCTTCGCGATCTGTTCTGAAAAAATTCTTTTCTGAGGGCCGGAATCGAAATGGCCCATCAAGAAGCTGTATTGGGGGTGCTTGCAGATGCCGCCCGTCGGGATGAGATGGCCAACCGTCCATACCTTGGGGAGATGGTCTGAAGCCATTCGGACCATGCTTCTTTGACAGATCTACTATCGGAGGGTCAGAAAGATTATCCGAAGTTTAAGAAGCTTCCATTGTACTGCTTCGTGTCGAGGGATGATGTCTTCATCCCTGAGGCGAGTAGGGATGAACCAGCTTGCTGGTTCAGGAGTACACCATTCCAGCACCAATGGTTCAGGGCATCCGATGGTCATGCATGGGAGGACATCACACCTGTCACCGATGATTGTCTCTACAACCATGTAAACGATATTGACAGGAAGCCATTGCATCAAGAGACGTCCACACCTCTCTATCCTGCCATGATGAAGGAGACTTTGCAGGATTCGAAGAAGGGATGGTCTGATGAGTGGGAACTATGATAGGGTGGCATCTTTACTGATGACTGGGCATGGGCCTACTGGGTAGGCACTTCATGTGAGGAGTTTGGGGCCGAGATGAGGAGGGTGGGGTTATATGAGGTGGTATGGGCCTCCCAATTCAACATTTACCAACCAAAGCAACTGATGCTGGAATTGCTGAGAAGATGGTGGTCCAGGACCAATACCTTTCACCTGCATCATGGGGAGGTGGGAATCAGCCTATGGGATGTCCACCAGATTTACGGGGTTCCGATCCTGGAGGCCATGTATGATGACTTCATCCCCGTCATGAGCGAGTGGGAGGATACCAAGAAAATGCTGCGACTGGCGTCAGTGCTGATGGAATTCATCCATGGAGAAGACAAGGAGGCTATAACGACCCATACTTTACATACATTGTTAATACTTCGAAATTGAAGCACACTTATTACAACATATGACAAAACCACAAAGGACCGTATAGGTATAGTGTCTTTAGAAACTGGGAAACATAAACAACTGGTTCATAAATCTTCTACAGTGTCTCCCATTTATTTCATCATATCTAGGGTCCCTTTTAGCATATTCTACTTAATATCCATCTTCCTGGCCTGGGGAAAAGAAAACATAAAAGGGTGAGCTCAAATGCTCAGCAAGGGCAAATAAAGGAAATAAAAATCATATCATATCTTTTTGAAAATTAAAACCTGCAAAAGAGATCATAATATCTTAACATGGAATAAATCATAGAAGTGAAAATGAGATCCCCATAATCATAACATAAAACTTGAATCTTTGTGGCATGCACACATAATCATGGAAAATCATTTCTTGTTAGTCATGACTCATTGCCAAGACTATCTTAGTGGACAAAGTCCCTTTCTGAACCGAGTTCACTCCTCGTTTCAGTCCTGTATTACTGAACCGAAATAACCTTCCGTTCCAGCCATGTCTATCTCATGAGATATAAAATCATTACCCAATGCATTGGAGGGAGATATAGGTCCCACCCATCTTATAATGAATCCTTTCTTATGTGTGCCACATAATCATAAAACATACATCATCGCATAACACATATAACAAAAATGGGATTCTTGAAACATCATGACATCATAAATCAATTCATATATGATAAAGGAATTCATAAACATAATTCCATCACAACATAGTCAAACCAATGTAAAAATATGGATAGAAACAGAACCCTTTATTATCTTAGATGGAAAATAATTTTGATAAAACACTTGAATTGAATTCTTGAGGAAAATATCATTTCTTCTTCAAAAACATTTTTCCTTTCATAACGTGTCATACAACTTTAAAATAAAAGAAGTTGATTAAAAATAAAATTGAAAACTTGTAAAGGAAGCTTCTTTGAAGTAATGTTTTAAAAATCCATTCATGCCGTATAAGTTAAAAAAACATTCTTCGTACTTTTGTCGGAAAAGTCAAAAAGTACCTCGTACGGAAAAACGACAAAAGATTCCTTTCATATTCTTTACTAAAAACTCACCTAAGGGTAAAATTGGATTTAAACTATTTCAAGTGGATGGAAACAGTATTACATATTGAGGGAACATGGATGTGGATGATAAAATACACCCCAGTAAATACTTACGAATAAACAATCTCGGATAAAAATGAGATTGTGATATTTCCCTTACCTTAGGTCCGATTTGCGTTGTTCGTGTCCGAAGCTCCTGTATAATGGTTTAAATAATGTTATTGACTTATTACAGAATCATACATATTGATATGAGATCATATATGGTCATATTATTAGCTTCTTGTTAGTAATATTTCATTGTTACTTGTTACTCGAGTCTTTATAACTTTTTGTTCTTATGCGTGTTTTGTCGAATAAATTCTTATTCTTATCTTTAGGTTATAGATAATTCATTTACAGAATGGTATTAGTGTAGTATATACCATATTCATTCATTCAATTCATTTATATAATCATTATGAAATGAAGATCATGTAGAACGAGTCGCATCACATCGTGGAGACGGTATTCCGTACGTACGCACAAGTGATGATATCGTTCCTATGATCGTGGAATTGTATTGGAGTATATATATATTATTTCAGTATCAATATTACTTCATAATAATCATATATAGTTACTCATTACACCATTATACCCATCCTTATAAGGTGATGGTGGAAAATAGATTACACCACGGCGTGGAGACGGTATTCCGTACGTACGCACGCGCGGTGATTTCATTTTTCCGTAGAATGGATAGAAGGTGAATTAGGGTTGTTTCATATTTATAATAACATATCAGTATGTAAGTAATACTGATGTTATTACTTTATCATGAAACAACTAAAGAAGAAGAAGTTGAAGAAGAAAGAAATTGAAAAGGTCGGTAATGGATATTACCTCTTCTTTGGAACGCCTCTTTGAATCCACCACTTAAGGAACTAAGATCGGTCTTTGGAGAAGACCAGGACCTCTAGGATTTTTCTAGGGAAGTGGAGAGGAGAAAATGGCAGGGGTTGGCCGAGCTTGAGTGCTCAAAATTGGTGTGAGGAGGAGGGGGAGGAGGTGTCCTTTTATAAGGGAGGAGAGGGGCACCTTAGGAATATCTCAAAATATGTTTTTATATTAAAGTCAAAATCGGTTTATTATGGTTCCAAAGGGTATTATTTCGAAGCTAAAGTGGGGATGGGTCGAAATCCTATCAACCAATAGGATTTAGACAAGTTTAGGGTATTATTTTAACCTTATCAATTAGATTTAACTCTAAGTTAATTAATTTAACTTTTACCGTGTCTTTTTGTTTGCTTTCACTATATGGTTAATACACTTACTATAACATGCCAAACGAACCCCAAATTGTTTATTATTAATATATATATCCTTATCTAAGTCATTTGGCCGAACCTTAGATTTTTAGGAATAAAATAACAATTAATAATATAATATTTGATTTAAAAACTATTTTGTGTCAATTTTGACACTATTTGATATATGATTTTTTTGAAAGTCATAACAGAATTATATGTTCGAACCAAGTTGATTAAATCAATACTAATATATCATAGTAATCTAGAAAATTAGTGGAATCCATAAAAAGTCTCAAATTACATTTATTTTGGTATTTATATTATCAATTTTGTCAATATTTCATTAATAAGATAATTACTGCATCATGTTTGTGTCATAAATAAATTAAATTATTTGATGTCTAAAAATTACAAATAAAATACCATCATGTATGAAATAGTTTTATCTTTCTAATGAATATTTACAATCGAATTTATCTTATGTATAACCCTATATTAAAAATGATTTACTTATTAAACGTTGATTTTAACTATTTTAACCCTTCTTTAAATAAATTAATAATAAATGTCCTAATCTAATCCAAGTGGGCCTAAATGGTCATATTTTATTCCTAAGTTTGTTTTTGGTCGAATTACACTTGTCCAATAGAATTAGGACATGTGTTAGGGTAATATTAATATCATATTTACCCTTAGTTACCCTATTTACTATTAACCGCGGTAAAAATAGTAAAAAGTTACTATTCACCAAAAAAATATTTTCATCTCATTGAACCACATTTTAGTCCTTGATATTAACCGTGTCTCTCGGATTTTTGAAATTCCATTCACAGAAGCGGTAAAATTAAGTTTTATGCAAAATTCAGTTTTTAACCTACCACTTAGTGGTTTCACTATTCATCAAAAATTGAAAGTTTTCAGAAAAATACCAAAATTTCACCCTAGAATAATTTCGATATTCTGAGTCCAAAAATGAAGTCCATTTTGAAAAATAAAATTTATAAAATTTCAAAAAGTGGTTATTACTATTCATAACGGCTAGTTTTAATAGCATATTGTTGTTTAGTGAAACTCGGTATTGCGTACGACGCAAGCTATCGAGTAAGGTCGCGATTGCGTGTAAAGCAAGCCAAGCAAGTGTTGTGTAGAAAAAGATTCCTTTGATGATTTATATAACATAAAAGTCTCGGGTGTTACATTCTACCCCCCTTAAAAAGAATTTCGCCCTCGAAATTCGTCACTTTGCAACAAACAAATGATGATACTTATCCCTCATCATATCCTCAAGCTCCCATGTAGCTTCTTCAATTTGGTGGTTTCTCCATAAAACTTTCACCAAGCGAGTGGTCTTGTTTCGTAGGACTTTTTCGCTACGATCCAGAATCTCTATCGGCTGTTCTTCATAAGAAAGATCTTGCTCCAGCGGTACAACTTCTGAGTTGAGTACATGTGAAGGATCTGGTATGTACTTTTTCAGGAGAGATACATGGAACACATCGTGAACTTGAGAGAGATTCGGTGGAAGCGCCAATCAGTAAGCTACCTTCCCAACACGATCCAGTATTTCAAAAGGACCGATATATCTAGGGCTCAACTTCCCCTTCTTTCCAAATCTCATAACCCTCTTCCAGGGAGATATTCGTAAGAACACTTTATCACCCACTTCAAACTCTAGGTCTTTTCTTCGGTTGTCGGCATAAATTTTCTGTCGAATCTGAGCTGCTCTTATGTGTTGTTGAATAGATCTGACCTTTTCTGCCATTTCATCAACGAGATCAGGTCCTAATAGCTTTCTTTCCCCAACTTCATCCCAGCAAGTTGGAGTCCTGCATTTCTTTCCATAGAGAGCTTCATATGGAGCCATCTGAATACTGGAGTGAAAGCTATTATTATAAGAAAATTCCGCCAAAGGTAGGTGTTGATCCCAACCTCCTTTGAAATCCATAGAGCAAGATCTCAACATATCTTCTAGGGTTTGAATTGTTCTCTCAGACTGACCGTCAGTCTGGGGATGATAAGCAGTGCTGAAACTCAACTCTGTATCCAGAGTATGCTGAAGACTTCGCCAGAACTTCGAGGTAAATCTCGGATCTCGATCAGATATAATAGAAAGTTGTACTCCATGCAATCTTACCACTTCCTTTACATATATCCTGGCAAGCTGATCTAGAGAGAAATCCTCTCTAATAGCAATGAAGTGTGCAGACTTTGTAAGACGATCAACTATGACCCAGATAGCATTATTGCCTTTGGATGTTTTAGGAAGTCCTGTGACAAAGTCCATAGTGATGTTTTCCCATTTCCATTCGGGTATGGGTAATGGTTGTAACATCCCCTTAGACTTCTGTCTCTCAGCTTTAACTTGTTGACAAACCAAGCATCGAGAGACATATTCAGCAACATCTCTTTTCATGCCATCCCACCAGAAGTACTCTTTCAGGTCCCTATACATCTTCGTGCTTCCAGGATGAATAGAGAATGAAGAACTATGAGCCTCATCCAGCAGCTCTTTCTTTAATTCGGGGATGGGAGGAACACAAACCCGATTCCTGAACTTTATTATCCCATCACAATCAAGGTTGAATTCAGGAACATTTCTCACCTTCTTTTGTAACTCGACATCTTCTTTCTGTGCCTCTTTAATCTTCACATGTATTGATGGTTGAACATTCATTTGAGAAAGATAAGATTTTTCCCCTTCCATTATAATTCCAAGATCCATCCTTTGTAAATCCATAAATATGGGATCTTTTGTGATCCTCATCATGGATAAACTAGCATGGTCTTGTCGACTTAATGCATCTTCCACCTTGTTTGCTTTCCCAGGGTGGTAATGGATTGAGCAGTCATAATCCTTAATCAGCTCCAACCATCTTCTTTGGCGCATATTCAGCTCCTTTTGTGTGAAAATATACTTTAAACTTTTATGATCAGTATAAATATCACACCTTTCACCATAAAGGTAATGCCTCCAAATCTTTAATGCAAAGATTACCGCAGCCAACTCCAAATCATGTGTTGGGTAATTTTGCTCATGGATTTTCAACTGTCGTGAGGCATAAGCTATCACCATATCATTTTGCATAAGAACACACCCCAATCCCTTCTTGGATGCATCACTGTAGATCACAAACCTTTCTCCACTACAAGGCAGTGTGAGCACAGGTGCACTGGATAACCTTCTTTTCAACTCCTTGAAATTCTCTTCACATTCCTCTGTCCAGACAAACTTAACTCCTTTCCGAGTCAACTTGGTGAGTGGATTAGATAATCGTGAAAAATCTTTTACAAAACGTCGATAATATCCAGCCAAACCAAGAAAACTTCGGATCTCAGTTACTGTTGTTGGTCTTGACCATCTTTCGATAACCTCTGTTTTTGCGGGATCCACATATATCCCCTCTTTTGAGATTATATGACCCAAAAATGCAACTTTTTGAAGCCAAAATTCACACTTGGTAAATTTAGCATAAAGCTTCTCTTTTCTCAGGGTCTTCAATATAATTCTCAAGTGATCTTCATGCTCTTCCTTGCTCTTTGAATAGACAAGAATATCGTCTATAAAGACTACCACAAATTGATCAAGATAGTCTCTAAAGACTCTATTCATTAGATCCATGAAGATAGTAGGGGCATTAGTAAGACCAAATGGCATCACTATAAATTCATAGTGTCCATACCTTGTACGGAAAGCCGTCTTTGGTATATCCTCCCTTTTGACCCTTAATTGATGATACCCTGAACGAAGATCAATCTTGGAAAAGTATTGAGCTCCGTGTAGTTGGTCAAATAAGTCATCAATGCGTGGGAGAGGATATTTTTTCTTGATAGTGATCTTGTTAAGTTCTCGATAATCAATGCAAAGTCTCATTGATCCATCTTTCTTCTTAACAAATAGAACAGGTGCTCCCCAAGGTGACGCACTAGGGCGTATGAATCCCTTATCAAGATTCTCTTGGAGTTGCTTCTTTAATTCCTGCAACTCAATTGGGGCCATTCTATAAGGTGTCTTTGAAATAGGCAAAGCACCCGGTACGAGTTCTATTGAAAACTCAACTTCACGATTTGGTGGAAGACCCGGCAATTCCTCCGGAAAGACATCATCAAACTCCCGTACAATGGGCATATTCTTAATCGTGAGTTTCTCACCAACCATTTGAGATAAATAACCTTCATTTAGTGGAATCAATACCCATAAGATGGAAGAAATTTCCACTGGAAGGTTATGTTCATCCTTGCATTGATAGACGATCGTAGGTTGATCTGGAATATGAAATGTGACTTCCCTTATTTGGCAATTGATATGAGCTCCATGTAGAGAAAGCCAATCCATGCCAAGAATCACATCAAATTCCACTAAAGGAAGGATCAAAAGATTTGCAGGAAGCACTTTACCACAAACTTCGATCGGAGAAGAATTATAAACTTCTGATGCGATTGATGTGCCATTAGGTGTTGTCACAGCTAACTCAACATCTAATTGTTGAGGTAATACGGTGATACCCTTAGAAAATTCTTTAGAAATAAAAGAGTGGGTGGATCCAGAATCAAATAAAACATTTTCTACTTTAGAGTGGATGGTAAGTGTACCTTTCACCACATCATTATCGTACTCCACATCGCTGATAGAAATTTCATGTGACTTTCCTTTTTCTTTAGCCTTAAGAGTTTGTTGACGTCGACCATCATCATCAACCCTTGGATTTGGGCATTGATTGGCATAATGCCCCATCTCCTTGCACTTGAAACATTGAAGTGTAGCAGGTTCATTCTGTGTATCCCTTCCTTTGTTTGCATCATTAGACATCTTCTTCCCATTATCACGGCATTCAAATGCCCGATGACCTTCCTTTCCACATTTAAAACATTTACTTGTCCCTTTAAGACAACTCCCTCCATGTTTCATTCCACACTTTGAGCATAAGGGAAAGTTCATCTTCTTTTCCGTGTGCTCTTTAGATTTTTCTTTGAATTCCATCTTCCTCTTCTTATCAAACCCATGTGACTGATGGGTTACTCCAATCTCCATCTCGAATTTGAGAGCACATCGAACGATTTCCTCGTAGCTATTGAAGTCCCTTATGGCTAACGCCCTTCGAAGACTTGGTTTTAAGCCACTAAAGAATCGATCGATCTTACTCTCAGGTTGGATAATAATACCAGAAGCGTACCTTGCAAGTCTGGTAAAATTTGCTTCATAGGTACCAACAGATTCATCATCCCTTTGCTTCAGTTCAAGGAACTCTTTCTCCATCATTGTTCGGAGAATACGAGGGAAGTACTTATTGAAAAATAAGTTCTTGAACTCGTCCCATTCCATAGACTCAATTTCATCCCTTTGCCTTGTATTCTTAACAAGATTCCACCATTGATCAGCATCTCCTTCCAAACGATACACTGCTAGGATGACTTTATCATGCTCAGAACATTGAAGAACTGAAAATATCTTTTCAGTAGTACTAATCCATTGTTCAGCAACTAATGGATCAGTAGACCCGCTGAAAGATGGTGGACGCTGCCTCATGAAGGATTCAACAGAATGTTGCTCCCTCCTTTGTTCGTTTGGAAATCCTGCATGATTCATAGCTTGAGAAAGTTGTGTGAGCATGGCTACAAGATTTTGCATTCCAGCTCCCATATCGTTTGGTTGCTCAGGGGGACAATCATTGCATTGCCCATCGCATTCTGCATTAACACGGTTCCTTCGGGTTCCAGCCATTGACTAAAACCAAGAAGAATAGTGTGAGCAACACTAATTATAATAGGAAACCACATAATTCAAGAATAAAATTTTCATGCTTAAGGTCTTATCCTAGGTTATTCAAGGCCATTTCTAAAACACTAAGATTGTGTTCTATGCTTAGACTTATCCTTAGGGTTCTTACTAAGGCTTTCACATCCTAGTTTCCAAAGGTTGACTATACCTTTCCTCTGATACCAACTATAACGACCCATACTTTACATACATTGTTAATACTTCGAAATTGAAGCACACTTATTACAACATATGACAAAACCACAAAGGACCGTATAGGTATAGTGTCTTTAGAAACTGGGAAACATAAACAACTGGTTCATAAATCTTCTACAGTGTCTCCCATTTATTTCATCATATCTAGGGTCCCTTTTAGCATATTCTACTTAATATCCATCTTCCTGGCCTGGGGAAAAGAAAACATAAAAGGGTGAGCTCAAATGCTCAGCAAGGTCAAATAAAGGAAATAAAAATCATATCATATCTTTTTGAAAATTAAAACCTGCAAAAGAGATCATAATATCTTAACATGGAATAAATCATAGAAGTGAAAATGAGATCCCCATAATCATAACATAAAACTTGAATCTTTGTGGCATGCACACATAATTATGGAAAATCATTTCTTGTTAGTCATGACTCATTGCCAAGACTATCTTAGTGGACAAAGTCCCTTTCTGAACCGAGTTCACTCCTCGTTTCAGTCCTGTATTACTGAACCGAAATAACCTTCCGTTCCAGCCATGTCTATCTCATGAGATATAAAACCTTTACCCAATGCATTGGAGGGAGATATAGGTCCCACCCATCTTATAATGAATCCTTTCTTATGTGTGCCACATAATCATAAAACATACATCATCGCATAACACATATAACAAAAATGGGATTCTTGAAACATCATGACATCATAAATCAATTCATATATGATAAAGGAATTCATAAACATAATTCCATCACAACATAGTCAAACCAATGTAAAAATATGGATAGAAACAGAACCCTTTATTATCTTAGATGGAAAATAATTTTGATAAAACACTTGAATTGAATTCTTGAGGAAAATATCCTTTCTTCTTCAAAAACATTTTTCCTTTCATAACGTGTCATAAAACTTTAAAATAAAAGAAGTTGATTAAAAATAAACTTGAAAACTTGTAAAGGAAGCTTCTTTGAAGTAATGTTTTAAAAATCCATTCATGCCGTATAAGTTAAAAAAACATTCTTCGTACTTTTGTCGGAAAAGTCAAAAAGTACCTCGTACGGAAAAACGACAAAAGATTCCTTTCATATTCATTACTAAAAACTCAACTAAGGGTAAAATTGGATTTAAACTATTTCAAGTGGATGGAAACAATATTACATATTGAGGGAACATGGATGTGGATGATAAAATACACCCCAGTAAATACTTACGAATAAACAATCTCGGATAAAAATGAGATTGTGATATTTCCCTTACCTTAGGTCTGATTTGTTTTGATCGTGTCCGAAGCTCCTGTATAATGGTTTAAATAATGTTATTGACTTATTCCAGAATCATACATATTGATATGAGATCATATATGGTCATATTATTAGCTTCTTGTTAGTAATATTTCATTGTTACTTGTTACTCGGGTCTTTATAACTTTTTGTTCTTATGCGTGTTTTGTCGAATAAATTCTTATTCTTATCTTTAGGTTATAGATAATTCATTTACAGAATGGTATTAGTGTAGTATATACCATATTCATTCATTCAATTCATTTATATAATCATTATGAAATGAAGATCATGTAGAACGAGTCGCATCACATCGTGGAGACGGTATTCCGTACGTACGCACAAGTGATGATATCGTTCCTATGATCGTGGAATTGTATTGGAGTATATATATATTATTTCAGTATCAATATTACTTCATAATAATCATATATAGTTACTCATTACACCATTATACCCATCCTTGTAAGGTGATGGTGGAAAATAGATTACACCACGGCGTGGAGACGGTATTCCGTACGTACGCACGCGCGGTGATTTCATTTTTCCGTAGAATGGATAGAAGGTGAATTAGGGTTGTTTCATATTTATAATAACATATCAGTATGTAAGTAATACTGATGTTATTACTTTATCATGAAACAACTAAAGAAGAAGAAGTTGAAGAAGAAAGAAAATTGAAAAGGTCGGTAATAGATATTACCTCTTCTTTGGAACGCCTCTTTGAATCCTCCACTTAAGGAACTAAGATCGGTCTTTGGAGAAGACCAGGACCTCTAGGATTATTCTAGGGAAGTGGAGAGGATAAAATGGCAGGGGTTGGCCGAGCTTGAGTGCTCAAAATTGGTGTGAGGAGGAGGGGGAGGAGGTGTCCTTTTATAAGGGAGGAGAGGGGCACCTTAGGAATATCTCAAAATATTATTTTATATTAAAGTCAAAATCGGTTTATAATGGTTCCAAAGGGTATTATTTCGAAGATAAAGTGGGGATGGGTCGAAAGCCTATCAACAAATAGGATTTAGACAAGTTTAGGGTATTATTTTAACCTTATCAATTAGATTTAACTCTAAGTTAATTAATTTAACTTTTACCGTGTCTTTTTGTTTTCTTTCACTATATGGTTAATACACTTACTATAACATGCCAAACGAACCCCAAATTGTTTATTATTAATATATATATCCTTATCTAAGTCATTTTGCCGATCCTTAGATTTTTAGGAATAAAATAACAATTAATAATATAATATTTGATTTAAAAACTATTTTGTGTCAATTTTGACACTATTTGATATATGATTTTTGTGAAAGTCATAACAGAATTATATGTTCGAACCAAGTTGATTAAATCAATACTAATATATCATAGTAACCTAAAAAATTAGTGGAATTCATAAAAAGTCTCAAATTACATTTATTTTGGTATTTATATTATCAATTTTGTCAATATTTCATTAATAAGATAATTACTGCATCATCTTTGTGTCATAAATAAATTAAATTATTTGATGTCTAAAAATTACAAATAAAATACCATCATGTAGGAAATCGTTTTATCTTTCTAATTAATATTTACAATAGAATTTATCTTATGTATAACCCTATATTAAAAATGATTTACTTATTAAACTTTGATTTTAACTATTTTAACCCTTCTTTAAATAAATTAATAATAAATGTCCTAATCTAATCCAAGTGGGCCTAAATGGTCATATTTTATTCCTAAGTTTGTTTTTGGTCGAATTACACTTGTCCAATAGAATTAGGACATGTGTTAGGGTAATATTAATATCATATTTACCCTTAGTTACCCTATTTACTATTAACCGCGGTAAAAATAGTAAAAAGTTACTATTCACCAAAAAAATATTTTCATCTCATTGAACCACATTTTAGTCCTTGATATTAACCGTGTCTCTCGGATTTTTGAAATTCCATTCACAGAAGCGGTAAAATTATGTTTTATGCAAAATTCAGTTTTTAACCTACCACTTAGTGGTTTCACTATTCATCAAAAATTGAAAGTTTTCAGAAAAATACCAAAATTTCACCCTAGGATAATTTCGATATTCTGAGTCCAAAAAGGAAGTCCATTTTGACAAATAAAATTTATAAAATTTCAAAAAGTGGTTATTACTATTCATAACGGCTAGTTTTAATAGCATATTGTTGTTTAGTGAAACTCGGTATTGCGTACGACGCAAGCTATCGAGGAAGGTCGCGATTGCGTGTAAAGCATGCCAAGCAAGTGTTGTGTAGAAAAAGATTCCTTTGATGATTTATATAACATAAATGTCTCGGGTGTTACAGAGGCAGTGAGGGATGTCCACTTTAGGAGATAGTTCAAGTGCTTCCTGAATTTCCCAACGAATCGAGAGTTCCCTCTGAGGCCTCTAACTTGTCTGAGGGTGGCCCAACGAGGTAAGGGGTACTCGTATTGGCGGGTCTTGGAGGACAGCCAATGGAAGGCTTGGGGTTTCAGTGTTAGCACTGAACAATAGTCGATAGTTAGGCTGGTGGCGTTCATCGCGGCTCTCATCTGTGGTTGGATCCTACCGGTGAGGGATCCAAGCATGGGGGAGCAGCCCAGCTCGTTTATTATGGCGTCCAGGTTGGCCATGGGGCAGCGGATCAATCTGGGGATTCCAATGCTCTCCAAACTATACAGAATGATGCGGCACATTGGTGAGGGTAAGAAGCTGCCAAGGATATGTGGGCCCTTCCACCTCGTGTATGCGTGGATCGCAGCGCACATCAGGGGTATTTATGAGTATCCAAACCCTATTTCGCTGTCGGGATCAAATTTCGGCCCCTCCTTCCTAAATGCGGTCAGGAGCTTTCCGTTCAAACTAACCGTGTCAATGGTGCTGAATCGGGTGTGGAGGGAAGATGAGTTTAATTTCCACCCTTTCCATTGCCGACGAGGATACTTATTGACGAAGGGCGGGGAACGGAAGAACATCGGGCTTACCTCCTGGCCTTTCGAGGTGGAGTTTTGGTGGCACGAGTAGATCGTGAGCCCCTTTGCGAACCGTACACCCCGCATCGATTTGTGAGGTAGTTCTGGTGCCTCTAGCGGATGACCCCGCAGGTCTACTGGGAGGTGCGCCGCGAGGAGCAACCATGTGTGATGAGGCAGTTTTGGCTCATGTTCACATGGGAAAATGGGATGATGCGAATTGCATTGCCTCCATCCTCCACCGCCTTCAGATTGGTGAGGAAGTACTCCATTAGTTGGGCGGCTGCTTACCCAGGGGAGATGCTGAAGCAGCTGACTATTCCGGTCGGTGACGGCGGACCTCCTCTATCTCAAGGACGGGGTTGGAGGGCAGCTAGGGCTCCTCGAGGTGGCCGGGCTGCCTTGGCGGCGAGAACCGAACCGGCTGAGGGTGCGGCAGCAGTGACAGATCCGGTGATTGCGGAAGAGTAGGGCCATCCAGAGGGGCAGCCACCAAGGGGATTCCATAGGATATCCACTCAGGCTCCGGGGAAGCGCCTAAGTCATATCGACATGGTAGAGGATGTCGTTTTCCCGGATGTCTGGGACATTTGGGATTTCAACCAGCAATTCCTCAGCCCACCTGAGATTTGGGGCCACCTGAATCACCTCAGGATGGAATTACCGGGAATAGGCCCAGTCCGGCCTGGATTCATGGCTTCTTCGGCGAAGGCAGAGAAATACCTGGATGAGCTGGAGGATTAAGTCCACTCCAGTGGTGTCCCTCGCCCAATGACAGACCGGGTGAGGGTACTATTGAATAAAACTGTCCCCCCGCAGTTATCGGCTGCCTATCTGGGAGAGTGCTTCCCCCTGCCTGAATAATCAGAGGAATTCTCTCGGGAGGATGAGGCTGGAGGAGGGAGCCCTTTAGAGGAGGGCAAGGTCGGAGATCAGGGTTCAGATTCCGACGATTTCACAAAGGCTCTCGAGGTAGCATTCAAAACTTCTTTCCATATGGTCTATTATCGGGCCACTATGGACCTCTCAACAATGTTTGAGACATGAAGGAGTAACTTGTTCGCAAGCCTCGTTCTCGCCCCTCGGCAGGTGATGATGCGGGACCTTTAGAACCCGCACCTATGGCAGCGTCCAGTTCCGCATCTGGTTGGACCTGAGCACTCGAGGTGGATCCTCCAGAATCTCTAGACCATCCAATAGTATATGGAGGGCCACTCATCGGGGTCCCGTCAGTACCGGATCATGAGCAGCGCCAGGAGGTCGATCTCCGTAAGTTTCCTCTTCCAGTTTCCTTGTCATCACATGTATACTATTCCAACTAAAGTTTATGTCCCTCTCTGTCGTAAAGTTCTCCGACTGGTGTGGGCTGCTGCTAAAAGTCTAGTCGGGATGTCTGGTGGTGTCCCTCCTAGGGGCATGCCGGTGATGGTGGTGATAGTCCCCACATCTCCTCAAAATGCAGGAAAATATGTAAACCTCACCATTCACTTCTCTAATGTTTTATGATGACTTATAGTGGACAAAATGTTATATGGATAATGGTGTATACTTTTAAGAGGCATATCACTTAACTAAAATTAAATTAGACTTATCACTCTATCAACCAGCAATGATATACCTCATGGAAGGGATGAGGCTTCATAGAACACAAATATCAATTGTATCTGACCAAAATCCATGTTTTACCTCCCCATTATAGAAATGTATCCTCCATGTTTTATGAACTAGTTTGATCTCATCACAAAAATGATGGCCATTTTGAGACAACTATTTAGAATATATAATAATTGATGAGAGCATGCTTAATGTACTTCAATGTATAACTAGATAATTATATTCTTCTAGTCAATATATCATACAATAGTTTCTGCCATTGAAGAATCAAAATCAATAGATATGAATCCATTAATGGTATGTGATTCATTACACATATGTGTTTAGAAAAAGTAGGTGACCAAATAATTCTAGTACCTGAAATGGTTCAATAAATACTGGAAACAATTAAGACCATTTTACAACGCAACATGGATTCTAAAATTTAACCAAAGAGAAGATCAATAGTAATTTACAAGACATTGAGTTTGAGGGTAGATAAAAAGTATTCTTCTTCATATAACAATGGAAGTGAGTAAAAATATTATAATTTAAGTAATGTTTTATCCTAGGGTAATAAACAACTATGGGATTATTTATTACATTGTATATATGATCTATGAGGCAAATATTCCACCTATCCCCTTTCAAGTACATGAATTGTTCTATGTATGGATCATGAATATGTATATACTAAATACATCACATGTATAGAATTAATAGTTTATATAGACGGAAATGATCTCGCTTTTGATGAATCACGAGTAATGGTATTATACCATAGTAAAAATAATTTTTGCAAAAAAAAATTACATAGTAAAAGTAATATAGTGGAACTATATGTGTGATGAGATGAAATTAGAACCATTGTAATTAATAATGTAGAACTACCTCAAAATGTTTCAGCAAGAAATGTGTAATGAAATTTCATTAATAAATTTTGTTGGGGGGGGATTTAATTGCAAACAATTTCTGTCAATTAAATTTTACTTCTTATATAAATATGTCGTGCATATTAATTTTTCATTATATTATATACATGCACCACAAAATAAAAGAAAAAAACTATTATTATATTAATTTGAACATTAAATTTAGGAATTATTTATATGAATATAAATTCAAATTATTAAAATAGTTTGAAAAATATAAAATAATATTTCTATAATATAAAAATCAACATCAAATCGATCCACGAGAAATAACACACTATTAAACAACATTTAATAAATGAAATAGAATAATTTTTTTTAAATATACACTTTAAAAAATAAAAATATATATAACATTGTTATCAAATTGAATTAAATGATGAATGAAATAAATAGTTGGTATTAAATAAATGTAGGGATCCCATATGAATATTGCAAATCTAACAATTGTAATAGTAATTAGATAGTAAGAATCGAATTTCGGCCTCAAGAATTGAAATATTTCCAATAAGAATAGAGACTGTAGAATAAGAATAGTATCATAAACTATAAGAGTGTAAAATAAATGTTTTTGTTATATTATAAACTATATATATGGAATATTTATATCAATATACAACTAAATAAATTTTCAAGTGATAAAATATATGTTTGTAATTATGTAATGCATTTATATATTATATTAATTGTTATAGAAACAAAAAATATATATTCTTAATAATGGTTTTGTTCGAAATTATTTTCATAGAACAATATTATGAAACATTTTAAGGAAAATTTAATTTTTTGAGACTCTAAGTAATTTTTCATTGGGTCGTGAAATTGATCATTATATTAAAATATCAAATTTAAATGTGAATAGTTATTGTTATTTTAAAATTAAAGTCCCTATATTTATAAATTGATCATCACCAAATAGAATTAATTTTTGTAGTCTAGACAAAAAAATGTCAAAAGTGAATTGTTTGGGAATTTTTTTAAATTAGTTGATTTTTTTATCCATAGAGAAATATAAAAAAACAAATTATTTAACATTAAAACGTAAATACATGTTTTTTAATTAGGCGTTATGTAAAATACATTTAATTAACACTACTATTAATGATACAATTTATATGTCAACAATATTCATAATTTTTGTTTTCTTAAGACAAAATAATAATCCAATGAATACAATACTCAAAACCCCCCCATCTCATCCACCTATTAATATTACTCCTTCACCTCACACATTCTACTACATAGATCATATCCAAAACATCCAAAAATAATCATCATCTTTATCCTGGAGTCCATAGAATCCCTGGACATAGAAAATATGATAATAATTATCCTTTAATAGTGGACTAAGAGGAGAGAAATAAAGGGAGAGGTAAAATATCAACTAATTATTTATAATTTTATTCTTATTTTCATAATCACATATGATTTACATTAAAATATATCTCATATCAATAGTATCATTGAAAAAAATTTATTTTATAATTATTTTGTAATATTTATCTTCTACCCTCAAATAATTTTATTCTAAAATGAAAATGTTGTTCCCAAAATTGTTGGATCCCCACCCCCATAAACAGTATTCCATCATTTTTCATCACTGTATTTTAGTATTTATGTTAAAATTTTATTATTTCTTAATATGGTAGTAAAAATTATAATATAACTTATTCAATGGTTTGTAATGTGTTATTAGTCATTAAATTATTTAAATCAAATCTACTTCATGATGGTCATTATAACTACATAAAATAAGTAACCATATAAAGATAACATTTAGGCTAGGAGAATTATTCCTATTTCAGAACAGTTATAGATTTTTTGGATCATTCAAAATTATATATGGGAATTAATATAAATTTATTTCATTTTATTTTTTTATTATTAATTGTATAAAAGATAAATACTTATCCAAAACTAACTTGACAATGGATACATGGGTCATATTCCCTCGGATCAACAATAGTAAACATTTTTCCTTAATTAAAAGGTTATAAATGAATATAGTATGAATATCTTTAATGAAATACAGATGTAATGGATATGAATTTTTAATTATTTTTAAAATAATTTTATTTTTCAAAAAATTAATTTTATGTGTATAATGATTCTAGACCTAATGTAATGGATCTCTACGAACCACCGAATTTTCATTGGGATATGTATTCCTTCTCATTTACTCATATTATCTATCTATTCATCTTCTATGTTTTTTTTTTATTTTCTATATAGATATATATTTCCTAAAGATATATACATATTTTTATTCACTATTCATTGAGGGTAATATACATGTTTAAATGGTTCCCATTTCAATTTCATTCATTTAAAAAACATGATTAAATGGGTTTTTTTGTTTCCTAACTTATTTTAAATAACACTTCATAAAAGTGTTTAAACCATCAATATTTTATGATATTTAATATACTAATATATTAAATCATTTTTTGTTACATTATTTTTTAATGAAAATTACTATACCCTTACTATCATCAATGATTCTCCACCTTTTTTCTAACCACCCCCCCCCACTGAAGAAGAATATCTCAGAAATTATTTCACTACTATATTTTATATATTCAATTGAATTGGAAGAATCTTAACAGCATCTAATTCCATTTCTATTTCGAAACATGCATGGATGAATAAATCACCTCATTCATTGAATTCATTATTATGTTCCATTTTGTTTTTTTATAAGACATCATTATATAACCAATTTACATTACATTGGTAGACCTAATTGTTATTTCTTATTTATTATTTCCTTCAATTCATAAAATTTTCATGAACATGTCATAATTAATACTCCCATATATTTCTCCAATTCATCGTGTAATATTTAAGTCTCAAAATAACACCCAATGATTTTATGAAATATTTTATTTTGAATAATGTAAATTTCTTAAAAATTTTGTGTTGTATTCAATCATTATATTAATTTTTATTATGTGTAACACTGAGTTTATATTGTGTTACACACAACACTGTGATTTAGTAAACCATGATATATTATTAATATTATTGTTTAAAAATGATAATTATAACATAGAATTTAATGATAGATATTGGAATATTAATAAATTCATTGAAATTAAATGCTTAATAGTTTTATATAATGAAAAAAAAATCATAAAAAAGTACTTAATTTTTGGTAATGTTGTTATATGTATTGAAAATGCTATTATATGAAAAAATTGTTGTAATTTAATTTTTTAACAATAATTAAATAAAATATAATTAATTTTATATGATATATTAACTAAAAAACATCATTTATTCAATAATCATGCCAATAATATTTTTGGATAATTAATTTTGAATTTTTTGAATATAATAATTTTTTTGAAGTGAAGCGAAAAAGTAGTTTTTATTGAAAACTATCCTTTAGTTTAAAAAATAATAAGGTTGTATTGTGTTTTATAATGTATATAAAAGTAAAATTATTTAATTAAAATATTTATTAATCAGATTTAGTTTATTTTAATCATTTCCATATAGAATATTGATATAGAATCATTGCAATATTTTGAACATTTTCTCCTTGAAAGGATATATTCTCAGTTTTTCTAAAGGAGGAATTTAAAATTAAAAATTTCCACACATCTGAATGGAATTACTAAAAAATATTACATAATTTGAATCATCATAATTTATATTTTCTTATATGGTTATGTAACTCTTTAACCACACTTAATATAAAAAAACAATAAAAATTATATACTGTCATTAAATAAAAAACTAGTTTACAATGAATTAAAATAAACAGATACGTTTTAAAAATGATTGAAAACGTTTAGAAAACCCTTTTTCTAAATATATATCATCTTTATATCCTATTTTATTGATAATAGTCTATTTTATATTATTTTTAAATCATTATAACATGGGTACACCATTTTATTTACCAAAAATTTCAATTGTGTCACTCTCCTCACTTATAAAGTGCCACCACATCCCATCCCATTTTCTCACATACAAAAACTGTTGTATCACACAAGACTATACAAAATTACATCATTAATTCCTAAATATAATACTATTACCTATAGTCTAGTAATAAATCCAAAATATAAATAATTTTGGTGGAAACCAAAATAAGTTGTCCTAAAAAATGTAACTTCCATATTTGAGAATTTTTCTAATATCACCCACAGCTACATATAATATTATTAAAAAATTATGAAATAATAAAACCATTATCTTCCATATAATTCAATGTTATTATTTTAATTTTATTACATAAATCTGTCTCCTCTTCAAAAAAATGCGTTATCATATCGTCATTTTTATGTAAGGAGGACTACTATCTCACGAACTGATGTTATTTGTTTTTCATAAGATCATCTCTTGTATTTATATATTAATGGATTAATGTTTTTATAAAATATATATTATACTATTATTCTTAATAGAATATTATATCAAATATGCATGTATACTTTTTATTCTGTTCGAATATGATGATGTCGTTCATGTGAATGGTGGACTACCGCCTCACGAAGAAAAGTGATTCATTCCAAGTATACATGGAAGGTAATAGGGATAGTATCAATAAACATATTTATTTTTAATTACATAAATGTCATTCTAAATCGATAATACATTTCTTATTCATATTTATTTCCATCCATCATGAAATTTTAAAAAAAAATCATGTTTGCATATGGCCTACCGTCTCTATTAATGATGTATTTCATTTTTTATCTCTAACACTTATAGATTGACATAAAAAATATATATAATAAATATTATGATATTTATATCATGAATGAAAATTATTTATATTATGGAATGATGTTAAAATTTCATGGAACCAAAATTATTAATAAAGAAATACATGAAAAACAAGTAGTTAGTACCCAAAACATAATGTTGGCCAAGAATTATTAAATAATGTGTAATAATAGGTAAAAAGTAAATAAAATAATTAATGATAAAAATTATTATATTTATTTAATATATTTATAAAAAACATAATTATATATTATAGAATATGTTTCATAAGGTACAATTTATGTTCAGACTTACGGTAAGGGATTTCAAGTGTCAATTTTTATTTTGGGATATATAAAAACATTTACCAATAGATCATTTTGTGGGGTTTATATAATGACCATTTATAATTTTTATCATAAATATATTTATTTCCATTATTTTTATTATTTAATTTTAGTTTATTTTTTTTGGGGTAACGATTACGAAAATTACTAATGTGGAAAGGGAATTATGTCTCACTTTTATTTTTCTGTGAAACACATGCCAACATCACAATTTATTAATTTTATGATGTGTATATAGAAACCGTGAGTTTATATTATGATTAATATCAATAATTGTTTTGGTTAATTACATGCGCATTTTTTATTTATCTTTTAAAGGGATTGCAATTGAAATGTATCTTAAGTGGTAATGTTTATTGTCTCAAATTTCCTTCATTGGGAAAAAAGTTAGTTATATGAATATATTCTTCTATGAGGTGTATATACCGACCCTTTAACTTGTTATTTCATTAATATTAATATTGTCATGATAATAAATGATTCAACTAATATTATTACATCATGGTGATTATTACTCAAATTTACTGAATTGGTAAGAGTTTTTTGATGAAATATCATCATTTATCCGGATTGTTTTTAAAAATGAATCCAATGATAAAATATTTTGATATATATATATTTAAATATGGAGAATAATTTTATAATATTTTATTTTATGTCATTAAAATAACTTTCTTCTCATAATTTTCTTCTATTTAAGTACACATGTGTTAAAAATTATGTTTTTAAGTAATGTTGTCTTTATTTCTCTCTTTAATGAAAAATTGGATTTATTACAATTTTTTTAAATCTGCTTCGAAAATGTTTTTATTTTTCTATGAATGATTTATTAAATATTTTTACCAATGTTTTTATATTCAAGAAAACCTTCTGAAATGATTATTCATGATATTTACCAAACAATGCCTATTAGGATTCTACTAATATTTTGAATGAAATATTTGATTTAATGTGTACATAATGAACATAATTACATGTATTCATGAAAAATAATTTCATTAAATACAATATTATAATATACAAATCTTATTTTGAAATAAAATACTTCTAAAATGTTTTATATTTAAATATACTTGTTCAAATATGAAATGTTATTTTCCCTAATAAATATTTTAATTGATTTATAAATATTCCTTTAAAAATTCTCGATTTCATTTTATATTTGTATTATTTTAAAAATAAAATATTTTTAAAGAATAATATTTCAAATAGTATTTTTTTTCCTTATGAAAATTTTTTAAAAAATTTTTATGATTAATTTATATGTTTTGATAGTTTGTTTCCATAAATTTTTTTTTCAAATTGTTTTATGTTTAAATTTTTATTCCAAATCATAAAGGATATATTCTTCATGAAATATTTTAAAATAATTTTATAGATTCACTTAAAAGTATCAATTGTTATTTTTAGTGAAATTTATTTCCAAAAAATATAAGATTTTTTATTTTGAAATTTTTATTTTCAATGAAATGTTATTTCCCTCAAGAAACAATTCATATTCCTTTCCAAAATAAAATTTTGATATAATATGACATATATTTATATTAACAATTACTACATGTAATATGATTTGAGGGTAATATTATTATTGTTCTTATGAATAGTCTATGTATAGATGTCATGATTGTAACACCCTTATTTTTTAGGATTTGTTTTCATAATTAATTTAATATTTTTGATATTTATTAGTTAAAAAAACACCAAATATAATTTTTTATTAAGGTTATATTTTTATTTTGTATACACTACATGTAATACATAGATTTTCTCGTGCTATATGAAACACCGACTAGGATGGCATTACACACAATACCACATTTTGTAGAAACATTATTTTATTGTAATAATCATATTAATGATATAGTCATTATATATAAAATAAACATAGTAATATGAATTTAAATAACTTATTTTTAAATATAACTTATAATGGTAAAACATATTGATAATATACAAGTAGTATTGATAAAATATTTATATATTTGAAGATTAAATTTTCTGAAATGAATAAATTTTTATATCTTTTAGTTATTGATAATAAAATTAATTTAAGACAATAATAAGAAATAAATATTATAAAATAATAGTATATTTATAATTTAAAATTTAAAATTAGATTAAGATGATTTTTTCTGATATTTCTGAGAAACATCTTTTTTGGATGAATAGTGAAAAATTCGAAATTTTAATTCAAAACTACATTTTATGGAAATATTTGGAAATAAAACATCCATTATAGTCTTTTGATGTTTTTGTATTACATTTTTTTGGTAAAAACATTTGTACACCATACATGTTTTCAAAAATGACATGTTTGTCCCCTCCCTTCCCAATAAAAGGCCACTAGCTCTTTGCATTATTCACAAATGTATATCAACATAATTTCAGAAAATATCTATCCAATTATATTTTGAAAATATATCCCTTACTCCTTTAATATTCCTTTTATGATGTAATCTAACCACAGAATCCAATTTTTTAAACGAAAAAGAGTTACCTAATGATGAGGTAACATCTTTACTGAAGCACCATTCATTTATATTAATTTTACACTACATAAATTATTCTAATTACATTAATACAGATTGTCCTCAATATCATCAATAAACTTATATGTTTTATTTATAATGTTTCTAACTACACCTACACACACTTCCACATATTTGCTAAAAACACGCATTTTATGTGTACGGCGAACTACTGTCTCATGAGACGATAATTGATCATTTTTTTCATTTACCACATTTCAAATTTAGGAATATTTATGTAAATTATATATTTAGATGATATAAATTATATTTATCGTTTTTTAAATTTTCATTAATTACTCTTTAATAGATACATTTAAACATTCTATTTTCTGTAAATCTGATCAAATTGTTTGAGGATGTGTGGACTACCACCTCCTCAAATAGATGTGATTCCTTCTCACGGTACAAGGAATAAACTAATGATGGTTTTAGTAATATTATATTATATAATAATTCTGTTAGAATAATTATCTAAAAAAATATATATACATAATGGTCGTTTACTTTGTTTCTTTCAATACGGCAATAAAATGCAAACATCGTTCATGCGTACGTATAACCAACTATAATCATGAACAATGTATTCCAATTTATGATTTTCTGTTATATAGATTATTATAATGAAAATATATGTAATATTAAGGATATTAATATCATTTTTTACATTTTTTAAATCATTATATAAGTATACCAAAAATATATATACAAAATTATGACACATAAGAAAAATTAAGAGAATATTACCAAAAGGGCAACCATAACATTGAATTATTAATAACTAGTTAATATAAATTCATAATAAAAATATATATGGGAGTGTATAAAAAATTATAGTTCTATAAAACATGAATAAAAATGGTTTATTTATTATACAAGAATCATTTACAAGAATGCCGAGAGTGAAGACATATGTTAAGGGAAATTAATTTCACTTTTTATTTCAAAGTGATACATGCATTATTAACCACACGTTTATCTTTTGGTGTGTGTATACTTCGAATGGATGTATTATATGAATATTTTACTTAAATGAATTGGTAAGTACATTTCAATTTTATTATCTTCATTTTATGGGGTCTATGTTTCAAAAGTTACAAAATCAGTAATGCAATTTTGTCTCAATTTTTCATGACACAATCCAAGTTATGAACCTATAATTTTACATGAGGTATATATACTTCATTTGAAATTATATATCATTAATATAATTATTTTATTTTTATTTTATGATTAATTAAAATTTATTCTTTCCATTTTCATATGACTCAAATTTCTATGTTTTCAAATTATTTTCATTAAAAATGGTCGAAAAAAGATTTAAGTTTAAAAATACATATTCAATGGAAAAATTTTGTTTTCATTATGAAATGTTTTTAATGGATATCTAATATATTATTTTATATCTAAGATGTGTTTTTTTATGTTACTCATTATTTTACATGGAAATGTTTCAAATGAACCATTCGTATTTTTCTATTAGTGGTCTTAGTTTTGAGGGCTTGGCGTTTATGGAATCCCATATTTTTCATTGGTTATATGTTTATTAATCTCATTCCTCTCTCATGGGCTATATAATAATAAAATCCATTTATATCACATGAGTTATAGGCATATGAATCCTATTTATCTTAACTGGGTTGTTCCAGGATAAATTTATATGAAACCTGTATTTTTTATGTGTTATTCTAGGATGAAATGATTATGAATGATATATATTTTACATAGGTTATGATATGATAAAATGTTTATGATACCCATTTCATTTCATGGGATATGGTACCATCTACTTTTATGGGCCATGAGAAAATGTATGTTTTATTATCTTTTGTATAATGTATGTATGAGTTATTTTGTGACTGATGAGACCGATATCTCTAACCACTACCTGAGGTAACTATGGATGAATCATGAATATAAATATCATCAGTAGACCTGATCACTTGTTCAAAATGTTATACATGGACCATGTTCATGGAACATATGTTTATGTGTGGACATTATTACAAAATGAAAATATTTTGAGTGAATATTATTATGTGTTCAGAAGTTATATTTGAACCCGATTATAAGTTCATAGTGTGATCAACGGAACCGGTTTCAGGTCAATAAGTTATGTGTGAACCTGATTACATGTTAAAAATGTGTTGTGCGAAACTGATTTCACTTCACAAACTTATGTCTAGACCAGGTGTCATTTCCATATGCCTATAAAAGGGTATAATTTTATGTCATTAACATAAATAGTAAACATATTTTTACTAATAAATGTTCATGATGTTATCATACCCTTATTTTCATGTTATACTTACATATTTTCTCTATTTACCCATAATAAAAATTTGAGCTCACACCTTTATTATGTTTCATTTCCCCTTGTTATGGATAATGGTTTTGATGTAGAATTACAAAAAGATAAGTTCATTATGGGACACAATGAATAAATTTCATTGGTATATAAGATTATTTTCAATGTCTCAAAATTCACTATACTAATTCAGTATCTGATGTCCTTTTGTATAATGTATTAAGTATGATGAAAAAAATATGAAATCTATTTTTACAATAATAGTGTTTTGTTATAGTTGGTATTATAGTGATGGTTTAGGTAACCTTTGGAATCTAGGATATGAAAACAATATTGAGAACCCTTTTGACATGACTAAGGCTAATTTTTAGGATAAGGAAAATTATAGGAAATGTCCTGGAATATTGGTAAAGGGTAGTGCAAGTGATTTACCTAAAATATATATTTGTCTGGATTGTATAATTGTTTATGGATATACAACATATGTACCAATGAGTAATAACAATTACACAGTGTGTTGGGCATGAATTGATATAACCTCAAACATAGAAACAAGCTTTGTTTCACACATGGTTTGACACTCCAAGGGGATATGCACTGGTAATTAAAAAACTCTTCACAAAAAGTCAAGGAGGATTTAAATAAAAAATGGTTACGAATAATCTTGGATAATATTACTATTTCATTAGTTAAATAATGTTTCATAATATTGACATCTCATAAGTGGTTTTTCATGATTATGTGTTTTCTCACAATAAAAACTATTTCTTACAATATGTGTTGTAGTTTTAGACAATGGTTGGAACCTGAAAGAGCCATGTAAATGGTGATTGTGATAGACTATGAATTAATTTTCATCCTAAGCATCTGAATTCTATGGGATTAGGACTGGAAAACATCATTTCAATTATCACAAATCATTCTCAAACTATAAATCATATTTTGATACTAAATTAGAATAGGAGGTAACACCGTTCTATTTAGTCCTTCATGAGGCATTGTCCACCTTCCTTAAGTGGTTCATATAATCCACTTATTACTGAACATTGTATAAGTACCTCTAAAATGATATTATCCATTCTACAGTTTATGAATTGTGATAAATTGTTTCTAGTTTTGTATCTGTTAGAAGGTAAAGTAGACTATTGGTGGATTCTTGTCATGTATATGAGGAAGAAAAATGAAATTGAACCCATGTAATGGGACGATTCCAAGAACATATTCTTCAATAATTAATCTTCTCATATTCTTGAATTTGAATATAGAGAAGGTGTAATTTGAGTTAAAGTAAAAGGATGATGAATATATAATTACCTATGAGGTTATTTTCACAAGACATGTGAGATACGCATCTGGTGTTATCCTCCAATAAAAATGTAATTTCAACAGGATCTTTAGTGCTTAAAATCCATATATTTTAAGGGATTTGTCCATAATAAACATTTGTATATATGAAGAGTTTGTGTGTTGTGAAATAAAAGATGAAATGGAGTTAGGAGTAACATATCAATCTCACTGTTAAAATTATGAAGATGTGATAGAGTTCAAAGGAAAATATAAAAACCACGTAGAGAAGAAAATATTTCTAACTCGTACATACCATAACTATTGGAATGAGCTCATTGAAGAGTGCCTAAAATGAACAATAAGTTATTTCACATACGGGATTCTTAGACACTAAGAAAAAATATGTATAAGGGATGTGAAGGTGAATTTCAATGAACATAATGTAGAGAATGCTTAGCAGAATAAACCAAACACACTTCAGTTTTTCATGTACATTGAGTTTGGGCATTATACGAATCAATTCCCAAATCAATGGGCTAATATTCATTATATGAAAAAAAAAACAACCAGAAAAAGGTAAAAAGGTAATGTATATAAAATAATAAATGATAAATTGAATGATGTTATTTAGGTTAAAACTTATATTTACCCCATTATTTGGGAATTTCATGTATGATTTTATAGGAATAATCCCTATGATTATTTTATTGTTTATCCTTTAGTGAATTTCAATTTCATTACATCACCCTTCATTTATTTTGAATTAATAAAATAAAATTAAATGTTATATCGATGAATAGATAAATCCAAGTACCCAATAAATATGTTTATGGTATAAGATAATATAATTTTTATGGAAAAAATGGTGAATTATATTTTGGAATGGTTATAAGGTAAACCCTTTATGTAAATTGTAATTCATAATTTCAAAAAACAAATTTGAGATTAAATTATTATCATATGACATTAATATTTATGCATATTGGATAACCTATTCAAACCACTTTGTTTCAATGATAACTAAATAAAGATGATATGACTTATCATGGATCTCATGATTTTTTAGAACTTTTGGAATGAAAAATTATCATACATTTTTTATGCTAAGAGATTAAGTGGAAATATATCAAGGCATAACTAAACGGTGGGATTGTTCATATAAAACAGAATAAAATCATGTATATTTTTTTGTGAATGTCCATCAGCTTTTGGAAAATGGATTTTGAAAACAAAAATTTTATCCTTCTACCTCCATTTATTAGGAATCAAATGGAACATTATATCATTGAGTATTTATGTATTTATGATTTTTAACTTTCTGAGAACCGTGTTCTCTATCAATGTTCATCATAACAAAATATTTCTATTTCTCATCTTGTCAATGTTTTGACAAGCCACATATGTTCTTTTAAGTGGGAAACTTGAAATGAGTATCTTTGGGTAACCATTATGGTTCCAACTTTATATTTTTAAAGTATGCTTCACAGTTAATTTTTAGAATGGGGGTTATATTAAATGTACATAATATTATTAAACCATTGAAAATCCAAATGTTTTTCAAGGTAGAAATAAATTTTTGGGGTGGGGGTAGAATATAACACCCTGAGTTTTCCTAAATTTCATTTTAATTTAATTTAATATTTTTTATATTTTTCATTTTACACAACAATTTATGATTATTTTTTATATTGATGTACTGTGTTTAATTCACATGAACTACCCACAAAGTTTATATTAGCTCGCATTATAGGAAATATTGTGTTTATAAGAAACATCTAATTATTATTATAATTATTTAAAAAAGATTGTTATAAATTATAAATTAAATATTGTAATATAAATATAAAAAAAGTTAATATTAATTATTAGGGAAAATCATATTTATAATGATACATGTAATATTAGTTAGTTATTTATATGATTGAATATACTATTTTCTAAAATGGACTAATTTTTATACCCTTTTTGTGAACAATAATAAGAATAATTTAAAAAACTAATAAAAATTTAATTTGATAAAATAAATATATTTTTATAGTTTAGGTGTTTTAAATTATTTTTGTATGAATTTTTAGTATTTGTAAGAGAAAAACCATTTTTGGTGATTACTGAAAAATACTATATTTTAATTCAAAAATACTTTTTTTATATAATATTTTATATAGTTAAATTATAATTTAATTTTATATTAAATTATAATTAGATCAAATATAAATTAATTAATCTAATTTATTTCATTGAAAACATTTTTGAGTTTTAAAATATATATAAAAACATAGCAAATTGTTGATATTTTTTATTTTAAAAACATATAGTGTAGTCCCCTAAATAATTTCACTTCTAAATTAATTATTCTCACATATATTGTTTTAATTTGTATAAATGGATTACATATTAGTAATAATCAAACATAAAGTTTCTTATATTTTCAAGTTATTTTTTACCAAATATATTAGTGAATATAGTTAAAATTAATTGCATCAATTAAGGAAAAAATAAGATTAACAGGGGAATAAACCTTAAATATATGGGCCCAAATGACATATCCAGTTTTCCAATCCCCTATTTATTGACATATATAAGCAAAAATACCTTTATTATTGACTTTTTATGGTTTTTTATATAATTTGTTAGGTAAAAACGTGGGTACAACTAACTTGTTTTAAGAAATGCCAAGTCTGTCCCCACCATTTCATAAAAATGACACAAAATCTCCCCCATAATCACACTTCTAAAACCTCTTAATGTAATACAATATCCTCCCAATTAACTTCCTTAAAACCCTCAATTCATCATTGATGACTCCCTTTATCAGAAATCAAACAAATAAATACCATTGCTGAAAACCAAAAGGAGTTACCAGAAGAAGAGGACAATACCTTCCTCAAGCTCCTTTCATTTATTTTTGTTCTCTACAACCTAAATTATTTTTATTCCAAGTATATATATTATTAATAGTATCCTAAATAGGATTATATTATTATATTATATGGTTTAATACTACACTTACACTCACATCTATCTAATGGGTAACGAACATACTATTTTTGTTTATGGTGATCTACGACCTCACGAAATGATGACTATCCGTTCTTTCCTTTATCAACTTTCCTGGTAGGTAATTATGATGGACAAATAGTATATATATTATATTTATTATGTATCATAATTCATCAATTATTTTATAACACATACCATTATACTTTCTATCTGGTGTAAAAATGATAACATTGTTTGTAGACATGTGCAATACTGCCTCCAAAAGCTGATATGATTCATTCATAATATACCTGGAATGTATTGATTATGGGATTAGTAAACTTTTATGATATATATATGATATAATCATAATAATTTAATTATTATATATATAAAAATATACACATATAATTAATTTAAAATGTTTCTTTCTATAAGAAAATAAAATAAAAAACAACGTTCATTCTTATATACGACCTACCAACTCCATGAATAGTGTATTTCATTTCATACATCTATATACTATAGAATATTATAATATAAATATACTGAATAAAAATTATATTTATATCCTTTTTTACATTCCATATATCATGATATTATTATAAGGAACAAAGTTAAAATAGAATTATGACACAAGCAAAAAACAATATGGATATTACCCAAAGCATAACCTCAACAAGGAATTTTTAATAAGATGGTAATATAAATTTATAATCAAATCATATATGTAAGTGGGAAAAAGAACTTGGTTTTTTAAAATATATATAAGAATCAATCATTTTTATACCTGAATCTAGTATGAGTATGATGATAGTCAATACATAAGGAAATGAATTTTATCTCACTATTTATTTTCGTGAGATACATGTATTATTCACCACTAATTTATTTTATGTGGTGTCTATAATAAAAATTTATGTATTCAATGATTATTATACAGAAATAAATGGGAATATACAAAACTATTTTATGCTCTTCTTTCATTGGCGTTTATGTTTCAAAAGATTCCAAAATAGTAGAGTAATTTTGCCTCAATTTACATTCTTTGAGACACATGCCATGTTATGCACCTATATTTTTTTATGAGGCATATATGATGCATTTGACATTTTATATCATGAATATACACATTTTCTTGATATTTTTAATTTCATGAAATTTTATTGTTTCCATTTTGTTATGATTCAAATTTATCAAATTGGTTACAATTTATAGTTACAATCTAATCGTTTATTAAGATCATTTACGATTATAATCCCATTAATGAAATATAATGATCTATATCCCAATAGCACTAACGAGTTATAATAAATATAGTTTTTCATGTTATATCCATGTAATGGTATCATTTTCCACTCTTTGGTATATCAGATAACCAGAAAAGCAATGTTAAGAAAGTCTAAAATTACCTACCTCTTCGGCCTGGAATCTATGTTCCATCAAATCCATGTTCCCAAAAAGGTTTAAAAATATTCAACTATTATAAAATTACCATTAAAATAATTATTTTCCTATTTTTACACATTATAACAAAAAATATTTTTAAAAGAATGTTCTTGTCATTTTCTAAATGATACACATTTCTTACCTTTTTTCTGTGAAAAAGGAACGTTTAGCATGTAATGATTTACGCACTATCATGACCATCATTTCCCGGAAGCTTCCTTTACAATACTACAAGTGATTATTTTATTTAAATCATAAATTTTTCCTAAATATTCAATAAATTTATTTATTTAAAGAGGTTTTTATATAATAAGGTTTTCAAAAAATTGTTTTCTGTATATATTTAGTTTTAAATGATTTTCAAAACATCTAATATATGTCTTCAAAAATGATATTTTCAATGAATAATATTTCAATGATCTTAATGATTCTTTTTTATGATTCAAATTATTTTTATTGAAAATTTTTTTAAAAATTATTTCAAAATTATTTTATAAGTTTTCATTGAAAAAGTTTTTCAAAATGATTTCAATCCTTCTTTCTATGTTTTTTTTTATTCTCAAAGAAAATAGATCTCAAAAGTTTTTATGTTTTATAAATAATTATTCATAGAAGAAATGATAATTTCATCAAGAAATTTTATTAAATGATATATCAAAATATTTTTCCTTCTAAGGTGACATTTGGGGTTGTTACTAATTCCTTTCTAGGAATTGATCCAAAGGTTCCATTCATATTATTTTCGCAAATGGTATATGTTTTGATGTAATAATTTTTTTTTAAAATGTTTCTCGTTCTTAGGTTATTCGTTTATGAAACCCATTCCTCTTCCATGGGTTATATGTTTATAAAACCTATTCCTTTTCCATTTATTATAGTCTATTGAGACCCATTTCTCTTTAGTGTGTTATTCCATGAAAAATTTATATAAAAACTAATTTCGTTCGTGGTTTATTCTAGTATGAAATAATTATGAAACATATAAATTTTCAATATGTCATGATAATATTAAATGTTTATGATATCAATTTCATATCATGGGTTATGCTATGATATATTTTTATGGCTCATTGCAAGATGAAAGATTTATTATCTCCTGGAACCTATATATAATAGTCATTATGTGAAATCTGGGACCTATATCTCCCTACCATGCATTAGGAAACAATTAATGACTCCAAAGTATAAATTTTATTCAAAAACATAATTATATGTTCGCAATGTTATGAATTAAACTAGATTCATGTCTATAAGTTTATTTGTGAACCTGATTACATGTTAAAATGCTATTAGTGAACCTTATTATGTGTTTATATTTTTTGTGTGAACCAAAATAAATGTTCAAAATGATAATAATGAAACCGATTTATTGTTTACCACATTATTAGTAGACCCAATTTCATGTCCATAATTTTATGAGAGGGTCTGATTAGGTGACTATAATATATTGAGTGAATCTTTTATTATGTTTACATGTTCAATGTTATATGCTGATGTAGATTCCAAAATTCCATGTCTTATTCATGTGTAATGCCTTCATGGATTATGTTCCTAATTATTTTACAATTCATGTATTATGAACCAATAATATTTAGGACATGATTCAGGTTTATGATCATTGATATGAGGGGTATGAACTTTTAATGATATGATCAACTTCTTATAACCTTATATTCATGTTCTGCTTATGTATTCCCTTTATTAAAATTTATAGATAATTTGAGCTCAGTCCTTTCATATGTTTCCTTTACCGAGGTTATGTATAAAGGATTTTTTTGATGAATTACTACGGGGGATATATTTTTTGGATGCATTTATGATATTTCATTGAGTTAGAATATTTTGTTCCATGTTTCCAAATGCACTAATCTAAGATAGGTTTTGGGAGTCTGGTTGTATAAATTATTATGTATTCTGCCAAAATGATATAATTCTTATTTAAATAATTATTAGCTTGTTATAATTATGTTTATGAAAAATGTTTCCCTTCCCTAGGTTATACCTTGATGAATTGTTTTGAAACCCACATGATTTCCAGTGTAATTCAATGATGAAATTTTGAAATGATTATGAATCTTGTTACTTTTACAATGTTAATGTTTTAATTTAATTATTATGAAATAAAGTTAATTTCATGGAATATGATATGATGAATGATTAATGGTCTTTTGAAAGATAATATTATGATTTTCATTATGTGAAGGGTTATACCAGTATCTCCCACAAATTACTTGAGTAGTGATTTATATCCCATGAGATAAATAGGACTGGAATTGGGAGTGAACTCACTATATTATGTTATATTATTTATTATGATGGAATTGGGATGTAACCATTAATATTATGCTAATTTAGAGAGTGAAATTGTCCAACTACAATATCCTTGGATTTGAGTCTTTACTACTATAGAAATGACTCTCTCTTCTTTTGTGTATGCCATAGTTCCTTATCTTATGGAAATTTTATGAAATTTTTGGATGATGTTTTTTGATTCCCTTATGATACATGTATTATGAACATCAAATATTAAATCTATGATTTGGGATTTTTATCATTGATATGTAGGGTTTAGTTTGTATATATTATTATAATGCTCTAATATCATTATGTTAATATTATATTTATGTAGTTTTCGTTTTTATGCTTTCATAGAATATGATCTCCCCTTTTATTATTATTACGTTCCCAGTGAAATGAAGAATGTTTTAAAGAAGGGAATGTCTTAGAAGAGTACATTATGGGACGATATTTTTTCGAGGCATTGAGGATATTTGATGAAATAAAATGTGAGTGTACTAAGTCTCCAAGGACACTAAACAAATACAATCACTAGGAATTTATTTTTGTAATGTAATTAATATTTATCTAAAATATCTAATATATATATATATATATGTATGAAAATAATAGTTCGTTATATTAGGTATCATATGAATGGTTTATTTAAATATTGGAAGCTAGGATGAGAATTTTTTTGACATACTTAAGGAAAAGTATGTATATTACTCTAATGTTGATACATAATAATGAAAATGACTTAGAATTTTGTTAAAGGATTGAGCAAGTAGTTTAAATGTATTTTCATCCCATTATGGATACTATAAGGGGATATTGCACTATAATCGATGTACCAATGAATTATAACTATAATAATAGTGGATTGAGTTAGACTTGAACATCACTTGGTGCATGACATTAGGTCTTAATACACACATGGTTTTAAATTCTTATTGGATATTCTTTGAAAATTTACAAACTGTTTACAAACCATCAGGAATAATTTAAATATATGATAATTATGAACTAATTAGGATAATATTATAGAGTCATTGATAATTATATTTTTTTCTAATTTTCACACCATATATGTTATTTTTCTTGATGAGGAGCTTCCACAATATGATTATTGTTTTGTACAATATACTTTTAGGTTAATATTAATGGATCAAACATGAATGAATCATGTTACTGATAATTTTGAGAGAAAATGAAATGATTTTCATCATGAGAATCTAAATTCTATGGGATATGTAATGATAAATATTGTTTCTATGTTCACACAAATTTCAAGAATCTATGAATCATGTTGAACATCAAAATGAGAAAAAGTGGGAGTAAAATTATTTTGTTTCATTCATATGGCATCGTCTGCCTACTTATAGTGGATCTGACGATCCTATAGTATCTGTGAAATTGATTAGTACCACATAGAAGATATTTTATATTCTTAAATGTTTTTAATTTATAAAATTCTATTTTACTATTTATCATTTGAAGAATAAGTGGATCAACTGTGGAGTCTCATCATGAATATAATTGAACATGATGTAAATTACTCTATCGATTGGGATGAGTTCAAGATATTATTTTTAATTAAATATATTCCTTATATTCTTCATTTGAATATGGAGATGGTTTTTCTTGAGTTAATGAAAAATGATGTTGAAATCATTGGTACCTATGAAGAAAATTTTACAAGACTGGCATGGTATGATTTTCGTATTATCATATCCCCCAAATATATATTTGATCAATTCCGCATTGGCTGAAATCCAAATATACAAAAGAAAACTATCCATAACATAATTTATGTTCTATGTAGATACTGTAAAATTTTCTATCAAGTTGGATATAGTGGATTGAGTTATGTATCAATATCAAGGATTTCATATAAATATATAATTAGAATTCGATGAAAAACTACAATAATTAGAGGGAAGAAGATGAGTGTTAACTTTTTCCCAATGTGTGGGAGTAAACATAAAGGAAATTGACATAATGGGACTAGTATAAGTTAATTGTGTGGAATAAAAGTTCATCATAAAAATTAATACAGATTTGAATATAATAAGTTATCTAATGATGTATATATAGATAAATCACCATAAAAACACCACATACACATCATCTTTTCTTCTGCAAGGATTTTGGAAATTTTGTGAATCCATTCCCTAATACAAGGGATATTTTTCATGATAAAACAAATATAGAAATATAAAAAAATAGGGAAATCATATAAACAAATAATTGATGAAGATAATCATGCTGATTAAATAACATTATCATCCTCCACATAGTTGTGAATTTAATTTTTGTCTTTGTATGAATGAGTCATATGAATATTTTATTATTTTTCCTTAACATAAAGTTAATGTGATTTAGAGCATTGTTTATCTCCATCTACATGTGCCATGGAGCAGTGAAATATCAATTGATATTCAAATAGTGAAAGGATGAACCCACACATTCATTGCTAGTGTTTTTGTATAAGGTAAGATACTTTTTAAATAATAATGGTTGAATTGACTTTTAAAATAATTTATGCCACCATGTTATATGAAATTAAGAGTTATAGATACACACATTGGTTTATGAGTTTATTGTTTATCATAAGATAAATTTAATTTATAATTTTTTTTGTTTTACGTGATCCATGTTTCTTATAAATAAGGATATTTTATGATAAATTTATGGAAATGGAGCCCTTTTTATATGATTTTGGTAATATATAATGATTATAGGAATGAATTTATTATTTTGGGCCACAAATTTAATGGTATAGGTTAATGTTTGGGTTTATCTTATATTGGATGTTGATGTAGTTATGTGTTATAGTATATCACCTTATGAAATCTGTACACTTTGTTACTATTAGATAATTTTTATATGTACATATTATTTCAACCATATATATAAATAAATTAGTAATTCAAAATGGGGTACCACATTAAATTTTATCTAACCAGAAACCAATGTTTTCCTCAATGTTTTTAAAAATTATTTTTCAAGATCCTGAGGTAGAGTTAATTTTCCGCACTTCATATCATCATATGATATATGGTTTGTTTATATCCACAATTTAAACTGAATAGATTGCAAATACATTTTTTTATTCATTTAATAGTTTGTTAGTATCAAAACTTTTTCCTACATGAGTTTAATTACGGAAATATATTTCGGTTGTTTATTCAGATTGATGATTATGAATCACCTTATAAAAATGTGTGTAATATCCATCATTCAAAAATGATGTTGATAAATGGAAAAATTGGGACCAAATATAGTAGAAAAAGTGATAAATATTTCTACATCCATTTAGCAATACATATGAGAAGCACATTGTTGAAAGAAATGTTATGCTAGTAATATTTTATATAATATTGATTTTTTTTTGCGAGAAAGTGATTTTATGAATTTACACAATGATGAAATAAGGTAAAACCATTCCCAAGATATATTGTTACCTTTAAAAATATTAATCATATTGGGACCATATCCTATTTCTTGTTTCATTCACAAACTCTCTATTAGTTTCACAATGTGTTCCTTATATCTCTCTAGAGGATTTACATACATGACCCATCTCATATACTAAACTCATAGGCCATATTGTTGGAGAATGATATTTGTTATGGAGAGTAACTAGTGTAGATTTTGGATTATATAGAGAATGGTCTTTGAAAAGACACAACTCATATTGTCAATATTCTATGAAAAAACAACCAATTTGCGGAGCCTATGTGGGAACATGAGGATGTTTTGAGGCATACATATCCTTGGTTAGTTGTATCAAAGTGAGGAATTATGAAGAAAAAATTAATTTTAATGGTTTTATAACATAACACACTAATATTTTATAAAATATATATTTAATAAATTTATTTTCTTAGATACATTTTGTTATACGCATCACTGAGTTTAAATATTTTATACACAATACACGGTTTATCATGGGTTACAACTGACACTGAGTTTTAAAAAACCATTTAATATTTTTAATATTATTATTTATACATGATTGTTATAACCTATAAGTTGTGAATAGTGATATGAATAATAATAAATAATTTATAAATATTATTTATATTGTTTTATATAATGAAAAAAATCAATAACAAACTACATAATTTTCAGTAAAGAATTTGTTTATTTTGAAAATATTATTTTCCAAAAAAATCTTTTTTATTTTATACAAGGAAAAAAAATTATAAATATTGAATAATTTGGAAAATTTATTAGATTATTAATACATAATATTTGAAATAATAATGTCTAAATTTTCTTAGGACTAATATTTTGGTGTTTTATGAAATGATGAATGTTTATATAAATAGTAAAATACTGGATTTTATAGTAAAATTTATGTTCATTTAAATAATTTATAAGGATACTTTTTAAACAAGAAATGATAGTTTAATTCTATATCTATATATCTAATTTAGGTTATTGGAATCAATTTCATATTGAAATTTGAAATAAAATTTGGTGATCATTCGAACATTTTCTCTTTGAAAAATCACTTTCTCATCACACCTGTATGATTTTTTGTATAATATAATTTTCCTCAGATGTTTATGGAATTTGTAAAAATTGATTACATATTTTAAATAATCAAATTTTATATATTCAAATAGGTTTAAATTATTTTTTTAACTTAAATGTTAAAATTATTTACCATGGTTAAGGAAAAAATTGGTTTACCAGGGATTTAACTAAATTGATAAGTGGTAAAAATAACAAAAATATTATATAACAAAAAAATTTTAGAAATATTTTTTCCACTTATATTCTTAGATATATAGTGGTCTATTTTTTAATCTCATGGAATGTTAAAAACATGGGCACTTCGTTTCAATTAAAAATTTATATGTGTTGGACACAACTCACTTATAAAAGGTCACACCATCTCCTATATAGTTTACACATCCAAAACCAATTGGTTCAGACAATAATTTAAAATATGACTTCTTTATTTCCCACATATAATATTATAATAATTAGTTTTGTCATAGAGGTATCCTATGAGTCTTTTTGTTAAAAACCCAAAAAAAAGTGTCTTGAGAAGAATTAACATCCCTAGCCGGGTGTTTTATTTTATTTCAGTATCTACCTAATTAAATTATTATTAAAACATTGCTATATAGTAAATATTTTGTCATACTTATAATTTGGTGTTATTATGTAAATTACATAACCTAAACCCTTATCCTCTTTAATCTAATGTGTTACACAGTCATTCTTAATGATTTTGAAAGACTACCGCATCACAATCCAATGTTATTCATTCTCCATCACCACATCTATGGGATGAATATAATGATGAAATAAATGATTATGAATTATATTAATGATATTATTATACTCATGGAAATTGTTTATGAAATATATATTTATACAATCTATTATGTTGGAATATCATGACCGCTCTTGTGTGTACGATGGACTACCACCTTGATATGCGATGAGATTTCTTCAAATTGAACATTAATGATATTATGTATTTTATAATTCATATTTGTCATATATATTTTATAAAAATTATTATATAACATAATTTAATAAATACCATTCTTTATATTAATATTTCAACAAAATGGAAGTAGAGTTCATGTATACGTAAGACCTATCATCCCCAAAACAATGTATTTTATATTGTATAAATAACACAATTTCTTTAGTATAAATACATTTATACTCATTATATATGTTATTTATATCATGGATAATTTTTTTTAGATGATGGTAACATTAAAAAACTAATTGGAACCAAAATAAAAAATAAATATGTACACGAAAAACAATGAAGTTATTACCCGAAACATAATTTTTACAATTTTTTTTGCTAAACTGGTAATAAAAGTTAAAAATTTAATAATATATGAAATGATACATATGAGTATGTCTTATTAATATATTTATAATAATATATGATCTTTTTAATGGGTCTTGAATACATATAAATGAATATTGGACATGAGGTATGTGATTTTTAGTCTCTCTTTTATTTCAGGAAGACATTAAAATTAACCACTTGATCATTTTTGTGGTGTATATACTTCCCATTGACATGGTATATAATGAATCAACATATTTTAATTATATTTTAGTATTTTTAATTTTATTCTGTATTTTTTATTAAAATTTAAAATTTTACCAAATCAGTAATTGATTTTCATCTCACATTTATTTTTCCATTAGACACATGCCACATTAAACATGTATTTATTTTATGAGCTGTATATAAATTTAATGAATGTGTTTTATGACTCATATATATAATGATTTTTTATTTTTAATTTCATATTCATGATCTTTCTTTCATTTGGTATATTTTTCAAAGGATTCTAAAGCAGTAATGGATTTTTCTCTAAATTTTCCTTTGTTAGGACATAAGTTAAGTTATAAAAATTTAAATTCTTATATGGTCTATAATTTAACCCTTTTACTTGTTATATCGTCAAAATAATTATTTTTAGTGTATTATAAGTTTCATTCAATAATATTATTTCAAGGGTATTAAAATTATATATTTTCACAAGTGAAATATATTTCTATTACAATCTCATAATTTTTTTGGGAATATTTATGGTTATGCTCCCAATATTGAAATATTTTGACATATCTATAATGATGATAATCTACGTTAATCTTAAATGGTTATTATATTAGTATTTATGTTTTACCTTCATTTTTTTCTTTATGGGATCAAGATATCAGAAAATTGTTTTTGAAATAAATCAACTATATTCGTCACTTTGGTCAAAACACTCTTATTATTCTAAAAGAATATTTTCTAAATGTGTTTTAAAATTGTTTTTTTCTTTATAATTTTTTTTATAAAAAAACATTCACGTCACTTCCAAACATTGCATGTTTTTCATCTACAAAATATTTGAAATGATTTCATTTTTTTAACATTTATGGAATGAATCGAATTATCTACCATCATGACCAATAATTTCATTAAAAATAAATTTATAATATAACAATTCTATTTCCAAAGAAAATTATTTTTAAAATGTTTTTTGTATTAAAAAATGTTTTCCAATACATAAATTATACTTTCACTGAGAAAATTTTAAAATATTTTTAATGATTCATTTATAAGGTTCAATGTCATTTTCAATGGAAATGATGGTAGTTTTTTTATTTTAAATGTGTTATTGAAAGAGGAAATTATATTTTTTGTATGAAATATTTTGAAATTATTTGTAATTAAACCTTTATATGTTTTCAATATCATTTTAAATAGATATTATATACTAAATATTATATGTTTTAAAAAGTGGTTTTCAAAGAGTAAGTTATATTTTCTACAATGAATGATGAAATTTATTTTTAAATATTTAATTATATGATTCAATGATAATTTTAATAAATTTATTATCCAAAAGTTTTATTAATTTTTTAAATATATTCTTAATGAAAATTAATTTTCCTTATAAAATTTCCTATGCGACTTTTAAAATCAATTTTGTATATAAGATACCATTTATTGAAGTTACATATTCATTATTGAAGATATAATGTAATGATACCGATATTATTATTTTCCAAATGATCCATGTATTATTAACTACTAGTATTTATTTAATTACATTTTATTTTTATCATTTATATGTTAATTATCTTTTTAATATGTTATGACCATGTTATCATACACTCATTCTAACATTATGTTTACATATTTCTTTTTTTTACACTTACAATGCATTGGTGAAGAACATTTCTTATCTTTTCCCTCCCCAGGTTATGAATAATGGTTTTAAGTAGGTTATATATCTAATATTAATAAATGGGAAGATCCTTAGGGAATATATTTTGGATCATTCATGATATAAGAATATAGTGTATTAATCAGTAAAAGATTGTAAACCTATACAAGCCTATGTCATTATTTTTTTAATTTAATTAATATTCAATAAAAAAATATGTAATTTCTATATATTGAAATATTTGTTAATTATTTCTCATGATAACATATTTATGTGATTAGGGATTAAACTAATTCTTTGATGGGAGTTTATCCAATATGGGTTGTTTTCATGGACGTTAGTTGTGTCTTATAATTTTATAATGTTTTATGCCATCATAACAGTCTTATATTTCAATGATATTGTTATGAAATATTATTTATGTCCAGATTTGAAATTATTATAGATTTTTTTTTTCTTTTATTATATATTGGGTTACAACCTACTTCTGGTAATCAATATTATACCCCCGATCCCACGATCACATTGTGTGGTGGGGTAATAAAATAGAACATGTGTTGTAGATAATGAAAAAATAAATAAAAATAGATTAATATACATAATAAATAGATAAAATTGAAATATATAATCCAATCAAAATAGGTTAAAGTATAATATATGAATAAAAGACCCCAAATTTCTCCATGTGACCCATTATCACCCCCAAAAAAACCCTAACCGAAGGATACAACCAATGGAGAAGTATACATTCTATAATATTACATTACCATTACTAATATCCTACAGTACAACATCTTTAATCACAAAAATTAATATGTATGGTGTGAACACAACTCCCATTCGGGTAACACCATAATTTATATAAAAGGACTAAGAATAATAATGTAATAATTATATCATTTAAACACAAATATAGTTTTATAACGAATTTAAATAAACTAGATTAGTCTGTAAATTATTATATCATTTGTTTCCATAAAATGATTTCATATTTCAAAAAAATAAAATTGAATGTAGAAGTGATATAAATAAAAATAATATCCATAAATCAATAGGTAATTATGTAAATATAAACCCATGAAATAACCTATCATGTGATGTTATGGGATACAACCTCATATAAAAAATTTGAGAAATATTTCATGATAAAAAAAATCTGGTGATGAATTAATATAAAGATAAAAATAACCACATATTGAGAAATATAATATTTGGAAATAAATAATAGAATCTCAAGGTTCTAGTTAGTAATAACAGTAGATATAACAAATATGGATTCATCCCAAAGTCCGTTAATATCTAAAATATTACCCACGAGTGGTGGTACACACATTAAGGATACCCATATGTCTATTCCAACACAAACATGGCTCCCAAAGTGAAACTTTTCAATATATATTTTCAATAAAATTATTAAAATTTTATAAAATATTATCAATTCCAATCAATTAAACTACGGTCTTTGAAGACACATTTCTAAAAACAATAAAATCTACTTTCAAAGAAAAGGCCTATTAAAAACATTTTAATTTATAACCAATCCTATAAAACATAAATAATATCAAATAAGTTAACAAACCAATGGTATTTGTGAAGAATTACATTATATATATATATTTAATTGAACCATTGTACCAAAATTCCAGCCACAAATCTGTATAAACCTAATATCTTTCATCCACGGGAATTGTAAATAATGATTCTTGCCTTTAAAGGACAAGGAATGTCATTAAATAAAATGGGACTGATTGAAATCACTCTATGATCAAAAATACTAACTATAAATGTATCCAATATAGTTACAATGAAATAAAAAAATCAAACGAATTACATAACCATAGAGTCACACCAGAATATATATAATATCTAATTTATAAATGAATGATCTGATGTGAGATGAGGTCCCTAAAAAATATCTACGAGCTCTCTAGGTTGTGAGAAGGTAGGATACACATTGGATGACCCCTTAATCATCAATATAATTCTAAAAAAACACAGTAAACCTAAAAATTTTATATTATGTATTTATTTTAATGGTTTGGAATTATTTATTACAAACATTCATCAAAATACTTGTTTCCTTTTTTTAAAATAAGTGTTATAAAAGTCCTTTTTTAACCTATTTGTGGTCATTCAAACTCTATAGGACCACACACTATTTCATATCATATTCCAGTTAAACAATAGAATCCTTATAATATCTTTACAAATAATTTAATCTACTAGAATACTACAAAATATAATTGTTTTAAGAAGAAAACTAAATTACCCTACATTGATCAATTTCCAAACATGGGAAGAACCATGATAAATCATTGACACATTTAATAATGCTAAAACTCAATTAAAATAAAAAAAAATTCTAAAAAGGTGGTAATTTTCCAAAAATAATGATCATTATCCTTGAGAATCCCATTAATGCTCCTAAATATGGATGTTAAACATAGAACTAAAATAGTTTTACCTAAAAAAGTGTAACAGGGTGTTGAATGCTCCAAAATATAAATGATTTCTACCCCTACAATTTCCTAATATTCTAGGACTCACAAAAAAAATGCCCACCTGAGCCTCATTAACAATTCAATATCCCACATATTATGGATATCCTAGCCACATTTTTAGAGAACCCAGACTAGAGAAATCATTATAAAATGAAGTACCTTCCCTTGATGATCCATAATATAATCTAGATTATCAAACATAGTTTTACCATTATCGAGATCAACATACATTATTCTAATCACATGGGATGGATCTGGTACACATATATTCATATGGTAAACATAAAACTATTCATTTATATATGTAAAACTAGATGTAATGTCCAACCAAGAGTCCACTATTCCTAGTCATCTAAGGATTTCAAAGGGCCCCAAATATGTGCTGCCATCATACCCTTCACACCAACTGATGATATACCAAGAGAGTAGAAAATCCAAGAAAAAAACCAGTCACAAACCTCATACTATATTAACTGATGATGATTGTGGATATAATATTTCAAAATAATCTATTATATTATCAATATCATATGTATCATCTACACCACCTCTACCCTCTCATAAACAATACATAGACCAATAAAAGATCGCTCTCTTTTCTTTTCCTTGAATATGGGATATTTTAATGTATTCTCAGACAAATCATCAAAGGTCACCATCTTAATCAAGGCCCAATATCTAATTTTATATGAATAATAATCTAGATATAGTCTATTTTCCCATGATCCTACAAAATCAATAACATGTTCCCACATGATATCCTCAAGAACATTCCAAGTCCTATATGTCTTCCCATTTATCCACAGATGATAGTCATTATAATTATAATATAGGAACCCATAAACTCATGAAATCCATCATAAAAAATGGAGTTGAACCTTGGTTTCCATTAAGATACAACCACAGATGAAACCTCATTAATTTTCACCATATATCATTCATACAAGTCACTTATATATTCCACATTCAATGTATCCTTAATAGGGTTGAAATATGCTTATTTTGTGTGTCGATCAATGATAAAACATATCAAATTATTCTCACTAATAGTTTATAGAGATATAATAACTAAATCCCAGGAAATCTCATTCAACTTCCACAAAAAAATGAGTAAGGGATACAAAAATCCCAATAGACTATAGTGTTCCACCTTAATTTCCTAAAAAGTATGATACTACAATAAAAAATCCATATCCAAACAACTCATATCCTAAAAATGATAAATACGTCTCATTTTTTATCTATAATGATATCTTCATGGTTCACTAACAAACAAGACTAACTTCCACCTTCTCACTACACATGTATAAGGTAATACTGAACAACCAAACTTCCACATAAGCAAAAAAGTGCCACTAAGATACTAGGACCACTCATATTCGGTCTTCCCATCATAATGTATTTCACTATGGGGTTGGAATTTTGTGTCTTTCATCTACATGATACGAATCCGATTATAAAATTTAAATACAACATTAATCTAATTGAAGAACACATCTTCACTGAACACTCTGACTCCCATGATCATCTCAGTAAAAAACTCACTAGAGACCATTCCTCAACTGATTACTTCGTGGCTTGTGCTGGTAATTTTATTCTCAAGGATTTGACAACCATATTTTCCTTAATAAGTGTTTATGAAATATCCAAATCCAAATTACGATGATAATTTACATAGTTCCTCTATTATATGTATTGATCCCACTAATTAAGAATATAATTTCCGCACTTAGATTATAAGTACATTATAAATCCGACCCCAAAGAGAGATTGACAACATATTTTTAGTTTCTACATCAAGTATTCCAATTAATGATCATTTTTAAAATAGTTCATATCTTTACAAAGTTATTGGTGTGAGACATAGGCCACTGTCCATTTCCCCTAAATCAAGACACATCCATAATCTGTACACAAAATTTAACAAAAAAACTTCTTAACTCTAACCTAGTTTTGACACAATCAAAATAAGTGCTGAATTCAACCACCCCTTGATATCCTCAAAATTTTATAGAAAACCATCCATCCATTCGATCTTTAAAATATTATCTGTTAATGTAGTCCACAATGATGCATCCTTAGAGAATTCTAAAACGAACCATTTATAGTAACCGTCCAAACCCTATATACTTCAGATATAAAATATATTTTTTAGGACACCTACAATACATAATATCCTATACCATTTTAATATCCACCAAGTTCCCCATATAGATACCAAATGCCCCCCAAAAAATTACTTGTTAGATTTAGAACCCTCATTTTTAAATATTTTCATATAGTTGATGTTTCATAAAGGATAAATAAATGACATCAAAATGGTCATTGTGTTATTTCTATAAATTCAAGTAAAAAAATATATCATTCAAAATCCCAACAAAAAAATATCCAATATCAAATGAAAAACATATTTCATCAATTTGAAAAACTCCATAAGATCATTACCCAACCCAAATAGCATAACCACATCATTAAAATGCAATTACCATGTCTAAAATTATATCATGGGTATATCCGCTTCGAGGAACCTATATTTGTGGTTCCATGAAGGAAGTTCAATAATTTTAACCCAAAATTCCCATATAGGTTGGTTAACATGATCATCAATCATAAGAAAAGTATAATTGTTTTTATTTACCACTCGATTAAAATTATAATATAAAATACATTGTATGTGGCTTCCATCTATAGTAATAAAAAATAGAATTGGTGAAGCCCATTGTGACATGGTAGAAAGAAATCATCCATTATTATATAGGATATCAATCTGGGTGTCAATTCCCAAAAACTAATTAGGTGAAATTCGATAAGATGGAAAATAAATGGGGATAGTATTAGGGAGTATGATAATAGTGAATTCTTCCACTCTCTATAGAAGTAAACAATAAAAATCTTATGGAAAGTCAATGGGGTACACAATCTCCATTATAGGAAGTCAAAGAACCTCGAACGGAAAGAAAAATCCAGAAATATCTTTGAAAACTGGAATGATATTTCTATGAAATAACAAAGAACTAGCTTTTCATATCTCGATCTACTGGCTAACTCCCCTAGAAATCCTTGTGTGACCCCATCGGTAGATAAGGACAATAATTATATGTTATAATAGTGTATCTAAGCCTTAACACTGATTATAAAATCCCTACTAATAAAAATGTATAATATTCTATGATCATGTACTAGGATGTCCAATTCTATCTCGATGATGGAAATCATCACTAGAAATATATAAAATATAAAACATGTTTGGACAAATTACTAAATAGGGTGGAAATATCCAATAAACAGTGAATATGTACTAAATATATTCCCAACATGTCCAATAAATTTTATGACATAAATAAATTATTAACATCTATATGAAAAAAAATATTTCACCATAGAAAATGAAATAAACACCATACCTTTAATAGTAGATGGCCTTGCATCATATTCTTATTGAACAAACTCAGTCACATAAATATGTATGGTCTTATACCCAACAACATCCACCTTATCTTTAGGATTTAAGTCATAATTATTGGATGCATAAATATTAACCTATGAACCCTTATTTAGTGTAGATAGTATCATAATTTCATGGGACATAATTAAAAATAAATTCATTATATATCTATTTAATTAAAAATGATGAAAATTCATAGGTTAATCAATATAGTTTTGTCTGACATGACCCATTATCAACCATTGATAGAAAACAAAATTCTAGTGTCATAATAGAGTACCTAAAAATGGTCTTGATAGGAACAGACCACCCTAGTATTTCTTTTTCTAGCGTGAGGATATTTTCTGGAAAAAAAATCACCATTTGAAGTCCCGCCTAAATGATTCTTCAATGATATGTCTTCCTGGGCCAAGAAAATTGACTACATACTCGAATGTCAAAAGGAACATGAGAATCAACATTTTTCTATTATCAAGACTCAGTCCAAATTCAAAAATCATATTCACATGGTACTGATTAGTTAATACGTTCAGTTCTAGTTGCACTTGGTCAAAAAAATTTACAATATCTAGAATGGTTTTCTCCCCCTACTAATAGGATAGAAAATCCAGGGACATTTCCACATGTAATCTATCTTAGAGGAATTCCTAATTAAAATTGTTCCTTAAAAAATCTATTATATGGTCCTCACAAAATGTAGATTGCACAATAGAGTCCAACAATCTCTATAATGGTCCTTAATGAAAATATGTTGGAAAACCACCCTATGAGTCTCCAGAAGTCATCAAGAAGTTTTAGATTAATTATTCCCATTCAAGAAACTCCTCATACTATAGTATTCTATTGTTTCTATAGATGATGGGAATATGTTTCATAGTGAACTCAGATCGATGATTCAACAACCCTCGTCAGTTCTCAACACACACATGATCCAGAGTACAAATAGTGTGGAAATAAGATTCTACCAAAAAATGGTACATTAAAGGATTCTCTTGAATAAATTATCTCACCACTTCCTTTATTGTATTTGGATGATCTTTTATCGAAGTAATTTTATAAAAAAACATTTCAATCACCGATTATATCATTTGAATATTCAAAAAACAGTTGAACCACTTACATAATTAAAATAATTCATTATAATAGAAAATAATATTAATGAATTTAATATTTTATATTAAGGAAATCGATTTTAAAAAGGTATTTTTCAATTTAAATAATGGTCCCATACATTTCATTTAAATGACCCCAAACTGCATGTCTCAAACTAGTTGAAAGTCACTAAAACCCTTGGTAACTAGAGTTCAGTAATGGATGAGAGCTAGACATACCCCCTTTCTACACTAACTATTGTAATTCTGATAATCTAAGCCTCTATCTAACCAATAAATAGAACCAATCAATGGTAGTGTAAAAACACTTCAGGATGATCATACCTTTAATAAAAAATTAACAGTCCAACTCAGGTCAAAAAAACCATTCATCCATGTTGTTACCAACATGTTTTGGTGATGTTATAATATGGAACATGTATTTTATATTATAAAACAAGACATAAAATAGAGTACTATTCTGAATAAAGTGAAACAAATAGATCCAAACTATCCCATCCAAATAGGATAAACCAGAAGTTATGTTGAAAAAAACCAAAAGTCTCTCTATGAACCATAATCAACTCCAATCCATCAGGAAATGAAGGGAAAGACCAAATGAAAATTCAGTATGATAGAAGTTTAAAATCCGGTTACATTGATATTATAATAAAACTTATAAAACCTCTAAATTCACCTTTACGCTCTTTAAAAAAATACATGTAGGATATCACCACAATGTTTATACATTTTCAAATAGTAATAATGAAAAACATTATATTTTTGTTTTAAAAAATTAAATCCTTTTAAAAAACCCAATTTGTATTTAAATAAATATCTATTTAGTTTCTATAATAATATCAAAAAAAATTACGTATATGAATATTAATTGGAATAATATACATATATCAAGTGGTATATAAGTAAACACATATCCATGAAATAACATATCATTTGAAGATATGTGATACAACTTTCTATAAAACTCATGAGTTACCAATTGATAAAACAATCATGAGATAAAGATTGAAAAATGAAAAAGGACCTCATATTAGCCCCTCCACTATTAAAAAATACACTCTAGAAACTCAATATCCTAGATAGGTAAATCATTGGATCAAAAAAATATCGAGTGTTATGGATTGATATTGATATCAAATAGGTTACCTCATAATAGTGTGTCATATAATAAGGGTACATGTGTCTCTTTATATACAGAACCATGGTTCCAATATTCCTAGTGTGAAAATTAATTTTTGGAAACATGATTTAAATTTTAGAAAAAAAAATATAATGAATTAAAAATATATTTACTTTATGAAAAAAAATTTCCAAATCAAGAAAATGCTTTTTCAAAGAAAACTCCTTTTGAACACATTTTCCCTTCAAATAAAAACATTAAAAAATAACTTAAAACTAGAGAAAAAAATAAAATAATTTACCATTATTGATAATAAACTATATGAAATAACACATTGTAAAGAAATAACTAACTTAAAATAGTATAAACCTTGATGTCTTCAACCATGAGGATATGAAACCATTAGACCAACCTTCACAAGTCTTGGAATTCTAATTAACTAAAAGGGGTCAATAAAAAAACTATCTGATAAGATATATGAACCATAAACAAAAGAAACATTGTTTCTATGAACAAAATGAAGTATAGCCATAAGGATTACACACTAAGAGAGTTTCACCACCAAAATCATGTTGAATAATCACTAAAAACATAGAGGGAGAGCATATCCCTAAATATCACTTAGGATCTCTCTAGGTGGTGTGAAGGGAAGATTCATGTGGAATGAATTCATAATAACGTATAACATTATCTAAAAGGGATCTTATCCCACAAGTACATGATGTGTAAATCAATCTCATAGTGTCTTTATTAAAAAATATTATTTGAAGAACTCTTTTCTTTTTTATAAAATAAAATATTTTTTATGGTACATGACATGATCCTAGTAACCGACATGTAAATCCTTCACATTCAAAACTTGTTTTAAAGAATATATGTAGATAACATTAAATGATGTTTAATTCCATTACAAAACATATAATAAAATAACAGCTAGTGAAAACATCATGTTTTATGTAAAAAATTTAATGTCCCCACTCTAATTATTGTCTAAACTCGGGAAGAACCCTACTAATTCTTTCACACATTTATACAAGGAATAATTAATCAAAATAAACATAAATCAACATAACATTAGAAATAATACCCAAAAAATTCTTAATTTCTCTAAAAATATCGAAACCTTGACCAAATAATAAAAATAAGCAATCCTTAAATAAGGGAGTACTTAAAAAGGATAACAGGGTGTGACATCATGCTATATTTTTTGACTCATATTTTATGCATCATATCATGTTTTTATCATTACCAATATTCTTATCTCACAACTATTAGTTATATATTCAGCATGTTATCATAGATGTTTTAGGATCTACATGTTATTTATGATTTCATCATGGAGAATAAAATAGTGTTTTTTATTTTTGATTTATTTATATGTTTTACTAACCATGTATTCCATTGAAAATAGACCTCATGTTCCATTGGTTGTATTTGATGGATATTTATGTTAAAATATTTTAATAACATGAATAAAATTATTGGGTTTATATATGAAAACCTTAAATAAATAACTACCCATCATACCTCTCCTTGTCTTGCAGGTCATGGTCATATAAAAACTATGACATATTACATAAGGAGTAATCCAAAGGGTGTTTTAAAAATATGATTTATAATTATTAACCTATCATATAATTATTTGTAATCCAAATACATCAAAAATTATTTCAAAAAGATAAAATAATAAGATCAATTTCTTCAATATACATATATGTTATTCTGAGTATGGTTTCAACCTTTTTCATTTACTATTTAGTACTATGGGAAATAAAATCATAGCTCATAATGATAAGTGTTTTACATACTATATAAACCAATGTGATTGGGTTTGCATACATAGGTTACATGGTAGTTAAAATGATGATTGTGATAAATATATGTGGTATTTGTTAAATTAATATGATTATATGGGGATAATATATTACCTTCCTTCTTATCTTTTCTATTATTTTTAGAATTGAATAAGTCACCCGTTCATATGTGTGGAATACCACCTCCATTACGTGATATGATTAATTTTTTATTACCACCTTAAATGGATAGTCATGTGAATAGAAAAAATGTATAAATATGAAATATATAACATATTTTAATATTTTATAAAATTTAAATTTTAAATATTATATTTATTTTCCACCTAATATTAAATTGGAAGAATTATTCATTTTTACATACAATCTGCTGTATCCCTGAAATTATGAGATTAATTTGACATTAATGAATTACATAGTGTCTTTTGAAAGACTATTTCTTGTATAAAAAATAAAAATATAAATTTTTTAAGATTCTAGTGTAGAATTAACCATAACACCTTTGACTATGGTCAGTACAACAATGTAGTTGCGAGGTTATAAACCCAATTACCCCAAACAATTTAACGCAAACTTAACCACTATAATCAATAATAAAGACACACTAATAAATGAAAATAAAGTAATAATAATAATCAAATGTAAATAATAAATTATATTAATTAAGTAGAAATCTAATATAGTTTTGTTATTCTGGATTTTTAGAACCTACAATGTTGGACAAGTCATAAGGTAAATGATTTTTCATTAAAATATTTGTTTAAATAATTAAAACTCTTTCACCTCCATGTCCAATGACATAAAAATATTTTAAAAATTATATTAATTATAAATTAATTAGAAAAAATAGTTATTTTTAATTTAATTTGACTTTATTTAAATAATTTTTAATGGGAATGACTTTAATGCTTATATTATGGTCTATTTTGATGGTTTTTACCAAATATAAAATATTTTTTTTTGAAATATTGTGTAAGATAAATATTTTAAATTATCATGGAATTTATTTATTTTAAATGAAACAATTCAAATATGAGTGATATTAAAAAGTAAATTTAATTCCCATTGTATTTTTTTTTGGATTTTTTCATTTTATTTTTTTTAATGAAAAATGACATTTTCTCATTAAGAATATGTAAAAATGGATAATGATTTTCATAATGCCTCAAAAGAATTTATCAAGGAATTTATGAAAATAATTCTATAATTAAAAGATTTTTTTCACGATATTGTACATCAAAATCATATATGACGATAGGTAATCTTATGAAATATTGTGATGACTTGTGACCCATAAATAGATCTCTAATGTATTAGTTAATGATATAGTTTTCAATGGTAAAAATGAAAGAGAAAATGAGTTTGGTTTCTATTATAGGATTTACAAGGATTCATATATTCTAACACAATTTAAACTCAATTGAAAATGTTTTTTAATACAATTATCCTATAAACCTTGATTATTATTTTAAAATGTTCTTTCTAGATGAATTTTGATTTAGATAGCTATGAAAAATTTATGAATAATTTAAAGGGAATTTTTTTTTCTAATTAAATGTTTATAGGATGCATCCATGGTTTTCAAATACATTCTAATTGGGTTAAATGAATATTATTATTCAAATTTTTATTTTATAATGTGGATATATTTTATTTATGTGATCAATATTTAATTACGAAAAGGGTAAAACAATATCAATTGTTTTCTTGTTTTTAGTATATAAAAGAGATTTTATTATTTCCTGATATTTAAATAGTTTTTCTACTCACTGTATTTTTTCTTGATCAAAACACTATTTTAATTATATAGAATTCTAAAAAAATACCATAAAAATATTAGAAAGTGAAACAATTTTTGAAAATCATATAATCATGAGCTGATTATTAGGAAATGTGTTATAATAATACATCAATTAAATACAAAATAAAAATCTTAAATTATAAAGGACCTAATAATAATTAATTTATATTTATCAGATTTATTAAAAACAAATATTTATTTTATTAAATATTATATTATGATATTATAATATTCATATATTCATATTTAATTAATTATATATTGATTTAAATCTTTTCCAATAAAATACACAATACAGTTTCAATGTAAAAGATACTATTACAGTTATTATATTTACATTTATCATAGTTAAATCCATTTCTCGATATATACCCTAGAAATTATAAACATTTCATTTGAATATTTGTTTAATAAGTATCCTTATTTCTATTTTATAAAATTAAAAACAATATTTTAATCACTTTCCTTCTTATTCCAATTGTATTTTTTTTATTATATTACTAGGGAATCATGAAACATCAGATTTTTCAACAATAATTATTTTTTATATTTTTATTATTCCATTATTGTAGTTTTAATTTGAAGTAATTTATTTAAACTTTAATTGTAATGATTAATGGTGATGTCAGAAGACTGATTTTTTTATGTTGACAATGGGGTTTAAATTCAAATAATTTGTACTAATATTCATAAAAAAATAATCAAAGTATAACACACATATATGTTATGAATGAAAATGTTTTATTAAAAATAATAGGTTATTACAATTCAGATACTACCATTTAAATGAGGGGAAGATTCTTTTCTGAAGTATTTTAAACTAATAAATAAATCATGATTCCACTAGTTCCATGATTGAAAATGGATTTTGTGGAGAATCTATATAAAATTTAATAACTAAAGAAAAAGTTGCAGTTAAAATTATTTTTAGAATAATGGTTTGAAACATATATATTTCAAATCAATTTGGGAAAAAAATAGATAGACTATGGGGTTCAATGTGTTAGATAAAGATATTAAATGGCTTCCATCCCATTTATATGTGAATAGAAGGAAAATATTATGATTTTAATGGTAAGGGATTTTTGGATATTCATTTTACATGAATGAAAAATTTCTGAGGGGGAATGATTTCATTATATTTTCTCTTTTAACATATAATAAAAATATATTAAATATAATGAGATTAATAGCATGATGTGAAATTTAGAATGAACATAATGCTATTATAATTGGAATAAAATATCAAAAAATGGTTTTACAACATTATTTAGATGATGTTATAAAAATTATTATTTAAAACAAGGGATAAATGATGGAAAAAATGTTTTATGAATGAATAGCAGATCATGGATTGAGTAAATTTATAAATAATTAAATTATAAATAATGATGTGTGTTAAATTGGTTATTATAACCCATATATTTTATAGAGATAATTTTCCATAGTGAAATAACAAATCATTGAGAATAAAAATTTATAAACTTGATTATTTAATACAAATAATTTTTCAAAAAAAATTATCAATGAGATATAAAATTAATATTGATCTTATTTAAGATCTATTTCATTATTATATTTTTGAACCCTGATATGTACAATAATTTGTTCATGGGTGATATTTTTATACAAATTTTATGGCCCTACAATTTCCATTGGTTTCTTATTATTAAAATTTCTAAGACGATCAGATGTTGGATAACACTAACTCCATTCGAAGTATTGTTTTCTCTCATTGAGATTCCATCATATTAAACATATGGGTTTTAAAAAAAATTTATCATATATCTTTGATTTGAATTTTAATGTATAAGAAAAGATCCTTCCAACAAAACAAAGAGTGTGAGGGTTTCTTTTGATAACATAATATGATGTTATATCATAGATTTTACCCCTCATTAACTTATTTGTTTTTTCTTGGTATAACAATAGATATAAAAATAATGTTTCATATGAGGGAAAAATTTCATGAACTTATAAAAATCATTATTAAAACATTGATTAATTTTCAACATAATACAAAGGAAGTATTTCAACAGTATATACATTATTATATTTTATATATGATGGTTTCCATATTGAAGAAAATAATGAATCAAATTATCCCTCTATATGATTGGATATATATATATTTATTTACAACCCAAAAAAATGAGGGATGTATGTTATTTATAATTTTTTGGTTAAAATATATTAATGTTGGTTACTAAAATGTATCTTGTGTGCATGATGAGTATTCAAGGAGTCCCAGGGTACAAGGTTAAGAAACAAATGAATAAGGGACAATCTAGTGCATGTTTCATGGTTGGTGGATGGTAATTACAAACTGTGTTCCAGAACCGTTGAACATTTAGGGGATTGGTGTATGGTTGGTAAACCATGCAAGCTGGTGGACCAAACCATCTAGGTTTGGATAGCTCCATCCAACATGACCTTTATATGGTTTGAAAAAAGGAATGGATTCCTTGGAAATAGTGCTACCTAGTCCCCCCTTTGAATATAATGATGTTCATGGTTGGAAAAAATTTTAAAAAAAAGTGTAGCCAAACAAAACACCTCATTAATGATAGGTAAATTTATATTTTCAACCTTGGAATTTATTTTTCCTTACCCAAATTGTTTTCAATGACTTCTATGAGCAGAATGAGTGGTGAACCAAATTCATCTAAACATCAAAACTATTGATATTATTCATTTATAAGACATTTAGTGTTCCATTGTGTGTGGATTAGTGCCCCCGTATATTATAAATCCAATCTTCCTTATATTTTCAACATTATGGACTGTGTAATTATTATTATTATTATAAATCTCTAAAACCCTGTTATTTTAGCAGCCTCAAAGTTGGGGATTCTAAAGTGGTTTAAGCTCAAATGATGGGATAATTTTATGAAAAATTTAATCTATGAACTCAAGGGAGGTAGTCTACAAGTTAGATCCAATATTGTTGATATTGTTTATGTATATGAGGTTTTGGTATTTGTGATTCTATGCTTCCGTTGATACGAAATGGTTAATTGGGTGTCTAAATGGTATATTGAAACCCTCAAGGTCCCCATGGGAATAAATGAGGATGCGTTTACTGAACCAATGAACCCAAATGGGGTGGAACACTCCCTATAAGATAAAAGACTAGGTTATTGATTGAAAAATTGGGGAATTCATGATATTAAATCCAATGAAAAATGTGATTAACACAAAACATTCAAAGTTGGTTAGTTTTTATTAACTTCAATGGTTAGGTAATAGATAGTGTGTAAATTTATTTTTATGATCATCGTATAAAAGGGATTGTAATCGTGGTTAAATAGCTTGGAAAGGGAAAGAAATAGTTTGTATGTTTTAAATGGTAAAAAGGTATTGTGTTTGTAATTAAGAACATGTTTATAGAAATTAACATTGAAATTATGAATAAATAGAAATAATGCACCTTCATTATTGTTTTAAATTAATTTTTAGTCATGATTGGCCTTTTTTATGGTATATGGTTATACGATGTTGGAATGATTCTCCACTCCCATGGGCTACCGAGTCTGAAAATTAGGTGTTATTGTACATAGAGGTTATTCGAGGAATGGTATGGTGCTACTAAACACAATGAATACTGACATGTCATTCAATATCATGATTGGTATGATTGGAAATGATGTACCATGTCTTAGTTGGACCAATACGATGAGGATACATGTTTTTTGACTTGTAAACATTTGAAATATGGCTTGGAAAAATGGAACAAGCCAAATAACGATTGATGGAAATGAGTAAAATATTGAATAATGCAACAAATAAATTATCTAAAAAAGTTAAATGCTTTTAACTTATTTTATTTTAATGTTCTATTATTTTATCTACATCAACACACACATTATTAGACTGTATATGTTAGTATACACCATTGGTTGTGTCCAATAGGGTAGTACTCACACTATAACCGGGTCACTATTGGGTACCGAAGACAACTACATGGTTGTAGGTTAGGATAGGGGAAAGGTCCCTATGCTAGATAGTTTACATGGAATTTGGATCCGAATTGTAGACAAGGCCAGTCTTGGTTTTAGAATATATTATTGGGCTTCATCTATTTTTTAATTTTGCGTTACCTTTTCACTATGCATTGTATCACATTACATTTTATAGCCAGTTTTGTTTATGGGAATGTGTCCAGTTTTGAGAATTTTTTTGAGATGATTGTTTATGGTTATACTTGTTTTATTGTGTTTCTTTTACCAACTATGGATTACTCTAATAATTTTGTCATTTTCTGCCCGCTTTTTTTCTAATATGATATCTTGTATTAGGAGGCCTCTATAATATCGGAATGAGTGATTGAGGTAATTTGGAGAACTGTATTAGAGAGACATTTAGTGGAAGAAGGGTTGGCACAAAAAAAAGATGTATCAAAGGGGTTTTTTATATTATTTTGCTGAAGGTAGATATTCTATTAGGATGTGTCAGGTCTTGTTAATGATTCCATTCATAGGATATTCTAACCAATCTATGAAGGAAAACCCAAGTACCCAGTATGAGATTGATGTTTGTGATTTTTTCTAGTATAGTTGGATTTTATATCAATAAGAATGATGAGATTGTATTGTGATGCTTCTAATTATTACTAATTCTTTTATGACCTAGTATAAAATGAGGTCATATATGAATGAATAATTATAGGCCCTTATAGATACATGTGGATTGTATCATGATGGCACACACATGATATTGGTTATGGTTAGGTTTTGAAAATTTAAAATACCTCATGATTATTTTTAAATAATTTTTAATGAAAATTTATCTAAAGGGAATGATATATTTATGAAATAATGTAATGATGTTTTTCAAAATAGTTAAAATGATGATTCATATAATCTTAAGAATTAGGAATTTTGTTTATCCCTTGTTTAAAATGAACAATTTTAATTGATAATGAGAATGGCGTTGTGTTGTCTTTTATTCATATGGGATATTGTATGAGAAATTGGGTTTTAATGGATAATAGGGACCCCTACATAGTTTATTCCCTCAAATATCTATTATATTTCTATTGAAATGTATGTTTGGAATTGTTGAGAGATTCCCCCTTAACGACGTATACATGTTTGAAGATAAGAGGGTTTCATTGAGAATGAACTTCTAGTAGGAGAGATGAAACTCACATTTTTTTCGAGTTAATAATGGGGAGGGTCATTTGTATAAGAACATTTCCAATTTCAGGCAATTTATGGGGAGATACCTATGGAATTATACACTGAGTATATTATATTTTATAGCACTTTTGAGCTATAACACCCACCAAATTTTGGTAGAGGGGGTGGACATGAAGAATCATAGTTATATTTTGGGTCCATTGAGATTATTATGAATAACATAAATACCCCAAAAATAATAAGGGTGAAAATAGGGACCAGTATGTTGCGGGGACCAGAAAAGAATTATTGGGATATACGAGCCTAAGATAAGAAGGTAGAGGGATTGACAAGGAAGGACATCTTGGATAAGATCATAGAGCTTTATTACCGTGAGGCATTATGACTGAGGGAGGACGAAGAGTATATGTACAGGACTCTAGGGATTATGATGGTGATATATTTATATATATGATTCCTAGATCTAACATTTATGTATCCGATGATGGGGGAGAAGAGGATATTATGGAAAATGGTTTGGAGGATGGTATTAGATGTGATTTCATGTCCTAGGTGAATATATTAATCTTAAAAATCATTAATGAGGGGGTAGATCATGCCCTCATCTCTATGTAGAACCTTGATGAGGCTTCTAGTAGTAGACTAACTATTGTAGTAGAGTGATCTAGTGGTACATCATCTAATATAAGGAAGAATAATTCTGAGGGTTTCTACTAGAGTAGTGGTGGTTAGAGTAGTTGGGGTAGTAGAATCATCTCATATGGAGGTAGATCTGTAATATGATGTTAGTGTGGTTGTCTAATCCACATGGGGATTTAGTTCCCATGACCACCAGTGAAATGTTTTGAATTCTTTTGTAAGGATTATACGTATAGGTTCCACAGGAAACCAAAAATGATAGGAAGTTGTGAAAAATATAGCCTAATATAGAGAATGAGAATGGGGTCTATTACTTGGTATTAGTCATGCAGTTTGAATTCCATTGACCGTATTCGTTTATTTGGAGGATGTTTTGATTCAGGAAAAGATAATCATTATTGTTAGGGTATTTTTACACTAGGGAATCGTACTATAACCCAATTAATACGGTAAGGTCAACTTCATGTTGTTTAGTATCCTCCTGTTAGTAGTGATGTTGGTCCATCGACTATTTGTGGTAGGATCCTTATATATTCAACACTTTCTAGATAATTATATTATATAAGGGGCTCCATAAATATTTTATATGATATGTTGGTAAATTATTTGGGTGTATTTTTTTAACATGTGTGTGGGATTATGTTGATCGACACAATAGTGGGGTAAAATTTTGACAATATCTGGTATTGTAATGAGTGTTCACATTATTTAGTTCCTGATCCCATTGGGACATGATTGTGCCCATGATTTCAGGATTTTAAAGGATTTTTGGTATGGATTGTTTTGGAGTGGTATAGAGACCACAGTGACTTTTACCATTGATGGGTATCATCTACATCACATGAGGGTGGCACTTATGTCCACTGGGAGGAATGAGATATCCAACAACACCTTACTGGGCTAGTTTTTCCATGGTTAGGTGAGATCACAATCAAAATGGAATGAATTATCTTTAAATATATGGATGTAGGGAAAGAAAAATTCCATTGTATGGTGGATCAATTACATGATTTATTTCACAATGTCATATTAGGGTTTTTTCTATGAGATAGGTCAATTTATTGATTGACATGAATCTAGAAGAAGATCTATTTTTCATTCAACCAAATTGAATAGAACCCTAAGAGATTCTTGAGCGTAGAAACGTAATATGAACTATAAAATCTATGGTTATTCTTCCATGTATGTATCCTTAAATCCAAAATCATTGTCTTCCATGAAATTTCACTTATCATTGAACCTGTGCATCAATTAACAGATTATGAATTGAATGAAAATTATGAACCAACATCCCATTCTAGGAATGAATGTCATTTTTATTATGTTAGAGGTGAATCAGTGTTTTCAAAAATTTATTTGAGTTTAGTTTCACATTATATGAGGGCAGCACTATCTGATATACCACGTAAATCCTTTAGGATAAGGTATGTTTTGTTTTATTTTGTTGTAATTCCCATTTGTTTGAAAAATTAGCATCATCTTTTAATTGTTGTTAAAATTCTCCAAGAATCATTGATACATTATTGGGTTGGTTGTGTCTATTGAAATAATAAATCTTCCAAGGTTGTGAGTCTTGTTTAAGAGATATTAATGACAATCCATTCAAACAAACAATAGAAAAAAAATGAATGGACAAACTAGAGGATGTAAAAAAATGTATATAAGGTGGCACTATTTTCTACTATTTTACAATTTTATTGGTCCAAAAAATGGAGAATAGAGTCAATTGTTTTTGGAAAAGTGATATGTTCTCTAGTTTTAAGGAGGATATGAATGTTGGGTGCTATGAATTTTTCAGGATCATTACATAAAAACATTGAAAAGGAAAGAGTGGCGTACAAGTTAAGAAATTATGTGCATGTTATGATGCGGTGCAGAAGATATTGTGCAACATGAATGTTATTGAAAATCACACAAGAAGTGGAGAAAAACAAAAGTTATGGAGCAACACATATGTTATGGAGAGTCACAAATGTTATGGAGCATCGTGCATGTCATGGAGTGGCACACAATTTAGGGATTGGTACACATGTTATTGAGTGGCATCCAAGGAGAGTTGCATGCCTAAAAAACATGGTCACCAAAATCCTTATAAATATATGTCCATCATATTCATTTATAAGAAGCCAAAAAATTGTAGAAAATCTATTATCTAACCACAGAAGTGGAGGTGTCATGTATATAAAGAGTGGTTCTCATGTAGAAATGGGTGTGCAAGTAGTCAGTGGCCCGCAAGAAGTTAGTGGAGGACAAGTAGTGAGTTTTAGAAAAGTAGTATATTTCACATATAAAATTACACAAATTATTTTGCGTTCAATAAAAAATATGTACACATGTTGTTATTTCATGAAAAATGCACGAGTTGTGTGTAATTATAATGTAGCATGCAAGTCAACCTATGGTTGCACGAAAGTGTAAAGTTGTTGAGTACATATATGGTAAAATAGTATTCATCAGTGGATGAATGTGGGAAATAAATTGAGCATCTAAATTCATTGTATGAATCATTAATTTGAAATAATGAAGAGTCCATCAAGTCAAAATTCTATGAGTGGATCCTATGAAGAAGCAACAATCACGAATTAGTTGATAGATATGTGAGCTCTTAACTTATAATTGGTTGTAAAACAGGAGGATAGTGAGTACTCTCTAATATTTGTGAATAATAGTGCACTTTTAGTGGATTTTGTACATAGAACATTGCCATTGCAATATCCTTGGACAAAGACCAGTGATGGTGAACCTAGTAAAATTAATGTATCTTGGGCATGATTTAATTTCATTTCATATATCGATGTATAATAGAGAGAGAGAAGAGTGTTTTTTAATGAAAATATATGATTTTAAGCAAAAGGGGTTTTAATTTATCATACCATGATTCTCCTCACAAAGCTTATTTGAGCTAATGGTATAAACATTTATGTCCTTGATTTTATGAATATTTCATATGTACCTAGATTAGATTGGTTTTTTAGATAAAATCTATGTGTATATAAATAAATTTGGAGATCATTCTAAACTCCGAGACACCATCATATGTATATTGAAAGAGAATATTCTATTTTCCAATTTATCAATTTCTATGTTTTGGATTGACAAGATACATTTCATACGTTATATATTCTCTAAGGAATTTCTTTTAATGCAACTAAATAATTTAAATATAATTTTCTCTTGGTAGTTTCCCAAAATATTTTTGAAATATAATGATTCTTTGGTCTGGTGGGCTATTACAAAAGAATCATCAAGTAATTATATTACATAACAGCACAACTTTCAGGAAAGAACAAGAAGGGTTTCAAGTTCGAATGGTTTTAGGCAAGTGATTGTTTTTTCTATAGAAGCAGTTCCCTATTTCATAACATTTACATTACCTAAACTAATTATGAATTAATATTTGTTTTTTGATGCATCTAGTATTGGTCTTGGGTATGTGTTGATGCTATAATATCGGGTTGTGTCATATGGGTCATGTAAATTGAAGCTACATGGATGAAATTACTATATTCATGAACTTCAGTTGTCCATGATGTTTTATGTCTTAAAGTGTTATAAAATTTCTTATTTGGAGAAGTGTTTATAGTGTATAACGACCAGAAAAGCTTAAAGTACACATTATTCAATGTGATGTGAAAATAAGACAATAATGATAGGTTATGTACATAATATAATTGGATTTTCAGTTGTAATATACACCAAGCAATTGGTACAATTTTGTAAATCGTATTATAATAACGACACATACTTATACAGTTCTAGAGTATAGTTATGAGTGGATTTTGGGTAGCCTTATTTGTTGGGATTCATGTGTAGTTTCAAAAGGAACAAATATTTAAGACCCTTGAGTCCTTGGTATTTTATTCCACACTTTTTTACTAGATAAAGGAGATGAAATATAGGTATTCAAAATATTTTCCCTGGAGGGAAATAACTGATTGTGGTGATGAACCTCATGACTGGATTATGGGAAATGAAGATATCATTTATATTTGAGGTCATGTTTCTAAGTCCATGTCTATGTGGGACGTGAGGATGTGTGAGTTTCATGCCTCAAATTAGGATGTGTATCATGGTTAAACCAAAATGTAATTAGACCTTAATATAATATAATGGTCACCATAGAAGAAGTAATATGTTTTAGGTGTCATTTAAAGATTAAACTCTTGTCAGTAGGTGAAAGAAAACCATCAGTGATTGGGTGGAACATTATGGTTGTTTTCCATTCTAGAATAGAAGTGTGATGAAGAAGAAATGTACATTGTAGTGGTCCAACAATGGATTCCTCAGAATAATGTAGTTATCTAGGTATTTTTTTATTGATTGACAATGGTGGCATAATTTATAGTAATTTGAGAGACATTTACCCTGGATCATCCGGGTGACCTATATGTTCGAGAAATAATAAGTTTCCATGGGATACAATGTAAAATTGTTTCATATAATTATCCTTGTTTTACATCAGCTTTTTGTAAAGGGATGAGAATGGTTCTTGGTACTCAGTGGGTCTTGTGTATAGATTTCCACCATCATATATATTGTTAATCCAAGTACACTACAAAAGTGTTTGAGGACATATAATGAGACCGTGTCCCATATTTCACTAAGACCTATGAAAAGGACATGAAAATTTTTGAGTTCTAATAATACATCGTCTATAAAGAATAATTTTATATATTAGCACATGAGTTTCTCTATAGTAGACCTTGTAGGAATAGGTTGGTTTAGTTGGATTCTAGATAAACATAATTTTTGTGGTCGAGACTCACATAGGATACCTTAGAGAAGGATCAGATGATTCTAAAACTCATGGGTATGGAATAGTGTAGGTAGATGATTTATACAAATAAATATAATTAACAAATTTAGTTTTCAATGTTTGATCATGTGTTCTTTCAGTTGACTCTAGGGATGGGTCACTATCAAAATCAGAGACTAGGAAAGTTGGTTCCCATGTATATGGGGTAGTTTCGTATTATCGAGTGAATTAGACAAGTGGGGGACCAATTATCTCTTCCACATTGGTATAATGGAAAGCATGTTGTTTACAATATGAAAAAAAAATCATCATATCACCTTGAAACTTTTCATTTGATTAATGTTGATGATATTGAGCAAGAGGTTGATGTGTTATTTGAGTAGTATTCAGTTCATATCATGCTTCAAAGAGAGAAAATCATAGCTAGAATGACTACGTCAATTGATCAAGTTTTGTTATAGCATGGAAATGTCTAAGAAGAATAATTGGAGATGGAGGGAGATATGCAGGCCCATTTTCCTAAAATTTAAACCTTGGAGGCTTTGTTATACATGAATTTAAACTTGAGGGTTATCAGTTCTGAAGTGGAGAGGTTGTATGATATCGGACCTCGAGTGAGGTTTCATCTTGTATATGTTTTGATTCACCTCCCATATATTTCATTAATAAAATTTCTCTCACGAATATGACAAGTAATGGGGTGTCCCAAGGGTTTAGGGGATGCAATGTATAAAAATGGATTCATTTAGTGCATCATGCATTGTTGGTTAATGGTTAGTGCCAATAGTGCACTAGAAATTTTCTCATGGGAGGGTAGGTGTGCACAATCAGTAAACAATTAATAGTGCAGTACCAAACCTTAAATGGTTGAATAGATACATCCCACATGACCTCCATATAGTTTTTTTCAAACCGTGTGATTTTATAGGAAACTGTTTCACCCATTACCCCCTTTAGACAGAGGGTGGAAAATAGTTGGCCCACAGTTTGGAAAAATATGTGGCCAAAACCTTAATCTTATTAAGGATGTGTAAATATACCATTTTCCCCCGCTGTCAACATTTTTACACTCCCGAATGTATTTACATGTCTTCTTATTGTAGAAATAGTTATGAACAAAACCATTCTAAACATACCAAGTATTGATATCAATTATTTAAAATTCATTTGGAGTTTGTTTGGATGAAAATCAATGCTCTGGTTGTGTCTAACTATCCTCCTCCACAATTTTACTAGATTTGATGTTTTTAATCATTCATTTTCATCCAAATCCATAAAACTCTATTTTTCCCATTATCTTATAGGTTGTGTCTTCGAAGTTGTTTTGAGACTAAATCAATGGATTGGAATAAGAGTGAATTCATCTACCAACATGATGTTGGTGTTTTACATGTTATATCTAATATTCCTGATGTTATATTTATATATGTGTTTGTGGTATTGGTTCCATTTTTTATTTACCTACTTTTATAATAAATGGTTAATTAATATTCAAAATTGTGTGTCGATACCCTCATGGTCCCCTGGGGATTCGATTAGGATGATTTGATTGGGCATATGAACACCAATGGGGTTGACCACTCCCCAAAACTTGAATGATTAGGTTATTGACTAATAAATTGTGAGGATTCTTATATTAAAACAAATGGTAAATGTGATTAACCCATAACATGGAAAGATGCTCTGTTTTTCATAACACAATGATTAAATTTATTGAAGATGGGTAAATGGATATTTATGATCATTAGTCAATAGTGATTATCCTCATGGTTTAAGGTATTGGATATTTGATATAGTAGTTAAATTGTATGAAATTGAAAAATGGGATTATTTTTTTAATTAATAACATGATGATAAAAATGAACCATAAAATTATTATTAAATTTAAATGGTGAACCTTGTTTATATTTTTTTAATGAAATGGCTAATATTGAGGAGCCTATGTGATTGTGAATTATGGATTAGTATGTTTGAAAAATTCACCACTAATATGTGCAGGTCAGACTGATGCTTGGGTGACCCTATGCAGACTAGTTATTTTGGGAATGGAATAATACTCTTGAACTCAAGGAGAAAGGACATGGTTTTAAATATCTAGGGTGTGGAGGTATAACATGTCGTTACGAGTCCCTATTGTATTCACAGAATGAGGATCCGTGTTTTTTGACTTCTCACCTTATAAGGTATGGATTTGAATATAGATTTAACACCTCATGTTATTATAAAAATAAATAGAAAATCAAGGAAATTTTATTAATGTAGATATATATAACTAAAATTTTAACATAATTTTCCACATCTATGTTTTGAATTTCATGAAACTTTCATCTATAATTTTGTTCAGTTTTCTATTTGGAGTCCAGTGAAACCATCTTGTTTTTTTAAATAGCAACATACCCTTATGAATAGAAAAATGAACCTAAATAATAGTAAATTTTATTATTGTTTAATTTTCTTAAGGATTTTATATAAGAGCATCTTGGATAAATTATCATCAGGATATAGAAGTAGTTATAGAATTGGAATTGTTAATTTTTTAATTATGTATTCTTGTATATAAAATTTAAATTTATAATATATATAGAAAATTATTTTTAAAAGAAATGGACTAAATTTTTGAATGCTAGACGTAGAAAAATGTTTAGGGTAAATTTTTGGGATTTTAATGAAATTATTCATTTTTTGATGAATAATGAAAAACTATAAAATACCGTATAATAAAATTATCATTAAAAAACAATATTAATGACATATTAAGTGATGAAAGGCCACTTTTTTTGAAATCATATTCCATTATTACTATTTGAGGTCACATTAACTAATAATATTAATATTATATGGGTGAAAATTATAATAATAATTAAAATAATGAAAAATATCCCCTCTCATCAACTATAAAGACCACCTTGACTCTCCTATTCTTCCCACGGCTATCAAGCCTTGATAAAATCTTATGTTCTACCCAATATTCCTCCCAAGGCTCTTACCCATGTACTAGACTATCTGGTCTTACCAAAATACCAAAACAAAATCCCTTAATAAGGATCTCAATGAGAAGAGATCAAGAGATAAACATAATCTTTTATTTACAATATTTTCTTTAATTTTATGTTATTATCTTATAATACCATTGCCTTATGTTGGGATATTTCATTCATTCCCCCCTACATGCCCATAATATTAATGAGTGATTAGATATCCACTTTCTCTCATCAAACAATTTTTATGAAATTTTAAGAGATGATGTTAGGCTGCTGAATTTTTATGAAGAAATATCTAATAGATTCCTTTATTTCCAAATTCATTATATTTATTTCCTCAACCCCACTTATCCAAGAGTAAATAATGCTCCATATTAATTTATATTCTATATATTCTCATTTTAATGGAAAATTCATCATCATTCATCTTCTTCTCTCCCACTTATTGAGGGAATTAAAAACATTGTCAATGATGTGTCGAATTACCGATATCGCAGAATATGTGATTTCATTTATTCATTAAAAAATTTAAGTATGGTCAGAAAAACATTTTTGTGGTTGAACTAGGTTATAATATATGTATTATGTCTCATAATTGGATCTGGAATTCTTTAGTACACAAGGGTTTAATTTAAAAAACCAAATGAGGTCGTTATTATCGAATAACCACTAAAATGATCTAAACAAACATCATTAATGTTTTAATTTATGAATCATCCACATGTAAGAATTAAAAATGATAAATGGAATAATAAATGTTACTGGAAATATGTAAAAATATTTACATTCCAATTCTATAGTTTCCCTTCCTATCGACAAGAACATCCATCATAAACCAATCATGGAAATCATATTATGAAGTCAATCAAAAATAGTGCAAGGAGCAAAAAACTAACAATTAAACGGAGAAATGATGTAATTAAATGATCATATAAGATTTTATAAAAACATAAATGCTTCTATAAAATACTAATAACACTGTTTTAACCATTATACTTGATGTTTAGACTATTTTGTAGTAAGCAAGCCTGAGTTGAGGGAATGCTAAACCGAATTTCAATCAATTAGGTTAACCTTCTACTTTGTTAATTACGTGGTATGAAAATTGACTATCTAGTTAGTTTTTTATAATATGTTTAATTATATCTAATAAATGTATATATAAATATTCCATTCACTTTATTATGTATCACATCAATTATATGATTTATGTAAGGTTATTTTCTTTTAAAATTCTCTTTTAAACGTATATTTTACAAAAATCAAAAGAAATGTTTTCATGCTTATATTCATGTTTTAGGATTATGTTTTTGTTCTTTGTTATTTTTTATTATTAAGGGTTATAAATATATCTCCCTCCAATGCATTGGGAATGTTTAATTTGGAGGTTGGCTCTACATTTACTCTATGTGTAACTGCGATGGTTACACAAATTGTATGGTAGTTGTGAGGGTTGCAAATTATACTGACACCATGACAGTTACACTATTTTGTAAGTAATACCCCATGATATATTTTTAATTATATTTATGTTCTCATGTTATGTGTGGATCTTATTTATATCTCAATTTACACAATGTAATTATATATGGATGACAAGCATGTATTTTGAAAATCCTTTCATACGTTACATGTATTCATCAACTAATGTGTTATTTTCTTATTTTTATATCCCTTACTAAGTTTTTGTGATCATACCATGTTTTAAATTATTTTCACCGGTTAATTGATGTGTATGAAAAAGAAGAAATCATGTTTTTTTATGTTTTTAATTTTGAAAGAAAGGAAAATATTTTTATGGTATCCTCTCTATAACAATGTGCAATACTCTGAATGTATTATGTCCAAATTACCTATAGATATAAACATGAAAATATATCAAATGAATAAGGATGTTTTTTCTTGAATAAATTCATTATTATTTATTTAATAAGGATAGGTCCTTATAGTTTGTATCAGAGGATGGTTTAGATAACATAATGGGTTAGGATGATGTTAAAATAATATTGTAAATGCTTATTACTCTATGATTAATTTGAAATGTATTATAATTAATTATTATCATGATTATTCGTCTATGAAATGTTTTCTCAAAATGGTAGTCATCAGAAGGAATATGGATTCTAAAGAGGAGAGGGACCGACAGAATGACATCCTTCCGGATCTACAACAATGAATGTCAGTGATTGGAACCGAGCAGTTTGTGACATTAGTCTCTAAACTCATGATGGAAATAAATGGTAATGGCATCCAATAAAGAGAAAAAACTAGAGTTACCAAAATTTAATGTGACAGTAATGGAAGATTTTATGTGAAAACACCCTCCTACATTCAAAGGATCAGCTGACTTAGTAGTAGCTGAAGGATGGATATGTGCCCTTGAAAATATATTCGATGTTATTGAATCTTCAAACAATATAAAGGTAAGCCTTTCCATTTATCAATTTGAAGCTACAGCTGGCCATTAGGGGTCAATGGTAATGAATATCAGTGGTAGAGAGGATTTTTATTTTTAGAATGGGATTAACATAAAAGACTTTTACTAGATTTTTTTTCCTAAGGTGGTGCGACATAGGATGTAGAGTCATTTACTTGAATTGAATAAAAAGGAGTATTTGGTGGTTTTCTATGAATCAATCATCACCTAAATGTTGAGGTGTGATCCAAATGTTATTCGATATATTGATATCAAGATCAACTGCTTTTACTTAGGACTGAATCAAAGCTATCGAAGGGAATTTTCCTACTGTGAATTCAAATGTTATGAAAATATTGTCTGGTGTGCAAAGAGGGAAGAGATAGAGTTTATTGATGATCATGTGCATTTTAACAATAAGGATTAGAATTGGTCTAGATGGAAAAGTGATGTGTAATAATAAACCAAAGACATCTGATAGTAAGAAAATCAAATTTCTAGTTTTTGAAAAGTGTGGAAAGAAACACCTTTTTGAATGTCATAGAAAAACTGGGAAGTGTTTTAAATGTAGTGTGTTTGGCCATATGGCCCAAGATTATAATGAAATTGATCCTAAGACTAATCACGAAATGCAGATTATTAAATATTTTAAATGTGGTGAGATGGGTCATTATGCAAATTCCATTCCAAAGAGAGATTCTAATGATGCAAAGAATCTAGATTACAAGTAGAAATGTGTACTAAGATACTTTTTGAATATGTTAGTAGACATTAGGTCATCCGATGAAGTTTTATTTGGTACATTGTTTGATCACTCATATTTTTTTAATGATTTTTTTCATACAGGGTCTACACATTCCTTCACCTCTGAGAAATTTTCTGGTAAATTGAAAATATCATCTCATAAATGAGAGATAAACTTGTTGTTAAAATAACATGGGAAATATTATTACAAATAGTAATTATAAGAATATTTATATTGTGATCTGTTGAAAGACTATACCTTCAATCTGTGTGGTATTACCCTTAGTCATGTTTGATGTTCTTCTGAGAATGGATTGGTTTTTTTTATCATGCTATGATTTACTATAGAGATAAAAATATTGTTTTTAAAAACAATTTCAGTTTGTATATAAGAACAAACCCATACAATTGATAACTATCAAGAAGCTGAGAAATATTGGATGATTGAAATGAAATTTATCTTCCTCATATTGTTGAAAACAAGGGAACTATTCTAACTAATGATATGCCAATGGTAAATGAATAAATTGATGTTTTTTCTGATGAGTTACATAGTGTCATACTTGGTCGGGAAGTAAAATTCACAATTTACATATTTCCTGATGCTAAGACAATTTCAAAACACCCATATCGTATGGAACCAGTAGAACTTCTTGAATGGAAAAAATATTTGCAGGATTTTCTAAATAAATGATTCATTCAACCTAGAACATCACCATGGGGATCCCTTATTTTTTAGTTAAAAAGATAGATGTTTTATGAGACTTTCATAGAACATAGATCTTTGAAAAACATCATAGTTAAAAAGAAGATTCATTTGACTCATATCTATGACTTGATTGATCAGCACTATGGGATCTACTCTTTTACATGATAGTGTTGAGATCTGGATTCCATCAGTTGAAGGTGAAGTAGGGTGACATCCCAAAATAAGGCTTTTGTAATAGATATGGGAATTATTAATTTGTTGTTATTCATTTGGATTATATAATACACCTATTATATTCATGAATCTTATGAATAGAGTATTTCAAGTGTTCTGGAATATGTTTTTTGTTGTGTTTATTGATGACATTCTGGTATTTTCTAAAAATAAAAAGGAGCATGAAAAACATCTAATGGTTGTTTTAATGATATTAAATTAAAAGAAACTGTATAGAAAATTCAGCATGTGGGATTATTTGTTGCATCAAATTTCAATTAATGGGAACACTGTTAATAAGGATGAAAAAACAGTTGATCCTACCAAAAAAAGGTGCTTGATAAATGTCCAAGACCTACAAATGTTATAGATATTCGTAGTTTTCTTGTGATAATGTGTTATTACCGACGGTTTGTTAAGAATATTTTCATGGTTATCTACCCCAATATCTATGTTTACATGGAAAGAGGTTAAATTTATTTGAACAGCTGAATGTGATGTTTGTTTTTAGGAATGGAAGATGAGATTGGTGAATGCTATTGTTTTTGCCTTACCTTCGCAAGATTGTGAGTTTATCATCTACGGTGATGCTACTTTAAAGATACATGGTTGTGTTTTGATGTAGAATGATTAGGTAATTGTATATTCATAGAGACAACATAATAATCATGAGATAAATTATCCCACACATGATTTGGAATTGAAATATGTGTTTTTTTCATTGAAAATATAGTGGAATCATTCATACAAATCCAAATGTCAAATATATATTGACCATAAAGATCTAAAGTATATATTCACTCAGAAGGAACTAATCATGAGTCATAAAAGATGGCTTGAACTAATAAATGATTATGAATTCATGATAAATTACCGTCCTGGAAATTAAAACAATGTGGTGGATTCCTTGAGTAAGAAACATCATGCATCATTAACCATCTACATTTGGAACATGATCCCTTGATTAATGATTTGAGTAATTTTGGCATAGAAATTGTTGGTGTAGGAAATACCTCTATATTGTTTCAGGTTTCAGTGCTGTCATTGTCGTCTGATTGAATTAAGAGAGCACATAAGAAAGACCATGAGATACGGAAAAAGGAATAAATAGTTAATATGGGTATGTTTCTAGAATTAAATCTTGATAATGATTATGTTTCACGATTTGTAAAATGATTGTTCGTGCCTAGTGAGTCTTAATTAAAGAAAATTTTTTTGTGTGATGCTCATAGTTCTCTATTTTCAGTTCTTCGTGGAAATACTAAGATGTACATAGACCATAAGGATTATTTTTGGTGGGATGTAATGAAAATAGATATTGCTGATTTTTTTTGAAATGCATGACAAGTCTACATGTTAAAAAATAGTGGAGGTAACTGAAGGGGTTGCATTATCCATTACCTGTTCGATATAGGAAATGGGATAATGTATCCATGGACATTGTTGTGGGACTACTGAAGACATCTCGAGGTAATAATCCGATTTGGGTTATTGTTGATCGTCTAACAAAATCGGAACAATTTCTTTCTATTTGAGATATAATGTCTTTGGATCAACATTCTCAACTATACCTCAAGGATATTGTCAGTTTACATGGAGTTACTCTTTCTGTTATATCAGATCAGGATCTCAGGTTCACTACTAAATTTTTTAATGGATTTCATAAGTTTTTGGGCACAAAATTAAATTTTTGTACAGCTTTTCATCAGATGTGAAGTTAGAACGAATGATTCAAAATCTGGAGGATATGCTTCGAGCATGTTCAGTGGACTATCAGAGAAGTTGGGATCAACATATTTCTTTAGTTGAGTTATAATATAATAATAGTTTTCATTCTATTATACAGATGGAACCTTTTGAGGATTTATATGGGGAGCAGTGTCCGACAACATCATTCTGGGATGTAGTATATGAAGGAAAGTTGGAAAGGACATAATTAGTAGAGGAAGTGGCTATGAAAGTAAATATGATCTAGTAGAACTTGAGAATAGATCAGAGCAGGTACAAAAGTTATGCATATCCAAGAATTAATGACTACTCTATCGAGGTATGTGACCATGTTTTCTTTAAAATCTCTCCATGGAAATTTGTGATGCGTTTCTGGAAGAAAGTGATGCTAAGCCCACACTTCATCGGTCATTTTGAAATCTTGGAGAAAGTTGGAACATTAGCATACCACATAGATTTTACTCCATGTTATTCTTAGGTAAACAATGTTTGTCATGTTTTTATGTTGAGAAATTATGTGCCAGATTCATCACTTGTCTTGATCCCATAATAATTTCATCTAGAAGAGAAAATTTCTTATGGATAGAAAGCAGTTTATATTCTTCATCGAAGAGAACATGTATTGAAAATAATGTAATCCACCATGTAATGGTTTTGTGGAGAAACCACATGGTTGATGAAGCAACATGGGTGTCTGAAAATGCTATGAGGGTAAATTACCCTCTCTTTTTTAATAAGTTAATAAAATAGCGTTATGGAAATTTCCAGAATGTGGGGATAATGTAAAACCCCATGGTTTACTAAATATTAATAGAAATACATTGAATTTTTTTATAGTAGATATTTATAATTACCCTTTAAACATAATTTTTCAACTTCTATGTTTTTAATTTCGAGAAACTATCATCTACAATTGTTTTCAGTAAGTTATTTTGAGTCTTAAGAAACCAATAACTTTTTTTGAATAGTAACACACCCATCTGAATAGTGATATGTTTCACAACCCACCCTCACCAAGATGAGAGAAGGGACATAAGATTACCATACCATTCATTATTTAAGTTGAAGGAGAGATGATGAACCCCGAGACCCACCTTCAAAATGTCCCGTAGTGGACCCTAGCACCCATGGTATAGAATTACACACAATATGGAGGGCATTACCCCCTTTTCCCTATAATAGGATTGAGAGATAATATAGTAAAAACCAAAAACACAAAAACTGGGGGTAAAATTATAGCAAGATAAAACCATTCACATATGCATGGTACAACAGTATATGCCACAAAGTACAAGGAGACCACAAAGTTAAAGTACCAAAGAAAGGAATAAAGCAACTGCAAATGTTCCCAATGTCCGATCTTGTATGGCCCTGAACTGTCCCTAAAGTCCCCCTGGAAACCTAAAAGTAGTTTTATATATGTAGGGTGATCATACGAGTAATCTCGGAAGAGAAAAACCAAAGACTCTCATGCACAATTGGGGAGGCATTCTAATACCCTGTGATAATAGAGACAACCAAGGCACATAGCAAAGAAATCTATCCACCCCCAGCCTCACCATGGTACACTCCCCAAATAATGAATGTCAAGTAATATATAGTAATACCACATTGATGTTGGGTACCCCATGCCACTTTCCCACTAGTAATTGAAGAAATCGTATGGATCGAACCTCTCCCACTATTCTCACCGCAGTCTCATTTCCACACATCCCGCCTGCAAACACCTTGGCCACACCAACCACCCATAACCACACCCGCAAAAACATGGGACACAACAACTACCCATAACCATGCCCGCAAACACCTGGTCCAGAACATCTACTGCCACACCCAAAGACACATAGGCCTCTTCCCGAAGACTCTTGGGAAACAATCTGGCCACACACACCTGGGCCATCACTGCCACACATCCCGCCCTCAAACACCTGGTCCAACCACCACAGCTGCCCTTCTTGAAGAATCATGGGCTATAATAGAACTTAGGCCATAACAGTTTACCTGAAGAGTCATGGGATATTCGGGAAAGGGAGCAGAAATGGAGCTAATAACCAGCCACTCATCATAGTGTCGAAAAAATCACCCTACCCCATGAAATGGGGGTGTTTGGAACTATGTTCTCATCTTGGAAGGGGAGAGAATAAGAAATACGAACTACATTTATATGCATAAGTAATAGGAACTCATCCCAAACCTAGGGATTCCAAATCCAACATAAGAACGAACACCATTGTTACTAATCATTCATAAAAGAAAGGCAGAACACTCATGGACAAGTCACAACTCATTCAAAACAAACTCCCCATTTAACCCATTATTGGTTTCATGTTCATCTGATCCCATTTAAGTAAATTTTGCACTAATGTGCAACTAAGAGGCATAACCACAAGCCAGAGGAAGAGAAGCACCCAAACAGTAATTTGAGCATTCACACCTGGTTCTCTTGTGAAGTCACATTAACAATGGTATCAATGATATCCCTCAATGTACTAGAACCAAACCAAGCCACTAGATACATCCCCATGTAGCTTTATATTAACAACCAACAGTCTTTCCACAATAGAGGATCCCATCCCCATCCACTTCAACCTATAAGAGTCAAACAAAACAACACACCTACTACCTAAACAGAGTAGGTAAACATCCAGATTCAAGCTCATCATTCATTAGGTTCTTTATTCTGTTGGTAAACCGGGGTGAAACACAAGAATTTTTGTTCACTAGGCATCCATTTGACCATCCAGATTTATGTTTATTAACAAATTTCAATTTTGAAGTCATTAAATCATAATAGAAGTCAAGGGTTTATTAGTATGCAAGGAAGACCACCAAAAACCATGATTTTTTGTGAGAATGAGTCCATACAGTTAACAACAAATAGCAAATATAAAAGAGTACAAATGAAAATTCAAACACACCTCATCATTCATTAACAGTCTGTTTATTATCATTGTTAAGGTTTGGTTTCATCAATTTCCACGAAAACTGTAGCGTACCCACCCTGCATGATACAGAGAAAGGAGAGACAAAGGAGAAATCTCTACTTGGTTGATCAAGGATCGATGTTCTTCTCCACGCACCAAGAACTTGGGATGCACGACTTTTAATGGAGGAATTTCGAGGACTCCATGGATGAGAAGAAAGGATCTGGCATAGGTGCACCAATTTCCACAAGAATTTGAATTCCAAATGGACAAAGAAGAAAAGGAGACTATAAAAGAGAAATGAGAATATTGAATTCCCTTGTGATATAAGGCTGATATCTGGTTGTTACGAGATATGGAAATTTGAGCTGCTTTAAAGTCAGATCGTGGTTTCACCATGCGGTTGAGTGGATACACATGACTAAATTAATTGTTATTTAATAACCCTCATCGGGAGAAGGTGGTAATATATGTGACTTTAAATATTTTATACAAAGAGTGGGGAATGTTATGCGGACACACAACCATGTCTGTTGAGGGTCACCCCACTCTTAGGTATTAAAACATTGATCATGGGTCATAAATCCTCCTTGAACCAGTTACCAAAAAAAAGTTAAAAGCAGGGTTACGGGAAAAACAGTAGACGAAAAACACGACAAGGCTGTGTAACACCGATCGTGTCGCACCGATTGGGGGAACACCAATCGGTCACCCAGATCGGTGACACACCGATCGGTTGCACCGATCGATGACATGCAGATCATATCACACCGATCATGTCACACCGATAGTTGAGACACCGATCACTGACAAAATGATCATGTCCTGCCGATTACTCACACTGATCGGTGGCAACATGATTTGTGACACACTGATCAGTTGCATCGATCGGTGCCACATCTGTAACACCCCAGGTAAATAAAGAATATGGCATTTTTATATTTATCCATATTTGTGAATAATATGTTAATATTAATTTTAAGGTAATTCTATGCTCGATGGCGTACCCAATAGGCAACAACGAGTTTCTTGAAAGTCTTATGTTGCACTCTAATAAATAAAATAGTATTATTTCAAATGGTAGTTAATGCCAAGCAGTTGTAATGGAGAGAATGAACAGAACTAACTATAAAATGAATATATATATTTGTCAAATACTTTTACTTTTATCCAATAAATGTTAGAGGCTTAAAATGTTAATGAATCCAATTTTAAGTGTAAATATTCTAATATTCATTAAAAGGACGATTAACCGCCTTTTGATGGTGAACCCTCTTTAAATGAACTTGTTGACAATTTTATATGTTATACTGGACCAAATAAAATCCTTCTTCAGAATCAAGATATCAAAATTTACTTTGTGTAGATTTTTGTTATTCTTTTTGATAAAGTCCATTTTTAATGAATAAGTGAAAAATGTTTTATTTTAATTCAAAACCTCTATTTAATCATATCTATTTATATGAATAGATCATCTTTTGAATTGGTTTTAAAGTGAAATTAGAATATATTTTTACCATTTAATCCAATAGTGGTCATTGGAATTAATTTCACTTTGAAATTGGACTTAAACTAGTGTCAAACTTTTAATAGATATTGTTTTTTAAAAACACTCTATTTTTTGACAGCAGGAATTAATTATTAAATTAATTAATGAAACTTATAATTTTTTTATAATGTAAAATAGACATCATTTTTTAATTCAGAATATCTTATATAGAATATGATGAATTTTTGGTATTTTTCTGAAAAACTTCGATTTTTGATGAATAGTGAAACCACTAAGTGGTTGTTAAAAAAACTGATTTTTCATTTAAATGAAACATTACAACTTATTTGATTTTAATTTCAAAAATCCAACATACATAGATTTCATTACGATTTAATATGTGGTTCAATGTGATTAAAATAAATTTTTTGTGAATAGTAACTTATAAGTTTTATTAATCACGATTAAAGGTAATTATTGTAATTTAAGGTAAAGATAATGTTATAATAATATGAAATGACCTTGAATCATGTATTACCCTTATTGGATGAGACGTGGAATACCAGGACAATCCATGGGTCAAATTGGGGCCACATGGAGCCACTTTGGTAGGAAAATTACATTAATAACTTTTTATTTAAAGTTAAAATAAAAATGCCACAAACATGTATTGTTTTACTAAAAAAAATTTACATGGGGTTATAAAAGTCATATTTTTTACTATAAATATTCATTGGAAAGAAAGAAATATTTTCCACATCATAGTATTTTATTAATAATTTTTAGACATTAAATAAATTAATTTATTTCTGACACCATGATGATGCAACGACTACCTCATTAATGAACGATTTAAATAAAATTAAATGATAATGTATAATCTAAGACATGCAGTTAGAAAAAACCTATTGTATGAGTATATTTTGAACCCTTATCACCTTATCCTCGAAATATATCAATGTGGGACCTTTAAAATCTGAAACTCATTTTATAATAAAGTAACGTTTCAAGACATTCCAACAGTGCCCCTCCTCCCTCTTATAAAAGACCACCAAATCTACCTCCTTACCCAAACCTCTCAATATTTTGGCTCGGCCAAACCCGGCCAATTTAATCTCTCCATATCCCTCTATTCATCATTGAAGCTGAACATTAGGCAGAAAGCTCTTTAAGAATCCTTTTTGGTTCAACCCAAAGGTAGTTACCCGATTTAAAGGTAATGTCATCTCTTATGTTCTTTTGTTTTATTTTGCTTCCCCAACCCCTTAACTATTTTTATTACTTTATATTGTAAGAACTAAATTATATTAAATATACTAGGATGTTTTTATGAGATGTATTCGAGCTACAATTACACACACCTCTGTCTAATGGTTAAAGAACATATTGTTTCTGTGGTTGGCGAATTACTGCCTCATGAAACGATGATTGTTCTATCTTCTCCTAACACCTCCCATAGTGGCCATTATGATGGAACTATATTTATTTATGATATATATTATATTTATTTCTTCTCTATGCTTCTTTATTTTACATGTAAAACATACCTTTATTCTTTTCATGTTGTGCAAATGTGATAATTTAATTTGAGGAAGTGTGGACTACCCCCCCTCAAGTGATGTGACTCATTCCTGAAATACATGGAATGTATAAAGAATGAAATTAATGAACATATGTGACCTATATAACATAAATATTATACTATAATTATAATATATATATTTCTCATTTAGTTTAAATTCCATTAAATACGAAATAGAATTTGAAGTAGCGTTCATGCGTACGTACGGCTTACCATCTCCATGAACGGTGCGTTTCATTTCATATCTTTAAATGTTATGTGATAGTATAAGTTAATATATATACTAGATATATATTAGATATATGATATCTAATTCATGAATATAATTCTGGATATAATGGATATTTTACCACATGAAAAACTTGTAATTATAACAAGTTTATTTTTGACTCAAGTACCAATGATCGACAAAACAATCGTTATTAACTTAAATAATTACATAATGTTCATAACATGGTAATACGTGATATAACAGGAATAATAAACTTGAAAATGTTTCTTAAAAAATTATAAATTAACTGTAGTTTATTATTCAGGAATATAAAGAAACAAACAAGACATGTCAGACTTGAGGTAAGTGATCCAACCTCTCTTTCTTTTTAAGTACTCTTTTTTAGGTAACATAATTTAATCTACTATTTCATATGTTGGTGATGTTATTTTATATTCCTATTTCTGTAAATTATATGTTAATATGATTAGAGACCCTATTTGATCTCATCAATCCATTTTGAATGTTTTATGTGGCGCCGTTAGGCTGCCGAATTTTCATGAGGGGATTTTTCAACTCAATTTTTATTCTCGTGAGATTCATGCTACATTGGACACTATTTAATTTTGTGAGTTGTATGTAATTCCCTATATTTTACTATTTTTATAATATAATCTCATTTATTTTTAGTTAAAACTTCATTTTATGACCCCTCTTTCATGGGGTGTACGTTTCGAAAGATGCCCAGATCGGTAAGGGAACCTTTCACACTCCTCTTTTTAAAAGACGTATTTTGTTATGACTTTTAATTTACATATTTTTATGTTTGGATATGTTCTTCTATATAATTATTGATTTAAATTTTATGTCCATGTGATTATATACCATTTTCTCTCTCATCAACTAATTTTATCAATTTTAAAATGATGTCGTTAGGCTGTCGAATTTTACCGAGGGACTTCTTAACCCTATTTTGATTTCTTTTTGTTCAACATGTAGTTATTGAATATGTCATCCAATGATAATGTGTGAGTGACATTTGATTGTTTTACACATAATATCCACTTATATTGGGTGTATTTATATTTGTCTCCCATTATTATGAGATTGACTTATCCTTAATTTAAGGATACCTTTTTTATATGGGATTTCATCTCATCTTACATTTCTATTGAGACATCAGTGTATTTATGCACCAATTCACTCTTATATGGTTTATATACTGTCCTTTGGAATATTATATCATTAATCCCTTTATTCTCATGATATTATAATGTTCTGATAAAATGTTATTCTTTAATTATTGTATTCAAGTGTCTCTCATTTTGTTAAAAACACTTCAACCAAAATATCGTTTTAAATTTTTAATGATTTATTCTTATAAATATTTTTAATTAATATCCATGTTTTAAAAATGGTTTTAAGGATTTATTTATATGGATATTAATGGTTTAAAATGTAAAAAGCTTCAAAGTGGTCTGCGACACTTTGATTCAAAAATCACTTTATTAAATGTTTTAAATGGTTTTGAAAATGGTTTTTAGAATGGATTCATTATTTATATATCTTAAAATGTTATATTGTTATTTCAATGTGGGAATGTTCTCTTTACATTATACATAAGTTATGTGCTATGATTATTTTATTGTTTTTGTGTATTTTTTATGAAGACGGGTGGTTCTGTGATAAACTAAGGGAGGGTGAGCCCGATATAGCTCTCCAATGAATTGGGTAACGCGAAGGAGTTAAGAGCTAAGGTTTCTCTGAAGAGATGTAGTGAATATACTATGATGGGTATTCCAAACATAACCATGATGGTTACTATAAGGCCTTAGCATTAAACCTTACTTAATCTTGAGTTATTACAAGATTACACATTGAGGATATTTTCGGGATTAGAGTTTTAGAGAATTAGATCATAAAACATGCATTACATTCCACATATAAACAAAGTGGTTACATAAATATAATAATCTTCTTTCCCATCAATGGAAACATATTTAAAATAAAAAAAGGATTCTTTCTTGACACTTCCTTGACAGTATCATCATATCATGTACCTTTCCCTTGACCTGTGAAAAACATTTCAAAAAAACTTGGGATGACCATAAAAATCTCAGTAAGGGATATAAAAATATAGAAAGGAAACAAGGGTACATATATACATAGGAATGAAATCATACCTTACCCATAAAACATAATCTCTTTAACATACCTCATAAAATCATGAATAAATCATAGAAATCATAAGACATAAATGTAACTTAAGGCATTCGTAACATTCTTACGTAGGGAGTAACCCTCATTGTTACGTTTGGAATACCCATCACAGTATATTCCCTAAATCTCTTCGGAGAAACCTTAACATTTCACTCCTTCACGTTACCCAATTCATTGGATAGCTATATCGGGCTCACCCTCCCTTAGTTTATCACGGATCCACCCATCTTCATAATAATGCCCAAGAACCTCAACATAATCGTATCACATAAAACATGCATAAAGGAAACATAACATTTCCACCTTTCAATCACAAGATATCAATACAACACAATGATATAAAAACATTATGAAAAATATTTTCAAATCCAAAATAAAAGAAAAGTAAAACAGGGTATTTATTTTTCTTTTAAAAAAAGGTATGGCTTGTAGAGGAAGCCGAAACTCAAATAATGGTCATGGCAGCGGAGAAGTCATTGTCGCCACATACATATGACAAAAACATTCCCTTTTGTCATTTAGTAAATGCTTCGTATAAAAAATATTCCTTTTGAATAAACGTAAAATTCATTGGGGCTTATACACCATATAAAAGAAGGTTGTGTATAAAACAAAATATTCCTCAATGAAAGGAGATTGAGACGAAGTCCCATACCTCGGGTCCGACTTGACTCGATCGTTTTTAATATCTGGAATAATATACTTGAGTTAATTTCTACTTGCTTAAGAACCTTTTTCAAGTTCATTATTTCTTTTATATCACTTATTTCCATGTCATGAACACTATGTAATTATTTAAGTTAAAAACGGTCGTTTTAACGATCATTGGTACTTGAGTCAAAAATAAACCCTTTATAATTACAAGTAGATCATGTATCCATTATATACAGATTTACAATAATGATGTATATATCATATATATCCATTATATACATGCATTTATAATATTAAATAATCAGTTAGAGGTAATAAATGAAATGCACCGTTCATGGAGATGGTAAGCCGTACGTACGCATGAATGCTACTTTCATTTCTATTTCGTATTTTATAGAATGGAATCATAATGATATATAGGTATATTATAATTCCAGTATAATATCATATATAATATCATAGTTCCATCCTTTATACGTCCCACATATGGTATTTAACGAATCAAATCACTTTGAGGGGGCTGTAGTCCGCACTTCCTTAAATGAAGATATCGCGTTTACCAATAATGGAAACCAAAAAGGTACGCCCAAAATGGAAAATACAGAATCTTAAGGAAAACATAAACATATTATATATAATATATAAATATAGTGACATCTTAATGGCCACCTTTGAAGGTGTTAAAATAATGTTGAACAATCATCGTTTCAGGAGGCATAAATTCACCATCCACGGAAACAGAATGTCCTTTAACCATTAGATGTAGGTGTGTGTATGTGTAGCTCAAATAATTCATATAAAAACATCCGAGTATATTTAAGATACTAGAGTTGTTACAAAATAAATGAATAAAAATAGTTATGGGGTTTGAGAAGCAAAATAAAACAAAAGGACTCAAGTGAAGATATTGCCTTAAAATCGGGTAACTCCCTTTGGTTTGAGCTCAAAAGATTCCTTGGGAAGACTTATGCCAAAATTGAGGCTTCAAAGAATAATAGAGGGATTTGGAGAGACAAAATGGGCAGCGGTTGTCTGAGCCAATGGCTTTGGGATTGTGGGTATGGATGTAGAGGTGGGGGCCTTTTATAAGAGGAGAGGAGCTGCACTCTTGGAAAGTAAAGAAATGTTACTTTATTTGAAAATGATTTTCGGATTAAAAAGGTCCCACATTGATATAATTCTAGGGTACGGTGATAAGGGTTCTAAATCCACCCATACAATAGGTTTTTTTTTCATGTTGATGTCATAGATTTTACATTATCATTTCATTTTATTTAAATCCTTTATTAATGAGATAATCGCTGCATCATCATGATGTCATAAATAATTTAATTTATTTAAAGTATAAAAATTTTGAAAAAAATACTATGATGTTGGAAATATTTTTAGCTTTCCAATTAATATTTATAGTCTAAATTATCATCTATGTAGACAAAATTAGAAATGTTTTAATCAGGTGATACATTCTAGTTATATTTACTTTCATTAAAAAAATAAAAAGATAACAAGTCACTTTACACAAAAGTGATTCCATGGGGTCCCCAAGTTTGGCACAAGACATCCCATGGTAGGTCATGATTCAACCAGTAGAATTAGGAAACATGTTGGTTTCATTGTTTTATTATTATGATATTATTTTATTATCCTTAACTACCCGATTACACATTAATCAAGATAATTAGAGATAATTACCGTCGTTACTATTCATAATATCCAAAAACAAAGGAGTCTTGATTACATAATTTCGACCATCTGATTCCAAATATGTAATCCATTTTACCAAATTCCAAACACAGAAATTTAAATAATTTATTTAAAAATAATTCATGTTGTTAAAAAAAATAGCGGGTTTTTTTGAAACAATATCTATGAAATTTTTTGGCATTAGTTTATGCCCAATTCCAAAGTGAAATTATTCCCAATGACCACCATTGGATTAAATTGTTAAAATATATTCTAATTTAACTATAAAACCAATTCAATAAATAATCTAATCATGTAAATAAATTAGATTAAAAAGCAGTTTTGATGTAAAATGCAGTATTTTTTCACTATTCATTAAAAAATGTACATTGTCATAAAAATACCAAAAATTCACACAAAGAAAATTTTGATGTCCCAATCATAAATAATAAGTTTATCTTGAAAAACATATCTTATAAAATTGTCAAAAGATAGATTTAAAAATGGTTTTCCATCAAAAGGCAGTAAAACAATCTTTTAAAAAATATTAGTGTATTTCATGATTAAGATTGGATTTATTTTCATTTTAAGCCTCTAAAACACTATCTAATTCATTAATAGACATAGATAAAAATATCTATTATTCATTACTTACTTGGGATGTTACATCCTTCCCCCCTTTAGAAAATTGCGTCCCTGCAATTTATTTACTTATCGAACAAATGGAGGTACTTATCCCTCATTGCATTTTCATATTCCCATGTTGCCTCTTCCATCGTGTGGTTTTTCCACAAAACCTTTACCTGATTAATCACCTTATTTCGTAACACTTGCTCCATGTGGTCAATAATTTGGACCGGTTGTTCCTCATAAGATAGGTTCCTTTCCAGCTGAACTACCTCTGGAATCAAAACATGAGATGGATCTAGCATATACTTTCTCAACATCGAAACGTGAAAAACATTGTGTACCTGAGATAAAATCGTAGGTAAAGCCACCCATTATGCAACCGATCCAACTATCTCTATAATTTCATACGGTCCAATGATCCTTGGACTCAGCTTTCCTTTCTTACCAAATCTCATCACACTTTTCTATGGCGAGACTTTGAGAAAAACATGATCACCTACCTCAAATGTTAGATCCATCCTCCTATTGTCTGCATAACTCTTCTTCCTACTCTGAGCTGTTCTCATGTGTTTCTTAATCAGCTGAACTTTTTCTACCATCTCGTCTACCAATTCTAGTCCCATTAACTTCCTTTCACCCACTTCATCCCAGAAAGATGGAGTTCGACACCGCTTTCCATATAACACCTCAAATGGTTCCATCTGTATACTGGAATGAAATCTGTTATTATATGAAAATTCAACCAATGAAAGATGTTGGTCCCATCTTCCATGATAATCCATCGAAAAAGCTCGTAGCATATCCTCTAAGGTCTGAATTGTTCATTCTTACTACCCATCTGATGGAGGATGAAATACTGTACTAAAATTTAATTCAGTACCCAACGACTTGTGAAGGCCTTTCCAAAAGTTATAAGTGAACCTGGGATCACGATCAGATACAATGGAGAGGGGAACTCCATGTAACCTGAATATCTCTTTAAGATACAAATGGGATAGATGATCTAGGAAAAAAGTATCTCTTATAGCAAGGAAATGAGGATATTTAGTCAAGCGATCAACAATAACCCATATTGCATTATTACCTCAAGATGTCTTTGGTAATCCCACAACAAAGTCCATGGATATATTCTCCCATTTCCACTATGGAACTGGTAAGGGCTGAAGCATCCCTTTCAGTAACTGCTGCTCTGCTTGAACCTGTTGACAAGTCAAACACTTCACAGTAAAATCAGCAATATCTCTTTTCATTCCATCCCACCTGTAATACTCCCGAAGATCTTTGTACATCTTAGTACTGCCAGGATGAACTGAAAACGGACAACTATGAGCTTCACATAACAACTCACTGTTCAACTGTGAATCACAAGGCACACACAATCTCTTCCCAAATCTCAAAACACAATCACTATCAATGTTGAATTCAGGCAACTTACCTTTCTGAAACAGCTCTACCTTTTTCTGCAACTCACTGTCGTGCTTTTGTGCTTGATTGATTCTATCTGATAGGGATGATCTCACTGATACCTGAAACAAAACAGAAGAACTTCCTACACCAACAACTTCTATGCCAAAGTTCATCAAATCCTTAACCAAAGGATCACATTCCAAACGCAACATCGTTAATGAAGCATTACTTTTTCGACTCAACGCATCAGCCACTTTATTAGATTTTCCCGGATGGTAATGAATTGTACAATCATAAACCTTGATTAATTTCAGCCATCTCCTCTGTCTCATGTTTAACTCTTTCTGAGTGAATATATATTTTAAACTTTTGTGATCAGTATATATTTCACACTTTACTCCATAAAAATTATTCCTCCAAATTTTTAAAGCGAAAACAACAACAGGTAATTCTAAATCCTGTGTAGGTTAATTTACCTCATGAGTTTTCAACAGTCGTGAAGCATAAGAAATTACCTGATCATTCTGCATTAGGACACAATCAAGTCCTTTCAATGAAGCATCACTGTATATAAAAAACTCACCATTCCTGAAAGGAAGGGACAAAATGGGAGCATTCACTAATCTTCTTTTCAATTCCTGAAAACAATCATCACATTCTTTTGTCCAGATAAACATAACACCTTTCCGAGTAAGGTTAGTCATTGGACTAGATAACCGTGAAAAAATTCTTACAAACCTTCGGTAATAGCCTGCCAAACCAAGGATGCTACGAATCTTAGTAACATTTGTTGGTCTTGGCCAGTCTTCCACAACTTTTGTTTTTGCAGGATCAACAGTTATTCCATCTTTAGAAATAATGTGACCAAGGAACAAAATTTATTGCAACCAAAACTCACACTTGCTGAATTTTCTATACAGTTTCTTTTCTTTTATGGTTTGCAAGATAACCCTTATATGTCTTTCATACTCCTCTTTACTTTTAGAAAACACCAAAATATCATCAATGAAAACCACAACAAACATATCCAAGAACTCATGGAAAATTCTATTCATTAAGTCCATGAATACAACAGGTGCAAGGGTTAGCCCAAAAGGCATTACAACAAATTCATAATGGCCATAAATTGTACGGAACGCGGTCTTCGGAACATCTGCTTCCTTTACCTTCAGCTGATGGTACCCCGATCTCAAGTCAATCTTTGAAAAATACTGAGCTACCTAGAGCTGATCAAAAAAATCATCGATATGAGGCAAAGGATATTTTTTCTTAACAGTGATGCCATTAAAGGCTCTATAATCAATGCAAAGTCTCATTAAACCATGTTTTTTTAACAAATAAAACAGGATCACCCCATGGTGATGTGCTAGGTCGAATGAAACCTTTTTCTAATAAATATTGCAATTGCTCTTTCAACTCTAACAGTTCAATTTTAGCCATTCCATTAGGGGGTTTTGAAATTGTCTTAGCATCAGGAACTAAGTCAACTATAAATTCAACTTCCCAATCTGGTATTATTCTAGGCAACTAATCAGGAAAAACATCAGGATACTCATTTATCACTAGCACATAATTAATCTGAAAAGTACCTTTATTTTCAACGATGTGTGCAGGGTAACATTCATTTACATCTTTTACAAGTTTCTTGGCCTCTTGATAAGTTATCAAGAGTAAGGGTTCATTCTTGTACACAAACTGAATGTTTTTCTAAAAAGAAACTTCTTTAGCTCTATAGTCAATCTTATCATGGTAAATAGAGAGCCAATCCATACCCAGGAGAACATCAAACTCTACTAGAGGTAGAACAATAAGGTTTTCAAGTAGGTTCTTTCCACAGATAAGGATAGGAAGATTCTTATAAATACTTTTTGCCTCAAAATTTCCCGCAGGTGTTTTTACCAAAAGTTCAGGAGTCATTTTTTGAGATGGTATTCCCATTTTACTAGAAAATGCATTAGAGATGAAAGAATGTGTGGACCCCGAATCAAACAACACACTAACATAATCTGAAAAAACAAACAAAGTACCTGATAAAAATTCATTTGATGGCCCGACATCTGCTGAAGTAGTTGCAAAGGATTTCACCACCCCTTTCTTCTTGTAGTCTAACTGCTTCCCATCACTCAATCTTTTTGTCGGACACTCAATTGCATAGTGACCCATCTCATTGCACTTAAAACATTTCACCAACTGTAAATTAAATTTGGTGTTACCTTCACCTTGATCTTTTTCAGTGAAATCACGAGCCTTATGTCCCATCTTACCACATCGGTAGCACTTTCCAGAATTCAGAAGACATTCCCCAGCATGCCTTTTACCACATTTATCACAAACTGGAAACTTAGTTTTCTTACCATCATACTTTTTGAAGAATTCTTTCCATTCTCCTGCAACCTTGGTCTCTTCTTCTGCTGGTTGTTATAGAACACTTGATCATCAACAAACTCTATTTCCACCTTCTCAGCACATCGAACTAGCTTTTCATAACTGTTAAACTCACGAGAAGCTAATTCCCTTTGATATTTTGGCTTTAATCTTGTTTAAAAACTATTGATTTTACTATCATGGTCTCGGATAAAATTTGGAGCATACCATGACAATCGAGTGAACCTTTCTTCATAGGTATCCACTGAGTCTTCCTCATGCCTTAATTCCAAGAATTGTTTTTCCATCCTAAGTCGAACAGCCTTAGGAAAATACTTTTCATGAAACATACCATTGAATTCATCCTAGTTGAGAGCATCAATCTCATCAGCGTCCCTGATATTTTTATACATCAACCACCACTGATCTGCTTCACCCTCCAAAAAATAATTAGAAAGACTAAACTATTTATTGTCTGATCACCCCATGACATCAAAAATCTTCTCCAGTGCTTTAATCCACCCATCAGCTAGCACAGGGTTAGATGATCCTCTGAATGATTGGGATGTTGCCTCATGAAATGTTCCACCACTGACATGTTCCTCTGCAGTTGATCTGGTTGATCTCGTGTATGGATACCACCGCCATTTATTGCTTGAGTCAACTGCCCCATTACCACAAAAAACTGTTCAGTTCCAATTTCGACCATCTCAGGATGCTGATTTGGAAGGTTATTTCCTTCTACATGCCTTCCTAGCACTGCTTCCCTATTTCCTCTGCGGAAAACCATTCTGAAAAAACATGTCCTGGATGAAGAATCATGGTAATATTCAAATTCTAAATCATTTAAATTTGACCATAAAAAAATATTTTTGGAGAATCATTTAATAGAATTCTATCTCCTAAAGTTATCTAAACTGACCTATGATACCAACTATAAGGCCCTAGCCTTAAACCTTACTTATTCATGAGTTATTAAAAATTACACATTCAGGATCTTTTCAGGTTTAGAGTTTTAGTGAATTAGATCATAAAACATGCATTACATTCAACATAAAAACAAAGTGGTTACATAATGATAGTATTATTCTTTCCCATCAATGGAAACATATGTAAAATAAAACATGGATTCATTCTTGACACATCCTTGACACTATCATCATATCATGTACCTTTCCCTTGACCTGTGAAAAACATTTCAAAAAAACATGGGATGAGCATAAAAATCTCAGTAAAGGATATAAACATATGGAAAGGAAACATGGGTACATATATACATAAGAATGAAATCACACCTTAACCAAAAACATAAGCACTTTAACATACCTCATCAAATCATGAATAAATCATAGAAATCATAAGACATAATGGTAACTTGAGGCATTCGTAACATTCTTACTTAGAGAGTAACCCTCTTGGTTATGTTTGGAATACCCATCATAATATATTCCCTAAATCTCTTCGGAGAAACCTTAACATTTCACTCCTTCGTGTTACCTAATGTAATGGAGAGCTATATCGGGATCACCCACCCTTAGTTTATCACAGAACCACCCATCTTCATAATAATTCCCAAGAACCTCAACATAATCGTATCACAAAAAACTTGCATAAAGGAAACATAACATTTCCACCTTTTAATCACAAGATATCAATACAAAACATTGATATAAAAACATTTTGAAATCTATTTTCAATACCAAAATAAAAGAAAAGTAAAACATGGTATTTATATTTCTTTTAAAAAAAGGTATGGCTTGTAGAGGAAGTCGAAACTCAAGTAATGGTCCGGGCAGTGGAGAAGTCATTGTCGCTGCATACGTACGACAATAACATTCCCTTTTGTCGTTTAGTAAATGCTTCATATAAAAAATATTCCTTTTGAATAAACGTAAAATTCAAAGGGTTTTATACACCATATAATATAAGGTTGTTTATAAAACAAAATATTCCTCAATGAAAGGAGATTGAGACGACGTCCCATACCTCGGGTCTGACTTGACTCGATCGTTCTTTAATGTCTGGAATAATAAACTTGAGTTAATTTCTACTTGCTTAATAACCTTTTTCAAGTTCATTACTCCTTTTATATCACTTATTTCAATGTCAAAAACAATATGTAATTATTTTAGTTAATAACGGTCATTTTAACGATCATTGGTATTTGAGTAAAAAATAATCCCTTTATAATTACAATTTGTTCATGTATCCATTATATCCAGAATTATAATCAAGATGTATATATCATATATGTCCATTATATAAATGCATTTATAATATTACATAATCGTTTAGAGATAATAAATGAAATGCACCGTTCATGGAGACGGTAGGCCGTACGTACGCATGAACGCTACTTTCATTTCTATTTCGTATTTTATAGAATAGAATCATAATTATATAAAGGTATATTATAATTCTAGTATAATTTCATATATAATATCAAGGTTCCATCCTATATATGTCCCACATATGGTATTTAACGAATCAAATGACTTTGAGGGGGCGGTAGTCCGCACTTCCTTAAATGAAGATATTGTGTTTACCCATAATGGAAACCATAAAGGTATGCCCAAAATGAAACATACAGAAGCTTAAAAAAACATAAACTTATTATATATCATATATAAATATAGTGACATCTTAATGGCCACCTTTGATGATGTTAAATGAATGTTGAACAATCATCGTTTCGGGAGGCATAAAATCACCATCCACGGAAACAGTATGTCCTTTAACCATTAGATGTAGGTGTGTGTATGTTTAGCACTAATACATATTATAACAACATCCTAGTATATTTAAGATACTGTAGTTGTTAAAAAAGAAATGAATAAAAAGAGTTTAGGGGGTTGGAGAAGCAAAATAAAACAAAAGGACTAAAGTGAAGACATTACCTTAAAACCGGGTAACTCCCATTCGTTTGAGCTCAAAGGCATCCTTGGGAAGACTTATGCCCAAAGTGAGGCTTCATGGAGTAAAAGAGGGATGTGTATAGATGAAATGGGCATGTTTTGGCCATGTTAAGGGCTTTGGGAGTGTGGGTAAGGAGGTAGAGGTGGGGGTTTTTATAAAAGGAGAGGCGGGGAACTCTTGGAAAGTAAAGAAATGTTACTTTATTTGAAAATGATTTTTGGATTAAAAAGGTCCCACATTGATATAATTCGAGGGTAAGGTGATAAGGGTTCGAAATCCACCCATACAATAGGTTTTTGACATGTGTAGGTCACAGAGTTTACATTATCATTTCATTTTATTTAAATCCTTTATTAATGAGGTAATCGCTGCATCATCATGATGTCATAAATAATTTAATTTATATAAAGTATAAAAACTATGATAAAAATACTATGATGTAGGAAATATTTTTATCTTTACAATGAATATTTATAGTCTAAAATATCATCTATGTAGACAAATTTAAAAATGTTTTAATCAGGTGATACATTCTTGTTATATTTACTTTCTTTAAAAAAAATAAAAAGATAACAAGTCACTTTCCACAAAAGTGATTCCATGGGGTCCCCAAGTATGGCACAACACATCCCATGGTCGGACATGCAACAAAAAGTATAATTAAGACACATGTTGGTGTCATTTTGTTATTATTATGATATTATTTTATTATCCTTAACTACTCGATTACTCATTATTCAAGATAATTAAAGATAATTACCGTCGTTTCTATTCATAATGTCCAAAAAACAAAAGAGTCTTGATTACATAATTTGGACCTTATGATTCCAAATATGTAATCCATTTTACCAAATTCCAAGCACATAAATTTCAATAATTGATTTAAAAGTAATTCCCGTTGTCAAAACAAATAGTGGGTTTTTTTGAAACAATATATATGAAAAGTTTGGGATTTGTTTATACCCAATTCCAAAGTGAAATTAATCCTAATGACCAACATTGGATTAAATGGTAAAAATATATTCTAATTTAACTTTAAAAACAATTAAAAAGATAATCTATTCGTATAAATAAATTAGATTAAAAAGCAGTTTTGATGTAAAATGCAGTATTTTTTCACTATTCATTAAAAAAATGAACATTGTCAGAAAAATACCAAAAATTCACACAAAGTAAATTTTTATGTCCCAATAATAAAGAATAAATTTATTTTGATAAACATAGCTTATAAAATTTTCAAAATATAGATTTAAAAAATGTTTTCCATCAAAAGGAAGTAAAAAAATCTTTTATAAAATATTAGTGTATTCCATGATTAAGATTGGATTTATTTTCATTTTAAGCCTCTAAAACACTATGTAATTCATTAATAGACATAGATAAAAATATCTATTATTCATTACATACTTGTTATGTTATAGTTACTCCCTATGTAAGAATGTTATGAATGCCTCATGTTACTTTTATGTCTTATGATTTCTAAGATTTATTCCTAAATCTTATGATTTGAAGAGTTTTGTTAAACTACTTATGTTTTATGAGTAACGTATGATTTGATTGATTCATATGTATAATTGGACTAATTTTTTCTTTCTGTATTGTTATAACCCTTATTGAAAATTTTATGCTCATCCCATGTTTTTGAAATGTTTTCCACAAGAGTTAAAGTGGAATATGGTCAAGAATGGGATCAAGGAAATGTCATGATGTCTAAAACATGGAACTAGAAATGACTATTTTGTTCAAGAGTTTATTTCTTGTGAAAAAATGGAAACTGAGTATATTATTCTACCTTGTAATCTTTGAGATGTAATAGTTATATCCTTATTCTCTAAAACTCTAAACCTGAAAAGATTCTCCACGTGAATTATTCATTTAATTCTAGAATATGAAATGTACAAAGTCCAGGTCATTATAGTTGGTATCAGAGGTCCATTTAGATAACATTAGAGGTTAGAGTTTTGTTTAACCATAAGTGATAGGTTGTGTATAACCACAATGGTTATTATATTAGATAGATTCATTGTTATTTTATGAAATATGGAATGAGTTTGAGATAACATTTATTATATTAGATAGATTCATTGTTATTTTATGAAATATGGAATGAGTTTGAGATAACATGGATAATTATATCATAGTGTTTATCTTCCTCTTTAGTAAATGATGATTTTGTTGATATACTCACACTAACCTTTATGGTTTTAGTAAATGGATGGATCTAGCAGGCACCAAAGTGGAAATGGTTTTGAAGGAAATTTCGGTGGTTCTCTGATTGAGAGCCCAGATGAAATGGGGGATTCAACAAGAGACCTCGTGGTTATTCTAAACCAACTATCAGGAGTCATGATCAACCACTTGAACCTTGGTGATTTCTCTAATGCATCATGTACGAGAGAACCAATTCGATGTGGAAGTTCATGTAATAATTATAAAGGTAACCATTAGGGGTTATATGATCTTTACTTTTGAGGTAATTATGGGTTACAATATGTTATGATGGAAGATGAACGACATGAGATAAACCTGAGGTTAAATTATGTAATGGTTATTTTTGAATATTTTATCACTTTTTGAGGACAGTTATAAGAATTATGTAGTTTTGAAAAAAGGACAACAAGTAGACCATGTGACAACATGTCACGTCGGACGAAGCTGTGAGAATCGAACCCAAAACCCAAGTGTGACTGTTATTTATTGCCTACCACTGGACTACGTGATGTCCCTGGTTATTTTTACGGATTCTATTTAGTTATATGATCTTATGAATCTAGAATATGTTGATTCTGGGTTATCTATGGAAATTATTAACCTATCATGGAGGATATGTGACTAGGTCAATTAATTTAATATATAAGACTTTAAGAGTAACTGATGATAGGAGATAAATGTTAAGGATTATCTTGGAAGACTATGGAATTAAATCCTTCATAGATTTGGGCTTCAACCTTAGTTTTGATTACTTTGAATAATTTTATGGATATTTTTTTATTGAATGGTCTTTGTTGAACTTTTTGTATTGTTTGACAAATTTTGGAGATTATGAATAGATTTTCATTATAAAGGACTATCCTTTTTTGGTATTATGTGATCTTGTACTAAACTTTTTGGTTATGGTTTTGGTCTAAAGACATGGTATGTTTATAGTTCTATTTTTTGGATTAGGTGTTTCTCTCGAATTTGATTATAGTGATCTTAATGTGAAAATGTTATCCTAAATACTCGTCTTTTGGAGAAAATATGAGTTTGTGTAAGAAATCTAGAAAAAGTTGAAAGTCAACATGACATGTAAATATGTTTCCTTATATTTTAGATAAGCACATAAATAAATTCCTCAATGAAATTTAATTTCAAACAAAAATGTTGTCTCTTATCTTTTCCTACAGTGAATCAGATACTGTTTAACCCATCACATGTTTGTGATTTTCTGGTGGTTAAATTTCTACAAAACATTTTTTCTATCACTCCCCCGAAGAACTTGACCCTTTTTTCTTCCATATACATGTTTTCTTACATGTAATCCTAGTATGGGTTAACTTGGGTGACCTTTATACTTCACTTTCTTTCTCTTAAAGTGATAGTTTTACCAACTCTTGTTCCGATGTTGGACTTTCAATGATGTTTCTGATCCCATGATTAAAATTGCGAGGATGTAATTCCCAAAAGGGGGGAAGGATGTAACACCCCGGGTAAATAAAGAATATTACATTTTTATATTTATAGACATTTGTGAATAAAATGAGAATATTAATTTAAAGGGAACACTATTCTCAATGGCATACCCAATACGCAACAACCAGTTTCTTGGAAACTTACGTTGCACTATAATAAGAAAATAATATTATTTTAAATGGTTGTTATCTCCTAGCCGTTGTAATGGATGTAATGAACAGAACTATCTAGAAAATGATTATATATGTTTGTCAAAAAAATTTACTTTTATTCTACAAATGTTAGAGGCTTAAAATGCGAATAAATCCAATTTTAAGTGTAAATATTCTAATATTCTTTAAAAGATCTATTAACCGCCATTTGATGGTGAATCCTTTTTAAATCCAGGTTTTTATAATTTTATATGTTATATTGGACCAAATAAAATCCTTCTTTATAATCGGGATATCAAAATGTACTTTGTGTGGGTTTTTTTATTTTATTATGATAAAGTCAATTTTTAATGAATTAGTGAAAAATGTTGTATTTTAATTCAAAACCTCTTTTTAATCAAATTTATTTATAGGATTAGATAATATTGTGGATTGGTTTTAAAGTGAATTTAGAATATATTTTCACCATTTAATCCAATTGGTGTCATTTGAATTAATTTCACTTTGAAATTGGAATTAAAATAGTGTCAATATTTTAAAAGATATTGTTTCCTATAAATGCGCTATTTGTTTTGACAGAGAGAATTAATTATTAAATTAATTAATGCAACATATATGTTTTGAATTTTTTAAAATAGACATCATTTTTGAATTCTGAATATCAAATATACCTTAGGGTGAATTATTGGTATTTTTCTGAAAAACTAAAATTTTTGATGAATAGTGAAACCACTAAGTGGTAGTTAAAAAACGTATTTCTCGTTTAAATGAAACATTACCACTTCTGTGATATGAATTTCAAAAATCTGACATACATGGTTGTCATTAGGATGTAAAATGTGGTAAAATGGGATTAAAATAATTTTTGTGTGAATAGTATCTTTTAAGTTTTATTAATCACGATTAAATGTAATTAGTGTAATTTTAGGTAAAGATAATGTTATAATAATATGATATGACATTGAAACATGTAAAAACCTTATTTTATGAGTCATGGCCGACCAATACAATCCATGGGTCATCTTAAGGACCCCATGGAGCCACTTTGGTAGTAATATGAAATTAATAACTTATTATTAAAAGTTAAAAAAAATTCACAAACATGTATTGTTTTACTAAAACAATTTTTACATGGGGTTATACAAGTAATATTTTTGACAATAAATTTTAATTTGAAAGAAAAAAATATTTCCTACATCATATTATATTTTTTATAATTTTTAGACATTAAATAAATTAATTTATTTATGACACCATGATGATGCAGTGATTACCACATTAATGAACGATTTAAATAAAAATAAAATATAATGTAAACTCTAAGACATAAACTTGGAACAAAACCTATTGGATGAGTATATTTCAAACTCTTATCACTGTATCCTTGAAATATATCAATTTGGGACCTTTAAAATCTGATACTCATTTTATAATAAAGTATCTTTTCAAGACATTCCAAGAGTGCCCCTCCTACCTCTTATAAAAGTCCCCCACCTCAACCACCTTACCCACACCTCTCAAGACTTTGGCTCAGCCAAAACTGGTCCATTTCATCTCTCCGCATACCTCTCTTCATCATTTAAGCCTCAACTTATGCAGAAAGGTCTTCAATAAACATTTTTGGTTCAAGCCAAACGTAGTTACTCGATTTAAAGGTAATGTCATCTCTTATGTTCTTTGGTTTTATTTTGCTTCTCCAACACCCTAAAATATTTTTATTCCTTTATTTTGTAAAAAAAGTATCTTAAATATTATAGGATGTTGTTATGAGAATTATTAGATCTACACTTACAAAAACATTCATCTAATGGTTAATGAACATATTGATTCCGTGGATGGTGAATTACTGCCTCACGAAACGATGATTGTTCTATCTTCTCCTGCCACCTCTCATGGTGACCATTATTAATGAACTATATTTATCTATGATATATATTATATTTATTTCCTCTCTATTCTTCTGTATTTTACATTTAAAACATATTTTTATTCTTTTCAAGTTGTGCAAATTCAATAATTTCATTTAAGGAAGTGTAGACTACCACCCCCTCAAGTGATGTGACTCGTTCATGCAATACATGGAATGTATAAAAAATGAAATTAATAAACATATGTGACCTATATAACATATATATTATACTATAATTAGAATATATATCTATCTCATTTATTTTTAATTCCATTAAATATGAAATAAAATGAAAGTAGAGTTCATGCGTACGTAAGGCTTACCGACTCCTTGAACGGTGCATTTCATTTCTTACCATTAAATGTTATGTGATATTATAAAGGAAAGAATATACTGGATATATATGATATATATGATATCTAAATCATGAATATAATTCTGAATATAATGGATATTTTATCACATGAAAAACTTGTAATTATAACAAGTTTATTTTTGACTCAAGTACCAATGATCGACAAAACGGCCGTTATTGAATTAAATAATTAAATAATGTTTTTAACATGGTAATAACTGATATAAAAGGAATAATTAACTTGGAAAACTTTCTTATGCAAGTAGAAATTAACTCTATTTTCTTATTAAGGAATATAAAAAAACAAACAAGACAAGTCGGACTTGAGGTAGGGGATCCTACCTCTCTCGTTCTTTTTAAGTACTCTTTTTTATGTAACTTACATTATGCTCTTATTTCTCATGTTGGGTGATGTTATTTTATATTCCAATTTCTTTATATTTTATGTTAATATGTTGAGAGACCCTATTTGATCTCATCAATCCATTTTTAGAAGTTTTATGTGGCGTCGTTAGGCTTCCAAATTTCCATAAGGGGATTTTTCATCTCACTTTTTATTCCTATGAGATTCATGATACATTGGAAACTATTTCCTTCGTGTGGTGTAAGTAATAGCCAATATTTTACTATTTTTATAATATGATCTCATTTATGGGTAGTTATATCTTTATTGTACGACCCTTCTTTCATGGGGTGTACATTTCGAAAGTTGCCCATATCGGTAAGGGAACCTTTCACACTCCTATTTTTAAAAGGCTTATTTTGTTATGTCTTTTAATTTACAACTTTTTATATTGCTATATGTTGTTATATATCTTTATTGATTTAAATTTTATGTACAAGTGGTGAGATACCATTTTTCTCTCTCATCAACTAATTTTATGAATTTTAAAGTGACGATGTTAGGCTGTCAAATTTAACAAGGGAACTTCCTAACCCAATTTAAATTTCATTGTGTTCAACAAGTAGTTATTGAATATGTCATCCTATGAATATGTGTGAATGACCTATGGTTGTTTTACACTTAATATGCACTTATATTGGTTGTATTTATATTTTTCACACATAATTATGAGATTGATTTTTCCTTAATTTAGGGATACCTTCTTTATAAGGGATTTCATCTCATATTACATTTCTATTGAGACTTCATTGTTGTAATGAACCAATTCTATATTGTATGATGTATATACTATCATTTGGAATATTATATCATGAATCCATTTATTCTCATGATATTACAATGTGCTGATTCAATGTTATCCCACAATTATTGTTTTCAAGTGTCTCTCATTTTGTTAAAAACCCTATAAATAAGATATCATTTTAAATTTATTAATGATTTATTCATATAAATATTTCTCTTTAATATCCACATTTTCCAAATGGTTTTACGGAGTTATTTATATGGATATTAATGGTATAAAATGTTAAAAACTTCAATGTGTTATGGGACTCTTTGATTAAAAAATCTCTTTATTAAGTGTTTTAAATGTTCTTGAAAATGGTTTTTAGAATGGATTTATTATTTCAATATCTTAATATGTTATATTGTTATTGAAATGTGGGAATGTTATCTTTCATTTATGAATATGTTATGTGATATGATTATGTTATGGTTATTGTTCATTTTTTGTGAAGACGGGTGGTTCCATGATAAACTAAAAGCGGGTGACCCCGATATAGCTCTCTGATGCATTGGGTTACACGAAGGAGTTAAATGATAAGGTTTCTCTGAAGAGATTTAGGGAATATATGGTGATGGGTATTCCAAATGTAACCATGAGGGTTACTACCTACATAATAATGTTATGAATGCCTCAACTTACAATTATGTCTTATGATTTCTATGAGTTATTACTAAATATTATGATTTAATGAGGTATGTTAAAGTGATTATGTTTTATTAGTAACGTATGATTTTGATGATTCGTATGTATACATTTTCTAATGTTTTCTTTCTATATTGTTATAACCCTTACTGAGCTTTTTATGATCATCCAAATTTTTTGAAATGTTTTCCACAAGACATAAAGTGGAATACAGTAAAGGATGGGATCTAGGAAATGTCATGATGTCTAAAAAATTGAACTAGACATGAATCTTTTGTTCAAGAGTTTATTTTTTGTGAAAAAATGGAAAATGAGTAGATGTGCCTACCTTGTAAACTTGGAGATGTAATAGTTATGTCCTAATTCTCTAAAACCCTTATCCTGAAAAGATCCTCCATGTGAATTATTCATTTAATTCAAGAATCTTTAATGTACTAAGGCCGGGTCCTTATAACATCAATCGGTGACACATCGATCGGTCACACCGATTGGTTCCCCACCAATCAGTCGCAGTAATCGGTGACACACTGATCGTGTCTCACTGATCGGTCGCACACCGAAATGATGCCCTACCCACGAGATGCCACCCTTATGATCCAGAAATTTTGAAAATCTATGGATCATGAGGGTCTCATCCATTACATTAGATACCTCTTAAACTATTATCATCCTCGAGAATCAAAACTAGAACCAATTAAACGAGGGGGGTCTGAACAACCACCTCAAAAGATACCTCTCAAGAGTGAACCTCGTCGACATATAAGAAAACTTATCCCTTATGATGACACACAACATTCAAGGGTCAACTTGTCAAGTCATATGGGATAAGGAGATTCTGCTTCCATGTCAAGATACTATGCACTTTGGGCGACACTGACTCACCCGCCTAGGTATAATCGCATCCAACTATATGCGTGTTGATTAGGGGTTGGGTCCTCCCCTCCCCATAGTCATGACTCTTCACACGCGTCTAGAGAATAAGGAAAACCATATATTCCATAGTTAACAATGTAACGGGTTCCATTCCAAACAAGTATAAACAAAACAGAGAACAACTCAGAACATCTCCAGGTACTGAGCGTGCCTCCGCCTCTCCCATTACCAAGTACTTTCCTCAAGCCTGTCATGCCTCCACAGCACACGAACCAGAGGTATGGTCCTTCCACGGAGCACCTTCTCATCATGATCCGCAATTCTCACCAAAATTTATACAATCATCACGTCACCCATGATGTCTAGATTTCCCCAGTCGAAGAAGTGTGAATCATCGTGTAGATACCGTCGGAGTTGTGACGCATGGAAGATGTCATGTACTCTCAGTAGCAGTGATGGTTGCGCTAGCTGATAAGCCACTTCGCCGACCCACTGTAGTAGTTCGAATGGTCCGACAACCCTATGTGAAAGATTACTCCCCTTACCAAAGCTTAATTTCCCATGCCGATGGGAGACCTTCAGGAAAATGTGGTCCCAACATCAAATTCCAAGGGTCTCCTCATATTATCAGCATACGAATTCTTCCGATCCTGAGCCATCTTCATCCTCTCCGGTGTAAGTTGAACCTTATCTTCCGTGCTCTGCACCACCTCTGGGCCATGAACACCAACATCCCCAACCATGGTCCAACACAAGGGTGAGTGACATGACCTCCCATACAGGGACTTGAACAGATTAATGCCAATTATAGAGTGATATATACTATTGTAGGAAAACTCTACCAGAGGCAAGTGCCACACCTATGATCCCCCAAATCTAGGATACATGCCCTTAGCAGATCCTCCATTGTCTGGATGGTGTGCTCTATATGTACATCTGTCTTGTGGTGGAAGGAAGTGCTAAGATGTAGCTTGGTTCCAAAATCATGCTGCAATCCTCTCACAACTCATGAGGTAAACTGTGCATCCCTATCCAAGACTATGGACCTCAAAACTCCATGAAACCACACAACCTCATCCACATACCTCCACATTATGGAATCCACTACACCCAACTCCTTGATTTCCAGAATGTGAGGTGATTTCATCAACTTGTCCACCACTACCTTGATAGCATCACAACCCCCTTGAACCATGCATAGCCCAGTGACAAAATCCATCGAGATGTCTTCCCACTTCCACTCGGGGAAATCCAAGGGTTGTAATAGACCACCTAGAACACGGTGTACACCCTTTACATGCTGGAACACTAGGAACTTGGCCATGAACTCAACCACTGCCCGCATTACCCTGGGCCACCAAAACTGACTCCTCACACCCTGGTACATCTTGTAAACACCTAGGTGCACCACTAAGGGTGAGTTGTGGAACTCACCAAGAATCCTATTGCACATCACCTCTAGGAAAATCATATTCCTTTAGAAAATAGTATGATTATGACCATCCTCTGTCAATACATCCAGAGTATTGCCTTGGTTCGCCCGATCGCGCGTCACTTCACTCTCTATGTCTCCCCACTGAGTCTCCTCCACCTACCGCAGTAGAGAAGACTGCGCTATCATCTGATATAGGCAACCTCTATCACCATCAATTCTCACATCCAGGTGTAGGGAATCCAACTCCTCCATCTCCTTCCAAAAATTTTCCGACTCTCGAACCACTTACTTCTGCGAATTCCTACTCTCAGAATCATCCACCGCATTCCATTTTCCTGAGAAGTAAGAAATCTAAATGTCGTAATCCTGATGGAACTCCATCCAACTTTTCTATTTTATGTTCAGGTCCCACTGGGAGAAGATATACTTTAAGATTTTGTGATCTGTGAAGACCACGAAGTGCTCCCCGATGAGGTAATGCCACCACAACATTAGTGCGAAAATGACCGCTGCAAGCTCCAGATCGTGGGTGGAATATTTTCGCTCATGGGGATGTTACTGTCTAGAGCCTTAAGAGATCACCCCTTATCATTGCATCATCTCACACAAAAGGCCTTGTCCTAAGGCATCATATAACACCTCATACTCCTCCCCATATTCTAGAATCCTTAGCACTAGGGAACTTACCAACTTCTATTTTAGATGGATGAAGGATGCCTCACACTTACCATTGAACACGAATTCTTGGCCCTTCTTAGTAAAGGATTTGAAAGGTGTTGCAACATAGGAGAAGCTAGGAACGAACCTCAGATAGTAGTCTGGTAGTCCAAGGAAACAACACACTTCTGCTATGTTCTTGGGAACTTCCCAAGAATCGACCACTTTGACCTTTGATGGGTCCACCACTATTCCCTGCTTGGACACCACGTGCCCAAGGAAGTGCACTTATCAGGTGCTCATCATGATCCTCCACCGATTTTGAGTAGATCAGGATGTCGTCAATGAACGTGACTACGAACTGATCCAGTTATTCTTAGAAGACGATGTTCTTGAGCCCCATAAACACAACTAAAATGTTCGTAATGCCGAACAACATGACCACAAACTCAAAGTGCCCATATCTGCATATGAATGAAGTCTTTGAGATGTTTCCCTCTTTCACCCTCATCTGGTGATATCCAAACCATAGATCGATCTTAGAGAACCAACCTTCTCCCCTCAGCTGGTCCAAGAGAACGTCTATCCTCGGATGAGGGTAGCGATTCTTGACCGTCAACTGGTTAAGTCTCTTGTAGTCTATGCACAGCCTCAGACCACCATCTGTCTTCTTTATGAACAATACCAGAGCACACCATGGTGAATCACTTGGTCGAACAAAACCCTTCTTAATCAGATCATCAATTTGAGTCTACAACTCCCACAAATCGAAAGGTGCCATACTATAGGGAGACATAGAAATCGGATGGGAACCAGGTTGCAAGTCTATCCCGAATTAAACATCATGTCGAGGGGGTAGATTCCCTCCATACACTAACTGATGATCCCTGGGTCTTCCTCCATTTCTGCATCCACCGACTCCACTGATAGATCAGCTAACAAGGAAAGGAGGGGCTCCTCTCGCCTGCTACTTTTCTATCAACCCCACTTGCCGATGTAAGATAAATGTTGGTTGCCATAATATGAAAACACAATCCTTCCTCAAAAGCAGTCAATGATGGAACATACAAAGAAAAACCAGTCAATTCCTAGGATGACATCGTATGGATGTATCTACAATAGTAGAAGATCCCGAATCAGCTAATGTGGCCCTATCATCATCCCACACCCTCGACAAACATAAGAAAAGTAGGTCTGACCTTTGAATGGTGTGATCAGCAATACAGGCACTGGAAGTCTCTCAGAGTCTAAACCCAGAGCACGGGTCGGACTGGGTGTAACAAAGGAGTGAACAGGTCCTGTATCGAACAAGGCATAGGAAAGAGTACTAAGCAATCAGATTGTACCTCTAATAACCTATGGTCCTGCTGGAACTGCTGACTCTGTGGCATGAAACTTCCCACACCCATCTCCTCTACCCCACGGTTGTCGGCCACCACCCTGACCACACCCTAGTCAAGGTCCTTGAGGATCGCCCTGTGGTTGGCCCCTCCTACGATACCATCCCTTGGTGGAGTGGGAGCTTGCTACCACTGATGTTGATGCTGCTGAAATGGTCTAGCTGGAAATTGCTGCTGCTAAGGTGGGATTTGAACCTTCCCACCACTGTCGCACTAAAATCTATCCGGGCAATGATTCTAAAGGTGCCCATGGATTCCAAAGATGAATCATCTCATCCCTAGTCCCAAAATAAAAGGGCGAGGGCTGGAAGATCGCAACTAGAACAAATGAGGTCTGCTTTCTACTGGTTGAAACCTAGAGGGTTCTGATGGTGGAGGCTTGCTGCTGAAGGACTTCTCCTTTGACGAGCCCAACTAGATTCCCTTATGTGATACACCTCATAGAATGTGCATCCTTTCTACTACTTCAGCCTTCTTCTGGACCTCTATGTACGTTGGTAGGGTGAGTGGAGTAAAAACATTCTAGAGAGATGGTCGGAGTTCCTCCTCCAAACATCTCGCCCGAGACTTCTCATCCGAAAAGTGGTCTGGAGAAAAGTGAAGGAGATCCTTGAACATGATCCCCAACTGTCTTACTAACATACTCCCCTACTGGAGGGAGAGTAGTTATTGCCTCTTCTCAGCATTCACCGTGAAATAGAGGAATTCCTTTGGGAACTCCTTCTCAAAGTCATTCCATGTAACCTCATCCTCCCTATTCTCCGCAAGGTAAAGCGTCCACCATTGAGGAACTTCTCCATGCATTTTTCTTACACCCAGAGGATCCCAGTACTCCGTCGGAGCCCGGATCAAGGTGAAAGCTATCACCAGCTCATCTAGCGAGCTTTCTGTCTCCATGTCCGAGGTGTTTCCATCATACTTCTCAAGGATCTCTCACTGAAAGGCACGAATCATCCTCTTCCATGGATCATCCTCCTCCTCTCGATCTATCCTCTACCGATCGACCAAGTCAACATTGTAACACCCGAGACTTTTATGTTATATAAATTATCAAAGGAATCTTTTTCTACGCAACACTTTCTTGACTTGCTTTACACGCAATCACGACCTTCCTCGATAGCTTGCGTCGTACGCAATACCGAGTTTCACTAAACAACAATATGCTATTAAAACTAGCCGTTATGAATAGTAATAACCACTTTTTGAAATTTTATAAATTTTATTTTTCAAAATGGACTTCATTTTTGGACTCAGAATATCGAAATTAGCCTAGGGTGAAATTTTGGTATTTTTCTGAAAACTTTCAATTTTTGATGAATAGTGAAACCACTAAGTGGTAGGTTAAAAACTGAATTTTGCATAAAACTTAATTTTACCGCTTCTATGAATGGAATTTCAAAAATCCGAGAGACACGGTTAATATCAAGGACTAAAATGTGGTTCAATGAGATGAAAATAATTTTTTGGTGAATAGTAACTTTTTACTATTTTTATCGCGGTTAATAGTAAATAGGGTAACTAAGGGTAAATATGATATTAATATTACCCTAACACATGTCCTAACTCTATTGGACAAGTGTAATTCGACCAAAAACAAACTTAGGAATAAAATATGACCATTTAGGCCCACTTGGATTAGATTAGGACATTTATTATTAATTTATTTAAAGAAGGGTTAAAATAGTTAAAATCAAAGTTTAATAAGTAAATGATTTTTAATATAGGGTTATACATAAGATAAATTCGATTGTAAATATTCATTAAAAAGTTAAAAAGATTTCCTACATGATGGTATTTTATTTGTAATTTTTAGACATCAAATAATTTAATTTATTTATGACACAAAGATGATGCAGTAATTATCTTATTAATGAAATATTGACAAAATTGATAATATAAATACCAAAATAAATGTAATTTGAGACTTTTTATGAATTCCACTAATTTTATAGGTTACTATGATATATTAGTATTGATTTAATCAACTTGGTTCGAAAATATAATTCTGTTATGACTTTGACAAAAATCATATATCAAATAGTGTCAAAAATGACACAAAATAGTTTTTAAATCAAATATTATATTATTAATTGTTATTTTATTCCTAAAAATCTAAGGTTCGGCCAAATGACTTAGATAAGGATATATATATTAATAATAAACAATTTGGGGTTTGTTTGGCATGTTATAGTAAGAGAAAACAAAAAGACACGGTAAAAGTTAAATTAATTAACTTAGAGTTAAATCGAATTGATAAGGTTAAAATAATACCCTAAACTTGTCTAAATCCTATTGGTTGATAGGATTTCGACCCCTCCCCACTTTAGCTTCGAAATAAGACCCTTTGGAACCATTATAAACCGATTTTGACTTTAATATAAAATAATATTTTGAGATATTCCTAAGGTGCCCCTCTCCTCCCTTATAAAAGGGCACCTCCTCCCCCTCCTCCTCACACCAATTTGAGCACTCAAGCTTGGCCAAACCCTGCCATTTTCCCTTCTCCACTTCCCTAGAATAATCCTAGAGGTCCTGGTCTTCTCCAAAGACCAATCTTAGTTCCTTATGTGGAGGATTCAAAAAGGCGTTCCAAAGAAGAGGTAATATCCATTACCGATCTTTTCAATTTCTTTCTTCTTCAACTTCTTCTTCTTTAGTTGTTTCATGATAAAGTAATAACATCAGTATTACTTACATACTGATATGTTATTATAAATATGAAACAACCCTAATTCACCTTCTATCCATCCTACGGAAAAATGAAATCACCGCGCGTGCGTACGTACGGAATACCGTCTCCACGCCGTGGTGTAATCTATTTTCCACCATCACCTTACAAGGATGGGTATAATGGTGTAATCAGTAACTATATATGATTATTATTAAGTAATATTGATACTGAAATAATATATATATATACTCCAATACAATTCCACGATCATAGGAACGATATCATCACTCGTGCGTACGTACGGAATACCGTCTCCACAATGTGATGCGACTCGTTCTACATGATCTTCATTTCATAATGTTTATATAAATGAATTGAATGAATGAATATGGTATATAATACACTAATACCATTCTGGAAATGAATTATCTATAACCTAAAGATATGAATAAGAATTTATTCGACAAAACACGCATAAGAACAAAAAGTTATAAAGACCCGAGTAACAAGTAACAATGAAATATTACTAACAAGAAGCTAATAATATGACCATATATGATCTCATATCAATATGTATGATTCTGGAATAAGTCAATAACATTATTTAAACCATTATACAGGAGCTTCGGACACGAACAAAGCAAATCGGACCTAAGGTAAGGGAAATATCACAATCTCATTTTTATCCGAGATTGTTTATTCGTAAGTATTTACTAGGGTGTATTTTATCATCCACATCCATGTTCCCTCAATATGTAATATTGTTTCCATCCACTTGAAATAGTTTAAATCCAATTTTACCCTTAGGTGAGTTTTTAGTAAATAATATGAAAGGAATCTTTTGTCGTTTTTCCGTACGAGGTACTTTTTGACTTTTCCGACAAAAGTACGAAGATTGTTTTTTTAACTTATACGGCATGAATGGATTTTTAAAACATTACTTCAAAGAAGCTTCCTTTACAAGTTTTCAAGTTTATTTTTAATCAACTTCTTTTATTTTAAAGTTGTATGACATGTTATGAAAGGAAAAATGTTTTTGAACAAGAAAGGATATTTTCCTCAAGAATTCAATTCAAGTGTTTTATCAAAATTATTTTCCATCTAAGATAATAAAGGGTTCTGTTTCTATCCATATTTTTACATTGGTTTGACTATGTTGTGATGGAATTATGTTTATGAATTCCTTTATCATATATGAATTGATTTATGATGTCATGATGTTTCAAGAATCCCATTTTTGTTATATGTGTTATGCGATTATGTATGTTTTATGATTATGTGGCACACATAAGAAAGGATTCATTATAAGATGGGTGGGACCTATATCTCCCTCCAATGCATTGGGTAATGATTTTATATCTCATGAGATAGACATGGCTGGAACGGAAGGTTATTTCGGTTCAGTGATACAGGACTGAAACGAGGAGTGAACTCGGTTCAGAAAGGGACTTTGTCCACTAAGATAGTCTTGGCAATGAGTCATGACTAACAAGAAATGATTTTCCATGATTATGTGTGCATGCCACAAAGATTCAAGTTTTATGTTATGATTATGGGGATCTCATTTTCACTTCTATGATTTATTCCATGTTAAGATATTATGATCTCTTTTGCAGGTTTTGATAAAGATATGATATGATTTTTATTTCCTTTATTTGCCCTTGCTGAGCATTTGAGCTCACCCTTTTATGTTTTTTTCCCCAGGTCAGGAAGATGGATATTACGTAGAATATGCTAAAAGGGACCCTAGATATGATGAAATAAATGGGAGACACTGTAGAAGATTTATGAACCAGTTGTTTATGTTTCCCAGTTTCTAAAGACACTATAACTATACGGTCCTTTGTGGTTTTGTCATACGTTGTAATAAGTGTGCTTCAATTTTGAAGTATTAACAATGTATGTAAAGTATGGGTCGTTACAGTTGGTATCAGAGGAAAGGTATAGTCAACCTTTGGAAACTAGGATGTGAAAGCCGTAGTAAGAACCCTAAGGATAAGTCTAAGCATAGAACACAATCTTAGTGTTTTAGAAATGGCCTTGAATAACCTAGGATAAGATCTTAAGCATGAAAATTTTATTCTTGAATTATGTGGTTTCCTATTATAATTAGTGTTGCTCACACTATTCTTCTTGGTTTTAGTCAATGGCTGGAACCCGAAGGAACCGTGTTAATGCGGAATGCGATGGGTAATGCAATGATTGTCCCCCTGAGCAACCAAACGATATGGGAGCTGGAATGAAAAATCTTGTAGCCATGCTCACACAACTTTCTCAAGCTATGAATCATGCAGGATTTCCAAACGAACAAAGGAGGGAGCAACATTCTGTTGAATCCTTCATGAGGCAGCGTCCACCATCTTTCAGCGGGTCTACTGATCCATTAGTTGCTGAACAATGGATTAGTACTACTGAAAAGATATTTTCAGTTCTTCAATGTTCTGAGCATGATAAAGTCATCCTAGCAGTGTATCGTTTGGAAGGAGATGCGGATCAATGGTGGAATCTTGTTAAGAATACGAGGCAAAGGGATGAAATTGAGTCTATGGAATGGGACGAGTTCAAGAACTTATTTTTCAATAAGTACTTCCCTCGTATTCTCCGAACAAAGATGGAGAAAGAGTTCCTTGAACTGAAGCAAAGGGATGATGAATCTGTTGGTACCTATGAAGCAAATTTTACCAGACTTGCAAGGTACGCTTCTGGTATTATTATCCAACCTGAGAGTAAGATCGATCGATTCTTTAGTGGCTTAAAACCAAGTCTTCGAAGGGCGTTAGCCATAAGGGACTTCAATAGCTACGAGGAAATCGTTCGATGTGCTCTCAAAGTCGAGATGGAGATTGGAGTAACCCATCAGTCACATGGGTTTGATAAGAAGAGGAAGATGGAATTCAAAGAAAAATCTAAAGGGCACACGGAAAAGAAGATGAACTTTCCCTTATGCTCAAAGTGTGGAAAGAAACATGGAGGGAGTTGTCTTAAAGGGACAAGTAAATGTTTTAAATGTGGAAAGGAAGGTCATCGGGCATTTGAATGCCGTGATAATGGGAATAAGATGTCTAATGATGCAAACAAAGGAAGGGATACACAGAATGAACCTGCTACACTTCAATGTTTCAAGTGCAAGGAGATGGGGCATTATGCCAATCAATGCCCAAATCCAAGGGTTGATGATGATGGTCGACGTCAACAAACTCTTAAGGCTAAAGAAAAAGGAAAGTCACATGCAATTTCTATCAGCGATGTGGAGTACGATAACGATGTTGTGAAAGGTACACTTACTATCCACTCTAAAGTAGCAAATGTTTTATTTGATTCTGGATCCACCCACTCTTTTATTTCTGAAAACTTTTCTAAGGGTATCACCGTATTACCTCAACAATTAGATGTTGAGTTAGCTGTGACAACACCTAATGGCACATCAATCGCATCAGAAGTTTATAATTCTTCTCCTATCGAAGTTTGTGGGAAAGTGCTTCCTGCAAATCTTGTGATCCTTCCTTTAGTGGAATTTGATGTGATTCTTGGCATGGATTGGCTTTCTCTACATGGAGCTCATATCAATTGCCAAAGAAGGGAAGTCACATTTCATATTCCAGATCAACCTACGATCGTCTATCAATGCAAGGATGAACATAACCTTCCAGTGGAAATTTCTTCCATCCTATGGGTATTGATTCCACTAAATGAAGGTTATTTATCTCAAATAGTTGGTGAGAAACTCACGATTAAGAATATGCCCATTGTACGGGAGTTTGATGATGTCTTTCCGGAGGAATTACCAGGTCTTCCACCAAATCGTGAAGTTGAGTTTTCAATAGAACTCGTACCGGGTGCTTTGCCTATTTCAAAGACACCTTATAGAATGGCCCCAATTGAGTTGTAGGAATTGAAGAAGCAACTCCAAGAGAATCTTGATAAGGGATTCATACGCCCTAGTGCGTCACCTTGGGGAGCACCTGTTCTATTTGTTAAGAAGAAAGATGGATCAATGAGACTCTGCATTGATTATCGAGAACTTAACAAGATCACTATCAAGAACAAATATCCTCTCCCACGCATTGATGACTTATTTGACCAACTACGCGGAGCTCAATACTTTTCCAAGATTGATCTTCGTTCAGGGTATCATCAATTAAGGGTCAAAAGGGAGGATATACCAAAGACGGCTTTCCGTACAAGGTATGGACACTATGAATTTATAGTGATGCCATTTGGTCTTACTAATGCCCCTTCTATCTTCATGGATCTAATGAATAGAGTCTTTAGAGACTATCTTGATCAATTTGTGGTAGTCTTTATAGACGATATTCTTGTCTATTCAAAGAGCAAGGAAGAGCATGAAGATCACTTGAGAATTATATTGAAGACCCTGAGAAAAGAGAAGCTTTATGCCAAATTTACCAAGTGTGAATTTTGGCTTCAAAAAGTTGCATTTTTGGGTCATATAATCTCAAAAGAGGGGATATCTGTGGATCCAGCAAAAACAGAGGTTATCGAAAGATGGTCAAGACCAACAACAGTAACTGAGATCCGAAGTTTTCTTGGTTTGGCTGGAAATTATAGACGTTTTGTAAAAGATTTTTCACGATTATCTAATCCACTCACCAAGTTGACTCGGAAAGGAGTTAAGTTTGTCTGGACAGAGGAATGTGAAGAGAATTTCAAGGAGTTGAAAAAAAGGTTATCCAGTGCACCTGTGCTCACACTGCCTTGTAGTGGAGAATGGTTTGTGATCTATAGTGATGCATCCAAGAAGGGATTGGGGTGTGTTCTTATGCAAAATGATATGGTGATAGCTTATGCCTCACGACAGTTGAAAATCCATGAGCAAAATTACCCAACACATGATTTGGAGTTGGCTGCGGTAATCTTTGCATTAAAGATTTGGAGGCATTACCTTTATGGTGAAAGGTGTGATATTTATACTGATCATAAAAGTTTAAAGTATATTTTCACACAAAAGGAGCTGAATATGCGCCAAAGAAGATGGTTGGAGCTGATTAAGGATTATGACTGCTCAATCCATTACCACCCTGGGAAAGCAAACAAGGTGGCAGATGCATTAAGTCGACAAGACCATGCTAGTTTATCCATGATGAGGATCACAAAAGATCCAATATTTATGGATTTACAAAGGATGGATCTTGGAATTATAATGGAAGGGGAAAAATCTTATCTTTCTCAAATGAATGTTCAACCATCTATACATGTGAAGATTAAAGAGGCACAGAAAGAAGATGTCGAGTTACAAAAGAAGGTGAGAAATGTTCCTGAATTCAACCTTGATTGTGATGGGATAATAAAGTTCAGGAATCGGGTTTGTGTTCCTCCCATCCCCGAATTAAAGAAAGAGCTGCTGGATGAGGCTCATAGTTCTTCATTCTCTATTCATCCTGGAAGCACGAAGATGTATAGGGACCTGAAAGAGTACTTCTGGTGGGATGGCATGAAAAGAGATGTTGCTGAATATGTCTCTCGATGCTTGGTTTGTCAACAAGTTAAAGCTGAGAGACAGAAGTCTAAGGGGATGTTACAACCATTACCCATACCCGAATGGAAATGGGAAAACATCACTATGGACATTGTCACAGGACTTCCTAAAACATCCAAAGGCAATAATGTTATCTGGGTCATAGTTGATCGTCTTACAAAGTCTGCACACTTCATTGCTATTAGAGAGGATTTCTCTCAAGATCAGCATGCCAGGATATATGTAAAGGAAGTGGTAAGATTGAATGGAGTACCACTTTCTATTATATCTGATCGAGATCCGAGATTTACCTCGAAGTTCTGGCGAAGTCTTCAGCATACTCTGGATACAGAGTTGAGTTTCAGCACTGCTTATCATCCCCAGACAGACGGTCAGTCTGAGAGAACAATTCAAACCCTAGAAGATATGTTGAGAGCTTGCTCTATGGATTTCAAAGGAGGTTGGGATCAACACCTACCTTTGGTGGAATTTTCTTATAATAATAGCTTTCACTCCAGTATTCAGATGGCTCCTTATGAAGCTCTCTATGGAAAGAAATGCAGGACTCCAACTTGCTGGGATGAAGTTGGGGAAAGAAAGCTATTAGGACCTGATCTCGTTGATGAAATGGCAGAAAAGGTCAGATCTATTCAACAACACATAAGAGCAGCTCAGAGTCGACAGAAAAGTTATGCCGACAACCGAAGAAAAGACCTAGAGTCTGAAGTGGGTGATAAAGTGTTCTTACGAATATCTCCCTGGAAGAGGGTTATGAGATTTTGAAAGAAGGGGAAGTTGAGCCCTAGATATATCGGTCCTTTCGAAATACTGGATCGTGTTGGGAAGGTAGCTTACCGATTGGCGCTTCCACCGAATCTCTCTCAAGTTCACGATGTGTTCCATGTATCTCTCCTGAGAAAGTACATACCAGATCCTTCACATGTACTCAGCTCAGAAGTTGTACCGCTGGAGCAAGATCTTTCTTATGAAGAACAGCCGATAGAGATTCTGGATCGTAGCGAAAAAGTCCTACGAAACAAGACCACTCGCTTGGTGAAAGTTTTATGGAGGAACCACCAACTTGAAGAAGCTACATGGGAGCTTGAGGATATGATGAGGGAGAAGTATCCTCATCTGTTTGTTACAAAGTGACAAATTTCGAGGGCGAAATTCTTTTTAAGGGGGGTAGAATGTAACACCCGAGACCTTTATGTTATATAAATTATCAAAGGAATCTTTTTCTACGCAACACTTGCTTGACTTGCTTTACACGCAATCACGACCTTCCTCGATAGCTTGCGTCGTACGCAATACCGAGTTTCACTAAACAACAATATGCTATTAAAACAAGCCGTTATGAATAGTAATAACCACTTTTTGAAATTTTATAAATTTTATTTTTCAAAATGGACTTCATTTTTGGACTCAGAATATCGAAATTAGCCTAGGGTGAAATTTTGGTATTTTTCTGAAAACTTTCAATTTTTGATGAATAGTGAAACCACTAAGTGGTAGGTTAAAAACTGAATTTTGCATAAAACTTAATTTTACCGCATCTATGAATGGAATTTCAAAAATCCGAGAGACACGGTTAATATCAAGGACTAAAATGTGGTTCAATAAGATGAAAATAATTTTTTTGTGAATAGTAACTTTTTACTATTTTTACCGCGGTTAATAGTAAATAGGGTAACTAAGGGTAAATATGATATTAATATTACCCTAACACATGTCCTAACTCTATTGGACAAGTGTAATTCGACCAAAAACAAACTTAGGAATAACATATGACCATTTAGGCCCACTTGGATTAGATTAGGACATTTATTATTAATTTATTTAAAGAAGGGTTAAAATAGTTAAAATCAAAGTTTAATAAGTAAATGATTTTTAATATAGGGTTATACATAAGATAAATTCGATTGTAAATATTCATTAGAAAGCTAAAAAGATTTCCTACATGATGGTATTTTATTTGTAATTTTTAGACATCAAATAATTTAATTTATTTATGACACAAAGATGATGCAGTAATTATCTTATTAATGAAATATTAACAAAATTGATAATATAAATACCAAAATAAATGTAATTTGAGACTTTTTATGAATTCAACTAATTTTCTAGGTTACTATGATATATTATTATTGATTTAATCAACTTGGTTCGAACATATAATTCTGTTATGACTTTGACAAAAATCATATATCAAATAGTGTCAAAATTGACACAAAATAGTTTTTAAATCAAATATTATATTATTAATTGTTATTTTATTCCTAAAAATCTATGGTTCGGCCAAATGACTTAGATAAGGATATATATTTTAATAATAAACAATTTGGGGTTCGTTTGGCATGTTATAGTAAGAGAAAACAAAAAGACACGGTAAAAGTTAAATTAATTAACTTAGAGTTAAATCGAATTGATAAGGTTAAAATAATACCCTAAACTTGTCTAAATCCTATTGGTTGATAGGAGTTCGACCCATCCCCACTTTATCTTCGAAATAAGACCCTTTGGAACCATTATAAACCGATTTTGACTTTAATATAAAATAATATTTTGAGATATTCCTAAGGTGCCCCTCTCCTCCCTTATAAAAGGGCACCTCCTCCCCCTCCTCCTCACACCAATTTGAGCACTCAAGCTCGGCCAACCCCTGCCATTTTCCCTTCTCCACTTCCCTAGAATAATCCTAGAGGTCCTGGTCTTCTCCAAAGACCAATCTTAGTTCCTTAAGTGGAGGATTCAAAAAGGCGTTCCAAAGAAGAGGTAATATCCATTACCGATCTTTTCAATTTCTTTCTTCTTCAACTTCTTCTTCTTTAGTTGTTTCATGATAAAGTAATAACATCAGTATTACTTACATACTGATATGTTATTATAAATATGAAACAACCCTAATTCACCTTCTATCCATCCTACGGAAAAATGAAATCACCGCGCGTGCGTACGTACGGAATACCGTCTCCACGCCGTGGTGTAATCTATTTTCCACCATCACCTTACAAGGATGGGTATAATGGTGTAATCAGTAACTATATATGATTATTATTAAGTAATATTGATACTAAAATAATATATATATATATACTCCAATACAATTCCACGATCATAGGAACGATATCATCACTCGTGCGTACGTACGGAATACCGTCTCCACGATGTGATGCGACTCGTTCTACATGATCTTCATTTCACAATGATTATATAAATGAATTGAATGAATGAATATGGTATATACTACACTAATACCATTCTGGAAATGAATTATCTATAACCTAAAGATAAGAATAAGAATTTATTCGACAAAACACGCATAAGAACAAAAAGTTATAAAGGCCCGAGTAACAAGTAACAATGAAATATTACTAACAAGAAGCTAATAATATGACCATATATGATCTCATATCAATATGTATGATTCTTGAATAAGTCAATAACATTATTTAAACCATTATACAGGAGCTTCGGACACGAACAAAGCAAATCGGACCTAAGGTAAGGGAAATATCACAATCTCATTTTTATCCGAGATTGTTTATTCGTAAGTATTTACTGGGGTGTATTTTATCATCCACATCCATGTTCCCTCAATATGTAATATTGTTTCCATCCACTTGAAATAGTTTAAATCCAATTTTACCCTTAGGTGAGTTTTTAGTAAAGAATATGAAAGGAATCTTTTGTCGTTTTTCCGTACGAGGTACTTTTTGACTTTTCCGACAAAAGTACGAAGAATGTTTTTTTTAACTTATACGGCATGAATGGATTTTTAAAACATTACTTCAAAGAAGCTTCCTTTACAAGTTTTCAAGTTTATTATTAATCAACTTCTTTTATTTTAAAGTTGTATGACATGTTATGAAAGGAAAAATGTTTTTGAAGAAGAAAGGATATTTTCCTCAAGAATTCAATTCAAGTGTTTTATCAAAATTATTTTCCATCTAAGATAATAAAGGGTTCTGTTTCTATCTATATTTTTACATTGGTTTGACTATGTTGTGATGGAATTATGTTTATGAATTCCTTTATCATATATGAATTGATTTATGATGTCATGATGTTTCAAGAATCCCATTTTTGTTATATGTGTTATGCGATGATGTATGTTTTATGATTATGTGGCACACATAAGAAAGGATTCATTATAAGATGGGTGGGACCTATATCTCCCTCCAATGCATTGGGTAATGATTTTATATCTCATGAGATAGACATGGCTGGAACGGAAGGTTATTTCGGTTCAGTGATACAGGACTGAAACGAGGAGTGAACTCGGTTCAGAAAGGGACTTTGTCCACTAAGATAGTCTTGGCAATGAGTCATGACTAACAAGAAATGATTTTCCATGATTATGTGTGCATGCCACAAAGATTCAAGTTTTATGTTATGATTATGGGGATCTCATTTTCACTTCTATGATTTATTCCATGTTAAGATATTATGATCTCTTTTGCAGGTTTTGATAAAGATATGATATGATTTTTATTTCCTTTATTTGCCCTTGCTGAGCATTTGAGCTCACCCTTTTATGTTTTCTTTTCCCCAGGTCAGGAAGATGGATATTAAGTAGAATATGCTAAAAGGGACCCTAGATATGATGAAATAAATGGGAGACACTGTAGAAGATTTATGAACCAGTTGTTTATGTTTCCCAGTTTCTAAAGACACTATACCTATACGGTCCTTTGTGGTTTTGTCATACGTTGTAATAAGTGTGCTTCAATTTTGAAGTATTAACAATGTATGTAAAGCATGGGTCGTTACAAACATCCTGGGCCTCGATCTCCCACACTACACTTTGTCGTCTCCCAGGTGCCATAGCCGCAAGTTTAACAAGGAATGTCTATCCCCGAATAGTTTAGAATATTGTTCTTAAATTTTCATAGACTTCTTATTAATTAAATACCAAAATACCCCTAAAACACAAGAAAACAAGTCATTATGTTGCATGTGCCTTACCAAGGGTCTTTACCCTGCGATTAGTGTAGCATTGCTTGGTCATTCGGTAGCCCAGAGTCCGTTCATCAGGTCACAGGGGGCACTAAAATCCCATGTCCTAGCTGGTCTTCCCTGTCCTATTTCACGCACCAAGATCATCCAACATTGTTGCACTACCATCCCATGCAATCCTCATTATTCCTAACTCTGAACTCCATTCTATCACTCATCCTCTCTATGATACCATTTTTTTACGACCCGCCTTCACCAAGATGAGATTAGAGACATCAAATTCCCAGACCCTTCCTTCTTCATGTTGAAGAATAGATGATCTCCCCCGAGACACGCATTCAATAGGTCCCAGAGTGGAGACTATCACCAAGGGTATAAAATTACACACAAGATGGAAGGGATTACCCCATTTTTCTTTAATAGGATCGGGAGATAAAATAGTAAAACCCAACAACACCAAAATTGGGGGGTAAATGTAAATCCAAAGAAAACCATTCCCATATGCATTTTACAATAGTAAATGACAAAACGTTCAAGGAAAATACAAAGGCAATGTACCAAATATTGAAAAACAGGAACAACAAATGTTCCAATCATCCGAGCTATTACGCCCCAGCACGATCTTGGATGTCCACATGGGAACTTGAAAGTAGTTATATATCCGTAGGGTGAGCATACGAGTACACTCAGTAAGAAAAAACCAAAGACGCCCCTACACAAGTGGAGAGGCATTGTAACGACCTATGATAACAGAGACACCCAAGGAACCTAGCAAGGAAAACTATCCACCCCAATCCTCACCAAGGTAAACTCTCCAAATAATGAATTTCATGTAATGTATAGTAATAGAACATGAATGTTGGGTACCTCGCACCACATTACCACTTGTTATTGAAGTAATACTACGTATTGAACCTCTCCCTCCATTCTCACCACAGTCCTAGTGCCAAAAATCCCACCCTAAAACACCTGGGCCACAACAACCACCCATAACCACGCCCACAAACACCAAGACCACAAAAAATACCCATATCCTCGCCCGAAAACACCTAATCTAGAACAACTACTTCCACGACCAAAGACACAAGGGAATCATCCCAAAGACTCTTGGGAAATAATATACCCACACAAACCAGGGCCATCAATATCACACATCCTGTCTAGAAACACCTAGTCCAACCCCCACAACCACCCTGACTGAAGAATCATGGGCAATAATGGACCGTCATCCCTCACAGACATCCAAAAGAGTCTTGGACTATTCATGAAATGGAGATGAAAAGGAGATAATTACTAGCCACTCATAGGAGTGTTGAGAAAAACAACCTCCCCCATGAAATGGGGGTATTCGGCAATAACTGCTCAACATGGGCTGGGAACGAATAAGAAACATAAGAACTACAACTATATGTACAGTTAACAAGCACTCATTCCAACCTTGGGTTTACAAATACAACCTAATAAAAAACACCCTTGATAATAATACTTAATAAAAGAAAGTCACAACATTAACGACCATGTCACAAATCATTCCAAAACAAACTCCCCATTTAAACCATTCTTGGTTTCATGTTCAAGTGATCCCATTTATGTATATTCTGTACTACTGGGAAACTAACAAGCATAACCACAAGCCATAAGAATAGAAACACCCAAACGGAAATTTAAGCATTCACGCTCTGTTCTCTTGTGATTTCACATCAATATAGTTATCAATAAGATCCCTCAAAGTACTGGAACCAAACCAAAGCTCGAGATACAACACCACATATCTTCAGATTCACAACCGAAAACCATGCCACAGCAGAGGATTCCATCCCCATCCACATCACCCCATAAGCATAAAGAAGAATAACACACCTAAAACCTAAACAGAGTACGGAAAAATCCAGATTCAATCACATCATTAATTAGGTTCTTCTTTATATTGGTTAACATGGGTTACCACCCAAGGATTTTTGTTCTCTGGGATTCGATTTAACAAACCATGTAACGTGATAAACCATTTTCAATGTTACAGATATTCAATCATCACATAAAACAAGGGTTAATTTGTGCTCATGGAAAGGTCACCAACAGCCATGATTTTCAGTGAGAATAAGCCCATACATTTCACTACATATTTCAATTATAAAAGATTATAGCAGAAAATTCAAACACAACCCATAATTCTTTAACAATCCATTTATTATCTTTGTTATGGTTTGGCTTCATTGATTCCCATAGAAACAGTAGCATACCCACCCCACATGATACCCAGTAAGGAGAGACGAAGGAAAAATTCCTACATCGTTGATCAATGATCGATGTTTTTCTCCATGCACAAAGAACAGGGGATGCACGACTTTCATGGAAGGAATGTTGGGGAATACAAGGTTGAGCAGAAAGGGTTAGACACAGGAACACCACTTTCCTCGGGAAGGGGAACTCTAAATGCAAAATTAAGAAAAATATACTAGCCATGAGAAAGAAGAAGAGGGAATTCTCGTGGGATATAAGGATGAGATCCAATTGTTACGAGATATGGAAATTTGAACGGCTTTAAAACTGGATCGTGGTTTCACCACGTGGCTGAGTGGTTACACACAACTGAATTAATTGTTATTTAATAACCCTTATCATGAGAAGGTGGTAACAACTATGACTTTAAAGATTTTATATAAGATGTGGGGAACGTTACGTGAACACACAGCTGGGTCCGTTGAGGGTCTCCGCACTATTAGTAATTTAAACATTGATTATGTAGCTTAAAACGTCCATGAACCACTTCCCAAATAAATGTTAAAGGAAACATTATGGGAAAAACCATAGAAGAAAAACATGACAAGTAATTGTGACCCCGATCATGTCGCACTGATCCCCGACACACTGATCAGTCCCACCGATCCCTGACACACCGATCGGTCGCACGGATCGACAACACACCGATCAGTCGCACCGATCAGTGACACACCGATCAGAGACACGCCTTTCGTGTCCCACTAATCGGTGACACACCGATGGGTGACACATCGATTGTGTCACACCGATCATTGAACTGATCAGGGACACTGCTATCAGTCACATCGATCGCTGACACACCAATCGTGTCCCGCCGATAGGTCGCACACTAAAATAACGCCCTACCCCTGAGACGCCATCCTTTGGATCCAGAAATTTAAAAAAGGGATTTATAATGAGGGTCTCTCCCATTAAAATATTAATGTTAATATGAATCTAATTAATCGTAAATTTTATTATTATTTTATTTTCATAAGGCTGTAAGATAATAACATCATGGTTAAATTTTCATCGTGATATAGAAGTACTTATTGAAATGGAATTGTTAATTTTTAAATTATGTATGGTTTTATTTAAAATAAAATTAAAAATATTTTGAAAAAAATTTAATAAATGGACTTCATTTTTGGATTCTATACGTTGAAAACTAGTTCGGGTAATCCATTGTGATTTTTCTAAAAATCATGTATTTTCGATGAATAGTGCAATACTATAAAAACCCATATAATAAAATTATTAGTTAAGTACACTATTTATGTCATCATAAGTAATGAAAGTGTAACAGCCCGAGATTTTATGAAAATTATTCTTTTAATTTCATTAATGTCTTGTGTTGTATTCTACACCAAGATTACCTTGCGCTATACGCAACACCGTATTAGCTTGCAGTATACGCAACACTATTCTTGGATCGTGTTACACACAATTTTGATAATAGTTATTCTACGCAACATTGAGTATATATATATATATATATTAAATGTATAAATGAAATATGGTTGGATTCTGTTATACGAAACAATGAAGGATTCTTTCACAACACGCAACCCTGACTTGGCTTGCATTACACGCAATCGCGACCTTCCTCGATAGCGTGTGTTGTACGCAATACCGGGTTTTAATAAACAATGTTATATTATTATAATATTGTCATGAACTAGCCGTTATGAATAGTATTAACTAAATTTTGAATTTTATAACATTATTATTCATATTACACATTTCTAGAACATGGTATAAGAACAAAATAAATTTTTTCGGGTAAAATAAGTATTTTTCAAAAAATGCAGTTTTGCCGCCTTTTGATGGCGCACCCACTTTAAATCTGGTTTTTGACATGTTTATAAGTTCAATTTGACAAAATAAAATTATTCTTTGGAATCAAGAAATAAAAATTTACTTTGGATAAATTTTTCATATTATTCTGGTAACTTTCACATTTTAATGAATAGTAAAAACACGCTATATTTTAATTAAAAACAACTTTTTTCATCGTAATATCTTATGTGGTTAAATTATAATATTGAATGGTTTTAAATTATAAATAGAATATATTTTTACCATTTAATATAATGTATGTCATTAGCATTGATTTTACCTTGAATTCGTAGGTTAAATCAATTCAATCTTTTGCAATGTTTTAAACAAAAACCCGTTTTTATTCGACAACGGGATTAATTTTAATTTAATTTCTGCAACTTCTTTGTATTGAATTTTAAAAAATGGATTCCATATTTGGAATCATAGGGTCCAAATTATGTTAATAGGATACTTTTTATTTTTGAGAATTTTGAATAGTAAATACAGTAAATTTTATTTACCATAGTTAAAGGTAAATCGGGTAATTAAGGGTAGATATAATATTTTAAAATTACCCTAACAAATGTCAAAATCCTATTGGATGACTACAAATCGACGCATATCACCTAAGGGTCGGATTAGATTCATTTAATTAAATTTTGTCAATGAAAATAATTTAATTATTATTAAAACCAAAGAATGTGACAACATGTCACTTTCTTAAAGTATATAAGTATAATAATTTTAATCTAGTGATAAACTTCATGAAACTACGTAAATGAATAGTCTCCAGAAAGCTAATACAATTATCTACATCATAAGTATTTATTTAGAATTTTTAGGGATTAAATAATTATGATTTATTATGACACAAAGATGATGTAGTAATTATTTGTTAATGCAATATTGACATAATTGATGTTATAAACACCAAAATAAATGTAATTTGAGACTTTTTATGAATTCTACTAATTTTCTAGGTTACTATGATATATTAGGGTTGCTTTAATAAACTTGGTTCGAACATATAATTCTGTTATGACTTTCACAAAAATCATATATCAAATAGTGTCAAAATTGTCACAAAATAGTTTTTAAACCAAATATTATATTACTAATTGTTATTTTATTCTTAAAAATCTACGGTTCAGCCAAATGACTTAGATAAGGATATATATATTAATAATAAACAATTTGGGGTTCGTTTGGCATGTTATAGTAAGTGTATTAACCATATAGTGAAAGAAAACAAAAAGACACGGTCAAAGTTAAATTATTTAACTTAGAGTTAAATCTAATTGATAAGGTTTAAAATAAAATCCAAACATGTCTAAATTTGATTGGTTGATGAGATTACAACCCTATCTCATATAATATTCGAATATGAGTCATTTTTGGAGGTTTTTAAGTGGGTTTAGATTTATTATAAATTAATATTTTTAAGAATTCCTAAGGTGCCCCTCTCCTCCCCTATAAAAGGACACCTCCTCCCCCTCCTCCTCACACCAATTTGAGCAATCAAGATCGGCCAAACCCTGCCAAAATCTCTTCTCCACTTCCCTAGAAACATCCTAGAGGTTCTGGTCTTTCTCAAAGACCAATTCTAGTGCCCTAAGAGGAGGTCTCAAAGAGGCACTTCAAAGAAGAGGTAATTACCATTACCAATTCTTTCATCTTTATTTCTTCTACCACTTCTTCTTCTTAGGTTGTTTCATTATGAAGTAATAACATCAGTATCACTAATATACTGATATGTTATTATAAGTATTAAACAACCCTATTTCACCATCTATCCATCCTACGGAAAAAGAAATCACCGCGCGTGCGTACGTACGGAATACCGTCTCCACGCCGTGGTGTAATCTATTTTCCACCACCACCTTACATGGATGGGTATAATGGTGTAAAGAATAACTATACATAGTTATTAAAACATCATATTGATTCTGATATATTGTATAATCCACTCCAATTCAATTCAATATTTATAGAAATGATATCATCGCTCGTGCGTACGTACGGACTACCGTCTCCACGACGCGATGAGATTCTTTCTCCATGTTAACCATTTAAGAATGATTATAAAGTATTTATAAGAAATAATAATGAAATATATGACATTATAAAGCTACTGGATTTATGTATATATATACATATGTATGTCATCTACTTACTTCCATTTCAAGACAATAAGGAAAGGAAAACAGCGTTCATGCGTACGTACGGACTACCGTCTCCATGAACGGTGTTTTTCATTTTATTTATCTACCTGTTATATATATATATATATACTGAATATATATGATATATAAATCATATTTTATATTCTGGAAGTAAGTAAATCATGATATAAGTAATAATGATGTCAGTAACAACAAGTCAAAACACTTACGATAAATGAAACGATTTTACTCAAAACGCTTCTTTAACATGGAATTTACAAACGAACGGGTAATATAATGTCATAAGTGAACCATATATGATATCATAACAATGAATATGATTCTGTAATAAGTCAATGACATTATTTAAATCATTATACAGGAGGTTCGGACACATACGAAGCAAATTGGACCTAAGGTATGGGAAATATCACAATCTAATTTTTATCCGAGATTGTTTATTCGTAAGTATTTAATGGGGTGTATTTTATCATCCACATCCATGTTTCATCAATATGTAATATTATTTCCATCCAACTACAATTGTTTAAATCCATTTTTACCCTTCGGTGAGTTTTTAGTAAAGAATAAGAAAGGAATCTTTTGTCGTTTTTCCGTACGAGGTACTTTTGACTTTTCCGACAAAAGTACGAAGAATGTTTTTTTTTAACTTATACGGCATGAATGGATTTTTAAAACATTATTTCCAAGAAACTTCCTTTACAAGTTTTCAAGTTTATTTTTAATCAACTTCTTTTATTTTAAAGTTGTATGACATGTTATGAAAGGAAAAAATGTTTTTGAAGAAAAAAGGATATTTTCCTCAAGAATGAAGTTCAAGTATTTTATCAAAATTATTTTCCATCTAAGATAATAAAAGGGTTTTGTTTTTATCCCTATTATTACATTGAGTTGATCATGTTGTGATGGAATTATTTTTTTGAATTCCTTTATCTTATATGAATTGATTTATGTTGTCATGATGTTTCAAGAATCCCATTTCTGTTACATGTGTTATGCGATGATGTATGATTTATGATTATGTGGCACACATAAGAAAGGATTCATTATAAGATGGGTGGGACCTATATCTCCCTCCAATGCATTGGGTAACGATTTTATATCTCATGAGATAGACATGGCTGGAATGGTAGGTTATACCGGTTCAGTGAAACAGGACTGAAACGAGGGTTACTCGATTCAGAAAGGGACTTTGTCCACTAAGATAGTTTTGGCAATGAGTCATGACTAACAAGAAATGATTTTCCATGATTATGTGTGCATGCCACAAAGTTTCAAGTTTCATGTTATGATTATGGTGATCTCATTTTCACTTCTATGATTTGTTCCATGTTAAGATATTATGATCTCTTTTGCAGGTTATGATTTTCAAAAAGATATGATATGTTTTTTATTTCTTTTGTATACCCTCACTGAGCATTTGAGCTCACCCTTTTATGTTTTCTTTTCCCCAGGATATAAAGAAAGGTTTTAGGTATAAAAAAAAAGAAGATCTTTATGGGAGATGTTGAAGATTTTTCACCACGATTAGAAGATTATAGTCCGAGTTTCCAAAGACACTAAACTATTACGGTCCTTGTGTGTGTGATTTTGTAATGTACTAAGTATTCCGCAAATGTAATGTAATTTCCATGTACGTCAGGCTACGGGTCTCTACAGTTGGTATCAGAGGAAAGGTTTAGTCAACCTTTGGAAATTAGGATGCGAAAACGTTAGTGAGATCCCTAGAGATATTTCTACGGTATGTCTAGGGATGTCCCTAAGGTTAAGTATACGTATAGGTTATAGTACTAGAACTACGCTAACGATCATAAAATTAAACCTAAGATGTTAGATATTGAAGGTACTCCCCCTTTATTATGTTGTTTTCCCTAGCATGATTTTTGCCTCTCACACTATTCTTTTTGGGTTTTAGACAATGGCTGGAACCCGAAGGAACCGTGTTGATCAATGCAATGGACAATGCAATGATTGCCCTCCTGAACAAAAAAATGTTATGGGAGATGGAGTGCAAAATCTTATTGCTATACTTACACAAGCTATGAATCATTCTTGACATCCAAATGAGCAGAGAAGGGAACAATATTCTATTGAGTCCTTCATGAGGCAACGTCCACCTTCTTTCAGTGGGACTTCCGATCCACTTGTTGCTGAACAATGGATCAGCACCACTGAAAAGATATTTTCAGTTCTTCAATGTTCTGAACATGATAAAGTCATCTTAGCAGTGTATCGTTTGGAAGGTGATGCTGATCAATGGTGGAATCTTATTAAGAATACGAGGTAAAGGGATGAAATTGAGTCCATGGAATGGGACGAGTTCAAGAACTTGTTTTTCAGTAAGTACTTCCCTCGTATTCTTCGAACAAAGATGGAAAAGGAGTTTATTGAGCTGAAGCAGAAGGATGATGAATCTGTTGGTATATACGAAGCGAATTTTACAAGACTTGCAAGGTATGCATCTGGCATTATCGTCCAACCTGAAAGTAAAGTTGATCGATTTTTCAGTGGCTTAAAACCAAGTCTTCGAAGGGCATTAGCTATAAGAGACATCAGTAGCTATGAATAAATTGTGTGTTGTGCTATCAAGGTAGAAATGGAAGTTGGTGTTACATATCCATCTCATGGTTTTGACAAGAAATGAAAGATGGAGTTCAAGGAGAAATCTCAGAATAATGGTGAAAAGAAGATGAATGTTTCCTTATGCACAAAGTGTGGAAAGAAGCATGGTGGAGATTGTCTTAAAGGGACTAGAAAATGTTTTAAGTGTGGAAAACAAGGTCATCGAGTAGCTGAGTGTCGAAGTAATGGAAAAAGGGATTCTAATGATGTGAATAAAGAAAACACTGCAGAGAACGCACCACCAACACTTCAATGCTTCAAGTGCAAGGAAATGGGGCATTATGCTAATAAATTCCCTAATACAAGGGTTAGTGATGATCGACATGAGCAACCACTTAAGGCAAAGGACAAAGGAAAGTCACATGCGATCACCATTGGCGATGTTGAATATGATAACGATGTGGTGGAATGATTAAGTGTTTATGTAATGGGATTCCAAAATAATGTTGTATCGTAAAGTATTTATGTATTGGTCTAATGTGGTATTAAAAGTGATTGAGATATTTTTGGAAATAAGATGATATGCGCATAATGAAGGGAAAACGAGAAAACGAAATGTTTAACAGTATTCATGAGCTCATGATTGATATAAGGACTAAGTGATATCATGGTTTGAGTATATAGAATTTTGAGGATTTTTGTATATGGAAAGTGTTAACTTTTAACTGCATTCAAGTTTTCACTATGGATCAATGGGTATTCAAGAGAGTACAAGATTAAGGCCTTTGAATGTTTGGAATGTGACCAATAAGATATATCTTATGATATATGGGGATCAACGATGGTATTAAATCTCTGGTAATCGTTTTCACTATGTTATGAGATTGTACGGCAGTATTATGGATAAGCCTAAAGATTGGAATGGTTTATGTTGGATATAAGTTAGTATTGTTTAAGGATAGAAGTTTTTTCGATATTATTGATGGGATGTTATAGTAATATAGTTTTAGAAAAAGGACAACCTGCAGGACGGGCGACAGCCCATCGCTTTGGACAAGGCTGTAGGAATCAAACCCACAACCGAAGTGCGACTGACCTTTATCGCCTACCACTGGCCTACAGGAAGTCCCTGTTTAGTAGAAACTAGTTTTATTATATTAAGCAGTATGATATATGAAGTATAAGTCCATTTTAGCAACCATATATGATTAATCTCACTATAGATCGACTTATGCATATAATTTTGCTAACCTTTTGTTTGAGACAGATGGAATGACCCGTCATTCTATCACATGATCTGCTAACACTTCATGAATAACAAATTCAACTTCATTTATTTAAGAGATGAAGTGGAAATTGTTCAAGGCACGAACAATAGTGAGATTGTACCAAAATAAAGTAATTATTTATTCTAATTCAAATTTTCAACCTTAGGGAAATGATCTTGAAAACCAAAAATGTTGTCCTAGTGATCTTATACCTGATGAATCAGATGGTACCTTATATCATCACAAATCTATGGATTTGTGATTATTGGCTTTTCCATAGCCATGTTCTCTACCACTCTCCATCAGAACATGATGGTTAGATTTCTCTTCCATATCCATATTTTCACCTATGTGGAAACCCAATGATTAGTTTATTTGGGTAACCGTTACGTTTCATACTTTTGTTTTTAATGATTGGTTTTGATATTCCTTTTTACGATGTGAGTTTCTATTAAAGAAACTTTCGAATAGTAAACCATTTATAACCCCGACGAATTTCGAGGGCGAAATTCATTTTAAGGGGGGTAGAATGTAACAGCCCGAGATTTTATGAAAATTATTCTTTTAATTTCATTAATGTCTTGTGTTGTATTCTACACCAAGATTACCTTGCGCTATACGCAACACCGTATTAGCTTGCAGTATACGCAACACTATTCTTGGATCGTGGTACACACAATTTTGATAATAGTTATTCTACGCAACATTGAGTATATATATATATATATATTAAATGTATAAATGAAATATGGTTGGATTCTGTTATACGAAACAATGAAGGATTCTTTCACAGCACGCAACCCTGACTTGGCTTGCATTACACGCAATCGCGACCTTCCTCGATAGCGTGTGTTGTACGCAATACCGGGTTTTAATAAACAATGTTATATTATTATAATATTGTCATGAACTAGCCGTTATGAATAGTATTAACTAAATTTTGAATTTTATAACATTATTATTCATATTACACATTTCTAGAACATGGTATAAGAACAAAATAAATTTTTTCGGGTAAAATAAGTATTTTTCAAAAAATGCAGTTTTGCCGCCTTTTGATGGCGCACCCACTTTAAATCTGGTTTTTGACATGTTTATAAGTTCAATTTGACAAAATAAAATTATTCTTTGGAATCAAGAAATAAAAATTTACTTTGAATAAATTTTTCATATTATTCTGGTAACTTTCACATTTTAATGAATAGTAAAAACACGCTATATTTTAATTAAAAACAACTTTTTTCATCGTAATATATTATGTGGTTAAATTATAATATTGAATGGTTTTAAATTATAAATAGAATAAATTTTTACCATTTAATATAATTTATGTCATTAGCATTGATTTTACCTTGAATTCGTAGGTTAAATAAATTCAATCTTTTGCAATGTTTTAAACAAAAACCCGTTTTTATTCGACAACGGGATTAATTTTAATTTAATTTCTGCAACTTCTGTGTATTGAATTTTAAAAAATGGATTCCATATTTGGAATCATAGGGTCCATATTATGTTAATAGGATACTTTTTATTTTTGGGAATTATGAATAGTAACTACATTAAATTTTATTTACTATAGTTAAAGGTAAATCGGGTAATTAAGGGTAGATATAATATTTTAAAATTACCCTAACAAATGTAAAAATCCTATTGGATGACTAAAAATCGACCCATATCACCTAAGGGTCGGATTAGATTCATTTAATTAAATTTTGTCAATGAAAATAATTTAATTATTATTAAAACCAAAGAATGTGACAACATGTCACTTTCTTAAAGTATATAAGTATAATAATTTTAATCTAGTGATAAACTTCATGAAACTTCGTAAAGGAATAGTCTCCAGAAAGCTAATACAATTATCTACATCATAAGAATTTATTTATAATTTTTAGGGATTAAATAAGTATGATTTATTATGACACAAAGATGATGTAGTAATTATCTTATTAATGAAATATTGACATAATTTATGTTATATACACCAAAGTAAATGTAATTTGAGACTTTTTATGAATTCCACTAATTTTCTAGGTCACTATGATATATTAGGGTTGCTTTAATAAACTTGGTTCGAACATGTAATTCTGTTATGACTTTCACAAAAATCATATATCAAATAGTGTCAAAATTGACACAAAATAGTTTTTAAACAAAATATTATATTACTAATTGTTATTTTATTCCTAAAAATATAAGGTTCAGCCAAATGACTTAGATAAGGATATATATATTAATAATAAACAATTTGGGGTTCGTTTTGCATGTTATTGTAAGTGTATTGACCATATAGTGAAAGAAAACAAAAAGACACGGTAAAAGTTAAATTATTTAACTTAGAGTGAAATCTAATTGATAAGGTTTAAAATAAAATCCAAACATGTCTAAATTTGATTGTTTGATGAGATTACAACCCTATCTCATCTAATCTTCTAATATGAGTGATTTTTGGAGGTTTTTAAGTGGGTTTAGATTTATTATAAATTAATATTTTTAAGAATTCCTAAGGTGCCCCTCTCCTCCCCTATAAAAGGACACCTCCTCCCCCTCCTCCTCACACCAATTTGAGAAATCAAGCTCGGCCAACCCCTGCCAAAATATCTTCTCCACTTCCCTAGAAACATCCTAGAGGTTCTGGTCTTTCTCAAAGACCAATTCTAGTGCCCTAAGAGGAGGTCTCAAAGAGGCACTTCAAAGAAGAGGTAATTACCGTTACCAATTCTTTCATCTTTATTTCTTCTACCAATTCTTCTTCTTAGGTTGTTTCATTATGAAGTAATAAAATCAGTATCACTAATATACTGATATGTTATTATAAATATTAAACAACCCTATTTCACCATCTATCCATCCTACGGAAAAATAAATCACCGCGCGTGCGTACGTACGGAATACCGTCTCCACGCCGTGGTGTAATCTATTTTCCACCACCACCTTACATGGATGGGTATAATGGTGTAAAGAATAACTATACATAGTTATTAAAACATCATATTGATTCTGATATATTGTATAATCCACTCCAATTCAATTCAATATTTATAGAAATGATATCATCGCTCGTGCGTACGTACGGACTACCGTCTCCACGACGCGATGAGATTCATTCTCCATGTTAACTATTTAAGAATGATTATAAAGTATATATAAGAAATAACAATGAAATATATGACATTATAAAGCTACTGGATTTATGTATATATATACATATGTATGTCATCTACTTACTTCCATTTCAAGACAATAAGGAAAGGAAAACAGCGTTCATGCGTACGTACGGACTACCGTCTCCATGAACGGTGTTTTTCATTTTATTTATCTACCTGTTATATATATATATATACTGAATATATATGATATATAAATCATATTTTATATTCTGGAAGTATGTAAATCATGATATAAGTAATAATGATGTCAAGAACAACAAGTCAAAACACTTACGATAAATGAAACGATTTTACTCAAAACGCTTCTTTAACATGGAATTTACAAAAGAACGGGTAATATAATGTCATAAGTGAACCATATATGATATCATAACAATGAATATGATTCTGTAATAAGTCAATGACATTATTTAAATCATTATACAGGAGGTTCGGACACATACGAAGCAAATTGGACCTAAGGTAAGGGAAATATCACAATCTCATTTTTATCCGAGATTGTTTATTCGTAAGTATTTAATGGGGTGTATTTTATCATCCAAATCCATGTTTCATCAATATGTAATATTATTTCCATCCACCTACAATTGTTTAAATCCATTTTTACCCTTCGGTGAGTTTTTAGTAAAGAATAAGAAAGGAATCTTTTGTCGTTTTTCCGTACGAGGTACTTTTGACTTTTCCGACAAAAGTACGAAGAATTTTTTTTAACTTATACGGCATGAATGGATTTTTAAAACATTATTTCCAAGAAACTTCCTTTACAAGTTTTCATGTTTATTTTTAATCAACTTCTTTTATTTTAATGTTGTATGACATGTTATGAAAGGAAAAAATGTTTTTGAAGAAGAAAGGATATTTTCCTCAAGAATGAAGTTCAAGTATTTTATCAAAATTATTTTCCATCTAAGATAATAAAAGGGTTCTGTTTTTATCCCTATTATTACATTGAGTTGATCATGTTGTGATGGAATTATTTTTATGAATTCCTTTATCTTATATGAAATGATTTATGATGTCATGATGTTTCAAGAATCCCATTTCTGTTACATGTGTTATGCGATGATGTATGATTTATGATTATGTGGCACACATAAGAAAGGATTCATTATAAGATGGGTGGGACCTATATCTCCCTCCAATGCATTGGGTAAAGATTTTATATCTCATGAGATAGACATGGCTGAAATGGTTGGTTATACCGGTTCAGTGAAACAGGACTGAAACGAGGGTTACTTGATTCAGAAAGGGACTTTGTCCACTAAGATAGTCTTGGCAATGAGTCATGACTAACAAGAAATGATTTTACATGATTATGTGTGCATGCCACAAAGTTTCAAGTTTCATGTTATGATTATGGTGATCTCATTTTCACTTCTATGATTTGTTCCATGTTAAGATATTATGATCTCTTTTGCAGGTTATGATTTTCAAAAAGATATGATATGTTTTTTATTTCTTTTGTATACCCTTACTGAGCATTTGAGCTCACCCTTTTATGTTTTCTTTTCCCCATGATATAAAGAAAGGTTTTAGGTAAAAAAAAGAAGATCTTTATGGGAGATGTTGAAGATTTTTCACCACGATTAGAAGATTATAGTCCGAGTTTCCAAAGACACTAAACTATTACGGTCCTTGTGTGTGTGTTTTTGTAATGTACTAAGTATTCCGAAAATGTAATGTAATGTCCATGTACGTCAGGCTACGGGTCTCTACAGAAAGGCCACATGGTTTGAACTCAAATGTGATTATTACTATTTTAGGACTCATGATCTTTGACTATTCATACTATTGGGTCAATCTATTACAATAACGATTAAAATAATTAAAAAGACCCCCTCTCATTCACTATAAATAACAACCTCACTCCCCTCTTCTTACCACACCTCTCAAAACTTGATACATCCCTATGATCTTCCCAATACTCCTCCCAAGGATCTTCTCCACATCCTAGAGGTGCTGGCCTCATCAAAAGACCAAAACCAAAGCCCTTAATAATGATCTCAAGGAGAATAGATCAAGAGGTGAACATCCTCTTTTATTTTCTTTCCTTTTTCCATTTTTTGTTATTCTCTTCCTTTCCATTTGGAATGTGTTGGGATATTTCATCCCATATTCCCCTTTAATGTTCATATTATGTATGAGTGATGAGATATCCCCTTCCTCTCATCATTCTTTTTGTATGAAATTTTTAGAGATGCCGTTTGGCTGCAGAATTTTCGTGAAATTTTTCCCATGTTTTCTTTTATTCTAAGATTCCTTCTCCTAATTTCGTCACCCCCTATTATAGAAGTTGCATGAAAGTTCCAGAATCAGTTATATTCTATATTTCCTCTTGTCCATGAAAAATTCATCATCATTATTTTTTTCCCCTCCCACTTATTCAAGGAATTAAAAACATAATCCATGATGTGTCGAATTACAGACATCATGGAAAATGAGATATCATTTTTTTCATTAAATCCTTAAAATATGATCATGGAACCATTTTAATGGTTGAACCAGGTTATAATTAATTTTTTATATCTCATCAATGGTTCTTGAATTCTTTTGTACAAATGGTATTAATTAATTATCCAAAATGAGGTCATTATTTTCAAAGAACCACAAAGAATATATATACAAACATCATTAATGTTTGAATTTTTGAATCATCCTATTGTAAAAAAATCAAAATGACAAATGGTATAATTTTTTTATATGGAAATATGTAAATTCCTTTACCTTCCAATTCATGAGTTTCACTTCTAATTTACAAGAACATCCATCGTGAACCAATCATCGAAATCATGTAACGAACTCACCAAATAACATAGCAATGAGAATAATACTAACGATTCAAGGGTGAAATGATGTCATGAAATGATTATATAAGATGTTATAAATTTGAAAATTTTTCTGTGAAATACTAATAACACTATTTTAAACATTATATAGGAATTTTAAACATGTTTTACGTAAGACAATCCTGAGGTAAGGGAATTCTTTATCTGATTTATGTACTCTGTGTTAACCATTTACTTTGATATTTTTGTGGTATTAAAATTGATTTTGTGATGGGATTTGTTTATATAATGTTTAATTATATATAATTAAAGTGTATAAACATATTCCATCCACTCTATTATGTCTCGCGTAAATTATATGATTTATTTAAGGTGTTTTTATTTCAAAATCCTCTTTTAAAATTCTCTTTTACAAAATTCAAAAGCAATGTTTTTATGATATTATTCATGTTGTATGGTTATGTTATGGTTCCTAGGAACTGATTATAATAAAGGTTGAGACCTATATCTCCCTCCAATGCATTCTGTATGTTTAATTAGAAGGACGTTCATATGGTTTCTCTAGGTTTAACTGCGATGGTCACACAAAATTTAAGGTAGCTGTGAAGGTTAAAAATTTTAAGGTAGTCTTGAGGGATAAAATATTTTATAAGTAATACCCCAAGAAACAGTTATGATTATATATATGTTTCCATTTTTTTGGATCTTGTGTAAATATAATGTTACACAAATGAATTATTTATGGGTGACAAGCAAGTATATTGAAAATTATTTCATACATTACAAGTATTCATGGACTAATGTGTTCTTTCCTTATTTTTATATCCCTTATTTAGTTTTTGTGCTCATCCCGAGTTTTAAATGATTTTCACATGTTAATGGATGTGTAATACAAAAAGTAACCCTAGTTAAATGTTGATGATTTTTCAAGGAATAATGTATTATGTTTTAATGTTTTTAATTTTGAAAAAATAGTAACTGTTTTTATTGCATCCACTTTGTAAAAATGAGTAATTATCTGAATGTATTATTTCCCAATACTATAAATATATAATCATGAAATGATCTTCATTGTAAAAGGAAGTGTTTTCATGACTAAATTCATTATTTTTTTTAATAAGTTCTTTCCCTTATAACAGACACGATCCAAATCAGGTTGGATGGAAATGGGTGAAATTTAGAATAATGAAATAAAAACAATAGACAAAATAATTGTTAATTAATGTTACCTATATTAGTTTATTGTTCAATTATTTTCAGAACTTCTTCATATATAGTATTAGACTAGTTATTTTTTAGACACCATTCGTGGTGTCTAAATGAGATGTACTCACACCCTTCTGGGGACTCCGTTAGGCATCGTAGAATACATCATGGTTTCAGGTTAGGTCAAGGGAATGTGACCTATGCTAGATGGATGATATGGGCTTAGTGAAGGACCCTAGAATACCCTAGGTGGTGAGGGGTGAACCGGGGTGTCAATGATTTCATATTAATGTGACAAATCCTGTTTCCTCATTGGTTGCAACATATCATACCTTTCTAATGGTAATGTTCAACAATTAATACGTTCTCACACAACAAGAAAACACATAAAATTTTACCTGGCACACTAATAATGTATAGTACAAGGAGCATATACTAACAGATTATCGGTCATATAAAAAAGAAATAATCTTTAATAGATATAGAATATATAAGTTTCGACACAATCCTTATTTTTCAGGAACACTATCTTTATATGGTTTTGGGGATTTCATATTATGTCCCCTAGAACAATTCCATTGAATCCCACTAGATCGCCACGTTAAGAGAATTATAACTTAGCTTGACACATTGAATGTCTCTTCAATGGTTTGGTATTAAACTCATTGTCCATAAAATAGCATGAGACATTGCTTTATAATAGAAATGAGTTGATGCACTCTAAAATAACTGTTCACTTAAAGCCCAATGTTCCAATCATCCTTTCACAAATATCCTTCACAAATTCCCCTTCACAAATAAACCATTGTTAATCTCCTTTACCATCATGGAAAAAAATCATTAGTAAACCACTTTTACTTTCACAAAACAAACATATTTACAAAGCTCACAATGTCAATGTAGAATACCCCATCATCACAGAGTTATATCTTTTCAAAATCATGGGCATCAGTGATGATTAATAGTCTTTTTGAGATTCACTAGCACATATAGAATGCCATAATATCAATTCTCCCTTGGCTTTACAAAATCTAAATATTTCCTAATTTTCTTTGAAAACTCTTTAGAATGAAGTTGGGAAGACATAAATTTATAGGCTCGGCCATTCGCGAAGCTCCACCATCTATTTGAATATTTTCAAGATCATTCAAATAATTCATCACAGTGCTCCTCCCATTGCGATGAACCAGTGAAATTAAATGTTTATCATGTGTTTGATAACCACAGAGCATTTCATCAAAGTCATTTTTGGCGGTTGTCATAATCGCAATGCTTTCTGTCACTGATCGTTAAGCTTCAATTCTCAAAATCAGAGAGATTATAGTCTCAGTTTTCTATTCATCTCATAATCTTGGAGTACACCATCCAAATTCAGTAATCTGTCATAGAACACCGCTCACGTAGCCTATATTTTCAAAACACATGTATTCTATATATTTTCACTATGCCTTCAAGAAAAATACTTTTCGTATTGAAATTTACCCCCCAGATTTTGGACAACCAAAATTTGGATAACACTAGGAAACTATGCAACCATTAATAAAATTTTCTGCTTGACCTGTTAGAGCCCTAACATTGAAAAATCCCTAATCATCCATGTAAGGATTGAAAACAAACAAAAACTATACTTCATTTCAAGTAAATAACAACATTTATTCCAACACTATGGAAATAGATGATGGATGTGACCATACATAGTATCAAAAATAGTATTAGTGATTCCACAACTTATAATTATTTTGGGTTAAATTTTCACATGGAACTATATGACATTAAATAGAATACATTATATTAGTTGTGGTTATAGACTTATTTTTTGGAATTATATTATGATTCTTGTTTATGGTGACAATGTTTTAAAATTTTTTATTCTATCTACTATGTCTTACCTAGATAAATATGTTAAATTCCACCAAGTTGTTTTCATAAACTGTAACTTCTAGATGGTATCCTCTAGCATACAAGGAGGCACACTTCCTGGAATGTAGAGAACAAGCTTGGAGAACCTGTTAAGTAAAACCTGGGAAAGGATGTCACATATATAATACGTAAATCCTATGGCATGTAATCAACTAAAATAATGGATATATTATTCATTTAATAATTATATGAATATTTAATATATAAAAAATATCATAATGTATTTAATTCATCTATCTTTTAGAAATAAATGGAAAATAATATGGGTTCAGAAAATTTTGATTCTAGGTTGGATAAATATAAATTTAATTATAACGGGGAATATTATAAACATAATATTCAATAAAATAATAACATCCTAATTTTAATATATTCCAATGCATAGGTAAAAATACATGGAATGATTATTTATGAAAATAAATTTATTTATTAATATAATCTCTGGCTTGATGGTTTGTTGGCGGAGAGGGTTGCAGGTGACGGAGGTGGAGTCAGATTCGGAGGCTCTAGTGAAGATGTTACAGGGATGCCATGACACACCTTCAGATTTGATATATCTCATCCGAAGGTGCAAGGCATAGACCAATCATGGTAGGATTATTCATTATAGTTGGAGGGAGTCCAACTTTTCGGCAGATACTCTTTCTCGCTTGGGCAGACAGGAGGAGTCACTTATGATATATGATATTCTGAACTCTCTTCCCCATGAGTGTTTTACTATGGTGCAAGTGGATTCCCTTGGACTTCATGACATTCACCCTCCTTGAAGGGATGCTCCTTGTTTTATGTTTCCCTCTTCCATAGAGTAACAAAAAAACTATCTTTCACCTATATAATGTAATTTGATGTGGTTTAGCATTGTATAGTACCAGGTAGTCAAAAATCATTGTTTCATTATAATCTCTTAATGGATTCATTATTTATGAGAAAAGGGAAATTATAAAATGAAAACTCAGTGAATGATAATGATGTCATGATTTATAAATTTTTGATACAGTTTTTCGCAAAAAATGGAATGAAATTTTAATGAATTGAATACTGGAATGTTTCCCTTTTGAATATTTCACTATGTGAAGGTAAGATTTATTGAAAAAAAATTAAATGATAATAAAAAAAAAAGGAAGAAGAAAATATATCCAAAATAATATATAAAAAGGTAATTAGTATGATGGAAAATGATATTAAATATGATAATCTATGTTATGTAATGGAAATATGTTAATATAAAATAAAACATGATATATTTAATGAAATAAATATGTGACATGATATTGTGTAGTAGGAGAGGAATAAATAGAAAAACCTTAGAGATTCTGGTGAGTTTGTTTTTGACATGGGTAAATGAAAAAAAATATTGATTTCTCGTAATTAGAAAATAAAAATAACGAGTTTTAGGTGGAAGAATAAATAGGTTTTAGTATTTCAATTTGGGTCTTTAATATTTTCTTAGTTCGTTTTTTTAAATTACATCACCTCTCATTTCTTTTGTTAATAATTTTTACTGTTCTAATTATTATATATATATACAAATATTATATTACATGTGTTTTATTTTTTTATTTTTTTATTATTTATTTAATTACCAATATATTATTAATAAATAATTTATAAATTAAATTTCATGATATTAATTAAATTGTTTATTAAATATACATAATTTAATCATTTCAATCCTTCTAATCTTTTAATTTTTTTCTCTAACATAAAAAACATAAATTTTACCAATATAAACAACTTAAATTACCCATAAACAATATAATTATTTTGTAGCATTATTTCAATATTTATAATTATTTTATGAATCATTTATTTAATATACCTTATCCATACATACAACATAGTTACCCATAAATAAGATATGAAAAAGTCTTATTACACTAATAAATAAAAATTTCAAGGTTAATATTCCACAACTCAAATAGCATTACGAACACACATACATAGACTATAGTAAAAAAATTATCCATAATTTAATATGTATCAATTATATTTTCTTTATATTAATGTATTTATGATTTCATTTACACTGATATGTATTTTCTTTTTATGATTACTCAATATTTTGTTTTTTTTTCATGATATGTTAAATGGATTCATGTCTGAAAAAAGGATTACATTTTAAAAATAATCCCTAAATTATGATTAATTAAATAAAACCAATGTGGTTGGTTTATTATAGTGTTTCGAACATATGTACATGAGGATAAAAGATTTTATTCATTTCAAACATGAAATTTAGACATGAAATTATAAATTTTTAAATATATTATGGTAAGATTATTATTTAGATTTTATATTATATAATTTAATTTTTAAATGTAATATGGTAATTCAAATATGTTTTTCAATTTTTGAAGAAATCTATTAATTGTTTAATAATACCACATGGATGGTAGAATAAAAATACTTCATATTGACAAATATATTTAACTAAAATTACCACATTGTTAAAAAATATAAGTAAATATTATATATACACATTTTGTGTAAAATTAAATTTCCATATTAGTGACTTAGCGGAAATATAATTTGATCCTCAAAACAGAACTTAGAGGGTATCCAAATTTCTATACAGAATAGAAAAATCATGTATCTGATTTCATGAAGACAAATATATCAATGATAACATTAAATATTTTATACATGTTTATGGGGATATATTTAACATTTTTATTAAATTGAAAAATTATCCTATATACAAATGAATATATTTAAAAAAATTTAATATATTATATAAAAATATTTTAGTTTGCTAAAATAAATAATTAGTGACATTTATTCATTTTATAAATAATTCTATTTGATGAATAATAGTTCCATATTTGGGAAACTGTAACTCATAAAGAATCAAAGGAGGTGGAAAGTTGAAAATTTATTATTTACGAATAAATAAAGAACAAGGGTATATAGTTAAAAATAGAAACAATAAATTATATACATGATTTGATATTTTGTATGACTATTGTTTCATTGGTGTAATCATGTTGGAACAACTGATATTTAATTCATTTTTACTAATGTGATCACTATTCTAGGGGCCACATCGAATTGAAAATCATCAACTCTCCATAGATCATTAATGTTTTTTTGTTATTTTTAAAAATAATTAAATTTATGGTTTTTCTAAATATCCTGTTTATTCTTTTACTAATAAAAATCATGTATCAAATTTGTTATTCTACTAACTAAAGGTAATATTCATGGGTTTTTACTCCAAAAAAACGTAATGTTTTTTAGGCTATGACATTATCAAAAATGTATGTACTTGTTGTTAGTATAGGTATTATAAAATGTAGGACATATAAATAGGTTATCAAAACAATAATATTGGGGTTTCATAGTTGGTATATATTTTCACATCTAGTATATAAGATAGAGGAGTAAAGTAGGATAACGATGATCTGAAACCATATAAAAATAAATATTCATATATTATTTCATTTTTATTGTAATTTGAACAGTAAATTGCTCTGTTATTTCATTTTCTAATAAATTATGTATGAAAATTCATATTAAAAAGTTTTAATCTAATATTTTAGACACCTCTAATCCATTTTTTCCACCAGATCTTCTAAAAAATTGCATGAATGGGAAGTCCATTAATATATAAATTTTATTGATTAATTTTATTTCTAACTTATTATATTATCTAAAAAATTATTGGATGTGATCAATTCTATAATATGGTATTAAATAATTAAAATGATGTATATATAGCTTAGAAGATTTAATATTTAAATAGAATAGATTATGAGTATTGGAAATATCGAATATTAATATATCAATGTTAGTTAACTTTGGATCATTTTTAAATCATATAGAAACCTTAATGTCTTTGAAAAAAATATCACGACACCCCTTTAGTTAACTACGTGACAAATTATGTTTTAAAAACTAATTTACTAAATATATTCTTAGTTATTCTATTATAATAATGTATATCCATGTAATAAGAATGTAATTTTTTCCACAAAATTTAAATAATTCTATATGATACACATTATGGGATACATATAAATAAAATAGAAAATCTAGGAATTAATCTTTAAGATTAAAAATATTTCATGATTGTAGAAGATGAGTTAGTAAATTAGATGTTACAATAGTTTCCATGTATTAAAAATGGAATGAGTTTACATTGTAAAGAACTGAACAATACAACTCTAGGTGAATGTGTAATTTTAGAATTACCAGAAAATTTCCACACAATGACCGTGTAGATTGATGAATTTAGTTTTACAATAATATAAATTAAATTAAATTATTTTTTCGTTAATGTAGTAATATCATTAACTGAAAATAATTTACAACAAAGAGTCTATAAATATAAAATTTATATATTTTATGCTTAATTTAATGAATCCATTAATTCTTATAGAACTATTTTATTTAATGGATATAAATAGACGTATCAATTGGGAAAGAAGAAAAATATTTTTATTACAAAAGGATGAGAGATTATGTTCAAAATATTGAACTAAAGGTATTACAATAATTGTAATAAAATAAATAATTGTGATTTTTCTAAACTAATCTGTTATGATTAAATGACGAAATGAAACTTTAAGACTGGTTTTCCCATTTTTAAGATTTAAAAATAATATAATGAAAATGGATAAAGGAAAATGAATAATTTTTTAGAGGATGGGGTTGATTATATATCCCAGAAACAAGTAATTATATAGTATGTGGATAATAGATCATGAACTTTAATTTGATTCCTACACATTTTTAGGTAACATCATCATTTTTCAAGAATTTATAACTCTTAAAAATTAATGAAAATGAAATAACTAAATATCAAATAAAAATTGAAATTTATTATAGTTGAGATTTAAATTATTTAAATTATATAGTTAGATAATGTTATAAATAGAATGAGGAAATAAATATTGATATGTTCATGATTATTAAAAAATATACTAATATAAAAATTAAAATTAACAATTTTTTCAATGAATATGAGAATCGTAAATTTAAATGTAAAAATATTAATATTATTTTTTCCATTATTCTGATTATGAAAATAATTTAATTCTATGATATTTTAAATATTAGAAAAATGACAAATATAATGATTTTTTAGAATTACAAAAAAAAATATCAGTAATGAAAACTCAATTTTGTTTTTGTGGACTTCAAAAAAAGTAAAGAGTAATTTTGAGAATATAATGTATGAAAATAATAAATATAAAAACCCATATTCAAGTTTCCATGAGAAAGTAAATATTTATTTAGAATCTATTAAAAATAGATATTGTATTGTTTCCATTAGAATTCGGGGATGACCTCCTGGTTGGGAGATTCAAACGTTCCGATTGGTTTCTTATGAGTTTGTTCGTAGAACCGGAAACATCCAATGATTCCAGATAAATTTGGACCTAATTTCCAAAGGTACGCGCTTCATTAGTTTGTGAACTGATGAGGCATAGTAATTTTCATTGGTCGAGAGGATGGGAGGTTGGACTTATCACACCTTTTTAGGGGAATTATTGTCTATTTTGGTACTCTCTTTATAGATTTAAGTAATGTTCGTGAATCCTTATTACATTAACAAGTATAAAATGAGCTTTCCTTCAGATCTAACAATTAATGATTAAATATGTAGAAAATTTAGAGAATCTTTTGTATGTATTCGAGGTTTTTCATCGATAGAGAATCATCTGTATTTGTTAGAGATTCTTGGTCAATGGTACCCTTAGACACATTTATACAGAAGTCTCTTGGTCATTATGATGACCATGCTGGTTTTAAAGCCACTCAGTGGGGCACTTGAAGTTTATTGTCATTCAGACGGACATGGATTATTTTAGAGTTGGGATCGAACCTGTAGACGGGCTACCTACGTATCCTTTGTTTAGAAAAAGAATCAGAACCCATGTAGTTCGAGTAAGGGAGTATGATGTTTATGATTGATGGCTCAAAGAAGGATGTCATAATTACTTTTACCCTGTAAGCTCACGTGAGTCATTCTTGGTGTGAGAAACAAGAGGTATTGGTAATAAAATAGACAATTGGGCCATGAAAGATGTAATCATAATATATGGTTTGGGGCTTATGTATGTATGACTGCCTAAATAAATGAATGTTAGGATTTACTTTAGGTAGAAAATCCATGAACATGGTCCATAAAGGTATATGTGCTTCATGAAGATTTGAATACTCTAACTTGGGACTTATTCCTGAAAAGGAAACCCAATTTAGGAGAGGATGGATAATTGGGTCTGAGAAGGAATCTCAGATCAAACGAAAATTAGGTCTGGTTAAAGAGAAATTAAGGTACATGGGGCTTACTCCGGAAAAGAAAGCCCAAAATTAAGACTGTGACTTATTCCTGAAAAGGGATCCCAGGTTAGGGGACTAGGGGATTACTCCTGAAAAGGAAGTCCACAAAATTATGACTGGGACTTACTCCTGAAAAGGAAGCCCAGGTTAGGGCACTTGGGGCTTACTCTTGAAAAGGAAGCCCAAAAAATTATGACTGGGACTTACTCTTGAAAAGGAAACGCAAATTATGAGAGGATAGATAATTGGGTTTTACTCCTGAGAAGGAATCTCAGATCAAACGTAAATTAGGACTTGTTAAAGAGAAATTAAGGGACTTGGGGCTTACTCCTGAAAAGGAAGCCCAAAATTATGACAGGGACTTACTCCTGAAAAGGAGGCCTAGGTTAAAGGACGTATAAATGGGGATTATTCCTGAAAAGGAGTCCCAGGTTAAGGATTATCTCATCATAATGGATGAGGTTGAATGAATGAACTCTCACTTTTTAGTGACATAAAGATGTAAAAAACACTATGTTTTGAGAGATATTCCATAGAATTCCTTTCAGATAAGAAATTCAAATCAAGAAATCATGCCATAAATGGCATTGAAGAGTGTCTTGAAGACTGAATCTTGAATTGGAAAGGTGTAATGGCCTAAGAGGGGTAAAATGGGTAAGATGGGCACCCAAAAAGGAGGGGGCACGCAAGTCTTGGAAGGTGCGTAGGTACTACGTGGGCGCACAAGTATTGGTCGCGCAGGTATACCTGCGCGACATGTGTGGGGTACTTGTGCGATGTTCAACCAGCATTGAAATACTTGAGCGACTCTTTATTAAAGCCTTCAGAATCCTCTTGAGGTTCTTCCAGAAAAGGGACACACAAGTTCTATTGAATAATTAAGGTAGCGCGCAAGTGTGGCCACTTCCCTTAAGGGCTGGCCACTCAGGCGCGCAAGTGTTGATGAGTTTCAACACTTAGTATTTCCTTCCTCTCTTTATATCTTCCGTTCTAGGTATGAAATTACCTTACAAGTGTTCCGGAAGCTTTGAGAAGAGACTTGGGTGTCGGGAGCTTCAATACGAGTTTCTGGAAAAAAATTCCTCCTTAATGGGGGGCACACAGGGTCTATATATAGGCAAGAGAAGACCACGGGTGGTTACCGGGCGGTTATCACTTAGGTCGTGCAAGTCACTTGCACGACCAACATCGGCGCGCAAGTCACTTGCACGACCAACATCGGCGCGCAAGTATACTTGCGCGACCATTTTAGAAATTGTGCGACCTTTGCACAATGTTCTTCTTCTTCCTTCCTTCGTCAATTATTGATATTTGTTCAAAGGATGGATCTTCTTTGTTCAAGGTATTTCCCTTTTCATTCATTTAGACTCTGTGACAGGAAGTAGCATCAAAAAAATCCCCCCCTCAGAGATGGATCCGGAGAGAAAAGTGGACTTGACTCTGAGGTGAGAAGAAATAAGAAATATGGTAGTTTAATTTCATGCATGTCGGACATAACAAAGCTAATGTTTAAGGTCAAAATAACATTGACCGAAATGGATTAGAATTGACTCAATTCATTGACAATTTATTTGAAAACATATTACCATACTCAAGTATGAAGGAAAATATATAAACTATGGATTTAAGAATATTTGAATCTGCGGAATGATATGAAAAAGAGATAAAAGTCATTAGAAGAAGTATTTTCCAAGAATGAAGTTACTATTATTTAAAAAAACCCGTTTGGTGGTTGAATTATGCAGGGCCACCTAAGGGCATTGGCTGCATAGTTAAATAAAATAGTATCTTTTGTCTAACAAGTCTGTTATGTGGACTGTTTATGCAAGGCCACCTATGGGCATGTACTACATGGTCAGGCAAAAGAACTCTCATAAATTTACTTTCCTAGTGCTAAAAGGTAGTGAAAGATTATGGAGATTCAAATCATCTAAAGTATAGAGTTTGTTGTATGGAAAGAGGTACTTTAATATGGAGAAGATATTTCCAGACAAGATTATCAAAGAACTGGATGAATATCACTCCTACGAAGGTCTAACCCAAACATAGGGAATAAGAATAAACCATAGACTTGAATACTTTCAGATCATGAAAAAGGATATGGGACAAATATGTTAAGGATGGCTATTTTTTGTGGATCACTAAATACTGTCGTTTAAGACAAATAAGGACAAAAGTGGCATTCTTCTCCAGAAATGAAGTTACCACTATCTGAAAAACCCGTTAGGGGGTTGAATTATGCAGGGCCACCTTAGGGCATTTGCTGCATAGTCAAATAAATAGAATCCTTCGGCTGAAAAGTCTGTTATGTGGACTGTTTATGCAAGGCCACCTATGGGAATGTACTGCATAGTCAGGCAAAATAATTCTCAGATGTTTGACATTTTTGTGACTAAAAGTAATGAAATGGTTTATGAAGATATGAAAATATTTATGGTTAGGATTATAACACATAAAGATGGGTATTTTCCAATGTATATATAGATTCATAGGTCAATGATAACAATAATCATGTTATGGCTGTGTCCTGAATTGAAATTTTTGACTTCACTACGTATCTCATAAGAATGAGAATCATGCCATACGTAGTTCTTGAAATGAAATTTAACATCATGTAGGATGAACATATGAGAGATCTTAGTTTAGGGACATAGAGCTCGGACCATAATAATGAATACACAGTGTGTGTTTTCATGGGGACTTTTCATCCAAGGGACTGAAAGTGAAATTTGGGGTTAGGCCCAAAAGACTTGGGGCGAGATTCAAGGGATACTCGAACATTCCTACTTATCCCATAAGGATGGGAATCAAGCCCACGTAGTTCTAGATATACCCTTTGTACAAATTGGGTTCGTACATGTGAAGGGTGAAAGAGGACTTTAGTACAATGATGGTTTAACCTGAGATAAAAAGTTTAGGCATTACAATGTATGCACGTGGTCTTTTGAAATGAAACATGATTGAAAAATCAATGTAAATAATGGTTCCCTCTCAAATGAGGAAATCAAAGAGTATTGTTCTTTATTGTCGTACTAGACAAAAGTGTTGTATAGTTTAACGTCGTATAACAAGGACGATAGTGAATCAAATGTAAAGATATTGATTCTAAGGGCGGTTTCACAAATCAACATCGTATGAGATGAAGGTGAACCGAGGTGAATAGGTTGTTTTTGGGCTTGAACCTTGGGAGGTTGCCTATGTACCCAGCCTGGAAGGCAATGATCAAAATACGCATAGGTCAATTAAAGAATAAATTAATGATCAAATTATTCATGGGGACAATGACCTAAAAAATGATGTTGGGACTTACACATGGTTAGCAACCCAGAGAGATTGTTATGGTTGAGGTTTTCTCTAAGTTCACGTGAGTCATACTCGTTGTGAGAAACAAGATGTAGCAACAACCTTAACGATGCACAGTTTAATGTCATGTAGCAGGGACAAAGTAAAGTTTATCTTCATGTAAGACCTATCAAGGACTTTCTGTACAGTTTATCGTCATGTAATTTGGACGATGGGGACAATACAGTTTAATTTTATGTTGGACTAAAGGGCGAATAGTTTAAGGTCATATAAATGGACCGTGGATGGTGCAGTTTAATGTCATGCTTGACATAAGTATAGTTTAAGGTCATACATGACCTTTGATGATTATGTAGTTTAATGTCTTTCCGGACGTATGGGACTTTCAAATAGTTTAGGGTCTTATGCATGGACCGTTGCTGTATAGTTTAACATCATATATCAAGGACAAACTGGTGTTGCACAGTTTAATGTCATGTTGTAGGGACAATACAGTTTAACTTCATGTTGGATGAAAGGGGGACTGTGCAGTTTAATGTCATGCACTGAGGACAGATTAGGGAGTTTTTTTATGGACTAAAGTGTGAATAGTTTCGGGTCATATGCATGGACCAGGGATGGTGTAGTTTAAAGTCATACAGGACCATGGTGTAGTTTAAAGTCATACAAGGCCTTTTAGGGAACTTTTTCATAGTTTAACGTTGTGTGGGATGAAGTTGTAGTTTAATGTCATACTAGACCATTGCTTTATAGTTTAACGTCTTATACCAAGGACGAACCGGTTCCGCATAGTTATGTGTAATATTGCAGGGACATTTTATGAATACTTTGTAGTTTATACAAAACACTTCTTAAATATCTGGCATTAGTTGGAGTAGTAATGAGTTCTCCATCCATCGAGATTACTGAATAAGCTCCATTGGAGTAGACCCTATGTATTGAATAAGGTCCTTCCCATTTTGTCTCATGCATGGTAGGTTTACTTCCTAGTATCATTGGAGTTCTGAGAACTAATACAAATTCTCCATGAATGAATGAACGAAGAAGGACTTTTTTGTTAAAAGCTCATGCTATTCGATTCTGATAGATTTCCAAGTGGTGAAAAGTGCACAATCTTTTCTCATCTAACCTTTCCAATTCATTAAATAGCTTTTGTTATTCCTCATCTATAGATAACTGATAACAAATGGCTACTATTAGTGAGGTCAATTGAACTTCAATTGGCAAGACAGCTTCCGTTCCATATACCAACGAATATGGAGTTGACCGCGTTGCATTGCGGGTGGTAGTCTGATAATCCCATAAAGCATGAAAGAGTTTATCAGGCCATGACCTCTTATCTTTAACCACCATCATTTGAAGTATATTTGAAAGATTCTTGTTAAAGGATTCTATTTGGCCATTGGCCGCCGCATGATACCGAGATGAATGGTTGGATTTAATATTGTATCCATGATACAATTTCTTCACCTCAGAAGAACAGAAGTTGTTGTCGTTGTCCGTCAATATGGTATGAGGGACACCAAATCTAGTAATTATGTAAGACTTGATGAAGCTAACAATGCATTTAGAACTGACTTATTTAAGAGGTAATGTCTCTGCCCATTTGGAAAACAAATCAGTAGTAGTAAGAATGTACCTAAACTGCATGGTCGTAGCTGAAGAGTATGCTCCCACCACATCCATTTCCCATGTGGAAAATGGCCACAAGTATTCAGCTGTATGAAGCAACTCTGGAGGTTGATGAATGAAGTTGGCGTGTACATGGCATGAATGACACTTCTTTGTGAAATTAACACAATCTTGTATCATTGAAGGCCAAAAGTATCCAAGCCTTCGAATTTGATCATAAAATCTATGTCCAGACTTGTGGGCACCATAGAATCCTGCATGCACTTCTTTCATGACAACCATTTTCTCTTCACCATCAATGCATCTGAAGAGAACTCCATCAAAACCACGTTTTTATAGAATTTTCTCTAGGTGGTTTGGGCTATCATAAAGAGTAAAATTGACCAAACGTCGCCGAATTTGTTCTTTCTCGGCTCTATCAAGTGGAAGTGTTCCATTTTGAAGTTATTCCCTGATAGGTGACATCCATCCTATAGTATGACCATATGGTTCAGGAATGGGACTAATTTCATTAATTTCCTCTGTTATGGCTTGAACATAAGGTGAAATTGCACGACGGTGGGAAATACTGATGGTTGTCTCGTCCCGATTTGGATCTGCTAGAGCTATGGCTATATTAGCCAGCGCATCAGTTTGAGCATTTTTTGATCTTGGGACATAAGAAAATTTCGGTTCTGAAGGGAATTCCGCTATTAACTCTCTAACGTAATCATACAAAGGGATTAATTTTTCTTTTTTGATGGGATAATCCCCATTGACTTGTTTGATTACTAGGTCCGAATCACCATTCACCATTAAGTGATTCACTTGTGCTTGAAGCGCTAACTCCAAGCCTGTGATAAGTGCCTGGTATTCGGCTTCATTATTGGTACCAACATCCCACAATAAAAAGGAATAAGGTAACAATTACTTATCTGGAGAAATGAGAAAAATTCCTAAACCAACTTTTTTTAATTTAGGATTTTCTATTTTCTTCCCTGTTGGACTTATGGAAGCACAATCAAAATACATTTCCCGTGATTGAGGACTCTCTTGAATAGAGAAAACTTCCTCATCAGGGAGTTCAATATATGAAGACATGTCTTCCACTGAAGGATGTTCAGCCAGGATATCAGCCAATGCTTGGCCCTTTAATGCCTTTTGAGACACATACTAAATGTCGAACTGCTGCAAAATAACTGCCCACCATGCTAGACGTCTTGTAAACATTGGACGACTAAGTATCAATTTGAGCGGATTATTGCCAGATACCAATTGGACCTCGTGATGTTTCAGGTAGTGTCTCAGTTTCTGAACTGTAGAGATTAATGCCAGGAAGCACATCTGAATACTTGAATACATGGTTTCTGCTTCAAGCATAGTTCTACTGAGATAGTAGAGGCTGTTTTCATTCCCATCATCATTCTTTTGAGTAAGAAAGGCACCAAATTATCGCTCTAGAGCAGTCACATAGAGGATAAGTGGTCTTCCTTCAACAGGTGGCATGAGTACCGGTGGAATCAAGAGGTATTTTTTTAGAACATCAAACGCTTCTTGACATTCTTCAGTCCACTGATAAGTGACTCCTTTTTTCAATAATTTGGTAAAGGGTAAACCTTTGCCTACCAAATTGGCGATGAAACACCAAATATAGGCTAAGTGTCCTTGAAGTCCTCTTAATTCTTTCAAATTCTGAGGAGGTGATATTCAATGGATTGACTTGGTCTTCTCAGGATCAACTTCAATACCACGATGGCGTACAACAAAGCTGAGAAATTTTCCCGAGGTTACCCCAAAAGCACATTTTAAGGGGTTCATCTTCAAATTATGTTGTCACAGCTTGTGGAATATGACTTCCAAATCAGCCAAGTGATTAGAACGTTGTTTGGATTTAACCACCAAATCGTCTACATAGAATTCAGAAAACTTCCCTATGAAATGTTTGAAGACATGATGCATGACGCGTTGATATGTTGCACCTGTGTTCTTTAAACCAATGGGCATCACCCCGTAACAAAACACACCTTGAGGGGCTCTGAAGGCTATGGATTCCTCATCTTCTGGGGCCATTCGGATCATATTATATCTGGAATATCCATCCATGAAGGAAAGTACTTCATAACCAGCCATCTCATCAATTAATAGTTCTGTAATCGGAACTGGGAAATCATCTTTAGGTCAATACTGATTAAGATCTCTGAAATCGATGAAAACCCTAATTTTTCCATTTTTCATCTTTACAGGTACAATATTATCCAACCACATGGGATACTGAACTTCTCTGACGAAGTTAGCTTTGATCAGCTTATCCACTTCAGCTTCAATTTTGGAAGCATACGCTGGGTGTGTTCTTCTCGCGGCTTGCTTAAATCCTCAATGTTCTTTCGGTAAACCCAAATGATGAGTAGCAACATCAGGATCAAGCCCATGAATTTCTGTATAGTTCCAAGCAAAAAAATATTTATTTTTCTTTTGAAAAGAAATATACATCCCTTCTTATTCAAGGGTCATGGCCGCACTAATTAAAGTGGGGCATGGATCTTTCTCTATACCCAGATTTATTTCTCTGAGTTCATCCACAGTGGTAGAGATACCCTCTTCAAATGATGGAGGAGCATCTCTAAGATCTTCCTCTTCCTCTTCATCATGTGTTATTTCGTCCGTTTCTACTTACATAGTAGATGGAAAAACGTAATTTTTATGATCAAAAGGGATGTCAAAATTTTCACATTTTGAAGAAGAAGCTTCCATTTCAGACCCTATTGATGATAAAGGGTCTTCTTTGGGAAATAAAGAGGAGATGATGGATTGAGAATTGACATCATTATTCGCCTCTGATGTTGCTATAAATTCTTCTGGCCTGATTGGTGAAGTATAGACCTGTTGGATTTCATCAGATGAAATGAAAATGTCACCACTTGTGCTTTCATCACTGTTTGGTAGGTTACCAATTTCTCCCATGTTGTCTGGCTCGATTATCGTAATTGACATTATGGATCTTTCCATAAGAGTATTTTGATTTGGGCCTATTTTGTCAATTTGACTGATAGGTGACACATAATTTGTACTCACATGTGTAAATGGATTTATTGGAATCCTCTCCAACCCATATGGAGCATTAACTTTGGTAATTTACTTTATTATAGATTTCTCTCTTCCCTTTCATGTGATAAAATTACGCCTCAATGTATTGAGACTCAAATGTCTTGAATGGGGCCTTATCACCATACAATGTTCCAACTTGACCATTGAAACTGTATTTGAGACATTGATGGTATGATGAAGGGATAACCGCATGCTGATGTAGCCAGGGTCTTCCAAGCAAGACGTTGAAAGCTGAGTCTTGATCAACAATCATGAAATCCGAATTGGATATAAGATCTCCAAACTGAGTTCTGAGTGTAACTTCACCCAGTGGTTCATGTTCATTTTTATCATATCCTTGTAACACCATGGTAGAAAGAGATAAATCAGATTCCGTGAGGCCCAATCGATGAAGCGTACAAATGGGCTTGAGGTTGACTCTTGAACCATTGTCAATGAAAGCTCTTCGGATATCTACACCATTGATTTTTCCAGATATGTACAGAGGTTTTATGTGTCCATTCACAACATCATCTTCATCTTTATCAGTAAAAAATATCACTGCATGGCATTCTGCAGGATTATTCTTTATGCGATAGACTTCAGCTGTAGCAATTTCAGCTTCAAACTCCTGAGGACTTGACAATGCTTAGATGAGTGCTTCCTGAAGAACTTTTGATGGATTCAAAGCATCCAAAATTGATAACTTGGCTTGTACATGGGCCAAGTGTTTCAATATATCATACTTTTGATCTAGAGGTCTATGTTTCCCAACAGGAATATGCGGTTTAGCAGGTACCTTGGAAGCAGATGCTTTGGAAGCTGATGAATCTTGTATTTGGATAGAAGTCGACAACATCCTTGGTTTTGGAAGATTAGACAGATTAGATCCATTTACATGCTGAGATAAAGAAGATGGAACCTTCAATCTCTCTTCCAAAATAACTGTGCCAAGACTGAGTTAGCTATTGGCAGAAGAACTCGCTTATTCTTTTTGATCTCGCAGAAGGGCTCTACCACGAGTTTCTACTGCATATAGAGTGCTAGCAGGGGTAGAATTGGATTAGTGGCTTTGCAGAGATCCACATCTTTCCCTGTATCCTGAACCTCTAGAACTTCCTCGGATTCCCTTATTTGATTCAGGGAATTCAGGCTCATCAAAATTGAAATTACGACTGGAATACGGATCTGTTAATTGAATCATATTAACATAACCAAAGATTAACTCTTCGTCTGATAAAGACTCTGCCTGATTAGCCTGTTTAGGGGGTGCTCTTTGATGGGGCGGTGACCATGTCTTTGAAGTAGATGGAATAAAGCCTGCCAGAGTCAATGAAAATTTAGGCTTTGACACTTACTCATCTTCTTCTGATTATTTTTCCTTCTTTGAATAAAACCGATTCTTTGAGGACATTCCCTCTGATGAAGAGGGTTTTACAGTAATATTCATGGCAGAAGACACAATTTGTTTCTTTAATTGTGTTCGCACAATGGGATGATTCAGATTGATTGTCTTTCTGACCGTCCAATCATCATATTTCTGTGCATTTCTGCTTTTGACTTCTATCCATTCACCTTCCTTCTTTGGAACTGTTGCAGTAACACATGCTACCTGAGTCGAAGAACCTTTCAACTTAACTAGTCCCATGTCGACCATCTTTTGCAGGAGGTCTTTGAATAAAAAACACTCCTGGATGGGATTCCCCAACATTTGATGAAAGGGAAAATAATTGGGATGGTCTTCATCTCCTTCCTTGTTTGGCCTTTGGGCACTGGTAATTGAACCAAATTATTTTCCAGAGCTAAAATGAAGTAACCGGGAACTTGCTCATTTCAGAAACAGTATGTTTTACTCTTCAAATACTCAAATATTTTTTGTCGTTGATCTCTTTGACCAATTGGACGAAATGACCTTTGTTGTTGGCGTTCAGGAGGTGGATCCCTTCGAGAATATGATGGTTTTGACGTAGAAATAGATACAGGCGCTTGTTTAAGCATAACTGTTGCAGTTTCCGCATTACCCATTCTCCTTCTTGGAGCTGATGGAATTACGCGAGATTTAGCCTTAGCCTGTATAAGGGAATCTTCAATCTACTGAGCGATTTATGTAAGGTATCGAAACCCTCCTCTGTATTTCACAGGGATCAATGGCGTGCGTAATTCATCATAAAAATTTTCCAAACAGATTGGAAATAGCTCCTCCTAAGGGAGTGCTAAACTCAGGGAATATGTTAATCCCTTCCAGCGAGCAATGAAATCAGAGACACTTTCATTCTCCCTTTTCTTGCAGTTTGTATGATCGAAAACTATCGTTTTTTGCAATGTTGAGTTGAACTGAAGAATGAATTTTTGGTGTAGATCCCCCATCCGATGATTGACCGGGATTGCAAGCTTGTATACCAGACAAAAGCTGGTCTTTGCATGGTTCGCATGAAGCATATGAGTTTCACTGCTTCTTACTACTCTGGAGATCCAATCATAGGATCACAACAAGACACGTAATGTGTCAAAAGTTATTCAGGGTCGCATGATCCATCTAATGTATGGAAAACAGGGTTTCCAAAACTTGATGGAGGAGAAATTGTATCTACCCATTCATGGTAAACTATATTTTCTAGTTTAACTTTCTCATGTTTCCCTTCCATAGTTTCTAACCGAGCTGTTAATGACCAATAGTAGTTATTAACTTTTGATAAACATCCGGTTCAATTTGGTCTTGGGTAGGTGCAATTAATGGAGCTTGGATAGATGTGGTGGTTCGTGCTGCAACTAATGGTAGTACTGCCAACCGTTGTTGTGCTTGACCTGTAGGATTTGACCTCTGAGGGTGTACTGATAAAGGAGGATATTCCTGATCCATCTTAGTAGCTGCAACATATTCCTTCGGCTGTCGGACTTCATCATTATTAAGAAGAAGACTACTCTGAAGTAGTTCTGCATTCAACTTTCTTAATTTTTTCATTTCCTCCTCCTGTTGTGCATAACTTTTCTCTAATGAGAGAGATTAACCTTCTCCCGAGGAAGGATATGTAACCTGATTCTTTCCCCTCCCTTTGTTGGATACTTTTTGGAGAGAGGGAAGTGTATTACCTAGGTTCGGAGTAATCTTTTGACTTCGTGTACGCACACCTTCTTCATTTGTATCGGTGCATACATTTTCTTGAGCAGGACGCTCTTCATCTGAGTCCCCTGAGTGAGCCTCCTCTGGTGGATTAGCAACAACGACATTGATGGCATTGATTGATGCATAATGCATCACATCCCTTCTATCAACATTTCTTTGATATTGTCTTCTTTCATGTCTTTGATGAGACATTTCCTTTTGTTGATTCAATCCTTTAGGAACATCTTGATGAGATATAACTTGGAGAGAATCTCCTGATAATTTTTCTCTTCGTTCCTCTTGGGGAATCTTCCCCAATCGAGAAAAGACCGACTTTCTCTGAGGAGGGGATTTATGATTTGAAAGAGTCCCCAGTCTCGTGAACTGGGGATGTTCCTGCAGTTTCCGCTCAACTCCTTGAATCCAATTTGTTGATTCTGAGGGTTGGGTTAAAGGAGTCCCCCATCCGACAGGCTGGGGTGGCTCTTGACATGCTATTTCTGAGATATTCTTAAAATCTCTCCTGATCTTGCAAATCATAGTTCGGAAATTAACTGGATGCATTAACCTATATCCACTTTTATCACCTGGTTCAACAGACCGTTGGATGATTTCCAAAACTTATGTTATTTGAAGATGTGTTTGATCCATATGAGAGGCATGTGCAATATTCTCGCCTGCTTGATGTAGGAGCAACTCAACAACTTGTTCTCTATATGCTTTATTTTGAGAGGAACTAGTTGAAGCCTATTCTTGAGCAAGATTTTAATTACAAACAAAGTCCATTGATCGTGGATGGCCATGGGAAATAACATTGCATGAGCCCATTTTCGGCGGGCTTTGCTGACTAGAAAGCACTGTGAAATGTAGTGCTCCATGAACACCCCATCCTCTGATATGAACACCAGATGGGGCATTGGAAATTAACTGACGCATTTTTCTTAGTGCGCCATGGCATTAACGATGAAGGGTTCTCTGCTCCTTTTTAGCATTCAGATACCGAGAGAATGATAAAGATGCCATATCAATCTGACGTTGTATCCCTTCTATTATCTTAAGATTTTTTTTTCATATTCATCATAAGATAATACCTTCTTCTTTAATTGACAAATAGTTTTCCATATGTTGATGCAAATATCATGGACCTCTTCTTCCATCAACATTTTTTGAATGTCATACTCGGAGTCATCTAAAGGCCAAAACATGACTAGTACCTCACGTTTCGCCAGTTTTTTCCTTATGTTCCGCATTTCCTCTTCATCATTAAATGAAGAATCTTCTACCTGTTTTGACCAGAGTTGGTGTTTCCCTGTTGCTTCATCAGATTCAACATGATTGGTAGATAGATCATTGATAAAAATAGAAGATTCATGACTTAGGGGTGGTTCGGAGAATGACCTACACCCTGGGATATCTTCTGATTGAGATAGTATTTCACTTGCTAGCGATAAAGCATCAGACATGACTGGTTTCGCATATACAAAATGCCTCAAGATAAGAGGGCTTTCACGGCACTACATTTTCCACTGGATTATTTTCCAGGCAATGTGAATCACTACTACGGAGACGACTTTCTCAGAGAAATTCATCATCATGGGGAGGACCACCATAATGGGTTACAACAAAAGATGAGATCTCTTGCTCCTTGGTCTTCTGACCACACAGACGGTACTTGTGGCTCTCATCTGAAGACGAAACATCAAGATTGAACGAATTGTCACGAAGCAAGCCTTCATTATAAAGTGTCTCTTGAAGACCTTTGGAATTAATGTTCCCGTTATTGGGAACTGAGGGAGTAGAATCATGAAATCTAACAGATAAATGTCTAAGGGCTTCAAGAACTCCAGCATCGAGCAAGGCCTTCTTACAGATTGGCCTTTGATCTCCTGACTGTGCTGGGTGGATCTATTTCTTAGATGCCTTCTTACTCACTTTGGAAACCACTTGTTGACGAAAGTGGATGCTCTGAGCAGGTGGATGTACCTGATCAGGAAAGATGGTCAGGTTAGGCTGATGATCTTTACTCAAATCTGGTGTATGTTCCTGACTTGGTTGTAAATATGATATGGGGGAGTAGGACCCATAACCTTCTTACACTGGAACAGATGTGTGTGTCAGTTCTGGAGTGAATCGTTGAAGTGTCACTCCACTGCTAGGGATTGATTTATGTGTCTTTCCCTGAGATGATGTTGAAGCTGTTATGATATCCTGGCAAGCATCCAGAATATGAGCAGGAATTTGCTTCTGCTCATTCACCATTGAAAAAATATGCTTGTAGACTTCAGCTGCCAGAACGGGGATATACGTCCATTATGGGCTTGGAGAAGGTGTATGTGCCTGTTCCAGTCCTCCTTTTCTTGTCAGTGAATCATGACAATACTCAAGTGTGGGGCCAGAGAGTTGTGTCTGCCTCTTGTTTGTCGTCAGAGCTTTCCGACTGACATCTCCATGCACTACCAAGCAAGTCTGTTGGTAGGCTTGATTAGTATTAGTAGGTGTATGTGCCTGTTGATTATACTTCGTCAAACACATTTGACGAGATACATCATATGTAGTCAGGAGAGCCTGCTGACTAATGAATGATGTATAAGCAGCAGTATGTTCCTGCCTATAATACTCCGCTAGAATTGCCTGGCGGGATTGGCGTGATTCTTACAGATGAGTCTGCTGGACAACAGAATTAAAACGGGTAGGTGTGTGTGCCTTCTCGTTGTTCACCACCAAGTTAGGTTGGTGGACTTCTCCGGAGATGGCAGGGATGAGAATCTGTCCATTGTTAACCGGATTCCGCCTCTGGCGTTTCATCTTTCCTGCTCGGGTTCGAGGAACTAGAGCCGAACGCCTGGAGTCAGCACCCTCATCATGTTGAGGGCGCACTACCGCACGAGTCTGGCAGCGATTGTTGATGGGAGCCCTCGGGAAGGACTCCTGTCTTATTGAATTAAGCTCCTAGGGGACCTGCTCATTCACTTCCCCAGAGTAAGGGAGAGAATGGAAATTGCGTTCCGGGGATAACGACTTGAAACAGTTGGAGATGGTAGTCAGCCCCGCCTGCCTCTTGATCACTAGTCGTTGTTGTCCAGACGACCTGTTTGAGTTGTTTACATGGTGGGCCTGTCGGGTAGCCTCCAGAGTTGGTATGGTACCTTGTTGAAGGTACTACTTAACCAGCGCATTTGATTCCCAGTGTTGAAGACGCTGAGGAGGTGGTGTCATCCTCAGAGCAGATGACGATCCAGTAGGAATAGCAGCAGTGGTATTTGCAACAGTAGTATTCACAAGTGTGAATTTGAGAGCAGCCATTATGGAAATACAGAAGATCTTGGAAAAGAGTGCATGTTTGATATAACAGACGTAATCAAGATAAATTCAGCCAATTCATCTTTTGGATGAGCACACATGTCAATGATTATTTTTGTTAGCCCTCTTATTGAGTTTAAAATAGGGGCTTAACAAATAAGTAAAACAACATTTTAACTTGGTTAAGGATTCACGTCAGGTTCACCATTTTTTGTTTCCCTCAGAATTCGGGGATGACCTCCTGGTTGGGAGATTCAAATGCTCTGATCGGTTTCTAATGGGGTTGTTCATAGAACCGGAAACATCCAATGATTCCACATCCATTTGGACCTACTTTCCAAAGGTAGGTGCTTCATTAGTTTCTGAACGGATGAGGCTTAGGAATTTTCATTGGCCAATAGGATGGGAGGTTGGACTTATCACACTTTTTTGAGGGGAATTATTGTCTATTATGGGACTCTCTTTATAGATTTATGTTATGTTCATGAATCCTTATTACATTACCAAGTATAAAATGAGCTTTCCATCATATCTAACAATCAATGATTAAATATGTAAGAAATTTAGAGAATCTTTTGTATGTATTCGAGGTTCTTCATCGATAGAGAATCATCTGTATTTGTTAGAGATTCTTGGTCAATGGTACCCTTCGACACATTTATACAGAAGTCTCTTGGTCATTATGATGACCATGAAGGTTTTAAAGCCAATCAGTGGGGCACATGAAGTTTATTGTCATTCAGAAGGACATGGATTATTTTAGAGTTGGGATCGAACCTGTAGATGGGCTACCTATGTATCCTTTGTTTATAAAATGAATCAGAACCCACTTAGTTCGAGTAAGGGAGTATGGTGTTTATGATTGATGGCTCAAAGAAGGATGTCATAATTACTTTTACCCTCTAAGATCACGTGAGTCATGCTCGGTGTGAGAAACAAGAGGTATTGGTAATAAAATAGAAAATTGGGCCATGAAAGATGTAATAATAAGAAATGGTTTCAGGCTTATGTATGTATGACTGCCCAAATAAATGAAGGTTAGGATTTACTTTAGGGATAAAATCCACGATCAGGTTCCATAAAGGAATATGTGCTTCATGGAGATTTTAATACTCTAACTTGGGACTTATTTCTGAAAAAGAAACCCAAATTAGGAGAGGATTGATAATTGGGTCTGAGAAGGAATCTTATATCAAACGAAAATTAGGACTGGTTAAAGAGAAATTATGGGACTTGGGGCTTACTCCTGAAAAGGAAGCCCAAAATTACGACTGGGACTTATTTATGAAAAGGAATCCCAGGTTATGGGGCTTGGGGCTTACTCCTGAAAAGGAAGCCCAAAAAATAATGACTAGGACTTACTCCTGAAAAGGAATCCCAGGTTAGGGGACTTGGGGATTACTCCTGAAAAGGAATCCCAAAAAATTATGACTGGGACTTACTCCTTAAAAGGAAACCCAAATTATGAGAGGATTTATAATTGGGTTTTACTCCTGAGAAGGAATCTCAGATCAAACTTAAATTAGGACTGGTTGAAGAGAAATTAAGGGACTTGGGGCTTACTCCTGAAAAGGAAGCCCAAAATTATGACTGGGACTTACTCTTGAAAAGGAGGCCTAGGTTGAAGGACTTATAACTGGGGATTATTCTTGGAAAGGAGATTCAGGTTATGGATTCTGTCATCTTAAAGGATGAGGTTGGATGAATGATCTCTCACTTTTGAGTGACATAAAGATGTAAAAATCTCTATGTTTTGAGAGATATTCCACATAATTCCTTTTAGATAAGGAATTCAAATCAATAAGTCATGCCATAAATGGCTTTGAAGAGTGTGTTGAAGACTGAATCTTGAATAGGAAAGGTGTAATGGATTACGAGGGTTAAAATGGGCTAGACGGGCACCCAAAAAGGAAGGGGCGTGCAAGTCTTGGAAGGCGCACAGGTATTGCGTGGGCGCGCAAGTATTGGTCGCGCAGGTATACCTGTGTGACATGTGTGGGGTACATGCGTGATGTTCAACCAGCATTGAAATACTTGAGCGACTCTTTATTAAAGCCTTTAGAATCATCTTGAGGTTCTTCCAGAAAAGGGACATGCAAGTTCTATCGAAGGAGTAAGGCGGCGCGCAAGTGTGGCCACTTCCCTTAAGGGCTGGCCACTCAGGAGCGCAAGTGTTAATGATTTTCAACACTTAGGCTTTCCTTCCTCTCTTTAGATCTTCTGTTATAGGTATGAAATTACCTTAGAAGTGTTCCAGATGCTTTGAGAAGAGACATGGGTTTCGGGAGCTTCAATCTGAGTTTCTGGGAAAAAATTCCTCCTTAATGGGTGGCACATAGGGTCTATTTATAGGCAGGAGAAGACCCCGGGCGGTTACCAGGCGGTTATCAGTTAGGTCATGCAAGTCACTTTCATGAACAACATCGGCGCACAAGTCACTTGCATGACCAACATCAGCGCGCAAGTATACTTGTGCGACCATTTTAGAACTTGTTCGACCTTTGCGCAATGTTCTTATTCTTCCTTCCTTTGTCAATTATTGATATTTGTTCAAAGGATGAATCTTCTTTGTTCAAGGTATTTCCCTTTTCATTCATTTAGACTCTGTGATGGAAAGGAACGTCAACATGTATTTATAAGAAGATGTTTCTAGTCTTATTTAAAAATTTCATACATTTTATCACGAAAAAATTAAATATGTGAAAAATATTTCTATTAGGAAATAAAAATATAACATGAATGATTTGGGTTATATATTTTTATTCACCATGGATGAATAATAATACATTTCATAATCTATCAAAAGTAAGAATATAAAGTGTTTTATGATTCCCATTTAATATTCAATGTCATTATGATAATGAATTGATGTTTTTTTATAAAATCATTTTTCATTGGTAAATCATTAATTATTTAATATTTTTTGTTATAAAACACATAAATAGATAATTTAAATATATTTATATTTTAATGTGATCTTATAATAATTTATTTCTTTCGTAATTAACAAAGGTACCATAATATTCTACTTGATTGATATAATTTAAGAAATGTACCCTATAAACCTCAATGATTATTGGTATTTAGATAGTGGGTTTAATTAATACCTAACTAGAAATATTTTAAATTTTACATCATTTAATCCATGTGGATGAGTCCTAGATACATTTAGATACAGCTCTAATGGACAAAAAAAAAGGAACCAGGGATGTTATATTTTATGAAAGAACTTTTATTTTTTAAATATTATCCATAGAAGGTTTAGAAAATAATTTAATAAGTATATGATATTTCCATAAAAAGGGATTAAATTTAATATTATAAAATGATAAATGCATAATTGTGAATAGAAAATCTATTTAATTTTGTAAAAAAATAATTGATAAATATTAAATTTAAAATTATTCAGATCTGACCAAATAGAATGTCATATATTTAAATGTTGTAGATGAAGATGATTTTTTGTGGAATGGGATATTTGGACATGAATATTTAATACTTCTACATATGTTTTCAAATTTTAGGTTGGTTCTTAAATTTCAAAAGTAAAATATTTATATGTTGTTTAAGATTGTGTTTGAAGGGTAAGTAACATAAATAATTATTTAAATCTATGAATAATATTATTACTACTAGATGTATCTAATTTCTACATATTGTATTATTTTTTATTATAATAAATAATAGTTTAGGTGAAAAGGATATAAATTTTTAATAGTTAATTACTATAGTAGATTCATTTATTTCATATTTTATAAAATTAAAACTCAAATAATATTTTTTGGTTTCTGTAAAATCATTCACAATAGGGTTTTTTATAAAATATTCCATATATATGTGATTTAGTAGGTAAAGTTTTTAATTAATATCGGTTTTTAACTTTTTATGAAAATAGATGTGAATATTATTTTTCATCCTCTAGCACAACACGCCATAACAGTGTGGTTGAATGAAAGAATAGATCAATTCATAACATTTATATATCAATGATTATTATGCTTAATGTGGCTAAATATTGTACGATGATGCTATTAAAATATATTTTAATGTTTTTAATTTGATTTCTAGTATAAAATATTTAAATAAAACCTCTTATGAATTATTGAGAAGGAATAAACCTAAACTTGATTTTTTTTTATATTTAGTGGCAGTTATTTTATTCTTAATACAACATATATATTTACTTATTTGATTCTAAATGTGATGATTTAATATTTTTAACTTTTATCATAATGTTAAGTCACATATTATTTCAATAAGGGAATATTAGTTTTTGAACACTCTCTGTAGAAAACATTTGATGAAAACACAATATGAAATTGAATTCACATTTATATTAAGATGATGATGAATTCATTGAATTAATTTTTTTGAATATAATGATAAATAAAATTATAGTGCATCTTTTTATGTGAAAAAAATAACTTCTAAAACTAATTCAATAGATTAGATAAATCACAAACATCATCCTCATGAAAATTTATTTGGAAATGAAGAATCGAGAATAAATACTAGTAAGTGTGTTTTAAATCTCTACACTAATTCTATATTGGATTTTGATTTAGTACCAATTAATATTGATATTTTTGTAAATGGTTTTAACTAGGATAATGTTATTAATGAATAATTAATTCAAATTGATAGAAAAAAGGTTCTTATTTTTTTAATTACTATAAGATAATAATATAATTGGATCAATGTTTACTTTTTGAAATAAACATTATTAATATAGTAACATTGTTATGTGTAATGTATAACTAGTGACATAATGATTTTTTTAAAAATATGGAATTTGATTTAAAGAATATTTTTAACGTTTTTCTTAGAAATATTTTATTATAAATTTATAATTGATTTATTTCATTCACAATGAAAAATTAATTCAAATGATTGTAAAAAGATCCTTTTTAAAGGAATAATTTAAATGGATGTATTTTATAAAAAACACCTCAATTTTGAAAATGAAAAATACGTAAATAGTTTTTAAATATATTAAATAATTATATAGTCTAAAATTAGATACTAGATCATATAATGAGATACTAACACAATACTTGTTTTAAAATATTTTTTCTAAAGGAAACGTTGATCCTATTATGTTTATAAATCAAGTTTCAAATAATATTTTTATTATAAAAATATATGTTTATTATAGAATATTCAGTTCTCTAAATTATTTTCATTGTAATTATATTTATAATTTAATGATTAATGATTTTGATTGGAATTTTATAAAAGAATTAAAATTCTTTCTGTTTTTACTTATTGTCTAATGAAAATATTTTGTTTTCTTAAATCAATCTATGTATTCTAAAAATATGTTAAGTGCTTTGGCCTTGATTATTGCATGTATATTTATAAAATAATGTGTAACAATTTTTAATTATATTTGGATGAATCTAGAATATTTTTTTTGTAATATTTTATAGGAGGAATCATTAAATGAATTAATTTTATGATATATTTCCCTTCAAATAAATTTATTATTTTATATCTTGGTGAATCGATAAAACCATTACAAGAGGAATAATAATATATAATTCCATTTTAACATAGGAAATAAATAATTGAGTGAATATAAATAAATAAAATTTTAGTAAGAAATATTTATATTGTTTTGAGAAATAGAAAATATATTTACTAATAATTAAACAATATTTTGAAATTTCATTATATTAATTAAAATTATTTTCTCCCTAAAAAATGGATATATTATTTTTGAGAGAATAATGTTATGATATATTCCTCTTAAAAAAATATTTTTGAATAAATGAACTATATTTTTAAAGCAACAAATCAGAAATAGTTTAGATTTATGTTATGGGAATTTGAAGAAAATATATTTTCCAATAAATTCTGAAAAAATATTCCAATTTTAAACAGTATTTTAATTTATGTTTTTACATAGTTTAATTTTGTTATAAAATAGTTTCCATGAAAAATATGTTAATTTATACTATGATTAATACAATTTGTATATTCTTAATTAATGTTAATTTTATATATCGTATAATCAAATTGTACTTCAGAAAGCAATTTTCCAGAAAAACTATTTTTATAAATTTTTAAGAGTTTAATTATAAATTGAATTATTCTATTTTAGTGAAATGAATTTGTAAAAAATTTTAAACATAATTTAGATTAGTTTAACAAATAATTATTTATAATTGAAATATAATTTTTTTTAAATAATTATCAGTAAAATCTGTAATTTTTTAGCTTGGTTAATCTATGAACAAGTTTAGTGGGGTTATACTAATACAAAAGGGTATTTTGGAAATTTAATTTAATATAAATCGAAATTTATGGCCATATATTGTTTTCATATTATCCTAGCACTATATATCTATCGATTTGAAATCATTTTTAATGAGTATGAAATTATTATATTTTACTCTTAAAATTCCATGTGTGTCCTCTCCACCACTTATTAAAGGACACCCCTCCTTTTTCTTCATTAAAAAACAATGATTCATATAGCTAGTCTAATAATTCTTTAATTAACTTTTAAACGTATATATAAACAATTTAAATGTGAATTTAATTTTAAAATATATTTCAATGGGTCCTTCTATGCAGGGTCATAGGATGATAACTTGAGTATAGGTAATCATCCCATTATATATCTAAAAAATTATTTCCTATAATACAACCTCGAAATATATTATATTAATTAAAAATATAATTTATAATTATAAATATAGATTAATTTTATTATGATTATGTTACTATCATTATTCACCCTCTTTTATGTCAAATTGGAATTGAACATAACACGTGTGCACAGGTGTGGAGTACCACATATATGCAATGATAAAATTAATTATCCGTCACCAAATTTCATGGATTGTAATTTTGATGTGTTTATTTTTTACATATATCATATTTATGAAATGATTATTCTTTTTGAAACATAATATCATATCTACATTCTTACATTCAAATCCTTTGGAAAACAATAATTTTTTTCTTGTGTATATGGGGAATACTAACTCCACATGGTGATATGAATTTTATTCATTTACTTCTTACATGGATGGAAATAAAGATTGATTAAATGTATATATATATATATATGTAATTAATTATATCATTATAGTTATGAAATTATAAAATAGTATTTATATTTTTTCCTTCTTTTCAATTGAAATGAATACAATGTTCATGCATATGTATAACATACCATCTCCGTGAATGATGTAAATCATATTTTTATAACAAGATTTAATCAAATACACTAACTCTAATGACCTAGAAATTTCATGGAAAATTTATTTTTCCTTAAATCTTCAGAATATTTTGAGTACGTAGTTTATGAAGGCACCTGATTCTGAGGCCCAGTGTGCCCAGAATAATTTTATGAATTTTAGCTCGGGTACGTTCATTGAACAAACTAGTGGGTTTTTCAATATTTTGAACTGGTGCTCGGAATTGAAATCTAAGGGCACCGATTAACTCATAGCGCTAGTATTCACTTAAGGGGACCTTTACCGCAGTTGTGTTTCACGTGGGTTGAATGTTATGATTGGTGTAAAATTAAGAAGTTAAATAAAATTATTAGAAAACTTTTATTTATATCTATGAAATTTAATTTCTCCCATGGGAAGTTATTGGTGGGGCCCACACCCACCCAATATCCCAGCTGTGGATATTTGAGAGATGGGGACACACGAGCCCCAAACCATAATCTCACCATAACCTCTCTTTAACCCTATTTAAACTCCCTTGTTTAATTCATCACAACCCCCCTAATTATGTATACTCTTCCTATCCCTCTCTCCCTCTTTAATTTTTTCCAACACAGGTTAATTAATGAATTCTATCTCTTCAATTAATTAAATTAAGTGGTTAGAATAATTAATTTTAAATTGCATGTGTTAATAAAATAATATCAATAAGCTAATAATATTTTTTTGGGGAATTTGTTGGGTTAAGTAGAGTTGGGAGAGAGATCTTGAGAAAGAGAGAAAAGTATTCCTCTCCTCAATGAAGAATGGTTTCCTTCTCAGATAAATAACTACTCGGTGATGAATGCTCCACGATTCTCAAATCCACTTCTTCCTCCACGTCAGAGGAGAAGACAACAATGTGAGGAACTCACCAACATTGAAATTCATTCTCCGAAATTGAAGGAGAAACTTCACTTTCCACATCTACGAAAAAAACCATATTCGAGGTAGGGGTTTGTTCATTTTGAAGTGTTTTTCTTGTACCCCGTTCATTGTTGGAAATCATTATTTATTTTCATCCATCTAATACCATAAATCACGGAGGGAGCGGTCTGAACGAACACAGCCCAACAACCCTCCATAGTCTCTTTTGATTGCGATGGAAATAATGAAAATAAAGTGGCGATGAACGGGAGTGGCGGACATGCACCGACCACATGTGGAAGAACTATGGCCCGCAACCGTTGGCCGCACGACCGATGAAGAACCGGACGGCCATAGCCGACCGAGCCTATGGGAGGAAGCATGGTTCCCCATGGTGCCACACTACGGAAGACTGCGGCCGGAATTCCGCGGTCCACTTCGACGAAAGAACAAGCTGGCCCGTCGGCCGTCTGGGTGGAGGAGAGTCGTGGCACCGGATCAACCGCGGCCCTCCTCTACGGGGCACTTGTGCCAAGATTGTCAGTCGGCTCAGGTTGACTGGTTAGGTAGGGTGGCAGTTCATGGCTCCATCGGTTTGTGCAGCAGGGGGGCCACGCCCCCCCCCCCCCCCCCGCCTTGGACTGCTCGGCCCCCTCGGGCCAAGCCGTGGTCGGTCAGCGCCATGCCAGGTCGCGCAGGGCCGCGCCGGGCCAGGCCGGGTCGTGCCCCGCAAGGCCAGTTCATGACCCCTCGGGCCGGGCCATGCCCCTCGGGCCAAGTCGCAATCTTTTTCGGTCAGGTCTGACACCCTTGCTGGGTCGGACCCTCCAGAACTGGGTTACCCCGACCCGATGTCCCACTGGGCTTAATGGGACAGGCGCGTTTTTTACTTAAATGTGAATATCTTAAAGACCACGTGTCTGATCGATGCTCCGTCTACGACACTGGGACCCTTACGATGAGGCGGTCCTTTTGTGATACTCTAAATGATTTTTGGACAACATTAGAAAACTGTCTCGCTTGGAATGAAATATTTCCAACCGAGCCCCTGGAACAAAAATTCCAATATCTCTCAGACCATGCATCTGATTGGTGCGCTGTCTATCACATTGAGTTCCTATTTACAAGATGAAACTTTGTTATACATCAACTCTGGGCATTATGATAGTTGATTTATTGACCTAATTGGCTTGAGGAGCGGACCCTCCCGGAATCGAGCACGCAATGTGTGGGAACCCTATAGTTGGCTGCGACTGTGACGACTACGGTGATGGGATCCTTAGTGGTTTCGACGATGATAAAGACTATACTTGGATCCTCCATGAGTTCGGCAATGAGGAAGACTGTACTTGGATCCATTGTGGGTTCGGCATCGATGATGACTGTACATGGATCCTACGTGGGTACAGCAGCGATGTTTACTATACTTGGATCCTCCATGGGTTCAGCAGCGACGACTTATGTACTTGGATCCTATGTGGCTTCAGTAGAGGAGAAGATTCAGAGGCTACATATAATCATATCCACCTCTCTTTATAAACTGTATACCTGTGTGAGCTGAGTCTTGACTTCCAATATATATCATTGATGTGATTGACTTCTTTCTTGTGTGGATTGGGTTGTGCTTGGGGTCCTGATTTGTAGCCGAACTGTAATTGATAACACAGGTATATGTATGGGAATATACCTCTATAGAGTCAGTTGTTACTTCGTGATTGTATCATTCCATTGTGGTTTATCCTTTATGGATTCTGGGAGACCATAAGGGGTCTCGGGGTCCCTACTAAGTATCGTATACTCACCCCTGCACAGGATACGCCCGCAATACATTGAGTTAGATGCAGATGATGGACAACACTGACCAAGGAGGAGCCTTATGGAGCTGGACGGTACCTGGAGGTGAAGCACTTTGAGGAATGTACACGGGGCGAACTGCCAGACCCGAGGAGCTGAGGAGACCATCTGTACCCACCCTTCTGGTGGGATAATCAGAGGATGACTCAATGAATGATACTTTTCTATTGTATTTTCTTTTCAGTTGTACTATACTATTAGTTTGTCTTGTATACTGGACCATTAACTTTTCAGCACTTACTTTTGTACTCGGTTTTACTTAGTTCTTACCTAACTTGTGTACTCTATTGTGTTTGTTTACTTTTATAAAGGAAATTCCTTACCATTTACGGAGATTTAAACCTTTGGTGCTAGTCTCCAGCCCCTGGCCTATGGAAGGAAGGCTTGGGGTAGTCATAGTACGGGACCCATGTACGGGTCGTGACAAATTGGTATTAGAGGAGTCGGGTCTACCGCAGAACTCATTACTGTGATAATTTATTCACTGTGAAAAAATAGTGTTAAGAGTATTGATTGTGGTTATCAGTCCAGGGATTCATTTATTGGTGCGGTGGACGATGTATCCATACACTAGGACCCTGACTTCTAATTTCTGACTCAGTGCATGTAAATAGTTGTTCAGGGATTTCATTATTAGTTAATCACCAAGGCAATGACAAGTAAATTGTTCAATAATAATTACTCCAATTTAGGAATGTTAATTTTTATGGGAAGCTATCGAATCCATAAACACACATACACATATCAAATCTTGAAAATCAAAGTTTGATTTGGACCACCTACCTCAGTTTATTGATTGATGTTAGCCCAATGGAAATCCACAAAATCTGAGTACCACAACATCATCGGTCATTCTTCTGATATAAATCATAGGAAGAGAGATAATTATCAATACAAGATTTAAATCTCAACAAAAGGTGTTCAAATCACCATGGAATCCATCAGGAAGGCTCAAGGAAGACCTATAATTTTTCAATCACGTTCCAAGGTAAAAATATGGATGTCTCAGGGGGTTCAGGTGGGTTTATAATGGATTTTTGGATATTAAATTCGATGTGCACAATTTCCTTGGAAGAGGCACATTGTACGGAAAAAATTTGCCAATTGTAAAGACATCTCTATCTAGGATTACATGGTTGGAACAGATTGGTCACACAATTAATCAAACCATGCACAAACCATGTGTATCACACTGTTGGAACAATATAGCCGCACAGTTTTTCAAACCGTGGGAAAACCGTGCATATACCTATTTCCTTTATTTTTCCAAAAAGATTCACCCAAACACAACAACATCCATTAATAAAAAATAAAGGTACATAAAAACCTCAAAACATCATGAAAACATTTCAGAGATGAATCCTAAAAAGGCTGAGATATTAAAGTTTGTATGTCCAAATGGTATAACCACATAATCATCATTTCCATAGAATCTATAGAAATATATTTTCAAAATATTATCCATCTGAACTCACAGTTCATAACACCTCAAATGTATGTTAATTTTATAGAACCAATTTTCTCCCTCCAATTGATAAAATATTACATAATATTATGAAATAGGATATCAGTTCTTTATCATTACAAGATTAATATTTCAATTTTGATTACAAGTACAACAATTTATATCATATTTTTTACAAAAATATGATTCGATATAGATACGGATGTTCTTGGTTGATTGATCCATTTTCATTCAAAAAATAAATTCTAGAAATATTGTTCCTTCAATTATTTAGGTTAAATCATATAAAAATGAAGGGAAACAGTTCGTTCCCCTATAGGTGATCAATTGTAAACACTAATTATCTATTATGTTGAAACCATGAGTATTTATCATAAATGAAATCATGAAACATATAGCTATTGTTTTTAAAAAAAGTATTTCAAATATCATACATGGATTACATAGTTAATGCTTTCAATTAATAAGATACAGTTCAAACCACTTGTATTAAAGGAACATATATTTTTTAATTTTCACTACATTAAATATTAAAATACACTTAACACCATCAGATGACGTGAAAATTACATTCCATGAAATATAATTTATATGAGTCTAATTATTCAACATCCATTCAGTACCAAATATCAACTCATATATGTCCATATAAAGGATTGAAAAGACCCAAAATATTTCTTCCCCATTTTTTTAATCGTATATACTGCACAGATAAATACTTTACAATATTGATGGACAAGATTTTTTTCTATTTCAAAATTGAACTAATCATCAAAACATGAAAACCCATAAGATAAACAACATGGGAAGAAATAAGAGGGTTCTATGCACCCATATCAAACAAGTCCTTAATACATGTATAATTCCAAGTAATCCCACCTCATACTATTAATGGACCATATTTATCATCCCTGATAACATGCTTGACACCATAACGATTCGTAACAACAACCCATTTCTCTTCATTTACCTATTGAGTTTGAATTTGTTGTGGAGTCATGATATTCAAATAATAACCTTTACTCGCTTGCCTCTATAAATGGTGGTTATTATTATTCTATCTCCCCATTGATGCATGGGATGTCAAAGAATCATGTGAGTAATTTCAATCAGTTTATCTATGATTATAATAAAAATAACACTAGATATGTCACATATGGAAATAGATGTTTCATGTTATTGGTAGTATCGTACAAGCCTACTTGATAGGGTCATGTGATCCTAAATTCCAAAACATAGGCATACTTTATGGTCATAGAAGAAAATAAACTGACCATGTGGTCTAGTTTTTAAATGACCTATTAATTTTTATATAGGTTTACCTTGTCTATGTTTTCTATGAAATTTAGTTTCCACCTGTTATATTTATGGTAAACATAGATCCTCAGGAAGGATTAAAAAAGATGAATATTTAAATATTTTTCATTATTTATGATCTATGTATAGTTCGTAATATATGGACGTCATTCATTATGTAATTTTTAGTCATATGCCTAAGTCAATGAATAGTTATTTCAATGATTAAATTACTTTCTCTTCGAGGGAATGATGGACTAAATACAAAAATTTTGTTGTATACTATATTACCAAGATATCCACCTTATTATGTCTAATGAATATTTTTTCTTGAAACTCAAATAGTGTGGGGATAAATATTATTGGTGAAAAATCCATAAAAATAATCCCATGTAATTTGTGGGTCATATTTACCCTAAATTTTAAATTCCCTCCTTTATCTTTGCAGAACCTCAAACATGTAAGTCTCCAAATTAGGTTTTATATTAACTATTATTCCCAGAAAGTTATTGATTCAATTCATTATATTAAAAAAATTCCTCAACTCTATCAGTTTTTAAAGACCCTTAATGGATTGTTGGATTCTTCATTTAAGACGAACCTGGTTTTTCCTCTTATCATGGATCTTCATTCTATCTCCCTTAATCCATAGAATTAAAATAATGAATGTTTCTATGGAGAGAATCTTGGTTCAAATGTACCTTATTTGTAACAATATTTTCTATATCATCTCCATATTGTTTTCTACAACTTCTATCATGTTTAATTTATATAAAAAAAGAACCACTTTATAAACAATTTTTAGTAACAAAAGGATTAGAACCTTACAAATGAAAATAAAAAACATTATCTAGAAGTTTTCTTTTTGAAATATAACCTGCATTACTATGTTATCCATTTTCCATAAATCTTCGAATAAAAAAATATGAAATCTAAAAGGGTAGTATCAATTCTAAACCATAAAATGATAAACTCGTTAACTAAACCCTTGATGATGGGGGGATAATATATCTAGCTGTGTCTCAAAACATTATTGTACCCATACCACCCTTGAAGCACTATGTTCATTATAAAAATTTTATCTACATAGTATTTAAACTACCCATTTCATGGTATGACTATCATTTCTCATTCATTGTATCATAAGATAATAGTTAAAATGAACTAGAATAATATCATTTCTATGTAATAGAAAAACAAATATAGAACATTTCCAACTCCAGTACTGAAAGAAGACTAATACAAAATGTAACATCTAACCCATCCTCATTTTTTAAATAAATGAGAAGGTTCTACTGAACAAAAGTTATATTTTCAAGATACCAAATGATGATAATAAAATTTAAGGTTGTTAAATTATATTGGGGGATTATATTCCCTGGATTATAGAATAACCTATCAATACCATATAATAAATATCTCATCCTTCAATATGTTGCATGAGTAATGTAATATTACAAAACAAAGAAAAAATACATCAATGAAATCAATATTGGAGTGAAAATAGAACATGTAATTTCCAGGGAGATCATGACTCATAGGGATCATGTGACGTGATACCAAAATACACCTAAAAAAGATCAGGAACTCTAACTCCATATGATATGCCCGCTATATCAAGACACATCAGCAGACAAATATGTTTTCGTTCCATTACTAGTATCTCGATGGATGAAATATAAAAGTAAACAGAAGTTCCTAATCTAGGTTTTTGTATAAATGAAGTAGTATTTTCCAAAATAGGTCATAATAAACTCCATAAGAAAAATATGTGGTTATCATATTTATATAAAAAATATTGTTGGAAATAATTTTTGAAATTTATAAAAACACATTGTCAAATTTATGGAAATAAATTAACAAGAAATTAAATCATTTCTCATAATTTGGAAAATTAATTCTCAAGTTTTCAGAAAAAAACATGATTTATTTGTAATAGTGACATACCCATGATAGGTATCTAAGTGATCAACCAATTTTTCATAGGGTGACTAATATCCAGCTACCTCAATGGAAAATTCCATTTCCATAGAGTCACATTCAAAAATAAACTCACCCTAATCATGTATTTATAATTCCATTCTAATACATTTCACATAAAAATCAATCATCCCAGAAAAAATTTCCATAGACACGTTTTCCTTATCAAAACCATACCATTAATATAAAACCATATTTGATAAATTATAAAAAAAAAGTGATTATAAAATCATCTGGTTTTATAGAATTTTCAGAAATAACAGAAATTAATTTAAATCAAAATGACACCATAAATTAATAATAATTTGAGGTAAATGAATTAATAAAAAATAGTCCATATTGTTATAGAATAGTGGATATTATAAATAAGAAACACACCTCATTATGATGAGTGAAAATTAATAACAACATTGAAATCGTATTAATAATGGAACACGATATATTCCAATAAAAATATCTAAAAATATCTCATAAATATAGTACATATGGAATACTGATCTATCCATAGAAAAAAAATCTCAAAATATGGATGAGATAAATATATCATATATAAAAGGGAGAGAGAGAAACCATGACCTTATAGTGAATCCATATCTCCAATGCATGTTTATTTTACAAAATATCACTTTATATAAATGTTAATAACCGATGGATCGTTATACAGGACGAGAGTTTGAGACCCTATAAAAATTTGGGAATATGTGGGATTCAAAAGATTAAAATGTGTAAAAATTTAATTTTCCAATTAACTATTACATGTAATTTTGTTATCCTATACATTTTAGAAAATTGTGTTCTAACCATTGGTTGTCATTTCATGAAGACATCACTTCACAACATTGGATCACTTCCTTGGAAAAAACATGTTCTAATCATGATTTTCCCTTTGTGTCACTGTTATAGTTTCCCATGAGAATAATCCCAATTTTTCTAAATCGTGTGTTAACCATAAACTAACATAGTGAGTCATAGAAAAAGATAAATGGATTTATAGAGATTATTAATGGTTTATATTGATCATTGAAAACAATTTAACCATTAAACCCACCTCTAAAATGAATAAACCAACCTGAATATCATGAAATTTATCTGATGAATTTTATAATCATAAACTATATAAAACGATGGAAAATCATGTGAAATAGATAGTGTCACAAATGTTATGATTCATTGTAATACTATTTGAGGGATTTATATATCAATTTCTAATTTGTTTTTTTAGTGCGATTACGATACCAATATTACCAAGGTGTTATGTATTTTGTGTTACAATATTGGTTTTTTGGATTATTTATCATTACAAATCCGATGAAGAATTTTCAGGATCTACATCTCATAAATAAAATGAGTTTTATACTACTCTAGTTATTTATTGAAATTAATTTTCCCATTCATTTTCACATTCTTAAAAACTAAAGAGATAAAACTATATTTTTATGGGATACAAATTTATTTCAATCTTTGGTCGAAAATAATTTATCTTCCATGTCAATGTTTCCCAAAAAGGGTTCATAGATTTTTTAAATATTCCCAAATATTTTTACATTGCATTTTTACACATGATTAAAATTTTATGAAATATTTTAAAATAATTATTCCTATAATTATCTGAATCAGTTACATTAGTACATTCTTAAAAATATTGAATAGAATATTTTCTTTTTACATATACAACATGTTTGAAATTTTGGAATGTCATGAACGTTGAATTATTTCATGAATCCACTTTATGTTTAGAATTTTATTTTCAATGAATAATTTTTAAATAATATTTGGGAAATTATCAGATTTATAGGAATGATTTCAAAATGGATATAATATTTTACTCACATATATTTAATAAATTTTTTAATGAATTTCAATTCCCCAATTATAAAAAAACATTTTTTCTTCTTATATTATTATATGTATGTGATCCAATGGTTCCATTGATGTTATATCTCTGCATATTTTAGCATTATTCTGATGAGTAGTTTACTAAATGCATTAATTATCCATGGATTATGGTATGGTGGATTGAAGAAAAAAATTTAAAATTTATTTCATTTCATGAGTAATGATATAACGATATGTTGAATGTATAATTATTTTATGGAAACCATATATATGATTTTCCTAATTGTATGGGTGGGACATAATTATATATCCCTATAATGCATTGGTTATATATTTATAAATTATGAGAAAATAATGGAAAACATCATTATATGGTTTATCCAAAATTGTAAACAAATTTTTGTGATTTTCAACCATTGAAAAATCTATTACGTGCTTATAGAAAATAGTGATGATTCCTGATCTATTGTGTGATTGTGGTATCAATAGTTAACAATGAAATATTATAATGTTTCTATAATTATTAATGTTATATGCTTATATGATATAAACATATGGTTCTTGAGATATTTAGGATGGTTTAATACTCATACGATTCATTTACTATGAAATAACAATGGGTTATTCCTCGAATAATGTTTATAGTCTATGCTATGTTGGGTATGAATGTTGTACATTATACTAAAAATATCAAACCCTTATTCCTTTTTTATAATTTTATATTATCATCAATTGATATCTCTCGTGTTTACCCTTACTGAGCATTTATGGTCACCATTTCATATGATTATATTCCCCATGTTAAGTTGGATGGTAATAAGTTGGGTATGTTTAGGAGGAGTAATAAATGTGAAATTTCATTGGGATAAGTGATGTATATTTAATTAAATAATAATATTTTGTATATTTTCCACAAATACACTATCCCAATACATTTTAAAGAGATTAATTAGGAAATTTATAGAATATACATCTACCAAGTTTTAATACATTAAAATGAAAATATAAGGTCTCCATTGATACCATATTTATTATTTCTCCATATATATTATGATTGTGATAATGAGATACATATAAATCCCATTTTATTTCCATGTGTTATGTTATGATGAATTGGTGAAATTTTTTCAAAAATTGTTTCATATCCACTAGTTATGATACATGATGAATGATTCATGATCTTGTAGAAGACCAATAAATGTATTATGATAATGTTATTGTGGTTCCTAAAGTTATAAATCCCTCTAATTCAATGGTTAGGTATGGATATTTCAATATTTAATAAAAAATATAATGGATATTGAACCATGTTCTGTACTAGACATCATCTCTTGTTGTAGTCTGGGGATATAATATTAGTTTCGGATATGATGAAATGGGGTTGAACCCAATCCAAATTTTTATTGTTGTGTGTGATAATTGAATTTGGAAATTATTTTCTATGATTTGGTGTATTCAAAAAACTTATCAATTTTTCCAATGTTAAGATCTCATGAATGATGTTAGCTTATTACATTATGATTAATTTATTAAGATTGTTAAATAATTTTTATATGATTAATTAATATGATATTCGAGACACTGGTTATTTATTTTCAAATTTTATGTTAAGTGTTCCATTAAATTAGGATTATTCTATAATTATTTGATCATTAATATCTCCCTTTTTTACCGATTCAGATATTATGTGCTTAAGATTTCTTTTATTTCCATAAACCTAGTATTTTTGAAATTTCTATGTATGGTATGTTCCATAAGACTCCTATGTCGGAATATTTTTTTTGTAATATGTTTAATATATTTAAATATACCGGAGCATTATGTATCTATCATCTAGGTACACTAAAACATTATATTCTCTAGGAATGTATTTTTAAAACATATTGAATATTCATCTTTTATAATGTTACATCTATATATTAAATATTTGGAACTCTAATGTATGTTTCAATGGAATACTTAATAATTGTTTTTTATTAAGATTAAAATACATTGGTGAAAAAACTGTAGATCAGAGTATGTACAAGTTGAAATAATAATTCTTTCTTATATAAGATATTGTATGGATGTACTTGCAATACATATATATTTTGATATAACAAGTGGAACGGGTTTTTCCATTAAATAATTTAGGGATAATAACTCCCAAAAATAGTTTTTCAAAACTATCTTGACAACTATTCTATTGAAAATTTTGTTTTTCAATTATTTACCAATGAGTTTAATATAATCATTTGATATTCTTTTAAATAAGTTATTTATTATGAACCATTATGATAAATTTTAATAGTTGATGAACATCCATCAACTACATTAAAATTATGGTGTAAAATATTGAAAGTAATGTGACATGATTTATAAATCCAATGAAATATTTTAATGAATAATTTATTAACCACTATAATTAATGGTCCTATATTTTCATTTTAATCATTTTAGTTATTATAAGTGATAAAATATAAAACACTTATGTTTGAGGTTGTTACAAGAATCCTAAAAAAATTATTTTTCTTACATGCGCTTATAAATGTGAATTCCTTTATATTATGAAAAGTATATAAGAAAGATAATTCATATCCATTACAATTTGATGAAAAATAATAATGGATTTTTTAGAAAATCTCATGTATATCATTATTTTCAATTGATTTTTATGGGAATGTTCTTCATATAATTCCCATTATTCTACACCTAGATTAATTTGATGTAATTTTGGGAATATATTGAATTTATTTATATAAATCAGACATAAATATACATTAATGTGAAGTCACAATAGATATTTAAATCCAAAATATGATTTTATCTTAGTTTGAAGAAAAATAAAATATTATAGTGAAAATTACAGCCATTTTATGTGTCTTTATTTCAATTCATAAGTGTTATTTATCTCAGATTGTTGGGAAGAAACACAACATCAAATATAATCCAATAGTATGCGAATACATTAATTTATTTCCAAATGAGTAAGATATTCTTCCTAAAAGTTATAATTTTTGGTATTCAACGGAATGAAAACATGGTTCTACTCATTTTTTAGTGACTCTATATAGAATTCCTATGATTGAGATACATTAATTGGAGAAGAAACTACCATAGAATTGTGATAAATTAGTCATTCAACCAAATACTTTACCATGGGGTTCACCTATTAATTTTGTTAAAAATAATTATAGATCAATGTGACTCTTTATTGAATATAGGGAAGTGATCATGAAAATAATCATGATTAAGTATCATATGCCTCATAATAATGATTTTTATGATAAATGATAAAAATATTAATATTTTTATAATAATGATCATTGATTTGTATACTAAAAATTTAAGATAAAAAAGTGTGGACAGACCAAATATATCCTTTCATTTTAGTTGTAGGCACTTTGAATTTTTTTGTGAATCCATTTGTTTCTAATTAATTCCCCAACTATTTATATAGATTTAATAAATATAGCCCATAGAAATTATCTTCATCAGTTTTTTTATCTTTATTATAGATATTATTATTTATTTTATGTTAATGGATGAGCCTTAAAACTATTTTATAATTTACGAAAGACAATTTGGACATAAATTTGTATGAAAAATTTTTCTAAGACAGAATTCCCACTATAAAAAGATTGATTTCAAGATCATATAATGTAACGAACCCAAATATAGTAACCCATAGATGGTGGTTACATTAAAAAATTGGAATTCAATATAAGGTATTACATAACAAAGGATCATACAATTTTTCATTCAATAAGAACTTGATACATATGTGCATCCAATTTTGAAATTTCAAATAAATTGTAAAATATACTAACAGAAAAAAGCATGCATCCTTGAACTCATTAAATTTATTTATCATTACATCCTAGGTAAAGGGAAAAAATAATTTTTAGCTCAATTTCTCAGTAAGTTTTACTTATAGTGGACAATATGATAAGGAAATAAGAAATAAACTATATGGGAACATCAAGAACATAATAAACATTCCATTTAATCAACTACATGAGCACAAAATACATATATGTATAATATCAATGAATTAATTTCATCCAGTGGATAACTATTACTACGACCCATGCATCACTGCATGTCAAATTCATTCATCATATATTTTATGATCTATTTAATTTATAGAAAATATTCCTTATAAATATATAAATATTTTCCATAAATATAAAATATCAATATTTTCTAATTTAATTATATAAATTAAACTTTAAAAAATATATGTAGAACAGATATATAGTTCAAGATATAATTATATCCAGGATATGAATAATAAGGATATTTAATTAAATTTTTATGTCAAATAATCATATAAATGTTTTTGTTTCATGAGAATGTTAATGACGAAAAATGGAATGAGACGTAATATATTTTTTTATAAAGAAATGTATATTGGGGTAAAAATAATTGTAAGTGGAAAATTAAAGTTTCTTTATTAGTATAGTTCTAAATTTAAATCCATTATATACCTGTATAATTAAAAATATATATCATATGTTGGTTATGATGGTGGGAACATATGTTAACACAATATATAGTAAACATAGATAATCATTTTAATTTTTATTCAAAGTTGAAGAACCATATTTAATAAAACACTAGAAAGAAACCTTTAAAAAACCTTAAAAACATACATAAGAAAAAAATTATCATAATTAAATAATTTTAATAAAAATATGATATTTTTTAAAACAATTTTGTGAATTATGAACAGGAAATAAAATTATCTTGATTAAAAATTTGAAATAAGATCATCTATTATTTAAATCATTTAAGTACATGATTCAAGATACCATAAGGTGAAAAGTTGGACGAATAAATGGGTACTCCTTGAAAATCAAAATTAATAGATTATACATGGAATTTATGAATTATGGATTATTATATTCCTTTAATTAAAATTTGTGAAAACTTAAAAAATTTGATTGTAAAATAAATAATTACATATTTGGTAAAATTTATAAATGTCACACCATGAATGAATAAAAATGAAATGAAGATTTATAATCATGATTAATTTTTTTTTCTTGTTAAATATATCCATGGGGTTGTATATTCACCATTTAAATTTTAATAGGTTCATAATAACTAATTTTGATAAATGTAATGTAAATTGAGATCGAATCCCTTACATCACACTTCCCTATTAGAAGTCGACTAATAAAATTATGTAAAATTTTTGGTCAAATTTTATTATCTTATATAATATATAACTAATATATATAATATCATATATGATCTTATAATAAAATATTATCACCCTTTAATTAATAATAATTGATTATTACCATTTTTTCAGGTGTTCACTACGTCACTTTATCATGCATGTTATTTCCATGATGATTCAGTTCTTATGAATATGAAATTGTTTTATTATCTACAAAATGATATAAATGTTATCAATATAATATTAGACGATAAATAAATGTTTATATTCATTCATGAAATTTGATCAGGGAAAATAAATCATAACGCTTCGTGAGAATGGTATGAAATACTTAAGAACAAGTGACATTATCATATACATAATGGGTGAAAAGGAAAGAGGATATATAATATATTAAGTTTAAATATTCAATATTATGATGTAATTATTTTTATACCCATAGGTTATAATATTATGATAATCAAAATGAGTTAGTAATTGAAACAATCATGTCATAATGAGAGGCAATAGTTCTCCATACTCACGCGTAATTATTTAGATTCACATTTGATAGAGAGGGATATGGAAAAATATAATTCCATCAAAAAATAAAATATCACTATAATAAGTTTATGGTTTTTATTATATTTTATGTATTGATACATAATTTATGGTGGTAGAAGAAGAAGTAAAAAAGAAAGAGCTTGGTGATGTTGATTACCTTCTCATAGAAAACCTCTTTTGAATCTCTTATTAAGAGCCCTAGTGTTTTCATTTTGGCTTGAAAATAATACTGGAATACTGGAAAATTGATTCTTAGGAAATATTATGGATTTTTTTGGTTAAAATAAATGGTTTATAAAGCGTGAATAAGATAATGGAAGTGGTGTCACATTTTAATTGAGGTTAGTGGCACACTTGTATATTTTCAAAATTTTAAAATATGGACAAGTAACTATATTTAAAAAGTGGATTGATAAAATAATTTATTATTGTATGATAGGGAAAATGTATAAATTCATCAAATAAATGGAATTTAGTATGTTTTAGGTCATTTTTACCATTATCTTTATATATTAATCCCCTACTAAACCAGTTTTGACATTAATCATAGTGATTAATTTTGAATATTTTAACAATTCACTGTGACTAATACATAAGTATAACATATTACTTAATATTCTAAAATGTAATAAAAATATTTAAATCCATTTTTTCAAATTCAATTCCTTTATGTGCAGAATTTAATTTAAATATAAACTCATACAACATGATGAAAGATATATTTTAAAATAATGAATTTTACAGGCATAATATGATCTTACATTATATATATGAATATTAGTCATAATTTTATTGATTTAAATTAATATATATATATAAATAATCATTAAATTTTTATTATATCATTCATAATTATTTATTATTTTATTTAATAAACATGGATAGACATTATGATTTTGTAAAATTTATTTTAGAAAAAATATTTTTTACCACAAAATTATCATATATTTATTAATATCAACTTTAAATACTATATATGATTGTTTTTCAATATTTTAAGATATAATTATATATATATGGAGGAATATAAAAATAATACATTTTTAATTTTTCATAAAATCATATTTTTAACAAAAAATTTCAAAATGTAACTCTAGGATTATATTGAAAAAGTACGTTCAAAATTGAAATTTATACTATAAAATTAGATCTTTTGTTTAATGAAAAATGAAAATATGAAATGAATAAATTATCTATTTATATGTAATGATCAATTACTATAATTGAATATTTGGTGTTACGTTATTACATCTTATAAAAAATCATCCCCAAAAGTTTCATGGTTATTACTTTCTAAACAAATGAGGGCGGTTCCTCTTCACGTCATACTATGCTTCCTAGGTTTCTTATTCTATTTAATGGTTTATAAAAATTACAATTACAACTAGAGTCTCTTAATTACTCAATACAATCTCTAATGTTTCAAAAATATATATGGGATCTTTTATATATGATATATTGTGTTCCCATCCTATTTCTTTTTTAGGTGACGAAATATGTTGGGATTGAATTTACATGAATAAAAAAAATATACAGAACATAAAATATAATTTAGATAGACATGGGTTAATTTTAAAATACTACACCTTAGATATAATCATTTCAATAATTTGATAATTTATTATGTATCTAAGGATCTATTTCTATTTCTTACTGGAATTTATAATATACTTCCATGAGGATACATTCTATAAAATGTGATCACCCACATTGAATTCTTAATAATTTCTATAGTTATATTTATATGTACATTTCCTACATTGATATGATTTAATATGATTATAGATATATATTAAATTTATCATTTAATCGACAACTTGTTCTGGGCCTATATGTTTCCCTTCCACAACATCATCCCATCATGTTGATGGATGACATCTCATTTTATATAATTATTCAAACAATGAAATTTGAATACATGAATGGAAATATTTATTATAGTAAAACTCTAAAAAGGATATTACTAATCACACATACATTGAATGAAAAGTGAAAATGATATCAAAATGAATTATAGTTTTTAAATTTCCATTTTGAACTGTCTATCAGTTGGAGGATTGTTTTTTGTAATCAAATGAAGCTCCTTATGAAGAGAATTTTGACAGAACGTCAAGAATTTTGATTTCAATCTGTGATAATGATGAAATAAATGACATTGGTGCACCATAAATATTATATAATAATTAATATAGATTATTTCATGTCCATTATGAGGTAAATAATATCTTATAAAAATAAAATGTGTACATATGGTTAGGCGATCAATTAAAACCCATACTGCATCATTATTTCAATGAATATGTAGTAATCCCACATAAAAGTATTGTATAATGTCATGCCATTTCAAATAAAAATAAATAGAGATTAAAATAATCTTATAGTATTTTATCAATATTCTTTAACTAGTCAAAAATTTAATCATCTTGGTATTAATAAGAAATTTTCCACATCATATTATCCAACAATAAAAATTAATTAAAATCATTATACATATTATTGTTACTAGGGAGTATAGTAAAATTTGATATATATGAATCAATTAATAATTTCCTTTTATGATAATATGTAGACAGAACAAATATCCTATTTATAAATTTTAGAATTCCATATTTAAATATGAAGGCTTCCAATTTCTTATTATTCATGAATAAAATTCCCTTTTAAATATTGGCAACAATAGATTTGGAAATTTTTATCATTTCTGAAAAATATTGTTGTTGATTCTCCTTTCCGTCACAGCGTCTAACGACTGAAAAAAGGGAAATACCTTAGTCCAAAATGATTCATCCTTTGAAGATAAATCAAAAATCGACAAAGGGATGAACAAGGAGAACATTGCCCATAGGTCACGCAAGTTCCCTCATGGTCGCACAAGTACACTTGCGCGCCGCCTAGTGGTCGTGCAAGTCTACTTGCGCGACGCCTTATGGTCGCACAAGTGACTTGCATGACCTAAGTGATAACTGCCCGGTAACCGCCCAAGGTATTCTCCTGCCTATAAATAGACCATGTGGGCCCCCCATTTCAAAAAAGAAAAAGGGGATATTTTTTCCAGAAACTCGTATTTATGCTCCCGACGCCTAAGTTTCTTCTCAATGCTTCCGGAACACTTCTAAGGTAATTTCTTACCTAGAACGGAAGATCTAATGAGAAGGAGGGTGGCCTAAGTATTGAAAATCATCAACACTTGCGCGCCTGGGTGGACAGCCCTTATGGAAAATGGCCACACTTGTGCGCCGCCTTACTCCTTCAATAAAACATGCACGTCCCTTTTCTGGAAGAACCTCAAGAGGATTCTAAAGGCCTTAATCAAGAGTTTCTCAAGTATTTCAATGCTGGTTGAACATCGCGCAAGTACCCTACACATGTCGCAGAGGTATACCTGCGCCACCAATACTTGCACGCCCACGTAGTACCTGCACACCTTCCAAGACTTGCGCACCCCTGCCTTTTTGGGTGCCCATCTTGCCCATTTTACCCCTCTTAAGACATTACACCTTTCCTATTCAAGATTCAGTCTTCAAGACATTATTCAAAGCCATTTTTGGTGTGATTTCTTGATTTGACTTCCTTATCTGAAAGGAATTCTGCAGAATATCTCTCAAAACATAGTGATTTACATATCTTTGTGTCACTAAAGATTGAGTGTTCATTCATTCAACCCCATCCTTTATGATGAGAGAATCCTTAACCTGGGTCTCCTTTTCAAGAATAATTCCTAGTTAGAAGTCCTTTAACATGGGAATCTTCCTCAAGAGTAAGCCCCAAATTCTTAAAGTTCCCAAACATGGGCATCCTCCTTAGGAATAATCCCCAAACCATAATCCCTTAACATGGGACTCGTTTTCAGGAATAAGTCCCAGTCATAAGTTTGGGTCTTCTTTTTCAAGAGTAAGCCCCAAGTCCCCTAACCTGGGTCTCGTTTTCTGGAATAAGTCCCAGTCATAATTTTGGGGCATCCTTTTCTGGAGTAAGACCCAAGGCCCCTAACTTGGGCTTCCTTGTTAGGAATAATCCCCATTCATAAATTTTGGGCTTCCTTTTCAGGAGTAAGCCCCATGTCCATTAATTTATCTTTAACCAGTCCTAATTTACCTTTGATTTGGGATTCCTTCTCAGGAGTAAAACCCAATCATCAATCCTCTCCTAATCTGGGTTTCCTTTTCAGGAATAAGTCCCATGTTAGAGTATTCAAATCTTCATGAATCACATATACCTTTATGGACCCTGTTCCTGGATTTTTCTCCCTAATGTAAATCTTAATATTGATTTATCTGGGCAGTCATATATACATAGTCCCCAAAAAATTTCTTATGATTACATCCTTCATGGACCAATTGTCTATTCTATTACCAATACCTCTTGTTTCTCACACCGAGCATGACTCACGTGAGCTTAGAGGGTAAAAGTAATTATGACATCCTTCTTTGAGCCATCAATCATAAACATTATACTCCCTTACTCGAACTACATGGGTTCTGATTCCTTTTCTAAAATAAAGGATACATAGGTAGCCCATCTGTGGGTTTCATCCCAACTCTAAAATAATACATGTCCTTCTGAATGACAATAAACTTCATGTGCCCCACTGAGCGGCTTTAAAACCATCCTAGTCATCATAACAACCAAGAGACTTTTATATAAATGTTTTGAAGGATACAATTGACCAAGAATCTCTAAATGAATATAGATTATTCTCTATTGATGAAGAACCTCAAATACATATAAAATATTCTCTAAATTTCATACATATTTAATCATTGATTGTCAAAATTTTAAGAAATCTCATTCTATACTTGGTAATGTAATAAGGATTCACGAACATTACTTAAATCAATAAAGAGAGTCCCGGAGTAGACAATAATTCCCCTAAAAAAGGTGTAATGAGTCCGACCTCCCATCCTCTCAACCAATGAAAATTCCTAGGCCTCATCATTCCACAAACTAATGAGCACCTACCTTTGGAAAGTAGGTCCAAATGGATGTGGAATCATTGGATGTTTCCGGTTCTACGAACAAACCCGTTAGAATCCGATCAGAACATTTGAATCTCCCATCTAGGAGGTCATCCCAAAATTCTGAGGGAAACAAAAAATGTTGAACTCGACGTGAATACTTAACCAAGTTAAAATGATGTTTTACCTATTTGTTAAGCCCCTATTTTAAACTCAATAAGAGGGATAACAAAAACAATCATTGAAATGTGTTCTCATCCAAAAGATGAAGTGGCTGAATTTATATTGATTACGTCTGTTATATCAAACAGGCACTCTTTTCCACGATCTTCTGTATTTCCATAATGGCCGCTCTCAAATTCACACTTGTGAATACTGCTGCTGCAAATACCACTGCTGCTATTCCTACTGGATCGTCATCTTCTCTGAGGATGACATCACCTACTCAGCATCATCAATGCAGGGTATCAAATGCACAGCTTAAGGAGTACCATCAACATGGTACCATCCCAACTCTGGAGGCTACCCGACAGGCCCACCAAGTAAACAACTCAAACTGGTTGTCTGGACAACAACGGCTAGTGATCAAGAGGCAGTCGGTGTTGACTACCATCTCCAATCGTTTCAAGTCGTTATCCCCGGAACACAATTTCCATTTGTTCCCTTACTATGGGGAAGTGAATGATTAGGTCCCTCAGGACCTTAATTCAATAAGACAGGAGTCCTTCCCGAGGGCTCCCATCAACATTCGCCTCCAGACTCGTGCGGCAGTGCGCCCTCAACATGATGAGGGTGCTGACTCCAGGCGTTCGGCTCAGGTTCCTCGAACCCGATCAGGCAAGATGAAACGCCAGAGGAGGAATCCGGTTAACAATGGGCAGGTTCTCATCCCTGCCATCTCCGGAGAAGTCCACCAACTTAACTTGTTGGAGAACAATGGGTAGGCACACACACCTACCCGTTTTAATTCTGATATCCAGCAGACTCGTCTGGCAGGATCACGTCAATCCCGCTAGGCAATTCTGGCAGAGTACTATAGGCAAGAACATACACCTGCTTATAAATCATCAGTTAGTCAGTAGGCTCGCCTGACTACATATGATGGATCTCATCAACCACGTTTGGTGAAGTGTAATCAGTAGGAACATACACCTGCTAGTACTAATCAATTCTACCAACAGTCTCACTTGGTAGCGCACGGAGAAGTCAGTCAGAAAGCTCCGACAACAAACAGGAGGCAAACTCTAATCTCTGCCTCCACACTTGAGTACTGTCAGGATTCACTGGCAGGAAAAGGAGGACATGAGAAGGCACATACACCTACTCCAAGCCCGAAATGGACGTATATCCCCATTCTGGCAGCTGAAGTCACCAAGAATATTTTTTCAATGGTGGGAGAGCAGAAGAAAATTACTACTCATATTATGGATGCTTTCCAGGATATCATAACAGCTTCAGCATCATCTCAGGGATGGACACTTAAATCTATCCCTAGCAGTGGAGTGACACATCATCGATTCACTCTGGAACAGACACACACATATGTTCTAGTCAAAGAGGGTTATGGGGCATACTCCCCCATATCATACAGACAACCAAGTAAGGCACATACACTTGATTTGAGTGGAGATCGCCAGCCTAAACTGACCATATTTCCTGATCAGGAACATACACCTGCTCAGAGTAACCACTTTCGTCAAAAAGTGGTTTCCAAAGAGATTAATAAGGCATCTATTAAAAAGATCCACCTAGGACAGTTAGGGGATAAAAGCCCAATCTGTAACAAGGCCTTGCTCGATGCTGGAGTTTTTGAATACCTCAGACATTTATCTGTTGGAATTCAAGATTCTACTCCCTCGGTTCCAAATAATGGGAACATTAATTCCGAAGGTCTTCACTATACACTTCCTCATGAAGGCTTGCTTCGTGAAAATTAAGTCAATCTTGAAGTTTCGTCTTCAGATGAGAGCCACAGGAACCCTCTGTGTGGTCAGAAGACCAAGGAGCATGAGATCTCATCTTTTGTTGTAACCCATTATAGTGGTCCTCCCCTTGATGATGAATTTCGCTGCGAAAGTCCTCTCTGTAGTAGTGATTCACATTGGCTGGAAAATACTCAAGTGGACAATGTAGTGCCGAGAAGGCCCTCTTATCTTGAGGCACTTGAAAATGTGAAACCAGTCATGTCTAATGCTTTATCTCTAGCAAGTTAAATACTTTCTCAATTAAAAGATAGCCCAGGGTGTAGGTCATTCTCTGAACCACCCCAAAGTCATGCATCTTCTAGTTTGATCAATGATATCTCTACCAATCTTGTGGAATCCGATGAAGAAACAAGGAAACACCAACTCTGGTCAAGACAGGTAGAAGAATCATCATTTAATGATGAAGAGGAAATTCTGAACATGAGGAAAAAACTGGAAAATAGTGAGGTACCAATCATGTTTTGGCCTTTGGCTGACTCCCAGTATGACATTCCAAAGATGTTGACGGAAGATGGAATCCATGATATTCGCCTCGACATAAGGAAAACTCTTTGGAAATTGAAGAAGAAGGTATTATCTTATGATGAATATGAAAATAATCTTATGATAATAGAAGGGATACAACATTAGATTTATGTGGCATCTCTATCAGTCTCTCGGTATCCGAAGGCTGAAAAGCAGCAGAGAACCAATCAACGTTCATGCCTTGGCGCACTAAGAAAATTGCGTCAGTTAATTACCAATGCCCTATCTGTTGTTCATATCAGAGGATGGGGTGTTCACGAAGAATTACATTTCACAGTGCTTTCCAATCAGCAAAGCCTGCCGAAAATGGTCTCAGACAATGTTATTTCCCATGGCCAACCATAATCAATGAGCTTTGTTTGTAATCAAAAGCTTGCTCAAGAACATGATTCAACTAGTTCCTCTAAAAATCAAGAATATAGAGAACAAGTTGTTGAATTGATCCTACATCAAGAAGGCAAGAATATTGCACAAGACTCTCTTATGGAGCGGACACATCATCAAGTGACAGAGGTTTCAGAAATCATCCAACGGTCTGTTGAACCAGGTGATAAAATTGGATATAGTTTAATGCATCCGGATTATTTCTGAACTAAGGTTCACATGATCAAGAGAGCTTTTAAGAAGGTCTCAGACACAGCATGTCAAGAGCCACCCCATCTTGTCAGACTGGTGAATCCTTTAACCCATTCCTCAGAATCAACAAATAAGATTCGAGGATTTGAGTATGAACAGCAGGAACATCCCCAGTCCACAAGACTGGGGACTCTATCAAATCATCAATCCCCTCCTCAAAGAATTTCGATCTTTTCTCGATTGGGGAAGAAGCCTCAAAAGGAACGAAGAGCGAAATTATCAAGAGATTCCCTCCAAGTTATGGCTCGTCAAACAGTCCCTAAAGGATTGAATAAAAAAAGGCAATGTCTCATCAAAGACATGAAAGAAGACAATATCACAGAAATGTTGATAGAAGGGATGCGATGAATTATGCATCAATCAATGTCATCAATGTCGTTGTTGTTGATACACCAGAGGAGGCTCACTCAGGGGACTCAGATGAAGAGCGTCCTGCTCAAGAAAATGTACGCACTAATACAAATGAAGAAGGTGTGTGTACACGAAGTCAAAGGATTACTCAGAACCTAGGTAATTCTTAGAGTAATCCACTTCCATCTCTCCAAAAAGTATCAAACAAAGGGAGGGGAAAGAATCAGGTTACATATCCTTCCTCTGGAGATGGTCAATCGCTCTCATTAGAGAAAAGTTTTTCATAGTAGGAGGAATATATTAAAGAATTAAAAAGGTTGAATGCAGAACTACTTCAGAGTAGTCTTCTTATTAAGAATGCTGAAGTCCGACAGCCGAAAGAATTTGTTGCAGATACTGATATGGATCAAGAATATACCTCTTTATCTGTACACCCTCAAAGGTCTAATCCTACGGGTCAAGCGCAACAACGGTTGGCAGTGCTACCATCAGTTGCAGCACCAACCACCACATCTGTCCAAGATCCATTCATTGCACCTACCCAAGACCAAATTCAACTGGATGTTTCTCAAAAATTAATAACTACTATTGAGTCATTAACAGCTTAGTTAGGAACTATGGAAGGGAAAAAAGAGCATGTTCAACCAGAAATGAAAGTTTACCCTGAATTGGTAGATTCAATTTCTCCTCCATCCAATTTTAGTAACCCTATTTTCCCTACATTCAATGGATCAGGCGACCCTGAACAACATTTGACACATTACAGGTCTTGTTGTGATCCTATGATGGGAACTCTAGAGTAGCAAGAAGCATTAAAACTCAGATGCTTCGTGCGAACCATGCAAGGACCAGCTTTTGTCTGGTATACAAGCTTGCAATCCTGGTCATATCATCGGATGGGAGGATCTTCGCCAAAAATTCCTTCTTCAGTTCAGCTCAACTTTTAAAAAAACGATCGTTTTCGATCTTACAAACTGCAAGCAAAGGGAGAATGAAAGAGTCTCTGATTTCATTGCTCGCTGGACAGGATTAACATATTCCCTGATTTTAGCACTCCCTCAGGAGGAGCTATTACCAATCTGGGTGGCAAATTTGCGTGAAGAATTAGGCACGCCATTTATCCCTGTGAAATACACAGGAGGGTTTCGAGGCCTTACATCAATCACTCAGCATATTGAAGATTCCCTTAAACAGTCTAAGGCCAAACCTCGTGTAATTACTTCAGCTCTAGGATAGATAATGGGTAATGCGAATAATGCTATAGTTACGCTTAAACAAGAACCTGTAACTATCTCCACTTCAAAACCTTCATCTTCTCAAAGGGATCCACCTCAAGAACGCCAACAACAAAGGCCGTTTTGTCCAGTTGATCAAAGAGATCATCGAAGAAAACAATTTGAGTATTTTAAGAGTAAAATATACTCTTTTTGAAATGAGAAAGTTCTTGGTTACTTCATTTCAGATCTGGAAATTAACTTGGTTCAATTACCAGCGCCCAAAAGGCCAAACAAGGAAGGAGATGAACACTGTCCCAATTATTGTCCCTTTCATCAAATGTTGGGGCATCCCATCCAGGAGTGTTTTGTCTTCAAAGACCTCCTACAAAAGATGGTCGACTTGGGACAAGTCAAGTTGAAAGGTTCTTTGACTCAGGTAGCATGTGTTACTGCTATAGTTCCAGAGGAGGAAGGTGAATGGCAAGAAGTCAAAAGAAGAAATGCACAGAAGTATGACGATTGGATGGTTAGAAAGACATTTAATCGGACTCATGCCATTTTGAGAAAACAATTAAAGAAACCAATTGTGTCTTCTGCAATGAATATTGCACTAAAACCCTCTTCATCAGAGGGAAAGTCCTCAGAGAAACAGTTTGATTAAAAGAAGGAAAAAGAATCAGAAGAAGATGAGTATGTGTCAAAGCCTAATTTTTTTTGACTCTGGCAGACTTTATGCCATCTACTTCAAAGCTACGGGAACCGCCCCATCAAACGCCACAACCTAAATAGGCTAATCAGGGAGAGTCATTATCAGACGAAGAGTTAATCATTGGTTTTGTTAATATTATTCAATTAACAGATCCGTATTCTAGTCGTAATTTCAATTTTGATGAGCCTGAATTCCCTGTATCAAATAAGGGAATCCGAGGATGTTCCAGAGGTTCAGGATACAGGGAAAGACGTGGATCTTTTCAAATCCACTACTCCAATTCTACCATTTCTAGCACTATGTATGCAGCATAAACTCGTGCTAGAGCCCTTCAGCGAGCTCAAAAAGGAAAAGAAAGTTCTTCTGCCAATAGCCAACTCAGTCTTGGCATAGTTATTTTGGAAGACCGATTGAAGGTTCCATATTCTTTATCTCAGCATGTAAATGGATCTACTCAATCTAAGCTTCCAAAACCAAGGATGTTTCCATCTTCTATCCCAATACAAGATGCATCAGCTTCCAAAGCATCTGATTCCAAGGTACCAGCTAAACCGCATATTCCTGTTGTGAAACGCAGACCTCTAGACCAAAAGTATGATATATTGAAACACTTAGCCCAAGTACCAGCCATGTTATCAATTTTGGATGCTTTGAATCTGTCAAAAGATCTTCAAGAATCACTCATCGATGCTTTGTCAAGTCCTTAAGAGTTTGAAGCTGAAATTGCAGCAGCTGAAGTCTATCACATAGAGAATAATCATGCATAATTCCATGCAGTGATATCTTTTACTGATAAAGATGAAGATGATTTTGTTCATGGACACATAAAACCTCTGTACTTATCTGAAAAAATCAATGGTGTAGATATCCGAAGAGAATTCATTGTCAATGGTTCAGGAGTCAACCTCATGCCCATTTGTACGCTTCGTTGATTAGGCCTCACAGAATCTGATTTATCTACATATACCATGATGTTACAAGGACATTATAAAAATGAACAAGAACCACTGGGCGAAGTTACACTCAGAACTCAGTTTGGAGATCTTGTATCCAATTCAGATTTCATGATTGTTGATCAAGACTCAACTTTCAACATCTTGCTTGGAAGACCCTGGCTACATCTGCATGTGGCTATTCCTTAATCATACCATCAATGTCTCAAATACTGTTTCAATGGTCATGTTGGAACATTGTATGGTGATAAGGCCTCGTTCAAGTCATGTGAGTCTCAATACATTGAGGCGGAATTTTATCACATGAAGGGAAGAGAGAAATCTACAATAAAGGAAATTAACAAAGTTAATGATCCATATGGTTTGGAGAAGATTCCAATAAATCCATTTACACATGTGAGTACAGATTATGTGTTACCTATCAGTCAAATTGACAAAATAGACCCAAATCAAAATACTCTTATGGAAAGATCCATAATGTCAATTACAGAAATCGAGCCAGACAACATGGGAAAATTTGGTAACCTACCAAATAGTGATGAAAGAACAAGTGGTGACATTTTCATTTCATCTGCTAAAATCCAACAGGTCTATACATCGCCAATCTGGCCAGAAGAAGTTATAGCAACATCATAGGCAAATAATGATGTCAATTCTCAATCCATCATCTCCTCTTTATTTCCCAAAGAAGACCCTTTATCATCAATAGGGTCGGAAATGGAAGCTTCTTCTTCAAAATGTGAAAATTTTGACATCTCTTCTGATCATGAAAATTTCGTTTTGTCATCTACTGTGCAAGTAGAAACGGAAGAAATAGCACATGATGAAGAGGAAGAGGAAGATCTTAGAGATGCTCCTCCATCATTTGAAGAGGGTATCTCTACCACTCTGGATGAACTCAGAGAAATAAATCTGGGTACAGAGAAAGATCCACGCCCCACTTTAATTATTGTGGCCATGACCCATGAAGAGCAAGAAATGTATATTTCATTTCTAAAACAAAATAAATATATTTTTGCATGGAACTATACAGAAATGTCTGGGCTTGATCCTGATGTTGCTACTCATCATTTGGGTTTACCAAAAGAACATCGAGGATTTAAGAAAGCCGCTAGAAGAACACACCCAACTTATGCTTCAAAAATTGAAGCTGAAGTGGATAAGCTGATCAAATCTAACATTTTCAGAGAAGTTCAGTATCCCAAGTGGTTGGCTAATATTGTCCCTATAAAGGAGAAGAACGGACAAATTAGGGTTTTCATCGATTTCATAGATCTTAATTAGTATTGTACTAAATATGATTTCCCAGTTCCGATTACAGATCTCTTAATTGATGCGACGACTGGCTATGAATTACTTTCCTTCATGGATGGATATTCCAGATATAATCATATCCGAATGGACCCAGAAGATGGGGAATCCACAGCCTTTAGAGCTCCTCAAGGTGTGTTTTGTTACCAGGTGATGCCCTTTGGTTTAAAGAATGCAGGGGAAACATATCAACGCGCCATGCATCGTATCTTCAAACCTTTATTAGGGAAGTCTGTTGAATTCTATGTAGACGATTTGGTGGTTAAATGCAAACAACATTCTAATCACTTGGCTGATTTGGAAGTCATATTCCACAAGCTTCGACAACATAATTTGAAGATGAACCCCTTAAAATGTGCTTTTGTGGTAACCTCAGGAAAATTTCCCATCTTTGTTGTACTCCATCGTGGTATTGAAGTCGATCCTGAGAAGTCCAAGTCAATCCTTGGTATGTCACCTCCTCATAATTTGAATGAATTAAGAGGACTCCAAGGACACTTAGTCTATATTTGGCGTTTCATCTCCAATTTGGCATGAAAAAGTTTACCCTTTACCAAATTATTGAAAAAAGGAGTCACTTACTAGTGGACTGAAGAATGTCAAGAAGCATTTGATGTTCTCATGAAATACCTCTTGATTCCACCAGTACTCATGCCACCTATTGAAGAAAGACCACTTATCCTCTATGTGACAGCTCTTGAGCGATCATTGGGTGCCTTTCTTGCTCAAAAGAATGATGCTGGAAATGAAAATACCCTCTACTATCTTAGTAGAACTATGTTTGAAGCATAAACCCAGTATTCAAGTATTGAGAAGTGCTGCCTGGCATTAATCTTTGCAGTTCAAAAACTGAGACACTACCTGCAATATCACGAGGTCCAATTTGTATCTCGCAATAATCCGCTCAAATTCATCCCCAGTCGTCTGATGCTTATAGGACCTCTAACAAGGTGGGAAGTAATTTTGCAGTAGCTCGACATTCAGTATGTGTCTCAAAAGGAATTAAAGGGCCATGCTCTGGCTGATTTCCTGGCTGAAAATCCTTCTGTGGAAGACACGTCTTCAGATATTGAACTCCCTGATGAGGAGGTTTTCTCTATTCATGAGTGTACTCAAACATTGGAAATTTATTTTGATGGTTCTTCCAGAAGTCCAACAGGGAAGAAAATGCAAAATCCTAAATTCAACAAAGTTGGTTTAGGAATTGTGCTCATTTCTCCAGATAAGGCAGTGTTACCTTGTTCCTTTTTTTGTGGGAAGGTGGTACCAATAATGAAGCTGAATACCAAGCTCTTATCACAGGCTTGGAGTTAGCGCTTCAAGAACAAGTGAATCACTTAAAGGTTAATGGTGACTCAGACCTTGTAATCAAACATTTCAATGGGGACTATGCCATTAGAAAAGAAGAATTGATCCCTTTTTATGATTATGTCAGAGAGTTAATGGTGGAATTCCCTTCACAACCGACATTTTCTTATGTCCCAGTATCATAAAATGCACAAGCTGATGCGCTGGCTAATATAGCCACAACTCTAGCAGATCCAAATCGGGATGAGACAACCATCAGTATTGCCCACCGTCATGCAATTTTACCTTATGTTCAAGCCAGAACAGAGGAAATTAATAAAATTAGTCCCATTCCTGAACCATGTGGTCATACTACAGGATGAATGTCACCTATTAGGGAATACCTTCAAAATGGAACACTTCCACCTGATAGAGCCGAGAAAGAACAAATCCGGCGACGTGTGGTCAATTTTACTCTTTATGATAGCCCAAACCACCTAGAGAAAATTCACTACAAATGTGGTTTTGATGGAGTTCGCTTCATATTCATTGATGGTGAAGAGACAATGGCTTCCATGAAAGAAGTGCATGCAGGATTCTGTGGTGCCCACCAGTCTAGACAAAGATTGTATGATAAAATTCAAATGCATGGATACTTTTGGCCTTCGATGATACAAGATTGTTTTAATTTCACAAAGAAGATTCATTCATGCCAAGTACACTCCAAATTCATTCATCAACCTCCAGATTTTCTTCATACAGCTAAATACTCGTGGCCATTTGCCACATGGGGAATGGATGTGGTGGGACCTTACCCTTCAGCAATGTCCAAGTAGTTTAAGTACATTCTTACTGCTACTGATTTCTTTTCCAAATGGGTAGAGGTAGTACCTATTAAAGAAGTCAGTTCTAAATTCTTTTTTAGCTTCATCAAGTCTAACATCATTACTAGATTTGGTGTCCCCCATACCATACTGACAGACAATGGAACCAACATCTTTTCTTCTGAGCTGAAGAAATTGTGTCAAGAATACAACATTAAATCCAACCATTCATCTCGGTATCATGCAGAGACCAATGGAAAAATAGAATCCTTTAACAAGACTCTTTCAAATATACTGCAAAAGATGGTGGATAAAGATAAGAGGTCATGGCCTGATAAACTCTTTCATGCTTTATGGGCTTATCGGACTACCACCCGCAATGCAACGCGGTCAAATCCATATTCGTTGGTATGTGGAACGGAAGCAGTCTTGCCAATTGAAGTTCAATTAACCTGACCTTGAGTATCCATTTGTGATCAGTTATCTACAGATGAGAAATCCCAAAAGAGATTGAATGAATTGGAATGGTTAGATGAGAAAATATTGTGCACTGTGCACCATTTGGAAATCAATCAGAATCGAATAGCACGAGTTTTTAACAAAAAATTTCATCTTCGTTCATTCATTCAGGGAGAATTGTATTAGTTCTCAGAACTCCAATGATACTAGGAAAGAAACCTCCCAATCATGATACAAAATGGGAAGGACCATATTAAATACATAGGGTCTACTCCACTGGATCTTATTCATTAATCGCGATGGATGGAGATCACATTACTACTCCAACTAATGCCAGATTTTTGAAAAGAATTTTGTATAAATTACAAAGTATTCATAAGATGTCCCTGCATCATGACACTAAACTGTGCGACACCAGTTCGTCCTTGGTATACGATGTTAAACAATACATCAATGGTCCATCATGAAATTAAACTCCAACTTCATCCCACACGACGTTAAAATGTGAAAAAGTTCCCTAAAAGTTCGTGTATGACTTTAAACTACACCGTGGTCCTGTATGACTTTAAACTGCACCATCCATGGTCCATGCATATAAACCTAAGGACCCTAATCTGTCCTCACTGCATGACATTAAACTGCACAGTCCCCCTTTCATCCAATATGACGTTAAACTGTATTTTCCCTGCAACATGACAATAAACTGTGCAGCACCAGTTTGTCCTTGCTATACGACGTTAAACTATACAGCAATGGTCCATGCATAAGACCCTAAACTATTTCAAAGTCCCTTACGTCCGGAAATACGTTAAACTACATAATCATCAAAGGTCCTGTATGACCTTAAATTGTGCTTATGTCCAGCATGACATTAAACTGCACCATCCACGGTCCATGTATATGACCTTAAACTACTCGCCCTTTTGTCCAACATGACATTAAACTCTATTGTCCCCATCGTCCAACTACATGACTCTAAACTATACAGAAAGTCCATTATACCTCCTACATGACATTAAACTATACATTGTCCCTGCTACATGACACTAAATTGTGCAACACCAATAGTCCTAACTTCAAGACACTAAACTGCATAGTCCCTTTATATGTCCTACATGACATTAAACTATTCATCATTAAGGTTGTTGTTACCTCTTGTTTCTCACATCGAGCATGAATCACGTGAGCATAGAGCAAACCTCAACCATAACACTCATTTTGGTCCGCTAACCATGTGTAAGTCCCAACAACATTTTTTAGGTCATTGTCCCCAAGAACAATTTGATCATTAATTCATTCTTTAATTGAACTACATGGACTTTGATCCTTTCCTTCTAGGCTGGGTATGTAGGCAACATCCCAAGGTTCAAGCCCAAAACCAATCTATTCACATCGGTTCACCTCCATCTCATATGATGTTGATTTGTGAAACCGCCCCTAGAATCAATATCTTTACATTGGTTCACATTTGTCCTTGTTATACGACGTTAAACTATACAACACTTTTGTCTGGTACGACAATAAACTACAATACACTTTGATTTCCTCATTCAAGAGGGAACCATTATTTACATTGATTTTTCAGTCATGTTTCACTTCAAAAGACCACGTGCATACATGGTAATGCCTAAACTGTTAATCTTGGGTTAAACCATCATTGTACTAAAGTCCCCTTTCACACTTCACATGTACGAACCTAATTTGTAAAAAGGGTATATATAGAACTACGTCGGCTTGATTCCCATCCTTATGGGATATGTAAGAACGTTCATGTATCCCTCGAATCCAGCCCCAAGTCTTTTGGGCCTAACCCCAAATTTCACTTTCAGTCCCTTGGCTAAAAAGTACCCATGAAAACACACACTGTGTATTCATTATTATGGTCCAAGCCCTATAACCCTAAACTAAGATCTCTCATACTTTCGTCTTGTATGATGTTAAACTGCATTTCAAGAACTACGTATGGCTTGATTCTCATTCTTATGAGATACATAGTGAAGTCAAAAATTTCAATTCAGGACCCAGCCACAACATGATTATGGTTATCATTGACCTATGTATCTCTTTATACATCGGACAATACCCATCATTATGTGTTATAATCCTAACCGTAAATATTTTCAGATCTTCATAATCCTTTTCATGACTTTTAGTCACAAAAATGTCAAACTTCTGAGAATTCTTTTTCCTGACTATGCAGTACGAGCCCATAAGTGGCCTTTCATAAATAGTCCACATAACAGACTTGTCAGCCGAAGGATACTATTTATTTGACTATGCATCCAATGCCCTTAGGTGGCCCTGCATAATTCAACCCCCTAATGGGTTTCTTAAATGATGGTAACTTCATTCTTGGGAAGGATGCCTCTATTGTCCATATTTGTCTTAAATGATGGTATGTAGGGATCTGCAAAAAATAGCCATCCTTAACATATTTATCCCATGTCCTTTTTCATGATCTGAAAGTATTCGAGTCTATGGTTTATACTCTCCATATTATTCTTCCCTACGTTTGGGTCAGACCTTCGTAGGAGTGATATATTTTCAATTCTTTGATAGTCTTGTTCAGAAATATCTTCTCCATATTCAATTAACTCTTTCCATACAGAAAATTATATACTTTAGAAAATTTGAATCTCTATAAACTTTCACTGGCTTTTAGTACTAGGAAAGTAAATTTCTGAGAGTTCTTTTTCCAGACTATGTAGCACGTGCCCATAGGCAGCCTTGCATAAATAGTCCACATAACAGACTTGTCAGCCGAAAGATGCTATTTATTTGACCATGCAGCCAATGCCCTTAGGTGTCCCTACATAATTCAACCCCCTAATGGGTTTTGTAAAAGAATTGTAACTTCATTCTTGGAAACTAATTCTTTTGATTACTTCATGCTCTTTTTCGTATCATTACTCAGATTCAAATATTCTTAAAACCATAGTTTACATATTTTTTTCTCTCATACATGAGTATGGTAATATGTTTTCAGATAAATTGTTAAAGAATTGAATCAATTTTAATACATTTCGGTCAAAGCTATTTTGACCTTAAACATTAGCCTTTGTATGTCTGACATGAATGACTTTAAACTCCAAGATTTCTTGTTTTTCTTTTCACCTCAGAGTCAAATCCTCTTTTCTCTCTGGATCCAACTCTGAGGGGGGACTTTTGTTGATGCTCCTTTCTGTCACAAAGTCTAATGACTGAAAAAAGGGAAATACCTTAGTCCAAAATGATTCATCCTTTGAAGATACATCAAAAATCGATAAAAGGATGAATAAGGAGAACATTGCCCATAGGTCGCGCAAGTTCCCTCATGGTCGCGCAAGTACACTTCCACGCCGCCTAGTGGTCGTGCAAGTCTACTTGCGCGACGCCTTATGGTCGCGCAAGTGACTTGCGAGACCTATGTGATAACCGCCCGATAACCACCCGGGGTCTTCTCCTACCTATAAATAAACCCTGTGGGCCCCCCAGTTCAAAATAGAAAAAGGGGAGATTTTTTGCAGAAACTCGGATTTAAGCTCCCGACACCCAAGTCTCTTATCAAAGCTTTTGGAAAACATCTAAGGTAATTTCATACCTAGAACGGAAAATATAAAGAGGAGGAGGGAGGCCTAAGTGTTGAAACTCATTAACGCTTGCACGCCTGGGTGGCCAACCCTTAAGGGAAATGGCCACACTTGCGCGCCGCCATACTCCTCCGATAGAACTTGTGCATCCCTTTTCTGGAAGAACCTCAAGAGGATTCTAAAGGCCTTAATCAAGATTCACTCAAGTATTTCAATGCTGGTTGAACATCGCACAAGTACCCTACACATGTCGCGCTGGTATACCTGCGCGACCAATACTTGCGTGCCCACGCAGTACCTGCGCGCCTTCCAAGACTTGCAGGCCCCTGCTTTTTTTGGTGCCCATCTTGCCTATTTTACCCCTCTTAAGCCATTACACCATTCCTATTAAAGATTCAGTCTTCAAGACACTCTTCAAATCCAGTTATGGCATGATTTCTTGATTTGACTTCCTTATCTGAAAGGAATTCTGTGGAATATATATCAAAAAATAGTGATTTACATATCTTTATGTCACTAAAGATTGAGAGTTCATTCATTCAACCTCATCCTTTAAGATGAGAGAAACTTTAACCTGGGTCTCCTTTTCAGGAATAATCCCCAGTTATAAGTCCTTTAACCTGGGCATATTCCTCAAGAGTAAGCCCCAAATTCTTAAAGTTCCCAAACCCGGGCATCCTCCTTAGGAATAAGCCCCAAACCTTAATCCCTTAACTTGGGCCTCGTTTTTAGGAATAAGTCCTAGTCATAATTTTGTGTCTTCCTTTTCAAGAGTAAGCCCCAATTCCCCTAACCTAGGCCTCGTTTTCAAGAATATGTCCCAGTCATAATTTTGGGGCATCCTTTTCAAGAGTAAGCGCCAAGTCCCCTAACCCGGGCTTCCATGTTAGGAATAAGCCCCAGTCATAAGTTTTGGGATTCCTTTTCAAGAGTAAGCCTCGTGTCCCCTAATTTCTCTTTTACTAGTCTTAATTTACCTTTTATTTGGGATTCCTTCTTAGGAGTAAAACCCAATCATCAATCCTCTCCTAATTTGGGTTTCCTTTTCAGGAATAAGTTCCATGTTAGTGTATTCAAATCTCGCTGAAGCACATATACCATTATGGACCCTATTCCAAGATTTTCTCTCTAAAGTAAATCTTAATCTTCATTTATCTAGGCATTCATACATACATAGGCCCCAATACATTTCTTATGATTACATCCTTCATGGCCCAATTGTTTATTTTATTACCAATACCTCTTGTTTCTCACTCTGAGAATGACTCACGTGAGATTATAGGGTAAAAGTAATTATGACATCCTTCTCTGAGCCATAAATAATAAACATCATACTCCCTTACTCGAACTACGTGGGTTCTGATTCCTTTTCCAAAATAAAGGATACGTAAGTAGCCCATCTGTGGGTTCGATCCCAACTCTAAAATAATCCATGTCCTTCTGAATGACAATAAACTTCAAGTGACCCACTGAGTGGATTTAAAACCTTCTTGTTCATCATAATGACCAAGAGACTTTTATATAAATATTTTGAAGGATACCATTGACCAAGAATCTCTAAATGAATACAAATGATTCTCTATTGATGAAGAAACTCAAATACATATACAGATTCTCTAAATTTCTTACATATTTAACCATTGATTGTCAAAATTGAAGGAAAGCTCATTTTATACTTGGTAATATAATAAGGATTCACGAACATAACATAAATCTATAAAGAGTGTCCCGGAGTAGACAATAATTCCCCTCAAAAAGGTGTGATGAGTCTGACCTCCCATCCTCTCGAACAATGCAAATTACTAAGCCTCATCAGTCCACAAACTAATGAGCACCCACCTTTGGGAAGTAGGTCCAAATTGATGTGGAATCATTGGATGATTCCAGATCTACGAACAAACCCGTTCGGAACTGATCAGAACGTTTGAATCTCCCATCCAGGAGGTCATCCCCGAATTCTGAGGGAAACTATTCATTCAGAATAATTTAAAAAAATAGTTATGTGTACCCATATTTAACAAATTCCTTATCCATATATATTAGATACATGAACATATGACCCATTTCAATCCTCATTTTGGGTATAACTCCCTTATTTTTCTTGCTTAATGAATCTATAACCTTATTTTTCATCCCTATATAGTATTGTATCGAGTGTAGTTCAATCCATCACGTTTTCCACATATTGATCTCGTTTAATGGAAATATATATTTTAATATATTATTGTTTATTCATATCTCGCATCATTCATTATAGATATATTGTCTCCATATCATAATAAATATAATAGATTCTAAATCAGCATCTTGATTTGGATAGTTCTATTCAGGTATCCTTAACAACCATCATGTATAAAAACAAAATTTTTAATTATGTATAAGGACACAATGTTTTCCCATACTTTTAAATCATTATATATCACAGTTTCTTCATATCAGTATAGTAGATTCAAAATCCCATCATTGACCACACTTATCAAAATTCATCAAAATAATGTTGACATTCCTTTGTCTATAGGAAATTCACCCAATCTCATAAAATCTTGGTTAAAAGATCATCAAATAGAGGGTGCGTTATTCAATCCAAATTTTGTTAATATAAAATCATAATGTCCATTTTCCATTCAAAATGATTGAATTTTAAATATCATCCTTATTTTATCGTAATTGAACATAACAAGAATGAATTTGAATCTATAAAAAAATTAGACTCTATAAAGTTGATAAAATAAGCCATCAATTTGAGGTATATGACAATTATCTATAATCATAATGTACATTATATCCCTCTAATAATTGTGGAGGATCATAGATATCTCTCTCTAATTTGTGAAAAAACAAGGTGTCCCTAAGGGGATCAAAAAGGTAAAATTAATACCATACCCAAATAATAATGTGATTGTTTATTCATCTCCTCTTATTCCATGATGGTCACTCAATATGAATACTTTATATAGGTATTAATGTGAGATTAAATCAATGTAATATGAACTTAATGATATGGTGGAGACCATATGGTTCCCTCCCCTCCTGGATTCCCTCTATCATGCTCTGCCTATTTAGGGTTTCCCCATTAATCAATCTAGCTGGGGTCAGTAGTGCATTTGAGAGCCACATCTATTTTCAACCTTTCTTATCCAGTTCACATATTCTAATCATTTTTCTAGTATTGGGTTTGTTTTTACTTCTAATATTGAACATTTTTTCATTCATCATAGTGCATTTATCTGGGTGTTCATCTCCCACCAGGATTTTATTGGTCCTGCTGAAGGCACTCACAGTTGAATCCTCTAAAAGATAAAAATCTACTCTAGTCTCATGTTACACAAAATCATTCTATGATGGTCATAGAGTGATGGATAACTAGTAGTTGGGGGTTAAGTGATTTGGTGGTCGACAGTTCTTATGGTGATTCTTTGCCAACTCGATCATGGGTTTTGATTCTTGTTTCAGATTCGCGGGGTTGCCAATGTTCGTAGCTTTTGAACTTTAAAATACCAACTCTGAACTCAACACCCTCTGATTATCTTCTATTAGTATCCAAAGTGGTGGTTCATAAAAGGTTATGATATGTGGGGTTTGGTAGCCGACATTTTCCCTCATGGTGAATGATTTTGTTTTTTTGAGATGGTTTGTTTGGTTCCATTTATTTTGTAGTCAATATGCACGAGACCTGATTGAAAAAGGTTCTGATGGTGTTTTCTGGTTTGGTATTACTCTGTTTTATTTATGGTATAAGTTGTTCTTAGTTGAAGAGAGTGTAATTTTGTTTAAGGATTTATTCATTTTACATTTTGATTTTGTGAGTTCAATATGTACTAGTGTTTGTATTTTTCTGGTTTGAGACAGTATGATGTTGTTGATTTATGGTTGTCACAAAGGACATTGGTGATTTCAGGTGACTTGGGTGAAGTTTGGATGGTGTCAACGATGGATTATATATGGAATCTATGGTGTTGAGTTTTTCCATCGACAATGAGGACCCAAGAAGATTATGTCAAGGACAATGTCGAACGGAAATGATGTGATAGAATCTCTTGGATTAAGGTCTCCTCATGATGGATGATATATTGGGGTTGGAGGTGGGTAAACTCATGCTTTGATGTGGAAAACCATTGTATTTTTTAATTTTGAGTATTGAATATTTTAATTTTAAATGTGTTTTATTGTTGTTTTAGTGGATGTGGTATATGCATGAACCAATGGCTCTCTATGGGTTGTTCACACTTACCCAAAAATTGGATTTAAAAAAATATATTGTGGATGCTATGGTGGATATAAAGGTAATTTTTAATTAAATGGATCTATTTATTCTTGTATAATAGGTAAAACCTCAATTTTAAGATTATGGTCACTATATATTGGTTATGTTTTCTCTTCTTCCACATAAAGCTCATCTAGAGGAGATATTGTGGGGTCTGGATTGAGGCATTACACAATAGATGATGTCTCCCATATAAGGATATGAAATTTATCATCTTAATCATGAATCATTATTTCATAAAATTTAAATTAATATTTCTATCACATTTTCAAATCCATTAAATATAATGTGTTATCTCATTGTCAACAATTTGTAAAATAAGAAAGTTAGAAAATAAGGAATATTTATATGTTATATTGGGAACTTCATAAAACATACTTGTTGTACTGAGATTTCCACTATGAGTTTTGATTGTTAACTACATTGTTATGGTGCTACCGAAATATGAAATAATCATTTAATACATGGATGATATAAAATAATTTAATGATATAGATTCAACTAAATAATTTTCAAAATTTAATGATATGTTTAATATACATACCATTATATCCTAATAGAATTCATCCCCAACTATAGTGATCACATATGTTTAGCCTTCCCCTCATAACCTCTTCTACAATACATTATCAATAATTTTGGGAAAATGGATGAATAATGCCACAATCATTTTAGTTGATGCACTAGACCGTATTGGCCTCTTTCATTCTTTTATAATTTTTTGCTAGATAACACTTATCTCTACATATGTAACAATATTCCATGTAATTCAATATTATTCACAGATGTTTCATTCCATAATTTTAAAATGATGGAAACTGGATCTTTCTGTTCTACTTCTTGGATGTGTTACCATTCGATTCATGTAAACCAAATGTCTTAATCTATTTTTTACATTTTAATATAAAAAATCAATACATGTCATTCTTTATATTAATAACAATGTTTTTCATCATATAATAAAAATCTATGAGGAACACAGTGACCTTTAGAGGCTTTCCTTAATACCATCAATAAAATGTTTAATTTATCTTCAATTAATATGTGTGTAAACCATAACTGACCTGAAATGTCTTGTATATGTATCCTCATATTCTACAACACTTTACTCTTCCTTTTTCATTGGGAAAAAGAAAATTTCTATCAGTTTTAATTTGTTATTAAAGATGAAATACTTTTCCAATAATGTTACATTATAATATATTCATTCAATGTGGTCTAATTACTCTAACACTATTGTATATTTAATTAAAACAAAAATTAATTATAATTTTTAAATATGAAACAAATAGAATGTCTATAATTTTCCAATTAATCATATCCCAATACTATAATTGTCCTTTGAAGGGACATAATCTAATACTGAACTATCACTAGAGTAGTAGTTCCACTAATATATTGAAGATTATATCCCATGAAATTATCTACTATATGTGTGTTGTATTGAGGAACATCATTTTTCTCATATTTATATGTTTAGTAATTCTGACTATTATAAGAATACATTATTTTTCCTTGATCTGCAAAACTCTCAAAACATTTTTTTTGGATTTCCCAACTGCTAAATTTGTACATTAGACACAAGTACTGATACCATTATATCATTCAGGAATCATTTCTAAAAAATTGAATATACTATATATGATAATGAAAATTGAATTTTAAATCATAATATATTAATATGAATTACATATAACACTTAACAAAAATAAAAAATTCATTCTTGGTTAATATCACAATGATACACATGGTTTCATTATGAATGTATATATATCTTATATATATTTTCAAAACATTCATAATGGTTTATAAAGATAATTTTAATTCAAAAAATCATATACCATGGGAGCGCCAGACCGGGTGCGCACTTAAATCATTGTCACTCAGGAAGAGAATAATGACCAATATATATGCTACTAACAAATTTTGGACATATTAGTCTTAGATAAATTTATTTTAAAATCACTGCAACATTTAGTATCTTGAAATGGATATATTTAAAGGAAACACCACAAAATATATACATTTACAATAAAATTATGATTTTTAAATATAGTTATACATATATTTAACTCCAGTAATATTTTTATATTCCCTAGTATGTTTTTTCCTAAATAATTTTTTTGTGGTTTATGCTAAAATTATTCTGATACCAACTGTAACAACCCCAACACTAGTGACATAGACTTCTCGGAGTCATTACTATAGTGGAATAAGATAAAAGTGATCATGTCACAAACCGAATTTGGTCACCCTCAAAACCATCTCCCAACATAGTCAACAACAACCCCCAATGGTTGTTTTCTATCACTATGGGCTAGCACAAGAGCTTGGGTATCATAGATATTTTGGGAATGATTTACTAAAAAATGGAATCATAAAACAAACAATACCAACGATAAACCGAATTTGAAAAATTTATACCAAATGAGGATTATTCAAAATGGAAAACTGAATACACATTTTTAAACATGAAATAGGATGTCCAAATAGACATAAAAATTCCTCAAAACATCCCCATGGACTCCACATTATAAGGGGTTGTCACCCACAATCCATCTCAAGGACGCAACACTATAGAAGGGAACTAACAACCCGAACTGCCATCACCCAATGCATTTACTATATTGATGTCAGATATGACCAAGTAAAGTTACTCTGAAGTGGGTGTATATAGGGTGTGATCCTAATCCCAAATGGATACCACTATGATATTTCATTGAGTATGAAATAAAAGAAAAGAGTGTGCCTTTTTGATAAGCATGAAATGGTTGAAATAATCTCTAAAGAATGTAACATTTAAATGAAAACAAATTTTTAATTGAAAATTTTAAGGAACGAATAAATTAAAGTAAAATATGTATGATAATTTATTTTAAAGAAAAATTAACTATATTTCAAATATAAATACACAATAGTCAATGATAACCAATCTCAGGAACACCCCTAGGCATTAGGTAGTGTCGGGCCACCTGTACCTCGTACCTCGATGTAATGTATCCATATAAATTCTATTCTCATGCATGAGCCACTAGTATGGAACAAGACAATAACCTAGGGGTCCCTAATAATCATCAACAAAGTTTTTTTAGTATTGTAGTTATCCATTTTTATCAGTGAAACAGGGACAAAACCCATCCAGATCACTAGCGTACTAGTACATATTCACCCTACTATGTACCAAGGCTTACCCATATGTGCTAAAATAATTATCACATGATCTTGAAATCCATTATAACATAAAAACATAATTTATGGTCATATTTAAATCAAAATAGTAGTTACACATGTTTTTCACAACATACACCACCAAATGAAACCTTTATAATTTCAATAAAAGAACATCACAAAATATAACAATGCTTTACACACAAAATCCCTTTAAAATACCACTTTGAACACCATGGGTATACCCATATTCACCAAAACAGAATTTTCATCACCCGAAATAGTTTTATAAATGCATCACAAGATTTATAAAAAAACCCCATTTTGAATAACACAAAATTTAATTTTCAAACACACAATTTAACAACAAATTGGAGCCTAAAAATTATTTTCTCAACATAAGTCACTGAAAATAGATTTCATTACCTGGATAATTAATTTTATGTGTCATAAAAATAGAAATTTTGAAATAAAATCTAATATAGAATTGATTAACCTCTTGAATCACCTACCAAAAGTGCCAAAAACCTTGAATCTTTGTGCGAAACATAACTGTACCACCTCCGCACAATAAATAAGATAAATCAATCCCTTGAAAAAAAATTACCAGAAAGACTCATGGTTAAGCCCTATGTATGAAACCTTGATACAGGGTCCTTTATAACTTCCTGAAAGAATAAATTTTTCCAAAGGAAGACGGAAGAAACCAAGATAGAATTCACTTACTTGAAAGATCTTGAGGTTTCTATACCAAATCCTCTATCCAAAATGATTTCATTAGGAGATAGAGTTAGCTTGGATGGTTACCATGGATACTAGAGTTTAATGGGGGATGAATGGTATATTTTAGGATTATTTTTGAGAGGGAAAATTTTAATTTTAAAAATATTTTTAATGACATGGACACATTCCATGGTTTGGCGGCACACTTTAGTTAACCGTGCGGCCAAACTATGCATCCTGTTCTGGCCACCAAAAATCATGTCATTCCATTCCAATTTAATGTGGCTCCATGGTGAAAACCTAGGGGGAGTTATGGGCCAATGATAGGGGAAATAATACCCCAAATAAAACCACCTTTACACCCCAAGACATATCCAACTCAAGGTTATAAACAACCCAAAAAACATAAACCACAAGTGTTTACACTTGGAGTGTCACAAATACAACTCAAAACCACATCTACCTCATACCATCCCTTTAGAAAAGAGAGGAATACATTTACCATACAAGACCCCATGAATGAGGTCATATCTTAAGAATAGATGAGACACAAAAAAATTAAACTTGTAAAACTTGTAAACCCATAGAAAGATAGAACCAAAAGAGGGTTTGAAATAAATCCTGGAATTAAGCTTTTGGGTGTGACAATTCTCACCAACATAATGCATTCTACCCATGGATAGTCACAACAATGCTAGATGTAAAAAAAATCCCAAAATATAGAATATGATGGACTCTATTTATACGTATTCACCCACCACCAAAAGTAAAGACACCTCTAGTTTATCAAAAAATGATTAGAATACTATATTCATCCAAATCATACAACACTTACCATAAATGATCAAACATATTAAAACTAAATCCCAAAACAAAAAAACTCATTCGCTATAAGAGGATGCTCAAGAAATCCCCCTAAAAAGAACAATAATTCTGAATAATGCTCCCACAAACATAAACAAAACCATTGGGAATTCTCTAACACCATATTTACCAATGTAAAAAAAGCTGGCCAGATATCATCGAATAATACTTTGTATAACCAAGAAAACACCATGGTAAAAACAGTGACTCTAATACGGGGTGACCAAAACAAAATTACCACCATAATGGACAACATAATTTCTCAGATAGAATCAGGACACCATTTGGGTAGGATTAAATGGTCCCCCATCATAAGTGGTAAACTAACAGTAGAATTTTTCTATGAGAACTTACGTGACACCTGTGATGGGTATCCAAACCATACGAACCAACCATCATAATTGACCAGCATAGGCTGGCCTAAAAAGACCTCAAAATTAAATAGGTGGCATGACAACACAGTTAGTCCACATAGTTTAGGAAACTGCGCGACATCCATGAAAATTATTATATCCAATCGAAAAGATTTGCATGGTCACATAGACCAAGGTCCACAACCTTACAGAGACTGTGCGATAGCTTATGTATCTTATGAAAACGTATGCTAGGCTGGTGCATGGTTACTACCAACAATGTAGAAACTATAAACATTAATATGCCTATACCAAATATCATCATTTTCACTAAAAATTATATGGAAACCAAATTGAATACCATGATATTAGGCTATAACATGGAAATGAGGTCCTCCCACCACTACAACCAAACATGAAAAACTAGAATTAGATAGCAATACTAGAGGTTTAAAAAATTCAGATATTTCATACTGAGGATATGACTATTACCAAAGGTTTAAATGACTCTGGTATTTCTACATACATCATTCCTACATCAGGCCGAGTCCTATGGCTAGAAATCAGATGATTGAAGTATCTCTCGCCTCAAAGTTAGGCATTAGAAACCTCCAAATGAAACTTCTTCTACTTGTTCCACAGAAAATTACACTATGATTTCAGACAGTTACAATGAGACATGACACACTTCAACCCACATTACCCAAACCCATAATCATACAAAAAAAGGGCAAAAATGATGGACAAATGTCACCCCTTGTTTCTTCAGATGGGATAAACCAGAATGAATGGACACCTAGAAAAATATTCAACTAGAACATAGGATTTATGAATTGCCTAAAGAGACACACGCATCCAAAAAATCGGTGACTCTTATAAGATTTCACAACCATGAATTTTACAGTCAAAATAACACAAGACATCTCAAGTCGTCACAAAAAATTACCATTGGGATCAACAAACACGAGGAGAGGGACCTTATGCTGAGTCCCAAATAGCTAAAAATTTGAAAAAGTTGCCATAATAGCCAATCATATCCAGAGATTCCACACATGTGGCCTAACATGTACTCTTTCTTCGATGAGACTGACAAAATACCAAAAGGCCCCTTAAGACATCATTCTACAATGACAATTTAACGACCCAAACTTTTATCAATGGAAATTCCCCTTGATCTTATTAAATGTGTCATTTTGAAAAATGGTTATATAACATATGCGATTCATTTGTTTAATGTTTTTGGATTCCAAAATACTATTATGAAATTTTATCATTTCTAATATAGTTTTTGAATAGTGGTCACATGATTAGTATTAACATAGGTCTTTAACAAATCCAAATTTTGCAAACCAAGGAAGAAATTGCCTCATCAAGAAGAATTGCTTCATACGAAGCCCATTTTTTTGATCTCAGAAAGGAGGTGGTGTCACTGGGCTTCTCCCTTTACCATCCCAAATCCAAGATTCAACATGTTAAGCTCGAACGGAACCGCCTATAGGAGAAGTTAATGTTGATGGATATTAACACATGAGCGATGTAATCTGAGCCACTCCAAGTGTCTGTCACCATCTCTCACCTTACACATAGTTCATATGCAGGTAATATAAGGGGTTATGTTACAAGTCCTTAGAAATATGATTGTGTGTATTATTATTATTTGTATAGAATAATGAATATAGATTCAGTTTATTTTTATTTCCTTGTAAAATTTTTTAAATAAAAAAGAGAATTTTTAGTTAATATTCAATTAAGAAGTCTATTTTGATATATTAATGGATTTTTAAGTTAAATAATAATTTAATAAAATATTATTACTTTTTAAAAATTTAAATAATCATACACTTCTTAGGAATAAATTTTTAATTTTTATTATGGTATTAATGTTGTTTTTTTCAAACCTATGAATTTTGGATAAATTTTGATTTTTATGTTAAAAGTAAATATTAACATATTTATAAAAGTATTTAGAAAAAATGAATATTGTTTTTGGAATCAGGATGTCAAAATTATAAAATGGTGAATTTTTAATAATTTTATTCGACATTAGATTTTTTGGGTAAAAGTTTTAAGACAGATTAATTATATAATCTGATTTATGACATCATAATGACCCAATAGTGATGTAATAAAATATTATAAGTGGGGTGTTTTGCCATTATGTGTTTTAACATTATAATAATGAGATTATATATTTATTTTATTTTTTTCACAAACCCTTAGTAGACCATCCATGACTTATAAATCATTTTATCATTTTAAAATGATTTATGTGAGAGTGTGACTCACCTCTACATAATCAAGAAAAATATTTAAATAATTTTGGGAATTGGACATATAAATTTTTTTCACACTCCAGATTGGAAATAACCATGGGAAAAACTAGGGGTTGGTTTGTGGTTTTGATTAGTTTAATTTGTGGTGCCCAAAAGCTACATAATAACAAATTCCCCCTCTTTTCCTATATAAACCCACCCAAAATCCAAATTGTTTGTCAATAAAATCCCTTGGATCATGACCAAACTATGAACTGTTGTACCTATAATCATACCAAGGAGAACCATCCACCCATGAATCCTCTCTGAATCCTCTCTCATGCCTTTGGGATCACACTTCCATGTAATGGATTTTCTTCCTTTTTCATTTTTTTCCAAATTTTATTATGTTGTTATGCCCTTTTATATTAAATTAAAAATGTTGGGGTATGATTCATAACCTCCCCCTTACATCACACTTAATGATTGAATGATGATAGACAACTTTCTAGCTCTTTAATTCCTTCTATGTACACCTATTACCGTGCCGAAATTCTTTAAGGGATTTCTCTCTCCACATTTACAACCAAGGAATTCTTTGGTTTTATGTATCTAAAATCCAACAAATATGTTGGAACATGAATCCATATGATCCCCATATTTTTAATTTCTTGTATATATGATGATACACCCTTTCCACAATCAGAAACCATATTTACGAATTCAACTTTCACATCGTTACGCTATTGAAATTACAGCACGATTTTCCAAGACAATGTCAATTTGTAGTGAATACCATGCCCCTTTCATTTTCAAGGTTATTAGAATTTATAAAAATTTAAATAAGTATTATTAAGTTTAATTTATGATTTATTGATTCCTTTATCTTTGAATAAATGATGATGTTTAATGAATCCATGCTAAATTATCAATGTGGCGAAATTATGCATGAAATTAAATGATTAAGAATGGTGTGTCCTGATAGCGTTACAATTAATTGGGAAAAGATTAATACCATGATACATCAAGTGAAATGAAGGTATAATCATTATAATTCATGTGCAATTAGGGTTTACTCATTCTCCATAATAAATGAGCCTTGGATCATGGTAAAATCATATTAAATGATATTTCCACATTTCCATGTTATGAAAATAATTCTATATCATGGCTTTATGATCATGATTATCTTATGATCAATTCATATGTTTATTTCCTAACATGTACTATGTTATTCATGTTATGAATTTTTTTACTCAACTATTGGGCTTTATATATTACCATTTTATTATGTATGTCCTTAGGTTATCCCATGCAATGCTATGTACGAAGGAATGATGTGGTCAGGTTAAAGATGTTTTCACAAAGATGTTGTGTTTTATGTTTTAAGTTGATATTTAATTTTCCCAAGACGCAATGACACTAGACCTCTCAATATTCTACGTTTAATCAAGTTAAGGAAATATTTAATTAAATAGGTTTAGTTGATTAATAAATATTTGTGTTATTATAGTTGGTATCAATGTATATGTTTTGTTATTTTTGGGATTAGGATTAGAAAAAACCAAGTGAAATCCATATGGATAAAACTACTAATAATAAAAAAACCCTAAATTATGGTGAATGTTGAATTTTTGTTTTATCATGAAAATACATCTATATCTGGATATGAACAGGTAGGGGTGCCTATGGCACAAATGTATCATGGATTGAACACTAAAATACCCCATTGAGCTTGACTCGAATGGGAACACATGCAAGACAACGAGCCTTTCTACACTATTCGATACAAAAATACCATGGGATATGAATTGGTTAATTCATAATCGTATTATGAACCATTATTAATAAAAACAAATAAATTCCACTAAGAATATATGTTGGAAAGTAGATCATGGAAAACATTGATTTGAGTATATAAATTCATAAGTTAAGGAAATATAAGTAATTTATAAGTCACCATTTTTATCTTTGGATTACAATTTATTTTTCGCCCCTAACTTTCATTTTATTATAGACAATGGACAGTAATAGGAGGACTTGGACTAACAACCAATGAGATGATCAATGTGAAAATCATTATAATGAGATGCTCAATCCAATGGGATCAGGAATCATGAACATTGTCACGATATTGTCTTAGTTAACAAAACATTTTAATTAGGACATGGGTAAAGGAGAATATTCAACCCACCCTAAGAAAGAACAAGTCACAATTGAGAGATTTATGAGACAATTGACTCCTACATTCAATGGATCTTATGATCCCTCAATTTTCAAAAATTTAATCATCTCCATTGAAAATATCCTCTCCCTCTATCAATGTTTTAAACAAGAGAATGTTCTTCAGGAAGCTTATTATATGGAGGGTAAAGAATATCAATGGTGGTAGTTGATCAAAAATATGATGCCTGAGGAGGATATCTAGTCATTGGAAAATAAGGATTTACCTAAGATGTTTTTTTGATAAATATTTCACATCCACCCTTCGACATAAGATGGAAATGGACTTAATTTCCGTCATGATAATTGATGATGAATCCATTAGAGCGTATGAGGAAAACATCACAACTAGTCCATGGTATGCCTTCAGACTTAGTATGACCCCCAAATTCATGGTTGACTGCTTCTATGGTTGGCTTAAATATACCCTTCAAAAAATCTATGGTGATCTGTGACTTTGATAGCTATGAGGAAATCGTCTGATTTGACCTCAACGTCGAAATAGAGATCTGTGAATCTATGGGTTATCTGTGGGCTAATAATCCTTTTGAGGGCTTCATTTCTAGTTGTTCAATAGATAAATCCAACGGTACTAAGCAAATACAACACCCCACATGATAAAGATGCATACAAAATCACCCCAGAAGTTTCCTGAAGGGGATGAGGAAATTATTTAGGAGTGGATGTGTAGGGAACATATATATTAAATTTCGACAAGAGAATCGTGTAGCTGTGACATAAGATAAAAATTATACATTACTTCCTCAATGCGCTATTCATTTCATCGACTGAATAGATCATGTGAAACTTTAAATCTATTTCCCTATGCCAATGGTATTTAGAGGAAACAAAAAACCTCCTATGTATCATGGGAGAGTCTTTTCCATCACTACCAAAGAAGTGAACCCCATCAAAGATGTGGTGAAATGTACTCATGTTATTAATTCAAGAATCACATTCATACTTTTTTATTTCGGTTTTATGCATTCTTTTATATCATAAAATTTTATTAGCACAATCCCAAAACTAACCCAAATAATGTAAGTAATGATGTCTGCGAGTACGAATAATGGGGAAATCATTTTCAACCCATGACTATACATCCAACCCTATCACAATTTGTGGATTGAACATCCTGGTGAACCTCTTTATACTCCCTCTGGTGGAATTTTATTCAATTTATTGCATGGATTGGATTTACATATATAAAGCCAATATAAATTACCATGAGATGGTAATCACTCTCCATTTGGAGAATCAGCCCCTGATTATGTAAAAATGCAATGAGGTTGATGAATCTTCTTTTGAACCATCATCTCAAACATGGATATTACTACCCTATGAGCATGAATATCTATCACATATGATTGAGTTCAAGGAAACAACTATACTTCAAGAAAATCCTATTTTGGTGGAATTTACTGATGTGTTTCCTGAGAAATTTCATGGTCTTCCTCATAGAAGAGATGTTAAAATCTCAATTGATCACATACCTGGGGAATTTCCAATATCCATGAATCTATGTATAATGGATTTTTGGTAGCTTGTAGAGATGAAGAAACTTCTATAAGACAAGCTAGATAAAGGGTTTATATGCCCAAGTGCTTCACCAAGGGGTGTTCCAGTCCTCTTTTTCCAGAAGTAGGATGGGTCAATGTGCCTTTTCATTGACTATCGTGAGATCAAAAAAATCATGAAAAATAACAAGTATCCTCTGCCTCAAATTAATGACTAGCTAAATCATCTACATGGAGAAAAATAATTTTCTAGGGTGGATTTTCAGTCAGGGTATTTCAAAGTAATGAAAAGAAGGAGGATATCCCTTAGACTACTTCTCATTCAAGGTACGTGCACTATAAATTCATAGTAATGCCTTTCAGACTCACTAATGATCCATCAATATCTATGATCATGATGAATAGAGTCTTTATAGATTACCTTAGGAAAATTTGTGCTAGTCTTTATAGACTATATTCTAATATACTCCCAATCCTAAGAAGAGAATGAAGAGAATTTATGCTATGTAATTGAGACCTTGTGAAATGAGAGGCTCTACGAAAATTACAACAAGTGTAAGTTCATGTTGAAGGAGGTATCATTCATGGGTCATACCATCCCATGTAATGATATATCTGTGGATCCCTCTAAGATAACTATAATTGAGGGATGGACAAGGCCAACATTGATGATTGTTATTTGTACTGTCCTAAGGTTTTCTAGATATTATCACTAATTTTTGAGAAAGTTCTCATGATTTTCAAACCCTCTTACCTAGATAACTCGTAAGGGAGTGATGTTTTCTTGGAGTGATGAATGCGAAGAAAGCATCAAGGAGAAGAAAATAAGGATTATCACTACGCACCTTCTCATAATACCAACAAGTGGAGAAGTTTTTGTGGTATTTATTAATTCTTCGAAGAAGGTCTTTTGTTGTGTGTAGATGAAAATTGAAAAATTCATTCCATATGCTTCAAGGAAATTGAAATCTCACTAGCCAAACTATCCAACACAGGATCTAGAGTTGGGCGCAATGATCATTGCCTTTGAAATTTAGTGACATTACCACCTTGGGTAGTAGTGTAAAATATATACGGACCAAAAATGCCTCAATTATATATTCACATAGAAATAGTTGAATATATTCCAACAATGTTGCTCAGAGCAGAGCAAAGAATATGATTACTCAATCCATTACCACCTAGGGAAAGTGTAAAAGGTGGCATATTCTCTAAATATAATGGACCCAAAAATTCTATCCTTGATGATAATTTAGAAGAATTAAATCTTCTTAGATTTGATGATGATGGAAATGGTTATCCTAAATAAGGGAACATCATCAATCATTTCAAAAATGACTGTTGAAACATCTACTTTAAAATGGTTAAGGGATGCTAAAAAAGATGACGTAATAATTTAGATGAATGTGGAATCTATCATAAATGATAAATCCTTAGCGTTCAATGTTAATGAATACGGAATTATGAAATTTGGTTACAAACTATATGGTCCATCATTTCTGGAGCTGAAGAAATTTCTTTTGGATTATGCACATAGATCGAATTTCTCTATTCACCCAGGCAACACAAATATGTATGGAGATCACTAAGAGCATTATTGTTATGGTAACAGGAAGAAGGAGATCATTGAGTATAAATCAATGTGCCTAATGTGTTAACAATTGAAGGCTGAGAGGCATAATTATAAGGGGATGATGAAACAATTACTCAAACCAACATTGAAGTTGGAAAAAATAATCATATGATATGTCAGAAGACATATAATGTAATCAATACTATCTGGGTGTTTATGGATATTATTTTAATTACTGCATAATTCATTTTAATTTGAGTGGATTTCTTATAGGATAAACTACCGTAGATATACATTAGTGATGCGGTAAGGCTACATGGAGTACCACTATCAATTGTATCAGATCAAGATACATGATTCACCTCTTTGTTTTGGAAGATTCTTCAACATGCTCAAAATAATGAGATGAACTTCAATATGACTCATTATCCTCAAATTGGGGGGCCAATATGATAAGACTATCCATAATCATGAGGACATGTTGAGAGAATGATCAATGGATTTCTAATGAGGATGGGATCAACACCTTCCTTTTGTGAAGTGCTCTTACAATAACAGTTTCCACACAAGCATCCAAATGGGTCCTTATAAACCACTGTATGGAAAGAGGTGAAGAACAATAGAATATTGGGATGATGTCATGGAGAAAAAACTCCAAGGTCCAGAAATGGTTGTTGAAATGGTTGAGAAGGTTATTACCATCATGTAACATATTAATGAGGCTCAGAGTTGACAAAAAAGAAATTCTAATAATCAAAACTGAGACCTAGATTTTGATATCAATGACATTGTATTTCATTTTATATTACAATGGAAGAGAGTTAATAGATTTTTCAAGAAGGGAGAGCTTAGTCCAAGGAACATAGACCCTTTGAGATCCTTGTTTTCATTAGAGTGGTGGCCTATCGACTAACACTCCCACCAAAAATATATTATGTACATGATGTATTCCATGTATCACTATGAAGGATGTACATACCTGACCCATCCCATGAACTCAATATAGAGGTGGTACAATTAGAGAATGATCTCTCCTATGAAGAGAAGCCGGTGAAGATCTTAGATCATATGGAAAATGTTCTTTGAAATAAGACAATGCCACTCATTACAGTGTTGTGGAGAAACCAAAATATAGAAGAAGAAACATGGGAATATGATGTAGTGATGATGTAGAGTTACCTACATCAATTTTATTGGGGAAAATGAAAATTGTATGGAGAAATTTTATAAAGGGGGAGATTAAAATGACCCAAACTTTTATTAATGGAAATTCCTCTTCACCGAATTAAATGTCTTATTATGTAAAATTGTTACATAATGTATGCACTACATTGGGATTTTGTTTTTGGATATAAAAATACAAATTTGAATTGTTACCGTAGCTAATAAAGACATATAATAGTTATCAAATTAATATTACAAATATAGGGCTTTGAAAATTCAATTTACATCAAAAATGGAAGTGATGGCCTAATCCATTTGAATTGCTTCATAGGAAGCCCATTTTTTAGAGATCAGAATGGAGGTAGCATCACTTAGCTTGTCTCTTGACCATGCCCATGCTGAGATTCATCATGTTAAGCTCGAATCGAGCCGACTAGGGGAGAACTAGAATTTGATAGAGATTACCACCTTAGAAATGTTATCCTAGCCACCCCAAGATTCTATCACCATTGCATACCTTACCCTTACGTCATATGAGGGTGTTATAAGGGGTTATGTAACCAGACCTTAGCACTATGATTTTTTGTATTATTTTTCTATATAATAATGAACATAAATTCGTTTTATTATTGTTACCTGGTAAATGGTTTCTAAAGAACACATTGTATTTTTCAGTTAATATTCAATTAAAAAAATCTATTTTAATGGATTAATGGATTTTTTAATTAAATAATATTTTAATAAAATATTTTTACTTTTTATATATAAATAATTGTACAATTTTAGGAATACAATTGTAGTTTATATTAAGGGTTGAAATCCATTTTTTTCAGAACCAATGAATTTTGGGTAAATGTCAGTTTTTATTTTAAAAGTAAAAAATTTCAAATATTTATAAAATTATGTAGATAAAATTAATATTATATTTTGAATCCGGAATTCAAAATTATTCAATGTTTAATTTTTCATATATTTTTGAGATTATCGAATTTTTGGGAAAAAATTAAATACCTTTTAATTATATAATGTGTTTTAGGACATCATAATGACCCACTAGTGAGGAAATACAATAATATAAGTGGACTTTCCAGCCAAAATAGGTTTTAACATTAATATAATGAGATTTTAATTTTATTTTTTTTATTTCACAAAGTCATAGCAGACCCACCATGACTTATAAAACATTTTAATAATTTAAAAGGATATCTATGAGAGTGTGACTCAAATCCACATAAGCAAGCCAAATACATTAATAAGGTAGGCCGTAGAACATATAAAATATTATCTTCCAATACCATTTGGAAAAAACCATGGGAAAAAATCTTGTGTTGGTTTTAGGTTTTGATTATTTTAATATGTGGTGCCTAAAACATGAATAATAATTAATTTCTTCTATTTTCTTATATAATCCCATCCATCCTCCCACATACTATTCACTCAAACCCTTTGAGCATGACCAACCTCTACCCTCAACTCTATAAAATCCTCCCAAGGTTCCCTAATTTCCCAAGAAGCCTCTCTGAAGACTCTTCCAAGCCTACGCCATCACACATCCATGTAAGATATTTGTTTACATTATTATTTTTCTCTTAAATTATTTATGTCTTTATAACCTTTTATTTTCAATTAAAAATATTATGGTGCAATTTCACAACTCCACCATACATCCCCCCATATGTCTGAATGAAAAGAGACCCCTTTCTCTATCATTAATTCTTTCTAGGTACACTCGTTACCATGTTGAAATTACATTAGGGACTTCTCACACCTAATTTACATCAATGAAATTCTATTTTTTTAGGAATATAAAATCCATTACATTTTTTTGGGACATGTATCCATATTACATGCATAATTTACATTTCATGTACATATGATTAAACCCCTTTTCTACACTCATCAACCATTTTTATGAATTCTAATGTCATGACTTAATGCTACCGAAATTACACTGCTATTTTTCAATCCATAGACATCATGTAGTGAATACCCAGGAAATTTCTTTATCAAGGTTATTCAGCTTTAGTAACATTGACATATTGATTATAGATATTCATTTTTTAATTCCATATTCCATTATCATGTAATTAATGATGATGTATAATGAATCCAAGTTATATTTATCCATGTGGCATAATTATGCATGAAATGAAATGATTAATAAGGGTGTGCACAGATAGAGAATAAATGCATTGGATAAAAATTAGTATCAGGATACACCAAGTGGAATGAGGGTTTAGTCATTCTAATTCATGTGAAATGAGGGTTTACTCATGCTCCATGTGTATTGAACCTTGGATTATTATAAAATCATGTTAAATGTTATTGAAACATTTACATGTTATGATGATCTTTCTATATAATTCTTTTATGTTCATATTTATCTTATATTCCATTGATATGTCTATTGAATAACATGTATATCATTATTCACGTTATATCCAATTTACTCCCTTATTGGGTTTTATAGATCACCTGTTTGTTATGAATGTCTGTAGTTTATCCAATGCAATGCAATGTATGATGGAATGATGTGGTCATGTAGAAGAAGTTTTCAATAAGATGTTTTATTTTTTGTTTTAACTTGTTATTTAATGATTCTAATCCATAAATACACTAGATATATTGATCTTCTATGTTGCATTAGGAGATGGTTTTACGTAATAATTTATATTTAAGTATGAAATAATGAGTGGGGTTGTTATAGAAAACTTTTAAGTGCATTAACCTTCGATGAATCAGGAAATATAAGAAACTATGGTATATTTTAACCTCCAAAAAACAAACTCCCACTACAAGGGGATCCACATACTCAAAAAAGAAGAGTGGTATAATCAATGCCCAAAAATCATGAATAATTTCCTAATGTTTTTCAGTTGGAGGATCATCCAATGACGATTAACTATGTTCCACACAAGAATCATACATGAACTCTCTATTGGGGAATACCCTATATAACAAGAAAACCCAAGGACCCAACCAATATAGTCATTTTCTGAAAAAATACCCCAAAACTAAACTGATCACATAAGTGGAGCCACCATATTGACCTCCTAAACATTTCCTCAAAATAGACCACTGACCAACACTTCATTCAATATTATCGACCAAACACGAACCCAAAACATTTTTTAATCAATAGAGGTTATTAAACTCAACAAATACTACACTAACAATACCAAAAACACATAATACATACCTCCCAACCCCAAATTATCAAAATAAAAACACCTTCCTTAAGAATTATTCAAAAATATAGGGTTGGTAAGTTGTGCATTTACCAACGTTATCTCATGAGCCTCAAACATGCATGTTAACATGCCACACTTGGCACCCACCTCATATCCATCCTTAAAATCATCAAACATTCCTTTAAATATATATATTCCTATATAAACCGATGCATGTGGTCCCCCTTGAGAACACAAAAGACTGAAAACAAACCTTTCCTCTTTTCAAAATCAAATCCTGTTTAACAAAAAATTTCCCTTTCATAGAAGAACTAACCATAAAATCAAAACCCAATTTAAATCATGCAAAAAAATTTAGAAAAGAACCCATAATTCAATAGAAACTCACTTTCATGACTTTCACTACAATTTCAAATAATTTAATACAATTTTAAAACATTTAAAATTTCACTAAAAACGCAATTCCATAAATCTCAATTTGATTAAGAACTAAACTCTAGTAATTTCAAAATAGGGTCCTAAAATTTCATAATCATTTTCAAATGATCAGTAATTACAAAATCAAAATTCATATCCAAACAACAAACATAAATTCTAGTAAACATATTTTAATTAAAAACACTTTTCCATTGTTTAGAAAATTTTACGGGAAACACATTTCAAAACCCCATTTAACATAATTCATACTTTCAAAAGAGGTGTAAAGATATAATTTACGCTTTCAAAATAATTATAAAATTTCATTTAAATAATTTCAAAAATAAAACCATTTTCACATTACTAGAAAATCACTTCACAATTACTCACACTTCTTATAATGAATTCATTTTTTCTTTACAGACCATGTTTCCAAAATTCCAAAACAATGATACACAAGAATATGTGAGGGGAAAATAGTGTCAATGGGTGAATTTGAAATATAGTTTACCACCATATTTTAATAAATTCACTATCACAAAGAATATTTTTGGGAAATATTCTTATATCGACCAGGCTTTCTAGACCCTATGTGCTCACTGAGACCATCGACCTAACAGTCTTTTCATTTCCACCAATCATCAATGAACCAAGAGAAATAATTAACCAAGATAAAACCAATCATACCATTTTGACTAGAATCCCATCACACGGTGTGTTGTCTAGTAATAATACCCATAGTTAAAATGTAATTTCCCCACAATCTTTGCTACAGAAAATTCTGACTCTTCCCCAAATAAGAGGACCCAAAGCATGAACCTCATTGGATACCATTTTTTCAAGAACCAAATATGGTATCCATAAAAACCATCATCCAAAATGGTCTCTGAAAAGGGGTAAGGGTGTTCTATATCCCCAAAGGCTGGAACATCTGCCTGGGTATCATATATTTTAGTTTGGGACTGATTAACCCAAATATGAAAGTATAAAACATCAATACCAAACGATAAAAAGAATCTGAAAAATTCATTCCAATATAGGTGTATAGAAAATCTAGAACTGAATAGGCGTGTTTAAAGATATAATAATATGTCCAAATACACAAAAAATAACAAAAAGTAGCCTCAAGGATTCCATATGTCAAGGTTTTATCACCCAGAAGTCGTCTCCACAGTGATGCACAATGCAAGGGAACTAAAAACACGAACCGACATCTCCCAAAGCCTTTATTTTACCAATGTTATACATGACCATGTCTGCATAGACCCAAGGGGTTTGTATAGGGTGTGAGCCTATGCCCAATTGGATACAAATAAGAGATTCCATGGAGTAATCAATATAGGAAAAAAGGCATAATGTTTTTTGATAAGAAAGGAATTGTAGAATTAATCACTATAGAATGAAACATTTAAATGTAAATAGTTTTTAAAAGGGGAATTTTTCAACAATGAATACATTTAAGTAAATTATTTAATATAATTTATTTTCACAAAAAAATAACCATATTCCTATGATAAATACACAATATTAAATGATCACCAATAATGAGAACTCCCATTGGCACTAGGTAGTCTCGAGACCCATATTCCTTTTACATCGGGGTAAAGTAACCATTGAAAAATATGTTCTCTTGCACAAGACACTAGTAGGGAATATACCCATAACCAAGTGGTCCCCAATAATAATTAATATAGTTTTTAGTGTTTTCATTGTAAGGGATCATCATGAAACATTACAAAATATACGACCTTGTAGTATTCTAGGTTCCCGACAATTGATACAAATTTACAAATTATTATAGTTGAAGAAAAAATAAAATAGAACTAACAAAGACATGATGTGTGCTAACACCACAAGAGAAGATAATTCCATTGTAAATATCTATTTTTTATGTGGAAAATCATTTTAAAATGAGGGGTGATCCCAAAAAAATCTAGTAAGTAGTGTAAAAACAATCGATTTTTTAAAAAAAATATTCTTTGAAACAGAAATAATAAATACATAAAGAAATACCATTTAAAAAAAAATACAATTTCATATTACATAAGATATAAAATATAATTTAATATTAAAAATTTCTTACAATAAACATCTATTATAAATAATCTAGTTTTTTTATGAAAACAATATGCAAGCTTCTGAAAACAAAACACAATTCTGAGGTCTCATGAGTCATTGAAGGTTGTCTGGGCCTACCATCTTTGGAAATGATGGGTTCACTCTCCACTGACCGTCCATATTGACAACGTTCAAGCTCTTGATTCTATAAAAATATTTTTTTTATGATTGCTTATGATATATATACATTTTCAATAGAGTTTTTCATTTTGAAAACATGTCTGCTGCATTAAAATGTACATTCATGAATATATATATGTATATATTTAATTATAGGTACAAGAATACATGGATATCCATTACATCACATTCATTTTTGGTTATAACCAAATCATCTACCACTTTGTATTTACATGGACTATCCAGGTATTTAATCCTTTTTAGGTAATACATTAGTCACAAATGATCATGATAATTAATTATAAAATTTAATAGGATGTTATAAAATTTAATATATTCAATGTATTCCATGAAATTAAATATTACGTAATTAAATCCTTAAAATTGAATACAATATATTTTTTATTATGCAATCAGAGTCGATGGTATTGATATTTTCAAGACAATGACAGTATTCAGATGCTCAATTTAAAATAACATGTCGATATGTTATGGGTATTTTTAGAAATATGACGATAAATCGATGATAAAAACTCTAAACATAACAATAATGTTTTCATCAAAATATATAAATATATATATAATGGGTTGAGTAATGTATTTCAAAACCCACCCAACCAATTTTGAATTTAATATGGGCACTTATTTTCTGACTTAAAATTAAAAATACTGTATAAGGCATAAGAAACCATTTATATATATACTGAAAATATAACATATATATGTGTATATACACATATATATAAATGATATTGTAAAAATAAAATTCAAATGCGCGCATACTATGATGATATTTGAGACCCATTGCATCGAGATAAACATTTCATGTATGCGAATTAAATTAGAACGAAAACAATTTTACCAGATTGTACAAATATATATATATATATATAGATCAAATGTATATACAAGTATATCAATTGAAAAATAATTAAATCATATATGTACAGTTATGAAAAGCCTTGTTAGGAAATGAAAAAACTATATTTGAAAAACAATTTTGGTGGTAATGAAAACAACTAGTTCGAAAACCACTGAAATTTAATTCCCCAAATGCAATGCAAGAAAAAAGAGTATAACCTGAAATAAAAAATTATATTTTCCTTACTAAATTATTTGGAATATTAAATTAAATTAGTTACCTTATTTGAAAATGGAGTGAAAACTAATGTCCAATCCAGGGGGGTTCTTTATGTATCTCATATATTTATATAAAAACTTTTCTGTGTAGTCTAACATCTTAGAGAAGTTGAGATTTATAAAATATGAAAACCCAAAAAAAACCCTATACTTAATCAAATAATAAACTAGGTCACCCACATTCCAATCAAGTTGTTATTATTATTTTTATATTAATTTTTTTTTCATTCAGTTTCTAGCAATTTTTTATGATCTGAATTTTTATCAATTCACTCCATGTTTCACTTTGGTTACTTGCTTTTGGGAAGAAATCATTATTATTATATATTATTATATTGGAAATCAAATTTATTTTTCTTGGTATTTCTACTAATTTCACATCATTGTAACATTATCATCACTTCTTTTTGATTTTATCAAAACACGTTCACTTTTTTTAATTCTTCATATATCGTTTTTTAAATTATCAAACCAATGATGTTTTTATAGAGAAACCATTGTACTTTTTGTATATAAAATAGTTATTTTATTTATATAATTAAATCAGTATAGGTTATTCATTTTTTAACATAAATTTATATATAAATATTTTTTTAAATTATTAATATAATTATATCTATTTATAGTATCAAAATTCTATGAAAAAAAACATAAAATAATTTCCTCTCTTTATAAAATATATTATCTTTAAAAAATGTTTAACATTTTATTATTATTGTTAATAAATTTTATATAATTTATTTTTTGATGACCTTAATCGCCCTTTTTACAATCACATTATCTTTTTATATCATACTTTTGACTTTTTTGAACATAACATGATTATATTTATATTATATTATAATATATTTATAATTAATATTTTTTTTATCAGTTGTTTTAACACATCATTTTTTATTTAACTAAAAATTTATACAAATGTTTATATATTTATAATAATATAAATATATATATTTTACAAAAATTCCTATTATATATTCATATATAAATTAATATATATATATATATATTATTTATATTTTTTTAGAATTTTAAATATATATTTATTTTTATAATAAAAATAACCAATAACATTTAAAAAAACATATATAAATGTTTTTTTGGAGCAAAATAAATAAACACTTTTTTAATATATAAATATTAGAATACAAATTTTATTTTAAAAAACTCTATTAAATAATGAAAAATAATACTTTTTTTGATATATTTGAATACTAAAAATATTAATCATAATAAATTCTAATTATTATAGTTAACTTATAATAAAAACACGTAGATTTATGTATTATTTTTATAGAAAATAATCTGGAAAATATTATCATTTTATTTTAATTATATGTCAAATAATTTAATATAATATTTATATAATAAAACTATGAATAGAATTTCTATGATGTTAAATTATTCCCCCATTAAAAAGAATTGTGTCCTTGAAATTCTTTTCATCGGACTATAAAGAATTCTGAATTTCCATCTTTAGAATTACGAAATGTCAGGACCACTGAACCTCTAAACCTGAAATCATCTGATCTCGATTGTTATCTAAAAAGTTACTCTAAAACCAATTCTAAATACCCATCCTTAAACATTTTATAATATAGGACCTTTTACTGACCTAGGTTCTAGAGAAAAGATACAACCATACAAATTATCAGAATTGCTGAAAAAAGAACAAAAAACATGATGTGCGCTAACACAGCAAGAGAAGCAAATGCCATTGGAAAACTATGTGTGGCCTGTAAAAAATCATTTTCATATGAGGGGTGAGAACAACCATTAAAATTAATGGGTTTAAAAACATTCGATAATTTAAGAAAACAATTCTCCTAAAATGATTTAATAAATACCTAAAGAACTACCATCCAGAAATATACTATTTCAATGTACTTATGGCTTGAAATATTATGTCATTATAGAAAATAATTTCATTAAAAATATCTTAAACAGAATCCTGTGTTTTTATGAAAATAATAAGCATGATTTTGAAAACACAACACTATTATGAGGTCACAGGAATCATTGTGTTGGGAAATATGGCAAGCGAAGAACACGCAAACAACAAAAAACTTTAATGTGTATCGGAGAAATATTTCCCACAAACAGTGGATGTGCAGAGACATATATATGTGAAGACAAATGAAATTGACAACATAAATTTTTACGTAGAAAACCCAAAAAGGGAAAACCATGGGACCTAGTCTAGAAAGAGGGATCCACTAAAATAGATAAGTACATGGTAGAGACTCCCAAAAAATAAAAGGTATCTCAGAATTTATACTTAGAAAAGTAGTGGATCAAAGTCGAAGAATAGATACATTCTGAATTATGCCTGAAAAGAAGAAATCATCCTGCTAAAGAAACCCAACTAGATCTGACAGTGAAAGAAAGAATATTGATGTCCGAACAAAACATCAGATGAAAAACACCCGGATCAGATCAAAAACCACTGCATATGAAAGCCAATCAAGTCAAAGTAGTTCCACTAGTTTCAGATCTTAAAACTGCTCCTTGAAAATGCAACTGCACTACCTCCAACAATTTCCGAGAGAGGATCCTCTCCTCTCATATAAATATAAGATGATATCTCATGTATCTCCTAAAAGATATCTCATATCTGATTAAAGATATTAAATATATCTCATCAAATATATAAAATATATCTTCTCAAAGCTATCAGATATATCTTGTAAAAGATATAAAAATATATTTTTTTAAGATATCTGATAAAAAATATATATATATAGGCGCAAGATGAGGAGGCGCCCCAAAAAAATCCCCCTCTGACTCAACTGAGTATCATCACCAACCTTGCAATCAATCGGAAAGTCTTAAATCTTCCTCCGAGTAAACTCTTGGTCAACATGTCTGACCCATTGACATCAGTATGGATCTTCTCAAGAAATTACTATCTCGAATCAAGGACATTAAGGATCCAATGATACTGAACATCGATATGTTTCGACCTTCCATTAAAAGTGTAATTATTTCCCAAACAAATAGCGCTTTAACTATCAAAAAATAAAACATATATGTCTTGATTAAAATTTACCTCTCAAATAAATGTTTTCATCCTCAAAAATTCTTTGAACACCTCTGTATCTGCAATAAACTCTGACTCTGTGGTAGATAAAGCAACACATACCTGGAACCTAGAATGAAAAGATACAACACCCCCTACAAAAGTAATCAAATATCCTGACGTAGACTTACTCGAATCGATATCTCCAGACATATCTGAATCTTTAAAGCCACAACGAATATGTTCCCCTTTAAAAAAACACAATATCAGATCAGAAGTACCACAAAGATAATGAAAAATGTATTTCACTTCCCTCCAATGCACTCTTCCTGGATTTGACAGAAATAACTGACTACCCCAACTACATGAGCTATTTCATGTCTGGTACATACCATGGCATACATCAAATAGCCAACGAAAGATGAATAAGGTATGTGTTGTCACTCCCCTCTCTCTTCATCAGTACACGGTGACTGACTGGTGCTGAGCATAAAATGTAAAGAATGAGGATTACTAACCACTATAGATCTATCCATAGAAAATCTATGAAAAACCTTCTCAATTTATCTCTCCTAAGATAACCACAATTTCTTGGCCTTCCGGTCACGAGAGATCGTAATGACAAAAATATTTCGTGTTGGCCCCAAGTATTTCATCGCAAAAGAAAGGCCCAGATCCTTATTCAATCTATCAATTCTAGAAGCATCATGGCCAATAATGAGCATATCATCAACATAAACAAATAGTATAATAAAATCATCATCAGTAAATCTCTGAACAAACTCAAAATGATCATAAGATGTCTTCCTGAAACACGAACGAGAAATTACAGATTCATAATTTTTATAACAATATCTCGGTGCTTGCTTCAAACCATACAAACTCTTCTTCAATCTGCAGACATGATTCTCTTTACCTGTTTCAACAAAACCCTCTGGTTTCTCCATATAAATATCCTCCTCTAAATCTCCATGGAAGAAAGATGTCTTCACATCGATCTGCTAAATCTGCAGATCCAAACTATCCGCCAAACCAAGAAAAACCCGAATAGAATACATTTTGATAACAGGTGGGGAATTCTTATCAAAATCAATACCTTTATTTTGACGGAAGCCTTTAGCAAATAATAATTCCTTGTATTGGGGAACAAAATTGGATTCTTCATTCTTAATCTGAATAATCCACCGATTTTTCAATGCTCTCTTATATGTCGGTAACCTCACCGTATCAAAAGTGTGGTTGTTGTGCAATGATGCCATCTTGTCATCCATTGCCGCATCCCATCTTTACTTCTATTCACATTCCATCACCTCATCTAAAGATTATGGTTCTCCCCCATCAGGGAGGAGCACATACTCATCAGGTGAATACTGATTTGAAATTGTACGACGCTGAGATGTCCTTCAAAGTGGAAAGGCGGGTTCCTTAATAACCCCAGGAACCGGATCATCAGAAAAAAAGGTGCATCGGGAATATCAAATCCAACCTTTTTACCTGGAGAATCATTCTACCCATCAAGTGATCATCAAAATCAACAATATTAGGCAAATTTGAATTAGATCTTGGCTCAAGACTAACCAATCCATCAGAAGTCGGAAAAGAGGTCATTTCTCATTTATCAATATCTGTAATAGCCTGGTCCTCTTTAAACACTACATCTCGGCTTATGACATGTTTCTTCAAAGAAGGATCATAAAACTTGTACCCAAACTCATCGTGTCAATATCCAACAAAATTACACTGTCGTGACTTATCATCCAACGTGGATCTCTTATCTCTAGGCACATGAATAGAATCCTTGCAACCAAAAACTTTCATGTGATTGTACCTGATCCTTTTTCCATACCAAAACATATCGGGAGTGACTGTATACAATGAAATTGAAGGTGATAAGATGATAATATAAGAAGTAGTAAGTAAAGCCTCACCCCAAAATTGTCCAGGAAACTATTCTTCAGAATGAAAACAACGAACTCTTTCTAACAACGTCCGGTTCATCCGCTCAACTACACCATTTAGATGATGTGTTCTAGGAGGCGTCTTCTGATGCTGAATAACTTCTTGCATTCAGTACTGATCAAATAGACCACAATACTCTCCCCCATTGTCAGTGCAAATAAATTTCAATTTCTTGCATGATTTCCTCTCAGTAAAAACATGAAATTTCTTAAAAACACTAACCACCTGACTTTTGGCATTCAAAAAATAATCCCAAATATTTTGTGGGTAGTCATCAATAAATATCACAAAATAAAGACTTCCACTAAAGGGATTAGATTTCAAACAACCAAAAACGTTTGAATGTACTAATTCATGTACTTATGACTTCCTATGTGGATGATGATTACTGAAACATACTCTACTATGTTTCCCATCCATGCAATGATTACATGTTTCCAATTTGAAACTCTTAAAATATAGAAGAAGATTTCGCTTGTCCAAACTACCAAGCCCTTTCTCACTGATGAGAATGATCCTCTTATGCCACAACTTGGACGAACCACTACACTCAACAAAGTATGCAGTATCACATGAAATAAATGATGTAGTCTAGTACAAACCTGACTGCTTCTTCCCTTGATCAACAATCAACGAGACCTTGGAAATCTACCATTGGCAATCACCAAATGTGATGATAAAACCTTCATCATCAAGAAATCTAGTAGAAATAAGATTCAAGCAAACCTCTGGTGCATGTCGAACATTCTTCAAAATCAGCTTACTTCCAGTACAGGTCTCTAACAAAAAAGTCCCAATACCTAGAACATCACCATGAACATCATTACCCATCTTCAAAATTCCAAAATTAACAAGGTTGTAAGATGTAATGAACTCCTTCTTTGATATCATGTGAAAACATGCACCACTATCAACAACCTAGCAATAATTATCAGAATCAATATTAATGGAGTCATAAACAATAACAAGATCACCACTGTAGCAGCATCAACATGATCATCTTTATCAACATCCTTCTTTGGCTGATTTTCCTTCATTTTGTTTTCTCTTTTCAGCTGATAACAAAACTTCTTAATATTCCCCTTCTTACCACAATGATGACATTAAAAATCACTCTGCTTTGATCTGGATTTGCTTCAGCTTTTACTCTTTCCTCGACTGCTCTGTCCCTGATTATTTTCATGGATTCTCCACTGTTCTCTATGACTAAAAGTTCTTATGATTTCTTTTGATTATGTCTCCTGACTTCTTCATTCAAAATAGCATACATAACAAAACATAATGTCACAACACCATTAGGATTAGAACAGGTTAGAGTAACACATAAATTCTCTTAAGAACCAGGTAACATGATATGTAATAAAAGTGCTAAAACCTCATCTTCAAAATTAATACCCATTCCAGAAAACTGATCAAAACAACCCTGATATTCACTTAAATAATCAGAAATAGACGTACCTTATCATTACCTCAAATTCATCATTTTTTTGAGAAGAAAAAATTTATTGTTTCCTGTCTTGGAAGCATTGGTAGTCTCGAGCTTCTCCCACAATGTTTTGGCATGAAAGATTTTTACAATGTGAATAATTACGCTGTCTTCGACCCATTTACGAATAAAGACACAAAACATCTCTTGCTTCAATGCCCATTCATCATCTAAAATCCTTTCTGGCTTCTGGGTACTAAACACTGGAAGATGCATTCGCTTGAAAAAAAGAAGATCCTTCATTTTATGTCACCACATATGATAATTGCTACCATTCAATAATATCATCCGAATATAATTATCCTCCATAAGAAATTATGAAATAAAAACCAAACCCTCTGATACAAGATGTTGGGAAATATGGAAAGCGATGAACATGCAAAAAAACACGACAACTTAGTAGAGAAATATTTTCCTCAAACAGCTGATGCGTAACAATAAGAATAGGTAGCGAAAAATAAAATTGACACCAGAAAATTTTACGTGGAATACCCAAAAGGGAAAAACCATGGGACCTAGTCCAGAAAGAGGGATCCACCAAAATAGATAAGTACATGGTAGAGACACTACAAAAATAAAAGGGATCTCAAAAGTAATACTTAGAACAGTAGTGGATCAAAGATGGAGTATTGATGGAGTCTGAATGAAGCCTAAAAAGAAGAAAACAACCTGCTAAAGAAACCCAAATAGATCTAACCGTGAAAGAAGAAGATTGATGTCTGAAAAAAAGTGCAGATGAAAAACACTAGGATCAGATCAAAAACCACCACAGATGAAAGCTGATAAAATTAAGGTACTTCCACCAGTTGCAGATCTGAAAACCTCTTTTTGAAAATTCAACTACACTGCCCCAACAACTGCCGAGAGAGGAGACGCACATCTCATATAAATAGAAGATGATATATTATTTATCTTTTAAATGATATCTCACATCTGATAAATGATATTAAATATAACTCATCAAAGATATAAAATATATCTTCACAAAGATATCAGATATATCTTGTCAAAGATATTAAAATTTAATTTTTTTAATGATATCGAATATAATAAATATATATTTATCGGGGCCAGATGTGGAGGAACCCCAACAAATTGAAGGTTGTATGACCCTACCCACATAACAAAGGATGGGTTCACTCCCTAATGAACTTTCATATTTACTACAAACATGCTTTGTATTCTATAAAGATCATTTTAACCATATATATATATATATTAACTGGAGTTTTAAATTATGAAATCATGTCTGCTACATTAAAATTCACATTCACGAAAATATATATGTATATATATAATTATATTTACTTGAATTCACAGATTTCCATTGCATCACTTACATGATTGGTTATAACCACATCATCTACCACTTAGTATTTACGTGAACTATCTAGAAATTTAGTTCTTTTTTGGTGTAATACATTTGTCAAAAATGATCGTGACATTTAATTAAAAAATTAAAAAAATAGATTGTAGAGTTACATATATTTAATTTATTCCATATATTTAATAATTACAGAATTTAACCCTTGAAATTTGATACTATATATTTTTTATTATGCAATGATAGTCGATGATATGCATGTTTACATGACAATGATTTTATATAGATATGATGTTTAAAATTACATGTTGATATGTTATTGGAAATATTAGAAATATGATGAAAAATTGATGATAAAAATTATAAACATAATAATAACATTTTCATCCACATATACACATATATATATAACATTGGTTGAGTATTTTATTTTAAAACCCATCCAACTAATTTTGAATTTAAAGAGGCGACTTCTTAGACAACATAAAATTAGAAATACAGTTTAATATATAAGAAAAAATTTATATATACACAGACATAAAATATAAAAAATATATGTGTATATACACATGTATATACAGATATATGAAAATGAAATTGTGAAAGAAACATATAGATACACCCTGACAAAAAATAGATTCTATACCCATTACATCAAGATAAAAATTTCATGCATCATAATTGAATTAGAAAAAATTATCATTTTACATTATTATACATATATATATAATGTATATATTCATATATATATAAATTGAAAAATTGTTAAATACCATAGATAAATTTATGAAAATCCATTATTTAAAATGAACAAACTATCATTGAAAACCATTCTTGTTGGTAATGAAAACAACCAATCCAATAACCACTAATATTAAACACCCCCTATGGAAACAAAGAATAGTGTATAACTTGAAATAAATAAATAAAATATCCTTACTAAATAAATTTGAAAAAAAAGATTAAATCACTTACCTTATTTGAGAATGGAAATAAATATTCACTCCATGCCAAGGGGGGAGGTGGGGATCATTATGTGTCTCACATATTTATATAAAAGATTTGTATATGGATTAGCTTCTTAGAGAAGATGAGATTTTGAAAAAAATAAATACCAAAAAACCCCTATACTTAATCAAAATAATAAACTATGTCCCCTATTTTCCAATCATTTTCTTATTATCACTGTTATAGTAATTACTTCTTTCATTTGGTTTTACCATTTTTTATGAACCCGTTTTTTATCAATTCACTCCACATTTCACATTGGTTCTTTGCTTTTGGAAAGAAATCATTACTATTATATATTATTATATTTGAAATCACATTTATTTCTTCTTTTTTTTCTAATCATTTCCCATCATTATAATTTTATCATCATTTTCTTTTTTTCTTAATAAAAACAAATTCATATTTTTTAATACTTCATATATTGTATTTTTTAAATTATCAAATTAATAGTTTTTTATAAAAAAACATGTTCTACTATTTTTATATAAAAATATTTATTGTATTTATATAAATAAATCACATTATTCTATACGGTTTTTATATATCATATATTTATATATACATATTTTTTTAAAATATTATTATAATTATATCATTTTATAAAATAATAATCTTATAAATCCAAAACATAAAATAATTTCTTATATTTATAAAATATATTATCTTTAAAAAAATGTTTTATAATGTTTTATTATTATTATTAAAGGTCACATCATGTATTTTTTATGAAATTAATCCCTCTTTTCTAGTCAAACATATTACATTTTTATATCTTACATTTGAGTTTTTTTAACATGACATGATTATATTTATATTATATTATAATATATTTACAATTTATATGTTTTTTATATTATGTTTTAAAACATCATTTTTACATATCAAAAACATTATAAAAACGATTATATATTAATAATAATAATATAATTGTATATTTTAAAAATAAAATGTCTATTATATATATATTTTTAAAATCGTTTATATATATATAATTTATATTATTTTATCATTTTTAAATATATAATAAATTTTAAAATAAAAATATGATATCAATTTTTATTAAAAAAACACATATATAAATGTTTTTTTGTTGTAAAGTAATTATACATATTTATAAAATTTAAATTTTATAAAACAATTGTTATTTTAAAATATTCATTTAAACAACAAAGAACAGTATTTTTTGTGATAAATTTGAAAACTATAAATAATAATTACAATTAATTATTAGTATTATATTTGTCTTATCATAAAAAATGAAAGTTTATTTATTATTTTTAAATAATATCATAATTAAAATATTATCATTTAATTTTAAATAAAAATAAATCCATTTACAATAATATTTATGTAATAAAAAAATTTAGAATATATGGGTTCTCACAATCATTTTCCATTTTTCTGAATGAAACATTGGCAAAACCCATCCGGATTAATAGTGTAATAGTAAAAATATGCCCTCTTAAGTTCCAGGGTTCCCCCTTTGTGATAAAACCACTATCTCATGATAACAAAATCCATTATCACATTAACATATCTTTTGTGGTCATAATCTACTCAAAATAGTTTCTATACATGTTTTTCACGACTAACACCACTTAATAAAACCATTAGAGTTTCTATAAAATAACATCACAAAATTTAACAATGTTTTACACCAAAAATCCCTTTAAAATCTCACATTGAACACCATGTGAATACCCATAATCACCAAAAAATAATTTTCATCACCCAAAACATTTCTATAAACTCATAAAATGAGTTATAATACCACCCCATTTGGCATAACATAAAATACACATGTAAAACACCAGATTTAACAACAAACCAGTACCTTAAAAACATTTTTTCAACTAAAATCACCAAAAATATATTTCAAAGAAATTATAATGGATGATATTTATGATGAAAATAGAAATTCAAGAAATATAACTCTTTTTTCATTGATTACACTTTTAATCACCCCCCACATGTGTCAAAAACCTTGATTCATGGTGTAAAACTTCAACTGGACCACCACTGCCACACAACAAAGATAAATTGAGCCATAGACCACAAGATTTTAACAAAAAGGCTTAAGGATAAACCCTAGGTACCTACCCTAGTTTCTAGAAATATTATAAATTCATGAAAGAAGAAACAAAACCAAATGGATAATGAAGAAAGCAATAAAGAATTTACAAACATGAATGATCGTGAGGTTCCTCGACCAAATCCTCCTTAAAAAATGGTTTCTACAAGAGCTTGAGGGACCATGGCGGCCTCTTAGAGATTATTGGATCAAATAGGGGAAGAATATTGTGGATTAGGTTTATTTCTGGTATAGTGAAATTGGAATTATAAAAAGAAATTTAATGACCTGGACACCTTTCACTGTTTGGCCGTATGGATTAGTAAACCATGCGGCCAAACCGTGCAGCCTGTTTTGTCCACACAAAATCATATAATTATACAACAATTTCATGGGTAACAAATGGTTAAACCTAGGTTAATTATGGTAAATGTATATGGTAACTAAAAAAAAAACCACATTTCAACCCCATGACTCATCCAACTCAATGGTATAAACCGCCCAAACAACATACCACACAAGGGGTTCCACTATGAGTGTCACAAATCCAATACAAAACCACCCTAACCACATACTGTCCCATTGAAAATAGTGGAGTCCATGTACCATAAAAGACCCACATAAGTAAGGACATAGATGAAAAACACACGGGACAACTAAAATTTTAACCAAAACACCCAGAAATTGAGAGAAACCAAAGAAGAAAAAGAGGATTTGAATCAAACCATTGAATTAAAATCCCTAGTGCGAAAGATCATATCAAAACCAATCGACCAGTTTAGAAAAAATTAATAACTAGATAGATATGTGATAAAGATTTTTTTACATTTGGAATGAAATTTTAAATATTGTAATATAAATCATTTTATTTCCTTGAAATCATTCAATAAATCTTAATCATATCCTAGGGAATGAAACAAAATAAGGGAGATATGAAATACTTTGTAGGGATTCATTATAGAGGAATCTATATTTACTAAACTAGTTCTAATCTAAATGGGATGGTAAATAACAAAACATAAACTTTATTTAGCCAATAACTAGAGAACAAAATGCATCCAATGATACTATCAATGAAATAATCTCATAGATAATAATAACTAAGTTCTCATCGAATAAAATTCATAATATGGAATATCATGATCTAAAACATCATGATATATATAATATAAATTCCATGTACCAATATGGTTTAATTGATGGGTACTTATACACTAAAATTCCAATTAATTTAGAGAAATAATTTAACCCATAAGTCTTGTTAATGCATCAAGGGAATATTTGTAACTGGGACCCACTGATCATTACATTTTCATTGTATTCCTTCAATATTGAATGTTGAATTTAACTTTAAACAATATACATTAATAATAACTATATATATTTATTATAGAATATATAATATCAATATAACACCATTAAATCAAATAAAGTTTAAATTAAACAACATGTGTGTAATTATTATGTGTTTTATAAAATAATCACATCCTAGGTAAAAACAAATATATATAATGTGAATATTTTTCCCAATAATCCCATGAATGGGAATGTTTCAAGTCAATGTTAATGAATACCAATTCAATGAGATGTAATTAAGTATTTGTGATAAATAGATGTATTTTAGTGTATAAAATAAAATGTTGGAGAAAAATTATAACAATATTTATTTAATTATTTCTCAATGTAAATTTATTTTAAACATTTAAAATAATATAATTTCTTTTAAACATATCTGGTTGTGGGGATGTCCTTTAATGTTTTATAAGTTACAATGAAACATTACATTTGTATTTTTAAAGTATATTTAGAAGTGTCCTTTTTAATAAACATTATAAGTATTAATTTTTAAAAAATGTAATAAGTTAATGATATAATAATATATCCTTAATAAATAATTTGATAAAATAAAACAACTTTTTAAACAATTTTCTACAAAATATTGACATGGGGAAAATGTAGGTGATCAAAAAGAAAAATAAAATCATATTTTATGATAAGTGTTTCATTACATGATTGAGGTTATATATTAAGGAAATGGTTTAAGAAAATAATGACTGTTATTAAATATATAGTGGAAAATAAAGTCATTGTATTTTCTTATGGATTTATTATAATATCTTATTAATGAAAGATATGAATTTTTTTAATAAAAATAGAATTTAAATTAAATCCTTACATCTTTAAATAAATTTAAATTGTAACACCACGAAAGAATAAAAATGTATAGATAACTAATCATTATGAATAAAATTTTACTCATTTAATATTTGTCAAATGGGAATTATATACACAACATGAACGTGAATTGGTGCTTAATAACATCAAATCCTTAGTGAAGGGTAAAATGAGATGAAATCTCTTACCTTACGATTCGCTTTAGTTTAATGTTACTCAATTTAATGTATAATTGGTTTAAAAATGTTATTAATTTATAATAAAATAATAATAATACTTATAATATCATATAATATCCCCATATAACAACAAATTACTTATTAATTACTAATATTTCAATATTATATTCATTTCGTGTGTTAACTGCATCGTTTTCATATAGATGTTTTTGGCATAGATGATCTGGTACTCCTGCATTGGAATAGTTAAATAAAATCTAGAATCATATTAATGTGATAAATTTATTATTTAATCATTAAATATAGGTTTATAATCAGTCATTAAATTTGAATACAAGGAATGAATCATAAATCATTATGGGGATGGTATTTTATAAATACAAATGAGTTTCATTATCATTTTTATAATGTATTTAAAAGTAATGAAATGGTATTTATATTAAATTTACATAAAAAATATAATTCCATAAGTATCATATATATTAATTTTTCTCATCAATTTGACAATCCATGTGATTTAATGAAGGAAAATAAATTCACCAGTTGATGAAACAGTATCATGTTATACACACGATTGACGGATTTATTTCCCATTTGATGAAGAAAGAGATGGATAAATATTATTTTATAAAAATACTAACATTTAATTATATTTTCTATTTTTTATATTACTTTAGAAATATGAAGACATAATTTATGGTTTTAAAAGATGATGTTAAAATGAAATTTCATGGTGATGATGATTGCATTTAATTAGAAAACCCCCCATTGGATCACTTAATAAGAACCATATGGTCGGTATTTAAAGAATACTATAATATATATAATATTTTGAAGTTTGATTGAGATATATTCATTTATTTTTGGTTGGCATACATTTGTTAACAGTATGAAGATGTTACGGAAGGAGGTACCCTATTATAATTGAGGTGAGTTAAACACCTATAATTTTTCAATGTTTTAATGCAATTTAATGTCACTTTCTATGAAAACAATAAAAAAATAACACTTAATAGAAGCTGATAATTTTACGGTCATTATGAAACTGGAAAAAGGGGTTTCAGAATGATATTATTTCAGGTTGACAATTATAATTATGGAATAACAACTCCATAAAAATATTTTGACCTTAACATTATTAATTAATTTTTATTATATTTCAATTTGAGTTGAAAAAATTAATTTCTAAACCACTAATTATATTATTTATTCCTAATATAAATGTTTTATCTATTTTTTCAAATTCAATTCATATATGTGTAAAAATAAAATTTAAAAATAAATATGAAAAATGTATCGAAAAATGTTTTAAAACAATTACAGAATAAGATGACTAACTTAAACTATATTAATATTAATAAAAATTATATATTTTTTAATTAATATTATAAAATATAGAATATATATAGTTATATTAAATCATTCATTATTATTGGTTATTTTAATTAATAAACATGTATTATCATCATGTTTTTTAAAAAACATTTATCAAAAATATCCATTTTAACACCAAATATTCATAAACTCATTAAAAAAATATTAATATTAAATAAATGTATAATTAAATATATTTTAACATTATATTATAAATAAAGGGATTAATATGTAAATATGTCATTTTCAACTTTTTATGAAATATTATTTCTATGGGAATATTTTAAAAACTCAATTTACGATTATTTTGACCCCATGTGTTCACAATAAAAATATATCTTTAAGTATTATATTTATTATTAATTTAAATAATTAAATGTATTTTATATTTTAGTTTTATAATAATATAATTTTTTCTTATTACAATGTATTTTTAAGTGTTACATATAAACTCAATCGAGTGTTTATTACTGCATCTATTAAAGAAAGACGTTATTGAACATTGACGTAGGCCTAAAACTATCACCATTATCTATTTATTTCATGGATTAGTAGTATATGTTATATATTTTACGGATTAATTATCATGTCCATCTTATAAAATCATATTTTTTACATCAATAGGGATCCATGTTGCTTTGGATATATTAATATAACAAAGCATTCAAGGTGCTAAATAAAATTTTATTCAACGAACATGAGAATACACAACCCTAAAATGGAGAATTGTTTTTATCATTTTAAGTCCATAAATAAAAGTATAAAATGTATTCTCAAGAATACTGATATGTTTTTAGATTATTACTCGCATAAATTAGTGGTTTTTGATAAAAATTACCTGAATTGGTATTTAGAGTCACCTACGGTAAATTTATCATTACAAATTAGGAGAAAATATATTTATGGAGAAAGGTGTGAATTATATACTAGCCAAAAAAATTTAAATCATATTTTAAAATATTGTGTTAAAACCACTAAATGTCTACACACACATGATACAATGAAATCCTATAATTAATTGACATGAAGACTCGACCCTACAACCCACGCCCAATCCCCTCCCCTCCGTGACACCCTAGACGCATATAGGTGGTAATGTATATTTTAATTTATAATTAATTTAATATAATCCAAATATAATTAGTATATGTGATAAATATTAAAATATTCTATCATATTTTCAACTTTGGAATGAAAACAAGGGGTATGATGGTTGAAGTAGAAATAATTGTTCAATCTTAACTATTTTTAATATATTAAATTACTCATTATTTATAGACTTGAAAAGGATCGATATTGAAATAATAATGGAATGGGATAAATATTATATTTATCAAATATGTAATATTACATCTATCCATATGATGATTAAATAGGTTCATAAAGAAACATTTATAGTCCCAAAATAAAGTGTGACATGTTCTGTAGTTACACATTGGTTGTTATAAAAATGATAAGGTTTTAGAATCAAGTGTGTATCCTATAAATTAACTATTTGATGGGTCTATTTAATGAAGAACAGAATTCATCATTTCCTATTAATTCTATAAGAATGAATATTTATTTATATCTAACAATATATTTCTTGTGGGAAATCATGATGAGAGATATTTATGGGTATGAATCTCAGTTCTTGGTATGATATAATTTTATGGATGAGAGATAAAATTATAATGGGTTGCTTCAACCATTTTCCATACAAGGAGAGTAATTTTAAAACATCACCATGTATTTTTATTAGACTCTAAAAACATATAATCATCATAATGATTTTTGTGTTTTATTATATCTGATTACGAAGTCTAGACACTTTATTTCTAGAAAATAATATTTCTATCATGGTCACCTATCTAGAATATAAATTAAGGAAGTGATAATTCTATATGGAGTACCACAATATATAATATCTATCTAGGATATGAGGGTTACCTTTTATTACTAGAGATGTCCTTATAATGAACTAGATTTAATGTTATGTTTTACTACGTCTTGTCATCATCACATAGATGTTCAGGCAACGATAACCACTAAAACCCTGAGGTATATGATATGATATTTCTCTATGTATTTCAATTTTTTTTATCAACACCTTCCACTAGTCATGTATTCATATGAATGTATCATTAATTAGTGGATTAATCTGTCTCATTAAGAGGAAATCCATGGAATGAATAATGAAACACAAATGTGTTGTGATGAAGATGTAGAAAGAAATCTTCTAGGACTTCATTAAGATAATGAATTTGTTATGAATGTCACACCCATTCTACAGAACATTATGGAAAGTATGATTTTATTTAAAAGTCATCACGACACTCTTCGGTTATGTTATGTATTTTAATTGGGAGAGAATTTATTCTTTTAAATTTAACTATGGAATGTGGATATGTGATTCAAAACTATGTTAATTATAAGACCAATGTATATTATCCCCATCATAATTCTTGATCACATATGGATGGTAGATTTTCCCATGGCACATACACTAAACCTATTTCAATTTCACAATGTATTAAATGTAACTATAATGGGGTGGTACATAAATTATCATTCACATATAATGAAATCAGATGTTTTACCACTGCATAATAACCAATATTATGAAGAACAACCAATATAAATCATGGAATATTGATATATGGTTCTATGAAACAAGACTTCCAACCATATTATAGTTCTTGGTAGGAATAATAAATTGATTAAACATATATGGGAACCTAATTATGTTATCAAATTGAGATACCCTCGTTTGTTTGGATAGTTGTGAGGAGATTTCAAGGAATGATTCATATTTTGGGGTTCTAAAATATATCCCCTAATACTTTTTTAAATTTTTTATTCAAATAAATTTTATTTTATTTATATCATGTGATACATGCATCACTGGGTCCAAATGAACTATAATATATTATTCTATTATAAAATATCTATTAAATTTTTTTAGTTAATAGGAATAACAACATTTTAAAAAATAAGTTAAATGGTTTTAGAGAAATACATCATATAGATAAATAGGTAAGAAATATTTAGTAATGTCATAATATGTTTTGAAAAACCTATTCTTCAATAAATGGTATTTTTATTTTTGTGTATCAATATTATAATTAATTTAGGCCACTTTAAAAATTTTAATTTAAAAAAATGATCAAATTTTTTCAAATAATCTTGTTAAAAATATTATAGATTGAAATTTTTTAAATTTCCATACAAAAAATAATTTTTTAATCAATATGGAAAATAATTATTTTTATTTATAATTGTATTCTCATTTCAAGCATTTCCAAATATTCAATTTGAATTAAAATGATATAAATTTAAAAAAATTATTTAATATTATTTATAATATAATTAATGACCTTTTAATTAATATCAAATTTTTTATAATAAAATATATTAATCATATGGAAACTGTTTTCATGAAAATTCATTTTCATCGGATTTTGTAGAGTTAATATTAAATTATTTTATAAACCATATATTAATTAAATTATATAAAATTAATTAATTATAATTAATATTCATTTATATGTTGAACATAAATTTTATTAATAATTAATAGTAAAAATGATAAAAATTAGTTACAATTGTTAAGATTAAAATAAGATTACCATGGGGATTAAATCAAGTAATAAGGTTGTGTTTTTAAATTATTCATATATAAATACAATAAATAAAGCCATATTTTTCCTTATATTATCCCACATTTATATAACTGTCCAAATTGAACCATTTTCCTCATGTACGACATTCTTATAAATTTATTCTTTAATGAAATCCTAACTATTCCATCTCCCCCACTTATAAAATAACACCCATCCTCTATCTTCCTAAAAAAATTGAGCCATCTAGATAAAAAAATACTTCAAAATTATTTTATGAAATTCAATAGATACAAATTATTATTTTTGTCTTCATTAAAGATGATTTTATGGGTCCTTATTAATGGATCCAAAGGTCACACACTGAAGGAGAGGTAATCATCATACTTGACATCTTCCACCTTATTTTTTATTCTTCATACTATAACTATTTTATTTTAATAATTAAAATAATTCATATAGAATCATAAATACACAAAAATTATATTATGATGATGCATCCCAAATTTCAATATATTTTCAATATAATTGGATGATTATTTATCGGGCCTGTGTTTGTGTATACCACCACCACCACCCAACAATATAGTTAATTTTTCATCACAATGTTTCATGGATGGATTGATTAATGGTTTTAATATATTATATTATATTAATAAAATAAATATTACTATATAATTATAATATCATATATACATTTTTTCATCCAATCCTTTGGAAAATGATAATCTTCTCTCGTGCGTACATTTGGACTTCAACCTCCATAAGGCTATTTTTTATTAATATATTAATTTAATTATACTGATGAAAAAATTAATTTTTATATATGTAATTTAATATAGATTTATGTTTATAATGATTAAATAATATATTTCTTTAATTTCTTCTTTTTGTTAGAAAATGAAAAAAATGTTTATGCATAAATAAGACATACCTTCTCCATGAATACTGTAAAACAATTTTATAACTCTATATTTCATTGATGAATATATATATATATATATATATATATTTAATGAATTTTTATTTTTTTTATATCTTGATAAAAATATGTATAATATAGAACCATGATCAAGGTTCAAGGACCGAAACTACTGAGATGAAACACTCTTGAATGTGAGATACTAATCATGTAAAGACGATGATTTTAATAATGAGTTACTAATAAATAGGCATTGAAATTTAATAAGTGGATCATATAGTATTTTAAAACTATTAAAATTATTTTGGAATATAATATTAATAATTTATGATTAATTATGTATGATGTTATATTGTTTTCAAAACAAGTTTTACACAAGGTAAGGGATTTTCGTCTCACTTATATTTTTTGTCTGACACATGCCATATTCACCAATTGTTTTTTATGTGTTGTATAAATAGAAAATGAATTTATTTTATGATTATTTTATATAAATGATTTAAATTTCCAAATCCATATATGGTTATATCAATCATGAGGTTATGATTCCAATTTAACCAATGTGAACTGTCTTTTATGATACAATATCATTATTTTTCGAGATATTTGATGATTAAGATTCCGATTTGGAAATTTTAGAGTGAAACTATCATGAATATCATGATTTTATATATCCTATATTTATTTCTATATATTAAAATATTAACTCTAATTTTCTTCTATTTATGTTTTCTTGATAGAAAAATATTCTTTAAAAGGAAGCTGATGTTAATCTCTCTCTCATTGAAAATCATTTTTCATAAAGGTCTATGATTTCAATAAAATATTTTAAAAAATATATTAATTATTTTATTATTAATTTTTAAATTAATTTATTACAAATATTTAACTTATAATTTTTTAATGTAATATTATATTTATTTTTCAAATGAGGTACATTTACATTCTTATCAAAAACTTCATTAGAATCCATTTTATAAAGTACACAACATGAAAATAATTTCACACCATCTGTAAAAATAAATGTTTCAAAAATTAAATTACATGTTTTCAATGATAATTTATAATAAAACTTTTTCTTTATTATATATTAAATTATATCACATTAAATATGTAATTTTAAAAATGAAACGTGTATTTTTGATATGATAAATTCATTTGATGTTTTAGAGGAAATTTTCATTAACGATTACATACAGTGATGTGACATATTAATTACTAGTTATATGATCAAATAATACAGTCCATATTATATATCTTTATGGATTATGAATATGATGATGATATTGTAATGACTCATCCCACAGGATCTGTGCCATGACTACCCCAATCCCACCTTCTATAGGCCTGGAGCTGGCGACTAGCATCGAATGATGTATTCCCTAAAACGGGAAGTCATTTCCTTTAAACAAATACAACACATGGTCTGGGAACACAAAATTAATAAACATTTTAGTAAACATCCATTGTAAAAATAGCGTTGAAACCATAGGGGACCAGAATACAAGACCAATTGTAAAAGTAAAAGTACAACTGAAAGAAACAGCACAACTAAAAAAGGGAAAACAACAACGAGTTCATCCTCTGAGGATCCTACCTGATGTGTAGGTACATATTGCCTCCTCATCACTCTACATTGTCCTATCTCATATGCATACTACCTAGTCCTGTCACCCTCAAACATCAGCCCAACTGCTCGTTGTTTGGATAAGACAATACAAGGGTTGGGGATAGCCCGTGCAGGGGTGAGTAAAAAAATACACAATACGGACATGAATACTCCAAAATGTATCTCATAATTCTACAATGGAAATCCAAGAATCATGATCTCAATCACAAAGCTCAATGAAATAGAAACTGCTCAAAAAAAGTCTCAACTCAAACCATGTATTCAGTGATGTATAGAGGTACATATGATTAGTCATGATGCTAGATCATCTTATTCTGTCAAGAGGCACTACTTAGAATCATAGAGAGTATGACCCACACATGATATTGAGGTACTAAAACCCGCAATGATCCCAAAAAATTCTGATTTGCCCTGGATCTATAGGTAATAATCCACTGCAATGAGAAACATAGGATTTGATCCACCCTGGATCGGTATATCGATGAACCACGATGGGCCGCTCAAAGGCTTGTCCTCATCGTGTCCCTTGGTGTTGATACACACAAGACTTCCAGGTAATGATCCCAATAAGACTGCTAGGTGTTGATCAAGACGTGATAGATAGGTATGGACCCACACAGGATCACTCGGTACTGACCTCCGTATGATATATCTCCAACATTCGCCTCACAACCAGCCCCTGGATTCATCAAACCTATTGCGCTCGAGATCATAATATTCATCTCTCATGATTTTGGTCATACCTCGACCACCTCTAATCTCCACAATGGAATAACTACATTTTCCTCCATGTTGTAAGGGTTCCAACGTGATAGACAGTGCGTCAATCAGACGCTCGATCTGTTAGTTATATGCATTTTATCTCTGGGGGACCGATTTGATTTGGGTTCAATCCAAATAGGTCATACATCAACATTCTCCAAAACTCATGTGGAGTATTCCAGAAAGAATTTTCTTGATCCAAGAGTCCCATCACAACAAATGGTTTGTCAAATGGATGAACGATTCCCATTTTATGTCTATTTAGGTTTTCATGCCCTAGTGGGGCCTGGGTATGGTCTAACCTAGTCGTACTGACCCGGCCTGACCCAGTTTGGGCTAGGACCGCATAGGTCGCCCCCTTGTGGGTTGGGCTAAGGTCCGTCCCAGCCCATAAGTGTGCGACCTGCAAAATGGGCATCATGACCATATAAGGCATCCCACAAAGGGGCAGCTCGGTAGAGTAGCATACCGCTAGGGCTATGGCCCTACCGCATGAGGCGCAACCTGCTAGAGGACCCACCCAAGCCGCCACTGGGGGAGAAAACCACAGTTTTTCCCAAAAGATGAAGGTTGTTTGGTCTTCTTCGTAGCACTGGCCTAGTACGACTCTACAAGGTGGCACGTGGGACCCACTAGAGTGGGTCCTGCCATCTCTGTCTTGGCTGGATGGTGTGTCGTCAAACTTCCCTAGGGGCACGCAATGGCATCACGCACTGCCACTCACAGCGGGCTTATGTGTTGGCCACCTTTACTGATGAGCTGTGTGATCTTTTGTTCATCGGCGGTGTGCGATGGCCAGTTACGCCTCCTTCACGACCTGCCAGTAACGACCACTCTGATGATTGTCATAGCTTTGTGTCAAGACCTCCTCTTGTGGTGTGCGTCAACATGATATCCCCACCGTATATGGTTGGTATCGTCTCACTTTCGGTCTTTTATGGAGGGTGTAAAATTAGCAATGTCGTGGGGGGGGGGGGGTCAGGCCGTGTTCATTGGGCCCACACCCTCCGCATTATCTCGTTAAAAAATGGGGAGTATGAAAGGGGGTTCAATAAATTAACCTGATTTCAAAACAACAAGGAAAACCCCTACATCGTAACCCATTGTAAAAGGCCCAAGCTTGATGCTTGTTCATGTCCTACATTCTCACAAAAGGTTCCCAACTACGATTCTCAAACTTTTCCCATTGGTTCGTGTTTCAGTGTCACCGATCACCACCCTCTTGGATCAGATCTATCCTCTATGGGTCTGGCGTCGCATTACTCCTTCATCACTTCGTTGATTTGTGATATTGTCTCGATACCTCTCCCCATGATTCATATATATAATAGAGGGGGTGCTTAATTAATGATGTGGGGAATTAATGGGGGCTCATAAATTAGGAACCTTCTAAATTCCCCAATGAAGTCTTTATTTAGGATTGACTGGTCAATCCATTTATTTTCTTGACACATCACTGGTCCACCCTTTTCATTTTCATTGGAGGATAAGAAATAAAATAATAAAATAATTTTATTTCATTTCTATTAAAAAATCGAAAACCATAACTTTTTCTCTAGAACTACTACGGTCAATGAAAATAATTCATTAAGAAAATCTCAGCACTATGTATTCAAATATGCCCTAATATTTTTAATCTGAGTAATGATTCAAACTTCATAAAATTCCACTCAAACATTTAATGAATATACCTTAAAAAAGATCATAAATTTATTCTGGAAATTAGTGTCTTGGAATTAGCTGCCATCAATTTTTGTATACTCATAATAATTCAATCTATTTAAAAACATTACATGAAAAATCTGGATCTTTACATTCTCCCGACTTTAGGTAATTTCTCCCCCGAAAGCCACAAACTATACTAAGAAAAAAATTGGTGCTATTGGGAAAGAATCTGACCCTCATGCTCCAATGTTCTCTCCTAGAGGTACTAGCGCTACCCACAAATCCGCACTAGAGGTACCGACCACCCATGAAGGACTAGCCCCTGTTGATCATCAATCTCTACTATAACATTCACAAATGTCGCCCCATCGCTAATTTCCATCTCTCCATGGTCGATGAGGTGATATGTGTTATACACATATCTCCTTAGCTAGGATACATGGAAGACGTCATGAACCCTCTCCAAAAGTCATGGAAGTGTCAAGTGGTATGCCACCTCTACTATCCTCTAAGGTATTAGAAATGATTCGATAAACCTCAGTGCTATCTTACTACCTCATCCAAATATCTATAGTCCATGTCGTGAGGAGACTCACACGAATATATTGCCCCCCTCATATAACTCCAAATGACTCCATCTCCAGTAAAAATATGTCATATATCTGCTCTCCACATATTTTATACTCTCCTGGATGATATGAACCTTCTCAGTGGAAACCCATTCCAACTATAAACCCATATGTGTTGACTCCCCTGGTTCTATCCAGCGTCGTGTTGATCTGTAAGGCCAACTGAATAGTCCCAAAAATGGTGCAATTCTGATAGTGGATTGATAACTGTTGTTTTATGAAAACTCCACCAAGGGAAAGTGTTCCTCCAAAATACAGACAAAATCTAGGATGCATGCATGATACATTTCCTCTAGCTTCTGAATGGTCCAGTCCATATGAAAATCTGTCTAAGGATGAAAGGTGGTCCTCAAATGTAGATGAGTCATGAATGCCTCCTACAATACCTTCCATAACCTGGATTTAAAATGTGTGTCATTTTTCGGGAAGATTGTCGATGGTACCCCATGATGTCTCATAATCTCTAGCATGGAAAGGCATCCCCAGACCTCTACTAATCACTGTTCTCAGATAGGTAGGATGCAGGATGACTTGTTGAGGTGATCAATAGTCACCTAGATTTAATCTTGTCCCTTGGACGTATGTGGAAGCCCTGTCACAAAGTCCATGGATATCCCATCTCACTTCCACTCCGAAAACTCTAGTTGATATGCTAAGCATGCTATAACCTACTAATCGAACATCACTTGCAGGCAAGTGAGGCATCATGAAAAAAACTATACCACTAACTTCATCATTCTGGGCCACCTATGCTGATGGTTGATGTCCTGGTACATCTTCACCACACAAGGATGTTCCTCCAGAGGGGATGTATAGAACTCCCTCAACTCCTCCTATCGTTAAGCCACCAGAACCATAGTACAGCCTCTGAAGAGGATGGTGGGATCCCGACATTCAGAAAATCCATCAACTGCATGTCCTGAGGATATTTGAGCACATCAATCCTCGTAGTCAAAGTCCACAAGCTACTCCTCCCTGAATCCCTAAAAGAGTGGGGGAGTGATTTTCATAGATTGGTGGTATGATGCTCCACCCCAATCTACAAAAGATATTGGCAATGTGGCTAGCTTCTCTATCACCTCTCTCTACAACGATAGACCAGACCTCCTGTTGAGTTCATATGATACCATATTCCTCTCCCAAAGATTATAGACTATCTAAAAGTCATAGTCATGGAGGAACTCTAGCCATCGCCTGTATCTAAAGTTTAGGTTCTTTTGATTGAAGATATACCTGAGAGACTTGTGATGAGAGTAGACTGTAAAACGTTCACCCATGAAGTAATATCCCCACATTATTATGGTGAAGACCACTTATAATAACTCTAGGTCATGTGTTGCGTAGTTATTCTCATGTTTTCATAGCTATCGCGAGCCATAAGTGATCACTTCTCACCCCTACATCATGAAACACTCATTTCGGGCCCTAATGTGTCGCAGGACACTACATCCCCCACACCCTCTTCTGGTAGCCTCATGATAGGGGCACTCATCAGTCTCTTCCTCAGCTCTTGAAAAATCTATTGGAATCTCTCCACAAACACAAAGGGCTTCCCCTTCTTCATCAGGGCTAAAAATGCTGACACAACTCAAGAAAAGTAATGCACGAATCTACGGTAGTATCCAGCCAACCATCAGAAACTCCATACCTTGGTCACAATCCAAGGTGGCTACCATGAAAGCACAACCTCTATCATCTTTGGATCCACTACAACTCTAGATTATGAGAGAACGTGTCCTAGCATGTGGAACTCTCATATCCAGAACTAGAAATTTGAGATCATTCCATAATGTTGGTGATCTCGGAGTGTATAAAGAACAATCTGAAGATTATAGGCCTACTCCTCCTCTGTTGCTGACTATACGAAGATTTCAATGATGGACACTACCACAAAGCGATCAAGGTATGGCTGAAATATCATGTTTATGAGTCTCATGAACACTACTGGGACATTGTTCATGCCAAACGACATAACCAAAAACTCTTGGTAGCCATTCCAACACATTAGAAACGTCTTCTGCACATCCTTATCTTGCATCCTGTCCTAATGATAGCCTTAACTGAGGTCCATCATTGCAAACCAAAAATCTCTCTTTAGATGATCAAAATGAAAATCAATACGTGGAAGTAGATAATTGTTGTTAATGGTCACCTGGTTCATGCTCTGATATTCCACACATAGTCTCAAACTCTCATATGCCTTCATGGAGAAAAAAATAGGGGCTTCCAAAATAGAAACACTGGGACTTATGAAACCCTTACCATTTATGTCCTCTAACTGTACCTGTAACACAAAAAGCGCTGTGGGAGTCATCTGATATGCTGGTGTAGATATTTGTGTTGTCTTAGAGAAAAGGTCGATGTCAAAGTTTACCTATATTCATGGAGGTAGTCCCCAAACATCCCCAGGAAAGACATCAGCATACTATTCCACCACTATAGGATAGATCAGACTCTCAACATCAACTTCTCTGAGGGTAAGGCTAGAAAACATACGAGTAATTAGTTACACCCTCCCCTAGGTAAGTCCAGATTATGCTGCAAGGGTTCCATTCTTTTCGGTGGAGGAAAATATTGTCTTATCTGTGTGGACACACCGCACATTGCACCTAATACAATCAATCTGATCATGGAATGTGGATAACCAGCCCATACCCACGGAGACATCCTATGGACTCGAAGCTACTACTAAATGTTCCTAACAAAAGTTCTAACCTCCGTGAATAATCTCACACTATAGGAACCAAGTTTTAATTGTCAAATCCACCCCCACAGGTGTATCTAACTATACGGATAGAGCCAATGAATCAACCTGAATCTATGTGCTACAAATGAGTGTCAAGGTAATAAAAGAGTTATTAGAACCTATGTCTATTAGTACTGCAGTGTCAGTGGAGTTGACACATATCATACCTCTAATCATATTTGGATTGTCGTGGTCAGAAGACTAGGATACCAAGAGCTGAGCTCATCCATGTTCTCCTACTCCCGATGGTCGGGGTGGACCACCTAGTGGTGGTGGTGATAGAACCTCATATAGCTGCCCGTCGTCTACTGCACAACCAGCTCGTCTGCCACATCATCCACCCTAAAGACCACCTTGATTGATCCACTACCTCTGCATTAGCGGTCCCTCGACTGTCTGTTGGTTGTCTGTATGGTGGGATTGGTAGTGGAGAGCCATGAGACCCTCCCACCCCCACCACACATGTAACAAATTTTGTCCCTTCCCTAAGTTCTTCTACATCACAAGCCTCACACCTCAGAACCTATATCCCGGGGTCATCTACCAAAAGGTCTGGTCTGCTTGGACCTATGTGTCATCTTCCTGTCACATGCCACAGATGACTCTGCTACCTAACATCCAGCGGTGTCTTTCACTGTGTGTGCCTGCTCATCTAGGAAGTTCAGCACCAATAGCTCTCACTCTAGGACACCAACTTGTGCTGGTATGCTGTGTGATACCATCGTTGCACTAATGTACCATCTGTGACACTACTCAAATGTCCTGGCCCAAAATGAAGGGTATTTTACCATGTGGATGGAGTAACAGGAGAGATCACTAAACCTCACCAACTACAGGGCCACTGTCATTCTGCCTTGTTTTATGTGTAGAAGGTCCTATATACACACAAAGTGTATAGTCGCTGGAATGAACTCTACCTTAAAAAGGTTGTCAAAGTCCGCCCAGATTCGGATTGCCTCATTGTGTACTTGGAACAAAAATATCCATTATCACCCGACAACTTTCTGTCTGAGAATGACTTCAAGGATCACCATAACGTCAGTTGGTGTCTCAAACAATCATAAAACTCTAACAATAGTCTTAAGCCAGTTCTCATCCACCTGTGGGTCTGTCTCACCAGAAAACCTTTGAGGCCTCTATCACTGGAACACGTGCAAAATGCATAGTCAGAGTGCACCCTTTGATGGTGCGGCTATGAGAAATGACTACTCAATGGGTAGTGGTTGTGCTGGTACACCACCCGAAGGTGCTAATGTCATAATAGGGCACTGCACCGAGGCCTAAACACTCGGTTGTTCATCATCACATACTCTCTCAGAAATCATAGCTAGTTGTCTACATGGTGGAATCTGGAATGAAGACAAGTGTTCCAGGGTAAATCATTCAAACGTAGTGATATGACTGAATGAGATCCCAAGAAAAACTAGAAAAACACCGGCAATCAGTGCTTCCACGCACTGAGTCAGAAATCCGAATTTAGGGTCCCGGTGTATGGATATGTCAGCTATTGCACCAACATTTGACTCCTCAATATCAAAACCACTATTATAACACTTATCACTATAGCCAAATTGAAAAGATCAGAGTCCTAGTTCTTTGGTATAATAGACTCCTCTGATAACACATTGTCACAACCTGACCCTCGAGGCCTGTACGATGACTACCCTACGCTTTCCTTTCATAGGCCAGGGCTGGCGAAGAACACCGAAAGGCATATTATAGAAAATGGAAAGGAATTCCCTTTAAACCTATACATAAAATGGTCTGAGAACACAAAAATAAGAAACTGTGAACTAAACAGCTGTAGTAAAAAGTGTTCTGAAATCAAAGGGTGACAGAATACAAGTCGAACTTTAAATGTACACATATAACTGAAAGGAACAATACCACTAAAAAATGGAAAACATCTAATGGATCACAGTATAATGATCCTACCTAAAGGTTATGTACAGTTATCCTCCTCAACACTCCACGTCCACTTATCTCCTTCATATACCACCTATTTCTAGCTCACTCATACCTCATCCAAACTACTCGTCCTCTACACCTAACACAACAAGTTGCAAGAAAAGCTCGGGAATGAGTGAGCCTAACAATACCCTATAGGGACCTCGAGACCCTCAATGGTCTCTTAGAATTTCATAAAGGAAAACCAAAAAGCATGATCTCAATAAAAAAAGAAAAAATCAAAATAAAAAACACAAAAAAAATACACTTCTCATAAAAGGTTTTTATTGATGTATAAAATTAATTATGATTAGTCCCAAAAATATATCATTTTATTCTATTAAGAGGCACTACTTCTGACCACATATAGTCTGACCAACATAGAATCAAAAGGTACTAACCCCCACAATGACCCACACAGGATCTGATCATTACATGATCGATAGTTACCTAACCCATGCATGAACCACACCGAAAATGATCCTCCCATGATCGGTATATCGTTGAACCACGATGGGCCGCACTATGGTTGGTCCATGTTGTGTCGTGAGGTACTGATACACATAGGACCACTAGGTGATGATCCACATAGGACCTCTAGGTGTAGAACCGAACTAGACTTCAAGGTTAATACCCTCACAGGATCGATCAGTACTATCTTCCTGATGAACTATCACCAACCTCCGCCTCAATGCCTGCCACTAGTTTTCTCACACCCGGTGCACTCTAGATCCATAGAATCGGCCCTCTAGATATCATCCATACCTCGACTGCCACTATTCTCCACAAGGGAGTAACCCAAAAGGACCCCAATGACATAATTGTTCAAACGTTATAGATATTACATCAATCACACCCCCTATCTGTGAGTTCAAGCGTTTTAGCTCTAGGTGCCCGGTTGGATTCTAATTCCATCCATCTCAACCATACATAATGTATCTCTAAAATCTATGTGTAGTATTACAAAAAGGATCATCTCGATCTAGGGTTCCTAGCACTATATTTGGTTCATCAAACAGATGATTGGCACCCATGACATTGCACTTATTGTTTTTCTGGGCTCGGTTGTGCTGGGGTCTGTTATGATCCTCTCGGACTGACCCGACCGGACCCTATCAGACTGACCTAGCCCAACCCTATCCGACTGACCTGGCCTGCCCCGGTCTGGGTTGGGCCATGGAGGACTCAGTCTAGCTGGCATGGGGTTGACCTACAAAATGGGTACTCCATAAGGGTCACACCACCCATAGAGGGTGATCCACAAAGGGGAGGCCTGGTAGGGCGACGACCTGCTAGAGCGGCAGCCCACTAGGGCGTCTGCCTTTCCTCATGACTTGTGTCCCGTAAGGGAATGCACCCTATCCAACACTGGTGGAGTGACCCCCGGTGGTTCCAAATGGCCAAAGGCAGTTTGAACTTCTTCGTACGTTCAACCTGGTAGGACGCTGCTAGGTGTCACATGGGACCCACTAGTGTAGGTCATACTGACTTCATTGTTGCTGGCATGCATGTCGGCTGATTTCTCCGGCGGCATGCAACAGAGCACTGCTCCTCCACTCATGGTCAGTCGGTGTGTCACCCCCCTTCCTCCACCACTCATGGCTAGCCGGTGTGTCGGTCTTCCTAACTCTGTTGTAGCTTGACAGTGCCAACTGCTCCAATGCCTGCAACAATGTTGTGCAATGACCTACTCGTGCGGCATGTGTCAACATGTATCCCCAATGTAGTCAGCCGGTATCATTGTACCATCGGTCATCCATGGAGGGTAAAAAATTAGAAATATAGGGGGGGTTTGGGATGTGTTTGTTGGGCCCACACCCTCCGCGTTATCTCATTAAACAAGGGGGGAGGATAAAAGGGGATTCAATAAATTCACTTGAATTCAAAGCAAGAAAAAACCCTACCTGGTTACCCATTGGAAAACGTCCACAAATGAAGGTGTGTCGTGTCCTTTATTCCCGAAACAGGTTCCCAATGATTCTTCATGTACTTAATCCTTTGGTCTAGGGTTCAATGTCACACGTCACATTCCATTGGGATTGGCACCAACCACTAAGGGTCCAGTTTCGTGGTGCCTCTTTATCACAACATTTCGTGGTCAAGTGTTATAGATACCCCTCACCAAGATCTATATATATTGGAGAGGGGGAGGGTAAGTAATGACATTGGGAAATAATGGCGGCTCATCAATTTAGAATCTTATTAATTCCCAAACGACTCCATTACATAGGTTTTTATGGTCATGAAATTTATTACCTTGACACATCGCTGGGCCCGCCCTTTGCAAGTTAGTTGGAGGATATGAAATAAAATAATAAAATTATTTAATTTCATTTCTTTTAATAAGTCACAAAACTTATCATTTTATTCATACATACTACTATGAATGAAAATCCTCTCGTAAGAGAATCTCAGAACTGCAGATTCAATGATGCCCTTGTATTTTAAATCCAAGAAACAATCCAATAGTTAGAAAATACCACTCACGTGATTACTGAACTCACCTTAAAAAAATTTCATAATTTCAATCCGGGAACTCTGGGATATAGAATCAGGCACATTCAGTTTTTATATACTCGTAATAAATCCCTAAAATTAAAAACATTACAAGGAAAATATGAGTCATTACAGATATTTTTCTCAAAAACACATTTATTTCCACGAGTATTGTAAAGATGATGTGTTTAAATGATTGTGAAAATTGTTTATTTTACATGGGTTATTTCATATAACTAATGATAAGGTGATCATTATGAACACAACCCAATGAATAATGATCATTTGATGTGTGTCGAAAATTTAAATTTACCTAAAATTCAATAGGTAATTTTGGATATCTCATGAGATAATATGGACTTGAATTAGGAGTGAACTCGATCCTGTAATGGAATATATCCACAATGACTGTATTTTGGAGTGAACCATGACTTAGAATATGATTGAATGGGAAATGAAACCAATAAAATATGATATTGTTGGATGTTATACATAACTATGTATATTTTCGGCTATTATTATTTGATTGATATTAAAAAATGACATATACCAATATGATTATATCATTGATTATATTAATTAACTCTATGATGATTCATCACTTTTGAACAATGATGCATTATGAAATGATTCAAAATTATGATCTATGATACATTATGTAGGGATTTTTAAATGTTAATATCATTTTTTAATACCCATATTGTCATGTTATGATTTTTTAATAATTTATATCTCACCTTTTCTACCCTTACTGAGAATATAAGAAAACCATTTCTTATAATTATTATCCCTATGTGAGAACCCAGTTTATCACTCAAGAATGGATCCATTAAATTTTATTACAATTTCAAATATTAGATCATTTCTGGATGACTTTATAGTTTCTAATGGTCACATGGTTCCCAGGGTCATTTTTTTAGACCGATACACTTATTTTTTGGGGAAATGGCCATGTTTAACGGTTGGAACATGATCTGCATTACCGTATAGATGGTGTTATTTCAGAAAACTCCCCCACATATGGTTTTCTCATGGTTTTGCAGACTAACAGTGCTCGTTCCCCTTCTATCTAGGTAACTGTGCATAGTTTGAACTTGGTTTTTCAAATCATGTGGACAAACCATGCATAAGAAATGTTTCATGGTAATTTTACAAAATTTAACTTAATGATTATATCAGATCCCTCCTTCTCCCCAAATCATAGTTTCTGTGGGATTTACCTCTATATCTCTGATATTGGATTTTTATGAATGCAAAAGTTATGGATTCGAAGATCTCCTTCTTCTGTGATATATTGGGGCTTCCATTTGTCACGTTGGATGTAGAACAATTTTAATCAAGTCTATTTAAGTCATTTTCATTCTTCCTTATATCGACCTAGTTATCAGGGTATGTGCATTTTTCTATTTTTCTTAGATCTACTCTGATCCGATCCATATCCGAGGACAATACAAAAGTAGGAGAGTCATACAATACTAAGATGGGTGGTCTATAAATCATCCCCAGTTTCATTGATTTTGGAATTGTCATATGGGGCACATTGATTTCATCGGGTACCATTTATGGAATTTATATGCATTGATTATAATCATTAGAATCATATGTTTATTCTATATCCAAATATGTGATTAATTTTTGGTGGTTATTCCAACAACTCGATTAATCACATGTAGGATGGTAACGTCCCTGACCCGGGTGCCATGCAACGGGTTCCCCGATCCCGGTTCGCCACGTGACCTGAAGCACATTTCCTCATATGCCAGAGTCTGACGACTAGAAGTGAAGACCCAGGTCTGATAGTGGGGAAACTATGCCCTCATTTGTCAAAGTGTATTGTACCGGAATACCAAAATAAACCATACAACGACAGCAGAAGAAGAAAACATACACGACTGAAATAACTACCACATTGGATATAACAAACAGTATACAAGTGATAATGCTACATGTTTCAAGTTCTATGAAAACAACCAGAACATGTTATACGCCAATACAGTACAACAAAATACAGAGTACAGAAAAACAAGAAAAACAGCTGGCAGTGGCATCGTGAGCCTAGGCTCGGTCCCATGCCCTCCTACTCCTCAGCAACATTTAAGTACCTATATAAGGACTCTTTCCCCTATCTACACCGACAGAAACGTAATCTATTTGGGCAAAAAATCATGACCCAAATAGGGTGTGAGAAATATATCTCAGTAGGCACCCACCAAAGGCCCGTTCCCAACAGTGTGGAAGCATGAAACAATAGTGTGCAATAGTAAAATGCAATAAGGTAAGAAGTACTAAAAATTAACTAACTTAACAATTAAATTGACATTTTATTATTCATTTAATTAATTATATACCTGAAATCTCCACAGTTCATTTCTAAACAAAAGAGTCCCAGTCCTCAGACTAGAAAAATATTACCCTCGTGTAAGAAGAATCCAACCCGTAGGTATTGCCCTAAGGCCGAAACAGAAATTTCCCTCAGGCATAGGAAGTGTCACCCTTAGGCACAGAAGTCAAGCCCTCAAGCACGAAAGGTTTCCCTCAGGCGAAATACTACAGCCAGCGGGCTAAATAGTGTAGTGCCCTCAGGCTAATCACAACAATTCCCTTAGCCCAAATACAACAACGCCCTCAGGCTAAACAAGTAACCGGGCCATACACAATAGGTAAAAAAGTAGTAACAAGAATTTCCTCTCAAGGAAATTCTATAATTACTACTTTAAAGGCATACCCTCGGGTATCCTGGCCAAACTGCTAAATAGTGAAACACACCCCGGGGGTGGTTCTGGATCTAATAAATGATCCCAACCAGCATTTTATTATCACAATTTAATCACCTATGCAATTCTAGGCATTAAATATAGAAACAGCCTCAGCCACACGGCAACCCCAACAGGGTTTCATGGCACAAAAACACCCAAAAATGCACGACAGTTGGAAAATAAACACAAATCCACATACCTTATTTTCCAATGAACGTTATACCCGAACGCCGACTCCAGAAATGCCCGAGAATAGCGTAGATCTGAAGAAAAACAAAATCCATCCAAATGTAAATAACATACGTTAGGCTAATAATTGGTAATAATGGTACAAGGAGAGGAGATGGATTACCCGTCCAGTTCTAACGAGATCATCTGAAGATGAATCGGGTTCCAGACGAACTCCCAGTGGATATTCAAATGTCCAGTCTCCACCTTTGGCACTAAAATGGATCAAATGCCTCCTCTTCCAAATGAGGAGGCTACTGATATTTTAATCCAAAAACACAAAGTACACGGCGTGTACTTCTGAGTACACGACATGTACTTCTTTAATTGAACTATTCATTTGGCTTCACCGCCGCACTGTTCACCCATCGACATGAGTAAACGACATGTACTCCTCAGTACACGGTGTGTACTATCTCCCAGTTGGCGGCGACTCCACCCCCATACTGTTCAATCCTGCAGACTGACTACATGGCGTGTAAGGTACCACTACATGACATGTAGTTGGTTCCTAAACCCCTCGTCGACGACAAGGCTACACGCCCCGTGTACTCATCCCAACACGGCCAAAAGTACACAGAGTGTGGAAAAAGTACACGGCGTGTAGTTTTGAAATTTAGGATTTTTCCCCAATTTCCATACTTTCTCAAAAACACTTGAGGAAAAGGAAAATTAAGAAGCTCGTACCTCAAAAATAAGAACCGAGTTCTTACAAACTTCACCCCTTAGAGAAATTAGTCCCCGAATTTTACATCCAAGGGTGGAGAAGATAAAGCTCAGAACAGCTCTGGCCACTGAGCATGTACGTCGGCCTCTCGCTCCCAGGTCTCATCCTGCACCCAGCCATGCTACTAAAGCACCCATACGAGTGGAACTGACCAGCCTCGGAGAACCTTCGTCCTCCTGTCAACGATATGGACCTGATTCTACTCAAAAGATACATCATGCTATAGCTCAACCACATCTGGATGAAAGGTGTGAGACGAGTCTGAATGGTAGCGACGCAACTGAGACACGTGGAAGACATCATGCATGGCTCGGTACCGCTGCGGTAACTGCAACCGATAGGCCACCATCCCAACTCTCTCCAGAATCTCGAATGGCCCCACATACCTCGGTGAAAGCTTAACCTATCTCTTGAGTTTCTTGTATCCCATCCACGTTGAAACACACAATAAAACCTGATCCTCGACTACGAACTCTAAAGGTCGTCTATGGTGATCAGCATAGGATTTATGATGAGACTACATAGTAGCCATCTGCTTCCGAATCAACTGGACCTGCTCAGATGTCTCCTTCACGAGTTGTGGCCCCAGTAAAGAAGCCTCACCTTCCTCTAACAAGCACAAAGGTGATTGGAATGGCCTTCCATATAAAGCCTCGTATGGTGCCATCTCAATAGTCTCCTGAAATAAATATTGTTATAGGCAAACTCGACTAAGGGTATATGCTTCTCCCAAGAGCCCCAAAATCCTAGGATGCATGTGCGAAGCATGTCCTCTAGAACCTGTATCATCCGCTCTGACTGGACATCAGTCTGAGGGTGGTATGTTGTGCTCAGAAGCAACTAAGTACCCAGCTCCCTCTAAAAACTCTTCCAGAAACGAGACGTAAAGTGTGCGTCCCTATCTGAAATGATAGAACGAGGGACCCATGAAGACGTACAATCTCTCTGATATACCGCCTTATGAGATCATCAACACCAAAGGTCTCCTTGATTGGCAAAAATTGAGCTACCTTCGTGAGTCTATCCACAACAACCCACATGGCATCATTGCCTTGAGGTGACATGGGAAATCCTGTCATTAAATCCATCGTGACATCATCCCATTTCCAGTTTGGAATGGGTAAATGTTGTCACAGCCCAGCTGGCCTCTGGTGCTCTGCCTTTACCTACTGACAGGTGGAACACCTCATAACAAAACTAGCTATCTCTCTCTTCATACCCAGCCACCAGTACTGACGCCTCAAGTCACGGTACATCTGGGTAACCCCGGGATGAACTGCCCAAGCTGATGCATGAATCTCCCGCATCAGCTCCTCGCGTATATCCCCTGGAACCCATTATCGTCCATGGAAACTCAAAACCTCATCATCTCCCATCTTCCAACCGGATGGAGGGTCCTCCCTTTCCACCGACTCCCATAGAACTAATCCTTCTGAAATTGATAGCTATCTCATCCTCCCTCTTTCCAGGAGGGTAGAAGTCACAGCTAACGAGGAATGATAAGTCTACCCTTGACTATCATGCACTTCCAGATGCATCTCAGAGAACAAATCCATAAGCTCCCACTCACTATTTTCCTCTTGCAATACCTGTATCTGTGTCTTCCTGCTCAGTGTATCATCTACTGCATTACCTTTACCATATGTGTAGGCAAGCTCAAAATCGAAGGACTGTAGGTACTCAACCCACTTACTCTGCCTCATATTCAGGTCACGTTGAGTAAATATATACTTGAGGCTTTTGTGTTCGGTGAAAACCACAAAATGCTCTCCCAATAGATAGTGTCTCCAACAACGCAACGCATGAACAACTATAGCCAACTCGAGATCATGCGTTGGGTAATTCCTCTCATTTGGACTCAACTGCCGAGACCCGTACGCAACAACCCAGTCACCCTGCATCAAAACGGCTCCTATCCCAATCCCTTATGCATCACAGTAAACTGCATAGCTCTTTCCCTACTCCGAGAGTATCAGGATCAGTGATGATATCATTCTCCCCTTTAGGTCCTGAAAAGCTGTCTCGCAAGCTTCTGACCAAACGAACATCACACCATTCATAGTCAAGCCTATCAATGGTGCTTCTATGTGGAAGAAGTCATGTATGAAGCATTTGTAGTAACCAGCGAGCCCTAAGAAACTCCGTATCTCAAACACATTCTTAGGCTGCTCCGAGGAAAATACTGCTCTTACCTTCTCTGGGTCTACTGCAACTCCACCCTCTATGATGATATGACCTAGGAAGTAAATCTGGTCCATCCAAAATTGGCACTTCATGAGCTTAGTATATAACCGATGCTCTCTCAGTGTACTCAATACAATCAAAAGATGGGTGGAATGGTCTTGTCGACTGTGATGGTACACCATGATTTCGTCCATGAATACTCCAACAAAAGAATCAAGGTAAGGATGGAACACACGATTCATCAGAGCCATGAGAACTGCTGGCGCGTTCATGAGTCCGAACGGCATAACCATATACTCATATAGACCATACCTACTACTGAAAGCTGTGAGAGGTATATCAGATGGTCTCACGTGCATCTGATGATATCCGGGTCTCATTTCAATCTTCAAGAACACTCGTGCTCCACAAAGCTGATCAAAAAGATCATCAATCCTCAGCAAGGGATATCGGTTCGTAACCGTCAACTGGTTCAGCTGCCGATAATCCACGCAATGTCTGAGGGTACCATCCACCTTCTTCAATAAAAGGACAAGAGAACCCCAAGGAGAAGTACTGGGTCGAGTAAATCCCTTTGCCTATAACTCCTCTAACCGCCTCTTGATCTCCTGCAACTCAGGCATGGGCATCCTATAAGAAGGAATGGACACCATTGCTGCTCCTGGAACACGCTTGATAGAGAAATCCACCTCACGCACCAGAGGTAGACCTGAAAAGACTTCTGGGAAGACATCCCTAAAATGATCAACCACTGGAGGGAAATTTGTCTGAAAAGTCCCCTGATCATTCAAATGCATACTCGCAATCTGGGCGGTGACTCCACCTCGCCCATAATGATCTGGTCCATCTCGACTCGCCTGATCATCTCATTCCCTCTTGTATAGAAACTCTCCGCCCTCTGGTGACGTGAAACGCACCCTAAGACCATAGCAGTCTACAAAGGCTCGAAAAGGAACCAACCATTCCATCCCGAGAATGACATCATAGCTCATCATCTCTAAGATATAGAGGTCCCAAATAAAGTGATACCCACCAACCTCAATGGGGAACTCCTTACACTGATGCACACCAGCCGTCCTAGTCCCCAACGGAGTGTCTAGCATCATGATATACAAAGAAGAAGAAACACCGAGCCCAAGGCTCTCCAAAACGTGTACAGATATGAAACTATGTGTAGCACCAATATCAAAAAGTACAGAATTCTAGGCAGAAGCTACTATAATAGTACCTCTGACTGTAGAAGGTCCGAGATCCTACTCCTGCTGGGTCTATTGCACTACATATGCCTATCCAGTGCCACGACCCTATGACATAGCCTAGATACCATGAGTTGTCACATCCTACTGCCTCTACAACCCTAGTGTCTGGCTACCACGACCATGACCACCATCTCTGCATGCACGCCCTGATGTATTCCAGTTCCCTAACTGGTAAAAAGCCACTGGTCCTGCTCCCGCACGCGGAGTCTGCACAGAACCCCTCTCACTAGCCACTGTTGGAAACTCCCTACAAAAGTGTTATAGATGACCCATCTTGCCACAAGCACGGCACTCCAGTGGGTCTCATGGACACTATGGTCTCTTATTCCCCTCTCTGCCACACTGGTAGCACCTGATCGGGCTACCTGAAGAAGCTGCCTGGATAGTACTGCCACCCTGGGAGAAGTCCATCTGTCTCTTCCTCTTGCCAACAGAAATCACACAATTAACTGGAGATGAACCGCCCTAGCCCACACCACTTTATTCCTGCATGTTCCTCTCCATAATCAGCGCCTGATTCACAATCGCGTGTACAATAGGCAACCTAAAAACATTCGCAAATACTCATATGTCATACAGAACACCATTCTCAAAACTTATGGCTCTCAAAGTCTCATCACCCACGAGCATGGGTGAAAATTGCTGATGATCCGTAAAACGAGATGAATAGTCTATCACTGACATAGTGCCCTACTGCAGATTCATGAACTTTTGAGCTCTATCTGCCCTCAGCATCTCGGGAAAGAAGAAGTCCTAAAAGACTACCAGAAAATATTCCCACGCCATGTACCTGTGATGCTCCGACTAGGTGGTAACATCGCACCACCTATTGGCAGAATCACACAGCATATATGTCACGAGCATGACCCTCCGCCCTAGAGGCATCTTAAGATGCTCGAAAATAGTCCGCATCGACCCAAAACAAGACTCTGCATCCTATGGTCCGCCATCCCTTGAAAACATATGTGGATTCTGCTACTGAAAGATACGCGTCAGCTCGGCCATAGATGTGGCAGCATGCGGTGCTCCCTAAAATGTCTGAATGAACCGAAATAAGCTTTCACAGAACTGTGCCTCCACGCATGTGTCTGGTATAGTAGCTGGAGCCACATCTAGGTCTTCTAGAGGATCTTCTGGTAGCCCATGGCCCACCATCTTCGGAGTATAATCGTCACTGCTCTCCTGGAAAACAACTCGCGGTAATCTAGGCGGCATGACTCTACATGGTCAAAATCACACATCAGATTCAAGATTATTAAGACTGAAAGTGAAGGAACCACAAAGGGATGAAGAGGAAGAAAGCATTCAAAATTGGAAAAACAACACTACACAGTGTGTACAATGACTACACGGCTTGTACATGACTTCCCTTCCCCTGCCCGGGTTCATCTACACATCTAAGCCACACGGCTTCCGTCGAGGAAAACTACACAGAGTGTATAATATCTACATGACGTGTATGGTGTTATTTTCCAACTGCCCGTGTCGTCTGTCACACGACCAACTTCTCATCCTGGCACAACAAGGTGTGTTACACCGGCATACTGCATGTATACCACCCTGTTTCCCAGCCACACGGCTAACTTCACATAGTCTGTCCTTGGACAAGACTACACGGCGTGTCCCACAGGTACACAGAGTGTTCAGGGAGTGATGACATCGGCCCGTGTTGTTATCTACATGGCGAAGTCCCCATGTCACACTACATGGCGTGTCTATAATTGACACGGCGTGGTCTGTACAGGTGTTCACTGACATGTGTTGTTAGATACACGGCCGGACTTCGGATCACATTACATTGCGTGTCCATTCAGTACACGACGTGTTTTACCCAAGCCTTTCCCTACCCTGTGTCGCTGCCCTCACGGTTTGTGACACGGGATGAGACTACATGGCGTGTACTCAGGGTACAAATTGTGTACTCAAAAAGTACATTTTTCTTCCTGAAAAGTAGAGCATACACGACGTGTATAAAAATACTACACGGCGTGTATACTGGGTTTCCTGACAGTATTCCTCATAAACTTCTTTGGAACCCAAAAAATACGGAAAAAATACACCTATGTGTCAAATATCGACTCATGGGGCCCATAATCCCCACAAATCAATGTTTGAAATCTTATATGTGTCATAACCAAGAAACAATCAATGATCCACCAAATTATGGTAAATGGGGGCCCATACTCCCCAAAAACCAATGTTTAGCGTCCATTCTATAAACAAGCTTAGTCAAAACATACCATATCACAAGTCAGGTATTTATCAAACAGCTATCACAACAACATGCTTTTCTAGAACAACATCTATCACAAAAACATGCGAATTTCTAATACACCTACATGGAATGGGAACTATGCATGACATGTGATATCTAGAATGTGCCTCTATGGTACATGAGATGACATACCCTCATCTCATCGAGTTGAAACTAAGTAGAACCCGTAGATAAATTATAACAGCACAATCAGTAGTGCATCACCCAACGGTGAAATCAAATCAACTGTAAAATTTGCAAAATCAACCAAAATTTCAATCATGAGGTAAACTGTATTATCCCTGTACGTGGTTTAGCTATGCCCGGGCAAAACATATTACCAACTATAATTCCATCCTATCCATGACTAGGACTCCAAATAGCAAGTCAAAGAAAAGAAACGACCCTTTGATACCACCTTGTAACGTCCCAGACCTGGGTGCCACGCAACGGGTGCCCCGAGCCCGGTTCGCCACGAGACCTTAAGAGAATTTCCCCAAACGCCAGAGGCATCCGACTAGCAGTGAGGGCCCATGTATGATAGTGGGGAAACTATGCCCTCATTTGTCATTGTGTAGCCCAGCAGAATACCAAAATAAACCATACAACAACAGTGGAAGTAGAAAACATACACGACTGAAATAACTACCGCAGTGGATATAACCAACAGTATACAAGTGATGATGCTACAAGTTTCAAGTTATAAGAAAACATCCAGAACATGTTATACACCAATAAAGTACCACAAAATATAGAGTACATCAAAACAAGAAAAACAGCCGGCAGCGGCATCACGAGCTTAGGCTCGGTCCCATGCCCTCCTCCTCTTCAGCAACAGTCATGTACCTGTATAGGGACTCTTGCCCCTATCTACACCTGCAGAAACATAATCTGTTTGGGCCAAAAATCATGACCCAAACAGGGTGTGAGAAATATATCTCAGTAAGCACCCACCAATGGCCCGTGCCCAACTGCAAGTAAGCATGCAACAATAGTGTGAAATAGTAAAATGTAATAAGGTAAACAGTACTAAAAAGTAACAATCTTAAAAATTAAATTGTCATTTTATTATTCATTTAATTCATTATATACTAGAAATCACCACAGTGAATTTCTAAACAAAACAATCCACTTCATCAAACAAGAAAAATCATACCCTCGGGAAAGCAGAATCTAACCTGCAGGTATTGTCCTCAGGCCGAAACTGAAATTTCCCTCAAGCATAGGAAGTGTCACCCTCAGGTACATAAGTCAATACCTCATGTACAAAAGGTTTCCCACAGGTGAAATACTATATCCCTCATGCTAAATAGTCCAGTGCCCTCGGGATAATCACAACAACACCCTCAGGCCAAATACAATAACGCCCTCAGGCTAAACAAGTAATCGGGCCATGCCCAACAGGTAAATAAGCAGTAACAAGAAATTCCTCTCAATGGAATTCTACAATTACTACTTTAATGGTATACCCTCAGGTATCCTGGCCAAACTGCTAAATAGTAAAACACACCCTAGGGGTGGTTCCAGATCCATGAAACGATCCCAAACACAATTTTATTATCACAGTTTAATCACCTATGCAATTCTAGTAATTAAATATAGCAACGTCCTCAGCCACACGACACCCCAACATGGGTTCGTGGCAGAAAAACACACAAAAATGCATGGCAGTTGGAAAATAAACAAAAATCCACCTACCTTATTCGCCAACGAATGTTATACCCGAAACCACCTCTAGAAATGACCAAGAAAGGTGTAGATTTGATGAAGAACAAATCCCATTCAAATATATATAACATACGTTAGGAGAATAATTGGTATTAACAGTACTATGTGAGGAGAGGGCTTACCTGTGTGGTTCCAACAAGATCGTCTGAAGCTGAATCGGATTTCAGACAAACTCCCTGCGTATCTTCAAAGGTCTGACCTCCTCCTTTGGCTCCAAAATGGATCAAACGCTTCCTATGCCAAATGATGAGGCTACTGCCAGTTTTAATCCGATAAAACAAAGCACACGACGTGTAATTATGAGTACACGACATGTACTTCTTTCATTTAACTGTTCATTTGGCGGCACCACCACACTGTACACCCATCGACCTGAGTACACGACATGTACTCCTGAGTACACGGCGTGTACTGTTGCCCAACTGGCGGCGACTCCACCGCCTTACTATTCAAACCTGCCAACAGACTACACGACGTGTAAGGTACCACTACACGGCGTGTTGTCGGTTTCGACACCCATCGTCGCCGACACGGCTAAACGCCCCGTGTACTCATCTCAAAACGGCCAAAAGTTCACGACGTGTGGACAAATTACACGGCGTGTAGTTTTGAATATTAGTAATTTTCCCCATTTTCCATATTTTCTCAAAAACAATTAAGTAAAAGGAAAAAGAAGAAGATCGTACCTCAAAAATAAGAACCGGGTTCTTGCAAGGATGTTAACCCATAATTGGGTTTTTAATTTATGATGTGTTTGAGCCACCATTCGGGAGTGAATTGGATTGAATTTTATAATGGAAGGATTTATTAGATTAAATGTCTTAATTTAAAGTGTTAATTTCATAATGGAATGTATAATGTATTTTTTCCACTTCACACGCCTATGATTGGTGCTAGATATTGATAACTAAATGTGAAATGTTAATTGGAAAGTATACTAAATATATAACTTGATAGGATTAAATGTGAAAGATTAATATGTTTTTTGTCTACAGATCACAATTTCACATTAATGGATGGTAGAATAATGAAACTTAATTATTGAATATTCCTTAATTTGAACTAATAATGGTTACATGCTACTTGGACATGTCAACTAATGAAAGGCAAGGCTTGAACCAAATGACTTGATTTAAAGGTTTCATGCTAAATTAACTTATCAAAGTAATGAAAGGATATGATTGACCCAAATGAAATATTACGTGACATCATACATAAACTGCATTTGTCAGAATCGATCTAGACTTAGATTCTTATAGTGAAATTCCATGATAACTTAGGAACCCCATTCTGATTGAATGGTAAAACATGCTTTGGTTGAGACACACCTAGAACCCTATCCTTTCCTTTTCTCTGGATTCATACTATGACATAGTAAGATCCCTTCAATATCATTATAGGATTCCTTAGATAAACTCCATTGATCGACCATTGACAAGTAGGGGTCACGGTTACATCCCATAGGGACTTATCTTTACAAATCCCTATTTTACCATGGATGATCACATTGGATTCAGTAGGTATAATTTTGTGGAATGAATTGAAATAGTATCCTTAGAATAATACCTTAACCTTAATTAGACTAATGTTATTATTTAGTTGGAGACCCTTGAGGTCTCATTACCTTGGTTATTATATTGGAACATAATTATAAAATGTCATTAATGGATACCATGTCATTAAATGTAACATAAACATTTTATAAAATGTGACTTAATTATAAAATGGTAATAATAAATTAATGGATTGTTTATGCTTAGAGACCAGCTGAGGGATGAAGTAGTTACTTTGGTATATAGGTACATTCTAATTCGATATTTTATATATGCGTGCCTGCAAACTGTTACATTTCAATTACATGGGTTGGATGTTAAAGAAATGGTAGGTGTTGTCCCACTGAGATTTATCTCACACCCTCTCCCAACGCGGGTAGGACCCCAGAGTATATTAAATGAATATAGGTGATGAGGAAGGGAAGAATACAACTCAAAACCCCTCATTTCTTTATGTTTAGATAGACTTTGATAGTAGATGACCAAGACAGAGCTTCAAAATCATGGGATAGTCATTGATTTTCAGTATACTTATGTCGAACTTGTTATGCATGCTGTCTTGTATCCATGATTTCCAATTTTCTAGTGGCATGACATATCATCTGTTGCTTAATGATATTTTTGTTGTCTCGATTATTATTAAGATTGGCTCTAATTTCCATTGTTCTTTCTACTTCTTTATACTGATTTTCTATTTATCTATTTTTACATTCACAAGATACTTTACCCTTCGGTAATGAGGTCATTGTATCCCTATAGACACAACCAATTCCCTCAATTCTAGTCGAAAGCGTTTGGTGTTTAGGGGGAAACTCATGAGGCCATGTGTCCCAACGGGCTTGGGGAACCCATTGAGTGGCATCTAGGTCTGGCATGTCAAAACCTAGGTTATGAGGAAAGGTTTTATGTATGGTATATCATTATGATAAAATTTATGGGAATATATTTAGGGGAGACATTAAATAAATTTCATGGAATAAAAAAATAGTGTATCTAGTCTTGGAAGACACTTAAACTTTTTTGTATTTGGGTGTGTATTATTAAAATATATTAAATTTTTATCTTCTAATATGTAATATCTATATATGAAATAAATGTGACACTATAGTAATGATAGATTGATTAATTTATTTATTAAAATCTAGAATTATTATATGGATTTTAGTTTGTTTGTGTGAAATAATTCATTCATATCCTGAGGATTATCATCTTTATGATGTTTATAGAGTTATTACATATATCAAAGGAATTTTTAGTACTAGTTTTATTTATTCAAAATATATTTTTATTTAGATTATTATAATATTATAACTTTTATTTTTTAGTATCTAGGCCTGACCAAAAGATAATAATAGGAATGTGTCATTTTCTCGATTAGTATTAAAATTTATATACTTATTAAAAATAACAATCAGTTGTATAATCTATAGCTGAAGCTATGTTTGTGGCTACTTAATGTTTTTTTTTTCAAATTATTTTAAGAAAGGGAACTCTATGCGACTTTAATATTAGATTTGATAAAATTTGAATATTCTTTGATAATTATAGTTTTATATGAATTTATAAAAATCTGATACAACACTCTTGGAAAATAGATATAGATGGTTGATATCATTTTATGAGTGATCATATGAAGAAAAAATATATTAGTATATAATGTTTTATAACTAATAAAATGTTGATTTATTTACATTATCATTATATACTACAAGACATTCAGAAATAATGGTTGAATATTTCATGTAAAAAGAATTTTTTATTATTGATTTTCAAAATTTTTCATAAATGTCCTAATTATATTAATAATATATATTCATTTATTCTGCAATAGATTTATGCATTTAAATATACTAGTATATAATTTTCAAATCTATTCAAATTGATGAAACTGTAACAATTTATCATTTAGAGGAGGGAATGTTTTTAAAGATAAAATATCTTTAATGAATTCTATATAAATTTAAAAGGGCGAGAATATTAGTGTTTGATATAAATTATCTGTTTTTTAATTTTATGAAATAGATATATTGTTAGTATTTGAATTTGGATTTCAATATTTCACTATTTTTTTTGTTAAATTACATATACACTCATTTATTTGGATGATAAATTTTGTTTTATAGTAAATGTATAATTTATATTGCTTGTATTTTATAATATTTTTTTTAATTATTGATAATTTTCTAATTATTGATATGTTTTAATAATAGTTTGAAAATTATATTATTTAAATTAGTTTTTTTGTTCTTAATTTTTTTTATCATTTATTAATTTTGTTATTCATTATAATTTGTTCTATTTATTACCAAACTATGATTTTACTCATACAAATCACTTGTGCATCCCATAAGAAATATATAATTTAATTTTTCCCTTAAGTTGTGAGCCAGCATAACATTATATAGTTTTAATTAAATATAATTTACGATTACATAGTGCATAGAAATAATTATGAATGTTATTAAAAACACTTGGTTCCCTTACGCAACATATTCAGTTTCATTGTTTCCCTTTGAATCACTTATAAAATTATTGTTATTATTATAAAAAATATATTAATGGGGTTTACCATTACAAAATATATTCAAACATCATTTTATTAATATGATTGAATTTAAACATACCCCAATGTATGTGTCAAAAAAATAAGTTTTCACCAAATTACACTTTTTTCATCTGATTCATGATATAATGATTTATTACTTCTTTATTAAAGGTGTCCAAATAGATTAAAGATTATATAAATTAATATTATTTATGAAAACCCTGTGTGATGTTTTTAATAGTGTTTTTGAAATATTTATGTGAATATCAAAGATATTCTCCATTTCAGACAAAACTTTTCAACATGAATGTAAAAAAAATTAGAATATATTATGTTGAGATGATTTATTAATTTTTTAATGTTTTTATATTAATTTTTATGTCTATGTATGTTATTCGAAAACATTTTATATGTTTTAATGAAATAAATTTATGTTTTGATTACATAATGTGGATGGTAGAAAAACATTCAAATCATATATCAAAATCTACCTAACCAGTCCTAACACGTTGTTTAATTATAAATTTGAATATACTACATAGGCCTTTTATAGAACCCCATATCTATTTCCAAAATGAATATTACAGAAAATGAGTTTTGCATAAACAATTTTCGAACATATCAAAATGGAAAAATAATAAATGTAAATAATGTGACTGATTTTATGAAGACATGGACATCTCCGATAAAATTATTGATTTATAAAAATTATATGACAATATTTTTTTATTGATTTCATAATTTTAACAATTACCATATTAAATAAAAAATATATTTGGAAGTCTTTTATTGAGTAAATTATGGGAATTTTAGTGTGCCAAAAACAAATTGGTAATGTTATGTTTATATATTGTTGAATATTTCCAACAATTTAATGGGGTGATTATTTTAGGAAAATGATGTTCAACAATAATCAAATATCGGAGCTCTATTACCATAGGTGACTTTTTAATAAATTATAATCATTTTATTGAGTGAAATATATATTTAATACATCATATAGTCAAACCAATACCATCCATATATTATTCTCTCTTGTTGTCGTCAGTGGTTTTTTGGTTTTAATTGATAATTTTTTTCTTCTACTTGTTCTGAAGTGTTAATTTTTTTAATTTATTATTTTTGGGAACGGTGGTATTATTTATTCATCCACTCAAAAATAAATTTCCTACGTTTTGATACAAAATGAAATGTTAGGTCAAATTATGTTTTCAATCATGTAGAAAGATAGGTATTTATTGTTCCTAAGGGAATTATAAAATTAATGATTTCAATATAGGTGATCACTACATTAATTGTGAGGATTCTTAGTGATCACATATCTTATCGATGAATATTGAATATTTCATTGTATAGTAGGATCAAGGTGATCTAAAATGCTATAAAAATATTATAGTTATATTTTATTTTAAATTATTTATTTTAAGAACACCACATTACAATATTTATTCTTTCAATAATTTATTTTCATAGATTAGTTTTTTGAAAAGTTTTAATGGACTATTAAACCCTGATCTATTCCATTAATTAAATATGTTGTGGTTCAACAAGATAAATTATAAAATGTATGTAATAGATATTATGGGTTGTATTAATGATATTTGTTATCTATGTATGGATATTTAATGAGTTAAAAAGATAATTGAATGCAATGATTATAGAAAAATGGTTATATGGAAATGTTCTCTTGATAAATCTCAATGTTATTCTCATTCAAAAAAATATTGATATTAATAAAATTAAATTCATAATAAGGATAACATAACATTAATTTCATTAATATAAGGTACAAATGTATGTACCTGTTATCAATAAATATTAGTTAGAATATAAAAAATTAATTGATATAATATGAGAGCATTTAAAATAAAAAAATATTATTGTGTAAATAATTTTAATTATTAAAAAAATTAAATGTTATAAATTATATCACAAACAAAAGGATTTTATATATTGAATTACGTGATTCTAGAATGTCATATAAAAAATATTTTTAATTTTCTATAAATTTCAAATAAATATTATAAACTATATCTCAAGTATTTTTTATAAAAATAAAAAATATTTGTCTTTTGATAAAGAATATTTTCAGGACTTAATCTACAAGAAAAATTGTTTCATATTAAACTATTGTTTATGTACATGGCTAAGATATAATATTACTTCATTAATATAAGGTAAAAGTAAAAAAAACTGATTCTATTAGTGATACTAATGAACCATAAAAGTTAATTTCATTAATAAAATGATGTTGGTGAAGTGGTATGTATAATAAAATATGTTATATGTGATGCTTACTTTTTTTATTAAATAATTATATGAATTTAAATCCGAGGTAAATTTAATGTACAAGAAATAATCATGTGAATCCATGTAAAAAAAATTCAATAAAATAAATATTATATTTAATTGAATATATACGTAGATGAAAAAAACAAGCGATAATTATATATTTAATTTTTATTATTATCGTCGAATATCAAAAATATATAAAATAATAATAATTTCAAAAGAAGATGACTTGTTATTATTATGAAAATTTAAATGATGTTTTTTATATTTGTTCGAAGAATTATATACCTTAGATTTAAAATTATTTATTATGTTTCCGTATAATGAATAATAAAAACCTATTTGATGGAACATTTGAATTATGATGGAGGAACCATAAAAGTATTATGTTTGGAATCATATATAGAGGTAATAAATCAATTATTTTATGTAGATATTGAATTTTTTTACTCACTCGCATTTATTAATTAATTAAATTTAAGGATGTTATTTTATTAATGGAACTCTTCATTGAATTTGAGTAATATTATATATAATAGAATAAATTTTTAATTTAATTGGATATAATTTTATTTTGAAATAAATACTCATGTATCCATTAAAATGATTTTTTTGGAATTTTAAAATTTATGTATTTGATGTAGTGAAAAAAGAGCGAGGATTAAAATAATGATAAATACAAATAAATTTCATTCCCTTTAATAAATCATTAGTTTTTTCAAATGAACTAGTGAAATATGGAATTTATTTGAATATATAACAATCTTCTTGAGGCTATGTTAATACATGGATGGTTGTTTCAGATTACAATATTGAATACTACATGATATAACTTTGAAATGAATTTTATAAAATAAATTTTTTAAATAATTAAATCTATACATCAACTTCATTAAAATATACAAGGAATATTTTTCATATTCTAGATGATGGAGAATGTTAATATAAGATGTGAGTGTTGTGGAATAATTTTTTTTGAATGAAAAACTCAAGAAGAATCATATGTTATTGAACAAAAATTAAATATTATTTAATCTATCAGATATAAATACTACAATAGATTAATTTTGGAGGAATCAATGGGCCAAAAATTGTAACAAGATAATATATTTAGATGTTTACAAAAAAATTTGGTCACATTATAATTATCACATGTTATTGAATAATAATTGGGTGTCGTGGAAGATTAAAAGTGTCATGCATCAGAATATTATCATCATATGTAAATCTATATCAGATTAAATCATGTAATTATGAGAACATGTAGATGTTCTTAAATGAAATTAATTATTTACATTGATTAATAATATTATAACCTTGAAAAGTTATAATACATATAGGATTAGATAAATTATATGTTGGATTGAATGTCTTGAAATCAAACAATCCCTATTATTTGAGATTTAATGTTTTTAATCACAGTGGTCTTCATATATGAAAGCTAATCCCAACATCTAATGATTAATGTAACAGATAGATGTATCATGTTAAAATTTAGATTTAATAATTATTCACTAAAATTTATAAATTAATGTAACTCGAATGATTTATTTTATCTAGTCCTTGGATGAATGAATTAATTGTGATGATTTTCAAGGAACATATATTTTTTTATTAAATATAAAAAATATCTAATATGGAAAAAATAGATAATTTAAATTATAATGGATTTAGTATAGAATATATTTTTAGATTTTTAGGAAATTAGGTAATGGGTTTCAATTGTCAGTTATAGTTGTTTTTATTTTTTTCTCATAATTATTTGATATATATTTTATATGTTTAGTATTTGGGGATTTTTTAACACATTAGATGAAGGGATAACCCCCTTATATTATTTGGATAGTGGGAAACATATCCATTATGATAAGAGCTTTAATATTATGAATAAATTAATTCTTCTTCTAAATTATTTATCATTCCATCACTATGTTATTATTTTATATATGAGTTTTTTTATTTTAACAATAATGTGCACTATTGAGTATGCATATTATTCAATATAATTTCCCCATCTGATAATTTTTTTAATTTAAAATTTAATAGGAATGTAATTGTGGGAAATTATCTTTATATTATTGATACACGAGTGGATTTATAGGAATTTTTCATTAATAAAATATTTCAAATTTCACATTGATGGTAGTTTCATAATGTCTTATGCTATAGTTTACTACGGACATTTCATGGATTTTTTTCAATTTAAATCACATTGGATAGAATCTTGATCAATATTGATTAGAGTGTGATCATGAATCACATTACCTATTAATGGAATGTGACTAATATGTGACCTTATACTCTCTCATTTATCAAACAAATTGATTAAAAAGTAATCAATTTAAGATATGAAGAAAAAATGGAAATTAATACACCTTTCATATCATCATTTCATCAATTATAATTAAAGAAGAGTTTAATTTCATTATTTATTTTTCATGAAATAGTTGATACCAGTTGAATTTTAACTAAATATGAAAACCTGATTATTCACCCTCTCAGTGGAGATAATAATTGGTCTCCATTATGTTATATTTTAAAAAATATGTTTTAATTTTTTTAATAAGAGATGAAATTTGTGTCAAAAAATATGTTTCCACTACCATCTAGGGGGTTTCGAATTCAATATAATTATCCAAACTGTTAACATTCGTGACATGAAGAAACAAATACCAGTTTCGCATAGTGGATCTAAAATTTGAGATAATTTAGTGTAATAAACAATTGGTTATGAGAAATATATATAATAATACATTATAATATGATAAATTTATATTATTTGTACAATATAATTAGGTTTATACCATGTATTAATTCATAAAAAACATTCAAACCAAACTCTATGAGATTTTTTGCACTGTAATTTATAAATCAAAATAATGTGATATCTATTACTACATTACAAACATTAAATAATTCCCCCTTGTTTTGGAAAGATTTAAACTAATAAAAGAAAATACAAAAGAGATGTGGAGATAATTTCTGTTCTCTCTTAATAGAGTGGTAGAGGAATGGTTATACAATATCCAATATGGAGAAATTAATAAATTAAAAAAACGAAAAATGAAATTTCATTAATGATTCTTCACAACCTCAAGGAGAAGTTCCAAATGGATATATCTCTATCAAATTATTAAGGACCCAAGAGAAACCACGAATTAGTATTATGGGATATTCATAAAGATTTGATCAATATTATTTTAGTTACCCATTGAATAAAATCTATTTATTATTTTGTGGTTTAATATTTCATATTTTTAGGATTTTAAATCATGTTCTATTTAGATATTGTTGATTGAAAAATAACACATTTCGCCATTTTTGTTGATTTACATGGTCTCTTAAAATTTTAAATAACATTGTACAATAGATACTATGATTGGAGGAGTACATGAGGTAATGTATTTTGAATCACCATTATATAAATTTAAAAATAAATATCTAGAAGCTTTTTTTATTAAAAATAACATTTCTAAAAAATAATTGTCCACAAGAACTAGTAAAATAATGATCCCTTTGTTCATTGAAAAGTATTTTCAATAACCATTGTGGAAATTACAAAGAACTAATATCCTTTTAGTTTTTTATCAATAATGATAAATTTGATAACACATTAAAACCACATATTGGGGGATGATTCCAATGTCTGGTATAGGTTTTGAAATCGTGAAAATTATATTTCTCCACTATTATATTAACAAATTCTAATGCCACCAATATTCATATAAAACATCACATAACCAAACAATCTACATGTCATGGTCTATCAAACTAGTCCTCTCTTGTACAATAATAAGCATAGAGTGGCACCCAATGAATGCCAAATATATTCCTTGGATTACTAACTAGAAAAATTTATGAATATCAATCCCAATGGATTCCGTAGCCAAAATCTGATGTACTATAAATTAACCCCACATCTATCATGTATTTCACTAATAAAGGAAAAAATTTAGGAATATAATGAATCCATAAAACACTATCATCATTGTTTAGCATATGATAAAATAATAGAAAAAAGGGTCCAAATTGAATACAATAAATAATGTAAATGAGGTTGTATTGCTAATATTAGTTTATTTCTACCAATAATAATTTTTTAAATCTATTTATAGTCCCCATGGAATTGTAAACTCTACATGCACAAGATCTACTATGATTATCATAAAAAAACTATTGTCAACATAAAACACCATATGTGTCGGAATAGACAATTTTTAGTTTATTTATACATTTTTATTATGAAGCTCAGAAATCAGAAAAAATAAATAATAATTATTTGAGTCATCTCTAAGTTAAAAGGAATAAGGATAGACAAGATTACACATATATTCTCAATGTAAGAATCCATATCTCTATGTGAGGATTCCCTCACATCTTGTTGATGGATTCTACTATATGATCTATAAAAACACTCATCTAAGTAAAATAACACATTGTTTAATGTTAAAACATAAAAAATATAATAGTTCATACTCATTGGGCCTTTACATTATCAAGTATTAAAAAACTAAGAGTTATCTTCTATGATACTCACTCAATTAAGAACCACCTCATTTGCATATTACTGATTTCACTATACAGATAAGGAATACCAATGAGGTCATATGATGGATACTTAACACTGACTAGAATATACCTATAATAAGGGAATTGAACACCTTTTATGTAGAATACACAATAAATGACCCTAAATAAAAAAAATTTGGTAATTAGGATCCAACCTCGAGGATCATGGAGGGATTCCTTCTATAATATGCCGAGTGGATATTATGTTAGATGAAATGGAATTGATGATAAAATAGAACATCATAAGAGAGGACTATAGAAAATCTCCTTAGTATAAAAAAACTCAACCATATTGAAACTTATTAAATGGGAATGCCCATTATGATTCAAAAAATAAAACAAATTGATTAATGTCTTTTTTCATTCTTGAATTGGACACACAAAATGATACTAATGTACATGATGTTCGTAGAAAATGTTGAAACATTAATGTGACGAAAAAACAAATGAGATTTAAAAATATATCTACATGGTATATGAATTAATCAAATTTTTTTAGTCACTCAATTGGGTACTTAACATATACTATTTATTTCCATGATCTGTACCAATTATCATACTTGGGATGTCCACAATAAAAACATGACATGTGTGGTCACATGGCTTTTTTGAATGTACATCTAGTATACTATGAAGTTGAAAACATAGGATAAAAATATTTTAATCTCGATAAATCTTTTGGTGATATTTAAATTATGTGAAAACCCAATAACCAAATAGAAAGTGATGCACATTGTTCATTCTTCAAATATACATGTCATTTAATTCGAAAGGACTCTGAATTCTATATTCATCAATATTTTTCCACTATTATTGTGAGATTCATATATCCCTTCATGAATATGGGATACTATTGTCAGTATATGTGTTGATTGATATAATGTTTTTTTCGATGGAAGGGATTTGAGAAAACCATTCTAAAAAATCAATTCACTACTCATTTGTCTACATACCCTAAATCATGAATCCTTAGGCATTGAATCATCCTCAAATTTCATTCATAATCCTTGAAAATTCATCATAACACAATACCATTCATTTAACATGTATATTTGGTCCTTGAATCTCAGAACAATCATTTCATGGTGATTCAATTAGTGAAAATAGTTCAGTCATCAGTGAAAGAAAACCAGTATTGAAACACTACAATAAATCATGGAAAACTCAGAAACAAGAAATGATAGAATCCAATGAAATATTTATTAGGTTTTTTCAATATAATTTTTCAAAATAATAGAGTCATGGATGGAAATACCAAATGAATACTATAATAAACATCAATTTCATAATTACTCTAACAAATTTCGTCAACATGATAACCAACTAAAAAAATGATCCCCAAATGAATTCAAAATGAATTATTTTTTTCTCATATCAACTATCATGAATGTGGAATATTCAAATATAGTCAACATACCACCATAAAATATGGATTATTTTTTTATGCATTATATGTCATCTTGAAATGATGTTGAATAATTTATTAAAGAGAACTCGATCACCTTATCTCTTCATTGTCATCTTTCATTTATCCCTGATCACAAGATCACCAGCCAACATGCCTTCCACCAGATGTCTCTCTATTTATTCCATACTCTAGTATTATTAATTTAACACTATTAATTGTCATGTATAGGGGTCTATAAAGACGTTTAATTATGTTTTAACAAATGGTATACATTAAATTAATAAATTTATTTTATTCATTTAATCCAGACACTAATTTACCCTACCAGAAGGTTCAACCTTATAAAACATATTTCCTAGAAAGAGTAAGTCCCTTTTTTGGTTTTATTGGGTTGACACATTTTTATATGAGATTTAATTCAAAAAATGTTACATTATTTCTAGAATCCTTTTCACATGTGATATATTATATTTTATATATTTAAAATATCAATACTAAGACATTATGTGGCTCAAATCATTTCTATAACTCTATTCTTAACTCCAAAAATATTATTCAACATTTTATAGTGTGTAAAAAAATTTGAGTTGTTATATTACCCCACTGTAATGAATTTAAGATGAAAAATTGGAAAACATACCCAATAAGTAAAGGTATTGAGCTAGAATCTGGCTCTCCCACTCCCATGATATTTTTTAGAGCTTCTCATGTATCCAATGTATGCACACAAAGGGAATAACCCACCAATGGTGGATTTTATCATTATTTTACTTTCTGATTACCATGTAATAATTTCAATAAAGATTCATCCTTATGGTTCATATCACCATAGTTAACAATATGTTAAGATCCATGGAAATATACTCATAAATAAAACATGTAGAAAAAATTATTCACTATGTCCAAATTCTTTGGAAAGTCCATATGGTATACCACCTCAAAAATCTCACTCATCCCAAAATATTGGAGATCCCTACTTCAGAAACTAAATATATATTATTAAAATATATGAGTTATCATCAAGAAAAATTAGATCCATCCATGTCTAGTTATTTCTAGACACATCCGTAGAAATTACAAGAGTTTGGTTTATGTAATCTTGAAATAGTTAATTATCCGATTTTTGTTAACCTAAAGGGGAATCCTCTTGGTCATGTTTCTATACAGAAGCATCATCACTAATTACGTTGGGTCAATGAAAATATTTTGGAATAATCTATATCTACCATTAGGGAAAAATCAATATAAAATAATGTTTCAATATAGAAAAATGATTATATTAAGAGACATTAGTCAAAAAGTACATAGAAACCATACACCACTATTATATGATATATATGCACATTTTTTCTCTACAAAAAATTCCTACATAAATAATGTTGATAAGAATGTTTTCAAATTTCTGGAATACTTATCTATAATTCATCAATCCATCACCATTTTCCTAGCCTTGAGTGTTTTACTAGATCTTATTCAACTTTATTTCCCTTATTCCCAAATGAATCCATAACACAAGAGTTTTCCCTATATATTTCTTATAAAACTATTTCCTCAGATAAAATTTTTTCATGATCCATCATTCTTAGGAAAATGTAGATAGAGGTATGCCAATAAAGACACTTCATTACCACATTTAGTAGGAAATTTGTTGGAAACAAGTAGCAAGTAGGCTTATCTCTCATGAGAGAGGCCTTGTCATAAAGAACCTAAAAACACACACAAAAATATGTATATATATTTAATCATATGCCACATAATGTAGTAGTAAAATATAATTTGTAGGAACGAAATTCACTCATTAATAATTAATATCCCTCATAAAAGTAAGATTAATTAAAATAAAAAAAAGAGGCTCCAAATACAATATCAATAATATTGTAATTTTTTCTTATATCCTAATATTATTCGACAACTATGAAAATGATACACATGTATAAATGTGTGGAATGTCTCGCACCACAAATATCCACCTTCTCGTGGCCCACCTAGGACTCTATCGATGATTTTAACATCAACATTTAATATGGAACATGTAGACAATGGCCTAGCAGGGGTGATTATAGACACAACCAATAAGAAATCCCGAAATCACAAAACACATAGAATCAATAATTGACTGAACTCTAAAAAAATTCTAGGATAAAAAAGAAAATTAATATATATTCAATGGAAGACTTATTTACTCGTGGTGAGGTCTATCATACATTCTGTCATGGGATTCAAATAAAGGTTCAATGATTATTATTTTTGACATATTTGAGTCTCCTTTTCTTTCTTAAATTGATTTAAATCACCTATGATGTTATAATCATCAGTTATTTGCATGTCAGCCAATAATTCTATTGAGATGGATCATTTTATATACTCACTTTAATAATTTATAACTCATTAAATGATAATAATTATTTGTAAAAGGATGTAGTGTCACAAACATGAACACTGGTGATACATGTCCCTTACTAGAATAACACATAATGATGGGGATTAAAATTATGATATATATCATACATGATACCTAACCCTTCATAACTAATTATGTGAATTAATACTAATCTAGAATAATAATATAATTTTATTTACTCTATATTTCCAAGGAAACTTACATATCAATATTGGTATTTCATGTTACATTAAACCATAATGGGGGAAGACTAAGGAATATCCCCCCAGAAATAGATAATTAATCAATAATTAAATATAATATAGGGGAATTACCATAGTTTGTTAGATTCCAATTTAATGATAAAAATGTCTCCACATAGCATTAGAAAGTGAAAATGGCATGTTACTGATGCACATGGAATGCCCTCACTATTATTAAACTAGTTTGTGTCTCAGTGAAACAAATGGATTTTATAAATTTATCTATATAGTATATGAATAAAAAATCTATCAAATAGGTATACACTAAATTTAATGAGAGGTATAATACCCCAAATATTTGTGTTCCACTAATATAACACATGATTTTCTGATTATGAACATGGCGAGAAGTGTCACAATGATATTTGAGAATGCACTCACTATAAAAAATAAACTAGGTGGTTGATGATCACATGGTGTATGGACTAGGACACAACTATTTGATATTTAACGTCTTATAAACACATTAATTCACAAAAAATGGTTAAATGTGTTGTCTTATTCAGAAAAACAAATTATATAGTCCCTAAATATTTTGATATCCAAGCAATACATCATGTTTCCGACATTTTAGGAATATTATCTTCTTAAAAAATGTATCTCATCCCTGATATTTTCCATAAGCATTAATTGAGCTTAGGTAATCCCCAGTGGTCGTGTTCCAATACCCAATTTATAGGAATATTGTTTTCCATCATTTCACATGTCATATTCATGCCGAAACTTATGAAATCATAACCTTTGATTGTTCATTAGATTTATGTCATTATAATTGAACCTAAATCATATGTAAATATAAATTATAAGGCATGTATCTTTGATCTGAGTAACCAATTATTGATAACATAATGAGATCTGGTTCATTAAACTAGGAAAACCATCCTTTAATTGATATAAAATAGTTAAACACTCATATAAAATATTGGAAAATCCATAAATAACCAAGGAAAGAAACCAATGAAGGCTAGGTTAGGGTTATCCAATGTTTGTTGAATGTTATTAATAATCGAGGAATTTAATCAAGGCTCAAGACCAAAGTAATAATTTTATTCGTAATTATTGTGAATATAATATAGAATGGGATTTCATATAAATGATTATGGAATTAATTAACTATAAATCTATTAATTTGTGTTTTTCACAACCATAAAAATTTGGAACTAACATATAAAATCAGAATCCCCATATTGAATATTGATCTACTATTTATGGATAGAGAGTCTGTAAAAAACCAATATTGTGGGATACAATATTCCTTATATTGGATCAGTTATTCACTATGTTTTTCTATCTTTGATAATCAATCAGGAGGTCACCCAACAAGATTCTCCAACCTTAATCACTTTATTTTCTCTGAATCATATATGTTTATTCAAATAACTCTGTAATTTTCAATAGATTATTATAAGTATATTGCTCATTAGATTTCAACAATATATAATGATTAATGAAATATATTAATTTATATAAATAAATTGATTATGTCACGACCCGTCCTTGGGGCCCGTGCCGTGACTACCCCAAGCCCACCTTCCATAGGCCAGGGGCTGGCGACTAGCACCAAGGTGTAAATCCCAGTAAAAAGGGAAGGCATTGCCTTTGTAAAGTAAACAAACACCACAGAGTAAGCAAGCGGAAAGTAATCACTAAGTAAAAACAGAGTACAACATAAAGTGCGGAAATGTAAATGGGCCAGTATACAAACCCAAACTGAATGTAAAGTACAAATCGAAAGGGAAAATAGCAACTGTAATGTAAAAGCTGCAACATCGAGCTGTCCACTGGAAATCCCACCTGAAGGGTGGGTACAGATAGCTCCACTGCTCCTCGGGTCCCGTCGTCCGCTCCGAACACGTCCCGCCCAGTGGTCCACCTCCAGGTACCGTCCTGCTCTGCAAGCCTCAGCCAAGAACAACGCTGTCCGTCGTCTTCAACCAACACAATGTAGTGCGGGCATAGCCCGTGCAGGGGTGAGTATAAGCTACTCAGTAGGGACCCCGAGACCCTTGAAGGTCTCTCTAAATCCACAAAGGATAAACCAAAAAGAAAGGTACAATCACGAAGTAACAACCGACACTGATTAGGTATATGCCCATACATATACCTAAGTCATCAATTTCAAATACGCTCCAACCTCCGAGCCCAAGTACAACTCAGTCCACACAGGAAAGTAAACGTATTCCACACAGGAAAGAAAAACGTAATCTACACAGGATAGCACAACACAATCCACACAGGAAAGCAACAGGATTCAGTTCACACAGGTATACTTCTTCGAAAGACGATAAAGATGATCTCTGATCCATCTAAGTCGTCGGACCCACGAAGGATCGATATGTAACTAACCCCCGCAAAAGACCCACACATGATCGGGCCCACATAGGACCTGTAGGCACTGGTTCACACAGGACCACTGAGCGCAAAGACCCACACAGGATCAGACCCACACAGGATCGGGCCCACACAAGACCTGTAGCACTGATCCATGTAGGATCGCTAAGTGCTGTAGTTGTCGTCGTCGAATCCACACAGGATCTTTGTACTGTCTTCGTCGCAGTCATAGTAACAGTAGCAGTAGCAGTAGCAGAAGTAGTCACAGTCGCAGCCAGCACTAGGGTTCCCGCACACAGCAAGCTCGTTCGGAGGGTCCGCTCCACGAGCCGAGAGGCTGATACATCAACTATCACAAAGTCCAGATTTGATGTATCCAAAAGTTCCGTAATGTCAAAATGAACTCAACGCAATAGACGGCGCGTCGATCGGACGCCCGGTCTGAGAGTTATTGGCATTTTCGTCCCTAGGGCTCGGTTGGTTTTTAAGGCAAAACCAACCCGACCATACTCCACCTGCGTCCAAACCTCGGGCGGAGTATGTCAAATGATCTGTCTCACTAAGAGTAACACAACTAAGCTGACGGCACGTCAATCGGCCGTCCGTAGCTCAAGATATGAATGTTTCCGCTCCGAAGGCCCGGTTGGTTTCGTGAACGAACCAACCCGGCTGAACTGAAAGTATTCCGAAACATTGAGTGCGATATACCGAAACGACCATCTTGATCCAAGGATCGTGTTTCCATAGAAGGTTCGTCAATCGGAGGTCCGTGGCTCATGTTATGGACAAAAGACTGAAACCGTCTCGAAAACGGGGGGTCCGGGTCCGGGCCGACCCGCACCGACACCCCTGGGTCGACCCGACCCGGACGGCGGCGGTCCGGCGCGACGGCGCGGGCCGGCGCGGCGGCGCGGTCCGGCGCGGCCTGGCGCCGCTGGTGTCACGCTCGGGGGTCTAAGCCCTCGCTTCCAGATGGCGGCACGACTCTTAAGCCGCGCCTTTTGGAGATCCGGCCCCCCTCGTGGGGGCCTGCATGAAGAAACCGGGGGGCCGCCTGCCCCCCCTCAAAGAAACCCCCCCCCCTCATAAATAGGGGGGCTTTTGAGAATTGACCAGGGGAATTATATTCCCCCTGACTTTGACCTTCCGGCCGGCCACCTGGCCGGAAGGTTTTCTCCAACGGGACCGGCAAAGGCGGTCCCCTTCCGGTTTCCGATGCCGGCGGCCCGGCGAGCCGCCAGTCTTCCCGTCTCGCCGCGGCCCGGAACCGGCCGTGGTGTTCGTCGTCCGGAGCGGTGCGACGGAACCGCGCCCCTACGCCATGCCTTTGATTCCCTTCGACGCGGCGCGACGGCGTCACGTTCTTGATGATCGCTCCACGGCGCGGCGCGACGGCACCGTGAAATACAACCGTGCGAAATCCCGCGTGGTGCGACGGCACCACGCCATCTTGTTTCATCTGCAAGATAAATAAACAAGAACAAAGGAGGGGGTTCGGCCGTGTTCTTGCGGTCCGACCCCCTCACGTTAAACGATAACACAAATTTAATTATCCTCACGTTTGTCATGCTAGTACCACGAACGAGAATAAATAATTAATTAACAACAACCCCTACCTTGGTTTCAAGATCGAAGATTTTCAACGACCCGCGGAAGACAACGTCGCGGAGGTCGGGCATTGTGGTAAACGTTCGTCAAATCCGATGAAGAAGAGGTATGTCCGAAGAGGTACGTCGATGACGAATCTTCGTAAGCCGACGAAGGTAGTCCGAGGAGGAAGCAGCATTCCCTTTCGTTGACACGAAAGACGTCGTCGATGTTCGAAAACAACGGGCTACGAAGATTAGAGGAGCGGCGTTCTTCATCGGATCTCGAAGGTTCTTCGCGTTCTTCGTCAAGGTTGAAGAAGAAGAAGGAGCTACCAAAATCCTCTCAAGAAGGCTAGAGAGTTCTAACCAAACAAAATAAGATAGAGTCTTATTATATTCACAAACTTAACAAATTGAATTTCAAAGGTTTGAATTTCAAATAGAATAACTCCAAATTAAATAACAAGTTTTCATGTCATTTAAAGAGGGGTTAAAGGAGTTTTGAGAGGAGATGGAAGGGTGGGTTTCGTGTGGGCCCCACCACACTTAATCCTCCCAAGGGAGGTTAAGTGGATGTGGGTCCCACCTTTAACTTCCTTTGAGAGGAGTTAACCAAAAAGTAAGAAAAATAATAGTATTCCACATTTTTATTCAACTTTTTATAATTCTCCCAAAAACTAACTTTCATCCAGCAATAAACGCAACTACGGAAAAGGTCTCCTTAAGCAAATATCAGCGCTGCGAGTTCATCGGTGTCCTCAGATTTCAATTCCGAGCACCAGATCAAAAGTTAGAAATTCCTGCTCGTTCGTTCACTGAACGTACCCGAGCCAAACTTCCGAAATTTATTCCGGGCACACCGGGCCTCGGAATCAGGTGTCGTCATAAACCGTGCTCTTGTAAAAATCCAAAGGAAATTAAGAAAAAATTTCCCTGGTAATTTACGGGTCTTTACAGATTAATCACTATTTTTCTAACAAATTTTTTAGATGGTATTCAATTATTTCAAAATATATTATGTTTGTGTGATAAATGATATTTAATATTATTAATATATTAATATCAATAATCTATAGTTCCCAGAACACTGTAAAAAATGTTTATTGGCCTGTTAAAAAGGTATTCAATATTTTACAATATATCTAATAATACATTTCAAGATTTTATATAAAAATCATTCTAATAAAATAATTTTTATCAAAAGAAATTTCTTGAATATCATTCAATAAGATCCCAAACATAAAAAAATGGAATTTGGAATTGATGAGTTATTATTTGATAAATTAATAAGAGATAATGTTTGAAATTTTTATATGAAGGATGAGAAAAAAAGGAAATTACCAATTCATCACACTAATAATACCAACAAAAATGTAAGAATGGTAAAAACCAAGATTTCTAGGGAGATTAATCCAACTCTCCCACCTGTTTTAATATTATAGAATCAAAACATTGGGGAATAAAAAGTAACAAAAATATTAAAGTAAATATATAAAATATGATAACTTGGTTAATGGAAAAATTAGTTATTCCATTACCTTTTCTGTAAGTATTTAGTGACTAAAAAATATAATCATGAGAAAAATTGAAAAACTTCTAAAAATTTTACTAAAAAATTACAATAATGAATCCCTTTAATAGATATTTAATTATTATAAGTCCCTTTTATAGTTATACTCTATCAAAACGAAATTTCAAGGAAGTGAAGATGTTTATTTTTGGAGAAATTTACTATTTTATAAAATATTCATGATTTTGGGATATTTTTTGTTACATGCATAATTGGATCCACTTTTAGAAAATATGTATTTTTTATACAAATATATAAGTTTAATTTACTATTATATCTTATCTTCTATAAATGTTTTTGAGATGATCTAAAAATAAGTGTTTGAGTGATAATAAAATATATTAACTACATTCCTATTTTGATTTATTAAATATTTATTAGTTTGTTTGATGACTTTGATCTTTCTTGTTGATTAATCTGAATTATATATATCAAATTAAATGATACCATATCAATAAATAATAGTTTTCTAATAAAAATTATAAATAAGGGAACAATATATCACTAGTGTCTATAAGGTTTTGATAATAATGTAATTTATATATTATCCTTTCAATTTTAATTTATATGAAACTATAAATTACCACTATAAATAAAACTATCATTTTATAATTTCATATATTAATTAACATGTTTTATATATATAATATACACTTTTATAAGTTAATTTGAATTTATGTAACACAATACAATATGAAAATTCTTTCAAAAAACTATTAGGTGAAAAAATGAGAGTGATTTTAAAAACTATTAAGGAAAATGAAATTAGTGGTTCTTATTATTATATCAATTGTTATTAATAAATTAATGTGTTGAAAACTCACATATTATCCATGAAATAAAGGCCATTGAGTTATGTAAACCACAACATTTGTGATCTGTAATTAAATTTTTAAATATGGAATTCAAACCACTAAAAACAAGTTTAAATTATACTTTTTAATAGGTGAATGAATGATTCTAATAAATATAGTTATAAAATATTTCTCTAACAAGGAAATAAAATTATTGGAACTTATAATTTAAAATTCCACTGTTTTAGGTTGGAATTTTAATGATATTCCATGACTCATTTTTAAAATCATTTTGCAAAAAAATATTCTTGGAAATATTACCAAACTAATTATACAAACCTCATATAAGACATAAAATAATTATGTATGTGGTTGAAAAAATAAATTCAGATTTTTTTAAAGTATAAATCATCTAATCTATTTTTAATTATCCTTTTCTCAAACCTATTCACATTATTTTTAAAATGTATGGTCCAACCAATATAAATATCGATTAAAATCATTCATTCTATATTATAATCGATTTTTTTATAATTTTTTGAAAATAGAGGATGTATTCCCATTATATAAATGGCCATGATGTAATGACCAAACCATCTTGAGACTCATAAATCACATGTATTTGGACATGAAGTCAATTTAACAACTATGAATTTTTTTAAATTCATTTAAATAATATAAAAATGGTTGAAATAAGGTAGAGATTATTCCAAGAATAAAATTGAATTTATATATTTATATTATGAAAATATAAAAATAAATCCATCAAATTTCAATGAGTAAAATATGAATTATGTATAGGATTTATAATCTATAGGACCATCAAAATGAAATAATGTGGCTAGTTTTCTTAATAGAGGATAGACTGTTAATGAAAATGTAAAGTATAAAATATTAAGTAAAATGAACCTTATCTCAAAATATAATGAATAATATTTGTATCTAGAATGATCAAATGAGTAATATGATTCAAATAAATAATTAATAATTGAATTCAATATAATATCAAAATAGTCTAATTCACCCTCAATGGGCGAATAATAGATAATAAAAAAGGGATATTGTGATGATGAATGTATAGGTGAGGATAAAAAAAATAATTTCAATTAGAGAAGGATAAGTCGTTATTTTTGAATGGAATACAAATAATGAAAAGGATAAAACATATTTGAGTAATGAGATTTAGTCTCTGATAAAATCCAATAAAACATTAATAGTAAATGTATCTATAGTGGTGGGAGTTTAGTTCTCATAGTTGAATGGGGATATCAACGAAAGCTTTGAAGAATTCGATATGATCATTTGTAATTGTCTGGAAAACCTCTTTTATTATTATTAGGAGTTTATTTTTTTTATATAATAATGTTTGAAGATGGAAATTCATTGATCAAATCATAATTTATATTTTAGAATCTATAATATATATGAGGGAAGCGTAGAAATCAAATGAAAAACATATGTATTATAATGAGATAATTTTTATTAACCTATGTTTTCATAACAAATAATATAAAAAAACAAATAATACAAAATAAATTGTTGAATCCAAAAAAATTATAGAAAAATGGTATTAATTAATTTAAAAATGATTTTACACCCACTATAAATTCATGTGATGGTGTTGATAATTATACTAATAAATATATATGGAAATTTTTAAGGGAAAGAATAATCCTAAGGTGATGTCCCTAATGAATGATAATGATAATTTTGAAAAAATATGTACATTATAAAAATTTTATGAAAACAGACTGACATATTTTGAAGATAAAATGTCCTAGTTGAAAAGAAATATTTTTTAAAGAAGATGTATTTAAATTTATAGTGTATGGTTAATACAAATTTGATTTCTAAAAATTTATTCCATTCCCTAATTTAGAGAGCTCCTTAATCTCATAGGATTCAATTTAATGTAAATATAGTGATGTGAGTCACATTTTAATACAAAATTAATTCTCATTCAGTTATCTAAAATAACCCCAAGTTCAACAATAAACAGAGGTTAATATAAATATGGTAGTTCTATAAATAATTGAATTTAAATGCCCAATGTATTAATATCTATATGTTTAAAGTTCAATTGTTCATTAATTTACATAAAAATCATATATAAATTTAGATAATATTTACTGACCTAATAAAAAGTTCGTTTGAAGGATTTTTGGTAGATGTAAAATGAATGGAAAATTGTATTTGTTCTGTGGAGTAAAATGATATATGATGATTATTACAACACATTATATTATGGAACCATGTATTTACATGTTGTGGTTATTAACTATACACCAGTATCGTAATGTTAGCTTGATGTTGTATATGAATGAAATCTGTACCACATAATTGGTGTTTGGGTGGATATATGAAATACTTGAAAAGAAAACAATGTTTTCATAAACACGATTATAATGAATTTTAAGTGGATATTTATGGGATGAAATTCACAAAATATATTTCATTATATAATAGATGTTGATCAAAAATAACTGTTGAATCAAAATGAAATATATCTATATATCTTCTCTTGATTAAAAATATTTCATTTTATAGTGGTGATTTAATGTATCTGTATGCATATGTATTTTTCAAAATGATAATTTAACCTCTACTAATCCCAACATCATGGAATATTCTAGGTTACTATTTCAAATATAAATTTTAATTTTAATTACCAACTTAAAACCATATAGAAATACCAATTATAGATGATGAAATAATAATATGAGTAATTATAGATCACACTACTAGACGAGCATGACTTTTATATGGGACTCATAAATGAATATTGTAGTGATAGAACAATAAAAGAAATCATTTCATCTAAATTGATTAATTGTTTCATAAAACAATATACATTTCTCAAGAAACCTCTAGTACACATCTATAATGCTAAAATAATAATCAATAGAAACATAAATATGATTGGAGGATAACTCTTTAATTAACATGAAGATGAGGACCCCCATGAATTCAATATAAGGATTAAATATGTAAAGGGTTCCTATTAATTTAATCATATAAAATATTATGGAAAATAATTAAATCATAATATCATTCTTCATTTTTGACTATTAAGTTTATTGAAAATGAATATGGGTACTTTAATGTTCCATGAATCCAAGTAAAAAAGCATGACAATTGATCATGAGAGTTATAGAATATGACACTTCAATCATAATATATAAGGACAAAAATTCATAAATTATACTCAATTGAAAACGTCATCCATATCCATTATTCAACATTATAAATTCATAGATGAAATGAATACCCCTTAGCATGTTGGTCATTCCTCTATATAGGGCACCTATCCACTATTAAATGGATTCACCACCAAATGGATTTAGCTTAAGTGTTTATTAAATTTTCTAAAACGTTTTATTTTGGATATAATTAATATTTTCATTATATATTTTCTTTTTATCATCCATAATATATTATTTAATTCTATATTAGTTTTGAATTAACCCATGTATAATATATGAGGGAATAAGATTTTTTTTGAGTTTCTATTTTAACATTTCCATCATGAATTTATTCATATCATGTTAGACCATGAATTTGAGTATTTTGAGATTTTAGATTCAAAAATTTCCATTAAATTAATTGTATTTTAAAAAAATAGTTCAACATTTTCATTGTCTCCAAACATCTACATAATCAATATACAATGATGTCTTTAAAAAGATATAATTCTTTTTTCTCTAGGTATATGATTATTTCTCACTCTAGATTATGTTGAGTTGGTCATTCCTTACTATAGATGGGTTAGGGGTTCAAGGGGAATTAATAGTCCTATAAAGCCAAAGGATCCCCATTACACGACTAGTGTAATTTGATCAATTAATGTTATTGAACTAGTAGAAGTACCAAATTTATACAACTAATATAAAAATAAAATTAATTATTAGTGTCCCCTATATTATCTTTTCGATCCAAATGTAAATTTAGATACTTTTTTCATTAATATTTTATATATCTATTTAGATTTCATTATGATTCGCTATTTATATAATTAATTTCAAAAAAATTATTATGAATCATCTTTGAATTAGGTAGATTGTATTTATCTACATGAAGAAACTGTTAGTTATCCATTATGTGAATCCCATTGATAATTATATATTTTTTATAATGAACCTATGAAAATATATATTTATATAAAATAATATATTCAACATCCATAAATGACATAAAAATTATATTTCTCTTCTGATAACATTATAGAATCACATGATTGGTGTGATTAATTCAAAAACATATGAAAAAAATCACTAGAAATCATACTAATGTATATGAATCAAAAATAAAATTCAACCTATTATTTTGGGGAGTAAGTATGACATAAAAATGGTGGATTGGGATTTAAAAAATCATTGAATATAAAATAACCTTGTGCACATGATAATAGATTCTCTTCACAAATATTTGACATTAGAAATTTCATAAATAATATTTATATTCTTGATGAAGGAGCTATAATATTTAAAAATGATTTTTTAACCTCTAAAAAGGGATAAGGGTACAAAAAAATAGTTTAATGAGATATAGTGTTGTTCTCATCATCTACACATTATGGTGATATCTCCAATGTGTCTCATAGAATTGTGAAAATAAGAATGTGGTGGTATTTTTAAATGACAAATGCTATATTAAAAAATAAAGTATAATATAATCATCATGATGAGAAAAAATAAGTAATTTTATATTTTTTATTTTCATTAATAAAAATAAGTACAATAGGAGTATCAAGGGTTATAATAATCATAGGTATAGAATTCATTAAAATTTGGGTCCAAATAACATTGATTATATAATGAAATATTTTTTTATGAATATAACAAACTAGACACATGAACTGATAAAAATTATTAGATTATTATCCTAATTAAAAATGGTATATGTGAGTCAAAAGGTATTGGTAATCAAAATAAATTAATATATTATGTTGATAAAATCATATATTGGCAACCCAATAATATTTATGCTAACAAATGTAGATAGGTTCTTTATAATTATTTGTGATAATTTTCATCATAGGTGCTATGTTTACCACTTTCCTAATAAATAATAAACTATTTCACGTTTTTAAAACATTAAATGGTATATTGAAAATCAATCAAGATGTGTTGTGAAATGTTTTCAGTCTAATAATGAATCATAATGAAATAATGAAGACATTCGTGTTTATCATTAAAATTATAGAATATGGAATTAATATCGTACCCCATATAAAACCTAAAAAATATTCTATATATGTGGTAAAATTTTATTATGGTGAAAATGATAATAGCCATGATTTTCTATAATAAATCCTCATATATAATTAAATATTGTACACAATAGTGGTTGTCAGTGTCATGAATTCCAAAACATTTTTTCCTTATCCAATAAATATTCATTATGATATGTTGTATGAGATGATTACCAGTTTGAAAATAATAATGTAATTCAATATCCATTTTTATATTTTTACTACATTAAATAATTTTTGAATGTTTTATGAGTTATATAATGATTTTATATTCATCTTATATATACCCAACTAAGATAGATAAAAGGGTTATAAAACATTAGATCATTATCATTGAAATTTATAATGTTATTATCAATGAAAATTAAAATTCATCATAATGATAATTACATGAGAATAGTGATATTGAATAAAATTAATGAGACAATGGTGCTCCAAACAGAAATAGTTTAGTTCGATTGATAGGTTTTTAAAATTCCCAATATGATTAAGATATTTATATCAATGTTTAATTCATGGAGTATGGAGATTGATGAAAAAAATTCCCAGAAAAAAACTTCGTCCTAAAAACATTGCATGAGAAGATGATAATGGAATTAAAACATGGATATGTCTGAAAATTTCATATCATACTATCATTCTTACATATGATTAAATGAATTATTATAAAAAAGAATTATTAACGGTGGATTCGGTTTTATGAATCAAAGACGAATATAATTATATTGAGAAGACTATCATTTAGAAATTGGTTAAATTTTTCAATGATATAATTCTATTATAAATTAAGTATATTTTTATAAATAATACAATTTTTAGGACATTAGTAGCACCAAACAATACACATCTTGTATAAAAGTGACAATCCAAAATTCATTGAATATAATTTTAGAAGGACATTTATCTAGTTATAAGTTTTTAAATGAAATAAATAGTTCTTTTGATATGTTCACAATAATGTTTTGGGGATTTAAAAATTGTTGTAATGTTAGTGTTTTATAATGTAAAACATGATGGAGTGGTATACAGTGAATAAATGCGATTTTTTTAATTTTTTTGGATGGTTTACATGTTAATAAGTCGAATAATAATCATTATGGATAGAAATGAGAACCCATATAATTGTATTGAAATATGGAAATCATTATAAAAAGAATTCTATTTACAAAATCAAATTTTGATAAAAATATCTATTTAATGAGAGAATTTATGAAATCACAAATAGTGGTCATGTGTATCAATAAAATTATATTTTCTTGAAAAATAATATATTTTGAAGGGAAATTTTCCATATATTATCAAGTATTTGGATATATTATTAAATGGTGATATGAGATTATTTTTGGTATTTAATATAACAAACATAATGAGTTTAACCATTATCTAGTAAGAGATATATGCACATGATTTGTTTTTTAGGTTTTTAGAGGAATAATATTTTATGGTACCTAATCATATTACTCGTCAAAAAATATATTATATATATAAAAATGTATGGAGTTTACATATATTTATAATTCTTAGGATTATTATTAGCCTACAATACATGATATCTTCATGTTCTTACATTGTATTTTTAGTTAGAAATATCGTACAATTACAAAGAATATAAAACATGACACATCATATAGATCAAAATTGATATTTCACTATATCAATGGGATGAATTATTGTGTAATGATGTACCAAAATTACACATAATCTCATCATTATGGTCATTCTAATGCATATTGGTTACCAGATGATAGTGGAAAAAATAAAAATTTTATATTCAATCGATGGATGATGCATTTCTTGGATCTATAAATAGAAAAAACTAAATAACCATAAAAAGGATATTGTAATGTAATACTAAAAAAAACTTATAAATTCAATGATTTATGATGTCACGGTGAAAAAAATATAACTTTTGGAGATTGGGTGTACTAATAAAAGTTCAATGAACATGTACAACAATATTATAATATAATTGTTTTTGAAATATATTGACATCAAGCATACGTTCTTGTGTACGATAATGGAATAAGAAAAAATTTCATCAGATAATATTTTAACCATGTTTTAAGCCAAATATATCATGACCATCCCCCTAATTAAGGATGTAGTTTAGAACATGACAATGTTTATTGGAGTGTATTCTCTTCCAAAATTGTTTTATGTTTTCTGATTAATGATTCTTATTTTATTCCCCTAATATTTTTAAAAAATGGGAGACTAAAATTGATATACACATATATGGTAAATTTGTTTTACTTATTTTTTCATGTGATGGTCACTGTAGATATGGAAAGATTTTTTCTTATAAGAGAAGTTATAAGGATTCAGTAACAAATGTTTGGAGATTAGTTCATTAATTACTTTAAAACTTTCCATAATCATAAAATAGAGAGATCAATTAATCAAAATGAGAATATATATGTTATATTAATTATTTAGGTATCATTCATACTGTTGTATTTAGATTTATAAATTTATGTTACCTATTACATGAGAATCTATACGTTGTTAACAATTGAGAGCTGTTATATATGCCATTAGTATTAATACCATGAGGTATATAATTATAAAAATAAATGACATAATAAAATGTCGTTGTATTCACATAACATCCATATTGGGGATCATGTTGTTAATTTCTTCTTAATTCAATTAATTATTGAGTTTTGATTGTTTTTCAATTTGTATTTATTGATAACACTTTCATGGGTGATTTAGAGAGAAATTATTTCTACTTTAGAATACAGTGGAATAATGATTGCAACATATTAAGAACATTATAAATTGAAATATGATTCTAAATCATTTTAAAATTGAGTTAGTGATAAAATTTAAACTTAATTTGAAATTAATATGGTTATACATAAATATTTTAGCACAATGAAATTTTCTATGAGTTAAAAGATCTAGTTTCACCTTGACCGTGAGACTATGTGTATTCAATATTATATTATCAAATTGGGGGAAATATTCATTATTCGTCAATGCATACATCAACACCATAAGGGAGTGTATGATTATAAAATAATCATAGAAATGAATATTTATTTATTTATTAATGAAAATGTTTTTCTTGTATCACCTTCCATTTACAATTGGAATTCTATAATTGAATTGAATACATTATTGACAAGTTTGATGATTAAGAAATATATTTACTCAACATATATTCTATTTTTCAATCACACATAAACATTAATAATTATAATATTATGGTTGATTTTTTGATAAATACATCGATTTTCATTAAGGAATGTGTTATGAGAGAGATTCATCAAATCCAATATGAAACCTTACATTTTATGGAGTGTTTATGATTTTTTTCTATTATTATTAAAAATATGAACATAGGAGGGAACTTTATTGAAATATAATATGCATATGAGGGAGGGAGGAAAGAGTAATCAGAATATTAACACTGGTCTTTATTTATTATTCATTGTGACCAGGGTTATATATCATCTCCACTCCTAATCCATTATAATATTAAGATAATAATATTTATAGAATGATAAATACTCTTAGACTCTTATGATTTTCAACTTTTTTCATAAATTAAGGAAACTTGGAAACAATATTACATGTTGTGTGTTATTTCTCACACTACTGCCTATTAATATATCATTTTATTTTAGATTCTATCACATTAACTAACAAAGGTAAAGTGATCCTGATAGATATTGTTTCAGTAACCATTGAACCACCCCTTCACACAACAGTAGTCTAATCTATCCTAGGGATATAATGGATAAGGTAGGAAATAAATGTTTATGGAAACAAGATTCAATCTCTCTAAATTAAATCAAGAATGATTAAAGTTAATAATATTCCATAAAAAGAATAATTTGGCCCATATTTTTTATTCAGTCCCACATTTCCTTCACCAATATATATTGACCTCCTCTACCAATTTCTCTCTATTTTAATTACCCATTCCAATTCCAATAATCCTATATATTATTTCCCTATTTAATTATTAAAATGATAAAAGATATGTTCTAATCAAATAACAATTATATAGATCCATACATGGTGTTCTGATGGAGTTTTCCATACAAAAGCAACATCATCTCATCCTAATGATTCATTTTAAGCATTACTACACCGCCATCAATATATAAATTATAATTTATATAATAAGTTAATTAATATTATAATATATTTCATATAACATTTAAAATGTTTTTTTGTCAACATTCATTTACTAAAATGATATATAGAAAACACAATTCACATTGTGGAAAGTTCAATCCAATTAAGTGGTCAATAAATTAGTTATTAAGACCATTTGAAATTAGATTTAAAATTTATATCAGTGAATATTTTTTTAGATTAAAAAAAATAAAATCATATATAACAATATGGAATGAAAACATATGATGATGATATATATATTAAATTTTTTTATTTATAAAACATCCCAAAATTAATCCAATGATACACATTTATGTTTGTAGAACATTATTTTATTATAAAATGGACTATATATTTTATATGATTAAAAAATAAAATTTAAACACTAAATATTACCTGAAATATATTTCAATACTATTTGATCACAATATTTAAAATTTTTTAGTTATCAAATCTGTTTTGTAGTGGTTTCATTGATAACTGCCAACTATCAATTGAAATAATTTAACCTAATAAATGAATAATAGATGATAATAAATGGATTGTAATATATGAAATAAATGATAATATTTGTTTATATTATGAAATTTTAATATCTACATAAAATATTAATTATGATAAAGGAACATCCAGGTAATTTGGGAGTCGAGGTATTGGGACACCCACACATCACAATTAGAAAAACATGATATGGCCATGGGTGAAAAATGTGATTGGAATCAATATCCATAATAATTCCATCAATGGTAATTGTTCTCATGTTAGAATATTATATTTATATTTTTATGATACCCCCCCCCCATTTCAATAGGCCATAGGAAGTAGTACCAACATATTCCCATTGGCACTACCCCTTGCAATATCCTTGTACGGAATGCTAGAACCACTAACAATGCTAATGGTGAAAGGTGCGGGATATTGTTGCACTATATATGGCCATGAGGGTGACTGTGGGAATAATAAAACATTTTACTACCATGTAATAACTTTTTTTTAATAATTTACATTGTAATAGGGGTTGAGCCTATCACTTGGTCCAAAAACTTCACGATAGGCAATTAAAATTTAAAAAGGCCTTGAATTTCAACCCGTTGATAAACTAATTAAATAAATCATACATTATAAATATACCACAACATATTTTCATATTATATATATATATGTTATAAGAAATTAATTTTACATAATTTAATAGTAATAATTATTAAAATTTTGCTATATGTGGCTTGACCAAACAAACACGAAGACTCCTATGACCATATGTATAATTTCCTAATGCAATAGTCACCCTACTTCCATGGTTGAATTTTATCATGGTGGTAGATAATTTACATAAAACCTTAATTGAAATTCATATTACTACAATAGTGGTAGATTTCTCTATGTGGGGACTGATGGACACTAATAAAATTGAACATAACTGATGAAAATGGTTGGGTTACTCCAAACATGAATCTTTACAGTTATTATGGTAGATCCCAAAATGTATACATCTACCACTACTTACATAATTTCATGTTGTAGTTGGGGCCTATGGTTGAAAAACTGTCTTATTTTTAAGATTATTTTGGTTAAGTAAATTTTATTTATTATATATCTTGTGGTACACACAATACTATGTTTAAACAAACAATGATATTCTACTAAAATATTTTGAGAAAATTATCAACTAGGCTTTTGATTAGAAGGTATAAATATTACAAACTAAATTATAAAAAATTATGTTTTTTAAATGTATAAAATATATTTATTGGTTATCAATTGAGTAGAAATGTCATTTAAAAATTTCATTAGAATATAAAAGATAAAATTTAGCGAAATATTATTATTTGCCGACTTTGTTTTTTTACTTCATAAATTTGAATATTTAATTATGTTAAAAGACATTAACAAAAAAAATTATTATATATTTTTTCAAATTTTATATTTATAAAATAATATTATTTTTTATTCATGGGATAATAATTAATATAGTTTTACATATAATCAGTTTTTATAAATGAGGTGTTATATAATTTTTCACATATATATTTATTTATTATTTTTTCTATATTTAGATGATGAATATGAAAAAATGATAATTATTTTTCAAATAATTATCTCTCAATTATCTTATAATGACCTTTTGAAATTTTTTGAAAATATGAAGGATTTATTGAATAGTGATAAATAGTGACATTTTTTAAAATTGATTTTATTTTAAAGAAGAAAAACATTTCCCTATATTAGAAAATGATTATTTTCACCCAAATATTTTTAAAAAGTACCCTATGTTCAAATAGCATACCTGACAGCAAACACCAAACATAAAAAAACCATGAAATAATATTATTTTAAATATGACCATTATATCTTATCTATTTAATTGGATAGTTTTAATAGTCTAAATTAATTTACAACATATATATACATCCTACTAAATATAATTTTATTGATAATTCATTGAATGTAATCAATGAATGTTTTGTAATTTAATTATATTCATTAAAATATTTGTTTTCTTGAAAAATGATTTCTATTTTGTTTTGTTACTATATATTATAATTAATTTATAGATATTATTGAAAATGTATTTTATAAAATGAAAATTATTTATATAATGATTCTTTCAAAATAAAAATATGGTTATATTATGGTTTTATTTGAGAAATATATTTTTTAGAGAATTCTGAAAATTCAAATTTTTGATATACATTAATTTCTATCAAGTAAATTATGTAATTTAAATTCCCAATTATGATTTTTTTATATTTAATGTGAAATAAGTAATACATATATTTATTTAAACCAATTAATTAAATTTGAATAAAATTTATACAATTTTTTTATTCATGTTTTTTTAAATATGATTTTTTCATATGAAATGTACTGTGAAGTTGATAAAACACTATTTTATTGAATACTTTATTGATAATAAATGATATAATTTCCTCACATTGTGTTAAATATGTTTAATTAAAAAGTATTTGGAATTAGATCATTCATTTGAATATTTGATGAAAATTCCAGTTTTACCCTTTATAGTTCACTGTAGTATTTCAACGATAAATATTTTTATATTTATTATTTGAATTTCAAATATTGTAACAGTGTTCCTAACATAATTATCTACAACTTTTATTTAGGACACTAAAGCTAATGAGTGCATTAGATTGTTGAACATGGGCAATGAAGTCAAATTTGGGATGGACTCTCCAGAATGGAAAAGCTTATGTATTTTGGACATAACTCCTTCATCTGAGTATGTATTAAGCACAATAATTTTGAGGAGACAGAGGACTCATATCCTCACATATTATCCTTCTGGAAGGCAGGCTAATTCACGCGTTTTGGCAATCAAATGGGCGGTGCAATTTGCATTAAAATATTTGGCCGAATTTACACATTCACACTTGAAACCACTTGTAACCTCTCCACCCCTACCCTCTATAAATTTGAGTATTTCTCATTTGGAGGGGTTGGGACGTGATTTAGGAGATTTGAGGTAGAGGAGATTTTGTTTCACCCAAATTCACCAACCATTATAAGAGGGGTAGCTCTTGATGCAAGGATCCTGAAGCCTCCTTCTCTTCTTCATCTTGTAATGTTTTCATTTGTGCAATAAACATCATTGTTCATCATTTATTTATTCTCTTTTATTCTGTTTTGTTTAAATTTATTCTCATATTAATCTTCATCTTTGGGATGGAATTCTTTAGTAGAAGTGTTATTGGGTTATACCCATTATAAACCTTTGCACATGCAAAACGCTTCTACGATGATTATGCCACCCATGGATGAGTACTCTTTTAGAAATCGATCTGTCTTCTAACATATTAATTTAATTATTTTGAATCAATGAGCTAATGTAATTCACATAATATGATCAATGAATTTTTTTTCTAAATTAAAAGAAACTAAGCAAGCAATTGAACAATTAACAAAAAAAATATGTGAGGTCGGGATTTTGTGTAAATTGTGAGAGCGTAATCGTAAATCGGTAATACAAGACCACACAGGATAAATTTGTAGAGTTAAAAAATAAATCCCTAATAACAATTCATCCTCATTTCCAAAATGGATATGTGCTCTAATTAACCACTAGCCATAAGCTATACTTAGAACAACAATCAATGTAGGGTGCTGCGATTGCATGTTCCGAAGCTAGCCTAGAGTTTAAGTAATTTCATCTTTGTAGTTAAGTTAACTCTCGTAGGGTTAGAGGGATAACAAATTAGGGGATCATAATTAAGTGGATATTGATTTAAATGATAATGATTAATAATTTAATTAAAAGGTAGAGTTAGATCGCTTACGCCTTTTAAAATAGATTTCTAAAAAAACATCTTCTTGTTGTGTCATTTTAATCGAAATTCATTTCAAAACTAAAAACAAAAAAAAAATACAATCTTCTTCCAGAAAACATATTCTATATTCATAAAATATAAAAAAACCCCAATCTTTTAATGTAGTGTTTTTATTTTATTCTCTTTTATTTTATTTTTATAATACCTTTAATAAGTTGTTAAATTCACTTCTTCTTTTGAGAGACAACCTTGGTCTGCCACTCTGTTGCACCTAAGTACCCCAAAATCACAATAATCATATGAGTGTGCCCACGACAGCGCTCTATCAAATTGGATCCAATTCCGGGGAGGCAAGTAATTATTACAACCAATTAGAGGTATTTATTATATTTTACATTTTATTCTCTTCCTCTCTTTTTTCTTCCTTCATTACCCAATCTGATTTTTCTTCTTCTTCTTTTATTTTCTTCTACTTCTTTTTGGACCATAAACTCAAACTTCTCATTTTTATTTTACTATGGTCAACTTTCTTTATTTTCATTTTTATTTGATCTATGACACAAACTAATCCCGAAGATCTCTTAGATCTTGACCCTGAGATTGAACGTAGCCTTAGTGCTCGAATTAGAAATTCTCAGTCCACATGAAGTTTCAATATTCAACTAGTTGGTGAATTCCTCTCTTTTGGAAACATTGAAATTGGAAGCAATTGAAATTAAAACATAAAAGATGAACAAATGTCAGGAAACAATGGATATTAAATTAAAAGAACCATTTGAGAATTGGATGCACCTGATGTTAACTATCAACCTAATTATATTGCATACCCAAATCTCGAATCGAACTTTGAACTGAAATCTGGGTTAATTCACTTACTTCCATAGTTTCATGTCCTCTCTGGTGAGGATCCCAATAAACATTTGAAAGAATTTAATGTGGTTTTCTCAACCCTTAATCCAAGAAATGTTTCTGAAGATCAAATCAAATTAAGAGTATTCCCATTATCACTTTATGGAGCTGAAAAAGACTGGATGTATTATTTACAACAAGACGATGTAACTTGTTGGAACAATTTGAAATGTCTTTTCATGCAGATATTTTTCCAGCATCAAGGACCACTTCTATTAGAATGGAGATATTGTGGATCAATCAAGAACAAGGGGAATCAATGTATGAGTACTGGGAGCGATTCAAGAAGTTGTGTGTAAGCTGTCCGCATCACCAAATCAGTGAGCAACTCCTCATCCAATACTTCTCCGAAGGACTCACACCCATGTAGAGGAGCATGGTGGATGCTGCAGCTAGAGGAGCAGTGGTGGACAAGACACCAGCAGCTGCACGAGCATTGATCGACAAAATGGCCCAAAACTCCCAACAATTTGGCGATAGAGGTACACCACATGTCAGGGGAGTACATCAGGTAAGTCCTTCTTCTCTTGAGAGTCATTTGATTGATACCAAGTCAGATGAATTGAAAACTATGGTGAGGCAAATTGACATGGCACAAAAGAAATCTCTACCCCCTCCTTCAAGGCCTTGTGTCATTTTCACTGAGACAAGCCACCCAAATGACTGTTACCCACCACTACAAGAGACAAAGGATTGTGAAACAGTATTCCCAGGGAGACCATTTCAGCAGCAACAACAACCATATCCCCAAAAGTAGTTTGATTCATTTTCTCCAACATACAAACAAGGGAGGAAAGATCAATTAGACGTGAGGTATGGATCTGGAAAACAACAAAGGCCCCCATTTCAACCAAAATTCCAGCAGCCTCCAACATACCAACAGGGTTTCCAACAACCCCAATGGAGATTTGAAGCTCAACCATAAACAAGTCAACAACCAAGAAATCCTCCACCAAAAGTAGATTCTAATACTGATGATCTTTTGAAGAAAATTGTTCTTAATAAACAGAATGAGCTGAAGAGTCATAGTTCGAAGCTGAGGGAGTTGAAGACTCAAATGAGCTAGATTTCCACCACCCTCCATGAACATGTAAGTAAGAATTCCAGAAATCTACATTCCCAACCTACTCCAAATCCAAAGGGGAATTTTATTTCTATCACATTGAGAAGTGGGAAGAAAATGAACAATACATCTGTTCCTACCATTCCACCGGGATTCACCTCAACTCCGGAGAAGCCGCATTCCAAACCAACTGATGAGAAATCCAAGGAGAAAGATAAAGGTAATAAAAATATTGATGATGTTCCTCCTAAACCCCTTCCTTTTCCAAACAGGGTTGTTCAACCAATGAATATGGCTGAAGAAGCAATGCAAAATGAGGTTTTGGACACATTCAAGCATGTGGAGATCAATATTCCTCTACTTGAATCCATTAAGAAAATCCCAAGGTATGCCAAATTCTTAAAAGAACTTTGCACCAATCGAAGAAGGCTCAAGGGAAATGAGAGGATCAACCTGGGAAGGAATGTCTCGACACTCATTACACCAACTCTATAAATGCCAACAATGTGAAAGTATCCCGGGACATTCACCATACCATGCACCATAGGGGAGTTGCACTTCTCTGATGCTCTTTGTGATTTAGAAGCTTCAATAAATGTGATGCCTCAATATGTATTCTATTCCTTGCAGTTTGGTGAGTTGAAGCCAACAAGAGTAGTGGTGCAATTGGCGAATAGAGCTACGGCATATCCAGTGGGAGTCCTTGAGGATGTATTTTTCCGTGTAAGAGACATGATCTTTCTAGCAGATTTCTATGTTCTTAAAATGGAGGATGATCAGGTATGTTCTCATGCCACCATTATTTTAGGTAGGCCCTTCCTCAAAACTGAAAAAAATATCATAAATGTCAATGAGGGTACACCTTCCATGGAATATTGGGATGAAGTTGTGATATTTAATGTTATGGATTCCATGAAGTACCCCTATGAGGACAATTCTTCTGTTTTTTATCTCCCATTTTGAACAACCGAGTAAAAACTCCATGGATTTTGATTGTCCTATGCTTAGGGAGATTATGAGTATTGGTTCTGGTTTAATGTCTACGAGAACATCCACACCTATTTCTAATGAACAAGACTCTCTAAGATTTGATTTTGAAATGGATTCATATTCTGATCTTGTTCATGTGAACTCTGATTATGACATGGCTGTAGAGTATGCTGATGGATTTGATTCTTTATTCTCTGATTTTGATGATGTATATTCTGATACCGATGCTCTTTGTGCACATATTTCAGTTCCTTCAATGTATCCATCCATACTACACCCCATTCATTAGAACTCAAGCCATTGCCACAAAATCTGAAATACTCATACTTGTTGAGTGGTGAGATATTACCTGTTATCATTTCTAACAATCTCCATTTTGAACATGAAGAAAAGCATTTGAATATTTTGAGGGAGAACATCAGGGCGATTGGGTGGACCTTGGCTGACATATCAGATATTATCCCCTCCATTTGCACGCATAAGATTCTCTTGGAGGATGGGGCTAAACCGATGAGACATCCACAAAGGAGGTTCAATCCCACCATCCTGGATGTTGTTAAAAAAGAAGATGAGAAATTGCTCGAGGAAGGTATAATCATTCCAATTTCAGATTCTCAGTGGGTAATTCTAATTCAGGTTGTGCCTAAGAAAACTGGTTTTACTGTTGTTAAAAATGAGAAGGATGATTTAGTTCCAATGAGGGTGAAAAATTGTTGGCGTGTGTGTATTTATTATAGGAAACTAAATCAGACCACTCGCAGGGACCATTTCCCCCCCCATTTATTGATCAAATGCTCGAGAGACTAGCTAGGAAAACACACTATTGTTTCTTGGATGGATTTTCTCGATATTTTCAGGTTTCTATAGCTCCAGAGGATCAGGATAAGACTACATTCACCTGTCCCTTTGGCAAATTTTCCTACCAGAGGATGCCCTTTGGACTTTGCAATGCCCCAGGTACCTTCCATAGATGTATGGTGAGTATTTTTTCTGATTTTATTGAGACCTTCAGGGAGGTATTTATGAATGATTTTATAGTGTATGGGTCTTCATTTGATGAATGTCTACATAGTCTGGGAAAGGTGTTGAATCGTTGTATTGAGAAGAATCTGGTCCTGATCTTTGAAAAGTGTCATTTTATGGTAGAGAATGGCATTGTCTTAGGGAATGTAGTGTCAAAACATGGGATAGAGGTTGATAAATCTATGGTAGACATTATTTAATCTTTACCCAATCCTTCATGTGTGCATGATGTTAGATCATTCCTAGGAAATGAGAGATTTTATCGGCACTTCATCAATGATTTTAGTAAGATCGCACTTCCTATGTCACGATTACTTCAAAAAGATTCTGTTGTTGTGTTTGATGATTCTTGTAGGACATTCTTTGATGAGCTAAAGAAGTTTCTAACCACTCCACCTATCATACAGCCCCCATGGTGGGACCTTCCATTTGAGCTTATGTGTGACACCTCCAACTTCGCGGTTGGAGCTGTCTTATCTCAGAGGGTGGAAGGACATTCACATGTGATTTCCTATGCACCAAGGACATTGGATTCAGACCAATAAAACTACACAACCATGAAAAAGGAGTTTCAAGCAGTCATATTTTCTTTAGATAAATTCCTTTCATATTTATTGGGCTCTAAAGTAGTTTTTTTCCTGACCATACAGCGTTGAGGTACCTCCTGAAGAAGCCAGATGCAATGCCACGACTTATCTGTTGGATTCTCCTTCTTCAATAGTTTGACCTTGAGATAAAGGACAAGAAGGGGTCAGAGAATTTGGTGGCAGACCACATGAGTAGGCTTACTCACACACTAGAGGATGACACCTTGGACCAGGTACCACTTCGGGACACTTTTCCCGATGAGCATCTTTATTCCATCTCAGGTACGCATCCTTAGTATGCTGATTTAGTGAACTAAACCGTTGCCTTTGAAATCCCTGAAAATTTAAAGAAATATCAAGTCCTAAAATTAAAAATTGAGTCTAGGTATTATGTGTGGGATGATCCTTACCTCTGGTGCATGTGTTGTGATCAAGGCATTAGGAGGTGTGTTCCCGATCATGAGTTTGAGTCTGTTTTTCATTTCTGTCATACGCTTGCTTGCGGTGGACACTTTGGACCCCAACGAACAGCTAGGAAGGTTTTGGACTATGGATTATATTGGACTATTCCATGATGCCCATGCGTTTTGTAAGTCATTCTCTCGTTACCAACACACTAGGAACATTTTTAAGAGACATGAGATGCCCCAAAAACCCATACTATTCTGTGAGATTTTTGATGTGTGGGGCATTGATATTATGGGTCCTTTTCTAAGTTCATATGGTTTCTTGTATACTTTTGTTGCTATTGATTATGTGAGTAAATGGTTGGAGGCCAAGGCCACCAGGACTGACGATTCTCATGCTATTGTGGACTTTGTCAAAGCACAGATTTTTTGCAGGTTTGGAGTACCAAAGGCCATCATCAGTGACCAAGGGACACTTTTGCAATAGGAATTTTTCTTCCCTCCTTCGAAAGTATCGGGTGACACACAAAACACCAACACCATACCACCCCCAAAAAAATGTCCAGGCCGAGGTTTCAAATCGTTAGTTGAAACAAATCTTGGAGAAAACCGTGCAGCCAAAAAGGAAGGATTGGAACAAGTGCTTGGATGATGCATTGTGTGCTTATAGAACAGCATACAAGACCCCCATTGGCATGTCCCCATTTCGGGTTGTTTTTTGGAAAGCATGTCATCTCCCAGTGGAAGTTGAGCATCAGTCTTATTGGGCTATAAAGAAATGCAACATGGATTTGGCCCAAGATGGAATCCAAAGGAAGCTACAAATTCAAGAGCTTGAGGAGATTAGATTATCATCATATGAGAACTCAAGGCTCTACAAGGAAAGATCAAAAGCAGCTCATGAAAAAATGATCCAACAAAGGGATTTTCATGTTGGAGAGAAAGTCCCTCTCTACAGTTCACGACTGAAGCTGATGCCGGTAAGTTGCATTCTAGATGGTTAGGTCCTTATGTTGTGACTAATGTTTTTCCTTATGGTACAGTGGAGATCACAGAAGAGGACACTGGAAAGAGCATTACAGTCAATGGGAAAGGTTTGAAGAGATAAATTGAGGGACTTCCTATTGATGTAGTGGATTTTATCACACTGCATGACCCCATCATCACTTGATCACATCAGGCTGTTCCTAACCCTTTCACTTTTATATTATTTGTCCTATTTAAAAATTCCACATTTCATGTGCATATATCATCTCATAGGATCACATTGAGTACAATGCAATATTTTATGTATGGGAGAGGGAACCTTTTAGTTTAGTAATTTCAATTGCTTTCCTGTTCAAAGAAAAACAAAAAAAAGTGTGTGTTTTTCAAATTTTGTGTGTTTATTTTACAATTTTCTGTGTGTTTTTGAAACTTTTGAGCGGAAATGATTCTCATCACCATTTTTAAATCGATATCAATAAGTGAAACAATTTACCCCTTGAAACTAAGCTTAAATGAATGCTGAAATGACTTTGTTTCAAGTTCTAATATTTAGTAATTTGATGAAAAGTATGCTGAATTTTGAATCCCATGCCAATCTCACTGTCTTTATATTTGAAATCACTTTTTTGTGAGGCTTATAAACCATTATTTTCATATTCTTTAAATTTACCTCACTTCTTGAGAGAACCAAACCAAACTTGATTTAACCAGAATTTGATCTATTTCTGTCAAAACATGAGGGTTTGTGGTAATTATGTTTAAATGATTGAGGCATTTGTTTGGTATTAAAGCCCCTATTTCAAAGAATCCTTTTTTTATAATGGCCTACCTTGAATATTTAATCCTTTTAGCCCTTAGAAGTCATGCACATTCAGTTAGGTTAGCAACATTACAAGATAATTTTCAATATCCAACCAACTCTTGAAGTGAAATTTCATAATCTAGTTGAGCTTCAGTCTGGGGGGAGTTGTCTTGTGGTTTTCCACCACATTCTGTGATACATTGGGTGGAAAATTAAATTCTGAAGAGATGTGTCTTCTACTAAAGAAAGTCATTATATTGAAAGCTATGCCTTTTCTGGAGCATTCATGACAAGTGAAGCTGTGCCTTTTCCAGAGCTTCTAATTGAGGAGGAAAGTTGTGCCCATATGGAGCTTTCAAGAAAATCATGTTTGAGAATATTGACTTTTTTTATGCTGAAATGATGAATGGTGTAATCCTTTCATGAATTTTCATGATTATGGAGCTGAATTTATACTATGGGGATTGAGGAGAAGACCATATTTAAGTGAAAATTAGATTAATGCAATTTTGCTTCAAAAGAGTCAAGCCCTCCTCATTCAGCCTCAGAGTTTTTCACATCTTAATCCTACCAAACGAAAGCCACAGAACAACCCTAAAAATTCCTCATGATAAAAATATGTCCTTTTCTCACATCGGGTAGTGATGTAGGAATCTATCAAGCCTATGGTGACCCTTGTATGAGTTTTGATGAGAAAGACATTGAAAACAAATTGATATTTGAGTGATGAGAGAAAATTCAAGCGAGGTAAGTGTTTTGTGCATGAGAGGATAAATGAAGTGGAAATATATTGAATGATATAAATGGAGAACTTGAAATTATTATTTTTATGAGGCATGATATCTTTTTATTCTTGGTGGGAAATTAATTGATCTCAAGGATATGTATTTTGAAATTGGTTTTCATTTGATATTGATGTTTACTTGACATGAGGTTTTCCCAGGAGTTCAAAAGGGTAAGTGTGGGGGAGTTGATAAAACACTATTTTATTGAATATTATATTGATAATAAATGATATAATTTCCTCACATTGTGTTCAATATGTTTAATTAGACAGTATTTTGAATTAGATCATTCATTTGAATATTTGATGAAAATTCCAGTTTTACCCTTTATAGTTTACTGTAGTATTTCGAAGCTAATTTTTTTTATATTTATTATATGAATTTGCAATTTTGTAAAAAGGTTCCTAACATAATTATCTACAACTTTTATTCAGGACACTAAAGCTAAAGAGTGATTTAGGTTGTTGAACATGGGCCCTGAATTAAAAGTTGGGATGGACTCGCCAGAATGGAGAATCTTCTGTATTTCAGCCATAACTCCTTCATCTGGGCCCGGATTAAGCCCAAATTTTTAGAGGCGATATAGGACACATATCCGAACATATTATAATTCTGGAAGGCCGGACAATTCATGCGTTGTGGTCGTCAAATGGGTGTGAATTTTTCATTAAACAATTTGGACGAATTTCCACATTCACACTTGAAACCACTTGTAACCTCTCCTCCCCTGCCCTCAATAAATTGAAGGTTTTCTCATTTGAAGGTGTTGGGATGTGAATTAGGAGATTGTATGCAGAGGAGAATTTGTTTCACCCAAATTCTCCAACCATTGTAAGAGGGGTATCTCTTGAAGCAAGGATCCCGTCATCGAAGCCTCCTTCTCTTCTTCATTTTGTAATGTTTTCATTTGTGTAATAAACTTCTTTGTTCATCATTTATTTCTTCTATTTTATTCTGTTTTGTTTAAATTTATTATTATCTTAATCTTCCTCTTTGGGCTGGAATTATTGAGTAGAAGCGTTATTGGTTTTTACCCATTATAAACCTTTGCACATGCAAAACGCTTCTATGATGATTACGCCACCCATGGAAGAGTAGTCTTTTAGAAATCGATCTATCTTCTACCCTCTTCATTTAATTATTTTGAATCAGTGAGATACTTTAATTCACAGAATATGATCCATGAATTGTGTTCTTAAATTACAAGAAACTATGCGAGAAATTGAACAATTTACACAAAAACACGTGAGGTCGGGATTTTGTGTAAATTGTGAGAGCGTAATCTCAATCGGTAATACAAGACCACACATGATAAATTTGTAGAGTTAAAATATAAATCCCTAAGAACAATTCATCCTCATTTCCAGAATGTATATGTGCTCTAATTAACCACTGACCATAAGCTATCTTTAGAACAATAATCAAAGCAGGGTGCTACGATTGCGTGTTCTGAAGCTAGCCTAGGGTTTAAGTAATTTCATCTTTGTGGTTAAGTTAACTCTCGTAGGGTTCGAGGGACAACAAATTAGGGGATCATAATTAAGTGGACATTTATTTAAATGATAATGATTAATAAGTGAATGAAGTGGTAGAGTTAGATCGATTATGCCTTTTAAAATAGATTTCTGAAAAACATCTTCTTGTTGTGTCATTTTAATCGAAATTCATTTCAAAACTAAAAACAAAAAAATATAAAATATTCTTCCAGCAAACTTCTCATATATTCATAAACTATAAAAAAACCCAATCCTTTAAAGTAGTGTTTTTATTTTATTCTCATTTATTTTATTTTTAAAATGCATTTAATAAGTTGTTAAATTCACTTCCTCCTTTGAGAGACGACCTTGGTCAGCCACTCTACTGCACCTAAGAACCCAAAAATCACACTAATCATTTGAGTGCACCCACGACAGCACTCTATCAGAAGTTCATAATCATTATAAATATATGTTATTTAAAACAACCACTAATGTAGAATTATTTAAATATAAATTTTATATTATATGTATCTAAATCATAATTGGATTTCTTATAATTATTATTATATGTAATGAGTTATTGTAAAATCATTTTTTTGTGATAAATACAACTCATTTAAAATTGTATTGTCATCACTTTTGTGAGGACTATTGTAAATTAAAATATTACAATTCTATGAATTTAATAAAGTAAAATTTAATATTTATTGGGAATCATCATAATTCAATTTATAAAATATTTAACCTATATTTTTTATCATAATAAATAGTGAAAGAATAGAAACATTATTCCATGATTTAGGTGAAAATAGGTTTAATGGTGTGTAAAAATAATACAATAGTTTTTTAAATGAACACAAAAGTTATCCAAATCCTTTTTTGTTGTTTTATTATAACACATATTAACTCATTATTGATTGTTATGTTATTTTGGGACACATTTCTTTGAATGTTTGTAGATTTATAATTTATTTTATCAAAAAATAATATTTCACCATCTTACTTTTAAAATTAAATTTTATGATCACATGGAGAAATATACACGAGGTGATAGAATAAAGATTTTCATTTTTAGATTGGTGAAATTATTTTAATCTGGGAAATTTATTTTTTATTTTTAGAAATTTATTAATTTCATTAAATTCTTAATAAATAGTAATTAAATAATTAATTACTTTATGCGAAAGTTAAATAATTATTACAATTTTTTAAAAGTAATACAAATTGAAAGAATTATTTTATTTGATCATTTTCATATATAAATATAATAATATATATAGGTTCAATAATATTATTTTCTAATTACACCTGTTTTTTGATATGTTTAATGTCAATTATAATTTATGGTTTCAAAATTAGCAATAATATTATAATATAATAAATAATATTTTATTAAATGATTTTAATTCCCTAAAAATATTTCCCTCATTAAAATAATTCATATATGTTTAGGAATATAAATAATTGTTGAGTTATTGACCAATGTCCCTTTTATAGTCGTTATATTAACTAATAAGTTGGAAAAATCATTGTTACTATGGTAATGGGTAAGACGGGTTGTTGTGTTTTTTATATAAATGGATTAAAATTAACGTTCATATGACATATTTGTTTTATTTTATATATTGTACATCATGTATAGAACAAATAAGTAAATATGATTTAAAAAGGATAATTTTATTTTAATGGTCATATTATAAATTACTTTGATAAAAATGAAAATTACCATAGTGATAACTAAATTATTAAATGTAAGAAAACTCATCTTATAAGGAAAACCTTGTTTTAAAAAGATTTTATTTATTATGTTGGTTTTTCTAGATGATATTACCAAACCACTCCAATATTTATTAATTGTAGAGTCACATGGTATAAGATCCTTTCCTTTCAAGGTATGCCACTCTTAAGTACTGGTTGATCCATTTTATGTAGGGTTTTCTATTCATCTTAATAATATTGTGGACAAACATTTTCATTCGGGATAAAGAACGTTTTTTAATAGAAAATGAAATAATTTTGTGGTATTTATGTATGATTGAATTAATGTATTTCAAGTGTAAATTATTATTAGGTCTTCTTGGATTCATTATGGGGTTTTAATCCTTCAGATGTAGATTCGGTGTTTTATTGTTTACATGGGATGTGAGTAATCTTTTAAACACTTCACACTGTGAACTAGTTATAGAACATGAAAAGTTTTTTGGGATTATGACTTGAAATGTTTCAGTTCATTAAACATTTACACATCATAAATGTATATCAAGGAAAAAATGTTTGGTAAGAATAATTTTAACCGAAATAAATGATTTTTTAATCATACATTCAATGTATAAAATTTAAATTAAAAATAAAGGATTCATGTAGTGAATTCAAGGAGTAAAATTTGTTTTTATATATTGATGCTGAATAAAAAAATCATTTTCCTTATATCCATTACAAAATCCATGAAATTGTCAGGTGACTCAATCCCACTCAGATGACTTTGTCTAGTGTTTGATATCTAGTGAGTTACTTTGATTATGTTCAATCCTATATTCAATAATCCTAAATTATATCAGTGCAATCTCTTTGTGACCATTCATATAGGTTTTATCTTAATGATTGTGAAATCATGGTTTTCTTTGTGATCCCTTTCTCCTATGTTATTATTTTTTGTAACTTATAAAGACTGCTTCATTGATCACCTGACAATGGTAGGTGTTCTAGAACAAATACCTATAGTCTATTTCTAATTGTTTATGTGTGTGAAATACTCTACGATCAGGTTGGAACACTATAAATTGCAATTGAAAAACTAATTGGTAATGATAGTCATATTTTTTGACCTCTCTTATGATCCCTTGATAACCAACAGTGTTGATAACTAGCTTGCGTCCAAATATAGGTGATATTATTCTGAAAAAATAATTACCTCTATATTGTATTTAAATATGAAATAATCATAAATTATAACATAAGTGATTACATGTGATATGTTCAGTTTGGAAAATGGATTATATTTTTAATAAATATTTCTGGAAATACTTTGATATGATACGATTTTTACACTATTATGATAAGGGCTTAAGAAAAAACGGGATGAATGAAATGGAAATGATGGATAAAATAAAATTAAATGAATTTAAATGTATGTGTTATGAGGTTATAATATGTTCTTCTATACATTATGACTTGTATAATATCATATAATGCAATGATTATAGTTTTGGCATTGTTAATTTGTAATAAGTATAGAGATTTGCATGATAATAATAATATTTTTATATTTAGGTATTATCTGAGTTATAGTATAATTATTATAGGTCTTTTCCAGGTTATACTATTATTCTTAAAGGGCATGGCATAGTTAAGCTATAATGCTTATAGTTATTCGACCAGCTATAGAAAATATTTTATATTTTGGGATTTTACTTGTTATGTAATTATTTAAATGTCTTTTCATTACATTTTTCATGGTAATTCTACATTCCCATAGTGAAAAAGTATGTTGATTATTATAAAATATTATTTGATTAGTTAATTATCATTTTTTCACTTTATTTCATAAAAATAAAATCAGAATGATTTTGTTAATACATAGTTTTGTTGACATAAATAGTTATACTCACACCCTCTTTGGGTCATCATATCATTCCTGAGAATATTAAATGGATATAGGTTTTGTCTAGGGAAAATAACCATGTTTATTATTATTGCGTAGCTGATGTGATGAATCTTGAAGGTGGAACAAATGGAGAGATTTGGGCCAAATTCATGCATAAAATACTTTATTATATCTATTTTAAGATTCAACTTTTACATTTTTCATGACATAAAGATACATTTCATCCTATCATTACATTTTTTTCATATTAATTTTTTGACTAGTTTACTTCAATATTTTTTTCATCTACTGTCATTTTATTATTTTATTATTTCTATTAGTGTGATATTATTTATGTTGTTATTTTGATTTTATTCAATAAGTTATAGTCTCAACTACATGTTCATTACACCCATGTTTCTAGCTAGTAACCTTTTTCATATAGGGAGGTGTGCTTGAGTCGCAGTAAAAAAACAAGTTATTCCACATCAGAGAGTCCTGGTATGGGGGATGTTAAAAAGTTGAATAAGAGGACTTAGGGGTTAATTTTCTATTTATTATATATTTGGAATATTTATAAAGTAAAATCGGATTTTTTTAGACTATGTGATTATTTTTTTTCATGGGATTAGCTGACCCATGTATTGGGTAATGGCTGGGTATATAGTAATAATATTACTGTTTATGTTATTCACTTGTTATGGTTGTTTTAAGTTAACCTGGGTGATTATAATGTTTTGTGATAATATTTTTTCTTGATATTTATACTCGTGACTCAGTATGGTGTGAGATGAGTATTCATGCATCATGATAATCACATTAGGATTTTTATGGACACACATTATTCTTGATAGGGTCGTATTTATTACATGTGATACATTTTATTTTATGATATATAAAATTAGATACTAGTTATATCCATTAAATTATTTGAAATAATTGTTCTATGATGCCAATTCACATTTTATCCAATTATTATAGAGACCATCATCCAGTGATTCTACGTATTTTTTAACCTTTTGAGGATGAACCAGATTTTATCCCATGTTATAAAGAGTGTGTTTTTCAGGTGGTGAAAATGTATCCTCTAAATTTTGAATTGAGCATCGGGGGAGAAGAAAGTAGCATGATCCTATCTTAGATGAATTAGAGATTATTATAGCATCCTTTTATCATATGGTTGTTCATCTTTGTTACATCTTCCAAATAGTCTTGTAATCAATGTTAATGTGTTTTTTCCTCTATACCATTGATGTTAAATATTAAAAGAGAGTATGAACAAAAGGATCTGCCTTTGTTCACTAGTGATGGAGCCCCCATGGATACCCAATTTTGGGATCAATTCCTTAATGAAAATATTCAGGAATGTAAACATAGCAATAAAAATGAGTTTTAAGCATTCTACATACATTATTCATGGGAAATCCAATATTTTATTTTTAAATATTGGGAAATATTGTAAACTAGATGGTTTATAATATTAGATAATTGAGGAATATTTTATAAGAAAATTTCAACATAAAATTTTGATAGATGAAGAGACACATAATTTCATGCACATGACATGGTGTAACATGTATGTGATGTACTATGATATTCAATTAGCTGCCTTTAAACACCTTGATCTATTATTAAATGACAATGAGATTTATACTGATGGGATTTTTTTGTATGGGATTTTCTATGAGATAATGTTATAGGTGATTTTTTGTCACGTGAGTATAATATTATAGGTTATGATAATGTATTACATCATTAAATAGAATATGACAGTAGACCCATGCGATGACTAGGATATTTTAGAAAGGAGAACTATGAGCACTTCTTATGGTATCAAGTAGTGTCTCTATGATAGTTATTGTAAATAAAATAATATACATAGTGGTTATGTCAGTGGGAATACATCATAGGACCATATTCTATTATAATTTTATTATAGTGACATATTTGGTCACTTATGGCATCAATGTTTGACCAATACTTTGCAATGCGAGGTTTTTTGCAAATGTGGCCCCCGATAGAGTTTCTGTGGGGGAATGTAGGATATGATCTATGGAAATGTATTAGGATAGGTACTACAGTCTGTGATAGACTCTAATACTCCTTAGTATAATGTTGATATGAGTTCCACTAGATGGTCTTTTTAAGGCAGTGTAAATGTTAACCCAAAGGAGTAGTGGCAGTACCATCAAGATATAGAAGAAAAGTGTAACATCACGGTTCCGGTAGCCACCCAGAGGTTCCCCATGCCCAGTTCGCCACATGACCTCATGCGCATTTCCCCAAACTCTTGAGGCTGCTGACTAGCAGTGAGGGCGATGGTAAGTAATTGGGGAAATTATACCCTCGTTTGGTAAGGTATACAAAGAAAATAAATTAACAATAAATAGAGGAATCAGTAAAAAATACACAACAACTAAAACCAAATAGTAGAAGAAATGATTATATAGTATTGTTGATAATGATGTAGCATGTACAAGTATCTAAGGAACACAACAAACAATATAACATGCTAAAATACAAGTAAAAACAATGTACAAAAATAACATCAACTCATGTAGCATCGGAAGCCTATGCTTGGTCCCTTTCTCTCCAGCTCCAAGCAATCTAGTACCAGATGTTGAAGGGAACTTTCCCTTATCTATACCTGCAACAAAAAAGTCTGATTGGGCCCAATAGTATGGACGAAATAGGGTATGAGATACAATCCCAGTAGGCAATCACCCAAATATCTGTGCCTAAGAGCCAATGAATACAAGGAATGTAAAATTGCAGGAAGTAGTAAACAGAGAAGCACACAGTAGCTACAATCCACAGTTCTAGCATATAAATTAGACACGTATACAACCAACAGCAAGTCAAAAATAAGTAATCCTCTAGGTAGCTCTCATAGCCTAACCCCTATGGTTCAACCTACAAGAATTAGCAACCCTATAGGGGGTACACACTATCTCACCCCTTTGGTTCATCTAAGAGTATATTTTCTGAGGAAGCACTCACCGTCAATTCCCCCTATATTCTTGTATCGTACTAAAGGCTCTCGGGGGAAGTACTCAACGTCTCATTCCCCCTGTGTCCTGAGTCGAGGAACTATGGACTCTCTGAGGAAGAACTCATCATCAATTCCCCCAGTGGTCTCACATCGTATTAATAGAAACTCTGAAGAAGCCCTTATGTCAATTCTCCCAATGTTATACTACATTAGGTTCTCACATTCCAGTGTCAAATAAACTTCCATAGCACGTGTATCGGTCCAAGTAAACCTCAAGAACTATATGGCTATCAAACTAAGGCACAACAGCATAGTAGTACAATAGTTCCACTATCATACAACTAGTCATGGCAACTAAAAAACACCTAATATGAAAAACATGCAAGGCGAAGCACAAGAATACAATATATATTATCCAATTTTTCAAGCAATGATCTCTGCTCAAGAAATCAAGAAAAGAAAACAAAAAAAAATGTTGAAACAGAAAACCCACAATTCCATGTTCAAGTGAATTGGTGGAATTTGTACAAAATATTCACAGACTACCTATGAAAAGGCACAAACGACCTACCATGGGGCTAAGAGATCGATATACATGATCCATGATGATTGATTCTCCTTATAATGGAAAAGATCTGAGAAAACGTCAAAATCACTCAACCCACCATAACATGGAATCCAGAAGGAAATATAGAACAAGGTTAAATCAAGAAGAGAGAACTCAACACTTTGATTCCAATGCAATCAATGGTGATCGATTCGGAGAACGGACCGAGGAATGGAAGCTCGTAGAAGATCTGCAGATTCCCATCGCCCTCGGACGAAGAAGCTAGAGAAGAAGAAGCTAGGCACGACCCTGGTCCATTTAATGAAAAAAAGTACACTATGTGTACTTTTAGAGTACACGGCGTGTACTAGATTATTTCGTACTACGGTTCAAGCGGCCTCCACGCCACCCCTACACACCCTGTGTGTGGCTGGGGCACGGCCATCACATGGCTTTGAGACAGAAAAAAGTACATGGCGTTTACTCAGAATGTACACATCCTTTACATAAAAAATTTCACGAAACTCCATTTTTATCAAAAACTCCTGAAAAGGAAAGACATACCTGAAAAGAAGATCCGGGTTATTACAAAATTCCCCATTTAATGAAATTCATCGCAAAATTTCCCTAGAGAGGCCTGGAAGAAGAAACCCCAAACAGCTCCAGCCACTACAACAGTACATCGGCCTCCCTCTCCCAGGTCTCTTCCTTTACTCGCCCATGCTTCCATAGAACCCATACAAATGGAAGTGACTGCCCACAGATAACCTTTTTACTATGATCGAAAATATAGATAGGATTCTCCTCAAATGATGAATCCACAATGAGTTTAACTTCCTCAACCTGAAATACATGAGATGGGTCTGAAATGTTTATCAGAGCTAGAGACATGGAAGACAACGTGCATAGCCCGGTACCTCTAAGGTAGCTGCAACCGATAGTCATCCGACCAAACTCTCTCATAACCTCAAACGGCCCGATGTACTGTGGTGAAAGATTACCCTGTCTCTAAATCCTCTTGTTTCCCTACCTCGATGTGACACGTAGGAAAATCTAATCCCTGACCTCGAACTCCATAGGTTTTCTCCGCTGAGCAGCATAATACTTCAACTGATACTGTTCATTAGCCATCCTTTTTCAAATCAACTCTATCTGCTCTAAGATCTCCTAAACATGATTATATCCCAACAATGTGGCCTCTCCTGCCTCCAGCCCGCATAAGAATGATCGGCAAGGCCTACAGTACAATTCCATGAAAGGTTCCATCAGTATAGTATCCTCAAAACTGTTGTTGTAGGGGAAATAAAAAAGAGGAATATGCTTCTCCCAAGAACCCCCAACATCTTGAATTCAAGCTTGAGGAATTTCCTCAAGCACCTGGATCGTAAGCTCGAACTGTCCATCTGTATGGGGATGGTATATTGTACTCAAAAGTATATGTGTACCCAATGCCTTCTGAAGAACCTGCCAAAACCGAGACATATAGTGTGCATCCCTGTCCGAGACGATGGACTGTAGAACACTCTGAAGATATACAATCTCTCGGATGTATAGTCATCCCAGATCATCAACAGTTAAGGTCACTTTGATCTGTAAGAAGTGAGAAACCATCGTAAGCCTGTTGAAAACAACCCAAACACCATCGTTCCCTCGAGGAGACCTCGAAAATCTGGTCACGAAGTCCATTGTGAAATCATTGCACTTCCACTCTGGAATCAGTGACTGCTGTAAAAGGGCTGCTAGTCGATGATGCTCTGCCTTTACCTGCTTAGATGTATAACACCTTAAGACAAGACAACAAACATCTCTCTTCATTCCTGGACACCAGTACTAGTGATGAAGATACTGATACATCTTGGTGATGCCAGGATGAACTGCCCAAACTGAGGAATGGAAATCCCACATCTGCTCCCTGTGTATGTATGCTGGCACCCATAGGCGTCCCTGGAAACACAAGATCTTATCCTCACCCACTATACATCTAAGAAGAGGGTCCTCTCCTGACACAGTCTCCAGTAATACTAAGCCTTCTGAATCTGATAGCTGCATCATCCATACCCGATCAAGTAGTGTAGAGGTAATAGATACATAAGATTAGTAAGTTTGTCCCTTCTGTTGTGCACCTCCAGATGCATCATAGAGAATAGTGTCATCAACTACCACTCACTGTTGGCCTCCTAAACTTCCAGAATCTATGTTCTTCTGCTAAATGCATCTTCCATTCTGTTTCCCTTTCCTGATATATAGGCATGCTTGAAATAGAAAGACGGAAGATTCTCGACCCACCTGTGCATTCATAGATTCAGATCACACAGAGTGAAGATGTAATTGAGACTCTTGTGGACGGTGAAAACCACGAAGTGATCTCCGTAAAGGTAATGTAAACAGCATTGTTAGGAATGAAAAATAGGTGCCAACTCTAGATCATGTGTCGGGTTGTTCCTCTCCTGTGGCCTCAACTGTCGAGACCCGTACGCAACAACTCCATCTCCCTGCATAAGCACAGCACCCAGCCCGATACCTGAAGCATCATAACAAATAGTGTAGCTCCTTCCTGGATCTGGCAAGACTAGTATCGGTGCTGACTTCAACATTCCCTTCAGCTCTTGAAATGAAAACTCACAAGAATCTGACAATAAGAACTTCGCCCCTTCATGGTCAGACCTGTCAAAGGTGCGACAAGGCATGAAAAGTCCCGAATAAAGCGTTTTTAATATCCAGTAATCCCTAAGAAACTTTGTACCTCAAAAACGTTCTTAGTCTTCTTCTAGGAAACTACAACTCTCACTTTCTCTGGGTCCACAGATACTCCTGCCTCTGAGATAACGTGACCCAAGAAGTGAATCTGATCCATCCAAAAGTGGAAATTCGAGATTTTATCATAATTCTAATGCTCTCTCAGTGTACTCTAAATGATCTCATGATGATTAGCATGGTCGTGTAATGTGTGAGAGTACACCAAGATATCGTCCAAGAGGACCATGACAAATGTGTCTATGAAAGGATGGAGCACTCTGTAGAACCCCGAAGCTTGACGTACATAAATATTACATTACTTTTGTGGAATACATAATACATAACAAAAACACACAAACAGGGACCACAATAGTTTAGTGTCTTTGGAAACTTGGAACGTAATCTTCTAATCGTGGTGAAAGATCTTCAACATCTCCCATAAAGATCTTACACTTTTTGTTTCCTTACCTAAAACTGTTCTTTTAATCCTGTGAGAAAATTATGTATAAAAAGGGTGAGATCAAATGCTCCATAAGGGTAAGCTTGGGTAAAAAAACATACCATATACATTTTAACTTAAAAACATGAACATTATGTTTAAACCTAAAAATATTGAGCAATGAAATAAAACATGGAATTACATAAGGTATAGATCATAATGGAACATAAATCATGATAATATAGAATTGGATTAAAACATGTAATTATGGTATCCATTAAGCACATGTAATGATTTCCATAGTATCCAAGGCATTGCTGCCAAGACCATCTTAGTTGAAAAAGTCCCTTTCTGAATCGAGTTCACTACTAATTCCAGTCCTGTAATACTTAACCAGATTAACTTATCATTCCATCCATGTCTATCAGATGAGATAAAAATCTATACCCAATTAATTGGAGGGAGATATAGGTCCCACCCATCTCATAATAAAATCAGTCTTACTTATGTAACAAAATAAACATACATCATTCATAATAACCCAACGAATAAAATGTAGGATCGAAATAATGATGTAGATTCTCAATATACAAGAGGGGGTGAATTGTATACATTAAAAATTACTTTTGAACCTTAAATGTTAGTTACGAATAAATATGTTTTCAGTAAGAAAAGGAAAGGGCTATGTCTAACAAAGTTAAACTAAGCTAATTCACCACACCTCTAACACCAAATAAAACTTGGAAAGAAATTCTGTATGTAGGATCCAGAAATATGGTTCCAGAATTTGAAACGTAACAATAGATTACAATATTAGATTCTACCTTAAAGCGTATAGAATATTAATGAAACAGAGTATAAGTAAGGAAGTATAAGAAAGTTATACTTTCCTTACAACACAAAATGCAGCGGAAATAAACATGTAGTAAAACTACACGTAACATGATATAAGTCTCTTAACCCAAAGAGAAGGGTATCCAAAAACCTTGGATAAAGGTCCCGTGATTTATACTTTCAAGTAAGTCTGTCTTTCCCTAACCAGGGTAATCCCTCGATACAATGATCGGAGTTTCTGTCTTGCTATCCTTGCAAGCCCTCAACGTCAAGATAGTTGGCAACCTCTGTCTTCCTCAGCAAGGAAGCCCTCAACTTCAAGGTGTTGGAAACCTCTATCTTTCTCAGCATGGAAGCCCTCGAACATCAAGGTAGTCGGAACCTCTATCTTCCTATCCCCGGAAGTCCTCAAATCTAATCACCAACATTCGGAGTCGCACGAATCAAAAACTGAACGAGCGGTTTAGTACGCACAATGCATGAAAAGCTTTCTCTCTCTAGAAATCACCTTAGTAGTGTGTGGTCTCTAGATTGATCGACTTCATTTTATATTCCCTCTTGCTGATTATAGCCTTTAGCAACAAGTCTATCTTTATTTCTTACTATGACTCCATTTTTATCACACTTATTTCTGAAAACCCATTTTACTCCGATAATAGATGTTTCCTGAGGTCTTTCAACCAAGGTCCATACTTTATTCCTTTCGAATTCATTTAGTTCATCTTGCATTTCTTTGATCCAATCATCATCAAATAAAGCTTCATCAGTGCTTTTAGGTTCTAATTGGGTAATAAATGCTAGATGTTATGCATCATTTCTTAAGGAACTTATAGTCCTTACAGGTTTATTTAAATATCCAATGATACTATCACTGGGATGATTCTTAAGAAACACCTCATTTGGGTTTTGTAAAACCTTTTCATCAACATAGGGTAGAAAGTCTTCTGGGGTGAATGTTTCAGAAGTATCTTCTTGAACAATTTCCTTATCATAAGATTCTTCTATCAAAGGTTGACAATCAGTTTTTGAAAACAAATATGAGGAAGTAGGCTGAGGTGGTTTAAAAACAAAGGGATTTGACTCATGAAATTTTACATGTACTGTTTCTTCAACAGTTCAATTATTTTTATTAAAAACTCTATAATCCTTAGAGGTTGTGGAATAGCCTAAGAAAATTCCTTCATCAGATTTTGGTGCAAATTTATGTAGGTTATATTTAGTATTCAAAATGAATACTTTGCAACCAAAAACCTTGATATAGGATAGTCTTGGTTTTCTACCCTTCCATAACTCATAAGGAGTTTTATTAAGAAAAGGACTAATTATAACTTGATTTATAGTTTAACATGCAGTACATACAGCTTCAGCCCAGAATTTTCTAGCAATAGAATATTCACCCAAAATGGTTCTAGTTATCTTTTAACGAATTCTATTACTTCTCTAAACTACACCATTTTGTTGAGGAGTTATAGGTTCTGAAAAATTATTAGTAATACCTTTTCTACAACAAAAAGTTTCAAAATCCGAATTTTGAAATTATCCTCCATGATCACTATGAATAGTTTTCAACAGAAGGTTTTTCTCATTTTTAACTTGAGCTCTAAAACTTTTGAAATAGGAAAAAGCTTCAGACTTCTTTGCTAGAAAATAGACCCAAGTAAATCTACTGTAATCATCAACTAGAAAAAAGACATAGTATTTGCCTCCAATACTTCGAGTTTGTGTTGGACCAAAAAGATCCATGTGCACTAACTGTAATGCATCAATTTTTGAGACATCAACGATTGATTTAATACTAGATTTCTGTTTCTTTCCATATTAACAAGGATCACAAACATTAGAAGAATCAAATCTAAGCTCTGGTAGATCCTTAACTAGTTTCTTATTAGAGAGTTTACATAGGTTTCTAAGATTACAGTGACCTAGTATTCTATGCCATAACCAGGAATGATCTTCTATTTCACTTAGGAAAAGTAAATCCTGGCTTCTAAGGTCTACTATGTTCAATGTGTAGACATTGTCTTGCCTATTGGCTGAGATAATAAATTCTTCCTTGGAATTGTGAACTAAGAACTTATCTTTCCTAAAATTCACAAGGTAACCTCCATCACATAACTGACTTATGCTAATGAGGTTGTGCTTAATACCCTTAACAAAAAAAACATTTTAAATCATGGTTTTACCAAGAAGAATAATATTACCAATACCAAGAATCTCTCCCTTAGAATTATCTCCAAATGTTACCTTTCCTCCTTTTGTTTTGATAATCTTTTCGAAATTGCTTTTGTTACCAGTCATGTTCCGGGAACATCCACTATCCATGTACCATGTATTGTTGCTGGTACTCTCTTTATTTTCCTGAAATGAAGAAGAATATTAGACTTTCGGTATCCAAACTTGTTTGGTTCTGAGATTACTAGGTAATAAAATTTTAGGAACCCACAACTTCTTATAAAAGTAAGCTTTATGAAATCATAAGGATTGGGTTTTGTTTAAGGAACAATTCTTTTCCCAGTGACCACCACATTGACACTTGGTACAAAATGGGGAACTTTGAGGAACAAAATAATTATTACTAAAAATTGGTTTTGCATGGGTATAACCAAATCCGGATTTATTTCTTAAAGGTCGTATTTGGGAATACATTTTATCAAAATTTTCCTTACCATGGGTAGAGTTTGATAAACACTTCTTTAAAGAAAAAAATTCGGACTTGAGTTTTATAACCATGTTTTTATCCTCAAAATCATTTGTTTTAGAACTTGAGCTAGGATCGAAAACATTTTTCTTAGAAATTACCTTTTCTAATTCTTTAGAAAGCTTGTTCTTCTCATAACTTACTTCCCCAAGAATTTTTGAAATACATTCAAAATCAGCATTTTTCTTATCATGATCTTTAGAAAGATCTGATATCACTTTTGTAAGAATATAATTTCTAGAGTTTTCCTTATCAAATTTTCTATTGAGTTTAGAATTCTCAATCTCAAGAAGTTCCGCAAACCTAGAGACTTCTTCATAAGTATGTAAAGTATTTTCTTCATAAGAAGAGGATTATTTATCAGAAGAGTTATAATACATACTATCATTAGATTTTAAAGAAACATTGATCAATGATTCATAATTTCTTACCTTATCCATAAAACAATGATTATCAATAGGTAATCTGGCTATCAGACCAAGATTCTTCTGTCCTGAAGATTCGTAATCAGAAGATTCATCTGAAGAGTCACCACCACTGGCACTCCATGTGGCATTAGATTTTAGATCTTTCTTAGCATTGGCTTTATAATATTTCTTTCTATTCCTGTCTGAATGCCTTTCTTTTCATTCTTTCTTTTTGAGCAAAGGGAAATCTGGTCTAATAAGACCAGCTCTCTTGCATTCATAGCACGTGACTTCTCCATCTTTTCTATCATTACATTCCTTTTTCTTATACTTGGCTTGGAAATTTCTATGGCCATCTATCTTGTTCATCCTTCGAGCAAGATTTGCTATTTCATTTTCAAAGACTTCACTCTCACTAGATTCGGATTGGAAAATAACATTCTTAGACTTGGATTTGGTTACTCTCTCAGGAGTCTTAGCTTTCATCTGATTTGATGTTGTTGTAAAATTAATAGTACCATTTCCATTCTTCTTCTTGATGTTGTCAGCATCTCTCTTCATTTCGGTTTCATGATGGAGAATACTTCCAAATAACTCATCAATAGAAATTTGAGTGACCTTCCTGATCTCATCTATAGCAGTTCTTTTGGATTCCCACTCATTGTGCATAATATCAATTATCTTATCCACATGTGCTTCATCATCTAAAAAATTCTCTCCCATAGACTGTAGGTTGTTGACTATAGTCATGAATCTCTGTTTAACTTTACAGATTGGTTCACCATAAGGAAATTTGAAGCCATGATATTCAGCTCTAAGCATAGCACTCTTAGTATCAATCACTTTAGAAGTTCCAAAGTGTGTGACTTCTAACTTCTTCAAGATACAATTAAATGCTTCACAAGAAGAAATTTGGACATATATATTTCTTTTCATTGAACATAGTAAAGTATTGCGTACCTTATAATTGAGATTATACTCTTGCTTTTCCTATTTAGTAAAAGTTCTAACTTTCTTGTCAGGAATATTATAATCACCAGTAAGCATAACAATGTTGTCCACTCCAGTATTGATAACACAAGTCTTCATTCGATCTCTCCAGTACTCATAATAATTACCATCAAAGATCGATGGTCTTTTAGGATTTAGATTATCAATTTAACCAACACTGACTCCTGTAATACATAAAATAACCTTCTATACACAATCTTATTAGTAGAAAAAGATTGGAATCACAATGTTTGGAATGAGATAGTTCTGAATGGGAATGTTTGGAATGATAAAATGAGCAAGAAAAACATATTCGTGAGTATAAGTATTTCAGAGACCTGCTCTGATGCGAATTGTAGGATCGAAATAATGATGTAGATGATCAATATAAAAAAGTGGGGGTGAATTGTATACTTTAAAAATTCCTTTAGAACCATTAATGTTAGTTACAAATAACTATGTTTTCCTTAAGAAAAGGAAAGGGCTAAGTTTAACAAAGTTATACTAAGAAAATTCACAACACCTCTAACACCAAATAAAACATAGAAAGAGATTCTGAAAGTAGGTTCTGGAAATATGGTTCCGGAATTTGAAACATAACAAGAGATTACAATATGAGATTCTACCTTATAGCGTATAGAATCTAAATGAAACCATGTATAAGTAAGGAAGTATAATAAAGTTATAATTTACTTACAACAAAAAATGATGTGGAAATAAACAAGTAGTAAAACTATAAGTAACAAGATATAAGTCTTTTAACCCAAAGAGAAGGGTATCCAACAACCTTGTATAATGGTCCCTTAATTTATACTTTCATGCAAGTCTATCTTACCCACACCAGGGTAAGCCCTCAGTATGATGATCGGTGTTTCTGTCTTGCTATCCTCACAAGCCCTCAACTTCAAGGTAGTTGACAACCTCTGTCTTCCTCAGCATGGAAGCCCTCAACTTCAAGGTGTTGGAAACCTCTATCTTCTTCAGAAAGGAAGCCCTCAAACATCAAGGTAGTCGGCACCTCTGTCTTCCTATCCACCAGAAGTCCTTGAATGTAACAACCAATATTCGGAGTCTCACGAAGAAAAAACTAAACGAGCGGTTCAGTACGTAGAAGGCATGAAAAGAATTCTCTCTCTATAAATCACTTTATCAGCATGTGGTCTCTAGATTGATCAACTTCATTGTCTATATTGAGCTCTTTCAAATGAGCTCCTATTTATAGGTAAGGTCGGCCTCCTTCCCATCAATCATATTTTCATTAAAAATCAGAGGGACCTGTACACGTGTCACTTAGCTAACGGTTATTTTTATAACAGAATAAACAACATCGTTTTATAATAAAACAAGTGTAACAAAATGTAGGACACCGTTTAAAATCTAACTAAAAAGTTCAGAATGAATGTTCAGAGTGTAAACAAAAATAATTTTTCGAAGTCTAAATAAATACGGAGTGTATTAAACAAAGATGAACAGATTCTGTTTAATAGGTGAATTCGGAATGAGAATTTAGAATGAGAATTTGTTATCAGAATACGTAATGAGAATTCTTTATCAGAATTCGTAATGGGAATCTGTTGTCGAACTTCATAAGGATTCGTATCCTGAATCTGGTGTAGAACTTAATTGGAGTTTGTATCCGAAGTAATGAAACTTTATAGTTCTTCATCTGGATTTCAGAGTGAAACTTTATTACAGTTCTTATCTAGAATTCGGATCCTAAAATAGAATAATTCATATCAAGGTTTCAAACAATTCAGAGAAAAAAGAAATGAATCCGAATTTTATACTTAAGAAAAATATGGATGAAAATATGATAAGGATAATTTTTCTTAAAAAAGCAATTTTCTTTATAAAAGCAAATTTCCATAAAGATAAGGTGTTTATGATTAAAAAAAATAAAGAATGGAAATGTCATAAGGAAACCCTTATTGACTCAACAATCTCCCCCTTTTTTGAAAGCACAAACATCCTTATGAAAAAGAAATTATAAGAAAAAAGAAAAACATTAAGGCTTATCTCCCATTGCTTTAGGGATATTGATGAATACGACTGACTCCCCCTTAGGCTTTGAAATTCTAAGGATCATATTCTAGATTTTTGGAAGGACTTTTCATTACGAATAAGAGAGTCTTATTTAATGAGAAACTCCCCCATAAATAAACTCTTCGGAACTGAGAAAACAGATGTTCAGAATGGCTTTAAAATGGAGAGGGAGAGCTTCGGGACACTGGAGCTTGAAAACCGATGTGGGACAACTATTTTGGGGTCCCCTCTATATAGGCAATGAGAAAAATCCGGTTCATCATCCACGGTTGATCGAATGGTTGTGAAAATCTGAGATCAGATCTGAAGGTCGAAAACCAATTCTCATAAAAACTTGAATCCCATATTTTTGAAGTTTTTTATTAAAACAAATAATTAAGAAAATTATAATCCGAAAACAAAAAATATGATAATTCCAGCAAGAAAAGTATGACTATGAAAACTTAATTAAGGAAATCATGCCTTTTGGGTTGGCTTAGGAAGATTATTCGTAATTGGTAACATTCATAAGAAAACAACAATAAATCATTACTGTGAAAAACAAACTCAGTACGAAAAACAAACTCAATAAGGAAAACTCAGTACGAAAAATTCATTCAAAAAATTTGAAGACGAAAAAACTCATTATGACAGATTCGGTATGAAAATTCCATAATGAAATTACCAGTACGAAATTTTCCATTCCGGATATTTTTAATACGAAAATTTCTATTTCAGAAGTTTTTTATATGAAAATATCCATTCTGGAAAATTTTAGTTCCGGAAATCCCATTCCAGAATTTTAGTTCTGAAACGTTTGAAAACAAATTTTGAAAAATTTTGTTATTCTAACAATCAGATGTACTCCCTCTATGAATATGTGTTTATTGCTATAAAGATACTTCTTCAACAGAATGTTAATTAAGGATGATTACCTTATGGTTATCATCCCTAACTTCTGTTTAATTTATTCAAATCTATTAGAAGGCAAATATTTTGTGAAAATATCATCAAATTGATCTTCTGTTCCGATAAAAATAATAATGATATCTCCTCTAAGTGTGTGTTCCCTAAGAAAGTGATGCCTAATATCTATGTGTTTTGCACTAGAGTGATGTTCATGGTTCTTACTGAGGGCAATGGCACTTATGTTGTCACACAAAATTTGAGTTTTAGTAAAACTGAAGCCATAGTTTGTGAGTGTGTGTTGCATCCATAACACTTGAGCACAACAACTTCTAGCTACTACATATTCAGCTTCAACTGTGGAAAGAGCTACAGAATGTTTTTTCATGCAGGACCAAGTAACTAATGAATCTCCTAAGAAATGACAAGTCCCGGATGTACACTTTCTATCCATTCTACATCCACCAATGTCAGCATCAGAAAAGCTTTTTAGAACAAAAATCATTTCCAGAAGTATAAAATAATCCTAGATCCATGGTTCCCATATGTTAGCGAAAAAATATTTTTATTGCCTTTAAGTGAGATTCCTTAGGATTGGATTGATATCTTGCACATAAACATAATGAGAACATTAAATCTGGTCGACTAGCTGTTAAGTAAAATAAAAATCCTATCATACCTCTAAAAGATGTTTGATCTACTGGTTTCCCAGCTTCATCCAGATCTAAAGAGTTTGAGGTACCAATGGGAGTACTTATACTCTTAGTATTTTCATAACCATACTTTTTAAGATGATATTTAATATACGTATGTTGAGATATGAAGGTTCCTTCTGGTTTTTGAGAAATTTGAAAACCAAGGAAAAAAGTTAACTCACCCATCATACTCATTTCAAACTCAGATTCATTAGATTTGTAAAAGAATCAGTCAAAGATTGCTGAGTTGAACCAAATATGATTTCATCAAAATAAATTTGAACAATCAAAACATTTTTCTTATCTTTCTTTCATAAAAGTGTTGGATATGCATTTCCCTTAACATAGTTATTTTGAAGCAAAAATCCAGTGAGTCTATCATACAATGCTCGTGGGGCTTGTTTAAGGCCATACAATGCTTTGGTATGTCTAAAAACAGGATCAGGATATTTTTTATCTTCAAAGACAGGAGGTTGTTCAACAAAAACTTCTTCTTGAACATAACTGTTAATTAAAGCACATTTCACATCCATTTGAAAAAGTTTAAAATTAAAGACTGCTACAAAGGCAAGTAGAATACGGATATATTCATGTCTGGCTATTAGAGCATAGGTTTATTCATTGTCTATTCCACAACTGCTAAGGATTATAGAGTTTTTAATAAAAATACTAGTACTGTTGAAGAAACAACACATGTAAAATTTGATTAGTCAAATCCCTTTGTTTTTAAACCACCTCAACCTACATCCTCGTATGTGTTTTAAAAAACTGATTTTCAACCTTTGATAGAAGAACCTTCTGATAAGGAAATTGTTTATGAATATATATCTGAAACATTCACCCCAGACGAATTTCTACCCTTTGTTGATGAACATGTTTTACAAAACCCAAATCAGGTGTTTCTTAAGAATAATCCCAGTGATAGTATAATTGGTAATGTAAATCAACTTGTATGGACTAGAAGTTCCTTAAGAAATGATGTAGAACATCTAGAATTTCTTTCCCAATTATAACCTAAACGCACTGATAAAGCTTTAGATGATGATGATTGGATCAAAGCAATGCAAGATGAACTAAATGAATTCGAAAGGAATAATGTCTGGACCATGGTTGAAAGACCTAAGAAAACTTCTGTTATCGGAGTAAAATGAGTTTTCAGAAATAAGTGTGATGAAAATGGTGTCATGGTAAAAAATAAAGCTAAACTTGTTGCTAAAGGCTATAATCAGAAAGTGGGAATAGACAATGAAGTTGATCAATCTAGAGACCACATGCTGCTAAGGTGATTTCTAGAGAGAGAAAGCTTTTCATTCCTTCTGCGTACTGAACCGCTCGTTCAGTTTTTGCTTCGTGCGACTCCGAATGTTGGTGATTACATTCGAGGACTTCCGGGGATAGGAAGACAGAGGTTCCAACTACCTTGAAGTTCGAGGTAGTCGGCACCTCTGTCTTCCAACCCTCGGAAGTCCTCGAATGTAATCACCAACATTCGGAGTCGCACGAAGCAAAAACTGAACGAGCAGTTCAGTACGCACAAGGCATGAAAATCTTTCTCTCTCTAGAAATCACCTTAGCAGCGTTTGGTCTCTAGATTGATCAACTTCATTGTCTATATTGAGCTCGTTCAAATGAGCTACTATTTATAGGTAGGGTCAGCCTACTTCCCAACGGTCATATTTTCCTTAAAAATCGTAGGGACATGTACATGTGTCACTTATCCAACGGTAAGTTTTATAAGAGAATAGGAGACATCGTTTTATAACCAAACAAGTGTAACAGAATGTACGGCACCGTTTAAAATCTAACTAAAATGTTCGGAATGAATGTTTGGAGTGTAAACAAAAATAATTTTTCATAGTCTAAATAAATACGGAGTGTATAAAAAAAAGATGATCAGATTCTATTTAATAGGTGATTTCAGAATGAGAATTCGGAATGAGAATTCGTCATCAGAATTCGTAATGAGAATTCTTTATCAGAATTTGTAATGAGAATCCTTTGTCGAACTTCATAAGGATTCGTATCCAAAATCTGGTGTAGAACATAATTTGAGTTCGTATCTGGAGTAATGAAACTTTACAGTTCTTCATCTAGATTTCGACGTGATACTTTATTACAGTTCTTATCCAGAATTCGGATCGTAAAACAGAATACTTCATATCAAGGTTTCAAACAATTCTGAGAAGATAGAAATGAATCCGACTTTTATACTTAAGAAAAATATGGATGAAAATATGATAATGATAATTTTTCTTACAAAATCATTTTTCCTTATAAAAGAAATTACATTTATAAAAGAAATTTTCCTTATAAAAGCTATTTTCCTTATAAAAGAAATTTTACTTATAAAAACAATTTTCCTTGTAAAAGAAACTTTCCTTAAAGATAAGGTGTTTGTGAATTTGAAAACAAGAAGGAATGTAAAAGTCATAAGGAAAACCTTATTGAATCAACATAAAATGGGTTTCATAAACATCATCCCATCATCACATAATCCATATAAATGAAATGGATATCATTTCATAATAAGAAAAGTGAAACCATGTAAATCATAGAGACATTATACCTGAAATATACACATTTGAAATAATGTTATCTTATATGGAAAATGGTTTTGATAAAACTATTAAAATTAATTCATGAGGAAAATATCTTTTCTTCTTAAAAATAATTTTCATTTAACAAAATGTCATGTAATTTTAAAAGAAAATTATTTTTTTGAAAGTATTCAAGAAATATTTTGGATGATGCTTCATGAAAATAAGGCTTTATAAAACAGTAAAAATCCTTTCATGCCGTATAAGTTAAAAAGAACATTCTCCTCATACATTTTTTGGAAAAGTCAAAAAGTACATCATAACCCAATCCAAAGAAAGGATCCTTACATACCATGTAGTAGAAGAAAAAATGGGTAAAAAAGACATTAAACATATATAAAAACACATTTTGAAAACATGGACTTGGATGATAACAATAACCCCAGTAAATACTTACGAATAAACAATCTCTGATAAGAACGATATTGGAAAAGTTATCCCTTACCTTAGGTTCGATATGCTTCATACATATCCAATACTATTGTATAATGATTTAAATAATGTCACTGACTTATTATAGAATCATATTCATCATTATTATATCATATATGGTTCCCCTATGACTTTATATTACATGTTCTTTTGTAGATTCATGTTAAAGTAGCGTTTTTGGTAAAATAGTTTCATTTTTCGTTCTTGTTTTAACTTTTAATAATTCATATGATTACATAGATCATGATTACATACATCAATAATCTAAAACATGATACATATATAATATATATTCAGAATATACATATACATAATGGATTGATAAACGGAAAGAAATACATCGTTAATGGAGACGGTAGGCTGTACGTCTGCCTGAACGCTGTTTTCGTTTCCTTATAGAATTGAATGGAATTAAGAAGATGACATATATATATATACATAAATATAGTAGCACTATTATGTCATATATTTCCTTATTACTTATTATATAAACTTTATAATCATTCTTGAATGGTTATAATGGAGAGTGAATCTCTTCGCGTCGTGAAGACGGTATTCCGTACGTACGCACGAGTGATGATATCATTCCCATGATCATGGAATTGTATTAAAGTGTATGTATAATATTAACGAATCAATATCAATTTACAATTATAATATATATACATTACTTTCACCATTATACTCATCCATGTAAGGTGGTGGTGGAAAATAGGTTACACCACGGCAAGGAGACGGTATTTCATATGTATGCAGGCGCAGTGATTTCGTTTTCCATAGGATGAATAGATGGTGAAATATTGTTGTTGGATACTTATAATAACATATATGTATATGAGTGATACTTATGTTATTACTTTACAATGAAACAACTAATGATGAATAAGTTGAAGAAGAAATAAAGTTGAAGGAATCGGTAACAGACATTACCTCTTCTTTGAAGCGCCTCTTTGAGACCTCCACTTATGGAACTAAACTTGGTCTTTGAAGAGGACCAGGACCTCTAGGATGCTTCTATGGAAGTGGATAAAGGAATTTTGTAGGGGTTGGCCGAGCTAAAGGCTCAAAGTGGTGTGAGGAAGATAGGGAGAGGTGCCCTTTAATAAGGGAGGAGGGGGCACCTTTGGAAAAACAAAAAATAGTATTTTATTATAAAGTCATATTCGGTTTTTAATAGCTCAAAATTGATTTAGTTTGATGCTAAGGTGGGGATGGGTCTAAATCCTCTCATCAAATAGAATTTATACATGTTTAGGTCTCTTTTTCAACCTTATAATTTAGATTTAAAATTAAGTTAAATAATTTAACATTTACCATGTCTTCTTGTTTTCTTACAATATAAGGTTAATAAACATACTATATCAAGCCAGAGGAACACCAAGTTGTTTATAATTAATATGTATAACCTTATATATGTCATGATTCCGAACCATAGATTTTTAGGAATAAAATAACAACTAATAATATAATATTTGTTTAAAAAACTATTTTGTGTCAATTTTTAAACTATTTGGTAATTTATTTTTGTGAAAATTATAACTGAAATATTAATTCGAAAAAAGTTAATTAAATCAATACTAACATGTCATATTAACATATAAAATTATTTTAATTCATAAGAAGTCTCAAATTACATTTATTTAGGTATTAATAACATCAATTATGTCAATATTTCATTTATAATATAATTACTACATCATCATTGTGTCATAAATAAATTTAATTAGTTAAAGTTTAATAATTAAAAATAAAATACCATTATGTAGGAAATATTTTTATATTTCTAATTAATATTTATAGTCGAATTTATCTTAGGTATAACCCTATATTAAAAATTATTTACTTATTAAACATTGATTTTAACTATTTTAACCCTTCTTTAAATAAATTAATAATAAATGTCCTATTCTAATCCATGTGGGCCTAAATGGTCATATTTTATTCATAAGGTTGTTTATGGTCGAATTAAACTCATCCAATAGATTTAGGACATCTTTTAGTGTAATAATAATATCAATTTTACCCGTAATTACTCTATTTACTTTTAACCGTGGTAAAAAAAGTAAACAGTTACTATTCACCAAAAAATATTTTAATCTCATTGAACCACATTTTATTCCTTCATATTAATTATGTCTCTCGTATTTTTGTAATTCAATTCATAGAAGTGAAAAAAATTCATTTAAATGAAAAATTCAGTTTTTTTATCTACCACTAAGTGGTTTCAATATTCATCGAAAATTGATGTTTTTCAGAAAAATACCAAAAATTCAGCCTATGAATTATTTGATATTCGAAATAAAAACTGATGTCTAATTTTCCCAAATCAAAACATAGAAGTGGCATTAATTAATTTTAAAATTAATTCCCGTTATCAAATCAAGAAGCATGTTTTTAAGAAACAATAACTATCAAAAGATTGATACTAATTTATATCCAATTTCAAAGTGAAATTAATTCCAATGAAAAACATAGGATTAAATGGTAAAAAAATTCTAATTACACTTTAAAACCAATTAAAAAGACAATATAACCATATAAATTATTGTGATGAAAAATGTTTTTTTAATTAAAATATAGTGTGTTTTTACTATTCATTAAAATATGAAAGTTATCAGAAAAATATCAAAACATTATCCAAATTATTTTTTTATATCCTGAATCCAAGAAGAATATTATTTTGTCAAATTTAACTTATAAACATTTCAAAAACTATATTTAATGTGGGTGCCCCATCAAAAGGCGGCAAGACTGCTTTTTTGAAAAATACTTATTTTACCCGAAATATTTATTTTGTTCTCATACCATGTTCTAGAAAATATGTAAGATGAATAATAATGTTATAAATTCAAAATGTAGTTAATACTATTCATAACTACTATTCAATAATAATATTATAACAATATATTGTTGTTTTGTGAAAACCGATATTGCATACTACGCACTCTATCGAGGAAGGTCGCGATTGCGTGTAATGAAAGCCAAGTTAGGGTTGCATATACTGCAAGATAATATGGTGTTGCGTATAGCACAAGATAATCTTGTTATAGCATACAACAGAAGGAATCAATGAAATTAAAAAGAATAATTTTCATAAAATCCTGGGGTGTTACATTCTTCTCCCCTTAAAATGAATTTCGCCCTCAAAATTCATCAGGGTTATAAATGGTTTACTACTTGAAAAATTACTTAATAGAAACCCACATCGTATAAAGGAATACCAAAACCAATATTTAAAATCTAAATTATGAAACTTAAAGGTTACCCAAAGTAACTTATCACTGGGTTTCCATATAGGAGAACATAGGTGAAAATATGGATATAGAAGAAAAATCTAACCATCATGTTCTGTTGGAGAGTGGTAGAGAACATGGCTATGAAAAATACAACAATCAAAAAGTCATATATCTGTGATGATCTAAGTTACCATCTGATTCATCAGATATAAGAGCACTAGGACAATAGTTTTGGTTTTCAATATCATTTCCCTAAAGTTGAAAATTTTGAATTAGAAGAAATACGTGATTGATTTTGGTACAATCTCATTATTGTTCGTGGTTTGAACTATTTCCACTTCATATCTTAAATAAATGAAGTTTAATTTGTTATTTTTGAAGAGTTATTAGATCATGTGATAGAATTATGGGTCATTCCATCTGTTTCAAACAAAAGGTTAGAAAAATTTATCAAATATACAAAAGTCCATCTACGGTGAGGTTAATCATATACGATTCCAAAAATGAAATTATACTTCATATATCATACCGCTTAATAAAATAAAACAAGATTCTACTAACCAGGGACTTCCTGTAGGCTAGTGGTAGGTGATAAAGGCCAGTCACACTTCGGTTGCAGGTTCGATTCCCACAACCTTGTCTAACGCGATGGGATGTCACCCGTCTTGCATGTTGTCCTTTTTCTAAAACTACGTTACTATAATAATATCAAAAAAAATTCTATCCTTAAACAATAATAACTTATGTCCAACACAATAGATTCCAATCTTTAGTATTATCTAAATTACTTTGTTTCAATCTCATAGTATAGAGAAAACAATTACTAGAAAGGTTATCTACCAAGAATGTGAATACAACCATTTATCCCACATATATCATAAGATATATATTGTTGGATGAATTCCAAAAACATGAATACCTTTGTCATATATTCTATTGAAACCTAAATTACCATAAAACCTTAGTGAAAAGTTGAATACTATCAAAAGGTAACTCTTTCCACATACCAACATCCCAAAAAATCTGTATAATCAAACCATAATATCACTTAGTCCTTATATCAGTCATGAGCTCATGAATACAATCAAGCATATCATTATCTTCTTATCCCTTCATTATGAGCATATCATCTACTTTCCAAATATATTTCAATCACCATTTCATGGTTACCAGTACCATATAATTATTGAAAATCGATACATAGATATTCCAAAATTCCACAATACCATAAATGAGATTCCATGATACTATTTTGAAATCCTATTACATAAACACTAAATCACTACAAAACATCATATTCATACTCAACATAACAAATAGTGATCGCATGATACTTCACTTTATCCTTTGCCATAATATTTTTCTCACATTGATCATCATTAACCTGTGGATTAGGGAATTTATTAGCATAATGCCCCATTTCCTTGCACTTGAAGCATTGTGGTGTTGGTGGATATTTATCTGTATTCTTTTCTCTATTCACATCATTAGCAACATTTTTTCCATTACTTCGACAATAAACTGCTCTATGACGTTCTTTTCCACCCTTAAAACATTTTCTAGTACCTTTTAGGAAATATCCACCATGCTTCTTTCCACACTTTGAGCATAAAGAATCATTCTTCTTCTTTTCACCATTGTTCTGAGATTTCTCCTTGAACTCCATCTTTCGTTTCTTGTCAAAACAATGAGATGGATATGGTATGATAACTTCCAGTTATACCTTGATAGTACAATTAACAATTTCATCATAGCTACTGAAGTCTCTTATATCTAATTCCCTTCGAAGACTTGGTTTTAAGCCACCGAAAAATCGATCAACTTTACTTTCACGTTAGATGATAAAGCCAGATGCATAACATGCAAGTCTTGTAAAATTCACTTTGTATAAACCAACAGATTCATCATCCTTCTACATAAGCTCAAAAAACTCCATTTCCATATTTTTTTGAGGAATTCGAGGGGAGTACTTACTGAAAAACAAGTTATTGTACTCGTCCCATTCCATGGAATCAATTTCATCTCTTTGCCTCGTATTCTTGATAAGATTCCACCATTGATCGACATAACCTTCTAAACGATATACTACTAAGATGACTTTATCATGATCAGAACATTGTAGAACTGAAAATATCATTTATGTAGTACTGTTCCATTGTTCAGTCACTAAGGAATCAGATGACCCACTAAATGAAGGTGGACGGTGCCTCATGAAGGATTAAACAGAATGTTTCTCCTTTCTCTGCACATTTTTAAATCCAGAATGATTCATAGATTGTGTAAGTATAGAAATAATATTGTGCACTCAATCTCCCATGACATTTGTTTAGTGAGGAGGACAATCATTGCATTGTCCATTATATTGATCAACACGGTTCCTTCGTGCTCTAGCCATCGTATAAAACCCAAAAATAATAGTGTTAGAGGAAAATATCATTCTAGGGAAAACAACATAATAAAGGTGGAGTACCTTCAATATCTAACCTCTTAGGTTTAATTCTATGATCATTAGAGCAATTCTAGGACTATAAACTATACCTATACTTAACCTTAGGGACATCCCTAGACAAACCTTAGAAATATATCTCGGGATCTCACTAACGTTTTCGCATCCTAGTTTCCAAAGGCTAACTAAACCATTCCTCTGATAACAATTGTGGAGACCTGAAGCATGAAGTACATAGATATTACATTACTTTTGAGGAATGTATAATACATAACAAAAACAGACACACATGGACCGTAATAGTTTAGTGTCTTTGAAAACATGGAATGTAATCTTCTAATCATGGTGAATGATCTTAAACATGTCCCATAAAGATCTTCCACTTTTTGTTTCCTTACCTAAAACCTTTCTTTCAATCCTGGGGGAAATTAAACATAAAAAGGGTGAGCTCAAATGCTCAGTAAGGGTAAGCATGGATAAAATAAAACATATCATATACATTTGAACTTAAAAACATGAACATAATGTTTAAACATCAAAATCATGAGCAACTACATAAAACATGGAAGTACATAAGGCATAGATTATAATGGAACATAAATCATGATAAAATAGCATGGGAATAACACATGTAATTGTGGAATCCATTAAGAAGATGTAATGATTTCCATAGTAGCCAAGGCATTACTGCCAAGGCCATCTTACTGGACAAAGTCCCTTTCTAAATCGAGTTCACTCCTCGTTCCAGTCCTGTAATATTGAACCGGATTAACTTACCATTCCAGCCATGTTTATCTCATGAGATATGAATCTTTACCCAATGCATTGGAGGGAGATATAGGTCCCACCCATCTCATAATGAAATAAATCTTATTTGTTCCACAAAATAAACATACATCATTCATAATAACCCAATGAAGAAAATGGGTTTCATAAACATCAACCCATCAACACATAATCCATATAAAAGAAATTGATATCATTTCATAATAACAAAAGTGAAATGATGTAAATCATAGAGACATTATACATGAAATATACACATATGAAATAATGACATCTGAGATGGAAAATGGTTTTTATAAAACACATAAAATGAATTCATGAGGAAAATATCCTTTCTTCTTAAAAATCATTTTATTTTCACAAAATGTCATGTAATTTTATAATAAAATGATTTTTTTGAAAATCCACATGAAATATTTTGGAGGAAGATTCATGAAAATAAGGATTTATAAAACCATAGAAATCCTTTCATTCCGTATAAGTTATAAAAAACATTCTCCTCGTACTTTTTTCAGAAAAGTCAAAAAGTACCTCGTAACATAAACCAATGAAAGGTTCCTTATATACCATGTAGAAAAAGACAAAATTGGTAAAAAAGAAATTAAAAATACATAAAAACACTTTTAGAAAACATGGTCGTGGATGATAACAATAACTCCTGTAAATACATATGAATAAACAATCTTCGATAAGAACGAGATAGGAAATGTAATCCCTTACCAGAGTTCCGATATGCTTTCTACGTATCCAAACCTCCTTTATAATGATTTAAATAATGTCATTGACTTATTACAAAATCATATTCATTGTTATTATATCATATATGGTTCCCTTATGACTTTATATTACCCTTTCATTTGTAAATTCATGCTAAAGTAGCGTTTTAGGTAAAATCGTTTCATTTGTCGTTCATTTTTTAACTTGTAATTATTAATATGATTACTTAGATCATGATTACATACATCCAAAATTTAAAACATGATTTATATATAATATATATTCAGAATAAACATATATATAATGGATTGATAAATGGAAAGAAATACAACGTTCCTGGAGACGGTAGGCCGTACGTACGCATGAACGCTCTTTTTGTTTCCTTATTGAATTGAATGGAATTAAGAAGATGAAATAAATATATTTATATATACATAAATCCAGTATCATTATTATTTCATATATTTCATGATTACTTATTTTATATACTTTATAATCATTCTTTAATGGTTATCATGGAGAGTGGATCTCATCGTGTCGTGGAGACGGTATTCCGTACATACGCACGAGCGATGATATCATTTTCATGATCATGGAATTGTATTAATGTTTATGTATATTATTAAATAATCAATATAACTTTACTATAATAATATATATTCATTACTTTAACCATTATAACCATCCATTTACGGTGGTGGTGGAAAATAGAATACACCACAACAAAGAGACGGTATTCCGTACGTACACACGCACGGTGATTTCATTTTCCGCAGGATGGATAGATGGTGAAATATGGTTGTTTCATACATATAATAACATATTATTTTATAAGTGATACTAATGTTATTACTTAATAATGAAACAACTAAATAGGAAGAAGTGGAAGAAGGAATAAAGTTGAAAGAATCGGTAAGAGACATTACCTCTTCTTTGAAGTGCCTCTTTTAGACCTCCAATTAGGGCACTAAAATTGGACTTTGAAGAATACCAGGACCTCTAGGATGATTCTAGGGAAGTGAAGAAAAGAATTTGGCAGGGTTTGGCAGAGCATGATGTCTCAAAGTGGTGTGAAGAAGAGAGGGGGGAGGTGCCCTTTTATAAGGGAGGAGGGGGGAACCTTTGGAAAAACTAAAAATATTATTTTATTATAAAGTCATATTCTGTTTTTAATAGCTAAAAATTGATTTAATTCAAAGATAATGAGGTTATGGGTCTAAATCATCTCATAAAATAGAATTTAGACAAGTTTAGGTTTCTATTTTATGCTTATCATTTAGATTTAACTTTAAGTTAAATAATTTAACTTTTACCTTGTCTTCTTGTTTTCTTACACTATAAGGTTAATAAACATAAAATAACAAGACAAACAAACCCCAAGTTGTTTATTATTAATATATATAACATTATCTAAGTCATTTGGACTTACCATAGATTTTTATGAATAAAGTAACAATTAATAATATAATATTTGTTTTAAAAACTATTTTATGTCAATTTTGACACTATTTGGTAATTGATTTTCTTGAAAATCATAACAGAAAGATTAGTTCTAAAAAAGTCCATTAAATCAATACTAACATGTCATATTAAAATATAAAATTATTTGAAATCATAAAAATTCAAAAATTACATTTATTTGGGTATTTATAACATCAACTATTTCAATATTTCATTAATAATATAATTATTGCATAATCATTCTGTCATAAATAAAATTAATTATATACATTATAAAAATTACAAATAAAATTTAATTCTGTAGGAAATCTATAAATATTTATAATAAATATTTATAGTCGAATTTATCTTAGGTATAACCCTATATTAAAAATTATTTACTTATTAAACATTGATTTTAATTATTTTAACCCTTCTTTATATAAATTAATAATAAATGTCCGAATCTAATCCAAGTGGGCCTAAATGGTCATATTTTATTCTTAAGGTTGTTTTTGGTCGAATTAAATTTATCCAATAGAATTATGATATGTGTCAGGGTAATAATAATTCATTTTTACACTTAATTACCCTATTTACTTTTAACCGTGGTAAAAAAGTAAAAATTTACTTGTCACCAAAAAATATTTTCATAACATTAAACCACATTTTAGTCCTTGATATTAACTGAGTCTCTTGGATTTTATAAATTCAATTCATCGAAATGGTAAAATTTCATTTAAATGAAAAGGTCTGTTTTTTATCTACTACTATGTGGTTTCACTATTCATCGAAAATTGAAGTTTTTCAGAAAAATACAAAAAATTCAGGCTAAGCATTATTTGATATTCCGAATTCAAAATTGATGTCTATTTTTACAAATTCAATACTTAGAAGTGGAATTAATTAATTTTAAAATTAGTTCCCGTTATCAAAACAAATAGTGTGTTTTTAAGAAACAATAAATATCAATGATTGATACTTATTTATATCCAATTTCTATGTAAAATTAATTCCAATGACCAACATTGGATTAAATGGTAAAAATATATTATAATTAAACTTTAATTCAAAATAAAAAGGTAATCTAACAATATAAATTATTACAATGAAAAATTTGTTTTTAATTAAAATATAGAGTGTTTTTACTATTCATTAAAATATGATGGTTATCAAGAAAATTATCAAAACTTTATCCAAATTAAATTTTTATATCATGAATCCAAGGCAGAATTTTATTTTGTCATATTTAATATATAAACATTTCAAAACAATATTTAAAGTGGGTGCGCCATCAAGAGGCGGAGAAACTGCATTTTTTTAAAAATAATTATTTTAATCGAAAAATTTATTTTGTTATCATACCATCTACTATAAAATATGTAAGATGAATAATAATGTTATAAAATTCAAAATGTAGTTAATACTATTCATAATGGCTATTCTATAATAATATGATAACAATATATCGTTGTTTTGTGAAACCCGGTATTGCGTACTACACACGCTATCGAGGAAGGTCGTGATTACGTGTAATGAAAGCCAGGTTAGGGTTGCGTATACTAAAAGCTAATACAGTGTTGCATATAGTGCAAGATAATCATGGTGTATCATAAAACAGAAGACATCAATGAAATTAAAAATAATATTTTTCATAAAATCTCAGGGTGTTACACACTCGGTTCATCGGTTCCATGAAAACTGCTAGCACATTCGTGAGACTGAATGGAATAACCGTATACTCATAGAGACCATACCTGCTCCTGAAGGATATCGGAGTTATATCAGATTGTTTAACGTGCAACTGATGATAACCGAACCTCAAATCGATCTTAGAGAACACCCAAGCTCCATGAAGCTGATCAAAAAATCATCAATCCTAGGAAAGGGATACTGGTTCCTGAATGTCAACTGGTTCAACTTCTGATAATACACAGAGGGACTTAGGGTACCGTCTGCCTTCTTCACAAACAGGAATGGCAAACCCCATGGAGAAGTACTGGGTTGAATGAAACCCTTTTCCTGCAACACCTCCAACTGCTTCATGAGCTCCTGCAACACATGTGTAGCCATCTTATAGGGAGGAATGGATACCTATGCCGCTCCTTGCACGAGGTCAATAGGGAATTCCACCTCACGCTCTAGAGGCAAACATGAAATGACCTCTATAAAGTCATCCCTGAAATGATCCAACACTAGAGGGAAGTCCAACTATGTGGTACCCCAGTCATCCAGATAAAGACTAGCAATCTGGGTCCTCACCCTTCCTAGACCACGTTGCTCAAGTCCTTATCGACTCACCTAAACATCCCATTTGCCTCTATGATGAAAAGATTAACCCTCTGGTGAGATGAACCCCGCCCTCTGACGATAACATTCGATGACTACCTGGAAGGGAATCAACCAGTCCATCCTGATAATGACATCATATCCTGTCATCTCTAGGAAGTAGAGATCCCATAAAAAACAATACCTTGCATCCTCGAGAAGGAACACTCTACACTGACATACACTAGATGTCCTTGTCCCCAAAGGTGTGTCTAGTGTCAACGAGTTGGCAGAAGAAAAGCTATAGAGCCCAAGGCTCTCCATGATAGCTACAGAGGTAAATATATTCATAGCACCAGTATCGAAAAGGGATGAAGATATAATTGAGGCTACTAAAATTATACCTCGAACAGTAGAAGTTCCAGGATCCTGATCCTTATAGGTTTGTTACAAGGTGAAAGACTGGCCTACACCATGACCCTGCAACCCTGCCAGACCGCTCTGAGCCGATCCGCCCTTCTAAAACTGAAAGAATGGTGGCTGACCCCCACCAACTCAACCTCCACCACATCCCGAATGGCCGAAAGAAATCCAGTTCCCTAACTAGTCAGAAACTAGTGGTGCTGCTCCTGAATGAGGAGTCATAGAGGAACTCTCCTCGACAGCTGCTGGAGAGAAAACCTTGTAGAAATACTGAAGGTTACCAATCATGCTGCATTATTGGCACTCCATGGGGACTCTCTAGCACTGCTTCCTCATGTGCCCTGACCAGCTACACTGGTAGCATATCACCAGTATCCCTGAAAATGCATCTCGCTTCCTCGGATCGCCGCATGTAGACTCTCTAAGGCTCTTCTTGATGTCATCTGGAGGAAAACTAGCTCTAGAAGCAGAACTTCCCTGGCTCAAAGCTCTAGATTCTCTCATATTGGGCTCCTCAATCAGTTCCTAGTTGACGATGGAAGAGATGGAAGTCAGCTGGAAGAGATTCACTTGCTAGAGGATCTCCTGCCTGAGACCATCCTCAAACATCGTCGCAATGATCATCCCATCCCTACCCTAGAGGGGTGTGAAATGTTGCAGCTTAGTGAAATGAGAGGAATAATCCATGATGGAAAGATTAACCTTCTTTAGACTCATGAACTCCCAGGAAAAATTGGCCTCAGGGTCTCCGGATTGAAGTAGTCGTAGAACATGCGCTGGAACTTCTCCCAAGCCATAACCTGCGGATGACCTGCCTGTGATATCACCTCCCACCACCTCATGGTGGAGTCTCGGAGCATGTAGGTAGAGAGCTTGAATCACCTCACTAGAGGTGTCTCTAGATGCTCGAGGAAAATCAGCATGGCTTGCATCCATGACTCTGCAGCCTGTGGTCCTCCTTCCCCCGAGAAAGTAGGAGGATGCTGATGCTGGAAAACCCGCATCAAGTCAGCCATAGACATGGAATGAGGAAGTGCTCCCTGAAAGGTCTGAATCATCCTCATAAAACCTTCAATGAACAGTGCATCAGCGCCTGAAACTTATATGATAGCTGGTGCCAAGGCTAGCCCAACCGGAGGATCGGCAGGAAGTCCCTGATCATCCATTTTTAGCGTCTGATCGCTGCCTGACAACTGACGTTCAACCAGACGACGTCTCAGAGGCATAGATCTGAAAGGTAAAAATCATGCCGTATATTATAAAAACAATGTGATATAACATAGGTATAAAATAGTAAATAGGATAACGAAACACTCTAGATTTACAAAACAATACTACACGGCATGTAAAAACTCTACACAGCGTGTACTTTACTCGACTCCCGTGCACGTGTCTCCTTGCACGGATAACCCACACGGTCTTATTAAACTAATATTAAACAGTGTGTTCCATGTGAACACATTGTGTAGTAGGAATGGTTTCAACGACCTATTTTGTTAGTTACACGGCCAGCCACATGGCATGTTCGAACAATCATGAAATGTACGTGAAGATTTTCCCGACCCGTGTTGTTAGCGACATGGCCAGTACATGGCTGACCCTTAAGTGGCATGTTCCGAACAAACACAATGTGTATAGGAGACGAAGACACCATCTAGTGTTGTTCATGACATGGAAGGGTTTTGATAACAAGGATACATGGTGTGTTTATACATAACACGGCGTGTATGACACATGCTTCCCTGACCCGTGTTGTTCTTTACACGGCCTAGTACATGGACACTACTACACAACGTGTATATACTGTACACGACGTGTTCCTAGAGATTTTTCACAACTCGTGTTTCTACTCACACAATCAGTGACACATTTTAAAACTACATGGCATGTATATATAATGTACATGCCGTTTATTTTGTGTTTTTCCGGGAAGTAGCTATAAAACTGCACCGAAGCCCAAAAATCACTAAAAATGAGAAAGAAGGTGCCGAATTCCAATTTGTGAGGGCCCATACTCCCCACAAATCTATACTTGGTGTCTATTTATGCAATTTATGATACACAAAATCCCCTAACAATCAGCATAGAATATAAAAATTCATCTATCACAACAGCATGCGTAATCTACAGAAGGTCTATCACAACAACATGAAATTTCTAATTCACCCTAGATGGCATGACAAGAATGCATGGAATGTGATTTATAAAAAGTACATATTTGATGCATGATATAGAATAACATCATCTCGTCAGGTTGTGAAAGAAATAGAACCAGAATAGCAACATCAATGACAATACAATCATGTAAATCACTCTAGGTGAAATCATATCAAATATTAAATCATAAAACCAGGAAACTGCAATAATCGATGTTGTATGGATTTTCCCTATACACGGGTTAGCTACATCCGAGCAGAGGTTAACACAATGTACCGAATCTGTCCTATCCCTGGCGAAAGTCTCCAAACCATAAATCAATAAAAAACAACCCCTTTGATTCCACTTTGTAACATCCTGGTTCCGAAAGCCACCCAGAGGTGCCTCGTGCCCGGTTCGTCACATGACCTCAAGTGCATTTCACCAAATGCTAGCGGCTGTGGAATATTAGTGAGGGACTTGGTATGTTATTGGAGAAACTATGCCAGAATTTGGTATGGTATAAAAAAAATTAACAGTTAATATAGGAAGAAATAAACAATACACAACAACTGAAACCAAAGAGTAAGTGAAATGATTATATAGTAATGATGATAATTATGGAACATGTACAAGTATCTAAAAATGAAACAAATAGAACAACATGATGAAATACAAGTAAAAACAATGTACTAAAATAATATCAACTCATGAAGCATCGCAAGACTAAGCATGGTCATTTTTTCTCCAGGTCCAAGAAATCAAGTACTGGAAGTCGAAGGGTGCATGCCCTTTTCAATACCTGCAACAACGAAGTCTACTTGGGCCCAAAATCATGGCCCAAACTGAGTGTGAGATAAAATTCTAGTAGACAATCACCCAATGATATGTTCCTAATAGTCAATGAGTACAAGGCAAGTACAATTATAGGAAGCAGTAAACTGACAAGAATACAACAACTACAATCCACATTTCTACCATATAAAGTACACAAGTAAACAACCAACAACCAGTAGAAAACAGGTAATCCTCTCAGTAGCTCTCACAGCCTAACCCCTATGGTTCAACCTACAAGTACTATCAACCCTCTAGAAGGCACACACAGTCTCACCCCTCTGGTTCAGATAAGAGTAGACTTTCTGAGGAAGCACTCACCGTAAATTCCCCCATATAGTCTCGTATTGTACTAAAGACTCTCTAGGGAAGAACTCAATGTATCATTCTCCATGTGGCCCATGTCAAGGAACTACAGACTCTCTGAGGAAAAACTAATCATCAATTCCCCATGGGGTCTCGCATCGTATTTAAAGACACTCTAGTGAAGCCCTTACGTCCATTCTCCCAATGGTCTACTACACTAGGTTCTCACAGTCCAGTGTGAAATAAACATGAATAGCGCGTGTATCAGCCCATGTAATCCTCAAGAACTACTTGGAAATCAATCAAAGGGACAACAACATAATAGTAAAACAGTTCCACTATCCTACAACTAGGCATGGCAGCTGCCAAAAATGCCTAATAAGAAAAAAATACAAGGCGAAGCACAAGAATACAATATAAATTATCCTATTTTTCAAGTAATGATCTCTACTCTAGCAATCATGAATTTGCAGACATACAACATGGGAAAAATAGGAAACCCACAATTTTTCATTCAAGGGAAATGGTGGAATTTGCACAAAATATTCACAAACATCCTACGGAAAGGCACAAACCACCTACTTCGGAGCTAGGAGATCTATATAAGTGAACCACGGTGATTGATTCTCCATATAATGACGAAGATCTATGAAAATTCCAAAAACTATCAACACATGATAACATGGAAATGAGAAAGAAAAAATGAATAAGGCTAATGATGAAGAGAGAACTCACCGCTGCGATTCCAACGCATTCAACGATGATAGATTCAGATAACGGATGGAGGAACCGAATCTTGTCGAAGATCTGTAGATTCCCAATGCTCTCGGATGATGAACCAGGAGAATAAGAGATTTTCATCGATTAGTCACGACCTCAGTCCGTTTAATGAAAAAATAGTACATGGAATGTACTAGGTTTTTCCGTACTCCGCTTTATGCGGCCTCTATGTCACCCCTACACCCCATGTGTGTGGCCTGGGCACAGCCAGTACACAGCTTCGAGACGGAAAAGAGTACACAGAGTGTACTCAGAAAATACACGGCGTGTACTTAATAAATTTCTAGAATCTCCATTTTTCTAAAAAACTCCCAAAATGGTAGGACATACCTGAAACGAATATCCAAGATCTTAAAAAAAGGGAAGTCAAAGTGGATCCCAAGGACGTGGGTATATTTAGACACACTTTAGCATGCCTACTGTGGCAATTTTAAATGTAGGACCTGTTACCATTATAAGTACGATTCTTGTATCATCTACCCATTAATGTAACTTTTTATATATATAATAATCACAGTCCATTATATATTCTCTTTTTTCAAATTGGATTGTCTTATTTTATTGATTAAATATACGGGTTCATAAAAAATGAAAAAATATTGGGAGTGTTGTAAGATAATATTAAATGTTGAAAGTCATGTTATCTTATAAATAGTAGTTACAAATTAAATTGAAAATTTGTTGTTTTGGAAATGGAATGTTTTGATTTGATTGTGGATATGGATTGGTATGTTATATACTATAATAAAATATACTCTTATAGCATAAAAAATATCATTATATATCAAAATGGAAGTATTTATTTTATTAGGGTCATTAGGAACTTCAATTTAGTCCTGGAAGACCAATTTAGTGCATATTGTATTGTATCAAGACCAAGATAGTTGGACTTACGTAAGATAATTGTCAAATTTTCCATGATACTTTTCTTTCACTAATATAAATTTTTTGTATTTCATCCCTAATGAGGTCTATTACTTACAAACTGAGTAGGAGATCGATTTCATTATCGAGTTAGTTTCGGGATGATATAAAATTTATATCCTTCCTTAGATTAAGAAACCATCATAGATTTAGTAATTGAATGCTTAGTTGGAAGATATGGAAGCTATGTGTTTTATATGACCATGTACCTCACCATGTATTTCTTGTATGGTATTCTATTAAAAGGCATAAGGGACATCATTATTGTGTTTGTACTATAAGATATTGAAAAAGATGAAACTCATGAAATAATATCCCCTTATACTTATAAATTATCTCTTAGATTAGAAGATTGGTCAACAAATTTTATCTAAGATTTATTTGAGAGTAGGTTTTCATCATTTTTGATTGATAAGTGATTAATATATTTCTAGTTTTATCGTGTTTTTATCAAGTTTTTATCTTGGAATTCTTAGATATATCAAAATTTTTGTCCATGATGACCACGAATGGGGTGAATTTTGTATTCTCAGATGCTTGTGAGATAAAATTTTAAGTGTTGAATGGTAGTTTAGCTTCATCATTGAAACATATAATACATGTTTTTGGTAAGGTATATACACTTTATTATTATTCATCAAGTGTAGTACTCAGAGTAGTTTTTATGTTGGAGAGACATGTTGTTTCTTATGGATCCTGATGTCTAAGATTGTAAGAGAGGAAGTATCCATCTCATGATCTGGAGTTAGTGGCTATAGTAAAAAACCTATGATATAATAGATACTATATTTTGGGTGATAGAGTTTAGTATAAAAAAATATCCTCATGTACATATTTATATTGTGGGACTTGAGCCTTCATTACAGGAGGTGGGTAAAGTATTTGTAGACTTATAATAATGAGATATCTTATACACGAGGAAAACAAAACATCATTAATGATTAAATAAACTATGAGTTGAATATATTGGAATTATGGATGTATTATATTGAGATGAAGTTTATTACACTCTATGAAATTATGAATCTAGCTATTTTGGTGTTTGAGGGATGATTATCTATGGCATCAACATTTGTTATACCAAAACTTTTGTAATGGATCAAGTCCAAGAATATATATTTTCTTGATAACTTAGATAAATGGGGAAACTTATACGTTGTGATCCAATATTAGGAATATCTCATGGAAATATAATATATGTTGTTTTATATGGCCGAGTATGGGTTACTGCGGGATTTAGAGAAGAGTTGATGTGGGAGTTTCAGGCTTATAGATTGCCAGTACACCTAGGTATGAAAAAGATATATCATTACCTCCATATAAAGTCTTGGTTTTAGAGAATTAAAAAATATATAATAGGATTTATGTCCCGATAATTCACCTATAAAAAGGAGAGGGACAAGGATATGAGGAATACTAAGACATTACTTCATATACCTATTCCTGAATAGAAATAGGTTGATTTCCCAATTGAAATCATACAAGGATATCTATTAATACTCATAAGAATGAATTACTATATATGTTCATAGATTTACTAATGACTTTTTATGACTAATTTCTCATCTTGGATACTTTTACCATTGATGTTTATGGTATTATATAGATGTATTAGAGAGTTTAATTGCACGGTACTCCATGAAATATCATTTCTGATAGAGATCCTTGATTCATGTATTGGTTCTGAAGGACAAAAGGATATAATAGTTTAGAAACTTCTGAGTAAAATCTATCAACCATATAATGATATAAAATATGAATGGATTATTCATATTTAGATTGATATGTTATGATCATGTGATCTAGTTTTAGTTGTTCATGAGAGAAACATATGGAACTCATATAGTTTTTTTATAATAATAAATTACATGAATCGATCTAAATGTAATATTTCAAGGATTTTTATTGATGTTTTTGTCATTATAAAATTTATTAGTTAGATGTATGGGAGTGAGTGCTTTTTGTACATTGTATAATGAAGGAGATATTTGAGCATGGTTATTTTATAAGGACGTAGTTGGTGACCACACATAGAAAAGAAATCTTCTGGTGACTAGTGGAGATGGACAATAGAGTTTTTGGTTTTTAATAATTTATTCCTTCATCTTTTTACTAGTCTGGGTATGTTTCATATGATGAAAAATAAAAATATAGCACCTATTTCTTTTTATCCATTTGAAAATGTGGGGAGTGTTGGTTTAGTGGTGTATCGATTGGCCCTTCCCCAACGCTATTGTTCTCTTCACATTGCCTTTCCCATATCATAATCTCTGATATATCATCATTAAAGTGAAAACATTATATAAATTTATGAAATCGATATTGGTGGGGGTGTGTCCTTTTTAGATAAATTGATATAGATCATACACCATAGTGAGGTGAACATCTAAAGAACAACCATTCCTCTAGTTTAGGTGTTGCGGCAGCCTGTGATTGTTCTAGATGATCCCTGTGCGAGGGGATCTAATATCTATGAACATTGTCTTGATTTGATCACTGAGACACCATTATGATGCATGGAGCAACTGATGGCTAAGCTGTTATATTTTGGAAAGGTTGTAATATTCCTTCATTTTTAGGTACACCCTCTTGAGTTTTGTTTTAACTCATTTTAGATGGGATTTCATTTATTATTTAAATATATACATTCCATAAATTAATTTCAGAATAAAGAAAATTTTACAAGTAATAAGACCTAATTTTAAATGATGTATTTTTTTTAATTAATGTATACGACGTTCAAATGTAACAATTTCCTTCGAGGGTTTTCTAAGTTTTTTTGAAAGCTTTGAATATTGTTTGGGTTTTTTCTGATGAATATGGGATGTCATCTACCAGTTGGAAACTTATATACCATGAAAATGTTATAGGACATGAAGATACTATTGGAAATATTACAAGAGCTAGTTCAGTGTATGAAATGATTATAGGCCATAGAACTGGTTCTTTTCATGAAAAGGATGATTGATGTTACCTTAACCTTAGTTGATTCCTGTTTCAGTATATATTACAAGAAGGACATGCAAATCATAAATATAGGATTCAAATCATGAATTCTTGTTGAGTAGTAGGTTTTTCTAGGGATTCTTGAAAAAAAATTCATTCACTTTGATTCCTTGTGATATGAACCCTAGGGAAATGCATGAGGATTCATGGTTGATTCTTTCACTCACTGTCATCTTTTTATAGTGTTTGATCTCCAGTGATTTTTTTCACTTTTTCTTCTCCATTCATTCAATATCCTCTATTATAAATGTGTGATCTCTTAACCACCATTGAAAAAGGTTCTGATCTTGATGTTTCTACTATATATTATCCCTTGTGATCTACTTCACAATTATTCGTTAATAATGATCCTTGTTAATAGTGTTCCATTATTTATTAATAAATGTAGATAGTCAATAAAAAATCCCTATTTTCTATTCCTAATACTTAAATTGTGCGAAATATCTTGCCATCATGATGAAATATCAATCACATTATCTAATGGATTATTTTTTAATGATAAAATTGTGTTTGGAAAACACCTCAGATCTCATTATATTAAACATTGTTGTGTCATGGAATTTAGGCACCCATATGGTGATCCTACCCATGAAAATTAATGTTTTGGATCTTTCTTTAAAATATGAATTTTCATGACATGAGATTAGAAAATTTATTATAATCTGATCACATTATAAAATGGGATACTTTTTTCATGTAAATGACTTGTGATATATTAATATGACAAGGTTTCGTACACTAGTGTGATAATAGTTTTGGACATAAGATGAGGAATTCAAGGTAATTGAATGTTAAAAGGTATTTGGATGAATTTTTCTTAGTGTTTTATGAAGTAATTTTTGTTTTATCTTTTAATTTTGAATTATGTGGTATCTTATGCTGCAATGATTAAAGGGCTTGGAAATGTTATATTATAATTCATAATGGTCTTCTCCTGGTTATACTATAATTTTTATAGGAATTTTCCCCATTATAATGGAATTATTATATTTTGGTATTTTCCAATTTATTCATTAAATCTTATAGTTCATTTCTATGTTATACTAAAAATCTTACTGGGATTTGATTGGTTATGTCTTTATTCTAACAGGTCTTGTCCATGTGTTTCTAAAGTTAATATACAAAGAGATTTTGATTGTTATGTGATTAATCCATGGACTTGTGGTTATGGACGGAATGGTAATTTTATATTCCCCAAGATATTATAGAATGTTTCTTATGTGGGTTGATTTTATATATTATAATATTTGAAAAATTAATTCCCATTTTATTGATTTATATCTTGCACTTACTATCAAAATAGTTTTTAGAAATGGTGGTGATGAACAACTATGTTATACTGACACCATATTTGGGCCTCCATTTGGGAAACAAGAGAATAACATAGATGCATGATTAGAAATGAAAAAAGGACCTTATTGTTGATTTCTTCTTACTGGATGATTTGGATATTTGTGATTGGATATACATATGGATTGGGGCTAGGGATAATGGTTTTTTCCTTGATTTGATTTTTCATTTAACTATATTAAACTCAACATTTCATTCAACCACATTCCAGGATTTCATTGAATTATTTTATTATTGGTTGGACCCATTCCATTCACTAATTTATTATCTATTTTTTCCATTACAATTTTTCCAAAACTCTAATATTATTTCAATTATTATTCTAAATATATAGCAGAGGGTATATTCTTCCAACAATGTTCCTTACACCCCTCTTATTTTTGTAATCCTCTAGCGTATATATATGAGTGCTTGAGGTCTTGTAACTAAATTGGTTTGGGAATATTAGATAATGTTATGATGGGTACATTACACATGGGGTAAGAATAACATATCATTAATTATTTTTTTGGTATTTACAACATTTCCACTTCTCTATTACAAATATACACCTCCTCCCATCACTTATTATGACATATTAATAAATTTGGAATAACCAAAACCAAAAAATATATAAAACCAACAAAAATAGCCTACTTATAGTTCTACTGAAAATCCAAAATTAAAAATAATAGTTTCTTTAATAAGGGATGAAAAGGATAATATTCTAAACCCAAATAATTGTCTTCAAAAATATTTTTTTTCCTATACATATTCCATTACAACCTAATATTCTGAATATTTAAATAAAATATAATAAAACCAATATCTAATATATAGTGCGATGTTATTATTTTATTTTAAAATACTCCTTTCACCTACTCTTATATAAAATAAGAACGTAAACCATCATATGTGTGTACATCATACAACTGCCTTGCAGACCAATTTTATTCATCTTCCATTACCACATCTCATAGATTTTTATAATTATGGATTAAGGGTATGAAATTGTTTATCATAATTATGATATAATAATTATGATATCACATATAACATCTTACATTCCCTTCCAAGGTGGATACAGTAACGTACCACTTGTGTATGACAGAAAACTGACTCACAATGAAATGTCATTCGTTTTAAAATAATGAGATACATGGATAATAATTATGATAAAACTAATAAATACACTATAAATAAATATAAAGAGATATATATTTTCATGACACATTCATCAATATAAATATATAGTATATCATTTTATTTCATAACATTGGACTCATTGAAAACCTGTAATGTTGTTTGTACATATGTGTAGACTACCATCTCTACGATGTGATTAGTTTCTTTTTTCTCCTCACATTACATGGATGATATATATATATGTGTGTGTGTGTGTTTATGTAATTAAAAAATTTGATATTTATGATGTATTTATCATTATTGAAAATTTAAATAATATTTATCTTAGTTCAAAAATGATATTCAAAAATTTAATATGGTACTCTAGTAAACATATGACCTTAAATATCCATGATCATAACATGGTTCATTTTTCATAACCATTAATCAAAGATAATTTCAAGAGAATAATTTATTTATAAATTTTATAAATATGAAATAATTATTTGTTGATGATGTTGAAATAGTGACCACTTTGACCAAGTAACCACATAGAATCTATTTTGAAAAAATGAACTGAATATCCTTAAAACATCCAACTTAAAATTGACAGATTAATTATTTAAAAATGTAAATATAATTAAATAATTTAAATTATTATTGTATATGTAAATAAATTTTTGAAATGTGTCTATAAAATTTTATAATTTATATAATGTTATTATATATTTTTCAAAGGACATACACGGAATTTTTGGACTTGAGGTAAGGGTTTCACATATCTATTTTACTTTTTTAAGGCAAAGGACATAAACAACACTTTCATTTATTGAGTTGTATATATACTAAAGTTGAATTAAATTTATTACTATTTTAAGTAAAATTATTTTGATTTAAAAATTCTTATTAGGTTCTTCATTTATGGAGGTTTTGATTTAGTGATAAAACAAACAGCAAGGGGTTCATCCCGAATTTCCAATTATTGAGAAACATATTATTTTATATAACTAAATTATATTTTGTGGAATATATATACAAACAATTTTTTATGTAATATGATGATCACTTCATACATCTTGTTATTTTATGATTCAACTTGAATTATTTCATTCAAGGGGATTTGTATCCATAATTTAAAAATATTAATGTGTTTCATAGAGAAATTTATTTTCATTGGGTTTACTAAATTTTCATTGATTTCTATATTATAATATTATGAGTGAAATAAATTTTTATTTTATAATTTTTTTGTTAAACTTTTTTTATTTACTTATGATATGAATAATCAATTCATAAACTAGTTATCACTTCAATGTTATGATCATTTTAAGGGTTTTTCATCTCAATTTGTTATTTTGGGACCTATGTTATGTTATACACCTATATTATTTTATGAGGGTCATATAATAATCATTTGAAATTTTATACCAAGCCAATTTTAATTTATATTGAATTTAAATAATAATTCTATTTATTAATTCATGAGGATTATGATTGAGGAGTTTCATGTGGAAAATGTTTAATTATATAATATTATTTCTTTAGAGATTTCTTATGTTCAATGATTCATTGGTTGAAATAAAACTCTCATAATTTCATTAATCAAATGTATTTATATTCCACTAGTTATGAATGTGGGTGAAATTATTGATTTATATTTAATCAATTATAAATTATGTAATCATCTTGAATGTAATTTTTATGTGTTATAGATCTTAAATATAATTTCAGAATGAATATTTTTCTCATTCATAGCCATATTTTATATTTCATAAAAATGATCCATTATAAACAAAAAATATTTCCATAACCTATGTTAAAATTAATTTGAACATATTTTAATATTTTATAAATTAAATTTAAATAAAATTGTAAATATGTCACTTTTTTCTCCCTTTACAGACTATTTGAAATGAATTGTTATTTTTTTACACAATAAATTGATTTTCCCTCTATCATGTCCATTTCCCCATTAGAGATTCCTTTATATATTTCTTTATTAATTTTCCAAAGAAATGATTCTCACAATATATTGGGAGGTTTTTGTTTCTAAAAAGTTATTTTCAATGTTAAAAGGTTTTAAACGAGATGAATTTATTGAATTATATTTAATGTTATTTTCAATTGTTAATGTAAATAACCCTTGATGATATATATGATGTAATAGGTTCATTTTATAAGGACACCATAATAATTCCTTTCCTATATAAATTATAATTGTTTATGTTGATTTATAAGGAACATGTTTCTTTTCCATGGGTTAGTCAGGTTTCAGAAATATTGTTTGGGAACCCATTTGTTTTTGAAGTATTATTCATGGTTCAAATATATTTTTTGGTAACAGATTTATTTTTACATGGTTTATCATGTTATTAAAGGAGTAAAGGATATTTTAATGAATTTAATGATGATATTCATGTCCTAAATAATTTATTAATGATATAGTACATATACATTTTTATGATGGGTTGTTCCCCATTATAGCCTAATTGTGACCCCAATATATCTTGTATGATAGGTTCACATTAATACAATGGGTATGAAAAGCGACTATTGGTTTTACCATTTTTAGGTTTCCCTATGTGTTTAATGAACATTATGGTATATTATTCTAATAGGATTTATTATATCTTTATGTGGGTCATTAATGGTTGATTTGATCATGGTGTATATAACATGTCAAAAGATTATTTATTCATATGAGTCTTTTCTTTTTTAAATTTATATCCCTTGTTTAATGATTGATTATCTAGGTAATGATAGGTATTAATATTACTATTTTACTTTAATGGAGTATTATTATTTTACAAATCACCTATTCAATCATTTCTATCATTAATGATATTCAATTTTTAATGCCTTTTTTTACATTTTCTAGGAATTTCAGATCATCCTTATCTTGTTTCTACATCACCAGGAAATAAAAAATTTTATTAAAGGAATTATTCCTAGATGGGTATCACATATATGATAATTTTTATATATTTAGAAATAAGAATAAATGGGTAACGTTAGAAATATACTTTTTTTAAGTCACGGTGATTGTTTATGTAATATTTTTTTCATAATTCTTTAAAAATATTAACCTAAAATGTCCTTGGGGATGTAATTGATATAATATCTTCTTTTGATGTTGTATGATTTAGATGGAGGAAACTGGGTCCCCTTTATCAGTATAAAATCCATAAATGTAGTTTTCATTAATTACGAACATGATTTTGGAGTTTATGATTGATGAAATTATAGTCGATACCCAAAAAATGATTAGATAACCATGGAGATCAAGATATTTTCATGGGATAGTTATGATAATATATGGATACCTTTATGAGTATTTTAGAATAAGGTCGGTCATAAGTTCATTGTCTTTGAATCCAATTTTGTGTTTTTATGTGATGAGTTATTAATATGACCAACAATATTTTATTAGAAGTGTTATAGGGTGGATTTATATGTAAATATTTGGTATAATGGAACATATGGAGTAATGTTTTTTTGGAAAAATGTTTTATGAAATTTATAACCTTTAGTGTTTATATGGTCATTAATATTGACAGAATTATGGGATCACATGTTTTGTCTATCGATATCTATGAGTATGAATTGTGATTCAACAACTATGTGATTAGTGATATTTGAGAAAAATGTTTCTAGTTTTTTGGTCCTATAATATGAAAGGTAATATATAACATTTAAGCTTTAAAAACTCATTAATGTTTATATTATTGAGGTTATTTGGGATATATTGTTATATATTTATTGAATTATTTATATTAAATGGTTTTAATTATAATTTAATTTTAGAAATTAATGATATGAATGTTTATTTAATTTGGAAATTATCACACCTTGTCCTAAAAATACTTATTTTGTTAATGTATAAATACAATAAGAATAATTTATTTTCCTTTTATTTATTTATGTGATATCTTAGTAGTTGATATCTTTGATTTATTCCAGAAAACTCATCTTAAATACTCTTATTTGGATTAAAATATTATATTTTTGTGGAAATTGATGAATTGATAAAATTATAAAAATAAATTATGTTTATTTCATTATTTCTTTCTAGATGTTAATGCAATTCATGAACTATCTAAAATGTATCATGGACCCAAAAATTATATTCATTATATTTATGGTCTCTCCTTTATTAAAAAAATACAACGTTACCACATAAATGTATATATATTCCAAGTCAATATTTTTAAATCTGAAAAAAATTCAATTTATTTAGGGACATATTTTTATTTATTTATTTAGACCTTTTAAAATATTTTTCTAGCTCTTTAAGAGAATATTTTATTAACCAATTTTACAATGTTTTAATTCATGAATGATATTTTAATGTTTCAAAACATAGATTATTGAGATAACAATATATTTTTAGGATAAAATTAAATAAAATTTTTAGGATATAATACTGTGATATTATAAATCTGGATTCAATACTGGATATGGTATAAGTCACCGGATACTAAGCATAAACAAAACATGAAATAACATTATGTTAAATAATACCCCTTAAAAATATATATTAAATTAGAGGGAATGAAAATCTTAACTAATATATGATATATATATATATATATATTTTCCCATCAATATTAATTTATTGATGAATTATTTGTAAATAATCAATAATTTTTTAGTTAATTAATTTTATTCCTCAAAAAATATATTTTCATAAAAAATGATTTCAATTTCATTATGTGAGTAAATTTTATAATAATGAATATATGTTATTCAAAATTTATGATAAGACTATACTTATATTTTTATTCTTTTTATCAAATATAACTTATTGTGATATTTGTGTAATTTTTTAAAAAACTCTAATTTTTTAGTGAATAGAGAAAAAAGGATAATTTTTTAAAAATTATAATTTAATTAAAAAAATCTAATTAATTTAGAAGTTACATTATGATTTGAATTTTATTTAAATTAAAATAAATTTTATATAGTTATATTTTATAAAATTAGTTCTATTTGGAAAATATTTATTATAATTTTTTTGGCTCTGTTTTTTTGGATTACTAGTACTTTTCATTTAAAACTGTTTAAAGGAGTATATTGTTTCCCTATTTTGATAAATTAAAAAACATAATGAAGAAAAATTTACAAGGAATTTTTATATTATATTTATATAAATATTAATTGATATTCATATAATAATTATTTCTTGTTATTGATTTAATATAAATTAATATTATACTTAAAAATATATTTCACGAAAAATCTCTTTAAATTAACATATGTGGGTTTTAATCTAAGATAAAATTTTATAATTACATTAATAAATTTCATAAAATTGAATCAATAGTTTTAAAAATAATTATTTAAACTATCTAATAATTTCCACATTAATGTTTTTCATAGTGGATAGTGAAATAGAGTAAAAGTTATTTTCAATTACTAAGGTAAAAACATGAAACCGTGGGGTTAAGATTTACTGATAAAGGTCAAAATAAACAAAAAACATGTCCATTTATACTTTTATAGCTATATATAGACAAATTATAGCTTTGTAAATATTTATATAATATTTATGAATATATATATATATATATATAAATGAGATAAATGTAATAATTAAGGTAATGTAAAAGGAAAATGCCACCTTATTACTTATAAATTTCCATTATGTGTTATGATAGTTAATAATTGATGATGTGACAACATATTGGTGTTAATTGTGATAATAATTATTTAATATTTAGGAGGGTCATTTATTTTATTTCTAGTAATCCTAAAAATTCATTAAATTCAAATGAAGCACAATTTATTCTATTATTTAATTAATAAAAAAATAAAATAAATGATACTAAAAATATTCAAAGTAATATAAATTGAATAAATTATATTATTTTTTGATTTTTTATGTTAATATAATTTCTCTTTAGGTATTAAAATATTATATCATAAGTTAATCATTTTCAAGATTTCTTCTAATGTCCAATTAAATGAACTCTATTGAAATTGACCACTATGTTATTTCTTAAAAAGTAACATTTTTCTAAATTATTTAAAATATTAAGAAACCTATACTCAAACATGTATTTGGTATAAGTTTATAAATATCATTAACATACACTTTATTAATCAAATTTTCTTCTTTAATATTTAAAATTACCTCTAAATAGAAAAAGCATTATTACCTTGGTAAAGGGTAAAACAAGGTTTCGATCATTTTATTCACTTATATTAAATGTAATTTGACACAAAAAATAGAATTTTAATTTTGTAAATATTATCTAGTTTATTAAACTAGTGGATTAAAAATTTTGATAAGGCTTCTTTTTTGAAGACTCAAATGATAAACTAACTAAATAAAATGCTTGTTATTATAGGGAATTATAAAATCTTATAAATAATGAATCATTGATGGTATGAAAAAAATTTATTAAATAATTTGATTCTTTTGAAAGGAATGGATAAAAAATATAAACCTTATAATCCATTAATTATTTATTTTGGATACACATGGGGTGTGATTGAGTTCCCAGTATAGAATAGTTTTGGATATTTAAAAAATTGTCACTCCTCCCCAATTATAAAAGGCCACCTTATCCCATCACTTATCGAAACCTCCTATGATAATTCGATCACAAAAATCATTTAGATAACCCTAAAAAATCATTTTTTATTTTCTAGATCTTATGGTAAACACAAAAGTACCACCCTGGGACCCATTATCAGAGATCGAAAGGGTATTTCTCTAAGTGAAGGTAATTTACTCCACCAATATTTTTCTATTTTACTACTCCTATCACCACATAATTTAATGTATGATAATTAAAATATATTAAAACTAGTATCTAGTATCTAATAATCTATTTATGTTTATGTAAGGTCCCACATCAACATATTATTCCATGAAATGTGATATGAAACTAATCATCTTGTGAATGACAGACTGTCGCCTTGTAGACCAAAGTAATTAGTTTTCCACCATTGTTTCTTATAAATATTTATAATGATTAATTTAAATTATCCAATATAAAATTCATTAAAAATTATACTTTTGAAATTATGATATCACATATACATTCATAAATTAAATTCTATTAGTGATACTACAATATCGCTTTTGTGTACATATGACTACTACCTCGTAAAGTAATGTGATAATTTTTTCACTAACGCATTACATTAATAGAAGTAAGGAAAAAATTAATGAATACATATGATAAAAATATGAAATAATTATTATATTTTGGACATATTTTTATTTATAAATATAAAATATAGCATTCTATTTCATAATTTTCCACTCATATGAACATGATAACGTTGTTCAGGGGTATGTGTGGACTACCACCACAATAAAGTGATGCACTTATTTTCCATCCCCAAATCACATTTATCATAAATATAACTATATATAATGAAATAATAATATATTTTGGAAATTTTTATCAATATAACAATATAATATAATACTTTCCTTTTTTAAATCATGATCAATGATATATGGAAATGTATCTCACGTGTACCTACGACCTATCATCCTGATTAATATGAAGATATTAATTTTTCATAATCATAATATATGTATTGTATTAAATGTATTATTTACATATAAAATGATAATTATTTAATGATTATTATTTTACTGATACTGAAATAATGACTATAATACACAATCAACACACCAAAACTACTTTGAAATATTGAATTGAACCTTCCTCAAAACAACCAACATGGACATAACAAGTTATGTATTTAAATCATTAATATATAGTAAAAGAATAAATGGTTTGAAAATAGGGTATTATAAATAAATAATGTAATTATGAAATCGAATAATTTATATATTCATTTTATACTTGAGTTAATGGACATTAATTTAATGTTTAGACTCGAGGTAGGGGGTCTGCATCTCACTTTTACTTTTATGAGAAATATTTCATATTCACCACTTATTTTTATATAGTGTATATTAAATTTATGAGTGTATTTTATTGTTATTTTCATTTAATTTATTGATATCAAGATATCTATATGATTCTAAACCTTTCATGGGTTTTTTATCTAGGACATTCTTCATATGTAAGGATTTCATTAATAATTTTAAATCATTGAGAGAAACATTCTATTATGGACAAAATTTATTTTATGTGGTACCAGAATATTTTTACGTTTATATATAATATAATTAATAATTCATATAGAATATTATATTACGATTCAATAGGAATTATATTTTCATTTGTATGTGAAATGAATATTACAAAGTGGTATGGAATTTCATAACTCATCTGCTTATCATTAGGTTAAATTCCTTATTCACTATCATTTTTATTCACAGATAACACATGTATTATATTTTGAGTATCTTCTATTTTATTTTGGTTTTTTATTTGGATTTATTATTAATAAAAATAATCAATTCATTGATTTATTCTCATTTCAATGTTACAATAATTTTAAGTGTTTCTCATATTAAATATTACTGATTTGGACTTATGCAATTTTATAAAATTATCATATTTTATGAGGTGTATCTAATGACATTTTTATAATTTATTTCATCAAAATCCTTTTTTATGATATATAATGTTTAATATTATGTCATTCTTTCGTGTTCCTTATGATCGAAGAGTATAAACATTGAAAAGGATAAATGTTATAATCTTTTTTATTTTGAGACTGTTTAAGATCAATGTTCTTTTTGGAGAAATCATATGATCTAATTTTATTTGACCAAGTATCATTCATCTTCATTTTTTATGAATTTATTTACTATTATTTATTTTAATTTTGTCACTCATTTATAAATGAAACTTTATTAATTTTCATTATAATAGATATTGATCTTGTATCTTATTTTATATCAGGAATAATTATCTCCCATATCGATTTTTTTGAAATGTTTTAAAAATATTTATTTACAAAATTAATATATTTCATAATTTTGATATAAATTATATATGATAATTTAAAGGTTTTAAAAAAGAACTTCTTAATTTTCTCTAAATGTGTATATTTTTTCTCCATTTATAATGTGATTTAAAAATTTATTTTTTTAACATTTACTAACTGATTATATTTTCACACTATCATGTACATTATTTTACTTCTTTTTTAATTTATATATTTTTAATGTTTTATTTAATGAAAAAAAATTTAAGAATATTTTTTTTTGATTTTTTATTTTTCATAATTAGTTTTCATATTAAAAATAGTATTTTACTCAAGAATGATTTCAATTAATTTTTAATGGAATTTTAACTACTCAACATAAAAAATAATTGATGACATATATTCACCACTAGGTATATTTTTTAATTATTCTATAATAAGTATTTCATTTTACGGATTATGGTTCATTCAATGAGAATTTCATATCACCCATTTCCTTTCCACAGGTTAATCATGTTTCAAAAAGATTATAATGTAAATTGTTTCATCCATAGATTCGTCATTTTTAAAAGAGAATGTCAAGGAACCCATTTCATTTAATTGAGAAAATCAAATTTCAAATATATTTTCCTCTAAATAATTTTTTTTCCATTGTTTAAGGATGTTATTAAAGAAATAATGAAAGTATTTATGTGTTCTCTGGATTAAGTAAATGTTATATATAATTTTTTACTTGTTATGGGTCCTATATGTTTTTTAAGAATCATTGACCCCCATTACAACTCATGGGTGTGCATGATATATGTAATATGACTAGTGTACCTTGATACCACTCCAATAAACTTTTTATGGAAGTCCACCATATTATAATTTAATTATTATGTGTTCTATATGTGTTATTTAAGGTTTTAATAAATATGATGTTTGAGATACCAACATGATTGTTTGATGTTTGATATGTGTGTTAATGATTCCATGGTTCAATATAGACTTCATATAGATCATTATTATTGATTTTTTGAATCATTCTTTTATGATAATTCCTTTTTCCATATTTCATGATTGAAGATCTAGGTATTGATCAGTGTGGATATTGTTATATATTTCTTATACAATTTGATTAGTTTATTATAAAAATAGCATCATCTTATTTTCATGGATGATATTAAATTATTAATGCTTATGTTCACCCATAAAATTAATTTGAGAACAAAATTCATAAATGTACACTTACCAAGGTTATCAAAAATTATTATAAATGAATTATCTCTTGATGTGTTTCATAGGGACGGTCGTGATGAGTTATTTGGAAATAAATAAAGTTTGGAACATGGGGGATGATAATTTTCATATGTCATGGATGTTATTAATGTAGGAGTTATTCCCAATTTTATAAAACTATTAACCTAAAAGAAAATTTTGAACCATATTGATCCAATATTTCATTTATATGTTTTATGTTTTATATTGTGAATATTGTATCACCTTCATCGGAACCAAAGTCAAAATTATAATGTTTATAAATTTAGTACCTGATCTAGGATTTCATGTTTGGGGATTTTATAGTAATAAAATTAAAATTAGATGAATTATTTTATTATTATTTATGTTTATGTTGTAGAAGATAATTTTTTTGCTAATTTTGATACAAAATGTATTATAATTACGAAAACATTTTTTTTGTAAATTTCATTCTGACTTGTTTGTAGGTCTATATTTAAATTAAATTCATCAATTTATTTGAATTAAATTTAATAAAAATGTTTTCTATATTTTTAATTTAAATAAATAATATTATTTAATATGGCCTATCAAATTTTGATTCATATTAAATTTTAAAAACTGTAATAAATATATCACTACGCTAAAGGTAAAAACAAGTTTACATAGGGTTAGACTAAAACATGTTCAAATTGGCCAAAACACATGTTGAAACACTTTTTTTGTAATTTTTAGACCTCAGTCTAACTTACCATTATCTTTATAATTGGTACATTTTAAACATTTCATGGTTTTAATTTTTCATTGTCATGGTATAGTTAAGAAGGAAATTGGAGGATACCTGTAAAAGTTATGTCAGATATTTGTTGGAAATTTCTCCATGAAATTTTGTTCAATCTCCATAATATTAGATAATTACATGCTATGTAATATGGTTTCACTACATGTAACTCATAAATTAAATTAAATATATTGTTAATTTAAGGGAGATTGAATTCTCGGAATTTTTGTGAATTGTCAATTACAAGATGTGTTATTGGGTTACACATCATTTAATGTCTTGATAACTATTTTTAACTAAGGAACCAAGATGATTTATAATTTTTTCATCCTCCAAGATCCCTTTTTCTTGACCTAGAACCATCCCAAATAATTTTTGGGATCCCTCTAACCCCTTCGCGTATTTTCCTTCAGCGATTGATGAATATTTCAGTCACTGTGTGACATATATGTCAAGTGTTCTCCCGGGTACATACTAGATTCCTCCTTATAAAATGATAGATATTTTAGTTATTTATGGATCTAAACACCTCATTTTTGAATCATGGATATTGGTGTGTTTCTTGGATCTCCATTACAGACATTCTTTATTGGTTTTGGTGCGTCGAGTGTACATTCTTAAGGCAAGTAGATTTCCTCTATTCCAATGACTCCCATATTTCTAAATTGAATCTATATTGAGATTAGGAATGGATTCAAGGGATACCATTTATGTTGTTGGGTTTCATTGTTTGTGGATCCCATTTTGTTCATGTGCAACCCATGTTTTGTGGTTGTTGGTTCTATCTCTATCCTATGATTGATAGACCATGATATTCTGTTTGTATAAATTGAATTATAAATAAATTGGTATGAAATTAGCATAATTGTATGTGTGTGTTAGAAAAAGTATTTAGAGATACATGCGTTTAAATTTTTTGTGATAAATATAAAAAAATGGGTATTTATAAATCATTGAATAATTTAGGAAAAGTAACACATGGGTTATATTGGGTATTAGGTGCAAGGATTAGCATGAGTCCATCATCCATTGTGGGGGTTCACATGTCTGGGTTTTGATATTTTTGAGAGTGTTAATTATTAGATTTGGGTACGTATACGAGGTGGGGTTTCACACATAGTGTTGTATCCCTAGTAATAGAATTTATATAATTAGATTCAGGTACCACAATATACTGATGCTGAATTATTGTTTATGAGTAGTCTTCTATCTGACCATTTATATTTTGTGTATTTGTGATACCTATGCTTCTACTATTATTCTGTACTATTTAGATTTGTACTATTTTTATCCTTGAAACGCATGTTGATTCTTGTGGAAGATAATATAGAAAATCTTCCTTGAAATTGATATATCAGTTTTTTAAAAACAATATAGAAATGGTAAATGTTTACCATGTTTTATTTAAAATGTTCATAAAAAATGTTTTTAGAGAGAGATATATTTTTGGACATCTAGGTGGAATCCTATTGATCATGTTATATTACACCCTGTCCACCCTTAGGTGGTGTATAAACCATTATATGAATTCTAATTTAGGGAATGGAAAGCCACTCTAGTGATGTGAAGAGGCTTTATGTCAACTGAGTTGGGTAGATAGTGGTGAGATAATCGGAGTTTTCCCAGTCAATCAGATGGAGAAGTCACATTTTTTCATTGCTCTTTGGAGTTGGGATTTTTTATTTGTGTTTGTATTTACGTTAGAGGTTGTTTTGTCTCGGATGTCTTCTTACAATTATAAAAAATATAAATATATATAACATTCTTCTAAAATTTAATTCTTCTTGAGTATATATATATGTATATATATATGTATATATATATATTACACGTTCTTCATTATAGTTATGAAAAAACATTTCATTAGTGTGTTTTTAGATGATTAGGTGCTTATCTCTAACCCATAGGGATAGGGAATGCCATTCAGTTATTTAAAGACTATTTTGGGAGATAGGATTAAGGGTAACCTTGGATGGATCATTGCCCAATTGTATTAGGGCCTAGGTATAGTCTCAAAGAGTCAATGTCCTAGGATGTCTTTTAAACTGTAGATATGATTGTTGGGACTTGAAAGGTTTGTTTCTATAAGTATCTTTCCTACTCTTTTTTTGATGAGACACAATATTCCTAGTGATTTTGGAATATGTGCCTCTGGTGTTGTGTTTTGTTTTAAATCATAGCTCTAACATATGGATTTTCTAGTTTAAACATAGATTTAGTCTTTTTTATTATAATTACCTAGACTTCAATGTGTATTAGTGTGCCTCCAGGATGACTTACACAAGATCCTCATAAGGGTATATCTGATTATCCTCATGAATATCCACCAACAGATTAGAATCCTATTGATGATATAGCACATGAAGTTTTAGTTGTTGATCAGAATGTACCATGAGTTCATAACATAGTTTTTGTTGTATAAATAGTAGTTAGATCAGAGAGAGATCAACCATGGGAGTTCTTATATGCTAAGATTCTATAAAATAATGGAATGGATGAATAATAAGAGGTAGACGACTGGCTGGGTAGTAATGAAAAAATCAATGGCATTCTAGAGACACATGAAAATTTCAAGGTGAACCGTGTGGTGTTCTGGATCAAGGGTTATGGTAAGATATGGTGGGATTCCATATCCAAGAAGATTAAAATGTGGAATTTTATTAGATGGGTATCAAGAGAATGTTCTTATAATAGTTTTATCAAGAATCGTTGATTTTATAAAAATCAATGGAATTTTTCTCTTCACAGCATGTATATCATCCAATGTCATGGTACACATACCACTCTTCTAAGAATTATAGTTTTTCTCCCTATGTGATGATGAATGACTAGTCGATGGCTTATAATTACTCGTAGGGTTTGCAACCTGGCATGAGTGTGTAAATATTTATATAAAATCATTCTAACTATATGAATACAATTTAAAGATCTATGATTGAAATGATGAATATGGAATGCATGGTTGGATTTACACCAATTCTCTTCCTCCCAGTGGCAGCTTCAGTGGTACGCATCGGAAAAATATAAAGTAAATGGATAATCATAGGAGTGGTGGAGGTGGGTATCAGTAGCATGCCTTCTCTACATTTCTTTCTACAACCAGTAGACGCCCTCTGACTTGATAACAGTGTGGAAACATCAGACACACCATATGTTTTTCCATTTATTGTAAAGATGTGAAACAATTAGGTATTTTTAGGTCATTTATAATTCTTCTCTAAGGCTATGTTTTTGCATCATTATGATCCGGTTTCATTAGCTCTGAAGGTTATTGTAGGGAATTCTGATGCTTCAATGACTACAGGGATCCATCCACAAGCCTCATGAGTGAATAACCATCACGAAGTAGATTAGTGTCAAGTGGAAGTCGATGTTGTTCCAGTGATAGTGATATGTACTATCATTTTCTCATATTTCATAGTGATGACATTATTGGATATTTGTGCATTCGACTAATTTATATCTAGGTGTTTGGTCGGTATTCATTAATATTCAAAAACCCTACTGAATTTTTATGGATTTAGTGACACCACTTGGTTATAAGTAAGATAAGGGGTTTTAGTGCCATTTTTCATAAACGAAAATTGATATAGTGTTGGTCTAAGATTTTCTCATTATTTATTTGGAACTATATTACGTCATCATGATTATGTATTGGATTTTTTTACATCGATATGAGGTTGATTATTATCATAGTTTTGTTTCATTTCTTACATTTTATCGGAGACCTCATATGATTTATTTGGATTGGGACATAAGACCTTGTATTATAGGACATTCTATATTAGATCATAGTATTTGTTTGTTGAAATTAATCCAAATTACCTTTCTTCTATTATAGATCTAACCATTTTTTGAGGTCATTTTTGATGTTTTTCTTGATGAATTATCTAGTCTACCACTTCATAGAGAGGTAAAGTTTATGGTTGATTGGGTTCTAAAGATGCAGCAGATGTCGATACCTTCTTATCACATAGTAGTAGCAGTGATATTGGTGCATAAGGTAATGTTGTATAACTTATAGGACAAAATTTTTTGTTCACACTATTGTGTCATCTTGGGAATCCCCTATACTCTTTACCAAAAAGTCAGATGGTTCACTTCTTGTGTGTGGACTATAAGATGTTGAACTGCGTAACAGCAAAGAACAAGTATCCATTGCATCATGTGGATGAATTTTATGATTAGTTAATGTTGGAAAAGTGGTTTTCAAAGACTTATCATCGATAATATTATCATTATCTATGAGTTTCAGAGTCTGGTATACTAAAGATGTCTTCCAGGAGCTAATATGGCCAATATGAATATATTGACATTCCTTTTGGTCTAACATACATTCATTTAGTTTTATGGATTTTATGAATTGTATATTCCATAAATTTAATGACACATTTTTGGTATTATTAATGGATGATATTATGTTCTGTTTTAAATATTAGTGTGATCACAAGAACAATATGTGTTTGGTTCTAGAAATTTTTAAGAGTAGTAGTTTTTATTGGAATATTTAACAATGAATTTCTTGGAATAATGAATAGTAGTTCGTAGGGAATGTGATTTATGATAATGGATTATCAGTTGATATTGAAATGTTGATGGATGTTTTTTCTTGGAATCAATATCTGAATGCAATTGAGATTCAGAATTTTTGTAGTATTATAAGATATTATCAACAATTTTATTAGATTTTGTCTAATATGGCGTTGCATTTAAATACTATTACCTAGAAAGTAGAGAAATTAACATGGGATGAAAAGTGTTAAACCTCATCTAATGAACTAGAATTAATTCTAATATCAACTTTTATCTGGATCATCCATAATCCTATTAAGGGATACATGGTGTTTTGGGAAGAATTTGGTTCCAGTTTGGGTTGTGTGCTAATTTATGAATATCATGTGGTATCTTATGTCACTCTTCATCTCAGGACACATAAAAATAATTGCCCCTCATCAGTTTGATATTTTTAAGGTTATTCATTAATGAAAATGTTTTCGACACTATCTTTTTCAAGATGGGTACATAGTGTATTATGATCATAAGAGTTTGAGGTATATCTTTTCAACGAAATACTTGAACCTTAGATGGAGATTGTCTGTAGAATATCTTCAAATATTTCACATTGTTATGGCCTACACCCTGGGAAAAGTAAATGTAATTACAAATGCTTTGAGAGGGAACCTTCTATTCTAGGCCATTTTAAAATTAATTAAAGGTTGGAAATTGATTGATATTTTTTCACAGTTTTACATTAGAGTCCAGTAATATGGAATAGAAATATATTTGACCAGTGTTCAGTTTACCAATAAAATTATTTAGTTTATTATATATGTATAAAATATTGATGATGAGTTTCATGGATTTATAGAATCTCTTAATGTTAGGTAGACCATTGTTGAGTGGTCATTTTCTAGATAGGATGTTATTTTCTTCTACAATCATTTTTTGGTACCAAAGTTGCTAAAGAGATCTATCATGAGGTATTTTCGACGTTCACATTGTCTAGTGAAACCAGGAACCAAAAAAATTATGTATGACATTCAGTGAAAATTTTTGGGGCCTATAATAAGACTAGACATTTATGTGTTTGTTTCACATTTTTATACAATCCAAAGGGTTATATAACTGCATCAGAAACCATCAGGGTTGATTCTACCATTTACATTTCCTACATGGAAGTGGGATGAGAACTCTATGGAATTTGTGTTTTGGTTTCCACATAACCAGAAAAAGAGGAATGTGATATGATTTTTCACCAATAGAATAAATAAATAAGATCACTTTATAACCTATTGAGATACAAAAATTGGTAATGATTTGTAAATATAAATGTGATACATATTGTTTAGTTTTTTGTAGTTATATCATCCATAATTTATAATAAAGATCACCGGTTCACATCCTATTTTATGAAAGTCTTTTAGGAGGCATTGGGATCTGATGTTTGTTTCAGTACAACATACCATCTGCAGTTGGATGGACATATATCCATATTCATACAGATTCTTGAGTATATGCTTCATGATTGTGTCCTTTACTTTTGTGGGATTGGGATGATCACATGGGGATGGATGGGTTTTATTATAAAAATTGATACCAGTACTCTATAAGAACAGATCCTATTGAGTCCCTGTATGTATGACCCTGTAATTATTCATTGTGTTGGTAAAAGATTAGTAAATGTTACATGATTTAACTGAGATTGATTTAAGAGACAACAAAAAAACATTTGATTCATCTGAGGATGTTGACGAAAAATATTAGGTACAAATATAATGTTGATCATTGTCTCAAGGCCATTATGGGTTTATTTTTGTGACCAAGTTTTCTTGAATTATTCACCCCTTTTGGGTCATCAACAACATGAGATGAAAGAGAAAATTTCTACCCATATTAGAAGACCATTTGAGCTTATTGATCAACTGTTTATTGTTACATTCCATAATTCATTTCCACCGTAACTGACGCCAATACATAACAAGTTTCAATTATCTATGCTTAGAATGTATCTATCAGGTCTATCGAATGTTCTGTGCTAGTGTGATCTTGTAGATGAACATAACCTATACATGACCGAGTGGCTTTTTAGGATTTCTTATTCAAAAACCATGGTACATAATAGGAGGATGATACCACTGGATTTAGTGTTATGGAAGCGAGGTGAAAATTCTCATCAGACGTGGGATCATGTAGAAATAATGAGAGATAAGTGGCCTCATCTTTTTAGAAAATAGGATTCTTCATAGGATTTCTGGGGTATAATGTATTTATGGTAGAGAGTTTTTAACATCACATTAAAACTTTGATAGGTAATTTTTAAAATTCTCATTATTTTACTTTTTTGTTTTCCAGGTAATCCTAAGATGGATGTAGAAATATACCTTTAATTGTGAAGTTAGATATTTGTTAGAAATTTCAAGCAGACATTCTACGGATTCAGTAGCATACTAAATAACTATATTTTTTTTAATTGTGTTACATGATATGTACCTCATTAATGAAATTAATTATGTTTTTAATCAAAAGGTGATACATTCCTTGGTGATTATGGGAATAAAAAATTACAGGATGTGTAATTGGGTTACACGTCGTGTACAACCCTGATGACTATTTTTAAGTAGGTACCCTAAATTGTTTTATTTATTATTCACCCAAAATCCATTTATCTTAATCTAGAACCATCCCGATGATATTCTGGGATCCCTCATACCCCCAGGTCTTTTTTTCGGGGATTGGTCCTCACTATTTTCATTGATTTTCATATAATGTTAGTGTTCTCTTTATTTATTACGCTATGTATCCTTAGATTTTGATATATCATCTAGGGTTTGGTGGATCTAAACACCACATTGTTGAATAATGATTATTTTTAGATAGTCATTAATATCCATTATAACCTACTGTCATTAGGATAAGTCACTCGAGTGTACGTTCTTAAGGTATGTGTATTTTATCCTTTCCACCTAATCCTATTTTGTCTTAAGTGAAAATATCTTCAGACATGGATTATATTTTTAGTGTTTCCAGATTTGTTGATGGGTTTCATAGTTGTTGGATTCTTTATGGGCATTCTTGGCCCATGGTTGGAGGTATATAGTTCCATATCTAACCAATGTTTCAAAAACAGTATTCTTCCATTTTTATAAATTTATTTATAAAATATTTGTATAAAATTGGCATCATTTTTTATGTGTGTTGGAAAAGGGATTTGATGTAATTTTATTTTTCCATGGTTTCTGATAAATGGAAGGAAATTGGTTATAATCAAAGAATTGAATGATTTGTGAAAATGAGCACATCTATTGCCCTGGGGACAATTTGTAAGTGTAATATTGAGGCCATAGTCCATTGTGATGGTTCAAATATATGGGTTTTACTGTTGTTATAGAGTGTAGATTATTGGATCTAGGTATTATTATGTAGTTGGGGTTTCACACATTGGGGTGTTTCTCTGGTCCTGAAGTGTAGATCATTGGCTTCAGGTACCATTGTTCACTGATTATATATTATTGGGTATGAGTAATCTATTTCCTGACATATTGTACTCCATGGTGTGGTGATACCTATGATGGTACTGTTATATATTTCCTCTTTTCAATATACTATTTTTAACCTTAATACAAAATATGATACTTTTGAAATATAATATAGAAAATGTTCTTTGAAATTGATATAACTTATTTTGTTATGAAACCAAGAAATAAGAAAATGATTACCATGATTTATATAGAACTATTTTATATATTATCATGACATGACTTATTTTAAATGAGCTTTTGAGAATTTTTAATCCAATTTTTTGTTAAAGAATACTTGACTGGGATCGTATTGACCATGTTTGCTCACACCCTACACCCCCACCCCTTGATGGTGTGTAGACCTTGATGGTCTTATAATGTAGGGAATGGAATGTCACTAAAGTGGTGAAGTGAGGTTTTATGTAATTTGAGATTGGAAGCTGGTGGTGAGATGGAAGGAGGTATCACATACTATCACTATTAGTAGTCTTCTGATATCATTTTCCATTAATGTTGGGATTCTCTATTTGAATTTGTAGATACATTGGTTGTTGTTTTGATTCCACTATCATTATACAATTATGGAATATATATATATCAATATTATGATGTGTATTTCAACATGAGTATATATATATATATATATCCATTTTATTTATTTTGGTTGTGAAAAATCATTCCCTTAGTTTGTTGTTCGATGCCCAGGTGCTTGTCACCAGCCCATGGGTATCAGGAGTTCCCATTGGGTATGTAACAGACCGGGTCAAGTGTTATGTTTTAGGGTAACATGAGTTGGTTTATTAAACATTGAAATATAAAATCATAATAATATATATTTTTTGTGATTTTTTAAAAAACCTGGCTGGAATTTATTTTAAATCATTGAAAATTTATAACTCTTCCACAAACCTCAATTAGAAATGGGTACCCATCCCCACTCCTCTTCACATTTCAAAAGCATTTTTCTTTTCCTAGTACTTACCAAAATTACTTCATGGAATCCCTATCAATGATATATATTCAATTTTTTTATTAAAAAACTATCATAAAAATTCCTTTCGTATCGACCTAATGAGGTATTCTGAATAACATGTATAGTTTATAACCATTGGTTTTGGTCTTAATTATTCCTCAATCTCCTAAAAAAATTCTAAATCTAGGAAGATATAAAAAATATATATTTCATGTAATTATATGTAATAATGTTTTTTTAGAATATTATATCCATCTCCTCCTCAATGAAATTATAAATTTAATCGTCATTCATGTGTACAGACGAATGCCACATTGCAAATCGATGTTATTAATTTTCCATCACCCCCACTCATTAATGGATATAATCTTGGATTTAAAAAATATATATGACATTACTGGAATAATTAATCATATTTATTTATTATATAAGATATATTTTTTGACCTTACAATCTTTTTTGATTTGATAATGTCCTTGATGCATTCGTGTGGAATACTACCTCAAAACATTGACGTGATTCATTAATTCATTATATTTTAAATATAGGGAAATAATTTTCTATTGGATGAATATATAATATTTAATGATATAAAAATGATTATATACTTTTTAATTATAACTATCTTTTATTTCCTTCTATTAGATAAAATATGAAAACATTTTTCATGCATACGTTTAACCAACCATCTCAATTAATAATGTAATAAATTTTTCGTATAGAAAATTAATTGATTATTATTTAGATGTTTTTAATAAATAAACTGATATTTATATCATTATAATAATTATGGATGATGTTCTATCTTGGTTAATGTAAAAAGATCAAATGTACATAAACAAAACATACCTGAAAAATGAGTCAATTATTAAATCAAATAATAATAAATGTTGATACATAAATTATTGTATTTTTTTCCCACATTTTATTATATGGGGTATATGCCATATGCACCACTGGTTTCTTTTATGTGGGGTATATAATGAATATAAATTTATATATTGACTATAATATTTATAATAATTGATATATAAGTATCCATATATTTTTATCGCTTCATTGAAATTTTTATTTTAATGTTACCAAAGAGGTTAGAGATTTTTTTAGAAACCACATCATTTATTGAATTTTTTATTATAAATAAAATGATAAAATTTTGTTGACATTATTCTCAATGATATCATGAAAATTATTACCATATGGTTATCTCAATATAACATATATTTTCCTTTCATTTTCCTCTCTTTAATAAATAAATAGTGTGAAATTTTTTTTAAGAAAAATTGACATCATTTTTCTCCTCAATTGAAAATATGTTCATTCCCATATAATGTATTAAAAAAATGTTCTCAATAATACCAAATTAATATCTAAAGTCATATTTACCCATTTTATACATTGCACAATAATTTATTAAAAGGATTAATCCTTTCATTTTCTAAAAAAGAATCTTTTGAAATTTTATTAAAAATTTGAAATGTATGAACATTTTTACCAATATGATATGAATTTAAATTTCCACCATCATGACAAATAAATGTCTTAAAGTTTAATTTATTATTTAAAATGTTTATTTCAAAATAAAAATTATTTTATAATTTAAAAAAATAGCTTTAAAAACTATTTTTCCAATGTGGGGTTATTATTTTCCTACTCAGTTTTAGTGATATTTTATTGGTATTTAATTTCATTAAATAAAAACTCTATGAATTTATATATGGTATAATATGGATATGATCCAATTATACCGACCTTATAATTTATATATATTTTTTATTATTATAATTAAAATATTTTAAAGAAATCGATTTCCTTTCAAAAATATTTTCTATGATGAATTGATGAGATGTTAATAAAACCATATACATTTACCTGTGATTTTTGATGAATAAATATTTATGTAAACCAATTTTTCATATATATTATATTCTGAATGTTTTTTGATCTTGTGGCACAAATATGTATGGTTTTCAATATGTTATCGGTGGACAAAAAAATTATATAGGCCTTAAATTCATTTTGTAAAGCATCATATACCCTTAGAAAATTATAGGATGAAAGTAGTTGTGATTGATAATCTATGAGAAACATGTCATTGTTCCCAATATACCGTGGGATACACGTTTTTATTCTTTATTTTTTATGATGTGGTAAATAGGTTAGGATTCATGATCCACTAGGATTTTATGGTCTTAGAAGTTTACCTTGACATATGAAATGGTTTATACTATTATAATGGTACAACCATTTTATGATATGAGATTTTATATTATAATTAATTGATAATGATTTAAGACTCATAGGATTCAATAATTTTGAAATGATAAGGCTTTTATTCTATGATTTCAGTTCATGATATTTGAAAAATTGGGAATGAGAATTTTAATTTATTTCCATGATTTTAAAACCTTATTAATCTCTTTCCATTTCATATGATCGTCTCTTGTTATCTCATATTATTCTACATTAAATGAATTATATTTCATCCTTTCACATGCTTTCTTTTTCCATGTTATGAATATGGGTTTTTTGTTGGTTTTTCTTATGAGGAATATAAAATATGATGATTTTTGTGGGAGATGTTAAATATAATTCATGAAATATTTAGATTATTTATCTAGTATTTGAAGACAATTATCCTTTATTTTCACCAATATTATATTTGTGAAATATATTTAATATTAATTTGAAAAGATGTAATATTTTGCATAAAATAGTGTGACTCTATATTTTGTATCAGGAAAAGGTTTAGTCAATATTTAATGATCTGGGTAACAAAACATGATTGAAAAACCTATGGATATGTATAATTTTATTATAATATCTTTTAGATTATGTAAAAAAGATATTATGTTATTATCATGGAAAATAATCTACACATGGGTAGTACAAATTGATGTTGTCTTAGAATAGATATATCTTGTGGTTGTAACACTGAAAAGATTTGTATGATTATATATTGTTAATCATTATGGTGCGTAGTGAGTGTTTTGTCATGAAAATTTTAATTCGACACTCTCATGGATATTTTTAGGTTAATTTAAATATTATTTAGGATATATTATGAGGGATTTGAATAAATAATCACCATGGTTGGACTATGTAAATAAAAATGTGTAAATGATGAGAATGGTGCCATTATATTTTTATAATATAAATATTACATGATTACGTTGTTTCTCAATATGATTATTCATTCTGAAGTATTTATATATTGTTTTATTTAAGTTATAAAATCAAATGTCATCATGTTAAAAATGATTGTGAAGGATCATTAATACATTTTCCACCAATGAAACGAAATTCTATTACAGATAGAATACATAATATTGTTTTTATGATCACGTAGCATTCATTATACATGAATCATGATGAGCAACCAAATGATAAAATGAGGTAACAACATACTATTGAGTCTATTTTAAGGACAAATCCACCTTATGTTAGTGGGGATTCTAATTGGTATATATGTTTTTAGTGATGTATCTATGCCATAGAAGTTTTTTTATAATATGTAGTTCATAGAAAAAATATTTTTATGATGATAATCAGTAAAAGTAACCACTTACGATCAAAGAAAATGGTAGATATCATCGAATCATGATGGCCAAATTAGGTTTTGAGAATGAAGTAGTTAATGTTAAACTTACAATCCACACTATAATAACTAATGTAAATATTATTATAGTTAAAACCTTTTGATTATATATAAGGTATCATAAAAGGATATTTCATTAAAAACTAAATGATTTGATAGTAAGTGTGAGTAGAAAACATCAAATGGTATCATAGTAAAATACCATGTTTATAGTTCTAATATGAATAATTATTATGGGGAATGTGATTCATTAAAATCATGTGATTCTTCTTCTAGTTTAATATGATGTTATTATAGGCATGTAATATACATATTTATATGGATTCTACATCAATTCATGTGTTTGTAACATAACATTTTTTATTAAATAAAACAATTATCATTTGTCGTGTGTGAATAAATAAAAAAATTGAATTGATTTTACCTCTATCATACGGGTCTAAAATTATATCCATAAAGAATATTTGTCTCTGATGGCCTAGGAGAAAAACTACATCAATGAAAACCCTATTTTTAAAAGTTTTTTTGATATCATTACAAATTAATTTCTTAGACTTACTACAATTCATGAAGTAGACTTTTCAATAGAACAAGACATGGTGATTCACTTAATTGAAAGACTCCTTATTAAATGGCCAAAATTGAGTTTCTAAAACATAAAATAAAACACTATGAGAGTCTTCATGTGGGACTTTGTTTTCCATGTCTGTCAAATTATGGTGTACTAATAATTATTTCTAAGTAGATTAATTAATCTATGTGACTCAGTATTTTTTATAGATATCCTAATAAGATGAATATCAATAACATGTATGCCCAAATTTTTATCTATGATTTTTTTATCAAATTTTAAGAGATAAATATATTTCCATGAATTAAAATTGTCATGTATTTTGTTAGTTGAGGATAAAAGATGAATAAATGATCAATAATACCTTTCTTAACATGAATTGGAACTATAAGTTTAATGTGATAACAATTATTCATGAAAACTTCCATTCTATCATCATGGATTTAATGAATAATGACTATATAAGAAACCATGATAAGTTTATGTTATTATTTTTTGAGGATATTATTATATGATCAAAAATAAAGGATGAGTATGAAGTTCACAAGATAATTATATGGAAGACCTTGAGGAATGAGAATTTTTATGAAAATTTTAGAATGATTTAATTTTGGCATTGGATAGTTCTATTATTTGGTTATATAATCACATGTGTGGTTATTTTAGTGGATTATTCGATGAAGGATCTTTTTTGAGAAATTTCCCCAACCACCGTAGTTACAAATATCCACAGTTTTTTTTATTTTCATAGATATTATTAGTGTATTTGATGAATTTATCATGGGTGTATAATCAACCCATCTTGATAAATCTAAAGGGATATATATTCCTTTTGAAAGGAATATCTTAAGGGAATTTCCCTGAACTGAAGAAGAGGTTTATTTAGTAAACCATTAATTATATAACCCTAATTTCGATAAGGTTCTATAACATATTATGATGAACTAATGAAGTGAACGACATATAATTTGGTGTGTTATGATAAGTTAATATATTATCCCTAATGAAAATTTTAGGTTCATGAAAAAAATTACACATGTCATTTTTCAAAGAGATATGTGATACATTATGGATTTATTATATCGAGGAATTATCATTGTGGATAAATATGAGAAATATATACAGATCATAAAATAATAAAATGTATATTAACAATTAAATAGCATAACATTTTTCAAATATGATGGTTTGATCTTATTAAATATTATAAGTATTCAATACACAATAACACTTGGAATGAGAACAAGGTAGCCGATTCATTTTTCCAAAAGCATCATGATAGATTATATAGGATGGGGGTAAAAAGTAATAATTTTTCTGGATTTTTAAAGGATTCATTTGGATGGAATGAAGGAAGATGATAAATATTATCTTTTTCAAATGGAATGTCAAACCATCTATTGATTTAAAAATTTAAAAGGTACAAATAGATGATGTAGAGAAGCAATAATTTGAGAAATATCCATGAGATCAACATTTATTATGATGTAACGAAAAGGATTAGGAACCGGGTATGTGCCACATACACACATGATTTGAGGATTGAAATGATGGATGATTCACACAGTTAATCATTCTCTATTCATCGTAGAGGTAGAAAGATGTAAGGTGATCTGAATGAGTGTTTGTGGTTATATAAAATGTAAAGGTTTATTGTAGGATATGTATCTTAGTACATGTTATATTAGAAAGGTAGTAATGAGAGACAAAATTATAAGGTATTTTTACAATCATTACACTAATAATAATTGAAATAGTAAAACATCACAATGGATTTTATTCCTCATAAACACAAAAAATCTAATTATGTTATTTTTATTTGGGTTTCTGTCAATCTATACACAAATATAGTTCACAAAATTTTTATTAAAGAATATTAATCTCTTGATAATATTTCATGAATATAAATTAGAAATATTGTATGGTTGTATCGAATACCATATTATATTATATCTAATTGAGATATTATGTTTAGCATTATGTTCTGGAGAAGTCATAAAAATAATCTAAATATGGAGTTAACATTGAAAAATACTTTTAAACCTCATATATATGGTTTTTTCAAGAGAATAGTTCAAATCCTACATGAAATATTATGATTTTTCTAACGAATTGAATGATCATTAAGAAAAATAATTTACTCCATTCATGTTTTCATACAATAATAGCATTCAATCGATCAGTCAAATGGCTCTTTATGAAGCCTTTTGAATGCAAGTCATGTTGTGTGGTAAAAAAAATATTTTAATTACCTAATTATATTATAGTACATCATCATTGATAGTCTCCTAATGAGGAGTGAAGAGGAAACAAGGTTATAAAATTTTAATTAGATTCCATAAATAATGGTTTAATTGATTTTGAATAATGTGGGAGAAATAGGTAGACTGAATTTATTGGGGTTATAAAAAATGAGAATGAATGTGACCAGATTGGGTTTAGCTTAACACTGTGCTATGCTATCAAGGTTTCCAATTTTTAACCCTTTTTTATCTACAAACTGGTAATAAAGAGACTTATCTACTAAGTATTCTCTCTCCCATGGACATATGGTTATAATGTGAATATTCCAATCTAGAAACATATTTTTTTCTATCCTCATACTAATGTTTGTAGTATTTTAAAATGATTCGTTTTATTAATTAGATAACTCACTATCCATGAATTGTTACTCCGAAATAATACAATATTCCATAAAATAATTGTATTCACGTCCTAACTACCATCAAGAACCCACTACCCAACCCTAATCTATTCCACCATATAAAAAATAATAATTTTGTGGATGGAGATATGATAATAGACCATAAGAATTCAAATTAATATAATTAAACATAACACATCATCATTAATAATTTTTAATTGATTTATGAATTGAATATTGAATATCAAAGAATGGAAGAATTTATAATATGAATTATATAACCTAAGAAGAAAACAAAGGTCCTGCCTCCCCATTTCCCGGTCACTCAATGAAACTACCCCTAAATGGAAAAGGATTTTGAGATCATCCGATAGAGGAGATGAACTATAAAGTAAGGAAAATAAAATAAATAAAATCAAAAAAAATCATAATGAGGTCGTACCATTTTGTTCCAAGGATTTCTCTCGGTCCATGGTTTCTTTATAGGTGGGCCAAATGTCACAATTTATTAGAAAACCCATCATGGAACATGCGGAATCAGTAATTATTTTTTGTTTCCACATCGACCATTATATTACATTGTACTAGGTTACACGTTATGTAATCCTTATCTGAGTATGCCTCCATATGTATGAATCTAGCATGAATCTCGTACATGGATTTGACAGTTTGATTCACATCAAGACATGACTTCATAACTCACATTATTTCACCTGATTTCACAACTTATATAATTTTCATGACATGTACGATGTGGTAATTTACTTCTGAAGATGTCACACCATGATATGACATTACAGTAGTGTAACACATTTTTCTTCAGTTTCTAGTTATGCTTATCTCTCATTATTTCAGTGTCACGGCGCCAAAATTTCTCAACGAACAAAGTGTTGTATCGCTCATAAAATCACCCCTTTTTATTCCTTTTTCATAAATTATTTATTTATTTTGATAAAACATAAAACAAATCAATTCGTTCCAAATTTGGAAATAGTCGTCATTTTATTACAGAAATTAATACCTAAAACGTATGCATGATATAAATATATCAGATACATCTTTGAAATAAGTGTTGAAATCCAATGTTTGAGAATGAAGTTGGAGAAAAAAATCTATTTGGGCATCACATAGTGGATGAAATGGAATATAAGGTTAGATCTATTCATTGATAAATAAGGGTAACATAGAGATTATAATAATGTTATACTAAAAACATTCAGCATGATGTAGGGTTCAAATTTGGTGATGATGTGTATTTTGGAACTTTTCTATGGAAGAAGGTTATAATATTTAAGATGAATTTAACTTTTACCCCTAGGTATATATTACCCATCAGTATTTATATGGATTTAGGATCACATCTTATCATTTGGTTATTCCACTAAACCTCTCACAAGTAAATGATGTGTTTTATGTATCACTCATGAGGAAGTATTTTCATGACCCTTCACATATACTGAGCATATTACATATACCATTATAGTAAGATCTCCCTTATGAGGAACAAATGGAATAGATTTTGGATTACAATAAAAATTTTCATCAAAATGAGTCCACTAACATTAAGAATGGTTGGTTGATAAAGCAAAAACAATTTGGAAGCTACATTGGAAAATATGGATATGATGAATTTGAAAAATATTCATTTTTCTATAGAATCATCAGAAAAATTTAAATAAACAATATAATTTTTGATGGGTTATACATTAACACCTAAATATTTTATGAAATATATTTTTAAATATTTTTTAATATTTTTTATAACATGCATTACATAGAACTCCAATTTTAGAAAATATCGATATATTATTAAAATATTATGTGATAGTAATGACCTCTCCATATGATATGTGGGTATGAATTTAAAATACTAAATTATATAAAAATAATGTTTTACAAATTTAATAAATATATAAGAATCCAATTATTTTATTATATTGAAATTAATAAAAAATCTTGTGAGTCATAAAGATTTTTTTGGAAAATGTTATTTAGGTTCCCAATGTGTCATTTAAATATATTTTAAATTAGTCAATATTGGTGAATGGTGTCTATGAAATATATATTTATGATATATTCAGTAAATTGTTTTCCCATTAATAAAATATTATTTCATGGAATAAGATAACAATAAATCCAGTTTTATAGTTAAAATAAATTATTTCTAAGATGCGGGTTCGATAGATTTTTAAAATTCTTTGGATCATTATTTTTTTTAAATTATAATATTTATTTGAGAAATTTAATATAATTATTTAATTCAAAATGAAATTAAATTTCATACATAGAATTTTTTATATTTTATGAAATGATTAATTTATCGATTAATAGTGAAAAATACTAATTTTTATCAATATGCCATTTTCTTTTAAATCATTTAAAATGTCCCGTATTGTATTATAATTGTTTTAAAAGTAAAAAATAGTTCATATAAATTATTATTAATCAAATTTATAGTATTATAATTAGTTTTATAGTGAATATCTATATAACAACATTTTAAACATGTGATATTATTCTAATTGAATCCCCACATTTCTATGTGTTAGTAGGTTCAATTTTGAATAAAATGCTATAAAATCATGAAATTTATTTTCCTAAAATTAATTCCATATATAAAAAAATATTAATTAATATTATAGAATAATACCATCTAAATGTTTGGTCAATATGAATCATAAAAACAATAAAATTGTTTTTTCAATGGTGATGGGTAAAAAAGGTTTACGTTTCATTTAACAAAATGGTTAAGCGTTAAACTGACATAAAAAGTATGAGACACCATTGGATGGTTTTATTTATTCCTTTTCTTAATCAACAGTAAATTTAAATCCTTTTGGTAAGTTTTTTCAATGAATTTTTCTTGAAATTTATTTTAAAACCGTGAAATATTACAAATCATTCACTCACCTTAAATTTAAAAGGGCACCCTCTCCTTTCTAATTCAAACATCTAGTTCCCTTTTCAGCATGAAATACCAAAAACAATTACATTCCTATATACAAAAATATATCATATTTTCCATGTTTTGATTATAGAACAATCCTAATAATACTATTGGTATAAACATAAAGTGGGTTCTTGAAGAATTGATATAGTTATTTTTCTTAAGCTTTCAATTTATTTCATATGCTACCTCTACCAAATCTTATTCAAATATGATGAAATAATAATAAACATATTTCATATAATGATATGTTATTATCATGTTATAATAACATGTATCCATCTCCACCTTCATTATATGGGAAACAATTCTATTGAATGTCTTGACAGCAAACAACCAGATCACGAACCGATGTAATTCATTTTATATCATTTACTATAAAAACTGGATATAATGATATATTTAAATTATATATATTATTATTCAATAATTATATAAATGTTATTATAATCTCACATCTTCCTTCTTACCTAAAAATTTATTGGAAAATGATAACAGTTATTTACATATGTTTAGACTACAACATGTAATATAATGTCCAACACAATATAAAACATTAACCATTAATAACATTAGCAGAATGCTTAAACATTATATAAATAGAAACCCAATGATGATGATTGTTATAATTAATTTGGAAACATGGAAACATAATCAATTGTACATATGTGGGCAATATCATCTCTCTCTAGGTTCTTCATGACTCGAATACTTCTTAGACATATAAAACATAGTACATATAATCATTAATAGGGGAAAGGAAACATAAGTGGAGTGAGATAAAACTCAGAGTAAGGGTAACAAAGGGACACATGTAATTATAAACATGAGAATAAGTCTATGAGAATGTGATCATGAAATTATAAGATCATACCCAACATATCGAATATCATAATAGAGACCATGTCACTGAGATTGGTTGTTAATAAGACTAGAATCGTAATACAATATTGAGAAAAATACCTTAAATAAAAATATAGGAATAAGAAATGGTATTTTGAAAAACACATAAGCATATAATGATATCCATAGTAGCCAAGAAATCAATTCCAAGACTGTCCCATTAGTATGGCTTCACTCCCCATACCATCACAGTTTTTATTGTTCACTCCCATAGACATTATAGAAGCTTTATTTCACTCCTCATCCCATATTAGTAAACCATGTTCCCTCCCATGACCATCATATTAGTCATGGTTTACTCCCCAGTCCATCTTACATTATCTCATAAGTTATAAAACATTTCCCAATTCAATGGATGTAAATAAAAGTCACAATTTTCACATGATGAAATCATACAAACATGTTCCACACAATCATAATTAATCATATAAAAACCCATGGAATTAAATGGGTATCATAAATATGTAAACATATCACCAACTATAGAAAATTTACAAGTTTGAGAATCATTTCATCAAAATCATAATCCTATAATGGGAAAAATGTTTCATATACATATTACCCATAAAGGAGAAATGGGAGTCACAATGACCATGAAATTATGAATAACCCAATCATATAATGGATATGAGTGGAACTTTATATTTGAATTATTATAATTAATAGATTTTATCCTAGATATAAAATAATTTAGAAATATATTTTTAAAATGTTTTCTTAAAGAAAATATCCATTCTTATTTTAAAAATGAATTTTTAATTAGTAAAATATTTTAAAAATCATTTTCATAGAAAATACCTTCAAACAATATAAAGAAGTAATGAAACCATATTGAAAACCATTTTACTTGAAAAAAAATAAAATAGATTAAAAAAATATAAAAAAATTTCTTTTAATAAACATTGAAAACATATAAGATGAGATTGAAAACATTTTGAAAACATAAAAAAAGCATGAAAACATTTTGAAAAAAAAATTCATGAAAACATATAAAATAATATTGAAAAAAATAAATCCATTTACTTTTATAATCACATTAAAATACATTTCCATAATGATTATCCTTTTAAAAAATCGAAGTGATATTCTAAGAAATTATGGTGGGTAAATCCATACTTGTCATGCGAGGTCAAAAGAACAATTCTTTTTCATGTTAAAATAGTTAGAAAAGTGACTTTCTAAAATCTCATTAAGAATATTGACATGTATTCATTAGTGAGTAAGGGTAAAAATTTCATTTAATGATTATATTATAATGGTATAATATTATTGGAAACCCTTTTTATATAACGTAAATTTCCTACCAAATAAATGGTAAATTTGGGATTTCCTAAGAAAACATTATTGAACATATTATGTACCATAGAGTATAATATGTCAAAAATACGTTAGTATATCATGTAATAATAGAATATAAGAACAATCATGATAATTCTTGAGATATGGATAATTTGATTTCATTAATGCATCTATAAACCTAATCATTCTTGAAAAGCAATGAGATTATCGCAATAAACTATTATAACATGTTATATTGGGTTCATAATCTCTATTTAATAATTAAAAATTATATTGAAAATATAATATTATTAAAAGGTTGATATTCATGATATTAAATGAAAAATTGAATTTTATTCACCTTGAAAATGTTTTTAGGTGCATAACAAAACCTTAGTCATAAAGAAGGAAAATTATGACAAAACATTTTACCAATTTGGAAACATTTGAATGTTAATCCCCTAGAAAGATGGAACATAAAATGGACAGCTCAATAACCCAAAATTGATGTATAATATACATATAATAAAATCATTATCAGTACATACATCACAAAAAATGAAAAAGTGGCGAACATAATGTGTATCTCATGGAAAATAAAAGTGAGACGAAATCCCCTTAGCTCGGGACTTGACTCCCTCCGTACTAATGAAATATTAATTTTTTAAATATAATTTATTATACATGTTTTAAAGAATAATATTCTTCTATCTGTTACCATTTATGATCAATACATTATATTACTTTATTGTTAATGATCCTCTGTAAAGGTTTCACTTCGGGTAATATTCTCTTTGTTCTTCACATGTGTCTTAATTTGTTATATCATTAGTCCATATAAATATAACATGATTCATGAATTAATATCATTATATAAATAAAATTTAAATCTATTATACTTATACTATAAAATCTATAGTATAATGATGTACAAAATGGAACACGTCAATCATTGAGACTGTAGATCTTATGTTTGTATAATTACATTTTCTATTTTTTCATATTGATATATGGTATGTAAAATAAATATGTAGATACATTCATGCATGTATATATATATATAATTTTTAAATTAGTATGAATATATCATATATATCATATATATCATATATTTTAATTAAACCCATCTTTAATACATTCCTTGTGGTGTGTGAATGAATCACATCACTTTGAGGGAGTGGTAGTCCACACTACCTCAAACAAGATTTCCATATAAACAGAAAATGGAAATTGTAAGTTATTTTATTTAAGAAGGATTAAAAAATATTATATAAATACATATAATGTATGTAATATATAAACAAAGTGTACGTTATAATGGAAACCATGATTTGAGGTAATGAAAATTAAAGAATTATTGTTCCGTGAGGCAGTAGTTTGTCGTACAGAGAATCATTTTTGAATAATATCCATTTTAATGGAGGTGTGTTTAACATTAATTAATAACCATTTCATAAACACACAATATTATTTTGAGTATACTATTTTATTCATAAAATAATATAATAAATATAGTGGAGGGGAGGAGAATGAAAATAAATGATATTGAGAGAAGAATTTACCTCTAAATCGTGTTACTCCATTTGGTTTGTGCTAAAAGGATTCATTGGGAGTATTTATAAAAAATGGAGTATTTTTTTAAAAAATGGAATATTTTTTGTAGGCTAATTTGGTATATTATGTAAAAACATAATAGTTTTGTGTTGTATCAGTAATGGGTAGAGCTGGTGGGCTTTTATAGTGGAGGAGGAGTGACACTCCTCTAAATATTGGAAGAGATCTCCACCCAAAATTTTCATGTATCTAATGGATCAAATAATTATCCGAGATAGATCTAATTCATGATAGGGTATAAATATGGATATACCGTGGGTTTTGGAAAAGGGTATATGTCATTTTGGTTGTTAAATTTAAGGGTTAGTACATAATATTTCCCTTACATGTAGTAATTAATTATAATTACATTCACTAATATTTTTTGTCATAAAAATTTTACATTATTTGAAATGATAAATTATTTTGAATCCAAATATTGAATCCATTTTTCCTAATTCTAATAAAAAAAGTGGAACAAATTAATTTAAAAAAAATCTAGCTATCGAGATGATACTGTGTGTTTTTAAAGTAAAAATGATCACACGTTTCCAACATAATTATATTAATTATGAAATTGAAATTATTTCCAATAAAATAAATTGTATAAATTGGTGAAAATAATATCTAACTAAAAAATTAAATGATTATGAAATATAATTTATCTTTAATAATAAATTAGATGAAAAACATGTCTCAAAATAAAATCTTTTATTTTTAACTATATTTTAAAAGATGATACCTTTAATAAGAATAAAAAAATTAATCCTAAAATAATTTTTATGATTATATTAAATATATAATTTTTTTTTGACATATTAAATCTGTAAAAGTTCCAAATATTAAATTTAAAATTAGCACTCCGTTAAAAGGATTTAAATAGGCTTTAATAAAAATATATGTTTTTAAGAATAAAATTGGGGGTTTTTCTTATCTTATGTCTGTCTAGTCTATTATATAAATATAAATTTTTTTTATATATAGAATATTTAATATATTAATATAACCTAAGAATTATACTTAATTTAATTTACAAGGTTAAAATACCTCTGTGACTATAATTATATTTTCCATTATTTTCAATAGGATTTCATATACATTTATGATTAATTGGTAACCAATGAATACATATTGTATTTTTTTAAACCATATATTTTAATACTTTATTCAATACTATTCATATTCATTAACATAATAAATTGTCTATTTATAATTATAATAATATTTTTAATAATATATTATAGTTCGGTAATGCTCAATCTTGCGTGTTACACAAGCCATCAAAGAAGGACAGTCTTGCATGTAATGTACACTATACTTGTTGTTCCATGTATCATATGCAATGTTGGGATTCCCTGTAACATAATCCAAGTTGTATTTTATTAAAAGTATTGTTAAACATAGTAAAAATATATTTTTGTGTTATGTGAAATGAAAATTATAAAAATATTATAATAATTCTAAAAAATATTTCACCGAATAATCGATGTGTGAAATTATTCCCCATTAAAAATAATTTCACCCTAGAAATTAATTTATTTTATTAATGGTTAGATATATCAATGTTTCATTACTAAAAACTTACATTATAATAATGGATAATAAAACCTCGCTTAAAAATTTATACTCAGAACCACACAGATTACCCAACGTAACATATAATCCGTTTTTTACATAGAAGAACATAGGTTTGGAGGGAATATTTGACAAAGGGGAAGAGAATAAATATTTAAAGGGAGTGATTGAGGTCATAAATCACAAATATTTTATTGGTCAATGGAAATTTAGTGCATTAAATTCATAAATCTTGGAGGATTTAAAACAATATCACGTCAACAAAAGGTAGGTTTTATGTAATTTTTTTTAATATTCAGAATGTTTAGTAATCATTAATGTATTTTTATAAAAAAATCATATATTTTTTTCTTTGATAAATTTATACAATAACCATTACGTCTAGGAATAAATGTCCAGAAATTTAAATTTAACCGATCTTAAGTCCCAAAAATACTGAAAAGTGTAAATATCAACATGAAGTATTCATTACACAAAAAAATTAACACTATTAGTTCATAATAAATATTTATTAAACAAAAATAATTACACTTAAACTAGAACATCATGTAGGATAGTGGTAGGTATGAATCATTTTGTATCCTTTGGTCATGTTTTTAAAACAATAGGCCTTACTAGATTTGATTGGTTTTCACCAAACAAACATGATGTCCAATGACAATATAATTTTTAAAATATATAAAATTGAAATCCAGGAAATGAGGTCAAACCCAAAATAGCCTTTTATCAATGGTTTTCAATAAAAATATCAGTACCCAAATTATTCCCCCAAAGGTTATCTTAAATTTTTCATGATCATTAAAATATAAAACGCTTCTCAATGTTAAAATCCAAATCAATAGAAAGAGAGTCATGAAATCACCTCAACATTTATTCTCTGGTGTCTCAAAAGTTACCTATAGTTTGTCACATTTCAATAATGTGAATACCCTCTTCATATATTCTCTTAAAACATTGTGATAACCTGAATTACTAGAAATTATTTTGAAAAACCTGCACTCTTCCAAACTTCAATGTGTATTAAATCTATTACATAAATCCAAAAATGATATTATATTCATAACTGAGTGAATAAACAACATATTAAAAAATCCTTACATACTTAAATTGTAAACAATACAATTGAATTTACTTATTCATATCCAATATATATTTATCTCAACAACATTATATCAACAATATTAATAAATTAAATGTTATTGTCCCTTAATAAAAATATCACATTTCTATGGAATAACTATTTTATTTATTATTAACTATTAAAAATTTTATTTTAAATCCATAATGTAAACTTGTACAAAAAATAATTTTATATTTCATGATTAATATAACATAATATCCTAATTCCAAAACATAATTAATTCATTCATATAATATTATTCTCACACCAATACCCATGATTCATAAAATTATTACTTAATACATATTTTCTAGAATATGGAATATGAATCATTTAATAAGGTTCATCAACCTCAATATAATCATGCTTCTTCTATTTAATTTAATAAAATACTTGAAATACATCACATACCTTTCATAATTCATTTGTTGTCCATTTATATTCAAAAGTATAACCAATACTTGTAACACCTTCTGGATTCTCTTTATGATATTTGAACTTGAGAAATTGATTCCCATAATACACATAATTTCTACATGTTAAACATTAAGTGTTAACCATTTTCATTCTAGTTATCCTAATTACTAAAACTATAAATAATAGGATGATTATAAAATGAAATATTATAAATCCATATAATCCCGAAAAATTACTAATAAGATGTATAAATAATGAATCCATCATTAATCTATGACAACCAACATTCATACTAGGTTATTAATAGGAAAAATCTATTTAAATCCTACGTGATGGATCATGAATAGTTTTTGAATTCCCAAATCATATCTCATGGGTGTGTCAAACCAGATTTGGTGTAAGGGTTGTTTTCATATACTATATTACCATGATTCAAGCCTGACACATCTTGTCGGAGTTGTTAGCCCTATGTACATATTTTCCTAATCCATGTCCACTAAAAGTATACGTACATGGATTTATCTCTAGGGTACAACTAATTGTGTCCTTCCCCAATACTTCAGTTCATTTTCCTTTAATTTTCCTTATCCGTTCAGTTATCCTATGACATGTCCTTAGGGTTCTTACGAAGGTTTTCCCATCCTAGATTCTGAATGCTAACTATACCGTTGCTCTGATACCAACTATATAGATCTATTATTTTAAAAACATTAAAATTATATTACTTTTTATTATTACATAAAAATTAGAAATATAGATACCCAAATATCATGATTGGTATAGTGCCATTGGAAACATGGAAACATAAAAACTAATTAATATGTGAGATATATTATCTCCCACTAGGTTACTGTTGAATATAACACTTCTTAGACATATCAAACAAATAAAAAATCATTATAACAAGGTGTAATGGAAACATAAAAGGGTTTATCTCGAATTCTTAGTAAGGGTAAAAAATTGATACATATAATAATAAACATGAGTATAAGGTTATGATTATCTGATCATGAAAATTGAAGATCATACCTAGCATATAAAATATCATAACATAGATCATTGAATTAATATTGGTTGTTCATAAGATATTAATCATAATGACAAATGGAGTATAATACATGAAAGAATAACATAGAAATAAAACATGGAATTGAGTAAAACACCTATACATATAATTATTTCCACAGTATTCATGACATCACTTCCATGACCATCTTTGTAGTATTGTATCACTCACCGTACCATAATTGTAGTTGTGTTTAACTCCCATGGACATCATAGTATCATGAGTTCAATCCTCATACCATCTTAGTTTATCTCATGATATATAAACATTACCCAATGAATTGGGGGAGAAATAGGTTCCACCAATCATATAATGAAATCATACATACACGATCCACAATATTATAAATAAACATGTCATAACCCCTGAAATGAAATCGTTATTATAAACATGTAAACATGTCACAAACTTGGGAAAAAATTCTGGTTTCCAAATCATTTAATCAAAATCATAAACTATTAAAGTGTTATGGATTTCAAATTCATCTTACCCCTAAAGTAGACCTATGTTTCATAATGACCATGTAATTAAAAATAACTCATTCAAAGAAAATATATGAATGGAACATTTATATTAGATTGAGTACCATATATACATGTCATATTATATGAAATTTTTTATATATCGTTTTAATAATAATTCATGGTTAACACTTCATTTTTTGTTTGAAAATTGTTTTTTAATACATAAAAGAATTTAAAAATAATTTGCATAGAAAATACTGTGAAAATTTATAATGATGGCACAAAATAATTTCTAAAACCTTTTTCTTTCAATACATATTTAATGATCTTAAAAAAGTTTTATGAAATTATTTCATTGAAAAAATATTAAAATATATTGCCAACGTTTTGAAAACCATTTAACTTAAAAAATTATAAAAGAATCATGAAAAATTTCTGAAAACCATTTTTATTGAATACATATGAATGGGCCCTAAGAATATTTCGAAAAATATATACATTGAAAGTATATTCCAAAATAATTTCTATAAGGGTTAAATGTTAAAAATAAAAAGGGATATTTGATGAAATGTTGGTGGGTAAATATGTACATGTTGTATGAGGTCAAACAATCATTCCTTTTTTCATGGAAAAATAGTTAAAAATGTGACTTGTCCAAAAATTAATGTGATGATTCCCTTGAATAGATTGTAAAAATACAAATGGGTAAAAATATATTTTAATGATTTTTATATAGTGGGATAATATTTTTGGAGACCCTTTTTAGAAAGCAAGGATTTTTTATTGATGAAAAGGTAAATATTGGCTTTCCTAAAAATATGTTATTAACTATATTATTTATAAAATAGTATAACATGATTAAAATGAATTATTATGTCATTGAAAAACATATGTTATTGAAAATAATGAATATTAATGATATAGGGATCATAATATTTCATCAAACGAAGCATAAACATACACAATCTCGAAAAGCAATGAGATTGTCTCCATAAACTCTTATAACTTGGTATCATGGGTTTTTAATCTCCATGTAAGGAAATTAAACTGCTATATGTATATAATATCATTAAAATATTCATATTTTGTCTATTTCATGAAAAATTGTAATATATGCATGTCAAAAAATATTTTAGAGGCACAACAAAAAATGAGTCTCAAAGAAGGAAAATTATAACAAACCATTTTACCAATTTGGTAACTTTTGAAAGAAATACCCCTTGAAATAATGACAATTATATTGAAATGTTAATAAAAATAAAGTAAATTAAACGACACATAAAATTCAATCATGGTATATAGATGTACCACACAAAAGTAAGGACTGGGGAATGTAACATGTGTCTCAATGAAATTAAATGTGAGATAAAATCCCCTTACCTGGTGTCTTGAATCACTCTAAACATGTAAAGGATTTATGGATAATAAATATATTTTTATTATATATATTTTACATATACATATTCTTATATCTATTACCATATGTGATTATTAATTTATGTTACCCTCTTGTTAATGATCATATGTTAAGGTTTCACTTTGGGTAATAATAACATGGTTTATTGCACCTGTCGTAATTTGTTATATTGTCGGTTATTATAGTTATATAATGATTCCAGAATATATATGATGATATTAATAGGATTTGTATATAGTATATTTATATTATAATAATATATGGTATAATGATGTACAATACGGAATACACAGTTCTTGGAGATGGTAAGTCATAAGCATGTATGAATGTTAATTCTATTTTTCTTGTCATATTGAAAGAAATGAGGTAAATAAAATATGTATATATATTTTTATATAATTATTTAAGTAGAATAAATAAATAACATATATCATATATTTTCATTTAACCAATCTTTAATACATTTCATGTGGTTTTTGAATGAATCACATTGCATTAAAGGGGAAATAGTCCACACATCCTAAAATGAGATTATGATATTATTAGGAAAATGAAAAAAAATTATATGTGTTTTAAAATGGAATAAAAATCATAAATAAAAAAATATATATAATATATGACATATATAAATAGAGTTTCTATCATAATATCAACCATGATTTGTGGGATATGGGAAATGAACAATCATCATTTCATGATGTAGTAATTTTCTGTATAGAGAATCAATGGGTACAATATACATTAGATGAAGGTGTGTGTAAGTTAGGTCAAAACATTTTAAAAGACAATAATAGTACATTTAGGATACAGTTATTTCAAACAATAATGGAATACTATTATTGGAGGAGGTGGAGATGGAAAATAAATGAAATGAGTTTGAGGGTAGATGTTACATCTAAATCGTGTAACCCCATTTGGTTTGTGATGAAAGGCTTCATTGATAGGATTTATAACCAAATAATGGATTATAGTCCTAATGGATTTTTTTTGAGGATAATGTTTCAGATCTTGTCTGTACATAAATGGATTTTGAGGTGTGCGAAATGGGTAGAGGTGGTGGCCATTTATAGTGGAGGAGGAGTGACACGCTTGAAAATATTTGAAGAGAAAATTCAACCCACATTTTTCATGTTATATTTTTTTCATTAGAACCTAATGTTTTTATTAACAAATATAATTAATTTTCATTACATTCAAAAATTTTTTGGTCAACACAATGTTGAAATTAATAATATTTATAAATTAGGAAAAATATATATGGAATCTATTTTTCTAAATTCTGATCGAAGAAGTGTCAGAAAATAATTTAAAATTAATCCCACTATTGGCACGAGACTGCATGTTTTTAAAGTAAAAATGATATAATTCTTTCTATGTTTTATATCCAATTTCAATGTGAAATTTGTTTCAATGAACTAAATTAAATTAATTGAAAAAAATATTATCAAAATAATATATTAAAATAGTCAAAAATAAAATTTATTGTTATAAATAAATTAGATAAAATAGCATTTTTGAAATAGAATCATTTATTTTTAACTATTTATTAAATGATTAAACGTTGCATAAAAATATAGTAAAAATTTCCTAATAGAATTTTTATGTTTCTATTAAAATGATAATGTTATTTTACAATTTTAAATATATAATAGATCATAAAATATTATGTGAAATGTGTTCTCTATTATGAGGCAGTAAAAAATTCCTTAATTAAAATTTTGGGTTTTAGTCATAATTTCGGGTTTGTACTTATCATACATTTATGAAATTAATTAGTTACAAATGAAAAAAGTATTGAATATATAGAATACATATTATATTAATTTCAATTACCAATTTTAATTAATTAAATATACTGGATTAAAAAATATTTGCGGCTGTAATGATATTTTCCATTATATTTAAACGGTTTTCATATCCATTTATATTTAATTCTTATTCTATGAATTCATATTGTACATTTTTGAATAAAATATATTAATTTTTTTTGAATCTTATTCAGATCCATAAAATTATTGGATAGGTTATTTATTATTATCATAATATGATTAATATTATATTAGTGTTAGGTAAACCTTTGTCTTGCGTGTAATGCAATCTATCAAGGTAGGTCAATCATTCATGTAATGTATTCTATTTTTATTATTACATGCAATATATTCCATGTTGGGATTGAATGTAATATGTGCTGAGTTAAATACTTATGAAATTAATTATTTACATAGTGATTAAAATTTTTTAGTTTTGTGTGAAATGAATGATATCATATATTAAATAAAAGAAAATAAAAAATTCACCAAAATATATGGAAGTCGCATATACAATGCGATGTTATTCATTTGTCATTTAAATTTTACATGGATGGTAATAAATATATATTTGATGATTACTTATTTTTTATATCATGTAATAATGATTGAACATTGGTGATTTATTATTTACCTTTTTTTCATTATAATCATTGAAAATTGAAAATAGTGTTCATACGTACACATGACCTACCATCTCCATGGACACTGTAATTAAATTTTTTATATAAAACATTTATTGATAATTATAAATAACTATATAATGATTATAATATATATATATATATATCCAAGTGGCATTATGGTTTTTATGGAATCTTGATCATTGTAAATGGACCAATAATACCAAACCAACGCATATTAAAATATTAATGTTGCTATCAAATAGATTCATATTTTATTAATAATTATTAATAAAATGTGATAAACAGTGATAATGAATCATATGTGTTATGATATATATTGTTATGGTTCTATAATATATTTATATTAAAAATATAATTATTATATATGAGGTTTTAACTAGTTCAATTAATGTTGATATTTGAGGAATTGTATTTTTATCTCACTTTTATTTCTATGAAACACTTTCCATTTTCAAAGTTTTTTATTTCATTTATTTCATATAATTCATATGAATTTTTATTATTAAAATAATTATTTTAATTATGGTGTTATACATATGAATCTACAATTCTCTAATTTTTGGTTTTTTTTTATATAAAAAATGATACGAGATTTATGTGATAATATGATTATTTATCAGGATTGATTTTATTATTATTCAGATTGATAGATTTATTTATATACCTCAGAAGAATCACATGATTTTATTCTACTATTTATTTCAAACTCATTGATTATTTAATTACATTTTCCTCTCTTCAATGGCTCAAAAGTCCAAAAGGGTGTTTTTATGGGAAATCATATTTATTTATCTCTACAATTGAAAATAACCTATCTTCCATGTCTATATTTTCATAAAATGTTTTCAAAAAAAGTTCAATAAACTCCAACTATTTTTTAATGATGTTTTTACACAAGTTGAATGTTTAAACATTTCATATAAATGAATATTTATTTCTTTTTCCGATCATGATTCATTGGATTTATTTTACAAAGAATTATATTAAAGATACATATTTAATATTACAATGACAATTGTACTATTGAGTATAAAGTATGAAATTTATTATTTTGTATAAAATTTATAACATATGAGTATGCGTTAACATATACATTGATAATTACATAATAGTGAATTATTTTGTTTTTCCCTAAACCATTATAGAAATGATAATATTGGGGAACACTTTATACATCCTCAATATATATCAAATGAGGTGAAGATGCCTCTTGATATATTAGATCAAATCAAATCAAATCCATCTTTATGTATTGATCCAAACACGTTTGTTAACAACCCCAGTATGGATAAAATAATTTATATTCATATCTATTAATATAATTGATTAAAATAATTAAATTCATTATAAATATGTTAAGTAAATATTATAATTTAAAAGGAACTATTATTTTTAACTATTTTAATATATAGTTATATTTAAAAATTTAATTATCAAATTCTACAATTTGAATTTCACAAACAAAATAATTTATTAATACATAATGTAAAAATAATTTTATAATAATTATGGTATAGTTTAATGAAAATATTGATTTTTTAATGAATGTTGAAAAATACATAATAATTATTGAAAAATATATTTATATTCACTGTATTTCAAAGGTATAATTAATTTTATTTTTAATTTTAAACTGTTATTAGTCAATTTTAATTTATTTTTATTTAATTTTTTTAATGTTTATAATAATTTTATTTATTTTTTATTTACTTTATATATAAAGAATGTATTTTCCTAAAAAAATCATTTTCTCTGTTTCAGTTTAATTTAAATGAAATTATGTAAACACTATGATTTGATTTTATAAAATTAGATTCCTTATTTTGAATAAGTGGGTCTGAATATAAAAAACATATACCATCTATTTATATGTAACATGAATAGTAAAATTTGTAATTTTTTAACCATAGGGAAATGTATATTTTCGAATTAAGGTTTAAAAAAAGGATATCAACAAGAAAATAACCCAAAACGTTTATAAATATTAATTTTATGTGTTTTTATTAATTACGAAATCTCTTTTTGTTCATTTGACCCTTTCATTAAATTTTTATATGATAATATCCATTATTATATATTTCAAATAAAGTTAAATGACATCACAATAATATTTTTAATAAGTGATATATATTTGAGATGGTGTTATCAATAAGATATATTATTCTATAAATATTATTTTGAATTAGAAAATATTTTTATGAATAAGGTAAATTTATAATTTATTTTTGAAAAATATAAAATTATATTAAATCCTAGCACAACATTGATGGAGAAATAATTCAATTAATAAAAAATTCAAATAACATATATTAATAATACTAAAATAAATAATATAATACATAATTAATATAATACATGAATTATATATATGACCATTACAAGTTTACGATATACTAAAATAGTGTTTTTGAATTTCATGGGTTTTTTGTGATATTAGTGTAAAGGTAAAGAATAATATTAATTTTGATAATAATAAAATTTTATAGAATTTATATAGTATTAAACTATATAAAAATCATAAATATATAATATATGCATAAATGTATACTATATTGTCAAATATTTAATTCCCATGGAAATTATTATCCATATTGAAGCAATATTTTAATGAAAAGCCTTGTTATATTTTAATAATTTGAGAAATTTGAAGACAGTCCCTCCAATATTTTTTAAAATGGGAACCAATTATTCTTGTTCTTACACCCTTCAAAACCCACCCAATATAGAAAATTGCAGTCAAAATCATTTTCAACAATCCCTAACAACATTTTGTATGTCTTAGTATAGGTATAATACAATCCTTTGTAGATATTATGTTTTTTGAAAAAGAATATTTCCAACAAAGTTGATGAAAATTACCATACGTTATATTCTAGTCCCATGGTAGGTTGTTTTCTTTCAAAAATCATATTTTAATGACACTCATTCTTCTTAGTTTACAAAATTAAAATGGAATTTGTTTTTCAACATATAAAATCTATGTGGATTTTACCTCTATCATTACATCCAAATTCTTTGAAGAATCATTTTCATGATTACATGTTTCTTTTTAAATTATTTTTGCCATTTTGTGAGTTAATATATATTTTAAAAAATTATGTTCATTCCAAAACATACAATTTAATTTCATCGATAATTTTTTATTCAATATTTATGTGTTATGATTATGTTATATTTCATTGGATTTTTTATGAGTACAGGAGGTTCCATTATAAACTAAGCGTGGGTGAGCCCGTGATAGCCATCCAATGCATTATATATAGGGATAGAGTTAACATAATATGTTTCTGCTATGATAATAAAAAAATTTACAACAATTTCTCTTATAAATGTAATATTGATGGTTAATATTTGTGTAGTAATGATGGATAATATATATATATATATATATGTATGATATGATGATTATTCCACATGTTAAGGTTATGAATTTTTTTTACTATTGATGTTATTGGAATCTTATAATTTCATAAGGTTAGATAAAGTGATTTTGTTTTATATGTGAATGTTCTAATTATATGGAATGAATTAATTAATCCTTTATGAGGTCATATTTTTACGTTATGTTTCATCATGAAATGTTTTTATTAAATCATTATGTAGAGAAAGTTCTTTCTTGGGTATGAAAATGACTATTTTATGACCAAAATTTAATTTCAAAAAATATAAAAAATATATTTATTTATTTATGGACAAATGATTTAATTTTTTTCTATTTATGTCCCTTAATAATATTTATATTCTCATCAGAAGTCCAAAAATGTATTTCTTAGGGTTTAATTATGTGTTTCTACAATGAGGAGGTTATTAAAAAATATGTGGAGATTAATCTGAAAAGAAACCATATTTATTAAAAGAAATTTGTTTATTGGAATGAATTGATACTAAGATTAATTGTCCAATTATAATTTATGGGTTTTTTGTGTAAGATATATTACATAATTCTATAAAAACATAACATCTTTGATCTATGTGAATGATGAAATTTTAATTCTAGTTAAATATATAACAACAATTAATGTTTAAGGATTCATCATTATTGTTGGTGTGAGAGTATGTTTTAGATATATTACAGGATATGAGAATTTTAATAGTGAACAAATTATTTTTATTATAAAATTATATATAATTTTAATATTATCATGTTCTTTTCTCTAAACTATATCTCTTTATAGTGTTATTTTATATAGGAAACATGGAATATGATGTTCGAAGGCACTGAGAGAAAGATATCATTCAAAATAAGAATCCTAGTATAGTTGGAATCAGGTTATAATGGATTGTTTCATTGGTGGATATTTATTGAAAAGATAAAAATGAAGGTGTAATGAATGATAGATAAAACAGATATATTAAAAAAATCAATATGTTAATTGTATAAAATTTATTAGTCACCACCCTCCATCATTTTTTGGACCTTAAAATCTAATGGTAGGTGAGGGTTAGATTAAATCCATAGAAAAGTTATTCTATATCTTGGGATGGATGAATAAAAAACATAATTATTTTTATATAAAATTTTAAGGTGAATCTAATTAGTGGATATAAATGGTCAAGGATATCAAGGATATATAATATATTTATTTATTGTAATGTAATTAATTCCAAAATATTTTTAATTAGAAATAGTTTCATATATTGGTTCGACATTGAGTGGAAGGATAATTCATAGAATTTAAGGAGGTTGATTTAGTGGCTATGCATGAAGATAAATTCTCTCAATTGGAATGCTATTCACCAATTTTTTTCCATTATCATGTTATTAATATTGATTTTTTTTACTCAGGATTGAAATGAAAATAAAAATTGGAACTGGCCATTAAAGAATTTAATGGTTACACGAAATTTTTTCAATGCATGGTGATGTTTGGATTTTTCTGAAGATATTTATTTATTTTAAAAATTGTATAAAATTGGGTTCAGGTGGAAGGAAAAATAGAATAATATTTCAATGAATTTTAATGATATGAAAATTATGATTATAGTTTGTGTGAATTGTTGTAAAAATACACAAGGTAATTCATTTCAAAATTTTGTATATTATTAAAATGTGTTATGATTTATAATATGGATCATAATTTAAATGAAAAATATCAGGGTAGTGGAACGACCATTTCTGATAAACAATAATTAAATAGTTTTGTATGTAATGAAAAGGTGTATAATGTAAATTTTTGTCTAAAGAGGGACTTAAATGATGTGAAACAACAAGTCCATAAGAAGAAATGTGTGGAGAAATTCTTTGAAACTACTTCATCATATGTTGGTCCATAAAATGAAGTTGTATTAGGTATATAATTTTTTTATTAATATTACATAAAATTATATTTATATTTAATTCCTACAAATTATTTCATATATAAGAACTTTTTGTGTAAATTTGAAATTTTACCTCATGAAATGGAACTGTTAAATATATTAAAAACACCATGGGGATTTCTTAAGGAAATAAGTTATATGAATATTACCATCGCTGTATATGGGTGGAATTTAAATAAATACTTTATTATCTTTATCCTAGTGTAGTTTGACATTATTCTGGTTTTGGATTGGATTTTATATCTCAATGCTATGATATATTATAGATCTAAAAAGGATTTCATTTAGAATGTTTCTCAATTTATATTCCAGAAGGAACTAATACCATTTATTAAATATTATGAAACAAATGAACTATTAAAATATTTAAATGAAGGTCAAATAGAACAGATTTTTTAAAATATGGGAACTATTTAGATTAATGATGTGTTGGTATTGAATAAATACATGGCTGTTTTCAATGATGATTTTCCTAGTGGTATTCTTCATCATGAGGTTTAGTTTATGGTTGAATTAGTTCATTATGATATGTAATTTATAAAACCCCATTATCTAATGGATCAAGTAGAACTATTACATCATAAAAATATGTATCATTATTTTCTTAAAAAAATTTCATTTATAAAAGTAATTGACCTCGGGGTTCATATATTTTTTTAAAAAATAATTATGTTTCTATGAGGGGTTTTTATGATAATAGATAGTTGAATGACATCAGTATTATTAACATGTATCATATTCATCGTATGTTTTATTTGTTTTATTTTCACTATGTAGTTTGTTAATTTTCAATTATTGATCTCACGTATGGGTTCCATAAGTTGAAAGTGATGGAGGCATATATTCTGGAGACATCATTTCAAAATAGATATGAGAATTATGAGTTTTTTGTTAAAACCATTCGGTTGAAAGGGGAAACCACTATATCAATGTATCTTATTAATATATTTTTTCATGAATATTTATATAATTCAGTTATTTTTTGTTGATAACATTCTATATTCTTCAAAAATTTATCGAGATAATGAAAAACATTTTAGGGTTTTTATGAAAACCCTTCATGTAAATATATTATATAGGAAATTTATAAAATATTAATTTTCACTATAATTGTATTTTTAAATGGGAATAATTTTTCAAATTATGGAATTAATATTTAACTATATAATTTTTTTTTGGATTTATGTGCCCAAAAAATTCACAATTATTTATAGTTTTTTAGGTCGGTGGGATACTAACTGAGTGTTTTTTAAAACATTAATTCTTTGTCTACACAAGTAAATATTTAAAAATGAAAATATGTTTCATTTGTCTAGAAAAAATAATGTGATTATTATTTTCATGAATTAAAAATAATAATTTAGAATACTCAATTTTGACCCTTCTCTTCCGAAATGGTGATTTCCTCATCAATAATTATTATAAAATAATGTGATGTGCTTGTGTTTTGATGTGGGGTGATCATATTAACGCTTATGAATCAAGGAAACTGAGACCACGAGGTTAAAACTATCATACACATGATTTCAAACTAGCTATGGTGTTTTTTGAATATAAAATTAAGAGGCATCATTTTTATTGATATAAGTTTTTGATATATAAGGACAATAAAATTTGTAGGTATATATTAACATAAAAAGAATTTATTATAAGCAAGAGAATAAAACTGGAACTAATAATGCATTATGATTTCATGATTAATTACAATGCTATAAATGAAATTAAGTTGTCTGTTTCCATAAGTTGACAATATCATACATCATTTAAAAATATACAATTGATACTTGAACATTTGGTTAATTATTTTATGTATTTTTTGATAGAAGATATGGGTATTGGAAACTCCTATTTTTCGGGTTTAATTGCAATATTCTCTAATTTTGAAAATATTAAATGAATTGAATGATTATCATGATATTTAGAAATTTGAAGACTTGATTCCAAAGGGAATATTTCTTGAATTTAACATTGATAAAACATTTTTCATAGATTTGGGAAGAGATTACATCTATATAGTGATTCTTGGATGAAGTGGGAATTGTTAAATGTATCTCATAGTTCCAAATTTTCCCATCATCATGGAAGCACTATGTTTTATATAATAATTTAGGTGTATTACTAGTATGATATAATGAAATTTTATTTTTCTAACATTACCATGAACATTCAACTTGTAAACCGATTAAAGTTGAATAGAAATTATTAAAGGGGATGCATAATCCTTTTCTAGTTACATAGGGAGAATGGTAAAATTTATTTTCTAATTTCATGGAAATATTACCAATGAATTTCCATGGTAATAATGCAATATGGGTTATTGTTTATCGAATAAACAAATCTGCACAATTTATACCAATTAAAGAGACAATGTATTTAGATCAACATTGTCGATTGTATATTTAGAAGATACTAAGGTTGAATATAAATACTCTCTCCATTATATATGATAGCAATCACATTTTCACTCAATAATATTTGGAATGTAATTCATATGTATTTCTGAACTGAATTAAATTTCATTATATTTTTTTATCCTCAGTCTAATGGACAGATGGAGATAAAAATTGAGAATTCATAATAGAGACTTCATTTTTTTCAAAAAAAATACCAAGAAATTTGGGTTCATCATATCTGTTTATTTGAGATTTACTATAATAATAGTTTTTATTAGATTATACAGTTGCATCCTTTTGTTTCATTATATAGAAAACATTGTTTAAATCTTGAATTTTGGGATGAATTATATAAAAATGTGTTAAGAAGATAATAATCAGTAGTGTAAGTGGATGAGAATGTGAAAATGATTCTGCGGCATGTGACGATAGCTCAAAATGGAAATAAAATATATGTATATAATTGAAGAAATGACATCTTATTGGATAATAGTGATCATGAATTTATTAATATATCTACATGGAAAAGAATAATTCATTTTTATAATAAATGAAATTTAATACTTGTTTTATTGTTCTATAGTATATATTGAATAAGGATTTATTAGTTTCCTTCTATGAATCTATTCCATTGATTTTATCTAAGTTACACAATGATTTTAGTGTTTCAGTGATAAGAAATCTTCTGCCAATTTTCATATCATTTTATTAGCCTCAAAGTAGTTCATTGGGAAAAAAAACCTTTATTATTGGGTTAATCCTATTTAGAATCGTTAATATAGAGAGAAATTATTTTGGATCATGTTAAATCACAAGGTTAAGCTATTATGGATAAACTAAATAGTTTGAAACAATACTTGGGAATATGATATTTTTACAAGGGAAAGGAATACCCACATGTTTAGTAAATGAATAAAATTGTGAGGGAAGAGTTTCCAAAAGCATTTGGAGAGAATGTTACAACCCATGTACTAATTGAATAATTTTTTCATATTAATTGTTATTCTTGATATAAATTGTTTAATTTATTATAATTATGTTTTGTAATTATTAAAAAGGAAATGAAATTTGTTATAGTAAACTAATTTCAAATATGATTATGTGTAAATGATTAATTTTGAAATTATAAAATTGTAATTTGGAAAAACATATTATCTTATTCCATTAATCATTGATAACTTTTCATTGGATAAATTTTTGAAAATTTAATAAAAATGATGATTTTAAAGGAATAATGAAATATACATATTTTTTATTGAAATCTATACATCCTTTCAGTGTATTTACAAGATTAAATTATGTATTAATTAGATTAAAATTTTAGTTAGTGAATTTTTATAAATTTAGCCTAATTTGGTTTTTATAGACTATATGTATGAATTTATATTATAAATATTTTATATTGAAAACACACGTTTCTAAATAATATATTTTCTTAGTTTTTTTAAGTCTAATTTAAATTTAATTTTACATATTTTCATTTTTTTAATTTTTAAAAGTAGATTCCATATTTGGAATCTCTATTTGAAATTTATTAAATATTTACCTTTTATTATTGGACAACATTAGTAATAAATTTAGTAGTTCATATTATCGTGAAAAAGGTAAAATCTGTAATTAAGAGCTAACAAATGTCAAAGACTATAAAATGACCATAACACATGACCCAATTTTATTGGATACGTGTTCTATCCATAATCATTAAATATTTGGTTATAGGGTCATTTTAATTGATCTGTACATGATAAAACCATTATAAATTTTTTATTGAAATGTATAACATGTCAAACTATTGATTTTAATAAGTAATATATATTAAAATGGTGTTATGTAGAGGATATGTAACACCCCAGGTAAATAAAGAGTATGAAATTTTCACATTTATCCATATTTTTGAATAAAATATTAATATGACTTTAAAGGGGACGCCATGCTCAATGGCATACCCAACACGCAACAACGAGTTTTTTGGGAATCTTACGTTGCACTCTAATAACAAATTAATATTATTTTAAATATTAGTTAATGCCTAGCCATTGTAATGGTGGAATGAATATAACTAACTAAAAAATTATTATATATGTTTGTCAAATATTTTTACTTTTTACAATAAATGTTATAGGATTAAAAATGCGAATGAATCCAATTTTAAGCGTAAACATTATAATATTCTTTAAAAGGTCGATTAACCACCTTTTGATGGCAAACCTCTTTTAAATCCACTTTTTGACAATAATATGTGTTATATTTGACAAAATAAAATTCTTCTTTAGAATAGGGACATCAAAATTTACTTTGTGTAAATTTTTGGTATTTTTCCGAAAAAGATTAATTCTTAATGAATAGTGAAAAATGTTTTATTTTAATTCCAAACATCTTTTTAATATAATTTATTTACAAGATTAAATTATATTTTTAATTGGTTTTAAATTGAAATTAGAATATATTTTTACTATTTAATCCAATAGTGTTCTTTGGAATTAATTCCACTTTGAAATCAGAGTTCAACTGGTGTCAATCTTTTAATACATTTTGTTTCATAAAAACACGCTATTTGTTTTGACAGCGGGAAATAATTATTAAATTAATTAATGTAACTAATATGTTTTTAATTTTGAAAAATAAACATCATTTTTGAATTCGGAATATCAAATATAGCTTAGGGTGAATTTATGGTAATTTTCTGAAAAACGTTAATTTTTAATGAATAATGAAACCACTAAGTGGTACTTATAAAAACTGATTTTTCGTTTAAATGAAAATTTTCCATCTTTGTGTTTTTAATTTCAAAAATCCGTTACATGGGTGTCATTAAGAATCAAAATGTGGTTTAATGGGACTAGATTACTTTTTTGGTGAATAGTAACTTATCAAGTTTTTAATCGCGATTAGATGTAATTAGTGTAGTTTAAGGTAAGAATAATGTTTTAATAAAATGAAATTACCTAGACACATGTCCTACCCTCATTGGATGTTTCATGTACGACCAAGAAAATCCATGGGACATCTTGGGAACCCCATGGAGCCACTTTGTTTGGAAAATGACATAAATACCTTTTTATTTATTGTTAAAGTAAAAATGACACAAACATGGGATGTTTTACTAAAACAATTTTTACATGGGGTTATACAAGTCATAATTTTGAGTATAAATTGTCGTTGGAAAGATAAAACGGTTTCCTACATCATAGTATTTTTTTTAAAATTTTTATACATTAAAAAATTAAATTATATATGACATCATGATGATGCAGCGATGACATGATTATTTAATGATTTAAATAAAATGGAAATATAATGTAAATTCAAAGACCTACAGATATCCAAAACATATTGGATGGGTTTATTAAAAACCCTTTTCACATTATCCTAGAAACACATCAATGTGGGACCATTAAAATCCTAAACTCATTCTAAAATAAAGTAACATTTCATTACATTCCAAGAGTACCCCTCCTCTTCACTTATAAAAGGACCCACCTCTACCTCCTTACCAACACTTCCAAATCCTTTGCCTTGGCCAACCCCTGCCCCTTTTGTCTATCCACATCCCTCTCTAACTCCTTGAAGCATCACTTTTGGAAGAAGTCTTTACCCGATTTTAAGGTAATGTCTTCACTTGTGTCCTTTTGTTTTATTTTGCTTCTCCAACCCCCATAAACTTTTTTTATTCATTTATTTTGTAACAAATCCAGCATCTTCAATATACTAGGATGTTTTTATAAGAAGGATTCAAGCTACACTTACACACAACTTCATCAAATGGTTAAAGAACATATTGTTTCTATGGTTGGCGATTTTCTAACTCACGAAACAATGATTGTACAATATTCTTTTAACACCATTAACAGTGGCCATTATGATGTCAATATATTTTATATATGATATATATGGTCCTTATGTTTACTATATGCTTCTGTATTTTATATTTAAACCATACCTTTATTCTTTTCATGTTGTGTAAATGCGATAATTTCATATGAGAACGTTCGGACTACCGCCCCCTCAAGTGATGTGACCCATACATGCAATACATGGAATGTATAAATAATGAAATTAATGAACATCTTTGACCTATATAACATATATATTATACTGGAATTATAATATATATATATATCATTTATTTTTAATTCCATTAATATGACAAAGAAAAAATTAAAGTAGCGTTCATGTGTACATATGGTCTACCGTCTCCATGAACGGTGATTTTCATTTTTTATCTCCAAATGATATGGAATAGTATAAAATTAATATGTACTGGATATATATGATATTTTAATCATTAATACTATTCTGGAAATTTTTTACATATAACTACATGGACAATCATTTTTCAAACAAGTTCATTTTTGACTCATGTACCAAACATCAACAAAAACATCTGATATAAACTCATATTATTATCCAATTATTATAATATTAAAATATGTGATATGAACATAATAATAATCTTTATAGGAGGTCCTTAAGAAATTATAAATTGACCAATGTTTATTATTTAGGAATATAATGAAACGAACAAGACAAGTTGGACACGAGGTAAGGGACCCTACCCATCTCTTTCTGTTTAAGTACACTCTTTTATGTCATTCCTTTTAAGCTCATCTTTCTTGTTATCAGGATGTTCATTTATATTACTAATACTGTAATTTTTTTTTCATATGATGAGTGACCCTATTCTCTCTCATCAATCCATTTTGGATGTTTTGAGTGGCACCGTTAGGCTGCTGAATTTTCGTAAGAGATCTAACCTCTCTCTTTCTTTTTAAGTACTCTCATTTATTTCACTTATTTTAAGATCCTATTTGGTATGTTGGGGGATGTTATTTTATATTCCACTTGATTTAAGCATTATTTTAATATGATGTGAGACCCTATTTGATCTCATCGATCCATTTTTGTATGTTTTAAGTGGCGATGTTAGGCTGCTGAGTTTTCGTAAGGGATTTTTCATCTCACTTTTATTCCCGTGAGATTTATGCTACATTTGCCACAATTTCCTTTGAGTGGTGTATTTACTACCCATTATTTTACTCATTGTGTAATATAATTTCAATTATGAGTATTTACATCAATTTTGTATTGTCCTTCTTTCACAGGGTGAATGTCTTGAAAGAAACCCATGTCGGTAAGGGAACCTTTCACCCTCCTCTTTTTAAAAGACTAATTTTGTTATGTCTTTTAATTCACATACTATTATGTTGGGATATGTTCTTCTATATCCTTATTGATTTAAATTTTATGCCCATGTGATGAGATACCCTTTTTATCTGTCATCAACTCATTTTCTGAATTTTGTAGTGATGCCGTTAGGCTGTCAAATTTTTACAAGGGAACTTCTTAACCCAAATTTGATTCTTTGGGATAAACTTGTACTCCTTGAATATGTAATTCTATGAATATGTGTGAATAAACTCTGATTGTTTTACACTTAATATCCACTTATATTTTGTGTATTCATTTTTCACTAATAATTATTTAATTGATTTATCCTTAATCCAAATATATCACCTTTGTATGAGACTTCGTCTCAATCTCCATTCATTGAGGCATATTTTGTTTTATACACAACATTCTTTTATATAGTGTAACAACCCCTTTTACTTTTACATTTCTTCAAAATGAATCTTTTTTATACGAAGCATTTACTAAATGAAAAAAGGGAATGTTTTTGTCATACGTATGCGGCGACAACGACTTCTCCGCGGCCGTGACCATTATATGAGTCTTGGCTTCCTCTAAAAGCCATACCTTCTTTATAAAAGAAACAAAAATACCATGTTTTACATTTAATTTATTTTGGTATTAAAAATGGTTTTCATAATGTTTTTATATCAATGTGTTGTATTGATATATTGTGATTGAAAGGTGGAAATGTTATGTTTCCTTTATGCATGATTTATGTGATACGTTTATGTTATGGTTCTTGGGCATTGTTATGAAGACGAGTGGTTCTGTGACAAACTAAGGGCAAGTGAGCCTGATATAGCTCTCCAATGCATTGGTTAACGAGAAGGAGTGAAACGTTTAGGTTTCTCCGAATATATTTAGGGAATATACAGTGGTGGGTATTCTATACGTAACCAACAGGGTCACTCCCTACATAAGAATGTGATGAACGCCTCAAGTTACCTTTATGTCTTATGATTTCTATGATTTATTCATGATTTGGTGAGGTATGTTAAAGTGCTTATGTATTATGAGTAAAGTATGATTTCATTCATTCTTATGTGTACATGTACTCATGTTTCCATTCCATGTATTTTTATACCCCTTAATGAGTTTTTTATGCTCATCCCATGTTTTTGAAATGTTTTTCACAGGTCAAGGGAAAGGTACATGATATGATGATAGTATCAAGGAATTTTCAAGAATGAATCCATGTTTTATTTTAAATATGTTTCTTTGATGGAAAAAAATGAATACTATCTTTTATGTAACAACTTTGTTTAAATGTGGAATGTATTGAAACTTTATGATCTAATTCTCTAAAACTCTAAACCTGAAAAGATCTTCAATGTGTAATCTTGTATTACCTCATGATTAAGTAAGGTTTAAGAATGGGGCCTTATAGTTGGTATCAGATGTCAGTTTAGATAACTTTAGAGTTTAGTGTATTCTCTAAGCATACGTGCCAGTGCAATAATGGATAGGATTTCAGAATGAGTCCTAGTTTTAGATAAAGTGAATGAGTAAGTATATCTTAGTGTTTACCTTCCTCATTAGCACATGATGGTTTTGATTATATACTCACACTGACATTTCTGTTTTTAGTGAATGGATGGATCTAGCAGGCACCAATGTGACAAATAAGTTTGAAGGAAACTTTGGTGGTTGTCTAATTAAGAGACTAGATGAAATGGGGTATTCAAAGAGGAAACTCATTGTTGTTCTAAACCAACCATAAAAGATTAATGATCAACCACTTGAACCTTGGTATGTTCTATAATGCATCATGTAAGAGATGACCAGTTGATGTGAAAGTTCAGGTAATAATTATAAAGGTAACCCTTAGAGTGTATATGATCCTCACTTTTGAGGTAATTATGGGATATTATATGTTATGATGGAAAATGAAATTCATGAGATAAACTTGGGTATAAAATATGTTACGATTATTTTTGTTGATTTTATCTCGTTTTGGGGAATGTTTTATGAATTATATATTTTTGGAAAAAGGACAACACGCAGACCGTGTGACAACCCGACGGGTTGGACAAAGTTACGGGAATCGAACCCACAACCAAAGTGCGACTAGTATTTATCACCTACCACTGGACTACATGATGTCCCTGGTTAGTTTGACTGATTCTTTTTTGTTAGATGATTTTATGAATTAAGAGTAAGTTGATTTTGGATTATCTATGGAATTTTATTAACCTATCACGGAGGATATGTGATTAGGTTAATTACTTTTCAATACGAGACATTAAGAGCTACTGATGTTGTTTGGAGATAAATGTTACGATTTATCTTGGAAGACTATGTGACTAAATACTTAAAATATTTGTGTTTCAATATTAGTTTGGTTTACTTTGAATAATTTTACGGACAAATTGTTTATCGAATGGTCCTCATTGAACTTCGGGTTTTGTTGGACAAATTTTGGAGATTAAGAATAGATTTTTTTATAATGGGTTATCCTTTTCTGGATTATCTATTCTTGTACAAACCTTTTTGGTTTTGGTTTTGGTTAATGTCTAAAGACATGGGATGTATATAGTTCTCTATTTTGGATTAGGTGATTCTCATGAAGTTGATTATAGTACTCTTAATGTGAACAAGTCTTCATAAATACTCGTCTTTTGGAGAAAATATGAGTTTGTGTAAGGAATATAATAAAATTTGAAAGTCAACATGCTAAGTGATTATGTTTCCATATGGATAAATTCCTCAATAAAAATTAACTTAAAACAAAAATGTTGTCTATTAACTTTTCCTACTGGGGGATCGAATACTGTTTAACCGATCTCAAGTTTGTGATTTTCTTGTGGTTAACTTTCTCCTAAACATGTTTTATATCACTCTCCATCAGAACGTGACCCTATGTTTTCTCCTCCATGTCCATGTTTTCCTGCATGGAATCCTAGTATGGGTTAACTCGGGTGACCTCTGTACTTATCTTCCTTTATATTAAAGTGATTGTTTTACCGACTCTTGTTCCGATGTGGGACTTTCAATGATGTTTCTAATCTCAATTTTAAAATTGCGAGGACGCACTATCCAAAAGGGGGGAAGGATGTAACACCCTAGGTAAATAAATAGTATGCCATTTTCTCATTTATCCCTATTTTTGAATAAAATATTAACATGACTTTAAATGGGAAGCTATGCTCGATGGCATACCCAACACGCAACAACGAGTTTCTTTGGAATCTTACATTACACTCTTATAATAAAATAATATTATTTTAAATAGTAGTTAACGCCTAGACGTTGTAATGGAATGAATGAACAGAACCAACTACAAAATGATTATATATGTTTGTCAAATATTTTTACTTTTTACAATAAATGTTAGAGGATTAAAAATGAGAATGAATCCAATTTTAAGCATAAACATTCTAATATTCTTTAAAAGGTAGATTAACTGCCTTTTGATGGAGAACCTCTTTTAAATCAACTTTTTGACATTTTTATGTGTCATATTTGACAAAATAAAATTCTTCTTTAGAATCAGGGCATCAAAATTTACTTTGTGTAAATTTTTGGTATTATTCAAAAAAAGTTCAATTTTTAATGAATAGTGAAAAATGTCGTATTTTAATTCAAAACCTCTTTTTATTCTATTTTATTTATATTATTAGATTATCTTTTGAATTGGTTTTAAAGTGAAAATAGATTATATTTTTACCATTTAATCCAATAGCGGTTTTTGGAATTAATTTCACTTTGAAATCGGACTTAAACTGGTGTCAATCATTTTATACATTTTGTTTCATAAAAACACGATAATTGTTTTGACAGCGGGAATTAATTATTAAATTAATTAATGAAACATATATGCATTGAATTTTGTAAAATAGAAAACATTTTTGAATTCGGAATATCAAATATAGCTTAGGGTGAATTTGTGGTAATCTTTTGAAAGACTTCAATTTTTGATGATAGTGAAACCACTAAGTGGTACTAATAAAAACTGATTTTCTGGTTAAATTAAAATTTTCCATCATTTGTTTTGAATTTAAAAAATCCGACATACATGGTTGTCATTAAAAAGTAAAATGCCGTTCAATGGGATTTGAATAATTTTTTGGTGAATAGTAACTTATTATGTTTTTAATCGCAATTAGAGGTAATTAGTGTAGTTTAAGGTAAGAATAATGTTTTATTAAACTTTAATAACCTATAAAAATGTCCTACCCTCATTGTATGTCTCATGTCAGACCAAGAAAATTGATGGGTCAACTTGGGGACCCCATGGAGCCACATTGGTAGGAAAATGACATAAATACCTTTTTATCTAATGTTAAAGTAAAAATGACACAAAGATGAGATGTTTTACTAAACAAATTTTTACATGGGGTTACAGACATCCTAGTTTTTACTATAAATAGTCATTGTAAATATAAAAAAATTTCCTACATCATAGTAGTATTCATTTATAATTTTTAGACATTAAATAAAATAAATTATTTATGACATCATGATGATGCAGCGATGACCTCATTATTTAACGATTTAAATAAAATGGAAAGATAATGTAAAATATAAGTCCTACACATGTCCAAAACCTATTGGATGGGTGGTTTTAAAACCCTTATCACCTTATCCTAGAAACACATAAATGTGGGACCATTAAAATCCGAAACGCATTCTAAAATAAAGTAACATTTCTTTACTTTCCAAGAGTTCCCCTCCTCTACTCTTATAAAAGGCCCCCAACTCTACCTCCTTACCCACACTACCAGAGCCATTGGATCGGCCAAAACATGCCCCTTTTGTCTCTCGACATCCCTCTATAACTACTTGATTCCTCCCATTGGGCAGATGTCTACCCAAGGAAGACATTGAGCTCAAACCAATGGGAGTTACCCGATTTTAAGGTAATGTCTTCACTTGTGTCCTTTTGTTTTATTTTGCTTCTCCAACCCCCTAAACTCTTTTTATTCATTCATTTTGTAACAAATCCAGTATCTTTAATATAATATGATGTTTTTATAAGAAGTATTATATCTACACTTACACACACCTTCATCTAATGGTTAAAAACATATTGTTTCTATGGTCGGCGATTTTCTACCTCACGAAACATTGATTGTTCAATATTCTCTTAACACCTTTAAAGGTGGAAATTATGATGTCACTTTATTTTATATATGATATATATGGTATTTATGTTTACTATATTCTTCTGTATTTTATATTTAAACCATTCCTTTATTCATTTCGTGTTGTGTAAATGCGATAATTTCATATGTGGAAGTGTGGACTACTGCCCCCTCAAGTGATGTGACTCGTACCTTCAATACATGGAATGTATAGAGAATGAAATTAATAAACATATGAGACCTATATAACATATATATTAAACTGTAATTATAATATATATATATATATATCATTTATTTTTAATTCCATTAATATGACAAATAAAAAATGAAAGTAGCGTTCATTCGTACGTACGACCTACCGTCTCCATGAATGGTGCTTTTCGTTTTTTATATCCAAATGATATGGAATGGTATAAAATGAATATGTACTGGATATATATGATATTTTAATCATTAATAGTATTCTGGAAATAATTTACTTATAACTACATGGAAAATCATTTTTCAAACAAGTTCATTTTTTGACTCATGTACCAAACATCGACAAAAACGTCTAATATGAACTCATATTATTAACCAATTATTATAACATTAAAATATATTATATGAACTTAATAAAAATATTTATAGTAGGTACTTATGTAATTATAAATTGACCAATTTTTATTATTCAGGAATATAAAGAAACGAACAAGACAAGTTGGACCCGAAGTAAGGGACCCAACCCCTCTCTTTCTTTTTAAGTACACTCTTTTATGTCATTCCTTTTAAGCTCATCTTTCTTGTTATCGGGATTTTAATTTATATTAATACTACTGTAATTTTTATGTTCATTTGATGAGTGACCCTATTCTTTCTATTCAATCCATTTTGGATGTTTTGAGTGGTGCCGTTAGGCTGCCGAATTTTCTTCAGAGATCTAACCTCTCTCTTTCATTTTAAGTACTCTCCTTTATGTCACTTATTTCAATATCCTATTGTTGGGGGTGTTATTTTATATTAATCTTGTTTTAAACATTATTTTAATATGATGAGAGACCCTATTTGATCTCATCGATCCATTTTTGTATGTTTTAAGTGGCGCAGTTAGGCTGCCGAATTTTCGTAAGGGATTTTGCATCTCACTTTTATTCCCGTGAGATTTATGATACATTTTCCAAAATTTACATTGAGTGGTGTATTTACTGCCCATTATTTTACTCATTGTGTAATTTACATTCATTTATGAGTATTTACATCAATGTTGTATTGTCCTTCTTTCCTGGGGTGCATGTCTTGAATGATTCCCATGTCGGTAAGGGAACAGTTCACCCTCCTCTTTTTAAAAGACATCTTTTGTTATGTATTTTAATTCACATACTATTATGTTGGGATATGTTCTTCTATATCCTTATTGATTTAAATTTTATGTCCATGTAATGAGATACCCTTTTTAACTCTCATAAACTCATTTTCGGAATTTTGTAGTGACGTCGTTAGGCTATCAAATTTTTGCAAGGGAACTTCTTAACCCAAATTTAATTCTTTGGGATAAACTTGTACACCTTGATTATGTCGTTCTATGAATATGAGTGAATAAACTCTGATTGTTTTACACTTAATATCCACTTATATTTCATGTATTCATTTTTCACACTTAATTATGTAATTGATTTATTCTTAATCCAAGGATACCGTCATTGTATGGGACTTTGTCTCAATCTCCATCCATTGAGGCATATTTTGTTTTATACACAACATTCTTATAGATGATGTATAAACCCCTTTGAATTTTACATTTATTCAAAAGGAATATTTTTTATACGAATCATTTACTAAATGACAGAAGGGAATTTTTTTGTCATACGTATGCGGCGACAATGACTTCTCCGCCGCCATGACCATTATTTGAGTATCAGCTTCCTCTACAAGAAATACCTTCTTTTTAAAAGAAAAATAAATACCATGTTTTAAATTTCATTTATTTTGGTACTAAAAATTGTTTTCATAATGTTTTTATATCAATGTGTTGTATTGATATCTTGTGATTGAAAGGTGGAAATGTAATGCTTCCTTTATGCATGTTTTATGTGATACGATTATGTTATGGATCTTGGGTATTGTTATGTAGACGGGTGGTTCTGTGATAAACTATGGGTGGGTGAGCCTGATATAGCTCTCCAATGCATTGGGTAATGCAAAGGAGTGAAATGTTAAGCTTTCTCCGAAAAGATTTAGGGAATATACAATGGTTGGTATTCCAAATGTAACCAAGAGGGTTACTCCCTACGTAAGAATGTTATGAATGCCTCAAGTTACCTTTATGACTTATGATTTAAATGATTTATTCATGATTTGATGAGTTATGTTAACATTCTTATGTTTTATGAGTAAAGTATGATTTCATTGATTCTTATGTGTACATGTACTCATGTTTTCTTTCCATATATTTTTATATCCCATACTGAGTTTTTTATGCTCATCCCATTATTTGAAATTTTTTTCGTAGGTCAAGGGAAAGGTACATGATATAATGATAGATTCAAGGATGTGTCAAGAAAGAATCCATGTTTTATTTTAAATATTTTTCCGTTGATGGAAAAAAATGAATAATATCTTTTATGTAACCACTTTGTTTAAATGTGGAATGTAATGCATGTTTATGATCTAATTCTATAAAACTCTAAACCTGAAAATATCCACAATGTGTAATCTTGTATTAACTCAAGCTTAAGTAATTTTTAAGGCTGGGGCCTTATAGGATATGTTATAATATACAAATTTTTTAATACCTAAACTATTTATCTTCGTCATGAGGACTTATTTTTAATTTCATGGAACAAATAATTACATGAATTATTTCGCAAAAGAGATTAAATAATTATTTAATTCATGGTAAAATAAAATAAAAGATATTATAAATATTAATATATATATATATATATAATTCACATAATTAATATGATGATTGAATATTCTAGATTACATTGAAATGTATACTATAAAATATTTTTTTAAAAATATGACTTGTTTTATTGAAACTTTTAATAAGATTGTAACTAATTGTATCAAATTTGAAAATAATGAATTATTATGGAATTGATATTTTATAATTTTTATAAAGAAAACATAAAAATAAAAAATATTAAAAAAATTAATAATATATGATCTAAAATAAATTTCCAAATGCATTTATAACCCGTTTGGAAATATTAGGCACTCTGATAGTGTTATTACATTTTAGTTCTTTATAAATTCTAATAGGGAAATCCCCTCTCATATAAAATGGATCTTCTTCTTCTATATACTATATACATCAAATGCATTTTGTTCGAAAAATACCTACCCAAATTATTCTATTGAATCCTGCACCACATTTTAATGAATTTTTTTTCTGAAGAATAACATGATTGTTAGTCACAATGTGTTATGGATGATGTATTATAAAATAAGAGGAAGGGAAAGGACATACAAAACATGTTAGACCCATGGTAATAAACATTATTTAAAAAATACTCTTTCAAATTTACTCTTTCAAATACTTTTAGACTAAATAAAAATGAATTTTTCTTTATATATACATAATGATTGGATATTACAACCATAGTTATGCATCAATGATTTGAAATTTCTTTTACATGTCTAAAATATTGTTTTCATATAAAATATTTTCATTTATGAATGAACATATTTTTAAAAAATAAATGGTATTTTAAAATGGAAAATTTATTTTACATAATAATTATTTTTATAAAAGATTAATATATAATGATTATAATCTATTTCATTAAAACAATATATTAGGAAAGGGTTATATCTTTAAAATTTAGGCTGGGGGATTCTGTTATATATTTTGATTCATTTTCTAAATGTGTAGATTTAATCGATTCAGATTCCCCAATGATATAATGGTAATATTCTACATTTGTAAAAAAATAATTATGTTTGATGGTAACTAAATTTTTATCCACAAGTGATACTATTTATTTCATAGTGATGTGAAAACGATTCAACATGTTACCTTTAAGATTTATACTTTCTAGGTATTTTATTGAAGACTCCTGATTTCATAAGGTCTGTTAAAGAGATTATGTTTTCAAATTTAAAAATATAACAATATTAAAAAAAAATAATGAAATTATTATATGATTTTATAATTATTTTATTAAAACATATTATGTTTTTTAATAAATCATCAATATTAAAATATGAATTATTGTGTAAAAAATGTTTACATTGAGCCCAAATATTTATTTAAAATTAATTTTGTTTGTAATTATTTATGTACTTATGATTTCATTCATTCACTTTAAATGAAATACTAATTTTTTTGACATCCCATAATAAAATTATTTTTATTGGGTCCATAGAGAGAGTGGGTTTGTGGATATGTTCAACAAGATTGTGGTCATGAATTATCATTAAATGTTTCAATGTTTTATTTTGATGAAATTTATTTAGTGGGAAATTTTAATCATAGTATAAGTGTACAAATATAATGTAGGTGTTTGTTATTTATTATTTATGACCTAATTATCTAAAACTCTAATCCTAAAATATCTATTAGATTGAAATACAATGTGTTGTTGTAAAATTTAGTAGAATATTTAATGATTATGTCTGGTTACATGTATGTTGTGGCTTCCTAAATTAAATAAATTTAAATTGGTAACTTTTTTGATATACAATTATTAAGATTATAAGGACTTATAAAATATATATCTATGTTAAATAACAATTATTTTTTAAATGGATAAACTAAAATATCACGGATCTCAGAATTATGTAGGATGAATTATTTTTGAGGATAAATGCATCATTTTTTCTCAATAAATGCATTTGGTTTTTTGTATGTCATTGTGCGAACAAATTCAGCAATTTTTTGGTGTCATCCCATTACAAGTATTTTAGGCTGTAAAATAATTTGTCTATTTAACAAAGTATTCATAGGTATGAGTTGGGTGACCAAATCATGTCTCATTTCATTCAAAATATTTTCTAGTAATGAAGAACAAAAACCTATAGTTTTCATACTTTAATGTGAGGTATGGGAATTATATATCACTCATTTTCATTTGTTAAAGTATTATACCTTATGATATTGTTAGGGGGATCAATTTGCTACATTTGATCCCATAGGGGAAATAAATTTTTGTTATTGATTCACAACTGGATTCAGATGGGGATATCTAATTCATTATGATATGGGAGACATGTAGGGATGAGTATCCCCCTATAATTTGATAGTCTAGTAAGTTAAATAGTTAATATGATACGGTGTATATACATATGATGGATCAAAATTTTTATGATATGAACATAAGTATCATGATATTTTTATGAATTTTTTTCACTTATATGATACATTCTTATTGTTATAATAATCCATTGTGATATAAATATCGATTATGATCATTTTATGATTACGAATGCACATTTTATGTTATTGTCATTATCTAAGATCTATAAACATAGATTTTTCTTTCATCCAATCCTCAATTAATATCGCTAATGTTTACCCTTACTGAGTATTAGATGTCACATGTTCATTATTTTTATTCAATTGGTCATTAAGAATGGGTTTTTATAGAGTATGTCTGTAAGGAGAACTGAAGGGGGAGATATTTATAGGGTACTTTGATGTTATTTTATTAAATAAGAAGATAGTGTTTCTAGTATGAAAAGTCACTAAAACATTATTTTACTTATTTGTATATTTTTGAAATATTTTTAATTCTAATCTAAAATATATAATCATTGTGTGTGAGAAATTAGAGTTACTATAATGGGAATTCCCTACAATCATGGGAAATTTTTCATGTGTCACTATGAGATTTCATATGGTATTACATAGAATGGTATGTCCTCTTGTGTCCTTTTTCCTCACTAGTGTATGATTATAGACATATGTATAAATGTATATGACTGCACTCTATTCTCACCATGGTGGAAATTTTATCAGCGATAAAGGAAAAAATCAACCTCATTAGTGGGAAAAGACTATACCAAAATAAATCATAATAATAGTGAGGTGTTTTCATAAAACATCAATTACCTTTTATACCCTAAAAATTATATTTTAGTCCCATGTTTGTTTTTGACTAATAGGTTGAATACTATATTTCAAAGCAATATATTTCATTAGTTTTTATGATGAAGAATGCATTTTGGATTTTAGAATGGTTGATTAAAATAAAAAGTTAAATTAAAAGAGTAACTAATAATTGTCAGGTCAAATGTTTTGGAAAAAAATTAAATATTATATTAAAAATAACTAAAAAATTATATATAATAAAAATGTTTTTTGAATATTGTTGATCATTCGATCACTTCCGTCAGAAATTTTTATATGTATAATTTAATTGAATTTATCCATTCACAAATCAAGACATCAATGTGTAAACAAAAACATGCCTACATACCATACCAACATGTCATTGTGTGTACATATTCTCATTTGAATGTTAGTCAAATTCATTAATACAACTATGAAATTTAACATAATTAATCTAAAATAATATGTGAAATAACTCAATAAATGATGTTAAAATAGTTATAATATCCACTTAACATTCATATAAGGAAGAAAAAAATTGAAATGTTAAATAGAAAAAATTAATAGTAATAAGACATTATTCATTCAAAAAACCATTAATTACCATGCCAATAACATAACATAATCTATTTTTATTCAAGAATTAAATTTCATTCTTCTTAGGATGTTTCTTTATTTATATTTTTAGAGAATTATTAATTAAATCATATAGAAAAAACGCTATAAAATAATTGGGACACTATGTATTAGTAAACAATTACCCGTAATATAAAACTATTAATATAAATAATGTTTTGTTTTCATGGAAAATCATATATACAATCAATGTTACTTTTCCAATTACATTACACATATATAATTCCTATGAATGAAAATCTAACACATGGACTACACAAATTAAATAAATAAGGTACATAAAAATAAAGAAACTTTTAGTCTAGTGGAAAATAAGAAAACCGATGAAATATTTCACCTTTATCACAATTTTCATTCAGAGAAAAAAATAAATCATTTTCACATGATTTTTTGTTCTAAAATAAAAAAAATAAATCCACTGTTAAGAAAATAAAATACCATTTTTCAAATATAGAACATCAAATTCATAACCAATTTAATTATCATTTCAATGGTAACTGTAACCCTGTAAAATTTATATGAGTAACCCTTTGGTAACTCATTGCATCATGAATTTCAATACAAGTAAAATTATCTAATTCATTAGAGTTCTATCTCGGTTCACCCGTTGTATAATCTATATCAGGCCTAATTTGCGTTATCCGTGAACCACCATAGTCTAAGTAGTATTGGGTTAACCCACCACTATTAAGGGGCACCCGTTTCTTATGTATAATTATCATGAACCATTTCATGAATAAAAAAAATATTCTTTCACTATTTATCATAGAAATTTAAATTTTATATTTTTCCAATATATAAAATGAACATACTAATATCATAAAATACATTAATATTAAAAAAACCCTTCTTTAATATCAAATCAAAATTTTCTTTGGAATACCTATTTCTAATAACAAAATACATTTTTCTTTTGAAAACCCAATTTTTAACACCAATTTACCCTATTATATTTAAAAACATTTTAAATACTAAAGTAACACAAAAAAGAGAATGTTTTTTATTTGAATTAATCATGAAATCCTTTAAAGGTTTATGAACTTCAAATAATGTATATGACATTGTAAATACGATGTTTCAATATTCTTTAATACAGATCATTCATTAATTAATTTTTAATGAATTTTGAACATTCAATACAGATATTCCATTATGAAAAAAATTTAATGATAAAAAATTTATCTTTATAAGAAAATCATATCCATATAGAAAAAGAAATATAATATATTTATGAAAATATACATGTAAGAAAAAGCTAGTTTGAAGGATGAAATTAATGGTATTTTTTAAGGAAGGTACCCCTAAAACTTTGGAATCATTTTAATCATATTCCCAATGAAAGAATAAAATAAAAAAAACAATTTAATATTATGAAATAACTGGAATGAATGATATAAAATGTCAAACTGTCTCTCTATACACATACTGATAGAATATAGGTGTATAAAATAAAAATCTGCCTAAATAAAATGAAACTGACTTGAAGTCCCTTACCTTCTTTTTGATTCAACACATTAATTTTTTATCATCCTCAATAATAAATATACATTTATTATATACTTTTTTAAGAACCATTTTAATGTTTAATATTCATTTTTTTTCACTTATTACGATATTATTACAATTACATAATGATTTCTGTTTATATTAGGCATTTCAATGATATTTTCCTTATATGTAAAAAAATTATTTTTTTGGTGAAATATTGTCAAAGAAGAAACATTATAAACATATAATAAAAAATAATAATTAAATATTTAACTTTATTTATAAAAAATTATTATTTTATAATTTATCATGTAATACGGTTCTGAAAATTGTATTAATTTATGACTAGGGAGATAGTAATCCATATATACTCATGAGTAACATGACTATTTTTCAATGATTATTGTGGAAATATTTTAACTAGTATTTTATATTTAATCATTTATAATAATATTATATATATATATATATATATATAATTATTTCATTAATTATAATTATTTATATGTCTTTTGTGATAGTGGTGAAAAAATAATCACATCACTTTATGGAGGTGGTAGTCCACACAATCATGAATGACATTGTAATTTTTTAGTCTAAGAAATATAATAATATATTATATTAACATAATAAAAAATATTTTGTTAATATAATTATAAATTTATTTATATCACATCTATTAATTAATATTATCATTATTGTCATCCACGTAATGTATTTGTTAATATAAAATCACTTCACTTCACGATGTGGTAGTCAGCTGTGCTCACTAGAGATGTTATCATATCCCATATGAAATAGAGATCAAGAAGATATATTTGATATCATAACTCAATAAGGAAAAATATTTTATAAATATAATATCAATAATTCAAATCCATCATTAAAATAATATGTGAGAGGAGATGATGGAAAATGAATGGCTATGGTTCACGAGGCGGAAGTCAATCGTACACAGAGATATTGATTTTGTAATCCATTTGATGATAGAGGATATGGAAATTTGTTACTATATTAATATAATATACATTATTTATGTATTATATATTATTTCTATTAAATTATAATAATATAAAATGAGTTGATGGATTTGGAAGAAGAAATAAATTAAACAGTTTCAGCAACTCATGATACCACTTTATCAAAAAAACCTTATTATGTATGCACAAAAATATGTTATAAGATGGATTACTAATATTTGTATGGAATCTATGTCATTTAGTAACAATTAATAATGTAATATATCTACATTTTGTCTGAGGAAAAGGGATATGAGGGTGTGTAGTGAAGAGGAGATGTGGTAGACTTTTAAAAATGAGTTGAGTGGCGCAAACGTATTTTTTTAAAAATAAAATGGTGATCCCACGTTGTTCACTTTCCATAAGGATCCATAACAGACCATATTCAAGAAAATTAAACAAAAAGATATATATATATGGACATAAAATATATTTTATAAATGTATTTAGATCATTATAACCCTTACCATTTTATATTATCGCTAATAAATCTTGTTTAAAAAAAATTATTTTAATTACTTTTTTATATTTTCACTATTGATTAATGTTAAATAGATTATTTGGATTTATTATATAATATAAAATTTTAAAATTTCAAATATAGAATCAATTTTAAATATTTAATTCATATATGTGTAAAAAGTTAATTTAAAACAAAAACTACAAACGTGTTTGAAAGGTCTCTTAGTGGTGTATTTTTGAACAAATGACGATTCTATATTAAGTTATTGAATAATAATTATCATTTTATGTATATAAATTAATATTTAATGATACATTATAATGAAATTTCATTTATCTAATTTCTAATTATATGTTTTATTTATTAATTAAAATGGAGAGTCATTGGCCAGTTTAATGTAGTTTTCTAAAAAACCAATTTTTAAACACAACAAAAAAACTAAAATCCAAAATAAATTTTCTTCAAAAGTAAATAAGTATATTAAATATAAATAAAATATAATTATGTTTTATTTTACCATTTTATAACTATTTTGGTACTTTTAGATTTTATATATTTTTTAAAATAATATGCATTTCAAAAAAAAGTAATTATCTTTATACTATTCATTAAAAATTAATATTTTCTGAAAAATATCAATATTTCACCAGTAGTTAATTTTTTTATGATAATTTCAATAATGAAATTTTTATTTTGAAATTACAATTATATATTCTATAATTAAATATTTTTAATAAACCAATATAATAAAAATGAATAATTAAAACTATTTTTTTGATTTATAATTATTATCATATTTTGATAATTAATGAAACTATAATAAGAAAAAGGAAAAATATGTATTCTATCATTACCCGGGATGTTATAATCATCACTCGTTTATGAAATTACATCCTGATAATTTTATTCACTAATTAAAAAAATCGGGATATCTTTCCCAGATAAAAATTTTAGATTCTCATATAGCCACCAAGACTATATGGTTCTCAAATAAAATAGTAACCTAGTGAATAATGGTATTCCCCATAAAAATACATATAGTCAAGAATATGAATATTTTTTTTCTTATAAGAATGTTTCCCTTCCAACTAAATTACTTCGGAGCTCAAAAAATGAAATGAATGTAATATATATTTTGTAATCATCGAGGAATGTAAAATGTTGTGTAATAAGAATAAATTCATGGAAAATACACTTTGTAAAAACAGATCCAAATTTATCTATGATTTCATATGTTTAAATAAACAATTTACTTATCATTAATTTTTTAATCAGAACTCATAAAAACTTTACATGGATATGCACTTAGAAATACATGATCACAAAGCCCAAAAAAGTTTTTTCCACAAGATTTATACATTGATTATTTTCCAAATCTAACACATCAAAAAATGTTATTTAATAAAATGTTCCATATCATCCATTTAATCCAAAAACACTAGTCCCATCAACTCTCTTTCCCAGACATCATCCAAATATAATTTTGACCATTACTTCTTTCCACACAATTTTTCAAATTGAGACATTTTTATATTGGAATAAAAACAATCAATATAAGAAAACCAAACCAAGTAAATATGATGACCCAAATATCATTAGTAATCCACTGAACAATAGTGATTCATATTTTCCATTGTATGATTTTTTTTCTCAGAAAATCCATTATATAAAAGATGAAAATCTTTATTGAAATTCAATTATATACCCAAAAAACTCTGAATACCTTGATAAAAATTATATGTGAAACTAGGATCACGGTTTAATATAATGAAGACTCTAAATCTATGTAACCTGGATACCTATTTTAGATATAGTTGATAATAACTATCTAAAGACATAAAATCCTTATTATTATGGTAACGTGAAGATCTATTAATCGACAAAAAATAATAAAAATCTCATTATTATATCAAGAAATTTTTGGTAATCCAACCATAAAATCCTATCATATATTTTCCCATTTCCTCTACTACACTATATGTTGTAGAAGAATTCAATTTTATAATTATTATTATGCGTTAACCTATTAAAAATTAAAATTCTTACTATAAGAGTACATTGTATCACTTTTCATTTCATCCCACCAGTAATACTCCCAATGTATTATGTACAAATTAGTGCTTCCAAAATAAATTGAAATTGGAGAATATTTATATTCACTTAATAAATATTTCTTTTCATATGAATCCCAATACACCCATAATTGTTTATGATCATAAATCACCTTTTCCATCCAAAATAAAATATAGAAAACATACCCTTCCCATTAGATTTTATATTTTCTTATAATTCATGGTCCTCATATATAGAATAATTAATAGTATCTAATAATTTCGACTACATTAAATCAAAAAATAAAACAGATAATGTTTATACATTCGAAGATTAAAGATTAAAATTACATAAATTATTAAAAAATGGTACATGTTATAAATTTAACATGGGTAATATAAAATTATATTTCTGACAAAATGAATTAAATAGTATCTTTTCATTTACAATATGATATTTAATTATGCAATCAGATTCCTTGATCTTTATTATCCATTTTCTCTGTCTCATGTTCCATTACTATTAATTTTATATTTACATAAATATTATGATATAATTATATAAATAATTTTATACTGTATGAGAAGTATACATAAAAATTTGTATTAAATCAAAAAATATAGGTAATTATAGATCGTATGTATTTTAATTTAAATCATGATGTTTAAACTGACATGATGCATAAAAAATTAATTAATCGTTCTGAAATAGGAAAGAAAAAATTCCTATAAATGAAGTATCACTATAAGTTAATAATTCACAATTTCTTGAAGGAAGGTCCAAAATTGTATCATTGAACAATAATCTATGTTGTACCTAAAAATATAACCACATTGTTTTTTCCAGATTAATTTAATTCTTTTCCATAATAGCCTAGTCAATGGGCTAGAATATTAAAAAATGATTTGGAAAAACTTTTTTAATAACTCGCTAATCTTTGAAAAATTGTTATTTTTTCTGATATTTTATTGGTGTGTCAATTCGTTAAAATCATTTGTTTTGAAACATTCATGAGTTATTCCACATTTAGAAATAATGTGTCCAATAAATGAATTTTTAGGCAAAATAATCCAAACATACTATATTTACCATATATTTTATACTCTTTTAATGTTTTAAAAATAATCATTAGGTGTATATTATATTGCAATGGAATTTTAAAATCTAAAAAAATGTCCTCAACCAAAAAAAGCACAGTCTATAAATGAGTTCATGGAAAACACTCGTCATTGTGTCTATAAATAAAACAGGTACACTGAACAACCCAAAATAAACAAACAAAAACTCATTATTCTTGAATCCAATCTGAAATAAATTCTTCAAAATGTAATACTCCTTCACCATGATCTGATTATACCCAATCCATAAATGGAAAATTAAAAAAAAAATCACCCATGAGATAATGAATATTCTTGATATGATTTATTGATACTTTTTATTACTTTTATTTTATTCAACTCTCTATAGTGATTTACAGAGTCTTGTAAAAATCAATCATTATAACAAAAAATTAGAGAACTCCATGGTGAAGTGATTGGGTGAATGAATCCTTTATCTAAAAACCATTTTTAAATACATTTCAACTCTAAAATATCTACATAATCTATTAGAAATATGTGTTTTGATGTAGGATTACAATCAGGCTATAAGTCAATAGAAAATTCAACATCTCAATTAGAATTAATTCCAAAAAATCACCAGGAAAAACAACAATGTATTTATTCACTTCTGGATAATAAATAATTTGAATAGTTTTATTATTTTAAATAATATGAGAGATATAATATTCATTACCATCTCAAATAATATTTTTAGCTTCATTTTTCTTTCAAATGATATATAATTACTGAACATTAAATTCTAAGCTTTTTAATCTATATTCTAATGATACTCTGAAATCGAATCAAACAAAATTATGATACCAATCTCTACTATGGAAGTAAAAAAATAATTTTAGGAAATACCATCCTAATATCATCAATAAGAAGATTATGATGAATATAGGTTCCTTTAATAATTAAAATGCTAGTTTTCCCCCAAATGTTCAAAATTCTTTTGTTACGGTCATATTCCAATTTTTCATAAAATATTAATTGAAATAAATAATATTTACATAGAATTTCAAACAATGCATTGGTATTAATACAATCAAAAAGTATTGAACCAGACACCACTTCATTCAATGGTTGATCATCAACTATAGATGTAGAAAACTAATATTTGACACCTTTATTTTTCTAACTATGATGATTTAGAACATGTATAATTACCACTGGAAATATGTTAGAATAATATACAAAATCATTTGTCTAAAAAACGTCACTATTGGATAGTAATCATTTCCCAATTTACTAGTTGTTCAGGACTATTTTCATTATAATAATGCGAATAATTACAATACAGATCATACTGAAACCAAATTTAAAACCCTATCAAACATTAGTCAAATGATATTTACGACACTTGGATCATTTTAAGGGATTATATCTAGAAATGTTATCTATTTTTTTATATATTTCCATCAATGTTAAACTTTTTTTAATTTTTCAATATTGTGAAATGTAGATGTTAGAAGACAAAATCTAAAATTTATCATCGCAATAGCACATATTCACATTAATATCAATTTCTAATGCGGTGAAATATTATTTTAAACTTGGTTTCAACATAATGTAAAATCTATTAACATTAATATTATTTTATTTTCTAATATATGAAACTCATCAGGAAATTATAGTGGTTTTTGATCATTAATATCTTTAGAATATTCAATATTATTTCATTAATTTCTTTCATGATTTTCCAATCTATATTCCAACTACCATTGGGAAATATTTTATAAGGAAAATTTACTAATATTTTCCTTATTCTATGAAATAAGGTTCATATTTATCTTAGGTATTCATAAAAAAATTCAACCATTGATCCGCCTCACCTTCCAAATAAAAAATGGAAAGGGTTCCCTTTTGATGATCTGATTATCACATGAATTAAAATATCTTCTTTGTGGATATAATCCATCTTTCTGAAACCATATCATCTAATAAGAATCTAAATTATGGTGGATGCTTAATCATGAAATTATCAACTATAGACATGTTCCTTGATGGTATATCAGGTTCCTATCTAGCCTGAATACCAACACCATTAATATCTTCCTTCTACTAAACCATATTTTCAAAACATATTATGTTCTTATTCCAACCACAAATGATACAAATTTTTGTGAATATTTTTCGCTTCATGAATTGCAATTCAAAATTACATGTTTCCTCTATATAAAATAATTCTGAACAGACTGAGTTTAGATGAAGAAATATATCATTATTGAAATTATAAATCATTTCAACATAATAATGGAATAAATTCTTTCATGTTAATGCTGTTAACATTATCCTCATATGTAAATTCATATAAACCATCCATTGATTCCAACAATAATGAAAATTTTTGAATCATAACATCATATTGGGATTTAGTCATGTGATAATATTCTTTCACATTGAGGATAATTTCAGGATTAGTGTTTTTTATAATTACGTCATAAATCATTCATAAAAACCCATATAATATATAGTTGACACTTTCTATAATTATACATTATTTCTATAATATAAAACTTTTAAAATAAATCATTATTTAAATTCTTTATAAATCATCATGGATTTTAACATGAATTATTCTTTTCCCTTTCCCATATTTAACATTTTGAAAATATTTATAATAATGGGAAGAGTACCCAAATATTAGTAATAGACATAAAATGAATAATGAATTTTTTTTAAGTTGTATTCTTGAACACCGTTAGAATTTTTAACCATTATCTTATTGTTATTTAAGCGAACGAAATAAATATTTTCACATAAGAAAAAAATGTTTTCCTCATATAAAACCACTAAAGTCATATAAATAAGATCATAACCATATTTGTAATCATAGATCATCATAATCAAAACCCATTTAAAAATATATTCAATGTAAAAGATGCCTTGTTAAATCCAAATGTGATACAATTTAGATACTCCATCCCTCATTCCTATTGATATATAAAATATCTCCTAATTCAATAGAGTGAAATCTTATCGCACCCATTTTATATTCTATATCAGCCTCACACAAAGCTATATTGGGTTCACCAATAATATTATCTACAATGGTATCACCCATCCCTATATGGTAATACTCACAAATTAGGAATAATTATCATGTACTTTTGCATAAAGAACACTTTATTATTTAATGATTTAGTACAAAACATTTTAAAAACTCTTTTAAACCCAAATATAAATCAATATAAGATATAAAAACCATTTTTTTAAAACATAATTTTGAATAAAAAATAACCTTTATTTTTAAAATCAGTTTTTAGTACCAAATTGAATTTTTATGATAACCTGTTTTTATTAAAAAAAACATAATCAATTGAAAATATATTTGTAATACTAATGTAGCCCAAAAAAGTGATGTTTGATTTTTATTTAATTTTTTTATTGAATCAAAAATCAAAATACTGGATAAGTGGTAGAAAAATCATTGGCAACATATATATTAAAATAAAATATTTATTTTAAAATTTTCTTATAAAGGAAAACATTCTATAAAATAAATAATTTTAAAAAAAATAGTATTAATGAATGAAAATTAATTTATAAAATTATCATTATATATAATTTTATTCACATATTCATTTTAAAAACTTTTATATGTAAAGAATAGTGTTTTTAAGGAAACATTAAAATCCAATTCTTTAATGAAATGTCCCTTACCACATTGTAAACATTTTAATAGAAATCACCATGAAATTGTGACATTATAGAAAATATTAACATTATGAGAAAATATTAAATCAGGATATAGAATGTCAAAGTGGATGTATATATACCTCATAAAACAATATAGGTGCAAAACTTTTATATTTTCCTTAACAAAAGGCATTTGAGATGATGTACCATGCACCAAATTCGATTCTTCGAATTGATTAGTTATATTCCTAAATAGTAAAATTTTTTAAATGTTAAAATCTATAAGAATCATTTAATTGTTTTTATTTTATTTCAATTGTTACCATGTTCTATAATATTATATTGTCCATTTTGATTACTTCGGGTGTTTCGATCAAATTTGGAATATATGTCAAAAAATTAATTTGAATGTTTGAAAAGTGTCAATGAGGTCATTATTTAATCCTTTATATAATACATATAAAAAAATATTTATCATATCAGTACAAATATATTACATTTAACACTAATCTTGTCATATTATTGTAAAAATTGAACAATGTTACGATATTAGTGATGGTTGGTCATATGTACGCAATAGTAAATTTTCTCATTTTTCAATGATCATAATAGAATGATGGTATGTAATATTTTATAATTATAGAATATTATTAATGTTATATAAAAATTTACTATCATTTAATTAAATTTAATATTATGTTTCATTCTTTTGATTGGATGATCAAAAATAGATTCACATCTCTTTGTGGAGGTGGTAGTCCCCAAGTATACGAATGACATAATCCTTTTTCTTATTATAAAATAAAATGATATAATATAATTTATTAATGATTAATATGTCATAATTATTATTATTATTTCATATAAAACACTTATATTTATTAAAATTATATTTATTAACTTCTATTTATTGCGTTAATGAAAAACGAATTACCTCCCTTCAGAAGGTGGTAGTCCATCGTACACACAAGGGATGTTATCATAACTTCTACCTAATGGACTGTAGGATTTTATATATTATATCATGATTAATAAGTATATGTATTTTTCAAATATCATATATATAAATTAAATACTTCAATAAATTTTTCCTGGAGATACGATGATGGAAATTGAATGACATCGATTCACGATGTGGTATCCAGTCATACTCAGAAATGATGATTTTGTATCCCATTTAATAGAAACAGTTATTTATTTTGTTTACAAAATTAACATTATAAATATCATAGTATATGTGACATAACTTTTTTCTAAAATAATTATTAAATAATATTTTAATGTGGTAGAATAAAAAATAAAATAATGATGCTCAGTAAAACACAATACCTCTATTTCTAACTACCTTCATCAATAAGAACCAAAATACATAATAGTGTTGTTTTCGGAATAAATGAAACTCGGAAATATGGATGGATTCAATTAAGTTATTTTGTTTTGAATTTCATAATAAAAACAACTTTGAATGTATGAGGAGATGAGGAAATGGTGTTTCATATTATTGCTTCGGTGAGTGGCACACCAATAAATTTATTAATGAAAAATATGTACCCACATACTTTCTTGGATAAAATGCTCCATAATGATGAATTATCAATAATAAGATATTATAATTTCAAATATGGCAATAAAATTATTTCAGACATGGTTTATGTCATTTTTACCCTTATCAATCTAGATTAACCTTCATTAATTATGTTTGTACTTTAATCTTGGTAATTATTTTATTCTATTTTCATGATTCATTTTGGTAATAATTAAAATTCTATGTATCATATAATATTAATTTATCTGGTTATAAATATAGAACCAATTTTACCAAATTAAATTCATTTATTTAGTGTGTTCCAATTGAAAACAAAACTCACACATGAAACGAAAAAATCAATTTTTCATGAAGATTATGTTTTGAGAAAAAAATTATTATAATATAACTCAATGATTATTCAATAATAATTATATGAATATCATTTAATATTTTTGGATATATAATCATATTAATTTATTTATAACATTCTAAATTAGTTTTTTTCTTAAATAATTATTTTGGATGAACATTATGTATTTTTTATAAAAATTCAAACAAATAAATTTTAAACAAAAAAATATACAATTAATAAAAATCTAATTAAAGGTGAAACTAAATAAAAAAATAATATATATAAAAAAATAAAACCATGTTTTTGGAAATCATATTCAAAAATTAATTGCAATTTTACATTACTTAATTTAATAAAAAATAAGATATTTTTATACAAATTGTTAATTTTTTAATATTCACCAAAAATAAATATTTTTTAAATAATCCCAAAATTTCTCATTAAGGTAATCAAGTTATTTGGATTAAAAAAAAAAAAAATTAATTTTTTGAAATTGAAAGTAATTAAAACTATATTAAATATTTTAAATAAAATTATAAAATAAATGAGTTTAATTGAAAATAATTCCATTATTATATGAAAAATGGTTAATAATTTTAATATGAATTTTACAATATCAAAAAACATGTGTATGAAATATTATATAATACACTCGGCTGTTAAAAATATTGCTTCAAGTTAAACTACCAAAATAAAAAATTTAATAATCATAATCATTAGGGGTAGTCTGTTGATCTATACTTCCATGAAAAGATTGAAATGGATCCACTAAAGGAAAAATAATATCTCATATCCTTCTTATTTAGAGATATTCTTGTTATATGAAAAATTCATAGATATTTTATGACCCACTAACTCAATTATAAATTTCACATGATAGTTTATTTCCTTGATCCATTTAGGAATCTAGAGGGAAATAATATAAACATGTTAATAGCCTCCATATCACTCTTCAAGAACCATCATGCGCCTGCAGAATCCTTCACGGATATCCAGGGTCTGGTGTGCCTGCTCAGCCTTTGAGCCCTGCGGAGCGCGTGGAGACTCCCTCGGTGGTGGTGGTCCAGCGGGGACCTGCGGAGTTCTTGGAGGTTCCTTCGGTGGTGGTGGAACAACGACCCCCTAAGAAGGTTGAGGAGGTTCCTTTGGTGTGTTTGTCATCTCGGGAGCTTAAAGAGGCGGCTTCCTTCCATGATCTCACACTGGTATCTCGGTTTGTTACTCCAAGATGTCCCTCAACTTTTTCCGGGACTTTGTCGATTCGTGGGGACTATCATCTTTGGTGGCAATTTCTGACGTGTCGAGGGTTTCTTTCTGTGTGCATCTGGCTTCCCGGGAGGATTTTGTGAAAGTATGGTCGAGGGGGGATTGAAGGTGTGGTTCTTGGCATTATTTGCTATCTAGGTGGTCATGGGACTGCCATCATGGGCGTGAAACATAGTCAGATGCAGTTTGGATGGCTTTTCTGGGACTCCCTCTTCCTCTTCAGAACCCGGCGATCCTGAAGGAGGTTGGTAGTTCTTTGGGATCTTTTCTATGTGTGGACGAGGACACTAAGATGATCAGGACGGCAGCAAAACCTTTCATTTGTGTTGAGATGGATCTAACATTGAATAGGCCCTCAGTGGTGCAGTTTGAAGCTGAGGACGATTTTTGGTGGAAACAAATTCTTTTTTATCCACAATATCTGCGTTTCTGTGTGTTCTGCGGTTTGCATGGTCACGAAACAAAGGGTTTCCGACGATGGAGGGAGGTGGTGGAAGCTTCTAGTCCTACTCTGGATGGGGAACTAGGTCATGATCCACCTGTCTCGGGCAGGTCTGATGTTTTGAAGGATAACATTTTCCCTCCGGAAGTTTCAAATGTGAATCCGACCAGCGACCCATGTGGGTTGGGTTACACCAATGACCAATATGGGGAAACATTTCCTGACAGGGATGGGCGCTTGTTAGAGTTACCCTCTGGGAAGATGGACCTCATCTCATGGTCTTTGGGTCTGGTTCCGCAGAGGTTTTCCTCTTCTCATAAGGGAAAAGGCAAGGAGGTCGATGTTTTGTCTTTTTCTCTAGGGATTCCGGCCAGTCCACTGCCCTCTCTGGCTTCTCCCATTGGTTTCTCCTCTCAACATTCTCTTAGGACCATCCAGACCAGAATTGCAAATAAACTTATGGCCACTTTGGATGAGGGTCTGTAGGTGTTTAACTAGAACAGAGGTGCGGAGAAGGAGGTGTTGTCGTCGCAGCGTTCTCCTCAGAGGGAAATTATGTTCTCATTGTTCCGGGGTGATCTGGGTTTGGAGTCACTCCCACGTGGCCCATCAGGAAGAAAGCCTCGGTTGGAAGAGTTAGATAATATGTGTAATGATGGTATTTTTTCAGCAAAACAGAGCAGCGGTAAGGGAGGTTTTTCGGGACCGCTCACTCGTTCGAAGTCTAAGGGGAAGGGTGTATCTGTACCCTATGAACTATCCTTTCCTTTGGGCCAGAGATCCCGGAAGAACCTGTAGGATTCTTTCCATCATCATTTGTAATGCACATGGTATGGGAGCTTTTGCTATGCGGGATTTTTTTATCATTGGAATGCAGGAAGGGAAAAGTCTCTATAATTGTTATTCTTGAACCAAAACAGGAGGCTTGCAAGCTTCCTGGGTTTGCAAGAAAGATGGGTTTTTCTAACTACATTCATGGTGGCATAGTGAACTCACAGGTCTAGGTTGGATGGAGGGAAAGAATATCGGTGGTGAATGTAGGAGTGATGTCTTAGTGTTTAGATATGTGGGTGGAGATGGATGGTGCCTCTCTTATGTGCTTGTTTGTCTATGCGAGTAATAAGGTGGTGGAGAAGAGGGAGTTATGGTCACATTTGACATCGCTACAAACTAGATCTATGGCCGGGTTCGTGGGAGGTGAATTCAATTCAATTGTAGATATTTCATAGAAACGTGGAGGATTGGAAAGAGTTTTTATTATTCAAACAATTGGAATAAAAACGATGGTTTCTTACAGGTGGTGAGGAAGTCCTGGGAGGAGGAGGAAAAGGAGAGGTCTTGGGGAGGGTTGGTGAACCGTCTTAAAAGACTCAAGTAGGAGAACAACCAGTGCTTGATGGTCCAAACGAACATGAATGCTGGGGTGTCATCCCTACTGGAAGAGGTTAACGGATTGGAGGAGTCTCTTCTAGCCTTGTGGGATGAGGATGTCTTTGTTGAGCTTTGTGATAAAAGGAGGGTTTTGGTAGAGAAGTTGCTATAGGTGGATTGGAACTTCATGCAGCGTTCCTGAGTGTGATGGCTTAAGGAGGGGACCGCAATAGTGCTTACTTCCATGTATGCATTAAATAAAGGAGGAGTATGAAAATATATCTAAAAAAGGGAGGATGGGTCTTACACGTCAGATGTGGAGGTAGCAGGCAGGCTTGATCTAAATCACTTCGAGAACTTGTGGGCGGGGGAGAATAGCACCAGTTTTGAAAAGGAATCTCTAGGGGACTCTGGTTTTTTGAACTGTGTACCTATGCTGATTACTTGTTCTGAGAATGAATACTTATCTTCATTACCCCAGGAGAGGGATATAAGGGAAGCTCTGGGGAGCATTCCGCGCGAGAGTGCACCTGGGTCGGATGGTTTTCCGACTTCTTTCTATTGTGCTTCTTGGGATGTGGTCGGGCCCTGTGTAGTGGAGGATGTTCAAGACATCTTTCGAGGGGTCCCCTTGATCAAAGGGATCTCGGCCACAAGGGTGGTTCTTGTTCCAAAACTCAAAGACCCCATCCTCATCAGTCATTTTAGGCCAAGATGCTTGTGCAACATTTCTTATAAAATATTGTCAATGGTTATTAGTAGGAGGTTATCTAGTCTTCTCCCCAGGATTTTATCTGAGGAGTAGCATGGTTTCATACAAAGGAGGAGTATACAGGGGGCGATTGGAATCGCGAGCGAGATAGTTCACGATCTGAACAGGAGGACGGTTGGATCCAATATTATTCTACAGGTGGACATGAAGAAGGCATACAATAATTTGGAATGGGGTTTTATACTCCGGGTCTTGAGAAGATTTTGGTTTTGAGGAACAGTTATGTGATCTTTGTTTCAGATGCTTTGCCTCCCCCTGGATTTCGGTTTCGTTACTGGGGATGTGTTTTGGTTTCTTCAAATTAGTGAGGGGTGTGTATCAGGGTGATCCACTCTCGCCAGTTATCTTTGTCTTGGCTCAAGATGCATTGTCCAAGAATTTGAAGAAGGTCATGACAGAGGGTACCTTGAATCCGTTTCGGGGCAAAAGATGCTCCGGGGTTATTTTTCACATGATGTTCGCTGATGAAATACTTTTGTTTTTGAATGGTGGATGCAGGAGTTTAAGTGCCTTTAAGGCCATTATGGGTTTATACGGGAAGCAAAGTGGGAAATCGGTTAACCATGAGAAGATTCATGTGTTCATATCTAGCAAATGCTCGGTGAGGAGATGTATGACCATCCAGGAGGCTCTTGAATGTGGGCAGAAGCAGCTTCCTATTGTTTACATGGGGATACCTCTATCCAGTGGGACGATATTGAAGAGGCATTTCAATGGGGTTTTGGATCGCATCTTGGGGAGGATATTCAACTGAAAGAACAAGATACATTCGTTTGGGGGAAAGATCATGTTGATTAACAGTGTGTTGTTATCCATTACCATGCATCTCTTTTCCATCATCAGTCCCCAAATGGGAACTGTTGAAATAATTGAGCGCATCCTGACATCCTTTTTGTGGGATGCGAAGGGAGATGGCAGGTGTCATTGGGCATCGTGGAAGAGGATGGATGGTCCAGTGGAGGGTGGTGGGGTTGGGTTACGAGATCTCGAGGAAGTTGTACTGTGAACGCACGCCAAGCTTGCATGGGAGGTGATTGTGGGTAAGACTCTGTGGGCTAGTTTTTTCAGATCCCGATATGGATGGAATGGGGACATCTGCATGTGTGGGGCGACGCGACTAGCTAGATGAATGTTCTCTCATCTGGATGTACTTATTGGTCACACCAGATGGGTGATTGGCCTCATCTAGATAAGTTTCTTCGAAAGACACATGGACAGAGGAGAGACTCTGGTGTGAAGGCTGCTCCAATCCTGACATCTTGTTTAAGGATGCATGCGGAAGTTTTGATTTCATGCATGAAAATTTTAATGTGGCACAAATGAGTCTCCTAGACAATGTGGTTATGAATGATGAGCCAGATAGGTGTTGTTTCATAGAGGTGATCTCGGGGGGTTTTAACATGAATGGATATAGGAGAACTTTACATGGTAATGACACGACGGCTGGAGAAGAGGAGACTACTTGGTACAAGGTTTTACTAACAAGAATGAACTTTCTAGTGTGGAGGGTCGGAAATCAAGCCTTACCAACAGAGGAAAATATTCATAGAGGAGGGATCAGTTTGGCCTCTCGGTGCCACTTTTGCGAGAAACCATGTGCGGAGTCCACTCTCCACCTGTTTTTTCAGGGTCGATGGGCGTCCTTCCTTTGGGCTCGGTTTGATCGTTTTTGTTTTCAATGCGGGGAGTACCACTCGGTCCATGACTACATTTCATTCTGGCTTTATAGGATTGACGGAAGGTCAGGGGGGAGAATAGCACACATCATTGCTCTTGTAGCCATATACTGGACCATTTGGGAGGCCAGAAACCAGGTACGGTTGGGTGGTGTGAGGTCCTTGTTATTTCTTCAGATTTGGATGAAAACTATTATTGTGGAGTTTTCCTCCCTTCCCAAAAATGGTGTTTTATTGCTTATGATGGAGGGCCTGGTTAGTGAACAGGATGGACAAAGGATGGATAGAGGATAGTGCATCAAATGGCAACTTCCAATGCATGGGTGGAAGCTTAATGTGGATGGCTCATGTGTGGGAGGAATTATGAGGGGCAGTGTCTTGATGCGAGACTCCTGGGGTTCAGTTCTGGTTGCTTTTAGTGCGTATTATGGCCCAGGTAACTCTATGGGCGTGGATTTTAGAGCTCTTCTATCAGGTTTGATGGTATGTAGGAGGAAGGGGCTCTCGGTGACAGAGGTGGAATCAGACTCGATGGTTCTGGTCAGATCTCTTCAGGTCTATCAAGACATCTCATGGGATCTAATGTATATTTGTCGCTGGTGTAAAGTGGAGACTAATCAGGGAAGGGTGGTTCACCATAATCTGAGGGAGTCTAACATTGCAGCAGACGAGCTGGCACGTTGGTGTCATCCTGAGGAGACGCTTGTGGTTTATGACACCCTTAACTCTTTATCTGTGGAGTGCGCTAATGTGGTTCGGAAGGACTCTCTTGGCCTTCACTATTTTCGTCCCCCATGAAATGTAAGGTCGATTTCTCTTGGTATTAATAGAAAAATAACTTTCAGTCAGTCATATCGATTAGCTAATTACTAACAGTCTAATGTTTGAATAGTTGAGTTAATGTGAGTTAAAAATTATTATTAATGTCATATAAACTCAAAGGCAAATAAGATTAAAAACAATGTTTTATAGTAGATTCTTATGAAATGGATATAAGTTTTATAATAATGAATTAGTATTTCTAAGTATTATAAAACCAATAATCTTATATTATGGAAATAAATTAATGAATATACCACAATAGATATGAAATCATAAGGAAAATATCGTAAGAATTGGTGAATATATTATGAGTAAAAAAATATGATAAAGGCCCAGAAAGATCACATAGGATCTGAATATTTGCATTGGAAGGAATTGTATGGGAGATCCAAAATATCCTACATGAAGTTAAATTGTCATAAAAGAAATGGAAATTTATTATGAGGAATGACTATTTTTTGGAAAATATAATGATCATACATGGTAAAAAATGCCCTCAAAGGATCATAACATATCTTATTGGAATCGGAGAAGATATTTTTTGATATTATGCATTAACCAGAAATTATAATATCTTGAATAAATTGATTTTTTTTAAAAATTATTTAAAATCATGCCTTATTAAATTGATTCAAAAAAAATTTCATAACAAATATATTTATTTTCACAAATAAGTTAAAATATCAATAAAAAAATAATTTTTATGTAATATTATAAATATTAAAATTGAAGAGAATAAATAATTGAAATTAACGTAAAAAAGAAATTAAATTTCACACTCAATCGCATATTCTTGGCCTTAGGGGGAAAAATGATCACAAAAACATATTCATATTGCCATAAACATAACTAAAAACACCATATTCACTGGGTAATATATCCGGTGGATATTTATAAAAAATTACTATATTTTTTAATTCATGTTTCTTCATAATAATGGTGATAATAAAAATTTACAGGGTAAAATGAAAAAAATAGTTGATACATTCTATGTCTGTCTTAAAAATTTATTTTACTAATTTATTTATTATTATTCTAATCATTTATTCTATTTCTTTTTATTTCTTCTCTTTAGTTATGATATAATTTCAAGTAATCATTCAAATATCATATTATAATATATATTATTAAAAGGAATCATTTATATTTCATCATAATTATATTTTCCCCATGCAATAATTAATATTAGATTCAATAATTTTACAATCCACTAATATATAAATTTACGAAAATTGATGTCCATCAATTTTATGAGATATACATTACTCTAATCATATTAATGGTTATTTTACCCTAACATTATTTATTGTTATTTTTTTTATTTTTCATAAATCATTCTTCATATTAATTTGAAATTATTTTTCACATATTGATCTATTTTTCTAACCAATGAATATTTATAAAAAAAATCTAATATTCCTAAATAAAATAAATTTCTATGAAACATTATTAGTCTCAATTTGATAAGATTTATTATATAATATTATAACCCATTTCTATTTCATGGGTTTTTTCTAATATTTTTTTATTTAGGTAATATTTATATTCTATTTATTATACATATTAATTAAATTGTATGACTTTATTCTTGAATCCAAAAATATACATCTATTAGTAGATTTTGTTATTATTATTATTATATCTCATTAGATACTATATGTGATGAATGACCAGTTAGCATAGATCATTATGTTATGTTGTCTTAGATATGATAATTGACATTTTTTATGGAATATTTATTACTTGGGCCATATTATTATGATTATCTTGATTACCATGTTCCTTTATATAATTTTATAATAATTTTTTGGGTTATTATTTTTGATATTTCCCTGGTTTACTCTTATGTTATCTCACCATCTTGATAATGTTGGTGGTTACATCGATTGGATTTTGTTTCATACATCTCACACACACATAGATATATATATATATATATTGGATGTCATATAAAATGGTAAATATATTAATATTTCTATGATTTTATTATGAAGTAGGAAATTAATGATGTTGTTTAAATTTTTATGATATTATATTATGTCATACTAGGGAATTTTAACTTGTGCGATAGTTTTTGGGGTTTAATAGTAGTAAAAATATTGCTAAATAGATCCAAAATGGATTACAAAACCAATAATTAATATGTTATTAGGGGATACTTGGTAGAAGTATTTATTAGATATATTTTACATTAATAAAATATCTTAAAATTAATACTTATATAATTTTCATATAAATTACGCTTTGGTTTCAAACAGGTATTATGGTAAAATATATATAAATGATTTAATCCATATATATATATATAATTATTTATCTATAGTTATATCCATCCAAAAACAATATAAAATTATAGTGGTTGTTAAAACCACTAATTTAAACTATATTTACTAATGAATTTACATGGAATGTGATAAGAATAAATGAAAATTTATCTATAATTGAAAAAAATTAATTAATATTTATATATTTTTATTAATAAATCAATTATCAAAATATACTATTATAAAAATATAAAATTTTATATTTATATGCTTCTATTAAAAAGTAAAATATCATAAAATAACACACACACAAACACAATCAGGTTTAATTTGAAATAAATTTTCATAAAAAATCATATATGTTATGAAAAATGAATAAATTGAAGGTCACAATCCACAATTTTTTTTAATTACCCAAATGAGTGATATTGATAATAATTATCTATATTACTTTCATCATGTGTTTTTGTTATAATTTATTTTAAAATAAAAAAAATTATATATCGATATATAGTAATATTAATTTAATGTAATGAAATATAGTGATTAATATAATTATATTACTGTGAAATTTTTAATATTTATTTTACCAATGTTGTAGAAAATTGAATCACTGAAATTTACAATAGTCATATGGTTTATCCATGCTAATTAATTTTCTAATGTTCCTCACATCTCATTATAAATTTTTATATAACACCACTATCACTGTATTATATTTTTATATTTCAAAATTATGTTATTCGTAACTAATAATTTCATATATGATTATAAAGGAAGAATAATAATATAACAAAGAATAGACACATGTGCCAAAAAATGACCCATGTTCCTTTCATGATTTTTATGACTTGGATGGTACAAAACACATCTTGTATAGATGAAATAATTGATTCTTGGAAAACTTATATCTCGCATGATAATCATGTGAGACAGAGTAGGAGTGTGCGGTGCTAGAATCTAAAAAATAACCTCATTTTTAAGTTGAAATAAATTATATTTTTAAATATATTGTAAGGTAAATATATAAGTAATATTAATAAATGTTTTTACACCAATATCATTTGTATCTTATTCACATAATTGAAAATAGATTTGGTGTGGACATCTATGAATATGGATTTCCTCAAAAAATCACACCACCCTTTTAATTTCTATAAAAAAGATATAAATGAATAATTTAATTGATGGAAAATCAATCAATTAAAATATAAATACTTTAATCCATTATAATTAAATCTTGATAGATATTTTTCTTAAAAACATCACCAAACTAGATGTGTGAGGGATTAAATGTTTGAATCATCTAGGTGAATTTTTCCTTATCACCGATTAAAATAAATTAAAGGTAATTTAGTAACATATAAAAACAAATTTTGAAAGTAAATTCAATATAACAATATATTATTCAATACCATATTTTTCTCATTTCGATGAAAATCTGTAAAAACATTCATCATCCGTCAAGATAAACTTTTGTTACATTATCATACATTTCAATGATAGTCAATTCTATAGTATAAATGTTATTCAACATTCTAAATGTAAATATATTTCATATCTTAAAAATATTTAATATCAATAGATGCATGGTAGCATCAAATATAGTTATACAGAATTCAATATTTGAAAATTAATATTCAAATTTAAATGAATTTTATTACATAATGACCATAAATTTAATAATATGAAATCAATATAGTTAAAAAATTATATATGAATCAGAAATCTAATTCTTCCAAGGTATAAGAATATGTCACAAATATAAAAATGTAATGGTTGTGTTAAAATTATCACTATCCAACTAATATGTGATATTTTTTTACTAATTAACCCATAACATTTTTAGGATGAAAAACTATTTAATTTTACCACTATGTTCATGAATATAATATTCCAAAATTATCAAATAATAATTGTTCTCTTATTTCAAGTTTTATTTTATGAATTTTTTTAAAAAATACGATATATATAAACTCATGTTGATATCCTACCATAAAACTTTAATGGGGAATATTTAGCAAGAGGAAGTGTGTCATATTTTTATTAGAGGGATCCAAAGGTCATACAAGATGTTGTTGGGAGGGGACTAGATGGTATATGGGATAGAGTATTCAGGGAATAAAACTGAATAGATGATGAAGTAATTATTGTTGGAAAACCATCAACCATAAATTAATTATGTTCACATTAATTTTTTCTCATCAACTTTCCTATCATTAAAACATTAAAAAAAATTAACATAAATTTTGAAACATTAATAAGGTTTGTTTGTAAAAATTAAACACATAATTCATTAAATGATATTTAAATACAATAAAAATTATATATTTTTTAAAATATATAATATAATAGAAATTAATTTTTTTATTTAATTGTTTTTTAAAATTATAATCATTATATAATTCAATATTATATTACTATAAAAATATATTGTTATAATTATTTATTGAAGCATGTCAACCATGATATTGGGGAATGAACAAATCCATCTATGGATTAATTAATATAATTAGTTCCAAAATCTTATCAAAATCAATTGGATTAGTTTTTCCAAAATTTATCTAATGATTGAGTAAAACTCTAATTGAACAAAATATTATTTTTTGTGATTTTTTTGTAATGTTAAAGGTAAAAAGTCATCGATAAAATATTTTTGATAAAAAAATCATTACATGTAAACTATGATGATTTCAGTTAAGAATTCCTAAAATGGTACTAGAATAGGCAAAATTCACTTTATTATTATATAATATTCAATGGAATATATCATTCTATATTTTTTCCTTATATTTTTCAAAAAACGTTTTATTTTTATTTATTCATATATTACTCATTATAGTGAATTATTTTATATATTGTTGATGATTTATTTTTTAATTAAATTGCACATGGTTATTATAATGTTAAAACATGGGTTTCATATAAAATCTTATTAGAATGAAAAACATCAATACTATGATATAGAAAATAATAATCATGATATTGATGTTTTAGGAATAAAACGTGTATATTCTATTTATGTATTCGGACATCAATATATTATGTATGTGGGACTGATTTCCCACTATTATTTATATAATGAAAATTCAAATATTTTTCACCTACATTTACTATTTATACTAATATTTATAATCATCTATGTAATATTAGTGGTGATCTATGATCAATGGTTAAATTTTGTTTTGGATTGTTAAAATTAACTCATTAATACGCATCATTAAATATTCAATATAATCATATACACAATATTTTTCTATAAATGTTTTATTTAATTTCAAAATCATACTTACACACAAGTTAATCAGAACTAGTATATGTTTTCTAAAAAAATATTTTCCCATGTCCAAGGAATTCAAAAAAAGATCATATTAACACAAGATTATTTTTTTACACATTCATAGTAGATTCACCATATGTTTCAATACCATAATTTAAAGAATTATGTAACACATAATATAAATTCAAAATGTACATTTCAAATTATTTCAAAAGATTTTTTTTCCATTAAAAATCTTTTAATTTTTAAATAATGTTTAATATATAAATAAACACAAAGAGAGATTTTATGTTATTTTGATGATAACCAAAAAAAATAAATATCTACTAAAGGATCTGAATTGGATATATATACTTATTGAAAATCCAAATCACATAGTTAAATAATAATATGAGATATCATGGTGTAATTAAATATTTAGTTTTTATAATTTAGAATCTTTTAAAAATCTTGTGAAATAATAATTTTTAATTTATATAGGATGCCATTTAATTTTATGATAAATTTTATATGTGATAAAAAAATATTATCAATTTTGATTTTAATGGAATTTAATGATTTTTTTTAAATTATGATTTTCTAATTTATTCATTATTTTTTATTAATATACTCTTCCAAAATTACTAATTGACTTTTATCAAGTTATGGAAATATTTTTCACTCTTTTTAAATCGAATACACAATACAATTTCACAGTTATTCATTAATACATGTATATATTTTTAAATAATTTATCACAATCATGTTATCAGGTTTTATCATGTAATTAGTATTCATGGGGATATTATCTACATGAATTTAATAATGAAATATTTCTACTATCATAGGAATTGAATTATTTATTATTCTATATAGGTCATGATATAATTTGAGGGAATTGTTTTTGAATATTGGAATCATATTCTATACAATTTTGGATATCTATCTTAAACTAATTCATAAGATGCATTTTAATTCTAAGTGAAAATTTCACTTTAATTAGTATTCAAAAAGTCATGGATAAGATCAACTAATATATTCCAATCATGATATGGTTATCCTGAATAAAGAGAAATAACATTTTTCATGTTAATATTTATATTATCCTTGAGTATTCATAGTAATATGTTTTGATGTTAAAGATGATTCCTTTAAATAGAGAAAAGAAATTTATTATGTTTTTAATTTCATTATTCCCTACCAGGTATGTATTGTGTTCATTTGGATTATAAACACCAGTTCTGAAAATAACTATAATTTTTAATTATATATGCATGTTCCTATTCTATCAAAATTTATGATGTTAATTAATTATAATGTTTTATTGAAAATTATATCTCCACAACCATATTATGAAAACAATAATTATGACATAATAATTTTTTCTCCCATACATGGATCTATATGAAATTGGAAAATAGAGGATGTCATTGGAATCCATATCATAGATAGGTATCTTCCAAGGTTATGTAACCTATGTTTAATCTATATTTAACAATAATCTTATATTTTTTTGACAAAAATATTAATTTAATTATGTAATACTATAATAAAATAATTCATTCACATTTAATAGAAATATTTATAATGTTTATGTTTTTAATAAATGTTTTTGTTTTGTATAATGTTGATGAAGGGGTAAAATAAAATCAGTATAATATTTCTGTATCTAGTACAAAATATTTAATAATATCATTCATAATATATAAATTATAAATAAAAACATTTCACTCAATATGTAGGTTGGTATCAAACATGTGGACTTAAAATGTAATTTTGTTAAAGATTGTTTTATTATAATGAAAAAAATAATTATGGGAAACAAATGAACGATAATTGGAATATTTTTCAATAATATATTTAATGAGAAGAAATATATATTATATTTTATAAAAAAATTATTTTTTTTATTAATATTAGCATATTAAATTTCAAATTATAATTTAAAAATTAATTTAAAAATTTTTCATGGAAATTAAGAAATAACTAATTAACTCATTCATTATAATAAATATAAAAAAACATTAGATCTCCAAAAACAAGAAAATTACAAATATTATATTGTATAATGGAGAATAAATTAGTCATGGTTTTTTATATCTCATGAATCCTTATCATATTTATTTTGATTTTTTAGGGAATAAAAATGTATTGGAGACACATTGGATAATTATATAATTAACATGATAATAAATTAGTAATAAGCACCAATAATATAAAATATGGATTTTTAACATGAAAAAATAATTTTTAATTAACATCGAAATTATTAATTTTATTCATATCAAATATTTTATGAACCAAAAAAATATCAATTTTTAACAACATATTCATCCTCTAGGATTCATGCATATTTGTGAAATAATGATCAAACAAATTATATCTATGAGGAAACCATTATTTGATAGTTATAAAATAAATGTGTTTAGAGATAAGAGGAGAAAAAAATATGTTATTAAAAATAAATAATATATAATTTAATAAAAATGGGTGGTGCTATTTAAAATTACAGGGGCCACAAATTATTACGATGAAATAATATTTTTAGGATGGTCTCCTACAACATAAAAATATTATTCCTTTATTTGGAGGGGATATCATTGGTTTCTATTTTTATAGAAGAATCATATAGTTTGAATTAGTTTTGAATCATAGGTACTATATTTTATTATTTGGAATCAATTCTTGGGGTGGACTAACTGTGTTTTTTTGTATATATCATGTCATTTTTAGATTTTTTGGAAATTTTAATAGCTTTATTTGGTGGTTTCTTAACACATCACTAAAAAATAAAATAAAACATAAAATTTGATATATTGTTGAGTAATTCCCCAAAACACTCTGAATTTAGATTTCAGGGCATATATATTTGTATTAAATTTTTAAATTTTATAATATTATATTTTATATGAATGGGTCATTATAAATATATATGTGTGTGTGTTTCTGTGTGTGTAAACATGTGTGTATGTGAATACATATGGGATATGATGAATTATAATGATTTAATATTCACAATAATGATATATTAAGAGATTATTTAATATGAAAATCTATGTGTGTTTGTCTTTGATAGGGTTTTATTTTATTTTTAGGGGGGTCATAATAATAATAATATAATAATAATAAGGTAAATAATTATATAAAGAAAACCCTATAATACCATCACTATAAAATATATAAAAATAATATAAGTGAAAATATCCAACACTAATGAAAATTATATAACGTGAGCATACGTATCACCTTTAACACTGTAAAATGTAAAAACATACATTCCTCAAGGAATGTAAAAGATGATAAAGAATTAAAATACTCAATGGGTTATTTTGCATGGACAAAAAAACCATTTTCTATTATTTGTAGAGGTGTGTGACCTTAATTTATATGATTCCCATATCCCATAGGTTTTACATCCAGTAATTGAAAAAAAATCCATCTAAAAATATAAGAAAACCTATCTATAATCCTATTGACTATCAATGACTCTCTTTCAATTATAACAATACTCAATCAATTTGTTCTAACATTAGATAATATATCAGTACAAAAATACAAGATTAAGCTTAGATTTAATGTATTTGAAATTGACTTATAATAATAATACTATTTATATTAAAAGATAACCTTTTCTAGTATGTGTAATGTGTGTCATAAGAGTGGGTTAAGTGCGGTGTATCTCTGAGTGGTGATAGGCATGTCAGTGTATAAGAGGATAAAAAATGATGAAAATATATTTTTGAGATTATGTGGGCATTATATTGGTGTGTGAGGTGTCATGTGAATAAAAAATGAAAAAAAATTAAATGTTGCAATCATCTAGTGTGGGGATGTGTTGTGGAAAAGGGATCAAGGAAAAATAGTTATTATTTTTTAATGAAATAATAACTAATAAATATAGTTGGGTATGGCACCCCATATACATTAACATAGATATGTTTTTATTTATAATATATTACTAATAAATTTATCTAAATTCTATGTATAATAATTAATTATATAGTTTTATAATTGATGGTTGTTTTATCAAATTCGATTTAAACATTGAATATAGGTAATGAACCATGGTTTACTCTGAATTTTATTAGGATTATATAACATTCGGTTCTAAAATGTGTGTTTCTACAAGCATGAGGAAAATATAGAATTATTACTGAATTATTGAATTTATTAAATTTTAAAATTAATTATTATTTGAGGAATATTCAGTTTGGAGTCCTATTCCATTTATTTTGTTATTATTTATATATTTTCATGTGAATGGGTTTTTTATTAATAATTTTATAAATATAATTATATAATTAAATAGATATATATATATATATATATATCATTTTGATGAGTTTATTTTTAATTAAATATTGATGATATTTAATAATTTTTTACAATCATTTTAAAAGATATTATTAAAATTTTTAATTTTTTAATGAATTATTAATGAATTCAGTGTCAAAATTATTGTGAAAATGTAAATTTTGATTATGAATATAATATAGATAATTTAAACACTAAAGGATTACTGTTTTAGTAAAAAAACTATTTTGTTAATTATATTATGTGATGATATTATTTTTCTATTAGTTATATACTTTAATAGTTATCCATAGATTTGAAAAAAGTGTGACACAATTTATTACCGATTAATTAGTAATGAAAAATTATATTTTCTCTCCAATTATATATTTTTACTTATGGTATATCTTGTAATTGGGTTCCATTATTTATTTAATGGATAATAATTCAGTAATGGATAATGTAATGTGTGATATGTTTCCATTAAATTAGTGATACATTCAATAAAATTTTAGTTCAATTTCAAATAGTTATTTGGGTTTGTTGGTCATTTTGAAGTGAAGTTTCATGAAATATAATTTTTTTTAAATAATAATGGGAGTTAATTTTTTGTTTTTATATGATAAAAATGAATTGCACTTTTAGAATAAAACATGAATTGTGATTTAATTAATGAAATGAATTTTATTAATTTTATAAATGAAAATAAGTAATACATATTTTATTGAGATTATTTTATGTTTTTTATATTAATATGAAAATTATATAAATTCCTAGGTTTCAACAAAACCTATTTTTATAAACAAATGTGGATTGCAAAAGCATTTTATTCTGGCCTTTCTAGACAATGAATGCTTTGGTGCTTAAATCCTAATGTTTTTTCTTTCAGAAATAGAAATAATATATTAACAATAATAACACATTGTATATGAATAGTGGATCTTCCAACCATATGAATGATAAAAAAATTTCTGAATATATCATTAAGATGAAATGTAGAATAATCATCTATAGAGAAAATGTTCGAGGGGACATTATTAGTATAAGAAACATTGTTCTTTTTGGTAAAGCATTAAATTAAAATATCTTATATGTAAAACTTCTTTAGAAAAACCTTATAATCATCAGACAATTATGTGACTAGGGTTACCGTAAGAATTTTTTAAATGAAAAATGTTTTCAACACAATTCAAATGAATAGTTATTTATTTTTGTCCATAAACATAATAATTTATACACATTTCACATTGAATACGTTAGGAACCAAGACATACCTTCCCTTAGTATAATTGATGATAATTATTTTTTATGGCATACAGGGTTAGGATGTTGTAACCATATATTATTATAAATTATGACTAAGAAGAGAATTGTTATAGAATTACCTAATATTAAGTTTGATTTATCAAAAATACGTGACCCCTTCTAATATGGTAATAAACATAAGTATTTTTTTCAATCTATTGGTAAAGAATCATCTACTAATTCTTTAGAGTTACTGCACATGTAATTTTTCAGTTATAAAAAAATAGGAATTATTGGTTGAAAATACTATGTATATGTCTTTGTTGATGATTAAACTAGATAAACAAAAGACTATTTTCTAGAAATTAAAACTGAATCATTTTTTTGTTTTAAAAATTTTATTTCCAAATAATAAAAATGAGAAAAACAACCACATAAGAACTATTAATATTGATCATGGTAAAAAATAAAATTCTAAATTTGAAACTTTGTATATTAATAAATGTATTACACTAAAATATTCATCTCCTAGAACCCCCTGCAGAATGGTTTGATTAAAAAAAGAAATAATATTATTTAATAAATAATAGGAAATATGTTGAGTGAATACTCAATTTATAATGTTTTATATGGTAGAAGATATTAGTACTACATTATATATGATAAAATTTTACATAAAACGACTATTTCTTAATGAAACACATTATGAGTTGTGGATATACCAAAAACCAAAGGATTATTTCTTCATAGTATTTGGATGCAATGTATTCATAAAAAATAGAAATGATAATCTATAAGAATTAATTCCCAAATCATTTGAAAAAATATTATTATGATATTTCATAATATATAAGGCATATAGTGTTTTTAATAAAACAATTTACACTATTGAGGAAACAATACATGTTAAATTTTATGCAGCTAATCGATTTGTTTTCAAACAACCCCAAAAAATATCCTCATCAATTTTTTTTTTCAAAAATTAGTTTTCAACTGTTATTAAAATTTCTTTAAAATATAGATATATCTTTGTAAATAATTTCTGAAGTGTTTAATTAGGATGATTTTATACCGTATGTCGATGAATTTTTTTAAAAAAACCAATGAAATCAGTTTTTTGTAGTAATAATAATATTGAATGTGTCATCGGAGATATTGATAATTCATCTGGGACTAAATGATCCATAATAAAAAAATTATAACTTCTTTATTTTCATTCCAAATATGATCATAAGAATCCCGATGAGGAAATAGTTGATTAGGGTCAGATTAATGCTATGTAAGATGAGATAAATTAATTAGAAAGAAATAAAATATATAATTTGGTTGAATGATCTAATGGAACTTCCATAATTGGGGTAAATTGGGTTTTTAGAAAAAATGTGATGAAATTAGAATATTTATTATAAATTTATCAAGACTTGTTACTAAGAGTAATAATCAACATGATAAATGGACTATGAAGAAACCAATTCCTGAGTAGATAGAGTACAATATATTCTAATTCTATTAGACTTTGCAACATTATTTAATTTAAAAAAATTTAATTGGGATTTTATTGTGAGCATGATAAAGATATATCTTATTGGATAATGTCTTATTAGCATTAGTAAAATATATTCCAGTTCTATTAAGTCTCAAATTATTATGTTTCCAGCTATGATAACAATGTTTATGATTAAAGGAATGAATTTTCCAATATTTTAAGTAAGTCAATGATGAAAAATATGAAGATCTTATACATTATTGATGATACATTAATGATAATAACATTTTGTTTTGATGAATAAAAAAGAATTATTTTGAAATATTTGGTGGCACAAGTCTCGAATCATAAATATCTACGAAACCTAAGATAACTATTTAGAAAAATATGAAAGAAGACCAAAGTGATTAGAAAGAGAAGAAAAGAATTCTAAGATTTTTCCTCCTAATAATAAAACGAAACAAATGTTTATACTAGATTATATATATATGATGAATGGATTACAAATATTGGTGAATAAAACGAAGTTGGTCATCAATTTAAAATTGTACCAAAAAAGGCTTTATAGCTTTGAGAAAATGTCGTGTCGTTACATATGAAGAATGAACATGGAAGAATAAGAAGAAGAAAATGTTTGTTGAATCACAACATTGTGAACATATTATAACGGATGCTGAAAGTGCCTCTGATAAGGTTGACTGACCTTCATCACATAGTGGGAAAGTAAATCTTGGTTTCAGATTATCTATTCAAGATACCATTATTGTTCATACCGATGTTCCCTATGTCATATACATGTGAATGGAAAATGATGTCGATAAATTGTTACATCCTCGGGTTCAGGAAACATAATTGGAATCAGTCCTGGATGGTAAGGATGAATTATGAGTGAATGAACAACTCCATGAAAATTATATTAAATTAATGGAATAAAATGGTCCAATTATAGTTGTTCAATCTAAATATGGAGAAATAATTGAATGATAAAGTGAATACCATGATGTGGTTGTTTAAGATGAAATTTAAGGTAATAAAAATGAAAATAATTATAAATAGCATAAGGAAGATGATGAATATAATGATGATAAAAATGTAGAATCCACGATGTTTTCATTAATATTTTTACAGTCTTAATCATCATATCATCCAACCAAGATAAATAATGATGGTGAACGTGAACGTTTTGAGAAATAAAAATTAGATTAAAAGAATAATGACGAATACTAATTTCAGAAAGTGGAGAAATATCAAAACTCAATGACAAAATGTAATAATGAAAATAATGCTAAGGATTATATCATTTAAATTTCTAATGGAAAGGTAATTAGAAATATATTTGAAAACCTATCGTAATGTATGATAAAATTGTCAAGGAAATATAGGGGGAACCAGAACCATTCATCAAAATATTCATTACATTTACGTATCAGATTTAGTGAACACGATTATAGTATAAGTAGTTTATTATTATATTGAGGAGATACAAAAACAAGAAGGAACAATCATAAGTTTTCCCAGAATATAAGCCAATGGGTATATGATATATGAAATTCAAATTCACATATTAGAATAAATAAATATTTTGACATATTAGAAAATTTAGAATCCGGATGAACTCAATGTTATTCCTAAAATTTTACATGCTCATAATAAGGGATAAAAGAAATTGGTGAAATGGACTCATTATATTTATTTAGATGTCAAGTCACATAAAGAGTATCTTTAAGACATGAATAATATTTTTATTGAATCCATAAAATCCTTAAATGATTTATCCATATTTATGTAAGATAGGGTAAAATCACGGAATAGTTCAAAAAACACCATTATTAATCAAAATCAAGATGTGAAAGAGTTAAATTGGAAGATACAATATTAGGAGATGGAATTTTCTAGAACAAAACATTAATATTATGTAATCATCAATATTATGAATCGAGATGACTTTTTCGGAGAAAGGTATTATATATAAGAAGATAAAAAAGAAGATACCAAATAAAATCAATAAACATATTCAGGATGATAGAAATAAGTTTAGGAAGATTAAGACTATCTTGAGAGCCTTGATGAAGAAAAATTAAACTATTTTATCTTTTGAACTTTTGTTGTATTTATCATTATATTTTGAAAAATGTTGTTTACATATGAATGTATAGTTCATTTCAATATGATTTTATTGAATGTTTTACAATTGTGATTAGTTAAATATTCTTCCATTTCTTTTGAATGATAATGGGGTTCATTATAATGTTTTGTATTTTTTTCTAACCACTTTCAAGAAACTCAAGACTTTTCTATATTATTTTTGAAAATCACAAAGGGAAATAAATTATTCAAACGAGGAAAAATACATTCATAAGGAAGAATTCTATATATAGGGGATATATTCATTCTTAAAAAAGAGAATCCTTTGTAAAGGGGATAATATGATAATATGGGGGAGGTTTTATCCTATGGGGGTAGGTAGTCATATTCAATATTTAATTTAGATGTTTTATAAAATAATTGGAGTAAGGAATTAAAAGGAATGTTTTGAATATAATGCACTTATATGTTATTAGACTGCATGTTTTACCAATTTATTCATTATTTATGTTTCCTAGTTTGTTCTTTCCCAAAAGGTGCAGATTGTTGAGTCAAATTTTTTACTTATGAATTTTCCATTCCATTAGTTTTGGAAATATCAAACTATTTCAAACATGATTACAAACAATTTTTGTCCGATGTGATATTAGATTTTTTTGTAAAAAATATATTCTTTTACCATGTATTTAATTACTTATAATGTATTCATAAATATAATCAAAAATGCTTCCCTTGGATTGAAATAATGGGTATGTATCTATTAAAGATCAGATTCACCATCATCCAATCATATGTAATAATTTCTATCTTGTACTCATACTGAACCAATTCTTTATAATAAGACTGATGTCTGAACTAATATAAATTTTATTCAAACTCATAATTATTATCGTAATGTCATTTTTAAAGAAGTTTATTAGACTGAATGTGTTTATATTCTGAATATGAATATCTCATTTCTAATATTAAGATTATCTATTACACTGTGATGTGGTAAAACCAATACTATTTAATAAATTTTGTTATAATATAGCCATTAAATTCCTAGATATCCATGTCATTGCAAAAACACTCCAATAAAATATGGTTGTTTTGAAGGAAATATGATGATTTGGATCTCACCTATAAATACCCAGTCATTTGGGGAGTTTCGAGTAGTTTATACAGTTCTTATTCATTTGTAAATTCCTATTTTTGATTGCTTTGACGATTACATTGTGTGAATGACTTGCTCATGGTATTTTGTTTTTTGTTTTAGAGTTTTTTCTTCATTAAGGATCCTTGTTTGGATAATCCCTCAAGAAATCTTTTGTGATGTTATCATTCAACTGATTCATTATTCTTATCGATGGATTGTAGGGATACAATCTCAATGAATATAATACACCAGAACCATGGGTCACTGATGGCATACAGATAGATTAAAACTAATCATCATATCAAGGGTTTTCCTTACTGAGGAATGATAACAATTATTGAATTTCTAAAAAAGGGACACATTTATCCATGTTTTATGGATACCATACTCTAACGGTAAAAAATGTGATCTATATATTTTAAACAGCTATAAACCATATATATATTGTTTCTATTGTTTTACATGTTTATTAAAAGTCATTATCACGCTATGCTTATTTTAATTATTTTATCTTATGGTTTTTAAATATGATAAAACATTATCTAAATTATTAATCACATCTTTTTTGAATTATAGTTATTCGGAATTAATCGTACCGATTATTATTATTATCTATTTACATAGATCATATAATATTATGAGTTATTTTACTATAATATTATCGAATCATTAGGATTACAATACATTGATAATAAAATTGAGGTCCAAGTCTCAATTAGATCATTTTAATTTTAAGAGGTTTGGGAATTATTTTAGTTTAATTCATTTTAACTAAATATGTTAAAAATAAAATTCACCTCCCTTTTGTAATAGACCCATATTGAATACATACATTGGATCTTAATATCAACATAAATCATATTAACACCGAAAATCTAAAACCCATTTGATGGTAATATATATTTGCATAAAATAATAGTATATATTATTATTACTTATTTTATTACAATCCTTTAAGGTAGTATATATAGTAAGATAAGTGAAGGAAAAGAAAATATTGATTATACTGTTACTATTAATTTATATAAAGCATCCTGATAGGTAAAAATAATACATGTGTTTGATTATGCATATCATTTATAAAGAAAAAATTTTTGTATCAAGATAATTAATTTGAATTTTTAATAGATGAATTAATAATTTCAAATGCTTATTAAACCCCAATGCAAAAACTATTTAGTTAATAACTTACTATAATATATGGTATTAAAAATATTAAAAGTAAAGTTAATTTAACAAAATATTGTATTTCATTATTTTATTTAATTATTAAATCATGTTAAACCATATTTAAAATAATATATTTTAATTCAATAATTTAATTTATATTTTTAAAGTCTAATAAAAAATAATATCAAATTTAGCAATAATGTTATTTTATTATAAATAATATTTTACAAAATGATTTATAATTAAAACATATATTTTACTCATTGCATTATAAAATTTATAATATATAAGATATGAAAACTTTATGTTCTATTTGATTTTTTATAATAAAAATATTTACCCATAAATAGTAAAAACATTTTTTGTGTAGTTAGGGTCAAATTTTTGTATTTGTGCACTACATGTACTTCGGTTAATGTTGACGTCCAAAAAATAGAGTATTTATATATTTTATAAAAAATAAATACCTAATTTCAAATTAGTGGGTTGAAATATTATAATAAGATTCTCAATAAATTAGTCTCAATGTATAAATTACATAACATAGATGATTAGTTACCTTAATAAAATCCTAATGGGTAAAAATAGGGAAACATAAAATTTATGTATGAATAGGAAAAAATGTGTATAAATGTTTTGTGTTAGAGGTTTTTTTGGATCATATATTCCATAAAATGTATCATTTTTCAATTTTGGATACACATTATATAAGGGATACCTCACAATATAGAATAATTTTGAGTTTTATAATAATTCCAATCCTCAACTATAAAAAGACCATGAATCTCCCGACATATTCACACATATCAATAAATTTGGAATGAAAATGATCTACTCAAATTACTCATAACATCCCTCCCCAAATAAAAAATCTATATTTTGTGCATAAATGAAACCTTTCAGGGTTTCAGTTCCATCCTAAGGAGTAAACCCAAAAAAGACGAAATGTTATTCTAATTTTTTTATTTTATTTACATTTACACATCCTAAAATTTTTATTATTAACTGATAATATATTTACCTTAGTACATTCCATATAATAAGATTTTTATGTAATGGTAATTAATTACATCATCATACACATCCACCAAATGGGTCGTGAAATCATAATTTTTGTGTATAAAGAGAAATAACAATGCTATAGGAGAATGAACATTACATGCAATTGATTTTTCAAAATTCAACCTCTGATCCATATTCATTACTCTTTCCGTTCAGGATTATAGTGGTGGTTACTTGTTATCTTGGTCCCTCAGTGGTCCCTGATTCCCGATTGTCATCTTCACCGCACCTTCAAGAGGTATGTCATGCTTTAGTATCCTTCAATGATGCCCAATGTGGTAACAAGAATTAGCAGCCATTCTCTCCTAAAATTCATTTGAAGATTTCAACTGTTCATTGGGATGAATTAGTTGTGACAATGGAAATTTCTCTAGAGGAGTCTGAGGATGTGGTTGGGTGCCTCAATTGGCCTATTTTTGCATGGTTAGGATTGGAAAGACCATCCATTCAAGTCTTCGAGAAAATTTTCGATTTTTGGGGTCTTCTTGCTCGAGACAGGGTATTGAGTTTCCATCAGAAGTCCTTCTATATATTCTATGGCTTTTAAGCTGATTTTGTTTATGCATGGTGTAGAGTTCAATGACTTTTTGGTCACTGGTTGATTAATTTGACTCGATGGTCCTTGGATGTTCTTAGAGTTAGAGAATGAACCAAGGTTGTGATGTGTATTTCATTACAAGTTCTACCTATACCTTTTTATAATGGTACATTCTTGAATTCCATATGTGATTCCCTTGGGAGATTCTTGTGCTCAGATGATGGTTGTTCAAATTTAAGGGATGGCTCAGTGGTGCTGATCTGTGTTAAACTAGAACAATCTTTGTACCTTCATGATAAAATCTATTTGAGTGTTAAATATACTTTTACATTTTCTAAGGATATCTTTAATCATATGTTTCCATGATTTTTTTCAAACTTTTCCTCTTCAAGGACACTCAGTGGATTTGTTATGGATGAAACGATGAGTGGGTAGTGACGTTTCAGTCTCTAATATTTCTAATAGGGTTGAACTTCAGTCTCATCCTAAGGATACCATGAATGAATAGGATCTTCAGGTACATTGCTAGGACGAAAATGATGTTCTTGAAGGATTTTTTTCCTAGGATATTAGGTACCTGTACTCAATCAACGGGGGTCAGTCCCATCCATGATCTAGTTCAAGGGTTTGGTATATTTTTATCATAAAATTTCTCATTTTCATTCCAATGGACCAAAATATTCTGGGAGAAATATCTTTGGCATTTTTATTGGCCTTTTACATTGATGTTTTTACAGGTTGTTAGTTCCATCACCACTTTATGTGTGCTTAATATTTTTGAGCTTGGATCATTAATAGATGAATGGAGGGTTACTGATCAAATGCACCTAGGGATAATGGGATGGAATCAGGTTATGCATTGATGAGGTTATCTAGTTCTGCATTGAAGGAATCGAGTTTTGAAACATCTGTATATCTCGACCAAGGTGGTAGGAATTTTCTATATATGGTGATTTAATGAATTTTAGAAAATTTTCTCCACAAAATATGATCATGAATGTTGCTAATGGTGTTTTTACTAGAGCTAAATTGTGTGATTTATAGGATTTTATATCTTCAAGTTTTGATTTTGCTTAGTTTCCTTGGGCCAAATCTTGGATAACAAAGATGTAATGATTGTGATCCTTATAAGGAACTCACAAGGCCTTGGAGCTTCACTGAAGTCTGATTTTTCAGATATGAAAATTAAGATATAAAAGGTTTGTCTTGTGGAATTTTATTAGCATAAACAACATCACTCAAAAATTTAATAATTCTCATGTAAAAAATATATGCATTGAAGTATGCATGTTGAACCAGCAAAAAAACACATTTGGATTTTTTTGAGGTTTGAGATCAGTTTATTAATGTAAATGCTGATGGTGATCTAATCCTATTTTCGTTACATTTGTTTATGGATGTAGTTACTCATGGAGGAGGGATGGAATGTTGCAGGTTCTGAATGAATTTGATTTGGAAGGGATAATGTCGATCATAGGTGGGGATATCAATATTGTTTTGGACCCATATGAGAGGAAGTCATGGTCTTTCCTTTTAATGAAAGCATGATCTTTTCCAAGTTCATGACAAGGAATGACCTCCTATATATGGGATTTTTGGGGTCCATTTTAATTGGTGTAATAATTTCTAAGGTACTGGATAATGAGGAGTCATCTAGATAGGTCTATAGAGAATGCTAATTCCATCTCATTATTTCCCAATTCTAATGTGAATCATCTTATTCGTGGGGTCTCAGATAATTCTCCCTTTCCTGTTTGTTTATATCCATATCAAGGTGGTCATGAAAGATTTCATTTAGGTTGTCGCAGGTTTGATGTGACGGGTTTCCAACAGTTGGTGAATGATTGTTGAAGGGAACCGATACAAGGTTTTTCATTGGTTGCATTCTATGACAATCTATGGAGATTGAATCATAAAATTCAGGTTTGGACCAAATATATTTTTACTAATGATTGGAATATGGATAACCATTAGTAGGAAGTTGAGGGGCTAGAGTGTATCCTTGAAAATGATTTGGATGAAATGGTTTTTGCTAAAATACTTAGCAAAATAAATGATATGGCTTCTTTAGTCATGGAACAATATCGTGATGCAATGGAATTATTATATTTAAAATTGCTTCTTGAAGGGATTAATAACTCATCCTTTATTCATGAATATATTTATGAATGAAGAAGGGTTATTATATAAAATATTTTACTAGTAGATGGGTCTTATTCAGATGAGAGAAAAGTGGTTGGAAGCCTAGGTTTTATTTTTATAAAAATCGTCTTGTAGGGACTAATGAAAGATTAGTTAATAAATATCAGGCTGGGAATCTATAATTAATGGATGGTATTCATAACATTAAGACAGACCCGGATAATGTCTTGTTGGAAGAGGTTCCCAATGAGAATGAAATCCATAATGATATGATGTATCTCAATTCATATAGCGCACTTGGACCCAATGGGTTTTCAAGTTATTTTTACATGGGAGCATGGGATATTATCAATGATAATATTATTCATTCCATAAATGATTTCAATTGTCATGGTGTTATTCCTAGAGTACCCGGTGCTACTACTCTGTTCATGCTACCTATAGTGAAGAATCCCACTTATATTCATAACTACATGACGGTTAATATGTGAAATTTACTTTATAATGTTTTTTCAAGATTTTTCAATTCATGGTTATCATTATTTGTTCATTGATGTGTATCTCTTGAGCAATGTGGGTTTGTTAATGGTTAGGATATTCATGGTGTTGTGGCATTATCCCAAGAATTGGTTCGGGACATTAACTTCAAATCCCATGGATACAACATGGACCTTAAATTGGATATTAATAAGGAATATTATCAAATGGAGTGTGTATTTATAAATTGGATATTAAAATGTAAGCGTTTATCTACATGGTCAATGGATATTGTGTTTAGATGTTTCAGCTCCTAATGGATCGCAGTCTCTTTTATGGGAAAAACTCGTAGATTTTCTAAAACCTCCCCGGGACTGAGAAAATGGGACCCAATATCTCAAGCCCTCTTTTTAATTATGCATGATTATATTACTATGTTCGTTAACATAATTTTATCCACGAGTTATTTTATTCTTTATAATAGTCATATGAATCTAAAAATAGCCTATCACAGTATGTTTGCGGATGACACCCACTTTTTTAAGAATAGTAGTGGGCGATCATTCAAGGTTCTTATTGATATATTGGATGGATATTTCATATAGAGTCAGAAGATTATCAACAGATCTAGGAAAAGTTTTTATTTTTAAAATAAATGTGGGGAAAGAAAGTTGGAATCCATATGTTGTAATCTGAATATGTAGAGGTGGTATTTTCCGATGACTTATTTGGGGTCTCCTTTATCCCCTAGCTATATTCAGATTGCTAATATTGATGGTATCATGGATAAAATAGTCAGTTGACTATTTAATTAGAAAATTAACTTTCTATATTTCAGTGGCTGAATAACATTAATTAATAGTATTCTAATTTTCATCCCACTACATTCCCATTCAGGTTATAATGTCCCGAAGGATGTTATTTATTCAATTGATAATGTTTTGCCATGTTTTATCTTGTGTTCTTAGAATGAGTGAAAACAAAATTGGTATTCTTGGAACATGTTGGAAAAATCAATTCATGAGGGTGGTATTAATGTGAGGAGTTTGGTTGTAACTATTCATGGTATGCATGAAATACTTTCATGGGAAGTTGTGGGGAAGCGTACAATGTGGGGGATAGTTATGTCTGGGAATTTGTGTTCTCATGGGTCAACGTTGTGGACACTAATTAAAGACATGATCATGATCATCAATTTTAATTATCAATGGATTATTGGAGAATAAAATATTTCTTTTTTGCATGATAGCTAGGCAAGAACATGTATTGGTTTTTCTGTATTCTCTACTCCTATGATTACATTCATGGAGGTTAGTGGTTTCCTCATAATCATTAGAGCTAAAATGAATAGGGATAAAAAGGAGGTTTTTCATCTCATTAACATGAACTCGGTACTAGATAAATGTGTGTTTACTACCTCTAATGTTTTGGATTTTTTAATGAATCATTTTTGTCGGATTTCAATTCCTCAGTATATACAGGATATTTGGAAATGTAATATAGGGTGTGTTAAGGATCCTATCAAGATTAATTTTCTCTTATGGAGGATTTGGAATCGGCCCATTCCAATAGATGATAATGGAATATTTTTGGGCGTTAACCATAATTTTAAATGGAATTATTGATGTCTTAATAAGGAGGATACATCTAATCATCCTTTTTTAAGGTGTATGGGATTGTTCTGGTTCATTTAATGGGAATTTTTTCGTATGTTCATGGTGTGCCTTCCTTCAATAAATGATTTCATGGATCAAATGGTGTAGGTCCAGAAAGAGGGGTATGAGAATTAATTTTAATCATCACGTGATGGTGTAACTACCAAGCCTAGAATAGAGAAAGGATTGAGGGGTAATTATCATCATGAAAAAATATTGTAATTAGGATTAATTTTTTGATTTCAAGCCTGGTGAATGACATGAATTACTATAGAAATTCCCCTTCAATTTGAATTATGCAAACACAAAAAACTGGGATGTCGTGTGTAACACCCGAGAATTTTATGATAAATATTTTTTTTATCTTATATAAATCTTCAAAGGAATATATCACTACACACAACACTAGCTTGTCTTGCTTTACACGCAACTGTGGCCTTCCTCAATAGCTTGCGCCGTTCGCAATACAGAGTTTCACTAAACAATGATATGATATTAGAATACTATTAAAACTACCCGTTATGAATATTAATAACCACTTTTTGAAATTTTGTAAATTTTATTTATCAAAATGGAATTCATTTTTGGATTCTTTATATCGAAATTATCTTAGGGTGAAATTTTGGTACTTTTCGGATAACTTTCATATTCTGATGAATACTGAATATTATTAAATTTTAATTAAAACCACTTTTTTAATCGAAATAATAAATAGTGATAAATTATTAATTTGAGTGGTTTTAAAGTATATATAGAATATAATTTTACAATCTAACACAATGTTTCTCATTGGATGTAATTTCACATTTAAAACAGACATTAAGAAGTGTCAATCTTTTGATAGTTTTTATCTCTTAAAAACACGCTATTTGTCTTGACTACGGGAATTAATTTTTAAATTAGTTAATGTAACTGATATGTTTAGAATTTGGAAAAATAAGCATCATTTTTGAATTCATAATATCAAAAATATCTTAGGCCTAATTTTTCGAATCTTCCTAGAAACTTTCATTTTTTTGATGAATAGTGAAACCACTATGTGGTAGTTGAAAAACTGAATTTTTTCATAAAACTTATTTTTACCGCTTCTGTGAGTGGAATTTATAAAATCTAAGAGACACGGTTAATATCAAGGACTAAAATACGGTTCAATGAGATGAAAATAATTTTTGGTGAATAGCAACTTTTTACTTTTTTTTACCATGGTTAAAAGTAAATAGGGTAGTTAAAGGTAAAAATGATTTTATTAGTACCCAAACACATGTCATAATTCTATTGGATAAGTTAAATTAGACCAAAAACAACCTTAGGAATAAAATATGACAATTTAGGCCCACTTGGATTAGATTAGGGCATTTATTATCAATTTATTTAAAGAAGGGTTAAAATAGTTCAAATCAATGTTTAATAACTAAAGCATTTTTAATATAGTGTTATACATAAGATAAATTCAACTATAAATATTAATTAGAAATATAGGAATATTTTTTACATAATGGTATTTTATTTTTAATTTTTAGACTTAAAATAATTTAATTTATTTATGATATAATGATGATGCAATAATTATCTTATAAATGAAATATTGACATAATTGATGTTATAAATACCCAAATAAATGTAATTTGAGACTTTTTACGAATTCCAATAATTTTATATGTTAATATGACATGTTAGTATTGATTTAATTAAATTTTTTCGAACTAATCATTCTGTTATGATTTTTACAAAAATTAATTACCAAATAGTGTCAAAATTGGCATAAAATAGTTTTTAAAACAAATACTATATTATTAATTTTTATTTTATTCCTAAAAATATAAATTATATTTGATGAGATTATTTCGACCCATCACCACCTTAGCTTCTAAATATATCAATTTGGAGCTATTAAAAACCGAATTAGACATTATAATAAAATAATATTTTTAGTTATTCCAAAGGTGCCCCTCTCCTCCCTTATAAAAAGGCACCTCCTCCCTCTTTTCCTCACACCACTTTGAGCCTTAATTCTCAGCCCAACCCTGCCAATATCTCCTATCCACTTCCCTAGGAACATCCTAGATGTCCTGGTATTCTTCAAACACCAATTTTAGTGCCCTAATAGGAGGACTCAAACAGGCTCTCCAAAGAAGAGGTAATGCCCGTTACCTATTCATTCATTTTTATTTCTTCTTCAACTTCCTCTTCATTAGTTGTTTCATTATGTAGTAATAACATCAGTATCACTCATATACTAATATGTTATTGTAATTATGAAACAACCCTATTTCACCATATATCCATCCTACAGAAAAAGAAATCACCACGTGTGTGTACGTACGGAATACCGTCTCCACGCCATGGTGTAATCTATTTTACCTCACCACCTTACCTGGATGTGTATAAAGTTGCTAATAAATAACAATATATGATTATTGTAAATTTCTATTGATTATGAAAGAGTATATATACACTCCAATACAATTCCACGATCATGGAAACGATATCATCGCTCGTGCGTACGTACGAAATATCGTCTCTATGATGTGATGTGATTCTTTCTACATGAACATCATTGAATAATGATTATATAAATGAATTGAATGACGTAATATGATATATATTACACTAATACCATTCTGGAAGTGAGTTATCTATAACCTAAAAGGAAAAATAAGAATTTATTTGACAAAACATGCATAAGAACAAAAAGTAATAAACACCCGAATAACAAGTAGTAATGAAATATTACTAATAAGAAGGTATAAAAAATGACCATATATGATATCATAAAAAGAATTATGATTCTGTAATAAGTCAATAACATTATTTAAATCATTATATTGGAGTTTCGGACACATACGTAGCAAATCGGACCTAAGGTACGGGAAAATATCACAATCTCATTTTATCTGAGATTGTTTATACGCTGGTATTCACTATGGTGTATTTTATCATCCGCATAAATGTTTCTTCAATATGTAATATTGTTTCCATACAAATACAATTTTTTATATCCAATTTAACCCTTCACTGAGTTTTCAGTAAATGATATGAAAGGAATCTTTTGTCGTTTTTCGTATGAGGTACTTTTTTACTTTTCTGACAAAAGTACAAGAAGAATGTTTTTTTAACTTATACGGCATGAATGGATTTTTTTAAAAATTATTTCCAAGAAGCTTCATTTACTGGATTTCAAGTTTATTTTTAATCAAATTCTTTTAGTTTATAATTTTATGACATGTTAAGAAAGGAATAGTGTTTTTTGAAGTAGAAAGAATATTTTCCTCAAAAATGGAGTTCAAGTGTTTTATCAAAATTATTGTCCATCTAAGAAAATACAAGGTTCTGTTTCTATCCCTATTATTACATTGATTTGATTATGTTGTGATGGAAATATTTTTATGAATACCTTTATCTTATTTGAATTTTTTTATGATGTCATGACGCTTAAGAATCCCATTTTTATTACATCGGTTATGCAATGATGTATGATTTATAAATATTGTTTCACACATAAGAATGGTATCATTATGATATGGGTGGGACCTGTATCTCCCTCCAATGAATTGGGTAATGATTTTATTTCTCATGAGATAGACATGGCTGGAACGGCAGGTTAAACCGGTTCAGTGAAACAGGACTGAAACGAGGAGTGAACTCGGTTTAGAAATGGACTTTGTCAATTAAAATAGTCTTGGAAATGTGTCTTGACTAATAACAAATGATTGTCTATGATTATGGGTGTATACCACAACGTTTCATGTTTTAAGTTATGATTATTGGGATTTCATTTCACTACTATGATTTATCCCATGTTATGAAACTATACTCTCTTTTGCAGGTTACGATTTCCAAAATGTTATGTTCTTATGAATATGATGTGATTGATATTTCATTTGTTTACCCTAATTGAGCATTTGAGCTCACCCTTTTGTATTTTTTCTTTCCACAGGTCAGGAATAAGGTTATTAAGTAAGATATTCCAAAACGGACTATTGATATGATGAAATAAATGGGAGACAATGTAGAATCTTTATGAACTAGTTGCTTATGTTCCCCAGTTTCTAAAGACACTATACTTATATGGTCCTTTCTTGGTTTTGTTATATGTTGTAATAAGTATTATTCAATTTTGAAGTAATAAAAATTTATGTAAAGTATGGGTCGTTATAGTTGGTATCAGAGGAAAGGTATAGTCAACCTTTGGAAACATGGATGTGAATGCCTTAGTAAGAACCCTAAGGATAATTCTAAGCATATAACACAATATTAGTGTTTTAGAAATGACCACAGATAACCTAGGATAAGACATTAAGTGTGCAATTTTATTCTTTATTATGTGGTTTTCCTATTATAATTAGTGTTCCTCACAATATTCTTCTTGGTTTTAGTCAATGGATGGAACCCGAAGGAATCGTGTTAATGAGGAATGAGACGGGCAATGCAATGATTCTCCCCCGGAGCAACCAAATGTTATGGGAGCTGGAATGAAAAATATTTTAGCCATTCTCACAAAACATTCTCAAGCTATGAATCATGCAGGACTTCCAAACAAGCAAATGAAGGAGAAACATTCTATTGAATCCTTCATGAGGTAGCGTCCACATTCTTTCAGCGGGTCTACTAATCCATTAGTTGCAGAACAGTGGATTAGTACTACTGAAAAGATATTTTCAGTTATTCAATGTTTTGGACATGATAAAGTCATCCTAGCAGTGTATCTTTTAGAAGGATATGCTTATATAGGTGGAATCTTATTAAGAATACGTGGCAAAGGGATGAAATTGAGTCCATGGAATGGGACGAGTTCAAGAACTTATTTTTCAATAAGAACTTCCCTCGTATACTTCAAACAAAGATGGAGAAAGAGTTTCTTGAACTGAAGAAAAAAGATGATGAATCTGTTGGTACCTATGAAGCAAATTTTACAAGTCTATCAAGGTATGCTTCTAGTATTATTATCCAACCTGAGAGTAAGATCGATCGATTCTTTAGTGGCTTAAAACCAAGTCTTCGAAGGGCCTTAGTCATAATGGATTTCAGTAGCTATTAGGAAAGATTTCAATGTGCTCTCAATGTTGAGATGGAGATTGGAGTAACCCATCAGTCATATGGGTTTGATAAGAATAGGAAAATGGAATTCAAAGAAAAATATAAAGAGCACACTTAAAAGAATATGAGCTTTCCCTTATGCTCAAAGTGTGGAAATAAACATGGATGGAGTTGTCTTAAAGGGACAAGTAAATGTTTCAAATGTGGAAAAAAAGGTCATCGGGCATTTGAATGCTGCAATGATGGGAAGAAGATGTCTAATGATGCAAACAAAGGAAGGGACACACAGAATGAACCTATTACAATTCAATGTTTCAAGTGAAAGGAGATGGGGAATTATGCCAATAAATGCCCTAATCCAAGGGTTTTTTATGAGGATATACATCAACAAAATGATAAGGCTAAAGAAAAAGGAAAGTCACATGAAATTTCTATCAATGATGTGGAGTACGATAACGATGTGGTGAAAGGTACACATACCATCCACTCTAAAGTAGAAAATGTTTTATTTGATTCTGGTTCCACCCACTCTTTTATTTCTGAAGAATTTTCTATGAGTATCACCATATTACCTCAACAATTAGATGTTGAGTTAGCTATGACAACACCAAATGGCACAACAGTTGCATCAAAAGTTTATAATTCTTCCTTGATTTAAGTTTGTGGGAAAGTGCTTCCTGCAAATCTTGTGATCCTTCCTATAGTGGGATTTTATGTGATTCTTGGCATGGATTGGCTTTCTTTATATGGATCTCATATCAATTTCCAAAGAAGGGAAGTGAAATTTCATATTCTAGATCAATCTATGATCGTCTATCGATGCAAGGATGAACATAACCTTCCAGTGGAAATTTCTTCCATCATATGGGTCTTGATTCCACTGAATGAAGGTTATTTATGTCAAATGGTTGGTGAGAAACTCACAATTAAAAATATTCCCATTGTACGGGAGTTTGTTGATGTGTTTCTGGAGGAATTGTCGGGTCTTCCACCAAATCGTGAAGTTGAGTTTTCAATAGAACTTGTACCGGGTGATTTTCCTATTTCAAAGGCACCTTATAGAATGGCCCTAATTGAGTTGTTTGAATTAAAGAAGCAACTCCAAGATAATCATGATAAGGGATTCATACACCCTAGTGCGTCAACTTGGGGAGCACCTATTCTATTTGTTAATAAGAAAGATGGATCAATGAGACTCTGCATTGATCATCGAGAACGTAACAAGATCACTATCAAGAAGAAATATCATCTCCCATGCATTGATGACTTATTTGACCAACTACACAGAGCTCAATACTTTTCCAAGAGTGATCTTCATTTAGGGTATCATCAATTAAGGGTCAAAAGGGAGGATATACCAAATATGGCTTTCCGTAGAAGTTATGGACACTCTGAATTTATAGTGATTCCATTTGGTCTTACTAATGCCCTTGCTATAATCATGGATATAATTAATAGAGTGTTTAGAGACAATCTTGATCAAATTGTGGTAGTCTTTATAGACGATATTCTTGTCAATTCAATGTGCAAGGAAGAACTTGAAGATCACATGAGAATTATATTAAAGACCCTGAGAAAGGAGAAGCTTTATGCCAAATTTACCATGTGTGAATTTTGGCTTCAATAAGTTGCATTTTTGGGTTAAATAATCTCAAAAGAGGGGATATCTGTAGATCCAGCAAAAACATAGGTTATCGAAAATGGTCGAGACCAACAACAGTAACTGAGATCCGATGTTTTCTTAGTTTGGCTGGATATTTTCGATGTTTTGTGAACGATTTTTCACGATAATCTAATCCACTCACCAGGTTGACTCGGAAAGGAGTTAAGTTTGTTTGGACGGAGGAATGTGAAGAGAATTTCAAGGAGATGAAAAGAAGGTTATCCAGTACACCTGTGCTCACACTACCTTGTAGTGAAGAAAGGTTTGTGATCTACAGTGATGCATCCATGAAGGGGCTGGGGTGTGTTCTTATGCAAAATGATATGGTGATAGCTTATGCCTCAAGACAGTTGAAAATCCATGAGCGAAATTACCCAACACATGATTTGGAATTAGCTGTAGTAATCTTTTCATTAAATATTTTAATGCATTATCTTTATGGAGAAATGTGTGACATTTATACTGATCATAAATGTTTAAAGTATATTTTCACACAAAAGGAGCTAAATATGTGCCAAAGAAGATGGTTGGAACTGATTAAGGATTACAACTGCTCAATTAATTACCACCCTGGGAAAGAAAACAAGGTGGCAGATGCATTAAGTCGACAAGACCATGCTATCTTATCTATGATGAGGATCACAAAAGATCCAATATATATGGATTTATAGAGGATGGATCTTGGAATTTTAATGGGAGGGGGAAAATCATATCTTTCTCAAATTAATGTTCAACCATATATACATGTGAAGATTAAAGGGGCACAAAAAGAAGATGTAGAGTTACAAAAGAAGGTGAGAAATATTCCAGAATTCAACCCTGATTGTGATGGGATAATAATGTTCAGGAATTGGGTTTGTGTTCCTACCATCCCATAATTAAAGAAGGATCTGCTGGATGAGGCTCATAGTTCTTCATTCTCTATTCATCCTGGATGAAGGAAGATGTATAGGGACCTGAAAGAGTACTTCTGGTGGGATGGAATGAAAAGAGATGTTGCTGAATATGTCTCTCGATGCTTGGTCTGTCAGCAAGTTAAAGCTGAGAGATAGAAGTCTAAGGGCATGTTACAACCATTACCCATACCCGAATGGAAATTGGAAACATCACTATGGATTTTGTCACAGGACTTCCTAAAACATCCAAAGGCATTAATTCTGTCTAGGTCATAGTTGATCATCTTACAAAGTCTGCACACTTCATTGCTATTAGAGAGGATTTCTCTCTGGCTCAGCTTGCGAGTATATATGTAAAGGAAATGGTAAGATTGCATGGAGTACCACATTATATTTTATCTGATCAGGATCCGAGATTTACCTCGATGTTCTGGCGAAGTCTTGAGCATACTCTGGATATAGAGATGAGTTTCAACACTACTTATCATCATCAAACAGACAGTCAGTCTGAGAGAACAATTCAAACTCTAGAAGATATATTCAGAGCTTGCTCTATGGATTTAAAAGTTGGTTGGTATTAACACCTACCTTTGGTGGAATTTTCTTATAATAATATCTTTCACTCCAGCATTAAGATAGCTCCTTATGAAGCTCTCTATTAAAAGAAATTTAGGACACCAACATGCTAGGATGAAGTCGGGGAAAAAAATATATTAGGAACTGATCTTGTTGATGAGATGGAAGAAAAGTTCTGATCTATTCAACAAGACAAAAGATCAGCTCAGAGTCGATAGAAAATTTATGCTGACAACTGATTAAAAGACCTAGAATTTGAAGTGGGTGATAAAGTGTTCTTATGAATATCTCCCTGGAAGAGTGTCATGAGATTTGGAAAGAAAGTGGAAGTTGAGCCCTAGATATATCTGTCCTTTCGAAATACTGGATTGTGTTGGAATGGTAGTTTACTGATTGGAACATCCACTGAATCACTCTCAAGTTCATGATGTGTTCCATGTATCCCTCCTGAAAATGTACATACCTGAACCTTCACATGTACTCAGCTCAGAAGTTGTACCGCTAGAGTGAGATTTTTCTTATGAAGAAAATCTGATAGAGATTCTAGATCATAGTGAAAAAGTCCTACGGAACAAGACGACTCACTTGGTGAATGTTTTATGGAGGAACCACCAATTATAATAAGCTACATGGGAGCTTGAGGATATGATAAGGGAGAGGTATCCTCATCTTTTTGTTACAAAGTGACGAATTTCGTGGGCGAAATTCATTTTAAGGGGGGTAGAATGTTACACCCGAGACTTTTATGAGAAATATTTTGTTTTTATGTTATATAAATCATAAAAGGAATATTTCACTGCACACAACACTATCTTGGCTTGCATTACACATAACTGTAGCCTTCCTCGATAGCTTGCGTCATACGCAATACCGAGTCTCATTAAACAACAATATGCTATTAAAATATTTTTAAAACTAGCCTTTATGAATAGTACGAACAACTTTTTGAAATTTTTTTAATTTTATTTTTCAAATTGGACTTCATTTTTTGATTTGGAATATCGAAATTAGCTTAGGGTGAAATTTTGGTACTTTTTGTTTAACTTTTATATTCAGATGAATACTGAAAAATTTTAAATTTTAATTAGAAACAAATTTTTTAACCGAAATAATTAGTAGTGATAAATTATTAATTTGAGTGGTTTTAAATTATATTTAGAATATATTTTTACTATTTAATACAATGTTATTCACTGGATGAAATTTTACATTTGAACCAGACATAAACAAGTGTCAATCTTTTGATAGTTATTATCTCTTAAAAACACGCTATTTGTCTTGATGAGAGGAATTAATTTTTAAATTACTTAATGTAACTGATATGTTTTGAATTTGGTAAAATAAAAATCATTTTTGAATTCATAATATCAAATATATCTTAGGACTAATTTTTTATATTTTTCTGTAAACTTTCATTTTTTGATGAATAGTTAAACCACTAAGTGGTAGTTAGAAAAATAAATTGATTCAGATAACATAATTTTACCACTTCTGTGAGTGTAATTTCAAAACTTGGAGAGACACAGTTAATATCAAGGGCTAAAATTTTGTTCAATGAGATGAAAATAATTTTTGGTGAATAGTAACTTTTTACTTTTTTCCCCACGGTTAAAAGTAAATAGGGTAGTTAAGGGTAAAAATGATATTATTATTACCCTAAAACATGTCCTAATTCTATTGGATAAGTGTAATTCGACCAAAAACAACCTTATGAATAGAATATGACCATTTAGGCCCACTTGGATTAGATTAGGACAATTATTATCAATTTATTTAAAGAAGGGTTAAAAGAGATAAAATCAATGTTTAATAACTAATGCATTTTTAAAATAGGGTTATACATAAGATAAATTAGACTATAAATATTAATTATAAAGCTAAAGATATTTATTATATAATGGTATTTTATTTATAGTTTTTAGAACTAAAATAATTTAATTTATTTCTTATACAATGATGATGTAGTAATTATCTTATTAATGAAATATTGAAATAATTGATGTTATAAATACAAAAATAAATGTAATTTGAGACTTTTTAGGAATTAAAATAATTTAAATGTTAATATGACATGTTATTATTGGTTTAATTAAATTTTTTCTAAATAATCAGTTTGTTATGATTTTCACAAAAATCAATTACCAAATAGTGTCAAAATTGACATAAAATAGTTTTTAAGACAAATACTGTATTATTAATTGTTATTTTATTCCTAAAAATCTAATGTTAGGCCAAATGACTTATATATGGTCACATATATTAATAATAAACAACTTGGGGTTCTTTTGGCTTGATATAGTATTTTTATTAACCTTATAGTGTAGGAAAACAAGAAGACACGGTAAAAGTTAAATTATCTAACTTAAAGGTAAATCTAAATGATATGTTTAAAATTGATACCTAAACTTGTCTAAATTCTATTGGATGAGAGGATTTAGACCAATCCCAACCTTAGATTCGAAATATATCAATTTGGAGATATTGAAAACCGAATTTGACTTTATAATAAAATAATATTTTTAGTTATTCCAAAGGTGCCCCTCTCCTCCCTTATAAATGGGCACCTAATCCCTCTCTTCCTCACACCACATTGAGCCTTAAATCTCTACCAAAACATTCCAATAACTCCTATCCACTTCCCTAGAAACATCCTAGATGTCCTGGACTTCTTCAAAGACCAATTTTAGTGCCCTAATAGGAGGTCTCAAAGAGGAGCTTCAAAGAAGAGGTAATTCCCGTTACCGATTCATTCATCTTTATTTCTTCTTCCACTTCTTCTTCATTAGTTGTTACATTTTTAAGTAGTAACATCAATATCATTAATATAATGATAAGTTATTATAAGTATGAAACTACCCTATTTCACCATCTATCTATCCTACGGAAAACAAAATCACCACGCGTGCGTACGTACATAATACCGTCTCCACGACGTGGTGTAATCTATATTCCATCACCACCTTACATGGATGGGTATAACAGTGCTAATAAATAACTATATATGATAATTTTAAACTATTATTGATTCTAAAATAGTATATATACATTCCAATATAATTCCACAATCATTGGAACGATATCATCGCTCGTGCGTACATACGGAATACAGTCTCCACGATGTGATGCGATTCGTTCTACATGATCTTCATTGCATAATGATTATATAAATGATTTGAATGAATTAAACTGATATATATTACACTAATACCATTCTGGAAATGAGGTATCTATATCCTAAAAAGAAAAATAAGAATTTATTTGACAAAACACACATAATAACAAAAAGTAATAAACACCCGAATAACAAGTAGAAATTAAATATTACTAATAAGAAGCTATAAAATATGACCATATATGATATCATAAAAATAAGTATGATTCTGGAATAAGTAAATAAAATTATTTAAATCATTATACATGATGTTCAAACACTTACGAAGAAAATTGGTCCTATGGTAAGGGAAAATATAACAATCTCATTTTATCGGAGATTGTTTATACGTTGGTATTTACTGGGTTGTATTTTATCATCCACATCCATGTTTCCTCAATATGTAATATTTTTTCCATCCAACTTAAATTTTTTATATCCAATTTTACCCTTCAGTGTGTTTTTAGTAAATGATATGAAATGAATCTTTTTTCATTTTTCGTACGAGGTACATTTTGTCTTTTCCGAAAAAAGTACAAGAAGAATGATTTTTTAACTTATACAGCATGAATGGATTTTTAAATCATTATTTCAAAGAAGCATTCTTCTACAAGTTTTCATGTTTATTTTTAATCAAATTCTTTTAGTTTAGAATTTTATGACATGTTAAGAAAGGAAATGTGTTTTTGAAGTAGAAATAATATTTTCCACAAGAATGGAGTTCTTGTGTTTTATCAAAATTATTTTCCATCTAATATAATATAAGGTTCTGTTTCTATCTCTATTATTACATTGATTTTATTAGGTTGTGATGGAAATATTTTTATGAATTCCTTTATCTTTTATGAATTGTTTTATGATGTCACGATGTTTAAGAATCCCATTTTTATTACATGGGTTATGCAATGATGTATGATTTATGATTTTGTGGCACACATAAGAATGGTGTCATTATGATATGGGTGGGAACTATATCTCCCTCCAATGCATTGTGTAATGATTTTATAACTCATGAGATAGACATGGCTGGAACGGTAGGTTAAACCAGTTCAGTGAAACCGGACTGAAATGAGGAGTGAACTCGGTTCAAAAATGGACTTTGTCTACTAAGATAGTCTTGGAAATGAGTCTTGACTAATAAGAAATGATTCTCTATGATTATGTCTATATTCCACAAAGTTTCATGTTTTATGTTATGATTATTGGGATTTCATTTCAGTACTTTGATTTATCCCATGTTATGAAATTATTCTCTCTATTGCAGGTTAAGATTTCCAAAATGTTATGTTCTTATGAATATTATTTGATTGATATTTCTTTTTTATACCCTTACTGAGCATTTGAGCTCACCCTTTTGTCTGTTTTCTTTCCCCAGCCCTGGAAGAAGGGTATTAAGTAAGATATGCCAATAGGGACTATAGATATGATGAAATAAATGGGAGACAATGTGGATGCTTTATGAACCAGTTGTTTATGTTTCCCAGTTTCTAAAGACATTATACCTATACGGAACATTCATTGTTTTGATATATGTTGTAATAAGTATGCTTAAATTTTGAATTAGTAATAATTTATGTAATGTATGGGTCATTATATCATGAGAGTGTCCCCTGAAAATAGGTAAGTTGGTTTACTGGTTCCCAACTGCTAGTGGTTTAAAGATGAATTTTGAAGGATCTTGTGTCTTGGTTACTATTAAAGGGGGAGGTGTGTTTTGAGATGGTAGAGGAATTTTGTGTTTGTCTTCAGAGGCTACATTGGGTGGGGAAGCTCAATTCAAGCCGAGGAGAGGGTGATGCTAGCAGGGCTTAGCTTGAGTGATTATTTCAATATTTTTATAGATGATATTAAAACTGATTCCACGGTGAGACATGACTACATGCAAGGTAAAATCACTTCTCCTTGGTATATTTCATACATTATGAGGAGGTTCTATTTTGTTTTTTAAAAAAGGCCATCATTATGGAAGACTATGAATGAGGGGAATAATGTTACGGATTACATTGCTTCTATAGTAGAGGAGGCTCAAGGTAATAGTGTTAAATATTTAATGAATTTTTAGTAGATGAAACAAGAGGTGGTGCATTTAATTAAGGGAGATCAACTTGGTCTTCACTATTTTAGTCCTCCCTGAGTTATTGTGGCATTTTCCACATTATTTTTGGTGGGTTTTTTCTTCCAAAAAAAATTCAATAGTTTTGTTGTGTGTGTGGAGGAATACCCCCTCAAAAACAATTTTCATTTTTTCTATTAACACTATTCAATTTTGTAAATAATAATTAATTTATAGTTTATATATAATATACATGTGCTTTATTATTTTTTATAGTTATATAATTACTATTTTAAATAAACCATCATATTTTCTATATTTATATTGATTACGATATCATTGTCCATGAGTATGGTGGAAAACCTCTTATGGAAGTGATGTGATGCATTTGTGGTATACATGGAATTTATTGAGGAAAAATTTAATAAAAATAATGCTTATATATGAAATAAGTATGAAAATAAAATTATAATTTATTTAAATTTTATGTTTCATTCATTCAATATTAATAGAAAATGAAAACAATATTATTTCTTACGTATGGTCGATCATCTCCAAGAATAGTGTATTTCATTTACTATCATTAAATATTATGAATTACATTAAATACATAAATAATTATTATATATTATATTTTTTTAATAATTCACATTATGGATATTATTAAATCTGGATTGAAGTAAAAGAAAAAATGTCCATGTATACTTAAAAAAATTATTTATTACCTGAAATGATTATAATAAAAAAGATTTATCAACAAAATATTAATAATATGTTATTAAAGGATTACATGGGTATCATTAATATTAATATGATTTTTTAAATGTTAATAACATTCTTAAAACTATTACACTATTGATTAAGGATCATTTGACCTATTTGAAGAGTCAGATAAATGATTTCACCTCAATTTACATTCCATTGAGAATTATTAGTCTTTTTGAAAAAATTAACATTTAATGTGGTGTATATACGGCCATTCATTCATAAAATTTATGGATTCACTAAAAAACCATTTTATTTTATATTCACATTGAATTATCTCATTTAAGGGGTTTTAATTTGGAAATTTCCAAGTAGAAAAAATTTTCATTTCGGTCCCACTTGCTTTTGTAATTATTAACATTGTCTCAAAACAATCACTTTATTATGAAAATATTCTTTTGAGATTATATGTATTATTAATATAAATATTGTTTTTATAGATATGATTTTTTCTTAAATAGTATAAATTTGTTGGAAATTGTATTTAAATTTAATGTTGTATGATTTATAGTGGCAATTTGGAGTAATTTGTTTTTCTACCACTCATTATGGATTTTTTATAAAGAAAATTTTAAATGATTTAAATTGATTATTGGACATATAAATAATGTTTTGACTAGTAGTACAGGGCTTGGGGACTGGTTACTGTAATCTACTTCATCTATTGGTAGTCTCATGATACGAATCAGTTGGCCAAATCTGATGGATTTCTACCCAAATAGATAAAATTCCTTAAGGATAAATATTTATATTAACTATCATGATGATATTTAAATATAATTTATATGTTCAAAATCATGCTTGCAATAATTAATGATATTCCATGTCAATGATTTGTTAGTTATAATATCAAAGGAAATTATTCAAGATCTTGTAATTATTTATATGGTATTCTTTTATCATCTATTATTCCTACAAAATTATTCTCTCATGTTATATATTAATTATAATGTTTTCTTTTCATTTTCCTTTCAATTATTATTAATCATTATTGATTTATTATATATTTCGCTATACTATTCCATTACTGACTGTTTGATATTATACATTGTTTTCATTCCCCACAGTATGAAATTTATTCATTCAAATTATTTTTCATAAATGATAACAATTTTATATTGTTATTTAATATGGTTAGTTATATATTATCAACATATAATGGATTTATTTAATGTATCTAGTTTCCAAAACTGCAAAAAAAATCATCCTTTAGGATTTGATTCCTTGTATCTATACTAACGTAACAGTGGTAGGAACTTCCTTTGGAATCATAGAGATGATGTCAAAATAGTTTGTATAAATGGAAGTTTAGTAAAATCCATAGGAACTAGATTTATGAAAAAAATTATTAGATAATGAAACCATATTATAAACACTGAATATATGAATATAATAACATCTAAATGAATCCATGTTTTGGATAATGAGATTAGATATGCAGACAATTTTCAATATATCTTATATATTTCAATTGAATTGGGACTATACATTATGTTTATAATTATAAAATCTAATCTAGTGTATATCATTTTTTTTGAAATGAAAACAAGAAAATGGAAAATGAACCTAACCAATTCCCATGATCAGTGAATGAGCTTGTCTTTGATGGGATTAAGCCTACCATTCAAAGGGAACTAATATCCCAAACATTTTCAGATTTTTAGTATATAATATTTTACACTAACAAGATAATGAATGATCTATCTATGTATTATTTTATCAAGAAGATTAATGAGATAAAGATGAAATCTATGAAAAATATGGATAAGGGAAAAAGGTAAATAATAATTTTCCCACATGTGATAATTGTTGAATGAAACACCTAGGTACTCTATTAAAAGGATTTGGAGTTTGATATAAGTTTATAGAGAAACGAATTCTTATTACGATTGAAATTAGAGGACATTTTTTCCAATATAAAATGATTCAACTATATATATATATTGGGGTAATATTTAAATTGATGACCCAAGCATTAACCGAATATATAATAGAAGAAGTTATGGGATTAATTTTTACAATATTTTATTGATACCATTGAAGAGTAATGGTTAAGAAGTTATTCATTGATACATTAATGATTTCATGTTAGTATTTTATCAACAATATCATTGTTATAATAATTATGTAATGTATATAAATTTTAAATTAGTAAATTTTCATTAAGTATTTGAATGATAATGTGGAATGATATCGATAACCATGCAAAAAGATTTAGTGGCATGTTGAACTTCTTGGGAAAAATAACGATTTAATTAATTATAACCCCTAATATTTTCGTGATATTGAGAAAATTATTTTCTCGATAAATTGAATATTGATATGGATAATGTAAATTGGAAATTAATGACCACCTTGGAACTGATTAATCATTTATATACAAAGGGTTAAGAAATTATTTATGGTTTTAAAAATATTTTGGATTAAATAAATATCTTGAATATCCTATGTATTAAATATTTAATAATGGGTCATTCATGTTTTCAGAAATGGTTTATGTTAATTCATGTTATTTCCATGTTATAAGAGAATCAATGATGAAGTAATTCACATGTTTTTTATGTTATATATAAGTGCCACATTATTTTTCATGGGGAATATAATTTCTATCTTAGTAACCATCATTCTAAATTTGATAAATATATTTTGGATGTCATTTTTTGTTAAATATTTTTGGAATGTATTATTTTGAACTTCTAGTATTATGGGATCAATTTTTACAATAAATTTTGTTTAGAAAGAATATGTGTAATATCTGAATTCTCTTTTATTGATTATATGATATATCAATGACAATTTTGAAACATCGGGCACAAATGTTCATTTTTGGAAATTCATTTCTTGGTGTGAAGGTTGAATTAGAAATTGGTTTAGGAGGGTAAAAAAGATGAATTCTTTTTTGAAATATAAAAATATTAAATTTATTTTATTTTATTCATTGTGAGTAAAAATAATTCTTTAATTTTAAGAAAAATGGTCTTGAAAGATAAATGTTATTATAATTCCTTTTTAACAAATGGTATTTTAAATCATCACATATTTATGGAATTGAGGCACTAAAATTTCAAATTATCATTCCATTTTTTGATCAATGGAAACATTCACTCTCAATAAATATTTATATCTTTCACACTTGTCTGTATATTACCATTCAATTAATGTCCTCTTACATAAATACATAGTTATATGTCACCCTTTGTGAAAATTGTACTTCCCCATATCTCTTTTTACAAGTATGTTTTACCTACCCCTCAAAATATTTCTGTTTCACAACAATTCTATTTCCAGATATCAAACCCTAGAATATAGAGATCAATTTTAAATTGATAGAACACAATATCATTATATTTGGGAGATTTTAAGACCCCAAAAATTTTAAATCAATAAAAATTTATTCAATAGCATGTCTAACATAGAATAAAAAGAGAATAAAAGAATATAATACTCTAAGACATTATAATATATTTAATATTTTCTATATTTTCAATCTATTTGATAACATTCAATTTATGCAATACTTTGTTAGCTTGTGTAGCATTCATTAATGAGTTTCTCTGATAGCTTTTATTACATGTATGTTAATACTTTACATACCACTATTAGTATTAATATTTAAAATGAAGTTATTTTATAAATATTAAATAGGATTTAATTAACAGTATCAACCAAATTATTAAAATTTATGGTTGAATTAGTTGAATAAAATTATTAATAAATAACTATGAAAACCAATTGAATATAAGGAAAATTTTTTTATAAAAAAAATTACATGATAATGTTATTTTATCATGGTAAATTAAAATAATTAATATTATTGGATTAATATTTTTTGAATTTACATATTATAAATTTTTTTAAATTCAACTAATTTATTCGGTTGGCATCAAACAAGAAAATATAAAATTTTATGTATTAAAAGATCAATTAATCTAAAGGTAATTATGATAAAATTTGGTAAATCATTTTTTTTAAACTAATATTTCAGACTTTTCTAAATTTTACATGAAATAATAAATAGGATTTTTTAATGAGGAATTTTAATATTATATTACGGTGTATTTTTTGTATTTTTTCTATGATGTTTCCATTTTTGATGAATAGTGAAAAATATAGAAATTTAATTCAAAACAGTCATTTAATTTAAATAATTTATATTGTTAGATTATATTTTAAATTCTATTAATAGATTCATTAAATAAACTATAAATATATCAAAAAATAAAATGTTATTGTGGTTATATTTACATTGAATTTGGATAAATAAACATTTCAATATATTGATCATTTCACTTCAGAAACATAATTTTATATCACATAAATGTGATTTATATTATATTATTTTTAGACACATCTATGAATTAAAGTTCGAAAATGGATTACAAATATCAAATCATAATAATTTGTAATTTCTGATCTGAAAAAATTATTTTTTTGAACATTTATTATTGAAAACAATTTAAATTAATCACCATGATTAATGGAAAATTGAGTCTACCGAGGAACACAAATTTAAAATAAATTAAAATATGACATACTATGAAGTCCAAAACACATTATAGAACCATAGTTAGACCCTTCATACATTAAACACTAATTTTATGTGTTAGTGGGTTATAATTCTATTAATTTGACCAAAATTACATGTTAGATATTGTTAAAGAAAAAATATATTCTTTTCTTAGTTTTAATTTCGAGAATGATTTCTTATAGAGGAATAAATAACATATATTGGTTTATTCATATAATTTTTATATATTAATTAGTTTTATACCATGATTATATATTTTAATTTCTTATAGATGATCTATTTATTTTAAATTACTACGAAAATCCAACACAATAATTATTTTGTTAACAATTAACAAATTTTTTTTACTAAATATATTAAAATTGAAGGAAATGGAATGAATTATTTTATTTAATAAATTTATTAGATGATTAAATCATGTTACAATATTCTTAAAATAAAATTTTATAATTCCTTAATTTTATTTTTATTTTTATTTTTAAATTAAATAAGTATTGTAAAAGATAACATTAATGTTATTTAATTATAAATTTTAATTTATTTAATGATTTATAATTACTAGAAATTGTATCATAATGAAATATATTATTTAATGATAATGGATAAAAAAATATATGTCATTACAATACCAATTGATCTTTTATAATGAATATATTTACCTCTAAATATTAAACACATTATTCGTGTGGTTATGGTTAAAGACACTTTTTGTGCAGAACATGTGCTTCTGATAATGTTAATTTTTAACATGCAAGTAATTTTTTATTATATAATATTTAAATATAATATTTATAATTAGTGCATTAAAATTCTGTAGTGTTATTATCATTAATTTAGTCAAAATGTATAAATTACCCCGTCTTTAACATTAGTTACATTAATAAAAATTATAATCGTAATAATTTGAAAGTTTTGATTTAAAGGAATAAAATGATAAAATAAATTCTCTTTTGTGTTGGTTGAAAATATAGAAAAAAATACCAATAACAACCATTATAACTCAAATTTGGGGGAACATATGGTATGAGATACCTCCCAATAGTGAATTCATTTGAGAATATTCAATAATGTCACTCCTCAACTATAAAAAGGCACTAAATCCCCACACTTATTAACATTTTTCTCTCTATTTGGATCAACCATGATCTAAAATAACATTACCCATATTCCCTCACCTCATTCAAAAATCATTTATTTTATTATAAATAAAACCATTCAAGGGTTTTGTGAAAACATAAAGAGGATACCTAAAAATTGTTTTTGTGTTTATCTAAATGAATTTTTATCTTGTTTCATTCTCCATTTAATTAACTTATTTTTTATTAAATAATTATTTAATACCCTAATAATATTCCATGTAATTAGTTGTGTTATTTTATTTTTATTTCCAAAAAAACCACACTTCTATCAAATGGGTTACGAAATAATCATTTTTGGGTCCGACATACTACCACCTAACGAACTGATGTCGTTCGTTTTATCCATTAGTACAATTAATTATTTGGAATCATGAAAAATATATAGTATATATATAATATATATGATATTTATGCGGTTCTTTTACATATGTAGTATGTATATGATGCACAACCTCATGCTTTCTATTTTGTGAGTATATGATTACTTCATTCATGTATTCACAGACTATCGCTTTGTCAAGCGATGTGATGATCTCCGAGTTTACATGGAATATGTTAATTACGGTTTTAAAAATAATGTGATATATATACTACTACCTCAAATAATGAAAATAAAGAAATATTATTACCCAACAGAGAATAATATGTTATTTAAGGACCATATGTTATTTAATAAATATTAAGATAGTTATTTTTAAATTTAATAACATGATTAAATCAATTATAGATGATTTTAGTGAATAGTCAATCAATATTAAGAGTAAGGTAATGGAATTAATCACAATTTACATTTTTTGAGACATATTTTTTATTTTAAACCAATCGACCTATAATGTGTTGTATATACGACCCATTTGACATATAGTGATATTACTAACTAATATAATTTTTTATTTTATGTTACAATTTGAATTATCCATCCAAGGGGTTTTAACTTGAAAATTACCATGGGGGTAAATGTTATCTTTGAAATCAAACTTCATTTTGTGACTGCTAACTTTCCCTCGGTATAATCATTTACGTTTGACCATTTTTCATTTGAAATTATATTTCTTATAAATATACATATTCATTTCTGATGAATATGTTTATTTCTTAAAATTTATTACATTTTTAAATAAAATAATTACATATATAGAATGTAATAGGATTTATCTCATAAATATTGATAAATATGAATCCATTAATCAATATGGATATTTTATAGGGCACACTATTTTGGATATCAGTTAATTCTTTGATATATGAGGGGGGGGGTTTACTCATGCAGCACAAAATTTAGAGACTAGTTAATGTAATCCCCTAGATGCATTAGTAGTATCATGAGATGAATTAGCTGGCCAAATCAAATGAGTTTCAACCAAGACACATAAATATTCTTGGGGTTAGATCATCAAATTAACTTTCTTAATAATATATCATGATATTCTAGATTTTTGACCATATGAAATTCCTAATTTTTTTTATTTCATGTGATAATTGTTTAGTTATAATATATATGGTAATGTTTCAATCTCATGGGATTATTTTATATTGCATTATTTGATCACCATTTTTTCTAGCCATATTATGATCATGTTACTAATTTATTGTAATTTATGTAATTTATCTCCCTTTACATGGTTATTATTATTTAAGTATTTTAGATATGTTACATTTAAATTAACCCTTAATATGAATTTGATCATCTACTTATTCTTTATGATTCCCAGGGATTAAAGATGAATTCTTGGATTGAGATTTCAAGGATGTGTGTAATTTTTTTATATTATATTTCATTATAAATTCCTGATATAGAATTGGTATCATTTATATATGTGGTTTCCCAAAATTGTAATCTTTTAAGTTCATTGGGATTTTATTCCTTATATGTATGCCAATGTAATTTTAATGGGATTAATATCATGGATTTTGGGTTCTAGGTAGTTATATATGTGATGGGATATGGATGATTTAATAATAATGTTATTTTTTAAATTAAGGATACACATGTTTTTTCCAACATTATTTACCACACAACATGATGTAGGTGGTTTTCCTTGGTTCATACACCAATTTTATTGTAGTTTAGATTTTTTATAGAGGAGATTAAAATTTGAAATTATAATGAATAATAATTTTTTAAATTATAGGGTTGTTTCATCAATTAATCGAAAATATTGATAATATTTTGAAACTGTAGAATTAGTATGATCATTCGTGGTGGGAATAATGATCACTTTTTGGATAATAAAATGTGAATTGAATAATTTATTTAATTTATAATGAATTAACTAACATATTTTGAAACATTAATAGGAAATAATTAATGAAATTATTATACATAAATACATGAGTGTTAATATGATATCTATTTCTTAGCATTGGTATTTTTCTGTTATGGAGAGAAATAATATAGTCGATCCTAATACTAGGTAAACACCCACAGTATGATTTTGAGAAATATTAAATCCGTTTTCGTGTGTTCTTATATCATAGCACACCCTTTATTGGTACATTCACTATAACATTTTTTACTATAGGAGTGTGTTTTCTTCAACATCTAGGTTGGTGAGGAATGGTCAGATTCTTACCCACTCTAACCACAATCTCTTCTTCTTACAGAAGTGTGTGCTCGTATAGATGGGGGCTACCTTCCCCAAATATGTGTGTGGTGGTTTTTAATGGAATATTGTTTTTTCAATCACATGTATCATGGTATATAATATCGTATTAATTAGGATTGATATTAAATGTATTCTATGTGATGTATTGAGGTAATCTATTTGAAATACTATCTGTGGGGGCTCCTAGAAACTATTATATTACTAACTAGTTATATGGAATGAGATGATGAAAGGAAGTGATGTGCATGGTACTTTGTATGTTATAATATGACATGTTCCATGAGGTATAATGTATAATACAAGTTCATTTGTTTCAGATACATGGTGAGATATTTTCATAGTGCATCAATGAACTGATCACAACTATTTTGGTGACATGTTATCTAAATTTTTATCAAAGGTATAAAGCGTGAATTCATTATCATTTTGATGAGAGGGTCCTGGGAAGATGATATTTATTATTCATGTTATCATCAACCTACATATATATAACCAGTTTTTAGGTCCATAATAGTTTTTTGTTATTTGGTTGTACATTAATTGATTGACCGTTCTTCCGAAGCTACAACAGATTCCATGGATGATATAAGGGAATAAAATTAGGAACTTATAGTTATAATATTGTATTTATATTATATGTAATTTTATACTTGTATTTGAGATATCTCTATAAATTATTCTTGAGAAAATTTTTTGGGTGTTTTTATCATATATCTCTTCTTCTCAAATCATAATGGTTAATGCCTCCCATTTTTTTATGATATAAACATTGTGCATGTCACCACCCATTGATATATATTATGTGGTCTTTAGGTATTTTTATCTTCTTTCCCCCATGATCATCCCTGGAGAGTTCCCTTTGGTTGAGCGGTCATGGTGGAGTGGAATAATATTTTCATTTTGAAAAATATTATATAGTTCAAAGGAAAGAATTGGTGAGGACTACATCGGTTGATAGGGAAAAAATTTCAACTATGTTCATAAGAAATGTAAATTAGGGAGCCCAATAGAGATGTGGGTACTCATTTCCCCATATGATCTTATGAATAATCAATTATGATTAATGATGGAACTAATAAATGTGATATTGGATGCATGGTAGATACCTATGAAAAGGACATTAATTATTCTTGGTGAAATTTTGTTTGAAATGTTTATACCATTGGAATAATTTAAATAAGAATAAATTCTAAAAATGTAAAATATTATAAATTATAGGTTCCAGAGACACCAATTGTTTTTTAATTTTTAGGTATGGATCACAGAGGACATCCTCTATAGGTTGAAACAGATTATATTATGATTTTTTTTCCATCAAATATCCATAAGGTAGTGTTTTATAATGAAAACACCAAGAGGAAAAATATTCAATTGTTTTAGTTCAATAGTCTATAGAAGTATGATGGATCTATATTTTTACATAGTGATATTAGAATCGTTAAAGGAGTAGGGGAAATATTTTAGTTTGATCCATGTTCAAAATACGAAATTTGTTTTATTGATAGTTCTAATGCTTCATGGAGAAAAAAATGTTGTTTGTTATTATTCTATTAATATGATGCAAAGTCCTTTGTACCATTGGAGAGGTTCTGAATAGTTCATATTTGTTTAATGACAATGGAGGAGAATCACTATTAGTTTATTTCACTATGATAGCTTAGTTCTAGCATGTGGGAGTTTGAAATCAATTTGCAATCCCTTCTCAAATATTCTTTGGAAATTATTCCAAATTAGGAGGGTATAAATAGGCCCTTAGAGGTGGATTTGATACTATATATCAATTTTTGGTTCAATCCATTTATTTTGATGCTATTTATCGATGTGATAGGAAGGGTATTGGTTAATGAGGGGAAAAAGATAGAATTATAATATTATGAGAGGGTAATCTTTAAGAATATCTATGTATTACAGATGCAGATTGGGGTTATCAATATTATAGATAGAACATCTTTTAGAGCACATGGGGAATGTCCCATCCGTTATCATCTATTCATTATTGTGGTGGAAGATCTTAGTATACATCCATGGTATTAGAAGCATGTTTTACATTTGTAATCTTATTACATTACTTGTGAGAGTCTCCAACCTTTCATAGAGAGACTTGTGTATTAGTTGTTATAATATATATTTTTCAGCTGTAGTAGTTTCATCTAAAGCAGTAGTATTATGGTTTTCTATCCATGGATAAGCATTGAACAAATGGGGTAGGTAGAGGAAAACTGTACCATTAATGACTCTGTTAGAGAATAGATCATGATCATAGAGGTAGTGATCAATAGGGATAGAGAGGTTGGGGAAAATCACATGGTCATTGGATGCTCTATAGTTTCTATTTCCATATGAGATAGATGTTGTTCGGGGTAAAAAAATTCTTATTACATGCATGATTTGATTGCCTCCATAGATAACAATTTATTTATATCACTTTATCTAGTATTTTATTTGGAATATAATGTTGAGAGGGTTCTAGATCCATTTTAATTGACTATTATTGATCGAGTTAGAGCATATAAATTTAGAGTATGTAGAGAATGTGAGATACTATTAGGGTTAAACCCCTATTTGAGAGAGTTCAAATGGTTATAATTACATCTATGAAAATTCATCCTTGACTTGGATTTAATATATTCTTTGAATTATTTTTTGGATTTATTTAATAGATATATTATGTTCGATAATGCTAATAGAGAGCCTATAGTGTTAGTTGGTGAGTTTTGTACCAAGATATACTGGAATAATAATTCATCCATATCATCCATAATAGTTTATCTAATTCGTTGTTTATGGAATTTAATGCCAAATCTATTTCCTTGGATTATGGTATAGTACCCTAATGTCTTCTCAGATGAGGTTTTATTGTTACACCCTCTGTGGAAGATAATGTTTTCTATAGTTCTATAATCGGTTGATTCTATGCTCAAAATATATCCAAATTATATAGTTCATTATATATTACATTCAATTTTGGTATTAATAAAAACTATTTAAGAATTTGGTTTTATTTATATTATAATTTAATATTGGGGTGTTGTGGTTATATTTGTTACGTTGGATGATAGTAGTAGGAACTTGTGTTTTGATTATTGTATCTTAAACATGGTGATAGTGAAGAACCACACTCCACTTTTTTGAATAAATGATTTATTAGATATATTTACAGGATCTAGTTTGTTATACATTTTTTATAAGTGGTAGTGATATGATCTAACATGGGAAACTGATGTGGTCCTTTATAGACTAATTTCCCACGTCATTATGGCATTTTTTATTTCAATTTGATGGTGTTATTTAAGCTCAACGCTCCATCAATATACATGGATTTTATGAAAACAATATTTATAGATATTTTGGATTGATTCATGGTGGTTTTTTGATGAAATCCTTATTCACTCAATATATAAGAAGCATTAAAAAATTTATATATCTTTCATCTATAGAGTGATTCAAGACCAACACATGTTCAAAAAGCTGATGAAGTGTGATTTCATCATTCAATATTTTTATTTTTTCAGGATTTTATTATTACATTATCATTTATATATAGACCCATTGATGATCAAGGTGATTGTTTCTTGAGAATCCTCCAAGACTGTTAGAATGGGGAATTGTTTTTGGGTTATACATTCTGTTATAAGAGAATTGGTGTCCATTTCAATTAGAATTCAACTTCTCCGGCATTCATTGGGTATAAATTATGGGCTATTGTTATAAATTAATATGTGACATGAAATATTATTTTACATTAAGGATAATTTTTTTATTATAAAAAACTCTCATTTACTAGAAATGGGAAATCCTTTCGAGGTTTTCTATTACACATTAAATATTTATATTGATTGATAGTTGAATAATTATAATTATTTTTATAATTTTCACTAATAGTAATGTCCCCATATGAATAAATATTATAACATTGATATCTAGTTATAAATTTTCATGTTTTAATTCATGATATGGTGGGGTTACCTTATCAAGAATTATTTTTTCTTATAGATTACAAGAAATGGATTTATTTCTTCTCGTAGCATGAGATAATAATATGAAAATGAGGTCAGATGGGATATTTAAAGAATAATTTCATTATTATTTCCAATACTTGTGTAAAGGTGGATATTGTAAATTATGGTAATAACATTAAGACATACATTAATTACATGTGTGTATCTAGATATTCCTATAGTATAATTGAAGCGATTTAATTATTTCATCATAATATTGGGGGTTGCGGTAGATATTCAAATTTTTATATTATATTTAAACCATTATTGATGTAGAATATAGTGGAGTCCCATCTGAGGGATTCTGTGGTTATGATCAAAAGAGGTAGACATAACATTGTTGATGAACATTTTGTCTATTCTACAAATGATAAAAAATTAGTTCTGTTCAATAAGACTATTGTTATCTTGTTGGAGATCTTTGAGGTGGTCATAAATTATATACATATATCACCCTTGATGATATATCAAGGTGGGGAAATTATATAACAATCTATGAGTGGTTATTTTTGGTGGACTGCCTTTATTTTTTCAGTTTCATTATCTCTATATAAATTCTTGTTCTCATAAATGGTGATGGTCGTGAACCATGTTCCAAGAGGATTTATGTAACTCCAAAAAAAAAAAATTTTATAGTCTTTCAATTGTTTGATTACATTGGTAAGATCAAAGGAAATCAAATCCTGAACAGCAGATTAGTTTTGTATCCTTTGAAAAACTAGAAAAACAAATGTTTTACGTTACATAAATATAGTCAAAATCAAATAATTTCTATATCGAAAAGACTAATATCCCTTAAATTATCCATATAGTTCCGTTGTTATATACTTTTTCTCTTCTTGGGTAAAAATTCCAACATAATAAAGAGATGTGCTCAGATTCCCATTACGGTTAAATAATATAACGGATGCTATCATAAATAACAATAATCATTTATGGCAAGGTATAAAACTAAAACACAATACTTTTACACATAAAATTAAGTATAATATAGAAATAATAAATCAATTAATTTTATTTAGACAATACCATAGATATTATCATAGTCAAATAATATCATTCAACAAAAATTACAAATCTAATTATGGGGGAATGCATAATCTATAACTTCCAAACCTTACTATCATGACCTCATGCAAAGACCATACATAAAAATGGAAAAATGAAAACTAGTATGTCTCATGAGACCAATCGATTCATCGAGGGACTATAGCGAGCCTCATCAGTCATATACTAAGTCAAATTCATTAATCATATTTAATGGGGGAAACATAAAATATTAATTTATATTATAACTAGAATATGAAATGATAATACATTATCCATAAACCATGAATTGTATCAAGACAAAATATCCATAATCAGACATATTTTAAATTCCTAAATATAATATAGTATATATTATCACAATAAATCAACCAAAATTTAGCATAAAATCAAATAAAGGGTGTTTCTATAAGTGAAAATAGTATTATAAAATCATTAGAACTAGGTGAGAAAAATTTCCCCTTTTACATTGAAATCATTAAAAAGCCTCAAAATTATAAAAGAAAACCTTTCTTTTCAGAATAATATTTTGATATATTATTGTTTTATTCAAAATTTTAAGGAATTATAATTATGGAAAATATATTATCACACTGTGTAAGTTAACACCCATTCTTTCCTTAATTAGTCGAAAAGAACATAATGTAACCTATTTGGAAAATGATTAGAATATTCCTTTGAAAATGTTTTATAAAAAGTAAACCATGGATAATAATTAAATTAATCAAATTTTATATAATAATTTGAAATAAATTTTAAGAATAATGGGCGTGGATGATAATGATGTCCCAATAGATACTTATGCATAAACAACCTCAGATAACAATGAGATTGTGAAATTAACAGTTACAATGTATGTTACTATATTCATGGGTATTTTAAAATTTTGTATAATGGTGAATTGGATGTTATTAAATTATTCCATATATGTTCCCATAGTTATGATGTCATATATGATTCACTTATATAATTTTGTTAATTATATTTATGTTCAATAATTGTTTAAGGCGTTAGCTACTTCGTATTCTGAGGTATGTTTTGTTATGTAAGTCATGTTTATTATGAATATGATTTATTTTATTCATATTCATATTGATATAATGTTCATAATAAATATTTTTTAATCATTTATGTTTTATACTCATTCTTGAATGGTTAATATGGAGAATGAATCTCACAGCGTTGTGGAGATTGTAGGTCCTATGTATGCAAGAGTGACAATTTCATTCATGGATGGTTACATTGTATGGAATTAGATGCTATATTAATTACAAATAATAATTAGTTTGTTAAATTAATTATTTATATTAATTATAATCATCATTATACCCATCCAAATAATGTAGTTTTGAATAAACAATTACACCATGATGTGGATTTGGTAAGACGTTTGTGCACAGACACGATGATATTGTTATTCTAAAGATGGATAGAATGTGGAATATGGTTTTACCATAATCATAATAAAATATACATATATTTATGATACTTGAGTTATTAAATTTTCATGGAAGCATCATAGGTGGAGGATGTAGAGGAAGAAAATAAATTGAATTGAATTGGTAAAACAATTACCTCTACTTTGAGTGTCTCCTTTTTATTTTCACAAAATTACACATTATGATGGCTTTTATGAGAGAATTATTTACTATAGGGTGAATTTAGGGTTTTGGGGAGGATAATTGTGTGTGTTTTGAATGATACTAAGGGATTTTTAGGTGTGAAAAAATGAGGAGATGTGTTATTTTATAAGAGAGGATATGGGAACTTTTGGAAACTTCTAATGTTATTAAATTATTATAAATTTATTTTTTAATTAAAATATCTCCAAAGTGATTTATTTATACGATTATATGAATATGGTTCCAAATAATCTCAAAAAATGATTTGAAGACATGTTTAGGTCAGAAATTTAACCTTATCATTCAGATTTAACCCTAAGTTGAAGTGTTTAACTCTTACCATGCTTACATGCCTTATTATAATATAGGGATAATATAGTTTTTATAAAATGAAAAAGAAAATAAATTGGATTATTTATGGAATATTTAAAATTATCTTAGCCATTTGCATGAAATTTAAATTTTTAATAATTTTATATCATTTAATAAAATTTAATTTTTTAAGGTACTATTTATGTAAATTTGGAAACTATTTAATATTTTCATTTTAACAATATCAAAACATCATGATTACATCCATATAATATTATATATTTCACCAAAATGTCTTTATTATCAATAAAATACTTTTATGTAAATAATTAAGTCAAATTATATTTATTCTAATATGTTTAATATCATTTAATTGATTCTTCCATTAATAACTTAATTACTATGTCATTATTGTGTCCTAATTTAATTTTTTATATATTTATTATCATTATTAATAAATTATCATTATTTATATAATTTCTTTTGTATTTAAAAATATTATTTATATTTAACTTTGTCAATTATATAACATCTTTTTAAAAATCATAAATTTATTAAAATTTTATTATGACATTTTTAACTCTTATTTAAAAAAAATATATTATATTTTCAAATCCAACCCATGTTCCTTGAAAAGGATCTTATTTTCGACCTAATGTTTATTATGACAGAAAAAAATTATCAAGTAATATTTGGACATGTTTTAGGGTAATATTATATTATTATATTTTTATATTTACTTTTAATTTCTCTATTTACCTATAATTATCGTAAATAAAATCCAAAATTTCCTAATCAGAATTTTGTTTGATCTTATTTTACAAATTTTTTATTAATTATTACATCCATGTATATTTATTTATAGAAAACCAATTCATAGAAAATGTAATATTATGTATAATGAAAATCTCATTGATGTAGCTCGATTGCGGGTAAAACAGATGTTCGAAAGTTCAATAAAATTTTATATCTAATTATATTACAAAATGATTTCAATAAACAATATTGGATTAATATATTTATTATTTACCCAATTTAGCTTGAACATAAATTAAAATTAACGTAATTATTTAAATTAAAATGAATGTCTTTAACAGCAATTCAGTATTTTCAATATTAATCAAAAATTGAAACCTTTCATAAAAATTTGAAAACTTCACCCTAATATAATTTTGATGTTCTGAATTCACAAATGAAGGCAATTTTGAAAAAATAAATTTATATATTTTATTGTTTGGTTAATAATATTCTTAACTATTTTTTATAGGGCACGTTTGATAGGTCACGGTGTGCTCAAACATGGTGTTACGTGAAACAAAAGCAATCGAATCATTTAAAATGAAGTGTACTATAGAAGATTGGGGTGTAAAATTCTTCCAAATATCAAGTAGTTTTTCCACTAAATTTATAGAATATAACATCATAATAAGATTTTTGTATTTATTCAACATAAGATCCGTAAGTCACCACATCACCTCTTCAATTATATGGTTTCTCCAAAAAACCATTAACAGACAAGTCATCCGATTTCTCAACAATTGTCTTCTAGTATCAAGAATTTTGATATTCTCTTTCCAATATGACAGATCATGTTCTTGTTTTATTTCATCATAGGTTAGTACATGCATTGGGTCAGACAGGTACTTCCATAAATTTGATACATAGAATACATCCTAAACTTTGGAGAAAATTGGAAGCTTTTCCAAATGGTAAGCTACAACACCAATTCATTCCATAATTCAAAATGGCCTGATACCCCTCATACCAAATAATATAACACCCATTCATGGAGATTCCATTAATAAATAATGATATCCTTCTTAATCTTCCAAATCCTTTCATCAGTTACCATCATTTCACTTTTTCCAACTTTTAATTGTTTTGATATGGGATTGAATAATCCTCACCCTTTCCGTTATTTCCTCAATCAATTCAAAGACTACATGTCTTCATTCACTAAATTCATCTAAAAAATGTGGTGTATGAAATCTCTTTCCATATTACACATTAAAAATTGTCATCAGAATACTTAAATAGAAGCAATTATTGAAGTAAAATTATACTAAAGGTTAATATTGATACCACGTACCATTATTATCACATGAGAAAGATATCAAAATATACTCTAATGATTGAATAGTCCATCCTAATTTACCACCAGTTTGAGGGTGGTAGGTAGTGCTCAAAAGAAATCTTAGATCTTGGTCCATTAGAAAACATTTATTTAAGAATTATGTAAAACAAGGATGGTGGTTAAAAAATTGATATTGGTACCCCATGATGTCTTAAAACGTCATTAATGTAAATTAGTTCTAAACATTCATTTGTCAAATATACTTTTATAGCAAGAAAATGTGTTTATTAGGTAAGATGATCAACCATAACCCATATCGCTTAATTTATTCTAGGATTCATTGGTATCCCCATAACAAAGTCCATCATAATATCATCCCATTTCCACATAGTTGTGGGAATAGGTCTAATGAATCTTATATGATGTTTTAGTCAAGCCTTCACCTAGGTAAAAATTCATCTTGATTGATAATCAGTAATCCCTCTCATCATGTTGTCCAACAAAAAAAATTTCTTGCAAATATCTATAAATCTTAGTGCTACATGGTGTATTGAGAAATTGAATCTATGGGAATCATCCAATAATTCATTTTTTCTTAGGTATAGAGGGAACCCAAATCATCTTCCCAACTTAAAAAATTTCATCTTCATATATGATTTCAATCAATCTCTCGTCACTCAGAATATTAATTTTCTTTTAAAACTCCTCAACATCAGACTGAGAACTTTTTACCATCTCCAGAAATGATGGTTTTTCCACCATTAGATAATGTAATCTTGGTTAACCTTCCTGGATAACTCTCTTATCCATATTTACTAGATCCTTTAACATATGATTTTTTTACCTCGTATTTGTTTCATAAATACATGGTCCTTCCTAATTAATTCATCTTCCACCTTATTTTCCTTCTTTGGGTGGTAGTGTATTGTGCTATCATAATCCTTAAGTTGCTCATACCATCTCATTTGTCTCATGTTTATTTCCTACTATTAGAAAATATATTTCAAACTCTTGTGATCAGTATATATTTCATATCATTCACCATAGAAATATTTTCTCTATATCATAAGAGAAAATATTTCTACTGCTAACTCAAGTTCATGAGTTGGATTGTTTTGTTTCTAGATTTTTAGATGCCTTGATGCATATGTAATAACCCAATTAGTTTTCATTAGATCACAACAAATTCCTTTCAATTATTCACCACTATAATCAATAAACACAACATTCACAGATGGTATTTCCATAAAAGGAGAATTGAATAATATTCTCTTAAATTCGTCCATTCATTATTCACAATATTTTTTCTCAAATGAATTTAAACCATTAATGTGAGAGCTTAGTAAATTGGATTTCGAATCGATGAGAATTATACTTCAAAAGCCGATAGTAACCTTCTATACAAATAAATCTACATATCTATTTTATACTTGTTGGTGTTATCCATTCGTGGATTACCTTTTTCATTGTAGGATAATCATAGATTCCGTCCTTGGAAACAAAATGGCCAAGAAAAGAAATTTCCTAAAGCCATAATTCAACCTTTCTAAACATCCCATATTGTTCATTTCATCAAAGATTCATTCACCCAATCCAAAACTGGTATTCATGGTTTTATTAGCTATTATATTATACCAACATGTCATCAATAAATATTACGACCTACTCATAAAGATATTCCCTAGACACTATGTTCATTTGATCCATGAAAACAAAGTGTTAATTAGTCAAACCAAATGACATTACTATAAAATCATAATACCCATACCCGGTTTGGAATTCTGAATTTCGAATATCATATATCTTTTCACATAATAGATGATATCACAAATGAAGGTCAATATTTCAAAATTATTGAGCTCTCTGAAGATGATAAAAAATCATCAATTTAAGGAAGAGGATATTTGTTCGATATTATAATGACAATGATTTTTATATACTATATTCATAGTCTCATTAATCCATATTTAATCATAACAAAAATGAACTTAGGATTCCAATACTGAATAATCGATGTTAATAAATTCAATATTTCCTAACTCCTCTAGTAGTTTCATCAGCTCTACAAATTCCATAGCAGCTATTTTATTGGGCCTTGTTGATATTGGCCTTGTATCAGAGATTCAGTGAGTAGAAATATCAATATCCCACCAAATAGGATGTCTAGGTAAATCCTTTATAAATACATGAATGTATTATTTTACCAATGGAACATCCTCTATTTAATTATTATTTGGTATTATCTTCTCTATTCTCCTAGTATTTTATTTATGATAACCATTGATGGTGGATCTACATAATAATTATATGATGATTGTTCTGATGTAAAGATATTATATTTTAAATGTTCCTCACAAATTTAAAATTTATTCTTCTTGAAATAAATTCTCATATCGTATTTCGATATCCAGTCCACACCAAGGATTATATCAAATTTTACCATCTGTATAATGATAAATTTAGAATATAAAACACATTTATATTTTATAATGGGTACTGCCTGACACAAATTTTTTTCAATGAAACATCCCGTAGTGGTTTCGACTGTAAACTCCCTTGTTAATGAGTATTTTAAATATACATTTTTAAAATAAATCTTTATTATATAATGTTATGAGAGGATCGAAAAAAATAACGATTTGGAAAAAATTGAGAAAACGATTAAGGTAACTATCACCACATCATTAGGAAGTTCGACCTCTATAGTTGTAATTTCAGAATATTGTACATACTATATTTTCCTATATAGGGAAATTATACTTAATTATTTGGAATATCATTTGAATAATGTCCCCAATCCTTAATATTGTTTCATTGAACACTGGTAGCTTCATTATTTCCCTTGAAATCGCAAGCTTGGTGGACATGTTCTATATACTTATAAAAAACTCACATCCCCATTTATAATTTAACTAGGTGTTTTTTCCCAAAATTCCAATAGGGTGGGATTTTAACTTTACTCTTCTTCACCTTATTTTTTTTAGAGTTTTCCGACCCTTTTCATCACATTATTTACTTTAAATTCATAATAAGTAAATAATTTCTTTTCTACTGTAATAGCACATGAGACCATATCTTTTAATGATATTAAATATAGTGACACCAATGCCTGTTAGAGGAATGGTTTGAACCCATAAAAGAATCGATGAATCATACTTATTGTGTTATGTTTGTAGTATACAATATTCCTTTCTAAACCTTTGAAGTTACTTTCATAATTTTCAACATTCTCATCCTACTTCTTCCATATACTTAAAAATTTACACTCTATATTCACTTTTAGATCACGAGGAAAGTATTTTTATCTTGGAAAAATTCATTATATTCCTTCTATCCCATATTTTCCACCACATTATCCTCCTCTATGTTATAAATTAATGACCACCATTGAATTGTATCTCTTAAAAGATGATATACTTCCATAATACCTTTTTCACATCCATTACTCCTCAATGAAAGAAAAATTTTCTATAAGGAACTTATCATTTTTATAGATACAAATGGATTTTTTATCGCTGAGAATTTTTCAAGGACTTTGTCTCATGAAACAATCTAACATTGATCCTTCACATTAGGGATTAGGCTACACTATAAGGGTATGGTTATTATTCAAAAAATGATCCATTTATCCCAATATGGTTATATACTCTTGAGCAGTATTTTTATAAATGTAATTTGATACTTATGATTTATTCAACTAATTTTCTAGGAAAATATGGCATTTTTGGGTTAATAATAAATTTTGAAGTAATCGTGATGTTATGATTTACATAAAAAGATAATACAAAATAGTGTCAAAATTGACATAATTGAGTTTTAAAAACAAATATTATATTATTATTTGTTATGATATTCTTAAAAATCTAAGGTTCTACCAAAATAAATAGGTAATTTTATATATATTAATAATGAACTACATGGGGTACTCTTGGCTTGTTATAGTGTTTTTAATAACCATATGATATAAAAATACAAAGGGATGCGTTAATTGTTATACTATTTAACTAAGAGTTAAATCTTAAAAAGATGGTTCATATGGGGACCTAAACCTGTATACAACCTATTGGTTGAGAGGTTTTCGAACCATACCCACCATAACCACAATATAAATCATTTTTGATCCATTGTAAACAGAAAATTATTTTATTATAAAATAATATTTCATTCTTTTCCTAAAGTGACCATCACCTCTATTTTAAAAGGGCACTTCACCTCCTCTTAATTTCACACCTCCAAAAAAAATTTATCATCCTACCCCTACCAAAATATACTTCCAACATTCCTACCTTCATCCTAGAGGCTTTGAATTTGTACAAAAGCAATCCTGTGGATCCCTTTTGATCAAATTAAAAGGATGAACCCGGAGAAGAGGTAAATATTTCATCACCACTTTCATGTTCATTTCTTCTTCCACCTCCACTTTCATTGTTGTTTACATTGAAAAATAATAACTCTAGTATATTATATATATTGTAATGTTTTTATACAAATTGTACAACCATATTCATTATTCTATATATTAAATAAATTTATCAAGTTTATCTAAGGCTACAAAACCGATCGGTCTTTCGGGAAATGATTCATTGTATCACGACAATGGTATGTAATCATGCACTGAATCTGTGTAACAGGGGCTGGGGCATTATAGTTGCTATCATAAGATGTTTAGTACAAACCTTGGAAGCTAGATTTAGAAAAACTATGACTAAACAACATTACCCTAAGATGGACAATGATGTTTAGAATAGAAGAACTTCCATAATTTTTGGTATTGTAGATATTCTGTATGTTTTACAAGAAATAAATTCTTGTCTAGATACAAGTAGGTAGAGGTAGCTCTAGAATAGATGTTCATTGGCATAAAACCATAAAACACCACTTTCAGCTAGACACGAACAAGAAATGGTGCGCGAAAACAGGCATTGCTTCATAATTCGTTACGACAATCCCTGGGGATATGCATTGGATAATTCTTGTTTTCATTAGAACCCATTATTAAGATTTTATGAGCATATACTTTCTCAAATAATTTTTTATTTATTGTGAATTATATCCATAAACTATTCAATTTATATTTTGTGTTTTATAAGTTTGGAATTATGTATTTTGATTCATAAACTAATATACTATATGTCATTGTTTATAAATGATGTCTATTGGATGGAATGGAAATAATATCAATACACGTAATCCATGTAGGGATTTACCTCCAACATAAGATAATTATAGTGGATCTAGGGAAGCAACCTATGCGGAATAGCTAATCACTCTACTGGGATAACTCACTCAGGTTATGAATAAAAACCATATCTGTATGGAGAACCCTAATCCATAGTTCGGGGGATCAATGTTAGAAAACTTAATGAGGCAACAACCACCAACATTCAATGAGAGTAAAAATCCATTAGTAGCTAATCAATGTATAAATTCATTAGATAAAATATTTCATGCTTTAGGGAGTAGCGAAAGGAAAAAAGTTTTCATGGAAGTTTATCGCCACAAGGAAGATACAGGTCAATGGTAGTCATTAATCCAAAACACAAAGTAAGATGAAGAAGTATCAAACATATAATGGATAGTGTTTAAAGATATTTTATTAGAAAAATACTTTCCTCGTGGCCATCGAGAGGATATGGAAAGGCAATTTCTTAGTTTGAAGAAAAAGGAGGATGATAATGTCGCAATGTATGAGGCTATCATTACATAGTTAGTAAGGCATGCAGTAGATTATTTACATAGCTCAAAGAGTATGATTGGTTGATTAATTGATGAGTTAAAACCATTACTCCATCAAGAATTAGTCTCACAATCAAAATCATCATACAAAGATATAGTCTCATGAGCTATCAAGATAGAAACGAAATTCTCTATGTCTTACAAAATTTAATCATAGTAAGAGAAAAAGAATTCTTCTGAACACCATAGAAATGAAAATAAGTTAAAAAAGGGGAAAATTTGAATATCAATCCTATGGTAAATGTGGGAAGAAACACCCTGGTACTTTCCTCAAGGGAATGGGGGTCTGTTATAAGTGGGTTGAAAAGGGCCACGTATCTCATGATTTTAAGGGGAAGAAAGAAGCTAACAATATTCAATGCTACAATTACAGAAAGATGGGACATTATTTAAATGAATGTCCTATGTGTTAGGGAAAATTTAAACAAAAAAGTACAATGGATCAAGTAAATGCATATGTGATCACATATGCTATGTTTGAATCTCCAAAAGATGTTGTGGTAGGTAATTTAATGGTATCCTCAATTTTATCCAATGATTTATTTGATTCGTGATCATCACATTGTTTCATATCATCCCTGTTTTCAATGAAAATTATCAAACATCAATTTGACATAATAAGGGAGATGTTAGTGAAAACACCTAAGGGAAGTATCATCACTATTATGTTTTATAAATCAGTTCCCATTAGGTCATGAATATCTTCTTTATCTACTGATTTCATCATCATACCCATGATTAAATTCATTATAATTATCAGAATGGTTTGTATTTCAGATCATAATGTAAGAAATTATTGTAAGAAGAATGATGTTATAATTTTTGATGATGATATGGTGTGCCTTATCATTAGAGAAGAAACATCACCAACTAATTCTTATCTAGATCTACCCCCATTAGCTCTAATAAATTTAATTATGGGGGAAGAGGATAATGAAATAACTATGGGTGAGGAAAATAATGATCGAATAGAGGACGTACCTATTGTGCAAGAATATGTTTTTGTGTTTTTAGAGGATTTAACCAGACATCCTCGAGAACAAGAAATTTAGTTTTCCATTGATTCCAATCTTGGTTCACGGCCCATATTAAGACCCCTTATAGAATATCCACTATGGAATTAATGGAATTAAAGAAACAACTAGTGGAATTGAGTAATATGTAATTTATTCTCCATATTGTTTCTCCTTGGGGAGCCCCTGTTCTTTTTATTAAGAATAATGATGGATCTATGTAGTTGTGCACTTAATAAATGGATATCAAAGCTATAACAATAATGAAAAAGTATTCCCTACCTCGCATTAATGATTTATTCAAACAACATCATGTAACTAAATATTTTCCAAAGATTTACCTTCCATATGGATATCATCAGTTGTTTGTGAAGAATGAAGACATTCTGAAAATGAAATTTCAAACCAGGTATGAGGATTACAAGTTTACAAGAATGCATTTTTGATTGAAAAATGTACCCTTTTTTCATGGATATAATGAACATTGTTTTCAAGGAATATCGTACGACATTGTACTGGTATTTATTGATGAAATCTTAGTATACTCCAAAAGATATGAAGATCATGAAAATTATTTGAGCATTATTCTAAAGACTCTTACAATAATTTAATTTTAGGGAATGTTTAACAAGTGTGAATTCTCACTTTCGGGGATTTATTTTCTTTGATATATTGTCTCTAAAGATGGAATATCTATTGATCCTTAAAAGAACAAGTAAATCCAAGAATGGCCTGCACCGATGAGTATAACTGAGATATGCAGTTTTATTGGTTTAGTAGGTTATTATCGATGATTCATCAAGAATTTTTCCTGGTTGGCTAACCCATTAACCAAGATTACACGTAAAGTGGTAAATGTTTTTGGAAAAAATACGTGTAAGAATGTTTTGAAGAACTTGTGAGAAGATTTCTCAATTCTAATATCTTCACTCAACCATCAGGGAATGATGGATTTGTTATTAATATTGATTCTAGAAAGAATGTAATATTTTATGTCCTTATATAGAATAATAGAGTTATTGCCTATGCATCACAAAAGAAGACAATTCATGAGTAAAACAATCCTACTAATGATCATGAGTAAGCAGATGTAATCTTTGCAGTGAAAATATAAAGACACAGTATCTATGGTGAACAAATGTATGATTTTTTGTGATCATAAGAGTTTGAAGTATATTTTCTCACAGAAAGAACTCAACATGAGTCAAATAAGATAGATTGAACTACTCAAAGTATTATTATTTCAATATTCAATACCACCCAGGGATGTAAAATAAGTTGGCATATGCTTTGAGCATAAAGGATAATGGAGTTTTGAACAAGATGAGAGTTGAAAAGGATTTTACGTGGATCTAGTAATGATGTATATGGGAATAACTATGTAAGGTGAAACATCAATGCTTTTTAAAATGGTTTCCAAACCATCTTTACTTGAAAGGAAAAAAGTTCTATAACAGATGATGAGGAATTTAGAAAAAAATAATGTTGTGAATGATGGTAGTTTGAGTGACTTTATATATGAAGATGGAATTTAGAAATTTGGGAAGATACTATGTTTACCTAACATACATGATCTAAAAAGGAATTGTTGTATGATTCTCATAGCTCCAATTTTTCTATACACCCATGTAGCACTAAGATGTATATATATTTTAAAGAAAATTTTCGGTGGGACAATATAAAGAGAGTGAGTTCTGATTTTGTATTGAGGCTTATGTTTTGCCTATAAGTGAAAGCTGTAAGACATCATCCTTGAAGAATCATGCAACCTATTAACATTCCTGAGTGGAAAGGGGTTGATTTTACGAAGGAATTTTTCATGGGGATAGGAAAGAAACCTAGAAGGAATGATGAAATATGGGTCATTATTGATTGTATTACCTTGTCAGCTATATTTCAGGCAATAATAGAAGATTTACCACTTGAATATTAGACACGCATCTATATTAATGAAGTTGTAAGACTCTTTTTGGTACCCATATTGATTGTTTCTGATTTCAATCCTTGTTTGACGTCAACATTAAAGAAAATTCATCTAAAGTCCATAGATACTGAACTTCATTTGGCCAATGCCTACCCCCCTCAAACTGATGGACAATCAGAACAAACTATTCAAACCTTAGAATACATGTTGAGATCTTTCTCACATTAGTTTTAATGTATATGGGATAAATATTTACCTATGGTAGAATTTTCCTATAACAATAGCTTTCGTTCAAGTATTCATATGTCTCCATATGAAGCGTAATATGGAAAGAGATGTTTCACACTGACTTGTTTGGATGATATTGGTGAAAGAATACTCGTAGGCCCAGAACATATTGTGGAAATAATGGAAATTGATAAGATTAACAAAACACACATCAAAGCATCCCAAAGTAGAAAAAACATATCTGTTGATAATCATAGGAAGGATTTGTAATTTCAAGAAAGATGTTATGTTTTTAATGAAGGAATATATATAGAAGGGATTCTTTTTAAAGGTGTTTTTACTAAAACCACATTTAAATGTTATAATTATTTATTCTTATAAAAATTTATCATTAATGCCCATATTTTTAAAATGGATTAAGTATTTATTTATATAGACATTAATGTTTTAAAATATCAATACCTTTAAAATGATACAAATTGGTATGGGACACATTGATTAAAAGATATCATTTAAAGGAAATTATTTATATGACTTTTAAAAAATTTCATGAAAATGGGATATTTATCTCGATAATTTTCACTAAACAATTTCAAATATCTCAACATCATTTAAATGATATTATTCTTGAATGAGGATGAATTATTATGATACAAATATTCCATATAGTTTTAAAGGTTTTGTGAAATGTCTGACTATGGATGTTTTATTTTTATACCATTCATGTTTTATGGATAAAGTATTGACATTTCATATGATAGTTTTAATATTATTGTTTATGTTATGATTTAAAATTTTTATATGAGAAATACATTGGAAATAGTAAGTGATAGGTGGAGCCCACTATAACTCCTCAATGGATCGGTAGGTCTCATGAGACAAACTATTGTCTTGGCACAAGGCATTTATGATGTGGTTATGAAGTCTGACATTATTCATTCGATCATTATGAAAGTGGATATTGATATTTCTTCTGATTATTTGACTTGTAGAATATCCATGTGAATAACTACATGGAATTATTTAATTTTATCTTTTCCATATTATGCATAAGTATATGATTAGAATGCTTTTGTTTTAATATTATACATTTCCTTAAATGATTATGCTCATTTAAAAAAGATTCTGATATATTATTATCCTTACTGAGTATCTAAGCTCACCACTTTCTATGTTTTATTTTTCCCAGGATGTGAATACTTTTTTTATGGTTGACCTATATGGATATGATAAGGATATAAGTGTGTCCAAAAGGAGACGAATTTTTTTTGATGTTTTTATTTCTTGATTTAATGTAAAACTTATGAATGTATCTAGTACTTCCAAGGATACAAAACTGATTGTTATTTTGTGATTTTACCCCTAGTGATCATGCGAATGTTTCATAATAATGCACCAACACTTGGTAACTAGGGTTGGGGCATTACAGATATCATAAACCCTTCGATATATAATGGTAAATTGTGTCATAATAAATCAACCTCAATTAAGCATGAAATCTAATATTTGATTTTGACATTGGTGGAAATAATATAATAAGGTCATCACAACTCATTGAATGATATTACCATTTTTTACACTAATATCATTTAAATTCCGAGTAATTATAAAAGAAAAAAATTATTTTGAAAATAAACTTGTGGGCATGTAAGGGAAGAATCAAAATGTTAAGGAATCATAATGATGGAATATAACCGCGCACAACATATAAGTTAAAAAATATTGTTTCCTTAATTTTTCAAAAAGGTCACAAAGTACCACATTTGGTAAACTATGGAAATATTCATTTACAAATGTATTATAAATATTAAAAAATGTATAAAAATGACATCAAATAAATGTCGATAATATTTTGAAATACATTTTAGTAGGCATGGACATGGATGATAATGTTGTGTTATTAAATACATAAGTATAAACAAACGTGGATAATAATGATGTTGTGGAATTAACCATTACATTGTACATTACATTAGTTGAGGTTTTTTCATACCAATTAATAAGGGATAAATTATGTTATTATATTATAAAGACACCATGTCGCTGTTTATGATATCATACATGAACATCATATATCATTTTGTAAATAATATATCAGTATTACCATTTTTGTGTGTGTTAATTACATCATTTACCAATTCATTTTTTGTTATGTAAGTCAAGGTTTTTATGCATAGTATTTATTTTATTCATATTAATAATTATATAATGTTTATAATTATTATTTTCACTCATTATATGAACTTTATAATCATTCATGAATGGTTAACATGGAAAATGAATCCCACCATATCATGGAGACTCTATGTCGTACTTACACAAAAGAGATGATATCATTACCTTGATGGTTAAATTGTATGAAATAAAATGTTAAATAAATTATACCAAATAATATTAATTTTATATTAATAATGTATATCTAGTATACTCATAATTATATCCATCCAAATAATGTACTATTGAATAAAAAATTACACCATAGTGTGGAGACGATAATTCGTACGTACGTACGCATCATGATACTGTTTTTTTAGGATAGATTAAAGAAGGAATATGGTTGTTCCATAATCATAAAAATATCTCAACATGTATATGATAATGTATTTATAACATTATTATTGAAACAACATAGGAGGCAGATGTTGAAGAACAAAAGTAGTTGAATGGAATTGTTAAAACAATTATCTATTCTTTGAGCATCTCCTTTTGAATTTCACTAAATGAATCCATATTATAAATTCATTCCCAAAGTATTGACTCTAGGATGATGGAATGTATGTTCTAAGTAGAATTTGGAATTGTTATTAAGATACAAACAGCTTTAGAGGTGTTTATAAAAACGATAGAGGAGTGCTATTTTATAAGAGAGGGTAGGGGATCTTTTGGAATGTCCAATGCTATAAAATTATTATAAATTTATTTTTGGATAACAATAGATAAAAATTGTGTCATTGTGATTATAATGTGTTTATGGGTGTAAATCCTATCAAAAAAATTTTTTAGACATGGTTAGGTCAAGTATTGAATCATATCTTCTAGATGTATCCCTTAGTTAACCAATTTAATTATTATCGTGTTTACATTTATTTTTATAATATTGGGGGAATATAGTTACTCTAAAATTCAAAAAGACCCCAATTGGATAATTAATGACATATTTAACATTATCCTTTTCATTTAACAGAACATTAATTTATTATTAATTTTATATCATTTAATAAAATATTATTTACTTTAAATTGTCATTTATGTCAGTTTTGATACAATTCAATATTTTAATTTATAAAAATATCAACCCAACATTACATCTTCAATATAATACTTTTATTATGAAACTAACATGTCTTTGTAGTCTATAAAATATTAGTATGTCATTAGTTAAGTAAAATTTATATTTATATCAATATTTTTTATGTCATTCAATTTATTCTTTATTAATAATTCTATTACTCCATCATTATTAAGACACCATTTAATTTAATTTTTTTTAATAAAATTATAAATATATTAACATCACCTATATAATCATTTTATAATTCTAAATACTATTAATATTCTACTATATGTCCTATATCACTTCATGATATATTTATTCCTATTTGAATGTGACATTTTCAACTCTTCTTTAAATAAAATTGAATAAATGTCACAATCTTACATAAGTGGATTAAAAAGGATCTAATTTTCCACCTAAGGATGATATTTGTCGAATAAGACATATCAAATAAAATTAGAATGAGTTTTAGTGTAATATTATATTTTTATTTTAATATGATTTTTAGCTACAATTACGCTATTTACCATAAGATTTGGTAACTAAAATTTGAAGTTTACTATTCACGAAAAATTATATTGATATTATTAGACCACATTATCACACTGACTACAACCATGTATGCCCATTTGTTGTAAATTATATTAATAGAAGTGTTAAATTTACGTTAATTGAGAATCCCATAGATGTGTCTAGTAGGTGTGTAAAAGAGACTTCACAAAGATGGATAAATTTTTATATCTAATTCTAATATAATATTATTCTAATAAAATATATTTGGTTAATATATGTATTAGTTGTCTATTTTAGTGAACTTCATTGATGATAATCTAAAAACATCATTTCATCAATGTTTTATAGATTCATATTAATGATTATAAGGACTCTCACATCATTAATTATGGTGAGATCAATAGTAAAGATTATGTTAACATTGAGTAGCTTCCAATTGACATCCCATACCCCCAATATATGGTATTTTGTTGGAATGAAAATTATATGGTTCTCTTAAATTGGATATATTGAGTTATTGATGATTGTACATGGTAAAATGGGTCATAGATGTTTTTTTTGAGTATCTTGACTTGTTGGGTATTTATATATTCTCTTGTAGTGATGACTGTATTGTTATTGTTAGCCATTACATATTTTATGTTGTTATATGCTTTATAAATTCATTGTCTGTAGAATTAATCTATTTTTAATATAAATCCCCTAAGAGAGTATTTGGGATCTCATTGTTTTTGTTTAACAGTTTAAAAAATTCTTCATCATAGTGATGCGATTGATCTATTATGGGGGTGATATTTTCAAAGGAACCTCATGGGGTGGTTTTTCTAACAAATCATTTTGGTTTTTATTCACTCCGAGTTTGATATAATTTATATTTTATATGAATTGTTTGAGAGGTATATGATCTAAATGCATGTATACTTGTATTCTACTCTTTTTTATGCTTTCATATTATGCTGTTGTAAAATAAATCCTAGAGAATGATTAGTGGAGATTATGATACGGAATCTGGAAGAAAAATAATTTCATGACATGAACTATAGATCATATTGTTAATGTTCTATTCAAGGCATGATTATGAATTCCTTATATGGGAAGGGAAATTTTTAGGTTTTGATTATTTTTTGAACCATTGATTAGTTATTTAAAATGGTGAATAATTGGTTATGATTGATCTATCCATAAAAACTCATGTTGACAACATTATTCTTAGGACATGAGTTTTTCCTAGTATTTTGATCTATATGAAACTTTTTTTGGTGATTATAAATTCATATGACATCCATGAATGGAATTACCTATTCACAAATCGAATCTAGATCGGGTAAAGTGCCTATAAACCCACTTTCACTATTGCTTTTCTAAGAGACTGATGATTCTCTTCCAACCCCAATAGGTTAGATGTGTATCTTTAGGATGATTTCAAGGGCCATTATTAGAGATTGATCATAGACTTCATCATTCTTATCAGTTGTCAGTTAGGATGATTTTTCAATATTTAACATGATTTTTAATCTATTATCGGTTCTTATTCCCTTAATATTAACATTTTATTGGATTACATATGATCTCCCTTTTTCTCATGATTACGATTATAAAATTAATAAACCATAATTACCTATTTTTAAAAAATTGTACACATATAATGTACAACAATATACTAATTCATAGTGTCATTTTTAAATTATGTACTTACAATAATAACCTGAATCGTGGTAACAACAACAATTTTTAAAAAATCCATATCATTCGCTTAAAATTCTTAGGGAAAATCTTGGGATATACTTATGAATGTGGTGAGATATAAATCCAATTATTGGAATTATAATATAATAGAATTAGATAATTAGTACATGTGAGTCAAGACAAATATCAAGGTACAATAATATGGTGATAATGAGAAATATAAACATTGAACCATAACATAAGATGATAACATAACAGGAAACATTAGAATGTGGAAACAACATAATACATTAAATAATAAACATATTTAAATGATAATTGTATAGATATAATAAAATAGGTTTCTTTGAATAACCTCTCGTGAACCACACATGGTATCTCACGAGAAATGCACTTTACCCAAATTCATTTTAGGGATATATAATTCTAGGAGCACCCGTTACATTCTCATCATTTACATGGAAAAAGTTCCACACATAGATCATTGAACAAATAGATATATTTCATAAAATATAATCCCATGATTAAGGAGTCAATGTTAAATACATTTACATATCAAATAAATGGAGTATAGGTATATCTAGGTGAATACCCATGAATGGAAATTCAGATGTGTATTAATTACACAAATAGATGACATTTAAAATAGTAGATAATTTGGCAGTATAACGTGGGTCAATAAAGATTCATGAAATGGTTTAATGGGATTAAATGGATCTCACATCAAAAGGATGTCATAAGAAACATAATATGAATCATTAAAATCATACCAGAAAATGAAAATTTGGAAATAAAAATATTAATATCGTGAATGTGGTTGAATAAAGAGGGGGGATCCATTATCATGAGACTGTTTTTCAAAATTATTGTTATGTGATTCTTAGGATATTGAGACCAAGATGGGATGTATATAAATAGGTAAATAAAGAATAAATTATAATTCAAATGATATTTACTGTATATTTTAAGGTAGTTCAATGATAATTTTTAGATAAATATATGTTAATTCTTTATTAATTTCTAAACATAGGTTTTGTATTATTTTTGCAAAACAAATTATAACTAAAATTATTTCCATGGTTTTAACCAATGGTTTATACCAAATAAGTGTGTTTTTAAATAATTTTTAATGATGGGAACATAAATTAATAAAATAATACCATAGTTAATGTGGAAGTGAGTCATGTTAATGTAAAAAAAAATTTCGACCCATAAAATATAATATAGGCTTCATAGAATTCAATTAGTGTTGATAAAAATAATTAAATAACATAATAACACATTTGAAAGATTCATTTCCGTCAAAAAATTATAAAAAATCTACTATTATTTATTTTTGACAAGATAATTTCAAAAATAATATTTATTTTATCCAAATAATTTTATAAATATTAAAATATATATACCTAAAGTTACAAAATACTAATTTATTTAAATATACATGTTTTTATGATGATAATTGTTTCTAGAACTAATTTAAATTAAATTCTTCATCATAACATAATATTATGATTTATTTATAAATAAATTTTATTTAATAAGAATATTGTTTAAAAATAAAAGTCATATGAACAGTTATTAAATTAATAATCAATAGAATCTCCATTGATAAAATATATATCACCAAAATACTTTTTGTTTTTCATCATACCATAATCCAATTTTTATCAAAATAAATATTTAGTCATAATTAAATTATTAATAATATTTATTAATAAAATCATTATTTCATTAAAAATAAAAAATAAAAATATTCATACATTTGTGTTCTAGATAAATAACCCCACATTACATCATCGTTTTCCATATTATTGAAGTGTTCAATTGTGACAATTTGTTTGGATTGTTTGATTAACATTGTTTGGGTCATGATCTCGATAATATTGTAATTATAATTTAAATGACTTTATGAGGATTTATTTATTCAATCTCAAATTAATATTTTTCAATGAACAATCCATATGATGACACCCCCTTATAGAATCTGATGAATGTGATTTATATGGTACGACGGTACTGGTCGAAGTCATCACCACTTCTATTGGTTCCAATTAGAAATTTCATAAAATGTAATTTATAATAATATTAGTACTCACAATATGCAGGATATATTATGAATGGTTATAATTCATAATTTTATTTTTAATTCAAAAGGTTATAACATTCCAAAATATTGAATGTTATGCATGTTATTTCTAAAAATACATTTCATAATAATGAATTTATTCATTTTAAAAATGAATTTAATTTATAATAGTTAGATTCATTACATTATTCCCCAATTGATAAATTTTTTCCTTAATATTTTCATTTAATAATATAATATAGGCGAGGTCAGTTCTACTATTTCATCTTCTAGTTCCAATTTTTTTCCTAAAATATATAGTTCTGATACAGTAAAATATCCCTGGAATTTTTATTTCATCGTAGAAATTACTATATATTATCTATGATCTTCATTAGTGACTCCACATCTAAAGGAGCATCATTAAATTGTACCAGCACTAGATTTTGTACATGTTAGGGGTCTAGTTTGTATAACCTCTATTATTATACATTGAATAAATCATGTTCTTGAGATTGGTTCTATGGGTGACCTAGTCGATATGCCATATCTCTGATGTGATCAGTGATTTCAAAGGGGTCGATGTCGCTTGAAAAAGGCTATCCCATATACTCAAAAAACGTGAATTTATCAAATAGAAATATATGAATGAAAAATGTATATCCTACAACAATCTATATCACCCCTTGAGGATTGTCTTCGTAGATTTTCATTTCACTTTGTGTTTATTTCATATGCCACTAACTCATGTCAACATTCTATGTCATCTCAAGGATATAGTAAAATACCATAATCTTCTCCCCTCCAACATCATACCATCATGTTGTATTTTTAAAAATCAAACAATACACAGATTGAAATGTTCCCATTTTAATTATAGAGTAGAATCTATTATTATATTACAACACAAGGGGGTGTTTCTAATCCAAAAATACTTGGAAACTATATTAACACGATCCCATTATATCCACAATACATTTAATTTTTATCTAAGATTTACTATTTTTATAATGGTGATAAGTATTACAAAAACATAACTCCATATCCAACACTTTTTGCAGTATTCTGTTAAACATATTGAATAACCTCTAATCTTGATGTAGATTAATGGAGACAGTCACTTCATGATGTTTTACCTCTTATATAATGTATATCATGGCAGGTCCATAAAGAATGGAATTTTACTCAATAGTAATGTAATGTATTAACTTTCTAATGTTATTTAATACCACCAAGATGGAATTATTTTTTCCTTATGCCACAAGGAGTCTTATTGATGAAATCCAGGGTTATGTTTTCCCATTTTCATTCTTGTATGTAAAATTATTTCATCATTATATTATATTTTTCACATTAATCACGAACATGTTTCCATACTATTCATCATAATTCAAGCGCCATAGTCAACCACTTATTTTCTACTATTTTTCATTCAGATCATAATAGATATTACATTATTATTGATCAATAGGGAATGATAAATTATACTAGTCAACAAAAAATTCCCTTTTCATCTCATATATTGAATAGATACATATCCAAGTAATAAACCTTATAAATACATCTTTGGGAAACATAAACACCAGAATATTCACTTCATTTTTCTATAACACATCATTGTATTTTTGGTCACCATTGGTACTCTTGAGGTTATATGATTAAATAGTTAATTTTGAATGGTATGATAATGATTAATTTGTTATTCCCAATTCCATCCCCAATATGTCCAATAATATTTCATCCCTTACAATCCTCGTCCCATATAGGTTATTGAGATCCTTTATACATAGAGCATATTCCACTTTCCACTTCTCTCTGAATATGGTAATGGAATTATCAATCATAATCCTTGTTCATATTGAACACCTTTGTTTGGTAATTTTGAGATCCTTTTGTGTGAATATATACCTAATATTTTTATTATACGAATATATGTCACCAATATCCAAATTGTGATAATGTCACAAAATCATTAAATATAATATCACTATAACCACCTCTAAAGCACGAGTTGGGTCGTTCTACTCATGTATCATCATATGGTAGGAGGCATAGTCCATCACATTATCATATTTAATTTGTAAAAAACCTAATACCATTAGGAGAACATAATTATAAATAAAAAATCATTCCTCAATGGTTGGTAAATTTATTACAAGTATAGTGAATATCCTCTTCATTAACACTTTAATGTTTTTATCACATTAATTTATCAAGAAACATTTAACAACATTCTATGTTATAATTGTTGGTGGGCTGGAAATTCATGAAAATTTTCTAAAAAATATATTATAGTACCCATTGAAAATAATGAAATTATTGATTCCCATCATATATAATGGTATAATTCATTCTTCAATTTTATCTGTTTTGATGGATCTATACACATCACTTTTTTGGTTATTACTTCCCAAATAATGTTTCATGCACAACCCCAAACATGTTTTTACAATAATTGAAAAATATATCTTTCTGAAATTTCATCCCCATACCATTAAAAGACTCATCATATTCCTTAATAATTTTTTATCATATAATATTATAATATATAAGAGACTAATAAAAATTTCATGAGGTAATCCCTAATGAACTCATTCATTATGTACATGAATATGGATTTGTAATTATTCATTCTAAATGGAATTAATTTGATGTTTTTGTGCACATAACATTTTAAAATATCATTCTTCGGTATATCTTTGTTCTTTTCCATTAATTTATAATAGACCTACTGTAGATCCACATTTGTGATTTATTGGGAACTATATAGATAATTAATAATGTAATTAATCTATAAAATATGTTTCAAATTCATTACCATGATCTTGTCGGCCCCACAGTAATCAATATAGGGGTACATTAAGCCATTATACTTATTAAAAAAATGTACAGGTGTACACCTTATTGACGAACATGTGCATATAAACCATTTAACTAGATTCTATTATTGTTTCCATTTAAACTCATTATGTTCGATGGTGACCATTCGGTATTTTTCTATGATATTAGAAATTAACCACATATATTGTAAATTGAGAAAGAAACATCGACGGTATGTGGAAAAAAAGTAAAATCATTGAGAAAATTTTCATATAATTACCTTTAAATATCCATGTCCTCAAAGGTGATCTTTTCCATATGCAATATCATTTAATCTAGGTACACATACTCATAATGAAATAACATCCATTCATGAAATTAGTCATTATAGTTTTAGAGATTCATTCTCCTACATTGACTTTTATACAATAATAGTTAAATTATCAATATAGTGGTTGATTTATTCCCACAATAATTTATGTCATATATATACAAGATAAAAAACCAATATCGATAATAACATTATATTATTAAAATGATAGTATCAAAATGTTTAATGTGATGATTATCCCAAAAAAAATAGATTATTTTGGATTAATGTACAAGGGATGGAATAATTTTACTTGTTTTCATTTTAAAATATCACTCCACTTCATTGATTTGAGGTGGTGTTTGAATAGTTCTGAAAAACACACATGTAATGAAAGAATTCATAAAACCGGAATCCAACTGTACACTAAATTTTATTGAATTAATAACTACTATAATTATCACCATATCATTTTTAGGATAATCATAATTAATTTTGATGTAATACTATAACACTTTCTCTATAGACCTTAGATTTTCATAGGTTTATCTATTATAAAAACCATGAGCATAGATCATTTTATCATATAGTATTATTATATATTTTTAGGTTAAACATATTAAAATTTCATAGTAGATGATGGGAAAATTCTTTTCATCATCATACTGGTAGGTTTCTTCTATCTGTAATCGTTATCTAGATTCACATCCTTCCCACACCAAAAGAATTTCCATTCCCCTTCAATCAATTTTTTGGATTCTTCTTCATATATTAGTGGCATGTAGGATTTTGGTATTTTACACCCCCATGAGAAATCTCTATATTAAAAATAGTATTAAAATCCACCCTACCATTATTATATCTAGACCAGTGAAATCCTTGATATTTTTTAATCCTCATTTCATTTTTGACGAAATATCAAACAATGTTTTTATATTTATAAATGTATATAATTTCCAAATCCTTTTAATGTATATGAATTAATCCCACTGATGATGTGGTCACATTGACATTCATGGGAGATGAAAATGTTAGAGGAATGACATTTATGTATTTTGATTTAACCCCATATTCCCTAATTGAATCATCGTCTATTTAATTAGGTATATTTAAATCCCTCTTCATAGTATGAGATGAAAATATTTATTAAATAAAAACATCAAGAATTTATTTCACTCCATTACTTCAGTCTCTTCATCGTGATTAATATTTATAATTAATTTCCACTATCGACTAACTTCTCCTTAAATATGATCAATATCTAACATAACCTTCTATACCATAATTAATTTCACGATGGATAATAAAATTTCATTGGAGTTAATCACGTATTCCATTACTAATGGACCAAACTATAAATACAAATCCAGAGTCCCATTTCATATAATGATCTGAATAGAAACATGTTCTTTCTTGGGGGGATGTGAGTTTTTTCCCAGATTCTAGTTTCTATTAATAACATTTCCTAATTGATAAGTTTATTTCATGATATTTTTAAATACTCCTCCCATTGTTTTGGGGATCTCAATTGTGTAACCATTACATTTCTTATCACATTGTTTGTTGACTCAATTCCTCATATTCCTATCCATTGAAAAAAATAAAGGAAAATTTTTGGATGATAATTATAAAATATTAAAAACATAAATGGGAAAACATGAATGTTAAATTATTAACTCATAAATGATATGTATTCCCTACTAAAATAATTTCAATGTTTCAGTTTAAATTATTCTAGATAAATATCCAAGCACAAAACATTTTGTGTATTTTTGATCCATTAGTAATGGATCTCAAGCATATTATGTAATTACAAAAAAAAATATATTAGTATTATAAAAGAAAATGTATATAAAATCATATTTATATTATTCTAATGATAATAATGTAATTCTTAATGTGACCTATTTTTGGTTATTATCACCAGGTACAACAAATTCACATCAACTTCCACATGTAATATACCAAAAATGATGTATTCTCATGGGAAACTCATACTCTTCACTAAAATATAGGTATATTTTCCTATGAATAGTCTTATACATAATTATTTACCTAGGATTCAATAATAATTATCCATAATTTTAATGTAATGTCTAGAACTCAGATACCACCCAATAGTGCTCCGAACCTGGTTGGACACATGGCTTCATTCACATCTCCCCAAATGCCAGAGGCATCTGACTAGCACAAATGACCTAGGTGTGAGAATGGGTAGACTGTTCCTTCATTAGTATATTTTAACATAGCCTAACCCTATAATATTCAATAATATAATATGTAATAACATACAATTGAAGCTAACAACTGAAGACTAATTATATAAATAACCAATACTCATATCAAACAAAAGATGATTGTACTTGTTATATGTTCTTGAAAACAACCAAAACAGGTAACATAATTATCATTAAAGTTATGATTACCAAATATATAAAAAAAAGAAAAAAATTAATTAGAAGCATCGTAAGGCTCAGTTTGGTTCCTTGATTCCCTTTTCATATGAATAATATCATGTCCCATTATGGGGTGTTTTCCCTTATCAACACCCACAACCATATAAACTATTTGGTTTCAAAACATGACCCAAATTGGGTGTAAGACTACATACTAGAAGGAAACCACCCAAGGTCTATGCCAATACATCAATGAACATATATAACAGGTAGTGTATATTAGTGGAAGCAGAAATCTAGGATATACTCAAAATTAGAAAACCTACAGGAAATGGATTCCATTTACATTTCATTTAATTATCCATTTAATAATTCAATTACTCTGAATTTATAATTAATGGGATTCATCTCAGGCCAGACATCCCACATATAACTATAATATCAACATACACCTTAAAAGTCCATCTAAACAAACAACGGATGACTGTATCCAAGCATATACATTGGCTTGGAAGACATGTCATGAATCATTTTATTCTAATTTTCAAATCATAACCTAATCTTGTCATTGACATTCATAAATTGGAATTCAATTATCTCTCTTCCTGTAATTCCACCAACACCCAATAAGCATGTCCCAATGGACCTTTTAGGAACCCAGTATCACTCTAGGTGTTATATAAATTCATGTCAATGGAGCTCATCCTCGGTGGTCCTATAGGGTAGCACCATGTATCACTCATGGCATATAATTATTTCCATAATAGAGAGTCGATGACATCCATCAATGGATCCATGAATCACTAAACATTTATGTATAACCCTAATGATCCTGTCTATGGAATCCATGTTTCACTTAGGGATTAAACACAATAAATACTTTGATAATATGCATGTAAATCTATATTTAATCCATGGTTCACTCAAGGAACAATGTAAATTACTCAACACACCCATCTAGGGTATTGTAATCTGAATCCCTAATTCACTCACCTCTATTAATCATTTAATCTTTCCATCTATTTAAGTATTTTATTTCAAATTCTATGTTCTATACCCTTAAGTATCTAATATAACTCACCACCAAAGGGTTTTTCAAGCAAGGACCAACCTCATAGTGCTTGTCCTTCTTTTTACCCATAGTGTAACATTTATCATAACAGTAATCACATGCATATTAAACAATTACATGACATAGAAATTATTTTACTCACATGGGATGTTTCACAATAATATAAATTCATTCTAAACATGCATAAACAAAAAATGGAAGACAAGGTTTATGTTATGTCAACCATCCCACAACCTTAACAAAATAAATTACAAATATAATAATATTATAATTAAATTTAAATCCAATTATAATTTTTAACTACCCATGAAAGTTAATTCAAGTCATTCCTCATTGGAATCAAAAGCAAAATGTCCATAAAAGGTCATCCATGGGAACTCATCATCGGGGTGAAACTCTATCCAGGTATATAACCATATACATTTCTTGAAACACCTATTTATTTAGCTAAATAAAAAAATGAAATAATATGGTTTGATTGTAATTCACATTGATAACCTAAAAATGTGTTTCTGACACTCCAAAATAAATAAATAGTTGTAAAATTAGTGAAATTCATGATACCACATACCATAGGTTCATGAAAGATATATTTTCCATTATTAAGCTCTGATTTACCCTAGTTTGGCCAAAATATGATGAACAGAAGATGAAAGGAATATTAGAGCATGTGGTCATAAATACAAATCGAAATGTTGATATCCATAATAATCAAAAAATGCTAAAAATTAATCAAAGTATTATTATTGTTGGTTTGAGTAGATAAACAAAATTTGAATCAGAGTTTATAAATAGATGAGATTATAAAATTATGAATATAATTCAAAGGAAGAAGAAAACCATGGAGACTATTATGTAATGAAGAAAGGACAAAGAAACCTATGTTATAAACATTTCAAGGGAAAATGTTAATTTCACCCAAAATATCTGGGTCTCACAGTTTACCTGCATGTTTTGTAAAACTATGTGGAAACCATGCATAGATATGTTTAAAAATGTAGTTAAGGAAACGATTACCCCACATGGTTTTTTATAACCATGTTATTAGAACGGAAAATCCTCTGTCAATAAACTTGTAATATTTCAGATCTAGCACATGGTTGTGCGAAGAAACTAGGAATTTTATTACAAACTATGTGACCACAAATTTTCACCGAGAGCATGGGTTTTGGGATCCTGAAAAACACCAGACACCCAATATGCCTCCATGAAACCAATGAGAATTCATAATATGACATATTATAAAATTAAACTAAGAATGAATGGTAAAAAAATTATTTGTACCACATAGAAGAACCACATTCTTACAACCATTCCCCCTTAAAGATATTTGACCAAAACATTCCTTCTAATTGTTGTGAAAAAATATATGAGAACAACATTGACCACTATGATCATACAACAACCTCCCACTCCTAGGATTCTCTAGAAACCCGCCACGCTACAATAGAACACATTTTAATGGAACCTAATGGCCACAGAGAACATTAATCATTTGATCCATAATTCTAATTGTATGCTCCTAAGAGGACTTATCTATATGAAATTCATCCTCCCCAGGAAGAAAACGTGATATTGGACTGAATATAATCGATGTAGCTGAGAATCATGGAAGACGTCATGTATATACGTGTACCATTGAGGTAACTGTATCTGATAGGCTAATTGGTCTACCCTTTCTATATAATCAAATGAACCCACATATCTCAGTGAATTTTTACCCATTATTATGATATTCTTGTTTCCAAACCCTCTTGAAGCATATAAAAGATCATGATCCCCGAACATGAATAGAAAAATATATCCATGGAAATCAATATACGATTTATGATGAGACATCTCCATAGACATCTACTTCGGAATCATCTGCACATGATCAGCGATCTCTTGTAATATATGAGATCCCATAATACCTATCTCTCCCCCCTCTTCCCATGACTGGGATAATTGAAATGGCCTACCATACAATGCCTCAAACATCGCCATATGTAACGCCCCGACCCCAGTTACCTAGAGTCAGTGAATTATTAGGTAACAATGGCATGATCACAAAAGGTCAAGTCTCGAAAGACCGATTAGTTTAGTAGACTTGGAAACACTTGATACATTCATAAATGTTACATTACATCAGAAAGTAAAAAACTACAATAACATAGTCTCCATAGTCAACACTCATATCCCCTTCAAACAATCCCAGCAGGTCAGTCATAAAATATCTCATCACATCGTGGAAAAAATTAATCATAGAAAGGGGTGACCTCAGATGCTCAGTAATTGTAACAATATAGCAGAAACATTCATAAATAAACATTAACATTTAAGGTAGTGTATGACTAAAACAAAATCCTTGTAATCATGAAATTCAGCATAATATGGAGAAAGTAAAATAAATTAATGCCATTTACATACTCACATAGATATTCTACTTGTCGAATAATCACATGCAATATCAATAACCACATTCATAATGATGGAATGTGTAATGCAAGACTATCATAACCACGTAGCAAAGGCCTCGTTCCAAGACTACAAATAAGATTTTGTCAAGGCCTCGTTCCAAGAAACTAGTTTGTCTCTTGAGATATACCGATGCATCGAGTAGTTATAGGGGGATCCACCCGTCACTTATTAATTATAATAAATTCCTCATTTGAATAGGTTTAAACATATCATAAACCAAAACATAATCGTATCACATAAAACATGCATAAAAACATAAAATTTCCACATTTAAATCACAAGATATCAACACAACACATTTATATAATAAAAACAATAACAAAACCATTTTCAATACCAAAAAAATAATATTAAAACATGGTATTTATTTTTCATTTAAAAATGTTATGGCCTTTAGAGGAAGCCAAAACTCAAATAATGGTCACGGCGGCGGAGAAGTCGTTGTTGCCGCATATGTAAGACAATACATTCCTTTTTCCATTTAGTAAAAATGCTTCCTATAAAAATATTAATTTTCAGTAAAAGTAAAAGTCAAAGGGGTTTATAAACTATATAAAAAATTGTTGTGTAGAAAACAAAATATGCCTCAATGAAAGGATATTGAGACGAAGTCCCTTACCTCGTGTCCGACATGACTCGATTGTTCATTAATATCCTTAATAATAAAATAGAGTTAATTTCTAATTTCTTAAGAAACATTTTTAAGTTAATTATTCCTTTTATATCACTTATTACCATGTCATGAACATTATGTAATTATTTAAGTTAATAATGGTCGTTTTGTCGATCTTTGGTACCTAAGTCAAAAATAAACATCTTATAATTACAAGTAGTTCAGGTGGTAAAATATCCATTATATCCAGAAATATATTCATGATGTAGATATCATATATATCTTTTATATAGAGTATACAAATGCATTTATAATATTACATAACATTTAGTTATATGAAATGAAATGCACCGTTCATGGAAACGGTATGTCGTACATACGCATGAACGCTACTTTCATTTCTATTTCGTATTTAATGGAATAAGATCATGATGATATAATGGTATATTATAATTCCAGAATAATATCATATATAATATCATTTACTCCATCTTTTATACGTCCCACATATGGCATTAACAATTCAAATCACTTTGAGGGGGCGGTAGTCCGCACTTCCAAAATGAAATTATTGTGTTTACCCATAATGGAAATCATAAAGGTATTCCATAAATTAAAAATACAGAAGCATAAGGAAAACATAAAAATAATATATAACATATATAAATATTGTGACATCTTAATGGCCACCATGAGAGGTGTTAAAAAAATATTGAACAATCATCGTTTTGTGAGGTAGTAATTCGCCACCCACAGAAATAGTATTTTAATTAACCATTAGACAAAGGTGTGTGTAAGTGTAAATAAAATAATTCTCATAAAAACATCCTAGTATATTGAAGATTCTGGTTTTGTTACAAAATAATGGAATAAAAATAGTTTAAGGGGTTGGAGAAGCAAAATAAAACAAAAGAACATAAGAGAATACATTACCTTAAAATCGGGTGACTCTTTTTGATTTGAGCCAAATGATTCCTTGGCAAGGATTCTTCCCAAAGTGAAGCTTTTAGGAGTAAGAGAGGGATTTTGAGAGAGTATGTTGGTAGAATTTGGCTGAGCCAAATGGCATTGATGGTATGAATAAGGTGTTAGAGGTGGGGGCCTTTTATAATAGAAGTGGAGGGGAACTCTTGGAAAGTCATGAAATGTTACATTATTATGAAGTGATTTTCTGATTTCAAAGGTCCCACAATTATATATTTCGAGTATAAGGTGATAAGTTTTCGAAATAAACCCATACAATATGGTTTTGAAATGTATTTGTCTTAGATTTTACATTATCTTATCATTTCATTTATATTGTTAATTAATGAGGTAATCACTGCATCAGCATGGTGTCATAAAAATATTTAATTTATTTAATTTCTAAAAATTATAAAAAATTTACATGATGTAGAAAATCTTTTTATATTACCAATGAATATTCATAGTCTAAAATATATCTTATATAACCCCATGTAATATTTGTTTTATTAAAACATCACATGTTTGTGACAATTTTATTTTTACTTTAAATAAAAAGTTATTAATGTAATTTTCTTACCCAAGTGACTCCATTGGGTCCCCATGTTGACACATGGATAGTATTGGTCAGACATGACTCATCTAATAATGGTATGACAAGTTTAAATGTAATTTCATATTTTTATAACATTATATTTATCTTAAATTTCACCAATTACCTTTAATCGCGATTAATAGAACTAAAAAGTTAATATTCACCAAAAATTATTTTAATCCCATTGAAGAAAATTTTACTTACGAATGATATTGATGTGTGTAAAATTTTTGAAATTCAAATCACAGAGGTGGTAAAATTTTATTTAAATGAAAATTCATTTTTTTAACTACAACTTAGTAATTTTCGCAAATCATGAAAATATAAAAGTTATCCGAAAAGTTATGAAATTTCACCCTAGGCTAAATTTGATATTCCGAATCCAAAAATTAAGTCCATTTTAAAAGATAAAATTTATTAAGATTAAAAAAGTAGATATTACTACTCATAACTGCTAGTTTGATTGGTTGTGGTGTGTGTTAGAACACGAAGTTACGTACAACACACGCTACTGTATTATTCAAAGAGAAGCATACTGTGGAAGCTTGGGGTGTTACATTCTCCTCTCCTTCAAATAATTTTTTCCTCGAAATTTCTTATAATAGAACTGTATAAAAAGACTCAGGTGATTCTTCATCATAAGTTCCTCAGGTTCCCACGTTGCCTCTTCCATCTTATGGTTTCTCCATAGAACTTTTACCAGATGAGTTGTCTAGTTTCTCAACACATGTTCTCTTGTATCAGGAATCCTGACATGCTCTTCGCAATACGACAGATCGGGTTCCAGTTTTAATTCCCCATAGGTGAGTACATGTGTTGGGTCAGGCATGTATTTTCTCAATAGTGATATGTGCAACACATCATGAACTTTGGAGAGACTTGGCATCATTTCCCAACGGTAAGCTACAACCCCAATTTGTTCTAGAATTTTGAAGGGTCCGATGTGCCTAAGACTCAATTTACCCTTCTCACCAAAACATATAAATCTCTACCATAGAGATACCTTCAAGAAAATATGATCTCCTACCTGAAATTCCAATTCCTTCCATCGGGTGTCAGCATAAATCTTCTTCCTACTTTCTGCTGCTTTGATGTGTTTTTGGATTACCTTCACCTTTTCCATCGTTTCCTCCACCAGTTCTGGGCCTACAAGTTTGCTTTCACCAATTTCATCCCAATAGGTTGGTGTGAAACATCTTTTTATGTATAACGCTTCATATGGTTCCATATAAATACTTGAATGAAATCTATTGTTATAGAAATATTCTACCATAGGTATATATTGATCCCACATAACCTGAAAGTCATGTGAGCATGATCTCAACATGTCTTCTAAGGTTTGAATAGTTTGTTCTGATTGTCCATCTATTTGAGGGTGATAAGAAGTGCTCAAACGGAGTTGAGTATCCGAGGGATTCTGAAGACTTTTCCAGTATCTTGATGTAAGATGGGGATCAAGATCTGACACAATCAATAGGGCTACTCTGTGAAGTCCACAACATCATTAATATATAGTTTGTCTAGACGTTCAAGTGGTACATCTTATCTTATAACATGAAAATGTGTTGACATCCTGAGATGATCAACAATGACCCATATTGCGTCATTCCTTTGAGGAGTCTTTGTTAGTCCCATGACAAATTCCATCGTAATGTTATCTCATTTCCACTCAGGCATGAGAAGAGGTTTCAATACTCCACCAGGCTGGTGCCTTCCATATTTTACATGTTTACAACCCATACATCATGACACAAAATCAGTAATCTCCCTCTTCATGTTGTCTCAAAAAAAATGTCCCTTTAAATCCATATAAATTTTTGGTTCTCCCAAGGTTCATAGACAAATTTGAACTATGAACATCATCCAACAATTCACTCTTTAAATCAGTTATATCGGGAACACAATGTCTCCTCCCAAATTTCACAATTCCATCTTCATACACAAAGTCACTCAATCGCCCATCATTCACAGCATTAATATTCTTTTTCCACTCTTCATCATTGGCCTGATAACTCTTTATCCCTTCTAGTAAAGATGTTTTCGAAATCATTTGAAAAAGTTTCAATGTTTCACCATCCATGGTGATTCCCATATTCGTCTTTACTAGATCTATGAAATTAGGATCCATTTCTACTCTCATCATGTTCAAAACTCCATGATATTTTCTACTCAAAGCATATTCAACCTTATTTTCCTTCCCGTGGTTGTAGTTTATCGTGCAATCATAATCCTTGAGTAGTTCAATCCATAGCCTTTTCCTCATGTTGAGTTATTTTTGTGAGAAAATATACTTGAAACTCATGTGATCTGTATATATCTCACATTTTTCACCATAGAGATAATGTCTCTATATCTTCAAGGTAAAGATTACAGAAGTTAACTCGAGATCATGAGTAGGATAGTTTTTATCATGAATTTTTAGCTGTCGTGATGCATAGGCAATAACACTATCATTCTTCATAAGGACACAACCAAGTCCTTTGATTGATGCATCACTATAAATAACAAACCCCTCATTCCCCGATGGTTGAATAAATATAAGATCATTGACTAATATTTTCTTCAGTTCTTCAAAAAACTCTTCACGATCTATTGTCCAGACAAATTTAACCAATTTATATGTGAGCATCATTAATGGGTTATCCAATCGGGAAAAATTCTAGACAAACCTTTGATAACATCCTACCAAACCAATAAAACTGTGTACCTCAGTTATACTCGTTGGTTCTAGACATTCATGGACTTCCTTGTTCTTATAAGGGTCAATAGAAATTCCGTACTTATAGAAAATATGGCCATGAAATGAAATCTCCTGAAGCCAGAATTCACACTTTCTAAACTTCCCATATAATTCATGTCTTTTATTAGTCTTCAGGATAATGTGCAAGTGATTTTCATGATCATCGTAGATTTTGGAGTATACCATGATATCATCAATAAATACCCCCAAAAAATAATCAAGATATTCCTTGAGAACTCTATTTATTAGATCCATTTATACATAGGGCGCATTAGTCAATCCGAAAGGCAGTACTGTAAACTCGTAATTCCTATACCTTGTTCGAAATGCTGTATTCGGAATGTCATCCTTCTTCACACACAACTGATGGTATCCAGATTGAAGGTCAATCTTTTAAAAGTATTGATCTCCATGTAGTCGGTCAAATAAATCATCAATGCATGGTAGGGGATACTTGTTCTTTATTGTTATATCATTGATCTCCCTGTAGTCAATGTACAACCCCATAGATCCATCTTTCTTCATTACAAAAAGGACAGGGGCTACCCATGGAGAAACACTAGGGTGAATAAATCCCTTATTACTCAATTCCTCTAGTTTTTTCTTTAGTTCAACTAATTCCACGATGTCTATCTTATAATTGTTCTTCAATATAGGCCTTGATGCAGGAGTTAAATTAATGGAAAACTCAACTTCCCGTTCTAGAGGATGTCTAGGTAAATCTTCCAGAAACACACCTACATATTCATTCACAATAGGTACATCCTCTATTTTAACATTACTTTCCTCAAACTCAGTCATTTCATTGTCTTCCTCCCTAATAATTGAATTTTGTTGAGCTACTAGGGGTGGAACTAAATAAGAATTAGGTGGTGACGATTCTTCTCTAATGTAAAGGTGTTCCTTAACATCATCATCAAAAATCGTAGCCTCCTTATTCTTATAATAAATCCACGAATCATAGTCTGAATGCCAATCTATACCGAAAATTATATTGAACTCAATCATAGGTATGACAATGAGATCAGTGGATAATGAACATTTATGTTCTCTTATAGGGATTGATTCACAGAACATTGTTTCAATGATACATCCCTTTGGAGTTTTAACAGAAAACTCCTTTGTAAATAAATTTGGAAATATCTAATTTTCTTAGAAAAATAGGAAGATATGAAACAATGTGATGATCCAAAATCAAATAAAGCATTTTCTAAACTTGAGGAAACCATTAAATTACCTGCCACCACGTCTTTTGGAGCTTCTACATCCGCAGTAGTGATAGCATATGCTTGGAATTGATCCCTTGTCCTTTTAAGAGGAAAGTTCCCCTCGCACTTAGAAAATTAATTTGCATAATGTCCCATCACTCTACAATTATAGCATTCCACATTGACAACAACTCACTTTCCCTTGCAATCATGAGCTTGGTGGCATTTTTTTTCCACACCTGTAACAAACTCCTATTCCATTAAAGCAAGTACCGGGGTGTTTCATCCCACATTTATTGTAGTATGGATTTTCAACTTTTCCCTTTTTCCCCTTATTTCCATTTCTAAATTGATCAGTAGATCTCTTCTTCTATTCCTTTTATTAAAGTCATAAGACTTAGAGAATTACTTTTCAGTCTTTAAAGCACGTGAGACAATGTCTTCATACGACGAAAAGGTTTGTGACACTAATGCCCGATAGAGAAATGGTTTTAACCCCTCAAAGAAACGATCAATCTTAATTCTTGGGTTATGTTTATAATCTCCATCATACCTTTCTATCCTTGTAATGTTAGCCTCATACATTGTGATCTTCTCATCATCCTTTTGTCTCAAACTCAGAAATTTCCTTTCCATATCTGATTGATGGTCACGAGGAAAGTATTTTTATAAGAAAAGATCTTTTAAATCACTACATTATATATTAGATACTTATTCATCGTATGTTGTGTTTTGAATCAATGACCACCATTGATCAGCATCTCTAGTGAGGCGGTAAACTGTCATGATAACTTTTTCCCTTTCATTACTCCCCAAGGCATGGAATATTTTCTCTAGGGAACTTTTCCATTGTTAAGCTACTAATGGATTTGTACTCCCATTTAATGTTGGTGGTTTCTTTCTCATAAAGCGATACAACATTGATCCTCCATATGGCAGATCAGGGTGCTCCATACGAGTAAGGTTATTATGCATAACCTGAGTGAGTTGTCCGAGTATGGTGATAAGATGATCAGAACCATTTGTATCACCAACTACATTATAATTATCTTGAGAAGAAGGGAAACAAAAACATAATATACATCATATATAAATATAGTGACATCTTAATGGCCACCATGAGAGGTGTCAAAATAATATTTTACAATCATCGTTTCGTGAGGCAGTAATTCGCCACCCACAGAAACAGTATGTTCTTTAACCATTAGACAAAGGTGTGTATAAGTGTAAATCAAATCCTTCTCATAAAAAAATCCTATTATATTGAATATACAGGTTTTGTTACAAAATAATGGTTTGAAAAGAGATTAACTGGTTGGAGAAGCAAAATAAAACAAAAGAACATAAGAAAAGACCTTACCTTAAAATCGGGTAACTTTTTTTTTGATTTGAGCCAAAGACTTCCTTGGAATGACTTCTGACCAAGGTGAGGCTTCCATGAGTAAGAGAGGGAATTTTAGAGAGTATTTGGGAAGAGTTTGGACCAGCCAAATGTATTTGATGGTATTGATAATGTGGTAGAGGTGGGGGCCTTTTATAAGAGGAGAGTAGGGGCACTCTTGTAAATTCATGAAATGTTACATTATTATGAAGTGCTTTTCGGATTTCAAAGGTCCCACAATTATATATTTGGAGTCCATGGTGATAAGGGTTCGAAATACACACATCCAATAGGTTTTTGACAAGTGTAAGGCTTAGATTTTGCATTATCTTTTCATTTTATTTAAATCGTTAATTAATGAGGTAATCGCTACATCATCATGGTGTCATAAAGAATTTAATTTATTTAATGTATAAAAATTATAAAAAATAACCATAATGTAGGAAATATTTTAATCTTTCCAATTAATATTTATAGTCGAAAATAAACCTTATATAACCCCATGTAATAATTATTTTAGTAAGACATCACATGTTTGTGAAAAAAATACTTTTACTTTCAATAAATTGTTATTAATTTTATTTTCATACCCAAGTGGCTCCATGGGGTCCCCAAGTTGACCCATGGTTTTTCATGGGCAGACATGACTCATCCAATAAGGTTAGGGCAACTGTAAAGGCAATTTCATATTATTATAACATTATATTTACCTTAAATTACTATAATTACCTTTAATTGCAATTAATTGAACTTAAAAGTTACTAGTCACAAAAAATTATTTTAATCCCATTGAACCACAGAGGTGGTAAAATTTCATTTAAATGAAAAATCAGTTCTTTAACTACCACTTAGTAATTTTCATTATTCGTCAAAATATAAAAGATATCCAAAAGGGTTCAAAATTTCACCCTAGGCTAAATTCGATATTCTGAATCCAAAAATAAAGTCCATTTTGAAAGATAAATTTTATAAAATATCAAAAAGTAGTTATTAATATTCATAACAGCTAGTTTGATTGGTTTTGGTGTGTGTTAGAACTCAAAGTTGGGTACACCACATGCTACTGTATTATTCATATAGAAGTGTACCGTGGAACCTTGGAGTATTACACCATATGAATAGTATCTTTGAATATATTATTTTAGGAGAAATCAGCAAGGGGTTTGTGTCACTCCCATGAAGAACTGAAAAATATGATGCATGCTATATGCATGTCCTAAAGTATCGGAATCATGCGCTCTAAGTGGCCATCTATTTGGGTATGGCATGATATGCTTATTAGAAACTATTTACCATGCACCCTCTATAGCCCTATCCAAATGAAAGATGAAAATCAAGATTCCCTATCCAAAATGATAGATTGACGAACCCTATTTAGTCATACAATCTCATAGATTTCTAACCACCCTGTCACATAAGGATGTGAATAAATCCATATGTATTTATTGAAAAGCAATTAAGTTTAACATCATGTTATATGTATGTAAATTATCTTATTTCATGGTCCAGGAGCTCAGACTGTAGGTGCCTAGTTTAATGGCGCGTGTGTGGGATAGATGTGTAGAAAAAGTTGAATCTCCGCATATTATATTTGGGACACCGTGGGGATGGAGATATTGATAGAAGATAACATCTAACCATTATCTCAACATAGTATTCATATCATGTGACCTATTATGAGAACAAAAAAATTGAGCATTGACCGACGACATTAGTCGCAACATGGGAATTGTATCGAATTAGCGTTCCAGATCCTTCGGGATGTTTTCTAGGAATGGTAGGTGAGAAAGGTGTCATGAGACGAAGACACTAGGGGGATACATTAAGATTCGAGTGATGATGAGGAACTAAATGAAGGGATATGAAGGGTAGTGGTACCTCTGTATTATATGGTCTTATGTCAAGGAGGATAGAGATCATATTTTATTGTCGTAGAGTGTGGACCATGAGGTATGTATATAGCATGCAGTTTATTGTAAAAGGATGGAATGGTTCTTATTTTAGGGTTGTACAGATCGAACCATTCACAGTTTATCATCTTTCTGGATGAATAGGAAATTAGATTAATTTTATATAGATCATATCAATTGATGTTTATTGTAATTTTGGATGAAAATGATAATATTATATGGTCATAGAGCTCAGAACATTTGTTATTTATCATCTTGCATGATTAATCAAATCATATTCTAAGGTCATAAAGATCAAACAATTTATATTTTTTCACTGTTCATGATGAATGAGATCTTTTCTTAAGGTCATAATGATGATACAATTTTCAGTTTATCATCGTGTAAAATGAAAGGAATCTTCGTTTTAGGTCAAAGATATCAGACCATTTTCAGTTTATTATCATGTAAGAAAAAGAAATCATATTTTAATGTTACAGAGATCAGACCAATTTACAGTTTATCATATGGATGGATGATATTGGGGCTACCCATGAGAAGTATTTCTTGGGGAACATGGCACTATTGGGAGGGGTGATAAACTCACCATACATGTTAAATAGAGAGAATGAACTATTCATATAAACAAAGTGATTTTTGTAAGGTCCCTTCTATTTGGGCTCCATCATTAGTGGCTTCCAATAGGGTAACATTGTCAATCTCAGGGCCAGTACTGTGCCACCATAGAGGAATGAATGGAGATGAAAATTATTATTAGATACTGTAGTTTTCTTTTTCTTAAGCCACTCCAGATTGTGCAAGGCACAAATCCTATTCTCATCAATATCTTCTTGTTCATCTAGATGGACTTTTACTACATTGTCTGACATATGATGATCGTAGATGGCTTTCCAGAGTCAAGGTAGCTAACCCATGATGGGTTTGACTGCCACTATTCTATACACCAGAGAATATGGAGTCACCTGGGTGGAATGACGATTCGTTGTCTGATATTCCTAGAGAGCATTGTGGAGATTGACTTTCGGACTCGTCATGTTCTGACCAACCATATTTTGCAAGATGTTTTTTGGGGTTTTTGGAATTCCTTGGTATGATCATTTTCTTACACATAATTGAGAGAGGTATGATAAGTACTGATATTGTAAATGGGGTTTAATTTTTTTAGCTCGACCGCAAGGGGACATGATTGCATGGTAGTATAGACAGACTCTTGTGGCAGATGCACAAAATTGTCATGGATCCAGCAGTAATGATACATTTTGTATAACTCGTTATAGTAATAGACCATATTGGTCCAAAAATGGCACAAAAATCAAATTTGATGATATTGTTTTAGCACTGCCTAATGAGCATCACAAGAACCAGAATGAGCTTCTTCCGTAACCTAGGAAATCATGTCTCCCTAAACAAAATGATGAAGAATCCCATAAAACCAATGTATATAGAGGATCTTCTCATGACTGGGACCACTATTGATGTTGAATTTCACTACGCGCAGATAGAATCACTGATTTTAGGGTCGATCTATTGGGATATTACCATGCTGGATACACTTGAAAAAGGGTGTTTTCCAACTAATGGACTTCACTAATATGACATATAGATTCAAAGGGTCCCGATGTGGATGTGCCCTTGGTGAGATGAGTTACCTACTTTCTATAATCACCCTATTGAGTGAAGAGAGCAATGACCCATTTATGTGCCACATGGAAAATCAAATAATCCTGGTCAGGCTTAGTAAGAGATTTGGAAAGGATGGGCAAGGCATCGACTCTACTATTTTCCCATATTGGGACATGAATTACATCTGGCCAAGAAGGGAACTGGGTCATGAACTACTGAGTGTTCCCTTCCATGGGTAAATCTTTGGATACAAGACGACGTAGATTTTGATGACCTGCTTGATGTGCAATTCATATTCCCCTTTCACATGTAGGTGAGGAACATCAATCTGAAGGGCCATCTCAAGAATAGTGATGAGGGCTTGATACTCAGCCTCATTGTTGGTAAAACCTTCTAAAAATAAGATTAAATAGGGTATTACATCTCATGAAGATGTGATAAGGATGATAAAAAGGCCTACTCTATTGAGTTCATAATCATTGAGTCTCATGATGGTAGGGAATCACAAGGTGCCATCAAAGCGAATTTTGAAACATAGAATGACTTGATCCTCCAAGTGTATTGCATCATTTGGGAAATTATGATCCTAATACTACTCTGCGAGGTCCATATGGGTAGAAAGGAAGTCTTCCTGTGCATGTCTGTTGATAGTGTAATGTGGGAAAAACCTTATGTGAAATTGTTTAAGGATCAATTCCCACAGATCTAGAAGACATTTTATGATGGGGATGTTTAGAATTTTCATTACAAGATCAACATGGGACTGTTGTTGTATCTCATGGTGCATCATGTAATTTCGTAATTTATAGACCCTGAATACTATCACTAGGTAGTTATTCTCAATAGAGGAATATGTGTTCTATGTATTGATGAAAATGTTGATGATATTGTATAAACTATTCTCTATTTCATTATTGATCTTTTGTTCCATAATGGTATAGAGGGATCATTCCCTATAGGTCACATAAAAGAGTAGTGACTTTTTCAAAATGGGGGGCATCAAAACTAGAGGTTATAGTAGGTAATACATGATCCCCTTGAATATTTCCTAACACTCATTATCCTACATGTAATTGATACATTTCATCATGATTAGGGAAAGTTGTTTACACTTTCTATCCAGATTCTAACTGAATCATATTATGTAGGTTAAGCTTCCATAAATTCCTTATAACATAAGAATTTTTCATAGCGGAGGCATATGGATGATATTCTTGATATTACATGGATCTATCTTGATTAAAATATCTAAAAATGGAGACAATAAACATTCTTGGGGTAACCCCAAAGGCAAAATTCAAGGGGTTCATCATTAGATTGTAGGAGCGGAGGAATTTGAACACATTATCAAGAACTATGATATGGTCCTGATGTTAGTGTAATTTTACCAAAAAAATCATATATATATGATTCCTGCAATTTCATGTGGATCAGATAGAATATACAGTTCATGACACCCTGATTGGTGGCACATGCATTCTTTAGAGTGAAAGTCATCACCATATAACAAAATATACCTTGTGGTTATCTGAAGCTGGTAAAATATTATTCCTCATTGTCAATTGGTATTTGAATATATCAAAAATACACATATGTGAAGGATATATCTTGGAATATATTGGTACTGTCGATGAACAACACTATCACATGAATAGGAAAACCATCCTTTGGACAGTTACGATTATGATTTTTAAAGATGATGTTGAATCTAATCTACCTATTCATCATTATAACGGGAAAAATGTTTGATAATAATATTTTCTACTAGACTTACTTGATGAATTTTTCATTAACAACCTTATCAAACTTGGCCTCAACCATGGAACCATGAGAAGAGTGCATCCTTCTTGGAGGTCTTTTGAACATATGATTGTTTATTATGGTACTAAGGTGGTGTAAGGTGACCTGAAGATCTAGTCATAGCATCTTGTCAATTCTTTAGAAAAATACATATTTATTCTACATCTGTAAATCTACATACATATATTATTATTCTATAGGCATAGTCATAATGATATTTATCAGTCTCATATCGGTCATGATACAATGGTCAACCTATACCAAATCATCAATGGTGGTGGAGACACCTTCTTCAAATGTGGGTGGAGAATCTACCAAATCCCTTTCACCTTCATTAGTATGAAGATAATAAACATAGATAAATTCTTCTCAGTTGTATGGTCCTAAAAAAATGATGGTTCTGGCTTGATCAGTGGTTGAATTTTCATTGGGTGACCCATACGTTACTAAAACCATAGAGACAAAAGTTTTCAATCAGATTCCATCAAGACATTAACCCATCAGGCCATAGTTTATAATATCAAAGCAGCAGTGGTGCGTCAACTTGAGATGGTTCAGCCCATCCTGGAAAAACAAGAAAGTATGACATATTGTCATTTCCAGGTAGAGAACATCCTAATACCTTAGAGGGGTAATGGGCTCTAGGATCACCTGAGTCTAATTCATGCAGGAATATGAAGTGATCATCCTATTTTCCAAATAATTGGGAACACTCATTTCAATTCATCTAAAAATGAAAAATGAGTGCCTAAATTTTGGGGTAGTGTCCTCTAGACATTGGATTGTGATAATGAAGGCATCATACAAGTCTAACCTTGTGTCAATCGCAGTATAATTGTGTTCAACCTCGTTAGATTGAACCTTCTTTCCCTTGATCTTGTTATGGTTACATTCTATGTTGTAGGATTCTCATAAAGGAAAGGGAGACACATCACTTTGGAACATTCCCACTAGATGATTGGGAGAATACATAAGGCATTGGTGATATGAGTAATGGACTGCTACATGGATTTGGAGCCATCCATTACCCATCAATGTGTGGTAAGCAGTGTATATTGAGAAAATGATAATATCAGTATTTCTAATAAGTCCATAGAATGGTGTGTTCATGTGGATCTATCCAATTGGTGTCTGCTCCATCTAGTCATAGCCTTGAATCATTAGGTTAGAGGGACACATATATATTTTAGGCAGTCCCAAATTTCAATACAATTCAGTTGGGATGAAATTTATCCTGGAACCTATGTTGACATGACATCGAAAGACTTCCACACCATTTAACATACTAGTGATGTACAATTTGAAGTTTTGCCCCTGTATGGGGAAAACCTCATCTTCCTTAGGAAATAAATTAATCTCCTGACATTCTGCATGCTAAAAATTTTCAGCAGGGAAGGGTTCTACGACAGCTACCTCTGACATAAATTGGAGGGGAATTCTTAAATCTTGTGATAGAGCTCCACATATGTCTGTAGACAGACATATATCCTCACGGATCAATTTCCATGAAGGATTTCTAGAATGGTTCTTAAGTACATCATACTTCTGGGAAAGGCACTCACATTAGCTGAAACTAGTTTGTTCTATGGGAATAGGTGTAGATGACACTCTTGGGAGAAGTAGTGTATTTCATATTGTGTTATATATATCCTAATGATCATCTATTTGTTCATGCATCATGACCACCAGCTAATGATTAGATGACAGTGGCCTATCTGGAACAAAACATGGCTATTCATAGCACGACCATGGCGGCTCTTCCTGATCACACAATACGAACGATGATGGTGGTGAATCTACAAAACAGGATGAGAAGGATGCACATGTTGAGAACTGCATTGGGAATGTAGTCTAATATCAGTGGAATTCATAGCTTTGTAGGATTCCTTGGATAATCAATTATAATGATTCACATCTCCTAGGAATTGTCAATGCTGGTGTTGATCGGGGATGTTCGGAAGATCTAGCTGAAACTCCTCATTTTTACAAACTATGCATGGGTTTACTAGTTTGAAAGTATTCAATTATTAATACTCCTGATCATAAATTGAAGAGCCCTCTATTGTAGGGAGGATTATTGGGGTAATCCATATCTGTTATGCAATAATGTCACCAAGTGTTTGGGATTACCTTGGTACCATCAGATGGATTTTTTCCCTTACATCTCTTACACTTTCTATCCTAAGAGGTAGATGGTCGATTCATTGATGAAGAGTTAGTAGTAAAAGGTATAATTGTGACTTTTGAAATCATAGGACAATTTAAACATTAATGGAAAATACCACAGGCACATTTAATACCTGAAAATCTATCAGGTAGTTATACATTTGAGACTCATAAATAGAAACCTACAACCATCAACCATTGTTGTCACCATCATGATTTTATGACACACATTCCACCTATTTTGGTGTTGCACCCAACCTAACTATATTTTTAGAAACGTTTTACTATATCCATCCTTTGAATACATAACACTTTTTGAGAGTATATCCACGAAATCAGTGATAAGTGCAATAATTGGAATAATTAAGGAAATCTACCACTTCGTGCCTCTTTCATCCCAAAAATCGAAACATTCCCTGATCCAAGGAACTCTAGAAATAGTCAGGGACCTAAGCCTCAATGAATAAGTAATTTTGGATTCATGGTTTCTAGAAAGGGGATGTGGGAGATAGACCATAATGAGGGGCTAACAGATCCAGATGATGAGTTAGAACCTGGTTGTTTCTCCTATGTAGTGTCAATGAGTTACAAGACATAACATGTGAATTTTTTGGCTAGAAATTGTGAGTCGGAGGCTGAACTTGAGGTGGTGTCCCATGATGAGGCTATACAGGTGGCTATATCTGTAAAAATTGTAGATTTCTAGTGGCCTCTATCAATGAAACAACTATGGTTTTGGCCTTGGCGGCACTTCTTGCACGAGTCAAGGGAATCAACAGGCATGCCTTTTGGCATTATTCAAGAATTCTTTTAGATGCTAATCAGGTTCAAAGAAATCACTAAATTTAGTTGGAAATTATAATTGATGAAATAATGGACACGTTCAATATTAATAGGAACTTCATACAACATTAGCATCTATTCCTAAGTTATCAGCATGTCGAGTGAATATGTGAGGCCCTTCCACCTTGTGACAATGTCTGCGACTCACATTTCTTGCCTTATCTTACAGATGAATATGTCATCAATACTAGTCATCTGGGTAGTGGAGCATGAATAGTAGAAAAACATCCCATAAAGATCCTCCAAACTAGCAATGGACCCAAGGGATAACTGGTTGTTCCTGAAAATCCATGTTTTCCCTGCATCGGTATGAATCATAAGAGATTATAGGACTCATGTTGCGCTGGTGTTCCCGACATGGCTCCACACTTTGAAATAAAATGGGCTAGATGCTGTAGTGGATCTATCATTTCATTGAATTAGTATACATTAACATTTATGAAATCCAAGGTTGTTGTAATATCATCCATCCATGATGGATATGTCTTACCATCATGTAGGGATTCCACCTGTATAGTTTCAATAGCCATTAGGCAAGCAATAGGAGTAGACATTTGATCATCTTCAAAAGGATTCGTATCTTGGCAATGGTTCTTGACCGCCAATTCATTGGAAGGTTCTTCAACGTGGCATGATGTATGAGTGGCATATGGAGATGCTGGTGGGATGATATGATTAGTCATCAATGAAACCATGAGAAAGACCAGTAGAACAAGAGGAGTGGGGGTTATAACCTAACGCAAGTCCTTAGGAAGGTTGTCATGTAGCACATGTGGGATCGGAGATGCATACCATGCTCACTGTCCATAAACTCCAGATTCATCCTGATCTAGATGGGAAGGGTAATTGAGAACACCATGAGGCACCTCACCTGGACGAATCTCTTCCTGCCCCTATAGACCCAACAATGTTTTATCATAATCTATTCACCACTCTTCCATGTGTTAAACAAATATTTCATCACAAATATTTTTTAATTTACTGAGCTACTGATGCAATGCATCCTTTTCAAGATCATCCTATGTCTTATGAACTAATCCATGGGAGTCAGTAGGTTTTATGGTCCCATCATTCTCTTTACGCTTGTTGGGGTCTTGACCGATAGGCAATGACCCATTAGGTTCTCCAAGTCCATGTGATATCCTTTGTTGGAGAGTGTGGCCCTTGTCAGGTCTACCGAGTGTTGTGATTCCTCGATGATTTTTTACCTCCTCCAATACTTATGACGATGCCCCTTCCATGTATATCTCATGAACTACCACATTCACCCTGATGATGCATGGTGGAATATCCTCGATATCACCGGGAAAACTAGGTTGGCGCACGATAGGACATAAATAATAGGCCGCTTACTAACCCCCGCCACAGAACTACACATGTGTGGAATCCTCCTTATTATCTCTGTAGAACACAATAAATCTATTAACACATTGTTTTTGGAGGGTCTTATGATAACCTATAGATGTAGTATTATGATCAACTTGTAGTAAGACCAACTCAACTAGGTGTCACTACTCGAAAATGTCATCGAAGTGTTCCTGAATTTTTTGTGTAAGCTGACTATCGATGATGGAGACCGAAATTCATCATCCCTATGGTTCATTTGATGTACATAACCACATCATGGGTAAGGTAATCTAGAATATTGATTGTTTCTTTTTCAATCTTCTAGAACATTTTCAGGAAATAACCCACTGTAAAAATGTACCACAAACGTCTCTATTCCAACTCGTAATCTTGACCTTGGTTTCCCCATTCATCGACTAGGGGTGCGTGAGGGACTGCTAATGGAACCGATGCGAACAACTATATTGTCAGTCTGGTCGGTAGAGAGTATGGTTAATGAGAAGAAAAATGGCTACATAATGTAATGTCAACCAGATAATTCATTTTTTGTATCACTACATCCCTATATGATGGGGTTTTGGCTGCTAAATCCACAATAGGAGGGGTGGTCCTTAGAAGTGGATCTGGATGGTGCTCATTGTTTACTAGTCCCCAGAAAAATTCTCCATGATCTTATATTGAGATAGGGAATGATCCCGGTGATGAAATGGGGGATTTCACCACATGAACCTGGATAGTATCCACATTATCCTCATCTTATATGTATTTTTTGGGGGATTTTGGGATCTGGTGCATCATTCTTTCTAGTTAGACAAGGTAGATATTCTCAATTTATACCTCAGACCCCAATATTTATGATTAGGGTGAGGGTTCCATCGTTGAGTCACACTCTTCTTCAGAGTCTGAAAAGAGGACAAGCTTGACTATGATTCGATGATATTATATTTTCATCCCCTAGTGACATCGACCCTCCCTCTTATCCCTAGAAGGTTCTTCTGGGTAGGGTAGATCATTGAAATTGGGAGGACCTCTGATTTTATGAGGCATGGTGCGAGGATCTCTTTGGAAGATGTTGAATAGAACATAGGGAGGACCTTCGTGTTGGGGGAACGTTAGAGAATATAGGAATTCCTCTTGCGATGGTGATTATGGGAGGATGAACATTTTATTGATAACCTAAAATATGGGGAGAACCTCTATACGTGAGAACATGGTCATGAGGAGGACTATAGTGCTGATGGTCAAAAAGATGGGGGGACCCTCTTTCTGGAATGATGTTGAGGGTATGTGGGAAACAACATACTAAATACGAGTTTGAGGTGGACCTCCACTGTAGATTGCAGTGGTATGGGGAGGGTCTCCCTACTAAATGACCTCCCCATGCCTCAACAAGTGAGGATTGCAGATCACACTAGTGAGATGAAATGTGAACCAATCTTACCTAAGGGGAAGTTGGGATATCAATATTGGTAAAACGTAGTGGTTCCCCAGCTCTATAGTAATACGGAGCTAGTAAAACACATCAGGGGTGGCTCCGGCCACTAAAGTCATATAAGATGATTCCCTATCATTGTAATCCTCCTGATATTTCTCCCAACATTTACCTTGGGTCAATTGAGATAGGTATGACTATGTTGGGGTGTGGACCACATATTTTTTTTTGGGACCGGCTGGAAGTGTTGTCGTGGCCTGGTGGGTGCTCGACTGGGCAGGCCCATCACCGTAGTCATAGTTAGGAGGACATAGGAAACCCTTACATCGTCAACATAAGGGATTGTTCCATATAAGAATTCAAGGTAGAGGCTCCCGAAATTATTGAAGGTATAAGTTGAAAGCAGTGGAACCCTATGAGGCCCTTGGGGATGGCAACATCCATGTGGAACAAAAACCTCAAAATATTTGTAGCCATATCCATGGGTGGAATGATCCCATAATGATCGTATGGTTGAACAAGAGTATCGATCACCCTCCTTTGAAAAATATCTGGAGTGTGAGATGGGACATGATCACCTAGGAGCTATGGTCATGGAATGTGTCACACAATATGTGAAGCCATGCGAGATTTCCATATTCGTATTACCCCGAACCATGCATCATTGGGAGGGAGGTGATCGACATTTTGTAGCTATATCTTGGGTTATGAAAAGTAGGAATGTGTAACCATCAGTACAGATACTATGAATGAAAAGCTTAATTCCCCAACAATGTTTTGGCTTTCATGATACGATAGAAATATCCATGTTGAAAACATCATAGACTGGGTTTCCCAATGATAAACTACCCCATATCCAGGTGAGTTTCATGCAAGGCCCACTATTTTTTCCATACACTGTGCCAAGTAGATGTATCTAGAAACACACGTCTATGTAGATTTCCCAAAAGATACTAATCCCCATATTTAAGAGATGAATTTCACATTGGGTTCACAAGTTCGGTTTCTGATTCTTTGATCAGGGCACATATCTTCTCTGGGGATGCACTGATTGTTACCTCACATTCCTAGTTTCCAAAGATTGGAGACATTCCTCACATAATTAGTTATGTTTTCTCATTGATCAAAATAGGATGATGGGATGTTGGCCAAACCTATCTTGGATTCCACCACAGAATTCATTTCCTAGTTTGGGTGTCCCGTAAATATTAATATGATGTTTTGAAACTCATCTTTGCTCAATATCATGTAGACTCCGGTTAATTACACTTCTTCTTTTAGGACATTCCAAGGGGTCAAGATAGGCCGGAACCTTAGATTAGACAAGTACCCACATTGGTGAATCGCTGGCATGTTTGGACTAAGAAGTATTGGTATACTGGAAATTACCATTATTAGAGGACTTATTGAGGGCGCAGAATCCTGAGGCATCCCACATCGAATGTGGGGAATTATATGTCGTAGGTATGACTTTGTGGTTTTTCATGGATCTCCTTGTTTAACATGGGGTATTTCATTAGTTTAACATCTACTTGAGATGAGATGGATTCAAAACAACACTAATGAGAGTGGATCATAAGGGTATATACCTAGGATAGAGAACATAGAATGTTTACCAGATCTATAGATCATAACACCCAATGTGGATGGATCCTAGATGGTGTGTCCTAAAAAGAGAAGGTTTCAACCCATGGAGGCTGATATGAACATCACTAAGGTTAGATTAGGTGATGTTTGGTCCCAGAAAATGGGGATATAGGGTTTACCGTTGACTAGAATTGAACCTTAAAGAGCCTTCCTAAATACCATGTATTGAAGACAATGATCTAAACCCATATAGTATTAAATGGTGATTTGGTACATACACATGGTTAGCTTCCCATATGGATGGAATGAGTACACTAGGATGATGTATCCTAGATAAAATTAGGATGGATTTAGATGGAGTTTTGAAAGATGGGGATGAAAGAAGTAGCATCTATGATTGGATGACAGTTTTAGGCTTAAACCTCATGAAGGTTTACTATGAATCATAGTGATTGGGAATCACCTTCTGTGTTGTTCTGGGGTGGGCTTAGGATTCACCTGAGGAGGCGGCTCAAGAGAATGGACAAATGGATGGGACCCTATGGAAGTAGAACCAATGAGATAAGGCATGATCATCCCATGAAATAAGTTATTGAGGGAGATACCAGGACGTGATATGAGATATGAGATTAAACCTGATGATGTATTCCTATATACCTTTCTCAAAAAGGTAAATTATCAATGACCACATAGACCATATGTGTGGAATTGATTTGAGGTGTACACAAAAGGTAGAAACCTACAGATATACTGGGGATTATGCATGGTTAGCAACCAATTTCAATTGGAGGACTATTGGTTAGATGAGTATTGATTGAATGTGGGTCTTACACCTGGTTAGATTCCTAGTAATTGATCTGACACCACAATGTGGCAGGCCAAGGATGTGGTTCCCAACAAAGAGGATGACATGGTTTACCTTTGTTTGAGGTTGATTCTCAGGGAGGCTTTTTACATAACTGCTCTGGGAGAGAATGATCGAAACCCACGTAGTTTGAAAGCATATAGTTTAACATCATACAGGATGAGTGGGGGGCATATAGTGTAATTTCATGCTGGATGATGGGGATGCAACATAATTTAGTTGGTAATGATATGTTATGGGTGTTAACTTCAAAGTGTCTTCATACATAGCTTTCTCAGAAAGGGGAAAATTTGAATGTTCATGTAGTTCAGTCAAGTGGGGCATAGATCTTATATGCTAAGGCATACAAAAGGGGATTTCATAGTCGATTCTTACTGTAATCCAATGTTATTCATGATTAGAACGAGAACCAAGAGGACACAATATACTTGAATATTGCATCACAAAATGTGTATCCATAGGGGTTGGTGTGGGGATTATGTATGGCTAACCAACCAAAGAGGATACAAGGGCATACTCTGAGAGGGAAGACTAAGTAGGATGTCTAGATGTGTGAAGAGTATGTGGTCTTCTTACAAGTATAACTCTATCATGATGGGTCGAGTATTATGTAGAGACTACATGAGGTGCACATGGTAATAATGTGTAGAGGGATAGGGGATGTTGTAGGGTGTATGTTTATATCCCCTTTACTATCCTCTCGGGGCGTGTATGTTATTTGGCAATAATAGTATAATGTCATGTGTCAATGAAGTGTGGTTTCTTTGATGTTTAATGTCTTATATATTTGTAGATGATGGTTTTATCCCCACCCATATAACTTACATAACTAGCGCATATTAATCCTCAGTGAAGGAAAAGCACCAACAATGTCATTGGTAAATTGTGTTGTGGAGTAACCCATTGGGGGACCACATTAGCGTGATAATTAAATGAATTGATATCCATTACAATTAATATGAGAAGAAGAAAAAGTTAGTGAAACACAACTTGAATCCCCACTTAGGGAACCTCAAAATCACTTCATATATAGTAGGAGGTCTGCACAAAAAATGGTTTTCCAATGCAGTAGGTCCCGTAGAGAGGAGATTCACTGTAATAGCCCGAGATTTTATGAAAAATATTCTTTCACTAATGTCTTGTGTTGTACGCTACACTAAAAGGAGATTGCACAACACGCATCCTTGACTTTCCTTGCATTACACGCAATCGCAACCTTCCTCGATAGCGTGTGTGGTACGTAATACTGAGTTTCACGAAACAATGATATGCTATTAAAATATTATTAAAACTAGCCGTTATGAATAGTAATAACCACTTTTTAAATTTTAAAATTTTTAGCTCTCAAAATGGACTTCATTTTTGGATTCGGAGTATCAAATTTATCCTAAGGTGAAATTTTGGTGATTTTCGGATAACTTTCATATTCTGATGAATAGTGAAAATTACTAAATTATAATTAAAAACAAATTTTTTAATCGAAATAATTAATAGTGATAAATCATTAATTTGAGTGGATTTAAAATATATTTAGAATATATTTTTACAATTTAATACAATGTTGGTCATTGGATGTAATTTCACATTTAAACCAGACATAAACAAGTGTCAATCTTTTGATAGATATTGTTTTTTAAAAACACGCTATTTGTTTTAACAACGGGATTTAATTATAAAATTAATTAATGCAACATCTATGTTATGAATATGGTAAAATAGACTTCATTTTTGAATTCGGAATATGAAATATAGCTTAGGATGAAATTTTGGCATTGTTCTGAAAAACATCAATTTTTGATGAATAGTGAAACTACTAAGTGGTAGGTTAAAAACTGAATTTTGCATAAAACTTAATTTTACCACTTCTGTGAATGGAATTTCGAAAATCCGACAGACACGGTTAATATCAAGGACTAAAATGTGGTTCAATGAGATGAAAATAATTTTTGGTGAATAGAAACTTTTTACTTTTTTTTACCACAGTTAATAGTAAATAGGGTAACTAAGGGTAAATATGATATTAATATTACCCTAACACATGTCCTAATTCTATTGGACAAGTGTAATTCGACCAAAAACAAACTTAGGAATAAAATATGACCATTTAGGCCCACTTGGATTAGATTAGGACATTTATTATTATTAAATTCAAAGAAGAGTTAAAAGAGTTAAAATCATAGTTTATTTACTAAAACATTTTTAATATGGGGGTATACATAAGATAAATTCGATTTTAAATATTCATTAGAAAGATAAAACGATTTCCTACATGATGTTATTTTATTTGTAATTTTTAGACATCATATAATTTAATTTATTTATGACACAACGATGATGGAGTAATTATCTTATTAATGAAATATTGACATAATTGATGTTATAAACACCAAAATAAATGTAATTTGAGATTTTTTATGAATTCCAATAATTTTCTAGGTTACTATGATATATTAATGTTTATTTAATCAACTTGTTTCGAACATTTAATTCTGTTATGACTTTCACAAAAATCATATATCAAATAGTGTCAAAATTGACACAAAATAGTATTTAAATCAAATATTATATTACTAATTGTTATTTTATTCCTAAAAATATAAGGTTCGGCCAAATGACTTAGATAAGGATATATATATTAATAATAAACAATTTGGGGTTCGTTTGTCATGTTATAGTAAGTGTATTAACCATATAGTGAAAGAAAACAAAAAGACACGGTCAAAGTTAAATTAATTAACTTAGAGTTAAATATAATTGATAAGGTTAAAATAATACCCTAAACTTGTCTAAATCCTATTTGTTGGTAGGATTTCGACCCATCCCCACTTTAGCTTCGAAATAAGACCCTTGGGAACCATTATAAACCGATTTTGACTTTAATATAAAATAATATTTTGAGATATTCCTAAGGTGCCCCTCTCCTCCCTTATAAAAGGGCACCTCCTCCCCCTCCTCCTCACACCAATTTTGAGCACTCATGCTCGGCAAACCCCTGCCATTTTCTCCTATCCACTTCCCTAGAATAATCCTAGAGGTCCTGGTCATCTCCAAAGACCAATCTTAGTTCCTTAAGTGGAGGATTCAAAGAGGCGTTCCAAAGAAGAGGTAATATCCATTACCGACCTTTTCAATTTCTTTCTTCTTCAACTTCTATTGTTTAGTTGTTTCATGATAAAGTAATAACATCAGTATTACTTACATACTGATATGTTATTATAAATATGAAACAAACCTAATTCACCTTCTATCCATCCTACGGAAAAATGAAATCACCGCGCGTGCGTACGTACGGAATACCGTCTCCACGCCGTGGTGTAATCTATTTTCCACCATCACCTTACAAGGATGGGTATAATGGTGTAATGAGTAACTATATATGATTATTATGAAGTAATACTGATACTGAAATAATATATATATACTCCAATACAATTCCACGATCATAGGAATGATATCATCACTTGTGCGTACGTACGGAATACCGTCTCCACAATGTGATGCGACTCGTTCTACATGATCTTCATTTCATAATGATTATATAAATGAATTGAATGAATGAATATGGTATATACTACACAAAATAAATTATCTATAACCTAACGATAAGAATAAGAATTTATTCGACAAAACACGCATAAGAACAAAAAGTTATAAAGACCCGAGTAACAAGTAACAATGAAATATTACTAACAAGAAGCTAATAATATGACCATATATGATATCATATCAATATGTACGATTCTGGAATAAGTCAATAACATTATTTAAACCATTATACAGGAGCTTCGGACACGAACAAAGGAAATCGGACCTAAGGTAAGGGAAAAATCACAATCTCATTTTTATCCGAGATTGTTTATTCGTAAGTATTTACTGGGGTGTATTTTATCATCCACATCCATGTTCACTCAATATGTAATATTATTTCCATCCTTCTACAATAGTTTATATCCAATTTTACCCTTCGGTGAGTTTTTAGTAAAAGATACAAAAGGAATCTTTTGTCGTTTTTTTTCGTACGAGGTACTTTTTGACTTTTCTGACAAAAGTACGAAGAATGTTTTTTTAACTTATACGGCATGAATGGATTTTTAAAACATTATTTCCAAGAAGCTTCCTTTACAAGTTTTAAAGTTTATTTTTAATCAACTTCTTTTAGTTTATAATTGTATGACATATTAAGAAAAGAAAAGTGTTTTTGAAGAAGAAAGGATATTTTCCTCAAGAATGGAGTTCAAGTGTTTTATCAAAATTATTTTCCATCTAAGATAATAAAGGGTTCTGTTTTTATCCCTATTATTATATTGATTTTATCATGTTGTGATGGAATTATTTTTATGAATTCCTTTATCTTATATGAATTGATTTATGATGTCATGATGTTTCAAGAATCCCATTTTTGTTACATGTGTTATGCGATGATGTATGTTTTATGATTATGTGGCACACATAAGAAAGGATTCATTATAAGATGGGTGGGACCTATATCTCCCTCCAATGCATTGGGTAAAGATTTTATATCTCATGAGATAGACATGGCTGGAACGGAAGGTTATTTCGGTTCAGTGATACAGGACTGAAACGAGGAGTGAACTCGGTTCAGAAAGGGACTTTGTCCACTAAGATAGTCTTGGCAATGAGTCATGACAAACAAGAAATGATTTTCCATGATTATGTGTGCATGCCACAAAGTTTCAAGTCTTATGTTATGATTATGGGGATCTCATTTTCACTTCTATGATTTATTAAGATTTTATGATCTCTTTTGCAGGTTATGATTTTCAAAAAGATATGATATGATTTTTATTTCCTTTATTTCCCTTGCTGAGCATTTGAGCTCACCCTTTTATGTTTTCTTTTCCCCAGGATATAAAGAAAGGTTTTAGGTAAAAAAAAGGAAGATCCTTATGGGAGATTTTGAAGATCTTTCACCACGATTAGAAGATTATATTCCAAGTTTCCAAAGACACTAAACTATTACGATCCTTGTGTGTGTGTTTTTGTTATGTACCAAGTATTCCGCAAAAGTAATGTAAAGTCTATGTACGTCAGGCTTCGGGTCTCTACAGTTGGTATCAGAGGAACGGTTTAGTCAACCTTTGGAAACTAGGATGCGAAAACGTTAGTGAGATCCCTAGAGATATTTCTAAGGTATGTCTTGGGATGTCCCTAGAGATATGTATACGTATAGGTTATAGTAATAGAATTACGCTAACGATCATAGAATTAAACCTAAGATGTTGGATATTGAAGGTACTCCCCCTTTATTATGTTGTTTTCCCTGGCATGATTTTTGTCTCTCACACTATTCTTTTTGGGTTTTAGAAGATGGCTGGAACCCGAAGGAACCGTGTTGATCAATGCAATGGACAATGCAATGATTTCCCTCCTGAACAAACAAATGTTATGGGAGATGGAGTGCAAAATCTTATTTCTATACTTACACAAGCTATGAATCATTCTGGACTTCCAAATGAGCAGAGAAGGGAACTATATTCTATTGAGTCCTTCATGAGGCAACGTCCACCTTCTTTCAGTGGGACTTCCGATCCACTTGTTGCTGAACAATGGATCAGTACCACTGAAAAGATATTTTCAGTTCTTCAATGTTCTGAACATGATAAAGTCATCTTATCAGTATATTGTTTGGAAGGTGAAGCTGATCAATGGTGGAATCTTATCAAGAATACGAGGCCAAGGGATGAAATTGAGTCCATGGAATGGGACGAGTTCAAGAACTTGTTTTTCAATAAGTACTTCCCTCGTATTCTTCGAACAAAGATGGAAAAGGAATTTATTGAGCTGAAGCAGAAGGATGATGAATCTGTTGGTATATACGAAGAGAATTTTACAAGCCTTGCAAGGTATGCATCTGGCATTATCATCCAACCTGAAAGTAAAGTTGATCGATTTTTCAGTGGCTTAAAACCAAGTCTTCGAAGGGCATTAGTTATAAGAGACTTCAGTAGCTATGAAGAAATTGTGCGTTGTGCTATCAAGGTAGAAATGGAAGTTGGTGTTACATATCCATCTCATGGTTTTGACAAGAAACGAAAGATGGAGTTCAAGGAGAAATCTCAGAATAATGGTGAAAAAAAGATGAATGTTTCCTTATGCACAATGTGTGGATAGAAGCATGGTGGAGATTGTCTTAAAGGGACTAGAAAATGTTTTAAGTGTGGGAAAGAAGGTCATCGAGTAGCTGAGTGTCGAAGTAATGGAAAAAGGGATTCTAATGAAGTGAATAAATCAAACACTGCAGAGAACGTACAACCAACACTTCAATGCTTCAAGTGCAAGGAAATGGGGAATTATGCTAATAAATGCCCTAATACAAGGGTTAGTGATGATCAACATGAGCAACCACTGAAGGCAAAGGACAAAGGGAAGTCACATGCGATCACTATTGGCAATGTTGAATATGACAATGATGTGGTGGTATGATTAAGTGTTTATGTAATGGGATTCCAAAATAATGTTGTATCATGGAATATTGGAATATTTATGTATTGGTCTAATGTGGTATTCAAAGTGATTGAGATATTATGCGCATAATGAAGGGAAAACAAGAAAATGAAATGTTTAACAGTATTCATGAGCTCATGATTGATATAAGGACTAAGTTTGAGTATATAGAATTTTGAGGATTTTGGTATGTGAAAGGTGTTAACTTTTAACTACATTCATGTTTTCACTAAGGTATTCAAGAGAATACACGATTAAGGACTTTGAATGTTTGGAATGTGACCAACAAAACATATCTTATGATATATGGGATCGACGATGGTGTTAAATCTCTGGTAATCGTTTTCACTATATTATGAGAGTCGACTGCAGTATTATGGATAAGCCTAAAAATTGGAATGAATTATGTTGGACATAAGTTAGTATTGTTTGTTTTTTTGATATTATTGATGGGATGTTATATAGTTTTGGAAAAAGGACAACCTGCAGGACGGGCGACATCCCATCGCTTCGGACAAGGCTGTAGGAATCGAACCCACAACCGATGTGCGACTGGCCTTTATCGCCTACCACTGACCTACAGGAAGTCCCTGTTTAGTAGAAACTATTTTTATTATATTAAGAAGTATGATATATGAAGTATAAGTCAATTTTAGGAACCATATATGATTAATATCACTATAGATCGACTTATGTATATAATTTTTTCTAACCTTTTGTTTGAGACAGATGGAATGACCCGTCGTTCTATCACATAATCTGCTAACACTTCATGAATAACAAATTCAACTTCATTTATTTAAGAGATGAAGTGGAAATTGTTCAAGACACGAACATCAGTGAGATTGTACCAAAATAAATTAAGTATTTATTCTAATTCAAATTTTCATCATTAGGAAAATGATCTTGAAAACCAAAAATGTTGTCCTAGTGATCTTATACCTGATGAATCAGATGGTACCTTATATCATCACAAATCTATGGATTTGTGATTACTGGCTTTTCCATAGCCATGTTCTCTACCACTCTCCATCAGAACATGATGGTTAGATTTCTCTTCCATATCCATATTTTCACCTATGTGGAAACCCAATGATTAGTTTATTTGGGTAATCGTTACATTTCATACTTTAGTTTTTAAAGCCAAGTTTTGGTATTCCTTTTTATGATGTGGGTTTCTATTAAAGAAACTTTCGAATAGTAAACCATTTATAACCCCGACGAATTTCGAGGGCGAAATTCATTTTAAGGGGGGTAGAATGTAACAGCCCGAGATTTTATGAAAAATATTCATTCACTAATGTCTTGTGTTGTATGCTACACCAAAAGGAGATTGCACAACACGCATCCTTGACTTGCCTTGCATTACACACAATCGCAACCTTCCTCGATAGCGTGTGTGGTACGTAATACTGAGTTTCACGAAACAATGATATGCTATTAAAATATTATTAAAACTAGCCGTATGAATAGTAATAACCGCTTTTTAAATTTTAGAAATTTTAGCTCTCAAAATGGACTTCATTTTTGGATTCGGAGTATCAGATTTAGCCTAAGGTGAAATTTTGGTGATTTTCGGATAACTTTCATATTCTGATGAATAGTGAAAATTACTAAATTATAATTAAAAACAACTTTTTTTAATCGAAATAATTAATAGTGATAAATCATTAATTTGAGTGGTTTTAAAATATATTTAGAATATATTTTTACAATTTAATACAATGTTGGTCATTGGATTTAATTTCACATTTAAACCAGACATAAACAAGTGTCAATCTTTTGATAGATATTGTTTCTTAAAAACACGCTATTTGTTTTAACAGCGGGATTTAATTATAAAATTAATTAATGCAACATCTATTTTATGAATATGGTAAAATAGACTTCATTTTTGAATTCGGAATATGAAATATAGCTTAGGATGAAATTTTGGCATTGTTCTGAAAAACATCAATTTTTGATGAATAGTGAAACTACTAAGTTGTAGGTTAAAAACTGAATTTTGCATAAAACTTAATTTTACCACTTCTGTGAATGGAATTTCGAAAATCCGATAGACACGGTTAATATCAAGGACTAAAATGTGGTTCAATGAGATGAAAATAATTTTTGGTGAATAGTAACTTTTTACTTTTTTTTACCACGGTTAATAGTAAATAGGGTAACTAAGGGTAAATATGATATTAATATTACCCTAACACATGTCCTAATTCTATTGGACAAGTGTAATTCGACCAAAAACAAACATAGGAATAAAATATGACCATTTAGGTCCACTTGGATTAGATTAGGACATTTATTATTATTTAATTAAAAGAAGAGTTAAAAGAGTTAAAATCAAAGTTTATTTACTAAAACATTTTTAATATGGGGTTATACATAAGATAAATTCGATTGTAAATATTCATTAGAAAGCTAAAACGATTTCCTACATGATGGTAGTTTATTTGTAATTTTTAGACATCAAATAATTTAATTTATTTATGACACAACGATGATGCAGTAATTATCTTATTAATGAAATATTGACATAATTGATGTTATAAACACCAAAATAAATGTAATTTGAGATTTTTTATGAATTCCACTAATTTTCTAGGTTACTATGATATATTAATGTTGATTTAATCAACTTGGTTCGAACATTTAATTCTGTTATGACTTTCACAAAAATCATATATCAAATAGTGTCAAAATTGACACAAAATAGTTTTTAAATAAAATATTATATTACTAATTGTTATTTTATTCATAAAAATCTAAGGTTCGGCCAAATGACTTAGATAAAGATATATATATTAATAATAAACAATTTGGGGTTCGTTTGGCATGTTATAGTAAGTGTATTAACCATATAGTGAAAGAAAACAAAAAGACACGGTAAAAGTTAAATTAATTAACTTAGAGTTAAATCTAATTGATAAGGTTAAAATAATACCCTAAACATGTCTAAATCCTATTGGTTGGTAGGATTTCGACACATCCCCACTTTAGCTTCGAAATAAGACCCTTTGGAACCATTATAAACCGATTTTTACTTTATTATAAAATAATATTTTGAGATATTCCTAAAGTGCCCCTCTCCTCCCTTATAAAAGGGCACCTCCTCCCCCTCCTCCTCACACCAATTTTGAGCACTCAATCTTGGCCAACCCCTGCCATTTTCTCCTCTCCACTTCTCTAGAATAATCCTAGATGTCCTGGTCTTCTCCAAAGACCAATCTTAGTTCCTTAAGTGGAGGATTCAAAGAGGTGTTCCAAAGAAGAGGTAATATCCATTACCGACCTTTTCAATTTCATTCTTCTTCAACATCTTCTTCTTTAGTTGTTTCATGATAAATTAATAACATCAGTATTACTTACATACTGATATGTTATTATAAATATGAAACATCCCTAATTCACCTTCTATCCATCCTACGGAAAAATGAAATCACCGCGCGTGCGTACGTACGGAATACCGTCTCCACGCCGTGGTGTAATCTATTTTCTACCATCACCATACAAGAATGGGTATAATGGTGTAATGAGTAACTATATATGATTATTATGAAGTAATATTGATACTGAAATAATATATATATACTCCAATACAATTCCACGATCATAGGAACGATATCATCACTTGTGCGTACGTACGGAATACCGTCTCCACAATGTGATGCGACTCGTTCTACATGATCTTCATTTCATAATGATTATATAAATGAATTGAATGAATGAATATGGTATATACTACACTAAATAAATTATCTATAACCTAAAGATAAGAATAAGAATTTATTCGACAAAACACGCATAAGAACAAAAAGTTATAAAGACCCGAGTAACAAGTAACAATGAAATATTACTAACAAGAATCTAATAATATGACCATATATGATATAATATCAATATTTATGATTCTGGAATAAGTCAATAACATTATTTAAACCATTATACAGGAGCTTCGGACACGAACAAAGCAAATCAGACCTAAGGTAAGGGAAAAATCACAATCTCATTTTTATCCGAGATTGTTTATTCGTAAGTATTTACTGGGGTGTATTTTATCATCCACATCCATGTTCACTCAATATGTAATATTATTTCCATCCTTATACAATAGTTTATATCCAATTTTACCCTTCGGTGAGTTTTTAGTAAAAGATACGAAAGGAATCTTTTGTCGTTTTTTTCGTACGAGGTACTTTTTGACTTTTCTGACAAAAGTACGAAGAATGTTTTTTTTAACTTATACGACATGAATGGATTTTTAAAACATTATTTCCAAGAAGCTTCCTTTACAAGTTTTAAAGTTTATTTTTAATCAACTTCTTTTAGTTTATAATTGTTTGACATATTAAGAAAGGAAAAGTGTTTTTGAAGAAGAAAGGATATTTTCCTCAAGAATGGAGTTCAAGTGTTTTATCAAAATTATTTTCCATCTAAGATAATAAAGGGTTCTGTTTTTATCCCTATTATTACATTGATTTTATCATGTTGTGATGGAATTATTTTTATGAATTCCTTTATCTTATATGAATTGATTTATGATGTCATGATGTTTCAAGAATCCCATTTTTGTTACATGTGTTATGCGATGATGTATGTTTTATTATTATGTGGCACACATAAGAAAGGATTCATTATAAGATGGGTGGGACCTATATCTCCCTCCAATGCATTGGGTAAAGATTTTATATCTCATGAGATAGACATGGCTGGAACGGAAGGTTATTTCGGTTCAGTGATACAGGACTGAAACGAGGAGTGAACTCGGTTCAGAAAGGGACTTTTTCCACTAAGATAGTCTTGGCAATGAGTCATGACTAACAAGAAATGATTTTCCATGATTATGTGTGCATGCCACAAAGTTTCAAGTCTTATGTTATGATTATGGGGATCTAATTTTCACTTCTATGATTTATTAAGATTTTATGATCTCTTTTGCAGGTTATGATTTTCAAAAAGATATGATATGATTTTTATTTCCTTTATTGCCCTTGCTGAGCATTTGAGCTCACCCTTTTATGTTTTCTTTTACCCAGGATATAAAGAAAGGTTTTAGGTAAAAAAAAGGAAGATCTTTATGGGAGATTTTGAAGATCTTTCACCACGATTAGAAGATTATATTCCGAGTTTCCAAAGACACTAAACTATTACGATCGTTGTGTGTGTGTTTTTGTTATGTACCAAGTATTCCGCAAAAGTAATGTAAAGTCTATGTACGTCAGGCTTTGGGTCTCTACAGTTGGTATCAGAGAAAGGTTTAGTCAACCTTTGGAAACTAGGATGCGAAAACGTTAGTGAGATCCCTAGAGATATTTCTAAGGTATGTCTAGGGATGTCCCTAGGGATAAGTATACGTATAGGTTATAGTAATAGAATTACGCTAACGATCATAGAATTAAACCTAAGATGTTGGATATTGAAGGTACTCCCCCTTTATTATGTTGTTTTCCCTAGCATGATTTTTGTCTCTCACACTATTCTTTTTGGGTTTTAGACGATGGCTGGAACCCGAAAGAACCGTGTTGATCAATGCAATGGACAATGCAATGATTTCCCTCCTGAACAAACAAATGTCATGGGAGATGGAGTGCAAAATCTTATTGCTATACTTACACAAGCTATGAATCATTCTGGACTTCCAAATGAGCAGAGAAGGGAACAATATTCTATTGAGTCCTTCATGAGGCAACGTCCACCTTCTTTCAGTGGGACTTCCAATCCACTTGTTGCTGAACAATGGATCAGTACCACTGAAAAGATATTTTCAGTTCTTCAATGTTCTGAACATGATAAAGTCATCTTATCAGTATATTGTTTGGAAGGTGAAGCTGATTAATGGTGGAATCTTATCAAGAATACGAGGCCAAGGGATGAAATTGAGTCCATGGAATGGGACGAGTTCAAGAACTTGTTTTTCAATAAGTACTTCCCTCGTATTCTTCGAACAAAGATGGAAAAGGAGTTTATTGAGCTGAAGCAGAAGGATGATGAACCTGTTGGTATATACGAAGAGAATTTTACAAGACTTGCAAGGTATGCATCTGGCATTATCATCCAACCTGAAAGTAAAGTTGATCGATTTTTCAGTGGCTTAAAACCAAGTCTTCGAAGGGCATTAGCTATAAGAGACATCAGTAGCTATGAAGAAATTGTGCGTTGTGCTATCAAGGTAGAAATGGAAGTTGGTGTTACATATCCATCACATGGTTTTGACAAGAAACGAAAGATGGAGTTCAAGGAGAAATCTCAGAATAATGGTGAAAAGAAGATGAATGTTTCCTTATGCACAAAGTGTGGAAAGAAGCATGGTGGAGATTGTCTTAAAGGGACTAGAAAATGTTTTAAGTGTGGGAAAGAAGGTCATCGAGCAGCTGAGTGTCGAAGTAATGGAAAAAGGGATTCTAATGAAGTGAATAAATCAAACACTGCAGAGAACGTACAACCAACACTTCAATGCTTCAAGTGCAAGGAAATGGGGCATTATGCTAATAAATGCCCTAATCCAAGGGTTAGTGATGATCAACATGAGCAACCACTGAAGGCAAAGGACAAAGGGAAGTCACATGCGATCACTATTGGCAATGTTGAATATGACAATGATGTGGTGGTATGATTAAGTGTTTATGTAATGGGATTCCAAAATAATGTTGTATCATGGAATATTGGAATATTTATGTATTGGTCTAATGTGGTATTCAAAGTGATTGAGATATTATGCGCATAATGAAGGGGAAACGATAAAATGAAATGTTTAACAGTATTCATGAGCTCATGATTGATATAAGGACTAAGTTTGAGTATATAGAATTTTGAGGATTTTGGTATGTCAAAGGTGTTAACTTTTAACTGCATTCATGTTTTCACTAAGGTATTCAAGAGAATACACGATTAAGGACTTTGAATGTTTGGAATGTGACCAACAAAACATATCTTATGATATATGGGATCGACGATGGTGTTAAATCTCTGGTAATCGTTTTAACTATATTATGAGAGTCGACTGCAGTATTATGGATAAGCCTAAAAATTGGAATGAATTATGTTGGACATAAGTTAGTATTGTTTGTTTTTTTTGATATTATTGATGGGATGTTATATAGTTTTGGAAAAAGGACAACCTGCAGGACGGGTGACAGCCCATCGCTTCGGACAAGGCTGTAGGAATCGAACCCACAACTGAAGTGCGACTGGCCTTTATCGCCTACCACTGACCTACAGGAAGTCCCTGTTTAGTAGAAACTAGTTTTATTATATTAAGCAGTATGATATATGAAGTATAAGTCAATTTTAGGAACCATATATGATTAATCTCACTATAGATCGACTTATGTATATAATTTTTGCTAACCTTTTGTTTGAGACAGATGGAATGACCCGTCGTTCTATCACATAATCTGCTAACACTTCACGAATAGAAAATTCAACTTCATTTATTTAAGATATGAAGTGGAAATTGTTCACGACACGAACATCAGTGAGATTGTACCAAAATAAATTAAGTATTTATTCTAATTCAAATTTTCAACTTTAGGAAAATGACCGTGAAAACCAAAAATGTTGTCCTAGTGATCTTATACCTGATGAATCAGATGGTACCTTATATCATCACAAATCTATGGATTTGTGATTACTGGCTTTTCCATAGCCATGTTCTCTACCACTCTCCATCAGAACATGATGGTTAGATTTCTCTTCCATATCCATATTTTCACCTATGTGGAAACCCAATGATTAGTTTATTTGGGTAATCGTTACATTTCATACTTTAGTTTTTAAAGCCAAGTTTTGGTATTCCTTTTTACGATGTGGGTTTCTATTAAAGAAACTTTCGAATAGTACACCATTTATAACCCCGACGAATTTCGAGGGTGAAATTCATTTTAAGGGGGGTAGAATGTAACAGCCCGAGATTTTATGAAAAATATTCTTTCACTAATGTCTTGTGTTGTACGCTACACCAAAAGGAGATTGCACAACACGCATCCTTGACTTGCCTTGCATTACACGCAATCGCAACCTTCCTCGATAGCGTGTGTGGTACGTAATACTGAGTTTCACGAAACAATGATATGCTATTAAAATATTATTAAAACTAGCCGTTATGAATAGTAATAACCACTTTTTAAATTTTAGAAATTTTAGCTCTCAAAATGGACTTCATTTTTGGATTCGGAGTATCAGATTTAGCCTAAGGTGAAATTTTGGTGATTTTCGGATAACTTTCATATTCTGATGAATTGTGAAAATTACTAAATTATATTTAAAAACAACTTTTTTTAATCGAAATAATTACTAGTGATAAATCATTAATTTGAGTGGTTTTAAAATATATTTAGAATATATTTTTAAAATTTAATACAATGTTGGTCATTGGATGTAATTTCACATTTAAACCAGACATAAACAAGTGTCAATCTTTTGATAGATATTGTTTCTTAAAAACACGCTATTTGTTTTAACAGCGGGATTTAATTATAAAATTAATTAATGCAACATCTATGTTATGAATATGGTAAAATAGACTTCATTTTTGAATTCGGAATATGAAATATATCTTAGGATGAAATTTTGGCATTGTTCTGAAAAACATCAATTTTTGATGAATAGTGAAACTACTAAGTGGTAGGTTAAAAACTGAATTTTGCATAAAACTTAATTTTACCACTTCTGTGAATGGAATTTCGAAAATCCGACAGACACGGTTAATATCAAGGACTAAAATGTGGTTCAATGAGATGAAAATAATTTTTGGTGAATAGTAACTTTTTACTTTTTTTTACCACGGTTAATAGTAAATAGGGTAACTAAGGGTAAATATGATATTAATATTACCCTAACACATGTCCTAATTCTATTGGACAAGTGTAATTCGACCAAAAACAAACTTAGGAATAAAATAAGACCATTTAGGCCCACTTGGATTAGATTAGGACATTTATTATTATTTAATTCAAAGAAGAGTTAAAAGAGTTAAAATCAAAGTTTATTTACTAAAACATTTTTAATATGGGGTTATACATAAGATAAATTCGATTGTAAATATTCATTAGAAATCTAAAACGATTTCCTACATGATGGTAGTTTATTTGTAATTTTTAGACATCAAATAATTTAATTTATTTATGACACAACGATGATGCAGTAATTATCTTATTAATGAAATATTGACATAATTGATGTTATAAACACCAAAATATATGTAATTTGAGATTTTTTATGCATTCCACTAATTTTCTAGGTTACTATGATATATTAATGTTGATTTAATCAACTTGGTTCGAACATTTAATTCTGTTATGACTTTCACAAAAATCATATATCAAATAGTGTCAAAATTGACACAAAATAGTTTTTAAATCAAATATTATATTACTAATTGTTATTTTATTCCTAAAAATCTAAGGTTCGGCCAAATGACTTAGATAAGGATATATTTATTAATAATAAACAATTTGGGGTTCTTTTGTCATGTTATAGTAAGTGTATTAACCATATAGTGAAAGAAAACAAAAAGACACGGTAAAAGTTAAATTAATTAACTTAGAGTTAAATCTAATTGATAAGGTTAAAATAATACCCTAAACTTGTCTAAATCCTATTGGATGGTAGGATTTCGACCCATCCCCACTTTAGCTTCGAAATAAGACCCTTTTTAACCATTATAAACCGATTTTGACTTTAATATAAAATAATATTTTGAGATATTCCTAAGGTGCCCCTCTCCTCCCTTATAAAGGGCACCTCCTCCCCCTCCTCCTCACACCAATTTTGAGCACTCAAGCTCGTCCAACCCCTTACATTTTCTCCTCTCCACTTCCCTAGAATAATCCTAGAGGTCCTGGTCTTCTCCAAAGACCAATCTTAGTTCCTTAAGTGGAGGATTCAAAGAGGCGTTCCAAAGAAGAGGTAATATCCATTACCGACCTTTTCAATTTCTTTTTTCTTCAACTTCTTCTTCTTTAGTTGTTTCATGATAAAGTAATAACATCATTATTACTTACATACTTATATGTTATTATAAATATGAAACAACCCTAATTCACCTTCTATCCATCCTACGGAAAAATGAAATCACCGCGCGTGCGTACGTACGGAATACCGTCTCCACGCCGTGGTGTAATCTATTTTCCACCATCACCTTACAAGGATGGGTATAATGGTGTAATGAGTAACTATATATGATTATTATGAAGTAATATTGATACTGAAATAATATATATATACTCCAATACAATTCCACGATCATAGGAACGATATCATCACTTGTGCGTACGTACGGAATACCGTCTCCACAATGTGATGCGACTCATTCTACATGATCTTCATTTCATAATGATTATATAAATGAATTGAATGAATGAATATGGTATATACTACACTAAATAAATTATCTATAACCTAAAGATAAGAATAAGAATTTATTCGACAAAACACGCATAAGAACAAAAAGTTATAAAGACCCGAGTAACAAGTAACAATGAAATATTACTAACAAGAAGCTAATAATATGACCATATATGATATCATATCAATATCTATGATTCTGGAATAAGTCAATAACATTATTTAAACCATTATACAGGAGCTTCGGACACGAACAAAGCAAATCGGACCTAAGGTAAGGGAAAAATCACAATCTCATTTTTATCCGAGATTGTTTATTCGTAAGTATTTACTGGGGTGTATTTTATCATCCACATCCATGTTCACTCAATATGTAATATTATTTCCATCCTTCTACAATAGTTTATATCCAATTTTACCCTTCGGTGGGTTTTTAGTAAAAGATACGAAAGGAATCTTTTGTCGTTTTTTTTCGTACGAGGTACTTTTTGACTTTCTGACAAAAGTACGAAGAATGTTTTTTTAACTTATACAGCATGAATGGATTTTTAAAACATTATTTCCAAGAAGCTTCCTTTACAAGTTTTAAAGTTTATTTTTAATCAACTTCTTTTAGTTTATAATTGTATGACATATTAAGAAAAGAAAAGTGTTTTTGAAAAAGAAAGGATATTTTCCTCAAGAATGGAGTTCAAGTGTTTTATCAAAATTATTTTCCATATAAGATAATAAAGGGTTTTGTTTTTATCCCTATTATTACATTGATTTTATCATTTTGTGATGGAATTATTTTTATGAATTCCTTTATCTTATATGAATTGATTTATGATGTCATGATGTTTCAAGAATCCCATTTTTGTTACATGTGTTATGCGATGATGTATGTTTTATGATTATATGGCACACATAAGAAAGGATTCATTATAAGATGGGTGGGACCTATATCTCTCTCCAATGCATTGGGTAAAGATTTTATATCTCATGAGATAGACATGGCTGGAACGGAAGGTTATTTCGGTTCAGTGATACAGGACTGAAACGAGGAGTGAACTCGGTTCAGAAAGGGACTTTGTCCACTAAGATAGTCTTGGCAATGAGTCATGACTAACAAAAAATGATTTTCCATGATTATGTGTGCATGCCACAAAGTTTCAAGTCTTATGTTATGATTATGGGGATCTCATTTTCACTTCTATGATTTATTAAGATTTTATGATCTCTTTTGCAGGTTATGATTTTCAAAAAGATATGATATGATTTTTATTTCCTTTATTGCCCTTGCTGAGCATTTGAGCTCACCCTTTTATGTTTTCTTTTCCCCAGGATATAAAGAAAGGTTTTAGGTAAAAAAAGGAAGATCTTTATGGGAGATTTTGAAGATCTTTCACCACGATTAGAATATTATATTCCGAGTTTCCAAAGACACTAAACTATTACGATCCTTGTGTGTGTGTTTTTGTTATGTACCAAGTATTCCGCAAAAGTAATGTAAAGTCTATGTACGTCAGGCTTCGGGTCTCTACATTCACATAGCTCTTGTGATTCACGAAGTGAAAGGGATTTGAAAAGGAGGGTAAGTCATGAAGAAAAGTGTCCCAACCTAGTCATGTAGTCTATATGATCTTTGAGGGCTATTCTCAAAAAATATGTGCTTCACGATGTGCCAATATCCAAAAGGGGTATCATCCCTTCACGATGGAGAAAATGATTCACAGAGGGCGTCCCAACTTGAAGTGGAGGTTAAATGGAACAAATGGAAAGTGGTTTTTTCATAGATTAATCACCTTGAATGAATTATTTCCTCAATGAATCGCAAAGTAGAAGATGATTCACGATTAATAAATTGGGATGGTGAATGGTCAGGGTCCCCCCTATTTGGTGTTAGTGGAGCTGAGTATTTATAGGTGCTAGAGGGGGTGAAATATGTTGAGGTTGCACTGCGGAGTATCTCACACACAAAAACTGGAGGTCGATCAGAAAACTTTCTCAGAGTCACTGGGGAGTCCATCACTTTTTCTATGGTAGTCGTAAAGACTCTTGTCTCCCATCTAGTTCAGTGAACTCATTAAGGAGACCATTTCTTCCTCCACAACACTCGTAGAGGCATTCATTTTCCTTCATGTTACTTAGAATTTAAGAGGAGTTTTTCCTTATATTGTGGTGGTCGTAGAGGAGGTATCTAGGCAGATTCCCGACTATATGAATTTGTGTTACTGGAGGGTTTGTGAAGGAACTTCACAGGGCATACCCTTTTTGGAAAAATTTCCTATAACATTGCTGATTTATTCCAAGGGTCGGATTTTGGTTCCAATAGATACCTCATATAGACTCTCTCCATGATTGTAGAGGATAAAAATAAAGATGAAATTAACACATGCTGTGGACTAAAATTATCCTCCAAGTACATCTGAGGATAAACTCCATAAGCTTCCACTCACTTATGGCCTGTAACACTGCCTATATCTGAGTCCTCATGCTCAGGGCATCATCCACTGCATTTCCCTTACTAGGAGTATAGGCAAGCTTGAAATCAAAGGGATAAAGGTATTCAACCAAACTTTTCTACCTCAAATTCATATATTACTATATAAATATATACTTAGTGATTTTGTGGTTCAGTGACACCATCTTATTATCTCCTAATAAGTAATGTCTCTAACAACATACATCAAGAACAACTCTAGACAACATGAGATCGAGCTACATGTAATTAAATTCACATTCACTACTTCATATTCATTTCACATATTATAAATAAGTACTTGAACCTTCTGTGGTTTGTGAGTACCATAAAATTCACTCCAAATAAGTAATGTCTCCAACAACGTAATGAATGAACAACTGCATCCAACTTGAGATTGTTTGTTGGGTAATTCCTCTCACATGGGCCAAACTACAGAGATCTGTATGCAATAACTCATTCCCCATATATAATAACTTATCCTATCCCAATACCAAATTTTTTACTTTACACATTGTAACCCCTACATGGATCTTAAAAAATAATTATCAGTGATGGAGTCAATATCCCTTTCATATCCTAAAAGGTTGTCTTAGAAGAATCTTACTATACATAATTGAAAACCATTCTTAGTGAATTTCATGAACAATGCATTTAAGTGTGAGAAGTCCTATATTAAAATCCTATAGTAACTATCCAGAACTAAGAAACTCTTCACCTCAATGATTTTCATAGTATTCTCCTAGGTGAATACTTCTCATAGATTCTTCAGGTCTATTGATCCTTTTGTCTCCATGATGAGGTGACCCAAGATGTAGATCTAATCCATTTAGAAGTGGAACTTTGTGATATAGGAATATAAATAATTCTCTCTCAATGGACTCAAAATGATCATAAGATTTTTTCATGGTCGTGTTGACTATGAAAATGCACAATGATTTCATCTACAGAAACCACAACAAAGGAGTCATGATAGGTATAAAACACTTGGTTCATCAGTTCTATATGGATTTCTAGTGCATCTGTGATGCCAAATTACATTACCATGTACTCATGAAGACCATATCTTACCAGAATGTATATACAAGGTATTTATGACAATCTAACACACACTAGATGATAGCTGCATCTCAAATCAATATGTGATAAAACCCATGCTCCAAATATCTGGTCAAAGAGATCATCTATCTGTGGTAAATGATACTAATTCATAACCATCAACTAGTTCAATCTAAAATAATAAATTCATAGAATGATGGTAACATTAATGATTTCTGAAAAAATGAATGGATATCCCCACATAGAAGTACAAGGATGGATGCGTACCTTTTTCTCTAACACCTCTAGTTTCCTCTTTAGCTCTTGAAAATACATCATACTCATATTATAAGGAGGAATTTGTACCAATGAATATCATTGAACTAGCTCGATAGTGAACTCTACCCCTATCACTAGAGGTGAACTTGAAATATAGTCCATGAAAACAATCTTGAAATGATAAACTGTTAGAGGGAAATCAATATTATGTGTTCTGTGGTCATCCAGATTAAAAATCATAATATGGGATATCATTCATCATGTCTCCCAATGATTGGGTCCATATCATCTCTTATGAAAAACCCATTTATCTTTAGGTAAAAATTATCCTCCCTCTGGTGACGTATAAACCTCCCTAAGGCAATTGCAATAAAAAATGCCACAAAATGGAAACAACCAGTCCATCCCAATAATGATATCAAAAACATACATCCTGATGACATAAAGCATAAAAACGAAGTGACACTCTTCAATCTCTTGGGGGTGGTACTTTAACTAGTGAACACCTTCTGATCTCATCCCTAAAAACATTCTATCATCATGACACCATAAGAAGAAAAAACATAGAGCACATGGCTCTATAAAATGAGGATAAATATGAAGCTATTTTAATCCCATGTATCAAACAGATTTGAATCTAACATGGAGGATATTTTAATAGAACTTTTGGAATTAGATTGTCTAGGATACATATCCAACTGGGTTATTTTCACTGCATATGTTTGGCCTATACCAGGACCCTATAACACTGCATGTCTACCCTATGATGATCCTCATTGTTGTCACTCTGATCCTGAGGTCCGGCTACCATGGCCTCGACGAACACCTTGGTCTAAAATGCTTGATGTACTCCAGCTCCCGGTGTGTTGAGAATATAAAGAGCCAAATCTGGAACATAGAGTCCATGTATACCCTCTCTCACTAGATTCTAATGAAAATGTACTTCAAAAATGCAATAGATGGCCCGTTTTTCCGCAATATCATCTCTCAAATAGATCATGCATACATTTTTGCCTCGTATTCACCATTCTAAAACATTGGACGCACCCCACATGGCTACCTAATGATATGTTCTATCAACTAGTTCCACCGAAAGAAAACTCTAAATGGTGATTTCTACTCCTAGTCGAGACAGTACCATATCTAGATATTGAACCTCCTTAGATCAAACCTCTAGATTCCCTTAGGATATGTTATACTATTATTACCAGATTCACTATAGAATATACAATAGTCAACACAATGAAATTTACCAATGAATGAATGTCATGTCTGAGACCATCCTCACATCTCCATGAATGGACACATCTTCTCACATAATAATAGGTGTGAAGAACTTGAGCTCAATAAAACAGGACGTGTAATGCATAATTGAAGAAGAACCCTACCCTAGATACAAAAAATATATGGATCAATTGGACCTCATCATTTTAGGACAGTAGTAATAATAGACACTATCTGAATATATTTCCAGGCCATATCCTGATAATGCTACATATGAGTGATAAAAGTCCACCATCTCTTCGTGGAATAACATAGCATGAATGTATCGAGATGTACCCTCCACTCAAGAGGCATCTCTAAATGATCAAAATTCATAATCATGGCCTTTATCCATTGTACTAAAGCTTGGTGTCCACCATTCACTGAAAAAGTGGACAGATGCTTCTATAGGAACATCCACATTAGCTCCTCCATTATTGTGGAAGGCTATGGTGCTCTCTAATAGGTTTGTATGAACCTCATAAATCCATCATAGAATTGTGCATCAATAACTATGTTTAGTATAAAAAATGGTGCTGAAACTAAAAACAAAGGATGATGTAGTCATATCTCATGGCCTACCACCTATGGGGTATAATCGACACTATCCTCTTGACGTACAACATGAGGTTGTTGTGGTGGAATGACTCTACTATGCCAAACAAAAACATCAGTTCTTTTTTGTTTTCATGGTTCGTAGGGAAAAGGTTTAGTTTTCAATATATTACATTTCAAAAATGTTCTCTATGAACTCACCCTTATATCTGCCCAATGGGTTAGGTCTAGGTGTCAAACAAATAAGAGACAAGAAAAATTCCACTAATAAGGTTGCGTCTGATAAAGGTCCCTATATTAATCCATTTCATTTTCATCTGATTTCATATTCATTCTATATTTATTGCATATTAATTTCAGAAGGGTAAACTAGTGGTATGGCGAATTCTGATCTATGGGCGCCCATACACCCCATAAATCAATGAATTTCATTCACTTATAGCATAACCTAATACCATTTACTTCAATTCTGCAACATTTTCCACCCATTTCTGATCCACGATAACCAATAAAACTCAAGTAACAAATCCAGGAATCCATCTATTATATGATGTATGTGATGGAAAAAACTCATATAAATGTGTTTCGAAAAAATATAACCCACAATCTAGTCAATAATAAAAGAACAATACAAGTGAAATGGTGAAATCGAATCAACTATAATATCTCAATATCCTAAAATCATCAATTCCATTTGAGGTGAGTTGGATTTTCCCTGTACATAGGGTAGCTACTCCGAGACATAACTTTTTACAAAATCTCATTTACTTCTTATCACAATCTATTGTCTCCAAATATTAATGAAATTAATAAAACAAAATTTGATAACACATTGTAATATCCCAAAATTGGATGCCACTAAACATTGTTATGAGCCCGGTTAGCCACATGGTCCCAAACACATCACCCCAAATTCTAAAGGCTTCCAACTTGATCAAGGTCCTTTGTGTGATAGTATGGATACTATTCCCATTATGAAGAGTGTAACAAAATATAAACCATTATAATTGAATAATAAAATAGTAATACAATTAAAAAAAGTAAATACCTGAAGACTGTTAAAATAAACAGCATGAAGTCATATCATAAAAAAAAGATGATTTTAAATGATACATGTTCAAGAAAACATACAAAACATGTTAAATTTTAGTAATTTACATTACACATACAAAATTTTCAAAAAAGGAAAAATGAAACTCAGAAACATCACAAACCAAAGTGTGGTCCCATACTCCCCTTCTTCAATGTAGTATATCAAGTAATTGCATGAGGGAAGTCTCACTTATCGAAACCTATAACCATATAATTTGTTTTGGTAAAAACCATTACCCAAATAGGGTGTAAGACTAAATCCCAGTAGACAACCACCTAGGGTCAATTCCATTCAAGCTATAAATTATATAACAGGAAGTGTATTACAGTGGATGGAGTAATCTAGGAAGTACTAAAAATAAGTCAACCTATAAGAAATGATATCAGTTTACATTTCATTTCATTATCCATTTAAAAATTTGATTACATTGGATTTAAATGTCTCAAGATGCAACTCTATCCTTGAACCCCTATATAATATTTATCACATTAGATGCGTCAGAAGTCTATCTAAGAAAAAAAGCACAGGAGGAATCCAAGAATGTGATTTATCATGGTAGAATCATTTGAAATCATATCATTCCAATATTAAAATCATAACCCAAGCCCATGCATGAATTTATTATGTCGTAATTCATGGATAACTCAAGGTGAAATTCCACCAACACCCAACAAGCGAGTCCCAGAGAACCCCTCAAGAACCTTGTATCACTCTAGATGTTGTATAAGTCTATGAAAACTTATCCCATCCTTGGAGGTCCTATATGTAATCCTTGAGTATCACTCATAACATATAGTCAATTCATCTAGAGACCATCCAGGGAATCCCTCAATGGATCCATGTTTCACTCATCATTTCATAAACCCCCCTATGTGCTTGTACATGGAATCCATTGCTCACGCACCTCTTAAACACAATAATCCTTTTGAGTCTGTCAATTGAATTTTCAATTGGATCCATGGATCACTCAAAGAACAAGGTACATTAGTCTATTATGTTGTCCATGGAATTCTAATATGTATACATTATTCAGTCATGGATCTTTATTTTTTCATCATTCATGTAATTTGATAATTCCATTTGTCACACTATGGTCAAAACCCAAAATAATCTAATATAACTCACCACTAATGAGTGTCTCTAGAAAGGACCATCCTCATAAGGCTTAGCCTTATATTTACTCACATGAGATCATTGTTCATAATAACAATCAAAGAAAAATTAAACTATTACTCAACATAAACCTTATTCAACTCAAATGGGCATGTTCAAAATGGGATCACTTCATTTCAAACATGCCTAAACAAGCATATGCATATAAGGGTCAAGGTAAAGTCAATCATACCATACCCTTAATCAATTGAATTAAAATTTAACACTATTTAAATTCCATTAAAAAGTCATCATTTTTTTATGGCCCGTGAAGTGGAATTCATGGCATGCCTTATAGGAATAATAAGTCAAACGACTATAAAAGGTTATCCAAGGGAATTTTCCCATCGGGTTGTCCTTAATCCTGTTATAAAACTTAATAAATGCTTTGAAACACCTATATGATTTCCCAAGGAACAATTGAACATAACATGGATTGATTTTGATTCATGTAGAAACCCAAAATATGGGACTGTGGAACTCTGTTATGTATAAACAACATAATAATTAACTAAATCCATGAAACCTCTTACTTTAGGCCCATGATAGATAACTCATCTGATATCAAGAGAAGATTCTCCATGGTTTTGGAGAAATATAATGAACTAACAATGAAAATGATATGAGGGAATATGAGCATAAATATAAAGAGCGCAACTAATATCTAAAAGAATATATAAAGGCTAAAAAGGAATGACGGTGTTACTTTGGTAGATCCAAAGAGATAAACTGCATTTGAAATGGAGATTAGATGTTGGAGGGATCCAAGAAGGAAAAATATGAATCCATGGGATCCTGAAATCATGACCCCTAGTGTTAAATGAAGAAGGGATAAAGAAACTTATGTAATATAATTTCCATGGGAAATAGTCATTTTTTCCAAAATATCTGGATCACACGGTTTACCCGAACAATCTATCAAATAATGTGGGATCCATGCATATCCCTCTGTATAAATAGGGCATAGAACACCGTTACCCCGGATAGTTTGAACTATATTTTTTGTAACAATGTCGAAGAATCTGTAAAAATATACTAAAATTGAAGTGAATTGGTGCATCCATGCGGCCTTACCCACACTGTTTGCACTAACTGTGTGACCTCTACATTTTATCCAAAACATTGGCAATGGGCTCCAATCATGCCCCAGACAACCCAGTCACCACCATGTCCCTAGCGTGCATTCCAAATAGGTCATATTTAAGAAATTAAACATATAATTGATAGAAATCATGAGATCTATACTTCAATGAAGAAATAGGTTATTAATGTTTACAATAAATTAATCTAATACAAAATATGACAACCTACATTTATATACACCTTAATTCATGATTTATTATAAAAAATTAAAATTAATTTAATCTGAGAATATGACAAGGCCTAGTGTAAATTATAAATTTGGTACATTTCACAATAACCTGAATCAAGTGTTGAATAATAAAATTACAAACACCACAAAATTCTATTAAAATTTCATTTCTCTTATAAAATTGTATTAGAAGAACATGATAAGTATATAAGATAGTGGTGGAAAAAAACAAAATAGGTAATAATAAAATCATAGAACAAAATAAAGTATAACATTTTATTAAAAATCCATACTAATATAACATAAGGGGTTTATAATTACAAACACGAACTTCGAAGCATGATTAAATACGAAAATATAATTGCTACATGCGAATACGGAAACAAAATAAAATACAATATCATAAACATAAGTAGAGGATAACCACTAATACATAATTGCATATTTTTCATAGAATAAAATTTCCTAAAACATAGATGGTGTATCATTGGATAAAAAACATTACCCAATCCATCGTAGATATATATAATTCTAGTCCCACCTGTGACATTAAATACATGTATATGCATAATTGTTCCACATAATAATGTATTTAGTCACTTTTAATACCATTATTACGGAGCTAGGGTTACATAAATAGATGTAAAAATTATAGTATGGATAGGTACATTGGGGAGAATACAAATGAGTGAAAATTCGGATGGATATTCACTAAACAAATATTTTTAATGGATAATTGAAGGATAATTTCATGAACATATGATTTTTAAATAAAGATTCACTAAAGTGTTTATTTAGAGTGAAATTGTGAAATCATAAATTTTAATTCATAAGTATAATAATTTTGATATTTAAAAACCTATAACCACATGAAAATTTGTAAAAAAAAAGTAATAATATCAAGAATTTTCATAAATAAAGCGAAAAATTAGAGAATCTCTTACCTTGAGATGATAATAACAAATCCTTTGTAGGATCTTCCAATGATATTTTTGACGAATTTTTAGAGAATGGATAGAAAATTATTATTGAAAGGGTATTATATGGACAATAATGGGTGGTTTTATTGGAGGGGATATATTTATAACAATAGGGTGTCGAATTATTTATTAATTTATAAACAATATTTTTGGACACATTACGATAAAAAATAAAAAATAAAAACCATCTTATTTTTTTAATGATATTTATTCTCAATATAATTATAATTAAATTTTTTATATGGTTAATAATAGAATTAATTAATCTAATAATTAAAGGGATGTGGGAGTCAATCATGTTCAATATTAAAATTTTTTAGATCTTAATATACAGTATAGTTTTAAGAAGATCTATTATGGATATATTATTTTATTCAATGAGCATCAAAAACCAAATTGTATTAAAGGGGAAACATAATATTGTTCATGTTTACTCTTCAAATTTCTTATCAAATAAATTTTGGGATTACGTGATGTGAAAATACACACTTTATAATTATACTATATTAAATTCTTACAAAAAAAATTGTTGTCTCCGAAAAACATTAAAAATTCAGTGTTGGATAATTTTGACATGATTATTTAAAAATTTGTATTTATTTTTTCAAAAATAAATCAAAAAATATTCATATTTATAATTTTACATTTAATAAATCCTTTATTGAAAAATGCAGTGGTTTATGATGATAATTATTTTTGAACCTCATAAAAATTATATTTGACTGTATAAAATTATATTATAATTTTTAATTAAATAATATTTATTTAAAAAATAAAAATATACTAATATAAAATTTAATTCAAAAACTATTTTTTTCATTAAATATACTGTATTTATTGAAACTTTTCATTTCCAAAAAGAATAAAAGTAGTGTTTAATTTAATATAAATATAATTTTTATCATAGTCAGTTGTTAATAATTTAAAATTTAATAATATATATATATATATATAAACATTATTGTACTAAAATTATATCTTATATCATATGTTTGGGGTCATGATACATAAGTTCTTATTAAACCAACTTATTCCCTAAATTTATGTTTTGTTATTGTGACATAATCATATGGTGATTTAAAAATGGTGGGTTTCCTTTTGATCTTAATTAGAATAAATTCTACCATATAATGGTTTATATCATGAATTGGTACTTGATTATCATCTTGGTAATGATCATGAGAATGTCCCAATAACTCATTTTCCCTTGGAATCTGTTATAAATGGTCATTATAGGTTACAATCATATTGCTCAGGGCCATCACATTTTCCATCTGTGTAATTTTTAAATTATCAAAACAGTTAATATATAATAATATTTGTGGTCAATATAAAATGGAAATATTATGCATATATATGATTCATAATAATATTTCACATTTACTGACTATAAGTATCCAAATTAACTAAAATAGATTATATGTTTTCTATAAAAGCATTATATAGATATGAATTTATTAATTTAAAAATGAAATGCATATTATAATGGTTTTGGTTGTTACACTCATTGAATTATTTCGTTATTTTTTTCTAGGTTGTGGAATGGTGTTCATGTGGCGATGTGTTTTCATTATTATAGAGGTGATCATAATTTTGAGATTTTTGTATCATTATCATTAATCATTTTTGATAGACATATTGTATTGGATTTATTGATTCTCATTGTATTCATGTTAAATTATAAATTAATCATGTTTTATCACTTAATTTTGATTGACAAAATGACATTAATAAAGATTTAAATTGATTAATAAAAGTGAATGGTTTATGGTATTAGCAATAACATGTGTTCCCACAACGATATTTTTTTCACTTATTTGATAATATAGTGTTCCATCATTGAATATTCAGTGATTAATTTTTTTATTCTCATGTTTATATTATAAATTTTATGAAACCCAATAAGAATATGATTTAGATAATTTATATGGAAATATAATTATATTTGAATGTTCATTGAATCTTTTGATTCTTATAATTATTCAAAACTTAAATGACTCTTGATGAATGATTAATTGAGATTTTTTACCATGTTATAAATTAAATTGATGAAGAAAATATAATATAAATTCTCATTGATGAATCTAAAATAGAGTTATTATATTGGGATTGATATTATTTAATGTTTGTTTATACAATATATTATGATTGGTATGCTGTATAAAATTTTTATTATTTTTATAGATTATTCCTTACAAAAACTATTTTTGTATCTTGGGATTATTTAACTTCTTAATTCAATATTACCAACAAATATTTTTTGGTTAATGTTAAATATTTGGGGTTGAGAATGCTCATTTGGTTTTAATTTTTGGATAACTCGATTTTTAGGGCTTAGATACCCTATGTACTTTGTTTTTTGTTTCAAAATTTTCTGTTGTGTGTACGCTAATTTTATGCATGCTATAAAATGAGATTATATCCTATAATGGATGTTGTTTTAGTATTATTTTGATTAGGATGACTTTGTTTTCTTATAGTTATTTACTATGATGATGGTGAAACCACTGCATGTTGACTTTCGTTGTGCTTTTTGCAATATCCATCGGATATGTTGAATAGATTGAATTTTGAGTTTACCATACATGCTAAAAAGGTTTGTACATAATTTATGGATTGTAGGGGGATTATTAACCAGAAATATTTTCCCAATCCTTGATTTTTCATCTTGTGCTTGGTGTATAGAACTCTATTTTGGTAGATTATTATGTTTCAAAAAGAATAATGAATTTTTTGAATGATAATAAATATAACTATTTATACCCAAGTAAATGGTTCGTTAAAATATTTAAAATTCCTATATTATTGTGTATTCTGTTGGATTATGAATCAATGGAATGAAAATCACATGGTGGTTAATGAAAATTTAATAGAATAACGTAAATTAATGGATACTAAACTAAATTACATTACATGAAATGTTACACTAAAATAATTATAAAATAAATCTCTATAAATTCATTTGTCATTACATGGTTGCTAGTAATTAATAGTCACTAATAGTTATTAATAGTGAACACTAGGTTTCTAAGTGAAAATATCTTCAATTGAGCCTAATATTTGGTAAATTCCCATAGTACTGTTGAAAGATATATTATATCCTATATGTAATGTGCTTTAATTCACTACCCCACCTATGTTGGGTCGAAAACTATCCCCTTTTAGATTTGGCTTGGTGTTTTCCCAATTATATAGTTTGGTGAGGGATGGTTGAATGACTACCCCCTCTGACCCCACTCTCTTTACATGGATGTATTATGTGCTTGTGTGCAAGGAAGTTACAATTCCGATATACTATTTTTTATAGGTGTAATGGATTGTGGTCATATAGTAGTCACATGTCTTTAGATATATTATAAAATTGATTATTATATGTATCATGTGCAAGGGTTCTGACGGATTGAGGTATAATGTATGTCATACATGATGTGGAATATAATAGAAACTACTTGGTTACTATATAAAAATGAGTCATTGTATTATGAGATGGTGTGATGTATATGTATCATGATATGTGATGAAATTATGTGATACACGAGGCACATGATTTACTTCATTAACACATGTGTCATTTAGTCGACATACTTTTTGAGAGTGATGGATCAAGACACGTGAAATTGGGTAAGTGAAGTAATGTATAGGGGAATTGGTATAAGGGGAGATTCTCATGCTGATATAGTATATGTTCATTTGTATGGAATGTGTTGCGAGAGATAACCATGGTGATGATGGGATCCTAGAATACATGTTTAGGAAATTTGTTAAGTACACATTTTCTTAACTGGGATTTAGATTTTTTTTATTAAAATTTAAATGATATGACCCGGGGAGGATCCTACTGAGTATATATTTAATAACCCCAATATATATATATTAATTTATTTTCAGGTATATCATATCATGTTGGTGGTCAATCTAGAAATTACCATCCCATGGCTTATTCATGAGTGATTTGGGATTTTCTAGTCATTTACAAGGGATATCATTTGGTACTTGCATTATTATTTATATTATCACCTTTATGTAGCATAAAATTTAAACATTTTCAATATTTTTTACTTTTTAATGACATGATTTTTTTGGGAGTTCTTATCTTATTTCTTCTCTTCTCATGTCTTGGAGTGTAATTACTCCCATTTTTTGTGTTAGAGAATCACTCAATGATTGTAACCAACCCATGGAATATTGGATATAGGAACCCAATATCCTTAGCTCCCCTTACTAATTTTTATCCCGTGAGAGATACCTTTAGGTAGTATGGGGTTATCATATATTTACACCATTAAAATAAAAAAAAAATAACCATTAAATAATACTAGGTTTTACATTAAATTATATAATAACTCCATCTCACTCCATGCTAAAACATACACAACATGAATACATATTATATAAATATTTGTATAGGTAAATGAAATATTCCTATATAAGGGAATATAATTGTAGTCTATATCATGGAACACCTTTTTTGAATATATTTAGAGTATTATAGAAGGTTATTTTATAAATTTATTTTTTATTATTTAAATTATATTGTTTATGAACTATATATTTTGTCTGAATAGAATATGATTTTGATGCACGAGATCATTGGTAGTCACACAGGATATAGTTTAATTTAAATAGATGATAATATTATATATTTAAAATTAAAATATTTATTTTATCGAGTTATGCTTTTTTCCTTATGTGTTGATTCATTGGGGAAAATCACTCCAATAGTGACTATTACATAGACTCAACTCTAGTGAAAAATTAATAAAATAATATTGAAAATGAATCCATGTGGTGGTTCACATCGAATACATGGACCTATTAGGGAAGGGTGTCTCAAAATGATATTAGAGATTTTTTCATTTATATGATATTAATAGTTTTCAAAGTGGATGAGAGGATTCTAGATGTTTGGGATTAGTATTTATTCTATGTGTGAGTGCATGGATAACATTATAATATTTGATGTTCATCTTTTAAGGGATGTTTATGAATAGATTAAATGAATTTAAAATAAAATTTTAGTTTATTAATTTCAATTATTTTATTGTGAAGAGTGGGGTATTCATGAATCATTTTGACATATAAAAACATGAAATATATGTCGATGTATGTGATTATTATTGATTTATGTTGGATATAAGAAACAATCATAACAAACTTCTTTAATTATTTTTGTTTGAATCAATGTATCCCGAATATTCTATTAATAATGAATTAATAAACTAAAATTAATGATAATAACATAGTGGTGCGGTATTATTTAAATGATACAAATAATTAATTTATGTTTATGTACTTAAATATAATCATTAAAATGAATTTATTCATACTTATATAGGGGTATATCAAAATTAGGTAACATGATAAATGAAATTTTCAGGATTAATTTAATATAGATTTAAATGTGAATTTTCAGATAGTTTTTTACTCTTAAATAAATGGAAATTTGAGCGATTAATAATTTTATACATTAGTTGTATTGAATAAGACAGATGTGAGGTCTTAATACATCGTTTGAATGGATAAAAGCCAAAATATATTTGTGTTGATCCATTATTGATTAATTATTATTTTTATTTATTTATAGGTTCACAAATTATGGTAAATTAATAATGATGATTTTGTTTTAATGGTGTTATAAAGATTATATTTATTGGTAATATAATAATAGTATTTTTAATTGATATAAAAATAATAATTATTTTGAATATTCTTTCAATTTTATAAAATGTTAAATAATATGTTTTAATATTTAGGTAATTTTTATATTCTATTAGTAATGTTTGATGGGTTTTTTTCTAATTATCATATATAAATTTGATGGAACAATTAAATATTAGTGTTGAAATTTTTTAATGATTTATATTTTAAATTATTGGAAAATATGTATGGATTACATTTTTGTTCTCATTTTTTTAAATATGAAATATTTGTTTATTTAAATGTAATTTAGTTAATAATTATAAAATATTTAATCCCAAAAATAATTTAATATGGATTTAAATGATGGTGTGAGAGAAAAATTAAGAGTATTCAGTCTTGTAAGATTAGGAAATTTTATGAATTGTTTTAAAAACAATGATTTAATTTTATTTATTTAATATATATTGGAATTTAATGTAATGTGATGATAACTAAAATTTTGGGATAATGTATTTGGGTAAAAATACTTACATGAGTCTATGGTGTGATTAATTGTAATAAATATGTAACTAATTGTGATTTATTATTTGAACAATTTTTTATTCATGAGGATATGGTTTTGAATGTTAATGAATTATTTTCTAAGTAAATTATAAATATAATGATTATGATTTATGTGTTGAAATATATTCTAAGTAATTAAATATGTAAATAGGGGATGAGTTAATTTGGAATTAACAGTTTTATTATTGTAAAAAAAAAATTGGAAAATATTATAGGGGATTTTAACTAACATTGACAGTTATAAAGATTTTGTGAGGGCACTGTTTTGAAAAAAAGGTAATTAGTATGTTATATATATTAGTAATGTGAACTTTTAAAAACATGTAATTAAATTAAGCTATGTTGAAATAATTAAATAAATTTGATATTTGAATATTAAATTATCATGGTCTTAAATTAACTAATAATATAATACTTTTGTTTGAATGAGGCAAAATTGGTTTTGATGTATTCTTTTTTCTTCAATGTTTGTCATTGATTTTGATTTTTTTTATTTTAATATTATCATTGAAATTTTTTTAGGGTAACATAAATACATTATTCTATAACTAATGAAATTATTGGTGTATTCATTAATGGTTTAAATTATTTGTCAATTCATAAAATTAGTTTCCTATAGTTTTAATCTAACTTAGTTGTATAATTGTCTAAATGGATTTCATGCGTGTTCATTTAATAATATATTTTATGTAGTATTTTCATATACAATTATATATTTCTATGAGATTTATATATTATTTTAAATAATTCTTTATAAATATATTCACATTATACAGATTTTGATATAGAATCAAATTGTTATAAACTGTACATTAATTATGTTTCTTTAATATATATATATATACATGTTTTTCTTGTGAATTAGTGGTGGAAATGTAATCATTTAGGATATTTATTGAATTTTTTGGATAATTATTTATAGGAAGGGTTTAATGAAATTAAATATTATGTTTTATTTACTTTATTCATTTTTTTATCAAAGTTACATATATGTGTCAAATAAATTTTTATAAATTAATAATCCATTTTGGAGTGAATTTTTTTACTCTTTATTTTTATGTGAGAAGATAAAATTATGGGGTATTCATATGTATTTATTAAAATATTAATTTTGATATTTACACTCTATAAACATGAGTTATGGGAATTTATTTCATTTTATGTGTGTATAAAAGTGAATTTTAATAAATAATGTAATGTCTTGTTTTATTGAGACATTAAATAATTTTTATTTATTGAAGTGTGATTTAGGAATAATATATACCACTTTTGGTAAATGATTTATTAAATTTTTTACTATGGGGGTTATTTGGATATATGATTATTTGTTGGCCCCTATTTATTGAATATATAATGGGGGTGAGATTCTGAGTATTGCAATGTAACTGAAATTAAACATTAATTTTGATCATTTTCACTCAACATGAGGATATGATCAATATCTAACTCAGAATATCTCATAGGGGATTGAAAATAGTAGAGAAAAAATCTGATTTTTCTTTTTTATCCATCACTGGGATACTCAAAGGATCATGAATTACCAATCACCTATAAACTAAAACAACACATATCAATGATTTCCAATTACATATTTAGAGTGGCCTCACCGACCCACATGGTTTTCCAACAATGAATGAATATAAGTATCACCAATCTTATTCACTAGGGAAATAACCACTCCTTATACAATTTTATTCCTCTTAAAAATCATTATTGATATATAAGGCTAAATGTTTTCTTTATTTTCTCCATTTTTTGTCGAACATACAAAGAGAAATTATACTCCTAGTAAATCTCATGGTTAAACATTAAACATCCAAAAGTGTAATAGAATCCATTATACATATTTAGTAAGATCAATGATTACCCTTCCATTCCACACACAATATTTTCTATACACATTAATATATATCACTTATTCACTGGTGACGAGGCCCTCCTTAATAAATATCTTATGTCATGTTTATTACTCAATATGATATAGGTAGAAATTAATATAGATTTAAAAAACCACTATTTCTAATAAATAATATATTATTAAAGCATATATAAATCCATTAATATTTATAATTCATATTCTCTAAAATTTCTAACTAAATAAATGAAAAATTAATGAAAATATTTTTTTGGACACCATGATAAGAAATGTGTGTGTGAAATCAAAACATAAATTAAAATGCTTATATTTTTTTCATTTTGATCATTGTTTCTTATGCCTCTAGAGCATCAAGCTCTCCATGAATCGAACAACTATGGTGATTAAATTCACAATATTTTTTTATATTTTCATAGTTAACTTCGTAAATTTTATCCAATGCTGGACCATAAATGTCCAATCCATTACTATTCTTGGGATCCCAATTTATGTCATGTGGGATTCCATGAAACCACTCCCAGTGAAATGATGTGGTTCAGTTCTTTTTTTTTTGATTCATGAACTCTATATATTTAATATGTTATCTCTTGGCCATTAGCACCCATTTCATACGAATGAACATTTCGGGATATGTCGTTTCACAGAAATGAACGTCCACGACAAAAAACAAAACCCAATAGTGTACTCATCTAAACCAATATTTTATTTAACTATTATAAAAAACATGTTGGTTGAGTTCACTATGGTTTGGTCTATTTCATAGTGAAGACCTACTTAACTTGAATAAAAAACATCCCAAGGCATGTTTTTTCAATTCATTTTTTATATATGGGTTAGTATCCTATAGAAAATGTTTCAATAAACAAAACCCAAATATTTCTAATAAGGTAATTTATATAAAATTTTATTTGATTTACTGAGATTTAAATGGATTTTTTCCTCTTTTAATTTGATTTATAATTTTTCAGTGCTGTTTAATTAGTGAAGGAAATATTTGTTCCAGGTTAATAAGAATTTAATATTGGTTTAAATTGAAGAATATTTTCTATTTTTAATATAGAATAAGTATTTTTTGGTGGAAGAGGTCCTAGATTGGGTTTGAATTAATGATATTTTATTCTTTAGGATTTAATTAATTTATTATTTTATACAATCATGATAAAATAGTTTTTCAATGGTTTTAGTAATTAATATTAATAGTTCATAATTATTCAGTTTTTTATGAATATATTTTATATATCATGAGTATTAAGATTGATTTATAGTTGGTATAAAATAATTTTAAAATGGGAAAACATAGAGTAATTTTATTTTATTTTATAATAATAACATTCATATTGAATAATGTGGTCTTTTATATGTATGTCATTTTTTGATAAAAATGAGTTTTTTTGTTCTATTTGGTAAATCTAGATAGATTTTATGGACATTATTTTAATATATGTGGAATATTAATAGAAGATAGAAATGATAATTCTAGAATTTTTTGGTTTCACCTAGTACGATGATATTTAATTTTATTATGATTAAATTAATAAATATATTTTCTATTGATGTGTTTAAATAAGTGTGGTTTTCTCTTGAATAGTAAACCACAGATTTAGAAATTTGAGATGTGAAATTAAATTGAATTTAATAGGAGGTAAAATTTTTGTATTGGAAACTGTATAATAGTGTGCAAGAAGAGATAAGATGTTTATAAGTGTAACTTATATTATTGTTCTATGTATGGATTAAAAATTTCATTCCCCCAGATTCATCTATATGGAGAGAATATTTATACTCAAATATTTATAAGATGTCTATTTCTGGATGAGATTTATGAATTTTTTAATTTATTTTTATTTGAGTTGTCAGGTATGTATGTTGTTTAAGAAAACTTGTCGGGATACATTAAATAGTTTATTATTATAATATGAGTATGATAATAATAAATATATCTGTAAAGAGTATTTAATTGGATTAGATATATAAATTATAACATATAAAAACATTGTGTGTTTGTGAATATAAAATAGTTGTTTACTTTTAATATTAAATTTTGGTAATAATAATAATAATGGTATTTTGAGTGATTATTTAATTCGAATATGTTTGTGTATTATTTAAATTTGTTTAGTGTTTAATATATAGAAATACATACATAAATAATTATAGAAATAGTAACAATAATCATAAAAAAAATATTATAATTATTGGAATAGTCATTATCATCATCAACATCACCACTACGACCATTATAATTAATTATATATAAAATTGTACTTTTGTAGTGTTTTTCATGAGAATAGGTGATGTGTGGTTTTATTCTATTTTATGTCGGGAATGTGAGTATCATAATCTAAAATATAAAAATAAATATTTTAGGTGGAGGAAGGTAATATGATGTGTGATTATGCTGTTTAGTTATGGTAAAATCAACGTATATTTATGTTATGTTGCGATCAATTATTGTGTAAAGGTAGCATGGAAAAAGGATCGACTAGACATCTTTTATTTTTTTTATTAAAAATAATATTTATTGTTCAAATGTTGGGTGACTGTTTTAAAATATAATTACACATGGAACCTCAGTATATCCCCTCTCTCTAAATGAAAATATTCATCCATCTATCAAAAATATATAGTCATGTTTATATATTATTGATTAATTGCATATTCCATTGGAATTGAATAATTTTATTGATATTAAGCCCCATGATTTCAATTGAAGGAGATTATTTTTTCTTTTATTTGGTTTTAAAATGTGATTATTCCACAGGATCAAAGATTTTTCAAAAAATTATTCATGAATTTTTTAATATTTTTATTATATTGAATCAATTTTTATTATAGAATAATCTTAGTGATCTACTACATTTATTTATTTATTAATAAAAAATTCATTTAATTTTGGGATTATTGTTCATAATTTTAAAAATAATATTTTATTGAAACATGTATTTAGTTTATTTTGATGATATCATTATTTAAATAACTATATTGGATTTACAGTGTGCTTTACTTATAATTATTTTAAAATCTAATAAAAATGTTTAATAATTATTTTTAAGAATTTAGTGAAGAAATTATACATAATATTTTAGTATTAGAATTATATATAATAATATATTTTTTCAAAATTAATAAATATGTTTATTGAGATTATCTAATGTTATAAACAGTATTTTTAATAACCAAACTGAGCATCCCATGATACAAGAACCAAAGTTAACCTATGGAAAATCCCATGTGGTATTCCCAATCTACATGGGCTGATAAAAAGTGTGAGGAAAACAAAATAATAATGTTTGGAATGATTTTTCCATGATAAATATTATTCAACATGCATTGTAATTTGATCATGAATCTTACATATTCTATCTATACATTAGACATCCAAGAATCACAATAATTAGTTGTTCCAAATAAAATAAAACCAAACAAGAATAAACTTAAAAAAATCCTCTATTTAAATAAATTCAAAAAACAAAGATATAATCTAAATTCAATAATAGAATATGTGGACAATATGTTGATGGTATACAATATACAAATGAGACCATGATTACCAAACGATTGTTAATTTATGAATCATGATTTCCATCCAACTCACCGGCCCCATGGAAGAAAAAGATATGGATAACCACTAGAAAATTATTCTTCTGATCCCAATATTTAAATTATAAAATCCAGTCGTTATATAAACAATGAGTAATGTAAATTTGGTGAAATTAAAAAAAATTACTTTTTTATAAAATATTCCATTATTTCCATTTTATATAAAATTTATAAAACAGTAATTTAAAACAAAATAATTTAAAATAAGATTTAAAATACTACTAGAAAATAAATCCACAAGATTTTGTAAACATAAAATTCAAAAATCCATCCAATGCATGAATTGTTTTAACATTTTTTGAGACCCAATTAAATTACCCAATTGAATAACATTTCTATGAAAACTAATAAATTAATAACTATTGAAGTAACCCAATATACAAGAATGAAACAAATATTATTAATAACATCTAAATGATAACATTTCAATAATGGGAAGTAGAGTAAAATAGTAATAACTATTGTGATAAACCAAAGGAAAGTATGAATAATAAACTATTAAATAAATGATAAAATAAAAATAAAAAAATAACAGTTATTGATAAATAATTAAAAAATAGTGACTGATAATAAAAAAAATTAGTTAGAAGAATTTTACATTAAAAATGTATAAAATAAAATTTTAACATAATAGTGGTATATTACTAAACATCCAGTGAGTCTATTAGAGAGATACTCAAACTGAATAATCGTTTGATCAATGTATTCCCAAAAAATAAAACTAATCAAGATCTATCAATCCTCACTATTTGAGTTATTATTTTAGCGGTTATAACACACAACTGATTCATTCTATTAAGTGAATAAATATATCATTTATAACTATTTTTCCTCAATGAATCTTTAAAACACCTTGGATTCAAATTATATAAGTAATTGAGGTTGCAGAAATATGTGTGACATATAAGTCACACAAAAAAAACAAACTCTACTAAGAACATTTCAATAATATACCAACACCCACCCTCAATAACAATTTCAATAAATCCTCAACATCCATTAATATAACAATCTACAATAATCACATTCAAAATTCACATAAAATTATTTTTCATGTGCCATAGCCAATATTCAATATTAATTAATGAATATCATTTTAGTATAAAGACCAAAATGGCCATTCCAAAATATTTAAAACATTTTAAAAAAATCATCTAAATTACATTACCAAAAAATCATTTGAAAAGATTTGTTGAAGGTTAAAAATATCCCTTTATTATAAATTTTATAATTGTTATTGGAAATTTATTATGAAACCCCAATTTTGAGATCCAAAATTTATTTTTCCACCTCTCCTATAATAAAGAAAAATGGTTCTCTTTAATACACTATTTAAAAGAAGTTATGTTCCAAATTAAGAATTTTTTTTAAACCAAAAATACATTATTCATTAAATTATTATTTAATTATACAAACAATATAAAAATTCATTGGGAATAAACTATGTTGAAAAATTAAATCACACACATAAAACAAATTTGAAATTTCTATCCAAAACAATATTCTCATAGGATTCATGAATGGCCCCATTTAATATAAAATATTGGTTGGAGTAATATTTTTTTAAAATCATATGGAAAAACAATTTTAATTACTTTAAATGAATCCAAACATTTTTAGGAAACCATTTTAAAAGCCCATGAAAAAAATGATTTCTATATTATATAGAAAAATCATGGGAACCACAACTTTGGTCAATATTTATTGATGTAAATCAGCAATATATAAAGCTATATGTGTTTAATAAGTAATAACAACTCTCTAAGAAGTAGGATAATAATAATTTAGAACCAACTAGAGTCTAGTGTTCTCCCAACTGTACCCATAAATTGGGGAAAGAGAGACAGACAATAATAAAAGACAAAATAAAAGAGATAAGAGGCTCAAACCTTAAATAATTGATCCGAAATCTAAGATGAAAAGACAAAAATCATTAAAGGAGGGAGAATAGTCACACCCAGGGATCTATTGGATTGTTTTTAATGAGTAAAGAGGATATTACATGGTGACATATTTAAATTTGAATGTGGTCCTATATTCAAGGAAACTTTTTATAAATATGGTTATATCATATTGTTCCCACTTGATTTATCTTCCTACGAGCTATCTATGAATGTTTTGTTGGAGGAACCTTGAGTAAATCACATCCCTTAAATATATCATGAAAAACTCTACACCCTCCATTTGATAAACACTTATAGAACTATAGAAAATATTTCATTGTTATCACATGGCTTACATTAACCATGCATTAACTCTGTGCCCTGAAAATATTTAAACCCAAAAATTTTAAATACAAAAGATCCCAAAACTAAAAATATATAATAAAAATAAATAAATAAGTAAACTAATACAATCACCAATTATCATGGTGGGGAAATTCTCCCTAAAATATCACCTTCTTACACATGAATGTCACTGCTTTCATAATTAATATCATTAATAACAAGGTGTAGGATATACGAGTGGATAAAATAAAAGAGATAAGTGAAAATCAATTATAATTGTATTTAGATCAATAATTATACCCAATGTATTGAAACCCTATCCAAAACCCCAACTTAAAACTATTAAAATCTAAGAATGAAAATAAAAACCAAGGATTGAAATTTGAGACCATTATCTTGTCACCCCCCTTAAACCACGAAAAAACATACAACTAATCAAGAATTTCCATCAATAACTGAATGAAAAATATATATATCTAAAACAATATCATACCAAGCCACACAACCAAAAGAAAAATTCATAGATCAGGAATCTATATTAGATAATAGGTACTACTGTGATTAATATGAATGTATAAAAAAGCTATTTGTGTATATAACTAATAATTTTTAGAATAAATATATTATTTAGTTCAGTAATGACTAAACCTAGAAAAATATTGAGCACTTATTATTAACTACAACCATGTTAGGAATATGGGACTGTTGAATAAGAGGTCCAGGATTAGTCAAACTGACCACAATGATGCAATATTGGGAAAAACCCCATGTCTCAGGGAATTATACTAGAATAAGAATATTATACCTTGTTTTTATGATTTCATAAAAATGGTTTATCCCATTACAGCTGCTAATATAATATTGAAAATTAATTGATTCAAAAATAAATATGGTCACCACCATCTATGGGATTCACCATATAAATAATCACTATCATTGCAACTATATTTGGAACATCCTTAAATAATGATTGATTAATTGGACAAATAATGGAAATTAGTTTAGAAGTGATACCCTTTTTAAATAGAGTAAAAATACTACATTCATTAAAGCACAACTAAATAAATATGGGGATCAAAAGGATTAATACTATTTATATACTCATTCATTGTATTTCCACCCTGTTAGAGATTCAAAAAATCAATATACCACTGAAAGATTACATTATATATGAAATTACAACAAATGTTTGTGGTTTTAATAAATTAAAAGACATCAGGCACTATAGTTGACGTGGAATGATGATCCTCCACCATTATTTATTTATCATTCAAAACACTCTAAAAGAATTTACACTTTTGATATTTTTATAGTTTTTAATTAATTAATGACTTGATTTAATTTATCTATACACTCCATTGCCTCTTGATATCTTAAATAACTATAAGTATTATTGCATATTGAGATTATTTTGGCTCTACAACATTACCAGGTGGTTGGGTTGGGTTGATAACTAGGATGAAAACAAATTATCCTAAAATGACTCCAGGATGGGGTAGAGGAGATGAGACTAAATTATTATGATCCCTTGAGACTATATAATCATAAATGATATAAATAATACAAAATATATATGACATAATCATATAATTTAAATTAAATATCACCTTAGTTGTGAGAACCCCTATAATAAAAACAAAAACACTCTTTTGAGAATGATCCAATCTAATTAATCTTAAAAATTTTATATTTAAGCTTCATTGATAATCATATAATTTCACTAAAAATAAAATTTTGATTTGTATTTCCATAACAGAAAATATTTTTAAATTTAATAATAACAATTTTTTTATCAAATTGGAGAAAATAATTTTAATTATTTTAAACATAGCCTTTCCCCTTTTCGTCTCATGTATTCAACTTGAAAAAATAAATTCCTTAAAATTGTATAAAATCATCACACAACTCTCCATAATATTTCCAAATTAGTAATAAAAATTAAATATTACATTCCCATATAAATGAGATCCAATAACAAATTTTTAGAAGATATTCAGTACTCGGATTCCCATTTTGTAAAACCCAATGACCACCCCGAGAATATTCATGAAACCATGTGCATAATATGATCATGGTTTTCACGAAACACTTTAAATCCATTTTCTTTTAGTTACACTCTCATTTTAACTCTAAAACACAAAATTTATTGAAATAGTAGACATAACATAAATATAACTCAAACAAAAATCATCTTATGTCAAAATATTCAAGAAATAAATAATGAGTTCTCAAAATTCTATAGAACATAGGAAAAATCCAATAGAATTAAACCATTAACCACCATAATTAGTAACCAACAACCAACTCATGGCATAGATTATGAATTCTATAATATTATATTTTCTACACAAAACAACTTAAATATAATGGAATATTGAATTAAATTTTTTCAAAATCCATTCAGGAACATCCATGAACCGACCACTGATGAAGGCATGTTGTAAGGCATGAAGGGACTTCCTAATTCCCACACACTTGAAATAACTATTTTGTAATAAAAACTTTCTTGTTTTTAAAGATTTATCCAAATATGTAATAATTAATATTCATTAAAATTCTACCTAAGAGACTGTAGGGAATTTCCTTAAATTCAATATCCATACATTAATATAATAAATATCTATATAAAATAAAACTAATTGATAATAACTTTAATAAAAATCAAACTACGAAATAAATAAATCTAAACTATGACTGAATGTATATAAAACAATTACTAACTTATCCAAAAGATCAAAATAGAAAAAATAAAATAAAATTTAAAATTGAAGGTCATCCTAGGAACAATGTACAACATCCCACTCAACCGATCTAAGAGTTACTGTTAAATAGATTCCTCAAAGTGGAAGTTAACGAAAAAACTAAACCTACACCAACAAAATATAATAAATATATAGACACTAACTCATGAAAGTAAGTTGTCACAACAAAAATACCAAATATATTTCACCAAAGATTCTAAGAATAATGTTTATCAAAAAATATTCCTAAGAAAATATTTAAAATTCAATATTTTAGAAATTAATTTCTAAAAAATTTAGGTAATAGAACCCAATAATTTTATCAACATACCTTTTACAAATACAATAGAAATTCAAAACTAATTTATTACCTTTTAATTTTAAAAAAATTCAAAATGTACCTTTCTTAAAAAAATAAAAAAAAATATATTAAATTATAATTATAGATAATATATATGTTAAAAAAATAAAATCATGTATAATAATAACAACTAAAACATATGATACAAAAAATAATACATTTAGAAACACAATATTAGTAACAATCATAATGTTTATTGATTTTTTAAAATATAACTAGAATGTTAATATTAAAATTAAAATATACTATATAATAGAAAAATATAATAGGATTATATAAATATTGGGATATAATATAATGAATTTTGTAAAAAAATCCATTAGAATAATAATTTTTTTTGAAAAATGTGTACATAATCATGAGAAAATATTAAAACACTATTGAGAGATTTCAAGATTCTCATGGGAGGATTCGACTTCACATATATTATTTAATCATTCAACTAAAACCAATATGGCTTGCACCATCTAGACTCCCAATTGTATCATCCCTTGTATGTGTCATTAAAAAATCAAGGGGCATATAGTAAGAACATGAAATGACAATTATTAAATACATCTATCAACATGTCACTAAAATTATTATAATTTCCATGATATTTTTAGTAGATTTTGTGGAATGATGTGCATCATATTATATATAGATTTAAAATTTACAATTTATAAAGCATTATAATAAAACACATAGAAAAAATCTTTTGAACCATTATCAATAAATATCCCTGCCATTATACATATGAATATTAATAACAATTTCACTTAAAAGACATTCTAAACCATATTCCATGGGGATTACACAATATTGAAACCTATTTTAAGTTAAAGAGTCAATGTGTAAAGGTAAAAATGGGTCGTGAGTTCTAAAATTATGGTTTTTAAAAAAATACAATAAAGTAATTTTCTAAATTAATTTAATCTATGAATCTTCATTCAGTGTACAAAAAATTGATTTATGAAACATTTTATAAATATTATATTGAATCACTTTTGGAAAACAAATTTGAAATTCAATGATCATAATAAAACATCATTTGTTCCATTGTAATAAGATTTATATTAATTAATCATTCAATATAATAGGAAGTTCAACCATTAAATTTCAATAAAATATAAAAACCAGAAGACAAAACATTATAGAATAATTCCTTAAACACTACAATCATGTATAATAAATTAATTAAATAACTACTCTGCAATATATTTAAATCATATATCTATTGAAATTTAAAAATATAATCCCAAAAACTCAATATGTACACCTTTTAAAAAAATATGTGTTGGATAAAACCTTTTAAATATGAGTTCCATTGATAAAAAACTTTCATATTGTGAAATGAATCTGTATCATATATAATTTTAAAACAAGTAATTTAATAAATGGAACCATAACAAATTATTTAATAAAAGATGATAAAACATGATAAAATATTATATAGTTTATGTCACTTTTAAGAAAACCATTAAATTTGGAGAGCATAAGGGAAATGTAGGAATCCAAAAATTTAATGAAGAAAAAATTATATAAACAAACCCCTCTTATGGTTTAGAAAACATGACACTAAAATATTTTAAAGAGAATGAAACAAGAAGTAAATAATATGTACAACATAAAATAGTGATGAAATACTGAGAATTGTTAAAATAATCAAGAAAAAAGTTCCAATATTCTGGTAAGGGGAAATTGTTACACATCATAGGCTATTTAATAAGGTTTCTAAGAAGTTATAAATAGTGAAATGGGTGAGGGTATTTAAATTAATGAGTCTAGGATGGTTAATTCATGAGTTATAAAACCAAGTAATTTCTCATGGTCCCTTAATTGTTCACCAATTCGTAAACCATGATTGAATCCTTCACATGATACTCATGGGGATCACAATAGAGTTTAAACTCATAGTAAGAAAAATAAAGTAGAAACTATTCAAATTACTCAAAAAAAACTAAAAGCCCTATTATTTGATTAGTATTTGGAAAACCCTAACCATTTTTACTCATATAATATGAATAATTATTAAGCCTCTCGATACATTTAGAAGATATGTCTCCCCAAAATTGAAGATTATTAAAATAAATAAAAAATTAATTTAATAATAAAATTAAAGTTAAAGGCCTGAAATATATATTTGTTATTATATTAATTCTAATTTGGTTATGTGAATTATTATTAATTATTGAATGTGAAGGAATAAAAACATATAGTTCATTACACATTAATGTGTACTGGAAAAGTATATTTTCAATCTAGAATTATTTTTTTAATGGTTAACTCATGTAATTCTGTTCAATAAATTAGTGTTTGGGTACAAAAATTAAAACATGTAACAAATTATATTTTATTTTGTTTATGAAAAATGATAGTTTTTAAAATGTTATTTTATGATTAATAAAATTTTTTGTGAAATTAAATATTTTTATTGGATGTTTCAATGGAAATCATAATTTTAAATATCAAAAATTGATTTAATGTTTGATTGATAATGCATTGAAAGTGTATTATAATTACTAAATAAAATTTACAATTATATCGAATTAATGAACTAACAGTTTATACTTTTATTAATGGGATGAATTTTAAATTATATTTTTGATATTGTGTTGTGATTATTAATTATGAAATTAAACTATTTTAATTCTGATAATATGTTTAACATCTATCAATTAGAAAATGGTTGACCATGGGTTTGGTTATATTTTGGTGTAAACGATGTGTTATGATATTTAGATATTATACCTAGTAATTGTATTAAGGAAACTATATAGTACATGTGATTTGGGGGAAATATATTAGGACATGGTATTGGTTTTGGAATATTTTGAATGTAATATAGAATATATATAATAAATAGTCTAAGTATATATATTAAATTTCAATATTTTGTTTTTAGAACATAAATAATTTTATATAAACAGTTTACGTTTTAGAAAAATAATATAATGGTTTTACACCTGAAAGTGTGACTGATTGTCACCAATCGACTGTTCAATATTTTGATGCTCTTATAATGTGTATAACAGAACTCAGGTCCAATCCTTGATGATGATACTTTTTAATAGTCAACTGTTTTTAGTTATTTGTTTTTTGATTGGGTGTTTTGTTTGTAGAGATTATTTGAAATTATTGACTTATTAAGATTGATTTAACAACATGATAAATGTTGGGATGTGTTTATCATAATTTAGTTAAACTTGTGACATCCTTGAGCTTTTCTTTATAATGCATCAAATTTTCAGCCATGTCACAAGTTGACATTGATTAGAATTCCCAACTGTTAAGGATTTAATACAAGCCTTAACATAAAATAGAGTTCTAATATTAATCATTTCTTGTATATGGTAGTGTATTTATGGTTCCGAAAATCCATGGAAACTGATCTTTAAATAAAATGAGTCCTTAATCCAAGAGATGTTAAGTCCAACAAACACAATGTTAATTCAACGAATACCCATTGAGAAAATGCTCTCAATTGCTTATCATACCTAAATTATAACTCACCCCAATTAAATATTTAATCATCCATTTAAATGAATATTAATCTTGTTATAATTATTATGATGATAAATTTAGAATATAAGAAAAAGAAAGGGATAAGAAAACATTAGTTTGTCGAACCCACACACAAACGATGATGGAAATTAAATACAGAATTTATATTGAATGATAAAAAAATAATGGAAGATGATTCAATTTTATTTAAAATATTTTAAGACAATTAATATTATATAACAAAAATTGAATGAGAATTATAGATGAATAAGAAGAAACATGCAATAAAATAGAATTACAAAAAAAAGACATAAAAGATTACAAAAAAGAAGAACACAAAAGTAAATGAAATCAAAGAGAGGTAGAAGGGTATCTCAAATAAAAATGTAAGTATGGAAGTTACTCCCAATATTTTTTTCAATTATTTGGTGATAGAAATTTTTTCTCCTCTCTTCTAAAATTCCAACCAAATATAAGGAGAAGAGGGGGTTGTATTTATATCCCAAGGAGGTGGAATTTTTTCCTTCCAAATCATCCCATCCTGTTTCACCACCAATTTGGCCTTCCAAAGAGTGAAATGTAGATATATAATCTTCATAAAAGTTGTATACATTGATGGTTACTATCCTCCGTATAATTTTTGAGGTTATTGGTTATTTGTAACCCAATATACTGCTATTTTACTAAAAAAAATTCACTTATCCATTTTTAACATCATTTTTTCAATGTATGGAATGTGAATTGTTTTTTGAATAGGAAGATGCCCTCAAATAAAAATAATTTATTCTAACAAGTTGGCCACCCATATCATAGTTTTAACACTCAAAACTCCATCAGGATTCGATGACTACATCAGGAAAAATATCAAGAATAGTTTCATGATTTTAATTCAAGACTAGAATGGTGGGCTAGACATCAATGCGTCATTTCGGCCCCTTTTTGGATTTGGGCCTTGAAATTTTTATTCATGACTATTTTTATTATCATACAATTGTTCTAGGATACGGAATAAATTTCCACATCTTTATTTAGCCTAGTAATTCAATCTTTACATATTGTCTAGTTTCTTCACATATTTTGTTTTCCTTCTTATGTTGTCCATTTGACCCCTCAAATGGTAGAATTGGCCATTGACTACCTCTAATGATATGTTTGAAATTTAATAAAACATCCTACAGAACATGAACCACCGAATTTGGATTATTATGTGGGTAATTATGTTTAATCTAGTAAACAAACTTGAATCTAGATGAATTTAAATAGTTATCACAAATTATAAATAATATTAAAACATTAATATTTCACACAAATGATGCAGAATTAATATAAAATTAGTAATGGGAGTATATAATATATTCTGAATAATTTAATAACATCAATGCACCGACACATTAGATATTTCTTGTCCACATGTGCAATTAATATAAAAACATAACAAAATCATTTTTACATGCAAAAAAATATTATAATTTTTTTCACAAATCAGGGGAGGTATAGACCATTTCACTCATCCATATTGAATTCCACCTCAAATGGTTATAGAAAAAATGTTCCAAAAACAAATATTTTTTCATGTTGAAATTCATAAATAGAAAATGTGGACACTCAAAACACGCACCTCTCAAGATGATAAAATTCATTTATGGAGGTTCACTCTTTCACCATCCAAAAGTGAAAATCTAAGAGTCTGAAAGAGCTGTTAGAATCCATTCCCTATCCTAATGTGCACAAGAATAAAGAGGTCTTGTATGGGGTTTTTATGTGGCTAGAGGCTGGTAGGAATATAATTTCCAAGAGATATGAGAAGAGGGGTAAAAGAACAACATGAGTAAAACAATGAATTTTATTTTAAATGATACATGGAAGGAAATGGAAAAACATATTTACAAGGGAATGATTTTGTGACAAAAGAATCATGATATGAAGAAATATTTATGTGGATTAAAAGATTAAATATTTTCAAAACACAAATCTTCTCCCAATGAAATAAGTGCTCTTTTTTCATACATTTTTTTAAATTTGAACATCAAAAATATATTACACTAATATCCAAACCCATGATTGATATCATCAAGAAACTAATTGTAATAGTAATAACAAGATAAAAGGTTAAGGAAGAGGGATTTGGTACATGACCAAGAAAAAACTCATTCTTATTATAATTTTTTTAATTTTTCTTGATCATTTCGATTTTCTTGATTTTTTTGAACAATTTTCAATTTAATGTACAAAATTACATTAATTGAAGTACATTACATTCCCAAAAACACAATAAATGACCACCTCTCCACCACACTATATTGTATTCTTTCCATTAATAATAGAATAACTCTTGGAAAATAAAAAATTGGGCACCAAAAAAATAAAATCCATTCCCCCGAGACAAAAATTTCAATAAATAATGCATTGTAAATCCTCATAGATATTGGTTTGTAAAAGGTATTGGTCATTTAACGTGGCTGTCAAAGAAAAGGTTTTCATAGTCTCGCAGGGGATTTCTAAAGGAGGATTAATGTATAGGAAATGGGAGGTTATTTGGAAATTGAGATTACCATGTGGTTCTGAAAATGTCACAAAAACATTAATGCACACAAAAGAAGGAAATTAAACTCGAAGGATCAGAAACTGAAGAATCAAAAATAGGGGTGAAAAAATACACATTATGAAAATATGGCCATTGTTGGCCATGGAATGAAAGTAAATGTTTTTCCTCACGTGTGTGGAAAATCATTTTTCCAATAAACAATTGAGTATTCATCATTTGTTGGTTTTGACCCAATTTTATTTATCCACATTTATGATGACACCCCAAATTATTTGAGATTAAACCATGTCTTTTGACTCCCCTAAATGGTTTGACAAAATTTCAAACTTTGATTGTGAGTAATCATGAATCTTGATTTTCCATATATTTTTATTTTATTTTTTTAAATATTATTGATTTTTAGGTTTTTAACCTTTTTTTATAAAGACCCACCCACAAAAAAGAGTAAATAAATGATTTGATGATAAAAGTAGTAAAAAAAAGAAAATTACTGTAACAAACCAAGCCTCAACAGTATGTTTCCCTTTGAATAATGCAATATCTTGCATTGTACGCAATTTTGAGATTCTAACACACCGTGACCAATCAAACTAGCCGTTATGAATAGTGATATCCACTTTTTGATATTTTATAATATTCATCGTTCAAAATGGACTTCATTTTTGGATTAGGAATATCGAAAATATCCGAGGGTGAATTTTTGGTATTTTTCTGAATATTTTAATTTTTGATGAATAGTGAAAAACACTGAGTTATAGTATAAAACCGAATTTTTATTTAAATAATTATTTATTTTATTTAAATTTATATTAGGTCAAAATAGGCACATAATACCAATATAAGTTCAATTTAATTAATTGGAGTCAATTAATGATAATCTTAAATATAAAAAAATGTTATTGAACTTTTCACCATCTTTTATGCATCTCCTTAGAGAATTTAAAAACTCACATAAAACAATCTTTTACCACATCTATGAGTGTAATTTCAAAAATCTGAGAGAAATAGTTTATATCAAGGAGTAAAATGTGGTTCAATAATATAAAAATAATTTTTGGTTAATAGTAACTTTTTACTTTTATTTACCACGATAAAAAGTATATATGGTAATTAAGGGTAAAAATGAAATTATTATTACCCTAACATATGTTATAATTCTATTGGATAATTATATTTCGACCAAAAACAACCTCATGAATAAAATATGAACCACTTTGTTCCACATCGATTAGATTAGGACATTTATTACTATTTAATTCAAAGAAGAGTTAAAAAAGTTAAAGTCGACGTTTAATACCTAAAACATTATAAATACAAGGTTATAAATAAGATAAATTCCATTAGAAATATTAATTATGAATCTAAAAATATTTTCTAAATAATAGTATTTTATTTATAATTTTTATACATTAAATAATTTAATATATATATGACACAATGGTGATGGAGTAATTACCTAATTAATGAAATATTAAAATAATTCATACTATAAATATCCAAATAAATGTAATTTGCGACTTTTTATGAATTAAAATAATTTTCACGGTTAATATGACATATTATTATTGGTTATATGAATTTTATTCTAAGTAATAATGATTTTATGAGTTTATCAAAAATAAAATTACTAATAGTGTCAAAATTGACATAAAAGAGTTTTTAAATTAAATATTATGTTATTAATTGATAATATATTCCTAAAAAACTAAGGTTCAGCTAAATAACTTATATAATGATATGTGTGTCATTAATGGAACACTAGGGGGTTTCTTGGAAGTATATAGTATGTTTATTAACTATATAATATAAAAATACCAAGAGACATGGTAAATGTTAAACTATTTAACTAAGAGTTAAATCTAAATGATAAGGTTACTATAGTGACCCAAACCTATATAAAATATATTGGTTGAGTGGTTTACGACGCATCCCCACCTCATACTTTGAATAATCCAATTTGGAGCCATTATAAACCGAATATGAATTTATTATAAATTTATACTCTATGTTTTTTCTAAAGAACCTCTCCTCCCAATTATAAATGGACACCACTTCTAACCATTTCCTCACACCTCTCAAGCCTTTTGGATCGTCCAAACTCTGCCCAATTAAGATATATACTTAATTTCAATCCTCCTAGAAGCCTTAGCTTAGGTATAAATAACTTCAAGATTCGTTTTTGGTTCAAACCAATGAGAGTTACCAAAATTAAAGGTAACGATTTCTCATAGCTTCTTTTCTTTTATTTTACTTCATAATCCCCTAAACTCTTCTTATTATATTCATTTGTAATAAAAACAGTATCCAAAATATACTAGTATATTATTATAAGATGTATTGGAACTAAACATACCCACACATCCATCTAATGGGTGAAAAACATAATGTTTCTATGGATGGAAAACAGACGCCTCACGAAATGATGATTGTTCAATTATCTAGTACCACCTCTCATAGTGGCCATTATGATGGAACTATAATAAAATATGATACTTGTGATATTTATTTTATATATAAGCTTATTTAATTCCATTTTATATCATACCATTATTTGTTTCATGATGTATATATATACAATAATTTCATTTGAGGAAGTACAGACTATCGCCCACTCAAAGTGATATGACTCGTTCATACAATACATGGAATGTATAAAGGATGGTGTTAATGAACATAAGTACTATATATAAGATATTATATTGGAATAATAATATACCTATGTATCAATTGGTTTTGATTCCTTTTAAAATGAAAAATTAAATGGAAGTTGTGTTTGTGCGTACGTACGGACTACCGTCTCCACGAACACGATGAGATTAATTCCCCATCGTATTCATTCAATTATAAATCTCATTTTATGGTAAAAAATAATTTTTAAGGACTTTATATCATTTTGGATATTAATAATATACAACTTATCCGTAAAAAACATGGATTATGTAACAAAACATACAAAATAAAATGAGAAAGTTAACACCCGAAACAACGATAATACTAAGATATTATTAACAAAGAAATGTAAAAAGATCATATATGATATCATATTAATGTATATGACTATTTTATAATTTAAAAAAAAATTATTTCACCATTATACAGGAGGCTAAACTACCCTCAACCAAGGAAAATTACAAGATAATGGTTTATTTCACAATCTCTTCATTATCTAAGGTTGTTTATACATAATTATCTACTCAGACCACTTTATCATCCACATCCATTTTTCATAAAAATGTATTTCAAAAAATTATTAAAATTTAAATTAATATGGGTTAAATTCATTGACACCCGTGTTTGACATTTTATAATATGTTTATAAAGTAATCTTTGCGTCATTATACAAACAAGGACCTTTTAAAACGTTTAATAAATTATGGTAAGAATGTATTTTTTTAACTTATACAGTGGGTGAGGCTATATTCCACCATTGTAAAATCTAAGAAGCTTCCCTTAAAAGCTTATATGAATGTTTTCAATGTAATTGTTTTATTTTATAATTATTTTACTTTTAAATTATTTAAAAAAAGTGATATTTCTCCCAAATAGTTTTGATTTCATCTATATCAACATCATTTGATGGATTTTAAGATTATTTGATGTTGATTTATTATTATACATAACTTCCATATTGTATTGAATGTTTTGTGATATGTTTGACTATGGATGTGTTATTTTTATACCATTCATTGTTTATTGAGAATGTATTTACATTTCGTATGCTAGTTTTAATATGAATATTTATGTTATGTTTAAACATGTTCATATGAGAAATGCATTGGATTTAGTAATTGACGGGTGGAGCCCGCTATAGCTCATCGATGCATCGGTAGGTATCATAAGACAGACTAGAGTCTTGGCACAAGGCCTTGACAAAATATTATTTTTAGTCTTGGAACGAGGCCTTGGCTACGGGGTAATGATAGTTTGGAATTATGAATTCCATCATTATGAATGTGGTTATTGATATAGCATGTGATTATTCGACTAGTAGAATATCAATGTGAATTAGTAAATGGAATTATTTCACTTTAATTTTTCCATATTATGCTAATGTTCATGTTTAAAAGGATGTTGTTTTACTTATATATTTCCATAAATGTTTATGTTAATTAATGAAGTTTTCCTCTATATTGTTATCCTTATTGATCATCAGAGCTCACCCCTTTATATGTTTTATTTTTCAGAGGATGTGAAGAAATATTTAATGACTGACCTGCAGGGAAGGTCTGAAGGAGATATGAGTGTGGAAAATGGAGACTATGTTATTGAAGTTTTTCACTTTATGATGTAATGCAACATTTATGAATGTATCTAGTGTTTCCAAAGCTACTAAACTAATCGAACTTTCAAGACATGATCACTTGTGATCATGCCAATGTTTTGTAATAATGTAACAACTCTAGGTAACTATGGTCGGGGAGTTACATTTGGTATTAGAGGAAGTCTAGTACAAAACATGGAAGCTAGATTTAGATAAACTCTTATTGGAGCACATAGACCTAAGATGGAATTTGAGGATTAGTATAGAAGAAATTTCTATAATTTTTGTATTGTAGAGATTTTATGTGTTTTCCAAGCAATAGAACCCTCTCTGGATATGAGCAGGTAGAGGCGGCTCTGTCATAGATGTACCTAGGGGTAAAACCCGAATACACCGCTTTGAAATAGACTCGAATGAGATTTGGTGCATGACAACAGGCCATGCTTCACTCTTGGTTACGACACTCCTATGGGATATGCATAAGATAATTCTCATTTCCCATAAAACCATTATGATGGGTTTATGAGTATATACATCTTAAATGAAAATTTTTTTATCATTATGGATTATATCCATAAACTATTCAGTCTATGTTAGGTATTTTACTAGTATTGAATTATTCATTGCAATTCATAAACTGACCTAGTATAAGAAATTGTATTGAAAATGAGCCCAGTAGAAAGAATGTAAACTCCATCAATACGTATGATCTATAGAGTAAAAAGGATCAACTCTTTCATTGTATTATGAAAACATGTAACAGGGAAATTCTCTCCCATGTATTCTCAACATATGAATAAATAGTATCATGTGTTAAAATGATATGTAAAAAATTCTATGAGTCCTTTGGAATTGAATGGAAACATGAGAAGAAAAGGATGGAAGAGAGAAATATGGATAAAGGGAAGAAGGAAAAGAATAATTTTCCCATATGTGATAACTGTGGAAAGAAACACCCTAGAACATGCTTGATGGGAATGGGTGTTTGGTATAAGTGTGGAGAAAAAGGACACCGAGTACGTGACTGCAAAGGTATGAAAAAGGTTTCAAATGAACAATACATCTTCTACAAGTATTTGGGACACTACGCGAACTGATGCCCAAATCATCAGAGAATTCCTCAAATGATGCTATTAGATAATAATCAAGTTATGATACTAGCACAAATGAGGAGTAATTATTATATTCTTATGTTGTTATTAGAGAATTATGTCTTTTGAGTGTTGTATAAACAATGTACTTGTTATAATAATTATGGAGTATATAAAGACTATACTGCAGTAATATTTCATTAAGGACATGAGATTGTGTGGAACCAAGAAAAGTGACTCAATAGTAGGTTAAATATTTGGAGAATATATGGTTGAGATAAATATAAACCATAATATTGTTATGATACTGAGGTAGTGATTTTGGAAGAATACATGATTGATTTGGATAAATCTTATTGGATATTATTGACTACCTTGAAACTGATTAATGTTTTGTATATTCCATCATTGTTGGAGATTACAACATTTTTGGATAGAAGGATTATATCAAATATTTTATAAAGATAAGAGATCATGAATGTAATCAATAAGGTTTTATGGTAATTCATGATGTAGTAGTTTTTTAAAAGAATACACGATGATGGTGTTCACAAGTTATTACGTGGAAAAAAGGATCATTATTGTGTTTACCTTCCTCATAAATTTTGGACTGTGAGTTTGGATAGAAGTATTTTAGATAATTCTAGTTTGAGATTATTTTTGGATTGCCAAAAAAGGACAACCTGGAGGTCGGGCGGCAACCCGTCGTGTCCGGCAGGGCAGCAAGACTTGAACTCGCAACCAAAGGGCGACAAGGGTGTATCACCTACCACTGGCCCACGTGATGTCCTGGATTGAATAATGAAGTCTTTCAAAAAATATAATTGTATATGAATTATAAATTCCTTTTTTAAACCCTATATGAATAAGATAAATAGAATATTATTTTAATGATCTGTTATCTGTTAGTGTGAAAGATGAGGTTATGGTAGAAATTAGTTAAAGGATAGAACTCTACTTATCAAGTCTATGATTTTTATTCTCCTATTCTATGAAAGAAATTAATTCATAAACTTTAGGTAAAGGATATTAAAACTAAAAATGTGTTATACTAACACATTATGTTTTGTTGAACTGATGATATTTTTAATCATCATAGATTGATGGCTTTGAGGCCATAAATGCTACAATTATTTTTGACCGATAACCTCAATCACTCCCAATAAATATTTTCATTTTCCCTCCAATTATGTGTCTCTAATTTCCACCAATTTTCTCCAAATATATATAAAAATTTGGTGGTGACTTTTTCATTCCCCTTTTCCTCATATAAACACTAAATTTTATTAACCCAATTTCAGATGTGGGTCTCCCCACAAAGATATTTTCTATTTTCAAACATTTATTTTCGATGAAATATTTCAAATTGTGATGACACAATTTATTGAAGGAGGGTAGAATGTTGCACCCCAAGCTTCTATGGTACATTTCCCTTTGAATAATGCAATACTTTTCATTATACGCAATTTTGAGATTCTAACACAACGTGACCAATCAAAATAGCCATTATGAATTGTAATAGCAACTTTTTGAAATTTTATAAATTTTATCATTCAAAATGGACTTAATTTTTGGATTTTTAATATGTAAATTATCCAAGGGTGACTTTTTGGTATTTTTCTGAAAACATTTAATTTTTGTTGAATAGTGAAAAACACTGAGTTATAGTATAAAAACGAATTTATTCTAAATAATAATTATTATTATTTAAATTTATTTTAGGTCAAAATAGACACATAATACCTATATATGTTCATTTTAATTAATTGGAGTCGGTTAATAATAATTTTAGATATATAAAAATGTTTTTGAACTTTTCTCTCTCTCTTACCCATCCCCTAGGCAAATTTGAAAATTCATATAAAACATAATTTTACTACTTCTGTGGGTGGAATTTTGAAAATCCAAGAGAAACAGTTAATATCAAGGAGTAAAATTTTGTTCCATAAGATAAAAATAAATTTTGGAGAATTGTAACTTTTTACTTTTATTTACCACGATAAAAAGTAAATAGGGTAATTAAGGGTAAAAATGAAATTATTATTACCCTAATACATGTCTGAATTCTCTTATCTATGTATAATTCGACCAAAAAAACCTTATTAATATCATATGAACCCCCTTGTTCCACATATATTAGATTAGGACATTTATTATTATTTATTTCAAAGAAGAGTTCAAAGAGGTAAAGTCAAAGTTTAATAACAAAAACATTTTAAATATAGGGTTATAAATAATATAAATCCAGTTAGAAATATTAATTAGGAAGCTAATAATATTAAATACATAATGGTACTCTATTATAATTTTAATACATTAAATAATGTAATTTTTTTATGACACAATGGTGATGCAGTAATTACATAATTAATGAAATATTAAAATAATTGATATTATAAATATCGAAATAAGTGTAATTTGAGACTTTTTATGAATTACAATAATTTTATAGGTTAATATTACAGATTACTATTGGTTATATGAATTTTATTTGAAGTAATAATGTAGTTATGAATTTACAAAAAAAATACCCATAGTGTAAAAATTGACATAAAAATAGTTTTTAAAATAAATATTATATTATTAATTGATATTATGTTCCTAAAAATATGTGGTTCTTCCAAAATACTTATATAATGATAGGTATGTCGTTAATGGACCACTTGGTTGTCTCTAAAAATTATATAGTATTTTTATTAACATTATAATATAAAAATACAAAGAGACATGGTAAATGTCAAACTATTTCACTAAGAGTTAAATCTAAAAGATAATGTTACAATAGTGACCCAAACCTGACTAAAAAAAATTTTGTTGAGTATTTTTCGACCCCTATCCACCTTATAATTCTAATAATCCACATTGGAGCCATTATAAACAGAATAATAATTTATTATAAATTAATACTTTATGTTTTTCCTAAAGAGCCCCTCCTCCCCATTATAAAATGACACCACTTCTAACCAATTCCTCACACCTCTCAAGGATTCTGGCTCGCCCAAAATCTACACCATTAAGATCCCTATATCCATATACTCCTTTTAGAAGCCTTACATTAGGCATAAGGTACTTCAAGAGTCCTTTTTTGTTCAAAACAAAGGGAGTTACCCAAATTAAAGGTAATGATTTCTCTTAGCTTATTTTCTTTTATCTTACTTTTCCAACCCCTAATCACTTCTTATTATTGTATTCTGTAACAAAACCAGTATCAAAAATATACTAGGATATTTTTATGAGAATTATTGGAACTACACTTACACCCACCTCCATCTAATGGGTGAAAGACATAATGTTTCTGTGGATGGCAACCCAGCGCCTCACGAAACGATGATTGTTCAATTATATCCTATGATCTCTCATGGTGACCATTATGATGGAGCAACAATTAAATATGATATTAATGAAATTTATTTTATATATAATCTTCTATAATTCCATTTTATATCATATCATTATTCGTTTCATGTTGTATATATATACGATAATTTCAGTTGAGGATGTGCGGACTACCGCCCCCTCAAAGTGATATGACTCGTTCATACCACACATGGAATGTATAAAAGATAGAGTTAATGAACATAAGTAACATATATAAGATATTATATTGGATTAATTATATACCTATGTATCAATTGGGTTTTATAACTTTTAAAATGAAAATTTAAATTAAAGTAGCGTTCGTGCATATGTATGGACTACCGTCTCCACGAACATGATGTGATTCATTACCCATATTTTACATTCAAGTATAATTCTCTTTTTATGGTCAAAAATAATGTCTAAGGACTTGATATCATTCTGGATATGAATATGATAAAACATATCCATAACAAACATGGATTATGTAACGAAACATATAAAATTAAATGAGTAAGTTAACACCCGAAATGACGATAATACTAAAATATTGTTAACAAAGAAATGTTAAAAGATCATATAGGATATCATATTAATGTATATGACTCTTGATAATTATATAATAGTTATTTCACTATTATACAGGAGGTTAAACTACCCTCAACCAAGGAAAAGTACAATGTAAGGGTTTATTTCACAATTTCTTCATTATTAGAGGTTGTTTATACGTAATTTTCTACTGGGAACTCTTTATCATCTACCTGCATGATTCATAAAAATGTATTTCAAAACATTCATACTATTTTACAGAATATTGTTCAAATTAATTTATAACCTTTTTTTTACTTTTTATATGATGTTTATAAAGGAATATTTACGTCATTTTCCAAAATAAGGACCTTTTAACCTTTTCGACAAATTAAGGTAAGAATGTCTTTTTTTAACTTATACGGTGGGGGTAGATATTTTCCCCCATTGTGAAATAATTAATGATCCCCTTAAAATTTTATAAGAATATTTTCAAAGTATATGATTAATTTTATAATTATTTCACTTTAAAATGATTTCAAAAAAAGAGATATTTCTCTCAAATAGTTTTGATTTCATCTATGTCAACATCCTTTGATAAATTTTAATATTATTTGAAGTTGATTTATTATGATACAAAACTTCAATATTGTATTAAAGTTTTTGTGATATGTTTGACTGTGGATGTGTTATTTTAATACCATTCATGGTTTATGGAGAAAGTATTTACATTTCATATGCTAATTTTAATACAAATGTTTATGTTATGTTTAAGCATATTCATAAGAGGAATGCATTGGACTTAGTAAGTAATAGGTGGAGCCCGTTATAGATCCTCTATGCATCGGTATGTTTCATGATAAAAACTAATGTCTTGGCTTGAGGCCTTGACAAAATCTTATTAGTATTATTGGCACGGGGCCTTGGTTACGTGGTAATGATAGTCTGGAATTATGCATTTTATCATTATGAAAGTGGTTATTGATAATGCATGTGATTATTGGACTAGTAGAATATCCATGTGAATAAGTAAATGATATTATTTCACTTTAATTTTTTTATATTATACAGAATAATATGTTTAAAAGGATTTTGTTTTAGTTATACATTGCCATAAATGGTTATGTTTATTTATGAAAGTTTCCACAATATTGTTATCCTTACCGAGCATCGCAGCTCACCCCTTTATATTTTTATTTTTCCCAGGATGGGAAGAAATATTTTATGACTAACCTATAGGGATATTATGAAGGATATATGAGTGTTAACTATGGAGACTATGTTTTTATAGTTTTTCACTTTATTTTTTAATGTAACAAATATGAATGTATCTAGTGTTTCCAAGGCTACTAAAATATTTGGTCTTTCGAGACTTGATCATTTGTGATTATGCCAATGTTATATAATAATGCACAGAATCTAGGTAACTAGAGTCAGCGCATTACAGTTAGGGGAATAATGAGAAATATGGAGAGAGATGAAGAGATATAGAGAGAGTTAAAGGGAAATAGGTGGCCCTGGTTTGGATTTTTTGGGTTGTCATCCCTATCTGGTGGTGTGTCGGGGTATGTTGTAGATCTGATGGATGTGGAAGTGGTTCTCAGGATGTGTTTCCTCTCATGGTGAAATTTTATATGATTTCCATTTAATGTGAATGTCCTTTAGAAATATGGGTCTTGTAATTGCACTAAACCAAATGGTTAAAAGTTATAGTAACAAAAACACTATCCAAACGAGAATTAAGCATACCTATGTTAAGATGAAATCAACAATTGAAGAGCATTACATTTTCACCTTAATGAAATACAATTATCAGGATCTGTTTATCTTGATCTACCTTATATTATTCATTGTAGAGATTTGAACTCTCATATGAATCAAGTTGAAGATTCTCCAGTTCATCCAATTACCATAATCATTCCTCATCAAATTTTCCAAAATCAAAATTACAAGTTCTCATAGCCCAAAATGATTTCTATTGGATTTCATCTATAAAATGATATGTTTTAACTAAAACTATCCTAAAAGGAGACATCCTAATATATTTTTTATAGGCAGTTCAATAAGACCAAAGTGCATCACCTATTATTCTAGGCCTTTCATTTCTGGTGGGTTTTACAATTATCTCAAGAACACATTTCACTGAACTATTAAAATGATCTGACATGCCATTTGTTTGGGGGTGATAAGAAGTTGATGTTTTATGTACAGTCCCAATATTTTTTAAAAGATATTCCACTGTAATATTATAAAAATGGGTTCCTAAGTCACTTATCCGGGCATGTGGTGCGCCAAATCAGTGGAAGATGTGTGTCTTTAAGAACTACCTCACAGTATGAGAATTATCCTTTCTAGTGGGTTTGGCATCGACACATCTATAAACATAGTCAGTCACAAGAATATTGTATGATAATCCATTAAAAATTTGGAATGGTCCCATTGAAATAGATGGACCAAACATCAAAGATCTCAAAAAAAATTTAAATCCGTTTGGGGTATTTCATTTCTCCTTGAAATTGTTCCTATCATTCGGATAGTGGGACATGATTAATAAGAACCCATCTGACTCATGGAATAGTGAAGGAAAAAAGAATCCAGATTCATAGACCTTTCTAGAGGTCCTTTGGTGTCCAATATGGCCACCACCCGATAATGAGTGATAGAATACTATGATGGAGAAATGTTCATCTTCATCAACAAATATCATTATTACAATGTTATCCCCAGTTTTCAATATTTATTTTCTTCCCAAAAATAGTATTTTCAATAAATTTTCAACTTCATTTTATTGTCCTTTTGATAAAGTTTCTTGAAAAACACAAGAAACCACATAATTTACAATTGGGGAATACCATAGTATATTTGGAGTGATAAATTAAAGGTGCCCAGTAAGAAATTCTGGATCAATGATTTATGAAAGAGAAGAATATTAAATTCTACTTAGGTGATCAAACATTGGGTTCAACATTCCTGGTATATCTTTGACATTTAGGTCAAACTCTTATAGCATTATGATCCATCTTATTATCCTTGAGTTGGAATCACCTTTTTTGAGTTTGAATTTATAGTAGAATACTCTGTGAAGATGATGATTATGGCTCCTAAGAGATAGGGCCAGAATTTATCTATGTCTAAAACCACTGTTAAAAGTTTCATATCATTCATAGTGTAGTGATATTGAGTATCATACAATGATATTGAGTAATAATAGTTGAAATGAGGTATTTTTTTCTCTTATTTGACCAATAGTAGCCCAAACGGCTCTATCAGAAGCATCACACATCAACTCAAAGGGTAAGGACCAATCTGGGGGTTGGATTATCGGGGCCGATGTAAGATTAATTTTGTGTTCAATGAAGGATCTCTTCAAAACCTCATCAAAATGGAATTTGACATCATTTTGGAGAAACATAGTGAGTGGGAGGTAAATACTACTCATGTTATGGATGAATCGAAGATAGAAACCAGCATGCCCTAAGATGTAATGGATGTCTCCAATAGAATTTGATTCAGTAAGTGATTAGATCACTTCAATTTTGACACGATCAACTTCAATACTCTCGTTTGAAATTATGATCCCGAGAAAAATCTTATTTTCAACCATGAAGTGTCATTTTTCAAAATTTAACACAACGATGCACTTGACAATCATTTGAAGGAATAGAGAGAGTGAATTAAAGCACGATTCAAATGACTCACCATCAATGGTAAATACATCGATGAATACTCTCATTCATTGTTCAATGAATTCATAATAGATACCAATCACACAGCTCTAGAATCTTGTAAAAGCATTAAAAATAAAAATGAAATTATCCCAAATTCATATGTTACAAAGGGGAATGTGAAAGTAGTTTTTAATGGTCTTAAGGATCGACTGGGATTTGGAAGTAGCCAGTGTATCCATAAAGAATGATATAGTGTGACATTAAAACTAATCATTCTAGAATATTATCATGGAATGGAAGAGTGTAGGGATATTTTCATGTTTCAACATTCAATTTTAGGTAATCAATGAACACACTCTATTTTTTCTTCACTTGAGATGTGACTACATCACTATATTCATTTGTGGAAACTGTTATCCCACATTTCATTGGTATAACTTGAATTGGTATAACCCATTCACAATCAGAAATTGGGTAGATAATACCAGTTTGATGAATTTTGGTGATCTATTCCCTAATGACCTCATGAATGAGTGGATTGAGTCTTCTTTGTTGTTGTCTAGTTTGTTTGTATGATTTCTCAAGATGGATGTGATGCATTAAAAGGGATGGTTTGATTCCTGGTATGTTATCTAGGGTCCAGCTAATGAATTTTTTGATTTCCTATTATACATGAACCAGTTTGGACTCCGCAGTTTCAATAAGTGAAGCACATATAATGACAATGTAGATAGCCGAAACTTGACGTACATAGATATTACATTACTTTTGTGGAATACTTAATACATATCAAAAAAAAGACACACAAGGACCGCAATAGTTTAGAGTCTTTGGAAACATGGAACGTAATCTTCTAATCGTAGTGAAAGATCTTCAACATCTCTCATAAAGATCTTCCACTTTTTGTTTCCTTACCCAAATCAATTCTTTTAATCCTAGGGTAAAATAAAACATAAAAAGGGTGAGCTCAAATGCTCAGTAAAGGTAAGAATGGATAAAATAAAACATACCATATACATTTGAACTAATAAACATGAACATAATGTTTAAGCATATAAATCTTGAGTAACGACATAAAACATTGAAGTACATAAGGCATAGATCATAATGGAACATAAATCATGAAACAATATCATGGGAATAAAACATGTAATTTTGGAATCCATTAAGAACATGTAATGATTTCCATAGTAGCCAAGGCATTGCTTCCAAGACCATATTAGTGGACAAAGTCCCTTTTTGAATCGAGTTCACTCCTCATTCCAGTCCAGTAATACTGAACCAGATTAACTTACAGTTCCAGCCATGTCTATCTCATGAGATATAAATCTTTACCCAATGTATTGGAAGGAGCTATTGGTCCCACCCATCTCATAATGAAATCAATCTTACTTCTGCCACAAAATAATCATACATTATTTATAATAACCCAACGAATAAAATGGGTTCCATAAACATCATCCAATCCTCACATAATCCATATAAAAGAAATGGATATCATTCCATAATAAGAAAAGTAAAACCATGTAAATCATATTGACAATATACCTAAAATATACACATACGAAATAATGTCTTCATAGAAGGAAAATGTTTTTGATAAAACACTTAAAATGAATTCAAGAGGAAAATAACCCTTCTTCATAAAAATCATTTTCTTTTCACAAAATGTCATGCAATTTTAGAAGAAAAGGATTTTTTTGAAAATAGTCATGAAATATTTTGGAGGATTCTTCATGAAAATAAGGCTTTATAAAACCGTAAAATTTCTTTCATTCCATATAAGTTAAAAAAACATTCTTCTCTTACTTTTTTCGGAAAAGACAAAAAAGTATCTCGTAACCTAAACAAATGAAAGATTACACACATACCATGTAGTAAAGGACAAAAAGGGAAAAATTACATTAAACATACATAATAACACTTTTAAAAATCATGGACTTGGATGATAATAATAACCCCATTAAATACTTATGAATAAACTATCTCTGATAAGAACGAGATTGGAAAAGTTATACCTTACATTAGGTCCGATATGCTTCGTACGTATCCAAACCTACTGTATAATGATTTAAATAATGTCATTGGCTAATTAAAGAATCATATTCAATGTTATTATATCATATATGGTTTACTTATGACTTTATATTACCCGTTCTTTTGTAAATTCATGTTAAAGTAGCGTTTTGGGTAAAATAGTTTCAATTTCGTTCGTGTTTTAACTTTTAATTAATCATATGATTACATAGATAATGATTACTTACATCCAGAATGTAAACCATGATTTATATATATTATATATTCAGAATATACATATATATAATGGATCGATAAATGGAAATAACTACACCGTTCATGGTGATGGTAGGCCCTACGTACGCATGAACGTTGTTATCGCTTCCTTATTGAATTTAATGAAATTAAGTAGATGACATAAATATATATATACATAAATCCAGTAGCATTATTATGTCATATATTACATGATTACTTATTATATATACTTTATAATCATTCTTGAATGGTTATCATGGAGAGTGAATCTCATCACGTCGTGGAGACGGTATTCCGTACATACGCCCGAGCGATTATATCATTCCTATGATCATGGAATTGTATTAAAGTGTATGTATAATATTAAAAAATAAATATCACTTTAAAATAATCTTATATATTCATTACTTTCACCATTATACCCATCCAAGTAAGGTGGTGGTGGAAAATAGCTTACCCCACTGCGTGGAGACGGTATTCCGTACGTACGCACGCGCGGTGATTTCCTTTTCCGTAGGATGGATAGATGGTGAAATATGGTTGTTTCATACATATAATAACATATAATTATATGAGTGATACTTATTTTATTACTTCATAATGAAACACCTAATGAAGAAGAATTGGAAGAAGAAATAATGTTGAAAGAATCGGTAAGGGATATTACCTCTTCTTTGAAACGCATCTTTGAGACCTCCAGTTAGGGAACTAAAATTGGTCTTTAAAGAAGACCAGAACAACTAGGATGTTTATAGGGATGTGGAGGAGATAATTTGGCAGGGTTTGGTCGAGCATGAAGGCTCAATGTGCTGTGAGGAAGAGAGGGATGAGTTTCCCTTTTATAAGGGAGGAGGGGGGCACCTTTTGAAAAACTAAAAATATTATTTTATTATAAAGTCATATACGATTTTAATAGCTCCAAATTGAATAATTTCTATGCTAAGGTGGATATGGTTCTATACCCTCTCATCCAATATAATTTAGACATGTTTAGGTTTCTATTTTAACCTTTTCATTTAGATTTAACTTTAAGTTAAATAATTTCACTTTTATCGTGTCTTCTTGTTTTCTTACACTATAAGGTTAATAAAAATACTATAACAATCCAAACAAACCCCAAGTTGTTTATTATTGATATATATAATCATATCTCAGTCATTTGGCTTAACCTTAGATTTTTAAGAATAAAATAACAGTTAATAATATAATATTTGTTTTAAAAACTATTTTATGTTAATTTTAACACTATTCGGTAATAGATTTTTGTGAAAATCACAACAAAACTATTATTTTCGAAAGAAAGTTATTTAAATCAACACTAACATGTCATATTAACATATAAAATAACTTTAATTCATTAAAAGACTCAAATTACATTTATTTGGGTATTTATAACAATAATTACGTCAATATTTCATTAATAATATAATTACTGCATCATTATTGTGTCATAAATAAATTAAATTATTTAATGTCTAAAAATTAAAAATAAAATACCATTATGTAGGAATGATTTTTAGTTTTCTATTTAATATTTATAGTCGAATTTATCGTATGTATAACCCCATATTAAAAATGATTTATTAATTAAACATTGATTTTAACTATTTTAACCCTTCTTTAAATAAATTAATAATAAATGTCATAATCTAATCCAGGTGGGCCTAAATGGTCATATTTTATACCTAAAGTTGTTTTTGTTAGAATTAAACTTATCCAATTTAATTAGAACATTTTTATGGTAATAATAATATCATTTTTACCCTTAATTACCCTATTTACTTTTAACCGTGGTAAAAAAGTAAAAAGTTACTATTCACCAAAAATTATTTTCATCTCATTGAACCACATTTTAGTCCCTGATATTAACCGTGTCTCTCGGATTTTCGAAATTCAATTCACAGATGTGGTGAAATTTCATTTAAATGAAAAACTCAGTTTTTTTATCTACCACTAAGTGGTTTCACTATTCATAAAAAATTGATGTTTTTGAGAAAAATACAAAAAATTCAGCCGAAGAATTTTTTGATATTCCAAATTAAAAATTGATGTCTAATTTTCAAAATTCAAAACATTGAAGTGGCATTAATTAATTTTAAAATTTATTCCTGTTATCAAAAAAAATAGCGTGTTTTTAAGAAACAATAACTATCAAAAGATTGATACTTATTTATATCCAGTTTCAAAGTGAAATTAATTTCAATGAAAAAAATTGGATTAAATGGTGAAAATATATTCTAATTACTATTTAAAACCAATTAAAAAGATAATATAACGATATAAATTATTGCGATGAAAAAAGGTGTTTTTAATTAAAATATACCGTGTTTTTACTATTCATTAAAATATGAATGTTATCATAAAAATGTCAAAACATTATCCAAATTAGATTTTTATATCTTGAATCCAAGGAACAATTTTATTTTGTCAAATTTAACTTTCAAACTTGTCAAAAACTAGATTTAATGTGGGTGCGCCATCAAAAGGAGGCAAAACTGCATTTTTTAAAAAATACTTATTTTAACCGAAAATTTTATTTTGTTCTCATACCATGCTCTAGAAAATATGTAAGATGGATAATAATGTTATAAAATTAAAAATTTAGTTACTACTATTCATAGCGGCTATTCCATAATTATATTATAAAAATATATCGTTGTTTTGTGAAACCCGGTATTACGTACTACACACGCTATCGAGGAAGTTCGTGATTGTGTGTAATGAAAGCCAAGTTAGGGTTGTGTATACTACAAGCTAATATGGTTTTTCATATAGTGCAAGATGATATTGGTGTAGCATACAACAGAAGACATCAATGAAATAAAAAAAATTATTTTTCATAAAATCTCGGGGTTTTACATTCTTCCCCCCCTAAAATGAATTTCTCCCTCAAAATTCATCGGGGTTATAAATGGTTTACTACTCGAATGTTTCTTTAATAGAAACCCACATCATAAAAAGAAATACCAAAACCAATATTTAAAAAACTAATGTATGAAACGTAACGGTTACCCAAATTAACTCATCACTGGGTTTCCATATAGGAGAACATAGGTGAAAATATGGATATGGAAGAAACATATAACCATCAAGTTTTGATAGAGAGTGGTAGAGAACATGGCTATGAAAAAGCCAACAATCAAAAATCCATTTATTTGTGATGATATAAGGTACCATCTGATTCATCAGATATAAGAGCACTAGGACAACATTTTTGGTTATCAATATCATTTCCCTAAAGTTGAAAATTTTGAATTAGAAGAAATAATTGCTTGATTTTGGTACAATCTCATTGTTCATCTTGATTTGAACAATTTCCACTTCATCTCTTAAGGAAATGATGTTGGATTTAATATTCGTGAATATTTAGCAGATCATGTGATAGAATGATGGGTCATTCCATCTGTTTCAAACAAAAGGATAGCAAAAGTAATTAAATTTACATAAGTCTGTCTATGGTGAGGTTAATCATATATGACTCCAAAAATGAACTTATACTTCATATATCAGACCACTTAATAAAATAAAACTATTTTCTACTAACCAAGGACTTCTTGTAGGCCAGTGGTAGGTGATAAAGGCCAGTCACACTTCGGTTGTGTGTTCGATTCCCAGATCCTTATCCGACGCCATGGGTTTTCGCCCATCCTGTAGGTTGTCCTTTTTGTAAAACTACCATACTATAATAATATCGAAAAAATTTCTATCCTTAAACAATACAAACTTATTTCCAACATAATCCATTCCAATATTTAGGCTTATCTAAAATACTTCGGTCCGTGATCATTATATATAGAAAACAATTACTAGAATGGTTATCTACCAAGAATGTGAATACAAGCATTTATCACACATATATCATAAGATATATCTTGTTGGTTTCAATCCAAAAACATGAATACCTTAGTCATATATTCTCTTGAAACATAAATTACCATAGAACATTATTGAAAACACGAATACTGTCAAAAGTTAACTCTTTCCAAATACCAACATCCCAAAAAATCTATATAATCAAACCATAATATCACTTAGTCCATATATCAGTCATGAGCTCATGAATATAATCAAACATCTCATTATCTTCTTATCCCTTCATTATGCGCATAACATCTACTTCCCAAAAAATTTCAATCATTTTTTCAGGGTTACTAGAACAATATAATTATTGAAAACCAATACATAGATATTCCAAAATTCCACAACACCATAATTGAGATTCCATGATACTATTTTAAAATCCCATTACATAAAAAATTAATCACTACACAGCATAATTTTCATACTGAACATCACAAATAGTGATCGCATGAGACTTCCCTTTATTCTTTTTCTTTAAGAGGTTTCTCACGTTGATCATCATTAACCTTTGGATTAGGGAATTTATTAGTATAATTCCCCATTTCCTTAAACATGAAGCATTGATGTGTTGGTGGAGATTTCTATGTAGTCTTTTCTCTATTCACATCATTAGAAACCTTTTTACCATTACTTTGACAATCAACTACTCAATGATCTTATGTTCCACACATAAACCATTTTCTAGTACCTTTTAGGAAATCTCCACCATGCTTATTTCCAAACATTGAGCAAAATGAAACATTCATCTTATTTTGACCATTTTTTTAGTTTTCTCCTTGATCTCCATCTTTCATTTCTTGTCAAAACCATGAGATGGATATGATACACCAACATCCAGTTCTACCTTGATAGCACAACACACAATTTCTTCATAGCTACTAAATTCTCTTATAGATAATGCCCTTCGTAGTCTTGGTTTTAAGCCACTGAAAAATAGATCAACTTTACTTTCATGTTGGATGATAAAGCTAGATGCATACATTTCATGTCTTGTAATATTCTCTTCATATATACCAACAGATTCATCATACTTCTACTTATGATCATGAAACTCTATTTCCATCTTTGTTCGAAGAATACGAGTGATGTACTTACTAAAAAACATGTTCTTGAACTCGTCCCATTCCATGGACTCAATTTCATCTATTTACCTCGTATTCTTGATAAGATTCCACCCTTGATCAGCATCACCTTCCAAATAATATACTTCTAAGATGACATTATAATTCATAGAACATTGTCGGATTGAAAATATATTTTCAGTAGTATTGTTCCATTGTTCAGCCACTAAGGTATCAGAAGATCCGCTGAATGAAGGTGGATGCTGCCTCATGAAGGATTCAACAAAATGTTTCTCCTTTCTCTGCTCATTTTGAAATCCATAATGATTCATAGCTTGTGTATGTATAGAAATAAGATTGTTCACTCCATCTCCCATGGAATAGGTTTGGTCGGGAGGAAAATCATTGAATTTTCCATTACATTGATCAATACGGTTCCTTCGTTCTCCAGCCATCGTCAAAAACCCAAAAAAAATGGTGTGAGAGGAAAATAACATGCTAGAGAAAACAAAATAATAAAGGAGGAGTACCTTCAATATCTAACATCTTAGGTTTAATTCTAAAATTATTAGTGAAATTATAGGACTATAACCTATATGAATACTTAACCATAGGGGCATCCCTAGACATAACATATAAATATCTCTAGGTATCTCACTAAAGTTTTCACATCCAAGTTTACAAAGATTAACTAAACCTTTCCTGTAATACCAATTGTAGATACTTGAAGCTTTATGTACATAGATATTACATTACTTATGTCGAATACTAAATACATAACAAAAACAGACACACACGGACCGTAATAGTTTAGTGTCTTTGGAAACATGGAACTTAATCTTCTAATCATGGAGAAAGATCTTCAACATCTCCCATAATGATCTTCTACTTTTTGTTTCCTTACCTAAAACCTTTCTTTTAATCCATTGGGAAAATAAAACATAAAAAGGGTGAGCTCAAATTCTCAGTAAGGGTATGCATTGATAAAATGAAACATACAATATACATTTGAACTTAAAAACATGAACATAATGTTTAAACAACAAAATATTGAGCAACGACATAAAACATGGAAGTACATAAGGCATAGATCATAATGTAACACAAATCATGATAAAATAGTATGGGAAAAAAACATGTAATTGTGGCATCCATTAAGCACATGTAATGATTTCCATAGTAGCCAATACACTGCTGCCAAGACCATATTAGTATACAAAGTCCCTTTCTGAATCGAGTTCACTCCTCATTCTAGTCCTGTAATACTGAACCGGATAAACATACCGTTCCAGCCATGTTTATCTCATGAGATATAAATCATTACCCAATGCATTAGAGGGAGATATAGGTCCCACCCATGTCATAATGAAATCAATCTTACTTATGCCACAAAATAAACATACATCATTCATAATAACCCAACGAAAAAAATGGGTTTCATAAAAATCATCCCATCATCACATAATCCATATAAAACAAATGGATATCATTTCATTATAAGAAAATTGAAAACATGTAAATAATAGAAACATTATACCTGAAATAGAAACATATGAAATAATGTCAACTTAGATGGAAAATTGTTTTGATAAAACACTTAAAATGAATTCATGAGGAAAATATACTTTCTTCTTAAAATCATTCTATTTTCACAAAATTTCATGAAATATTAAAAGAAAATGATTTTATTGAAAATAGTCCTGAAATATTTTGGAGGAAGCTTCATGAAAATAAGGCTTTATAAAACTGTAAGAATTATTTCATGCAGTATAAGTTAAAAAACATTCTCCTCGTACTTTTTTCGGAAAAGTCAAAAAGTACCTTGTAACCTAAAAAAAGAAAGATTCATTACATACCACATAGTAAAAGAAAAAATGGGTAAAAAGTACATTAAAATAAATATAATAACACTTTTAGAAAACATGGACTTGGATGATAACAATAACCCCAGTAAATACCTATGAATAAACAATCTCCGATGAGAACGAGATTGGAAAAGTTATCCCTTACCTTAGGTCTGATATGCTTTTTACGTTTCCAAACCCCCTATATAATGATTTAAATAATGTTATTGACTTATAAATAATCAGATTCATTGTTATTATATCATATATGGTTCACTTATGACTTTATATTACCCATTCTTTTGTAAATTCATGTTAAAGTATCGTTTTGGGTAAAATCGTTTCATTTGTCGTTCGTGTTTTAACTTGTAATTATTCATATGATTACTTAGATCATGATTACATACATTCATATTGTAAAAAATGATTTATATATAATATATATTCATTATATACATATATATAATTGATCGATAAATGGAAATATATACGACTTTCATGGAGACGGTAGGTCGTACGTACAGATGAATGATGTTTTTGTTTCCTTATTGAATTGAATGGAATTAAGTAGATGTCATAAATATATATATACATAAATACAGTATCATTATTATGTCATATATTTCATTATTACTTATTATATATACTTTATAATCATTCATGAATGGTTATCATGGAGTGTGAATCTCATCGCATCATGCAGACGGTATTACGTACGTACGCACGAGCGATGATATCATTCACATGATCATGGAATTGTATTAAAGTGTTTTTATAATATTAAAAAATCAATATCACTTTATAATAATCATATATATTCATTAAATTCACCATTATACCCATCCAAGTAATGTGGTGGTGGAAAATAGATTACACCACGGTGTGGAGATGGTATTCTGTACGTACGCACGCGCGGTGATTTTGTTTTCCGTAGGATGGATAGATGGTGAAATATGGTTGTTTAATTCATATAATAAAATATAAGTATATGATTTATACTGATTTTATTACTTCATAATGAAACAACTAAAGAAGAAGAAGTGGAAGAAGAAATAAAGTTGAAATAATCGGTAACGGACATTACCACTTCTTTGAAGCGCCTCTTTTAGACCTCCACTTAGGGAACTAAAATTGGTCTTTGAAGAATCCAAAAACCTCTAGGATGTTTATAGGGAAGTGTAGACGAGAATTTGGCAGTGTTTGGCCGATATTGAATGCTCAAAGTGGTGTGAGGAAGAGAGGGAGGAGATTCCCTTTTATAAGGGAGGAGGGGGGCCCCTTTGGATTAACTAAAAATATTATTTTATTATAAAGTCATGTTCGGTTATTAATAGTTCCAAATTGATTTATTTCATATATAAGGTGGGGATGGGTCTAATTAATATCATCCAATAGAATTTAGACATGTTTAGGTTTGTATTTTGACATTATCATTTTGATTTAACTGTAAGTTAAATAATTTATCTTTTACCGTGTCTTCTTGATTTCTTACACTATAAGGTTAATAAACATATTATAAAAAGCCAAATGAACCTAAAGTTGTTTATTATTAATATATATAACCTTGTCTATGTCATTTGGTAGAACCTTAGATTTTTAGGAATAAAATAACTATTAATAATGTAATATTTGTTTTAAAAACTATTTTATGTCAATTTTAACACTATTTCATAATTGATTTTTGTGAAAATCATAACCGAAATATTAATTTGAAACAAGTTAATTAAATCAATAAAAAATGTCATATTAACATATAAAATTATTTTAATTCATAAAAAGTCTCAAATTACACATATTTGTGTATTTATAACATCAATTATGTCAATATTTTATTAATAATATAATTACCGCATCATCATTGTGTCATAAATAAATGAAATTATATAAAGTATAAAAATTAAAAATAAAATACCATTATGTCGGAAATCGTTTTTGATTTATAATTAATATTTATAGTCGAATTTATCTTATGGTTAACCCTATATTAAAAATTATTTATTTATTAAACTTTGATTTTAACTATTTTAACCCTTCTTTAAATAAATTAATAATAAATGTCCTAATCTAATCCAAGTGGGCCGAAATGGTAATATTTTATTCCTAAGGTTGTTTTTGGTCGAATTACACTTATCCAATAGAATTAGGACATGTTTTAGGATAATAATAATATCATTTTTACCCTTAATTACCGTATTAACTTTTAACCGTGGGAAAAAAAGTAAAAAGTTACTATTCACCAAAAATAATTTTCATATAATTGAACCACATTTTAGTCTTTTATATTAACAGTGTCTCTCGTATTTTCTAAATTCAATTCACATATCTAGTAAAAATTTATTTAAATGAAAATGTCGGTTTTTTTATCTACCACTAAGTGGTTTCACTATTCATCGAAAATTGACGTTTTTCAGAAAAATACCAAATATTCAGCCTATGAATTATTTGATATTCCAAATTCAAAATTGATGTCTATTTTTCCATGTTCTAAAAATAGATGTGGCATTAATTAATTTTAAAATTAATTCCAATTATCAAAACAAATGGCGTGTTTTTAAGAAACAATAACTATCAAAGCATAGCTACTTATTTATATCTAATTTCAAAGTGAAATTAATTTCAATGACCAACATTGGATTAAATGGTAAAAATATATTCTAATTACACTTTAAAAATAATTAAAAATATAATCTTACCATATAAATTATTGCCATCAAAAAAGTTGTTTTTAATTAAAATATAGCGTGTTTTTACAATTCATTAAAATATGAAAGTTATCTGAAAAATATCGAAACATTATCCAAATTAAATTTTTATATCATGAATCCAAGGAAGAATTTTATTTTTTCAAATTTAACTTATAAACATGTCGAAAACTAGATTTAATGTGGGTGCGCCACAAAAGGCGGCAAAACTGTATTTTTTTAAAAATACTTATTTTTCCCGAAAAAATTATTTTGTTCCCATACCATGTTCTAGAAAATATTTATAATGATTAATAATTTTATAAAATAAAAAATGTAGTTAATTCTATTCATAACGGCTATTCCATAATAATATTATAACAATATATCATTGTTTTGTGAAACCTGGTATTGCGTATTACACACGCTATCGAGGAAGGTATTGATTGCATGTAATGAAAGCCAAGTTAGGGTACCATATACTGAAAGATAATATGGTGTTGCGTATAGAGCCAGATAATATTTGTATAACATACAACAGAAGACATCAATGAAATTAAAAAGAACATTTTTCGTAAAATCTCGGGGTGTTACAGACATGATAAGAGTGATAATGGAAAAGGAATGCATATTTTTGGTGTTAAGGAAGTGGTTTTTAATCAGAATCTTCTATCAATTGTGGGTTAAGAAAACTCAAGAATGGAGGAAGGTGATTTAGTTGGTTTTAGTTCATTTTCATTGATACATTCTGATGTGGAGTAGTAGAGATTAGAGTAGATGTGGGATTTGAGAGAGTTTTCAAGATTCACTAGATTGATATTGTATTTTAAAGAAAGTTCCACATCAAGTTCACCATTTATGACTTGGTTAATCATGGTTCATATTTCACAAGATCCTCTCTCATTTGAACATGATGAACATGATGGAAAGGGGTTCAATTGACTCTCAGATGTTTCTTCAGAAGCGTGGATTGAGAATGTAGAGTTATCCTCATATGGGTATCTCATGCCTATAAAAATGTTTAACATTAACATTAGGTCACCAAATTATATCGATAAGAAGCCTAAAATGACATCAATTTTGGGTCTCTCTATCATTATGAATTTCCTTCCTAGGACTAGGGGATATCCAGAAGAGTTCATTTTAACTCCCATGCCAAGGACATATAATTCAGTGGGGAAGATAAGATAATTGACTCAGACAAGGAAATACCCAATTATTCTCTCAGGACTAGCTGTGCTTCGATTTGATAGCATGATGACAACACTCATTGGATGTATGGGACATAGACCAAGGTTATAGAATATGGATTTAAGCATGACATTAATTAAGGCCTCATTTCTTTAATTGAATCATCAATGTTGGAACTCCCAATAAGGGAATGAATCATAAAGGTCCAAGGATATTTTCACTTTATAGGAATATACTACTGGGTGGAACCATTTTTGAAGGTCCTATATTCCTCTTGTTGGTTAAGAATTCCTTAAGAAACTTTGTGTACTTATAGATTTGTTTCATGGAATATAAGGGAGGAATGTTCACTTCAACATGTCTAAACATGTCATGAATTTCAAGATCTTGTTCAAAGGAATTTTTTGGCTATGAAATGTCTTGAGGAAAACAAATTATGTTCCAATGTTGAATGGAGGGAATTGAGGGAATAGATTCCAATAACATTTCATGAATCTTTTTATATTAATTTTATAGGTCAAAATTTAAAGGGTTGTCGTAGGAATCATCATGAGGCATAGCAATTTTCATTAAATATCTAAGTTAAATTGAACATACATTATACTTGGGGTTGGGTAATTGTTTAGTTAAGAGATGGGAAGAATTTGATTGTTGATGCTGTATCCAGTGGGATACTAGTTGACCAATTTGGGTCTCAATATTTTTTTAGGCTGGAACTGGTGAAAGAGGCAAGATCTTCCACTACACTTTACCATGGTTTCATGGGAGAAGAGGCTTCTCTTGATTTGGGATGACCTTGATTTTGTTTCTTTGGAAATAGATTGTATTCATTTTGGAATGGAGAATGTGCACTAGGATAGTGGAAAACTAGAATAGAAGAAGGAGAATTTCTCATTCATTGTTGACGACCAAACAGATAAGGTTGTTGGAAGATATCCACACCTTTAAAATAATAGAACTAGTTTGGGTTTTGAGGATGGAACTGTGGGATAAGGGTTACATACCTTAATCATTGGTTATAATAAGAAGAGAAGGGCTCAATGTGAGGTTGGATAGAGGTTCTAAGGAAATAAACTCATAATTGAGGCTTGGTTTTATGCTGAACATAGGTTTAATTGAGCTCAATTGGTCCAAATGAATCGGATGGATCATCTCGAAGTTGTTGGAAGGTGTCTGTTTGATGTGCTGTAGAGTTGCAGATTTCAAAATTTATTACATGTCCAGGTAACATCGATTGTGGAGAAGATTTGGGTGGGGATTTGGAAGACACAACTAGTTGTTGAACAATACCTATAAGTTCACTCATCCAGTCGTTTATATTTTTTATCTATAACGATTAACTATCTCAGCCTTGTTTTCTTTGATCATGTGCTCGAGTATTGCATTATTTATTGTCTGCATCCATGTTTCTTATGAGATCTCTTGTAGATGCAGGATTTTTATCAACAAGAGCACTGCCACTTGTGACATCAATGACGTTCCTCTACTTAACCAATAATCTCTTATAGTAGTTTTGGATCAATTGTTGGTTAGGGATTTGGTGATGCAGACAGGTTTCCACAAGATTTTGAACCTCTCCCAGTATTAAAGGAGTGATTAATTTGGTAATTGATAGATACAACTTATTTTCTTTCAGAAAAAAGCCGTACAGGAAGCAGGGATGAGTTTCTCTAAGAAGAGTCGCTTCATGTCATTCAATGTGGTTATAAAACCTGGAGGGAGTAGTAAATCCATGAATTGTGGGAGTCATCCAGGGAGAATGGGAATGCTCAGAGTTTGAGTTGTTCCTCAAATAGCCCTTGAGGCCTCATAGTACAACACACCACTTGGAACTCTTTAAGATGATGTTTTGGATCCTCACTAGCACACATATGCCTCAAAACAGTTTGTGATGACTCAATAAGTGCATTCAAGAAACCAAGGATGAAATCCAGGTGGAGGCTTATATCCAGGGTACAATAGCAGTATTGTTGCAGTAATATAGAAGGTACTTTAGTGGGAATAGTAGCAGGTACTATTTAAAACTGTAGCAGTCTGGACTATTACTCCATTTTGGCCTTCAGGCCCCTGATTTGGTCCCAGAGTCCTTTATGTCATTCAGGCCACCCAGGCCTTTGGGTGAGTAAGACATTTGGGCCACCTCAAGGCCTTTAGGCCACCTCAAGGACTTTGAGCCACCTGTAGTGTATATGCAGACTAGACAACCTACATAAAACAAGTTCTAGAAGGAGGATGAGAAATGAGATTTCACCATAGTAGATGCTAAATGGATTGAAATAATGAGAGTGTATGGAACCTGTTATCAGGACAAACCTATGAATTCATTTGAAGACCTAGCCGAACAGACATAAAAAGTTTGAGAGCTTATTTAATGATAAAGATGTTGGGAGCAGCATTTTCGAGTAGTTAGACTGGGTTGTATGTATTGTTTTAAGCTTATGGGAAATGAATACTTCTAAGGACTACTTTCCATTTAATAATTAAACATATGGGTGTAGAGACCCAAAGATTGACGTACATGAAATTTACATTAATTTTAAAGAATACTTAATACATAATTAAAACAGACAACAAATGACCGTAATAGTTTAGTGTATTTTGAAACATGGAACATAATCTACTAATCTTGGTGAAATATCTTCAACATCTCCCATAAATATCATCCCTTTTTTCTTACCTAAAACCATTCTTTATATCCTGTGGAAACAAAAAAATATAAAGGGTGCGCTCAAATTCTCAGTAAGGGTATGAATAGAAAAAATAATACTAACCATATACCTTTGAACTTCAAAACCTGAACACAACATTTAATCTATAATATCATGAGTTGTGAAATAAATCATGGTAGTGTGTAAGGCATAGATCATAAAGGATCATAAATCATGATAATATATCATGAGAATACAACATGAGACTGTGGAAACCCATTAAAAACATGATATGATTTCCATTGTAGCCAAGGCATTGCTGCAAGGACCATCTTAGTGGACAAAGTCCTTTTCTGAATTGTGTTCACTCCTCTTTCCAATCCTGTATAACTGAACTGGATTAACCTACCATTCCAGTAATGTCTATCTCAAGAGATATAAATCATTACCCAATGCATTGGAGGGATATATAGGTCCAACCCATCTCATAATGGAAAAATTCTAATGTGTGCCACAACATAAACATAAATCATTCATCATAACCCAAAAAATAAAATGGGTTTCATGAAAATCATCCCATCATAACATAATCCATATTAAACAAATGGATATCATTTAATCATAAGAAAATTGAAACCAGTTAAATCATAGGGGCATTATACTTGAATCATACAAATATGAATTAATTTCATCTTAGATGGAAAATGGTTTTGATAAAACACTTGAAATAAATTATAGAGGAAAATATCCTTTATTAATTAAAATCATTTTCTTTTATCATGTTTCCATGAAAATTTTATAAGAAAATGTTTTTTTTTAAAATAGTCATGAAATCATATAGAGTTATCTATATGAAAATAAGGTTTTTTGAAACCGTAAAAATCTGTTCATTTCGTATAATTTTAATAAAAATTCTTCTCGTACATTTAACAAAAAAGTCAAAAAGGACCACATATGGTAAAAAATGAAATATTCCATACATACCTTGTAGTAAAAGTCAAAAATGGGTAAATAGGATTTTAAACATTCATAATACCATTTTTAGAGAACATGGGCATGGATGAAAAATATAACCCCAGTAAATACTTACAAATGAACAATATCGGATAAAAACGAGATTGGAAAATTTATCCCTTACCTTTGGTCTGATATGCTTCATACATATCCAAAACATCTATATAATGATTTAAATAATGTCATTGACTTATTACGGAATCATATTCACTGTTATTATATCATATATTTTTCACTTATGACATTATATTACCCTTTATTTTGAAAATTCCATGTTAAAGAAGCGTTTTGGGTAAAATCGTTTTATTTATTGTACGTGTTTGGACTTGTTGTTATTGATATTATTTTTACATATATCATGATTTAATTACTTCCAAAATGTAAATAATTATTTATATATCATATATTTTCAGTATATATATATAATAGATAGATAAATGAAATGCAATACATCGTTCATGGAGACGGTAGGACGTACGTACGCATGAACGCAGTTTTCCATTCCTTATTTACTTGAATGGAAGTAAGTAGATGACATATATATATACATAAATCCAGTATCGTTATCATGTCATATATTTTATTATTTTCCATTATATATTCTTTATAATCATTCTTGAATGGTTAACATGGAGAATTAATCTTATCATGTCGTGGAGACGGTAATACGTACGTACGCATGAGCGATGATATCATTCCCATAATTATTGAATTGAATTGGAGTGGATGATATAATATCTCAGAACGAGTATGATTTTATAATAACTATATATAGTTATTCTTTACACCATTATACACATCCAGGTAAGGTGTTGGTGAAAAAATAGATTACACCACAGCATGGAGACAGTATTCCGTACGTACGCACGCGCGGTGATTTCATTTTTTGTAGAATGGATAGAAGGGGAAATATTGTTGGTTCATATTTATAATAACATATTAGTATATGATTGATACTAATGTTATTAGTTTATGATGAATAAAATAAATAATAAGAGGTTGAAGATGAAAGAAACTTCGAAGAATCGGTAAAATAGATTACCCCTTCTTCGACACACCTCTTTTAAGATTCCACTTAAGGAACTAGAGTTGGTCTATTGAGGAGACTATAACCTCAATAATGTTTCTAGAGAAGTTTATAAGGAAAATGGGAATGGTTTTCCAAGATTGGAGGCTCAAATTTGTGTAAAGTGATGAGGGAGGATGTGCCTTTTTATAAGGGGGGTGAGGGGCACCTTAGAAAAAAACATAAAATATTATTTTATAATAAAGTCATATTCGTTTTATAATAGCTCAAAATTGATTTCTTTCTATGATAATGTGGGGATACGTCGCAATCCTCTCATCCAATAGGTTTTATACAAGTTTAGGTTACTATTTTAACCTTATCATTTAGATTTAACTCTATGTTAAATAACATAACTTTTACCATGTCTTCTTGTTTCCTCACACTATATAGTTAATAAACTTATTATAACAGGCTAATCGAACACCAAGTGGTTCATTATTAATATATATAACCTTATATAAATCATTTGGCAGAACTGTATATTTTTAGAAATAGAATAACAATTAATAATATAATATTTGTTTTAAAAATTAATTTTTGTCAATTGTGAAACTATTTGGTAATTGATTTTTTTTAATCATAATAGCATGATTATTTAGAAAAAAGATAAATAAATCAATAATATCATGTCATATTAACTTTTAAAATTAGCGGAATTTATAAAAAGTCTCAAATTACATTTATTCGGGTATTTATAACATCAATTATGTTAATATTTCATTAATAAGGTAATTATTGCATTATCGTTGTGTCATAAATAAATCTAATTATTTAATGTATAAAATTATAAATAAAATAAAAATATGTATTAAATCTTATTATCTTTCTAATGAATATTCACAGACAAGTTTATCTTGTGTATAACCCTATATTAAAATTTGTTTAATTAATAAACATTGATTTTAACTCTTTTAACTCTTCTTTAAATTAAATAATAATCATCATCATAATATAATACAAGTGGACCTAAAAAGTATTATTTGATTCCTAAGGTTGTATTTGGTCGAATTAAACTTATAAAATTGTATTAAGACATTGTTAAGGTAATAATAATATCATTTTACCCCTAATTACCCAATTTACTTTTAACCGTGGTAAATAAAAGTACAAAACTTACTATTCAGAAAAAAATATTTTTATCTCATTGAACCACATTTTACTCATTGATATTAACAATGTCTCTTCTGTTATCTAAATTCCACTCATAGATGGGGTAATTTTATGATTTATGTAAATTTTACAAATTCTCCTAGTATTTGTGTAAAAGACGGTGAAAAGTTCAATAAGCTTTTTATATATCTAAAATTATTATAAAATGAATTCAATGAATTAAAATAAACTAATATAGGTATTATGTATCAATTTTTACCTAAAATAAACTTAAATAAAATAAATAATTATTTAAATAAAAAGCTGTTTTTTAAATAGCAACCCTGTGTTTTCACTATTCCTCAAAATTTGAACGTTTTAAGAAAAATAACCAAAATTCACCCTAGTCTAATTTCGATATTCCAAATAATAAAATGAAGTCCATATTGAATGATAAAATTTATAAAATTTTAAAAAGTTGGTATTACTATTTATAACAGCTATTTTATATAATATTTGAATAACATATCGTTGTTTAGTGAAACCCGGTATTGCGTACTAGATACGCTATCAAGGAAGGTCGTGATTGTGTGTGATGCAAGAAAAGTCAGGGCTGCGTGTAGTGCATTCTTACATTGGTGATGCGTATAAAATAATCAAAACATATTTCATTTATACATTTAACAAAATCTATACTTAATGTTGCGTAGAATAATTTCCACAAAACGAACATGAAATTGTGTGTAACACAAGCCAAGAATAGTGTTGAGTATACTTCAAGCTAAGACAATGTAGCATATAGTAAAATATAATCATGGTGTATTTGCAATAGAAGACATCAATGAAATTAAAAATAATATTTCAAATAAAATCTCAGGGTGTAACATTCCACCCCCCTTAAAATGAATTTCGCCCTCGAAATTCACCGGGGTTATAAATGGTTTTCTACTTAAAAGATTCATTCATATAAACACACATCATAAAAAGGAATATTAAATCAAAATTTTAAAAACTAATTTATGAAATGTAATAGTTACCCAAGTTAACTCATCACTGAGTTCCCGCATATAAGATCATAGGAGAAAATATGGATATGGAAGAGAAATCTAACCATCATGTTCTGAAGTCGAGCGGTAGAGAACATGGGTATGAAAATTCCAACAATCACAAATCAATAAATTTTTTATGATTTAAGGTACCATCAAATTAATCAGATATAAGTACACTAGGACAAAATTTTTAGTTTTTAAGATCATTTTCCTAGTGGTAAAGAGTTGTTGAATTAAAAGAAATACAAACTTGATTTTTGTACAATCTCACCATTGTTCATTCCTTGATCTATTTTCACTTCATCTCATAATGAAATGAAGTTGAATTTGTCATTCTTGAAGAATTAGCAGATCATGTGATAGAACGGTGGGTCATTCTATCTATCTCAAATAAACGGTTAGAAAAAGTTGTTAAATATACATACGTCCATCTATTGTGAGATTAGTCATATATGGTTCCTAAAATTGATGTATACTTTGTATATCATACCACATAATAAATTCAAACTTGTTTATACTAATGAGGGGCTTCCTGTAGGCCAGAGGTATGCAATAAAGGCTTTTCGCTCTTCAGTTGTGGGTTCGATTCCTGCAACCTTGTCCGATGCGACGGGGTGTCGCCCGTCCTGCAGGTTGTTCATTTTTCTAAAAGTACATTATTATAACATTCCTGAAATAATTTAAAAAAATGTTCTACCCTTAACCAATACTATCTTATATCTAACTTATTTTATTCCAATATTTAGGCATATCCAAAATACATCGGTCCAAGCTCATAGTATAAAGAAAACAATTACTTGAAAGGTCACATAACAAGCACCTATATACCATCATTTATCCCCCATATATCATAGGATATATCTTGTTGGTCACATTCCAATCATGTGAATACCATAATCATGTATTCTTCTGAAACATGTATTACCATAGAACCTTAGTTAAAACATGAATGATGTCAGAAGTTAACTCTTTCCACATACCAAAATACCAAAATTTCTATATACTCAAACCATGATATCACTTTATCCTTATATCAGTCATGAGCTCATATATAATATAAAAATTATTATTTCTATTTATCCCTTCATTATTCGCATATCATCTTCTATCCAAAAATATTTCTATCACATTTCATGGTTACCGGTACCATAATATTATTGAAAACCACCGCAAACCAATACATTGATATTCCAATATTCCACAATACTATAAATGAGATACCACAACATTATTTTGGAATCCAATTACATAAACACTTAATCATTCCACCAAATTGTTTTCATACTCATCATCTCAAATAGTTATTGCATGGGGCTCCCCTTTGTCCTTTTCCTTAATAGGTTGTTCATGTCGATCATTATTAACCATTGGATTAGGGCAGTGGTTACCAAAATTCCCCATTTCCTTGCAATTGTAAAATTGATGTGTTGGAAGAGCGTTCTTGGTAATCTTTTCTCCATTCAAATCATTAGATACCTTTTTCCCATTACTTCGACACTCAACTACTCGATGACCTTCTTTTCGACACTTAAAACATTATCTAGTACCTTTTTGACAATCTCCACCATGCTTCTTTTTGCACTATGAGCATAAAGAAACATTCATCTTCTTTTCACCATTGTTCTGAGATTTCTCCTTGAACTCCATCATTCGTTTCCTGTCAAAAATATGACATGGATATATAACACCAACTTCCATTTCATCCTTGATAGCACAACACACAATTTCTTCATAGCTAACGAAGTCTCATATATCTAATTCCCTTCGAAGACTGTGTTTTATGCAACTGAAAAATTGATCAACATTACTTTCAGGTTGGATGATAAATCCATATCCATACCTAGAAATCCTTGTAAATTTCGCTTCATATATACCAACATATTCATCATCCTTTTTCTTAAGCTCAAGGAACTCCTTCTCCATCATTGTTCGAATAATACGAGTGAAGTACTTATTGAAAAACAAGTTCTTGAACTTGTTCCATTCCATGGATTCAATTTCATCTTGGGGCCTTGTATTCATAATTTGAGTCCACCACTTTTCTACTTCACCTTCTAAACGGTAAACAAATAAAATGAATTTTTCATGTTCTAAAAAACATAGTATGGAAAATAAATTTTCAATGGTTTTGATCCATTGTTCAGCAACATGTGGATCGGAAGACCCATTGAAAGAAGGAAGGTGTTGCCTCATGAAGGACTCAATCGAATATTGTTCCCTTACCTACTCATTTGGAAGTCCATAATTATACATAGCTTGTGTAATTATAGAAATAATATTTTTCACTCCATCTCCCATAACGTTAGTTTGTTCAGAAGTACACTCATTGCATCGTCCATTAAATTGATTAACATAGTTCATTCGGGTTCCACCCATCGTCTAAAACCCAAAAATAATAGTGTGAGTGGAAAAATCATGAAAGTGAAATTACATAATAAAGGGTGAGTACCATCAATATATAACCTCTTAGGATTAAATAGAATACTGTTACATTAATTCTAGGACTATAACCTATACTTATACGTAAAATTTGGGACATCCCTATACATACCTTAGAAATATGTCTAGGGATCTCACTAAAGTTTTTGCATCGTAGTTTCCAAAGGTTAACTAAACGTTTCCTATGATACCAACTATAGAGCCCCAAATCTTGAAGTATATGGAAATTAAATTACTTTTGTGGAATAATTAATACAAAACAAAAACAGACACTAAAAGACTGTAATAGTTTAGTGGCTTGGAAAACCAGGAAAATAATCTTCTAATCTTGGTAAAATATCTTCAGCATCTCCCATAAATATCATCCCTTTTTTTCTTACCTATAACCATTATTTATATATTGGGTAAAAGATAAAAATAAAGGGTGAGATCAAATTCTTAGTAAGGGTATGCATGGAAAAATTAAAACAAACCATATATATTTGAACTGTAAAACATGAACAAAAAGTTTAAACATCAAAATCTTGAGTTGTGAAATAAATTATGGTTGTACGTAAGGCATAAATAATAAAGGAACATAAATAATGATAAAATATCATGGGAATAAAACATATAACGGTGGAAAACCATTAATCACATGATATGATTTCCATAGTAGCCAAGGAATTGCTTCTAGGAACATCATAGTGGACAAAGTCCCTTCTGAATCAAGTCCACTCCTCGTTCCAGTCGAGTATCACTGAACCGGATTAACTTACCATTACAACCATGTCTATCTCATGGGATATAAATCATTACCCAATGAATTGGACGGATATATAGGTCCCATCCATCTCATTATGAGATCATTCTTATGTGTGCCACAACATAAACATAATTCATTCATCAAAACCCAAAGAATAAAATTGGTTTCATAAATATCATCCCATCATAACATAATCCATATAAAAAATGGATATCATTTCATCATAAGAAAAGTGAAACCATGTAAATCATAGAGACATTATACTTGAAACATACACATATGAAATAATGTCATATTAGATGGAAAATGGTTTTGATAAAATGCTTGAAATGTATTTTTGAGGAAAATACCCTTTCTTCACCAAAATCATTTTATTTTCACAAAATGCCATGAAAATTTTAAAAGAAAATGATTTTTTGAATATAGTAATGAAATATTATAGTGTAATCATCATGAAAATATGGCATTAGAAAAATGTAAAAACCTCTTCATGCCATATAAGATTAAGAAAATATCCACGTACTTTTAACGGAAAAGTCAAAAAGTACCACATATGGTAAAAAATAGATTCCATACACACCATGTAGTAAAAGAATAAAATGTTTAAAAGGACTTTAAACATTCATGATAGAATTTTTAGAATATTGGGACATCGATGATAGATATAACCCTAGGAAATACATACGATTAAACAATCTCAAATAAAAATGAGATTGGAAAAGTTATCCATTAACTTAGGTCCAATATGATTCGTACATATCCAAACCTCTTGTATAATGATTTAAATAATGTAATTGACTTATTATAGAATCATATTCACTGTTATTATATAATATATGGTTCATTTATGTCTTTATATTTCCCATTATTTTGTAAATTCCATGTTAAAGAAGAGTTTTGGGGAAAATCGTTTCATTTACCGTACGTGTTTGGACTTGTTGTTCTTGATATTATTATTACTTATATCATGATTTAAATACTTCCAGAATGTAAATATTGATTTATATATCATATATATTCAGTATATATATATATAATAGATAGATAAATGAAATGAAATACACCGTTCATGGAGACGGTAGGCCGTACATATGCAGGAACAATGTTTTCTTTTCCTTATTTACTTGAATGGATGTAAGTAGATAACATATATATACATAACTACAGTAGCTTTATAATGTCATATATTTCATTATTATTCATTATATATACATTATAATCATTCTTGAATGGTTAACATGGAGAATAAATCTCATCATGTCGTGGAGATGGTGATCCGTAAGTACGCCCGAGCGATGATATCGTTCCCATAATTATTGAATTGAATTGGAGTGGATGATATAATATCTCAGAATCATTATGAAGTTATAATAACTATATATAGGTATTATTTACACCATTATACCCATCCAAGTAAGGTGGTGGTGGAAAAACAGATTACACCGCGACGTGGAGACGATATTTCGTACGTACGCACATGCAATGATTTCATTTTTCGTAGAATGTATAGAAGGTGAAACAAGGTTGTTTAATATATATAATAACATATAATTATATAAGTGATACTGATGTTATTAATTTATTTTGAAACAAATAACGAAGAAGAGGTTGACGAAGAACGAAACTAGAATGAATCGGTAGAAGAGATTACCTCTTCTTCGACACACCTCTTTTAAGCTTCCTCTTAAGGAACTAGAGTTGGATATTTGAGGAGAACAAAACCTCTATAAATTTTCTATGGAATTTTATAATGGAAATGGGCAGGTTTTGGCCGAGATTTAAGGATCAAATTTGTGTAAAGAGAAGAGGGTAGAGATGCCCTTTTATAAGGGGGTGATGGGCACCTTTGGAAAAACATAGAAAATTATTTTATAATAAGGTCATTTTCAGTTAATAATAGCTCGAAATTGATTTATTTCGAAGATAATGTATGGATGGGTCTAAATCATCTCAAAAAATAGTTTTTAGAAAATTTTAGGTTACTATTTTAACCTTATAATTTAGATTTAACTCTAAGTTAAATAATCTAACGTTTACCATGTCTTCTTGTTTTTTACACTATATGGTTAATAAACTGACTCTAACAAGCCAAACGAACACCAAGTGGTTCATTATTAATATATATAACCTTATCTAAGTCATTTTGACAACCCATAGATTTTTAGTATTATAATAACAATTAATAATATAATATTTGTTTTAAAAAGTATTTTATGTTAATTTTGAAACAATTTTGTAATTGATATTTCTGAAATCATAACTGAAATATTAGTTCTAAAACCATTAAATAAATTAATAATAACAAGTCATATTTACCTATAAATTTATTTTAATTTATAAAAAGTCTCAAATTACTTTTATTTCGATATTTATAACATCAATTATGTGAATATTCCATTAATAAGATAATTATTTCACCATCATTGGGTTTTAAATAAAAATACTTATTTAATTTCTAAAAATTATAAATAAAATAAAATAATGTAGGAAATATTTTTATCTTTCTAATGAATATTTATAGTCAAACTTATCTTATTTATAACCGTGTGTTAAAAGTGTATTAGTTATAAAACATTGATTTTAACTCTTTTAACTTTTATTTAAATAAAATAACAATATGTGTCCTAATATAATACAAGTGGACCTAAAGGGTAATATTTTATTAATAAGGTTGTATTTTGTAGACTTAGACTTATCCAATATTATTAGGAAATGTTTTAAGATAATAATAATATCATTTTTACCTTTCATTACCCTCTTTTCTTTTAACTGTTGTAAATAAAAGTAAAAAACTACTATTCTACAAAATTTATTTATATATTATTGAACCAAATTTTACTTATTAATATTAACATTGTCTCTTAGATATTTAGAATTCTACTCATAGATGTGGTAAAATTATGTTTTATGTAAATTTACAAATTCTCTTTGGAGGTGGGTAAAAGACGGTGAAAAGATCAATAAACTTTTTGTATGTCTAAAATAATTATAAAATGAATCCAATGAATTACATTGAACTTATATAGTTATTATGTATCAATTAGGACTTAAAATAAATTTAAATAAACTAAATAATTATTTAAATAAAAACTCGGTTTTTAAATAGTAACCCATTGTTTTTACTATTCATTAAAAATTGAAGGTTTTCAGAAAGATTCCAAAAATTCACCCTAGGATAATTTCGATATTCGAAACCCAAAAATGATGTTGATTTTGAATGATAAAATTTATAAAATTTCAAAAAGTGGATATTACTATTCATAACAGCAAGTTTATATAATATTTTAATAATATATCGTTGTTTAATGAAACCTGGTATTTCTTACTACACACGCTATCGAGGAAGGTCATGATTGTGTGTGATGCAATCCAAGTCAGGGTTGCGTGTAGTGTATTCTCCCTTTGGTGTTGCGTATAACATAATCAAAACTTATTTCATTTATACAATTAAAAAAATCTATACTTAATGTTTCGTAGAATAATTTCCCTCAAAAGAACTTGAAATTGTGTGTAAAACGATCCAATAATAGTGTTGCATATATTGCAAGCTAATACGGTGTTGCATATAGAAAAATCTAATCTGGGTGTGGTGTACAATATAATACATCAATGAAATTAAAAACAATATATATCTAATAAAATCTCGGGGTGTTACAATGGTCCTTGTAAGGGTTCCACATCAACCCTTGAAAGGTGTATTATCCAAAAACAATAAAAATTGATGGCCTTTCGGCCATTGGAGGTGGATCCTCACTGGCTAGCCCTTTGAAATGAGGGAGAAGAGGAATCAACCCCGAATTGAGTTCGAACCCAGTCTCTATGTTTGGATATTGAACACCAAGGGGTTTTAATTAATATCAGGGGCATATAGTTCTTAATGTGTTTGTTCCCTATGATTGGATATTTATAATTCAACTTTTTTAACGAGGACTGGTTCTTGAATTATTTGATTTTACCTAATGTTACTCCTATATAGTTGAATTGATCCCTCAAATTAATGGTCAAAAAAATATGAGGGATTATTTTGGAGGCGATAGAGAATTCAAAGAGATTTTCTATGTATGAGGAAGAAGAGTTTTTACTTGTGTTTTTTTTGTTTAGGATTTTTTATGAGAAAGTGAGGTTTTCTTTGTGTTTATTAATTTTTTTTAAATTATGTTTTTTATATTTTTTAAATAACCATAATCTATTGACTATTTAATTACACCATCCCTAGAAACAGCTCCATTTTAAAGCACATCCATATGTCTCTTATAGACTGTTAATGGTTCTGATGCTTTTCTAATTTGTATTGCATCACTCAGGTCAAATCATCGGCGATGATACTTCTTAATTGTCGAATGTTTTTTGCATATTGTTTTTTCATTGGGAGATGTGTTTGAAAAGAAAAATTGAAATAATTTATTGATTAATATTGATTTAACCATTTGATTAATATTAGTATGAGATCATAATTAGGTAGTTTAGCTTGTGAAATCCTTGAGCTTTGCATTATATTTCATAAAATTAACACCCATGTCACAAGTTGTCGTTGATTGGAATTCCTAATATTATGAATTTAATATAAGCCTTAAGATGACCTAGGGATACAATCATATTCATTTCATGTTTATGTTATTGTATTTATGGTTCCAATAATCCATTTAAACCACTCGTTAAAAAATACAAGTCATTAATCTATGACAACATCATGTCCATCACACACAATGTTGATTCAATGAATACTCATCAAGCCAAAGCTCTCAATCACTTAAAATCGCTAAATTATAACTCAACGTAATGACATATTTACATAGAAATTGAAATTATTAGTATTCTGGTTATAATTATTATGATGAGAGATTGATAGGATAGAAAAAATAAAGGGATATAGAAAGAGTGGTGCGTCGAACACACACACAGACGATGAAGGGAATTAATTACTAAATGTATGTTGAATGAGAAAGAAAAATAATTTAAGGGGATTCAACTATATTTAGTCTATTTTAAGGCCATTAATATTATATAACAGATTATTTATGAGAATAGTAGATGAATAATATGAAACATGGATTAAAATTGAATTACATAAACAATGACTTATAAGATTACAACAAAGAAGAACAAAAAACTAAATGAAAACAAAGAGAGGTGGAAGGATATATCAAGTGGAATAATGATTATTAATGTTAATCCCAAGACTTTGGAAAGTCTCTGGTCAGGACAATGTATGCTATTCTCAACCGAAACTCCATCCCAAAGCAATTAGAAGAGCGGGTTGTATTTATAGCCCAAGGAGGCGGTCTGTTTTCATTCTGTATCTTCCATTCCAACTACATCACCAAATTGTCCATCCAAATAGATGAAGATACATGAATTTTTTTTCATCAAATTTTTATAAATTGAGGTTTTATGTAATCCCTCAATCTTGGGAGGACATTGGACTTTGGGAGTAAAGGATATGGCAGTTTTACTAAACAGTTTTCACCTATCCATTTTTATCAACACTTTTTTGATGTCTGAAATGTGAATGGGTTTTTGAATATGATGATTTCCTTATATAATAAAAATTTATTATAGCAATATGTCTTAACATATCATAGCTCTCACAATTAAAATTTTCATCTTGATTGGAAGAATAAATCAAGGGAAAATTTGGGAATAGTATCTTTATTTTTATTCCCGTCCAGAATGGTGGGCTGGACATCAATTATTGATTTTGGAACCTTTTCTAGATTTGGGCCTTTAAATTTTTATTCTTGAATCCATAAATTATTATCCTAGTTTTTGTGTAGAATTACAAAACTGTCACTTTTGGATTGAGCCTAGTTAATAAACATCTTGGATGGTACAGTTTCTACATAGTTCTTATGGGCCTTCTTGTGTGGTTCATATGACACTTCAAATGAAAAAATTGGACGATTATTCCTTATAATTTTATGTGTGAAATTGAATACGGAATCAAAAAATAAAAAATAATAACAAAAAAATGTGGATTTTTGGCTGATATTTATTACTAAACTAGAAAACTAACTCGAATCTAGATGATTTAAAATAGTGCTTATAAATTATAATTAATATTGAAACATTTATATCTCACACAAATTAAACATATTTAATATAAAATCAGTAAATAGAGTATAAAATATGTTCTGAATACGTTAATAACATCAACACCATTCATATAATAACATATGAAAAAAATTAATTCTTGTAGTATATTAAATTCCCTTTTGATGTTATCTCACACCCTTTATAAAATATATTCTTATGTATTTAATATATATTTATAGAATTGTACATAAATTTTGGGTGTCTATATAGAAGGATATGATCAAAAGGATTAATATAGATCTTCTATTTGTTTTTAGAATTCTAACGATGGTATGTTTTCTTTACATTCATCTAGTTATTATAGAATAATTATTTATAAATTTTAGGACTGATGTAACTAGTAAATAATTCGGATTCTAGTTATCATGCAGCGTTATTGAGATGAATTTTTTTGTATGTTATTATGTTTATTATATAGTTCTATTAGATATTTTCATTTGATTTAATTATGTTTTATTTCCTTTTGTGATGATTTATTATTGGAAAATATATTTCAAACTTACTCTTTTAGACTATCATTACTAGTTTATATCCTTTTTGGAATAGGGATTAGACATAAGACCACGATGAATTTTTCCATGAAAGTACAGTCATGATGGGTAGTACATTATGATTTAATTTTCAATTGAATCAACACAACATTTACAAACCAAATTAACCAAACCAAAACAACAATTTGATATATTGAAACACAATAACCATTTACTTTTTTATTTTTTTCTAAAAAATGATTTCTTTTGTATTATAAGGGAGAGGATCCATGTCACAAACCGCCTTCACCAAATGAAGGGAAGGATCAGCAGACATTTAGGCCCTTCTTTGTTTAAGTAGAATGCTAGATAATGACCCCCGAAACCCGCCTTTAATAAATCCCGGAGTGGCGACCAGCACCATGGTTATAAAATCACACAATAAATGGAAGGAATTACCCTTTTTCTTTTAATGAGATTGGGAGATAAGATAGTAAATCCCACAACACCAAAACTAAAAGTGGAAATATGGATTAAAATATACCATTCCCATATGCATGTTCAAAGGTAAAAGATACAAGTCACAAAACTCCAAAGGTAAAAAGATACCAAGAAAAGGGAAACAAAAACAACAACTGCCCCAGGGATCCAAGCTAGTATGGTTCCGCATGATCCCTGATGTCCTCCTAGAAACCTGAAAGCAATTTTATATATGTAGGGTGAGCATACATGTTTCCTCAGTAGAGAAAATCCAAATAATCTCGTGCACAAGTGGGGAGGTATACTAATTCCATGTAAGAAAAGAGATAACCAAGCACCTAGAAAGTAAAATAACCACCTGGGCCTCACCAAGGCACACTCCCCTAATTACACGAGTCAAGTAATGTATAGTAATAACACATCGATTTTTGGGTACCCTGCACCACTTTCCCACTAGTTATTGAAGACATCCTATGCATCTGACCAATCCTTCCATTATCATCGCAGTCCCACTGCCATACCCCGCCCACACACACCTGGGCCACAACCACACATCCCGCCCGCAAACACCTGGAACACAATCACTAACCTGCCCGCATTCACCTGGGCCACAACTGTCACAAGTAACCACGCCTTCAAACACCTAGGCCAGAACAACCACTGCCATGCTCGAAGACACCGGGGCTAGAAGAAATACTGACACACCCGAAGACACCTGGGCCTCATCCCGAGGATACATGAGAAACCACCTTCCCACACACACATGGGCCAACCACCACACTATCCTGCCTGAAGATTTGTGGGAATATAATGGACTTCAGGCCATCACAACCTTCCCATAGAGTTTTGAGCTATTTGGGAAAGGGAGTAGAAAATGGGCTAATAACTATCCACTCATAGGAGTGTTGGGGGAAAACACCCTCCCTCATGAAGTTGGGGTGTGCGACACTAAGTGCTCATCTTGGATGGGGTGTGAATAAGAAAAAAAACAAAAATTATATGTATAGGTAACAAGAACTCACCAAATATTGGTTTTTCTTCAGCCATCCTAAAGAACACTATCCTTACTATTCGTTCGTAAGAGAAATGAATAGCACCCATGCCCATGTCACAACTCACATCAAACCAAATCACTATTTTTCCCATCCTTGTTTTAATGTTTAGTAATAATGTTGAAATATTTTTTTCACCTACTTGGGCCACTAGTAAGCATAAGCACAAGCAAAGTAAAGAGTACAACCAACATCAATTTAAAAATTCACACCCGGTTCTCTTGTAAAAACACATCAAGAGAGACACCTCCAGGTATTGTAACAAAAGCATGTCAAAGTGAGATACAATCCCAAGATACCAGAACAGTGAATAAGAAGGTTTCACAACAGAAGATGAACCCACCCCAATTCGTGATACAAACAGAGGATCCCATCCTCACCCACATCCCCCCATCAATCTAAGCCCCTATCCAACCGTAGAGGAAACAACCAAACCAATACTACCAACACAAGGTAGACTAAATCGGAATTTTATATTTAAAATATTTAACACACTATGATTTCAATTCCACTGGGCTTAATCTGGGGTTATCATAGAAAATGAGTTGATCCTTGTGCGTCCAATTTGTTTAGATGAATATTCTTAATTAACTGATTTCATTTACACAAAAAAATGTTCACAACCAAAATAAAATCCATTTAAACATCACAAGGGGTAAGGGTTTATAATTTCATAGAGAAAGACCACCGATGGAAATGATTTTTAGTAGGAGTAAGCCCGCACAATCCAGAAATCATTAATCATGGAAGAGGAGGAAAATAGAGTTGCATCATCGATCAGACTCCTCCCCTTCATTCATTAGAATCTCTTTATTATCTTCATTAATTTTTGGTTCATCCTATTCAACAGAAGCAGTAGCATACCCACCCCACAAGATACACATAAAGGAGAGATGAAGGTGAAACCCCTACCTGACTAATCAAGGATCAACGTAAATTCCATGTGTGATTAGCAGAAGATCCACAGAACACGATCAAGGAAAACTTCACCGGGTTACAAATCGTCGGGAGGTAGGGTACTCCGACCGCAGGGTGATCGAGAAAAAGAAATATAGGGAGGATCCTTTTGGATATAATGGATGATAAGGTCTGAGATACAGCATGCCCGGGACAGTTAAGATATGGAGAGATAAACTTGAAACCGCGTAAGGAGAGGGATCGTGGGTTGACCACGCAGCTGGGACACCCCACACGTCATTAAATGGTCTCCACTTTTCAGGGTGGTTTAAAAGGACACACACCATGGTACCTCACCAATCATGTAATTAAACGACATTAATGGGAATTAATGGGCTTTAAAATAGGGTTATAGGGTTCAAAAGATGGTTTAAAACCCAATTTTCGCCAAAAAAGGAGGTGCTACTGGAAAACCCCTAGGTGTTAGGCGAGAGCTATCGGTAGCCGAGAGCTACCTGTTGGTGACAGATACAGTTAGATGAGTTCTATAGGTTGGCGACAACTACCGGTTGGATATAGCCACCGGTTGGCCACAACGACCATTAGCAGAGAGGTACCGGTTGGCGACAGCTACCGGTAGCCAAGGCTACCGCTAGGAGTCACCGAGAAGCTGTGATGGCCTTCCATACCACCCAGAACACCTCAACAGCATACTTTTACTAAGTAATAGACCCCAAAAACCCAAACCATTACATCAGATACTTCTCAAACTATTCTCGTCTCCTAGAATATAAGAACAACCCAGAAAGGAGAAAATTGGGGTCCAAACAACCACCCTCTAAAGATAATTCTCAGGTGAAAACACCGGAGTTTTTCAAAAGCTGGAATAGAACCCTCCCCATACATCCAAGAAAACTCCCGTAATACTTATCAAGCATAACGTTCAAAAAAGGCATATGGATCACACTGCCCAGCACATGAGTTTGGGAGTCCCCTCTTACATGTAAGGATATTATCTTCTTTGGGCATTTACTGACTCACCCACACGGGTTTAATCGCATCCACGTTAATGTGTCATGATTAGTAGACATGTCTTACCATCATCACAAATTCGTACACAAACACACAGGGAACATGGAATAGATAATATAATAGTTATGAAAAAAACCATTTAATATATTAAATCCCAAGGTACAATATCTCAAAGATCATAACAAAAACAACAAGTCAAAACAGCTCTGGGTTCTGAATGCGTAACTGGGCTTCCCGCTCCCATGTGCTCTCTTCCAGGCCACCATACCTCCACAACACACAATCCAAGGTGATGGTTCATCCATAAAGCACTTTCTCCTTACCATCCTCGATCTTGATTTGTCATTCTATGAAGGTCTCATCCTCTTCGATATCTAACTCTCCCCAATCGATGACATGAGAGTCGTTGTGTAGATATCGACATAGCTGGGATACATGGAATACATCGTGTATCCTCAGTAGCGGTAGTGGGAGCGGTAGCTGATAAGACACTTCACCGACCCACCACAACACATCGAAGTGTCCGATGAACCTTGGAGAAAGCATACTTCCCTTTCCGAACATCCATTATCCACACCGAGGGGAGACCTTCAAGAACACGTGGTCCCCGACCTCGAACTCCAAGGGTCTCCTCCTATCATCGGTATATGACTTCCTTCGGTCCTGAGCCACCTTCATCCCTTCTCATATAAGCTACACCTTCTCTGTCGTGCTCTGCACCACCTCCGGTCCAAGAACACCTGCTTCTGCAACCTCAGTCCAGCAGACGGGTGAGCGACACAGCCTTCCATACAGGACTTCCAATGGATCCATGCAAATGGTAGAGTGATGGATATTATTGTAGGCAAACTCTACCAGAGGTAAGTGTCGAACCCATGGTACCAAAATGTCCAGAATTCATGCCCGCAACATGTCCTCCATGGTCTGGATGGTGCGCTCTGTCTGCCCATCACACTATGGGTGGAAAGCAGTGTTAAGATGTAGCTGGGTACCAAAAGCATTATGAAATACCCTCCAGAATCGTGAGGTAAAATGTGCATCCTTGTCCGAGAATATGGAACTCAGAACTCCCTGCTACCGCACTACCACTTCCACATACTTCCGTGCTAGAGCGTCCACTGCACTCGACTCCTTAATCTCCAGAAAGTGAGCCGACTTCGTCAAGAGGTCCACTACTACCTAGATGGTGTCGCATCCCCCTTTCACCTTGGGTAGTCCCGAGACGAAATCCATCGAGATGTCATCCCACTTCTACAAAGGGGCATCCAAAGGTTGCAACAACCCGCCTGGAACACGGTGTTCATCCTTTACCTGATTACAAACTAAGCTCTTGGACACAAACTCTACCACTGGTCGCTTTACAACGGTCCACCAACGTTGTCCTCTCAGACCCTGTTACATCTTGGAAACTCCTTGGTGTACCACTAGGGGTGAGTTTTGGAACTCACTAAGAACCATTCCATTCATAGCCTCTAGAACAAACATATTTCCCCAGAATAGTTTCCGAATTTGGTGATCTTACGTCCACCCATCCAGAGCATCACCCTGGTCATCTCGGTCGCACATCACTTCGCACTCTGAGTATCCCCACTGAGACTCCTCCACTTTCCGCAACAAAGAAGAATGCACTATCATATGATACATGAAACCTCTACCAATATCCAACCTCGCATCCAGATGCAAGGCATCCAACTCCTCCATCGCCTTCCAAGCGTCTTCCGACTTTAGGCCCATATCCTTCTACGACCTCCTTCTCAAAGCATCAACCACTACATTCCCTTTTCCTGAAGTGTAGGATATCTCGATGTCGTAATCTTGGAGGAACCCTATCCACCTTTGCTGCCCTAAGTTTAGGTCCCGCTGGGAGAAGATATACCTCAAGCTTTTGTGATCCGTAAATATCACAATGTGTTCTCCGATGATGTAATGCCTCCACAACTATAGTGAAAAAATGATAGCTGAAAGCTCCAGATCATGGGTGTCATAATTACAATAATGAGGGCGTAGCTGCCTAGACCCATAAGAGGTCACCCCTTATCACTGAATCAGCACACATCCAAGGCCTTTCCCTAAAGCAATAAAAAAACCTCATACCCTGCCCCTTCTTCTAGTAGTCTCAGCACTGGGGCACTAACCATCTTCTCCTTCATATAGCTGAAGTCTGCCTCACACTACTCACTCCACATGAAAACATGTTCCATATTGGTCAATGTCGTCAAAGGCGCTGCATATCGAGAGAAGTTGTGTACGAACCTCTAGTAGTAACCTGCCAGCTTGAGGAAACTACGAACCTATGCCATGTTCTTGGGTGCTTCCAATGAAACAAACGCCTCAACCTTTGATGGGTCCACCGCTACCCCTTGCTCGGACACTATGTGCCCAAGGAAGTGCACTTATCGCATCCTGAACATGCACTTCGAAAACTTCCCATAGAGTTGGTGTTGTCGGAGGACCTCCAAAATCATCCTCAGGGACTTTGTGTGGTCCTCCTCTAATCTTGAGTAGATCAGCATGTTTTCAATGAACATGACTATGTACCGATCCAGATACTCCTGGGAGACGGAGTTCATAATCCCCATGAACACAGCCGGATCGTTCGTAACGCTGAAAGGCATGACTAAAAACTTGATGTGCACAAATCTGCCCCTGAAGGGCATCTTTGAGATGTCGCCCTTCTTTCACCCTTAACTGGTGATACCTAGACCATAGGTTAATCTTTGAGAACCATCCTACACCTTTCAGAAGGTCAAATAGGTCGTCTATCATTGGAATAGGGTAGCGATTCTTGACAGTTACCTGATTCAGCCTCCTGTAGTCTATGAACATCCTTAGACCACCATCTGCCTTCTTTGAAAACAACATTGGAGAACCTCGCGGTGACGCACTCAGTCCAACAAAATCCTTCTTCATCAGATCATCAATCTGAATCCACAACTCCCTTAGCTATGAATCCGCCATCCGGTAGGGATCCATCGAAATCGGACGAGCACCAAACTTCAGGTCTATCCCAAACTCAATATCACGTCGAGGGGGTAGAGTTGTCACCTCCTCCGAAAAGACGTCCATAAACTCAACGATGATCCCTGGCACCTCCACCGTCTTAGCATCCACTGACTCTACTGACAGCTCAGCTAACATAGAGAGGAGGGGTTCCTCTCGCCTACTACCCTTCTGGCCACTCTGCTCCTTGGTGAAAGTAACACGTCGGCCGCCCATTCTGAGAACACAACCCTTCTTCGGAAGCAGTCAATGATGGCACACACCGAGAACAACTAGTCGATGCCAAGGATGACATCGTATAGCTATATATGTACAAGTAGTAGATCTATGACTGACTAATGTGCCCCTTTCATCAGTCTAAATCCTCTACAAACATATAACAAGTCGGTCTTACCTCAGACTAGGGTGCTCAGCACCAGGGGAACTAGAAGGCTCTCTGAATCTTGTACCAGAGCACGGGCCAGATCGGGTGAAACAAATGAGTGCGAAGCTCCAGTATAGAACAAGGCGTAAGCAAGGGTAGAGAAAAATATGATCGTACATAGAAAAACCTACGGTACCGCTGGAACTGCTGTCTTCGTGGCGTGAAACTATCCATGCCCTGCACTTATGCCCATCAGATATCGGCCGCCTTGTCGACCACGCCCTGTTTGAGGTCCTTGAGGAGAACCCTGAGGTCAGACTCCACCTGCAACATCTGCCCTTGGAGGAGCGGGAGCTCACTGACTCTGCTGCTGTTGGAAAGGCCCGAATAGAAACTGCTGCTGCAGAGGTGACTGCTGAACCTCACCACCACCGCCACACTGTACACAGTCCGGGCACTGATTCTGGATATTTCCATGGATCCCATAGAAGAATAACCTCAGTCCTGGGCCCGATGTAAAAGGGAGAGGACTGGGGGATCAAAACTGGAACTGCTGCGTCCTGCACCCTGTTGGTCGGAACCTAGAGGGTCCCGATGGTAGAGGTCTGGTGCTGACTCCCTTTCCCTTTGTCATGCCTAGCTGAATCCCCTCTCATGACACACTGCCTAGCATGTGCATCTTCTCTACCACCTCTGCCATCTTCTGGGCCTCCAAGTATGTCAGCAGGGTGAAGGGGGTAATGACGTACTAGAGGGAGGATTGGAGCACCTCTTCTAAACGTCTCACCCAAGACTCCTCATTTGGAAAGAGGTCTAGAGAAAAGAGGAGGAGGTCCTTGAACTTGACCCCCAACTCCCTTACCAACATACTCCTATGCTGGAGGAAGTGTATCTCTTGCCTCTTCTCTGCCTTCATCGTAGAAGAGAGGAATTCCACCTGGAACTCCTTCTCGAAATCCGCCCATGCCACCTCAGCCTCTCTCCTCTCCCCCAAGTAGAGCGTCCACCACTGATGGGCGGCTCCCAGTATCTGGTTGATGGCCAGAGGAACCCAGTACTCGGTCGGAGCCCGAATCAAGCCAAAAGCTATCACCAACTCCTCTAGCCAACTTTTCATCTTCATGTTAGAGGTGTTTCCCTCATACTTCTCAAGGGTCTGACGTTGGAAGGATTGAAGCATCTTCTGCCACTGTTGATCTTCTTCCTCTCAATCAGCCCTCTGCTGATCATCCAATTCAACCTCTTAGGCCTCGATCTCCCGTACAACACGTGGTCATATCTTGGCTGCCATAGCTGCAACGTAATCAAAGAATTCCTAATCCCAAGTAGTGCCGAATATCGTTCTTAAAAATTTCTTAATCATCTTATTTATTTCGATTTCCCAAAACACCCCAGAAACAATAGAATTCATGTCATTATGTTGCATGTACCTTTCCTAGGTTCTCTAACCTCCAATCAGCATGGCCTCAACCAACCTTTTGGTAGGTTCAGAGGCCATACATAGGATCACGGGGGGCCCTAAAATCATGTGTCCTAGCTGGTCTTCCCATGCCTAATTCAAGTACTAAGGTCACCCAACAATGTTTGCCTACCATCCTATGCAATCCTCAATGTCCCTAACCCCAGACTCCATCTTATCTCTCAAACCTCACACCTTTGATACCATTCTGTCACGACCCACCTTAACCAAAAGGAGGAAAGGGTCACTAGATTTCTAGGCCCTTCCTTCTTTAAGTTGAAGGAGAGATAATGACCCCTGAAACCTGCCTTCAATAGGTCCAAGAGTGGTGACAAGCACCAAGGGTATAATATCACACACTAAATGGATGGAATTACCCACTATCTTTTAATAGGATTGGGAGATAAGATAGTAAATCCTACAACACCAAAACTAAAAGTGCAAATATGGTTGAAAATAAACCATTCCCATATGCATGTTCAATGGAAAAAGATACAAGTCAAAAAAACTCCAAAGGTAAAAATAAACCAAGAAAAGTGAAACAAAAACAGAAACTACCCCAAGGGTCCAAACTAGTACAATCCCGAACGATCCCTGAAGTCCTCCTGGAAACCTGTAAGCAATTTTTATATGTTGGGTGAGCATACAACTATACTAAGTAGGGAAAAACCATGGTCTCTCATGCACAAGTGGGGAGGCATACTAATTCCCTGTAAGAAAAAGCAATAACCAACCACCTATCAAGGATACTAACCACCCAAGCCTCACCAAGGCATGCTCCCCAAATAAAGTAAGTCAAGTAATGTATAGTAATAGAACATCGATGTTTGGGTACCCCTCCCCACTTTACCACTGGTTATTGAAGACATCATACACATCGGACCAATCCAGCCATTCTCATCGCAATCCCACTACAATACCCTGCCCGCACACACCTGGCCCACAACCACACATCCTTCCCACAAACATGTGGGCCGCAACCACTAAACATCCCGCAGACACCTGGGCCACAACTGTCACATGTAACCACACTTGAAAACATCTAGTCCAGAACAACCAGTGCCACAACCGAAGACACCTGGGCTAGAAGAACTACTACCATTCTTGAAGACACCTGGGCCTCAACCCGAAGATACTTGTGAAAACACCTGCTCGCACACACCTTGACCAACCACCACACTACCCTGTCCGAAGATTCTGGGGATAATAATGGACTTCACGCCATCAAAGCATGCACATAGAGTCTTGGAATATTTGGGAATGGGAGTATAAATGGAGCTAATAACCATCCACTCATAGGAGTGTTGGGGAAAACACCCTCCCCCATGAAGTGGGGGTTCCCGACAATAAGTGATGAACTTTTGTGGGGAAGGAATAAGAATCTAAAAAACTACAAGTATATGTATAGTAACAAGCACTCACCTAATCTATGTTTTTCTCCATGCAGCCTAAATAACACTATCCTTACTATTTATTCATTAGAGAAAAGAACATCACCCATGCCCAAGTCACAACTCACATAAAACCAAATCCCCATTTGTCCCATCCCTATTTTCATGTTCAGTAATAATATATAAATAACTTTATGCACATACTTGGGAAACTAGTATGAATAAGCACAAGGAAAGGAAAGTGTACACCCAACATCAATTTAAACATTCAAACCTGGTTCTCTTGTAAAAACATATAATGTGAAACCCCTCTAAGTATTGGAACCAAAGAAGGTCAAAGTGAGATATAGTCCCAAGTTCCCATAATTATAAATAAGAATATTTCACAATAAAAGGGGATCCCACCCCGATTCGTTATACAAACAGAGGATCCCATCCTAACCCTCTTCGATTGTGGGGTCGATTCCCGCAACCTTTTCCGAAGCGACGGGGTGCCACCCATCCTGCAGGTTTTCCCTTTTTCTAAAACTACTTTATTATAACATTCCTGCAATAATATCAAAAAATGTTTGAACCTCAAAAATTACCATCTTATTTCTAAATAATTTCATTCCAACCTTTAGTGTTATCCAAAATATATCAGTCCAAGCTCATAATATAAAGAAAACAATTACGTGAAATGTCACATAACAAGGACATGAATACCATCGTTTATCCCCTATATATCATATGATATATCTTGTTGGTCACATTCCAATCATGTGAATACCTTAATAATGTATTCTTATGAAACATGAATTATCATAGAACCTTATTGAAAACATGAATGTTGTCAAAAGTTATCTCTTTCTACATACCAGAATCCCATAATTTCTATATACTCAAACCATGATATCACTTTGTCCTTATATCATTCATGAGATCATGAATACTATCAAAAATATTATTTTCTTCTTATCCCTTCATTATTCTCATATCATCTTCTTTCCCAAAAAAAATCAATCACTTTTCATGGTTACCTATATCATAATATTATTGAAAAATACAATAAACAAATACATAGATATTCCAACATTTCACAATACTATAAATTAGATACCACAACATTATTTTGGAATCCAGTTACAAAAGAACTTATTCATTACACCACATCGTTTTCATATTCCTCAACGCAAATAGAGATCACATGTGACTTCCCTTTTTCCTTTTCCTTAATAGGTTGTTGATGTCAATCATCATTAACCCTTGGATTAGGGCATTGGTTACCAAAATTTCCCATTTCCTTGCAATTGAAGAATTGATGTGCTGGTGGAGAATTCTCTGTAATATTATCTCTATTGAAATAATTAGCTACATTTTCCCATTACATAGACACTCAACTACTTCATGACCTTATTTTACACACACAAAAAATTTTCTAGTACCTTTTTGACAATCTCCACCATGCTTCGTTCCACACATTGAGCATAAAAAAACATTCATCTTCTTTTCACCATTTTTATGAGATTTCTCCTTGAACTCCATCTTTCGTTTCATGTCAAAACCATGAGATGGACATGTAACACCATCTTCCATATCAACCTTGAGAGAACAACGCAGAATTTATTCATAGTTAATGAAGTCTCTTATAGCTAATTCCCTTCAAAGACTTGGTTTTAAGCCCCTGAAGAATCGATCAACGTTACTTTTAGGTTGGATGATAAATGCAGATGCATACCTAACAAGCCTTGTAAAATTAGATTCGTATATACAAGAAGATTCATCATCCTTTTGCTTAAGCTCGAGGAACTCCTTCTCCATATTTTTTTGAAGAATGCGAGGGAAGTACTTACTGACAAAAATGTTCTTGAACTCCTTCCATTCCATGGATTCAATTTCATCTTGGTGCCTTGTATTCTTAATTAGATTCCACCACCGGTCTGCTTCACCTTCTAAACAGTAAACAACTAAAATAAATTTTTCATGTTCTTAACATCATAGTATGAAAAATATCTTTTCAATCGTATTGATCAAATGTTCAGAAACAGGTGGATCCGAAGACACATTGAAAGTAGGTGGATGTTGCCTCATGAATGACTCAATCGAATATTGTTCCCTTCTCTGCTCATTTGGAATTCCGTAATTATTCATATCTTGTGAAAGTATAGCAATAAGATTCTGCACTCCATCTCCCATAATGTTAGTTTGGTAAGAAGTACAATCATTGCATCATCCATTACATTGATCAACTTGGTCCATTTGGGTCCCACCCATCATCTAAAACCCAAAACGAATAGTGTGATAGGAAAAATCATTCTAGGAAAACTACATAATAAAGGGTGAGTACCTTCAATATATAACATCTTAGGTTTAAATCTAATATCGTTTTCGTAATTATAAGACTATATCCTATAATTATATATAACATTAGGGACATCCCTAGATATACATTAGAAATATCTCTTGGGATCTAACTAATGTTTTCGCATCCTAGTTTCCAAAGGATCGCTAAACCTTTCCTCTGATACCAACTATAGAGACCCAAAGCATGAAGTACATGGAAATTACCTTACTTTTGCTGAATACATAACACATAATAAAAAATGACACCAAAGGAAAATAATAGTTTAGTGTCTTTGGAAACTTGGAACATAATCTTCTAATCCTGGTGAATGATCTTCAACATCTTCCATAAAGATCTTCCCTTTTTTCATACCTATAACCTTTAATTATATCCTGGGGAAAAGAAAAAATATAAAGGTTGAGGTCAAATACATTTTAAGGGTATGCATGGAAAAAATAAAACAAACCATATACATTTTAACTTCCAAAAATGAACATAATGTTCAAACATCAGAATCATGAGTTGTGAAATAAATTATGGTAGTATGTAAGGCATATATCATAAAGGAACATCAATCCTGATAAAATAGCATGGGAATAAAACATGTAACTATTGAAAACCATTAATCACATGAAATGATTTCCATATTAGCCAAGGAATTGCTTCCAGGACCATATTATTGGACAATGTCCCTTTCTGAATCGAGATCACTCCTCGTTCCAGTCCTGTATCCCTGAACCGAATTAACTTACCATTCCATCCATGTCTATCTTATGAGATATAAATATTTACCCAATGAATTTTAGGGATATATAGGTCCCACCCATCTCATAATTAAATCATTCTTATGTGTGCCACAACATAAGAATATATCATTCATCATAACCCCAAGAATAAAATGGGTTTCATTAACATCATCCCATCATATGACAATCCATATAAAACAAATGGATATCATTTCATCATAAAAAAAGTGAAATCAAGTAAATCATAGAGACATTATACTTGAAACATGCACATATGAAGTAATGTCCTCTTAGATGGAAAATGGTTTTGATAAAACACTTGAAATGAATTCTTGAGGAAAATATCCTTTCTTATTCAAAATCATTTTATTTTCAAAAAATGCCAGGAAAAATATAAAAGAAAAGGCTTTTTTTGAAAATAGTCATGAAATATTTTAGATTAAGCTTCATGAAAATAAGACGTTATAAAACTGTAAAAATCTTTTCATGCCGTATAAGTTAAAAAAAATCTCATCGTACTTTTTACGGAAAAGTCAAAAACTACCATGTATGGTAAAAAAATATTTCTTACACACCATATATTAAAAGTCACAAATGGGTCAAAAGGACTTTAAAAATTCATGATACAATTTTTAGTAAACACGGACATGGATGATAGATATAACCCCAGTAAATACTTATGAATAAACAATCTCAGATAAAAATGAGATTGGAAAAGTTATCCCTTACCTTAGGACCGATATGATTCGTATGTATCTGAAACTCCTGTATAATGATTTAAGTAACTTAGTTTACTTATTATGGAATCATATTATTTATTATTATATCATATATGGTTCCCTTATGTCTTTATATTACCCTTTCTTTTGTAAATTCCATTCTAAAGTTGTGTTTTTGATAAAATCGTTATATTTATCGTACATGTTTGGACTTGTTGTTATAGATATTATTTCTAATTATATAATGATTTACATACTTACAGAATGTAAATAATTATTTATATATCATATATATTCAGTATATATATATATAATAGATAGATAAATGAATTGAAATACACCGTTCATGGAGACGGTAAGTCGTACGTATGCATAAAAGTTGTTTTTCATTTCCTTATTTAAATAAATGTATGTAAGTAGTTAGCATATATATATACATATAAATAAATATAGTAGCATTTTAATTTCATTTATTTCATTATTATTAATTATATATACTTTATAATCAATCTTGAATGGTTAACATTAATAATGAATCTCATCGCGTCATGGAGACAGTAATCCGTACGTACGCACGAACGATGATATTGTTCCCATAATTATTGAATTGAATTTGAGTGGATGATATAATTTCACATATTAATTATTATGTCTTAATAACTATATATAGTTATTATTTATACCATTATACCCATCCATGTATGGTGGTGGTGGAAAAAAAGATTACACCACAGCGTGGAGGTGGTATTCCATACGTACGCATGCGTGGTGATTTCATTTTTCGTAGAATGTATAGAAGGTGAAATAGTGTTGTTTAATATTTATAATAAAATATAATTATATGAGTGTTACTGATGTTATTAATTTATTATGAAACAAATAAAGAATAATAGGATGAAGAAGAGTGAAACTTGAAAGAATCGGTAGAAGAGATTGCCTCTTCTTTGACAGACCTCTTTTAAGATTCCTCTTAAGGAAATATAGTGGGTCTTTTGAGGAGACCAGAACCTATATAATTTTTCTAGGGATGTTTATAAAGGAAATGGGTAGGGTTTGTCCGAGCTTGAAGGCTCAAATTTGAGTTAAGTGAAGAGGGATGAGGTGCCCTTTTATAAGGGGGGTTAGGGGCACCTTTGAAAAAACATAAAATATTAATTTATAATAAATTCATATTCGGTTTATAATAGCTCCAAATTGATTTATTTCGAATTTGATTAATGGATGGGTCTAAATAACTTCAACCAATAGTTTTTATAAATGTTTAGGTTACTATTTTAACCTTAACATTTAGATTTAACTCTAAGTTAAATATTCTAAATTTTACCGTGTTTACACGTTTTCATAAACTATATAGTTAATAAACTTACTATAACAAGACAAAAGATCCCCAAGGGGTTCATTATTAATATATATAACCTTATCTAAATCATTTTTCTGAACCATATATATTTAGGATTATAAGTGCAATTAATAATATAATATTTTTTAAAAAACTATTTTATGTCAATTTTGAAACTATTTGGTAATTCATTTTTGTGAAAATCATAACAGAATTATTAGAGAGCAATAATTAATTAAACCAATAATAACATATCATATTAACCTATAAAATTACTGTAATTTATAAAATTTCTGAAATTACATTTATTTGGGTATTTATAACATCAATTATGTTAATATTTCATTAATAAGGTAATTATTTCATCATCATTGTGTCATAAATAAATTATATTATTTAATGTCTAAAAATTATAATAAATATACCATTATGTAGTAAATATTATTATATTTATAATGAATATTTATAGTCATATTTATCTTATGTATCACACTATATTAAAAAATTTTTATTTATTAATCATTGATTTTAACTCTTTTAACTTTTCTGTAAATAAAATAAAAATAAGTGTCCTAATCTAATACAAGTGGACCAAAAGGGGAATATTTTATTCATAATTTTGTATTTGGTATAATTACACTTATCCAATATAATTAGGGCATGTGTTAGGGTAATAATAATATCATTTTTACCCTTAATTACCCTATTTACTTTTAATCATGATAAATAAAAGTGAAAAATTACTATTCACCAAAAAATTATTTTTATCTTATTGAACAAGATTTTACTCATTGATATTAACCGTGTCTCTAAGATTTTTTAAATCACCCTCATATAAGGGGTAATATTATGATTTCTGTAAATTTAAAAATTCTTTTAGGAGGAGGGTAAAAGACGGTGAAAAGTTCAATAAAATTTTTATATATCTATTATTATATAAAAAGACTGCAATAAATTACCTTGAACTTATATAGGTGTTATGTATCAATTTTTAGCTAGAATAAATTTTGAATTAAATAAATAATAAATTAAATAAAAACTCGGTTTTTAAATAGTATCCTAGTGTTATCACTATTCATAAAAAATTGAATGTTTTTAGAAAAATAACAAAAATTCACATCAGGATAATTTCGATATTCCAAATCCAAACATGAAGTCCATTTTGAATGATAAAATTTACAAAATTCTAAAAGGTTGGTACTATTATTCATAACAGCAATTTTATATAATATTTTAATAACATATTGTTGTTTAGTGAAACCCGGTATTGCGTACTACACATTCTATTGAGGATGGTCGTGATTACGTGTGATGAAAGCCAAGTCAGGGTTGTGTGTAGTGCATGCTCCCTTTGGTGTTCCGTATAACATAATCAAAACTTATTTCATATATACATTAAAAAAATCTATACTTAATGTTGCGTTTATTAATTTGCACAAAATGAACTTGAAATTTTGTGTAACACGAGCCAAGAATAGTGTTGCATATACTGGAAGCTAATATGGTGTTGCGTATAGTAAAATATAATCCTGGTGTAGTGTAAAATAGAAGACATCAAAGAAATTAAAAATAATATATATCTAATAAACTATCAGGTTGTTATAATAGTCCTTGTAAGGGTTCCACATCAACCCTTGAAAGGTGTATTATCCAAATTCAATAAAAATTGATGCCCTTCCAGCCATTGGAGGTGGATCCTCACCTGCTAGCCTTTGGAAATGAGGGAGAAGAGAAATCAAACACGACTTGAGTTCTAATCCACCCTCTATGTTTGGATATTGAATACCAAGGGGTTGATAATTCATATCAGGGTCATCTATATCTTTAAGTGTTTGTTCCCTATGATTGGATATTTCTAATTCAACTTGTTTAATGAGTAATGGTTCTTGAATTATTTGATTAAACATAATGTTAATAATATGTTGTTGAATTGTTCTCTCAACATAATGGTCAAAAAATCTGAGTTATTGTTTGGGAGGGTGTATGGAATTCAGAGATATTTTCTAATTAATAGGAAGAAGAGTTTTTATTTGTGTTTTTTTGTTTATGATTTTTATGACAAAGCGGGTTTTTCATTGTGTTTATTAATTTTTTTTAAAAAATTTTGTTTTTTTTAATATTTTTGCAATGACCATAAACTACTAACAACTTAATTGAACCATCCCTAGAAACGACACCATTTTAAAGAACATCCAATTTTATCTTATATTCTGTTAATGGTTCCAATGCTTCGCTAATGTGTATTGCATCACTCGGGTCGAATCATAAGCGATGACACTTCTTAATTGTCAAATGTTTTTAGCTGATTGTTTTTTCATTGGGAGGTGTGTTTTTATGACTAATTGAAATAATTTATTGATAAATATTGATTTAAACATTTGATAAATATTGTGATGAGTTCATAATTAGGTAGTTATGCTTGTGAAATCCTTGAGAATTGAATTATATTTCATAATATTAACACCCATGTCACAAGTTGTCGTTGATTGGAATTCCTAATATTAAGAATTTAATATAAGACATAAAATAACATATGGTTATAATCATATTCATTTCATGTTTATGTTAGTGTATTTATGGTTCCAATAATCCATGGAAACCACACGTTAAAAAATACAAGTCATTAATCCATGACCTGTCAAGTCCAACATACACAATTTTGACTCAAAGAATACTAATCGAGCAAAATCTCTCATTCACATAACATCCCTAAATTATAACTCGCTACAATGATTGATATACATAGAAATTGAAATGATTAGTAATCTGCATATTATTATTATGAAGATACATTAATAAGATAATAAAAATAAAAGGATACGGAAAGAGTGGTGCGTCAAACAAATACAGACACGATTATGGAAATTAATTACTAACTATAGATTAAATGAGACTGCAAAATAATTGAAGGCTATTAAACTATATTTAAACTATTTTAAGGCCATTAATATTATTTTATAAATTTTTTATGAGAATAATAGATGAATAAGTAGAAACATGGATTAAAATAGAATTACAAAACCAAGGACTTATAAGATTACAACAAAGAAGAACACAAAAGTAAATGAAAATAAATAGAGGAGGAAGGATATCTCAAGTGAAAAAATGAGTATAAAAGGTACTCCCAAGACATTGGAAAGGCTATGGTCAAGCCAATGTATGCTATTCTCATCCTAAATTCCTTCCCAATGCAATGAGGAGGTGGGGTTGTATTTATAGCACAAGGAGGTGGTCTTTTTTCATTCCACATCTTCCCTTCCAACTAAATCACCAAATATTCCATCCAAATAGCTGAATGTACATGAATGTTTTCATTAAAGTTGTATAAATTGATGTATTCTATAATACCTCATACGTGGGAGGAAATTGGACTTTTGGAGCAAAGGATATGGTGATTTTACTAAATAGTTTTCACCTCTTCATTTTTATCAACACTTTTTCGATGTCTGGAATGTGAATGGGTTTTTGAACATGATTATTTCTTCAAATAAAAATTATTTATTCTATCAATATGTCTTAACATATCATAGCTCTCGCAATGAAAAATTTCATCCTGATTTGAAGAATAAATCAAGTGAAAATTCTGGAATAGTATATTTATTTTTATTACTATCCAGAATGGTGGGCTGGACTTAAATTCACCATTTGGGATCATTTTTTGGATTTGAGCCTTGAAATTTTTATTCTTGACCCCTTAAATTGTTATCCAAAATTTTTTGGAGAATTAAAAAACGTTCACTTATGGATTTAGCCCAGTAATTAAACTTCTTGGACGGTCCAGTTTCATCACCGTTTTTGTGGTCCTTCTTGTGTTGTTCATATGACTCTTCAAATAGAAAATTGGACAATGATTACTTCTAATGATTTGTGGGAAATTGAATACAGAACCAAAAAATAAAAAAGAAGAAACAAAAAATATGGATCATTAGGCTGATATTTATTATTAAACTAGTAAACTGACTTGAATCTAGATGATTTAAAATAGTTCTCATAAATTATAATTAATATATAAACATTAATATCTCACACAAATTAAACACATTTAATATAGAATCTGTAAATAGGGTATATAATATGTTATGAATATGTTAATAACATCAACACCACTCATATAAAAACATATGAAATAAAAATTAATTCTTTCAGTATATTAAATTCTCATTGGATGTTATCCCACACCCTTTATAAACTATCGTCTTATGAATTTAATATATATTAATTGAATTTTACATAAATGTGGGGTTACTATATAGAAGGATATGATCATAAGGATTAATATAGATCTCCTATTTGTTTTTAGAGTTCTAACGATGGTATATTTTTTTACATTCATCTAGTTATTAAAGAAGAATTATTAATAAAGTTTAGGAATGATGTAACTAGTAAATAATTCAGATTCTAGTGAAAATGTAGCATTATTGGGATGAAATTTTTTGTATGTTATTATGTTTATTATATAGTTCTACTAGATATGTTCAATAGATTTAGTTATGGTTTATTTCTTTTTGTGATGATTTATTTATGGAAAATATATTTCAAACATATTCTTTTAGACTATCATTACTAGTTTATATACTTTTTGGAATAGGTAATACACATAAGACGATGAATACTTTTCCCATAAAAGTACAGTCATTCTAGGTAGTACATTATTATTTAATTTGGAATTGAATCAACACAACATGTAAAAACCAAATTAACAAAACAAAACAAAAAATTTATATATTGAAACACATTATCCATTTACTTTTTGATTTTTTTATAAAAATGATTTATTTTTTTGTATTATTAGGTAGAGGATCCATGTCATGACCCGCCTTCACCAAAATGAAGGAAGGGTTAGTAGATTCCAAGGCCCTTCCGTCTTTATGTTGAAGGAGAGATAATGACCCCTGAAACCCACCTTCAATAGGTCTGGGAGTGGAGAATAGCACCAAGGGTATAAAATCACACACTAAATAGAAGGCATTACCCTTTTTATTTTAATAGGATCAGGAGATAAAATAGTAAATCCCACAAATCCAAAACAAAATGTGAAAATACGGTTGAAAATAAACCATTCCCATATTCATGTTCAAAGGTAAAAGATACAAGTCACAAACCACCAAAGGTAAAAACATACTAAGAAAAGGGAAACAACAACAGCAACTGCCCCAAGGGTCCAAGATAGTATGGTCCCGCAGAATCCTTAATGTCCTCCTGGAAACCTAAAAGTAGTTTTATATATGTAGGGTGAGAATAAAAGTATACTCAGTAGGGAAAAACCAATGACTCTCGTGCACAAGTGGGGAGGCATACTAATGCCCTGTAGGAAAATAGATAACCAAGCACCTAGCAAGGATACTAACTACTAGAGCCTCACCAACGCACAATCCCCAAATAACTCAATTCAAGTAATGTATAATAATATCACATCAATGTTTGGGTACCCTGCGCCACTTTTCCACTGGTTATTGAAGACATCCTACGCATCAGACCAATCCCGCCATTCTCATCGCAGCCCCACTGCCATACCCCGCCCAAACACACCTGGTCCACAACCACACGTCCCGCCCGCAAACACCTTGGCCACAACAACTAACTGACTGCAGACACCTGGGCCACAACTATCACACGTAACCACGCCTACAAACACTTAGGCCATAACAACCACTGCCACGCCTGAAGACACCTGGGATAGAAGAAATAGTGCCATGCCCGAAGACACTTGGGCCTCATCTCGAAGATAATTGGGAAACCACCTGCCCGAACACATCTGGAACAACCACCAAACCACCCTACCCGAAGATTCTTGGTCAAATAATGGACTTCAGGCAATCACATCCTGGCTGTAGTGTCTTGGGCTATTCGGGAATGGGAAAATAAAATGAGCTAATAACCATCCACTCATAGGAGTGTTGGAGAAAACACCCTCCCCCATGAAGTGGGGGTGTTCGACAGAAAGTGATCAACATGGGTGGGGTGTGAATAATAAACACAAAAATTAGATGTATATGTATATGTAACAAGAACTCACCCAATCTAGGTTTTTCTTTAGCCATCCAAAAGAACACTTTCCTTACTATTAGTTCATAAGAGAAAAGAACACCACCCTTGACCAAGTCACAAATCACATCAAACCAAATACCCAATTGTCCCATACTTGTTTTCATGTTCAGTAATAATGTTTAAATATGTTTCTGCACCTACATAGAAATCTCGTAAGCATAAGCACATGCCAATGAAATAGTACACCCAACATCAATTTAAACATTCACACATAGTTCTCTTGTAAAAACACGTCAAGAGAGACCCCTCGAAGTATTTGAACCAAAGAAAGTCAAACTGAGATAAAGTCCCAAGTTCCCATAACTATGAGTAAGAGGATTCACAACAGAAGAGGATCCCACCCCAATTCATGATACAAACAGAGGATCCCATCCTCACCCACCTCAACCTAGGAATATAATCCCCTATCCAACCATGGAGGAAACATCCAAACCAATACTACCAACACATGGCAGACTCAATAGGAATTTTATGATTTAAATGATTTAACACACTCCATTATTTCAATTCCACTAGGCTTAAATTGTGGTTATCATAGAAAATTAGTTGATCCTAGTGCTTCTAATATATTTATCCGAATATACGTAATTAACTGATTTCCTTTACACAAAAAAAGTTCACATCCACAATACAATATATTTAAACATCAAAAGGGGTAAGGATTTTTTAGCGCATAGAGGAAGACCACCAAACGACCCTGATTTTCAGTAGGCATATGCCCGCACAATTCAGAAATCATTAATTATGAAAGAGGAGGAAAACAGAGCAGCACCATCAATCACACCCCTCCCCTTCATTCTTTAGAATCTGTTTATTAACATCATTAATGTTTGGTTCATCCAATTCTACAGAAGTAGTAGCATACCCACCCCGCAAGATACACAAAAAATAGTGACGAAGGTGAAACCACTACCTAACTGATCATGGATCGATGTCAGTTCCCCGCGTGATTAGTAGGAGGTACACAGAACATGATCAAGGGAAACATCGTTGGGTTACAACTGGTCGGGATGAAAGGTACTCTAACCGCGGGATGATCAAGAAAATGAAACATAAGGAGGATCCTTTAGGTAATAAAGGCTGATAAGGTCTGAGATAAATCACTCCCGGGACGTTTAAGATACCGAGAGAAAAAATCAAAACCACGTAAGGAGCGGGATCGTGGGTTGACCATGCGTCCGGGACACCCCACACGTCATTAAAGGGTCCCCGCCTTTTGAGGGGGTTTAAACCAACACACACCAGGGTACCTCACAAATAATTTAATTAATAGACATTAATGGGCAATAATGGGATTTAAAGTAGACTTAGAGGGGTCAAAATATGGTTCAAAAGCCAATTTGTGCAAAAAGGATGCGCTATTGGAAAACCCGTGGTGGGGTAGGCGAGAGCTACCAGTAGCCGAGAGCTACTGGTTGGTGATAGGTATAGGTAGCTAAGAGCTACCAGTTGGTGATAGGTACTGGTTGGCAATAGCTACTAGTTGCTAAGAGGTACTGGCTGGCGACAACCACTGGTAGACGAGAGAGACTGGTAGCTGAGATCCACCAGTAGCCAAGAGCTAGCAGTAGCCGAGGGCTACCGGTAGCCGAGAGCTACCTGTATATGAGAGATACTAGTACCCCAAGTTCATTGGTAGGCTAGGTCTATCGGTAGGCTGAGGCTACCGGTAGGCCAAGGCTACCGCTAGGAGTCACCGAGAAGCTGGGATGGCCTTCCAGACCACCCAGAACACCTCAACATCTGATTTTTACTAAGTAATGGAACCAATAAACCCGGGCCATTACATCAAATAATTCTAAAACTATTCTCGTCCATGAGAATATAAGAACAACCCAGAAAAGAGAAAGTTGGGGTCCAAAAAGCAACCCTTTAAAGATACTTCTCAGGGAAAACCCCCAAATTTATTCGAAAGTTGGAACAGAACCCTCCTCCTACATCTAAGAATACTCCCCCAAGAGTTATCAAACATAACGTTCATAAAAACATAAGGATCACACTGTCCAACACATGAGTTAAAGAGTCCCCTCCATCACGTCAAGATATTATTCGCTTCAGATGACATTGACTTGCCTACAAAGGTTTAATCGCATCCACATTAATGCACCCTGATTAGCAGTCAGTTTTTCCCATCATCACACATTAGTACAAACACAAAGAGATAACATGGAAAATATCATCTAATATTTAAGAAAAACAATCATTTCATTTATTAAAGCACAAGGTACAATATCTCAAGGATCAAAACAAAATAAAAAAGTCAAAATAGCTCTGGGTACTGAACACGTAACTGGGAATCCTGCTCCCATGTTCTCTCTTACAGGCCACCATGCCTCCACAATACACAAACCAAGGGGATGGTTCATCCACAAAGAACTTTTTCCTTATGATCCTAGATCATGATTGGTCGTTCTATGAATGTTGCATCGTCTTCAACATCTAACTCTCCCTAATCGATGATGTGGGAGTCGTCATGTAGATATCGACGAACCTGGGATTCATGGAACACATCGTGTATCCTCAGTAGTAGCGGTGGTAGAGCTAGCTAATACGCCACATCACTGCCCCGCCGCAACACTTTGAAGGGTCCGATGAACCTAGGAAAAATCTTACTTCCCCTACCGAACCTCCGCTGTCCACGCCAAGTGGAGACTTTCAAGAATAGGTGGTCCCCGACCTCGAACTCCTTGCGTATCCTTCTATCACCAGCATATGAATTCTGCTGGTCCTGAGCCACCTTCATCGTTTCTCGTATAAGGTGAACCTTCTCTGTCGTGCTATGAACCACCTCCAGGCAAAGAACACCTACTTCCCCAACCTCAATCCAGAACAAGGGTGAGCGACACGACCTTCCATATTGGGCATAGAATAGATCCATGCCAATGGTAGAGTGATGGATATTATTGTAGGCGAACTCTGCCGTAGGAAAGTGTCGCACCCATGATCCCCCAATGTCCAGAATACATTCCTGAAACATGTCCTCCAAGGTCTTGATGGTGCGCTCTGTCTACCCATCTGTCTGGGGGTGGAAAGCATTGATAAGACGTAGCTGGGTGCCAAAAGAATTCTGCAATCCACTCAAGAATCGTGAGGTAAAACGTGCATCCATATCTGAGACTATGGACCTTGGAACTTCATGCAACTGCATTACCTCATCAACATACTTTCGTGCTAGAGCATCCACTACACTCAAATACTTAATCGCTAGAATGTGGGCCGACTTCATCAAGCGGTCCACTACAACCCAGATGGCATCACAATCCCCTTGCCCCTGGGTAGTCCTGTGATGAAATCCATCGAGATGTCGTCCCAATTCCACTCAGGGACATCAAAAGGTTACAACAACCCACATGGAACACGATTATTAGCCTTTACCTGCTGATACACTAAGCACTTGGCCACAAACTCTGCCACTACTCGCTTTACTCTGGGCCACCAAAGCTGTCTCCTAAGACCCTAGTACATCATGGAAACTCCTAGGTGTACCGGTAGGAGTGATTTGTGGAACTCACTATGAACCTTTGTACTCATAACCTCTGTAAAAAAAATCTTCCCCCAGAAGAGCATCTGATTTTGACCATCTTCCGTCCACCCTTCCAGAGCATCTCTCTCGTCAAATCGGTCATGTATCACTTCGCACTCTGGGTCTCCCCACTAAGACTCCTCCACTTTCCAAAATAGAGAAGACTACTCTATCATCTGATATAGTCTACCTCTACCACAATCCATCCTCACATCCAGGTGCAAGGCAGCCAACTCCTCCATCGCCTTCTAAGTGTCTGCCGACTCTCGGACCGCATCCTTATACAACCTCCTGCTCAAATCATCAGCCACTACATTTCCTTTTCCTGAATATTAGGATATCTCAGAGTCGTAATATTGGAGGAACTCCATCCACCTTCGCTGCCATAAGTTTTGGTCCCTCTAGGATAAGATATACCTCAAGCTTCTGTGATCCGTAAGGACCACAAAGTGTTCTCCGATGAGGTAATTATGCCACAACATTAGTGCGAAAATAACTATTGTATCTCCAGATACTGGGTGGCATAATTACTCTCATGAGGGCATAGCTGCCTAGACCCATAAGAGATCACCTCTTGTCGCTACATCAACACACATCTAAGGCCTTGCCTTGAAGCATCAAAAAACACCTCATATGTTGCCCCTTCTTCTGGTAGTCTCAGAATTACAGCACTAACCAACATCACCCTCAGATAGATGAAGGCCGCCTCGCACTGGTTACTTGACACGAAAACCCAGTCCTTCTTGGTCACAGTAGTCAAATGCCCCACAACTCGAGAGAAGTTGGGTATGAACCTTCGGTTGTAACCTGCAAGCCTGAGGAAACTACAAACCACTGCTACATTCTTGGGTGCTGCCCAAGAAAAAACCGCATCAACCTTTGATGGGTCCACCGCTACCCCTTGCTCGGACACTACGTGCCCAAGGTAGTGCACTTCTTGCATCCTGATCATTCAGTTCGACAACTTCCCATAGATTTTGTGCTGTCGGAGGACCTCCAAAACCATCCTCAAGTGATTAGCGTGGTCCTCCTCTGATCTTGAGTAGATCAGGATGTCGTCAATGAAAACGACTTCGAACCGATCCAGATACTCCTAAGAGATGGAGTTTATAAGCCCCATGAACACATCCAGAGCATTCGTAATGCCGAAAGGCATGACTACAAACTCAAAGTGCCCATATCTGCACCTGAAGGCCATCTTTGAGATATCACCCTCCTTCAACCTTAACTGGTGATACCTAGACCTCAGGTCGATCTTCGAGAACCATCTTGCACATTTCAACTAGTAAAATAGGTCATCTATCTTAGGATGATGGTAGCGATTCTTGACTGTTACCTGATTCAGCCTCTTATAGTCTATGCACATCCTTAGACCACCATCCTACTTCTTCGCAAACAACATAGGAGCACCCCACGTTGACACACTGGGTCGAACAAAACCCTTCTTCATCAGATTTTCAATATGAATCCGGAACTCCTGTAGCTCTGAAGGTGCCATCCGGTAGGTAACCATCGAAGTCAGACGAGCACCAGGCTGCATGTCTATTCCAATATCGATATCACATCGAGGGGGTAGACTCGTCTCCTCCTCAAGGAATACGTCCATAAACTCACTGATGATCCTTGGCCCCTCCAACATCTCAGCATCCAATGACTCTACTGATAGGTCTGCTAAAAAGTAGAGGAGGGGTTCCTCTAACCTACTGCCCTTCTGTCCACTCCGCTCGCCAGTGAAAGTAACATGTCATCTGCCCAAGTCAGAGAACACTACCCTTCCTCAGAAGCAGTCAATGATGGCCCCAACATAGAATAGCCAGTTGATGCCTTGGATGACATTATAGGGTTTTATCTGCAGTAGTAGTAGATCTCTATCCGACTGATGTGGCCCTATCATCAGTCTGCATCCTCTACAAACATATAACAAGTCGGTCTGACATCCGACTGGTGTGCTCAGCACCAGGAGAACTATAAGTCTCTCAGAATCTAGACCCAAAGCACAGGAAAGACTGGGTGAAACAAAGGAGTGTGAAGCTTCGGTATCAAACAAGGCATAATCAAGGGTACTGAACAAATTGATCGTACCTCGAACATCCTCCGAACCTGCTTGAACTGTTGCCTCTATGCCATGAAACTGTCTACGACCAGCTCCTCTGACCCTCAGCTTTCGGTTTCCACCCCAACCACACCCTGGCCGAGGTCCCTAAGGAGCACCCTGAGTTCGGCCTCCCCCTACAACATATGCCTCTGGTGGAGTGGGAGCTCGCTGACACTACTGCTGCTGCTGAGGTGGGCGCTGAACCTGCCCACCTCCGCCATACTGTATTTTGTTCGGGCATTGATTCTGGAGATTTCCATGGCTCCCATAGATGAAGCACCTTGTTCCTGGGCCTGAAGGGAAAGGGCGAGTACTGGGGTCCGGAACTGGAACTGATGCGGCCTGCTCTCTGCTGGTCAGAACCTAGAGGGTCCCGATGCTGGAGGTGTAGTGCTGAAGGCCATTCCCTTTTATAAGACTAGCTGAATCCCCTCTCATGACACACTACCCATCATGTGCATCCTCTCCACCACCTCTTCCTTCTTCTGGACCTCCATGTATGATGGCAAGGTGAAGGGGTTAACGGCATATTGGAGGGAGGGTCGGAGCGCCTCCTCTAAACGCCTCACCTAAGACTCCTCAGCTGGAAAGAGGTCCGGGGAAAAGCAGAGGATGTCCACGAACTTGATCCCCATCTCCCTTACTGACATAATCCCATACTGGAGGGAGAGTATCTCCTACCTCTTCTCTTCATTCAACATAGAAGAGAGGAATTCCACCAGGAACTCCTCAAAATAAGCCCACGCCACAGTGCTTCTCCCTGCATCTTGCTGATGGCCAGAGGAACCTAGTACTCAGTCAGAGCCTGAATCAAGCCAAAAGCTATCACCAGCTCCTCTGGCCCACTTTCCGTCTTCATGTCAGAGGTGCTTCTCCTGTACTTCTCGTGGGTCTGTCGCTGGAAGGCTCGAATCAACTTTTGTCACTGGTCATCCTCCTTCTCTCGATCATCCCTCTGCTGATCGGCCAAGTCAACCTCATGGTCCTCGATCACCCAAACAACACGTGGTCATCTCTCGAGTTCCATAACTGCAAGGTAAACAAAGAATTCCTATGCTGAAGCAGTACAAAATGTCGTTCTTAAAAATTTCATAAACTTATTATTTATTTCAATTTCCATAAACACCATAGAAACACGATAACACAACTCATTATGATTCATGTACATTTACTAGGGTCTCTACCCTACAATCAGTGTGGCCTCACTTGGTCGTTCGGTCATTCCAGAGCCCATAGCATCGCATCACGGGGGCCCCTAAAATCTTGAGTCCTAGACATTCCTCCCTGGCCTAATACGTGTACCATGGTCACCCAACACTGTTGTCCTACCATCCCATGCAATCATCCGTGTTCCTAACCCTTGACTACATCCTATCTCTAATCCTCGCACCTCTGATACCATTCTGTCATGACCTGCCTTCGCCAGAAGGAGGGAAGGGTCAGTAGATTTCCTAGCCCTTCCTTCTTTAAGTTGAAGGAGAGATAATGACCCCTGAAACCCGCCTTCAATAGGTCCCAGTGTGGCAACCAACACCAAGGGAATAAAATCACACAATAAAATTGAAGACATTACCCTTTTTCTTTTAATAGGATTGGGTGATAAGATAGTAAATCCCACAACACCAAAACTGAAAGTGAAAATACGGATGCAAAATAAACCATTCCCAAATGAATATTTAAAGTTAAAAGATAAAAGTCACAAAACTCCAAAGGTAAAAATATACAAAGAAAAGGGAAACAACAATAGAAACTACCCCAAGGGTCCAAGATAGTATGGTTTTTCACAGTCCCTAAAGTCCTCTAGGAAACCTGAAAGAATTTATATATACATAGGTTGAGCATACAAGTATACTCAGTATGGAAAAACCAAAGACTCTCATTCATAATTGGAGAGGCATATTAATGCCCTTTAAGAAAAGAGATAACCAAGCACCTAGAAAGGAAAATAACCCCATGAGCCTCACTAAGGAACTCTCCCCAAATAACACAAGTCAATTAATGTATAGTAATAGCACATCGATGTTTGGGTACCCCGCGCCACTTTCCCACTGGTTTTTGAAGAAATACTATGTATCAGACCAATCCCGCCATTCTCGTCACAGTCCCACTACCATACCCCGCCCACACACAACTGGGCTACAACCACACATCCTACCCACAAACACCTGGGCCACAATCACTAACCCACCCACAGACACCAGGTCCACAACTTTCATGCATAACCACACCTAGAAACACCTAATACAGAACAACCACTGCCACGCCCGAAGACACCTATGATAGAAGAACTACTGCCACACCCAAAGACACATGTGCCTCATCCAGAAGATACTTGGGAAACCACCTGCACGACCACACCTGGCCCAACAACCACACTACCATGATCGAAGATTCAAGGGCTAATAATGGACTTCAGGCCATCACAGCCTGCCCGTAGAGTCTTAGGCTATTCGATAAAAGGAGCAGAAATGGAGCTAATAACCATCCACTCAGAGGAGTGTTGGGAAAAACACCCTCCCCCATGAAGTGGGGGTGTTCGAAACTAAGTTCTAAACTTGGGTGGGGCATGAATAACAAACACAAAAACTACAAGTATATGTATTTGTAACAAGAACTCAACCAATCAAGGTTTTTATTCAGCCATACCAAAGAACACTATACTTAATATTCTTTCATAAGAGAAAAGAACAACACCCATGCCCATGTCACAACTCACATCAATCAAAATCCCCATTTGTCCCATCCTTGTTTTCATGTTCAGTAATAATGTTTAAATATGTTTCTGAACCTACATGGGAAAATAGTAAGCATATGATCAAGCCAAGGTAAGAGTACACCCAACATCAGTTTAATCATTGACACCCAATTTTCTTGTAAAAAAACATCAAGCGAGAACCCTCCAAATATTGGAACCAAAGCAGGTCAAAGTGAGAAACAGTCCCAAGTTCCTAGAACTATGAATAATAATGTTTCACAAAAGAAGGGGATCCCACCCCAATTCGTGATACAAACAGAGGATCCCATACTCACCCACATCAGCCCAACAATCTAAGCCCTTATACAAAAGTGGAAGAAACAACCAAACCAATACTAACAACACAAGCCAGACTCAATAGGCATTTTCAAATTTAAAATATTTAACACACTCCATGATTTCAATTCCACTGGTCTTAAACCGGGGTTGTCATAGAAAATGAATTGATCCCGGAGCTTCCAATTTATTTATCCGAATATACATAATGTTCCACTTTTATTTACACATCAAAAGGTTAACAACCAAAATACAATCCATTTAAACATCACAAGGGGTAAGGGTTTATCAGTGCATAGAGAAAGACCACCAATGGCCATGATTTTCAGTAGGAGTAATCCCACACAATTAAAAAATACACAAAAAAGATGATGAAGGTGAAACCCCTACCGGACTAATCAAGGATCGACATCAAGTCCCCGCGTGATTAGTAGGATCTCCACGGAACACGATCAAGGAAAACATCGTCGGGATATAACTCGTCGGGAGGAAATGTACTCTGAATACAGGGTGATCGAGAAAAAGAAACATATGGAGGAACCTTTAGGTTATAAAGGCTGATAATGGCTGAGATACAGCATGCCCGGGATGGTTAAGATACAGAGATTAAAACTCAAAATTATGTAAGGAGTGAGATCGTGGGATGACCACGCGGCTGGGACACCCCACACGTCATTAAAGGGTCCCCGCCTTTCGGGGCGGTTTAAATCGACACACAGTAGGGTACCTCACCAATCATTTAATTAAATGACATTAATGGGGATTAATGGGATTTAAATCAGGCTTATATGGGTATAAATACAGTTTAAAAACCAATTTGTGCAAAAAGGAGGCGCTACTGGAAAACCCATGGGAGGTAGTCGAGAGCTACCGATAACTGAGAGCTACCAGTTAGAGATAGCTACTGGTAACTAAGAGCTACCGGTTTGCGACAACTACTAGTCGAAAATAGCTACCGGCAGTCCAGAGTTACTGGTAGCCGAGAGCCACCAGTATTCGAGAGCTACTGGTACCCCAATGTCACCAGTAGACTAGGTCTACCAGTATGTCGAGGCTATCGGTAGGGCAAGGCTACCGTTAGGAGTCACCTAGAAGCTGGGATGGCCTTCTAGACCACCAAGAACACCTCAACATCAGAATTTTACTAAGTAATAGACTCCAAAACTCTGGCCATTACAATATACAAAGCCCACATAAAATTATCGGTGATTAGTAAGGTATAAATATTATTTATTGATACTCAAGAATAATATTTGAGGCCTTAAAATAAAAAATAATAAAATTAAATTCAAACATAAATATTAAAACACGATTAAAATATTCTATTTATATGGGAAAAAATATTGTGTGAGTAATGAATTTATCTGAAAAAAAAATAATTCAATGAATCGATTCTTTAGTGACTTAAAATTGAGATATTGATATGGAAATAAATCATTTAAATCATGTATTTTTATTCGAGAGACCCAATCTGAATCATAAGGGTAAAAAATGAAAAATGGTACTATTTAGAATATTCACCATTATTTTACACATAATTTAATGAAAATTGGTATGATAGGTACATTTTAATGAAAATTTAAATAAGTCAATAAATCTGATCTATAATTTCATTAGAAAAATCATAACATTCATTAGAAACATTGTAAAAAATCATTAATGAACAAAACATCAATGAAATGGAATTTTTGTAGTGAATGAAGTAAATCCAAAATATAGGCTATATATTTAATTAATATGATAATTTTAAAAGGATTGAAATATATTTTGGTGATCTTATTATTATTTTTGTGAAAATGATGTAAAAAACAATAGACCAATCCTCAAAACAATTCATTAAATACTATAATGTCAGAAATTCATATGTATCGGTCTGTGTTTAAATTTTATATGTTTTAGGAAGCCATCACCCAATTTATAATTAATTTAACCAAATCAATGGATTATTAAACGTAACATTGTTCCGTTAATGATCTTTCCTCAACATACACGTAACACTAATGATAATTACAAGGTATTCACCTGAAATATTCAAATAAAGTGAAATGAAATGAGTCTAACTAGATATTATTATATATAAACTATTGTATGTGATGATACTCACATCATCATATAAAATAAATGAATTGATATCAATGTATGTATTCTAAAACAAATATTTATATCTCTTATTGGATGTTTATATGTTGTTGTAAATAATCTATCAATTGCTATTACTTACCTATAGTTTTATAAAGCCCCACCTCTAATATCAAATTTTAATGAGAGTACATCACTAAAATAATTAATTTTGGGGATCCATAAAATTACATTACAAACATAACATATAATTATCCTACATTTCAATAGCATGAGTCCATCATATTGGTTATGAAATGAGGTTGTATTAAGAGTTTGTTGATTATTACACAAATAACATCATATCATTGTAATGATTTCAAAAACAATGTAATAATAATAATGAATATATCCTCCCATATAAATATGTTAATTCAAAAATAATAACAAAATAACAAAAATACATTTATAATTATCATAACATATTATAAATTTAATAATTGAATCATAAAATAGGTCTTGTGTTGACAAAGATTATGGAACCAAAAAAAATTATTTGATTTCAAGATAATCCTACATTACGTTGATATGGATGATCAAATAAGAATGATAGAAATCCCACATTCATTCATATTATAATAAAAATGTATCAAATAATAGTCTATGATTATAAAACATAGGTCAGGCTACATTATTATATGTACTGATAACTTCCCCACTATTTAATATTTCATGATTCCTTTTATAGATGGTACCAATCATATAATATTTTCTTCTTAATAATTTATTACTGTTTTTAAACAAAATATAAAATTAAAATTTTTGGGATTCAAATATGATAGAGACCATGGGAATCCCAAAAATGTTACCATGTTTACAAACTATTTATAATTAAGAAATTCATAAATTAGTATGCAGTTGATGGAAATGAATTCCACAGTGAGCCTTCATAGCAATATTTGGGTAATCCATGGTCACCCTTAGACACAATGAAAAATTCTATGAATCCTAAGGGTGATGAACACAATATTTGGTATGTGTGCACAAGTTGTAATTTTATGCAGAAGATGCATACATGCCCATTAAGACATCAAACATGCCCTATTGACTAAAACCCAAATTGGATTGAAGGTTCTGTTGTGCGCAAGGAAGTATTTTGTTCCCAAAATATTTATCACCAAAGCATAAGAATTTTCTTATATATTGGCGGGCAGCACATTCTTCAATCCGATCTCTTAGAAGTTGAACTATCACTCAACTACATGAAAGAATCCTCTTTTGTGCCATCACACAAACCATGAACCCCCCAAGTATATGAATATGTGTTGTAGGTCTCTAATGGTTCTCCTTCATGTGGGACCATAGTAGCTTGGCCCTCACCATGTTCATTCTGATTAACTTAATTATTTTATTATATCCTATAATATTTTTATCATAGTGGAATATTAAATTGAGTATCTAAAATCTACAAAAAAAATAAATTTATTTTAATAAACCATCATCATTTATTTTCCAGACTATTTTTTCAAAAATTGTAAACATCATCCATAATGTGTTAATTTATCACATTCAAGGATGATAACTTTTCCATTTCTATTACTACCTTGAAGACGTCTCATAAGACCATTTATATTGTCTAAAATTATTATAATTTATGTATTAAATAAATTTTAATGTCCTCGAACATTAAAATATACGTAATAATAAATAATTCAACAAAACTACTTTGTGTTGATCAAGAATCCACCAAATTAATCGAAATGATGATCATTAACTTTTTATCTAATGATTCATTCTAACCCAATATAACCAAATGAATTATATAAACTTATTTAATTTTTATGTTTATTAATTACTTATAATTTCAATTATGGAGAAATATTCCCATTCTATATGATCTTGCAAACACATATACAAATGAACTGATAATGAAAACCAAGGAAATGAACACTCCCGAATGATGAAATTGTTTCCTATAACCAGTAATAAAGGCATAAATGAACCGAATTAAATTATAATAAATATAATAAAAGTATAAAACGTTATTAATTAATTAATTAATTAATAGTTTTAATTTGATTATCCAAGACATTATATTCAAGTGAATAAACCTTTCGAACATAAGGTAATAGATTCTTTCATAACATCAATATTTTCATTCGGGTAACACTTTCACTCTCATTATCCAAATGTAATTATTTATTATTTTCATATAAATATTTTAAATTTTATGTATATGTTCCCAAATCTTGTATAAATTCCATTTCATCCTTCTTTTTCAATGATGTGCATATTTTAAAAGGGATCCCTTATCAATTATTCCAGATAAGCCAACCTAATTCTAGGTAACTTTCTAATTTCTAAACCATTTTCAAGTTCAATAAATAATATGTTTTGAGAATCATTTTTTTATAAATTAAATTATTTTAACATTACCAACTATCCTAGTTCAGATTTAGTTTTATACATGCAATTATTCAATAACATTATTGATGAATCATGAAAAACATCCCTTAAACCGCACAAAAATGTTTTAAACATAATGTTTCTTAAATATTATTTTTATTTATTGTCACTTAATATTGAAACAAATTATCATGATATATTAATATATTCTATTTTAAATGTCTCTGTATGATTAAAATCCATTCATTCATTAAAACCATTATGGTATTTCTTTTTTATACAACTTTTTACATGATTATGATAGTCAATTCTGCATGGGTAACCATTATGTTAATTTCGATTTACTATGTATTATTCCTTACATGCCACACATATTCATGATATTTATAGGATTTATTATCATTAATAGTTCTTCAGTTCATTCAGATATTTTTAGTCTTATGAGGCAACAAGTTCCACAGTCCATGTGGATAGCATTAACTCGTTCTCCATGTGCAAAAGTCATGGTGGTTAGCATTGACTCATGATCCTCTATCTGAAATTATCCTTGAATAACACTAATGACATCGTTTATGTTTCTTACACATTACTATGAATCTATTATTTCATGATCATATGTTTTATATGTTATATATACATATGGTTATTCAAATTTCATGTCTTTTTATATCAACATGTTATTCCTCTAACCCATGTGTTCTGATTTATCAGTATATTTATTAATATATTTGGATTTTTGTCTCATCCCATCATCTGAGTAATCCCCAGGTTATCCAATACATATTTAAGGGCTAAATTGTGTTATAAGATCAATATTAAGATTAAATAGAATATGTATTTTACTTTCATTACACGCTTTCTAATTATGTATCAAATCATCCAAATACAATATACTTTATGACCCTTGGTTTATAATTGAAGGATAATTGTTCCTGAAATCTGTTAATGTAATGTATGTAAGGCTAGGTCCATTTTAAAAATCAATAATATTAATAAATATAAATGTTGATGATTTTCATTCAATAAAACATTTATTAATGGAATGATCATTATCCGACTAGAAGTCATACCTATAGAAATTATAAATTAAATTATTTTAGATGACGAATTTTATATTTTGGAGGCCACAAAATATCTTAGATCACATATAAAAAACCATAATCCAGATTCTTAGAGTTTCTCTATTCTTTTTCCTGAAATGTTTTCTTAAAGGGAGTGGTCCAAGATTACTTACAAAACATATTTTACACCCTAAATTTAATGTTCATTTCAATTCAATAAAGATAAATTCCTCTATAATATATTGTCTTCTATTGCCTATTCATTCATTTCATGTGGTGTATAAATTTTAAATGGTTTTCCCATGATGCTTTCAAACTATATTTTTTGGAGCTCTGGTAACCAATAATACAAGCATGACAATGAAAATAAAATATATATTTAAAATTTTTATCCCTTCATAGAAGGATAGAATTATTCTCATCTAATTATTTAAAATTATAATAATCATATTAATAATTTCAATACTGAAATGTATGGGAATACTTCATTTATAAAACACCTAACTAATATAATCCATGAGGAAATGAAATTTATTGATTCCCAATTATTATTTTATTAGTTTGGATCATATTGCAATATGTTTATTTGTGATTAAAACACGTATTATGGATATAATGAATAAATGTCAACTCCTTATTATATTTTCATTTATGATCACAATGATTTCATTGATTGAGTTACTACTACCACTAATAAATAAGAGTATATCATCCATAAAAAATTAGTTGGAGATTCTAATAAAACCATACCTCCCTATAAAAGGATGCACCATATAGTCCAATTTCACACCATAGAGATAAAAAAATATTATATCCAGATAGGATAAATGAAAATATAGAGGGAATGTATCCTTATTTAATATCCATTCCATTCTATGATAATCCATATGACAAATGTACTAACACGATAAAGATCCATTCCATTCTATGAAATAATATTTTAATATAAAATATTACAATGATGTTGATCCCATCCACTCTCCTTTCATAGTATTAATTCATTTCATAATTAAAATATGGTTTAAGAATTTTTATTCCATATATTATTCATTATATATGTATTTATTTTAACTTTTTTACATGCGCATCATTTCTAACAGTTGAAGATCATATTTGGGATAACTACATTCATGGTGTATTAATTAGATAGTCTAATAATACACTACATTGTCCCCATACATTAATATGCATACCATACCCTGGAAATACTTCTACATTATACATCATATCAATTTTTTAGATTATGAAATATAATTTTTGGGGTTATGGCATGAATTGATTTAAGCTCATAAGAGGATTTTTTTACTTGGATCAATAAATTAAAACATATCTCCCTTATACATTAAATCTATATAGAATAATAAAGTGTAGATAAATATGGATTAAAACATTGATAATAGTAAGAAATTATATTGAATCACTAAATATTAGAATCATTAATGTGTATTTAAATATTATATACTATTTTAACTATTTATTGATTAATATAAATTTATTTCACTTTAATCACGAGGACTATGAAATATACCTCTGGGAAAAAAAGTACATTGATATTTTAGCATAAATATATAACTTTCAAAATGAGATCTTGAAAGTTTATAAGATTAGTTCATGATCTCATTGAGATTGAGAGTAAATATAAATTTATTCCACATTGATATCATGGAATAAATATAAATACTAATTTAATATATTAAGACCATGCCTTAAAAATTAATCATTCAAGTTATTTTAAAACAATATATTACATTCTATTATAATTGATCACCGAGGTTTGAAATTATATAGAATTAGGAAAAACTATAACATAATAATCCCAAACATTACATGTAGAAACCTATACCCACTATCCATTTTTTTCATAAAACAAAAATCATTAAAACAAAACATGATTTCTTATGCTAATATATCTTTAAAAATTTCCCTTGATCTCATCATTGCACAAATAATTTTTAAGCCATATGAATAAAATTTTATAACATTAAATGTATAAAAAATATCAATAAGGTACTTAAATAAATGGAACCCACTATTCTAGTCAAAACATTTAAAACATTCACTTAGAATATTACCTTTTGTACTCTTAGAAAGGTATCCTGAATTCAAAAATATCATTATCTTTACCTTTTCAAATATAAATATTCTCTTGAAAACTTATAATAAATTATATATAATTTATGTTGGTAACATGGGAAATAATTATAATATGATAGAATAACCATGCGTTAAGCATCCATACTTTTATCTCCTAATAATGAAATAACCATGAAGTAAACTTTTGTACTTGTCACTCATACAAATATAATTGTTATACAGTTTAATTCCATAACCAATTAATTTAATGTTATAATGTTGTATCGTCTCTAACCCAAAATCCACTAAACATGTTCTGTGATCTATTTATTCACATGACCACAAGCATGCCTCTGTGTATGCCAGAGGCTATTGACTAGCAATGAGGGTATAATAAGTCACATGGGTAGACAAAACCCTCTTTAAAAGAGTAAGACACAATAGATAACCTATGAAATAAAGAAACCATAATAAATAAATTAGAAACATGAATTACAATTCATTCCATAATAGGGGAAAACCCCCAAAAAAAGTAAATATGAAATGGAATACTTACAGTTCAAAATGTGGTGGATCCCAAAATAAATACCATCAGAAGAATACCCAAAATGGGTCCTAACTCCATGTATAGATCCCTCATCCCTGAACATACCATGACCAACCAAACTCCCTATAATATGGAATTTTCACTTGTCCTAACTTGCAACTATGATATCTTCTCAAGTACCAAATGGCTGCCCGAGAAGGGTGTTGAGTACATCTTTTAAATCCTCCACCAATAGTGTATAAAAAATTTCATTCTAATCATACAGTGCATAAAAGAAAAAAATATATGAGAGGGTAAAAAAACCACCCTGATTCTATTATCTAAAAATATCCGCATTAACCATTTTAATAACTCAATCCACTGTCAATATTTATTCACTAGGTTAGGCTTTTACATCATTTACACAACGTCTTTAGGGGACTGATTACCATGAATAAGGGTATAAGTAATGTTTCCTATATCACTACGGATAAAAATTTTATAAAAAATACATCACACATAACTTGGAGAATCAGTCCTGGTAGCCTCATCCAATGCAACCATTATGGGCCCAGAAAATCAATCTGACTCCCTATCCCGTGCATTCTAGGTTGGGGTTTATAGCCCTAGTCCAACCAAACATGTGGGAAGAGCCTTATACAATTATCCCATGCACCACCAAGACATGTTCACATTAATATTTACCTATTTACCACATATACCATACCACAAACTATAAAAATTCAATAAATATAACATAGAAAATTAAACTTTCATACAAATTATGAATCGTCATCTATCTTTAACAAATTAGAGCACATATCATTTACATGGAATTTTTTATTAAACCCATTGTATTTTATATACCTTAACCAATTTTTTATATTAAATAATTTCAATTAATTAACCCATTTTACACCTTCTTATATTAACATACATTAACCCATTTAAAAAATAAAATTTATATTCCATTACCCAATTAGCACATTTATCAATCATATTACCTAGAAAATCAACCAATTACCCTATACATTACATAACTCCTTTATCATGTTAACATTAAAACAAAAACCTGTTATTCTATGTCAAAATCTAGTTGTGGGTAACATTTATTCCCCTTATTCATTCAATATAAAATTACTACATATTAGCCATGTCTTATAGTTTAACAAAAATCAAAACTATGCTTCATGCTAAAACATTCGGTGTTTAGGAATGTCACCTCACCCCATGGGCGACCTGAGATCAGTCTAGTAAATCTAAATGCATCCCAGTTGGATCATGAGATATAAATTCCTCAATTATCCATCAATCATCTACAACCCTTTCAAAACCATGACATCAACAAAAAGAGTGATAAAAAAACTGAAACACATATACACAAATGAACTACAAAACTATATGATATAATTTGTAGAATAATTACCTCAAATATGTAGATGAATACTAGCTTAAACTTATCCTTAGACTCTTGTTTAATCACCCTAATATTCCTCAAAATAAGATCCATATAATCTTCAATCCACACCCAACAATACTCCAAATAGCCTAGAATCGAATTAGATCCACCATTGGGAAGATTAGGTCAATATGGTTCATCACAATGATAGGTAAATGAGAAAATTGGGGAATAAATCAGGTTACAAACATAAAACATGTAGGTGGATATAAGGTAATTTCTCAATTTTTAATGGGGACTACAATTTGGCAGCATAGTTTTCCATAATTTGTGCAAATAGTGCGCATGCCTTTGACCAAGAGGGTTCCATGTCAAACAACAACCTGGTAATACTAAAATGTTTGAAAAACCATTCACCAATCATACGAAATGATGATGTCCAAGTCCAAACATTTACAATATTCTCCTTGCATGGTTTACTATATCCATGCACCAAACATTAAACATGCATTGATTTACCAAATTTCTCTTTATGTTTTTTCTAAAACCCCCATAACACCCCTGACATTCATCATACACCCGATAGAAATTTAAATATAAAACATTAAGGTAGTCATAAAAAAAAATTAATGAAGAAAATTTCACCGTGATGTCCAAGATCTTACAACCTCTGAACCATATTACACACCATCCTCGAGTTTTACTCCCAGGTGTCACTATGCTCCCAAGGATTATAGTTTTTGCCCCTCAGCCTGCATAAATGTTTCCATCTCCCAAGTATCATCTTGTATGTTACCAAGATTCCTTACACTCATACCGAAGGTACAATATTTCCTCGCAAAACATTCCCACTATAACCCACAAAACGAAATGGAATCACTTAATAAGATTAATCAATTTCTACCAACATCGACCATAAGAAACCCATAGGGAATGCTATGAAAAAAAAATTGTGACTCAAGGAAGTGGAAAACATAAAATATTCCCATCCAAGTAGAAACAAAAGAAGCACCATTTGGTCGATCCCCTATGAGTCCCATGGACAAAATCACATGGGCCATTATGTACATGTTTTCAAAACACTAACATTTACCAAAATTAGTCACCACATGAGGAAACACACATTTTTTCCAACACCATTTCTAATCCTTCATCGATCCAAATCTCAAGGCTGAAAGGTCCCATTAAATAGGTAAACATACAAAACTAAACCAGAACACTTAATTCACTCTAATGTTCAAACTGAAGGCAACTATCATCACCAAGGATGGGTCACCCTATTTGTAATTACTCGATTCCATCCAAAACCTGAAACACTAATTAATTCATCAAAACATGACTTTCCCACTATGGTGTTATCCACCATACACATCAAATCAACACAACCATATTCCAATGGCCAGAACCTCCACTTCCGAAATGGACCACCAGATCCTCATCTCAACTATCCCAACATACTTGATTCATTTTCCAAACTCACCATGATTGAACATTCATAAGGACATTACCCAAAATTGGCATCGATAATTTATGTCAAAACCAGATATAAGGGAATACCCACACCAACCATTTGTGGGATAATATCAACCTTACCTCTCTCATGTTATCATTCATTTTATAAAATTTCCGTCTAATAAAATCATAAAACCATAGCTAGGTCATAACATATCATATATTCCCCTTACCATGTTCTGTCTAACCACCCTCGATTAACTTGTACCTTAATACACATCATGCACTTTTGACACATGGAACCTTCACCAGACCAAGGAACATGCTAATTTAAGGCCAATCCATAACATCTAATGCAGCTACATGAGATATTATTTAATAACCTATATAACTCCACTATCATTAAATCCATTACCCTCTAAACAATCATTTTTATCCACTATACCCATCCACATTCCTCCCACAACCACTCATATAATCCACACATTGACTAAATACAAACCGTTTTATACTCAAACCACATTTACAAATTTTGATACATACTTTTCACTCCAAAACATACCCTGAAGATAGTTTAAAGCTCACCACATTCTTACCATCCTCCTTGTTGGGTCGGGTAGTCCCTAGTAAAATCTCCCTGGAATTTCCTAACATTACCTTTTCATGCCATTTTTATACTTGGACAAGATGACTTCATGACCAAGGAAACTATAATGTCACCAAAACACATATAGAAGTGTCTATACCTGATCTATAATGGGGTTGTGGAACCCATCTGACCATGTCATAATCTACTGCCTTAATTTACCTCACCTTCATCTCTTTTTAACATAAGAATATAGAATTAATTTGGAACCACCATGATACCCAAGACAATACTTGGCTCATTTTACCACTACATTCCAGGAACACCTATCCTTTTCTTAGGAACCCATCATTCACATCATAGGTTTCACATTTGCATCATAACTAACCCATGTCAACTACAAACTCTCCTCCAAACAACTAGGACTTAATTATCACTCCACAACATTGGTGTGTCGTCGTCACCGCTTCCAAAGTGAAATTCCAACCAACAAAGACCATGCATCAATCATTATCTAAACCAAAAAAATGACATTTTTATCTAGATTTTCCAACTACAACAAAAAACATCATTTAAAACCTATTTTATGATATTGAAAATGATTCCCATGGAATGTTTTGAGACTCGATCAACCCCCATGACCTCACTCATAAATGATCAATGGATTAAATCCCTTAATATATCCCTATATATAAATCCCCATGAGCGTAACATCCATTACATCATAAAACCAAACAAAACGAATTCATATATCTACGAATAAATCCATCGATTTCATAGCATACCCAGGACGATGTCAAGATTTTGGAAATGATTGTCACTATCTAAAATGATGCTAAAAATTACTTAATAAACACCAACAAAAATTATTGATCACTGATGTCACCGAAAACTATAGGAAATCATGATATGAAAAGAATTATAGGATTCCCTTCTCGGACACGTATCATAAGCACTTATCTACCACTACTCAGGCATGATTTAAAACCGAGACTCACCACCTCTCCCGAACTATCCTTCAAGAAGTTATGATCCATCATTTCCCAAATCTCTACTATCACGAAAACAATAGATTTATTCTTACATGACCATCGTAGTTAACATATGATACAAAATGTTCCACCACCCCAATCAAAACCCAAGATCTCTTGCATTTACATGATTCAGTCACCCTAATCTCATCCTCCCTAAATCAAAATCAAGTCTTCAATTAAACATCTTCCAAATAGATGGGCCACATATAAAGATGACAAAACCCTTTCAAACTGACCTTACAAACAACCACCTTCACTCAGGTTCCCTTCTCAAATAACGCAGGAATAACCATACCATTTACAAAAACATGATCATACTCATTATTCATCAATTATAACTAAGGTTCATCCCCCAGGCTTCATATTCCAAGGCACCTACAATATTAGGATATCATCCCACGAGTTCCATCTTGATTTTCCCAATGCTTATACAGATCTTTACAACTAATGTCACATCTCCCAAACCCATTGGTCTTCCCACTTACACCTCCTATTGAATCTTTATTAATTTAATTCCAAAACATCTCACTCGCCCAATAGAAAAAATAAAATGGCCAAACACCCTCCCTGGTCTCACTTGAGGATCAAACAATACAAACATCCTTACTAGTGTTAAGGGTAAGAAGTCATTATGACCTCCCTCTATGAAAAATACATAAATCATACAATATGTGGCAAATCATAGGGGGAACTCGTTCATCCATTTCAGATTATAGTGTATAATTTACCACAAAATATATTCACCATAGGTTTCACCCCTTGAAAATTCGTATACTCACATTGCTACCATCATCCACCCTCTCCCCACACACACGAAGGTCATAAACATTTCCCTCATAGTCTGAACACATAGGGGTCACTGCAATCTAAAAAAATAAAACATAACTAGTCATGCCACAACCATGAAACACATTGTTAAGTCCAATATAAAAAACACAAACTTAAAACCCACACAATTTACCACTTTCACATTTTTCAGAAACATTTAAAAACCACATGGTCATTTACCTACTGAATGAATAATAAGGAATACCCCTTTATCCACACACCGAGACTCATCATAATAACCTAAAATATAACTAAGGCATCATCCTAGGTAACTCTCACAACCCAAATTACCTATACAAAAGGTCAAATAAAAAACAGAAGCAATAATCAACAACATTTTCATAGAAATTTGCATCACATTTATTTTATAAATAAATTTTACATTATGAAACCCCAAAATATCACACTTTAGAAATTTATATTTAGACAAAATATAACAAACCCCTAATTATTTAGAATCAAATTTCAAAAAACAATCACCAACAAATATATCATGTAAATCCGGTTGGTGTAGAACCTAATAGAAAATACACTACATTTCATTAACAACCCACATCACATAACCTATCCAAACAGATATGATCACATCCCTAATAATACCCTCATCCATTCTTAGTATGGGTCATGATCAACACAGGGTATGAAAACCAACGTATATACAAGTATTTCATTAGAAAACCACGTTTTTAAAGCATTTAAACATTGAAAAATAAATTCAGCCACCTTTAAGAATTGTTCCAATTCTGATACTTTTTGAAATTTATATTGGAACTCACATAGAAACTTAATTAAGAAAATTCATTAACCATGGAATATTAATATGTAAATAATTCAATTATTGACACCGTTCAATCGTTTCAGTTTATCAAGACAAATAATTTTAACCTATTTATAATGTGACTTTATCTACTAAATTATTTTGAAATTTATATACATTAATTCTATTTAACCGTTAGCATCATCTTTATTTAAAACAGTATTATTTCAGTTTTAAATAAAGTAAAATTTATTCTACCCTTCATGTCGCTCATTTACATACCATGTGTTCCTCTCCTAATACGTGCCCTTTATATACTTAGGTTCCTGTAATGACAAATGAATGAAAAATCTCATGTCATTTAGGCTAATAGAAAAAGAGCATAAAATAGTCACATCCCATAAGAAGTGCATCCCCCAATGGTGAAAAATCATTGAACTATGATGAAACACATCTAGAACATCAATTCATACCCTGTGAACTTTGGTTTTCCATCATAAATGGGTTTTATACTCCCATGAATGAGCTTATTTACAAGTCCCAAAACATATTAATCTATTATATACCAGCCTAAATGATATGTAATATTAAATAACTACTTTTATATCGCTTTTTAACATCCCCATCATAGAATGAACTAAACTGGTGACAAAATTCAGGTCACCACATGACATCAATTACATATCCCCATTTGAAAAAGGCTCATAAATAGAAGAGAGGGTCTAATACGTCACATAGGAGGAAAATACCATATTTAACATATTAAGACACAAAAAATAATAAATAAAATAATGGAATGAATATTTATTGAACTGGAAACATGCTTAACCAACCATTCCCAAACAGAACCAAATGTAAATATGCTCTGTCATGCAAACTATGTCAAATGTGAATGAAACCAAAAATAAATACTAACAAAAGCATCCCCCAAAAAGGGTTCCAAAAAAAAGTATGTATCATTCTTACATGAGTATCCCATTCCTAAACCAACTCCTAAGCATATAGAGTTTTCCGTAGTCCTAACCTACAACTATGAAATCTTCTTCGGTACCTGAAAAAATCCAAAGTATATATTTAATACAACATTGTTAGATAGAATCACTTGTGTCTAAAAAATAATCACTCTAAGAATATAGTGTTTGAAAATACTAAATTAATTAGAGGGTAAACAAATGACCAACTGGGCTCCATTATCTTACAATATTCACAGTAGCCATTATAATCACTAAATCCATTTTCATCCCTTATTCCTTGGGTTAGGATCTTATATCATTTACAAAATGAATGATGTACACAAATACACATGTATAATGGTATAATCAAGTTCAATATCACACTAATGAGAAAAAATTCAAAAACAAAACATCACACTACCATGGAGAAATAGTCCATGTAGACTCAACTAATGAAACTGTTAAGGGCCTAGAGAATTAAACCGACCCCCTAACCAATGAATTATAGTGTGTGGTTTAGAGCCTCAGACGAAATTGAACCATGATAGGATCCTCAATCCATTATCCCACACTCCTTAAATCGATTCTAAAAATCTTATTTATCTAATTACCACATAATACATATCACAAATCATACAAAACCAATACACATAACATATATAATAAACAGTTCATACAACATATTAATCATCATCAATCATTAACCAATTATTGAACATACCATTTACATAGCATGATATATTTAATACAATAACCATTTTATACCTTTACCCATTTCCGATATTCAACAATTTTATATTCATAACTCATTTAGCATTTTCAGCAATTCACATTCATTAACCCATTTTCACATCCTCATTAACTTTCGATGACCTATTTATCCCATTTATCAATAACATGCCCTAAAAAATCAATGGATTATTCATTAAAATTTATAACTCAATTAAATTAATCCAAAAAATCATTAATTTTATGTTCTCAAATAGACATGGTTACAATTTATGCATATTTATCATTCAAACTAACATGTCAACATAATCCCCATGGGATCTAGTTCAACCCAAACCTACTATATATTTAACATTATGATTTACATGTTTGGGAATTTTGGCACAACTTATTGGTGGCCCGAGATTGGTCTATTCAATATAAATTCATCCCATAGGGATCATGAGATGTTCAATTTAAACAACAACAAAACATTCAACCAAACCATGTCAAAATAATCCCATCGACAACATGATAGAACAAAAACACAAACAAACATGCAGTAATTAAGTTCAAGTCTATGGGATACAACATTTAAACCCCCACCTCGAATCCATTGATGAATTATCTCTAAACTAGAGCCTTAGGATCAGATTCAAGAACCTTTCGAAGCCCTAAACAAAGTTATTATGGAGATTTATATTTCACCCAATGACACTCCAAATGGCCTATAATCGAATGATATCCACACTTGGGAATATTGGGTAGAAAATGATCATTACTAGGGTTGATATAGGAGAAATTGGGGAAGAAACAAGGCTAGGAGAATTAAATCTCACATGAGAAAAAGGATAATTTATCACTTTTTAACAGGGATCATGGTTTGAGCACACAATCTGCAAACCCATGTGCAAACTGTGCTCCTACCTCTGTCCAAGAGAGGTCCAGGTTGCTTGGATACCTCAGAATACCACACGGCTTGAAAAACCATGCACTAATAATTTTAAATTTCAATGCCGACAACTAGACAGGTTTTCCCTCCCCCATACATTGTTTACACTAACTACGTGCCAATCGTGATACATGAATAAAAATGACCCAATTTCTATTTCTTTCATGTCTATAACAACCAGAACACGCCCGAGATTCCATTTAAACCATATAAACTTTTATGCATCCAAATTTAATAGATTCAAAATAAAGTTTTAAAGAAGAACATACATGCACAATATCCAAAATCATTAAAATTTAACCACATTTCATTGGTTTATCACAAAACCACACGTCGTTGGTTTATCATGTAACCAAAAAAATGTCCAAGTACCATTATATAATCAGAAAACAAAAAATACTAAAATTTTCATTATATAAATTGTAAAATTTAATTTAAAATCCTAATATAACATTTTATATTTTATAATCAGTCAATCGAGTTTTATATCCTTTTTTAATAACAAAATACTCGAAATTGAATGGGGGATTCTTAAAAAACATGAAATATTATTATGGAATCCAAATATAAAAATATACACAAAATGGTCATTATAATCTTTTTATATCTTTATTAATAGAAATGTAAAAACAATTCAATAATATTTACATGTAGAAAAATATTTGATAATAAATTATTTAACCATTAAAGCGCCCCATACCATATTGAACATTTAAATAACATTTTACAAGAAAGAATAATATTTATTTAAACATTTAATAACATAATATTAAAAAAATTAATGATATTATAAGTCAAAATTGATTTATAAATACCTCATAATATAATGCCAGTATATGACATTAAAATATGTCTCAATGAAATGAGATTGAACTGAAATCCTTTCCCTTATGTCTGGATCGTCTCATACAATCTTAATATAACCGAATAAAAAACATTAGTTAATTATTTATTATTCTTTATTATATTATTAATTTTTATTATTCCATTTTTCACTTAATATCATGCTATATAAATTATATAATTATTCATGTTCAAGTCAGATGTTTTGATGATATTTGGAACTTGAGTCCTAAATGAATTCTGAATGATATCGACAATCAAAGTGGAATCTAATCCATAATCTACGGAAAAATAGTCACGAAATAATAATAAATTTATAAATCAATTATAATTTTAAATCTATCCATTACATACTAATAATAAATATGAACTACAATAAAATCATGGATATAGTATCCTTTACGTACGCAAGAGAACATTTCCATTTTTTAATGATTATTATGGATAGAATGTAAGTTTTATTTTATGATTATAGAATGATAATAATATCATTGATATTATAATAATCAATTATGTATACTGATATATATCATCTGTGATTCATGGTGATGAAAAATGAATTGCATTAATTCACAATTGTGATAGTTCACACATATACATGAATAACATTATCATTTTTATGTTCTTGTAAATGTAAAAACATAAATTATATATTATTAATTAATAATGATAAATATTCCATTATTAAAATATATAAATATCAATTCCACCATCATAACCAATCATGATATATGGTGATGGAAAAATATTATATCGGTTCATGAGGTGGCAGTCGTCCATACACATGAATGATTAATTCATTTCCAATTGATTTATGTGGAAAAGGATTTCTATGATGATATTATCATAATAAAATATCAATATATAAAGGATAATAAAGTTACTATTTTATCATTAGTGAATAATATTTTAATAAATTTTATAAAGAAGTAAAAAATGAAACATTTAATTAGAAATGATGCATTTTCTTTCGTAAAATCACTTTTTTAACTCCTTAATATTACTAAGGGTGGTGTTCTACCAAGACTAGGAGATGTAGAATATGGGGAGGGGAAATAAATAAATTTTTGAAATTATAAAATTAATATATTCTAATTTTATATTCCAAATTTCTCAAAATTGACTTATTTCATATATTGGTTGATGATCGATTGAAATCCATTCATCCAGTGAAAATTATACATGTTTTGAGTATTTTTTAATTTTGTTCTTCTTTATTTTAACCCTTATTGAAACATTTTAATTATTATCTTGATATCATGTAATATAAACATTGAGTGTTAATATAATTACTTAAAATTTCATACAACCAATAAATGCATCATTGGAGAAATTTTGAGAGTTATCCAAATCAATTGGCAGCCTTTTATGTTTTCATGAATTTTATATCATTCAATAAAATAGTATTTATTTTAAAATATCATTAATGGCAATTTTCAAACATTTAATTACATAAATTTATAAAAATGTCCTATCAAAATGATATATTTAATCCAAATATATTGACACATCAATATTATGATAGATTAATATATAAATGTCATGGATGACATTAATTATATCAAATTATATTTATTTATAAAATTAATATCAGTTATATAAACAATATTCTCTATATTTCAGAGTAATTCATGATTTATTACGTAATATTATACTTATTAAAAATATATCATAGATAAGTTTATTTTAATAGTGAATTTAATACAATAAATAATAACATAATTCATGGAATATATCATCATTACAGAAATTCTCATTAGCATCTTCTTATTATTCTAACAAACCTAAAACTACAGTGGATTACCTGGGAAAATACTTAAGAAAGGGGTGAAATAAAAAACTAGTAAGGAAATAATAATTAATATCTTGAAGATAATAATACATGTTAAACAATATGAATATCAACACCGACTAAAAATAATAAACATAAACAATGAGACATGATATATCATGATAATCAAAAAATAATCATGGGAATTGTGGAAACAACATAAAACACTACATCATAAGAATATTACAAGTATAAAAACTACTCAATAATTATAAAAAAGAATCGTTTTGAAAATAGGTTAACACCAATTCCATACTCAACTTCTCATGAGACTGAACATTACCGAATTCATTGGAGTGCAATATAATTTTGAGCCCACCAATCACATTCATTTAATTATCATTCTTATGTGAACCATATCTATATTATAACATGGATTCATCAATATTTTTATTTTACTCCATGATCACAAACTATGGAGTACATAAATATATGTCTCACATTAAAGAGTTATATGTGAATAAAGGTTAATACCCTTTATAGGAAATGGGTATTCTATTCACTACATAATAGTTTTTCGTGGAAAATCATGGTGATAATTAAAAATCCTAATGACATCACATAAATATTATTAAAATATGATGAAGTGAAAGAAACAGGTATCTCATATGTTGGTAATAACATGGGTAGTGATAGGGGCATGTAAATACATATTTCAACATATGGAATTTAAAAAATAAGGCATAGGATAATTAGGAAACATGAATCAATAAGGGAAGGTGAGGATCCCATACTTGAGTGTGGGACTCCAAATTCTTGGAAATATCTTCTTGAGAGCTTGGGGGGAACCTTTGTATGACTCAAGATTGGGGTGGGAATATTAATGATGTCATCCATGTATCTTGAGTTTTGTGAATTGGGTGCATGGGTGGGTTTATATAAGAAATGTGTGGGGATTTATTTATTCGTTATCAATCATAGATTTTAGACTTTATATAATAATATAACAAAAACCAAAATGATCCCATGGATTCTACCCATGGATTCATCCAAATGGGATTTGTTTTAATACTTTCTTATGCAAAAGGGAGGAACATAATAAAATAATTACCTTTCTTTTAGGGAGGTGTGTCATAGTATTAATGAAATGACTTTAAAACCTAATAATATAATAATGATTTTGTAAGAATCATAATGGAATTATAAAATTAATAAACCAAAATTTAAATGAAATTATTTTAATGATAAACGTTATATATTGTTCTGTAAACCTTTTACTGTATTTATTATATCACTTTTGGTTCATTTTGATGTCATAATACACAATTTATCTTTATAGAATATTTTATTTCTACCTAAAAATCCAACAATCTCTAAAAATAATGGAAAACTCTAAAATTGAAAATTTTAACATTATAATTCCAAAAATAATATTCATTTAATAAAAAAAATTTCCTAAATTTGTTAATTTTCACTTTTAATATAGATTCTATATTTATTATAAAATGCAGGATTTTTCAAAAATAAATTTTTTTGATCCCTTATAAAAATTACATTTGACTTTATAAAAATTATACAATCATTTATATTTAATAAAAATTATTTAATAACATAATTTTATTATATTATTACTTATTACAGAAATCAGATAAATCAAAAAAATAAATTACTTAACTGAATATGAATATTACTGTAAAATATTATCTGTGTTTTCCTGTATCAAAAATAAAATATTTCATAAATTTACAATAATAGGATAAAAATATATACATTAAAATATAATTTCTGTAGTCATATCACCAGGTTCATGATACATTAGGAATTAATACTCCCATAATAACTGTAATAGTAAGGTGCACAATGGTGATAATTTCATGGGGTTATTCGACAAACATGGTATTAGACATGATATCGATGATCTTAAAATTATCCCATAAACGGATTCTATCATGCATATGTTATTAGATATTTTCTTGGGCTTGGTCGAGGGAAAATTCTAGTGATTCTAAAACTATCAGAAGCTCTGATAAATGGTCTTCATAGGGTACGATCCTACAGGTTGGGTAAATCACTTCATTTTTTAGTGTCAACTGGATTTGTTAAAACCCTATATTTATACAAATCATGTGATCATTGTTCAATAGATATATTACCAAATGTAATGAATATTACAGGTTTTTTAAAAAAAATAGGATATAATATAACAAAATAAGTTCATTTTTTATAAAACCATAATACATAATAATAAATTTAATTCAATCAAAAGAAAAAATTTATTTATAAAACTTTGGGTTGTCAAAATCATACCTGTATAGAAATTCCACCCTCTAAATTTTTATTTCACACAATTAAAAATTTAAGGGTAACTATGTTTCATAACATACCCATGTTCCCATGTCACTTCATCGAACATTTGGTTTCTCTATATCACATTTTTGTTTCATTATCTAATTTTATAGAACATTATTCTATAAGATTTTGGTTTCTCAATAGGACATATTCGAGGTTCATTGTCTTATTTGATAAAACATTGTCTCTACGATCTAAGATATTCAATGAATTCTCTTCATATGAGAGATAAATCCCAAGCTGTACAACCTCTAGATTGACTACATGTGAGAGGTATGGTATATAGTTTTTCCGGAGGGATTCGTGTAATATATCATGTACATTAAATAGGTTAGGTGTGGGTGATAGTTAGTATTATGTGACTCCAATACGATCAAGGATCTAAATGTGGCTGTTATATCATGGACTAATCTTACCCTTTTCCCATAATCTCATCACTATTTTATGAGGATAAATTTTGAGTAATACCATGTTTTAGATGAAAAACTCTTTTTCTCATCATGATTATAATAATTTCTCTAATATTAAATCTAAACATCATTGATATGCTACTTAATAATATTAAAATTTTCTTACATTTCCTTGACCATTTTAGCACCTATGAGTTTTTGTTCCCCAACATCATCCCAGACCTTATTTTTTCTACACCTCTTTTGATAATTGAATTTAATAGATTCATTTGGATTCTTGATTAAAAGCTATTGTTGCAAAAGAACTCCACCATAGTAATATATCAGTACCGTCATCATTTCAAGTCAATTGAGCCTGATATCTATATATCTTCAATTGTATAGATATGCAACTCATTTTTCAAGTATTATTAGGGTGATTATTCTTTTTTAATTTGAACTTAGTATTCATTAAGTATTCTATATTATCCTAGAACAAATAGGTGAATCTTGTATCTCTATTGAATTCAACTGATAATGCTACTCCTTGGAGCTTAAAAACATACCTGATATATATCCATAAAAATAGATCAAATGATAATTTCTATCAAATCATAGTAAAGTATTCAGAATTTTTATGATGATCCACCACAACCCATATATCATTATTTCATCTTGATGTGTTTGGAAGACTAGGGAAAACATCCATGTTGATGTTTACCCATTTCCATGTAGGCATGGGTAATTGATACATCTTCCCCCTGAATTTTTACCTTTCCTCTTTCACTAGCTAACATAGAGGACATATTGATGTATATTCTGCAATCTACTTGTTAATATTTTCCCAATAATAGTTTTCGTAGACATCTCAATACATATTTTTCTACATGGGTGGATAGATATGGTTGAGCAATGTGTACCATCCAACAAAACCTTCATTAACTTATGATTTGATTGTACATGTAGTATTTATGGAAATATTAAAAAACCCTCTTAATTACCATTGAACTATGAGGATTTACCTTTTCTTATAATTTAAAAATTCATCTAAATTCCCATATCATTTCTCTGAGAAACAATTATATTTTCTAGAAGTGATAATTGAGAAATAATTTATAAATGGATTGATGATATTCCTTAATTTATGATTCATGTTTCCATCATTACAAAATCTATGAAGACCATATTCTTATCAATAATAATCAATTATAGAATTTATAGACCAATTCTACTTATATCTTCCACCACTTTATTCCCAATTCTAGGATGGTAGTGGATTGAGAATTCATAGTCCATTATCAGATCTATCAGTCTTTGTTGGATCATATTCAAATATTTTTGTGTTAATATATACTATAGAATTTCATGACCTGTATATAGTTTATAATTATCTTAAAAGGGATATTTACTTCCTTTTTCAATGTGAATATCAGTGAAACAAACTCTATGTGATATAGTGTTATGTTCTGTTCATGAACATTCAATATCCCTATGTCATAGGATTTTAATTTTTCATTTTTCATTTCCATAAATCCCTTTCCCTTCTGCGATGAATCAATGCATACCACAAAAATCTATCCACTTGTGGGTAGTATAAGGAAATGTGTAGTTAAAAGCCTCAATTTCCTATTCTTGAATCTCTCTTCACATTCATTATTAATATAAAACAAAAAAAAATTCATTTTATCTTGGTAAGAGGGTTTGAAAATCCTATGAAATTTCTCACAAATCATCTCTAATACCCATCTATACCATGGAATATATATATATATATATCATAAATGTTTTCCTCATCCATAATAATGTTTTATATATTTTAAGGGCCTATATTTATCCTATTTTTTGTGATGATAGTCTCAAATAATTATAATTTGTTCAACTGGAAATTACATTTTCTGTACTTCATATAACCCTCCTCCTTTGGAACGTTATTTCTCATAGTCCTCAAATTCTCCACATGCACCTCCTTGATTTTGTAGTATATTACAATATCATCTTTGAAGACACCTTAAATTTTGTCGATTTAATCCTCAAATATTGTATTCATCATTTCTGTAATGATTTCTTGAGAAATATTTTTTCCGAATGCCATTACAATGTTGTCATACTGCACATACCTTGTATGAAATGCAGTGTTGTGGATATCAAACTTCTCCACTCAAAATTGATAATATTTGAAGATCATATCCATTTTTTAAAAATTATTGTTCACCATATAGTAGATCAAACAAGTCATAAATCTATGGTAGAAGATAATTTTTAGCATTCATGACCCTGTTGAGCTCATGATATTGAATGTAAAGGCACATTGTCTCATCCTTCTTCCTGATGAGTAGAATTGGTGAACCCCATAGTGAACCATTTGGGAATATGAATCCTTTACCCAGATTCTCATTTTTTTGTTTCTTTAGATCCATAATACACATTCTATATTTATTCCTTGATAATGGTAATGCTCTTTGTTTTAGTTCGATTAAAAATTCAACCTCTCAAAAATGCAGGTAGACCAGGAAATTTTCCTCGAAACACATCATTTTATTCCCTCAAAATTGGAACATATCCATGGATGGTTCATTACTTGGGTCAATCACTATAGTTATATATGTTTTCTAATAGAGAAATATTTTCCATATTTGATATGTCAGTTCTAAAGAATATTCAATCATCCACCTTGAAATTGAATGGAATCAAAGGTCAATTTTCAAGATAGATTGTGATTTACATATCATGAAATTTATGTTGGATATATATAGGTATAGCGAATCCATACCCACAATTTCGTAAAATTCCTAAAAATTTAGTATTACAATTATCACAAGGATCGTCAACCCAAAAATTTTGATAGCAGAGGACATGTATACTTTGGATGCAATAATTTACCCATTTTACATTTTATTCGATAGCTCTATTTTCATGGTTCATGGTGTTATTTTAAAAGATTTACTAAATATTAATCATATGATAAAAAATTTATAAATAAAGTCAATATGTATTATTACTATTCTTGAATGCATAACATGAATACATGTTACCTATTCATTTTTTGGATCCACCTAAATTGTTGTGATGGAAAAATATTTTCTTTACTACTATGAGGACATTCATTATCTCCAAAAACCCTTGGCATAGTGCATTGGTTTGAAAAGTTCTCTCATTCATAGCAGTTGTAGAAATAAACAATAACCCAAGAGATGACTGAAGCATTCATCTCTCAAAATGGCTTAGTAGGTTTTTCCTATCAGGAAATGTTTGCTTGGTGTCATTGATTCCCTCACCAAATTAATTTCCTCACCCCCTTAGGAAATTAGCATGGCTCTTATTTTCAATACATTAACATGTGGGAGGTTGAAATTTTATATCAATGTTAGATTTATCTATAAAACATATTTAATTAACTAATCTTTTTTCATATTATCCGCATGATACCCATGATATTCTCTGATACCCATTTCAATATTGAGGGGACATCAGAAAATTTATTCATTGTAATTAATTTCTCAAATCACCAAGGATTTCCATAGACTGTGTTTTTCCCACAAAATAAGTTGTAAACCATTCATTTGAGGGTAATGAAAACGCTAGAGGATTATTTTAAAAATATTTTGAAGCTTTCCTTGTACTCTTTGATAGACTTTTAATCATTTTTATTGAGTTAAAGGGAATCCCTTTTCATTTAATATTGAAGAGTGGTAGGAAAATATTAATCAAAATAGGTTTTTTTTGGAATTCTTTTACCCCAATTCATATATATCTTTTTGCATATTCATATTTTTGATTAATTTCTTACACTGACCTATGTTATCCTTCCATATGATAAAAACAAGTAGATGATTCTCTTAGTCAAAACATTTATTGATGGAAAATATATTCTCAATCGAGTTGATATATAGTTCTATGATTAAGGGATCAAGTGATCCATTGAAATTTGGTAGTATTTGTCACATGAAGATCTCTATTATAGCATGTAATTTCTTAAGTTGTTTTGGAAGCTCTTCCTAATCAAGGTCTATATTTAGTACTAATATTTTCTATGAAATTTTCTTAAAAATGTTTGCGATTCCTTCTCCCAATAGGTTGGTCATTCCATTTGGGGTTTCATCACATTTATTATTGCATCAATTATTTATCCCATTCCTCATATTTATTTCTATTGGATAGAATTAAGGGAAACTTAGGGAAGATTATTTTAAACATATTAAACACATATATTGAAATTTAAATACATTAAAGGGATAACTTATAATTTACATAAATTTCCTAAATTATGAATTTAAAGGATTAAATCTTTGTTATAAATGATATATTAAATAACATATACTCTTATGGGATTTTATTCTTCCCTTAATAATGGTTCATAATGAGATATTAATTTGTCCAAATAATGTCTACATGGAGTGTCAAACCAGGTGCATAGTAAGGCATGTTGTCAGGTACCAAGTTATTCTGAGTAATGCCTAGAATACCTAGTCCGAGTTCTTACCCCAATGCACATATCTACCCAAACCACATCAACCTTCAGTTTCCAGATAGTGATTTATTTTCATGATAGACCTCATAATCTATAATTACAAAAAATTAGGTTTGTTTTCTTATACATAGTCATGTCCATAAGGGTTTCTCTATATTATTCTAATCATAATCCAAAAAATAAATATACTTTTCCTACGATACAAACTATAATAAAATTTCTCTTTATTTCACATTACTAAATTCATTTCTTCCAATGATTACACATAATAAAACCTAGAAGATAGATAAATTTGTGACTTTGGGAATTACTTAAATTACATAACAATACAAAACACAGAATACATAATCTTTATTGAAAACCATTTTAACATGTTAAGAATATTACATTGAACATTAATCTATAATGGATAACATGGAAACATACCTTAGAAATGGGTGAGGTCTAATGCCAAGTAATGGAATAAATTTGGAATAATAAGAAAATATAATACATGTTAGACAATTTCCATATAAAAAATATATATTAATCATAAAAAATAATAATTAGGCATGACATAATATGATAATCACAAAGGAAAAATGAGAAATGTTGTAACAACTTAAAACACTACGTCAGAATCATAGGCTAAGGAAAACATCTAAGATATCAAGATGGAAAAATTCTGAAAAGCAAATCAGGATGACCCATATCTGAACATGATATGTCATGAGACTAAACATTACTCAATGCATTGAATCTCTATATAATTATGGGTGCACATGTTACATTTATTTAATTCTAATGCTTCTATGTGCACATAGATTATACAACATGGATTCATTCATCATCATATATTGTTTCCTGATCAAGGAATGTGGTGTACATACATATAATTCCCAATTCAATGAGTTATAAGTGTATAATGGTGAATATAGTAGATATGAATTGTGTATAGTATTAACAATATCAATTTTTTATCAGGAAAAATCATAGTGACATTTAAACAACATAACGACATCACATAAAATTCATAAAATATGTTGATGAGAGAGAAATGTTCCTATATGAATTTTTATAAGAAATTATAATTAATATAGACATGTCAAGATAAATAACATCATAAGGAAATGGATATTTAATGTACAATATAGTAGGGAATCTATAATAAATAAAAGAATGACATGATCTGTTACTTTAGTTGGTGAATCCAAAATGCTTGGGAAAAGATTATTTAGATCATGGGGGAACCAAAGTTGGATTCTGGAGAGGGGAGGGAAGAGTAAGAATGTTCCCCAAGGTTCTTATGTTTTGAGAAATGGTATCTTCTGTGGATATATATAGGAAATGAGTAGAGATATCAATATTATTTCTCAAACCATTGTTTTGGATACTATATAATAAAATAACAAAAACCCAAACATTCCAATGGTTTTTTCTGATGATTTCTCCCAAATATTAGCGTATTTAATTATTTAATATTTTATAGGGCCAAAATTACTAAAATAATTCCCTTGATTATGTTGATTTGAGTCATACACTTAATGAAATGATTTTAAAACCTTAAAAATATAAGAACTTTTTCAGAGGATTCAAAATGGAATTATATAATTAATTAATTAAAAATGAAATAAAATTATATTAAATATGAAAAATATATTTGGTCATGGATTGCTTTTATTTTATTTATTAAAATCAATTTCGGTCATTTTCGTGTCATAATACACAAAGTACGTTTCTACAATGTTTAATTTATAACTGAAAATTGAACTATATTAGAAAATAATGAAAAATAAACTCTTGTATAATAATGCAATTATGATTCAAAAACAATATTAATTTTTTATAAATAATTCTCTATGTAAGTGAATTTTCACTTCCATATAAAATAAAATTTTTGTATGATATTCATGGTCTTTAACAATATTGTTTTTATCCCTTAAAAAAATTTAATTTTGATTTATAAAAGTTACATGGTCATTTATATTTCCAGAAAAAAATTTAATAATAATATTTTATTAAAAAATTATTTATTCAAAAAATCCATTAATTCCTAAAAATAAATTCTTAATTTAATTTTAATAGAAAACATAAAACTATCATTTTTTTACTATTACAAAATAAAAAAAATTAATAGTGTAATAATAGTAGGGTTAAAATATATATATTAAATAACTATTTACATACTCATATCACTATGGTACTGTAATATATCACTTTTATAGACCACAAATTATCCTAAGTGTAATGTGAGTGATGGTGAGATGTTAATGGGGTGGTTTTGCATGAAAGGATTCGGTCTTAACCTCTATAGTCCATATTATTTATTTTCTAGTGACACTTTTAAAGGATAAGTGTGAACCAATGAGAAATCAAACAAAGTTACAAATCCAACCGAGTAAACCCTAGAACCCACACACAATAAGAATCCCACCCACTACAAATTCCATATTTTTAATGACCACTAATGATATTAAATTTATAATTTCTAAAATTCAAAAATACTTATTAGACTATGAGCCGGCTCGCATCCCATATTCACCGTTAGTCGCATCACTACCAACCATCATCAACAGCATCACCCGAGATGAACTATTACTCATATTCACTGATTGATTCATCATCACCATCTACCTTCCAAATCCCCCAGCATAAAGTAACTTCCCGAAGAACATTGAAGGCCATTGTGTATCTCCACAGTAGAGAGTATATTGGAATCCTTGATCTAGAGCAGAGAAAAAAATGGGCTTTTCAGGATGAAAGAATAGAAAGTATTGACGCGCAGACCAACCCCCATTCCTAGATTGAACATTAACACCATTTTCATCACCATAGAAGAATCTAGAACCATCAATTACTAGGAGACCATGAATTAGAGATACATGATATCCGGAATAAATACCATATCAAATCAAGCCTTCGAATCGACATCATTGAGCTTCCAATTTGATGTGACCATCATCATCAGCACAAAGTCAAATAAATGTTTGTGAATAGAGAACATTGAAACCATATAACATTAGGAAATAGAGCTCCTGGAATTATGGTCGTGGTCATCACTTCATTTATCTATGTCTATCAGATTTTTTAAAACCCTCTATTTATATTAATCATGTGGTCACTATTAAATATATAAATTACCAATAACGATGATGTTTTTATTTATTTTAAGACTAATAGGATATAGTAAAACCATATACATGTATATGTTTTCTATAACCATAATACAAAAAAATAAATTTACTTAAATCACAAGGAATGTGTTATTTATAACATTTTTGGTTGTTATAATTTATTCTATATTTCTATTAATTAAATAGTTACTCCATCCTAACTATGTAATCCCCTAAGTTAAATATTAATCTCCTATAAATTATAAATTAATTATAATTATAATGATAATAATGATAAACTTAAAATAAATATTTATAGACTAACCTACCTTTTATATAATCATATATTAAAAATATTTCACTTGTAAAAAAATAAAATATGCAAAAAATTATTTTCCATTGAAGAAAATACTATAATTCCCAAAATATCATCCAACATGCTCCCATTGAACATAAAATCATCCCAAGAATGGTTTTGGTTGAGAATAAATAATCAAATAAAACATGGACACGTTGTTAGGGTAATTTTCCTATATTTATTATATTATTTTTCCATTTGATTACATGATTTACCCTTATCATTTGTAATAAAAACATTACTATAGTTAATATTCATATTTTCAAAAAGGGTTCCTATTTAATAAATTTGAATTTTCTAATTCCAAATATGGAATCAATTTTTAAAAAATTAAAAACATATATATTGAATGAAATAATTAAAAATTAATCCATTTGACCGAATGAGAAAGCAGGATTTTAATGAAAAAAGAATCAAATGCCTAAAATTTTATCATATCCAAATTCATTCTGAAATCGATTCCAATGAACTAAAATGAATTAAATGATTAATAAATTGATTTAATTATAAATTAAAACCATTCAAATATATAATATGACATAATAAATTATTTTGATTAATAAACAATTTTCTATTAAAATTTTAAACTTTTTTATTATTCATCAAAACCAGAACCTTATATAAAAAATATTGAAAATTTAAATAAAATAAATTTTGATATTTTAATTTTTGATAATTATTTTATTTTTTGAAATATAATTTATAAAAGTGTAAAAAACAAGACTTAAAATAAGTGTGGTATCAAAAGGCATAAAAACATATTTTTCTTAAAAGTTCTTCATTTTGGCTTGAAATTGAATTTGTTCTTATATAATTTTTATAAAACACATTATAAAATTATATTGAATATATTTTTCATTAATATAATCCAAAAATTGATTTTTTAATTTATTATTATAAAACTCACATTTTCACAATTAAATAGTTTAAAAAACATTTCTTTTTTATTTTAAATGGTTTTTACATTAATTTATATATAATTGGTCGATGAATTATATATACATGTGTAAGACATATTTTCATAATTCAGATAACCATATTTAAACCATACATTATAATGAATAGGTTATAATGATAATATTTATAAAATATTTTTTAGTGTTTTGTTTAATCTCAATGTGGCATATCAGGAATGTAATCAAACATTGTACTTTTTTTTAAAAAACCGAAGATTTTATATTCCCCACCCACCTATTTTAAGAAATTAAAACATGAAAAAATTAGAATTTGGGCTTGGTAACTAATGTTTGACTTTTCAAAATAACTAATTTGAAATCCCACATCTGAGAAATGATTAATATAAATTTCACTTTAATAGAATGAAACAAATGTAAAATAATAACCTGATATAACACATAATAGTGTTCATCGATTGGAAACATGGAAATATAAGTTAAACTAACTATAATTTTTTGATGTAAAGAAATAGAAAATATGGCCATGATAAATTTAACCATCCAAAAACCATAAATCTATGATCGGTGAAATGGTCACTGATTTCATTGTCTGAAATGTTGACGAAGAGATTTCTTGTTTTAAGATTCTTTTCACTATGTAGAGGAATCATATCACTAGTTAGAAAATTAATATAAGGAAACATAATCAATTTAAATGTATAGTTTCATCCATTACTCAATTTAAACTATTAAACCATATTTTCTCCAAATAATTAGTATTTGAGATGCATTATCCACACCTACAGAACTAGAATCCACCTGTAAAGAATCACATAATCCATAAAATATTGACTATATATTTCTGATGTGTTTAGAGATTATATAAAACAAAAAAATTTAGTCAAATATAAAATAATACCCCCAATATAACAATCCATTATAAGAAAAAATTCTACATTAATTTAAATCATTTTAAAGTAGTACCTGGAGTTATACAATGAATATTCAAAAATTAACTATCATTCAAATTCCTAAAAAATATTATAACTATGATTTAAACCAAAAAATACCAAGGATAAAATAACAGAATCTTACAAGATAATTTCTATCATTTATCTCCAAATAACATAAATTGCTCTTAATGTCCCATATGAAAAATAAATTTACCAAATCACATATTCTCCAAGACAAGTTAATAATTTTCCTAAATAACTAGAATCACTATAATTGAAAAATAAAATCATAGATTATTCCAAAATATTGTTAAACCATTAATCATAAACTATAATCCGACAAAATTATATTTACATTAATCTTATAAAATTCCCAAAATAGGGGATATATTCCAAAATATCATTAATCACATAAGACAAATCATTTTTCTATTCTATAGAAATATTTTAAATAAAAAACATTTTACCAAAATCAATTAAATCTTCTCCTATAAAATAACGTAACTAAAAATAAAAATTCATATGAATCATTATTCTAGTAGGATATTGGTTGGTGATGCAACCATGTCTCCCTTCAGTTGTAGGCTTTATTCCTGCTGCCTGGTCGAACAGAATAAAATGTCACCCATCCTACAGTTTTTTATTTTTTTAAATTGTAATTTTTTTACTTGACGAAAAATATCAAAAAAACGTAAATATGACCATATCATGTTTTAAGAATAAAAGATATCTCATACTTATCATGTTTCAGCACCGATATTAATATCCAATAATCATTGTACAAATAAATGTCTCTAAAAATACCACCAATCGCCTTAAAAGTTTATTACATAAATCTAAAATTTAGTTTCTATGACACTAAAAATACGATCAAACTGAACGTTATGAACTCATGATGATATTTAGAACTCTTTAGAAAACATCCAAATCTTCAATTTTATCTAAACCCGTAATATCCCATGTAAATAAAGAGGATGAAATTTTCATATTTATTAATATTTGTGAATTATATATTATTTTTCCTTTAAAAGGTATGAAATTTTCGATGGTGTACCTGACACACAATGATGTGATTCTCAGAAATATCTTGTTGCAGATATGGCAGAGTCATATTGAAAAATAATATTATCAAATTATTTTTAATGATAGTTAACTCCTATTAGTTGTATATTCAAAAATAAACATCAATAAGTACAATATGATTATACATGTTTTTTCGATGTTTTTAAATTTATAAAATAAAATTTAGGGGATTAAAATGAAAATCAATCTAATATTAAGAATGAAAAACTCTAATAATTTTAAAATTTCATAATACAGCCTTTTGTTGGCGAAACATTTTTAAATCTCATTTTGTTAATTTCATATTTTCCATTAGAAAAAATAAAATCCTTCTTTATATGCGGGACATACAATTTTACTATGGGTAAAATTTTGGTATTTTTCATATAAAGAGAATTTTTAAGGAATTGTGAAAAATACTGCGTTTTAATTCAAAACAACCTTTTTATCTATTTTATTTATATAGTTAAATTGTTATTTTAATAGGTTCTAAAGTGAAAATTGATTACATGTTTACCATTTTATCTAATTATGGTCATTTAATGTAATTTAACAATGAAATTTGACATAAACAAGTGTCAATCTTTTGATAGTTTTTATTTCTTAAAAACAGAATTTTAGGTTCTGACAATGGGAAATAAAATTAAATTATTTTTTGCATCTTCTATGTTTTGAATTTGAAAAATTATATTCTATATTTAAAATCAGGAGGTCCATATTATGTATATATGTTTATTTTTTAGACATTTTTAATAGTTACATCCGTAAATATTATATTTACAATGTGAAAAGGGTAAATCTGGAAAATAAGGGTAAAAATAATATTATAATAATAATAAATTATCCAGACATGTGCCCTAATCCCATTGGATGATACATTTCTATCCATGAATATCCACGGTTCGATTTCAGGACCACAAGGAACCACTTGTAAGTGAAAATGATATTTTATAAAAATTAATTAAATGTTATGAGAAATGGAACATAAACATATATCTTTTCGTAAATATATTTTTAATATAATGTTATATATATGATAATTTTTCCTATAAACCGAAATTATAAAGATAAAGATATTTACAACATCACCAATTTTTTTAGACATCAAATAATCTATTTATTTCTGACACAATTACGATGTAATGATTACCTTATTAATGAATTTTTTAAAAAAGAAGATAATAAATATTAAACAATATTTATTTTGAATCATTTTATGTTATCCAAAAAATTAGTGATAATTATGACTTTATATTTTTTAACTATGTTTTTTTTCAAATTGATCATGATGTTATGGGTTTTTGAAAAGACATGGTATGAATAGTATAAAGATTTACATAAATGAGTTTTAAATAAATTAATATTTTACTAAATGATAAATAATCCAAGAAACATATTATTCAACCAAATGACTTTTATGGTGTGATGAATGAAATTAATGGTTTTTTTCTTGTTACATAAAATTTTATAGTAAATATATTAACCTGATAGTGTAGATATACAAGAATACATCGTAAAAGTTAAATAAGTTAACAAAGCATTTAATAAAAAAGACATGGATTAAAAAATATCCAAAACCTGTCTAATTATTATTGGATGATTTTATTTCGATTTATATTCATAAAATTTTTTAATTTAATTGGTTGTGGATATTTTTAATCTGAAAATCATTTTATAATAAAATAATACTTTCAAACATTCTTAAACATCCACACTCCCCATTCTAAAATGCCACCATATCTAACACATTACTCACACCTCTAAAGACCCTAGGATTATCCGAACTCGACCCAAATAAGCTCTCAACATCCCTATCACCCACCTAGAAGACTTATTTTTTCATTAAGTAAATTAAATAAATCATTTTGGTTTAAATCAAAGGTAGTAACCCAATTTAGAACTCTCAGCTTCTCTCAAATTATTTTATTTTATTCTTTTTCTCCAACCCAATAAATTATCTGTACTCCATTATTTTATTAAAAAATATAGCCTTCATTATTATAGAATGTTGTTATGTAAAGTATTATAACTACAAATTGACACACCTCCATCTAATGGATATTGACATACTATTTCTGTAGATGACGAACTATTGCCTCATGAAATAATGATTTTTCAATTATCTCCTACCACCTATCATGGGGCCATTATGATAGAATTGTATTTTTTTGTCATTATGCTTATTTATTTTAAATTTATTGAATACCATTATTGTAACAACCTAGGTAAATAATGAATAATACATATTTCATATTTATTAATATGTTTTAATTAAATATTAATTTTACTTTAAAGGTGTTTCTTTGTTTGATAGTGTTCCCAATATGCAACAACATGTTTCTTTGAAATCTTACATTGCACACTAATAATATAATATTATTTTTTTAAATGGAAGTGAACTCCTAGAATTTTTTTTCGAATGAAAGAACAAAACAAACTAAAATAGGATTATAAATTTTTGTTAAATTTATTTTCCATTATCCAATAAAAGTTAGCGGCATAAAATGTGAATAAATCTAATTTTAAGCATAATTTACATTAAAAGGCCGATTTACAACCTTTTAATGGATAACCCTATTTAAATATGGTTTTGGTCACATTAATACATTATATATGACCAAATAATGTCCTTATTTAGTATGGGGACATCAATATTTAGTTTTTGTAAATTTTTTTAATTTTTCCAATAATGTTAATTTTTTAATGAATAATGAAAATATTGTATTTTAATTCAAAACAATGTTTTAATATAATCTATTTATATGGTTAGAAAATATTTTTAATTGTTTTTAATGATTAATTAGAATATATTTTTACCATTTAATCCAATTTTGGTCATTGGAATTATTTTCACTTTGAAATTGGACACAAACAAATTTTAATCTTTTAATAGTCATTGTTTCTTAAAAGCATGCTATTTGTTTTAACAACATGGATTATTATCAAAATTTATTTATGACACTTTTATGTTTTGAATTTGAAAAAATAAATATCATTTTTGAATTAGGAATATAAAATATATCCTAGGTTTAATTTATAGTATCTTTCTGAAAAACATTATTTTTTTATGAATAGTGAAACCACTTAGTAGAAGTTAGAAAAACATACTTTTCCATTTAAATGAAATTTTACCACATCTATGAATTAAATTATGAAAATCCAACATATATGGTTGTTATTATTATATAAAATTTGGTTCAATAAGATGAAAATAATTATTGGTGAATAGTAACTTTTGACTTTTATTTACCGCAGTTAAAGGTAAATAAGGTAATTCAAGGTAAAAAGAATATTATAATAACTCAAAATTACCTTAACACTTATAATAACCATATTGTATGATTAACGACCGACTATGAGCATCTTTGGGACTATTTTGGGACCCCATGGAGCCACTTATGAATGAAAATGACACGTTAGATTAATTAATTTAATGTAAAGGCAACATTGTCATAAGTTAAATATTTTAGTAAATTAATTTTTATATGTTGTTATATAATTCATATTTTAGACTATAAATATTATTTATAAATATTGAAATATTTATTACATCTCATTATTTTTATATAAATTTTATACATCATATAAATTATATTATTTATGACACTATAATGATGTAGTATTTACCTCATTAATAAATGATTTAAAGAAATCAGATTATAATGATTAAAATAATATCCATAACATGTCCAATTTTGATTGGATGATTTTATTTCAAATATGAGTCATCGTATCTTATACATTAATGATTTTTGGACCTTCTGAAACTGAATATATGTTTATAATAAAATAATGTTTTCACACTTTCTTAAAGAGCCCCTCATCTCCCTTATAAAAGGAGAGAACTTATAACAAATTCCTCATACCTCTAAAGACATTTGTCATGTCCAAACTCTACCAAATTAAGTTCCTGACATCCTTGTACTCCTCTTAGAAGCCTTACCATAGGAAAAAGTAACTTCAAGAAGTCCTTTTTCAATCCAATGAGAGTTACCCAAATTAAAGGTAACATTTTCTCTAAAATTATTTAATTTTATTTCACTTTTCCAACCCCTAAACACTTTTTATTCCTTTATTTTTCAACAAATACAGTAACCTCAATATACTAGGATGTTATTATGCGAAGGATTCTAACTACACTTACAAACACCTCAATCTAATGGGGAAAAATATAATGTTTCTGTGGATGGAAAACTAACACCTCAGGAAATAATGATTTTTCGATAATAACCTACCATCTCTCATTGTGGTAATTATGATGGGACTATATTTATATATGACATAAATTATGTTTATTTTTTCTTTATTCTTCTGCAATTTCCATTTATAGCATGCCTTTATGGTTTCTATTATAGGTAAATGTGATAATCTCATTAGAGGAAGTGCATACTACAGCCCTCTCAAGTGACATGACTCGTTAATCCCATATGTGGGATAAATAAAGGATGGAGTTAATTATATTATATATGATTTTATATATGAAATTATACAGGAATTATAATATACCTATGTATCATTTTGTTTCAATTCCATTAAAATAATAAATAGAAATGAAAGTAGCATTCATGTGTGCGTACGGCTTGCCATCTCCATGAACGTTGCATTTCATTTCATACCCCCAAATGATATGTACTGTTATAATATATATATATATATATATATACTGGATATATATGATATATATGAAATCTAAATAATTAATTTCATTTTGTGAATAATGTAATATTGATATCATGGACAACATGTAATTATAAGGTGTTCATTTATTACTAAAATACCAAATATCAACATAATGAACATTATTAACCTAAATGATTACATAATGTTTATAGAATTTTAATAAGTGATATAAATGGAATTATAAACTTGAAAAAGTTTCTAAAGAAATTATAAATTAACTTTATTTTATTATTCAGTAGATTAAAGAATGATCGATTCATGTTAGACACGAGGTAAGGGACTTCGTCTCAATCACTTTTCATTGAGGCCTATATTGTTTTAATACATTATTTTCTATTATAAATTGTATAAAAACCATTTAACTAACATTTAATTCAAAGGGAATCATTTTATATGAAGGGTTTTACTAAAGAACAATAAGTAATGTTTTTTTACATATGCGGTGACAACTACCTTTCTGCCACCATGAGTATTATTTGATATTTGGATTCCTTAACATGCCAAAATGGTTTTTAAAAGGAAAAATAAATATCATATACACTTTTGATGTATTTTGGTATTTAAAATGATTTTGAGAATGGATTTATTATTTCAACATCCTTAAATTATATTTTTTTATTGCAATGTGGAAATGTTATCTTCATTTTATGCTTATGTTATGTGTTGCGATCATGTTATGGTTCTTGGGAATTATTTAAGTATACGGGTTGTTCCGTGATAATCCTAGGGTGGGTGATCCAAAGTTAGATCTACAATGTATTTTGTAACGTGACGGAGGTAAATGTGAATGTTTCTTCTATGAGATTTAGGGATATAATATGATGGGTATTCCAAAGTAACTCCCTATATAGTTGTGATAGCTACATTGTAAGTATGTTATGGATGCCAAAAGTTACCTTTATAATATATGACTTCTATGTGTCTCTTATAAATCGTATTATTTCATGAGTTAGTTAAGAGAGTTCATGGTTTGTACGTATTTATAATCAAATGTTTTCATCCTTTGATTTATAACCCTTACTGGGATTTTTATGCCCATCCCATGTTTTGAAATGTTTTGATAGGACATATTGATGAATAGTGTCAAGGATGGGATCAAGGAAAAGTCATGCTGTCTAAAACATGGAACTAGACATGACTCTTATTTTTAAGTGTTTTTATTTTATGGAAAAAATTGACACTGGGTAGATATGTCTACATGTAATATTCATGATGTTATATAAATATAATGACCTAATTCTCAAAAACTCTAAACCTGAAAATATCCCCAACGTGAATTATTCATTTAATTCAATATTATGTGGAGTAAATTCAATACAGACACTCTTGAATCCATCAGTGTTGCATGTTTTTGAAAGGTTGAAACATGATCTTGCAGTGGAGTCTCAGTCTACTATGCAGGGGAGTGCTTGTCATATGCAGGAGGTTACTTCTACTAAGGAGAATTGGGACACTACGGTTGGAGATCAGAGGGTTTTGTACCAGTGTATTACAGTGTTGTGGAGGAGGTTTTAGGGAAGGTTCTTGGTGATTTACTAAATACTCTTCTGAGGAATTAATGGACATTCAGAAGAGGGTATTGCTCTTCTAGTGGTGGAGGAGAAGAAAGAACCAGGCCTTTTGCAAGAGGTGAGTTGTGATGCTATTGCTATGGTTTCCTCAAGATAGTCTGTCGCTAAGGATGTGGGGTTTTGATGAACACCAGACCAATTTTCAGGAGGTGGCTTGCAACTCAGTGTAGACAGAGTTGGTGTTTGGTTCTGTTTCAGATTTGGGTGCTCCTGTCTGGGGGCTATGAAGGGTTGTGTTCCAGAAAGGCCGATCAGTGATGACGGCGGAGTGGAGATCATGATTTACACTACTAATAGATTTCTGGAATTGGAAAATAAAGAGATATTTTATGACAAGGAAACTGATGTGGGGTAGGAAAATGGTCTCTTGTGAACTTCTGCTGACCCATTGATGATGCAAATGGGGATGGTGAGATGGGCCTTGTGGATCGGTGCCAATGTCATGTTATAATTGCCGTCAACAGTCTGGTCAAGAAGGATTGTGGTTTGGAGGCTGGTTATCAAGATGTGAAAATATTTGTAATGTGGGATGATATCTCGGAATGGGATAGGGAAAAGGATAGTAGAGTGGTTCGGCCTTCTTACAGTAATGTTGTTCAGGGTGCAAGGATGAACGTTCAAGGGGGTGAAGGTGCTAAGACCACCTCACCATGGTGAAGAGTGAAGAAAGACTATTCCCATCTTCCAAGCCCAGTGTCCACTAGATCTTATATTGGGAAGGATAATTTGGCTATGCAGTCCTCAATAGAATTTCTGGCCTTAGAGAAGCTGAATCATAGAAGGAAATATTACAAGGTTCTTAAACACTATGAATTCTCAGAGTGGGAGATAGATAAATAAGAGGACTTAATCTCTAAAGGGGGTGGTGATGAGTATGATTTCTTTGATATGTAGTTGTTCTGGACTTCTTGTACCTTCTTTGCTTTTCTTTTATTAATAAATGGTCAATGGCTTGCCTTCGGCTTAACATTCCTAGTAATGTTTGTGGCTGGGTCCTTATAGTTGGTATCAGATGTCGGTTTAGGTAACTTTAGTAGTTAATATATTGTTACATTAACATCCATAAAGTAATTTATGTTAATATTGAAATCATATAGAATTTCCATATTACTATATAGATTCCCCTAATATATTTCTGTGTTCAGAATGGTTTTCTGCATTGGAAACATGGTAGTTGTGTTGGGATGACATCAGGTGGAAGACAACCATCCAAATCCGAAACCTGATATGGTCAGAATAGGAACTGAATAGTTTTTTGCAGTGATGGAATAGTTGAATCAGGGTATAAATGATTGTGGTATCCATGTACAAGATCATCCAGATCAACCACATAGAAACATCTCAATAGTGGAGCATTTCATTAGGAAACATCCCCCATCATTAAGAGGATCATCTAATTCGTTGCAAGAAAAAGGGTGGATTAAAGCACTAGAAAAGATTTTTGATGTCATGGGTTGTTCATAACGTCAAAAGGATAGTCTTACTGTTTACAGTTTTGAAGGTGAAGCATATCAGTGGTGTTCTATAGGGAAAATAGCATTGATAGTGAGGAGATTGATGCTCTCGAATGGGATGAATTCAAATGTATGTTTCTTGAGAAATATATTCCTATTGGGGTTCATCTATGTATGGGAAAAAAATTCCTAGAATTGAGGTAGGAGGATGTCTTAGGGGATTCGTATGAAGAAAAATTCACATGAATGGCAGTGTATGCTATAAATTTCATACGATATCTTGATAATAAAATCAACCGTTTTTACTCATGATTAACGCCAATGTATCGAAAGGCTTTAGCTTCTCTTGATTTATTGTATAAATTTTTGGTTATGTTCATTAGTGATATTTTGGTTTATTCCAAAATTATGGAGGAAAATGAAATTTATTTAAGGGTTTTCATGTCAACATTAAAAAGAAAGAAACTTTCTGGGAAATTCATCAAGTGTGAGTTTTGGTTACAAAATTTGTTTTTCCATGGTCACATTGTTTCAAAAAATGGTGTAACTATTGATCCTGTTAAATCAAAAGTGGTTAAATAATGGCCAAGACCCAAAAATATAACCGAGATCTGTATTTTTCTTGGTTTGATAGGTTATCACCAGAGGTTTTTTGAATCTTTTGCATTGTTATCTAGTATAATTACTAAGTTAACTTGAAAAGCTGTTATGTTCATCTGGAAAAAATAATGTGATGATTGTTTTCAAGAATTGAAAAGAATATTGGTGAATGCTCTGGTTTTTGCACTACCATCTAGAAATGGTGAGTTTGTTATCTACATTGATTCTTCATTAAAAGGACGTGGATGTGTCCTTATTTAGATCAATTAGGTCACTGCTTATGCTTCACGTTAGTTGAATCCTCAAGAGTTAAATTATCTTACACGTTATTTGGAATTAGTTGTTGTCATTTTTTTCATTAAAAATTAGGAGGTATCATTTCTGTGGAGTAAAATATGATATATATACTGACCACGAAAGTATAAATTATATATTCACTCAAAAATAATTGAACATGAGATAGAGGAAATGGCTAGAATAAAATAAGGATTATGATTGCATGATCCATTACAATCCGGGAAAAGCCAATAATGTGGTCGCTGCATTGAGTCGAAAACGTAATGTCTCATTATCCATTCTACGTTTGGAACATGATTTATTGGTTTTTGATTTTATAGACTTCGGAATAGATGTTTTTGTTGTACGAAATTATTTTTTTTGTTTCAGGCGTCAGTGAATTCATCTCTATCAGATAGAATAAATCAAGGGCAGAAAGAAGACAGTGAGTTGTAGAAAAAGGTAGTGTTGGTTTAGAAGGGTATGTTTCCTGATTTTAACGTCGATAATGATTGTGTTTTGAGAGTTGGAAAGAGGTTATGTGTACCTTGTGATTCACAGTTGAAGAATGAGTTGTTATGTGAATATCATAGTTCTTCGTTTTCAGTTTCTCCCTGTAGTACTAAGAATTATAGAGATCTTCGGAAGTATTGCTATTGGGATGGAATGAAAAGAGATATTTTTTATTTTAATGTGAAGTGTTTGACTTGTTAGAAGGTTAAAGCAGAGCAGTAGTTACCGAAAGGAATACTTCAACCTTTATCGGTGCCAGAGTGGAAATGGGAAAATATATCCATGGACATTGTTATGGGATCACCAAAGACATCGTTATGTAATAATGAATTCTCTGTTATTGTTGATTGATTGACTAAATCTTCTCATTTCATTCCTATTTAGGATACATTGTCTCTAGATCAAATTTCTCGATTGTATGATAAAGAGATATTTAGGTGGTATGGAGTTCCCCTCTCCATTGTATCTGATCGTGATCCCTGGTATATTTCTAACTTTAGGAAATGCTTTTAGAAGTCATTGGGTATTGAATTAAATTTTAGTACAACATTTCACCCTCAATCAGATGGGTATTCAGAACAAACAATTAATCCCTTGGTGGATATTCTACGTGCTTGTTCACTAGATTATCAAGGAAGTTGTGACCAACATCATTCTTTGGTTGAATTTTCATATAATAACAGTTTTCATTCCAGTATACAGATGGCTCCATTTGAGGGTTTATATAGAAAGCATTTTCAGACTCCAGGTTTTTAGGATGAAGTAGGTGAATGAAAGCTAATCGGACCAGAATTGGTAGAATATATGGAAAATAAAGTTTTGTTGATTCAGAATCACATGATAATAACTCAGATCAGACCGAAACATTGTGTAGATTACCAGAGGAAGGATCCTTCTTTTGAGGTAGGCGATCATGTCTTTCTTAATGTTTCTCCATCGAAACGTGTGATGTATTTTTTTAAGAAGGTAATGTTGACTCTGAGGTTCATTAGACCTCATGAAATGTTTTAGGAAGTTGTATCAGTTTCATATATAGTGGATTTACCTCCATATTTATCCTAGGTACCCAATGTTTTTCATGTTTCGATTTTGAGAAAGTATATTTCTAATCCATCTCATGTTTTCAGCCCATATGATGTAATATCCTAGGTAAATCAATAATCTGACATTGTGATATTTATTAATATTCTTGAATTAAAGATCAATATTAATTTAATGGAGGTTATATGTTCGATGGCGTACCCAATACGCAACAACAGGTTTCTTTGAAATCGTACATTGTGCACTAATAATATAATAATATCATTATAAATGGTAGTTAATGCCTAGCCATTGTAATTGCTGGAATGAAAAGAACTAACTATAAAATGATTATATATGTTTGTTAAATTTTTTACATTTATCCAAAAAATGATAAAGGCGTAAAATGGCAATGAATCCAATTTTAAGCATAAATATTCTAATATTCTTTAAAAGGTCGATTAACCGTCTTTTTATGGAGAACACTTTTTTAATACACCTTTTGACAATTTTATATATTATATTTGGCAAAATAAAATACTTTTTTAGAATCCAGACATCAAAATTTACTTTGTCTAAATATTTTGTTATTTTTACGATAAAGTTAATTTTTTATGAATAGTGAAATTTTTTTATTTTAATTCAAAACCTCCTTTTAATCTAATTTATTTATATGGATATATTATCTTTTTAATTGGTTTGATAGTTTAATGGGAATAAATTTTTTCCATTTAATCAAATGGTTGTCATTCGAATTAATTTCACTTTGAAATTTGACATAATCAAGTGGAAATCTTTAGATAGATATTGTTAATTAAAAACATGCTATGTGATTTCACAACGGGAATTATTTTTAAATTATTTACTGAAATTTATGCGTTTGAAATTTTGTAAAATGGATCCCATATTTTGAATCAAAACGTCCATATTATGTGATTAATGACCTTTTGTTTTTGGAAATTATACATAGTAACGACGACATTTATTTTTAATTATCATGATTAATTGGTCATCGGATAGTTAAGCGTAATAAAATTATATCATAACAATATAAAATGACCATGAAATGTGTCTAAATCCTCCTTTTTAGTCATTTCCTACCATTGTAATCTTTATACCAATCATGAGGGCCCTTGGAGTCACATGGGTGTGATAGTGACATTAATGAGATTATTTTTAAAAAAGAAGAGAAATATAACAAAGGGTTGTACATCATAATTAAAACAATTTTAATTTTGATTACTTAAATGATCTCATAGAATATAATTAGTCATTGGTAAGCTAAAAAAATTTCCTACATCATGGATTTTTTTTATATAATTTTTAGACATTAAATAAATAAGTTTATTTATGACTCCATAATGATGTAGTGATTACATCATTAATGAACGATTTAAATAAAATGAAAATATAAGGTAAAATTTAAGACATAAACTTCTCAAAAACATATTGAATGGGAGGACTTCGAATCCTTATCACCTTATCCTTAAAATTTATCATTTTTGGACCTATAAAATCTAAAAATAATTTTATAATAAAGTAACATTTCACGACATTCCAAAAGTGACCCCCCTTCTATAAAAGACCCCCACCTATACCCCTTTACCAACACCTCTCAAAACCTTGAATCATCCAAAATCTACTCATATTATGTATCCACATCCCTATATTACTCATAGAATCCTCACCTTTCGTAGAGGTCTTCCCAAGGAAGCCTTCGTCTTAAATCAAAAAGAGTTACCCGATTTAGAGGTAATGTCTTCTCACAAGTTTCATCCTTTTATTTTCCTTCTTCACTCACCACTATCGTCTTATTATTTGATACAATAATAACACCAGTATCATCAGTATATTAAGATTTTGTTATGAAAAGTATTCTATATACAATTACATACTCATCTGTTTAATTGTTAAAGAACATATTGTTTCTGTGCGTGGTGAATTACTGCCTCATGAAACGATGATTGTTCAATCTTCTTTTAATACCTCTCATGGTGGCCATTAAGACGTCAGTGTATTTATATATGATACATATATTATGTTTATGTTTTCTTTATTATTTTTTTAATATATAGAAAACCTTAATGGTTTCCATTATGTGTAAACACGATAATTTCATTTGAGAAAGTGCAGACTACCGCCCCCTCAAAGAGATATGACTCGTTAATACCATATGTTGTATGTATAAAGGATAGGTTTAATGATATTATATATTATACAATACTTGAATTGTAATAATACTATTTAGCATTATGTTTTAATTCCATTAAATAATAAATAGAAATGGACGTAGCGTTCATGCGTCCATACGGCTTACCGTCTCCATGAACAGTGCATTTCATTTCATACCTATAAATATTATTTACTATTATAAATACATGTATACTATGGATATATATGATATATATGACATAAAAATCAAGAATTTAATTCTGGATATATTAAAAAATTTACCCCATGACAAACATGTAATTATAAGAAGTCCATTTTTGACTCAAGTACCAACTATCGACAAAACGAAAATTATTAACATAAAAGATTACAAAATGTTTATAAGATGGTAAAAAGTGATGTAAAATGAAAATTAAACATTATAATGGTTCTTAATAAAGTATAAATTATCTTTATTTTATTATTCACGATATTAAGGAACGAATGAGAACAAGTCGGACTTGTGGTAAGGGATCCTACATCTCTCATTATTTTCAAGTACTCTTCTGTATGTCATTTCATTTAATCCCCATGTTATTATGTTGGGAGATGTTATTTTATATTACTATTACATACCTTTTCATGATAATATTATGAGATATCCCCTCTTACTGTCATCATTTCTTTTTATGAATGTTTGTGTGGCGTCGTTAGGCATTCAAATTTTTGTAATGGATTTCTTATCTCACTTTTAATTCTGTGAGATTTCCATCATTCACCACTTATTTTTTGAATGTGGTGTATTTCATACTGCCATTTCATATATATTATCATTATTCTATTTATATTCATGGTAATATGTGATTCATTTGGTGTTTATTATCATTTGGTCAGACAACTCGATGGATTACAAAGAGTAACGGGTTTTTATCTCACTTTTTATTCTCGTGAGATTCATGCTACATTTTCCTCTATTTCCTTTTGTGTGGTGTATTTACTACCCATGATTGTATTATTTGTGTAATATATTTAATTTATGTGTATTTACATATTCATTTAATGATCATTCAATCATGGGGTGTACTTTTCGAATGTTACCCAAATCGGTAAGGGAACCTTTCACCCTCCTATGTTCAAAAGACTTATTTTTGTTAGGTCTTTTAATTTACATATTCTTATGTTGGGATATTTTATTATATATCCTTATTTTTTAAAATTTTATTCCCAAGTGATGATATACCCTTTTTATCTCGCATCAACTCATTTTCTCAATTTTAATGTTACGATGTTAGGGTGTCGAAATTCTTGTAAGGGATCTTCTTAAACCAATTTCAATTCTCTAGGTTAAATTTATACTTCTTGATTAGGTCCTGCTATGAATGTGTGTGGATGACCTCTGATTTTTTACACTTAATATCCACTTATATTGGGTGTATTCATATTTTCACACATAATTATGTAATTTATTTATCCTTAATATAAGGATATCGTCTTTGTAAGGGACTTCGTCTCAATCTCCTTTCATTGAGGCATATTTTGTTTTAATAAAAGAATTAATTTAAACATTGTATAAAAAGCATTGAATTTTCATTTCATTCATTTGGAATCATTATCTACAAAGTGTTTTACTAAATGAAGGAATTTTTCTTTTAACGTACGTTGTGACAATGACCATTTCATCGCCGTGAGTATTATTTGATCTTTGGCTTCCTCAACAACCTGTAATGTTTTTAAATGAAAATAAATACCATATACTCGATTATGTATTTTTTTTATTGAAAATTGTTTTCATAATTTATTTGTTATGTCTGTAACAACCCAAGCTACCACGGTATGCTTCTCCTTTAATAATATAATAGCATGTGTTGTACGCAACATTGAGTTCTAACACACACCACAACCAATCAAACTAGCATTTATGAATAGTAATACATATTTTTTGAAATTTTAAAAATTTTATCCTTCAAAATGGTTATAAATTTTTGGATTTAGAATATTGAATTTATCCTAGGGTGAAATTTTGGAAATTTTCGGATATCTTTTATATTGTGATGAATAGTGAAAATTACTAAGTGGTAGTTAGAAGACTGATGTTTCATTTAAATGCCATTTTACCACCTCTATGATTTATATTTCAAAAATCTGACATACATCATTTTCATTATAATTTAAAATGTTTTTCAATGGGATTAAAATAATTTATGGTTAATAGTAACTTTTAAGATCTATTAATCGCGATTAATGTTAATTAGTGTAATTTAAGGTAAATATAATGTTATAATAATATAAAATTACATTTACACTTGTTCTACCCTTATTTTATGATTAATGTCTGACTAAGAAAATCCATGAGACATCTTGGGGACCCCATAGAGGCACATGTGTAAGAAAATGGCATTAATAACTTTTTATTTAAAGTAGAAATAAAATTGTCCCAAACATGTGATGTTTTACTAAAACAATTATTAAACGGGGTTATATAAGTTATATTTTCGACTATAAATATTAAATGTAATGATAAATAGATTTCCTACGTCATGGTAGTTTTTTATAATTTTTAGACATTAAATAAATTAAATTCGTTTATGACACAATGATGATATAGCTATTACCTCATTATTCAATGATTTACATAAAATGAAACGATACTGTAAAATATAAGACATACACTTGTCAAAAACTTATTTTACGGGTGTATTTCGAACCCTTATCACCTTAGTCTAGAAATATATAATTGTGGGACCATTGAAATCCGAAAATCACTTCATAATAATGTATCATTTCAATACTTTCCAAGAGTGCCCCACCTCACCTCTTATAAAAGTCCCCCACCTCTACCTCCTTCTTCATAACATCAAAGACATTTGGATCGGCCAAAATCATCCCAAATACTCTCTCAACATCCCTATCTTACTCTTAGAAGCCTCATAATGGTAAGAAGTCTTCCCAAGGGAGCCTTTGGCTCAAATCAAAAAGAGTTTCCCGATTTTAAGGTAATGTCTTCTCTTATGTTCTTTTGTTTTATTTTTATTTTCCAACCCCTTAAACTCTTTTTATTCATTTATTTTGTAACAACACCAATATATTCAATATAATATGATGTTTTTATGAGAATTATTTGATTTACACTTACACACACCGTCGTCTAATTGTTACAGAATATACTGTTTCTGTGGGTGGTGAATTACTCCCTCAACAAACGATGATTGTTCAATATTCTGTTATCACCTCTCATGGTGGACATTAAGATGTCACTATATTTATATATGATATATATTATTTTTATGATCTCCTTATTCTTCTGTATTTTTCATTTATGGAATACTTTTATGATTTCCATTATGGGTAAACGTGATAATTCCATTTTAGTATGTGCGGACTACCACCCCCTCAAAATGATTTGAATTGTTAATTCCATATGTGGGATTTATAAAGGATGTAGAAAATGATATTATATATGATATTATACTGGAATTATTAAATACCATTATATCATTATTATTTTATTCCATTAAATACGAAATATAAATGAAAGTAGCGTTCATGCGTACGTACGACTTAACGTCTCCATGAACGGTACATTTCATTTCTTACCTCTAAATGTTATATAATATTATAAATTCCATTATATACTAGATATAAAGGATATATATGATATCTAAATCATTTATATAATTCTAGATATAATGTATATTTTACCATATGAACAACTTGTAATTATAAGAAGTTTATTTTTTACTTAGGTGCCAAAGATTGAAAAAACGAACGTTATTAACTTAAATAATTAAATAACGTTCATAACATGATAATTGGTGATATAAAAGGAATAATTAACTTGAAAAATGTTATTATGAAATTAGAAATTATGTCTAGTTTATTATTCAGGAGATTAAATAACGAGCGAATAAAGTCTGACACGAGGTATGGGACTTCGTCTCAATCTTATTTCATTGAGGAATATTTTGTTTTATACACAACATTCATTTAAACGGTGTATAAACCACTTTGAATTTTAATTTTTGTAAAAAGGAATATTTTTATACCATCCAATTTTACTAAACAACAAAATTAATGTTTTTTATGACGTATGCAGCAACAACGACTTCTCTACCGCCGTGACCATTATTTGAGTTTCGGCTTCCTATAAAATCCATAACTTATTTAAATGAAAAATAAATACCAAGTTTTAATTTTCTTTTTTTTTGTATTGAAAATGGTTTTGATAATGTTTTTATTATATCAATGTGTTTTATTGATATCTTGTGATTGAAATGTGGAAATGTTATGTTTCCCATATGCATGTTTTATGTGATACTATTATGTTATGGTTTATGATATGATTAATCATGTTCATATGTGGAATGAATTGAACTTAATAAGTGATGGGTGGAGCCCACTATAGCTCCTCGATGCATTTGTAGGTCTCATGAGACAAACTAGTGTCTTGGATCGAGGCCTTGACAAAATCTTATTTGTTTTCTTGGCACAAGGACATGGATACATGGTTATGATATTCTGAAATTATACATTCCATAATTGTGAAAGTGGTTATTGATATTGCATGTGATAATTTGAATAGTAGTATATCCATGTGACTAAGTAAGTGGCATTATTTTATTTTACTTTTTCCATATTATTCTAAAGTTCATGTTTAAAAAGCTTTTATTTTATTCATACATTGCCTTAAATGATTATGTTTATTTATGAATGTTTCTGCTATATTGTTATATTTATTGAGCATCTGAGCTCACCTCTTTCTATGTTTTATTTTTCCCAGGATGTGAAGAAATATTTTATGACTTACCTGCAAGGATATTCTGAAGGGTATATGAGTGTGGACTATGGAGACTATGTTATTTTAGTTTTTCACTTTATGTTGTAATGTAACTTTATGAATGTATATACTATTTTTTAGGATACTAAAATAATTTTTCTTTAGAGATTTGATCTTTTTTTATCATTACAATGTTATTTAATAATGCACCAACTAAGGGTAACTGGGTTCGGGGCGTTACAGTTGGTATTAGAGGCAGTTTAGTCCTAACCATGGAAGCTAGATTCAGATAAAATCTAATTATAACACATAGCCCTAAGATATACATTGAGGATTAGTATAGAAGAACTTCCTAGAATTTTGGTATTATAGAGATTTTGTGAGATTTCCGACCAATACATCTATGTCTGGATACAAGCATGTAGAGGCGGCTCTGGCACAGATTTACATAGGGGTAAAACCCAAAAACACCGCTTTGAGCTAGACTTGAATGGGAATTGGTGCACAACAACGGGCCTTGCTGCACTCTTGGTTACGACACTCCTAGGGGATATGCTTAGGATAATTCTCATTTTGTTTAAAAACCATAATGAAGTGTTTATCAGTATATAATTCCTCAATGAAAACATTTTTATGATTATGGATTATATCCAATAATAGGTCAATTTATTTTAAGTGTTTTTCTTTTTTGTTATTATATATTTCGATTAATAATCTAATCTAGTGTATGACATTGTTTTGAAATGGCGCCTAGTGGAAGGAATGGAAACTATATCAATGTACGCACTCCAAGTAGGGATTTCCCTCCTACTCAAGATAATTATATTGGAGTTGGTGATACAACTGGTTCTGATCATCTTATTACTATATTGGGAAAACTCACTCATGTTATGAATAAAACCCTTACTCGTATGGAGAACCCTGATCTACAGCATGGAAGATCAATTTTAGATCGCTTCATGAGGCAGAAACCACTAACATTCAATGGGAGTAAAAATACATTAATATCTAAGCAAAGGAAAATTTCCCTAGAGAAAATATTCCATGCCTTGGGGAGTAATGAAAGGGAAAAAGTGATCATGGCTGTTTACCACCTCACTAGAGATTCTGATAAATGGTGGTCATTGATTCAAAACACAAAAGAAGATGATGAAGTATCTAGTATGAAATGGATATAGTTCAAAGAGCTTTAATTAGAAAAATACATTCCTCGTGACCATCGATCATATATGGAAAGGTAATTTCTGCATATGAGACAAAATGAGGATGAGAATATCACAAAGTAAGAGGCTAACATTACACGGTTATCAATGTATTCTTGAGATTATATACTTAACCCAAGAAGTAATATTGATCATTTCTTTGATGGGTGAAAACCATTTCTCCGTCGAGAATAAGTGTCACAATCCTTCTCGTCGTATGAAGTAATTGTATCATGTCCTATCAAGACAGAAAAGGAATTCTCTAAGTCTTATGACATTAAAGCAAAGAAAGAGAAGAAGAGATCAGCTGATCAATATATAAATGGATATAAGGGGAATATGGGAAAATATTAAAATCTATGTTGTAGTAAATGTGGGAAGAAACACCATGGTACTTGCTTAAAAGGAATGAGAGTTTGTTACAAGTGTGGTGAAAAAGGCCAACAAGATCATGATTGAATGGGAATGAGATTTGCTGTCAACAAGGAATGATGTAATTGTAGAGATATGGGACATTATGAAAATGAATTTCCTAAGCGTCATATGAACTTTCTTCAGAAAAGGCCAAGGGATCAAGGCCAATGTTATGCTATCAATACTACTGAGGTAGAAGCTCCGAAAGATGTAGTGGTAGGTAAATTAATGGTTTCCTCAAGTTTAGAAAATGCTTTATTTGATTCTCGATCATCGTATTGTTTCATATCTTTTCAGTTTTCTATGAAAATTAGATATTTCTAATTTTATTTAAAAAATGAGTTGACAGATAAAACTCTAAAGGGAAGTATCATTGCAACAATGTTTTGTGAATTAATCCCCATTAGAGAACATAAATATTCTTTATCTGCTGATATCATTGTCATACCTATGATTGAGTTTGATATAGTCCTTGGTATGGATTGGCTTTCAAACTATTATGCAATGATTTATTGTAAGAAGAAGGAGGTTATGATTTTTGATGATGATGATAAGGAACACCTTTTCTTTAGAGAAGAATTTTCACCACCCAATTCTTATTTAGATCCACCACCAGTAGCTCAAATAAATTCTATTATTGGGGAGGAAGATAATGAAATGACTGAGGTATATGAAAGGAATTTTCAAATAGAGGATGTAGCTATTTTGAAAGAATATGTAGATGTGTTTCCGGAAGATTTACCTAGACATCCTCCAAAACAAGAAGTTGAGTTTTCCATTGATTTAATTCCAGGATCAAGGCCTATATTAATGTCGCATATAGAATGGACAACATGGAATTAGTTGAACTAAATAAACAACAAGTAGAATTGAGTAATAAGGGATTTATTTTCCCTAGCGTTTCTACATAGGTAGCCCCTGTCCTTTTTGTTAGGAGGAAAGAAGGATCTATGAGGTTGTGCATTGACTGTGGGGAGATCAATGCTATAACGATAAAGAACAAGTATCCCCTACCTTGTATTGATGATTTATTTGACCAACTACATGGATCTCAATAATTATCAAAGATTTTCCTTCGATCTGGATACCATCAGTTGTGTGTGAAGAAGGAATACATTTCGAAGACAGCATTTCGAACAAGGTACGGGCATTACGAGGTTAGAGTAATGCCTTTTGGATTAATTAATACACCCTCTAAATTCATGGATCTAATGAATAGAGTTTTCAAGGAATATCTGGATGCTTTTGTGGTGGTATTTATTGATGATATCTTGGTATATTCCAAAATCTATGAAGATCATTAAAATCACTTGTGCATTATCCTGAAGATTCTTAGACGACATGAATTATATGGGAAGTTTAGCAAGTGTGAATTCTGTCTTCAAGAGATTTATTTTATTGGCCATATTGTGTCTATAGATGGAATTTATGTTGATCCTTATAATACCATGGCCATCCACGAATTTCCAGCACCGATGAGTACAACTAAGGTACATAGGTTTATTGGTTTGACAGGTTATTATAAACATTTTGTGCAGAATTTTTCCCGATTGGCTAACCCATTAACGAAGCTCACACGTAAAGGGGTTAAATTTTTCTGGAAAAAAGAGTGTGAATAGTATTTTTAATAACTATGTAAATGATTATTCAATGGTCCTATATTGACTCTACCATCAGGGAATGATGGGTTCGTCTTTTATAGTGAGGCATCAATGAAAGGACTTGGTTGTGTCCTTATGCTGAAAGATAGAGTTATTGCCTATGCATCACGACAGCTAAAAATTCATGATAAAAGCTCTCCTACTCATGATCTCAATTTAGCTTCTATAATATTTTCCTTGAAGGTATGTAGACATTATCTATATGGTGAAAAATGTGAGATATATACCGATCACAAGAGTTTGAAGTGTATTTTCTCACAAAAATAACTCAACATGAGGCAAAGTGGATGGCTTGAACTACTCTTGGATTATGATTTCATGATACAATACCACCCTGAGAAGGAAAATTAGGTTGCAGATTCTTTGAGTAGAAAAGATCATGGTGTTTTGAACATGATGAGAGTGTAAAGGGATACTATATTCATGGATCTAGTAAAGATGGATATGGGAATCAACATGGAGGGTGAAACATCAAAAAAATTTCAAATGATTGCCACAACATATTTACTAGAATATATAATGAGTTATCAGGCCAATGATGAAGAGTTGAAAAAGAACATTAATGCTTTGAATGATGGGTGATTGAGTGAATTTGTGTATGAAGATGGAATTTTGAAATTTGGGAGGAGACTTTGTCTTCCCGATATAACTGATTTAAAGAGGGAATTATTGGATGATGCTCATAGTTCCAATTTCTCTATGCACCTTGGGAGCACCAAAATGTATAGAGGTTTAGAGGGACAATTTTGGTGGGACAACATGAAGAGGGATATTATAGATTTGGTGTCAAGAGGTATGGTTTGTCCACAAGCGAAAGCTGGAAGGGAACAACCTGGTTGAGTATTGCAACCACTTACCATACCTGAGTGGAAATGGGATAATATTTTGACGGAATTTGTCATGGGACTACCAATGAATCCTAGAATAAATGAAACAATATGGGTCATTGTTGTTCGTCTCACGAATTTAGCACATTTTCTTGGTATAATAGAAGATATAACACTTGAACGTCTAGCAAGACTATATATTAATGAAGTTGTGAGACATCATGGAGTACCCCTATTGATTGCCTCGGATCGTGATCCCTATTTTACATCATGATTCTGGAAAAGTCTTCAAAAGACCTTGGAAACTGTTCTTCATTTGAGCACTACTTACCACCCCCAAACAGAAGGACAATCAGAACAAACTATTCAAACCTTAGAAGTCATGTTGAGATCATGGTAACTTGACTTTCAGGGTATGTGGGATCAATATTTTCCTCTGGTATAATTTTCCTATAAAAATAGATTCCATTGAAGTATTTGTATGGAACCATATGAAGAGTTATAAGGAAAGAGATGTCGCACACCAACCTGTTGGGATGACGTTGGTGAAAGAAAACTTGTAGGCCCAGAACTGGTGGAAGAAACAGTGGAAAAGGTGAAGGTAATCCAAAACAACATCAAAGCATCTCATTGTAGGCAGAAAATTTATGCTGACAATCGAAGGAAGGATTTGTTATTTCAGGTAGGAGATCATGTTTTCATGAAGGTGTCTCCATGGAAGGGAGTTATAAATTTCGGTAAGAAGGGTAAATTGAGTCCCAGGTACATCGGACCCTTCGTAATTATAGAACGAAATGGGGTTGTAGCTTACCATTTGGCAATGCCACCAAGTCTCTCCAAAGTTAACTGTGTGTTCCACGTATAACTATTGAGAAAATAAATGTATGACCCAATGCATGTACTCACCTATGAGAAATTAGAAATGGAACCTGTTCTTTTGTATTGCGAAGTGCCCTTCAGGATTCTTGATACAAGGGAACATGTGGTGAGAAACCAGACGACTCCTCTGGTAAATGTTCTATGGAGAAACCTTACGATGGAAGATCCAACATTGGAACCCTAGGAACATATGATGAAGAATCACCCAAGTCTTTTTATACAGTGATATTACACGAAATTTCAAGTACGAAATTATTTGAAGGTGGGGAGAATGTAATACCCCAAGCTTCCATGGTAGGCTTCTCTTTGAATAATACAGTATCATGTGTTGTCCGTAACTTCTAGTTCTAGAACACACCACAACAAATCCAACTAGTCGTTGTGAATAGTAATACATAATTTTTGAAATTTTATAAATTGTATCTTTCAAAATGGACTTAATTTTTGGATTCAGAATATCGACCTTATCCTAGGGTGAAATTTTGGATCTTTTCGGATAACTTTTATATTTTGATGAATAGTGACCATTGCTAAGTGGTAGTTAAAAAACTGATTTTTCGTTTAAATGAAATTTTACCACCTTTGTGATTTGAATTTCAAAAATACTACATACATCATTGTCATTAGGAAGTAAAATTTTGTTCAATGGGATTAAAATATTTTTTGGTGAATAGTAACTTTTATGTTTTTTTAATCGCGATTAAAGGTAATTAGTGTAATTTAAGATAAATATAATGTTATTATAATATGAAATTATCTTTAAACTTGTCCAACACTTATTTTATGAGTCATGTCAGACCAAGACAATCCATGGTCAAACATGAGGACCCCATGGGGTCACTTGGGTAAGAAAATGACATTGACAACATTTTTTTTAAAGTAAAAAAAATTGTCAAAAAAATGTGATGTTTTACTAAATCTATTATTACATGGGGTTATATAAGTTATATTTTTGACTATAAATATTAATTGGAAATATAATAATATTTCCTAAATCATGGAAGTTTTTTTATAATTTTTAGACATTAAATAAATTAAATTTGTTTATGACACCTTGATAATGTTGCCCTTAAATCATTAATTAATGATTTAAATAAAATGAATAGATAATGTAAAATCTAAGATGCACACTTGTCAAAAACCTATTTTATTGGTGTATTTCAAACCCTTATCAACTTAGAGTCTAAATATTTAATTTTGGGTCCTTTGAAATCCGAAAATCACTTCATAATAATTTAACATTTCATGACCTTCGAAGAGTGCCCATCCTCTCCACTTATAAAATGCCCCCACCTCTACCACCTTATTCATACAATCAAATCCATTTGGATCAGCCATACACTTCCCAAATACTCTTTAAAATTCTCTATATTACTCTTTGAATCCTCACATTTGGCAGATGTCTTTCCAAGGAAGCCTTTGGCTTAAATGAAAAAGAGTTACCCGTTTTTAAGGTAATGTCTTCTCATATGTTCTTTTGTTTTATTTTTCCTCTACAACCCCATAAATATTTTTATTCCTTTCTTTTGTAACAAAACCAGTATTTTCAACATACTAGTATTTTTTTATGTGAAGGATTTGATTTACAGTTACACACACCTTCGTCTAATGGTTAATGAACATACTGTTTCTGTGGGTGGCGAATTAATGCCTCATTAAACAATGGTTGTTCAATCTTCTTTTAAAACCTCTCATGGTATCCATTAAGATGTCACTATATTTATATATGATATATATTATGTTTATGATTTCCTTATGCTTCTGTATTTTTCATTTATGTATTATATTTATGATTACCATTATCTTTAAACGCGATAATTTCATTTTAGGAAGTGCGGACTACCGCCCCTCAATGTGATTTGAATCGTTAATGACATATGTGGGACATATAAAGGATAAAGTAAATGATATTATATATGATATTATAATTTAATTATAATATACCATTATATCATTATTATTTCATTCCATTGAATACAAAATAGAAATGAAATTAGCGTTCATGAGTACGTACGGCTTACCGTCTCAATGAACGGTGCATTTCATTTCTTACCTCTAAATGTTATGTAATATTATAAATGTATTTATATATTGGATATGTATGATATATATGATAACTGCATCATTAATATAATTCTGTATATAATGGATATTTTACCACATGAACAACTTGTAATTATAAGAATTTTATATTTGAATTAGGTACCAAAGATCGACAAAATGACCGTTATTAACATAAATAATTACATAATGTTAATAACATGGTAATAAGATATATAAATGGAATAATGAACTAGAAAAGGGTTCTTACGAAAGTAAAAATTAACTCTAGTTTATTATTCAAGAGATTAAAGAATGATCAAGTCATGTCGGACACGTGGTAATGGATTTCGTCTCAATCTCTTTTCATTGAGGCATTTTTTGTTTTATACACAACTTTATTTTATATGGTGTATAAAAACCTTTGGAATGTACATTTATTTACAATGAATCTTTTTTTATGAAGCATTTTTACTAAATGAAAAAAGGAATGATTTGTCTTATGCATGCGGGGACAACGACTTCTCCACCACCGTGACAATTATTTGAGTTTCGGCTTCCTCTACAAGCCATAACTTTTTTTAATGAAAAATAAATACCATGTTTTAATTTTTCATTATTTTGGTATTGAAAATTGTTTTGATAATTTTTTTATTATATCAATTTGTTGTTTTGATATCTTGTTATTGAAATGTGAAAATATTATGTTTTCATTATACATGTTTTATGTTATATGGTTATGTTATGGTTTATGATATGTTTAAAAATGTTCATTTGACGAATGCATTGGACTTAATATGTTATGGGTGGAGCCTGCTATAGCTTCTCGATGCATCGGTAGGTCAAATGAACCAAACTAGTGTCTTGGCACGAGGCCTTGACAATATCTTATTTGTAGTCTTGGAACGAGGCCTTTGCTATGTGGTTATGATAGTTTGGTATAAGGCCCCAGCCTTAAATCTTACTTAAAATTGAATTAAATGAATAATTCACATTGATGATCTTTTCAGGTTTAGAGTTTTAGAGAATTAGTACATAACTATTACATCTCAAAAGATTACAAAGTAGTCTCTTCTATTAAATTTCCATAAAATAAAAACTCTTAAAAAGAAACATGTCTAGTTTCATGTTTTAGGTAGCATTACTTTCCCTTGATCCCATCCTTGAACCTATTCCATGCTAAGTCCTGTGAAAAACATTTCAAAAACATGGGATGAGCATAAAAACTCAGTAAGGGATACACAAAGAATAAAAACTGTTAGTTTATCAAAACAAAAAGTAAACCATGTATACTTTATCAAGGTAATACCTTTCACCTTTATGAAGTAGTAAAAACTCTTTACTGAATAAAATATCATTACTTACCTTTTTGTAACCAAAGGATTACCATAAAACCCATATAAAGAACACATAACATATATAAAGGTAACTTGGGACATAGACATACTTAAGTGGAATAACCATATGGTCGACTTCCACACATATCACTTAATGGAATAGCCATACGGCCAATTTCCATACATACTTAATGGAATTTCCATACGGCCGACTTCCATACCCAATGCATTGGAGGTTATAACGTAAACACCCGTCCTGGAACTCACGGCACCACCCGTCATATGGTTTATAACGTAACCACCCGTTAAAATGTCTAAGTACCAATATAAAATCATAAAACATAAAACCAATATAAAGGAATGATAACATTTCTACATTTCCATCACAATATATCATAAATATATTGACATAATGGAATCGTTTATCAAAACCATTTTCAATACCAAAATACATAAAAGATTATATGGTATTTATTTTATTCTAAAAACATTACGGCTTGTTGAGGAATCCAAAGACCAAATAATACTCGCGGTGGCGGAAAAGGTCGTTGTCGCCGCGTACGTTAAAAGAAACATTCTTTTTGTCATTTTGTAAAACGCTTCGTAGAAAAAGATTCCTTTTTAATAAAAGTAAAAGTCAAAGGGGTTTATACACCGTATAAAAGAATGTTGTGTATAAAACGAAATATGCCTCAATGAAAGGAGATTGAGGTGAAGCCCCTTAAAAAGACGGTATTCTTGGTTTAAGGATAAATCAATTGCATAATTATGTGTGACAAACGAATACACCAAATATTAGTGGATATTAAGTGTAAAACAATCATAGGATATTCACACATATTCATAGAACGACATATTCAAGGAGTACAAGTTTATCCCAAAGAATCAAATTTGGGCTAAGAAGTTCCCTTGCAAAAATTTGATAGCCTAACGGCATCACTTCAAAAATTTAGAAAATGAGTTGATGAGAGATAAAAAGGGAATCTCATCACTTGGACAAAAAATTTACATCAATCAGGATATTGAAGAACATATCCCAACATAATAGTATGTGAATTAAATGACATAACAAACGAAGTCTTTTAAAAAGAGGATTGTGAAAGGTCCTGTTACCGTGTTGGGTAACTTTCGAAACGTACACCCAATGGAGTAGGGTTATACAACGAAGATGTGAATACCCATAAATGAAATTATAATACAAGAAGTGTATAATAATGGGCAGTACAAAAACTACTCAAATAAATTGTGGAAAATGTAGCATAAATCTCACAGGAATAAAAGTGAGATGAAAAAGCCCTTACGAAAACTCGGCAGCCTAATAGCGCCACATAAAACTACCAAAATGGATTGATGAGAGGAAATAGGGTCTCTCATCACATCAACATAATGTTTAAAGAAAGAGGAATATAAAAGAACATCCCCCAACATAACAAATAGGAGCTTAAAATAAGTGACATAAAGGAAAGTACTTTAAAAGAAAGAGAGATGTTAGATCTCTTATGAAAATTCGGCAGCTTATCGGCACCACTCAAAACTTCCAAAATGGATTGATGAGAGAGAATAGGGTCTCTAATCACATGAACATAAAAATTACAGTAAATTTAATATAAAATATCTTCCCAATAACAAGAAAGATGAGCTTTAAAAGGAATGACATAAAAGTTTGTACTTAAAAAGAAAGAGAGGAGTAGGATCCCTTACCTCAGGTCCGACTTGACACGATCGTTCTTTAATCTCCTGAATAATAAACTTGAGTTAATTTATACTTCCTTAAGAACCTTTTTCAAGTTCATTATTCCTTTTATATCACTTATTACCATTTAATAAATATTACGTAATCATTTAAGTGAATAATATTTTTTTTTCCGATATTTGGTTATTAAGTCGAAAGTGGAATTCTTACAATTACATGTTGTTCATGTGGCCAAATGTTTATTATATCCATAATTTTATTCATGATGTAGATATCATATATGTCATATATATCCATTACATTAATGAATTTATAACATTACATAATCATTTAGAGTTAAGAAATGAAATGCACCGTTCATGGAGACGGTAAGCCGTACGTACGCATGAACGCTACATTCATTTTTATTTCGTATTTTAAAGAATATAATAATAATGATATAAAGGTATATTATAATTACAGTATAATATCATATATAATATCATAGTTCCATCCTTTATACGTCCCACATATGGTATTTAACGAATCAAGTCACTTTGAGGGGGCGGTAGTCCGCACTTCCTTAAATGAAGATATCGCGTTTACCCATAATGGAAACCATAAAGGTATGCCCAAAATGAAAAAAAACTGAAGATTAAGGAAAAAATTATCATATTATATATCATATATATATAATGTGACATCATAATGGCCACCTGTGATGGTGTTAAATGAGTATTGAACAATCATCGTTTCGGGAGGCAGAATTTCACCATCCACAGAAACCGTATGTTCTTTAACCATTTGATGTAGTTGTGTGTGGGTGTTGCTCGAATAAATCTTATAACAAAATCCTAGTATATTGAATATACTTTTGTTGTAACAAAAGAAGAAAATAAAAAGAGTTTAGGGGGGTGGAGAAGAAAAATAAAACAAATGAACATTAGAGAATGAATTACCATTAAAAGTGTAACTCCTTTTGATTTGAGCCTAAAGGCTTCCTTTGAAAGGATTATGCCCAAAGGGAATCCTCTAGGATGAGGAGAGGGATGGTTAGAGAGTAAATGGGCAGTGGTTGGCCGATCCAATGGCTTGAGGAGTGTGTGAAATGAGGTAGAGGTGGGGGCCTTTTATAAGATGAGAGGAGGGAAACTTTTGGAAAGTAAGAAATATTACTTTATTTGAAAATGTGTTTCGGTTTTAAAAGGTCCCACATTGATATAATTCGTGGATAAGGTGATAAGGGATCGAAATCCACCCATCCAATAAGTTTTAGACATGTGTAGGTCATAGAGTTTACATTATCTTTCATTCTATTTAAATCATCAGATAATGATGTCATCGCTGCATCATTATGATTTCATTAATAATTTAATTTATTTAATGTATAAAAATTATAAAACAATTACTATGATGTAGGAAATCTTTTTATCTTACCAATAACTAGTTATAACAAAAAATCTGACTTGTATAACCCCACTTAAATATTGTTTTAGTAAAACATATCATTTTTGTGTCATTTTTACTTTTACATTAAATAAAAAGTTATTTATGTCATTTCAAAACCAAAGCTGCTCTATGGGGTCTCCAAGTTGACCCATGGCTTTTCATGGTCGGAAATTACACATCCAATGAGGTTAGGACTTGTTTCAAGTTCATTTAATACTATTAAAACATTATTTTTACCTTAAACTACACTAATTACCTCTAATCGCGATTAAAAACTTAATAAGTTACTATTCACCAAAAAAATTATTTTTATCCCATTGAACCACAATTTACTTCTTAATGAAAACCATGTATGTCAGATTTTTGAAATTCAAAACACAAATATGGCAAAATTTCATTTAAACAGAAAAATCAATTTTTATAAGTACCACTTAGTGGTGTCACTATTCATCAAAATTTGATGTTTTTCAGAAAAATCACAAAAATTCACCCTAAGCTATATTTTATATTCCGAATTCAAAAATGAAGTCTATTTTAAAAAATTCAAAACATATAAGTCACATTAGTTAATTTAATAATTAATTCCTGCTGTCTGAGCAAATAGCATGTTTTTATGAAACAATAAGTATCAAATGATTGGCACTGGTTTATGTCTGATTTGAAAGTGAAATTAATTCCAACAACCACTATTGGATTTAATGGTAAAAATATATTCTAATTTAACGTTAAAACCAATTAAAAAGATAATCTAATCATATAAATAAATTAGATTAAAAAGAGGTTTTGAATTAAAATAAAACATTTTACACTATTCATTAAAACAATGAACTTTATCGGAAAGATACCAAAAATTTACACAAAGTAAATTTTGATGTCCCGATTCTTAATAAGAGTTTTGTTTTGTCCAAAAGGATATATAATAGTGAACAGAACTATATTTAATGACAGTTCTCCATCAAAAGGCAATAAGTGAACCTTTAGTGAAAACTAGGGTATATACGCCTAAAATTGAATTCTTTTCGTATTTTATGCCTTTATCTTTTATTGGATAAATGGAAAAACATTTAAAAACATGTATAATCATATTTTAGTTATTTCTATCCATTCCCGCCAATACAACGGCTACATGTTAACTGCCATTTAAAATAATATTATTTTATTATTAGAGTGCAACGTAAGATTTCCGAGAAACTCGTTGTTGCGTGTTGGGTACGCCATCGAGAATAGAGTCCCCTTTAAAGTAATATTAATATTTTACTCACAAATATGTATAAATATGAAAATGTCATATTCTTTATTTACCAGGGGTGTTACATTTGGCATTATGCATTCCATCATAATGAATGTTTTTTTTGATATTGCATGTGATTATTCGAATAGTAGAATATCCATGCGAGTAAGTAAATGGTATTATTTTATTTTACTTTTTCCATATTATGATGAAGATGAAGGTTAAAAGAATTTTGTTTTAGTTCTACATTGCCATAAATTTCTATTTTTATTTATTAATGTTTCTGCAATATTTTTATCCTTACTGAGCATCTGAGCTCACCCATTTCTATGTTTTATTTTTCCCATGATGTGAAGAAATATTTTATGATTTACCTACAGGGATAGTCTGAAAGAGATATGAGTGTGGACTATGGAGACTACATTATTGTAATTTTTCACTTTATGATGTAATGTAACATTTATGAATGTATCTAGTGTTTCCAAGGCTACTAAACTAATAGGTCTTTTGAGACTTGATCTTTTGTGATAATGCCAATGTTACATAATAATGCACCGACTCTGGATAACTGGGGTTGGGGCGTTATAATGTCAATATATTTATGTGATATATTGTGATTGAAATGTAGAAATGTTTTCTTTCCTTTATATTTTTTCAATGTCTTATGATTTTATAATGGTACTTGGACATTTGATGGGTGGTTATATGATAAACCAAATGACAGGTAGTGACATGAACATCTAGACAGGAGGTTACGTTATGAACTCCATTTCATTGGGTATAGAAGTTGGTCGAATGGCTATTCCATTTAGTGACATGTGTGGAAGTCGACCGTATGGTTATTCTATTTATGTATGTTTGTGTTCCAAGTAAAATTTATATGTTATGTGTTATTTATATGGGTAGTATTTTTGTTAAAAAAGGGTAAGTAGTGATATTTTATTACTTGAAGTGTATTTAATACTTCATAAAGGTGAAAAGTATGACTTGTGTTAAAGTATTAATGGTTTACATATTGTTTTGAAAAAATAATGGATTCCTTCTTTTTGTATACCTTACTGATCATTCTATGCTCATCCCCAGTTTTTGGAAATGTTTTTCACAGGACATAATGTAGAATGGGGTCTGTTGTACCCCTCTCTCTTGGATTTTAATGATCACAATCACTCTTATTTTGTTCTAACTTGTTTTCAAGTGTTTTTGTTGATAGGTAAAAGGTTTCCAAGGAGTTGGGCCAAGAACGACTGAAAGTAGACTCTCTGAGTCTACCAGCCAACCGGTGGATTCCCACCGGCCAGCCGGTGGTCTCTGGAAGTAGCAATGGTTTCTGTCCAGAGCCACCGGTTTGCCGGTGTGAGCTCCCCGGCCAGCCGGTATTGTCACCATCCAGCCGGTGGCTGACCACCGGCCCGCCGGTAGAACCTGGGCAGAGAGCTTGCTCTCTGTCTGGAGCAGCAGCCAGCCGGTGGACCACCAGCCAGCTGGTGAGACACCACCGGCCAGCCAGTGTGCCCAGTCAAACTAGCCGTTGGGCTTTGACCAGACTTGTACTTTTGACTCCCAACAGCTCCGAAGGCCTCTCCAACGGCTCTGAAGACCCCCAACGGCCATTTGGGTGTTCCTCTCCTATAAATAGAGGACTAGGAAGCCCCAGAAAAATGTGTAGCCCACGGGAACATTTTTCGATCATTTGGCGAACCTCCGGCGCATTCCTTCAAGGATCCCCAGCTGCTCCAACTCACTTCCACAACCAAGGAGCACCACCATAGAAGCTTGGGAGCGCTCTTCATCATCACCAATCATTCCATTGGCGCCCAAGACTTCTCCTCTTTATGGTTTTTATTGTTTTATCATTTTGAGCATTATTTTGAGTTTGTGCATACAAACCCTTCTTTCTCTCATCCTCCCTTTGTTTGAGTTTTCACACCACCTTCAAGGTGTGAAGAGGTTAGTCAATCCCTCCCTGTAAATGACTTGAGTCATAGGTGAGCAAGCCTTCACCTGTAAAAAGGCTAGTGGGTTTCTTGCTACAACCAATAAAAAGCAAGCTGTAATAGGTTTATAGGCTGCCGTAATGTCTAGTGGGTTTCGTGCTACAACCATTAAAAAGAAATCTGTCGTATAAATCTCTCAACGGTTGAGTTGGGAGCGGAGACGTAGGCTTGGGATTTAGGCCGAACTCCGTTATCAATTTTGTGTCTGGCCTCTTTTATTTCCGTTGTGCTTTAACTTTTTCTTAAATTGTTAAACTTTTTTAAAAGGCAATTCACCCCCCCCCCCCTCTTACCATCACTCTCGGACCCAACAATTGGTATCAGAGGAAGTGTTTGTGTAATACCTTAACCGGTTTCAAATTCAAGATCCATTGTGATGGATTCATCTTCTTTCGCCCCCGAAGGTTATTCATTGGGTCGTGCTCCTTTTTTTTATGGAACCGACTATACCTATTGGAAAACCCGCATGTCATCTTTTCTTAGAAGTATTGGTTATCCAATTTATAGAATTGTCATGCATGGTTACTCTCTCTCTCTTCTCCCGATGAATCCTAATGGACTCAAGCCGATATTAAAAATTTAGAGCTTGATGGCAAAGCCATGAACACTCTTCATTGCAGCCTTGATCGTAATGAATTCAATCGAGTTTCCACATGCACTTCATCTCATGAAATCTGGAAACTTTTGGAGGTTACCCATGAAGGGACCAACATAGTTAAGGATACTCGATTGGATATGTACCATCAAGATTTTGAGTCTTTTACCATGCATCCATCTGAAAATATTACTGATATGTTTACTCGCTTTACTGATGTTTGTAATGGGAGAAAGTCTCTTGGAGATGATGTTTCTGCAGAGATGATGGTCAAGAAGATCCTTTGGATCTTACCAATTTCATGGGCACCAAAAGTCACTGCAATTCAAGAAGCGAAGAATTTAAAAGAAATGCCGGTCGAAGAGCTCATCGGATCCCTCATGACCTACGAGATCACCATGAGGAGGCAAGCTAAAAAGGAAGGAAAACTCATCAAAACTCCAAAGAACATCGCCTTCAAAGTTCAAAAAGAAGAAAGCTCCTCCTCCTCATCTTCTTCCTCTTCAAGCGGTGATTCCGAAATCGAGAACCTTGCCCGCAAGATGCAAAAATTCATGAAGAACAACAAAAAGAAGAAATCTCGCAATGCTCGAAAGGAAGAACTCGACGAAAAATCCGAGCCCGAGGTAATATGCTATGGGTGCGGAAAGAAAGGCCATTATAAGCCCGATTGCCCACTCCACAAGACAAGGGCCAAGCAAAAGGAAAACAAAAAGGAATTCAAGGCCACTTGGAGTGATAGCTCCTCATCCCCCTCCTCCTTAATAGACAACGGCAAAAAAAGTCTAATGGCATTTCATGAGGTAACCTCTTCTGACTCCTCTTCCTCTTGTTCTTCCATTTCATTCAATCATTTATCTTACGAGGATCTACAACATGCAAGAGATCAATTGGAGGAAGGTTTTCACGAACATTCTTCCAAATTTATTTCTTTAAAAAAGAAATTCAAAATTCTTTCTTCCGAAAAGGATCAACTTCTCAAAGAGAAGGAAGACTTGTCCCTCAAGATCCAAAACCTTCACGGTGTTGATTCTATGGAATCAACAATCAAGGATTTAAGGAAATCCCTAGCTATGTTCACCGAAGGTGAACATAACCTTTCTAAGCTCCTTGGTTCCCAATGCATATCTAGAACCACCCAAGGGCTTGTCTATTCCAAGCAAGCTTCCTCTTCCCATGCTCCTACTTTTTTTGTAAGGGGGAGCTCCCAATATAAATTTTGCAACTATTGCAAAAAGATCGGGCACTTAATTTACGAGTGCGACTGCAAAAATTCCCGGTATGGAAGTCCCAAAACCATTTCCTTTAACGATGAATTTCATAGGAGAAGACCCTCCACAAGACAAGTTTGGATTGAAAAATCCCTTTTAGGGAGTCTCTCCGGACCAAAATTTGTCTCGGTTCAAAAATCCTCTCCCCGGTGATTTGTTGTTTTTATTTAGGGGGAGTTAGGACCGTTTAAGCCTTTTTTAGTTTTTCTTTCAAAACTTTAAATTCAAAACATTCAATTCAAAACTTTCAATTTAAAACTTTCAATTCAAATTTCAAAAATTTCAGTTGGTTTAAAATCTCTATCTTGTTTTTCAATCATTTTCTTCAATCAAATTTTATGCCCCGTGCTATTTTGATAATCACAAAGGGGGATATTTCCTTGGTTGTTTGGGGGAGAAATATTTCTCTCATGCTTTTCTTTACTTTTCAATTTATCCTTTAAAGCATGCCTTTCATTTCAGTCTTTTACATTTCTTGTTTTTGGTGATTGTGATCATCAAAATAGGGGGAGATTGTTGTACACCTCTCTCTTGGCTTTTAATGATCACAATCAGTCTTATTTTTTTCTAACATGATTTCAAGTGATTTTGTTGATAGGCAAAAGGATGCCAAGGAGATGGGCCAAGAATGACTGAATGTAGACTCTCTGAGTCTACCGGCCAATCGGTGGATTCCCACCGGCCAGCCGGTGGTCTCTGGCAGTAGCAATGGTTTCTGTCCAGAGCCACCGGTCAGCCGGTGTGAGCTCCCCAGCCAGCTGGTATTGTCACCGGCCAGCCGGTGGCTGACCACCGGCCCGCCGGTAGAACCTGGGCAGAGAGCTTGCTCTCTTTCTGGAGCACCGGCCAGCCGGTGGCTCAGGACCGGCCAGCCGATGGACCACCTGCTAGCTGGTGAGACACCACCGTCCTGCCGGTGTGCCCAGTCAAACTAGCCGTTGGGCTTTGACCAGACTTGTACTTTTGACTCCCAACGGCTCCGAAGGCCTCTCCAACGGCTCCGAAGACCCCCAGCGGCCATTTGGGTGTTCTCTCCTTTAAATAGAGTACTAGGATGCCCCGGAAAAATGTGTAGCCCATGGGAACATTTTTCGATCATTTGGCGAACCTCTGGAGCATTCCTTCAAGGATCCCCACCTACTTCAACTCACTTCCACAACCAAGGAGCACCACCATAGAAGCTTGGGAGCGCTCTTCATCATCACCAATCAATCCATTGGCGCCCAAGACTTCTCCTCTTTACAGTTTTTATTGTTTTATCATTTTGAGCATTATTTTGAGTTTGTGTATACAAACCCTTGTTTCTCTCATCCTCACTTTGTTTGGGTTTTCACACCACCTTCAAGGTGTGAAGAGGTTAGTCAAGCCCTCCCTATAAAAGACTTGAGTCATAGGTGAGCTAGCCTTCACCTGTAAGAAGGCTAGTGGGTTTCTTGCTACAACCAATAAAAAGCAACCTGTAATAGGTTTCTAGGCTGCCTTAAAGTCTAGTGGGTTTCTTTCAACAACCATTAAAAAGAAAGTTGTCGTATAAATCTCTCAATGGTTGAGTTGGGAGTGGAGACGTAGTCTTGGGATTTAGGCCGAACTTCGTTATCAATTTTGTGTCTTGCCTCTTTTATTTCCGCTGCGCTTTAACTTTTTCATAAATTGTTAAACTTTTTTAAAAGGCAATTCAACCCCCCCCCCTCTTGCCATCACTCTCCGACCAAACAGGGTCAAGGATGGGATCATGGAAAGTCATGATGTCTAAAACATGGAACTAGTCATGTTTCATTTTTAAGAGTTTTTATTTTATGAAAAAATGGAAACTGATTAGAAGTGTCTAATTTGTATCTTTTGAGATATAATAGTTATAGCCTAATTCTCTAAAACTCTAAACCTGAATAGACCCTCAAAGTGAATTATTCTTTTAATTAAAGATTATGTAATTTTTTATGGTCGGGTCATTATAGTTGGTATCATAGGAAGGTTTAGACAACATTAGGGGTTAGGGTATTCTTTTAGTATAAGTGACATTACCAGAATGGTTAAGATTTCAGAAAGATTCATAGTCTTTAGATAAAGTGAATGAATTTAAGATAACATGAATAATTATATCTTAGTATTATATGATGATTTTACTGATATACTCACACTGTCCTTTTTGGTTTTAGTAAATGGATAGATCTAGCAGGCACCAAAGTAACAGTGGTTGTGAAGAAAACTATGACAATTTTCTGAATGAGAAACTTAATGATATGGGTACTACAATGAGAACTCTTTTTGTTATTCTCAACCAACTATCTGGAGTCATGATTGACCACTTGAACCTAATTGATTTTAATGAGGTATCATATATGCGAGAAACAAATCCCTACATAAGTTTATATAATAATCAGAAAGGTATGTGTGTTCATAAACCATGGTGTAAATGATGTGGTAAGAAACACATAGGAATGTTTCAACGGGAAAGAAAGATTCTATAGATGTGGAAATGAAGGTCATAAATCAATAACCTTCCATGGAAAAAGGAATCTTCTAGTTGAATCATGGAATGGGAAAGAATTTTTTTCTAAAGGATAAATTTAATGTGTTAAATGTGGTGTTCATGGTCATTGTCCAAACACAAGCCCTACGAAGATGTTTCAGGAATGGTATCACTAGTATTGTAAATATATTCGTTTACCAATACCTATTGTCATTCCAATTGAGGATGATGAAACTGACAATGACCAATGAATGTTATGAATTATTTCTGAACTTTTGTTTTCCTATTATTGAATCTTAGGATAGGATTCATGATTTTGTTTATCAGAAATAAGTATTTCAAAATAAGTTGAAAAGGATTATTTAATGGATCATCGTGAATGTAGAATGTGTAAGAAGTCAACATATAAGGGATTGAAGAGTTATGATATATTTTTGGTTGGAGAAATTCTTAAAATTATTAAGGCCCTTTTGATGATTATATTAAATTAGAATAAATTTTATAGTATGTGTAGCCATGATGTTTGATATATGAAAATTGTATTCAAGTAATAATTATCTTTTATTTTGTGGATATAGTTATAAAGAACCATTTTGGTTTATATGATCCTTTAATTTTAGGTAATTAACAGTTAATAAATTTTGGGATGCAAAACGAAAGTTGTTAGATAACTTTTGTGGTTAAAATCTGATATGGTTATTTTTGATGAACTTATCTCCTTTTGAGAATATTATAAAATTATGTAGTTTTTAAAAAGAGACAACATACAAACTGTATGGTAACCAGTCGCGTCAGACGAAGCAGTGGGATTCAAACCCACAACCAAAGTGAAACTGAAATTTATCACCTACCACTAGAGTACATGAATTCCCTGGTTAGTATGACTAATTATTTTTAATTAGATGATCTTATGAATCAAGAATACATTTTCCTTTGGGAAATGATTAAATAATCATGGAGGATATGTGATTTGGTTAACTACTTCTCAGTATGAGACATTAAGAGTAATTAATGTTATTTGGAGATAAATGTTATGATATACCTTGAAAGAATTTGTGATTAAATCCTTCAAAGATTTGGACTTCAATCATAGTTTGGATTACATTGAATAATGATACTGATATCTGTTTATTTAATAGTCTTTCTTGAACCTAGGGTTCTTTTTGTTAAATATTGTAGATTAAGAGTAATTTTTATTTTTGTAAAAGATTATCCTTTTGGGGATTATATAATCATGTATTAAGAATTTTGGTTTTCGTTAAGGTCTAAAGACATGGAAAATATATAGTTCATCTTTTATGGATTATGTTATTCTCTCGATGTTGATTATAGTGCTCTTAATGTGAACAAGTCATCCCAAATACCCATATTTTGGAGAAAATATGTGTTTGTGTAATAAATCTAGTAAGATATGAAAGACTACATGACAAGTAAGTATATTTCCTTATGTTTTAGTTAAACTCATAAATAAATTCCTCAACGAAAATAAACTTATAAAAAAATTGCCTGTTAACTTTTCCTGCTGGGGAATCAAATACTGTTTATCCCATAACAAGTTTGTGATTTTCTGGTTGTTAACTTTCTCCAAAACAAGTTTTCGATCACTCTCCATCAAAACATGACCCTTTTTTCACTTAAAAATCCATGTTTTCATATAATTCTAGTATATGTTTCCTTGGGATGTAATTCCTTGACCCCAATTACCCAGAGTCAGTGCATTATTACATAACATTAGCATGATCACAAAAGATCAAGTCCCAAAAGACCAATTAGTTTAGTAGCCTTTTCAACACTAGATATATTAATAAGTCGTACATTACATCATAAAATGAAAACTAAAACAAAATCATGTCTCCACACTCATATCCCCTCATTCTATCGCTATAGCTTATTCATTAAATACTTATTCACATCTTGGAAAAAATAAAACATGGAAAGGGGTGAGCTTAGATGCACAGTAAGGATAACAATATAGTTGAAAATTTCATAAATAAGCATAAAAATTTAAGGCATTGAATAACAAAAACAAAATCATTTTAAAATTGAACATCATCATAATATGGAAGAAATAAAATGAAATATTTCCATTTACTTATTCACATGAAGATTATACAAATCGAATAATCACATGATATATCAATAACCACTTTTATAATGACGAAATGCATAATGCCAAACTATCATAACCACATATCCAAGGACTTGTTCCAAGACTACAAATACGATTTTTTCAAGGCCTTGTTCCAAGACACTAGATTGTCTCATGATACCTACCGATGCATCGAGGAGCTATAGGGGGATCCACCCGTCACTTATTAAATCCAATGCATTTCTCATATGAATAGGTTTAAACATAACATGATAATTCTTATTAAACCAAGCATTCGAAATGTCAATTATTTCACTATAAACCATGAATGGTATAAAAATATCACATCCACAGTCAAACATATCAAAAAAACTTCAATAATATATGGATGTTTTTTCTAATAAATCAACTACAAATAAGCTTAAAATCCATCAAAGGATGTTGACATAGATGAAATCAAAACTATTTGAGAGAAATATCACTTTTTTAGAAATTATTTAAAAGTCACATAATAATAAAATAAAACATTTACTTAGAAAATATTAATATCGTATTGTAATGGAAGCTTCTATGATTTTTTAATGGTAGAAAATAGCCTCACCCACCGTATAATTTAAAAAAGACATTCTTACATTAATTCTGTCGAAAAGGCTAAAAAGGACCTTGTTTAGAAAATGACAGAATGATTCCTTTATAAGCATCTTATAAAAATCCAACAAGGGTATAAATGACATTAAACCATAGTCTGTAAAATAGTAATAATGATTTGAAATACATTTTTAAGAATCATGGATGTGGATGATAAAGAGGTCCTAGTAGATAATTACGTATAAAGAACCTTGGATAATGAAGAGTTTATCAAATTAAACCTTACCTTGTACATTTCCTTGGTTGAGGGTAGGTAACCATCGGTATAATGGTGAGATAATTTTTTTTTTAAATTTTACAAGAATCATATACATTAATTTGATATCATATATGATCTTTTAACATTGATTTGTTAATAATAGATTAGTATTATCATCGTTTCGGGTGTTAACAGATTCATTCTCCATTATATTCATTGTTATGTGAGCCATATTTGTTATGGATGGGGTGTATATTATTAATATCCATAATTATATCATTTATTTAAAAATTATTTTTAATCATCAAATGAAATTTAGTCCTGAATGGATACGATGGGGAATGAATCTCAACGCGTTTGTGGAGACGGTAATCCGTATGTACGCACGAGCGACAATATCAGTCTTTTGAAATTAAAAAAAAAATATAATTGGATGGTATATCATAGATACATAATCATTAATATCTTATATTTATTATTTACATGAATTAAATATCATTATTATACCCATCCAAATAATAACATATTTAATAACAATTACACCAAGATGTGGATACAGTACGCCGTACGTACGCAAGTATGATGACATGTCATTCAAAGGATGGATAGAATAATGAATATGGTTGTACCATATTTATAATAACATCACAGTATATAAAATATACTAGAGTTATTATTTTATAACGGAAAGAACAATGGAAGATTAAGTTGAAGAAGAATGGATCTTGAAAGAGGGTGGTGAAAACATTACCTCTTCCTCGGGTTCTTCCTTTTTATTTGATCAAAATGGCTCCATAGGTTGGATTTATGATCAAACTAAGGCCTCCAGGTTGAATTTAGGGAAGTTGAGAGAATATTTGGGAAGTTTTGGTTGATCCAAAAGGATTTGAAGGTGTGAATTAGAGAGAAGGGGGAGTGCCCTTTTATAAGATGGGTGAGGGGCATCTTTGGAAAAGCTAGAAATATTATTCTATAATAAGTTAATATTAGGTTTTTACTGGATCCAAAGTAGATTATTTAAATTTTAAGGTGGGGATGGGTAGAAATACTTTCATCTAATAGATTTTAGACAGTTTTGGGTCACTATATTAAACTTATCATTTATATTTAACTCTTATTTAAATAGTTTGACATTTACCATGTCTCTTTCTATTTTTATATTATATAGTTAATAAACATACTATATACCTACAATAGACCCCCCCATGTGGTCAATTAATGAAACACATATCATTTTATAAGTCCTTTTTCCAGTCCTTAGATTATTAGTAATAGAATATCAATTAATAATATAATATTTTTTTAAAAACTCTTTTATAACAATTTTGTCACTATTTGGTATTTTGTTTTTGATAAATTCATAATAGTATTATTACATAATCAAAATTAATCTAACCAACCCTAATATGTAATAATAACCTAGAAAATTATATTAATTCATATAATGTCTCAAATTACATTTATTTTGATATTTATATTATCAAATTATTTTAATATTTCATTAATTATGTAATTACTGCATCACCATTATGTCATAAAAAAATTAAATTATTCAATGTATAGAAATTATAAATAAACTATAATTATATATGATATATTTTTAGCTTTATAATGAAAATTTATAATGGAATTTATCTTTTGTATAACCCTGTATTAATTTTTTTAGTTATTAAACATTGATTTTAACTCTTTTAACTCTTCTTTGAATTAAATAACAATAAATGTCATAATATAATCCATGTGGACCTAAATGATAATATTTTTTCCTTAGGTTGTGTTTGGTTGAGATAAATGTGTCCAATATAATAAGTAAATGTGTTAGGATAATATTAATATCATTTTTACCCTTAATTACCCTATTTACTTTTAATCGTGGTAAATAAACGTAAAAAGTTACTATTCACCAAAAATTATATTTATATTATTGAACCACATTTTTCTTCATGATATTATACATGCCCCTTAAATATTTTAAATTCCACTCACAGATGTGGTAAAATGATGTTTTATGTGAATTTGCAGATTCGTCTAGGAGGTGGGTAAAAGACGGTGAAAAGTCCCATAAAAGTTTTATATATCTAAAATAATTATAAACTAACTCCATTGAATTACATTAAACTTATATAGGTATTATGAATCAATTTTTACCTTAATTAAATTTAAATAAAATAAATAATTATTTAAATCAAATTTGTTTTAAACTATAACTCTATGTTTTTTCCACCATTCATCAAAATTGATTGTTTTCAGAAAAATTCCAAAAAATAACCCTAAGGTAATTTTTATATTATTAATCCAAAAATGAAGTCCATTTCGAAAGATATAATTTATAAAATTTCAAAAAGTGGGTATTACTATTCATAAACTCTAGTTTGATTCTTTGTGGTGTGTGTTAGAACTCAAAGTTGTGTACAACACATGCTACTATATTATTAAAAGAGATGCGTACCATGGAAGCTTGGAGTGTAACATTCTCCCCTCCTTAAAATAATTTCAACCTCGAAATTTCTATAATACTACCACATTAAAAGACTCGAGTGGTTCTTCATCATTAGTTCCTTAGGTTCCCACGTTTCTTCTTTCATATTATGGGTTCTCTATAGAACTTTTACCAGACGAGTCATCCGGTTTCTCAACACATGTTCTCTGGTATCGAGAATCCTGGCGGGCTCTTCGCAATAATACAGATTGGGTTCCTGTTCTAATTCCCTATAAGTGAGTGCTTGTGTTGGGTCAGGCATGTATTTTCTCAACATTGATACATGGAACACATCGTGAACTTTGGAGAGACTTGGCAGCATTTCCAAACGGTAAGATACATCCCCAATTCGTTCTAGAATTTCAAAAGGTCCAATGTACCTGGGACTCAATATACCCTTCTTAACGAAACGTATACCTCTCTCCATGGAGATACCATCAAGAAAACATGATCTACTACCTGAAATTTCAAATCCTTTCTTCGGTTGTCAGCATAGATCTTCTGCCTACTTTGAGCTACATTGATGTGGATTTGGATTACCTTCACATTTTCCACCATTTCCTCCACCAGTTCTAGGCCTACATGTTTTCATTCACCAACAACATCTCCATAGGTTGTTGTGCGGCATCTATTTCCATATATCACTTCATATGGTGCCATCTGAATACATTAATGGAATCTATTATTATAGAAAAATTCAACCATTGGTAAATATTGATCCCACACACCCTAAAAGTCAAGTGAGAAAGATATCAACATGTCTTCTATGGTTTGAATAGTTCGTTCTGATTGTCCATCTGTTTAAGGGTGGTAGTTAGTGCTCAAACTAAGTTCAGTATCCAAGTCCTTCTAAAGTGTTTTCTATAATCTTGATGTGAAATGTGGATCATAGTCCGAAATAATTGATAGGAGTACTCCATGAAGTCTCACAACTTTATTATTATATATCCTTTCTAGACGTTCAAGTGGTAAATCATCCCTTATAGAAAGAAACTTTGCTGAGTTGGTAAGACAATCAACAATGACCCATATTGCAGCATTCCTTCTAGGAGTATATGGTATCGACATGGAAATGTCTATAGTGATATTATCCCATTTCCACTCAGGTATGGGAAGAGGTTTCATGACTCCTCCAGGCTGTTGCCTTCTAGATTTCACTTGTTGACAAACCATACATCTTGATAAAAAATCAGAAATCTCCCCCTTCATGTTGTCCCACCAAAATTGTTCCTTCAAATCCATATACATTTTGGTTCTCCCAGTGTGCAGTGAGAAATTGGAACTATGAGCATTGTCCAACAATTTCATTTTTAGATCAGGTATATCGTGAACACAAAGGCTCCTCCCAAATTTCAAAATTCAATCTTCATACACAATGTCACTCAATCTACCATCATTTACAACTTTAATCTTCTTTTTAAACTCTTCATCATCAGTCTGAGAAATATTTATCATTTTTAGTAATTATGGTTTGGAAAACATTTGAAAAATTATCAATGTTTCAACTTCTATGGTTATTCCCATATCCAAATTTACTAGATCTATGAATATTTGATCCCTTTCAACTCTCATTTTGTTCAAAACTACATGATCCTTTCTAATAAAAGCATCTTCCACCTTGTTTTCCTTCCTTGGGTTGTATTGTATCGTGTAATCATAATCCTTGAGTAATTAGAGCCATCACCATTGCCTCATGTTGAGTTCTTTCTGTAAGAAAATGTATTTGAAACTCTTCTGATCAGTATAAATCTCGAATTTATCACCATAGATATAGTGTCTCCAAATATTACTAGAAATGATTATAACTTCTAACTCAAGATCATGAGTAGGATAGTTATACTAATGAATTTTTAGCTGTCATGATGCATAATCAACAACCCTGTCATTCTGCATAAGGACACAATCAAGACCATTCTTTGATGCAACACTATAAATAACAAACCCATCAATCCCCGATGGTAGATTCAATAAAAGAGCTTGAATTATAATCTCTTCATTTCTTCAAAACATTCCTCACACACTTTTTTGAAATCAAATTTGACCCCTTTACGTGTGAGCTTCATTAATGGGTTATCTAATCGGGGAAAATTCTGGAAGAAACACATATAATAACTTTCTAAACCAATAAAACTATGTTCCTCATTTATAATTGTTGTTTCTATCCATTCATGGATTGCATTTGTCTTAGAAGGATCAACAAAGATTCCATCCTTAGAGACAATATGGATAAGAAAATAAATCTCCTGATGCTAGAATTAACACATGCTAAACTTCCCATATAACTCATGTCTTCTATGAGTCTTCAAAATAATACGCAAGTGATTTTCATGATCTTCATAGATTTTGGAATATACTAAGATATCATCAATAAATACAACCACAAAATAATCGAGATATTCTTTGAAAACTCTATTCATTTGATACATTAATACAGAGGGTGAATTAGTCAATCCAAAAGCCATTACTGTAAAATCATAGTGCCCGTAGTTGGTCAAATAAATCATCAATGCGAGGCAGGAGATACATATTCTTTATTGTTATAGCATTTATTTCCCTACAGTAGATACATAACCTCATAGGTCCATCTTTCTTCTTAACAAAAAGAACAGGGGCTCCCCATGGAGAAAAACTAGGGCAAATAAATCCCTTATTACTCATTTCCTCTAGTTGTTTCTTTAGTTCAACTAATTCCACATTGGACATTCTAAAAGGGGTCTTCGATATAAGCTTTGAAACAGGAATTAAATCAATGGGAAACTCAATTTCTCATTATGGAGTATGTCAAGGTAAATAATCCGAAACACAACTACATATTCATTCACAATACACACATCCTCTATTTGAACATTAATTTTCTTACCCACAGTTATTTCATTCTCTTCCTCCACAATAATTGAATTAGGTTGGGCTACTCGGGGTGGTTCTAGGTAAGAATCAGGTGGTGAAGATTCTTCTATAAAGATAAGGTGTTATTTATCATCATCATAAAAAATCATAACCTCCTTCTTCTTACAATAAATCTTCACATCATGGTCTGAATTCCAATACATACCAAGGATTATATCAAATTCAATCATGGGTATGAAGATGAGATCAGAAGATATATAACACATGTATGCCCTAATGGGGACGAATCCACAGGACATTGTAGCAATGATACTTCCCTTAAGAGTTTCAACTTACAACTCCCTTGTTAAATCAAATTGGAAATATCTAATTTTCATAGAAAACTAGGAAGATATAAAACAACGCGATGATCTAGAATCAAATAAACCATTGTCTAAACTTGAGGAAACCATTAAATTACGTTCCACCTTGTCTTTCGGAGCTTCTACCTAAGTATTAGTGATAACATAAGATTGGATTTGATCCCTTGGCCTTTTCTGAGGTATGTTCCCCAGACGCTTATGAAATTCATTTACATAATTTCCCATCTCCCTGTAGTTGTAACATTGAACATCAATAGCTTCTTTCTTCCCCTTGCAATCATGAGCTTGGTGACCGTTTTCACCACACTTATAATAGACTCCCATTCCATTCAAGAAAGTACCGGGGTGTTTCTTACAACATTTACTGTAGTATGGATAATCAAATTTTCCTTTCTTCCCTTAATTTCCATTTCCAGAGTGATGAGCAGCCCTCTTCTTCTCTTCGTTTTCTTTAAAGTTGTAAGACTTATAGAATAATTTTTCTGTCTTGATAGCACATGAGACAATGTCTTCGTATGATGAGAAGGATTGTGTGACTAATACTCAATGAATAAATGGTTTTAACACATCAACAAAATGATAAATCATACTTCTTGGGTTACGTATATAATCCCCAATATACCTTGCTAACCTTGTAATGTTAGCCTCATACATTGCGACATTCTCATCCTCCTTTTGTCCCAGACTCAAGAAATTGCCTTTCCATATCTGCTCGAGGGTCACGAGGAAATTAATTTTCTATGAAAATATCATTGAACTCTCTCCATTACATATTTCATACTTCATATCCTTCCTTAGTGTTTTGTATCAATGACCACCATTGATCAACATCTCTAGTGAGGTGATAAACTGACATGATAATGTTTTCCAATTCACTACTCCCCAAAGCCAGAAATATATTCTATAGGTAACTTATCTATTGCTCGGTTGCCAATGGATTTTTACCCCCACTAAATGATGGTGGTTATTGCCTCATGAAGCGATCTAACATTGATCCTCCACGATGCAGATCATTGTGCTCTATACAGGTAAGGTTATTATTAATAACCTGAGTGAGTTGTCCCAATATGGTGATTAGCTGATCAAAACCAGTTCCATCACCAGATCCACTATAATTATCTTTAGAAGGAGAGAAATACCTACATGGAGTGTGTGGATTGATACGGTTTCCATTTCATCCACTAGGAACCATTTTTAAACAATGGCATAAAGTAGACAAATTTATGAATCAAAATACATAATTCCAAACATATAAAACACTTAACATAAATTGAATAGTATATGGATATAATCCATAATCAAAAAAAAAATTTATTTGAGGAAGTATATACTCATAAAACCTTCATAATGGTTTTTAAAGAAAATGAGAATTGTCATAATCATATCCCCCGGAAGTGTCGCAACCAAATGTGAGGAAGGCCCGTTGTCGTGCACCAGTTCTCGTTTGAGTCTAGCTCAAAGCTAGGTTTCCTGTTTTACCCCTAGGTACATCTATTCCAGAGCTTCCACTACCTACTCATATCCAGGCAGGGATTTATTGCTCAGAAATCTCACAAAATCTATACAATACCAAAATTCTAAGAAGTTCTTCTATACTAATCTTCAAAGTCCATCTTAGGTCTATGTGCTTTAAACAGAGTTTATCTAAATCTAGCTTCCAATGTTTGTACTAAATTTCCACTAATGCCAACTATAATGAAAGACCCCAGTTACCCAGATTCGGTTCATTATTACATAACATTAGCATGATCACAAAAGATCATGTCTCGAAAGATCGATTAGTTTAGTAGCCTTGGAAACACTCGATATATTCACAAGTCTTACATTACATCCTAAAATGAAAACTACAATAACATCTTGTCTCCAAAATCATATACCCTCATAATTTTCCTGTTGGTCATTCATAAAATAATTCTTCAAATCCTGGAAAAAATAAAACATAGAAATGGGTTAGCTCAGATTCCCAGTAAGGATAAAAATACAACAGAAACATTCATAAATAAGAATAAAAATTTAAGTAAATGTATAACTAAAACAAAATCCATTTAAACTTGAACTTCAACATAATATGGCAGAAATAAATTTAAATAATGTCATTTAATTTTTCACATGGATATTATATTAATATAATAATCACATTCTATATTAATAACCACTTTCATAATTATGGAATGCATAATGTCAGACTATCATAACAACATAGCCAAAGCCTTGTGCCAATACTAAAAATAAGATTTTGTCAAGGCCTTATTCGAAGACACTAGTTTGTCTCATGAGACCTATTGATGCATAGAGGAGCTATAGCGGGCTCCACCCGTCACTTATTATGTCCAATGCATTCCTCATATGAAAAGGTTTAAACATAACATAAACATTCGTATTAAAACTAGCATACAAAATTTCAATAATATCTATAGAAACCATGAATGGTTTAAAAATAACAAATCCATAGTCATGAATATCACAAAACCTTCAATACTATATGGATTTATTTTATAACATATCAACATCAAATAAGACTAAAATTTTATCAAAGGATGTTGACATAGATGAAATCAATTTTTTTACGAGAAATATCTCTTTTTTTAAATCATTTAAAAGTCACACAATTATAATATAATACATTTACATTAGAAAATATTTTTATAATCTTGTAAGGGGAGCTTCAATGATTTTATAATGTCATAAACTAGCCACACACACTATATAAGTTAAGAAAGACATTCGTACATTAATTCTGTCGAAAAGGTTTTAAAGAATCTTGTTTGGAAAACGATAGAATGATTACTTTATAAATATCTTATTAAAAGTCAAAAAAGGTATAAATAACATTAAACAATAGTTTCTAAAATAGTAAAAATGATTTGAAATACATTTATAAGAATCATGGATGTTGATGATAAAGATGTCCAAGTAGATAATTACTTATAAACAACCTAGGATAATGAAGAGATTGTGATATAAACCCTTACCAAGTACTTTTCCATGGTTGAGGGTAGGTCAACCGCCTATATAATGGTGAAATAATTGCTATTAAATTATAAAATATTCATACACATTAATATGATATCATATATTATCTTTTATCTTTGATTTGTTAATGATATTTTAATATTATCATCGTTTCGGGTGTTAACGGATTCATTTTCCTTTATATTATTTTTTAGGTGATCCTTATTTGTTATGGATGGGATGTATATTATTCATATCTAGAATGATATCATGTCTCTAAATAATATTTTTATTCATGAAATAAAATTTAGTCTTGAATGGATACGATGGGGATTGAATCTCATCGCGTTCGTGGAGACGGTAATTCATATGTACGCACGAGCGACAATATCATTATTTTGATATTAAAATAATATATAATTGGATGGTGTATCATAGATCCAGAATCATTACCATGTTATATTTATTATTTACATAAATTAAACATCATTATTATACCCATCCAAATAATAATGTATTGAATAACAATTACACCACGACGTGGAGATGGTAGGCTGTACGTACGCACGAATGGTGACATGTCATTAAATGGATGGATAGAATAATGAATATGGTTTTACAATATTAATAATATCATCAAAGTAAATAAAATATACAGGAGTTATTATTTTAGAATTTAAATAACAAAGAAAGAAAAAGTTGAAGAGGAAAGTAACTTGAAAGATGGTGGTGAAAACATTACCTCTTCTTCGGGTTATTCCTTTTGATTTTATCAAAAGGGATCCTTAGGAAGGCTTTCTGATCAAACTACGGTATCTAGGATGAAGTGAGGGAATTTGAGAGAATATTTGGGCAGGGGATGGCGGATCCAAAAGGCTTTGAAGGTTTGAATTAGAGAGAAGGGGGAGTTATCTTTTATAAGATGGGTGAGGGGAACCTTTGGAAAAACTAGAAATATTATTTTATAATAAATTAATATTTTATTTCTAATGGCTCCAAAGTGGGATATTTAAAGATAATGGTGGGGATGGGTAGATTTCCTTTCAATCAATATATTTTAGACATGTTTGGGTCATATATTAACCTTATCATTTATATTTAACTCTTAGTTAAATAGTTTTACATTACAATGTCTCATTGTATTTTTGTATTATATAGATAATAAACTTACTATATACCTCCAAGAGACCAACAGGTTGTCCATTAATGATAAAACTATCATTATATAAGTTTTTTGGATGAACTTTAGATTTTTAGTAAAAGAATATCAATTAATAATATAATAATTGTTTTAAAAACTCTTTTATGTCAATTTTGACGCTATTTGGTATTTTGTTTTTGATAAATTCATAACAGCATTATTCTTCGAACAAAATTTATCTAACCAACCCTAATATGTTATATTAACCTATTAAATTATTTTAATTCAAAAAAGTCTCAAATTAAATTTTGTTTGATATTTATAATATCAATTATTTTAATATTTCATTAATTAGGTAATTACTGCATCACAATTATGTCAAAAATAAATTAAATTATTCAGTGTCTAAAAATTGTAAATAAACTATCATTATGTAGAAAATCGTTTTATCTTTATAACTAATATTTATAATCAAATTTGTATTATGTATAACCTTATATTAAAAATGTTTTTTCTATTAAACATTGATTTTAACTCTTTAAACTCTTCATTGAATTAAATAATAATAAACATCCTACTCTAATCCATGTGGACCTAAATGATAATATATTATTCCAAAGGATGTTTTTGTTCAATATACTCTTGTCCAATAGTATTAGGACATGTGTTAGGGTAATATTAATATCATTTTTACCCTTAATTACCCAATTTAATTTTAACTGTGGGAAATAAAAGTAAAATGTTACTATTCACGAAAAATTATTTTTATCTTATTGAAAAACATTTTACTTCATTTTATTAACCGTGTCTCTCAGTTTTTTGAAATTCCACTCATAGAAGTGGTAAAATTATGTTTTATGTGAATTCGCAAATTCTCCTAGGAGGTGGGTAAAAGACGGTGAAAAGATCCATAAAATATTTATATATCTAAAATTATTCTAAACTAACTCCAATGAATTACATTGAACTTATATAAGTATTATGTATCCATTTTGACCTTAATTAAATTTAAATAAAATAAATAATTATTTAAATAAAAATTCGGTTTTAAACTATAACTCAGTGTTTTTTTTCAATATTCATCAAAAAATTTATATTTTTAGAAAAATACCAAAAATTCACTCTAAGATAATTTCGATATTCCAAATCCAAAAATGAATACAATTTTGAATGATAAAATTTATAAAATTTCAAAAAGTTTGTATTACTATTCATAACTACTAGTTTGATTGGTTGTGGTGTATGTTAGAACTCGAAGTTGTGTACAACATACACTATTATATTATTCAAAGGGAAGTGTACCGTGGAAGCATGGGGTGTTACACGGGTGACATTTTTACTTTTCATTCTTTCTTTTAAAGTGACAGTTTAATTGACTCTATTTCTGAATTAGGGCTTTCATTAATGTTTCCGAGCCAAATTTTAAAATTGCGAGGAAGCAATTCCCAAAAGGGGGGAAGGGTGTAACTTCCCATGTAAATAAAGAATAATTCATTTTATTATTTATTAATATTATTTTATTAAAAATTAATATTAATTTAAAGTATATTCTATGTTCGATGGCATAACCAATACCTAACAACGAGTTTCTTTGAAATATTACATTTCAAACAAATAATATAATAATATTAATTAAAATTGTAGTTAACGCCTAGCCATTATAATTGCGAGAATGAACAAAACTAAATACAAAATGATTATATATGTTTGTTAGATATTTTTTACATTTATCCAATAAATGTTAAAGGCTTAAAATTCTAATGAATACAATTTTAAGAAAAAAGGTTCTAATATTCTTTAAAAGGTTGATCAACCACCATTTGATGGAGAACCCTTTTAAAATCCACTTTTTTACAATTTTATATGTTATAATTGACAAAATAAAATTCTTCATTAGAATCTGGAAATCAAAATTTACTTTGCGAAATTTTTTGTTATTTTTCAGATAAAGTTCATTTTTTATGTATAGTGGAAAATGTTGTATATTAATTCAAAACCTCCTTTTAATATATTTTATATATATGATTATATTAAAATATTAATTTTTTTTAAGTTTACATAGAATATATTTTTACCATTTAATCCAATGGTGGTTATTGGAATTAATTTGACATTGAGATTGGAAATAAACTACTATCAATCTTTTGATAAATATTTTTTCTTGAATACAATCTATTTGTTTTGACCACTGGAAATATTTTTAAATTAATTACTTCAATTTATGTGTTTGTAATTTGGTAAAATGGATTCCATATTTGGAATTATAAGGAACAAATTATTTAATTATGATTCTTTTGTTTTTTGACATTATGAATAGTAATGACCACAATTATCTTTAATTATCGTGATTAATTAGTAATTGTGTAGTTAAAGGTTATAAGATAATATAATAATCATATAAAATGACCCCAACATGTGTCCAAATCCTCTTTTTTGAGTCATTTCCCACCATGGGAATCTTCATACAAAACTTCAGGGCCCATGGAGTCACATGGTTGTGATAGTGACATTTATAACATTATTTTTAAAAAAGACGAGAAATATAACAAAGGATTATATATCCTAAGTAAAACAATTTTATTTTTATTACATAAATAATATATTAGACTATAAATACTAATTGTAAAGTTAAAAATATTTTCTACATCATGGTATTTTTTTAAAATATGTAGAAATTAAATAAATTTTTTTTGACACCATGATGATGCTGTGATTACCTCATTAATGAACAATTTAAATAAAATGAAAATATAAGGTAGAATATAATACATTGACTTGTAAAAAAACTATTTTATTGGTGGAATTATAACCCTTATAACCTTATCCATAAAATATATCATTGTGGGACCTTTAAAATCTGAAAATCATTTTATAATAAAGTAATTTTCAAGGCTTTCCAAAAGTGACCATCCACCCTCTTAGTAAAGGACCTCACCTATACCCCGTTACACACACCTCTCAAGAACTTGGGTTGTCCAAATTGAACTCATATTATATCTACACATCGCTCTCTTACTCCTAGAAGCCTCACATTGGGCAGAAGTCTTCCCGGGAAGACTTTGGCTCAAATCAAAAAGAGTTACACGATTTAGAGGTAATGTCTTCTCTTGAGTTTCATCCTTTTATTATCCTTATTCACTCAACACTATATTATTGTTAATTTATCCCATAATAACACCAGTATCCTCAATATACTAGGATTTGTTTATGAAAATTATTCAAACTAAACATACACACACCTCCACTAATGGTTAAAGGACATACTGTTTCTTTGGGTGCGGAATTACTACCTCACAAAATGATGTTAGTTCAATCTTCTTTTGAAACCACTAATGGTGGACATTAATATGTCACTGTATTTATATATGATATATATATTATTTTTATATTTTATTTATGATTTATTATTTAATTATATATAGAAAACTTTTATGGTTTCCATTATGTGTGAACGTGATAATTTAATTAGATGAAGTGCGGACTACCTCCCCGACAAAGTCATATGACTCATTAATACCATATGTGGAATGTATAAAGGATAGGTTTAATGATATTATATATGATACAATACTGGAATTATAATACTACTATGTATCATTATGTTTTAATTCCATTAAACATGTAATAGAAATAGAAGTAGCATTTATGCGTGTGTACATTATACCATATCCATGAATGGTGCATTTCATTTCTTACCTATAAATGTTATGTTCTATTATTAATAAATGTATATTCTAGATATATATGATATCCAAATCATGAATATCATTCTGTATATAATGAACTTTTGACCCCATGAACATCATGTAATTATAAGAATTCCATTTTTGACTCAAGTAAAAAATATTGACAAAACAAACATTATTAACATAAATGATTACATAATGTTTATGACATGGTAATAACTGATATAAAATGAATAATAAAATTTAACAATGTTCTTATGAGAATATAAATTAACATTACATTATTATTCAGGATAATAAAGAACGAACGAGAACAAGTCAGACTTGAGACGAGGGATCCTACCTCCCTCTTTCTTTTCAAGTACTCATTTGAATGTCATTTCATTTAAGACACATGTTCTTATATTGGGGGATGTTCCTATATATTCAAATTAATTCCCTTTTCATGATCATATGATGATATATACCCTCTTACTCTAATCATTTCGTTTTATGTATGTTTGAGTGGCGTCGTTAGGTTGCCGAATTTTTGTAAGGGATTTCTTATCTCACTTTTAATTCCATGAGATTTCCATTGTTCGCCACTTATTTGTTGCATGTGGTGTATTTCATACTTCAATTTCATATATATTATCATTATTATATTTATATCCATTGTATTATGTGATTCATTTTGGGTTTATTATCTTTTGGTTATACGACATGATTGATTACAACGAGGTAAGGGGTTTTATCTCACTTTTTATTCCGGTGAGATTCATGCTAAATTTTAAACTATTTCCTTTTGTGTGGTGTATATACTGCCCATGATTGTATTATTTGTGTAATATACATTAATTTATGGGTATTTACATCTTCATTTTTTGACCCTTCTTTCATTGGGTGTACGTTTTGAAAGTTACCCAAATCGGTAAGAGAACCTTTCACCCCCCTCTTTCTAAAAGAATTATTTTTGTTAGGTCTTTTAGTTTACATCTTATTATGTTGGGATATGTTCATATATATCATTATTACTGTAAATTTCATTTCCAAGTGATGAGATACAATTTTTATCTCTCATCAACTGATTTTCTGAATTATAATGTGACGTTGTTTGGCTATCAAATTTCTATAAGGAAACTTCTTAAACCAATTTCAATTTTTTGGGCCAAAGCACTACATCTATATTATGTCATGATATAAATATGTGTGGATGAACTATGATTGATTAAAAATTAATATCCAATTTTATTGCGTGTATTTACATGTTTCACGCATAATTATGTAATTGATTTATCCATAATCAAATGATACCATCTTTTTAATGGAATTCATCTCAATCTCCATTCATTGAGGCTTATTTTGTTTTAATAAAACACTTTATTTTATATTTAGTATAAAAACCTTTGACTTATCATTTCTTTCAAAGGGATTCAATTTCTGCAAAGCGTTTTGCAAAACAAACAAAGGAATGTTTCATATAACATACAGAGTGAAAATGTCCATTCCGCCACCGTGAGTATTATTTATCTTTGGCTTGCTCAACAAGATGTAATGTATTTAAAATAAAATGAAAACCATATAATCTATTATTTATTTTGGTATTGAAAATGGTTTTGATAATGGATTTGTTATGTCAATATATTTAAGTGATATATAGTGATTGAAATATGGAAATATTTTCATTCCTTTATATTTTCTTTATGACTTATTATTTTATAATGGTACTTGGAAATTTGATGGGTGGTTACGTGATAAACCAAATGAAAGGTGGTTCAATGAATATAAGGACAAGTGGTTACATTATAACCTCTAACACATTTGGGTATGGAAGTCGGTCTTATGACTATTTCATTTAGTGACATGTGTGGATGTAGACCGTATGGTTATTCCATTTATGTATGTTTGTGTTCCAAGTTACCTTTATATGTTATGTGTTCTTTATATGGGTAATATTTTGGATAAAAAAGGGTAAGTAGTGATATTTTATTTAGTGAAGAGTATTTACTACTTTATAACGGTGAAATGTATTACTTATGTTAATGTATTCATGGTTTACTTTTTGTTTTGAAAAACTAATAGTTTCCTTCTTTGTGTATTCTTTACTGATATTTTTATGGTCATCTCATGTTTTTGAAATGTTTTTCACAGCAAATAACATTGAATGGGGTCATGTATGGGGTAAAGGAAAGTCATGTTGTCTAAAACATGGAAGTAGTCATGTTTCTTTTTTAAGAGTTTTTATTTTATTTAAAAATGGAAACTGAGTATAAGTGTCAATGTTGTATGTTTTAAGATGTAATAATTATGGCCTAATTCTCTATAAATTTAAACCTGAAAAGATTTTCAATGTAAATTATTCATTTAAATCAAGATTGAGTAATGTTTTAAGGTCGGGTCCTTATTGAGGTAGTTCATTTGGAAGAGAATATTTCTTATGAGGAACAACCAGTCAAAATTCTTGGCTGAAGAGAGAAACTATTGTAGAATAAGATAATTATTCAGGTAAAGGTTTTGTGGAAAAACCATATGGTTGAAGAGGAAACGTGTTAATCTGAAAAGGCTATGAGTGATAAATTCCCCCACTTTTTTGATAAGTGAATAAAAAATTGCAAGGACGCAATACCCAAAAGGGGGGAAGGATGTATCATCCCTGGTAAATAAATAATAAGACATATTTCATATTTATTATAATTTTTTGAATTAAATATAAATTTTACTTTAAAGGGGTTTTTATGTTCGGGAGCATACCCGATACACAAAAATGGATTTCTTTGAAATCTTACGTTGCACGTTAATAATATAATTTTATTATTTCAAATGGCAGTTAACTCCTAGCCATTGAATTGTAGTTAATTAACAAAACTAACTACAATATGATAATTCATTTTTGGTAAATGTATTTACATTTCTCCAATAAAAGTTAGAGGCTTAAAATGTAAATAAATCTATTTTTAAGCATAATTTACATTAAAAGGCGGATTTACCACCTTTTAATGGTGAACCCTCATTAAATATAGTTTCTGTCACATTAATAAATTATATATGACCAAATAAATCCTTATTTATAATGGGTACAAAAATATTTACCTTCTGTGAATTTTTGGAATTTTTCCGATAGAGTTCATTTTTTAATGAATAATGAAAATATTGTACTTTAATTCAAAACAATGTTTTAATCTAATTTATGTATAAATTTAGATTATCTTTTTAATTGGTTTCAAAGTGTAATTAGAATATTTTTTTATTTAATTCACTATTGATCATTTAAATTAATTTCACATTGAAATTGGACATAAACAAGTGTCCATCTTTTGACAGTTATTGTTTCTTAAAAACACACAATTTATTTAAACAACGGGAAATAATTTTAAAGATTAATTAATTATAGATTAGGTTTAATTTATGGTATTTTTCAGAAAAATTGTCAATTTATTATGAATAGTGAAACCACTTAGTTGGAGTTAAAAAACTATATATTCCATTTAAATGAAATTTTACCACTTTTGTGAAATGAATTTTTAAAATACAACAGACATGGTTGTTATTAGTAACTAAAATGTGGTTCAATAATATGAAATTAATTTTTGGTGAATAGTAACTTTTGATTTTATTTACATCGGTTAAAGGTAAATAGGGTAATTCAACGTAAAAAGAATATTATAATATTTCAAAATTACCTTAACACTTTTCCTAACATTATTGTATGATAAATGGATGACCATGGTCATATTTGGGTCTATTTTGGGACCCCATTGAGCAACTTATGAATGAAAATGACACTTTTTATTAATTAATTTAATGTAAAGGCAAAATAACATAAAAAAAACTTTTTAGTTAATTAATTTTTATATGGTCTTATATAAGTCATATTTCCAACTATAAATATTTTTTATAAATATAAATAGATTTCCTATATCATGTTATTTTTTTTATAATTTTTAGACACCATATAAATTAAATTATTTATGACAAAATAATGATGCAGTATTTACGTCATTAATAAATGATTTAAACAAATAAGATTATAATGAATCAAATATTATCCAAAACATGTTCAATTTTGATTTGATTATTTTATTTCGAATATGATTCATATTATATTTGGCTTTAATGTTTTTTTGACCTTTTTAAACCGAATATATGTTTATAATAAAATAATTTTTTCAAACATTCCAAAAAAGCCCCTCCTCTCCCTTATAAAAAGAGACAATTTCTAACCAATTCCTTACACCTCTTAAGACTTTTTTCTCTTCAAAAATCTACCCAATTAAGATCCATATATCCTTATACGCCTTTTATAAGTATTACCTTAGTCCTAAGTCACTTCATGAATTATTTAGGGTCAATCCAAAGGGAGTTACCCAAATTAAAGGTAACATGTTTCTCTTAAATTGTTTTCTTTTATTTTACTTATCCAACCCCTAAAATATTTTTATTCCTTTCTTTTGTAACAAAACCAGTATCCTCAATATACTAGGATGTTTTTATTATAAGTATTCGTACTACACTTACACACACCTCCATCTAATGGGTGAAGAACCTAATGTTTCTGTGGATGGAAAACTAACACCTCACGAAACGATGATTGTTCGATTATCTCCTACAGCCTCTCATGGTGGGAATTATGATGGATCTATATTTATATATGATATAAATTATTTTTAGTTTTTCTTTTTTTCTTCTTTAATTTCCATTTATAGCATGCCTTTATGGTTTCCATTATGGGTAAAGGTGATAATCTCATTAGAGGAAGTGCAGACTACCGCCCCATCAAGTGATATGACTCGTTAATGCCATATGTGGGATGTATAATGTAACATCCCCAAATGATAAAGGGTTAAATGACTAAATGATATTACTCATGTCAACAAGGTGCACCTTCCTTTTCGGGAGCCTGTCTGATTAGAACTCCACAGTTAAGCGTGCTTGGACTGGAGTAGTGATCAGGATGGGTGACCTCCTGGGAAGTTTCCCAGGGTTTATGTGAGTGAGGACAAAGCACACTAGAAAGGACACGTGTTGGCCTGTGGGGGCTGTCATTAGTCAGATGACCCTTTCAGGCATGTGGGTGGACCCTGGGGTGGGCCCCACGTGTCTGCGGGGGCAACTGGGGGTACTAGGTGGGCCAGGACACGACGGCCATGTTAAGGCGGGGTGGCTGTGCAGTCACCGGGACCCGGTTGTCACATTTGGTATTAGAGGCGGTACCCAGCCTTAAGTGCGCGGTGCACTGCCTGGGTTGAGATGTAGGGCCCACAACGAGGGCGTTGTGGTCTAAAGGGGGGGTGATTGTAACATCCCCAAATGATAAAAGGTTAAATGACTAAATGATATGACTCATGTCAACAAGGTGCACCTTCCTTTTCGGGAGCCTGTCTGATTAGAACTCCACAGTTAAGCGTGCTTGGACTGGAGTAGTGATCAGGATGGGTGACCTCCTGGGAAGTTTCCCAAGGTGTGTGTGAGTGAGGACAAAGCACACTAGAAAGGACATGTGTTGGCCTGTGTGGACTGTCATTAGTCAGATGACACTTTCAAGCATGTGGGTGGACCCTGGGGTGGGCCCCACGTGTCTGCGGGGGCAACTGGAGGTACCAGGTGGGCCAGGACCCGACGGCCATGTTAAGGCGGGGTGGCTGTGCAGTCACCGGGACACGGTTGTCACATATAAAAGATGGATTTAATGATATTATATATTATATTATATATGAAATTAAAATATAATTATAATATACCTATGTATCATTATGTTTTAATTCCATTAATATAAAAAATAGATATGAAATTAGCATTCATGCGTGTGTACAGCTTACCGTCTCCATGAACATTGCATTTCATTCCTTACCTCCAAATTATATGTACTGTTATAAATATATATATATATATATACTGGATATATAGGATATATTGATATCTAAATAATTAATTTCATTTTGGATTTAATTTACTATTGATCACATGGACAACTTGGAATTATAAGGTGTTCATTTTTGACTCAAATACCAAATATCGACAAAATGAACGTTATTAAATTAAATTATTACATAATGTTTATTAAATGGTAATAAGTGATATAAAAGGAATTATAACCTTGTAAAAGGTTCTTAATCATGTATAAATTAACTTTACTTTATTATTCAGGAGATTAAAGAAGAACTGAGTCATGTCGGACACAAGGTAAGGGACATCGTCTCAATCTCCATTCATTGAGGCATATTTTTTTAATACATGATTTTATTTAATATGATGTATAAAATCCATTGAACTTTCAATTAATTCAGAGGAAATCTTTTATATGAAGAATTTTACTAAATAACAAAAAGTAATGTTTTTATACTTAAGCGTTGACAATGAACATTCGACCGTCGTGAGTATTATTTGATCTTTGACTTCCTTAACAAGATGGAATTTTTTTTAAAAGGAAAAATGAATACCATATAATATTTTTACATATATTGGTATTAAAAATGATTTTGAGAATGGATTTATTATTTCAATATATTGAAATGTTATTTTTTTATTCCAATATAGAAATGTTTTCATTCCTTTATGGTTATGTTTTGTGTTTTGATCTGGTTATGGTTCTTGGGAATTATTTACATACATGGGTGTGATAAAGCTAGGGCGGGTGATCCTGAGATATATATCCAATGCATTGGGTAATATGATGGAGGTAAGTGTGAATGATTGTCCAAATAGATTTAGGTAATATAATGTGATGGTTATTCCAAACTAACTCCCTCTGTATTTGTGATAGTAACATTGTAAGAATGTTATGGATTCCCCATGTTACATTTATGAAATATGATTTCTATGTGTCTTTCATATGTCTTATGATTTAATGAGTTATGTAAGAGAGTTCATGTATTGTATGTATTTATAAACAAATTTTTTCATCCGTTCTTTTATAAACCATACCGAGGTTTTTATGCTCATCTCATGTTCTGAAATGTTTTCACAGCACTTAAAGATGAATATGGCCATTGATGGGATAAAGGAAATGTCATGATGTCTAAACCTGGAACTAGACATGACTCTTTTTTTCAATAGTGGTTATTTTATGGAAAAAAGGATACTGGGTAGAATTGTGTACAAGTAATATTCATGTCATTATGTAAATGTAATGACCTAATTCCCTAAAAATATAAACCTAAAAAGATCCTCAATATGAATTATTAATTTAGTTCAATATTATTTAATATTTAAGCCCAGGTCGTAATATTTATGGATTCCAAAATGGGTTAATAGGATAATTTCATTTGAGGAAATGGGGACTACCGCCCCGTCAAAGTGATATGACTCGTTTATGCCATACGTGGAACATTTAATCGATAGAGTCAATGATATTATATATTATATAATATTGAAATTATAATATCCCTTTGTATCATTATGTTTTCATTCTATTAAATACGAAATGTAGATTAATGCAGTGTTCTTGTGTACGTACCGCTTACCGTCTCCATGAACGGTGCATTTCATTTCATATCATAAAATTTTATATACTATTATAAACACATATATATATATATGTGTATATATATGTAATATGTACAATATATATGATATCTAAATCATGAATATAATTTTGGGCATAATGTACTTTTGATCACATGGAAAACATTTAATTATAAGATATTCAATTTTTAACTCAAATACCAAATATCGAAAAAATGATTTTTCTTAACGGAAATGATTATGTAATATTTATAAGATGGTAATATTTTATATAGAAGGAAAAATAAACTTGAAAAATCTTCTCAATCAAGTATAAATTAACTTTAGTTTATTATTTAGGATATTAATTGACGAACGAGTCAAGTGAGGCACGAGGTAAGGGACTTCATCTCAATCTTATTTCATTAAGGAATATTTTGATTTATACCAGACATGATTTTATACGGTGTATAAACCCATTTAAATTTAAATTTAATTAAAGGAGAATTATATTTTCTATGTAGCATTCTATTAAATGAAAAAAATAAATCATTATTTTTAACGCACACAGTGAAAATGTCCTTCTGTTGCCACGAGTATTACTTGATCATTGGTTTCCTTAACAAGATATAGTGTCTTTAAAATGAAAAGTAAATACCATATACCCTTTTTTGTGTTTTTGTATTGAAAATGGTTTTTATAATGGATTAATTATCAAAATATCTTGAACAGATATATTGTAAAATCAATTAGAAATTTTATATTTCTTTTATATTTGTTCATGTATTATGGTTATGTTACATTTATTTGGAATTATTAACACATATGGGTGGTTCTGTTATAATCCTATGGTTGCTGAGCCTGAGATATCTCTCCATTTCATTTGTTAACATGATAGATATAGAAATTAATGATTCTCCTAAAAGATATAGGGAATATACCGTGATGGATATTTAAAACGTAACTCCATATGTACCTATGAAAGCTATAATGTAAGTATGTTATGGATGCCACATGATACCTTTATGATTTTTGATTACTATGTGTTATTAATAAATCTTATGATTTCATCATTTCTATTAAAGAGATTATGTTTTGTATGTATTGATAGACTAATTTTTTCTTTCATTATTTTATAAACCATATTGTGATTTTTATGCTCATCCCATGCATTTGAAATGTTTTCATAGTGTATGAGGAACGGTAAAGGAAAGGAATAATTCAAGAAGATTTATATAAAGAAACAAAAACTTGTTTTAAATTTAGCGTTTTTATTTTATGATAAAATAGGGTACTTAGTAGTTGTGTCTACATTCATTAATCATTTTGTAATTTATAAGTCATGAACAAATTCTCTAAAGTTATAATCCTGAAATGATCCTCAATGTGAATTACTGAATTAATTCAACCTTATATAACGTTAATGGTTGGGGCCTTATAGTTGGAATCAAAGGTTGGTTTAGACAACTTTAAGAGTTATTTTATTTATAAATTCATATACAAAAATTATTTTATTAAAAGACTAAAATGATATAACTTTTGAATATTACCATTTTTCTTCATAGATTATATATTTTTTTTGTTCAGGAAAATATGTTGTAGATGAAACATGAAATCTATGATGTGAAAACATCATGACCAAAACAACCTTCAATATCAGCAACCTGGTATGGTCGGAATTTGAACTAAACACTTTGTTATAGTGTTGGAACCTTTGACTCAGGCAATAAATGGGGGTGGTTTCAATGCACAAGATCATCCAGATCAACCATAGTGGAATATTTCAGTAGTGGAGAATTTTATGAGGAAACATCTCCCATCATTCAAAGGATCATCTGACCCTTTTCAAGATGAATTGTGGATTAAATCACTAGATAAGATTTTTGTTGTCATGGGGTGTTCAGAACATCAAAAGGATAGTATTGTTTTTTTTTCATTTCTTAGGTGAAGCCGATCAATGATGGTATTTGGTGAAAAATATCAGGGATAGTGAATACATTCATGCTCTTGTTTGGGATGAATTAAAAGGTTCTTTTCATGAGAAATATTTTTCTAATTTGGTTCGCCTTAGGAGGGAAAACAATTTTTGGAATTATGGCATGAGGATGACACAATGGCTGCATATGAATCCAAATTCACTCGACCATCAATGTATTCTCCATACTTAATACTAGATATTTATAGTAAAATAAATCATTTTTACTCAGTATTAATGTCACGTTGTCAACGGGATTGACCTTTTTGTGAGTTCAAGAGTTATTAAAAACTTATTGTATGTGCAAAGAAGGTGGAAATCTAGTTTACCAAAAATTTTGTGCTCTTTGAAAAACTACATAATAAGAGATCAAGGTGGAATATAAAAGGTATGAAATTTCAAAAAAATGCTGATGTCAGGAAAATTATGTTTAGAGTTGGTGAAAAATGTTGTTAAAAAGACACTGGGGAGTGGATTTTGAATTCTAATAACTGCTACCAATGTGGTAAAATGGTATATAAGACTCATATTTGTATTGAAAAATATCAGGTTAATGGTAACTCAAAATAGGATTTTCCATTAGTTAAATGTTTTGACTACTATGAAATGGGTCATTTTGAAAATGAGTGTGCAATGACGAACTCAACTGAAGGGAAGTATGCAGACTCTATGAAGAATGGGGTGGTGATATCCTTTGCAACTACATCGGAAGATAATGGGCCATCGAATGAAGTAGTATCTGGTAGACTATTTGTTTATTCTGATTATGACAATGTGTTGTTTGATTTGGGGTCTAAACATTCATTCATTTATGAGAAATTTTCTAGTAAATTGGGAATTCACCCTCAAGATATGAAACCAAATATTATGGTAAAAACACCAGGAGGAAATTTTTAAATAAAACAAAATTATTTGAACCTTGATGTCCTAGTGTGGGGAAGGAATCTGCCTACAAACCTTATTGTTTTTCCTCTAGTAGTGTTTGATGTTATTTTGGGTATGGATTTGATTTATTTTTATCATGATAAGACTAACTTTTGAGATAAAGAGGCTTCTTTTTAGAAAACAATTCATCTTGTGCACCATAATTAACATTTACGTTTGATAACATATAAGGAGGATGAGAAACAAGAAAATTATAAAGATAAATGTTACCCTACAAATATTTTTGAAAACAAAGGAACTATTCATATTATTGATGTGCCAATGGTAAATTATTATCTTTTTGTTTGTCCTGATGAGTTTCCAGGTATAATACATGATCAGGAAGTGGAATTTAGTATCTACTTAGTTCCTGATTCTAATCCAATTTCAAAACCCCCTTATCGAATGACTCAAATTTATCTTTTAGATTTAAAGAATAAATACTACGAGTAATTAGATAAAGGTTTCATTTGAACTAACACATCACCATGGGGTGATTCTATCTTATTTTATAAGAACAAATTTTGTTCGTTGAGTTTATTCATTGATTATAGAGCATTCAATAACATCACAATTAAGAACAAGTGTTCTTTTCCTCATATCGATGATTTGTATGATCATCTCCCGGGAGATCGATATTTTTCATAGATTGAATTGAGGTTGGGGTAACATTAGTTGAATGTAAAGGAAGAAGACATTTTGAAGACTGTGTTTCATAATAGATATGTCCATTATGAATTTTCAGTTATGACTTTTGGGTTAACCAATGCACCTGTTATTTTCAAGTATCTTATCAATATAATTTTCATTGAGTTATTGGATAAGTTTTTGGAAGTTATTATTGATGATATATTTGTTTATTCTTAAAGTAAAGAGGAGAAACAATTTTATATGATGGTTGTCTTATAAAATTGAAAAGAAATGAAATTGTATGGGAAATTCAGCAAGGGTGAATTATGGTTTAAATTTTTTTTCAGTTCATGGTCACATTGTTTCAAAAAATGGAATAACTGTTGATCCTTATAAAAAAAAGTTATTGACGAATGGACAAGACCCACCAATATAACTGGGATCTTTAGTTTCCTTGGTTTAGTAGGTTATTACCAAATGATTATAGAAATTTTGGCATCGTTATTTATCCAACTGACTTTGTTAAATCGAAAAGGTTTTATTTTTATTTGGAAAAAATAATGTAATGATTATTTTCAAGAATAGAATAAAATAATTGAGAAGGCTTTATTTTTGAAATTACCTTACAGATATGGTGAATTTTTTATCTGTAGTGATGCTTCATTGGAAGTACTTGGTTGTGTCCTAATGTAGATTGATCTGGTAATTTCTATTGATTCATGTATGTTGAATCCTCATGAGCTAAATTAACCTACACATGGTTTCTAATTTGATGTTGTGTTTTTCATTAAAAATTTGGGGTCATCATTTGTATGGATTAAATTGTAAAATATATACAGATCACAAAAGTTTTAATTATATATTAACTCAGAAGTAATTAAACACGAGGCATTGGTGATGGATGGAATTAATCAATGATTATGATTTCACGATTAATTACCATCCAAGAAAGGAAAATAATGTGGATTAATATTCGAGTCTAAAATGTAATGAAACATTAAAAATATTATGCTTGGAATAAGATCCTCTTATTAACATTTATATTATCTTCGGAATAGTTGTTTTTGGAGTATAAAATTCTTCTATTTTGTTTCAATTGTCAGCGAAATCAACTCTATTAGACAACATAATGCATGAACAGAAGGAATAGATTGAGTTATAGAAAAAGTTAGAGTATGTTTAGAATTGTATGTTGATGGAATTTACATTTATAATGAAATATGTGTGAGATTTGGGAAGAGATTATGTCTACCTTGTGATTAACATTTAAATAATGTTTTGTTATGTGAAGCTCATAGTTCTCCATTTTCACTACATCCTAGAAGTACAATAATAATCCGAGAACTTTAAAAGTATTATTGATGGGATGGATCAAAAATAGATATAGTTTACTTTAATATGAAGTGTTTGACTTGTCTACAGTTTAAATCGGAGAGGTAGTTACTGAAAGTGATGATTTATCAATTAATGGTGCCATAATAGAAATGGAAAAATATATACATGGACATTATTATGGGATTACAAAATACATCTCAAGGTAATAAGGAAATATAAGTTCCTATTGATTTATTGACTAAATCTGGACATTACCTTCTTATTAGAGATACTCTGTCATTAGATTAACTTTTTATCCGTTTTACATTAATGATATTGTCGTGTTTAATGGAGTTCCTCTCTCTATTATATAGTATCATGAACCCATGTTTGATTCTAACTTTTAGAAATGCCTTTTGAAGTCATTGGGTACTGAATAAAATTTTAGTACTAATTTTCATCCTCTGCCAGATGGGCTTTCAAAATGAACAATGAAAACAATAGAAGACATGATACATTCTTTCTCAATGAATTACTATAGAATTTGCGATGAACATCATTCTTTGGTTGATTTTTTTATAATAATAGTTTTCATTCCAGTATATAGATGGAGCCAGTCAAGGAATTATATGGGTAGTAGTGTCGAACTCTAAATTTTCAGTATAACATATCTTAAAGAAATTTGATGGGACATGAATTGGTAGAATAGATGGTAGAGGAATTTCAGTTGATTCAGAATCCCATTATAACATCTCTGATCAGGCAATGAAGTTATGAGAATAACTGGGGGAGGGGTCTTTCTTTCAAGGTAGGTGATCATTTATTACTCATGTTTCTCCATTGATAAGTGTGATGGGTTTTTGTAAAAAGGTAATTCTATATCTGAGGTTAATTGGACACTATGAAATACTGGAGAAATTTTGAGCAACTGCCTATATAAAGGATTTAAATCCATGTTTATCCTAGGAACACATGGTTTTTCATGATTCGTTTTTGATAAATTCTATGCCGGATCGAACACATGTTTTGAATCCAGAGGTAGTTCAGTTGGAAAAAATCATTATTATGAGGAACAACCAACCCATATTCTTTAACAGATATCTTGTTAAAGCAATATGGAAATTTTATCAATCCTTTATGCGTGTTCATGTGTTATGATTATGTTATGGTTCTTGGGAATAGTTTATGCGTAAGGGTGGTTATATGATAATACAAGGGTAGGTGGGACTAGGATATATATCCAATGAATTGGGTAATATGATAGAGTTAATCGTTAATGGTTCTCCTGATAGATTTAAGAAATATACCGTGATAGTTATTCAAAACATAACTCTCTATGTTTCTATGAAATCTATAATGTATGTATGTTATGGATTCCCCATGTTAACTGTATGATTTTTGATAACTATGTTTTATTCATAGATCTTATGATGTCATGATTTATGTTATATAGTTTATGTTTTGTATGTATTGATGTACAAATGTTTTCATTATTTATTATATAACCTTTACGGATCTTTTATGCCCATCTGAAGCCTTTGAATTTTTATTCACATGGTATAAGGATGTGTAAAGGAAAGGAATAATTCATGAAGATATATTTTGAGAAAAGAACACTTTTTTTCTTTTATGAGTTTTCATTTCATGAAAAAATGGGTACCGAGTACAATTGTCTACATGTAATATGAATTTTTTTTGTAAAATTTTGACCTGAATCTCTAATACTCTAAACTTGAAAATATCCTCAATGTGAATTTTTAACATAATTCATGATTATGTTATGTTTATGGTTGTGTCCATATAAAACCTTAGACCAACTACAAGGAACCTACCATTAATGAACTCACTCTATTTATTTTAGATCAAATCACTTTTGTTTTCTAATCATATTTTAGGTTTAGGGTTTTAATGAATTAATTCAAAACACTGAATAGAAAATCCACACATTAAATGTTGACACATATAATCATTATCTATTTTTTCATGAATCACATTTCATTAAAATAAATCATGATTTATTATGATGATATATCTTCACAATTATCCATTGATCTCATCGTTAGCTAAAATCTTATATAAACCACATGAAACACATTTTAAAACATAGGATGAGAAAAAATGCTCAGTGGGGGACATAAAACAAAGGAAATTATCATTATAGTGAAAACCCATATATCATAACATTAAAAACTATTTTTTTTAACAACCAAAAATATTATAAGTGAAATTACCCGTTTTATTTAATTAAATGATTAATTATAAAAATTAATATTGAAACCTCATTCACTAATTTTTTTATTGTATCTCAATATATTTAAATGACCTACATGAACTGTCCCTAGGGGCCCATGCCGTTACTACCACAAGACCTCCTACCAAAGGCTAGGGGCTGGTGACTAGCACAAAAGGAACTATCACACAGGTGGGAGGCATTTTCTTGAGTACCTGTACACACGAACAAACACAACCAAATCAAAAAAATATGGAATGGGAAACATTAAATCCACTAAAACAAACACAGATTAAGGGTATAAGCTATAAGTAAAATGGGATAAATAAAAACCGAACAAAAGAAAAACAATAAATAGGAAAGTAAAAATGATATCTGAAAAGGTCTTTTGTAGGATGAACCCACTTAATGTGTTGTTATGGAGTGGTTTCTACAAGCTATAGAAGTGTGTCCATCATGTCATATATCTCTTGGAATCACCTGGTCTTGGTATACCATGGTCTTTGCTGAAGTGATTTTCATCTGCACTAGACATGATATGAGCGGGTGGATATCATGTCATGGTGAGTAACACAATATTCAATAATAATCCTGAAACACTAGAGAAAGACCAAAAAAAGGTATGCACAAGGTATTGTAAGCTCACATAGGTATAATCTATTATATTGAATGAAAGAATATTAGTTGTAAAACTAAAACCCATGGACTAATAATATACTCATTCCTAATGTATATCGTGGGACTATTGGGTCACTAATATCCACTCCCCATTGTGGGTCTGTTGGGTCACTAAGAGCTTCTCCCCACATAGACCAATATATCTGGGTCATAGAGAGCCACTTATAGCTAGTCTATATAGGGCCTCTTACATCTGGATCACATAGAGTCACTTATGGATCATCCACATGGTGCCTATTATCATCTAGGCCTATAAGGTCACATAGAACCACTCATCAGAAATCATTCGTTCTCATCTAGCTGCTTGACACTTGCATGTAGAAAATTTTATTCTAAGACTATCCACTGCTCAATGCATTCATCATATCTCAAAATCCCTGAATTCCTTTTTTGATAAGTCTAAAGAAACCCCCATGTAAGGAGGGTTCAAGCTCCACAAATGCTCGTCAATTGTGTGTACGGTTTGAATGTTATGACAGTTTTTTCAAAAAGGGTCTTGTCTGACCCAATCAAATTGAGCCAACCTAACCTAGGTCTATCAAACCAATAAGAGTCTAACCCATCCCATTGAGATTGGGTTATCCCTTCTCTGGCATGGACACCCCCTAGAATCTGGCTTACGCCGCAATGCTTCCAGCTAAGGTTGGTCGCCCTCTTCCCGCATGTAGTTCCCACTGGACCGCATTCCAACAGATTGTTATGCCCCACGAATGAAGGTCACTCTTCTAACATGGCCAGGTGGCTACAAGTGCATATATATAGCTGCTATCCTATGTGAATGAGTCCCCTATTGCACTGAAACCTCCCCAACAAGTCACGTCCTCCCCACCTCCACACACCATCATGGGATGCAGCCACTCACCCATGACCGACAGCGCATGACAACAGGTCTTCTCTGACTATTCGATTCCTAATCTTTATACCCCTCTGGGCTCCTTAGGGTGTCACCATCAGTATTAGGTTAATCTTTCCATCAATTCAGAGGTGTAGTCATGAATAACACAATAAATTACATGACATAGTGGCCTAATACTTTGTTGTGTTGACCAGAACCATCTACATTAGTGTTTTTTAAACAACATGGATAATTATTAAGATTCTATCATAGACTACCACAATGAAAAACCCTGAGAATAATCAATCCTCCTATAAGACCAATGACATATGGATCGAACTATTTGTTGGTTGACTCATGTTCAATGTTTAAATATATTAATGGGGGAAATTAAATTTACAAAAAGTAAACCCCTACCAGGTTAGAGTTCAATTGCTGGATGAACTATCATAGAAGGTGATCTATCCATGAAGGTTCTCTATCGGTCACCAGGTGAGGGATCTATTAAAGATGAGGGAGATTTCTCAAGTTATTGGTGATCATTGTCTATCATTCATCATTGGTGATCTTTCGAAGATTTAGACTATCTCTCCCAACATGTCATTGATGCACCCCCATATAAATCATTAAAGGGGGAAGCACTTCCCCAATCCTGTTACATTTCAATGCCATTACATTATTTTTGTTATGAAAAAAAAATCATTTTCATAATGTTTTAACTCCTTTTCTCAGAACAAATTTTTAATGTTCAATATAGTAATAAAATAATCATTTTTTTTCTTAAAATGTCTGAAAACAATCTTTCACACACGACCCGCTTCGATCAGGGTTAAGCACCACATACGGGATTCACACCCATACTAACTCAATGGTACTCTTGTATTACCATTCTGTGTTATCATTTATGAGTTATATGGATTTGAAAATAATATAATTTTTAATTAATTATTTTATTCATGGAAAAAATGGACTTCTACTATTGGCCAATGCTGGATAATGTTAGGCCCTTTCAAGGTGAATACTGATGCATTGAGTATAGTGGTGCCTCATATATCTTCTATTGAAACTTGTCAAAATTAATGAAAACCCCGATAAATTGATTTTTAATGGACAATAAATTTTTTTTCAAAAATACATTTCAGCCACTCTAGGCCTCAAAATTACAGGCCTTCCCAGAGCCTGGTCTTGAAATAAACCACTTTAATTTTCAAAAAAATTACATTGAATTCTTGGGGGAATACATTACTCCCCCATTTTAGGAAATGGCATCAAAATAATCCAAAAAAAATACTAATAAAAAATTGGGGGAATTGAGCACTAATCAGAGCTTCTCGCTCCCACATTCACCCCAAGATATTCTCATGCTTCTAATGATCAAACCAAAGGGAATTTGACCATCCACAAAGGAACCCTTCATATTGATCCTCTATCTCCATCGGGTACTCAATGAATGTTTCCAATTCATCAATATCCTTCTCATCATGGTTGATGACATGACAAGGTACATGCACATAACTCTTCAGCTAGGATACATGGAAGACATCATGCACCCTCTTTAACTGTGGTTATAGAGCCATGAAGTATGAATCCTCTCCCTCTTTAAGCATTATCATGAATGGTCTAATGAAAATCATAGATAACTTGTCGCTCTGAATAAATATATATACCCCTATTCATGGAGTGACATGTAGGAATATGTGGTACCCCTCATGGACCTCCAAGGGCCTCCATTGATTATCAGCATAGGACATCTATTAGAACAGTGAAGTATTCATCCGCTCTCAGATGACTTCCACCTAGTCAATGGTAGCATATTCTATCTTTGTACCCAAGAGTGTTGACGCCCCTATGTCTCTCTAGCATAACGGTTACCTATATGGTAATCCATATAGAAAATAAAATGGTTCTATACCTATTGTTATTGGTAGATAGTAATGTACAAATAATCGACCATTGTTAAGTGGTCCTCACAACTTCAGTCAAATTAAAGGACGCAAGCACGAAGTATGTCCTCAATGGTTTGTATGGTATGCTCCATCTGACCATCAGTCATTGGGTGAAAGGCTATACTAATGTGTGGTTGAGTCCCAAAATCCTCCTTAAATATTTTCCCGAACTAGTATGTAATGCATTCGTCTTGATATTAGACTATCATAGATGAGACTCCATGGATTTGAAATATCATTGGCACATAGTGGCTTCCCAATATCTCCACAAACTGTACTCCTGAATGGGTAGGATGTTTGTCGACATGGTGAGTCAGTCTATAATCACCCAAATCATATCATTCCCCTATACATAAATGGAAATAAAATAAAAAATTTCATTGATATTCCATTCCACTTTCACTATAGTACCTCGAGGGGTTGTTCCAAACATCATGGAACTTTTTGCTTATCCCTCACTTGATGGTAGGTGAGGCATCTCGATACAAACACTCATATTACCTTCTTCATCCTTGACAACTAGTACAAACATTCGATGTCCTGGTATAACTTTTGCACACAAGGATTTATCGCCAAATGGGATGTATGGAACTCCATCAACACATCCTTCAACAAATCCATTAGTACTACAGTGCGTCATATGAAAAGGGTGATGTGATCCTCACCTTTTGAATATCCAACAAAGGAATTCGTTATGGACATCTATGAACATTTGGTCTATTAGATGGACATCTATGCTCTGCCTCTTGGACTCATTGTAAGAGTGTAGGGTAAACTACCCTTGACAATAGATAATAATCCTCAACTCTATCCACAATGGATATCTTAATCGAGGCCATCTACTCTGAGGCCTCGTTGAGTAGCTGTGAAATTTATTTCTTGGTGAGAGAATAATACAATACATTCCCCATATCATGTTTATAGAATCCCTCGATGTCATAGTCTAAGAGGAACTCTTGAAAATTCCTTTGCCTCATATTCGGATCCATCTTAGAAAATATATACTTTAGACTCTTGAGGTCAAAGTAGTCAATGAATCATTTTCCTATATGGCAGTGTCACCACATGTTCAATTCGAAGACTAGAACTACCAACTCAAGGTCATGAGATGCATAGATCTATTCATGCGGTCTTAACTACCATGAGCTATAAGAAATCACTACATTCCACTACATCAGGACACAACTACACTTGGTTCATCATGTGTCCCAGTACACCATGTAGTTGGCACCCTCCTTTGGTAGTCTCAAGATAAGAGCCCTTTTTCTACTTTAACTTAGCTAATGAAATATATACGAGCACATTTCTATCCACATGATGGTTTTTAACTTCTTCGTAAATGTTTTCTTGGGTGGTTCTACTCTGGTGATGTTTTCTACAATCCATCGATAGTTCCTAGTGGACCCAAGGAAACTCCGCACCTCGGTAAGTCTCATAGGTGGTTACCAAGAAAGAATCGCCTCTATCATCATTGGATCAAATACAACTGCATATTAAAATATTACATGTCCGAGGAAGTGGTCCTTTCATATCCTGAACTTAGAATTTGAGAGCTTACCGTAAAGGTGATTCTCTCGAAGTGTGTCTGTAACTATCATAAGTTGTATCACATGCTCCTAATTTTACAATTTACACACTATGATTTCATTAATGAATACCACTACAAACCGGTATAGGTACTGCTAGAAGATCCTATTAATGACTCCCATGAATGTAGATGGGGCATTCATAATGACAAACAACATCACTGTGTACATGTAGTTGCTGTAACAATATCTGAAATCTGTATTTCATCTGTCATCATCTCACACTCAATGTTCGTGGTAGCCTAATCTGAGTTATATATTTGGGAACCATCTACGCCCTTCAACAGATCCAAGAATTCAGAAATCCTTGGTAGAGGATATATGTTTTTCACAGTCACATATTTCGGGTTCCTAATGTCTATGCATAGCCTTAATATTTCTTATGCCTTTTTGGAGAACAACACAGGGGCTGCCCGTGGTGAAATACTAGCCTTACAAACCCCTTCCTCTGCATGTCCTCCAACTATACCCTCATCTCCTTGAGATTTATGAGATCCATCTGATATGCAGGTGTAGATATTGGTTTCGTACCATGGTACATATCAATGAAGACATCTACCTCTATACAAGAAGGTCATCCTTGAACATCATCTGGAAAGACGTCCTTATATTCATCCACCATAATAAGAAAACATGGAATCATATAGTCCAATACACCTAGGATCATTCTATCTAACAAATGAGTGATCAGCTGCATCATATTATGTGCATGTACATCCTTATATACTCTTTTATCCTTCTCTACAACAATGGAAAAAATATTTTCATATCCATAGACACACCACATAGTGCGCTTGAAACAATCAATATGATCAAGGACTATTTATAACCATTCCATACACAATATAACATTGTAAGGACTCGATGCTGCTACTAAAAGATCCCAGCCGAATATCTCACCTCCAAGAGTAAGCTCAAACTGCTCGCACTAGTGTGTAATCATCATGCCCCTACCTATAGGAATCCATAATCGTAAGGGTCAATCCAATGGATCAATTCAGAATATTCGAGCTCTGAACCAGATCTACCATGTGGAATGAGTGACTGGATCCTATGTATATAAGAACTACATCAATGGTGGCGATGTAAAAGATCATACCTCTATTCATATCTAGAGAATTGGGTTCATTGGCCTCTATCACATGAAATTGGCCTTGCCATTGTCCACCATTTACTAGAGCTTATAGTGGACCACCTTGGGGTTGTGGAGGTAGGAAATCATACCTCCATCCACCACATTATGCTTTTCCTACTCATTTTCCTCAACCACATGCCAAAGAACAGCATTCTCAACTCTCTACTCTGACTTTGTGGTCCTATAGTCGTGAAAAGATCATTTGTGCGACGAGTTAAGCAATAATGATCCATCTGTCTTTTCCCACCACATGAGAAGAATATTTTGGCCATATTCTGATTCCATCTACATAGGGATCCCAACACAACCAACCATATGTCTTAGGGTCGTCCACTGAATGGCATGTCATGCTTTGGTCCTCACGTCTACTGCCTGTTACCCACCACTGAATACTCTTCTCCTTGGTGTCCACTAGGGGCTCTAGCTGCCGATGCATGCTCTTTCAATAAGCTCTCTACATGTATGGATCACCCCAGCACACCAACATGACTAGTGATGCTAAGAGACACTAGGGGTTCCTTGATCACCCTATGTAGTCCCTACTCATATCCTTGATCCTTAATAAATGGGTCTCGGAACTTTTCAATATAGTGATAATGTTTGGTAAATCTCACTAAGTCCTCTTTTTGTATCATGAAATCTTGTTATAGGTGCAGTATCTCTAGTATGAGCACAGAGAACAACTAATCTGGGAAGTACTCCCCCATGAAGAGGTGTGCAATGTCTATCCCGGTGAGGGTCACCTCATCATGTATCTAAATCATCTTGCTCCACCAACTCTTTGCGGAGCAATGAAAATGTCTCGCAGCTGAGATCACCATCTTGTCGAGAGGCATCCTCAAAGGATGGAATACTTATGTAACTGCCTCATGGAAATCCTTGGCCAACTGGGGGTTAGTCTCACCCCGGATGTTGGGTGGTCTCATCCTCTATTACTCATGAAAGGCACTAATCATTAATGAATCCTCTTCTGATAGCACTGAAAGTAGTTGCTGATCAGTGGATGATGGTAACACTGGTGCACCAGCCAATGGGTCCATCTATAACATCAATCCCTAAAACAAAACCACATCACTTGGAGGGTTGTGATCACAATCACACATCAGAATCAAAGAAGACATTATGGATAGATTCATCAAGAAATAGATCAAGATGTACCACATTCAATATATTATACATGGTGAGATAAATCTGACTTAAAAAAATCATGAGAATATAATCAAAGTCGCATTCAACCATTGTTTTCTTGTACAGAGTTAGAAAAAATAATTTAGTGTCCTGGTTTATGGATATGTCAGCTGCAACACCACCAATGGACTACCAAGCCTGAAATCTAATCCTAAAGCACATAACACCATTGCCCTCATCAATATTTAGGTACTATTAGCTCTTCAAGATTAACCAACCTTCTCTGATACCACGTGGTAATGATCGGTCCCCCATGTCCCATTTCATGACTAACCCAAGATAACCTCCCATTGTCCAGTGGCTGTCGACTAGCACCAAATTCATTATCCCATGAATAGTTGTCATTTTACTAAATACATTTGTACACACAAACAACCACTTCCCAAAAATTTGGAATGGATAAAATGCATTCCACTAAAACAACCACAGAGTATTGCTATATGATGTATGTCAAATTGGCCAGAAAAAATCCCAATAAATGAGAAAATATGATTAAGAATGATCAAATGATATTTGTAAAATTCATCCCTAGAAGAACGCCACCTAAAGGGTATCCATGGAGTGGATTCTAGAAGCTATAGAAGTACATCCTGCCTGTTGTATATAACTTGGCACCACTTGGTGTCAGGACACCAAGGTCTCTATCAATGCCCTAGTCATCAGTACCCTGCACAATACATAATGGCAGTGATCGTGTAGGAGTGAGTAAAACATTACTCATTAAGGACCAAAAAACACATGGGAAAGAACAAAAAATAAGGTATTCACTTTGTAATGTCATCCCATGTAGGTATAATATAATATATGGATAGCAAGACTATCAGTCGTAACATTGACCACCTTGGGCAAATGAGGTACTAATCCTTGATGATTATCAGAGGTTTGATCATTCAATAATATCCAATGTCCACCATGGGACTTCCTGGTCACTAGGAACTTCTCCCCATATAGGCCATTATATCTAGGTTATATAGATCCACTTGTAGCTAGTCCACAAAGGGCCACTTATATTCGGTCCACATAGAGACGCTTATAGCTGGTTTACATAGAGATTCTAATAATTTATCCACATAAATACACTTATCATCTAGGCCTACATGGTTAGTTAGACCAAGTATTGAGCAGTCTTCAGGTCTTAGACAGCCATAGGAATCTCCCACATAGCACGCTTGATTCTTGGAGAATCCACTCCTCATGCAATTCATCATATCATAACATCCATGAAAGCCTATTTAAATAATTGAAATGTAAATACCTCATCATGGGGGGTTTAAACTGAAAAAACCTCTCGCCAATCAGGTTTACGATTTGAATATTTTGTTAGTTTTTCTGAAATGGTGTCGGTCAAGTCTAGGTCCGGGTGGACAGACCCGACCTGTCCTGGGTATGTCAACCCAACCCATTGGGGCGTTGGTTTGAAACCCTAGGCAGCCATTCCCACGTCCTTCTAGGTGTATTGAGAGAGGTCTGGTTGGGGTTATCTACCTTTTTTCTGCATGCAGTCCCCACAGGACCGCTTGCTCACCAATCGTCGCAGCCCGCAGGTGGAGGCCGCTCCTCCCACGTGGAAGGGCGGTTGCATCCGCCTACCACCAGACACCATCCTACATGCTGATGGCACCCGTTGAAGCACAATGAACCCATTTGATCAAGGAATTCCCACATTAGTTTTCCATTGTGGCACATTTCCCCTGGCAGCGGCTACCTCCAGTGCATGTGTGCCATCGGCAGCTTGTATTGGTCCCCAAGATTGCTCTAATGGTCCGATTACCAAGACATTTTAACCTCTGCACTCCTTGAGGAATCACCATCACTACTGAATACACCTCACTGTTGATTTGGTGGTTCTGTCAAGAAGAACAAAATAATTCCCACAATGGATGGGCCTGACACTTATTCATGTCGGTATGCACCATCAACATTAGAGTTTTTTATGAAATCCTGGGGGAGGATTAAGATTCATTCATTGATTACCTTGATGTAAACCATTGAGATCATGAAATCCTACCACAATATCAATAACCTGTAGATCAACCTAATTGTGGGTTGATCATCATTGGTTGTATAAAAAAAGAATGGGGAAGAGAATAAAATTTTAAAAGTGTAAAACACTAACTATTTAGTGTTTGAATGTAGGAATAATTCATTGCTAAAAATGATATGTTTGTGAAGGTCTTCGATATATCACCAAGGGATAAATCTATCTAACTGGAGACAGTGTACTAAATTTGTTGGCTATCGTAATTCATCATTTGTCAATGAAGATCATTCAATGATTCAATGTGTTTTTACTAACATGTCAAGGGTGCACCCCTAGTTAAATCATTGAAGGAGGAAATGATTTTCTATTACCATAATATTTCATTTCCATTAAACTTTTTCATTTATGGGACAAAATTTCAGTTTCATTGAATTAAAATTCCATTTCTCTACAACAATTTAAAAAGAAAAAAACATAAATAAAATATTCATGTTTATTTTATTTTAATTCTTCTAAACAAGTCTGAATTATAAAATTCTCCCAAAACCTGCACTAATAGAGGATAAGCTCCAACTAAGGGAAAAACATCCATATGATCTCAACAGTACTATCAGGATTCCAATATGAGTTACCATTTAAGAGTTATAAATATTTTAAAAAATAAATGTTACATAATTTTTGTATTCAGGCACAAAAACTAACTTCCACTATTGGCCCACGCCGGCCAGTGTTAGGCACATTATTGAAAAATCCTGATGTTCTGAGTTTAATGGTGCACTAAGATTTTTGATTTGTGAATCAGTATAAATTTTAGAAAAAATCCACTGAGGCAATTATTTAATGAAAATAAAAATACAGTTTATATATATGTTCTGGAATCTATGGGCCTTGGAATTATGTTACGTCTCAGATCCTGGTATCGAAATAATCCCATTTATTTATCAGAAATTTTACATGGATTTCTAGTTTATTAAATGACTATTATGTATTGTTAAAATTTATAATATAGTCAATAAATGGTGATCACATGACTTGTATAAATATAGGGATTTATCAAATCTTTTCGACATAGAATGAAAATGTGATGGACTAATCTAGTTAGACCATTGACTTTGAAGCCCATTTATGAGAGAATCTTAGGAATATATAAATTATTGTATTTATCGAAGACCAATCTCAAACTGAGATCCAATAACATAAGCATGAGTGAAACTCATTATTGGAGATGTTCAAGCGCATAGAGATCACAACCCAGACATGTTCACTGAATGACCCAATGAAATATCCACCAGGACACACCATAATCTTAGGGTGTATACTAGTGTAATAAGAGTATATTTATCAATAACCAATTATTATTATTATTAATATTGTTTTTGTATATAGTTATAAATATAATTTCATTTTATTATCAATTTTAATGAACAAATATTATTTTTGGATAATATTGAAATTGAATTAAGAAATTTATTTTGATGATTTAGTAAATAATATTTTAATAACATATGATTATAAAATTACATTTCTTAAATTTAAATCATTATATAATTTTTGTGACACCCAATGAAATTTTTATTATGGTTTAAAAATAGTTTTTTATCAAAACTCTTCAATTTCAAATAAATATCAGTTTTTATTAGAAAAGTAAAAATGTAAATTTTTTGAAAAATTATTTGGATAGAATGAATATTATATTTGGAATTAGAACATCCAAATTATAAAATCGTGAATTTTTTAAAATTTTCGGAGATAGTCATATTTTTGAGTAACAAATAAATACCATATTAATATATAGTTTGATTTATGACATCATAATGGATCAATTGTGAAGTAATAGACACTATAAAATTTATCTTCATCCATATTTATGTTTTATCTTTAAAATAATGTGGTTTTATATTTTTTGGCCTATTCTAGAATGTCTATGTGAATCTTCCAAAATGTATAATATATTTCATGACATTAAATTCATTTCATTAGTAATGTGACAAACGTCCACAAAATATAGGAAAATATATCAATAAATTCAGACCTTTTCCTTATAAAGTAATGTTTTTACTACTCATTGTAAGAATACATTGGAAACCCCATTTAATGGTTGTTTGTTTTGAATTTTATTTATCAAGATTCCAAAACCTGTGTTTGTTAAATATTAGAGAATTACGTTCTCATTTCCTATATAATATCATCCAAAATCCCAATGATATTCACTAAAAATAATTTTATTACGCCCTTACACTCTACTACCCTCTTTATAATCATCACATTACTCCCCATGCTCTCAATAATCCCCTCTTAATTCTTTTGAAGTCACTCACTCATGTAAGGGTTCCTTCTATTCTCATTTTTTCTACGATTCCTTGTATTGTTACACCCATTAAATTTTATATAAAAATACGGGGTTTTGATTTTAAACCTCCCCCACACATCCCTTACTATTCTTGAATGTTTATATATCCTTTTTTGTCTCATTAATCCCACCCTCATACACATGTAGCAATGACTAGATTTCATTAGTGTTATTCCATTTCTCTTAGTTCTCCAAGTTTCGTTTTTATGTTATTCCTTCTATTTCAGAATTCATTATATTGGGACATCTATTTACCTAACTATATTACTTTTAATTTAATTTATATTTTATTAGTGACCCTTTTCTCTCTCATAAACCCTTTTTATTAATTTTTATGTCACGTTGTTAGGCTGCTGAAATTTCATTGTGAACGTCCATTCCAAAACAATTTTTTAGTGAATACTGTATCCATTCTATGTCAAGGGTGTTGATTTTTATAAACATATAACTTTCTATTGGGAACTTATATGTATTTATTCCACATAACATTATCATGGAATAAATTATGATGATGAATAAATACATTATTTATTATTTATGTGACATAGTTAATCATGAGAATGAAATGAATGTGACGGGCGCACCCAAAATTATACAGCGGTCGAATGCATTGGGAAATATTTATTATCTAGATAAAACATGTTGGGACTTGGTTTTAAATAATTTCATTATAGTTATTTATACACTATGAAGTCTTGGATGTTTATCCTTTTCCAATGATGCAATGATTCTATATTTACATGTTGTGCTTATCATGATATCTCTTTCCTTTATGTTTATGTTTAATTTATTCTCAATTGATATAGATATTTTATAATATGTGTTACAATAAACATTTTATGAAATGATTATTCCCTTATTGGTCTTTCCATATCACTTCTTTCTTATGTATGTTCTCAGGTTATCCCATGCAATGTTAAGAATGAAGGAATGTTCTAGTCAAGTAGAGGAAGTATTCAATAAAAATTCCATATTTCATTCCGGAAGATGAAATTTATTGTAAATAATTCCCAAATACACCATAACTCTCAATCATTCTAGTATTATTAAGAATAATATTATGTAATTAAATTACTTTTTATTGTAATAAAATTTATGTGGTTGTTATACATTTTGACCAAGAAAAAGTGATCATCAATTCATTTATACAATTATTAAAGATTTTCAAAATGAGATGGTTTTCCATTAAATCACTTAAAAAACAAATAAAAGATAAGTAGGTAACTAGGGAAATAATTATAAATAAATTTAATAAACATGCAGTGGCCTTACATACATTTCACTCGTACAAATGTAATAATCATATGATCATCTTTCATACCCAATGCATTGGAGGTTAAATCATATCCATCAACTATTGGATTATCACAGAACGACTCTTCCTTGTTTTTTCATGTTACCACCAATTGAATTTTGAAGTTAAATTATTTAATAAAAATAATTAAAAGTTAGAAAATTTTAATATATCACTCTTCAGATTTCATGTTTTATTAATAATCCTTTCATTTTTAAAACCAATTATCAATAAAAAAATACAAAGAAAAAAATGAAGAGTTTATTCAAAAAAATGAAGTATTATAGACGAATCAGAACTTAAAAATATATATTTAATTTTCTTTATAATACATTTATATCCATATAAATAACAATTTTAGAGTATATCCATAATATTGACATGGAGAAAACTATTTAATAATTGATTCTTCAATAATTAAATTTATCCATTACAACTGTAAACATTTAAATCATAATTCATATGAATGAATAACATTTGGAAAATATTAAATAACATAATAATGAATAATTTAATTATATTATATTTCTGGGGGCATTATAAACACCTCATAATAGAATTTGAGTGTAAAACATCAAAATATTCCATAATTAAAGAATATTTGAGATGAAATCCCTTACCCTGAGTCGGATTTGTCATGCAAAATAACTATATTCTTGAATAATAAAATTCAGTTATATATTTAGTTTTTTGAGAAAATTATAAATTTTTATTATTCATGACATATGACTTATTATCATCGTATAACAACAAATTAATTATTCATTTTCATGTCATACATTTTGATGATATTTGGAACTGGAGTACAAAATAATTTTGGTTTGATGTCAATAGTCAATGTGGGAGTTAGTCAATAATCTATAGAAAAATATTTATGAAATAAAAAAATAATTAATTTATTAATAATACATTTAAATCTATGAATTTCATATGGATAGTAAAAATGAACTACATTTCAATCATGGAGATTGTAAGGCAAGTTTATGGATGAGTAGTGTTTATATTTTCCAATGATCAATATGGAAAGGAGGTATTTATTATTTTCTATTTAAAATATTATCATAATATAAATAATATTATATTAATCATTTAAATGTACTTATATATATGATCCATGTTATGAGGTGATGAAAAATGTATCACATCGATTCATTGAGGTGATAGTTCATAGGTACACACAAATGATGTTATGATTATTATGTGCGTAGAAAAGGAAAAATGTATATGATATATTATTTTATAATAATGATTAATATTAAATTAATATAATATATAAGAATTAATTCCACAATTATAACCAGTCATGATATACGGTTATGGAATATAAATTATATCGGTTTGTGAGGTGGTGGTCCACCATACAAACGGATGATTAGTTATTTTCCCAGTTGATGGATGTAGAGAAGAATTGATGTGATGATATAAACATAATAACATCTAATTATATTTATAATTATATAGTTATTATTTAATTATGGTTTAAGAAGATTTAATGTTAGTGTATGAATAAAATAAAATAGAAACAGTTAAAAATAATGATACATTATTTGGTAAGGTATTTTCTTAAAAACATAGGATTTTAGGTGTTATTAAAAATGATGAAGCTTTTCCCCTTTATAGTGGTGGGGATGGGTACTCATATAATTCTTCAATTTATTAAAATAATATAAATTAATTATATATAAAAAATGGATCTAAAAAATAATTATTTAGAATATAGGAATATTATGGATCTAAATTATTCTTAATTGGAAAGGTAGACATGTTTGGAATATGTTATAATCCTTGTCATTTTGTTTTAACTCTTATTTAACCTCTTTATTTATTACTATAATATCTTATAATTTACATTTGATGGATGATAAAATTATTATAAAAATTAAAAAAGAACAATAAAATTTTAATATAATAAATTTGTATAATTATAAAAAACATTTGGATAAAGATCATATATTTTTGTGAATTTTATATCATTTAATAAAATATTATTTATTTTAAAATATCATTAAAGTCAATTTTGATACTATTTAATACTTCAACTTTTAAAAATATCATAAGTACATGATATAATCATAAATACCATTTTAACTCATTAATAAAATGAAAAATTAATGTAAAAAGTTTAAGTATGACCATAATTATTTCAAATTATATTTATTTGAATATTATTTATATCATTTATTTGATATTCCCATTATTTAAACTGTTACGAAATTATCATTTTGTAATCCGTTAAGATGACCATTTATTTCTTAAAAAGGTAAAATAAACTACAATGATGAATACTGAATTTTAAAATTTTAAATTACACTTTATAGTCGAACATATCTCTTACATATCCACTTATTAGAAATACTTCAATTTAAAAAATAAAAAGTATGTCAAAATTGACTTTCCGTGGAATATAAAACTATAATTGACCTAAAGTCCACCAAAGGGATCCAATAAACCTTAGAACGGTCCCAGGTATAGTTTTGGTTGAATTTTATCCATAAAATATATTTATTACTCGGTTTAGGTTAATTTAATAATATTTTTAGTGTTATGTTTACATGTAATTATCTGATTTACCATTAACTATGTTAATAATAAAATATCACTAATGTTTTTATTAATTTATTTCAAAAATAATAGTCTTACTGAAAAATAATTACTTCAGATTTCAAATATTGAATCCATTTTTCAAAATTCAAAAAATAGTAATTGAAGAAAGTAATTAAAAATTAATCCCATTAACCGAACTAGAAAACACGTTTTTAATGTAAAAACCCTCATAAGATTAAAATGTTTTTATTTCCAAATTCAACATTAAACTCACTCCAATAACCTTAATTGGAATATATGATTTAATATCATTTATAAATATGATATAAAACTATTATTATTTATTATTAAAAAAATTAGTTAGAAAAAAATCCATTTTTCAATTAAAATACAATATTTTTCCACTATTCATCAAAACGTGAAACATATTATAAAGATGAAAAAAAAATTACATAAGAAAATTTGTATTTTCTGATTTATATTTAAAATTATATTTTTCTAAATTAAAATTTGTAAATGTGTAAAAACTATATATTAGTGAAACACGACATTAAAAGGTGCTAAAAATGCCTTTTTCGGAAAATGCATATTCTAGGCATAAAATTGGATTTATTATTTATATATAATGTAAAGAAAATAAATAATATTAATTTTAAATATTATATTTTATATATTTAAATAATATAATTCAATAAGAGTGATTTTTTTATTTATCGGTATAAAAAACTTGTTCACATTTAAATAATTTTTAAGAAGAAAACATTTCCTTTTATTTTAAAAAGTGTTTGACATTCATTTATATTTTATTAGAAAAATAAATAAATATACATGCATAAACTATGTTTTCATAATTAATTTAACCCAATTCATTCCTTTTATTCTAATGGATAGGTTATAATGATAGCATTTTAATATTAATTATTTTTTATTATTTAAGATCAATGTAGCGTATCGTGTACACTATAAGACATAATATTTTTTGTTCAAAAATGTAAGAAGTTACAAAAAATTGATTCTAATAAAAAGTAATATAATATATATTCGTTATTTTTTCTAAAATACATCCCCTAATAATACTAATTCCTATAATTATTTTAAAACCCACTTTTGGTTGCACAATATAATTTTTTCCTTGAATGGTGGTATGCCAATTGCCAATAAATTTCATGAAAAAAACTGTGCCCCATTTCAATAATAATAACATTCATTAATAGAGGGAATGTAGTAATTGATCATTTATAGTCACCATGTTTCTCCTCAAATTGTATATCAAATGTTATGATCATTAATAATCCATTATAGCATTAAGAAATGTAGTAACAGTTGATAACAAATAAATGTGATAAGTCTATTATCCTCCAAATCCACTTAACCTATATTATAATTTATTAATTTTCCATCCTCACCAGTTGTAAATATAATAATTATATGATAAAAATACATTGTAATATATTGATGGAGAAATTGACATCCGCCTATCTAGGTAACCTAGTAAAATATCATGGAATGTATCTGGCGACCAATCAACCACTATGTAAAATTCACAAGTCTCTAAATGCTTAAATTTGGGAATATATGTAATCAAATAATATAATACGACATTGATTAATTTTATTATTATTATTATTATTATTATTATTATTATTATTATTATTATAAAGTATCATTATTCTTAAATCTCAAGTGACATTCTACTATTTTAGGAAATAGATTCCCTCAAATGGTTAATTTTAACACTCTCCTTCGACCTGATTAATAAGTAGTTTTTATAATTTCCAAAAATATATCCATCTTAATTGGGCATAAATATCTATGAACTTACAAACACCAAATAATGATTATACACAACTATTTAAATAAATCTATATTACTAATTTCATTTAAAAAATTATTAATTTTCATTTATTGTTACATTAGTAATGACTATTTGAATAATAGTTTATTTAATAATCCTCAAATGAAATATAGAGATTTTATTATAAAAAATAATTAAGAAATAGTTTAATATGTAATAAAAAAAAGTTAAATTAATTAGTCAATATTAAAAATTATATTTTATGGGAACCTGCTCAATGCTGAAAATGTTTCGATAATTCACATATACCTGATATCTGGTATCTTAATGAGGAATATGATATGATACAGAATAAGTTATTTCAATATCCTTAATAACCATTCAACCATAATCTCAAACCTTCTCTTACCATGTTTTCAATGGATGAACTTGAGATCATTGAATGGGTAGAAGCATCAAAATCCCTTCCAAATTTAAAATTAGTCAAATTAATCTCAAATGTACAAAACTACTATATCAGTAGTGTTGGTTTTAGAATACATGTAATATAGGTTTTAATGATAATTTTTTTCACAATTTTTTTTGAAAATTAATTTAAAACGGAATAATGAACATGAAATTCACCACAGATCTAACAAATTTCAAACATACTTTCTTTTAGACTATTGTTAGAAATAATACATAAAATCACATAATAATAAAGTTCTATAACACATTAAATCCACTGATTATCTTCCCCATCTATAAATAAATCACACACCAACATCTTCTATCTATAATGAATAAATAGAAAACTATTTATCTGTGTTCTAGTTGAAATGACATTGTAAATATATGTGCATTGATATAAACTATAAAGATATAATATTTTCAATACATACTATCTATTTGTATAATTATTTATACTCTATTATAAATTAATCAACATGATATAATTTAACAAAAGCATTATACTTTTATAGGTAATCAATATTTTGGAGAAATCACTTATTGAAAACAATCCATAGTATTACCAATGATTACCCCATTCATATATTCTCAAACTACCATGTTCCAAATCATTCATATAATTCATTATAATATTAAAACAAATTTTACATTAAACATATTTTTGTATAGGAACCCAAATGTAAATTCAATTTTCTTTATTAATTCGTTATCGTCTCCAAATACAGAATCACATACAAATGAAAAAGGTTTTTTCCATCCAACATCTTATCTTAGGTCAAAATCAAAAGGATATTAATTATTTAAATTACTTTTTAAAAATTTAAATCATCAATTTATACATAAATTATGACTTTTCATAATGGACATTATTTACAATAATACAATCAACAAATCCCTAATGAAATGCTGAGAAACCCTTCATAAATAAATTTATACAATTACCAAATATTTCACAAAAAAAATATTAAACTGACATCAATACGTAAGACACAAAATCATTAGTTAATTACAATTAATAAGGATTTTAGAGAGCTACAAATATTGGTAGATTCCCATAAAAATTACATTCTATGCCTAATATATAATGCAATCCCAATTCACACCTAAACATCATCTTAGTTCATACATAGGTGGAACATTATTTGTATAGAAATAAATAATATCTCAATTAAGTTTCTATAAATATAAAAATGGATTCATATAATAAGTGGAGAAATAAAATGGTTGTATTATATAATATTAATTAAATTGATCTTGACCAATGTATTTATTTCTTATATCATACAAGTAATGAAGAGTAATGAATATGGGAATATATATAAAATTGAAAATATTATGTCTTTGAAAAATCATATTTATCATATAAACTTGAGGAACAAAATTTTTGATGATATTTAATTTCAGAAAACAATATACCATATGGGTATAATTTTCATTAATATTAATTAATATAACTTTTCCAAAATACAAAAAAAAATATCTGATGGAGTATATTTATGTCATATAAATCCACAAATAATAAAAATAAAAACATATTCAAATTTATTCTTAGATGAATTTATTAATTCAGAAATAATTAATTAAAAAATCACTCAAGAATATTTCATTTTGATTATAATAGAGAAAAATCAAATATAAAAACAATAAAAAAACTATTGAATACCTTAGAGAATCAAATTCTGACTATTCATTTCAATTGAAAAAATAATAAATCAATGATATTGGTATTGAGTATTTGAATCCTATAAATCTATGATATTTTTATTTGATAATAAATGGGGCTACTAAGAGGTAATTAAACCCTCCACAGTGGTAATCTATAAATTACTAGGAATCAAAAGATTCATATAAATAATTCTTATTCATTGTCATTAGGATATCTGAATTTTCTAGTGAAAACAACATGGAAATAAATTTATTGTTGATTTTATATATATATTTGTCATCTTCATGTAAGAAATATTATTATTTATATGTGTCATATAATGTTTTATGTAGTATAATTATCATTCTTCGTCTCTCCCTTCCCTCCATGAGACTTCATTTAGAATCACTAAGATCATGTCATCTCACCCTAATAGTTCTCAATATCTTATGGTTGATATATATTAAACTATAAAGGTCAAGAAGTGGTGGAAATGGTTGAAATAGAGTTGGACAACACAACACTAATGAATCCGCTTATATTCAATGTTATTTTGGTGGCCCACAAATCCAAATAAAATCATACATGTAAGTAATTAATAATATAATATAATATATTTTTCAACATTAATGTAAAATTTATAATCATACACATTAATAAACCAGAGCATGACATATGCTTCTTGAAAATCAATTATCGTACAAACATTTGATCCAGTTTCCAAGGTTTGTGTCATCCCATACCCACCCAGTGCATACAAGATCTTGGAACTCCTTTCCATACTTGATACTTATTCCTAGAATTAGATGTTCTAGGGAACACCTATTCTCTTGGTTCTGGCATGTGTTCCACCTTATAATCCACTATGAATATATACTTCTTCAACTCCAAATAATTTAATTATATCTTTACAAATTCTATTTAAAAATATATTCCTTGTTTTTATCCTATTTTTTATTTAAAATCAATATTTATAAAATGTAACCAAATAATATGAATAACGGAAATAATAATACACAAAATAATGTTAAAATTAATATAAAATTTAAAAACTAAACACATGAAATTTATTTATATATATATAATCATAAAATACAATGATTTATCAATTTTTCATTCAAGAAGATAGTTTCAAATCATTAGAAAATATTCAAAATATATCTCTAAATACATTTTATATAATTTAAATATTTTTAATATTTTTTAATGATTATTTAAATAGAGGAAGATCTAGTATACTATATGTTACTCTATGATTATTTAAATATTATTCCTTAAATTAATTTGATAAGCATTACATCGTGATTATTTTATGTTATAATTGTATTGGATTGATAAAAAATCATTATATGATAATGAGTAAATATTTCTCCTTGATTCAATATATATTATCAATGATTAAGCTTATAAGGCCCCAACCATAAACATTACTTAATCTTGAGATATTTCAAGAATACACCTTGAGGTTCTTTTAATGTTTTGAGTTTTAGAGAATTAGATCATAAAACATGTATTACAATCCACATTTAAGCAAAGTGGTTACATAAAAGATAGTATTCATTTTTCCCATCAACAGAAACATATTTAAAATAAAACATGGATTCTTTATTGACACTTCCTTGACACTATCATCATATCATGTACCTTTCCCTTGTCCTGTGAAAAACATTTCAAAAAAACTTGGGATGAGTATAAAAACCTCAGTAAGGGTTAAAAAATATGGGAAGGAAACATGAGATCATATATACATAAGAATGAAATCATACTTTACACATAAAACATAGTCACTTTAACATACCTCATCAAATACTGAATAAATCATATAAATCATTAGACAAAATGGTAACTTGAGGCATTCATAACATTCTTACGTATGGAGTATCCCTCTTGGTTACATTTGGAATACCCATAACAGTATATTCCCTAAATATCTTCGGATAAACCTTAGCGTTTCACTCCTTTGCATTACCCAATGCATTGGATAGCTATATCGGGCTCACACGCCCTTAGTTTATCATGGAACCACTCGTCTTCATAATAATGCCCAAGAACCTCAACATAATCGTATCACATAAAACATGCATAACGGAAACATAACAATTACACCTTTAAATCACAATATATAAAAACAACACATTGATATAAAAACATTATGAAAACCATTTTCAATACCAAAATGAAAGAAAAGTAAAACATGGTATTTATTTTTCTTTTTAAAAAAGGTATGGCTTGTAGATGAAGTCGAAACTCAAATAATGGTCACGGTAGCGGAGAAGTCATTGTCGCTGCATACGTATGACAAAAACATTCCCTTTTATCATTTAGTAAATGCTTAGTATTAAAAATATTACTTTTTAATAAATGTAAAAGTCAAAGGGGTTTATACACCGTATAAAACAAGGTTGTGTATAAAACAAAATATACCTCAATGAAAGGAGATTGAGATGAAGTCCCACACCTCGGGTCTGACTTGGCTCGGTCATTCATTAATCTCCTGAAAATTTAACTTGAGTTAATTTCTACTTGTTTAAGAACATTTTTAAAGTTTATTATTCCTTTTATATCTCTTATGCCATGTCATGAACACTATGCAATTATTTAAGTTAATAACGGTCGTCTTAACGATCATTGGTACATCAGTCAAAAATAAACCCTATATAATTAAAAGTTGTTCATATATCAATTATATCCAGAATGGTATTCATGATCTAGATATCATATATATAATATATATCCAGTACATGCATGCATTTATAATATTACATAACATTTAGATGTAGGAAATGAAATGCATCGTTCATGGAGACGGCAAGTCGTACGTATGCATGAACACTGCTTCCATTTCTATTTCGTATTATATGAAATGGAATCATAATTATATAAAGTTATATTATAAATCCAGTGTAATATCATATATAATATCATAACTCCATCCTTTATACATCCCACATATGTTATTAATGAATCAAATCACTTTGAGGGGGCGGTAGTCCGCACTTCCTTAAATGAAGATATCGCGTTTACCCATAATGGAAACCATAAAGGTATGCCCAAAATGAAAAATTAAAAAGCTTAAGGAAAACATAAACATATTATATATCATATATAAATATAGTTTCATCTTAATGGAAACTTTTTAAGGTTTTAAAAGAATGTTGAACGATCATCGTTTCGGGAGGCAGAAATTCGCCATCCACGGAAACAATATGTTCTTTAACCATTATATATAGGTGTGTGTAAGTGTGGCTTGAATCCTTTTTATAACAACATCCTAGTATAGGTAATATACTTGTGTTGTTACAAAGAAATTAATAAAAAGGGTTTAGGGAGTTGGAGAAGAAAAATAAAAAAAAGAACAGTAGTGAAGACCTTACCTTAAAATCGGGTAACTCCCTTTGGTTTGAGCTCAAAGGCTTCCTTGGGAAGACTTCTGCCCAATGTTAGTCATCAAGGAGTAAGAGAGGGAAGTTTAAAGACAAAATGGTCAGGGGTTGGCCGAACCAAAGGCTTTGGAAGTGTGGGTAAGGAGGTAGAGGTGGGGGATTTGTATAAGAGGAGAGGAGGGGGACTTTTGGAATGTAAAGAAATGTTACTTTATTTTAAAATGAGTTTTGGATTCAAAAGGTCCAAAATTGATATAATTCTAGTGTATGGTGATAAAGGTTCGATATACACCCATCCAATAGGTTTTGGTCTTGTGTAGGTCATAGATTTTAAATTATATTTTCATTTTATTTAAATCATTTATTAATGAGGTAATCGCTACATCATCATGATGTCATAAATAATTTAATTTCATTAATGTCTAAAAATTATAAAAAAATATCATGATGTAGGAAATATTTTTATATTTCTAATGAATATTTATATTCAAAACTCTGACTTGAATAACCCAATTTAAAAATTGTTTTAGTAAAACAATTCATGTTTGTGTCATTTTAATTTTAACATTAAATAAAAAGATACTAATTTCATTTTCCTACCAAAGTGGCTCCAAGGTGTCCCGAAGTTGACCCATGGATTTTATTGGTTGGAAATGACACATCCAATAAGGATAGGACATGTGTCTAGGTATTTTAATTTTATTATAATATCATTTTTGCCTTAAATTGCACTAATTACTTCTGATCGCGATTAAAAACATAAAAGATACTATTCACCAAAAAATTATTTTAATCTCATTGAACCACATTTTACTTCTTAATGAAAACCATGTATGTCGGATTTTTTGAAAATAAAATCATTGAAGTGGAAAAATTTCATCTAAACGAAAAATCAGTCTCTTTAACTACCACTTAGTGGTTTCACTATTCATCGAAAATTGAAGTTTTTCGGAAAAATACCAAAACTTCACCCAAAGCTATATTTGATATTCTGAATTAAAAAATGATTTCTATTTTAAAAAATTTAAATCATATAAGTTACATTAATTAATATAATAATTAATTCCCGTTGTCATGAAAAATAACTTGTTTTTATGAAACAATAAGTATCAAAAGATTGACACCAGTTTAAGTCCAATTTCAAAGTGAAATTGATTCCAATGACCACTATTGTATTTAATGGTAAAAATATATTCTAATTTCACTTAAAAACCAATTAAAAATATAATATAATCAGATAAATAGATTATATTATAAAGAGGATTTGATTTAAAATACAACATTTTCACTGTTCATTAAAAAATGAACTTTATCGGAAAAATTCCAAAAATTCACACAAAGTAAATTTTGATGTCCCAATCATAAAGATTAAGTATATTTTGATAAAAATAGCTGATAAAATTATCAAAAGATAGATTTAAAAATGGTTTTCCATCAAAAGGCAGTAAAACAATCTTTTAAAAATATTAGTGTACTTCATGCATAAGATTGGATTTATTCTCATTTTAAGCCTCTAAAACACAATCTAATTCACTAATAAACATAGATAAAAATATCTATTATTCATTACTTACTTGGAATGTTACATACTTCCCCCATTTAGAAAATTGCGTCCCCACAATTTATTTACATATCGAATAAATGGGGGTACTTATCCCTCATTGCATTTTCAGATTCCCATGTTGCCTCTTCCATCATGTGGTTTTTCCAAAAAACCTTTACCTGATTTATCACCTTATTCTGTAACACTTGCTCCATGTGGTCAACAATCTGGACCGGTTTTTCCTCATAAGATATATTCTCTACCAGCCGAACTACCTCTTGACTCAAAACATGAGATGGATCTGGCATGTATTTTCTCAGCATAGAAACATGAAAAACATTGTGTAACTGAGATAAACTCAGAGGTAAAGCCACCTGGTATGCAACTGATCCAACTCTCTCCAGAATTTCATATGGTCCAATGAACCTTTGACTCTGCTTTCCTTTCTTAACAAATCGCATCACACTTTTCCATGGTGATACTTTGAGGGAAACATGATCACCTACCTCAAAAGATAGATCCTTTCTCCTGTTGTCCGCTTAACTCTTCTGCCTACTCTGAGCTGTTTTCATGTGATTCTGTATCAGCTGAACTTTTTCTGCCAACTCTTCTACCAATTCTGGTCCCATCAGCTTTCTTTCACCCACTTCATCCCAAAAAGTTGGAGTTCGACACTACATCCCATATAATGCCTCAAATGGTGCCATGTGTATACTGGAATGAAAAATGTTATTATATGAAAATTCAACCAACGAAAGATGTTAGTACCAACATCCCTGATAATCCATAGATTATAAATGTATCATATCCTCCAATGACTGAATTTGTCCTTCTGACTTCCCATCTGATTGAGGATGAAAAGCTATACTAGAATTTAATTCAGTACCCAACAACTTCTGAAGTCCTTTCCAAAAGTTATAAGTGAACCTGGGATCACGGTCAGATACAATTGAGAGGTGAACTCCATTTAACCTGACTATCTCTTTAAGATACAAACGGGAAAGTTGATCTAGGGAAAAAGTATCTCGTATAGCAAGGAAATGAGCAGATTTAGTCTAGCGATCAACAATAACCCAGATTGAATTATTACCTCGAGGGGTCTTTGGCAATCCCACAACGAAGTCCATGGATATATTCTCCCATTTCCACTCTAGCACTGGTAAAGGCTGAAGCATCCCTTTTGGTAACTGCCACTCTTCTTTAACCTGTTGACATGTCAAACACTTCATAGTAAAATCAGCAATATCTCTTTTCATTCCATCCCACCGGTAATACTCCTCCAGATCCTTGTACATCTTAGTACTGCTAGGATGAACTGAAAACGGAGAACTATGAGATTCACATAACAACTCTCTCTTCAACTGTGAATCACAAGGCACACACAATATCTTCCCAAATCTCAAAACAAAATCATTATCAATGTTTAATTTAGGAAACTTGCCTTTATGAACCAGCTCTACCTTTTTCTGCAACTCACTATCTTTCTTCGGTTCTTGCTTGATTCTGTGTGATAGATAAGATTTCACTGATACCTGAAAAAAACAGAAGAACATCCTACACTGACAACTTCAATGCTGAATTTCATCAAATCATTTACTAAAGTATCACGTTCCAAACACAACATTGATAATGAAGCATTAATTTTTCGACTCAAATAATTATCCACATTATTTTCTTTTCCCGGATGGTAATGAATTGTACAATCATAATCCTTGATTAATTCCATCCATCTCCTCTGTCTCATGTTTAACACTTTCTGATAGAATATATACCTTAAAATTTTGTGATCAATATATATTTCACACTTTACTCCATACAAATGATGCCTCAAAATTATTAAAATGAAAACAACAATAGCTAATTCCAAATCATGTGTAGGGTAATTTACCTAATGAGTTTTCAACTGTCGTGAAGCATAAGAAATTACCTGATCATTCTATATTAGGACACAACCATGTCCTTTCAATGAAGCAACACTATAGATAATAAACTCACCATTCCTGGAAGGTAGTACCAAAACTGGAGCATTCACCAATTTTCTTTTCAATTCCTGAAAAAATTCATCACATTATTTTGTTCAGATAAACATAACACCCTTCCGAGTTAGCTTAGTCATTGGTCTAGATAACCGTGAATAATTTCTAACAAACCTTTGGTAATAGCCTTCCAAACCAAGGAAACTACGAATCTCTGTTAAATTTGTGGGTCTTGGCCATTCTTCAACAACCTTTGTTTTTGCAGGATCAACAGTTATCCCATCTTTAGAAACAATGTGACCATGGAAAGAAATTTGTTGCAACCAAGACTCACAGTTTCTGAATTTCCCATACAATTTCTTTTTTTTATGGTTTGAAAAATAACCCTTAAATGTCTTTCATACTCCTATTTACTTTTAGAAAACACCAAAATATCATCAATGAAAACCACCACAAACTTATCCAAGAACTCATGGAAAATTCTATTCATTAAGTCCATGAATACAGCATGTGCATTGTTTAGCCCAAAAGGCATTACTGCAAATTCATAATGGAAATATCTTGTACGAAACGTAGTCTTCGGAATATCTGCTTCATTTACCTTCACATGATGGTACCCCGATCTCGGGTCAATCTTTGAAAAAAATTGATCTCCCTAGAGCTGATCAAACAAATCATCGATATGAGGCAAATGATATTTTTTCATAACAGTGATGTTATGCAAGGCTCTATAATCAATGCAATGTCTCATATAACCATATTTCTTTTTAACAAATAAAACAAGAGCACCCCATGGTGATGTGGTGGTCGAATGAAACCTTTCTCTAATAAATAGTGCAATTGCTCCTTCAACTCTAAAAGTTCAATTTGAGCCATTTGATAAGGGGGTTTTAAAATTGGATTAGCATCAGGAACTAAGTAAACAGTAAATTCAACTACCCAGTCTTGTATTATTCCAAGAAACTCATCAGACAAAACATCAAGATACTCATTTACCACTGGCACATCATTAATCGGAACAGTTCCCTTCTTTTCAACAATATGTGAAAGGTAACATTCATTTCCATCGTTTACATGTTTTTCGGCCTCTTCAAAAGTTATCAACAGTAAGAGTACATTCTTGTACACAAAATGAAAGTATTTCTGAAAAGATACTTCTTTAGCTCTACAGTCAATCTTATCATGGTAAATAGAGAGCCAATCCATACCCAGGATAACATCAAACTCTACTAGAGGTAGAACAATAAGGTTTGCATGTAGGTTCATTCCACATATAAGGATAAGAAGATTCATATAAATTATTTTTGCCTCAACATTTCCCCCAGTTGTTTTTACCACATGTTTATGAGTCATTTCTTGAGATGTTATTCCCATTTTACTAGAAAAGGTTTTAGAGATGAATGAATGTGTGGACCCCAAATAAAACAACACACTGGCATAATCTGAAAAAACAAACAAAGTACCTGATACAACTTCATTTGATGGCACGACATCTGCTGAAGTCGTTTCAAAGAATTTCACCACCCCTATCTGCTTGTAGTCTAACTGCTTCCCATCACTTAATCTCTTTGTCAGACACTCGTTTACATAGTGACCCATCTCATTGCACTTGAAATATTTCACTAAATGTAAATCAAATTTGGACTTACTATCACCTTGATCGTGTTCAGTGCAATAACGAGCATTATGTCCCATATTACCACATCATTAGCACTTTCCATAATTTAGAAGACATTCCCCAGCATGCATTTTAACCCATTTATGACAAACTAGAAACGTAGTTTTCTTACCATCAGACTTTTTTTGAAGAATTCTTTCCTTTCCCCTGCCACCTCGGTCTCTTCTTCTGCTGGTTATTATAGAACACTTTATCATTGGATAACTCCATTTCCACCTTCTTAGCACATCAAAAAATCTTTTAATAAATTTTAAACTCCCGATAAGATAATACCCTTCGATATATTGGATTTAATCCTGAGTAAAAACAATTGATTTCACTATCAAGTTCTCGGATAAAATTTGGAGCATACCTTGCCATTCGAGTGAACCTATCTTCATAGGCAGCCACTGAGTCTTCATCTTTCCTCAATTCCAAGAATTATTTTTCCATCCTAAGTAGAATAGCCTTAGGAAAATACTTCTCAAGAAACATACCTTTGAATTCATCCCAGTCAAGATCATCATTCTCATCAGTGTCCCTAATATTTTTAACCATCGACCACCACTGATCTACCTCACCCTCGAAACGGTAAATAGCAAGACTAACCTTTTGATTGTCTGAACACCCCATGACATGGAAAATCTTCTCCAGTGCTTTAATACACCCTTCATCTAACACAGGTCCAGATGATCCTCTGAATGATGGGGGATGTTGCCTCATGAAATGTTCCACCACATACATGTTCCTATGTGGTTGATCAGGATGATCCCGTGCATAGATACCACCACCATTTATCACATGAGTCAACTATGCCATTACTGCAACAAACTGTTCAGCTCAAATTCCAACCATCTCAGGATGCTGATTCGGAAGGTTATTTCCTTCTGTATGCCTTCCTATCATTGATTCCATGTTTCCTCTACGGAAAACCATTATGAACAAACATGTCTTAGATGAAGAATCATGGTAATCTTCAAATTCTATATAATTTCAAAAAAATATTTTGGATAAACATTTAATAGAATTCTAACTCCTAATGTTATCTAAACTGACCTAGGATACAAACTATAAGGCCCCGACCTTAAACAATACTTAATATTCAGATATTTCAAGAAGACACATTGAGGATCTTTTCAGGTTGATATTTTTAGAGAATTAGATCATAAAAAATGTATTACATTCCACATATTAGCAAAGTGGTTACATAAAAGATTGTATTCATTTTTACCATCAACAAAAACGTATTAAAAATAAAACATAGATTATTTCTTGAAACTTCCTTGGCACTATCATCATATCATGTACATTTCCCTTGTCCTGTGAAAAACATTTCAAAAAAACTTGGGATGAGCATAAAAAGCTCAGTAAGGGTTATAAAAATATGGAAAGGAAACATGATTTCATATATATATAAGAATGAAATCATACTATACCCATAAAACATAGGAACTTTAACATACCTCATCAAATCATGAATAAATTATAGAAATAATAAGAAATAATTGTAACTTGAGGCATTCATAACATTCTTACGTAAGGAGTAACCCTCTTGGTTACGTTTGGAATACCCATCACAGTATGTTCCCTAAATCTCTTCGGAGAAACCATAACATTTCACTCCTTCGTGTTACACAATGCATTGGAGAGCTATATCGGGCTCACCCACCCTTAGTTTATCACGGAACCACACGTCTTCATAATAATGCCCAAGAACCTCAACATAATTGTATCACATAAAACATGCATAAAGGAAACAGAACATTTCCTCCTTTCAATCACAAGATATCAATACAACACATTGATATAAAAACATTATGAAAACCATTTTCAATACCAAAATAAAAGAAAAGTAAAACATGGTATTTATTTTTCTTTTAAAAAAAGGTATGGCTTGTAGAGGAATTGAAACTCAAATATTGGTCACGGCGGCGGAGAAGTCGTTGTCGCCGCATACGTATGAAAAAAACATTCCCTTTTTTCATTTAGTAAATTATTCATATAAAAAAAATTCCTTTTGAATAAACGTAAAAGTAAAAGGGGTTTATACAATGTATAAAAGAAGGTTGTGTATAAAACAAAATATGCCTCAATGAAAGGAGATTGAGATGAAGTCCCATACCTCGGGTCCGACTTGACTTGGTGTTCTTTAATCTCCTGAATAAGAAAAATGAGTTAATTTATACTTGTTTAAGAACCTTTTTCAAGTTCATTATTCCTTTTATATCACTTATTTCCATGTCATGAACACTATGTAATTATTTAAGTTAATAACGGTCATTTTAACGATCATTGGTACTTGAGTAAAAAATAAACCATTTATAATTACAAGTTGTTCATGTATCCATTAATCCAGAATGGTATTCATGATTTAGATATCATATATATCATATATATTCTGTACGTGCATGCATTTATAATATTACATAACATTTAGAGGCAGAAAATGAAATGCACCGTTCATGGAGACGGTAAGCCGTACGTACGCATTACACTGCTTCCATTTCTATTTTGTATTTTAGAAAATGGAATCATAATTATATATAGGTATATTATAATTCCAGTGTAATATCATATATAATATCATAACTCCATCCTTTATACATCCCACAAATGGTATTAATGAATCAAATCACTTTGAGGGGGCGGTAGTCCGCACATCCTTAAATAAAGATATCGTGTTTACCCAGGATGGAAACCATAAAGGTATGCCCAAAATAAAAAATAAATAAGATTAAGGAAAACATAAAAATATTATATATCATATATAAATATAGTTTCATCTTAATAGCCACCTTTGAAGGTGTTTAATGAATGTTGAACAATCGTCGTTTTGGGAGGCAGAAATTTGCCATCCACGGAAACAGTATGTTCTTTAACCATTAGATGTAGGTGTGTGTAAGTGTATCTCTAATACTTCTTATAACAACATCCTAGTATATTTAAGATACTGGTTTTGTGACCAAAGAAATGAATAAAAAGAGTTTATGGGGTTGGAGAAGCAAAATAAAACAAAAGAACACAATTGACGACATTACCTTAAAATCAGGCAACTCCCTTGGTTTTGAGATCAAAGGCTTCCATGAGAAGACTTCTGCACAAAGTGAGGCCTCAAGGAGTAAGAGAGGTAATTGGAGAGACAAAATGGGCAGGGGTTTGTCCGAACCAAAGGCTTTGGAATTGTGGGTAAGGAGGTAGAGGTGAGGCCTTTTATAAGAGGAGAGGAGGGGCACTCTTGGAATGTAAAGAAATGTTAGTTTATTTTAAAATGAGTTTCGGATTCAAAAGGACACTCATTGATATAATTTGAGGGTAAGGTGATAAGTGTTCGAAATCCACCCATCCAATAGGTATTGGACATGTTTAGGTTATAGATTTTACATTATATTTTCATTTTATTTAAATCCTTTATTAATGAGGTAATCGCTTGATCATCATGATGTCATAAATAATATAATTTATTTAATTTCTAAAAATTATAAAAAAATATCATGATGTAGGAATTATTTTTATCCTTATAATTAAAATTTATAGTCAAAAATCTGACTTGTATAACCCCATTTAAAAAATGTTTTAGTAAAACAACTCATGTTTGTGTCATTTTAATTTTAGCATTAACTAAAAAGATATTAATGTCATTTTCCTAAAAAAGTGGCTCCATGGGGTCCCCAAGATGACCCATGGATTTTCGTGGTCGACCATTACACATCCAATTATGGTAGGACATGTGTCTATGTATTTTCATTTTATTATAATATCATTTTTGCCTTAAATTGCACTAATTACCTCTAATCGCGATTAAAAACTTAAAAGATACTATTCCCCAAAAAATTATTTTATTCTCATTTAACCACATTTTAATTATTAATGAAAACCATTTATGTCAGATTTTTTGAAAATCAAATCACATAAGTGACCAAGTTTCATTTAAATGAAAAATCAGTTTCTTCAACAACCACTTAGTTGTTTCACTATTCATCAAAAATTGAAGTTTTTCAAAAAAATACCAAATCATAACCATAGGATATATTTGATATTTTTAATTAAAAAATGATTTCTATTTTACAAAATTCAAATCATATATGTTACATTAATTAATTTAATAATTAATTCCCGCTGTCATGACAAATAGCGTGTTTTTATGAAATAATAAGTATCAAAAGATTGACACCAGTTTAAGTCCAATTTCAAAGTGAAATTGATTCCAATGACCACCATTGGATTTAATGGTAAAAATAAATTCTAATTTCACTTCAAATAAATTCATAAGATAATCTAATAATATAAATAAATTAGATTAAAAATAGGATTTGAATTAAAATACAACATTTTTCACTATTCATTAAAAATGATCTTTATCGGAAAAATACCAAAAATTCACACAAAGTAAATTTTTATGTCCCAATCATAAAGAATAAGTGTATTTTGAAAAAAAAATATCTTATAAAATTTTCAAAAGATAGATTTAAAAAAGGGTTTCCATTAAAAGGTAGTAAAACAATCATTTAAAAATATTAGTGTATTCCATGCTTATGATTGGATTTATTCTCATTTTAAGCCTCTAAAACACTATCTAATTCACTAATAGTCATAGATAAAAATATCTATTATTCATTACATACTTGGGATGTTTCAAAAATAAGTTTAAAAATCTATATATTACAGTTTAGGAATCACGATGTACCATGGAATTGTAAATTATTATTTAAAAAACCCAATGATAATAGTGTGCAGGTCTATTGATTAAAATTAATTATTCGTGTCATATTTGATGCACATAGAAGATTAAAATAGTGTTAAGACTGGTTTAGTGGATTTTTCCAAATCATAATGTTATTTTATTCAATATATTTCTATATTTAATAACAAAGTAAAAAAAATAAAAAATATTATCATTGTTCATGAAATTTATTAAGTGGGGTACTGGATTTTTATAGATTATTCTATATTAAATATCATTATTCCATTATGTATTTATTATATATGGGTTTTATATAATAATTATACATCAAATGTATAAATCATAGTTTAAAATGAGAGGCATTACATGTACCTTTGATAGGTTTTTAACAATTTACAATGTGAAATACATGTTTCACGATCAATGGTTTATAAAAAAATATCAAATTCTTTTTTATTATTATTACATCCAAAAGTGGAGATCATAACATTGGTGTTAACATGAGGAATGAGATATAAAAATTCTATGATAATTCTATAAAGAGATATTATTGAACCTAAGACGAATTGGATCTCATTGACATATTAAGTATACATGTTAAAAAATGGCAACTAAGCTTGATTTTCTGATGTTGATGGTACTTTTGATAGTGGTGAGCTTATGTTAAATATTTTAATATTATTTTATGGATTTGGGTTATAAGTGATGATTGAATATATCATTTTGAATATTTGTTTTATTTGTAAGGAATTTAGGAGCCCATTATGTGTTTTTATGGGGCTTTATGATATAATTTTCTATAAATCACATATAGAGGGTAATAATTTGGTTTTAATTGGATATAATATTTAATTATTAATTATTATAATCCCATTGATGGTTACATAATTTTTATGTGATAAACAAATGGGCTATATATATTGTGGTCTTCAACCCCACAATAGTTTAATTTGTTCATCCCATTATGGTATCTATTATTATATTTTCCAAATTATAATTAATATTAAATAATTATTTCTAGAAATTTAAATAGTAGTTTTTGAAATTTTATTTCCTTAATGAATTGATTTATTATTTTTAATAATATTATTTGATCATGCCTTATGATATTTGGGTCCATTTATTCATTCCATGTCCCTGTATTGTTATTATTTGAATTTTTCATTCATTTACTATCCTTAATTATTATGATTTGTGTTTGAAATTATAAGAGATATTTTTAAATATTTATCTTAATAAAATAGGAATGCAATTTTAGATGGTTTATTGTTATATAACAATGTTTTACATTTATTTTCTCTTTTACTCCTCACATGAGCTAGGAATTATTATTGGAAAATGATAATTTGTTATATATTTTTTAATTTTAGTATTTTCATCCTAGATATATTTATTATAATGACAATAGTAAATCATTTAATTATACATATAACCCCAATTATTTATAATTCCATGGATAATACAAAACCACCCGTTATGATTTTTAATTGATGATAACATAATGGATGTGTTTCATATATGTAGAATGAATTATTTGTCAACATATTATTAAATTTATAATAAATATATAAATATTTAAACAAATAAGGTTTTGCATGTAAAATCATTTATTAATGAATATTATGTATATAATTAGTTATTTCATAGTTAGTCTAAATTCTTATAGAGCTGGTTTACTTATGGTTAATTATTGGATCCATATCATATGAGTTTTGACTTACAAAAAATGTTATTTTCATATCTACATTATATTCTCTCAATAATTAATTATTTTTTCTATATTTTTTTAGTATTTTGTCATATATATATAAGTATTTTTAATTAATTGAATATATCCCAAGATATGGTTTTCCTTATTATTCCAATAACAAAACTGACCAATCGAGGGATTAGCAGTGTTCCATTATAAATTATTAATACATTCCCATTAGTATTTGATTTTTCACGATACACTTATTAATTATTGAAAACCTTTCCACTTGTGTACAATTATTTGTAAAGAGGGAAACCCGTTATATTTTTATTGTTTATCAAGAATAACCTACTCATTTGAATAATTTTCCCCCGAATCATATATTATTGACCTATAATTAAAATCATATACAACCAATGATAGTATATTATGACTAAAATGAAAAATAATTTGATGTAGATTACTAATCAATTAAAAGAAAGAAAAAATCGACAATAAAATATGATCAAATAAATAATGATATTTTTCATCCACATTGGGGTCTATAAATCTCCAAATGATGTTTCTTATCTATGAGTAGAATGATCATTTGGTATTCATGTGTACTACTCATTATATATTTTTACCATGTTCTTCTTCAGAATGAGGAAATACAAATTACTCATCAATATAGTTTGGGTCTTCCACCTGACATTGTATTCTCAGGCCCACATATCTCCTTCATCTTGAATAGTGACCATCATCATTCTCTTGTTCCCCGATTGAATATAACAATGACAATCATTTATGAATTACATCAATAATTTTACATGCATACTCTATAACTTATTACATAATACATTCCCAAGAAACCTTGTAATTTATATTCATACAATTTTGATAATATATGGTTTCCAATATTATTTGGATATACACTCAACTATTATACAATAGGAAATAATATTTTATAAATAGAATATATTTCCCAATTTTCAAATTTTAATCTAACTATATTTTTATTTCTTGAAATCATAGCATTTAAATCCATAATTTTTTGGTCATTTTTATATATTCAAGTTATTAAAATATTGCTTCTTTTTCTCAATGAAATATATAGTTTTAATGTTTATTGAATTATCCACATGTTCATGGAACTATTTTTTGGTTTCTTTATATTGAGTTTGGAAACCATATTTGGATGAATCATAATTCATTCAAACGGTTTTGATATATTATTTCTATGAATACTAACAAGTGAATCATTTGAAATAATTTTAACTTTTTTGTAAAAATAAATATTTTAATATTTATCATATTATCATAATACTTTAATGTCATGTGATTTTATATTCTCTATTACATATGAGTTTAAAGTGATATTAAATTTGTTTAAATATAATATAATCAAGAAGTTGTTATAGAGATCAAATTCATTTAGTGCTTCCTAATGTAGTTTGATCTACCAAAATTTATTAGGTGGAAATCAATGTTGTGTGATTTTCTCAAAGTAGTAAAATGAATTAATATGCCTTATAAAAAGAATATAATGAAATATTATGGAATAGATAAATTTTTTATAGTAATTACTTATGGTGAAGTAATTTGGTGAAAGGTCATGTGATATGAATTAAATTCATATGATCCCACAAAATTCATACGATCTTCTAAAACACCAGAAAAAATGACATCAAAAAAATTACCTTAGTACAACCCAAAATAATTATATTCCTTATCAAGATCAAAAAATCCTCATTATATTTATTTTTCTTAGTATTTTCATCCTCAACAAACTATATATGAACTTTTTACATAATATCTTCTATCCTCTTTCTAGAATTGAATTTTTAGAATTACAGTAATACTTGATAGTTAAAGTTTCCATATGTTTACTAAATATATTATAGAATCTTGACTTAGTTCAACCCATACATTTCATATCACTATTAAGATCCATGCACATAATAATCACATATAAAATGATTCGTTGCCTTGAATATTCCTAACCGTTCTCATTGAGTTGCATCCTAAAAACTCATTCTATTAATAATGGAATCCCATATCTCACTTATAAAAAACTCATCCGACACACGTTTACATCATCCTCAACACCATGAATTATTATTTTTTTTAAAAAAATTAATAAATTTGTATAAAATATACCTCTATGTATTTATTAAAAAATACCCACTAATAATATCATTATATAGAAAAATTTTATCTCCTCTATAGTGAACGGTTACAATAGGAATATACGGGAGGAATATCATTCCATGTTATCCTTAGCAGTACTTCCAGAAATATCATCCTATAATAATGATACTATATAGTGAGATTTGGAAGCATATTATCTTAGGTATAAAACTGATTTTTCTTAGTACACTCTAATTATATTTGGGATAACTCGGTGTAGAAAATGTGGGGGGGGGGTTTACAATGGTTTTCAATTATTTTCATTATTTTAGATAAAAGTGACATCAAATTTTAGATCAAACTAGGGGTTTTTCTGAATAATATTATTCAATATATATTTAAATTGAACACATAAAACCCCATTAAAACATTTCATGTTAGATTCATGAACTCCATCTTTTTGTAAATTTTAATCGACCATAACTCCACATTTCTCGTATGATTACATCTAAAAAAATTAATATTTTTATGTTAGGTTGAAATAAATACATTTTTAGAATGCGTAAATATATTTATTAATTCATGATATTAAGATTAGTATAGCTTATAAAACCATTGAAGAAATTATATCAGATATACCACATTTTTTCTCTACCACAAGGTATGCACTCACGATTTCCACATTATTGTAAATGGAAAATCCCAATAAATAATTATTTTTTCCCATTTATTATTCATTTAATCCAATAATTTAATTCTAATTAAGTTACATAAAATTAAATTCCTTATAAAAAATAAGTATGGTTCTCATTTCTACTTATAAGAAACAAAAATAATTATAGTTTTCTTTCAACCTATGATTCACCCTTTTTCAAAACTGCACACAACTTATCTTGTTAACAACGTTAATGGTGTTTTACTTGTAATCCACCATTAAATATAATAATTTTGTAAATAATTTTTCTTCAGTTATAATTATAACAATAATTCAGTACATATTGTTTTAATTATAATTTCCAAAACAACATATTCAATATTTAGATTATCATATAATATTTTAGTCCATGCATGGAAAGTCAATGAAATTTAAAAAAATTAAATTTGTTTTTTACAATGAAAAATCATAGATATATTTTTTCTAGATTTCAAATATTTTTATGAACCAAATTTATTCCATTTAAAATATTAGTAATTTTTGAATTATATATTTTCTTAATTACATTCAATTTTTTTTGATAAACTATCAAGAACACTACCTTGACATTTCCATGTATCATGTTTTTATAACTTTTTTTATTAACATCATCCACATTTAATGATATTTATTTGGTTTCAAAATTGTTATTTATCACCATTTACTATATATGGAACATATTTAGGATGTATTGGCACGAAATACATAGCTTTTTGAAAATTGTTTCCACAAAAACCATACATTTCATCCATGTATTCAAATCTATTTTGAGTGAATCAATTTGGTGAAATCTTATTCACTAATTGTTTGTTTTGATAATTACCAATTATTTTACAACTAATAATGACCATTTTTACTTTCAACCACCCATGAAATTTCAAATTGAACCAAAAGAATATTTATATATAACATACCATCCATAACATTAAAAAATTCTTCTGAAATTGGGTCTTCTATTGTGTAAAGTGATATATTTTGAATTTTCATATTTCTATCTTAAAATAATTTGAACCCATTTTTCTAATGGGTAGTGGATTTCATTAAATATTCCTTGATCCTTTTAATATATAATGGTTTCTCCTAGTTTACAATATAGTCCAAATATAATTATCTTTTATTTTGTCATCTATAATAATTGAAACAATAACGTTTTCTTCAGATAGATTATATATAGATTTATATTACATGTTATAACACATAAAATCACATACTATAGAATAAAACCAATGGATATTAGTAGAATTATAGTAGTCTTATAATTTCATCATTAACATAATTTTATACCCAAAACAAATGAAAACAATGTTGGCCAAATACTCATCTCTTCCATCAAGTTTATATTTAATATCACACTAAATTTATTCTTATTGAGATATAATTATATTATAATTATTCACCCTATTAATAAAAACAAAACATTTTTATCAATTTTATCATTTTCTTTAGTATAAAATTTCTTCCCATTGAGTTTTTTCACTTCTCATCATTAAGATATTTAATAGGTTTACAATAGTTTTCTAATCACCCCTTTAGCTATTACTCATGTTCTGTACTTTTTTATGATCATCAATACAAGAGATAATATATCCCTTATCAACTCGACCAAAAATTTATAAATTATCATTTTCACATCTAGATGATTCATCATTCTAATTTTTCTTCACATGAAATCTTATTTTTCCATTTTAATTTGTCATTATAATCATTCTCAAATTATATTTTTGTAACTTATCATCTTATTTATATAATTATGAATCTTCAATTAGTTTATGTGGGATATATTTTTAAATATGATTCATATTATTCAAAATATAACAATTTAGTAATTTTAACCTTTTTCATTTACATTTCCCATTAAAAATCAATTTAATATAAGATACATAATTTTGTTGAAATATTTATCATAGTCATAATTATCTGAGTCACATTCTAATGAAACAAAAATATCCATTATTTTACTTTTCACATGTCTTTATAGTTCATTTAATTATTTAAATTATAGTTTCCTATAATTTAATAGCTTATGAGAATTTTATAGAGATAATGATATTAAAAATATTGTGGATTTTCCATGTACGAAAATGTATGATTAAATTGATAAGAAAAATATATCATATGATTTGAATCAATGATTTAGGCTTTTAAATTTAAAAAAAAATATTATTAATAAAATATCATTGAACTATATAAAATAGTCTTCATGGTATCAACATCATCAATTTTTTATTTCATAAAATATTCTCCTCCAAACCTCAGGCTTTATTTCCTTATCAACAATATTTCATTCATAACATCTATTCAATTAATCAAATATTTCATTGTTGGTATTGATATACCAGAAATCATATATATAAATTAGATGAGAGATAAATAAATATTGATGAATGCTTTGTATATCCAATTTCGCAGACCAATATAAATAAATGTGATTATAGATAAATATTATTTTAGAAACAATCTGGATCAATATGGTGATGTGGTTCAGAAAAAATATAGGTTTGTATGAATAAGTTACTCATAAATATTAGTTGTTAAATTTTATGAATCCATACCTATGGAGGCCATGTATAAATACTACAAAATTTTCCTTATATTTATATTTTATTGAATAATAAATATATTTCAAATGGGTCATAAATCATTATTTCAAATTGGTGAACATGATGAAGGAGTATATATTAAATATTAAGAATGATTTATGCTATATTAATATGTCATAATAATATATATTCTTACAAAATATCATCACAATTTTATTTATTAACTAATATATATGTATTATAATCATGATTAGTATATATATTTAATAAAAATTATGAAAGGATAGGTGAAACTAATTACAAATGATTGAAGTAAAAAAACAATGATTTTTATTGTGTAAGTTGAAGATATAATATTTTATTTGATAACTAATCCTTATGTTTAAAATGATCAAGGAAAATTAATGTAATTTTTGAAATTCTAAAGCAAAAAAGACTATATTTCCCTTGCGGTAAAAAATATATAAAAAGTTGTTTATATTTTCATCTCACCAGAAAAATATTTAAGGGTTATATTAAGTATGTTTTATATATATTAAGCTACATGATTATCCACTCCAATTCAATTGGGCATGAAGCTGAGAAATATATAATAAAAAAATGTAGTTAAAGAGATATTTTTAAAATGTGTTGTTTTATTTCTTATGTATTTGAAAAATTCAAGTCATTGAAATTTATATGACATAAAACTTTTTATCAATATCAATTAAATTAAAAGGAAAAATATAATTTTAAATAAAATATCTATTAAGATAAATTTGAAACAGAATCTATTATGGATAATATACTAGAGTAAATGTGAGATAGAATTAATTGGTTCATACTGATAGTAATTATGAATAATATTTCAATGACTAGGTCAAATAAATAATAGATTGTTTTTAATTAAATGGTTCTTGTTTCATGTAATTTGAGGGATAAAACATTTGTGGAAATGATCTCCACTAAGTTCGAGTTGCTGGCTACTTCAAATGGAGATACATAGAGGATATTGGCAAAGAAATAATTGAATGAATTGTGTGTAGAAGAACTTTATCCTTTTATAATGGGATGTTACAAAAATATTTTCATATATAAATATATATATCTAAAAATAAATTTACTTACTCTTTGTAAAAGTACATCTAACAAAGTACCATTTCATGATAGAGAAGTTTGAAAAGATAATTCTATGTCTAGATTTTATACCCTCATTAGAAAAAATTATATATATCATTTCCAAACATATTTCAATTGAGTAGTTCAATAAACTAAGGTTTTAAGTGTGAATTTATCCCATTCCCTCCCATTTAGGTATGTTTTGTATGTGTTTTCCTCCTCAATCAATTAGTTTTCAAAAATCATAAGTAGATTTTTCCTGTCGGGTTATAAATTAATTTTTCCACCAATTTGAAATTTTTTATGATGTCTGTACTATGCGGTGGATAAAGAATTATTGAATATATTTTATTTTTATTATTGTTGATTTTTAATGGAGTTAGGATTTTCTTTTCTATGTTACTTTATTAATATATTTAATGATTGTTTTAATCACCCTTTTTATCTATAAAGACATAGCTCTTATAGAGTTACAGATGTTTGATTCATGATTATTTTCATTTTATGAGGTCATATAAATATAAAATAGTGATTGAATTTGTTTTTATTATAAAAAACAGTTAGAAAAATATGAGGTATTTTCATAAATATTTAAATGGGGGACTGTTCAACCTTTAAAAATGATTCCGCTTTTACAAAAATAAATATTCATGTTTGACGGTTTATTTTATGATCTCTATAAATATATAAAAAGGGAAGGATATCCGGAAGAACTATCTATAATAGTCTATATTTCGTTTTAGGTTTTCTCTGTATCTTATATAGAGAACATCAACACATATTAGTTATAATGATGATATATTTTTTTAATGTAGGATAGATGTGTTGAATTGGTGGTGATGTTTTTGTATAAGTGACTCGAAACATGCCTTGTGTTATGTTTTTATGTAATTGAGAAGGGTTAAAATTTAATGAAGAAACTCAGAATTTTTTTATGTTGATCTAGTTTAATTGTGATTGAATCAAAAAAATATAAATGGAAAATATCTAAATTGCAATAAATATTATATAATTGGTCTAGAAAGTGGATGATTGTGAAAATGAAAAAGGGAAATAAAAAACTTGTATAAATTTCAGGAACCCCACATGTCACATTATATGTTCATGTGATGATTTGGAGAGACAAATGATATTTCATATACACAATTTAATAATAAATGAAAATAAAAAATTGCATTTATCATATTCAATCTTGGATTAATGAGACAATGAGATAATTTATCATATAAAAAATTAATATTAAAGGGAACCACATGATAATTGTGTCACACAAAAAATTTATAAGATAATATATCTATTCAATGTGAATATGATGATTTACATTGTTAAATTATGAAAACATGGAATTTAAACTTTTGTGGAATATAATTAAATAATATATATTATGAAATTATTATTATGAAAAATATTATATAAATTTAATTGTCATTTTTTTAAGTAAGGATAAAACAAAATTATAAATCACATGATCATGAATACTCCTATAATCAAAGGATATTATTCTAATGAAGAATGTTGGAGTGTTATGATGAGTTCCAAACCCTAGAATGAGGTTTCAATTAACTATATATTTTTGGAAATATAATAGATTTTAAATAATTAAATACAACCTTTATATTTATAGTATCACAATGATAAAACGAATAAATTATTTTTTATGATATGTTTGTACTATTTCATGGACATATTGAATCATAGTTAAAGTCATCTGAATGAGTGATTATAGACCATTGAGATTTAGTGAAATTTATATAATTTTTATGGAATTATTTTTCAAACAATATTCGATGAATATAATAAATCCAGTTATTTTTGTGGATATGATCAGTTGATTTTTCATAGAATAAAAACTGATAAATAGCTATATCAATGAAGAGAATCTAAGAGAAGTATTGAAGTGCACTGTGTTGCATTTGTTGTCAATGAGGCATGAAGTTGTCTTAGAATGAATGGATGTCACGAATTGTCAAGATGTGAATGCCAAAGGTTGTGATGATGTTGGTGAGGAAAGGAGAATGGCCATGGTACTAAGAGGCATGTCACATAGGAGATTCACTAAGTGGCATAGGAGATGTGGTTGAAACATTCTCTAGAAAATCTGACGATTGTTGAGCTGATCATTAAGTTCTAAGAACTTGTATAAACTGGATACAAAGTCACAACAATGATTGAAGACCATGCATCCACAACTTCTAAGTGGATGAAGTGAGCTGAAGATGACCATGTACTATTTCTTAGTGCATGTGAATTTGAAGTTGATCCAATTGATCTCTGATTAGATCAATGAAGCACATTGGAGATTTCATGTTGATTCAAGAGTTCGGTTGAAGATGAAGAAACCTTCGGGAATTCCATTCTTAAATGTTGATTATATGTTGAAGAAGAATGGAGGAATTCTAATGAAGAAGATTAATGCTTGAATTCCTAAGAAGAAGAGAGAAGAAATGGCTTAGAGGAGAAAGGGCATTTGGCATTTTACACTTAAGTACTTTGTATACTTAGTGTATATTCAAGCAAAAAATATGCCAACCTCAAGGGCCAGCCTTAAGGGTTCAACCCAAGGCACATGTGGGAACCAGGTCACCACGCCCAAGGGGATCCCATGGGTCCAGCCCTCGAGTGGCAGGGGGCCGTGTATAAGCCCCCGAGGGCACGCGGTGGTGAAACCCGCGCACCCGGAGAGCATAGTGGGAGCAAGAAGCGCGCCCGCAGGGAGCAAGGTGGCGCAGAGCGCGCCCGCAGAGAGAACCCAGTGCGGGGCGGCACCGGGAGGGAGGAAGTTCAATTGGGGTGTTGCTGCAGCGGCATATTAATAAGCCGCGAGAAAACCGGGTGAGGATTCGATGTGGGACGCGGATTTTTCCCGCGGAAGAGATCCTGGCCGTCCGTCTCATCGCGCGCCAGATCCGAGCCGCCCATCTAATCGCGCCACTAGCGATCAAATCCAGGCCGTCCAAAGACCTGCTCCGACGGCTCCGAGGCGTCTCCTACCTCGAGCTCGTGCCGAGGCCATGCCAAGGCCACCCGACGACCGTCGATGAACCAGAGGCTACCAGAGGCCGGTTTTCGAGTTTCCGGCCACCTCTGAAGGATCTAAGACCTCCATTGTGATCGTCTGGCTACACTGAATTCATCCATGCAATAAAATGGGCTTGCATGTAATGTATGGAGAATCTCGGTTGAGGCCGAGGAAAACGAAGTTGCCGAGGCATCGGGGTGTTGGTGTTTTTGCATGGGATGAGCCTAAACCGAAGGCTGTGCATGCGTTATGAGTCACATGCACGTAGAGGAACAAAACATAAATAAGCCCGCATCAAACCGAGAATAAATATCAAGATTTGGAAATATCTTTGAAGATCCGAAGATCTCGGGATTTTGAGTTGAATCACGCGGATAGAACCGCCTCTCCTATGCCTATATAAATAGAGGCCGAGACCTCTGAGCCGCTTGCTGATGTGCTGATCCTTTGAATATTTGAAGTCCCGCGTGAGCTCTCTGCCTCGCGAAGAAGAAGCCGCCGCGCAAAGTACATGCGCAGCTGAAGATCTTGGTGCCACCCGAGGCCCGAAAGAGATCCATGTGCGCACCTCTTGCGTGACTGGAAGGAGCCGAGCCGCATATTTGCGCGCTCGAGACTCTTGTCCTCACTGCCCGCATACTTGTGCGGCAGGAGGAAGTGCCCGTGGGTGCAGCACTTGCGCGCCCCGCGGCAGGAGGAGCTTGCACGCTCGAAGGCTTGTGCACCTGTGGAGCCTTGCACCGAGACACCTTGCGCGCTTCCTTTGAAGGACAAAAGAATTCGGGTGTGTGCAAGAAGAAGCCAAGAAAGGCCGTAGCCTTGTGTGTGTGCAAGAAGAGAAGGAAGGCCGTGGCCGTGTGTGTGCATAAGGAGGAAGACCACACTATTTGTGTGTGTGCAATTCAAGTGAAGGCCGAGACTTGCATGCCTTGTGTGCATAGTGAATATAAGACCCTATGGTTTTGGTGTGTGCAAGGAGAACCCAAGGCTTGAGCACTTGTGTGTGAAAAGTGAAGAACACTTAGTGTGTGCAAAGAAGCAAAGGAGGCCGAGGCCTTGCCTCGTGTGTGTGCCAAGTGGAGAAGAAGAACCCGAGGCCATGTGTGTGCACAAAGGACAACACCAAGTGGTGTGTGCCAAGTGAAGTGGAAGACCACACTTTGTGTGTGTGTAAGAATTGAATAATCCATAGTCTTGCTTGTGCATTTGAACAAAGAAGAACACACTTTAAGTGTGTGCATTTGAAGAGGCCGAGGGTTGTGACCTTGTGTGTGCACACTTCGAAGAACAAACTAAAAGAACACTAAAGTGTGTGTGTGCAACAAGAAGAGAAGAATAGGCCAAGTTTCAAGTGTGTGCAAAATGAAACAAGTGTGTGTAAAGAGACAAGTTGGCCGAACCTAGGTGTGTGCACTAAGAAGTGTGTATACACTTAGAAGAAGATAAGGGAGGACATCCACATAAAGTAGAACACACAATTTAAGTGTGTAAACAAATTGGATAAAGTGTGTGAAGTTCAGTGAAGGTGTGTGCTTAAAGTGACTACACCCTTTGAGGGTTTATTTCACCAAGAGGAAGAAAGGGAAAGTGCATGCATGCATGCATTCATGTGCACACGTGAACAGTGCTAAATCCGTGGTGTGCATCTGAGGAGTCCAAGACTGAAAGTTCTTGAAGAATATATTGAGAAGGCCATGCTATCAGTGCATGAGGATGAAGAGCTGCCATGCACTCAGTGCATGAAGTTGAAGTGTGTTGAGACTGGACCAGACCGAAGATAAAGATATCAGTTGTCTGAGCATTCAGTAGTTGGAGAGAGAAGCCAGGTCATCCTTTGAAGAAGGAGATAAATCCTGAGCAAGACGAGAAGACCTGATCATCACAAGTGATCAGAGGTACAGAGCAAGGCCAGCAGTCTTTATCCCAGACTGCTGAAGATACTTGAAGAAGCTTAATGTGAAGAAGAGCTACTCGTGTGACTCGAGGATCCAGGAGAGGACCCTGTGGGACTCAGGGAGAAGAAGTCTTCAGTGGGATTCTGGAGCAGGCCAGCGGGACTCTGGTAAGATTGTGGGACGCAGTATAAAGACCCTCCTGTGGGACTCAGGAGAGATACGGTGGGAAGCTGTATCGACCATTGTAATTCTAACAAGTTATAATGGGAGAATCCATGCTGGGAGAGCATGGCAAGGATGTAGGCCTTTGGTGCCGAACCTTGTAAATCCTTGTGTCCTGTGCCTTTTCATTACTGCATTATCCGGGAAAGGTTGAGAGATACAAGAAGAGTGGATCGAGGCTTTAACCAGCCATAGAGGTTTAATTGATTAAGAATAAATTAGTAAAAAGTTTTAAGGGATCCCTGATTCACCCCCTCCCCCTCTCAGTGATTCACACTGATCTGGGCACTTCAATTGGTATTAGAGGGAGGTTCCCTCTAAAAGATCCAAGGGAGTCTTTATGGAGTGCAGATTTGAGGAAATGAAAGAACAGCCTCAAATGGAGATATCTGCCAAGACTCTGAAAAACAGAATGAAGAAACAGGCCAAGAAGATGAAGAAAGCCTGTCCTAGCTGTGATGAAGTTGAAACAATGAATGATCTTCAGAGTGCACTCAAATATCTTCAGAAGACAGTTCCCATGGAAGTGGCAAAGTGTATAGCTACAGGCATCCATGATCTTCATGAAAAAAAATCACAGTTAGAAGAAGAAGCCAATGCAATGGAAGATCAAATGGCTAAAAGGGTTGGCATAACCAACACTCTCAGAAAGCTGGTGAAGGCTAAAGATGAAACCGTTTCTCTTTGCAATGAAAGATATGAAGACACTACTGAAGAATTGCAAAGAAGTCTTTCTGAGAATGAATTATTTAAAGTAATAATCAAAGATGTTTACCATGCACTGGAAAAGAGGCACAAAGATTCAATGAATGTCAGAGATGCTCAACTTGAAGAAAAAGTAAAAAGGGTGAAGGAGCTTGACAACACATTGCATGAAATAAAGAAGGTGCATGATGACCAGATGGAACAGCTGAAACAGAATTGGGAAGCTAGGCTAAGATTCGTTGAGGATGAGAAGAACTCCCTCAACATGAAGTGCTTAGAACTGGAGGTGATATTGAAAAATCAGCAATCACCCAAAGCCAAAACCTCCCAGTCAGCTGGTAGAAGAGATGTTGCTACTCAAGTGAGCTTTGAGAAGGATGATTCTAAAAGAAAGACATCCTCTAATAAAACTGCAACATCTTCTAGAAAGAAGGTACCATCCATACCATCTTGTACTGATGCTTCTAATTGTGTTTCTAAAAAAAGTGCAGGATGGAAGAATAATTCCAAACAAATATGGATGAAGACAGTAAAGAAGCAGAGCTCTCCTGAAACAGCACAACAGGTCAAGAAAAGTACCCTACAATCAGAAGGACTGAAGAGGTCAAGATTCGTGGGACAATGCTGGTGTTGTAACAAGTATGGGCATTGTGCAAAGGATTGTTGGTACAATCCACTGAATGCCAAAGCACAGAGGAAGCCCATGCCTAGGGGGAGCAAGCCAGAAGAAAAGAAGCAGCATCCACAGGTCCAGAGACATCTGTTTACTGCAAATAGATTTGGATTTCTTGACAACATCTGGGATGATTGCAAAAGTGGTCAACAATTTGATACATGTCAATCTCCGACTGTATCCAAAGCTGGAAAGAATAAAAGATCACAGAACCTGGCTCAGAAAGAATCCTTGGGAAGCAAACATAAGAAATTGGAAGATGCTCCCAAGAAGATTATGAAAAAGGAAGAGAAGTCCTTGGAATTCAAATCCAAGAAGGGTGATGCATCAAGAAGAGCCACCAAGAAGACATGCTTCTACTGTGGAAAGAAAGGTCATACCATGGATCTTTGCAAACAAGCCATGGAAATAAATAGAAGCCAACTGAACTCAAACAGACAATCAATCCAAAAGAAGCAGAAGGGATTGATTGAAAACAAGTTGCCTAAGAGAGGTAGCTTGACAGCATCAAAGGAACCATGTGGAATATCCAGAACTGAGGCCACACTTCCAAATGATTTACTAGTCATATGGCCAAATCAGTTGCAACTTGCCAAAGATCTGCAAAGATCTGAAGATGAAGTTCTGGCAATTGCTAAGGCAAAAGGGAAGAAAAATATTTCACATGAAGATGTATTGAGAACCACACCAGCACAATCATCAATGAAGATCAAATGTGCAAGTGTGAAGACTGGTGAAAATGGGACATCTCGGTTGAGAGAATCTTCTCAACCTTGTTGTTCACATTGATGAACCAAGGTGGTTCCATCTTATTCCCTTATACTATTGGTATTTACATGTGCTAACATTGTAGGGAATTGAAGATGATGATCATTCTCAGCTGGAGGATGGTTTGGATTGAATGGAGTGCACCCCTTGAGGGGGAGCCAATCTGGAGAAGATGATGTTCTGAAATTAATATCATCTTGAGAAAAGTGAAGGTATTCCAATCATACTTTCATCCCTTGTTTCTTAATTGTATTCATCATAAAAATTAAGGGGGAGTATGTATTGAAGACAAATGGATGAAAGGGGGAGCTTTATCTTTGCACCTGAACTTTCTAATGAGTTTTGTGAAGTTGTGCAGGATTTAGCAAATTCATTGTTATATCTGAAAAATTTCAAACCCCTAAGCATGATCTCACATGTATAGTGAATGTTGGACAGCATTGAGTACCTTGGTTACATCACTCTTGTTTTCTACACCGGGTTAGCCCAAGTAGACTTAGAGCTGATTTACTAAAGGTTCTTTGCTAAAGAGAACATGTGACATCATCCCTCTCTCAGTGTTTTTCAAGAAAATACTTTTCATAGGGAGGAAGAGATTTTTGAAAGAGAACCACACCACACCTTTTCATTTGATTGCCAATAAGGGGGAGAAAATATTGGCACACATATTGACCCATTCATATGTGCTGAAGGAGTGTATTGACAACAAATACAAAGGGGGAGATTGAAGTGCACTGTGTTGCATTTGTTGTCAATGAGGCATGAAGTTGTCTTTGAATGAATGGATGTCAAGAATTGTCAAGATGTGAATGCCAAAGGTTGTGATGGTGTTGGTGAGGAAAGGAGAATGGCCATGGTACTAAGAGGCATGTCACTTAGGAGATTCACTACGTGGCATAGGAGATGTGGTTGAAACATTCTCTAGAAAATCTGACGATTGTTGAGCTGATCATTAAGTTCTAAGAACTTGTATCAACTGGATACAAAGTCACAACAATGATTGAAGACCATGCATCCACAACTTCTAAGTGGATGAAGTGAGCTGAAGATGACCATGTACTATTTCTTAGTGCATGTGAATTTGAAGTTGATCCAATTGATCTCTGATTAGATCAATGAATCACGTTGGACATTTCATGTTGATTCAAGAGTTTGGTTGAAGATGAAGAAACCTTCGGGAATTCCATTCTTAAATGTTGATTATATGTTGAAGAAGAATGGAGGAATTCTAATGAAGAAGATTAATGCTTGAATTCCTAAGAAGAAGATAGAAGAAATGGCTTAGAGGAGAAAGGGCATTTGGCATTTTACACTTAAGTACTTTGTATACTTAGTGTATATTCAAGCAAAAAATATGCCAACCTCAAGGGCCAGCCTTAAGGGTTCAACCCAAGGCACATGTGGGAACCAGGTCACCACGCCCAAGGGGATCCCATGGGGCCAGCCCTCGAGCGGCAGGGGGCCGTGTATAAGCCCCCGAGGGCACGCGGTGGTGAAACCCGCGCACCCGGAGAGCATAGTGGGAGCCAGAAGCGCGCCCGCAGGGAGCAAGGTGGGCGCAGAGCGCGCCCGCAGAGAGAACCCGGTGCGGGGCGGCACCGGGAGGGAGGAAGTTCAATTGGGGTGTTGCGGCAGCGGCATATTAATAAGCCGCGAGAAAACCGGGCGAGGATTCTATGTGGGACGCGGATTTTTCCCGCGGAAGAGATCCTGGCCGTCCGTCTCATCACGCGCCAGATCCGAGCCGCCCATCTAATCGCGCCACTAGCAATCAAATCCAGGCCGTCCAAAGACCTGATCCGACGGCTCTGAGGCGTCTCCTACCTCGAGCTCGTGCCGAGGCCATGCCAAGGCCACCCGACGACCGCCGATGAACCAGAGGCTACCCGAGGCCGTTTTTCGAGTTCCCAGCCACCTCTGAAGGATCTAAGACCTCCATTGTGATCGTCTGGCTACACTGAATTCATCCATGCAATAAAATGGGCTTGCATGTAATGTATGGAGAATCTCGGTTGAGGCTGAGGCAAACGAAGTTGCCGAGGCATCGGGGTGTTGGTGTTTTTGCATGGGATGAGCCTAAACTGAAGGCTGTGCATGCGTTATGAGTCGCATGCACGTAGAGGAACAAAACATAAATAAGCCCGCGTCAAACCGAGAATAAATATCAAGATTTGGAAATATCTTTGACGATCCGAAGATCTCGGGATTTTGAGTTGAATCACGCGGATAGAACCTCCTCTCCTCTGCCTATATAAAGAGAGGCCGAGACCTCTGAGCCGCTTGCTGATGTGCTGATCCTTTGAATATTTGAAGTCCCGTGTGAGCTCTCTGCCTCGCGAAGAAGAAGCCGCCGCGCAAAGTACTTGCGCGGCTGAAGATCTCGGTGCCACCCGAGGCCCGAAAGAGATCCCTGTGCGCACCTCTTGCGTGACAGGAAGGAGCCGAGCCGCATATTTGCGCGCTCGAGACTCTTGTCCTCACTGCCCGCATACTTGTGCGGCAGGAGGAAGTGCCCGCGGGTGCAGCACTTGCGCGCCCCGCGGCAGGAGGAGCTTGCGCGCTCGAAGGCTTGTGCACTTGTGGAGCCTTGCACCGAGACACCTTGCGCGCTTCCTTTGAAGGACAAAAGAATTCGGGTGTGTGCAAGAAGAAGCCAAGAAAGGCCGTAGCCTTGTGTGTGTGCAAGAAGAGAAGGAAGGTCGTGGCCGTGTGTGTGCATAAGGAGGAAGACCACACTATTTGTGTGTGTGCAATTCATGTGACGGCCGAGACTTGCATGCCTTGTGTGCATAGTGAAGATAAGACCCTATGGTTTTGGTGTGTGCAAGGAGAACCCAAGGCTTGAGCACTTGTGTGTGAAAAGTGAAGAACACTTAGTGTGTGCAAAGAAGCAAAGGAGGCCGAGGCCTTGCCTCGTGTGTGTGCCAAGTGGAGAAGAAGAACCCAAGGCCATGTGTGTGCACAAAGGACAACACCAAGTGGTGTGTGCCAAGTGAAGTGGAAGACCACACTTTGTGTGTGTGTAAGAATTGAATAATCCATAGTCTTGCTTGTGCATTTGAACAAAGAAGAACACACTTTAAGTGTGTGCATTTGAAGAGGCCGAGGGTTGTGACCTTGTGTGTGCACACTTCGAAGAACAAAATAAAAGAACACTAAAGTGTGTGTGTGCAACAAGAAGAGGAGAATAGGCCAAGTTTCAAGTGTGTGCAAAATGAAACAAGTCTGTGTAAAGAGACAAGTTGGCCGAACCTAGGTGTGTGCACTAAGAAGTGTGTATACACTTAGAAGAAGATAAGGGAGGACATCCACATAAAGTAGAACACACAATTTAAGTGTGTAAACAAATTGGATAAAGTGTGTGAAGTTCAGTGAAGGTGTGTGCTTAAAGTGACTACACCCTTTGAGGGTTTATTGCACCAAGAGGAAGAAAGGGAAAGTGCATGCATGCATGCATGCACGTGCACACGTGAACAGTGCTAAATCAGTGGTGTGCATCTGAGGAGTCCAAGACTGAAAGTTCTTGAAGAATATATTGAGAAGGCCATGCTATCAGTGCATGAGGATGAAGAGCTGCCATGCACTCAGTGCATGAAGTTGAAGTGTGTTGAGACTGGACCAGACCGAAGATAAAGATATCAGTTGCCTGATCATTCAGTAGTTGGAGAGAGAAGCCAGGTCATCCTTTGAAGAAGGAGATAAATCCTGAGCAAGACGAGAAGACCTGATCATCACAAGTGATCAGAGGTACAGAGCAAGGCCAGCAGTCTTTATCCCAGACTGCTAAAGATACTTGAAGAAGCTTAAAGTGAAGAAGAGCTACTTGTGTGACTCGAGGAGCCAGGAGAAGACCCTGTGGGACTCAGGGAGAAGAAGTCTTCAATGGGATTCTGGAGCAGGCCAGTGGGACTCTGGTAACACTGTGGGACGCAGTATAAAGACCCTCCTGTGGGACTCAGGAGAGATACGGTGGGAAGTTGTATCAACCATTGTAATTCTAACAAGTTATAATGGGAGAATCCATGCTGGGAGAGCATGGCAAGGATGTAGGCCTTTGGTACCAAACCTTGTAAATCCTTGTGTCCTGTGCCTTTTCATTACTGCATTATCCGGGAAAGGTTGAGAGATACAAGAAGAGTGGATCGAGGCTTTAACCAGCCATAGAGGTTTAATTGATTAAGAATCAATTAGTAAAAAGTTTTAAGGGATCACTGATTCACCCCCTCCCCCTCTCAGTGATTCACACTGATCTGGGCACTTCAAGTATCATAAGATTGTTTTATGTTGAAGTGGATGAAAAAATACTTCAATGAATTCCATGTGTAAGATTATGTATTCTTAAATAATCTATATTCATTAATGTACTATTTTTTCTATTGATATAAGAATGTAATGAGTTGGTTCTTATAGTTGTACAAGTTGACAAAAAAAATATTTTTTATTTCCAAAATAACTTTTATGGAAAAAGAGGGGAACCAATTCGGTTTAGAATACAGGAAAAGTAAAACATCATAAGAAAATGTCAGGACATTCCAGAATAAATAAAATAAGATAGAATCATTTACCATGATTAGATGTCATTTTATGGAGATGGGCTCTATATCAGGGTTGTACATAACAAGATCCTCAATGTGGGATTCTATTCTATCCCCGATCATCACATACTCCTCTTGGATTTTATCACCCTTGTTGAAACCACATATCAATGTCCCATTCTATTTTTCAATCCATGCGGATTTATCTTCACTGAAGTCAATAAGCAGTGTTCTTTTGAACATTCAATGCACATCCTCCGATGATATCTAGATCAGGAAAGATTTCTCCATCATTTCTTCATTAGAATTAATGAGAATCTCCTTGATGATGTCAACTTCAATGAACTCATTATTCTTTGGGATGTTATCAACATCTTCCAAACATTTTTCGGGGACATTTCCTGTAACGACCCAAACCTAGTAACCTAGATTTAATATTGGAATTATCACAAGAGATCATGTCTTGATTGACCTATTAGTTTAGAAGCCTTGGATGCACCAGATACATACATAATTTTTACATTACATCAGGAAATAAAAAAACATTGTTTCACCTATGATCACACTCATATCATTGGTCTATCCCTACAGGTTAATCATAATATACATAATAACATATTAAAAAACCTAAGAAATGGGTTAGGTCGAATTTTTAGTAAGGATAACAATATAGAAGAAACTATCAGAAATAAGTATAAACATTTAAGGCAATGTATAAGACTAAAATTGAAGTCTTATTTACATAAACTTCAACATAATATGGAAAATATAAATAAAATGATGACATTTTCTTATTCACAATGATATTATACTTGTCGAATAATCACATTCAATATCAATATCCAAATTAATAATGATGGAATTCATAATGGCAGAAATCCTAATCACACAGATAAGGCCATGTTCCATGACAATAAATCAGATTTTGTCAAGGCCTTGTTCCAAGATAGTAGTTTGTGTAATTGGACCTTGCGATGAATATATTAGGTAAATTAGTCTCCATTCTTCACATACTATTCCCAATTCATTCGAAATTTGAAAATGTTGAATCATAACAAAAACATTCGTATTTAATGATGCATATAAAATTATAACACATTAACCATAGACCATGACTTGTTTAAAAATAACACATCAATAGTCAAATATATCACAAAACCCAAAATACAATATGAAATATTGTATCAAAATAAATCAACTTCAAACAAGTGTAAAATCTTCAAAAGATGTTGACATGGGTGAAATCAAAACTATATGAGAGAAATATCCATTTCTATTTGGAAAGCATTTAAAAGTAACATAATTATAAAACAATACAATTATTTTGAAAAAAATTTATAATCTTGTAATGGAATAGTCGATGGTGTTATAATGGCAGAAAATTGCCTCACCCGCCGTATCAGTTAATAAAATCCTCATACCTTAATTTGTCGAAAAGGTCATAAATGATCATGTTCAGAAAATGACAGAAAGATTATATTAAAAAAATATAAAAAGTAAGACAAGGGTGTAAATTACATTAAGCCACAGTCTAGTAAATAGTAATTTTTTTTAAATACATTTTTAAGAAACATGAATGTGGATGATAAAGAAGTCCTAGTAGATACTTACGTATTAACAACATTAAATAATAAAGAGATTGTATAATTAACCCTTAACTTTTACTTTTACATAGTCTAGTAGAGGATAACATATGATATAATGGTGTAATTTTTGTTATTAAATTATAAAAGAACAACATACATATATAGTATATCATATATGATATTCTTATATTTCTTTGTTAATGATATTTAAGTATTATCATCGTTTCAGTTGTTTACATATTCATTTTTTATTATATATTATGTTACTTAAGTCATATTTGTAATGGATAGGATGTATTTGAATCATATCTAGAATGATATCATGTTATTAAAAATTATTTTTTAATCATAAAATAAAATTTATTTGTGAATGGTTACGATGGGGAATGAATCTGATTGCGTTCGTGAAGACGGAAATCTGTACCCATGCACGAGTGACAATACCATTCTATTGATGGTGGAAACATTAGTAATTGGATTGTATATCATATAAATAGAATCATTAACATTATTAATATATTATTAAATAAATTTTATCCATTATTATACCCATCCAAATAATTATGTGTTGAATAACAAACCACACCACGATTTGGAGATAGTAAGGCGTACAAACGCATGTATGGCAGCCTTGTCTTTCATGGGATAGATAGAATAATGAATATATTTGTAGGATATTTATAATAACATCACTATATTTAGAAGTTACTAGAGTTATTATTTTTTTATGGAAACAACACAGAAAGACGAAGTGGAATAAGAAAAGAACATTGAAAGAGGTGATGATATTATTACCTCTTCTATAGGTGCTTCCTTTTGATTTGTTCAAAATGGATCCATATAATGGATTTATAATGAAGGTATGACCTCTAGGATGAACTAAGGGTACTTGGGAGGTTACTTGAGTAGGGAGTGGTCAATCAAAATTGCATTGGATGAGTTATTTTGATGGTAGGGTGAGTACCCTATTATAAGAGGGGTGAGGGTCTCTTTAGGAAAATCATGAAATATTAATTTATTATTCAGTAATATTTGGTTAATAATGTCTCTAAAATAATTTATTTTGATTCTAAGGTTGTTATGGTTCACAAAAATTACAACCAATTGGTTTTAGACATGTTTAGTTCACCATATAAACCTTATCATTTGGATTTAACTCTTAGTTAAATAGTTTAACTTTTACCATGTATTTTTTATTATTATAATAAGTGGTTAGTGACCATATTATAAAATGCCAAGAGAAGCCCAATAGTTTAATTATTAAATATATAATGATATCTACATCTTTTTTCAATCCTTATATATTTAAAAATATTATATAAATTAATTATATAGTACTTGTTTTTCAAATTAATTTATGTCAATTTTGACACTATCTAGTATTTAGTATTTGTGAAATTAAACAAAACATAATTATTTCAAAATAAATAAATAAAATAAATTGAAAAATGACATATTAACCTATTAAATTATTTCAATTAATCAAAATTCTCAATTTACATTAATTTGGATATTTATAATTTCAATTATTTTAATCTTTTAATAATAAGGTAATTAATGTATCCTCATTGTGTCATAAATAAATTTAATTAATTAATGTATAAAAATTCTATATGTAGTTTCATTATATAGGAAATATTTATATATTTATAATAAATATGTATAGTATAATTTATCTTATGTATAACCCCATATTAAAAATGTTTTAGTTTTAAAATTTTGAATTTAACACTTTTAACTCGTCCTTCAGTAAAATAATAATAAATGTCCTAATCTAATCCAATGGGAACAAAGAGGGTAATATTATGTTTCTATAGTAAATTTTGGTTGAATAAAATTATCAAATAGAATTATGACATGTGATAGGGTAATTATAATAACATTTTGACCTTCAATCACCCAATTTACTTTTTACTATTATAAATATAATTCAAAAGTTACTATTCAAAAAATATTATTTCAATATTATTGAACCACATATTACTTACATATGTTACCCATGTCTCTTAGATTTTTGAAATTCAATTCATAGAAGTGGTAAAATTACATTTTCTGAAAATTTTCCAATGTGTCTAGAGGGTGGGTAAAAGACATTAACAAATTCAAGAAATTATTATACATAAAATTTTATTATAAAATGACTTAAATGAATTAAATTGAACTAGTATAGGTATTATATATCTATTTTTACTAACAATAAATTTAAATAAAATTAATAATAAATTAAATATAAATTTTATTCTAAATAATAACGTAGGGTTTTTCACTATTTCTCAAAGATTGGATGTTTTCCAAAAAATACCAAAAATTCACCCTAAGATAATTTTTATATTCCAAATCCAAAAATGATGTCCATTTTGAAAAATAAAATTAACAAAATATCAAAAAGTTATTATTAATATTCATAACTACTTTAAATATGGATAGTTTTATGTGTTGTTGTATGCAAGAACTCGAAGTTGAGTACAATTCAAGCTATTGTATTGTTCAAAGGGAAACGTAATGTGGAAGCTTGGGGTGTTACATTCATCCCTAATTCAAATAATTTCATCCTTGAAATTTCTACAATATTATTGCATCAAAAGATTTAGGTGTTTCATCATCCTAGGTTCGTCACATTCCTATGTTTTCTCTTCCATTTTACGGTTTCCCCCAAAAACTTTTACCAGAAAAGTCATCTGGTTTCTCATAAGATGTTCTCTGGTATCATAAATTTTGACGTTCATTTCATAATAAGAGATATTAGGTTCATGTTATATTTATTTATAGATTATTACATGCATTGGGTTACGCATGTATTTTCTCAACATTGATACGTTGAACAAATCAGGAACATTGGATATACTTGGAGACATTTCTAGACTATAAGCCAAAACTCTGATTTATTCTAGATTTTTGAATGGTCTGATGTACCTGAGATTTAATTTACACATCATACCAAAACATAAAGAACCTTTCAATAGAGATACCATCATGAAAACATGATCTCTTATATGAAATTCCAAATTCTTTGTTTGGTTATTGGCATAGATCTATTTCTGAAATTGAGATTCTATGATGTGGGTTTGGATAATCTTCACCTTTTCCATTAGTTCCTCAATAAGTTATGGGCGTGCGAGTTTTCTTTCACAAACATCATCCCATCAAGTTGATTTTAGACATCTCAATCCATATAATGTTCCATATGGTGCCATATGAATACTTAAATAGAAGATATTGTTATAAGAAAAAACAACTAGAGGTAAATACTGATCCCACATACCATGAACGCAATGTGAGAAAGATAATAATGTGTCTTATAAGGTCTGAATAGTCTTTTTTTGATTGTCCTTCTGTTCGAGGGTGGTAGGAAGTTTTTAATCAATGTGCAGTATCGAGGTCATTCTGAAGACTTTTACATAATTATGATGTTGAACATGGATCACAATCAGAAACAATCGATATGGGTACCCCATGAAATCTTACAACATAATTAATATAATGTCTTGCTAATAGTTCAAGCCACAATTCTTCTCTTATTGAAACAAAATGTGCTGGAATGGTAATAAGATCCATAAATGACCAATATTTCATCATTAATTATGGGATTATTTGGTATCCCCATGACAAATTCCATCATAATATCCTCCCATTTCCACTTAGGTATCACAATAGGTAGCATGAATCCTCTAGGATGTTTTTCTTCTAGCCTTCACTTGATGACAAACTACACATCTTGACACATAATAAGGACTCTCCCTCTTCATTTTATCCCACAAAAAAATGTTCCATCATCTCTATATACATCTTAGTGCTACTAGGGTGTATAGAGAAATTGGATCAATGAGCATTATCCAACAATTCCCTTTTTAGATATGATATGTCAGGAACACAACGTCTCTTCCCAAATTTCAGAATTATATCTTTATATACGATGTCAATCAATATCCAATCATTCAAATCCTCAATTTTCATTTGAAACTCTTTATCATCAGTCTGGGAACTTTTTATCCTTTACAATAAAGATAGTTTGGAATCCATTTGAAAAAGTATTGATGGTTCACCTTCCATGATTATTCCCATATCCATCTTTACTACATCCATGAACATATGATCCCTTTCAACTCTTATATTATTCTAAACTCCATGATCCTTTTTACTCAAATCATCTTCCACCTTATTTCCCTTCCTCGGTTGGTAGTTTATAGTGCATTTATAATCATAGAGTATTTCAAGCCATCGTCTTTTCCACATGTTGAGTTCTTTCTGTGAGAAAATACACATTAAATTTTTTTGATCAGTATATATCTCAAATTTTTTACCATAGAGGATGTGTCTACAAACATTCAAAGAAATGATTATAGCTGCAAACTCAATCTCATGGGTGGGATTGTTTTTTTTCATTAATATTTAGCTGTCGCGATGCATAGGAAATAAATCTACCATTCGGAAAAAAGACACAACTATGTCCTTTCTTTGAAGAATCAATATAAAAAATGAATCCCATCATTCCCCATTGGTAGAGTTATTATCGAAGAATCAAATTATCTTCTATTACATTATTCATAAAAGTATTCAATTTATTTGGTCAAAAAATATTTAAACCCTATACATTTGAGCTTGGTTAATGGGTTAGTGAATCAAGAAAAATTTCAGATGAAACATTGATAATAAACATCTAATCCAATAAAACTAAGTACCTCAGTTATACTCATCGATGATGGCCAATAATGTATTGATCTTGTCTTATACGGATCAACATAGATTCCATCATTAGAGAAAATATATCCTAGATAAGAAATATCCTGAAACTAGAGTTTAGAATTTCTAAAAAACCATTATAATTCATTTCTTCTAAAAGCCTTTAGAATAGTGAGAATGTGATTTTAATGATCATCGTAGCTTTTCGAGTTTACCATGATATCTTTAATAAATACAACTAAAATGTAAACAAGATATTTCATGAAAACCCTATTCATATAATCAACAAATATAGTGTTTGATTAGTTAGTCCAATTGGAATTATGGTAAACTCGTAATTCCCATACCTGGTTTGAAAGGTTGTCTTTGAAATGTCTTCCTTATCCACACACAATTGATGATATCTAGATCAAAAGTCAATCATTGAAATATATTGAACTCTCTAAATTTTTTCAAATAAATCATCAATGTGAGGTAAGGGATAATTTTTCTTTATTGCTATAACATTGATCTATATATCATCAATGCACAACCTCATGGATCCATCATTCTTCTTAATAAAAATAACTTTGGATCCCCATGGAGTCACACTAGGGTGAAGAATTATTTTTATTACACTATTAATGTACTTGTTTCTTTAGTTATACTAATTCCATTATGGCCATTCTATAAGGATTCTTCGAAATGGGCCTTAAAATAAGAATTAAATCAATGTAAAACTCAATTTCTCATTCGAGAGGATATCCCTGTATATCCTCTATAAACACATCAACATATTTTGTACAATTAGTGTATCCCCTATTTGGAAATTCCTTTCCTCACCCATAGTTATTTCACACTCTTCCTCCATGATAACAGAATTTAGTAGATCTAATGGGGGTGGATCAAGATAACAATCTAATAGGGATATTTTTTGCTCTAAATATAATGTACTCAATATTATAATTGAAAATTGTAACATGCTTATTCTTATATTAAATTTTCGCATCATGGTCTGAAATCCAATCCATACTGAGGATTATATCCAATTCAATCATGGGTATGATGCTGATATCAACAAATAAATAACATTAATATGTCTTAATGGGAACTGATTCACCAATCATTGTTGCAATTATAATTTCCATATGAGTTATGACTTAAAACTCCATTATCTTATAAAATTGGAAATATTTAATTTTCTTTGCAAATAGGGATGATATAAAATAATGAAATGATTCAGAATAAAATAAAGAATTGGATAAATATGAAGAAAAAATTAAATTAACTTCCACTATGTCATTCAGAGAATCAAACTTATCAGTAGTGATCACATACACCTGGCCTTGCTCCCTTGTCCATTTCCGATATATGTTTCCTTAGAATTTAAGACATTAATTTGTATAATGAACCATTTTTCTTCAATTTTTGCATTAAACCATGATAACCTATTTCTTTCCCTTATAATCAAGAGCTTGGTGGACTTGTTCACCACAATTGTAACGGACTCCCTCTCCCTTTAAGAAAGTATCGGGGTGTTTTTTTACCCATTTACTATGGGATGGAAATTCACATTTTCCGTTCATCCCCTTATTTCCATTTCAAGAGTGTTCATCACATCTCTTCCTCTCTTTCTTTTCTTTAATGTCTTAGACATGGAAATTTCTTTTCTTGATAGACAGAACTTGAGATAATATCTTCATTTGATGAGAAGGATTGTGATACTAATGCTCGATAGAGAAATGATTTTAACCCATGAAGGAAATGATCAATCAAACTCCTTGTGTTACTTATATAATCTAATTAATTTTTTGTTATCCTTGTCATGTTAGACCCATAGTTGGTGACATTGTCATCCTCCATTTTTCTCAGACTCAAAATTCTTTCTTCCATATCAGCTCAATTGAATTGAGGAAATATTTTTTCTAAAAAATCTTATCAAACTCCTTATATTCCATATTTTATACTTTTTCATCCTCTATTGTATTTGGAATTATTGAACACCATTGATCTGCATCTCCCATGAGGGGAAAAAATACTAGGAAAACTATTCCCCTTTCACTACTCCCCAATGCAAGAAATATTTTCTATAATGAACTTATCCATTTCTCATCTATATTGGATTTGTTGTTACATTGAATGTTTGTGGTTGTTGCCTCATGAATTGATCTTACATTGATCATCCACGTTGTGGATTAGGGTGATCTATACTGGTATGGTTATTATTCATAACCTAAGTGAGTTAACCAAGTATGGTTATTATTTTTCCAAAACTGGTTGCATCAACATCTCCAAATTAATTTTCTTGAGTAGGAAGGAAATCCCTACTTGGATTACGTGAGTTGATATGGTTTCAATTCCTCCCACTAGAAGCCATTTCTAAAAAATGGAAAACACAATATTAGTGTATAAATACCAATACGTAATTCAAAACTAGTAATATATCAAACATAAATTGAATAGTTTATTCACATAATCCATAATCATAAAAATATTTTTTAGGAAGTATTTACTCATAAATCTTTTATAATGGCTTGTAAAAAAAATAGATTTATCCTAAGCGTATCCCACTAGATTTTCATAACCACGAGAATATAAAGGCCAATTGCCATGTACCAAGATACCCCAGGTCAAAGCCAAAACTTTTTTTGTGTTTTCAAAGTCATTGCATTGTTACATAACATTGGAATGATCACAAGATATAAACTCTTGAAATACCGATTACTTTATTAGACTTGGAAGTACTATATACATATATAAGTTTTACATTACAACATAAAATTAATTTTTTTGACCATTTGAACACACTCATATACTTGGACTATATTGGTAGATTAATCATAATATACTTTTTTACATCCTTCGAAAAAGAATAAATAAGAAAGGGGTGACCTCAAATTCTTAGTAAGGATAACAATATAGCAGAACCTATCATAAATAAGCATAAACATTTATGGAAATATATAAGACTAAAATATAATCCTTTTAAGCATAAACTAAAACATAATATAAAAAATTTAAATCATATAATTCCATTTACTTATTCACATGGATATTCTACTAGTTCAATAATCCAATGCCATATCAATTTCCAATTTCAAAGTGAAGGAATGTATAATGACCGACATCATAACGAAAAATTCAAGACCTCTTTCCTAGACTACAAAGAAGATGTTGTCAATTCCTTGTTCCACAACACAAGTTCGCATCATGAGATTTACCAATTTATCGAGGAATTATAGTGGGCTACACCTATCATTTAGTAAGTCCATTGCATTTCTCATATGAGAATGTTGAAACATAACATAAAAAATTGTATTAAAAGTAATATAAATTTTTTTAATACTTTTACCAAAAACCATGCATGGTATACAAATTACAAATCAATAATCAAACATTTTAAAAACACATAAAAAAATATGTATGATAGTATCATAATAAATCCACATCAAACTAGTGTAAAATTCATCAATGGATGTTGACATTGATGACATCAAACCTATTTTAGAGACATAAAGCATTCTATTTTGAAATAATATAAAATAAAATAATTATAAAATAAAACATTTGTTTGGAAAATATTTTTATAAGCCTATAATTGAAGCATAGAAGGTGTTATAATGACTGAAAATAGCCACAACCACCGTATAAAAAAATATTCTTACCTTAATTTACCGAAAAGGTCATAAAGGACCTTGTTTGGAAAATGATATAATGATTCTATTCAAAACATTTTATATAAAGTTAGACAACATTACAAATGAATTTAACCCATAGTATAGAAAATAGTAAAGTAATTTTGAAATTCATTTTTAAGAAACATGGATGTTGATTATAAAGAGGTCCTAGTAGATACTTATGTATTAAAACCATGGAGAATGAAGAGTTTGTAGAATCTACCCTTACATTGTAATCTTCCATAGTCGAGGGTGAGTTAAAATCGTATATAATTTTGAAATAATTGTTATTAACTTATATAATAACCACATATATAGATATGATATCATATATGATAATCTAATATTTCTGTGTTAATGGCAATTTAGTAGTATAATCGTTTAGGGTGTTACCTGATTCATTTTCATTTATATGTTTTCTTAAATAAGTCAGGTTAGTTATTAATGGGATTTATATAAATCATATCCAGAATTATATTAAGTTATTCAACATTGTTTTTTAACCATAAAATAAAATTTATTCTTGAATGGTTATGAAGGAGAATGAATCTCATCACGTTCATGGAGACGGTAATCCGTACATATGCACGAGCGGCAGTACCATTATATTGATGGTAAAATAGTATGTAATTGAATGTTATATCATATATATAGAATCATTAACATGTTATATTTATTAATTAAATAAATTATACGCATTACAATACCAATCAAAATAATTATGTTTTTAATAACAAACACCACAATGACGTGGAGATGGTAAGTCGTACATACGCATGTATGGTGACTTCATCATTTAGAAGATGCATAGAATAATGAATATTGTTGTACCATATTTATAATAACATCCCATTATTTATAAGTTATTTTAGTTATTATTTTTCAATGGAAACAACAATGAAAGAAGAAGTGGAGGAAGAAAAAACTTTGTAAGAGGCGGTGAAAATATTGCCTCTTCTTTGGCTGTTTCCTTTTGATTTTATCTAATGGGCTCCATAGGATGGATTTATGATCACATTAAGGCTTATAGGTTTATGTGAGTGTAATTGGGAGGATATATGAGAAGGGGATGGATGCGAAAAATAGCTTTGATGTGTAATTTTGAGACAAGGGGTGGGGGTACCCTTTTATAAGGGAGGCGAGGGAAACATTCAGAAAAGATAGAAATATTAATTAGTATACAATATTATTAGGTATATAATGGCTCTAAAACATTTATTTTTAGGATAAGTTTGGTATGGATACAAAACCTCTCAAACAATAGATTTAGATAGGTTTACGTCACCACTTTAACCTTATCTTTTATATTTAACTCTTAGTTAAATAGATTACCTTTTATCATGTATTCTTGTATTATTATAATAATTCATTATAAACATATTATAACAGTCCAAAAACCACCATGTTGTTCATTATTGACATATCTAACCTTATATAAGTCCATTATCCAAACTAATGATTTTTAGGAATATTATATTAATTAATAATATAGTATTTGTTTTACAAAAACATTTATGTCAATATTTACAATATTAAGTATTTTGATTTTTTGAAAGTTTGAAAAAATATATTACTTCCAAAAAAATAAATTAAATAAATCCTAATATTTCATATTAATCTAGAAAATTAGTAGATTTAATCAAATGTCTCAATTTACATTTATTTAAATATTTATAATATTAATTATTTTATTCATTCATTAATTAGGTAATTACTGTATCATTATTGTGTCATAAAATATTTTAATTATATAAAGTCAAAAAAATATAAATTCAATAAAATTATGTAGAAAATACTTTTAAATTCCTAATGATATTTATAGTTAAATATATATTTTGTATAACACTATATTTAAAATTTTTTAGTTATGAGAATTTGAATTTAACACTTTTAATGTTTCTTTAAATAAAATAATATTAAATGTCTTAATCTAATCCACGTGGATCAAAGAGGATCATATGTTATTCTTGATGTTTATTTTTGTTGAAATACACTTATCTAATAGAAATTGGACATGTGTTAGGGTAATTATAATATATTTTTTAACATTAATTACCCTATTTACTTGTAACTATGTTAAATAAAATACAAAAGTTACCATTAACCAAAACTTATTTTCATATTACTATACAAGATTTTACTAACTGATGTCATATGTGTCTCTCTAATGTTTGAAATTCAATATAGAGATGTGGTAAAATTTACTTTTATGAAATTTTCTAACGTGCATAAAAGGTTGGTAAAATATGTTAAAAAGATCAAAAAAAATTTTACATCTAATTTTATTATAAAATGACTTAGATTAATTAAATTGAAAAAATATAGGTTTTATTTATCTATTTATACTTAAAATAAATTCAAATAAAATAAATAATTATTTAAATAAAAAGTCAGTTTTAAACAATAATGTTGTGTTTTTTCACTATTCATAATAAATAAAAGTTCTCATAAAAATACAAAAAAATAATCCTAAGATAATTTTGATATTCTAAATCCAAAAAAGTTCATTTTGAAAAATATAGTTTATAAAATTTCAAAAATTGGTCATTACTATTCATAACTACTTTTAAAACGACTAGTTTGATTTTTCGTGGTGTGCTTGAAGTTGAAGATCTGTATATCGCAAGCTATTGTATTATTCAAAAGGAAACATACTGTGTAAGATTCAGGTATTACATTGTCTTTACTATCAAACCTTGTAATGGGAGGACTAGGTATGGTGGGGTAGTCCTTTCATCTCCTGGGACTCCGACCGTGCTGGATAAACCCATCTGAATCCACAAGGGAGTTATTCCAATTCTTTGACGTGAACCAAAGATACTCATTCACAATTTATTCTTTCATGGGATCTAGGGATCAGGGGTATGAGGAAAGATCATTATCTTTTGTTATATCATCTAAACAGACTTTTAATTGATGCTGGTCTTCATGCACATCCTTCTCATGAGTCACTTCTTAAAATGGAGGAGAATCATCAACACCCAACATGACAAAATGGTTTTAGGAACAGCTAGAAAACCCAGTTATACATATTCAATCAGGTGATAGAGGATTTTAGACCTCACGAAGGACCTGTTCAATCGGCACTTGGATATTAACTTGGCATGGGCTATAAATTGTACTCACACCAGCCCCCTGATCTTCAAGAACCCCCTGAAATTCATAACATTTAAACTGGAAGGGTTGCCATTACCTGATCCGAGGGACATAACCCTTTGGGGAACTTGGAAACAAATCTCACAGCTACAACATATGTGCGAGGGTTCCTTGGACCCGCGATCACCCCCCTCATCCTCCCCTAATACTCAAAGGACCAACCATAATGAATGGTTGATACCTAAATCCTGCCTCAGACAACCAGAAACATCTTCCACCCTCGTCTCGGATATCATTGGTCCTGTTTCCTTTTGGGTGGCAGTAGGAATTCTCACATCCCTAATAGCCCTGCTATCCACTTTAGGAGAAATAAAAGATATATTATTATTCACGTTATTGGGATTATTCTTTGTTGTGACCTACAAAGATTGATCTGCTACCAAAACACACTATCATATACGAGAATCACGAACAATACACTTGCAAAATGAATAGAATAGAAACCATGAATCATAGAATAATTCTTGGTACCAACGTAATTCACCTTCAACCTTGATTTATATGGAATCCAGTGGGATCATTGATATGTCAACATCAACAGAAATAATCATGGAAATTGGATGACACATAGCATGAGTATGAATGTCCGAGAATAGAAAACGCCCAACCATATTTACTATCAAATGAAGAATCGTTATATTTTGAAAGGGAAAAGGGTGACTGGGAATGGAAATCCAAATTGACATAAAGGGAGTGTTGTGGAAGAGATGAAAATAAAATGTCCACTAAAGGTGAGAAAAATGGAATCCTTGAAGAAAATGGGGAGCATGATACACAGTAGATATGAGATTGTATTCATTTTAAAATTGGATCAAAATAATACTTGAATCCAGAATCCCTACAATCATGCTTCCATATAGCATCAAATAAGAGTAAACAAATTTGACGAAGTCATTCATAGATGGTTGATGCTTGCTGAATCATGAAACCAAAGATAGATCCAACATTTCTGAATCTCTGGTGAACTCTATGGAAGAAATAGGTACAGAACGAACTACATGCTCGAGCAACTGGACCTTAGGGAAACCTCTATTGGGGAAATAATTAGAAGGGTAGTCGGGTTAGTGAATAGGTAAAATAAGGGAGCATAGATATAAGATGAGGTACGATGAGGACCCTCATATCCATTGGGCCTGGAAGGGATATGGAGGGGAGGTGGTGGCACGTTTAATACCTTTTCCATTGTTAAAAATACACCAGTTTTGTTAATTCTACTCAGGAATAAGATCCCTACTATTTTACAAGACAAATTTGAATCAATTTCTCATGTTACCTATGATAATATATGGGTGTCTATTTATGTTGAATAAAAATGATGACACACTAGGTATATTTTCATTTTTGAAGAGTTGAACCTCATTAATAATCCCATTATTTCATTCTTATTTACACTATTAAGAGTTGTGATCAATGGTGTTGAAGAATCCTGAAAGCTAAATAGATTAGATTTTGGTATATACACTTATTCACTCCCCACATACTGTATTTCACCCTTCCTATTATCCAAATGATATATCATGAGATTATATGAATTGTTGTGTGGTGTGATCCCAATCCAATATGGGACATTATCCAGTAGGAATATATTTAGAGTGGGTAGTCATCCAAAGCCACGATAAGAGTTTTTCCAATTTTTTTTTTAATATTAGAAGTGATATTTGAATATTGATATGATTTAGTTTTCTTTTGATATTGTAATATATTCCTATAACAAGTTCATATTCATATGATATTCTCTTATTGATCTTGATTTATTGTTGATAATTCAATACTCATAAGGAACATTTTTTTTATGAAATGATATTACTCCATGATTAATGATTTTTCATTTATTTATATCTGGTTAATAATTTTCAAATTAATGATCATGTTTTCAAGACGTTATTCATATATTAATATCACTTTTGATTTTTGGATAATTTCCCCAATATTTACCCTTATTTCTGCCTAAAGAATCATCTATATTTATCTTTCCATTGCCTTGGGATATAACGAATGGTATTATGTAGGATATCTCAATAAATGGTACTATGTGATAAGAACTTATAGGGATATGTCTAATATCATTATTTTTAATAGTTTATTAGGAATATAGAAACTAAAGAAAATAAGACATTATGGCTTTGGGGTTTGTTCTATTTCTAGATATATTGAATATTAATCTTAAATGATAAAATATTTATTTATGGAAATATCAGACCACATTAAAATTCATATGTTATGACTTAAATTCAAATGATCAAACCAAATGCTTATGATATTAAAAAACATCAAAAATTCAAGCTTCCCACCAATGACCACCTTCCTCAACCTAATTCCATGACTTCTTATCCTCCAAAACATTATCCAAGGTAGCATCACCCTATCATATAACTCAACACAACATGAATGAATTTTTAGTTTCTTCATCTCTTCCATATTCTCTTCAAAATTGATCATCAAAAATAATATTGTATTAAAGACATTTACAATAGCTAGTAGTTATCCAAATAATTTGGTCAGTTCACTAAAATCAATAACCACTTTTAACATCTATATTCATATTATTAAATATAATCTTCACATTTTTTTTATTTAATCAATAAAATTAACATCTTAAATATTACACCTAAAAACCCATTACATTATTCAAGGAAGAACCTCTATAATATCTCCATTATTATTCAATTAAATATTGGTATCTTATTTATCACCATGATTTATTAATTTAATCTAACAAAATTAAATCTAATGGGTACAACTATTGAAAAGTTTTCCATTTTTTTCAATTGGTGTTTTATTTGTACATTTTTAGTAATTCACAATAGAAGATTTTATGATTTATTATTATTATTGATTAATTATCCTAGAATATAATATTAGATTTAAATTCTAATTAAGATATTTCCCATAAAATATTGGTTTTATGAATTATGTATGGGAATTGTGTTTTGGTTTTATAATGATATTAGGGAAGTTAATGATATTAGGAGTAAAGGATTCCATTTTACTAATTAATTATACAGTGTGACCCTAGTGACATGTTAATTTATTGGAATTTGATTGACATATATCATTATATATACACATATTTTATTAATTTTTGTTTTTGGGCCTATTGAATCACAGTGTCATTTATTATTTCGTTGGGTTATAGATTATATAACTCTGTAGTCAATTATAATTAGTGTTTTTATCATTTAACAGCATGAAGTGTAACTTATTATCTTGAATTAAGTAGATTAAATGAGATTTTTTAATTATTTCCATATTGTTAGTTGTGTGAAATTATTTTTAGCATTTTTTAATTGGTTGTTTCACTATTGATTTAGAAGTGGTGAATGATATATTTTCTTATCTTTGAATATAATATTAATGATCACACTCATGATATCTTGATGTAAACAAAATCAAATTTATTTTGAAAATTAAAATTCTGATACATAGTATACCCTAATGTTTGATCATTACAGAACCATGTAGATATAAATACACTTTTATAATAGTGATGAGGAGGATGATCAACATTAGAGAACATTGTGAATTATGAAATCTCGTTGAGTTACACCTAATGGTGACCAAGTCCATTAGTTGATGAAAAATAGACAAAGAGATCACCAATATACCATGATCCCCTAAAAAAAATACTATGATCATGTATTCCATCATATATTGGGTCATCTACTATGTATCCATGTGATCAGTGATTACCGACATCATGATCATATCAATATATGAAAAACATTGATGGGTTACTCTATTCTTGTGAAAAATATCAACTTAATCCCCAAAAGTCATTAGATTATGTGATCCATCCTACCCAAATAAACAATATTCCAACTAAAGATGATGTGATGATAGACTGCCATACCTCTCCAGAATATAAGGTCTATCTAACAAATAAGTGGTATATATATCCTATCCATATTTATAAATCCTTCTATTAATATTTTAGTATGGAAAATAGAGAAACTAGTTAAAATTATGAACAAAAAGTAATTATTTCTTTATTCAATTTTGTTTCAGTGATTTAAAGGTAATCCCCATGCCCCGGAATGTTTGATTTAGTTACCATAGAAAATAGATACTGGTGAAACTCAAAAGGAAAACAAAACTACGTGAACATTGATAGGTAGAATTCACTATGTAAAAACTATGGCGTGTGGTAACATCCAATTAATCTTGTCACCCATGCTAGTGTTATAATATTCAAAATATGAAAAGAGAATATGTGATAAAGGTATATGTTAAATGATATCTTCTTTTTAAAATGACTATTTGAAATTATCATTGATCACAATGTAAATCTAATTAATATTGTCTTCTGTAACAAATTATTAGTAAAATATTTTTTCCAAGATCCGCCAAAATGGGATTGTGGATGTCCCTCACATCACTAAATTAATCCAATACAAATATTAAAATGATAGAAATAAAAAATAGAATTTTTTTACTTTCTTTATTGTCCAAATACATTAATGACCTTCTTATGTCATCATATAATGTCACATGAAATACATGATCTAGACAAGAACAACCATGTGAACCCATTAAATAATGTATTCACTTGATAAAAGAGATATACTACCTACCCTAATGAAATTATAAAAAACCATAAATAATTAAAATCATATAATACTTTTATAATGTAATCCGTAATCAAGTGTAAAATGTTGATAGACTGTTATTATAAATAATATATTACCTATCAAATTAATGATACATGGCCCTAATGGGCCTCACATGAGGAATAAGCCACAAAAATATAGTCCTTCTCTTAATCTAATTGCTAGGTTAAATTTTATAAGGCTTTCCCATAAACATAATCCTTACTGATGGAAAATGAAATTTTTATTTCAAAAGAAATATTTAGTAAAAGTTGGGTACCACATATGTTAAATGGAAAAGGATCATACTAATAAAAATAAATCCAAAAATCATTGAAGATAAGAATAAGTTCATTTGAATAATTCCCCCTAAATACCACACAATTATTTCAATTTACCTTCGTATTTAGATCAACATTAATTAGATATTGAAATTTAATGGTCAAATTATACATTGTTTAGATATATACCTACAAATTGGTCTTCCTTTAATTGAATGATCATGAAAAAATGTGAACTAGTTTTTTGATCAACAACATTTTAACCTCATTAATATCAAATGAAACAATTCTATTATAAATTTCAATATCTTTCCCATGTGGGGAATTGATCTGGAAATCTCTTTCTAGAATTTCATTCTTAGATTGAGGACTGAGATCAATTTTTTTTATTTTTCATCACTCATGTTTTCTAACACAACAGAACACTCTTTTATCATAATATAACAACACATGATGATCATATTACCTCTTTGAAGATCCAAAATATTTTTAATTTCATATTCCTAAGACATGGATTCCTAATCATTCACACTATTTCTTTTTTTTAGAAATTGATTCAATTGGTTTAAGTAGGTGAGTGTTATCCTTATGCCTATTATCATTTTTCCTCTATGCATTGTGAGACTCGCCACATCCTTATTTCACTTAATACTATTATTTTTCCATAGGTTCAATATTATTATACATTTTATTACATCTGAACTAGCTACTAATAAATGAGTAGATATCCCTTCAGTAGGTTTGGACTCATTGGTATGTGGAGTCCCCTACTCAATCTTTTATTATCTCACCTTTCTTGAAACAAATATCTATTTAGAATAAAATTTAATTTGATGAAAAAATCCCCAAAAATGAAATTAATCAGTATGAAAATTTCTTTATATTGTGATGTCGAACTATATGGTATAATCATATCACATATCCATAAATTGATCACCTCTAACAACATGGTCTTGATTTCCCTTGAAATTTGACATTTAAGATGAATCCTAATGGATTAAAAATACATCATCAACCAAATATTATCCCAATTCATGCTTAAATATTTTTTATGAAGCAACAGTAATGAATCTTATTTTAAGTGTATTATTAATGGACATTGTATGGATTATTTTCAAGACCATTCATTTAAATGTAGGGTGATTCCAAGGCCTGATGCCATTGGAATATGTTTTTGAAATATATTAAATATATTTAACAACTTGCATGTGATGTTCTACTGAACAAGTGGAATAAATTCTAAATAGAGGTCCATATAAAAAATTTGAGGGAACTATTGAGTTCATTATGTGGGGATTACCCTAGGTGTGACATAAACATGGTTGGTACAAGTTGTTTGAGTAAATTATGTTGTGGGTGATGAAATGAATTAAATAATAAAATAATATTTTTTTTCAATTTCATCGATGCAACGATTGATGAATCATTAAATAGATTGTTATAGTTAAGTCCCATGTATAGAAGGGTAACCCTAGGACCATTGGAGAGACCATTTGAGGACTTCTCTCAGATGAAAGGCAACCATATTGTAGATCAATAGTCAGTATGAAAACAAATTAAAGGAACTCAGCAATGATCAAGGTGCAACTTCGTTCGTCATCATTGATCGATCTGAATAAAGGTGGGGATGTTTTCTAATTCTAAATCTTACTCGTTCTTTATTTATATGATTAACAGGAATGAATCAACAAATAAATTGATTCACTAATTGGACATATTGCATGATGGTTGTTTTTTATGGTTTATTGATGGGTGAATTACTTTTTGATATCATATTCTCCACTTCTGTCTTACAAAAAAAATCGAAGATCATCATTAAAATTGATCAGGGTCTATTCCTCTTTGTTTTTCTTGTAAATTAATCCTCAAATAATTTTAGCACAAAACGTGTTCTTCATTTGTCCCATTTTTTGATATAACCTACTAAATATTCCATTTTTCTCTTGTTTCATTGCGTAATGTTCTAATATCATAGTTTTGTGATAGGAATTACATGGAGATGGTGTGACGATTAGAGCAGTGATGGTTGAGACAGCTTGGGTAACTGATTTCACGATCATTTGGTGTGCAATGAATAATGATTAATAAATATATTTTTTGAGTAGATCAATGGTCCGAATATTACTATTCGGTGATATATTTGTTTGATTGGAATTGATCCCATGTTTTTTGGAATGGGGATCGGTGGATCAATTATTTGAAGAATGAATGAATTCACAGAACCATATCTAGAATTCATGGAATTTTTTATTATATGAAGTGTAAATTGAATCTAAATACCATGTAGGACCCCTTTGCAATGGATGGGGCTTCCAGAGATACTGAAGGATAACACGACATGTGACCCTAGTCACATGGTACTAGGTATCTACCTATTGACATGGAGTGTAACTCGGATGGTACACGAACACGGGTTGGAGTACACATGTTGGATCACACCACGTACTCCCTAACACAAAAATGACCTAGAAAATGTTCATGGGCTAAGAAATTTACTAACACATGGGTAGAGTACACAAAAATCATATATGTCATGTAAATCTATATAGACTTGGGAAACATACACAATATATTTACTCAAGATGAAGCTTTTGTCAAGGGTCACAGTGTTTGACCCTACTACATGATGTGTACTTCATTAGAAATGTATTAGATCATGTTTCCTCTATATCTGGTATATTTTTTTCCAGGGTCTGTTACCTATAAACAATAACTATGGGTTAGTATGTAATTGTCCCCTAAATATTTACAAATAATATCTTTAGAACTACTTCTTGGATAGAGTTTTTTGAATCCATCTTTATGGCCAAATGTGAGATCCTTTATTCATCTGCATTCCTTATGTTGAGTTGTTGGTATCATCATAACCAAAAATATATAGGCTATAATCCTATTATTTTCCTATGAATGCATAATGAGTTGTTGTTATCACTCCATGGACTTGGGAGTGATCATTATCTGTGTATCAAATATCTTTATGCCTATAGTATGTGCATATAATGGTGAGACCTCATGGGCATTACCTCTCAGATGGAATTCATTAGTCTTTCAAAATCCGAATTAGGTTGTCCCAGATGAATTATTTGTGGAATATTTGATCTAGAATGTGTGTCTTGAAAACTAATTTTGTGAATTACCATTATACATTGTATATTTGTTTAGTTTACCTATATTTTCATGTTATAGGGTTTTTTTAAATATAACTATGTAGATAAAATTATATTTCCATTGTTTTATGCTTTGTGGTTTTGGGGTTCCAAACAGGGTATTTTTATACTCACCCCTACATGATCATTTCCAATACTTGTAATTTCTTTTGTAGAAAAATTAGATTTTGAAAGTGTCCAAGTGAGACTAGTACCATCTGATGTGAAGAGATACTAAACATACCACATTGTATTCCTAGGATTCGTAGATATTTGTCCCTTTTCTATCATGTCAGAATTCTTATAAAAATATTTTTGGGATTTTATTTTGATGTTATTACATTACTTTAATTATTTTTATATTCTAACGGTGGTATTTTGATGTTTGAAAGCACAATTGTTATGTTTTTTTATCATTTAATCATTATATAGGCTTCGAGATGTCTATACATGACTTGTTAATTTGGATAATAAATCCAATGATAGTGATATGAATACTCATCCCTATTCTCCATCAGCTGGCCTATTAGAGGCAAGAATTTGTTGTTTTGGGATGGGCCCCTTTAGGACATGTCATGAGAGATTATTATTAGAGCATTTTGTTCTACAATATGACCGAGAGACATTGATATTGGTCTGAGGAATTAGGGTTATGTGTTTCAAGATTTCCATTAATTATAGGGACTCTATTGTTGGTGAGGAATCCATCATATCCATGAACAAGGACAATGACCACATGTTATTTGATTCGATACTTGATAACATTGGCTATAGGAAGAACAATTCTACATGTATAGTATAAAAATTATTCGTGGTTTCCATGTAAAAATAATTTCATCATTCTAGATATACTCATTGACCGTAATGCATAGTGATTATTTTAGGATGGCTCCATGATTTATTCCAGATTGGATTTATAATCATGATCATGAGGACGATCCCTTTAGCAATGAGGTTTTCATTCATGGACCAATTCTTGAGATGTTATATCTAGGTGGTGTACCGGTTATACCAGTACCTATAGAGAAGCATGTGGTACTTGTATTTCCAATAGATTTTTTGCATAGTGTGATCACACTTCACATGTTTTAGTGATAGATACCCTATAGGTTCCATGATGAGCCTTCCCAACATGCGATAGAGGACTTGATTGCGGTGGTGACACATGTTTTCCATCCAACAATGGCACTATAAAATCAAATGGGTGTCAAAGTGGAGAGCCTTAGTTATGGATTGGTTGGATTATAGTGGGGTTTGGTTACACCGACATATGACAATGAGACTCTATCATGGTCATAGTTTGAGAGACCATTCAGAAATGAATTATCTCTAGCAACACTAAGGGATGAATATATCCAAGAGCATCTATATTTTCATCATGGTAGCATGATATTAGCTACGTATTCACCGAGGATTACCAACCTCTTTAGTTATTTGATGTATATCGGTTTTGACCAGATCTTCAGGGAACAAACCTTCAAGTGAGGGATACATAGAGTCATCCAAGATAGATTTTTCGCTTTATGAATTCCATCCTAAGTTGGTGTGATAGAGAAATAATTAGTGGTTAATAGTTTCCTAGATGAATAGATACAACCTATGGTTTCTAGTGGCGGGAATATGGGATCAGGGACTTTGGAAGATGGAAGATAATGTTAGTCCAAGGGACCTTGACGTTCAAGATATTTGAAGAGGAGTTCACAATATGGAGTGTATGTGGCCTATGACACACATAATCGGTTCAGTCTGCCAAGGGAGAGGTAATGATACTCATGTGGTGGTATAGGAAATATTCAATGAGATTTTAGGTCCACCATATAAATGATAGAGAGGCTGTGGATGGGAAATGGAGGGAGAGGTATTGGTAAAATAAGGTATTTTCATATGGTGAAATATATGGTAGAGGTGAAGAGGGAGTAGGAGTAGGCGGTAGATGGTCTGAGTTTACCCCACCATATACCCTATGTGGTCCTTGCCAAGATCAGGGAGCTAAAGGATATGGGTGGGGACAACTACAGGTGGTCGAAACATTGGCATAGAGGCTTCATGAATGATTTGAGGTATGATATGTTTCTTTCCACCTTATTGTACCGATAGACATAGATGCTACTTATTCCATTTTATCACATATTTGTTCAAGACAGAGATTCTGGTTGAGTCCTTGGATCCGCCCTTATGTTTGGAGAAATATTCTGGAGAAGACATATTTATCACACAATTTTTCTAATGGTTTTGGCGGACTCTTTGAGGATAGAGTTTCTATAGGGATCTATTTATTGCAGCAATGAGGCCTTAAAATGTTATCTTGGGTTTGGAATTTTTATCCATAGTGAATGCATTGATTGGATATTTCATGTGGAGAATGAGGTGTGTCCATAGTTATTGAGCATGGTTCCCCTTTATCAGTGAAAGGAAATACCATACAACATATGATGGACTAATGAATTGGAGGGTGCGGCCAATTACATATTAGTTGGATAGCTTATACCTTGGTAAAGTGTTCATTATGAGTCCCCAATTTTCTACAGTGATGGAAGAGTTCATTTAACAATTACTTAAGATGTTTCTAGGATTACCAACACAATTATAGATGGAATAATACATTTATATTCACCATAGGAGTACAGATATTCACAACAACATATCTGATAGAGCTCGTAGATCTTTGTGAGATGAGGGTGAAGTAGGAGTACTTAAAGAGGAAGGTTTTTTTGAACAATTGTTTCACCATAGACAACTACATTTTTTTCAAGTAGGATTATTGGAACTTAAGGTTATTTCTAGACTACTGGAACATGAATTATGTGACCTTCAAGAAAAGGTATCCAATAACAAGGATCGATGACCTCATTGATTAGTTGATATGGGCTCAATGGTTCTCAAATTCTGGAATTGTGTAAGGTTATCCCAAGTTGCAAGTATATGATGAGGATATAACAAATAAAACATTTGTATTTCAATACCTTCACTATGAGTATTTCATGATTCCATTTGGCATGAAGAATTCATCAACAGTATTCATGGGACTCATGAATGGGATATTTTAGTCATTCTTAGTCTGATTCATAGTAGTATTCATTGATGATATGCTTATGTATAGATGTGAATGGAGGATAATAAAAGACACGTAAGGATAGTTTTGGGCATTATACGAGAGAAAAAAACTATATAGAAATATCTCAATGTACATGTTATGAATCAAATACATTAAAATTATTGGTTACATTATCTCAGTGAATGGTGTGGCGGTGGACCATTCCAAGGTTGAGTTTGTGTTATCATAGGCTATAGCCAAGAGAATGACATAGGATCATAAATTATTTAGGATACAAGGATATTAATGGAAGTTCATAGCTAATATCTCTAGGAAATCATCTCCCATGAAAAATTTGACGCAAAAGGGGAAACATAGTTTCTAGGTGGAGAAGAGAGAGTAGGATTGTCATCAGTTGAGGTAGATTTTGAGAAGATCTCCCTTATAGATATTTATAGAGGTGGGTGTCAAGTATGTAGTGTTCTAAGATGAATAAATCACCATGTTTGGTTGTGTTTTAATGTAGAGTCAGGAACTGACTACCTATGGTTCATTCTAGTTCTGACCACATTAGAAGAGTTATCTAACCCACAATCATGAGTTAGTAGTTGTAGTATTCACACTAAAAAAGTGGTGAAACTATATAATGTGTGATTAGTTTATCATCTATTTCGATCACAATATAATCAATTATATATTATTATAGAAGTATAATAACATCATATAGGGTTTATGGATAGACTATATACAGAATTAGGACTTCAAAGTCTTCTAAACTTCTATGAAGGGAATGTTGTAGAATATTCTCTCTATATGGGATCTTTTTCATAGTTGTTGATCTAGGATTAAGAGAATATGGACTCATTATAATTATCCAATTTTGTGTGATAGTATAGCATCATACCTCAAATATAGGTTTGTTACCCCTCTACACATGCTACAAATTATAGTGATCAACATGGGAATATCGATTATGAGACCCTATGTAGTCATATATCCACTAGACATTCTTCTAACGGGGTTTTCAAATGTGGGTAACATGTATTTCTTTAAAAAGGATTAATAATGGTACTATTTACATTACCTGAGTAGTTCCTAGTATAATTTCATATATATTCCCTGGAGGCATATCCAGGTGTCACAATGATGTATCAGTACATATGATTTTAGTTTTCATCATCAGGGAGGAAGAAAGGAGGTGGTAAGTTTTTCTCTTGATGCCTTGTCAATAATTGAAGGCTGAGAACCAAATTCCAGCATGTTTAGATCAACCCCTTAAGGTTTCAAAGTGTATGTGGGAATGGATATCAATGGAATTTATGATGGTCATTCCAAAAATTTACATTGGAAAAGATTCTATTTTGGTGATTGTAGACAGAGTCACCATGTTAAACCACATCATTGCTATTTGGGGACTAAGTTCATTAGAAAAAACGAGATTCCTCTACATGTAAGAGATAGTCCGACTCCAAAGAGAATCATTGATGGTAATTTTATACCATTATTCTCTCTTCATATCCTAGTTTTAGTAGGGATTATAAGAGGAATATGGGAATAATTAACACTTGAGTATAAAAATTCATCCCCAAACAGACAACCATACTAGTATTGGAGCACATGTATTGTAACACCCCATGATTTCATAGTACGTTATTTTTCAAAGTAATTCAATAACAAGCACTACACGCAATACCGAGTTCTAGCGCACCGTGACTTACCAAACTATTCGTTGAAAAGGTGTTATGAATATTATTAACTGAATTTTGAACTTTAAATAATCCTTATAATTTTAGAATAAATATTATTAGTTACTTAGACATAATATAGGATCAAATTCATTTTTTAAGATAAAGGAAGTATTTTTCAAAAAAATGAAATTTTATAACTTTTTAATGGTGAACCTTTTTGAAATAAAATATTTGAAACATTTATATATTAAATTTGACAAAAAAACGTCTTCTTTACAATCGGGACATAAGAATTTAGGTTCAATAAAATTTTGTTACTTTTCTGATAACTTTTATATTGCGATGAATAGTGAAAATTACTAAATTTTAATTAAAAACAACTTTTTTAATCAAAATAATTAATAGTGGTAAATTATGAATTTGAGTGATTTTAACATATAATTAGATTTTTTTCTTACCATTTAATCCAATTTTTTTCAGTGGGCATAATTTCACATTTAAACTGGATATAACCAAGTGTCAATCTTTTGATAGTTATTATTTCTTAAAAACATGCTTTTTGTTTTGACTACAGGAATTAATTTTAAATTAATTTCTGCCACTTCTGTGTTTTGATTTTAGAAAAATGTATTCCATATTTAGAATCCGGAGGTCCAACTTTTCTAAATTGTTAACTTATATTTTTATACATATTGAATAATTACTTCAGATAATATTTTATTTACCATGGTTAAAGGGTAAATCCGGTAAATAATGGTAAAAAAATATTATAATAATATTAAATTACCTTGTACCATGTCCTAACCCAATTGGATGATACATGTTTGACCATGGGCATCATGGGGTAGATTTTCGGACCCCATGTAGGCACTTGTATGTGATAATGACACTTTATATTAATTATGTTAAGGTAAATACAAAAAATGACACAAACATATTTCTTTTAGAAAAATAGTTTTTACATATGGTTATATATGTTATAATTTCGACTATAAATATTTATTATAAAAATAAAAATATTCCCTATATAATTGAATTTTATTTATAATATTTAGACATTGAATAATTAAATTTATTTATGACACAGTAATGATGTAGTATTTCCCATATTAATGAAAAAATCAAATAATTGGTATTATAATTCTTAAAATAAATATAATTTGAGAGATTCAATTACATAAATGAATTTTATTGGTTAATATGAAATGTTATTATTTCTTAAATTAAATTTGTTCTAATTAATAATTTTTTTAATATTTTAACCAAAATCAAATATTAAATATTGTCAACATTGACATAAATGAGTTTTTAAAACAAATAATATATTATAAATTGATATAATATTCCAAAAAAATCTTAGCTTCGGAAAAAGGAATTATATAATGATAATTTAATCATTAATGAACCACTTGGGGTTCTCTTGGATGTATATAGAATAATTATTGACCATATAATATAAAAATACAAAGAGACATGGTAAATATTAAACTATTTAACAAAGAGTTAAATCTAAAAGTTAAGGTTAATATAGTGACCCAAACTTGTATAAAACCTATTGGTTAGTAGACTTAGACCCATAACCACCTTATCTATTACATAATACATCGAGCGAAGTTTGTACCCTTTTCTAACCCTAACATTATCCCGGATTTCCCATCGATTACATTGGGTTCGAAGGTCCCGGATCTGCATCTTGGGTACCCTCAACTCTCAATTTCTGTTTCGGAGTTCTCCTCGGCGTCGAATCTCCTGAATCTGACTCAGATTGCACGATTTAATCAGCGAAGACCGTTGATTGATGATTTTGATAGGTTTGTGTTCAGTAACTGGGATTTGCAGGATCGTGCGGTAGTGGGATTGCGTGACAAGAATCAAATAATGATAAGATTCTCCTCAGAAGACGACTTGGTTCGCGCTTGGTCTCGTCCGTTGCGGAGGATGTTGTTTTTCCCTCCTTTGATGGACCTTCGATATGTGCATGAATCGGGATTCACCCTTAGCTCCCTTATGGGTTAGTATTCCTAATCTTCCGTTGCCATTTCAAAATCCCTTTATAATTCGTATGCTCAGAAATTTGGTTGGGCGTTTTCTCTGCTCCGATGCTCGGACTTCATCTGTTTGTAATCCAGTCAATCCATGGCTCTGTGTGGAGGTGGTCGTCTCGAAGCCGCCTGTCGAGTGGATTTGGGTCACGGTTGGTGAGGAATTCCGCTGGAAGCAGGCGGTCGTTTTTGATTTGTGGGTTGAGTTTTGTTCGGGGTGTCACCGGTTGGGTCATCAGGATGGGAACTGTTATGGTGGAGCAACCTCAGCCCCGAGTGAGCACCGTGCTAAGGGTGATGGTAATGGGAAGGAAGCTGGTGACTCCCAGGCTGGCAATGGCGCGGGTGGCGTGGCTTCGGAAGGTCCAGTTGATGCGATGGGTTTTGAGGGACGGAATCAAGTTTTCAGTTCTACTACATGTGAACTGAACGCTGTTGATGGGTGTTCTGGAAATGGTGTGGGGCATAAGCCTATTTTGGCTCGAGATGCGTGTGCTTACAGTGCAGGGCAGTCCAGGAAGGGTGCTGGGAGTGCTGCTGAAGCTAATGCATGTTCGAAGGATTCTGGGTGTGCTGTTAGTGTCGTTGATGCTATTGACAGACCGAAGGAGGATGGGAGGAGGCCGAGTCCGGATGGCTGGAGTCTCTCCAATGCTGCTCCTCATCCTAAGGAGTCCATGATGCATTTGAAAGCTCCTAGATCTGGAAATGGTGTACATACATGTAATATGTTTCAAGCTTTGGCGACTGAATAAGCCGTTAATGGGGAGATGAATTCCACAATGGAAGTTGAACAGGTCCTGCAAATTGCTCCAGTTGAGGCACTGAAGACGTTAACTACTGGACAAGGTCTTGAAGGGCAGCCGCATTGCTTAGAAATGGTTGATTGTAACAGTTTTCCTGCTGCTCGAGAGGTTAATGATATTTCGTATGGTTTCATTTATGGGAAGTGGGGGGATGTGTTGGACAATGAAAAGGACAATGAAATGACCATGATGTCATATAGTGAGATACTAAAGGATGGGAAGGGGAAGAAGGGAAAGGAGGTGTCTGCTACTCCAAGCCGTAGGACGAGGAAGGAATACTCGGAGCTGCCGAAGACAATCTCCACTCGGTCCTCCTTAAAAAAATCTTCGAAAGAGTTGATTTCGTTGGAGAAACTGAATCTTCGCAAGAAGTACGCCAAGATTCTTAAGCATTATGAAAGCTCGGAGTGGGAGTCAGCTACGGCAGAGGATGTTTATCCTGGGGGCGGGAATGAGTATGATATGTATGATATGTAACTGATCTTTGCTTTGTGTTGCGCATTTTCGGCATTTTTCTTTATTTTAATAAATAGTCAGGGGCTCGCCTCTGACCACCTTCCTTGGTAAATATTTTATGTTTTTCTTAAGGTTCCCCTCATCCCTCTTATAAAAGGGAACTCACCCTTCACTCTAATTCACACCTTAAAAGCAATTTAGATCAGCCAAAACCTGCCAAAATATCCTCCCAACATCCATCACTTCAATATAGAGGCATTAGTTTGATCATAAATCCAACCTATGGAGGCCTTTTGATCAAATAAAAATGAATAACCTGATGAAGATGTAATGATTTCAACACCCTCTTTCATGTTCCTTTCACCTTCCACTTCTTCTTTATTTTTATTTCCATTCTAGAATAATAACTCTAGTATCTTTTATATACTGTGATGTTATGATAAATATTTCAAAACTATATTCATTATTCTATCCGTCTTATGAATGATAATGTCACCATGCGTGCATAGGTACAACTTGTCGTCTCCACGTCGTGGTGTTATTTGTTATTCAACACTATGTTATTTGGAAAATATAATGATGTTTAATATGTATATAAATAATGAAGATGAAATGATTATTTCTCTGTAAAATTAATATACCATCCTATTCCACATATTTAAGGAAATGATATTGTCGTTTTTGCGTACATACGGATTACCGTCTCTATGACACAATGAGATTCATTTCAACATTCATCATTCATCAACGATTACGAAAATATATATTACTAATATATTTGTAATATATGACATAATAATGCTAATGGAGATATATATATAGATATATATATATACATATATTTTATTCACATAGTTACATTCAATACATTATAAAAACAGAAACATCGTTTATGCGTATGTACGGACTACCGTCTCTAGAAACAGTGTTTTCAATTTCATATATATGTATATTATACATATTTATATTCAAAATATATTATATATATAAATCATGTTTACTATTCTGGAAGTATTTAAATCATGATCTAAGTGATACAATCAAGAGTAACAAGGTAAAACATATATGATAAAGAAAGTGATTATTACACTAAATGTTAATTAAACATGGAAATTATTATTTAATGGGGAGTATAAAGTTATAAATGAATAATGTATGATATCATAAATATTAATATGTTTCTGGTAAAATTTAATAACATACTACTGTCTTCATACAGCAGGTGAAGCATACCCTCGACTAATGGAAAGTGCATGGTAAGGGGGTTTCATCCCACTACTTATTACGGTGAGATTCGTTCCATATTGCCACTATTACCTTTTGCGTGGTCTATGTACTGCACATAATTGTGTTCTTTGTGTATTACACTTTATGTTAAGTGTATTTACATATTCATTGTATGATACCTCTTTCATGGGGTGTAAGTTTTGTAAGTTACCAAATTGGTAAGGGTTAATTTCAAAATATCTTTATTATACGAGGTTGTTTTTATGTAAGTATCTAATGGGTAATATTTATTAAACATTTCCATGTTTCATGAAAGAGTTTTCAAATGAATTATTTTATGGAAATTTTTTACAAAAACATCATTTCAATGTTTTTAAATATTTATTCTTTTAAATATTTCTCATTAATGTCCATGACATCAAAATGGTTTTTATGGATTTACATATATGTACATGAATGTTTTTTAAATTTTAATTCCATTCAAATGTATTTAAATTGGAATGGGACACTTTGATTCACAAATTTACTTAAATGTCTTTCTTTCTGAATTGTGGAAATTTTATATGTTTTCATGGAAAAGGGATATTTCTCTCAAAGAGTATTACAAATCATTTTCATCTATGTCAACATCCTTTGATGGATTTTAAACTTGTTTGAAGATGTTTTATTATGATACAAATATTCCATAATGTATTTAAGGTTTTTTGATATGTTTGACTATGGATGTGTTACCTTTATACGATTTAAGGTTTAGGGATAATCTATTGTCATTTCGTATGCTAGTTTAAATATGAATGTTTATGTTGTGTTTAAACCTTTTCATATGAGGAATGCAATATACGTAATAAGTGACGGGTAGAACCCATTATAGATCTTTGAGGCATTGGTAGGACTCATGAGACCAACTAGTTTCATGGCACAAGGCCTTGAAAAAAATCTTATTTGTAGTCTTGGAAAAATGACTTGACTATGTTGTTATGATATTCTGGAATTATTCATTCCATAATTATGAAGGTTGTTAGTGATATTTCATGTGATTATTCGACTAGTAGAATATCTATTTGAATAAGTAAATTACATTACTTCATTTTAATTTTTCCATATTATGCTGAATTTCATGTTTAAAAGGCTTTGGTTTTATTTATAATTTGCCTTAAAAGATTATGCTTATTTATGAATGTTTCCACTATATTGTTATCTTTACTCAGCATCTAAACTCACCCCTTTATTTGTTTTATTATTCCCAGGATTCAAATATGTGTATTGTGATTTATATGTATGGTAAAGAAAAGGGAATAATGGCGTTAATAAAGGATTATTTATGTTGTTTTGTAAGTTATGAAGTGTAATGTAACATTCAGGTATATAATCTATTTTCCAGGACTGGAAAATTGATCGGTCCATGGAGACTTGATCTCTTGTAATCATGCCAATGTATTAAAATAATGCACCGACTCTGGATAACTGGGGTTGGGGCATTACAGTTGGTATCATAAGACGTTTAGCAATAACCATGGAATCTAGACTTAGATATACTCGGATTAGAGCACATAGACCTAAGATAGGCTTTGAGGATTATTATATAATAAATTCCTAGAATTTTGGTAATGTATAGATTTTGTGAGTTTTCCAAGAAAATACATCCCTGTCTGGATATGAGATGGTAGAGGCATCTCTGGAACAGATTTACATAGGGTTAAAACATGAAAACACGACTTTGAGAAAGACTCGAATGGGAACTATTGCATGACAACTGGCCTTGCTGCACTCATGGTTACAACACTCCTAGGGGTTATGCTTAGGATAATTCTCATTTTCAATACATGTCATTATGAAGGGTTTTTTAGTATATACTTCCCAAATGAAAACAACTTTATGATAAGGGATTATATCCATAAACTGTTCATTTTACGTTAGGTATTTTACAAGGTTGGAATTATTCATTGAAATTCATATAATGACCTAGTTTATTCCATTAAATAGAAATGGCGCCTAGTATAAGGAATGTGAATTCCATCAATATGTATGATCCAAAGAGTAATAATGATCATATCATTCATGGTATTAAGACAACATTTATAAGGGAAATAGTCTCCCATGTATTCTAAACATATGATGAAATAGTATAATGTGTTACTAAGATAAGCAAATAATTCCTTGAGTCTTATGGCTTTGAAGGGAAGCAAGAGAAGAAAAGGATGGAAGATAGAAAGATGGATAAAGGGAATAGGGAAAAGAAGAATATTCTCATATGTTATAACTGTGGGAAGAAACACCCTGGAACATTCTAGAAGGGAATGGTAGTTTATTATAATTGTGTAGAATGGGGACACCATATACGTGACTGAAAGGGCAAGAAAAAGGTTTCAAATGTACAATTCTTCATCTGCAAGGTGTTGGTACACTGGGCGAACAAATGTCCATATCATCCAAGTGTGCCCCAAATTATGATATTGGATAATAATCAAGTTATGATACTACCAAATATGAGGATGAATGATTAGTGTTCTTATGTTTTTATTAGAGAATTAGGTCATTTGAGTGATTTATCAACAATGTACTGGTTATAATAATTATGGAGTATATAAGGATTGTGCTACAGTAATATTTAATTAAGGACTTGAGATTGGGTGGAACAAAGAAAAGATACTCAATAGTAGGTAGAAGTTTTGGAAAATATATGGTTGAGAGAAAGATAAACCAAAATATGGTTCTGATACAGAGGTGGCGATTTTGGATTAATACATGATTGATTTGGATAAATTATATTGGATATTCTTGAATACAATGAAAATTATTAATGATTTGTATTTTCCATCATTGTTGGAGTTTACAAAATTTTTAGATAGAAGGAGTATATCAAGTATTCTATAAATAATAAGGGATCATGAATGTAATCAATAAGGTTTTATGTTAATTCAGGATATTGTAGTGTTTTAAAAGAATACATGATGAAGGTGTTGACATATTATTACGTGGAAAAAATGATCGTCATTGTGTTTACCTTCCTTATAAATTTTGGACTGTGAGTTTGGATAGAAGTATTTTGGATAGTAATAGTTTGATATTATTTTTGTATTGCCATAAAATGGAAAACCGAAGGTCGACCAGCAACCCGTCGTGTCCGACAAGGCTGTGAGAATTGAACCCGCAACTGAAGGGCGACAAAGGTGTATCACCTACCACTGGCCCAGTTGATGTCCTCGATTGAATAATGTAGTCTTTTTTTAAAAAATTTGGTAGATTAATTATAAATTCAATTTTTTTAACCCTATATGAATATGATAAATAGAATATTATTTTTATGTTCTATTATCTTTAAGAGTAAAAGATGGGTTTGTGGTAGAATTTTGTTAAAGGATGGGACTCTACTTTTCAACTATATATTTTTCTTCTTCTACTATTCTATGAAGAAATTAATTATAATACTTTAGTGAAGGGTTATTAAAAACAAAAATGTGTTATCCTAATACCATATGTTTTGTTGAACCGATGGTATTTTAAATCATCATAGATTGATGAATTTAAGGCCCTCAATTATGCACTTATTTATGATTGATGAACTCAATCACTACCTAAAAGTATTTATGTTTTTACTCCAATTATATGTCTCAAATTTCCACCAATGTTCTCCTAATCGAGATCATAATTTGTTGGTGACCCTTTCATTTCCCTTTTCCTTTTATTAAAAATATATTTTATTAACATAATTTCTGATGTGGGTTTTCCCAAAGGTATAATCTATTTGAAACATTTTATTTTTTAAAAATAATTTCAAATTATGAGGATGCAATTTATTGAAGGAGGGAAGAATGTAACACCCCACGATTTCATAGTATGTTATTTCTTCACTGTAATTCAATAGCTTTCACTACACACAACTCCTAGTTCTAGCACACCATGATTTACCAAACTAGCCGTTCAAAAGAGGTTATAAATTGTATTAACTAAATTTTTAAGGTTATATGTACCTTATAATTTTATAATAAATATTATGAGTTTAATAGACATAATATAGGAACAAATTCATTTTTTAAGATAAAATTACCATTTTAAAAAAGAAATCAATTTTACCGCTTTTTAATTGCGAACATTTTTTAAATACAATATTTGAAACTTTTATATATTAAATTTGACCAAATAAACTTCATCATTATAATTGGGACAGAAGAATTTAGTTTCAATAAATTTTTTGTACTTCTCTGATAATTTTCATATTGTGATGAATAGTGAAAGTTACTAAATTTTAATTACAAACAACCTTTTTAATTGAAATAATTAATAGTGGCAAATTATGAATTTTAGTGATTTTAAAGTATAATTAGATTATATTTTTACCATTTAATCCAATATTAGTCATTGGAAAGAATTTCACATTTAAAATGGAAATAAGTAAGGGTCAATCTTTTGATAATTATTATTTCTTAAAAACAGGTTTTTTGTTTTGAAAATGGGAATTAATTTTAAATTAATTTCAACCAATTTTTTGTTTTAAATTCAAAAAATGGATTCCATATATAATATCATGAGGTAAAAATTATATAAATAGGTAAATTTTATTTTTAGACATTTTGAATAATTACTTCTGTAAATATTTTATTTACTATGGTTAAAGGGGAAATCCGTTAAATAAGGGTAACAAAACATATTATAGTAATGTTAAATTACTCTAAAACGTGTCCTAACCCTATTGGAAGATGGAAGTCCGACCACATGAATCATTGGGTCGATTTTGGGACCTCATAGAGCCACTTGTAAGTGATAATGGCATTTTATACTAATTAAGGTAAAGCTAATACAAAAATGACATATGCATATATCTTTTAGCAAGGCAATTTTTACATAGGGTTATATATGTTATATTTTCAACTATAAATATTCATCATAAAGAGATAAATATTTAATACGTAATGGTATTTTATTTATAATTTTTGGACATTGAACTTTTATATTTATTTTTGACACAATATTGATGCAATATTTTCCTTATTAATGAAAGCTTCAAATAATTGGTATTGTAAATGTTAAAATAATTATAATTTTAATGTTTTGATGAAATAAACAAATTTTATTGGTTAATATGACATGTTAGGATTTATTAAATGAATTTTTTGAAATTAATAACGTTTTTAATACTTTAACAAAAATCAATTATTAAATAGTGTCAAAATTGACAAAAAAGAGTTTTTAAAACAAATATTATATTATAAATTGATATAATATTAATAAAAATATAAGGTTTGGAAAAAAAAACTTATATAATAATAGTTGTATCATTAATGGACCACCTCAGGTTCTCTTGTAAGTATATAGAAAGTTTGTTAACCATATAATATTCAAATACAAAGAGACATGGTAAATGTCAATCTATTTAACTAAAAGTTAAATCTAAAAGATAAGGTTAATACAGTGACCCAAACTTGTATAAAACATATTGGTTGATTTTCTTCAGACCCATCCCAACCTTATCCTTTAAATAATATATTTTAGATCCATTAGAAATTGAAATTGATTTTATTATAAAATAACATTTTAGGATTTTCCTAAGGTGCCCCTCACCCCTCTTATAAAAGGTCACCCCCCTTCACTTTGATTAACACCATAAAAGCCATTTGGATCGACCAAACCCTAACCAAATATCCTACCATATTCCTTCACCTCAACCTATAGGCCTTAGTGTTATCATAAATCCATCCTATGGTGTAGAGACCAGAATCTTGATGTACATGGACATTTAATTACATTTGCGGAATACTTAGTACATAACAAAAATAGACACACAAGAACCGTAATAGTTTAGTGTCTTTCAAAACTCAGAATAAAAACTTCTAATCATGTTGAAATATCTTCAACAACTCCCATAACGATCTTCCCTTTTTTGTTTCCTTACCTAAAACCTTTATTTCTTTCCTTGGGAAAATAAAACATTAAAAGGGTGAGCTCAAATTCTCAGTAAGGGAGAACATAGATAACATAAAACAAACCATAAACATTTGGAAGAAAAAACATGAACATGAAATTTAATCAACAAAATATTGAGCAATGACATAAATTCCGGAAGTATGTAAGGCATATATCATAATGTAAAATCAACCCTGATAATATATAATGGTAATAAAACATGTAATTATGGAAACCATTCAGAACATGTTATGATTTCTATAGTAGCCAGGACATTGCTGCCAAGACCATCTTATTGGACAAAGTCTGTTTCTGAATCGAGTTTACTCCTCGTTTCAGTCCTATAACACTGAACTGGATTAAATTACCATTCCATCCAGGTCAATCTCATGAGATATAAATCTTTACCCATTGAATTGGAGGGAGATATAGGTCCCACCCATCTCATAATGAAATTATTCTTACTTGTGCCACAAAATAATCATGAAACATTGATCATAACCCAAAGAATAAAATGGGTTTCATAAACATCATCCAATCATCTCATAATCCATAATAAAAAATGGGCATTTCATCATAAGAAAAGTGAAACCATGTAAATCATACAAACATTAATCTTTAAACATACTCATATGAAATAATGTCATCTTAGATGGAAAATGGTTTTGATAAAATATTGGAAATGAATTCTTGGGGAAAATATCTTTTCTTCTTAAAAATCTTTTTGTTTTCACAAAATTTAAATCAATTTTAAAAGAAAAGAATTTTGTTGAAAATAGTCATGAAATCTTTTGGAGGAATCTTCATGGAAATAAGTCTTTCTAAAACTGTAATGAGATCATGAATACTGTCACACATTTCATTTTTTCCTTATCCCTTCATTATGCGCATATCATTTTCTTTCCAAAAATATCTCAATCACTTTCCATGGTTTCTGGTACCATAAAGCTATTGGAAACCACAATAGGCCAATAAATAAATATTCCAACATTCCATGATACTATATAAAACATTATTTTGGAATCCCATTACATAAACACTTAATCATTCCACCACATCGTTTTCATTTTCATCATCTCCAATAGTGATCACATGTGAATTCCCTTCGTCCTTTTCCTTAAGTGGTTGCTCATGTCCATCATCATTAACCCTTGGATTAGGGAATTGATTAGCATAATGCCCCATTTCATTTCACTTGAAGCATTGAAGTTTTGGTGGTGCGTTCTCTGCAGTCTTTTCTTTATTCACATCATTAGAAACCCTTTTTCTATTACTCCAACACTCAGCTGCTCGATGACCTTATTTTCCACACTAAAAACATTTTTTAGTCCCTTTAAGACAATCTCTACTATGCTTCATTCCACACTTTGAGCATAAGGAAACATTCATCTTCTTTTCACCGTTATTCTGAGATTTCTCCTTGAACACCATATTTCATTTCTTGTCAAAACCATGAGATGTATGTGTAATACCAACATCCATTTCTACATTGATAGCACAACACAAAATTTTGTCATAGCTACTGAAGTCTCTTATAGATAATGCCCTTTTAATATTTGGTTTTAAACCAATGAAGAATCGATCAAATTTACTTTCAGGTTGGATGATAAACATAGATTCATACCTTGAAAGCCTTGTAAAATTTGCTTCATATATACCAAACGATTCATCATCCTTTTGCATTAGTTCAAGAAACTCCTTCTCCATCTTTGTTGAAAGAATATTAGTGAAGCACTTATTGATAATTATGTTCTTGAACTCGTCCCATTCCATGGACTCAATTTCATCTCTTGGCCTCATATTCTTGATAAGATTCCACCATTGATCAGCTTCACATCCAAACGATATACTTCTAAGATGAATTTATAATGTTCAGAACAATGAAGTACTGAAAATACATTTTTTGTGGTACTGATCCATTGTTTCGGAACAAGTGGATCAGAAGACCCACTGAAAGAAGATGGACGTTGACTCATGAAGGACTCAATTGAATATTTTTCCCTTCTCTTCTCATTTGGAAGTCCAGAATGATTCATAGCTTGTGTAATTATAGCAATATGATTTTTCACTCCATCTCTCATAATGTTGGTTTGTTCAGGAGGAAAATAATTGCATCATCCATTACATTTATCAACATGATTACTTCGGGTTCCAGCCATCATCTAAAAACCAAAAAGAATAGTGTGACAGGAAAAAATCATGCTAGGAAAACAACATAATAAAGGGGGAGTACCTTTAATATCTAACATCTTGGTTTAATTATAAGAACGTTAGCGCAATTCTAGGACTATAACCTATACGTATACTTATCCTTTTGGATATACCTAGACATACCTTAGAAATATCTCTAGGTATTTCACTAAAGGTTACGCATCCTAGTTTCCAATGGTTAACTAATCTTTTCCTTTGACACGAACTGTAGAGACCCGAATCTTGACGTACATGGACATTAAATTACTTTTGCAGAATACTTAGTACATAACAAAAATAGACAAACAAGGACTATAATAGTTTAGTGTCTTTGGAAACATGGAATATAAACTTCTAATCATGTTGAAAAATCTTCAACAACTCCCATAACAATATTCCCCTTTTTGTATCCATACCTAAAACCATTCTTTATTTCCTAGGGAAAATAAAACATAAAAAGGGTGAGCTCAAATTCTCAGTAAGGGAAAACATAGGTAACATAAAACAATCCATAAACATTTGGAAGCAAAAACATGAACATTAAATTTAAGCATCAAAATGTGGAGCAATGACATAAATCATGGAAGTACGTAAGGAATATATCATAATGGAACATCAACCATGATAAAATATAATAGGAATAAAACATGTAATTGTGGAAACGATTCAACACATGTTATGATTTCCATAGTAGCCAAGGCATTGCTGCCAAGACTATCTTAGTGGACAAAGTCCCTTTATGAATCATGTTTTCTCCTTGTTTAAGTCCTCTAACAATGAACCAGATTAACTTACCGTTATAGCCATTTCTATCTCATGATATATAAATCATTACCCAATTCATTGGAGGTAGATATAGGTCCCACCCATCTCGTAATGAAATAATTCTTACTTGTGCCACAAAATTAACCTAAACCATTCATCATAACCAAAAGAATAAAATGGGTTTCATAAAAATCATCACATCATCTCATAATCCATATAAAACAAATGGACATTTCATCATAAGAAAAGTAAAACCATGTAAATCATAGATACATTAATCATTAAACATACACATATGACATAATGTCCTCTTAGATGGCAAATGGTTATGATAAAATATTTCAAATGAATTCTTGAGGAAAAATATCTTTTCTTCTTAAAAATAATTTTATTTTCACAAAATGACCTGAAATTTTTTATGAATAAGATTTTTTTGAAAATAGTCATGAAATATTTTGGAGGAAGCTTCATGAAAATAAGGCTTTATAAAACTATAAAAATCTTTTCATGCCGTATAAGTTAAAAAACATTTTTGTCGTACTTTTTCCAGAAAAGTAAAAAAGTAACTCGTATGGTAAACAAAATAAAGATTCCTTACATAACATGTAGTAAAATTAAAAATTGGGTAAAAAGGAATTTAATCATACATGAAACCATTTTTAGAAAATAGGGACATGGATGATAGATATAACCCCAGGGAATACTTACGAAGAAACAATCTCGGATAAAAATGAGATTGGAAAAGTTATCCCTTAACTTAGGTCTGATATGCTTTATATAGATACGAAAATCTAGTATAATGACATAAATAATGTCATTGACTTATTACATAATCATATTCATTGTTATTATATCATATATGATTCAATTATGTCTTTATATTTCCCATTCTTTTGTAAATTCCATGTAAAAGCAGCGGTTTGGGTAAAATCATTTCATTTATCGTATGTGTTTCGACTTGTAGTTCTTGATATTATTACGTATATCCTAATTTACATAATTCCAGAATGTAAAACATGATTTATATATAATATATATTCATCATATACGAATATATTATAGATCGTTAAAAGGAAAGAAATACACCGTTAATGGAGAGGGTAGGTCGTATGTACGCATGAACGCTGTTTTTTTTCCTTATTGAATTGAATGAAATTAAGTAGATGAAAAACATATGTATACACATAAATCCAGTATCATTATTATTTCATATATTTTATGATTACTTATTATATATAGTTTATAATCATTCACGAATGGTTAACATGGAGAATGAATCTCATCGCGTCATGGAGACTGTAGTCCGTACATACGCACGAGCGATGATATCATTACCATGATCGTGGAATTCCATTCAAGTGTATGTATAATATTTCATAATTAGTATCAATTTTCAATAATCATATATAGTTATTTATGTACACCATTATACCCATCCATGTAAAGAGGTGGTCGAAAACAGATTACACCACGGCATGGAGACGGTATTCCGTACGTATGCACGCGCGGTGATTTCTTTTTCCGTAGGATGGATAGATGGTGAAATATGGGTTTTTCATACTAATAATAACATATCATAATATGATTGTACTGATGTTATTACTTCATATTGAAACAACTAAAGAAGAATAATTAGAAAAAGAAATAAAGTTGAATGAATCGGTAACGGATATTACCTCTTCTTTCGACACACCATTTTGAAACCGCCTCTTAGGACACTATGATTGGTCTTTGAAGAAGACCAGAACCTCTAGGATGTTTCTAGGAAAGTGGAGAAGAGAAATTTTCAGGGTTTGGAAGAGCATGAAGGCTCAAATGGTGAGAGGAAGAGAGGGAGGTGGTGCCCTTTTATAAAGTAGGAGAGGGGCACCATTGGAATAACTAAGAATATTATTTTATTATACAGTCATATTCGATTTTTAATAGCTCCAAATTGATTTATTTCGAAGATAATGTGGGGATAGGTCGAAATACACTCATCCAATATAATTTAGGCAAGCTGAGGTTTCTATTTTAACCTTATCATTTAGATTTAACATTATGTTAAATAATTTTTCCTTTACTGTGTCTTCTTGTTTTCTTATAATATAATGGTAATAAACATACTATAACAAGCCAAACGAACCCCAAGTTGTTTATTATTAATATATATAACCTTTCCCAGGTCATTTTTCTGATACATAGATTTTTAGGTAAAAAATTACAATTAATAATATAATTTTTTTAAAAACTATTTTATGTCAATTTTTACACTATTTGGTAATTGATTTTTTGTGAAAATCATAACAGAATGATTAGTTGTAAAATTTTTAACTAAATCAATACTAACATTTATTATTAACCTAGAAAATTAGTGTAATTCATAAAGAGTCTCAAATTACATTTATTTGGGTATTTATAACATCAATTATGTCAATATTTCATTAATAAGACAACTACTGCATCATCATTGTTTCATAAATAAATTAAATTATTTAATGTCTAAAAATTATTAATAAAACACCCTTATGTAGGAAATATTTTTATCTTTATAATTAATATTTATATTAGAATTTATCATATGTATAGCCCTATATCAAAAAAATTAGTTATTAAAATTGATTTTATCTACTTTAACCCTTTTTTAAATTAATTAATAATAAATTTCCTAATCTATTCCAATTGAGACTAAATGGTCATATTTTATTTCTAAGGTTGTTTTCGGTCGAATTATACTTATCCAATGGAATTAGGACATCTTTTAGGGTAATAATAACATCATTTATACCCTTAATTACCCTATTCACTTTTAACCGTGGTAAAAAAGTAAAAGTTACTATTCACCAAAAATTATTTTCATCTCATTGAACCAAATTTTAGTCCTTGATATTATCCATGTCTCTTGAATTTTGGAAATTCCACTCACTAAAGTAGTAAAATTACGTTTTATGGGAATTTTCAAATTTTCCTAGGAGGTGGGTAAAAGACGATGAAAAGTTCAATAAATTTTTTATATATCTAAAATTATTATAAAATGAATCAAATGACTTAAATTGAACTTATATAGGTATTATGTATCAATTTTTACCTAAAATAAATTTAAATCAAATAAATAATTTTTTAAACAAAAAGTCGGTTTTTGAATAGTAACCCAGTGTTTTCACTATTCATAAAAAATTGAATGTTTTCAGAAAAATATAAAAAATTCACCCTAGGCGAATTTAGATTTTCTGAATCCAAAAATGAAGTCCATTTTGAAAGATAATATTTATAATATTTCAAAATGTGGGTATTACTATTCATAACAAGTAGTTTATATAACATATCGTTGTTTAGCGAAACTCGGTATTGTGTACAACACACGCTATCGTGGAAGGTTGCAATTTCGTGTATTGCAAGCCAAGTCAGGGATGTGTGTTGTGCAAGATACTTTTTTGGTTTAGAGTACAAAAAAATACATTAATGAAATTAAAAAGATTATTTTTCATAAAATCTTGGGGTGTTACATAAGGAGCACATCGGATCAAATCAAAAGGAAGAACCCGAATAAGCGGTAATGATTTCACCACCCTCTTTCAACTTCCTTTCTTCTTCCACTTATTTTTTTGTTATTTCAATTATTAAATAATAACACTAGTATCTCCTATATACTTTGATGTTATTATAAATATTTCACAACTATATTCATTATTTTATCCATCTTATGAATGATAATGTCACCATGCGTGTGTACATACGGCTTACTGTCTCCATTCTGTGGTGTAATTTTTTATTCAACACTATATAATTTGGATTGATATATTGATTAGTAATATGTATATAAATAATGAAATTAACGTGATAATTTCTCTGTAAAATTAATATACCATCCAATTCCACACCTTAAGGAAATGATATTGTCACTCGTTCGTACGTACGAATTACGGTCTCCATGATGGGATGAGATTAATTTTCACATTCACCATTCATCTATGATTATAAAAAATATATATTAATAATATGTTTGTAATATATGAAATAATAATGATACTATATATATATATTTGTACTTACATATATTTTATTCACTTAGTTCCGTTCAATACGTTATCAAAACTGAAACAATGTTTATGCATATGTACGGACTACTATTTCCATAAACAGTGTTTTCCATTTCATATATATATCTATTATACATATTTATATTCTAAATATATATAATATATAAAGCATGTTTTGTATTATGTAAGTATTTAAATCATGATCTAAATGATACAATAAAGAGTAACACGTTTAAACACCTACGATAAAGAAATCTATTATTACCCGAAATGATTATTTAACTTGGAAACTATTATGAAATGGGTAGTATAAAGTCATAAATGAATAATGTATGATATCATAAATATTAATATGGTTCTGGTATAATTTAATAACATACTATGGTCTTCATACATGAGGTTAAACGTACCCTCGACTAAAGGAATGTACAAGGTAAGGGGTTTTCATCTCACTCTTTATTCTCGTGAGATTCATGCCATATTTCCACTATTACCTTTGGTGTGGTGTTTTTACTACACATAATTATATTCTTTTTGTAATACACTTTAATTTATGTCTATTTACATATTCATTGTATGATACCTCTTTCATGGTATGTATGTTTCGTAAGTTACCAAATTGGTAAGGTTTAATTTCAATATCTCTTTGTTATCTGAGGTTGTTTTTACGTATCTTATTGGAAATATTTATAATCCTTGTATATGTTTCATGAAAGAGTTTTCAAATGGATTATTTTAAGGCATATTTTTACAAAAACATCATTTAAAATGTTTAAAATATTTATTCTTCTAAATATTTCTCATTAATGTCCAGGTCATCAAAATAGTTTTTAAGGATTTATTTATGTGAACATGAATGTTTTTAAAATGATAATTCCATTCAAACGTTTCAAAGTGGTATGCAGAAATTTGATTCAAAATTTTATTTTAATGTATTTCTTTCTAAATTGTGTGACTTTTAAATGTTTTCATGAAAAATGGATATTTATCTTAAGGAGTATTACAATCATTTCCATATATTTCAACACCCATTGATTGATTTTAAACATGTTTGATATAACAATATTCAATATTGTATTGAAGGTTTTGTGATATGTTTGACTATGGGTGTGTTATTTTTATATCAATAATGGTTTAGGGATAAATTATTGACATTTTGTATGCTCATTTAAATACAAATGTTTATCTTATGTTAAAACCTTTTCATATGAGGAATGTATTAGACTTTATATGTGACGGGTAGATCCCACTATAGATCCTCAATGCATCGGTAGGTCTCATGAGAAAAACTAGTTTCTAGGAATAACACCTTGAGAACATATTATTAGTAGTCTTTGCAAAAGGCTTTAACTATGTGGTTATGATAGTCTGGAATTATGCATTCCATCATTTTAAAAGTTGTTAGAAATATTTCATGTGATTACTCGACTATTCGAATATCCATGTGAATAATTACATGGAACTAATTCTTTTTATTTTCTCTATATTATGATTAAGTTCATGTTTAATAGGATTTTGTTTTAATTATACATTTATTTAAATGATTATGCTTATTTATGAATTATTTTTCTATGTTTTTATCTTTATTGAGCATCTGAGCTCACCCCATTCTATGTTTTATTTTTCCTAAGATTCCAGGAAGTGTATTGTGATTGATATACAGGGTTAAGCCAAGGGAATAATGGCGTTAATAAAGGATTATTTATATTTTTTTGTATGTTATGATGTGTAATGTATATTTATATATTTAATCAATTTTCTTCTACTGCTAAACTGATCGGTCCATTGGGATATGATTCCTTGTAATTATGCCGATGTATTAAAATAATGCACCGACTCTGGGTAACTAGGGTCGGGGCGTTACATGTTGTGATTTTTCATTTTACACATTCACCATAGTTTGGATGATCCAAACCACTAATTGATTTTTCATAAAAAAAATGCAATTCTACCATCAATATTTCCATGTTCGAGGAATTTTTAGGGAGACCCATTTTGTCAGATTGTTTATGAAAAACCAAGGACTATCAGAACACATTGGCCCAGAGTTGGTGGGAACCACAACATAGAATGTTTATATCATCAAGTAGTTGAAGAATGCGTCACAGACCCATTATAAATATTATGTTGTACGATGAATAAGGCCTTAGGATTTTGAGGAAGGGGACTCTTTGTTCATACTAGTTTCACCATGATATATATTATGATGATTTTTCTAGGGCGGTAAGATATCTCAAAGTTTCATTTCCCATACCATTATATTACATATATTTATAAATGTGGAGAACTTATTATTTATATCACCAATTTTACATTGGGTACATAACATCTTCCATGTTTTATAGTAGAGGATCTACATGCTTAAACCATCCCATGTTCTCGAATTGGGAGAGATGGACATCAAAGATGAAGCGATCATTGCTGAATATAGAGTAGATATCAGGGATAAATAAGATATGATCCTTTGTTGGAAATTGATTCCATTTGGAGTGTTTCTTGTCTATGAATCTGGATCTTCAGGAATGCACATGGGAGAGGGAGGCTCCTGTTCATGATTATTACCCACATCTATTTGGGGGGAACTTTCTGTGGATTTTATAAATGTAAATCACAATGTTTTAGAGAATTTTAGGACTTAGGTACTCCATATATTATATTTTTATATTATTTTTATTATTTTTTAGACCAGGTGAAAAGATGTTATGAAATTACAACTCTTAATGTACCCAAAATAGATATTTGAAATATATAAAATGCATTAAATAGAACATGCATACAGTTTTCAAAGAAAAAAATAATAACATATGAACATCGTTGTGGATCAAAAAAATTAGGGAACCATTGAAGTCAAATGAAAGGTTTTACTATAGGAGAGTCTTAACCTTTTCCTACATATGTCATCTATGGAAATGTTATCACGAGCACTAAAATGTATACAATTAATAAATAAATTCTTTTATTTCTATTTCATCAGGGCATCAAATAATGTGTCTTTACATGTACTATTACAGATAAATTACAAGTTTATCATCCTGAACAAATAATAAATGTTTATAGGATGAATATAGAGTTAGAGGACTTCTCCTAGGAAAATCTTGATAGACACATAGACCGATGATTGATGTGCAATATAATCAAATGATCTCTCCAATGATCATGAAATTTTCATGTTTTTCATTAGTGATTGATCAAATTAATTGTAGGTAGGGTGTTTATTTTTATTTATTACCCATCCAGTATTTCTACTAAGAACATGGATAAATTATCTAATGGATTGATTCATGGATCATTCATCCTATGAGATGTTTATATTTATGGTGGATTTATTTGGAGAATTTCTTTTAGATTATTGATTCCATGCATTTCATTATCATGGAATCCTACTTATATTGATATTATCATTGATCAAGATCTGTTCCTAAAGATTATTCTAGTGAATTTATCCCATAGTTCATTGTTCACTATGGGTGAGATTAGATTGGAATTCGTTTTGTCATATTATAATGAATCCCTTATTGAGAACCATTTTCCAGGCACAATGTTCAGATATTTTATATATTGGATCGGCATGATAAGATGGTAGTGAAATGATAATTGCGATGACAAATCATGTCAAAACCTGACTTCACCGAAAGGAGGGAAGGGACATCAGATTGCCAAGCCTTTCCTTCTTTATGATGAAGGAGAGATAATGACCCCGAGTCCCACCTCTAGTAGGCCCCGATGTGGCGACTAGTACCAAGGGTGTAATGTTTTTCACAATAAGGGAGGCATCACACTTTTTAGTTAACCATGATTTGAAGAAAGAATTATTCAACACCAAACACCACCAAGTATAGAAAAATCAATGTAAAACCAAACTACATGCGTGTTTTAAAAATAAAACACAACAAAGTACAAGGACTCCAAATTAGAATACACAACATGAAAGGAAAAGGCTACAAAGAAACCAACAACAACTCCAATGTCTATACTAGTAATGTCCCACATGGCCTCTGAAGCCCTCCAGGAAACTAGAACGTAAACATTGGGTGAGTATACAAAGTATACTTAGTAGGAAATCCTAAATCTCCTTTGCAAAAGAGGGGAGACATCCAAAATTCTGGTGTGAAGAAAAAAAACATCCTCTATCAAAGAATCTATATATCCCACCTCATCGGCCACACTCACCAAATAACACAAGCTGTAAGATAATAGTAAATAAAAAACCATTTGGGTACCCCGCAACACTATTTACCCCACTTGTCAGCTGCTCATCCCTAACAGAAATCATCCTGAAGCTACCATGCTCTTCCTTCCCGCACACACCTGGGCCTCACAACCATCCATATCCCTACTCGGTCAGAAATGGGCCTCATCCCGAAAACACCTGGGAAAATAAACTATAATCAGAACCCCTGCCTAAAAACACCTGGGCCTCATCTCGAAGATTCTTGGTAAAACAACCTGGCTGATGATTCTTGGGAAAAAAACCTGCCTGAAAATTATTTGGCTAACAACGCAACAAACAAATCCTTCCCAAAGAGTCTTGGGTGTAAGGTCACCTCCAGCCATCACAACCAAGGGAAGAGGGAGAAGAAAGGAGAGTAACTAAGGGGAAACGCCCTTCACCATGAGATGGGGTGTCCGGCACTAAGTGCCCAATGCTGGTGGGGTGTGACTAAACATAAAAATTACAGTCACACATACATATACCAACACACAGCCCAACCTATGGCTCCTAAAATATAAACAAGAAGGTGCCCAAGCACTGATTCCTTAGAAAACAGGCGCACATCAAACAATTCCCAGTTTTCATGATCCAGTTATCATTTCATAACATTTCAGTGTGAGTCAATCCGTTCACTACTGGGAAACTAACAGACACAATAACAGAAGAAACAATAATAAATCAGGATGGAAAACCATTGGGTAATTTAAGCATTCACACCTGTTTCTCTTGTAAATAATAACATCAAAGTGGGATCAGTGGAACCCCTTGAAAAACTGGAACCAATAAAAAACCCGACAACCATTGGTTATCCCCACATCAATTCATTACCATTTTTCCCAGTTCCTTAATAACTTTCCACTTTTATTCATGTTCACAACCCAACCTGAAGCCCTACTGTCAAACACCACCACAACCACACAACAACTCATGCCATTCCAACCACACCACTCAAACCCCCGTTGTTCACCCATCCATAACAAAACACATTCACCCCTTCACCAATTTCATAAATGAACCATCCCAGTGTTCATAATTCATTCTTTTATATTATTTAGTTCTACTGTGGTGATCACACAAGGTTATGGGCCTTCAAATTCAACAGCCAAGTGTAAGTGTTTAACCAATTCATACATGATTCTCATTCAATAGATGATGTGTAAAACAGAGAATAGAATAGATGCACAAACAAGGTCCCCCAACAGTCATTATTTTTAGTAGGCCTAAGCTGATTCATTTCATAACAACATCATAGGTAACGATGAAACAACATTAACAAACTTACTTGTCCCTGTTATTTAACCATTTACTATATTCATTACAGAATTGATTAACTGCCTCGTGTAAATCATCGAACACCAACCTTGCATGATACACAAGGAGGAGAGACAAAGTGATGATCCTTACTTGATTGATCAAGGATCGACGTAAATTCATCGCGTGGAAACTGGAAACTGGAAACTGGAAATCACTAGTAGCGGGAACTCCATGGACCGCGATCAAGGAAAACTTTGCAGGCATACAACACATCGGGGGGATGGGTCTTCCGAGTGCATGGTGATAGAAATAGAAAAATAATCAAAGGGAGAAGAGAAAAATTTAGGTTATAATGGCTGAGATAAAACATTCCCGGGACTGTTAACATATGGAGAAAAAATAGAAACAATGGAAGAAGTGGGATCATGGGTTAACCACATGGCTGGGCCACCCTACACGTCCAACATAAAAGGTCACCGCCCTTCGGGGTGGTTAAAACTAGCACACACCTCCTTAAATAAAGAAGTAATCCTCACAGGATGTGGTAGAGTCATTTTTTGAAAACGCGTTTAAAGGCTTGACCAAAACACATGGTTTTTCATTTAATGAGGGTACCTCACCAATCATTTAATTAAATTCAATTAATGGGCTTTCAAACAGGAATAAAGCTGTCCAAACATGGTTTAAAAACCAATTCGCACAAAAAGGAGGCACTACTGGAAAACCCGTAGAGAGGGCACCGGTAGGCTTGGTCTACTAGTAGACAATGCGATCGGTTGGTCGAGCCCACCGGTAGACCGAGGATACGGGTAGGCTGAGCTACCAGTAGGCCAAGGCCAGCGGTAGGCCGAGGCCACCTGTAGGCCGAGCTACCGATAGGCCGAGGCCACTGGTAGGCTGGTAGGCTAGGTCTTCCGGTAGACCATGCTACCGGTTGGCCGATGCCACCGGTAGTCTGAGGCCACCGGTAGGTCGAGGCCACAGGTAGGCCAAGTGAGCAGTAGGCCGAGGCCGCCGGTAGTCCGAGCTACCGGTAGGCCGAAGCCAGTGGTATAGGAAGGCGACCGGTAGGGCGAGGCAACAGGTAGGCCGAGTTACCGGTAGCCCGAGGGTACCGGTAGGCCAAAGCCACCGGTAGGCCGATGCAACCGTTAGGAGTCTTAAGCTTCCCCGAGAAGCTTGGATGGCCTTCCAGACCGCCCAGAACACCCAAAACATTAGAGTTTTACCATGTAATGGACCCCAAAACCTCAGTCCATTACATCAGATACTTCTCAAACTATTATCGTCCCCGAGAATATAAGAACAACCCAGAAAAGTGAAAAGTGGGGTCCATACAACCACCCTCTAAAGATACTTGTCAAGGGAAAACACCTAAGGTGTTCAAAAGCTGGAATAGAACCCCATACATCCAAGAATATTCACCCAAGAGTTATCAACGACAAACATCCACAAAAGTACATGGATCACACTGTCCAACACCTGAGTCAGGGAGTCCATTCCTACATGACAGTATATTATCTGCTTTGGCTGGCACTGACTCACCCACACGGGTTTAATTGAATCCAAATTAATAAACCATGATTTTCAGTCATGTTTTCCCATTATCACACATTCAGACACAAAACAAGTACACCAAGCATTTCATATATTAATGAACAAGGTAAAACATCTCAACGAAAATCAGAACAAAAAAACAAGGAGGTCAAATAGCTCTGGGTACTAAACGCGTAACTGGGCCTCCTACTATGATTGGAATATGACTTCTATTGGTCATGGGCTACCTTAATCCACTCACGCATGAGCTGAACCATCTCAGTGGTGCCCTACACCACTTCTGGCACAAGAATAGCTACTTCCCCAATCATTGTCCATCAAACGGGTAAACAAAACGACCTTCCAAACAAGGCCTCAAATGGTGTAATGTTGATAATGGAGTGGAAGATATTATTATAAGAAAAATCCACCAAAATTCGGGGCCTTACCCATTATCCCCCAAAATCTAGAACACATGCCCGTAGAATGTCTCCCAACGGCTGGATTGTTCATTCTGTTTACCCATTTTTCTGAGGGTGAAAATAAATTCTAAGGCGTAGCTGGGTTCCAAAGGTATGATGTAATCACCTACAGACTCATGAGGTAAACCGCATGTCTTGATCAGAGTCAATTGATCTCAGAATATTGTGAAACTGCACCACCTCCTCAACGTACCTCTAGGATAAGGCACTCACCGATCTCGACTCCTTAATCGCCAATAAGTGAGATTATTTTGTAAACCGATCCACCACTACCAAGATGACATCATATCCTCCCAAAGCCCTGGGTAGCTATTTGACGAAGTCCATCGATATGTCATCCCACTTCCACTCATGATCATCTAAAGGTCGTAACAACCCTCTAGGAATACGGTGTTCAACCTTCACTTGCTGATACCCTAGTTACATAGACACAAACTCAGCCACTGCCCGATTTACCTCAGACCACCAAAATTATCCCATCAGGCCTTGGTAAATCATTGAGACCCCAGGATGTACCTCTGAATCCAAGCCATGGAACTCACAGAGAACTATTTTACGCGTCATCTGCAGAACTAAAATCCTTCCATGGAAAAACATCTGATGTTGACCATCCTGCGACCAAACCTCAGGAGAATTTCCCTGATAAACTCGATCTCGGGTCACTTCTACCTCAGAGTCCCCCCACTGAGACTCTTCCACTAGCACCACTAAAAAGGAAACTACGTTAATCTGAAATAGAAACCCTCTTCCACATTCCACCCTTGCATCCTAATGCAAGGCCGCTAACTCTTCTATCACTCTCCAAGAATATCCACATTCCCAAACTACTTCCTTCTGCGATTTCCTGCTCAGGGAATCAGCCACAACATTACCCTTTCCCACAGAATAAGAGATCTCAATGTGGTAGTCTTGGAGGAACTCAACCCATCTCTGCTGCCGCAAGTTCATATCCCGCTGGGAAAAGATATAACTCAAGCTCTTGTGATATGAGAGTACTGCAAAGCCCTCTCCGATGAGATAATGCCGCCACAACATCAATGCAAACACCACAACCGCAAGATTCAGATTGTGGGTGGCATTGTTACGTTCAAGAGGATGTAACTGCGTAGACCCATAAGAGACCACTCATTGCTACTGGATCAGCACACATCCCAACCAAAGGCTAGAAGCATCACAGAATACTTCAAACAACACCCCTTCCTATGGTAATATGAATACTGAAGCACTAAACAGCTTCTACTTTAGGTATCAAAATGTTTTCTGGCATTGGTATCTACACAAGAAGGCCTGATCATTCCTAGTAAAACTATCAACAGAGCTGAAACACCAGAGAAGTTGGGAACAAACCTCCGGTAATTTCCTGCCAGACCTAGAAAAATACGAAATTCTGCCACATTCTTGGTTTCTTCACATGAAACGACTGCCTCAACCTTTGACGGGTCTACTGCTATTCCCTTATGAGACACTACGTGTTAAAGTAAATTTACTTCTCTAGTAAATAATCTGCACTTAGACAGTTTCCCATAAAGATGGTGGTGTCGAAGGACTTTCAAAACTACCCTATGATGCTCAACGTGCTCTTCCTTTAATCTTGAGTATATAAGGATGTCATTGATGAACACCACAATGAACTGGTCCAGAAACTATCAGAAGACAGAGTTCATGAGGTTCATGAATATAGATGTTGTGTTCGTAATGTCAAACGACATGACCATGAACTCAAAGTTGCGATATCTGCACCTGAATGCTGTATTCGAGATGTCACCTTCCTTCACTCTCAACTGGTGGTATCTAGACCGTAGATCGATCATAGAGAACCAACCATCACCCCTCAGCTGGTCGAAAAGATATTCTATCCTCGGAAGGGGGTAACGATTCTTGACCATCACTTGATTCATCCTCCAGTAGTCTATGCACAGTCGTAGACTACCATCTTTCTTCTTTACGTAAAAAAACTGGAGTATCCCACGACAACAAGCTGGTTTGATCAATGGCCTTCTCCATCAGATCAACAATCTGAATCCGTAACTCCCGCTTCTCAGAAGGTGCCATCCGATAAGGATCCATTGAAGTCGGGCTGGAACCTGGCTGTAAGTCTATCCCAAAATCAATGTCACGTCGATGGGGTAGAGTCACAACCTCATCAGGAAAGACATCAGGGAATTACCTTATGACCTCTGGGTCATCCATCATTCCTACATCCACCTACTCCACAAACACACCGTCCAGTATAGAAAGGAGTGGGTCCAAAAGTCAACTCCCCACCAGATAACTCCGATCCCACAAAAAATCTACATGTCGTTGATCCTCAATGGGGAATTAAATCCTTCTTCGATAGTAGTCGATGATGGAATGCATAGATAATAACCAGTCAATTCCTAGAATGACATCGTATTGCTGCACCTGCAATGGAAGAAGTTCTCCACTGGACTGATACAGTCCCCACATTAGTCTACATCCCCAGAAAAATAATGATACGATGGTCTGACCCCCAACTGGTGTTCTCAACACAAGGGGCACAAAATGTCTCTCGGCATCCAGACCCATAGCATGGGCTAATTTGGGCGTAACAAAGGATTGTGAAGCTCCCGAATCAAAAAAGGAAGAAACAAGAGTGATGAATAAACAGATCACACCTCGAACGACCTCTGGTCCCACCAGAGCTACTAACTCTGCAGTGTGCAACTGTCCACACCCAACTCCTATGCCTCGCTGCTGTCGACCACCTCCCCGACCACGCACGAGTTGAGGTCCTTTAGGATCACCCTGGTGTCAGTCTCCTCCTGCATGGTCATCCCTCGGAGGTCCAGGGGCCTGCTGCTACTGCTAGAAAGGCCTCGCCCGCAACGGATGCTACTGATATGGGTGATTAAACTGCCCACCTGCACCATGTGGAGCTTGAGTCAGACACATTCTCTGGATGTGCCTGAATACTCCGCAAGAATAAAACTTTCGTCCTGGCCCTATGGAAAAGGGGAGAGTTCCAGAAGATCAGGACTAGACCTGATGAGGCCTAATCCTTGCTTGTCGAAACCTGGAAGGCCCAGTGGCTGGAGACCTGCTGCTGAATGCCTTCACCATTGATAAACCCAGTTTTTTCCCCTATTTTGGTGTGCCTCCCTTCGAGTGAATCCTCTATACTATCCCAACCTTCATTTGTACTGCTAGGTATGTCGGAAGGGTGAAGGGAGTGATAGTGTACTGATGTGAAGGACATAGGGCCTCCTCTAACCATCTTTCACGAGACTTCTCATCCGGAAATAGATCCGGGGAAAAGTGAAAGAGATCATTGAACATGATTACCAGCTCCCTCACTGACATGATTCTAGGCTCAAGGGAGAGCAAATCCTATCTCTTCTCAGCGTTCACCATAGAGGAGAGGAACTCCTCACGAAATGCCTTCTCAAAACCGGCCCACGAAACCTCTGCCTCTATCATCTCTCCTAGGAAAAGCGTCCACCACTGACACGCTGCTCCACTAAGATGACTGACGGCCAAGGTAACCCAATACTCCCTCCGAGCACGGATCAAATTGAAGTTGATGTCTAGCTCCTCAAGCCATCCCTCCCTTACTGAGTCAGAAACGCTTCCCCCTTACTTCTCGAGGGTTTGTCGCTGGAAGGAGTGCAATGTCCTCTTCAACAAACCGTCCTCCTCATCTCGGTCAACCCTCTTCCAGTCAACTACCTTGATCCACTGGGCCTCAACAATCCATGCCGCTCATGGATAACTTCCGGGTGCCATATATACAAGGTAAACAAAGAATTCCTATGCCTGAGTAGCAAGGGAATTATTATTATTATTATTAAATTTTTCTCCCCAAGTTGTCTCAAATCAATTTCAAACACAATCAGTATGATTCATGTACCTTTTCTAGGGTCTCTACCCAGCAATAAATGTAATTTTACTTGGTCGTTTGATAGGCTAAGTGTCCATGCATCAGTTTACAGGGGGCCCTAAAATTTGTTTTCCTAGCCGGTCCTCTATGGTTTATTTCACAAACCACAATCACCTATCATTGTTTCCCTACCATCTCATGCAACTGTAACTATGCCTAACTCCAGACTCCATCATATCCCTAAACATTTCCTCTGATACCATTGTTTCATGAACCTCCTTCACCGAAAGGATGGGAGGGACAACAGATTGCCAAGCCCTTCCTTCATTAAGTTGAAGGAGAGATAATGACCCCGGGGTCACGACTCTAGTATGCCCTAGAGTGGAGACTAGCACCAAGGGTATAAATTTTTTCCCAATATGGGAGGAATTACCCTTTTTAGTTATCCATCATTGGGAGAACGAATGAGTCCACTCCAAACACCACCATGTATAGAAAACTCAATGCAAAAACCAAACTACATGCATGTTTTAATAATCAAACTGAACAATGTACAAGGTCTCCAAAGTACAATACCCAACAAGAATGGAAAAGGCTAAAATGTAACCATCATCGAACTACATCAACTCCAATGAAACAACTAGTATGGTCCAGCACGGCCTCTGAAGCCCTCCTGGGAATTTGAAAGTAATCATAGGGTGAGCATAAAAAGTATACTCTGTAGGAAAACCTAAAGCTCTCATGCACAAGTGGGGAGACATCCTAAAGTACCATGAGAAGTAGTAGAAACGTCATCTATCAAGGAATATATCCATACTAACTCATCGGCCACACTAACCAAATAACACAAGTAGTATGATAACAATAATTATCAAAACATTTGGGTACCCCGCACCACTATTTCCCCCACCAGCTAGCTTTTCATCCCTAACGACAAATGACCTGATGCTACCATGCTCTTCCTGTCCACACACACCTGAGCCTCAAAACCATCCAAATCCCTACCCTTAGACACCTGAGCCTCAAAACCATCCACATCCCTTCCTACACACAGTTGGGCCTCATCCCGAAAACACCTAGGAAAAAAACCGTAACCAAAACCCCTTCCCAAAAACACCTCGGCCTCATCCTGAAGATTCTTGGAAAACAACCTGCCTGAAGATTCTTGTTAAAACAACCTTCTTGAATATTATTTGGATAACAACACACCAAACTAAACCTACATGAAGAGTCTTTGGAGTATGATCACCTCCATCCATCACAACCTAGGGAAGAGGGAGCAGGAAAGAGAGTAACTAGGGGGAAACACCCTTCCCCATGAGATGGGGTGTCTGGAACTAAGTTCCCAACATGGGTGGGGTGAGACTAAACATAAAACATACAGTTACAAATATATATACCAACACACAACCCAAAATATGGCTCCTCAAATCGATACAAGCAGGTTCCCAAGCACTGTTGCCTAAAAAAATAGGTACACAACAAACAGTTACCAATTTCCCTATTCAAGTTATCATTTCATAATAGTTCAGTGTGAGTCAATACCTTAAATACTGGGAAACTAATAGGAACAAACATATAATAAACAACAATAATGATGGATGGAAAAACATCAGGTAATTTACGCATTCACACCCAGTTCTCTTGTAAATAATAACTTCATAGTGGGATCAGTGGAAACCCTCAAAAAATTGGAACCAATAAAAAAACCCAACAACCATTGGTTTTACCAATACCAATTCACTACCATTCCTCCCAGTTTATTAATAATTTTCCACTTTTATTGATGTTCACAACCCAACCTACAACCCTATGGCCAAACACCACCACAACCACAAAACAACTCATGCCATTCCAAAAACACCATTCACAATATTGTTGTTCACCCATCCATAACATAACACATTAACCCCTTCACCCATTTCATAACTGAACCATCCCATAGTTCATAATTCATTCTTATATATTATTTAGTTCAATTTTGATGATCACACAATGTTATGGGCATTCATATTCAACAGCCATGTTTCGGTGTTGAACAGATTCATACATGATTCACATTCACCAGAAGATGCGCAAAACAGAGCATAACATATATGCACAAAAAAATGCCCAAAATGGTCGTGATTTTTAGGAGTCCTATTCCTTTCAATTCATAACTACATCATAGGGAAATATGTAACAACATTAGAAAACATACTCATCCCCATTATTTAACCAGTTATTATCTTCATTACAGAATTGATTTACTGCCTCTTGTAAACCATAGAACACACACCCCACATGATACACAAGGAGGAGAGACAAAGGTAAGATCCTTACTTGATTGATCAAGGATCGACATTATGTCCTCACGTGGAAAGTGTAAATCAAGAGTAGTAGGAAATCTATGGACCGCGATCAAGGAAAACATCGTGGGGGTAAAACTCGTCGGGAGGAAGGGTATTCCGAGCACAGGGTGATAGAGAATGAAAATGAAACCCAGGGAGAAGAGAATCCGTTAGGTTATAATGGCTACGATACAACATTCCCAAGACGGTTAAGATATAGAGAAAAAATCGAAACCAGCGAAGAAGAGAGATCGTGGGTTGATCACGTGGCTGGGCCACCCAACGTGTACAACATAATAGGTCCCCACCCTTCGCGGTGGTTAAAACCAACACACCCCTCCTTAACTAAGGAAGGAATCCTCACAGGATGCGGTAGATGTGTTTCTAAAAACATAGTTTAAGGCATGACCAAAACGCATGGTTTTTCATTTAAGGAGGGTAACTCAACAATAATTTAATTAAAAGTCATTAATGGGATTTAAAACAGGCTTAATCAGGGTCAAAACATGGTTTAAAAACCAATTCGTGCAAAAAGGAGGTGCTATAAGAAAACTTGTGGAGAGGTCACCGGTAGGATATGTCTACTAGTAGACCATGTTACCGGTTGGCTGAGGCTACCGGTATACCGGGGCTATCGGTAGGCCGAGCTACTAGTAGGCCGAGCTACCGGTAGGCCGAGGCCAACGGTTGGCCCAGCTACGGGTAGGTCGAGGCTACCGGTAGGCCAAGGCCACCGGTAGGCTGAGCTACCTGTAGGCTGAGGCCACCGGTAGGCCGAGCGACCGATAGGCTGAGGCCACTGGTAGGCCGAGCCCACCGGTAGTCCGTGCTATCGGTAGGCTGAGGCTAGTAGTAGGATGAGGCTAATGGTAGGATGAGGGAATTGGTAGGTCGGGGCAACCGGTAGGCTGAGCTACCGGTAGGCCGAGGCAACCGGTAGTCCGAGGCCACCGGTAGGCCGAGGCCACCGAAAGGCCGAGACTACCTTAAGGTGTCTGAAGCTTTACCGTGAAGCTGGGATGGCTTTGCAGACCACCCATAACACCCCAACCATCATATTTTCACCATGTAATGGACCCCAAAACCCCAGGCCATTACAGATCAGATGGCTTGAACATATGATTTTTTGTTTTTATAATGCAATGAATAATTATGTATAAATTTTTTTGCTATGTAGATCAACGAAAAAATCCGATTTCTTGGTGATGGAATAGATCTTCTGAACTTGAGTTACAATATTCTAGAACGTCAGTCAATAGATCTATGATCAGACGAAGGAATTAACTCATTTGAAAAATTTCGCACATCATGGGGTCACACCTTGGGGACTCGGCATATACCTCAGAGGGTACATGACCACAGGATGTAACACACCATGTACACCCTTTTGTGGAAATTTCATATATCAGGTAAATGACATAATATGTGTGTTCGTAATCTGGTAGAGAACATAGGAATCCTATATTCCCCAAATATCTACACAGACATAAACAAGAGACACAATCCATTTACATGGGTAGGAGCCGAGGTCAATAGACACATCATGTAACCATACGGGATGTGTGAAATTTTTTAGACATGGCTTGAAGACCTTATGCTCTATATATTGGATATGTGTATTTAAGGTATGTTCCCCATATCCATTCATGAGGGTTAGTATGTATTTTTGTCTTATACATAGGATAATGATCCCATTATAAGGACTTTATGGATAGAGTTGTTGTGCCCTCAAATTTGGGATAGAGTGAGATCCTCAATTAATATTCAAGTTGTTGGTATCGTCATGGACATCATTGCATGATCTCTAATCCATTACCTATAAGGATAATCCATAATGATTTGTTGGTATCACCCCATCGCATTGGGAGTGATCCTCATTCATGTATAACATTTTTTTATACATACAATGTGTATTTATAAAAGAGATTCAAAATGATCATTAAATCTCAAATAAACGTCATCATTGCTATTAAACTCACAAGTGTGTTATCTAGGATGACTGCTTTGTGTAATCATTGATTTGGAATCATAGAACTCCACAATAAGGATGTGACATACATTTAGAATTTTAGTCTATGATGAGTATATATGGATGTTATTATAATATGTGTTCCAACATATACATGCATAATGATGAATGTATTTACATTATTGTATTATTATTTTTTTCATTGATTCCTATTGAGTATTGTTATACTCACCATACATCTTCTTTACCTTCATGTGTTTTTTATTGTTCATATGATAAAATTATTTATAGAGCCATTGATATTCCATGACTAGAAATTGCATAGTGAGATATGATAGACCGAGGTGCATTCAGAAAATACCCATACATTAGTCCATTTACATTCTGGTTTGATTTTTTTTCACACTTTTGGGGTGGGATTTATTTGACCTAATTTACATTCCTCTACATCCCATAATACACTCTTTGTGGGATTTAGATGCATGCATTCATTATAATTCTGTTGTTTTTACTTTCTAAAAATTTATAGGCTAGGAGATGTGAGAATGTGTACATATACATAGGATAAGTTCTCTATTGATGGTGATATGCCTACTCGCCGCTAGTTCCAAGACACTGGCCTATTGGAGGTGGTATTAGAGAGTTGTGACATGAGACCATTTAGGACGGGTCGTGACAAACACTTTCATACATCCTCACTATGTTATATTCCCTGTGAATTTAGAGATACCTTTTAATAGTGAAATTTCCTAGAGAAATATCCTCATTGGGATATATTATAAATGAAAACATACACCCACCTAGAGGGACTCAATCCCTCTACATATAAATATTTTTCTATCATTAGGAAATTTTTTCATAGAAACCACAAATTGCTCAGTGCCCTATATTCTAACCAGCTAGATTATACCCATATCACATAGGCCAATGTTCCCTGAGTAATCAACCTAAACTCACAGGTTTATCTTCCCTTCCATGAAAATCATAAATGGACACTATTACATATATTCAACAAGAAACACTAATATTAATATTCATCATAGAATTATATTATGCATGACATTAATCATCAGTAATCGGTCCTTGAAAAATGAAATTAAAAGGAATATTGTGATTTTTTGATGACACCGAACTATATTGGTCATATTTCCCTTCATATTGATTGTAGGAATTCCCATTCATAGGTTGGGTCCCATCATCACATCCACCAAAAACATTGTGGATGTAAATATATTCCATATAACTAAGATTTGTTGAATTTTTTACAATTCAAACCTAAAATATGCATTGTATATATTTAAATTATATATTGATATCCTATAGTACATATAGTTGTTCGAATTGAAGACTGATTTTAATCCATTTTTAGCATGTCGGGGGAACCGATACCTCATTAAGTATTTTTAAATAATTCAAAACAACCTTTTAAAAAAGAATAGTGTCATATTTTATGTAATTAATTCAACTAATTGGAATAAATAAGCTCAATATCCCATATTATAAAAAATATTTAATATAATGTGTCACCATAATAGTCTTAATGACTGTTTTTTTGGGAATTTTTGCCTACATGACTCCAAATATCATAGTAGAGTCACATTGGGTGTTCCCATTGGAATCAAAAAAGAATGAACTTAACTTGTGTCATTAAATAAGTTGTATATCTGAGATATCCTTTTCCTATGAAAGTGATAGTTGAACCAATTATTCATAAATGCGATGTTATTCTAATGTGTATTCCTATTTATTTTTTGAATATTAATAAATATAAGGAGGACTCCATAGTCAATAACATTATAGGTTCCAAATTGACTCCCAACCAAGAAATTATTGAACATGGTGATCATTGCTTATGTTATGAATCATATAGATAATAAGATTCTTTAATTGAGGCAGTGTCACCACAAACTATTTATGAATTACTGGATGAAGGAGTATGAGAATAATGAAATGATCCTCATATTGGATGCTTCTGGAAAAATACTTCTAGTCATCAATCCATGGTAGAAAACTCCCTAATAGAGGAATCTCAAAAAAAATTCAGTGGAACCTATGAACACCATGATAAAAAATCATGATCTTATTAGTAGAGTTAGTCAATGAATGTAAGGACCTGATCCAAGTTTCCTAAAGATAGTACCTTATTACATTACATTGGCATGATTAAGGGAATAAATTCCCAAAATACATAGTAGTTATAGTACTATTGGAAAACCAGAAACACACATAGGTTCAACATTACAACTTGAAACGAAACATAATATATATGTTTAATCGGGGAAATACACAAACCTATGTATATCAATACATGTAATTTATAATAAATCTCTTCATGCCCAAAAAAATTAAACATTAGAAAGGGGTGAGATTAGATTCTCAATAATGGTGATAAATATAGTGGAATATAACATAAATATAGTCATTGGGAATGGTGAATAACAAAAAACACATGCTTTTAAAAATAAACATAAACATAATATCGTAGGAATACGAGTAGAGTAAATATTTATGAAAATAACATAACCATGGGTATTTTACTTATCCAAAAAAACCATGAACATTAATTTACCAGTTTCATAATGAGGTAATGCATAATTTGGGACATCATAACCATTCCATCAAGGCCTTGTTCCAAGACGATAAATATCTATATTGTCAAGGACTCATGCCAAAACTATAGTTTGTCTCATTTGAACTAATGATGCCCTGTGGTGCTATAGAGGGCCCCACCTGATACATAATAAGTCCAATTCATTCCACATATTAATGGGGATAAATAGAAACAATATAGACATTCATTCTAAAAATAACATATGAAATTTAAATAACATTCCCAAATCCTTAAGCATATAATCTATCCATTCAGAGTAAAATAGTGGATGGTTTTAGGATAGCACAAACATAGTCAAACTAATCAAAAAACATTCAATAATATATGTTGGATTGTATTATATAAGATAAAAATCAACTATGTACAATAATCAACAAATAACTTGGACATAGGATAAGATACTTTTAAATTAGACCTTGGAAAAATCCTTGAGGAAATAATCCTTTAGCATTCCAAAGTGTCCCATACCACCTTGAAAAATTAAAATCATAATCTATTAGAATATAATAGTAATAATTAGAGTCATGATATGATATACTGAAGGGATGTACATACACTACATTCATGGAATATGTGGCGAACAAGTCACATATCTCATTAACGTTAATGTGAGATGAGAAAAATCCTTTTTTTACATTGGAATGATGATTTTGTTAGGAAAATCCATTGGATATTCCATGAAATCAATAATATAAACATGTATATCCTAAACAGTAACCAGAAATAAAAAATAAATTATATTTGAGTCAGAAATGATTCCCTTTTGAAGTGAAATTTCGTAAAAATAGTTTTTAAATAAGCCTAAGAAGTAAAACATTTTAGTGCAGTTTAAGGGAAATAATAAAGTGGTTTTAAAGTGGAAGTGCATGTTCTATTTAAAAAAACTAGAAATCAAAGAATATAATTTTTAATTATATAATCTGGAATTTATAAAAAAATAATAATGGCTTAAAAAAATTATATTGTTTAGATGATAATAGGTAAATATTTGAGAAGTTTCCTTGAGTCCGGCTTGTTTATCGACAATAATTTTTTAGAGATCCTTTTAAATATGAAACTCCCCATAAATGGAGGAATGATTCTAGTCAGTACATATATATATATAACATTAAATTATAAAAAATGATATGTATACAAGAATAAATAATAATTTTTTTAAGGTATGTATAATATTAGAGTAAGCTGAACCAAAATGGATGTTTGGGTAAAAATCCATTACCACTCTATAATCAATTGAATCATAATCCCAAACACAAATACGCATAAAATGATACATTTAATACAATTTAATTTTAAATATTACTTATTTTATACATAAATGTGAAGTATACATACACCATACACAAGTAATAACAGTTAATAATGAATGTCTCACGAAAACCGTTGGGAGATGAGGAAACCCTTACATTAAATTCTATCGTGTTCTTCACATTATCATTCATTATTGGATAACCAAATTAAATTAATTATTTATAATTTAAATATAATATTATATATGTAATTTATTTATTATATCCTTAATAAGTTCATTCATTTCCTCCTTTATGGGTTTAAGGGGTACAATTTTATTGTCTAAGAGTGTTTAATTCATTGTTATTCATGACTGATTGACTTATATACATGTAAGGATAAACATATAATATGAGAATGAGTTTTCAGAATAGAATTTTTATTTTTATTTTATCATCCTAATGATAACATTGTTATATAAAAAAATTGGTATTTTTGGAGTGGGGATTAATCATTATAAAAATGTTAATGAGAATTGATTGGGTTAATTGGTGGGTTTTTTATGACAACAATCTCATTTTAATTTATAAATTAATATATTCTGTGGAAATGATTAAATAACATTAAATAAGTTATATAAAATATATTATAGTCTTCTCAACCTCCAAAATGGTTTCATGACTATAATTGAATATGGTAATAGAAATTGAAAACTCATTGTCCTTGAATTTGATAAATTAACACATCTCAGATACTGGGTTTATCTCCTGTATAAATGAAGCTGAAAGGAGAAATGATGATGAATTATTACATTATAAAATAAATCCATTAAATGTTTGGTACTATTTTTATATTAACATTTTTATGAAATTATGTGAGTAATGTGAAAAAATATAAGATACTCGAAATAAAAGAAATTTGGAGAAATACCTTGTGAATATTTGGTTGCATAATGACCTCAATTATAAACTCATAAAAATATTAATGAGGGGGAAATATGTCTCCCATACTTCTTACATAATCTGAAAATTAATAGGGACATTTAATAATGTATTCAAACATAATACAATTGAAATTTAAATATAATAACATAATAAGAGTGCATGAAAAAGAAAGATATTTTGAGAAGACAATTATGCAGCAAAATGGGTATGCAATATGGTATTAGAAAACATTAAATAGAGTTGAGGTAGGTGTCAAACATTCATAAAATACTCATAACTTTTTATAGGTACATTATAAATTGGAAATAATTGCATGGTATAAAAAAAGAAATATATACACTCTAAAAGAGAACTTGAATGGAATAGAGATGTTGGGAATTCCATCGCCCGGTAGAGTAACTCATAAAACGTGATGGATGGGACATTAGTGGCTTGAAGACACCTTGGGAGGACTCATAGGAATATAAAAATAGCATATAATATAGTATTATGAGTTTTTAATGAATGAAAACTATGGAATGAGACGGGTTTTATTGTAAATGAGAGGGGAATTTTTATTAATTTCAAAGGACGACCTATTAGTTCTTTCTATAAAAACATGGGCTTTTGCATGGTATTTTCCCATGGTATTACACAAAAGGGAAAAATAAAATAATATTTAAATTTACACAAGTCAACCTACAATTTATATTAATTATTACATCATTATGATTTCATTAATCATACTTAATACTCAAAACATTATTTTACTATGCATGGAAAATTCTTGTCTTATAGAAACATTCCAAAAATTCAACACTTCCATTTTACATTGGGATGGATTAAAAACTGAAATAAATTTTTAAAAATATTTTTAAAAATATTTTTAATTTAATTTTAAAAAAAATTATAATCTAATCCAAAAAAATTTGAAACTATATCTCATTTTATAACACCTTGAAAATTTAACCAGGTCTCGAAAATTGATCTTATAATTATAAGGAAATAATGTAACAATTTTTATTACATTTTAAGAATATAAATATCCATTTTATATTATTAAATTAATAATAAAATTTGAAACTAAATTATTTTTGACATAGATAAATTCCAATACATATTCTATGATCATTTTTTTACTTCTAAGATGTCTAAATTGTACTTATAGGCTCATGGGTGATGTTTTATTTTTCTTAGGTGGGTTAATATTCATTAATTTTTTTATGAGTAACATTTATATTTATTTGTCTATGTTACTATTCATTATTATTCATCAAAAATTAAGTTTGTATTGTCTATCAAAAAACATCCTACCGAACACAATTTTGTATGTCACTATCACAAAATTTAAATCACATAGGTAGTAAGTTTATGTTTACAGACGAGTTTATAGAAAATATGTGTTTTGTAGAGACTCAGGGTTTCATCCATTCAATATTAAATTTATTTTCAATATTGTGGGGTGTTACATTAATCCCCCATCAATATAATTTCATCCTTGCAATTTGAAACTACACATTGAAAGAAAATGGTTGATGATTTAATATTCCATTATGTGAAACACATATTGAAAATTGGATTAAAAAATATCTTCATACAAAGGGGTTAAGGGAAATGCTATCTTCAACCCAAAATCTATGTTTTAGAATGGGGTGACCTTAGTGGGAAGTAAAAACCCAGACTTGGAAGAAAAATATAATTATGAACTTCTGATGGAACCTGATAGAGAACATGTTCAGTTTAATGTTCATTACTATAACACTATCAACTATTGTAAAAAAGCATCAACATTATAAATTATTGCGATAATATGAAAATTTTTTATTTAATACTCATTTATTAAACATGAGATAATATTCCACTCTATAAGAGTTTAAATATACATTTCTATTTACAATCTCACCCACTAATTGCACATTGAACTATATATATTTAATCACTGAGAAAATGTTTCTCCGTGTTGTAAAGTAATACATTAACCTATAAAATATCATACAATGATCAAGTTAAACCATTTCATAAAGGAAAAAACATTTAAAATATGATGATTCAATACTTTAGAATGATTTTCTAAGAATTTTGAAGATGAAATTATCATTATCCTATAATCAATCTAAAGCAGCTCTAAATTTTCACATCACAAACATGTGAATAAATTTGTCATTTATATTTTTAAAATATTTTAATAACGTGAATTACCATAAAAACCATATCAAAAGCAAGAATTCTTCTGTATTTCTTAAGTTTGAAACATGTTATTCGATATATTCCTTAAATAAAAAAATGTTGTAAACTCCATCGATGATAGCATAGAACACCTATTGATAAATTAATAATCCACTCCAAGGTAGTAAATACCAATCTGAAACAATAATTTATTCCTTATTATCTCAACATGATATATATTTTAATTGTTTTTTTCCAACAATCATGTATTTTATAAAATTTTTAACTTTCCACTATATATCGTTTCATGGTAGCATTCAACTTATGCTTTCAAATACATATTGAAAATGTTTTACATTATAATACCAAAGTATTTGATAAAAATTATATATAGTACATTGCTAAAAAATATTCAAATTACATTATTCATGACAAGGAATATTAGTCACTCTAATTCATCCACAACAGCATAATAAATTCACCATTATCCAGAATCATTAGTTGGGTTATATTTCATTAACGATTGGGTAATTTATTCAGATATTGTCTGATATCATGGTAGTTGATACATTTTAAATTGGAAACCTTTTTCTACCCATGAAATCCATTACATGGTGTCCATTTTTTCCACAACAACACCCATTCCCTTATAACATTTACCGGGGCGATTCATTCCACAGTTATCCAATGTGGGAAAGCACTTCTTTCCCATCTTTCCTTTATCCATTTTTTCCTACCATCCTTTTAATATTATTCTTCCCTTTGAATAAATAGGATGGATAGAATTATTTATATTCATTGTTAACACCCTAATACTATTTATCCATATGATGAGGACACATGGGAGACTATCATCCTTTTAATTGACTGTTTTAGACCATGGGAGATATGACCCTTCTTACTATTTTCATCATGTTAGTAGGTGGAAGAGTCATTCATTTTTCTTGGTGGAATTTATATTAAATAACATACACTAGATTAGATTATATATCATAATTTATAATCTTAACTAAGAAAAATACATAGCATAAAATGGAATAATATCCATTACTAATAATTGAATAATAAGCATTGTTTCATTGAGGAAAATTTTACAATTTAAATCCTTTATATTTTCCTCTAAAGAAAATGTGATTTATTCTAAGCATATCTCATGAGAGTGTCAAACCAGGTTTAGAGTAAGGCATATTTTCATGTACCAGGATACACCTGGTCTTGATCGAAACACTTTGCAAGAGTTTCGATTCCTAGGAACATTTGTGCTAGAACCACATCCACTTGTAGTATCCAGCCTGGGATGTATTATATAGAAAGATTCACATAATCTATTCCTTACCGAAATTCTAGGATGTTCTTGTATGTCAATCCTCAATATATTTCTTAGGCCTTTTTTCCTCAATCTACAATTTATAAGTATAGTTTCCATGTTTTCTACTAAATTTCCTTTGATACCAATTATAAGGACCTAACCACAGTTTCCCAAATCCAGTGCCTTATTAATTTACATTGGTTTGATTATAAGGATTTAAATCATGATTTACTAAGTAGTTTAGTTGTTTTTTAGAACTATATATAGATATATGTTCAACATTACAAAATGAAAATAAATACAACATATAAATGTTTTTGGGAACATCCAAAATCTTTGTTTTTCCTAGAAGGTCATTCATAATAGAGCTCTTAATGTACTGAGAAAGTGAAACATATAAAGGGGTGTGATCAGATGCTCTATAAGTGTATTAAATACAACAATGTATTACATAAACATAATCATTATGATTGGTTAATAAGTAAACACACATTCCTTTAAAAATAAACATGTACATAATATAGTAGGAATATGAGCTGAGTAAATGTTTCCATAATAAAACATAAACATGGGTATTATAATAGTTGAGGACCATATGAACATTCATTTTCTAGTTTCTCAGTGAGGGAATGAATAAAGTGGGAAATAATAATGATACCATCAATGCGTCATTCCAAGACCATAAATATCTATTTTGTCAAGGCCTCTTTCTAAGACCACAGTTGGTCTCGTGAGACCTTCCTATGATCTGATGGACTATAGTGGGACTTAATAACACTTACAACATCCATTAACTTCTCCATATGAATACTGATAAATACAATCAATTTATAAATTAATATTTATACTTACATATGAAATTTAAATAACGTTTCCCAATCATTAAACCTAAACCCAATGCATTCTGTGTAAATTTGTTAATGGTTTCATGATAGCACATACACAGTCAAAATAATCACAAACCATTCTATAAAATATTGTGGATGATATAATAGGATATATAACATAATTAAGTACAATATTCCATAATGTATTTTGACATATATAAAGATACATTCAAATGAGACAACTAAAAAATTCCTGGGAAATTAATCCTTATAAATTCCAAACTATCCCAACCACCTTGAAACATTCAAATAATAATAACATTGAATATCATGGTAAAAATGATACTCTATATATGATATTCCAAATATAATTACCTACACAACATGCATGGAATAAGTTGCGAAAATGGAATATATCTCATTAATGTAAATGTGAGATGAGAACATCCTTTTTTTACATAGGAAACAAGAGTTCTTTTGGATAATCATTTGTATTTTTCAATAAATTGGAATTGTAAACATGTGTATCAAAGAAAATTATATAGAATAAAATTGAAATTATATTTCAGTCATGAATGATTCCCCACTAATGTGAACTCATGTAAAATTTGTTTTTAATGATGCTTTATATGTAAACAATTTTAGTGTGATTTGAAAAAAATATTAAAGGGGTTTTAACATAGAAGGGAATGATTGATTTTATAAAACCAAAAATGAAAAATCCAGTATTTAATGATAAAATTTTTGATTTTAAAAATAATTATGGCTTAAAAAAGATTGTATAGTTCACTTGAAAATAGGTAGAAGTTTGAGAAGTTCCCTTGTTTCGGGATTTTTTATTTGGAAGAATTTTTTAAAGAACCTTTTGAACTTAAAAATACCCATAAATGGAATTAGTATTTTAGTTGGTAAATACATATATAACCTAAAAATATTTATGAAGAGTATATGATAATAAATAATAATTTTATTGAGGTTAGTTGAGGATAAAAGTAACTGGAATGAAAATGGTGATTTGGATTGAAATCTTTTACCACTATGTAATAAATCAAATCATAGGACCCAACAATAATAATCCTAAAATGATAAATTTAATGACATGAAATTAATTATATTCCATATAGGATACATCAATGGCCAATATATGTACACCAGACACATGTAGTAGTAGTGAATAAGGAATGTCTCAAAAAAAAAATAGAATTTGGATGGGGAAACCCTTACCTTAATTTCAATGGTCTTCTTCACATGATCTTACTATCCTATATAATAAAATTAAAATAATTTATTAATATTTAATACACCTATTATTTATTTAAATTATTTAGTATAAACTCTTTAATTTCATTCATGACCTCCTAGATATGTTTAAGAGGTTCAATTTAATTGTTGGGGAGATTTTCCTTACTGTGTATTCATGATCGGGTTCAATATATACATTTATTGATAAAAATAAAATATGATAATGGTTTTATAGAATAGATGTTTTATTTTATTTGTAAATATATATAATATTACATGGTTATAAAATTAATTTTGGTATTGGGAGTGAGGAATAATCATTATATAAAACATTAATGACAATTGTTTGGGATAATTGGTGGTTTTTTTCACATTTATCTTATTTTAATTTATAAATTAATATCATGTGTAAAAAAAGAATCAATAAAATTAACTAAGTTATAATACCTATATTATAGTATGTTTTAACAATCCAAATGGTTTCATGACCAGAATATAAGAAGCTAATTGAAATTTAAAACCCATCCTCCTTGAATGTGATAAATTGACACATCTAAGATGGTGTTTTTATTTCAATTATAAAATAAGGGGAAAGGAGAGATTCAGATGAACTATTAAATTATACAAACCAAATTAAATTAAATTAAAGGTACTAGATTTATCATAATAGTTGGATGAATGTAGGTGTGGAACGAAAAATAAAATAATTGAACATGAAAAAAAAAGAATAGTTGAGATATCCATTACAAAAATTTGGCAACCTAACCTTGTCACATAAAAATTCCAATATATATTGATGGGAGAAAAATAGGTCTATCATCATTATTAAATTATATTTAATTTTACAGGTATATGTAATGACATGTATCAACATAATGCATTTGAAATTAAAAGATAATTCCATAAGAATATTGCTTGAAAAGGGAGAGATTTTGAGACAAAAATTCTCCATCATAACAGCTATGCAACATTGTTTTAGAAATAATTAAAATGATAGTGGAAAAGGTTCACCAATTAATAAAATATTAATAACATATTATAGGTACAGAATAAAATTTAAATAATAACATGGTATGGAAATGTGAAATATATACCCCATAAAAGTGAACTTGAATGGAAAAGAGAAGTTGAGAATTCTGTCACTTTGTAGAGTAACTGCTAAAACAAGAGGGTTGAGACCTTGGTGGCTTTAAGACACCGTGGGAGGACACATATGGAGGTAAATAGAGTAGATATTCTATTATTATGGGATTTTAATAAATTAAAATAAAGGAATGAGTGGGTATTTATAGTAAAAGAGAGAGAGATGTTTCTTAATTTCAAAGGGCAGCTCAGTTGTGGTTTTTGAAAAACCATGGGCTTTACTATTGTATTTTCCTATGGTATTGGCCACATGGGACACCTCATATAATATTTTAATTTACACTAGTATAAAAAATATTTTATCAATTATTACATCATAATGATATCATTAAAAATAATAAGAACTGAAAACTACATTCTTACCATTAACAAAAAAATCAAATATTTAATAAAATACCAAAAACTCACCCCAAACATTTTCTGAAGTGTAGAACTAAAATATTAAATATATTATTCATAAATATATTTCTAAATATTTTTAATTTAATTATTTAATAGAATCAATGTTTATTCTTAAAAACAACTTTAAAACTATAACCAATTGTATAACACTATAAGAAATTAATCAAGTCCCATAAATTTTCTTATAACCATATGATAATAATGTAAAAATTTATGATTACATTTCTTGATAATAAATTTCAATTTTAAATTATTAAATTAATTATGAAATTCAAATTACAATATTTATGAAAAACAAGAATACCAATACATATAAAATTATCCTTTTTCATTGCTAAGATGCATAAATTGTATTTATACACTCATGGTTGATGTTTCTATTTTTTGGACGATTTACAATTCATTAATATTAATATGAGTAAAATTACTATTAATAATGGTATGATACTATTTATAAGGGTATGTTACTATTCATTAGAATTATTTGTATCTAATCAGACAATGAATATCGTACTGAACACAACCTTGTATAATGGTTTCTAAAATTTCAAATCACAAAGGTGGTAAAATTATTTTTACTAGCTAGTTTATAGAAAAGTGGTGTTTTTTAAAGACTCAATGTTTTAGGAATACAATATTAAATTGATTTGAATATCATGGGTAGTTAAAATGAATACCTCTTTTATCCTTGCAATGTGGAAGAGGGAGGAATATATAATGTTTACATCACAATGATATATCCTACAAGGATTCCTATTAACCCCTATTGTCTCCAATTCCATGTTGATTATTCTATATAAATTTTTTTTTTGGTTCCACCAAGGAGTTTCTATCATTAGGAATTATGGATTGGTAACCCAAGAGATCTTATTTGGGATAATGGGTAACTGGAGCTTGGGAACAGGATCATATCCTTATTTCTAAATTTGATATAATGTGAAAAAAAACATTTCCAAAAAACTATATCTTATAGATGATTATTCATTATACATAATAATTAGGAAAACTATAAGTTTATTTTTATTGTTTCCTTGGATGGTTTTATACATATATTTTTAGTACATAAAATATATTCAAGTTATAAAACTTTTTTAATCACAAGTAGAACAATTATTAGTCATATCATATATAAAACCATTGTTTATATCACGGGGAAAAGAATAAAGAATAATGTTGAATCCATATGCTCAGTGAGGGTAATAAAGAATGATATTAATCAATGATAATTTTTAATAATAACTAGAGCATAAGTGTATGAAAACATGATATTTAAATTTGAAAAGAATACTGATTATTTTAGAGATCATAATCATGAATGAAGGGATACATCATCACAACACACACGACATGGATCATAAAAGTGTAAAATAGCATGATCAATGGGACAATTAAATTATCATAATATAATGTCATAAAATAGTTGAATAATTCTTGGGATAGACATAATCATATATATATTTATATATATATTAGCAAGGCTACCCACCAAAAAATCAAACATTACTCTTGGGAAAAGTTGTTGCGTCCCGAATTTGGGCATGAGGTAACCTTCCGTGTATCCTTTTTGATGGAATAAAACATAATTATCTTCCCAATACATTTTAGTTTTATAATGGACCAACCACGTATATAATTATAATCACTTCAATCCCACTTATTTGAGATGTCTCCTTTGACATAGACCTTATTCATTGAAATGTTTGTCTTAGGAGAAGCAAATCAACTCTAAATTGAAGTAAACGAATATAATAAGGTATTCTAGTAGATATTGGCCATGAAAGGAGTCTCAATATATTTATACAAGGGGATATAAAATGTATTTTTTTATAAAGGATAGTAGTGACAGACATAAAATTACATAGATGATTTCAATAATATGAGTTCACTTTCATATGAATGTGTCTCCAAATTTCCATGAAATAAATAGAAGGATAATACATGGTCAAAATATTTTTATAAAATAATAATTAAATAAGTTTATATCGAATTCATTCTTTTATCTCTTAGTTTAACCCCCAATGACCCATTTTTAACCTTATCTATGGAAACACAATAATAAAATTTCTTCAATTAATTATGAAAAAACATAATTAAACCACTATAAACATATTTTAATTTTTTATTTTAACATTATAGAATCTATTTGAGATTATTCAATTACTATAGGTGACATACACTTACTTTTAAATAAGAGTTCAATATGAAAGGAAATCTTTAATTTGAAAAAGAATTTTTTATCACAAAAACATATTTTCAATTCATTCCATTCCTAATAAAAAAATTCAAATGAATGTTAAAATATTTTATTTAATATATAATATATGACACTCCTAAAAAATTAATCAATAAGGATATATCTCATTTTTCATTATAAAAACATGTTTTCATATAAAATAAATTTTTCGAAAAATATTTAATTGTCCATTAGATGATAATATCGTCATTCTAAAAAGTTGGAAATATAATATACAGATGATTATAGAATTAATGATATAAACTATCATCATGTTTTATTTGAATAATTTTTATAATCATATCATTATTCATTGCCTATAAAATTTAATGTAGAGAAATGAATTTATTTCAAAATTAGGTCTTTTAATAGTTAAATGATTTTATTTTAATTTGGTGATTATTAATAATTTTTTATTATCCCTAACCATTAAACATATATTACAAATGTGGAAAATAATATTCTTACCCTGAAATCCAATGACTAGGATATAAAGGATTACAATATCACAATTTATTTGGAATTGGGGTTTTATATAATTCAATCTACAGAATTAAACATTTTTATTTCAATGGAAGTGTATATAATTCACTAGGGTGTTACACATACCACATTAGAAAATAATTTCAACCACAATGTTAAATAAAATTAATAAAAAATTGATGATATATTTCCTCCATCACATAATTGTGTTCCCATATTGCTACCATTAATTTATAATTCCAATAAATAACTTATACCATTTGAGTAGTCTAGTTCTATAACACTTTATCTCTATAATGATTTTTTATATTTTATTTTTCATAATAGAAATGATCATTCTCCAGTGGTAAAACCTTTCAGGTCAGTATAATAAATGTATCATGTATTTATATCTGCAATAGACATACATGGATCACATCGTTAAATTGAGTGTGGTTTGATGGAACCACATCTTGATAAAAACTATGTTGATTCGATCAAGAATAAAAATTTGGTAGATATATCTAGGTATAATGATTTCCTTATTCATGAATTTGGTTACAATATTACATTTATAAATTCAGTGGAAGAACTGAATAAAAAAATTGAATTCCATATCCCATTGATGTTTTTTATCATAACTCTAATTTTGACCTTGATTGTTCGTGATGTGCCATGGTATGTGTCTAACATTATCTATTTCTTCCACTTCTACCATATTTCCCAATATATTTTGTTCTCCAACTCAATTAATGTAATTCAATGTTCTTCACTTATTTCCTTATAATGATTAATAAAGAGATACCATAATGATATATTATGTGATTTTTTAATAAATGAATGTGACAATAGAGTATTATTTATCCCCTCCTCCATTGAAATTTTTAGAATATGATGTAAATATATCATTTAGGGTTTGAATGGTCCACTCAAACTGAATATCCATCTGAGGATGAAAAAAAACTGAATCCAAACATGGTATAATGATTTGAAGGAAGTCTTTCATAAAAATTTGATGTAGAACATGGATCATTGATAGATATAACAAAATATGGTAAATGTGTAAAACCTTACCCTGCATCCCACTGAAACTGACTCTCGATCCAAAAGAAGACATTACCAAAGGGAAATACTAATCTCCATAGGCTAAGAATTAGTACCCAATCATATTAAAATGAGAAGGAACAATTTCTAATAAACTGATATAGACACCATGGAACATATATATATATATGGGAATAAAATAAAGTGATAGAAATACAATTCAAATAAAAGAATATATAGAAAATGATACACCTCAAAAGTATTTAAAACATCCCAAATGTACATGTACAACATCAATAAAAAACCAAAACTGAATACTCTATGTGATAGAATCGGAAGAATTGACCATCTCAACACCACCTACCCAAACCCAGGTGATAGAAACCTCACCACCTCTATATTGATATTTTTACTTTTCCTACATCTAAATAAATACAAAGGAATATGAACCACTGAAGGGGTATATTCTATGTGATCTAACATGATGAGTAGGATCCCACCTATGATTTATAAAACATATCACTATACAGTAATTTTAAAATTATCAATATTAATAAAAATAATGAATGATAAACATTTTAACAATTTCAATATCAAAATCATGGAAAAATGTTCAATTTCATGGTTTCCCAAAATTCAAATATAAGCCATGAAAGAAATTCAAATAATTTCATAAATAACTAGATGTTAAATACAAAAAAAACAATGTGTGATATATTTTATCTAAATCAATTTCATTACAATATTATACATTTGAAACCAAAATATATGTAATAGAACATCCATGATCACTACAGGTTAGGATAGAAAATTTATTATATCACAATAAAAGTCTACTTCCCAATTATTTCCTACAAATATAAGCCTCCATATGAGTGGAACACCTTATGTGTGAACCCCCAATGATGTTAATATAAATTCCACAGAACAATGAGCCAACAAAACAATGAAACACCATATGTGTTGACCTGCTCATAATACACGGATGATGGCACTAAGCTAAAATTTCAACCAATGTACATAAGAATTACAATTTACTTTATTTTCCAAACAATTTCATCAACAGAGTGCATTTAAAACCATTTCATAAATCCATATTACAATTTTTCGAATATACCCTATTCATTTAATAAAATAATGGAAAAGTATGTTATAAAAACCAGTTCAACTCATTAATGTCAATCCATCAATCATTCCATTCCATTTATAAATTATTCACTAAAATGAGTGAAATTAACATCATCCAACATAGGCCTGACACAAAAAATCTTAACTCAATATAAGGATACATACACCTGGAAAATTGATGAATAATAATAAAGAGATGATGAAAACAAAGGCCCTGAAAGAACAAACACCCACCACACGATAACTAGTAAAATAATTAGTCGTTAAAGGATTGTCATGTTATAAATATAAAAAGGATCAATAATATTATCATATAAGATTATCACATCTAATGATTCCACACAACAGTGAGACCATCATCAATGGAAATAAAGAAGAAGAATGAATACTTAATTGGAGAAACCCATCACAACTCAAATAATAATCATTCCATAAACTAGATGATCTAGACAGTTGAAAGGCCTCGAATTTTTTTTTTTGAGAAACTAGGTTGGCAGGGAAGATATTTTCAGCAGAATAAAAATGAAACACCCCATGATATTACAATAATTTCTATTTAGAATTAATTTAATATTATTTCTAGAGTTCGTTGTCACAAACACCCAGTTAAGATTATGCTACCTGAATCACCGAGTCTATCTTGAGTTACATGAAACATTATTCATAGATTGATTTACATGGAACCCCAGATTTATCTTTTGTTTAACATATATAATTATTTATTCGATAGTCTGTGTTATGCACGAGATCTAGTTTAATAGTCTACTATTTTTATTATTATTTAAAATTAAAATTACCACTTAACTATTTAATTAGTAGTTTTAGATTTCACAAAAAGAGTAATGAAAAAATATTTTTAACATAAATATAATATAAACTCATTGGATATCAATTAATTAGGAATAAAAATAAAAACCAATTGAATTTAATGGAAATGTTTTTATAAAAACACTATTTTTGTGCCCCCAAAGGAGTTTTTTAATAATACATTAAATTAATTTATATTATTGAATGATTTTAACTAAATATATATATTTTATATTTAATAAATTATATTTTATGTTTATTCAAATGTTATACGCAATCTGTGTTCATGTGTACAAAGGACTACCACATCAAAGAGCAATGTCATTTGTTCTTCCATTAACTCCATTAATGGTTGAAATTAATGATGAAATTATATCCGATATATTAAATATATAATATTTAAAATGTTTCTATTCATCCTTAAATAATATATAACCCAAAACATCAGGAATTTAGTGTCATGGAAATACTGTAACATCGTTTGTGGACATGTGTACTACCGTCTCTTCACGGGAATCTAATCCACTAACACACTACATTGAATGTATTAAAGATGGTTTAAATAAATAGTGTTAAAATAATGATTTAAATTTGATAACGGAATTAAAATATAAATATATATCATATACTTCTAATTCATTCAATATGATAATAAAATGGAAACTACATTCCTACGTACGTACGATCTACCATCTCCATGAACGGTGCAATCCATTTTCTATCACTAATCTATTTGATTACATTATATAAATTTATACAGAATATATACTATACAAACGAAATAATTATTTATTTATGTAAAAATTAACATTCGGTTAATATAAGAAATCATAATCTGTATTTCATTTTCAAACAGTCAAAAAGTGATAATGTCCTTTTTAAACATGTCAACTACCACCCAAGAAAAGTGATGTGACTCATTTTTTATCATAATGATTCTATATAAATTAATATATAAATAAATAATTTATAATTTAGTATATAATGAAAATTATATAAATATAAATATTACTTATCTTCTTTACAAAATGAATATTTAAAAATTGAAACATTAGTCAAGAGTACAAATTGCATACCATCAACACAATCATAATGTTAGTTATTCAAAATATACCTTGATTTGTTTCAAAATTATTATGTATTTATATAAATTTTTTATTTATAATCATTAATATGAATATTTTCATATAATATCCCTATTGACTATGGTTTTTCTATATATGTAGTTTTTGATACATAAACAGAATATTGAAAAAACAGAGAACATATAATTAGTTAATTAAGTAATTATATATATATATATATTAATCGGTGAAATATATGTAATAGAAAACACTAAAATATTTCTTCAGAATGCTAATAATTAACCTATTATTATTCTTCATGAAGATAGAGACACATGTGACAATTTAGACTCAAGGTAAAAAATTTCGTCTCAATTTACATTTCATTGTGACTTATTTGTTATTATGATCTAATTCTCATTTATGTGGTGTATATAGTACCACATAAACATGTAATTTCATTAATACATCATTTTAAATGGAATTTTAATATTAGATTATATTTATTTCATCTAATATGATTTTATTTTAACATTACATATTGTTATTGTTAAATTTCACTTTCATTTCTTATTGAAGATTCCCACATAAAAAATACAATTTAATTTATATATTTTAATATTTATTAATTTTAACTTAATTTCTCCTATTGTAATGTTATATATTTTATTAATTCATAAACCAAATAACATATTATATATGATATTTACTTTTAATGTATTATGATTTATTAGGGAAATGTTGATAAATTTTTATCTATTACTCAATATAGATATTTTTAAGGCACATTTGGTATGTAATAAATTAATTAATAAATATTTGAATAATTATTTGGAATGGTATGAAAAAGTTTTGGGAATAGTTAATGTAATACCCTTGATACATATGTATTCTCATGAGTAGAAATCCGGTTGTAAAAACAACATGTATTGGTATCTAGTATGTTTTCAATTGTTTTTTTAATGTTATTAATTGTAGAGTTATGGTTGGAAACAATAAATATAATAATAACAAATATTTTGTAAACTATAATGTAAAAGGTTAAGATGTTAATAGTTCCTTATACAAGTGAAACATGTTTTCTAATATGTAAGCATTTTCTACATTCCTAATTCATTTATTATTATCCATGAGATTTTTATATTGAAAATAATCAATAGATGTTTTTAATTCTCATTTTATTTATTTCATTGAATGTGTTATCATTTATTTACTATTCTATAATGATTATACTTGAAACACCCCAAGATTCCATGGTATGTTTCCCTTCGAATAATGCAATGGCGTGCATTGTACGCAACTTCTAGATTCTAACACACCACAACCAATCAAACTACCCGTTATGAATAATAATACCAACTTTTTGAAATTTTATAAATTCTATCTCTCAAAATTGACTTCATTTTTGGATTCGGAATATCTAATTTATCCTAGGGTAAAATTTTGGAACTTTTAGGATAACACTTATATTTTAATGAATAGTGAAAATTACTAAATTTTAATTAAAAACAACTTTTTAAATAAAAATAATTTATAGTGATAAATTATATTATTGATTGGTTTTAAAGTATAATTAGAATATATTTTTACCATTTTATCCAACTGTGTTCATTAGAATTTATTTCACTTTGAAATTGGACCTAAACAATTGTCAATTTTTTGATATATATTGTTTCTTCAAAACACGTTATTTGTTGTGACAGGGGAATTATTTATAAAATTAATTAATGAAAATTATATGTTAAGAATTTTGTAAAATAAACATCATTTTTGAATTAGGAATATCAATTATAGCTTAGGGTGATATTTTGGCATTGTTCTGAAAATCTTCAATTTTTGATTAATAGTGAAACTACTAAGTGGTAGTTAAAAAACTGAATTTTTCATAAAACATAATTTTACTACTTCTGTGAATGGAATTTCGAAAATCCGAGAGACACAGTTAATATAAATAAGTAAAATGTGGTTCAATGAGATGAAAATAATTTTTGGTGAACAGTAACTTTTTACTTTTATTTATCACAGTTAAAAGTAAATGACATTAGTTAATCCTAATGTGTTTCAAATTGAGAATATGGTGACATGTTAATCTCTAAATGATTGTATGACTACTATTACTCACTCAATTCTTTCTGGTTTTAGTCAATGGCTGGATTCCAAGTAAGTCATATTGACTTTGAGAATGATGTACAAGGTGGGAACAGGGGTGGCAATGAGCAACAAAAAGGAATGTTGATAGGTGTAAGAGATATCGTCTTTATGCCAAATAATGTTTCCAAAAATATGATCAAAAATATATATATTAACCAATTACCGGAATCAACAAAGAAGAGAAAAGTGATGAATTATAAGAGCTCCAGTAGTGGAGACCATGGAGAAAGAAATCCTCAATTTCCATCATGCAGGAAATATGGAAGGAGACACCCAGGAAAGTGTCTCAATGGGACAAAGAAATTTCTTACGTGCAGTAAGGAATGTCATAAAGTGAATAATTGCCAATGAAAAATGAAGAGTACTATGGAAGAAGATAAAAATTATCCCAAGAATCCATTTACAGTCATTTGCCGTAAATGTAGGGGACCTGGCCATTACCCGAGTGAATGTCCTATTCTATAGGATATTTTATTGGTCAGAGAAGAAGCTATGTGGAAATAAATGGTTCGATAAATGTTTAAAATTTATTATTTATCCTTGTTGAAGACTTTACTTTGGAATAATTTTCTCCTTTATTTTTAACCCTAATGTTTGCCATGTGAGAATGATATTTATGGAATAACTATCTTTTCTCTTGTGGATATAGTTATAAATAACCATTTGGTTTTATATGATCATTGGGTTTGAGGAAATTACAAATTATTATAATTTTGGATGAAAATTCAAGGTATGAGATAAAATTTGTTGTTAAATTATGTTATGGTTATTTTGAGGAATTTATCTCATTTTTCTAATGTTATAAAATATAGTTATTGAAAAAGGACAACACGTAAACTGTGTGACAACCCATCGCATCTGACAAAGCTATGGGAATCGAACCCACAACCAAAGTGCGATTGGGATTTATCACCTACCACTGGACTAAGTGATGTCCCTGGTTAGTGTGACAATTATTTTTAGTTAAATGATTTTATTGATCAATAACAATTTGATTTGGGATCTTATGTCTTATCAAATGAATACCCTTATTATAGGAAAATGATTTGGTGATTAAGTGATAAATGTTATTTTGGATGTTGATCGCATTGTTGAGAACACTATATGCCAAAGGAAAATAGAGTAATGTGGGATTTCATTTGAGGAGTAATGGTGGATTTTTATCTATGTTTTTATTGTGGATTTATAATTATTTGGGTTATTTATGGAAATGATTAGGTTAATTACTTTTATATATGTGACTTTAGGAGTAATTAATGTCATTTGGAGATACAATTTAACTTGGAAGACTCCATTCTTAATAAGTTTTGGTTTTCAATATTAGTTTTTATTATATTAAAGGATTCTAAGGACAATTGATTATTTAATGGTATTTATTTAACTTTGGGGTATTGTTGGTTTAATTTTTTAATGTTAGATTAGTGTTTATTTCTCTCAAGGAATATCCTTTTGGGGGATCATTAGATCTTGCACTAACCATTTTGGTTTTGATTAATCTCTAATGACCATATAAATATATAGTTCGTCTTTCATGGATCATGTGATTCTATCGAAGTTTATTCTAGATCCTCCAGTGTGACCAATTCATCTTGAATACTTATTGTTAAAAAAATGAGTTAGTGGTGGAAATTTATTAAAGAATGAATCTCTACTTAAAATATAAGTATATATCTTTATATTCTTAGTCAATATCATAAATAAATTCCTCATCCTTATGTAATGTAACTTAAAACCAATAAATGTTGTCTGTTTACTTTCCTACTAGGATATTAATGGCCGTTTGTCCCAACACAAGTTTGTGGTTTTCTTATTGTTAACTTTCTCCTGATCATGATTTCTATCCCTCTCCATCAGAACATGACACTTAGTTTATCATCCAAATCCATGTTTTCCTACATGGAATCCGAGTATGGGTTATATTGGTTGACCTTTATACCTCTCTTTCTTTCTTTTAAAGTGATAGTTTTATTGACTCTTTTTCCGATTTGGGACTTTCTATTATATTCCCAAGCACAATTTTAAAAATTTCGAGGACGCAATTTATTGACGGAGTGGAGAATGTAACACCCCACGCTTCTAAGGTACATTTCCCTTCGAATAATGCAATGGCTTGCATTGTACGCAACTTCGAGATTCTAACACACCACAACCAATCAAACTAGCCATTATGAATAATAATACCTAATTTTTGAAATTTTAACAATTCTATCTCTCAAAATGGACTTTATTTTTTGATTTGGAATATCAAATTTATCCTAGGGTGATATTTTGGAACTTTTCAGATAACACTTACACTATGATGAATAGTGAAAATTACTAAATTTTAATTAAAAACAACTTTTTAAATAAAATTAATTTATAGTAATAAATTATATTGTTGATTGGTTTTAAATTATAATTAGAATAAATTTTTACAATTTTATCTAATGGTGTTCATTAGAATTAATTTCACATTGAAATTGGACCTAAACAATTGTCAATCTTTTGATATATATTGTTTCTTAAAAACAAGCTATTTATTATGACAGCAAGAATTAATTATAAAATTAAATAATGCAACTTATATGTTTAGAATTTTGTAAAATAGACATCATTTTTGAATTTGTAATATCAAATATAGCTTAGGGTGAAATTTTGGCATTGTTCTGAAAAACTTCAATTTTTGATGAATAGTGAAACTACTAAGTGGTAGTTAAAAAAACTGAATTTTTTATAAAACATAATTTTACCACTTCTGTGAATGGAATTTCGAAAATGCGAGAGACATGGTTAATATAAATAAGTAACATGTGGTTCAGTGAGATGAAAATAATTTTTGGTGAACAGTAACTTTTTACTTTTATTTACCACGGTTAAAAGTAAATGACCTTGGTTAATCCTAATGTGTTTCAAATTGAGAATATGGTGACATGTTAATCTCTAAATGATTGTATGAATACTATTACTCACACAATGTTTTCTGGTTTCAGTCAATGGCTGGATTCCAATGAATTAATAATGACTTTGAGAATGATGTACAAGGTGGGAACAATGGTGGCAATGAGGAACAAAATGTAATGTTGATAGGCGTAAAAGATATCGTCTTTATGCGAAATAATGTTTCCAAAAATATGATCAACAATATATATATTAACCAATTATCAGACTCAACAAAGAAGAGAAAGGTGATGAATGATAAGAGCTCCAATAGTGGAGACCATGGAGAAAGAAATCCTCAATTTCCATCATGCATGAAATTTGGGAGACACCTAGGAAAGAGTCTCAATGGGACAAATAAATTCTATACGTGTGGGAAGGAAGGACATAAAGTGAATAATTGCCGAAGAAAAATGAAGAGTACTATGGAAGAAGATAAAAATGGTCCCAAGAATCCATTTACAGTCATTTGACATAAATGTAGGGGACCTGGCCATTACCCGAGTGAATGTTCTATTCTATAGGATATTTTCTTGGTCAGAGAAGAAGCTATGTGGAAATAAATGGTTGGATAAATGTTTAAAAATTATTAGTGATCTTGTTGAAGAGTTTACATTGGAATAATTTTCTCTTGAATTTGTATCCCTAACGTTTTCCATGTGATAATGATATTTATGGAAGAACTATATTTTCTCTTGTGGATATAGTTATAAATAACCATTTGGTTTTATATGATCCTTTAGTTTGAGGAAATTAAAAATTATTATAATTTTGGATGAAAATTCAAGGTATGAGATAACATTTGCGGTTAAATTATGTTATGGTTATTTTGAAGAATTTATCTCATTTTGGAAATGTTATAAAATATAGTTATTGAAAAAGGACAACATGTAGACCGTGTGACAACCCATCGCGTCAGACAAAGCTATGGGAATCGAACCCACAACCAAAGTGCGATTGAGATTTATCGCCTACCATTGGACTAAGTGATGTCCCTGGTTACTGTGACTATTATTATTAGTTAAATGATTTTATTGATCAATAACAATTTGATTTGGGATCTTATGTCTTATCAAATTAATACCCTTATTATAGGAAAATGATTTGTTGATTAAGTGATAACTGTTATTTTGGAAGTTGTTCTCTTTGTTGAGAACACTATATGCCAAAGGAAAATAGAGTAGTATGGGATTTCATTTGAGTATTAATGGTGGATTTTTATCTATGTTTGTATTGTGGATTTATAATTATTTGGGTTATTTATGGAAATGATTAGGTTAATTAATTTTAAGTATGTGACTTTAAGAGTAATTAATGTCATTTGGAGATAAAATTTAACGTGGAAGACTACATTCTTAATATTTTTTGGTTTTCAATAATCATTTCGATTATATTAAAGGATTCTAAGGACAATTGATTATTGAATGGTATTTATTTAACATTGTGGTATTGTTGGTTTAATTTTGGAAATTAAGATTAGTGTTTATTTATCTCAAGGAATATCATTTTGGGGGATCATTAGATCTTGTACTAACCATTTTGGTTTTGATTAATCTCTAATGGCAATGTAAATATATAGTTTATCCTGCATGGATCATGTGATTCTATAAAAGTTTATTCTAGCTCTTCCAGTGTGACCAAGTCTTCCTGAATACTGATCGTTTAATAAAATGAGTTAGTGGTGTAAATTTATTAAAGAACGAAACTCTACATAAATTATAAGTATATATCTTTATATTTTTAGTCAATATCATAAATAAATTCCTCATCCTTATGTAATGTAACTTAAAACCAAAAAATGTTGTGTGTTTACTTTCCTACTAGGAGACTAATGGCTGTTTGTCCCAACACTAGTTTGTGGTTTTCTTATTGTTAACTTTCTCCTGATAATGATTTCTATCCCTCTCAATCCGAACTTGACACTTAGTTTATCGTCCATATCCATGTTTTCTTACATGGAATCCGAGTATGGTTTATCTTGGTTGACCTTTATACCTCTCTTTCTTTCTTTTAAAGTGATAGTTTTATTGACTCTTTTTTCGATGTGGGACTTTCCATTATATTCCCATGCACAATTTTAAAAATTGCGAGGATGCAATTCATTGAAGGATTGGAGAATGTAACACCCCAAGATTCCAAGGCACGTTTCCCTTCGAATAATGCAATGGTGTGCATTGTACGCAACTTCGAGATTCTAACACACCACAACCAATCAAACTAGCCGTTATGAATAGTAATACCTAATTTTTGAAATTTTACAAATTCTATCTCTCAAAATGGACTTCATTTTTGGATTCGGAATATCAAATTTATCCTAGGGTGAAATTTTGGAACTTTTCGGATAACACTTATATTTTGATGAATAGTGAAAATTAGTAAATTTTAATTAAAAACAAATTTTTAAATAAAATTAATTTATAGTAATAAATTATATTATTGATTGTTTTTAAAGTATAATTAGAATACATTTTTACCATTTTATCCAATGGCGTTCATTAGAATTAATTTCACTTGGAAATTGGACCTAAACAATTGTCAATCTTTTGATATATATTGTTTCTTAAAAACACACTATTTATTGTGACAACGTGAATTAATTATAAAATTTATTAATGCAAATTATATGTTTAGAATTTTGTAAAATAGACATCATTTTTTAATTTGTAATATCAATTATAGCTTAGGGTGAAATTTTGGCATTGTTCTGAAAAACTTCAATTTTTGATGAATAGTGAATCTACTAAGTGGTAGTTAAAAAAAATGGATTTTTCATAAAACATAATTTTACCGCTTCTGTGAATGGAATTTTGAAAATACGAGAGACATAGTTAATATAAATAATTAAAATGTGGTTCAATGAGATGAAAATATTTTTGGGTGAATATTAATTTTTACTTTTATTTACAATGGTTAAAAGTAAATAGGGTAATTAAGGGTAAAAATGATATTAATATTACCCTAAAACATGTCCTAATTGTATTTTACAAGTATATCTCGACCAAAAAAACCTTAGGAATAAAATATTATCATTTAGGTCCACTTGGAATAGATTAGGACATTTATTATTATTTAATTCAAAGAAGAGTTATAGGAGTTAAAATCAAAGTTTATTTACTTAAACATTTTTAATATAGGGTTATACATAAGATAAATTTTATTGTAAATATTCATTAGAAATCTAATAATATTTCCTACATAATGATATTGTATTTATAATTTTTAAACAATAAATAATTTAATATATTTATGACACAATGATGATGCAGTAATTACCATAATAGTAAAAAATTAAAATAATTGATATTATAAATACCCAAATAAATATAATTTATGACTTTTAAGGAATTAAAATAATTTTTAGGGTAGTATGACATATTAGGATTGATATAATTAACTTTTTAGAATTAATCATTCTTTTATGAGTTTCAAAAAAATAAACTATTGAATAGTGTCAAAATTGACATAAAAGAGTTTTTAAAACAAATATTATATTATTAAGTGATATTAAATTCCTGAAAATATAAAGATCGGCCAAGAGACTTATATAATGATATGTATATCATTAATGGACCACATGGGGGTCTCTACGATGTATATAGTATGTTTATTAACTATATAATATAAAAATACAACGTGACATGGTAAATGTAAATCTAATTAACTAGGAGTTAATACTAAAAGATAAGGTTAATATTGTAACCCAAACCTGTCAAAATTATATTGGTTGAATGGTTTTCGACATATAACCACCTTAACCTTTTAATAATCAAAATTGGAGCTATTAAAAACCGAATATGAATTTATTATAAATTAATATTTCTAGCTTTTCCAAAGGTGCCCCTCACCCCTCTTATAAAATGGCACTCTTCCTTCTCATTTCATCAAAACATCAAATCCTTTTGGATCGGCCAACCCCTGCCCAAATACTCTCTCAACTTCCATCACTACAACTTAGAGGCCTTAGTTTGATCATAAATCTAACCTATGGAGCCCTTTTGATCAAATAAAAAGGAAGAACCCGAAGAAGAAGTAATGTTTTCACCATCCCTTTTCAAGTTCATTTCTTCTTCCACTTCTTATTTCTTTGTTATTACCATTATAAAATAATAACTACAGTATCATATATATAGTGTGATGTTATTATATATATGGTACAACCATATTCAGTATTCTATCCACCCTTTGAATAACATGTCACCATACGTGCGTACGTATGACTTACCGTCTCCACGTCGTGGTGTAATTGTTATTCAATATATTATTATTTGGGTGGGTATAATAATGATGTGTAACTCATTTAAATAATAAATATAACATGATAAAGATTATGTATATAATATATACCATCCAAATATATATTATTTTAATATCAAAAGAATGATATTGTCGCTCGTGCGTACGTACGGACTACCGTCTCCACGAACGCACTGTGATTCATTCTCCATCATATCCATTCAAGTATAATTATAATTTTATGGTTTCAAATTGATGTTTAAGAACATTATATCATTATGTATATAAATAATATACAACCTATCCATGACAAACATGTCTTATGTAACAAAACATATAAAAGAAAATGAGTAAGTTAACACCCGAAACGATGATAATTCTAAGATATTATTAACAAAGCAGTGTTAAAAGATCATATATGATATCATATTAAGGTATATGATTCATGAATAATTTAATAACAATTATCTAAACATTATACAGGACGTAAAACTACCCCCAACCAAGGAAATGTAAAAGGTAAGGGTTTTCTTATCTCAATTTTAATTCCGTGAGAATTCCATTGTTCACCACTTATTTATTACATGTGGTGTGTGTACTACTCATGTTTGTATTCATTGTGTAATATAATTTAATTCATTTATATTTACATCATAAGTGTATGATCCTTCTTTCATGGGTGTATTTTTTGTATGTTACCAAATCAATATGGGGATTTGAAATTTCAATTTCCATTTATTCAGCTTTACGCAAACATCATTGATTATTTTACTCAGAGATTATGTATGGAATAACTATTCATTTTCTTATGTCATATGTTCCACTCCCCTTTTCAGGGGATATACATTTGATACACATAATCACTCAATTGATAATTTCTCAATTCATCGATATGAATTTGATAAGATTAATTTTAACTCACTCTCCATTTGTTGAGTTAAACATCCAATTCATTGGTGTTGTTTTTATAAGATTATGTGTGAATATCCTTTTATTGATTTACACTGAATATACAATCATATTTAGTGTATATTTATTTTTCACACATAATTATGTTGTTGATTTATCCTTAACCTAAGGATACGGCCTTTATGAGAGATTTCATCTCAATTTACATTCTATTGAGACTTACTTGTTGATATACACCAAATCATTTTTATGTGGGGTATATAATGTACATTGACATAGTATATCATGAATCCCTTTATTCTCATGATATTACAATGTTTTTATTACCTCAATTATTGGTATTCAAGTGTCTCTATTTTGGTTAGAATCTCTAACTAAAATACCATTTTTAAATGTTTTAAAGACTTATTCATCTAAATCTTTCTCATTAATGTCCATGTATTAAAAATGTTTTAAAGGATTTATTTATATGGACATTAATGTTTTGAAATTAAAACTCCTTTTAAAAAGAATCAAAGTGGTACGGTACACTTTGATTCAAAAATCTATTTTTAAATGGCTTCTTGACAAATAGTGTGGCTTTTAAAATGATTTCAAGAAAAAGTGGGATATTTTTCTCAAATAGTTTTGATGATTATTTTCATCTATGTCTACATTATTCATTATTCATGATTGAGGTTAATGTGATACAATACAATCTTACATATTGTATCAAATGAGTTCTGTTTGACTGTGGATGTGCTATTTTTATACCATTTATGGTTTGTAGTTGAAGTATTGACATTTCGTTTGCTAGTTTTAATATGAATGTTTATGTTATGTTAAAACCTGTTCATATGAGGAATGCAGTGGACATAATAAGTGACAGGTGGAGCCTGCTATAGCTCCTCGATGCATCAGTACGTCTCATGAGACAAACTTGTGTATTGGCACAAGGCCTTGGCAAAATCTTATTTATAGTCATAGCACGAGGCCTTGGATATGTGGTTATTATAGTCTGACATTATGCATTCCATCATTATGAAAGTGGTTATTGATATTTCATGTGATCATTCGACTAGTACAATATCCATGTGAGTAAGTAAATGGCATTATATTATTTTATCTTTTCCATTTTATGTTGAAGTTCAAGTTTAAAAGGCTTTCCTTTTATTTATAAACTGCCTTAAGAGTTTATGCTTATCTATGAAAGCTTCTGCTATAATGTTATCCTTACTGAGCATCGGAGCTCACCCCTTTCAATGTTTTATTTTTCCCAGGATTATGAAGAAGTAATTTATGAATGACCTACAGGGATAATATGAGGTGATAAGAAGCCAAGATGTTGTTGTAGTTTTTTTAGCTTATGATGTAATGTAAGACTTAGGAATATATCAATTGTTTCCAAGACTACTAAACTAATCGGTCTTTCGAGACTTGATCCTTTATGATCATGCCAATGTTATGTAATAATGCACCGACTCTTGGTATCTAGGGTCGGGATGTTACAATACTCCTTGATTAATTATTTACTCTTTTGTACTTAACCCTTATTGAGAATTTGAGTTCACACTTATTTGTTTTTTCTGTGCCCATATATTGATGAAGATATATTTGAATGACATTTAAAGATTTAATTTAATTATACATTATTATGTATTGTGTTTTTATATCATAAATTTAAAATGGGTATCATTTTTGTATATGGTTTGAAAGAATCAAATCATATTGATCATTTTGTATTTTAATGTTGTATATATACAAATGTAATAATATAAGCCAAAAGCTCTGGAATATGGGTTCAGGTTATTAATGTTGGAATGAAATGATGTTAGGTAAAAATATTGGAATATATATATCGTAAATCATATATAAGGGAACAAAAACCTTTGATATAAATTGATGTTATTAATAGATGATCAATACAATGAATCCATATTTATGATTATAAGATTAGATACACATAATTTTTTAAATTTATTTTATTTATTTCGGTATTATTTATATTATACAATATGTTCCTTAATGATATTAACTATTATCGTATACATGCTATTTTAGAAATGGAAAGTTGTAGATGGAATTGTAACCACACCAATGTACATGATCCAAGGTGTATAATAGATGTAATATTTTATGGATTGAATCTAATTATTTCAATTGAATTACTATTAGATACATTGTCATCATATGATAACATATAAACATTTTCTATTGTAATAATGAAATAAATTTCAATGTATTAATGATTCATAGGGATGAACAAGAACAATCAGATAGTTAGGAATAATATTGATAAATTAAAAAAGAGAAAAAATTATTTTTCCACATGTGTTAATTTCTATAAGAAACTCCCTAGTATAGGCATAAATATAATGAGACTATTATTAAAGGGTGGAGAGAGTGTTCACGTTGATTTTGATTGAATGGATTAGAAAAAATTCCCTAATTCAAAATTCTTGAATTGTATGAATATGGGAAAGAATGAAAATAAATTGTTGAATATTCAAAGGAATGTTCCACAAAAGAGGATAATTGACTATGGGTACATTTATCCGACTTGTATAGATGAAGAAGAGTGATTAATATACATGTTATTGTATCCTAGATTTATTTTTACATAAAATTTTATCAATGATGTAATAGTTATAAGAATTATTAAATATTATATAATTTTATTGTATAAATTTTCACAAATTATTTTCCGGCATATGTTAAACAGTACTGATGAAAAAAAAATGATTTGGTTATTAGGTGAACTTCTTAGATAATAAAATGACTAAGGGAATAATATCCCTTAATACATTCATGATATTGAGATAATTATTTTTTTAATGTGTATATTGATTTAGAGAAATCAAATTGTATAATATCTAACTAAATGGGAATCCCCCCATCACTTTATGGGACCCTCAAGTAGAAATTCTATAAACATCACCGTGATAATCCTAATTTTATATATTTATTTAATTATCTAACCAATTATGTCAAGACAATACGCTATATCATGCGGTTCATTTACAACCTTAATAGATGATGGATTCTTGTGTAATAACCACAGTGATCGATCCCTGTCTCTTCAAGATCCAAGTAGTGCCAAAAAACAATTTTATGGAATTATAGTAAAATTACAATCCACAGAAAAATAATCACAAATGATAGCATTGATATACTTCTAATCTATATAAATATTCCATTGAGAATTGTATGCTACACCCTCTTGAGAAACTATTGAGGAAATATTAGATTCAAAAAACATTGCAATGAAATTGATGAAAAAATTATACAGTAGAATATTCTTAGTTAAAACTAGATAACAATAATAAAAAAAATATAATAATAAAGAACTCAATACAGAAGACACATAACCCTACATCCCATGATAAATGTTATCTCATCACTGAAATACCGAAATAGTATCTCACCACAATAGACTTCTAGTTTTCTGACAATCTTATACCTAGTATACCAAAAATAAAATGATAAGGTCTATTGAGGTCAGACAATCCATAAAACTAAAATGTGGTGAACTAGACCATGATACCCTGGAAGACTGTTAACCGGCCTGAATTTCCCCATACCTGAAATGTATTCCTAATCTCCATGAGCTGGAAAATAGAACCCAGTCATCAACAACAACAATAAGGAATGGATTCTCCTAACATGAAGTATAAAACATTGGATATATATATATATATATGATAAATAAAATGTAGTATTGATTAACATATTGTATATCTGAATGAAGAAAATATAAATTAGACAACTCAAAATTAAATGGAAGACATCAATGAAAATGTTCACCATAAAATTACTACTGAAACAGTAACTCACTAATCCTTGTGAATTCAACTAAATCTCCCTCCATCCCACCACCTGTAATAAAAAAATATCTGATAGAAATCTATAAATGCTTCAATGGTACCTTACATTTCCAAGTATATAAAGTCATACGATGGTGTACACAAGACTAAATGGTTGAAAATTGTCTGAGCTAACCAGATTTGTAGGATCCCACCAAGGTTATGCATAACAAGTATTTTTAGAATAATTTATACTTGACAAAATATAAATAAAAACTAATTAAAACACATCTAAATATTTATATACAAAATAAAAAAAATTGATTTTATGTTTTTCATGCACTGCAAATATAATTATATTAAACTATTTCAATTCGTTTAAAATAATTATCATCCAGTAAAATAAAAACAATGAATTCATCACATATCAGGATAGAATCCATGGCAGTACAAGATAAAATTGTACATGTCAAAGAGCAGTAAACAACATACCACATATCACTACCGGTCAGGCTAGAAGCCTAAATGCACCACAATTATTAACTAATGGACAATAATGTCATTAGAAAACATGCCTGAAGAGTATTATAACACCCCATGAGTGTACCCCTGAATAGATTCAATATAAATTTAATAAAATAGTGTTTCCTGAAACATATGAACACCCAATTAGTAAACCTCCTAAAAATATATGGGCGATGTCTTTGCAATTAACCATCTAATTAAGTGCCTAAGGATTTTCATGTGGTTTATATTCTCTTCCGATTAACTAAAACCGTTGTTTGAGAACAATTTCTGAAATTCATTTCACAGATAATGGAAAATTCCATTTTTTTTACCAAAATTAGGGAAAGCCCTAATTTTATCTAAATCATTATCTAAAAAACTAAATCCATCAATCAATCATTCTATTTAATTTATAAAACAATTTACGAAATGTTGAGAAATAAATTTCATTTAACATTGTCTAGGGATGGAATTACCTACCCCCAACATAGGTCAAACATTCCTAAAATGTGATCCATTGACACTAAAGAATAAAAATACAATAGTAAGGGCCCCAAAAGAACATGAACCTACCTCACCACAACAAACATAAGGTTTATCCTTATGAAGAATACCCTGAAAAAAGATAAAAATGATCACAAATATTACCATCATAGATCAGGATATCTAATAACACAACATAGTAGTGGCTGAATGATAAATGGAAATAAAGAATTAGATGGATTGGGTTTCCTAATAAATGTACAACAATAATGACTATCTATCAATAAAAAATATTGAGAGAATTTATTTCTCCAAAAGCACGAGGGAGTGTTCCTAGGTCAATATTGAATAGGGATGTGGTGGAATGAAAAATAATGTGATATTAATTTCCCATAAAAACAAAATCAATGAGGATTGCATGGTGTTTAATCCATTTTAACATAATATTTCCATGAAACCAAAATACTCTAAAATACCCATCTCCTTGAGACCAAAGATATCAAATATACATTATCAATGTGTTTAATATTTTCACATAGTGTAGAAACTCTATGCCTTGTAGTGGTTCATGACATCTACCCTACGCTAGTTATATGGAATGAATATATTCATCCATACCTATAAACATCTCATGATGTATTAAATTATCGTACTCTTACCTGATCTCAATATTTAATATTAAGGACTAATACATGGTGTGTATACACTTTACACAATATATATTTCTCTTACATATAGAACAAATCCTAACATCACCTAAAAAAGGGAACCACCACTGATGTTACCCTAACTCTGGGAGAACCCTGAAAATCCATTACCATATTTATACCTAGACTACATTAATTCAAAAAATAACACATTCGTGAATGATTGGTAATTTTCCCTATAATATTATCTCTATCATCAAGAGTCCCAAAATAGTGCGAAATGAAATATAGAAAAGATTAATTCATGAATATGTGTATCATGATGTTATAGGAATCCATGGAACCATACAAATTCAATAATATATATCATAGAAATACGGTCAACATGTATATTTCTATAATAGAAATTTCATTTTTTAAATTCATAAGTTTATCAAATAAAACAAGAATTAAATTATGTCCTTCAGACATGATATTGGTTTCTTGTGATAAAATCTATGGATATGATTTCCCATTTTAATTTTGGTATGGATAATGTTTATAAAATGGAAATATACATCAATATATTAGAATTAAATTGACGAAATTCTATCAACTGATATACATTCTCTAAAATAAATCACTTCATGTTATCCCACTATAAATACTATTTTAGATCAGTATATATATTAATACTTTTTGGATAATGATAAAATGATTAGCTAGGATCATATTCTAATAGCTCATTCATTATGTATTGTACTGAAGGGGCACAATCTTAGTTCTTGAAACTTATCATTGCATCAAACTCATGATGTCAATCAGTGTCATTTCTCATCATTTTTTGTATTTATATATAATATTTTTTCCACTTTTATCATCACAGGGAATGATGGATCACAACTCATTTAATAAAGATATGATTTTTCAACATCATTAAAATTTTTTAGGTTCTATATTTTAGAATGAAATTAATATTATAACTTTTTTGATCTTTTTTATAGATAAGTTACCATGATCCTTTCACCTCAAACCACCATCCACCATGTTCACTTTCCCAATATGGTAATGTACAACACAATAACAATCATCAATCAAGTGAAATCAAATCCTTTATCATATCTTTAATTCTAATCATGTTTATATATACTTATAAATTTTCTATCGGTACAAATTTAACTCTTTTCCCTAGAAAATAATTCTTATAGATCATTAATAAAATGATTATATCTACTAACAATATATTATGAGTGACATAATTTTTGTCTCAACCCATCAATGGTTGTGGTGTTTAATCTGTCACTATATCATTATACATAATAATGAATTCCACCACCTTATTTGAAATATTGCTATAAAAAATACCATTCTACACTGCGGGGTAGGCTGACCAATGGTTCACTACCAATCCTTCTCTTCAATTCCATTAAATTTTCTTCCCATTCATCAACCAAATGATTCCTAACTTACTTCCATGTAATTTTTTGGAATATATATCCATGGAAAAAATTTCAATGAGAATTAATTATATCTATCTAATACATGAATACAATGGATCTCATTCACAATGGTTTCTCAAGGATAATTTTAAATATCTTCAATAATTTATGGATATATATATATATAACATTACTTGAGATTATATAATGAAATAATGACACCTTATATAGCCATTAGTCAGACATGGTAAATTTTTAAAATAAATTTTCTTCGCCTAGCCTCTATATTATAATCCTGAAGTGATATTCAATAATCTATTCTATCATTCTCTATATAATAACATAATATATAAATCCATCCACACAATGATAATGTTAATACATAAAGACTTTAATCATTAAATCCATGATGATAAGTGGGCATTATTATGAAAAATTGAATCATTAAAAAAATCATAGTCTCGATAACTCATATATATGTTTTACATGTGAATGTCTTCACATTGGACCTTAAATTTATATTTTCTATATCAAAGATAATCATGAACAATTATTTCAGTTTTTTCAATTGATATATAAAATAAAAAAAATTAAGGCTGAAGGAAACATATTATTTATCAATATCATTTTTTTCCTTAAAATTAATTTATTGTCACGTTGATCTATATATACTCTTATCAAAAAGGTACAATCCATGGTGATAAACTCATCCAAATGAATCCATTATCATGATTCTCAAGGAGTTTCTTCATCAATTCCTACAACTAAATAGAAAATAGTTTTTAGAATTTATTAAAATATGTGTTTATTTTGGAATTTATTATATTGAAAACTAACCAAAATCAATTATACAAAGTTAATGAAATAGTTTAGAATGACATCCAAAAAATCCCTTAAAATAAACATATCATTGATATTATATTTTTTTATGATCAAATGCGTTAAATATATCCTTTAAATAGGAATATAGACATATGTAATATATATAATTTCTGTTGTAATTTAATATTTATCATTACACCAATAGATAACAATTGGTAGGTCAAGAATATAAAAAGTGGCCTCCAATTACAAGAGATTAATTTCATGTCTTTATAATGAAAATTAATCCACTCCCATAATTTCATCAAATTTAGAAATATAGAGAATAATGTGATTTAGTGGAAGAAAATTACAACAAAAATCAATTAGTAATGAATCCTAGACATGAGATAATATCTTTACATTGATAGGATTTTTCACTACTAATTCAGCATCAAATAATTGATTTCATAATGTGATACCATTATAAAATCTATTTTATATGAAATAATTGGTATAACCACAATTAAATAATATATTAACAGTTATTGCATATATGTTTATTGTGTTGTTCAAAAATTCAGTAGAGTACCACACATGTGAATTACTGATCCCATGATATTTTCATGTTTTTTAGATTATATGGTTTCCGATCATTATTGTCTTCATTGACCCTCATATTTATGAACTTTTTTACATAATGATAGTAATACTAGTACATGAAAACCTATTGGGTGGGTCGTGCATTCTATATATCTATCTATAAAATACCATCATTATACAACTTATTTCTATCACATCAGCTTTTGATTACATGATAACATTCCATTCCAAACAATAGGATATAGAAGTCCCCTTAAAAAATATCTTTCGTGATTCCTTCCAAAATTATTGAATAAAAGAAGACTCATCATATTCCCTCTATGGATTTTAATATTATAATTTCCATTAAATTGTACACTTAATTCCATATAAAAACATGAGTGATTTATTGGTGAATCTGATTTCTATTAATTCCTTGAAAGATCATAAAATTATTTCCACTTAGCTTTTGATGTTTCTTATGTCAAATTCTATTTAGATAATAAATTTTAAAACACTATATTATTGATCAACCTTTCATTTAGGTTGAATAATAATACCAAAACATACCTCTCATGTCTTATAAAATTTTCCTCATAGGTATTGATGGATTCATTATCCTTGTTATTTAGATTTTGAAATTCCTTCTCCATTATCCCATAAATAAAATTAAGAAGGTACATGTTGAAAAATAACCTTGTTAACACATCCCTCTGAGTAGATTCAATTTTTTAATTGTGGTTTCATATTCTTGATTAGAATTTTCCATTGATTTTCTATACCTTCCAAACAATAAATGTGACAACCCAAACTTATTTCAATGGAATTTATACCTTCTTATAGTATTGTAATATTGTATAAATCACATTAAACCACATATATACAATAATTAAGATATTATAAACAACTAATTAATAATATAAGTGGAATATATAGAAGTTAAGGTATCTATAATGATGAAATATCAACTTGACATTATGAAATGTAATTTGACACTTATGAATAGTAAGTCCATCAAATGAATTATAAACACATAAATTAAAGGGTAATTAAAATATCCATATTATTAATGAAATAATGGTATGATTATATCCTTGTCAATATAAATAAATATTTTAAAAATTATTAATTAATTGGTGGAAATTCATTATGTCATAAATATTTAATTTAAAATTTATGATTAATTTAATATTTGAATAAAATTATTTTCATAAAATGTATTCATAAATTATTATTGGTATATTTTATGATTTTAATATAATATTATGAGAGATTAAGTTAATTTTGAATGTGTAATGAAATAATTTATAATTTTTAAATATGCATATTCCTGGTAAACGATGACATAAACTAAAAAATAAAATAATAATAATAAGGAAATTATTTTAACAAAATTGTAGTTAGTTTTTGAGATGTATACATGTAAAAAAATTAGCATGAATTTTTTGTATTTTTCACTAATACTTGATTTTTTGATGAATAATAAAATATGATAACTTTAGATAAATGCTATATACAAGAATTTTTGGGTCATTGTTTATGTAAAGATAATGTAAGAACCCAAATATAGAACTACCATTTATTATTTTAATATATTTTGATATATTTTATTAAATAATCCTATTCTGGATTCCATTTAATAAATATTAAAAATAATATTGAGAAAACACCCCTCGCCTATACTATAAATTCCACCCCCACCCCCTCTTCAAATCACACCTCTTAGGATTTGAGTCATTCCTAAATTCCTCCTAATATGGTTAAATACTCCCACCCCATGTCTAGGTGATAATGGAATCATCAAAAAACCAAACCATTCCTTATAGAGGTTCTCAAGGTGGATAAAATAAAGAGGTAAAACCTCTCTATATTTTTAATGTACTCTCAATTTCATCTATTTATTTATTCTCTACTCACCTCCAATCATTCAAATGTAAGGATAACAACGGTATTTTTTATATAATATAATTTATTCATGTTAATGGAATATTCATTATTAAACCCCACCAACCCAGTCTTCTATTTTCTAAAAATGAAATTGTTTCGTGTGATGTGTCAATCTTCCGACATCATTGGCGAATCACTTTCATTTTCCCTTACCGTCTTAATGGAATATAATAAAATCATTAAAAAGATGAAAATTTATTTTGAAGATTATTTTATAACCATAATTATGAATTATATGTAACATATATACATAAAAATTAATAATAATACAAAAAAAATTCATTGTGATTGAAAAACACCCAAATTTCCAAAAATGATCATCATTAAATTTTAGCTAATGATTCGTTCACATACTATTGAAAAATTTTCGTTATGATATCATTTAAATGTATGTAATATCACTAATAAAATATAATAACAATTCTACATATTTATCCACATTTTACATGATCTTTAATTCCTGTATACATGTGAACCGATCATTAAATCAAAGAAAACAAACACCCCCGAATGATGAAATTAAACTCTATAACTCATCAAAATTCCCATAAAACAACATAGTAAAACCATAATAAATCATATTAATTTTTAAAAGGATTTTAGATTTTTAATTAATGAATATTTTTTATTATAAAAGACATTAATGTGAATAATGCTTTTATGAATAAGGTAAATGGAATTTTCTTACCCAACATTTGTTCATTGGGGTTTCCCTCATTTATCGAATTTTCTGTATAGATATTCCATAAATATCATTTATTCATAATTATCAAACATTATCTGGGATAAAAAATTTCATGAGAAACATGATGATTTCCCAAAGAAGTTTTATTTCAAAAAAGCACGCATTTTACATATAACGATTTCTTCTACTCTATGGTTGATGATAATAATATGAATTATGTTATTCCCTTTTTCATTTGGTAATCTAATGACTATGAATTTATATATATGAAATGCACCCCATTTCATTTTATGGATGATTTTATGCCCAATATCGATATACATTCTATGTGGTTTGAATTATAATATAAATGTTATGATGTAATGGGTGATCTTGGAATTATATATCACAATGTAAATGTAATGACGTGAGTGGAAAACCAGAATTACATACTAGTCCAATGAATTAGGTAAGGTGACATCTCTCATGAGAAAAGAGAAATATATGTTAACAATATGTTATCCATGTTCACATTTATGTGTGGTTGATTTCCACTAGTATGATATGTTCTATTTTTATTCATTGACACGTTTTAGGCCATTATCTAATGAATTTTTTGTTGAATATGATGATGGTGTTATGATTAATCTCACCCCATGTTTTATTGTTCATTTTCTAATCTATACTCTTTATGTAATTTTAGCTGACAACATTTTTGATGTATATAATCTTCTGAATACTTATACTATGGAGAATTCATGGTCCAATATGTATCTAGAGAAGAATGAATTAATGAAATGAGTATGATTTATTTTATAAATTTTATATATGGTCATAATTTTATTCAGACACTAAAACATTGGATCATGGTCATTTATTGATTTTTTTAGATTTTCATTAAAATGATGTAATGGTAATTTAAGAAAAATTAGGGTATCTATAGATGGTATCACACCACAATTTAGTAAATTAGTGAATTAGTATTAGATTACATAATTGAAAAGCCAAAGCAAGAGAGTAAGTATAAGTAATTACCCAAGAAGATCTATTTCCCAAAATTATAAATATAGGGATCCCATAAGATATTCATTTATAGTTAATTTTAAAATGGGATATATTATGGACTACTTATTGATTTTTTTTTAAAACCTTTTAAAATTTACAAAATAGTTGGAACCAAGAAATACCAGGCAAACACTCGGTGCATTGGACAATGCAGTGATTGCCTAAATGAAATCCCCAATACCTTGGGAGGTGGAGTTCAAAATTTTCTGGTGATACTTACCCATATATCTCATGTTATGAATAATAATCTGAATAATGTAGAATTTCCTCCTTTACATAATTGTGAGAAACTAGCTATCGAGTATTTTATGCAGGAGAACTGCTAACATTTAGTTGATATTCAGATCCACTAGTTAAAGAATACCTGGTCAACTCAATGGAGAAGTTCATTTTTTCTTCTATGTTCTAAAATTTAGAAGGACAATATCACTATTTATCTTCTATATGAAGAGGCCAATCAATGTTTGGATTTTATTAAAAACCCTGATCTGAAAGATGACGATGAATATATGGATTGGGAAGACAAGAAGGTAATGTTTCTTAACTAGTATTTTATTCAAAATATACATATAGATATGGATAGGGAATTCATATATCTCTTGAAAGGGAATTATAATATGTCATTTCCTTTGAATAAATTTTCACAAGGCGTGCATGGTATTCTTTGGGATATATTATCAACAGTGATATAAAATTTATAGATTCTTTAGTGGTTTAAAACCGTACCATTGAAAGGCTTGTGAAATTAAAAAATTTGGGAGTTATAAATAATTTGTTAGATGATCTCTAAAAGTGTAGATAATGTTTAAAAAAAGGGCATGTGGATATGGAGATAAGAAACTAAATATCGATTTTCAAGTTAGAGGATCTAATGAAAAAAATGGAAAGAAATCTCAACCACCCACATGTAAAAGATATGGGAAGAAGCATCATGGGACTACCTCAAAGAGGCGGGGAAATACATCAATTGTCATAGTGAAGGATACCATTCTATTAAATATTGAAAATACATGAGGAAGAAGGATAATGTGGTGGAGGAAATGATAGAACCTCCCCGGGTACAATGCTACATCTATAGAGAGAAGAGGAACAATTTAATCTATTGCATTAAACCCCATGTCTGTGAGGGTTACTAGTGTTAGTATTTACCAATGCCAATGGAGTAAGGAATGTATTCTTCCATCAATACTACTGATGTGGATCAACAGAACAAAGTCGTACAAAGTAAATTTTCTATTCACTCTTGAATGTAACCATTGTTATTTGATTCTAGTTCTATGCATATCTTTATATGATTTATGTTTTATAGAACTATTAAATAAAATACCCTAAACATTGAAGTTGATATATCCATAAAAACACATAATTGTGAAATCATTGAAACTCGTGTGTTGGACTATTTTTTACTAGAGTATATTGGATGATTCTTTTATAAACATTCATGATACATCCCTTGCTGGAATTCAATGATATAATGGAAATGAGTTGGTTCTGGATATTTAGATTACATATCAACATTCAGAAAAAGGAAATATCTTTTCATATTCCAAGGCAACTCATGCTCTTATAAAAATGCAGGAATGATCATTAATGTCATTTGAAAATCCTAAAATGGTGGGGGTATTGATTGTGTATGAATAAGATTACAATATTCAAATTTATAAGTCATAGAAAGTTATCAACATAGGTTAAATTCCCATCATGAGTTAATATATTGATGTATTTAAAAAATAGTTTCCATGAATCCGCTAAACCAGGATGTAGTGTTTTCAAAACAACTTATAATAGGAGCTACTCAAACCTAAACGTGTCCCTATATGATGACTTCTATTGAATGAGAGGAGCTAAAGAAGGTGTAAGAGAATTTTGAAAAAGGTTTTACACGACATAGTTCATCACATTGAGGAAAACCACTACAATTTTTCAAGAAGATGTATGGATCAACATGGTTGGGTATCGATTCTCCAAAACTCAATAATATCACTATAATGAACAAGTAACATATTCTAATGATGGAATACATGATGAAATAGTAACAAGGAACTTAGTAATTCTCAAAAGATGAATCTTTGATCTATATGTCATTAGTTAAAGGAGAAGAAGGAATATATTGAAAAGACTGCCTTTCATATAAGTTATCTGCATGATGTGTTTTTTATTCCCATCAGACTTACTAATTTCCATATAATCATCATGGATTTGATGAATAGAGCCTTTATACGTTACATCAAAAAATATTTCTATTAATCAATGATATTATCATCTAATACAAGTGAATGGAGGACATGAATATTATCTACGACATGTTTTGGGGACATAAAGAAAGGATAAGATGTATACAAATATTAGAATGTATGATATTTGGATGCAGCAAGTCACATTTATTGGACATGTGACCACAAGTGAGAGGATTTCCTTGGTCCCTCAAAAACAAGGGTAATTGAGGAATACACCAGAACCTCTAGTGTCACTGATTTTTTTAGTTTTCATAGATTATCAGGGTAGTACAAATGTTTTTTGATAAATTTATCTTGATTGAAAAGCCTTCTAACTATATTAACAAGGAATGGTGTAATATTTGTCAGGATATAACAATTTTAGGAAAGCATCAAGGAGCTAAAGATATAGTTGATCACAAAACATGTACTCACCATACAAAGAAGTGGAGAAAGAATTATTATATTAAATGATTATTCAAAGTATTTCTTCAGTTGTGTACACATCATTAATGATAATATTATAGCCTATTCCTCAGGTAATTTTACAATCCTTAAATAAAACTACCCTACACATGATATAGGGTTAATTATTATATTTTTTCCTTCAAAATATGGTGGCACTACCTCTATGGTGTGAAGTTTGAAATATACACTGATCACCAGAGTCTAAAGTATATATTCACCCAAAATGATGCCAACATGTGTCAAAGGATATGGTTATAGCTAGTAAAAGACAATGATTTCTCTATTCACTATCATTATTTTAAGGAATAATTGTATAATATTCTATTAATATAAAATAACATGCTACTCTATCTATGATGTGGATTGAGAAAGACCCCTATCATCGTGGATATGTAAAAACATATTTGGAAGTTGTAATGGCATGGAATACTTCATACCTTTCCCAAATTATTACCTAACAATCTATACAATATAATATTAAGGATTCAGAATGGGATTATCCAGGGATTCAAAAGAAGGTGAGTGAAGTAATGGAATGGATGCTAAAATAGTTCCATATTAATCAAGATGGTGTGATTCAATTCGGAACAAGGATGTGTGTGCCTTGAGCACCTGGGATAAAGAATGAGCTATTGGATATGGAACATATCTCAACATTCTCTATCCATCCTGGTAGCACGCTGATATACATTGATTTCGATGTAAAATTCAATTCGGATAACATAAAGAAAGAGATTGTAGAATATATCTCAAGGTGTTTGATATGGTATCATGTTAATTCCAAGAGACAAAAGACCAATGGGATGATACATCCACTTCCAATACCCATTTGGAAATGAGATAATGTCACTATGCACATTGTCATGGTTCTTCAAAATACATTAAAAGGAAATAATGTGACATGGTTTGTGGCGAATCAAATCACCATGATTGCCCACATTTTCACTATCCAGGAAGTTCACTCTCATGAACAACATTATATGATATATGTTAAATAAGCAGTGAGACTATATAGGGATCCACTCTAGATTGTTACTGATCATGATCCCATGTTTACATCTAAATTTGAGACGAGTATTCACACCTTCATTGGAAACTGAATTACATTTTTGAATGAGATATCACCCCCAAACTGAAGGCTAGTTTGAAATAACTATTCATTCACTCGATGATATGCTACAATATTTTTATTTATAATTAAAAAATGGAAGCTATCAGTATAACCTATTGGTTGAGTTATCATACAAAAATATCTTCTACTCAAGTATTCACATTTCCCAATATTAATTTAAGTATGGAAATAGAATTATAACACCAACCTATTTGGAAGAAGTTGGTGAAATAATGCTACATGGACCCTATCTTATGTATGAGGTGACAAAGAATTTCCATGTCATCATGTAACATATCTATGATTATTATAGTTGATAAAATATATATGCTGACATATGTTTAAGGGACATAGAGTTTGGTATAGGTGATAAATTCTTTCTTTTATGATCACCATAGAATAGTGTAATGTGGTTTGAAAAAAAATAGAAGCTAAGATGAAGGTAAATTTGACCCTTTGAGATCGTTAATAGAAATAAATCCATGGCCTATCAGAATTCAAATCCAAATATAATGGATCATGTTCATGATGTTCTCCACTTATCACTTCAGAAGAATTACATACCAGATCCCTCATAAGCACTGAAATCATAGGTGGTACAGTTGGAATATGTTCTCTCATATGTGAATCATCAAGTAATGATTTTTGGACCAGAGGGATAAGGTTCTATGAAATAATACAAAACAAATTTTCAATGTTTTTTGGAGTAACCATATGTATGGTGAAGAAACATGGGAACCAGAAGAGGCAATGAAGGAGAAGTATCATCACATTTTTTTTAAAAATGATATTTCAAGAGAAATTTTTCAAAATGGGGAAGAATTTAATGACCCAAACCTTTTTCAATTAAATTTATCCCTTAATATATTAATTATATATTTTATAAATAACATAAATAACTTATCAACCATATTAGAGACTTTATAAATATAGAATTAGTTAAATAAGACGTATTTCTAGATGTTATAGAATTTGTACCAATGAAATTGTTACATGATCTTAGGAATAGTAATATGACCATTATGAATAGAAAAATAGCTAAATGAAAAGTAAACACATACATAAAATTAAAAATATAATTTTTGAATCTTATAAATAAAAAATAGTATAATTATATAATAGTACAATTAAATAAATATTTTAAAAATTATTCATAAGGTGTATGCATTTTTGTAAGTCATAAATATTTAATTAAAATATTTTGAATACATTAACATTTTAAATGATTTTTTTTCATAAACAGTGTTTATAAATTATTATTTTTATTTATTATTATTTTGATATTATTTTACGAGACCTTACGAAAATTTTCAAATTGTTATATGACCTGTCATAATTTTAAAATCATTATTTTCCATGTAAATGACAATTTCAATTATAAATTAAATTACTCATATTTTTAAAAATATTTTCATATAATAGAGTTCAATTTTGAGTTCTACATTTTCATAAATGGTTAATGTGGATTTTTTTTATTTTTTCTGAAATACATGAATATTTTCTGAATAGTAAAATATGATAACTTTTTATAAATTCTAAAGACGTGTATTTTTGAGTCATTGATGATGTAATTCTGATGTATGAACCATAATATTGAACCATAATTCATTATTTTAATATATTTCGACATAATTTCTAAAATTTTCATTTTATTGAGCAAAAATTATAAACTAATGAATACAATATTTAGAAAACACATCTCTCCTCCACTATAAATTCCACCCACACACCATCTTCTCCTCACACTGCTAATGATTTGAGAATTTCCTAAATTATTCCAAATAAACTTTCATAGTCCCTCCCCAATGTCCCAGATATTTTCATCTCGTAAAAATAATACCAAAACCATTTCCTATGGTGGTTCTCTAGGAGGATAAATTCATGAGGTAAATAATCTCTCTCTTTCTTTTAATTTCCTTTCAATTTGATTTCATTCCTATTATATCCCCACATACATTCTTTCAAATGTCATGATAACTCCATCATGTTTGATTTAATATTATTTTATCATGATAATGTAATATTCATCATTAGTATCTACCCTCTCTCCCATTCGTTTTTTTAAAATGAAATCGTCACCCATGATTTGTCAATTTACCGACATTGTGGTCATTTCACATTAATTTTACATTACACCAAAAAGGAAGTAAATAAAATCATTAAATTATTGATTTTTTTTAAAACATTTGATGTTATAACAATAATTATGTACTAGATCATTCATTTATATGTAATAGTAAATGTTAAAAAAAACTAGTTCATTATGATGGAAAGACCGCCAAATTCACCTAGAATGGTTATCATTTAATTGTATATAAAGATCCATCCATATTCCATTTTACAAAATTATATGTAAGATAATTTAGTCTTTTATTATATAATTTATAAAATATAATAATATTTCTGGATATTTATCTTCATTTTACACTAACTTCCATTCATCTATATAAGTAAATCGATCACGAAAACTATGAAATCGAACACCCCCCAAAGGTGAAATTAAGAATTATAACACAACCAAAGGCCTATAAAAACATAATATGAAAATAATGAAACAAATTAATTTATAAAAGGTTTTTTAATTGTTAATTAATGAATTTAATGTGAATATACATGACATTAATGTGAAGAAATCATTCAGACACAAGGTATGAAGAATTATCAAACCCAACTCTCTTTCTCGAGGTTTTCTACTATTCACCCAATGTTTAGAATTGTTATTCCTTAAATATTATTTCTTAATCATTATCAAACCTTTAATCATATATACATGTTTATTAAAAACACAATTTTTTACAAAATAAAAATTCATTCCTAAGAAAAAGACATTTTACGTCTTGAGATTATTTCTTATTTAAGGTTGATTATTCTTATATAATGTATGTTATTACCTATTTAATTTGGGAACCCTTTGTTTATGAATTCATGCCTATGTAATGAAACCAATTTAATTACATGTTGTTTTTTATTTCAATGATTTATTATCATTCTGTGAGGCATGTATGATAATGTAAATTTTATGTCATTATAGGTTTACCTTGAATTATAAAGTGTAATATAAATGTTATGATGCGATGGGTGAGATCAGAAATAAATAGCACTATAATTATTTGAATAATGTGATGTATCTCATAAATTTTTTTACATAAATGAACATGATTCTATCCTTGTACACAACTATGTTTGGTAGTTTACCAATAAGACGTAACGTTTTATTTTTATGTATATCCACATTACATTCCATTATCTAATGCTTCCTCTGTAACAGCCCGAGATTTTATGAAAAATATTATTTTTAATTTTATTAATGTCTTGTGTTGTACGCTACACCAAAAGGATCTTGCACAACACACATCCTTGACTTTCCTTGCATTACACACAATCGCGACCTTCCTCGATAGCGTGTGTAGTACCTAATACCGAGTTTCACTAAACAACGATATGCTATTAAAATATTTTTATAACTAGCCGTTATGAATAGTAATAACCACCTTTTAAAATTTTAGAAATTTTAGCTCTCAAAATGGACTTCATTCGGAGTATCGAATTTAGCCTAAGGTGAAATTTTGGTACTTTTCGGATAACTTTCATATTCTGATGAATAATGAAAATTACTAAATTATAATTAAAAACATCCTTTTTAATACAATGTTGGTCATTGAATGTAATTTCACATTTAAACCAGACATAATCAATTGTCAATCTTTTGATAGATATTGTTTCTTAAAAACACGCTATTTGTTTTAACAGCGGGATTTAATTATAAAATTATTTAATGCATCTTCTATGTTATGAATTTGTTAAAATAGACTTCATTTTTGAATTCGGAATATGAAATATAGCTTAGGATGAAATTTTGGCATTGTTCTGAAAAACATCAATTTTTGATGAATAGTGAAACTACTAAGTGGTAGTTAAAAAACTGAATTTTTCATAAAACATAATTTTACCGCTTCTGTGAATGGAATTTCAAAAATCCGAGAGACACGGTTGATGTCAGTAAGTAAAATTTGGTTCAATGAGATGAAAATAATTTTTGGGGAATAGTATCTTTTTACTTTTATTTACCACGGTTAAAAGTAAATACGGTAATTAAGGGTAAGAATGATATTAATATTACCCTAACACATGTCCTAATTATATTGGACAAGTGTATCTCGACCAAAAACAATCTTAAGTGTAAAATATTATCATTTAGGCCCACTTGGATTAGATTAGGACATTTATTATTATTTAATTCAAGGAAGAGTTAAAAGACTTAAAATCAAAGTATATTTAATAAAAAAAATTTAATATAGGGTCATACATAATATAAATTCGATTGTAAATATTCATTAGAAATCTACAAATATTTCCTACATAAGGGTATTTTATGTGTAATTTTTAGACATCAAATAAGTTAATTTATTTATGACACAAAGATGATGCATTAATTATCTTATTAATGAAATATTGACATAATTGATATTATAAATACCAAAATAAATGTAATTTAAGACTTTTTATGAATTCCACTAATTTTCTAGGTTACTATGATATATTAGTGTTGATGTAATCAACTTTTTTCGAACATATAATTATGTTATGACTTTCACAAAAATCATATATCAAATAGTGTCAAAATTGACACAAAATCGTTTTTAAATCAAATATTATATTATTAATTGTTATATTATTACTAAAAATCTAAGGTTCGGCCAAATGACTTAGATAAGGATATATTTATTAATAATATACAATTTGGGGTTCGTTTGTCATGTTATAGTAAGTGTATTATCCATATAGTGAAAGAAAACAAAAAGACACGGTAAAAGTTAAATTATTTAACTTAGAGTTAAATCAAATTGATAAGGTTAAATTAATACCCTAAACTTGTCTAAATACTATTGGATGATAGAATTTAGACCCATACCCACTTTAGCTTCGAAATAAGACCCTTTGGAACCATTATAAACCGATTTTGACTTTAATATAAAACAATATTTTGAGATATTCCTAAGGTGCCCCTCTCCTCCTTTATAAAAGGGCACCTCCTCCACCTCCTCCTCACACTAATTGGAGCACTCAAGCTCGGCCAACCCCTGACATTTTCTCCTCTCCACTTCCCTAGAATAATCCTAGAGGTCCTGGTCTTCTTCAAAGACCAATCTTAGTACACTAAGTGGAGGATTCAAAGAGGCGTTCCAAAGAAGAGGTAATATCCATTACCGATCTTTTCAATTTCATTCTTCTTCAACTTCTTCTTCTTTAGTTGTTTCATTAAAATGTAATAACATAAGTATTAATTACATACTGATATGTTATTATAAATATGAAACAACCCTAATTCACCTTCTATCCATTCTACGGAAAAATGAAATCACCGCACGTGCGTACGTACGGAATACCGTCTCCACGTCGTGGTGTAATCTATTTTCCGCCACCACCTTAATTGGATGGGTATAAAGGTGTTATGAGTAACTATATATGATTATTATAAAGTGATATTGATACTGAAATAGTATACATATACTTCAACACAATTCCACGACCATGGGAACGATATTATCGCTCGTGCGTACGTACGGACTACCGTCTCCACGACACGATGAGATTCATTATCAATGATTAACCAATCATGAATGATTATAAAATATATATATAAAGTAATAATGAAATATATGACCTGATAATGAAACTGGAATTATTCATATTTATATGTATGTCATCTACTTAATTCCATTCAATTCAATAAGGAAACGAAAACAGCGTTCATGCGTACGTACGGACTACCGTCTCCATGAACGGTGTATTTGTTTCCATTTACTGATTTATTATATATATTCTGAAAATATATATATATAAATCATGTTTTATATTCTGGAATTATGTAATCATGATCTAAGTAATCATATGAATAATTACAAGTTAAAAACAAGAACGACAAATGAGACGATTTTACCCAAAACGCTACTTTAACATGAATTTACAAAAGAACGGGTAATATAAAGTCATAAGTGGACCATATATGATATAATAAAAATTAATATGATTCTGGAATAAGTCAATAACATGATTTAAATCATTATACAGGAGTTTCGGACACTTACAAAGCAATTCGAACCTAAGATAAGGAAAATATCACAATCTCATTTGTATCCGAGATTGTTTTTACTTTGGCATTTACTGGGGTGTATTTTATCATCCACATCCATGTTCGCTCAATATGTAATATTGTTTCCATCCACATAAAATAGTTTAAATCCAATTTTACCCTTCGGTGAGTTTTTAGTAAAGAATTTGAAAGGAATTTTTTGCCGTTTTTTGTACGAGGTACTTTTTGACTTTTCCGACAAAAGTGCGATGATTGTTTTTTAACTTATACGACAAGAATGGATTTTTAAAACATTATTTCCAAGAATCTTCCTTTATAAGTTTTCAAGTTTATTTTTAATCAACTTCTTTTAGTTTATATTTGTATGACATGTTATGAAATGAAAAGTGTTTTTGAAGTAGAAAGGATATTTTCCTCAAGAATGAAGTTCAAGTGTTTTATCAAAATTATTTTCCATCTAAGATAATAAAGGGTTCTGTTTTTATCCTTATTATTACATTGATTTGATCATGTTGTGATGGAATTATTTTTATGAATTACTTTATCTTATATAAATTGTTTTATGATGTCATGTTGTTTAAGTATCCCATTTTTACTACATGGGTTATGCAATGATGTATGATTTATGATTTTGTGGCACACATAAGAATGGTATCATTATGAGATGGGTGGGACCTATATCTCCCTCCAATGCATTGGGTAATGATTTCATATCTCATGAGATAGACATGGCTGGAATGGTAGGTTATACCGGTTCAGTGAAACAGGACTGAAACGAGGGTGACTCGATTCAGAAAGGGACTTTGTCCACTAAGATAGTCTTGGAAATGAGTCATGACTAACAAGAAATGATTCTATATGATTATGTGTGTATGCCACAAAGTTTCATGTTTTATGTTATGCTTATTGGGATTTCATTTCACTATTATGATTTATCCCATGCTATGAAATTATTCTCTCTTATGCAGGTTAATATTTCCAAAAGTTATGTTCTTATGAATATGATGTGATTGATTTTTCTTTTGATTACCCGTACTGAGGATTTGAGATCACCCTTTTATTTTTTTCTTTTCCCCAGGATATAAAGAAAGGTTTTAGGTAAGAAAAAAGGGAAGATCTTTATGAGAGATATTGAAGATCTTTCACCACGATTAGAAGATTACGTTCCGAGTTTCCAAAGACACTAAACTATTACGATCCTTGTGTGTGTGTTTTTGTTATGTACTAAGTATTCTAAAAAAGTAATGTAATGTCCATGTACGATAAGCTTCGGGTCTCTACAGTTGGTATCAGAGGAAAGGTTTAGTCAACCTTTGGAAACTGGGACGCGAAAACGTTAGTGAGATCCCTAGAGATATTTCTAATGTATGTCTAGGGATGTCTCTATTGATAGGTATACATATAGGATATAGTCCTAGCACTACGGTAACGATCCTAGAATTTAACCTAAGATGTTAGATATTGACGTTACTCCCCCTTTATTATGATTTTTGCATCTCACACTATTCTTTTTGGGTTTTAGAAGATGGCTGGAAACAAGATGATTCACGATAATGGAGGATATGATGGACAGTGGAATGATATTCTTTATAAGCAATCAAATGAAATGGGATTTGGAAGTCCAAACATCATTATTATGCCAAATCAGCAATCCCATAATATGATCAATAAAGTAAAATTTGGTAAGTTTCCTGACTCGGCTAATAAGAGAAAGATGGAGTTTCATGATGATCATAAAGGAAAGAAAGTTCAATTTCCCCTATGTAAATCATGTGGGAAGAGGCATCAAGGAGAATGTTTCAAAGGAACTGGAAGATGCTTTGGGTGTGGAAAAGAAGGACACAAAGCCAGTAAGTGCAATGGAAAAGTTTCAGTTAACTCCATGGATGAGGTTAATGGTATTGCTACGACATCAACAATGGTTAAATGTTTTAAATTTGGAATGTACGGGCATTATGAAAACCAATGCCCTAAGGGAATGTCTCATGAAGAGAATCAGTATGGTCGTATGGGTAGTATTTTTGTTGATGATGATGAAGAGACTACAAATGATATATGAGATGAAAGAATTGTTGAAGCTTGGTCAATGGTTTAAGAAGGTAGTGGAATGATTACATGTTTATCAAGTGTAATGTTGTACTATAGAATAAAAAGACATCTAAGGATTGTTACGCTGTTGTCTTTCCTTATGTTTTGAATGTCTATGATGAATGGTATGAGTAACAATGAAGGGTTATTCAAATATTTTTTGGAAAGTGGACGAAATGTATAACAGTATTCATGAGCTCATGATTGATATAAGGACTAAGTGATATCATGGAATTTTGAGGATTTTGGTATGTGCAAAGTGTTAACTTTTAACTGCATTCATGTTTTCACTAAGTTATTCAAGAGAATACACGATTAAGGACTTTGAATGTTTGGAATGTGACCAACAAAACATATCTTATGATGTATGGGGATCGACGATGGTGTTAAATCTCTGGTAATCGTTTTCACTATGTTATGAGAGTGGACTGCAGTATTATGGATAAGCCTAAAGATTGGAATGGATTATGTTGGATATAATTTAGTATTGTTTAAGGATAAAAGTTTTTTCGATATTATTGATGGGATGTTATAGTAATATAGCTTTAGAAAAAGGACAACCTGCAGGACGGGCGACAGCCCATCGCGTCAGACAAAGCTGTGGGAATCGAACCCACAACTGAAGTGCGACTGGCCTTTATCACCTACCACTGGCCTACAGGAAGTCTCTGTTTAGTAGAAAATAGTTTTATTATATTAAGAAGTATGATATATTATGTATAAGTCCATTTTAGGAACCATATATGATTATTCTCACTATAGATCGACTTATGTATATAATTTTTGCTAACCTTTTGTCTAAGACAGATGGAATGACCCGTCATTCTATCACATGATCTGCTAACACTTCAACAAATTCAACTTCATTTATTTAAGAGATGAAGTTGAAATTGTTCAAGGCACGAACAACAGTGAGATTGTACCAAAATAAAGTAAGTATTTATTCTAATGCAAATTTTCAACTTTAGGGAAATGATCTTGAAAACCAAAAATGTTGTCCGAGTGATCTTATACCTGATGAATCAGATGGTACCTTATATCATCACAAATCTATGGATTTGTGATTACTGGATTTTCCATAGCCATGTTCTCTACCACTCTCCATCAGAACATGATGGTTAGATTTCTCTTCCATATACATATTTTCACCTATGTGGAAACCCAATGATTAGTTTATTTGGGTAATCGTTACATTTCATACTTTAGTTTTTAAAGCTAAGTTTTGGTATTCTTTTTTTACGATGTGGGTTTCTATTAAAAAAACTATCAAATAGTAAACCATTTATAACCCCGACGAATTTCGGGGGCGAAATTCATTTTAAGGGGGGTAGAATGTAACAGACTGAGATTTTATGAAAAATATTCTTTTTAATTTAATTTATGTCTTGTGTTGTACGCTACACCAAATGGGGCTTGCACAACACACATCCTTGACTTTCCTTGCATTACACGTAATCGCGACCTTCCTCGATAGCATGTGTAGTACGTAATACCGAGTTTCACTAAACAACGATATGCTATTAAAATATTTTTATAACTAGCCGTTATGAATAGTAATAACCACCTTTTAAAATTTTAGAAATTTTAGCTCTCAAAATGGACTTCATTCGGAGTATCGAATTTAGCCTAAGGTGAAATTTTGGTACTTTTCGGATAACTTTCATATTCTGATGAATAGTGAAAATTACTAAATTATAATTAAAAACATCCTTTTTAATCGAAATAATTAATAGTGATAAATTATTAATTTGAGTGGTTTTTAATGTATATTTAGAATATATTTTTACAATTTAATACAATGTTGGTCATTGAATGTAATTTCACATTTAAACCAGACATAATCAATTGTCAATCTTTTGATAGATATTGTTTCTTAAAAACACGCTATTTGTTTTAACATCGGGAATTAATTATAAAATTATTTAATGCAACTTCTATGTTATAAATTTGTTAAAATAGACTTCATTTTTGAATTCGGAATATGAAATATAGCTTAGGATGAAATTTTGGCATTGTTCTGAAAAACATCAATTTTTGATGAATAGTGAAACTACTAAGTGGTAGTTAAAAAACTGAATTTTTCATAAAACATAATTTTACCGCTTCTGTGAATGGAATTTCAAAAATCCGAGAGACACGGTTGATGTCAGTAAGTAAAATGTGGTTCAATGAGATGAAAATAATTTTTGGTGAATAGTATCTTTTTACTTTTATTTACCACGGTTAAAAGTAAATACGGTAATTAAGGGTAAGAATGATATTAATATTACTCTAACACATGTCCTAATTATATTGGACAAGTGTATCTCGACCAAAATCAACCTTAAGTGTAAAATATTATCATTTAGGCCCACTTGGATTAGATTAGGACATTTATTATTATTTAATTCAAGGAAGAGTTAAAAGAGTTAAAATCAAAGTATATTTAATAAAACATTTTTAATATAGGGTCATACATAATATAAATTCGATTGTAAATATTCATTAAAAATCTAAAAATATTTCCTACATAAGGGTATTTTATGTGTAATTTTTAGACATCAAATAAGTTAATTTATCTATGACACAAAGATGATGCAGTAATTATCTTATTAATGAAATATTGACATAATTGATATTATAAATACCAAAATAAATGTAATTTAAGACTGTTTATGAATTACACTAATTTTCTAGGTTACTATGATATATTAGTGTTGATGTAATCAACTTGGTTCGAACATATAATTCTGTTATGACTTTCACAAAAATCATATATCAAATAGTGTCAAAATTGACACAAAATCGTTTTTAAATCAAATATTATATTATTAATTGTTATATTATTCCTAAAAATCTAAGTTTCGGCCAAATGACTTAGATAAGGATATATGTATTAATTATATACAATTTTGGGTTAGTTTGGCATGTTATAGTAAGTGTATTATCCATAGAGTGAAAGAAAACAAAAAGACACGGTAAAAGTTAAAATATTTAACTTAGAGTTAAATCTAATTGATAAGGTTAAATTAATACCCTAAACTTGTCTAAATCTTATTGGATGATAGTATTTCGACCCATACCCACTTTATCTTCGAAATAAGACCCTTTGGAACCATTATAAACCGATTTTGACTTTAATATAAAACAATATTTTGAGATATTCCTAAGGTGCCCCTCTCCTCCCTTATAAAAGGGCACCTCCTCCCCCTCATCCTCACACAAATTTGAGCACTCAAGCTCGTCCAAACCCTGCCATTTTCTCCTCTCCACTTACCTAGTATAATCCTAGAGGTCCTGGTCTTCTTCAAAGACCAATCATAGTTCCCTAAGTGGAGGATTCAAAGAGGCGTTCCAAAGAAGAGGTAATATCCATTACCGATCGTTTCAATTTCTTTCTTCTTCAACTTGTTCTTCTTTAGTTGTTTCATTATAATGTAATAACATAATTATTACTTACATACTGATATGTTATTATAAATATGAAACAACCCTAATTCACCATCTATCCATCCTACGGAAAAATGAAATCACCGCACGTGCGTACGTACGGAATACTGTCTCCACGCCGTGGTGTAATCTATTTTCCGCCACCACCTTAATTGGATGGGTATAAAGTTGTTATGAGTAACTATATATGATTATTATAAAGTGATATTGATACTGAAATATTATACATATACTTCAACACAATTCCACGACCATGGGAACGATATTATCGCTCGTGCGTACGTACAGACTACCGTCTCCACGACGCGATGAGATTCATTATCAATGATTAACCATTCATGAATGATTATAAAGTATATATAATAAGTACTAATGAAATATATGACCTGATAATGATACTGGAATTATTCATATTTATATGTATGTCATCTACTTAATTCCATTCAATTCAATAAGGAAACGAAAACAACGTTCATGCGTACGTACAGACTACCGTCTCCATGAACGGTGTATTTCTTTCCATTTACTGATTTATTATATATATTCTGAATATATATATATAAATCATGTTTTATATTCTTGAATTATTTAATCATGATCTAAGTAATCATATGAATAATTACAAGTTAAAAACACGAACGACAAATGAGACGATTTTACCCAAAACGCTACTTTAACATGAATTTACAAAAGAACGGGTAATATAAAGTCATAAGTGGGCCATATATGATATAATAACAATTAATATGATTCTGGAATAAGTCAATAACATGATTTAAATCATTATACAGGAGGTTCAGACACTTACAAAGCAAGTCGGACCTAAGGTAAGAAAAATATCACAATCTCATTTTTATCCGAGATTGTTTTTACTTTGGAATTTACTGGGGTGTATTTTAACATCCACATCCATGTTCCCTCAATATGTAATATTTTTTCAATCCACTTACAATAGTTTAAATCCAATTTTACCCTTCGGTTAGTTTTTAGTAAAGAATATGAAAGGAATCTTTTGCCGTTTTTCGTACAAGGAACTTTTTGACTTTTCCGACAAAAGTACGAAGAATGTTTTTTTAACTTATACGACAAGAAAGGATTTTTTAAACATTATTTCCAAGAATCATCCTTTATAAGTTTTAAATTTTATTTTTAATCAACTTATTTTAGTTTATATTTGTATGACATGTTATGAAAAGAAAAGTGTTTTTGAAGTAGAAAGGATATTTTCCTCAAAAATGAAGTTCAAGTGTTTTATCAAAATTATTTTCCATCTAAGATAATAAAGGGTTCTGTTTTTATCCTTATTATTACATTGATTTGATCATGTTGTGATGGAATTATTTTTATGAATTCCTTTATCTTATATGAATTGTTTTATGATATCATGTTGTTTAAGTATCCCATTTTTGCTACATGGGTTATGCAATGATGTATGATTTATGATTTTGTGGCACACATAATAATGGTATCATTATGAGATGGGTGGGACCTATATCTCCATCCAATGAATTGGGTAAAGATTTCATATCTCATGAGATAGACATGGCTGGAATGGTAGGTTATACCGGTTCAGTGAAACAGGACTGAAACGAGGGTGACTCGATTCAGAAAGGGACTTTATCCACTACGATAGTCTTGGCAATGAGTCATGACTAACAAGAAATGATTCTCTATGATTATGTGTGTATGCCACAAAGTTTCATCGTTTATGTTATGCTTATTGGGATTCCATTTCACTACTATGATTTATCCCATGCTATGAAATTATTCTATCTTTTTGCAGGTTAAGATTTCCAAATGTTATGTTCATATGAATATGATGTGATTGATTTTTCTTTTGTTTACCCTTACTGAGCATTTGAGCTCACCCTTTTATTTTTTTCTTTTCCCCAGGATATAAAGAAAGGTTTTAGGTAAAAAAAAGGGAAGATCTTTATGAGAGATATTGAAGATCTTTCACCACGATTAGAAGATTACGTTCCGAGTTTCCAAAGTCACTAAACTATTACGATCCTTGTGTGTGTGTTTTTGTTATGTACTAAGTATTACACAAAAGTAATGTAATGTCCATGTACGATAACCTTCAGGTCTCTACATCCTCTCATGGTTATTATGATGGTGTTATGATTATGACCACCCGATGTTATATTATTCCATGTCAGTATCTATCATTTTATTGTGATTTTAGATCACCTCTTTTTGAATAATATCCTTAGATGAAAACCTGTACAAAGGATAATTGAAGGTCCAATAAGAAGGAAAGGAATAAGGAATCAAATAAATGATGATGTTTTATTTTGAAAATGTTAGGTATGGTTTTATTTTGTAAATTTTATATATGGTCCTAATTTTCCAAATTAAAATCATTTTTATCTTTTTAATGTATTGATATTAAGTTTCTTATCATTAAAATGATGTAGTTTTAATGTATCAAAAACTTGGTTTCTATAATAAACCAAGAATCTTTTTTTCATTCTCTAGGAATTGGAGAATAGAAATTCATTTATAGGGTTTTTTATCCATTTCAAAATAATAGTGGATCATTATGAGCACTAAAATAATGTGGGTGTATCCTTTTGAGGGTCTCAACAAAACAAATTTCCCTTCATTTATAATTTTAAGCATAAAATTATTTACTTCTTGATAACATGAATAAATATACAAATGATATTTTTTATTACACCTCAAATATGATTAAATTTCCCAATTGGAAAATCATTGTAATTTCTATCACATTTATCATTAACATGATTAATGTTTACTCATTCCATTGAAAAAAACAAAAAACAGTCAAAATAGTTATCATATTAGGAAATCACATAATCATAAATTCATTTATTGTATCTCAAAATCATGAAGCCAAATTTTAAATATATGGAATATTCTGTTTAAATTAGTTCATCCATGCTAATCCTCTATTCAAATTCTTTCATAGTAGTTCAGAATGATTAGAAAAATTATACTAATATTATCCCTCAATTATGTCTATCTATGTGTGCAATATTAAGTACTCCAGTCTTTCATTGGCTATAATTGAGTTAATACCTAATCCTCCAAATTCAGATTTATCACCACCTAAGTTTATCTATATGATAATAAAATCTATATTATAGTATCTAGACAAGGATATCTAGTCGTGGAAAATCACACTATATTATTTATTTCCATATAATATGAAATTATCATATACATAGGATAATCATAAATAGTCTCCATAATGTTCTCACATTCTAGTTTCTAAAAAACTGAAACATAAACAAATACCAACTCAGGAGACACAAACATTAGATACTTTTTATTAGATATTATTAAAGGAATATTCATTACATATCATAATTATATGTTCTATATCCACAATGTTGTTAACCATTTAAAATCTTTCATTCCTAAATAATGGGTACAGAAACGTTCTAATACATATCCCACTATGTTTTTTACAAATAGAACCTTTATTTGGATTGTCAAAATTAAACATTGTAATTGTACATGGAAAAAGGGAAAATAATAAATAGTGAGCTCAGATGCTCAACATGGGAAAATAAAGATCATAACAATCCAGGAATATTATTTAGAATAAAATTGGAATAATGGAATAAGAACATGAGATTTTCTTTCTAAAATCATACCAAACAATTCAATGATCATATCCACAATTCATGACATAATGTTTGGTAGTTAATTATACATGAATCATAATGGAATCTATGAAATAACTCATGAGTTAGTTACAATATCATAAGGTCATGTCGAAAATGAGATAATTAATGTGAACAAAAATCATAATCCTATAAATATTATGTTATGGATTCCTACCAAAAAAATTAATGCACAATATGATTGGGATAAAAACTTGTTTACATTCATTGGGATTGGGATATCCTCCCAGGTACCCTCCTTTAGGATTGGGATGCCCACCAATATATCAAGATTTTGTATTGCGAAAACCTTCGGTTTAACATCTACATGTTCAAAAAAATTAATATTTATCAAATAAATTAGAGATTTATATGGTATCAACTGTCAAATACTCAAAACACATTCAAATATATTCCATAATATTGTGAAAACATTTTTCATTTTATTTTTGATTAACCCCTAAGACAGAAAATGGGTTTCATCAAGATTTAATCAGTATAAAAAATATCCATTTAAATATATAATAAATATAAAAATAGTGTATCATAAACTTATTAAATCATAAGAACCATCCTGATATATTTTCATATATAAATATACCAACAACGTGTCTATGGAGTATGTCTTCAGATATTTTACTTTATTATATTTTAATCACTTATTTTAAATTTAATAATATACAAAATATTATGCCAATTTTTGTAATTATAAATAATCAAAGAAAAATGAAAATTAAACATTATTTTAAATATTAGGCATGATGGAAGGAAAATAATGTCGTCTAGTATATGTTTAAACAATGTAACATCTCCTATCTTAATTTTTTTTATCATTTCATTAATAAAAAGAATAATAAAATTAAAAAAATTATAGAACATAAAAAATTTGAAAAATTCAATTTATTAAATCATTTCAAATTATAAAAAATAACCATCAAACAATTCTTAAGAATATATGGAAATAGTTGAAAATTATTCTTGACTATTGAGAGGAATAAATTTGGTTTTATATAAAAAAATCCTTTAAACATTTGAGCATGAATAGAGATAAAAAAAAATGAATTATGTTAATTTATATAAAAAATTATTTTAGAAGAAAATAAATAATATTCATGAGATACATATCATATAGCATTATCATCCTAAATTTAACAATAAAAACCCTCAGTAAAACTAATATTGTAATGTAATACCCTTACATAACCATGACATATATCATAAGTGATCTAACCACTTTTTTGAAAACTTAATGATTATTATAAATATATTAATGATCCATATTCATGAATATAATATAGTATATGAGTCTCTTATAACATTTCAACACCGATTTATTAATTATTGTAAATTAAAACTCTAGTCTATGAGTGATATCTATTACATTCTTTGGAAGGATTTCATTCAGTTGTTGAGGTCCATGTATTTTGTTCATGGATAATTAAACCTGAAAATGAAAAAAATATAAATATACTATATATTCGTTATGTCAAAATTTATAATCTTATTTTAAATGTATAGAATAAAAAATGAATTACATCATTCATAGATATGGTAGTACATAGGAAAACATGAACACTATTCTCAATTTTTAACAAAAAGTTAGAGACAAAGTTGAATACAATTTTATTATTCTCAAATAATTATTATATAATAAATATCATAAATGTTTATTAAATATGTCATTAAATCCATCAATTTTATGTAGTTATGTAAAACTAATCATATATTTACATGGAGGTGGTAGTCCAAATGTTCAGATGAGGGATAATTTAATCTCTATGATGATGGAATTCTTGAAGAAAATAGTTGTTACATAGACATAATGTCAACATTTAATATAAATTATAATATATTAAATATTTTATGATATATATAATATATTTTTAAGGAAATGAAGAAGTAATAAAATTAAATACTCTAAGTTAGGAATTATGCCTCTTATTGGGGAGACCAAAGTTTTCTTAAAACACATTTCTTGAAAGAGATGTCATAGGAAAATAAATTGGGATATAAGTTAAGGTAAGTAATATATGAATAACTTGGAGTATGTATTAGATGATAATTATTGCCCAAATTGTGTAAATTAGAGTGGAGTGTAGGTTCCCCTTTATATGATAGGGGAGGGCACACATAGAATTACATAAAAGAATTCAACCATATATTATAACTTTCATGTGAAATTGGATGATATAGGAATGAATTTGAATGTATGATCTGATATAGTTAAAATATCTCCAACCAATTAATATTTATACAAATTAATTTTGAAAAATTACTTGTATATTTTTGTTTAATAACCCTTTCCAAATATGTTTTAACAATTACTGTGTAGAATTTTTTTTACAATTTTTAATATTAATTATGTCAGTAAAATAACATTACACAATAAAATTGTATGAATTTTCATATTTTAAATTATTGAAAATGTCTATTATTATTCAACTATTTTATTTTTAAGAAATTTTATTTCAAATAAGTTCACAAAGGTTAATGAAAACGGTTTTCATAATATACCTTTTTAGCCACAAAATTGAATTTACACCTAATATTTTAATAATAAAAGCTATAGAATGAATTTTAAAGTATTTTTATTGAATATTATGTATATATATCATTGAAATATATATTCATAATTTTCAATTTGATTTATTAATATTAATACACTTTGTTCATATAATTATTTTTATGTAAAAATAACTCTTGTATCCTTTAATTTTTTTATCATATTTTATAACCAGCAGATAACTAATTAAAAAATTATTTTTTTTGTAATTATTTAAAATATAGAATATTTTATATTGAAATAATTTTTCTATACTGACCAATAATATTTTTTTAAATTAAAACATTAAGTAAAATACAATTATTTATGAAATTTGTCTGTGAATTATTTAATTATTTTATTAAAATTGAGTTTTTTTAATAAATTATACACATCCACAAACATAATATATATATTTCATGATGTATTTATTTCATTTAAAACATAAAAATAAAAATAAAAATAAAATGTTTTAATTTAATAATATATCATTGTTCATTTAGAAACATGTTTTCCTGTAAAGAAAGCTATCGAACACTTCATGTTTATTTAAAATTAAACACATATAAAATATTGGTGTGTTGTAATAAGACAATTGGAACACTATAAAAGAGAATGAGGATATTTATTATATATCTACTATAGTTTTGAAAGCCTAATATCATACCCTATAATTATCTTATAAAAAATGATAGTATATACTCATATCCATTCAAGGGAGATCTCATACTACTATCCTCTCACCTGAAGATCATTGGAATATCTCACAGGAAAATAGAAAATTGGAGAGTGATCATATACACACCCTCATAATATTATTGTATTATATACCAATTACATCCATAAAATCCTATTAAAATATCCTTGTTGTAATGGATTGGGGGAATCATATTCCTATACAATTCCTAGTGAGTTTCTATCTAGTTAGAGAAGCATTAGTGGTAGTAAAGAACGACTACCACCATGTTCTAGTAACCAACATGAGATAGAATCATAATCCTCCCATTTCATAGATGATCTATCTCATCAATGTATTTTGGGGTACTCTTGTAGTGTTATCATATCCTAAATTCTATTCTATAGTATCTTAAAAATACCTGTGTAATATATGAAGAATATGATTGAGCTCATATCCTCATTCTGACTAGTTGTGGGAAATATATTCTAGAAACCACTTCAATAATGTCTAATATTCATTCCACAACTACTATAATTCATCAACATATTTAGACATATTTTAAATATTATCCCTATATTCATGTTCCTTATCAATCGAAATAGGGTCGATGACATATCCTGATTATATCCAAATGGTTGGCATAGTCCCCATCTAACTCCATGGAGACCAACTAATATATTATTGTTGCAAATAAAGTGAACTCTCGTATACCTGATTTTCCTAAAGATATTCATCCTCATACATAAATGTTTCCTAAGAAGGTAACCTTATATGAAATACTCTATTAATAATGCATGACCTTAGTTACCGGAAGGTGAATGTACAAATGTATATCTCTCTGAAAAATATATTCAAATCATGTGTGTGCTCATATCCCTTACCCAACTAAGACTGATATTATAGTGATTATGGAACAACATATTCTAGTTGAGCTAATATATTATTTCCCATCATCATAAATGGGATTTATCAATAAAATTGCATTTCCTCCTTTTTTTGGAATACAAATCAATAATGGGAGATATTCTCATGATGTGAATGTTATAAATCCTTATATTGGCTAGTTGATAAATCATAAAGAATATACTGCAGTCAAAAATACATAAACAATTACCAAATATGAGGTCCTAAATGGTATCCTTTATGAATTTAATCCCCATAGTTGAATCTCAATCTGATAGTTATTCAGGTCACTTTTCATTGTTACCCCTACAATTCCCTCATATTGAAAGATGATTGAATGTTTTAGGCTCAAAATATCAGAAATCCCATCAGTAACTGGGGATTCCAGATGACATTAAATTAATAGTATATGGAAATTGAAATTACCTATTCCACAATAAGATCATTTTTCCCTCGATGCCAAAAAGAGATATTGGATAGTCCCTCTCCACTTTATATGGATGTTGGGAAACACACACATTGGCCATATCAAGTACATGAATCTCTTCCCAAGATGAGGATAATTCTCTAAGACTGATAAATAAATTTTATGAGAATAACATACTAAATATATTCTATACCATTATTTATATTATGTAAGGAATTCATAAATAGTTGATAAAAAATTAATACACTATCTTTATTTGAAACTACATACGTTATATAACCATTTTATGGTGAGACAATTATTTTACAGGATGTACACTAGTCACATTATGTAAATCAGAGAACATAGTCATCAAATTGGCTTGTTCCCCATTGAAGTTACGTGACACATGATTTTTGAAAGATAGTGTAGTAATATAAATCATAACTTACATTGTTCCTTAAATGATATATACCAACTAGTCATCAATACCCATTCTATTTTAAATCTTAGTGATTTGGGTAAACAAGGGGTGATTCAATCTACTCCACTCCCTAGAAGAAGAGTCCTCAAAAAATCAAATCAAGAAATTTAATTAACATTCATAATGACTAAGGATTTGAGTATGGATATTTCTTGTGGTTTCTTCATTAAAATTGATATTCATCAAAAATCTCAAAAATCATGTATCCATTATTAGTGGAAATGAATGAACATGTAGTGCCATGATTCAAAAATGGTGGTTAAAGATTCACGTATGTTGATGGAGAAAACAAAAACCACAATGAAGCAGAAGAGTGAAATTTATTCTTATTAAAAATAGACACAAAAAAAGGATTTTTCTATTAAAAAATCATATAAGTTAAAAAGGGTTATTTTAGTTGGTGTATACCCTAAGATAAGGGAACCCTCTTCCAACATACATGTGGTAATTTTCATCAATTTTTCCACCACCAACAACCTTAAGGGTATTAAAAAAATATAATTCAATGTATTGTGCTTGAAAATTAACTAATATTACATCCGTTAGTGTTTGAGGTATACATACCATCACCACCTCCTCTATTTAGTATGTTATCCATTTCTATATTGATAGAAACATAAGAGAAACATCCCTCTTTGTTTATTAACTCATGTGACATGAACCTATCATTCAAAAAATGAATCATGTCGATTTTTAGAGACTCTATTTTATTCACCAAACACATAATAATTCAAATAGATAATGCAAGAGGAAAGGTGACTCCATATTTAGGCCGTATGGATGCAAGTCCCATCAATACAAATAGAATAAATGAAGATTATAACTTTTCAGTAGATTTGTACTCATAGGATGAAGAATAAACATATTATTATGACATGGATATGATTATTGTTCAATATTATACATTAGTAAATTTTATTGGAACCTTCATGGTAGATGACACAAAGTTTGACATTAAAACAATTGTTCTAGATGAGGATGATACTTCAAAAAATATAAACTATGAAAAGAATTTATGATGGTGTGTCTGCCTAGAAACCGATATGGGATGTTATTTTGAGGACTCCTAAAATAATAATGTAGTTCTATATGAAATATTCTATCAATGAAATGAGTAAAGTGTTTTCCACTTCATGTGAAACCCTAAGTATTTATGAAATATTTATTTTTGAATTAATTTAATCTTTTAGTTACATTTAATTTTGTGTGACACTGAATTTATCTTATGTTATATTAAAGCACCTATTTATTAGTTAGTTTTACAAAACACTATATCCATTGGTTACTACAAGTAACACAAAGTGTACCTTTCTATACACACAAATCTATTCTAGGATAGTGTTACACACATCACCGTGTTCCGTCGATAACATGTCCTACATGCATTACTTGGTATCACTGAACTAAAATATTATATTATTAAAATTTTATTATAATTATTACCTAGTTATTAGAATAGAATATATGAATGATATTGTTTGAACTAAGGAAATATGGTTTAAAATTTTATATTAAATAAATTTATTGGTTATCAATTTAATTTTAAATGAACATGAGAACTATTTGAGAATAATGAAATTACTTATGAATAAAAACTAATTTTCTATGTAAATACACCATTTTAAATATATAAATTACAAAATATAACTATTAATGAATATTTTTATTGAAATTTATATATTATATATTCAATAAATATTTTTGACTGTCATCTAATAGGTTTGACATACATTAGATAAGAATAAATCCAATTTTATGATAAAAATGAATTATTTTTATAAAAGGACATTTCATAGCATTTTAATGGCCAACTCATATTAAATGAAATTTTCAAAAAAAATTATTTTATATTTAAAAAAATAATGTAATCTATTGAATGTGTAATATCAATATTTATAGTGGATGAATATTTTTATATAGAGACTTCATTTATTGGAAAATATTGAATCACACAAAATTTTAATTAAAAACTACATTTACACCTAATTTAATTATATAGTTAAATTATATTTAAATTTTGTCTTCTAGTTTAATAAGAGATTTTATAAATAAAATATTCCAATTTATTCCATTGGAAAAAATTTTAAATTTAAATTGGATATAAAATCATTTCATTGTTTTGGACGTTTTCGCTTCCAAATCATGTGAACTCATTCCCTTCATAAGAATTATTTTTAATTTTATTTCTAGATCATAATGTTTAAAAATATAAAAATTATATTACATATTTGGAATTAAAATACTTTATAGTGTCTAATATGTCTAAATTAGTTTTTACCTAATAGTGTAATTAATTTTAATTAAATTAATTTCATTTATCAAGGTAAAAACGAGCTTCATTAATTTCGTAAAATAGAATATGTTATGTTTAAATATCCCAAAATATGTCTATAAATTATTTTATTTCCATATTAAGACCATTGAAAACTAAGGTATATAATTGGTTACATTTTCAACCATTGAGGGACAAGTATAAGGTGGAGAGAAAAAATTCTTTTGAGGAATAACCAATGTTACATTTTACCCACTTATAAAAGTCCTCCTCTCCTCACCCTCTCATTTGTAATATCAATATATTTGGATTGTCCAAACACATCCCAAATATCATGAAAATTTACATAAATTTATCATATAATCCTCCCATTTGGATGCTATCCAAAAAAGTAAGCTATTTGGTTCAGACCAAAAGGTGTAACCCAAAGAAGACACAACATCCTTCCACAAGATCATTTGTTTTAATTTAATTCTGCAACCCATGAAACCCATATTATTCTATTATAATATAATAATCTATATATCCTCATAATAATTTTCTTTAATTATAAATTTTATATCGGCACTCACACACACATCCTTCAAACGGGATACGCGATCATCGTTCGAGTGTGTGTTGGAGTACCTCCTTATGAACCGATGACGCTTGTTATTATATTTCCACCATTCAAGGTTGAAAATAATGTTATATTTCATATTTTTATATGATACATATTATATTTATTAATAACATATATCCTTTTATTTATTATATAAAACATACATTAATTTCGTCCATTTTTCTTAAATTTAATATCTTCATTTGGGGTTGTGTGTATTAATATATCCTTAATGCAATGTAATTCATAAAAACTTTACATGAAATGTATTAAGAATGGGATTAGTATAATTATATTATATAGATTATATTTTAACTTCAATAGAATATATATATATATATTTAAATATATTTCATTTTCATTCTTTCAATATGACAACAAAACATAAATATCATTCATGCGTACATATAGCCTACCATCTCAACAAAGGGTGAATTCCATTTCATATTTATATAATATATAAAATACTATAATGGAATATATACTGAATATATATGATATTTATACCATGTTTTACATTATTTATATTAGGAAATCATGATCTATTTATGTTTACAATTAATTATAAATCAAATCATGTTTGAAAAACAAAGCATTTATTACCAGAAACATTTCCTAAACATGAAATTGTTATTAAAAAGTTAATATAAGAACATAATAAATTTATATATGGTATGATATATAATATTATTTTTCCCTAATAGATTTATAATAAATATATATTTAATATAATGGATTTTTGAAAATGTACAATTAAATTCAATAATTAAGGAAATGGTGTTCTTATCCAACGTTTTTTCCATGAGATTTATTTCCATTTCACTAGTAATATCATTTGTGTGGTGTAAATACCAGACATTAATTTATTATACTATTATGATATATAAATTAATTTGTATTTACATATATTTTTTTATCTTTTTTTTGTGGGGTTTATTCTTCAAATGTTACAAAACTAGTAATGTAATGTTTTTTACAATGTGCCTTCTTTTTTATAAATTACTTAATATGAAACTATATTTTTATATGGGATGTAATACATCCATTTGACATGTTAAGACATAAAAATAATTATTTAATTATATTTTATTATTTATGTAATTTTATTCATACATGGTTGTTTTGATTCATATTTTCCAATGTTGTGTCAGTTTATTGCAAAAATCTTATCGTATATTGGGATAAATTATGATTATACTTACATTAAAGAAATAATATGATCAACTTCTCAATAAATATAATGAATTTTTATATCCTATGTTTATTGAGGATATATTGAAAAACTGGTATCATTTTTCAACTTCATAGAACTCATTAAAATTATGAAAATGTTTAATGAAAATTCATCATTATTTATCTTTAGTTAGAAATTGGTTTTTTATAAAGGAAAATTAAAAAAAGAATTAAATTTTTTAAAAATATAATTTGAGCTAATTTTAATCAAAATTTATTTTTTAATTTTTTAATGTTTTATAATATATTTAAAATATTTTTCATCTCATTATTTGTTTCCATGGTTATTTTCAATGAAAAGGATTTAATGTATATTTATTTTTTAAAAATATTTTTTCAAAGTGGAAAAGATATTTTCCTCCTTAAAATTTTTAAATTATTTTTAAAAATTTATTTAATTTTTTTCTAATATTATTTTTAAATAATTTTTTTTAAAATTTCTATGTTTTCGAAAGATAAATAAAAAAAGTAGTTTTTTTTAAATAAAATTCATTGTGATCCATCAAAATCCATATCAATATAATATGGAATATTTTTATATAGATTAATTTTTTTTGAAATGTTCACAGAATAACATTAATATAAATTATTAGATGGTTTATTTTTTAATAGCATGACGTTTATGAAACCTATTTCCCTTCCATGGGAGATATGGATTTGAAACATGATTCTTTTCATGGGTTCTTATTTTATTTAATTTTTATGAGACCTATATATTTTGTATATGAAATGGTATGATAAAATATTTATGATATCCATTCCATTTCAAGGGTTATGAAATGATGTTTTGGAAACCCATATCGTTTTATGGGTCATTATATGATGCATTTAGTTAATCTTGTGGAATGTGTATACAAGAAATTTTTATGTGATGGGTTGGACCAATATCAATCTCCAATGAATTGGTTAAATATTTATATATCATGAGATAATAATAGGAAACCTATTTATGGATTGATCCACATAAGTAAATAGTTGTTTCTGATTAATAAGGGGAAATTAGTGTTTTTGGATTCTCAAGGGGAAACAATTGTTTCCTGAACAAAAATGGAAAGCATTTGTGTCCATATCCATACTGGAAAATAGGTTTGTCCTTATCAATAATGGGAAACACGTTTGTCCTGATCCAAAATGGTAATAAATTGTGTCTTAATAAAAAATTGGAAACACTTGTTTTCTTATCAACTGTGGGAAGGAGGTGTATCCTAATCCACTATGAGAAACAGCTGTCTCTTGATCTAAAAATGGGTAATAGGGGTGTCTGGATCAACTATGTTGACATAATTTGTATACAACATTCACACATGAAATGGATTTATATTATTATAATGGTGAAACACTTATATGAATTGATATAATGGTTCATCATTTATTTATGATGATTTATCACCCTTGTGATTCATGTCTTAGGAACTGTTAATCATTATGTCAATAAATATGATTCTAATCATTGAAATTTATGGTATGTTATTCTAATATTATAATCTGGTTATCATTCCCTTATACTCATTTTATGCGTACATATCTCCCTTGATTACCCTTACTAAGTATTTGATATCACCTTTTCTTAATTTCTCATTCTACAGGTTATGAAGAAATATCTTAAGTAGGATTACTAAAGGGGATGTTCATTAGTGAAGACATTGAAGATCTTTTACCAAGTTATAATATTATGTTTATTATTTTCTAGGTCACAAATAGTTACAGTCCTTAGAAATGTACTTTTTTAAAGTGATTAAAATTCATATAAAAAATGTAATATCCATGTATGTTAAGCATGGGTTGCTAAAGATGGTATCAATGGATAGGTTTAGTGATCCTTTGTAAACTAGCATGATAAAACAGTAGTGAGACCCCTATATATATTTATAAGGATATATATAGGGATGTATCTAGGGATAGTACTATGGTTTCATTGATTAAAAATAATGTGACATGATATAGGTATCTTATAAGTAATTATTACTGATTGTATGGTTTTATGTAATGAGAATTGTTTTTCAGACAATTATTTTTGGTCTTATCCAATAATGAGAACTAGATGGAACTAAGTTAACAATGAATGTTTCGGTTGTGGGAAGTGTGGGAATCATAAAATCAATGTACGATGAGAAAATCTCAGGGAATAAAATATGTGATGTGGTACAGGTATTGGTTATGTTGGTGAAGATAAAGAGGCCACAAATAAAATTTTGAAATTATGGGATGTTTTGCACTATTATATACATTAAATGTATGAATCGTGACTATACTTATGTTTAGAGACCTTATAACATGATTCATATTTCATATTCTAAGAATTAGTTATTAAGTAATAAGTTGATGAAGACTGAGTAATGATTCAAGAATAATGTTTGATGACCAAATTGTATATGTTTTGGACTTAAATTATTATGTTACATGAATCATGTAGTATATATAGATTGTTTTTATAAGTTCTTCTATGGGTATTTTTAGAAATGTTTTAAATGATACAAATGACCTAGAAAATTGATTTAGTGTAATGATTAAATTTAAGAAAGAAACCCTTATCTTATTCCCAAGGATGAAAAAAAAATATTTTATATGGATGGTATGATGATTATATGGATAAATTATATTGTATAATATTTATGATCTTATAACATGTAATGTATATTTTGAATAAGAGGTCTATTTTATCATTGATGAAGTTTACAACATCTTAATGTTATGGAATATATCAGGAAATCTTTCGAATAATAAATACATCAGGTTTTCCAAAATCATGTATTTGTAACTATTGTTATTAACATGATTTAATAGTATATTTGATGTCGGTATTAAAATGTTTTTAATGTGACAACCAATATATACGTTGTTTAATATGGTGGAATAATTTTAAACTGATTTACTGACCTTATTTCAATGAACTTTTACCTTCATCATATGGATGTATTATAAGGATTTCCATTTATGTAATTTTTAATGTTCAAATTCTAAGGACAATTAAAATATTATATTATTGTCTCTCCGCATGAGTATTTATACATATTTTATAACAAGTCATAGCCCTTTTTTATGTCAACTAAATATATAAGGAATGAAATATCATTCTACCTCGTGATTTTTTAGTACTTAATGAATAAAAAATGTACCTTCATTTATTTGAGTAATATATGATAGGGAAATCATATCGGGAACAAAAAAGGATGAGATTGAGCATATATAAATTAAAAATAATAAAAGTATATTTTATATGTTATTATATAGAAAATTAATTCATCTAGTCTAGGAAAATGAAAATAATTTTTTAAATTTAAATTATTCCATTTCTATTGAATAGATGTTCATATAAATCACTAGGGATTTATTGTTTCAATACCCTAAATGTTTTATTAATCATAAAATTTCTGGTAATAAATGATCTATATCACACTATATAATTATATACTCTTTTCCTCCATGTCTAATAATCACTAAAATCGTATGTTCTACTATGTGGAAATCAAGTTATGGATTACTTTAGGTATCCTCAACAACTCCAACCTTCCATTTTAAAAGGATGTTTTAGTACTCATTTTTATTATGTGGGATTCTATAAAATTAACATTAATGTATTAAAACATTGATAACATAGTAAAATTTCATGGAAAAATATAGTTTATTATTGTTTGAATTTAACACACCATGTATTTGTGAAATATTTTTTGATTTAATTTTATCTTTTTGATGTTTTAAATTTCACACAACATTGTATTTATATTGTGTTGAATGAAAGAAAAAAGTTTTTTATAACATGTACCATACCCCATGTTGATCAATCACTACATGGAACATATTTTTTACCATTTTTAAGTCACAAAATTATTCAAATCTTTTGTTACAAAGATCACTTTGTCCTATATATAACATCTGTTACACACAAGAATGAGTTTCATGGAACTAAAATATAATATTATTTAATTTTTATTATACATAACACCTAACTATTACAGTGAAAAATATAAATTATATTTAAAAACAATAAAAATGTGGTTTTATGTATGTATATAGTTAATCATTTGATTATCAATTATTTAGAAACCAAATTAAGAAATTTTTTAGTATATATAAATTCCTTCAATATGAAAACTAGTTTTCAATTGAGTAACTAAATTTTATCTCAATAACAAAAGGAATAAAATATTGATGATTTTCATAATAAATTTTATATATTATATATTCAGAATAAATTTTTTACACCCATATTATTGGTTTTATACTCATAAGATGAAAATTAATCTAGTTTTATGTATAAAAATATGTGTTTTTAAAGGTAATTTTATCGCATTTTAATGAATAACCCAATTTAAATATAATTGAATAAGATTTTATACTCTTTATTCGAAAAAATAATATTTATTTTTTGAATAGAAATATAAACCTTTTTTTTGGTGAATTATTGGTATTTTTTAGTAAAATTTTATTTGTTGATGAAAAGTGAAGTTAATTGAATTTTAATTCGAAAAAAAAATTTCATATATTATTTTTATATAGTTAATTTATATTTTATTTTATATTTAACATTTAATTGGAATATTTTTATATCAATTAAATGAATTTATTCCTATAAAATCATGTTAACATTGATATTGGATATAAAAACATTAAAATATTTTGGACTTTTTCAATATAAAAACTTATTGTCTCATCCCATCAATGGGTTTAGCTTTAGTTAATTTCTACCACTATTTTTTATAAAATATGGAAGGATTTATTCCATATTTTGAATCAAAATAATTTATAATTTATAATATTTTCAGGTTATTTTCTGACCAAAAATATTAGTGACAGAAACCAAAATTATTCACATTGATTAAGGTAAAAGAAACCATAATTAATGACTAAACAATGAAAGTAAGGAGTAAATTGACACTAAACATGTAAAAAAATTATTCTATGGAAATATATTTTACATTACTCTTATAGGGTTCCATAAAGGATAATTTTAACACCTTGTTGGACAAGTAATATGTTTGGAGCACACAATTGTTTTCAAGAATAACCAATGTGTCCTTTTCCCCTATTACAAAAGCCACCTCTCCTCCCCAAACTCTTCACAAATCCCTATCAATTTTGGTCAAAAAAACCCTAAATAATCTCCTTAAAACGTCCCATATTTAGTCCTTGAAGCCTCACATTTGGCATAAATCCTACCAATGAATCCATTTGGTACATAACAAATGAAGTTACCCAAAGAAGTGGTAACATCTTCCACAAGCTCTTTTGTTTTATATTCGTTATATACACCATCAAATATTATTGAGAACGTATTATATAATATACATAGTATCATCAATATATTTTAATTTTTTTAATGTAATGGTACAACCTACACTCACAAAAACTACTATCAATAGGGATATACAATCATCATTAGTGTGCACAGCGAACTACCGCCTCACGAACTGATGTCACTTGTCCTTCCATTTCCACCTTTCTATTTTAGAAATAATTATGTACATTATAATTTTATAAAAAAATTATAATATTTATGCTGTTATTAATATTATTGAATCATTATACAAAACATACATTCAATCATTCAATTATATGTAAATATGGTAACGTTGTTTTGGATATGGGGACTACCTCCTCATCAAATTGATGAGATTCCATCAAAATTGACATAAATTTTATTAATGAAGGGTTTATTGAATATATATTATACATATGAAATTATAATTATACATAAATGAATATATATATGTATATATATATATCTCATTTTTTAATATGATAAGAAAATGGAAACATAGTTCATGCACACATACGACCTACTAGTTCCATGAATGATGTATTCGACATTATATTTCTATATTTTACAGATTATTATAAATGAATATTGAATGAATATATGTGATATTTCAAAAAAGTTATATTATTTAAAAATGTAAATAATGATCAAAATAATAGGACCAGGAATAAAAAATCAAATCATGTATGAAAAACAAAGTTTTTATTTCACGAAAGATAACCAAAACATGGAATTGTTAACAAATGAGTAATATATTGTCATAATTAAATAAAAAATTGTATGGTATTTAATAATATGGCTCTATGGAATATATATAATAAAATTATATATATTATACATGAGGTTTGAACATGTAAAAATAATGTCAAGACTTCCTGTAAGGGTTTTCTCATATCACTTCTATTTTTTATGAGATTTATTTTTTATTCAACATTCACATCATTTTTTGGTGTTTATACATACCAAAAATTTATTATATCAATATTATACATATATTTATCATTATATTAATATATTATTTTTATATTTTTCAGGGGGTTTATAGTTCAAAAGATATTAAATTGGTAATGCAATTTTTTCTCAATTTTCCTTCATTGAGATACATGCCATGTTATGGACTTGTATTTCAATATGGGGTGTATATAATTACCTTTGTAATTTTATATCTTGGATATTATTATTTACATGATATTTTAATCTTCATTTAATGTTATTATGATATGGTAATTTTAAATCAATGATACTAGTATGGCAATAGTTTATTGCTACAATCTTATCGTTTATCGAGATTATTTATGATTATGATTATATTGATGAAATAATATGATATGTATATCATTAAAAATCATTATTTTTATTTCCCTATTATTATTCATGATATATTCATGTATTGGTAAAATTTCCAACTCTTCTGTTCAAATGATAATTAAAATATGTTTTTAGAAAATATTACAGTATTTCTATTCCATTGTAAAAATGTTTTAATCAAAAAACCATGTTTTCCAAAATTTGATTAAAATATGTTTTTAAATGTATCTATAAGATTATTTTAAAGGGAAACTATTTTCGGTTTTTTAATTTTTACAATGTTATTAATATATGTTTCAATATTTCCTATGAAAATTTTCCATGTTTATTTCAATTATAATAGTTTAAAATAATATTGAGGTTTTGAAAATAATTTTTTTTATTGGAAAGAATATTTTAATAATGAAATGATTTAAAGAAATTTAATGATTTATATATATGTTTTCATATTTTTTTGAATGAAAATTACTTTGAAAATTTTCTTTTTTATTGTAATTCAATTTGAAAGAAAGGATATATTATTTAAGAAATTCCCTAAGAGATTGTTCAATAAAATTCCCCATATAAGATGTAATATATTGATATATTCTAAATTTTATTGGGAAATTGATCCAATAATACCATTAATATTATTTCTTTAATGGTTTATTCATAGATGGATAGATATTTATAAACCAGCATCACTTCCATGGGTTATATGATTTTGGAACTATCGTGTTTTCCTGTGATATGATTTTATGAACTGACCATGCGATCTAAATATATTCCATAGGTAATAATATGATGAAATTTTTATGAAAAACATTTCATTTCTAGGGTAATAAAATGATGTTTTTGAAATCCATATCTTTTTATTGTAACGCCCCGACCCCAGCTACCCAGAGTCGGTGCATTAATTACATAACATTGGCATGATCACAAGAATGATCAAATCCCGAAAGACCGATTAGTTTAGTATCCTTGGAAACACTAGATATAATCATAATGTTTTACATTACATTTCAAAGTGAAAGACTACTACAACAACAAAGTCTTCATATCCAAACTATTAACCCCTCATAATATCCCTGCAAGTCAATCATAAATTACGTCTTCACTACCTGGGAAAAATAAAACATAGAAAAGGGGTGAGCTCAACTGCCCAGTAAGGATAACAATATAGCGGAACATTCAAAATAAGCGTAAACATTTAAGGCAATGAATTACTAAAACAATAGCCTTTTAAACTTGAACTTCAACATAGTATGGCAAAAGTAAAATGAAATAATGCCATTTACTTGTTCACATGGATATTCTACTAATCGAATAATCACATGCAAAATCAATAACCACTTTCATAATGCTGGAATGCATAATGCCAGACTATCATATCCACATAGCCAAGGCCTCGTGCCAAGACTACAAATAAGATTTTGTCAAGGCCTTGTGCCAAGACACTAGTTTGTCTCATGAGACCTACCGATGCATCGAGGAGCTATAGCGGGCTCCACCCGTCACTTATTAAGTCCAATGCATTCCCATATGAAAAGGTTTAAACATAACATAAACATTCGTATTAAAACTAGCATACGAAATGTCAATAATTTCACCATAAAGTATGAATGGTATAAAAATAGCACATCCACAGTCAAACATATCACAAAACCTTCAATACAATATAGAAGTTTTGTATCATAATAAATCAACTTCAAATAATCTTAAAATCCATCAAAGGATGTTGACATAGATGAAATCAAAATTCTTTTTAAAGAAATATCTCCTTTTATTTTGAAATCATTTAAGATCCATATAAAATAAAACATTTTCTTTGAAAATATTCTTATAAGCTTGTAAGGAAAGCTTTGAAGATTTTATAACGCCGTAAAATAACCGCACCCGCCGTATAAGTTAAAAAAAACATTCTTACCTCAATTCTGTCGAAAAGGTTAAAAAGGACCTTGTTTTGAAAACGGCGGAATGATTCCTTTATAAAACTCTTATAAAAAGTCAAACAAGGGTATAAATGACTTTAACCCATATTCTTGTAAATAGTAAAAATGATTTGAAATACATTTTTAAGAAACATGGATGTGGATGATAAAGAGATCCCAGTAGATTATTACATATAAACAACCTCGGATAATGAAGAGATTGTGAAATAACCCTTACCTTGTACTTTTCCTTGGTTGGGGTAGGTTAACCTCCTGTATAATGGTGAAATAATTGTTATTAAATTATACAAGAATCATATATATTAATATGATATCATATATGATCTTTTAACATTGATTTGTTAATAATATCTTAGAATTATCGTCGTTTCGGGTGTTAACTTACTCATTTTCCTTTATATGTTTGGTTACATAAGTCATGTATTGTTGTATCTTATTCATATCCAGAATGATATCAAGTCCTTAAACATCATTTTTAAATCATTAAATGATAATTATACTTGAATGGATACGATGGAGAATGAATCTCATCGCGTTCGTGGAGACGGTAGTCCGTACGTACGCACGAACGTTACTTCCATTTAATTTTTATTTTAAAAGAATCGAATCCAAATGATACATAGGTATATTAATATTCCAGTATAATATAATATTTTATATATGTTACTTATGTTCATTAACTCCATCCTTTATACGTTCCATGTGTGGTATGAACGAGTCATATCATTTTAAGGGGGCGGTAGTCCGCACTTCCTCAAATGAAATTATCATATGTATATACAACATGAAACGAATAATGGTATGAAATAAAATGGAATTACAGAAGCTTATATATAAAATATATATCATTAATATCATATTTAATTACAGTTCCATCATAATGGCCACCATTAGAGGCGGTAAGATGTATTTGAACAATCATCGTTTCGTGAGGTGTTAGTTTGCCATCCACAGAAACATTATGTTCATCATCCATTAGATGGAGTTGTGTGTATGTGTAGTTTGAATCCTTCTTATAACAACATCCTAGTATATTGAGGATACTGGTGTTGTTACAATAGAAAGGAAATAAAAAGAGTTTGGGGGTTGGAGAAGCAAAATAAATGAAAATAATTTAAGAGAAATCGTTACCTTTAATTTAGGTAACTCACTTTGGTTGGAACCAAAGGACTTCTTGAAATGCTTTATGCATAAGGGTAAGCTTCAAGGAGGAGGAGAGGGATGTGGGGAGCTTAGTTGGGCAGAGTTTGGACGAGCCAAGTGGCTTGAGAGGTGTGAGGAATGAGTATAAGTGGTCTCCTTTTATAAGGGAGAGGAGGGGCTCTTTAGGAAAGTGTGAAAGTATTACATTATAATATATTTTTATTCGGTTTATAATGGTCCATAAATCATTGAGGTCGAAGATAAGATGACTCATATTCTAAATAACATCAACCAATAAGAATTGGACAGGTTTTAAATAATATTTTAATCATTATAATCTTATTTATTTAAATGATTTATTAATGAGGTAAACATTGCATCATTATTGTGTCATTAATAATTTAACTTATTTAATGTCTAAAAATTATAAATAAAATTTCATCATGTAGGAAATCTTTTTAGCTTTCTAATGAATATTTATAATCGATAATCCAACATGTATAACCCTATGTAAAAATTGTTCTTCTAAAAGATGTAATCTTATTCCATTTTTATTTTTATTTTAACTTTATTAATATAATGTGTCATTATCGCTTACAAGTGGCTCCAAGGGGTCCCCAAATTGACCCAAGGATGACCATGGTCGGGTATGTGTACACCAATAAGGTTAGGACACGTTTTAGGGTAATTTTGTATTATTATAATATTATTTTTTTAACCCTTATTTACCGGATTTACCCTTTAACCATGGTAAATAAAATATTTACCGCAGTAATTATTCAAATTGTCTAAAAATAAAAGTTACCTATTTACACAATTTAAACATCCTGATTCCAAATATGGAATCCATTTTCATAAATTCAAAACACAGAAGTGGCAGAAATTAATTTAAAATTAATTCCCGCTGTCAAAACAAAAAGCGTGTTTTTAAGAGATAATAACTATCAAAAGATTGACACTTGTTTATGTTCGGTTTAATTGTAAAATTATGTCCAATGACCAACATTATATTAAAATGTAAAAATATATTCTAAATATACTTTAAAACCACTAAAATTCACAATTTATCACTATTAATTATTTTGATTAAAAATGTTGTTTTTAATTAAAATTTAGAAATTTTCACTATTCATCAAAATATGAAAGTTATCCGAAATGTACCAAAATTTCACCCTAGGCTAATTTTGATATTCCGAATCTAAAAATGAAGTCCATTTTGAAATATTGAATATATATGATTTCAAAAAGTAGGTATTACTATTCACAACGGCTAGTTTAATTAGTTGTGGTGTGTGTTAGAACTCGAGGTTGCGTACAACACACGTTATCGCATTATTCGAAGGGAAACGTACCATAGAAGCTAGGGGTGTTACATTCTCCCCTCCTTCAAATAATTGCATCCTCGCAATTTCTAGGGTATTACTGCATAAAAAGACTCGGGTGGTTCTTCATCATAAGTTCCTCGGGTTCCCACGTTGCCTCTTCCATCTTATGGTTTCTCCACAAAACTTTTACCAGACGCGTTGTCCGGTTTCTCAGTACTTGTTCTCTTGTATCAAGAATCCTGACGGGCTCTTCGCAATAAGACAGATCGGGTTCCATTTCTAATTCCTCATAGGTGAGTACATGCGTTGGGTCAGGCATGTATTTTCTCAACAGAGATACGTGGAACACATCGTGAACTTTGGAGAGACTTGGCGGCATTGCCAATCGGTAAGCTACAGCCCCAATTCGTTCTAGAATTTCGAAAGGTCCGATGTACCTGGGACTCAATTTACCTTTCTTACCAAAACGTATGACTCCCTTCCACGGAGATAACTTCAGGAAAACATGATCACCGACTTGAAATTCCAAATCCTTCCTTCGATTATCGGCATAGCTCTTCTGCCTACTGTGAGATGCTTTGATGTGATTTTGGATTACCTTTACCTTTTCCATCGTTTCCTCCACCAGTTCTGGACCTACAAGTTTTCTTTCACCGACGTCATCCCAATAGGTTGGTGTACAACATCTATTTCCGTATAACGCTTCATATGGTGCCATCTGAATACTCGAATAGAAGCTATTGTTATAGGAAAATTCTACCAGAGGTAAATATTGATCCCACATACCCTGAAAGTCAAGTGAGCAAGATCTCAACATGTCTTCTAAGGTTTGAATAGTCCGTTCTGATTGTCTGTCTGTCTGAGGGTGGTAAGCAGTGCTCAAATGAAGTTCAGTATCCAGGGATTTCTGAAGACTTTTCCAAAATCTTGAAGTAAAACGGGGGTCACGATCAGAAACAATCGATAGGGGTACTCCATGAAGTCTCACAACTTCATTAATATATAGTCTTGCTAGACATTCCAGGGGTAGATCTTCTCTTATAGCAAGAAAATGTGTTGTCTTGGTAAGATGATCAACAATAACCCATATTGCATCGTTCCTTCTAGGAGTCTTTGGTAGCCCCATGACAAAGTCCATCATAATATTGTCCCATTTCCACTCCGGTATGGGAAGAGGTTGCATGACTCCTCCAGGCTGTTGCCTTCCAGCTTTCACTTGTTGACAAACCATACATCTTGACACAAAATCAGCAATCTCCCTCTTCATGTTGTCCCACCAAAAATGTTCCTTCAAATCTCTATACATTTTGGTGCTCCCAGGGTGTATAGAGAAATTGGAACTATGAGCATCATCCAGCAATTCCCTTTTTAGATCAGGTAAATCGGGAACACAAAGTCTCTTCCCGAATTTCAAAATTCCATCTTCATACACAAAGTCTCTCAATCTCCCATCATTCACAGCTTTAATCTTCTTTTGGAATTCTTCATCATCGGTCTGAGAACTCTTAATCCTTTCTAGTAAAGATAGGTTTGGCAACCATTTGAAAAAGCATTGATGTTTCACCTTCCCTAGTTATTCCCAGTCCATCTTCTCTAGATCCATGAAAATTGGATCCCTTTCAATTCTCATCATGTTCAGAACTCCATGGTCTTTTCTGCTCAAAGCATCTGCTACTTTGTTTGCTTTCCCCGGGTGGTAGTGTATCGTGCAATCATAATCCTTGAGTAATTCAAGCCATCTCCTTTTCCTCATGTTGAGTTATTTTTGTGAGAAAATATACTTCAAACTCTTGTGATCAGTATAAATCTCACATTTTTCACCATAGAGGTAGTGCCTCCATATCTTCAAAGCAAAGATCACAGCTTCTAACTCAAGATCATGAGTAGGATAGTTTTTTTCATGAATTTTCAACTGTCGTGATGCATAGGCAATAACTCTATCATTCTGCATAAGGACACAACCAAGTCCTTTCTTTGATGCATCACTATAAATAACGAACCCATCATTCCCCGATGGTAGAGTCAATATAGGAGCATTGACTAATCTTCTCTTCAGTTCATCGAAACATTCTTCACACTCTTTTGTCCAAACAAATTTAACCCCTTTACGTGTGAGCTTCGTTAATGGGTTAGCCAATCGGGCAAAATGCTGGACGAAACATCGATAATAACCTGCCAAGCCAATAAAACTACGTACCTCAGTTATACTCGTAGGTGCTGGCCATTCGTGGATTGCCTTGGTCTTAGAAGGATCAACAGAGATTCCATCTTTAGAGACAATATGGCCAAGAAAAGAAATCTCCTGAAGCCAGAATTCACACTTGCTAAACTTCCCATATAATTCATGCCTCCTCAGAGTCTTCAAGATAATGCGCAAGTGATTTTCATGATCTTCGTAGGTTTTGGAGTATATCAATATATCATCAATAAATACTACCACAAATTCATCGAGATACTCCTTGAAAACTCTATTCATCAGATCCATGAATACAGATGGTGCATTAGTCAATCCAAACGGCATTACAGTAAACTCGTAATGCCCATACCTGGTTCGAAATGCTGTTTTTGGAATGTCTTCCTTCTTCACACACAACTGATGGTATCCAGATCGAAGGTCAATCTTTGAAAAGTATTGAGCTCCATTCAGTTGGTCAAATAAATCATCAATATTAGGTAGGGGATACTTGTTCTTTATTGTTATAGCATTGATCTCCCTGTAGTCGATACATAACCTCATAGATCCATCTTTCTTTTTAACAAAAAGAACAGGGGCTCCCCATGGAGAAACACTAGGGCGAATAAATCCCTTATTACTCAATTCCTCTAGTTGTTTCTTTAGTTCGACTAACTCTACAGTGGCCATTCTATAAGGGGTCTTCGATATAGGCCTTGATCCAGGAATCAAATCAATGGAAAACTCAACTTCTCGTTCTGGAGGATGTCCAGGTAAATCTTCTGGAAATACATCTACAAATTCTTTCACAACAGGTACATCCTCTATTTGAACATTCCTTTCCTCACCGATAGTTACTTCATTATCTTCCTCCCCAATAATTGAATTAAGTTGAGCTACTGGGGGTGGGTCTAAATAAGAATTAGGTGGTGACGATTCTGCTCTAAAAATAAGGTGTTCCTTATCATTATCATCAAGAATCGTAACCTCTTTCTTCTTACAATAAATCTTCGCATCATAGTCTGAAAGCCAGTCCATACCGAGGATTATATCAAACTCAATCATAGGTATGACGATGAGATCAGCAGATAAAGAAAATTTATGTGCTCTAATGGGGACTGATTCGCAAAACTTTGTTGCAATGATACTTCCCTTAGGAGTTTTGACTGACAACTCCCTTATTAAATCAAATTGGAAATATCTAATTTTCTTAGCAAACTGGGAAGATATGAGACAATGCGATGATCCAGAATCAAATAATGCATTTTCTATACTTGAGGAAACCATTAAATTACCTGCCACCACGTCTTTCGTAGCTTCTACCTCAGCAGTAGTGATAGCATAAGCCTGGCCTTGATCCCTTGGCCTTTTCTAAGGTAAGTTCTCCTGACGCTTAGGACATGCATTTGCATAATGCCCCATCTCCCTGCAATTGTAGCACTGAACGTTGGTAGCTTCCTTCTTCCCCTTGCAATCATGAGCTTGGTGGCCTTTTTCACCACACTTGTAACAGACTCCCATTCCCTTCAGGCAAGCACCAGGATGTTTCTTCCCGCATTTACCACAAGATGGATATTCAATCTTTCCCTTCTTCCCCTTATTTCCATTCCCAGATTGATCAGCAGGTCTCTTCTTCTCTTGCTTCGCTTTAAAGTCATAAGACTTAGAGAATTCCTTTTCGGTCTTGATAGCACATGAGACAATGTCTTCGTACGACGAAAAGGATTGTGAGACTAATGCTCGACGGAAAATGGTTTTAACCCATCAAATAAACGATCAATCTTACTTCTTGGGTTGGGAATATAATCTCCAGCATACCTCGCTAACCTTGTAAAGTTAGCCTCATACTTTGTGACATTCTCATCCTCCTTTTGTCTCAGACTCAGAAATTGCCTTTCCATATCTGCTCGATGGTCGCGAGGAAAGTATTTTTCTAAAAACAGATCTTTGAACTCCATCCATTCCATGTTTGATACTTCATCATCTTCCTTCATGTTTTGAATCAATGACCACCATTGATAAGAATCTCCAGTGAGGCGGTAAACTGCCATGGTAACTTTTTCCCTTTCACTACTCCCCAAAGCCTGAAATATTTTTTCTAGGGAAAATATCCATTGCTCAGCTACTAAGGGATTTGTACTCCCATTGAACGTTGGTGGTTGTTGTCTCATGAATCGATCTAACATTGATCCTCCACGCTGCGGATCAGGGTGCTCCATACGGGTAAGGTTATTATTCATAACCTGAGTAAGTTGTCCCAGTATGGTGATTAGCTGATCAGCACCAGTTGCATCACCAGCCCCACTATAATTATCTTGAGCAGGAGGGAAATCCCTACATGGAGTGCGTGCATTGATACGGTTTCCATTTCTTCCACTAGGCGCCATTTCTAAAAAATGGCATAAACTAGATCAGTTTATGAATCAAAATACATAATCCCGTACTTATAAAACACTTAACATAAATTGAACTATTTATGGATATAATCCATAATCATAAAAATGTTTTCATTGAGGAAGTATATACTCATAAACCCTTAATAATGATTTGTAAATAAAATGAGAGTTATCCTAAGCATATCCCCCGGGAGTGTCGTAACCAAGAGTGCAACAAGGCCCGTTGTCGTGCACCAGTTCCCGTTCGAGTCTAGCTCAAAGCGGTGTTTTCGGGTTTTACCCCTAGGTACATCTGTGCCAGAGCCGCCTCTACCTGCTCGTATCCAGACAGGGATTTATTGCTCGGAAAACTCACAAAATCTCTACAATACCAAAATTCTAGGAAGTTCTTCTATACTAATCCTCAAAGATCATCTTAGGTCTACGTGCTCTAATCAGAGTTTATCTAAATCTAGCTTCCAAGGTTTATACTAAACTTCCTCTGATACTAACTGTAACGCCCCGACCCCAGCTACCCAGAGTCGGTGCATTATTTACGTAACATTGGCATGATCACAAGAAAGATCAAATCCCGAAAGACCGATTAGTTTAGTAGCCTTGGAAACACAAGATATAATCATAAAGTTTTACATTACATTTCAAAGTGAAAAACTACTACAACAACAAAGTCTTCATATCCACACTATTAACCCCTCATAATATCCCTGAAAGTCAATCATAATTTACTTCTTCACTACCTGGGAAAAATAAAACATAGAAAAGGGGTGAGCTCAAATGCCCAGTAAGGATAACAATATAGCGGAACATTCAAAATAAGCGTAAACATTTAAGGCAATGAATTACTAAAACAAAAGCCTTTTAAACTTGAACTTCAACATAGTATGGCAAAAGTAAAATGAAATAATGCCATTTACTTGTTCACATGGATATTCTACTAATCGAATAATCACATGCAAAATCAATAACCACTTTCATAATGTTGGAATGCATAATGCCAGACTATCATAACCACATAGCCAAGGCCTCGTGCCAAGACTACAAATAAGATTTTGTCAAGGCCTTGTGCCAAGACACTAGTTTGTCTCATGAGACCTACCGATGCATCGAGGAGCTATAGAGGGCTCCACCCGTCACTTATTAAGTCCAATGCATTCCCATATGAAAAGGTTTAAACATAACATAAACATTCGTATTAAAACTAGCATACGAAATGTCAATAATTTCACCATAAACTATGAACGGTATAAAAATAGCACATCCACAGTCAAACATATCACAAAACCTTCAATACAATATAGAAGTTTTGTATCATAATAAATCAACTTCAAATAATCTTAAAATCCATCAAAGGATGTTGACATAGATGAAATCAAAATTCTTTTTAAAGAAATATCTCCTTTTATTATGAAATCATTTAAGATCCATATAAAATAAAACATTTTCTTTGAAAATATTCTTATAAGCTTGTAAGGAATGCTTTGAAGATTTTATAACGGCGTAAAATAACCGCACCCGCCGTATAAGTTAAAAAAAACATTCTTACCTCAATTCTGTCGAAAAGGTTAAAAAGGACCATGTTTTGAAAACGACGGAAATATTCCTTTATAAACCTCTTATAAAAAGACAAACAAGGGTATAAATGACTTTAACACATATTCTTGTAAATAGTAAAAATGATTTGAAATACATTTTTAAGAAACATGGATGTGGATGATAAAGAGATCCCAGTAGATTATTACATATAAACAACCTCGGATAATGAAGAGATTGTGAAATAACCCTTACCTTGTACTTTTCCTTGGTTGGGATAGGTTAACCTCCTGTATAATGGTGAAATAATTGTTATTAAATTATACAAGAATCATATATATTAATATGATATCATATATGATCTTTTAACATTGATTTGTTAATAATATCTTAGAATTATCGTCGTTTCGGGTGTTAACTTACTCATTTTCTTTTATATGTTTTGTTACATAAGTCATGTTTTGTTGTATCTTATTCTTATCCAGAATGTTATCAAGTCCTTAAACATCATTTTTAAATCATTAAATGATAATTATACTTGAATGGATACGATAGAGAATGAATCTCATCGCGTTCGTGGAGATGGTAGTCCATACGTACGCACGAACGTTACTTCCATTTAATTTTTATTTTAAAAGAATCGAATCCAAATGATACATAGGTATATTACTATTCCAGTATAATATAATATTTTATATATGTTACTTATGTTCATTAACACCATCCTTTATACGTTCCATGTGTGGTATGAATGAGTCATATCATTTTAAGGGGGCGGTAGTCCGCACTTCCTCAAATGAAATTATCGTATGTATATACAACATGAAACGAATAATGGTATGAAATAAAATGGAATTACAGAAGCTTATATATAAGATATATATCATTAATATCATATTTAATTACAGTGCCATCATAATGGCCACCATGAGAGGCGGTAAGATGTATTTGAACAATCATCGTTTTGTGAGGCGTTAGTTTGCCATCCACAGAAACATTATGTTCATAATCCATTAGATGGAGTTGTGTGTATGTGTAGTTTGAATCCTTCTTATAACAACATCCTAGTATATTGAGGATACTGGTGTTGTTACAATAGAAAGGAAATAAAAAGAGTTTGGGGGTTGGAGAAGCAAAATAAATGAAAATAATTTAAGAGAAATCATTACCTTTAATTTAGGTAACTCACTTTGGTTGGAACCAAAGGACTTCTTGAAATACTTTCTGCCTAAGGGTAAGCTTCAAGGAGGAGGTGAGGGATGTGGGGAGCTTAGTTGGGCAGAGTTTGGACGACCCAAGAGGCTTGAGAGGTGTGAGGAATGAGTATAAGTGGTCTCCTTTTATAAGGGAGAGGAGGGGCTCTTTAGGAATGTGTGAAAGTATTACTTTATAATATATTTTTATTCGGTTTATAATGGTACAAAAATCATTGAGGTCGAAGATAAGATGACTCATATTCTAAATAACATCATCCAATAAGAATTGGACAGGTTTTAGATAATATTTTAATCATTATAATCTTATTTATTTAAATGATTTATTAATGAGGTAAACATTGCATCATTATTGTGTCATTAATAATTTAACTTATTTGATGTCTAAAAATTATAAATAAAATATCATCATGTAGGAAATATTTTTAGCTTTATAATGAATATTTATAATCGAAAATCCAACATGTATAACCCTATGTAAAAATTGTTCTTCTAAAAGATGTAATCTTATGCCATTTTTATTTTTATTTTAACTTTATTAATATAATGTGTCATTATCACTTACAAGTGGCTCCAAGGGGTCCCCAAATAGACCCAAGGATGCCCATGGTCGGGTATGTGTACACCAATAAGGTTAGGACACGTTTTAGGGTAATTTTGTATTATTATAATATTATTTTTTTAACCCTTATTTACCGGATTTACCCTTTAACCATGGTAAATAAAATATTTACCGCAGTAATTATTCAAATTGTCTAAAAATAAAAGTTACCTATTTACACAATTTAAACATCCTGATTCCAAATATGGAATCCATTTTCCTAAATTCAAAACACAGAAGTGGCAGAAATTAATTTAAAATTAATTCCCGCTGTCAAAACAAAAAGCGTGTTTTTAAGAGATAATAACTATCAAAAGATTGACACTTGTTTATGTTCGGTTTAACTGTAAAATTATGTCCAATGAACAACATTATATTAAAATGTAAAAATATATTCTAAATATACTTTAAAACCACTAAAATTCACAATTTATCACTATTAATTATTTTGATTAAAAAAGTTGTTTTTAATTAAAATTTAGAAATTTTCACTATTCATCAAAATATGAAAGTTATCCGAAATGTACCAAAATTTCACCCTAGGCTAATTTTGATATTCCGAATCTAAAAATGAAGTCCATTTTGAAATATTGAATATATATGATTTCAAAAAGTAGGTATTACTATTCACAACGGCTAGTTTAATTAGTTGTGGTGTGTGTTAGAACTCGAGGTTGCGTACAACACACGCTATCGAATTATTCGAAGGGAAACGTACCATAGAAGCTTGGGGTGTTACATTTATGGTCATCATATGATGCATGTTTAATTATTTTGTTTTATTGGTATATACGATTATATTATATGATTAGTGGGTCCTATAAGTCTCTATAATGGATTTGAAAAATATTTATATCTCATTATATAATTATGGGAAGAATGTTTAAAGGATTGATCCAAAAGGGAAATACTGGTTTCATGATCCATAATGGGAAATAGGAGTTTCATGATGCACTAGGGGGAAAAGGTGTTTTCGAATCCAAAATGGGAAATATATGTATCCAGATTTATAAGGACAAATGTGCGTATCCTAGTACACAATGATAAATAGGTATGTGCTGATCTGAAATGTGAATCAACTGTATCCTGTTTCAAAATGGGATGTATTTGTGTGCTGATAAACTATGAGACACATGTCTGTCTTGATCCACTATTTGAAATATGTGTGTCCTGGTTAAAAAATGTAATACCAACGTGTTATGATATACTATATTTAAGGTATTGTTAGTCAACCATGAAATGTTAAATTGTATTTTATAGTTATAATGCTGCCACACTTATATTTCATGTACTTATGGGTTATGATTGACAGGTGATGATTTATCATTTTTTTAATTCATGTATTATGAAATGGAATTCATTATGTTATTAATCATGAAAATGATCTTTTATATGTTGGGTTTGATCTTATAATGTAAGGATTATGTTATATTAGCTGTAATGCTTTCTTATGATTAAATATCACCCTTATTTAGCATTACAGAGCATTTGAGCTTACCCCTTGCATATATTTCCATTCCCCTTGTTATGAAGAATAGATTAATGTAGTATTTCTAAAGGGGATGATCATTAAAAGTGATTTTTAATATCTTTCACAAAGTTATAAGATTAAATTTCCACGTTTCCAAAGACACTAAACTATTACAAACCACAGGAATATGCTTTTATGATGTGGTGAATATTCATAATAATTGATGATATATGTATATATGTTTACTGTGGTACAACAAACATCCCACACCCAACCTAAGTAGATTGAAGATCATATATAAGGAATATATTACCGCATTATGATATTGGACTTGTCACTATGAAAATGATAAATTAATAATTACTCAAACAAAATATTATTATTGATAAAAAATCATAGGTTGAGGTAAATGTTTCACATTTAGTATACATGTCACAAGTGAAACCAAATTAGTTGGTGCAATTGAACCTGAACAATATCCTAAGTTCCCAATTTGGGATATTGGTGAACATAATCATGAAAGCTAAAAATTTACATCAATTCCATTATATTGGGTTCAAACTGAAGCCATGATTTGTTAATTGCTAACCACAAGCTCATGCGAGGTTCCAGCAATAGAAAAGTGTTGGTCATTCATATCATACCCCACTCTCCTCCTCTCCTTCAGCATCTGATCTGTTGACCCTCCCGAAGAAATATCTCAAATCCATTAAATATCTGACTCCAAAATTACAGTCCTTTGAAATTCAATGATAAAAGTTTATTGTGGAGTTTAAGTCAAACTATGGGTGGGTGGATGTATCTATTCCCAGACCTTGTTCTGGAATTCAAACTATTTTTATTTTAAATAGAACAGGAAAACAAATTCAAAATTTCTATAAATTTATGTCCAAAAGTAACCTTATAATGGGATACCTTGAGTAGAAATAAATAATTAAAAATAAATTTTCTACAAATACACAAAAGGGGAAACCATTCATTTAGATTCACTATTTTTTGATGAGTTACATCAATAATTAGCACCACCATTATACATAGTTCCTCAAAGAATTCAACTCAACCCTAAGAATGATATTTTTATTTGACCACTAAAAATTTATGCAGTATTAAAATGAGATAGTCTCAATATTCATCAGTTGATTGAAATATTTTACATATTCACTCAATTTAAGTCATATATTAGAGAATTTAATATATATATATATATATATATATTTGGAGAATCTTTGTGATTAGTTTCAATCACCAATGATCCTATTGAATGATCCATGTCAATTTTGAGAGATTGAAATAGTTTTATAAAACAAAGAGGAAATTATTGAAGACAAAGACATCATGTTTAAACTAGATCTAACAACACATAAAAATATAAACAATAACTATGAAATGAATAATATTATATTCATGATGGGTCTAGAATTAACAATGACACATAATACAAAACAAAATCATATGATTCCCCCCTAAATGAAATCACCAATAAGATCATTACAATCAACATGAAATGATAGATTAATTAAATCCACCATTTAAAGATCTAAAGAAGAAGAGCTATTATTCTATTAAAGGAGAATGTTCCATGATACATCATTGAAATGTTTGAAAATTATTCTATAGTTTTGTTATATCCAATTAAATCTAATGTTTTTTTAGATAACTGATCATCCAATCAATTTCCCATCACATTCCACGTCTGGGATAACATCAAAGAGTTATTATAATTTCATGAAATCCTCCAAGTTCACATGCCATTATAGACTCTCAAAATAATTAGGCCCTCGGAATGGAAATAATGGACATCACCACTCCAAAAAAATCATATGATTAAAAGACATCATTTGGGATAGTAAATTTTTTCTATTTAACAGACTTATTATTTTATTAATACATTAAATACAAACCTGAATCCCCTAATAAAATTTTTGACGGTGTGTATGATTATGTAGAGGCCATGGAAGCCGTGGATGAATTTGCCAATAGGAATCTATAAAATAATAATTATTTATGTTCATATATCTTTTGTGTTTACATATCTTGTACAGACATGGATATTAGAAATCTAGTGAAATTAATAAGAGAACTAATAATCTTATATTTAATTAAATGATATGTCAAATTAAATTTTTTATAGGATATATTTGTAAAATAATACGAATATACTCATCATCTGACTATCGAAATATAATTTAATCCTAATCATTGAATAACTAAAACTATTCAAATAGTATTAAATGAAAATGGTATTTAGAAAAATAACATCATCTTATAATCCTCAAACAAGGGAACATAACCATGGTTGAAAATAAATCTAGTTATGCCAAAGGAAACAAGTGTTTAAGAAAATAGTTGTTGTCCTAGATAGGTACTCAATCATGGAAGGCAATAACCATTCAAATAGTCATGAACAAGAACATATTGAGGAGCTTTAATTCCATCATGAATGAGAGGACGACATATCAGTTGATGTAGTCAACCATGTAGAGGCCAATACCATGTAGTGACATGTGATCGTATCGATTATAGTGAAATGAATAGTTTCTATTAATACCCATAACAGACTTGTAAATTTATATAAAATTAATGAAACTAAAATATGTTAATAACTCAATGATAATTTACCATGGATAAAAATCATACTGGAATAAATTCAATAATGTTTGGGATAAAACAATGTTTACTTGTGCCCCTTTAATATAACAGTTAATGTATATTATAAGAGAAAGAAGAGAACTATTATAAAAATTAATGTCATATTTATGATTAGTTTTCTTATTTATATCTATGAATTCCAATTCATTCATCATGATGGGATTTTCAATGCTCAACATGGAATAGTGTGGCTTCAAAAACAAATAATAGCACTTTCATCATATCATCAGTTTATTATATACTCTATGAATGTAAAATAATGATTTCATTTTGGTGATAAAACTCCCATTGAATCTCATGAATCAATATACATATAATGGAATCAATAATGGGGACATTGATTTGCCAATGATAGGTAACAATACTCAAATTACAACAAAATAATGTTATAAAATGTGCCTTACGAACCCATTGAATTATTTTATCAAGGATTATTGATTTCTATTTAATTAGGTACATGGAAAAATTATAGATATGTAAATATAATATAACAATCAATATATCCCAACCATCATGATATTTTTTATTCCACTACACATTTATAAATTTAATTTGGTTCAAATTCTTATTCGAAGATAAATTTATGTGATAAATATATCCCTCTATTATAAAAAAATCTAGAAATTTCATCACAACATAATGTGTGGGACAAAATATATTTCTCCCTCATTATAATGAGATAAAATTCCCTCTACCCATAACCGAACTCCCAATATTTTAGTGAATCCTCTACTCCAGGTAATAGTGAGTTAACGGATTAATTTATTTATGATATACTGGGAAATCATGTCTCCATATTATCCCTTTTCAACATCAATAAATATTTTCATCACTCTCAAAAAATTGACATGTTCCCTAACATTATACTTTTGATGAAGTACTGATAGAAAAAATAAAGGATGTTGTTATCAATGATTATAGTAAAAAATTTGAGAATTGTGATTTTATGATGATCGATGTGTATAGAAATGTATGTATGGTTATGGATTAGAACCTACGACCCACATTTTTTAGCACTACCAATCCACTTTATGATCCAGAATATTTTATGTAATTTATTATATAACATCATGATTTATTCACCTCGAATTATATAGAAATTCATGAACTACTTCCTGTTGGGCCACATATTTTTAAATCATGGAAAATCATAAAAGTAGTTTTGTGAGATAATCCAAAAGGGTACATTATCCCCACACCAATATATTCAAATACATTAGTGATGAGATTATTAAATCCAAAATCATACGAAAGTTATTTTTGTGAAATAAATATTTTTAAAACCTCATTCCCAATAAGAAATAATTGTAAAATTTATGTTAATATAGCTTCAAGGATCTCAACTGACAGTACCAAAATCAGGATTTCTTACTATCACACAAATATCTCTTGATTTATACCAATACAGTATTATAAGAACATTCTTTTATAGATGAATTATTATAGTGTAACCAGAAAAAAATGGACCCTAAGTATGAGGAAGATGTGAATTAGAGAATTCCCCTTGGATATTGTTTAACTTATCATTACCTTAAGATTTATGAATTCTATTTCCAACTGTTAATGTTCCTTGACCAAGAAATTCAATTACCTAATATAAAATAACATAAAATATAATGTGTATGAAGTGGTAGAAATATACACATGACATTTTTATCATATATTTAGCCTTGAGATAGTTTTTTAAATCTATGACATGAAAACATGAAGATAAACCATCACTATTGTAGATTCAGGGTGATTTAGAGAAAATTTTCCTTTTACTTAATATGATATGATTATATCAGATTAAACCTACAGAATGGATATTTGATTATTTAAATTTTCAATCCTTGAATCCAAAAATATATTATATGGATTTTGGGACCCTATTCCTACATTAACAATTTCATAGCCATCATTTTCGACAAATTATTACCTCGTATAATGATTACATATAAGGATGGATCTACCAATGGGATGTTGTATTATATGAATTTTTTAAAGGTGTCATGCTATATTTTATGGCTGTATCATGATGATGTCACTGATAGATTTTAATCCCATAATATTATATGTCGTCATCATGGAGTGATTACTTAGTGATGTTCTCACCCAGAATGATGATATTGATTATGAAAATTATCTACAACATCTCTGTAAAACCATAATAGATGATGATAATTAATATTTTGACAATGATAATAATAACCTCACATTGTTTTCTTGTCATATAAAATAGGATGCATTACTTAAATAACCACATGGTGTAGTTGGTCTCTCGCAATGATCTACTATATTATATCCTAATCTATATATTGTTTATTGTATTCATGGATAGATTGGAAATTATTCTGTAATATTTATACCTCCAATGTGTATAATAATTTCAATGGGAAGGTTCTAGATTATTTCTTATAGCATACCAAACTCCATAAAGTGTACAAGGGAATTTTATGCTCCATTGAAAGTGGTTTTCATTATACATGACACTCCCTTGACATGGGATTCATAATTGTATCATGACAGTCAATGTACAATATATTATAGAATGTAGAACCCAATGTCCAATAATTATAGCCTAATGGTTATCCATATCTCCCTAGAAATGTTGGTCTTAACATAGGGTTTTTCTTATCAAAATGATACAAAAAAATGAGGTAACATATCAAGATCAAATCAAAATCAAGGGGTTATCTATACAGACTTATGAATCCCAATGTATTGTTCAATTTTACTCAATATAGGTAATTATATTGATTAATGATGAATATGAAATTAGAAAGTGACATTTTTCTTATTTCCATACGTATAAAATAGAATTATTAAAAGAAGTATTAATCGAGACAATGCCAAATAATATCCCTCACATAGAGAATGTATGTGTTCATTCACTGGATACTGCATCCATGTCTATGGTCGACCCTATCTCAGACTATTAATGTATGAAAAATACACACCATATGGTTGTTTCCCCACTAATTGTCAATAACATTGAGTAAATTTATTAATTCAATAATGATAGTGATCCCAACGATCCAATATCCCCATTAGAACATGCCATTAAATGAGTGTTGCCTCTAAAAAATACTATCTTCATTGTAATATCTATAACATCCCCATTAATGTTCACTCTATAGTAATCAAATCAGGTCACCATGTGACCTTCAGAGTGACACCCCATACGCTAGGTGTTACCAAGTAGCAGTATAGGAATAGGGTATTACAATGGGAAGACTATACCCCCCATATCAGTTTGATCAATAAATGATAAATAAACCAAACATTAAATTGAAATAATAAACAACCACTATACATGGAAGTATTAAATAGAGTCAATAATAGTACATGAATTGATTATTAAAGATGTTATACAAAATCAAATATGACCACATATACAGACTATATACAATTACAACGTAAATTAATAAGTTGTTATAATACATATCCATGAATTTCCTTATCCAAATATTTGATCCTTTTGAATATATCTAGTCATATGATCTAATACATGACCTATTCTTTACATTAACCTTAACGTAGTGTTGAATTATATGGTACAAATGTGTTATAGTTTCTTAAGAATGGATCGAGTATAACCCAATTGGGGACAAACAGTGCATCCCCACACATAAGAACTAAATTAAGCATATATATGTGAAATGAAATAAAAAAATAAATAAAAACTATATAAATTTAAAAAAAGGAACTCTCAATCCATGAGTTCAACCTTTGATCCCTGATCAAAACAACCAAATTTATCCAATGTCATGTTTTCTCTGAGAAAGACACACAATCCTACCAACCAATGTAATCACCATGGTTCTGACTCACTACATATACATGATATAATCACTATATGACTAACCCACCTAATATAAGTAAGATAAACTCCCACAAAATATCCCATCCAATATATATAAGAAAAACCCTAGGTTTCTAACCAATCATGTATACCTGAGACAAGCACAATTGAGATTAACATCCATGTATAAAGATGATAAACCCCTAGGGGATGACCCACCCAAGGATATATGATATTAAAAACTAGTAGTAGAAAAAAATAATATACATTAGACAAATACATATGGGTTAATCCACATTGTATATAGATTATAAGCTCTATAGGGATATCTGACCTACTATATAATCTCACCAGTCAAATTCTACAAAGGGAAGTCCAATGTAAACAAATCTATGGGGGGAGTCGCAATCTATACCCATGCATCGGTGGATAATGTCAAAGGACTCCAAATATGTGTATGATTTTTATACCATAGTCTCACATCAAATTGGATTCCACAAGAAATTATATGTATATCAATAAATTTCAATGGATATTTTCTATCCTATAAAATCTTACTAGGGATTTTAATCTAAAGAAACTCATTCTGAATTTGACATCATGGCCTCTCATGTGAATGAACTAAAATCATCACATTCCTAATAGTATTTTTTTTCTATAGGAAAACTAACAGTCATCAATACTTGATTCCAAAATGAACTATCTAACTTCGGAAAATATTACCTGGGTGAACCTATAGTTCCCCTAGTATATATAATAATTTGGATACCATTCATGGGTTATCATGAATTTCATGTGTATATCAGGTTATCAAGAATCACTCATAGGGAATCATGTCCCATGACATCATCATACTCTAATAGAGTCCTTAATGTCCTGATAGGAAAGACTCAAAATATATATATTGAGAGAAGGAGAAAAGACCTTTTTAAAACCTAGGTCAATATAATGACTGTCTGAACACCCAACCAATCCAATACATTCCAAATTCCGCCGAACTCATTTGTATAGCTCAAGGGTAATGAAAAAATAAACACATTTAGATTATAATACCAAAAATCCTCAAAATAATTTCATGGTTCTATTAGAGCCTACAAGGGAAACTCGTTATCAATTTGCACTCTCCCTTACAAGGAGGAATCCAGTTAACCTACCACAAGGGACACTATAAACATTAATTTTATCAACATATCACCCCTTTGTGACCATTAATATTGAGGCATTCTACTTGATCAAGGCCTAAACCATCAGCAGATGAGCCAATCAAGCCAGTACCAATCAATCCTTCGTATCCCTTTGAACATTTACATTTTATCCATGAATTTTATTATAAAGTATTATTTTTCATAAAATTAAAGTGGTCAGTCACCCCAAATGGTTATAATTCACATCACATAATAATAATAAAAAATTAAAATATAATGAGGTATGTATAAGTAACACCTACCATAAGAAGAGGATTTATTCCATTTCATTCACATCCCTACAACACTCACCAAGACCCATCCATTTACAGAAAATAGTTATTAGTTAACCTTATTCCTTAACTCATTGTAAAATAATAATAATTAATTTAAAAATATTTATAATTAATTTAAAAACTCATTTTCACAAATAATATTTAGTTTAATGGTTTTCTTAAATTAGTAATAACAATTAATATGTCACTAGATTGTATCATTAAACCAAAACCATTCCAAAAAGCATTTGAGTAGTCAAAAACATAGTCTTTAACCCATTATATGAAAAATCATTCACATACAACAACATTTTATCACAATATAAGTAAAATTAATCTGAAACCATTGAATAAAAACACCAATCTATGTCATCGATCAATGAATCATTGATAAATGGAATGCATATCCCATTTAAGGAAATCCTCTCATATGGACTCATGAAGTTTATTAAATAATCATCCATTTCCATTCATGTTTACTATATTAATAAAAGAACCCAAACATGGGAAATAATTCGAAGAAACAATATATAATTAGATATAGATGAAAGATAAGGTTGAAATTTTACAATAAATTCCTACAAATAACCACTTATATGAAATTTAAAAAAATAATTAATAATATTGGAGGAAAGAAAGGTGAGTGAATTGGGTCACATGTGATGAGTAGGAGAAGAAAGAGGTTTTTTGTCTATATAATTTAAAGAGAAAAAAACTAAATTCTCCATCTTTAATTAGCCATATGATTTTAGAACATTATTTTACAAAACATGTTCCAAAAATGAATTATGAATTTTAAAAATAAACCAATTTCAATGGTTTTCCTAGAAGGTTGTATTAACCCATGTTCTAAATATGTCTATCAATATTTTCCCATATGACAACATTTCACATGTCATTCCTAAAATAGTTTGACAATAATGTGTCGCACCAAATTTCTAATCCACCTAGACCTACATTCCATGGAAACTATATGATTAACATATAATAATTTTCTAGTTATTCCAACCATCTTTTTGCTACAAAATTGAAACATAATAATATATCTGTGTCTAGGTGATTTATATATTATCTAAAACAATTTACAAAAAAACCATTCACCATTGAAAAATCATTAAAAACATCAATAATTATTATGAATCCCACAAGAGTATCTCTACACATGAGGAACCTATAAGGCCTAAAAAAATATCATTCAAAAATAAAATATGGTCACCAATAAAATCGATGTCAAACCCTGCCCGTGACAAGGAATGAAGGGTGTTCCCAATCCACATCGTCTGGAACAAGAGCCTGGGTAATATAAAATGATAATTGGGAATGATTTACTCGAGTTTATAAACACAAAACCACAAATGAATCCTATAAAATGAATCATGATTTTTCTAACCAAAAAATCATTTACAGCAGCTCAGAACAGAATTAAATAGTTTAAAACAACTCACAGAGACTATTAAAAAGTTACAAAACCAAAATATAACAACTCAAGACCCTCATGACAATGGTCTCCACCCTCAAGACATCTCTAAAAGAATTAACCACCAAGGACCTGCTTGAAACCCAGACCACTGGCACTAAAACCTGTACCCGTCCTATGAAAAAAATCCAATTCTACATATACCCAACGGTCTATGAAGTGTATGAGACAATTCCTAGTAGGATACCATCACTAAGAGATTCCATGTGATAAACATTCAATGAAAAATATCTTGCAAGTTTTCATTTATTGGAAATTCTTGTTACAATTTCTAAAAGATGCAACCTAAAAATTAAAAAAATTATAGTGGACTATAATTAAGAATAAACACTTTTAAAAATAATGTTAACACTACTTAATTTTAATCCATTCATACCATATGCCTATGGTAAGAAAAAAGTAACTAATGAACACAAGTAAGAAGAAATAACCCTTAATCACTCACTCATTGTGGGTCCAAGGTACCTCATATCTCGATGAGACTAACCATAAAAATATATGTTCTCATACACGATCCACTAATCAGGAACAAACTCATAAACTATTTATCCCCAATCATCATCATCATAGAGTATTTAGTGTTGTAAGTGTCAATATTACTATGTTAAACTGAGGGAAAACCCCATGGATTCATTAACATACTAGTACACGTCCACCCACCTAGATACCTGGGTTTACCCTTTTACTAAAAAAAGTTCAAAATGTTATGAAATATACATTGCACATTAAAATATAATTTACACATCACATGGTTACCAAAAATTCCACATGTACATCAAACAAGTCACAAAATCAACTTTTTCATTCAAATGCATTTTTATATTATTCTCTGCCCAAAATTAGCTGACAACACATTTCACATTTCATTAACACTTCCAACAATCCATTAAAAAAATTTATATAACCAAACCAAGAAATTATTACTCACATAATAGCCTACTCAAATATCATATAATACTTCGTTCATCAAAAAAATTCATTTTTCACAACACACTCACACAAAACTGCCCACAACCATGTTTTGTAGCTCTCTTCCCACTTGCTAAAACATTTCATCACTTTTAAAAACATTAAAAAAATATTTGACATCTTAAAAACCACCATTCCATTAAAAATACCATATTAGGTGAACACACCAACCAAAATGTACATATAAACCTTTTTTCCAAAGAAAATTATCCAAATAAATCATTCAAAATTTTTATAAAACAAACCCAAGGAGTGAAAGTATGCTTCGCACAAAAAACCCATTTCAAATCACTCAATATATTCTAAAATAATAATAATACCAATACATAACAGAATTTTTATCCCTAACAAAATTTAGTAAACTACCCCCATGTGTTATAAAAATATCACAATTTACACCACTAAAGACACACGTGAAAAACACATGTTTTCATAAATCACATACAAGAAGTACATCATGGTATTACACCTTGAAAACATTCAAAAACCCCATTCCAAGGCCCACATGACACTACAGAATTAAAAAACCAGAATTATAAGCCTATTTAATCAAAAATAAGTCACTTTCATGTGTTATAAAATTCACCCAAACATTACCCAAAGAGCCACCCATGAAAACCTCCAAATTTACATCCATATTGAAACTATAAAATTAAATGCTTAAAAATCCATCAAAAACGTTTTTTTCAACCCCAGATACATATGATGAACATTAAAACCATTAAATCAATATATATAACTCATAAAAATTTGCTTACACATGGATCCACCTATTTTTGAGTTAAAACCCTTCAATTCATGGTGTGAATCATTAACCGCATCGTCACCACTCCAAATGGGAGAGAAATCCACCCTAAATCAATAGTATTTCAGAAAATCTAAACACACTCGAAAACTTGGATTGAACCATATGTTTTGGAAATAAGTTAACGTCCTGAATGATGGATTAAACCATGGTTAAAGGGAAGAAATCAAATAAATAACCCTTACATGAAGATCAGTTGAAGAAATCACCCAAAATCAACCAAATGTATAATATCCAAGCATCAAAACCTAATAGTGAGGCCTGAATGAGGATGAGGAGGTCATGTGGGGATAGAAATGGGGGGATAGATTAAAAAAATACATGATATATGAAGGAATAATGTTCCATTAATAGATCTGGATGGTTTGAGAAACCCTAAAATGATTCTCTTTAATATGTGGGTCAAATGAGCTCCAATAATGTGAAACATATAATGGGGGTGATCCTAAGGATATTTGGTTCGAGAGGGACATGGAATACCTTAAAAAATAAAAAATGAACAGGATATTAAATAATTAAAAAAATATGTAAAGTAGAAATTGGGATTATGGGTCGGCCCAATACCTTAAATAAAAACCCAAATACACCATGATTATGGATTTTTAAAGTCTCCAAATTTAAATGTTGGTGATAATGAATCATGGGAGGACATGTATGAATTGGAAAGGATAAAAACATTTGAATAATGAATAATTTATAAAATAACAAAAATTGGTTTTTAAATCTTGAAATTGTCCCTCAGTTTGGCCCAAATTTTCGAAGTCCACCATCTTCCACAAAATGCATGAGAACCCTCCAAAACAAAGAAAGAATGGAGATTAAATTAATAATACATTTAAATTATGTCATGTATGTGACAATATTTCCAACCATAAAACTTTCCACCCTCATAATTCCATAGAAGGGCCAACAGAATAATCCAAAACCCAATTGGAAGACCAAAATGGACTCATTTTCCATGCTTCACCCCCAAAGGACAATAGTCCTCCAATGAACAAATAGGCAAGTAATACTCTCATAAAACAAAACTCACACTACTAATATTAAATGATTAAGCACATTTAGACTTTACCACAAAATAATACTCCTCAATCTCCATCCAAACATGATTCTAGAAATTTACCCAAACGAACAACAACAGTGAACAAGGATACAATTACCTTGCTTTTAACCAAAACATTGGGAATTCTCCAATCCCAATGTTTACCCAAGGATGATTTAGTCAGTTAGATAGAACCAAATAAGACTACGTATTTCCAAGCCATGAAAAGGGACCAAACTGAACAACCAGTATGGGGAGGCACAAAGGGACTCCCCACTATAGATGTCAATTTAATATTTTTCCTGAGACAGAATCATGACACCAACAGGAGGAGGCCTGAATAGACTCCTCAATATATGTGGTTGGATTCCAATATACCTCACAAAAAATACTTAAATGAGACTCATAGTAGGTATACCCATCATAAGAACCGACCATCATAACTGACCAGTATGAGCGGACACAAATAGACCCCAAAATTAATGAGTTGGCATGGCTACCCGGTTAGTCATCACGGTTTGAAAAACAATGAACTAACTATGGAGATCATTCTATTTCAAGTCCTCCATGAACATGGTCACTAATAATCATGCACAAACCACGTTCTCAACCTATATATCGAAATTACCAACCATGCTCTAAAAACATAAAAGAAAAAATTTGAAAAATAAAGAAATTTTGCGATAACATGCGCACAATACCCTCCACCTCTTTCCACCAAATAAGAAAAATATAATCAAGATTATGAAACTAGTGGTTTAAACTCATACCATATTTCATATTTATGATAGGACGTTGTACAATGGTTTAAATGACACAAGGATATCCCCTGACTAGGCACCAGCTTCTCTCTGTGACCTATGGCTGGAGCTCAAATGATTGAAGCATCTTCGGCCTCGTAGTTAGGTTTTGGAAACCCCCAAACCTAACATCTTATACTGATGCTTCCAAAAAAATACACCACAATCCCTGATATGTGTAACAAAAAGTGACATAATCCACACTCAAATTACCCTAAACTGACAATTCCTTGAAACAAAGGCTTAGAATATTAACACACATCACACCTTGATTCATCGGGTAAGAAAATAATAGTAGGAATGGAGACATATAACTCATTCATCTAAAATAGAGGATTTTATTGATTTTCCAACAGAGGCAAACTCCAAACATAATCAATACTCTCATAGGATTTCACAACCATCCCCTTTTATAGTTAAATGAGAACACGATATAACAAGGCATCACAAAACATGACCATTGTGACTAATATGAAATATATAGGGACTGAGACCTTATGTGATGTCCCCAAACAACACACAATTCCAAAAAAAATTCCATAATAGCCTCTCATGGCCAGATCAACAACACTAGTGGTTTAACATAAACCCTTTCTTGAAAGTGAAAATGAAGAACTTAGAGTCTCTCTTAGAAACCATCCCCACCAGTTACCCCATACTACATTCACCATCGATAAATAAGGTAACATAATAAGCTAATATATCTTTCAACCTTCCACGATAAATATACTACTATAATTAGGTCCACCAAACAATGAGAAGAATATGTGTAATATAAATATCCAAATCTCGATAAAATTATTCATTATATTGATCAACTAGAGTATCTTCCAATGACAAAACTACTTGGTATGCACTTCAGTTGTGCACTTACCCTTAATAGGGGTGTACATTGTTCAATGAGAAAACCCAAGGACCCAACCGAGCTTGTCCATTGGTCAAAAAATTTCAAAAACCAAATCCAAAAACATGGATGAAACCACCATAAAGGCATCCCAAAACATTTCTTAGAAGATACTACAAACAGGACCTTCTACCTAGCTTACCAACCAAACATATACCCAAAACAAAGTTCAAGAAAGAAGGGTTCTTGGATTCAAAACATCCCAAAACATCCACATTTAAAAAAACACATAATACAAACCATCTAAATCTAGTCATAAAAACATCATGTTTTCCATTAACAATATTTCTTGGAAAAGAAAATTGTTTAGTAGTTAGCACATTCACCTATGGTACCCCATGCTCCTCAAACATGAATTTTTCTTAGCCACAATGGGAACCCTCCTCATATCCATCACAAAATCCATAAATCCATGTCATCAAACATCCATCATCATGTGTAACCGCATGAATGTGGTCTATCAATGAAATACAAAAGGATAAAATAAAAATTCTTTCCACTTTCCAAAACCAAAATTGTCATCCAATGATTCTTTTTCACAAAACCGCTAATAATGAAATCAATCCCAAATTACAGTTATCAAAATTTTTTACGAAAGAACAATAATTCAAATGAAAATTCACTTTCAATCCATTAACATCAATTTCAAAACATCTCATCCCATTAAAAAACCATTCAATTGTTCATAACACTCTATTAGAATGAATGTTCAAAACCAACAATGACATAGTTCATACTTTCAATATAGGTTAAAACACACCATTTTTATCATTCTAATATAATTATGAAATTTCTGTTCAAACATATAAAAAATATATCCATTCTGACTTTATTAGAAAATAATTTCACAAAAACATTACACTTCTTAAAACCAGGTTATTTTTGCTTTAATAATAAACATACAAGATTTCCACACTAATGGACACACGACAATGAAAGAGGAAACTAGTTCCAGTGGGTGACCTGGACAAATGGTTGGAGGCCATTTTCCATTCACTTAACTGTCACAGAGAGTGTTCTATGGGGATATCCTCAGCTTCATTGGGCATTCCAGGCCCAATGAGCTCATTGATACCATTATAACAACTCTCATTCCATTTACCTTATTCATCATCAAACCAAGAAAACCAAAGGACTCAAATAAAACACGACATCCCCTGGCGACAAAACACTAGTAATGATTATGGTGATCAGGAACAATACCCATAACTATAATGCAACATCTTGATAATCCCAACTATAGTATATCCTAACTATTCCCAAAATTGCGTGACTGAAAGATTTAAACAGAACCTTCTTTGATACCATTTGTCACGTCCCAAATCTGGTCACCACCAAAACTAGTGCAAAATAAAACCTGTAACAAGGCTCGAAAGGGGAATCCCAATCCCTGTTGGCTGACACAAGTGTCCACATATCATAAATTGAGTATTTATAATTATTTAACGGAGTTTATAAACATAAATCCACAATTGAATCAAATAAAATAGATTTGGATTTTTCAAACCAATCAATCAATTAAAAAATTTCAGAACATAATTACATAGCTTAAAAAAAATCACCAAGACTGTAAAAAAGCTACAAAACCAATATTAAATAGGCCATGAACCATCATCGAATGGTGGACTGCCTCAAGCCATCTCAAAAAGTCTTCACAAACAATCACCTTCTTGAAACTCGAAACACTAGCTCTACAAATCATACCCAACCTGAGACTACAAAAACAACCAAGACTAGTTAAACCCATGGGTGTAATGAGGGTGTGATATAATTCCTAGTAGGATCCCAACACTATGTGATTCCATCTGAGAAACATTCAAAGATGAAAATCTTGCATGTTTTAATGAATAAGAAATGATAGTAACAATTTATAAAAGATGTTATGTTAAAATATAAAAAAATTTCAAGTGGGATATCAATAAGAATCAACATTTTTAAAAATAATGTATATACTAATTAATTTTCCATCCAATCATACCATATACTGAATGGAAGTATAAAGTAACTAATAATCTCAAGAAATATGAAATAACCCTTAGGCACTAGATCATTGTGGGTCTCAGGTACCTCGTATCTTAGTGAGAGTAACCATCTAATATACAAATAAGATTCATAGTTTACCAATGATACATGATAATCCAAAATAAAGAATTAAATAGTCCACAAGAAAAATAATATTAATAGTTTACCAGTGTAAAAATTCCATATATAACATCTAATGATTTGTTTTACCACACACAATGACCTTCCTACATAGATTGCATTGTTGTGTGTAAAAATATATTAAATTTTGGTTTTAATGTCTTGACATAGTCAATTTGACCATTTTTGAGTGTAACATGAAAAACTAATCAATAACTATTAACTACTCATAGTAATGTCATCCAAGGACTTCACTATAATTCCCTCTATATCAAGGACCACAACCTCAACTAACCATTGATTCACCACCAACTTATGGCTTACCATATAATACTCCTCGATCATCACTTAATCTAATTCCATTGTCAACAATGGGTTTATCACCCAAATAAATGCACTTTTATTTGAGAAAAAAATGATCTTTGTTAAATTAAATTATTAAAAATTATATCAAACATGATCCTCATATGATGTCTCATCTACCATGTATTGAAATTTGTCAATATCATAAATGATCTATGTAATTATTCTTAAGAGTCTTTGAATCTACCATTAGTCCTCACCTATCAGACAACATCTAAACAATTCAAAATTAAAATATGCCACATATATCCATCACTCTATACCTTTATCTCATTAGAATGAAATGTTATACAAAACCATATCACCCACCAACACCACCAATCATCCATGACATGATGGTGAAAATTCTATTAATCATTTTCTCACTGACATCATTCCAAAATCATAGTCACCTACACAATAACTCATATTGATTCCTAAATTATAACTTCAAATAAAAAGTTCATGCACCCAACCGACATCACCATAAAATAAAAACCTTGATATTTTTAGACTATCACTAAAGGTTCTCATCTTTACAAATTTAAAAGGCATCTCCATTATAAAATTAGAAATATTGTAGAACCACCATTCCATCTTCATAGAACATGAAGAACCTACCCATGCTAAACACCTCCTAAGAAATCACATACCCTTTCTCAAACATATTTTGGGATACCCTTATCACTGTAGCTCTCTAAAATTTTAAATCCTGAGATACATCTATGGGGTCACTTTGTCCTGTAATATTTACATTAAAATATGTCCCAAACATGGTCACATCCTATGTAGTCAATATTTGTGTCATCATACCACTCATGTATCACAAAAAAATATGGAAAGTGATGTGATAAATTAACTATATAGGTTCTCACATATACACATTATAAATCACAATAAAAAACTGACGAAACACTACTAATGAATCCACCAAGTCATAGAATGTAAAAATCATAAATCTAACTAAATTTTATGTCCTATAGAAAATTATATGTACATATATATTACTATAATAAATATATAATCATTCCTATATAGTGATTTATAGTCACACAAACTAGTAAAATTTAATACCAATTTATGAAATATGGGAAAACAATATATAAGTTGTTACAAGCATTTTATGTAATTGAAAAAACATTGAAACCACCTACAAAAAATCTATAATCAATTAATATAATTCTCATACTAACCTGTTAGGGGGTTCTTCAATTTCCATGCAGTAAGGGAGAACAAAATCATCATCAGTTTCCATACCTTCACAATTCTACTTGACCTGTCACAATAATATCAACATTTTCCATTGTACATATTAAAATAAATGCATTACATGTTATAAAGTGATACACCATATTAGTAGTTACATTTTTTAAAAAAACTCTCATATTTAGTTGTAACAGCCACACACAGTCAATATAATTTCATGAAAATCATACATTCCAAACATGATGATTGGGAACTATCTTATTTCCCATTTATCATGTAAAAAAATCCATATAAACCAAAAATCAATAATAATAATTTTTGTTACCCTAGGATAAAATCATAAATAATTATAATAAAATCCCTATAATATTAATCCCATGACCTTGAAAAACTAGAATTTCAGTAGAAAATGTGTTCCCAATTCACTAGTCTGGGTTACATTACGAGATTCAACACATCAATATGTATATATAATACCATCACCTCAAATAGTGAATCAAAATAAAAATATAACATATAATAAATATTACTCTAATAAAGGCACTGAATTAAAATTTTTATATCCCCATACTAATTTAAACTATAGTAATAGGATCAGATCACCATGTGACCTCAACCACGACTCATAATATGATATAGGCTATGGACCAGTTGCAAAGATCGATGATTGTATCTTGAAGATACTAGACCGCTATATCAGAGTAAAAAATAAAATAAAAATAAAAAAACATTACTATAATAATTTATGTTGATTATAGTATGAATAATGCATAAATAGAATCAATTATAGTATATGAAATGTGAACGAATGTAGTCATAATGGTAAACAACCTCCCATCAATTTTGCAATATATATAGAGTAAATAAAAAAATTTCAATATATAAAAGGCTATACTCAATCTCTGATTCATACCTCATCCCAATCTCGAATCTCATCCAATCTATCTAACTAATAAAACTATTTTTATTCCACTCCATTATAACATACCAATATTTCTATATATATATATATATATATATATATATTATTCCTTGAAGTAATTCTGATTTTGATATCATTCTTAAGACGCACTAAAACAAATGTTGTGATATATTAGTAAAGTAAACTAATAATCAGTAAAATTATTATTAGGATAACATACTATATATATATATATTATAAAATATTAATATTATTTTTATTATAAAATTCGTAATAAATTATATGAGAAAAAATAATCATTGAAAAATTAATTTTTAAATAAAATATATTCATCATTATATTCTATAAACAATTAAAATTATAATAAACATATAAAAATAAAATAATATTAAATTATTATATTGAATTTATAATATCATAATTTTATTAGTATTAATTTTTATCATAATTTATAAATATTAATTTTTAGTAAAAAATTAACTTTGAACAATTTTATTAATTTTCAAGACATTAAAAGTTTATAAAAATTACCTTCAATATAGAAAATGATTATATGACCAAATATGAAGCTGTGTAATAATATTATAATTTTTAAAATATTATATGAACATTTGAAACCCATAGGGATGAACTTTTTAACTATGTAAAAGGTTACTCTAGTAGTGAAAAATAATTTATGTGTTTTATTTCAATTGAGTATATATTTTGTAAAATTAGGTTCTGGAAAGAATTTAATATCAAATAAAAATCATTTTACTATTAATTAATAATTTTTTTTCAGAAAATTTATTTGGGTTAATATTTTTTACTCACTCATAAATTTTAATCATAGAAAAATTATTATCTAAAAACTATTTTAACCATTAAGCTGGATTATTTTATAAATTAAAATAACAATATAATTTTTATTTAAATTGATAAAATAATTTTATATCATGAAATATAATAATAAATATACATGTTAATTTCAATATTAATAATTTACTTTTTAGTTAATTAACTTGGAGGAAAATAATATTTACCTAGGAAACAATTACACATGGGTTAAGTAAAATGTGTATGTAAAAATCATTAAATTACTAAAATTTGTCTAAAAATATATTATGGGAGTATTATAGTTATTATAATTTCCCAAATTCATAAATTTCAATTTGTGGTGGTCTTTGACCTTTAATTGTGTAATGAAATAATTTCATAAATAAATGTAATTCTGAATCCACACATCCCATCGTTTATAAAAGGATACACTTACACCCTTTATTTAAATAACCACTAATTCCAATTAATTTTTCAAACTAACACCAATTTTAAATACCTCAGTCCTCTCACATGACAAATTCCATTTGTACATCCTTAATTATATTAATTAGAACATTCTACAAGTTTATTTACAAGGAAAACAAATTTTACCAATGAGAGTATTACTCTACTATTATTTTTTATTTTTTATTTTACGCTTCCTATTATTCCTAATAATTATTAATATGATGAACTCACTTTTTTATATATAGATATATAATTAATTGTGTTAATTGTTTATCAACTATTCATCAATTTAGTTTGATCAACTAATAAAATAAACACATTGATTATGCATAAGTGTAGATTACCACCTCTAATACATGATGTGGTTTTTTTAATCACAACATATTATGTATGACAGAAATGACGTTTTTTATGAATAAATGTGTTTTTATGTAACTTGTATAATTATTTATTGATAAAATTTTACATTTACAATAATTCTATAAATTTTTTATTGTATGAGAGTTTTGATCTTGTGTATGCAATGACAATAGCCTCAATGAACTCCAGGGAACAATTATCTTTACCACCAATAATATATGGAACTAATAGTGTTATTAGTAAAATAATATTATTTTTATAACATTATTTTAATTATTATGTGATACATTTTCATTTACTGTTACTCTTCCCTTTCACTGAGAAGTGATTGTGTTAATCGTGCATATATGTGGACTACCACATCCATGAACCGATAATATCATATTTCATCACAACATAACATTAATGGATCAATGAATTTATTTTATTGATGCACATATATGATATAAATTATAATAAAAATTTTAATAAATGTTATTTTAACATTATTTTATATCACAATCTTACCCATTCACTCACTATGACAGACATTTATTTCAATATTTTCACCACCTAGTTGAGTGAAGTAGTAATATTTCCATATAGAATGATAAAGTGATGATATATACTAGTAAAGATATATATAATTATGTTATTAAATATTTTTTAATTTTTCTAGAGTTATTATAATAATTTTAAAACCTTTTTATAAAATATCATCTTCGTCTGTTAAAAACAATCGAAACCAATTTTTCCTTATGTTCATTATCAAGAGTCATAACAAAAACACTTATCAGAAAAAGTGGAAAATAATAAATAATAGTGCAATATTAATTTCATAACCGTAGTTTATCTAGAATTTATGAAATTTTTATCAAATATCCCTGATCAAGAATAACATTATAATTATTGTAAATGAAAATTAATGATTTTACCAAAAAATGATTTAAATATGCTTTAATAAACTACTATATTCATTGTAATAATTTTAAATGATGTCAAAATAGGTTTACAAAAAAAAATATGGTTCTTAAATTAATTATTAATCTATTTTTGTATTTTTATAGGAATCTATAGTGTGATAAGTAATTTTGGTAAATAAGATAAAACATTTTATTCTAAAACATCCTTTATTATGAAATGGGCTACTTTGTTCACCAATTTTCTTTTAAAGGACATATATACTCACCAATTCGTATATTTTAATGAAATATATTATATTCATGGATTTTTATGTTTATTTGAATTTTAATAATAAATAATGGATAATTATTAAAATGTTTCTCAAGTAACAAATATATTCTCATGTAGAGTTATTTTTCAATGAGTTGTGAACTACCTTCTTGATGTTAATCATAAATGTATTATTTGTCCATTAATAAACTTTTATGTATTTTACTAATTCAATGTATCTAATGAAATTAATCCCTTTTATTGAAATGATTATCCATTAGGGATCACATTAACATCCAAAATGAATCACTAAAATAAATGATCCTAAACCTAAGAACACTTTTCTTTTTATTCCATATCTATATCCTACTAAGAAACAGTACTTATTATAAAGATAAAAGAGACCTTCATACTTCCCTATACCCATTTTAAGAAAATATTTTTATCATTTTATTTGTGATATGGGATTCGCTTAATTTTTTAATAGACATTTATTTTTTCAAAAAAATATCTTTCAAAAAATTCCATATAATGTAATGTTTTACAATTTTCCAAAACATGATATTCATAAATTTTTTATAAAATTGAATTTTAAATAAATTATTTTAAATTTCTAAAATTAAAAAAATGGAAAACATTTAAAAAACATTTATGTTGTATTTTTAAAACATTTAATATATTTTTTAGTTTTGGTGAGAGGTTATATTTATGCTACCTTTATCATTTCCTAATAGTGTTCATCCCTACACCTTCTTATTAAAAAAGTTAATTATTATTCTATTGGATTAATAAAATCATCCAATAAAATAAATCCATTAGAAAATGGAAAATCATATTTTCTATTCTATTTTGAAAATATTAAAATGGGAATTAATTATATATTTTGTATTCTGGATCAATGGTATTTATCTGATTATAGTGTCATGAACCATCCATGAGGATCTCATACTATTACTAACCCAAACCCACCTCTAATTGGACATGATCTGAAGACTAGCACTGAGTAGGCATATCCCCTAAATGGGATGAATTTTCCTATGTACATGTTCACATGCAGAAAACTCCAGACCCATAATGCTGAAATGTAAAAAACACTATGTTGAAAATGCATTCATAAACTTTGATACAAACCATATAGTACTACATTAGGAAACTGGAAAGTAAATAAGGGATGAATACATTCCCACCAAAGAAGTAGTCGGCAAAAGTAAAAACATAATTTCTTAAAACATGCTAATAAGAAACCATATCTAATGTGTAGGTGTAGGACAAAATTCTCAAGCCATAAAATCACACAACACCAATCTATCCCCACAAATCACCACCTAGTCCTAGTAATCCTATGAATCTTTCTAATAATTATTCTTTTATACAAGACATCAGACATATGGGCAATTCCCATGCAGGATTGAGTAAAATAATACTCTGTAGAACAGCCCAAAATCACAATGGAATACCCCAAATTAATAAACAAATAATTACAGAATAAATAAATTATGTAACATCATCCCAACACCGGTATAGGTCCATAACACTTATACTCAGGATATCCAGATGTTCTCATAAGAAGCCACAATGTAAAGAGTTATGTCACAAAAATTCATCATACACATGATTCTACTCAAGGAATTCTCATTTTGAGAGAACTCACCCCTCGAGGCATGATGTCGTTAATGATTACTACAAATAAGTCCCACAAATTTCTGCCCAAACCATAGAGAATACAAATTTTATTGATCGGGGTATACATAGAGGGGATCTTTACCAACAACGAAGTCTATATTTCCCGAAAATTTAAGGGATTGTTCTCAGAGAATACCAACAATCCTAATGATGTGGCTCATAACATAGGGGATTCTTCTTAGAGGATACCAACAACCCTAGAGATACATACCTCTAAATTTAGGACTAACAACCAACTAGTGGATTTCACTTCAATTTCCACAAAACACCACTATGGCTGATCAGGGATTTCTCCAGTCCATGGAAGGGATACTTAAACTATATCTAGGACACATCCTCTAGAAGGGACTACTATCCTTTGATGTGGACATAATGTCGTATTAAACCCTCAAGGAAATAACAAATTGAAACTCTCTACCTATAGTGGCCCTTACTAGTATACACCCAATATATCTCAAAATAACATCCTCGTTATGACGGTCCCAATACCATTGAAGACTCATCAAATAGACCATTTTTTTGAATTTTATGACCATTTTAGTGAAAACATTTTACTGGGGTCATTTCCGGGTCCGACCTGGAAAAACCCGATGGCCAGCCCCGGTCAAGTTGACCGACCTAACCTGGTGTAATAAGTTCCATCATGTTGTGCCACAAAATTATCTCGGCCCAACCATCATGGCACGCTGCAGGTATATCGACCCCCTCCTCTAGCATGTTGTCGACCCAATCATTTTCACATGGTCAATGTGGTGCCTCTTCAGTCAATGTGGATGGCCACTATGTCCCTATTATCTCTAATTTCTTCCTCCACCACATGCTCTACATAGACTCATCCACATATGTGGCCACCTATCAATTGTGTAAATAGTCACCGCACACAGTTTTACCATTGTGGGATGCCATGTTATCCTTCCCAGACCATGGACTTGCACTATTCTTTCGGCTCCCACTGGTGGACCATCCACCTTGAACTCATCCTGGCTCAGCCCCCACTGTGCCGCATGCTACCTTCACAACCTGCTTCGATACCGATGGATTTCCATCTTCCTTTCACTCTCCCTAAACCTAGCTAGATCCACTACTATGTGAACTGCATTCTACTGCTTCCTCTGGTGATTTTGATCGTGCCCTCTCCCTGACACCTCAGCGATGTCGTCATAGTGTCATATCCCATATCACAGATTGTTGTGGCACAGATCAACGACACAATAATCATCTGTTCAATTTCACAATGAATAAGGAACACTGAAATATTACAGGAAATAGATAAAAGAAGATGAACACCCATAGAATAGATCTTAGACTTGTTCATTTTGTCCATCATATGCACATGTTATAATGGAAAAATGAGAGGAAAAAAATAACTCTATAAATAGAATCTACCCTGATAATCAATGATTATAAATTATCCATCTAGTATGAATGATCTAACTGTGAATCAACAAGTTCATGGTTTGGTACACATTCATAATGGAATTAAAAAAAATGGGGAAAACATTACAATGAAAATAAAACCATAAATGGAGATTGGATCGTTCATTAATGAAGGAAAAAAAGGTTTTTTCATTCATCTATCCATGTTATGTTCTCCAAATCATCATCATTATCAATAGATCCTACTTTTCATTTTCTCTGGGAAATTATAGTGTTAAGTTGATAAACATGGACCACTATCTTACCCTATGAAAAAGACAAGGGGATTTGATTCATCTAAATACAATATATTTATTAAATATTTTATTATATATACTTATAAAATATATCTTTTTCTTCCAAATAATTTCTATGGATATTAGGTCATGCCTAAAGATATTTTGTTATTCCAAACAAAACGGTACCCTCATAATTTTTATATGAGCACCCATTTAAATGTTATTACCATTTTAATGAAAAACTACTCATATGATTTGTTAAAAATTTTAACAAAATCAATAATTAGTTCTAGGAACAACATTCCTCAAAACCAGACACTATCTCAAAACCTTGTCATAGCATTTTTCTAAGAAATAAATAAAAAATATATCGGAGAAGATATGATTCATTATAATCTCCCCAAGTTTTGGATTTACATCTTAATAAGACAAAAAATGGGGTACACAACAAATATATGAGAGAACTAATAACGAATCTAGGCCTCAGGATCCCAAGTGCTCTTCTGGAGATTCTTGTGCTACTATCGAATGTGTACCAGAGGAATCGGCCTCCGATGAAGGGTCATCTTCTATCGATCCTCGATCTCCACCTGGTACTCTGAAAATGTATCGCTATCATCAATATCCAGCTCCCCATAATCAATGGAATGTGATGGATCATTCACATACCAACTGATATGAGAAACATGAAAGATTTTGTGCACCCTATGCAACTCTGGGGGAAGATCTAGGAAAACTGCCACCTCACTAACTTTATGCAGAATCTAAAATGGGTCGATGTATCTTCGAGATGACTTGGATCCCCATCAAAACATCCAAAATCCTAAAAAATGTGTCACCCTAAGGAAAACACGGTCTCCCTATTCTAAATATAGTGGCCTAAGTATCCTACCATCATTTTACTTATGCTGGATTTGTGTAGCCCTTATCTGCTACATCATAATTTTTACCCTCTCAGTGGTTTCTCGCACCATCTCTAAACCCATGAATGATGGTTCTCCTAGGTCAGTCCGGCAATGTGGGGACCTACATGGTCACCTATTCAAGGACACTAACAGTTCCTTGCCAATAGTTATGTAGTATTTTTTTATAAAGAATCCACCAGTGGAAGGTGATTCTCTATTCTAAGACCGAAGTCCTAGATACAGGCATGCATCATATCGTCTATTACCATAATGGTCCTCTTGGTATTGTTATTCGTTTGAGGATAAAATGTCATGGTCAAACGTAATTGTGTACAAAATTCCTCTTGAAAACCCTTCCACAATCGGGTTTTAAAATAATCATCATAATCTGAAATGGTCATTTATTGACCTCTAGGAAGCTGAACTATATTATGCATATAGTGGTATCCCAAGATCTACACAAAAAGCTGTTCCCGGATAGGTAAGATGTTGGCCGACTTGTTGAGTTAGTCAATGATAACCCAGATGTTTTCGGGACCCTTATACTTGTGTGGTAAACTGGTCACAAACTCTACTAAGTTCCCATCCCACATCCACTTCATCAACCCTAGTGGTTGGTTCACGACCATTGGAACTTGATTCTCACCCTTCACATAGTGGAAAGTGAGGCATCGAGTAATGAACAATTCCATTTCTTTTTTCTTCCCTAGCCACCATAATTGATGTCAGATGTTCGAGTACATCTTCACCACACAATGATGTACCACCAGAGGGGACATGTGAAAATACCTTAGATAATCCTCCCACAATTACATTTGTAAAACTATGTACCCTCTAATAATAAGGTCACCCTCCCCACCTATCGAATATCCATCAAGGGAATGACCAGTAGACAAGTGAACATGTTGGGTCTCACTATCGTTACCCCCATGTTTTGCCTCCCTAAATTAACACAAGAGATGAGGGGTGACTACTATCTATTGAAGGTTTGTTTCCCCATCTATATCCATAATTGATTAATACAACACAACCAACTAATCTAACACCTAACTCAGAAACTGTACGCAAGATCTCTAGTTGAGGGAACCTTCCACCACTTTCCCCTTCATTGGAGTATTAGAAATCTCAATGTAATCGTCCTAAAGGAACTATATCTATATCTTCAATCACAAGTCTATATCCGTAGGAGTAAAGATATACTTGATACTCTTGTGGTTAGAGTAGATGATCAACCTGTCACCCATCATCTAGTGTCACAAAATCATCAATGCAAAGACTTCCACTTCTAGCTAAACATTGTAGGTTGCATAGTTCAAATCATGTCATCTAAAATGGCATGAACTATTGTGAATCACCAAATCCCCCTTAATCAAGAAACAACCAAGCCTGGTCCCAAACTAATTTCATAACATTTCAAACCAAATTCCCTCCTTCAATATTCTCAATATGGGATCACATGTCAGCCTTTTCCTTATCTTTTATAAGCACTGCTGGCACTGATGGAACGTTTTTGTCCCTACGAATGATTTTCCCATCCGTATCAAAGCCATCAAGGGTGCTTCCACTCTGAAAAAGTCGGGTAAAAAACTCACATAGTATCTAGCCAAACCCATTAAACTCTGCACCTAGTTAATTCTATCAGGTATCTCCCAATAATGAACAACCATAATGTTCACAAGATACATTTCATCTCTATTCTATGAAATGATGTTTCCCATAAATGGAATTCTCAAATCCAGAACTAATACTTCATGAACATCCCATAAAGATGGTTCACCTAAACTGTGTCATGAACCATTTCCATGTGTATCAAATGATCCTCCTTGGATACCGATTTCTATAGGATGTCATCAACGAATAATATTATAAATCGTTCTATTTATGTCTACAATATTCGGTTCATGAGTCTGATGAAAAATTATAAGGAACTGTTAATGTAAAATGCTCTCACTGTGCACTCATAGTGGATGTAACAACATCTAAAGGTAGTATTTGGTACATCCAAATCCCATACATGAAGCTGGTGATAGCAAGTTCTGATGTCCATCTTTGAGAAACTACTCACTCTCTTTAGTCGATCAAAGAGTTCATCGATCCATGGAAGTGGATACTTGTTCTTCAAGGTCACCTAATTCATGTGTAGAATGTCCACAGAAAACATAAATCTCCAATATTCCATATTAGAAATCAAAACTGGGGACACCTAGGATGAAACACCCGTTCTTACAAATCCCATCTTATGCTGGTCTTCAAACTGTACCCTTGTCTCAAAAAGCTATCCAGGAGCCATCAAACATGTAGGGGTAGACATGAGCGTCCTCCCAGGGTAGATATCAACACAAAAATTGACCTCCATGCATGGAGGTAATCTGGGGACATCCTTGGGAATGATCTCCTCGTACTCTACCACCACTATTGGAAACTGAGGACTCCAATCATCCACTGCACCGAGGGTGATGCTATCCAACTAGTTAGTAATCGTCTAAACCCTCATATGAGTAATTCAATATATCATTGTATGAATTTCCATTTCACCAATAACAGAATATGTGGTCTCATCATTGTAGAAACACCACACTATTTTCCAAAAACAGTTAATCTAACCATGTATTATAAATAACAAGTCCATACTCAGAATGTTGTTGTATGGAATTGATGCCACTACCAAGAGCTACTAACCGAACCTCTCGCTTCCAATAGTATACTCATATTTTCATCACCCTAATGTAGTCATCAAATCACATATTGTAGAATTTCATAAATGTAAGGTCCAATTCAATGGTTTATCCAAAATCTCCATGCTGTGAATCTGTTCTATGGAATGAAAAAAATGACTGGCTCATGCATCTACTAAAAAATAATATTGGGTGGAAAAGGCATAGATCATACCACTAATAATTCTTGGGGAACCGAGGTCATAATACTCTATTGCATATAGATATCCTCATACATATCCACAAGCTTCATGTTCATGGTGTGGACCACATAGTGGTGGTGGTGGTTAAACCTACATCCTTCGACCACCTCCTTACACACTGCCAACTCCAATTCAACATCACCCACCCTATAGACCGCTCTGCTCATGTCTCTACCTCAGCCTCGGTGGTCCATATCTCATCCTTGGATCATTCGTACATCTTGTAGGGAAATCTCGAGCTAGATTCCCCTGACCAATACATGTGTTACATTGCACATCTCTGGGATGACTCAAACTGTTTTGAGAGCCCTTAACCACTGACACTATATCCTCTAGTTGTCTCCTAAAGTGTGTAGCCCGCTTCGGTCCCTGTTACTACTACCAAATACCTACATATGAAGACATGTCTACCTGGTGTCATCCGCCAGCTCCCACAACTTGTGCCTTCTTTTCTAGAAAGCTCTCTTTAATTAGAGCTCGATCCAATACCCATCATTTATAAGAATGAAAAGGGATGTCACAGATTCCATGATCATATTTTTTAGTACATTTCAAGAGATTGATCCCTGAAGAACTGGTCATGTACCATATCTGTGGAGTAGTGTGAAATACTAGTAATCCTCTCTGAGTAATCTTTCACAGTTGGATTGCCCTACAGATGATGAAAGAGCTCTTGGATGCACACTGATCACAAACTAGTTGCAAATAACTCTTCATTGAAGAGATGCTCGAAGTCTTACCAAGAGATAGTTTCCTCATCAAATGTCTTGGTCACATATCTACACCACTATCCCATTGAGTCCTGAAGGGGAATGGTGCCTTGGACCAACATTTGTTCAGAAGGGATCCTTAAAAGGAACAAGACTCGTTTAACTACATCCAACAAATCCTCAAATACCTGGGGGTCTGTCTCACCCCAAATCATGGGAGGTCACTGCCTATGGAACTCATGTAATTCAAACACCATTTTTACATACTCAATTAGTAGAGGTGATAGTAACTGATGCTCGAAATGTGGTACTAATAAAGGAAACCCACCCAGAGTTGAAACAACTAGTATATTATGTTTTACTAACACATCATCGCTAGGCGGATAAACCTTCTGATCATGAAACAGAATCATAGATGGCTATATAAATTGACGAATCCTAAGATTAATCAAGATTAACCATAGTCAAGGGATTATATCTTGAGAGATGACTCAAGGAGGACATGTAAAAATACCCATTACAATATAATACATATACTATTAATTTCATGAAACCATTTTTTCATGTAACTAGTTTAAAATCTTGTTTCCAAAGTCCGATGTATGGATAATTTAGCCTCCTCACCAATACTAATGTTACTTCCAAAAATCCAACCTTGAAACATAGAACACTATTTCCCCCACATCAACCTCACAAACTCTCGGCCCTTAAATATAATTGACCCCCTATTATAAGACTCCATCACCACTCGTCCGAGAGCGGCCCATGACATGACGACCCCAAGAACAACTCCAATAGTACAAGGGCTTGCAACTAGATCTAATTATGGATATCCCACAAATGGAAGGAATTATCATATGTATATATACACACGCACACAAATCCAAGCCCAAAATCCTGAAATTTGAAAAGCATTGATTTGACAATGCATGCATACAGTAAGATACCAACCACAGAGTACAATGGTTGGAAACTAGAAAGTAAATAGTTCTATAATACAATCCCAAAAATGAATGAGTATACAAAACTAATCAAAAAATTTCTTGAAAATCGTCCACAAAAATCGTGCCTAATGGGTATGTGGAAGATAGCTGCCTGAAGCCATAGAAGCACACCACATCTATCTAACCTCTTTGAGAACCATCATGTCCTGCTCCACCTATGAATATGTCAACAAATAATTCTTCTATAGAGGAAGTCAAATGTACAAAAAATTAAATGTAGGGGTGAGTAAAAACATTCCTAGTAAATCACTTGAAACCACATAGGTATACCACAAAGAAATATATGAATTATACATCAAGAAATACACAATGTATAGTCAACTGTACATAATAATAGATCATTAACACTTATTTCAAGGATATATTCATATACTCATAACCAACCTCATTGTAAAGAGGTATGTCACGACCAATCAATAACCACATTATTCTTCACATGGAACACTCATTTCAGGGGAACTCACTCATCAAACCATAATGTCATCAAAGAATCTTCCAAAGAGGTCTCACTAATTTGGGCCCCACCTAAAGAGAATAATCTGGTCAAATATTATGGTATACAGAGAGAGAATCCTTCCTATAGATTAAATACAACTCAGTCTGTATTATCCCACAACTTATGGGATCCTTATTAGAGAATATGACAACCCTACTAATGTGGCTAATAACATAGTGTGTCTTCTAAATGAATAATTAAAAACCAACTGATACGACCCACTAGAATAAGGACTAACACATTGTGATATGAGGTCTTGTATATTCCTAGAGAACTCCAACAGGGGTGATATAGGATCGATCATGTCCCATGGAGGAATACTATAACTCTCTATGGGACTCTGACTCTAGAGGGGACTACAATCCAATGATATTGATGTAATTTCCTACATAACCCATGTGGAAGGAACCAAGGGAAAACCCTACATACGATGCTCCATAGTAAACAACCACTAAGACATAATAGAATTATTTCCATGCCTCGAGGGTCCCAAAACTACATATGGGTCATCAAACAAACCTTCGGTTTGAATGTTATGATAATATTAGTGAAAAATACTGACCCAGGCCTTGTTCGACCCCTCTAGCTAACTACATCCCATTGAACAACCCATCCTGGGCTACAATGATGTTGGAACACTATGGAATGGTCTACTATACCATTATGTCATTATCTTGTAGATCATTATACCCAAGCCTTCAGGCCACTGGAGTGGCCTTGTTCATCCATCCCAGACCACTGCATGTGGGCTGACCCCATTCTCCATCACATGGCATACATATCCATGTTAAAATGGTCCACGAGGCACTTCCATGATCAACGTGAATGGGAACCACATCATTGAAATCCTCCAGGGAATCCACTTCCTGGATCTTACATGATTTCATGCCAAGACTGTGGCATTGCGCCCCACCGTCGTCCACCCTATTGATGGCCCATTCGTATCGCACTCCGCCTAGCCAGGTCCCCTGCCGGTCCACTTTACACCTCCCCCACCAGTGGCCCTACTGTTAGCCTAGAGTTTTCCTCGAACTCCACCTAAACCAAACTAGAGACACCCTTTTTTGCAGTAACATGTGCCACCATAAACCGCTGCCTCATGTGATTTGCGTCCTGACATTGCCATTGCAACTTCGTGATGTCGTTGCGGTGTAGGATCCCCAATCTTGGATCGTTGTGCAACAAATCGAATACACAATGAACCTCTGTTCATATTTCATGAAGAATTAGTTACATAGAAATATAGGTATAATGATTTAAAAATAAATGAACACCAAAAGAAATAGTGCTTTCCCGTTTCATGTCGGCATCGATCAGTTCATGTTAGAATGAAGAGCATAGAGGAAATAATTAAAATCTCTAAAGAGAATAATACACAATTATCAACCCACGTTAATCATCTATCCTAAAAGAATGATTAAACTAATGATCAACTATATAATGGTTTGTTCAGGGTTATTCAGTTATTTAAACCAAACAGGTAAAAGGTCACAATGAAAAACCAAGCCCTACCTGGAGTTTGGATCGGTTGTTGATGAAGGGTGAATATATGTTGTTTACCTTCGTCAAACTGTCAACTTTCGATCCATGTTATGATATATGTTCCATCACTATCATTGATATATCCTCCTTTTATATGTATTGGGTAAACTCATGTGTTAAGGTGATAACCCAGGATCCCTAAAAACCATTATAAAAAAACATGAGTTTATGCATCAAAATGATATCTATTAATGGAATATTTTATTACTTATATGTCAAATATATAATATTCCCAACTAGCCCATGTCGGTCTATGTTAGGTACAACCTATAGTAAAGTCACTATTATAAGTGCAATGGTTCACTAATATTTCTGATCCAGGAATCTGTATAGATGTTATTCTCATTTTAATGAAACACTACCAGCATGCTTTATTAAATATATTAAATTGTTCTATGAATTGTTCTGGGCCCAATAGATCTTTTAATGACATACCTTCATAGTTCCTTGTCTTATAATTTTTTCAATTAATTTATAAAAATTCTATCGGATAAAACTTTTAGTCACTACCGATTGGATACACCTTCTTTATTAGATAACTTTTGTTGTTTTTGTTTTCATCTGTTGTATATTCCTTAACATTTTTTTATATTCTGCCTTTTTATTTCCAAGATTTACATCCAATTTTTTCCTATGTGAATAATCTGTGTTCAATTACTATAGTGAAGGTAGTTTACCTAGATTCATAATACATTGATTAAATAGGTAAATTCTTTTAAAACTACATTTACATTTCACAGAATGTATCAATAAAATATGTGAAATCATATTTAATGATTTTTATTTACCTATAATAATCATTAAACTCATTTTATGCATTATTATTATCAAAGGGATTATCATTTCATGTTTATTGATGAAATCATGATTGATTCCTTGAGGAAAAAATTGAAAATTCTTTGAATCCCATTTTATTTCTTTGGTTTTTTATGATATGTCGATTAAAACAATGCGGCACACACATATATATTATTTTTATTATTTGAATGGTATGAATTTAATTATATATCCCTCAAATTCCTTTATTAATGTCTCAATATCATGATATATAATAGTGAATTTTGTGTAATCTGATCCAACAATAGTGAATATGAAATTAGCCTAACCCACTATGACATGTTAATGAGGCAGGGATCCTTGAATTTGGATTTTGACAAAATGATTATATTTTTTACACGTTATATTGATTAAATTCTAATATAATTTTATCCTTAACATTTTATAATCATAATTGATCATATCTCTTGTTATGATTCTATTCTCTTTATGATTTTATATTATGCATCTTGTCTCTAATGTTTTAATCTATTATTATTTTTAGCCTTACTGAGGGTATGAGCACACCCTATATAGTGATTCCATTTACCCATGATATTAATACATTAAATATATATGATTTTTCTAGATTAATTGATTAGATGGAGACTTTATGGGACTTAGTGAAGGTATATTTTTGATTTAAGATCTTCCTATATTGTTGGAAAAAGGACTTTTTGATTTGAATGATATCAAATTTATTTGTTTGTGATTTTTCTAAATTATCTAAAATAGTAAATATAAATGTATATGTATTTTAATTATAAGAATTATATTTTAATCATACGTATTAATTGAATATATTATTTTATTATATGTGTATTATATACTAGAACTAGCATAAATTATATGGGAACTTTAAATGGTATAAGAAAAGTGATTACATATCATTAGAATTAAAAATGATATTAGTTGAGGATGATTTTTTGATTTTGGAATGAAAAAATGGGTAGATCTGTGAAGGATGTCCTTAGTTTTAATGTTATTTCTAAATTATTAATTTGTAATTGAGGTATGATTTATGTTGGAAATGTATTATAATAAGAGAACTATAGTTGGAAAATAAAGAATAAGTATACTTATAAGAGAGCCTATAGTAATTCTAAAAAATAAGTGATTGTGTGGTTTATCTATAAATTACATCCATATTTGTATAAAAAAATGTCGACACTATTTTTTCAAAGATGAATCTATAAGAAATGACCTCAAACAGTTTGGTTAGTATTATCATGGCCATCATTCTAGTTCATGTTGAATTGGACCTAACTGTACACCTAACCAAACACACCATTATAGTATGAAGGTATTATTAAACATTATCTTTAATGAATATTATTGTGGATTTGATAATATAATTTAATCAATCCTAACTCAATTAGGTAACCTATTAGTTAAATAATTTTGGATAACTCACATTGAATCTAAGAAATCATATGATAGGGAATGATAATAATTTATGAAATATTTCATCAATAACATAGTTTCTCTTTGTATATTTACTAATAAAATTATTTTCAGTCATGAACATTCATTTAATATAATGGTTAGATAAACAATTAACTGAGCTAAAAATGGGTTCAATGGAAAAAGTGGTGATTATACTGACCATAAATTTAATGGGACAATTACAATTTTAAAAATATAGTTATTATTCAAAATAAACTCATTATAAATAGGATTAACAATGTCTACATAGTGGATATAAAAACATTATATAATATATGGATAGTATGTCATGACAATTGATGTGAAAATGATGACAAACTAAAAAAAATTATTTCTTTCAGGTCACTAATTTTTTATGAATCATAGTATAAAATGAATCAAAATCAATTAGAAATATATTTTTTGGAATGGAGAATATAAATCATTTCCATACCAAGGTAAATTTAATCATTTATGCAATGTTATAGAGGACAAATAGTTTCCTTATTGTTTTACAAAAGATGATAACACAAAAATATCATTGGGAATTTTATTTTAACTCATTGCTGCATTTTTTGGAATCATCAATTAATTTCTCCAAAAAAATATTAGAGGATGAAATTTACTTAAGGACATGAGAATAGAACCTCCAATGATTTTCATATATATATAATAAATATTTATATGATCAATACTTTTCTTAAAACAATGTAAAATAAAGGGTGTGATAAATTGTAAAATAATTTTATCATTTTAAATAAACATTTAGATAACCAATAATAAATCATCATATGATGTAAAACAATAAAATTATCTAAATTATAAAATTGAGGGAAATAATATTTGAAAAACATAGTAGTTATGAATGTCTTTTAATATTAATATAGTTTATCAAAATATTACATATTTTATATCAAATTTTATGTATATAATTTTTTTGATATATATATATAATTAAATTATTTTTTTATATAGAATAATAAAAATATTTTCGTATAATGATTTGAGAATATTATGAAAATATCTATTTTTGGTCTAAAATGTTGTTTTTGGAAAATTAATAAATATAATGAATTTAAATATATATAAATATATATATATATATATATATATGAATGATGTTAAAGGAAATAAAACCATAGATGTTGTTATTTTTTAATTTATTGAATAATATTTTTATTTTTTGATATTATTTGAACATATAATACACATTTCCAAAATTATTAGAGCAAATAATACGGTTACATTAATAAATAAAGCAATTTTATATATTTTCGTTAAACTAATAAATATGTTTTGTAAATTTATGTTATAGGTTAATTTGAAATAAAAATTTTAATAATCTCATTTATTTTAAAAAAATTAATCGAAAAAAAATATTGAAATTAGATAATTTAACCCAAAAATTTTATTTTATGCTTAGAAAAAAGAAAATATTAGAACATTATCTTATGAAATAATCTTGTTTATTATTTAAATTAATTCTTATTAGTGTAATTAATATTAATATATATAAATAACACCACATTAATGTCTATAATACTCAAATTATGTGAAAATAAGAATATTAATAAAAATAAAATTTATATATTATCACGGTATAATTTAAATGTTTTATTGAAAAAGTACTCATAGATGAAGTTAAAAGTTAAAGTAAAAACATAGAAATATGCAAAATCTGTCTCGAACATTAGTGTATGATATAAGTTTAAGAAATATCATTTCTGATATATAATTATTTCAATGTATATGAGTAACTGACCTTTTATAGTGTAAATAAATATTTTAATAACTTATTGTTTTTCCAAAACTACCCTTGCCTTAAATTAAAATGAGAAACACACAAACACATTATTTTCAAAAAACTCTATTAGAATTACTTAGTTAAACTATACCATTTTGTAATAATAAAAACACTTGACATTGTTGACAAACATTTTATCATTAATTATCATAATCCAATTATTTTTTTGGACAATTCCAATGAAAATCAATGTTATGAACATTAATATTAAACTCCCCTTAGTATTTATTTATATTATAACTCTTCAAAATCACCCATAAAATTGTTAATATAAATAATTAATTATAAAATGTTACCTTTAATTTAATTAAGTTAATATCATATAAATTATTAATTCATATTCTATCATTCATAATGAAACAATGTGTTAATCGTGTGTTTGTGTGGACAACCTCCTCCATGAGACAATGTGGTTTATTTTTCATCTCCAACTATTATGATATTTAAAAACTATTTGTTTTACAATTTTATATTATATTATGTGTCTTATAAATTTCTTAAATGATATCCATTTATATTTTATATAATGGTATACACTTATTAAGGAATGAGATAGTTAATTATGTATAAGTATGGACTACCACCTCCATGAAAGGTAGGTTTTATATGTCAAAACCACATGACATGGATGGAATGAAATCAGTAATTACCAAAGTAATATGATTTTTATAACATTATTGTAATTATTAAATGATAAATTCCCAAATACCATCAATACATTCATTAAATACGAATTTTTTTTGTTTATCATTTGTAACATCAGACTACTAACTCAATGAAGGATGAATTTCATTGTATTAAAAAAACAATATCAATGATTAAAATAATGATTTCTATAAATTTAGATGATATATATTAAATGAATAAATTTATTTAAATGTTATATTAACCATACTTAATATCACAATTTTACGTACACGATCAATACAACAAATTTTTTGATTTATTTGTTTACCTCATACATGAGTGTTGTTGTAATTAATATATAGTGTATGATTTGAGTAATTTTATATAATATTAATTAATACAAGTAATAATTTATTAATTTTATTAACTTTTTATTACTTCTAATAATAATAAAAAATTGGGTTAATAAAAGACAGTCTTCATTCATTAAATACTACTAAAATGAATTTGTCTCTAGCCTTATCTTCATGAGTCCTAATTAAAATATTATTGGATAAAATTTGAAAAAAAATAAAAAAATGGGTAATTTATTATAAATTATTATTAAATATTGTAATGATGAATTATCTATCAACAATTATGGATAAAAAATAATATTATATAGCTTGTAGAATATAATTATAAGTGTTAACATCAAATAGTAAAAATAAAAAGTAATAAAAAATATATTAAATTAAAATATTTATAAATAAATTATATAAATTTGTTTTATAAAAGAACATGTTTCATAAACATATTATAATTATAGATATTTCTTTCCTATATTATTTTATCGAATGATCAACTCAGTGGGAAAATAAGGCAAGATATTCCCTGAGACACATTTTATTGTATAAAAAAAAATTCTTTTATATGTTCTATATTATACCAAATTGTTATGTTATAGTGAACTAAATAAAATTTATTGTATTTTTGATTAATTAAAAATATATTTATTCTTTACATGTTTTCATTATTATTTTTTCCAATTCCAATATATTTTCTCGACTGATGTTCCTTTTTTCATGGGTCATAAATTCTCTTATTTTCATTGATTGTACAAGTATTTTTTCATAATATTTTCTATAAAAAATGTTTTATTTTTTTAACATTAACGATATTAGTAAAATATATTAAAATGTTTCCCTTGGGGTGATAATATTTTATTTCAAAATTCATCATTAAAAGGCATGATTCTTAAACTAAACACATAACTTTTTTCTTCCATATAAATGTTTTTAAAATATAAATATTATTTTCTATAAGGTTTAATGTTACCTTAATATTTATCCTAAACTCTAATAAATGAAATATCATACCATTATATTTAAAGTATGGGTTTCACTAAAAGGTTTTTAATGACATTAATTGTCTTTTTGAAGATAATAGATTCTAAATGAAACTTCATTTAATGTAATGTTTAATTGTATTTCAAAAAATACTTATTTACATATTTCTTAAAAAGGTAATTTTATATACAAAGAATTATGTAAAAAAACTATTTAAATGGATATTATATTTATATGTTTTCTATATCGGTTGTTTTAGAAAAAAGAAATATTTTTTAGAAATTTTCGTAGGAATATATCATTCCTCGACCTTTTTCTTTATCTAAGATTAATAATATCTAATCATTTAAATTTTCAAATATAATTTAATTTTTTATACGTTGGAATATTACAACAATAAACTTAAAAATATTTAAAAGAAAATCTAAATTATAATTGTTATATAATTTTAATGATTTTTAAAAGTTTTTTATTCAACTATTTCTTATGATTGATCATGTTTATTTATAAAATGTTATCATACACCCAATTTATTTTAATTATTCTTAATTTATATATTAAATCTGTGGTATAAACCATCATAGATTTTTTTCGTTCCATATAATCATTTTTTATAGTCCTGATTTAATTTCATGTCCATTTATTTACAGATTCCTAATGATTCATTTCATTATTGAAGGGTGATTATATTTTCATAAAATAAGTCGATTGATTAGGGATCCTTTGGTATAAAATCAATCTTTATTTCATATATGTTTTAAATACAAAATATATAATCATATTTGTTGATGGATATTTTCCACGAATTATGATTAAAGACATTGAATAACCATTCATTTTCAATTGCTTTACCATGATATGTTTACTTATAAAAACATGAATGATTTCATAGGAAACCAAATGAAAATGAAATAGAATAATTTTTATTTCCATAAGTTTTTATCATACATTGAAATAATCCATACAAAACAGATATAATATTTTCATTACGTGATAGGTGTGAATAAAAATATATATCCCTCCAATTCATGAGGTAATATTTTAATATAAAGTTATATCATTATATATGGGTAGTGAGCCTAGAAAATATGTCGTGTGGGGAGTTTTATTATTAAACCATGTTCGGATAATGAGGCAATGAGCCTTAATAAATTCTCATGATATCATGCTTAGGTTGTTTTCACATACCTATGATGTCATGATTTTTTATTATTAGAATCCTTATTCAATTTTCTTATGTTATCATTTCCCATGTATTCAATCGATGATCAGTATGATATCATGTTTTGACACATTCCACTCATTTTATACATTATTATTATTTTCACCCTTATCTTTTTTTGAGGTCACTACTTCTGCTATTTCCCTTTGCCTATGTTTTTAAGGGATGTAAGTTATGTGTTGTGTCTATATGAATAGTTTAAATCAATAATTTATGGGAATTAGTGAAAACATATTTTTTATTTATAATATTCTTATACTCTGGAAAAAATATTCATTTAGATGAGAATAAAATTGATATTACTCTTTAGTGACTTTTTATAAATATGTAAAATATTAAATTAAAATGTACATTAAATATAAATGAGAAAAGGATAAAATTATCAAAGATTTTTATAAAATGCATTGTTTTCTATTATTAATTATTACCACCAGATTTTGATGGTCATGTCTGAGGGTGCTACATGACCAACATGAAAATGAGAATAGTGAAGGATTATCATCTATCCATGTTCCATGGCCGACAAAGTGGGGTGGAGTATAAATTCGTAATGAAGAAGAAATACCATCTTTTATATGACATGTAAAAGAAGTTCATAAATGTTATAATATAAATATAAATAAAAAATAAAGGAAGTGTAATAAATTGAAATAGTCAATCCTTGGACTCTTTAAAGAACCCAGATCAACCCGAATAGACTTTGGAAAATTATTAATTTTTTATAAAACATCATGTAATAGTTTAGACTAATATAATCACCAAGGGTATGAGTAACCCCACTTTATAAGAGATAATAACCCAAGGAAATGACCACCAATTATACATGGGATAAAATACATGGGTTGGAGTTGATGATTATACATTTGATAGACATCAAGATGGTGATCAACCTTGTTTATATGAGATAAAATCATCGGGGATGACCCTCCTGATATATAAGTGATAATCACTTAGGGGTTTACCCAATATAGTATACAATATAAAGTCACTCGGGGGATGACCCAACTCATCATTGAGGATATAAAAACCATGTGGCTTAACAAACCTATTGAAAAAATACCAACACCAATGGGATAAACCACATGGTACAAATGATAAATAGAAAACTCCCAATTGGAAAATTATATAGTACATATCTCATTATGGTGGTCAGATCCCTTGAATGTTTATCTAAAGATAATTTCCAAGGAATCTGAATCATTGTTTTTGTGTTTGGTTATGTTTGTGGGGGGGGGTGCATCCACTTCCCATGGAATGAAAGAACATGTATAATGAATCTCATGCATGTAAAAATAGATCAAAGCATAATGTGTCCTCAAATAAAATATAATTGAGGTTTTATATCTACCTGATATTTATTATTACAATCAAGTATTACCTCTCATATAAAAATCATGAAAATATCATATCCATAACATTATGAAAAATATATTTGTTTTTATGGTGACATAAATAATCATCATTATCTGCTTCTCAAATACACTCTCTCATTAGGTTCAATATAACAGTGTGGAACCGTCTGATGTCCCCAAGGTCCCATTATAATTAAGAACCCTTTTATGGGTCTTATTAAACAATTGAACCTATTGGATGAACTACCACTACTCATAGGGTAATCATGTCCCTCATCATCATCACAATCTCATAAATGATCACATTCTTCCTTGGTAAGTGTCAAAAGAATAAATCTAAAGAGAAGTATCAAAGCGCTATTCTGTACTCAAATTATTTTATGGTTTGTATGAACACCCAAAATTTTTATATCTTATTCACATCAACCATAAATAGTAGAAAATTATAATATAGAAGAAAAAACTAAGCCAATGATCATCATACTATCACGACAGATTTAAGGCACCTAGTGGTTCTATTAGGACATAATTTCCCAGCAATGATTAATCCGTGATATATCCTTCCTTGACACATCATATGTACATACAATAAGGGCTTATATGTATATAATGTTTTCTGTCATCTCATCCATTATGGTACATTCATATGAAAGAATACAATGCGATCAAGGCCTCATCCAATGAAAACTAATGTAATAAATCCATTTCCCATGCATTAGACATGTACCTTGTCACATTGATTTGTTTATAAAGTAATTAAATTTTACATAATTAAATTTATTCAATTTCATGTGGTTAGTTTCCCTTAGTTATGAGACTACACATCTCATGGAAATCATAAATAAAAAATGAAATTTTTGACAGTCGTGTTTAATGACCACCTATCTTAAACAAAGACATTTACATGTTTAATGGCCACATGAATGATCTCACTAAGGCCCGACAAAAACTATCTGACAATTATCAAATCACTAATGCCCTTAAAATAAGGAAATCAGGTATTGGTTAGTTATAAAAAAATTCAGTCAATTAACCAATTGATTTTTAACAACACATAAATAATTTATAATTTTTAATAAATTAGTTACAACAATACAAATCAGCTCATATATTCATCATTCAATGAAACTAAAACTGAAAATAATTTTGTAATTCAACAGAATTGTCCTAAAAATAATCTAGGAAAAATCCCTAATACACATAACTTATTAATTACCCAATATTATTTAAAATAACCCAAACCTGAGAAAATATAATCCAATGAAATAAATAAATGGAATATTGAAAAATAACATTCATGTTTCACCTTAGAATATTATCTCCCCATGATTTATGAATGAACCATTATAAATTTATTTTTTTTAGAAAATAAATGACCGGAATTGGTCACCCAATTCCTGCCGAATAAAATTTATTGAATATAAAATATTTACACTATAAATCATGTGGTGTAATGCTGTAACACAAACAAAAATATACAGAAACAACATGATGAAGAAAATGCCATACAAAAAATAAAATCCTCTAACCTTCTACACATTCTCACAAATGAACGACACAAGAATACACCTTCCAATTATATAAAATGAGTTATCTGTAGGTCAATAGTGATGCATCTAATGTACAGGTCTGTATATGCAATCATTTTCAAAATCATGAAAGGGAACGACATTCAAGATTGTCATCAGTGTAAGATGTATTCTCAGACCCAATAAAAACATAAGACATTTCAATTTCAATTTATTGAAGGAGATGAGTATATCAATGGATTGAAAAAAATAGGTATACTACAATACATCATTTTAGTTTCAGGAAGGGCACGTTTCCCCAAAGTACAACCAGGGAATGAATAGGATGATGAAGAAATAGATCACAACACCACAATTAGAAAACAACCACACCACAAAAAAGATCTGCTACAATTAAATAGAGTATATTAACGAACCAAAAAAACACGAATCCTCTTAAAATAAAGTTCATTTCCAAGGAATGTCATTAAAAATAATGTTTATATTCTTATTAATTTCTTCCACCACTTTAATTGAGATGAAAGGCATATAAAAACAAAATTTTATTCCAGTAGAATTCAAATTGAATATTTCCATGATGAAAAAATATAGTATGAGGTTTTAGTGAAGGAGTTTATGTGTTTACCTTTATTTGTGATTAGAAGTCCACTATTTTTATTACCAATTATTTTTTAACAAATTCATGACACTATTAAATTTACAATGACTCCATAATATTGAAGTAATTTATTTCAGAGTTTTTCAATATTTATAAATCCAATTATACTCATTTTAGCACATCTTCAAAATATGTATCAATCCTTTCAAAACGTAATTTTTATATTTACCATTTATGCATATAAATTGGTAACTATTTTGTAGCCAAGTTTTTTAACATTAGTTAAAAATATAATATAACAATTTTAATAAAATTTTAATTTCTTAATGAAAAATATAATATCAATATAATAAAATTCTATTTATAATTTCTTACCATTATCTTTTCGATTATTTCATTATATTTTAGTATATTTTTGAGAAGATATTTTCTTTTCATATTTAGTTTATACTTGTCATCTTTTTATTCATTTGTAATTTTTGGAGTGATAATATATTAAAATATATGTTTAATAATTATTTTAAATTCATATTTAAAGGATTTTAATTAATTTTAATTGATTAAAATTACATAATGTTACTAAAACTTTATTTGAAAATAATAGTTTTATTATAATTAATATCATTATCCTTGGTCATAGTAATAAAAAATTCATACCTTAAATGAAATTCAGTATGTTTTATATTATTCACTTATTGATATGAAATTTTAATTTTATTTTATTAGTTTTAATTTAAACAATTTATTAAAATTATATAAAAATATATGTTAATAAAAATAGTTTTTAGTGTAAAATATGACATTAGTTTCCAAAACATATGTCATTTCTTATGAAAATTAATAAAAATTAAATATTATTTATAATTAATTTTTAATGTATTATTTTTTTTAAAAATGGTTTTTAAATTTTCTTAGTAATTCATTAAAATAGATATTGTTGAATAACTAATGTTGTTAGAAAAATTAGTATTTTCTCACTATAGAACTGAATATAAATTATTTCTGAAAAAATATCAAAAATTAAACATAAAATATTTTAGATATGTGGAATAAAAAATTGAAATTAAATTTTTAATGTTAAGGATATATGATTTAGAAATTAATCATTGTATTGGAGATTTAATATATAAAAATAAATTTTTTTATTTAAGAGTAGCTTTTTAAAACATTTAGTGTCCTTAATAAAAATACTGTATTCATTTTCTAATTACCAACACTATATTTAATTTAATAAGGGACTTACAATTTTAAAATCTTAATATTAATAAACAATTTGAGGATTGTTTTAGTTCGGCTTTACAGGTGTATATATATATAACATATTGTTAATGTGGAATATATATATATATATATATATATATATATCCAAAGCTCGGGGTGTTACATTATCCACCTATTAAATGAATTCCATCATTGATATCACTATTTACATTGACTAAGGGAACTATATAAGTGATCCATATGAAACATAAGACACGTATATTTCTTAGATATACACCACAATATCCATTGTTATACTGTAAAACTATTTTTCCATGATGTGATAGTTCAGAGGTATTTATTTACATAAATTTACAACATTATTTTCATAATATTGATTTTCTACAAATACTCTAACTTAAAATGTTACGATAATGTAAAATAATATTGATGTAAATGATCATATAAATTTGGAAAATAAACCATAAGATGTATTCTCTAATGAAACCTTTATTTCATCATATAGTGCATTTTGGTTATTTATAATACAATTTGACCAGTGAACCTTTCCATTAATATGACCAATGTTGTATATTTGAATTTTTTTTATTTTTTTCACTAATTTATGTAGCATCCTAGTTTTGGATGCCACCCAGAGGTTCCCCGTACCTAGTTTGTCACATGGCCTCAAAAACATTTCCCCAAAAGCCAGAGGTTGCCGAATAGCAGCGAGGGACTTAGGTGTGATAGTGGGGAAACTATGCCCTCATTGGTAGAGTACACAGTGGAAGAAAAACAAAAGAAGTAGAGAAGTAGTAAAAATCCATACATGAGTAAAGAGTAGAAGACTGATAGTAAAAACAACTGGAGCACATATATAAATGATGCATGATACAAATGTCTAGAAATGCTTCCAAAGAAGTCAAAATATTAAAATAAAAATATTACTAAACCAAAGGACAAAATAAAAGATAAACAACACCCCAGCATTGCAAGTCTAAGCTTGGTTCCTTTGTGTCTAGCTCCACAACAATCCAAGTACCTTAAGTATAAGGGAGATTTCCCTTATCTATACCTACAACAATATGATCTGTTTTGGCCCAAAATCTTGGGCCAGACCAGGGTGTGAGACTAAATACCAGTACACAACCACGCGATGATCTGTGTGTAATAGTCTTTGAACATATGGTTAGTAATGTACAAAAACAAGTAATGTGGAAAGTGCTCAGCCCTAAACAATCCACTGTTTCAATATCAAGCAACAGGTAAACAAGAAGCTAAAAAAAACAGGTAACCCTCTCGGAAATACTCACAACATTCCCCTCTGGTCCTACCTAACATGTACAAGAAACCCTCTGGGAAGAACACTCAATTTAATCCCTCTAGTTATATATATAAATACTCTCTGAGGAAGAACTCATAGTCAAATCCCCTTATAGTCTATGGAAGTCAGGAACTCTCTGAGGAAGCTCACGTAGTCATTTGCACTTATAGAACCATGTTCAAGGACTCTATGACGAATCTCACTCGGTCAATTCCACTTATAGCCCATGTTGTTCATATTAAATCTAATGAAGAACTCATTGTCATTCCCCCTTATAGTATAAATAGTTCTGGAATAAAATCAATGACTCTATGAGGAAGCTCACTAGGTTAATTCCCATTATAGTCTAAAGCAGGCAAGGACACTGTGAGTAATCTTAGTCATTCAATTCTCCTTATATCCCCAAGTGGTTCTAGGATCTCTTAGGATGCTCCCTCGGTCAATCCCTCTTATATCCTAAGTGCTCAAATACTCTCAGATAAAGCTCAGCCAGTCAATTCTCATTATAGTCTACTACACCAAGTTCTCAGAGCCCTGTGTAGGACAATGAGTGTAGCAATATAATATGGGAAAAGTAAACCTATAGAACTACATGGATAAACTGTACAAATCATTACAAGAATGTCAGAAAAAAACTCTTCATCTTATTATAGTAGAAATGGAAAACATGGAAGGCATCCAAACTGGGTAAACAGGACCAAACGGTTGTAAAAAGAACATGAAAGGGAAATACATCCAAATCATATCAATTATCATTATTCACATACAATTTACTTCTACATAGGCATACAATAATGGAAGGATAACACCATGGGTAAAATGGTAAACATCCAATACCAAGGTCAAGGGTATTGGTTTAATTTTCACATAATACTCAACGACATTGAACGGAAGGGCACAAACCACCTTCCATGGATTTATAGAAACGGTATATGTGATCCTAGAAGCTTGAATCACCCAAGAGTGTCTAAGATCAACAAGAACATCTAAAAATTTCAATCCATGATATCTCACGGGAGAAGGAAAATTACGAAATGATGCTCAATCAAAAATGATAACTCACTGATGCGATTCCAATGCAACCAACAGTGTTCGATTCGGAGGGCGGAAGGAGGAACATGGGTTTGTCAAATATGTGTGGTTGTATAGAGCTCAAGGTCGAATAGGACATGAAAGTAAGATCTGGGTTCTTAAAAACTTCCCACCTTAAATAAATTCATCCCTGACTTTTCCTAGCATGGCGTAGAAGGATAAAGCTTGAACAGCTCTGGCCACTAAGCTCTTACATCGACCTCCCTCTCCCAAGTCTTATCCTTCACCCATCCGTGCTACTATAGCACTCATACCAGAGTAACATACCAGCCACAGAGAACCTTTTTACTACGATCCACTATCCGGATAGGATGCTCCTCAATGGATGCATCCACTTCCAACTCAACTTCCTCGGGTAGGAAAATAATAGATGAGTCTAAAATGTAGCGTCGATGCTGAGAAACATGGACTATTTCGTGCATAGATCGATACCTCAAAGATAACAACAACTGATATGGAACCGTCCCAACTCTCTTTAACACATCAAATGACTGGATGTACTGTGGTGAACATTTAACCTGTGTCCTAATCCTCTTGTGTCCCAACCTCAGTGTGGCATGAAGGAAAACCTAATCCCCAACCTCGAACTCCAAAGGTCATCTCTGCTGATCATCATAAGACTTCTGATGAGACTGTTTAGTATCCATCATTTTCGAAATTTACTCTATCTACTTTGTGGTCTCTTGAACTAGACGAGGTCCCAGCAAGGCTACATCTCCTACCTCTAACAATCATAAGGGTTATCGGCATGACCTTCTGTTAAATGACTCAAAAGTATCCATCTGAATATTGTATTGATAACAATTGTTGTAGGCAATTTTTATAAGATGTATATGCTTCTCCCAAGAACCTCCAAAATCCACCATGCAAGCTAAGAGCATATCCTCAAGCACCTGAATCGTACGCTATGACTGGGCATCTGTTTGAGGGTGGTAAGTTGTAATAAAATGTATATGTGTACCCAATGCCTTCTAAAGCCCCTTCTAGACCCAAGAAGTAAAATGTGGATCCCTGTCTGAAAAAATGGAGTGTGGAAATTAATGCATATGTACAATCTCTCAGATGTACAACTGTCCCAGCTCATAAAATTTATGGTCTCATTCATTGGCATGATGTGATCATCCTTTGTGGGTCAGTCCATGACAACACAAACCTTTTCATTCCCTCGAGGCAACCTCAGCAAACCTATCATGAATTCCATCGCAACATCATTCCACTTCAACTCAAGAATGGGTAACTATTGTAAAATCCCTTCTTGTCACTAATAATCATCTTTCACCTGCTGACAAGTGGAACACCTCATAATGAAACTAGCAACATCCCTCTTCATAACTGGCCACCAAATACTGACAGTGTAGATAATGATACATCTTGATGACACCGAGATGAACTGCCCAAACCGATGAATGAAAGTCTCACATAAGCTTCTCGTTTATATCTATTGGTCCTCATATAGGTCCCAAGAAATGAGATATCGGATCCTCACCAATGTTCTATCCAGTAATGGGGTCCTCTCCTGACACACTCTCTCTTAGGACTAGGCCTACATAATCTGATAGCTACCTCATTCGAACTCAATCAAGAAGAGTAGAGGTAACAACTACAGACAATAAACATTTATGCCCCTATCAGTCGTGATCCTCCAAATGAATATAAGATAATAGAGGCATAAAAAATCACTCAATGATGGCCTCGTAAACTGCATATATCTGTGTCCTCATGCTCAATTCATCAGCCAATACATTGCCCTTCCCAGGGATGTAGGCAAGTTTGATGTCAAAGGACTGAAGATACTCAACGAACATGCACTATCTCAAAAATAAAATCATGCCGAGTGAAGAAGTACATGAGGCATTTATGGTCACTGAAAACCACAAAATTCTCTCCATGAAGATAATTTCTCCAACAGCGTAGGGCATGAACAACTGTTGTCGACTCTAGATCCTGTGTCAGGTAATTCCCCTCATGCGACCTCAACTGCTGAGACTTGTACGCACCCACTCCATCTCCTAGAACAAGAATAGCTCATAGACCGATACATGAATCATGACAATAAATAGTATATCTCTTTCCCTGCTCTGTAAAGACTAGTATTAGTGATGAATTCAACTTCCCTTTCAGCTCCTGAAAGGCTGACTCTTGAGAATCTGACCATAAGAACTTCACACCCTTCTTAGTCAGAATCGTTTGTGGTGCTTCTAAGCATGAAAAGTCCTGTATGAAACATTTTTAGTATCCAAAAAGCCATAGAAAACTCTACACCTCAAAGAATTTATTCAGCTGCCCCCAGGAAACTACAGCTCTCACTTTCTCTGGGTCTAGTGATACCCATACCTCTTAGATAATGTGACCTAGGAATGGAATATGATCAATCCAAAAGTGGAACATTGAGAGAATAGAATAAAACTGATTCTCAATGAGTGTAATCAAAATGATTTGAAGACGGGCAGTGTGGTCATGTCGAGTGTGAGATTACACCAAGGTCTTGTCCACAAAAACAACCACGATGGAATCGAAGTATGGATGGAACACTCGGTTCAACAGTGCCTCGAAATCTATAGGTGTGTTTGTGAGACCGAACAACATATCCATATACTCGGATAGACAATACCTTCTCTGGAAGGATAAAAAATATATATCTAATGCTCTAACGTGAAACTGATTATAACAAGACCTAATTTCAATCTTCGAGAACACCCGGGCTCCTCGAAACTGATCAAAGAGATCATCAATCATAGGCAAGGGATATACGCTCATGACCATCACTTGGTTCAACATCTGATATTCAACACAAAGCCTAAGGGTACCATCTTCCTTCATCGCAAATAGGACAGGCGAAACCCATGAAAAAGAACTGGGTCGGATGAAACACTTTTCATTCAACTCCTCCATCTGTTTTTTGAGCTCCTGCAGCTCTGGTGTAGCCATCATGTAATGAGAAATAGACATAGGTGTTGCTCCGGGAACAAAATCAATCGAGAATTATACCTCACGCTCCAGAGGAAAACCTGAAAAGTCCTCTGGAGGGACATCCCTAAAACAATCTACCACTGGATGAAAGTCCAACTATAAAGTCCCCTGGGCATCCAGATACAGACTAGAAATTTGGACTATTACTCCTCTAAACCAATGATGCTCTTGACCCGATCTACATGCATGGACATCCCAGTCTCCCCTACAAAGAAATGATCCACCCTATAGTGATACAAATCTCACCCTATGGTAATAATAATCAACGACTTCCTAGAAGGGAAGTTGCCAATCCATTCTATGAATGAAATCATATCCTTTCATCTCTAGGAAATAAAGTTCCCATAAAAAGTTCCATCCACCAACCACTTGTGGGAACTCCCTACGCAGATGTCCACTGGCCATTCTAGTCCCCACAGTGTTTCTAGCATCATGATATCGATAAAGGAAAGGATACATAGCCCATTTCTCTCCACAATAGCAACAGATGTAAAGCTATAGGAAGCCCCTATATCAAAAAGAGTAGAAGCTAAAACTGAGGCTACTAAGATCGTACCTCGAACTATGGAGGGTATGTGATCCTTCTCTTATAGGGTCTTCTCCACTGAAAATGGCTAGCTTATGCTGTCGTCATATGACCGTACCTGCACACTCTGAGCTGATCAACCCTATTTTCACTAAAGAGCCAGTGACTGAATACCATGACCACGACCACCACCTCAGACCGAACATCTGGATGAACCCCAGATTCCAGACTGGTGAGAAACTTGTGTTGCTACTCTTGAACATGGGGTCATAGAAGGACCCATGTAACTATATTTTGTTGGGAAGAACTAACAAAAGCATTGATGGTGAACCATCTTACTGCAAGATTGGCACTCTGCTGGGTCTGTTGGGTAATGTGTCCTTGTATTCCCGCTCTTCCCGCACTGGTATCACACCACATGGATACCAGAAGATGCATCCCACCTACTCTGATATCCTCATGAAAACTCCCTGCAGCACTTCATGCTATCAGAAGGAGGAATACTAACTGTGGATGTCGAACTGACTTGGATCACCACTCTATAATCCTTCATATTGTGCTCTGCGATTAGTGCCTGGTTGACTATAGAAGATATCGATGTCAACCTAAAGATGTTCACCTACGATGGGATGCCGTGCCTCAGACCATCCTCAAACATCTGTGTAGGGAAAAAATCCTCACCTCCTGGAATAGGTGTGAAATGATGCAGCTATGTGAAGTGAGAGGAAAACTCCATTATAGTTAGAGTACACTGCTCTAGTCTCATGAACTCTCGGGCTCGATCAGCCCTGAAGGTATCTGGATAGAAGTAATCGTAGAAGATATTCAAAAATTCATCCCAAGACATATTTTGTTGGTGGCCCTCCTGTGAGATCACATCCCACCACCTATTGGCGGAGTCTCAAAACATGTATTTAGAGAGCTTCACCCAATTATTTGGAGGTATCTCTAGATACTAGAAAATCGTCAGTGTGGCTTCTATCCATGACTCTACAGCCTAGGTCCTCCATCCCTTGAGAATGTAAGAGGATGTTTCTCTTAAATGACCTGCATCAATTCTGTCTTTGACGGGGCAGGAGGTGACACTCCCTAAAAGGAATGCATCATCCTCAAAACCCCTCTCTAAACTATACATCATCACCTATGTTAGGTACAATGGCAATTGCAATGGCTGGCACAACTATAGGACCCACTAGAAGTCCCTAATAACCCATGTCTACTGTCTGATCACTCCCTCGAAACTGGTTCTCAACTGGAGGACTTCATTGTGGCATGACACGGTATGGTCAAGCACACACCATATATCGATATTATCAAAGATTGACAACTAGAAGCATAATAAGGGAGCAAGAGTAAGAAAGCATTGGCGTTATACAGAACATGAATACACGATGTGTACAATTCCTACACAGCGTGTTCGCTTAAGTCATTTACATGGTCGTTTACACTAGCCCAAACTAGTCGTGTAACACCCGAAACACACAGTGTTTTGTCTTAACACATGGCGTGTACTTAAATCCTATGTCCCTGCCTAAGTCATTCTACACAGTTAAGCCACACGACTCTCCTATGAAAAGACTACACAACGTGTTCAAGGTGGACATGGCATGTACTAGACATGATTCACCGGGCTCGTATTGTTAGTGACATGTCCTAATACATGGATCACACAACACGACATGTACGTGAAAGGATAACACCGACCCATGTTGTTCATGACATGACTGAGTACCTGGGTCAGACTACACGATGTGTTCAAGGATGATACAACGTTTATATCTTTAAAAATATCCATATGTGTTGTTATTTACCCGGGTGGACACTAGGTTAACACCACACAGCATATATAGAGGGCACACGGTGTGTCCTCGAATGAAAATCCCTATCCCGTGTCTCTGCCCACAAGGCGTATGACACGGTTTGAGATTTCACGACGTGTACATAAAGTACACGGTGTGAACTTATGAAAAACATTTTTTCCTGAACAGAAGAACACAAGGTGTGTCATCAAAACTACATGGAATGTATTCTGGGTTTTACCAGATAATAAACCTCAAAAGAAACTCCAAGACCCCAAAACAACTGAAACAAACATTGGATGTTCCAAATTCTGATCTGTGGGATCACATACTCCCCGAAAATCCGAACTTGGCATCTTATGCATATTATTACAAGGAAAACAAGGCAATGATCCACCAAATTTCAGTCCATAAGGGCCCAAAACACCTGAAGAACCAAAGATTGGCATTCATTCCACCAAAAACCTTACACAACCAATACTATAAGGTCCTGGCCTTAAACATTACTTATTATTGAATTAAATGAAGAATTCACATTGGGGATCTTTTCAGGTTTAGAGTTGTAGAGAAATAGGACATAACTATTACATCTCAAATATTACAAAGTATTCACATCTACTCATCTTCCTTATTTTTTACAAAATAAAGACTCTTGAACACAAGAGTCATGTCTAGATCCTTGTTTTAGATAGCCTGACATTTCCTTGATCTCATCCTTGACCCTATTCATCTTTATATCTTGTGATAAACATTTCAAAAAAACATGGGATGAGCATAAAAAGCTCAGAAAGGGTTATAAAAATACGGAATGTAAACATTAGTCTATGTATACACAAGAATAAATGAAATCATTCTTTACTGATAAAACATGAAATATTTAACATACCTCATGAAATCATAAGATTTATGAATAAATCATAGAAATCATAAGACATATAGGTAACATGAGGCATTCATACCATTATTACAAAGGGAGTAAGCCTCATGGTTATGTTTGGAATACCCATCACAGTATATTCCCTAAATCTCTTCGGAAAACCTTAACTTTTAACCCCTTTGAGTTAGATGATGCATTGGACAGCTATATCGGGCTCACCCGCCCATAGTTTATCATAGAACCACCCATCTTCATAAACAATTCCCACGAACCATAAAATAATCATAGAACAGTAATTATGCATAAAAGAGAGATAACATTCCCACATTGCAATAACAAAATAACTTTTTAAGATATTTATATAATGAATCCATTATAAAAACCGTTTTTTCAACCATTTAATACATTTAATAATGTGATTTTTGAATAAAAGTCTCCCATAGCACATTGATGCTTTTAAAATTTTAAACCATCAATATCCATATAAATAAATCATTAAAACCATTTTGAAAAAATGGTTATTAATGAGAATTATTTATAAGAATAAATCATTAAATCATTTATGGTGATATTTTAATGAAAGGGTTTTTAACAAAATTCGAGACACTTGAATACAATAATTGTGAAATAAAACTTAATCAGAACTTTATAATATCATGAGAATAAATGGGTTCATGATAAAATATTCCAAAGGACAGTATATACAGCCTATAAGTGCGACTTATATTAAGAAGTTCCCCGGTAAAAATAAGACAGCCTAACAGCGTCACTTTTAAATTTAGAAAACGAGTTGATGAGACAAAAAAGGAATCTCATCACTTGGAAATAGATATTACATCAACAACGATATATAAGAACATATCCCAACATAATAAGATGTAAATTAAAAGACCTATCAAATTAAGTCTTTTACAAAGAGGAGTGTGAAAGATTCCCTTACCGACTTGGGTAACTTTAGAAACATACATCCCACGAAAGAAGGACTATACAACATTGATGTAAATACTCATAAACAAAATTATATTTCACAAAGAGTATAATAATGGGCATCACATACACCACTCCTTGTAAATTGTGGCAAATGTATCACAAATCTCACGGGAATAAAAGTGAAATGAAAAACCCCATATGAAAACTCGGCAGCCTCACCGGGCCACTTAAAACTTCCAAAAAATGGATTGATGAAGTACAATAGGGACTCTCATAATATTAAAATATAATGTATAGTAAGAGGAATATAATATAACATCCCCCATCCTAGGGAAGAGGAGCTTAAAAGAAATGAAATAAAAGAGAGTACTTAAAAAGAAAGAGATGGGTAGGATTCCTTACCTCAAGTTCGACTTGTCTTGTTCATTTCATTATATTCCTGAATAATAAACTTTGGTAAATTTATAATTGGTTAAGGACATAATTTAAAGTTTATAATTCAATTAATATCATATATTATCATGTTATAATATTTAGTTAAATTATTTGAGTTCATATCATACGTTTTGTCGATGTTTCGGTACATGAGTCAAAAATGATCTTTTTTGAAAAGCATTGTCAATTTAGTTGTATGTACATCATATCCAGAATAGTATTAATAATGTAAATATCATATATATACAGTATATATTCGTTTTATACTTATTCCATAATATTTTGAGATAAAAAGAAATGAAATGCACCATTCATGGAGACGGTAGGCCGTACGTACGCATGAACGCTACTTTCATTTCTTTGGCATATTAATGGAATTAAAACTAAATGAGAGAGAGATATATTATAATTATTGTATAATATATATGCTATATAGGTCACATATGTTCATTAATTTCATTTTTATAAATTCTATGTACTGCATAAATGAGTCACATCACTTGAGGGGGCGGTAGTCCACACTTCCTTGTATGAAATTATCGCATTCGCACAAAATGCAAAGAATAAAGGTATGTTTTAATTATAAAATACAGATTTATAAATAAAACATAAATAAAATATATATCATATATAAAATACATTGACATCATAATGGAGACCATGAAAGGTGTTAATAGAAGATTGAACAATCATTGTATCGTGAGGCTGTAATTCATCATCCACAGAAACAGTATATTCTTTAACCATTATACGGAGGTGCGTGTATGTGTAGATATAATACATCACATAAAAACATCATAGTATATTTAAGATACTGTTTTTGTTAAAAAATAAAGGAATAAAATGTGTTTAGGGGTTTGGAGAAGAAAAATAAAACAAAAGAACACAAGTGAAGACATTACCTTTAAATCGGGTAAGTCCTCTTGGTTTGAACCAAAAGGGTTTCTTGAAGATCATTCTACCAAATTTGAGGCTTCGATGATGAAGAGATGGATGTGGAGAGATGAAATGGGCTGGTTATGGCCGATAAAATGGCTTTAGAGGTGTGGGTATGGTGGTAGAGGTGGGGGCCTTTTATAAGAGAAGAGGAGGGGCACTCTTGGAATGTTATAATATATTAATTTATTATATAATGAATTTATGATTTTAAAGGTCCCAAAATCATATATTTCTAGGATAATATGATATGGTTTTGAAATCAACTCATACTATAGGGTTTTGACAAGTGAAAGTCTTTGAATATACCCTATATTCTCATTTTATTTAAATAGTTCATTTTTAAGGTAATCACTGCATCATCACGGTGTCATAAATAATTTTATTTATTTAATGTCAAAAAATTATAAAATAGCTATCATTAAGTAAGAAATCTTTATATATTTCTAATTAATATTTATAGTCAAAAATATTACTTGTATAACCTAATGTAAAAATTGTTTTAGTAAAATAATACATGTTTGTGACAATTTAATTTTAACATTAAATAAAAAGTTATTAATGTCATTTTCCAACCAAAGTGGCTCCATGTGGTCCCCAAGTTGACCCATGTATTTTCTTGGTCTTCCATGACTCATAAAATAAGGTTAGGACATGTTTCAAGGTCATTTCATATTATTATAACATTATCTTTACCTTAAATTACACTAATTACCATTAATCGTGAATAATAAAACATAAAAGTTACTATTCACCAAAAATTATTTTAATCTCATTGAACCACATTTTACTTTATAATGATAACCATGTATGTCAGATTTTTGAAAATCAAATATTAGAGGTGGTAAATTTTCATTTAAATGAAAAATCAGTTTCTTTAACTACAACTTAATGGTTTCACTATTCATCAAAAATTGATGTTTTTCAGAAAAATACCAAAAATTCACCCTAAGATATATTTGATATTCCGAATTCAAAGATGATGTATATTTTACAAAATTAAAAACATATAACTTTCATTAATTAATTTAATAATTAATTACCATTGTTAAAACAAATAGTGTGTTTTTAAGAAACAATATATATTAAAAGATTAACACTAGTTTAAGTCCAATTTCAATTTGAAATTAATTCCAATGACCACCATTGTATTAAAATGTAAAAATATATTCATAATAAAATTTAATCTTAATTAAAAATATAATCTATCCATATATATAAATCATATTAAAAGGAGGTTTTGAATTAAAAGGAGGTTTTGAATTAAAAGGCAACATTTTCACTAAAAATGATCTTTATCGGAAAAAAAAACCAAAATTTACACAATGTAAAATTTGATGTCCCGATTCTAAAGAAGGATTTTATTTTTTCAAATACAACATATAAAATTTCAAAAATTATATTTAAAAACGCTTCTCCATCAAAAGGTGGTTAATCGACCTTTTAAAGAATATTAGAAGATTTACCCTTAAAATTGGATTCATTTGCATTTTAAGACTCTAACATTTATTAGAGAAAATTAAAAAATATATTTGACAAACATATATAATCATTTTGTAGTTAGTTCCGTTCATTCTCTCCATTACAACGATTAGGCGTTAACTACCATTTAAAATAATATTATTTTATTATTATAGTGCAATGTAAGATTTCAAAGAAACATGTTGTCGCGTATTGGGTACGCCATCGAGCATAGCATTCCATTGATAGTAATATTCATATTTTATTCACAAATATGGATAAATATGAAAATGTCATATTCTTTATTTTCTTGGGGTGATAAATCCTTCCCCCCATTTGGAAATTGCATCTTCGCAATTTTAAAAATTAGGATTCGAAAATTCATTGAATGCCCCACATTGAAAAAGGAGTAAATTAAACTATCACTTTTAACGAAAGAAAGGGAAGTACAAAGGTCACTCGTGTTAACCCATGCTAGGATTCCATGTAGGAAAACATTGATATGGAAGAAAAAACAAAGGGTCATGTTCTGAGGGAGAGTGATACAAAACATTTTTAGGAAAAGTTAACCACCAGAAAATCACAAACTGGTGATGGGTTAAATGGTATTTGATTCCCCAGTAGGAAAAGTTAACCGAAAATATTTTTGTTTTTAAGTAACATTTCATTGAGGAAATTTTTTATGAGCCTAACTAAATCATAGTGAAACATACTTACTTGTCATGTTGACTTTCAAATTTTACAAAATTTCTTACACGAACTCATATTTTCTCTAAAAGACGAGTATTTAGGATGACTTCTTCACATTAAGAGAGCTATAATCAACTTCCAGAGAGTCATATAATCCATTAAATAGAACTATATACTTCCCATGTCTTTATACCTTAACCAAAACTAAAACCAAAAATATTAGGTTTAGATAAGATAATAACCAAAAAGGATAATCCATTATAAAATAATTCTATTCATAATCTCCAAAATTTGTCAAGCAATACCCAAAGTTCAACAAAGAAAATTCAATAAACATCTATCCATAAAATTCTTCTATGTAATCAAAACTAAGACTGAAACCAAAATCTCTGTGGGATTTAATCACATAGTCTTCCAAGATAAAACTTAACATTTATCTTCAAATAACATCAGTTACTCATAAAGTCTCATACTAAAAAGTAATTAACCTAATCACATATCCACCATGATAGGTTAATAATTTCCCTAGATAACCTAAAATATACTTATTCTAGATTCATATGATCATCTAACTAAAAAAATTAGTCAAACTAACCAGGGAATTCATGTAGTCCTGTGGTCGACGATAAATATCAGTTGCACTTTGATTGGGGGTTTGATTCCTGCAGCTTTGTCCGATGCGACGAGTTATCACACGGTCAGTGTGTTGTCCTTTTTCCCAAACTATATAATTCTCATAACATTCCCCAAAAGGAGATAAAATCATAAAAAATAACCATAACATAATTTAACCTCAAGTTTATCTCATATCGTGCATATTCCATCATAACATACAGTAACCCATAATTACATCAAATGTAAGGATTATATAAACCTTAATGGTTACCTATATAATTATTAACTGAACTTCCACATCGAGTTGGTTCTCTCAAACATGATTCATTAGAGAACTCACCAAGGTTCAAGTGGTTGATCATGACTCTTGATAGTTGGTTTAGAATAACCACGAGATTTCTCATTGAACCCCCCATTTCATCCAGTCTCTTAATCAGAGAACCACAATAGTTTCCTTCAAATGCATTGTCACTTTGGTTCCTGCTAGATCCATCCATTTACTAAAACCAAAAATTTCAGTGTGAGTATATCAAAATATCATCTTGTACTAAATAGGAAGATATACACTAAGATATATTTAGTCATTCACTTTATCTAAAAACTATGACTCTTTCTGAAATCCTAGCCATTATGTTATTGTCACATATTCATAAACAGTACCATATCCTCTAAAGATACCTAAACCAACCTATGATGCCAACTAGAAGGATCCAGCCTTAAACATTACGTATTATTGAATTAAATGAAAAATTCACACTGAGGATATTTTCAGGTTTATAGTTTTAGAGAATTAGGACATAACTATTACATCTCAAAGATTGCAATGTACACACATCTACTTAGCTTCCATTTTTTTCACAAAATAAAAACTCCTGAACACAAGAGTCATGTCTAGTTACTTCTTATAGATAGCCTGATGTTTTTTTGATCCCATCCTTGACCCTATTCATCTTTATATCCTGTGAAAAAAAATTCAGAAAAACATCGAATGAGCATAAAAAGCTCAGTAAGGGTTATAAAATTACAGAAATAAAACATTAGTCCATATATACACAAGGATCAATGAAATCATACTTTACTCATAAACCATGAGAAATTTAACATACCTCTTGAAATCATAATATTTATGAATAAATCATAGAAATCATAAGACATAAAAGTAACTTAAGGCATTCATAACATTCTTACATAGGTAGTAACCCACATGGTTACATTTGGGAATACTAATCACAGTATATTCCCTAAATCTCTTCAAAGAAACCTTAACGTTTAACCCCTTCTGTTACCTAATGAATTGGAGATCTATATTGGGCTCACCTACCCTTAGTTTATCACAGAACCACCCGTCTTCATAAAAAATGCCCAAGAACCATAAAATAATCATAGCACATAAAAAACCATAAAGGAGAGATAAAATTACCACATTGTAATAACAATATAACATTTTAAGATATTGAAATAATGAATCCATTATAAAAACCTTTTTCAAAACAATTTAAAACATTTAATAAAGAGATTTTTGAATCAAAGTGTCCCATACAACATTGAAGCTTTTAAAATTTTAAACCATTAATATCCATATAAATAAATCATTAAATTCATTTGGAAAACATGGATATTAATGAGAAATATTTATAAGAATAAATCATTAAATCATTTAAGTAGATATTTTAATTAAAGGGTTTTTAACTAAATTAGATACACTTGAATAAAATAAGTGTGGAGTAAAATTTAATCAGAACTTTATAATATCATCAGAATAAATGGATTCATGATATAATATTCCAAAGTACAGTATATACACTATATAAGAGTGAATTGGTGCATGACAACAATGAAGTCTCAGTAGAAATGTAAAATGAGATGAAATCCCTTATAAAGAAGGTATCCTTAAATTACAGATAAATCAATGTCATAATTATGTGTGACAAATATATATAGACCCAATATAAGTGGATATTAAGTGTAAAACAACCAGAGGTCATTCACACATATTCATAGGATGACATATTCAATAAGTACATGTTGAACCCAAGGAAATCGAAATTGGGTTAAGAAGTTCCCTGGTAAAAATTTGACAGCCTAACTTCATCACTTTAAAATTTAGAAAACAAGTTGATGAGACAAAAAGGGTATCTCATCACATTGAAATAGGTTTTACATCAATAAGGATATAGAAGAACATATCCCAAAATTATAATATGTAAATTAGAAGACCTATCAAAATAAGACTTTCAAAATGGGGCTGGTGAATGGTTCCCTTACTGACTCGGGTAACATTCGAAACGTACACCCCACGAAAGAAGGACTATACAACATTGATGTAAATAATCATAAAAGAAATTATATTACACAAAGAGTAGAATAATGGGAATCACATACACCACTCAAAGGAAATGGTGGAAAAGGTATCATAAATCTCATGGGAATAAAAGTGAGATGAAAAATCTCTTACGAAAACTCGGCAGCCTAACGACGCCAATTTAATCTTCCAAAAAATTGATTGATGAAATAAAATAGGGACACCCATAATATTAACATAGAAATTAAAGTAAGAGGAATATAATATAAGATCCCCCAACCTAAGAAAGAGGATATTAAAATAAACAACATAAAAGAGAGAACATAAAAAGAAAGAGATAGATAGGATCCCTTACCTCATGTCTGACTTGTCTTGTTCATTTCTTTATATTCCTGAATAATAAACTTTGGCCAATTTATAATTTCATAAGTACATAATTTAAAGTTTATTATTCAATTATTATCATATATTACCATGTTATAATAATTAGTTAAATTATTTGAGTTCATATCATACGTTTTGTGGATGTTTGGTACATAAGTCAAAAATGATCTTTTTTTAAAATCGTTGTCAATGTAGTTGTATGTACATCATATCCAGAATAGTATTAATTATTTAAATATCATATATATCCAGTATATATTCGTTTTATACTTATTCAATAATATTTGTAGATACAAATAAATGAAACGCACCGTTCATGGAGACGGTAGGCCGTACGTACGCATGAACGCAACTTTCATAGCTTTGGCATATTAATGGAATTAAAACTAAATGATAGAGATATATATTATTATTCCAATTTTATATATATTTTATATATTTCACATGTGTTCATTAATTTCATTTTTATAAATTCCATGTATTACATAAATGAGTCACATCACTTGAGGCGGTGGTAGTCCACACTTCCTCGTATGAAATTATCGCAGTTCCACAAAATGAAAAGAATAAAGGAATGTTTTAATTATAAAATACAGAATTATATATAAAACATAAATAAAATATATATCATATATAAATTACAGTGACATCATAATGGCCACCATGAAAGGTGTTAAGAGAATATTTAACAATCATCGATTCGTGGGGCAGTAATTCACCATCCACAGAAATAGTATGTTCGTTAACCATTTGATGGAGGTGTGTGTAAGTGTAGCACTAATATTTCACATAAAAACATCCTAGTGTATTGAATATACCGGTGGTTTTACAAAATAAAGGATTAAAATGAGTTTAGGGGTTTGGAGAAGCAAAGTAAAACAAAAGAACACAAGTGAATACATTACCTTTAAATCGGGTAAATCCTCTTGGTTTGAACAAAAAGGGTTTCTTGAAGAGTATTCTCCCAATGTTTCAGCTTCAATGATTAATAGAGGGATTGGTAGAGATGAAATGGGCCGGATTTGGGTGAGCCAACGGCTTGAGAGGTGTGGGTAAGGTGGTAGTGGTGGGAGACTTTTATAATAGAAGAGGAGGGGCACTCTTGGAAGGTTATAAAATATTACATTATTATAACATGATTTCCGGATTTTAAAGGTCCCAAAAGGATATACTTTGAGGATAAGGTTATAAGGTTTTGAAATCCACACATCCAATTGGGTTGTGACAAGTTTAATACTTTGAATATACCCAATATTCTCATTTTATTTAAATCATTCATTTTTTAGGTAATCAGCGCATCATCACGGTGTCATAAATAAATAAATTTATTTAATGTCGAAAAATTATAAAAAAAATATAATGATGTTGGAAATATTTTTATATTTATAATTAATATTTATAGTAAAAAATATGACTTTTATATCCCCATGTATGTTTTTTTAGTAAAACAATACATGTTTATGACATTTCAATTTTAACTTTAAATAAAAAGTTATTAATGTCATTTTCCAATCAAATTGGCTCCATGGGGTCCCCATGTTGACCCATGGATTGACTTGGTCGTCCATGACTCATACAATAATGTTAGGACATCTTTCAAGGTCATTTCTTATTCTTATAACATTATCTTTACCTTAAATTACATTAATTTCCATTAATCGCAATTAATAAAACTTAAAAAATACTATTGACCAAAAATTATTTTAATCTCATTGAACTACATTTTACATCCTAATGACAACCATGTATGTAGGATATTTGAAAATAAAATCACAGAAGTGGTAAATATTCATTTAAATGAAATATCAGTTTCTTTAAACACCACTTAGTGGTTTCACTATTCATCAAAAATTGAAGTTTTTCAGAAAAATAAAAAAAATTCACCCTAAGAAATATTTGATATTCTGAATTAAAAAATGATGTTTATTTTAAAAAATTCAAAACATATAAGTTTCATTGATTAATTTTATAATTAATTCCCACTGTCAAAACAAATAGCGTGTTTTTAAGAAACAAAATATCTATTAAAAGATTGACACTTGTTTAAGTCCAATTTCAATGTGAAATTATTTCCAATGACCACCATTGGATTAAATGGTAAAAATATATTCATAATAAACTTTATTCTAAATTAATAATATAATCTATCCAAATAATGAAATCAGATTAAAATGCGGTTTTGAATTAAATGGCAACATTTTCACTAAAAATGATCTTTATCGAAAAAATAACAATAATGTACACAATGTAAATTTTTATGTCCCAATTCTAAAGAAGGATTTTATTTTGTAAAATAAAACATATAAATTTGAGAAAATTATATTTAAAAATGGTTCTCCATCAAAAGGAGTTTAATCGACCTTTTAAAGAATATTAGAAGATTTATGCTTAAAATTGGATTCATTTTCTTTTTAAGGCACTAACATTTGTTGGATAAAAGTAAAAAAATATTTTATAAAAATATATAATAATTTTTTAGTTAGTTCCGTTCATTCCCGCCATTACAACGGCTAGGCGTTAACTACCGTTTAAAATAATATTATTTTATTATTAGAGTGCAACGTAAGATTTCAAAGAAACTTGTTGTCGCGTATTGGGTACGCCATCAGGCATAGCTTTCCCTTTAAAGTAATGTCAATACATTATTCAAAAATAAGGATAAATATGAAAAGGTCATATTCTTTATTTACCTGGGGTGTTACAAATACCCTTTCAAAATAGCAGGTATTCTTACCAAGGCATCTATAACAACATCATGCATATTTTACACAACGTCTATCACAATAACATGCAATCTCTAATGCATCGTAGATGACATGGCAAGAATTTTTACATGTGATTTATAGTATGTGCCAATATAAATCATGAGATGTCATACCCTCATCTCATTAGTTTGTTATAGAAATAAAACCTCAATAATGTCAACAGTAATAACACAAAACATGTGAGTCACCCAGTGGTGAAAGTCATACCAACCATAAACCTTGAAAACTAGAAAAAATTTCATTAAACAAAGTAGATTGGATTTTCCATATACACTGGTTAGCTAATCCCAGGAACAACTTATTACTGAGTACCTATTCATTCCTATCTAGAACTAAAGGCTTTAAATAGTAAATCAAGAGAAAATTATTCCTCTAATACCACTTTGTAACATCCTGATTCTAGAAGCCACTGAGAGGTACCCCGTACTTGATTGGTCACATGGAATCAAGCGCATAACCCCAAATGCTAGAGGCTGCTGACTAGAAGCATGGGCCTTAGGTGTGATAGTGGTGAATCTATTCCCATATATGTAGAGTACACAGCGGACGAAAAACAAAAGCAATAGAAGAATCAGAAAACATCAATACAAGAGTAAACATAAGAAGACTGAAGGTAAAAAAAATTGCAACACATATATAAATGATGCATGATACATATATCTAGGAAGTATCAAAACAAGTCACAATGCTTGAATAAAAATATTACTAAACCAATGTACAAAATAAAATATAAAAATCTCCCCAATATCGCAAGCATAAGCTGGGTCCCCTGTTCTCTAGATCCACAGCATGTCATGTACCTGAAGTAGAAGTGTGCTTGCCCTTATCTATACATGCAGCAATATAATCTGTTTGGGCCAAAATCATGGACCAAATAGGGTGTGAGGCTAAATCTTAGTAGGAAACCACCTGATGATCTATGCCTAACAGTTAGTGAATTTATAGATGGTAATGTATAGAAAATAGTTAATAGGAAAGTGCTCAGTAGTAAACAGTCCACAATTTCAATATCAAGCAACAGCTAAATAAGAATCTAAAAATAAAGAGGTAACCCTCTAGGAAATACTCACATCCCTCCATTCATGTCCTACCTATCAAGTACAAGAAACCCTTTTGGTAACACACTTGATCTAACCCCACTGGTTCTGTATATGAAGACTCTTTGAGGATGGAGTCGCAGTCAATTCCACTAATAGTCTATGGTAGTCAAGAACACTTTGAGGAAGCTAACACAGTCAATTTCTCTTATATCCCCAAGGTCTAGGAATATATGATGAAGATCACTCGGTCAATTCCCTGTATATCCCAGTTCATTCATAGAATCTATAAGAAAGCACTCACTGTCAATTCCCCTTATTGTCTAAACTGTTCAGGAATAAAATAAAAGACTTTTTTTGGAATCTCTCTCAGTCAATTACACTTATAGTATAATGAATAAAAGGAATATATGAGGAATCTCCCTTGGTCAATTCCCCTTATATCCCCAAGTAGTTCTAGGATCTTTGAGGATGCTCACTCGGTCAATCCTCCTTGTATCCGAAGTGTTTAAAGATTCTGTGAGGAAGCTCACTCGATCAATTCCCCTTATAGTCTACTACAAAAGGTTCACATGGCCTTATGTAGGTCAATGAGCATAGAAGTTTAATATGTCCAATGTAAACCTACAAACTACATGGCTAAACAGTCCACACCATAACAATCATGTCAGAATAAAAACTCTTCATCCTACATCAACAGGCATGGAAAACATGAAAGGCAACCAAACTAGCTTAACAGGACCAAACCATCATAAACAGAACATGCAAGAGTAATACATACAAAGAATATAAATTATCAACATTCATATCCAATAGACTCTACATGGTCATAGAAGCATGGAAAACAAACAACAGGGGTAAAACGGTAAACACGCTATACCCCGTTCAAGTGTATTGGTGGAATTTTCACATAATGCTCAATGAATTCGAATGGAAAGGAATTTACAACCTACCTCATGGTTTTAGGAATGATATAAATGAACCTAGAGTCATTAATCACCCTAAAACGTATATTGTCTACAAAAACATATAAAACATTTAACCTACGCTATCTCAAAAGAGAAGATAAATCAAGAAACGAGGATCAAGTAGAAGAGAGAACTCACTGATGTGATTCCAATGCAACCAGCGGTGTTCTATTTGGAGGACGGACAGAGGTTCATGGTTTAGTTGAAGATCTACAGCCATATTGAGATCTCTATCAAATAGGACCTGAAAAGAAGATATAGGTTCTTACCAGTTAACTCATCATAATGTTAAAATATATTTAAAATTTTCAATTTCATTTGTATGTTGAATGGGATTTACCAAATTATATCACTTGGTAGTTTCTTCCAATGATGGAAGACTTATTCCCACTACATGTGAACTAGAGTGGAGATTGAGTTGATACTAAACATCACATGTTTCGGAAGAATAACCCAAGTTGAATTTATTACAAAACCAGATTCACATTTTATTTTCTAGATAGGTACGTAAATTATTGGACAACCACATAGTCACTATATTACTAAAAACTCATGATGTTATCCAATGTATATACTTTTCCCTATAAATTATCCCTGGAGTTCTCACTAGTGTTCTCCAATCCCAATCCCAAAATTACTAAATTGATCATTGAAAAATAAAATCCATTGTGATGAAAACTATATTGATCAAAGATGTAAATACATATATTATACATAATTTATATAACCTAATCATTATATCTCACGATAATCAAATAATCACGCAAATAAATAAATTAGTGCCTTTTCGAAATAGAATTACAAAAATATAATTCTACAACTCTCCTGATCCTTTAACAAAATAATGTAGAGACCCCTTTCTATACCCCAATTATTTTTATTAAAATAGTGTTTTAGAAGATATTAATCAGAATTTTTAATTTTACCATTAATGTAAAAATCTCATTAAAATTTTATCATGTGTTTATTCTTTGGAATTTTATAAAAAAAATCATGGGAGTAATATCATATTAAAAGAACATATAATATCAAGTGTTCTCCCAATTTTATGATATAAGGACTTATATTCTCAAATGAAAAAATATATTATTTAATATAATAGTATGAAATAACAAATATTAACAGTGTAGAAGAATCCATTTCACATGTTGTAGATATTTGGAAAAAGAATAGTAAACAATGGCATTGTGAACAAATCATAATGAGATCATGTTTACACACAATATTCAGAATAAATGTATAGGGGATTCATTACCTTGTGAACAAAATTAATATGAGATCATTACCATGTAAAATAATGTGATAACATAAACATATGAGTCTTTATACACATAATTATGTGAAAAATGTTATGTGCAATCATTTATATTCAAAATCATGAGAGCAAATAATAACATGAACATTTCCCCACAAAACATTATTATCACATGAGATATAACAACATAATAAATTCATTATTCAATACTTACAAAACCTCAAATCAATTAAAAATACATATTTGAACCATCAAAAAACAATATTTAATCACATCATAAATACCACATTAAACGAAAATTGTGCTTCCAAACATATCTAGATAGTCTCACAAAAATTGAACTTATCAATATCCTGAACATATACCGAAAATATTTTCACCCAAGAAATTGTATTTACTAAGAAAATTAAAAGTTTTATTCATGAGAAATAAACAGGGAAATAAATAAATAAGTTTCAAATAGGAAAATGGATGAAACATTTGAAAAACATTGTGTAGAAATAACTTTTTAATTTCATATAAGTGATAAAGTAATGAGTAGTTATAAAAATTATTTTTTAGAAAGGTAAATGTTGAGAAATATTAAATTTTTAATTTTTAAAATCATTAATTAAAATTGATCCTCAAAAAATCCTTTTATAATTCCTAATGGACTTAATAGTTTAAGTGGTTTTTTTTGAAAACTATTACTTTTATAAATAATCTTAAATAATTGAGTCTCGAAAAAGATATAATTGTTTAAAAAGGGTAATGTGAATGCTTTGAAGAACACTTAATTTTGAAAAATAATAATAAATAATATATTTTATATGTGACTTAAATGTTATATAAAATTAAGGGATATGATTAAAATCTAATTTAGAATGGATGGAAAACCGTTTTAATCTTTTGAAATGAATTTTTTGAAACCCCATAACATAAAAAATGTTACTGAAAAATAAGTTTAAATAAATTGGAATATATATATTATGGTAACACAATATAATAACTAATTTTTATATGAAATATAATTTAATACATTTGAATGAAAGGAAAACATATATCGGAGAGGGAAATAATTGATAATGTGGGTGGGAGTTATTCTTAAATGTTATTGTCACGACCCGTCCTCGGGGCCCATGTCGTGACTACCCCTAGCCCGCCATCCATAGGCCAGGGGCTGGTGACTAGCACCAAAGGCGTAAATCCCGATTACTGGGAAGGCATTGCCTTTATAAAAGTAAACAAAACACCACAGAGTACAAGCCAAAGAAAAACACTAATTACAAAAGGAAGTGTTGAAAGGTAAAAGGTCCATAATACAAACCCAACTGAAAAGTATGGCTACAACTGAAAGGAAGTACAATAGGAAAGACAAACAGCTGGAATAATAGAAGCATCTCATGAGTTGTCCACCTCGGATACTACCTGAAGGCTAGGTACAGATAGCGCAACACCTGGATCGTCCACCACAGATCCTACCTGAAGGGTATGTACAGATAGCCTCTACAACGCTCTCGCCCTTCAACCTCCTCCGAGTATCGTGTCGTCATGAAATCCACCACCAGGTACCGTCCAGTCCTCGAACACTGCTCTCACCCTTCATCCTCCTCCAAGTATTGTCTCTTAATGAAGTCCACCACCAGGTACCATCTAGTCCCCGAAAACTAAGCCTATGTCAGTGCTACCCGTCACCTACAACCAACACAACGAGGTGCGGGCATAGCCCGTGCAGGGGTGATTATATGATACTCTATAGGGACCCAGAGACCCTCAACGTATCTCTAAATCCACAAGGATAACCACAATGCAGAAACTCGACAGATAACCCTTACATAGGTATAATCCCATACTTATACCTATGTTATCATGTAAGCAATCACAATCATGAGGAATCACATGGGTTATGAAATCAACGGATAACCACTACATAGATATATACCCATACATATACCTAAGTTATCAAGTGACCCATCTCAATCAGGAGGAAAACAAAAAGGTCATAGACTCAGCTCAAACCAGGATTTTCATTATCAAACCCGTAATAGCTGAAGAGCCCTGTCACTGTCGACTACAGTGATCCTGTCACAACTCCATTGTACTTCCCACTATCCTAAGACTGCTGAGGTACTCCTCTTGTCAAGTACCGCAGGTCAGCCACCCAAACATAGTAGTGCTTCCTACCGGGGTCTGCCACACAGACACAGTAGTGCATCCCCCCTAATATCCTGCAGAGGTACTCACCGGACGAGTACAACGGGTCTACAACCAAACTCAGTAGTGCTCCGTGTGCCATGGTTCTGCACCCAAACAAAGTAGTTCTCCATCCACTCGGCTAGTCGACTCACTCCAAGTCGAGTCGGTCAAGCAGTCGCCAGGTCTCAACCGGCTACACGGTCTCCGTACTCCATATGCTCATCTCTGGTAGGGTCCGCTCCATGATATACTGGTCGATACTCCACATATCACAAAGTCCCATGAAAAAGTATCCCAGAGGACCTCCATTTTGTAGTGGTCTCAACACAACTGACGGCGCGTCAATCGGGCGCCTGGTCTGTGAGTTATTAGCCTTTTCGTCCTAGGGGCCCGGTTGGTTTCGAGTGTGAACCAACCCGGTCGTATCTCAACTATCTCCCGAACTCTCATAGGTGATGTATGCAAAAAGATTGGTCTCATCAAGTGGAATCCAACAAAGTCGACGGCATGTCAATCAGACGTCTGGAGCTCAAGTTATAAGCGATAACGCTCCGAGGGCCTGGTTAGTTTCGGGTTCGAACCAACCCGTCTGTAACCAAAGTTCTCCAAAACCTTGAGTGTAATATACTGAAACAACCGTATCGATCCAAGGATGGTATCGTAACTGACGTTGCATCAACCGTAGGTTTGTATCCCATGTTATTGGCATTTGAACGAAATCTTCTAGAAAATAGGGCGTTCGGTCCCAGTCCGACCCAGCCCGAGACCCCCTGGGTCGGCCCGAACCAGGTCGACCCGACCCGGGTCCGAGTCCGGCACACTGGGGCACGGTCTAGCCTAGCTGGTGCAGCCCGGTTGCCAGTTGGCCTGCCGCGCTGAGCGGAACAGGGGGGGAGGCACGCGCCCCCCCTAATTGAAGCTGCCACCCCCGCGTGGGGGCCGCTCACTACTAGAGACACGGCGTTGGCCGCCGCATCTCCCTCAGTCACACGCGGCCGCGAGACCACCGCCTGTCGGTGGACCTTCCTAGTGGCACGCCGAGCACCGCCACCTCTGGCCGCTGGTGCCAGCGTGCCGGCGTGGTGCACCGGCACCCTCTTTCTCGTACCACTGGACGCGCTCCGGTGGTCCGTTTAGCTCGCCGCCTTTGCCAACGGTCCTCCCGGGACCCGACCTTCACTGCGGAGGCTTCAAATTGACTTTGCGGCCCCGTTTGTCATCTCTTGTCAATCTGCACACAACAATCAACCATCGGAGTCTTCGAATCGCCTCCGTGGCCCCGACTCCGACCGCGGTTTTGGTCAACCTCAACGGCGCAGCGCGACGGCGCCACACTTCTTCGATGCATTTATCCTTGTTTCCGTACGGAGCGACGACACCGTGTTGCTTCCATTTCAATCCATGAAGATAACCATCAAAAAATAAAAAGGGGGGGAGGTTCGGCCGTGTTTGTGTGGTCCGACCTACTCCATTATTTTGATAACAGTTGGTCGTTAATATCAAAGAATGTCCAATTAAAATCCGAACGTAAAGACAAAACCCCTACAGTTTTCCCCGTAATCAACAATTCCCAACCCGCAAACATATTCTTCGCGGATCAACTTAATATTTAGTTGATCCATGTTCTTTGATTTAGAATGAATTAAACATGGGTTAATTAAGATTCAAAAATTAATTATCTACGTTGAAAATGACGTCGCACGTCGTCGAATCGCGGAAGTCAAACATCGCGGAAACAAGAATCATCGGCGTCTCGTCATCAATCTCTGAGGATGGAATCTCTCACGGGCTACGGAGAGGGAAGAAGATGGTATGATGAACTCCCCTTTGCGGTGACGGAGTTCTTCGTCGAAGGATCGGTGTTCTTCACGATGATGGTGTGTTCTTTTCATTCTTTAAGGAGGAAGAACGTTCTTCGGAACATAGAGCTTTCCTCTCCAAATCCCCTCGCACAACGATTTAACCTCCCACGAAATAAGACTTTGTCTTATTTAATTATCCTACAGGCCAGCGATTCATTTGAAATTCAAATGAATCTATGAATTAATAACATTGAATTAGTTAATCAATTAAATATTTGTCTTTTCAATTAATGGGGGTTGCGTGGGCATTACCTAATTAAAATATGGGGTTTGAGGGAGCCGAAAAGGTGGGGCTCATGTGGGCCCCACCCCACAAATATCCAACCTAGTGTAGTAGGATATAGTAGGTCCCACTCTAACAACTTATCATAGATTTAACTACTTTAAATAGAATAAACATGGTTGCACCATTTTATTATATTCTTTTACTTAACCAAAAATTTTCAAAACCACACCCGAGAAAATGCAACTCCAGAAAAGGTGTTCCTAAGCAATTACAGGCGCTGTGATTTCATCGGTGCCCTCAGATTTCAATTTCGAGCACCGGTTCAAAATTTAGAGAAACTCGCTCGTTCGTTCACTGAATGTATCTGAGCCTAACTTCGGAAATTGATTTCGGGCACACCGGGTCTCGGAATCAGGCATCGTCAGAAAATTCGTTCTTGTAAAATCCCAATGAAAATTATGAAAAAAATTCCTTTTAATTTTATGGGTCTTTAAATTACTCCCACCTTAGGGCTTGACGTCCTCGTAAAGCTTTAACACTAACTAGGGATACAAATGTGGTACTGAGCATGCATATGAACCTTCCGCTAGTATGTGATCACCTGGAGGTTCCCGTGTTGCCAATGAAAGCGCACAAGAGGAATCGACCATCCTCGTAGGACCGCTCCAGTCGATCCTAAACTCCTATTGGTACCCCACAAAATTCACCGCATTGCCAATGTCCAGCTCCCCATGGTCGATGATATGCTTCAGGTCAAGTACGTATCTTCCCAGTCGAGATACATGGATGTCATCGTGAACCTAGTGCAACTGAGGTGGATGGGTCAAGCAGTAAACCACCTCGCCTACTCTGTTGAGGTCATTAAACGGACGGATGAACCTTGAAGGATACTTGCCACCTCGTCCACAACTCCATGGACCTCGTCGAGTTGAGAACCATAAGAAAACATGGTCACCATCCTCGAATTCTAGTGGTCTCCAATTCTTATTATGAACTTAAACTCAAAACACCTGCTGCCATGAGGGTATGTTTGACCGACTCAAGAGTGATCAGCCACACCATCCTATGCATGAGTTTATCTGGTGATCCCTGGGGCTTCCTTTTCTCTGACCAAGGAAATTCCATCCCAACGTTGTAGTTAGACCACATCCTTTTTTCCTAATACAGTCAATCTGAGCATGAATTGTGAATCCAATCCATACCGAGACCAACGTCGTAAGGCCTTGATGCTGCCACCAAGAGATTCCATCCAAAACTCTCACCTCAAGGGTCAGACCACACTGTCTGCGTATGTGTGATTATTTAGTCTCCTCACAAGGTATCTCCGACGTGAGGGTCAAGTCTACGGCTTACCAGAAACTCTAGGTCTGGAAGAAGATTCGTGGAAGGAAGGAATGATTCATATCAACGTCTGTTACTAAGGCAGCTAGTAGTGGACACAGATTGTACCTTGAATCATTTTTAGAGCCATTGGGTCACACTCCTTGACCGCATGTAGCCGTAACCCTCCCCCTCCCTCCAGCTCCCTGAGCCTAGTGAGGACAACTAAGGCGGGTGTTTGTAGAATGTTAAAATGTACACCACCTCATGCTTCTCTCCTAGCTCTTCCTCCACGTATGCTACTTTGCAGACTCTTATCTCCTTAAATATTCCTCTTCTTGAAATAATAAACACTCTAGAGTCTCTAAGACTGGCACCAGTTTCCTGTTTCTTACTGCACTGTGCAGTCTTCATCCGCTCCTAGATTATCCGCACCTTCTTTTCCAATGACCTATAAGATCTAATATGATTTCTCCTTTTTTGAAAAGAGAAATCGGTCTCATCCCCTGGATGAACCACACCCATTTCCTAGTACAGTGAATACTAACATGAATAATGCATTCATGTCATGGATGACATTTTAAGGCCTCGACGCTACTACTAAGAGATCCAACCGTCAATCTCACCTCCAAGGGTCGAGTCACACTGTCGGTATCAGTGTGAGGTCACGGGGTCTCCTCTACTTGAAATATCTAAAGTGAGGGTCAAGTCAACAGTTAAAACTAGGACCTCTCAGTATCAACCAAACAAAAGGATATGAAAGCAAGTGTCACTAGGATAAGGGCCATTTATTGTTGAAGCTCATACTAAAAAGAAACAAATACCACAGAAACATGGAACTAAATGTACAAAGAACAAAAGGAATCCACTAGTTCCGCTCATGGCCACCTACTCACGGAGCTCTACTGCCTTGTCCAACGCTTGGATGTTTCTCATGCACCCGCCGCTGCTTCTGCCTCGGTGGGTCCTCCAATGCCTGTGGATCAACTGTGCAGGGAGTCGGATAGTCATGTGCTAGGTGAACTTTCCTGCCACATTCATAAAACTTCATGCTCCTCATACGGCTGGCTCTGGTTCTTTTGGACCTCTGAATCATCTTTCTGCTGCCCACAGATGACTCAGCTACAGATCTAAAATCCTGCAGCAAAGGCAGTAGCTCCTGAACACGCTCGGGGTGTAGAGCCACTGGTACAATCTCCACTCTGAAAAAGGTCTCGAAGTCTTCCTAGATGAATTTTATATCATTGTAAAACTGGAACAAGTTGCTCCACCATATCTCAGCTGGTGCCTAAAAGAGGCTGGGAGCAATGATCACCATGATGTCTGCTGGCGCCCCTTCTAGCCTGAGGACTCTCACCATAACCTCCAGCCAATCCTTATCCACCTGCGGGTCCATCCCTCCCCTGAACCTAGGTGGCCTCTTGCGCTGGAACTCGTGTAGTGCGCTCAAGTGACGTGCACTCTCTGCTATTGGGGCTGGTGGCATGGGTGTCCCAACGGGTGGTAGTACTGCTGGTGCCTCTGCTAGTGCCTCAACTGGGATAGGGCCATGTACAGAGGCCTCGTCGCTCGACTGGCTGTCAGTACATACAACTCTCAAGGCTCTAGCTGGTCGTCTGCGGGGAGGCATTCGGAAAGGAACAAACGTGACACGGTCAAACGATTTATACCTGGTGAGATGACATGGTATGAGCTGACTTATTAAAACTTTTGGAGACACACACACAATCCGTGTTTTCAAGCACAAAGTCAGAAATCAGTTGTCAGGGTCCTCGTGTATGGATACGTCGGCCGCCCGCACCAACACTGGACTCCCAGAACGGAAAACCATACATGGTACCCTTAACACTATTGCTTCACGTAAAGAAAATATCATAGTTATAAGTTCTGCAGTAGAACAGACTCCTCTGATACCAATTTTTCACGACCCATCCTCGGAGACCATGCTGTGACTACCCTAAGCTCGCCTTTCATAGGCTAGTGGCTGGCGACTAGCACCAAAGGCGTAAATCCCGATAAATGGGAAGGAATTTCTTTTATAAAAGTAAACAAAACACCGCATATTACAAGCGGAAGAAAAACACTAAGTACAAAAGGAAGTGATGAAAGGTAAAAGGGATAGAATACAAACCCAACTGAAAAGTACAGCTATAACTGAAATGAAGTACAATAGAAAATACAAACAGCTTGAATAATAGAAGCATATCCTGGGTCTTCCACCTCGGATCCTACCTGAAGTCTAGGTACAGATAGCGCAGCTCCTGGATCATCCACCACGGATCCTACATGAAGTGTAGGTACATATAGCCTCCACAATGCTCTTGCCCGTCAACCTCCTCTGAGTATCGTGTCATCGTGAAGTCCACCACTGGGTACCGTTCAGTCCTCGAACACTACTCTTTCCCGTCAACCTCCTCTGAGTATCATCTCGTTGTGATGTCCACCACCGGGTACTGTCCTGTCCTCAAACACTCGGCCTCCGTCAGCGCTGCCCGTCGTCTGCAACCAACACAGTGAGGTGCAGGCAGAGCCCATGCAGAGGTGAGTATATTATACTCAGTAGAGAGCCCGAGACCCTCATGGTCTCTCCATATTTGACATGGAAAACCAAAAAGTAGAAACTCAACAGATATCCCTTTCGTAGGTATATGCCCTTACTTATTCCTAAGCTATCAAGTAACCCATCTCAATCATGAGGAAACACAAAGGTTTTGAAATCAATGGATAACCACTACATAGATATATTCCCATACATATACCTATGTTATCAAGTGACCCATCTCAATCATGAGGTAAACACAAAGGTCAAAGACTTAGCTCAAACCAGGATTTTCGTTATCGAAACCATAACTACTGAAGAGCCCCGTCTCTGTCAGGTACAGTGATCCGGTCACGACCCCGAGGTACTGTTCAATATCCTAAGATTGCTGAGGTACTCCTCCTGTTGAGTACCGCTGGTCAGCCACCCAAACATAGTAGTGATTCTCTCCGGGGTATTCCACCCAAACACAATAGTGCATCCCCCCTAATAGCCAGCAGAGGTACTCTCCGGACGAGTACCGCGGGTCTTCACCCAAAGTCAGTAGTTCTCTGTCCGCCTTGGTTCTGTACCAAAAAAAAGTAGTTCTCTATCTATTGTGCTAGTCGACTCACTCCAAGTCGAGTCGGTCAAGCAGTTGTCAGGTCTCAGCCGGCTACACGGTCTGTGTACTCCGTACGCTCGTCTCTAGGAGGGTCCGCTCCACGAGCTACTGGTCGATACTCCAAGTATCACAAATTCCCACGAAGAAGTATCTCAAAGGACCTCCTCATCATAGGGGTCTCAACACAATAGATGGTGCGTCAATCGGGCGCCTGTTCTGTGAGTTACTAGCCTTTTTTTCTTAGGGCCCCGGTTGGTTTCGTGTGCGAACCAACTCGACAGTATGTCAACTATACCTCGAACACTCATTGGGGATGTATACCAAACGTTCTGTCACATCAAGATGAATCCAACAAATTCTACGACACGTCAATCGGATGTCCGTAGTTCAAGTTATAAGCGTTACCGCTCTGAGGGCCCGGTTGGTTTCGGGTTCGAACCAACCCGTCCATACCCAATGTTCTCCAAAACCATGAGTGTAATATACTGAAACGAACGTATAAATCCAAGGATCGCATCACAATTGATGATGCATCTATCAGAGGTCTGTATCCCATGTTATGGGTGTTTGAATGAAAACTGCCCATAAATAGGGGTTAGGGCCCGGTCCGACCCGGCCCGAGACCCCCTGGGTCGGCCCGAATCGAGTCGACCCGACCCGGGTCTGGGTCCGTCACACTAGGGTGAGGCCCGGCCTGGCCTGCGCCGCCCGGCCCGGTCTGCGCCGCCTGGCCCGGCCTACGCCGCCCGGCCTGGCGGCCGGTTGTCCTGCCGCGCTAGAGCGACCCGCATGGCATGCTCGGCTATGAGGGTTGAGAGAAATAGGGGGAGGCATGCGCCCCTTTATTAAAGCCATGTCCCCCGCATGGGGGCCGCTCCCTGCCAGCGACGCGGCGCTGGCCGCCGCGTCTCACTCAGGCCCGTGCGTCCGCGGGACCACCACCTGCCTCCGTGGCTTCAACCGCGACAGACCTTCCTGGCGGCGCGTTGGACGCTGCCTCTGGCCGCCGGTGTCGGCGGGCTCTTCGGTGGACCACCGAACGCGCTCTGGTAGTCTGTTTAGCTCACCGCATTCGCCAACGGTCCTCCCAAGAACCAACCTTCACTGTAGAGGCTTCAAATTGACTCAGGCCGCGGTTTCGTTCGAACTCAATTTCATGGCACGATGGCGCCGCGCTTCTTCGCCGCATTTCTCCTTATTTCTGCATGGTGCGACGTCACTGCATTACTTCCATTTCAAGCCACGAAGATAACCATCAAGAAATAAGAAGGGGAGGAGGTTCGGCCGTGTTTGTGCAGTCTGACCTCCTCCGTTATTTTGATAACAGTTGGACATTAATATCGAAGAACGTCCAATTAAATTACGAACATAAAGACACAACCCCTAATGTTTTCCCCGCAATCAAGAATTCCCAACCCGCATTCATATTCTTCGCGAATAAACTTAATATTTAGTTGATTTGCATTCTTTGATTTAGAAGGACTTAAGCAATGGTTCATTAACATTCACAAATTAATTACCTACCTCGAAAATGACAACACACGATGTCGAGTCGGGGAAGTTGAAAGTCGTAGAAAAGAGAACCGTAGGATTCGTGTCGTCGATCTCTGAGGATAGCTTCTCTCACCGACTGTGGAGAGGGATGAAGATCGTACGATGAACTCCCCTTTGCGGTGACAGAGTTCTTCGTCGAAGGCTCGGTGTTCTTCGCAGTTACAGTGCATTATTCGCGTTCTTTAAGGAGGAAGAATGTTCTTCGGAACTTAGAGCTTTCCTCTCTAAATCCCCTCACACAACGAACAAACCTCACACGAAATATGACTTTGTCTTATTTAATTAACCCAAAGCCAACATTTCATTTCAAATTCTAATGAATCTATGAATTAATTACTTTTAATTTGTTAATCAATTAATGAGTTGACTTTTCAATTAATGGGGGGGTGTGGGTGCGTTACCTAATTAAAAGAGGGGGTTTGAGGAAGTTGAAAAGGTGGGGCTCGTGTGGGCCCCACCCCAAAAATATCCTACCTAGTGGAGTATGATATAGTGGGTCCCACTCCAACCACATAGCTTAGATTTTACTAATTTTAATAATATAATATTGGTTGCACCATTTTATTTTATTATTTTACCTAACCCAAAATTTTAAAAACCACTGCAAACGCAACCCCAGAAAAGGTTTTCCTAAGCAATTACTGGCGCTGTGAGTTAATCGGTTCCCTCAGATTTCAATTCCGAGCACCAGTTCAAATCTTAGAAAAACCCGCTCGTTCGTTCACGGAACATACCCGAGCCTAACTTCATAAATTGATTCTGGGCACACTGGGCCTCGGAATCAGGCGCCGTCAGAAACTGTGTTCTTCTAAAATCCACATGAAAATTAAGAAAAAACATTCCCTGGATTTTTACGGGTCATTACGGTTATATTCTTATTAATTTTAATAAACTCAATAATGAGGAATATTTTTATAAAAATGTGTAATTTTATCTATATAAAAATAAATAAATAAAATTTAAATAAAATCATAGTTCGACGTAACCAATATTTATTGAATAGTTATTAAGAGGGAACATTATCACTAAAATCAATCTGTGGAGTTAACAAATACCCTTTAAAATTTGGTATCATTTTAATCAAAATCTTTTTGATGAAATAATATGTTATTTGAATAAAAATAAAATTATTTTTTTGAATATGTAATAAATACATTCATTCATAATTAATCACCCCAAAACAATGATTTCATTTTATTAATTATAAAAAAATATTAATCATGAAGTTAATGTTGAGACAAAGAACCCCAAACCATATATTCTCTCTTAATCGAATGAATTCTAAACTAATTTATAAATAAATTTATATTAATCACCAATAAAATAAACTTATTAATATATATATATAGCACTTCTAAATGTCATTTATAATTTGTCTATGTATTTATTACATTTAATTATTCTCTATATTCAGAATCAAATTTGAGTTATCTTGATTGTTTTGAACTAGTTTAATTGTAATGGAGTTGTTATTCATTCTTCACCCAAGTATAATCAGTCTAAGATCATACAATATACTAGAATTTATGTTTTTTTTTATAAAATTCTTAATACAATTATATGAGTGTTTTATTTATCTTTATAATATAAATAATTAGTGACAAGAATGTTTGATTCTTTTAAATTAAATGAATGACGATTTATTATATAATTATTTTAATATTGACCATACCAAGACACAACCAATATAAAACCATTATTTACCTGTATATATCATATATCATCTCTAATTATTTTATCAATGTCATCAATTATATTATTATATAGATTTTTCCAACTACGTGGTTAGACATACCCGATCATAATCATACCATAATTAATTGATGAGTAATATTATAGAAGTTTATTATTTTTTTAATTATATCATTATTAATGTAAAATTATGAAATTATTTAAACATTTTTCATAATTTTGAATCATATTTTTTGTGATTTGGAAATATAATATACAAACTATATGAAAATGATATATGTGACACCATAGAGGTGGGCGTATACTAAACACACATGTAATGTATTCATTTATCAATTAAATTGATTGAAATTATGTTGATTATAATCATACATATATTAAATATGTTAAATTATTTCATCACTCATTCATTAAATCCAAACATGAAAGGTGGTGGAGAAAAATATAATATGTTTCTTCATATAGGTGGTTGTCTGCACTAATACATGATCAATATTAATTTTTTTCTAATAGGATGTGAGTGAATAAATAATGTTTTCTCATTTATATAATATATATTATGAACATTAATGAAAATAAATTTATTTTTTACTATGTTAATGATGGGTTATTTGGTAAAAAAGTTTTGAATAAAAAGTAAATTATTATGTATTACTCAATTGGTGACTCTGGAATTTCATTTGAAACTCCCTTTAGAAAGTGAAGACCTCGTATAAATAAAATAGAACATATGATTATTAAATTTAAGTAGTATTAATTTATTATAAAAATGGTATATTTTAATGATGATATTTTATGTACATATGGAATTATTAATGGGTGAAATTTGTACCCTATTTACAAGTAAAGAAAAAAATATTTTTTTGAATTATAATAAGTTTTCAATAATACCATGATAACATTCAAGTGTGAATGCATAAAAAAGAAATAAATAATTTACTTTTGGGTTATTTTATGTGAATAAATCTATCACAACTAAATATTCCAATTATTTTATCATTTTATCGATACTTCTACTACTTTTTCATTAAATTTTACCTTTTATGTTTTCACAATATTATATTATTTTTACCCTTATAGTTTATATTTTTTACAAAATATATTGTAATCCTTTTAATAAATTGTAAATGTTTTGTAAATAAAAACAAACAACAAAAAATATAATTCAATTTAATAATAATAGAATATTTACCTTTATATCAATATACTTATAAATAGAAAAATAGTTTTGAAGAATAAATGTTGTTCTCACCATAATGTCCTATTAATCTTATATAACAATTATTACCAATTTAATGAGTTATTATATATGTATATAATGGTTAAGAAAATTATTATAATCATTTTTGAAATGAGATAAATATTTTTAAAACACAATATTAATATAATAATTCTATTATAATAACAATTTTACTATAATCGTTGTAATTATCTTTAGTCATATAAATTTTAAATAAATTCATTAAAAATAAATTTATAATATTAAATATTTTTAATATTATTGTCGAATATATAAAATATATTTTTTAATTTCCTTTTAAATAGGTTATAAATACAAATATTTTATAGAGGAAAATATAAAAAATGTTTTTGGAGTAAAATTTTACACATGATTAAGAATGTTTAAACATAAGATTTAAAAGTTAATAATAGTATTTTAAAATTAAATATTTAATTATTTAAATATTAAATATCATTGAAAATTTATTCAATTTTTTTAATTCCTTCTTGTGAGATGATATTTTCATTAAAGTGATGCTGTTTGGAAAATGATTAATTATAAATTATTCACCTATAAATGAATTATTTCAGAAACAAATATAAAGAAGAAACCATTGGATATTTTTCATATTTTTAAATTCAAAAATATAGATCATTTTTTAAAATATAAAATATAAAATTCACAAATAAAACATTAAAATGAAAACTTTATAGTGATAAAGAAAATCCAATTTTATTACAAAAATAATTTTTAAAAAATAATGTTTTTATAATAATATTTTTTATCCGTTTTCTAATTGATTACAAAATATTATATTTATTTGTTATTTTGTTATAATCAATTTTTTGAAATAAAAAAAATATAATGGATCTTTTAGTTTAGTGTATCATGTTGATCAATCTATAATTACTATGAGATTATAATTGATATTATTTTACCTTAATAAATGTGTCAGGTATTATATAGTATTATACACATACAACACAAAGTGAAAAATGATAATACATTATTTCATTAATAAAATTCATCACATTAGATAACTACTAAACATGGGAAAATTCAATATTTTAAAATTGGAAAAACATAGTATATATATTAAAAAATAATAAAAATATGTGGATCAATCCAATTTTCTAGAATCATCTCACCCATGAAAAACACTATGAGAACGAATCAAAATAGTATTAAATTGATCAACATATTAAACATGAAAAATGTAAAACCATGTCCATAATTATATTAAATGTTGATTGATGTGGTATTTATAGAAGGTAATATGTTTTTTTGAATATTAATGTTATTGTTGGAACACTAACATAAATGTTAAGAATAGTAAAATGATTGTAGGGAATAGTTAGATAACAATTCTGAATAGAAATCATACTTTTATTATAGAAATTAAATTTTCAATATTTGAAATATAATTAATATTTATACATGGTAATCAAATAAAATATAAATATTTTAATTTCATATTTGAATTATAAATATTAAAACCTCAAATAAACAATATCATCTTTATTAATTAATAATATTTTAATTTATTTCAAAAACAAACATAATTTTTATAGATTAAAATATAATAATTACCTTCAATAAAAAAGTATTTTCATAAAATGATTTCCATTATTATTATTATAACGTAAAAATATAATATGTTTTCTTTTTAAAAAAAAATATAGACATTGATATTTATTTCAATTGTAAATTTTTTTATGACCTACATTTTAAAATTACACCATTAATGATATAATAATGATCCAATGAATTATATAACTGTTGTATGACATAAAACATATTTAATGAGATAAATGAGTCATTTAAATTCAATATTTTTGGTTTCAAATACCAAAAATCCTTTCCCAATGGCTAAAGACTTTGTTGTACTATTAAAATAACAAATTGTCATTTATCAGATTTATGTTCAAATAAAATAAATAAATCATATATTTAAATACTTAAAAGCACTAAAATATTTTTATATTATTCAAATATGAATTATAATTCCATTAATATTATTATTATGTTTTTTATTATGGAAAATATATTTTATATTATATTTAATATTAAAAATTATTATCTCATAATGTATAAATAAGTACTCATCCCTACATTGGGAATCCAATTAATTCCACCAAGAAAAATTCAAATATTTACCCATATCCTCTATATTAATACCTATAGGATAGATATAGAGTTATTATTTATAATCCAATCCATGAATTCATGGTTTTTAGAATCGTAAAAACAAAGCAACACGAAGAAAACTATCTATTTTCATCAACTACTTATATATTTTTCATTTTATCTTCATCATTTTATATATAATTTTCAAAACCAACCCATATAAGGTTAATTAAGTAGTATGATAACAATATATTAATGATTTCAACCAAAATTTTTAATTATATTTATATCATATCCATTTTTTATAATTCTCGTTCACCCTCCTTTGAAAATGTCCCATAAACAGTGGGTTAATTGCCTATAAGGACATTGACTTATCTCTAATTGTCACAAATATTGAGGAATATTAGAACAAATAATTTATAATATAAAATTTTATAATTTTATATTAATTTTCTTCAGGATTAATTCATTAAAAATATATAAATAGTAATAAAACAGTATCATTAAATGAAATATTAAGAATATTTTTAAGGAAAATATAATATTTAAAATTTTCACCTTTAATAAAGGAAACTATGAAATTGAATATAATTATTAATAATGACGAGGAGTGAAAAAAATAATCAAATTATTTTCTATTTCGTGGTTTTAATAAAGAAAATTCTTTTTAATATGAATTATAAAATCTGTAAAGTGAATTTGGAATTAAGGTAAGGATATTCTCAAACCAAACTATTTATTTTGAGTTAACTCTTATTTTACATTGATTTCAGTATAGATATTCCACTAATATACTAAAAAATGTAAATTCAATATTATTTATTTGTTTTTTCCTAGGGATATACATGTTCATAGATGTTTAATTTTTTTCTAATATGACCAAAAAAAATTTCAAAAATTTCAATGTATTTCAAAAAAAAATCTTTTGAAACTTCTTGAGTTAGTTATTTATTCAATAATAAAAACCTTTTATGAAAAAATATGACACCCCATATTCCTTTTAGAAATAAAATTTGAGGCATGAATATATTCATTAAAAATACATTATGAAACACATTTATTTAACATAGGATAATATCATGAATATTATTATTATATGATGTCTTCCAATATGGAATGTGTAACTATAGTCTTTTTTTGATGTGACTAGTTTTCTAAAAATTATATATCCTTTTAATGAATTGGTTAATATTACATATCTCTTTATATTATTTTCATTATTTGTTAGCATGATTCTATCATTGTTTAAAATTTTAATGTAAATATTTATTTCCATATGTTTTGTATGAACATATTGATAGCTTTTTTCATATACATACCTGGTATTTGACAACATTGTTATGACATTTTTTTATTATCCTTTCACAATATTCTTTGTTTTCTCAAATTATTTGACATTTATAATGATTTTTATGATATGTATATTATATAGTAATAGTTATTATTCTAACCCAAATAAAATTTATTCTTGTCTTTTAGTCTTTTTAGGTTATCTTTCCCAATAAATAGATATTAGCATACCTATATATTCGATATATATCCTTTGATGTGTACATATACTATGGAGAATAAGAAATGTTCCAGGATTATAAATAATAAGTGTTTTTTCCATGATTTAATTTCGATTTATGAACATACTTTTCCCAAGATAGTAATCCTTTTTGATCATAGAATATAATACAGAAATAATTTTTATCATAAAAATGATGTCAGGATTTAGAAGAAAAAATTGATTCCTATACATTCTATGTATTTTATTAACAACTCAAAATTATAAATATATATATATATATATATATTTTAAAAATATCAATTCTTTCAAGTCATGGTGTATGTCTAAGTGAAATTCCCTTTAAAACAGTCATAATCACACATACATGTATGGTTCGATTTCCAGTACGACAACCTGATGTATAAAATACCAATAAAATTTCCTTCAATGATTGTTACATGATGCAGGGGTTCCCTATAACATTCATTGAATCTCTATATATAGTCCAATCCTAGTGAACTAAATTCCCATAGTGGGCTTTCCTGTTTTTTTATAAGGATTTTGAAAATGCACAATGGTTATCTCTATGGTGTGGCCTTATTATTCCAATTTTGATTTCGATTTTATAAATAGATATATAAATTTGAAAATATAAAAAATGATAATAAGGAAATTATCAACCATGGAAAACTACCTCTCTACATCTGGATTGCCCATTTTTTGAAGGGATTCTCCCATATTACCACTATAGCTACCCGACCAAATAAAGTGTGTTGATTATGCCTAATTCAACTATATTAGCATAAGATACATGTAAATTTATCTCTAAGGACTGGATAGTTTAGTATTCTAGATAAAATAGATACACACATGAGCCTTATAGTACAATAATTAATTTTTTTGTAATATAATTAGTCCATTTACTTTTTCAGTATATATCAATCATAGTATACTTATTAGGATCCTCAAGAATTGAAAAATTAAGTGTGAGCACAAATGATATTTATGGAGTAAGTAAAGTGGAAGATACCATGATCAAAACAATTAATCTCTATGAAATTTTAAACAACAAAGCATGAATTTTGTTTAAATTAATGGATATGAAATAAACAAAATGAAATGTTAAATAACAGAGTAAACATGAAATTTAAATAACTGGATAAGGCATAATCAATATGGAAATTTAAATAACTGATAACACATTCCATTTATATAATAAATTGAAAATGAAATTCATCCATATATTTTTACATAGTAGAAGCCTACTTGATATTAATAACTAAATTAGGAATGATATCCATGATTATTTATTGTACGTTATGTTTCCCTATAATATAAATCTTTATCACAAAGATATATTCTCAATATAGATTAAAAATAATGTTTCTAAATCCATTTATCTATGTCAATCCAACTTATAGTTCCCACGATACTACTAAGTCATTATAGATCTATCATTAATAATGCTCCACCTATGTCTTCAGGTCCAAAGAATACATATTATATAAAATTGTTGATTTAATTCAAAAACAATGTTCCCTTTTATCAAAAAGAAATGTTTAATTAGGAATATATATTTATCTATATTTCCCCATTAAATCTGATAATAAAAAATTTATAACTCCATATATATACATTATATATGTTTAATGAATTAACAATATCCATTATTAATAGTATTAATATTTACTAAAAATTATTTATTCAATGATCAAGTGGAAGTAAATAACTCAATGAGAGATTAATGACTATAAAACTAATTCAAGGAAGTGAATTTAAATACATTTCTTGGGAAAAATAATCAATTTTCATCTAATGAAAAATATTTATGGTATCAAAAAAACATACACCCATTGGAGTATGAATAATTATTAACTAAACATACACCCATTTGTCATCCAATGAAAAATTATTGTGGTAGGACCTTATAAATCTTGTTTGATTTACCTAAATTTATAGTTTTTCTTGAATAAGTAATTACTAAATTTTTATATGTTAATAAATCTTAACATGTTACAATGGTAATTTTTAAAAAATTACTGAAACATATATATAGTAAAAAATTGATTCCACCCCCTTCTCAGTTGTTATTTATCCATTATAATGTCAATTGGTATCAATGGTAAGATTCCCTAGTTGAATCATTATTATAGATAATATCTTGTCAATTAGTAGTAGAGTAATTCCTACATTTTATGAAAACAACTATTATGGATTAAAAAATATTATGAATCTATATCACTTATCTCTTATCTATGATGTAGTTGATTATACTACTATTATATTTCCACCAATATAGAAATATAATCCAACAACATTTCCTAATAAGATAAATATATAATATGATGGGAAGGAAATAAATGCAATCATTATGTCCTTATCATATGATGTTTATTAGAAGCTGATGGGTCATAAAACATTAAAATGTATATTGGATATCTGGGAAAGTGTTTGAAGGGAATATAAATGTTATGAAATCCAAAATACAAATATGGATTATGAGTAATAAAGACATTAAAATGTGACATGTAGAAACAATTGATGAATATTTCTCCAGAGTAAATTAAATTGTTTGCAACATTAGGGGATTTAAAGATGTATTAAAATATTAGACAATTGTGAAGGAAATATGAGAATCATTTTGAATAGGCTTGATTCTAAAATTTATTCTTTAGAAGAAAGATATGATTAATCTGATGATTAATTTAATTAATTTCTTATTTCTTATGAAAAAAATAATTCCCCAATGATTAAAAAGAAAATGTATTATGGAATGCATTTTTTATCCATGAGAATTTTTAAAATTTGATATTTTGATCTTTGTAACCCCGAAGTTAAACATGAGGATGAGATGAATGGAAAATATTGTCCATTTTGTCAAAGAAATATCAATGGGGAAGTATAAAGTAGGGAGGAAATCTTCTTATCAAATCTATTATGTGTTGTGGAATCAGAGACATTACCATATATTTCCCTTAGAATAAATTTTCAAAATACCAAGATGATTCTGATGGATAACATTGATGGAAGATGTGAAAAAAAAGATAAAGAAGAAATGTATTTCAACATATACAAGAATATTTTTACCTGAAACAAAGTATGTATGTTGTGTATGAGAATTGATTATGACTCAACTAAAAACAACTATTCTGAGGATGAAATTTAATAATAATTTGAAACCTTCATTGTAAAAGTTATGAAAAAATATTCCTTAGAGAGTGAAGAAGGTAGTGAACAATATAATAGAGAGTATCAATATATTAAATAACATTCTACATGTCTTGAGAAAACAAATCTCAAGAAATAAATTATATTAGTTAAGAGAGATTGTAAATAAATTTTTGATCGATGAAAAATGTCATCAAGGAGTAGGATGAATAAATTCAAGAGATTTTATGTTACAAAAATTTAATTGATGATCATAGAAAGATAAATAAATATCATATTAAGTCACATGGATCTAGAGAGAATAGGTTAACAAGTTTCAATCAAAACCACATGAGTATGAAAAGACATTAGGAAAAATGAATGAGGACTTATAAAATGATTTAGAAGTAAAATATGAGACTTCTAATGTTTCCAATAAATCTCTATATGTGAATCAGGTGAAATATTCTCTAATCAAAAATAATGTTACCTCTGATTATTTTATCATTTTTGGTTCTAAAAAATTATTTCAAAATCTAGGATGTATAAAGCATGTTAAAAATCTTTCAAATTCACAAGAGTATAAATCTCAATCAAAATAAATGATGGTACAAGTCCAGAGTATGTTAGAGGTGAAAGAAGTTGCCAAACATAACAAAGTTTCAATATAGAAAGATATTATTTGAATTCAAAATCAGTATATGATTTTAATTGTTGGTGTTGTAGAATCTATATGAATAGTACTGATAAAGCGTAGAACAACTTGTTCATACCAAATTGAAGGTTTGGGAAAAATGCATTATATATTGAATGATAAATAAAAACATTTACTAAATTATATAATATCAAAAGAGTGAATTTTAATTATGTTAGTAACATTCCAATAAGAAATCAATTTAAATTTCTGGAAGAAGTTTGTGGAAGATATAATGAGTTTGGTTATCTTTCTGAAAGATTAATAACACTCTTTCCAGAATAAGTTTCTTATGATAGACATGGAAAAAAATCTGAATAAAAACAATGTTAGGGAAGGATATTTTATTGTCGAAATATATTTCAATGCAAGAGAAATAAACATACGATGGATAGTTGATAGCATTTTATCTTCACATATTATTGGTGATATAAAAAACATGAAACATGTTTAAAGTCATGAAGGAGGAGCAGTTACCATTGGTAATGATAGTTCATTAACAATCATAGTTATCGAAATGGCTGACATTGATGATGATAAGTTTAATTATACAAATTTTTTTAATGGGATAAAACATAACTTTCTTAGTGAATGTTATATTAGTTATGATGGAAGATAAGTTATTTTTAGAAAATATTTTTGTATCATCAAATGTTTGAAAAATATAAAATTTACAACAAAAGGAGAAATAACTAGTGAGAATACATTTCAAGTATGAGTATTCAATAACTTTTATTTCTTTTTTATTAAATATGAAAAAAATTGTTGAACAAAATATTTAGCCACCATTGGTAGAAAAAAATGAATAAAATTTCTAAAGATGATGCGGTTTAGAATTTTTCATAATTTATAATAAGAGATGAAGCTGATTGTATTAAAGAACATATAGAAAATTTTATTAACAAAAGTCATAGTATAATTTATATTTTATCGACAAGAGAACATGAGGTTGTTCATTCCAATTAATGTGGGCTGATGAGATATTAAAAAAATTATATTTATACTTTATAAATTTTATTCGTGATTTCACAAAGATGAAAACCAATTTTTTTGAAGAACACGTCAGAGTCTATGGAAATGATCAAATTCACTAGAAAATATGTTATGAAATAAAAGAAGGTTTCCATAAATATGGTGAGAAAAAATAATGGTACTATACTGATAAGATGTAATTTGTAAACTCATCTGAGAAATTAAGGTATAAAACATCAATATATTATTCCTTATACACTACAGAAAAATGGATTAACAGAAAAAATTAATAGAAGTCTATTGGAAATGGGAAAAAATATGTTAATAGAATACAAACTTTTAAAATTATAATGGAGAGAAGCGATTTGTACTATTTTACATTTTCAAAATAGATACATCTTAGGATAAGATACACTCCTGATTCCTAATAAAATTAGGTATAAATAATCCATCATTGAAATACTTCATTGTTTTTGGAATTATATGTTTCCTCAAAATAAAAAATTCCATATTTGAGATTGTATGATGTGAAAGTTGACGAAAGAAACTTTGTGGGGATTTCACTAAAGGGAATTAGCTATAAATGTTGGAACAAATGTTTAAAAAAGTTTTTGAACTCATATAATGTTAAGGTAAATGAAAATAAATTTTCCTTAACAGAAGTTGTTGATAATGCTGAGGAGGGTTAACAGGAGAATTCCAAAATTGGTGAATGTAATTCCAAACATCCTTACCAAGACTCTTATTTCTAAATTTTACCATGGAATGAATATTTGAAATTTCATACCTTATAAAAATATGTTTAATCTAAAATCTATATTGGGAATTAGAAGGAACAAATTTAGATAAGAAAGAATTTGGGATTAGATAACTTGAATTCAATTATCTCTAAAGCTAAATTGCAATTAGTTTTAGAATTTATTCATCATATTGAATGGGTGGATGTTATGAATTAATAACGGGATTATATTGATAAATATAAAACAAGGGAAATTTTTTCCTGGTCAACAAATAATGATTTCATCAAAAATAAGTGGGTTTATAGAAACATGTTAAATAAAGATGGATAATTTTTATGAAACAAATCCAAGAATGATTGTAAAGGCTATTAATGGGTGGGATAAGTGAATTTTGAAGATACATTTTTCATAGTTTGATGATTATAACTATATAAATGTTTCATGCTATAGCCTCCCATCGAAATTTCCATTATTATCAGGTAAATATAAATTCAGAATTATTAAATAGTGAGATTGAGGAAAAAATTCATTGAACAACCATGTGGGTTTTTAATTTATGAGGATGAAAACAATGTTTTTAAACTAAATTAATCGTTCTATGGGATGAAAAAAACTCTATGTTATTACGATTATAAATTTAAATTTTTTCAGAATGATGATTTTAACTAAAGGAAAAGTTGATAGCAACTTATATGTGAAATATGTTGTCCTCAGAACACAAATTTCAATTGAATATGTGGATGATATAATTTTTATGGGGATAAGTAATATAAATTTAAAAAATTTCCAATGAAATGAACAATAATTTTTAAATGAGAAATTTAGGATAATTAACATTATTCAGTGATTAATATGTTCAAAAAAAGGAATAATAAATTTTCTTGTATCAAGGAATGAATGCTAGGGAATTGTTAAAAATTATGGGATCACAGAATCTAAAAAAGTTTCAAATACTTTTTGAGTGAGCATAATAATGTGTAATGTTGAATCCAAAATAAGTGTGCATCATAAAAACATTCAAAAAGTAATAGTAATTCTTCATTACCTTACATCCTTAAGGAATCATATTGTTTATGTTTTGAATTTGTGTTCCATGTGTAAAAGTAATCAAAAAAATTACATATGTTGGAATAAAAAATGAATTCTGGGATATGTCAAAGGGATAACATTATAAGGATTACTATAAAAAAATAGTGAAATGAAGTCTTCTGGTTTTACAGATGATGATTGTCCTAGATATTATAATGATAGAAAACCTACACTAGGAGAAGCATTCATTTTGGGTTAATGTTGTGTGAGTTTCATAATATGAAACAAATTTTAGTAACTTTGATCATAGATGAATCTGTATCTGTTGCATCTACGAGATCATGTACTCAGAGGTTGTGGATGAAATTTAATCTCAAATATTTGAATGCAAATGTGTTTAAACCATTGAATACACTTTATGATAATCATAGTAAATTTGATATTTCTAGGAATCGTGTATAACATGATATATGACAACACATTGATATAATGTTTCTCTTTATAAAAGAGAATGTTTCTCATGGATATTTTTTGTTAGATTCATTTCAATAAACTATCATATTGATGATATACATAAAAATGTAATACAGGAAAAACAATTTGAGGAATTGAGGTTGAAACATCATGTTAATCCTCAACCAATGTATTCCAAAACCACATATGGAAAACCACCATTGTTCTCTGGGTTATGTTTTAAATGGTGGATACAATGTAACAACTTTGTACATTGTAATATGTTATACATATCATTCATTTATAAATCTTATTTTGTTGTTATCATATAATAGAGAGAGAAATAAATTGAGAAAATAAACAAATGGGGGAGAGATAATTATTGCATGAAAAGAAATGTGAGCATATTTTTTCGTTACATGGCCACAAAAGTTTCATTCCAACGAGGGATCAAATTTCATTAAAAATAATTTCTTATCTAGATTTCTTGTGTCAAGAAACATGGTTTTCAGAAATGTTGTGTTATTGTAAAAGGCCAAAAAACATGAGTAGATTACAAATGTTGTGTAGTGAAAATTTTCTGAGATGTAAAAGTTATTAACAAGGATTGTCCGCAAATATAATGGTGGTATGCAAGAACCTTTATTGTTAAATTATTTTGAAAAATGTATTTGTATTTTTTTCAACTAAAATTTTTGTTTAAGAGTGTTTTTTAGGAATCAGACCCAGTATATAATAATAAGGTTGTTTATCATACACAATATTTGGGTCCCATTTTTATATTTATCCACTACATATAGAGAAAAACTTTAGAAGATAAAGTATTTGATTAGAAATGTTAGTATATTTAGTTCAATCGACATGAAATTGAAAATCATCAGATTCAAAAGAATCAGAGGTAGGATTTTTTGTTTGTGGGATTTTTTCCTTCTCGGTAATAAATAAATGAATTAAGATTCATTTTTCGAAAGAATGATGTTGTTGTGTATAGAAGTATTTTTATTGCTAAAGAGTTTTGGAAGTAGATTTAAATGTTAGAAGTTATAAATTCTCAAACAATCTAAACCAATCATACAATTCATTCCTTATCAAGAAGTTCTCACAAATCCTAAAAATTATCATGATAAAACATTTTGAAGAAATACATCATTGTTTTTGAGAATATCTTAGTTGAAAAATGAAATTTCAACCACAATATGAATTAAATTATAATGATCCGATAAAGAAAAAGTTGTTAGTGAACATGAGGAAGAAATAAATCGTACTAGGATTTTCATTCAAGAAAAATCATATAGACGTTTTCATTATCTAATTTTCATAATAAGATTTTGTACATTGGTTTTTATACGTCGATAATTATACTGAGATTTCAATACTCAATGTCACGACCCGTCCTCGGGGCCCGTGCCGTGACTACCCCAAGCCTGCCTTCCATATGCCAGGGGCTGGCGGCTAGCACCAAGGCCTAATTCCAGATAAAAACGGAAGGCATTGCCTTTGTAATGTAAACAAACACCACAGAGTAAGCAAGCAAGTAGAAGGAAACACTAAGTAAATATGGGTACAACATTACGTGTGGAAAAGTAAGGGGGCCAGAATACAAACCCAAACTGAAAGTAAGTACAACTGAAAAAGGGATTACAACAACTGAAAAGTAAATCCACAACGTCGAGCCGTCAACTGGTACTCCCACCTAATGGGTAGGTACATATATCCACCTCAGCTCCTCAGGTCCAGCCATTCGCTCCGTGTACGTCCCACCCCGTGGTCCACCTCCAGGTACCTACTGCTCAACAAGCCTCAACCATGATTAGCGTTGTATGTCGTCTGCAACCAACACAATGTAGTGTGGGAATGGCCCTTGCAGGGTTGCGTATAAGCTACTCAGTAGGGACCCAGAGACCCCCAAAGGTCTCCTAGAATCCACAAAGGATAATCCACAAAGGAAAGATACAATCACGAAGTAACATCCGACACTACATAGGTATATGCCCATACATATACCTAAGTCATCAATTCCAGTTCGGCGCCAACATCTGTGCCCAAGTTTGATCCCATCCACATAGGATAGCACAACACAATCCACACTGGAAAGCAAATAAATCATATCGAAGATAATGATTGAAAGTAAAGATTCAGCTCACGTAGGTATACTTCTTCGTAAGAAGATAGAGATGATCAGATGTAGCCACTGATTCATCTAAGTCGTTGGACCCACAAAGGATCGATAGGTAACTAACCCCCACAATGTCCCACACAGGATCTGACCCACAAAGGATCTGTAGGCGCTGTCCCACACAGGACCGCTGAGCGCTGACCCACACAGGATCTGACCGACACACAATCGGTAGCACTGAACCACATAGGATCGCTGAGTGCTGTAGGCGTCGCCGTCAAATCCATGAAGGATTTATGTACAGTCGTCATCCTCGCCACAGTCACAGCCATCTCTAGGGTTCTCGCACACAACAAGCTTGTTCAGGAGGGTCTGCTCCATGAGCCGAGGGGATGATACATCAACTGACACATAGTCTGGAGTTGATTTATCCAAAAGTTACGAATCGTCAACAGGAACTCAATGTCACAGACGGTGCGTCAATCGGACGCCCGATCTGAGAGTTATTGGCTTTTCAATTCCAGGGGCCCAGTTTATTTTTAAGTCAAAAACAATCTGACCGTACTCAAACTGAATCCAAAACTCAATCGGAGCAATCCAAAAGGTCCATCTCACTAAGAGAAATCCATCAAAGTCGATGACACGTCAATCGCACGTCCGAAGCTCAAGTTATAAGTGTTTCCGCTCTGAAGGCCCGGTTGGTTTCGTGTACGAACCAACGCAGCCAAACCCAAAGTTCTCTGAAACCTTGAGTGTAATATACCAAAACAACTGTCTCGATCCAAGGATCTCATCTCAGCTGATGGTGCGTCGATCGGAGGTCTGTAGCCCATGTTATGGGAAAAATACCGAAAGAGGTGCGGGTGTGGGGGTTTCGGGTCTGGACCGACCCGGCCCAAGACCCCTGGGGTCGACCCAAACTGGGTCGACCCGACCTGGGTCCGTGTCCGGCCCGCTTGGGCGCGGCCCGACCTGGATGGCTCGACTTGGCCCATCCTTGGCGCGGCCCGGCCTGGCGGCCCGGCCCGGCAGTTCGGCCTGGCCGCTCGGCCCAGTGCCTTACCGCGGGCTAGGTGGCTCGGCCGAAACGGCCAAGTGTTTGGGGTGAGGGGGGGCGCGCTACCCCCCGCATGTTCATAACTGAGACCCCCCATGTGGGGGCCACTCTTGTCCGGCTAGTCGGGCGTCATAACCACCGGCTCTTCCTCTGAACGGTCGGCCTGCTCCTGCCGGCCGGCTGCTGCCGCCGCAGGACCGGCATGGGTCGGTCCCCCTGCTCCGACGCCGGTGGCCCGGAACCGGCCATCGGTCCCTGCTCCAGTGCGGCCTAAGTCGTGTCCTTGGTCCGTCCGGCACAGCACAAAGGCACCGCGCCTCTCCGCCGCGACCCCACTCCGACTGTGGTGTCTTCAAGGTTCCTTCAAGGTTCTCTGACGCCGCGCGACGGCACTGCGCCTTTGTTCGACTTCAACTACGCTACCCGATGGCGCCACACACCCTTTCCATATGATCCCATGCGGTGTCATTGCACCGTTCCTCTTTCCTTCGAACCGCATCAACATAACATACAAGGGAGGAGGGTCAGCCGTGTTTGTGCGGTTCAGCCCCCTCCCATTAATCGATAGCATGAGGAAATGTTTCACGAAGAACGACAATGGAAGTATTCATGTACAAAAACAAAATCCCCTACCTCGTCTAATTCGTGGAGTGAGAGTTCGTCATGGAATTTATCTTCATGAAAGAAGGCGTCGAGGAAGGAGAGGGTCGTTGGCATCTCGTAGTCGATCTCAAAGCCTTCGACATTCTTCGTCGGAGATCTGTGTGTTCTTCACGTTCTTCGCATTCTTCGCGTTATTCAACAAAGAAGATGAAGATCTTCAAGCCTCCCCTTTTTCTCCCAATCCCCTCTCAACACAACAAGTCCAACCAAAAATAAAATAAGTGCTTCACTTATTTTATTATCATGACTTCTGTTTAATAATTTAAAAATTGAATTTAAACCCCTTAATTAGAAGTTGTCATTAAAATGAGATTAAGGGGGGTTAGGGAAAATGAAGTGGTGGGGTTTGTGTGGGCCCACCACCCTCATAACATCTCTTGGGTGGTTACCTAACATCCACCCAAAGGTTAACCACTAGTAAAAATAAAAATTGTAGCTCAATTTTTATTTTTAACTTCCACAATTTTTAACAACTCCTCCCGTGAAAACACAACTCCGGAAAAGGAGTTCCTAAGCAATTACTGTCACTACGAATTCATCGGTGCCCTCAAAATTTGATTTTGAGAATCGGTACAAATGTTAGGAAAACCTGCTCATTCATTCACTAAACGTACCCGAGCTATTCTTCGGATAAATCTTCGGGTCACACCGGGCCTCGGAATCAAGTGTCGTCAGAAACCACATTCTTGTAAAATCCCAAAGAAAATTAAAAAAAATTCCCATTGAATTTTATGGGTTTTACTCTCAAATTTCATACGCAAATTTTTGTATTGAGGAAATCATACAAAAGTGATTGTTAGGAGAAAGAAAAACATCATAATGTCATGAGAAACAAACATAACATAATGGACTGGGAATGATATAAAGAGTTCAAAAGGTCAAAATTGAAGTTCTATTTTGTGTAAATATCTGTTATCTCTACGGGAAATTGAAAAAGTCAATGTTGATGTTTGAATATGAGTGATTTTAGTGTTTTGAAATTTAAGGAGGTGAGGAATTTTTTTAGACTTCCCACTATTGATTCCCAAGATTCCAATAAATACTTTCTCATATCATTCATCCATTTGCATCATTCACACATGCAGAAAAGGCTGAGCGCTAGAAAATGGGAAGTGAATGTTCACATCTAATTGAAGATGAAATGTATTGTAAATTTCAACAGAGTTTGACTTTTAATGATTGAAGATTGAGTACAACATTTCATAGAATTATATTCTCAAATATCAAATTTTTAGAATCATATCCAAAAAAATTCTTTATAGAGAATTATATCTACTATCATTTATATGAGAGAATCATATCCAACATCATTGTTTTGAGAGAATCGGATTTTGTGCCCTCATATTGGGAAATTCCGATGTTGAATTATAATATTGTTAAAATCCAAGATAACAAAATATGACCTAGGATTTTGAATGAGAAATTTGAGATCATTTTTAACATTGTTTTTATTCTTTGGGTTGGATTAATTGTTTCGTAGGAAAAAATTGTAATCTAACGAGACACTGTGAAATCTTTGTTATAGGGAGATAGTAGGTGTATAATAGGAGTTAGAACTAGTTATGTTCACTTTTTTTATAGAATTGGACTCATATAGACCCATGAGAGTGGCTATGGAAGGTGTGCAGGTTCTCACAGAGAGGATGAAAAATACATATATTTTCTTCTTTAAATTATTGCATACATTTTGATACATGAGTATTTACTAAACATTGATAAGGAATTAAAATTTAACATATTGTAGGGTTTATTTTTTAAAAATTATTGAAAGATAAAAAAGTTAACAACTGATTAAAAACCCCCTTACGAATTGTTATTCAATCCTTTCGACCTTCAATTTGTCTAACCGCACTGCCAGACTATGTGATATATGTTTTTGGTTGTTTTTACAGAAATTCTATAAATAAGATGTTTTAAAACCACCCCTTCCCCTTTTTCTACTTTTATTGTGATGAGATCTCCAATTTTATACCTATTGTGTCCATTTTGATATTTTTTATCGAATATAATCTCATGAACACTAATATGATCGATATTCATCACATCGGATATTCATCGGTATGTTCATAATTACTTTTTAGATATTTCTATCTTTTTTTAAATAGAAAATTCTATTTCAATGGATGATCATATGACTTTTTTTAAGGTTATTGATTTGTTCTTCAGATCTCTTAAAATAAAAGCTAAACTGGAAGCCGATAGTGGATGAGCAGAGTCATACAAGTACGAGGTAGGTGGTCTATAACTCATCCACCAAAAATTTTCTTTTATAAAATTTTTGTGTGTTTGTGTGCTGATTTCACTAGTCATTGCCTATTAAATTTATATGAATTGTTTATTTTTATTATAATTATGTTCTAATACCATCGAAATATAATTTAGTTTTCATTAGATGTCATGGACTCAATGGATACCAACCGATATAAGATGATTTAAATAACTATTCATGTTGAGGATTGTTATGTCCACCCACACCGCAATTTTTGTGTGATTTAGATTGACCCTACGAATGGAAAAACCTTCCATATTTAAATTAATATTGAATTTTTTTTGACTTTCCCTTATCTACGTTATTGTCAGATAACCATTCTACGGAGATTTTTCCAATTGATTAATAAATATTTAAATTCTATAAATGGAATGTATACTAAGTATATGTATTAGCCTTATTAAATGTTAAAGAATGGTTGGTTTCATGTCTATATCACTTTAATACACTGAATATTTTATGGTACGTTTTATTTTTAAATATGTTATATATCTTTTTTCCACCCAAAAAAGTGTCAGAGTGCACCATGATCTTTTAACCAAGATATTTGAATAGTGGTTATTTATAGTATTATCCAAATTATGAAAATTATTTATATAAAATATAAATATAAATTTAATATTATTTTTTTCATACAATTATATTAGGAAGAATCTTATTGTACCCATAAAAAAAATATTTTTTGTAGAATTTTAAAACCATTTAAGAGATAAACTATTTCAACAGAAAATTTTATAAATTATATTTTTAAAAATTTGCTTCATTTTTTAATTTTGAATATCAAATTTAGATATGGGTGAATTTTTGGTATTTTTCTGTGATGTTTCATTTTTTTGAATAGCTAAATATACCGCCTTGTTGTTAAAAAAAATAATTTTTGTTTATTTAATTAATATAACTGAAATTAATTTTTATTCTCACAAAAAATGATTAATACAAATATTAATCTTGTTAAGGTTATTGGATTCATATTTCTGTTGATATTATTTATAACAACATATTAATATTTTGAATATTTCCTTTTACAAGCCTCCCTGCCACATCTACAAGATTGTTGATCAATAAAAAATGGATTTTTAAACAAAATACATTACTGTAATTAGTATGATATTTAGAGTCAAATAATTTCTACATAATTTTTTATTTTTTCAGTAGTATCATTTGAAAATTTATATTTCCCGCAACTATAGGTAAATATGGTAATTAAATGTAAATATAATTTTATAACTTTATAAAATTACAATAATTCTTGTCGTAATTTAAATTTTTATGATATTTTCGAACAAAAAATCCTTAAAACGAATGTATAACCTTTTTAATCCACTTGAGTAAGAATATGGCATTTCTATATAATACATTTTTCTTCATTATGAAATTATTTATTATTTTTAGTAGTGGAAATAACATAATTAAGTGATCTCATAATAATGATGTAATAAATCATTAAATAATTAAAATATAAAATAAAGTTATTAAAAATAGTTAAATAAATATCATTTCAAATAATTAATGAAACTGACTCATATTACAGATAACATTTAACATGTTAGTGATATATTTGAAGTTTTTATTTGAAGTTATCTTGTTGTAATGAAAAATGTTTCCAAACAAATAATGAATAGAATCAAAATTTACTTAAATGATACTTAAAAATGAATAATATATTATTAATTGATACAAAATTCATATAAATGTAAAAATGTTTCAAATAAATAAAATACTGATAAATATGTCATCAATGATCCATTCTGGGTTTGTTTGGCATTGTATATTTACTATATTAACCATAAAGTGTAAAAAAGGCCAAGTTGTCATGGTAAGAGTTAATTGTTTTAACTAAGGGTTAAAACCAAAAGATATCTTTAATAATGTAACATAAATATGTCTACAAATATTTGGTCTATATTTTTTCTACAAATACTAATATTTTTTTGTAAATAACTCACATTGGATCTATTTGACATCTAATATAATTTTCTATTTATTTAATATTTTAAAGGATTTCGAGAGTTCCCTTCCCCTCTATAATAAAAAGTAACAACTTCCTAATGCCTTCACACAAAATTTAGTTTTATATCTTGGCTGAAATGTACACATTTTTCCTTCTAACATCTTTATCCATGTTTTGGATATCTTTTTCATCCCAAAATTCTAACCATAGATCCATCAAGAATTGATCTAATGTATGTCTTCCTAAGAAGTGGTAATCATTTTCAGGAACTCGTCGATGTTAATTTTTGCTTCTACATCCCTTTATGTGTTGTTCCAATTCATAAATAATAACTCCACTATAAAAAATTTATTTATATATTATTATTATTGTGGGACAACCACATTATACATTTTATCCATCCTATGAAAAACAATGCCACCATGGGTGCGTATGTATGACTTACTGTATCCACACTATGGTGTACTTTTGTCATCACCATATTTTTTGGATGGACATATTGAAGAAAATATTGGATGTAAATAATAAATATTACTTCATATTTATTTTCTATAATAAATATTACATCCAATTCCATACCATTTTACCATTAATGGAATGATATCATCACTCCTACTTACATACGACCTACCGTCTCCAGGATGTGATGTGATTATATTTTTATTTTTTTTCCATTAATGAATGATTATAAAATTTTGATTTAATGGATAAATATTATATTTTTAACATTAATATCATTTTGTATATGTTTTATCAATATCCTATACAAAATAACAGACACTCATTAGATAACATCCATATGAAAATGAAGTTGTTGACACCCAAAATAGGGGTAATAAAAAAATATTGCCATCAAATAGGTGATGTTAATAATTAAATAAGATCATATATGACATCATAAATATTAATAAGGTTATGTTATAGGTTAATAACATTCATAAAACCATTATAAATGATATAAAATAACAATATGCTAAAGTAAGCGTCAGTTAAGTAAATTTCTATCTAACTTTTATTTCTCTGAGATTGATTCCATATTCACCACATTCGTGTAGTTTATATACTTCCCATGAATTATTTTTATTAATATAATTATGAAGGTTATGTTATTTTTATATCCATGTATTTTTTTCGGGGTAATATTATTCAATTGAATATAAATTATTAAGGATCTACTTCAATATTGGGCTTTGAAGCCCCCTAACACGGGCGGCCGCCTATGGTGGTCACTAAGAATTTCCAAAAAAAGGGGCTACGCCCCCCTGTCCCTGCCCAACTCCGCCCTCCCTGTGTGCCATCCCCCTTCGCTGCGCGGCCTCGCTGCCCTCCACCGGTTGACACCCTTGCCACCCTCCACCATCCGCCCTCCACACACCCTCTACGCACCCTCTGTCCTCCGGCTCGGGCCGCACTTCGCCCAACCCTCCGTCCCCTCCAGCGTCCCTCTAAAATCTGCCATCCGGCCTCTGCCCCCTCTAGTATCTGACCCCTCTGCCCTCCGGCCTCCGGACTACACTCTTTTCCCTCCCCACCCACCCCGGACACCCCCCACCAACCCTGGATGCCCACCCTTGGACACCACCCCCCCCCCCCCCGCACCCCGAACACCCCCTGCACCTGAGACAACCCCCCCCCCCACCCTGTACATCCCCCATGCACCCCGAACTAGCCCCCTCGCACACCAAATTGCCCTCCCCACACTCTGGATAGCACCCCCCCTCGTTGGCCATCCCCTCACTGCCTCCTCTCCTACAACTCCACGCTGCCCATACCATCCTTGCCGAACCACCTCTATCTTTGGCTCCCCTTCACTACCTCTCCTCTCTCTCTCAGCACCATCTTTGGATCCCCTCCCTTCCAGTTTTGTATCACAATCAGGTATGACATGGGATTTAACTTACATAATTATTTTATCAATGGTTCACAAAAAATTGATTAGTATTTATTTTAAATATACTTATTTTGAAAATTGTAAGTGTATTAATTATTGTGTAAATGTTTTTTATACAGATATTATTATGTATAAGAGTTGGATTGATCATCCAAATCAAACGTCTAGAAAATATTTCAATGGAATTATATTCTTTATTGAATTCACTAGAGTATTTCAAAGTGAAAATATTAGTTTTCCTTGTAGAAAATGTGATAACAGATATCAATTAACACGAGTTACTGTGAGGGAGATCCTATTCTTTAATGGACTTCTGAAAAATTATATGATTTGGACTCATCATGTAGAAGAATATGTTTGTTGTAAAAACACAGATACGGTTCAGATTGATGTTTATGAAAAGATTAATGATCCAATTCATGAAATGCTTATTGAAATGTTATATGCGTTGGATCCATAAGGCATTGACATACAGAATTTTGAGATCGGTGAGATAAATGTTCGCTCTGCTACAGATCGTTATTCGGGAGGTTTCAAGAAGCACTTGATGATGAGAAAATAGTATTATATCATGTATGTACTTCTTATAATAAACTATAGTTTATCATGGAGTTGTTGCATTTAAAGACATTGAATCATTGGCCAAACACATCATTCGACATGGTTTTGGTGTTTTTGAAAAAGGTTCTTCCGGTTGATGATATAATTCCTGGGTGGTATTTCCATGCTCGTAAGTTGACAGAGAACTTATGTTTTACATATGAGACCATATATTCATGTGAAAACAATCGTATGTTTTTAGAAAGGAAAATTCCCATTTGTATATTTTTACAGTTTGTGGTGCTTCCAGGTGGAAAGAGAATAACGGAAATCGGACTCATCAAAGTCAGATTATGATACAGGGGAAACTGATTTCTGTAATGAAAATGCATTAACTTCCCCTTAAATCGAGGTTAACATTATTTTTTATGTCATCTAATGTTACTAAATTAATATGATGGAATGAATAAATATTTCATTAAAGTGAAATGTTAACCCACCTGGAAGACTCTCATGAACGAAAGGATTTTGATATGATACTTCCCAACTTTGCTAAAGATGTTCATAATGTCCGACTGGGATTCACAGCATATGGTTTCAATCCATTCATGTCTGTTGTTGGTTCAACTCATAGAACATGGCCCGTGGTGTTGGTTCTGTATAATCTTCCTCCTTGGATTTGTATAAAGTATCAATTTATATTACTTCCCACTCTTATTGATGGACCTAAATTTCTGGAGGATAAGATTGATGTTTACCTTCAGCCATTGATTAATGAGTTGAATGAGTTTCAGGGCGATGGTGTGATGACTTATGATTGTGAAATGAATGAAATGTTCAAACTGTAGGCTGCATTTTTGTGGACAATCAACTACTTCCCAGCTTGTGCAAATTTATCAGGCTGGAGTACGAAAGGGTAATTGTAATTACCTTGTTGCAATAAAAGTAAAAAACCTGTATGGCTTAAACATTCCGAAAAATGGGAAAAAATGGGTCACATGTGTTTTCTCCCCCTTTAACACAGGTTCAGAAAGGACAAAGTGGCATTTGATGGTTCTAGATAGTTCATAACAAAACCAAAGATAACGACATGAGTCGAAATGTTATCGTAGATTGAGGAAGAAAACATCCACACGGTATACGAAATTCTGGATTTGGTGGCTCCTCCAGTACGTAATATTTGTGCTGTGGGTAGGCAACACAGTCACAATTGGAAAAAGAAAATTATTTTTTTATAGTATTCCTTATTGGAAAACTATCATACTGGGGAATAATTTGGATGTCATGCACATTAAAAAAAATGTTTGTGATAACATATTGTTGACCATTATAGCTGTTAGTGTAAAATCAAATTACCATGTTAATTCACACTGTGATTTGGAAGAAATGGATTTAAGGTAACAGTTTCATTTATAATTAGCTGACAGAAATAATGCATATATGCCTGCTGCACAGTATAAGATTACTACAAAGGAGAAAGATACATTTCATTCGATTTTAAAGATGCTCAAGTTTCCTGATGGTTACTCTTCCAATATATCAAACTGTGTGAATCGGAAGAGCAAGACGTTGCAAGGGTTGAAAATTCATGACAACTACATCCTACATCAGCAGTTGATTTCAATCGAAATTGGTGATTGTTTATCCCCCAATGATGTTCAGTCATTGATTGAGATGAGTAATTGTATTAGGAAGCATTGTTTAAGAAATCAACAAATGAGTGATTTAAAAAGTTTGCAGGACCAAATTTTACTTATTCTTTGTCACATTGAGAACCCCCCCCCCAAATTTTTCAATGTTATTTTCCACTTGACAGTGCACCTAACTGATGAGGTAATGGTTGCTAGACTAGTGAAATTTAGGTGGATGTTGTTGAGCAAGTTTTGTTTTCAATAATACATAATATAGTTATTTAAAGGGGTATTTTATATTAATACTCTATCTATTTATGACAATTTTGATGCTCAAAAATACACTTAATTATTTTATAATGATTTTATTTGTTATGAATTTTTAGGAATTTATTATTTTATATTACTCTTGAAATAACGGGAATTTATTACAAAAGTATTCGTATCTAGCATGTTCTGGAATCATTGTTGATGTGCTACTTATTTAGAATCTACTTGAGCGTTTTTGGGAAACACTGTTCATATTCAACATGGATAAATGTATTGTAAGGATGAAAAGTGTGTATACTTTTTGAGATATGTAAAAAGTATGGTTAATCAACCATACGTTATTGGGAAAGTATGAAAGAAGAACCATACGTTAGGAAGGAACCCTACATTTGTGATATCCAAAAAGTATGGAAGAAGAACCGTATCTAAATATTAAATGGTACGATTATTTTTCAAATGTATGGTTCATTAACCTTTCTTTTTTAAACAACCATACGTTCGTTGAAAGGTATGTATCAAATAAAAGTATGGATCTTTTATCGTACGTTTGAAAGTTGAAGAGAAAACTATGGATGACCAACCCTATGTTTGGAATGAACAATACGTTTTTTGACAAAATTACATTGTGAACATTACGTTGTCAACCTTATATTGTGAACCTTATATTTGAAGACTACGTAATAAACCTTACGTTCAGAGGATGCATACAGTTCAACTCAACCTTATGTCGGATTCAAGGAATTTAAAGTAGATATTTTCAAACAACAGTCCGTTCACTGATTATAGGAGGATATCAAGCCATATTTAGAGCTGATTTTAAAAGTAAAATTTTGACTGATTCAAAACCGTTTTATCAATTTTTTGATCGAATTAAAAGGATATTTTTATGCTGAGTCTTCAGGGAATTTACGACTACTATGTAAATTCAATATTTTGAATATCATGAGTAAAAAAGGTGACTTTTGTGGATCTAATTTTACAGGATATGTTCTTATCGTTATTTTATTTATATGGGATTTATGAAACAACATCAATAATTATTTATCATATGTGATATCATGATTATTCAAAAAAAAAAACAGAAAACAGAGACTACTGAAACATACCAATCTTCTATTTCAAAAGGATCGTCAAAGCTCTGTTTGTAAAAGAAGACAGAACATGATAGAAGATTCACTTGCTCTATATCGAAGATATATTATGGATCGATCTCTGCTAAAGTTGTGAATTATTTGTTTTCTGAATTTACTACAACAGGATCCACTCAGAATGTCTCTTATGTGAAGATTATTATTTCTGGAGGCAATGATCTACCTAATGTCATTTTAATGCTATTGAAATTGTTAAGAACATATTGAATGTATTTTCAGAATATGAAAATATTTTTTTATCTATTATTGAGTGATCGGATTCTCGTACTAAGCTGTATGGGTTCTGTAAGTGAACCAGAAGTCTTTATTTTTCCTTGTATTGTTAATTTGCCAATTGCATGTACTCAGTTGTGAACCGGCCTGTTGAAATGAGGACCAGATAGTGAAAATGACCATGCTCATGGAGTATAGTGTTGTTGGAGTGGACTAGGGGCCTTCGGTTCCCGAACCACTATATATCTTGTGTTTCTGATCTTTAAATTTCTTCTCCATCATTTTATCTGATTACAGTTAAAAGGTAGAACCCAATATCATAATGATTTTTGAAAAGACACAATTCACCCCCTATGTATATTCGGTGTAATCTGATCAAAAAATTGGTATTATTGGTTGAGCATTATAACAAAGATTTAAAATGATGAATGTGATTATACATAGAGCAAGATGACTAATACAAGAGAGGTAATGTCTATGTTCATAGCACCATACTTCAATGGAGAAAAATATGGATGCCAGAAGTCTCAAATGATTATCTATCTGAAAAACCTTGGATACATAGTATATTCCATGATTCTGACTCCATATGAAATACCAGAAAAACCTGAAAATATATTGAAGCTACTGAAGAAGATAATGACATGAACTCGAGGGCAATGAATACAATTATATTTGTCTAGGACCTAATGAGTTTAACAGAGTATCTCAAAGACCAACATCAAATGAATTGTGGAAAACTATTTTTGTTTCATACGAAATAACTAACAATGTCATGGAAATGATATATGCAACTGCTAAGATTAAATTTGACACATTTATAATGGTTGAAGGTAACCGTATTATTCAAATGAATGGAATATTCACCGAGATTGTCGATAATATAACTGCCTTCGGAGAACCCATTAAACATGTTGATTGGGCTTTAAAATTATTGAGTGTACTACCTACAAAATGGAATGGAATCTCTGCAGCAATCAGACAGTCGACACCTGTCAAAGATATAATCATGAGAGAAATGATTGGAAAATTATTTATGTATGAAGATGAGATGGAACATAAATCTAATGAACATAAAGATCTTATCAAAAGTGATGATACTTCCTTGAAAGCATCATCACATAGAAAAAACAGAACGATGCAGAAATATAAAAAATAGAAGTCAGAGAGTTCTGATTCATCTAATTTTGATGTGGAATTAGATCACCTAGCCCGAAGATTCAAAAATTTCTATATAAAGAAGAAGGGATACCGAAAATCCTTCAAAAATGATGAAAAGTAAATCAGATGCTATGAATGCAAGAAAATGGGGCATATCAGACCTGACTGTCCTCAGCTAAAAAAAGAAAAGAGAATGAAATTTTTCAAAAGAAATGACTATGAGCATAATGAAAAGAAAGCCATGAAATTTACATGGAGTATATTTCAATACTCCAGTAGTACTTTTCAATCTGATTCAGAGAAGGAGGAAGCAAATCTTAAAGCCAATGTGTGTTTTATAGCAGAAACAGATGAGTTACAATCTTACTACTCTTCTAATTTCAGTTCTAAATCTAATTACTCTAATGAAAAACATGTAGCCTACTGCAATATTCTTGATGAAAAATATAACTCTCTATTTAATGAGAATAATTATTTAAATAATGTTCATGTGGTCATTTATGATAAATGTGATACAATGCTGAATCATTATAAGGAGTTAACTAAAAAATTTGATTCAATTATTTCTAACAATGCATATTATGAATCAAAGATAAAATCACTGCAAACTGAAGTAGAAACCTATAAAACTGCAGCCCTTTTTTTACTAAATGAGAAAATACTTTATATTATATCCTTGGAAAAAATTTCATTAAAAAGGAAAGATTTGGAATTGGTAGTAAATGTGAAAAACACAACCTGTAAAAAAAACTATTTTATTGCATGGGCAATAAGGCTAAACTGTAATTACTATGGAATAAGGGGACATATTTCTAAAAAAAATCTTAAGAAAACCCGAAATTAGTGTCATTAAGAAATCTTTTGAATCAAGTGATTTATTTGACTCATGTGAAATTATAAAAACAAAGAAAGTCGGGATTCCCAGATCCTTGCTAGCTAACACTACTGGACCCAAAACAATATGGGTACCAAAGAAATCTGTGTAAATGCCTTTCCAGGGAGCAGGTCACAAGAGGAAGAAGGACATATGGTATATGGACAGTGGTCTCTCAAGACATATGAGTGGAAACTCATTTAATTTCTCTTCACTCACTCAAAAATATGGTGGGCTTGTCAACTTTGGTGGCAATGTCACAAGAAAAATCATTGGTATTGGAACAGTTGGAGATCCAAAAGATGTCTCAATTAATAAAGTACTTTATGTTCAATGATTAAAACACAATCTAATAAGTATCTCACAACTATGTGATGATGGTTATGCTGTTGATTTTTCTAACAATTGTTATTCTGTTTTCAAAAATAAATTGCTTAAATTTAGAGAACCAAGAACTGATAATGTGTATTCCCTGGATTTAAATTTCTTTTGTAAACAACAATTAAATTTCTTAACTTATAAAATGAATCAATCATATATATGGCATATGAGACTTGGAAATTGTAATGTATATGTTTAAAAATAAGTTATCTAAGAAACATTTTGTTTCTGATTTGCCTAGTCTCAAATTTGAAAGTGACAGATTCTGTGAAGCGTGTCAACTTGGCAAGAAACACAAATCATCCTTCAAATATGTTAACAAAATTTCCACATCTAGTCTAATAGAACGTATCCATATGGATTTGTTTGGATCTTAGTGAGTATCAATCTTTGGTAGTAAATTATATGTATTTGTTTTTGTTGAAGACTATTCTATATTTACATGGATTTTCATTTTAAAATGTAAAAATGAAGCTTTTAATTTATTTGAATGTTTTTGTACAGATGTTCAAAATGAAAACGTTTTAAAAATAATTTCATTAAGAAGTGATCATTTTGGATAATTTTAGAATCAAAATTTAATTACTTCTCCACAAATATGGGTATTAAACACACTTTCATTACACCTAGAAAACCTCAACAAAATGGAATTGTTGAAAGAAAAAATAGTACTATTCAGGAAATTGCTAGGACTATACTAAATGAATACAGTCTTCCTACCTACTTTTGGGCAGAAGTAGTAAGCACAGCCTACTATATAATGAATAGAGTTTCAATTAGACCTTTTTAAAAAAAGAAACCCTATGAACATTGGAATAATAGAAAACCTAAAGTTATCTACTTTTAAGTATTTGGATGCAAATATTACATCTTGAACACAAAGGATAATCTTGGTAATTTCGATCCAAAATTTGATGAAGGAATATTCTTAGGATATTCACATACCTCCAAATATTATAAAATCTATAACAAGAAGTCAAAGATTGTTGAAGAATCAGTTCAAGTAAAATTTGATGAATCCGATCCCTTAGATAGAAGGACATATCAAAGGGAAGAATCTGAATATAATGATAACATGAGGCTTGAGATCTTGAAAATGATTTTTAAAAAGGTTTAAATGAAATTAGGTCCAGTTCTGAAGAACAAGATACTGAAGAACCTATAAGTGTGTTTCCTAGACAGAATAGAACCCAAAAAAATCACACATTATAAACTATAAAAGGAGACTTAGATATAGGAATAAAAACTAGAAGAAATATAGGAAATCATGTAGAATTATATGCCTTTCTATCCCAATTAGAACCCATGACTATAGAACATGCTTTAGATGATTAAAGTTGGATGATAGCAATGTAATAAAAATTAAGCATGTTTAAAATAAATGAAGTATAAGATTAGTTGAAAGACCACAGAACTATCCAGTGATAGGAACCAAATGGGTCTTTGGAAATAAGAAATATGATCAAGGAATAATAACTTGAAATAAAGTTAGACTAGTAGCTGAAGCATATAATCTAGAAGAAGGAATAGACTATGATGAGACCTTTTCAACTGTAGATAGAGTAGAAGCAGTTAGAATCCTCTTAGCCTATGCATCTCATATGAACTTTAAATTAGTTTAGATGGATGTTAAGTATGCCTTTTTAAATTGTTATTTAATGGATGAAGATTATGTTGAGCAACATCCTAGTTATGAAAATTATCAAAAAGCAGATTATTTTATTAAACATACTAAAGCTCTCTATGGTCATAAACATGAACCTAGAGCTTGGTATGAATGATTAAGCTGTTTTCTTTTGAAAAATGAATTTACTGTTGGAATGGAAGATCCAACACTGTTTAAGAAAACTGTGAATTCTATTATTTTATTAGTTCAAATTTATGTTCATGATGTAATTTTTGGATCAAATAATAAAACCCTTTGTCATGAGTTTTCAATGTTAATATAAAAAGAATTTTAAATGAGTATGATTTGAGAACTAAATTTCATTTAGGACTTCAAATTTATCAAAAATATTTCGTAAATATTTTGAATCAATGCAAATACATTACTGATTTATTGAAAAAATCTGGACTTGAAAATAGCAAGACATATACAACTCCAATTGCACTAATATAAAACGTGATTTGGATGAAACTGGAAAATCAGTTGACAACAAGTTATATAGAGGTATTATTGGTATTCTATTATATCTTACAGCTAGCAGGCCATATATAATGTGTTCAGTATGTCTTTGTGCAAGACTTCAATCAAATCTTGAAGAATGTCATTTAACTGCACTTAAAATAATTTTTAGATATTTAAAATGAACTGTTTTTCAATCTCTTCTTTGTCCCTAAAAATCTGATTTTAATTTTATTTCATATTCAGATGCATACTTTGGGAGTTGTCGATTAGATAGTAAAATCACTTCAGGAACTTTCCACTTTTTAGGAAAATCATTACTGTCATGGTCAAGTAAGAAACAAAATTCGGTTTATCTGTCAACAACTGAGGTAGATTATGTTTCTGCTGGAAGTTGATGTGCACATGTGTTGTGGATGAAAAACACTCTTATGGACTATGGACTAAATTTTTATATTACACCGATTTTATTTGATAATACTAGTGCTATAAATATTTCAAAAAAATCCTATTAATCATTCTAGAACCAAGTATAATGATGTCATACTTCATTTTCTAAGAGATCATGTTCTTAATAAGGATATATCTTCATAATTTGTAAAAACTGAAATTCAATTAGCTGATATTTTTACCAAAACACTTCCCATAGCAAGGTTCTATTTTATTAAGTGGGAGCTAGGTTTATTTGATTTTAAATATTATTTTATTTTACTAAAATAGTTCTTTATTTTAATTCTGCTTAAAATAATTTATCTATTTTGTTTTTCAAATAGGATAAATTTATTTTCCCCACTTAATCTATTTTATTTATTTCTAAATATATGTAATGATTAATAAAAACACAGGAATCAAGGTTTTCAGAAACCCTTTCGACTTCTAAACCATTTCATTTCTACAAAAACCTTTTCGGAACCCGCAAACCACACCTCTGCTCATCAACCCTAATCTTCAATCCTCTGAAACCCTACCCATCAAACCTTCAAAGATTCTCACAAATTTGGAAAAGACTAAAAGATACGATGACTTCGAAACCAACAGTGCCATGAAACAAAGTTCAGAAGGAAGAAAAATCTTACTGTGCAAGGCGATTGATCTCGAATGGCATTATCAGACAAATCTCATGTTGAAACAAGCACTGTCGTTTCAGAATCTCGAATAGACATTCCACAGTGAGAATACATAATTTCTGTATGAGGTAGATCTTCAATACTTCTTCAAATATGAATAGTTTAGTCTAGGAGATACTTAGGATAGTATGATTGCTAAGATAGAGGATAGGGATTTCTCAATCTCGTTAGAAGAAATTTCTCAGATTCTCAACTGCCCTCATGAGGGAGTTTTTCATTTCGATTTGAACATTATTGTAGATTATGTGCATAAATTAGAAAACATCATATCATTTCTCTTTGGAATTAAATCAGTAAAGAAAATTTTTATCAAGGAATTGGAGCCTGATCAGAAAATTTTGGTCAAATTTGTCCATACAGGGATTGCACAGAGGATTTCTGAAATGGAAAAGATATTATATCCCAATATGTATATAATGTATCTTTTTCTTAGTGACATAAAACTCATATTTACTAGGTATATGGTGAGATACCTAAGATATTTTTCTTAGATTAATGCCCAAATGAACTTTTATCCTTTTGGACGATTCTTCTCTATGCTGTTGATTACGACGGACATGGTGAGATTGGTGGATGCCAGAGTTCGCTTTCATCATAGTAATGTATTAAAAGATGGAAATTTAAGAGATATTGTCTATTTATATATTAATATCAATGAAAAACATTTCCCATAAGGATCAGATGATGAATAAGAGAGTGATCAAGCTCAATCTACAAAGTCCAAGGAGGGACAATCTGAATTGAGAGTCAGAACTCCGGCAAGGAGGATCAGATTTGAAGGGGAAGAAAGTGAGGAAGAATGAAGTCAGGAGGGACTTCAGACTCCTAGGAGATGACCTGTGATTGGGGAACTTATTTCCCTTGACTTAAATATAGGAGATTTACTCTCTTATACCTTTTTCAGAGAAAATTTTGTTGAGCAACCTCAAGAACAGAATGTCACTGTTACAGATCCTAATCCTGAATGAATTATAGTTGAAAGATTCGAACAACATGTTATAGCTAATGTTTCCATTTTACTTCAACATGAAAAGGAGGCAGAGCCAAGTGAGGAAGAGACCAGACCTCAGGAAACTCAAGATGATATCATATTAGATATTCTATTGGAAGTAAAAATTGCAGATGTTCGTGATGAGCAAGCTTCTAAATCTCACAGAGAAGTTCTTCAAGAGGATTTTTCTATGGAAGAGTCTGAAAAAAAACTCTAAGGAAATATATTTGGACCAACCTACTCAGGATAAGGAGAAAGAGAAATCTGATGTTGAATCATTACCTTTAATACTGCTACATCCCACAGAGCCTAATAATGCGTATCAAGCACCGGTTGCTTCTGATTCAAGGAATAGGGAAGTTTAAGAGTTGTATAAAATGTTATCTCAACTACAATGTGAGAATGGTTCTCTGAGAAGAACCTTAGCATCAGAACCACTGAAATTTCAAAATCTTAAGGAGAGTTTGGTTTCAATGCAAGAAGTAGAAATTTTTAAAGAGGATATGCTAAATGATGTTGCAAAATTGAAATCATAAAGGGTTATGAAATCATATATCTTAGATCTTATGTTGTTTATGGAGACATAATTTGCATCAGTTGGGAATAGTGCAGCTAGTGGATTTGGTACTTAACCTGATTTAATCAGAAGATTTCATGATATCACAGTCGCAATGAGAAACATGAATGACAGGTTGAGAGATCTTCAGTGCAACAGTTCTCCGTTATCTGTTCTATTAGATAATCATAAATTCTTGGTTGATAAGTTGACATCCAGTGAGCCAGTAATTCACTCTGTCTTAGATAAATTCACAGAGAATCAGTCTTTGTTTATAGAGACAGAAGAACAGATACATGAGTTCTTCAGAGTCAATCTCATTGAATATATTCATATGACTCAAGAGGAAAGAGATCTTATTAATCATATCGGAGATGGACTAATGAAAATGTTGGGATAACAGTTAGCAGAAATCAAGTCTACAGTCCAGAGAAGATAAACCCTACATGTTGAATACCAAAACCGTAAATCCTGTTTTTATTATTTTTTTACTTTTAATGAAAATCAATTTCATTATATTTAAATGTTTTCCTCTTCTTATTTCTATATGCCAGTAATCCATATTACTAACTAGTTAGTAATTTCATTTACCTACAGTTCGGTGTAACATTAAATGTGTTAAAATCCATGATTTATCATTCTTTTTTCTATCACAAAAAAGGGGATAAAATTGGATAAACACAACATTTTATTTTAATATTTTAAACCCTTCTTATTTAAATGATTTCCTATATATTAACAATAATTTATTATAAAGGTAAATTTTCTTTTACTTATTATTCAGAGGGAGAAATTTGGATAAAAAAACAATTATTTTATTCATTATGTTCATTTTTATAGAAAAATAATTTTATTTTCATTATAAATAAAGGGGGATAAATTTATTTTTATTTATAATACAATTTTTATTTGTTGAAATGTTTTTGATAAAATTAAATATTGTTTTATCTTTTCAAAATTATAATCCTTAAGTAACTAATTTGGAATGTTAATTTCATTAATTCTTTTATGGGTTTTGTTATCATCAAAAAGGGAGATATTTTTGAGGAAGTGTTGTTTTAAACAATACATAATATAGTTATTTAAAGGGGGAATTTATATTAATACTCTATCTCTTTTTGACAATTTTAATGTTCAAAAATACACTTAATTATTTTCTAATGATTTTATTTGTTTTGTATTTTGTAGGAATTTATTATTTCATTTTACTGTTGAAATAATGAGAATTTATTACTAAAGTATTCGTATATAGCGTGTTCTAGAACCACTATTCATGCGCTACTTATTCGAAAACTGATTGAGCATGTTTTGGAAACACTATTCATACTCTACGTGGATAAACGTAGTCTAAGGATGAAAAGCGTGTATACTTTTTGAGATAAGGAAAAATTATGGTTAATCAACCATATGTTATCAGCAACGTATGGAAGAAGAACCCTATATTAGGAAGGAACCCTACATTTCGGATATCATAAAAGTATGAAAGGAGAACCGTACGTAAATATTAAACATTTTGTTTGTTTCTCAAAATTATGATTCATGAACCCTAATTTTGTAAACACTCATACGTTCTTGGAAAAGTATGGATCAATTAAAAGTATGAATCTTTTACCATATGTTTTAAAGTTGATGAGAAAAGTATGGATGGACAACCCTATGTCTGGAATGAACCTTACGTTTGTTGTCAAAATTACATTGTCAACTTTACGTTGTCATCATTATGTTGTGAACCTTACGTTTGAAGACTACGTCATCAACCTTACATTCAGAGGTTGCATAGAGTTCAACTCAACATTACCTTTGGCATCAGAGATTTTGTTGCCAATATTTTTATACAATGGTCAGTACATTGATTATTAGGTTGATTTCAAGCCAGATTTAAAGATGATTTTAAAGTTTGATTTTGACTGATTCAAAACCATTTTATCAATTTTTTGATCGAATTAAAAGGAGTTTTTTATGTGGAGTCTTCAGGGATGTTACGACTACTCTATAAATTCAAATGTTTGAATATCACGTGTAAAAAAGGTGTCTTCTGTGGATCTAATTTTACTAGAGATGTTCTTATTGTTCTTTTATTTATATGAGCTTTTCGAAACTGCATAAAAAATTATTGCTCATGTGTTATATCTTGATTATTCTAAAAAAGGGAAAATAGAGACCATTGAAATATACCAATCTATTGTTTCAAAAGGATCATCAAAGATCTGTTTGTTAAAGAGGAAGAAACACAATAGAAGATTCACTTTTTCATTATCGAAGATCTACTGTGGATCTGTCTCTTCTAAAGTTGTGAATTATTTTTTTCTATATTTACTACAATGGGATTCACTCAAAACGTCTCTTATGTGAAGATTATTATTTATGAAGGCGACGATCTACCTACTCTAAATTGCATGATGTTGCAATTGTGAAGAACATCTGGAAAGTATTTTTAGAATACGAAAATCTTCCACTTTTATAATTGAGTGATCACCTTCTCATACTAAGATATATAGGTTCAGTAAGTGAACTAGGAGGCTTTATTTGCCTTGTATAGTAAAGGAGTCAAATTCTTGTAATCAATTGTGAACGGGTCTGTTGAAACTAGGACCAGATAGTGAAAATCACCAAGCTCATGGAGTAGATTGTTGGTGGAGTGGACTAGGGTCCTTCTATTCCTCAATCCACTATACATCTTGTGTTTCTGCTATTTAAATTTCCACTACATAATTTTATCTGATTAAAGTTAAAATTTTGAAAACAATCTCGTATGGATTTTTAAAAAGACACAATTCACCCCCCCCCCTCTTGTGTATATTTGGTGTTATCCGATCCAACAGATGTATCTAATTGAGTGGTATTTGAGTACATTGAAATGATTTGTATGTAATAGAGCTTGTATGGAGGAATCAATAGCCAATGGTTATTTGATGGATGAGTGTACAACTTTTTGTGCAGAATGCCTTACGAATTTTGAAACAAAATTAGATAATCCCTCTTGGATTCATGATGGTCCAGTTGGAGAAGGAACCACATTTGATATGGACAATATCGAGTGGATACAATCACATCGATATATCTTTTTCAATACTCCATCAGTTACACCATTAATGCAGTAAGTATCTTATCACTTTGATTGTTTAACTTTTTCATGTTTGTTTGCATAAGTTTATCATTTAAACATCGCATTATCATTTGCAGGAAACACATTAATGAGATAAAAGAAGGGATGTATCATGTGACTGAGTTGCAAATTCAACAATGTCATTATGCGTCATTTGATGATTGGATCAAGGATTATGTACTTATAAATTTATACTCATTATGAGTAATGTATTATACTAATTTCTGTCTACATATATTAGTATTGAATTTAATAAATTATGTAGGTTCATAAGATGAGGGAGTTAGGGGAGCCCACGTTAACTATAGAATTTATCCAACTGGATGAGGGTCCATCTATAACGTATTGTCGTTATAAATCTGTTGATGCTAATGGTTTTTGATTTCACATTAAATATGTTGACGACAAATGAGCAATATAAAACAATGGCATCAGTTGTCCATTTGTCGATTCTGGTAATTACTATGGTCAATTGATAGACATCATTTAATTTTTATACACACACAGGTTGAAGTACATATTGTTTAAGTGTAATTTGGTTGATCTAGTGCGTGGATGTAATGTCAAGAAATATCAGTTCTCATTGGTGAGTATTAATTATATATTATATAGAAATGAACTATTTGAGAATGAAACATTAATTTTGACATCACAATAGGAACAAGTATTCTTCATTACTTTTCCTTCGAATCCATGTTGGAATGTTGTTGTTAAAATGTCTCAGTGATTGGTGTTTTTATTTGAAGATGATGAACCCGAGACTGTTCTGTTTTTTTACCAACAGCTTGATCAAAATACCAGAGTTCAACATGAATAAGATATTTATTGGGTCAAAGTGTATTTTGAAGGAGTAATGGTCGATTTTCATGCTTAATGAAAGGTATAATTGTTTTCCCCGCTATTCAGTATTTAATATCCTAGGATATCGTAATTTATCTAACCATTTTATAAATCCGTTAATGTTTTAATCCTCAAATTTGTAATTTTATTTAGTGATAAATGTTTGGGGTGATTTATCTGTTGGTATATTGATGTTATTTTTAGTGTATCTTCCATTTGTGGTATTATCCATCTGGTTCATGTAATGCTTGAATTTTTATTAATTCAATCTGAAATTTGGCTATGCATTGATTGGTTGTGTACATAATTTGTATATCTATTTTGCTACCTTTCTGAATTTTTAAAATTAATTCAAATTTTATTATTCAATTCCTTTTTATTTGATAAAAAATTTTAAAAGTATGATTTTTTAAGAAGAATAAAATTTATCGTTTAGAATCTTTTGATTGTCCCCTTACAAATGTTTTCTACAAATGAAGGCATGTCAAGGGAAGAGGTAGGAGAACAACATCATCCATCTGAGGCATCAATGTCTCAGGATTGAGGTATGTTTCAATTTCATTGTATCTATTTTTTTATAATTTATAATCATATATATATATATATATCATCTATCAAATTAAATATAAAATTTCAACAAGATCAGACTTGATTGATTTTTTTTCTCGCAAGAGAGGCCCTGGTCGTGTCATTTAATCATGGAATTCAGACAAGATGATTGATGTTTCCTTCGATGAGGTATTTCATCCTGTGGGGCTGAATGCCTCTTCATTTATTTGTCAGCTGGGTCATATCATACGTGACCCACATTAATTTCCATTGACCACGTGTGACTGGGAATCTATCCCTCGGTACACATTCGATCATCTTTGAAGGGAGGTTCAGGTTAGAAGACCATTTTACTTTATTATATATGAATAAACAATACAAATATGTGTGTTTTTATTCTTTAATGGAATAATTTGGAAGTATTACCTGATGAGTTTCGGCCCGTGTGTATGAGAAAATTCCATAAGATGTGGAAAGACTATAAAGGCATAGTGAAGAGGGACCACTGGGTACCAAATGTGTGTGCCAAAGACATTCTAAAAAAAGAACCAAGAGGTGTCATCCCGGCATAGTGGCGTGACATAGATGCATATTGGACTAATGAGGGTGTTGTGGATTGAATATTTATTTTGGTATATATATTTTCAAGAATGTGTGATTTGTTAGAAATTTGAATGAATTGAATGTAAGAGGTGTCAGCACACCATTCTGAGAATTGAGCGTTGGTGGAACGACCTCAAAGGCTCAGGACTCGTCACGTGTCTCAAATATGACATGAGGTATTTATTATTGATTTTTTAATTTATAAATTAATATGGGTTTGTGTTCATATTCTATTCATATACTGTTGTAGGAGTAAGATGAACCGACTGATAAAATTTAGGTGTTGATGAGGACTCATGACTGCAATGATCTGGAGGCTGCAACATTGATAGTAAGTGATTCTACATACCAATACATACATAAATATTTATATTAACATATATATGTGTATAAATTTAAATATTTCACAGGATCAATTTGAATCTGAGTTAGAATATCTTCAAGAGTACCAGCGACAACTTCTCATGTGAAGGGATGAGATTATTCATTTCATTTTTGGTCGGGCGAGCATGGATATAGTTTTACCTATGGAACTGGGATTCTTTGTTCTGTAGTGTCATGCACTGCGGTTGTTGGTCCTAATGTTGCTCAGATGACATAGCCGTTGTCATATTTCGTGGCCCGGCTACGCGCTTCCGAGGAGGTAAATACACAATTGACCACTGAGGTTAGAGAACTGCGGGAATATGTGCATCCATGAGATGGTTTAGGGGATCATATGATGCAAGATTGTACTTTATTTATTTAATTAATTTATATTTTTTTTAATATGAAATTATTCATAATATTCATTTGTTGTAGGCCCCTGGCCCACTGAATGGTGGTAGCAGTCATGACCACGCATGATGTATCATATTCACGAGGTGTGTTTCTGTTTTTACTGGTGGGGTTGTTATTGATGTTTAGGATGGGATTCTAGTGATAGGTGTTTTCTAATTTGGGGGTGTGAAGTGTGTTTTTTACTATTGAAATGTTTCTGTACAGGAATTGAGATGTTTCCCTAAAACTGATTAATCATATGGATATTTTTTGTTCACTTAATTCATTAATGTTTGAAATTTCTTTCTCGGTATTAGTTTTGAAAAAACCATGTTATTACTACTATTAAACATGAAACATGTTTTTGATGAATGAACTCAGGTTCCCTATTTGTAGTCCTCGGACAACCCCCCCCCCCCCCCCCACCCCCCTCATGCCCCAAACATTCCATCCCACCCCCGGACACCCCCCCCCCCCGGATAACACCCCCACCTCGGACAACCCCCCCACCCAGGAGAGCACCCCCCCTGCACCCCCAGACACCCCCCCCCCCCCGCACCCCCCAGACAGACATCCCTACACCCAAACAACCCCCCCACACCCGGAGAGCACAACCCAACCCGGATAGCCCCTCCCCCACCCCGGACATCCCCCCCAACCCCGGACATCCCCCCCCCCCCCCCCCCCCGCACCCCCGGAAAGCCCGCCGCACCCCCGGAAAACCCCCCTCCCCCGGACAACACCCCCCGCCCAGACATCCCCCCCCTAACCCGGACACCCCCCTGCACCCCCCGGATAGCCCACCCCACCCCCAGAATCCATCTGAATCTCAAGAATCATGCATAAACCGAAATAAAAATAAAAAAATGGTTGTAGAATCATCCACAACTGACCTCAACATCTTATCCCAACCAGGATTCCACATTGATTCAGATTATAATGTAACACTTGCTTGCATCTCTACCCAAACACACTGACCCACTCAGGATCATTCTATCAATAGGCCACCCACTCGAGTCATTGGTTTCTATATGTATGAATATGAATTCCTATTGGGATCCTCAGAAATAATATGCTAATTGAGAAATTCATCATTGAATCCTATTGGTTAGAACATATGATTAGGTATTCCTCTTGGGATCCTCAATCATAATTAGTCACTTAGGCCTATGCCCACCCCCAGACAGCACCCTGCACCCCGAACAACCCACCCCACCTCCATACATCACCCCGCACCACAAACAGCCCCCTGCAGCCCAGTAAGCCCACCCCACCCCCTGACCGCCCGCCCCACCCCCGGACAGTACCCCCCACCCCCAGACATCACCCCCCACCCCAAACAGCACCCCACCCACCTGCACCCCCAGACAGCCCCCCCAAACCCCCGGGACAGCCCGCCCCACTTCAAACAGACCCCCGGACAGCCCCCTCCACACCCCCAGACACCCCCCTCCCCCGCACCCTTGGACAACCCCCCCACCAATTGTGAAACTATACAATAGACCAACTGTCCGATGTTTTTTAGGACATTTGGGAAATTTTCTAGTTGGCCAATTGTTCAGTTGGATGTTAGAATAAATGGCCATTAGTTCATTATGACATTATTCCAATTGTACAACTATACAATAGGCCAATTTTTCGTTAGGCCAATTAGTTCGGTGCACTTTAAAAGGGCATGATGGGTGGTAAAAACCACATGAACGACATCAGAATGCCATGAAATCATACGACAACAACCGTTGTATGAATTGTGTAATGTTCGGGTAGACGACACGTCAATCAAAGTTATTGTTTGACCGTGGTGACCGGAAACATGATTCCGGAGTCAAAAAAGACCAAAACAGCGTGTCATACTCGAATTCAGAGAAAACGAGCTCCAAATGACCTGAAACCACACAAAAACAATAGCAATTTTATTTGTGACATGCTGAAGGATACAGAACGTCCATCGGACATGCGGTGCACATGGTACGATAGAATGTGTCGTTTTCATCAGTTCGGTGCGCTCCAAAAGGGCTTGTTGGGTGGTCAAAACCACCTGAACGACCTTAGAATGCCATGAAATCCTACGACATAAACCGCGGTGTGAATTGTGAATTTTTTTGGGTGGAAAAAACGGCAATTGGAGGTACCGTTTTAATGCGGTGACCATAAATGTGTTTCCAGTGTCATAAAAAACCAAAACGGTGTGTCACTATCGAATTCTGAGAAAATGTGCTCCGAATGACCTAAAATAACATGAAAACAATAGGAATATTATTCGTGACACGCAGGAGGAGAAAGAACATCCATCGATGGTGCAGTGCACGCGGTATGACCGAATGTGTCGTTTTGAGCAGTTCGACCTTCTCTAAAAAGGCGTGTTTGGTGGTCAAAACCACCCGAACAACCTATGAATGCCATTAAATCATACAACAACAACCACGGTATGAATAGATAAGTGGTCGGGCAGACAACATGTCAATCATAGTTGTCGTTTGACCGCGGTGACCCGAATGACGTTTCTAGAGTCACAAAAGTCCAAAACGAAGTGTCAATGTCGAATTTAGAGTAAACATGCTCCAAATGACCTGAAACCACACGAAAACGATATAAATATTATTCTCGACATGGAGGAGGAGACGAAAAATCCATCAAACATGTAGTGCGCATGGTACCATGTGTTGTATTCAGTAGTTCGGTGCGCTCTAAAAAGGGCGCCTTGGGTGGTCAAAACCACCCGAACGACCTAGGAATTCCATGAACTAATATGAAAACAACCGTGGTATAAATTGTGAAATTTTCAGGTAGACGAAATGTCAATTGGTGGTGCCATTTGACCATGGTGACAAGAAACATGTTTCCAATGTCACAAAAAACCAAACGATGTGTCACGGTTGAATTCAAAGAAAACATGCTCTGAATGACCAGAAACCACAAGAAAACGATAGATATATTATTTGTGACATGATGGAGGAGATGACACATCCATCGGACGAGCGGTGCGCACGGTACAACCGAATGTGTCGTTTTCAGTAGTTCGATGCCCTCTAAAAAGGCAAGTTGGGTGGTCAAAACCTCTCGAATGACCTCAGAATTCCATGAAATCAAACGAAAACAACCGCAATGTGAATCTTGAAATGGTTGGATAGACAACATGTCAATCGGATGTGTTTTATGACTTTGGTGACCGTAAACTCAGTTTCGGAGTCATACAAGACCAAATCGGTGTGTTAAGGTCGAATTTAGAAAAACCTGATCTGAATGACATGAAACCACAAGAAAATGATAGTAATATTAATAATGACATTCATGAAGAGAGGGCTCTTCAATCAGACGTGCGGTGCGTGCGGTCCAACTGAATGTGTCATTTTCAGCAGTTCTACGCACTCTAAAAAGGAACATTGGGTGGTCGAAAACACCGGAACGACCTCATAATGCCATGAAATTATACGAGAACAACCGAGGTGTGAATTGTGTAATTTTCGGGTAGATGTTACATCAATCGGAGGTGTCATTTGACCGCGGTGACTGGAAATGAGTTTCTAGAGTCAAAAAAGACCAAAACGGCATGTCACGGTTGAATTCAGAGAAAACGGGCTCCGAATGACCTGAAACCACATGAAAATGATAGAAATATTAATCGGGAAATGAAGGAGTAGAAAAAACATCCATCACACGTGTTTTGTGCACGGTATGACCGAATGTGTCGTTTTCAGTAGTTCGGCACGCTCTAAAAGGGCATGTTGTGTGGTCAAAACCACCCGAACGACCTCAGAATGCAATGAAATCATATGACAACAACCAAGGTGTGAATTTTGAAATGGTCAATTGGAATTCATGTCAATCAGAGGTTCTGTTTGACCGCGGTAACCGAAAACGGGTTTCTAGAGTCAAAAAAACCAAAATGGTGTGTCATGGTCGAATTCAGAGCATATGTGCCCCGAATGACCTGAAACCACACGAAAATGATAGGAATATTTTTCGTGACATGATGGAGGAGACGAAACATCCATCGGATGTGTGTTGCGTGTGGTATGACCAAATGTGTCATTTTGAACTGTTCAGCGTACTCTAAAAGGGTGCATTGGGTGCTAAAAACTACCTGAATGACCTCAGAATTCCACAAAATTATTGAGTTGTGAAATGGTCAGGTAGACGACACATCAATCGGAGTTGCCGTTTGACCGCAGGGACAGAAAACATGTTTACGGAGACATAAAAAACCAAAACAGTGTGTCACAATCGAATTCCGAGAAAACATGCAATGAATGACCTGAAACCACCCGAACACAATATAAATATTATTCGTGACATACAAGAGGAGACAACACATTCATAGGATGTTCGGTGTGCACGGTTTGACAGAATGTGTAGTTTTTAGTAGTTCGACGTGCTCAAAAAGGGTACATTGTGTGGTCAAAACCACACGAACGTCCTCCGAATTCCATGAAATCATAGGAGAACTACTGTGGTGTATATTTTGAAATATTCCGGCAGATGACATGTCAATCGGAGGTGTCGTCTGACGGGAGTGACTGAAAACACATTTCCAGATTCATAAAAGACCAAAACAGCGTGTCATGGTTGAATTCAGAGTAAACTTACTACGAATGACCTGAAACCACACAAAAACGATAGAAATATTATTTGTGACATGTAGGAGGAGATGTCACATCCATAGGAATGCAGTGTATGTGGTACGACCGAACGTGTCATTTTGAGCAGTTCGACACGCTCTAAAAGGGCACGTTGGGTGGTCAAAAACACCCAAACGACCTCAGAATTCTATTAAATAATAAGACAACAACCACAGTGACGGTACGTCAATTGGAGGTGTTGTTTGACCACAGTGACCGGAAATGCATTTCAAGAGTCATAAAAGACCAAAACGGCGTGTCACGGTAGAATTCAGATCAAACGTGCTCTGAATGACATGAAACCACACGAAAGTGATAAGAATATTATTTAGGAAATGCATGAGGATACGACACGTCAATCGGACGTGCAGTGTGTGTGGTACAACCGAATGCGTCGTTTTGAGCGGTTCGACATGCATTAAAAGGGCACGCTGGGTGGTCAAAACCACCAGAATATCCTGGGAATGCTATTAAATCATATGAAAACAACCGCGGTGTGAATTGTGAAATGGATGAGTAGATGGCATGTCAATCAGAGGTGCTGTTTCACCGCGGTGACCAGAAATGCATTTTTGGGGTCAAAAAAGACCAAAACGGTGTGTCACGGTCAAATTCAGATGAAACATGCTCCGAATAACCTGAAACCACACGAAAACTATAGGAATATTATTCGTGACATGTAGGTGTGGCGGCATGTCCATCGGACCTGTGGTGCACGCGTACGACTGAATGAGTCGTTTTCAGCAGTTCGACCCACTCTAAAAGAGCGCGTTGGGTGGTCAAAACCTCCCGAACAAACTCGGAATGCCATGAAATCATACTACAACAACTACAATGTGAATTTTGATATCATAGGGAATACAAAACATCAATCGGAGGTTCCCTTTGACCGCGGTGACTAGAAACGCGTTTCCGGCGTCATAAAAGACCAAAACGGCGTGTCACGGTTGAATTTGGAGTAAACATGCTCTAAATGACCTGAAACCACACGAAAAATATAGAATATTATTCGTGCATGCAGGAGGAGACAACACATCCATCAGGCGTGCATTATGTGAGGTACGACAGAATGTGTTGTTTTCAGTAGTTCGACATGCTCTAAATGGCACGTTGGGTGGACAAAACAACCCAGAAGACCTCGGAATTCCATGAAATCATATTATTACAATGGCGGTACGAATTTTGAAATGTTTAGGCAGTTGGAACATCAATCGGAGGTGTCGTTTGACCTCGGTGACCGGAAACTCTTTTCCAGAGTTATAAAAGACCAAAACGGCTTGTCACGGTCTAATTCAGAGAAAACATGTCCCGAATGACCTTAAATCACACAAAAACAATAGGAATATTATTCAATATATGAAGAAAGAGATGGAACGTCAATCAGATTTGCAGTTCACATTGTATGACCAAATGTGTCATTTTGAGTAGTATGGCACGCTCTAAATGGGCATGTAGCGTGGTCAAAACCACTCGAACGACCTCAAAATGCAATGAAATAATAGGAAAACAACCACGTTGTGAATTATGAAATGGTCGGGTAGACGACATGACAATCAAATGTGTTGTTTGACCTCGGTAACTGGAAACGCATTTTCAGAGTCACAAAAGACCAAAATGGCGTGTCACTGTCGAATTCAATGAAAACGTGTTCCAAATTACCTAAATCCACCTGAAAAACATAGGAATATTATTTGTGACATGTCGAAGGATACTACATGCCCATCTGACGTGTGGTGCGTGTTGTACGACCGAATGTCTCATTTTGAGCAGTTCGACGCACTCTAAAATGGAAAGTTGGGTTTTCAAAACCACCCGAACAACCTCGAAATGCCCTGAAATCATGTTCCAACAACCGTGGTGTGAGTTTTAAAATGTTCGAGTAGACGAAACATCAATCGAAGATGTCGTTTGACCATGGTGACCAGAAATGCGTTTCTAGAGTCACAAAAGACCAAAACGGCATGTCACGACTCCATTCAGAGAAAACCTGATCCGAATGACATGAAACCACAAGAAAAAGATAGTAATATTATTTTTGACATGTAGGAGAAGACTGTACATCCATTGGGCGTGTGGTGCGCACGGTACGATCGAATGTGTCGTTTTGAGCAGTTCAGCGTGCTCTAAAAGGGCGTGTTGGGTGGTAAAAAGCACACAAACGACCTCAGAATGCCATGAAATCATACAACAAAAACCGCAGTGTAAATTTTGAAATGGTCGGGAAGACGGTACATCAATCAGAGGTGTTTCTTGACTGTGGTGACCGAAAACACGTTACTAGAGTCAAAAAATACCAAAATAGCGTGTCACGGTCGAATTCAGAGCAAACGCGCTCTGAATGACCTGAACCCACAAGAAAACGATATGAATATTATTTATGAAATTCAAGAGGAGAAAATACATACATCGGGTGTGTGGTGCATGCAGTATGACCAAAAGTGTTGTTTTCAACAGTTCGACGCGCTCTAAAAGGGCGTATTGGGTGGTCAAAACCACCCGAACGACATTCGAATGACATGAAATCATACGACAACAACCACAGTGTGAATTTTGAAATGGTCGGGCATACAATATGTCAATCGGAGGTTCTATTTGACCGCGGTGATCGAAAATGCATTTCCAGAGTCACAAAACACCAAGACGGTGTGTCACAGTAGAATTTAGAGCAAACGTGTTCCGAATGTCCTGAAACCCCACGAAAATTATAGGAATATTATTCGTGACATGAAAGAGGAGATAACATGCCAATCGGACTTGCGGTTTGCGCGGTACGAACTAATGTGTCATTTTCAGTAGTTATGTGTTCTCTAAAAGGGAGCATTGGGGGGTCAAAACCACCTAAATGACCTCAGAATTCCATGAAATCATAACAGAATAACCATGGTGTGAATTGTGAAATGGTCGGGTAGACGGAAATTCAATTGGAGTTTTCTATTGACTGTGGTGACCGGAAACGTGTTTCTAAGTCACAAAAGACCAAAACAGTGTGTCATGGTCGAATTCAGAAAAAATGTGCTCCAAATGACATGAAACCACACGGAAACAATAGGAATATTATTCTTGACAAGAAGTTTGAGATGTCACGTCCATCTGACGTGCGGTGCACGCGGTACGACCGAATGTGTCGTTTTAAACAGTTTGTTTCGCTTTAAAAGGGCACTTTGGGTGGTCAAAACCACCCGAACATCCTCATAATGCCATGAAATCATACAACAATAACCGTGGTCTGAATTTCGAAATTTTCGGGTAGACGAAACATCAATTGTAGGTGTCATTTGACCATAGTGACTGGAAACATGTTTCTGGAGTCAAAAAAGTCCAAAATGCATTTCACGGTTGAAATAAGAGTAAATAAGATCCAAATGATCTGAAACCCCATGAAAATGATATAAATATTATTCTTGACATGAAGTAGGAGATGACACGTCCATCAGATGTGCGTTGCGTGCAGTACGACCGAATATGTCATTTTCAGCAGTTCAAGGCACTCTAAAATGGTGCATTGGGTAGTCAAAACCACCTGAATGACCTTGGAATGCCATTAAATCATACGAAAACAACCACGGTGTGAATTTTAAAATGTTTGGGTTGTTGACACGTCAATCGGAGGTGTCATTTTACTGAAGTAACCAGAAACGCATTTCTGGAGTCATTAATGGCCAAAATGACGTGTCACGGTCGAATTTAAATAAAATGAGCTCTAAATTACCTAAAACCACATAAATATGTTATGAATATTATTCATGAAATGCAGGAGGAGACGGTACATCCATCGGAAATGCAGTGTGCGCGGTACGACCGAATGTGTCATTTTCTGCAGTTCAGCACGCTCTAAAAGGGCACATTGGGTGGTCAAAACCACTCGAATGACCCCAGAATACAATGAAATCATACAAAAACAACCATGGTGTGAATTGTAAAATGTATAGGAAGACGACACATCAATCAGAAGAGTTGTTTGACCGCGGTGATAGGAAACACGTTTTCGGAGTAATAAAAGACCAAAATGGCGTGTCACGGTCAAATTTAGAGAAAACGTGATCAGAATGACATGAAACCACACGAAAACAATAGGAATTTTTTTGTGAATGCAGGAGAAGATGAGACATCCATAAAACCTATGATGCATAGGGTACGATTGAATGTGTCATTTTAAGTAGTTCGGTGTTCTCTAAAATGGCACGTTGGGTGGTCAAAACCACATGAATGAACTCGAAATGCTAGGAAATTTTTTGAAAACAACCATGGTGTGAATTTTAAAATGGTCAGGTAGATATCATGTCAATCGGAGGTTCTGTTTGACCGCGGTGACCATAAACGTGTTTCCGGAGTCATAAAAAACCAAAACAGCGTGTCACGGTGGAATTTAGAGAAAACATGCTCCGAATGACATGAAACTACACAAAAACGATAGGAATATTTTTCGTTACATGTAAGAGGAGACATCACACCCATCGGATGTGTCGTGCACATGGTACGACCATATGTGTTGTTTTCAGTAGTTCGTCGTGCTCTAAAAGGGCGCGTTGGGTGGTCAAAACCACATGAACGAACTCGGAATGCCATTAAATCATTCGACAACAACTGTGGTGTGAATTTTGAAATGGTTGGGTTGAATACATGTAAATTGGCACTATCGTTTGACCGAGGTGACCAGAAACATGTTTCTAGAGTTATAAAATAACAAAACGGCATGTCACGGCCGAATTCATAGAAAACATGCTCTAAATGACCTGAAACCACATGAAAATTATAGGAATATTTTTCGTCACATGCTGGAGGAGATGACATGTCCAACGAACATGTGGTTCATGCGGTATGACCAAATATATCGTTTTGAGCAGTTCCGAGCTCTAAAAGGGAACGTTGGGTGGTCAAAACCACGCGAACAACCTCAGAATGCCATGAAATCATAATAAAACCACCGCAGTGTGAATTGTAAAATGGTTGGGCAGATGACTTGTCAATTGGAGGTGTCGTATGTCCTCGGTGACCAGAAACGCATTTACAGAGTAATAAAAGACCAAAACGGCATGTCACAGTCCAAATCAGAGCAAGCATGATCAGAATGACCTGAAACGACACAAAGACGATAGGAATATTATTTGTGAAATGAAGAAGGAGCTGGAACATCCATCAGACGTGTGGTACACACAACATGGCCGAATGTGTCATTTTGAGCAGTTCGGCGCGCTAAAAAAGGGCGCGTTGGGTGGTCAAAACCACCCGAACAACCTCAGAATGCCATGAAATCAAACAAAAACAACCGAGGTGTGAATATTGAAATGTTAGGGTAGAAGAAAAGTCAATAAGAGGAGCCTTTTGACTGCCGTGATGGGAAACATGTTACCAGAGTCATAAAAAACCTAAACGGCGTGTTACGGTCGAATTCAGAGCAAACATGCTCCGAATAACCTGAAACCACGCGAAAATGATAGAAATATAATTTGTGACATTAAGGAGGAGATGGCACGTCCATCATATGTGTGGTGCATGTGGAAAAAATACATTTTTAAATAAAAACAACTTTCACGAACTAAAGCAAAGACTCCAAAACATGAAAAATATTTAAAAATGATAACATTTCTTAAATTGGGGGTTGTTAAATTATTATAGCACCAATGAGATGTCAGATTTCATTTTATTATATGTATATAAAAACTGAATAAATATCTCACATTTACATTTGTTTTGTTTTGTTGTTTTATTTGTATCTTATTGTAGTTTTCTAAAGCAGATGGTTGTGGATCGTTGAATCAAAACTATCATTTAATTTTTATGATGATCTTCATTTTAATGGTGTTTTCATCTATTTACCATTTATTATGATTTATATGTTGTTTTTTATTTTGTACCATTAATTTTTTTGAAAAAATATTTCTAGTTAAGAGACTGCCATTGGCAGTTGCTGTAGGCCTAGATTTCGGCCATCTTTAGCGACTACCAATAGATGTCACTGTAGACCACCATTTCATTTGTCTTCATCAACCACCAGTGGTGGTCGCTATAGGCCACTATTCGACTCGATTTAGCGACCGCTAGGCAGTTTCTGTGGGCCCGCATGTTGTCCAGCTTCATCAGCCGCCAATGGGGGTCGATGTAGGTCCACAATGTCAGGCCTAAATCGACCGCCATTGGCAGTCATTGTGCGGTCTCTATAGGCCTATAACGACCCCCATGGTTGTCTCAATAAGACAAATATTATGTAGTGAGGGTTAATTTAAAAATCTCATTATTATCAAAGAGTGTTTATACGTTGGTATTTAATGGGACATTTTCATCATCAATGTACATGTTTCATAAAAATATATTTAAAAATATTTTTACAATAATATAATATGTTTTTAAGTCATTTCAACCCATTATGAACTTTTTCTAAAATGTTTTGAAAGGAATATGTTTTTCTTTTTTCAATACAATATTCATTATGACCATTTTAAAAAATATGGATGGAATGTTATTATTTCTAATTATATGCAATAATAAAATATTCCTTTATTACCAGATTCTTTTCACTAAATACGTTTTAAATGAAAAATGCCATCCCCTTTTAAAATATTTTAATATAAAATGGGTAATTCCATTATGTTATTTTTAATGATTTTATTAGAATATTTTCAAATATGTCTGTATCCTTCGATGGATTTTATGAATAAATTAGGTTGGTATCTTAAGATACCATACAACATATTTTATTGATAGGTTTTTTGATATTTATGATTATGTATATTTTATTTGATACCGTTCATGGTTTATGGTTAATGTATTAAAAGTTCATATGATGTTTTTAATATGAAATTTTTCTTTCTTTATGTTTCACCCATTCAGTATGGGGAATGCATTGTACTTTTTAGGTGAAGGGTGGGGACCACTATAGCACCATGATGCATCAGTTTTTCTCGAGTGACAAACTATTTTGGGTATTGGCTAATGACATGCCTGTTTACATATGGTTATTTGGCCAAATCATTAATAGTATTTTTATGATGTACAACATTATGCATTCCCTCATTATGAGATTAGATAGTGATATTCCATGTGATTTTTTTCTAGCAGAATATCCACATGATTTTATTATAAATCATGCTATTATTTTATATAGGGTGTTTTATCTTTCAATATTATTCTCAAGACTAGGTTTTAATGAATTTGTTTTAGTTATACACATGGCCTTAACATTTATTATTATTATTTAAAATAACTTCCATTGTATTCTTACCCTTACTGAGTACATTGGATCACCCCTTTTTTATGTTTTATTCTTTATATGAGTTCAAGATGTGTATTATGACTTATATGATGTTTTAAATAAAGTGAATAATGATTTGATAAGAGGATTTTTTATGTTGTATTATTTCATTGAATGTGTAATTTTTGGTTTTTGTATGTTATATAGAATCCAATACTACTAAATTGGTAATTACTTTAGGATTGAGTGTTGTATTGATGCCAATGTAATAATGTAATCCATTGACACCATGCAATTGGGGTAGGAGACTTTATTGTTGGTATCAGATAATGTTTAGTAGAATCTAAAAACAGAATATTTAGAAAACATTTATTAAGGAATATAACCCTGTGATAGACATTGATGATGTGTATAAAAGAGAGTCCTATAATTTTGGTAAGGTGGAGATTATTTCGGTTTTCCTTGAAATAAATCCCTATCTGGATACATTTTTATGACGAGGTTTTAGAAAAATGTACATAAGAGTAACTTCGACAAGCTACATTGGGCATTACTAAATGTGACTTGGTGCATGACAACGTGTCTTACAGTACACCTAGATTAACATTCCTAGGGTATATAGTTAGGATAATTAATATTTTATTTACAAAATATTATGATTGATTTTAATATATGGTGAAAATGAATAACTTTGTTAAATACAAAGGTGTTTTAGATTAAAAATAAGTCATCATGATATTCTAAAAATCAGTATACATTTTTTCACAGTATAACTATTTCTACTCTAAATATGATTTCTGGTTTTATCCAATTACATGAATTAAAAGGATTCATGTTAACATTGAATATGATTAAAAAGGTGGTGTTAATGAAAAAATGGAATATTGATAGGTGAGAAAGTTATTGTGTTCAATCCTAATTAGTTTTCAAAAAATATGATTAAAAACATATACCTTAACTAACATTGTAATTCACCAAAGAAGATTAGGATGAAGAATTCCATGAGTTTCAGTAGTGGAGAGCATGAAGAAAAGAAGAATCAATTAACATTATGCATGAAATAGATGAGGAGACAACAAATAAAGTTTCTAAATGGAATGAATAAATTCTTTTTTTATTAAAATGATGACATAAATAAACTAATTGGTGAATAAAAAAATAATGGAAGACCTGAGGGAAATAAAAAATCCTAATAATAAAATTTTTGTTCATTGAATTAAATTTGGGGTAATTGGCCATTACCATAAGTCAATTTGCTCTTCTATATGACAATTTCTTGACCCTAGAGGTACCTATGTGGAAATAAATTAATGGATCATTTTTATATTGGGGTTATATTGGAAACCTTATTTAAATGAATATTTTGGGATTAAATTTATTTAAAGGATTCCCATAATTTTTATATTGATATTCATGTTAATATTATTTTAGAATAAGAAAAAAAAATATTCAGCGTGAAACCCATCATGTCTGACAAGGCTACGGGGTTGATCCCACAACTGAAGGGCAACAAGGGTAAAATGCCAGCCACTAGACTATGTGAAGACCTAGATAACGTGAATTTTTTTCCTTAGATAAAATATCTAATATATAATAGATATTTTGATTTTAGTGACTTTTGGTTAATCAAATAGATTTTCATTGTGTTTGAAGTATTTTGTGATTAGGGGATTAATGTTATTTTGAAATATGATGGCTATTTTGGAATATTATATGATTAATGAAAAAATCAATTTAGGAATAAATGTGGAATTTTATTTTACATCCAAATAAAATTTTACTGTGGAAAAGTTTTCATTAAGAATATTTATGAAAATTGTTATCATTTCTGAGATATTATGTGATTTAGGAAATTAATTGTTTGAATGATATATCAAGAGTTATGGACATTATTTGGAATATTGTGATCAAATACTTATGATTTTTTGGTTTCAATATTATTTTAGAATATTTTAAGGATGTATAATGATATTTTTAATTCTCAATGTTGAAATTTGTGGTTTTATTAATTAATATAGGAGAATTATTTTTGTAATATTATCTTATCTTATCCAACCAATATTGGTTTTGGTTAATGTAAAAAGACAATATTAATATATAGTTATAATTTTGTGACCCAAAGAATATTATTCAGAATAATCATGCATGAAATAGTTATCTTAAATACAGATAATTTTGAAAAACATTTGAGTTTGAGGTGAAAATTATTTAAAGGATGAAGTTATACATTTCATGTAAGTTTGTTTCATTATGTTATAACTCTGTCATGTAAAATAATACATCAAATCTTGGAAAAAAATATTGAAAAAAAATCTAATCAAAGTACCTTGTTTTCTATTGAATCTAATGTCCCCTTAGATCATCATAGAATTATATATTTTTTATTGCTAACATTTCTTGACCGTGTTCTATAAAACTCTCAATCATAAAATGATGGTCATATTTATATTCCATGTCCATATTTTCTTACATAGAGAACTAGTGCGTTTTATCTCTGTTTTTCGTCATAAATCCATTTCATTCTTTGAATATGGAGGCCTTATTAAGCATATTTTTATTTTGGTTTCCCCGAAAAAGAAATTTTTAACTATCAAAATTTTATTTTCAAAGTGAAATTTCAAATTTCATTGATAAAAGTTTTTATGGAGAATGGAATGTAACACCACTATATTTTATGGTATGATTTTATTTTAAATAAATATATAAAATTGTGTTGCGCACAACATAGAGTTCGAGTGCACCACGACCTATTAACCTAGATTAGTAATAGTTGTTATCATTATTATTAACCACATTATAAAAATTATGTATATTGCCTTAATTTTTAAATTTTATTTTTATGTTTCTTCTAGATAGTCATACAATTCTGGATCCCATTTTTGAGATATTTAAACTATATTTTTAATGGAATTTTACTACCTATTAATGGAACACCTATTTTGAAACAAAATTGTACAAATTTAAAAAACAATATTTTCGATAATTGATTTATTTTAATAATTTATAATCTCAAATTTATCTTAGTGTGGATTGTTGATTTTTTTCAGAGAAGATTCATTTTTTGATGAATATTGAAAAATACTGCATCGTAGTAAAAATATGTCTTTTTGTATAAATAATTACTGTAAACTAAATTTTTGAAATAATAATGGATTATAAATAAATATTATAATTCAGACGGGGTTATTGGAATAATTTTCATACTGAAATTAGATATAATAACATATTGATCTTTTGAATGTTTCCTTTTACCCACCTTCTCACCACATCTACACGGCCAATGTCAAACATAATTTCGCAACAAATGTGAGTTGAATTTGGAAAAACAGACACATATAGTTGAAATAATATTTTAATCTATACTCTAATAGTATCACTATAGTTTTTTATTTTAGGAATATAAATATATTATATTTTTATTTACAAAGGTTAATGGTAAATTAGATAATGATAGGTAATAATGATATTATAAAATTATAAAATGTCCATAAAACATGTCCTATGTTCATTTTATAAATGTCTTTTCAAAAAAATAATCCATTGGAAAAAATTATATCTTTTATATGCCACTTGGGAAATTATATAACATTTATAATATTTCAATTAAATAGAATATAAAAATTGCATACTCATATTTTTTAATATGATTTATATTTTCAATTCATGGTTATACAGAAAATAAAAATGACTCTAAATATTAATTTTATTTCTAATATATTTATCTTCATCGTGAAAATTTACATTAAATTTTTATAGAAGATAAAATTTAATTATTGTCTTGTATAATAAGGATGTAATAATTGCTTAAATAATGGAAATATTAATAAATGATATTAATGATATAGGAATAAAATTAATTTGAAATAAATAATGGAATTAATAAACTTTTTGGGTAAAGAAGACATTTTAGTGACAAATTATATGTGTGGGATCAATGTTATTATAATGTTATAATAATTTTTTTAAAACAAATAATTAAAATTATCAAAACTGACATAAACAGTACATGAAAATATATAACATTTTATTAAATGATATAAAATTCATCAAAATATAAAATTCGACCAAATATATATAATCATGTTGATGATTTCATCTTTGATCCATGTTTTTTACAAATTAATTTTATATTATATATATTAACCCCAAAGAGTAAAAAGGTCATCTTTTGATTGTAAGAGTTAATGTCTTTACACAAGGGTTAAAGCCAAATTGTTAATGTTAATATTGTCCCATAAACATGTATAAAAACAATTAACTATGATCATTTCAATACATAATCATCTTCTCATCTAAATAACTAGTTCTGGAGATATTTTACGAAAAAAATAAATTTAAAATAATTTAATATTTTAAAGTATACCAAAAGTGCCCCTCCCCTCTCTTATTAAAATGAAACTACCCCAAACCACATCACACGACATTGAGACATATATATCAACAAAATCCTTTCCATTTATTATAATAAAATTTTTATCCTTGTTAGTGAGTTACTAATATTTCAAAAATACTAACTCTAGATCACATCAGAAGATATCTAAAGTAATTCCTCCGAAGAAGAGGTAATCATTTTCACTAACTCAACCCATTTCATTTATTCTTCTAATTATTATTTATGTGTTTTTTCCATTATAAATTAATTATCCTAGTATAGAATTTTTTTCATATATGTTATTATGATTATGAGACCAATTTTTTTTACAATTCTTCCATCATACAAAAAACAATATCACCATGTCTGTGTACGTATGACGTACCGTCTCCACGTTGTGGTTTAATTTTTTTTCATCATCACATTACTTTGATGGGTATAATGATGAATATAATGAATAAAAATAATAAATATGACATGATATTTATTTTTAATAATTAATATATCATTTATTTTCTCCATATTACCTTTAATGGAATGATATCATTGCTCATTCGTACATACACCCAATCGTATCCATGATGTGGTGTGAATTATTTTCTATGTTATCCATTTAAGAATGATTATAAAAATGTATTTACTGAAAAATTGTTATATTTATAACATTAATTACATTCTGTATTGGTGGTATCTATATCATATAATAAATAATTGAGACATTCATAATAAAACATATATATGAAAATGAAGTAGTTGACACCCGTAAGAAGGGTAATAATGAAATATTATCAATGATAGAGAGATAAAATAATATATTAAGATAATATATGACATAATAGATATATGAATGTGGTTCTAATATATTTCAATAACATGATTAAATCCATTAAACATATTTTTAAATAATGTTCAACTAAAAGAAGAGTATGTTTATGCATTTTCTATCTCACTTTTATGTCTTTCATATAAATGACATATTCAACACTAGTTTCATTTTTATGGATTCTATACTAACCATGAATTACATTTACTAATATTATCATATTATAGTATTGATATAATTTTCCTTATTTCATGGGGAATACGATTATACTAATTATAAAGTGTTGAGAGTCAATATCACAATCCCATTATTAACCAGGATTGTTTATATTTATTATTTTATATTATATATTATTATCCATGTCCATTTTTCTTAAAAAAAATTAAAATTTTATTTAAATTCTTATGCAAATGTCCAATTCCATTTTTTTCCCATGTTTGACTTTTTATAGAACATTTTGAATGATAATTCTTTCATTTTCCAACCAATGTACTTTTTGACGATTTCAATAAAATACTGAAGGTGTGTTATCTTTTTAAATTATAATGAATAAGAATAGTTTCCTCTATAGTCGTTAAATATTTTTTTCACTTGATATGTTTTATTTTAAAACTTCACACTCCTTTTAAAAAATCGATATTACTGGGGTATTTCATTCAATATGTATTTAATTATTTTATTTTAATACATTCATCTTGGTCAAAAAAATATTGTTAGATTTTATTCTTAATTTGAGGTTGGCCCCATAAGATACCATCTAAATTATTTTATTGAAAGTGTTTATGATATTTTTGATTTTGTATATGCTATTTAATACCATTCATTACATGTGGTTACTTTGTTAACATTTCTTATTCTAGTTTTAATATGAACGTTTATATTGGATACGATTCTCACTTTTTAAATGAGGAATAAATTAGAAATAGATTGTGACTGGAAGAGCCTACTATCACCCCTCGATGCACCTATAAGTCTGATGAGACAAACTAGTTTGGGTATTGGCTGATTTCATACTTGTTTATGTATGGTTCCTTGGACGATTCCATGATGGTATGTTTATGATGTTAGGCCTTAGGAATTCCTTTACAATGATATTAGTAATTTATTTTCTACGTGATTATTCAACTAGTAGAATATACATGGTTATGTTTTCAATCTCTTGTGTGAATTTAATTTGTTATTATTTATTATTTCTATATTATGCTCTAGAAGAAGTTTGAGTGAAGTTTATTTTAGTTATACACATATCCTTAATGTTTATGAATATTATTAACAATATATTTAGTTGTATGCTTACCAATACTGAGCATTTATGATCACCAATTTTTTATGTTTTATACTTTCCTTGGATTCCATGATGTGCATTATGAAAAATATGTGGGGTTAATATATCAGAATAATGATGAAATTAAATGATTTTATTTGTATTATTTCATGTTTTAATGTGTTATTTAAGGTTTATGAATGTAATATAGCTTTTATGGCGTCCAAATGGATCATTCCTCTCGGATATGAGTATTGTATCATTTCTAATGTAATAAGATAAGGAACCGAATTCAAACTTCTTGTGTAATTACAAAAAACCATTTAAATGTTTATTAGAATCTAGAAGAATGTTAAAATGATTTTATTATGATTTATAAAAACAAATTGATGGTTTCATGTCCCTATAGCATAGTTTTTTGTATTAAAGGAAAGGGAATGGACGAAATGACATAATAAATACAATTATTATTAACAAGAATAACATATTAAATGAATTAATTATAATGTTACTTATATATAGACCTTGAAATTATATAGGAATTTTCATATTCATGGTCACCATGGATTCCTAAGGGAATGCCTTGAGAACTCAAGGAATCCATTCTGAATCAATGATATTGGTTACCAATGTTGACACCCACCATGGACCCTAATCCAAATCTATTGTTGGATTCGTAGTATGATAACAACAGATCCCTCATCCATTATTTTTATAGGATAATTTTGATATAATAATCAAATCTAGTGTGACTAATATGGATTTGAGGCACAATGGATACACCATTTGTACTAGTAATTTATTATGCCATTTCACATTTGATGATTTCCATGGAATCAGTTAGAATTAAATTATTGTGTAATGAATTGGAAAATGGTACTTAAATTACACTCTAACCCCTATATCAATGTTACAGATGCTACCTGAGTTGGATTGACCCTTGAGGTTATGGAATCCCAGGATATTTCCATGGAACCACTTCATTAGTAATTTCATTATAATGGCTCCTTTTACCTTCAATCCCTCATTATTATTAGCATGTTAGGATATTAGTTTTTTTATAACTCATATAAATTAATATATAAACTATAATATAATTAATAAAGGAAAATGTAACTTTTTCCATACATCAACTGAGGTTGAAATTTGTACATAGTTATTTATGATACTATAAATAATTACTTTTATATATTCACATCTTCAAACTATATCAGTTTATATTTTATGAAAAATGTGGTATATATTCTATTAGTGGTGTGTAACAAATATTGATCTCACATCCTATCTGGGACACTATTAGAACCTAGGTGATTACATGTATATAGGTTTTGAAATAGTGATGGGTACTTCTATGGACAATTGATTCCTTAATTTCATTGGGCTGGAGTTGGTCAAATATTACTGAGTTAGATCTCATGATGAATGGGATTGTTTTTGAATTTCTTTATTTCTACTTTTGTACACAATGTAATGTCTGCTACTTTGTATCCATGTTTTATAGCATTATAAGTACATGCCACATATCATCATTAGATTTTTTATATTGTTTTCAGTTGTTAAACTTCTTATTATTCATTTATTCTTCTATTATGACATTTGATTATTATTAATAAATTGTTTACCTTTTGTCATATTTATCCAATATGATGCACATTGGAAATGAGGGAATAGTCCCCCAAGCACACACCCTACACCCATGACCATGGTTGGAAGCCTATAGAGTTAGAGGAGACTCACGTAACAACATGTGGAAAACCATGCTAAGGGAACCATTGACTAAAACATTGGTTCATAATGTCACAATGTGGTATTTGAGCCATTCCATTATTGATTTTTTATTTGGAGCCATTATCAAAGATATTAGTAACACATTGTAACCTAGTTATAAGTCATACTAACGAATAAAAAAAATGTTCTAGGTAAATTTATAGTTTCTTGAATTATAATTATTGTTCTTCTATTCTCAATTAAAATTGATATCATTTTACAATTTGGTGACACACCTAATGTGTTGTGGGTAATAATGTTATTCTAAATGAGGATTTTATTTCATCATTGGACGAATGATATGATAGATATAATCATTTTTATATTAATCATTATAGGATGCTAGAATCAATATTCCAAGCATATTACTATGCCATATACGTGCATTTTATTCTTGTAATTCATGATATACATGTTATTTTTTATTAGAACTTGTTTAAAAATAATTTTTTTAATATTTGGCTATGTTTGAGTGATTTCTCGTTTATATTTATGTGGCGTATAGGCCTTCATGTGCCAGAATGAGTAATTTACGAAGTCAAAAATTTAGAATGTAATTAAATAGTTGTTGATTTTTGTGATAAAGATCATGATACCTGATTCATTGGGAACAAAAATCTATATTAAATTATTCTTGATATATTAAAATATGAAAATATATAATAAAAAGTGAAATTTGAAATATCAAGTGAAATTCCTACTATCAAATGATGAGGCAATGTATGGTTGACCAATACTCTCCTAGAACACCTTGCTTTAAATTTTGGGACATAAAAATACATGGCATTCAATAAGGGTAGACGAGGTAGTGTTCCATGGTTAATGATCCAGTTCATTTTTTTAATCATCCTCTATTATTATCCATATTATTAAATACTGTTTTAATGTGTGTTCATCATATTTTTAGGCCACTTCCAGCACGAATTCTTCATGTCATGATCCCAGATGGTGGCAGTGACCATACTCCAGATGTGGTGGGCCCATATCTACCAGTCCTTCCTCTAGGAGCTCAATAGAAGCACCACATTTTATACCAGATCTGGGTATAGATGATCATCTTTGTGATAGTTTCCCACAACTAAAGAACTCCATGCATGGTGCTCCAATAATTGCACTTAGGATGGATAAATTGATGACTGTGTTCTAACATCATCATCCTCCTGCAATCATGGAGGGATGGAGGTCCACATGCTACTGAGTAATAGATGAAGGCCACTGTTAATATATTTGAGAATCAAGATACACCCATCGAATGGAGAGAAAATATTGCTTTATATTTACTATGTGATTTGTTCATGAACTATAGGGATGGGATTACCCAGTACTGTCACCATGTGGGAATTGTATGGAAGGATTTCAATACCACTTCTATGAATACGTATTTCGTCACATTCTGATATATGAATATGCAAAATAGTTCAAGAATCTATATCAGGGTTCTATTTAAATAATGGTGTATTTAGCATGTTTCATAGAGTTACATCCATTTTCACCACTTGATGTTGGTGATAGAATTTCACATGCAATATGATTCAATGATCAGATCAAGTATGCCATCCATTCTTTGGAGAATGTCCTTTTATACCTACATATTCATAGATCTTCTATAAGGCTATTACCACTAATAGCATGTGGTCTGGAAATAGTACTGGGAATATAGGTTCATTTATGAGGTAAGATCATAGATGTTCTTGTAACAGGAATCATTCCCTCGACATTTTAAGATAGAACAGTGGCAGTCATAGTATCCACATTGGAATCTCTATTATATTCCATCAATGTAGATAAAAGAGTAATATAGTGACTCCTTTTTTTGATACCGACATATGTTCTGGGCTACTGGATGTATGGGTAACCATCATAGATTTTTTCAGACTAATCCATTAAAATATAGTGGAATATTATCTACAACATATCCACCATCAAGGGATGGTTGTTTAATGATACATTAGATAGGAAGATGGAGTAGCACAAGAACGACCAGCCGAGGAGGATCTTGTGTCTGTGGTAGCCACACTCATGATCATTAGCACTAGAAGTGTAGTAATACTCAAGGTAATCTAAATGTAAACATGGTTATAGATCAACACAGTTTTATATTTTATAGTCTAAACCCATCGATCAATTTCATGAATCATATACAGTAAAAGTTACTATTATATTAGCCACCAATATAGAATTTTTTTATATGATATAAGTGATTGACACTCAATCACATCATTATAAATATTCAAAATTATCAGGCTAGAAATATAATATAACTATTGTGAATGGCCCTAGATACCCTGTTGGGTGTATATTAAGTTGTAATATAATAATTAAAATATGTTCCTCTTGGGGTAGGTAATTACCCTTTCACTTATGAACTATTCATATTCAATATGAAGGCTTAAATGTCATTCTTAGGATGGATTTTTTTGGTTCTGTTTCCAGCATTAATAGTATAATATTTTTGAAGGGTATCATCTACATCACCATATAGAATAAGGTATTAACAAAAGTTTCAGTTAGTTTTCTAGAATATTAATGATGGACTAGAGTTTCATGGGAATGGTGGAGTGACCACCCCCATTTGAAAACCATCAAAGTCTATAATATTTTACATCATAATGAATTACCTCTAGTAGTGAATTATTTCTTGAATTTTTCCCTAATGATTGTTCCAACTTACTTCCTAAGAGATAGGTAGAGATAATGTTCATTTTTGTTCTAGGAGAATCTAAAGTGTCCATTTTTTATACATGATGGAACATACTAATTTTTGGAGATGATGTGTGACTTAGAGGACCTGTAGGTCAATGTTTTCATATGGACTAGCACATCCTGTTGGGGATTGACTATTCCTTTCTCTATGAAAATAGATGGGGTCCTTATGTTATTTGTGTGTTCCAGATGATTAAATCAACTTATGGTCAAGAATTATAATCAAAAGTCTCATATCAAGGATCTATTTAACCAAATAAGTGGAGATAGGGTTATCACATTGATCAAGTTGAGTTTGACATATCATTTGGTGTGAGTCAGGGCATTAAAAATACCTCATTCAACTTTATATACCAATTATAGTCTATAATTGTACCTTGTTATAACATTCATACACACAAATGTTCCCTCATATTATATGTCTTTGAGGAATAGTGTTTCCCATACCTATCTGGATTCTTTTTCCATAGTCTTTGTGTAAGATATATGGGAGTATTCTCAAACTTGTAAAGAATATAATATCAACCTAAAAATTGTAAAGTATACACATTAAGAGAATCGAAAAATTTTTCCATGAATTTTATGTGCCACTTCATGATTGAATATGTACACTTTTTGTGTAATTATATTTCAGAATCAAGAATATATATTGACCCAGAGTGGTGAGTGATATGGTTTCCTAGGAGAATCCCAAGAATATGTTTGATATATGATGTTTCTTATATTACAATGGATATTATAGGTGTATAGAATAGTAAATATCAGGCAACGTATAACCTCTTACTAGACTTACAAATAATGGTGCCATGTTTATATGGTCAGAATCATGTGACAAAACATTTCAAGTTCTAAAATTGAGTCTTTTATTGATCTTATTCTGATCTTTCTAGATCCATGATGAGTCTATATAGGGTTTAATAATTAATCATGAATCATCCTAGGTGTGTTAATTATGAAGGATTAAAAATTCATTGAGTATTAATCTCAATAGTTGAGGCCTCATCATAGAAATTACCAGACACATGACCATATACTAGTAGTAGTTTTCCATGTAATACATTGGTATAAAAACTATTTGTTAGGTGATATTTTTGTGGTGTATATGGACAAAAAGGGAAACTAATATATTTTTAGGTTTCATGAAATGAACATTACATATTAGAGATAGTTAAAATATCTTCATCCATTCTATTTTGAGATTTCCTATATTCCATAAAAGGGTAATGGAGTAGCTACTGCACTGAGTCTAATAACTCAGAAACAATGTATATGGGAAACTAAAGATGAGTTGGAATTGATGTACCCGTTTTCAGAGATGCATCTATAGGTTATTAAGATTCAACATTGGTCTTATCTCTCAACCATGACAGTTACCACATTCCTTATTTAGAAGGAAATGAGTTGAAAATTTCTAGATCCAAAAGTCCTGGCTTTAGTGACATTATTATAAGATATGACTCACAATTGAAATATTCTGTAGATAAAGATGATTATTTTAAAATACATGGAAATATAAATATGAGAAAAGAATTGATGTGAGAGCCCTATTATTCTTATATGGATATTCATCAAGGCATCTCCAAGATGTATCGAGATATGTGATGGTGGTATTGGTGGTCAGGGATGTAACATCAAATAGAAAGAATTATTATTAGGTATTATACCTATCATCCAATGAAGGTAGAAAACTAGTGACCTAGATTCTTCTTACATCGACATTAATTCTCTTAATGAAAGTGGGAATTTGATTCCATTTATTTTTGTCATCTTACTGAGGTCTCCTAGAGGCAGGGACTGTGTATGTGTTGTCATTGAAAAAATAACAAAATATCCCACTTTATTTCTACTAGGGATAATTTATCAGTCAGTGAGATGATATGATTGTATGTCTGTGATATCATCTTATTACACATGGTCCATATACTATTCATTGATAAAGTGATTCTTACTTTATATCGTAATTCTGGAATGGGTGGCAGAAGGATATGTGTATACAGGTGATTTTGAGAAAGGCCATTCACACTATGACTAATTGGTTGTCGGAATATATTATTCATGTCTTAAATAACATTATAATTCATGTTTCCATGATTTTATTTTCTCTTGGGAGAATAATATTACTCTCTTCAGGTTAGTTTACAATAATATCTTTTAGAAAACAATTCGGAGGGACCCTTTAGAGGCCTTGTATGGTAGGTTGCATTGTTTACCCATATAATTGATATAGGTGGGTGAGGAAAAACTATTACATCGTTATACCATGAATCATAATTTATATATGGTTTATCTAATTCTTTATAATATGTATACTATATAAACTACAATGAGATCATATGCTGATCATTGTAGATGACCTTTGAATTTCGAGGTTGGGTTGTGTTTTCCTATGGGTATCACCTAATCTTGGATATAGATGGAAATATAGGAAATGTATGTTGTACCCTTTTAATATAGGGATGTTAGATATTATTGAGAGATTCGGGCCGATAGCCTATATGTTGTTTCTAATCCAGAGCTACCGTTTCATGTACACCATCATCCACATTTCAAAGCATTGCCAACATCATCCTGAACCATATCATACATATGATCCTAATGAAGTTGAGATAGTTTATAACTATTCATATTAGGATTATAAAACATGAATATTTGACCATATCATGAATGATCTACATGGATTGTTTATCCTTTAGAACAAGTTTTATGGAAGCATGGCTATGTGTAGTATGATACTTGGGAGTAGGATACCGATGTACATGCCCAGTGGCCAGAGATTTTTGTAGAAACTATTTGACTACACATAGAAGGTGAATTTGGGGATATATTTATTTAATGGGAGGAGTCTATAAGAAATTGGGTTTTCACGTAGGTTTGAATCCTTTTACATTTCATCTAATTGTTTATTTTGAACCTAATACGAATACCTAATGAGTTTACAAGCATCTCAAAAGAGTCTGGGGGTTTTTAGGACATGAATCCTATCTTTTGGGAGATACAAGATAAAATCATGATTAGGATAAACATTTAGGGTTTGGCCACATTGTTACATCTAATTGTGAGCATCTATATATTAGGGGAAAATATGGTTGATAATTTTACCTAATCATGTAGTAAGGACCGCATGTTGATGAAAACACTACAAAAATTGTAGTATAGGTGTTTTAAATTCTTGGTGAATGATTTATAAAAACATGAGGAATATATATTTTATATTATTCAATATATATATGATGGTTTTCGATTAGTGCATGGTATTCCAACCTTGCATCCAAACCATATGATTACTATTTTCTGATGATTTTACCAATATTCCCTTAATGGAATTATTTACACACACATCAACCCCATTTTATCTATCCTTCACTAATATATATCCCATTATCTCCCCTTTAAATTATTTTTTAGACTATAATACCGTATTTTTATCAAAACTCTGATTTTATCGCCATTTATGAAGTTGGATGTGCATTGGTATGTCCTAGATTCATTTCAATCCATTTATTCATTTTTCATTATACCGACGATGACATTTAGAGGCAGGATGATATACACTAATTTATGTAATTGATCCATTATTTAGATATATTTAAATCTAGGAAAAATTTTAGGCTAATAGTGGGTGAACAAAGTAATATGAACACAAGGTAGGTGTTCTATAACTCATCACTCAATATTCATCATTTTATAAATTTTATTGTATACATGCCAATTTCAATGGAAATTGCCTATTAAATTATTATTGATGGTTAAAATTATAAATGGTTGTTCTAATACCATTACAATATATTTTATTCGTCAGTAGAGGTTGTGACCTCGACATTGACCACCCCATGTACGCTGTTTTCCTTAATTATTCCTTTTGAGTTTTATTTTGTGTGTATACACCACTGTTTGGGTGTGCATTTTCCTGAACCTTCTAATGGTAATCACTTATTTATTTAAATGACAATTTAATTGGTTTTTGAGTATTATATATGTGTGTTAGTGTCACTTCTTCATTATGAGGTATGTGTCCCACTTTATTAATAAATTCTTAAATTAATTTCATGGAATGTATATTATGTGTATCACTTAGCCTTAGTTAATATAAATGAATATTTGTTTTCACATCCATAGAAATCATTCAATATATAACGTAATGTATATGAATGAACCTAATTAATTGAAAATTAATCATATAAACCAATGGGTGGTTTCATGTCCCTAGAGACTAGTCACTCATAAGAAATATAATGGAACGGAACACATGACGAAATAAATGGAATAATGGTTACATGGATGATCTTATAAAATTTTTTAATAATAAGGTTCCTCATATATGAACATTTAAATTATATCATAGCGGTTAGAATTGATATTTCCTTTGATTATTGAGGGAATTCCTTGGGCACCTGAGGATGACATTTTAATTCATGGATTCCGATTTCAAAGGATCATACCCACCACAGAACCCTATCCCCATCTTTCATTGGATGCACGATATAAAACTAGAGGTTACCTCATACATTATTTTGAAAAAATTATTCATATATATTCCTTTTATTAAGAAATACTTTTATTGACAAGAGGCACTGTGGATACACCCTTGGACCATGTCATAGCTTATATATTTTTACATTGGATGATTTCCTAGGACTCAATTGGAATAAAAATATTATGTAATTCCTTGTATAACTCTACTTGGATTAGACTATTCCACCTATTGTGCGATTTAGTTATTTCATATGTTTGATCGACCCCGGAGGTCACTATTTCCTTGGTTATCACCATGGAACCTCTTTATTTTTATATCATCATGCTTCCTTATTATACCATGGATCCATCATTATTTTTATCATGTCATTCTTTCAATGTGGATTTTACCAGATGTGATGAAATATATATACTATTACAACAACAATAAAGAAAATTTTTATATGTTCAGACAATAGATGATGCTGAAGTAGGAACTTGGGAATTTAATTTACTATATTTCATTACTTTTATAATTTCATGTTTTCACACACTTTTATTTTATCTTACGTTGACAAGACATTATAGACAATGTTGGTTTTGGCCTACTATGATTATTCTCATACAAATTTGGGGTCACCATTTTCACCTAGGAATTTTATATATATTCATGTTTTGAAAAGTAAGTCATACCAATTTAGACATTTGATTTTATTTATGGATTAATGTGAAGATTCTATCAGATTACTGATATGGATCTCATGATTCAGGGGAGAGTTTTTGGAATCCATTCTACTATGTTAGTATATAATTTCATATCTTATTCTTTGTATCTATGTTTTCCAGCATTATATATACATGAAACATATCATAATCATATTTGGTATATTGTTATCAGATGTTTAGATTTTTATTAATCATATCGTCTTCCAATATTCTATTTTATTGTAATGATTATTTAATTCACCAATTTTCATATTTATCTGATGTTATACACTCTAGTCATGATGGAATAGTCACCCCAAAGACACTACATAGGCCCCCACAGGTAGTCGGGTACATCTGGAATTTAAGGTGACATGTATGAAGCCATGTGGGAAACTGACCATGGGCCATCTCTGAGAAAAACCAATGTTTGGGACGCCACAACTATTGTAATTATGTTCATAACATAAAAAATATGCCTCAATTATATGATATTGAGATGAAATCCCTTACAAATTGATTACATTTAGTGGAACACTCCATAAATAGAATAATAATGTTCTTAATAATGTTATTAACATATAAAAACCCATAATAATATTTATCATATCATATAATAATATTTTATAATATATTTACACCAATACAATAATAATTTCTCATTATTTTCATTATTTCGGTTGATAAATCGTTTCTAGTGTGATTTTACAAATTTATTTTTTTCCTATTACATTTATCAAGATTTAATCGTACAAGTAATTTAGTCCATGATATAAATATCATATATATTATATATATTTATTTATTTTAATAACTATAGTTTAGTGATAAGAAATGAAATACATCGTTCATCGAGATGCTTGGTCGTACATATGAATTAACACAGTTTCTAATTTCTTATCATATTAAAAGAAAGAAAATTAAATTCCATATATATATATAAATACTATCATTTTATTAATTTTTTAGTTATAAAATAGGTTTATTAATCTGATCCTTATTAAATTCCATGTAATTCATGAATGAATCGCTTTGTTTTGTGATGTGGTAGTCTTCTGTATGCACAAGCAATGACATCATGTTCCAAAATAGTGGAATGAATAATTGTATGTGTGATATAAATGTTTTATATTTATAATAACATCATAAATATCATATATATATATATATGTATAATATAAACTGTAAATCCATCATTATTATCATCCATGAATCATTGTAATTGATAAATTATTTACATTGGATTGTGGGGCAGTACTCCACCATACACACAAATAATGATTTTGTAACCCATTTGATGTATGTGTGTAAAGTTATAAAGAGTAAGTTTAATATTTAAACGTCTCGTTATATATATTAGGTTATTAAATAATCATGTTATAATACTAATTGGAAGAGGTATAGAAGGAAAAATAACAAAAACACATTTTTAGGAACATTAGTTTTTCTTCAGGTTTCTTCCATAGGTTTTCACTAAGACCACGAAACTCTTTATTTTGTACTAAACTATTTATTCTAGGATTTGGGATGGTTAGTTTTTGAGTGATTTTACTATATCATGACTGAGACAAATGGCTTGGGAGATGTGATGAAGTTGGGGGTAGTGAATGATTTTTTCATGTTGGGGAGGAGTTCTATTCTTGTACATGCATAAAATTATTAACTATTGGGTGGCGTAAATTATATATTGGGACGCAAAGATTTATAATTAAATGAATCATGGTTTGATATGGTGTATCTACTCCTCCACCAAAATTAGAACAAAAATTTTATATATTTCATCCCATAATATCTATGTTTCCTTAAATAAATTTTTTTGGTTTTTTTCATTATGTTAACTAGTTTCTATCCAATGTAATTTATCATTTATATATAATTTAATTTGACTTTTATTATATAAACATTACCCACTTATTATAAATATAAATCATAATTCATGAAATAATAATCATATGTGTGTTTGAGATTAATTTTTACAATAGATCATATAACATACAAAACCCTACTTTAACCCTAATTGTTCTTACAATGTTTCCAATTTATAGGTGTCAGTATGTTAATTTAAAAAGTATATTTAGTAAATTAATGGATGATATTTTATATCTATTAATATTTACAAGTAAGTTGGTATATTTTTGTATTTTTTAAATTTATTTAATGAAATAACATTTATTTTAAAATAACATTAATTTCAATTTAGAAATTATTTATTTAATTTGAGTTAATAAATAAAAATAAATTTAATGATTATTAATATATTAATATTGAATCATAAAAATATTAAATATTCATCTAAAAAATTAACTATATACAATAACTCATTTAATATACATCACTTTTTATTTTTTTTGTATTATTTTTTTTCATTTATTAATAACAAAATAATTTCTATGATGGAATTTCTTAAGAACATTAATGTACTAATTAATTTTTAAAATTTATTCATAAATTATAACTATAGAAAAAGATTATTTACCTTTCATAATAATGTACCTGATGAAAATATGTACTTTTTATCACTTTCCTACCACCTTAATGATATTTTTATAAATAAATATATATTTTTTATTCTTATTTAAAAAACCTATTATATGTGTCAATTTTAGGGATAAGTGTCCCAAAAACTAAAAAAATTAATGATTAACTTCATAAGGGTTTAAAAAGTTTCAATGAATAATTTTTTAAAAAGTGTGTAAGCCATTTGGCCCCATAATGTTAATGTTTATTCCCTTGGCGAACATATTCATATTTTTAATCACTATAATATATTTTAAATGTTCTCATAAATAATGATTGTTATGGATTAATTTGATGTTATTATAAATAATAAATTATTCTTATTCAATATATGGAATCCACTTTTAAATACTTTAATCGACATTATAAAAATAATTAATTTAATTTTCATCCAGTAGGTGTGAAAAAAATTTGGTATTTAAAGTTGAAATGTTAAAAATATTAAAAAAATTTATATATTATTTCATGTTGAATTTTTTTACATTGACCTAAATTGGATTGATAGATGTATAATTGTTCTATTCTAAATTTTTTAAAAATGAATATAAAATTTATCACTATAAATTATTAAATGAAAAATCATGTTTTCAATTAAAATGTTGTGTTGCTCGTTATTCATAAAAAATAATCATCTATGAATAATAGAATGAGTTCCACATAAACTAATTTTTACATTGCCCTAAAAAAATGAATTTCATTGGGTAAAATAAAATTTATAATTGTTATAATGTTTAGTATTGGAACTTGTGCACCATTAAAATGTCACAAATGTACCCTCAGAAAAATACCTTTTTTATGTGTAAAATTTAATTTTTTGTTATGTTATTGCTAATAAATCCTTTAGATTAAAGTAAAAATATTATATTAAATATATAATATATCATTATCATTAATATCATCAATTAATTGTAATTAATTGAATTTATTATGAAAAAAACCTTTGGCACATAAAAATTGTTTTTTATAAAATCATTTCAATTATATTAAATTTATTAATATTAATTTCCAAATAATTTGAAACATTGGAATTCAACCATGTATTTTTATATGTTATATAATCATATTCATAACTTAGAATTTAATATATATAATATATTTTTCATATTATATATTAATAGTAATAGTATTATGTAAAACTCATTCTTATTATAATGCACAATATCAAAGAAAGTTGTCGTTGTTTGTAACACAAGATAACTTTTCATAGAGATATATAGAATAGTTGCAATATATTTAAAATTCAAAATTTAAGAAAATTTATTATTATGATATATTCTTTTCTTTATTTTATTTTTTGTGTCATAGATGCTATCAGAGATGATGTTAATATTTTAAAAATTTTGGGAAAAACATTCTCACCACATTAAATTAATTTCATCTAAATAATTTAAAAAAGATCTTGATAATTAAGGTTTGGATATTTTAAAATTACATTGTTTTTAAACACACATCATAAAATGGTTCATGAAATATCTTATTAATAAAAAATAACTAGGTAACCCTCCCCCCACAGAGACCATTATGATCTGATGAGTACTTAGTAGAAATGTTTCCTCTTATATGAAACAAGGCCAAATTATCCCATACATATATGGTGGCCACTTACCCAGGATGTCCCACATTTTGTACGTGGCTGAAATAATTTAATATTTCAATGGATCCAACTGCTCGGTCAGGATATTAAACATCAAGAAGGAAGAGTACACTAAATGGAATGGGAAAATCCTCAAAATCAGATATATCAATTGGAAGAAATGATTCCACTTGTTTGGAGGAAATCAACTTGGTCAATTATTTGTTTTCTTCCATCCCCAAGAATATTCATTAGGTGAGAATGGTTCACAATTTAACACTGTAATAAATTGATCACCTATTTAATAACATCATCTGGGATTCCCATGAGGATGGTAGATTCCACTGGATATCTTTGTTAACACTATCTAAGCTGGTGAATCAAGGAGTAATCAATTCTAGGAACATGGTGAGAGAAATTTTCTCTCTTCAGGGGAATTTTTTATAGGAATACATTGAGATAATATCACTCTAGAGAGTGTTCATTAGAGTTAAATATGGTTATGTGTTTAGAGAATGATGATGTAAGCCATCTCCCTTATAGAACTCAATATTGGGACAAATTACTATCCTCCAAAATAACCCCTCATGGATCACAAGCAATAGTGACATATATTTTTGGGAGTGTAACTCATTAGGAGAGATCTAGGTTTTCCGTATATTATCCATTCTAGACCCAATGAAAATTACCATCCTTCCCTCATTGATTATATCCTAAATAACACTCATAAAAAGAATTTTGATATCATCAAACTGGATGATGGGCCTGAACAAAACATCTTCACAGGCCCCCCAACATGCCATTTCACATACAAGGAATGCAATATGTTTTTTCATGGGGATGGATAACGTGACACTTGTGGGATCCAATTATGGTGTAATTCCATCACATTGATGTATAAATTTTTATTTCTGAGATTTTGGAACCGAGCCATTCTCATTGATTTAGCTATGAAGGGGAAGGGAGTCAACCAAATTTCTAAATATTCATGTTGTTCCACCCCAATAGAAGTGGCCAAAGTGCACCTTTTATTATAGGGTGATTGGGTGAGAGGTATATGGAGTGAACTAAAATAATTTGACGATTTTTTGGGGAAGTGGAGTATATGGGGGATTTCCTTCAAGGTTTGTTTTGTGAGTTGAGCAAGAATTCCTAAAAGTAGGAGGCTTGCACTATCCTATATGTGCATGAATTTTAGTCATTTTTTCTATATCATAATAATTCACACCAAAATATTTCTATTTGGTCTTGAAAATATAGGGAAGTTAATTAATGATGTCTTACAAGTGATTTAATGGAAATTTTAGAACACAAGATTGATTCTCCCTCCGTTTTTTGATACATGGCCTAAGGTATCCCTTCTGAGTCACCCAGACCTGTACAGTCAGGTCGATGGGTATTCTGGTCTCATCCATCTCAATTTCTCTTGTTAAATACTGATTGTTCATGTTGGTCGGGTGGAATTCAATGTGCGTTCGGTGTGTTATGTGACTCCATGGGATTAATTTTTGATTCTTTTATCACATTCTATGGGATAAGAAACTCCTTATTAGCTGAAGAAAATGAAATGTTGAGTGGAATTAATATGTGACATTATCATTGGATTCCTCTAGAAACTATGGATACTAACTCCAAAATTATATGGTGATCCCTCAAATATTTTTATTCCACCATTGTAATATCATTTATTTAGATTTAAAATGCAAGGAGATCATCTCAAACAAGAGTGAATGTCTCTATATAGGGTATATAGTAAACCACATTTTTGACTTCTAGTCCTCACAGAACTCACAATATATTCCCTTTATGAATTGTATCTCCCCTAGATCCACTCCCATTAGATGTGCTAATGTATTAATGGGTGATTCTCTTGGGCTGCATTTTCCCCTGAAGACTTTTAATCTCATATTTAATTATCCACACATTGTTTCATATGATTGTAAAATATATATGTTTTAGTTGAATGTTGAGGAATTATTTTACTACATAATATTATAAATAATTATAATTACTTTATATGTTCTTTTTCATTAACAAAATTTCATCCTTTGGGTGTGAATTTATTTGTTTATGATTTATCATTTAACACTATGAAATGATTGTCTAAAAATGAATTTTTCAATAATAAAACACTAAAACTCTATTTTAATGAATCATGAGATCCATAAATGTGTGACATTACCTTAAATATATCTATATATATTTTCGAAAACAAATATGGTTCAAAATATTTAACCACTATAAAAAATTATTCTATAAATCTCAAAAGTAACACCAATTTTATATTGTTAATTGTTTTTTTCATATTGACTGTGTAAAAAATGGGTTATTAACCTTAATGGATATAAATAAATTTTAAATTATTTATATAGAATTTAAAAGGAAGTGTTTCTTTGTTAAATTATAACTAAAAAATATTCTTTCGATAAATCCCTAGAAAAAATCCTTAAATATGGTCTTCTACCATCACACACAAAATTGAACGAATGGTGTTTAAGAAATTGAACATATGAAAAAAAAATTAATAGTCACATCACGGTATTCATAATTGTTTATTTAATTAAGGAACATATTATTCTATGATTTAACACAATACATAAATGTTTCAAAATCCCTATATCCAAAATAACATTTCTAAAATAATTGGACAATTTAATTCATGAATACTTACACATAGATACTTGATCTATATTATTTCCAAATAGGCCGTTCCTTGTCATATCATTTAAAAAAGATCATTAATTTTCTTCATATATAGAAACTAATCATAATTTTTTTTAAATTTTTTTAATTATTCTAAGAATACCCCCATGAGTTCTTAACTAGGAGAACAATATGACCCAATTTCATGTACCATGTTTTTTTATGTCAGTCCCAAAATGAACTTTTCAGAGTTATTACCCCTATATATAGATTTTATTGACCCACTTCCACTTATTGTATATAGAAATTGGTGCATAGAAGGGAAACAACACAAAATATCTACCTTACTAATGAATCAGTATGTTATTTTATACTTATCCTTAAATTCCACCTTAGTGTTATGTTCTCTAATATATGTTTTCCTAAATCACGTTTCAAAATTTTCTACTAAAAATATTCTAATTCAAACTAAACTAAATAGACCACAAAATTCCCATAGCATTTTAATGATATTACAACATTGTCACATGATACAATAAAATGCATCACATGGGACTGAATAGTTTAGTACTATTCGTAAAATAGATACACACTTATGTTGTATAATTAAAAATTAAAAGATATTTTTTTGAGAACAACATTATTTCATCTATCATATGCATGAATATTTTTCATAGAAAACATCATGGAATCATTGGGAAAGGAAATAAAGTAAGGGTGAGATGAATTATTATTAAGGGTTGGGTACAATTTCATAAATACTAAATCAATAAAATTAATCAATATATATTTTAAATAACTGATTACACAATCCATTGAAGTAATTGGATATGTATTATTTAATATTGATATTTAAATAATTGATCAGACATGAAATTTAAATAACTAGATAATGAATAATAAATATAGGTTACTGAATAAATAAGAACACATTCCATTTAATTAATAAACGGATATTAAAATGTATTTATACAAGTTTTCATTTAGAAAATGTCTTGGATAATAATAACTAAATCATGGGGAAGTTAATGAATTCCAACATGATTTAAGGATGTAAATTTCAATAATATATTTTGTTAAAATAATCAAAGTCCATTTAGAGGAATAAATAGTACGTAATTAATACAAAATATAAAGTTTAAATTAGAAAATAGTTTTCAGACATTTATTAAATGAAATACATATGAAATTATCATGAAAAACATTATTTAGGATAATATTAATTTCATTCTAAATTATTGTAAGATATATATCATTAAAAATAAATTTTATAATTATTTACATTAAGAATAACCTCGGATACGTTTGATGGTCTATTCAAATAAATTAATGTCATGTTTATAGGTAATTCAAAATATGTCTTAATTAAAATTATGTTTTCATGGTAAAAGGAATGAAAAGGACCTTTTTCCGAAAAAATTTTTTACTTTGAAAGAAATTTTTAGAAAAAAAAATTTTGTAAAATTTTATTTTAATAAATCATCATAAAAAGTACAAAGAAATAATTTCTGAAAATATTTTTATACATAATCTTTTCAGTAGAAAACATGTTGTTGTAAAATGTTATAAATGAAGTCGAGTTTTATTTAAAATATTTCATAAAATATTTAAAGGCCAAACAGTAGAGAAATTTTGATATTATTTTAAAATAATAATGAATAAAAAGAGTTGAATAAAATTAAATGGTTTACTAAACTACGATAAAATTATTTTCATAAATGGGATTCTACGTGTAAACAATCCCAAAAAAATGATATTGTATAGCAACCCATTGAGAAGATCAAAATGTATAATTGAAAATAATACAAGGGATAAATTATATGTATATAATATCATTCCAAATAATAAAAGTGGAAATACATGATTACATATTCGATAGTAATTACACTCATAATCGAATAATTTTTATGATGATGTGTAAGTAATATAACCTAATGAAAAGGAATTGAGTAATGAAAATATTTAAAAAGATATAAAATCTAATTTAAATAACCATGATCAAATAATGAAAATAGAATGTTAAATAAAATGATGATTTATGTATTTATGAAATTATATTCCAAGGGATTTATGTACAGTATTTAAAAAATTTGTTGCATAACATTACAATATGCCTCAATGAAATGAAATTTAGATGAACACAATTACCTTAAACAAAATTTTGATTAAAAGTTATTGAAACTATTTTATAATAGTTTGGATCATGTTATTTATGTATACAATAACAATACCCATATTGATAAAATCATATATAATTATTTTATAACATATTTTCACCCATTAGTAAATAATCTCCCTTTATTTTCGTTGTTTCAGAAAATAACCACTTTTTTTACGAGAATGAATTTTGTAGGTATTTTTTTCGGATAACATTGATCATAATATATTATCTCTAGAATAATAACCATTAAATAAATAGAATATATATTTATTTTGATTAATCTATATAATTTAGTGATAGTAAATTAAATAAACAGTTCTTGGAGATGTTAGGCTATATGTACGCATGATTATCGTTTTGAATTTCTTAATATATTGAATGAAAGAAATTTAGATAATGTAAATATATATATTATCTTAAAATAATAATATTCATGTCATATATATGACATATTTTTATTAAAACCATCATTACTACATTCCTAATAAATTCTGGATGAATCACATCGCTTCGTGAGGTGTTCTTCCATCATACACATAAGAGATGATGACAAATTCCAAAAAAATTGGATTAATGAAGGTATGTGTCATATAATAATTCTATTAGAAAATTAAAATAATTAATATAATATAAATAATATATACTCTTTAAATCCATAATTATTACAAACCATGAAAGGTGTTAATGGAAAAACAAATGACATCGATTCAAGACGTTACAATCCACTATAAACACGAACAATGATTTCATAACCCATTTTATGAAATTTTGTGATGTTTCAGGTCATACATGTATCAATAAAACATCTATATATATATATATAATATTATAATTTAATCATAATCTCATGTCATAATAATAATTTTATGAGGAGGATATACAGATAAAATAAAAAATCATTTAGATGCACATTACCTCTTCCTAGGGTTTCCCTCTAACGTTTCACAAAAACATTGAAAATTTTTATTTATTCCAAAAAAGGATTATAATATTAGGTTAGGTTTTTTTGGAATGTATATGGGTATATAATGGTCTACAAAAATTGAATTATAGGTGTGATTAAGATTGATGAGTGACTTCCTTTTTATAGTTAAGGAGGAGTGGCATTTTTGAAAACAAATCATTCATTATTTTGAGGTCTCCCTTAACTAATGTAGATAAAATAATGATTAATAATAGGTTTTATTGGTGATATGGTCTAGAAAAACCTCCACCACACAATATAACAATTTTTTTAGACATTTTTTCCTTAATAGAAGAACATGTAATGACAGAAAACACTATTTTAACCATAATTTTACTAATAATATATTTTCTATTTAAGATTCAATAGGATATTTATAAAAGATAAATTGATCAATGAGTGTAAATTATTTAATATTTTTTTAAAATTATAATTAACTATGTTGATGATATGATATTTTTTAATTTTAAATTATTTAATAAAACAACATTCAATATAAAAAAACATTTACCTAAATTTTAACATTATTTCATTAATTTTAATATAAAAATATCAAGAAAATGATGGAAATTTAATATATTAAGTTTAGATATGTGTATCATGATATATTTATCTAAAAAATAATGTAATATTAAAATTTATTCAATTTACTTAAATTGTTTTAATTTTAATTATAATTCATTATAGTTATTTTTTAACAAAAACAATTCTATGTTAGAGTTAAATAATCATTTTAAGAAATTGAATAATCACAAATAATTAAAAATAAATTAATATTATGTTATAATATATTTATATATGAAAATAATTTCTATTAACGAACCTATATAATTTTTATGACATTCCCCAATCATTATATATATTAAAATGATAAAAAGTTTCTTTTCTATCTTTTTTCATTATGTAACTTATTATATGTGTCAGAGTCATGGAATAATGTCCTTAAATTTATAAATTATATAATAATGTAATAAGTTCTGTCATATGTCTATAAAATGTGTTTTCAAAAAATGGTTTTGTCATTTTCCTCTTAATTTTAAGGTTTAATCCCTTATTAAACTAGCTTTCTCTTTATTGTAATAATAAAATTGATTTGTTATCATTAATAATTTTGGTAAAAATATATTTTTACATTATTATATATTATAAATAATGGATTTTAACATTTTTGAGTCCATTTTTCCATTTTCAATCTACATAAGGGGAAAATTTTAATTAGAATTAATCTTTTAGATGTTATGAGAAGGAGGAGTTTTAACGTGATATTGTTCAGATGATTAAAAATTATTTATATTTAAATTAAATATGAAATTTATTCTAACAACCTATATTTTATAAATATTTTAATAACATTACTATTATTACTTTAAAACCAATTTTTTTGTCGTTATAAATTATTAACATGGAGATTTAGTTATCAATTAAAATACAGCATTGTTCACCATTCATAAAAAATTAATCTTTTCAGAAATACCAAAAATATTCAGGGTAAGATAATTTTAATATACCTATTATAAAATATAATTTTTTCAGATATTATTTATAAATTAATCATAATATAGTTTTAAAATACGTGTGCTATTAAATGGTACGAAAACTAACATTAGAAAAATATATCTTTTTATGAGTAAAATTTAATTTATTATTCATTTATGGGAATTTTATCAACTAAATGAATGGAAAAAATAAATATATAATATATAAATTTCATTAATATCAAAATATAATAGTAATTGATTTATTTTATTAAGATCTAATTCCATTGGTAGCTGTATATAGTTTTTGTATTAAAAAATAGTTCATTAAATTCAAGTGGTTTTTATATTAATTCATTATTAATTTCTAACATATTAATTCATCCATTTATTTTTAAAATTTAGTTAATAAAATTTTTAAATTCCAATTGAAATATAAGAGATAATATTAATTTCAAATATTAATATTAATGTCATTCTGTATAACTCGATATTAGGTGTAACAAAATCTGTTAAATAAAGTCTTTGTTTTGTGTAACATAATAAAACTATGAATTGATATATGTATATATATTATTGAATTTATTTAATTTAGTAAATATAAAATATTTTCTTGGGTTATTATATTCAATTCTATTGATGATTTTTCATTTCATACTCACTATTGAGTATGATGTTCTTATTTCAAAATATCGGTGTGTTACAACCAGGTCAAGTGAAATAGTGTGGTGCTCCCAATTTTGATTTTTTATTTAGAAATAATGAGAAATTATAGAAATATGTAGATCAATTGTTTCCATGTTGGGATTCAACATTATATATATATATATATTATTAATCATAGTGAAAAAATTGATCACCATTGTGTGGTGAAAATGTTTTACTATATTAAAATCCACTCTTCTTGAGGTCAACCTCATCTATGGAGCATGATTCTGTCTCAATAGTGGAAACATAATTATTTATTTATAAACGCATTCATGAATTTCAATAGTCCCTTTAAGATAATTTAGAAGACCAAAAAAATTTAGAATAATTATACACATCTTTTCATTGATTATAATTCATTTAATAGGAAACAAATGTCAAAAAATACAAGAAAATTGTTTCAACACTTGTTGAAAAAATATTCTACATCATCCACTCTCAAATATATAATTGGATGCTATAAAAAATTTATTATAAATTATGATTTCAAGTTATTTAGATTCATTTTTAGATATTGAATCAAAATATAGCTATATACTACACAAATAAGAAAATTATTTTTATAATAAATGGTTTTTTGACAAGGTTTTCCAATTCTATAGTTTCTAACCCTCATATATAATATAATAATATAAAATTAAATAAAATTAATTTATTTTAAGTAGAAAAAATTAATAGGGAAACATATGTTTTGAGAAAACCAAAAATGTTTTGGGTGTTAAATGATTTCATTCCTTATGATTAACATGAAATAGAACATAGATACAAGAATAAAATATATGTTTTGTCTTATAATAGTATGATATATCATGTTTTCTATTCTTCCCATTTACATCATATGATGAACAATCTCACAAACTGTATAAATATATATTTTGATACAAAAATATGTAAGAGTTTAAAATAGCTTATTATTTTATATTTATGAATTTTTTATAAGTCAATTTTATAATTTTATTTATTTAAAAAATTACCATTGTTTTTATAAATGAATTTATAATGAAGAAAAACGTATTAATTACCCATTATTGTAATATAAAACACATCATTGAGGAATTTAAAAATTCGTCACAAAAATTGTGGGATATTAAAGAAAAAAAATCATAACATCAATATATATTTGTAGAATTACATAGTAAGAGATCATATAAAGTCCGATATCATGGAATTAGATGAATAACATTATTCAAATTTGATGTAATTTTAGAAAACATGAGAGTTGGATGTGACTAACGCAAGGGAGTGGTTTTTGTCTTTGGGATAATAATAATATCTTCTTATAATAGGGATATGGGCTTCTTGAGTGGCATAAAAATCTAGATCTAGGATCTAGAAACCCGATTATTATTTATTTTTTGTCATGGGTGTTATTTTATGTGTTTCATATTTAATTTTAATTTATTTTTCAAGACTATTGACCCTTCTCAGTTGGGTATTGTAGTTTAAATTTACATCTTATTAAATTATGTCATATCACTGAAACAATTAAAAGTGATATCATTTAAGCATATAAAAAATAAATTAATAAATAAAATTTACTAATATTCTTCTTCTAACATCATAGTTCCACTTTAATACCATATAATATTTTGGTGATTTTGATTAATTAATTTTTAATGAGAGGATTTTGAACCTCAATGTTTTTCAACATGAGAAATCACCACATGAAAACTATTATAAATTCATATTTATATCCATCCATTAATGTTAAATATTCATAAAGGATTCATAATCACAGATAATTAAAATGTAATGTACCCAAAAAAATGTGATGGCCTTTTGTGATTTATCATTTTATATTAAATGAAAACTTTAGATAATAACCCAGATATATTACTATTGATTATTCACGATGAACATAAATCAGTCATAAAAATCTCAATTTTCCATTAATAATATAATATAATGGTATATCCAACAATTATATTACATTATGAAATAATAATTCTATTTACTTTTATGACATAGCTAAAATAAATAAATCATAAATCTATGATTTATCCATGGTTTTTAGGTTAATGGTGTGAGATAAAATTCTATATACCATCCTGAATCAACGATCCCTCAAATACGTAAACTATCATGTCCCATTTCAAAGGGGAATCCTTTACCCCCAGGCTATAATAAAAGTTTCATATGCATCAAAGGAAAATATTTCGTATTATGTGTACTATATGGTAAAATAAATTATAGTTATAGAAACACAAAAAATCTAATGATTTTTTTTAATGACATATCCATAAGTAAAAAATCTATGTAATAAAATGAACAATAGATATAAAACGTTATAAGTGGATCCTTAAGTTAATCATCCAATATTCCTCAAAACATTATCACCATCCATTATCCTCCAATGATAATCAACATTACAGATGTAAAAAATCACCTATTATACATATGAATTAATTCTATCCACTAAATAAAATAATTGAAAATAATAAATAACTCATTTAAAGGTCCAGAAAATGTACATTATATTAAAAAAAATTAAATTAATATAAAATCATGTAATTGTCATATATTGATGAATATGATAAATAAAATAAAGGAAAAACTTAATATAATATGATCACTAGTTTCACCTAACACAGAATATTTTCAAAGAGTGAGAAATATCAAATTATGAGCCTAAAACTGAAAAGTGATATAGTCATTGTCATAAAATACTCAATATGAAAAAAAGTTTGTCTCCGCTATAATAAAATTTAATTAAATAAGCATTTAATCATATTTTGAAATGTGAATATAAAATTTTTATTCCAAACATAGTTATATAAAAAATAGTAACAAATAATTTTTTTATAAATAGTCATAAATATCTATCTCAACTGAAAATAATCAATTTGTAAAACTTATCGTGAAATATGAAATCCCGTATTAAATAAATCATTATTTTATTTAAAATATTTATTTTTAGTCAAACTATTTTAAATATAGTTTAGAAAAACCAAAAAATACTTCATGAATATAATGGCTAGTCAATAATGGGACAATATTAGATATAAAAAATGAGATCATGAAGCCACTCACATGTTCCATATTGTAGATGCTGAAAAGTGCTTAAGTGCTGGAAAAAATTCTGAAACAAAAAAGTTAAGTCATATTAGGACCCCGAGGCATGGTCCAGAGGGCACTTAGATGTTTCACAGAAAAAAGGATGAGGTGTGCGAAAAAGTTTGTCGTGCGCGGAAAGTGTCGGGATTCGCGAAGGATCCACGATGCAGGCACAAAATAATTTCGTGCCCCCACCCCGTGTGGTTGATATTTGGCGCCACCACCTCCATCGAGCTATTATTTCACGTAGCCCTGAATTATGCATCGCCATATGCCTATAAATAGAAGGCGACCCCCATCCTTTTTTAGGATGAAGAATTCAAACTGACACTCATGTGCGTAATTGGAATTCCACGCGTAGGAAATATGGCCTTCAGGTATGTTTTTTTTTCATTCCATGTAACCCCGAGATCCACCATCGCATGAGATCTTCATGGATTAGACTGAACTCCAACCCCTTCAGGTTCTCCCCTTTGTGCGCAATACCTTGCGTGGTGCGCAAGCCAGCCAAGCTTCGCACAATCCTTCCTTTTCTTGAACACCCCTCCCATTGTGCGCAGTCCTTTCCCTTGTTCTCAATTCCTCCTATTCATGTGCAAAACATCAGCCCCATTTATTTCATGCATGCAGCACTGATTTCACGCCAACATGAGGCTTTTCACGTCAGACCCCGTTGTTTGGGGAAAACCTCAAGGGTTGCATGCAATCCCCTAGGGCCCTTAACCTCGGTACTCTTTGGGTGTCCCCTTGCGCGAACACCCAATGCACTTCTTCTGGGTGACATTCACATGAGTCTTGGTCACCCTGAGCATCTGCATCATATAGGTTTTTTTAGATAACCTTCTAGGCCAGTACGAAGAAACATCAATGTCCCTTGGACAACCCTTCCCATTGCGTTGCTTTGCCTTTTTAATTCTTGGTATTGGAACTCTATCACCAATTGCTTGTTCACATAGCCACTCTAATGTGGACCCCTCGATGGTTCACTCCAAAACACCTTCTCAGAATGGCCTTACCGATGCCTTCCCTTCAATAAGGAGAAGATGGTACCAGTTATGTAAGTCCTAGGGGTGAGGAGCAATCCCACCTCGTCCAAGCTACAAGACTTTAATCTGCCAAGCATCTCATCGTCAACACATGACGTTAAACTGTGACCAGACCCCATGCCTCGCACATAGGGTCCCCCACCACAGACATTCTCTATGCCCACTAGTATCCATGAGGATTTTATCACCCCTCACAAGGGATGATATCCTCTTTGTTGGAGTGGCATTTTTCCGCGGGTAAGGGCTTCCACCTTGGTGTATGCCCCTAGTATTCCTTCCTGGAGGCAGCACCCCTGCTCCTTCTCACTTCCTCAGTGTCATGGCCAGCGGAGGGGATGATAGTGAATGGGGCCCCTCCTCTCTTCCTATCTGGAAAATCCCTCTCCCGCTATGATGTGTCTCTCCCGAGCCTCTATCTTGGAGTAAGTCCCGACACCATGGGCCGCTTAATGCATAATCCCCCTTTCACTCACCATAGACGCCACCTTCATGACATGATCATTTGGTCTTTGCTACCTCTTGTTTCTCACACTATGGATGACTCCCACGAGTTTAGAGTGAGCATTGACCAAGACACACCATGGGAAACCTCAGAGCGTAAGCCCAAAACACCCTCGTCCCGCATGACATTAAACTGTCCAACCCAAACTATAGGGGCATTGATCCATGCGAAGTCATGGTATGTAGGAAACCTCCATGAGGTTCAATCCCCACCACTTTGGTCCATCTCATAGCGTAATCCCCAACCATCATGAACTACGGGGACTTTAATCCATTCTAACGCATGGTACGTCGGAAGCTTCCAAGAGGATCCAGCCCAACCACTTTGGGCCGTCTCAGAGTGTAATCCCCAACCATCCAGAACTATGGGAACATTGATCCATGCTAAGGCATGGTATGTAGGAAGCTTCCACAAGGTCCAAGCCCACCAAACACATTGGCCATGTCTAACTCTGTGTTGGTGTTCCACGTCCCATTTCCACCGTGGTCCACCTCAGAGTGTAAGCCCCAATCCACCTGGACCCCGGGTCCCTCCTCATGTCGGTTCACCGACTCCATCTTTGGGCCATCTCAGTGCATAAGCCCCAAATGACCCCATTTCGGATCACATAAAACTGCATTCCATCTTGAACTATATGAACATTGATCTGTGATAAGGCATGGTACGTAAGAAACCACCATGAGTCTCAATACCATCACTCATGTCTCATACGGATCTCTCCCTAGATCCCACGAATTTCAAGAAGCTCAGGACCTAACCCGGAGGTTCCACTTCCTATGGGTCCCATCAACGTGTTAATTATCACAGGTCGCCTCTTTTGGTGTCCCACTATATCCTCAAACTACCCGGACATTGATTCCCTTCCACGGGGATACGTTGGAAGTCTCTTTGAGACCCAAGACCAAAGGCACCATCCATCCTGATTCATACCAGAGCCTCCACATCCTGGTGGGATCATGCATCTTCACTCCTCCATCCCCTCCATGACATTCGGGAAGCCACCCACTTGTTGGCCCCAGCATCAGTGTTCCCCCCAAAGGGTTCTCCAATCTGATCCACTCTAGCTACTGTTCTGATCAGTCTGATCCATCTCCGCTGGATGTTAGACTTGCGGCATACACCGTGTTAAACATGGGAAGCTAAGGAAAACCTTAGATACCTGCCTATGGAATATATTCCTCTCATTTTATGTGGGATGCCTCATGATTCCGAACCCTAGAGAATCCCAATAATAAGGGATAGAATACAGACATGCCAATCCCCAGCATCCAGAAAAACCAGTGATGCCCCAAAGTGACTAATCTCCTAACCAAAGGTTTCTGCACTAACCAGACTCATTGGAAGGTCCTGACAGAAGAAACATAATTAACTGGTGTCCGTGAAGATATGGTGTCGTGAAGATATTCTTGAACTACATTTTAAATCTATGATGGAGACCCGGACAAGCTGATGATATCCGAGGAGGAATCCATGGAAGTAAGAACATAAATACCATTATCCCTTTTCAATAAAGGAGAAGACGTCCCTGAATACGGAGCATATTCCGCCTACTTTTGGAAAGTAGGAATGTAGGGTAACAGCATCACGTCCTCTGCATGACAGATGCGTGCACCCCGACGAAAGCATCAGGAAACGAAAATGGTGAACACGACGTGAATCTCTTCTCCTCAGCTTGGAGCCTAGTAGAATTCAGGACATCAGTGTATAATAATGTCATATGTCCTCATCATTTGGTACCAGGTCCCACAAAAGGGGAATGATGTGAAACACTCCAGAAGTTGGGACAGTCAGGACATTGAGAATTCCATTCTGAAACATTGTCAGCATGTGTCCCTCTTGCCGACCATAGGATATGGAATAGCGCTGGGGAATTGGATGTCAATTTCGTTTACTGGTAGTGTTAATGAGTTTATCTCCCTGCTTTCATGAATCAAGTTGTTGCATCCGGAGCACGATAACCTACCCAATAATGTAGGGTCAGGGGAAATATCAATGCAGCTTCCACATGGGTTTTCATCTTCCATGATGGCCACGATTGCCACGATTGTTGGGCGCCCACGCCCCCTCTCCCCATCATAGATTATCCAATTAAGGGAAATAAATGACCTTGTATGTATGTATGAGGATGATGTGGTAATCCCCACCAGGGGTATGGCCCGTCTTGATCTTAAGGTAGTTGCGACTCACCATCCACGCTGCCATCGAGGGAGGCCCAGGGAGATTCTTCTCCCCACCCCCAACATTCAATCTCTTTGGGAGTTTGTCCCCAGGGCTCCTAGACAGCTCCCTCCCTTACGCCAACAAAGTAGGGGATATCCGGGTTGGTCCGATCATAGTCCAGCTTCCAGGGCTCACGGAGAGGGCCCCCACCAGGCAGTGTTAGTTCCGCCGGCCATTTCCCCAAGATGAAGAGCAGGTAAGCCACATACCTATACCAGCGGCAGTAGTCCATCTGACCCAGCACTAGTGTCGGGAATGAGCAGAAGAATATGCTTTCTGTGTGGCATCTATATCAATGACTAATGTGGTCCGATCCACCACTGTTTCAAATCCCCAAATCCTTGCATATGTTGTGCAGGGGTAGCTATACGCCCGACCCATATTGTGGCCCCAACCACCCCACGGGCAGGTTTGGTCGACTCTCCTGGTCGATGGCACGAGAGATGGTCACCTCAGACCAATTTGTAGCAGTGTTGCCCAGCACGGGGGCTCACTCCACCCCACCACTACATAGGGTGTCAGCCCTCCCTGATTCCAAACTAGACTTGGATGTCTGCCTCATGACACCTTCCAACCAAGAGAGGGTCATCTCTATGATAGAAACACTCCATATGGGGTTCTCTTCTGTTCTAACTAAACTGGTTATGGGATCACTCCCCCCTACCATGGACATCGAGCATAGATACATTGCATGTCCGGTCACTCGCCAACATGGAAGTCCTCCCCATGTCCCTGTGCCGATCAGCGAAGGTCCTCCTCGCCCCAGCAATCATATAGGTGGAATACAACCTCACCTCAATAATCCTTAGGTCATAGGTCCTCCCCATGTTCCTTTTGACATTTTCACGCTACTCCATGCACCCCGGCTTCCCCAGGTGGAAACTTTCTCCGCCCCGACACTAGTGCAGTCGGAGGACCCCATGTCAGAAAACAACCTTCCCCCAAAAAACCATCCTGAGGCAGAAGAGTAGATCACCGCCACCACAAGATGAATTCGAGGAAATGCCAGACGGGTATCTACCCAATCTTCTTCTCAGACTCTGAGGCCGAGTACGATTTAGCACAAAAGACCTCCCATTAGTCCTCCAAGTCAATGGATAGGGAAGGAATGAGGTGCATCAGCCTCATGATCTAGGAATGAAAGGTCTGTAGGATCCCTGCTTCTCTCTGATGGTATATCCTGGAGGACGATACCTTGGAATATTTCCAAGGGCGGACCACGTAGTCTCCACCATCTAATCCAAGACAGCCCTCAACCTTGGACCTATTTTGGGGGTCAATGAAGGAAAATTTAGGGCGTAGCCCACCCCCGGCAGATGCCACTACTGTGTCTGGAGCTCTGGTTTCCATTCCATCCTATCATAACATGGCGGCCAGGTCGCAGTATTCCTGAGAGTACAACCCAATATTCAGCTTCCAATCATCCCACTTGATGAATTCTCCACCGACTCGCCTGCCATCCCAGCGTCCCACCTCAGCAGCACATCCAGTCCCTCAGCCACCCTCAATTGATGAGTGGTGTAATAAGAGGCCAGATTATGAATCTGATCTGGGGAACTTCTAAACCATCCTCGTGGCGGGCGACTTCCCTGATGAGTTTTTTCCAGTTGCGGGATCAAACTTTGATACTCCAAAATTTATCACCCCAGAGGAGTTTGAATGTTTCCTCCGGACCCTATGGGGGACTCACCTTCATCCTCACCACCAGCGGGTGACTTATATCGTGAGCTAAGAGCACCTCAAAAACATCGGTGAACAATGTCATCTAGTTGACCTGGCCACACTCCCTACGGTCCAACACCCTAAGTCACCTGGCCACCACAAGGCCCTCCAGCAAAAATGCATTCAGAGTTTCCAAGTACTCCAAGGATTTGTCAAGGAGGAAACCCCCAACGTGCATGTAATGGTTGTGGGAAGAATGCTACCCTCATCTTCAGTATGATTTTTTGGCAGCTTGACTCAGTTGGAGGTACTGAGGATATGCCCTCAGGAAGAGTGGTGGTAATCATGACCAATCTGATAGGAGAGTCGAATGAGATGGGACTTCTCGATGGGTGCTTCCCCTTAGGAAGTTCCACCACTTGACCCATCGAGAAGTATTACTCTCAAGAAGAGGAACCTCCTAGGTCTCCCTCCACATATCGAGGCATTGGTACTGGGCCAGAATGCTATTAATGGAAAAGAGCAAGCGAGAGCTGTCAAGCACTCCGAACCGTCATCCTCAGTGCAGAAGATGGAAGAGGACCCCGAGAAGGCCACGATACAGAAGAATATTGATGAGTAGAAGAATTTGGTTGATGAACTTCTTGTTGAACGCAATACAGAGCAGCGACCCGACTATAGTGATCCTAGGCAGGGGCATCATGGGTCGGAACAACTACCGCTCTGTGAGATTCTCATAGGAATCCCAGAACATGTCATATTCCCCGACCTAGAAGAAGCTGAAGCCCATGGAAAGAGGGAATGGTATGTCTCACCGAACCCTCTTGAATGACGGGACCACCCAGGGAATCCCATCCAAGCTCTTTCGACCACCCCATGGTTCGCTCCACCAGCCGCTTCACATTTCTCTAAGCTAGGCTATCACATTGAAGAGCCTAGAAATGCACTCGTGGTTAGGGATCCTCGACAAGATAGGGACCCATGTCCAGAAGATCCGATGGCGGTGCTCATTTCCCGCCTGGAAGCTTTGGAAACTCAACAAGTGGGTATCTCTCCCGACAGCAAGCCATAGCCGGCATGTTTGGATGACATGCCGGCACCCCCAGGATTCAAGAATCCCACTTTCTCCCCTATTAATGGGACAAGGTACCGGCCGCAGAACCTGGCCCACATCAACTAGTGGTGTGGGTCTATGTTTGGGACCCCGGTGTAGTAGGAGGACGCCAGGATCCATTGCATTGTTAAGACGCTGGAGGGTCCGCCATTCGTTTGGTACAACCAGCTCCCCATTGGATCTATGACTAGCTCGGAGGACCTTCGTAGGCAGTTCCTTTACCCTTTCCGCTCTACCACCTAGAAGACTGACATTGAAGACCTCTTCAGGAGCAAGCAGAGGCCCGATGAGCAAGTCGCGGACTTCATCGCCTAGTGGAAGGGGCTCAAATACTCCCTTGACATGCCACTGACTCATGATAAATGTTGAAGATGTGCGTAGGGAATGTGAAGAAGGAATTGGTTCCCTCCATGATCTGTCAGTATTATCTCAGATGGTTCCGAGACTTATCAGATAAGGCCCAATGCCTTGAAGAAGCCCTACAACAGGATAGCAAGGTAGTCCTGCCGCCTCCTATGATCTCTGCAATGAGATCTTCTAGAGACGAGACCGCCAACGTGGCCTAGATAGAGGCCCCCAAGCGGCTAGAATTGATAATGGTGAAGCCAGCTCCGCATCCTCATAGTGGCCCTCCACCGTGGGCGCAGTTTCCAGCCTAGCAGTGCCTGCCCCAAAATCGTCAGGTGGATATGCATAAAGCGCCGCCTCCTCCTATGTGAGATAATCAGGTTCCACCCCCTTGGTGGGATCCTTCCCCCCATCAGGGTTAGTCTCCTAGATCCCCCTTTACAAATAGAAGGAATTAGACCAACTCATTCGATGAAGATCAGGTCCCCAACTACATCCGCAGTTCCATAGAGTATAGAATCGTACGACTTCCTGAGTACCAGATGTCAAAAGAGGTGCATCTCACTGATCACCCCAACAACTGCACTTATCACTGGATTCTGAGGCACACCATCAAGAGATGATATGTGTTCAAGGACTGGGTCTAAGACAAGATTAACAATAACTTATTTAGGATGGTCCCAGCCCCATCACATGTGGTAGGTGTCTTTGTGTGATCATATAGAAGTAGCGACGGCGTAGGCAAGTGGCAGCAGGTTCCTAACCCTGCGTACCAGAAGTATAATGAATGGATGGCTCATATGATGGTTCACGTGCCCATGGAATTATCCGTACATGCCTAAACCAGCCGAAACCTTCAGAAGTGGTGTCCACGACTTCTGTATCATCATCTCAGCCGACCTCTTCCCAAAAGAGCAAGCACAAGAAGTGCAAGAAGAAGCAATGTGCCCCTCCAAGGCCATTATTGTCCAACACTCTAGTCGACTTCATGACTATGGAGATGGGAATCCCTCCAATAATCCTCCTAGTGGTGGATGATATGTCAAGTGACAATCAAGGGTACACATCAGTTATCATCATCGAGTTGGTAAATCGCTATATGATTCTTGACGAGAGGGATTTCCAGGTGAAGTTCCCCGATGTCCCCAGCTGACGCCAACGTTGGCAGAACCGTGACCATATGGGTCCCCAGGGCACGTCAGTGGGATCCTTTATCCATGAAGTGCATGCCGCTGAGACCCGACAGTAGACCCAACACAAAACTCAGCATGCACATCCTCTTCATCCGGTGTTGACAGGTCTGCCTCCACCACCGTTTGTGCAACTGGATCAGGAAGAGCCACATCAGCTGTATCGAAACCTGCTTTGCCCTGCTACTGAACAATCTCAATCGCTCGGTCCTCATCTGGAAGCTACCCCTCGAGCCTCGACTAGTGAGCAGCAGGATGTCCCTAGTACTAGTCAGTTGCCGGTCAAGCCAACAGGATCTGACATGCCACCAGTCACAGAGCTACCTCATGTAAGAATAAGTTCATGCCTGATGGAAAAGTATGATGTTCTTAATAACCTAGCTGGAATCCTAGTAAGTCATTCCATCCTTGAAACCCTTCACCTATCACCAAATAGGTGTGAATCACTCACCAGGGCTTTATATAGCCCCCTCCAGTTTGAGATAGAGATAGAAGCTGCAGATGCCTTCCATGCTGAAGTAGTTGAGGACGCCGAATGTTAGGCCGTCATCTCATTCTCAGCAGAGGATGAATGCTCCCCCATACATGGGCACATTTGCCCGTTGTACATCACTAGCCAATTCAACGATGTGGATATTCACCATTGTCTTGTTGACACCGTCTCAGGGATCAACCTTAACTTGAAACATACACTAAAGAAGATAGTGTTATCCAAGTATGACATGACTTCCTCCAATTTAAGGATCCAGTGATATGATAGGAGAGAGAAAAAATTGGTCAGCATGGTCCTTATGAAGACCCAATTTGGTTGCCTGATTGACAACAATGAGTTCATGGTTGTCTCCTAGGACACCACATACAACGCATTTATGGGTAATCCATGGATCCATCTGCATGCAGAGGTCCCCTAATCATATCACCAATGCCTCATGTACTACCTTAATGGTCGAGTAGACATACTACAAGGTGATGCATATCCTTTAACCACTTGTGAAGCTTGATACTTGGATGCTGATTATTACAAGATCAAGGATAAGCATGTATAGAAAAGTTATTTTGAGCTCATTACTGATACGACCGACCCTTGGACAGACCTGAATGATGCCTATGTCCTCCCGATCTATCTGTGGATTCCACAACCCCCCGATATGGGTAAATGTTTTGTCATTTCTGGGATAAGGGGGAATAATTCTCCCAAGTCCAGGAAGTTTCGGAAGATCACTTCATATTCTTATACGAACAAGGATCCAGTGATCCCAGAGCCTCCCAATGCCATTAGGTTTCAAGATGTCCGGCTCATGACAATGGAAGTACGTCATACTATTCTATTTCATCAGGCTAGAAGTAGTCATCTCTGGCCGATGCACCACTAAAACTTCGTTATTGTCAAGTGTGGCCCTTGGGCTGGATACCAGATGGGATTGGGTTGACAGCCTTCATAGCCATGGTCTTAGCTATGCCGGAGTGCCCTGATACTATGACCATGGCCGAACAAGATAGTATCAGCCTCCCATCAAGGTTCGGTAGCTTAGAAGCATCTTAACACACAGAATACCTCTCCGTATTTATAGAAGAATATATAGAGGATTCTTCTCCTACTTTTGAGGAAGGTGTCTCAGCCATGGTCTACAAGATGGTGCAGGTGATCCTCAGTAGCGAGGCAGATCCGAGACCCACATTGATCTACACCACTATGTCCCTTGAGGATCAATAGTGGTACATGGAATTCCTCAAAACGCATTGTGATGTATTTGTTTGGAGTTACGATGATATGCTAGGACTAGATCCTCAGGTATCCATCTACAACCTCGTTCTCCTGAAAAAATATCACAGGTTCATGCAGCCTCCCAGAAAGATGCATCCATCTCATGGTGTCATGGTCGAGAATGAATTAGACAGGATCATCAGAGCTAACATCATGAAGGAGGTCCAGTACCCCATGTGGTTTGCCAATATCGTGCCAGTCATAATGTAGAATGGGTATATCAGATTCTGAATCGACTTCTGCGATCTCAACTGTCACTATCCAAAGGAATCTTTTCCCCATCCAGTGACAGAGTTTTTGATCGATGCTATGTCAGGGTACCAAGCCCCCTCTTTAATGGATGGTTACTTAGGATATAATCAGATCTGGATGGCCTCTGAGGATGAAGAGTCTACCACTTTCAGGGAACCCCAAGGTACATTCTATTACCATGTTATGCCATTCGGCCGATAGAATGTAGGTGCCACCTATCAGCATGCCATGAATTGCATATTCAAGCCAATCCTGGGAACATTAGTGGAGTACAATGTGGATGATCGGGTGGTCAAATCTTGCTAGTGCCAAGACCATCTCAAGGATCTTGAGAGAGTGTTCGGTTTCCTTCGTTCCCACCACCTAAAGATGAACCCATTGATGTGTGCCTTTGGGGTCACCCCCAGGAAATTCATTGGCTTTATTGCCCGATACCGGGGCATCAAGATCGACCTAGATAAGATAAAGGCCATCATCCAGGTGCCTCCCCTAAGCTACATTCGAGAGCTTTGAGGTCTCCATGGCTACTTAGCCTACATACGTCAATTCATTGTGAATATGACTGGAATGTGTAAGCCCTTTTCTATGCTTATGAAGAAGGGCCCCACTTATGAGTCAGATGAGGTTTTCTAGACCGCCTTTAAGGGAATAAAGCAATATTTTCTCTAGCCTCTATTCTTGATGAAACCGTTCTCCGGGAAGCCACTAATTCTCTATGTCACCACCCTAGAACAATACCTTGGCAACCATCTCCCCCAAAAGAACAACGAGGTAATGGAAAATAGCCTCTACTATATCAGGTGCATGCTCCTTGATAAGGAGACCAGATATTCCACCATCAAGAAGAGCTACCTTGGGATCGTATTAGCTGTGCAGAAACGACGACATTATCTAGAGCACCACGAGGTATAGCTAGAATCTCAGGTAGACCCACTGAAGTAAATTCGGAGCTTTTTCATGTTGACTATCTGACTAGAGTGGTGGGCGATGATCCTCCAGCAGTTCGACATTAGGGTTGTGCCCCAGATGGCTATCATGGGGCAGAAATTGGAAGACTTTCTAGCTGCCCATCCAATCTCTGTGGACCAGTCCATAGACCTAGATTTTCATGACAAGGCCATCCTCTCAGTCGATCAAGCCATCCCATGTTAGCAGAAGAACTTTTATGGTGCCTCCCAGAGCCCCACCGGTTGGAGGTTCAATGATCCTAGCATCAATAGAGTAGGCATGGGTATCATCTTCATCACCCCAGTGCAAGACATTCTTTCGTACTCATGTCTATTGTCCAAAGGCACCACCAATTACGAGGTAGGGTATCAGGCCCTCATTACTGGTCTCGAGATATCCCATGAGATCTACGTGCCCAGTTTCATGTGAAAGGGGATTCCGAGCTAGTTATCAAGAAGGTCAATGGAAACTATGTTGTCAGAAATCCGTAGCTCATACTATTGTTAGAATAAAATCTCCATATAATGGCCCCGTTCCCTTCTCGGCCAGAGTTTATCCATGTCCCTTGGTCACAGAATGGTTTAGCATAAGCTTTGGATAGCCCGGCCGTAGTGCTTGTAGAGCCGAAACATGATGATCTCATTATCCACGTGGTGCACCAAAGAGTCATTTCTCTTATTGATCGAGAGGGGGTTGATGGACCACAAGAAAACCATATTACCAACGATACCTCTATGTCAGGGCCCCTGAATAGTTCGAAAGTAGTGATCTATGTAATGGCTGATTGGAGGACACCTTTGGTCGAATACCTTCAACATGGTAATCTCCTCTCAGACTGGGTCGAGCACGAGTAAATCCGACAACGCGCACAACAGTTTACTCTCCAGAGTGGTCACGCCATTGAGTGGATCCGCTATAAATGCAGATTTGATGGTATTCAACTCTATTGAATCCATGGAGTAGAGATTTCATATGCCATGAGAGAGTTTCATGATAGTTCCTGTGGTGCCCATCAGGATGGGCCAAAAATGTCTCACCAAATTTGAAGACTAGGTTACTTTTGGCCCTTCATGATCCAGGACTACATCAAGTTCATTAGGAAGTGTCATGTGTGCCATGTAGATTCTAACTTTGTGCATCATCCACCGGAGCCTCTCCACACTACCAAGTACACATGGACCATTGCAGAATGGGGGTTAGATGCCGTAGGACCATACCCACCAACAATGGCTCGCCAATGTTGATTCATTCTGACCGCTATGGATTTCTTTTTCAAGTGGGCAGTGGAAATTCTGGGCAAAGAGGTCAAGGACCATTCTATCACCGACTTCATGTGTTCTAATATCATCTATCGATTTGGGGTACCTCGGGCTATCCTCACCGATAACTGCACCAAATTCTAGGCAACTGATCTGATGAAATTGTATGCCACGTACAACAATCGCTCCAACCATACCTCCTGATATCTCACGCAAGTGAATGGAAAGTTTGAGGAGTTCAATAAAACCCTCTCTAATATTATGCAGAAAATGGGTTGTCAAAACAAGAAGAGTTAGCTAGATAAGCTCCCCAATTCCCTCTAGGCTTATCAGATGATGACCCGTAATTCCACCCAGGTGAACCCGTATTCTCTGGTGTATGGAACGGAGGTCGTCCATCCCATTGAGATTAAATGTCCCTCATTGTGCACCACGGTCTATGACTAGAAAGCGCCGGATAGAGTGGATTAAATCCGTCTAGCTGAATTGGAATCCCTGGATGAGAATATGTTCCATGCCCTACAAAACCTAGAAAGGCATCAGATCAGGATGGCTCAAGCTTTCAATAAGAAGGTCTGCCTCTGCTCTTTCCTACAAGGTGATTTGATATTTTCTCTTAGGGCACCAATGGTCCCTAGAAGGAAACTACCCCTTTTAAATCCCATGTGGGAAGGACCATTAATTTTTTATAAGGTTTACCCCAATGAAGCATACTCTTTGGTGACCTTGGATGGTGAGCGCATAACTCCTCCCACCAATTCCAAATTACTTAGTAAATAATTTTACTAAAATTTCCGGTCCTATATGACCCTAAAATGCATGTTGGTCCTGAACGACCTTAAACCGCATTTGGTCCTACATTCGGCACCCAATGGTCCCACATGACCTAAAACTACACTCTCATCCCGCATGACGTTAAACTGGAAGCTAGTCAGGAATTCCTAACAGAGGTCCAGCCTTAGGCCCCTGGGCCTTCTCAGACTATAGTTCCAGTTCCTCCCGGAGTGTATGGTGTGGTGTGGGATTATGTCCTCATTCACACCGGGCTGTTCATCGTTCTGTACACCCCCCCCTTGATGGTGTATCGTAGCCCTGGGTGTCTTCAAGAACTATGTGTGCCTTGATTCCCATTATTATGGGATACATAGGACCTCTTTAACATCTATATTTCAGTTCCAGTTCCATCTCTTAAGATAACTCTCTGATCTCCCAGTCACCTAGGCCCTTTGGCATGCCCCTCTCCATGAGGGGGATATATAGGTGTGATATCGGGTTTTTGGTGCGATGCCCCCCTTCTCCTATGAATCCACCATCTCTTGGCCGCTCTCGAATTGAGTCCCTAGACCCTTTAAATTGGTCTTCCATTATGATCATAGTAATCTGGTCTAGCACCAGGAGTGTCTGATTCATCTTGGGAATGTTCCTTCCACTTTCCAAGCGTCATGTTCCCCTTCATTTGGGAACTCGTTATTTCTCACACCCGAAGGGGCCCCCAAATATATCATGGATACCACGCCTAAGGGATCTCCTACCATTATGGGACAACGACCCGGAATGTTTTGGACAAAAAATTGATAAAAATTCCACGTTGCGAAGATGGTCAGCGGTCGATGCTCATTTGTTTTTCCCAATTTTAGGCCAACACGATGGGATGCCCTGTTGCGAACATGGTCAGCTATAATCCTCCATCGTCATTCCAACCCCTTCAATCCTTGATTTTTTGTTACATGATTCACATTTTGTTCCACCCCATCATGTCCAGGTGGAATCTCGACACTCTTGGCATTATACCTCAGTGCTCCTTCGCATGTCAGGGGGACAAAGCTGCAATACGACATCTCTCGAGGCTCCCATGATCCAAGCGCTATGACTATAGGCTATGATCTTTATTATGGTCCATGTACAGCTCTATCCTTATCCCCATGGGATATGTGGGATGACCCGAACATCGAGATTTCAGTTTCATCTCCGCTTAGAGCTAGTCTCTCATGCCCCTTATCCTCTGACCCTCATTAGCCTCATGGCCTGAGGCTATTCTCCCCGAATCATGCATGATGTTGACGCAGAACTTGCCCACATCCATGTTGGGTATGTTCAATCATGTCGTGGACATTCCTCCATGTCCAAGACATATGACATTAAACCGTGTTGGTTTGTCCTACCACATGACCAATAACTGTGATGATATCGTCTCGGCGACACGACAAAAAATGTAAATGCATTGTGATAACCTCATCATAGAAGAAATCACGTTGGGTATTAGTCATTTACCATACCATTATCAATGCTCTTATGTAGCTTGATTATTGTGGTGATGCCAGGAATTTCTACACTAGGCTAGTCGCTCCAAAAAAAACCATTCACCTTAAAGAACAATGAAGATACACCAAAAGCCGGTTCATTTGTTGTGAGGGCTAGACCTGCACATCCATTTCATCCTTTTCACTGGTACCTTACCGTGTCATGCCCCCCCAAGAACTACCTATGGCTTTATTATCATTTTCATGAGATACGTAGAAGTGCACGTGCACTTCCCCACGGGCCCAGCCTAAATGTCGAGTTCGGTCCCTTGACTGGAACACTTCCCCAGGGAACCCATAGTGAGTAGGAATCATGCCCCCATTAATGTTAGGCGTCATAATCACCCTACCATGTGACTTCTTCTCTCCTTACCCATCCATGGTTCGAGTTGTAATAACGTAAACTAGGATCCTTTCCAGAACTACATGCATCTTGATTTCCATCGTTATGGGATACGTAGGAATGTCCAGATATTTCCTCTTAGGTCCAGTCCCAAGGATTACCAAATCTCGTCCCTCCTCACTCTTGGCCCATTGGTATGACTTCTCGAGGAGTTATCTAACAGTATAATATCCCTAAAGAGGGTTCGGATGCCCTATAATGAGATTGGGAAGTGAAATTTCCCTTACAAGGGAGGTACTATCTAAAAGTAGGAATGATCCTTGATCATAATAATGCACCTGCCTAACGTGCTTCCACCCCAGTGGTGTAATCTTGGGCGTGTAGGATTTTGATCGAAAAAACCACCACTTCACTTTGCACGCATTGTGTTCCCCTTTATTCAGATCATTATCCTCTTTAACGTTTGAATGGACCCCTTAACAGTATGAATGATTGACCTATGGTCCATCTACTGTCCTTGGCCAATGTTATGGAAGACTTATCACGTCTGGAGGGACCCCCTAACAGTATAGAAGCTCAACCTAGGGTCTCCCTACTGTCCTAGGACAAAATTCTAGAATACTGATCGATGATATTTGAGTTAGGAACCATTTTGTGATTACTGTCAGTGGTCGGCCCTCACTTGTGGTCCCCATTCCAGGCTACTATAAGGGGGGTGATGTGTTTCAAACATGATCAACATTCATCTTTTATTATAATTCCCCTCAAAAAGTGTTCCGAATTTGGGTAACATGATTCAAATTTTTTATTCACCTATGTCTGGATTGATTCCAATGCCCCTGACATTCCCCCGCTCGTACGCTATGGCACGTTGAGAAGATGATAAATTGATTGTTCTAAGGCCCTATTCCATTGGATGAGCCCCCCCTTCCCCTTGGAAATCTGGGTTCGAATTTCGAATGACCGAAGCTAGGTTGACGCTCCCACGATCAAATAAAGTGATAATTCGACCCTCCTTTGTATCTCACGACCATGTGAACTTAGCGACAGATTTCTATTTATTTTCGGATTATGGTTGAGCATGTTAAACAAAAGGGACAAATATGTTAAGTGAAGGGGAATGGAAATTTTTCTATACATACAGTTAAAAGGAACCAAAAGGGGTAAGGGGGGACAAGTGTATGGATTTGGCCAAAACAGGGCCCCTAAGGTTCAGATTTTTGGATATACCTCCCCAATGTAGCCACCCTTTCGCTGGTGGCCTCCAAGACGACGTCTTGTCCACTGAGGACCCTTTCTTCATCGGTGGCCATGGAGCACAGCTCACTAACCCTGGCTCGTGGCCCCGCCTATTCAACATGGAGCTTGGTTATCCGGCAACACGCTTCTATGAGTTGTTCTTGGGCATCTTCCAGGTGATCCCTCAACTAATCCATGACCTCAGAGTAATTTTCAATGAATACCTCCAGCCCTTTCACCAGTTTCCCGAGGCGTTGGTCCTACTACTCCACCCTTAGAAATGCTTGGGTACTCTCGGATACCTCCTAGAACCGAATGTCGCCGGTGTGCTAGCTGATCTCATGAATCTTCTCAGCCATGTAACCACAAACTGTCAGGTGAATACATTGAGCATCCACTCCTCCATCACACAAGAAGCGTAGCGAGGTGTGGAGTGACCCCATCATCATCATCCATACTGCTTGGTGATGGTAGAGAAATCACTGGATGCACTTCCATCCCTTGCATCATGTCATATGACTGTCCTCGGCCACATTCGAATCTAAATCGTCAATTTAGTTGGGATCAGTGGGCCGATAGATAGGGAAGATAGCCAACAGGGCAGCAGAAGGTTCTTTCTCAGAGATTCCTCCCATGGGGATGGGCTCCGTAGCATCTAGGTGACCTTCCTCTCTCCCCTCGGTCTTGGTGGTGACCGGGTTCATTTTTGAACCTTCCCTGATGGCAACACCATCATTTTCTACCGCTCCCTATTCACCAATTTCTGAATCCAACTCATTTTGGGAGGCATGTTCTGAATGCAGCATCACTTTGTCCATCGACACGCTAACAGTTGGTCCGCGCTTAGCAGCCCGACGAGCCTCCTACTCCGCGATCACTGTACAGACAAGGAGCACCCTTAGCAGTTGATTCCTCTTACAATGAGTATAGGTATCGTTGTAAGGAACATACAAGAACCCAATGCATCATCCTCTAGTGATCTGTCCACTATAGGAGCTGTCGTGGTGGGGGATCCCTTGTTAGCTCGATAACGAGCGTCAGTGCCCCGCTTGCCCTATGGATGCTTCCTCCCCTCCTTCGGCCGGAGACGCTTGGTTAGCAAAGATGTGCTCCTGAGTAAGATGAGAATGCTGGTTTAAGGGTTTCCAAGGAATTAGAATACAGGATAATAATGGTAAGGGTTCAAGCTAACCACGAACAGCTCGGTCACATCCATATCGAAGTCAACAATTTCGTGGATCTCCCAGAGACTCCCTTGGTGGGATGCCCCTTGCGAACCTCCCCCTTCTGGCTCCCATTATCCTTCTCCTTCATCATCCTCGTATCCTTCTTACCCCTCTCTTGTTTTTCCATCCTCTGACACAACACTATTGTCATCATCCTCTGAAAACATCTTTTTCGGGCCCTGTTCCTGGCCGAGAATCACTTTCACCAAGAAAGACGGATCCTCACGCCGACCCCATCAGAGTGTGTCTGTGTCTATGGTGGTTAGTTATGCATGACGTCAGGGGAATTTCACACTATCGGTGAACTGGACAAGCCCAACTTCTGGTAGTTGGATCCTATCTTGCACTATCTTCTGCCAGAGGGATTCGGTAATCATTGACTGCCACAGGGTTATCCAAGCCAACCATAGTGCATGGAAGATGAAATCCTAGGAATGTTGAAGCAAGAATCCTATTTTCTTCCATGTATGTTCTTTAGCTGATCTGTGGGACCCTCCTCCTCCAACCAAAGTGGGCACGACCACGCCAGGCGACACCCCCGCTGCTGATGTCCTGGCCTGTGTAGGCCCTGTTCCCCGAGGTGCTTCTAGCCCTCCACCTCTAGTAGCACCCTTCGTGCTCTCTCACCACCGAGGTTCCGAACTGGCAACCTTGAGCTACCAAACATGCTTTTACAGAAGACCCTTAGAGTATTTTTTGGTGAAATGTTCAGCATACTCGGTCGAGAGGCCAGCGTTGACTCCGGTGGGGGGAAAAGTAATGATGTCACCGGAGCCGTAGGTTGTGAACATCAACCACAACAGATGAAGAACATAGGGATGCCTCTCCTGTTAAAAATCAATGCATACTCTATTAGGCATTCGATGGAGGCATCCGAACTACCTAGAAAACCTGGATGGCAAATATGGATCGAAGAAAATCTTCCCATCAATCCAAGCTTTGAGCACCCCACCTTTGATGCTCTAGAATTACTCATTCTACTATAGTGAGCCTTGTCCATTGTCTATCAACTGACCTATTAGGGTGAGGAATGGTTTGAAGGAGAAGTTGGTGTGGTTACCAACCCTGATCTATACCCCCTCCTCATTGAGTGTCATCAGAATGAGCTAAGAAATATTAAGCAGAAAGGGTCGTAGGTCATTTCCTAGAGGACAGATGAAATTTGGGAAGATATAGCCACCGTACTGAGCCGAAACCTAGGCATAGAATATCTGGAAGGGGCAACACACTCTTCTAGGCAATCCCCATCTTGAGATGCATCCCAGGATGGCATAAAACTGAGCCAGCATGGGGACCCCCATTTGAACATCTTGTTGGTAGCCATCATTCCCACCATCACCAGAGTCGTTGGACAGACACCCATCCTTGCATCCTACACCGGCAAGAGACACCCTCTCAAGAATGTGGTGAGGAATCTGGCATACTGGACATTCAGGTCTCAAGGCTCATTTATGTTGTAGCCCCATGATTGGTATTACCCTACCTCCAGGATCCTAAAATATGATCTGCTTTTGCTCCCCTATGTCACGATTGGACACCATTTTCCCCACCCAAACATCTTGACCTTCAGATACTTCTCTAGGAACATGCTGAAACATTCATTATAGGTGATGTCATTTAGGATGTCCATGAACTTCATAATCTCTTTTTCCAACTCTAGTAGGTGCTGCATCAGTATGGGGTATCGAGACCTATCACCCCAGATGTTCATTGGTGGGAGGAACTCATCATATTGATGGCCCTCCAAAGGGATGTATCTGATGCAGTTAATGTCCCTGAGACTAATTCCAACTTCTTTTTGGTGATGATGGAATGGGTTAGTGTCTAGGGACCACCAGGTGAATAGATCTGGTCCACGCTCAGGTTGCCGGTATAAGTGGAACTATGATGTCCACACCGCCTCAAACAGACCAATATGCCGTAGCTCGACATGAATTGGTCACATGTGTGGTGAACCCAGTACGTCCAGGCACAATCGCTGGTAAAATTGTCTCTAAACCGAAGATCCCAGTCCTGCAGCCAACCCATGGTCTCGTCAGTGATGCTCTGATGGAAGGTTCTTGCGTAGAGGGCCTAGGAACTCTCCTCAAGAGGCTCACCCCCAACAATGGTCCTAGTCCTTAGATTTAGGACATATACGTCTTTGTTCCTGGTTTCTCTAGTTTGATGACCATTGTTCATGATGTTTTAATGAGGAAGGTCATCTTCACGGGTCACACATGACCATGGGGTATCATCCTCAAAACCCTGTAGAGGGACCTCCTCCAAAATGCCAATGTCCGACAACAATAGATTATCGTACTGGGTGTACTCTTTTTGGGTGAGTGTTAGCATGTTGGAGAGGGTGCAGTTATTGGATACAACCATCTTTGCACCATAAAACTCCAGGATCACATCCATATCAACTCTACGAGTCGTGGCCTCCCCCTCATCAGCACGGTTTGCGACCATCTTCTTTCAACTGAGTGTATTAGGAGTTGGTCATGAAATATAGATGGTTGGTGCAGAATCTGGGAGCTCGACACATAAAATTAGCAGTTTTAACTAAATTTCATACTGTTATGTGAAAAATCATGGGGTTTCTCGTAAAGTGTCGCTAAATCATAGTGAAATTATGTGCAGAAAAGTGGTTTTCACGCAGATGTAGAAGCTATTTCTCACACGAAAGCATAATGCATATCGCACAAGAAACATCATATGATGCTTGGGAGCTGTGGAAGTTTTTATAGGCAGAACCTGGGTTATGCACCCACGTGAAGAGAACATTTGGCGCATGGATGGGTTTTTCCCACCGCTCAAAAATTTTGCGTGCATGGGGGCCAACGAGGACCTGTATTTCAGAATTTCCCTTGGAATCTGATCGTTGAGACCCCTCACTTATCCAAATTTGAGGGGAGGGGGTATTTGCAGATGCATAAATGTGCATAAGTGCTAGATAAAATTCCAAAACGAATAAGAGAAGTCATATTTGGACCAATAGGAACGGTCTGGGGGGCCTAAAGATGTTGCACAGAAAAAGGATGAGGTGTATGAAAAATGTTGTCCAGCATAAAAATTGACAGGATTCATGAAGGATCCCCAGCCCAGGCATGAAATTATATCACTCCCCTACCCCATGCAGTTGATATCTCATGTTGGTGCCTCTGTCGTGAAATTATTTCCCACATCGCTGAATTCAGCGCCACTATATTCCTATAAATAGAAGGATACCCCCTTCTTTTTCGAGGATGAAGAATTCGAACCACCTCTCATGCGCGTAATTGGCATTCTACGTGCATGCAATATGGCCATCATCTATGGTTCTTTTTCATGCCATGATTCCCCATGATCCACCATCGCATGAGATCCCCATGGATTAGACTAAACTCCAACCCCTTCAGGGTCTGCCCTTTTCGCACAATCCATTCTTTGGTGTGTAAGCCGACCAAGATGTGGTCAATCCTTTCTTTGCGCACACTCCCCTCCCATTGTGGAAAATCATTTCCCTTGCTCACAATTCCTCCTAGTTGTGCACAAAACATCATCCCCCTTTACTTCGCGCACGTAGCGTTGATTTCACTCCAACCCAAAGCTTTCACACCGGACACCTTTATTTCATGAAAACATCAAGGGTTGCACGCAATCCCCCAAGGCCCTTCACCTCGGTACTCTTCGAGCATCCCCTTCCATGAATGCATGATGCCCTTCTTACGGGTTCCATTCGCAGGTGTCTTGTGCACCCCAGGCATCTGCATCATACATGTTTTTCCCGTACGAACATTTAGGCTAGTACAAAGTAACATCAATGTCCCTTGGACAGTCCTTCCCATTTCATTTCTTTTCCTTTTTCTTCTTCACATAGGAACACTAAAGACTATTTCTTCTTTGCATAGCCACGCTAACATGGACCCCTTGATGGTTCGCTCCGCGAAACCCTATCATAACAGCCTTGACGATGCCTTCCCGTCCAAAAAAAGTAGAGGGAACCGGTTATGTAAGTCCTTGGGGTGCGGAGCTATCCCACCTCATCTGATCTATAGGACGTTAAACTTCCAATCTTCTTCATCCTCGACACATGATGTTAAACTATGACCTGACCCCGTGCCTCGCACATAGGGTCCCCCACCTTGGAAATTCTCCATGCCCACTCTTCTCTATGTGGATGGGATAACCCCTAATAGGCGATTGTATCCTCCTTGTTGGAGCAGCGTTTGTCTGCGGGGAAGGGAAAACACCTTGGTGTAGGCCCCAAGCCTTCCTTCTAGGATTCATCACCCCTACTCTTCCTCACTTCCTCAGTGCCATGGACAATGGAGGGCATGATAGGGAACAATGCCCCTCCTCTTTTCCTGGGTGCGAAATCCCTCTCCTGCTACACATTGTCTCTCCTGAGCCTCCATCCTAGTGTATGTCCTGGCACCATGGGCTGCTCAACGTGTAAGCCCACTTTAACATCCCACGGATTCACCCTTCACGGCGTGATTGTCAGGTCCCTATAACCTCTTGTTTCTCACACTAAGCATGAGTACCTTGAGCTTAGATTGAGTACTTGCCATGAAAAACCATTGGCTACCTTAGAGCATAATCCCCAAATTCCCCCATCGCACATGACATTAAAATGTACAACCTGAACTACATGGACATTGATCCATGCCTAGGAAATGTACTTATGAAGCCTCCATGGGGTTCAAGGCCCACCACTTTGGGCCTTCTCAGAGCATAAGCCCCAACCATCCTGATCTACATGGACTTTGATTTGTGCTAAGGCATGGTACGTAGAAAGCCTGCATGAGGTTCAAGCCCCACAACATTTGACAGTCTTAGAGCATAAGCCCCAACCATCCCAAACTACGGGGACATTGATCTATGCTTATGAATGGTATGTAGGAAGCGTCCATGTGTTTCAATTCCACCAATCAATTGGCCCCGACAATCTCCATGTTTGTGTGCCAAGCCCCATTTCCACCTTGGGCTGCCTTAGAGTGTAAGCCCAAATCCACCTGGACCCCATGACCCTCTTCATGTTGGTTCACCGACTCCAACATTGGGCCTTCTCAAAGCGTAAGACCCAAATTCCCCGACCCCTTGTGATGTTAAACTACATTCCATCCCGAACTACAGGGACTTTGATTCATTCTAAGGCATGGTACATAAGAAGACTCCATGAGGATCAAGCCCATCACTCATGTCTCATCCCCATCTCTCTCATGAGCCCATGCGTCTTGGGAATCTCATGCCCTAACCCGGAGGTTCCACTTCCTATGGGTCCCATCCACGCGTTCTTTCTCATGGGTTGCCTCTTCAGGTGTCCCACCTTATCATTGAACTACACAGACATTGATTACCTTCCACGAGGATATGAATGAATTCTCTTCGAGTCCCAAGACCAAAGCCACCATCCATCCTAATTCATACCCGAGCTGCCAAATACCGGTGGGATCATGCCACTTCACTCCTTGTTCCCCTCCACAACATTCGAGAAGCCACCGACATGCCAGCCCCAACATCGGTTTTTCCTCTAATGGGTTCTTCAATTTGATCCACTCTAGATAGTGTTCTCATCAGTCCGATCCATCTCCGCTGGACGTTAAATATTTGGCATACCCCGTGTCAGTCATGGGAAGCTGAGGAAATCCTCAGTTACATTCCCATGTCATATAACTCACCGTGTTCAATGTCTGATGTTGTGGGCTTCCGTGCCCTCGAGAAGCCCTGTAATAAAGGAAATAAGACCAACATTCCAATCTCCAGAATCAAGACACACCAGTGATGCCCCAACGTGACTACTCTCCTAACCGAAGGTTGGTGCCTTGACCAGAAACCTTGGAAGGTCCTGACCAAAGCAGCATAGTTAACTAGTGTCCTTGAAGATATGTCATAAAGAAGAGATTCATGAACTATGTTTTAAATCTATGAGGTAGACCTAGACTAGGTCACAATCTACAATAAGAAATCCATGGAAGTAAGAACCGACATCTCATCATCCCATTTCGATCAAGGAGCAGACACCCCTGAATAAGGAGTGGATTCCACCCGACATTGGGATGTGGGAATGTAGGATAACATCAGTGCATCCTCTATGTGTTGGATGCGTACACCTCGGCAAAAGTGTCGGAAAAATATATATACTATGAAATAAAGGCAATATAAATAAGAAATATGAACACTTATCAATCAAATAATCAATTAAATTGGGTCCTAATATCTACCATTTCGTTATTATATCAATGAAACCAAAAAATGATTTTCATCCATCTAGGTGAAATATTTGTAAAGCATTACTAGCCAAAAGAAGGTTCACTAAACATAAACATCAAATATATATATATTGAAAGGGAAATAATCACATATATTTATGCCTTCCGTAAAATATGGGTTCCCATGACAAAAATAAATTGACATTGAGTGAACAAGAAGTGATATCAATAAAAACATGAAATATATATTAATGAAAATAATCAATTTCACCTCCAAATCCCCCTACAAATCACTAATAACCACACCATCATCTCATATAGAAACAAAAATCCTACCCTATGGGTAACAATTCAATCAAATTAAAAACAAATAGGGATTAATAGGGGTTAACACATACAAAAACATTTTAGTAACCACATAATTGTGACATGTGTGCCTCAATAAACCCCATCTTAGTATTATAAGACCATTCACAATGGTTTGAAAATCAAACACAAAACATTATTTTAAAAAAGATTATTTGTAACAGAAATTTACAACCATTTCTAATTATTTTCTTTAAAAGAAAACAATAAATTGTTTATGAAAAATATTTTGAATTATCAAAACTCATTCATTACTAATTTTCAGTGGACCAAAGCATCATCCATAAATTTATTTATGAACACCACAATGGTCAAAACATTATTATGAATAAAATTTTATTTAAAAAAAATATTTTAATTAATTTTATAATAATATCCATTTTATATACAACATGAAATACCATGTAATTACTTTGAAAAAATAATTTTACAGGTGTAAAAACAATAATATTATAATTAATTTTAAAGGATAAATATACCATAGAATAATATTCCATAAGACTTTTAATAAAAATAAAATTTAAACCCTTCATGAAGATAAAATTAAAATATAATTTCAATAAAAAAGGAAATTAATATATTATTTTAATCATATAAAATTAAATAAAATTAATAAAAACTCTATCCGATTAAAAAAAATCAAGAAAATTCGGTTATTATATATTAAATTGTTCAGACATGAGAAACATAGTAGAAATCATGGCCATTTTGTATAAAACATAAATACAAGTTTAGTGAAACCTCTGGAAGAGAAAAAATCCATATTAACATGGAAACCCCAAAAATTGAGTCAAATAATACTTTAGGTTATAGATAAAATATGTAATAATGATAGGTATGGGAACATTAAGAAAGGATTAGTATAATAGGGGCTGTTGAGGGAATACCAATGGAATCCAACCACACAAATTGATAAATCCTAGAATAATCCTAAATGGAAGGATGATCCAAAAGAGGTATAGTATTCTATAAGGGAAATCACTAGAGAGTGTATTGTGTGATGACAGGGGAATAAATAAAGGTTTTGGAGAAAAAAGATTAAATATATTCAAAAAAACAAAACTAAAAAAACGTACAGCTTTTATGGTTTCCTAAACAGTGGAGTAACTATTACACTCACACAGACTTGGATAAAATGGCCTTGCATGGTTTCCATTAGGACTCATTCACAATTATTATGAATGTTATATTCTATTTAGTAATATTTGTAGATGAAATATATATGATTTTTATTTCTTTAATGTAACTTATATTTAAAATGAAAGGATATATTATTTTATATTGAAGTCAGTGATGTATTTTTTTCTTTATGATCATCTGAGAATTTCATTCAATAGAAGACCACATTATTTTCCCCCTTATAATTATTTCATCATTAAGGTCATAGAGATATAATTGATCCCATTTTATTGTTTGATTATTTTATCAATCCATGTATACACTACAAAGATGTATTTTTTTTTGATAACTTTGTGGAACAAAATAAAACAAATTTGATGTTGTGTCAAGATATTTAATATTACCAATGGTATTTTTCATAGATGACTTAATAATGTTCTTAATTTCAATTTTATAAATGTTTTCATTTATCATGCATTGTAGATCTCTTAAAAGGGGATTAATCGATTATTCGTCACATATATTTATTATTAGGCTCTCTCCAAAACCATTAGTGGTATCAATGGGATACTCTGGTTTACATTTATGAAATATTTCTTGAAATGATGAAATCATATCCAATTTAGTTTTTTTAATATTTGAGAAATTGAAATACCTTTATATAGACAAATTACTAGTAATGTTTATAAAATTTCACCCTTATATAGACATTTATATATAAGGTTTAATCAAATTTACTAATATTTATAGTGGTATACATTCAAATTATCCTAGGATATTTAATCTTTATTGACCCATTAACCTTAAATATATTATCTTTTAAATATAATGTAGGATCTTTGTAGAGGACTTTAATATTTATCTTTTGGAAAAATAAGTAATTTTTCGATTCCACTAACATAGAAATGTTCCATGTAAGGATCACCTGATTTACCTTTACACAATGAATGATTTTTCATATATAGGTGAAGGTATTTTGGTTCATTCAATTACAAAAATTTACTACATAAAGGTAGTCACATGTTTTTAAGGCTATTTTATGAGTCTTTATATAGTTACAAATTACATAGACTACCTTTACCTAAAAGGATTCCACATAAGAGTAAGTTATGTTTTACCTATATTTGAAGGGATCACCTATTGGAAAGACTTTAGTATCCTAATAGAATATTTAACGTTTAGGGTTTAAAAATATTTATCTTTGTTTATACTTAAAATAAATGGGGGGAGGGAGTATACCCTTATAAATAATACTAATTCTTTATAAGGGTAAATAAAATAAATTTGATAACATTTCATAAAAATAATGAATGGATTAAATGTATTATAATTATTTCACTAATCAAATTAAATGGGATTTTTGGAAAATTTAGATTATATGGAATTTATAAATTATTTATTTAATTATAATAGGGTTAAAACTAAATAAATGTTTATAAAACATTTCATCCAAAAAAATATTAAATTTTAATATTTCAATTGCATTTTAAATGTAACGCCCCGACCCCAGTAACCCAGAGTCGGTGAATTATTATATAACATTGGTATGATCGCAAGAAAGATCAAATCTCAAAAGACCGATTTGTTTAGTAGCCTTGGAAACACTATATATATTCATAAAGTTTTACATTACATCATAAAGTGAAAAACTACTACAACAACATAGTCTCCATATTCCACACTCATATCCCCACAGAAAATCCTTGCAGGTCATTCATAACTTACTTCATCAAATCCTGGGAAAAATAAAACATAGAAAAGGGGTGAGCTCAAATGCCCAGTAAGGATAACAATATAGCATAAACTTTAAAAAATAAGCATAAAAATTTAAGGCAACGTATAACTAAAACAAAATCCTTTTAAACATAAACTTTAACATAGTATGGAAAAAGTAAAATTAAATAATTCCATTTACTTATTCACATGGATATTATACTAATCGAATAATCACATGAAATATAAATAAACACATTCATAACGATGGAACGAATAATGCCAGACTATCATAACCACATATCCAAGGCCTCATGCCAAGACTACAAATAAGATTTTTCCAAGGCCTTCTGCCAAGACACTAGTTTGTCTCATGAGACCTACTGATGCATCGAGGAGCTATAGCAGGCTCCACCCATCACATATTAAGTCCAATGCATTCCCATATGAAAAGGATTAAACATAACATAAACATTCGTCTTAAAACTAGCATACAAAATGTCAATACATTCAACATAAACTATGAACGGTATAAAAATAGCACATCCATAGTCAATCATATCACAAAACCTTCAATACAATAGATAAGTTTTGTATCAAACTAAATAAACTTCAAATAATTTTAAAATCCATCAAAGGATGTTGACATAGATGAAATCAGAACTCTTTTTAGAGAAATATCTATTTCTATTTTGAAATCATTTAAGAGTCTTATATTTATGAAATAAAATATATTCATTGAAAATATTATTATAAGCTTGTAAGGGAAGATTCGTCGATTTTATAATGGAGGAAGATAGCCTCACCCACCGTATAAGTTAAAAAACATTCTTACCTTAATTTTGTCGAAAAGGTTAAAAAGCACCTTGTTTGGAAAATGACAGAAATATTCCTTTATAAACCTCTTATAAAAAGTCAAACAAGGGTATAAATGACTTTAACCTATACTATAGTAAATAGTAAAAATGTTTTGAAATTAATTTTTAAGAAACATGGATGGTGATGATGAAGAGGTCCCAGTAGATTATTACGTATAAACAACCTCGGATAATGAAGAGATTGTGAAATAAACCTTACCTTGTACTTTTCCTTGGTTGGGGTAGTTTAACCTATTGTATAATACTGAAATAATTGTTATTAAAATATACAATAATCATATACATTCATATGATATCATATATGATCTTTTAACATTGCTTTGTTAATAATATCTTAGTATTATCGTCGTTTCAGGTGTTAACGTACTCATTTTCTTTTATATGTTTTGTTACATAAGTCATGTTTGTAATGGATAGGTTGTATATTATTCATATACATAATTATATAAAGTCCTTAAACATTATTTTTAAATCATGAAATGATAATTATACTTGAATGGATACGATGGAGAATGAATCTCATCACGTTCGTGGAGACGGTAGTCCGTACGTACGCACGAGCGACAATATCATTATTTTGATATTAAAATAATATATAAATGGATGGTATATCATATATACATAATCATTATCATGTTACATTTATTATTAACATGAATTACACATCATTATTATACCCATCTAAATAATAATTTATTGAATAACAATTACACCATGATGTGGAGATGGTAAGCCGTACGTACGCACTTATGGTGACATGTTATTCAAAGGATGGATAGAATACTAAATATGGTTGAACCATATTTATAATAACATCATAGTATATATATGATACTGGAGTTATTATTTTAGAATGTTAATAACAAAGGAAGATGAAGTGGAAGAAGAAAGGAACTTGGAAAAGGGTGGTGAAATAATTACCTCTTCTTTGGGTTCTTCCTATTGATTTGATCAAAAGGGATGCATAGGTTGGCTTTCTGATCAAACTAATGCCTCTAGGTTGTATTGAGGGAAGTTGGGAGAGTATTTGGGAAGATTTTTGCCGAACCAAAATGATTTTGAGGTGTGAAGTAATGAGAAGTGGGGTGCCCTTTTATAAGAGGAGTGAGGGGAACCTTTTCAAAAGTTAGAAATATTAATTTATAATTAATTCATATTCGGTTTCTAATGGCACAAAAGTTTATTATTCAAAGGTTATGTTGGGGATGGGTCGAAAACCACTCTACCAATACAATTTAGACAGGTTTGAGTACTTATATTAACCTTATCATTAAGTATTAACTCTAAGTTAATTAGTTTCACTTTTACAATGTCTCTTTGGGTTTTTATATTATATTGTTAATAAACAGACAATATACACCCAAGCGACCCCCCAAGTGGTCCATTAATGATACAAATATCATGATATATGTCTCTTGGCCGATACTAATATTTTTAGTAATTTAATATCAATTAATAATATAATATTTGTTTTAAAAACCCATTTATGTCAATTTTGACACTATTCAATAATTGATTTTTTCGAAACTCATAATAGAATGATTACTTCGAAACAAGTTAATTAAATAAATCCTAATATGTCATATTATCCTAGAAAATCATTTTAATTCCTTAAAAGTCTCAAATTATATTTATTTGGGTATTTATAATATCAATTATTTTAAATTTTTCACTATTATTGTAATTACTACATCATCATTGTGTCATAAATAAATTAAATTATATAAAGTCTAAAAATTATAAATAAAAAATAATTATGTATGAAATATTTTTATATTTCTAATGATTATTTATATTTGAAAATCCAACATATATAACACTATGTAAAAATTGTTTTTGTTAAAATATATATGCTTATGTCATTTTTGTACTTATTTTAACTTAATTAAAATTAAGTGTCCCTATCACCTACAAGTGGATCCATGGGGTCCCAAAATCCACCCAAAGATGACTATGGTCGAACATGTATCAACCAATAAGGATAGGACACGTTTTAGGGTAATTTAGTGTTATTATAATTTTCTTTTTTAACCATTATTTACCGGATTTACCCTTAACCATGGTAAATAAAATATCTACCGAAGTAATTATTCAAAATGTCTAAAAAATAAAAGATACCTATTTACACAATTTGAACATCATGATTCCATATATGGAATCGATTTTTACAAATTCATATCATATAAGTGGCAGAAATTAATTTGAAATTAATTCCCGTTGTTAATACAAAAAGCGTGTTTTTAATAGATAATAACTATCAAAAGATTGACACTTGGTTATGTCCAGTTTAATTGTAAAATTATGTTCAATGACCAACATTATATTAAATGGTACAAATATATTCTACATGTACTTTAAAACCACTGTAATTCATTAATTATCAGTATAAATTATTTCGATTAAAAAAGTTGTTTTTAATTTAAATTTTGTAATTTTCACTGTTCATCAAAATATTAAAGTTATCCGAAGAGTACCAAAATTTCACCTTAGGCTAAATTCGAAATTCTGAATCCAAAAATGATATCCATTTTGAAATATAAAATATATATAATTTAAAAAAGTAGGTATTACTATTCATAATGGATAGTTTGATTTGTTGTGGTGTGTTAGAACTCGATGTTGCGTACAACACACGCTATCACATTATTCAAAGAGAAGCGTACCATGGAAGCTTGGGGTGTAAAATTCTCCCCTACTTCAAATAATTTCATCCTTGAAATTTCTAGACTATTATCGCATGAAAAGACTCGGGTGGTTCTTCATCATAAGTTCCTCGGGTTCCCACGTTGCCTCTTCCATCTTATGGTTTCTCCACAAAACATTTACCAGACACGTCGTCTGGTTTCTTGGTACATGTTCTCTTGTATCAAGAATCCTGATGGGCTCTTCACAATAAGACAGATCAGGTTTTAGTTCTATCTCCTCATAGGTGAGTACATATGTTGGGTCAGGCATGTATTTCCTCAACAGATATACGTGGAACACATCGTGAACTTTGGAGAGATTTGGCGGCATTGCCAATTGGTAAGCTACAACCCCAATTCATTCTAGAATTTCGATAGGTCCGATGTACCTGGGACTCAATTTACCTTTCTTACCAAAATGTATAACTCCCTTCCATGGAGATACCTTCAGGAAAACATGATCACCGACTTGAAATTCAAAATCCTTCCTTTGATTATCGTCATAGCTCTTCTGCCTACATTGAGTTGCATTGATGTGATTTTGGATTACCTTCACCTTTTCTATCGTTTCATCCATCAGTTCTAGACCTACATGTTTTCTTTCACCAACATCATCCCAACAAGTTGGTGTGCGACATCCCTTTCCGTATAACGCTTCATATGGTTCCATCTGAAAACTCAAATGGAAGCTATTGTTATACGAAAATTCTACCAGAGGTAAATACTGATCCCACATACCCTGAAAGTCACGTGAGAAAGATCTCAACATGTCTTCTAAGGTTTGAATATTCCGTTCTGATTGTCCGTCTGTTTGAGGGTGGTAGGCAGTGATCAAATAAAGTTCATTATCCAGGGATTTCTGAAGACTCTTCCAGAATCTTGAAGTAAAATGGGGATCATGATCAGAAACAATCGATAGGGGTACTCCATGATGTCACACAACTTCATCAATATATAGTCTTGATAGACGTTCCAGGTGTAGATATTCTCTTATAGCAAGAAAATGTGCTGACTTGGTAAGACGATCAACAATAAACCATATTGCATCATTCCTTCTAGGAGACTTTGGTAGCCCCATGACAAATTCCATCGTAATATTGTCCCATTTCCACTCCGGCATGGGAAGAGGATGCATGAATCTTCCAGGCTGTTGCCTTCCAGCTTTCAATTGTTTACAAACCATACATATTGACACAAAATCAGCAATCTCCCTCTTTATGTTGTCCCACCAAAAATATTCCTTCAAATCTCTATACATCTTGGTGCTCCCAGGGTGTATAGAAAAATTGGAACTATGAGCATCATCCAACAATTCCCTTTTTAAATCAGGTATATCGGGAACACAAAGTCTCATCCCGAATTTCAAAATTCCATCTTCATAAAAAAAGTCTCTCAGTATCCCATCATTTGCAGCTTTAATATTCTTTTGAAATTCTCCATCATTAGTCTGAGAACTCTTCATCATTTCTAGTAAATATGGTTTGGCAACTGTTTGAAAAAAATTTGATGTTTCTCCTTCCATGGTTATTCCCATGTTCATCTTTACTAGATTAATGAAAATTAGATCCCTTTCAATTCTAATATTGATCAAAACTCCATGATCTTTTCTACTCAAAGCATCTTCCACCTTGTTTTCCTTCCCCAGGTGGTAGTGTATCGTGCAATCATAATCCTGGAGTAATTCAAGCCATCTCCTTTGCCTCATGTTGAGTTCTTTTTGTGAGAAAATATACTTCAAACTCTTGTGATCAGTATAAAACTCAAATTTTTCACCATAGAGGTAGTGCCTCCATATCATCAAAGAAAATATCACAACATCTAAATCACGATCATGAGTGGGATAATTTGTTCCTGAATTTTCAACTGTCGTGATGCATAGGCAAAAACCCTATCATTCTTCATAAGGACACAACCATGTCCTTTCTTCGATGCATCACTATAAATAACGAACCCGTCATTCCTCGATGATAGAGTCAATATAGGAGCATTGACTATTCTTCTATTCAGTTCATTGAAACTTTCTTCACACTCTTTTGTCCAAACAAATTTAACCCCTTTATGTGTGAGCTTCGTTAATGGGTTAGCCAATCGGTCAAAATTCTGGACGAAACGTCGATAATAACCTGCTAAACCAATAAAACTACGTACCTCAGTTATAATCGTCGGTGCTGGCCATTCGTGGATTTCCTTGGTCTTAGAAGGATCAACAGAGATTCTATCTTTAGAGACAATATGGCCAAGAAAAGAAATTTCCTGAAGCTAGAATTCACACTTGCTAAACATCCCTTATAATTCATGTCTTCTCAGAGACTTCAAGATAATGCGCAAGTTATTTTTATGATCTTCGTAGATTTTTTATTATACCAAGAAATCATCAATAAATACCACAACAAATTCATATAGATATTCCGTGAAAACTCTATTCATCAGATCCATGAATACAGAGGGTGCATTAGTCAATCCAAAAGGCATTGTAGTAAACTCGTATTGCCCGTACCTGTTTCGAAATGCTGTCTTCGGAATGTCTTCATTCTTCACACACAACTAATGGTATCCAGATCGAAGGTCAATCTTTTAAAAGTATTGAGCTCCATGCAGTTGGTCAAATAAATCACATTGTGAGGTAGGGGACACTTGTTCTTTATCGTTATAGCATTGATCTCCTTGTAGTCAATACGTAACCTCATAGATCCGTTTTTTTAACAAAATGAAATGGGGCTCCCCATTGAGAAACACTAGGGCGAATAAATCCTTTATTACTCAATTCCTCTAGTTGTTTCTTTAGTTTGACTAATTCTACAGTGGCCATTCTATAAGGGGTCTTCGATATAGGCCTTGATCCAGGAATTAAATCAATGGAAAACACAACTTCTAATTCCGGAGGATGTCAAGGTAAATCTTCTGGAAATACATCTAAAAATTCGTTAACAATAGGTACATACTCTATTTGAACATTCCTTTCCTCACCCATAGTTATTTCATTCACTTACTCCCTACTAATTGAATTTAGTTGAGCTACTAGGGTTTGATCTAGATAAGAATTAGGTGGTGACGATTCTGCTCTAAAGATAAGGTTTTCCTTATCATCATCATCAGGAATCGTATCCTCTTTCTTCATACAATAAATCATCGCATCATAGTCCATAAGACAGTCCAGACCGAGGATTATATCAAACTCCATCATAGGTATAACGATGTGATCAGAAGATAAATAACATTTATGTGATCTAGGGGGGACTGATTCACAAAACATTTTTCAATGATACTTCCCTTAGGAGTTTTAACTGACAACTCCCTTGTTAAATGAAATTGAAAGTATATAATTTTCTTAGAAAACATGGAAGATATGAAACAATGTGATGATCCAGAATCAAATAATGAATTTGCTAAACTTGAGGAAACCATTAAATTACCTAACCACCACGTCTTTCATAGCTTCTACCTCAGTAGTAGTGATAGTATAAGATTGGACTCGATCCCTTGGCATTTTCTGAGGTATGTTCCCCTGACGCTTAGGACATTAATTTTCATAATGACCCATCTCCCTACAATTTTAGCACTAAACATTGGTAGCTTCCTTCTTCCCCGTGCAATCACGAGCTTGGTGGCCTTTTTCACGACACTTGTAACAGACTCTCGTTCCCTTCAAGCAAGTACCAGGGTGTTTCTTACCACATTTACCACAGGTTGGATATTCAACATTTCCCTTATTCTACTTATTTCCATTCTCATATTGATTAGAAGATCTCTTCTACTCTTTCTTTGCTTTAAAGTCATATGACATAGAGAATTCCTTTTCGGTATTGATATCACATGAGACAATGTCTTCGTACGCCGAGAAGGATTGTGAGACTAATGCTCGATGAAGAAATTGTTTTTACCCATCAAAGAAATGATCAATATTACTTCTTGGATTATGTATATAATCTCCAGCATACCTTGGAAACCTTGTAAAGTTAGCCTCATACTTTGTGACATTCTCATCCTCCTTTTGTCTCAAACTCAGAAATTGCCTTTCCATATCTTCTCGATGGTCACGAGGAAAGTATTTTTATAAAACCAGATCATTGAACTCCCTCCATTCCATATTTGATACTTCATCATCTTCCTTCTTATTTTGAATCAATGACCACCATTGATCATCATCTCTAGTGAGGCGGTAAACTTCCATGATAACTTTTTCCTTTTCACTACTCCCCAAAGCCTAAAATATTTTCTCTAGGGAAAATATCCATTGCTCAGCTACTAAGGGATTTGTACTCCCATTGATCATTGGTGGTTTTTGCCTCATGAATCGATCTAACAATGATCCTCCACGCTGCAGATGAGGGTGCTCCATACGGGTAAGGTTATTATTCATAAACTGAGTGGGTTGTCCCAGTACGGAGATTAGCTGATCAGCACCAGTTGCATCACCATCTCCAATATAATTATCTTGGGTAGGAGGGCAGTCCCTACATGGAGTGTGTGCATTGATACGGTTTCCATTTCATCCACTAGGTGCAATTTCTAACCAATTGCATAAACTAGATCATTTTATGAATCAAAATACATGATCCATTACTTATAACACACTTATCATAAATTGAACTATTTATGGATATAATCCATAATCATAAGAATGTTTTCTTTGAGTAAGTATATACTCATATACCGTTCATAATGATTTGTAAAGAAAATGAGATTTATCCTAAGCATATCCCCTGGGAGTGTCGTAACCAAGAGTGCAGCAAGGCCCATTGTCGAGCACCAGTTCCCGTTCGAGTCTAGCTCAAAGCAGTGTTTTCAGGTTTTACCTCTAGGTACATTTGTGCCACAGTCCCCTCTACCAGCTCGTATCAAGACATGGATGTTTTGCTCGGAAAAATCACAAAATCTATACAATACCAAAATTCTAGGAAGTTCTTCTATACTAATCATAAATGTTCTTCTTAGGTATATGTGCTCTAATTAGAGTTTATCTAAATCTAGCTTCCATGGTTTGTACTAAATTTACTCTGATACCAACTGCATTTCCCCGACCCCAGTTACCCAGAGTCCGTGCGTTATTACATAAAATTGGCTTGATCACAAGAAAGATCAAATCTCGAAAGACCGATTGGTTTAGTGGCCTTGGAAACACTAGATATATTCATAAAGTTTTACATTACACCATAAAGTGAAAAACTACTACAACAACATAATCTCCATATTCCACACTCATATCCCCACATAAAATCCCCGCAGGTCATTCATAACTTCATTCTTCACATCCTGGGAAAAATAAAACATAGAAAAGGGGTGAGTTCAAATTCCCAGTAAGGATAACAATATAGAGAAAACATTAAAAAATAAGCATAAACATTTAAGGCAATGTATAACTAAAAAATCCATTTAAACATGATATTTAACATAGTATGGAAAATGTAAAATGAAATAATTCCATTTACTTATTCACATGGATATTCTACTAATCAAATAATCATATGCAATATCAATAACCACTTTCATAATGATGGAATGCATAATGCCAGAATATCATAACCACATAGCCAAGGCCTCGTGCCAAGACTACAAATAAGATTTTTCCAAGGCCTTGTGACAAGACACTAGTTTGTCTCATGAGACCTACCGATGCATCGAGGAGCTATACCAGGCTCCACCTATCACATATTAAGTCCAATTCATTCCCATATGAAAAGGTTTAAACATAACAAAATCATTCGTATTAAAACTAGCATACGAAATGTCAATACATTCACCATAAAATATGAACGGTATGAAAATAGCACATCCACATTCAAACATATCACAAAACCTTAAATACAATATAGATGTTTAGTATCATAATAAATCAACTTCAAATAAGCGTAAAATCCATCAAAGGATGTTGACATAGATGAAATCAAAACTCTTTTTAGAGAAATATCTCTTTCAATTTTAAAATCATTTAAGAGTCTTATATTTATGAAATAAAACATTTTCTTTGAAAATTTTCTTATAAGATTGTAAGGGATGCTTCGACGATTTTATAACGGTGGAAAATAGCCGCACCCGTCGTATAAGTTAAAAAAACAGTCTTACCTTAATTTTGTATAAAAGGTTAAAAAGAACCTTGTTTGGAAAATGATGGAAAGATTCCTTTATAAACCTCTTATAAAAAGTCAAAAAAGGGTATAAATGACTTTATCCCATATTCTAGTAAATAGTCAAATTTTTTTGAAATTCATTTTTAAGAAACATGGATGTTGATGATAAAGAGATCCTCATAGATTATTACGTATAAACAACCTCGGATAATGAAGAGATTGTGAAATGACCATTACCTTGTACTTTTCCTTGGTTGGGGTAGGTTAACCTCTTGTATAATAGTGAAATAATTATTATTAAATTATATAAGAATCATATACATTCATATGATATCATATATGATCTTTTAACATTGCTTTGTTAATAATATCTTAGTATTATCGTTGTTTCGAGTGTTAACTTACTTGTTTTCTTTTATATGTTTTGTTACATAAGTCATGTTTTTCATGGATAGGTTGTATATTATTCATATACAGAATGATATCAAGTCTTTCAACATTATTTTTAAATCATAAAATGATAATTAAACTTGAATGGATACGATGGAGAATGAATCTCATCGCGTTCATGGAGACGGTAGTCCGTACGTACGCACGAGCGACAATATCATTCATTTTATATTAAAATAATATATAAATTGATGGTATAATATATTTTCATAATCGATATCATGTTATATTTATTATTTACATGAATTACACATCATTATTATACCCATCCAAATAATAATTTATTGAATAACAATTACACCACGACGTCGAGACTGTAAGCCGTACGTACGCACGTATGGTGACATGTTATTCAAAGGATGGATAGAATACTGAATATGGTTGTACCATATTTATAATAACTTCTGAGTATATATATGATACTGGAGTTATTATTTTATAATGGTAATAACAAAGGAAGAATAAGTGGAAGAAGAAAGGAACTTGGAAAAGGGTGGTGAAATCATTACTTCTTATTTGGGTTCTTCCTTTTGATTGGATCAAAAGGGCTCCGTAGGTTGGCTTTCTGATAAAACTATGGCCTCTAGGCAGTAGTGAGGGACGTTCGGAGAGTATTTGGGCAGATTCTGGCCGAACAAAAAGGCTTTCAAGGTGTGAAGTAATGAGAAGCGGGAGTGCCCTTTTATAAGAGGGGTGAGGGGCACCATTGGAAAAGATAGAAATATTAATTTATAATAAATTCATATTTGGTTTCTAATGGCCCCAAAGTTGATTATTCAATGGTTAAGGTGGGGCTGGATCGAAAAACACTCAACCAATAGAATTTATACAGGTTTGGGTTCTTATATTAACCTTATCTTTTAGTATTAACTCTAAGTTAATTAGTTTCATTTTTACAATGTCTCTTTGTATTTTTATATTATATGGTTAATAAACATACTATATACATCTATGAGAACCCCAAGTGGTCCATTAATGAAGAAACTATCATGATATAAGTCTCTTGTCCTAGCCTTATATTTTTATGAGTTTAATATAAATTAATAATATTTTATTTTATTTAAAAACTCTTTTATGTCAATTTTGACATTATTAAATAGTTGATTTTTTGTGAAACTCTTAACAGAATGATTACTTCGAAAAAAGTTAATTAAATCAATACTAATATGTCATATTATCCTATAAAAGTATTTTAATTCATTAAATGTCTCACATTATATTTATTTGGGTATATATAATATCAATTTTTTTTAATTTTTTCACTATTATTGTAATTACTACATCATCATTGTGTCATAATTAAATTAAATTATTTAAAGTCTAAAAATTATAAATAAAATATAATTATATAAGAAATATTTTTATATTTCTAATGAATATTTATAGTCGAAAATCCAACATATATAACCCTATGTAAAATTTGTTTTTTTAACAGATATATGCTTAAGTCATTTTTTTACTTATTTTAACTTAATTAAAATTAAGTGTCCCTATGACCTACAAGTGGCTCCATGGGGTCCCAAAATCGACCCAAAGATGCCTATGGTCGAACATGTATCAACCAATAAGTCTAAGACATGTTTTACGGTAATTTAGTATTATTATAATATTATTTTTTAACCCTTATTTACCAGATTTACCCTTAACCACGGTAAATAAAATATTTACCGAAGTAATTATTCAAAATGTCTATAAAATAAAAGTTACCTATTTACACAAATTGAATATCCGGATTCCAAATATGGAATCCATTTTTCTAAATTCAAAATACAGAAGTGGAAGAAATTAATTTAAAATTAATTCCCGTCGTTAAAACAAAAAGCGTGTTTTTAAGAGATAATAACTATCAAAAGATTGACACTTGTTTATGTTCGGTTTAATTGTAAAATTATGTCCCATGAACAAAATTATATTAAATGGTAAAAATATATTTTAAATGTATTTTAAAACCACTCAAATTCATAATTTATCACTATAAATTATTTCAATTAAAAAAGTTGTTATTAATTAAAATTTAGTAACTTTCACTATTCATCAAAATATTAAAGTTATCCGAAGAGTACCAAAATTTTACCATAGGCTAAATTCAATATTCCAAATCCAAAAATGAAGTCTATTTTTAAATATAAAATATATATAATTTCAAAAAGTAGGTATTACTATTCATGACATCTAGTTTTATTGGTTGTGGTGTGTTAGAACTCGATGTTGTGTACAACACACGCTATCACATTATTCAAAGCGAAACGTACCGTGGAAGCATGGGGTGTTACATTCTACCCTCCTTCAAATTATTTCATTCTCAAAATTTCTAGAATATTATCACATGAAAAGACTTGGGTGGTTCTTCATCATAAGTTCCTTGGGTTCCCGCGTTGCCTCTTCCATCTTATGGTTTCTCCAAAAAAACATTTACCAGACGTGTCGTCCGGTTTCTCAGTACTTATTCTCTCGTATCAAGAATCTTGGAGGGATCTTCACAATAAGACATATCAGGTTCCAGTTATAACTCCTCATAGGTGAGTACATACATTGGATCTAACATGTATTTCCTCAACAGAGATACGTGGAACACATCATGAACTTTGTAGAGACTTGGCGGCATTGCCAATCGGTAAGCTACAGCCCCAATTTGTTCTAGAATTTCAAAAGGTCTGATGTACATGGGAATCAATTTACCTTTTGTACCAAAATTTATGACTCCCTTCCATGGAGATACCTTCAGGAAATCATGATCACCGACTTGAAATTCCAAATCCTTCCTTCAATTATCGATATAGCTCTTCTGCCTACTTTGAGCAGCTTTGATGTGATTTTGGATTACCTTCACCTTTTCTATCGTTTCCTCCACCAGTTCTTGACCTACAAGTTTTCTTTCACCAACTTCATCCCAACAGGTTGGTGTGCGACATCTCATTCCATATAATACTTCATATGGTGCAATCTGAATACTCGAATGGAAGCTATTGTTATAGGAAAATTCTACCAGAGGTAAATACTATTCCCACATACCCTGAAAGTCAACTGAGAAAGATCTCAACATGTCTTCTAAGGTTTGAATTGTCCATTCTAATTGTCCTTCTGTCTGAGGGTGGTATGCAGTGCTCAAATGATGTTCAGTATCCAGGGATTTCGGAAGACTCTTCCAGAATCTTGAAGTAAAACGGGAATCATGATTCAAATCAATCGATAGGGGTACTCCATGAAGTCTCACAACATCATTAATATATAGTCTTTCTAGATGTTCCAGGGGTAGATCTTCTATTATAGCAAGAAAATGTGCAGACTTGGTAAGAATATCAATAATAAACTATATTTCATCGTTCATTCTAGGAGTCTTTGGTAGCCCCATGACAAAGTCCATCGTAATATTGTCCAATTTCCACTCCAGTATGGGAAGAGGTTGCATGAATCCTCTAGGAAGTTGCCTTCCAAATTCCACTTGTTGAAAAACCTTACATCTTGACACAAAATCAGCAATCTCCCTCTTCATGTTGTCCCACCAAAAATTTTCCTTCAAATCTCTATACATTTTGGTGCTCCCATGGTTTATAGAGATATTGGAACTATGAGAATCATCCAGCAATTCCATTTTTAGATCAGGTATATCGAAAACATAAAGTCTCTTCCCGAATTTCAAAATTCCATCTTCATACACAAAGTCTCTCAGTCTCCCATCATTCACAACTTTAATCTTCTTTTGAAATTGTCCATCATTATTCTGAGAACTCTTAATCTTTTTTAGTAAATATGGTTTGGCAACCATTTGAAAAAGCATTTATGTGTCTCCTTCCCTGGTTATTCTCATGCTCATATTTACTAGATCCATGAAAATTTTATCCCTTTCAATTCTCATATTGTTCAAAACTCCATGATCTTTTCTACTCAAAGCATCTGCCACCTTGTTTGCCTTCCCCGGGTGGTAGTGTATCGTGCAATCATAATCCTTGAGTAATTCAAGCCATCTCCTTTTCCTCATGTTGTGTTCTTTTTATGAGAAAATATACTTCAAACTCTTGTGATCAGTATAAATCTCACATTTTTCACCATATAGGTAGTGCCTCCATATCATCAAAGAAAAGATCACAGCTACTAACTTGAGATCATGAGTAGGATAGGTTTGTTCATGAATTTTCAACTGTCGTGATGCATAGGCAATAACCCTATCATTATGTATAAGGACACAACCAAGTCCTTTCTTCGATGAATCACTATAAATAACGAACCCATCATTCCCCAATGGTAGAGTAAATATAGGAACATTGACTAATCTTCTCTTCAGTTCTTCGAAACATTCTTCACAATCTTTTATCCAAATAAATTTAACCCCTTTACACATGAGCTTTGTTAATGGGTTAGCCAATCGGGCAAAATTCCAGACAAAACGTCAATAATAACCTGCTAAACCAATAAAACTACGTACCTCAGTTTTAATTGTCGGTGCTGGCCATTCTTGGATTGCCTTGTTCTTAGAAGGATCAACAGAGATTCCATCTTTAGAGACAATATGGCCAAGAAAAGAAATATCCCGAATCTAGAATTTACACTTTCTAAACATCCCATATAATTCATGTCTTCTCAGATTATTCAAGATAATGCACAAGTGATTTTCATGATCTTCGTAGATTTTTGAGTATACCAAGATATCATCAATAAATACCACCACAAATGCATCGAGATATTCCTTGAAAACTCTATTCATTAGATCCATAAATACAGAGGGTGCATTAGTCAATCCAAAAGGCATTACAGTAAACTTGTAATGCATGTACCTGGTTCGAAATGCAGTCTCTGGAATGTCTTCCTTCTTCACACAAAACTGATGGTATCCAGATCGAATGGAAATCATTGAAAATTATTGAGCTCCATGCAGTAGGTCAAATAAATCATCAATGCGAGGTAGGGGATACCTCTTCTTTATCATTATAGCATTGATATCCCTGTAGTCAATACATAACATCATAGATCCATCTTTCTATTTAACAAAAAGAACAGGGGCTCCCCATTGAGAAACACTAGGGTGAATAAATCCTTTATTACTCATTTCCTCTAGTTGTTTCTTTAGTTCAACTAATTCTCCAGTGTCCATTCTATAAGGGGTATTTGATATAGGCCATGATCTAGGAATTAAATCAATGGAAAACTCAACTTCTCATTCTGGGGGATTTCCAGGTAAATCTTCCGGAAATACATCTACAAATTCTTTCACAACAGGTACATCCTCTATATGAACATTCCTTTCCTAACCCACAGTTATTTCATTCTCTTCCTCTCCAATAATTGAATTTAGTAGAGCTACTAGGGGTAGATCTTGATAAGAATTAGTTGGTGACAATTCTGCTCTAAAGATAAGGTGTTCCTTATCATCATCATTATGAATCATATCCTCTTTCTTCTTACAATAAATCTTCGCATCATAGTCCGAAAGCCAGTCCATACCGAGGATTATATCAAACTCAATCATAGGTATGACGATGGGATCAAAAGATAAAAACATTTATGTGCTCTAATGGGGACTGATTCACAAAACATTGTTGCAATGATACATCCCTTAGGAGTTTTAACTGACAACTCCCTTTTTTTTAATTAAATTGGAAATAACTAATTTTCTTAGAAAACTGGGAAGATATGAAACAATGCGATGATTCAGAATCAAATACTACATTTTCTAAACATGAGAAAACCATTAAATTACCTGCCACCACGTCTTTCGAAGCTTCTACCTCCGCAGTAGTGATAGCAAAAGCTTGGCCTTGATCCCATGGCATTTTCTGAGGTAAGTTCCCCTGAAGCTTAAGAAATTCATTTGCATAAAGCCCCATCTCTGTGCAATTGTAGCACTGAACATTGGTAGCTTCCTTCTTCCCCTTGCAATCACGAGCTTAGTGGCCTTTTTCATGACACTTTTAACAGACTCTCGTTCCCTTCAAGCAAGTACCGGGGTGTTTCTTACCACATTTACCACAGGTTGGATATTCAACATTTCCCTTCTTCCACTTATTTCCATTCCCAGATTGATCAACAGATCTATTCTTCTCTTGCTTTGATTTAAATTCATTATAATTAGAGATTTCCTTTTTTAGTCTTGATAGCACATGAGACAATGTCTTCGTATGACGAGAAGGATTGTGAGACTAATGCTCGAAGGATAAATGGTTTTAACCCATCAAAGAAGAGATCAATCTTACATCTTGGGTTATGTATATAATCACCAGCAAAACTTTCTAGCCTTATAAAGTTAGCCTCATACATTGTGACATTCTTATCCACCTTTTGTCTCAGACTCAGAAATTGCATTTCCATATCTGTTCGATGGTCGCGAGGAAAGTATTTTTCTACAAATAGATCTTTGAACTCCCCCATTCCATATTTCATACTTCATCATCTTCCTTCGTGTTTTGAATCAATGGCCACCATTGATCAGCAACTCCATTGAGGCGGTAAACTACCATGATAACTTTTTCCCTTTCACTACTCTCCAATGACTGAAATATTTTCTCGAGGGAAAAATCCATTGATCAGCTACTAATGGATTTGTACATCCATTGAAAGTTGGTGGTTTTTGCCTCGTGAATCAATCTAACATTGATCCTCTATGCTGCAGATAAGGGTGCTCCATACTGGTAAGGTTATTATTCATAACCTGAGTGAGTTGTCCTAGTATGGTGATTAGCTGGTCGGCACCAGTTGCATCACCAGCTCCACTATAATTATCTTGAGCAGGAGGGAAATCCCTACATGGAGTGCGTGTATTTAGACGATTTCCATTTCTTCGACTAGGCGCCATTTCTAAACAATGGCATAAACTAGATCAGTTTATGAATCAAAATACATAATCCCATACTTATAAAACACTTAGCATAAATTGAACTATTTATGGATATAATCCATAATCAGAAGAATGTTTTCTTTGAGTAAGTATATACTCATATACACATCAAAATTATTTTTAATGAAAATGAGAGTTATCCTATGCATATCCCCCGGGAGTGTCGTAACCAAGAGTGAAGCAAGGCCTGTTGTCATGCACCAGTTCCCGTTCAAGTCTAGCTCAAAGCGGTGTTTTCAGGTTTTAACCCTAGGTACATTTGTGCTAGAGCCGCCTCTACCTGCTTATATCCAGACAGGGATGTATTTCTCAATAAACTCACAAAATCGCTACAATACCAAAATTCTAGGAAGTTAATCTATACTAATCCTCAAAGTTCATCTTAGGTCTACGTGCTCTAATCAGAGTTTATCTAAATCTAGTTTCCAAGGTTTGTACTAAACTTCCTCTTATACCAAATGTAATTCCCCGGCCCCAATTACCCAGAGTCGGTGCATTATTACATAACATTGGCATGATCACAAGAAATATCAAATCTCGAAAGACCGATTGGTTTAGTAGATTTGGAAACACTAGATATATTAATAAAGTTTTACATTACATCATAAAGTGAAAAACTACTACAACAACATAGTCTCCATATTCCACACTCATATCCCCACATAAAATCCATGCAGGTAATTTAGAACTTACTTCTTCACATCCTGGGAAAAATAAAACATAGAAAAGGGGTGAGCTCAAATGCCCAGTAAGGATAACAATATAGCGGAAACTTTAAAAAATAATAATAAACATTTAAGGCAATGTATAACTAAATGAAAAGCCTTTTAAACTTGACCTATAACATAGTATGGCAAAAGTAAAATTAAATAATACCCCTTACATATTCAAATGGATATTCTACTAATCGAATTATCAAATGCAATATCAATAACCACTTTCATAATGATGGAATGCATAATGCCAGACTATCATAACCACATAGACAAGGCCTCATGCCAAGACTACAAATAAGATTTTTCCAAGGCCTTGTGCCAAGACACTATTTTGTCTCATTAGACCTACTGATGCATCGAGGAGTTATAGCGGGCTCCACCCGTCACATATTAAGTCCAATGCATTCCCATATGAAAAGGTTTAAACATAACATAAACATTCGTATTAAAACTAGCATATGAAATGTCAATAATTTCACCATAAAATATGAACGATATAAAAATAGAACATCCATAGTCAAACATATCACAAATCCTTCAATTTAATATAGAAGTTTCGTATCATAATAAATCAACTTCAAATAAGCGTAAAATCCATCAAAGGATGTTGACATAGATGAAATCGAAACTCTTTTTAGAGAAATATCTCTTTCTATTTTGAAATCATTTAAGAGTCTTATATTTATGAAATAAAACATTTTCTTTGAAAATACTCTTATAAGATTGTAAGGGAAGATTCGACGATTTTATAATGGCGGAAAATAGCCGCACCCACCGTATAAGTTAAAAAAACATTCTTACCTTAATTTTGTCGAAAAGGTTAAAAAATTCTTGTTTAGAAAACGATGAAAAGATTCCTTTATAAAACACTTATAAAAAGTCAAAAAAGGGTATAAATTACTTTAACCCATATTCTAGTAAATATTAAAAATGTTTTGAAATTCATTTTTAAGAAACATGGATGTGGATGATAAAGAGATCCCAGTAGATTATTACGTATAAACAACCTCGGAAAATAAAGAGATTGTGAAATAACCCTTAACTTGTAATTTTCCTTGGTTTGGGTAGGTTAACATCCTATATAATAGTGAAATAACTTTTATTAAATTATACAAGAATCATATACATTCATATGATATCATATATGATCTTTTAACATTACTTTGTTAATAATATCTTAGTATTATCGTCGTTTCGGGTGTTATCTTATTCGTTTTCTTTTATATGTTTTGTTACATAAGTCATGGTTGTCTTGGCTAGGTTGTATATTATTCATATACAGAATTATATCAAGTCCATAAACAATATTTTTAAATCATCAAATGATAAATATATTTGAATGGATACGATGGAGAATGAATCTCATCACGTTCGTGGAGACGGTAGTATGTACGTATACACGAGCGACAATATCATTCTTTTGATATTAAAATAATATATAAATGGATGGTATATCATATATAAATAATCATTATCATGTTACATTTAATATTTACATTAATTACACATCATTATTATACCCATACAAAAAATAATTTATTGAATAACAATTACACCACGACGTGGAGACGGTAAGCCGTACGTAAGCACATATGGTGACATGTTATTCAATGGATGGATAGAATACTGAATATGGTTGTACCATATTTATAATAACATCACAGTATATATATGATACTGGAGTTATTATTTTATAATGGTAATAAAAAAGGAAGAAGAAGTGGAAGAAGAAAGGAACTTGGAAAAGGGTGGTGAAATCATTACCTCTTCTTTGGGTTCTTCCTTTTGATTTGATAAAAAGGGCTCCATAGGTTGGATTTATGATCAAACTAAGGACTCTAATTTGTAGTGAGAGAAGTTTGGAGTGTATTTGGGCAGTGTTTGGCCAAACCAAAATTCTTTCAAGGTGTGAAGTAATGAGAAGGGGGAGTTCCCTTTTATAAGAGGGGTGAGGGGCACCTTTGGAAAAGCTAGAAATATTAATTTATAATAAATTCATATTCGGTTTCTAATGGCTCCAAAGATTATTATTCAAAGGTTAAGGTGGTAATGGGTCAAAAAACCCTCATCCAATAGAATTTATATAGGTTTGGGTACTTATATTAACCTTATCATTAAGTATTAACTCTAAGTTAATTAGTTTCACTTTTACAATGTCTCTTTGTATTATTATATTATATGTTTAATAAACATACTATATACATCAAATAGACCCCCAAGTGGTCCATTAATGATACAAATATCATTATATAAGTCTATTGTCCGAACCTTAGATTTTTATATATTTAATATCAATTAATAATATAATACTTGTTTTAAAAACTCTTTTATGTCAATTTTGATACTATTCAATAGTTGATTTTTTTTGAAACTCATAAAAGAGTGATTACTTTGAACAAAGTTAATTAAATCAATCATAATATGTCATATTATACTATAATATTATTTTAATTCATTAAAAGTCTCATATTATATTTATTTGGGTATTTATAATATCAATTATTTTAAATTTTTCACTATTATTGTAATTACTACATCATCATTGTGTCATAAATAAAATAAATTATTTAAAGTCTAAAATTTACAAATAAAATATCATTATTTAGGAAATCTTTTTATATTTATAATGAATATTTATAGTCTAAAATCCATCATATATAACCCTATGTAAAAATTGTTTTTTTAATAGATATATGCTTATGTCATTTTTGTACTTATTTTAACATAATTAAAATTAAGTGTCCCTGTCACCTAAAAGTGGCACCATGGGGTCCTAAAATCTACCCCAAGATTCATATGGTCGATCATGTATCAAACAATTAGTATAGGACACGTTTTAGGGTCATTTAGTGTTATTATAATATTATTTATTAACCCCTATTTACCGGATTTACCATTAACCATGGTAAATAAAATATTTACCGAAGTAATTATTCAAAATGTCAAAAAAATTAAAGTTAACTATTTACACAATTTTAGCATACTGATTCAAAATATGGAATCCATTTTTCCATATTTAAAACATGGAAGTGTCAGAAACTAATTTAAAATTAATTCCTGTTGTTAAAAAAGGCGTGTTTTTAAGAGATAATAACTATCAAAAGATTGCCACTAGTTTATGTCCTGTTTAATTGTAAAAATATGTCCATTGACCAACATTATATTGAATGGTAAAAATATATTCTAAATGTACTTTAAAACCACTCAAATTCATAATTTATCACTATAAATTATTTCGATTAAAAAAGTTATTTTTTAATTAAAATTTAGTAATTTTCACTATTCATCAAAATATTAAACTTATCCGAAGAGTACCAAAATTTCATCTTAGGCTAAATTGGATATTACGAATCCAAAAATGAATTCTATTTTGAAATATCAAATAAATATAATTTCAAAAAGTACGTATTACTATTCATAACGGCTAGTTTGATTGGTTGGGGTGTGTTAGAACTCGATGTTGCGTACAATACATGTTATCTCATTATTCAAAGAGAATCGTACCGTGGAAGCTTGGGGTGTTACAATAAATTTTTTTAATATTTCACGAAATATGATTTTGAAATAGTACTGTTTCTTTAGAAACCACAAGAGATGATTATAAAAGTAATAAATTATGTATAATGTCAAAATCGAATGTTCTTATATTTAAATTATGAAATATTTATAATTAATTTATGTTCATGGTTAAACATCAATGGGTTTTATTTGGATTGTTATTTAAACCAAATTAATAGGGTTTTGATTATTGGTTTAAAATTTTTTATGATGATTAAATAAGTGATATTAAGAAATTTTATCTAGATGATTAATCTCTTACGTTTTTATAATTAATTATGTGATACTAGACTATGTAAAGTGTTTCCATAAAATAAATTTATATTATAATATTGTTTATAATTAAAAATTCCCATGTATTAAAATTGTTATTAACAATAATGATAGTATTTAACTGTTCATATTATAATTATTATAAATTATTTATGTATATATTTATGGAATTTGAATAATAAAATGTTAAAATTACAAAATACTATAATTTTATTTGTTAATTTTAAATTAATTTTTTTCTCATGATTTAATTTTTTAAATTTATCAATATTTCAAATTGTATTCCTTTCAATATTAATATTTTTTAAATTATTTATAATGGTTGAATGTTTTTTATATTATTATTTTAATGATGATTAACTTCATGGATTGATATAAGAATTTCATAAAATTCATGATAAGTGAATTTGAATTTTTATCTACCTTTTCCTCAGATCAAATATTGAATAATTAGCATCAATTTTATATATGAGAATAGTTTCTAAAAATTTGTTATCCAAAATTTTATTAATTGAGTTTTATACTTTGAAAATCCTTCCTGGGTATAGAGACTCTCGGGTAGACTACTTACTTACATAGATGCATTTGCTTTGTCATGGTTGGTGAATGTTGATAGATATTTTTCTTCCTATGTAAAGATTTTTTTATGTTGTAATTATGATATAACTATATAAGTTTACCTGACATGATCATGTACTTGAAGTATATGATGAATTTTGATATGAATGAATATTCTAGAAATTAAATTTTGTGTTATAACACACACATGTGAATTGTGTAAAGAGGTATATAAAAATTTGTTTTGAATTCATTTATTTGTTGAAGCGAATAAGATTCCATACTCAATTAATAGATTCAGGAATACATAAATGAAATAAAAAATATTGTTACATTAAATTAATTTTTAAATATATATTGTATGCTTACTTCCAAATAGAATCATTTTAATACCTCGATCTTCCAACTGAGTTGTTTCATTGTAAATATGGGAGCCTTTGGATTATCCTGTGTAAGGAAATAATTTAATGAGTAATAATTGAACATATTGGATTATATCATTCGAATGTGGGGTTCCCCAGGATTTACATTTTATTAGATATTTTTTTCTTCTCATTGGGCAACCTTAATTGGAAAACAACAAGTGCTAGGATTGCAGAGGGTTCAATTGGGTCTCTCCATATGATGAATTGAACAATGAGATAAACTCTTAAGTATCCATGATTCATATATGATATAATTGGGATTATTTCATACCTATATAACTATGTTGTATGTTTCACTATATGGATTGTTATGTTTTGTAATTAAATGTTCATCTTGGACAAATAATCATTTTGATTAATTTTAAAATGGGTTTTTCATTTTAGTGGGTATAAATTAATAAAAGTAATTATTAAAATAGTATAAAAATGATAGTAATATAATAAAGGATTCTTTTATATATGAATAGCATCATCATAACAAAAAATATATTTCAGATTAGTCCATGAATGGTAAATCTAAATGGATGCCACTTCATAAAATAATAACATATGAAACGATCTTAGTCTTGATTGATGATTAAAGAAATATTCATTATGAAAATTATCAATCTTATAATTATTCCTTCTTTGGTAACCAAGTATTAAAATAATTCTAAATGTGAATAATTATTCTTAAATATGAACATATTAACTAATTTAATGTTCTTTTATGTTGGAAAAAATCCATATTGATAGTGTTAAATGGTTGATTATGTTTTCTGACATGGTTTTGTGTCATTGACAATGATTGTTTATCAAAGGATGCATCGAGTTTTCTGTATTTTGATGGAACATAGATAATAAGAAGTGGTGGAAGAATTTATTAAAGGATCTATCATATAAAAAAAGTGATATAGGATCATGTGAATTTCATAATTCTTAAAAGTTCGTGTGGATAATTTAGGTGAAAAAAGATTACAAAAAGTGTGTAGGTTGTAAGAAATCCAATATATTGTTTTTTTATTACCATTGAAGAGGTTTCTCAAGGTAATTTATAACAAAATAATGGATGGAAGTCTTGGTTTTTTGAGATATGATTTAGATGACACAATTTGAATAAGCAGAATATACCACACAATATGTGTGAGTATATGGAGATTACCGAATGGGGCCCCACAATGTTCATGAATGAATAAATGATGAAAATTATGGAATCATCTCATGATCATTTTAAATCACATGACCACATGTTTTCATTAGGAATCATGATAGGATCATGTGATTCACAGTATGAAAATGTTATTTACCACTCCTTGATATTCATGGTGTCACACAATTTAGTGACATAAAATTCATTAAGAAAATTTCACTGATCACTTCATGAATACCAATGGAACTCATGATTGAGTTGCATGACACGGTCAGAGGAAAATATGCGAACCATGTTGGGGAACTTGTATCAAGAGACATGTCATATTATTCGACAAAAAAACCTGTAACTGAGCATAAAATTTTAATAAGGTCATATTTCAGGAAGGGTAATTTATTGCCAAGATCTATTTTAAGATGAAGTGCACTGTGTTGCATTTGTTGTCAATGAGACATGTTGTTGTCTTAGAATGAATGGAAGTCAAGAATTGTCAAGATGTGAATGCCAAAGGTTGTGATGGTGTTTTTGGTGAAGGAGAATGGCCATGATACTAAGATGCATGTCACTTAGGAGATTCACTAAGTGGTATTGGAAATTGTGGTTGAAACATTCTCCATGCACATCAGACGATTGTTGAGCTGTTCATTAAGTTCCAAGAACTTGTATCAACTGGATACAAAGTCACAACAATGATAGAAGACCATGCATTGTTAAGACAATGCATGAGGAGATGAAGATGATCCATCCACACCTCCTAAGTGGATGAAGTGAGCTGAAGAAGTCCATGCACTATCACTTAGTACATGAGAATTAGAAGAAGATCCAATTGATCTCTGATTAGATAAATGAACCACATTGAAGAATTTAAGTGATTCAGGAGTTCGGTTGAAGAAGAAGAACCTTCAGGAATTCCATTCCTAAGTAATGATTAAATGTTGAGGACATTTGTGGAATTCTTAAGAAGAAGAGAAGAGAATAAATGAAGAAGGGAGAAGTGGAATTTGGTATATTACACTTGGTACTTTGTTTTTATACAAAGTTACTTAGTGTTTTACACTAGCAAAAAATTGGCCAGCCAAGGACACCTTGAGGGTTCAACCCCAAGGCATGGGCGGTAGGCACCACACACATGGGGGAACCCGTGGGGCGAGCCCAAGGCGGCAGGACGCACCCAAGACACTGCATGGGCGTCTGGGGCACGCTCGGAGGAGTGCGGTAGGGGCGCATGAGCGCACCCGCGAGTGTCAGGCAGTGCAGAGTGGGCGCATAGCGCGCCCGCGAGGAGCAGAGGTGGGCGCAAGAGCGCGCCCGCAGGGAAAACACGGTGTGGGGCGGCACCGTGGAGGTTAGAAGTTCAATTGAGGAGGCTGGGGGAGCGCTAGGTTGATAAAGCGTGAGAAACCCGCGCGCGGTTTTGATGTGGGACGCGGAAAAAACTCCAGGAGCGAATCCTGGCCGTCCGAGTGATCGCGCGGCAGATCTAGGCCGCCCGATGCATCACGCCATTCTCGTTCAAATCCAGGCCGTCCAAAGAGCGGATCCAACGGTGCTGAGCTTATCTTCTTCCCCAAGCTCGGCTGAGGCCTCCCCGCGCATTCCCGCAGCCACCTTAAAACCAGGCGCCTCCTGACAACGGTTCTTGAGCTCTCGGCCACCATTTCTGAAGCCGAAGGCTCCATTGAGTTCGTCTGGACCTACTGAACAGATCCATGCTATAAAATGAGCATACATGCAACAAATGAGGATTTCGATGTTCGGCCGAGGCAAGCAACGCTGCCGAGGCCGTGAAGGGTTTATACCTTTGCATGGATTGAAAGAGAAGAGGTCGTGCATGCGTTCTAAGTCGCATGCACGTAGAGAAAAATAAAAGGAGAAGAACCCGTGGAGAACCGAGGAGCAAGTTCAAGATTTGAAAAAAAATCTTGAAGATCCGAATACTTCGGGGATTTGAGATTTATCCCACGCTGATGTTTTGAGGCGTTTCTCTGCCTATAAAAAGAGAGCCCGAGACCTCTTAGAAGCTTGCTGATCCTCTGAAGAGAGAAGTCCCGTGAGAAGCACTTTGTGCCTCGCGAAGTCGAAGCCCCGCGCAGCACCCTGCGCGGCAGTGAAGCCCGGAGCACCCCTTTCTCTGTAAGGTTCCTTTTGCGCACTCCTTGCGCGAAAGAAGAAGAGGAGAATTCCCCTGCGCGCTACCCCTTTGCGCGACAGGAAGGAGAGGTTGGGCAGCGCGACCTTGCGCGCTCCCTCTGTGCACCGCGCCCCCTGCGCGGCAGTGGTGCTTGTGCGACCCGCGGCTGCCCCTTGCAGCGAGACCCTGCCCACCTTGCACCTTGTGCTTGTGCGTTTGAAGAAGGCATTGGGGTGTTGCACCTTGCGCGGCCCTTGCCAGTGCACCTTGTGCGGCTGTGAGGAGAAGAAGGGAGTTCGGGTTGTGAAGTGTGTAACACACCTTGTGTGTGTGTGCAAGGAGAACCCAAGACATGGCCGTGTGTGTGCATAAGGAGGAAGACCACACTATTTGTGTGTGTGCAAAGTGGACATGAACACCTACGGGCCATGTGTGTGCAAGTGATGTAGTCCAAGCTCAAGTGTGTGCAAAAGTGAAAAACAAAGTTTGTGTGCAAAAAGTCAAATATGCCGAACCTTAGTGTGTGTGCAAACTAAAGTGTACACACTAAGAAGAAGGAGAAGAGGATTCCCACACTAAATAACAACACACATTTAAGTGTGTGAACAAATTGGATAAAGTGTGTGAAGAGTTGAGAAGGTGTGTGCTTAAAGTGTTACACCCTTTGTGGGTTTATTGCACCAAGAGAAGGGGAGTGCGTGCTTGCATGCATGCACGTGCACACGTGAACAAGTCTGAATCTGATTGTGTGCATTTGATGATTCCAAGACCAGAAGATCTTGAAGAATCAGAGTAGCCATGCAATCAGTGCATGAAGATGCAGAGATGTCATGCACTCAGTGCACGAAGATGATTTGATGTGAGACTGAGCCAGACTGAAGTGAATGATATTGTTTGTCTGAGTTTTCAGTAATTGAGAAGATCCTGATCAACAGAAGTGATCAGACGTTTTGAGTAAGACTAACAGACCTTATCAGAGGCTGTTGAAGGTTCTTGAAGAGAGAAGTCGGGTCATCCATAGAAGAAGGTGATAAAGCCCGAGCAAGACGAGAAGACCTGATCAACTCAAGTGATCAGAGGTACAGAGCAAGGCCAGCAGTCTTTATCCTAGGCTGTTGAAGATACTTGAAGAGCTGAACAAGAAGAAGAGCTACTCGTGTGACTCGAGGAGCCAGGAGAAGCCCCCTGTGAGACTCAGGGTGGAAGAAGTCTTCAGTGGGATTCTGGAGCAGGCCAGTGGGACTCTGGTAACACTGTGGGACGCAGTATAAAGACCCTCCTGTGGGACTCAGGAGAGATACAGTGGGACTCTGTATCGACCATTGTAATACTAACAGATTATAATGGGAGAATCCATGCTAGGAGAGCATGGCAAGGACGTAGGCCTTTGGTGTCGGTCCTTGTAAATCCTTGTGTCCAGTGCCTTTACATTTACTGCATCATTCGTGGAAAGGTGAGAGATACAAGAAGAGTGGATCGAGGCTTTAACCAGCCATAGAGGTTTAATTGATTAAGAATCAATTAGTAAAAAGTTTAAAGGGATCACTGATTCACCCCCTCCCCCTCTCAGTGATTCACACTGATCTGGGCACTTCAATTGGTATCAGAGGGAAGGTTACCTCTAAAAGATCCAAGGGAGTCTTTATGAAGTGTAGATTTGAGGAAATGAGCGACCAGCCTCAAATGGAGATATCTTCCAAGACTCAGAAAAACAGGATGAAGAAACAGGCCAAGAAGATGAAGAAGAAGATTGTTGCTGATAGAGAAACACCTGACAATTCTTTTTATCACTCTTCTGGTGAAGCCTGTCCTAGTTGTGATGAAGATGGAAGAAACAATGATCTTCTAAATGCAATCAAATATCTTCAGAAGACAGTCCCCAAGGAAGTGGCAATGTGTATAGCTACAAGCCTCTTTGATCTTCAAGAAGAAAAATTACAGCTAGAAGATGAAGCCAATTCTATGGAAGTCCAATTGGCTAAAAGGGTTGGCATAACCAACACTCTCAGAAAGCTGGTGAAGGCTAAGGATGAAACAGTTTCTCTTTGCAATGATAGATATGAAGACACTGCTGAAGAATTGCAAAGGAGCCTTTCTAAGAAAGATTTCTTTAATATAATGGTCAGAGATGTTTTCCATGCACTGTAAAAAAGGCAAAAAGTGTCAATGAATGTCATAGATGCTCAACTCGATGAAAAGGTAAAAAGGGTGAAGGAGCTTGACAAATCATTGCTTGAAATTAATAAGGTGCATGAAGACCAGATAAAGCAGCTGGAAGAGAAATGGGAAGGAAGGCTAAGAAGTATTGAGGATGAGAAGAACTCCCTCAATATGAAATGCATAGAACTGGAGGTGATATTGAAAAATCAGCAATCACCCAAATCCAAAGCCTCCCAGTCAGCTGAAAGAAGAAATGTTGCTACTCAAGTGAGCTTTGAGAAGGATGATTCTAAAAGAAAGACATCCTCTAATAAAAGGGTAACAACTTCTAAAAAGAAGGTATCATCCATCCCATCTTGTACTGATGCTTCTAATTGTGTTTCCACAAAAAGTGCAGGATGGAAAAATAATTCCAAACAAGTATGGATGAAGAAAATGAAGAAGCAGAGATCTCCTGAAACAACACAGAAAGTCAAGAAAAGTGCCCAACAATCAGAAGGACTGAAGAGGTCAAGATTTGTGGGTCAGTGTTGGTGTTGTAATAAGTATGGGCACTATGCAAATGATTGTTGGTACAATCCACTAAATTTTAAAGCACAAAGGAAGCCCATGCCAAGGGGGAGAAAGACAGAAGGAAATAAGCAACATCCACAGGTCCAGAGACATATGTTTACTGCTAACAGATTTGGATTGCTTGACAACATCTGGGATGGCTGCAAAAGTGGTCAAAAGAATGATACATGTCAATCTCCAACTATATCAAAAGCTGGAATGAAGAGAAGATCACTGAACCTGGCTAAAAGAGATTCCTTGGGAAGCAAGCAGAAGAAAGTGGAAGATGCTCCCAAGAAGAGTTTGAAGAATGAAGAGAAGTCCTTGGAATTAAAATCCAAGAAGGGTGATGCATCCAGAAGGACCACCAAGAAATGCTTCTACTGTGGGAAGAAAGGACATATCATGGATCTTTGTAAAGAAGCCATGAAATTAAATAGAAGCAGACTGGACTCAAAAAGACAATCAATCCAGAAGAATAAGAAGGGATTGATTGAAAAAAAGGTGCCTAAGAAAGGTAGCTTGACAGCATCTAAGGAACCATGTGGAACTTCCAGAACTGGGGCCACTCTTCCAAATGATTTACTTGTCATATGGCCACATCAGTTGCAACTTGCCAGAGAACTACACAGAGTTGAAGATGAAGCTCTGGAAATTGCTAAAGCAAAAGGGAAGAAGAAGGATTCACATGAAGATGTTTTGAGATCCACATCAGCACAAACATCAAAGAAGATCAGATGTGCAAGTGTGAAGAATGGTGAAAATGGGACATCTCGGTTGAGAGAATCTTCTCAACCTTGTTGTTCACATTGATGAACCAAGGAGGTTCCATCTTATTCCCTTATACTATTGGTATTTACATGTGCTGACATTGCAGGGAATTGAAGATTTTGATCATTCTCAACTGGAGGATGGTTTGGACAGAATGGAGTGCACCCCTTGAGGGGGAGCCAATCTGGAGAAGATGATGTTCTGAAATTAATATCATCTTGAGAAAGTAGATGAAAGGGGGAGCTTTATCTTTGCACCTGAACATTCTAATGTGTTTTGTGAAGTATGTGCAGGATTCATCAATTCAGTGAATATCTGAAAAAATTCAACCCCTAAGCATGATCTCACATGTATTGTGAATGTTGGATAGCATTGAGTTCCTTGGTTATATCACTTTTGTTTTCTACACCGGGTTATCCCAAGTAGACTTAGAGTTGATCAACTAAAGTTTCTTTGCTAAAGAAGAACATGTGACATCATCCCTCTCCTAGTGTTTTTCAAGAAGATGCTATTCGAAGGGAGGAAGAGATATTGTGGAAGAGTACCACACCACACCTTTGCATTTGATTGCCAATAAGGGGGAGAAAATACTGGCACACATATTGACCCATTCATATGTGCTAAAGGAGTGTATTGACAACAAATACAAAGGGGGTGATTGAAGTGCACTGTGTTGCATTTGTTGTCAATGAGACATGTTGTTGTCTTAGATTGAATGGATGTCAAGAATTGTCAAGATGTGAATGCCAAAGGTTGTGATGGTGTTGGTGGTGAAGGAGAATGGCCAGGGTACTAAGATGCATGTCACTTAGGAGATTCACTAAGTGGTATTGGAAATTGTGGTTGAAACATTCTCCATGCACATCAGACGATTGTTGAGCTGTTCATTAAGTTCCAAGAACTTGTATCAACTGGATACAAAGTCACAACAATGATAGAAGACCATTCATTGTTAAGACAATGCATGAGGAGATGAAGATGATCCATCCACACCTCCTAAGTGGAAGAAGTGAGATGAAGAAGTCCATGCACTATCACTTAGTGCATGAGAATTAGAATAAGATCCAATTGATCTCTGATTAGATCAATGAAGAACATTGAAGAATTTATGTGATTCAGGAGTTCGGTTGAAGAAGAAGAACATTCGGGAATTCCATTCCTAAGTAATGATTAAATGATGAGGACATTTGTGGAATTCTTAAGAAGAAGAGAAGAGAAGAAATGAAGAAGGGAGAAGTGGCATTTGGCATATTACACTTGGTACTTTGTTTTTATACAAAGTTACTTAGTGTTTTACAATAGCAAAAAATTGGCCAGCCAAGGACACCTTGAGGGTTCAACCCCAAGGCATGGGCGCTAGGCACCACACGCATGGGGGAACCCGTGGGGAGAGCCCAAGGCGGCATGACGCACCCAAGACACCGCATGGGCGTCTGGGGCACGCCCGGAGGAGTGCGGTAGGGGCGCATGAGCGCACCCGCGAGTGTCAGGCAGTGCAGAGTGGGCGCATAGCGCGCCCGCGAGGAGCAGAGGTGGGCGCAAGAGCGCGCCCGTAGGGAGAACACGGTGCGGGGCGGCACCGTGGAGGTTGGAAGTTCAATTGAGGAGGCTGGGGGAGCGCTAGGTTGATAAAGTGCGAGAAACCCGCGCGCGGTTTCGATGTGGGACGCGGAAAAAATTCCAGGAGCGAATCATGGCCGTCCGAGTGATCGCGCGGCAGATCTCGGCCGCCCGATGCATCGCGCCATTCCCGTTCAAATCCAGGACGTTCAAAGAGCGGATCCAACGGTGATGAGCTTATCTTCTTCCCCGAGCTCGGCTGAGGCCTCCCTGTGCATTCCCGCAGCCACCTTCAAACCAGGCGCCTCCCGACAACGGTTCTTGAGCTCCCGACCACCATTTCCGAAGCCGAAGGCTCCATTGAGTTCATCTGGACCTACTGAACAGATCCATGCTATAAAATGAGAATACATGCAACAAATGAGGATTTCAATGTTCGGTCGAGGCAAGCAATGCTGCCGAGGCCGTGAAGGGTTTATACCTTTGCATGGATTGGAAGAGAAGAGGTCGTGCATGTGTTCTAAGTCGCATGCACGTAGAGAAAAATAAAAGGAGAAGAACCCGCGGAGAACCGAGGAGCAAGTTCAGGATTTGAAAAAAATTCTTGAAGATCCGAATACTTCGGGGATTTGAGATTTATCCCACGCGGATGTTTTGAGGCGTTTCTCTGCCTATAAAAAGAGAGCTCGAGCCCTCTTAGAAGCTTACTGATCCTCTGAAGAGAGAAGTCCCATGAGAAGCACTTTGTGCCTCGCGAAGTCGAAGCCCCGCGCAGCACCCTGCGCGGCAGTGAAGCCCGGAGCACCCCTTGCTCTGTAAGGTTCCTTTTGCGCACTCCTTGCACGAATGAAGAAGAGGATAAGTCCCCTGCGCGCTACCCCTTTGCACGACAGGAAGGAGAGGTTGGGCAGCACGACCTTGCGCGCTCCCTCTGTGCACCGCGCCCCCTGCGCGGCAGTGGTGCTTGTGCGACCCGCGGCTGCCCCTTGCAGCGAGATCCTACGCACCTTGCACCATGTGCTTGTGCGTTTGAAGAAGGCAGTGGGGTGTTGCACCTTGCGCGGCCCTTGACAGTGCACCTTGTGCGGCTGTGAGGAGAAGAAGGGAGTTCGGGTTGTGAAGTGTGTAACACACCTTGTGTGTGTGTGCAAGGAGAACCCAAGACATGGCCGTGTGTGTGCATAAGGAGGAAGACCACACTATTTGTGTGTGTGCAAAGTGGACAAGAACACCTACGGGCCAAGTGTGTGCAAGTGATGTAGGCCAAGCTCAAGTGTGTGCAAAAGTGAAAAACAAAGTTTGTGTGAAAAAAGACAAATAGGACGAACCGTATTGTGTGTGAAAACTAAAGTGTACACACTAAGAAGAAGGAGAAGAGGATTCCCACACTAAAGAACTACCCACATTTAAGTGTATGAACAAATTGGATAAAGTGTGTGAAGAGTTGAGAAGGTGTGTGCTTAAAGTGTTACACCCTTTGTGGGTTTATTGCACCAAGAGAAGGGGAGTGCATGCTTGCATGCATGCATGTGCACATGTGAACAAGTCTGAATCTGCTTGTGTGCATTTGAGGAGTCCAAGACCAGAAGATCTTGAAGAATCAGAGTAGCAATGCAATCAGTGCATGAAGATGCAGAGATGTCATGCACTCAGTGCATGAAGATGATTTGATGTGAGACAGAGCCAGACTGAAGTGAATGATATTGTTTGTCTGAGTTTTCAGTAATTGAGAAGATCCTGATCAACAGAAGTGATCAGTAGTTTTGAGCAAGACCAACAGACCTTATCAGAGGCTGTTGAAGGTTCTTGAAGAGAGAAGCCGGGTCATCCTTAGAAGAAGGTGATAAAGTCTGAGCAAGACGAGAAGACCTGATCAACTCAAGTGATCAGAGGTACAGAGCAAGGCCAGCAGTCTTTATCCCAGGCTGCTAAAGATACTTGAAGAGCTGAACAAGAAGAAGAGCTACTCGTGTGACTCGAGGAGCCAGGAGAAGCACCCTGTGAACCTCAGGGTGGAAGAAGTCTTCAGTGGGATTCTAGAGTAGGCCAGTGGGACTCTGGTAACACTGTGGGACGCAGTATAAAGACCCTCCTGTGGGACTCAGGAGAGATACAGTGGGACTCTGTATCGACCATTGTAATACTAACAGATTATAATGGGAGAATCCATGTTGGGAGATCATGGCAAGGACGTAGGCCTTTGGTGCCGAACCTTGTAAATCCTTGTGTCCAGTGCCTTTACATTTACTGCATCATTCGTGGAAAGGTGAGAGATACAAGAAGAGTGGATCGAGGCTTTAACCAGCCATAGAGGTTTAATTGATTAAGAATCACTTAGTAAAATGTTTAAAGGGATCACTGATTCACCCCCTCCCCCTCTCAGTGATTCACACTGATCTGGGCACTTCAGAAGAGTTAGCATGGTGAATTTAATCCTATAAATTAAAAATTATCAATCCTTTATGATTTTATCTTAACTGGTTTTATTTGAATAAAAAATTTAATTTTATGTGAATGGGGTTATATGTTTGGTGTTTTGAACATATGCATACCCATCAGAGACACACAATCAACATGATAAGTGTTAGGTCTTGAACCAGAGTCCCATGATACATAAAAAAAGTCATCAAATCCATGTAATTGGTACATGTTCTTGTTAATTTATCTTTTAAAGGGGTCCTACGAAGTGGTCTTATGTAGGGATCGAATGTTGAAAGTTGAATGGTCTCATGTAATAGTTTTTTTAATAAATTTAGTGAAACTTTATCACGAAGGAATGAAAAAGTGTGATTGAATAATGATTTAGTATTAAGAACACTCTAATAGAGGTGTAATGAATTCATATCAGCATAGAGAGTAGGGATCATTCAAATTGTGAATGGTTTTAAATTATAGGTATAGTGAGTTCATTCGGGACCATGTATTAGTAGTTTGATTCATTGTATTTGACTCATAGACATATTTCATTTATATAATTCTTTAATGTAACTTAATAGGGGTGAACCATGTAAAATGGTCTATCATGTTCATATGTTAACTTTAATCATTCTATGTAATGGGAATGAGAGAGATTAGATATTTTTATGTAAAATATTTATCCAAAGCAATAGTTTTGTAATGCTTAAGCCCTTGATTCATCCCAAAATTATTACACGTAGTTGGGATACTGATTGGTAATAGAGGGAAAGTGTTAGTGTAATTGTTTATCTCATTATAGAATAAATTTCTGTTTTTTTATCACAAATGGATTCCGATCATCAATGGACACAATTTTTAGCTAAATAAAAAGTAGTTGCAAAAATAATATCTACAGTTAGATATTTATATGTTAATATCTACAATTAATGGTTTTTTGTATATTATCTAGATTTGTGAATTATATAATACAGACTGGAGAATATTCGATGTTGTTGTTTTATGAATCAATTGGTTATGACGAGTTTATCCAACCCAATCTAAAAGATTATGATATCATGTAATTCATCTCATTCCATGAAAATAATCTACTAAATATTTATAAAGGTGACTCTAATTACAAAAAATATAAATTTAATATTACGTTGGGAAAATATTCGGACGAAAAAAATCCCAAAGGAATCAATAGATGTATTATTTTACTAGATGATTTTTTTCATGGAATACATTAATTTCCTCAAAGAAATTATAGTTGATGAAAATATCATTTAGAACATATTGATAATAATTCAACACTTTCTAAATTATAATGATTCTATATTAGTGGATAACGTTCTAATGAGATGTTATTTGATAAAATTAATAATATTCCAATTTTATGTTATATGTAAAATGTTGATAAATAGTTTGTGGAAATTGGGTACACCACAGAAGTTATATTCGACAATATGATGATGCTCACTAAAAAATATGGTCTGGAAGATGATTTTGTAGAAAAAAATTTTATATTCCTTCAAAAAAATATAAAATGTTAAATGTAAGGTTTGGAAATTTTCATCCTAAATTCTGTCATTGTTTAATTGTAGGATATCCTATAGAATAGAGTCCCACATTGTTTATGGATTATAAATAGTATAATTATGAATCTTGAAGAAATAATTCATTATCTTCTTATAAAGGATTGAGAAATAATAAGAAATATTTCATTAAATATAATAATCTTATTTCATCAGAAAATTAAATTTCAAATGATTGTTATTTTTATGATATGGAATACTACAAGGATCATAGTGAAAATTCTATAGTGGATGTAGTGAGAAATTATAAAATAATGGAAGGAAGAAAAAATAATGGTACATTCTAAGGAAGAGTTGATCTTTTGGTTGAATTATAATCTACAATTGAGTATATTGAATTTTGGAGAACCAATTAAAACAAATAAAATATGGTGGTTCCTGAATATTAACATTATATGTAAATTTAAGAAGTATATAATACTAAGATAAAGGATGAAAATGTAAATCCTTGATATGAAAATCAAGAAATCATAGAGAAGGTCAGCAAGTTTAAGTTCAATTTTGAAGATCATTTCAATGATATTAGTCTTCTAACTGGCATATAAAAGGTCATGAAAAATGTATCACAGAACATGATGTGGAATTATTTGTTCTTTGAGTAGAGGTAAAATATCAGGATTAACTAATGAATCCTGGTATGATAACCTGAAATAGTGTTATAGAGTCTAATGAAAAATTAAAATTAGAGGATATGATTATTGAAACCCATTAAAAAAAGTATGTTTGGAAAAATGAAACCTCATAATTACATAGATGGTATTTTGATTGATCAAAAAATAGAAAGAATTAATGATTGGTGTAAGTCCATAAGATCCCAACCTATGGAGCAAGATTTATTTGGGTTTCAATCTGAATAACAACATTATGATATCCTAAAGGAAAATCACCCATGACCCAATGATTACCAGGAATACATCTCTTTAAAGGTGTAATTTTTTTGAGTAATGGGATATTATAAATAATTTTATTCCATATCAAATAGGTGTGGATAGGTTAAGGGGAAATATAGAAATAAAAAAAAGTGGAATAATTGATGATCGATTTTCATGCTCACTTTTTTTGGTGTGAAGGATTCAGAAACACGGTAAAACAAATAAAATTTATAACATGGACAAATGTACTAAATCAAAACTAATGCGGTTTCATATAGTATCTTAAGGGATCAATGAACAATATGAGAATGGGAAATAAATTTTAATCTTTTTAATATAATGTTTTACATTCATACACAAAGGACGATAAAAAATATTAGTCACTATGATGTATGAATTCAAACACATAGATAAATATGAAATTTTCTGAGAGAAGTATGTGGTTTTCGATATTTAATTAAATGTTTCTAATATAACTGGAATATGGATAATTGATAGTGGATTAACCTCCCAAATGATGGTAAAAAGGGTATTGTGATAGGATTATTTTATGAAAGGTTTTATTAAAATTTTAAATGATGAATTAATATACATTATTCTCTAGGGAAAACCCATGTTTGTGGGGGGGGGGGACTGAGACCAGCTAATATCGTGGTTATTGATAGGATCAGTCAACATATGGTATGTGACATTGAACTAAGTTACTAAGGAAAATATATAAGTGTTATGATTAATATGTGTATTATCAGGGGAAAATATAGTGGATTAGTTTTTCAATGACATGAATTTTAATATACACTATGTGAGTGGAGAAGAAGCTATGTTTATTTCTATCCAAGGAATACGTAAATAGGATGTGTCATAAATGTCTTGGAAATCTAAGAAAATTATCCTTGGATGATCTTCTAATATCTAATGTCACTATAGATTTCATTATTTTATCTCGTGGTCATACTCATATGTGCGACCCTTTAAAACAAGGGAAGATTAATCGAAATACAGATTACAAAAAATATCAAATGGTAATAAGAGTTCTTAAATTGGTTTATATTTATTTTTGTAGACCTATTTCACTAACATATTTTGTATGAATGAAATATTAATTAATATTATGTTATTATATCAATAAAATAACATGGGTTTCCATTATCACCTATAAATATAAGATACTCAGTTTCATAAAACATTATCATTGTGATGTTCTGTAATTACTTGCATTTTTCTATATACTTTTTTTTTAATTATATGGAAATATTATGAGTCTGTGAAAGTTGATAGCACATGATTCTGAGGCCCGATGATCTCAAAAATAATTTCGGAACTTTTTTTGGTATGTTCAATTAACGTGTGAGCATGCTTTTGTAACTTTTGACCCGGTGCTCATAATTTAAATCTGATGGTATCTTTGAAAGCACAGCGCCAATATTTTCTTATTGAATCCTTCACCTCGACCGTAGTTGGTTGAGGGTGAGTGTTAGTTTTCATTTTTTTCGAGGAAATAAAAATATAATAAAGAAAAAAATTTATTTTATTATTAAAACCTCTAATTTTGAAATAAATTTTGGGAACCACCTGACCCATGAAAACCCACTTTAATGAGGGAGTTGACTCTTAGGTTTCTCTAAATTAATAATGCCAACATAAAATAAATTAATGGAAAACTATAATTTAATTAATAAAACATAATTTAATGAGTTGGCTATTCATTTTTAGTGGAATTGAGGGAGTGTTGGAATTGATGAATGTGGGGAAAACATTGGAGAAATATTTCTATCAAACGAAGAGTGCCTTCCCCAATGAAGAATGTACATCGGAATCATGAATGAGGATGTCGCACGAGCCCAAATTCGGAAGCGTGTTGCGGAAGCGAATATCATTGGCACCCTCATCGCCTTCATCAAATTCATCTTCTACATCTCGAAACCTCTAATGAATGATAAGGTAGGGTTTGTTGTTTTTTGTATAACCCTTACCCAAATTCTAGTCATCCTTCTTGAATTGAGAACATCTATGTCGACTGAAAACATTCTAATGTGGAGAGAGTGGGACAAATGAACATGACCCAACCTCTCCATAAACTTTGTGAATTCTGATGGTCTTGAATCGATGGTCTCAACTCAATAAAAGTGTGGGAATCATCAGAATGAATAATAGGCCAGTGAGGCGCATCCAGGGAACCAACGAATGTTGACGGAAGGGATCAGAAGTGGTGGCTGGAACTCCCATCGGCCGCGACGCTAGAGATGCGAAGTGTTCCATCTTCCATGGTAGAGGAAGTGTGGTTTCCAATGGAGGCCGACCGTGCGAAGTGGGGCAGCAACACAAGTCTCTTCTGTTGGGCGTGCGGGAGTAGTTACATAAGGCCGCACCATGGTCCACCAAGCGTGGCCTGCACCATATGTCGGGAAGCATGGGCCACCCATCATGGGTCAGGCCTCTTCGACAGGCCAGGCCGAACCCAGGGGGCCATGTCAGATCCTATGGTTGGTTCGGGCTGGGTCGGTCTGAATGGGTCGGGCTAGGTCGGTCTGAATGGGTCGGACCTGATCCAGACCATCTTCAACCACTTTTCTGTCATTTGGCCATATCTTGATCTATGGGCGTCCGTTTCACAAACCTTATATGGATCTAGAAACCATGGATCGATACGGTCCTTTTGGTATACCCCACTTGGGTTTTTGATAATCTTGGGGTACGACAGGGTTGGATCAGACATGAATTAAAATGGGCCCTCATGACTAAGAAGCCAATAACATACAGATCGGGCATCTTATGAATGCACAGTCTATCGCGGTGAGACCCCTATTATGTGGCAGTCATTTGGGATACATCTTCATGGGACTTCGTGGAAGTTTATGTATCTGCCTATTGTTTGACAATGGGAACCTCTCAGGATCATGCAAGCTTAGTGCGGGAACCATGTAGCTAGCTGTAACAGGAGAATTTGATCTTATGTGGGTCTGTGCTTTGAGATCCATAATGGCTCTATATTTTAGAGCCTCACCTAGATCCACTATATGAATCCACATGGTACTACTCTAGTATCATTTGTGGGTCTACTCTATTAGGATCCTATGTGGGTATGATTATTTTGGATCGTACGTGGGTCTGATGATTTTTGATCTTACGCAGGTCTACCACTTAACAGATTAAGATGATTCAGTAGTTACATATAATATTCTTTACTACCATACCTATGTTATACCTGGTGAGAGATATGTCTTTATCTTTGTGGTAATCGGTGGTGTGTCTTACCTTTGTGGTACATACCATTGTAGTATTATCATTATGATATTCATCTGTGTGGCATACCGATGTGGTACTTACCTTCATGGTAGTTACCCTCATGGTATTCATTCCATCGTGGAATAGTTTTACTTTGGCTATGTATGGGGGCCTTGTTTTTCTTCATGAATGAGATTGGTATACATGATAACATAGGTATATGTATGGGCATATACCTAAGCAGGGTTGTCAGCTGTTTTAATTCTTTGTGGTTTAACCATTCTGGATTCTGTGAGACCATTGAGGGTCTCGGGGTCCCTACTATGTATTGTTATTCTAATGCCTACAGGGGCTACGCCCACACATTATTTTGTTTGGTGTAGACAACAGAAACCACAGATTAAAGACTAGGGTACTAGGACTGGATGCATATCGGAGTTGGAACTTAGACGAGGTGTACTGCAGAGTCATCCATTCGTGAGTTGTACCTACCAAACATCTTGGATCCTTGGTGGTGTTCACAATATCTCTTACAGTTTACTTGTACATTTCATTTTTCAGGTATTTTCCAGATAGTTTTGTATTCTTGCCCCTTTTTCTTACTATAAACACCTATTTTACAATACATTATACATGTGTTCATACCTAGATGTGTGCTTTGATGTGTGTGTTTACACGTTGAAAAGGAAATCCCTTCTCGGTTTTAGGGAAAAAGTCTTTCGGTGCTAGTCGCCAGCCTCTGGCCTTTGGAAGGCGGGCTTGGGGTACTCATAGCACAAGTCCCGGGGGACGGGTCATCTCAAATTTGTAACAAAGGAGTCAGTTCAACAGTATAACTTTAGACACTAATATTTTTTATGTAAATATTCTAATGTGTAGTGAGTGTGGTTATCAGTTTAGGGAATCCAATGTTGGTGCGTTGTCTGTCGTAACCATACACCAGGATGCCGACTTTTGATTTTTGACTCAGTCCACAAAAAGACTGATTTCATGTGTGTTTTGAAATGTATTCTTTGTGATATTTTTGAGTCTGCTAACTAGGTATAACATAATGACCATGGCACACCTATTTCATTTCAATATGCCTCCACACAGACAACCTGTTATGGTTTCAATTATAGTACGCGATGATAGCCCACCGAGCAATGATGCCTCGGTGTAGGGCCCTTTATCAGTAGAGGCACCAGCAGAGGCACCAACGGTGCCATTCCCCATTGGGCCACTAATGTACCATCCCTAGTAGAAGTGGGTCCATGACTCTTGAGCACGTTGGATGAGTTCCAGTGCTAGAGGCTACCTAGGATCAGGGGTGAGATGGACCAATATGCCACTGGGGATTGGTTATAGGCTGTGTTGAGAGTCTTCTGATATATAAATACACTATCCTATATCATGGTGATCCTTGCTTCCAGTATTCTATAGGCAGTAGTAGGAAGATGGTGTACCTTGTTGCTCCAGGTTCACAACGAGGTGACACATCTCTAGAAAGACATTGAGAGCCTGTTTTTGGAAGAGTTAATCCCAATGACCCATTGTGAAGTGTGTATACAATAGCTTCTTCATCTATAGTAGGGAATCATGATTGTGTCTTATTACTCAGTGAGGTTCACCGATGTCTCACACTACACAATTGATATAGTGTGATACCCATTCATTATGGCCCAGATCATCGAGCAGTGGCTGAGGAAGGAGATCAGGTTTTCGATGATTTATATCAGCATCCCAACATAGTTTGGGGTGTTAGAGCGAGCCCTCTTAGTGGGGAGATTTTTTCCGAGAAGTCACCGATAGTGATTCCCACCATCGGGAATCACATAGTGGAGTCTTCTGCGGCTAGCAGCAAAAAAATGTTACAGAGGTCCAAGAGGACCAAACCTACAGGTGGAAGACCGTAGGATTCATCAGTCAGTCGTGCGGGGCACTGGAGACATATCCAGTCATGCGAGGAGCAGGTAGTGTTACACATGTGGTGGGAAGGGTCACATGGCTTGTGACTTCCCGACCCGACATACGGACGGTCGAAGGACCGTCCAATAAGAGACAAAGTGTCAACCGAGGAGGTCCGCAGGGAGCAGGCAGATGTGGGAGAGGAGCTGGCCATGCAACTAGCGGTTAGAGAAGATTCGAGATGTTTCCACCACCACCACCACCACTTGGTGTTCCACCATGACTATAGAGATCAGGTGTAAAGGGGCGAGCTCAGCTTTAGGAAGCTGAGGCCTAAGACCACAGTTCTCTGGAGATGATACGAGGTACGATCTGTGACTACTCCACCTTAACTGTAGTACATAAAGACACAGGTGCCAGTAATTCTTTTATTTCTACTACCATAGTTCGGAGCTCAGATATTTCTATGTAGTCATTGTCTTGATCCATAAGGCTAGAGAATCCTATAGAATATGATTCAACGATTACACACTAGTGCATGTAGTGTGAGCTTAATCTAGGATGCGAGAGCTTCAGCTGGGATCTCCTAGTAGTAGCGTCGATTTCTTATGATGTAAACTCGGGTATAGACTAATTATCTATATTCCATGCTCAGGATGACTATATTATGGGAAACATGTTATATATTCAAGAGTATTGGACTAGTTTTACCTTCACTAGTGAGAAGGGAGCCTTTTGCAACACATGATGGACTTAACCAGAGGAGAGTGCAACCGATCAGTCATGAATTGGCTAGCTTTACCCTCAGAGAAGTTGATGTGGAGAGTCCTAGATATCTTGTAGTGGTGGAACATTAAAAGGATGTCTTCCCTGATGTTGTTCTGGGTCTACCCCCATGAAAAGAGGTGGACATCTACATTGACTTGTTCCCCAAGACGACACTGATATCTACACCAGCGTATCAGAATGTCTCATACAGAGCTTGGTGAGCTTCAGGTATATATAGATGAATTTCAAAGCAAGGGGTTCATTAGGCCCAATGTCTCTCCTTGGGTAGCCCCTATTGTTTTCTCAAAGTAGGCAGATAGGAGCCTGAGACTTTGTGTTGAATATTGTCACCTGATCTAGGTGTCCATGAAGAACTAGTACCCACTCATGAGGATTGACGACCTCATTGATAACTAAAGGGAGCATGGTGGTTCAAAAAGACAAACCTCATATCAGGATATCACTTGCTCAGAGTATGAGATGAGGATGTGCAGAAGACGGATTTGAGTTGTCAGTATGGCCACTACGAGTTCTTGGTAATGTAATTCGGCCTGACCAACACTCTAGAAGTGTCCATGGGACTCATGTACATGATCTTCTATCCATAACTTGAGCGCGTTGTAGTAGTCTTCATTGATGACATTGTGATCTAATTGGCTACTAAGGAGGAGCATGCCTATCATTTGCAATTGGTTTGGACACAATTTGAGGTAAAATGATTAATGGTAATCTATCGATGTTCCAGTTCTGTATTTGAGATGTTCACATCCAAGGCCATGTCATCTTAGAGGCTGGTGTTGTAGTGGATCTCGCAATGATTGAGGCTGTACTTGATTGGGAGCCACCCAGGAGTGTGACAGAGGTATAGAGTTTCCTAGGATTGGTCGGATACTACTGGATTTTTGTGCAAGATTTCTACAGTGTTGCAGCACCATTATCAACAATTATGAAGAAGGGGAAACCATTCATGTGGATGGAGAGATACCAGCTGAGTGTTCTGGATCTGAGGAATAGATTTACTAGATCCCCCATATTGAAGCTTTCGGAGGATGGATTTCGGTACATAGTATACTATGAAACATTAGGAACTATGACCAGATGTTTCCTGATGCAGGAGTGAGCAGTTATTGCATATGGTTCTCAATAACTGCAACAACATTAGCAGAACTATGCTACCTATGTACTGGAGTTATTAGTAGTGGTATTTTCCTTGAATATGTGGTGACTTTACGTGATCGGCAAATGTTTTATAGTCTACTCGGACCACAAGTGTCTGGGGTAAATCTTCTATCAGAAGGACCTGAGCCAGAGATAGAGATGTTGGATTCTGTTCCTCCAAGTCTATGACTTCAAGATAGTCTATACTCTTAGTAAGTGGAATGTTTTAGCTGATTCACTTAGCAAGATAATTGGTATACAGCTGCTAGGTGAGGTGATGAAGAAGCAGAACTCTTTAAGGATATCCTTTGTTGAACGAGATTGAACAACATTTAATCAGCCTATTATATTCACTCCTCCACTTCTTCATCAATTTTTGGAGGCATAGTGTGGGGATACTGACTACGAGGCTCGATGGGTTCAGATAACCTCAGGGAAGGCACCTGATGGACTTTCTAAAGGTCGTGAGCATGTCATCCTTTTCATAGGAAATACCATGGTTCCAGTATCACTTTAGGAGGAAGTGTTGTGGGAGTTATATACATCCCCTCTAGCGGTACATTCAGGTGTGGAGAACATGTACCTAGATCTACAATGACTGTACAGTTGTCCAGGAATGAAGAAAGCATGAGCAATGTTTGTCTCTCGGTGCCACACTAGAGAGAAAGTGAAGGCAGAGCATTAGGTACCAGCATGTTTAGTTCATCCTTTAGAGATCCCAGAGTGGAAGTGGGATGGAATATCTATGGACATCATGACAAGCCATCCACGCACATCTGGTGTTCAAGATTTTATTTGGGTGATCATCAACTGACTCAGCAAGTCAGCCCACTTCTTATAGATCTGAGTGTAGGGTTCAATAGAGTGATTTGGATGCCTCTATATGAAGAAGATTGTGCGGATACATGGAGTACCCTTGATGATTTTATCCGATCACGATTCATGTTTCACATCCCATCTAGGGAAGGGGTTGCATGAGGCTTTCGGGACGTAGCTTCATTTGAGTACTGCTTCCATCCATAGACAGATGGACAGACTGAGCAGACCTGTCATACACTCGAGGACATGATGTGTGCTTGCGTCCATGACTTTGGTCGCATCTAGGATGATCACATGCCCTTGGTGGAGTTTTCATAAAAGAACAGCCATCACTCCACCATTGGGATGAAACCTTTCGAGGCTCTGTACTACCAACCTTGCAGATCGCCTTTGTGCCGGACTGACCTAGGGGAGTCAACACTTATGGGTCCAGAGCTGGTACAGGCTACCATGAAAAGTGTAGATCATCCAAGAGTGGATGAAGATTGCACCGACCAGGTAGGGGTATTATACTGATAGGAGACAATGAACTATGGATTTCGAGGATTGTGACCATGTCTTTCTATGGGTGTCACCTCAACTAGGTTTGTAGATATTTGGCAAGGGTGACAAGTTATATCTGGGGATCATCATACCTTTTCAGGTCCTCGACAGAGGTGGCGAGGTGGCATACTGCATAACTTTTCCACCTCAGTTGCAATGGGTGCACGATGTTTTCCACGTATCCCAACTGAGGAGATATGTACATGAGCCATATCACGTCATCGACAATAGAGAGATAGACATCAAAGATGGTCCATGTTTATGGAGGTTCCAATAGGTATTGAGGATCGACATGAGTGTTTACTTCATGGGAAGTTGATATCTTTAGTGCCTGTATGTTGTCACCATGGGAACCTCTAGGAGAGCACATGGGAGTGGGAGGCTTAGTATACCGCTCAGTACCCCCATTATTTTTCCTAGTTTTTGTGATGTGGATTTTAGGGACGCAATGCCCTAATGTGGGAATAATGTAGAGACCCAGATTTTTCCATGTAATTTTTTAACTATATAGGAATATTACGAGTCTACAAAAATTAACGGATCATGATTCCAAGGACCAATGTGATCAGAATTAATTTCTGAACTTTTTTTGTATGTTCTGTAATCATGTGAGCAGATTTATGTAACTTTTGAACTGGTGCTCGGAATTAAAATTCTAGTGAACCGTTGAACTCACAGTTCTTATATTCACTTATTAAGACCTTCACCTCGATCGTGGTTGGTTGAGGGTGAACCTTGGTTTCATGTTTTTTGTGGAAAATAAAAATAAAATAAATAAAGAATTTTATTATATTTTTAGTACCTACGAATTTGAAATTAATGGTGGGGACCACTCGACCCTTGAAGACTATATTTAATGAGGCATGTGACTCTTAGAATTCTCTAAATTAATTATTCTAGAATCAACTTAATTAATAACCAACTCTAATTGAAATAATAAAACATAATTTAATATGTTGGATGTTCATTATTAGTGGATTTGGGGTACTGTTGGAAAAGATAAGAGTTGTGAGAACATTGGAGAAACATTTCAACCAAACAGAGAATTCCCTCTCCAACAATGAATGTACATCAGAATAAATAATAAGGATAATGCTTGAGCCCGTCTTCGAAAGCGTGTTGCATAAACGACAATAATGTGCACCCTTATCACCTTCATAGACATTATATTATACCTCATGAAACCTCCAATGAACGAAAAGGTAGGGTTTTTTGTTTTTGTGTAACCCTTACCCTCGTTTTTGTCATCCTTCTTGAAATAAGAACAACTGTGCTAACTGCTAATGTTATAACGCAGAAAGGGTGGGCCAAATGAACACGGCCTGACCACTCTACAATTTTTGTGAATTTTGATGGTGTTGAATCTATGGAGACATCCCGAGATAAGTGTGAGAGTCTTTGGAATGTAGAACAGGCCACCGGGGAACCCACGAGACCTGAAGAACATCGCTGGAACTGCTCAGATGTGGCAGTCGGCACTTCGGCTGACCGTGATGAAGGTGGTTGTGCGACCATGCCATTAGAGGAGGGATGCTACCCATAATCCGCGATAGAGAAAGGGTGGTAGCTAGAGAATGCTAGCCATTTTAAGGGGGTTGGAGGCACGCGTCCACATTGCCGGGCATGCGGGAGCCACGACACAAGGACGTGACGATGAAGCGAGGGCAGCCGACCACCGGTGATGGTGCGGTGTGTGACCGTGCCACGTGGGGGAGGACTGGAATTCCAGATAGCCGCAAGATGAGCGGGCCACCCATCGTTGGCCGCACTGTGGGACACCCAGCACGGGCCACCAAGCGTGGGCCACCCATCTCAGGCCGCCCATCACGGGTTGCCCATCAGAGGATGCCTATTATGGGCCTCCAATCGTGGGATGTACAGGCAGGCTTGGCCAGACCCTGTTGGCCAGGTCAGATCCCATGGGATGGGTCGGACCTAGGTCTTGACCCTATTCGGGCATGGTCAACCTGAACTGGGTCATGTCAGCCCAGGGCAGGTCGGGGCGGGTCGAACCGGACCAGGACCATCTTCGAACCTTTTCATTCTTTCAGCCATATCATGACCTATGAGTGTCTGTTTGACGAACCATCTATGGTGCCAGAAACCATCGATATAGACGGTGATTTTTTTATACCCCAATTGAGTTTTGGATAAATTTGGTTTATGGATGGGTTGGATTAGACAAAAAATCAACCGGGCCCTCGGGACTAAAAGGACAATAACATACAGATCAGACGTCTGATTGAAACACCGTCTATCACGATGAGACCCTTATTACGTGGCAGTCCATTAATGTAAATATTCATGGGACCTTGTCTGAGTTGGAGTATCAAAATGTTTTTTGAGAAGTGGTCCCTCCCAGGATTAAGTGAGCAGAGTGCGGGAACAATGTAGCTGGCTGTAACATGAGAATGGGATCCTATGTGGGTCTGTGCTTTGGGATCCTATGTGGGTCTATATTCAAGAGACTCACATGGATCCTCTCTAGGAATAACTGGTGGACTACTAAATGATCCTATGTGGGTATGCTTCATTTGGATCCTATGTCGGTATGTTGATTTAGGATATTACATGGGTCTGGTGATTTTGGATCCTACAAGGGTCTGCCTCTTAGCAGAGTAAGATGATTTAGTAGTTATATCTAATCATATTTACAATCGTACCTATGTTATAAATGGTGTGAAATATGTCTTTACATTTGTGGTAATCTTTTGTGTGGCATAAGATTGTGGTACTTACCTTCATGGTGATATCATTTTGATATTCTTCAATGTGGCGTACCTTTTTGTTACATACCTTCATGGTATTATATTCTTTGTGGCACAATTGTACTTTGGATAAGAAAGGGGGACTTGTGTTCCCTCATGAATGAGATGAATACACATGATAACTTATGTATATGTATGGGAATATACCTAAGTTGGGTTGTCGGTTGATTTCATGATTTTTGGTTTAACCTTTGTGGAATTTGTGAGGTCCTTGAGGGTCTCAGGATCCCTACTAGGTATCACTATACTCACCCCTACACGGGCTACACACACGCCCATTGTGTTTGGTGCAAACAACGAACAACACTGACTGAGGACTAGGGAACCAGAACTGGAGGTTGCTCGGAGGTGGACCAATGACAAGGCATACTGATGAGACAACCATTTGAGAGCTGTACCTATCCTTCAAGTTTGATCCTTGAAGGGTGTTGAGAAGAGTTGTTTCAGTTTAATTCAACTTTTCAGTTTTCTTATACATTACAGATGGGCTTGTATTTTTTATCATTTTTCTTACTGTACAAACCATGTTTACTTGACAATTTTCTTGTTTTCATATATTTTTCTGTTCTTGGTTATATGTGTTTACAGGTAATAAATGCAATGACTTCTCGAATTTAGGAAAAATTCCATTCAGTGCTAATTGCTAGACGCTAACATATGGAAGGCGGGCTTGGGGTAGTCACGAAACGAGCCCCGGGGGACGAGTCATGACATGGGAAAATAATGATTTGTTATTAAATCTGGTTATTATGAACTAACAGTGGGATGGAGGTTTCAAATTCATAAGTGGAGGATTATCTCATGAAATATAGGATATAGACCCAAATTTAAGCACTATGAACGTCACATCCAAATTGTTTAGTTTTGATAGTATGATATATTATCAACAAAAAGTCTTGAATTACTATTATTAAGAGTGTATTTTTATAGAAGTGTTGAAAATAAGTAATATTTACATTGTTCTGCATTTCTAATATATCATTTTTGTTCCTCATGATGTGAACACACCAAATAATATATAGTATGGAAACAATATATCATTAAATTAATTTTTGTATTTGGAATTAAGTGTATCATTATTAATTAGGAGAAAATCATGAAATTTCAATTCAATGGATATGAAGGTATATACATTGGTTACATAGGAAATAAAAAATAATTTTTATTCTTCAATTACTATCTTGGGAATGTGGTAGAGTGAAATGGTGTTGTGGTGGTGGAAAACTAGTAGTATCATTCGAAAATACATGAATAATATCTAGGGGATAAGGTGAGATGATATACTGATCAAGGGGTGTGGAAGAGCCTATATGAAAAATTAGAGACATATTTATATAATAAGTAGCATTATCATATGCCTATATCGGACCTAAGACAAAATTTACAAGATGAAATGGATGGATATACCATTATCAGTAATCAGAAATTACCATTGTAGAAAAATAACTTGTCAGAAATACATCAATAATATTTCATATCATAATTTGAGCCATATTATTTTAATGAAGGAACAAGATATTAGAATTTAGTTTAGTTGATGAAAAAAGATATTGAACAAATAAAAAATAATCAAAAGTAGTATATTTTTAAAGCTAAAAGACAATAATTTCATTTGGGGTAAATGGGTCCTCCAAAACAATATTAATTGAGATGGAACCATAATTTGAAATAAATATAATCTAGTGTATAAGGGATAAAAAAATATAAAATAGTGACATTTACCAATAAGAAATTACCGACGGTTAATACATATATTCAATAAAATAATTGTATCTAATAGAAATTAATTTATTTTGATATTAACTACTAGAACCAATTTTTTCAAATTGAAATAATTGTTTATAATGGTAATTTAGTTACAAAAAAATAATTTACCAACATTTACATCTGTTTCCGTACCACAATAATAGCATAAATTTATTTTTTGATAAATGAATATATATTTGTGAATTATTATTACCAAATAATAATTTATGATTATAAAAATATGTTACAGTAAATTATTTGACAATATAAAATATTGTATAAAAAACAAATTATATAGTAATATTTACAACACATTACAAACACAATATTTTGAACATAAAAAGTTATAATTAATTAAAACATGAATTTTTAATATTTACTAATAACCCATATATAACCGTATTATATATATATATATAAATTATATATATATTTAAAAAAATTAATTATTTATATAAAAAAACTAACTTACCTTATTCCACCGCACCCTCCAATCCCCATTCCCTGAAACTTACCCCGACACAATATCATATCCCCTTTGGTATTCCTTGTAGATCACATTCCTCTATGTTTTCAGCCTACATTCATCATTGGATTTTATAGAAGAATCACCACTCTATTACTAGATATCATCCGTCACCAAAATCAAGTACAATCCCCCTCCCAATCTTTGTTTGACATCCTTGCACAATACCACTAATTTACTTTTCCATCCCTGGTGTTCCATGATATCATCCCCGCTCAACCGGTGTCATCCACATCATTTTTGACTGGAGTCCCCACATGAACCCTCTATCCCTAGTGCCATATCAAAACCCTAAATATCCCCTAAATCTATGGCCATCTCTGATGATCATCCCTTCCATCCCATAATCTCACCCACTACTGCCCCCTAATTTTATGTTTTCCCACATCTCACTACTTCAGAGGGAATTCACGAATGAAAAATACTTATAGGTTTCATTCTGTTATAGAAATCTAGAATATAATTGGAGCTGAGTTAGATTATTAAGCTTCCTACCTGATACATAACCCCATTACATCATATGATTCTATCAGGTTTTTTGAGTAACAATTACATTTTAGTATCTATTTGATTTTTAATAGAATATGTTGTCATTATTTTTTCCATAACTGTGAAAATTGTTATATCTTTTTATTTCCTAGGAATATAATTTTTTCTGCATATTTAAATTTTTCACTAGTATTTAATTTAAATATCACCATGAAATATAATTAAATATGTTATTAGAAATAAATTTTATCTATTTTCTCTTGACATATATTTTTTTTGTGTTTCCTCTGTATGAAAACATAATAATTATAATGATATATTGTTGAGGGGAATTCATTCTATTGACCGAATAAATTATACTTTGTTTTTAGTCCTCACATACCATCCCAATAAAATCCATGTTTTTTTCAATGTTACTATATTTTAAGAAATATTTTTTTATAGTGTTCATTATTTTTACTGTTCTTCATCATTTGGTTTGTGCTTGTCTACCATTGCTGGTAGTAGTGATATTATTTATTCATTTCTAGGAATACAAATCATTTATCATTTATTAAAATTTTATTAACTGAATGATAAACTTTCTACTCAATACATATAATGTCTATAAAATTAATTTATTTTTTCACATTGACATTTATTTTATTCACGACTATATTTACGTCATGTTTGAACTTTAATCACATGTTCTCATTATTAATTCCAAATTACAGCAGCATGGGCCATACTATATTGGGTTAAATGAAGCATTGTAACGACCTAAAATTTTGAATAAATCTTGTTTCCTAATTTTGTGTTTTATTCTTTTTTTATATACTCTACAAAACTGTTTCATTTGATAACATGAGTATAATTAAAATGAGACAGTTGGGTTTTGACTGTTATATGACCATTGGTCAATATGACTGTTGGAAACTAAACGTTACAATTTTTTACTCTAAATACAAGTAAACTTGGTTAATTAATATAGAATGAAGATTCGATGGCCTCACCGAGTAGTCTTGGACCGATCGAAGCCCATCTAACAGAACTTGTGAAGGAGGTATCACCACTGGGCTTTGCTATGGACCAAAACCAAGATGAACTTCATCGTGTGAAGCTAGAACGGGAGCGCCTTCGCAAGAAGTTCAAACTGATAGAAATTACAACCCGTGTGATGTTGGTCGAGCCTCACTCAGATTCTCTCTCCTTAGCACACCTTACACATCGGTCCTATGCTGGTGTGATAAGGGGATATGTAAGGAGACCATAACTTCCTTGTGTAATCCTTTGTTTTAAATAAAAATTTGCATTTCTTCTTATGATGAAGTTTATGAATTTTCAAATGACCGGATAAATATAGAATGCATATTTTTGATGAATTTGAGAAAAAGGATATTTTAAAAATGATTATGTAAACATTAAATAATTAATAATGTGTAATGATTTTCGAAAAATGGTCTTCTACAATTATGTTCAATACAAAATTTAGAGTCTAATATGATCAACTTGATTTTTGATGAATAGTAAATTATGAATAGTTATTTTATTCCTAGGATTAGTAATATGACCAAATGGATTAGTAATCTCACATAATGAAAGTATTAATATAATCTAGGCACCTTGATTAAGAAATGTGATTCAATAAAATGGTTAAATAGCGGTTTCATAAATTATTATTCAAGTATTTGTTTTTTCTGGTGAATAGTGTTTCTTAATTAAAAATTAAATTAAAAATAGTAAGAAAATTATTTTTATAAAATGGATTTCATTTTTTGATCTCAGAGCATCGATATTATGTTAAGGTAATTTTTGGGGATTTTTATGAAAAAGTTGAATTTTCAGTGAATAGTGTATTTATTTAAAAAAATTAAAATTAATTAGAAAATTATTTTTATAAAATGGAGTTCATTTTTGAACTCAAAGAATTGATATTTGATTAAGGTGAAATTTTGGGATTTTTCCGAGAAAGTTGAATTTTCATTGAATAGTAAAAATACAGTTTTAGGGTTTCTGTACGTTTAATGACATTAGAACTGTGTCATGATGATTTCATGATATATTTTATGGGTTCGCCGACAAAAGTTGAAGAATTATTGTATGTGGGGCCCCATGTGGCCTAACTCCATGGGAAATGCCATGGGAGAGAACATGGTTTTGAGAAACCCACTTTTGAGGTGTCCTTTGGCCATTAATGACTTGTCCCCTCACTTTCCCTATAAATAATAAGTCATCCTCTCATCCATTTCGACTCCCCACTCTTACCCAACGAATTTATGGTCTCATTACCTCCCGAGGAGTCCTCCCAAGGTTCCCCAAGCCCTCAAGGTCCCAACCTATGAGTTTTATGAGTTACATTTTAAGGTAAAGGATCTGACTTTTCTCTTTCTTTTCAAGAAATCTCTTTTATAAAATTTATTTTATGCTCCATATTCATATGTTAAAGGATGTTATTTTATACTCCTCTTACATCACTTTTTATTTTCATATAATGAAAGATCCCCTCTTACTCTCATTATTTCGTTTTATGATGTTTTAAGTGGCGTCGTTAGGCTGCCGAAATTTTTGTAACAGATTCTTTATCCCTTCTCAATTTTAAAAATCTATTTTCATGTATAGTATTTCATGTTCCTTTTTATTATATTGGAGTATGATCTCTAAATTTATCATAATTATATTTTATGATAATATTATGAGATACCTCGTTTGATCTCTTTAATTTGGTATTTTGATGTTTTAAGTGGCGCCGTTAGGCTGCCGAATTTTTAAGTGGTTCTTTCACCTTTCTCCTTATTCAAAGTTCTAATTCCATGTCAAGTCTTGAAATTTCTTTTTTATTATGTTGGGTAATGATCTCTAAATATATCATACTTATCGTTTATGTTAATATGATGAGAGACCCTATTTGATCTCATCAATTCATTTTTGTTGAAGTTTAAGTGGCGCCGTTAGGCTGCCGAATTTCTAAGGGGTTCTTTCACCATTCTCGTTTTCAAGATCTACTTTCATGTGAAGTCTTTCAAGTTCCTTTTTATTATGTTTTGGTATGATATATATATATATAATACTGATCTTTTATGATCATATGATTAGAGACCCTATTTTATCTCTTCAATTCAGTATTTTGATGTTTTAAGTGGCACCGTTAGGTTGCCGAAATTTTAAGGGATTCATTAACCCTTCTCGTTTTCAAGATCTACTTCCATGTCAATTCTTTCAAGTTAGATTTTTATTATGTTGGGGTATTATCTCTATATCTATCATAATGATCATTTATGTTCATACTATGAGAGACCCTTTTTGATCTCGTCAATCCATTTTTGGAAGTTTTAAGTGACGCCGTTAGGCTGCCGAATTCTCATAAGAGAAATCTTATTTTTGTCTTCCTTTCAAGTTCTTCATTTCACATGGTATATCATTAAAATTTGATTACCATGTTGTTAAATACTATATATTCTAATCCCCTACGGTTTTATGTATCATTTTTGAGTGGTTTACCCATGTCCCTTCTCTTTTCAATGTTTTCCAAAACCATGTATCGTAGACGTTATGCTGCATAGTTTTCTTCTCAAAATGCCTCCCTCTTTATCTCAAAATTATTTTATGTTATTAAGTGAATACTCAAAGCTCTTATTTTTTAATGGGTATTCACATATATATCAAAATTTTATATTTTAAATTCTGGGATTTACATACATGAAACCCACTTTCCCTTTTCTGTGGGTTTAAAGTGACATAAAGATCATTTCTTTAAAGCAGTTTTTAAAACGTTATGATTATGAAATGAATCCCATTTCTTTTATGCTATATGGGTTCTTTATGAAATGATTGATGATTATATATGTGTCTCACATGATAATAAATACATGTCAAGGGTGAACCCAGATAGCGCTCAAATGCATTGGGTAAAGACATAATCTCTAGAGATGACCTTTTAGACTGATACCTTGGTGAATAACCTTGGCAATTCTTAATGACAGCTTGGGGATGGACCTTGGTGAAACGAAATGATTGTGAATATTTAATATTGTAGCAACATATTCATGTTATGAAAAATTTTATTTTTATTATGATATATCTCATGATTTCATTCTCATGCCTTAAAGTTCTTTTCATGACCTTATTGAAGTATCTCATGTTCACAAGTAAAATGTTTCTCTTGTTTCCCATACTGGGCCTTCTGCTCACCCTTTCTTTTGATGTATATCCCCAGGTTATGAGATGCAATAATGAACCTAGAATGAACATGAGGAGAATCCTTTCAAGTGTTTAAGACATTTTTTTTATGTTTTCATATTTTATGTTCCTGGTTTCCAAGACATAAACCATAATGATCCTCGGTTTTGTAAAATTTAATGAAAGTTTATGTGATAAAAAGGAGGGATGCTATAGTTGGTATCAAAGGATGGTTTAATTATTTGTGGAAATTAGGATATGAAAACATTAGGAAGAAACCTATAGAAAAGATTATATATAGGATATCTTCCTGGTATTTTGGTGAGTATTGAGTAATGGGTTGCCAAACAAATACATCCATGTCTGGATATGAGCAGGTAGTGTTGGCACTCGCATAGATGTATATAGGGTAATACCTAAAAACACCGCTTTGAGCTATACTCGAATGTGAACTAGTACACGACAACGGGAATTGATGAACTCCTGGTTATGACACTCCCGTGGGATATGCTTTGGTAAATTCATAAGCTTAGTATGAACAATTGTTAAAGGAACAAAGATAAAATAAAATAATGATTCACATAAGAATATATGATCATGGATAACCTATATGGGAACCCAGGGGATCACAATATAGGGTATACTTTTCTACTAAAAGTTATCCTTATATGCTTTATGTTCCTTTTCATGATTATTGGATAAGTATTTAATCCCATAAATTATACTTTCTCTTCTTAGTTAATGGTGGGAAATGGAAGAACATGTCCCAAAAACCAATGTGATAGGAAATGTGACGATTGCCATATTAATATGATAGAGATGATTAAGGTATTAAAATATGAATATTATTTTGGAAGACGTTCACTATTTTGGGGACCCTGTAAGTTCGAGTTAAATAGATTACTACGGTATTTTTATTGAAGAGTAAGGTTGACTTATATTTATAAGAATCGATGAATTTAAGCTGGACTTATAGTAATATAGGTTACTTATGGGAATTATTAAACTATCTTGGGTAAAATATGTTTATGTTAGCTACTTTTGTTATAATATGTTAGGAGTGGTTGATGTTTTTTGGAGATGAACAATGAAGTTTATTTCGGAAGACAATGTTATCAAATCTCTCTTGTATTTGGGTTTCAATCTTAGTTTGATTTATTTTGAGGAATTTTGTGGAATGTTATTTATGGAATGGTATATGATGAACTTTGGGTAGTACCATAGAACTTTGAAGATTTAAAATTAGTTTCTATTCTTATGGGATTATTTCTTTTTGAAGATTTGTTTTACCTTACCCTTTCTATTTTTTGGATAATGTTTAAAGATAGTAGAAATAAATAAATAATCTTTTGTGGATTATGTGATTCTCAAGAAGATGATTCTTGCGTTTTGATGAGACCAAGTAGTTTTGAATTCTTATTGTTTGGAGAAAAGATTAGTTTTGGTAGAAACATATTAAAGGATGAAACTCTACATGAAGTTAGGTATATTTTCTTATGTTTTTGTTCTACGTAGTAAATGAATTCCTCAAAATTATGAAAAGGAACGTAAAACAAAAAATTTTATGGTTTACGTTTCCTACTAGGTAATCAAAGATCGTTTACACAAATCATATGTTTGGGATTTTCGTGTGGTTAAGTTTCTCCTAATCATGTTCTCTATCACTCCCCCTCAGAACTTGACCCTTTGCTTTTCTTCCGTGTCCATGTTTTCCTGCATGGAATCCTAGTGTGGGTTAACTCGGGTGACCTTTGAACTTCTATTTCATTCTTTTAAAGTAATAGTTTTACTAACTCGTTTTCTGAAATGGGACTTTCAATGAAATTTCAAAACCCAATTTTAAAAATTGTGAGGATTCAATTTCATAAGGGGGGAATATTGTAACGACCCAAAATTTTGAAAAAATCTTGTTTCCTAATTTTGTGTTTTATTTTTTTATATACTCAATAAAACTATTTCATTTGATAACATGAGTATAATTAAAATGAGACCATTGGGTTTTGACTGTTATATGACCATTGGTCAATATGACCGCTGGAAACTAAACGTTTCTATTTTTGACTCTAAATACAAGTAATCTTGGTTAATTAATATAGGAAGAAGATTCGGTGGCCTCACCCAATAGTGTTGTGCCGATCGAAGCCCATCTAACAGAACTTTGGAAGGAGTTAGCACCACTGGGCATTGCTCTAGACCAAACCCAAGCTGAACTTCATCGTGTGAAGCTAGAACAGGAGCGCCTACACGAGAAGTTCAAACTGATAGAAATTACTACTCGTGCGATGTTGGCCGAGCCTCCCCCAGATTTTCTTACCTTAGAACACCTTACACTTCGGTCCTATGCTGGTGTGATAAGGGGCTACGTAAGGAGACCGTAGCTGCCTTGTGTAATCCTTTGTTTTAAATAAAAATTGGCATTTCTTCCTATGATGATGTTTATGAATTTTCAAATGACCGGATAAATATAATATGCATATTTTTGATGAATTTTAGAAAAAGGATATTTTAAAAATGTTTATGTAAAACTTAAATAATTAAGAATGTGTAATGATTTTTGAAAAATGGTCTTCTACAATTATGTTCAGTACACAATTTAGAGTCTAATAAGATAAACATGATTTTAAATGAATAGTAAATTATGAATAGTGATTTTGTGCTTAGGATTAGTAAGGTTACCAAATGGATTAGTAATCTCACTTAATAAAAGTATTAATATAATCTAGGCACCTTGATTAAGTAATGTGATTCAATAAAATGGTTAAATTGCGGTTTCAGAAATTATTATCCAAGTATTTGTTTTTTCGGGTGAATAGTGTTTTTTTAATTAAAATTTAAATTAAAAATATTTAGAAAATTATTTTTATAAAATGGATTTCATTTTTTGAGCTCAGAGCATCGATATTATGTTAAGGTAATTTTGGGGATTTTTTTGAAAAAGTTGAATTTTTAGTGAATAGTGTATTTATTTAAAAAATAAATTAAAATTATATAGAAAATTATTTTTATAAATTGGGTTTCATTTTTGAAATCAGTGCATTGATATTTTATTAAGGTGAAATTTTGAGATTTTTCTAAGAAGGTTGAATTTTTAGTGAATAGTAAAAATACAGTTCTAGGGTTTCAGTATGTTTAAGAACATCATAACTGTGTCATGATGATTTCATGAGATATTTTATGGGTTGGCCGACCAAAGGTGATGAAGTATTTTATGGGGGGGACCCATGTGGCCTAACTCCATGGGAAATGCCATGGGAGAGCACATGGTTTTGAGAAAACCACTTTTGAGGTGTCCCTTGGCCATTAATGCCATGTCCCCTCACTTTCCCTATAAATATCAAGCCATCCTCTCATCCATTTCGACTCCCCACTATTCCCCAACGAATTTATGGTCTCATTACCTCCCATTGAGTCCTACCAAGGTTCCCCCAATCCCTCAAGGTCCCAACGTTTGAGTTTTAACAGTTTCATTTTAAGGTAAGGGATCCGACCTCTCTCTTTCTTTTTAAGAAATCTCTTTTATGTAATTTATTTTATGGTCCATATTCTTATGTTAATGTATGTTCTTTTATACTTCTCTTACTTCCCTTTTCATGTTCATATAATGAGAGATCCCTCTTACTCTCATTATTTCGTTTCATGATGTTTTAAGTAGCGCCATTAGGCCGCAAATATTTTTTGTAACAGATTTTTTATCCCTTCTCATTTATCAGGATTTATTTTAATGTAAAGTATTTCATGTTCCTTTTTATTATATTGGGGTAGGATATCTAAATTTATGATACTGATATTTTATTATAATATGATTAGTGACCCCATTTGATCTCTTTAATTCAATATTTTGATGTTCTAAGTGGCATTGTTAGGCTGCCGAATTTTTAAGTGGGTCTTTTACCTTTCTCCTTTTTCAAAGTTATAATTCGATGTCAAGTCTTGCAAGTTCCTTTTTATTATGTTGGGGTATGATATATAATCTATCATACTGATATTGTATGTTAATATGATGAGAGACCCTATTTGATCTCATCAATTCGTTTTTGTTGATGTTTAAGTGGCGTCGTTAGGCTGCCGACTTTCTAAGGGGTTCTTTCACCCTTCTCATTTTCAAGATCTAATTTCATGTAAAGTCTTTCATGTTTATTTTTATTATGTTGTGGTATGATATCTATATCTATAATACTGATCATTTATGATCATATTATGAGAGACCCTATTTGTTCTCTTCAATTCAGTATTTTGATGTTTTAAGTTGCACTGTTAGGATGCCGAATTTTTAAGAGATTCTTTAACCCTTCTCATTTTCAAGATCTACATTCATGTCAAGTCTTTCAAGTTCCTTTTTATTATTTTGGGGTATGATCTCTATATCTATCATCCTGATTATTTATTTTCATATGATGAGAGACACTATTTTATCTCGTCAATCCACTTTTGGAAGTTTTAAGTGACACTGTTAGGCTGCCGAATTCTCATAAGAGAAATCTTATTTTTGTCTTTCTTTCAAGTTATTCATTTCACATGGTATATCATTAAAATTTCATTACCATGTTGTTAAATACTATATATTCTATTCCCCTACTATTTTATGTATCATTTTTGAGTGGGTGACCCATGTCCCCTCTCTTTTCAATGTTTTCTAAAACCATGTATCGTAGACGTTCTGCTGCATAGTTTTCGTCTCAAAATGCCTCCCTCTTTATCTCAAAATTATTTTAGGTTATTAAGTGAATACTCAAAGCTATTATTTCTATAGGGGTATTCACATATATATCAAAATGTTATATTTTAAATTCGGGGATTTACATACATGAAACCCGGTTTCACTTTTCTGTGGGATTAAAGTGACATAAAGATCATGTCTTTAAAGAAATATTTAAAATGTTATGATTATGAAATGAAACCCATTTATTTTATGCTATATGGGTCGTTTTTGAAATGATTGATTATGAAATATGTGGCTCACATGATAATAAAGGTAGGTCAAAGGTGCTCCCAGATAGCGCTCCAATGCATTGGGTAAAGACTTAATCTATAGAGATGACCTTTTAGACTGATACCTTGGTGAATAACCTTGTTAAATTTTAATGACACCTTGGGGATGGACCTTGGTGAAATGAAATGATTGTCAATATTAAATGTTGTAGCCACATAATCATGTTTTGAAAATTTTTATTTTTATTATGATATATCTCATTATTTCTTTCTCATGCCTTAAATTTCTTTTCACGACCTTATTAAAGCATCTCAAGTTTACATGTAAAATGTTTCTCTTGTTTCCCTTACTGGGCCTTGTGCTCACCCTTTCTTTTGATGTATGTCCCAAGGTTATGAGATGCAGTAATGAACCTAGGATGAACATGAGGAGAAGCCTTTCAAGTGTTTAAGAAGAATGTTTTATGTTTTCATGTTTTAAGTTACTAGTTTCCAAGACACTAAACCTTAAAGATCCTCGGTTTTGTAAAATGTAATGAAAGTTTATGTGATAAAAAGCCGGGATTCTATAAGGATAATTGTTTCATTATAAATTAATGTGGTCTATAAAAAGTGGTAATATAACCATAAATGTTAAATTCGATACACATTACAATTTAAGACCAAATTGATCTTGATACCAAATTATTATATGGTTTTGAAAATATTTTATATTTTTATGAATCCTACAATGAGTCTGCAGATAAAATATTTAATCTCCAAAAAAGTATATTTAGGTTCAAACTACTGGATCTCAGGTCTCTCTGATAGTTATATTAACATAACTACTTATTGATTTAGAAATTTAAATATTTTTATTATGATATAACCACTCTTATATTATCAACAAAAATATATGGTAAAATTAGATATTAAATTAAAGTTTATTTTTGAATGTGTATTTATTATTTTCATTATTAAATAAATATATATGTTTTAAATTTATTTATCCATAACGACCATTGATTGGTAAAAAGATAAGGTCATCTTTTAAATAAAATTCAAGTCTCTCAATATAATTATTTATGGAGCCACAAAATTTAAATTTCATGTTTATTTTAGTATACATAAATGATATTGATGTCCAGTTTTTTTATTAGTTAATAATAAGGATTCTAAATGATAGTTATATACATTAAAATCATCGATATGATTTTATATATAATTGAGTAAGATTTTTGTTTTTGATATTTCCAATTTTAAAAAATAAAGATTTTTTAGAGTTTATTATTAATATTAATTAATTCTAGGGTATTTATTAATCTTTCTTTAATGACTATAAATATCATAAATTTCCACTATTTAAAATTTTTATATATTTCCATTGATAATATATGATATAAGAAACAATCAATTTTTTATTTTTTTAGTTTCTGATCCATATGCCTTATTAAAATGTTACAAGATAATAATTTTTATTATTAATGAATGATTATTAATATCATATTGGTTACTGTGCATCAGGGACAGTGATATAACATATTGAGGTTACTAAATATTTCATTTCACATTAGAATTAATGGTACTTCAATGAGATAGAAGTTATTTTTATTTTTTCCAAATGAATTTTTATTTTTTTATGTAGTTGGAGAATAAATTATATGATTGTTAAGTAGTTGTGTTTATGTGATTAATATGGTTATAAGGTGCTACAAAATGGTATGTGATGTTTTGTGTCCATATTATGTTGGTTTATTTTCTTTTTATTTTTAGACATTGTCATGTATTTATGTTTACAATAATGACATTATTTGATCCCTAATAATATGTCGGTATTTGAATTATTATTCTAGGAAATATCCATGTTATACAACATTCGTGTAGAGACCCTTAGAAAACGAGTTGACGTGATGAATAATAATGTTTTTACCTTTAGAGAATCATTAAATACACACATCAAAAATTCTATATCAATCACACATAATGTTGAATTGGTTATATAATATTTTCCCACTCTAGTAATTTAATCCTTAAATCCCAGCAAAAACAATTTAAAAACTGTTATCATCCTTTTTCTTATAAGCATCAAAATTATTTATAGATTTATCTTTTCATAATTTCTGTTTTTTCTATTTTTTATCAAGTCCATATAGAATAGATAAATTATTAGTTTACGTGGGCTGTAGGATTATTACATTCATATTTAACTGGAAATGGTATAATAAGGGTAATTTACTGACATTACCTGTATGATTTAATTAACTAAAATAATAACAATGGTTTCTTCAAATCCTGGATTATATTTTTTCAAAATATGGAATTTTTTAATTATTGGTATTTTTTGATATTATTTGGTCTATTTTATTATCACTAAAAAGTTTTAAATAACTCATGTTGGGGATATATTTGGGTGAACCAATTGCTTAGGTTGAAACCACTAAATACTTAAACAAAAAGTACCCAGAATGAATGAAGTTCTTGAATGAGGAAAAAATTCCAAATAAATTGAATAAAACCCAGTAACCATACTAGTTGCCTCAATATGACTAGGTTAAACAAAAACTACTATCTATACAATGTAACCTCATATTCATGTATTGCTTTCTTGAGTTGGTAAGATCATAAAACAAGACAACACTTGTGAAATTTATATGGATTAATTTTCATATTTTAATATCCAAATAGGATTTATTTCATGATATTATTGACATAAGAGTGTTCATTTGTTCAAATTTGACATGAGAAACGGATTAAGTAAATGATGATGTCATATAATGAATTTGAGGTATATTCTTTTTCATTATATTCATTTAAAATTTCTATATAATATGTTTTTTATCAGAAATATAATTTTTTGTTCAAATTTTTATCAAAATATTATGTAATATAATGTTCTCTTCCATTTTTATAATTTATAACTATAAATAAACGTTTTCTATATTAAAAATATTTTCAATTATTTATTCACCACAAATAAATCATATAAAAAGAAAAAACATTATTACTATCAGTAATATATAAGATTTTCACTAGCTTCCATACTAATCTTTACAAAGAATGCATGGTTACTTGTTTTCATATGAAAATCATCAATTTTATTATCAAAATAATGGTTTCATGACAATTACACAATATCAATACATTTATTATTTAATTTTATTAGAATAAGATTCTTTAAAATTATTATTGTATCAAAATTAATCGTGATTCATATAAATGGGTTCTAGATGAAGGATTCCTACATTATCTTATAAATTTATTCCATATTTTAAGTAATGTACTATGAAATTTGGAATGACCTTATACAACATTAAATAAACACCATGTAATTTTCTATTTCACTAACAAAATTATTTTCAAGAAAACAATATTCAACATTTGGTAAACCATCATTAATAGAAAAAACAGAACAAATCATGTTGACACTAGACATGTTGGATGATGAACTTATAGAAGATATTAAAAACTATATACCACTTACCTCTATTAAAATAACTAAATCTTGTTCTAATTTACTATATAGATTGTTCCACAATCAACAATATCAACTAGTTATTTTAATAAATGTTACAATAAAATGAAAATTATAATAAATTCAATATTAATGTGGTTTAAATATTTAATTTATGAAAACTAAACCATTAGTGGACCCTTATTTGAATTTCTATAAAATATATTCATTAAAATACTCTTTTTTTCACATAACCAATGCATGTTGATGTATCATTATTTTATAAATGATGAAATTTTCATATAAAATAACACACTGATGAATTTTTTAGGGACCCCGTCCAAAAGAATACTATTAAAAATCCTATTTGAGATCATGGTAAATGAGTTGGAAGCCATTTAAAATAATAATATATTTTTATGCATCAGGCACATTACATATAATATAAATTTGGAAATATTTCCATAACAGTAGAATTTATCTTTTCTATTCTAAATATTCCCTATAACATTCCCTGCAATGGAATCAATGTACTAAATATGAATAATTTATTTATTGGATGAACACTATATTAATAATAATATAATTCATTATTAAATATTAATTACTATAAAAATATGAGAATAATATCCAACCAATAAAAACATCTCATTTCATGATGGTTTTTATTCAATATATTTTTTGACATCAAACAATAAATTGCACAAAAATGAATGGTTTCATTAAAATATTTCTCATATATCTATGAAAATTAGTAAATTATTTATGGAATTGATTTTAGAGGCACTATTTAAAAAATAAAAACCCATTAAACTACCAACTAAGATATTTTATATGAAATAATTTGGTTTATACTAGGAATATGATGAAAAAATGAACAAGTTAATAGATAGAGTTTCTTACTAATATAGAACCCAATTGATTTTATGAAATCTACATTATCAACCCATAAATTAAATTTAAAACTATGTCAATCAGATGTATCAAAAAGTCAAGTCCAAATTACTTTTACAGATACTATCTTCTTCAGATTATCTAGAATTAACCCCCACTCCAACTTTTCATACAATATTTATATATCAATTTTACCCATCAAATTTACACATAAAACTTTTTAATTGAGTAATATTAATATAATCTATGATTAGACTATGAGACCATGAATACTCCTACCTTTAAGGACAAGATATTGTCCATGTCACATAATTGGTCTGCAAAGATAAAATATACTATCATTATGAATTTTAATAATGATTTTATGTCAGATTTTACCTATATTATTATAATTATAAACTCTAAAATGAATTATTTGGGTAATATTGGAAACAAATACATGAGATGTAACTATTATAACTCTTGGAATGTTCCCACAAATAATGAAACTGAGCATTTATTTAATAAATTTTTTTATTTCATTATTATAAATTAAAAGAACACATAATACCATATGGGTCATGCGAAATTCAGATTTATAGAAAAACTATGTATTACAATATTACAACTTCATCACAAATATTAACCATAATTTATTATGATTTTCAGTATCATCCATCCCCTTATTTATAGGTTCATCAAAGATAAACCTTTTTACACCACACACAAGGTTTTCAAAAAAAATTATTGAAATCTAGGAATCAACATCACCCCTAGAGTTTATATTAATGTATTTAATTAAAAAATAATAATATATGGTAATTTTGAGAATTAGATCTTTTCATTATTGGATGAATGTGAGTTTTTTATTTAATATTTTTTCCTATGAGATTCAACATTTTATTATCTTTTCTAATTAAACAAAAAGCACTACATCAATCATATGAAATATTTTAGTACTATTTTATGGATGTTATATCCTTTTCCAGAAACCATGGTATGATTATTATTTGATTTATTTTTTATTTCTATTATTTTTGGAAACATTTTTAAATATTATTTGTTAATAATGTAGAAATAATCATCTCTCCAAACATAATTTATCTTTATAGATAAAAGCCATCCCCTGAAATATCAGTAACAAGCAATGTTTTTTCCCTGGAATATTATAGATATCATATTTAATTATTTTATACCTTGGGTTTTCCTTTGGTGTGGAATTACATTATTTTATAAAAATATATATTTTTGTCTTCCTTTAATAGCTATTGCTGCCATCTTATTTTTATCATTATATGGTTTATCCTCTTCGATTTTTTTTTTGGAATTGACTAATTTTGGAATCATATTAGTTTCATTAAGGTCCATTATTTGGATGAAACACAATGTTTCCAATTCAATAGGTATATTCTATCATTACGGTGAGATTTTATATTCTTATAACTATGAAAATCACCTTCTCTGATATGTTTTGAAAATGGTCATTTTCATATATCTATTCAAATTAGAATCCATGATGACATAAAAATTAACTAATTCCCTTATAGAAATGAACAATTTAGGTGTATATTTAATATATAATATGATTATATAAGTCCTCATAGAAATATAAAAAAGGAAAATTATATTTATTTTTCTTAGTCGGAATCATCATTTTCTTGTTACACATATTCCCTACATCAGTAAACATGGTATATTTGTTAGTTGGATATATCTTGTTATTATTATTGTTTTTTCCCACTAAACATGTACAAGATATGTTGTTTTTTTAATATAGTATGGTTTTATAAGGACTATATTAGATCATATATTTAATTATATTGAACTTTTTCTAAATTTAAATTATATGTTAAATGATAACCAGTAAGATTTTTAATCCATTATATCAATACACATTTAAGGTGGAAAAGATATTTTGTGGGAGGGAAGTTTTTGTATTCTAGTAGAATCATTATAGGGAAATGATAAATAGATTTATGTCATTTGGTATACTAATCCTTGAGTTGTCAACATGGATGAAGTAAATATATCAGTATGAAAATCATTTTTTTCTTCTATTTTTAAGGCTACAATTCTAATAAATATTTTTTACTCATTTTTTGGTATTCTATTTTGTTTTTTATTAGAGATTATCACTGTGAAACAACAATGAAAATTTTATTTTCCCTATTCTTGGAGAAAGCTAATTTTTTTTATTTATGGTTCTGGTGATAGATCATTTTGGGTATTCTCTTTGGTTTTTTCTGATGGTGGTCATGGAGTTTAAGGCTTTTCTATTACAATTACAAGATGTTTACCACATATAATGGAAATGGATCACCCTTATTGGGGAATAAGTGGGAAACTGGTGCTTCTGATGGGTCCTTGGTGCTATGACTACAATGTTTCATTGACGATAGGGCATGTAGATGTCACTGGTACAAGTTATAGATCACTAATACTAGGAAAATAAATAGGTAGGGATGATTTTCCACTTTGGTAATAGGGTATGGATGGGTTGCTAGTACTGGGAACTAGATGGACATGGTTGGGCTGGGATATGTCACTAGTTCTAGGTAATGAAATTCCATGGATTAGAATCTATTTATGTGTGTGTGTTGGGTGATGGATCCTATTGGGTGGATGGTGTAACACCTGAGACTTTTATGTTATATAAATCATCAAAGGAATAGTTTTCTACACAACACTTGCTTGGCTTGCTTTACACGCAATCGCGACCTTCCTCGATAGCTTGTGTCGTACGCAATACCGAGTTTTACTAAACAACAATATGCTATTAAAACTAGCCGTTATGAATAGTAATAACCACTTTTTGAAATTTTATAAATTTTATTTTTCAAAATGGAATTCATTTTTGGACTCAGAATACCAAAATTAGCCTAGGGTGAAATTTTGGTATTTTTCTGAAAACTTTCAATTTTTGATGAATAGTGAAACTACTAAGTGGTAGGTTAAAAAACTGAATTTTGCATAAAACATAATTTTACCGCTTCTGTGAATGGAATTTCAAAAATCCGACAGACACGGTTAATATCAAAGACTAAAATGTGGTTCAATGAGATGAAAATAATTTTTGGTGAATAGTAACTTTTTACTTTTTTTTACCACGGTTAATAGAAAATAGGGTAACTAAGGGTAAATATGATATTACTATTACCCTAACACATGACCTAATTCTATTGGATAAGTGTAATTCGACCAAAAACAACCTTATGAATAAAATATGACAATTTAGGCCCACTTGGGTAAGATTAGGACATTTATTATTAATTTATTTAAAGAAGGGTTAAAATAGTTAAAATCAATGTTTAATAAGTAAATCATTTTTAATATGGGGTTATACATAAGTTAAATTCGACTATAAATATTAATTAGAAAGCTAAAAGGAATTCCTACATAATGGTATTTTATTTATAATTTTTAGACATTAAATAATTTAATTTATTTATGACACAGTTATGATGCAGTAATTATCTTATTTATGAAATATTGACATAATTGATGTTATAAACACCAAAATAAATGTAATTTGAGACTTTTTATTAATTAAACAAATTTTATAGGTTACTATGATATATTAGTGTTGATTTAATCAACTTGGTTCGAACATATAATTCTGTTATGACTTTCACAAAAATCATATATCAAATAGTGTCAAAATTGACAGAAAATTGTTTTTAAATCAAATATTATATTATTAATTGTTATTTTATTAATCAAAATCTAAGGATCGGCCAAATGACTTAGATATGAATATATATATTAATAATAAACAATTTGGGGTTCGTTTGGCATGTTATAGTAAGTGTATTAACCATATAGTGAAAGAAAACAAAAAGACATGGTAAAAGTTAAATTATTTAACTTAGAGTTAAATCTAATTGATAAGGTTAAAATAATACCCTAAACTTGTCTAAATCCTATTGGTTGATAGGATTGCGACCATTCCCCACTTTAGCTTCGAAATAAGACACTTTGGAACCATTATAAACCGATTTTGACTTCAATATAAAATAATATTTGGAGATATTCCTAAGGTGCCCCTCTCCTCCATTATAAAAGGGCACCTCCTCCCCCTCCTCCTCACACCAAATTGAGCACTCAAGCTCGGCCAAACCCTGCCAGTTTTTCCTCTCCACTCCCCTAGTATAATCCTAGAGGTCATTGTCTTCTTCAAAGACCAATATTAGTTCCCTAAGTGGAGGATTCAAAGAAGTGTTCCAAAAAAGAGGTAATATCCATTACCGATCTTTTCAATTTCTTTCTTCTTCAACTTCTTCTTATTTAGTTGTTTCAGGATAAAGTAATAACATCAGTATTACTTACATACTTATATGTCATTATAAATATGAAACAACCCTAATTCACCTTCTATCCATCCTACGGAAAAATGAAATCATCGCGTGTGCGTACGTACGGAATACCGTCTCCACGCCGTGGTGTAATCTATTTTCCACCATCACTTTACAATGATGGGTATAATGGTGTAATGAGTAACTATGTTTGATTATTATAAAGTAATATTGATACTGAAATAATATATATATATACTCCAATACAATTCCACGATCATAGGAACGATATCATCACTCGTGCGTACGTACGGAATACCGTCTCCACGATGTGAAGCGACTCGTTCTACATGATCATCATTACATAATAATTATATAAATGAATTGAATTAATAAATATGATATATGTTACAGTAATACCATTCTGGATATAAGGTATCTATAACCTTAAAAGAAGAATACGAATTTATTCGGCAAAACACGCATAAGAACAAAAGGCAATAAAGACCCGAGTAACAAGTAACAATGAAATATTACTAACAAGAAGCTAAGAATATGACCATATATGATATGATATCAATATGTATGATTCTGTAATAAGTAAATAACATTATTTAAACCATTATACAGGAGCTTCGGACACGTACAAAGCAAATCGGACCTAAGGTAAGGGAAAATACCACAATCTCATTTTTATCCGAGATTGTTTATTCATAAGTATTTACTGGGGTGTATTTTATCATCCACATCCATGTTCCTTCAATATGTAATATTGTTTCCATCCACTTACAATATTTTATATCCAATTTTACCCTTCGGTGAGTTTTTAGTAAAGAATATGAAAGTAATCTTTTGACGTTTTTTTCGCACAAGGTACTTTTTGACTTTTTCGACAAAGGTACGAAGAATGTTTTTTTTAACTTATACGGCATGTATGGATTTTTAAAACATTATTTCCAAGAAGATTCCTTTACAAGTTTTCATGTTTATTTTTAATCATCTTCTTTTATTTTAAAGTCGTATGACATGTTATGAAATGAAAAATGTTTTTTGAAGAAGAAAGGATATTTTCCTCAAGAATGGAGTTCAAGTGTTTTATCAAAATTATTTTCCATCTATGATAATAAAGGGTTTTGTTTTTATCCATATTATTACATTGATTTGATCATGTTGTGATTTAATTATTTTTATGAATTCCTTTATCTTATATGAATTGTTTTATGATGTCATGTTGTTTAAGAATCCCATTTTTATTACATGGGTTACGCAATGATGTATGGTTTATGATTATGTGCACACATAAGAAAGGATTCATTATGAGATGGGTGGGACCTATATCTCCCTCCAATGCATTGGGTAAAGATTTTATATCTCATGAGATAGACATGGCTGGAACAGAAGGTTATTTCGGTTCAGTGATATAGGACTGAAACGAGGAGTGAACTCGGTTCAGAAAGGGACTTTGTCCACTAAGATAGTCTTGGCAATGAGTCATGACTAACAAGAAATGATTTTCCATGATTATGTGTGCATGCCACAAAGTTTCAAGTTTTATGTTATGATTATGTGGATCTCATTTTCACTTCTATGATTTATTCCATGATAAGATATTATGATCTCTTTTGCAGGTTTTTACTTTCAAAAAGATATGATATGATTTTTATTTCCTTTATTTGCCCTTGCTGAGAATTTGAGCTCACCCTTTTATGTTTTCTTTTCCCCAGGTCAGGAAGATGGATATTAAGTAGAATATGCTAAAAGGGACCCTACATATGATGAAATAAATGGGAGACACTGTAGAAGATTTATGAACCAGTTGTTTATGTTTCCCAGTTTCTAAAGACACTATACCTATACGGTCCTTTGTGGTTTTGTCATATGTTGTATTAAGTGTGCTTAAATTTTGAGGTATTAACAATGTATGTAAAGTATGGGTCGTCATAGTTGGTATCAGAGGAAAGGTATAGTCAACCTTTGGAAACTAGGATGTGAAAGCCTTAGTAAGAACCCTAAGGATAAGACTAAGCATAGAATACAATCATAATGTTTTAGAAATGGCCATGAATACCCTAGGATAAAACCTTAAGTGTGAAATTTTATCCTTGATTATGTGGTTTTCCTATTATAATTAGTGTTTCTCACACTATTCTTCTTGGTTTTAGTCAATGGATGGAACACGAAGGAACCGTGTTAATGCGGAATGCGATGGGCAATGCAATGATTGTCCCCTTGAGTAACCAAACGATATGGGAGCTGGAATGCAAAATCTTGTAGCCATGCTCACACAAATTTCTCAAGTTATGAATCATGCAGGACTTCCAAACGAGCAAAGGAAGGAGCAACATTCTGTTGAATCCTTCATGAGGCAGCGTCCACCTTCTTTCAGTGGGTCTACTGATCCATTAGTTGCTGAACAATGGATTAGTACTACTGAAAAGATATTTTCAGTTCTTCAATGTTCTGAACATGATAAAGTCATCCTAGGAGTGTATCATTTGGAAGGAGATGCTGATCAATGGTGGAATCTTAATAAGAATACGAGTCAAAGGGATGAAATTGAGTCTATGGAATGGGACGAGTTCAAGAACTTATTTTTCAATAAGTACTTCCCTCGTATTCTCCGAACAAAGATGGAGAAAGAGTTTCTTGAACTGAAGCAAAGGGATGATGAATCTGTTGGTACCTATGAAGCAAATTTTACAAGACATGAAAGGTACGCTTCTGGTATTATTATCCAACCTGAGAGTAAGATCGATCGATTCTTTAGTGGCTTAAAACCAAGTCTTCGAAGGGCGTTAGCCATAAGGGACTTCAATAGCTACGAGGAAATCGTTCGATGTGCTCTCAAAGTCGAGATGGAGATTGGAGTAACCCATCAGTCACATGGGTTTGATAAGAAGAGGAAGATGGAATTCAAAGGAAAATCTAAAGAGCACACTGAAAAGAAGATGAACTTCCCCTTATGCTCAAAGTGTGGAAATAAACATAGAGGGAGTTGTCTTAAAGGGACAAGTAAATGTTTTAAATGTGGAAAGTAAGGTCATCGGGCATTTGAATGCCGCGATAATGGGAAGAAGATGTCTAATGATGCAAACAAAGGAAGGGATACACAGAATGAACCTACTACACTTCAATGTTTCATGTTCAAGGAGATGGGGCATTATGCCAATCAATTCCAAAATCCAAAGGTTGATGATGATGGTCGACGTCAATAAAATCTTAAGGCTAAAGACAAAGGAAAGTCACATGCAATTTCTATCAGCGATGTGGAGTACGATAACGAAGTGGTGAAAGGTACACTTACCATCCACTCTAAAGTAGCAAATGTTTTATTTGATTCTGGATCCACCCACTCTTTTATTTCTAAAAAATTTTCTAAGGGTATCACCGTACTACCTCAACAATTAGCTGTTGAGTTAGCTGTGACAACACCTAATGGCACAACAGTCGCATCAAAAGTTTATAATTCTTCTCCGATCGAAGTTTGTGGGAAAGTTCTTCCTGCAAATATTGTGATCCTTCCTTTAGTGGAATTTGATGTGATTCTTGGCATGGATTGGCTTTCTCTACATGGATCTCATATCAATTGCCAAAGAAGGGAAGTCACATTTCATATTCCAGATCAATCTATGATCGTCTATCGATGCAAGGATGAATATAACCTTCCAGTGGAAATTCCTTCCATCTTATGGGTCTTGATACCACTAAATGAAGGTTATTTATCTCAAATGGTTGGGGAGAAACTTACGATTAAGAATATGCCCATCGTACGGGAGTCTGATGATGTCTTTCCGGAGGAATTACCGGGTCTTCCACCAAATCGTGAAGTTGAGTTTTCCATATAACTCGTACCGGGTGCTTTGCCTATTTCAAAGACACCATATAGAATGGCCCCAACTGAGTTGCAGGAATTGAAGAAGCAACTCCAAGAGAATCTGGATAAGGGATTCATACGCCCTAGTGCGTCACCTTGGGGAGCACCTTTTTTATTTGTTGATGGATCAATGAGACTCTACATTGATTATCGAGAACTTAAAAATATCACTATCAAGAACAAATATCCTCTCCCACGCATTTATGACTTATTTGTCCAACTACGCGGAGCTCAATACTTTTCCAAGATTGATCTTCGTTCAGGGTATCATCAATTAAGGGTCAAAAGGGAGGATATACCAAAGACGGCTTTCCGTACAAGGTATGGACACTATGAATTTATAGTGATGCCATTTGGTCTTACTAATGCCCCTGCTATCTTCATGGATCTAATGAATAGAGTCTTTAGAGACTATCTTGATCCATTTGTGGTAGTCTTTATAGACGATATTCTTGTCTATTCAAAGAGCAAGGAAGAGCATGAAGATCACTTGAGAATTATATTGAAGACCCTGAGAAAGGAGAAGCTTTATGCCAAATTTACCAAGTGTGAATTTTGGCTTTAAAAAGTTGCATTTTTGGGTCACATAATCTCAAAAGAGGGGATATCTGTGGATCCAGCAAAAACAGAGGTTATCGAAAGATGGTTGAGACCAACAACAGTAACTGAGATCCGAAGTTTTCTTGGTTTGGCTGGATATTATCGACGTTTTGTAAAGGATTATTCACGATTATCTAATCCACTCACCAAGTTGACTCGGAAAGGAGTTAAGTTTGTCTGGACAGAGGAATGTGAAGAGAATTTCAAGGAGTTGAAAAGAAGGTTATCCAGTGCACCTGTGCTCACACTGCCTTGTAGTGGAGAAAGGTTTGTGATCTACAGTGATGCATCCAAGAAGGGATTGGGGTGTGTTCTTATGCAAAATGATATGGTGATAGCTTATGCCTCACGACAGTTGAAAATCCATGAGCAAAATTACCCAACTCATGATTTGGAGTTGGCTGCGGTAATCTTTGCATTAAGGATTTGGAGGCATTACCTTTATGGTGAAAGGTGTGATATTTATACTGATCATAAAAGTTTAAAGTATATTTTCACACAAAAGGAGCTGAATATGCATCAAAGAAGATGGTTGGAGCTGATTAAGGATTATGACTGCTCAATCCATTACCACCCTGGGAAAGCAAACAAGGTGGCAGATGCATTAAGTCGACAAGACCATGCTAGTTTATCCATGATGAGGATCACAAAGGATCCAATATTTATGGATTTACAAAGGATGGATCTTGGAATTATAATGGAAGGGGGAAAATCTTATCTTTCTCAAATGAATGTTCAACCATCTATACATGCGAAGATTAAGGTGGCACAAAAAGAAGATGTCGAGTTACAAAAGAAGGTGAGAAATGTTCCTGAATTCAACCTTGATTGTGATGGGATAATAATGTTCAGGAATTGGGTTTGTGTTCCTTCCATCCCCGAATTAAAGAAGGAGCTGCTGGATGAGGCTCATAGTTCTTCATTCTCTATTCATCCTGGAAGCACGAAGATGTATAGGGACCTGAAAGATTACTTCTGGTGGGATGGCATGAAAAGAGATGTTGTTGAATATGTCTCTCGATGCTTGGTTTGTCAACAAGTTAATGTTGAGAGATAGAAGTCTAAGGGGATGTTACAACCATTACCCATACCCGAATGGAAATGGGAAAACATCACTATCGACATTGTCACAGGACTTCCTAAAACATCCAAAGGCAGTAATGCTATCTGGGTCATAGTTGATCGTCTTACAAAGTCTGCACACTTCATTCCTATTAAAGAGGATTTCTCTCTAGATTAGCTTTCCATGATATATGTAGAGGAAGTGGTAAGATTGCATGGAGTACCACTTTCTATTATATCTGATCGGGATCCGAGATTTACCTCGAAGTTCTGGCGAAGTCTTCAGCATACTCTGGATACAGAGTTGAGTTTCAGCACTGCTTATCATCCCCAGACAGACGGTCAGTCTGAGAGAACAATTCAAACCCTAGAAGATATGTTGAGAGCTTGCTCTATGGATTTCAAAGGAGGTTGGGATCAACACCTACCTTTGGTGGAATTTTCTTATAATAATAGCTTTCACTCCAGTATTCAGATGGCTCCTTATGAAGCTCTCTATGGAAAGAAATGCAGGACTCCAACTTGCTGGGATGAAGTTGGGGAAAGAAAGCTGTTAGGACCTGATCTCGTTGATGAAATGGCAGAAAAGGTTAGATCTATTCAACAACACATAAGAGCAGCTCAGAGTCGACAGAAAAGTTATGCCGACAACCGAAGAAAAGACCTAGAGTTTGAAGTGGGTGATAAAGTGTTCTTAGGAATATCTCACTGGAAGAGGGTTATGAGATTTGGAAAGAAGGGGAAGTTGAGCCCTAGATATATCGGTCCTTTCGAAATACTGGATCGTGTTGGGAAGGTATCTTACCGATTGGCGCTTCCACCGAATCTCTCTCAAGTTCACGATGTGTTCCATGTATCTCTAATGAGAAAGTACATACATGATCCTTCACATGTACTCAGCTCAGAAGTTGTACCGCTGGAGCAAGCTCTTTCTTATGAAGAACAACCGATAGAGATTCTGGATCATAGCGAAAAAGTCCTACGAAACAAGACCACTCGATTGGTGAAAGTTATATGGAGGAACCACCAACTTGAAGAAGCTATATGGGAGCTTGAGGATATGATGAGGGAGAAGTATCCTCATCTGTTTGTTACAAAGTTACAAATTTCGAGGGCAAAATTCTTTTTAAGGGGGGTAGAATGTAACACCCGAGACTTTTATGTTATATAAATCATCAAAGGAATCTTTTTCTACACAACACTTTCTTGGCTTGCTGTACATGCAATCGCGACCTTCCTTGATAGCTTGCGTCGTACGCAATACTGAGTTTCACTAAACAACAATATGCTATTAAAACTAGCCGTTATGAATAGTAATAACCACTTTTTGAAATTTTATAAATTTTATTTTTCAAAATGGACTTCATTTTTGGACTCAGAATACCGAAATTAGCCTAGGTTGAAATTTTGGTATTTTTCTGAAAACTTTCAATTTTTGATGAATAGTGAAACCACTAAGTGGTAGGTTAAAAAACTGAATTTTGCATAAAACTTAATTTTACCGCTTTTGTGAATGGAATTTCGAAAATCCGACAGACACGGTTAATATCAAAGACTAAAATGTGGTTCAATGAGATGAAAATAATTTTTGTTGAATAGTAACTTTTTAATTTTTTTTACCACGGTTAATAGTAAATAGGGTAACTAAGGGTAAATATGATATTACTATTACCCTAACACATGTCCTAATTCTATTGGATAAGTGTAATTCGACCAAAAACAACCTTATGAATAAAATATGACCATTTAGGACCACTTGGGTTAGATTAGGACATTTATTATTAATTTATTTAAAGAAGGGTTAAAATAGTTAAAATCAAAGTTTAATAAGTAAATCATTTTTAATATGGGGTTATACATACGATAAATTCGACTATAAATATTCATTAGAAAGATAAAAATATTTCCTACATAATGGTATTTTATTTATAATTTTTAGACATTAAATAATTTAAATTATTTATGACATAATTATGATGCAGTAATTATCTTATTTATGAAATATTGACATAATTGATGTTATAAACACCAAAATAAATGTAATTTGAGACTTTTTATGAATTAAACAAATTTTCTAGGTTACTATGATATATTAGTGTTGATTTAATCAACATGGTTCGAACATATAATTCTGTTATGACTTTAACAAAAATCATATATCAAATAGTGTCAAAATTGACACAAAATAGTTTTTAAATCAAATATTATATTATTAATTGTTATTTTATTCCTCAAAATCTACGGTTCGGTCAAATGACTTAGATAAAGATATATATATTAATAATAAACAATTTGGGGTTCGTTTGGCATGTTATAGTAAGTGTATTAACCATATAGTGAAAGAAAACAAAAAGACATGGTAAAAGTTAAATTATTTAACTTAGAGTTAAATCTAATTGATAAGGTTAAAATAATACCCTAAACTTGTCTAAATATTATTGGTTGATAGGATTTCGGCCCTTCCCCACTTTAGCTTCTAAATAAGACCCTTTGGAACCATTATAAACCGATTTTGACTTTAATATAAAATAATATTTGGAGATATTCCTAAGGTGCCCCTCTCCTCCCTTATAAAAGGGCACCTCCTCCCCCTCCTCCTCACACCAAATTGAGCACTCAAGATCGGCCAACCCCTGACATTTTCTCCTCTCCACTCCCCTAGTATAATCCTAGAGGTTCGGGTCTTCTTCAAAGACCAATATTAGTTCCCTAAGTGGAGGATTCAAAGAAGCGTTCCAAAAAAGAGGTAATATCCATTACCGATCTTTTAAATTTCTTTCTTCTTCAACTTCTTCTTCTTTAGTTGTTTCATGATAAAGTAATTACATCAGTATTACTTACATACTGATATGTTATTATAAATATGAAACAACCCTAATTCACCTTCTATACATCCTACGGAAAAATGAAATCACCGCGCGTGCGTATGTACGGAATACCGTCTCCACGCCGTGGTGTAATCTATTTTCCACCATCACTTTACAAGGATGGGTATAATGGTGTAATGATGAACTATTTATGATTATTATAAACTAATATTGATACTGAAATAATATATATATACTCCAATGCAATTCCATGATCATAGGAACGATATCATCACTCGTGTGTACGTAAGGAATACCGTCTCCACGATGTGAAGCGACTCGTTCTACATGATCATCATTACATAATAATTATATAAATGTATTGAATGAATAAATATGATATATGTTACACTAATACCATTCTGGATATAAGGTATCTATAACCTTAAAAGAAGAATAAGAGTTTATTCGGCAAAACACGCATAAGAGCAAAAGGCAATAAAGACCCGAGTAACAAGTAACAATGAAATATTACTAACAAGAAGCTAAGAATATGACCATATATGATATGATATCAATATGTATGATTCTGGAATAAGTAAATAACATTATTTAAACCATTATACAGGAGCTTCGGACACGTACAAAGCAAATCGGACCTAAGGTAAGGGAAAATACCACAATCTCATTTTTATCCGAGATTGTTTATTCATAAGTATTTACTGGGGTGTATTTTATCATCCACATCCATGTTCCCACAAAATGTAATATTGTTTACATCCACTTAAAATAGTTTAAATCCAATTTTACCCTTTGGTGAGTTTTTAGTAAAGAATATGAAAGGAATTGTAACACCCCATGCTTCCACGGTACGTTTCCCTTCGAATAATGCGATAGCGTGTGTTGTACGCAACCTCGAGTTCTAACACACACCACAACTAATTAAACTAGCCGTTGTGAATAGTACTAACTACTTTTTGAAATCATATATATTTTATATTTCAAAATGGACTTCATTTTTGGATTCGGAATATTGAAATTAGCCTAGGGTGAAATTTTGGTACTTTTCGGATAACTTTTATATTTTGATGAATAGTGAAAATTACTAAATTTTAATTAAAAACAACTTTTTTAATCAAAATAATTAATATTGATAAATTATGAATATGAGTGGTTTTAAAGTATATTTAGAATATATTTTTACCATTTAATTTAATGTTTGTCATTGGACATAATTTTACAATTAAACCGAACATAAACAAGTGTCAATCTTTTGATAGTTATTATCTCTTAAAAACACGCTTTTTGTTTTGACAGCGGGAATTAATTTTAAATTAATTTCTGCCACTTCTATGTTTTGAATTTGGAAAAATGGATTACATATTTGGAATCAGGATGTCCAAATTATGTAAATAGGTAACTTTTATTTTTACACATTTTGTATAGTTACTGCGGTAAATATTTTATTTACCATGGTTAAATGGGTAAATCCGGTAAATAAGGGTTAAAAAATAATATTATAATAATACAAAATTACCCTTAAACGTGTCCTAACCTTATTGATGGACACATACCCGACCATGGGCATCCTTGGGTTGATTTGGGGACCCCTTGGAGCCACTTGTATGTGGTAGGGACACATTATATTAATAAAGTTAAAATAAAAATAAAAATGGCATAAGCTTACATCTTTTAGAAGAACAATTTTTACATAGGGTTATATATGTTGTATTTTCGATTATAAATATTCAATAGAAACTAAAACGATTTCCTACATAATGATATTTTATTTATAATTTTTAGACATCAAATAAGTTAAATTAATAATGACACAATAATGATTCAATGTTTACCTCATTAATAATTCATTTAAATAAATAAGATTATAATGATTAAAATATTATCTAAAACCTGTCCAATTCTTATTGGTTGATTTTATTTAGAATATGATTCATCGTATCTTCGACCTCAATGATTTTTGGACCATTATAAACCGAATATAATTATATTATAAAGTAATACTTTCACTCTTTCTTAAAGATCCCCTCCTCTCCCTTATAAAAAGAGACCACTTCTACTCATTACTCACACCTCTCAAGCCACTTGGCTCGTCCAAACCCTGCCCAAATAAGCTCCCCACATCCCTCTCCTCCTCCTTGAAGCGTCACCTTAGTCAGAAATCATTTCATGAAGTCCTTTGGTTCCAACCAAAGTGAGTTACCTAAATTAAAGGTAACGATTTCTCTTAAATTATTTTCATTTATTTTACTTCTCCAACCCCCAAAATCTTTTTATTTCCTTTCTTTTGTAACGAAAAAAGTATCCTCAATATACTAGGATGTTTTTATAAGAATTATTCGAACTACACATACCCACACCTCCATCTAATGGATGATGAATATAATGTTTCTGTGAATGGAAAACTAACACCTCACGAAACGATGATTGTTCAAATACATCTTACCGCCTCTCATGGTGGCCATTATGATGGCACTGTAATTAAGTGTTATATTAATGATACATATTTTATATATAAGCTTCTGTAATTCCATTTTATTTCATACCATTATTCGTTTCATGTTGTATATACATACGATAATTTCATTTGAGGAAGTTCGGACTACCGCCCCCTTAAAATGATATGACTCGCCCATACCACACATGGAACGTATAAAGAATGGTGTTAATGAACATAAGTAACATATATAAAATATTATATTATACTGGAATAATAATATACCTATGTATCATTTGGATTCAATTCTTTTAAAATGAAAAATTAAATGGAAGTAGCGTTCGTGCGTACGTCCGGACTACCGTCTCCACGAATGCGATGAGATTCATTCTCCATCATATCCATTCAAGTATAATTATCATTTGATGATTTAAAAATGATGTTTAAGGACTTGATATCATTCTGGATATTAATAATATACAACCTATCCTTTACAAACATGTCTTACGTAACAAAACATATAATAGAAAAAAAGTAAGTTCACACCCGAAACAATGATAAATACTAAGATATTATTATCAAATCAATATTAAAAGATCATATATGATATCATAATAATTTATATGATTCTTGTATAATTTAATAACAATTATTTCACCATTATACCGTAGGTTAACCTACCCCAACCATGGAAAAGTACAAGGTAAGGGTTATTTCACAATCTCTTCATTATCCGAGGTTGTTTATACGTAATAATCTACTGGGATCTCGTTATCATCCACATCCATGTTTCTTCAAAATGTATTTCAAAACATTTTTAATATTTAAAAGAATATGGGTTAAAGTCATTTATACCCTTGTTTGACTTTTTATAAGAGGTTTATAAGGGAATCTTTCCGTCATTTTCCAAACAAGGTGCTTTTTAACCTTTTCGACAGAATTAAGATAAGAATGTTTTTTTAACTTATACGGCGGGTGCGGTTATTTTCCGTCATTATAAAATCGTCAAAGCTTCCCTTACAAGATTATAAGAACATTTTCACGAAATTTTTTTATTTTATATGGCTCTTAAATGATTTCAATAATAGAAAGAGATATTTCTCTAAAAAGTGTTTTGATTTCATCTATGTCAACATCCTTTGACGGATTTTACGCTTATTTGAAGTTGATTTATTATGATACAAAACTTCTATATTGTATTGAAAGTTTTGTGATATGTTTGACTGTGGATGTGCTATTTCTATACCATTCATAGTTTATGGTGAAATTATTTACATTTCGTATGCTAGATTTAATACGAATGTTTATGTTATGTTTAAACCTTTTCATATGGGAATGAATTGGACTTAATATGTGACGGGTGGAGCCCGCTATAGCTCCTCGATGTATTGGTAGGTCTCATGAGACAAACTAGTGTCTTGGCACAAGGCCTTGGAAAAATCTTATTTGTAGTCTTGGCACGAGGCCTTGGCTATGTGGTTATGATAGTCTGACATTATGCATTCCATCATTATGAAAGTGGTTATTAATATTGCATGTGATTATTCGATTAGTAGAATATCCATGTGAATAAGTAAATGGCATTATTTCATTTTATTTATGCCATACTATGTTGAAGTTAATGTTTAAAAGGATTTGTTGTAGTTATGCATTGGCTCAAATGTTTATTCTTATTTATGAAAGTTTCCGCTATATTGTTATCCTTACTGGGCATTTGAGCTCACCCCTTTTCTATGTTTTATTTTCCCTAGGATGTGAAGAAGTAAATTATGAATGACCTGCAGGGATATTATGATGGGATAGTAGTATGGATTATGGAGACATTATGTTGTTGTAGTAGTTTTTCATTTTATGATGTAATGTAAAACTTATGAATATATCTAGTGTTTCCAAGGCTACTAAACCAATCGGTCTTTCGAGATTTGATCATTCTTGTGATCATGCCAATGTTATGTAATTAATGCATCGAATCTGGGTAACTGGGGTCGGGGCGTTACAGTTGGTATCAGAGGAAGTTTAGTATAAACCTTGGAAGCTAGATTTAGATAAACTCTGATTAGAGCACGTAGACATAAGATGAACTTTGAGGATTAGTATAGAAGAACTTCCTAGAATTTTGGTATTGTAGAGATTTTGTGAGTTTTCCGAGCAATACATCCCTGTCTGGATACGAGCAGGTAGAGGCGGCTCTGGCACAGATGTACCTAGGGGTAAAACCCGAAAACACCGCTTTGAGCTAGACTCGAACGGGAACTGGTGCACGACAACGGGCCTTGCTGCACTCTTGGTTACGACACTCCCGTGGGATATGCTTAGGATAACTCTCATTATATTTACAAATCATTATGAAGGGTTTATGAGTATATACTTCCTCAAAGAAAACATTTTTATGATTATGGATTATATCCATAAATAGTTCAATTTATGTTAAGTGTTATATAAGTATGGGATTATGTATTTTGATTCATAAACTGATCTAGTTTATGCCATTGTTTAGAAATGGCGCCTAGTGGAAGAAATGGAACTGTATCAATGCACACACTCCATGTAGGGATTTCCCTCCTGCTCAAGATAATTATAGTGGGGCTGGTGATGCAACTGGTGCCGATCAACTAATCACCATACTGGGACAACTTACTCAGGTTATGAATAATAACCTTACCCATATGGAGCACCCTGATCCACAGCGTGGAGGATCAATGTTAGATCGATTCATGAGGCAACAACCACCAACGTTCAATGGAAGTACAAATCACTTAGTAGCTGAGCAATGGATATTTTCCTTAGAGAAAATATTTCAGGCTTTGGGGAGCAGTGAACGGGAAAAAGTTATCATGGAAGTTTACCGCCTCACTGGAGATGCTGATCAATGGTGGTCATTGATTCAAAATACGAATGAAGATGATGAATTATCAAATATGGAATGGAGGGAGTTCAAAGATCTGTTTTTAGAAAAATACATTCCTCGTGACCATCGAGCAGATATGGAAAGGAAATTTCTAAGTCTGAGACAGAAGGAGGATGAGAATGTCGCAAAGTATGAGGCTAACATTACAAAGTTAGAAAGGTATGCTGGTGATTATATACGCAACCCAATAAGTAAGATTGATCATTTCTTTGATGGGTTAAAACCATTTCTCCGTCGAGCATTAGTCTCACAATCCTTTTCATCGTACGAAGACATTGTCTCATGTGCTATCAAGACCGAAAAGGAATTTTCTAAGTCATATGACTTTAAAGAAAAGAAAGAGAAGAAGAGCCCTGCTGATCAATCTGGGAATGGAAATAAGGGGAAGAAGGGAAAGGTTGAATATCTATCTTGTGGTAAATGTGGGAAGAAACATCCTGGTACTTGCTTGAAGGGAATGGGAGTCTGTTACAAGCGTGGTGAAAAAGGCCACCAAGCTCGTGATTGCATGGGGAAGAAGGAAGCTACCAACATTCAGTGCTCCAATTGCAGGGAGATGGGACATTATGCAAATGAATGTCTTAAGCGTCAGGAGAACTTATCTCCGAAAAGTCCAAGGGATCAAGGCCAATCTTATGCTATCACTACTGCTGAGGTAGAAGCTCCGAAGGACGTGGTGGCAGGTTATTTATTGGTTTCCTCAAGTTTAGCAAATGCATTATTTGATTCTAGATCATCGCATTGTTTCATATCTTCCTAGTTTTCTAAGAAAATTAGATATTTCCAATTTGATTTAATAAGGGAGTTGTCAGTTAAAACTCCTAAGGGAAGTATCATTGCAACAATGTTTTGTGAATTAGTCCCCATTAGAGCAAATAAATTTTCTTTATCTGTTGATCTCATCATCAAACCTATGATTGAGTTTGATATAATCCTCGGTATAGACTGGATTTCGGACTATGATGAGAAGATTTATTGTAAGAAGAATGAGGTTACGATTCTTGATGATAATGATAAGGAACACCTTATTTTTAAAGCAGAATCGTCACCACCTAATTCTTATTTAGATCCACCCCCAGTAGCTCAACTTAATTCAATTATTGGGGAGGAAGAGAATGAAATAACTGTCGGTGAGGAAAGGAATGTTCAAATAGAGGATGTACTTGTTGTGAAAGAATTTGTAGATGTATTTTCGGAAGATTTACCTGGACATCCTCCAGAACGAGAAGTTGAGTTTTCCATTGATTTGATTCCTGGATCAAGGCCTATATCGAAGACCCCTTATAGAATGGCCACTGTAGAATTAGTCGAACTAAAGAAACAACTAGAGGAATTGAGTAATAATGGATTTATTCGCCCTAGTGTTTCTCCATGGGGAGCCCCTGTTCTTTTTGTTAAAAAGAAAGATGGATCTATGAGGTTATGTATCGACTACAGGAAGATCAATGCTATAACGATAAAGAACAAGTATCCCCTACCTCGTATTGATGGTTTATTTGACCAACTGCATGGAGCTCAATACTTTTCAAAGATTGAACTTCGATCTGGATACCATCAGTTGTGTGTGAAGAAGGAAGACATTCCGAAGACAGCATTTCGAACCAGGTACGGGAATTACGAGTTTACTGTAATGCCATTTGGATTGACTAATGCACCCACTATATTCATGGATCTGATGAATAGAGTTTTCATGGAGTATCTCGATGAATTTGTGGTGGTATTTATTGATGATATCTTCGTATACTCCAAAACCTACGAAGATCATGAAAATCACTTGCGCATTATATTGAAGACACTGAGGAGGCATGAATTATATGGGAAGTTTAGCAAGTGTGAATTCTGGCTTCATGAGATTTCTTTTCTTGGCCATATTGTCTCTAAAGATGGAATCTCTATTGATCCTTCTAAGACCAAGGCAATCCAAGAATGGCCAGCACCTACGAGTATAACTGAGGTACGCAGTTTTATTGGTTTGGCAGGTTATTATCGACGTTTCGTCCAGAATTTTGCCCGATTGGGTAACCCATTAACGAAGCTCACACGTATAGTGGTTAAATTTTTTTGGACAAAAGAGTGTGAAGAATGTTTCTAAGAACTGAGAGAAGATTAGTCAATGCTCCTATATTGACTCTACCATCAGGGAATGATGGGTTCGTTATTTATAGTGATGCATCAAAGAAAGGACTTGGCTGTGTCCTTATGCAGAATGATAGAGTTATTGCCTATGCATCACGACAGTTGAAAATTCATGAACAAAACTATCCTACTCATGATCTCGAGTTAGCAGATGTGATCTTTTCTTTGAAGATATGGAGGCACTACCTCTATGGTGAAAAATGTGAGATTTATACTGATCACAAGAGTTTGAAGTATATTTTCTCACAAAAAGAACTCAACATGAGGAAAAGGAGATGGCTTGAATTACTCAAGGATTATGATTGCACGATACACTACCACCCGGGGAAAGCAAACAAGGTGGCAGATGCTTTGAGCAGAAAAGACCATGGAGTTTTGAACATGATGAGAATTGAAAGGGATCCAATTTTCATGGATCTAGTGAAGATGGACATTGGAATAACTAGGGAAGGTGAAACATCAATGCTTTTTCAAATGGTTGCCAAACCATCTTTACTAGAAAGGATTAAGAGTTCTCAGACCGATGATGAAGAATTTTAGAAGAAGATTAAAGCTGTGAATGATGGGAGATTAAGAGACTTTGTGTATGAAGATGGAATTTTGAAATTCGGGAAGAGACTTTGTGTTCCCGATTTACCTGATCTAAAAAGGGAATTGCTGGATGATGCCCATATTTCCAATTTCTCTATACACCCTGGGAGCACCAAAATGTATAGAGATTTGAAGGAACATTTTTGGTGGGACAACATGAAGAGAGAGATTGCTGATTTTGTGTCAAGATGTATGGTTTGTCAACAAGTGAAAGCTGGAAGGCAACAGCCTGGAGGAGTCATGCAACCTCTTCCCATACCGGAGTGGAAATGGGACAATATTACGATGGACTTTGTCATGGGGCTATAAAAGACTCCTAGAAGGAACAATGCAATATGGGTTATTGTTGATCGTCATACCAAGTCAGCACATTTTCTTGCTATAAGAGAAGTTCTACCCCTGGAACGTCTAGAAAGACTATACATTAATGAAGTTGTGAGACTTCATGGAGTACCCCTATCGATTGTTTCTGATCGTGATCCCCGTTTTACTTCAAGATTTTGGAAAAGTCTTCAGAAATCCCTGGATACTGAACTTCATTTGAGCACTGCTTACCACCCTCAGACAGATGGACAATCAGAACGGACTATTCAAACCCTAGAAGACATGTTGTGATCTTGCTCACTTGACTTTCAGGGTATGTGGGATCAATATTTACCACTGGTAGAATTTTCCTATAACAATAGCTTCCATTCGAGTATTCAGATGGCACCATATGAAGCGTTATACGGAAAGAGATGTCGTACACCAACCTGTTGGGATAACGTCGGTGAAAGAAAACTTGTAGGTCCAGAACTGGTGGAGGAAACGATGGAAAAGATGAAGGTAATCCAAAATCACATCAGAGCAGCTCAAAGTAGGCAGAAGAGCTATGCCGATAATCGAAGGAAGGATTTGGAATTTCAAGTCGGTGATCATGTTTTCCTGAAGGTATCTCCATGGAAGGGAGTCATACGTTTTGGTAAGAAAGGTAAATTGAGTCCCAAGTACATAGGACCCTTCGAAATTCTAGAACGAAATGGGGTTGTAGCTTACCGATTGGCAATGCCGCCAAGTCTCTCCAAAGTTCATGATGTGTACCACATATCTCTGTTGAGAAAATACATGCCTGACCCAACGCATGTACACACCTATGAGGAATTGGAACTGGAACCCGATCTGTCTTATTTCGAAGAGCCTGTCAAGATTCTTGATACGAGAGAACAAGTGCTGAGAAACAGGATGACGCGTCTGGTAAAAGTATTGTGGAGAAATCATAAGACGGAAGAGGCAACGTGGGAACCCGAGGAACTTATGATGAAGAACCAACCGAGTCTTTTTATGCAGTAATACCCTAGAAATTGCGAGGATGAAATTATTTGAAGGAGGGTAGAATGTAACACCCCAAACTTCCACGGTATGTTTCCCTTCGAATAATGCGATAGCGTGTGTTGTACGCAACCTCGAGTTATAACACACACCACAACTAATTAAACTAGCTGTTGTGAATAGTAATACCTACTATTTGAAATCATATATATTTTATATTTCAAAATGGACTTCATTTTTGGATTCGGAATATTGAAATTAGCCTAGGGAGAAATTTTGGTACTTTTCGGATAACTTTTATATTTTGATGAATAGTGAAAATTACTAAATTTTAATTAAAAACAACTATTTTAATCAAAATAATTAATATTGATAAATTATGAATTTGGGTGCTTTTAAAGTATATTTATAATATATTTTTACCATTTAATTTAATGTTTTTCATTGGACATAATTTTAAAATTAAACCGAACATAAACAAGTGTCAATCTTTTGATAGTTATTATCTCTTAAAAACACGCTTTTTTGTTTTGACAGCGGGAATTAATTTTAAATTAATTTCTGCCACTTCTGTGTTTTGAATTTGGAAAAATGGATTAAATATTTGGAATCAGGATGTCCAAATTATGTAAATAGGTAACTTTTATTTTTACACATTTTGAATAATTACTGCGGTAAATATTTTATTTACCAGGGTTAAAGGGTAAATCCGGTAAATAAGGGTTAAAAAATAATATTATAATAATACAAAATTACCCTAAAACGTGTCCTAACCTTATTGGTGGACACATACTCGACCATGGGCATCCTTGGGTCGATTTGGGGACCCCTTGGAGCCACTTGTATGTGGTAGGGACACATTATATTAATAAAGTTAAAATAAAAATAAAAATGGCATAAGCTTACATCTTTTAGAAGAACAATTTTTACATAGGGTTATACATGTTGGAATTTCGATTATAAATATTCATTAGAAAGCTAAAAATATTTCCTACATAATGATATTTTATTTATAATTTTTAGACATCAAATAATTTAAATTATTAATGACACAATAATGATGCAATGTTTACTTCATTAATAAATCATTTAAATAAATAAGATTATAATGATTAAAATATTATCTAAAACCTGTACAATTCTTATTGGTTGATTTTAATTAGAATATGAGTCATCTTATATTCGACCTCAATGATTTTTGGTCCATTATAAACCGAATATAATTATATTATAAAGTAATACTTTCACTCTTTCCTAAAGAGCCCCTCCTCTCCCTTATAAAAAGAGACCACTTCTACTCATTCCTCACACCTCTCAAGCCACTTGGATCATCCAAACCCTTCCCAAATAAGCTCCCCACATCCCTCTCCTCCTCCTTGAAGCTTCTTCTTAGGCAGAAATCATTTTGAGAAGTCCTTTGGTTCCAACCAAAGTGAGTTACCTAAATTAAAGGTAACGATTTCTCTTAAATTATTTTCATTTATTTTGCTTCTCCAACCCCCAAAATCTTTTTATTTCCTTTCTTTTGTAAAAATAAAAGTATCATCAATATACTAGGATGTTTTTATAAGAAGGATTCTAACTACACATACACACACCTCCATCTAATGGACGATGAACATAATGTTTCTGTGAATGGAAAACTAACGCCTCACAAAACGATGATTGTTCAAATACATCTTACCACCTCTCATGGTGGCCATTATGATGGCACTGTAATTAAGTGTGATATTAATGATACATATTTTATATATAAGCTTCTGTAATTCCATTTTATTTCATACCATTATTTGTTTCATGTTTTATATACATACGATAATTTAATTTGAGGAAGTGCGGACTACCGCCCCCTTAAAATGATATGACTCGTTCATACCACACATGGAACATATAAAGAATGGTGTTAATGAACATAAGTAACATATATAAAATATTATAATATACTGGAATAATAATATACCTATGTATCATTTTGATTCAATTCTTTTAAAATGAAAAATTAAATGGAAGTAGCGTTCGTGCGTACGTATGGACTACCGTCTCCACGAATGCGATGAGATTCATTCTCCATCGTATCCATTCAAGTATAATTATCATTTGATGATTTAAAAATGATTTTTAAGGACTTGATATCATTCTGGATATGAATAATATACAACCTATCCTTTACAAACATGTCTTACGTAACAAAACATACAAAAGAAAACAAGTAAGTTCACACCCGAAACAATGATAAATACTAAGATATTATTATCAAATGAATATTAAAAGATCATATATGATATCATAATAATTTATATGATTCTTGTATAATTTAATAACAATTATATCTCCATTATACAGGAGGTTAACCTACCCCAACCAAGGAAAAGTACAAGGTAAGGGTTATTTTACAATCTCTTCATTATCCGAGGTTGTTTATACGTAATAATCTACTGGGATCTCATTATCATCCACATCCATGTTTCTTCAAAATGTATTTCAAATTTTTTTTAATATTTAAAAGAATATGGGTTAAAGTCATTTATACACTTGTTTGACTTTTTATAAGAGGTTTATAATGGAATCTTTCCGTCATTTTCCAAACAAGGTGCTTTTTAACCTTTTCGGCAGAATTAAGATAAGAATGTTTTTTTTAACATATACGACGGGTGCGGTTATTTTCCGCCGTTATAAAATCGTCAAAGCTTCCCTTACAAGCTTATAAAAACATTTTCAAGAAAATGTTTTATTTTATATGGCTCTTAAATGATTTCAAAAATAGAAAGAGATATTTCTCTAAAAAGTGTTTTGATTTCATCTATGTCAACATCTTTTGACGGATTTTACACTTATTTGAAGTTGATTTATTATGATACAAAACTTCTATATTTTATTGAAGGTTTTGTGATATGTTTGATTGTGGATGTGCTATTTCTATACCATTCATAGATTATGGTGAAATTATTGACATTTCGTATGCTAGTTTTAATACGAATGTTTATGTTATGTTTAAACCTTTTCATACGGGAATGCATTGGACTTAATATGTGACGGGTGGAGCCCGCTATAGCTCCTCGATGCATCGGTAGGTCTCATGAGACAAACTAGTGTCTTGGCACAAGGCCTTGGCAAAATCTTATTTGTAGTCTTGGCACGAGGCCTTGGCTATGTGGTTATGATAGTCTGACATTATGCATTCCATCATTATGAAAGTGGTTATTAATATTGCATGTGATTATTCGATTAGTAGAATATCCATGTGAATAAGTAAATGTCATTATTTCATTTTATTTATGCCATACTATGTTGAATTTAAAGTTTAAAAGGCTTTTGTTTTAGTTATACATTGCCTTAAATGTTTATTCTTATTTATGAAAGTTTCCTCTATATTGTTATCCTTACTGGGCATTTGAGCTCACCCCTTTTCTATGTTTTATTTTCCCCAGGATGTGAAGAAGTAAATTATGAATGACCTGCAGGGATATTATGAGGGGATAGTAGTATGGATTATGGAGACATTATGTTGTTGTTGTAGTTTTTCATTTTATGATGTAATGTAAAACTTATGAATATATCTACTGTTTCCAAGGATACTAAACCAATCGGTAATTCGAGATTTGATCTTTCTTGTGATCATGCCAATGTTATGTAATTAATGCACCGACTCTGGGTAACTGGGGTCAGGGCGTTACTGGAATCTTTTGTCGTTTTTTTCGTACGAGGTACTTTTTGACTTTTCCAACAAAGGTACGAAGAATGTTTTTTTAACTTATACGGCATGTATGTATTTTTAAAACATTATTTCCAAGAAGATTACTTTACAAGTTTTCAAGTTTATTTTTAATCAAATTCTTTTATTTTAAAGTCGTATGACATGTTATGAAAGGAAAAATGTTTTTTGAAGAAGAAAGGATATTTTCCTCAAGAATGGAGTTCAAGTGTTTTATCAAAATTATTTTCCATCTAAGATAATAAAGGGTTTTGTTTTTATCCCTATTATTACATTGATTTGATCATGTTGTGATTGAATTATTTTTAGGAATTCCTTTATCTTATATGAATTGTTTTATGATGTCATGTTGTTTAAGAATCCCATTTTTATTACATGGGTTACGCTATGATGTATGGTTTATGATTATGTGGAACACATAAGAAAGGATTCATTATGAGATGGGTGGGACCTATATCTCCCTCCAATGCATTGGGTAATGATTTTATATCTCATGAGATAGACATGGCTGGAACGGAAGGTTATATCGGTTCAGTGATACAGGACGGAAATGAGGAGTGAACTCGGTTCAGAAAGGGACTTTGTCCACTAAGATAGTCTTGGAAATGAGTCATGACTAACAAGAAATGATTTTCCATGATTATGTGTGCATGCCACAAAGTTTCAAGTTTTATGTTATGATTATGGGGATCTCATTTTCACTTCTATGATTTATTCCATGATAAGATATTATGATCTCTTTTGCAGGTTTTGATTTTGAAAAAGATATGATATGATTTTTATTTCCTTTATTTGTCATTGCTGAGCATTTGAGCTCACCCTTTTATGTTTTCTTTTTACCAGGTCAGGAAGATGGATATTAAGTAGAATATGCTAAAAGGGACCCTAGATAATATGAAATAAATGGGAGACACTGTAGAAGATTTATGAACCAGTTGTTTATGTTTCCCAGTTTCTAAAGACCCTATACCTATACGGTCCTTTGTGGCTTTGTCATATGTTGTAATAAGTGTGCTTAAATTTTTAGGTATTAACAATGTATGTAAAGTATGGGTCGTTATAGATGGATCATGATTTTTTTGTTCATTTTGTATAAATATAATTAATCATATAATAAAGTTTTTTTTAAAATGAACAACTGTGAGAATCATATTTCGATTTATAATGAGAAGAGATATATTATATATGATAAATTAAAAAATATAATATTAAAATTTACTAGAAATAATAATTTATAATTTTTATTCGAATGTAATTTATTAAAAGTTATTATATGTTTAGAATATTATTAACCAACTAAATATTTATCATAAAAATATTTTTCTAAATATATACATTCACAAATAAATATATTAATTGTTGGTATAATTATATTTTTATCATATATTATTTATGTACCTCAAAAACATTTAGTAATATCGTTTCTTACTGATAGTTTATGGACATGGACATGTCTTCTAGTAAAACATTTTACCAAGATAAATTGTGCATTAACTATTATATTATTTCAGTTGGAAAATGATAAATATTTTTTACATAACCAATTTATACGGTGTTTATTTTCATGAATCACTATAACATGTTGAATGACTAGATAAAATTCCATTATTCCTGGATATATTAGTGCATTGGAAATTGAATTTTTTCAAAATGTATATCAATATGGCATTTCTGACCAGGGAATTAAAAGTATAAGTTTATATTAAACATCAGGATGGTTTTATGAATCATGAATATGAGAATATTTTATTTCAAATATATATGGTGTCAAACAATTTGAATCATGCACAAAGTGCATGGTATTATCTATATGATTAATATTTCAATAAACATAGCTTTAATTGAGAAGAAGTTGATGGAAATATTTTTATTAGTAATGAGATTAATAAAAGATAAAGTGTTCGAGTTTCTACATACCATGTCATGGGGAGTGGTAAAATAGTTATTTTAATAGTTATATAGTAGTATTTAACTATAAGGAACCTCTAGAGAAGGTCCACAAAAAATATAGTTGTCACTTTTGAAGTTGTTTATGAATGTTGATTTTTTATTTTTAGGGAATTTAAAATTCAAAATGAAATTATGTTTTTTGAGTTTAAGAGTATTCATGAAAATTGTTATTGATTCATTTTGGCATGACCAAGTGAAATAAAATAATGGTTTACACTTTTATAAATTCTTTATATATAGGACTATAAGAGAGAGAATTCTCGATCAGTTCCTATCCCTCACATTTATAGATAGTGATCATGAAAATATACCTCTTAAAAATGTTAGATAAGATTACTCTTTTTCTAATCCATTTCATAATTATAGAATGAACTCTCGTTTTATTATGGAGATAAGCAATTTGACTAATCTATTTTTAAATAACACAATTTTCTTATCACTACAAAAATGATGATGTTCATTGAGCACTTACCAAATTACACTAAACTCGTATATTTTTATATTGAATACATTTTGGTTGAGGAATATTGTGGATAATTTCACAAGAAAATTAATAATAACCTTTTTTAAATGTAGTAAAATATAATTTATTAATAAAATCATAAAAAATAGAATTGAAAATTGTTAGAATATTAATAAAAATGTTTTTATTCGTTAACTATAAAATCTTCATCATATAAAATGTGGATCAACCACCACCTATTTAAATAACATGAATATTTTTCACCAATATATGAAGGGTAAATGAGATTATGAAAGAAAATAATTTAATTTTAATATTGGATGAAAAAAATAATGAATGCACAATAAATAATCAGTAGAAAATCTTTGTCCAGAGCATCCCTTCCCATGTGTTCCTCTTAATCAACAGAAATGTTTTATATTTATATGCATATTTATTTCTACGATTGAATTTATTGGCCATAAATATGATAATAAATCCATTTTAAATCATGCGAAAGACATGTTGTGTTTAGTGATCGAAATTGAGGTTTTCATCATTATTGTGTCAAAATTTGAAAAATTTGGGTCTTTCCAACAACTATTGCAGTGTGAGAAACTTTTTAACAAAATGAATGTTTGTGATACTAATACTAGTGAGTAATTTATAATTTTAATCAACCAACCGTGAATTATTTTCATAATATTTACTTTATTCATGATGTTAATGGACATTTTCTAGGAGTTTAACTTCTTTTTAGTTAGTTTCATCAATTTGAATTCTTAGTGTAGTTTATTCTATTATGTTATGTCACAAGATATAGTATTCATCCAAAAGTCAATATCGTATATTTGATATGAATTTTTTTTATTGTACCATGTAATAATAAAATTTAATATTGATGGAAATATTAATCACGTAATTTACACAAATAATTCATTTTTATTTTATATAATGAATTTAAAAATGGATCTATCAATTCCCCAACACTAAAAACATGATTTTAATAATGAATTTTATTACAAGAACCTAACAAGAGAACATAGATCAAAATATTTTAAATATCAACAGAAACTTATATACATTATTTCTTAATTGAAAATTAAAATTGGAGTGCCACAAAAATATTCATCCAAGTCTTCATTCTTCAAAATAATTAAATCTAATGTTGAATTTTATTTTTATTTCAAAACTAGGGTCCTTAGATCCTTCATCATTTTTATATTAATTTATTAATAATTTTCATGATAGTCCTAATATATCTGACACTATGTTATTGGTAATCCTCTATGAAGGTGATATATTCAAAAATTCAATGCTCATACCTCAGATAAATTTCACATACGATTGGCTTGCATGGAATAAAAATTTTAATTTTGGTAAAGATAAAAACTAATAATAATTAAGGTCTTACATAAAAGTTATTACTTCTCTCATGCCTAAGGTTTATTGTAAATTACAAAAAACATAGCCCATGAAGCAGCTACAACCTTAAAAAATTGTACATGATATTAACATATAAGAGTAAGGATAAATTTCATGCAATAATTCATATGTCATCTACTCATTCCCAAAAGATCAATATAGGAACATGATAAAATAATAATAATAAATTAATAACAAACAGTTTAATTATTTCCAATTATTTTTTTTTATTATTTAAATTTTTTAAATGTTATACTCATGAAAATTTTCACAAACACCATTGAACATGAACTTTTCCAAAGTGTTTATATTTAGTAATGGTGATATTTTCTTATCTAAAGACAAAAATAAAAATAATAATTTTCCAATATTTTTATAATTCATGAGTTTATAATATTAATATATAATTATAGATAATAAGGACATGAAAATTCCATATTCTAATCCAGTAAAAAATCACCTCAATGAAGTACACCCCATCCAATATAGAAATAATTTCCCAAAAACTTATTGTTTTTAATATATTCTATCAAAAATATGGTATAGATGGAAGGTATATAATTGGAAATAAATTAGGATCATCCCCTTTTATGGTCATTAATATTTTCAACTGAAAAAATGGACTGATTTCAAGGACGGACTAAGGATAAAGGGATAAATAATAAAAAATTTCAATAAAATTAAAAGTTATTCTTTTCATTCATAAAAGAAATAATACATCACTGTTATTCAATAATATATGAGTATTAAGTGATGAAAATAATTAAAATAAAAATGAATGGGAAATATTCATCTAATAATTTTATCACGAATGAATTTTTTTTGGATTGTACTTACAATCATAGAAAAAATATAAACCATTCAATATCAATTTCCCAATTTCAATACATGAAAAATATTAAAATATTATTATCTCAAAAAAAATATTAGATGAAAAAATAATTTTTTGTAAATAAATATTATCTCACACATAACTATGATCATTAAATTTCATTTTAAAAATCTAATATAGTAAACAATAAAATTTAAAATAATTAACAATATTGTTAAATTTCCCCCAATACATGCTGGAGTAAAAGAGTTTAATTTTGTGCGTAAAATTTTATATTAATGATCAAAAAAAAATTAAAATTTTTATTAAATAATAATTAAAAAATTAAATCTCGTTCTCCTAATTTAATGGTTCATTAGTATTTGATGCGTAGATTTCATGTATACTATTCTTTTTTAAAACATTTGGCATCATTAATCCCCTTAAAGAATGTTAATTACATTTACCCAAAATAGATAATCTTTTTGTAGAATGAAATCTATATTCCTATTTAATTCGTACTTATGAAATGGTTTTGGACCATCTTATAATAATTAAAATTAAGGATAGTGTAGTCATATTCAATTATTCTTAAATATGAATTAGGGTTGAGTGGGTTAAGGAAGAAACATGGGATTCATCTTAGTATTATTTTTGGATAATGTGGTTAGATCTATATAAAATAAAAAAAATGAATTAAATACTAAACTACAGTTCTTTCTCCCACAAATATAATTTATGTAGTATGTTCGGTTCATTGAAATTGATTATGAATGATTGTAGATTTTAAATGCAATTTTGAAATTTAGTAAAATTGAAAGGAAATGAACAAACTAGTGGGGTTTAAGTGATAATCACGTTAATAGAGCATAATTTCCCCATCAGTTCATAAGGTAGGGTCCTATGGTAGTTATTATGCAGAAAACCATTTTCAATGATTTTTGTTTCTCTCATTATAACCTCACCCAAAATTCATCATCCATATGATCAATCAAAGGAAATTCTTAAAATCATCATCCCATATCAAAAAAAGTTTTGGCTGTGTATTTTTGATATAGCTGAATTCACATGTTTATTTTTCTAATATTTTCTCTTATATTCACAGTAAAAATCTTTATTGGTTAATTCTATATTCATGTGAAGGAAATGTAATAACACGTAAAGTATTAATTTTTACCTTTCTTTCCTCATCAAAAACAAATCCCTTCAATTTTTTCACCTCGGTTAGTTTTGAATATGTTATGGTTTCCATTATTAGTTTCCTGTTGAAAAACAATACTCAAATTTCTTAATGTATTTTGAACTCCAGGGTGTAATATTTCCCCTTATATTGGATGAAAACTCCATAGTTTTATTGGATATTATATCCTCTATTTTTGTTTTCCTATATACACTAATAAATCAAATCGGTTATTTTTCAAATATGATTTAATAAATATTTACCTTATTCTCCTCATCATTTATTCTCATTTTTCTAGGGAGATTTTTCATCTTATCTATTAAATTATATTGAAGTTTTTATGACCTTGATGAATTCATTTTATATATAAAGACATATATATTGAGTCTCATATAGTTCTTCTTCATTTATAGATTCTTTATTATGTATATTTAGAATAATATTTATAGGTTCCTATTTTCTATGTTTGTTATTCTTAATATCATAATCCAATTATAATTTTGATTCATTATCCCGTTTTAATAAACTACAAAAGAAAAAATATTTTTTTCTTCATCTAACATGAAACCAGTGTCTATACATTTTTTGGGATATTTATTATTTATGGAATTTTAAATGAAAAAATGATCTTCAAGGTAAAATTATATATAAATCATACATGAATATTATATAAGTGACAAAACTTATTCATATAAAATTTCCTAGATTTAATGGTTATAATTAGGGGCATCATTGATTTAACAATGTTAAAGCACATCATGAAATCTCCATGATCAATTATATGTGTTCATTCAGACATGTTATTGAATATGTTCATTTTATTTTGGAATGGGTTTCCTAGAAAAATAGTTGATTATGATGATCATTATCTTCTAAAATGTTCAATACATAGAAGTAATATTAGAATGAAAATTTATTTTCATTCACAAGGATATCGTCATAAACACATACTGGGAAAACAATGGATATATTTTCTTAATTGACCACCATGATAGTCATATTCAGTTCTCTAATTTATAGAGATTTAAATTTATATTGATAAATGTTGTTTATCAAATCACAATGATCTCACAAATTATGTGTAAAATTTAGTGAACTGACAGTGTTTGAAAAAATTGAACTTCAAAAGATAGTAATTTTTTTGGGATAGTGGGTATGAAGAGAGATAAAACACTTCTTCCTATGATGATTCGAAAATTTACATCTAGTATTCCTCTCTTGGATCAAAGTATATTTAAAAAAATTTATGCATTGGGATTTTTTATATTTCATCTATGATTGGAATATTGATTTGAACTTTTTGAAAGGTCTCTTGAATCTATCTTTTAATATTCTCTACATAATTAGTATTTTACTAAATATAATGAGAATGGAATTTTATAGGAATGTACTTTTTTCCCAGTTATTTAATTTTGAGGTTCACTTCCTATTTATCTTTCTTAAACCCAGTACTCAAATATTTTTTTTATCATATTATCTTTTTTATCTATGTGGATCTTTATAATTATCCTTAAGAAATATAAACATTCATCCCTCAAGTACATATTGAACATTATTTGGTATGAGAGGATTATTCTATTTGAAAATCCATTTTTGGTTTATTCTTAAATTATCATTCCTGTTTGGGACAATCTAGGATGGTAGTTTTCCAACAATATTCATTAATATGTCCATAAGGCTACCAATGTAGTTTTCTGGCTTTTCCATCATATCATCAAATCTTTCAAATTTTTATTTTACATGATTCCCTTTAGTTGATGTTGTTCTGGTAGAAGGATTCACATAAGACATTTGCTATAATTTTAATTATTTATTGACATACTGTCAGTTCAGATATTTGTAGGGTAGTTGATATGGTTGAAAATTATAGTATCATTGTTTCTATAATGTAGGTGTTTGATAATAGTTTTTATATATGGTGTTAACCATATTATTTTTATTCCCATTGGGTAAAAGTTTTATCATCCCTTTGTTAATTTTATTAAAATTTCCCTAGATGAATGGTTGTCTCTCAATATTCTATTACTGGAATATCAACACATTGAACATTATAATGATTAAGAAAAGAATTTCATCCAAAAAAATCAAGTGGGTTATATTTTTCTCATACATGGTTTAAAATTATCTTTATTAAGATACATATTACATCATTATCCATAAATTAAATTAAAAAATAATTATTATAAGGACATAAAACATGGGTATTACTAGTTTATGTACCTCTAGTAACAAATTTTTATGTATTGTGTGTAGTAATTTCAATTAATCTTATTGATTGTACTAGTTATTTACATATCAGTGATACTCTAGTTATGTCATTCATCGTATTAAAATTCTTATCTATTAGTACATTGTAGATGTGCATAAGGAAGTGATTTTTTTAATTGTTTGTATTTGGAAACTGATGTAGAGCTTATTCAAACTCTCCAAGGACTATTATATATTTTCATCAGTTGATTGGTGGATTTCATAGATCTCTATTCTAACTATCATGATCCCAGATTTGGGAAAAAAATATTTCCCTAAATTAACTCTTTAGATCAGCACATTTTTCCACTTCTCTTATTAATATATTTGAAATTCATTATTTAGAAGCTTTTGTGATTCCAAATGGGATTTCAATCCACTTAACATTTTTTTATAGAAACTCCCCAGGCATGAATATGAAAAGTTGATTTAATGGATATCTATATTTGGTTCTTCACCTAAATGATTGTGAAATTTTATAAACACATTACTCATGTTAATGATTAATTAAAATTTTTTCTCTAAATAAGGAAAAATATCTTTGTTGTTTTGTTACATGAATTGTAGTGCAGATAGGTCTCCATGAGTTGGGATGGGATTTCATGTCATATAATTAGGTTTTGAGTGAACATTGGGAGTATGACTTGAATCTATGATGAATATTTCCTCACGAACTGTTTCTAGGTTTAATTTCTATAACTGGGTTAGTGTTCTATTAATTTCATGTTAATGATCATATAATGGGTCACTTAAACTATGGTAAATTAAATGTATCAATTTATTACGGTAATAACTCACCATAAAAGGTTTCATAATTTTCAAATGTTTTCACGTGGTTCATGGAAAAATAATTAATATCATATGTATAATATAGTGGTCAACCATCCGTAGTATGCAAAATAGGTATGTATAAAAACATGTTTATCAATATATAAATTGTAGGAGAATATATATATATATATATATATATATATATTTAATTTTTTGGAGTTGAAAATAAAAACAAATGGTTGAGTGTATAACAGTTCCATAAAACAGTGGTTTGTTCAATCATGTATATATCTTGTTCATTGCTAACAAGTTTTCAAATTTTTACAATTTTTATTTTACTAGTTGGATTGAGAGGGATTAATAAATCTATTACTCGATCTCCATTCTGATGATGGTTCTCGTGTGAATATCCCTAATTGAAATTATAGATGAGAATACCCTCCTTAAATTTTTGTGAACATTAAAGATGGTACTCTTTATTTATAAGAAAAATACCTTATTATGTTTTTAAAATCCAAAATAACCAAAATTCAAATTATCAACTCCACACATGTGGGGAAAATAACCATGTAGTCATCACCGAATCCTTCCCCATTCCATAATATACATAATAATATTTGTTGGAGGAAAATTATCGATCATTTGAAATGGAAATTAATATTAACATAATAAAAACCTAATACAAATGGTTTTAAAATCAAAAAATATATGTTTGAAAACATATGATTGAAGAAATAAAGGATTTATTTAATTAAGTATAAAAACTCATGCATATAAAAATTGGACCGTCCTCACCCTTTCATGATCAGCCAAATATTTTAAAACTCTATGTAAAGGGTACATGAGTTAATATGGGATAAGGAATGTATCATAATTATATGGGAAAAGAATTAAATGGAAAAAATGGAAAATAAATTTGTACAATGGATTTATATAGAGCTACCCCTCTGATGTGATCATATGAATCCTTCCAAAATAATTTTATTTATAATAATGTGTCATACTCGAGTAGGGTTTTAATACCTAGAAATTAAATAAAAAATCAAGTATGAATCATGTCGGAAGGAGTGTGTGGGTTTGGATAAAAAATAATGGCTCCACTGATTTTTACTTTGAAATTAGAAAAATATGGTCTAGTACTGCCCCTTTCATGATGTGAACATATATTCCAAATCATAGAATATTGTGATCCTTGTAACTATTTTTTTCTAGGTTTGAACTTCACCCCATGAATACATTTGACATCTTGAATGACATTAATGATATGAATAGATATTCTCAAATTGGTTATCATCTATTCGTCCTATTTCTTGTGTTTAAAATGATATAGTTAGTACATCATTGATGTTATGTCACATGACATCACATTCATCATGAATTCATCATTTCACATCTTTATTTCATCGATTTTTTGTGTCCTTCCATAAAGAAATATTAAAAACAATATTTTCAAAATATTAATCAATTAATTTACACAAAAAAATTAAAATCAAAATAGTTATGTAAAAAATTATTTTCCACTAGTATATATTGAAGAAATATGCTATGGTGGATCGAATAAAGAAAAATTAACAAGGTTTTCTGAATTTCAGAAATTTTATTTGGAAGAATTTCAATGATTGGTGATATATAATTTTTTCTTTGTTTTCAAGTGATTCAAAGTAGCCATAGACCAATTTTTATTAAATAATAATATAGTATATAGGTTCTCAAAAGAATTCCAATTGAACATTTCTAGTACGTAACAAATATAGATTCTATTATGATGATATTTCCAATAGATGATGATTGTAAAGTAGTAAATATCATAGAATATAGATAGTGCATTTCTTCCAAAATATACATAATAATTATGTGGAATATTATTACTTTTTCAACATTCTAAGATGAACAATTTAAATACAATCCCAATTAAATTGATTTAATTTTGTTGAAAATAAAACTTTGCTATGCCAAAGGGATTGTGGATCATATTTTATTATATAGTTAACCACAACTTTCTACAATTATTTTTTTTATTTGCATATATTAGGCCATTTCACCAAATGATCAAAATTAAAAATTAGGTCGTCCGTTCTATCTTAAAGGATTATATGTATTTTCTCTAAGAAAGAAACCAAATTTCATTACATTGATAAATGTATAAGGATAATAAATTAGGGATAATCAAGAATCCAAGTAGTCATTTTCATGAAGAAGTAGATTAAGACATGAGAGTTGAATTGAAATTTATGATCACAATCTATTTTCATAAATAGTGTTATATAAATATATTAAAAATACATTTCATCACTGAAGAAAGATAAACATTGATATAACATATAACTTTACCGATTAAAAAGTGTATTATGACATTTTAAAGGTAGATAATGTTCCAACTAAAATATAGGTTCCAAAAATTCTGATAATGGCCTTTCCCAAATAATTGATTTAAAATCATTGAACAACTCCCCAGATAAGACAATTATGAATAGAGAACCCTATCTACTTGTTTTATGGTTTGTTTTCCCCAATATAATGATATGTTTTATTCCATATTTTAGAAATGTGAGAAGTTAGATATGGGCTCTTTAACCAAGGGTGAGATGCCTTGAAAATAAATCTAGGAGAAACTAATTATGGTTTAAGTGAAATAAGGGTCTTATAAATATAATGATATTAAAAATTGTATTTTAATGAATATGAATCTTGAATAAGAGTGGAGAGTTAAAGATATGTAGTATATGGCATAAGAATAATTCTCAATGTTTGAGCTTGTTTAGACATTTTGTGGTGAGATGGTTTCATAATTCAAGAACAATATGATTCATTGATATACAATGCATTCTACACTTTTTTCTCATAAAGAGAATGAACCGTGTGGGTTTACAATATGTTTTTAGTATTTCCATCGTCACTATCTAGAATTGTATATGTAAATTGGTTATGTATGTGTAGGATTTTCAACAAGTTATCCCTTGAAGTATTTAATTGCTGTTAAAAAATCTATTGAGGGAAAATCTCTATTAGATGGGTTTTATTTAGATTATGTTCATTAAAAAGTATTGACATTTTTTAAAAATGATATTATTTAAAGGAGGTGTGGGGTTGTCAATATATTAGTGGCACATTAATATGATGAAGAGTTTTCATTAATGTCCTAATAAATTACATGGAAAATGAAAGTGATTAATAATCACATGGTGAACATAAGTCCTGGAGGATCATACTGACTGTGTATGTTCCAAAGAATCATGTCGAATCATGTAATAACTAATTGAAAATGTGATATGTTTTTTAAGGAGAATGTCTCTTGTTTTCAATCATAATCACATGATAACATAATGTCTTGTAATTGTGATTAATAAAAGAGATCACCTAATCACATGAAGATTAGTGTATCATGGGATCTCTGTTTGAATTATAGTATCTTGAGATGGAGTAATGAGAAGTTCATGAATGAAGATATGATCGATATCATAGAGAAATTTCATAGTTATTTTAAATCAAAATTCCAAATGTTATTCATTAGATCCGATGAAAATATCACATGATCCATTTTATGAAAATGTCACAAAACACTACACGATGTCATGGGATTTGATGATTGACTAACGTGACATGCTTGATGACAACATTGCTTACCACAAAATGATTTCCATTTATTCACAGAATGGATTCTTATTACATAGTCAATTAATATGATGTTGAATAATAACAAATGGTATAAAATATGTATCCTATAATGGTGGACAATAACAAAATCTAGAACCGATCACGCAAAGTATGTAAGGGTGTTCCTGAGGTGGTTGAATTGATGGAGAACCATAATTTTCTGTGTTATTGTGGTGTATTTAATCATATAAATAGACATTATTCCATCATTAGGTAGTTTTGAATATTTATTATGATTTATTATCTAATTATATGAATTTCTCATTATGTGAAGGTAATTAAGAACTTTTTTGAGAACATGAACACTTTCATGGGTCATCTGAACTTTTTTTTTGACAAAAAGTTCCATCATCATAGTATCATGATCATGGTAAATACAATATAGTAACATGATTTGAGTAATCTTGTGAGGTACTTGAGAATGTATCATATAAAGGGGTCCAACATAGTTTTCTTATTCATGGGACATAAACTCTAATAATAAAATACTCATGAAAAGGTGGTTGATATATCATTTATGAAATAGAAACATAAATATATAATTATGTTTCAAATTGGAACTGATAATCAAAAGACTCTACTAATGGATTGGTTTATTCAATTAATAAGAGATAAAAGTTATCTTTCAAATTGATAATTGATGTAAACATGGATAGATAGTGAGTCTTCTATGAACCTTTTATTTGTAATACACATTAGTAGTCATGGAACATTGACATATTTGTTTTAGAATCTTCGTCAACAAATCCTAGTGAGGGTTAACAAAGTTAAATTTTGGTTTCCATTGATTATTTTTATTTCCATTTAAATGTATATATGGAAGGAGGTAGAAGATAATTATGTTTAACTATGAAAAAAGATACAAATGTGATGTCAATTTTTATATGTCTGGATCTTATTCACCGCTATCTTAAAGAATTTTACAATGTTGGGCTCACACAAAGAAACTATTTGATAAATAGTGAATAGAATCTTGTTATCAACTCATATACTCAATATAATTTATTATGATAATGATTTATGTCATTTTAGTCTCATATATTAAATATTATTGAATGTATTGATAACTTAATGAGACTAATAGGTTTTTGTAAAAAAATTCATTGAAATAAATTATATTATTTTTAAAGTTATTTTAAATCAACTATATGTTTTTTAGGTGTTTTATGTATATAAAAGGTCTAATATGAATAAAATTTAATATTGAATATTTCATTCACATAATAGATAAGAATAATATTTATATTGATTACTTTTATAACTATGATTTGCCAAAATTGATATAACATGTGTTTTTTAATCTCATTTAGCTCTTTAAAAGAGATGTAAATAATAGTTATATAAAGGAAATGAAATTTATTCATTTAATAAAAATTATTTATGATATTTTTAATTCTATAATTTTTTTATATGAGAGAGGAAAAATTTCTTCTTGTGGTTTTTAATATATCAAATTTTCATCTTTAGAATTTTTTTAACAAAATGGTTAGATTCAAAGAACATTTTCCCATTATTCAAAATGTTAGGAGAATATATATGAACTATGAACATGATTTGTAGTTTATAATGTAGTTATAAATTAATAAAAGTAAGTTAAATTCAGACCATATGATGATTTTATTAAAAGTTATATATTTTTTCCCCATGATTCTAATCATGGTCATTTGAGATGATGATTTTTTTGTAGGGAAGAGTAATGTTTCAAATAAATTTTTTACATGATTTAACTAAATATGTTTATGAATCTATATGTATTTTACAAGAATTTTATGAAAGTTAAAAAATGAATTTTTTTAATTTGGAATGGTATATGACCACTAAAATACATTTTTCACTATTTTCAAAATATATAATAACATATAAAAACTATGATAATTTTTAGAGATTATAATATACATTAACTCGATGATCCAAAAAGTTACTATATCAAGGATTTTAACATATTTACTCATATCAATCTAAGATGAATATATGTAAAATTTTAATTTCTTTATCACTTTTATATTATTTGATACGAGTATTTGTTTGATGATAAATAATTTATGTGATCAAATATGAGATAATTTTACATATACAATTATTTTAAGATTCATTAGGTTCTATATAATATATTTGGGAGAAATTTAAGATAAAATAATGTTATCCTAGATTAAGTTTTTATCCTGATTATTTTTTATGTATAATGAATTGGTTCCTTCCTCCCTTCAATTGAATATTTTAATAAATCCATCATCTGAAAATTAAATCCTCTAACCACATAGAATACAATATATTATCTATAAAAACCCATTATTTGAAAACAATATTAAGCAAAATTAAAATTTATTTCATTAATAAAAATTATTTTCTACATATTAGTAAGATATTATGAATTGGATATATTATTAATGAATCTTCATGGATAATTTTGAACTTAAATAATTTTGAAATTAAGGAAACATTGGAAAAACTCTAATGTTTTGTCGTCTTGGAACCACCGTCCTATGTTACACCACCTTATATTATAATTAAGTAATATAAATTATGGTTATTGATGATTTCTTACAATACACTATAGATCATCAACTAGAATTTAGGATATGTCAATAAAAATTTAGGAGTCACTGCATTCTAAAAAATTTACCAAATAATATAGAAGGAAACCACAACCCAATTCTTTCATATTTGAGTAGAAAATCCATAAAATAATAATTTCATACTTAAATTAAATGTAAACTGCAAGTACCCACAATAATACAAGGTTGAATCCTTGAACTATTGCACTCTTGGTAGTTTCTCAAATTATAATATAAAATAGTAATATCTAGACCAATCACTAACATGATTCCCTAGACTTGGATAACAATTTATATATGTAGGCTGATTATAAAAATTATACACAATATCATCCACCATTATAATTCTTGTGAAAAACATGATAGATTCATATCTAATTGTAGTTAATAAACAAATAAAACCAACTCTTTTGAAAAATATGTAATACCAATTTTTATTCATATCCACATCTCTATAACTAAATAATTCAATGAATTAGAAATAATTATATGAACATAAAATTAATAATATAGATTATGTATACAACACATAAACTTATCAACTAGTTACTCTCACTCACTCTAAAATTTAACACAACCTTTGATCATCCATTATATAGGTCAGTAACTATTGATTTCATTTAGGCCTCGGTTATACTCACCTCAATTTATATAGAGGGACCAACTACTCATGTTTTCATATGTACACATATTCATGTCATAATGTACATCATCTCATTTATAAACTATATTTTTTATTGAGTCCACTACAACCTTTTAAAATATATTATAACCCAATATTTTATGACCTTCACATAAATTTAATTTGATCTATGAAATGAAATAGCCATGATAAGAATGTACTATAAATTGTAATCCGTTATATATTGGGATATACCCACTCATATCTAGATCGAAAGTGAGAGTTTTTGAGAGAGTGAGGGTTTTCATCTATTCAATCACCATTAATGATGTTAGAGAAAATATTCCTCAAATCAATTTGATGCCAATTTCTAGAATAACATTAGTCTAGTAGCCTATAGAATTGGAAAATATAAACAAAATCACACTCATACACTCTCATTTAATGTTTCATTATATAGTCTCATAAGTAACTAAAATCACAACAGACCCCAACTACTATCAATAATGTATACATTAAAAATTTGAACATATGCGTAAAATATCCCATTAATGAAATATTATCCAATAGATATTATTCTAACGTATTCAATTTATTACTTTTATTCATTAATATTAATATCATATTTTCAATAAAACTGTTATTTAATTAATGATATTCTCATGTATTTTATCTCTTCCATACAACACATCCACTGGGATACATATATATTCTTTTAGTAGTCATAAATTATTTAGGTATTCTAGAACACTTCCTAAGATACATTATCAAATATGCAATCACATCGTATAGAGTCTAAATCTATTGGGCAATGGAAACCCAACCCAAGGAGTATCTAGACATCCATCCACATAATAAAGACCAATAATGAAGTAAAAAAATTGGATTTCTAAGACCCAAATTGAACTCATCCCAACCACACTGGTGTCCATGACCATTTCATATAAAAATAACTATTTGACAGTCACATGAATCAACCATCACAATATCCTGGGCTCACATCCCATCAGTAGCCCAATGTTCACAACCATATAAAAAATAATTTGTGAAATATTCCTTGGCCCCACCACCATTCTCCATTATGTAAATCCAACCACACCATGTTATAAAAAATTCAGAGAAATTATCTAAAATCCATAGAAAAAAATATAAAAAGTGTTTCCCCGAAACTATAAGTGGATCTAAGTCCATTAAACCAATAAATAAAATCCTACCATATCATTAATGGATTCACACAACCACATTGGAATTATCATTAATAACCCTATTTTATCCCATTTATATTTACTTTCTCATTTAAATATTATCCACAATAAGAAAAAAATAACATTAGTGTTATCAACATAGTGGAAAATCATAAAAATGGGGTTATAAATCATTTAATTTTACAAAAACATATATGTAAGAAGAAATAACAAATTATATGATTCTATCATTAACCATGTCATTATAAATATTATTCCTTCATTTTTATCATATCTCTAAAAAACAACCCAGTTTAGCATGCCAATAACCAAAAATCAATGAGAGAACACTACCATAGAAAAATACCTGAAAAGCCCCCAATAAAAATAAAATGGATTAAAATCAATGACTAAAACTCCATTCTTCCTTTAAATTTTGTCTTCCTATCCATTTTAGTCAAATTACACCTTATCTAAATGAAATAGAAAACAATAATCACAAAATATCCCATAAAATCCATAGAAAGGTGAAATATATTCTCACATAATATGATGATCACAATATTCTCTATGAGATAATAGAAATCCTATTGAAAATAATTATTAACAATTCATTGGAAAAATATAAAACCTTAAAACATCACACCAAAAATATCAATTTTCACTCTTGAAAATAAACCATAATAAAATTGATGATAAAAACCCACCATACCAAAGAGATGAATAATAGAACCACTGTAAGAGGATAAATGACCTTAGATCACCCTAAACTGACCACTGCATGTCAGGATCCTATGAAAAGTAAAGGGGTTGAAAATATTAATAAAAAAATATTTGTATCACAGATGTCCTAGAGTAAAATAAAAAATTATGATAATTTCATGTCAAATTTGAATTTATACATTACAATTAGAAAACAATACAATGACATATGCACCTTGATTATTCCATAATAGATTATATTTCAATAGAATCTATGAGGCTAGAAGTAATTGCATACTATAAGCCCCATGATAATATAAACCAAATGAAAATCTCATCCATGCTTTCGATATTTTTATCTATTCAAATATCAAGTACAATGTTGACCCTAAAAGTATTAGCTATGTCAATTGAAATACCCAACTATAGAAATTGAAAATTAATATAAAAGTAACTATAAATGGAAACTAATCCACCAAGACATCAATATTTATCACAAACCAAAATAATGCTACCTCCCAAGAGGCAAAAATTCCAAAATTCATCCCTGATGCCACTATACCCTAGCATGCATACACAATGTATCAATATATAATGATGTTGTGACACCAAATCATTTCATATGTAGACTCTGACATTGTAAGGTCAATGAGAACACAAAAATATAACCCGTCCATTATATCTAAATAGTCCACAACATAATAACTCATTATTGCTGAAATTTTATCTCTACTACACATCAGATTTTACATCTCACTCTTAGACTCCTCTGATCACTGTAAACACATGGGAGGAACGTGATAAATACATGGACATTACATTAAATACTACTCTAGTAGTTCTCTCTATCATTAATTTAATTAAAACACAAAAATATAAGGGTTTTTTAAAAAACATCCCAGTAAAATTCCTCTCAATGATAAAAATACATCAACAGCACCTCTATCCACAAAGGAAATAGTTGAAAACATAAACAATCTCATAAAAACCCCAAAACACACACCTTTATGAGATAATTTTCAAAGGAAAATTCTAAAAAAGAACAACTATAAAGAATCAAAACAATATGTTAAAACAAACAATTGTTTATAAAACATTACAAAATATTAAAATATCATAAAATAAAAGTGTAAAAATAATCACAGAAATCATGATATACATTTCCAAAATAAAAATCCCTCTCTTAGGATCACTCTTTAAAGTCATTATATCAATATAAAATTAGAAACCAATGTAATATAATTCTTATGTAGAACTATATCAAGTTGGTCCTGAATCATAATAGGACAATACTTGGATTCTATATCCTATTAAAAAACTCGTTAATTAAAATCGATGATGTTAGAACTATCATGAATATATAATGGATGGTAATATACCTGGATGATTTCACTCATCTTAATCATCATAAAAGGTAGTACTAACCAATATTCCATCACTCCAACCTCTTATAACAACTGAAAATGTCTAATTAACATTGGATAATTCGTATTCGATCAACCAATCCTTCACTTCCTTGGATGATGATACACAATTAATAAAACATGATCTCTTATTCCAAAAATTATAAGCCTCCAATTGTTATCACTATCTAACATCTAATGATCCCATACAACCTCCATTAACTCTTTGGTCACCTATATCTTCCCAGTCATTATTTTCAACAATTCTATATATAGGAAGATGAATCTTAAAGATATTTGAAATTCAACAGTTATTTGAACGGTTGGAAATACATTTCATTAAATGGGTCAATACTAATAATGGAGTGAAAACATGTTTATTTTTAAAAATCAATAAAAGGGATGGTTATTAAGCCACAAAACTATAAAAAGGAATGAATATTTGAAGCATTCCCTTTGTATTCTTGAATTTATTATATATCTATTAGTGTATTTTTGGATGTGAAGAATTTTTTAGACTATACTGAGAGCCTATATAATGTCAGAGAAAAAGCCACACCTTGGATGTTAATCATGGATAATGTTAGATATGATCATCTTAAAAAACCGCATGAATCTTCACATGTTATTCGAAATTATACTGTGAATACTCTTCAATGGAATATAAATTCTTGACCATTATGATTTGATATAAATACATATAAAATTACATGGTTACCCACATAGAACTGTTACAATCTTGATATCTAGGTATAATGAATATGAATCCCATAAAAATATCCTCTCTCTTCTAGTGGGGAATAATCAGTAGCTAAAGATGAACACGGAGAATAATTTTCTCAACCTTGAACTTCTAGTATAAAAAATACAGAGAGACAAACTCTATAACTATATAGTTTTAAATAGACCATGACATATAACCCATCAGCATAAGATAGATATTTATTAACAATGTTATACCACTAAAAGATAACTATTGAAATCACTAAGAACTAACTCATGTGTTACTAATGTAGTGAAAATATAAACTTGGAACAACACCCAATATAATCAATACATAAACCAATCCCCAAATGAATTACTGGAAAACATGATAATGACAACTATAATCTTTAAAACCACTATATGTGACTCTTACACATATTTCATTATGTATGATTTCACTACAATCTAGTAAACTCAACTAAAATAGTAAAATTATCCTCTATCGAGGTGTAATACTACTAACTATTCTATCACACTCATAGAGTCTCAAAATTCAAAAACAATGCCACATCATGAAATTAAACTAAATGAATCCTCTAAAACATTCCATTAATATTTTTTAAAGGAAATCATGATGTTTTTGTACTCCATTAAATCCTTCTACCATTAATGAATTAAATTCAAGTAGATCTAGGAGAAGAAATCATTAATTTTCTGTGATTCATTAAGATGAAATAGTTTTCAATAATATCTTAGTTTCACCACAACATCATGGAAAAAAATTCGAAATAATATCAATTAAATCAGTGAAAAAATAATATTCATGACAATTTAACTGGGTGATCCCGTAAATGATTACTACCCTTAATAAAATTAACACATATACAATTCAGTGACATGAAACATCACATCAAACCTTAAATATAATTACCTACCCCAGAAGATGAAGATAATCATCACTAACAATCTTCCCTATCAAATGCATGTAAATATATTTTCACCATCCATTCTACACAAATTCATGATCATTTATATTAAATGATTTTGTAGCTTTTGTAATCCCAGAGATTAAGATATGAATCTCATATTATATATAGAAAGATAATGTAATTTCAAAACCTATATATAATTATTGGGTTTCATTTAATAAACCACCTCCTTATTATTCAAATGACAAATAGATACTCTATTCTTATTTATAAAATTTTCAGAGATCAAAACATCAATTTCCTAGATCTGATGCTTATAATAATTCCATAATTATTGATGATAACAATGACCTCCCAATATAGCCAATACATTATATGAAATATACATATTTAGGGATAGAAAAAAAATTATATCCAATAAATTCTACCCTGAATAGGTCCATATACTCAAATAACACTACATTCATGTACCCCATTAACAGATCTATATAATTCACAATAATAAAAAATACAAAAATAAATTAATAATTAATATAATTACTAATGACATTATTATTTGAGATATCCATATAATTTACTTGAATTTAAAGGTACCAAAACCAAAATTATATCTTTAAGAATAATATAAAAACATTCAATTGATCAAATAAAACACAAATTCACATATGATGGTATCATCCTTTAATGTAAATTAAAATGAATGAAGACAAATGAGACAAAAAAACAAATATACCTATTTATTTTTATAAAATAGATCTAAACCTCCCTAAGGTGAAACAATAGGATAATTGAGTTCTCTCCAAAAGAGATCATCAACCTGGATCTATGGCTCCTACAACTCATAAGAATCTTTCATATGTGAGGATGATGATATCATCGAAATATGTGGCTATATATTCATCATTAATGTGATATCTTATTGAGAATGTAGGTCCCAACCTATGTAAAAAATACATGAATGTACACATAAACACATATGGTAAGAACCACATGTTTATCCTCCATGGAACTCAACACCAACATGGGTGACATGGATGATAAATACCTAACAAACCTCAAACACCAATAATTTTATTTTATACCAACGAAATACGCCTAGACTCCATCATATTTTCATAATATAAAACACATTCTAAAGAGAGGAAAATAATATAATTATATAATTATATGAAATTGTTGATAAGGATGGTGGTGTAAGGATATTTCTACAAAAATATCAATTCTGTTAACACTATGTGATTCCCAAGAACTAACTCAAGGTTTATACACTCATAAAATAGGCTTGTTTGACATCAAATTGGTATAATAAATACCAAGGGAACTAAAATCAAGACCAAATAATGTTCCAAGGCATAAAATTGGGAATTCCAAATGAAATATCATATGTTCTATAATAAAATAATGAATAATACAATGTAAAAACTAAGAAGATAATACTCATATGATGTTAGACATTTCTGTGGCTCATAATATAAAATCACTTATCTGATTACAAATTATTCCATAACCTCTCTGGCACTGAGGGAGAAGCCTCCATTGGCATGGGCTTCCCGCTATCCCTAAGGATGAGGAATGTTAGGATACTTCCATATTCCTATCATATAACATCTCTTTTATTATAAATATGGAATTACCTCTTGTTGTTTCTTCTCTAAAAACGATTTTTTGAATGTGATTCTAAAATGGTCACAATTTTTCTAATTGACTAATGAGGAATTTATAGCACACTCAATTCTATTGTAAAAAACATCAAAAATAATAATATACCATTGAAAACATTTTGAAAGGTTCTATGAACTACATATACTAGTGAAGTGTAATAAAGAAGGTTAAAGGAATGTCCATACTAACTGAAACATGTTATAAAGATAAAATTGATAACTTGTGGTCACATATTTATAATGTGAATCTTTAAAATTAATCTCATCCAATGATGATATAATCTTATCCAATTTCCTCTCAATGATATAAATATTCACACGTACATTAGTTTTTGGAATAGAAAATTATTGAAAATGAGTGGGTTTAATGGATACAAAACCTCATTGAAATTAATCTCCATAGACCCATATTCTAGAAAATGGTTTTTAGAATACCATTATAATTTAATATAGTAGATATTGAACTCCAAAACAATGGTACTCACCTAACAAATTGTAAATATATCATGATGATAATTTGACCTAGTTATCATACATAAAAATCAATAATAAATTGATCCTTAAACATTTCCCAAGAAATATCCAACACATCATGATATAAAAGGAATAAAATCACCAATTTCAATGATTACCCAAATATAATTATCACACTAATTTAATAATAGTGTTCCTAATATGAAAAAATAAAACTAATGGTCATCTCCACCTCCTCCATCCAATCATTTATCTTCTGATAATAAACAGATCATTTATACCTCAATATACCCTATAATTTAAATGATCATAGTGTCCTTGATTTTTTATATTCATTGACCTCCACCCTAAAATGATAAAATTGAACATCCAATTAAATTTATTAGTAAGGAACATAATGGAAAAATTGACTTGGTATCATATCTAAAAAATAAAATTCATTTGAACTCCTAACACATTATAGAAGTATATTATAATTTCCATTATATAATTCATAAATTAATATAAAACTATTCCATTCTATCTTTCCAAATAAAAAAATGCATTGTAGATTATGATACATGATCCAAAACTAGATCTCTTACATGTACACTTCATCACATCACATAGCATGACATGTAAACATTATTTTAATAATTCCATATCATATTTGGCTATATTACGACATGAAATACCTGGTATTCCTTATCTATAATATGTACAATTCATTTCATCTAATTTTTCTCTACCAACCCTTTCATCCTCACTACTTCATAACTCTATAGACCAGTGTACCTCTCAAACATATACAATGATACAATTTATTTCTTACCCTCCCCAGAAAGTGCCCCACTAAGGCCAAAAATAATAGAATATTGATAATGGTTGTAGAATCATACATCTAATGGGGAATTTCTAAGTGACTAGTATTAAGGGTATTACAATAAATCAAATATAAAGAATTACATTTCATAAATTATAATGATAAAGTGTTAAGATGATCTGATCAACCATCCGACCCCATGAATAATCCATTATATTTTTATCACACATATAATTTCATATATAATAGTAAATTAAAATTTCAAGTGCCATGATTAATACAAAATATAGACCGTGGGCTGTATTAAATTATGACAGTTAATCAGCAATATATGACCGTTTATTGATAACAATTTTTAGTTAGTAATATCTATCATACTAACCTTCCAATTACTTTTAACCAGAAGTTACGTCAAATATATTTATGGTGAGTATTACATGTACACTTAGTTGGATCCATCCCAAAACATCTTATAAAAAATTTGATGGAAACATACTAAATGTTATTAAATTTTCTAAGAAAATAACTCATCAAATAAATAAGGAATATTAGTTTACCATCCTCACTATGAATCTCCCACCAAATAAAACATATAAAAAACCATTATATAATAAAATTACTTATATATGTATAGTTAAAGGTAGCACTCCCCAACATCTCCACTATTTTGACTCTCTAAAACCTCAATGTTATAGATCATGTGTTCATCAATTCCATAAGTATATCATCCCTTTTCTGATTCGATCCTCGACATTACCGAACTCATTCTTCTAGTGTAACAAACATCATGTCATGGAAACTGTTAAAATATTCATCTAATCATCAAAACCACCTCATCTGAAAGTTTTTTATATCTAGAATCCATTAAATCCATAATTAATAAATTATACATCAACGTATCACATCCCAAAAAAATTTTCAGTAAGCTATTAACCATCATTTCTCATGTATGATATAAACCATAACTATTACTCATTATATAACTATATTTAATTACTCATATCAGCATTATCATGAAGTGTGTGGTGAGGGATAAGTCCTCAATATATTATTTATACAAACTAAATATTGAATAAAACATCCCCAACAAAAAAATTTGGGAATCTATTTCCGTATATGAGTTGGTGGGGTAAAAAAGGAAATAAAAAAATTATAAATATTACAACAAACTATAATTGGTATTGAATATAAATTTCTTTATACTCTACCACCACACACATTATACAGGAACCGCAATAACCATTGCTATGTTATAGGGTATAAAAATCAAATAAAATTTAATACTCTCCCTATCTAATTATTATCCATTAAATAATATAAAAATTTATTAAATTTTGAGGAATCATACATTTATCCTATAATATAATTTTCCATGAAACATTTAATTATTTAGAAAAAATCACAAGTCTTCTATAAACATCATTAAAATAACCCTATTTCATAATATATGTATTTATTAACATATCATTCAAAAATTAACCTATTATTATTGGCCTAAAAAAGACACCACATCAATGAAACAGTTACATTATGTAGATTATGATTGGGTTAATCATTGGGAACCTAGAAGAAAGTGTCCTCTAACCCCCCCACCCAAAAATAAAGAGTCATGAATGATGTAAATGTAAATGAGAGTGTCCCACATTAATATCACACCAACTAACCCATTTCCCCAAACAATTTCACATAATACCAGATATCTTGTTTTACTAGATAACAACAATCACCATATCTAATTCTCACAAAACATTTCTCATTAATGGATATGAACCAAATCAAAAAATAATAATCAATAAAACATCACGGTGCTCCAATCCCATTGATCATCAAGTAAACCGAGCCATAAAGAGTTTTCAAATAATCAAAATAAGGAACTGAAATCTAGTTAGAAGAAAATAGTTCAAAATTATTTCCACACAGAAAATTATATTATTTCTATATAATAAATTCATGCAAGCTTCTCCCATCGTAAATAGAGTCTAATATCCCTATTTCATTTATCATTTGTATGAAATTGTTTTAATTCCATATTGAAGTAAACTATTTTTTATGAATAGGTTCTCTATAGTAATAAACCCATTAATTAATAGATATCATTAATTATGAATTACCTAATGGATTGTTTAATATTAAATAAATTTTCAATAAAATCAGATAATAAATAACTAAAAAATTATATGAATCTTTATCTGACCACATAATACAAATTAAATTCATGAATTTTTATTCTATATCATATTTATAATATAACATCCATTATAAGAACAACAATATCCACATATAAATGATAATAATATATAGAAGGATAACATGATGTATCTACAATTAAAAAACCAAAAGTGATCAAAAACCCAGAAAAAATATCTATTCATACTTTAAATTTTGTATTATTTTCATTTTTAGGATGATTAAACTATTGCTAAAGTAATTTTGCATTAAAATCCTCGAAAAACTCTTCAATACAAGATCCATGATTAAAATATACCCCACCATGACAAGTATATCTCATTATTATCTGAGAAATAATGGAACTATTGGTAAAAAATATTACATCTTCCATTGGGAACCAAATATCTCAAAAACATCACACCAAAAAAATCCCATATAATTCATCAATAGAAACCCCCATTTAATTGATGAAAATATCCCACCATTATAGAGTAAATAATAACAGATCGGAATAAATCCATTAGATAAGGAAAAATTTGAACCTCATATTACCAATAATGATATCTAGATGTCTAGGTTATAATCCTTGAAATCAATATTGAAAAGATTCTGAAAAATTTATTTGATTCACCAGACTTTGGGGGAGAAATGATAAATTATCAATAATTCCAAGTCATATTATAATTTGTTTCTAATAATTAAAATTAAAGGCCACATCATAGAAATCATTATTGCACCCAAGTAGATAGGTTTTCCCTTAATTATATGACTTAGGAAAGTGTGTTTCATAGTAAGGATTCCATTCAAAGTGGAAATCCTAAGACCACAATAATTATTTCCACATATTTAAACTATCAAAACACCTAGTCTATGTCGATCATAAATCCATGGGGTAATTTCATGTCATAACCCTACGATATACCCCATAGACACCCCCAAAATGATAGTGATCAAGAATATCATCCTCTAAAGTTCATTGACGTACCTCATACCCACAATAGTGCTACCTTTTTAGATGAAGATACATGATATCTAATTCTATATGACACGATATCTTATCTTTCCTCGATTCTACAACTACTAATATGATGCTAGATAGAACAAAATAACCCATCTATAAACACCAAAATTAGGGCCAACAACCATGCTCCTATCGAACCAATACATTATATACAAAGGACTCACATTATAAAATATCCTTTTGGTTTAAATTTAATATCAACACCACATTATCCCCTTTGTATTCCAGGAACACACCTCTAATCACTTGAAACACATTAGAAGTTATTAGAAAAAGCATTCCACTTTTAATGTGATTTCCATATAATATTAAAATATAGTTAGGATAAGTGATGGTAATATAATGTAAGTTTTAACATGTATAAACCATTAAGTTAGTGAATATCAATGTTTTGTAACATCTTATATGAGTCTAATTACATTGGTAATATCAATTATTCCTAATGAATCTTATGGTATAATGATAATAAGAAATGTAAGTGTTGGTTTAGTTATATAATTGTATTCATTGTTATTATATCCAAAAATATTTTTTTAGAGTGGTAATAAACAATAATGTACATATGTCACATAAATTTATGGAATGAATTTGATCGAATAGAGTTCAAATAATAATAACTATTATCATGTAAGGTTCTTATTTTGAAACAAAATTGGATAGTGTATCACTGTATGTTGTGATGTAATGATTCTTGAATATGATACAAAATTTGATCATTTTATAATTTTATTCCTAAATCAAGATATTATTCAAAAACTCATAATTTATATAATTTTAACTGTAAATAATTAGCGGGAGTGTTATATTATAAGGTTAAATAGTGATGTGACATAATTTACATATGATGTAATGTGTAAAAAATACCAATTATGTGTAATAATCTTATGAATGATTTGGTATATATATATATATAATAATTCAAATGAGTGATTATTTTTAGTTTTGAATTATTCTTAAATGTGATTAAGATTTTTTTATGATTCATATTAAAATAAAATCTCTATGTTATTAATTTTCCAGGTTAGTTTTAAAAATGAATAAAATAAATAAATTTCTGACATATAATATTATTTTACCACTAAATGTATGACTTTAATTTAATTCATAACTAATTGCCCCCATGTATTGTTATAGTTTATGATGAGATTATATGTCTAAAGTTAGATTTAGTTTTCTATAATGATATAAAATAAGAAAATGAGTCAATAAACAAAGAATATGATTCATTGTGGGCACTGGATGACCAAATAAGCATACAACATGGTGTGAAAAACAATTATTTTTGGGGTAACTAACGGTTCATGGATCATATTAGTGTTCATGTTTACATTGATTAGTGATATATATACCATGATAACCATTAATCATTGATACCATACTAAAAAAATCTATATATTTTCTTAGAAAATATAATGTCGGTTGGTTATGATGGGGTTCATATTGTCAGTTGTCGCCTAACCAAGATGGGAATTTTATTATTGTATGATGAGTATGTGATACATTTCCTATATATAGATAGTATTTATGAGTTTTGAGTTCACTTGGATTTTTTATATTAGTATAGATAAGGGATATGTGATGTTCTTATCTATATTAATGAATGACATGAGAGTAATTTATTGATTAGATTAATATCACTCTTTGAATTTGATAACAGAAGAGTTGGATATATGGGATTGACATGTTTTGTTTTCCATGATTACCTGGTGTCCTAGAAAATGGAAAATAATATAATGGTAATTTTAATAACATGGAAAATGGTCGGAAATGTGGTCGAGATACATCTATTTGATTAATATCTGGCCAGGTCACACTATAGATTTAGTTAAATTGATGAATTTATATATGCCTATATTTTAATATATTTATGGACCTTGAGATTTTTGTTTTTCTAACACTTTAAGGGCCCATGGAATCATACTTTTTTGGCTGAATAAATGTGTATTTAATTCGAAATCTAATGATACTGTTACAATTTTTTAGATTCAACCCAAATGTTTTTTGGATGAGTATTCACATGATGTGGAATATAATGTGAAAAAAGTTAATGATAATGATGGATTTACATAATATTTTTGGATGTTATGTCATTTTTTTGATATGGTTTGACAATAATTTTTATATGATACAAGAAAATGTGAAATGAAATAATTTATTTTAGGCTTTAGTGGAAGTGGGATATTGAAGGAGATATACACTAAATCAATATTTATATCTAATATATATATATATATGAGTTGTATCATTTTCATTTGAGTAATAATTTTCATAAAATGGTATATAATTTCATTTTGTCTCATACTATGTCTAAAACTTAATAAAATCAAACACTGTAATATATAATTTATGGAACTATTTCACAATACATGATGATGAGTTGATATTGAATTAATGTGATTGATGAATGATTTATCCAATGAATGGTTTTACTTATGTATAACAAAATCATGAGTAAATTAGATAGCATAAGGTTATTCTTTTAGGATTAACTAACCATTTTCATATTACTTTTGTGGTGGTGCTGGTGTGTACATCTTGTTTGACCAATAATCCCTATCGAAAAAAATATTTTTTTTCTTGTCCTTATTTTTAGATGATATAGCATATCAAAGGGATTGAATGAATCCCATTAGAATATTATATTATTTCCACAACCCATTGATACTCTATAAATTGGGTATGTCATTTAGTTTCTATTTTTTGTTATCATAAAACCCATGTGATGGTGTTGAGAGATTTTACAAACTTTTAATGGTGTTTGATATGAATTATTTACAACTGTTCTTAATTAAAGGTTTATATGATTCCACATTTATCTTGCATCAAGGATCCTATTAAAATAGTTTAAATCTATTCTGATTCATTTAAAAATTCCTATTATAGTTATTTAAACCCTTCACTAAAAACTGTATTCAGACCATACAAAAAAGAACTATCTTGTGACAATGCCAAAGTCACTATTTTTTATGGTGTTCAAACTTTGTGTATTGACCATTAAACACATAAAAGGAACTACATTTTTGAAATTAAAACACAATTCCTTTTTAAAAAAAATTATTTCACATTTATATGAAATACAAATCACTATCCGCACCTCAATGTGACAATTCTCTTCATCATGCAACTTTATTCCCCCAATAAGTCATTGTTATACAGAAAATTTATTTTAATAGGAATGGATAGTCCATATCTATTATTTAAATAGTATTTAGAGGAGAGTCTAAGGACGGATAAAACCCAAATTGAGTCAGTGAGAATGATACATGGGCAATATCATCCATCCTAGTTCCTCAAAAAATACATATTCCTCAACCAAAAACTTTATTTGTCTTTATGATAAACATAAACTCATCTAGATACCACTAATTCTTAAATGATGGAAACCCGACTACATTTATCCACTATATTTAGAATCCATATATTGGTGAGACAACGAAACACCCCAAAAATCATCATATCCTCCAAAAAAACACATTATACCATCCATCAAAACAAAATAAGATATAAGAAAGGAACCAAAAAAGGAACATCAATGTATTTACAAGTAAAATACACTAAAACTATGAAGATGTTTACAAAAACTATAGGATGACACATGCCTATTATATTTAGTCATGTCACAAATGTGTGATCTAGGGATTCAATAATAGATATAACCTCATGATGAACATAATTGATCAAAAAAATAAATTATGAAGCATACAACTCTCACTAGGTCCATCCGTGCCTGAGCTTCTCAAGAACCCACCCCTATATCAATTTACGTATATCTAAACCTGATACTATATTGATAAAAAATAATTTCCTCCAGAATTAATCTTCTCAACCAAATAAAAGGAATACTCTGAGTGGATATCATTCTAAAATTTTAAGTCAATAGATCTCAATGATGTAATAACAGCAAAATCCCATTAAATCTCTTGAAAATAACATAGAATCTCCAAAAATATATAGGGGTATACCCAAACAATAAAGCTACATAAGAGAAAAAATACATATCACTTGTAAAAACCCATACCTTCTTTTCATGTATGTTTTTCATTTTCATGGAATTTTTTGGGAAACAAGGTTTTTTTAACTACACGTCATGTACTTTATGAGTACACACTGTGTAATTTTTGTGTACACCCCGTGTACTCGGTCACTGTGGGTATCCATGTGGTGGTCATTTAGTGTCTTTGCATGCGACCTTTCGTGATGACCTGGAGGTAGCCTAATGTGGAGTACAAAAATAGCAAGTACACTCCATGTACTCTAAAAGTACACACTGTGTATTTTGTTTTTTTTTCATTAAACACATCAGGGTCACGTCTGACTAACATAACACACCTCCTCTAGGTTTTGTTCATCCGAGAGCACTGAGCATCCACGGATCTTTGACGAGCCCCTGAGCCTCAGTCCGTCCTCCGAATCCAACAATGATCACTGCAATATAATCACATCAGTGAGTTCTCTCTTCTACTGGTACCTCGTATCATGATTCCACTTCTTTTCCAAGTTATCGTGGGTTGATCGTTTAACATTTTTTCTTAGATCAATGGACTTTTAAGAAGATTCAAGCTTCTAGGTTCAAGTATATTGATATCCTAACCCTGAGGTAGGTGGTTTGTTTCTTTTTGTTCAAATCCTTTGAGTTTTATGTGCAAATTCACTCAATACCGATGAATAGGGTAGTACATGTTTACTGTTTTAGCCCTTTTGTTTCTCTGCTATGCTGGTATGACTTTTTAGAATTTTATTGATTTGGAATTGGGTGAATTGTTGTGCTTTGGATGTATTTCCCAATAATGTTTTTTATTATTTTGACACTTGGATCTTGTTTTCAAATTAGGATATTGTTTAATTTCCCATGCCTAGTATTGTAGGATGGCGTAACTGTTGTTCTGTTTTGCTGTTGTGCTATATAATTCTATCCAAGTAGTTCATGAGGTTTACCATGGCCGGTATTCACTACTACACTTTCTTGACTTACACAGGGCTGAGATAACATGGTGTGTAGACCATAGAGATAATTGAAGTTGAGGGCTTCTCTATAATGTGTTTATAATTATATGATGCGAGACCAGAGGGGTAATTGATGTTGAGTGCTTCCCCAGAGTGTCTGTATTTCCTCGACATGGTCCACATGTGGAATTGGCATTGAGTACTTCCCTAGAGTGCCATTATTAACATACATTTCTATATAGGGAATTAACAACGAGTGCTTCGTCAGATATAATATAATTTAGCTGAAATAGAGGGCTGAGACTGTGTGTGCTGGAAAGAGGGATGCTGGTACTTGATAGTTAGGACTAGAGAGGATAGGATGTGGGTACTTTCCATAGGGTTTCCTGTTCTGTTATCTTTTTATATTGTTGCATGTTGTGTGGTGTTTTAAGTACTTAAAACTATGGATTGTTACTACTTAGTGCTTTCCTTGTTTACTACATCCTCCACTTTTACCTTCCATGTATTCACGGACTATTAGGCATAGATTTTCTGGTGGTTTCCTATTGGGATTAATCTCACACCCTATTTGTGCCATGCTTTTGGGCACGAAAAGATTATATTCCTGTAGGTATAGACAAGGGCAAGAAGCCTTCGACTTCTGGAACCTCATTGCATTGGAGATGGAGAGCATGGGACCAAGCCGAGGCTTATGATGCTGAGTAGTTTCTAATCTCTTTTCATTTTGTACTTTTTTTAGTGTTGTATTCAGCATTGGGACAAGATAGGCTTCATTCCTAGACATATGTGTATCTTGAATCATTTATATATATTTATTCTCTAATTGTTTCTTCATCAGTCTTCTAATGTTTACTATGGTTGGATATTTACTATTTCCACTATTGTGCTTTGTTTACATCCACTATGTACTTTGCCAATGAGAGAATTGTTTCCCCACTATCACACCCAAGGCCTTCACGACATGTTGATAGCCTCTGGAATTTGGGAAATGCACTTGAGGCCATGTGACCATCCTGGTACGGGGCGGCTCTAGGTGGCTTCCGGAACTGGGATGTTACAAAGTTGTATAAGAGGACTCTTTACCCTTTACTTATCTTTTGTAGCCTTTATCTAGGGATTGGAAGGAATAGGAACTTGGTAAAAATCTATGCACGGGAGTAGCTAACCCTTTTACATGGAAAATACTATCTTCCTCACTATTGAGTTTTTCTTGTTTTGAAATTTTACGTTTGATTTGATTTTCACCGTTGGGTGACTCACATGTATTTTTCTTTTATTGTTGATGTTACTCATGATATATTTATTTCACAACCCGATGAGATTATGGTATTCCATATCAAGAATCATATATTCACTTTCTAGAAATCACATGTCATTAATTTTGGTCATGCCATCTTGGATTCATTAGTGATTGAATGTTATTGTTATAGATGATGTGTAACATATGCATGCTTTAATGATAGTTTCCTTGATAGAAATACATGTTGATTGATAATGTATTGTTTGTGTAGAGGTTTTCTTGAATAAATCCCATACTTTTCTTCTTGAGGTGTTATGGGTCCTCATGGACCGGAATTTTGCGGATCATTTCCTTGTTTTCCATGTGATAATGTTTATATGTTTCCAAAAATTGATTTACGAGGAGTATGGGCCCTCATGTATCGGAATTTGGAACTTTCAATATTCATTTCAGTGTATTTATGGGTTCTGGATTAGTTTCTAAGGCTTACTGTCTGGAAAAAACCAGAATACATACCGTGTAGTGTTATGTACATGCCATGTGTTCTTTAGTTCAGGAAGAAATAGTTTTTCTTAAATGCATGCCTTGTACTCTATGTAAACTCCATGTAGTCTCTGATTGTGTCGTTGGACATGTGGGTAGAGACACGAGATGGGAAAAATATATAGTGAACATGCCATGTATCTTCCCTACACACTGTGTCATGTCGACCTCGTGCCTACCCGTGTCACTAACAACACCGGTTGGCTGAGACGTTTCTAATACATGACGTGTGTTGTCTAAACACGTAGTGTATTTTCACCTAGGTACCCGAACATGTCACAAATAACATGGATCAGTGTTATCCTTACTCATACACTCCATGTCTGTCTAGAACACGCCATGTAGTGTGAGCCATGTGTCAATCTGTGTCACTAACAACATGGTCCAGGTGAAACATGTCTAGTACATGTTTATTCTATCTTGAACACGGTGGGTAGTCTTGTCTTATGAGATCTGTGTGTCTTAACTGTGTAGAAGGACTCATGAAGTGGAAGAGTATTCAATTCCATGTTGTGTGTTATGAAAACAGGCCATGTTTTTGGTGTGTTACATGACAAGTTAGGTTGGATTACACACCCATGTGAATGACTTAATGGAACACGCCATGAGGAAATTGTACACGCTGTGTAGCCATGTTTTGTAAAACTAGAATTCTTTCTTCCTCATGTTCTATTCATCCACTCCTTGTTTTCATTCTTGGAAAATTCGAATGTAAGGTGTCCTTTTGACCTTGTAGAGTCATGCCACCGAGACATCCTCCAGCTATCTTCCAGTTACAGGGCTGTGAACCGACGCAAGATACGGCTGATATGGGAGTTCCAGAAGATCCTCATGTTGTTCCAATATTGTCCCCATTAGTTATGCCTGCTACTAGTGCTGATGGACAATTTAGGGAAAGGTTAATGAGGATAATTCATACCATTTGGGGAGAGTCTCCTCCTACCCCATCGATGGATGATTTGACGTGGGACATCCAGTAGAAAAACCATCCAACATTCACATGGGATAGAGGAAACCAGGATGCAAAGTCATGGCTAGAAGCCATGATCATGATCATTGAGAATATAGAGAAGCCTCCATAGAGGAGAGTCAGGATCTCTACTTATATCCTACAATATTCCTCCAAGAGATGGTGGGATGTGACCCTACAGGTGGGTCATTAGCAGTTTATGGGTTGGGAGGAGTTCCAGCTCATCATCTATGACTACATCTATATGGAGACCCTACGGGCCGACTGAGCTCGGGAGTTTATGATCCCAGAGTTGGGTACCCAATCAGTTATAGATTATTCCTCTTATTTCACTGAGCTTCATAAATTCACAAAATATTTGGAAGGATATGGGTTATTCTCGACTAAGATGCTCGAGGATGTCCTCAGAAAAGACATCCTCACTCAGGTGAATATCTTCAGGTTGACTTCCATCACTACCATCGTCAACCAAGAATTGATGACATAGCAGAATCTAAGAGAATCTGGAGTTGTGAGCTAGGGTGGCTCGACATCTAGATTTAGTGCTTCACCTTCTGATAGTCTGAAGTTCTGCAGGGAGACAACACACAGAGATCTGAGTAGGTGGGATGCATCTTCTGATATCCAGTTGGTGTGCTACCAATGCGGGAGAAGTGGGAAAACAAGGCCATAGTACCAGAGAGACCTGGTGGAGTGCAAATCTTTCGACATGTTGGTACACCTTCAGGGTTTTTTTCAGGTCTTCTCACCAATCGCTGGTGACCAGGGTTCATCTATGACCCCTCATACAGGAGCAGATCTTCCAGTTTCTCACCGGCTTGTGACTAGAGGTCTTCCTGCTGATCAGGCCGAGGTGGACGTCATGGCCACGGTGGTTAGTCACCAGGCCACAAGCGGCAGCAGGGTGGATCAGCTAAGAGTAGTCAGGTAGGGTCACAGGGCCACAGAGCTGTCTAGACATTTGCAGTGGATCAGACCCATTAGAAGAAGGATCTGAACCCCTCTACAGTTCAAGGTAATATCCTAGTTGCCTCAGATTTATATTCATCTCTTTTCGATACATGGGATACACATAGCTTTATATCTGTCACTTTTGTGGATATCCATAGGCTCAATATCATTACTTCTATTGATGTCTTTACATTAGACACTATGTTGGGGATAATAACATCTGGTGTACGTTAGTGCAAGGAGTGCCCTCTTGAGGTTGGTGGGTGTGACTTCCTTTGGGATCTTTATTTTCTAGAGATGACATGTTATGATGTCATTATCAGAATGGACTGTCTAGATTCCTTCCAGGATTCCATCGACTGTTATAACCCTGGTGTGAGTTTCATAGCACCATAGGGTGGATCTTTTCATCACAAGGGTGAGTTGGATGTCTAGGAGAGGAGTGCAGGTCCAGAGCCTCATGGATTGGGAGTAGTTACAACCCATATTACAAGTCATTATCTGGATGACCATGAGACTCCACAGTTATACTTTCCTCTAGTGGTGGATTGTTTAAGAGATGTCATTCCATAGGAAATTTCAGGTTATCCTCAAGAATGTGAGGTATAATTATCTATTTATCTTATGACAGGAGAGACACCGGTGTCCATTCCTCCTTACAGGACGACCACACCTGAGTTGGAAGATCACATGAAATAGATGGAGGATTTGTTGGCCAATGGTTTCATCTGACCCAATAATTCTCTTTGGGGATCACATATCATGTTTCCAAATAAGGAAGACGGTACCCTTAGGCTTCTTGTGGATTATCGGATGTTGAACCAATTGACAGTCATGAACCGATATCCCTTACCTAGGATTGATGAACTATTTGATTAGATTCAATGTGCCCGGGAGTTCTTGAAGATTGACTTGAGGTATGGTTATCATTAGTTTCGTGTTAGACCATCTAATATACCTCTCACAGCCTTCTGGATCATGTATGGTCTATAAGTGTATATGGTTATGTTGTTCGGTCTCACAAATATGCTTATAGTTTTCATGGAACTGATGAACCGAGTGTTCCATCCGTACTTGGATTAATTCATGTTTGTTTTCATGGATGATATCTTGGTGTACTCTCATACTCAACACGACCATGCTACACATCTTGAGATCGTTTTGAGTACACTAATGGAGCATCAGTTATTTGATAAGCTCTCAAAATTCCACTATTGGTTGGACCCGATTCACTTCATGGGTCATGTTATCTCAGAGGAAATAGTATTAGTAGATCCATAGAAAGTGAGAACGGTATTTCACTAGGAGAATCCGAAGAACATATTTGTGGTGAAGAGTTCTCTAGGGTCGGCAGAATACTATAGATGTTTCATACAAGACTTTTCTTGCTTAGCAGCACCACTGGCAGGTCTGACTATGAAGGGGGAAAAGTTCTTATGGTCATATTCTTATGAGTCATCCATTCAGGAGCTGAAAGGAAAGTTGACTTCAGCACCGATACCAGTATTTATAGAGTCGGGAAATAGCTATATTGTTTATCATGATGCTTTAGGTATTCGGCTAGGATATGTGATTATGCAGAGAGATGGAGTCATTTCGTATGGGTCTTGGCAGTTGAGTCCACATGAGAGGAATTATCTAAAGCACAATTTGGAGTTGGCAGCTTTTTTTAATGCCCTACGTTGTTGGAGACATTGTCTTTTGGGAGATCACTTTGTGGTTTTCACCAACCAAAAGAGTCTCAGGTACATTTTCACTCAGCATGATCTGAATTTGCGACAACGCTGGTAGGTTGAGTAACTATAGTCCTTTGACATTGAGCTTGCCTATATTCCTGGGAAGGGCAATGTAGTGGCTAATGCATTGAGCAGGAGGACTCAGATACAGGCAGTTCAGGAGTCCTACAGTGAGTGGCATCTTATGGCTCTATTCATTGAGATGAATTTGGAGGTTCACGACATCCAGGGGAATAATTTTATTTATTCTGTAGCTATTAACTATACTCTTCTGGATCGATTTGATTGATACAATTATCATATTCTGAAGGCCTACTCCTAAGGGAGAGTGTGTCAGGAGAGGAACCTATTCCTAGATGGACTGTAGGCAAAGATGATATATTGCATTTCTAGGGACACATATAGGTGCCAGTAGATATACTCGAGGTGCTTATGTAGGATCTTCATTCCTCAATTTGGGTAGTTCATCCTAGTGTCAGCAAGATGTATTGTGATCTACACTTTCAGTATTGGTGGCCAGGTATAAAGAGAGATGTTGATGTTTTTTTATGAGGTGTTCCACTTGTCATAAGGTGAATTCCGATCATCAGCGACCAGTAGGTCTTTTATAGCAGTTACCCATTCCCCAGTGGAAGTGGAATGACGTCACAACAGATTTTGTGATAGGGTTTTCGAGGTCACCTCAAGGGAATGACATGGTTTGGGTTGTCATTGATAGACTCACGAAGGTTTCTCAGTTCTTTATAATCAAGGAGACCTTCAGTGTTTATGACCTGAGGATATTGTACATCCGAGAGATTGTACTTCCACATGGAGTTACAAACTCCATTGTTTCATACTGGGATTCCCATTTTACATCTCAAGCCTGGAAGGGGCTTTAGAAGGCTTTGGGTACATAGGTACTTTTGAGTGCATCTTACCATCCCCAGACAAATGGACTGTCCGAGTGAACAAGTCAAGTGCCTGAGGAATTTCTCTAAGCATGCATTTTGGATTTTTGAGGTTTTTGGGAGAAGCATATAACTCTTGTGGAGTTTTCCTACAATTATAGTATTCAAGAAATCATTCATATGGAACTTTATGATGCTTTTTATGGTAGGCCATGCTGATCAACTTTATGTTTGCTGGAGGAATGTGAGGAAGCTTTTCTGGGACATCGCCTTGTTTAGGAAACCATAGAGCATATAGATTTGATTCCGAAAAGGATGGCTACTGCACAGTCTTGACAGAAGTATTATGCTTATCAAGAGAGACGACCTTTAGAGTTTGAGGTTATGGATCAGGTGTACCTGCATGTCACAATGAGGTTTGGAGGAAATTGGATTCAGAGATAGGGTATGCTTTTGCCGAGGTACGTCAAGTTGTTTGATGTGTTGGAGAGAGTTGGGCCGGTTTCCAATCGGTTGTAGTTACCTCAGAGGTAGAAGGCTATGCACAAAGTCTTCCATGTTTCTTAGCTTCGACATTACTTTTCAGATCTGTCTCATGTCTTCCAACCCACGAAGGTTAAGCTTGAAGTGGATGCGTCATTTTAGGAGAATATTATCCAGATTGTGGACTACAGAACAAAGGTTCTCTACGGTTGGTATATTCCCTTGTTACAAGTGATTTGGTAGCATTGGTAGGTGAAGGACGAGAATTCAGAGATGGAAACCTATGTATGATATCAATTGTTGAACTGTTTTGAGTTTCTTCTTCTGTGCCGCGCTAGGGACATTCGAGGATGAATTTATTTAAGGGGGGAAGTTTGTAAGAACCTAGACCGTCTTTTTAGGCATTTTTTTTATTTTTCTGGGTGTTTTTTTCGAAAAGAGGAGTTTCTCTAAATTTTTTAAGCACACGCCATGAACATTATGAGTACACTCCATGTGCTCGGTCACAGCGGGTAGCCATGTCTTGGCCGTGTAGTGGCCTTGCACACGTCCATGTCTAATAACCTTGATCCCCCCTAATGCAGAGTACAATAATAGAATGTACATGGAATTTACTCCAAAATTACACACCATGTATATTGTTTTTTCTTTAAAAGCACTTGGGTCGCGTCAGACAGACAAAACACACCTCCTCTATGTTTCATTCATCCGAGAGCACTGAGAAACCACATATTTTTGACGAGGCACTGAGCCTCTGTCTGTCCTTCGAATCAAAAACCATTAATTGTGTTGGAATCCCATCAATGAGCTCTATCATCTGTTGAAGCCTCATTTCACGATTCCACATATTTTCCATGTTATCATGGGATTAAATTCTTAGATATTTTCTTAGATCAATGGTGTTTTAAAGAGATTCATGCTTCGAGGTTCATGTGTATTGATCTGTTAACTCTGAGGTCAGAGGTTTTTTCTTTTCTATTGAATGTCTTCGATTTTTACGGGAAAAGCCACCCATTACCCATGAACTTGGTATTATTCATTTAATGTTTTAGCCCTTTTGTTTCTTTTCTATACTTTTATGCCTGATTAGATGTTTATTGATTGTGAATACGGTGAATTTTTGTGCTTTTGATGTATCTTACATGCATGTTATTTCCAGGTTTGACCTCTGGGTATTATTTTTCTATTAGGCTACTGTTTACTTTCCCATTCCTACTATTGTAGGATGGTGTGACTGTTATTATGTTATGTTGTTGTGCTGTAGAATTCTAGACTAGTAGTTCATGAGGTTTACCTTTGCTGTTACACAATTCTATGCTTTCATGACTTAAACAGAGCCGAGAGAACATGGTGTATAGACCATAGGGATAAATTAATGATGAGGTCTTATCCAAAGTGTCTTTATAATAATATGATGCGAGACCATATGGGGAATTGACGTTGAGTGCTTCCCCAGAGTGTCTATATTTCCTCAACGTCGGCCACATGGGGAATTGACATTGAGTGTTTCCCTAGAGTGCCTTTAGTATGATATGAGACTATAGGGTGAATTGAAATGGAGTGCTTACACATAGAGTCTACTCTTTAGCTGAACCAGAGGGGTGACACTTTGTGTTCTTCCTAGATGGATGTTTTTACATGATTGGTAGGATCATAGGGGATAGGATGTGGGCACATCCCAGAGGGTTACCAGTTGTGTAAAATTTTTCTGATGTTGCATGTTGTGTGTTGTTTTGAATGGTTACATCTGTGTATTGTTTCTGCATAGTTCTTTCATTGTTTACTGCTTCCTGCACTTTTACCTACCATATATTCACTAATTGTTAGGTGCATATCTTGTGGTGGTTGCCTACTGGGATTCCTCACACACCCTATTTGGGCCATGCTTTTGGGCCCAAATAGAATATATTGTTGTAGGTATAGACAAGGTAAATCACCCTTCGACTATAGGTACTTGATTACATTGGAGATGGAGAGCAAGTGACCAATCCAAGGCTATAGGTGCTTAGTATTTGCTCTTTTATTTTACTTTTGTACATTGGATTAGTACTTATTCAACATTTTGACTTGTTTGGATTCTTTTCTAGACATATATGTATCATGAATCATATATATATATATATATATATATATATTCTCTAGTTTTTTATTTTTCTATCTTCCGTTTCTTACTATTTTTTGAAATTTACTGCTTCCGCTATTGTGTGTTGTTTACTTCTGTTGTGTACTCTTACCATGAGGGCATCGTTTTCCACTATCACACCCAGGGCCCTCACTATTAGAAGGAAACCTCTAGAGTTTGTGGAAATTCACTTGAGGGAAGGTGAGAACCGGGTATGGGGCACCTCAGGGTGGATTTCGAAACCGGGACATTACATAACTATCCATTTAGGAACTCACAAAAAAATCACATGGCCTGCCCATTTCAAAATCCAATAACCAAATATCATTATTTAGATTATGATAGTAAAAAGATTATTAGACCGCAACTCTAATAAGAGTCACAGGAAAACTAGAATATTATAAATTTTCTCTAAATTAAAACTAACAAGACCAGTGTATCATAAAATGATATATTCCTTCTACCTTTTTTGTGATCAATCTCAGGGAAATATATTACATATAATGAGATTTGAATGCACTAAATTCATGGCACATAATACATGCCCTATTTTTCTATAATAATCAAAAAAATCCCATTTTTATAAAATCTGCAGAAATAGACAAATCATCCAAACATTAATGAAATCCTTTTTCTATAAATAATCTCAAACATCCAAAAACAATGTAAAAATCTCATAATAATCTAGAGAAAAACAAAACCATTTTCATATTTTGTTATTTCAATTTGAAACAATTTTATTCTAAACATTTTTCATTTTGAAAAACTTACATTAAAATTATACTTATTTTCAAAAAACGAATTAAAAATACTCTTCTTGAAACAAAATTTTAAATCAAATATTTCATAGATAATATGAAACCACTATTTTCAGATAATGTTTATTCAAATTATAAATAAAAACCAAATCATAAAAAAGTTACACTACATCAAACTCACTATAAATAAATAAAAAATAAGAAAAAAATATCCTTAATACCTAAAAAAATGAGATGTCACATTATGAACGTATATGGAATTTTAAGTGTAAATAAGAATTTCTAAAATTAAATAAAAAATATCTTATAGATTTTATAGAGTCATTAGATACAAACTCATGGGATCCACATTATTGGCATGACCATGTGGTCTAGTCGTATATCTCTATATCCTCATCCACCACCCCCAATGGTCATGAAAAATCACAAATAAATTTAAAAAATAAGGAATATAAAAATCAATTCAATAATATGAAATTGATCAGTGATAATATCAAAATCCTACACTGAAGCCTAAAGAACCAATTAGATCTTGAGGATCCAAACAAGGTGGTACATGCAACACTGCCCCCCACATCTGTATAATGACTCATAATTGAATCAAGGGAAATTCCCTTATAAAAATTTTAACATATAGTATAAAACCAACAAAATCACATTGAGAACACAATACATACTTTATAAATGATGAGTGAAGGTATGAAGTTGTACTCTATGAAGTCAATGATACTATACCTTTGGAATGGTAAATTTATAATTAGAAAAGTAATGTAACACTTATGAATAGTAAATAAGCCAAATGAATAATATTCTCACCAATGAATTTATAGCTAAAATTTAGGCAACTTATAAATGAATGTATGATATAGTTATGTCATAATATAAATATTTAAATATTTGAAATATTATTAATTAAGTGTTGGTATCTATAAAAGTCGTAAATAATTAATTACAATTTAATTATTTGTTTAATAATATAACGAAGAAATATATTTTAACAGAAGTATTTCATAAATTAATATTTTATTTTCCTTTTATGTTAAGATAATTTTATGATATATTAATTATTTTTTCAAAGGGTTATAAAATCATTTGTAATTTTAAAATCTGTATTTTCTATGTAAATGATGCTTTTAATTATAAATTAATTTACTCATATAACGAAATTTATTTTCAAAAAATGGAGACCATTTTATAATGGTACATGTTAAAAAATGGTTAAGGTGATTTTTTCTGTTTTTTTATTGAATATTTAATTTGTGGTGAATAGTAAAACATGGTAGTTTATGATAAAAGCTAAATAAATGAATTAATGAGTCATAGATGTTGTACGGATGATGGAAGACCAATATAGAGAACCATAATTCATTATTTTATAATATTTTATCATTATTCTCAATAAACTCATTGTGTTGAACCCTAATAATAAACTAATGAATATTATAATGGGAAAACAGACATCTAATCTAGTATAATTACCACCATTGAACACCACTTATCCTGAATCCTTCTAAGTATTGATCCTTGTCTAAATTCTTCCAAATACTCTTCTGAAGCCCATCCTTCACTCAAAAGAGGCTTTTGTCCCAGAAATATTGCAAACCATTTTCCATAAGGAGGTTCTCAATGAGAAACAATTGATGACGTAGAATCAACTTTAATTTAATTTAATTTTATTTCAAGATCATTTATTTTATTATCCACTCCTCACATACACTAATAAAATTGTAATTATAAATCTATTATGTTATATATAATATAATTTAATTATGATAATGTAATAATCCATCATAAATCAATTTCTCCATTCCATTTTATTCTAAAAATGGAAATGATGTCTGTGAGGTGTTGTTTTTTCACCTACAATGATAATAAGTTTTCATTTTCCAGAACTACCTAAAATTATGGTAATAAAACCATTATAATGGTTGAAAATGACTTTAAATATTTTACTATAACCTTTTTTATCTTATAGAAATAGCATATATACATAATACTGATTGATAAAACATAATGAGTTCATTGGGATCAAAAACTACATATAAATAACCTAAACGATTATCATTAATTATATATCAAATTATTATTCCTCATAAAATATAAAAAAAAATTTATAAGATCAATTAACATTCATGATGTTCATTAGTAACATATAATTTCCATTATATATAATTGTCCATATCTTACAAAATCTTCCATACTCATATACAGGTGAACCAATCATAAAATCTAATAAAACAAACACTCGCGAGTGATAAAATTATACACAATAACCCAACAATAATCCCATATATTAATGTAATAAGACTATATTAAATAAAATTAATGTGTTAAATTGTTTTTATTTTTTATTTATTTGAATTAATATAATTTTCCTTGATAATAATTTTAAGAATTCATTCTTACATAACTTACTACAATTATTGATCTGAACTCTACATCTTAGGATTTTCCATCATCCACTCCATTTTGAGTATGTGTGTATATTTATTAATCTATAAATATCATTTATTTTTAATTATGCTTATTTTATAGGATATACATGTTTCCAATATTATTTTTTGACAATTGTTAATATTTTTTGAAATTACATATTGTTTCAAAAAACAAACTTCTACTTCTCATGAGATTATTTCATCTTCTCTTAAGATTGATACCCGGAATATTATAACAGTATATCATGGAAACACTAATTTTTAGGAATATATTCTTTATAAAATGATACTCATTCCATTCCATGGGTTTTTATTTCCAAAAATGATATACATTATGTATGGCATACATGATAATGTAAATGCTATGATTTGACAGGTATGATCAGAATTAAAATATGCTACAATGCATTTGGAAATGTTATGAATATCATGAGATAAAGTGAAATATTTATGAACATGATTATATCTATATTCAGAACTATTTATGTTAGTTCATAACTAAGACATGATGTATCATTTTTCTACATTGCCACATTCCATGCCCTTATCTAATATTTTTCTCTCATGATTATGATGATGATCTTATGCATATTTTTAAATGAGGATGATTATGAACACACAATTATATAATGATTCATGTTATTATCTATCCTCTTATAGTTATTTTACCTCCCTCAATTTATTGATGTATATCTTCTACTGATTAATTGTATTATATATATTGTGAGGGGCACTAATGAGCTAGATAAAAAGGAATAAATTAATCTTTACGTTTTACTTTTTTTGATTTATTTATAATCCCAATTTTCCCAAGACACTAATAAATTTTATCATTATTTTTTTACCCTATTATGTTGTATTTAATAAAAAATAGTTAATATTATTTTAATAAAAATAAGTGTTACTATAATTGGAATTAGAACATGGTTTTGTTAATTTGGGATTTATGGTCAGATAACCTTTATGAAAAACCTAGGTATAAGATTAATTATAAGTAATCAACCATCATTAATTGCATTTGAAATTTTATAAATATAGGGATCCCACATGAAATTTTTTACTAAATAATTTCCAAAACGAATTAAATTTTTAGTCAACACATGTTGAAATATAATATGTTAAAAAATTTCTATTTTAGAAAATGGTGGGAACCAGTAGAAACAAGGACACTAACCCCTGAGAAGGATAATTCATCGATTTCTAGAATGACATCCCCAATTCTATGGAAGCTGGAGTTCAATATTTTATGGTGATTCATACCTAGTTATCTAAATATATGAAAAATAATATAAATAATATGGAACAACTTATTTCATGTATGATGGAGAATCTTGATATTGAGGCTTTTATGTAGAAATGACCACTGACATTTAGTGGATTTTTCTATCCAATAGTCATGGAATAATTGATCAACTCAATTGACACATTATATTCTATACTTAACTTTACTAAGAAGGAGAAGAAAACTCTGTCCCTTATCGTCTAAATGGATCGGCCAACCAAAGGTGGGTGTTAATTAAGAACACTAAGATGAAGGAAGAAATTTAATAGGTGGAGAGTGAAAGCTATATGATAATGATTCACAACAAGTAATTCCATCATAGCCTTCATACAAATATGGGGAGATAATTTATATATCTAAATCAAAAGGAAACAGAATCTATCAATGTCTATGAAAAAAATTTTACAAGGCCTGAATGTTACATTTTGGGTTTGGATATAAAAAATGATAAAAAAATTGATAGATTGATTTATGCTTATAAATCTAGCCATTGAAAGGATCTATGAATTTGAATATATGGCGTTTAAGAATAAGATGATCGATGTGATATAAAAGTGAATATATATTTTGGTGAATGATCTCATGGCTATGGTGAAAAGAAAAAAAAGATGTAATTTCATGTTGGAGGATCTAATTGAAATGGTGGAATGAAAACTCAACCACCCACATATTAATAATATGGGTATAAATATCATGGTAACATCCTTAAAGGAATGAGGAAAATATATAAGTGTGGGAAAGAGGGACACAAATATCATTAATTTCAAAGAGACATGAAAAAATAAGGCCATGTGGTTGTGTAATGTATGGAACCACCAATAGTCCAATATTTCATCTATAGGGAGAAAGGGATATATTAATGAAAGTATAATAAACCAGGTGTTCTTGAGAGTAAATAATTTTATCACCCAGGACTGAAAAAGGATTAAGTGAGGGCTTCCACCAACACAACTACTGACATGAAGCCCGAAAATGATGTGGTGATAGTTATACTGGTTATTTATTCATGAATAGAGAAAATACTATTTGATTCTTGTTCTATGAACCCATTAATATCTATCAAATTAAGTATAAATTCTCAAATACCACCTCAAAACATGGAGGTTGAGTTATTTGTGATAATATCAAATGTGAATATTATTTCATTCATTGATTATAACTCCACCCTAGATATTTTTTTCATTTTGAATCTCCCTGAAAATATCATCTTCCTTATTTTTGTGAAGTTAGATACTATATTTTGAATGTGCTGACTATATTTATAAAAATCCATCATCAACTATTGGGAAATGGATATGACTCTCACATACTAAAGCATCCTCTAAATAAATACTATTTTATGGAAGAGGAAAACTATTATTCAAATCTATTATCTCATGTGTGGATATTATTTCATTACAAGCAAGAATATCTAGTTCAAATTACAAAGCCAATGGAGTGAATTATGACCAAAGAAATGCACATTGTGAGGGACCAAAATGATTTTTTCCCTTATTAATTTATCATATATCCTCTTGACTGAGATGTTTAATTTTAAATTGAACATATTCTTGAATATTTTCCTATATAAAAGAAACCATAAATAATGGAAATCATTGAGTTTGAAGAACTAAATAAGCAGTTACAAAAGAATCTTTAAAAAGGGATTTATACTTGTGTGTGCATCACCATGGGGTGCACCCAACCTATTTTTCAAGAAGAAGGATAGATAAATGAACATATAAATTGTTAATCGTGAGATTAAAAAAATGATGATAAAGAACAAGTACCCCTTCCACATATAGATTACATGTTTGATCACCTTGTTGGGGACAATTATTTCTCAATGGTGAACCTTAATTCAGGATATCAATAATTAAAGGCGAGGAATGAATATATTCCTAAGGAATCATTTGGAATGAGGTATATAATCTTTGAGTTCTTATTGATTCCCCCCAGAAAAAATAATTATCAAATAATATTTATAGATTTAATTAATATCATCTTTAGATATTACCTCAAAAAAATTCATATTATTTAGTGATGATATATCGATATACTCCATGATAAAGGAGGAACATGAGGTGAATTTTAATAGTATGTTAAAGTCATTTCTAAAAGAGAAACATTATGAAATATAAAATAAATTTGAGTTCTAGATGGTGGATATATCATTCATTGGGAATTTCATCACCAACAAAGGAAAATATGTAGAACCTTTAAAGATAAAAGAAATCATAGAGTGTCCTAGGACAACATATGTAATAGTGATCCCCAATTTCCTTGGGTTTTCTATGTACTACCAAATATATTAAAGAACATATCAATATTTACAAACCCACTAACCATGATAATTAGGAAGAAAATGGTGTTTTTATGAACCATTAAATGTGAATACTTCTTCAAAGAGATAAAAAAGAGGCCTATAAGTGAAAAATTACTAAACAGTCCTACATGTGCTGAACTATTTGTAGTATATTGTGAGGCTTCAAAGAGGAGGCTCTGTAATTATTCCAAATAATAAAGTAATATAATAAAAATCATATAAGTGTAAAATTCATGAGAAAAACTATTATACACATGATCAGGAGTTGGAAGTTGTGATCACTGCATAAAAAACACATGACATTATTAGTATGGGGAGAAGGGAGAGATATATATAGATCGTAAGAGTTTCAATTATATAATCACACACAATTATATTAATATATACTAGAGTAGATGGATTGATCTAATCAAGGATTATGTCTACTAAATCATCCACCATCGTGGTGTGGAAAATAATGTGGATGATGATTAATGTAGAAAGGATCATATACTATTATAAATGATTTGGTTGTAATATGATCTAATATTAATAGATTTTCAAATGATGGATGTGTGAATAATTAGGGAAGGACAATCCTCAATCCTTTTCTAATATGATTTCTCAACCATCCCTCATGGATAAACTAATGGATCCTCAATGAAATTATGTGGAAATTCAGAAAGAGGTTGAAGCTATGATAAATTTTAAATCCTAAGAATTTAAAATTTATGAGGATGGATATTTATGATTTAGTTCATGATTATATATACCATATGATCTAGGGATAATGGAGGATATTCTGAATGATCCACATAGCACAATATTTTCTTTTAATACAGGGAGCATAAATATATATTGAGATATCCTAGTGAACAATCAGTGGGAAAATATGAATATAGATATCAATGGGTATAAATCAATGAGCCTTGTATATAAGGAAATGAAGGATAAAAGGAAATATTATATAGGAAAGACGAAATGATTATCCTTACCAACATGGATGTGTAAAAACATCACCAGTGACATTATCACCTTAGTTCTGAAGATATCGAGAGGAAAAAATTATATTTAGGCTATTCTAGATCATATTACAAATATATATCTCTTTTTATCTATCTGATAGGACTTACTACTGGATTAACTATCACGTATATACATTACTGATGTGGTAGGGTTACATGGAGTACCACTAGATATTATATTCGATCAAGATCCAACATTCACCTCAATATTCTACAAATGTCTCCAAAATTATCTATACATGGATCTTAACATTAGAACAAATTCTAGTCCTCAAAATGATAGAAAATTTGAAGGAACAATTCATTCATTGGAAAACATGTTGAAGGGGATCTACAATGGACGTCAACGTAGTATGGGACCAACATCTACATCTAGTTAAATACTCTTACAACAGGAGTTTCTACCTGACCATCTTGTTGGATCCATATGAAGGACATTATGTGAAAAGATACAAAACAATGGCCTACTGGGATGATGTCAGTGAATGTAAGATATTATAAAATAAATAAGATTTACAATATGGTTGAAAAGGTGAAAACCATTCAAAAGAAAATTATAGTAACATATATTTAATAGAAGGGATATACAAATAATAATAGATGAAACCTTGATTTTATGGCTAGATACATGGTTTTCCTTTGTATATCTCCATGGAATAGGATCATGATATATTGAAAAAAATGGAATGTTGAGTCCAAAAATCATCAGCCCTCGGGAGATCCATGCTTGTTTTAGAGATGTGACATATCGATAGCAACTTCCACCAACCATGTCTCATATTCCTGATGTATTACATGTATCCCTCTTAAGGTAGTACATACCATATCCTTCAAATGTACTACATCAATAGGTGTTATAGTTGGAAAATGATCTCTCTTGCGAGAGGCAGACTGTGAAGATATTGGCTCATAGAGATCAATTCCTACACAATAATATTACTAACCTAGTCAATGTAACATGGAGTTATGATAAGTATGATAAAAAAATAAGGGAAATTAACGAATCGATGATGGGTATATACCCTCACTTTTTTTCAACAAATATTGTAAAATTAAACATTGGGGAAAAGAATTCATACGGGGGGAAGAATGTAATGACCCAAAATAGGGTCAATGGATATTCCATTCATACAATCATGTCATATTGTATAAACCACATAAAATCACATTGAGAACTTAATAAAAACATTATAAAAGAACAATGAATGAATTAAGAGGCATTTATTGATGATAACGAATGACCACCTTTGGAATATTAATATGACATTTGGAATAGTAATGTTACCCTTATGAATAGTTAACAACCCAAATTAATAATATCCTCAGCCATTAAAGTATTAAAAAAATTTAGGCATCTTATAAATGAATATATGATATAATTATACGATATCAAATTAAATAAACATTTTTAATATTATTAAATATTTTTTTGAATTTTTTAAAGTCATATATATTTAAATAACTTTTTTTTAATTTTGTAATATAAAAGAATGTATTTTTATAAAATGTTATCATAAATTAATATTTTATTCTCTTATGATTTCTAGATAATATTATGAGATGTTAATTAATTTATAAAATGTTTTAAATTCAGGTATAATTTTACAATCTGAATTTCCATGTAAATGATGATTTTAATTAAAAATTAATTTTCTAACCTTTAATGAAATTATTATATTAAAATAGAAACCATTTTTGAATTCAACATGTAATAAAATTGTGAGTGAAATTTTTCTAATTTTTATATAATATATGAATTTATTATTCATAGAAAAATATGATAACTTACAATAAAATCTATATAGCTGAATTAATGGTTCATAGATGATGTAAGGCTGACGTGAGGCCAAAATCTCAAACACTCCTTCACTTTATTAATGTAATTATTGAAAATTCCAAAACAAATCATAGTCTTTATCAAAAATAAAAAACTAATGAATATAGAAGTTAGAAAACACCCTTCTCAACTGCTATAAATACCACTTCTCACCAACAAATATCCTCACACCTTCCAATATTAGATACATGACTAAATTCTGCGCAATACACTTCACAAAAAAATAACCCATGTCAAAGAGCCTTTGCTCTAAAAAAATACCAAAAAACTTCTATAATAATGCTCTGAATGAAGATAAATTTAATTGGTAAAATCCTCTTTAATTTCATTTAATATCATTTGATGTTCTTTATTTATTATTCTCTCTACACCATCCTTCATCCAAATTTCATGATAAATCTATTATATTAAATATACTAGAATTTAATTTGGATTAAATAACAATCCATCATCAATCCACGTCTCCTCTCTCAAATGGAAACATAATCTGTGTGGTGCTATTTTATCACCATCAAGGATTAAAAGTTTACATTTTCCATAAATGCATTCAATGCTTATCATAAAAAATTATAATGGTTGAAAAATATTGTAAAATTCATTATATAACGTTTTTATATCCTAGAACTAACCAATATTTATAATACTAAATTATTAAACAAGATGTCTTCATTGTGATCGAAGACTGCCATAATTAACAAAAACAAATATTATTTACTATATATGTAATGATTAATTTTCATATCTTATAAGTAAATTTTATATAATATAATTTAATCGCCTTGATTTTCCATTAGGTAATATAATTTCAATTATGGATTATTTTCCCTAGTTTACACAATATATCATACTCATATACATGCAAACTAATCATGAAATACAATAAAAAGAACACTCATGAACGATGAAATTAAACTCTCTTACTCGTCAAAAAAACCCATTTATTAACATAAAAAAACTATAATGATTAACACTAATGTATTAAATGTTAATTATTTTAAAACTAAGGAATTTAATTTTATTATCTAGAATATTAAAGTGATGAACGAATAATGGTATAAGGAAATGGAATTCTCGAACACAAATCAATTTTTAGTATGGATGTTCCTTTATTTTTATATAAATATTATTCAGTTTTTCCGTCCATTTTCATCTTATTGGATATAAAATTTTCCAATATTATTTTATGACTAATGATGTCACGACCCGTCCTTGGAGCCTGTACCGTGACTACCCTAAGCCCGCCTTCCATAGGCCATGGGCTGGCGACTAGTACCAAGGCGTAAATCCCGAAAAAATTGAAGGCATTCCATTTATTCAAGTAAACAACACAATAGAGTACACATGATGAAGTAAACAATAAGTAAACTGAGTACAAAATTAAGTGTTGAAAAGAAAATGGGCCAGAATACATTCCCAACTGAAAGTACAATACAACTGAAAAGAAAGTACAACAGCATTAAAGTAAATCAGCAACCACCGAGTCGTCCTCCAGCTATACCACCAGATGGGTGGGTACCGATGGTCTGCTCAGCTCCTCGGGACTGGCCGTTTTCTCCGAGTATGTCCCGCTTGATAGTCCACCTCCGAGTACTGTCCCGATCAACAAGCCTCAACCACGATCAGCGATGTCGGTCGTCTGCAACCAACACATCTTAGTGTGGGCATATCCCGTGTAGGGGTGAGTATACGATACTCAATAGGGACCCCAAGACCCCCGAAGTCCTCCCACAATCGACAAAGGATAAACCAAAAAATAAATATATAAACACGAAGTATCATCCAAATCTCAATTAGGTATATACCCATACATATACCTAAGTCATCAATTCCTGTCCGTCTCCAACTCACTATCCCATATACAACCCAGTCCACACAGGAAAGCACAACCCATTCCACACAGGAGAGATAGTCAATCATATAGATGATAATGATTGAATGTCAAGACTCAGATCACATAGTTATAATACTCAAGAAGAGGGTTGGATATGATAGATGAAGCCTCTGAATCATCTCCCCTGTCGAACCCACGTAGTATCCAAGTACAGAAGTCGTCACTGCCGAACCCACGTAGGATCGAAGTATAATAACCATCACTGCCAGGTCCACGTAGGATCGAAGTACAGTCGTCATCACTGCCAAACCCACAGAGGATTCAAGTACATTCTTCCTCGCTAGCGAACCCCATAGGATTCGAGTACATGCGTCATCGGCATCACAGTCGCAGCCACCTGTAGGGTTCCCTCACATAGCACGATCAATTCCAGGAGGGTCCGCTCCACAAGCAAAGGGGGTCGATACAGAAAATATAACTAAGTATAGATTTGATGTATCACAAAGTTCTATATCATCAGTAGGAACTCAACGCAATAGATGGCGCGTCAATCGGACGCCCGGTCTGAGAGATATTGGCTTTTTTGTCCCAGGGGCCGGGTTGGTTTTTAAGCTAAAACCAACCCAACCATACTCCAGATGTTTCCAGAACTCAAGTGGAGTAAGAAAAAATTATCGTCTCACTAAGAGGAAATCAACGTAATTAATGGCACACCATTTGGACGTCTGGTCGTTAAGTTATAATTGTTTCCACTCTAAGGGCCCAGTTGGTTTCGGGTTCGAATCAACCCGACCATAACCAAACTGTGCCGAAAACTCAAGTGTAATATACTGAAATGACCATCTCAATGCACATATTCTAACACAACTAACGTTGTGTCGATTAGAGGTCTATATCCAATGATATAGGTGTTTGAATGAACCTGGTCTAAAGATATGGGGTGTGGGCCCGGTCCGACCTGGACCAAAACCCCATGGGTCTACCCGATCCGGTTCGACTCGACAAGGGTCCGGGTCTGGCCCGGCCCGGCGCTGGCGGCCCAGCCCGACGCGGTCTACAGCCCATCTCGGAAGCCTGCCGCAACACAACTTTCGGTCGAGTGGGGTGCGAAGGGGGAACAACACCCTTTGTTTCGTAAACGTCGGCCCCTCGGTGGGGTTCGCCATAAATGAGGGTCGGGGGGTTACGAACCTCGGTTTTGTGGGAAAACGGACAGCCATTGTGGCCGGCCTGTTGAGCCGCCGCAGGACCCATGGGGGTCCCATCTCATGGAGCGTCGGCGGCCAGCTTGGGCGGCCACCCCTTCAGGACCGCTGCGGCCTAAGGTCGCGGATCTCCCTCGACCGGCGTGACGCGACGGCACTGCACACATCCACCGTGTCCAGTAGTGACCACGGTCCCTTCAGACTCACCATCGTGGCGCGATGGTGCCACACACCTTTGCCGCGGCCCACTCCGGTCGCAGTCCTCTTCGTTCCTACGTGGTGCAATGACACCACGCCGTCTTCTCCAAAATGATCAATCGAATATTTCACAAGTTAATTGCAGGAGTATCGGTCGTGTTTGTACGGTCCGATCTCCTCCCATTATGATGATAACAAGAAGCCAAATATTTAATCAATGATGGTCGATAAATAAAACCTGGAATGAAGATAACCCCTATCTCGAAGGACGTTCGCTGTTTTCAAGCGCCGCAGACGATGGCATTGTTTCCATCGTCGTCGGTGTCTCCTCCCTTGTCACGGAGGAAGTAGAGGATAGAGAAATGCGGGGTCTCTGATTCGATGCTCTTCATCGGAGAGTTGGTATTCTTCGTTGAAGATTAAGTTATTCAAAAGAGAATAGAGCTCTCTCCCAAATTCCCTCACACAAAAAAACTAACAAAATAAAATAAGACATCTCCTTATTTTATTATTTTTCCATGCATTTCAAAATTTCAAAATTCAAATCCTCTTAATTAATTAAATGTTGAGTTGTTTAATTTAATTAAGAGGTAGGTTGGGAAATTAAATTGGACGTGGAAGATTTACATAAAAAAAGGGGGAGAGTTAAGGGGATAGTGAATGTGAATGGTCCGGTCTTGTGTGGGCCCAACATCACAAATATCTTAACATGAGTAGCTAGAAACTTGGGTGACCCTGCCCAACTTCACCATGTTGATTAAAACCACTTTGGAAAAAGAAATAAATTTGTAACAAAATTTTATTTTACTTTTCTTTTAATCCACTTTTTTAACAACTCCTCCCGAGAGGGAACATTTTTAGTAAAGGTCCTCTTAAGAAATTATCATTAATGTTGTTCCATCGGTGCACTCAGATTTCAATTCACAGCACCGGTTGAAATGATAGAAAAACCCGCTCATTCGTTCACTTAACTACCCGATCGATTCTTCAGAAATTGATTCCGGGCACACCGGATCTCAGAATCAGATGCCGTCAAAAATTGTGTACTCGTAAGATCCCAAATTATTTATAAAAAAACACTCCTTGAAATTTACGGGTCTTTACATTACTCCCACCTTAGGGATTAACATCCCTATAAAGTTACATCAAAAAATAGGAAAAAAAATGAAGGTACTGTGCATGCATCTGAGCCTCCTGCTCCCATGTGCTCTTTTTGAGGTTCTCATGCTGCCACCTGATTCACACTAGGGGAATCGACCATCCACGTAGGAAATGCTTCTATCGATCCTCGATCTCCACAGGGACCTCCGCAAAAGTCACCCCGTCATCGATGTATAGCTCCCCATGGTCGATAATATGCGTCAGGTCGTGCACGTATCTCCTCAGCTGAGATACGTGGAAGACGTTGTGCACCTGGTACAACTAAGGTTGAAGAGCCAGGAGTTAAGCTACCTAACCTATCCTGCTGAGAACTTGGAATGGTCCAATGATGCACAGAGATAACTTTCCACCCCGACGAAATCTCTGTAATTCACGTCGAGGTGAGACCCGTAAAAAAACGTGGTTTCCATCCTCGAACTCCAGTGGTCTCTGCCTCTTATCAGCAAAGGACTTCTGTCATATCTATGCAGTTCTAATATGCTCTTGGATGATCTGTACCTTCTCTATTGTATCCGGGACCATCTCTGGTCCCACAAGCACTGACTCCCCAGGGTCTGTCCAGCACAGAGGTGATCTGCAAGGTCACCCATACAATGGCTCGTATGGTTCCATTCTGAAGGTGGAGTGGTAGCTGTTGTTGTACACAAATGCTACCAAATTTAGTTGATCCTCCAAGTTGTGACCAAAGTCAAGGAAACATGTAAGGAGAATGTCCTTGAGAGTCTTAATGGTCCTCTCTGTCTGACCATCCGTCTGAGGGTGAAAAGCGGTTCTCAGGCGTAACTGCATCCCAAATTCCTCCTCCAACCCCTTCCAAAGTTGGGATATAAAGTGAACATCTTGATCGAAGATGATAGATGATGGAACACCATGAAGTAATACGATCGTTTGAACGTAGAGGTTTCCCAAGCTCTCTAATGAGCCACTCTCTCTGATAGGTAAGAAGTGGGCTCACTTGGTGAGTTGGTCGACGATCACCCAGATGGAGTCATTTCCTCCGGAAGTACGTGGAAGTCCCATCATGAAGTCTATGGATATCCCATCCCACTTCCACTCTGAGATCTCTAAGGGTAGAACCAAGCCTGCTGGTACTTGGTGCTCCCCCTTCACATGCTGAAAGGTGAGGCATCATGAAACGAACTCTGCCACAACGTTCTTCATACCCAGCCACCAATGATGTCATCTGAGATCCTGGTACATCCTTACTACTCTAGGATGTACCTCCAAATGGGAAGTGTGAAACTCCCTCATCACCTCCTATTATAATTCAACTGGTACAATTGTATATCACCTGTTGAGGATGACGTGCTCCCCGCCTTCAAAAAATCAATCGGGTTCCAGCCCTTAAGATATCTGAGCACATCACGCCTCACAGTCCTCTTCCCCACGCTGTGTCTCTCTGAACCGTTGAAGTAGAAGAAGAGTGAATGTGAGTGACTGTAGAAAGGTTGCACCATCTCTATACATGAAGGATATCTGCAACGCGTATAGCTACTACGTCGCCTCTCTGAATAGCTGAATGCCCGTCCTCCTGATGAGAGCATCAACTACTACGTTCCCCATTCCAGGATTATAGAATACCTCAAAGTCATAGTCGAGGAGGAACTTGATCCATCACCGCTATCTTAGGTTCAGGTCCTTCTGCGAGAAGATGTACTTGAGACTATGGTGGTCAGAGTTGACTGTAAAGCGCTCGCCAATCAGATAGTGCTGCCACATCTTCATGGAGAAGACCTCTGCTGCTTACTCCAGGTCATGGGTAGCGTAGTTCTGCTCGTGCTGCATCAACTATCCTGAACCATAAGTGATCACTTCCCACTCCAGCATCAGGACACACCCGAGTTTGTTGCCTGATGCATCGCAATAAACTACGAACCCTACTCCCTCCTCTGGTAACCTCAAGATGGGTGAACTGGTCAATCTCTGTCTCATCTCCTGGTAGCACTGCTAACATCAATCTGACCACACGAAGGGTGTCCCCTTCTTCGTCAAATCTAAAAGTGGTTCTGCAACTCTGGAGAAGACTTGCAAAAATCTCCGATATTATCCAGCCAGACGTTGGACGCTTCGCACCATTGTCACGCTCCTTGGTGGCACCCATGCATGCACTGCATCGATCATCACATGATACACCGCAACTCCTGCCTCAAAGATGGTGTGCCCCAAGAAGTGGACCTCTCGAATCCAAAACTTACACTTTGAGAGTTTACCATAAACCTGGTACTCTCGGATTGTATCTAGTACAACCCGCAAGTGGTAGGCGTGCTCCTACTCAGTAGTCAGGTAAATCAATATGTCATCGATGAAGACTATGACAAATCGATCGAGGTAAGGCTGGAAGACCCTATTCATGATACTCATGAACCCGACTGGAGCGTTGGTTATGCCGAAAGGCATAAGCAAGAACTCATAGTGGCAATACCGACACCTAAAGACTGTCATCTGCACATCCTCATCTCGAACTCTAAGCCGATGATAGATTGACCTCCAGTCTATCTTCGAGAACCATCGTGCTCCCTTGAGCTGATCTAAGAGGTTGTCAATTCTCAGAAGTGGATAATTGTTCTTCACAACCACTTGGTTCAAGTCATGGTAGTCTAAACACACTCCCAATCTCATGTCCTCCTTCTTGGTGACCAAAATCGGGGAAGCCCATGGAGGAACACTGGGTCAGATGACTCCCTTGCCCTGCAAGTCCTCCAGCTGTACATGTAGCTCTTGAAGCTCAGCGGGAGCCATCTAATATGCTGGTGTGGATATCAGGGCTGTACTATGGTATATTTTAATATATAAGTATACCTCTATGTGAGGAGGTAGTCCTAGAATGTTGTCAGAAAAAATGTCGACATACTGATCCACCACAACAGGAAAACTCGGAATCTGCATGTCAACTGTTCCGAGGACGAGACTAGCCAACTGATGTGTAATCAACTTCCCCCTCCTATGCGTAAGTCCAACATTCACAGCAAAGGCTCCCTTCTCTCTGGTGAAGGTGAAAATACTCTCATATGTGCGAACACACCACACATTGCGCCTAATACAGTCGATCTGAGCATGGACTGTAGACAACCATTCCATACCCAAGATGACATCGTTAGTCCTCGATGCCACTACAAAAAGATCCTAGCTGATGCTCTCAACTCATAGAGTAATCAAACACTGCTGCCACCAGTGCGTAATCATCGAGTCTTCTCCCATAGGAGTCTCTAGCCATAAGGATCGAGCCAACAGATCCATCAGAATATTCAAGCTCTGAACAAGGGTAGCGAAAATAAAAGAATGACTCGCTCATGTGTCTATAAGAACTGTAGTAAGGGTGGAGTAGACACAAATAATATCTCAAATAATCTCAGGTGTGTTGTGGTTGTAGGCCTCCTCTTCCTGAATTTTAGACTGCCTCTGTCCACCTACTCCCTATGGTCGGGCTGGACCTCCAGGTGGTGGTGGTGGTAGAGCCCAGAAGCATCATCCACAACCTGCTGCCAGGACAGCTCCTCTGCCTCGTCCACCTGTTCCCTGTGGACTGCCATGGTCAAACCTCTGCCTCTGCCTGGTCGGTCCCTCAACCATCTACTGCTCCTCTGCAAGGTGGGTCATGCAGTCATAAGCCATGTGGCCCTGCCCACCGCATGCATAGCACTGTCTACCTCTTGTATGATTGGCTCTACTACGTGTGCCCCGAACCTCTGAACCAGTATCCTGAGGTCGCCCACCTGATTGCATGGTCCTCTTAGACATCTGGGACATCTTTCTATTATGGGCTATAGAAGACTCTGCTACTTTTCTCCCTACAGTAGGCCTCGCTTCTTTCAGGGCTCAGCATGAAAGCTCTTCACAAGAAGGGATCACTCTAGTACGTCTTCCTGTGTCGGAATACTAAGGGAGATCATTGATGCCCTAATCTCATGCCTCAGTACCTGGTCGAAGGTCAGGGCCTAGAAAAATGGTTCGCATACCATGTTCGTGGAGTAAGGCGATAGATCGGTAAATCTCACCGAGTACTAAGCTACTGTCATGCTGCCCTGCCTCACCTGTAGTAACTCTTGAATGCGAACTGCATGGAGGGTGGCTGGAACAAACTCCAAGTGGAAGAGACTCTCAAAGTCCATCCAAAGTAGAGATGCATCGTCATGCACCTGGAGAATCAGGATCCATCATCTACTTGCTGCTGCATGCAGGAGACTCACCGCAAGGATCACCATGCGTTCAGCTGGTGTACCTACTAATCTGAAGACTCGGACAACAGCCTCCAGCCAATCTTTGACTGCTATAGGGTCCGTCAATCCGCAGAACCTGGGTGGCCTCTAATGCCAAAACTCGTGCAATGCACTCTGGTGACATGCACTCTTAGCTGCTGGGGATAAGGGAATTTGTGGCTCGGAAGGTAGAGGTATCGCTGGTGCCTCCGCTATAATGGGGCCCTACACAGAGGCCTCTTCGTTCGGTGGGCTACCATCTTGCACAGAGCTCAAAACCCTAGTTGGCTGCTATCGTGAGGCCATCCTAAAAATAAATAGGTGCTCTAAAGTTAATATAGTATACCTGGTGAGATAACACATGTAATCACAACGAAAACATTGGAAACACACATGCAATCAATGTTTTCATGCACTGAGTCAGAAATCAGAAGTCAGCGTCCGGGTGTATGGATACGTTGGTCTTCGTGCCAACACTGGACTCCCTGGACTGATAACCACACTCAATAATTTATACATTATTTCTTCACAGAGAAGAAAATATCAGAGTCCTATGTATTTCAGTATAACTGACCCCTCTAATACCAATTTTTCACAACCCATCCTCAGGGCTCGTGTTGTGACTACCCCAAGCCCGCCTTCCATAGGCCAGGGGCTGGTGACTAGAACCAAGGCGTAAATCCTGATAAAAAGGGAAGGCATTGCCTTTATATAGGTAAACAACACAATAGCGTATGCATGCTGAAGTAAACACAAAGTAAACTGAGTACAAATGAAGGTGTTGAAAAGCAAATGGTCCAAAATTCAAACCCAACTACAAGTACAGTACAACTGAAAAGAATGTACCACATCAGAAAAATCAATCAGCAACCACCTAGTCATCCTCCGACTATCCCACCTGAAGGGTGGGTACAGATTGTGTGCTCAACTCCTCGGGTCCGACCATTTTCTCCAAGTATGTCCCTCCTGATAGTCCACCACTGGGTACCGTCCCGCTCCACAAGACTCAACCACTATCCACGCTGACCCTCATCTGCAACCAACACAACGTAGTGCTGGCATAGCCTTTATAGGGGTGAGTATACAATACTCAGTACAGACTTTGAGACCCCTTAAGGCCTTCTAGAATCCACAAATGATAAACCAAAATAAAAAAATATAAACACAAAGTATCATCATACTCTACTTAGGTATATGCCCATATATATACCTAAGTCATCAATTCCTGTTCGGCTCCAACTCACGAGCCCAAGTTCAACCCAGTCCACACAGGACAGAACAACCCAGTCCACACAGGAAAGAAAGTAAATCATATCGATGATAATGATTGAATGTCAAGACTCATCTCACACAAGTGTACTACTCAAGAAGGCGGGTTGAGATGATAGATGTAGCCTCTGAATCGTCTCCTCTGTCGATCCCACATAGGATCTATGTACAGAAGTCGTCGCTGCCGAACCCACGTAGGATCCATGTAAAATTACCATCACTGCCGAAACCACGTAGGATCCAAGTACAGTCATAATCACTACCAAACCCATGGAGGATCCATGTACAGTCATCCTCGCTGTCGAACCCACGTTGGATCCAAGTATAGGCGTCATCGTCGTCGCAGTCACAACCATCTCTAGGGTTACCGCACACAACATGCTCAATTCCGGGAATGTCCGCTCCGTGATCCAAGGGGGCCGCAACATCAACTTTCATGAAGACTAATGTTTCTGTATCAAAAAGTTCTGTCTCTTCAATAGGAACTCAATGCAACATACAACACGTCAATCGGACGCCCGGTCTGAGAGATATTGGCTTTTCCGTCCCAGGGGCCCGACTGGTTTTTAAGCTAAAACCAACCCGACCATACTCCAGCTATGTCCAATCCTTAAGTGGAGTAATTGAAATTAACTGTCTCACTAAGAGGAAATCAACATAATTGGTGGCATGACATTCGGACATCCGATCATTATGTTATAAGCATTTCCGCTCCATGGTCCCGATAGGTTTCGGGTTAAAACCAACCCAGCTGTACCCAAACATCGTTGAAACCTCGAGTGTAATATACTGAAAGGACCGTCTCAATCCAAATATCCAAACACAAATGATGGTGCATCGATAAGAGTTCCATTATAACATCCCGTCTTCTTATAACATAAACTTTCATTACATTACAAAAAACTGAGGATCTTTAAGGTTTAGTGTCTTGGAAACCAGGAACTTAAAACATGAAAACATAAAACATTCTTCTTAAACACTTGAAAGGCTTCTCCTCATGTTCATCCCAGGTTCATTACTTCATCTCATAACCTGGAGACATACATCAAAAGAAAGGGTGAGCAGAAGGCCCAGTAAGGGAAACAAGAGAAACATTTTACATGTGAACTTGAGATACTTCAATAAGGTCATGAAAAGAACTTTATGGCATGAAAATGAATCCATGAGGCATATCATAATAAAAATAACATTTTTCATAACTTGAAGATGTGGCTACATCATTTAACATAGACAATCATGAACATATCACCATGGTCCATCCCCAAGGTGTCATTTGAAAATTACCAAGGTTATTCACCTAGGTATCGTGAAAATTGTAATCTCTAGTGGTTACATCATTACCCAATGCATTGGAGCGCTATCAGGGCGCACCCTTAAATTTGCCTTTATTATCATGTGAGCCACATATATCATCATCAAACATTTCATAAATAACCTATATAGCATAAAGGAAATGGGTTTCATTTCATTATCATAACTTTTTAAAAACTGCTTTAAAGACATGATCATTATATCACTTTAAAACCCACAGAAAAGGAAGGTGGGTCTCATGTATGTAAATCCCAGAATTTAAAATAGAACATTATGGTATATATATGTGAATAACCCTTTAGAAGAAAGAGCTTTGAGTATTCACTTAATAAAATAAAAGGACTTTAGAAAAAGAGATTGACATTTTGAGACAGAAATTCTGCAGCATAACGACAATGTTCCGAGGTTTTAGAAGACATTAAAAGAGAGGTAAAATGGGCCAAACATTCATAAATGACCCATAAAATAGTACATGGACAGAATAATAAGGATACATGATCATGGTAATGAAATTTCAAGGACATACCATTTGAAATTAAAAACATTGAAGGAAAAAAAATTAGATTTCTCTTATGAAAGTTCGGCAGCCTAACGGCGTTACTTAAACATCAACAAAAATGATTTCAAAAGATCAAATAGGATCTCTCATCATGTGAAAATAAGAGTTCAGCATGATAGATATAGAGATAATTCCCCAACATAACAAAAAGGAACTTGAAAGAATTGACATGAAAGTAGAATTTCAAAACGAGAAGGGTGAAGAACCACTTAAAAATTCGGCAGCCTAACGGCGCCACTTAAAACATCAAAATACTGAATTGAAGAGATCAAATGGGGTCTCTAATCATATGAACATAAGAGTCCAGTATGATATATATAGAGATCATACCCCAATATAACAAAAAGGAACTTGAAATAATTGACATGAAAGTAGAACTTCAAAATGAGAAGGGTGAAGAACCACTTAAAAATTCGGCAACCTAACGGCGCCACTTAAAACATCAAAATACTGAATTGAAGAGATCAAATGGGGTCTCTCATCATATTAACATAAGAGTCCAGTATGATATATATAGAGATCATACCCCAATATAACATAAAGGAACTTGAAATAATTGACATGAAAGTAGAACTTCAAAACGAGAAGGGTGAAGAACCACTTAAAAATTCGGCAGCCTAACGGCGCCACTTAAAACTTCAAAATACTGAATTGAAGCGATCAAATGGGGTCTCTCATCATATGATCATAAATGATCAGTATGATAATTTAGAGATCATACCCCAACATAATAAAAAGGAACATGAAAGACTTGAATGAAAATCGAACATTGAAAACGAGGAAGGTGAAAGAATCCCTTAAAAATTCGGCAGCCTAACGGCGCCACTTAAACATTATTAAAAAGAATTGATGAGAGCAAGGGGGGTCTCTCATCATATGAACATAAAATAGGCAGTAGGATGAATATAAAAGAACATCCTCCAACATAAGAACATGGAGTATAAAAGAAATGACATAAAAGAGATTACTTGAAAAGAAAGAGAGAGGTCGGATCCCTTACCTTAAAATGTAACTCTTAAACATCAAAGGCTGGGACCTTGAGGGCTTTGGGGAACCTTTGGAGGACTCCTTGGGAGGTAATGAGACCAGAAATTCGTTGGGAATGAGTGGGGAGTCGAATGGATGAGAGGAGGGCTTGGTATTTATAGGGAAAGTGAGGGGACAAGGCATTAATGGCCAAGGGACACCTCACATGTGCTTTTCTCAAACCCATGTGCTCTCTCTTGTCATTTATCATGGAGTTAGGCCACATGGGGCCCCCAAAACAATAATTCATCACCCTTGTCCGGACAACCCTCAAAAGATCTCATGACATCATCATGACACCGTTATGATGTCATTAAACATACTGAAACCCTAAAACTGTATTTTTACTATTCACTGAAAATTCAACTTTCTCAGAAAAATCCCAAAATTTCACATTAACCAAATATTAATGCTCTGATTTCAAAAATGAAATCCATTTTATAAAAATATTTATCAAAATATTTTTAATTTAATTTTTAAATAAAAACACTATTCATCGAAAATTCATTTTTTTCAGAAAAAACCCCAAAAATTACCATAACATAATATCGATGCTCTGAGTTCAAAAATAAAGTCATTTTTATAAAAATAATTTTCTAATTATTTTTAATTAAATTTTTAATTAAAACACACTATTCACCCGAAAAAACTAATACTTGAATAATAATTAATGAAACCGTTATTTAACAATTTTATTGAATCACATTACTTAATCAAGGCGCCTAGATTATTTTAAAACTTTCTTTAAGTGAGATTACTAATCCATTTGGTCATAATACTAATCCTAATCATAAAATCACTATTCATAATTTACTATTCATCAAAAATCAAGTTAATCTTATTAGACTCTAAATTTAGTACTAAACATAATTGCAGAAGACCATTTTTTTAAAATCATTACACATTTTTAATTATTTAGGGTTTACATAAACATATTTAAAATATCCTTTTTCTAAAATTCATCAAAAATATGCATACTATATTTATCCGGTCATTTCAAATTTCATAAACTTCATCATAAGAAGAAATCCCAATTTTTATTTAAAACAAGGATTACACATGGTAGTTACGGTCTCGTTACATAACCCCTTATAATACCAGCATAGGACCTAAGAGTAAGGTGTGCTAGGGTGATAGAAGCTTGGGGCGGCTCAGTCAACATTGCCCGAGTAGTAATTTCTATCTGTTTGAACTTCTCACGAAGGCGATTCCGTTCTAGCTTCACATGATGAAGTTCGGCTTGGATTTGGTCCAGAGAAAAGCCCAATGGTGCTACCTCCTTCCCAAGCTCTGTTAGGTGGGCTTCGATCGGTCCAAGACTACTAGGTGAGGCCATCAAACCTTCTTTCTATAATAATTAACCAAGATTACTTATATTTAGAGACAATAATCAAAACATTTTGTTTACAGCGGTCATATTGACCGATGGTCATATAACAGTCAAAACCCACTGGTTTCATTATAATCAAGTTTATAAAATAAAACATTTTTGTTGAGTATAAAATAAAATAACACATCAAATTAGGAAACAAGATTTAGTCAAGATTTCGGGCCGTTACATCCATAGCCCAAGATATGGGTGTTTGAACAATCCTAGTTCGAAAATAGGGGGTTTGGGCCTGGACCGACCTGGCCCAATACCCCATGGGTCGGCCCGAATAGTGTCGACCCAACACGGGTCCGGGTCCAGACCGATCGGGCGTGGCCTGGCCCGGCACCGATATCCCAGCCAGGTGCTGGCGGCCTGGCCCAGCGCAGGTGGCCCGGCCGTGCATGGCCTGCGGCCGGGCTCAGAAGCCTTCCGCGGCTCGGCTCTCGGCCGATCAAGGTGCGAAGGAGGTGCGACCCCCATTTTTTAGAAAACGACAACCCCTCGGTGGAGTCCACCCTGAAGGAGGGTCAGGGGATTACGACCGCCCGATTTTCTTGAAAAACGGCTGGCCTTTATGGTCCGTTGGTTGAGCCGCCGCGGGACCCGCGGGGGTCCCCCCTCATAGAGCGCAGGCGGTCGACTTGGCTGATTTCCCCCTTCTGGACCGCCGAGGCCTAACGCCACGGATCTTCCTCGATCGGTGTGGCGTGATGGTGCCACGACCCTTCCCCATAGCCCGCTCTGGCTGCAGCCTCCCTTGATTTCGCCGGCGCAGCGCGACGGCGCCGCACACCACCACCACGGCCCGCTCCGGCCACATTCCTCTTCATTCCCGCTCGGTGAAATAGCACCATTCCGACTTTTCCACAGTGATCAATCGATGATTTAACAAGATAAGGGTATGATGTTTGGCTCTGTTTTTGTGGTCTGATATCCTCCCGTTATGATGATAATAAGAGACCAAATTTTTAATCAACGAAGGTCGATAGATAAAACCTTTAACGAATATAACCCCTACCTTGAAGGAAGTTCAAAGTTTTCAAGCGCCACGAATGATGGCTTCGTTTCCGTCATCGTCAGTGTCTCCTCCCTTGTAGCAAAGGAAATAGTGGATAGAGAAATGCTGGTTAACCGAGTAGACGTTCTTCATTGGAGAGTTGGTGTTCTTCATTGAAGATGAAGTTCTTCAAAAGATAACAGAGCTCTATCCCAAATTCCATCACACATAAAAACTATCAAAATAAAATAATGAATCTCCTTATTTTATTACTATTCCATGCATTTCAAAATTACAAGACTCAAATCCTCTTAATTAATTAAATGTAGAGTTGTTTAATTTTATTAAGAGGTAGGTTGGAAAATTATATAGGAAGTGGAATAGTTACATAAAAAAAGGGGGAGAGTTAAGGGGTTAGGGAATGTGAATGGTTGGGGCTCATGTGGGCCCCTCCTCATAAATATCCTAACATGACTAGATAGAAACTTGTGGGTCGCATCACAACTTCTCAATGTAGATAAAAACCACTTTAGAAAAATAAATAAAATTGTAACACAATTTTATTTTCCTTTTTTTAGTCCACTTTTTTTTTAAAAAATCATCCCGAGCAGATGCATCTTCGGTAAAGGTCCTCTTAGTAAATTATAGGCACTATGGTTCCATCGGTTCCCTTGGATTTCAATTCTGAGCACCGGTTCAAAAGATAGAAAAACCCAATCGTTCATTTACTGAACGTACCCATGTTAAACATCATAAATTGATTCCAGGCACACCGAACCTCAGAATCAGGTGCCATCAAGAAATTGAGTAGTCTTAAAATTCCAATGAATTAAAGAAAATAATTTACAATAAATTAATGGGGCTTTAAAAATGAAATTATTATTCCAAAATAAATCTTATTCCAAAAAAACACATCTTTTACTTCTCATGAGCTTGTTTCTTCTTCAATCATGATTATTACCAGAAATATAAATGCACATTTAACATGTGAACTCCAATTTTAATAAATGAAATATTTATAAAATGAAACAAATTCTTTTCTGTAGAGACCCGAAGCTTGACGTACATAGAAATTACATTACTTTTGAGGAATACATAGTACATAACAAAAACAGACACACAAGGACCGTAATAGTTTAGTGTCTTTGGAAACTCAGAATATAATCATCTAATCGTGGTGAAATATCCTCAACATCTCCCATAATGTTCTTCTTTTTTTATACATAAAACCATTCTTTATTTCATGGGGAAAAGAAAACATAAAAGGGTGAGATCAAATGCTCAGTAAGGGTAAACAAAATAAATATCAATCACATCATATTCATAAGAATATAACATTTAGGAAATCTTAACCTCCAAAAGAGAGCATAATTTCATTACATGGGATAATTCATAGTAGTGAAATGAAATCCCTATAATCATAACATAAAACATGAAACATTTTGGAATACAAACATAATCATATGGAATTATTTCTTGTTAGTCCAGACTCATTGCCAAGACTGTCTTAGTAGACAAAGTCCATTTCTGAACCTAGTTCACTTCTCGTTTCAGTCCTGTTTTTCTGAACCGGTATAACCTACCGTTCCAGCCATGTCTATCTCATGCGATATAAAATCTTTACCCAATGCATTGGATGGAGATATATGTCCCAAACATCTCATAATGATACCATTTTTATGTGTGCCAAAAAATCAGAAAACCATACATCATAGCATAACCCATGTTATAAAAATGGGAATCTTAAACATCATGACATCATAAAACAATTCATATAAGATAAAGGAATTCATAAAAATATAAATCCATCACAGAATAATAAAATCAATATAATAATAGGGATAAAAACGGAACCCTTTGTTATCTTAGATGGAAAATAATTTTGATAATACACTTGAACTCCATTCTTGATGAAAATATCATTTCTGCTTCAAAAACACTTTTCCGTTCTTAACATGTCGTACAATTATAAACTAAAAGAAGTTGATTAAAAATAAACTTGAAAACTTGTAAAGCAATCTTCTTGGATATAATCTATTAAAAATCCATTCATTACATATAAGTTAGAAAATCGTTTTTCGTACTTTTGTCGGAAAAGTAAAAAAGTACCTCTTACGAAAAACAACAAAAGATTCCTTTCATATCATCTACTAAAAACTCACCGAAGGGTAAAATTGGATTTAAACAATTGTGGGTGGACGGAAATAATATTACATATTGAGGAAACATGGATGTTGATGATAAAATACACCCTAGAAAATACCAATGTATAAACAATCTCGGATAAAAATGAGATTGTGATATTTTCCCTTACCTTAGGTCCGATTTTCTTCGTAAGTGTCCGAACCTCCTGTATAATGATTTAAATAATGTCATTAAATTATTCCAGAATCATACTCATTGTTATGATATCACATATGTTTCACTTATGACTTTATATTACCCATTCTTTTGTAAATTCCATGTTAAAGAGCGTTTTGGGTAAAATCGTTTCATTTGTCATCCGTGTTTTGACTTGTAATTATTCATATGATTACATAGATCATGATTACTTAATTCCATAATATAAAACATGATTTATATATAATATATATTCATAATATACATATATATAATAAATCAGTAAATGGAAAGAAATACACCATTCATGGAGACGGTAGGCCATACGTACGCATGAACGTTGTTTTCGTTTCCTTATTTAGTTGAATGGAATTAAGTAGATGACATACATATATATACACATAAATCTAGTATCATTATTATGTCATATATTTCTTTATTACTTATTACATATACTTTATAAGCATTCATGAATGGTTAATCATTGAGAATGAATCTCATCGTGTCGTGGAGACGGTATTTCGTACGTACGCACGAGCGATGATATCGTTCCCACGATCATGGAATTTTATTCGAGTGTATGCACTAGTGCAGAGAACGTTTTTTACGTCGGTTATTTTTAATTTTTTAAGTCACTTTCTAGCCAACGTTAATACGTGCGACATTATAAATAAGTTTTTTGATGTCGGTTATTTAAAAACCGACGTAAAAAAATAAAATCGCGATGTTTATCACATCAGTTATTTTAGAACCGACGTGATAAAGGGTCTGGAGAATGGTTTATCACGTCAGTTATTGAATAACCGACGTGATAAACAGCCTGGACAATGGTTTATCATGTTGGTTCTTAAACAACCGACGTGATAAATACGGGCGAGGGGGTTTATTACGTCAGTTCATATAGAACCGACGTGATAAACTGGGGTGAGGGGGGTTTATCACATCGGTTCTATAATAACCGACGTGATAAACTGGGGCGAGCGTGTTTTATCACGTTGGTTCATATAAAACTGACGTGAAAAACTGGGGGAGGGGGGTTTATCACGTCAGTTATTATATAAACTTCGTGATAAACGGGAGGGAGGCAGTTTATCACGTCGGTTATTCAATAACCGACGTGATAAACCATTGTCCAGGCCGTTTATCACGTTGGTTATTAAATAACCAATGTGATAAACCATTCTCAAGGACCGTTATCACGTCGATTATTAAATAACCAACGTGATAAACCATTCTACAGGCCTTTTATCAAGTCTGTTATTAAATAACTGACGTGATAAACTATTTTCCAGGCATTTTATCACGTCGGTTATTAAATAACCAACGTGATAAACTATTTTCCAAATATTTAATCACGTCGGTTATTAAATAACTGACGTGTTAATCCCAATTTTTTAAAAATAGAATGCAGTCATCTTCCCTCCACCAGAATCAACCAGAAAACAAATCAAGAAATCGTACCACAAAAAAAAAGTACATCAAAATTTAGCATGTACATAGATAACATATAAAACATACCCCCTAGACAGCATCCACCCTCATTTATACCCCATGGAAAACCCTCCCCCACCCCGTTGGAGCCCTCACCCTCATGTGTACCCCCTGGACAACCCTCCCCCACCCTATTGGAGATCCCACGCTCATGTATACCCCTTGGACAATCCTCCCCCACCCCATTGTAGCCCCCACCACACTCCTGGACTGCCCCGACCCCTGGACACCCCCAAACACCCCTCGACAACCCCCACCCACCTGAACAGCACCTCCTCACCCCCTCACCCCACTTGACAGCCCCCACCACACACCTGGACAACCCCAAACAACCATGGACAACCCCCCACACCTGTACAACACTCCCACACCCCTGGACCGGCTTCCCACACCCCTGGACATCCCTGCCACCCCCTAGGACTGTCCCCCCACCCCACCGGACAGCCCTCCCAGACCGCTGGACACCCCCCAACCCCACTGAACACACCCCCACACCCTTGGATCCCCTCCGACATAGACCCAAATCCATACCAGAAAAACCATAAAAAGTAGACCAAAACAAGAAGTAGAGAAAAATTAAACATTCACTCATATAACATTCAAAACGTACACTATCATCTTCAAAAAAAAACTAAATCCAACCTAAATAACTACCAAATACACAATTAAAATGACAATATTCAAAATTACATTTTACATTACAAACAACTAAAATTCAATCAAACATGTAAAATAATTTGTCCACTCCACTTGTATGTTTTTGATGTCTTCAGCATTATAGGGTTGAGGGTCATCAAAAATCTACAAATGAAAAAGAATTTAGTTAACATGTATAGTGAATAAATCAAATTGAAATATTATGGCAACGTTTAAGAGGAAATTTTACTAGGTCAAAATTCACAACTGTCCCAGTTGTTATTATTTAATACATAAATCATAACATATAATATCCGCATTCGATGAGGCCTTGTTGTTTATGACAATTCTTTTTTGAATGAGTGTAAATTCAATATATTATTTTTATTTAATAAATCAAAAAGTACAAATTATAAATGGAAATTTACCTTCGCATTTACTTATTTGATATTTGCATTTCTTTGATTTGTGTTTTTTCGAAAGTAGACCCATGCACTGTTAGAAAATAATACGAATGGGGTAAATTTAAAATTCATTATAATATATATAACTATTGAGAAATTTAAACTTACTTTTCCAATATATTCTTAAAACATTCCCGCACATCACCATGAACAGAGCATATCCAATAAAGAGCTTTCTACCTTGGGCAAAAAATACCTAACATACAATGATCACTGATAAAAGGAAATTTAATGTCTGTGGTTTTTTATGATAAAATATAATTAACTCTTTGAGAGAAATGTGTTTCATACCTCTCAAAAAAAGGCATCATCCAACATTGTATGATTATATTCTTTTCAAATCTTTCAGCAATATAAACCATTCATTGTTCCTCAGTCAATGCACATGCTTCCGGGGAAATCAATTGCAGGTCCATGAATCCATATACTTCTGTCAATACATTCCGCTCGCAAATTTTATAAAGATACCTAATACAAAACATACATAAGTATACATTTTTAATAAATATAACGTAGGGAAAAGGTGTTAGGACTTACATGGAAAAAATTTGCACCATGTTGATGCCCAACTTATCTCCAGTAACAAGCTCCATGATATCAGATTTTTTAATCCCCACACTTATTTCACGTCCACAAACATGAGATTCCATTGGAAACTCATAAAAACCCAACAAAAAATGTGAATATCTTGACAATCTGTCAAGACCACTGGAATCTGTATCTGATGTCATAGCATGTTGTCTTTGTGGTTGTCTATACAGTATTTCATTACCTTTGAAGTTTTCCTGTGAAAAAAAATTGAGAAATATAGTATTTTTCAAATGATAAAACAACTTTAATAAAAAAATAAAATAAAAGATATAACATTCATACCTCAATGGTAATGAGTCGAAGAAGTCTGGATGGCCAAACTAAAAAATGGCCAATACTCTATCCAACTGTCTCCACCTCATCAATAGGTATTGGTACCCTAGCTGATCTATCTATAATATCCTATAGAGTCAACCTCTGATTCTCTACCTCTAATTGTTGATGATGAAATATATCTCCTATACAATATTCCAACATGTATTCTACTATATGATGTTGATAATCATCAACATAAAACTCGAAATAAGTAGGAAGATGCAGCAGAGATGTAGGATAAAAAATGGGGTCTGCAGGCTGAGGTGGGGGAGAGGGAGCTACTGTCGGAGGTGGAGGATAAATAATGGGGTATGCCGGGGGAGGTGGAGGAGTGTGAGCTACATTTTGAAATTGTCTTTTCATTTCTGCAAACATAGAATGCACTGACTCTCTAATCTTGTCTTCCATCGTCGCATTAATATTTTTAACTTCAACCTACAAGGATTCTATTTTTTTTATAAACCCCCTCAATGTTAGAAGTTGAAGAACGTGGAAACACTTTTCTTACTGATACACCTTCAGGATATCCTCTTACACGACTAGGATGTTCGGGCCTTCCCAATGCTGCAAATAAAATATCTTCCCTCCCAGTAGCTGTAAATGTCCCCTCTGAACTCTGCTCCTCAAGAGAGTCCTGTATTAATTAATTGAACATTTCTATAATGATTGAAACTTTTATGAATAAAAAATATAACTTAAATATATTAAATAGATATCTTACAATCCTCTCAGCTACGATTATCGATTCTTCCGAAAGATATTGCCCTTTTTTTTCCCTTCCGAGCTCTCTTCCATTTTTCATGTCTAGATGGAGGGGATGGAGAGGCCACCTCTCCAATGCCTGAAGACTCAGCTCTTAGTTGTTCAAATTTATCCGCCATCAATTTTTCTTCCAATAATGTATAACCTCCCCGAGATAAACTATGAGGGAATACATTTTTAGATTGGATCTCCTGATGAGCTTTCCTTGTTTGCTTTAATTTAAGAATAAGAAATCATTAACAAAACATTAATAAAATCATTTATATAAGAAAGTTTATAAAATTTTAAAATGCCCTTACCAGAAATGACTCTTTTTTTCTACTTTCAAAAAACTATCTCCATGTGTCTTCATCTATAGAAGGATATATACGACATGGATTGTCATGACTCCTATGACCATAATTGAAATCAGATGAGAGAGTTGATTTGAAATCCCTCCATCTCCTGGCAGCCAACGATAAGCATTTCTTCCTGACTCCTCCAGTGTCAGGAATATCAAATGTCATCTGATAAAGAAGAGGATAAACATATTATATATACTAGAAACATTAATAGAATGGTCAAACAATGACAAAAGATCTTACCAAAATTGTCTCCCACAACTTAGAGATAATCGCTTTATCCACACCTCTCCAATCATCATATAGAATGCTTACTTTGGTCTTAGCCTGAGTTGCAACAAAACTCTTAAAACCTTTTGCATTAGGACCTCTAGGAATATCATCATCATCAAACTCAACTACTATCCACTGATCCTGTATACGGGCAAGTGATAATTTTGGTAAACATGTGCACCCACATTTACCAACCTTTGAACTCTTTGTCGTAATAGGATCATGTGAATGTTCAACCCCAGAGGTATGACCAGCAATATGCTCCTCTCCACAATCATGTGGTTGATCATCTGGAGGATCTTTCATTATCCTACAAATCAAAAAAACAAACGTATGTTCAGAAATATATAAATTCAAATATTTTAATACTACTATAATCAGAAAATAGAAAAGTGTACTAAGTTACATAATAGTAATCATTGGAAATATGGTAAGCATGTTAAACAGTGATAAAGATGGGGAAGATGGTCAAGATGGTAAAAATGGAAAAAATGGTAAACCTGGTAAACATTGTAAACATGGTAAAGTAATTGTCAGTGAACAAATATACAAATTCAAATATTTTAATACTACTGTAATCAGAAAATAGAAATGTTTACTATGTTACGTCATAGTAAACATTGGTAATATGGTAAGCATGTTAAACAATGGTAAAGATGGAAAAGATGGTCAAGATGGTCAAGATGGTAAAATGGTAAAAATGGTAAACCTGGTAAAAATTGTAAACATGGTAAAGTAATTGTCAGTGAACAAAAATAAGCATTTTAAATATCATGTAATGGTTATAAACATGATAAAGTAAACTAAACAAACGTAAAACAAACAAAAACTTATAATTATTTTATTTTAAAACATGTTTTAATAAATTAAAAACATACAATATCTAACATTTATGGAAAAAATAAATGTAAACAAGAAATAAACATATGTTACCTGTAATTTTAGGAATGTTCAAATGGATTGTTTTCCAAAATTCCTTCGTTGTGATCGTTCCTTATGGCACAAACTATGTCTTCAACATGATCATCATTATATTCTGTCAATATTTACATGGAATTAGGGATCTCACATAAATCAGCATATTCATCATGTTCATCCTCACCAACATATTGTTTGCGGTTTTGATGTTTTAATATATTAGATAAACAACCTATTTTAAATGGCGTGCAGACATTGATATTGGTCTTCATCACCCTTCAGTGTGATTAACAAAAAGAGGTCTACCAGCATGTTATTATTTTATCAGCAATTCACTCATTCTTGTTTCTGATGATCGTTAATTGCATTGGTAGGCTGAGAGGGCCACCCAACGCGTCCAACACTGGTCTGCTCAGAATAACAATAGTCCCACTGATTCAGTTTAATCCTTTATTTCTGAATTTTAATCCCATTTAACATATCTTGTGGGGATTTGATTTTGTACTTGGCCTTCAGCTTTAATAGTTATCAATCAAAATAAAAGTCGACTAAAAACTCTATTTATTTTTGGTTTTAAAAATTCAAAAAAAACAAAACAACCATGGACAAAAACTGAATTCCAATTACAGGAAACATGTTTAGAAATACTAAACACCAAGAATTAACAAATATCAAAAACAATAGTGGACAGCCTGGCAATTACAAGACTAAACAGTTATTCAAACGCAAACTTCTTATATTAATTCTCATAAAAATAGAAAACAAAAATCTGTAAAAAAACAAATTCAACCATAACAGAACCAAAAAACATAAGAAATAATTTCCATGTTAAGCAACATTTATATCCAGAACCATAAGAATGTTCTAGCACATAAAGTAACCATAACAGTGAGCAATATTAAATAATGTCACAAACAATCAGCATCGATTTACATAAATGCAACATAGTCTGTTATATCAACAAAATACAAATAACCATCTGCAATAACAAAAAATTCCACAAGATTCTCAATATGATTAAATAGAAAAGCATATCTGATGCAAACAAATTACATCAAGAATCGAAATAAAAACGAATAAAATAAATTCGTGGAAGGCTTACATGAATTTTGTGAGATGAGATGATAGATCCGAGGGGAGTGAAGAAGATAAAAAATGAAGCCAAAATGAGTTTAACACAGGTCGATCGACGAGCCGATTAGGGTTTAACGCGCGAGAGAGACGAGCCGTCGAACTGTCAATGGAAAAATCGTAAATGAAAGTCCATGTGCTTTAATTTATTTAAAAGTTTTATAACTTCGGTTTTATAATAACAAACGATATAAACTATTTTTTAAATTTATAACGTCGGTTACTTTAAAACTCATGTAAAAAATCTCCCGCGCTTTGGTTTTTTACGTCGGTTATTTTATAACCGACGTATAAAATGAGATATCTATGGGGTTTTATGTTGGTTATTTTATAAATGATGAAAAAAACCCCCCCATGCTTTGTTTTTTTACGTCGGTTATAAAATAACCGATGTAAAAAATGCGTAGATATCTCGTTTTTTACGTCGGTTATAAGATAACCGATTTAAAAAACCAATGCGAGGGGGGTTATTTACGTCGGTTATTTGGAAACCGACGTAAAAAACCTGATATCTACATGTTTTTTACGCCGTTTATCTTATAACCGACTTAAAAATCCAATGCGCGCGGGGGGGGGGGGGGGGGTTACATCGGTTATTTGGAAACCGATGTAAAAAACACGATATCGACGCGTTTTTTACGCCGGTTATCAAATAACCGACGTAAAAAACCAAAGCCCGGGGGGGGGTTACCTAGGTTATAAAATAACCGACGTAAAAAACCCCATTCTTTGATTTTTTACGTTGGTTATTTGATAACCGACCTAAAAAATGCTTTGATATCTGGTTTTTTACGTCGGTTTCCAAATAACCGATGTAAAAACCCAACATTCACGATTTGTAACGTCGGTTATTAAAATAACCGACGTTAACAATCTACTAGCCGCATTTTTATGTCGGTTATATATAACCGACGTAAAAAATGGCGACGTGAAAAACGTTTTCTGCACTAGTTATGTATACTATTAAAGAATCTCTATCACTTTACCATAATCATATATAGTTATTATTTACACCATTATACCCATCCAAGTAAGGTGGTGGTGGAAAATAGATTACACCACGGCGTGGAGACGGTATTCCGTACGTACACACGCGCGGTGATTTTGTTTTCCGTAGGATGGATAGATGGTGAAATAGGGTTGTTTCATACATATAATAACATATCAGTATATGAGTGATACTGATTTTATTATATCATAATGAAACCACCTTAGAAGAAGAAATGGAAGAATAAATAAAGGTGAAATAATCGTTAACGGAAATTACCTCTTCTTTGAAGCGCCTCTTTGAGACCTCCTCTTAGGGCACTAAAATTGGACATTGAGGAAGACCAGAACCTCTAGGATGTTTCTAGGAAAGTGGAGAAGAGAATTTGGCAGAGTTTGACCGAGCATGAAGGCTCAACGTGGTGTGAGGAAGAGAGGGAGGGGGTGCCCATTTATAAGGGAGGAGAGGGGCACCTTTGGAATATCTAAAAATATTATTTCATTATAAAGCCAAATTCGGTTTTAAATATCTCCAAATTGATTTATTTAAAATCTTAGGTGGGGATTGGTCGAAATACTCTCATACAATAGAATTTATACAAGTTTAGGTTCCTATTTTAACCTTATCATTTATATTTAACTTTAAGTTAGATAATTTTTCTTTTACTGTGTCTTCTTATTTTCTTACACTATAAGTTCAATAAACTAATTATATCAAGCTAAACGAACCCCAAATTGTTTATTATTAATATATATATCCTTATCTAAGTCATTTGGACGATCCATAGATTTTTAGTAATAAAATAACAATTAATAATATAATATTTGTTTTAAAAACTATTTTATGTCAATTTTGACACTATTTAGTCATTGTTTTTTTTGTAAAAATCAAAACAGAATGATTAGTTCAAAAAAAGTTAATTAAATCAATAATAACATGTCATATTAACCTATAAAAGTATTGTAATTCATAAAAAGTCTCCAATTACATATATTTGGGTATTTATAGCATCAATTATGTCAATATTTCATTAATAATATAATTATTGCATCATCATTGTGTAATAAATAAATTAAATTATTTAATGTCTAAAAATTAAAAATAAAGTACCATTTTGTATGAAATCTTCTTATATTTCTAATGAGTATTTATAGTCGAATTTATCTTATGTATAACACTATATTAAAAATGATTTACTTATTAAACTTTGATTTTAACTATTTTAACCCTTCTTTAAATAAATTAATAATAAATGTCCTAATCTAATCCAAGTGGGCCTAAATGATCATATTTTATTCCTAAGGTTGTTTTTGGTCGAATTAAACTTATCCAATAGAATTAGTACATGTGTTAGGGTAATAATAATAACATTTTTACCCTTGATTACCCTATTTACTTTTAACCGTGGTAAAAAAGGTGAAAAGTTACTATTCACTAAAAATTGTTTTCATCTCATTGAACCACATTTTACATACTAACGTCAACCGTGTCTCTCAAAATTTTGAAATTCCACTCACAGAAGTGGTAAAATTACGTTTTATGAAAAATTCATTTTTTTAACTACCACTTAGTGGTTTCACTATTCATCAAAAAATGAATGTTTCCAGAAAAATACCAAAAATTAGGCCTAAGATATATTTGATATTATGAACTCAAAAATGATTTCTATTTTAACAAATTGAAAACATATCAGTTGCATTAATTAGTTTAAAAATTAATTCCCATCATCAAAACAAATAGCGTGTTCTTAAGAGATAATAACTATCAAAAGATTGACACTTGTTTATGTCTGGTTAAAATATAGAATTACATCCAATGACCAACATTGTATTAAATTGTCAAAATAAATTCTAAATATACTATAAAACCACTAAAATTAATAATTTATCATTATTAATTATTTCGATTAAAAAGGTTGTTTTTAATTAAAATTTAGTAATTTTCACTATTCATCAGAAAATGAAAGTTATCCGAAAAGTACCAAAATTTCACCCTAAGCTAATTTTGATATTACAAATCAAAAAATGAAGTCCATTTTGAAAAATAAAATTTACAAAATTTGTAAAAGTGGTTATTACTATTCATAACATCTAGTTTTAAGCATATCGTTGTTTAGTGAAACTCGGTATTGCGTACTACACACACTATCGAGGAAAGTCATTATTGCGTTTAATGAAAGGAAAGTCAGGGATGCGTGTTGTGCAAGCTCCTTTTGGTGTAGCGTACAACACAATACCTAATGAAATTAAAAAGAATATTTTTCATAAAATCTCGGGGTGTTACATTCTACCCCCCTTAATATTAATTTCGCCCTCGAAATTCTTCGAGGTTATAAATTGTTTACTATTAGAAAGTTTATTTGATAGAAACCCACATCGTAAAAAGGAATACCAAAACCAATATTTAAAAACAAAAGTATGAAATGTAATAGTTACGCAAATAAACTAATAACTGTGTTTCGACAGAGGTGAAAATATGGATATGGAGTAGAAATCTAACAGTCATGTTCTGATGGAGAGTGGTAGAGAACATGGCTATGGAAAAGCGAACAATCACAAAGCCATAAATCTCTAATTATCTAAAGTACCATTTGATTTATCAGATATAAGAGCACTAGGATAGCATTTTTGGTGTTCAAGATCGTTTCCCTAAAGCTGATGAAATTGGAATTAGAAGAAATACTTTCGTGATTTTGGTATAGTCTGACCGTTGGTCGTTCTTTAGACAATTTCCACATCATCTCTTAATGAAATGAAGTTGAATTTGTCATTCGTGATGTGTTAGAAGATCATGTGATAGAGTGATGGGTCATTCCATCTCTTTCAAACAAAAGGTTAGCAAAAGTTATAAGTCCATCTTATGGTTAGATTAATCGTATATGGTTCTAAAAATGAACTTATACTTCATATATCATACCGCTTAATAAAATAAAACTAGTTTCTACTAACCAGGGGCTTTTTGTAGGCCACTGGTAGGCGATAAAGGTCAGTCGCACTTCGGTTGTGGGTTCGATTCCCAGAGCCTCGTCCAACGCGATGGGCTGTCGCCCATCCCACATGTTGTCCTTTTTCTAAAACAATATTACTATAACATCCCATCAATAATATCGAAAAAACATCTATCCGTAAACAATACTAATTTATTTTCAACATAATCCATTCCAATCTTTAGGTTTATCCATAATACTGTAGTCCACTCTCATAATATAGTGAAAACGATTACCAGAGATATAATACCATCGTTGATCCCCAGATATCATAAGATATATCTTGTTGGTCACATTCCAAACATTCAAAGGCCTTAATCATGTATTCTATTGAAAAATGAATACCCATTGAACCTTAGTGAAAACATGTATGCAGTTAAAAGTTAACACTTTCCACAAACCAAAATCCTCAAAATTCTATATAATCATACCATGATATCACTTAGTCCTTATATCAATCACGATATTATGAATACTGTCAAACATTTCATTTTTTCCTTATCCATTCATTATGCGCATATCATATTTTTTCCAAAAATATCTCAATCACTTTCCATGGTTACCGGTACCATAAAAATATTGAATACCACAATAGACCAATATATAAATATTCCAATATTTCATGATACTATATACAACATTATTCTGGAATCCCATTACCTGAACACTTAATCATTCCACCACATCTTTGTCACATTCAATATCGCCAATGGTGATCGCATGTGACTTCCCTTTGTCCTTTGCCTTAAGTGGTTGGTCATGTCGATCATCATTAACCCTTGGATTAGGGCATTTATTAGCATAATGCCCCATTTCCTTGCACTTGAAGCATTGAAGTGTAGTAGGTTCATTCTGTGTATCCCTTCCTTTGTTTGCATCATTAGACATCTTCTTCCCATCAGTACGACATTCAAATGCCCGATGACCTTCCTTTCCACATTTGAAACATTTACTTGTCCCTTTAAGAAAATCTCCACCTTGCTTCTTCCCACACTTTGAACATAAGGAAACATTCATCTTCTTTTCACCATTATTCTGATATTTCACCTTGAACTCCATCTTTCGTTTCTTGTCAAATAAATGAGATGGATAAGTAACACCAATTTCCATTTCTACCTTGATAACACAACGCAAAATTTCTTCATAGCTACTGAAGTCTCTTATAGCTAATGCCCTTCGAAGATTTGGTTTTAAGACACTGAAGAATCGATCAAATTTACTTTCAGGTTGGATGATAAATCAATATGCATACTGTGAAAGCCTTGTAAAATTCGCTTCATATATACCAACATATTCATCATCCCTTATCATTAGTTCAAGAAACTGCTTCTCCTTCTTTGTTCGAAGAATACGAGGGAAGTACTTTTAAAAAAATAAGTTCTTTAACTCATACCATTCCATGGAATCAATTTCATCTCTTTACCTCGTATTCTTGATAAGATTACACCATTGATCAGCTTCACCGACCAAGCGATATACTACTAAGATGTCTTTATCATGGTCAGAACATTGAAGAACTGAAAATATCTTTTCAGTGGTACTGATCCATCGTTCAGCAAGAAGTGGATCAGAAGACAAACTGAAAGAAGGTGGGTGTTGCCTCATGAAGGACTCAATAGAATATTGTACCCTTCTCTGCTCATTAGGAAGTCTAGAATGATTCATAGCTTGTGTAAGTATAGCAATAAGATTTTTCACTCCATCTCCCATAACATTTGTTTGTTCAGGAGGACAATAATTGCATTGTCCAGTGCATTGATCAACATTGTTCCTTCGGTTTCCAGCCATCGTCTAAAACCCAAAAAGAATAGTGTGAGAGGCAAAAATCATGCTAGGGAAAATAACATAATAAAGGGGGAGTACCTTCAATATCTAACATCTTAGGTTTAATTATAATATTGTTAGCGCAATTCTAGGACTATAACCTATACTTATACTTAACCTTAGGGACATCCATAGACATACCATAGAAATATCTCTACGGATATCACTAAAGTTATCGCATCCTAGTTTCCAATGGTTGACTAAACCTTTCCTATAATACCAACTGTAGATACCCGAAGCTTGATGTACATAGAAATTACATTACTTTTGCGGAATACTTAGTACAAAACAAAAACAGACACACAAGGACCGTAAAAGATTAGTGTCATTGGAAACTCGGAATATAATCTTCTAATCGTGGTGAAATATCTTCAACATCTCCCATAAAGATCTTCTATTTTTTTACCAAAAACCTTTCTTTATATCCAGGGGAAAAGAAAACATAAAATGGTGATCTCAAATACTCAGTAAGGGTAAACAAAATAATTATCAATCACATCATATTCATAAGAACATAACATTTTGGAAATCTTAACCTGCAAAAGAGAGCATAATTTCATAACATGGGATAAATCATAATAGTAAAATGAAATCCCAATAATCATAACATGAAACATGAATATTTGTAGAATACACACATAATCATATAGAATCATTTCTTGTTAGGAAAGACTCATTGCCAAGACAATCTTAGTAGACAAAGTCCATTTCTGAACCGAGTTCACTTCTCGTTTCAGTCCTATTTTACTGAACTGGTATAACCTACCGTTCCAGCCATGTCTATCTCAAGAGATATAAAATTTTTACCTAATGAATTGGAGGGAGATATAGGTCCCACCCATCTCATAATGATAAAATTTTTATGTGTGCCACAAAATCAGAAAACAATATATCGTAGCATAACCCATGTAATAAAAATGAGAATCTTAAGTATCGTGACATCATAAAACAATTCATATAAGATAAAGGAATTCATAAAAATTTAATTCCAACACAAAATAATCAAATCAATTTAATAATAGGGATAAAAGCAGAAGCATTTATTATCTTAGATGGAAAATCATTTTGATAAAACACTTGATCTCCATTCATGAGGAAAATATCCTTTCTGCTTCAAAAATACTTTTCCTTTCTTAACATGTCATACAATTATAAACAAAAAGAAGTTGATTAAAAATAAATTTTAAAACTTGTAAAGGAAGCTTCTTGGAAATAATGTTTTAAAAATCCATTCATGCCGTATATGTTAAAAAACATTCTTCGTACTTTTGTTGGAAAAGTCAAAAAGTACCTCGTACGAAAAATGACAAAAGATTCAATTCATATCCTTTACTAAAAACTCACTGAAGGGTAAAATTGGATTTAAAAAATTATAGGTGGATGGAAATAATATTACATATTGAGGAAACATGGATGTGGATGATAAAATACACCCCAGTAAATACAAAGGTATAAACAATGTAGGATAAAAATTAGATTGTAATATTTTTCCTTACCTTGGGTCTGATTTGCTTCGTAAGTGTCTGAACCTCCTGTATAATGATTTAAATAATGTCATTGAATAATTACAGAATCATACTCATTGTTATGATATCATATATGGTTCACTTATGATTTTATATTACCCATTCTTTTGTAAATTCCATGTTAAAGAGTGTTTTGGGTAAAATCGTTTCATTCGTCATCCGTGTTTTGACTTGTAATTATTCATATGATTACATAGATCATGATTACTTAATTCCAGAATATAAAACATGATTTATATATAATATATTTTCATAATATAAATATATATAATAAATCAGTAAATGGAAAGGAATACACCGTTAATGGAGACGGTAGGCCGTACGTACGCATGAACGTTGTTTTCATTTCCTTATTGAGTTGAATGGAATTAAGTAGATGACATAAATATATATACACATAAATCCAGTATCATTATTATGTCATAGATTTAATTATTACATATTATACATACTTTATAATTATTCATGAAAGGTTAATCATTGAGAATGAATCTCATCACGTCATGGAGACGGTATGTCGTACGTACGCACGAGCGATGATATCGTTCCCACGATCTTGGAATTTTGTTGGATTGTATATATACTATTATAGAATCAATATCACATTAAAATAATCATATATAGTTATTATTTACACCATTATACCCATCCAATTAAGGTGGTGGTGGAAAATAGATTACACCACAGCGTGGAGACGGTATTCCGTACGTACGCACGGGCGGTGATTTTGTTTTCCGTAGGATGGATAGATGGTGAAATAGGGTTGTTTCATACTTATAATAACATATTAGTATATTAGTGATACTGATGTTATTACTTCATAATGAAACAACCTTATAAGAATAAGTGGAAGAAGAAATAAAGGTGAATGAATCAGTAACAGAAATTACCTCTTCTTTGAAGCGCCTCTTTGAGACCTCCTCTTAGGTCACTAAAATTGGTCATTGAGGAAGAGAATAATCTCTAGGATGTTCCTATGGAAGTGGAGAAGATAATTTGGAAGAGTTTGGACAATCTTGAAGGTTTAATGTGGTGTGAGGAAGAGAGGGATGGGGTGCCCTTTTATAAGGGAAGAGAGGGGCACCATTGGAATAACTAAAAATATTATTTTATTATAAAGACAAATTTGGTTTTAAATAGCTCCAAATTGATTTATTTATAATATAAGGTGGGTATGGGTCGAACTCCTCTCATTAAATAGAATTTAGACAGGTTTGGGTTCCTATTTTATCCTTATCATTTATATTTACCTTTAAGTTAGACAAATTTGCTTTTACCGTGTCTTCTTGTTTTCTTACACTATAAGGTTAATAAACTTATATATCAAGCCAAAAGAACCCCAAGTTGTTTATTATTAATATATATAACCTTATCTAAGTCATGTGGCTGAACCTTAGATTTTTAGGAATACAATAAAAATTAATAATATAATATTTGTTTTAAAAACTATTTTATGTCTATTTTGACACTATTTATTAATTGATTTTTTTTTTGAAAATCATAAAAGAATGATTAGTTCGAAAAAAGTTAATTATATGAATAATAAAATGTCATATTAACCTAGAAAATTAGTGTAATTCATGAAAAGTCTCAAATTACATTTATTTGGGTATTTATAACATCAATTATGTCAATATTTCATTAATAAGGTAATTACTGCATCATCTTTGTGTCATAATGAAATTAAATTATATAATGTCTAAAAATTACAAATAAAATACAATTTTGTAGGAAATCACTTTAGCTTTCTAATGAGTATTTATAGTCGAATTTATCTTATGTATAACCCTATATTAAAAATGATTTACTTATTAAACTTTGATTTTAACTATTTTAACCCTTCTTTAAATAAATTAATAATAAATGTCCTAATCTAATCCAAGTGGGCCTAAATGATAATATTTTATTTCTAAGGCTGTTTTTGGTCGAATTAAACTTATCCAATAGAATTAGGACATGTTTTAGTGTAATAATAATAACATTTTTACCCTTAATTACCCTATTTACTTTTAACCGTGGTAAAAAAGGTAAAAAGTTACTATTCACCAAAAATTATTTTCATCTCATTGAACCACATTTTACTTACTAACATCAACCGTGTCTCTCGGATTTTTGAAATTCCACTCACAGAAGCGGTAAAATTATGTATTATGAAAAATTCATTTTTTTAACAACCACTTAGTGGTTTCAATATTCATCAAAAAATGAATGTTTCCAGAAAAATACCAAAAATTAGGCCTAAGCTATATTTGATATTACGAACTCAAAAATCAAGTCTATTTTACCAAATTCAAAAAATATCAGTTGCATTAATTAATTTAAAAATTAATTCCCGTCATCAAAACAAATAGTGTGTTCTTAAGAGATAATAACTATCAAAAGATTGACACTTGTTTATGTCTAGTTTAAATGTAGAATTACATCCAATGACCAAAATTGTATTAAATTGTCAAAATATATTCTAAATATACTTTATAACAAATAAAAATAATAATTTATCATTATTAATTATTTTGATTAAAAATGTTGTTTTTAATTAAAATTTAGTAATTTAAACTATTCATCAGAAAATGAAAGTTATCTGAAAAGTACCAAATTTTCACCCTAAGCTAATTTCGATATTCCGAATCCAAAAATGAAGTCCATTTTGAAAAATAAAATTTAAAAAATTTCAAAACGTGGTTATTACTATTCATAACGGTTAGTTGTAAGAATATCGTTGTTTAGTGAAACTCAGTATTGCGTACTACACACGCTATCGAGGAAGGTCATGATTGCGTTTAATGGAAGGCAAGTCAAGGATTGTGTTGTGCAAGCTCTTTTTGGTGTAGCGTACAACACAAGACATTAATGAAATTAAAAATACTATTTTTCAGAAAATCTCTTGGTGTTACATTTTCTAAGTGTTGTATATGTCTAATAATTATATACATTCTATGTCAAATTCTTGAAAATGTAAATTTCATCATGTGATGGGTGCACGTGAAATTATATAGTGATCCATTTCATTTGTTTGTGTGTTAAATCTCATCAGATAAACTGAGATATGAATGAACATGATGCAATCCTTTTTCACAACCATCTGTGGTAGTTGACCAGTTAGACATGTTGATTCATTTTTATGCATTTCCAAAGTCCATTCCTCTATATAATGTTTCCTCTCATGATTATGATGATGATCTGGTGTTCATGTTATAATTATGATGATTATTCTTAGCCAATATTATATATATTCATGTTCTGATATACCCTACTATCAAGATTTAGCTATCCTATTTTATTTATTTATATCTTCAAGTGATTACCTCAACTAAGAGGTATGGGAAGGACACTAAGAAGCTAAAGAATAAACAATAAAATAATTTTGATGCTTTATTTTTACAAAGTTACGTGTAATCCAAATTTCCCAAAGAGAGTAAATTGATTTTTTTTAGTTTAAGAATATTAATGTGATGATTATATTTAAAGTTATGTAATATGTTTTATATGAAAAATTTGTTCTATATAGAGTTTGAATAGAATTTAGAATTTAAAAAAATAGACTACCCTTACTATCTAAATGGACGCGTGTACATTTAATCTTATTCCCTCTAAAGATTATATTCTCTGATACCTTTTTTCACACACTGACTATAATCTTCCATCAAGGGAATACCAAATCCAATGTATGAAATTCCCTAGGGGAATCATAGATACTCACTGGATATCAAAATTTTTCGAAGTTATCGATGAAAATTATTGTGCATGATTTCTAACATATGGTAATCAAATTAAGTGTAAATATTTGATAAATTTTTTAATAAAATAATTCAATATCCATCTATAGTTCATTCTTCCAAGAAAAAATTAATAAGTAGAAATAAAAAAAATTATGAATATAATCAGATATAGACTAACTCATCATCTAATATATGTACTTATTCACTAATATACCCCCTTTAGCTCTCCTAAAACCTCCATCAACAAGATGTAACTCCAAAATCACATAGTATTCACTTGAATTAATGATATCCACCAATATCCAAACCAAAAAGTAGTAAATTACTCTTTTAATGGGATATACACTAAATAAAATGAATTAAAAATGAAATTCCTATAAAATAATTAATATAGAACACATGAAATAATATGATACATACAACCAAGACAGTCCTCAATCCCTAGAGGTCACTAACCATTCTGGATTCTAAATACTCTCTTCTAGAAAAGGAATTTATTGTGGGATTCAAAATAAAAATTAATTTAAGTATGAGTATAAATTGATTATTTTTCCACCACTTGTCTTTCTAAATAGATAAATTTTAATTAATGACCAATTTTATGATAGTTTTAAATATAAGTAAAAAACTTTTCCCATGATTATTTATATTCAATCCAATAACTACTGATATTATTTTAAAAAACATTCTTCTTCATTTTTATTAATTTAAAACACAAACGTTAAAAAATTTATTTATAAATTACACATTTTTTATTAAATAAATCTATATTTCATTTAAAATATTTCACTAAAAACCAATTTTAATGTATTTTTGAAAATAAAAAATTTGAAATATAAATATCAAGAGAAATAAATAAAGGACTAATGTGAAAAATAAAATATGAAGATAAAGAATCTAATAACATGTGACATGTATACAAAGAAAAAACGTTAATCTAAATAATAATGGGGATGACTAATTAATAAAAAATTCAATTAAATATTGTAATAGGTGATTCCCTATGTTTTCTAAGGAAAGGTAATCAAGAAGTATTTCATTGCAGTCATGTGAAAGAGATAATAAAACATCAAAATCCATTGGAAGGGATAACAAGAATATACTTGATATTTATTGTCAGTGGATGGGTACACATCCCATCTATATTATCATTCCATAGATCAAGGGTGACTATGATCAAAACAAATAAAATACAAGATAAGGAGTAGAGACTGCACTAAATACAAGCAATTTTAATCATATGAAATAAATTACTCTTTCTTACATCACCCTCGCATTTAAATGAAATGATTACACCACCACAATATCATATATAAATATAAAATTCACCATCGGACATAATTAATACCCAAATAAATAATTTGGATCAATATTTTTGTACAGAAATATGCAATTTGGAAACCACATAAATGTGACAAAGGAGCCACACGAAAAACTAACTCACAATGGCAACAATTTTTATTATAATTTGAAGGTCCATTTGAAACAATTCATTTAAAAAAAATTATTGGAACCAATATTTAAAATATTTTGAAAACATTTTCCATAAAATATAACTCTTTAAACTAATGGTAAATTATTTAAATAACCAGCCAACATTTATTACAAATTTACAATTGTCCAATGAATCAACCTTTAATTTATTTAATTTCCCAAAAATATTAAAAGTATTTTTAGGGATAATATTTTATTTAATAAAGTATGAAAATACATTTTAAATACAATCCATTTTAATAACCAGTTTAATTTCCATGTCAATCATTTGGAAAATTAATTTTCAATTCCAAATTATTTTTAAAAATATAAATGTAAACATTAATGGGTAATGCAAATATCATAAAAATATTAAATAATCATTTAAAAAAATCAAATCATTCTATAACTTATTTTTACATCCGGCTTTCCAGATGGATTTTAGAATATTCGATTATTTCTCAAACACTTTAAAATTCACAATTAATTATACATTTAAATTATTAAATTATTATTTAAAATCAATAAAAGTCATGGTTTTCAAAAATTAAAATAGTTGTACATTGTAAAACCAAACTAGAATAAATTAAATATAGTCTAGAGAACAAATATTTTTTGAAGGGAAAACGTAGAAGACAATGCTTTGCTTAAAAATATATTAACCTAGAAAATCATTCCATGAAACATGTCAAGGTTTTGATAAAATGGAAAAAAATAATGGGAATGGGAAATAAAATTGTGAACATGTGGAATATGGGAAGATGAGGTTATTCCTAGGGGATAAAAACATGAAACATAAATAATATAGGATGAATCCCAAATGGTTTAAGTGGTTAGGATTTAATAGGTGTCTTATTAGAGGCTCTATCCAAGATGGGATGGTGAGTCGCGAGGCCGTGAAAAAAATCATGGTGGAGAAAAAATAAAAAATAAATATAAATAAAAAAATAAAAAAAATAAAAAATTAAGGTAGCCCTTATAGTTTACCAATTTTGTTTTCTAAACCCTTGGGTAATCGTGGTACACCCAAAACTAAGTCCAAACTATCATCACAATGTTTCTTATTTGGACCCACATACTATTATAACCATGAAATATCAATGATAAATGACATTGTCAAGTGAGAATATCTGATGCACTACTTCAATGTGGTTAACTAAATATATAGTCTAATAGTGCAACATATGAAAATATTTAAATAATAATAATAAACAGATACATTTTTTTAATAATAAAATTTAAATTATTATAAATTTAAATAATAATCAATACACATGTTGGAAATAGATCTAACTAAGTCACGAATAATTTTCACCAATCGATTGTTAAATGATATGGTGTTATTCTAATGTTTATAGTGGAACTCAGGTCAAATCCTAGAATATGATAATTTTTTATTGTAGATTTATTTTGATCAATTTTTCTGATTAATGGGAGGGATTTTTTATTTATTTTAGATAAAATTATTTATTAATAAATATTTATTGAAAATTATAACAATTATTGGGGTGAGTTTATAATTATTGAATTAACCATGTGATATCCTTGAGCTTTGCTTCATATTGTATTAAATTATCCCACACTTCACAAGATGACTTTGACAGGAATTCTCATGTGTCAAAGCATTAATACATGACTTGAATTAACATTAGTTCTAATATCAATTAATAATTTTTTATAGTATTGTATTTATGGTCCTAATAAACAATGGAATCCACATGTTAACCAGAACAGGTCATTAATCAATGACCTAGTTTGTTTAACACACATAATGTTATCCTAATGACTACTCAATGATAATAATATATCAACCACATACAATCACAAAATTATTACTAGCACAAATAATTGATTTACTCATAAATTTATATTGATATTAATCTGGTTAAATATTTTTTATGGGGGCTAATTATAAAGTGAATGAAATTTATAGGATAAGATAAGAGTTGTGTGATGAACATACACATGAACAATGATCAGAGTAATGAAAGGACATTTGATTGAATGTGAAGAGAAAAGGGGTTGATTATAAAATTTATTTGAACCATTTTATGAAAACTAATATTCCGAAATAGTGTGTGAATGATAATAATATATATTTTGAATGAAACATTTATTAAAAAATAATTACAAATACAAACACTTACTAGATTAAAACCGATAAAAAATGAAAATGTAAATCAAAATAATCATGGAGGAATTATATATAAAGTAGAAAAAAGAGTATAGAAGACCCTAAAACGACATTTGAATATCCTTGGTCATGCCAAAATACCTGTATTTACTAGGAAATTTAAACTCAATGTAAAGAGATTAGGGGGGTGCATTTAAAGCCAAAGGTTGTGGGGTGATTGCATTCTAAATAGGACCCTCTAATTAGATCACAAATATAGCCATCTAGGTAGATGAATACCATGATATTATATTCATAAAAGTTTAAGATATATATGTTCTCAATATACTATGATAATTTTGTGGGAATTTTAGCTTTCTATTCAATTATTTATATCTTTTACTTGGGACTATGCAACTGTCAATTATTTTGAACATTATTTCAACGGATCGAAATATTAATGGATTTTTTAATAGAACGATGACATAATATAAATATAGTTACCTATACAATGTAGGCCACCTATATCATCCCTTTTATACAAGAAAATATCAGCTCGAATTGATGTTTATAGTAAGAATAAAGTACATAATTGTGTGATAGTATTAATTCTAGAATAGAATGGTGGGATGGATTTTATCGAATAATTTAGGCCCATTATTTTGGATTTAAGACATTAAATTTTCATCCAAGATTAATTTTATAATCATAAGACTTTTTGTAAAGAATAGAAAATTTTGGACATCTGTTTGAAGCACAAAATGTCAATCTTCATGGATGGTATAGTTTCATTAAAAATTCATTGGTCCTTATCATGTAGACCATATAACCATTCAAATGGATGAATTGGACATATATTACTTATAATTATATGTTTTAATATGATCTAGGAAGGCAAAAAATATTTCTTTTTCATATGTATGGAAATTGGTATAATTAAAAAATTAAACTCACACGATTGGATTAATTGAAATAAATATCAGAAATAATATTTATTATTAATAGATGAATATTTTAAAGAAATTATGAACTTTTACATGATATTTACTAAAGGGATTTGAAAATAATGGTATAAAAAAATTAATAACCTCAACTCCCTAACACATAGTTTTATGCATATCCTCATATAAAAAAAATTTTAAAAACCTAACAAAATCATTGTCACTCACCAAAAAATATTAAAATTGTTCTATCCCTAATCACTAGAGGTTTAGTCCATTTCACTCATCCATATTGAATTTCACAAAAAATTGTTATAGAAACAGGTTTCCAAAAACAATTCATTTTTCACGCTCAAATTTATAAATAGAAAATTTTTAAACTCAGAAGTCACACCTCACAAAATGATAAAAATTTATTTATGGAGGTTAACTCATTCTCGATCTAAAAGTAAAACTTTTAGAGTTTGAAATGTCTATCACATTCAATTACCTTTCCAAATGTTAACATGAAACAATATGACTTTTTAGGGGGTGTTCAGAGGCTATGAGATGATAAAAATTTGATGTCTAATATAGTGGAAAAGAGGGGTAAAATACAAGAATGGGTAAAACAATGTACAATTTCATTTGAAAGAACACATTGAGGTAGATGGAAACACATATTTATTGGGTCATGAATAATTGGAGAAAGAGAAAAATCTGTAATATTATTTTAATGGGTTGAGATGATGACATTTTTACAAAACACAAAACATTTCTTAATGACAATGGTGTCCTTTTATTTTCTATTTTATTTTTAATTTTTGCGACAATTGAACTTCAAACAGATATGAAACTCTTCTCCCAACCCATGTTTGATCTCAACATGACACTAAAATTAATTGTTATAACAATATTAAGGTTATATGAAGATACAATTTTACATTACCAATATTCCACCCATTTTAATGTTTATGTTTTTATTTTATTATTTTTGTTTTTATTGAGAACATTCCAAAAACAAGTATAAAATTACATAATTGAGAATATATTCCCCAAAATCAATGAATGACAGCCTCTCCCCCACACATAATGAGATTATTTCCCTAAACCATAGGATTAAACATTAAAAATCAAGAAATGGATACCCAAAATGAAATATATCCCACCCACACATAAATTATGAAATGAAATTCCATGTAGATATTGGGTGGGAATAGGTATCGGTATTGTAATGTGGATATCAAAGAAATGGATTTCATAGGCTCGAAAGGGATTTTAAAAGGGGCATTATTTTAAGGGTAGTGGGAGAATTTTTGAATATTATAATTCTCAAGTGATTAATAAAATAAATTATCATATTAATGTAAACTAAAGTAGGAAATTCATCTCAAAGGTCCACCAACTCAAGACACAGAATGGGGGTGAAATGCACAAATTAAATATATGGTCATAGATGACATTTTCAGGAATGCGAATGTGTTTCATTATTATTGGGGATGAATAATTTCACATATTTAAAAATTATCATTCTAAATTATTTATTCTCGACACATAATTTATTATCCAAATTTATGAACGAAATATACAATTTTTGCGTTGAAAATGTGACTATTGAATAACCAAAATGGATGGACGAAATTTTAAATGTGGATTGTCAGTAATTATGACAATTTTTTTCCTATTTTTATTAATTTTTTGTTTTTCAGAAATACACACCAATGAGAGAGATACCGAGATATGAGGAGAATAATAGAGAATCTAGAAGCAAGAGAGATAGAGAGAGATAGAAAATAAATGTTAAAGGGAAAAAGGTTCCCTTGCTTTAGATTTGGTTGGTCTCCATATCCATCCACTGGTGGGTCAAATTTAGAATTTAGGGATCTAATAGAAGATGATGTGGTTACCATGATGTATGTCCTCTCATGGTGATGCTGTAAAAATAACCATTATTTAAAATAAAATAAAAACATTATTAATAATTTCAATAAAAAATAAATATAAATTAAAATTTCATAACTGTAAATGAAAACATGGGTTGCCTCCCAATAATCGTTGTGTTTATTTTGATTGTAGCTGGAATGTTGTAGTTCAGTAATCATTTTCATATGGTGGGAATTGTATTTTCTAAACCCTAGTGTTTTTCTAGAAAATGATTCTTTTTGGGATTCCTCGGTCCTCATTGGATAATTACATCCCTTCCTTGATGTTGTGCATGAAATTCAATGGAGTATGAAAAAGAATGTCGGTATCCACTCATTGGTCTTCACCTTGAGGTGTTATATAGAACAACAAGGGTTTTTTTCTATGATATAATGTTCAAGAAGATGTTTAAATTATAATGGTGCATTTATATAAGGTACGGATAGCTCAAAATCAGAGTATGATATCCTAGTTATATTAAAATCATATTCTTCATCTCATTACAATGTGAAGAAATGAGGTTAAATAGGGTTATGTGACTCAATAGATATTTCCATATCATTAATATCAATTTAATCACCAAATAATGGACAATTTCAAACTTACTAGTGTCCACTTTTTTAAAGAGGGAAGAAACCTCACAAAATTAACATCAATTAGCACTAGATAAGAACACTAGATTGGGGTACATCTCATATATAACCAAATATAAATAATCATGGATAGAAAATGAATAATGTTATATAATCTAAAAAGAATCAAAAAATGAGCATGCTATTTCATATGACACATTAATGTCCAAGTTGGAGTAGTGTTGGTCAGAGTTGATATGGGATTTTCAAGGGCTTTTAAGATACTTTAGTATAATGGAGTTTATATTTTAAATATCAAAATTATTCTCTCCATTAATGACCAGAATATTTATGACTCAGAAATCACAATATACTATATCATTATAATATAAATAACATGAAGGATCAAGATTCAACACACTCTTAGAAAAACTTTCAGAAGCATGGATGAAGAATATAGATTGATTCTCTGATTGGTATTTTATATGTTGAGAAATATTTAACTTGACCAATTGGTTGACAAATTCCATGGATAAGATGATAGCATTAAAATAAAATTTTCTTTATGATTTCATGAAGAATGTTATTCCAAGATTCATTAGATATTGGATGTAAGTTATCTAAACATCCATTTCCAAGACATAGAATTCAGTCGGGTGGATAATATCATTAACTCAGACAAGGACATAATTAATTATTCCAATAGGGATTGTTGTGTTTTATTGGATGACTAGATGACAAGACCCATTGGGTGCAGGGGAACTAGGCCAAGGTTTGACAAGATGGATATGGGAATGCCATTTATTGAGTCTCCTATGTATATGTGTTCATAAATGAATTTGGTACTCTTTATTTGGCATGGAATATTAAATATCCATAGATCATTTCTCTTCATGGGTATGGACTTTCAGTTTGAAACATTTTAAAAGGTCTTAAGTCTCTTCTTATGGTTTCATAACTCCTTATGTATCATGGGATACATAGGAATTCTATTTATGGAATCGAATATGGGAATAATAAATTATACACATATAAACCTGTTGATTATTTCAAGATTGGTTTCTAAGGAATTTTGTGGCAAAAAAGAAGGATTATTGAAAAGGAATTTTGGGTTTTTAGAGGATTTAAATTAGGTGAGGTAGTTTCCTTAGGTTTATTTTCTGGACTCATTTTCTTTTTATTTTCCGTTTCAACATTTACATGGTAGTTATAGGGATCATCATGAAGAATAACCATTTTTTTCTTGATCTATGTGAAATTGAACAGAAATTACTCTTGGTGTAAGGTAATGATTGAGTTTGGAGATGCGAAGTTTTGGATTGTTGTTTCTGGCTATGTTGTGATGCAAGATGACAAATTTTTGTTTCAATGATTTTACAGCTAGAATAGGTGATGGGAGAAATATCATCCATAATTCATTCTCGTGGTTTATTGGATGAAGAGTCAAATAAATTTTGTGGATTACCTCAATTTTTATTCTTGGGAATGCTCTTGTATTGGGTTTGTAATTATGAAGGAAAATTTAAATAGTGTAATCTAGGAGAGGCATGAGGTTGATTCATCCTTTGAGGTTATGTAAAAATGGATAAGGTTGTTGTAAGTTACCACCGTCTTGACTATATTGATATTGGTGTTTATTTTGAAGAGGGAACTGATGGGTATGTGAAATTGGATTAACATAGCTCAATCATTTCTAAAAAGTTTAAGGGAAAATCCTAGAGTGGGTTTGGTGATGTTTCTAATGAACTATCCTAATTATATAGGGATTGTTTTCCCCTTAGCATATGATACACTGAGATACATTGGTCCAGTTGAATTATATAAAACCTCATGAAGTTGTGGAAATGTGTCAGGTGTATGAGCTATTGAGCTACAAATTTTACAGTTTTTGATAGGTCCATGGAATAGAGAGTGATGAGATGATGAAGTTGGGTCTTTGGAAGGCAACACTAGTTGTCTCACAAGACCTGAAAGTTCACTCATCCACTAAGACATCTTGTTGGGGTATATGGATTAAATATTTTTGAATTGTTTCACCTGAGAATATTATTGAGTTTGTATATTACGTCTATTTCCATACATGTTGCATATTAGATCTCATGATGCTGCAAGAGTTTATTCAACAACAACGCACCCACTTACAGTATGCATTACTATTCTCACCATAGACAATAACCCCAAAAATAAGTATTGGATCAAGATTTTGTTAGGGATATGGTGGTGCTGATATTTTACAAAATATTTTTGAACCTCTCTATATTCTCAAGGATTTATTCATTAGAGAATTTACAGATACAACTAATTTCATTTCCCATTTATGTAGTGCATGATGTTGGAAAGAATTTATCTAAGAATTGTTGCTTCAGGTCAATCCATGAATTTATAAAACATGGAGGGAAGAAGTAGATTAATGACATGATAGAGTCATATAGTGAGAAAGGTAATTCTAATAGTTTTATTTGTTCTTTAGAATCTCCTTGAAGCTTCATGGGTGAGCACATCACTTGGAACACCATGTGATGAAAATGTGGATCCTCACTGGTTAGCCCATGGAAATGAGGTATAAGATGCCCCAATCCCAATTTAAGTTTGAAATTTTCCTCAACGTTTTAACATTCAATACCAAATTTTTTTTAATTCATATTAGGGGAAACAATTTCACTAATGGTTTGTACCCCAGTATTGGTCATATCAAGTCCAACTGGTTGGAAAAAGATTGGATCTAGAGTTATTGGATTGTCTATAATATTCCTCGTATGCTGGAAAAGTGTTCAATATATTTCAAGGGTAGTGAAATCTAAGTCATTGTTTGCAAGGCTATGGGGTATTAAGTTAAATTTTTATGAATGTGGAAGGTGGGGATTTCTTTGTGCTTTTTTAAAATTTTTATTGTATAATAAGGATACTTTTTTGGGTTTTGGATTCAGAATTTTTTTATTTATTTTTTAATTTTTAATTTGGAAAATATAAAAAACTACAGACTACATAATGAAACATAATCGGAATTAGAATTATTTGATGTTAGGATGATTATTTCCTATCTACCATTCAAAGGTGCAGTGCTCTGTTAATTTGTATAGCAGCACCCCAGTCGATTCATCAGAGATAATACTTTTTTTATTGTTGATTTGTTTTGAGTAATTTTTATTTTTATTGGGGATTTTTTGCAATTAATAAATAATGTTATTTATTATTGAATACTGATATAAAATTTTAATAATGTTTGTGGTGAGTTCATAATTATGGAGTTATGATTGTGATATCATTGATATTTGATTTATATTGCATTAAATTAACACGCTCATCAAAAGATACATTTTTATCATAATTACAATGTTTTAAGGCCTTAATAAATTCCCTAAATTAATAGGGTTAGAAATATCAAAGAATAATTGTTTATTGAATCATTTTTACAAAACAATAAATAAATTGAATCAAAATTTTAAATAGAACATGTCATTGATCAATGAAATTGTATATTTAACAAACACAATGATAACCTAAAGAATACTCAAGAAGAAAAATCCCTCAACCACTCAAAATCACCAAATCAGTACTCATCCTAATGTTTGTTTTACTTAGCCATTTATATTGATAGTAGGATGGTCAAATATGTTCTATGGTGATTAATTATTAAGGAATGTAAAAGAAGAAGAATTGAAAAAAGATGTGCATCAAAAACATAGATGAATGCTGCTTAGGGTCAAAAACAAACTTTTGATTGGAAGAGAAAGACAATGGAGGGAGTTATTTTAAATATGATTTGAACCATTTTAATAAAATTAATATTTAAAAAATAGTGTTTATGATAATAATAATATATAATATTAAATAATCAAGAATTAAAATATAATTACAAATACAAATAGATATGCGATTACAAATGAAGAAAAATGAAAAAGTTAATAAAATAAAGCATGAAGTAATGGAATATCAATATGAAAATTGAGTACAGAAGATCCTCCAATGCCTTTGGAAGAGCCTTGGTCATATAAAAATTTCTGAGTTTTTTCTTAAATTTAAACTCCAATCAAGGAGGAGAGGGGATGTAGTTATAGCCCATGGTGGTGGACTGTTTTCATTCCAAACATGTCCCTCCATTTAGATCACAAATTTGGCCTTCTATAAAGCTGAATTTTGAGATATTATCCTCTTAAGAGGTTTATTTGTATATTTCCTCTATCGACTATAATAATTTTGTGTCCATATAACGTTTTAGCTAGTGTAATGTCTTTTTTTAATAAGAAATGTGCAACTATAATTTTTTATCGAACCATTTTCAACGGTTTAGACTATGAAAGGAATATTGAAAAGGGATATGCCCTAAAATAAAAATAATTTATTCTATAAAGTAGGATAACAATATCTTGGAAATCATACTGAAATATCTCAGCTATAATTAATGTATATATATGGAGAAAATACCATAATAGTTTTGTAGTTTTTATTCTTGGATAGAATGGTACGATAGATTTCTTTGAATCATTTGCACCAATTTTGTGTTTTTGAACTATAAAATGATAATCCATGATGAATTGCATCATACCACATCATTTGGTGGAGAATTAAATAATTTATACCTCTAGATTGTGCCCAAAAATCTAATCTTCAGGGGTAGTACATTTTTTTTTATAAATTATTGGATCATTGTTCTGTTGACAATATAGCTGTTCAAATTGCTAAATAGGTCAAATATTCATTCTAATGATGTGTGGGAAATTTAATAATTATGCATTTAAAACAAAAACAATAAAATTATTATATTTTTGATGATATTAGTAATTAAAATAGTATAATGACTCGATTGGACAATTCATATAATGCTAAAAAATTATATTTAGTATTAAAAATGAATATCTCACACCAATTATTCTCATTTACAACGAATTTACTATATGGAATAGAAAAAATTTAATTAATAAATTAATAACATTAGTAAAATAAAAGGAAATATATCAACTACTTTTCTATAACTTTTTATGCTCCTAAAAAACCATCTACATTACTAATAATATATTGTAGATAATTATATTTTATGGTGTAATGAATTTTTGGGGACACACTATTGGGTTTATTGGAATAGATATTTTAAAAATTGATTATATATTACCGAGATTCACTTAAAAATATATTTTATTTTTTGGTATAAATTTCATGTATTATTTAATTAAGAATATCATCAAGGTCACTAATTATAATTTTCCTTTTGAGTAAATAGATCACATTCAAATAACAAAAAATTAATTAATTAATTTATTATGTTTTGAATTTCTATTGATAAACTATGAATTATATTTATTGAGTAGAGTATCCATGAATAAATCATTTAACATCCATTAAATCAAATCTTCCAGAATTATTATTGATATTCGATATATAAATTCCACATTCGAAAATATTAAACTATACATATATTAAATTTAAAGTGAAGTGGGGCCGACCTAGTTAAGTACATGTTCATATACATCAACATAGAGTTAGGAATAGAATGGAATTTATTGAGTTAAAATCCAGAGTTTGCATTTACAGAACCCCAGTCATCAACTTGAATGAAGAACCTACCATGTTTAAATGTATGTCTACATTTAATACTATATAATATCCAAATATTTACAGCTCTAAATAATGGTTCTTCCATGTGATTAATGTAACTAATGCATAAGTGTAACCCATGTTCAGAAGCCCTATAGAAATTAGATCCTATTTTATAATCTATTTTTATAAATGTATTGAAACCTATAATAATAATAATCCATTCAATATAAATGTTATCAAAATTTTCACTCATCTCACTCTAGAGGTACCTCCCCTATTTATAGTATGTTAATATAAAAAAATTAATGAAAAAGATAAATTGAATTGAAGTACAGAAATGCATACTACGACATTTTGGTCACCCATGCTAAATGATGAAATTTGAAGGCTGTTATTCTTAAACACCAATATATAGTTCATGTCACTATTGTTAAAATTTTATAAAACAACAGTGTTACCATGAGTAGCCCAACCAATTTCCTTACACTTTTTAATCATCATATTTGAATCAGTTGTTCCAAAATTGGGTGGGAGTGTTGTAGGTAAAAATAAGATATGTAAGGTATGTGACCGTTGGGGAGTTCCCCTGCCCTTGAAAATTATCGAATATGCGCCTCATTATCTAAGTGGTATCCCTTAGTTTGGTGACCCTCCTTGCTTAAGAATTTCATTACCGCCTTTTTTAGGTATTTTACCATTGTCGTTTTTCCCTTTAGAGGTTGATGAACCACCATGTCATCATTTTCTATAATGTACATACCTATATCTTGGTTTCATTTGAGATATTTCCCATACTCAGATTCATTGAATAAAAAATTTCATGTGTGGTGTATTTTATGTTTGATATGATTTGTTTGATGGGTGAATCATCATAGGTTCTTCTTCATGAGCCTTTGAAGAGGAAAATAGTGTAACGGGAGTATTTAATTCATTTTTCTACATTGGTTGTTCATACGACTATTTTTACATAAATGAGTTTTTTCTAGGGACAACTTCTGGAGAAATTGGGGAATCCTTTTTAATATGCACACATAACCCATATCTAGATCCATTGGCCATTTCAGGTACCCCTTTTGCATTCTGTCATGTTTTTCCAGATGTTTTCTATATTTTTTCATAGGTGGGTCTTTGGAAGTGTCATTAACTAGGTTTTATGTGGCATCATCATTATTAGACTGACTTGGAATTTCAGTTGTTCTTATATTCCTCTATCCAAAAAGAGAGGGAGCATTACATCTTTATTTTTTTTAGAAGAGAGGAATCATAGTTTTCTATATTTATAGGAGACTCCTCCTGCAGAACTTGTTCAAAAACCTTTTTAGGGATCTCATCCACTACATTCTAAACAATACATTCCATAAAAATCATCTTGAAAATAGTACATGGCTTTAGTAGATTCTTATAATTTCACAACCCTAATGCGTGTGAGGAAATCCACATCCAGATCATTCAATTCTTCAATAAGGGGATTTATATTTGTGTTCAAACAGTTTATGATCCACAAACACATAAATTCATAATTCCAACATTCAGTCTCTCAGAGGTTGAGGGGTTCTGTTCGACCAATGATTTAAAATCATTGACCATAGCCTTCCCTTTTATCATTCGTCATGTGACCTATTCATTTACCTTCACTTTAATAAAATTATTTTTTTTCCCAAATTACATTTAGATGATAGATGACCAAATAATATGTACCTCATATAGAGTATATTCTTACTCTTACAATGAATTTCATGATTGATACTGTCATCAAATTTTGTAATCACAACCGCTTTAACAATTTTGGAGGACATCCAATTCTACCAAAACTCTTACATAGTTCCTGAATAAGGGATTATCTATTTGATGCTTCATCTTAATTATAATTCCTAAAAAAGGGATACGTCACAATGGATTATTAGTTTAAATTATATTCCATTCATCATGAAAATAATAATCCAATAGTTGTGAATGTGTTTTCTTAACATTATCAGGATCAAAAGATTGATTCCATTACTAAATTCATAGAAATCCATTCTTCAAGGGGATATATCCAAAACTCAATTCCATCAATTTGATCTCGTTAAAATTAAATATAATGTGGTAATATCCTCTCCCCATTGTAGTTACCTTCCAATCGTGGAAACCCCATTTCTATATTATCATTCAACACATATCGTTGATCTTCCACAGTCTCACACCTTTCAGTGTTATAACACTTGAAATGATAGAATGCATGAAATGTGTAAACCTTTCTCCAATGGTCTATTTGTTAGCGGTGACACAAGTAATACACCCATTCTTAATGACCATCCCCAGTGATGGGATATTTGAATCAGCGGTTGAATTTTTGGAAGCTGACATGATAACAACATACAATATTATTCTTTGATTTAGTTGGATGATGCTTTACACATAGATTACTATGGAAACATAGGTAGAAAATAAATTTGTGTCCAATTATCATCATATTCTCATGGTTATCTATTGATCTGATGAAATCCTCAATATTGTTTCCTAGGGCACATGCATCATGTTCACCATTTCCCTTCCATTACCTCACTATATTCCCATCTTTATTTAATTTTTAATTTATTCATTTTAATTATTTATATCTAAATATTTTTATTTATTCATTTCATATACCTATATTTAATATATACTATTTATTAATATTTTTAATATATATATTTATATTTTATATTTATTCTCATTTAAATATAATTATTTTTTAATATATTTTTTAATTACCTCATTTTTATTTTTTATTTGTCTAATTATTTCAATTTATTAATTTTTTATATATTTGATTAAAATGTATTATAATATTTAATATATATATATAATTTATTTATTATTATTTAATTAATAAAATTATCTATACTTTTTTAATTTATTAACTAATAATTTATATTTGTTTAATAATTTTTTTTCTTAATATTTTTAATACCTTTAATTTTTCGGATTAAAAATATTAGGGGGGGTGAATCCTAAAATATGGGAAGGTGGTCTGGGACACGTACAACCCCACAATAGATGGTGGTTTGGGAAATGAAAAATAAAAAAAATATTCATTTTTAATATTTAAATTTAATATATATTATTCATTACTTTTTATAATATTTGTACATATATAATTCATTCTTTTATATTAATAGTTATTCCATTATTTTTTTTAATAATTTTATAATATATAATTTTTAATATTTTAATGTCAATAAGATTAAATCATTTTATATACCTATTTTTACTAGAAATGTTTGGGTAGAGCCCTTTTATTTAAAAAATAAAAATGAAAATATAAAAAGGAGATAGGTTGGGTCATACAAGTATTCATGCCCTCATGACAAGAGAAACCAAAGAACATCAAATATCACAATAAAATAAATATGAATCATCAAAATCACCATAGTAGTAAGAGTCAAATTCTATGGGACCGTGAGGCCTCGTGGCCATAGAGGGTTTTAGATAGGAATGATCATTTCAATGCTTCGCTTTCCATGGTGGAACATGTTGAAAAGCATCATCATCCACAAAAATAGTTTTCCCATTAGTAAAATATATATCTATATTTATTATATAATATATATTAATATTTATAATATATATATATATACATTTAATTTATTAATTTTTAATAATTATATTTTAAATAATGAAATTTTTAACTATTTATAAGTTACTCATTCTGAATTTTTTTTCAATTATTTTAATTAATTAATTTTTAGTTCAATATTTATTATTTACTATTTATTAATATTTATAATATATATATATTATATTTATGAATAATTATTTTAATATTTTTCATATATTCTTTTTTATAATTTATTTTTTAAATTATTATTAAAAAAATAAACTTTTAATTTTTAAAATCAATTTTATTAGACTATATAAAAAATCGGGGGGCAACTGGGCCTCACAGGCCTTGAATGTTGGTGTATATGGATGGATGGGGGGTAGTGGTCTAGATCAGGCGTATATTGGAATAGATGGGCGATGGTCTGTTGGGTTGACCTGACTTATGTTGCCCATGTCTCTGGATCTATATGCGACTGACGGTCCCCCTATTTATATTGCATGTTTTGTTATTCAGGTGTATAGTCTTACAAAGCTTGACACTTCTAAACAATAAGTTTTATGTGGCGATGATGCATGGGACAAACCATTATCTCTTCTAGATAAAAGCTATCATAATTTCCACCCTTTGTTAGTGCTGAATAAAAAATTTCTCTTAATGTGTGGCCTCTATCGGTGATTGAAAAAATCATTTTTTAAAATTAGCATTTATTAGCACTTTTATTTAGTGATGATAATTTCATCCATATATGAGATATTTAATCTCTCACTTTTTTTGGATACCACTTCTTATTGATGGTTTCATAGTTGTGTTGAGTCCGTAAATGTTTCATGAAATACTCTAAAATCTTTAACATAAAAAATAGAGTCCCCACATTGTTCCCTCTTTCAAAACATAATATCTCTGAAAAAAACTATAAAATTTGGTGGTAAAATTTAGCTATCAACGTGGCCCCATAGTCTTTTATGCATTCTATTTTGTTTCAAGTGATTCTAACAAACAGACACCCATAGAAAAAATTTACACACAGTTGTTTTCCCATACCTTCTTCTCAACTATACCATCTATTAGGAAGACAAATACACTCCCACAACCCAAAATACCACAGACAATATCATACAATGAGTCATACACATACATCTTTTTGACATCAATATAAAAGATTTTAATGGTTTGTTGTCTTTTAATTTTTAATTTTTATCATTTAATACCCCCCATTTATAATTTCAAGTGGGAAAAACATTATGAAAAAATTTAATGAATAAATTGTTTATCATTAATCATTATACATCTGTATGGAGATATGTGAATCTATTTATAATAATATATAAATTTAAGGATTAAAATGTGTGTGATATTCCTTCAAAGTACTAGTTTCTAGTCCATAGAATACTAGTGGAACGTATGGGGTATAATTCTTAGATTATCACTCTCTATGTGGGCCACATTTGGTCTGTGAATGATTGACTTGTATTGAATACATCCTTTGGAGAAAATGATGAGATCCATTACATTATACTTTAGAAAAAGATGGGTGGATCACTTTTTTCATGTTTTTTTCTTATAATAAAAACTCTCAATAAATTATCAGTGTATGACTATACTAGGTCACTTATATTATAAATTATAAGTCACCACTATACTCGTCAGTGGTAGGGTAACAATGTTTCTAGGCATATAAATGGTACATTCGATGATAGTGAAGGTACATTTCTTCAAATGGTAGATGAGGAATTCATAGTGACGCTATATTCCTATAAATAATAGTGGTGGAGGCTTTAGGGGATCAGAAAACGAGACCATGCGTTCATGAGGATCTCACATTTATAGGTGATATAGATTTTTGTTGAAGGAATCATTCCATATATTTGGTTTATAGTCCCTTTTTCAGTTATTTCATTATATTAGTGGGGTGGCATTTGAATTATCCTTACAACCATAGTTAAACGTGGTGAACTATCTTTTAGACATTTCATATATGGGTAGGCATGTAAATGAATAATGGAGGATTGTTTGTTGTAGTGATCATTACATTGAGGGTGGAGTTACCTATCAAATTTCATAATGACTTTTGAGAACTAGTCATTTGGGTGATTGTTTATTGGATCCACCAGAACCTCTAGAATAGTTTGTGGTAGTGGGAGATCAAAATTCAAGCTCAGTATCCTCGTATGATTGAGTTGGATTTAACATTAATTATGAAAATACCTGATGGTGGGGAGAATTTATTCACATAAAAATATATTATTAACACATTGAAATATTTCAATTAATATTTTCGATGTTAGGTACAGAGTCCACGCAGGATTTCAGAGCAAGTAGATACTTAATGATGATAAATTAAAAATATAATATATATTATAACATGTTTTTATAGTTTTATTGGAATATTAGAATTAATATAAAATCAATTTTCATATGTTGAATCATTTAATTCCATTAAATAATGAGTGCGAGTTTTAACCAAGGTGAAACCGAATTTTTTTCAGCATTGGAATCATTGATTCATTACAACCATGGGTGGCTAACATTTATAAAATAATTATATAAAAATAATTATCATTTATTTTTAAAACTCTATTGGATCAATTTTTTGACCTATAAAATTGAAAGTTCCCTATACGAAGCCTCATAATGAAAAAAAGAGTATGATGATTGAGAGAAATATAGTGCAGAGAATGTGGCTTATGATCATATGATCAAGAATCAAATAACAGAGAAATATAAAGATTATCATTTTAATTTTTTTCATTGATCTTTAAATTAAAATTATTATAGAAATGTTATAATATTTAAATAAATATAACCATATATAGGGATTATTTGGGTTTATTCCCCAATTAGAGTATGCGACTAAAGTGATTTATTTCCCTAAATATTAATCCATGGATAATCCACTGTTAGGTTTTCAAATGTATATTTTAACTTCATAGATCAATGAATTAGATGCTCATTTCAGTATTTAATTTATTAGTTTAACAATATACCATTTTATTTGGATTCTGAAAATGATTACCAAATTAGCACAGTCATCGAACAATGTTCATTCTATGGTTGTTTCCATTCTACCTCTATTCTACGACGTTTATCAAAAGAATTTTTGTTTTCAATGGATTCAATGATATATGTGAGGACAGATCATTGTGAACATATTCTATATAAAAATGGGTCACACTAATGGGATTTATTTTTGGTTTTTGGTATGTATTGGAGGTGTGGTGACAACATTGTGAAAAATACGATTCTTTAAGTGACAGTTGATCTTATATCTAGATTAAGAAGATTTCTCTAAAAGAGTAATGCAAGTTGATTCCATGCAACATGTGGTAAGAATATGGCCAATTTGACACCCAATGATCTTAAAATGTTATTCATTAACTTTAAATATAATTTTTTGTAATTCATTACATACAAGTTTAACCATATGCTACATACGACACTCAATTAGATTTCTTTACAAGAAATGCCGTGTTTTACGACATTATAATGGATAACCTATTTTATAACTACATTTTCAATCTTTCATGAATTTTTTATAAAAATATTCATAATTTTTTTATTTATAATTTCAAAATTACCATATGTGAAATTTTTATGATATTTTTGAGAAACATCATTTTTTTATGAATAGTAAAAATTAGATTAACTAGGTTAAAAAAGATTTTTTTATAATAATAATTAATGCTAATTTATATTTTAGATTTGTTTTAGAGTCACATTAGATTAATTATACTTCTATTTATAAAATTATGTTCATTATAATCAATTTTACTTGGATATTGAATATAAAAACATAACAAATTTTTGATGGTTTTTCTACATATAATAAATCATTATTTTTACTCATCTATAGGATTAAAACTAATATGATTTCCCCCTTCTATGATTTAATTTTTTTAAATTTAATATATATATATATATGTTTAATTAATATGATATTTTTATACCAATAAGATCATCATATTTTTTTGAACATATTGACTAGTGAATGTGATTAAAATTATTTACTATGATTAAGGAATAATTATGCGTAATGAGAGATTAAAATATAATATTATGGAACCAGATGACCATGAAACATGTCCAAAATCCCTTGGATTCCAATTATTTGACCATTTCCCTACTTGGATGAAAATATATGTGTTTTTTTTAAATTATTAAATGGATGGTCTATATATAAAAGGGTATGTTTGTAAAAAGTCAAAAAAGGATCTTTCATTAACTTTTACATTTATAAAACATTTAGATATGTAAAAAATATCATATTTCTTATTATAGATACATTTTTAAATATATACATTTATTTTTATCATAATAAACTATAAATACTTTTTAGATATGGTATATGTACATGTATTTCATAAGAAACACTAATGTAGTGATTAGGTACTTAATAACTAACTAAAATAAATGATACTATAAATATTAATTGTGATGTTAATTGATTGAATTATTTCCATTATATGTTTTTTTTATAATAATATATCCTTTTTGAAACATGTAAACCTAATATATTTTAGTTCTAATATAATATATGTTTCTTAAAATTAGCATTAAATAAATAATATTTAATTGACATTATTGTTATTTTAAAATAAATGAATCTTATAAAAAGAATTAAAATTAGTAAAAATACCATATTCTTCCAAGTTACTTTAAAGAGATAATATATAATAGATTTTTTCTATTTATGGAATAATTAATCTTTTATAATTAACATATTGACACATATTCTATAAATACATTGTTAACAATGTATGGGTTGAAACATCATTTTAGCATGTCACATGAGCTGGTTTTATTATTAATTTAGAAAAAATGTGATTTTAATATTAAAAATTAGATATGATATTATTTATTTAGTGTATTTACATTTTATAATAAATATCACATTATTTTAATCTTAATGGATAAATATATTAGATTACAAAACAAAATGCTTTTATAAAAACCCAAAATGATAAAATTGGGGAATCATTGATGTTAAAGAGCCAAATTTCTAAAATGCATTTATTTTTTTATGAGGTTTTAGTAGAAAATTATTATCCTTTAATACATGTTTTCCTTTTTTTTAGGAACACTAGGTTAGGACGACCAGTCATTATTGAATACCTTTTGGTATTTAAAGAAAAGCCACTCCCCTCCACTATAACAAGGGAAGAACTCTACCCCATCCTCACACCTCTGAAAAAACATTTGATAATCCAATATCTATCAAAACAGTATCAAAAATTCCCTCCCCTATATGTAAAAGCCTCGTATTGTGAATAAATCAATTCAATTATTCATTTGGTACAATCCAAAAGAGGTTACCTGATTACAATGCAACACCTTCTCTCATGCTTTATAATTTCATTTCCATTTTCCACTCCCTATACTCAACTTATTTAATGATTACATAACAAAAATGTATCCTAAATATTCTAGTATGTTTTTATGATAATTGTTTTACCTACACATACACACAACCTCATTTATTTGGTAATAAACATAATGTCTCTATTTACATGGGATTTGAGGCCTCCCAATATGATGATTGTTGATTTCTCCTTTACCGACTATCTTAGTGGAAATTATGATGAAAAATATATTTATATATGATAAATAAAATATTTATTATGTCTTATAATTATATTATTTTTATTTTTAACAATAATTTATTCTATCCATGTTTTATAAATATGATAATTTCGTTTGAGGAACTATGAACTACCTCACACTCAATGTGATGTGCCTCATTCATTCTATACATAGAATGTATGAAATATGGATTTAATAAAACTATGTGACATATATAATTTAAAATGATATTGTAATTATAATATACATATTTATTATTTATTTTTAAATCATTAAATAAAATATTGAAATTAAATTAGAGTTCATGTGTACATATAACCTTCCATCTCCATGAATAGTGCACTTCATTTCAACTCTCCAAATATTATGGACTATTATAAATACATATGTAAAAAATATATAAGATAGTTTATTAATTGATTTAATCCCTAAGATGATGAAAAAATTATATATTTAATTAGAATATTAATTAAAAGGTCAAAATTTACTTTATAAAACTAGGAAATTAACACACGAAATTGATAAAATAATGAAAAAGTGTTATCAATAAGGTAATAAAATATTTTAATAAGTTAATATATGGTTTTATAAACATTAATGTCATTCTTGATTTTTTATTAACATATTTTAAACCAAAATACAATAGGATAAATATAATAAAAACTAGAGGAAGGATAATGTAATGGATTCTTGTATCAATTTTAATTTGTGAGGAATACTAAATTATTATTCACCTAATTTATTATATATGGTGTACATACTACCACGTTGAAATATAATTTCTTGAATTATATTATCTCAATATTATTTTAAATTTTTATATAATTATTATAATCTTTTTTCATATTCATTCTTTACCACATAGGTATGAGATTTTCTACTAACTTATTAAATATATGTCACAAACCTAATCGGGTCACCATCAAACAGCCACCCAACTCGATCCGCAGTAAGTCCTGAAGGGCATTCCCAATCAACATAGGATGTCACACGTTCTTATGTATCCAAAAATAAAAAATGGGAATTATTTAGCTGAAAAAATTAATATAACAAATATAATGCTAAAAAAACTAAAATAAAAATCAGGAAAACAAACAGACCCTTCAACTAAGATCAGATTTAATTTTCACAACATGAACTAAAAATCTGAAATAAACTATAACAAAGGATAACCAAAACACCAACTCAAACATCTGTATGACATTATTATTCACTTACCCAAGCCACTACCACCAAACCAACATGAGGATGCCACAAACAATTCGAACCACCAATGCTATGCATGATACCTCAATAAGGTATACAAAAAATAAACACGATCTACATACACATGAAAGTGTATATACGGTGTGTCCCAATATCCCAGTAGGATTACACCAATAAAATAGATCCATGAGAAATTATTAAATGACAAATACATTTGAAATTTTAGTTAAAGAAAAGAACTAAATACATGAACAGTTTTATAGAAAAAAGGATTATAGAAATCACTTTCTAAAGGAAAAAACATAAATTAAAAAACACACACACACTTATTTTAAAATAACCAATCTGTCAAACCTATGTGTGTAATGCAACCACGAAGCACCAAATTTGGGAGAGTCCTCATGGGTGATAGCTAGCTTGGGTCCCAAGATCATTGTGTCTCAGTGAAACATGTTTTAGAAACCACGACCCTAAAAACCCTGGGCTAGAAACCAAAATACTCAGAAAATGTGGCTTAGAATCCACGAACCTTAGAATAAGTGGCTTATAAACCATGACCCTAAATCATTCATATATTTACTTTGTCTACCTTTCATCAATACTGCTAAGTGAAACTGGGCCAAAGCCACCCCTAGATCACTAGCCTACTAGTCTAGTCTACCCTCCTAGCTACTTGTGATTCCCGATTTGTGGTCAAAAAATTTTCGAGTTCATGTCACATTTTCATATTCTTGCACCCAAGGAAAACAAAAAACAAAAAATTCCAAAAACAACTATATTCGCTAAGAAATAACATTTTTAATGAGTACACACACTGAAAAATTCTCCAATCTTCTTTATAACCATGGACATAATTTAATGAACATTTTTAAAAAGTTTATAAAACATTATCAAAAGACTATCACCCAACTTTTCAAAAACATAAACAATTAAAAAAATATTATGTACACTAAAACTATTTAGAAAATAAATCTTCATTACTTACACAACCAATTAAAACTATTTCATAATCAACAAAAGAACATTCATAGTCAAACAAACCATAAAAATAATTTATTAAAAAAATTAAACATACACCGCATGTCTTTAATCACCAAAAATCCACTCGAACACTCATTTGAGAAAAAATTCATACATACACTACTCTAAAACACCAATTTCACCCTTTTCACATCCTAATAATGTAACTGCACAATTTATATAACACTAGTAAACAGTTCAACATGGGTTTTCACAGCGACAACGTATTCACATCATCTAAACACACTAATAAACACAGTAAAAAATATACTAAACCTCATTTAAAAAATTAATTCACACAAAAGAACTAATTAGTATGTGAATCACACAATTTTCAAAAAATAACTAAAAATTAACTAGAGATGAGATTATAGTATAAAGAATACAAATTATGATGACATGCTACTAAAAAAATTTTAAAGCATATAAAACATCCATGAAAATCAAAATTGAACCATACAAATTTATTAAATAACACTCTAAAGTATTTAAAATTGAAAATTAATTAATCAAATAATAATTGGACATGGAACCGCCTATATGGAATGAAGAAAACTTTCATGATCCTGGTGCGCAAAAGTCATTTCACTTCAATTTCACATCAGACAATGAAACCGTGCCTTAAAATAAAAATAATCAGATCAAATAAACCTTAAATGATCAAATGAAGAACCAAAACCCCCCATAAAAACCCTATACAAGGTTGTACGAGGATACTAGGGGGAGGTGCATGCACCAGACAATGATCAGATTCCTGTAGGAAGGTCTGACCATCGAAGGAAGGCACAATGCGGTCTCAAATAAGTAGGGAGGGCAACACATGGTTGTACGGAGTTCATGAGGTGGCCGGATGAGGTGTAGGGGGAGTGGGTCTACAGGGCACAATGGTCCAGTTCGCCAGAGGAGGTAATCACTTGGTGGTTGGGCCGAGAGAGAGATGACATGAGGGAGGTGTGTGCTAGCCTGCTTGACGGAGAAGGACAGAAAGGCTAAGGCATTTACGGTTCGGGTAGGGTTAGGAGGGGAGAGGGGTTCCCCACGGGGAAGAGGCGAGTGCAAGAGAGATGGAGAGAAGAAAATATATAATAAATATACTAAAAGAAAATAAAATTAAAAAGAGAATAGAAATAAAATAATATGATCATAAAAAATAAAACCCAAATGTGGGACTTAATAAATTCTAAAAAAATTAATTAATGATATATTATGTTTGTAATTTTATAATATTATTAATGATTTAATAAAAATAATGAAATAAAAATCATTAATTATGGTAATAATAATACTAATAATAAAACTAAAAGAATAAAACCAACCTAAATAATAATAACATTATTAATTGAGGTTGGAAATTGTTCCCAGTCCGGTGCGTAGTCGTGTCTGCGGTCGCTCGCCTGATCACACAACCGTGTAATAAAAAACAATAATAAAACATTCCCTTATTAATGTTGTTCACTTCACATGATCACACATATGGTTGTTCACCTTTATAAGGTCCCAATTTCATTCAAGACAAAACTGGTTCAAACTGATGCTCGAAAGAAAGACCCAAAATGATTAAAATAAAATAAATCATCAGGTCGATGTGTGACAATTATCGGCATAATGAGACATCTTCCATCCTAAAATACCAAATGAAATGACCAAACCATGATTCTAGGGATGACTGTGAGGATACCTAAAATAAGAACACAATCGCCTGAAGACACAACATTCATAACGCCCATGACCTGAAACTTAAAAAATCTCTAAACTAGATTCACCAAACAGAATTTCCAATAGCAAGGAATTCACCTCCAAACACTACTACAACATGTAACACCCCAACCCCTATCATTGGGATTACTAGGCCCGCTCGAGACCTCGAAGAGTAGTCATCAAGTGACCCACTACCCGAGATAAACATTTACCATGGTCAGGTTTGGGGGGAGTATAATTATGTGGTTTCCCCTCCAAGAACACTACAAACACTATGTTTTTCTACAAGTATCCTAGTTTGGTCTTCCCACCGTATTAGGAATCATGAAAAATATTATTTCTCCATACCAAAATGATTCACAAACCTATACAACCTCTAAAAGTAGCTTGACCCTCCCAGTTCCCTATGTATAACTAACCTACCTAAGAGGAGACGTCGACGATACCCTCAATTCTTCTCCCCACCATTTTAGAATTATCCAAAAACCAGGATATCCACGTGGCATTAAATAGTTTTTTTAAGTGATACTGACTGAATTCTTCACCAATAACCCACCAACATGGACCGACCTTCACAGATGATTCCTATACATGGCAATACATTACCACATTTGAGGTGTTTGATAGCAGAAACCACCCAATCAAGATGTGAACTGGACATCTACACATTAATTCCACAAGACATGAACATCTTCGAAATGAGTATAATTTCAATCTATAACTGACCACAAGAGGGTTCAAAGAGAACACCTGCTGGCTTTACAAGAATTCAAATTCTACAAATCTTCTTTATAGATAAATAGGAACTCCCATAAATTATGACCACAAAAAAGATACACAGCCCTTATATACGATATCAGAATACAGAAAATTTATGTTGTCCCAATACTGACACTGCACACATAAGTAAAAAACACATACCGTGACTGATGATTTTTGACAGCACGAAAGCTTCACCCCTAGACCGTTGGATAGGGCCCTGATGTCCGAAACATCTACCACCTTATAGTCATAAGTTGACCATCTCTAACTAGAACTTCCTTCAATAGAAAATCTACCTACATACTTCTCCTAGTTTGCAATTTGACCACTCTACCAACATTCAAATTGAGAATTGTATAAAAAGACATAGGGTCCCCGACTGACCTCATTAGCAATAGATGACTAAGTGTTATGTCAACCACGTGACACAATACAATGGAAGGGACACTCCCAGAACAAGTCCTTAAGGTTCTCACTCCTTTTCAGATGTCGAACCAATACTTAACAAAATATGAAGAAGTCAAAAAACATTTACAAGTTTTACACTGATTGTTCCTCACAACCTCTTGGGAATATGAAACTAGATCATATGAAAGGTCAACACAACTCATTCACTTCCTATTGGCCAGTCAGGTTCCTATGAGATCCACAACATACACCTTCCATCATTTCCTAAGGTAAAACTATAGAATGTATCGAGTCTTGAGGATCACTCATGACATCCCCATTCGAAAAAAAAACAAAACAATCATCGCTTCTTGGTGTAGTTTCGCTCCTCCAAACACACTTGAAAAAACATTTTCCTACATAACATTTCAATATCCTAAAAACTAGAGACACTTATATCATTACCCAAGAAATTAACGATATCCAACCGAAATTGATGCCTACAAATATTCGATACAGATGTGTAGAACCCATATCCCCCACTCCACTGGGAATCTGGGTTGATCAAAAAACTGAGAGACCTACTATAAAACCATGGGACATTTCGAGGGGGCATATCACGAACAAGAAACAAAAAACTAGCCTTCTTCAAAACCAATCACTTCATGAATAAAACATCCATAGTAAAACAACCTATCTAATAATTCTAATTTAAAGCATCAAATCTTTTTCAATGAAAAAAATACACACAAGAAATAACAAGCAGAATACAATAATACCACACCACTCTTTTGAACACATGGCTTCCACTCCAGAATGAAAACCATTTTCCAATTTTCAAAAACATTTAATCACAAAGATCCCATTTTAGATAAAAAACCTATTTTTCTAAAACAAGAACTATCCTTAGAAATAAATGAGTCACCATTGATATTACCTAACTCCTCACAAATATGCATTTTCATGAAACTTATGCATTGATCCACATGATTCAATAAATTTCAATTAGTCACATCCACATGCATATGTGGTCACCCATAAGAATACCACTGGACAAACCAAGCCTCTTCATCTTTCAAAACAATACATTCTGAATATTAAAAAATATATTTTTTTCAAAACAATTTAAAAAAATGATGATAAACTTTTAAAATGCTTCCCATTTCATAAATAAGTCAACTAAATTTCAAATAACCGAAGACGTTCTTTTACAAATTCATCTTTGAAAAATCAACCACCATATCCTAAAAACAAGGTACCAAAGAAATTAACCCAAAATATCCTGAAAACTCGCACCAAATATAAAACTACGAGCAACCCCAAAGTCTGATTTCCTTTAAATAACACTTTCGCGCCAACCCAAAAAATGAATAAATACATCACAAACATTAAAGGACCTAGTATGAGGATTAGTTGTTGTGTCAAACCCAGCTACATTGTTTAGCAGATCATTACCTATGCAAGCACCAACTAGTTGGAGTGTCAAACCATACTATTAGGCATCAAATGGGTCACTACTCCCTGTGAGACTGCACACTGTACTAGTCTACTCCTACTGTCACCCCCCATTCACATAGAAAAAATCTAGAAAAAGAAATGACAAACTACCCATGGTTACTTGAGGACTGTAACAAGTAAGATTTCACAATGCTCTCCCCGCAGCAGCCCCTCGAGTACCGACAGTCCTATCAGAAATCTACATGAAATCCCACTTAACAAGAACAAACCATCCCTCTAATACCATAATGTCATGAACAAAATTGGGTCTTCATCAAATTGACACCTGACCCGGTATGCGGAATGGCCCTAAAGGTGTTCCCAATCCCCACGGGCTAGCTCAAGTGCCTGGGAATCCAAAAATAAACCATGCGATTGAATTACATAGAAAAATAAATAGAAAAGAACAAATAGAAATATAAAAAAAAACTAAAACCAAAATTCTGAAAACCAAACATACCCACAATACTATTTTTAGATTTATTTTTAACATCTTGAATAAAAACCCAAAATAGACTACAATAAAGGAAAACAAAAACACCTACTCAAACATATGTGCAATATGAGGAGTCTCATCCCTAAACCACTACCTCCAAACCAACACAAGGATTCCACTGATTATTAGAACCACTAATAATTTACCCAATACCTCAACATTGAATACAAAAGAAAGTAGAAATGCATACAATCAAAGGTGTATGTAGTGTGTGAGCCAATAGCATAGTAGGATTCCTCTGAGAAAAAGGTTCCAAAAATAATTAATAAATGAGAAATACATTTTCAATTTTAATTAATGTGCTAAATGATTGAACATTTTTTTTGAGAAAACATGTATAAAAAACAATATCAAAATGAACAAATTAAATTAAAAAAAAAAGAAACACTTTCTTTTAAAATAACCAATGTGTCACAATGATTAGCATAAATCATTCAAGGAGCACCAAATTTGGGAGATTCATTTTAGGTGTTAGTTAGATTGGGTTCTTAGTTCTTATTTTCATGTTGAAACTTGGAAAAGAAAACATGATCCTATGAAATTGAGTTTTAGAAACCATGTCCCTTAAAAACTTGGATTAGAAACCATGACCCTCAGAGAACATGACTTTGAAACCATGACCCTATGTCATTCATATGTTAATATGTTCTTCATTCGTCAATTTTGCTAAGAGAAATAGAGCTAAGGCCACACCTATATCACTCTCCCACTAGTCTAGTCCTCCCTCTTAACTACCTAGGCTTCCCTCATTTTTATTAAACATGTTTTGAGTTCATGTCTCATGTCAAATTAATTCACCCAAAGAAAAAAAGACACTGTACATACCAAAAACCACTACATTCTCTAAAAAATACCATTTTGAATGATTAATGACACTAAAAATACTCTAAACAAGTTTCACACCATGGATATTATTTAACACACCTTTTAAAATAGATTATAAAACATTATCAAAAGAGTTTTACTTGTATTTCACACACTTAAACCATAATAAAATATTAAGCACACTAAAAATATTTCAAAACTAAATCCACATTATATACACAACCGATTAAAACCAATTTGTGGTCAAAGATATCAATTTCATGGTCAAACAAACCATTAAAAAAATTTATTAAACAACATCGATATTTGTCGCATGTCTTTAAACACAAAAAATCTACCTGAACACTCATTTGAGACAAAACACATACAAACGCTACACCAAAACAGCAATTGAACCCTTTTCACATCCTAACAATGTTACTTTATAATTTATAAAACACTATTATATCATTTTACAAGAGTTTTCACTACAATTACATACTCATATAATCTAAACACACCAATACACAAATTAAAACTTAGTAAACCTAATTAAAAATTTAAATTCATCCCGGTCAATTTATTTAGTTAGTCAACTGCACAATTTAAAAATAAATAACTATCAATTAACTAGACATGATATTTCATCATAAATAATATATATTATGATGACATGATACTAGAAAATTTTAAATCCTGTCTAACTTTAATGAAAATGAACATTGAATCATTCATAATTTATTTAATAACACTCTAAACCAATTAAAATTGCAAATTATTTAATCGGAAATTAATTGGATGTGGAACCCCCTGCCTGCAATGTAGAAAATTTTCACATTAATTTTTCACAAAAACCCTTTGACTTAAATAGAATTGCAATAAAAAAAACTAATCATTAAAATTAAATAATCAAATTAAATACATCATAAAGAACCATCCCAAAACTGAAACCCCAATAAAAACACTATTCATTGTGGGAAGAGGATACCGAGGGGAGGCGCATGCGTTGGAGGAGGTTGGGACTTCGGTGAGGAGGTTCAACAATCAATGGGAGTTGCACAATAGTCTCAACCATGAAGGGACGGTGGCACCGAGTGGTTCATTGTGTCGGAGGTTGTTGGTTGAGGTGTAGGGTGAGAGGGTCAGTAGGGCATTGTGGTTCGGTTTGTCAGAACATGTCATCACTATGTGGCTCGGCCAATGGATAGGCAATGAAAGGGTGGCGTTTGATGGTCATCTTGATGGATAAGGAGATAAAGGGTGTGGGGTTTACAGCACGGGTAGGGTCTGGAGGGGAGAGGGGGTATGCACGGGTAATATGGTAACAGAAAAGAGAGGGAGAGAAGAAAAGAAAGAAAAATAGGAAAATAAAATAAAATAAAATGGCCATAAAAATAAAATATAACCCAAAATATGGACTTCAGCTATTCAAAAAAATAATACTAAAAGTGATAATCAATTAGAACTTTTATAATGATTTTAATGATTTAATAAAAATTATAACCTAAATAAATCATTAACGAAGGTAATAATAATATTATTAATGAAACTAAAATAATAAATCCTACAAAAATAATAATATTGTTATTAATTGAGGTTGGACACCTCGCATGGGCCCATGTGCTATCATATGTGTGGTTGCACGCCCAATCACATGCATGTGTCATAATAAAAATAATAATAAAACATTCTATTATTAATGTTAGGAACTACACACTGTAGAGGATACAGTTGTGTAACCCTATAATGTCCAAATTTCTTTCAAAACAAAACTTGTTCAAACATCATATCGATTAAGAGATCCAAAATGATTTAAATTAAATAAAGCATTGGGTCAGGGTGTGACAATATATATGACTTATATCATAATAACTATTTACTTTTGTTGGTGACATACCTACTACAAATTTTGATATATAATACGATGAATCCTATTATTATCATTATATTATAATATTCCTTTAATGTCATACCTTTCTGATGATTATTATTTAAATTTTCAATGTGTCATGTGACACATTGGAATGTTTGAAGATTATTCTCCCCAAATGTACTTAATATCAATTCCATTGGTGATTTTAAATTATCCTTGATGTAGTCACTTAATTTTAATCATTTTACATTGGAAATTTACTTGGATATACACATTCTCATTAAATGGATATTATTATTTCCTAAATCGTATGTCATTTTTATACGATGTTTACCTTGTTAGTTATTTGACATATCTGGATTTTTTATCCAATATGTTTGTATGATAAAGCATATTATTTATTATGATTCTAAATATGTGGAATGATTTGTACATTAAATAAAGGATAGGTCCTAGAATTTATATATCTCTTTAGTTCATCGATAGGTTCTCATTAGATGGTTTAGTTGGCCAGATTATATGAGTTATGTATCTGTAGTTTTAAATTGTTTAGAGGATAGATATTGATAGTAATTGTTCCTCATGTTCCGTAGAGATGACATCCATTAATAAATAATTACCTTCATATTACATTCAATTAGAATTCATCCATGAAATTTTGTGTCATTTTATATGTAGATAAATGGAATATTAATTACTGGATTAAATGAAATCATTCTTAACTTCTTAAACTTCCATATTGTTTTATCGTTATGTAGTTATTTTAATGGAATGAGTTATCAGTTGTTTACCTTTCCATGTTAATTATTATCATTGATTAATTATTTATTCCACAATAAATATAGTTAATGAACATTTGATTGCACTATTATTATGTTTCTTTACACAGGTTATAAAAAATAAATATTCTAACATGCATTCAAAAATATAGTCTATTTCATTTTATTATATACTAGGATTTTATTTCCTATTTACCAATATATTTTGGGTTATATATATGAAATCTAACATTTAAAGACTACTAAAATTAACATAACTTGGGATTTACTTCCTTGTATTTAAGCTAGTATAATGTAATAATGCATCAAATCTAGGCTTATGTGGTTGGGGAGTTACAGTTTGTATCAAAAGAAGTTTATCCATAAAATTTGAAACATGATTTAGAAAATTACGAATAGATAGAACAACCCTGAAATAGAAATTTTTTATAAGTGCATAATAACATCCAATAATTTTTTTATAGTAATGGTTATGTGGCAATTCTTACTAATACAACCTTATCTGGATATACTATAGTTGGACATGGTTCTGGCACATATATAGCTAGGAGTAACCACTCGGACACATTGTCCTAAGTGTGACTCAGCGTAACCTAGTACAAAACAATGGTCCTTACTGATAAATTGGTTTTACAATCTCATTGGATATTCTTAGGATAATTATCATTTTTTAAACTACCACTATGAAGGATTTAGAAGTTTTTATTTCCCCAATGTAGCCAACAATTATGATTTAATGATTCTTGATGTGTAAATAAATGTCATCCACTTTACCATTTTTATAGATATATAATGGCATGATTTTATGAGCTAATATTGTATATTAATATTCATATAAATGTTTCCTAGATGAAGAATTGACAACTCCAAAAATACATATGAAACAAAGAGTGGGATGGATCATATCATTTATGCTATTAATGCAAAATTTATATGGGAAATAGTATTCTATGTAATCTCATCATGTGAGGAAATAAGATCACATGTTAAAATGATAAGAAAATAATTATATATGTCTTATTTATAATAAGGGATGAAGAGTATGGATGAGAAATGTATGGATAAATGGAATATTAGAAAGAAGGTTTTTCCTACATATGATCACTATAGAAAGAATCACCCTGGTAAATGGTTGAAGGGAATGGGATTTTGATTTTTTAGTGGAGAAAAAGGACACCATGCTCATTATTTATATAGTAAGAAAAAGGTTTCCAAATTTCAATGTTTCCACTTCTAGGAGATTATAAATTAGGTCGATCGATGTCCCAAGATTCATAGGAATATACCCCAAATGATACTATTGGGGGGGGGGTGAAAGAGTTATAATACTACCACAGATGAAGAAAAATCATTAATATTCTAGTTATAATAATTATTTAATTTGAAAATTTTATTATAAATGTACTAGTTATAAGAATTATGGAATATATATAAGTATTTTCCTACAATAATTTTTCATTAAGGATTTGAGATCTTTTGCTGAATGGTACCATAAAAAGTTGTACAATGGAAATATAACATTTTTAGAGAACACATGATTGGGGGAACTAAAACCCTAAATATGATCTTTATGTAAATATAATTATGAAGAAATGATTTATTTGTAAGTTATAACTTCCTTTAAATTGATTAATCACCTTTCAAAAAGTGGTCTATGATATCATTAATGGACTTTACAACACTTTGGGATTTATGGAATATATCAAATAACAGGTGTCTTACTTAGAGAATAAGGAATAATTAAGGTTTCTAATACGGTTTTATGATAATTTCAGTTATTAACATATTTCATAAGGATAAATGATGCAGTTATTAACATATTTGGAAGGAGAGAATTAAAATCTACTTCGTATTTATTTAGGGATAATGATAAGTTCACTTTAGTTTTTTGGTGAATTTCATTCAGATGTGATTGGATCGTAATATGTTTTAATAGTGCAATGTTAATAAAATTGGTTTAGATTATCATTGGATAGAATTTTATATGGTAATGTATTACATCACTATATTTTGTATCATGTTATATTAGACGAAGTAGAAATAGTTCAATGCAGAATCAAAAGAAAAGATTATGTTTACCGAAAAGTATATTTACTTTTATAATTATTAAGTGAAATAATTATTTATGAATAGAAAAAATGGTCTTAAAACCAATTTTTTTTGTATTACTTTCATTTCCAATGAATTAAATGGCCCGCAGATCATCAAGGATTTAAGGACATCATATTGTTAACTTTCTCCTAGCCATGTTTTCTAATACTCTATATCAGAACAAGATTGTTATATATTTCTTCAGTATCCAACATTCCATTTACATAATATGTTATTATACTACGGAAAAATGATATGTGAAAGTTATAAATTCATTTCCATTTTATAAATGAAATGTGAAATTATCCATTTTTACGATGTGGGTGGTTTAAAAATAGTTTATTTTCAATCCATCGATTTTTGAGTTAATGTTTAAATAGGGATTTTGAAATTTCATTAATGTGGGTAGAATGTGAAACCCCATGAATTTAAAACATATATTATTATGTTAAATATAATTTTATTTTAGTAATTCTTCATATTAAATGTTTAACTTATTCTCTATATGACATTGTATCAACTTGCATTACATTAAAGAAATAGTTCTACCAAATTTTAATAGTTTAACGGTATTAAAAATAAATTTTCAAACTTTTATGAATTTTATTTTTAAAAATAAACATTATTTTTAAATTCATTGTGTCTAAATTATCTTAAGATGATTTTTTGGGACACTTTGGTGGAATTTCATGTTTTTATGAATTGTAAAAATTGCTGTAATATAGTTAAAAACAACCTTTTAATTTAAAAAATTTATTATGATAGATTATATTTAATATTTGTTTTAGATAAAAATTAGATCAATAATATATAAATATGTCAAATAATTTTATTATATAAAATTTTAAATTGAAATTGAAAATAAAAAGTAATCAAACTTTTGGATGTTTTTATACTTTGAAAACCCATTATTTCACCTTGTCTATAGGATTAGTGTTAATATTAATTATCCCATATCTATTATTTGAATTTTTAAAATATGGCATACATGTATGTAATTAGTATGATATTATTGGTTTTAATAAGATCAAAATTTCCTTTGAGTAAAATGATTAGTGAATGTGCGTAAAAATAATTACGGTGATTAAGGTATGTTTATCATTAATAAGGGGATAAAGCATAACATTAAGAAACAAAATGACATGGATAGTTTTTCAACAGAAATTTCCTATCAATAATTTTTCTATGTCCCCCTAGGGTTGATATATTTGTTTTCTGTGATATTATTTAATGTATGTTCCCTATATGAAAGGGTAAGTAATGAAAAAGATAAAAAGGGATCATTCATATACCTTAATATTTATAAAACATTTAGATATGTATGAAATATCATATTTTCAGTAATATATATTCTTTTGAGTGATATTTGGGTTATTTTTATAAAAATAATTATAAAAATAATTAGAGATGATTTAGGTTCATAAAAATCTTAATAAACTCTAATGTATTATCCATTTTGTTAAAAATTAACTAAAATAAATGATACTATAAATATTAAAAGTGTTGATCATTGATTAAATTATTGATTTTATTATAACAGTATTTCATTATAAACACAATAAAATTAATAAATTTTAATTAAAATATATAATTTCTGTTTATATGTTTATATTAAATAAATAACGCCGAAATTGTCAATATTGTTATTTTAGTAAAAATGTACCTTGTGAATAGATTTAAAATTGGTAAAAATAATATATTAATAAAATTGACTTGTAGGAGATAAATTATTGTAAATATGGTTTATTTTTGTAGTAAATAATCTTTTATAATTAACATATTCTCCCATACTATGTGAATACGTGGTCTACATTGTCCTAGTTTAATCAACATTTTAGCATGTCACATACTCTTATTTTAAAAAAAAATTAAAAAAAATTAGAATTTTAATTTTATAAATTAGTTATTGTATTAATAATTTAGTGTATATACATTCTATAATAAATCTCACATTAATTTAGTATTAATTGTAACATTTATTAAATTATAAAGTAGATTCTTTAAAAAAACCAAAATTAAGAAATTATGTAAATTTAGAAATATGGGAACAAAATAATTTAAATGCACATATATTTTTGTGGAAGAGTTTTGTCTCGACCATTATTTTCATTTAATACATTATTTCCCCATTTTTATGGACAATGGGTAAGGTGACCACCCATTATTGTATACCTTTTGGTCTTTACAAAAATTCAATCCCCTCCACTATAAAATGGAAAGTAATTTTCCCTATCCTTGTACATATCATTCCATGTTGTCTCATCAAATTTCTATCCCAATATTCTTCCAAAATAACTCTACAAGTCCTAGAATCCTCCCCTTTGTATTAATAAATTCATGGATGTTTTTTGTACAAACCAAAAGATTTTATCTGATTTATAGGTTACAGCTTCTCTCTAGCTTTGCTATACCATTTACATTATACTCTCCCTATACTCTTATTATTATTTTTATGCATAAAAATTCTAGTATTCAAAATATACTAGTATGTTTTTATGATAATATTGCTACCTACTCTCACACACCCCTCAATATAATGGTTTATTAACGTAGTGTTTCTGTGTACAACAAATTATTGCCCCACAAAACGATGATTGTTCTATTCTCTTTAATATAATTTCATTGTGTCCATTATGATGAAAGATATATTTATATATGATAAATTTAGTATTTATTATATCTCATTATTCTCTAATTTTTATTTATAACCTACCTCTATGTTATCCATGTTGTGTAAATATGATATTTTCGTTTGAGGAAGTGTGGAGTACCTCCCCTAAAAAGCAATATGACTCATTCATGACATACATAGAACATATAAAGGATGTTCATAAAAAATGTAAAATATATATTATAGAAATGATAACTGAATTAATATATACAAATTTATAATTTAGTTTTCATTATTTTAATACAACAATGAAATGAATGTAGCGTTCATGTGTACATTTGACCTACCGTCTCCATGAACGGTGGAATTGATTTCTAATCTACAAATATTACATAATATTCTAAATACATATTTACTGAATATATAATATAATTTATTCATGGTTAACGTTTTTGATATTGTGAAACAATTATATATTTAATAAGAACACAAAATAACCTATCAATATTTACCTGATAGAACAAGGTAATTAACACCCGAAATAGTTAAAATAATTGAGATCGGTTAAGAAACAGATAATAAATTGGATGAAGAAGATAATATGATGTATGTTAAACAATATTTCCATTATCGTATTAGTTAGTATCATTTTTAAACTAATATTGAGGAATATGAGGATCAAATAACATTAGAAAGATAAAGGTAATGTATTCTTGTCACGGTTTCATTCTGTATGGCATATTAAATTATTGTACACCTAATTTCATATATATGGTGTATATACTTCCACATTGACTTATAATATCATGAATTATGTTATATTCGTGGTATTTAAATGTTTTATTTAATAATTTTAACCCTTGAATTTTCCAATTCTTTTATTGCAACATATGTATGGGATTTTCATCTCATTTTTTAAATCTGTCAGATTAATGTCATATTCACTACATACTTATTTTGTGTCACATATCTAATCCCCAATTTGGTATTGTATAGAATGAATAATATTATTATTATGATTTTATAAAATACATATAGTGTCAAAACTTCAGGTGATTATGAATTAAATGTGTCAAAGGAGTATAAGACACATTGGAAAGTTGAAATATTAATTTCTCGAGTTATTCTTAATCTCACATAATTTTGTTATTATTAATTTCTATTGAAGTAATAAATTTATTGAAATAATTTTTCATTGGAATTTTTTAGAATATCTATATTCTCGTTAATTTGATATTTTTACTTCATAAACCATTTATCAGTTTTCATATGGTGTTTATATTGAAAGTTATTTCATAAATCTGTATTTCTCAGAAAATATGGTTATTTGATAATTAATATTTTTTATTTTTATTATTCAATATGTGTATTTCATTAGACCAGAAACATTAGGTGTATCCTAGACATTATATATCTCCTCAATGCATCAATATGTTCTAATGAGACAATTTAGATGGCCAAATTAAATAGAGGATAGTTCTGTAGTTTTAAAATGTTTGGATGATATATCCTGATTATAATAGCTCCTTCTATTCCTTAGAAATAACATCCATTAATAATCGATTTCCATCATTTTAGATTCAGTTATTATTCATCAAGGAAATATTACATCAACATATCTGTGTATACATTTTATTTTTAGTTCATTAATAAAATGTCATGTGTTTCATCTTCTTTCTTTTTCGTATTGTATTTTCTTTAACTAGATAATTGAATGGAATGAGTGATTAGATCATTAAATTTTAATGTTACTTATTCTCCCTGATTCATTATTGATTCCTCTCCATATACCATTATAGAGAATTTTAGTACAACATTATTATGTTTCTTTCCCTTGGTTATGAAGATGAAATATTTGAATAATAATTCTAGTATATAGTTTATTTTTTTTCATTATGTACTATGAATATAAAACCAATTTCCCAATGTATTATGGGTATTATGTATGTAATCTGGATTTCCAAAACTCTTAAATAATTAACCTTTTGGATTTATTATAAATAGTAATTTCAGAATAATTTAATAATGCACCGGCTTTAGGCATCTATGGTTGTAGTGTTATAGCCACATGTGACAGTGGCCTTCCAATTATAAAAAGAACAGTGTGGCTTCTGAAAGACAGTGAATCTAGAGCATTTGGATGATCAAAATTATTTTTAAGAGTAAATAATGGTTGGAATCTTACTTACATCCAGACTTTTTGGGTGAGCAATTGAGATTCATGGGTTCTGTTAGGATTGGTTTTGAAAATAATGGTAATTATTGAGGCTCATGTGATGATGAATGAATTGGTATTAGTATTTGTAAAATTACGATATATTAGATGTGTGTTGTTGAAAAAACACACATCATGTATCCCCTAGTATGAGGCATCTAGGGTTTATATGTAGAGTTAAATATCACAGATGGTGTGGGTATAACTCACGTTTTGGTTAAAACTCTCATTGTGTGACCCATAAATGACCATATTGACGTGTATATGGTTTAGACACCTTGGAAATAACCATCCACAATTTTTAAAAATAGATATTTTATTTTTTTGTAATATTCAATACATTTCACAAACAAATTATCTCATAATGTAATATGTTTGTTTTATTGGAGACTATTTTACACAATATTATAATTCAGTTATTTTTCATCAAAATCTTCCACAATGATCATCTCATGTAGTATTCCTCTTAGAAATACCCTAGAAAAAAATTCATCATATCCTAGAAATGAATCACTATAAGGGGTGTCCTCAAATTCTCAGTAAGGGAAAACATAATATATACCAATATAATATCAAATTAAAAATTAAGATAATAATATGGGTATGGGGTCAAGAAAATAATATTTTCTGTTCATACCCAAAATATCATGGATAATAAAACTTATTCATATAATAAAAAAATTATCATCTAAAAAACAATGGAATAGAAGGGTGATAAATCCCCAAGATTCAATAATGATCCATAATATCAAGACATAATGGGTGAAACAGTCATAAATATTAAAAATAATTTCATATATAAAGGTTGACAGACAAAACCATTCATATAGTGGATCTAGAATCGTCACATAAATCCAAATTGAGATTTAGAAATAATTTTTTCCACTAGTAGAATATGACATACCTTTTTCAAAAAGTGGACTAGGAAAAACTAATTTGCCTTTGTAGATCTAGACATACTAACTTCCCATACCAGATCAAAACATACCAACTTCCCATAGTGGATCAATACCATCTGCTTGTTTCCCATAGTTTTCTATGGTGATATAAGTAATTTTACAAATAATCTTTTTATATATAGTTCCCTCCCATCAATTTTTATAATGAAACATCCAATAATGGTTATACCATGACCACATTCCTTGGAAAATATGTTACCACCATCTCATAACAAAAATAATATATTTTTGATCCACAAGATCATAAAAAATTAATCATATGAAATCCTATGAAATGAAATATATTTCATTATAATTTTATCATGATATGACATGTGGAAAAATATTAGGTTTTATAGTTGTTTCATTAATTAATCAATGGATATCCATTTGAGTATGTGGAGGGATACCAAATAATTTTATCATGGTATACATTTCTAAAGATTAATATGTTTCATAAATATATTTTCATCATAAAGAAATACCATTTATCGAAATAGTAATAATTGTATCCCAGGAGAATATCCCCGATAATGAAAAAAGTATCCTCAAAGGATTTCATCTCATTTGGAGAATGATTTTTATAGATCACTTGGAACATTTCTTGAACAAAAATACATTAAATGATAAAAAATATTTATAAAACTTAAAACACATAAAATAATTTATATACAATTTTTAATGAATATAATCATGAAAACATATAATGGTATGCTATAAAATCATTTAAATAATTTATTGAGTAATGTACCGTTTTCACTTTGAAAAAATCTATTTAAAACATTTCTTAATTTAAAAATATTTTCAATTAGTATATTTTTAGATAAAATATAAATTTTTAAACATAATAAGGAAAAACATAATTTGTTTTTTTATAATCATTAATGTATTATTGTAATCAACATGTGGTCATGGTAGTGGGAAATTTTTTTTCCTTTTTTACATGTTACATGCAATGATTACTTTCACATTTTTTATAAAAACCATATTGGAATTGTTTAGGAAAATATAAAATATATTATTGAATTTTTTATTTAAAAAATTAAAACGGGTAAACAATTAATTTAAAAACAATAGTTTAATAGTTAATTTTTTTTAAAAAATATTTATAAAATACTATTTTGAAAGGAAATCAATTTTCAACCGAAGAATAAAATAAAATCAATTTTTCATAATATTTTTTTCATTTATTATAAAAACAATTGTGATTAAAAAAGGAAATATTACATGAAAATATAAATAATAACTAGAAGAGATTAAATAAAATTAATTTTTGGATATATCAATAATAATATTTCATCATTGGAATTATTATCTTGAGAATGTCTTATAACTAATGAGACTGTATCATAAAACGCATACCAGATTGGTAAAATTTAACCATAAGCCTCATAAAGGGATATACTCAAAATTTTATCTAAATAAAAATAATTTTAATTATAAATTTCTTAAATATATTAATGGCCAGTATATAAAGGACATAAAGGAATCATGTTGTAATTGTGAAATGTGCATTCTAATAGAATAATAGAATTACATTAATCCCTTACCTTATGTTTCAACATATTTCTTACACATTAAAACCTCATGTATCATAAATATAACATAAATATGAATTTATTATACATAAATTTCATACCCACATATAGTATAATAATGCATATATTACATAACATTTTATCTACTTATTAATAATTGAATGTTGATGTCACTTTTGGGGTAATAAAAACTTACTTTTTCCTATATATATTAATATAATATCTTTGGTCCTATTACAATGATCGTGTCTCCATAATATGTATAATAATAATCATGGAATAAATATCTTATTTATATATCAATTATAATTTGAATAACATTCATTAATGAATTTTTTTTAAAATAAATTGTTTTATAACCATAGAGATTGAACGTCACATGTACGCATGAGAAATATTTCCATTTTTCCATGATCATTATTATAGGGAAGAATAAAATATATTATCATTAATTAAGGATTATAATATCATAAATAAAATATAATTCTTTTTAATGTTATTATTCATATCATCCATGACATGTGGGGTCGAAAAGAGAGTCGCATTGCACAATGATTGCAATAGTCCACACGTATATGAACGATGTTATCATATTTTTGTGAGGGAAAAGGTAATAAATAAAATATCATTTTATCTTTCATAATGATATATATATATATATATCATAGCTATTTCATTTATATCACTTAAATTTATTGTCATTGTCTTTTTTATCCTCCAATTAATGTGTTTATTAAACCAACTAACACCACTTTGTTTGGTTATAGTCCACCTTTCACATGGGTGACATTATCATATCACCCAAACAAAGAAATATATAAAGGCATATACGATATAATTACGTTATTGGTATAATTGTTTTAAAAGTACATAATATATATATATACCCTATAGACATCATCAGATATAACTGTGATATATGGTAATTGAAAAATGAGTAATATCTCTTTACGAGGTGGTAGTCCGCCATACAAAAGAATGATGAATTTTTAATCCATTTGGAAAATTTATAGATGGGTTTAGGTAATTAACATAATATAAACATTTATGGACATATAATATTCTTATTTTTCACCTAATCATTGTTTAATATTAATTTAAATCAGTGGTGAAATAATTTAAATAAAAATTATGGTTGAATAATATTACCTATTCTTTAGGTATCCTCTATATGATTATACCCATAGACATATTAGGTTGGATTTAATTCCAAAATAATCCTTATTAGATTATAATATAGAAGTTGATATGGGATTTTGTGAGTTACATTCTAAAAATGGTTTTATGGTTTTAAGGAGAGAGAAGAGTGCTTGAACTTATATAAGTGAGGTGACTGGGATACATGTAATTTTTTAAAATACGATGGTGTATCCTCTGTTTAAAATTTCCAAAAAGATATAAAAATTACTATTCTCAAGAATATGAAATTACAGGGAATAAATATTTCTACAAAATGGAGATTTTTTTAAGTTTTATGTCATTTTAATCTTATTATTTCTAGTTTAACCCCACAGTTAAATCATTTTTACCTTTACCACAATAATATTTTTTCAATTATTAGAATTCATTTTTTATAAAATTAATATTAAATTATTAGATTATATAAAGAATGAAAATATCAATTATTTAGTTTATTATTATAATTTTAATTCTAATTATTCTAAAAATTTGAGTTAAAACTAATCACGCATACCCAACATGAATGAATATTTTCAATGTGAAAAAATACAAATGATTATGAATTTTATTATTACCAATTTATAAATTAAATAAATTAAAATGTCATAAATTTTATTCATAAAAATATAATTTTACTAATTTATCATTCAACCCAATTTAAATTATAATATATCTTTATAAATAATTTAAATTAAATTCTAGTTTCATATTAAAATCCATTATTCATAACTATTACTCATAAAATTAAGCCGTTTATAAAATTCTCACAAATTATCTATAATATAATATTTATATTTTTTTTAAAATGAATTCTATTTTGTAAAATATATTTTCTAAAATGATGAATAAAATAATATATATGTAGGAAACATGTGAGAAAAAGTATATTTAGGAAAAATATAGTTTTATGTGTAATATTTAATTAATTATTATATATTGTCTATAATAAAAATAAGATAAATTTTAAATAGTTTTATGAATTCATAATATATTCAATTGATTAAAATAAAAGATGAAACATTATTTATTTGATTTATTATGGTATATCATGTTTCTTTGAAAAAATGGGTTTCTAGAAAAATATTTCATTTATTTTCAACGTATTTTTATTATAATTTTAAATAAATTGGTTAAAAAATATTTCATTTTACCTAAACGTGTAAACCATATGTTTTCATAATTTATTTAATTTTATTCATACCTAACATTCCAAAGACAATGTGATACCTATCATATTAAATAATATTATTTTAGTAATATATAACATTTCATTTGAACTCATTTTAAGATGTAATGCATTCATAGTTAAATTTTATGTGTAGAAAAATCTAAAATTTACATCTCATGTAATGAAAAATATTGAATAGATTTAATTTATTTTAAAAACATATTTCACAAAATATGAAGTTGTTAAAATCTACCCCCTTAATTATAATTTCTCCCTCTACATTAATTAATTTGGTTTCAATAACTAAGGATTCATCGGCCTTACTAAATACTTTGTTTCCAACAATGAAATCAAAAGTTGTTAGTTTGAAAAAAAAAATGTTTTCCAGGTGATTGGTAATGTTTCATTGAATATTCACTATTCTATTTTGAATCACTATCAGTTGTTCCACATAAAATTTCTCATCACAAATAGTACGACCTCTATGTTAAATATATGTGATGGATTTGGTGTGTACTACATTATGATAGTTACATTGAACAAATCATGGACATGAGGGAGGTTTTATTGATGTTCCAAATTATATGTTGTTGTCTCGATATGGTGAAATATTTTAAAGTGACTGAAATACCTAGGGATATTCTATCCCTCCAGTCTTTCATTTAGAAATCCATATAAGGAGAATCTCACCAACATAAAATTTATGATCTCATTGATTATTTTCAGTATATCATTTATATCATATTTGTGGTGTCCTTACTTGTTACTGAATGAATCTAACATACTCTACCATATCATATATTTTCATTGTTCCCAATTGATTTGTTTCTATTACATTATTCCATTACGTTATATTTTTACACATCCTTATATAATGGGATTCATATTGAGCAATATGAATTCTTGAGTGAAATCTATCATTGCACGAAAACACATCATTACGACAGTTTTGTTACCAAACGACTTTGAAATATAGAGAAAAAGATCATAACATATCATCTAGTGTTCGAATTGATCAAACAAATTCACCATAATTCAGATAATTATTTATCACGATGAAACTAATTGTTGTATCAAAAGCATACTGAAGACTCCAAAAAGAAACAATGTGGTAAACACCATATTTTGTTAAAATTCATATATTTTATAACACCATTAAAACTTACCACTTACATAATTTATATTCTGTAATGTGGATCTAAAAAAGATATTTTCTTTGATAGAATCATTGTGAAGTAACATCAACGGGTTTTCAAATAAAACCCATAATTACCTCAAAAACAAAGAAAAGAAACAAAAAAAGGGTACTAGAACCGTTAATGATAATTCATAAAGTGTAAATACATAACACATTAAATAACATTTTAACGAAAACATATAAAAAACCGAAGAATTTCTTTGACACAAATGTCTCTTAAAATATTCTTAACAATGATAAAATCCCATAACATAAAAACAAAAAGGGTTTGTCGATGGATTTGAACATATGATCAATCCAAAAATAATAATATCGTTTTGGTATCTATAACACATTACTTAATCATAACAAAAGAAATAAATGATTCTAAAATATAAGTCCGCCTTTATTCTTAAAATATATTCTTATCTTTTCTAAAAAAATTTCTATTGGATGTTTGGGTTCAACCTTGTTCCAATAGAATATCAAATCTGATTTTATTATTTAATAATCCAAGTGGGGGAGATAATCATTTCTCAAAACTAAACTACAAACATTTACATTTCTATTGGGATTATTCAAACAAAATAAAACATGAAATTTATAACTAAGGAGTAGTTTATATTGATTCCCTAATTATCTTTTTTTTACTTCAATAATTTCCATTTTATCTTTCTCCTTATTGTTGTTTGTCATAGAATCTACACTATGCCTTAGATTTGTTCATTGATTTGTATAATTACCAGACTCATTAACCATGAAATACTAGATTATAGATGGCTCAATAGTTTTCATAATCATATCCTCTACGTCATTAACAACCCAATTAATCACATTTCAAATTTTCCACATTTTATTACATCCCTTTCCACAGTTAAAAAAATACATAGTCCCATTCAAGAAATTACCTTGATGAATATTTTGATTTTTCATGCATGAAGAATGATAGAATTTCATTTAATTGTTTTTTGTTTTCAAGAGACTCAATCATATTTTTCATAACAAAACCCTTGGATGGGTGGTAATATAAAATTTCCATTTATACCTTTAGTATTCATTTTATTATATATTCATAGCTACTAATGTTTCTAATAGTTACAAAAATTCGAAGAATTTGTTTTATTCAAGAAAGAATTGAAAAAAAATTCTTCATGGGCTGATGATTGTCCAAAAAGAATAAATTTTAAGCTATTCAATATTAGATTCATAGTTACCAATAAATATATAATCAATTTTCTTATGTTCAAGGAATTTTTTATTAGAATTTTTTATTTAAATTGATGGATGTCTGTAGAGTCCTGGTTCTCGGTGCCACCCAGAGTTATCCAAATCCCAATGGTCACATAACATCAAGAAAATTTCTCCAAATTCCAGAGGCTATCGACTAGTAGTGAGGGCCAAGGTCAGACATTCAGGAAACTCTTCCCTCATTAGTAGATTATACACAAAATTATATAAATAATAAACCATAACAGATGTAGAAATACCATACAACAAAATTAAATAGTGGATGACTGATAATAATATAACAACTGGATCATGTAAAACGATGCATGTCACATTTTTCTTGGAACGCTTCCAAAAAAGTCACAATCCTGAGAATACAATACTAAAACCATTGTAAGTAAATATATTAAAATCCAATAGTATCACAATCCCCGACTAGGTCTCGTGCTCTATGTCTCCCACAACAATCATGTACCTAATGAAGAAGGTTTCTTTTCTTATCTATAATGGCAGCTATATAATCTTTTTTGGTCCAAAATCATGACTTGAATAGTTTTTCAGATGAATACTAGTATGCGTCCACTAAATTATAAGTGCCTAAATGTTAGTGAAAATATATACATATAGCAGGTAATATGCAGAAATAATTCAATAAACCAAATGTACTCAAAATTAAACAATCCAATAGTTTTCAATTACATTCATTTACTCTTATTATTTATCATTTTAATCATTTCATCCAAGTGATCTATCCTATGCTCTTTATTTGATATGTAATAGTAACAAAATAAATCTTATATGATCATCTATACAATAACATAAGATTGAGTACAAGATTATACATTGTCTTGGTAGACTCATCACAATCATTAAAATGTTCATAACAAAACCCTCTTAAAATATTTTCACAGTGCAACCACTCTGGTATAACATAACATCAATTGAGTAAATAATAAACCTTTGAGAATGACCACACAGTCTAACTTCTTTGGACACACATAGCACTAATCATTTACAGAAGAACACCTATGCATCTATCACAGTCAATACCCCCATGGTCTGCATAGAATCAATAAATTAAAGTGAACTCCTGGAAGATATAATAATAAATTCCCTAGGGACTAACATTCATTTTATAATGACCCTCTTGGTAACTCTTATAGTCTAACCCCTTTATCCCATGACCACCCAAAAACACTGACATTCAAAACCTCTGGTCATCAAAAAAACAAATTATACTCAAATGACCCTACCTCAAGATTCTATCATAGTAAAATTCCACATTATAATACATTCAAAATACGAATAACATGGATCTCAATTAATCAGTAACTTCATCCTAACAAAACATGGAATATAAAACAAACAAATCATATCAGGCATTGAAGACAAAATGTCCATATTCAAATCAAAAAACGGAAACACACCCATATTCAAAATATAAAACATTGGCATAATAAATAACCTGTTCATAATCAAACAATACATAGAATTACTTAATGAGGGTTAAAATATAAATCCCACAACACCCCCATCATGTTTCTGTGGAACATTAATCATATAATATCAAAATACAAAAAACAAAAGGAAAAAACCATTTTCCATGAGGTCCTATGAAAAACACTCATGAATTTCAGCTCTTTAATTGGCCTAGAATGACGACGATCTGCCAAAAGGATAAAAACATTGAACATTAAAATAAATACAAGGGTGGAGGAATCAAGGGGAAAGGCTCTTGGCAAAGCTAGAAGTCACCGATGGGAATCCATTGCACTTTACAATGTCTTAATCATATGTGAGATGAATAATTGGGATAAGATCAAAGTTCTTTGGTGTTCCGTCACTCTTATAAATGAAAATTTGGGAGAGGAAAGATGTTCTGAATATAAGATTCGACCTTGCACTGATTTTTCAAATAAATATAAAAGTACATTGTGTGTTCATTTAATGTATAGTTCATGTACTAGCCTCAACTGGCCCTCACTTTAGGCAGTCTGCTGGGTCACCAACACTGCCATGTACTCGACTATTACATGGCTAGTACATGGCTACACACAGAAACCAGGGAACAATACATGTACTTAGAAAACATACATTTCTTATTTTTGATAAAAAACACCAGAAATAATGAAACAAACTTGAAATGATGATCTGGGTTCTATCAAATTCATCCCTTAAAAAAATCATCCCTGAATTTTCCTTCTAAGTGTGCTGATGAAGAAACTTCAAACAAATCCAACCACAGATATCATACGTAAGCCTCCCTCTCCCTTGTTCCATACTATACACACCCATTCTACAATAGCACTCCTTCCAGAGGAACATACCATCCATGAAGAAAATTCATCATGTGATCCACAATTTGAATAGGGTAATCCACGCAGGATGCATCCACCTCTAACTCAACATCCTCATGATGAAAAAAATGAGATGGGTATGAAATTTATCGTCTTAGTTGATAAACATGAATGAAGTCATGCATAGACCGATACCTCTAAGGTAAGTGCAACTAATTGGAAACCTGCCTACCTCTCTCCAAAACCTCAGATGGCCCGGTGTATCTTTGTGGAAGCATCCCCTACCTCATAATACCCATGTTTACCAACCTCAATGTGACTCATAAGAAACCTTGATCTCTATCCTCATACTCCAGAGGTTATCTCTATCTATCAACATAATATTTTTTGTGATAATGTGTAGTAGATACACTCTTTTAAATCAACTCAACCTGCTTTGTGGTCTCCTTGACATGACGAGGTCCGATCACAGTTGTCTCTCCTACCGCCAACCAACATAGGGGTGATCATCATGTCCTACCTTACAAAGCCTCAAAAGGATCCATGTAAATCATTGTTTGGAAACTGTTATTTCAGTCCATCTCCACTAGGGGTATATGTTTCTCCTAATATCCCCAAAATTCAAAGACTCATGCTCAACACATGTCCTCCAAATCCTGAATTGTATGCTTGGCATGGACATATATTTTGGGATGAAATGTTTTACTCAGAAGTTCATGTGTACCAAAATACCTCTTTGTTCCCTACCAAATACGACATGTAAACCTAGTGTCCCTTTCTGGAACGATAGAGTGTGGAACTCCATGAAAATTTAAAATCTATCAGATGTAAAACATTCCCAGATAATAAAATCTTAAGGATTCCTTGATCTGAAAGAAATGTGAAACCTTCATGAGTATTTCAATAACAAGACAAAATACATCATTCCCTCATTGTAACCATGAAAATCAGTCATTAAATCCATCATGATATCATTCTATTTCTACTTCAGAATGTGTAACTTTTGTAAATTTTATTACTGTCACTAATTCTATGTAATAATCTAAGGACATGTGGAACATCTCATGACTAAAAGAGATATGTCTCTCTTCATTTCTGGCCACCAATATTGATAGTGTTGATATTATACATCTTGGTGACACCAAGATGAACTGGTTTAACTGAAAAATTAAAATCTCTAGTCACCTCCTCACATATGTCTGTAGACACCAATACACTTCAAGGAATAATCAATACCAAAACACAACCTACGGTCCACCTAGGTAGAGGGTCCATACTTAACACCCTCAACCAGAGGACTAGGCCTTTGGAATATGATAGTTAAATCATTTTCACTTGATCCAGAAGAGTTTAGAAAACACCTATATAAAAAATTCTTCTTCCCATATCTATCATGTGCCTCTAAATGTGTCTCTTAGAATAGAGACATATGCTGCCACTCACTACTAGCCAACTAACATACCTATTTTTGTGTCCTCCTACTCAAAGCATCATCCACTAGGTGGCCTTTCATAGGCATGTAGGTAAGCTCAAAGTCAAAATACTGAATGACCTCAACCCACATTTCCTATCTCAATTTCAGATCACGCTGTATAAAGATATACATGATGCTCTTGTGGTCAGTGAATACCATAAAATTCTATCCATAAATATAATGTCTCCAAAATCCCAATTTATTCACAAATTTAGCTCACTATAGATTGCGTGTTGGGTAATTACACTGACATGGCCTCAACTGTCTAGACCCATATGAAATGAATCATTCTTTTGCATAATAACTGATCACAATGCAATACATGTGTAATCATAGTGGTGAGTAACTATTTCATGGCTTAGGAAATATTAGTATCAGTGTTGACGTCAATATCCGTTTTCAGCTCCGGAAAAGTTAAATCATAGTAATCTATCAACAAGTACAATACACCCTTATCATTCAAGAATGGTAGTGGTGTTTCTATGTGTGAGAAGTCCTGAATAAAGTGCGTGTAGTAACAATCTTGCCTCAGAATACTCCATACCTCACAGAGTTCATTGGTTTCTCCCAGGAAACTACTACTCTCACTTTTTTCGGGTTCTACTAAAACTCCTACCTTTGAGATAACATGATCCTTTAAGGGAATATTGTCCATCCAAAAATTGAACATTGAGGGCTTGACATATAGCTGATGATCTCTCAGTGTATTTAATACAATGTCAACATGGGTGGCATGGTCATTTTGAGTGTGATAGTACACAAATATATCATTCATGGAAAACACCACAAATGAATCCAAGTGAGGATAGAACACTCGGTTCATCAACACCATGAAAACTACTAGTGATTTCATGAGACATAATGGAAAAACCAAGAACTTATATAGAACATACATGCTTTGAAAGGCTGTAAGATGTATATCTAATAGTCTAACATGCAATTGATGATAACCAAATCTCGATTCAGTCTTTGAGAACACCCGAGCTCATATAAGTTGATAAAATAGATCATCAATTATGGACAAGGTATATCGGTTCTTAACCATCAATTCAATTAGCTTCAGAATGTACACACAGAGTCTAATGGTATCATCAAACATATTTGGAAAAAGGATAGACAAACCCCAAGGAGAAGTACATGGTTAGATGAAACCCTTTAACTGTAACTACTATAACTATTTCTTGAGCTCCAAAAACTCTGGTTTATCCATCCTATAAGAATTAATGGATAGCGATGCCAATCTTGGGACATGATCCATAGATAAATCTACTCTCCCATCAGAGGTAACCTAGAAAATTCATCTACAGAGACATATCTGAAATAGTCCACCAATAGAGGATTGACTATCTTTGAATTCCCATGGTCATCCAGATATAAACTACCAATATTGTCTACAATTCCTCCTTAACCATGATTTTTAGGTCATTTTCTACTTTCCTAGTCATCATATTCGCCTTTGTGTAGAAAAGACCCACGCAATGGTGATTTGAAACAAACCCTACAGCAATATCTGTAAATATAGGCATGAATGGAGACCAACCAGTCCACTCCAAGAATGAAATAAAATCCTATCATCTATATGAAATAGAGGTCCCATAATAAGTGACTCCCTCCAACCTTAATATGGAACTCCTTACACTGACACACACTAGTCTTCCATAGCCCCAACAGAGTGTCTAGAATCATAACATCATCAGATGTTATAATGCAAAGCCCAAGGATCACCACAATGTAAACACATAAAAATCTATAGGATTACCCTATTTAAAAGAGAGATAGTGCTAAAAGTGAGGTATCTAGAATCATTCCTCTAACGGTAGATGGTTGGGGATCCTGCCAATGCTAGGTCTGCTCCACTACAAAATTATGACTTGTACTGTGGCCCTGCCTAACTACCCTAAGTGGATCCACCATGTTTCCACTAAAGGCATGTAGCCTCACTACCATGGAAACGTTCATCTCCTTGGTCTAAACATCCTAAAAATCAATAGTAACCTAACTAATGACAAAATAGTGGTCTTTCTCCTAAACGTGGAGTCATAAAATAACCCATATCACTCAGTAGTTGTGATAACAACCAGAAAAAATGCGGAAGGTTACCCATCTTGGCGTAAGGCCAGGACTCAATAGGTTCTTTTTGGAAATGGGGACTCATATTCCCAATCATTCTTCCCTAGTAACATACCACCTAACTACTTGATGAAACATCATGTGAAAACTCCCTGTGGAACTTCCTGCAAACTATCGAAGGAATACAAGCCCAAAATACTAAACCTCCTTGGCTCAAATAACCTATCCATCCCATATTGCACCGTGTAATCATCACCTGGTTCACTATATCCATCACCAAAGGAATCATGAAAACATTTACCTATTATGGGATACAATACGTGATTCCATCCCCATATCTCGAAGATAAAGATAACTTGCCACGTCGTAGAACAGGTGCGAAGTGTTGAAGCTCTTTAAAATGAGATGATTAATCCATCACTAAAAGGGAATCATACTCAAAATGGATGAACTCTCGGGATCGATCAAACCTAAATATCTCGGGATAGAAATAATCATAGATGGTACATTGAGACTATTCCCAATCCATATCTCGATGATGTCCCACATGTGAGATATCATCCCACCACATCATGGAAGAATCACATAGCATCTACATCATGAGCTTCAGACTTCTCTCAGGAGTTGTCTCCAGATGCTCCAAGATAGAAAGAATGGACTCCAACCAGCTATCTATATCATGTGGTCCTATATCCCTAAAAAATTGGGATGTGGCTGCTACTTAAACACATGCGTCAGCTCTACCATAGACTGGGCCGGATGAAGTGCTCCCTGAAAACTATATAACATCTTAAGAAAGCCTTAATGAAACTGTGCATCAGCTCCTTCATTTTGTATAAAAGCTGGTTCTAGGATAGGATTGATGGGAGGATCTACTGGTAGTCCATGATCTACACTTTCATGTGTTTGGTCATCGCACTGCACCTAGTGTACAACCATAAGACGTCTCTATGGCATGAATATTCAAGGTCAAGTGCATACCTAAGTTTACAATTTGCAAGGAAATATACTTAGAATTACATGAATGAAATATGAGAGTAAATCATTCAGGTTTCACTGAATAGGGTTAAAAAGCGTGTTCCCTTTAAGACTTACATGTGCATGTACCTCTGCCAAACCAGGTCGTGTAACACTACCACACAGAGCATGTTCTTATAGAGACATAGTGTGTACTTTATTTTTTTCCCTCCTGCCCATGTTATTCCACATGGATAAAACTCAATGGTTCTCTCCCAGCATAACACTACACGACATGTTCACCCCTGACACGGCGTGTACCACTTATGTTCAATCCCCCTATTTTGTTTGTCACAGCGCTGGATAGTGAGTTTCAAACTAAACTGAATGAATAAGATAGAAACAGTGTGTAAAACCTATGTTTCATCCACTCATGTCATTATTCACATATCCAGAAACACAGTATCTATTGAATGACATGTAATTACAGTACATGTCTTTTTCTACCAAACATTTTTCAACCATATGTGTCTACTCACAAAATTAGTCACACGGTCAAAGACTACAAAATGTGTACAAATGGTATACAGTGTGTACTTAATAAATGATGTTTCTTCCAGAATAGAAGTACGTATGTCATGTGTTTATAAAAACACATGTCATGTATTTTGGTTTCTGGATTGTAAGCCTCTAATGATTCTCTAGAACCCTTTAGACATAAATTATTATCAATGTAATGACAAATTTTGACATGTGAGATCCCATACTACAACTAATCAATGTTTGAAATTATTATTCCTATGATAAATTAACCAAATTCAATTAAATTTCAAACATGATCTAAAAAAATATGATCCATGATGGCCTATAACACCTCAGGGACCAAATAATGGTGTCCCTCTTGGTGACAATGGATTTCAGGGATTCGTTTGGCCATGGTGCTACCGTTCTTCATCGGCTTCGATCGTCTCTCTTCTCCAGGTGGCGTGGCGTTGGCGATTCCATCCTCAGTGTCTGATCGTGATACTCTGATTTCTGGTAAGGTTTGCAATCCTAAGGTTGAGGCGAAGATGACTTCTCTCTATCATCTGAGTTCTGGAACTATTTACAACCCTTCATTTGTGGTTATTCTGATCTTCTCGGCTTGTCTATCTTCAGATCACAATGTTGGATCTACAGAGCCATCACACCATTATTTTGTGGCGTTGAATATTGGTGCGTGGTGTGGTGATTCATGGAAGTAAATGGTTTCTATGACCTTCTCGCCGAGTCTGAATTCGAATCACTACACAGGATCTGAAGAGGCATCACACCATTGTTCTTCAGCTTTAAAATTTGGTGCACGGAGTGATTCACGGAAGTCAAATGGTCTGGTTGATGGTGTTGCGACAATGGCCTCTACTGATTCGTTGTGGTGGGATCATATTCTATCGTGCGATAGTGATATCCCGGGATTTCAACACCTCTCTGATGTGGTGAGGAAATAAAGATTATGGTTGAAGCAGGATAGAGTTGGTTCGTTGTCACTTTTCAAGGACTCATGTCTGAGTAGAATTATTTTTAAGGGTTCATCATCTCATGTTGAAGCCAACCCCACTGTACTTGCGGAGAGAATTTCAATGGGTAATAACTCATTGATTGCACATATTTTTCTTCCCAATGGGGAAAAACCTTCGAAACATGATGATTTGATTCGCAGAACCTCACAATTTTTGGGGTTTTCTAACTAGAAATTTGTTTCTCCTGGTCAAGGATTCTTCCATTGTATTTTTTCACCTGATGAATTAAAGCTTCATGCATGGATCATTGGAGCCCTGTTTCTGAAACCTGGTTGGCTTCATTTTCCTGAATGGTCTAGGGATTTTAATTTATCTCATGCAAGAAATTCATTTTCTCAACTTTGGATTCGTTTTCATGGAATCAATTGGGTCCTATGCCATCTGAAAATTTTTCATGACATTGGCATGGCAATTGGAACTCTGATTCGTCATGACAAAGAGATTGAAGATGTTCAGTTTGGTGACATTGCTAGGATGTTGGTGGAGGTTGATCTTAGCTCTAGTTTGATTGAAAAGGTAACCCTTTCAACCCCTTCTGATAACATTCAAATTGATGTCAATTATGAAAAAATACACTTTTCTATCATGTATGTATGGCTGTTTGTCACTCTTTAGAGTTATGTCGGAAGAATGTTTCTTGTGAGGAATGTTGGGTGAAAGGTCATTCAACAGCCCTCTATTGTAGGAAGTCCAAGGTGAAGGAATCGATGTTATCAAAGCCTACTGCTCATGATGGTGATTCACGTAATGAGACAGTTCCTGATACTGGGAATGAGTTGATTCTTGATGTATCTCCGAAGAATGTTAGAGTGGCCCCTCTAACACTCATCCTGATTCATTTGAAGACACTCATATACAGAACCCAGGATTGGTGACCCATGATACTTCTCAGGTCAATGTCTCCAATTAGATTGATGTGAAAAAACAAGTGGATTGTCAAAAATAAATCCAGAATCTTTTTTAGGTATCTGAATAACCTGATAAATGGGGAAATGTTTCCACGGATGAATAGGAGAGTGTCTGCACCCCGATTAGGACCTCGGGAAGTGGTGGTCATGCCTCCTACAAGGATGCCATCTTAAGTGGCCAGCCAAAGCTTCCTAATAGCGAGTGTCTCCTCTCTTGGAGGAGACCACGTAAGGATTACTCTAAGGTTCCTAGAACTATCTACCAGATCGTCATCTAAGGTGTCATGGAAATTGGATACAGATATCTTAAAGATATTCAATCAAGAGAAGTTCCAATCTATGTTGGAGATTTCTAGTGACTCAGATTATGGAAATGATATGTCTTATTATGATCTCTAGACCTGTTATTGGTGGTTTCATGTTTTTCTATTGTTTTTCCTCGTTCACTGCTCTATTGTACTTTTTTTATTTCTTATTAATAAATGGTCAGAATCCTTGCTTCTGGCTAGAATTTCCAAGTTATATATACCAATACCCTATCAAAGTAGTAGGTATTCTATCACAGAATCTATCACATAAAATTCATTTCTAGCAAAACTTCTATCACAATATCATGCAATTATTAATATATCCTAAATTTCCTGACATGAATGAATGACATGTGATCTCTATCTAGTGCTTATATGATGCATGACATGGATTACCCTCATCTCATCAGTTTGCAACATAAATTGGACCACAATATTATCAATAATAATATCACAAAACAAGTGTATCACCCAATGGTGAAATCAAATCCACTATAACAATTATAAAACCATAAAAATTAAATATTTACAGTTACATGGCTTTTCCCTATACATGGGTTTGCTAATATTGGGAAATGCTAATTACCAATTACCCACAATTTCTTATCCCTATATATAGGATCAAAATATGAAGACAAAGTGGAAGAGAAACTCATTTGATACCAATTTTTAATGTCATGGTTCCAGGTGCCACCCAAGGGTTCCCTAAACACAGTTGGTCACATAACATCAAGAACATTTCCCCCAATTCTAAAGGATTCTAAATAATAGTGAGGGATAAGGCAATACATTGGGAAAACAACTCCCTCATTGGAAGAGTATTCCCAATGGAATATAAATAATAAAAAATAGTGGAATTAGTAATACCATACCACAAAAGAAAACAGCGGAAGAATTATAATAGTATAAAAACTAGGGAATATATTATAATTCATGTAACATGTGTCTAGGAGAGAACCCATACATGTCACAATGTTGGAAATACAATACTAAAACCAATGTACTGAAAATAAGTAAACTTTACCATCATTTCAAGCCCCATTTTGGTCAAAATCTCTCTAGCTCCAACATCAATCAAGTACCTGATGAAGAAGGGTGCTTTTTGTTATCTATACCTGCAACCATTTAATCTATTTGGGATCTATAGAATGGACCAAATAGGGTGTGAGACAAATACCAATAGGCTACCTCTATAATTGTTTTCCTCACTATTAGTGAATATATATATAGTAGGTAATATTTTGATATGAAACAATAATCTAGGAAGTACTCGAAAGTAAAAAATCCTATAGTTTTCAATTATATCCCTTTACATGTATTATTCATCCATTGAATTAGGTAAACCATGGAATCCAGATTAATCTCTATATCCCATTTGTAATAGTAATAATAGACATCTTAGGAGACCATATAAATAATCATGTTACACTGAGTCCAAGATTGCAATTTTTCATGGAAGACTCGTGAAAAACATCCAATCATTCTTAAGCAACTGTCCAGGAAATTTCTCACAGTTTAACACCTCTAGTTTAACATATCATTAATTCAGTAAATAATTACACTTTGGGAAAGCTCACACAGAATAAACCCTTTTTTGTCCTACATAGCACCAATCATTTACAAATCTCCTCCTGGGCAGCAATAAAGGACATTACCCATTTGGTCTTCATAGAAACAATAACATAATGGCCACATAGCAGATCTCATAGTCAATTCCCATTGATACAACAATCATTTTACAACGAACCTCTATGTATATCTCATGGTCCAACCCCTCTCTTCTATGACCCCCAGGCATCAGTCACAGTCAATACCTCTGGGTCAACATAGCATCAAATTATTCGTAATGACCCTAACTTAGGAATATCTCACCATCAGGTTCCCCTTTTTTATACTTTCACAGTGTGAATTGCATGCATCTAATTTAATTAGTAATTACATCCTAATAACACGAGTCCTAGATTAAAGGAAATCATAATAGTCATTCTAGTCCTAATGACTATAATAAAATCAAACAATGGAAACACACAAATAATCAATGTATAAACATTATTCATAATCAATAACAACTTCTTAATAAGAAAAAGAATAGTTTCCATTAATCATGGACAAAATACAATTCAATCGACACCCCAACATTGTTATGCGAAACATTATGTATATATAACCCAAGGAAGAACAATGAAATGCCCAAAACACCTAACTTGTTATACAAAGAAAACTCTAGAACGTCAACCCTTAAATCATCCTGGAATCAAATAGATCTTCAAAAAGGATAAAATTCACAACCTTTAAATAGTAAAGAAAGTGGATAAATTAGGAAGAAAGCATATAAAAAAAGAGATAACTCACGTGTGGGAATCCAACACACCCATGAACATATTAATCAGTAGACAGATGAGTAATCATGGAAGGTATTGATGTTCTTCATTGGTTTGTTGCTCCCCTATATGAAACACTAGGAGAAGAAGGGTTTTCTTGAGATGAGATGTGACCCCACACCGATTTATCAAATAAAAAGAAATGTACCCAGTATGTTCATTTAATGTGCACCTTTTGTACTATCCCAAACTGGAACCAACATTAGGTAGTGTTCCTGGTCACTTACATGGTAATGTACTCGGTTGTTTCACTACTAGTACATGGATACATGAATTATCCTAGTACACAATTTGTACTCAAAAGTACACGACCTGAACATTGAAAATTTCCATTTCTTCATTTTTCCTCATAAACTCACGAAATCATGATCCTTACATGTAATAAAGATATAGGTTTTTACAAAGTACGTACTGAGATGAATTCTATTAAAATCATCTTATTTCAAATATAAAATTTATTCATGTTAACATATATTACTAATTAAATTAATCAATATATATTCCTTCCCATACAAATGATAATCATAAAAAATGAATTTCTCATTTTATAAAAACAAAATAAATATAAAAAATATTCTTTGTGGTTCTTATCAATTTCAATGAAACTAGTAGATCATTATGACCACTAAAAAAGGTGGATGTATCCTCATAAAGGAATTAACAAATTTTTATTTCTAAAATTTCAATTTTTATTTTCAATATGATTCACAAAATATATTATTTCGATAATATCAACAATATAACAAATTCTAGCTCCCATATTATTTAGATGCTTTGGAGGAAAGTCATTTCGTTTTTTTTCAACATTAACATGTTTCCATTGGTTTTAATTTATTTACTAAAACTAGAATTTAAATTTTGAGACTCAATAATCATATTGGAATACTTATTAATGAATAAATGTTTTTATATGGTGTCTAAATAATGACACATTGTTTTAAATCTGTGATACCTATGTATTTTGTTTGGTTATTCATATTCACCATCTATTTTACACTTCATAATGGTTTCTAAATATTTAGTGAATTTTGAAATCCTATCAACTGGGAATGTCAATCTAGGTGGGAAGAAAGGCCGAGATTATTTCATCATATGATGATCAAGGCCATAACAATGTACCCTTTTCAAATCAATTTCCCATTGTTAACTCTATTATTGAGCCACATACACATGTAGTCTCTAAATAAGGATGTAATTTATGGGAAACCACTAAATCTATCATTTAACAAAATTCCATTACATTTTTCTATACTTTTACTCATTGTTATTTATTTGCATAGAAATATCTGTAGACATATAATTAGATAAATCCCATGGGATTTCAGAAATGATTTTGGATCCTAGATTCTAATTTTTGAAAAAACCATTCATCTATTACGAACTATAATGATCAATGATTTTCATATATTGATATCAATTATTTTTTTAATGAATTTTAAATTATTTACTTAGACACATTCGTTATGACAATAATAGTTTATTTTCTTTTAATCCATAGTATACACTATTGTAATTTGGGGAAATATTGTCAATATCTCGCTCGAATATCATCAAATATAGTACTCCTCTTAGGAATAACCTACCTAAACCATTCTACATAACATTGGGGTGGAAAAAAATAAGGGGTGATCTTAGATTCCCTATATCAGTCAAAATATGATATATCAATATATTATGACATAAAATCATCAGATAAGAATATCATTATGTGATATCTATCATAATAATCGACGTTTAAACCCTATAGGTCATAGATCATAAAAAAGAGTCATGACATAAAATATTCCCACTTCATAAAACATGTCCCATAAGGGTGATAACTCATTATATGTAAATCATGAACCATAATCACATGTTATAATGTTGTTGAATCAATATAAATATTGAAAATCATGTCATATTTTAAGGCAAACTACCTTGACCATAAACATAAGAGATCTTGACTCATTACGCAGTTCCCATTATGGATTCAATTACACCTTTTTTCCATAGTGGATTAGGACACAACTATTTCCCATAGTAGACTAGGGCACACCTGTATCCCATAGTGGACCAGGACCACCCTTTTCGTATAGTGGACAAGGTCACAATTGTTTCCCATAGTTGATCAAGGCTATTAACTTGTTTCACATTGTTATCTAATGATATATAATAATTTAACCAATGTATTTGAGGAATATAATTTTCCCTCCCATCATTGGTTATAATATAACCATTGTACTTTTCTATAATATTACAATCATCCTCGGTAATAATTTAAGAACCAAAAAATAATGATAATTATAAATATTTGTTACACAATATCATAAATTATTCATCATATCAGAACCAAAGAAATGAAATAGGTTTCCTAAAAAATTACGAGGACATGAGCCATGAAAATATAATATGTTTCATAATAAATATCATCATATCATGAAATCATAAGCAATGTAAAATGATGTGGGTTTTATAAAAATTTAATCATGGTATTACTCAGGAATGGTAAATGGGTTTCATAAATATATTTTCAACATAAACATATACCATTTAGAAAATGAATAAGTACGGTATCATTTTCCCATATTCCCAGTAGGTAAAAATTAAACTAAAAATATGTCATATTATATGGATAATGATTTTGAAAGATCACATAGAACAATTCTAGTGGAAAATAAATGCTCTTTTAAAATAACTTTTTGAATCTAAAAATTCGTAAAATATTTCAGAAATATTTTTCATTAAAAATAACATTGAAAAATTAAAATTGAATAATTATAAATTATTTGAAACACATCCATAAAAAATATAGTTTCATCTATTAATAAAACTTCATAAAACATTTATTATTAAAAAAATCTTTTTAAATTGAAATGAAATAATCTTAAAAAAATATATTTCACAAAATTTTATGGAAAATATTTTCATTCAATAAAATTATTATCATATGTATGGAAATGATGATATCATTTTTCGGTCATCATAGCATGAAATAATATTCATGGTATTCATTTTAAATATATATATCATTTTCACTTTTCTAAAAAAAATATGAATTTTTTAAATAATAAAAATGATCTTTATATTTTTTTTAAAAAATTCAAACATGGGAAAACATTAATTTACAATCTAATTTTAAAAAAATAAAAAAATTGAAATTGTTTTTAGAAAACATTTTTTTCGAAGAAAATAGATATCCAACTAAAAAATGAAATACTGTTAGATATTACTAAAATAGATATTGTAATTAATTTATTTTACAAAGAGTTAAATATTGTAATAATACATATAAATATCATAAATAACCATAGTATAGAAAATCACAAGATATTATTGATAGATATATAATAATATTTCAAAATTGTATGTATAATACCATGAAATTCTGATAAATGCTGATATTATACCATAAAATGTTGACTAATTTGGTTATATTTAATCATGTGCATTATAAAAGAGTGATACTCAAGAGGATATTTAAATCAATATAATATTAATACTACTTATCCTAAAATTCATTAATGGTATTTATATACACCAAATAATAGAGACATTTGGTGATCATAGAATGTGACATATATGAAAATAATTGTGAGATAGAAATCCCTTAACTTATGTATAAAGTCTAATTTCTCATTTAAAACTAATGTGTAATAAATATAAATTTATTATACATATATTATATATAAAAACACATATAAATCATACCATATATGACTTACTCATATTCATTAATTAACCCATTATTAAAAATGTGATGTTAAAGTCACGCTTTAGGTAATAACTGCTATGTTATTCAAAAATGTTTTTATTTATTATATTGATTCCACTTAATTTGATCCTAGTTACATTAAAAAATTATAATAATAATCACATATTTATTATCTTTATACATAATTTATAATTTTATAATCAATCATTAAACATGATTTTGTGACATGAATCTTGTTACGATCATGGAGATGGTATGCTATACATACACATGTGTAACCATTCAACTTTTCAATGATCATAAATGAATTGAGGTATGTAATATGATATCATTATAGAAATATAAAAATATAATAAATTTCATATTATTTGTTTTAATATACTAATACATATAATATGTGTTGTGTGGTGATGAAAATAGAGTCCCATCTCTTCGTAAAGGTGGTAGCCCACACCTACATGGAAGATGTTGTCATCTTTTAGTGAGTTAAACTGTAAGATTGAAAACAATATATTATTATTTAATAATGAAGAATATATTATGAATATTGAAATTATTTCACATATATCATAAATATTAATTAAATTTATCAATATTATCTTCCACAGAAATTGTTAGTAAAAATAAATCACATCCCTTTGTAAGGTAGTAGTCCTCCCACACATGTGTCACTTTATCATATCCCCTACGAAATGGAAATATAAAAAAGGTATATATATTATATAATGACTATAGAGGTTAAAATATGATTTAAATATCATATAATTTACATTTAACTATAATCATACCCAACCAGAAGAGATTTTATTATAAAAACGAATGACATCTGTTCACAAGTGGGAAGGCCACCATACAAATGAAGGATCGTTTTGTTACACATATGGTGAAATTATAATTGTTTCAGGTCATGTAAATAACATAAAAATACATCACTATATATAATATACATTTTTTATTATATTAAAATGGTTCAATAAATTTTTTTATAGGTTTAGGTAAAAATAATATAAAAACATTGGTTGAAGAACATTACATCATCTTCATGTGTTACAATTAGGGTTTCAGTAAAATCATTCCATTGTGGTTTCTCATCAAAAAAAGTAATTTTTAATGAGATGATGTTATTTTTGATGGTATTTGGGTTATTTATGGAAGAATAAAATGGGTTTGATAGTGTAAAGAATATTAGACAGTTTGTTGCCTTTTATAAGTGAACTGAGTGGCAAACATGTAATTTTGGGAAAAAGGTGTACCAATTTTTTTCACTTGTGAAAATTATATAAAATGGAGCATTATAGATAAATATAAAATATGGGGTCAAAATATATCAATAAAATTTATTTCATACATATTATATATAATTTTAGCAATTATATCTTTTACTTTCACCCATGGTAGAGTATTGTTTACCGTAACTACGGTAATTAATTTCTATTATTTTTTCTATTAATTTTGTGAAAAAATTGATTTCACCTTATTATATAATATAAGTTAATCTGATTCAAAATATAAAATCACTTTTTTTTTAAATTGAACATACATAATTGGAAAACTTTTATTTGAAATTAATCTTGGATATGGGATGAGGAATGAGGTTTTCCAAGAGAAAATGTTCAAATGTTTAGAATATTATTATATAAAATATAAATATTAAAATGAATAAAATGAAATATATTAGAATATTATATATATAATCAAACTAATTTTACTCTAATAAAAATTCAGAAATTTATTTTTAATTTTTTAAAAATTTAAGTGGAAAGGCAGTTTACAATTATAATTTTCAATTTTTAACTATTCAAAATAAAATTAATATTTTATACAAAATTCATAAAAAATTTATCCCTAAAATTATTATCATATTGTGTTATAAAAAATATTTTACATTTCAATTAATTTTTGTAAATGATTCAAAATTTTAGTTTTAAAATATGTTTGCAAAATGTTAACACAACTAAATTTTAAGAAAATATATTTTTAAAGTAAAATAAGATTTATTATTGTATATTTTTTAGAAAATTTTTTATATGAATGTTAATGATTGTAATTCATATATATTATAATAATATCCTTAAAATTTACAATAAAATTTTTTGTTGAATTTATTAATGTAAAACATATTTTTTGGGATAAAAACTATATTTTAGAAAAATATTACCCATGTTTTAAAATAGATTTTACTATGGTTTTTAATAAATTGGTCAAAAAAATAATATACATGTGTAAAATATATGTTTTTATAATGCATTTAATAATATTTATAACTATTATTTCAACAACTAGGTGATAAAAATATTATTAAATAAAAATATTTTTATAATTTGTCTCTTTTCATTTAAATATATTGATTCATGTAACACATCAAAAACTCTATGTTATGTGTACCATATTAAAAAAATTAATTTTATTTTATAGAAAATTTATAAAAGATAAATTTTTTAAAAATATATATCATGAAATCTTATTGATTTAACCAAGAGCTCATGTGGCCCCACACTCCATGTGTAATCAGGCACATCTTGTATTCATCAGAAAGTACATGTGAATTAATAGAGGTCATGTGTCCTGTGTTGTTCTAGAAACTACACATTTTGTATTAATTTTAGTAAACTATATATTCTAAATAATGTTCATATGATTGAGAAGATGGCACATGTTATGTGTTATCCACAACCCCATAGATCATGTGTTTTTACAACACCCCATGTACTTTGGAGAGGAGATGTTTTTTGAGGTTAAAGGATATAAGATATAATAAAAATAGTGATACACTATATGTACCCAACTTATACACACTTTTTACATCTTCAAGGGAATATTTAAGACATTGTTATTCCCATTCCATTTTTTGTTTGATCTCTGGGGTGTTCTGTAGAATTATTTGATTATGGGTGTCTTTTATTCATCCCATTTTTAGAGCGATTATTCTAGATCATTCTCCATGATAGTTAAGTCCATTAATAGTATTGATAATTGGGTGTACGATCCCTTGGGAATATTAGTGCTTGTTTCCAAAAATGATTCATGATATTTATATATTCATCTCAATCATTATATATTTGTTGGTTCATTTATTACATGTCAAACATACCAAGGATTTTGATCTGATACGTTCCGAGATAATCCATTTAGTGTTAGGTGTCCCCCATTAGAAATTATTGGGATCCCCAATTTGTGTAACAACATCCATTTTTCGTTGTATGTTAGTTTCTAATCATGTGAGTATTGCAGATGATCCCTCTCAATTTCGAATGTTCTTCATCATGGCATGACCCTAGGGGTATATCATCATAGATGACTTCCATCATTATAGTGATTTGTGATGAGTTTATTCACATGATTTAATGATATATTATATCCTATGGTTGAATCCTAGGATAAAACCGATGAAATTACCACACCAGGAGACTCAATGATTTCCTTTCAGGATATATGTGTTATTTTTCTATTTCCATTTGTTTTTTGATTTAATCATGACACCTTTTTAAATTCATTGTATTGATTTATTTAATTATTTTTTAAAAATTATATTTATACCTAACCAAATGTGGGGTTTCCCCTTACATATTATTCATTATATAGATTAAAATCCTATCAATAGAGTCCTAGGAGGTCTAGGGGAAGTTAGGGATTACTTGTGTTAGCGATTCATGGATGGTTTCATGGGCTTCAACTTGATAGTAGTCACATTTTATTACCATGTTGGACTCATTTTAATTTTTTGTGGAATTTTATTTGGCCTTTATAGTTTTTTATATCCCCTTTATTAATAACTAATTTGATATATATATTATTCATGCTTTTATAGTATTTATTTTTTTTATCCTCCCTCATTATACTTGGGGTATGGATGTGTGTGTTTAAATTTAATTTTTCCTTGAGCCTTGAATTTTATTATATACTTACATAGGACTAGTATCAGCTTCATATCCAATTGAAGGTTGGTTTGGGGTGTCATTAGTTTCTTAATGCTGGATTGGTGGTTTATGGTGGGTAGGGTCATGAAAATATACTTTATAATGTAGTAGAACTGAAAATAAAAAATGGCCACATAATGTCTTCAATGTCCATGGTGCTGATATCTATATATCCTGTACAAGATCAATAATTATAAAATTCTAAAACATGGCCAAAAAATATACCATCAGAAAAAAAAGAATCACTAATCATATTAAAATGATTTTCATTCCTTAAATTTTTTGAGAATTGTAATATGTCAATATTACCTCCACTTTTCAATGGAAAAATATCCTCACAGAAAGATGTTCAAGGTAAAATAATAATTACTCAACTTTTGAATTTTTTATAATTTTTTACAAAAGGAACAGTATTTCGACATCATATTTCTCACACATTTTGAATTTTTATTTAAAATAAGTAATTAAATATTATACCGAATCATGAAAATAATATAGATAACTGGGATAATGAAAATTATTATTTTAGAATATGTTTTGTAAAAAATTATTGCAGATATAACATATAGACTAGTCAGAATGTGATGAATCATCCACTCCATGGGTTATTGGATCTGCACAACCATTTCATTTCACCTAAGAATAGTCAATGTTTGTCGGGGTATTGTTATTTTAAATGAATATGAATTTCTGGGAATGGGTTTTCCTCTAGAAAAGTATCTAAATCATTGAATATACAATGTTAGAATAATGCTAAAATGAGGCATATCTATGTTTTATGAGGCAAAAAACTATAAGGTATAATAAATGATAAATAGGAACCAACTATAATGTGTAAAATACATGGGCAAGGTTCTATAATAAATGTAAAATCCTTAATGTAAAAATATATATACTCAATAATTATGGAAAATATGTCAATTTACATCATAAATATTCCCATATGAGAGTTTATTATACTTAATTTTTCATCTTGATCATTGAATGATAGAGTCAATGTATGTGTTTGATGGTAACATTTTAAGGATCAAAATATCACCATCAAATCCATATTTTGTCAGGATCGTTCTCAAATAATGATCAATGCATATTTTGAAACCCTTATATTCTATTGAATATTTTTTTATCAATTCTTACTATATAAATATTCATAAAAACCATAGTTTTAAAACCCTAATGTTCCATTTCAATTTTAATAGTGATGTTTCCCCAAAAAATTATCTCATTTCATATAAATTTTCAATGTATATTCTCATCTAATGAAACATGTGCGAGTTGAGAAAAAATTGACTCATATGGAATATCAGTAGAAGTGGATCCATGTACATCTTAATTCATGTTTCCATGAATATTATTTCAAATTATATCTTTTAATTTATCTTTTAGATCACCTATGTGACCTATTAACCATTAAATATCCTAATTAATATGACAAACAATAAAAACAACATATGGTTGATATGAGGAACATCATTAGAAACTATTCTGGAACATATTCTTCTCTAATGGTTTCAATTAAGGTTCCAAATCCTAGAAGTAATTATTTTAGTACATTCAAAAACATTTATTTGAATAAAAACATATGTCATTAGGGGAGAAGAAAGACACATGGAAAATAAGATAAGGTGAATCCTCTTTATAGTATTTTGGTCTACCATGAAATCATATTGCAACCTCCATAGGTCTTGAATATCTCTACTCTATGGAATCAATATACGATTATAATTAATTTCCACAACATTAGCTGGATCAGATCCTTCTACTGGTTCTGAATATTTTCCTAATAAATTATTTCCAATACAAATATTCTATATAGGTTTATCCCAAACATAAAATTAATATATTATTTCACTATTTTTAAGAATATTACCATTTTTAAGAAAAGTCTTAGATATTGTTTCTCAATCCATGCATCATGATTCATTCAGTCAAAAAAAGAACATTTATTATATTTATTAGTAAAAGAAATAACAAGATATACTGTAAAGGATGGTCTTTCATGTTAAGGGAAACTGCCTCCACAATGTTCATCGCAATACTAAACATATTTAGGACACTCATTTATAGTTAATCATAATGGAGACTCATTTCTATTAGAATATGGTGTATCAAAAATAGTTCACTCTACATCTTTAATTTCTAATTGATTAGAAACATTTACATCAGTACCATCCAATTACAAACTATAAATAAGTCCTCCAACCTGGGGAACAACCTATTCATATTATTCATCATCTTTATATTCATAGAATGTGTCTCTATTGGGATCTTCTTGAGAATGATCAATATCATCCTCAACATAACAATCGTATTATTCATGTGTAGGGAAAGTACCATGGGATTTGGGATTCTGATAAGACACATTCATTGATATTTTCATTACTAATGAATAATGGGGTGAAAACATAATAGGATCATGAGGATCAAAACATCATTCATCCTAAATATATAACATGTTTTTTTCATTTAAATCTACCACAAGATTTCCAGAACCACATTCTAATCCCACACTATCAATATTCACCTCATCTATATCCACACATAGAAGCACATTTATTTGTAATATATAACATTCATGGTAGGAATCTTATATTATTTCATATTAGTCTAATCTTGGATTAGTGAAGTACATTATTCTTATAAAATCGTCAACATGGTGGAATTATTCATAACGATTATCCAGATCAACCACTAATTAATTTCTTAATTGATTCAAACTAGTATTCATTATTTTGATTTTTTTAATTGATGAATGTCCCCTCAGATGATATAGAATTATATTAATATTAATAAAAAATAAATTTTTATTTCATAAATAGAACGATTATTAATGAATATTGAATGAAGTTACAATGGGAGGTTATATTATAAATAATCTACATGAGGGTCATTATATATTTTGTTAAAATGTTCATTATACAATTCTGTAGTAAAGATAAAAAAATAAAAACACAGAGAGCCTGAAAATATTGAAGTCCCCTATGCATGAAAATATCTTATACTGAATATTCATATGAACTAAACATTAAAATACATATAAATAGGTCATTATATATTTTAATATGAAGTTCTCTTAGTATAGATTTAATAAAAAACTGTCACATGCAAGACATGATAATAAATCGTAAAATCTAAAAAAAATACATTATAATGAACATTAAATCACTCACCCTAATATTGGATGAAAAAAAAATTCCATTGATAATGGTTCTTATAATTATATTACTCACTCTTACAACACATTCAATATTCTTATTGAAATGTTTCACTATTAAAATATTAAATCGAATTTAATTTTCAAATATAGCTTAATTTAATCTCATTATTTATACTATTCGAAAACATATAATATCATGTCTTCACCCACTCAAAATCAATCTTTATTTTAGTTAATATCGACTTATCAAAATTATTAATGATTTTAGGATTACAAAATACATTCAATATTGATTTCTTATTCATCAAATGCAGATGGTCAGTAGAAAAAATAAAATACAACTATTTCATAAAATATAATATCTTCACTATGATTCAAGATGTCATAAATGATTGGGGGTTATAGGGGTTTTGTTTAATAATTGATCAATATAGGAGTATATTCACATCTGATTTATGGCCTTTTAAAAAAATTTAGTTTTTCTAAATAGAAACATGTAAGAAAATAAATAATAAACAAAAATAAGTTTAAATCACCTAAATCAGATAGATTGATTTCTGTACCATGATTCTGATTTTTTTATTAAAACATAGTTACATGGATAGAAAAAAGGCTTACAATAACTTGGGACATCATGATAGCATTACATAACACATGGCCACTTTCTATGAAATCATGAGGTTAAATTGTAGCTCGGTAAACCACATGAAATAATATATATAAAAACACGATTCATGAAACATATATTAACTTATAAACATTAAAACGAATATATTATTTTGTTACAGTTTAATTGAAAATATAATGAAATAATTATGAAATATCCAAAATAAGACAGCATTTGATATTTATAAAAATAATTATTCTCTAAATAATTACATTAATATAGAAATCCATCAAAATTTTATTAAGTATAATTAATAATTTATTTTTTATTTCTTATATAATTAAATATAAATACCTTTATATGTTTTGAAAATATATTTTAATACAGATTATTATTATAGAAAAATAATAGTGACATAACATTTTTGAAAATAATCTATCAAAAAGTGTTGTCTTATATCAATATGATAATCCATAGAATGTGATATAGTATTATTATAAATATTAATAGAAGTTATGTCATGAAAATTTAATTGTACTTGTCCAATTTAATAACTATATTATAGAAATTTATATTCAAAACAACAAAATTTGTGCACAAAAATGCTTATAACTATGTTCATAGATTCTTCAATTGATAGTGAAAAAAGTTTTTTCATTATACTACAACATGAATCTATAGACATTACCCAAAAAGGGGAATGTAAAAGAATTTATTTTTCTATATAACATACAACAACCAATGTGTGTATCAAAAAATTTAACCAATTCAACTAATTTTCATCTAGAATAAAAAAATTCCATATTTAGTTTCATTCTTTTGTATTTGAAAATCCATTTAATATAACATAAAATTGTATTATATGGGAAATCTCAATATCATTCACAAAATCACACACTAAAATTATATATTTATGACTATAATATATTTTTATTAAAATCAAAATCATACAATTATAGTGAGTTTCCTCAACTAGTCTCCCAGTTTTAGAAAAATATAGTTTAACCCTAGAACAATTTGGATTTCCAATTCATTTAGTTATATATAAGATGAATAATTTTAATGTTATTTTATATATTTACCTTGTTATAAAAAAATCCATATTTTTTTAAAAAATCTAATCTTCAAGGATTAATTAGCTCATCTATTATTGTCAGTTGAAAGTAATTTTTCTTTTATTTAGAAAGTTCATGTAGTAAATATATTTTTGATGAACTATAAAAAATTTCATTAATATATATTTAAACAAAGATAACATATTTTCATGTTCTTTTATTAAATTTTATTGGATCAACAATACACACTAAAAAAACATTTTAAATAATAAAAGATGAAAACCTATTATACAAATGTCTAGGAAGCTATTTTAGACCATAAGTGCTTTTAAATGAAATAATAGATTTTTTTTAAATTAGGGTTTGAATACTTGTGGTTTTAAATAAATAATTAAATAATATATAAATTTTATAATAAACTATTAAATTTCATTTGATGTCGTTTAAAATATAAAATGAGTTTCATAACAATAAATATTATTATAATGGCATCTAGTCTATCTTATGTTGGATAAGATTCATCGTAATAAAATCCTTCCCCTTGATTATAAAATTTTATAATCAATCAAGCATTTATTCCAACTATAGTAAATGATTTATCGATCATGTTTTTATATACCAATTTATTATTGATATTTATTTTACAATTTTATCTCTCTAATTTTTTTAATACATTATTTCATTTAATTAATTTAATTCATCCTTCACTGCCATTACCTAATGTTCATCATTGATTACACAATTATAGTTTATCTGTTCTAAATGATCCTAGAAGGATTGATGTTCATCTTGGTTTCGTAGATCGGCTATTCTTTGAGTTTCAAAACCTTGATAATAAACTACATAATATATAAGGTTATAATTAGAGTTCCTAAATATTTTGGGATTTTATGTTCATGATTATTAGAAGACTTCTTAGGATTGTGAATATAAATTCTGTATATTCTAAAAAATTTAGAATATAAATTAGTAGTAGGATCATAAGTCTTAGTGGAACAATTGAAATTAAAATTTGAAACATTATTATAACCATTTTCATAAACAAGGATGGTTAATGGGGATCCAAATCCAACTTGACATGTAATTATTCTTTGAAAACATTATATTATTAGTGGAAAACAATATATTCTTTAGAAGTGGTTGAATAACATATTAAATTTTCATTTTAAGACATTGGTTCATATTTATCAATAATTAATTTTCATATATAGGTTTTCAAATATACATCTTAAAATTTTAATCTAATTTAACAATATATTTATACCATTCTATAATTTATAAAGAGTTTTCAAAAATATATTAAAAAAATTACAAACTGTTTTTTATAATGACATGATGTAATCATAAATTCAATCCAAACATTAACTGACATGTCAAGTTCACTATTTAGTGACATGGAAATTTTGTTAAATGATCCATTTAATTTTATCAACAATACCTTTATTTTTCATTGTTTAGAAAATTATTCTTTATGATAATTTCAAAATTAATGGTGAATTGTCATTTGGGTATTTATAAACAACTTAATAATTTTATCCCATTAACTCATATACCAATTAGGATCTCATTTATCTAATTTTATTATCATTATCAAATAAAATTATATAAAAAGAAGTAAATTATAGAACAAAATTTTATTAATGTTTCACTTCCTATTATGAATGTATTGTTCATTCTGTGTATAGTTGTGACTGGGACAAATATTCTTCACTAAAATGAAAAACCAAATTTTTTGTTTATATTTAATAAAATCATTTCACATGTTTGTTTCCCCACACACTATTGGGTGATAGAAAAAATCAAAATTCCTGGGAATAGTTAATTTTTAGAGAAATTATTGTGTGTTTCTAGATCTTCATATAGCACATATAGAGTGTATACATCTTATTTTAATTTATCTACAACAATAAGAATGTATTACAACCATATAAATTTTGTGGAATATTTATGGGAAGATTTGATCTTATTCCTCCTATATAACATATGTATATAACAAAATCCACAAATACTTCTTATTCAACTTTTATATTAATTGATATATAAAAAATTTACTACCTTCACATAAACAAATTTAAATATTCATTTTCTTTCACCATTTTTGAGACTTTACCATATCCAATTTTTATTTTTCACATCATGGGAACAAAAATAAGATGTTTCCTTCTCATATTTTTGAACTCAGAACCATTCTACATAATCAATCTAGAAACAAATTTCATATTGATAAAATATATACCATAATTCATCATATAATAAATTCTTGTATATTTATCATATAAATTTTTTTAGTAAATAAAATCAGCATCCATGGAATTATTTGTCTTCCTTTTTTGTATTCTCTATCCAATACATCCTCATTCATCCTATTCATCTACATGTGTTACAATTTACTATAACTTAATTGCAATCATTGTTTATGATTTCCACCAAATTGTTTCACTTCATTTCATTAGAAATATTCATAGCTACAAAAACATAAGAAATATTTTCAAGGTGAAGCACCTCCCCTAAATATAAAATCCAGATATATAGAAATCATAAGAGAACAATGAATTCGATTTTGAAATTCCCTCATCAAAATTTTAATATACAAAAAAAATTATCTTCATATGATTACCTTAAATCCACCAAAAAATATAATAGTTAAAAACCATTATATGAAACATTACATAAATAACTACATCAATAAACACACAAAACATCCAAAATAACTTATAGATCCATTTTATTTTCATCTTGCTTATTAAATATTCAAATCCCAGCTTTTCATGATCGTAGATATATGATTATGTAGAAAAATATTATATATAATTAAATAGTTTTCATTGTTTCTATCTGATATCAACTATTCAATATAATGTATTTATTATAAAATCAATGAATTTTTGTTCTTAAAATACCAATTTCTTTAATTTTAATATTCTTATATCTGGTATGATTTTTAAGATTCAAATGTCTATAGCTCTTCCTCATCCTTCCATTGTTGAAAACTAATGTATTTTCACCCATTAACTTGGAGTTTCTCATCATATATTATAATTATACATTTGTAATTTCAACTATGGATTTCTTATTCCAATATTTATGACGTATATTATAATTATCCTCAAACATCTATATGATGGATACACTCAAAATCTTATTTTTGATGAGTACACTCCAAAACTTATGTCTGATGCATTTGATTGTAAAAATATTTTAAAAATATGGGATCAATTTTAATTTATTAATTAATAGCTTGATAATTTTTTTTGATTCATTATAATAGTATCTTATATCCCGTTTCCTATCATAGAATATCCATAAGATGTTTTATCAAAAAATATTAAATGATTTATCTTTCTAAACTCTTATCAGTTTGATTAATTGGAATCCACTTTATAATTATTGAACAACGATTATTAAATTCATTCAAAAAAACTTTTCATAATGATTTTAAATAAATTAAAATATCTTATCAATAAATAAATGTTCACCCAACATTTTTTGAAATTATTCATTACATATTTTTAATCTAGTAACAATATTCAAAGAAACTGTATCTAATCTAGTTCTTCTCCTAAACATAGTCTGGTGGCTTTGTTTGGAAACATGTGTCTAGATTGTTTATTTTTAGAAAGTTACAAAAATTTTTTTCCATTGAATATATTAATGGGAAATCATAAAACCATTGATTACTAATGCAATTTTATACAATTATGATCATTTAAGTAATGAATATTATTCAAACATTTCATAGAGAGTATTCGTATTCCCAAAACCATCTTGAATCAAAACCATATGATATTGTGTTATAAATCAATGAGGATCACATATAGAAGAATTAACTATTACCATATGTCTTAATAAATCAGTTTGATTTATTTATAACACCATAAAAAAATAATTTTTACAAAACATCTTTGAGATCTACATAAACAGTTGGACTATATCAGTGAATCCTAATTCTCTAGGTCCATTCATCTCCCTCTATTTGACTTAGGCCGATCACCTCATCTTTATTTCTCAACTATCTAGTCCAAACATTTCATCTTCAAACCTATGAAGGAAACTCCTTAATGAATAATTGTATTTTTTATTACAAGAATAATTCTCTTAACACTATGGAATATGTTATATACATTAAGAATACCATATCACTCACCAAAAGTATTGTATATAATTAAAAAATAACATTCATTTCTTTTTATCCAAGATATCTTGACATTAGTAATTCTTATTCTTCTCAACAGGATTGGATACATGAACTAAAAATATATGAATCAAACAATTAAAATATATTTTGAAATACATTTACACCAATTAAATTCCTCTAATTCGATGAATTCTTTTGAAATAAAAGTATAAAAAAATGGGATCATCAATATCATCCCATATAATTCTTATAAATTCTTTCAAAATCCCTTTATAATGAACATTTCAATATGTGTATTATTATCATCTTTTAGTACCGTTATTTTTCATCATCTATTTCAATATCTATATATCTTATTTATAAGAACAACAAAAAACATGGAAAAATTGTATCCATTATTTATTAATAAGTGTTCTATTAAATGTCTCACTATATGTCAATGTGAACCATTATTAGTGTAGAACATTGAATATTTTATTTAGATAATAGTGAATTTTATTTCTAAATGAACATGATACAACATTAAATTAGAAATCCAAATATTATCATCAGGCTTTATTACTTGTATTATATGTTAAATAATGATATTTTGATGTTGAATTGGTGTAGAACAAATTATTTAGAAAATCATTCAGTCAAATCAATAAATGGGTTAAAAACATTCATGTAAAAAACACCATGATATGATTCCTTTGTGAAAATTATTTCTTAAAATTCTAATACATATTTGACTAGTAATATAAATCCCTCATTTGTTATCTGATATTTATTACTATTAATAAATTATGATACTGGTGAAAATTACATTTTTTTTCAGAACACTTTTGAGGAAAAAGTGAGAAACCAAAAAAATAGTGTGCACAAAAGTAGAATAAATCAAGATTAAAAAACCCCAGAATAAACTACCGGACCTAACCCACCCCATAAATTGTTCCCTGTTAGCAAACCTTCACCAACGAAGGACCCTTTGGCAACTAGTCCCTGTAAAATGGTTGAGCACAGTACCTATGGGAAAGACATACCCCCTCAATAATCCCAATCAAGATGGACATCACCGATGAAGACTTTTCACTCTGATTCCCTTCCGATGAAAATCCTAGTAGCGAGATAGGAAGAAGCACCAAAAATCCAGACAAGGACATAGAACATGATTATCCAAATGACTACACATCCCTGACAATAAATCCTCCCAAATCGATCGACCAGGACCACCCGATTAAACTGACTCTTTAATGAGAAACATAATACTAACTGAATCCCTTTCCCAAATAAGTTTTCTGGATAAGGAAAAAATTTTAGGTAATATGATTATAGAATCATATTTTCAAACTTAGAAGCAAGCTGGTCTGAGGTCTTAATTTACCCATAAATGCTTATTTTCTCTCTGTTGAAACCCCATACCATAATTGAGTTCTGAATGTTAGTCCATGAAATTTGGTCCTCCCGGAGTGACACCTCTAGAAACATCCCCATCATTTTCTCTACCTTATCCTCCGATGCATTGATCATCAATACCTGCACAATAAATTCTTCATCATAACATAATAGGAGAGCCAAAACTCGATCATCCTATTCCGATGTCCTCTGATGGCATAGAGACTCCATGCCCATATTTTTGTTGTTCATCTTCTTTATAGAGCGAGTCTCCAAAGTGTGGGGGGGGGGGGGTAGCGAGTAGTTTTCCTTCCTCACCTTATTCTTCTTGAAACCCATATTTATCTTTTCACTTGAATCATCAGATGCTGATTGAACATGTTCCCTCCATTTGGATTCATTCATGCCAACGCTAGTTCCCATACATTGGGTTATTGAATATGAATTGACATCAGCCTTTAGAAGGCCTTCAAACCTATTACACGTGGGACTTAAGGTCTGAATCAAGTATGGACACATGCCCCAACCCACCATTTGTATCTCAATTCTAGGTATATAACCACTTCCCCCAAAAGGAGTATTCAGTTTACCCAAGCCACCCCCAATCTAACGAGAACCGGGTGATTTCCTCAGCATGACTCGGCTGTAAGAAGCCACGCCCCATGAACTGAGGTAGTTTGTTAGTGTGTTCTATGACGAACCCTTGTTTTCAAAAGCTACTCGAACCATAATACCTTCCTTATGGATTTTTGATTGAGAATCATCTACAATGCTAGATTGATGGATCCTATCAACTGAATTACCAATCGATGTTGAGTTTGACCAGGTCAGACCATTGAGATTTCGTAACAATCTGCAATAAGTCATCTTAAACCTTCTGTCCAGGAGGCAGAGCAATTGGCTTTGCTAACCCCACCTGGTTGGAAAGTACTCAGATCAGTTGACATGTGCCAACGGAATCTAAACCAGAATCATGTTCATCCTAGACCAAACCATCATTCTGGACATCTCGAGCAGTGACTAGTAAATTGATGACTTCAAAGGATCTATAACATAGTTCTCTACAAGGTCCTTAAACCAACGAAATCTCTACCACATTATTCTCAGAATTTATGTGATCATCATTTCTCACATTCATATGAAAACCAGTATTCCTTTCCCAAAACTACATTTCTTCAGCGAGTGGCCCAACCATTTGCAGGAAGGACAATAATAGACCAACGATTAATAGAAAACCAGCTATTTACACTAAAACCCTTTTCTTATTGTGATCCAAATGAAGTCCAATGGAACCATTGATGTGTCACCATCCACACAAAAATGATGGATAACAATATGACAGAAATAATTTGTTTGGAAATCAGAACACTTGTTTTTTCCCATGAGGAGTCTGTGAAAATTTAAAATCAATAGATTGTGAAATGGTAAGGTGAGATTCAGAAAACTAACCCAAAACTCCACAGATGGTGAATAACACTTCATACTAATGTCATATGACCATCGGTAACGATATAACCACGAGCCGTTGCAGTTTTAGGTTCCTCTCAACCATGCCTTTATTAGTCCCTCTTCAGAATAAATGTGGATAAAAAAATTCATGTTATCCAGCAAAGCTACGTGTTTCTTTTCTTGAGAATATTATGAACCAAACAAAAATCATTCAAAAAAATCAACTGAGGGTCCTCTAATTGAAAATCAAGCGACCATTGTCAGACTATGAAGTTTTGAGGCCTCGTTAAACACTATAACAGAATTTGAGTGATTAGGTCGTCCATCTTGCAGATATAGATCCATAGTGCTTAGGAATCATTGATGTAATTGGAGTAAGGATGTCTGGATTAGAGAAAGGGAGAAATGTTTATTCCTCTCTAGTGCGAGATAGAGGAGGTCCCTCCCCTAGAGGGAGAAAAACCTACTCGGAGGCCACCACTTTCACTATTCGGGAGTAGAAATTGCAATTGTTTTCCATCTCCTGGTTTATAAAATGTATTCTCCCATGACCAAGTAACCAATGATAAGATAATAATAATTATACAATTTTTTTTAAATGAAACTCAATCAAGGAGATATTTCTCAGGATAATAGTAATATTGAGTATCGTAAACCATTACACTTATATATTTATATGTCATTAATACAACAAATTTGATCACAATTTGTGGTAATTAATGTTTAATAAATTTCACCATTTAGGATCTTCAAAATAGATATTCATCATGAATTCAACATATATTATCAAAATAATATGTGATATTTTTAACATTACTACCATGGGTAATTGGTAAGCTCTTCAATATATATGGGTCACCCCCTAAAAACATGATTCACCATCAATTACATATATTGTAAGGACACCCATTCAATGTAATGGCTAATAGGACATGTTTTTATACCTTGATAGTTAATATATATAGTTATGTTGATATTCATTTCTCAACAACATATATTTATTTTCATCAATATTCATGCTTACTCATTTAAACATCCTATATGATTTTTTTATTTGTAGAATGTTTTTTTATCCGACTCTATTATATATATAGTAAATCATTCTATAATACTTCATTTTTAGTGTAATTCTGATTATTTTTAAATCCTCATGTTGTTCTAGAATAATATTTAAAGAAATTTTTTCATTTTTCAAGATCTATATAAATTATCAAAGATAAAATCATAAAAATAAGGATTCTATTATGTTGTATCCCACTTATACTGTTTATGATATTCTTTAAGAAACATCGATTTTCCATTTTCACTATTATTTTTATGTCCCTTGTATATTTTTCATACTCTCTGTTAATATTATATCCATATTACAAAATCATAACTATGTCAAATGGTAGATTTTTTTTATTTTTTCACATGACTTAATTAGAGTACATTTTTTTCCTATAGACAATACACTATAATTCAACATCATAAATATGGAATATAAGGACATCACAACCATATTTCATGAAATATTCATCGAATAATTACTAATTGAGACATCACATACATTCTTACCATTGTTTATTTCATAACCAAATTCTACGGTCTTCTGTTCTTATTGGTTTTTGGTACACAATTAGATAAGAATAAACCAATATTATAATCACTATTATTACTTAAATCATAAATAATTTGAATCATTACAATTATGTTTTATTTAAAGGTAATTTTTTTTCATTTTTTGATATTTCTTCATCATCCATTAGATACACCCACTTGAAATTTCCTTCATTTGTGCTGTTTTTATAGGATTTTATGAATGTTCTAATGTAAAATTCTATAATCTGTTATAGAACCTTTATTTCCCCACCAATATTTATCTCAATATATCTGACTCATGAAGTTATATAATTCTATGAAAATTGGTATAATGATTACTCTTTTATTCATAAAAAAATAGACAGTTCTTGGAGAACTATCTTCTTTATGGATTATTCTAACAACCATAAACACATGGGTATGATTTTCAACATTTTTTACCTTCAATACTATAACATATGTTTTTCCCCATGATATGTATTTATTATAATCGATTTAGATACATTATAATAAAAAGATATAGATATAAGCTCAATCTTAATTTCTTTTTATGATAGTTCATTATTGACTTCATTATTTTTTAATCAAATTTTATAGTTATTTTTAACTAAAACCTATATTGAGAATTCTATGTCAGAAACAGAATTCTATTTCTTTTATAAAGATTACATATTAACGTTTTTATCGTTGACTAAGTTATCTTCAATCATTAGTCAACATATAATAAGGATTATCTTTTAATAATCAATAATACTACCTATATGATCACAATACTTATTTTTGCGATCATTATCTTCCCTATGAATCTATAATTTTCTTTTTTACAATTTTTTAGTCTCATTGATCATATTGTATTCGATATCTAATTGTGCATCCCGTATATTGATTCCATCATTAAAAATTATTTCATGTTAATTGACCATCGCTACAAGTTACTTTTTGAATTAATATTTTCTTCATTTTACTTAAGAAAAAATTCATTGAATTTTAAAGAAATTATTTTAATCTCCACCTATACATGTACAATATTTGTTCAATAATATTCACATACCTCATCATCAATTTAATTACATATTTCACATGAAGTTGGAATATTTATCTTTTACTTAGTGATGATTTGAACCACCCATTCTTCCATTTCAAATCTCGTTAATCAATAATTGGTTTCAAGTCCCCTATTGAAGTAATGTTCTTCTTCAACATCAATTAAGAGGGAAAACTTATTCAACATTCTCTCATTAATTAATAAAAATGTAATTAGAAATATAATTATACTCTAAAATTATTTAATAAAAAAAGCATAAAAACATAATGGAAATAAAATAAAACTTTCAAAAGATAATTACATTATTGTATAAAATCCAATAGAGGAAAAGCATTGATTTAAAAACAATTATATCGATAAGTTCATGATATATTTGATGTCCAGATGGGAGGCATGAATCAATGTTGGGAACATTTTAATCTAATTAGCAGCTTATATCCATTTACCTCTTATACTTATTAGGATTTGGAATGTCTTTATCACTTTTCATTATGAAGTATATGTATATAAAATCACGTAATGGATGGATTATTTTTAATGATCACTACTCAAAAATATTTTTTAATCCTTATGGTCATTTGTGTTGATCAAAATATATAATTTTCAAAATTATGAGATACCAAATACATTATTATCAATAAAAAAACATTCAAAAACCATGAATTGTTCCCTAATAATTTTAAATTTTGTTTACAACTATAGCAATTCATTAGGCAGTTGAATTCCTAGTCATGATACATTTCATTTCATGATCGTTATACGTCCAATGAATTGGGTTTTCAACTTATTTTGAGAATATTGAATCACCTTGAATTTATTCAATCAATATGAATTCTATAGAATGTTTCAATTATAATCGGCACTTATTTATATTCTATTATATAAAAAATATCATAAAATAAACTATTCTCCTCATTATTTTGTATACATTGGTATACATAGAAACTTAATTCTCCTCACAAGAACAAACTAGAATGTTTATTTTACTTCACTATAAAGAAGGAATCATCATTACCTTTTTTCAATGGATTAAAAAAATCCTTCTCTTTTTTATCATAATCCTTCAGCTGAATCCTACCCATTATATTCATCCTTCCATTACATCCCATCTGAAAAAATACCAACCATTAGAAGTTCATTTTTCCCATATTCTCTTAATCATCAAACAATTATTCATATGGTACATAATAACTTTTTATAGTGCTTTATATCTCAATTTTATGTTTTTACTCTATCCATCACATCCAAATTCATATTTTTCATACATAAATAATTATATGACCCAATGGTTAATTATTCTTAAACTATATGGATGGTACCTCACTACATCTCTTCAATTATTCAATACTATGAAATAAAAAAATAAATCATTAAAAAATAACATATCACACAACATCCCCGCAAAATATGAATTCTATCTCCACATACTAAATGTGCATAGATAAATAAAATATAAAAAAATTCTTTGGTATTTGAATATACCACTAAAATTAATCTGAATTTGACCACCTTTATAACTAATAAAATATAGGAGGAACCAAATACTTCATACGATACATTCCTTAAATGTCTATCTCAATGAACTTTTTAGACATCCAAGAATAACACATTGATCAATGATTTTACAATATTGGTTATTGAATAATTAAATATATGACTCATCATCTCCACAATAAATTATCAGTATTAAATAATTTTAATAAATTCAAACCATCATCACCCTCTGTATTAGGTACCAACCATTCTATATAATCTGTCTAGTAAAATTTTTTAGATATATATCTATCCAAAAATTCATTATATTGTAATAATAATATTCATTTATTAGGTAGGAAATACAAGATTCCTATATCTAGATCCCTTTATGTTACTCCTTATAATTCACTATTAAATATTCTCATATGGTACCTTTTAATTCATCTACATTAATTATTTCTCATTATCATCAACTTTTTCATTGTATTAATTTGTATCTCATTTACTCTACCTATTATAAATTTCCACAAACTTCTATCTGATGGATCAACATAGAAACCAATATCTTGTGAAACTACATATAAATATATGTGTTAATTATTCACACAAAAACATTGTTTTGAATCCAAAAAATATAATCTTTTTCAATACAACTAAACTAGAAAACTTCAGTATGATACCTTATCACAAAATCATGTATCTTCTGACTTATAATGGACTCTTATATTTGTTAACATAACATTTAATCATCATCATATTGTCATTTTAAAATATTTTCATAATATTGAGTTAGAAATATATGTTCAATATATCATAAACTTATATTTGATACATTTTGAAATAATTTCATGCGGACTTGAATAATGTTTTTCTATCCCGTGATCCTACTAAGGTTCATCAGATTCTCATTTTCCAATTCATATTCATATAATCTTCATCTAGTAGACTATGTGAAAAACAAAATTATCATATCATATAACTCTATAAAACACAGTCAAGTAGCATTATGAATAAACTTATGTCTGTAAATATTAGCTCTACCATGTAACATAAACATTTTTTCTTGAACACCATTATAAAGAATAAAAGATAAACATTATGTAATCATAAAATTTTAAACATTGAATTTTTTAATTGAAAACCCTGATCTCCTACTATTTCATAGTGTATTTTATTCTTATAATAAAAAATTTGAATCAAATATAGAAGGAATTTTGAAGTCAAATAAATAAGGAATACATAACCAAGAATCCATCGATATCGTTTTGCATAATTTTTGGTCTAGTCTTCTTTAAGAAATATTAGATTTGAATTTATCTCCATCATCCATATGAAAATCTCAAACCATTGGAAATTTTCTATTCATCTTCAACAATATCTTACTTCTCATATCATTATTTTCAACACTCTATGATACCTCTATATTTCTCCATCTATTCTCAATCCATAATATTTCATCCAGAATCCAATTAAATAATCACCATAAATAAAAATTCATAACATAAATTTTATATTATCCTCTATAATCACAGAGAAACATGTTTTAGAACATTAAAATAGCTTATCAATCTACTAATGTACTCCAAATCAAAAAATTATGTTTCACCATTATCTTATTCCTACCTAAAATGACATGGGTACATCTTTTTTTCCTTAATATGATTTAATTATTTGACGAATCATATAAGATACAACTTCATTAAAAATACACATATTAACAACATTAGGTTCCTTCTATTTTATTGAAAACCATTAATTAATACAATACTCACAATATGGGGTTGTCATATTTGAGGTGTACAGAAATTGTGTTTATCTTCATCTTGGAAACACAAATAAAATGTGTCTTGATTCACAAATTAAATTTCAATATCACTTCAATAGGTCAATTGTAGAGACCCGAAGCTTGACCTACATGGACATTACATTACTTTTTCGGAATACTTGGTCCATAACAAAAACACACACATAAGGATCATAATAGTTTAGTGTCTTTGGAAACTCGGAACATAATCTTCTAATCGTGGTGAAAGATCTTCAATATCTCCCATAAAGATCTTCCCTTTTTTTTACCTAAAACCCTTTTTTATATACTGGGGAAAAGAAAACATAAAAGGGTGAGCTCAAATTCTCAGTAAGGGTAAACAAATGAGATATCAATCACATCATATACATAAGCACATAACTTTTGGAAATCTTAACCTGCAAAAGAGATCATAATTTCATAACATGGGGTAAATCATGGCAGTGAAATGTAATCACAATAATCATAACTTAAAACATGAAACTTTGTGGCATTCACACATAATCATAGAGAATCATTTCTTGTTAGTCAAGACTCATTCCCAAGACTATCTTTGTGGACAAAGTACCTTTCTGAATTGAGTAACCCTCGTTTCTGTCCTGTTTCATTGAACCGGTATAACCTACCGTTCCAGCCCTGTCTATCTCATGAGATATAAAATCTTTACCCAATGCATTGGAGGGAGATATAGGTCCCACCCATCTCATAATGATACCATTCTTATGTGTGCCACAAAATCATAAATCATACATCATTGCATAACCCATGTAATAAAAATGGGATTCTTAAACAACATGACATCATAAAACAATTCATAAAAGATAAAGGAATTCATAAAAATATTTCCATCACAAGATGATCAAATCAATGTAATAATAGGGATAAAAACAGAACCCATTATTATCATAGATGGAAAATAATTTTGATAAAACACTTGAACTCCATTCTTGAGGAAAATATCATTTCTTCTTCATAAACATTTTTTCCTTTCATAACATGTCATACGACTTTAAAATAAAAGAAGTTGATTAAAAATAAACTTGAAAACTTGTAAAGGAAGCTTCTTGGAAATAATGTTTTAAAAAAAATCCATTCATGCCGTATAAGTTAAAAAAAACATTCTTCGTACTTTTGTCGGAAAAGTCAAAAAGTACCTCGTACGAAAAACGACAAAAGATTCCTTTCATATTCTTTACTGAAAACTCACCGAAGGGTAAAATTGGATATAAACATTTGTAGGTGGATGGAAAAATATTACATATTCAGAAAACATGGATGTGGATGATAAAATACACCCCAGTAAATACTAAAGTATAAACAATCTCGGATAAAAATGAGATTGTGATATTTCCCTTACCTTAGGTCTGATTTGCTTCGTATGTGTCCGAACCTCCTGTATAATGATTTAAATAATGTGATTGACTTATTACAGAATCATATTCATTGTTATGATATCATATATGGTTCACTTATGAAATTATATTACCCGTTCTTTTGTAAATTCCATGTTAAAGAAGCGTTTTGGGTAAAATCGTTTCATTTATCGTAGGTGTTTTGACTTGTTGTTCTTGACATTATTATTACTTATATCATGACTAACTTATTTCCAGAATATAAAATATTATTTATATATCATATATATTCAGTATATATATATATATAATAGATAGATAAATGAAATGAAAAACACCGTTCATGGAGACGGTAGTCCGTACGTACGCATGAACACTGTTTTCCCTTCCTTATTGTCTTGAATGGAAGTAAGTAGATGACATACATATATATATATATACATAAATCCAATAGCTTTATAATTTCATATATTTCATTATTATTTCTTATATATACTTTATAATCATTCTTAAATGGTTAACATGGAGAATGAATCTCATCACGTCGTGGAGACGGTAGTCCGTACGTACGCACGAGCGATGATATCATTTCCATAAATATTGAATTGAATTGGAGTGGATTATACAATATATCAGAATCAATATGATGTTGTAATAAATATGTATATTTATTCTTTACACCATTATACCCATCCATGAAAGGTGGTGGTGGAAAATAGATTACACCACGGCGTGGAGACGGTACTCCGTACGTACGCACGCGCGGTGATTTCTTTTTCTGTAGGATGGATAGATGGTGAAATAGGGTTGTTTCATACTTATAATAACATATCATTATATGAGTGATACTGATGTTATTACTTTATAATGAAACAACCTAAGAAGAAGAAGTGGAAAAATAAATAAAGATGAAAGAATTGGTAAAAGTAATTACCTCTTCTTTGAAGCGCCTCTTTGAGACCTTCTCTTAGGGCACTAAAATTGGTATTTGAGGAAGACCATAACCTCTATGATGTTTCTGGGGAAGTGGAGAAGAGATTTTCGCAGGGTTTGGCCGAGCTTTAGTGCTCAAATTGGTGTGAGGAGGAGGGGGAGGAGGTGTCCTTTTATAAGGGAGGAGAGGGGCACCTTTGGAATTCTTAAAAATATTAATTTATAATAAATCTATCCCCACATAAAAACCTCCAAAAATGACTCATATTAGAATATTAGATAAGATAAGGTTGTAATATCATCAACCAATAGAATTTAGACATGGTAGGAATTTATTTTAAACATTATCAACATGATTTATCCTTATTTAATCAATTTAATTTTATTTGTGGTAATAACATTATAATTTTTAAATTATAACAAATAATTACTTATTTGTTGTGAATTGTACATAATTGTATTCATAATAACATTTTAGATCCTATAAATTTAAATTTATAATTTTAAAATATTTTGTGATTTTTAATCAATTTTATAATATGTTTTTTTTATAAAATAACAATAGTGTAAATTTTGACACTATTCATTTATTTGAATTTAAATAAAATAAATACAGAAGATATGTTCGAACTAAAAGTTTTAATAGATTCATAAAATGTCATATGTATCTTAAAAATTATTTGAGCCCATTAAATAGTTCATATAATATTTATTTTATTATTTTTGAAACCATTTATTTGGTTTATCTCTTAATAAAATAAATACTACAACATTTTTTTATAATTATTTCATATACTTATTTGTTGCATAAAAATTAAAAATAAAATCCTATGATGAAAATAAATCTATTACCTTTCACAATAATACTTTTACTCTAATTTATCATCTTAAAATCACAATATTTAAATTGTTATATTTATTAAATTATGAAGGTGACAACTTTTTCATCATTTAAAATAAAATAACATAAGTGTCATAATCGCTTTTATAAGGCTCCAAATGGTCAAAAATTCGATCATTGGATGATTATGGTTTACATTTACATGGCCAATAAGTTTTGGTTAGGTATTTGTGCATTTTATGATCACTATTAGTTTAATAAAAACAATATTCTTGATTTTTCACTAGATAAAACATTTCTGCATCACTATTGTGTCATAATTAATGATAATTATTTAATCCCTAAAAATTATAAACAAATTTATATGATGTATATAATTTAATTCGCTTTTTGGAGACTATTCATGTTCGATGTTTCAGGAAGTTTATCACTAAATTAAAATTAATATACTTATAAGATTTAAGAAAGTGACATGTTGTCACATTCTTTGGTTTTAATAATAATTAAATTATTTTCATTGAATAAATCTAATTAAATTAATCTAATACGACCCTTAGGTGATATGGGTTGTTGTTTAGTCATCCAATAGAATTTTGACATTTGTTAGGGTAATTTTAAAATATTATATTTACCCTTAATTACCCGATTTACCTTTAACTATGGTAAATAAAATTTACCGTAGATACTATTCATAATTCCCAAAAATAAAAAGTATCCTATTAACATAATTTGGAACCACTGATTCCAAATATGGAATCCATTTTTTAAAATTCAAAACACAGAAGTTGTAGAAATTAAATTAAAATTAATCCCGTTGTCGAATAAAAACGGGTTTTTGTTTAAAACATTGCAAAAGATTGAATTGATTTAACCTACGAATTCAAGGTAAAATCAATGCTAATGACATACATTATATTAAATGGTAAAAATATATTCTATTTATACTTTAAAACCATTCACCATTATAATTTAACCACATAAGATATTACGATGAAAAAAGTTGTTTTTAATTAAAATATAGCGTGTTTTTACTATTCATTAAAATATGAAAGTTATCAGAAAAATATCAAAATGTTATCGAATGTAAATTTTTATATCCTGATTCAAAAGAAGAATATTATTTTGTCAAATTTGACATATAAACATGTCAAAAACTATATTTAAAGTGGGTACGCCATCAAAAGGCGGTAAAACTGCATTTTTTGAAAAATACTTATTTTACCCGAAAAATTTATTTTGTTCTTATACCATGTTCTAGAAATGTCTAATATGAATAATAATGTTATAAAATTCAAAATTTAGTTAATACTATTCATAATGGCTAGTTCATGACAATATTATAATAATATAACATTGTTTATTAAAACTCGGTATTGCGTACAACATACGCTATCGAGGAAGGTCGCGATTGCGTGTAATGCAAGCCAAGTCAGGGTTGCGTGTTGTGAAAGAATCCTTCGTTGTTTCGTATAACCGAATCCAACCATATTTCATTTATATATTTAATATATATATATATACTCAATTTTGCGTAGAATAACTATTATCCAAATTGTGTGTAACACGGTCCAAGAATAGTGTTGCGTATACTGCAAGCTAATACGGTGTTGCATATAGCGCATGGTAATCTTGGTGTAGAATACAACATAAGACATTAATGAAATTAAAATAATATTTTTCATTAAATCTTAGGGTGTTACATTCTACCCCCCTTAGAATGAATTTTTCCCTCAAAATTCGTCGGGGTTATAAATGGTTTACTATTAGAAAGTTTCTTTGATAGAAACCCACATCGTAAAAAGGAATACCAAAACGTATCTTTAAAAAAAAAGTATGAAACATAACGTTTACCCAAATAAACTAATCATTGGGTTTCCACATAGGTGAAAATATGGATATGGAAGAGAAATCTAACCATCATGTTCTGATGGAGAGTGGTAGAGAACATGGCTATGGAAAAGTCAGCAATCACAAAGCCATAAATTTGTGACGATCTAGGGTACCATCTGATTTATCAGATATAAGAGCACTAGGACAACATTTTTGGTTTTCAAGATCGTTTCCCTAAAGATGAAGAATTTGAATTTGAAGAAATACTTTCGTGATTTTGATATAGTCTCACCGTTTGTCATTCTTTGGAAAATTTCCACTTCATCTCTTAAAGAAATGATGTTTGAATATGTCATTCATGATGTGTTAGGAGATCATGTGATAGAATGATGGGTCATTCCATCTCTTTCAAACAAAAGGTTAGAAAAAGTTATAAGTCCATCTTATGGTTAATCGTATATGGTTCCAAAAATGAACTTATACTTCATATATCATACCGCTTAATAAAATAAAACTAGTTTCTACTAACCAGGGACTTCTTGTAGGCCAGTGGTAGGCGATAAAGGCCAGTCGCACTTCGGTTGTGGGTTCGATTCCTACAGCCTTGTCCGACGCGATGGGCTGTCGCCCGTCCTGCAGGTTGTCCTTTTTCTAAAACTACATTACTATAACATCTGATCAATAATATCGAATAAAAAAAACTTCTATCCTTAAACAATACTCACTTATGTCCAACATAATCCATTTCAATCTTTAGGCTTATCCATAATACTGCAGTCCACTCTCATAACATATTGAAAACGATTACCAGAGATTTAATACCATCGTTGATCCCCATATATCATAAGATATGTTTTGTTGGTCACATTCCAAACATTCAAAGTCCTTAATCATGTATTCTCTTGAATACCTTAGTGAAAACATGAATGCAGTTTAAAGTTAACACTTTCCACATACCAAAATCCTCAAAATTCTATATACTCAAACCATGATATCACTTAGTCCTTATATCAATCACGAGCTCATGAATACTATTAAACATTTCATTTTCTCGTTTTCCCATCATTATGCGCATATCATCTTATTTCCAAAAAGTATCTCAATCACTTTGAATACCACATAAATAAATATTGCAATACTCAATGATACAACATTATTTTGGAATCCCATTACATAAACACTTAATCATTCCACCACATCGTTGTCATATTCAACATTGCCAATAGTGATCTCATGTGACTTCCCTTTTTCCATTGCCTTCAGTGGTTGCTCATGTTGATCATCACTAACCCTTGGATTAGGGAATTTATTAGCATAGTGCCCCATTTCCTTGCACTTGAAGCATTGAAGTGTTGGTGGTGCGTTCTCTGCAGTGTTTGCTTTATTCACATCATTAGAAACCCTTTTTCCATTACTTTGACACTCAGATGCTCGATGACCTTCTTTTCCACACTTAAAAAATTTTCTAGTTCCTTTAAGACAATATCCATCATGCTTCTTTCCACACTTTGTGCATAAGGAAACATTCATCTTATTTTCACCATTATTCTGATATTTCTCCTTGAACTCCATCTTTCGTTTCTTGTCAAAACCATGAGATGGATATGTAACACCAACTTCCATTTCTACCTTGATAGCACAACGCACAATTTCTTCATAGCTACTGAAGTCTTTTATAGCTAATGCCATTCGAAGACTTGGTTTTAAGCCACTGAAAAATCGATCAACTTTACTTTCAGGTTGGATGATAATGCCAGATTCATACCTTGCAAGTCTTGTAAAATTCGCTTCGTATATACAAACAGATTCATCATCCTTTTGCTTTAGTTCAAGAAACTAATTCTCCATCTTTGTTCGAAGAATACGGGGGAAGTACTTACTGAAAAATATGTTCTTGAACTCGTCCCATTCCATGGACTCAATTTCATCTCTTGGCCTTGTATTCTTGATATGATTCCACCATTGATCAACTTCACCTTCCAAACGATATACTGCTAAGATGACTTTATCATGTTCAGAACATTGAAGAACTGAAAATATCTTTTCAGTGGTACTGATCCATTGTTCAGCAACAAGTGGATCAGAAGACCCACTGAAAGAAGGTGGACGTTGCCTCATGAAGGACTCAATAGAATATTGTTCCCTTATCCTCTCATTTGGAAGTCCATAATGATTCATAGCTTATGTAAGTATAGAAATAAGATTTTTCACTACATCTCCCATAACATTTGTTTGTTCAGGAGGACAATCATTGCATTGTCCATTGCATTGGTCAACACAGTTCCTTCAGGTTCCAGCCATCGTCTAAACCCCAAAAAGAATAGTGTGAGAGGCAAAAATCATGCTAGGGAAAACAACATAATAAAGGGGGAGTACCTTCAATATCTAACATTTTAGGTTTAATTCTATGATCGTTAGCGTAATTCTAGTACTATAACCTATACGTATACTTAACCTTAGGGACATCCCTAGACAGACCTTAGAAATATCTCTAGGGATCTCATTAAAGTTCTCGCATCCTAGTTTCCAAAGGTTGACTAAACCTTTCCTCTGATACCAACTGTAGAGACCCGAAGCTTGACGTACATGGACATTACATTACTTTTTCGGAATACTTGGTACATAAAAAAAACACACACACAAGGATCGTAATAGTTTAGTGTCTCTGGAAACTCGGAACATAATCCTCTAATCGTGGTGAAAGACCTTCAATATCTCCCATAAAGATCTTCCCTTTTTTTACCTAATACCCTTTTTTATATCCTGGGGAAAAGAAAACATAAAAGGGTGAGCTCAAATGCTCAGTAAGGGTAAAAAAAAAAAATATCAATCACATCATATACATAAGCACATAACTTTTGGAAATCTTAACCTGCAAAAGAGATCATAATTTCATAACATGGGGTAAATCATGGCAGTGAAATGTAATCACAATAATCATAACTTAAAACATGAATCTTTGTGGCATTCACACATAATCATAGAGAATAATTTCTTGTTAGTCAAGACTCATTGTCAAGACTATCTTAGTGGACAAAGTCCCTTTCTGAATCGAGTAACCCTCGTTTCAGTTCTGTTTCATTGAACCGGTATAACCTACCGTTCCAGCCCTGTCTATCTCATGAGATATAAAATCTTTACCCAATGCATTGGAGGGAGATATAGGTCCCACCCATCTCATAATGATACCATTCTTATGTGTGCCACAAAATCATAAATCATACATCATTGCATAACCCATGTAATAAAAATGGGATTCTTAAACAACATGACATCATAAAACAATTCATATGAGATAAAGGAATTCATAAAAATATTTCCATCACAACATGATAAAATCAATGTAATAATAGGGATAAAAACAGAACCCTTTATTATCTTAGATGGAAAATAATTTTGATAAAACACTTGAACTCCATTCTTGAGGAAAATATCATTTCTTCTTCAAAAACATTTTTTCCTTTCATAACATGTCATACGACTTTAAAATAAAAGAATTTGATTAAAAATAAACTTGCAAACTTGTAAAGGAAGCTTTTTGGAAATAATGTTTTAAAAAAAATCCATTCATGCCGTATAAGTTAAAAAAAACATTCTTCGAACTTTTGTCGGAAAAGTCAAAAAGTACCTCGTACGAAAAACGACAAAAGATTCTTTTCATATTCTTTACTAAAAACTCACCGAAGGGTAAAATTGGATTTAAACATTTGTAGGTGGATGGAAATAATATTACATATTCTGGAAACATGGATGTGGATGATAAAATACACCCCAATAAATACTAAAGTATAAATAGTCTCGGATAAAAATGATATTGTAATATTTCCCTTACCTTAGGTCTGATTTGCTTCGTATGTGTCCGAACCTCCTGTATAATGATTTAAATAATTTCATTGACTTATTAAAGAATCATATTCATTGTTATGATATCATATATGGTTCACTTATGACATTATATTACCCGTTCTTTTGTAAATTCCATGTTAAAGAAGCATTTTGGGTAAAAGCGTTTCATTTATCGTAGGTGTTTTGACTTGTTGTTCTTGACATTATTATTACATATATCATGATTTACTTACTTCCAGAATATAAAATATGATTTTTATATCATATATATTCAGTATATATATATATATATATAATAGATAGATAAATGAAATGAAAAACACCGTTCATGGAGACGGTAGTCCGTACGTACGCATGAACGCTGTTTTCCTTTCCTTATTGTCTTGAAAGGAAGTAAGTAGATGACATACATATATATATATATACATAAATCCAGTAGCTTTATAATGTCATATTTTTCATTTTTATTTCTTATATATACTTTATAATCATTCTTAAATGGTTAACATGGAGAATGAATCTCATCGCGTCGTGGAGACGGTAGTCCGTACGTACGCACGAGCGATGATATCATTTCCATAAATATTGAATTGAATTGGAGTGGATTATACAATATATCAGAATCAATATGATGTTGTAATAAGTATGTATAGTTATTATTTACAACATTATACCCATCCATGTAAGGTTGTGGTGGAAAATCGGTTACACCACGGCGTGGAGACGGTATTCCGTACGTACGCACGCGCGGTGATTTATTTTTCCGTAGGATGGATAGATGGTGAAATAGGGTTGTTTCATACTTATAATAACATATCAGTATATGAGTGATACTGATGTTATTACTTCATAATGAAACAACCTAAGAAGAATAAGTGGAAGAAGAAATAAAGATGAATGAATTGGTAACGGTAATTACCTCTTCATTGAAGCGCCTCTTTGAGACCTCCTCTTAGGGAACTAAAATTGGCCTTTAAGGAAGACCATAACATCTAGGATGTTTCTAGGGAAGTGGAGAAGAGATTTTGGCAGGGGTTGTCTGAGCTTGAGTTCTCAAATTGGTGTGAGGAGGAGGGGGAGGAGGTGTCCTTTTATAAGAGAGGAGAGGGGCACCTTTGGAATTCTTAAAAATATTAATTTATAATAAATCTAACCCCACATAAAAACATCCAAAAATGACACATATTCGAATATTAGATAAGTTAAGGTTGTAATATCATCAACCAATAGAATTTATACATGTTAGGAATTTATTTTAAACATTATCAACATGATTTATCCTTATTTAATCAATTTAATTTTATTTGTGGTAATAACATTCTAATTTTTAAATTATAACAAATAATTACTTATTTGTAGTGAATTGTACATAATTGGATTCTTAATAACATTTTAGATCATATAAATTTAAATTTATAATTTTGAAATATTTTGTGATTTTTAATCAATTTTATAATATGTTTTTTTTATAAAATAACAATAGTGTCAATTTTGACACTATTAATTTATTTGAATTTAAATAAAATAAATACAGAAGATATGTTCGAACTAGAAGTTTTAATAGATTCATAAAATGTCATATGTATCTTAAAAATTATTGGATCACATTAAATAGTTCATATAATATTTATTTTATTATTTTTGAAACCATTTATTTGGTTTATCTCTTAATAAAATAAATACTACAACATTTTTGTATAATTATTTCATATAATTATTTGTTGCATAAAAATTAAAAATAAAATCATATGATGAAACTAAATCTATTAACTTTCACAATAATACTTTTACTCGAATTTATCAACTTAAAATCACAATATTTAAATTTTTATATTTATTAAATTATGAAGGTGACAACTTTTTCATCATTTAAAATAAAATAATATAAGTGTCATAATCGCTTTTATAAGGCTCCAAATGGTCTAATATTCAACCATTGGATGCTTATGGTTTACAGTTACATGTAAAATAAGTTTTGGTTAGGTATTTGTGCATTTTATGGTCACTATTAGTTTAATAAAAACAATATTCTTGATTTTTCACTAGATAAACAATTTCTGCATCACTATTGTGTCATCATTAATGATAATTATTTAATCCCTAAAAATTATAAATAAATTTAGATGATGTAGATAATTTCATCAAATTTTTGGAGACTATTCATGTTTTAAGTTTCATGAAGTTTAACACTAAATTAAAATTAATATACTTATAAGATTTAAGAAAGTGACATGTTGTGACATTCTTTGGGTTTAATAATAATTAAATTATTTTCATTGACAAAATTTAATTAAATTAATCTAATCTGACCCTTAGGTGATATGGGTCGTTTTTTAGTCATCCAATAGAATTTTGACATTTGTTAGGGTAATTTTAAAATATTATATTTACCCTTAATTACCCGATTTACCTTTAACTATGGTAAATAAAATTTACAGTAGTTACTATTCATAATTCCCAAAAATAAAAAGTATCCTATAAACATAATTTGGACTCACTGATTCCAAATATGGAATCCATTTTTTAAAATTCAAAACACAGAAGTTGAAGAAATTAAATTAAAATTAATCCCGTTGTCGAATAAAAACGGGTTTTTGTTTAAAACATTGCAAAAGATTGAATTGATTTAACCTACGAATTCAAGGTAAAATCAATGCTAATGACATAAATTATATTAAATGGTAAAAATATATTCTATTTATACTTTAAAACCAATCAATATTATAATTTAACTACATAAGATATTACGATGAAAAAATTTGTTTTTAATTAAAATATAGCGTGTTTTTAATATTCATTAAAATATGAAAGTTATCGGAAAAATATCAAAACTTTATCTAATGTAAATTTTTATATCCTGATACAAAAGAAGAATATTATTTTGTCAAATTGAACATATAAACATGTCAAAAACTATATTTAAAGTGGGTGTGCCATCAAAAGGCTGTAAAACTGCATTTTTTGAAAAATACTTATTTTACCCAAAAAATTTATTTTGTTCTTATACAATGTTCTAGAAATGTGTAAGATGAATAATAATGTTATAAAATTCAAAATTTAGTTAATACTATTCACAAAGGCTAGTTCATGACAATATTATAATAATATAACATTGTTTATTAAAACCCGGTATTGCGTACAACACACGCTATCGAGGAAGGTCGCGATTGCGTGTAATGCAAGCCAAGTCAGGGTTGCGTGTTGGGAAGGAATCCTTCTTTGTTTCGTATAACAGAATCCAACCATATTTCATTTATACATTTAATATATATATATATATATATATACTCAATGTTGCGTAGAATAACTATTATCAAAATTGTGTGTAACACGGTCCAAAAATAGTGTTGTGTATACTGTAAGCTAATAAGGTGTTGCATATAGCGCGGGGTAATCTTGGTGTAGAATACAACATAAGACATTAATGAAATTAAAATAATATTTTTCATAAAATCTCGAGGTGTTACATAAATATGGTTATACAATCATTATTTCTTCTTAATATATATATTTTGAAAATTTTAGTGGGGGATTAATTTTCTGAGAAAGAAAAAATAAAATTGTGCATATTGAGTAATCATCGAATGTCACATTTGAAGAATATTTATTATCATGAATATTAATATTAGAAATAAAATATCTGTAAAGAAAATATAGTTTTTAGGAGGATGAAACGAATTTGATAAGATTGATTTTTTTTGGATTATTACACTTTGGATTGTGATTTTACACATTTCCTTTCATAATTCCTATTGAGTTAGATCCACAAATAATAATTTTTAGTCAATTTCTTGAGAGATTTTATATTGTCGTTGTATAGTATTTATACAAGTCTAGATATTATTTATGAATGCCTATTATAAAAGAATTCTTTTGATAATATAAAGAAACTAATTTGACAATATTAATGTTATCAATGACCAAAAGCTATAAATAATAAATCATGTATGGGATTAAAATATTTAATAGAATTAAATTAGTTTTTAACATTATAAATATCAACACAAAATTGACATATAAAAATAATGTTTTATTTTAAACCATCGTTAAAGAAAAAATTATAATTAAAAATATATTTCGTTATCCAATTTATTTAATCCTAATGATATTATTCGTTATTCTATGTGAAAGTGAAAATTTTATAATACATATTAAATAATATAACGATTCTTGAGTTGAATTGTATCACATGTTTTGAAAAAAAATATTGATATAGAAATTAAAATTATGTGATTTCAACAAAAACATTACATAAAAATATATCAAGATATGATTTTGAGTCCCATACTTTATTTTGTCAAAATCAGTTAGAAAATAAATATTTAGGAATTTATATTTGATTTACACAATTATTAAAAATATAGTTAATATAATTATAGATATAATTATTCTTTGGTCCAAAATAGTTTGTATGTATTAAAAAATATGTTTTATTGTTTAATATATAATGTCTTATTTATTTATATCTGAAAAAATGATTGTTATATTACTTCTCTTAGAGTCGAGAGATATATACAATTCTATTATTATTTTTTCAATTATATAGATTTTTAGATGTCTTTTTCATAGTGTTAGTCACATGTTTAAAATATATTAATTTTCTGTTCATTCTAACATAATTTAATATCATATATGTATTTTATTTTAATAAGGTGACATTTATTTCATTTTAAATATAAATATTACTTTATTCACGATAATTTAATTCATTAACATTTTTTATATTTTTATATTTTTCAATAAGTTCATTAATGGTATCTTCGAGTACATAGATGTATTTAAATAGATCATCATTAGTCGTATCAGTTTCATTTTCAATATCCTTATCAAAAAAACTTTCAATAACAATATTATTATGTACCTCAAGTGTCTGACCATAACGGGATAATTTTCATTCTCAATTGAATCATTATTATATAAACTATAATTACTAGAACTATCATTTGATTCATTTTAGTTTTCCGCATTTGTTTTTTATTTTATTACCTCTATCATTGTTCATTGTCTCATAATATTTCTAAACACAACTGACATTAATATATATTTCACACAAGCATTGAAATCATAAAATATAAAAAGATTATTCATCTATGCAAAAATAATTATCATATTCTTCACTTTTATATTACCTTCATTTATAATTTTACGTTTAAAAGATTATTATGTTTTTGTAAATATTTGAATTTTAGGGCAAGATAATCTATTTTCACAACACTATCTCAATCAGATTCATTTCCAATTGAGTTATCTTCTATGAAATTTTTTTCTATATTGACTTATTGGTTTTAAATAATTTTTCCCATATGTTATTAATAGTAATTTTTATATTATACATTTAATTATTACTTTACCATCTTTCTAATAAATTCATTTTATAATAGCTTGCTAGTGTTATCAGATTCTGAAATCAAAACAATAGTGCTTTTCTACCCATCTTGTTGGAATATTAATAAAATTAGAATAATGTTTTTGGAATCTATAGTATATATATATTACTTTATACTGTTTTTTGTTTCATTAAATCTATAATTCCTTTCTGAAATCAAAACCCCAACTGTCATAAATAAAGAATCATACATCAGGATTTATGTTTTCAATCTAATTTATATAACATTAATTTATCATTATTAGAAAAATATATAGTGTTTCTTATTTTAAAATAATTATGAAAATAATATTTATATTCCACTTTTATTCTTTTGAAGAATAAAATTTATCATTCATTGTTTTCATGTAACAATTATAATCCTTTATAGTTTTTGAGTCCCATTTCATGTTATCTTTAATGGTTTTCTCGTATTTATCCTCTTTATTTATCAAGATATAAAATAACATTATTTAAAAATATATTATAATTTTCTATTTGGGATATTCTTTATTAGTTTCATTAAAATAACTACTTTATTTGGTTTCATAATTACAAAGACTTATATCCACAATACATATAATTAATTAATAATAAATAAATTATCTTTTCCTCATTACTTTTTCAAGGTAAAATGTAAATTTAAAAATATAATACTAGATTCTAAAATAATTTAATACATATAACATGAAATATTGGAGAAAGGGGAATTATCAAGAAGGGGATTAATTGAGCTTCAATTAAATGAATTGCCTTTCTAAAAATTCTAATTATTGAAATGTTTCAGTTTAAAATAAAACGCAAATTAAAAAATAAATAGTTATATATAATATGAAAATTGAAAACATTTTCACAAATGCCCCATAAAAACCTATATAAAATAAGAAAATTTATTTAACTTTATACTATTCCAAATCAAACATGTTATATATATCACCTAAAAACAATAACTATTAAGGTATATTTTACATTCCTATATTAGAAAATATAATAAAAATAAAGTGTTATTCATGTTAATTAAAAAATTATCTATAAATCATAATTATATGTAAAATATATTAAAATAAAAGGGAATCTCCATGTACTATCTTATTCCACTACACATGATAGTAATCCAATTCTAAGACCAATTAAAAAATAATAATAAACAATTTTAATCCTTATTTATGTTTTACCAATATCCATCTAAATACAAGTTATTCTTGGATGTTCGAAGCCTCTTCCACGTTTATATTTTGAGAAATGTAAATAATGAATATATATAATGAGTAACAAAGTAATCCACTTTACTATACATGGGAAGAATCATATAAATGTAAGAAAAACTAAATAACAACACAATATAAAATAGGGAACACAAATAGTGATGTAATTTTTGGATGTTATTGTATCTGAATCATTGATCAATTTATTTTATTAGTAGGGTTATCCTAGAAGTATGAATAATTGGTAGGATAAAAAGATATATTATTCATTTTGAATTGGAATTTATTATGTTTCTAAAATAGATTGTTGAAAATGTAGTATTACAGTTTAGGTGAATGAAAAAAAATATTGATAAATACAACAACCTGAACTACACTCAAGAATGAGTGAGTCTTCCTTGAATTTAATGAATCATAATAACAATTTTTTAATTTAGGAAAAAATAATTCTTATATTTACTGGTTATAACACATCAGATATATGTCATTTAATACCAAATCATGCCATTTGGATTTTAAACATTACACAAAATAATTTCTATACTCAAGATTGATGTAGAATCATTTGTGATTCCTCATATGAGTTGGTAAAAAATTTTATACATTAACATTACATCCTTTTAGTTGAATATTCAATAAATAAAATAACATTGCATAGCTTAGAACTATAACAAATTTTTTTCATAGAGAATAGACACACAATGATATTATTATTGTAGAATCGTTACCATCTATAAAACTATTTGTTTAATACCATACCATTATACATAAACTATACACAGTAATCTACTTTATAAAATTTGTGAAAAAATTAACCCTTAGAAGGGAAGAGCAGAGATACTCAGTAAGGGTAAATATCAGAGATATTAATCAATTATCATATAAATTATATCACTATAATAAATTTATGGGAACATATGATTATGAATAGATTATCATATAAAAAATTAATATATATATAGATAAAACTTAAAGAAATAAAGAATTATCATGACACATTATTAGAAACCATTGAAAATAATTCTGGATTCATATATTCAATTTATAGGAATATATGCATGTCATAAAAGTATGGAACCATCTTTGGCTTATAAACCATATCATTTTTAATGTTTTACTATTGAGAGGATCATATCATTGTAGATCAAAATAAGCACCCATACCCCATATCATATATTATATAGAATCACCAAATATTTCCCATAAAATAATTGACTAGTTGTACCAACATATTTTACATAGTAGATTGGTCATATTAACTCATTTCCCATAATTGATTCATGACACATAAGAAGTTTTTTGATGAATTGGATTTCCATAATAGACCCACTATCACACAATAGAAACAATAAATATGTGTTCCTCAGTAAATTAAAATACTCATCAGTTCATCAAATTATTGAACATGGAAAGAAAAAATGATTCATAAATATACTCTGATTTCATTATAGTATAAAACCTTTGAATGAAATAGGTTTAATAAATTTATCATTAAATTTTAGTTAAAACATTTCGAATAAAAAAGTTTCAAATAAAAAATAAAAAATCATAATTATCTTCCTAATCTATCTACATAAGTAATGTGGATTGTAAACTAATATCAAATCCCCAATAAATAATATATATATCATTATTATATGTTGACATAGATGAAAAATACCTATAAAATATCATTCAATAATTTCAGTGATTAAATGATAGAATATAATTTTCCATTGATAATCTTTTTAAATATTCCATTAATATTGATAGAATTTTTCTTATGAAAATTAAATTACAATCAAGAAATTAATTTAACAATACATACAATTTTCATGATGGTCAAAAAATTAATTCATGTCATATATGTAAAAATAAAATATTCCATTCACACTTATGTAAAAATTCATAATTGAGATGTTCCAATTTTACTAAAAATATTCATTTTTATAGACATGAAAATAATTCTCATGATAGTGAAAATGATATTTTTACAACCATCAATTTCTATGTATGAATAATCCAAAAAAAAAAATTTGACATGGAATAAAAAGTTCATCGACTTATACAAAATATGGTCAAAATTTATTTTAAAAATGTGTCCACCATTTTAATTAAAGAATTGAATAAAAAATTATGAATAAATTAAAATTTCAATAATAAAAAAAGATATGAAAATAGAAATTTTTTATAGGATATTAACCATAGCAATTTTATCAATTCAAATGTTTTATCGACAATCCCAAATAAAATTAGACTGTAAGATAAACGCATACCTCAAGTAACATCATGATTAAGATGAGTATTATTATCCAATATAATAAAGAAAAAATCAGTATACATGATACATCAAACCATTAACATATATATCACCCCAAATATGAATCAAATTTAATATCTCTTCACTCATTTAAAAATATATTTTTTATCAAAATACATATTCCTACTAATAGTTTCTTGTTTTTCATGGATGTTTCAATTCAAATGTCTAAGTCATTGTATGTTGAAAATGGTAAGATAATAAGTATAATTGTATTAATTTAATTCATTAAATATTTAAGACATATATATACCATTCAATAACTATTAATATACATTGGTGATGAAAAATGAATTATTTCGATTATTGGAGATGGTTGTCCATACATTGGAAGAAGTTCGGTTTCTACAATTAATGAAATAGAAAAAAGTAAACTATATAACAATAAAACATTATAGAAATAGAAAAAATTAAAAAATACATTATATATTCATTAAATATTTCATTATAATCATCATTGTGAAGAAATTTGTAAATATAAAATGTGGCGCTTCATTGAGGCGTTAGTTCACAAATATATCAGATCAATGTTTTCAATTCCCATTAGATTAAAAGCATGTGTATAATTTTTTCTGAATCTTAATAATAAAAAATAATTAAATTTAATATGCTAAATTATTTATTTTAAAATTTCTACTGTATACTTTGATAAGGTAGAAGAAGAAACAAAATTTCAATTATTTTGTTCATAGTTAAAAATAAGTATTGAGAAACCAATTTAGGATTACTCATTTGTCGTTAAAAGCTTTTTATTAAGTAATTAAGCTATGAGAAGTTTTTAATACCCCTATAATGGTATTATGGCTTATATTAGCTGATCAAGATTGTTAATATTTTGTGAATAGAGAATAAGAGGAGGATCCCATTGATATGTTAGTTTAGGGGAAGTCATGAAATTACATAAAGATCTAAATTAATATAAATTCATTTCAATCTTTATGTGGCCCAAAATTTATATAATTAATATCAACATGGATTGTTATTTGAAACCCTATAGTGTAAAAATGTATATTTTTTTGTTTTATCCCTTATATAAAATTTTGATCCCCCATTATCCCATTTTTTAATATTGTAAATAAAAAAAATAAATGGACATGAATTACATTTATAACTATGAAAAAACAGTATTATTAATAAAATAATGTAAAATATATTTGTAATTTATTGTTTAGGAAAAATAATATTAATATCATATTTCGATGTAAAATGTCACCAATATTACATATTTTGGAATATTTTATGAGTATGGTCATACTATACTCATCAAAAATGAATAATTAATCTTTTAAATATATTCAGTATGCCTTATTATAATATATTTAACCCTAATTAGTCAATTTACACTTAATAAAGCGTAAAATATTTACCACAATTAATTCTCACAATGAAAAAAATAAATGAGGCTTATTTTCCGAATGTAACCTAGTTATATTATCATATGAAACTCTTTTTCTATAATAAATCTCTAGAAGTTTCAGGAATACATTTTAATTGATTCTTGTAAAACGCAATGAAAATCAATTTTTGAAATTTTTTATTTTTATCACAAAAATTGTTTTTTCAAATCCCATTCCTTCTAAAAACCAATATATGATTGAAAAAAACAATGGAATGTATAATATATAATCTTAATTAAATATAATTAATAAATTTTTATGAAATAAATATTTGAGTATAAAAACAATATTATTCAAAAAAGAATATTTTTTCAGTAAATAAAACATTTTCACTTTATAATTATTGTAGTTTGTTTTATAATAAATAAGTAAAAAAAATAAGTAATTTGAAAATAATAAAATTAGTAATTTATTTAGTCATATTCATAAGTTCCCATCCCGCAGGTAGTTTTTAATATCCCAATAAAGAATAATATTTAAATAGTATATCATAGTTCATTTAATATTGGTGTTTCATGTAATTAAGACAATAAAAATATTATTTAATTGGAATTATAACATAAATCATAGGGTGTTACATTAAACCCCATTAAAATAATTTCTCCCTCTAAATTCCACCACTCTAATACAAAAAATGGGGACATGTCTGCCTCATCCCATCCTAATTTTCCCACATGGATGAATTTAATTTATTATTTTTACACAAAACATTGACCCAATGAGTGGTATTTTAACATAGAAAAATATCTAGAATATAAATAATATATATGGGTTTATCCCCATATTGATATAATTATATAAATTTAAAACATCTATGTTTTGTTCATTTGAAGGAACAATTATGAATGTTCTTAGGAGAGATACATGGAACCAATTATGAACACCATATAGAAACAGTGAAAGTTAAAAGTGTTCAGATACAATCTAGATATGATCATAAGTTTTGAAGGTAAATATATATATATCACATACATACCTCCATTAAAAATATCTTAATCTTTATCCAGTGATATATTCGAAATAATAAATTATCCATAAATTCATTGTCATGATCTCAATGATTGTTGAAAACACATGTCTTATATTAACTCTTAACTAGCCACATGTACTATAGAGTAGATCTACCATTCAATTACATTTCAAATAATGTTCCTAGTCCCAAAATATCTATTTCATCATCTTAATAAAATAAGGTTATAAATCAGAACATCCTACCATACCTCAAATCATACAGAGATATTTTAATGCTCGAGTGAAAGCCATAGTTGTAATAAAATTAAACTAATATATTATATTAATAAAAAAAACCATTAAAGTCCTTACATAAATATCGATACATGTTTTATACTATTTGAATGGTCCTATGAGAATTACCATATATATAATTAAAATTTTCATTATTAAAAATCAACACTTTATGCATATCCCACTAAAGACTTTTCTAGAACATTGAGGTAAAACATAGATCTGGATTACATATAACATACTGTTGAAATATGTGAAAATTTAAAAATTCCTTAATTTATATCCTATAATGTAGATATGGTGATAAAATTTATTTCATATTAATGAGATGCACTTATTTTTTGATGTAATAAACTATACCCCAAATAACATTACCCCCTTAAGAATTTTCCAAGAGTCTCATAATGAAATCCTATATAATATTTTATCATTTAAATTATGATATGTGTAATTTTTACAACATACACATTTAAATATTTTTCATAATATTAACATTTTTTATTTACTATTAATTAAGATTTTATGATCTCATGTCCATACGAGTTAAAAAATTTAATAGAATGTCAAATTTTAAATAACAAGATGCATTAGTATTTAATTAGGGGAATGCAATTTTTTGTGTTAGAACACCAAATAATGCATATTTTAGATATTAAATGAGGCATTGATGGTGCCATAGGTGTTTTCACTGAGCCATAGATGCTTTAGGAGATGTTTTGTTAGTTTTAAAGAATTCATAGAAGGAAGAATATTCTGAATGCATAGTCTTGGGAAAACATGTGGGAGCCATAATGATCATTGAAGTTTCACTTAATTTTTTAGAATATCATAATTATCTCATAGATTTGGTACATAGATATTGTCTATAAATAAAATTTTATTAAGGAATGAATGTTAGTTTTTTAGAGGATAAACAGTAGGCACAAATTAGGTGTTTGGTTTTGGAAACCATATGGAAAAGTTGTAAGAGTAGTTGGAATTGAGGGAACAAAAACTACATGATTGGTTCATGAAATATAAATACATGGGAAAATCAGGACCCATAAATTAGGTAAATTACTTTTTTCTCACTGTATATCTTTATATGGAATCCCCCTCTTTCTACCTCTTTTTCCCTTCATGGGATCCATCTTCCATCTTTATTCATTCCCTTATCAAGCACAATCAACATGATTTTTTAGGAATACATTGGTGATTCATGTTACATATCAACCACTTTTAATGAATTCTTGTATCGACCTCTATTGTTCTCAAATATTTTGGATCCCCAAAAATGGTTTTGATTTTTGATTCCACAAGAGGATGTTGGAACGTTATAATATTGATTGGTTTTTTATATACATTGGAAGAGGGTTACATGAGAGGTCATATCCACTCCCCCAAATGGGTTTTCATTGAAGGGTGTAAAAAAATGAATTTTACAAACACTAAAGAATATATTAAAATAAAATGGATTATTTATTCTATGAGAAAGTTATTTTTCTAGGTTTAATGCCATAGATTTGGCCCAAGTTGTTTGTGGGGGTATGGTTGTGGTTCTAGAATTTTGGGATCAAATGATGAAAATTTGGGCATTATTCCAATTTAAGTTAAAATTGATTATTTAATTATAATTTTTTATATTAATAAATTAATAAAAAAAACTATTATAATTATTTATGTTTCCCATTATTTTATTGGGATATGGCCTCTGCTGTCATGGATACATATGGATGTTTTTTGACATGCCTGAGTAGTTACATCCAACCCTTAAAGATGAATATGGGATGATCTTTAATGATAGGCTATCAATCACACGCAATCATTAAATAAATTTTTTGTTCATTGTGGGATGTGGTGAGCTCCCTCCACTGATTGTGAGGAACCCATAAATAAATGTGTTTAATAATTAAATTATTTGGTTTGAATCCAAAATTATATTTATATGTTAAAAAAATTTATGTACCTTACCACATATATATATATATTGAAATTATTGGGTCCACCTTACTCCCTTGAGAACCATCTTATTTTCTCATCCACCATAGGTTATGAACATACCATATAGTGTTTCTTTGTATTGAAAAGGACCCGGATGAGGATCTATCATTTGGATTAGATGAGTGGGAAATTATATACTAAGATAAATTCAATAGAATGAAATCCTTTAAGACAGTGGTGCTATTTTACTATTATAGTTTTCCATGGGTTTCCTTCATCATCAAATGAAAAATGATCTACCTTAATTAAGGTATTAAGGATCCTATCATGTTCTATGTTATATCATTTGGTCATTATTACACAAATAGTGGGATGTTAGGGCATGGATTGGACCCTTAGAATGGTTCCATGGCCTTTTTTCCCAATTAAGGGAACATTGTAAATGAGTAAAGTTTACCAAGGGTATCTCTATAATCAATAACAAACTAACATCAACTAAGGTCAGTGGCCCAATTAAATGGGGTTGATAATTTTTAAAACCTTTTTTTTATATTATGTATTAAATATTTAATAAGCTAAATTATAATTGACTATATATAGATAATTGTAAATAAATTTTTACTGGTTGAGGGATGTTCCTCAATAAAATTATTCTATACTTGGGTTCCAATGTCACCTAGGATTCGAACCTGCCTATCTATAAAATAAATTTTTTCACTTGAATCTAAAATGTGACCAATCAATAAGTTATTCTTGTAATAATAAAATTTATTTTTAAACATGTGTATCTGGTAATATAAACTTAATTATATTTCACATCAGAAACCCATTATGTTTGTATCTATATCATAATTAATTACTATGAATCCTTGGATTGTTGGGGATCTCAATATTGAATATTTGATACAATTATCCGCAATATTCCCAGTTTATATGGGGTATTCCATGCATTTTAAAATGGGGATCATTTCTAGGTGTATATAGTAATCCCCTCTTAGATGGTTTACTTCCAAATATTTGTATCCAATTAGGACAAGATGAATATATATGTAAATGACGGTCATTATTTTCACTTATCCCATGATGTTCATAAAATCCTCAAGGATGATTATTATCTCATCATATAATTCCTAAGATACTAATTAGAATCTGAATGAAGCACTATTATTACATTTCGGAGATATATATTGAAATAGGATATTGATCCAATTATTTATAGATTTCAAGTTACCCTATTAGATTAGGTTTTTATTTTATATAATTTCTAAAAGTTTATCACCACATGAATTAATTATAGTATCCAAGTCATCTATATCCTACAGTCTAGGACCCTTGTAACACCCCGAGATTTTATGAAAATTATTCTTTTAATTTCATTGATATCTTGTGTTGTAAGCTACAACCATATTACCTTTCTCTATACGCAAAACTGTATGAGCTTGCAGTATACCCAACACTATTCTTGGATCATGATACACACAATTTTGATAGTAGTTATTCTAAGAAACATTGAGTATATATATATATATATTAAATGTATAAATGAAATATGGTTGGATTCTTTTATAAGAAACAACGAAGGAGTCTTGCACAACACGCATCCCTGACATGGCTTACATTACACGCAATCATGACCATCCTCGATAGCATGTGTTGTACGCAATACCGGGTTTCAATAAACAACGATATATGCTTATAATATTATTATTAACTATCCGTTATGAATAATATCAACTACATTTTAAATTTTATAACATTATTATTCATCTTACACATTTTCTAGAACATGGTATTAGAACAAAATAAATTTTTCGAGTAAAATAAGTATTTTTCAAAAATGTAGTTTTGTCGCCTTTTGATGGAGCACCCACATTAAATATTGTTTTTGACATGTCTATAAGTTCAATTTGACAAAATAAAATTCTTATTTATAATCAGGATTTAACAAATTAATTTGGATAAATTTTTTATATTATTCTGATAACTTTCTTATTTTAAATTAATAGTAAAAACACACTATATTTTAATTAAATACAACTTTTTTCCTCCCAATAATTTATATGGATAGATTATCTTTTTAATTGGGTTTAAAGTTTAATTAGAATATATTTTTACCATTTAACCCAATGTTGTTCATTAGAATTAATTTCACTTTGAAATTGGATATAAACAAGTATCAATCTTTTGATTACTTTTGTTTCTTAAAAACACTCTATTTGTTTTAATAATGATAATTAAATTTAAAATTAATTAATGCCACATATATTCTATGAATTTGGAAAAATTGACATCATTTTGCAATTCGGAATATCAGATAATTCTTATGCTGAATTATTGGTATTTTTCTGAAAAACATCTATTTTCGATGAATAGTGAAACCACTTAGTAGTAGTTATAAAACTGACTTTTTTATTTTAAATTAAATTTTACCACTTCTGTGAATTGAATTTAGAAACTCTGAGAGATGCAGTTAATATCATTGATTAAAATGTGGTTCAATGAGATGAAAATAATTTTTGGTGAATAGTAACTTTTTACTTTTATTTATCACGGTTAAAAGTAAAAAGGGTAATTAAGGGTACAAATGATATTAATATTACCCTAAAACATGTCCTAATTCTATTGGATAAATATAATTCGACCAAAAATAACCTTTGGAATAAAATATGACCATTTAGGCCCCCTTGGATTAGATTAGGACATTTATTATTAATTTATTTAAAGAAGAGTTAAAATAGTTAAAATCAATGTTTAATAAATAAATCATTTTTAATATAGGGTTATACATAAGATAAATTAGACTATAAATATTAATTATAAAGATAAAAAGATTTCCAACATAATGGTATTTTATAAGTAAATTTTAGACATTAAAAAATTTAATTTATTTATGACACAATGATGATGCAGTAATTATCTTATTAATGAAATATTGACATAATTGATGTAATAAATACCCAAATAAATGTAATTTGTGACTTTTTGTGAATTAAAATAATTTTATAGGTTAATATGACTTTTTAGTGTTGATATATTTAACTTTTTTAGAACTAATAATTCTATTATTATTTTCACAAAAATTAATTATCAAATACTGGCAAAATTGACCTAAAATAGTTTTTACAACAAATATTATATTATTAATTGTTATTTTATTCCTAAAAATCTTCAGTTTGGCCAAATGACGTAGATAAGTTTCTATATTTTAATAAGAAACAACTTTGGGTTCGTTTTTCTTGTTATAGTATGTTTATTAACTTTATAGTGTAAGAAAAAAGGAAGATACCGTAAAAGAAAACATTATAAAACATAAATTTAAATCTAAATGATAAGGTTAAAATAGAAACCTAAACATGTCTAAATTCTATTTGATGAGAGTATTTAGACCCATCCCCATATTATCTTCTAAATAACTCAATTTGGAGCTATTAAAAACTGAATATGACTTTATAATAAAATAATATTTTTTGTTATTCCAAAGGTGCCCTTCTCCTCCCTTATAAAAGGGCACCTCCTCCCTCTCTTCCTCACACCACTTTGAGCCTTCAATATCGGCCAACCCCTACCAAATTATCTTCTCCACTTGCCTAGAAACATCCTAGAAGTCCTGGTATTCTTCAAAGACCAATTTTTGTGCCTTAAAAGGAGGTCTCAAAGAGGCCCTTCAAAAAAAGGTAATGTCCGTTAACGATTCTTTCAATTTTATTTCTTCTTCCACTTTGTCTTCTTTAGTTGTTTAATTAAGAAGTAATAACATCAGTATCAATAATATACTGATATGCTATTATATTTATGAAACAACCCTATTTCACAGTATATCCATCCTACCAATAATGAAATCACCGCGCGTGCGTACGTATGGTATACCGTCTCCACGCCGTGGTGTAATCTATTTTCTGCCACCACCACACATGGATAGGTATAATGGTGTAAATAAATTACTATATATGGTTATCGAAAAGTTATATTGATTATGTAATATTATACATACACTTCAATACAATTCCACGATCATGGGAATGATATCATCGCTAATGCGTACGTACGGACTACCGTCTCCATGAATGCGATGAGATTCATTTTCCATGATTAACCATTCAATAATGATTACAAATTATATATAATGAATAATAATGAAATATATTACATTATAATGCTACCGGATTTATGTATATATATTTATGTATGTCATCTATTTAATTTCATTCAATTCAATAAGGAAATGAAAACAGCGTTCATGCGTACGTACGTCCTACCGTCTCCATGAACGGTGTATTTCCTTTATTTTTATAGATATATAATATACATGTATATGATGAATATATATTATATATCAATCATGTTTTAAATTATGTAATTATGGAAATCAGGATATAAGTAATAATATCATGAACGGCAAGTTGAAACACATTCGATAAATGAAATGATTTTACCCAAAACGCTGCTTTAACATGGAATTTACAAAAGAAAGGGTAATATAAAGTCACAAGTGAAACATATATGATATCATAACAATGAATATGATTATTTAATAAATCAATGACATTATTTTAATCAATATAAAGGAGGTTCAGATCCATACGAAGCATATCAGACCTAAGGTAAAGGATTAATTTTCTAATTTTGTTTTTATCCGAGATTGTTTATTCGTAAGTATTCACTGGGATTATATTTATCATCCATGTCTAAGTTTTATAAAAAAAATTCATGAATTTTTAATGTACATTTTACCCATTTTTGACTTTTACTACATGGAATTTATGGAATATTTCTTTTGTTTAGGTTACGAGGTACTTTTTGACTGTTCCGGTAAAGGTATGAGAAGAATGTTTTTTAACGTATACGGCATGAATGCATTTTTACAGATTTATAAATCCTTATTTTCATAAAGTATACTCCAAAATATTTCATGATTATTTTCAAAAAATCCTTTTATTTTTAAATTGGATGAAATTTTGTGAAAAGTAAATGATTTTGAAGAAGAAAGGATATTTTCCTCAACAATTCATTTCAAGTGATTTATCAAAACCATTTTTCATCTAAGATTAAATTACTTCATATGTGTATGTTTCAAGTATAATGTCTCTATGATTTACATGGTTTCACTTTACTTATTATGAAATGATATCCATTTCTTTTATATGTATTACGTAATGATGGGATGATTTTTATGAAACCCATTTTACTTATTGGGTTATTATGAATGATGTATGTTTATTTTGTGGCACATGAAATAATGATTTAAATATGAGATGTGAGGGACCTATATCTCCCTCCAATGCATTGGGTAAAGATTTATATCTCATGAGATAGACATGGATAGAACAACAAGTTAAAATGGTTCAGTAACACATGACTGCAATGAAGAGTGAACTCGATTCAGAATGGGACTTTGTCCACCAAGATGGTCTTGGCAGCAATGCCTTGGCTACTATGGAAATCATAACAAGTGCATAATGGTTTCCACAATTACATATTTTATTCCCATGCTATTTTATATTAATTGATGTTACTTTATTGTAAATTCTTTACTTACTTCAATGATTTATGTCTTTGATCAAGGTATTAAGGATTAGATTTAATGTTCAAGTTTTTTCTTTCAAATGTTTATGGATTGTTTTATGTTCTCTATGTTTTCCATTACTGAGCATTAGAGCTCACACTTTTTATGTTTTATTTTCCATAGGAAATAAAGAAAGGTTTTAGGTAAGGAAACGAAAAGTGGAAGATTGTTATGGTATATGTTGAAGATCTTTCAGCATGATTTTATGTTTATATTCCGAGTTTCTAAAGACACTAAACTATTACGGTCCTTGCGTGTCAGTTTGTGTTATGTATTATGTATTTTGTAAAAGTAATGTAATGTCTATGTACGTCAGGCTTCAGTTCTTTACAGTTGGTATCAGAGCTAGGTTTAGTCAACCTTTGGAAACATGGATGTGAGAACTTTAGTGAGATCCCTATAGATGTTTCTAAGGTATGTCTTATGATGTCCCTATGGTTAAGTATATGTATAGGTTATAGTCCTAGAATTTATGATAAAGATATTAGAATTAAACCTAAGATGTTAGATATTGAAGGTACTCCCCCTTTATTATGTTGTTTTCCCTAGCATTATTTTTTTCCTCTCAAACTATTCTTTATGGGTTTTAGACGATGGATGGATCACGAAGGAACCCTGTTGATAAATCCAATAGACAATCCAATGATTGTCCTCCTGAACAAACAATTGTTATGGGAGATGGTGTGAAAAATCATATTTCTATAATCACACAAGCTATGAATCATTCTAGACTTCCAAATGAGCAGAGAAGAGAATAATATTCTATTGATTCCTTAATGAGGCAACATACACCTTCTTCTAGTGGGTCTTCTGATCCACTTGTTGCTGAAAAATAGATAAGTACCACTGAAATGATATTTTCAGTTCTTCAATGTTCTGAACATGATTAATTCATCTTAGTAGTATATCGTTTGGATGTCCAAGCTGATCAATGGTGGAATATTATAAAGAATATGAGGCCAAGAGATTAAATTGAGTCCATGGAATGGGATGAGTTCAAGAACTTATTTTACAATAAATAATTCCCTAATATTCTTCGAACAAAGATAGAGAAGGAGTTTCTTGAACTAAAGAAAAAGTATGATGAATCTGTTGGTGTATACGAAGTAAATTTTACAAGTCATGCAAGGTATGCATCTGGATTTATCATCAAACCTGAAAGTAAAGTTGATCGATTCTTCAGTGGCTTAAAACCAAATCTTCGAAGGGAATTAGCTATAAGAGACTTCAGTAGCTATGAATAAATTGTGTTTTATGCGATCAATATAGATATAAATGTTGGTGTTACTTATCCATCTCATGGTTTTAACAAGAAATGAAAGATAGAGATCATGGAGAAATCTCAGAATAATGGTGAAAAGAAGATGAATTTTTCCTTATTCTCAATGTGTGGAAAGAAGCATGGTGGAGATTGTTTTAAAAGGGACTAGAAAATGTTTTATGTGTGGAAAAGATGGTCATCAAGCAGGTAAGTGTCAAAGTAATGGAAGAAGGGTTATTAATGATGTGAATAAATAAAAGACTGCAAAGAACGCACCACCAACACTTCAATACTTCATGTGCAAGGAAATGGGGCATTATGCTAATAAATGACCTAATCCAAGGGTTATTGATGATGGACATGAGAAACCACTTAAGGGAAAGGACAAACCGAAGTCACATGCGATCACTATTGGCAATGTTGAATATGACGACGATGTGGTGGAATGATTAAGTGTTTATTTAATGGGATTCCAAAATAATGTTGTATATAGTATCGTGGAATATTGGAATATTTATGTATTGATCTATTGTGGTTTTCAATAATTTTATGGTACCGGTAACCATGGAAAGTGATTGAGATATTTTTGGAAAAAATATGATATGCGCATAATGAAGGGATAAGGAGAAAATGAAATGATTGAAAATATTCCTGAGCACATGACTGATATAAGGAAATAGTTATATCATGGTTTGAGTATATAGAATTTTGGGGTTTTGGTATGTGGAAAGAGTTAACTTTTGACATCACTCATGTTTTCATTAAGATTCAATGGGTTTTCATTTTTCAAGAGAATACATGATTATGGCCTTCGAATGTTTGGAATGTGACCAATAAGACATATCTTATGATATGTGGGGATCAACGATTGTATTAACTTTCTTGTTATATGAAATCTCTGGTAATCGTTTTCACTATAATATGAGAGTGGACTACAGTATTATGGATCAGCCTAGAGATTGGAATACATTATATTAGAAATAAGTTAGTATTGTTTAAGGATATAAGTTTTTTCGATATTATTGATGGGATGTTATATTAATGTAGTTTTAGGAAAAGGACAACCTTCAGGATGGGTGACTGCCCATCCTGTCAGACAAGGCTGTGGGAATCAAACCCACAACCAAAGTGCGACTGGCCTTTATCACCTACCACTGGCCTACGAGAAAGTCCTTATTTAGTAGAAACTAGTTTTATTATATTAAGCAGTATGATATATGAAGTATAAGTCCATTTTAGGAACCATATATGATTAATCTCACTATAGATGGACTTATGTATTTTTGATAACTTTTATAACATTTTGTTTGAGATAGATGGATTGACCCATCATTTTATCATATGATCTGCTAACACATCACAAATGACAAATTCAACTTCATTTCTTTAAGAGATGGAGTGGAATTGTCCAATGAATGACCAACGGTGAGTCTGTACCAAAATCATGAAAGTATTTCTTCTAATTTAAATTTCATAAACTTTAGGGAAATGATCATGAAAACAAAAAATTTCGTCCTAGTGCCCTTATATCTGATCAATCAGATGGTACCTTAGATCATCACAAATATATGACATTGTGATTTATGGCTTTTTCATAGCCATGTTCTCTACCACTCTCCATCAGAACTTGATGGTTATATTTTTCTTCCATATCGACATTTTCACCTATGTTCTCTTATATGGAAACCTAGTGATGAGTTTATTTGGGTAATCAATACATTTCATACTTTAGTTTCTAAAATTAAGTTTTAGTATTCCTTTTTATGATGTGGATTTCTATAAAAAGTAAACGATTTATAACCCTGATGAATTTTGAGGATTAAATTCATTTTAAGGGGGATATAATGTAACACCCTGAGATTTTATGAAAAATATTCTTTTAATTTCATTGATGTCTTTTGTTGTAAGCTACAACAAGATTACCTTGTCCTATATGCAACACTGTATGAGCTTGCAGTATACACAACACTATTCTTAGATCATGTTACACAAAATCATGATAATTGTTATTCTATGAAACATTGAGTGTATATATATAAATATATATACATATATTCAATGTATAATTGAAATATGGTTGGATTATGTTATACGAAACAATGGGGGAGTCTTTCCCAACATGCAACCCTGACTTGGCTTGCATTACACTTTATCACGACCTTCCTCAATAGCATGTGTTGTACGCAATACTAGGTTTCTCTAAACAATGATACATGGTTATAATATTAATTTTAACTAGCTTTTAGGAATAGTATCAACTTCATTTTGAATTTTATAACATTATTATTCATCATATACATTTTCTAGAACATGGTATGAGAACCAAATCAATTTTTAGAGTAAAATAAGTATTTATCAAAAAATGTAGTTTTTTCGCCTTTTGATGGTGCACCCACATTAAATCTTGTTTTTGACATGTCTATTAGATAAATTTGAAAAATTAAAATTCTTCTTTGAAATCAAGATATATAAATATACTTTGGATAAAATTTTCATATTATTCTGATAACTTTTATATTTTAAATGAATAGTAAAAACATGCTATATTTTAATTAAAAACAAATTGTTTCATCGTAATAATTTATATGGTTAGATTATCGTTTTAATTGGGTTTAAAGCGTAATTAGAATATATTTTTACCATTTAACCCAATGTTGGTCATTTGAATTAATTTCACTTTGAAATTGGATATAAACAACTATCAATCATTTGATTGTATTTGTTTCATTAAAAACACGCTATTTGTTTTGATAATGGGAATTAAATTTAAAATTAATTAATTCCACATATATGTTATGAATTTGGAAAAATAAACATCATTTTTGAATTCATAATATCAAATAATGATTAGGCTGAATTTTTTGTATTTTTCTGAAAAACTTCAATTTTCGATGAATAGTTAAACCACTTAGTGGTAGTAATAAAACTGACATTTGTTAATTTAAATTAAATTTTACCACTTCTGTGAATTGAATTTCGAAAATCCGAGAGGAACTGTTAATATCAATGGCTAAAATTTTGTTCAATGGGATGAAAATAAATTTTGGTGAATAGTAACTTTTTACTTTTATTTACCACTGTTAAAAGTAAATAGGGTAATTAAGGGTACAAATGATATTAATATTACCCTAACACACGTCCTAATTCTATTGGATAAGTATAATTCAACAAAAAGCAACCTTATAAATAAAATATGACCATTTAGTCCGACATGGATTAGAATAGGACATTTGTTAAAAATTTATTTAAAGAAGGGTTAAAATAGTTAAAATCAATGTTTAATAACTAAATCATTTTTAATAAAGGGTTATACATAAGGTAAATTTGAATATAAATATTAATTAGATAGATAAAACGATTTCCTACATAATGGTATTTTATTTATAATTTTTAGACATTAAATAATTTAATTTATTTATGACACAATGATGATGAAGCAATTAACTTATTTATGAAATAATGACGTAATTGATGTTATAAATACCCAAATAAATATAATTTGAGAATTTTTATAAATTACATTATTTTTATTGGTTAATATGACATGTTATTATTGATATATTTAAAAAATTTCGAACTAGTCATTCTGTTATGATTTTAACAAAAATCAATTATCAAATAGTGTCAAAATTGACATAAAATAGTTTTTAAAACAAATATTATATTATTAATTGTTATTTTATTCCTAAAAAACAATGGTTCGGAAAAAAGACTTACATAAAGGTATATATATTAATAATAAACAACTTGTGGTTCTTTTGGCCTGTTATAGTAGGTTTATTAACATTATACTGTAAGAAAACAAGAAGACCGATAAAAGAAAAATTATGTAACTTAATGGTAAATCTAAATGATAAGGTAAAAATAGAAACATAAACTTTTCTAAATTATATTGGGTGAGAGTATTTCGAACCATCCCCACCTGATCTTATAAATAACTCAATTTTGAGCTATTAAAAACCGAATATGACTTTATAATAAAAAAATATTTTTAGTTATTCCAAAGGTGCCCCTCTCCTCCCTTATAAAAGGGCACCTCCTCCCTCTCTTCCTCACACCACATTGAGGCTTCATGCTCGGAAACCCCAGCCAAATTCTCTTGTACACTTCCCTAAAAACAACCTAGAGGTAATGGGATTCTTCAAAGACCAATTTTAGTGCCCTAATAGGATGTATCAAAGAGGCGCTTTAAAGAAGAGGTAATGTCCGTTAAAGATTCTTTCAACTTTATTTCTTCTTCCACTTATTCTTATTTAGTTGTATCACTATGAAGTAATGAAATAAGTAACACTCATATACTGATATTTTATTATAAGTATCAAACAACCCTATTTCACCATCTAACCATCCTACGGAAAACGAAATTACCGCACGTGTGTATGTACGGAATACCGTCTCCACGCTGTGGTGTAATCTATTTTCCGTCACCACCTTACATGGATGGGTATAATGGTGTAAATAAATAACTATAAATGATTATTGTAAGGATATATTTATTTTGTAATATTATACATACACTTCAATACAATTACACGATCATGGAAATGATATCATCGCTCGAGCGTACCTATGGACTACCGTCTCCACGAATGCGATGAGATTCATTTTCCATTATTAACCATTAAAGAATGATTATAGTGTATATATATTGAATAATAATGAAATATATGACATAATAATGCTACTGTATTTATGTATATATATATTTATGTCATCTATTTAATTTCATTCAATTCAATAAGGAAACAAAAACAGCGTTCATGCATACGTACGGCCTACCATCTCCGTGAACGGTGTATTTCCTTTCTTTTTATAGATCTATAATATATATTTATATGATGAATATATATTATATATAAATAATGTTTTACATTATAGAATTATGTAAATCAGTATATATTTAATAATATCATGAACAACAAGTCGAAACACATACGATAAATGAAGTGATTTTACCCAAAACGCTGCTTTAACATGGAATTTAAAAAATAACGGGTAATATATAGTCATAAGTGAAACATATATAATATCATAACAATGAATATGATTATGTAATAAGTAAATGACATTATTTAATAAAATATACAGGATGTTCTAATCCATACGAATCATATCAGACCTATGGTAAGGGATAACTTTTCCAATCTCGTTTTTATCCGAGATTGTTTATTCGTAAGTATTCACCGGGGTTATATTTATCATCCCTATACAAGTTTTATAAAAATGTTTTCATTAATATTAAGAGTCATTTTTACCCATGTTTGACTTTTACTACATGGTATGTAAGTAATATTTCTTTTGTTTATGTTATGAGGTACATTTTTTACTTTTCTGGAAATGTACGAGAATAAATTTTTTTAAGTATACGGCATGAAACGATTTTTACGTTTTTATAAAGTCTTATTTTCATGAAGCTTCATCCAAAAGATTTCACGAATATTTTCAACAAAATCATTTTCTTTTAAAATTGAATGACATTTTGTGAAAATAAAATTATTTTAAAGAAGAAAGGATATTTTCCCCAAAAATTCATTTCAAGTGTTTTGTCAAAACCGTTTTTCATCTAACATGAAGTTATTTCATATGTGTAGGTTTCATGTATAATGTCTCTATGATTTACATGGTTTCACTTTACTTATTATGAAATGATATCCATTTCTTTTATATAGATTATGTAATGATGGTATGATGATTATGAAACCCAATTTATTTATTGTGTTATTATGAATGTTGTATGTTTATTTTGTTGCACAAGTAATAATGATTTCAATATGAGATGGATGAGACCTATATCTCTCTCCAATGCATTGGGTAAAGAATTATATCTCATGAGATCGACATGGCTAGAACGGAAAGTTAAACAGGTTTAGTAATACAGGACTGGAATGAGGAGTGAACTCGATTCAGAAAGGGACTTTGTCCACCAAGATGGTCTTGGAAGCAATGCTTTGGCTATTATGGAAATCATAACAAGTGTCGAATGGTTTCCACAATTACATGTTTTATTCCCATGCTATTTTATCGTGATTGATGTTCATTTATGATAAATTCCATACTTACTTCCATGATTAATGTCTTTGCTCGAAGTTTTAAGTATAAGATTTCATGTTCATGTTTTTTCCTTCAAATGTTTATTGATTGTTTTTTGTTCTCTATGTTTTCCCTTACTAAGGATTTGAGCTCACCCTTTTTATGTTTTATTTTCCCCAAGAAATAAAGAAAAGTTTTAGGTAAGGAAATGAAAAGGGGAAGATTGTTATGGGAGATGTTGAAGATCTTTCAACATGATTATATCTTTATATTCCATGTTTCCAAAGACAGTAAACTATTACGGTCCTTGTGTGAATGTTTTTGTTATATATTAAGTATTCTGAAAAAGTAATGTAATGTCCATGTACGCCAATATTCAGGTCTTTACAACCCTTCAATACAACTTCAAACTATAATAGCGAATGACAAGACATGTTTTTTTCTATTGATAACATAAAACCTGAGTGGTAAGCCTAGGATCTCTACGATATAACTAAATTAATTATTTATATGATGTCTAGTATATACCTAGAATTATATCTTATATTTAGTGAAGGTGTGTATGGGATATCTATGGCACTTGAATAATATCCCCATGTGGTGACGTAGCATGTAAAAATATATTCCAGCATTGGATGAAGAATATATGGTCACACAAGCGTATCCATGAGGAAATATGAACAATATTAGTTTATTTATTTATTTAAAATTTTAATATAATTATCATATTCACCAAGTAGAGTATCTCAAAAGAATAAACACTCCTTTTATTATATTTTTATGGGAAATCATAAGGTAGTTACCTATTTAGTTTTAATCACACTCCATGGTAGGGATAACATTGGACTTGGGAACCTAAGAGAACATTCACATTTTTTTGGAATTGGATGGGTTGAGGCCCATGAATGATCAAGAAGGATTTCTCAGACATTTAAATATAGATTTGAATAGGGTAAATCATTGTATTTTATGTATCTATTGTTTTATTTTTCTTTATTCGAGTCATTATATGTTAGTTTCATAGTGGGATGTTATAGTCTTTATTTAATGGATGATTATAAATTACTAAAAACATTTGTTACTTCATGATTATATTTATCTTCATTTACATTATGTTTTTTTATTAAATTTCATTTTTATAAATATATCGTTTTCATATGCTTATAGATAAGAATGATCTCCCCTTGATGACATTGTAGGCCCTCACTATTGGTCATCATCCTCCAATATTTGGGGAGCATGCATGAGGCCACGTGGTGAACATGGCTGATTATTTTTCATAACAACCAGGATGGGGTCTGAATGAGATATGAACAACGAAATATCTCATATCATGTTACACAATAAGAAATTATCTTTCAAATCTTTATATATCTTCAAAAATCGTGAATTAATATATATCGATGATTTCTATGATTCAACCAAAAACACCTTTAAATTCAATATTTATAGGACACATAAATAGTTCCTAAATCTAATAATTCCATCACAATCATAGTTGATCTTAGAAAATTTCTGAACTTCTTCAATAGTCTATTATTACATTTTCACATCTTTAATCATCAAATAGATGAATAAATGAACATTAAAATAATAATAATTAGAAATTAACTCATTTCTCAAGATTTTATGTTCCATCGTATTATAATAATTTTGTTTTTTAACAGTTGTAATTCTCATCATTCCCAAACTATAATGGTACTCTCATTATTTAGCTTTAGCAATATTGTTCATTTTATGAGGGTGGTAATGTAAGGAGAAAACATAATAATTAATAAAATATAACAATATTATATATTCTACATTAAACTCGTTATATTTGAATATATTATTTAATCTTCTTAGATATGTTTAAATTTAGTACATTTTAACATATAGATAATCCCTCTATATATATTCTAGGGAAAAGTTACATATTCTTGTAAAAAATAATGTTTTGAGTAATTTTTCACATGTATTTTCAATTAATAAAAGGATATTATAGAACTATATTGTTCTTATTAATGACACATTTTAGTCCATTCACGGATGCATCACTATAAATACAAAACTATTCTCCGTTGAAGGAATTTTGGAGGAAAAGTGAACCGACCAACAATATCATTTTTTCCTTAAAATTCGTTTCACACTGATCATTCCATAAGACCATAACTCATTTATATATAAAAATTGATGGTGGATTAAAATTCATGATAAATTTCATACAAATAATCGATAGTATCTAGATAATAAATGAATAAATGGATTTCAATTATCATGAATAGACAGTATCATTTCCCAATAAAAACATTCATTAAAATATCCACTAGTATACCTTAAAATAAGAATATATCTACATGGATAGAATCATTATAAACTCAAAATTTTATCAAGGTAAATTTAGAATACAAATTATCCTTCTTCACAGTGATCGACACAACTCACAATTGATCATCATTATATTCATTACTCATTGAATATATAAGAATATCATTGATATAGATGACCTCATACACACAATGATAATATATAAAAGATATATTAACTAAATCAGTGATGAAAATGGGGCATTATGAAGTATAAATGGAATCATTTTAAAAATATAATGCCAATACCTAATAACAATTGTAGTTTTTGTGTATATCCTTATTTTTAACACTCAATTTATGATATTATTTAATTATGTTCAATCATATAAAAGTATTTAAAACCTTGAAATTGTTTATAAAATTAATCGACGTAAGGAAGAGGAAACATTTTCTTGATATTGATCTTCTAATGATTCAGATAATAAAAGTAATGACTAATTGAACAATCTTTCTTCCTGACAAAATGAACAAGTTTACCCCATGTATATAGATTGGGGAATTTTAACCCCTTATCAAAATTCCTATCAAAATACATTCTCAAATTTCTTCAACTCAATCAGTGTTATTCTATATATATTCATTGACATATAAATTGTACTATATCTGAGTTGTATTGGTAAAAAATCTTCTCCATTTAGAGGATGACATGGAAAATATTTTAGAAATATGCCATTATATATCAATAAAAAATGAAATACCCTAAATATTTAGATTATCCCTAACAAATTGATATTTATAACATTAATGGATATGAATTATGAAACATGAGTTAAAAAAATTTCAATTGAAATCTCATATTCCACATCATAATGATAAAAAATCAAAGGTTCTATCAGAATATGAAATGGGGAATCAATTCCTCAATAATTGATATGGTATCATTCTAAATAAATCCAATACATTCATGTAATAATATAATTCTTCTTGTTCGAGAATCTATATAAACCCATGAATCTCATACATGAATATTACATAATTTTATATTAATATTCATTTAATTTTATAAAAAAATTCATGCAGATCATAATAGTTTAGATCCATTGGATTGTTGGAAGATAATATTATAATATGGTGAATGATCATCAATTTTTCCCACAATGATCCTCCCATTTAGTAAACATCATATACATACCCTGCATAATTTATTTATTAATAACATGGGAACTTTAAAAAAAGACTAGTGATCATAGATACAAATAATGTTTAATTATAAGAGATATTACCATTGGATCATATGAAGGAATAAAATAAGAGTAAATGAATGTTATAATTAACGTAATTTGGGATGTTTATAAACACAGTATCGAAGAACATAAACACGAATCTTCGAACAATTATTCACATTTAATAAAACATGAATTATAAGAGAATCAATAAACATGAGTCATGATAGAACAAAGTTAGTATTAAACATGGATTTCCAGAATAGTAATTATTATTTAACTCTATATAAATGTATAAAAAGAAAAAAGTTCACTCATTATGGTAACGAAATGAAATCATATCGTTGCATAAATTTTTTGACATGTAACTAGATCAATGCTTAATATTATTGACATGTAACAAAATTAAAGACATAACATCATTAGTTTGTAATCTAGTTCACACATAACATTGGAAACATTTAGTCAATTTGAAACATAAAAATATGAACATGTAATTAGGATCACACATAAATTTATGGAAATGAACAACAAACCCGTTAATAAAATCACAGTATTTGAGGTTTTATAAAATTATTTTCCTATTGTGAAATGTACCTGACTAAAATATGATCACTCTCTATTAAAATCATCATATAATGTATATGGGTCGCTTTCAATTCTATCACTATCATACTAAAATGGTTTCTATTACTATTCTCGACTAATATTACAAAACTATTTTCAATTATCATTCAATCTCTATCCCTATAATTATATATAAATTAGTAACAAATTAATTAGAGGGTGATATAGGGACCACCCATAAAAAAATGAAACTCATAATTATGTGTGTGATTAGATTATAATCATTCAGCATATCATAACCGATTAAATAAAATAGGTATCATAAAAATTTCATTATTTCATAAACTATAGAAAAGGGACATGATTAATAATAATTTTTTAATTGAATAACCATATAAAAATATAGGATTTTAGATGAATTTGTTTGTGGTATAACTCATGGATGTGAAACATGCTTCTTAAACATCACACATCTAAACATAAAACCATCCATATAAATAATATAAATGGTATCGTTAGAAAATATATTGATGAACCATATATAACATCAAATTTTTTAATCATTGATTGAAAATAATGTTGAAGGATTAACATACACATTTTATGAGGAAAATATCCTTTCAAAAATATTTTTAAACATAAATTAGATTGAATATACTATTCATTAAAAATAGCCATAAATATTTGAAATGAATTTTTTATTTATTTAATGTTTTCTAAAGGAATATATCATTTAATTATTGATTAAAAATAATTTTATTAAAACATAAATCATTTAGTTTTTTTGAAAATATGTTTTTTGATGAAAATTTGTTTATGATTAATAAAGATGATTTTTTATTAAAAAATTCATTTTAATCTATTCAAAAATTGAAGAACGAAAAATGATGGGAATAGTATTCTCAAAAAATTAATATATTACATGAAAATTTATGAGGTTTTTTATCTATGAATCATTATAGTATTCACCAAAAACATAACCAACAAATCTCATTAAATGATGAGATCACATCAAAAACTTTTTACGACTTTGGTAACTTTGAATTGTATGATATGTGTGGTAATAAAATTAAATAAGCAGAAATTATAATGAGAATAAATAAATTGATTATATTACATTCAGAATTATCTATATATAAAACTATTAAAATAAAATTGGTGTATAACATGATATATGTTTCAATGAAGGAAATTTTGTAAAAAATTCCCTTACTTATTTACTTATATTTGTAACATTAATACCTATAAAATAATAAAAAATATTGAAAATAAAAATATCATAATAATAATATTATACATGTTATAAAATATCCTAGGTGCAGTATATACACCACGCAGAAGAAATTCATTCTGAGTTTCCATATGTATCCAATAAATAAATGAGAGAGTATAAATTGATTACCATAAGTCTTAAATTCCATAGTACACAATAGAAATTTCTTGTATAATAAATAAATTTTTTTTATAAAATATATTATTGAATTCTACAGTTATATATCTTACCAAATATGGTATTTATATTAACATTTATTTCCATTTCGTTAATAATTCCATGGTTATAGTCATTTTCGTCCAATAACTAAATTGTTTATCATATAAGATTGGATTTATTAATTTTTTGTACTATAACTGTTATCATGGTTCCATAATCTCTAAAATTAATACAATGATATAAATATCATATATATTAATTATTAATGATTTGTAAATGAATAAAATTTCATGAATTGATATAAAATAAATTGTCCATGGAGAAGGTAGGACATAAGTACACATAAATGTTGTTTCAATTTTTTATATTAGATTGAAATCAAGGAAAGTAGATAATATATTATCATTGAATAATAATTTTTATTTCCAATATATCATCTATTTTTGTTGAGAACATCATTGATGCATTCTATTTCAAGTTTGAACAAATCACATCGCTTCACAAGGCAGTTGACCTTCGTACACACAAACCACATGATCATATTTGCTTAAAATGTAATGTACAAATGCATATGTGGTATAATTTTCTAAACAATAAAAATATATTCATACAAGTCATATATATATATAATAACAATAATAATAATAAATAATCTATTAATAATTCACTCTATTCAATTGTCAGTTGTGGTAATGAAAAAATTAATAACATTGGTTCACGAGGAAATATTCTATTGTACGCATGAATGATGAATTCGTAAACCATTTTGTTAAAGTTGATATGTATTTCAGAAATGAAAATAATATAAAATAAATCTCAGTATTTGAATATAATTTTATTGTAATAAATTTATGATATTATAAAAAAATAAATTGGTGGGAGAAGAAAAAACCAAAAAAATTTATGAATGTAACCTGTTATTCGGGATTCCACCTTATGTTTGTACTAAAATCCTTCCTAAACTGATTTTTTTAAAACAATAATTATTTTAAGATGATTTCAGAAAGTATTTACTGTTATTTTAGTAGTTAATGTCAAAAATAAATAGGTGACATGCTTTTAAGAATGTAGGAAATTGGGTTTTCTTTTATGTTTTAGAAATACTAGAATTTTGCAAATATCCAAAAAGTATTCAGTATTGGGATGTCTCTATTATCTCATATACCTCCAAAATGGAAAAATAATGGATGAGAGTGTTTATTTGGTCAAAAAACATCCACCATAATAATGGAATATCATTTCTAACAATTTATTTCATATTCATTAGTGTTACTTGATTATAACCTTTTATTCTTACCACGATAACTTGTATAATATAATTTACCTAGCTAATTAATTATTTAATACTGAAATTCATATGAGTTTTATTTGATAATTTAAACCAATATATATATATATATATATTAATTTATAAAATAAAAATATTTTATTTTTTAAAATAATTATATGATAAACATATATATTTCATAAAGCCATGCATTACCATTAATTGTAGTAATTTATTTGTACTATTTTCAAAAATCATTATGGAAAAAAATTAATTTAACCATATTAGATAACATAAATTTATTTATTACCCAATATGGAATCCATTTTTTCTAAATTATTCATATAAATGCTTTGTCAATTAATTTAAAATTATTCTCATATGTGTAAGGAGGATGCATGTTTTGGAAGCCAAAAATATTAAAAGATTAAGTGGTTATTATATCCAATTTCTATAATAAATTGATTTTAAGAGAAAAAATTTTATTATTAGATTTATAATTGAATTAATTACATGTTCATAAAATTTTTGAATAAAAATTATTTATATAAATAAATTTAACAGAAATCTGGTTTTTAAATTTAAATTCATTATTTTTCACTATTCATCAAAAAAAAGATAATTTTCACACAAATACAAAAAATTCACAACATGATAATGTTATAATTATGTATTAAATAATGATTTTTTATTTATAAAATTATTTGTATAAATGGTTACAAAATTAATTTTAATATTCATTACAAGCATACATAAGAACATTTTTTGGAAGAAATTGTATTTTTGGAATACATTCAGAGTTTACTGAAAATTATATACTTTAATATAAATATTATTTATTTATATAAATTGGGGATAATTAGTTTTTAGAAATTAGTTATTACTATTCATATCACTATGTGTAATGATAAGGATATAATGGTCATAATTAAATTACTATATTAATAATATATTGTGATTTTGATATAAAATATTGTTTTGTATTATGAATGCAAAGCCATTGATTCATTTAGATAAAGAATAAAATAGTGTTTCATGTAGATAAATATTAACATGTAATTTCTCCATATTCATGATAGAAATTAATTTTAATTCATTCAAAACAATAGTTCTTAAAAATTGGGGGAGATTAATTATACCCCCTTAAAAGGAATTTCTCCATCAAATGAAGACTCGGTCATGAACAGTTTAATAATTGAAATATCCTACCATAGAAATCCAAAACATATATACAGTTAATTAAAATTCATTTTGGAATTTATAAAGGAATGTGTTAATGAAATTAATTTTAACACAAATAGGGTTTCCAAATAAGGTAAAAATGGTGAGAAGTGAAAACTAGAAAATGAAAGAGAAATTTACTGAAAAATAATGATGGAGAGTAATAGATAACATGGCTAGGAAAAATTTTAATGATCAAAAATAAATAATCCTAATTTACTAAAAAATATATATCCTCAAAAATAATTATATGATGACATCATTTTATTTCATTACCCTTTTTATAAATATTATTTTTTCAATATAAAATATTGTTAAGTGATTTCATTCTATTTTATATGAACCATCTCAATATTTTATTATGCCTTCATAAATTTCAAATTCATCTCTTAATCTATTAAATTTAGTTTATTTTTATAACCCTAAAGTGCTAATATATTATATGATCCATATATAGAATGATAATTCATTCCTCCTATCATTATATATCATTAAAACGAAATGGTTATCATAGGATATTCAATATGAATAAATATAATTTTGGTGAAATTATAAATTTAATCTTTAAATACACATTAACAGTTAAATTTTAACCATTTCATAAAATTTAACCATTTTAACCTTCAGAAAAATTTAAAATCCAAATGTTTAGAAATATAGTCAATAAATTCCTCAAAATCAAGATAACTGTAATCCCCCATATATCATAATGTGGCATTTTATTTTATCATACCATCATAGTATTTTCTATGGAATCATGGTAATAAATTGATTTATTATAAAACAAGATTGAAAATAATTCGTTATTCCTTATTTGTTAAATAAAACATAATTTATGTGATAAATTCCATAAATAAAAAATAGATTTAAAATACCAAAATGAATCCATAATAAACATTATCAAAAAAATATTTAATTTGTAATTAGGTTGTTTCATAAAAATATTGACATGATATAGAGGTCCATAAATAATAATCATTTTAGTCAACATTAACTCTAAAAATGGTCATAGTGGAAAAATTCTCTTACTGGACCATTTTTAATCTCTGTTCTTTTCATATCCTACAAAATTATGATCACATTCCATTCTAACAATGAATTACTGAACTAGGACCACATACTATTCCAGTATTACCTTGTTTTACGAGGTTCACTTCCCACTCCATTCCACTCAATATCTTGTGATTTTAATCTATTCCAAATTTATTAAAGGTGACATAGTCTATGTGAAGAACATAATGTAAATGATATTTATGTGTGCAATAAAATCATAAAAATTCAACCCATCATATCCTTTGAAATTTAATGTGCATCATAATGATTCCACCATATCATAACCTATGGAAAAGTAAACTGTTTTATAATAATTTCTTTATTTTCTATCTTTTTTAAAGTAGTGGGTTTCATATAAATTTCATTGTGGTATAATGTGTAGACAGAAAATGTGTTTCATAAACATCACAACATCATAAAATAATCCATTTATAAAAATAACATGAAATATATAATTGGATCACATAATAGAAAATCATATGAAATATCAATTTTTTTCAACTGATATGGAACATTATTTTGAATGATCTATTAGTATGATCCTTTAGGAAGACATATTGTTTATAATCATTTTTATATAAAATAAAATAGTTCAAAAATGTTTTTTAATGAAAAACCGATGAATGTATACAATACTGGTTTTAGAATTATGTTAATTTTTTAATGAAGATATAATTTCGATATAAAAAAAGTACATTTTGAGAAACAAAATATTTTTATATCATTTCAAGACGACATGATTTTGAAGGAAAAATAGTTTTCAACCAAAATGATGGTTATTATTTATAGAATTACATATGAACATTGGAGTAAATTAATAGAGGAAAATTAAGGGAACTAATTTATTGTCACTACATAACTAGAGGATAATAAAATTCATCTGTTTTTTGAGAGATGGGTCATAATATTTAATCATCCAAAACAAAGTCAAAAGAGTCCCAACAAACAATGATATTTTAACAGAAAATATGTATCACTTCGGTAAATTGGAATTGGCGGCCCCATAAAGGAATAAAACATTAAAAGACTATGTTTTTATGATAATAAATAAATTCATTATATTTTATTTTGAAGAGGCTATATATTTATATACATTATAAATGAAAATAAATGCATAACATGATATAAGTCTCAATGCAGGAAGATTGGGATAAAAATACATCACCGATTTAGAAGTATTTTATATCCTAATACTATATATATAATAACAAAAAATGATACATTAAATATAACTAATGTAATTTTATTCATGATAAATAATATGATAAGGCAGTATCTACACCACACAAAAGAAACATATGGTGAATTTACAAATGTACTTGATAAATAATAGATAGATTAAAAAACACATAACTTAAGTCATGAATTCTTTCATACACATTAGAAATATAATTTATAAAAAAAATATTATATTTATAATTCTATTTCAGAGTCATATTCACATATAAAATACCATATATTGTATTCTTATGACCGTTTATTACCCATTTATTAATGATTCAATCTTAATGTCATGTTTCATGCAAGAAACTATTTGGTTTTTGTATTAGATTTCATCATTAATTTTCATGGCCATTATATGTTGATCTTGGTTCCAAAATCAATATAATGTTATCTATTTTATAGATATAATATATATTCAGTATATATATATATATTAATCACTAAAAAATTGTGACATGATATGAAATAAATTATTCATGGAAATGGTTGTCTGTATGTATTCATAAACCCAGATTCGATTTTCATGTTGTATTTAAAGACAAAATTATAAATAATATATTATATTTCCATCATATTTTTTTCTATAAAATATATCACATATGTGTATTAAACCCGTCCTTGATATATTCCATGTAATGTATGAATGATTCACATCACTTAGTGGGGAGGTAGTATGTCGTACACATTAATGGCATCATCATATTTTAATGAAATTGATAGTGTAAAATAAAATGTGATATAGTAAATTAAGGAATAATTATAACAACATTTACATAATAAATATCCTATGAAACTATAAATCCATCAATATGTACAATTGTGTGAGGTCGTAATTGAAAAATATACAACATCGATTGACGACGCGGTATTCCGCTGTACACATAAACAATGACTTTTTAACCCATTTGATGGAATTAGAGATGGATCTTGGACATTTCCTCAACATTAAAATACATTGGTTTATGTAATATTAATATTTTATGTTTAATATTGATAAAATAAAAATGTAATTTGTTGGAGAAAGAAATTAATCAATGAACCCGTTGTTTGTCATTAAATATTATTTGTGTACACTAATTATTTTGTTAATGTAATCATTAATAGTATAGATATATTTCATGGATAATGCTTTTTGGATATAGATATTTTTATTAGGATGTGATATTTTTATGTCTGGGATGATCTATATAGGACTAATGTCATGAGTAACGTACGAGAGTGATTTCCATTTTATAGTTGAGGAGTGTCATTTTTGTAAACATAAAAAAATATTCACAATTTGGAGGTCTCCCATATGCCATCTACCGAAAATATTAAATAATAATTTATTGAATTGTTTATTTTGTCAATAAAGACATCAAACACCAAAAAAGTAACAAATTTATAATATATTATTTCTTAGTCATCATGTTTAGTCAATATCACACTTTTATTTTTCAAGAGGTTCACATGAATTTTTGATGAACCTAGGTAAAATTTCATTTAAGACTAAAGTTCATATTTTTTAAATTGATAATTTATTCCCATGGACTCAAAATATGAATTCAAATTTATAAACTAATAATATTTTGTGTTTCTACAATTATTTTTAATAAAATGTCTTGTAATGCGCAATGACCAATCTTAACATTATTTATTATAATTAATTAAAACAGTATTTAGATATAAATTTTTGTAGAAATTATTATTACATTAATAGAAAATATAAAAATTCTTAATAAATTTTTTGATTCCATTTTCCTAAATTCAACTCACATAGGTGTTATAGTAAAAATTTAAAATTTATCACAAGGAAGCAATGAGAAATCAGGTTTCAAAAGAGAAAAAGATCAAAAGTTTATAATGTTTGGATATAAAAGTTTTATAATAAATTGATTCCAATGGCATAAATAGGAATAATATATTTATAATTAAAATAATTACACTTTATAAATATATTAAAATATAATTTCACATTCTAAATAAATTAATCAAAATGGTGGATTTCAATATAAAATCATTATTTTTCATTAATAAAAAAATATATCTTTTCAAAAAAATACTAAAGAATTTTCCTTATCTTATTTTGAAATGATAAAATATAAAATTATATCTATTTTAAAAAATTAATTTTATTAAATTTTCAATAGTATATTTTATTTCTATTCTAAAAAATACATTAAATGTTTTATGATAAAATTTCATTTTTCAAACTTATAACAAATTTTTTATAAAAAATATGTATTTTTCAATCCATATTATTTCTATATATAAAAAATGAATATTTATATATATTGATTATTTATTATTTTAATATCATTAATTTTTATTTCTAGGGTAAACATACATTGTTTGAGTAACTATACTAAAAATAAATCATAGTTATGTTAGAACTCAATTTTTCGTATACTGTAGGATACGCCACTCTTGCATGTACGGTGATATTAACTTGGGGTACCATTTAGATTAATCATAACATAATTATTCTTTTAGTGTAATATATCAATGAAATTTTAGTTTTTTGTAAAAAAAGTCATTGAAACTCAATTTATTGTAAAACAATAAGATTTACTAGAATCTCATTCAATAAAACATCAATCAAAGAATAACTATACACTTTATATGTGATCAATGTAAATTTATGATTTTTTACCACTAACCCGACATCTAATCATTATGACTATAATGTGATACTTGTAATAATTCTTTATAAAATAATTATTTGAAGATCCATTATCAAATAAGAGATTAATTGTTCTTGATTAGATGACATGTGTTACTTTTCTATCTTCATTCTCTTAACCGACCCTTTAAATCTTGATCTCTATATATTTCCATTTATATTTAATATTAAGCTAATTTTATGAGTAAAAATATTAGTCCTTTCAAATATTATACTAGTTCATGAAATTATTTTACTATAATAGTCTTTATTGTAGATGTGTGCGCTGTGTATTAGTTAGAATCGTTTTTCCTCTGTTATATAAACTAGAAATTTTATTTCATATTGGAATATATGAAGTTTATAATAACCACTTCCACAATTATTTATCCTAATTGTTAAATTAATGTAATCACATTGATCATTCATCCCACATTTATAGCATATAGATTATATGAATTAATTTCCATTAGTTTTATTCAACATTTCACCATATTCCTTCATCCTATTCTGATCAAAACCATGAGAATGAGGGAAACATCCAATTTCCATTCCAACAATGAGATCTTATCGAACTATTTATTCGTGTCTATTAAAAGTTCTTATAGATGATAGTTTTCATAGAATTTTTTGATTTCACCAATTAATCATGAAATATTTCAATCAAGGTATATAATTAAACCAGTACCACACCTTGGATGTCTTGTAAAATTTAACTCATTGGGACCATTTGATTCATCATTCTTATTTATAATATCATGTAATTCATTCATTATTTTGTATATATATAATAAAATTAATTCACATAATAAAACATATAATATAATAATGATTCCATTTCATAGAGTCAATTTCATCAAATTACATTGTATTCTTAATGAGATTCCACCATTGTTCTATTTCCTGTTCCAATCAATAAATGATTGTTACAGAGTTTTCATGTTAAAATCAGTAGAGAACCAAAAATAAATTCTTAGAGGTACCAATCCATCTATTGACATCTATTTCAATAAAGACCATATTATATAAGGTGTGTTTTTCTCTTGAGATACTCAACGATACATTGTCCACACATTTGATCATTCCAAACCGCAATATGTTTAATTTCATAAGGATGTTTTTTTTGATTAATAAAAACAATCAACATTCAAGATTCTATGAAATTATTTCATTTAGAGGATAATAATTTCATTATCAATAAATTTCATTTTTATCACAGATTATAATAATTTTAACCATTGGCAAAATCAAAATATGTATATATATATATATATATTTACATATATATATATATATATTAAATATGAAGAAGGAATAATCAGATTTTTAAATCATATAATAAAGAAAGATTTAATAGGATGTCTAAATCGTGATAACTTCTTTTCAATCAATGACCCAATATGATTAACCAAGGTAATAAATGTTCATTATCATTTCAAATACCTTATAGTGGTTCATAATGAAAAATTAAAATATCCTCACTAAATATAGAGGAGTTTCAAACTAGTTGTATAGTAAGGGTCCATTCACCATGCATCATGATGAAGACAATGATATACTAGATCAACCATTTTCTAGGTTATAACCCCTAAAAAAATCTTTTCCAAAACCACATACCCTTGTATTATCTAGGCATTGATGCATTGTTTAGAAAACCACATGATCACTACCATACCCAAACATTAGGGCCTTTCAATATACATAAGATTATTGGTATCGTTATTAATTTATTTTAAAAATAATAATGTCCATAAAAAATTAAACACTTATCTGATACCAACTACATATTACCAATTATGTCCTAGAAACATCATATTAGTATTTAATAATATTTAATATATTTAAAAACATTACACACCCTGGATCCATATATTATTAGTATAATTAGAGACCAAATATATATAAATATTATTTATTTATAATATTAATAATTCATAATATCATTCATATACGATACTCTTATAGACTCAGTATATGTAGTATGCTTCTACAGAAAAAGGAGAGAGTAATTAAAACATATGAATGGGAGAGTTGAGATAACCAATAAGAGAAAACATGGGAGATATAAACCAATAGTCATATGAAATATTATCATGTCCATAATTGTAAATGAACATGTGATTTTCAATATATAATAATACCCAACAACTCATATTTCATAATCATGGGTCCTGGAATAAAACATTAACATCTTAAATGATCACATAACATTAAAAAATTAATCAAGAACTGTGACATCAAATCATATGAAAAAAAGGAAATTCATAAAATTGTGCACTATAAAATGCAAAAAACATTTTCATATGACATGGTTAACTAAAAATACAATCTAATAAAATATAATCATATTAGAAATAAAAACTTATTTTTCATATCAAATCATATTATATATCACCACCAATTTCACTATTCATAGTGAATCAATAATACCTATTAGTTTTGTAATCTATATCAATCATAGCAACTTATTTCACTAATTTTTTTCATCAAATATAAGGATTTCCCTAATTCAATGGTGGTCTATAATAGACCCACCATTAATATTTTGAAAAATGAAAATATATAAACAAGAATATCATTGAACGTTCCTCATTTCATTATATCATAACCGCTATAAAAAAACTACATTCATAAACATTTCATAATTTCCTAATAGTAGAATAGGAAGAATAGACGGGAGTATCATAAAGATTTCATCATATAATATTAAACCATTGGTAATGAAATGAGATTCAATGAATACATCATAAATCATCATCATAAGAAATCCATATAAATATAGTAAATTTTATCATAATATCATATCCCCATTTAATAAAAAACAAATAATTTATGTTGATATAGTTGAAAAATTCCCATAAAATAAAATTTTAATATTTCTTTGAAATCATGATAAAATTTACATTTTAATAGATTCATGTTTTTAAAAAGGAGGAGAATATTAAAAAAATAATTTTTTTAGAAAATAAACATAGGATGTTCTAAATGAGTATAGAATTTAAATAATGGTGACAATTATAGGAAAATCCATTCATGTTATATATGTTAAAATAAAAGATTTATTAACACTTTTATGGAAAGATAAAAAAATATATTAAGAAAGAATTTTAAAATATTAAATAATAACATTTTGAAATAAATTAAATGGTTGTGATGATAAAATTTTTATAAACTTACTTGTATTATTAATATATTTCATAATTATTTTTTAAACACATTCAACTTGGTAGAAAAAGTTCATCCACCCTAGAGGAAATAAAGGATATTCTTTTGAGAGAAATTTAAATAATTTTAAATACCAAAGATGGAAAATTGTTATTATAATATAAATTATATTATTATATAACTTTAGGAAAATATTTAATGTTTATTGAATAAAAACAATACAATTTCTATCATTGTATATTTTTTCCTATAAATCCTTGAAAATAAATGAGATAGTAATATAGACACTCGCCTCGAGTCATATATAACATCTTACAAGTTAGAAAATTTTGTATGATATATATATATTATACATATTTTATAAAACAAAAATCATATATATCATTATGAAAATGATTTATAAATGAAACTTTATCACCAATTTATTTACAATTATTTATTAAAATAATTATACCTTGGTATAACAACATTATTTGTGTGTAATGTTTTGGTTTGACAATTAGAGTTCTTTTACATTGATCATGGCACAAACATATTTAGAATTTTATTATTTCAATTATTAAGAAATTTAGTAATCATAAAACTTTTAAAACTATTCATTCACACCGATGATGAATAATTAATTATATACCTATGTGTAAATTGTAGTCCATACGTACATGTAAGCGATGTTTCAACTTTTAAATGTATGAAATGAAAGGAAATTACATTTTAATTCAAAATTAAAGAAATATTATAATATCATATATATATTATATTTTAATTTAATCCAATAATACGACCATTAATTTTAATCAAATATGAATAAAGTAATGCATCTCTACACAGAGGAGTTAGTCCCCACATACATATGAGATATGTTTTCTTTTACCATATGATTGAAAAGATGCGGATTATGTATATATCATTATCATAATAATAATATTTTTTATCTCAGATATTTATTTAATTATTTTTCAATTTATTAAAGAGTATTTTGAGAAGTTATAATAAGAAATTAAATTGAAAGTAATTGGTTCGGAGTTATATATATTTGGTCAATAACCTCTTTTCTAATACACCATAAGTATTGAAAGGATGATTTTTTTGAAATAGTTGAATCATAAGGATGTGGGGAATGAATATTTGGTTCCATTAGGTATTTTTATGATGATATATAAGGGTCATTCCTTGAAAATAATAGAGAAGGCATGGTGAGCATTTATATGTGAGGGGAACCCTTCAAACGGCCAAATGTTTAAAACTAATGTAAATTAATTTTCATTACCACATGGTTAAACATGTATATGTATATAATATAATATTATAATGTGTATAAATCATCTCTTCAAATAATATTTATATATGTTTAGTTGTATTTTTACTAATTTGAATTAGTTTAAAACTGAATAATCCTTTTGATTATTACTCTAAGATAATTTAAATTTAGTGGTCATGAATGTTATTATAAAATAGTAATTAATCAATAATTGTAAAATGGATTCTATTTGATACTTCTTACATTTACATCTCTATTTATTGGATGTTTTTATTAAATTTTAAATCATTCAAGAAAATTATATTTATTATAAGATACATTTGAAGACAAATTCGAGAACGTTGGCATAATTTTACTATAAAAACAACAATATAGAAATGGATTTATAATTAAAGTTTTTATAATATAAATAATATTTAATATTTATCTACATTATTATTTGGACATAATAATTTATCCACAATATATTATATTCAATAATTTTAAAATTATTTATTTTTTGTATTTCTTGAGCATGTATTGTGTCTCCATTGATTAAACATTTAAGGTAATTATACAATCACTAAAAATTAAATATAAATTTTTATTATAAAAATCTTATTCAAATGTAAATTTACAATTCATAATCAATGATAAACACTTTTTATCCTTGTGAAAAAATATTATATTTATTAAAAAGTTTAAATAATAAAATTAGAATTATTTTTTACATGAAATTATGATAATGTGACTATCAAAGAAAAAACTACACAATGTTGAAATATATTTTATTATTTAGTGAATATGGGTGATCAAAACGCATCATATGGAAATATGGAATGCATTACATATATTATTAAGGATTTATATCATTATTTTGATGCTTAAATATGTTATTTACCATTGCAATGGTGAAAAATATTTTCAATGATTACAATTAATAATATTAAAAAATATATGAGACCTATATAAAAATTATAATCCAAATGAAACCATATATAGAATTATTTTTTAGTGATTTAATTTCATGAAGATTAATTAATTCATTTTAAAATATAAATAAAAAACACTATGAAAAAAATTACAATGATATAAATTCTTATGTTGAAAACAAGATTTATTTATATCTAATTGATAGACAACACCATTAGATGATCACAAAAAATTGGATTGACTATATTGTCTACATATTTCATTACAGTCACTAATAAATAGTAATTAATATAATTTATTATGATAATAGACATGTAATGCGTAAAACCATTTTTCAATAAAAACAGAACAGTATTTTTAAAAACAAATTATTTTATTTTCTAGTAAATTGATAACCAATTGAAATAATTATTAAATTGGTCATTTTTTTTCATATTATATTTAGTCAAATTCATACCCTACAGTCCAGTGGAATGGAAATAACTAGCAGATTAAATAATAATATTGCAATAGAATATCGTAGTTTGATTTAACTCATAATTTGGTTTAAAGAAATGAATCATGTAAAATTTATTTATATAAAATATATATAATAGAATATTTTGGTGTTTCATTACCATGATGTGTTTATTTTTCTTCATCTTGCGGCCAATCTAGTGAGCCATGATTGATCAAATACATATATGTTGATTCCTCATGCTATAAATATTTCCACTCATCTAGACATCTGTTTTGTAGACTTGATCATAAATTTAAACGATCTCTTTGTAGGTTTAATCAAATATAACATGTTATTGTTCATTATATAAATATTTAATTGGATGATAGGAATGGATTCTTGAAACATCTTCATGCACAACTACAATAAATATAAAATAATTTAAAATGTTTTTCCTAGTCATTTGAAATATTTTTTCGAATCAATATTATACATCATGTGGCCAATTTGATAGTTTGAGATACGAATTCCTGATTTATATAATGAAAATGAATTTAATAGAATTATTTCATGGGGTATCTCAACACATATAGAGGATTGAAATATTTTCTAGAAAATAATTTACAATCCCAAATCACAGAATATATTATATATTTAATAAACAAGATTTTAAATCCTTCAGAAAAAAATTATACACCAACTCAAAGTAATTTCACAATTGTAGTTGATAATATTATTTAATAGGAGAATATCTATTACAATTAATAAAAAATCTTTAAAAATTATTTTTTAATCAATTCCGATGTTCTTATTCAGACACATTAATATTCCATATTCATCAAAAATCTATTCCTGATTGTTTTATAACATACCATCAATGAGAATTTTTATCACTATTATATAATGTTTAATTAATAGAAGGCAATAATAATATTTCTAACAATATTATAAATTTTATTTTTTATGAAATTAACCATTCATATTATAAGAGGAAATTATTTCTTCTTTATAGTATGAATATTTCAACTTTATAATTTAACTCAGGGTTAGTTGGTATGATTTTAAAATAAATTAAAAAAATAAAAAGGTCATGGATCTTAATAAAATTAATATTTTTTTAATAATAATTTGGAAATTTCCCTAGTGAACCCTCCAATGAAAATATCAATATGTCTCAGTAACACCATCTTCATAAATTGGGTGATCAGTCAATAAGTGTGACGAATATTGAATTTCTATTCCTTTTACAAATTTTTTATAATTATTGTAGACAATAAATTTCTAACAAATATTATATTCTAATATTTATCATTTTTAATTTTATATTCACAATCTAATTGGATGATACCTATAATATAATTATGAATGGATCATTCCCATATGAGCTAATATTTCAAAAATTGTTACAGATCCCTAATTTTTTCATGCATTTGAATTTCATCTTAAAAACACATGAACCACATTCCCCTAATTTTTTTCTCTAAATCACGAATAAAATAATTTATTGTAGTGGTATATAAGATATTATTTTTTTTGTAATGTGGCTTCAACAGTTATATGATTTCATGAAATATAAGGTATTAACATGGATTGATAACTTGGTAGGACTTTTATAGATGAATATGTATTCCAAAATAAACATGTTTATGCGTTATTAATGGATTACATCAAGGAGCGTGAAATCCTGAAGATTAATATGAGGCTTGAGGATGGGTCCCTCACATCTGATGCGGGTTAGGCGGGGAGTATGGCCTTGGAGCACATGGATGGTCTTCTGGCGGAGGAAACCTCTTCTAGCTTCGAAAGGGATGTTGCGGAATGTGGTGGGTTCTTGGGAATCCTGCCTCTCCTGGATAATGGCCCAGATGACATATGACTCTATTATATCCCTCATGAGGAGGAAGTTTGGGAATCGCTTTTGAGTACGCCAGTGGACAGTGCACCTGGCCCGAATGGGTTTCCATTCTACTTCTATAGAGCTGCTTGGGAGCTGGGGGGTCCTGCATCTTGTGGAAGAGGTGCAGGATTACTTCGGCGGTGGTTCCTTGAACAATGGTTTTTCCTCCTCAAGGGTGGTCCTTATTCCAATTATTATAAGCAATACTCTTTTCAACCACTTCTGGAACATATGTCTTTATAACGTGTCTTAAATATCTTGGCCCCGGTTATTGGGAGGAGAATCTCTAGGATCCTTCCCAAGTTAGTCTTAGAGGAGAAGCATGGGTTCATCAAGGGCTGGAGCATTCAAGGGGCAATTGGCATTGCTAGCGAATTGTTTAACGACATCAACAAGCGTGTAGTGGGGTCCAACGTTATCTTCTAAGTGGATATGAACATGGCTTAAGAAAACATTGAATGGAGATTTATCATTCGCGTTATGAGAAAGATGGGATTCCATGATTGGTTCTGTGACATATTATTTAGGTTTGATTCATCACCTTGGTTATTGATCTCATTACTAAGTAAGAGCTTTAGTTTCTTTTAGTACGAAAGGGGCATCAGGCAGGGAGATCTGCAGTCACCTTTTCAGTTTGTGCTCACCTAGGATACTCTGTCTAGAAACATGAACTGTTTCTTAGCTATGGGAAAGTTTAAGACCTTCCATGGAAGAGGTATCATGGGTAGTATTTTCCAGTTGATGTTTGATGATTATATTTTGTTGTTCATGAATAGAAGACTCAGATCCTTGTGCCACCTTAGAGACATCCTCTGCAGCTATTCCAGGCTCAGTGGGCAAGATATTAACACAGAGAAGAGTCATGTGTTTATCCCGAAGAAATGCTCAGAATGAGGGTGCAGGGAGATACAAAAAATCCTTGGGTGTCGAAGGAAGCAGTTTCTGATGTTGTACCTTGGGGTTCCAATCTATTTTGTATGCATTAGAAAACAACAATTAAAAACAATCTCGATTTCCTCCTGGGTAGGATATTCACATGGAAGAAAAAGATTATCTCTTTTGGAGGGTGTGTCATGCTGATAAACAGTTTCCTCACATTCATACCCATGCACACATTCTCTATCATTAAAAATCTGAAAGGCACTCTGGAAAGGATGGAGAAGATTATGGAAACATTCCTTTCGGATGAAAAGAGGGAAGGGCGATGCCATTGGGCATCTTGTAAGGGGTTGTCACTCCATGTGGAGGAAGGAGGTGTCAGCCTTTGCGATATTCAGGACACCATCCTCTACTTACAGGTGATGATGGCATGGGAAATCATTAGTGGGGAGACACTCTGGGTGAAATTTTTCAATATGTGGTATAGATGGCAAGAGGAGGATGTCACTCATGGTGCTATGGTATTGGACAAATGCATGTTATCTCATCTCTAGACCTTGTAAAATTAAACAAGATGGGTGGTTGGCCGCGGGGACATCAGTTTCTAGAATGCCAACTAGGTGGGTGAGGTCCTTGCTTTCCCAGGCTGCCCATATCCTGATATCTCTTTCCAGGATGCATGCATTTTGTATGATTTTATATATGTGGCCTTAAAACTTGGTTTTATGAGATAGTTTAATGGCATCATTATGAGTGATGATCCAGACTTATGCTACTTTTCAGAGACTAGCTCAGGTAGGTACAATAGCAGAAGGTATAGGGAGATTCTTCAATGGGATTACAACTTTGAAGAGAGGGTTCCGGTTGTCTAGTTATACGAGGGTCCCACAAGGATGAACTTTCTACTTTGGAGAGTCAGCGAAAGGGAGCTCCCCACTAAGGATAATATCCAGAAGAATGGAATTCATATAAATTCTCGATGCTATTGCTGCACGTTCCAACAATCCGAGACGAAGAGACATCTTTTATTCCAGGGAAAATGGTATTCCTACCTCTGGTCGTTCTTCAACCACCCTCAGCAATTGGGTAGCAATCCCAGATCCCCTCAGGAGTTTGTGTTCACATGGTTCTCAGGCACTGATAACAGATCGATGGAACGCAACATCAGAGTTATCATTTTGATTGCCATCTGCTGGATCATATGGGAGGCACAAAACTAGGTTCGTCTCGGGTCCCCTTGTTCCCCATGTCCCCTTGAGGTTTCACACTAATTTCTTATTGTGGAAATTTCCTCACTCATCAAAGGTGGACTCGTGTTGGAAACAGTATGAAATTTACTCAATCAGCCATGCATGAAAAATAGGGAAAGTAGATCCTGGGATAAGTGGAAACCACTGAGACATGGATTGAAACTTAATATTGATGGCACCAATATGGAAGGGGCCATGAGAGGTGGAGGACTGCTTAGGGAATGTTGGGGCTCCGTCCTTGTTGCCTTTAGCTCATTCTATGATCCAGGTTTCTCTTTAGGTGCGGAGGTTCGGGCCCTTCATTCCGAGGTCATGGTATGCATAAGGAAAGGGTTACAGATCACCGAGGTTGAGTCTGATTCAGAGGTACTTGTCAAGGCTCTTTAAGGAAGTCATCGGATTCCATGGAGCTGGAATACCTCATCCGGAGATGCTGGACAAAGACTGATCATGGGAGGATTATTCAACATAGTTGGAGAGAATCCAACATTCTAGCCGACAGACTTGCCAAGTTAGGTCGGCGGGAGGAATCTCTTATGATCTATGAAGGCCTTCATTCATTACCCCTCGAGTGTATCCGTGTGGTGCAAGGGGATTCCATGGGCCATAATTTCTTTCAGTCTCCATGAGGACTTGATTCATTTTGTTTTCCTTTTGCACAAATTAATAAAAGTAATAACATTCATGAAATATGTTGGAAAACCCAAAAAAAATATAAAATTATTTTAATTTTCATCGTAGGATTGTGAGATTACTTTTACTCTTAGATACTAATGAGAATCAAATTAGAAAATTATTCCAAGTCATTGGAATTTTATAGTACATAAAAATAGAGAATATTAAATAAAAATAATAAATTAGTATCATTTTTAAAAAATTATATATATCCTTAAATATCAGATCACTTATATATAAAGATTAATGATACTTAATTTCCGAGGAAAATAAAAAACACCATACTATCAATTAAAAACCAAAAACAAATTAGAACCCCATATAAGAAATATCCTCCACATACATAACACACATTACCTGAATATAAATATATACAAATGATTTTAAAATATGAAATATTCAATATATTATTCAATATTGAATGAAGACATTACAAGATATGACTATTATTTATTTCTAATTTAGGAAGTAAAAAAATATTAATTATTTTTATTTAGGTGTTTTACCAATAATAAATCATTTTAGTATAAATATTAATGATATAAACGATCACATATAAATAAAATAGATTATACCACATACACGAGATAATTATTCATGAAATACACAAAAGCATAATTTGGGTTCAAAAAGGTTCACAAGCTACTATAAATTATTGTTGAATAAAACATGTTATTAAACAATTTGAAAGAAAATAAAATAAATATATATTCAAAATGGTACATAATATTTGGTATAATTTGAAAGTAATTTATTTTATCTAGTATTCCTATTGTTGTATAATTTTAGTTTTCCATATATTATATTAGGTTCTCTTTGGTTTCATATGTGTGTAACGCTAATTTAATTCAATTTTATATTCCTAAAAAATAAAATAAAATAGAGTATTATGGAATATAAATAAAAAAATTATAACATATTTAAATAAATAATAATGTTGGATAAATTTTGTTTAATACCATCCCTTGGGGTTTTCTTTATGGAGCATCGAGGACATGTTTTTCCTCCCCATGTGTAATATCTATCACGTCATTAATCTGGAGGAGCATGTTTAAATGTATTAAATCATTAAAAATAAATATTGGGAATATATTTATATTATATATTAAATAAAATTTCAATATAAATTAATTGTAATAAAAAATATTGCATCATTTCAATTTGAATAGCCTCTAGAATGACCAATGCTCCAAGGTGATATGATTGAAGCAGATGGTATTCAACCTCCTCTATCCTCTCTTAAAAAACCTAAAACTTTTTTCTTCTATTATATTTAAAAATCGTGCGTATTCTATGTTTTTTCATCCATCATAGACATTGAAAAACACATGACATACACGGATCAGTTAAAATACTTCAATAATAATTTCCAATATGTTAGTATATTATATAAAATAATAATTTTATCTAATCCCAACACTCATGTACTCGAGGTATCAAAAATTATTTTTTAATATCTTAAAAAAATGATCAATTTCAAAATTGAAAAGTTTATCATAATAAAATATCATGGCACAATATTCATTTAATCATCATCCTTTTATTTTTTTAGGTTTTTAAAAAACATTATCCGGTCTACTGTATGTGTTTTTTGTTTCTTTTCAATATGTTGGTGAATATAATGTTGAAGACCATGGACGAAATTTATTTTCCTCCTATATAATTCAATCATGATTAATATTTTATAAAAACCCATATCCCATGGTTGATTAGATTATGTTTCTATAAATACTTTTATATAATGGTCTATATGTATTTTATGAATAAAGGAATATATTTAAAAATATAACATTAATAAATTCATGAAATCATAAAATTAATGAGTGATTATATGTTCATGTGGTTCTATATTCATTTTTTATATATCTAAACACACTAGGTTTTTATAGAGACTGTCTTGTAGGATATTTCACCACTGAAGGATTAAGTGTTAATGAATGCATACCGATCATTAAAATATAATTTGTACAGTTAAATATTTATTTTTAATATATTTTATTATTTTTAAATAAGGGGGAAATGTTTCTAATTTATGAATTAAATATAAGAAGAAAAAAATAATGAAATTTATTATAGGATATGGCAGAAACATGGGAGATTTACAAAATAAAAGTTTAAAAAACATTATCCTAAGTAATGTTACTAGAAACACAATTTATCATTATTATTAATATACTATTTGAATCATTATATATTGAATTATTTATAGTTTCCAATGCATCACATTATTAAAGCTATTTCATCCTATTTAATAGTATCCTCTAATTATGAAAGAACTTTTATCTCAGTGTAGTTTTTTACAGCATACCGTGTGTAGATTTATCAATTTCATAGATAAATTAATCGATCCATTACACTAATAATTCACATTACAGATCCAAAAAAAAATTATTATTTAATTTTGAATGAATAATAAAAATTGAGCCATTGTAGAGTTATTGATGATTACATGACTCGCGATAAAATTGCTTTATGACTCACAATTTCAATATTTGAAAAACGAATAATATGTTATTTAATGAAAAAATAAACATTCATGATTCAATCCATTGAATAAAATAAGTCAATTTTTTATTTATAATTATATATTTTTCTATTATGTTATAATTTGAATAAGAGAAAAAATTAGTAGATGATGAAAAGAGACTAATAGAGAATGAAAATAATATTTGAAAAAGGAAAAATTCTGGGAACAAAGAGATATACTAATTAAACAACTTATTAATACGAATAAAAATTATATCGTAATAAAAAAAATTCGAATGATAGGATATTATTAACAATGATTTATAATTATTTAAAAATGATGGTATTTTAAACAAAATTTCAGCAGAATAGGGCGAACAACAACAAATGTAAATAGAAGAATGATTTAAAAAAAGCGAATAAAGATAATAAATCGATAGTGTTGAACAAAAATAATATTACATTACATCATAAATATATTTTAGAAGTAATATATTAAGTTTCACATAGATAATAATTATTTTAGGTTTATGGATACATTTTTATAGTTATTTGACTATGATTTATAAAGTTAAAGATAGAGAAATAGTGTGTTTTTGGTTCATGATTATTTGACTTTCGGTATCTTTTGAAATCTCATTCAATTACCCATATTAGTGAAACAAATTAATGAAAATATTATATCACCCTAATCAATGAATGGGAATTGATAGATGGTTTTATGTAAGTGATATCATTCATAATGTTTTTTCCATGGGAGAAGGAATTAATATTTTGTGATTTGGGATGTTTTATACATTGTTTAATGATTTTAGAGTCATAGATTGTATGAAAAATGTGGGTATAGACTTAAATATAAGAGTATAGTGATAGAGGTGTCGAATCAGTTTTGTATACAGAGATGGATGTAGAGTGGAATGGTGTATGGGGATAGTGGTACAAAAATTGGATGTTAAATTAAGGAAGTGATTTATAGTTATGTCGATTAATGGTATAAGATTTGTACATAATTTATTTTATTGGTTATAAGTTAGATGATTTTAGTGGTGGGGTGATTTTTTTTCATTTGGTAATAATATTGAATTAGTTTGATGTGATGTTGGAGCATGAAAGATCTAGATTCCCCATATATTCCTTACACTGAACCCATTATGGAAAATCTATAGAAAAATATATCTTTATTTTTCTTTTAAATTATTTTTCATGTTTTATAATTGGAATATCTTTTGGGATTTCAAAATTGAACTGAGGGATATAGTGGTGTAACATTTATTATGGGTAACAAATTATAACTATTTAAAAAAAATTATAAACTGCTGAAGGAAATATGTTATTTATGATTGTGCGCCACACCATCCAAAAAATAAATTGTGTGAGGATATTATTTTAAAATGTGGTGATGTGATGGTAAATCTTTAACATAAAATGTTTCATTAGTGTGAGGTTATTTGAGGTTCATTATTTTCTCTAAATGGATTAGTTGGTTGAACTGGTTTGTCCTAGTGCTTGAATGAGTACATCTACTGGTCGAAAAAAATTCAAAAATACGTATAATATCCCACATTGAGTGGATCTAGTGCGATCAAAAGAACAAAAAATATCTATAATGTGAAATCTGGTCGTTTTTATACATGTAAGATCCAATATATGTGATGAAATCTTTTAAATTGTTTACCTTACAAAAAATGGATTCTTCAAAATTACATTGTGCTGGATGGATAATCTATATGGTTTATCCCGTGATTATAAAATGCAGTCTTCATTATATAGAAAAATTGCATCAATTCGACCTCCCTCTGAATGGCACAAAGGCCTTATTTTTTTATTTTATTATAAATAAACCCCCTTTTAAGTGTTGAAGGGGAACCCATACATGACCCGTAGGCCCAAGGCACAAGGCCTGACATGACCCGCAATACATGACCTGAAGTCCCAGAGGCATACCATTCTCATTACATGACACGTAGGCCTAGCCCACTAGAACTGCCCCTCTAAAGCATCTTTCTCAACTCAATTACCATTATAAGAACCTATAGGAATTTAATATTCCACTAATAATTTATAGAAATCATCAAAGAAACAATATTAGTGAAAATTTCAAATCATTTTCTATACTCTGTTGATTTGAAACATACTTCAAGGTATATTATCCACTTAAACAATTATGGAGTATCGAACATATTATATATCATAAAGGGGAATCATAGGTATCAATTTGTAGTATATATCTTTTGGGGGGATAATCCACTGTAAAAAAGATCCACATCATAACATGGCTTAGTGTCCTTCATCCAATACAATCCAAAATAAATACCATATCCATTACTCACATGTATCACAACGAATTAAAATATTATATTCAATAAAAATTTATATAATTTTGGACAATAATCAATTGTAGGGTTGGTAATTTGAAGATAAAATTTTCACAATGTGGAAAAAGAAGATATATTAACATCTTCTAATTGTCAATGTGGTTAATATGATTTTAACTCAGAATACTACAAATCTAAATATGGTATGATTACATTTAATCAAACTATGAAAAGGTGGGATAATTTTAATCTCTTGTGATCATTATTGGTTCGAGGTTTGAAGAGGAAGAATAAATGAAAGGGGAAAAAACATTTTAAGATAGGTTCATGTTATATTTATATATCTATAATGACACTATTTAGTAATCCACCTAATGATACACTGTGAATTAAATAAACAAAATAATAAAAATCTATATGAAACAATTATTTATTTTACTCATACAATGTATTTACCTCAACACAATAACAACAAAATGAAAGAAACCTGTCAAAAATCCTATAGATCAACCATAAATTCTCTAAATTATTTATATTAAATTATTTATTGTTTTATTAGTGATATCATGGATATTGTAATGGTCTTTAAATATATTTATGATCATTGGGGAATCATCTCTTTGATCTGAGATATATTTTTTTGATCAGGGTGCCCAGACCCTCCCATTATCTCTCTAGAACATATCAGTAAAGAAGTTGAGTTTCTAAAGAATAATCTCAGGAATAGTTCTTCAAATTATATCTTATATATAAAGTTAATTATATCATATAAAAATTTAAATTCTTCACTTAAAAATTTATGGCTTTCAATTTAACCCATTTTTTTTATATTTTGTCCAATTTAAAATTTCACAAATTTTCGTTGTGTTTTATCACATTTATATATCATAAAATGATGGTTATATAATAAAATATGAGACGTAAACTTTAATTTTAACTTAAATAAATATTTAACAAACTTTGAACAATTATTTCTCATTGATATAATATTTCATTATATACATTGAATAAATTTTCAATAATTATAGTTATTAATTTTAAAACAAATTATTCAAAACCCAAATAATATTGAATTATTTATTTCATGTAATAATTAAATAATTAAAATCACATGATACCAATATTTGAGACCAAATGTTTTGAAATATAAGTCATTAATATAGTATATCCATTTGAGTTTTATTTGTGTGAGACACTCTATACCATTACATCGACAGTAGTATGTGTTACTCGTAGAACTATAGTCGAGCATAAAAAAGTAAAGAACACTAAAATGATACATTTTATTCCTTGAAATGATATTGTCCCATATAATAATACATTGTGAAATATATTCTACTTCTCTCATAATATCTTAAAATGCAGAAATCACAACATGTTTCATCATCAACACATGATTTATTTAGTATTAATTTTAGTATAATATATGTGATGACCTTCTTCTACCACAACCATAGATTTAATTAAAGTAATATTATCTCGGTCAACTGAGTCCATGATATATACTCTTATAAATATAATTTAAAAAACATAAGTTGATCATTCAACCAATTATATACAATATATGATTCACCAAATAGAAGATAACTACACAAAAAGATAAATTACACAATTTTCATCTTTCATCAATACAGGCCATAAAATAGTATATATTGATAATGATCTCACATCATGATACTAATAAAAATACTTTTATATAGTAATATCTAATGGAATGTGAAACATATTGTGTTCTTATAGGAATATTAGTCCTTATGATCTCATATACTCAATATTACCCACTGTTTAATTAATTAGGGGAAATATCAATAGATATGACCCCACAAAAAATTGATCATCATACATCATTTTTGGTTTTTTCTATGATTCATCTAGACCATGGTACATGCACTAAAAATTTCTGTCATAATATCTCTAGGATTTAGTATATCATGGAATTATTATAAACCCTGATTACCCAAATAATCCAATGAAATTACAATTTTAATAGTTTTTAAAAAATAAATAAATTGTATTGTAAGATAACATCATGCAAAAAAACATGAATACATTTTGTGGTAATCCAAAAATAATCTTCATGTTATGTCTAGGGAATTCAATTTTAAAGAAATTCTACATATACAATAAAGTACCTATTAATTATCAATATATTAGAACTGATATCATAAAATCATCCTATTGATGAGAAATGGATTTAGTAATGGTCTCCCCACATTTTGTTACACGGGTACTCATTTATATGTGTCATCACCTCCATATGAAAACTCCCCTAAAGAGATGATATTCCAAAGTATATAATCTTTTACTCCATAATAAAATGAATATATTATCTTTGATCATTGACTCAATATTATAATTGTTTATATTATGATAATACCTTTCATTTAATGTATTATACCATGAATATGAGTAAATCATTACATATTTATATGAATCCTTTAGCATAATTAGAAGCCACAACAACTTCAGTATTTATAATTACTGATTCAACTTTCTTTAATTATATTCTCATCATTATTTGGAAATTATAAATAGTATTAAAAATTTTAATTATATAAATGGTTACTATTATATGTACTCATGATAAATATTTTTCCTCCATATCATAGTACTAGGCACATATTCCATATTATTTCTCACATAATGATGGATATTTCATCTCACACATATGTTGTTCTCTATGATTTATTTAAAATTTCCATACAATAATGTATTCCATGTAAATAAAAAATTTATTACATTGCATGAAATATGTGATATATCCATCAATAATATGAATAGAGCCTCACATGATATTCTAATCTCATTAAAGGTCTTATACATGACTTGATGGAGATATTTATTCCATGTGAAATTAATAAAAATTCCATCTCAAGTTGTTCCAGTTTTAATTTTTTTGTACCATGTCTATATATGTACATTATCATAGTATAAGAAAACATAATATCTACCTTATTATAAAATATTCCAAAGAATATAGGTTCCTACATTAAGTATATATTTTGAAGATAATATTTCCATATAGTCTTAACTAGTTATTAGACTAAAAATTGCATTCAATATGTTATTCACATATTTTACCAGGAAAACTACAGTGCTATCAAGACCTCATTTAAAAGAATTTATGTATGTTTATTCCGTGAATAAATAAATTATATGAACTTTAAATAAATCATTGTTTAATGAATTTATTAGACTCACCTGTTTTGATAATCTCAATTATGTTTAGATATGCTTTGATAATCCCAAATAATTTCTACCTGTATACTAATTATACTTTATAATTAAGAAATCATGCTAATGAGTTAATATGAATATCAATATGATCATATAATATCATTTTAATATTATATACAATGTTAATTAATGATTATAAATGTATAATCATGATACTAACTCAATCTGGAAATGAAATTCATAGAACATATACTTTATAATCATTCGTGTTTTAATGTAACTAATACAGAAAAAGCTACCGATAAACGAAGGTCACTGATAAACTATGTCTACTAACAAACAAGGTCAGCTATAAAGGCTACCGATAGAATGGAGCTATTGAGAGAGGAATCTACCGATATAGGAAGCTACTGATACAAGGAGCTACCACTGCCGATGTTAACAACTACTCATAGATAGGAAGAGCTACCAACAGAATCTCACCATTATAAAGAGGTACTAATACATGGAGATACCAATACAAGGAGCTACCACTATACAGACAGCTAATGATACAAGCAAGATACTGTTATATAGTGTAACATCTATCGATGCAAGACCTACCATTACAAGTTCACCACTATAAGTTTACTGATACAAAGAGCTACAGATTGAATCCAATCACTATTTCTCTAAACACTATCTCTATTTTTTATAAGAAACGATCATATTTTGTGATTTTAATGCAATTGAAATTAATTAATGATGTATGATGGATGTCAGGAAACCGTACCTCATACCTGCAGAAGTAATCACGCTATATGCTTGAAATTAATTAATTATTTTTGTTTGATCTCAGGGAACCGTACCTCGTACCTGCAAAAGTAATAATGACATGTGTCATACCACCTCATGAGATATAAAAGAAAGATCAGATCTGTATATAAAGAGAGTGACATAGAGAATTCACAATGAGAACACACAAAGAACTCATAGAACAATCACACACATCAAGATTAGAAGTTCAAGAGGGGGATCAAGTGCTTCAAGGAATACACACTCATTCAAGATGAATACTTGTACTAGAAGTGAAGGAACAAAATTAAGACACTCTGTTTTCCGAAAAACATCCAAAGAATGACTCAAAGCTTCATCTGCATCCATCCAATGTAGTCCAGATCTACACTGACATCACACAATAAAAGTCTAAACACATCTCTATAATATTACTTTGATGTGATCATTTTTACTACATTACGAGTAGTGTGTGTGCATATGTCTCTTTATACACACACTAAATCCTAATATGAAGTGGAGGATACTAAAATTATCACACCAAACTTTTTATACCTTTATGTATCCCATGTGTAACTCTAGTAGAGGCCTCAGGGCCTAGACAGACTATGTGCTGTTGTTGTTGTTATCCCACGTAGAAGTATGGTAGAGGTATAAGGACCTGGACAGTCTCAGTACAATTGTAAACCCCAAACTAGGGTGTGGATAAGCGGTTAATATAAACTGTTTGAGAGGAATAAGTCTCATCTTGAGATAGAACCCTAAGGTTAAAACTTTTGTGCATCTTATTTTAGTTCAAACTATTTTCAATATTCCACTCCTAATTACATTAAAATTCAAATCTATTTTAAAATTAACTCTGAGAGTTTAGCTATCAAGTTATTCTAATTAACATATTCTAGTAAGTTACATTCATAAGCTAACATAATCATCAGATTATGTTAACAGAGAAATATTCAATCCTGGAGAATCTAATTGAACACTTAAAATAATTATATATTCAGTACAGTTTAACTTGATTTATGAATTAGGGAATTTAAATAGAAATATTTTATACAAAAATTTCAATATGAACTCATATCACCTCTCTTTAGCTTCCACTCCAACCAACATTTGGTATCAGAGGAGTAGATAAATGATTATTTTACAATCTGTTTATTTGTGAAAACTTATCAAAAGTGATTTTAGTTTTATCTTAATGATCTCAAAATTTATATTAATTCTAAATTTTTATATCTTTATATATATATATTTAATACTTAGTTCTTTTGGATAATATATTAGATTATGTAGACACCAACATGTCACCATTCTTAAATGGCGTTAAATATTCCCAATGGAAAATAAAAACGAAAATTCACTTAGAATGTATGGGATTTGAAATCTGGACTGCTATAGAGTCTTAGTATAAGATTCCAGAAACTGTATGAACTAATTGGGAAGAACCTACGAGAGCTACAGACAATAATAATTGTAATGAAATGAATGATATCTATTTTTCTTTAGGATTCGAAGAATTTAATCGAATTTCTGCTTGTAAGTATACTTATGGAATATGGGATACTCTGGCCATTTCCCATGACATAACAACCAATGTTAAGGAAATGAGACTAAATACATACACTATTATGTATGATAATTTTAAAAATAAATATGAGGAATCTATTTTTGATATGTATCTTAGGATTAATGAGATAGTCAATACATTGAGCTCACTGGGAAAACCTATTCTAGCAATGGAGAAAATCATGAGGATACGAAGATAACATCATGAAAAATGGAGAGGAACCTCTGTCTCTATAAGAGAATCATTTGACATTGTCAAGATACTAGTAAAAGATCTGATTGGTAATGTAATGATGTAGGAAGAAGTGATAATGGTAAATAAAGTGGAAGATGATGAACCTATGAAGAAGATAGTTGCATTTTAGTCTACTGCTGCAAAGACCAAGGACAATAAGAAAGTTCGCATACCTGCCAAAAGCTCAACATGTGATGGTTCTGATTATGATTGTGATGAAGATATTGCTCATATAGGCAGAAGATTCACGAAATTCAATAGGAAGTTAATATTTTTCAGAAAATAAAATTATAAGGGTAATTATGACCAATGAGTTAATTAGAAGAGAGATTGGAAGAAAACTAATAAGGATGATGAGATAGTCTGTTATGAATGTAAAAGGATTGGATATGTTAAGTTTGACTGTACAAAATTGATGTTTAAGAAGAAATAAGATTTCAAGGACACGAAATATAAGAATGATATGAAAGAAATATAGAGATATTCTAAAGACAGCCCAAGTGGATCAGAAGCCTCACATTTCGAGGAAAAGAATTATTCCAACATGTATTTTATGACAGAAACATCTAATTTAACACTTAATTCCCCTTTTCACAATGATTATTATTCTGGGAATGAATTTGAATCAAATAATGATGATAATATGTCTAAATACGAATTATTTGAAAACTGTAATTTATTGGAAGATACTTCTAATGAGATGAAGGATAAGTAATAATCATTGAAGAAATAGTATGCATTGACTAGTACTGTTAAGTCAAATCTTAGTATAGAAAAGGAAAATAATTCTCAGCTATTAAAGGAGAATTCTGAACTCAAATTGTCTAATGAGAAACATAGAAAAGACTTTGAGATGTTCACAAATAGGAAGAACAATCTATCTCAAATTCTGGGAAGACAAGTTGCACCAAATTATACTACTGTTTGAGGATACCAACCTGGACAGTGATAGATTGTTATGAATATATTTATTCCAAAATTTAGACAGTATACTGCAAGTTCAAGTTCCATAAATTCTTATTCTTCATCTAGCTATGAAAATTCTTATTTATCAAACAAAGTTTGTTTATCAGAATTGATTGAATCTATTTATTATAGGATATCGATTTGACAAATATGGGTGCTTAATGATCTACTTTCTAACCATTCTGAATGCAAGAAAATCTGGGTACCAATGTTTTCTACATTCTAAATATATTATGTAAGAAACTTGCTTTAAAAGTTCTTATAATAAGATATAGTACTTGGATGGTGGATGTTAAAGGAATATGAAAAGAGACTACCCATTATTTAAGAGCATAATAAATGATTATGGAGTACATGTCACATTTGGTGATAACACAAAAGTAAATATCACCGGCTTAGGCCAGATTGGTAATAATGAATATGTTTTAATTTCTAAAATATTATTTGTTGATGGAATAAAATACAATCTATTATGCATTTTTCAGTTGTGTGATGATGGTTTCAATATTAAATTTTAAAATAATTCTTACAATGTATTTGATTGTAAAAATGATTTGGTATGTACTACTTTATGAATTTAAAATGTACATGTTGTGGATTAAAATATTTTATCCAAACAAAATTTCACTTTATTAAATGATTTTCATAAGGAATCATGGATATGACACAGAATATTAGGACCCTACAATGTTCATCAACTTAATAAACTCACATATAAAGGTTTAGTTGGAGACCTACCTATTATAAAATTCCCAACATACAATGTTTGTAATCCCTGTTAAAATGGGAAGAATCATAAAGTTTCTTTCAAATCAATGAAAGAAGTTTCAACTTCTGAACCTCTCGAGTTGGATTATATGGATGTATTTGGGAGATATAGAGATTCTTGTTTAAATGGGAAGCACTATGTCTATGTTATAATATATGACTTTTCTAGATACACTTGGTTATTCTTTTTTTTCACAAAAGTGAAGCTTGTTCCTATTTCATTAAATACTCGAGGTCTTTAGAGATCCTTTGTGGACATAATAATGAGACCTTGAGAAGTGATCATGGCTGTGGGATTGAAGATTGTGACTTTGACAATTATTGCTCACACAATGGCTACAGTCACAACTTCTCTTCCAAGAGGAACCTCAACAGAATGGTGTCCTAGAAAGAAGGAATTGAACCATTCAAGAAATTTCAAGAACTAAACTTAATGTGCATGACTTACCTTTTTCCTTTACGAAGAAGTTGTAAATATACCTTGTTATATTATAAGTAGAGTCTTGATTAGACCTGTTCATAAAAATTATCCTTATGAAGTGTGGAATAATAGGAAGCCTAAAGTCAGTTACATTAGAGTTTTTGGTTCAATGAATTTAATCGTAATAGTAAATATAATCTGGATAATATTGTATCCAAAAGCGATGCAGGAATCATTCTACGCAATTATATGTCTAGAAAATCATATAGAGTATTTAATAAGAGGACCAAATGTGTGGGAGAATCTGTTCGCATGAAATTTAATGAAATTGATCCACATGAACCTAAGACCCCTCATCAAAATTATGAAGAAGATATGTCAATTCTGGACCTTAGTGACAAAAACAGTGAACCTGTTGTTAAGACCAACAGTTCTGGAAATTTTTCAAAACCTATTTCTATTGATCCCAAACCTATAAATGAACCATAAATTTTGTTCCATACTTTTTATAGACAAACAATGACCCTTAAAACCATCCTTTAGATGTTGTTGTAGGAGATTTAGATAGATGAAGAGAATCTAGCGCATCTATAAGAAATAAGGTTGTACATCAACCCTTTCTTTCACATTCAGAACCTAAAAATATCAATGACGCTATAAATGATTAATTTTGGGTAATGGCTATGCATAAAGTGTTAAATCAATTTGAAGGAAAAAAGTCTGGGAATTAGTAGACAGACCAAAGGACACCTTAACCATAGGCACTAAATGGGTATTTATAAATAATCTTTTTGAATCTGGGAATATATTTATAAACAAAGCTAAGTTATTTACACAAGGATAAAGTCAAGAAAAAGAAATATACTATGAGGAAACCTTTTCACCAGTGGCTCAGTTGGAAGCTATAAGAATTTTACTTGCATATGCTGATCATCTGAATTTCATGCTATATCAAATGGATGTTAAAAGTGCTTTTCTAAATGGTTTTATAATTGATGATTTTTTTTGAACAACCACCTGGATTTAGTAATCCTCATTTTCCAAACCGAGTTCTTAAAATTTATAATGCATTTTATGGTTTAATACAAGCTCCATGAGCTTGGTATGATAGACATAGTAATTTTATTATTTTAGAATGTTTTATTAAATGAATTTCTGATAAAAATATTTTTTTTTCAAAATTATTTCCAATGTTGATTTGACAGTAAAAATCTATGTTGATGATATTATTTTTGGATCTTATAAAAATGCTTTATGTATTGAATTTTCAAACAGTATGCAAAGTGAATTTGAAATGAGTTTAATGGGAGTATTCAAATATTTTCTTGGATTTCTCATTTTTCAAAATGAAAATGGGATTAGATTAAATCTATGTAAGTATAGAAAGGATATTTTTTAAAAAATTAGATTATAATAAGGAATGTGATAAACCTATGTGTACCACTTGTAAATTGGATACCAATGAAACTGGGAAACACGTGGATGAAACCAATTATATATGTATGATGAGGAGATTACATTATCTTACAGCTAGTTGACCATATATTATGTTTAGTGTGTGTATGTGTGCAAGATTCAAAGCTAATCCAAAAGAGTCACAACAGCATGCTGTTAAAAGGATTTTCAAATATCTTAAACATACTACTAATTTAGGATTATTTTATCCAAAAGTACAATCATTTGATTTAACAATTTATTCAGATGTTGAACATTCTGTTTTTAATTTAGATAGGAAGAGAACTTCTAAAACATTTCACTTTCTAGGTAAGTCCATAGTATCATGGGGTAATAAAAATCATAATTATGTTGCATTCTATACATCAGAATTAGAGTGCATATCTGTTGGTAGTTGTTCTGCAAAAATTATGTGGATGAAACATACTTTATTGGAATGTGGATATCAATTTGGCCATGTTTCAATAAACCATGATATCACTAGTGTAATAAATATCTCTTATAATCTTATATCTCAATCTAGGACACATTACATTGATGTAAGACATCACTTTTTAATGGATCATATCAAAAGAGTGATACTACTCTTGAAATTGTAAGAACTGAACATCAATTAGCTGACATATTCACTAAGTATTTACATTTAGAAAGGTTAAGTTACATTTGACATGAGTTAGGAGTGATAAAAATTCCTTAAACCTCACCGATAGAAAATCCTCACCGTTAGTAGAAACCTCTCCTATAGAAAATCCTCCCCGTTAGTAGAAACCTCACCGATAGAAAGTCCTCAACTTTAATAGAAACCTCACCGTAAGTAAAAATCTCACTGTTAGATAAACATCACTGATAGATAAAACTCACCATTATATCTTACTGATATGGACCTCACCGTTATAACCTCAATGCCAGTAGACCTCACCGTTAGGAATCCTCACTGGTATATGTTGGCGCTAGTTTGCACTATTTTAAACATGGTCTTTTTTGGCTGTCGAAATCTATATCATTTGTATTTTATTTATTATGTTTTATTAATTTATTTCTTGATTCATAAATTATAAAACATTATTCTTATCCTCATTTTAATCCTCCTAGAACCCATTACCTTCAAACCTTATCTCCCAAACCTTCGTTTCCCTCAAACCCTAAAAATCGCGATTAGTAGAATGGCACGATTGAAGAGAGCGGTTGTCAGTAAAAAGTGTGATGAGCCAAATGCCTGGAGACTCTAAGGAGAGTCTAGTGGTTATAGTGTAGTGAAGAAACCTGTAAACCAGCATCTCATGAAAGGGAAATAGTAATTGAGAATGAACTCTATACAGAATGGCTCATGCCTAGAAAATCTCGGATTCTAATGATTTTAGAGGAATAAGGGTGGATCAAATGTTTTGTGAATAACAATGGACCATATTATCTGAAATTGGTAAATGAAATCTATGATTTTCTTCATTTTCAGAAATCTGAAAGTGATAACAAAATTGTATCAGTAGTGAATGACAAGATATTTTATGTTTCTTCCATTGAATGGGATGAATTCTTGAAAATTCCACACGATGTTTAATTTGGATATTTCTCAAAGTTAGTACCTCCCACTAGTGGCATTTTTGAGTATGAAGCTACATTGAAAGAGATCAATATAGATGAAACACTAAGAAAATTAGTTGATATGTTTATCGATGGAGAAAACCAGTCCTTGTTCAAATTTATCCATCATGTGTTAAGTCCCATAAGAGGGGATTTTGCATTCTATAGATTCCAAGATATATTCATGTTATATTTGCTAAGGCTTGGTATCCAAAATATATTGTGTAAGATTTTGATGATTCAAATTAAGATATTAACAATCTAAAATCGAAAACAAATGCTCTATTCTTTGCAAACCTAATCTATTTGATGATCATATTAAAAGGTGTGGTTGAGTCTCGGGATGAGATAGTGGTTGTAAGAGACAACTCTTGTGTTACAAAAATAGTATTTATGTACATGAATATTGGCTGGAATCCAGGGAAAATGGAATGGGTAAATGATGATGAGATAATTTAGGATAAATTTAACCATTTTGAGCATCCCAATCAGCCAGGATATAAGAGATATTCAGGTCTAGGACCTGATGAGGAAGAACATCAATACAGTGAGGATAATGTCGGGGAGGATACATTGATAGAAGATGGAGGGATCCTGATTTTCCACCAGGCCTAGCTACTGAAAAAGAATCTAGTGAAAAGTCAAGTTCACCTGTGACCCTACCTAGAAAGGATGCAGTTTAAGGAGAAACTATTGAAGAAATCTCTGAAAATGAGGAAGAACTGCCTAGATATGATCATAGGAAAACTGATCCAGATTCCAACAATACTGATAATGAAGAGGAATGAGAATCTTAAAATGGAAGTACCTATTTGAGTCTAAGTCATCTGATTGAGAACTCTATTATTCCTGTTGAGGAGATTCTTGAAATTGATAGACCTGTACCTATTGCTCACATACCCATCCCTGTGAAACCTGGAATGGATATGAATTTTGTTTTAGATGACTCTTATGAAGAGGAACTATACAATGAGGCAACTGCTACAGATATTATGATGGAAGCTTAGGTTAAGGGGGAGAAACCTGCAAGGAACAGATCAGTTTATGTGACCAATGAAGTGGAAGATTGGTCTTTGGATCCAGGATTTGTTGTATTGGGACTAGAATATACTAATTCTGATAATGAGACACCCATTATAAAACATCACGTGTCTTATGATATTTTCTCCGGGGAAGTTACTGCTCAACCAGTATCTCCTCTAGCTCTTCCTGATGATATTGTGAGAAAAGGAGATCTTGATCCACTGAAATCTAAATTAAAACTTATTTTTTTGAAGGGCTAAGTATAATGGAATGTTCGTTGGTATCTTCTCTGGGATATTTTATGTCTAGTGTTGTGACAGAAGTGATGGTTGTTGTAAAAGAATTTCAAAATCAAGTTAAAAGTTTGACAAAGTATGTTGATTCTTTGAAGTAATATATTTATTCATTTGATACCTTCATGAGTTCTAAATCCTATGTTGATACTAACATAAACTACATTCGAGGTGTAGAAGAATAGTCTGTGGATGTGTTTGAAGATTTTATGAAGACCATTGAATCCCATGTCAGTAATCAAGATTTTTTTGTGAAGAATTTGATAAGTAGTTTGACACAATCCTTCAAAGAAACAATAGCTTTTACAGTAAGTCATCTTGATACCTCTAGTGATTCAGTTGATGATGATTAGTATAGATCTTTGCTGAAAGAAGAACATGGTCATGTTTGTACCAGTAGCTCATCTGATTCCGAGGTGAGTACAACCACTATGGATATCTGAAAAATCATCCGAGAATACATTAGAGATGCCACTACAGCTTAGAATGAAATCAATGACAAAATTGATTACTATTTTCAGAGAGTGTAAAACAAGAATCAATTGACCAATAATTTCAAGCTGCTGTTTGAAAATATGAAAATGCATCCAATTACTCAAGACTTCATAGAACATGTTAGTAAACTCAGGGAGTTGACAACTTCTTTGTACAAATTTATGAAGAACAAGGATGATTTCATCTATGTTATGGAGAGACGAGGAGGTATCATCCTGGATTTCAAGAATCTCTTAATTCACTTTCTGCTTGTGCACAGTACCCCTATCATTGTACCTCCAGCCCTGCCTGCCTCTGGTCAGTCTGGTTCAACACCTAAGTTGACTCCTACCCAAGATATAGAAGATTTACTACTATGATCACATGAAGGAGTATCCATTAGAGTCCCTATAGTGTTTCAGTAGCCAACCACCTTTGGTCATCACTGCCGTTCCCAAGCCTTCACCAACGCCTACCATGCCTGAATCTTCTTCTGATCCCAAATACAAATCCAAATTACCTATTTAGGATGTTTATTTATTAGGGTCCAGGAAATTTGAAAGGAATCAATTTACTTTTTGTATAATTTTTGTACTATCTCATGAGAAATGCAAATGCCAGTTTTCCATCTTTTTCTTTTATTCTAGGCACTATTGTTTTTTATCTATTTTATAATCTCAAAGGGGATAAAAATTATTATATGTGGAAAAAATACACTAAGGGGATGTATAATTTTGGGAAAATATATATTCTATATCTTTTTAATCATATGTTTGTCTATTGTTTAACTGTGATACATTTGAGAATTATGATTCAAACACAGTGAGAAATTACTTTAGATTCATTTTACTCTGAATCATTAAAATTTATTCCAGATTATATTGTCATAGTTTGTGATTATCAAAAGGGGGAGACTGTTGGACTCACCTATTTTGATAATCTCAATTATGTTTAGATATGCTTTGATAGTCCCAAATAATGTCTATCTATATGGAAATTATACTTTTTATTTATGAAATCATGCTAATGAGTTAATATGAATATAAAATTGATCATATCATATCATTGGAATATGTTATTAAAGTCTATTTATGATTATAAATGTTTAATCTTGATAATAACTCAATCTGGAAATGAAATTCAAAGAATAGTTACTTTATAAACTTTTGAGTTTCAAAGTCACTAATACAAATAGAGAGACCGATAAACAAAGGTCATTGATAGACTATGTCTACTGATAGACAAGATCCCCTGATATAATCTACTGATAGAATGGAGCTACCGATAGAGGAAGATAGCGATAGAGGAAGCTACTGATATGAGGAGATACCACTACCGATGGTAACTGCTACCAATTTCTCAGAAGCGCTACCGACAGAAGCTCACCATTATGAAGAGCTACCAATACATGGAGCTGTCGATACAAGGATATACCACTACACAAACATCTACTGATACAAGAAAGCTACTGTTACAGAGAGTAATATCTACCGATGTAAGACCTACTGTTACAAGTCCACCGCTACAAGTTTAATGATACAAAGTGCTACCGATGGAAGCCAATCCTTGTTTCCCTAAACTATATATTTGTTTTTTATTATAAATAATCATATTTTATGCTTTTAATGAAGATGAAATTAATTAATGATGTCTTTTGGATGTAAGGAAACCATACATTATACCTACAGATGTAATAATGCCTCCTGATTGAAATTAATTAATGATGTTTGTTAGATGTCAAGGAACCATACCTTGTACCTGCAGAAGTAATCATGACGTGTGTTGAACAACCAAATGAGCTGTAAAATAATGATAAAGGATTCTTATAAGGATAGAGTCATAGATAATGTTGAATGAGACACATACAAAAAGAACACACAACGATATAGAAGAACACTCATACACATCAAGAAAAGAAGTTCAAGAGGAGGTTCTTGTTCTGTAAGGAATACTCTCTCATTCAAGTTGAACACATATACTATAAGTGAATAAATAAAATTACGACACTTTATTTTCCAAACAACATCCATTGAAATACTCTTAGCTTCATCTTCTTCAATCCAATGGAGTCCAGAGCTGCATTGAAATCACATAAGAGCATTCTAAACTCATCTCCATATTATTTCTCTACTGTGATCATTTTTACAAAATTACGAGCAGTGTGTGTGCTTACTTATATTTGGACACACACTGACACATAAGCTGAACTAGAGGATATTGAAATCCTCACACCAAAATTCTTATAAATTTTTGTAACCCACATGTTATTGTGGTTGAGGTATGAGGACCTGGACAGTCTGGGTACTGTTGTAAACCCTGAACAAGGGTGTGGATCAATTTTTTAAATAAAATATTTGATATTACTAAGTCTCAACATGATACTAAACCTCTGTGTTAAAACTACTGTTCATCTTCTTTCAGTTTAACTTATTTTAAATATTCCATTGCTAATTTCTTTGAAATTCAAATCTACCTTAAAATTTTCTATAATAGTTGAACTAGAATGTGTTTTAAATTATTATGAACCAATATGTTACTTTAAAAAGATAATTTATTCTTCTAAATTATGTTAATTGAGAAATAATCATCCTTTGAGAAACTAATTGAACAGTTACAATCAATATAAACTCACTACAGTTTAACATGTATTATGAATTAGGGAATTTTAATATAAATACTTTAAGAAAAAAATTTAAAAGGAACTAAATTAACCCCCTATTGAGTATCCACTCTGACCAACAGAAATGAATATTCATGATAAGATACTAGTTGATTTATAAATCTTATATGTTTTAGGCATATATTTTGGATTGAAGGCTTGAACATCATGAAGACTATGATTAGTCATTATACATTAACAATTAAAATTCAATTTTATGTATGATCTTAACCATCGATATGAAACTCCCTGTTTAATACCATTACCATCCAAAATGGGTTCACATCGATATGATAAATTAAAAATAATAAACATGATATTTCTGACTAGAATTTTTTTTATTGAATTCAATTTCAATTTTAATACTATATTATTTAAAATTTCTACTTTCATGAATAATAATGATTGATTATTAATATTGAATAACATATAACCTAATTTAGGTATAATAAAACTAGATAAATTTGTTGTTGTGTTTCTTATTCAATATCTAACTATTAGATATTCTATTCTCCCAAATTCATGGGTAACTTGTTCCTATTCTATCTACTTATGATTCTTTATCCTTGAATTTTGAGATGTTTAATATAATCCAAATATAACTAATATAAGTGTGAAACCTCTAATATATATATATTGTCTATCATATTAATATACCTTTATTATAATATTTATTTATTAATAATCCATACAAAACCCAAATATAGTTAACTTACTTGCATAATATGGTTTTTTATATCCATGTTTGTTTGATGACATATATCTTACATATTAAAACATATATGATATAATTTTTTCGGTACAGTTGGAAAATGGTTGTGGGATAACATTAAATTTTTTTGAGTCATGTATGAAAAGTGATGATTGATGTATTTGATAAGATTATAAGTCTCATCATCAATCCTCTATTTAACAAAAATATATCTATGATTTTTATAATTAAATTTTTTTGTTGGATTTTCTACAATAAAAAATAATTATCTTTTTCCAACATTGGTATATCAATAGGTAAAACTGAATTTTCCATTGGTAAACTATTTTACCAACATAAATTACCATGTCATTATATTTTTGGTAAGAACTATATCACTAAATGTTATTGTGAAAGTTAAAATTTGTTTTTTTTCAATTATAATATTAAAACTATAAAATATATATTTTGATTAAAATGTTTATAAATAGACTCATATGAAATATTTATATGTTGGTAATATTATTACCAAAATTTATCTTTTCTTTTGTAATATTATTAACAATATTATAATAAAAACCAACAATTAATATATATTTGTAAATTATTTTTTATATAAAATATTATGCATGGGATTCCAATACATGTTGATAAAAAATAATATTAATTTTTTTAATATAAATATATATAATTAATTTATTATGTTATAGTTATAAAAGTTGACATGAAAATCCATCAAAATAAGAATTTAATTGAAAAAAACATGTTCAAACAATATTTGAAAATATGTTCATATGAAATATTCTTCTCATTTGTAGGGAATCACTATCATGACCCACATTGATCGTGATATTGACGCATTTATGCATGTACCATTGTAACCATATTCTTGTAGGGCCATTTTCTAATAGTTGTACTAGTGGGTGCAATTATATTCTTTTGATATGGTTGTCACAATTCCATGTCACTAAGAATTTCCCTTTACGTTGGTTGTAGGTCCCATTTATAGAAAATGTACTTTCAAATAGATGTTGATGTCTGGGAGATGTTTTTTTGTCATGGTTCAGAACTCGGGTATGAATGTCCTAGGATGGAAGTTTTTTTCCCCAATCATACAATGAATCAAAAAGTAGAACAGTATAAATTGTTAAATAATAAAACATGATATCATATAAATTATGTAATAAATATCAAATAAATTATATAAAATTTCTATAGGGTTAGTTACAATTCATTTTAATATTAACATAATCTCAAAAATAATGTTAATTTGTCTATTACTATTTTTTTATACATAATTCAAAATCATATTTTTATAGTATAGTGACACATGATAGATGGTAGGAAGAAAAATCAAAGAGCATTTTTTCAGTGAGATTCTCATTCGAGATTCAATTTTTTTAATGCAACCAGAATTATCTCTCATAAATGTGAACCAAGTTTTATTTCATTTGTGGCAGTGTTTCACTATGTAGAATGTGTGATGTGGTCAGCTATGGTAATGAATTTGAAAGTGTTATGAAAAACTGTAGTCCCCTTCATCCACTACATGTTGTCCATCTCCAACATCAGTTCCACGAGGCTACAATTAAAAAAAAACAATCAAAATCACTCCACCACTAAATATGAGCAGAAATTAGGCATTAAATGTTTTGGAAATTTTTAAATTGAGAAACAATTTGAAGAAGACATGGAAGACGCAAAAGGGATACCTAATCGTACCATAAGCATAATCTTCAATTAATTAATCAATTGCAAAAGGATATATTATGTCATAGGTCCATGATTATGTTGAGAGTGGTTTGCACCTATCAGTATAAATTTATAAAAAAAATTATTTATGGGATGATTTAGACCCACATAATAAGCTAATATAGGGACATCATTTATGGTTAGAGTCATCATACCAGTAATGGTAGAATCCAATAAGTACATAGTCAAAAATAACACTTAGCGGTCCCAACCATAGTATTATCAATCCCTTGGAATAAAAAATGACAGTATAACTTCCACCAGGAGATAATTCATTGAATGACCACAAAAATAATATATATAATCAATAACCACAACTTCCATATTTCATGATATAAAAATATACAATGAAAACAACATTAGGTAAATAAATAAAAGATCCAGTGACTAAAAAATAAACAAGTGCAACATTAGATGAAGATAACAAGTGACTACACGAACAGAAAAAACAATTCATGACAAAAAAATAACAATAATATTATCTCACTTATGGCCATGGACCATTGATAATTTCACTGATTTCAAATAATCAAGACACATTACACAAAATCAGATTATCCAGTAACAATTTATTGAATTATATACTAGTAATGTTGTATTCAATTTAAAAGGAACAAACTATTCAACTGAGAATGACATAAAATTAAATAGCTAAAACCCATTTCTTTCAATTAAGAACCTTATGCATTAACGATAGTTTCGAAATGATAGACTACAAAATAAATGTATGTTGAAATCCATTTTGTGATATGTAACTCTATCCTTATCCCCTAAGGGTTTTCAATCAAACATAGATACTAAATTGTACACCACATATGATTTTATTTTATATCATTCATTATAGTTAACTAAATTCAATATATTAGGTGAAAACTCTATGATCTAATGATTTAAAGAAAAATGATTTCATCTATGTTTAAATAAAGAAATATTTATTGAATTTTGTGAAATGTAATTTATCTGTTGAATTAGTTTTTTCAATAGCTTTTGAAAATCAATAGCACAAAATTAGTTAAATTTTATCCATAAATTCTATGGTAGACCATAAAACTTTGTCATTTCAATAGATGAATGAAAAACCAAATTCATACGCACATCCCCATATAAACCTCAATTTAGTTGAAATGACTCTCTAATATCATTAAAAATATCTGTAGATTAGTAGATATGAATTCATGTTTAGTTTCCCCTTATATTGGTGAATGGAAAGACAACGAGACAATTTTATAGTTGATCAAACATAATGGATGGTTAATATTAAGTGGACAAAATATCAATAAAACAACAAAAATTATTCAATAATATTAGATAAAGAAAAATTAAACTGCTAGGACCAAAACCTATTCCTTATTTTTTTAAATCAAACTACAAAATATAGATGAATGGATAAAATATCAGTGGTTGAAGTTTCTTGATTTAATAAAGACATAGAAGCTTCCAAATATTCTCATCTTCTTCAACGATGAATTATTTCATGTCTATGTTTCCCTCACATGATTGGCTTATTTTTCATTCAATAATAAATTAGGGACGTTTAGTATCAGATTTATTCATTATAATATCTTTGGTTGGATACTCATTCAATTTAGTACAGTGTAAAAATAATTCAATCGTTAAATTTATTGAACTATAATCATTATCTTATATGTTTGAATCATACATTAAGGATAGAGTTACAATTAAATTTTATGCCATATCATCTTTATATGAAAGGAAAACCTAATTCATTAATTGTAAAAACATGTATTTTATCAGTGTGGATAATATTTAAAAGTTTTAATGAAATATTAAATGTGGTGTAAAACCTAGCATCTATGTTTGTGATGAATAGAAGCTCTATTCTAGTTATGCATGATTAGTGTTCCATTAAATATCTATGATAATAAATGTCTCACCAAAATCTTACAAAGGAACTACTGATTAATAGGTATGCATCACATTTTTTTTCAAACTAGATTGACGATGGAAAATACAATGGGACCGTTTTTTGGAAGAGATTCCACAATGGAGAGTTTGTATAAAGAGGATCAAACATCAATATAAGAAAAAAAAGTTGTTGAATAAATAAGATAGAAGAAAAACATAAACTAATAAGATCATAATATATTATTGGGTTTTTTGATATGAAACTAAAATATTTGAATGAATTCATAAGTTGGGAGTGGTTGAAAATTCATGGTTTTAGAAATAAATAGATGCTTCTGGGTATTATCTACATATTCACTACTAACATATTCTATTTTCATGTGTCCGTAACATAATGGATTATATTTCTATAATGAAAAAATAATGGTGGTGTCATATAATATTCCTTCATTACAACATCATTGGTTAGCCACTGAAGTATTCATTCAATTTATGGTAATGTATAACTGATTCAATAGATAAATTCAGTGCCATGTAAACTGTAGATTATTTGTTTGAAACGGGTGTTAAGGAAAAATGTACAAACATAGACATAGTCAATAATTACTATGTTTGGATTAAAAAACTAATTTAATATCTAAAATATCATTTATATGTTCAGTGTGGTAATGTTTAACCTGTTTGAATGAAATATAAAAGGGGTGTACAACATAACATATAAGTTGGTGATGAATACCCTGTCTATGCTATTTATTAATGTGTAGTGATCCCCATAGAAGATACGATAATAAATATGATACCATCCATGTTTATTAAGAACATCTAATAATAAATCATATCTGTGATTTTCCATAAGTATGAAATATTCCACCCTTAGTCCTTAGATTTGAACTATTTCTTGATTTATTTTGATTCATTTTATATGAATCTGCTTCATATAAAGAATATAACATATCTAGGCCTAAAAAAATCTGCCTTAAAATAATGTGGTCTCAGTTAGTAATTTTGGGATGAACTAAAAGGCTATTGTGAATAACACCCAGTATGAGGATATTGTGGTTTTTAAGGGAGGAGTAGTCAATCCTATTATTATAGCACCTAAATATTAAGGTTTTCTTGGAAGAACTAGTGTTGGTGATAGGTATAGTTGTTATCTAGAAGCTAATAACATATATGATACTCATGATATAACTTAACAAAAGTTATTATTGATTAATAAGATTTCCATTCTGTTTTTAAGTGGGAAAATGTGTTCTCCTGTACATGTATAATGTTGACAGAACCACCATGAGATGTTCATTTAATTTCTTTGTACCATATATGTCATGAAATGTAGAAATTATCAACTATCATAACATTCATTAATATCTTATTTTTTAACAGTCAATAAACATACATCAATGAAGACCCCTCCATCAATTAAGAGGTAGAATGATGCAGGACCAACCCTAAATTAAGAAAAAAGAAACATTCGGCCTACCACCACAATTTTTTACCTCACGAAATAATGAAATAAAGCAGAAAATCGAGCTTAATTCTTCTCATATTTAATGAATAATTTAATAAATTAATGAAATAATAATAATAAAATTTTTAAAAGAAAACATTTCATGATAAGGAATTAAATCATAAAATTTCTCCAAAATATTATATAAAAACAAAGAAAATAGACACTTAATCTCCATTTTCTTTATGAATTACCAATAAAAAATACAATTTGAAAAAATAAATACAACAAGCTCAAACCATTATAAATATACATTATTGAATTTCATATATATTTATCAATTTTCATGAAATTAAACATAATAAAAAAATTGGATAAATATTTATACCATTTAATATTGATATTATGATTGACATACCATGAAAATAATACCTGAAACATCAAACTAAAAAAATAAACTAAAATATAATATTGATTTTTCATTTGATTCATCAGCATTTTTAGTGAAATGGAATAATCTAATTAAATAAATTAAATTACCCATAGTGAAATATAAGATTGGATGATAGAGGGGGATCAGAAGAGAAATAATTACAGAAATTTGAAATTGATTATTAAATGAAACAAATTCCAAAAAAACAATCATAAGCCACGAACAACAGCTACCGAGATATAACAAAAAGATAGTTTTGGGTTTTCATTGTACCTTTTGGGGTTCCAAAATGGACTGTGGTGCAGGAACATTCACCCTGATGTTTGGGGAAAGATGGATATTTCTCTTGTGGGTGGTGGATTTTGGGGTGGATTGAAGAGGATATGTGACTACAGATGGAAAATCATGTACAAAAGATTTGGGAAAGGTGCATATCAAATATGTGAATAGGTGAATAAAAGTGGAGCAGTGAATATGAGAAAAGCATGGTGAATGATGCAAAGAAAGAATCAAGACCTAGACATTAGCAATAATCAATCCTTGACTTTTGCGATTAAGACCTAAACACCAATGACTAGGGCACAATAGGGTTTGGGTGAGGATGGTAGCTGACATATTTATTTGTAAAATAAAATAAATTTAATATCTGATAATCTAGTATATAAATCATAATTTAATAAATATAATATATTGATTATTTTTTTAAATTAAATATATAAATTATATATATATATATATATGAATAGAAAATTTATTAATTTTATAAAATTTAATAATTACAGTATAAAATATTACATTATATAAAAAAATAAATATTTAAATACTAATTAAAACTTTATTAATTTACCATTATATAATAAATTTAAAATTTGATAAAAACTGGTAATTTTTCTAATAAAAAATAAATTATCAATATGTTCTCATCAATTTTTAATTATAGATGTTTTAATTATTTTATTTATTATTGTGTTTTTAATAATTGTGGAAACAAAATTCATATATCATAATGATTTAAAATTTATAAAATGAATTTAAATGTTTGTAAAATGATAAACATTATTATATATAAGCTTTATTAATGTGATATTTTTAATAAAACATAAAGAACTGAATATTGTATTTATTCACAAAAATAATAATCTATAAAAAAATTCTTTTGCTTATTTGGTTATTATCCATGAAGGATTTATTATTACATATTTTATTGATGATAGAATATTTTGTGGTAATCGATTGTATTAATAATTGATTCACATGTTGGTAAATAAATATCAGTATTAGTATAAATGAGAAACATATTAAAATTTAGAAAAATTATAATGACCCAGCCCTAAACATTAAAAAATATTTAATTATTAGAAAAAATAAAATTTAGGACCATTTTGGGTTTATAGTTTTAGAGTATTAGGACATAACTATTACATCTAAAAAAGATTACAAAGTATATGCTTCTACACAGTTTCGATTTTTTTTCATAAAAAAAACTCTTGAAAAAATGAGTCATGTCTATTTCCATGTTTTATACATCATGAAATTTCATTGATCCCATCCTTGACCCTATTCCACATTATTTCCTATGAAATACATATCAAAAACTTGGGATGAGCATAAAAATATCAGTAAGGGATTCACAATGAAGAAAAATTGTTTCTATTTCAAAACAACTTGTAAACCATTATTACTTTAACATAAGTAATACGTTTCACATTAATGAAGTAGTAAATACTCTTCACAGAATAAAATATCACTAGTTACACTTTTGTATCCAAATCATTAGCATAAACCCCATATTTAGAACAGATACCATAAAAAGGTAACATTGGACATAAACATACTTCAATGGAATAACTACACGGTTGACGTCCACACATTTCACTAAATAGAATATCAATATGACCGACTTCCATACCCAATTCATTGGAGGTTATAACGTAACCACCCATCCTGGATTATCACGGCACAACCATTCATTTGGTTTATCATGAAACCACTTGTCAAAATTCCAAGAAGCATTTTAAAATCATAACACATAAAACAAGTATAAATGAAAGAAAACAATTCCACATTTCAATCAGAATATATCACATAAATATATTGAAATAAAAAATCCATTATCAAAACCATTTTCAATAAAAAAATGAATAAAATATTATATGGTAGTTATTTTTATTCAAAAAAACATTACGCCTTGTTAAGGAAGCCAAAGAGAAAATCATCCTCGCGGCGGCAGAAAGGTTTTTGTCACCGCTTACAATAGATAAAAGGTTCCTTTATGTCGTTTAGTAAAATGCATCATAGAAATGGATTCCCTTTTAAATTTCAAGGGGTTTTACACAGAATATAAAATATGGTCGTGTATTAATACAAAATATTCCTCAATGAAAGGATATTGAGATGAAGTCCCTTACCTAGTGTATGCCTTTACCCGTTCATTCTTTAAGATCCTGAATAATAAAATAAAGATAATATATACTTTAATAAGATCCATTTTCAAGTTTATTAATTCTTTTATATCAAATTTTACCATGTTATAAACATTATGTTATCATACAAGTTAAAAAAAATCATTTTGTTGATATTTGGTACTTGAGTCAAAAACAGACTTCTTATAATTACATGTTTCTCACATGTTAAGAAGTTAATTATATCCAAAATTATATTCCTGATTTAGATATTATTTATATCATATATATCTACTATATACATGTATTTATTATACTACATAAAAATTGGAGATAATAAATGAAATGCACCATTCATGGAGACGGTAAGTCATACATACGCATGAACGCTTCTTTCATTTCCATTTTTTATCTTAATTGAATTAAAACATAATGATACATATGTATATTATAATTATAATATAATATCATATATAGTACCATTAACTCTATCTATTATACATCCCACGTATGGCATGAACGAGTCATATCACTTTGAGGGGGCGGTAGTCCGCACTTCCTCAAATTAAATTATCTCATTTTCCGATAATAGAAACCATAAAGTTATACTATCAAAGAAAAATACATAAGCATAAATAAAAAATAAGCATAATATATATTATATATAATTATAGTTCCATAATAATTGCCACCAAGATAGGCGGTGGGAGATAATCAAACAATCATCATTTCATGAGGCGTTATTTTTCCATCCATAGAAACAATATGTTATTCACCCATTAAATGGAGGTGTGTGTAATTTAATTTTGAATACTTTTCAAAACAACATCATAATAAGTTTTGAATTTTGTTGTTGTTATAAAATATAGGAATAAAAACTATTTAGGGGTTGGAGAATTAAAATAAAATAAATAAGTTAAGAGAAACAATTATCATTAATTTGGTTAACATCCTATGGATTGAACAAAAATGGTTTGGTGCATTTTCTTATTCCTAAGTTAAGGGTATAAGGTGGAATAGAGGAATATAGGGAGATTAATTTGGTAGATTTTGGATGATTTAAAAGGCTTTAGAGATGTATGTAATTGGTTAGATATTGTCTCCCTTTATAAGGGGGAGGTTAGGCTCTTTAGGAATGTGTAAAAATATTATTTTATTATATAATGATATTCAGTTTCTAAAGGAACTAAAATCATTAGAGTCGAAGATAAGATGACTCATAGTCTACATAATATCATCCAATAATAATTAAACTAGTTTTGGATAATATTTTAATCGTTATAATCTTATTTATTTAATTCATTTATTAATGAGGTAAACACTGCATAATAATCGTGTCATAAATAATTTAATTCAATCAAAGTCTAAAAAATATAAAAACACTAATATTATATAGGAAATCCATTCATATTTTAAGAGAATAATTATAGTCTAAAATATTACTTTTATATCCCCATGTAATTATTGATTTATTAAAATAATTTAGTTAATGTATTTTTAGCCTTTACATTAAATTAATTAATATAAAGTGTCATTATCATACATAAGTGGGTCCATGGGGTTCCAATATAGACCCAAGGATCCCATTGTTGGAATGTACTCATTTAATAATTTTAGGACAACTGTTAAAGGAATTTGGATTTATTATAATATTCTTTTTTACATTGAATTACCCGATTTAACTTTAACAGCGGTAAATAAATGACAAATTTTACTATTCACCAAAAATTATTTTAATCTTATTAAACCAAATATTACTTACTAATAACAACCATGTATGTCGGATGTTTGAAATTCAATTCAAAGATTTTTTAAAATTTCATTTAAATGAAAAAGTCAGGTTTTTAACTACTACTAAGTGGTTTCACTATTCATCAAAAAATGAAGTTTTTCCAAAAAATACAAAAAATTCTGCCCAAGATATATTTGATATTCCAAATATAAAAATGATGTCTATTTTAACAAATTATAAAAATATAAGTTTCAATAGTTTATTTAAAATTAATTTTCATTGTAAAAACAAATAGCGTATTTTTAAGAAACAATAAATATCAAAAGATTGACACTTATTTATGTTCAAATTCAATGTGAAATTAATTACAATGACCAAAATAATATCAAATTGTAAAAATATATTCTAATAAAACATTAAAACCAATTAAAAATGTAATATATCCATATAAATAAATTACATTAAAACACAATTTTGGATTAAAATATAATATTTTTCCCCATTCATTAAAAAATGAGCTTTATCAGAAAAGTTCCAAAAATTTACACTATGTAAATTTTGATGTCCCTTTTATATTAAAGGATTTTATTTCGTAAAATAAAATTTATTAATGTTACCCAAAATATATTTAATGAGGTTTCTCCATTAGAAGGCGATAAGTCGACCTTTTACTGTAAATTATTCTTAAAATTGCACTTATTCACATTTAAGCCTCAAAATTTCATTAGATAAATGTCAATACATTTAACAAAAATTTATAATCATATTGTAGTTTGTTTTTTTCATTCCCAACAATACAACTTCTAAGAGTTTTCTACCATGTAAAATAATAATATTATATTATTAGTGTGGATCGTAAGATCTCAAAGAAACCAGTTGTTGTGTATCAGGTACACTATCAAACATTGAAACACTTTTAAAGTAAAATTATTATTTAATTCACAAATATTAATAAAAATGAAATATATTTTATTCATTATTTACTTGGGATGATACAAAAAGTTATTTTAGTGTTAAATGATAAATACCAATAGATATATTCATTATTAAAAATAAGTGTTAGTATTTGAAAAAAATACAATTAAAACATAATATAAATTTGTTATTGCTCATTTTTACCAATAAAAGTATTATCTATCAATAAATTTCTACTTTTATATGTTATTTTTTTATTTATAAAGACTATATTTTAATGCTAGATACCTTATTGGGAAACATATTGTTCCCCTTAGTTTCCTGACCAACCTAATATCTTCTTGAAAAGAAAACCCATCCTCTACATTTATTTTCCTTATATATCGTATTTGTTTTTGATCATGTCCACGAATTTATGTCAATATTATATTTTATATTGTTCACATATATCATTTTGAAATATTAATAGAATATTTCTTCCTTTATTAGCATTATCAATAAATTATTTTTCTATTTTATTCTTAAAACCAATTATATACAATAACTTGGTTTTTTAGAACAAGATGATTCTAAATTCCCTTCTGGTATTTTGTTCATATTTTTATTATGTGTTTGAGGGACCATGAATTATCTTTGAACAACATAGTAATATAGATTCAAACATTTTTTTATCCATCATTAACATTTGATATGTGATATATTTTCTAGTGTATAATTAAGATGTTAAATATTTATTCTATATGAAAACAATATTAAATAAAAAATAAGATAACATAACATTTATTATAGACATTACACTTAGATAGTGTTATGTATACTAAATTTACATCATAAATTAATACAAATAAAATTATTTATCTACATTTCATGATGATTTAAAATTATTCTTTATCTATTTTTTTAAATCTTCATTAGCAATGTCAATATCCACTTCACCTTGGTGACCATTTAGACCTCCCCTAGTTCATGTATTTAGATACCAATATTTAAGCCATGTATTATATCTAATACTCTTGTAATAAAAAATAAACACTACTTTCAATGATAAATAAACAGTAATTAGAAACCATCACATTTTCATTCTAAATTTATTATAGTTTCACTTGAAGTGAAATTTCTTATAACATGTGAAATTAATAATATATTGAAAAAATTTCTCTCTCATGTAGAAAAAGAGTAAAGACTCGGCCTTAGACATTAAATAATATTTAATTTGATGAATAATTGACATTAGAGATCTTTTCAGGTTTAGAGTTTTAGAGAATTAGGACCTAACTATTACATCTCGAAATATTACAAAGTAGACACTTCTACATGGTTTCCATTTTTTTCATAAAATAAAAACTCTTGAAAAATAATCATGTCTAGTTCCATGTTTTAAACAAAATGAATTTTCCTTGATCCCATCCTTGATGTTATTCCACATTGTGTCCCATGAAAAACATTTGAAAAACATGGGGTGAGCATGAAAATCATAGTAAGGTTTACACAAAGAAGGACACCAGCATGTTTTTCAAAACAACAAGTAAACCATGAATACTTTTACATAAGTAATAATTTTCAACTTTATGAAGTAACAAATACTATTCACTGATTAAAATATCACAACGTACCCTTTTGTACCCAAAATAATATCATAAAACTCATATAAAGAAAACATAACATATAATGGTAATTGGGGACATAAACATACTTAAATAGAATAATCATACGGTCAACTTCAACACATATCACTAAATAGAATATCCATACGACTGACTTACAATCACAATGAATTGGAGGTTATTACATAACCACCCATCCTGGTTTATCACTACACCCCCTGTCATTTGGTTTATCATGTTACCACCCATCAAATATCTATGTACCATTATAAAATCATAACACATAAAAAAATATAATGGAATGAAAAAATTTCCACATTTCAATCACAATATATCAGTTAAATATATTGACATAAAAAATACAATATAAAAACTATTTTCAACACCAAAATACAAAAAATTTAATATGGTATTTATTTTCCGTGAAAAAAAAACATTACGGCTTTTTATGGATTCCAAAGAACACATAATACTCACGACGGAGAAAAGGACATTGTCACCGATTATGTTAAAAGAAACATTCCTTTTTTTTATTTAGTAATATACTATGTATATAAATATTCTCCTAGAATATACAGGGGTGTTTATAGATCTTATAAATGATGGTCATGTATTAAGACAAAATATGCCTCAATGAAAATAGATTTAGACGAAGTCTATTACCTCGTGTCCGACAAAACTAGTTTGTTCTTTAATATCATGAAAAAAAACTAACGATAATTTATACTTGATTAAGATCCTTTTTCATGTTTATTATTCCTTTTATATCACTTATTACCATATTATAATCATTATGTAATCATTCAAGTTAATAACATTTGTTTTGTCGATATTTGGTACTCGTGTCAAAAATGGTCTTCTTATAATTACATGTTGTTCACATTTTAAAACATTAATTATATTCAGAATTTAATTCATGATTTATATATTAAATATATCATATATATATAGTGTATACATGTATTTATAATAGTACATAACATTTGGAGGTAAGAAATGAAATGCACCCTTCATTGAGATTGTAAATCGTACGTACGCATTAATGCTACTTTCATTTATATTTCTTATTTTAATAAAAAAACGTAATGATACAATGTTATATTATAATTATAGTATAATATCATATATAATACCATGAAAGCTATCCTTTATACATCCCATGTATGGCATGAAAAAGTCATATCACTTTGAGGGGGCGATAGTCCGCATTTCCTCAAATGAAATTATCGTCTTTACCCATAATGAAAACCATAAAGGTATAATCAAAAACAAAAATAAAAAAGCATAAATAAAATTTAAAAATAATATATATCATATATAAATATAGTGTCACCGGAATGGACACCATGATAGGCTGTAGGAGATAATCGAACAATCATCGTTTCGTGAGGTGTTAGTTTTCCATCCATAGAAAGAGTATGTTCTTCACACATTAGATGTAGGTGTGTGTAAGTGTAGTTTTAATAAATCTCATAACAACATAATTATATATTTTGAATATTTTAGTTGTTATAAAATAAATGAATAAATTTTTTTTAAGGTTTGTAAAATTAAAATAAAATAAAAGAAGTTAAGAGAAACTGTTTCCATTAATTTCGGTAACTTCATTAGGTTTGAACCAAAATGGTTTATTAAAGTTATTTATTCCTAATGTAAGGCTTCTACGTGGTATATAGGGATGTAGGTAGCTTAATTGGGTAGAGTTTGGATTATCCAAAAGAGTTGAGAGGTGTAAGGAATCGGTTAGAAATGGTCCCTTTTTATAAGGGGGAGGGGCTCTTTAGGAAAGTGTGAAACTATTATTTTATTATATACTGATATTCAGTTTATAAAGCTCCAAAAAACATCAGAATAAAAGATATTATGACTCATAGTCAAAATAATATAATCCAATAAGAATTTGATAGGTTTTGGATAATATTTTAATCTTTTTAATCTTATTTATTTAAATAATTTATTAATGAGGTAAACACATCATCATTATTGTGGCATAAATAATTTAATTTATTAGATGAATAGAAATTATAAAAAATTACTATGATGTAGTAATTATTTTTATATTTCCAATTAATATTTATAGTCTAACGCGTGACTTATATTACCCCATTTAAAAATTAATTTTTAAAAATATTTTTTTTATGTCATTTTTGAATATACATTAAGTTAATCCATCTAAACTCTCTTTAACATTCATAAGTGGCTCCATCTGGTTCTAAAATTGACCCAATTATAACCAGGGTCTTCCATTAAACATCCAATAAGGTTAGGACAAGTGATAAGGTAATTTTGAATTATTATAATAATTTTTAACCTTAAATTTCCCAATTTACATTTAACTACAGTAAATAAAAGTCAAAAGTTACAATTCAAGAAAAATTATTTTCAACTAATTGAACAAAATTTTAATTACTAATAAAAACAATGTATGTTGTATTTTGTAAATTAAATTCACATAAGTGTAAACATTTCATTTAAATGATAAATTCAATTTTTTTAACTACTACTAAGTGGTTTCACTATTCAACAAAAATTGGTGTTTTACAGAAAAATTAAAAAAATTAATCCTAAGCTACATTTGATATTATAAATTCAAAAATGATGTGTATTTTAACAAATTATAATCCTATATGTTTCATTAATTAATATAAAATTAAATCCTATAGTTAAAACAAATCGTGTTCTTAAGAAACAATAAATATAAAAATATTGACATTTTTTATGTCCATATTCAATGGGAAATTTATTCCAATGGCCATAATTGGATTAAATTGTCAAAATATATTCCAATTAAACTTTAAAACAAATTATTATGATAATATAATCATATGAATATATTATATTAAAATGAATATTTGAATTAAAATATAATATTTTTCACTATTTATTAAAAAATGAACTTTTTCAAAAAAAATCAAAAAATTTAAACAAAATAAATTTTGATGCCCCCATTATAAAGAAGGATTTTATTTGGTCAAATATAATTTTTTAAAGTGACCAATACTATATTTAAATAGTATTCTCCATTAGAAGGTTGTAAATCAACTTTTATTGTAAATTATGCTTAAAATTAGATTCATTTATATTTTAAGCCTCTATCTTTTGTTGGATAAATGTAAATATATTTTACAAACATATATAATAATATTGTAGTTAGTTTTGTCTATTACATACAATAAATATTCAAGGAGTTAAATACCATTTAAAATAATAATATTATATTATTAGTGTGCAACATAAGATTTCAAAAAAACTCGTTGTTGCGTATCCGGTAAGCTATCGAACATAGAAACCCTTTAAAAGTAAAATTAATTTTTAATTAACAAATATTAAGAACAGTAAAATATGTTTTATTCATTATTTAATTGGGATTATAAAAAAATATATGTCTGTATTAAATGATAAATACCAATAGATATATTCATAGTTAAAAATAAGTGTTGGTACTTGAAATGAATACAAATAAAACATAATATCAATTATAATTGATCATTTTTACAATGAACTATATTACATTAAATGGTAAAAATATATTCCAATTACACATTAAATCCAATTAAAAAGATAATATATACATATAAATATATTAAATTAAAATGCAGTTTTGGATTAAAATACAATATTGTTCACTATTCATTAAAAAATGAACTTTATAGGAAAAATTCATAAAATCACACAAATATAAATATTGATGTCCCTATTCTATATAAGGATTTAATTTGGTAAAATAGAATTTATTAATGTGAACAAAAATAGATTTAATGAGGTTTCTCTATTAGATGGTGGTAAATCGACCTTCTAATATATATTATTCTTAAAATTAGACTTATTCACATTTAAATCCTCTAAAATTAATTAGATAAATGTAAATACATTTAACAAACATATATAATCATACTGTAGTTAGTTTTTTTCAATCCCGCCAATACTACTACTAGGAGTTTTCTACAATGTTAAATAATAATATTATATTATTAGTGTGAAACGTAAGATTTCAAAGAAGCATGTTGTTGCGTATCAGGTACGCTATCGAACATTGAAACCCTTTTAAAGTAAAATTAATATTTAATTCACAAATATTAATAAAAATGAAATATATTTTATTCATTATATACCTGGGGTGTTACAAAAAGATATGTTAGTGTTAAATGATAAATACCAATAGATATATTCATTGTTAAAAATAAGCATTGGTACTTGAAATAAATAAAAATAAAATGTAATATCAATTGTAATTGCTCATTTTACACACACAAATATTATATATCAATAAATTTCTACTTTTAAATGTTGTTTTTTATGTGACACACCCTATTTTTTAAAGATAGATACCTTATTGGAAAATATATTATTCAGCTCAGTTTCTCGACGTACCTAATATATTATTAACAAGAAAACACATTCACTACTTTTATTTTCCTTATATATTGTATGTGGTTTTCATAAAGTACATGAATTTACCAAGATATTATATTTTATATTGTTCACATATATCATGTGGAAATATTCATAGAATATTTCTTCCTTCATTGGCATTATCAATAAAAAATATTTACATTTAATCATTATAACCAATTATTTACAATAACTATGTGTTTTAGCACAAAATGTTTCTAAATTCACTTCTCGGTATTTCCTTTATATTTTCTTATGGGTTTTAAGGACCATGAATTATCTTTGAACAAGACGGTATTATGAAGTCATTCATTTTTTATCCATCATTAACATTTGATATATGATATATTTTCTAATATATAAATAAGATGATAATTATTTATTGAATATGATAAAAAAATTAAATAAAAAATAATAAAAAATAACATTTCTTATAAGAATTACACTATGATAGTGTTCAGGATAGTGAATTTGCATCATAAACTAATACAAATAAAATAATCTATATACATATCATTATGATTTATAATTATTATTTATCTAATTATTTAGTCAATCTTTATTTACAACGTTAATATCCACTTCAAATTGTTGACCATTGAGACCTCTCTTAGTATATGTATTTATATTCCAATATATAATTTATGTATTATATCTAATACACTTTTAATAAAAAATAAATAATACTTTCAATGATAAATGAACATTAATTAGAAAGCAATACTTTTTTCATTCTTAATTTATTATAGTTTCTCTTGATGTGAATTTTCTTATAACATGTGAAGTAAATAATATATTAAAAAATTATCTCTCTCATTAACTTTTCTTACATTGAATGATTTTTAGATGGTTCATATGCGGGTGAACATTCAATTATTATTTTTATCATTCTGTTTCTTCTTATTCAATAAAATAATGATATATTTTTCATTCATTGGGTTCTAATCTTCTTCAAGACCATTAACATAATTATATCAATGTACTTTCTATGTACAATAGATTTTATAGTTCTTACTAGGACATGAGTAAATTGGTAATAAGGATGAAAAAACAAGATTATTTTAATGATAATAAATCTTCTTTATTATAAATGATGTTAATCGATCAATGTACTATATCTTCTTAAATAAATTTGGATCATCCTATATTCCATCATTCAATATACATGTGTTATCTATAAATTTAATCGCATTAATGTTTTTGATTATTTTGTCATCAAAATCATCTCATAGATGAAAAAATATGGTGTAAACATTAATGTCCTTATATTTCATTTGAAATTAACAAAACATTGATGATATTGTTAGGATTTAAACATCAAATTAATCATTTATGAGTCTCTTATAACATTCTATTTCAATATTAATGTCATCATATGGTGGATCGTCAATAAATTGTGATTGAAACTCTTACAATTTCGTTTCACATCATAATACATTGTTCAAGCATTTGTACCACTCTTATAGACTATTGTTGGTTTTGATGGGATTGTTTTCAAGTAATGATTATTTTGTTTTGGGTCCTTAAATTCCATTTTCTACCAAATTAAAATGTATAATATATGAAATTTTTTATATATATTATTGATTATGAGACATTATAGATTCAAAAAAAATATGTTTCCCCCACCAGCTTATCTATCCTTGTTTCATTTGACTATTGGATTTTGAATAATAATATTCTTGATTATTAAAGTACAACAATATTTGAAACCTGATATCGTAGTCCTTGATATAGAAATACCACTACATAGAGACTGTCATTTTCATAATTTGGTGATCCAACCACTTTTATTTGTGTTTTATTAAACTATTTAGTGGATTCTATTACCATATGAATCCATTGAATGGATTCTCTCTACACCATCCATGAAAAATTCTTCCTTCTATATCTTACAATTTCATTAATTCCAATTTATTTATGTCGACCAAACATTTTTCTCTAAACACACCAATATGAGAGACACCCTGATACTATGGTTGTCGAAAACCTTATAATATGTTTTCATTATAACTTTATTGGTTGATGGTGTTAATGAAATAATAATTTCTTTTAGGGGTTCTTAGTTTTTCTGGGTGAATGAGATCATATAATATTTGAGACGGTTTTATATGTGATCACATTCCAATCATAACCATTTAATAAATAGTAAACATTTACCATGAAAGTTATTATTTTTATATATTTACCATGTTTATTAATCAATGATATCTTATATAATTAATTCAATCATGAAAAAATAAACCATGTATATAAAAATTAATATATGATGTGATAATTGGATTTTATAAGGGGGTTATACATTTAGTGGAAAATGGGCTAACCAACCCCATTGGGGTAAAACATTGACTCATAAGATAATCATTATAAATTTCTCACGTCATTGAATGTTTCCAAAACCTGAATGGTGCTTCACCAATTATATGTATGATCTACATATCCTTTCTTACACTATATTAAATAACAGTAATCTCATGCTCAATAGGGGGTCTCAAGAATGAGATATATTATTGAATATATAATTAATGAAATCACACACCCTTATACATATAATTAAATCAATATATGAAACAATATTAGTCTTTTAAAAATTAAATACTACGAACTATCAAATATTGAAATAAATAAATAAATAACTAAATAATAGTATACATATATAAGACAGTCTATCTTATAAATTAGTTGACATAATGTAAAATAATATAATAGATTAATATGTTTATCTAAATTAACTTGAGAGAATTTATTATAAATTAAAATATACTGAACTTATATTAATTTAATATTAACAAATCAACTAGTTAAGAAACCAAATTCGTTAAATTTTAATTAAATTAAAATCATTGTTAGAATATTTATTTTATTTTTCAAGATCCATTGATCTTATAAAACATCTTCAAATGGGTTCTAGGACCATAATAAAGATATATAGTTCAAGAAGTCTAGTGGGGAAGTGAGACATAATAATGGAGTGTGGAAGAGGGGTAGGGTAGTGTCTATTTGTTATCACTATGTTTAAAAAAAAATTAAAATATTTTTGAAAAATATAAAACACAATTAGAACTATATATTTCTACCCGACTGGTTGAGGGTACAAGTAATATCATGGGTTTCTTTACCCCCCATTATAATGATGTATATTATGGACATTTACTTATTTTTTTCTACATAACAATTATAGATAAAAATTGTGTTCCTCAAACTATACACATATCATGCCACTGTGGAATCTGGTTCACCACTTCTACATATCTACGCACATCGACATAAGTATATATATACACATAAATTTATATAATTTTCATATAACTTGTATTCTTAATAATTCTTTCATTGAAATTCGGTTTGAGATTTTATTTCCCCCAGACCTCAAATTAATGTTTCATTGTAGGCATACAAATTATGTTGAGTCAATATAATTTTTTTTAAAAAAATATTATTTATATCTCTACATACAAATAAAAAATATATATCTAATACAATAGGTGGAACTGGGTGAAAAATATTAATAAAAAAATATATGAAAATAAAATATTAAACCAGTTTTGCATCATCACTGAATATCTAGTGAGGAAGCACTTGATATTCAACTTAAAGATCACATATGAATTAAATATTTATAAAAAAAATTAAATCAAATATCATTAGTTTTTTATTGATGGTGTGTTTTAACTATCACTAGTATTAACTTAATGTAGGATCCAAAATTGGAACCCACTAGATTTTCCCCTAATTATAGATAAACATTGAAAAATGTAATAAATAAAAAATAATGTTTTATCATGGATAATCAAGTGTGATTTGGATGCCTTCATGAACAGAAGATTACTATTTCATCAATACAGGATGGTTTTTTCATTGATTAAGGTTCCCTAAACATCTGTGTCCCATTATAAAACATGTTAGATGTGGGGGAGAGACTCTCTAATGTAATTGGAGTAATTTTACTTTAAAATATGGAATAAGGGTTATTATATAGGTACACTTATCTAAAGAAAATTTGTCCTAAGCCCATAAAAACGTTAACCCTTATAAATTGACCACATTTGAAACACATTAGCTATTAAATGATTCATAGTTATTATATATTTTCTATCACTTATATATAACATCATTAATATGATACACGATAAAATTCAAGGCAGTAACTCAAACTACCATTACAATGAATGTATAATTAATATTTAATAATAAATATTTTTTAATTATATTTTTTATTATTTACACTGAATAACTTGATATTACATAGAATAAATGGGTTTAATAGTCATTATCTAAAACTATAATAATGTATAATTTGTTAATTATTTATGTTCATTCAGACATTGAAATTACTGGATCCCAATAACATGTTCCATTATTACTGAATCAATGATTCAATTGAATTTGTAATTTCCTAAAAAAATTGTATGATTATATAGGCTATTATCTCTATATGAGTGAGTATCACTTATAAGAAAATCATTCTATAGAAGAAAATCATAGAACCTATGGATATATAATTTTATCCTGAAAATTAATATCTGACCAATGAACATACAACATGTAATATAATCTCTTTATTTTAATATATCTCATAGATAATGATGAAAAAATATGTCCCCATCTTTATAAGATATAATTATTCCTTCATTAAGAGTACAAGATGTTGATAATTCGTTCTATAATTTCAATGGATTCATTTAAGGTACTAATATCCTATTTACCTAGGCCCATGATATCTATTCTATAAATTGATGTCATAAATCAAATTTGGATAATTTAATCAACACCATACCTCAAAAACTACCGATGTAAGAATCATCACCACGAAAATAAGTTTCCTGTATTGATTTGCATCGTAGTGAATGATCAAATGTCATAAAATGATAATGTTTTCCCAAGATATCAATCCCTATACTCATATATTGTAATATTAAATGACATAAATAACATGTTATGTTTTTATTGGATTGTTAATCTTCATGATCACATCTACAAGAGATCACTATTTTTGATTATAATAAGATGTTTTCTCAATGATTACGAACCCCTGAAATAAAATAGCTAGGAATAATTTGTTTCATTTTATAATGATGATTCCATATAACATGACTTATAACTAAGATCATGTTCATAGTATCTTGTGGATATTATTATTGTTTTTAAATACTATAAACATTTTAGATAACTTATAATGCAAATAAATATCTTTTTCAGTAGTGAACAAAAATGAAAAAAGAATATTATGATATGATAACAAAATGAATACCTCCAGTTATATATAATTTTTTAATTAAGAAATATTTATCATATGGGGTCTAGGGAACCCACTTTTACAATAATGATTAAACATACTCGATGTATATCGCAAGTAGTTCATCATCACTTCCCAAAATATATCAAAAAATTTGATATAGTATATTTTTGAATAAAAATATTTCACTATGTATGTGGAAATTAAAAAATTATATGTATGAATGTTTATTTCATAAAAAATTGTTATAATAGATAAACCAAAGATATGTTCTATTTAATGAAATAAATCTTACAAAACATAATGTAAAACAAGATGTACATAGATGATTCAATAAATTTGTTATCAATCAATGATAAATTTCTCCCTACTAGAAAAATATAAAATATTATCTAAAACAAAATAAAAATGATGTATCCCCCAATGATATTCTCAACTACATATAATTTTATGAGTAATATAAAACATGTTTTAGAAAAATTTTCGTAAGATAAATAATAAAAGTCTACCATGGTTGATGTAGTGGTTATATGTGGTTTCTAAATTGTGAAATGACATCTATACCATCCTTCTGGATCAAAGGTTAAATTCAATTTGATGAATGTTTAATTATAGTTATATGGAATATTTGGAAATTTAAATTGGGGAAACCATCTCCACATGGAGACAAATAGATATTACTCTACCAAATAGAACATTGTGGCTATGTACTAAAAAGCTTATTTGACTGATGATAATTTCTCCTTATTGATAAATTTTATGACTACAAAGGATATCTCAACCAATGAATATGACTTAAAGTGGATAGAAACATCCAATGATGGGACACAACTGTACATGGGAAACTATAAAAACATATGAATATAAGGAAATATTGTCGTTAAACAAGAGTTTATGTTGAAAAAAATACCCAAATTAAATGATTACTTGAACATGATAAATGATTTTATCAACATAGTTTTATTTATTTTTCTATAGAAATAAAAATTTTCTTATTTAATTTTATGCGGAAAATATTATTTTCTACCATGGTGGGTTATTTCACAAAATGGTCCCTTGAATGATGTATCATTAAAATAAACTTAAATTGTTATATCATATTATTTTCTAGAATATTTTTTTGAAGAATATTCATTTATGTTATATATATATATGATCTAATGTTTTACATGAGGTATGTATTATTTGGTTTTTAGTTTATCTCTATCATTATTTCTTTTTGGAGTAGACTCAATCAAGGCCATGCAATAATTTTTGTTTATCATAAGATAGAAAATCTAGTGGGGTGTGTTTAAGTTGTAGAACAATTACAGACCATGTAATTGGGATACACGCTATGTATTTAATTATATGACATGTAATGGTTTATCCAAAACCATTCTTACTATGTAAATGGTTTTTCCTTGGGGAAAAGATCCCATTACTTACATGATGCGTACGGAATATAAACATCATGTAAATACCAATGTTTGTTTTTAACTGGAAATATCCTCAACATTGGAAAGAACCATCACCTATCATATCTCTCATGCACAACAAGTCCCAATGAAGCCAAGTGGTATGATTTTCTACCATTTTCATATCTAAATATTATTTCTTTTGTAGACTATCTCATTAGAGTCGATCTAGTAAGTTTTCAATACCTTTTAATTAATTACTCGGTATTCATGATATTTTCTATTATATTGGGATTTTGGTTCATATGCCCTAATTTTAGTTTCTTCATCCATTCATTTATATTTGTACCAATTTGTCTTGAATCAATAGCTGATATTAGAATATCACTACACTACAAAGCTATGGTAAGTGGTATATTAATTTTCATTGAGTTTTGGTGCTTTATTAGGATACCGACCATTATTCCGCCCACTAAATTTTCTGGAGTATCACTACTGTTTTACTAGATAAATGAAATAATTTTAATCTGACATGTTAAAATACCCTATGGCCCTGTTGTGATGCATGGATTGTCATTTTCATAACCATGGTCACCAAGGGGTAGTGACTATAAGAAAGAATTGATTATTCCCCATGAAACCACCAATGTGGAGAGGTATTGTAAGTATTCCAAGATGAAGATACTTAATAAATGAAAATATGAAATGGAATTTCTCCATAGCATGTTGATAATTTTAACTAAATTGTTAAAATGAATATTGAGTAACTTTCTTAAGATATGTCTTTCACTATTTATTTATGCTATATTCCACATTCTAAGTATTAATTTGATGAATGGTCTAATTGTATTTGGTTTATGGATTGGGTTTACTAATTCGATAGTTTCTAAAATTCATGAATTATTTGAATAGGATATGTAATTTAAAACAATGATTTTCTATACTATGTAGTACCCTTGAGTTGAATTGGGTGTTATGAGTCGGTATAATCATAAGATAAAATGGATGTCAAATAGTAAAGTGTGTGGGTATACTAAAATAGATTGGAATGATTAATGATATGAGTGTAAAATGTATGATTAAATTCAATAGTTAGGTTCCTTGGATCTGGAATACAGTATTAGAATCCATGGAAAGTGATTATACTTGGGTCCTGTTTCTATGGGATGCCATGGGCCTCTCTAACCTTTGGATCCCGAATTCATGGACATGAGTAGGAGATGTATGGTATGACCTGATATTTGGACTCTAACTAGTGCCTAACTATTTATCCAATTATATTATCCTATGAAACAATAAGGTTGCCTTGGTCTTGTAAAACATGGATTCATCCCTTTATGGTATGAATCTTTGATGTATGGTAGGTCTGTGAGAATTATGACATGTTTTTTCTGACGACGTGGCCATTATTTTTATGTGAAAATGGATATATAGATATTCTCTAATACTTAATCTTATTTCTTGTATATTAGTATTATCGGATCATGAATAACTATTGTGGAGATTCTTTGTGCGGACTTTGAGTGACACTTCCTTTGTATATAAATTACATGGGAGTCATTAACATTATTTTTTACATATCTATTTTAACAAAATGTTGGTTAGCTTATAATATTGCTCATTATTAATTTGTATAGACCCTTTGGTGGTTGTATATAAGGATTTTAGCACACACCCTTTTGGTCTACCCATGGTGATCCAAACTAAATATACGAATACAAGTATGGATAGGGGAAGGCACACTAATATATGCTATTTATCTATACTTAGGAGCATATGAGATTTGGACCATGTTGAGGCCTGTGATTATATTTAGAGAGAGTAGTTTTTCTCTTTTATAATTTTGGAATACTTTATTGAAAAAAATACAATTCACTTGTTTCAGATGCTTTCTTAGACATATTATATTTATTAATATCATAATTGTATATGGAAACATTCTGGCATATGTCATATAATGTTATCTATTTTAGTTATTAGTTTTTTACATATTTTACTTCATTTGATGTTTATATGTTATTGATATTCCACTGATATTTAATTTTGCTAGTAGAGAATTGTCTCCCCACACACACGCCAAGGAAATCACTGATAGTCAGTAGCCTCTGACGTTTGGGGAAATGTGCACGAGGCCTTGTGACCATTCGGGCTCGAGAAACTGTTGAGTGGAATACGCAGTTGAGATGTTAAAATATTTTATTAGAGCCATTTTTTTTCTAGTTTTAATTACACACAAGAGAAAATTGAATGTTATAAGAAGTAAATGGAGATTAGTAGTGATAATTTTCTAGTATTTTCAACCTTTCATATATTGGGGATCCAAATTACCTTGAATGAAATTTCATTTGTATGTATTTTTTTCCATTAGGGTTGATTCGATTCCATCATTGGGTGATGCATATGGATTGTGATATTTTTATTGATATTACTATAGATTCAACATTTTTTAAACCTAATTAGATGATGGTATTAAATTCTATGCATCATATATACAACTTTCATGAAATCATTTGATATTCATTATGTCATGCCATGTAGGATTCATTCCACATTGTATGCTATTCTGATTGATTTTATAATATCTATACATGCTTTTGTGATGGATTATTTGACATGGATAGAGGAAGTGACACCACTCTCAGTTCATAAGTAGTACAAGTCCATATATATTGGAAAGTGATGATCCCTTTGAATAAATGCAAATAATGAACTTGTTAGATATGTATGGGTTTATTAGACAGCATCATTTTGTTCATGGTGTGTAATAAGCCCTCATGGATTGAAATATGGTGAATCATTTGTTCAACCTTAATTTTTGGACTATTATATAGTGAAAAATAAAATGAGATTGAAACATTAAATGAAAAAAATGAGGGTTTACCTACAACCAAATTTATAGTTGCAAAGAAGCAATGTTTCTTGTGGGTTTATGACTATTTCATAAATATTCTTAGATGTAGGATAATGATATTGTTTTATTTGGGTTTAGAATGGTTTTATCATGTCCTACTCTTTTAAGATGTGAAAATTGATATCGTTCTTTTCTGAGGTGTGTGTATGGAATTTTTGAGGTATGCCACCACTAAGACCTCGAGTTGTCCGATAGGAGTGTGGCGATGATCATGCTCTAGAGGTGTTGGGGTATGGGAAACTAGTGGAACAACTTTTAGTGATATATGCATTAATAGATGTTTTTCTAGGAAAATGATTTGATGAATAGTTTCATGAGGGATTATTTCACTTCATTTATACTTATCAATGAGCTAAATAACCTTCCATATCTATAAATTTCCTAATAAGGGTGTTACAACGTTTCTATCATCACCAGTATTCTATAGATGGTGGTCTATAGTTGAATATATATGGATTTAGACTATTATATTTTTATTTGAGTATCTTGAGACTCCTCGTCATAGAACAATCCTTATTTCCATATTTATGCTACATGGGGATGTATTGGACTAGCGACAAGTATTGAACCAGGCTAACATGATATGATATATGGGTTAGGATGATTTCTAAATGTGGTTTTCTGTCTATTTCTACCACACAACACGATGGGAAGAACATGCTAGTGAATTCATGCATATGAATCAGGGCGTAATTATGATTATGGATAAATTAGAATACAATATAGTGTTTTATAATTTTGCACAAATTTACCTTACTGATGAGCTATCCAAATAAATATGATTTTAGGATGGTCACTAAAATGCTATCAGATCATTGGTCAACATGTTTACATTGACCTATAATAATGATATTGTGTGTTCTGAGATTAGTATAGATTAGAACTCTATGGAAGATTAGGGAATAGAGATGATTATTGACATCTCTCGGCCCAGTGGTTCAATCCAATTAGTATACAAGCACTATTTTGAGGCTTTGTACCTGATGGGTAATAATAATTCATTGAATACTGATAACTCAATATTCTGTCGTCAGTATGGAAGGTGGGGCCACATGAAGAACCAGTCCGACCACAACCCATTCGAGTACCATGTTTATATAAATATGGGCCACATCAAATGTTTTTCCTACACCTTCCATCATTTTTTTAGTGATAGGGGATAAATCTGAAACTAGGCATATGAGTGGGTTTCTAACATCCAAATCAGGTAGGTAATTGGAGTAGTTTTTGGCGATCAGGATGAGGTACTGGTGGTTGACGTAGAGGTAGCTAGGAACTAGGTACCTCGAGATATAATATTGTTCCTAATAAAAGAACTGAGGTAGTATCATAAGGTCATTGTTCAAGTCAGAACATTTATATATAGCCTACCCATGTGGGGTAGTGTTCGAAGACATCTACGCTACGACGTATGATCTTAGTTACCTATACCATTGCATCTTCTCTTTTTTGATTGATGCGCATCTCATAGTTTTACATTAACACGTATGGTAAAAGGACCTAGGTTCATTGCAATATATTTTGATAGAATTGTGTATCTAGATACTCTATTAGGGATCAAAATCATGGGTTTATGAATGTGCATAGACAATATACTTGAGTTGGGTGGGTATCACATTGTTTCAAATAATTATTTCCATTGGATTTTTGGGGTTAAAATCACAATAAGTATGTACAATCTAGTTTCATATTGATTTTACATTTAATTAAATCATTGGAGGGTGAATTTTACATCACCCGATGGGGAAGTTTATATGCACAAGGGTGAATGGTATTTCTAGGATTTATGAATTGATCCATAGAATCATTGATTGGGAGGGATGAAAACCCATATCACTATTTTGTTTATATCTGAATAAGGATCACATCATATGAAATTCCTTCATGTTATTGAACATATTAGGGAGGTTTTCCCAGATGAATTTTCATTGTTCACCTCTTGAGGGATAGGTGGAGTTCTCCATTGAGCTAGATCCATTTGCTACACTAGTATCAAATACTCCTGACTTGATGGTTATGATAGAGTTGTAAGATCTAATGAGTGGTTATTGGATTTGGAGGAAATGTGGTTCATTAGACCCGATTCTTCTTTAGGCAGTTCACATATCATTTTTTTTAAAAAAGGTTGTTAGAAAACTTAATATTTCCATATAATTTTGGATTTTGAACCAAATAAAGTTTAGGAATCGATATCCCTAGAAATGGATAGATTTCCTGTTTGATTTGATTCAAGGAGATCAGGTGTTCTGGAAAATTGATTTGAGGTCTGGATATCTCTAGGTACATGTTTGAACTACATCCAAAACTCATAAAAACTTTTTTAGTAGGTATGGTATATACATGTAACTGGTTATTTGTTTCAGACCCACTAACATTACAATGATTTTCATAGAGCTAATTAATTGAGTATATCATCCTTACATGAATTATTTTGTGGTGTTATTCATGAATGATATCATGGTGTATTATCATAATCTACACAACCATACCAAAATCCTTGAGATCATTTTTGTTACACTAAGTGAGTATCAGTTATCTTAATCTCTCATTTTGAAACTTCTAGATGGATTAGATTTACATCATTGATCGCATTATCTTAGAGAGGGGGTTATCAGTAGTCCCATAGAACGTGAGACCTATTGTTTGTTTAGAGAAACCCGTGGAAATGTTTGTAATACAGTTTTTATTAAAGATAGATAGTTACTACATGTGTTTCATAAAAGACATATCATTCATAGAATCACCATTGATGTGATTGAATAAGAAGGGTGTAATGTTTGTATGGTTAGTTTCTTGTGAGACATTCATTGAGGAGCAGAAAGGGATATTGAAATCAGAACAGGTCCTCATATGACTAGAACAATGAAACATATACACTATATATTTTTACACATCAGGTATTAGATTTTGGTAGTTCTTATATAGGGGGATAAATTCTTATTGCATGGGTCTCATCAGCTGATGTCCCATGAGAGGAACTAACCGACACATGACCATGAGTTATCTGTAGCCATTTATTCAAGGAATTATTGAAGACATGAGTTACTGGGATAATTTTTTTGGTATACATAGACCATAGAATCCGTAAGTTTATATTTACACAGTTTGATCATAATATTATGTATAAAATATTGGTGCATTAAAAAAACTCATTTGAATTAAAGTTTCCTACATGCATGGTAAACCCTATGCAGTGTCCAATACACATATTAGGAAGAATCCAATACAAATGTACATCGGGGTAGTAGTGATGATATACTCATTTATTTTTATATAAGTTTCACATGGAGGTTCATAATAGACAGAGATAGACATATCTATCATCTTTATATAAGACTTTTACCTTGGTGGATAGTGTGAGGATAAGGCATCAATCTAATTCAGAAGGCCTTATCCTACACATGATTGTGGATGGTTAGGATCCACCTACCTGTTGGATGGTAGTCATGGATGATTGTGAATCCATCAACACATTGGGGTTCCTGTGGACATACATGAGGAACTGATATGTTAATTTGATTCCTCAACATGGGTTGTGCATCCTAATTTCAACAAGATTTTTCATTACTTGTGATGCTAGTACATATGGATAGGTATGTAGCATCAGGTACCTGGTTTTTTTATGAAATGATCTGCTTTTCAGTAGGTGAATGCATAACATTAGAGGCATGATGTAATTTTATATTTGTTTCATATTCCCATGAGAAAATGGGATGATGTCTCAATGAATTTCATGAACGAATTTCAAAGGTCATCTTGAGGTAATGAGGTTGTGTGGTTGGTTGTTGACAAGATCATTAAGGATACTCACTTATTGCGGATTCAGGAGACCTTTATTATATATTATAATGGGATGTGGTATGTCTATTAGATAATATGACTCAATGGGGTCTCATGCACAATCATTTAAGATATGGATACCATATTTACATATTGTTTCTCATAGTGATTTCATAGGGTGTTGGGTACAATTTTTATTATGATCACATCATACCACCATCATCATGATGTCCAATCAGGCCGTACTATACAGATTCTTGAGTACATGTTTTGATCATAATTTCCTAATTATGGGTGCTCTTTAGAGAAACAAAAACCCCATGTTGTGTTCACCAAAAATAATAGTTATTGGGTGAGGATAAAAATGAATCCTAATGAATATTTATATGGTAGGAAATTGTGATCACCCATGAAACACCCCAATATTTTATAGTACATTATCGCATCAAAGTAATTCAACAACTTTCACTACACGCAACATTGAGTTCTAGCGCACCATTACATTCCAAACTAGCCGTTAAAAAGGGTTTATGAATAATATTAAATTAATTTTAAACATTATAAAATCCTAATGATTTTAGAATCAATATGATTAGTTTATAAAACATAATTTAAGAACAAATTCTATTTTTTTGATAAAAGAAGTATTTTTAAAAAAAATACAATTTTACATCCTTTTAATGGTGAAACCTTTTTAAATCCAATATTTGAAACTTTAATATATTCAATTTGACTAAATAAACCTCTTCTTTAGAATCAGGAATTATGAATTTAGTTTCAATAATGTTTTGGAATTTTCCTAATATCTGTCATATTTGGGTGAATATTGAAAAATACTATATTTTAACTGAAAACTACTTTTTTAATCAAAATAATTTATAGTGTTATATTATAAATTATAATGGTTTGGAAGTATAAATATATTATATTTTTACCATTTAATCCAATTATTGTCATTTTATTTAATTTCACTATGATATTGGACATAAACAAGTGTCAATCTTTTGATAGGTATTGTTTCTTAAAAATGCCCTTTTTGGTTTTGACAACGGGAATTAATTATAAATTATTAAAATAAACTTCTATGTTTTTAATTTGGTAAAATAGACTTAATAATTGAATTTGGAATATCAAAATTAGATTAGGGTGAAATTTCGGTATTTTTATGAAAAGTTCAATTTTTGATTAATAGTGAAAAACACTAAGTTATTGGTTAAAACCGACTTTTTATTTGAATAATTATTTATTATATTTTGATTTATTTTTGATAAAAATAGATACATAATACCTATATAAGTTCAATTAAATTAATTGGAGTCAGTTTATAATAATTTTATACATATAAATTTTTTATTGAATTTTTCACTGTCTTTTACCCATCTCCTAGGAGAATTTTCAAATTCACCTAAAGAAACAATTTACACCCTCTATGAGTGGAATTTTAAAAATCCGAGAGGCAAGGTTAATATCAGGGAGTAAAATGATGTTCAACAAGAAAAAAATAATTTTTGGTGAATAGTAACTGTTTACTTTTATTTACCACGGTTAAAAGTAAATAGAGTAATTAAGGGTAAAAATGATATTAATATTACCTTAACACGTGTCCTAATTCTATTGGAAAAGTGTATATCTACCGAAAACAACTTTAGGAACAAAATATTATAACTTAGGTCCACTTGAATTAGATTAGGACATTTATTATTATTTAATTCAAAGAAGAGTTAAAAGAGTTAAAATCAATGTTTAATAAATAAAAAAATTTAATATAGGGTTATACACAAGATAAATTCCATTAAAAATATTCATTATAAAGATAAAATTATTTCCTACATAATGGTATTTTATTTATAATTTTTAGAGATTAAATAGTTTAATTTATTTATGACACAATGATGATGCTGTAATTATTGTATTAATGAAAGATTTAGAAAATTGATATTATAAATACCCAAATAAATTTTATTTGAGACATTTTATGAATTAAAATAGTTTTATAGGTTAATATGAAATATTATGATTGGTTATATGAACATTTTTGAATTAATAATTTTGTTATCAATTTATCAAACACAAAATACCCAATAGTGTCAAAATTGACATAAAAGCGTTTTCAAAACAAATATTATATTATTAATTGATATTATATTCCTAAATATCTACGGTTCAACCAAAGAAAATATATCATGATAGGTGTATCATTAATGGACCACTTGGGGGTATATTGGAAGTTTATAGAATGATTATTAACCATATAATATATAAATACAAAGAGACATGGTAAATGTCAAACTAATTAACTAAGAGTTCAAACTAATGGATAAGGTTAATAAAGTGACAAAAACCAGTATAAAACCTATTGGTTGAATGTATTTTTACCTATCCACCCCTAATCATCGAAATTAATCAATTTGGATCCATTATAAGACGAATTTAAATTTCTTATAAAATAATATTTTATGTGTTTCTTAAGGTTCCCCTCACCCCTCTTATAAAAGGGCCCTCCCCCTTCTCTCAAATTCATACCTTTAAAGCCTTTTTGTTCAGCCAAAACCTACCCAAATATCCTCCAAACTTCCCTCACTTAAACCTAGAGGATTTATCTTGATCATAAATCCAACCTCAGGAGCCCTTTTTATCAAATCAAAATGAAGAACATGAACAAGAAGTAATGTTTTCACCACCCTCTTCCAAGTTCATTTCATCATCCAATTATTATTTCATTGTTATCTCCATTCTAAAATAATAACTCCATTATTTTCTATATACTGTGATGTTATTATAAATATGTTACAATCATATTCAGTATTCTATCCATCCTTGGAATGACATGTCACCATACGTGCATACGTATGGATTACCGTCTCCACGTCGTGGTGTAATTGTTATTCAAAACATTATTTTTTGTATGGGTATGATAATGATGTGTAATTGAGGTAAATAATAAATATCACATTATAATGATTCTTTATATATAATATACCATCCTTTATATACCATTTTAATATCAAAATTATGATATTGTTGTTCGTGCTTACGTACGGACTACCATCTCCACGAACGTGATGAGATTCATTCCCCATCATATCCATTGAAGCCTTATTCTCATTTGATGATTAAAAATAATGTTTAAGGACTTGATATCATTCGGGATATGAATAATATACAACCTATACATAACATACACAACTTATTTAATGAAGCATATAAACTAAAATGAGTATGTGAACACCCAAAACGACGATAATACTAAAATATTATTAACGAAACAATATTAAAAGATTATATATGATATCATATTTATGTATATGATTCTGGTATAATTTAATAACAATGATTTAACTATTATACATGAGGTTAACCTACCCTAAACCAGGGTAAATTACATGGTAAGGGTTTATCTCACAATATCATCATTATCCGAGATTGTTTATACGTGATTATCTTCTTGGACATATTTATCATCCAAATCCATGTTTCATAAAAATTTATTTCAAAACATTTTCACTATTTACTAGACAATGGGATAATTTCATTTATAGCCTTAATAGTTCTAAAGGAGTCATTCCATCATTTTCCAAACAAGGTCCTTTTTAACCATTTCGACAAAATTATGGTAAGAATCTTTTTTTAAAACATATACAACGGGTGCATCTATTATCCGCCTTTATAAAAATCATCGAAGCATCCCATACAAGCCTGTAAGAATACTTTGAAATTAAATGTTTTATTTTATAATTATGTGACATTTAAGTGATTTAAAAATGAATATTTTAAGAATTTGTGAAAGGTACTCTTTATCAAGATCAGAATTTTAAATGACTTAAAATATTTATCATTCTAAATATTTTTAATTAATGTCATTGTTTTCAAAATGATATTAAGGATTTATTTATATGGAAATTAATTATTTTAAATGATAATTATTTTCAAAAGTTTTAATGTGGTATGGGACACTTTGATTCAAAAATATCTTTTAAAATTCTTCCTTTATAAATGTGTTCCTTTTCAATTATTTCAAAAAAAGATATATTTCTCTCAAATAGTTTTGATTTATCCATGTCAACATCATTTAATGTATTTTAAGCTTATTGATGTTGATTTATTATGATACAAAACTTCCATATTTTATTGAAGGTTTTGTTATATGTTTGACTATGGATGTATTATTTTTATACCATTCTGGGTTTATGGAGAAAGTATTGACATTTTGAATTCTAGTATTAATACGAATGTTTATGTAATGGTTAAACCAATTCATATGTGAAATGAATTGGACTTAATAAGTGACAGGTGGAGCCCGCTATAGCTCCATGATGCATCGGTAGGTCTCATGAGACAAACAAGTGTCTTGGCATGAGGCTTTGACAAAATATTATTTGTAGTCTTGGCATGAGGACTTGGCTACGTGGTTATGATAGTCTGGCATTGTGCATTTCATCACTATGAAAGTGGTTATTGATATTGCTTGTAATTATTCTACTAGTCTAATATCAATTTGAATTATTAAATAAAATTACTTAATTTTATTTTTTCCATATTATGATGAATATCGAGTTTAAAAGGATTTTGTTTTAGTTATACATTGCCTTAAAAGTTTATGCTTATTTATGAATGTTTCTACTAAATTATTTATGCTTACTGAAGATATAAGATCACCCCTTTCTTATGTTATATTTTTACAGGATTCCAAGATGTGTATTATTATTGATATGTAGGGTTAAGCTAAAGGGAAAAATGGAATTCTCAAAGAACTATCTATGTTGTGTTTTATGTTTCAAATTGTAATGTAACGTTAATATATGTAATCTATTTTCCATGACTGCTAAACTGATCGGTCCTTTGGGATGTGATTCCTTACAATCATTCCAATGTATTAAAATATTTCACTGGTTCTGGGTAACTAGGATCAGGGCGTTACAGTTGGTATCAGAGGAAGTTTAGCAATAACCTTGGAAGCAAGATTTATATAAACACTGATTTGAGCACATAGACCTAAGATAGACATTGATGATTTGTATAGAAGGACATTATAGAATTTTGGTAATGTAGATATTTTGTGAGTTTTCCAATAAAATACATCCCCGTCTAGATACGAGCAGGTAGAGGCGACTCTGGCACAGTTGTACCTAGCGGTAAAACCCTAAAATACTGCTTTGAGCTTGACTCAAATGGGAATTGGTGCACGACAACAGGTCTTGCTTCACTCTTGGTTACGACACTCCCGGGGGAAATTCTTAGGATAATTTTCGTTTTCATTACAAACCATTACGAATATATACTTCCTCAGAGAAAACATCTTTATGAATATGGATTATATACATAAACCGTTCTATTTTTCATTAGGTATTTTAAATGTTTGGAATTATTCATTTCAATTCATAAACAGACCTAGTTTATGCAATTGTATAGAGATGAAGTCCAGTACAAGGAATGTGAACTCCAGCAATATGTATGATCCAAAGAGTAAGAAGAATCATATCTTTCATGATATTAAGCCATCATTTTGAGGGGAAATTCTCTCCCATGTATTCTCAACATATGAAGAAATAGTATAATGTGTTAATAAGATAAGAAAATATTTCTCGATGTCCTATGGATTTAAAGGGAAGAAAGAGAAGAAAATGATGGAAGAGAGAAAGATGTATAATGGGAAGAGGGAAAAGAAGAATTTTCCCATATTTTATGATTGTGGTAAGAAACACCCTGGAATTTGCCGGAAGGGAATGAGAGTTTGTTATATGTCTAGAGAAAAATTACAACATGTATGTGACTTCAAGGATATGAGAAAGGTTTCAAATATACAAGGCTTCATCTGCAAGGAGTTGGGACACTACGCGAACCAATGTACAAATCATTAGAGTATTCCCCAAATGATGCCATTATATAAAAATCAAAGTTATGATACTACGATAGATTGGGAGTAATGATTAGAGTTCATAGGTTGTTATTAGAGAATTATGTAATTTGAGTATTGTATCAATAATTTACTGGTAATAATAATTATGGAGTATATTAGGATTTTACTACAATACTATTTCATTAAGGACTTGAGATTGTGTGGAACCATGAAAAGTGACTCAAAAGTAGGTTAAATTTTTGGAATATATATGGTTGAGACAAAGATAAACCCTAATATAGTTATGATACTGAGGTAGTGATTTTGGAATAATACATGATTGATTTGGATAAATTATATTGGATATTCTTGACTACCTTGAAATTGATTAATGATTTGTATATTCAATCATTGTTGGAGTTTACAACATTTTTGGATAGAAAGAGTATATCTAGAATTATATAAGGAATAAGGGATCATGAATGTAATCAATAAGGTTTTATGGTAATTTAGGATATTGCAATGTTTTAAAAGATTACATGATGAAGGTGTTAACATGTTATTACGTAGAAAAAATTATCTTCATTGTGTTTACCGTCCTTATAAATTTTGGACTGTGAGTTTGGATAGAAGTTTTTTTGAAAATTCTAGTTTGAGAAAATTTTTAGAATGCCATAAAAGGACAACCCAGAGGTCGGGCAGCGGCCCATTGCATCTGGCGAGGCCATGAGACTTGAACCTGCAACCGAAGGGCGATAAGGGTGTATCACATACCACTGGCTCACGTGTTGTCTTTGATTGAATAATGTAGTCTTTTTTTAAAAATTCTAGTAGGTGAATTATAAATTCATTTATTTGAACCCTATACGAATAGGATAAATAGAATATTATTTTTATTTTCTATTATCTTATAGAGTGAAATATGAGTTTGTGGTAGAAATTAGTTAAAGGATGGGACTGTAATTGTCATGTATATATTTTTATTCATCTCTTATTCTATGAAGAAATTAATTATTATACATTAGTGAAGGATCATAAAAAAAGTGTTATCCTAATACCATATGTTTTGTTGAACTGATGGTATTTTAAATCTTCATAGAATGATGAATTTAAAGAACTCAATTTTACACTTGTTTGTGATGGATGACCTCAATCACTACCTAAAAATATTTACGTTTTTCTTCAAATTATATGTCTCTAATTGACACCAATGTTCTCCTAATCGAGTTCATAATATTGTGGTGGCCCTTTCATTTCCCTTTTCCTCTTTTTAAGACTAAATATTATTAACCTAATTTGCGATGTGGGTTTTCCCAAAGGTATTTTCTCTTTTCAAGCATTTATTGTTTAGGATTAATTTCAAATTGCGAGGAAATAATTTATTGATGGAGAGAATAATGTAACACCCCAAGATTTCATAGTACGATATTTCTTCAAATTAATTCTATAACTTGCACTACATGCAACACTGAGCTCTATCGCACTATGAATTACCAAACTAGCCGTTCAAAATAATTTATGAATAGTATTAATTGAATTTTGAACTTTATATAATCCTTATAATTTTAGAATCCATATTATGAGTTTCTAAGACAAATTTTATGAACAAATTCAATTTTTTCAGACAACAGAACTACTTTGCAAAAAATGCAATTTTACCTCCTTTTAATGGTGATTCACTTTTAATTCCAATATTTGAAACTTGAATATATTAAATTTGAAAAAATAAACTTCTTCTTTAGAATCATGATATAATAATTTAGTCTAAATAATTTTTTTGTGTTTTTATGAAAACTTTCATATTTGGGTGAATAGTGAAAAAACTATATCTTAACAAAAAACAACTTTTTCAATCGAAATAATTTATATTGTTAAATTATAAATTTTAATGGTTTGGAAGTATAAATATATTATATTTTTAAAATTTAATCTAATACTGGTCATTTTAAGTAATTTCACTTTGAGATTGGACAAAAACAAGTGTCAATCTGTTGATAGGTATTGTTTCTTAAAAATACGTCTTTTGTTATTGAAAACAAGAATTAATTTTAAATTAACAAATTCAACTTATATGTTTTTAATTTGTTAAAATATACTTCATTATTTAAGTCTGAATATCAAAATGAGCTTAGGGTGAAATTTTGGTATATTTCTGAAAACTTCAATTTTTGATGAATAGTGAAACACAGTGAGGTATTGGTTAAAACCGAATTTTTATTTAAATAATTATTTATTATAAATAAATATATTTTATATAATAATAGATATTTAATACCTATATATGTTCTATGGAATTCATTGTAGTCTGTTTATAATAATTTTAGACATATAAAAATGTTATTGAACTTATAACCGTCTTTTACCCATCTCCTAGGAGAATTTTCAAATTCACCTAAAACAAATTTTTACAGCTTTAATGAGTGGAATTTAAAAAATAATAAGGAAACGGTTAATATCAAGGAGTAAATTTTGGTTCAATTAGATGCAAATAATTTTTGATGAATAGTAACGTTTTACTTTTATTTACCACAGTTAAAAGTAAATAGGGTAATTAACTGTAAAAATGAAATTAATATTACCTTAATAAATGCCCTAATTCTATTGGACAATTTTATCTCAACAAAAAACAACCTTAGGAATAAACTATTATCATTCATTTCCACTTAAATTAGATTTGGACATTTATTATTATTTAATTCAAAGAAGTGTTAAAAGAGTTAAAATCAATGTTTAATAACAAAAACATTTTTAATATAGGGATATACATAAGATAAATTTGATTGTAAATATTAATTATAAATCTAAAAGGATATCTTAAATAATGGAATTTTCTTTATAATTTGTAGACAATAAATAATTTAAATTCTATATGACACAATGATGATGCAGTAATTTCCGTATTAATGATGGATTAAGATAATTTATATTATAAATACCTATATAAATGTAATTTGAGACATTTTATGAATTAAAATAATTTTATTGGTTAATATGACATATTAATATTGGATATTTTAATTTTTTAGAATTAATAATTCTGTTATAGATTTATCAAAAACAAAATACCCAATAGTGTCAAAATTTAAATAAAAGAGTTTTTAAACCAAATATTATATTATTAAATGATAATATATTCCTAAAAATCTAACGTTCAGCCAAAAGACATATATCATGATAGGTGTATCATTAATGGACCACTTGGGGGACTATTGGAAGTTTATAGTATTTTATTAACCATATAATATAAAAATACAAATAGGCATGGTAAATTTGAAAATAATTTAATAAGAATTAAAACTAAAAGATAAGGTTAATAAAGTGACCCAACCCTGTCTAAAACATATTGTTTGATTGTATTTTGACCCATTACCACCTTATACTCTATATAAATCAATTTTAATACATTATAAACCGAATAATAATTTATTATAAACTAATATTTTATGTTTTTTCTAAGGTGTCCCTCACCCCTCTTATAAAAGGGCACTCCCCATTCTATCAAATTAATACATTCAAAGCCATTTGGATCAGCCAAACCCTACCCAAATATCCTCCCAACTTACATAAATTCAACCTATAGGCCTTATCATGATCTTAAATCCAACCGAAAGAGCCCTTATGAACAAAAAAAGGAAGAACCTGAAGAAGAGGTAATGTTTTAACCACCATGTTTCAAGATCATTTCTTCTTCCACTTCTTATTTCTTGGTTATTTACATTATAAAATAATAAATCCAGTATATTCTATATACAATAATGTTATTATACATATTGTACAATCATATTTAGTATTGTATCCATCCTTTTAATGACATGTCACTATACATGTGTACGTACGACTTACCGTCTCCACATCATGGTGTAATTATTATTCAAAACATTATTATTTAGATGGGTATGATAATTATTTTTACTTTTTGTAAATAATAAATATAACATTATAGTGACTCTGTATATATGATATACCATCCATTATATACTATTTTAAAATCAAAATAATGATATTGTCTCTCGTGCGTATGTACGAACTACAGTCTCCACGAACGTGATGAGATTCATTCCCCATCGAAACCATTCCAGTATAATTCTCATTTAATGATTAAAAATAATTTTTTAGGGCTTGATATCATTCTGGATATGAATAAGATAAAACCTATCGAAAACAAACATGACTTATGCAACGATACATATAAAAGAAAATGAGTAAGTTAACACCCAAAACGATGATAATACTAAAATATTATTAACGAGACAATATTAAAAGATAATATATGATATCATATTTATGTATATGATTGTTATATAATTTAATAACAATTATTTAAATATTATACATGAGGTTAACCTACCCTTATCCAAGGAAAATTATAAGGTAAGGGTTTATGTCACAATCTCTTCATTATCTAGGATTGTTTATACATGATTATCTACTAGGACTTCTTTATCATCCACATCCATGATTCATAAAAATGTATTTCAAAACATTTTTAATCTTTACTAGACAATGGGTTAAATTTATTTATACCCTTAAGTGTTTTTAAAGGAATCATTCCCTCATTTGTCAAATAAGGTCCTTTTTAACATTTTCAACAAAATTATGGTAAGAATGTATTTTTTTAACTTATACAGCGAGTGCGGCTATTTTACACCATTATAAAAATCATCGAAGCTTCCCATACAATATTGTAAGAATATTTTGAAAGTAATGGTTTTATTTTATAATTATGTGACATTTAAATTATTTCAAAATTAATATTTTAGAATTTGTGAATAGTACTCTTTATCAAGATCATAATTTTAAATGTTTTAAAATAATTATCTTTCTAAATAATTTTTATTAATGTTCATGTTTTAAAAATGATTTTAAGGATTTATTTATATGAACATGAATGTTTTCAAATGATATTTCTTTTCTAAAGTTTCTATGTGGTATGGGACACTTTGATTCAATAATCTCTTTTAAATTGATTCCTTAATAAATGTGTGACATTTCAATGATTTTAAAAAATGATATATTTCTATCAAATAGAGTTGATTTCATCTTTGTCAACATTTTTTGATGTTTTTTGTGCTTATTGAAGTTGATTTATTATGATACAAAACTTCCATATTAAATTTATGTTTTTGTGATATGTTTGACTGTGGATGTGTTATTTTTATACCATTCATGGTTTATAGAGAAAGTATTGACATTTCATAATCTAGTTTTAATACAAATATTTATGTTATGTTTAAAACTGTTCATTTGAGAAATTCATTGTAATTTAATATATGATGGGTGGGGCCCGATATAGATCCTCGATGCGTCAGTAGGTCTCATGAGACTAACAAGTGTCTTGTCATGAGGCCTTGACAAAATCATATTTGTAGTCTTGGCATGAGGCCCTGGATACATGGTTATGATAGTATGACAATATGAATTCCATCACTATGAATGTGGCTATTGATATTTCATGTAATTATTCGACTAGTAGAATATCTATGTGAATAAGTAAATGGAATTACATTATTTTAGTTTTTCTGTATTATTCTGAAGTTCAAGATTAAAAGGATTTTGATTTAGTTATATATTTCCTTAAAAGATTATGCTTATTTATGAATGTTTCCACTAAATAATTTACCCTTACTGACCATCAAATATCACACCTTTCTTCTGTTTTATTTTCCCAGGATTCCAAGAAGTGTAATATGATTGATATGTAGGGTTAAGATAAAGGAAAAAATGTAATTCTCAAAGAACTATCTATGATGCGTTTTATATCTTAAATTGTAATGTAATGTTAATGTATGTAATCTATTTTCCAAGACTTCTAAACTGATCGGTACTTTAGGACTTTATTCCTTGTAATCTTGGCCATGTATTAAAACATTGCACCAGCTATGGGTAACTGGGGTCATAGCGTTATAACCCAGGTCCTTGATAGAGGTAGGATGTGAAAATTTATTGAGACCATTTATCATATTGGATACTTATAATTAGGTATAATTGACTTCGATATATATGGATGCTATATAATCTCGAAAAAACCCAATACTTATCATCACAAATGATCTCTAGAGTTCATGGTTTGGGATCAAGTCATTTTAATTATTTCCATGAGGCTAGGAAACTAACTGATATTGAGATCTCATATGATTTAATTGTGATATTCTTGGTTGATCAGTATTCTAGATAGGGGTAGTTTTTTGGCCAATAATTTGTAGTTGCCTTTGAGGTACCAATCCTTGCACAACTTATTACATGTATCTTAGTTGTGCATCTATCATTCAGAACTATATCATGATTTTCAGCCTAAGGAGATTGAGTTAATGGTTTATGCATATTTGAGGACTTACCAAGTCAAATAGTTGATAAGAACATAAATTTTCCTTGATGAAATTCATTTTGAATTGTTTGGGTGCTACGATAGCATGATCATTTATAAGAATAGATATTGAGTTAGGAGACCATTGTACGTTCATTACAGGCGTAGTTATTATCTGATGAATGTTTACCACCCATAATAACGAAATTTGAGTATAAATAACATCAATAAAGTATGATTCTAATATCTCACGTTTTTTTAGTTACAAGTTTCATGGTTTTCATTTTAACACTTCCTTATATTCTATTTCGAATTTACCCTATACTAGGTCGAGGAATGGTTGGGATGTTATTGGGATGGAAATGATGTTGGTATGTATATTGGCTCATGGTAATTTAATTCCACATAATTTAGATAAATGATGTGTATTTAATTACATGTCATGTAATAGTTTTCATATAACCTTTCACACTACTTAAATGGTTTTACTAACTAAAATGATATTGTGATTTACACAATGGGTAAAAAATTTCAAGATTGTGTAAATATCTAAATAGATTTTTTGAAATAAGTGGCATGATACTCTATTTTTTATTGATCTTACACCTCTCCTATCTCTTAAATTTATGAATCCCCAATAAATACAAGAGGTACGATTTACAATAATTTCCATATCTCAACATCATTTTATTCACCATTGGTCTCTTTAGATCTCTTCTAATAATATCTTGATTCATATTTTGATGTTACTTGGTCTTATGAAATTGTAATCCCTATTTGAATATAAGATCATATTCCTAATTTATTTTTAATCATACATTATTTATATTTATCTCAATTTGAGTCAAATCAAGAGCTAATATTAGTTGATAACTATACTATTGAGCTATGGAATGTGGTATACACAATATCCTTCGGTTTTGGTGAAACATTGGGATACAATGAGTTTTTCCACCAACAAGACATTCTGGTGAAACCCTAAATTTTAACAAATTATTGGAAATATATGTAATCTACCCAATTAGGGATTTCCTTTGGTCTGATTGTGATGTGTTTGTAGGAATTTACATATCTTTAGTAACCCATGTGGTGTGCCTATTTGAAATACATTATTTTTTTCATTGTAGAACCACACATGGGGTGTGATAATGTTTGTATTTCTAGAGGAAGTTCCATGATTTATGAACTGAATGTTATAGTTGATTAGGAGATGGGATTCCTAAATTAAATGTCAATTTTTTAAACTAAATGGTTAAATTCGAACTTTTATATATTATTTAAGAGAATCATTGCCTCTTGAATTGTGATATATTCCACATTCCACGTTTGAATTTGATAAATGGATTAATTGGATTTGGTTAAATGAGCAGGAATTCACATTTGGTTGTTTCTCAAAGGATTGAATTTTTTGAATTTCATATGTAATTGTAATCAATGAGTTGGTTTTATCCTTAGATAAATTTAGTATAATTGGGTGTTATGAGGGTTTGTACTAGTATGATAACTTAGATGTTAAATGGTAAAGTGAGTGTGTATAATCACCTAGTATGAAATAATTAATGGTAAAAACAGAAAATGTATGAATATATGCATAAGAAACGTTCAATAGATATGGAATGGGATTCTAGAAACCGTGGATATATATGCTCCTTAGGTATTGATTACATTGGATTTCATGGGCATTGATAACGCCTGGATCTAACATACATTGACTCATTTAGGAAATGTCTGATATGTCTAGATCTGAGGACTCCAACCAGTTCCTACATGAGTTTCAATCTATATTCTCCTAATACACAAAGAGAATTCCTAGGTCATTGACACATCGTATGTTTCCCTTCATGGTCTGACTATTTTTCATATGCAAGACCATGATAATTTTGATTATTTTTATTAAATGGCTTGTTTATGGTGTTTTTGGGACTATTGATGTACGGTGAGGCTGTGATAATTTCTAATATAACATGAAGATTATTAGTATAGGTAATTTAATGGTATTTATAGGGATCCCTATGGGGGTATTCAATGATACTTTCTTAGTAGATACAAGCCATGGGTTTCATTAGAGTTTTTTATTTCTTATCTATTTTACCGGAACATTTTTAAGCTTATCATATTACATAATATGGATTTGTATAGACCTTTGCGTGTTTTCCAAATAACATTTTATACCACACAATGTTTGGACCATCCTTGGGGTCCGAAATATATAATATAGATGAACGTATGGATATGGGAATTCAACTTATCACATGTTTTTTATTTCATCAAAGGAGTATGGGAAATTAAGACTGAGTTGAGGCTCTCTAATCTATTTTAATATAGTTATTTTTTGTCATTTTGGATATTTATTGTGTGAAATATTATTTTTACTAGTTCTGGTTTTTTTCTTAGACTATTTTATTAGACATATGACAAGAATCATGATACTAATTTTACATGAGACCCTTTTGGATTTGTTATATATTATTATTTTTGGATTGTTATCAGTTTTCTTCCAATTTAACCGTGTCATATATTGGTATGTTATTGATATTATGCTTCTATATAATCTAGTGATGAGGTAATGGTCTCCCCACTGACACACCTAAGCCATCACTGCTAGTCAGCGACCTATGGAATTTTGGGGGTGCGCTTAAGGCCTTGTGACCTACCAATATCGGGGCACTATTGGGTGGAATATAGAACTAGGAAGCTACAATATAAATTATAGTAAAATGGCTGACATGGTAAAAATTAATCATTACCAACATTGGATTTTTTCATGATAAATTATGGAATTTCATAAAAACTAAAACAACATGTAATCCATTTAAATCTATAGAATTTAAATGTACTTGGATTGAATTAATACACTATTACATGTATATTTTTCTAGATACACTAAGAATATATTGTAAAATGTGCATTGTTTATATCATTAATTACCATACATGAATTTTCCGGGTCTATCATTTACATTCAAAGGAGTAAGTTATATATATTCTAATATCTATATGAATGAGGTTGAAAACAATTTTAGACAATAATTAAATTCCATAGATCCTCAATAGAGATAAATATTTTTTTCATTCATTTATCAAATCCATATGAATTAAATATGATCTGAAAGGTCCCAATACACATTTATATAATAGTGTATCTAATCGACTGATTAGGTAATTAATATAAATTGTTATTATAATACTATATATCACAATTATCTCTTACAGATTTTGGGGATAGTTATTATTGAAAAAAAATTTATATAGTAAAAAATCTTTCCTAAAAAGGAGAGGCTATGACTCCATATCAAATATGGAATCATAGAAAAGAATAAAAATTATTTAATGGTTTTATATTATTACAAAATTATAAGAGTACCTAAAGAAAAAATGGGATATGCTATGTAAAATAGTTATCGATAGAATGTATCTTTGATATAAATATTATACAAAATATTATAGAATCATAGTTGTAGATTTTAATAATAACGTAAATGTTATCTCTATAGTAAAACATTGAGATAATATCATTGATGAATCTAGGATTACCATATTAACTAGAAAATTAAATATTGATGTTTTTTTCTCAAATAAATGTTTATTTGATGAAGATATGGTTAAAAAAGATCATATGAGAAAATTACTTCAGATTTCCAAGAAAAATGGTTTTATTTTCTCTATGTATTTTTTGGATGAAACTAATTATATTATTATTACAAAAGAAATAATTTTTCAAAATATTGATAGTGATAAAAATAAATTAAATGAATATATGTCATATTTTGATCTATTTATCTTCAAATTTGATATATATAATATAATTTGCCCCATAAATGGGAAACATGGATATATTTTTGTTGATATTACATAAGTATATCCCTTGATTATTTGTTAGAGGAATTTAAAAGAAAATAAAAATTCAATTATACATTTGTAAAATATTAAATGAGATTGTTAGCAATGGGGTTTATTCAAAATAATAGAATAAATTATTTTATATGTTATTATTCTCTATCTTGGACTATATTGAGTTGATATACTCTTTCATGATCATCCATAAATAATATTAAAAATATGTCAATGGATGTTAAAACAACATTCATAAATCTTTACATAGATAAATAAATGTATTTGTAAAATAATAAATATATCATAGAACCTAAAAATTAATATTTTGTTTCAAAACTGTTATAATACATATAGGGTTTTAATGAATGTTCAATTCAATTGAATGAATATTTTAATATAGTATTTGTATCTAATTGATTTATAGTGAACACATATGATAAATGAGCTTCATAATAATCAATATGTTGTTATTTTATTCTATGTATATGACAAAGTTGTATTAGAAACTAATATGAATAATGTGAATAAAGGAAATCCTATATTATGTAGAAACAATTATATTAAAAATTATATAAATAATATATTATTTTGGCAAACAAAATTATTTGAAATAATATTTTTTTTCTCAATATCATTCTATTTAAATGATCTTAAAGATATTTTAACAAAATGATTTTTCTTCAATTTCTACAGTATATAGTAACGGGAGTAGGATACTGAAATATAATAGATGGGAAATTATATATATTACAAAAAAAGGTTAACTATTGAATCTTGTATGCCCTGAAATTTAAAGGAGATGATATTTCTATAATGTTAGTAAGTTGAGTAGGTATATAAGTAGACCAGGTTGTGAATATTGGGATGTGAATATAAGAGTGTACAAATATCGTAAGTGTAAATTGTAACTCCTTGACCCCTATTACCAAGAGTCAATGCATTATTTTAAGACATTGGCATGATTACAAGGAATAAAGTCCTGAAAGACTGATCAGTTTAGGAGTCTAGAAAAATTGATTACATAGAATAATGATTATTTATAAAATAGAAAATAAAACAGAACATAAACTATGTTTTGTGAATTCTATTAATCACATTTCTTAACCATGCTTATCAAATCATAATACACTTCTTGGAATCCTGGGAAAATAAAACATAAGAAATAGGTGAGATCAGAAGCTACTAAAGGATAACAATATGGTGGGAGCATTCATAAATAAGCACAAACATTTAAGGCAATGTATAAGACTAAAAAATAATACTTTTAAACAAAAACATATTCATAATATGGACAATCTAAATAAAATAATTCCATTTAACTATTCATATTCATATTCTACTAGTCGAATAATCACATGCAATATCAATATCCAATTTCATAATGTGGGAATGCATAATGCAAGACTTCATAAACATGTAGTCAAGGCCTTGTGGCCAGACTACAAATAAGATTTTTTTCAAGGCCTTATGCCGAGACACTACTTTGTCTTATGACACTTACTAATGCATCTAGGAGCTAATTTGAGCTCCACCCATCACTTTTAAAGTCAAATTCATTCTTCATATGAGAAGGTTTAAACATAACATAAACATTCATATTATGACCAGGATACTAAATGTCAATAATTTATCCATAAATCATGAATCATATAAAAATGACACATCCATAGTCTAACATATCATAAAACCATCAATACAATATGGAAGATTTGTATCATAATAAACCAATGTCAAACAAGTTTAAAATCCATAAAAGGATTCTGACATATATAAAAATTATTTGAAAAACAATTTGAGGGAAATATCCCTTCTTCATTAAAACATTTAAAAGTCACACAATTTAGAAAGGAAGACATTTAAAGTCATTTTTGAATAAATGTATCCCATACCAAATTGAATATTTACAAATTAATAACCTTTATAAAATTAAACATATCCATATAAATAAATCCTCATTGCCCATTTTAAAAACACAGAAATTAATGAGAATGATTAAGAAGAATAAATAATTAAACCATTTAAAATGATGGTATATTTAAAGAGTCCCTTCCATAAAAGAATAAAATATTCCCTTTGAAAATGTTTTTATGAAACACTAATGTGGATTCTAATGATGTCCCCATAGGTAATATTGTAAAAATAACCATGAATAAGTAAGAGATTTTAGAATTAACCCTTACCTTGAACATTCCTTTGGCAGAGGGTACATTTATTCTCCTGTATAACGACTATTGTATGTTATTAAATAATTCCAGAACCATATTAATATTTATAATATCATAAATGATTCATTTATGACATTATACTACACATTTTATAATGATTTCAAATTGGAATCCTCATTTCAGTTAAATAATCACTTTCATTATCGTATGTGTGTTAACTTGTTATTCTTGATCATATTATTTAGATCGTGATTTAAATACTTCTAGAATATAATATTCTATTTATATATCATATATATTTAGAATATAAGTATTTATAATAGATAGATATATGAAATTGGATTCATCGTTTATTGAGATTATAGGTCGTATGTATGCATAAACGTTATTTCCGTTTTCATATCCTATTGAACAGATGTAAGTGAATAATATATATATATGTATATACATACAAAAAAACATACATAAATACATACATACATATATAAAAATATATATATAGTTGAATTATTATTTCATATATTACATAGATATTAATAACATATATTTTTATATTCATCATTGAATGGGAACATGGAATTGAATCTAATCACGTTCTGGGAGATGGTAATCTGTATGTATGCACGAGAGACTATATAATTTTATTGATGGTGAAAATTTATGTAATTGGATGTTATATCATATATAAATAATCTTTAACATTTTATATTTATTATTTACATCAGTTATACTCATTATTATACCCATGAATATAATCAAGTGTTTGAACAACGAACTACACCACGACGTGGAGACGGTAAGTTGTACATACGCACATGTGATGAAATTATCATTATAGGATTGGTAGAATAACAAATATCATTTTAACATATTTTTAATTACATAACAATTTATATATGATACTAGAGTTAATATTTTATTCTGGAAACAATAGAAAAAGAGGAAGTGGAAGAAGAAAAGAACTTGAAAGAGTGTGTTGAAATTATTACCTCTTCTCCGGGTGTTTCCTTTTGAATTGATCAAATAGGATCCAAAGGTTGGAGGTGTGGAATTAAGAGAAGGGTATGTGCCCTTTTATAAGATAGGAGAGGGTCACTTTTAGAAAATCATGGGTTATTATTTTATAATAAATTAATTTTCAATTTCTAATGGCTATAAAATTAATTAAATAGTTTATAATGTAGGTTTGGTTCAAAAATTATTTCACCAATAGGTTTTATAAATGTTTAGGTAAACATTCTAACATTATTTTTTAAATTAATCTCTTACATAAATAGTTGGGCATTTACCTTGTCTCTTTGTATTTTAATAATATAAGGATAAAAAACATACTATAACAAGACAATAGAACCCCAAGTTGTTAATTATTAATATGTATAACCTTATATAAGTCATTTTTTCAGTCCATTGGTTTTCAAGAATAGTTTATCAATTAATAATATAGTATTTGTTTTAAAAACTAATTTATGTCAATTTTGACACTATTTAGTATTTGATTTTTTTTGATTTCCATAAAAACTTTGTCATAAAGAATAAAATATATTTAACCAACCCTAAACTATCATATTAAACACTAAAATTTGTGTAATTCATCATATGTCTCAATTTACATTTATGTGGATATTTATAATATCAATTATTTTAATAGTTCATTAATAAGGTAATTACTGCATCAACATTGTGTCATAAATAAAATAATTTAGACAATTTCTAAAAATCAGAAATAAAATAACATTATTTATTATATATTCTTATATTTAAAATTAATATTTATAGACTAACTTATATTGTTTTTAACCCTATATTAAAAATGGTTTAGTTATTAAACATTAAATTTTACAATTTTAACTCTTCTTTAAATAAAATAAAAATAAATTTCTTAATCCATTACAAAGGGACCAAAAAGGATAATATGATATTCCTAAGGTAATTTTTGGACGAATTATATACTTATATAATAGAATTAGGACATGTGTTTGGGAAATTATTATATCATTTTTACCCTTAATTGCCCTATTTACTTTTATCTGTGGTAATAAATGTCAAAAGTTTTTTATTCACCAAAAATTATATTCATATTATTGAGCCACATTTTACATACTAATATTAAAAGTTTCTCTTATATTTTTTAAATTCAATTCAATGAAGCAGTAAAATTATGTTTTATGCAAATTTGCAAATTCTCCTAGGAGGTGGGTAAAAGAGGTTAAAAAGTTCAATAAAATTTAATACATCTAATTTTCATATAAAATGACTCCAAATAATTACATTGAACTTATATATGTATTATATATATATTTTAACATAAATTAAGTTTAAATAAAATAAATAATTATTGAAATTAAAAGTCGGTTTTATATTATAATGCATTGTTTTTCACTATTCATCAAAAATTGAATGTTTTCAGAAACATGCCAATAATTTACTAAAAGATAATTATGATATTCAGAATTCAAAAATGAATCCTATTTTACAAAATTCAATATTTTTAAGTTGAATTTATTATTTTAAAATTAATTCCTACTGTGAAACCCAAAAAGCAGGTTATTCAAAATAAATAATATCAAAATATTGACATGTGTTTATGTAAAATTTAAATTTGAAATTACATATACTGACCTACATAGTATTAAATGATAAAAATATGATATAATTACATTTTAAATCCTTTAAAATGAATAATTTAACCATATAAATTATTCTATTAAATATGTTGTTTTCAAATAGAAAATAGATTTCTTTACCATTCTTCAAAATATAAAAGTTATCAGAAAAGAACTACAAATTTATCCAAACTAAATTTTTATGTCCCATTTCTAAAGTGTAATTTAATTTAATTTAATTCAATATATAAAAGTATAAAATATTTTTTTTAAATGGTTTGCCATTAAAAGGCAGTAAAGTTGTATTTTTGGTAAAATACTTCTTTTATCTGAAAAAATGAATTTATTCATATATTATGTCGTAGAAACACATAATATGGATGTTAAAATTATATAGAGTATATAAGATTCAAAATGTGGTCAGAACTATTCATAACCACTTTTTGAATAGATAGTTTTGTATGTTGCAGTCTGCTCGAACACGGTGTAGCATGTAGCGCAAGCTATTGAATTACATTAATGAGATAATGTACTTTTAAATCATGGGGTGTAGCATTCTCCCCTCCTTAAATAAATTAAATAATTGAAATTTGAATCTGTTCTTAGAAAATAAAAGGTTAAATATAGAAAAAAACATTGGTGGAAAACCCTCATTGGAAATTGGGTATATAATATTTAGTCTTAATAAGAGGGAAATGGAATGAAAAAGTTACAACCAAATCATGATCTAGATTAGGAGAACATTTATGGGAATTAGAGACACATAATCGGATGAAATGTTTAAATATTTATAGGGAGTGATTGAGGTTAGCAATCACTAGCATGGGTAAAATTGAGGGCCTCAAATCCATCAATCTATGACGAATTAAAATATCCTTAGTTCAACAAAAAATTAGGTATTAGGATAAATAATTTTATTATTTTAATATTCCTTCCATAATGTTTAAGAATTAATAATTCATATAATATGTGGAAAAAATTTACTTCACATGTAGAGTTTCATCTTTAAATTAATTCCTACAACAAACTAATTTTTCAGTACAAAAGATAGTAGAATAAAAAAAATATTATTATTTTTATCCTAATTTTATAGGGTTCCAAAAATAATGAATTTATAATTCATTTTTTAGACTATTTAAAAATCCTACATTATACAAACCAGGAAAAAATTTATGCAAGTGGTAGGCGATCAACCCATTTCACCCTTTGGTTGTGGGTTCATGTCTCATGGCATGGCCTGATGTGACGAGATGTTGCCTGACCATCATGTTGTCCTTTTTATGAAAATCTAAAAATATTATAAAGTAATTATTTAACCATTAAAATAGTATCCAATGTAATATTTAATCGATTCCAACATTTATAATTATCCAAAATACATCTGTCCAAACTCACAGTCCAAAATTTATAAGGAAGGTAAAAAGAATAAAGATCCTTTTTCCATATAATAACATGTGAAAGCCTTTATAATGTATTATTTTAAAACACGGTAACACTGTAAATTACCATAAAACCATATTGATTACCCTCATGATGCCTTAATCTTTATTGAATACTGGATATAGTCCTTATATCCAAAAATCTTGTAAAATACAACAATGATGAAATATAAAAATCATTATTCAGTTTCAAGGTAGTCAATAATATCCAATATTATTTATCCAAATCAACCATATATTATTACAAAATGACTAACTCGGTATCAAAACCATATTATGATCGAAATCAACATGGGAATGATAAATAACAATCCATTCCATATCGAGAATGAGATCAAAGAGAGTCATCTCAAGGATATATAAATTGCAGATGAAATGTTACCCTCCGATCTCAAGGGGGAACTCTTGGAACTGGTGTATACATTCTATTATGATCCCCAAATGAATTACAAGATACATAACAACATAGATGTATTTTATGGAAAGACCCAAACATTCAATAGTTACAGTAGAAAAGAAAGATTGTGAAATACCTATATCAAAGATGGAAGAATATAAAGTAGAGGATAAAATGATAGTACCAATATCTATAGATGGCACATGAATCTACTACACTTATGTTGGATGCACTGCATACATATGCCTGATCATCAACCATGACATGCCTCCTGACTAGCCTATGTAGATCCACTCTGCTAACATTGTTGTTTTAGAACATGATTTCCTTAGTCACAACCTCTACTACCTCGACCAAATAAGACATAAGATAATTAACTCCTTGCATGACCTGGAGCCATAGATCCCATACCTAATAGATGTGTTGGATAGAAACTGTTTCCAGTAAATTTTGAATGAAAATAATGAAATAAAAACTGATGGTGTCCCATCATACCGCATGCTCGACACTCTAATCTGATTTTCAAGTACTGAGGCTCCGTATGGACGTTCCTTCCATAATGATGGAATATGATAGTGTTGTATATATTTTCTTTCTAGCTCGCATTTCACCGATGTACACCCTCAATGAAGAACTTATTACATATTGAAGAATCATTACAATGATTTGGAACTAAACTGCCCCAGCTCACAGGATCAGCTTCCTTGTGATTTCATTCCATAATTTATGAAAGATTTACAATCTATGTAAAAAAATTCGAATGAAATATTTTCACCAACAAGAAGATAGAGTATATAATTCCATCCTCCATTCGACTCGTAGACTTCTTTGTGTCGCCATTCAAGGATAGAGAAAAACATTGGAACTAATTGAAATTATTAGAATACTCTAACACTATCATAGAGCCCTACATAATTGTTAGAACTACTTAGAATGATCTTCTCTCAGAGTTTGTGTAAATAATTGATCATAGATTTTTTTTGAAAGTCTTCCCAAACCATATCACTAGGTTTATATGACTGAGAAATGTCATCCCACCAATGCTTGTCTATTTCACAAGGCATATCGATATAATGTTTGACCCTCCCCTCTAAGAGAATCTCAATACGATTGAAGATGGATTTTATTTCATCAATATATGAATTTACAGCCTTTGGACCACCATTCTAAAAGGAGGGAGGATTATTCCATAGAAAATTCCACGTATGATTAGCCATATTCGGGTCAAGCCTGGGAAAATTCTGAAATGACTACATGAACATGACAAGACCATCCAGTAATTGAGTGTTAGTTCCCAGTGGATTCTCTAGAGGAAGATCCATAGGGAATAAGAGGCACTTTAAGGAAGCACTATAGGAGGCACTATGAGAGGTTATGGACCTACTAACTAAGGAATGTGTTCATTGATATTCTCTTGGCGTACAACACGAATTCACCATTGGGAAATTGTTTTATATTTTGAAAAATGAACACCATATATGAGATTCTATAGATGATGAGTTCAATAAGTCACGGATTTGTAAAAAAATATAAGGTGAAAGGCCTACCAAATAAGTCATGTCAATGTATAACCTTACCAGTTAAGGTGACCATTTCATCCAAACAAATGGTACAAACTGAATATTTATAACTATAAATTAATGTAATATATTACATATAAGTAAAGTACTCACATAAAAACTTGATGATTCACATTGAAAGTAGATATGGAAAGGAAATATTCATGTCAAATAAAATTTTAAGGTGCCTATTACGATTCATGTCAATACAATTCCCTCGTGTCATTAGGATACAAAAATAAAAATTTATCATCTAAATAATATCATTATAGGTAACGACATAAAACTAGTGTGTCATCCAATAGTTAAATCGTCTAAATAAGAAATTAGACAATCAATTACTGAGATCTCAACCAATGAAATTTTGGTTTCCCATGTACATTGGTTAGTTACGTCCATGAAAAGGGTATGTTCTATATCCTGATATCCTACTCTCTTATCTATCCCAAATAGTAAAACAAGAGTAAAAAGGACACCTCCGATACAACTTTGTAGCATCCTACCCTATGTACCTCCAAAGGAAGGCCCGAAGATGGTGTGACACTATACCTTAAGAAATTAACCCCAAATTCAAGTGTCTACCAAAAACCAGTGAAGGCCTTTGGAAAGACTATGTCGGGGACTATTCCATCATTATATAAAGGTATAATGTGGAGAAAGGAAATAATATAATCGAGAAAGTATAAAAAGAAATAAAAAAATAGACCGGAGTACAATGAAATAAATGTCCCATCAAATAAATTAAATGAAGAATCTGAATTATTATAAAATTTCAAACATTGATGTCAATGTATGATGCCAAATGTAAATAAATATAAGTGCTAAGTATATGATATAACCATTGAATGCATTTTAACAAATAGTCAAATGTCTAAAATGAAACTACCACTAAGAATTATGAGCATGGATCGGTCCTCTATCAAAAAATTCCATAAAAATGACAATGAATCAAGCATCAAAATCACAATGCATCCATGTATCCATACATACGATCAAAAAGTCTACTCATGTACTAATAACGCCTGACCAGGTTGTGATTTATTATATCAGTAGGCTATCACCCAAGGTATTTTGACTTTTACATTTCATGTTATAAAAAAATAAGATTGATCCAATGAGTTATTATTAGTAGTAGTTTAATTAAAAAATAATTGTTACATGGTCTAGGTTTCCATGTGGATGCATGTTCCATACCACCTACATTGTCCTAAGACAAAATTCTGAACAAGATACCTAGTAAATAGAATATATATTTCAAGGCCAATGTATCATCGAAATTAATGAATTATTCACACCCCAAGAATGTGATTAGGAATGTTTCTAATCACTAATTCAATAGTAAGAACACAAAAGGCAATGGAAACATATCAAATCATAAGGAAATCTATGCTGCATAATAAAAACAACTCACACATTTTTTATAAAAATTGTAAAGTATAGACCTGGATTTCGGGACAGTGCTGATGTTATCACTACAGTACATCCAATCAATTATCCAATTCCAACATGCGCATCCATGCCTATCCATTTCAGTATCCCTTATATTGCTATTTTTTTGGTAACCATGAGTCTGTACCATGTATTGCACTTAAGGGATCGAGTCTCAATAGAGGCATGGTGTAGTGATATTTCCAGTTGTTATAGATTTTTTTCCACTTAGGTAACTAGTGTAAATAAGTAGTATATGGAAAACCAAGTGGATCCCATAGTTGGTGAGAATTAAACAACACTACCCCGGTGCATCGTACTGTATCCTATCTGGCACGTTTAGTCCAATTATTGGTTCTTAATTAGGAACCCAAATTTTCTCACCATTCCATTTAACTGCAACTTATAGAGAGTCATATATACATACATACATATATATATATCCCAAATAAATCATTCATAATTGCATCAATTTAGGCAACTAATCAATTCCATCATCATAACTCTGGTTAACTAAAATATGGAAATTATCAGCGTATATAGAGGAACCCACTTTTAAATAAATGACTGGGATACCAAAACATATAACCAAATGGTTTAGAAGAAACCATTCATCAAATATAATTTTATTCATTTTAATCATAATCCTAAAGTATTACAAAAACACAAGTAACGGATAATTTAAAGAAAAATGGTTTACAGTAAAATAAGCTTATTATGTCAGTGAACTCGAATGGGTTCCTAATAGGATGATGATAACCTAGTAAGGATTCACATTAATTAATGGATAGAATAATCAAATATATGATGTATAATTAAATTAATAGCATTTAATTGAGATTCTATGGTAGGCACTAATGAACAACACAATGGAACGAATTGAATAATACTATTAAACAATGGAAATGATCATATAACACCTACCTCATAATCATAGTGGATCCTATACTATGATGTGGCTTTAAATTTTACCTACAATGGAAGAAACCATATTAATTCTGAAAAACACCATTTTCAAGTAAAAACCCTTACATGGAAGATTCAACGATGGAGAGTGGGGGAGATCTGTGAATCTTGGTGCATGAGGTTAGCCTTATTGATAACATCACGACACATAAAATGACACTATAAACAGAGGATATATGGAGTCAGAATGGGATTCTTAATGAATTACAGAGGAGGAGTCAGACCAAAGGGGGTTGGGGGCTACATGGTGTGAGACACCAAGGGGAGAGAAAAGGGAGAGAAAAAAAGGAAGGAAAATAATACAATAAAATATGATAAATAAATAAAAGAATAGAAAAAATATATAAATAAGAATTAAATAGAATAAAATTATTTAAAAGAAAAGAAAAATAAAACTATTAAAAATGTGATAATGCCTATTTTAATTATTTTCATTTTTCACATAAGCACCTTCTTATTTAATTTTATAATTTCTTTTTTTATCCCTTTTAATTATCTTATAATTTTCATTAATATTATTTTATTACATTTTAATTCATTTTTAATTATATTTAACCCAAAAATTTCACTAGGTCATGTTTTAATATGTGACATAAATCTCGTAAAATTATTTAAATAAATATAATAGCTAATAGGGACCCGTAAAAGGGTGCATATGCCCATGCCCTAGGTCTATTTAAGGATTTTGAATAAAAAATTAAATGGAATGTACGATGATAAATGTAGGGATGTTAGAGAAATATTATTTTAAAACGTTATACTATTCAAATAGAACTATGGTTGAAGATATGAATTTTTTAGATGGGTTTGATATTGTAATTTCCAATGGGGATAGGGTGTCTATTGTATTTGTTAAATAGAGTTTTGGCCAAGGACCAGGTTTGTGTAAAGAATATTGTGTCAAAATTTATGAGGATTGTAAAATTTTGTGTTAATTTTCATTATGGGAAATCATGAGGGGTTTAGTGTAAATGGATTTGGATATTTTGATAGAGTGTGGAAGAATACTTATTTTCTAAATCACAAGATCTTCAGATTTTTTCATTATTATGGTAAATTTATTCTTGTTGTTATGTGTTTTTAAAAATGGAGTTTTCTAATTTTATAAATATATAAGGCTATTCTTGATGGATGTAATAGTCCTCTAGAGGTATGAGTTATATCTAAAGGAAATGGTTGGATTCTTGATCATGAGGATTGTTCAAGAGTTAGTAGTGCACAAAGGATGAGTTGGTAAATTTAGAGGTGAGATACGTGTCATGGATGTTATTTCCTAAATGTTTTGATTTTATGACTGATGTGACCCCTCAAAGTGAAAAATTATTAGTCCCGGAACCTGATGTGTTCCTACCTATAGTCTGTGGGATCACCCATCTTGATTAGTTGATTCCTACCTAGATCCTATATGGATCACATAGTGTGTTTTACAATAGAATACATAGAATTTATTGTGATGGGTTAGTTTAAAAAATTTCGGTATACTATAAACTATAGATATGGGATGATTTCCATTATCATAGCCTTTAACACCATGAATCTTTTTACAAATTGAGTATAAGTGGAGATAACTTTCTAAACATTCAATATTGAATATAATGCAACCATTTATGTAAAAGAGCATAAACAATAAATTAGAGTATATTAATATGAGTATATTAATTATTCAATTAATTTAAAATTGTTTTATGTTTTATTAATGTGTTGAATAATTATTAGGAAATAATCAATAATTTTTTGTCACGTCGTTTAATCCATCAAAAAATAATTTTATTTAAATGATATTTGTTATATATATTATTTTGAAATTAAAATTATTTTCTACCACATTTATAAATACTATTCACTAAATGAAACATAATTTTCAGAATGACATTATTAAAATTATCATAGGATAAATTTTTTAGTTTTTTTTAAAATGATTGTCTTTTCTAGAATAAGGAAAAATCTATCTTTCTTTTTTTAACCACTTGTTGTTTAATTAAATGTTTTAATTTAAAATAAAAATTATATTTTAGATTTTGTAATAAATGTAAAATTTATTTCATTGGATTTATAAAAATATAATTAATTCCATTTGAATTATCCATATTATTAATTTTCACATAAATAAATTTTTTTTTCATAAAACATAATTTTATAAAAAATAATTTTCATTGTTCTTTAATAATTTATATAAACATTTATTCATCCACTTAGAGAGATTGAATTGCGAAAAATTGATATCATATTTTTAATTAACAGAATCTAATTTGGAATATAATCCTAGAGTATTATTTCCATTATGAAGAGTAACCATGGAAAATATTTTTCACCCTAAAAAATGAAAAATGTTTAAAACATTTTTAAATCTATGAGATAAGTTATCAAAACATCACAAAAAAAATGTATTATATCATTGTATGAAATGCATTCAAATATTTCCCTTAAAAATTCAATATATAGAATTTTTGATACATTTTATATTAATAATTAAAGTTATAATATTTAATGTAATGAAAAATATGAAATTTCACATTGTTATAATAAATTTATTTTATATGTTCACATAGATGGAATAATATTATTTAACTAAATATAAATGTTTTTTTCTCATAGGATTAATTTATAATTAATTTTTAATATTATTTTACGTTTTTACTAATGGTATAATGACATTGAATTCTTACACAATGCAGATATGCATCAAGATGTACAAGGATACATAGAAAGTTATTTTCGGATTTATTGCAGGGATCCTTATTTTTTTAGATATATATTATAAAAATACTAAAAATTTATTACTCTAACCCAAAATTATTATATTGATATCAAATTCATATAGTATAAGATTCTATATTTTTTAGTCAGTTTCAAGATTATTGATCACTCTAAGGAGAGTTTTCTTAGAGATTTGATCATATTTTAGTGATCTATAATGGTACATAGTGCCAATAACTGTTTGACAAGAGATAAGGGTAAATGAAATATTGTGGAATCAACACAAAATAAAATTGAAATTGTCGATTCTAGGGTATTTTTAATTATAGTGTATGTACGTGTTGGTCCCACGTTTTCTAATTATATGGAACTTCAATGTGTAAGGCCAAAAAAGATTGTTCTCTTAGTGTGTACATAAACTCATAAGGGGATTCAACTGATCACTATTTATATTAGAAGTGTAAGAATATTGATCATCATAATTATGTTTCCATTTTATAAAATCTTTTAATATGATCTATGTGGTAAACATTAAATCAATGATGGGAATTATCCCCATAGTGAATTGTTTCATTATATTTGATAGAGAACAAATAAGGCATTCTATTATTATATAATTGATGAAATATAATGAAATTATGATATTTAGGGGGAACATAGAATTAAAATTGCTGTGGAAATTGATTTACTCAATAATTATCCATAGGATGATGTTCATATGAAATATAATCCCTTCCAGAATTTGGATTATTTTTCAGGGATTTAGAATTATTTAAATTCATCCTGAATTATTATTTATTTGAGTAACCTCTCATAAGATGAATATGATATGGAGAAATCAATGATCACTTCATACACTCATGCCAAGACTTTATGTTGTTTTGATTATGATGATTTAATGGATTTTTTCGTAAATGGAAAAAAATATGTTTGTTTTTTCTTGATTATGCCAAAAGTAAGTCCATAAATGGATTATAAAAGCTTTCCACAATCCATGTATACTAGATCATCTTATATGGAATAAATGGTTAAACTCAATTTATATATTGAATGCTCTATTGTGTAGATCCTATGGATCTCCGATCAGTGTTATTCACATTTGGAGTGGGAATCTTATAATGAATATGACGATGTATTTGAAAATGATATATCATTTTATGATCACCAAACATGATATCAATTTTTTTGGATGAGTTCAAGTCCGTCTATTGGACCTAGATCTCTCCCTTGTTTATTGATTAAATAATTTAATAACAATATAATATTATTTTCATAAAGTTAGTCCTATTTAAGTGCTTAAAAAACATTGGCACAATGCTTTTTTATTCAGTAGATAAATTTATTTAAATGGATTTTAAAATAACAGATGAAATATTTTTTGGATGGATTATGTGGTCACTTTGGTTATATTATTAATAATAATGAATTAAGTATCATTAACGATTTATTATTTGAATTATATTTTTTATCTGTTTGACTTTAAATTAAAATTAAATGAAACATAAAAAATGGAAATAATGATATTTTATGAAAAATAATTTTTCCTTAAATAATATAAAAAATTAAAAATTACTTAAAGAGGAGAGTTAAAATTTTAAATTGACTAGAATTTCTATACTTATACATTTATGTGATAATTTTAACCTTATAAGAATAATTGTAGACAATTAGTATTTCAAATTATTTATATTGTGGATAAGATGAAAACATATTTACCTAGGGGTGTCAAACCAAGATATATGATTATTTGTTCCAATTAACATATCTAAAATACTAATTTGTGGAATTATTTATACCATACATTATCCCTAAAAAGATTTTTTCCATTTGGAACTATTTGTTATGATTATCAGGTTGTTAAATTTTATTCTTTTGAGAAATTTCATGTTTGTCCTTTTAATAACGTGGATTTCCTCAGGAACTTTTCGAAAATCCTGTGTTTGAGGTGTTCTGGGAGCTGTAGGTGGCTCAATTCATGAGTTCTCAAAATATCCAGTTTTCCATAAGTAACTCAGGACATTGGCATTGGCATGTTATTGAATCTATGAGCCTGGATAGTCAGCATCAGTGAGTAAGGCGCATCGACAGTGGTGAGTCAGGGGTTTCAGTAGGTCACAACATGAGTAGGTTATGGCATCAGTAGGATGTTGTGTCGGTAGGTTGTTGTGTTAGTAGGTCAGTTTCGGTGGATTAGTGTCAGTAGGTCGCATCGATTTCTCACCTACTGGTGGCTTCGTGTTGGTGACTCCCACCTCGGTGACTCATTTTCGGTTTTCCCAGTTTTATAGTTACTCCCATCTTACATCCTATTTTATGTAATGTTAATTTAAAAACTCTTTGTGTGTTTTTATATCATTTTTAAGTATACTAAGTATATCTGTATTTTCATAACATTCTGTGGACCGTGCGATACTCAAGCCGTGTAATCTTGGCCACGATCCCATGATTAATGGCTTTTGAAACCGTTCTTCCCTCAATATAGTATATGGCTCTTCAAATCCAAGATCATCCCTTCCTAGTATTTTTTCAATTTCCTCTTGGGTTGTCTGGAGCCTTCCTACGTAGAATATTCATGTTCTTGTGTTAGAGCCCCTATTTCTCTGTTTTCCTAGAGCTCATCTATGCTTTTCACATTATCCCCTTTTCATGGCAAATGGAGGAATGTCGATCCATGGAACATCAAAGTAGGAATTTTTTCTCTCTGATAAATTGTGTATCATGTTGGGAGGCTGAAATAATGATTCATTGTGATGAATGGATGAGTAATTTTATTTAAAAAAATAAATAACAATGGAATATAATCAAATGATAATGAGGTAATAAAATAATGGGATGGGTGTGAATTTACATATTGATTATATGTTTTTTTATTATCATTTTTTATGCATAGATATTTGTGGTTTTATGAATTCTTTAAATCATTGTCATTAGTGTTCTTTGATTTAACATTAGTGGGGTTCTATTTGTTTCTATTATGATATTTTATAAATGGATGTAACATGAAATCTCTTCAATCACGTATACTTGTATAATTAGATGGATGCCCTGAGATTGAAACCACTGTGTGATCACCCCTTCATATCAAAATGGATTAATGAACATAATTTACTAAGTATGATTACATCCTGTTAATAGGTGGGGCTGAGTGCTGTGTTTTGTTGGGTTTGGTAATTTCTGTGAGTTGTGTGGTGGTACTATTAGAATCATGGTTGTGGGTACATGAGTGGACATATGGGTTGGATCATTTAGTTGGGAGTGGTATGTGTGTGCATTAGTGTTGTGGTTAGATGGAAATTAATGTGCGATTTTTCTGTGGGGTAGTTCAAGGGGGTTTATGGAATCCCGGTTTGAGAGACTCATTGATTATGAAATGGATGGACTTATAAGTACTAGAATTTACATTGTTAGTGTCGTGGTCATCGAACAACATTGTGATGTGGGGATATGGGGTTGTTCTGATATTTTATGTTGTAGGAATGAATCTAGGAATTATTTTGGAAGAGGGGCTGTAGTGCTTGGTTGTGAAATTTTTTTGGTACAATATAACATTGAAATGATAGTTGGTAGTGGATGAACAGTGTCATGAAGTGAGACTGAATATCTGGTTTTTTTTATTATTTTGATAAGGTTATGGTTGATAGTCACCTGATAATGCTTCAATAAATGGAGGTGAATCGCATAATTATTAAATGGAGAGTGTTAAAATGAAAAGAGGGTGGGTTTACGATTTGGGAGTTGTTGTTCTGTGGCTGTGCTTATGAGTAACACCAAATGTGGTTCTCTGTGTGTTGGTAGTCTTTTGTGGGGAATTATTGTTTGGGAAACATAGGTTGTGATAAGTGTTTTTGTTTGTGTGTGTGTGTACATATATATATTAGTTCCTTGTGATTTCTATACACACCACACCCTTTTTGGGCACCATATGTTGAACACCCCCATCTCTTGGGGGAGGGTGTTTTTTTCATCATCCCGGTGGGAGGATGGGTGGCTGGTTACTGAATTTCGTCCTAGAACAATTTTCTAATTTTTACTGCTTCATCATATTCGAGTTGGTTGTAATGGCATGAGGCATACCATAGTATTGTATCCTTCAAGAAGGTTTGTTATGGATTGGAGGCCTATATATTTAAAGGATATAATTTCATTCTCAAGTGTCTTTGTGATCCAGATGGTGTGTATTATGGTGAGAGGCATGGTTGTTGTGGCCCATGTGTCAGCAGGTAGGATAGTGTGTGGTCTAAGGCCTAGGTGTTCGTCGATAGGTTGTGGTAGTGGTATTGTGTATGGGGTGAGTGGTAGCATCAAGATGTTATCCATTAGGAATTTGCAGTCAACTAGTGGGAAAGAGGTGTGGGGTAACCAAATGTCAATTTTCATATACTTTTACATTACATGACATGCAATATTTTAGTGTAATTCCTTGGTGATGCTAGGCTGGTTAGTATTCCTTGGTTGTTAATTAGAGGTTCTATTATTTTTCTCACATTATCATTAGTGTGTTCCCCCAAATGTGCATGGTATAATTTTGTTTCCCTATTGGTGTACTTCTATACTCACCATACATATATAAAACTTTTTTTTGGTTTCCAGGAGGACATTGAGGACCAGGATGAACGTTACTACATTCGGTTTCAGGATTAGTTTTTATTGTTTCTTGTTATCTTCTCTGTTGGAAATTTACATTGTAGTTTTATTGTATCTTGTATCATTATTATTTTTAACATTCCTATGGGAATGGATTTTGGATTTAATTTTACATTTTGTATATGGATTTTCTGGTGATTTACTATCATATCTCGTGAACATGTTATTTAAAAATGGTAATGCATTCCATATTATGTGGGATTATATCCCATTGGTTCTATTCACCACTCTAGCGATTATTGAAGGTGGGACTCTGGGGGTGATTATATATCCTTCATCTTGTGGAAGGAAGGGTGCGGAACATTGTAGTTCCTTTTCTCATCTTGAAGAAGGATGGTCATGGAAAATTGGTATCAGAGGTAGGTTTTGTGTGGCATCCCGCCTTTTTATAACAAAAAATTTCATTACATTACACAAAACTGAGGATCATTAAGGTTTAGTGTCTTGGAAACAAAGAACATCATACATGAAAACAACATAAAACATTCTTCTTAAACACTTGAAAGGATTCTCATTAAGTTAATACTAGGTTCATTACTGCATCTCATAACCTGGGGACATACATCAAAAGAACGTGTGGGCATAAGTCCCAGTAAAGGAAACAAGAGAAAAAATTTACATGCGAACTTGAGATACTTCAATAAGGTCATGAAAAGAACTTTTAGGTATGAGAAAGGAATAATGAGGCATATCATAATAAAAATAACATTTTTCATAACATGAAGATGTGGCTACAACATATTACAAATACAATTATTTTCGTCTCACCAAGGTCCATCCCCCAGGTGTCAATAAAAATTAGCAAGGTTATTCAGCAAGTTATCAGTCTAAATGGTCATCTCTAGAGATTAATTAATTACCCAATGCATTGGTGAGCTATCAGGGCGTACCCTTAAATTTTCCTTTGTAATCATGTGAGCCACATATATCACCATCAATCATTTCATAAAAAACCCTTATAGCATAAAATAAATGGGTTTAATTTCATAATCATAACATTTTAAAATTGCTTTAAAGACATGATATTTATGTCACATTAAAACCCACAGAAAAGGAAAGTGAGTCTCATGTATGTAAATCCCAGAATTTAAAATAGAAAATTTTGTTATATATGTGAATACACCTATATAATATAGAGATTTTAGTATTCACTAAATAAAATAAAAGAACATTAGAAAAATAGAGAGTCATTTTGAGATGGAAATTCTGCAGCATAACAGCTATGTTTCGGGGTTTTAGAAAACATTGAAAAGAGAGGAGAAATGGGTCAATCAATAATAAATGACCCATAAAACAGTATAGGGACAGAATATGAAGGATATATGAACATTGTAATGAAATTTTATTGATATAACATATGAAATAAAGAATATGAAAGGAAGACAAAAATAAGAATTCTCTTATGAAAATTCCGCAGCCTAAAGTCATCACTTAAACATAGAAAATAAATTGACGAGATCCAATAGGGTCTATCATCATAAAAGATTATTATGATAGATATATACATATATAATACCCCAACATAATAAAAAATAACTTCAAAGACTTTACATGAATTTAGTAAATTGAAAAATGAGAAAGTTGAACAAATCCCACAAAAATTCAGTAGCCTAACGTCGCCACATAAAAATTCACAATATTGAATTGAAGAAATGAAATAGGGTATCTCATCATATTAAAATAAAATATCAGTATGATATATTTATAGATCATACCCAAACAAAATAAAAAGTAACTTGAAATACATGACATGAAAATAGAAATTGAAAAGGGTGAAAGAATCCCTTAAAAATTCAGGAGCCTAACGATGATACTTTAACATTCTTAAAATGAAATGATGAGAGAAAGAGGGGTTATCTAATAATATGAACATGAAAAATACAGTATGTTGAATATAAAAGAACATCCTCCAACATAAGATCATAGATCATAAAAGAAATGACATAAAAGGGATTACTTGAAAAAAAAGAGGGAGGTAGGATCCCTTACCTTAAAACGTAACTCTTAAAACTCAAATGCTTGGATCTTGAGGGCTTGGGGGAACATTGGGAGGACCCCTTGGGAGGTAAGGAGACATGAACTTCGTTTCGGATGGTTTTGGAGTCGAATGGATGAGATTATGTCTTGGTATTTATAGGGAAAGTGAGGGGACAAGGCATTAATGGCCTAGGGACACCTCATTGGTGGTTTGGGAAAAACCATGGGATTTCCCATGGTATATTCCCATGGTATTGGACACATGGGACTACTCATACAATAATTCATCCCCTTTAGTTGAACATCCCTTAAAAAATTTCATGACATCATCATGACACAGTTATGATGCCATTTAACATACTGAAACCCTAAAACTGCATTTTTACTATTCACTGAAAATTAATCTGCGTAGAAAAATCCCAAAAATTTACCATAACATAATATCGATTCTCTGAGTTCAAAAATAAAGTCCATTTTATAAAAAAAATTCTAAATATTTTTATTTAAATTTTTAAATAAAAAACACTATTCACCTGAAAAAACTAATTCTTGATTAATAATTTATGAAACGGTTATTTAACAATTTTAATGAATCACTTTACATAATCAAGGTGTCTAAATTAAATTAAAACATTCTTTAAGTGATATTACTAATCCATTTGGTCACATTAATAAACCTAAGCATAAAATCAATATTCATAATTTACTATTCATCAAAAATTAAGTTGATCTTATTAGACTCTAAATTTTGTAGTGAACATAATTGTTGAAGACCAATTTTTGAAATTAATAACACATTTTTAATTATTTAAGGTTTACATAAACATTTTTAAAATATCCTTTTTCTAAAATTCATCAGAAATATGCATACTATATTTATCCAGTCTTTTGAAAATTTATAAACTTCATCATAAGAAGAAATCCCAATTTTTATTTAAATCAATGGATTACACAAGGCAGTTATGGTCTCCTTACATAGCCCATTATCACACCAGCATAGGATCTCAGTGTAAGGTGTGCTAAGGTGAGAGAATTTGCTGGAGGCTCTGCCAACATCGCATGAGTAGTAATTTCTATTAGTTTGAACATCTCACGAAGGCAATTCTATTCTAGCTTCACACGATGAAGTTCGCCTTGGGTTTGGTCCAGAGAAAACCCCAGTGGTGCTACCTCCTTCCCAAGTTCTGTTAGATGGACATTGATCAGTCCAAGACTACTGGGTGAGGCCATCAAATCTTCTTTCTATTTTAATTAACCATGATTACTTGTATTTATAGACAATAATCAAAATGTTTAGTTTCCAGTGGTTATATTGACCAAGGGTCATATAACAGTCAAAATCCAACGGTCTCATTTTAATTATACGCATTTTATCAAATGAAATAGTTTTGTTGTGTGTAAATAAAAAAAACACAAACAATTAGAAAACATGATTTATTCAAAATTTCGGGTCGTTACAATATTCACCCATTAAGAAATTGCATCCTCACAATTTTTAAAATTGGGTTTTGAAATTTCATTGAAAGTCCCACATCAGAAAAAGAGTCTGTAACACTATTACATTAAAAGAAATAAAAGGAAGTACAAAGGCCTCCCGAGTTAACCCACACTATGATTCCATATAGTAAAACGTGGACATGGAGGAGAAAACAAAGGGTCATGTTCTGAGGGAGAGTGATTGAAAACATGATTGGGAGAAAGTTAACCATGATAAAATCCCAAACTTATGATGTTAGTAAACATTATTTTATTACCTAGTAGGAAAAGTAATCCAACAAGGATTGTGTTTTATGTTCCTTTTCATAATTTTGAGGAATTAATTTACTACATAGAACAAAAACATAAGGAAATATAACTACCTTCCAGTAGAGTTTCATCCTTCAATAAGTTTCTACCAAAACTAATATTTTCTCCAGACGATGAGCATTCAAAACTAAATGGTCTCATCAAAGCACAAGAATCCTCTTATAGATAATTACATAATCCACCAAAGTTTAACTATCTATTTTTTCTATCTTTAATCATTATCATAAAAACAGAAAGGGTATGATAAAACAAATCTTCCAAAATAAATAACCCCAGAGGAAGGGAAACTAATTTAAATCTTCAAAGTTCCACGGTACTACCCAATGTTTATCATATACCATTCCATAAATATATTCATTAAAATTCATCAAAATAAACCAAACTAATATTGAAACCCAAATAAAAGAAGGATTTGATAACATAGTCTTCCAAGATAAATTTTATCGCTCATCTCCAAACAAAATCAACCACTCTTAACATCTTATAACAAAAGTAGAAAAACTTAAAATATTTACCCCAAGATAGGTTAATCAATTCCATAAGTAACCTAAATTACTATATGTCCACATTAAATTCATCTATTATTCAAAATATAATCCAACCTTACTCCTCAATGAAAATACCATAGTAATCTATTTACCTCAATCATATAGGTTCCCCAAAATAGTGAGCATCTTCCAAAATAATAATCATATTTTAATCCACTAATCATATCTGTCATATTATACGACAATCGTCTCATTTCCTATCACATTGGTTGTTGGGACATATTCTTCCATTTCCAACCATTAACTTAGAAGTGACAGTATAATGAGGGGCTTAAATACATAGCTAACAATCATGAAAAGAAACATAAATCATATATGGATAAATTGAAGGAGAAAATTATACCCAAACTTGTGATCCAATAGGTTTAAAACTAGGTTATTAATGATCATATATTCTTATGTGAATCTTTATTTTAATTTATCTTTGTTCCATTAATAATGGTTCATACTATGCTTATGAATTTACCAAAGCAAATCCCCTGGGAGTGTTGTAACCAAGAGTGCAGAAAGTCCCGTTGTCGTGTACCAGTTCCCGTTTGAGTCAAGATCAAAGCGGTGTTTTCGGGTTTTACCCCTATTTACATCTATGCCAGAGACACCTCTACCTGCTCATATCCAGACATGGATGTATTTTCTCGGCAACCCCTTACTCAATACTCACCAAAATACCAGGAAGATGTCCTATATTTAAACATTTCTATAGGGTTATTCATAATGTTTTCATATCTTAATTTCAACAAATAACTAAACCATCATTTGATACCAACTATGGCATCCCGCATTTTTATAACATAAACATTCATTACATTACACAAAATTGAGGATCTTTATGGTTTTGTGTCTTGGATACCAGGAACATAATACATGAAAACAAAATAAAAAATTCATCTTAGACACTTGAAATGCTTCTCCTTAATTTCATCCTAGGTTCATTACTGCATCTCATAACCTGGGGACATACATCAAAAGAAAGGGTGAGCAGAAGGCCCAGTAAGGGAAACAAGAGAAACATTTTACATGTGAACGAGAGATACATCAATAAGGTCATGAAAAGAATGTTAAGGAATGAGAAAGAAATCATGAGGAATATCATAATAAAAATAACATTTTTCATAACGTGAAGATGTGGCTACAAAATTTTACAAAGACAATCATTTCTGTTTCACAAAGGTTCATCCCAAAGGTTTCAATAAAAATTACCAAGGTTACTCACCAAGGTATCAGTCTAAATGGTCATCTCTAGTGATTAAGTCTTTACCTAATGCATTGGAGTGCTATCAGGGCGCACCCTTAATTTTCCTTTGTTATCATGTGAGCCACATATATCATATTCAATCATTTCATAAACAACCCATATAGAATAAAAGAAATGGGTTTCATTTCACAATCATAACATTTTAAAACTGCTTTAAAGACGTGATCATTATGTCACATTAAAACCCACAGAAAGGGAAGGAGGGTCTCATGTATGTAAATACCAGAATTTAAAATATAACATTTTGGTATATATGTGAATACACCTATAGAATAGAGATCTTTGAGTATTCACTTAAAAAAATAAAAGAAATTTATAAAATGAGAGAGACATTTTGAGACAGAAATTCGGCAGCATAACGACTATGTTTCGGGGTTTTAGAAAATATTGAAAAGAGAGGGGACATGGGTCAAAAAATCATAAATGACCCATAAAACAGTATAGGGACATAATATGAAGGATATATGAACATGGTAATGAAATTTGAAATATATACCATATGAAATGAAGAACATTAACGGAAGACAAAAATAAGATTTCTCTTATGAAAATTCTGCAGCCTAACAGCGTCACATAAACTTCAAAAAATGAAATAATGTTATCAAATAGGGTCTCTCATCATAAAATATTAGTATGATAGATATAGATATCATACCCAAACATAACAAAAAAGATCTTTAATGACATGACATGAAATTATAACTTTGAAAAATGAGAATGTTGAACGAATCCCTTAAAAATTCGACAGCCTGACGATGCCACTTAAAACATCAAAATACTGAATTGAAGAGATCAAATAGGGTCACTCATAATATGAACATAAAATATCATTATTTTATATTTAGATATCATATCACATCAAAATAAAAAGGAACTTGAAATATTTGACATGAAAATAAATCTTGAGAAAGGTGAATGAATCCCTTAAAAATTCTGCAGCCTAACGATGCTACTTTAACATTATTAAAATTAAATGATGAGAGAAAGAGGGGGTACATCACCATATGAAAATGAAAAATACAGTAGGGTGAATATAAAATAACATCCTACAACATAAGATCATGGAGCATAAAAGAAATTACATAATAGAGATTACTTGAAAAGAAAGAGGGAGGTATGATCCCTTACCTTAAAACGTAACTCTTAAAACTCAATGGTTTGGACATTGAGGGATTGAGGGAACCATTGGAGGACTCCATGGAAGGTAAGGATACCATAAAGTAGTTGAATAAGGTTTTTTAGTCGAATGGATGAGAGTAGGGCTTGGTATTTATAGGGAAAGTGAGGACAATGCATTAATGGCCACAGGACACCTCATTGGTGTTTTGGCCAAACCATGGGCTTGACCATGGTATTTGCCTATGGTATTGGCCACTTGGGAAACCTCACACAATTATTCATCTCCTTTTGTCGACCATCCCTTAATATATCTCATGACTTCATCATGACACAGTTATGATGTCATTTAACATACCAAATCCCTAAAACTGCATTTTGACTATTCACTGAAAATTCATCTTTCTCAGAAAAATCCCAAAAAATTACCATAACATAATATCTAATCTATGAGTTCAAAAATAAAGTCCATTTTATAAAAATAATTCTCTAAATATTTTTAATTAAATTTTTAAATAAAAAACACTATTCACCTGAAAAAACTAATACTTGATTAATAATTTATGAAACTGTTATTTAACCATTTTATTGAATCACATTACGCAATCAAGGTGTCTAAATTATATTAAAAAATTCATTAAGTGAGATTACTAATCCATTTCGTCACATTACTAATCCCAAGCATAAAATCACTATTCATAATTTAATATTCATCAAAAATTTAGTTGATCTTATTAGACTCTAAATTTCGTACTGAACATAATTATAGAAAACCATTATTTGAAAATCATTACACGTTTTTAATTATTTATGGTTTACATAAACATTTTTAAAATATCCTTTTTCTAAAATTCATCAAAATACACATACTATATTTATATTGTCATTTAAAAATTCATAAACTTCATCATAAGATGAAATCCCAATTTTTATTCAAAACAAAGGATTACACAAGGTAGTAACGGTCTCCTTACATAGCCCCTTATCACACCAACATAGGACCTCAGTGTAAGGTGTGATAAGGTGAGAGAATCCGGTGGAGGCTCGACCAACATCACACGAGTAGTAATTTCTATCAGTTTGAACTTCTCATGAAGGAAATTCCGTTCTAGCTTCACACGATGAAGATCGGATTGGGTTTGGTCATGAGAAAAGTCCAGTGGTGCTACCTCCTTCCAATGTTCTGTTAGATGGGCTTCGATTGGTCCATGACTACTGGGTGAGGCCATCGAATCTTCTTTCTATATTAATTAACAATGATTACTTGTATTTAGAGACAATAATCGGTACGTTTAGATTCCAGCGGTCATATTGACCAATGGTAATATAACAGTCACAATCCAACGGTGTAATTTTATTTATACTCATGTTATCAAATGAAACAGTTTTGTTGAGTATAAAGAATATAATAACACACAAAAATAGGAAACAAGATTTATTCAAAATTTCGGGTCATTACATTTTGGGGTGTGAAGGATATAATGTTGTTTGGAGTAAATAAAAGTGATTATTGCATGTGATGGTAGGTGAATAGTGATAGGTGACATTGTTACGTGAAGTAATCTAGGGAGTACTGGCTAAGACTCAAGATTTCAGGGCCCCTAGTGATCTAATGAATGGACTATGGACCTACGGAACCACCATTTAAGGCTTTAAAATTTCAAGGTAGAAACCCTAGAAATTGTATGTGATTTATAATGATTTTTGTTCCTAAAAGTGAGGGGTGTTTCAAAAAAAAGAGTTCAAATGAATTTAAATGAAACTTTATTTACTACACAGGCTATGGATTTCCTTGATTACTTTTTAGCTATGGAACTCGGAAGTCATATACATGTGGTGTAAGCAGTTAAGGCCAAGTAGGTTGACCTGGTTGATTAGTGGATGGATGACTGAGATGATGAAGATTACAAGTAGAAGAGGACCCCTCATGACCTCCAGCTATAGACATTGAGAAAATAAGAGGGTAACATGTCAAACATAGAGATAGCGAGTTGTATCAAGGAGCTGGTGATCGTGTTGAGCTTGATCTAGCCTCTGACAGAGTACTGGGTTCCACTAGAGGTGATCTAGATTAGGGAGAATGATGTTATTGTAGAAAAATTACCTCCTGGAGAGGAAGGAGACCGATGTTATGTGGTTTGACTTTGAAATGGAGTTTTAGATGGAATTACTTTCATTCACTTTGAAGGCTAGAAGTGGCAGGACCAACTCTCCCTCCGATAGGGGAGTATATTGGTAAAAGAACCGGGGGTCATGTTCAAGGACCTCCTTTGATTTACTCTGAATATCCTTATAGATGAGGAGTCATGAGTGAGACACTTAGAGGAAGCACTCCAACCTTTTATTAATTTTGTTGTCATCCCCTTTACTCTACCGACATACATAGAGGTTAATAAGAAGTATGAGGTTGTGTAAAGGATTCACTCAATGGTATGTATGTAACAGGAAGGGAGCCAGCTATGTTCTTCAAAGGGGAAATTCATCATTAACACATGTCATGCATCAGGGATTTCTAGGTTTCAACCAGCAGGGAGTTGGCGTAACCTATTCATGTTCGGATCTACTAGTCATCACCATTTCCCCATAGGCCTGGTACTGAGTTGTTTTCTCTTTGGAGGTTGTGGAAATATTCATAACCAATCCCCAGTCTGATTTCCCTACTTTGGGGGTTGGAGGGTTCAACACCCACCTCAAGATCAGTAGTTTCCTACCGTTCATTTACTGAAATAGGGGCATCGAGCTCCCACTCCACCAAGGATAGGTGGTGCTAGAGGAGGTCGAACTTAGTGTGATCCTCTAGGACCTCGACCGGGGCATGGTTGAGGAGGTGGATAATATCAAAGGCATACAGTACATAGGCATGGGTAGTTTCAGGATGTATAGGGTGTAGTTCTAGAATGAACAAAGGTTGTTTGAGGTATGATCAATCTTTTTATTACTCTTGTGTGTTCCTTATTTTATTTAGGAGTTTCAAACTCCTTTGATATACCTAGTATAGCCCATTATATAGGACTATATGTAGAGAGTATTTCTATACCTCTCGTGTTGGTTATTACAATTGGAGGTCAAACCTGTTTGTTAGATATTTCTCAAGGAAGTAGAGTAATGTTGGGACCAAATCAATCCAGTGGGTATCTTCTTCCATACAAATGCCACATAACGATATCTTCATAGGCATTGAGTGTTTATTCATTGTGAGATTATTATCGACTGCTTTAAAAGAATGGTTGTGTTTATATATATGGGAATTCATCACATATCATTCAGTAGAGACTTTATTTTTCAGGTGGAAAACTTGCATGTAAAACCTCTCCATTCCTTTTTAGTTGAGATGTTAGTAGAATAAACAAACATGAAAATTTTTGATGTACAATGGGGGTCAGTGAATTCATGGATATCTTCCTCGAAGAGTTGTGACTCTACCCCCTTAACATGACACCATCTAAGTTATGGGAGTAGAGGATTTTGGTTCAAAACTTAATGAGGAAAGGTTTTATCCAATCAAGCGTAACACCATTGGGTGATCTAGTATTGATTTTTAAAAAGGAAGATGTTGGTAAAAGTCTATTTATAGACTACTAGAGGATGAATTTGTAGGTGTTTATGAACCTTTAACCCCTCATAGGGATCGAAGACCTTTTTGACTAGTTAATGGTAGAAGGTTGGTTCTATAAGATCAATTTACTATTTGGATGTCACCAGTTGAGGTTCAAGGAGGGTGACATCCCATTGACTTATTTCAAGTGAAACTATAGGCACTTTTATTCAATATTCACGAACATTGGTGTAAAAAATACACCATTTATATTCATGGGTCTCATAAAATACATTTTTAATGAGTTCATGGACTGATTTTTCCTCACATTCATTGATGAAATTGTGATCAAATCATGGTTAGAGGATGAGAATGTCGAGCATCTGGGCACTGTAACAGAGGTCTTACGATGGCACATACTCTATGGAATTTTGTCCAAGTGCTAGTTTTGTATGTCATAGGTACACTTCCTCAAACACATGGTGTCTTAAAATGGGATAACATTGGACTCGTCAAAGGAAAAATTAGTTATTTCATGGGAAACACCCAAGAATGTGGCGGTGATTTATAATTTCCTAGTTCTAACAGACTATTAATGGTGGTTTTTACCGAAATACTCTTGATTTTCTACTCTGTTGAAATTATTGAATTGATAATACTAGGTGTTCGTGTCGATTGGGAAATGTCAGGATACTTTCAGCTATAGGAATGCGAATCTAGCCAGTGCCTTAGTGCTTAGTTTTCCCAAGGATAGTTTGATGTTCGAGGTGTTATGTGATTCTTCCAAAATATGAATGTGATTATTTTCGATGCAATGGTTGGTTGTAAAACAATTTTGGACTAGTAATGTACATCCTCATGAATGTAACTATGTTACCCAAGAACTGGAGCTTCCCATGGTTATGTGCACATAGATTTTGTGGCAGATTTACCTCATTGGGGGCACTTTTTGGTCTTCAAGGATCACAAGAGAATGATGTATATATTTTCCCAATGATACATTAATGTGATACATTGAAGGATGACAGAGTTATACCAGGAATACGAATTCATGATATCTTACACCCTAGGGAAGGTGAATTTTGTGTCTATTGCCTTAATATGGAGGTCATAGAATGTGGTGATTCTGTAATCCACAGATTCTTGGAAGGAAATTGATGAGTTTTTCCCTTTTCATTGTGATCCTAGAGTGGATTTCAATAGAGGCTACATGTTTCACATGAAAGTGAAATGTTCTTTAATGATGTAGGTGGAGGTGTTTCTGTGAGGAGAGTCTGTAACTAAAGTGAATCATGATCCTGCTGCCTAGGGTGATGCTCTAGAAGGATGGTCAGAGGATAGTTAGAATCAGATGATATTTCATGGGAAATTGTTTATCCTAGTAACAATTTAAAAGGAACTTATCTGTGAATTCCATATCTCACACCTAGCGGTACACCTTGGACATTCCATGATGTATCTACATTTTAGGGAATTGGTTTTGTTTCCTAGTATGAAGTATGTTGTGGTGTTGTTTGTGTTATGGTTCCTTGTTTATAAATAGTTGAATGTCAATAATCGTGTTCCTGGGGGACTATTACATCCCTTAGATGTTCTTGAGTGGATGTGGGATGAGGTCTTGATGGATTTTTCAACAGGATAACACAGGACACTGGGAGTATGTGATGCCCTCTAGGTAGTAGTGGATCGAATAATGAGATTTTCATACTTCATAGCTGTCTACGATTTGACCACAGTGTATGTCCTAGAGTGGAGGTATGTGGAAGTGGTGGTCCAACTACAATGAGGTGGCATATTAGCCGGAATTTTCACCAAGATAGGAGATAATCCAAAATGATGTCTAGGTATTTCAACTCCATAAGTATCTAAATTATGAATCCCACATCCTTGAATGGGGGGAGATAGATATCAAGGATGACAAGATTTGTGTGGAGTGACTATTAGGAATTGAGGATCACGAAGAGAAGGTTCTTAGTGGACAGAACATTCTTTTGGCTTGTGTGTTATTTTAGCTTGGTGGCCACAAGGAAAGTACTTTAGAGAAAGAGTCACATTTGTGTGGCCAGTATCCTGAGCTATTATTATATTTTTCTCCATTGTATTTCTTTGTATTTTTTCTTGTGGTGTAATACCTAACCTTATTCTGTTATCAGATGTGTTGTTTCCCTTTTCCCAGAATGCTTGTGAAAAATTCATAACTATTCGGATGGGAGGACCTAATCCCTAATAAATACACATTAATATAGATTGAACTAAAGCCATATGATTGATATAGTTCCTCTAAAGGTGGATAATATATTTACATTGAAGAAGAATAAAAATATTCTATATGTTTGGACAACTTGACCTTTGGAGTTTGTGTGGTAGTATAGAAAAGTGGGCGGTGGGGGCTTATTGTTTCTAAAGTTATTCATAAGAGAGATGATAAAGAGGTGTTCCTGGAGGTAATTTATTTCATTATAGCCTAAATAATAACACAAGGTGGTTTTCTCATAAGATGTATCTTAATGGGTGGTTTTTCGTACCCCTTTCTTCTGGGTTAGTTTTTAAATTCATGAGGATGATAACAGTTAAAGAGGTAACTGATGTAACAACTCAGATTTCCCTAGGTTGTTACATTTTTATAATCTAGTGTTTCTGGTATTCTAGGATCTGTAAGTGGCTCATTTCTAGAGTTTTCCAAATTTCTAATTATCCATCAGTAACTGAGGGTGGCAGCGTTGGCATGTTAGTGTGCCACAATGTCAGTTCATCAGCATAATAGTGCATCAGTGAGTCTGGGGAATCGAAATCGGTGCTTCAGGGGTGTTGTTAGGTCATGGTGTTATTAGGCTATTGTGTCGGTAGGTCATTATGTTGGTAGGTTGATATCGGTGGATCAACGTCGGTAGGTCGTGTTAGAAGCTCACCTGTCGGTGGCTCCACTTTTATGATTCACTCATCTGTGACTCATTTTCTATTCTTCCCAATTTCGTAGTTTCTCCCCTCTTATGACTTATTTGACATAAACTAAGTTTAGATCCCTATTTGGATGTTTTTAAGAGAATTTTGAAGGATAATAATTATTTCATTAATGGTATAAAGTTCTAGGGTCCTTGAGATACTAAAACTGTGTAATCATGGCCATGATACCATGTTTAATGGATTTTAAAACTGTTGATCCTATAATATAGGATCTCGATATTCAAATACAAGATATTACATTCCAATTATGTTTTTAGTTTCCTTCAGGTCCATCTAGATCCTTCCTCCCTAGGCGAATCATGCACTTGTTTTAGAGCCTCTCATGATCAATTTTCTTGGAGTTCTTTCTGGAAGCTCACATGATCCCATGTCATTATTGCATGGAGAAACATCGAAAATTGTATCATATAAGTGGGTGGTTATTCTGTCTATATTAAATTGTGAATCATGTGGGGTGGGTGAACTAAATATTCCTTGTGAATAATAGATGAATAATTTTCATGAAACAAGAAATGAATAATAAGGGAATATGAATAAAAGAAATTGGGGTAATGAAATAAGGGACTTGGAGTTGATTAAAATTTGATCATCTATTTTGTTTTTATATCCTTTCTTCAAAAGGGATTTTTGTGGCTATATGAATTCTAGAAATTAGGGTTGTTTTTTTCTAGGCTAGCACACTAGTGGCATTATGTTTGTTTATGTTTTGATGTCTGATAATTGATCGTAACATGAAGTCTATTTAATCACATATACTTGGTTAATTAAATGGATTCCACGAAATTAAAAATCTTGTGTGACCACCCCTACTTATTGAAATAGATTAAATAATATCTTTTAATAAATTTGAATATATCTTTTTGATATTTTTCGCTGAGTGCTATGTTTTGTTTGGTTCTGTGAAATAGTGTGAGTTGTGCGGTGCTGCTATTGGATGTGTGGTTGTGTGTATAGGGGTGGATAGAGGAGTTGGCTACTTGAGGAGGGAGTTGAATGGGTGTGTAGTGGGGTTGTTGTTAGAATGGTAGTTACTTTGGGCATTGTGTGTTCTGATGTTCATGGGGACTGTTGGTCTCCCATTTTGAGAGACTGATTGAGTGTGGGAAGGATGAACATGAATGTAGCCGAACTACCATTGTTTGTGTCGTTGTGGTTGAACGACATTGGGATGTAGGACTGCATGGTGTTTATGAAGATGTATACAATAGAACTATTTTTGGGAATAGTTTTGATAGGGGGATATAGTGATGGGTTGCGAAATAAAAATTTGACAGTATACCATTGATGAATGATAGTCGGCAGCGGCAGAATGGGGGCGAGTAGTGGGACTACAAATCTGGTTTTGTTTCCTATTTTGATTTGGTTTTGGATGGTAGTTTTAGATTATTTATGGACTAAATTGAAGTAAATCCATTAATTGAAAAATGAAATTTGTTTATATGAAAAGGGATTTGGGTTATTTTTTGGACGTGGTTGTTGTGTGGCATTGAATATTAGTAGCACTAAATGTGGTTCTGTATGAGTTGGTTGTCTATTGATTGGAACTGTAATTGGAAACTGTTGTATGAGATGAGTGTTTTCTTAAATATATATATATATATATATATATATATATATATTTTTTATCCTTGTAATTTCATTATGCACCCCACCCTTGTGGACCACCATGTTCCAAACACTTCAATCACATGAGGAGGGTGTCTTTTCCAACATCCTAGTCTGAGAATGTATTGATGGTTGCTGAATTTATTATTTTCACCATATTCATGTTCATACCACTCAAGCATATATGGTGGGATGTAATGTTGTATGGCATACCATAGTCCTATATGGTTTAGGAATGTTTGTTATGGATGAGAGGCTTATATTTTTGCATGCCATGATTGTTTTCCCATGCGGTTTGGGATGAGGCCCAGATATATTCAGGTGAGAGGCAAGGTTGTTGTGGACCAGGTGCCTATGGGTGGGATTCTGTGTGGTTTGAGGCCCATATGTGTGTAGGAATGTTGTGGTAGTGGGACTTAATATGTGAAGAGTGGTTCTATCAGGATGTTAGTAATCAAGAATGAGCAGTTAACTAGTGGGAAAGTTGTATGAAGACCCAAATGTCGATGTTCTTATACTAATTCATTACATGAATTGTGATATTTGGTATGCATGACATTGTGAGGTTGGGTAGGTTAGTATACATTGGTAGGTGCAATGATGATCATCTAATTTTATCACAGGTACATTAGTTTGTTCCCCAACTTGTGCATGGGTGGATTTCATTTCTGTACTTGGCATACATGTATACTCACCCTACATATGTAAAATTGTTTTCAGGTTTCCCAGAGGACATTCATGACCATGATAAACATTACTAGATCAGCAGTGGGAAATAGTCGATCATTCAACTTCATATATTTTCTTTTTCATACATTATATTTTAATTATTTTTGTAACTTTTATCATATTTACAGTGACCATGAATGTGGGTATGGATTTTGTATTTACTTTTACATTCAGAATATGCAGTTTTTTAGGATTTTCCCTCCTGTCACCTGATCTTGTTCTATGAAAAAGGATAATTCCTTGCATATTTTTAGAAATTAAATACACACAGTTTAAGTCATTGCTTCAGGTCCTATTAAAGGTGGGACTTCTGGGTCAAAGTCTCTCATTAATCATGAGGAATGAAAAGTGTTTCACTTTGAAATCCCTTTCGTCCTCATGAATAAAGAGGGGTGTAGAAAATGTTATCAAAGGAAGGTTTTGAGGACTGAGGGACAGGATGGATTTCATTGTTCTGCATAATGAGAATTTCATGGAATGGTAGGTAAATAATATAAGGTGTCTTCAGTATGTGAAATAGGATAGGGGAGATCAGCTAGGAAATGAGAATTTAGGGACCCTTATGAACCGATGCAAGGACTCTGAACCTACTGAATGACCAAGTGAGGATACAATGACTGTAGGGTAGATACCAATGTAATAGTACATGAATTAAAATGACTTGGTGTATTACCTGATTTGGTCATTTTGACAAATTAAAAAATGAAGAGTTAAAATAAATTTAAACGATATTTTTACTACCCAAGCATAAGAGTTCCTTGGTTACATTTCAGCTATAGAACACAACTGTCATCCACATTTGGAATAGTAAGTAGAGGCCTAGTGGGATGACCAAGTTGATTAGTGTAGGGTTACTTGACAGGACTGAGATGAGTAGTGGAAGAAGATGCTTTGTACATTCCAGTGGTAGAATTTGGGAAAATATGAGGGAAATGACACAATCATAGAGATGGATAGTTGGATCGAGTAATAGGTCCTTTCTTTTTTCATGGTCTGAGCTCTGACAAAGTACTGGGTTCCCTTATAGGTGAGTTAGTTGAGGGTATCAAAGTTTTAGTGGTGGACACCTCACCTCAGGGATCGGAAGAAGACAGATATTACATGGGATGACATTAAAAACGAGTTCAGGGTAGAATTCCTTTCTTTATTGATGATGTACGAGAAGAGGTAGGAGATACTCTCCCTCCAGTAGGGGAGTATGTTGGAAAGGGAACTAAGCATAATGTTCAAGGATCGCCTACTATACACTACAAAACTCTTTCTTTAGGAGAAGTACTGATTTATATTATTATAGATGGCACTGTGAAATTGTCTTATGTATGTCCTCACCCCTTTAATCTACCAACATACATAGAGGATCAAAAGAATTTTGAGGTAGTAGAAAGGATTCAATAATTAGAAGGTGTCTCATTATAGTGGATCCAACTGATTTCATTGAAGGGGAAGGCCATTAATAATTGGTCTATGACATTAGTGCCTTCCAGATTCTAGATAGTAGGGAGTAGGCCTCAACAGTTCTAGTTCCGATCACCTGAGCCTCACCCATTTCCCACGAGCCCAATACCAAGGTGATTTTTCTATGTAGCTTGTGGAAATATTCAGAATGGGTGCACAGTTCGTGCATCAAACAGTGTGTGTGGGTTGGCACAACACCCAGCTCAGTAGCAACAGTTTCTAGTCAGGCTGCTCTAGTAGCATGGTAATCGAGCACCCGCTCCATTGAGGATAGATAGTATTAGAGGAGTCCGATCATAGGTTATTCATTAGGGACCTCATCCATGGCATGGAAATAGAGGCAGACGATAACAAATGGGTAGAGTAGTTGGCTGTGAGAACATTCACACAACAGATGTAACACCACAAGATTTCATAGTACATTATCTCAATAAATTAATTAAATAGCATGCGCTACACACAACACCGAGTTCGAGCGCACCACAATTTATCAAACTAGACATTCAAAAAAAATTATGAATGTTTTTAAGTTAATTTGGAGTCTTATATACTCTATATAATTTAAACATGCATATTATTTTTTTATTAGAGATAATATTAGAAAAAATTTATCTTTTTAGATAAAAGGATTTTTTATCAAAAAATGAAACATTATGGCATTTGAATGAAGACCCCTTTATAAAACAACTAGTTGAAACTTTTATATATAAAATTTAACGAAACTAAATTTTACTTTAGAATCGGGACAAAAAAAATTAGTTTTTATAATTTTTTGGTACTTTTATGATAACTTTAATATTTTGACGAATAATAAAAAATACTATGTTTTAATTGAAAACAACTTTTTTTAATCAAAATAATTTATAAATTTAAATTATGAAACTTAAGGTTTTTGATGTATAATTAGACTATATTTTTATTATATAATACAATTTATGTCTTTATATGTAATTTCATATTTAAATTTGACAAAAACACATGTCAATCTTTTGATAGTTTTTACTTTTTTAAAACCTGCTTTTTGGTTTTAACAAAGGTAATTAATTTTAAATTAATAAATTCAATATCTTTGTTTTCAATCGGGTAAAATAGACTTCATTATTGAATTTTTAATATGAAAATTATCTTTAGGTGAGTTTTTGGTATTTTTCTGAAAACATTCAATTTTTGATAAATAGTGAAAAACACGACGTTATTATTTAAAACCGACATTTTATTTAAATAATTATTTATTTTATTTAAATTTATTTTAAGTCAAAATAGATATATAATACCTATATATGTTCAATTTAACTCATTGGAGTCATTTTATAATAAATTTAGATATATTATATTTTATTGAACTTATTAACCTATTTTACTAACCTCTTAGAAGCACATGAAAATTTTAATAAAAACTAATTTTACTTCTTATTTGTGTTGAATTTAAAAACATCAAGAGACATGGTTAATATCAATATGTAAAATGTTGTTCAATAAGATAAATTTTTTTGGGGAATAGTAGCTATTGTATTTTATTTACTATGGTTAAAAGTAAACATGGTAATTAAGGGTTAAAATAATATCATAATTACCCAAACATATGTACTAATTCTATTTTATAAGTATAATTCAACCAAAAACAACAATATAAATATTATATTACCTTCTTTGGTCAACATGGATTATATTGGGACAATTATTATTATTTAATTTATAGAAGTGTTAAAAGAGTTAAATTCAATGTATAGTAACTAAAACATTTTTAATATAGGGTTACACACAATATAAATTCCACTATAAATATTAAATAGAATTATAATACAATTTAATACATGAAGTTATTTTATTTATAATTTTTATACTTTAAATACTTTATTTTATGTATGACACACTGATGATGTAGTAATTACCTTATTAATGAAATATTAAAATAATTGATATTGTAAATGTACAAAAAAATGTAAACTGAGAATTATGATGAATTCCACTAATTTATTAGGATAATATGAAATGTTAGGGACTGTTAAATAAATTTTATTAGATGTTAAAATATTTTAATGACTTTCAAAAAAATCAAAAAATAAATAGTGTCAAAATTGACATATTTGTATATTTAAAACAAATGAAATATTAAATTTATATAATATTAATAAAAATATAAGGCTCAGAAAAAGGACATATATAATGTTATATATAATAATAGTGAACAAAATGGGGTTCTCTTGGCTTGTAATATTTTGTTTATTAACCATATAATAAAAATATACAAAGAGACGTGATAAATGTCAAACTATTTAACTAAGAGTTATATCTAAATGATAAGGTTGGTATGATTACCTAAACCCATATAAAACCTATTGGTTGAGAGTTTTTAGACCTATCCCCATCATTAACTATAAATAATTCATTTGGTGTCCATTAAAAAAAGAAAATGATTTATTGTTGAATATTATTTTAATCATTTACTAAAGTGACCCTCACCTCTCTTATAAAAGGGTACTTCCCCATCTCATCATTTCACACCTCTAAAGCCATTCTTCTCACCCAGAACCTACCAAAATATCCTTCCAATAGTCCTAAATTAATCCTAGATGACTTCCTTTGGTCCGAAATCCATCTTAAGGTGCCCTTTTGATCAAATCAAAAGGAAGAACCCGAAGAAGAGGTAAATATTTCATCACATCTTTCATGTTCTTTTCTTCTTCCACATCCTATTTATTTGTGGTTTCCATTATAAGGTAATAATTCTATTATCTTTTATATACATGGATGTTATTATATAAATTGAACAAAAATATTTAATTTTCTATCAATCATATGAATGACAAAGTCACCATACGTGCATACATACGACTTACCGTCTCCGTGTCGTGGTGTAGTTTGTTATTCAAACACATAAATATTTAGATGGGTATAATAATGAATTTAACTGTTTAAATAATAAATATAACATTTCAATGAATCTTTATATATAATATAAAATTCAATTACATAATATTTCCTCATCAATATAATGATATTGTCACTCGTGCGTACGTATAGATTTCCATCGCTACGAACACGGTGAGATTCATTACCCATCATAATCATTCATGAATAATTTTCATTTTATGAAAAAAATAATTTTTATGAACATAATATCATTCTATATATGATTCAAATACATAATATCCATAAGATACATGGCTTACAAAACCAATAATATAAAGTAAAATGAATCGGTTAACACCCGAAACGATGGTACTACTGAAATATTATTTACAAAGTAATATCAGAAGGTCATATATGATGTATATAGTTCTTGTATATTTTAATAACAGTGATATAATTGTAATACATGTGGTTAATATACCATTGACTAAGGATGTGTACATGGTAAAAGTTAATTTCACAATCTCTTTATCATCTGAAGTTGTTTTTACATAACTATCTATTGGGACCTCTTTATCATCCATATTGTATTGTAGGTTTTCTTTTATATTTGACTATGGATGTGTTATTTTTACACCATTCATGGTTTATGGATAATTTATTGACATTTCATATGCTAGTTTTAATAGTAATATTTATGATATGTTTAAACCTTTTCATATGAGGAATGAATTTTACTTAGTAAGTGATGGGTGGAGCCCGTTATAGCTCATTGACGCATCGGTAGGTCTCATGAGTGAAACTTATGTCTTGGAACAAGGTCATGAAAAAATATTATTTGTAGTCTTGGGACAAGGCCTTGACTATGTGGTTATGGAGTCTGGAATTATGCATTCCCTCATTATGAAAGTGGATATTGATATTGAAAGTGATTATTTTACTTGTAGAATATCCATGTGAATATGAAAATGGAATTATTTGATTGTATATTTTCAATATTATCAAGAAGTTTAGGTTTAAAAGTCGTTTGTTTTATTCTTATACATTTCATAAATTATTATGTTTATTTATGAATGTTTCTGCTATATTGTTATCCTTACTGAGCATCTGAGATCACCCCATTCTATTTATTATTCTTCCTAGGATGTGATGAAGTATTTTATGGTTGACCTAAATGAATAGGATAAGGTTATAAGTGTGTTCAAAATTGGTTAACATGTTGTTGATGTTTTTTAATTCACAATGTAATGTAAAACTTATGTACGTATCTAGAACATCAAGGGCTACTAAACTAATCGGCCTTTCAAGACATGATTCCTTGTAATCATGCCAATGTATTAAAATATTGCACCAAATATAGGTTACTAGGGTTTGGGCATTATAGTAGGTATCAGAGAAATTTTTGTACAATCCTTGGAAAGTAGATTTTGAAAAACATTGATTAGAGAACATTAACTTAAGATAGACTTTGAATATTACTATAGAATAATGGCCTAGAATTTTGGTGCTGTAGAGATTTTGTAAGTTTTCCATACAATAAATCTTTGTCTAGATACGAGCAGGGAGAGGCGGATCTGGCATAGATTTACCTAGGGGTGAAACCTGGAAATATCTTATTGATAATGACTCGAATGGGAACTGGTGCATGACAACGTGCCTTTCTGCACTCTTGTTTATGACACTCTTAGTGGAAATGTTTTGGACAATTCACATTTTCATTGCAATCTATTATTAAGGATTTAGTATTAAATACATTATCATAGATAACATTTTATGACAATAGATTATATGCATAATCATTTCAATTTAAGGTACATATTTAACATTTTTGGAATTATGAAATGTGATTCATAAAATAACCTATAGTATTCCATTTTTAAAAAATAATTCCTAGTAGAGGGAATAATAATTATAGTAGTGCGCATGATAAAATGATTAAGATGGATGATATCATTCATCATATATAAGACAACATTTAAATGGGAAATAGTCTCCCACATATTTTCATCATATGAATAAATAATATCATGTGTTAATAAGAAAATTATAGAATTTTATGAGTCCTATGGCACTGATGGGAAGAAAGATAAGAAAAGGATGGAAGAGAGAACGATGGATAATGGGAAGAGCAGAAAAAAGGGTTTTCCCATATGTGATAAATGTGGAAAATATCACCTTGGTAAATAATTAAAATGAATAATATTTTGTAATATGTATGGAGAAAAAGGAGACCATTTAAGTTATTTCAAGGGTATGAAAAATGATTCAAATGTATAATGCTTCATTTGTAAGGATTTGAGACACTATGCGATGCAATGTCCAAATCATTAGATTATGCCGCAAATGCTGCTATTGTATTATAATCCAATTATGATACTACCAAAGATGAAGAGGAATGATTAAATTTATTTTATTTTTATTGAAGTATTATGTCATTTGAGTATTGTATTATTGATGTACATGTTATAATAATTGTAGATTATAAAAGAATTGTACTCCAGTACTATTTCATTAAGGACATGAGAATGTGTGGAACCAAGAAAAGTGACTCAATAATAGGTTAATTGTTTTGGAAAATATATGGTAGAGAGAAATTTATACCATAATATGGTTCTAATATTGATGTTGTGATATTGGAATAATAAATGATTGGTTTGTTTAAACAATATTGGATATTGTCGACTACCATTAAATAGATTAATGATTTGAAAATTCCATTATTGATGGAGTTTACAAAATTTTGGGATAGAAGGACTATATATAGTATTCTATAAGGAATAAGGTTGAATGAATGTAATAAATATGGTTTTTTGATAATTCAAGTTGATAAAATGTTTTAAAATAATATATGATGATGGTATTCAAATATTATTTCATGGAAAAAAGGTTCTTCAATGTGTTCATCTTCCTTATAAACTTTGGACATTGAGTTTGAAATGAATTATTTTGGTTATGTCTAAAAGTTACAATTGATTATGTTTTTCTAATGTTAAATCATTTCATGATTTTATTTTTGTATTGACATAAAAATGACAACCTATAGTTCGGGCGACCATTGGTCCCGTCCAGCAAGGTCATGAGACTAGAACCCATATCCGAAGGGCGACATGGGTGGATCACCTACCACTGGCATACGTGATGTCCTGGTTTTTAAAATATAGTATTTTTTAAATAATCTGACAAATAAATTATAAAATCAATATTTTTGGAGCCCTATACAATTATAATAAATATATTTTTTTAATTATATTATCTGTTGAAGTGAAAGATGTGTTTGTGTTAGGAATTAGTTTGAGGATGAAACTATAATTGTAAAGTATATTTTTTACACTTATACAATGAATAAACTAATTCTTAACTTTTATTAAAGGGTTCTTAAATCCAAAAAATGTGTTCTCCTAATACATTATATTTTGTTGAACTAAGGATATTTTAAATCATCCTAGATTGAAGGCTTTGAGGCCCACAATTTTAAACATGTTAGTGATTGATGACCTAATCACTCTATATAAATATTTATGTTTTTTCATTCAATTATGTACCTCTAATTTCCACCGATGTTCTCCTAATTGAGATCATAATTTGGGGGTTAAATTTTCATTCCCTTTACCTCTTATTAAGAATAAATTTTATATACCTAAGTCCCAATGTTAGTTTTCCAAAAAGGTATATTTCTATTTTTAAACATTTATTTTCGAAAAACAATTTCAAATTGTGAGGACACAGTTCATTGAATGAGGTGAGAATATAACACCCCAATATTTCATTGTATATTATCTCATTAAATTAATTCAATATCTTACGCTACACGTGACACCAAGTTTGAGCACACCAAAAATTACCAAACAAGCCGTCCAAAACATGGTTATTAATAGTATTATCTGTATTTTGAATCTTATTTACTATATATAATTATAACATCCATATTATCTGTTTCTAAGAAAAAATATATGAACCAATTCAATTTTTCATATAAAAGAAGTATTTTTTGAAAAATTCAACTTTACCACCTTTTAAAGGAGAACCCTATTTAAAACCAATATTTTACACATTAACATATTCAATATAATGATGTTATTTTATTCTTTAAAAGAGGGACATAATGATTTAGTTTGGATAATTTTTTTGTACCTTTTTGATAACTTATATATTTTAACTAATAGTGAAAGATAATTTGTTTTAATTGAAAAAAACATTATAATCTGAATAATTTAATGTGATAAATTATGCATTTGAAAAGTCTTTAAGTATAAATAGATTAAATATTTATCATTTAATACAATTTATGGAATTATAAGTATTTCACATTTAAATTTCAAATAAACACATGTCAATCTTTTGATAGTTTTTAGAATTTAAAAACCTACTTTTTGGTCTTGTCAATGGAAATTAATTTTAAATTAATAAATGAAACTTATATGGTTTGAATTTGGTAAAATGGACCTGATTTTAGTATTTGGAATATAAAAATTATCTTTGGCAGAATTTTTGGAATTTTTCTGAAAACGTTTAATTTTTGATGAATAGTATAAAACACTGCGTTATTATTTAAAACAAACATTTTTATTTAAATAATTATTTATTTTTTTTGAGATTATTTTATGTATAAATATATATATATATATATATATAACTTATAGAATTTTAATGTAAATCATTGGGGACTTTTTATAATAAAATTTGAATTATTAAATATTATAGAACTTTTTATCCTCTTTTACCCAACTATTAGGGGCATTTGCAATTTTGCATTAAACTTAATTTTACAGCTTCTATGAGTTGAATTTAATAAATCATAAATACATTGTTAATATTAGTAATTAAATGTGGTTCAATAAGTTGAAAATAATATTTGGGGAATAGCAACTTCTGACTTTTATTTAGCCCAGTTAAAAGTAAATAGGGCAATTAAGGATAAAAATGATATCATAATTAACCTAACACATTTCCTAATTCTATTTGATATGTATAATACACCCAAAAAAACTTTATGAATAAAATATGACCCTCTTTTGTCCAATGGGATTAGATTAAGTCATTAATTATTATTTTATTTAAAAAAGAGTTAAAAGAGATAAATTCAATGTTTAATAACTAAACCATTTTTGATATAGGGTTACACACAATATAAATTCTAATAAAAATATTCACTAGAAAAATAAAACAATTTTCTACATAATGGTATTTTATTTATAAATTTTAAACACAAAATATTTTAATTTAATTAAGACACAATGATGATACACTAATTACCATATTATTGAAATATTAAAATATTTGTTATTATAAATATACAAATAAATGTAAATTGAGACTGATGATAAATTCCCCTAATTTTCAATGATAATATGAAATTTTACAGTTTTTTAAACAAATTTTATTTTATGTGATAATGTTTTTATGACTTAAACAAATCAAATACTAAATAGTTTCAAATCTGACATAAATGAGTTTTTAAAACATATACTATATTATTAATTGATATAATATTATTAAATATATAAGGATCATCCAACAGACTTATATAAGGATATATATATTAGTAATGAACTACATGGGGTTTAAATTGCTAGTTATATTATGTGTATTAATGATATAACATAAAAATACAATGAAACATGGTAAATGACAAACTATTTAACTAAGAGTTAAATATAAAAGATAAGGTTGGTATGATGACCTAAACCGGTATCAATCCTATTGGTTGAGATTTTTTCTTCCCACTAAATTTTTATCCTCTAAATAATTTTTTAATCCACTACATACCAAAAATTAGTTTATTATAAAATAATATTTCAAACGTTTCCTAAAGTGACCCTAACCTCTTTTATAAAAGTGTACTTTCCCGTATTGTAATTTCACACCTCCACAAAAATTGGATAGGCCAAAGACTACTCAAATATCCTCCAAACATTCATACCTTCATCATAGAGGCCTTCCATTTTCCCGAAAACCATTTTATGGTGCCCTTTCTATCAAATCAAATGGAAGAACACGACGAAGAGATAAATATTTCATCACCTATTTCAAATTTAATTCTTCTTCAACATCCAATTTTTTTGTTATATTAAATCTAAAAAAATTACTCCAGTACCTTATATACAATGGGATGTTATTATAAAAATCGTACAACCATATTCCTTATTCCGCCCATCATATGAATGACAAAGTCACCATACGTGCGTACGTACGGCTTAATGTCTCTACGTCGTGGTGTAGTTTGTTATTCAGACACATAATTATATGGATGTGTATAATAATGAATATAACCAATTTAAATAATAAATATAACATATTAATGATTATTTAAATATGATATACCATCTATTTACATACGATTTCACCATCAATATAATGTTATTGTTGCTTGTGCGTACGTATGGATTACCATCTCCACGAACACAATGAGATTCATTCCCCATATTAATAATTCAAGAATAATTTCCATTTTATGAATAAAAATAATTTTTATGAGCATAATATCATTATGTATATGATTCAAATACATCATATCCATAAAAAACAAGGCTTTTGTAACCAAGCATAAACAGGAAAATGAATCTGTTAACACCCAAAATGATCATACTACTAAAATATTGTTTACAATGAAATATTAGAAAATCATATATAATGTATATAGTTATTTTATAATTTAATAACAATATTTCAACTATTATACAGGTGGTTAACATACCATCTACTAAGGAAAATTACAAGGTAAGGGTTAATTTTTCATTCTCTTTATTATCTGTGGTTGTTTTTATTAAAGTATTTACTGGGACCTATTTATCATTTGTATACGTGTTTTCATAAAAATGCATTTCAAAATATTTTTACTATTTACTATTATATGGTTCAATGACATTTATACCCTTATTTCACATTAAATGTTTTGAAAGAAATCATTTCGTCTTTTTTCGAACAAGGTACATTATGACCTTTTCAACAAAATAAAGGTAAGAATGTTTTTTACTTATATGGTGGGTGTGTCTATTTTCCGATGTTATAACATCATCGATGTTTCCCTTAAAAATTTATATGTATATTTTCAAAAACAAATGTTTTGTTTTATAATTATATGACTTTTAAATGATTTCAAAATAGAAAAATATATTTCTCTATATTTTTTATTTCATCAATTTAAACATTCATTGATGGATTTTATGCTTGTTTGAAGTTTATTTATTATAATAGAAAATTTCCATATTGTATTGAAGGTTTTGTGATGTGTTCGAATATGTATGTGTTATTTTTACACCATTCATTGTTTATAGATAAAGTATTGACAGTTTGTATGCTAGTTTTAATACAAATGGTTATGTTAAGTTTAATCCCTTTCATATGTTGAATTATTTGGACTTATTAAGAGAGGGGTGGAACCCAGTATAGTTCCTTGATGCATCAGTAGGTATCATGATACAAACTACTATCTTGGAACAATTCCTTTACAAAATCTTATTTGTAGACTTGGCACAAGGCCTTGACTATTTGGTTACGAAGTCTGGAATTATGCATTCCATCGTTATGAATGTGCCTATTGATATTGCATGTGATTATTAGACTATTATAATATCCATTTAAATAAATGAAGGAAATTATTGTTTTTATCTTGGCCATATTATTCAGATGTTTAGGTTTAAAAGCATTTTGTTTTAGTCATATACATTGCCTTAAATTTTTAGGCCGATTTATGAATGTTTCATCTATATTGTTATTCTTTCTGATCATCTGAGCTCACCCCTTTCCATGTTTTATTTTTTTCAAGAAGTGAAGAATAATTTTATGGTCGAAATTCTGAGATTTTTTAAGGTATTATGTGTGTTAAAAGGGTAAAAATGTTTTTGATGTTTTTATTTCATGATGTAATGTAAAAATTATGAATGAATCTAGTACTTCCAAGGTTACAAAACAAATCGGTCTTTCGGGACATGATTCACTGTATCATGACATTTTATTAAAATAATGAACTGACTCTAGTTAATAGAGGTCGAGGTATTACAATAGAGGTAGTTGATCAAGTTGGATCATAGGATGTTTGAGGTACGATCAGTCTATTTAATATTCATTCGTTTCCTTGTTTGATTCAATATCTTTTCACTCCTTTTTGGTACCCGGTCATGCACATCATCTAGGAATATATGTAGAGAGATGTACCATTCCCCTGGGGATGAATACACCAGTTGATGGTCAGACCAGTTTGTGTGATGTTTTTTGGGGTTGTAGACTTATTTACGGACATCATATGATTAGTGGGGATCTTCTTTGGATATAGATGAATCCCAAAGATATTATCCTAGGAATCTATTATTTTTTTTCAATGTGTTCCATTATTGACTTCTTCTTGAGATGGGTCTTGTTCTTTGATATGGGCGGTGATCACCTTGATTCCATTGGTGAGAAGATATGTTAGGTGGGAATCTAGTTTGTGGAGCCTCTTCGTTTCGTATTAGTCGTGGTGTTAGTGGAATTAGAAAACATGAAGATGATGGATTTTCAGGTGGTTGTCAGTGAGTTCTTGAATGAATTCCCCAAATATTTTGTGACACTACCCCCATGACATGATGTTGAGTTTGAGGAAGACATTAATCCCATTACTCCTCCGATTTCAATGACTCTCTATAATATGATGCCTGCTGAGTTTTGGGAATTGAATATTATGGTTGATGACATGATGAGGAATGGTTTTATTTAGATGATTGTATCTTCGTGGGGTGCACTATTCTTCTTTTCAAAAAAGTTAGATGGTCGTCTAATATTGTTCCTAGACTATAGGAGGATGAATTAGGTGATGGTCAAGAATCATTAAGCCCTCCAAATTATTGAAGATCTAATCAACAAGTTAGTGCGAGTGTCATTGTTCTATATGATCGATCTATAGTCTGGATCTCACCAGTTGAGGGTGAAAGAGGGTGAGATCCCAATGACTACCTTCAGATGTAGGTATAGTAACTTTGAGTTTTTATTCTTTCCCTTCAGTGTCAAGAATGCACCAGACATGTTCATGGGGCTCATGAACACTCTTTTTTGTGAGTCATGGATTTTTTTCATCATCGTATTCATTAATTACATCATGAACCACTCATGGTTATAGGATGAGCACGATGAGGGTCTGAGGACCATCTTGGAGGTCCACTATCACTACCATATCGTAGAAAAGTTTTCCATGTATGGGTTCTAGACGTGATAGGTATACTTCCATGGACACGTGGGGTCCCCGTATGAGATAGCATTAGAACCATCATAGGTTGAAGTTGTTGTTTCTTGGGGATCACTCTAGATTTTGGTGGAGATTCATAGTTTCATAGGTCTGCTAGGCTATTACTGGAGGTTCGTTCCCCACTTCTCTCGAGATAGAGCACTATTAATAGCATTGACTGGAAAAGTTCATGCAATCATGTAGAGTGAGTAGTGTCAGGAAGCATTTATCTATTTCAAGGAGAAGCTTGTCAGTGACACAATGCTCATGTTTTCTGATGAATAGATGATGTTCAAGGTGTTTTATGTTGATTACGGACTAGTCTTAGGGTGTGTGTAGATGGAGTAGCATGAATTACTATCTTATGGGTCCATTCAGTTACATCCTAATGAATGAAACTATGCCACCCATTATCGGGAGCTTAAAGTGGTCATGTTTGCAGTAAATTTGTGGCAAAATTAGCTCATCGGGGAATGCTTTTTGTTCTTCATAGATCACAATAGCTTGATGTTTATCTTCTCCCAATGAGACATGAACTCGTAGAAGTGAAAGAGTATGGAGTTCCTTCATGACAATGATGTTGATATCTATTACACTATGGTTAAGGGGAATATTTTGGATAATTACATAAACAATAAGTCATAGAAATTTGTTGTTCAGAAATCCACAGATTCATAGAAGGCATTTGAGGAGTTTACCACTTTACATCTGGATGCAATAGTGGATGATGGTAGATGATAACTATTTCATATGATAGCCTATTCTTCCATAATGCTGAAGGTATAGGATTCTCAATGGAGAGAATCCGAAAAAAGTGACATGTGATCAAATTGCCCAGTGTTAAGCTTCAGAGGGATAGTAGGAGGATAACCAGAGTCTGATGTTGTTTCATGTGAATCTATTGGTCCTCGTAACAATGCGTGATGGAATCCTCTATGAGATCAAATATCAATTTTTTTTTGTAAAACTAGGAGTTCTCAAGATGTACTGAGGAATGATAGGATAGTACTGGTGGCCTTGGATGAAGTGGGCAGTGGTGGTGTTTAATTAAAGGTGTATAGTGTGTGACTAGTTTAAGGCTGATCATCATGATAGTGGGGGTCTGTTATAGCCCTTAATGTTTCGCATGTAGAAGTGGGAAAATGCCATGATGGACTATTTCACAGGATTACCCAAGATATAGGGTGCATGTTAATCACTCTGGGTAGTAGTGGATCGATTGATGAAATCATCGCTCTTCATAGTGATCAAGGAGCCGAGAAAAGTGTAAGCCTTATCATGCTGGTATGAGGAAGAGGTATGGTGGATACATTGAGTTCCAATAACTATTGTCTCATATCAGGATAAAATTTTTAATTCATGAGTATTGTTGGGATGTCTGTATGATTTTAGAACCAAATTGTTCTCAACACTTCTCTTCCCCCTCATATATATGGGATGATAGAGAGAACTATCTAGATGTGGGAGGATATTTTGAGACTTTGTGTTATTGACATCAGAGGATTTTTGGTCGGACACTTTTCCAATAAAGAGTTTGACTAAAATAATATCTATCACTATACCATTGGTAAGGAAACATTCACAACGCATACGGAAGGCCATTTCATTCACCAGTATAATGGAAAGAATTTTGGTAGGAATCCCTTCTTGGACCATAGGAATTACAGATCACAACAAAGATGGTGCATCCTATGCGTGAGATCATGAAGCAAGATCCAGACTGTCATAACTTTTATTTTGGTCATAGGATGAGGCCCATGTAGTTCATGGTTGGGATATATGTTTTCTTAATGGTTTCCCAATGATGTGGGCAGGGGAGGTTTGGTAATGGAAGCAATATTTATCCTGTGTTCATTATACCTTTGGAAGTGTTGAGTCATATCGGTATTGTGGTATATCAGCTAGTGTTTTCTCCATTGTTGGATATAATCCACAACATCATTCATCTCCCTCATAACCATCGGTATCTACACGATATCTCCCACATTCCTGACTAGGGAGAGATATATATTGAGGATGACATATATTTTATTGAGTGACTAGAAATAATCGAGGATCTTGAAGAGAAGATGATTCATGGAAAGACCATTCCTCTCGTTCATTTGATCTGGAGGAATTTTGGCCTTGAGGATAGTACTTTGGAGAGGGAGGTGAATATGGGTTCCAATTTCCCATAGTTGTTAAGTGTTTTCTCTTGTGTTTCTGTTTTTTCTTTTCTTGTGATGTAATTAGTTTATTCTACTATCATATGTGTCATTTCTGTTTGTATGAATGTGTGTGAGAAAAGTCCAAACACTATGGAGGGTAGGACCAAATCCATAATCAATATGAATTAATGAGGATGTGATTAAACCCATTCATGTGATGTAGTTCCACAGAAAAGGATCGTATATTGAGATGGAAGAAGGATGTCACTAATCCATGTGACTAGACAACATGACCTTTGGTATTGGGGTGGTTGGTTGTGGCAGTGGTCGGGGTGGATTAGTGTTTCTATTGTTTTTTTGTTGATAGATGACAATGAGATATTTCTAGATGTAAATGTTTTTATTCCAGCCATAAAAATAACACAATGTTGTTTTCTCTGGGGAAGTATCTTATTGGGTGGTTGTTCAGACCCTCTTGGTTCTGGGCTAGTTTTGAAAGTCTCGAGGACAAGAATATTTTGGGAGGTATATAATGTAATAACCTATATTTCCTTGAGCCCTTAATTAAAGTACAGTGTTGGAGGTGTTCTAGGAAAGGATGGTGGCTCATTTGAAGAGAATTCCAAATATCTAGTTTTCCATATATTACTCAGAGCATTGGTTTCACCGTATCCTAGAATCAGAATGGTAGTGTGTCAGCATGTCAGTGCATCGGTGAGTCAAGGGTGTCAGCACCGGTGAGCCTGAGGATTTAGTTTTGTCTGGGATTTAGTTTGTCTGGGAATTTGTCGGTGTCTCATCATTAGTATGTTTCATTTGTTTCTCCCCTATTTGTGAATCCACGTCAGAGAATCACCCATTAGGGACTCATTTTATGTTTTTCTTAGTTTTATAGTTTCAATCCTCTTCTGTCATATTTGCGGTAAGATGGGTTTAGAGACTTGTTTGGGTATTTTTAATATAGTTTAGAAGGTTATTATGTATAATGTTAATATCCAAACATTTTAAGGTCCATTAGATACTCAAACTGTGTAATATTAGCCATTATCCCATGAATAATGACTTTTGAAACCCGTCTTCTATTAAAATAGGATATGTCGTTTCAATGTCAGGATCTTCTATTCTATGTATTATTTACATTTCCCCTTAGTGTATCTTTATCCTTCCACCCAAGAAGATTCATGAGCCCCAGTTATAACTCATCATACTCAGTTGTCTTGGAGTTCTTCCTTGCACCTCGCACGACCCATATTCTTGGTTTAAGGAGGAACATAGATCCATGGATCATCCATATAAGGATTTCTTCTGTCTCTCTTTAATTTGGCATTATGCGGTGTGGGTACACCATTGATTCCTTGTGATGAAATGATGAATATATTTCTTAAAATAAGAACTAAATAAGAAGACAATATGATCAAAAAACTAATTAGGTAATGAAATAAAAGGATGGGAGTCGATTTACATTTGATCGTATATTTTTTTTAATCCATTTTTCCTCATTGGATTTTTTAGATGAATGCCTTATAAAAATCATTTTTGGTGGTGTCCTTTTCTTGCAGAATGGTGGTGTTTTTTTATTCTATTATGATGTCTTCTAATTTTCTATAATATCAAATATATTTTTTCTAGTATACATGGTTAATTAAATGGGTTCTTGTGGATGAAAACCTATCGTTGATTACCCCTACTAGCCAAAATTGATTAAGGAATGAAATTTAATAAATCTAAATATATCCTATTGAGATGTATTGCTTAGTGTTGTGTTATTCTGGGTTCTGTGACATTGATTGGGTTTTGTGTTTCTTCTGTTGGAAGCATGGTTGTGGGTACAAGGGTGGAAATAGGAGTTGGCTATGTGAGAAGGGATTGGTTTGGGTGTGTATCAGGGTGCAGTAATATTGATATTCATTTTGGGAATTGAGTGTGGGTATGTGTCGGGGGGTGTTTGTATCATAGTATGATAATGATTGATTGTGGAATGGATAAACATAAAGGAAGATGAAATACTTTTTTGTGTCTAGGCCATCAAACGACATTAGGTAGCAGGACTATGGGGTGGTTAGTAACTTGTTTTTAGTAGTAATGAATTTGAGATTTTTTGGGTAGTGGGGATACAAGACTGTGTCCTACATTTTGGTTTGTTTGGTATAACATTGAAGATGAAAATTGGTCGTGGATGAACAGGGGCATGGAGTGGGACAGAAAAATTTGTTTTGAGTGTTGTTTTGATATGGTTGTGGTTCATGGTTGTCAGGTAGTGCAAAAATTAATTGATGTGGATCCATTAATTAATAAATGGAATGTGGTTAAATGAAAAATAGGTTGGGTTATCCTTTGAAAATGGATTTTAAGTGGATGTTCATACAAGTAGCACCAAATTTGGTTTGGTATGAGTTGGTTGTCTATTTAGGGGAACTATTTTGGTGAACAGTTGGTTGGGATGAGTGTTTTCATACTTTTATATTTCTAAATTGATGTTCCTTGTGATTTCGATATACACCCCACCCTTCCTGAGAACTATGTTCTGAACAACCCCATATCATGGGGAGGTTTTTTTTCCCAATATCTTAATGGCAGGAAGGATGGTTGGTTACTATGATTATTCCTCACACACTCGTCTAGTTTTTACCGCTCAAACTTATCAGGACATTCTGTAATGGCATGAGTTTTACCATAGTCCTAGAGCCCCCAATTAGTTTTTTGTGGATGAGATGCGTATGTGTTTTAAGAGAAAGATTTTTTCCCAAGTGTCTTCCAGATGATTCCCATGTGTCTTTGGGTGAGAGGCATGGTTTTTGGGACCCAGGTGTCTATTGGAGGGATTGTGTGTGGTTTGAGGACATGATGTCTCTGGGAAGGTTGTATTATCGGGATTGAGTATAGGAAGAGTGGTATCATCAAGAGTTTATCCATTAGGAATGTTCAGTTAACCGGTGGGAATGTGGTGTGGGGTACCCATATGTAGACGATCTTATACTGCTACTTTTCTTGACATGAGATATTTGGTTAGCTTGACATGGTGAGGTCAGACTTTTTAGTATTCCTTGGTAGGATCATTGAGGATCTAATATTTTTCACATAAAGAGATTAGTATGTCCCCCCCCTCATGTAATATTTTATTTTGGTACTTTATGTTTGTGTTTTTTGTACCTTGTATCAAATTTAATTAGAACATGCATGTGGGAATGAATTTTGGCTTTACTTTTCTTTTGGTATATGGGGTAGCATGGAAGTTACTATCATATCTCCTAGTCATGATCTATGAAAAATGGTAATTCCTTCCATATTATGTGAGATTTTATACCATTGGTGCAAGTCACCCCTCTGGAGCTTATTGAAGGAGCGGATTGAGGGTCATTGTATCTTCTTTATCTTGAAGATTTAAGGAAATGACAGTTTTTTTTCCCTTCCATCATCGTGAAAAAGGCAGTTTGTGATCGTCCTCTCCCCAATTTGGATAGAAAACATCTCCATTCCATTCATTAAAACACATTGAGCCACATATCATGACAAAAAACTACCTAATTCTATTCTCAGCATCCCTATCCATTTATTAGTTGGTCTAGTCATTATGTAAATCCACTATAAGGCTATTTATAAAATTATATAAATGAGGCAATTTAAAGGAGAGGTATCCATCATACCTGAACTATGACAACTTTTTTCTTCTTTTACATATATGGAATCAATTCTATAAATCTTAAATTAAAAAATAAATATAACAAATATACATATATTAAAATTTTATTATGTAATCACCATTATTCACCATCTTTTCTATAAATGGGTTGTGGAAGTATTGCTCGTGTGTGTGTGTGGACTAAATCCTATGCATGGTGATACAAATCATTTTACAACACCAAATTTCATTGATTTTTATTATAATGTGTTTAATGTTTATATATTACATTTATAATTCAATTATTATTTTTAATGGAAATATCATATCTAACTTCCTACAATCCAATCGGTTGGAAAATGAAAATATGTTTTTTGTGTATATGAGGACTGTTTTTCTTCCACATAGTGATGTAATTAATATTTCATATCTTTTTTAAATATATCATAATAAGGATATTTTTAATGATTTTATATTATATAAAAAGAATTATTTAATTGTAAATGTTTCTTTTCCTTTCATTAATTCTATCATTTGAAATGTAAAAATAATTTTCATTCATACGTCTGTTGTACCATGTCCAGGATCCTTCTAATTCAATTTTCTATATCTAGATTTAATGGATGAATATAATTATTTATACATTAAATATATATGATATTCATATCATGATTAATTTACAACCGATAATGGACCAATGATCTATTAAAAATATTATAATGGGTGAATCATAACATTCCTGATGAACTAAATAATTAAAAACTAGAAATAAAATTTTAATATAGAAGTTTTAATTAAAAGGTGTTTTAATTTATAAATGGACATATGTGATGATATAAGCATATAATTTATTCATTTACATTTTTTTAATAAATTTAATTTTTTATGTAGGAGGTAATATATCTTCAAATGTGTGTCAAACATGTTATAAGGGGCTTGTCAGCTAGCTTTAATTTCCATGAGACATATTCCATACTGAAATCTTGTTTCTATTGGGTAGTGTATATACTACCAATAAATATCATCTGTAATGAATTTAATAAAAAATATTTTTATTTTAAAATCTAAATGAAGTACAATATTTAATGAGGATATAATTTTTATATTATGAAAGTTTTAAGTGTTATTTTTCTCAACATTATTGTTAGTTAGATTGGATACATAAGAGGGGGGTGAATTGAGTTACTAATTAAAATTTCTGTGAAAAATTTTATTTAAAATATCCTCTATGTTTTGAAAATGGCCATATTTTTTATGGAAGAAGAGATATTGATTTCTAATTAATCAACAGGTTTCCCAAAGGGTCATTAGTCCTCAGTTGAATTTGTGAGAAACACTTCTCTAACTTTTGAAACAAGTTTACTGAATCAAACAAATATCCACACTAACCAAAACTAACTATCAAACTGAAAGAAAAATAGATTTATGTTTTATCTAATGTAAGTAGTGGAAAAGAGATAAAACACAGTATAATAAAAATGTAGTGCACAATGAAGTAAAACAAGAGGTTCATTCTCAATCCAAGACATAGTCCTCTCAAATTGGTGATCACTTGCCACCAAGCAGTTTATTTGAGAAATAAACATGTTACACAGCCTGTATCTGGCTTTAAAAACAGTTTTCAGAAAATTTCATGGGTTCACACCCTCTACCACTGTTCCTTGTAGGAATTAAGAATGATACAGACCACACATAGTCTCTTTCACAGTTATATGTGGGAAACAAATGTAGATGATGTTTGATGTGAGTATATTCTGTATCCTCTAGTTAAAGCATATGAAACAATGTGTGAGATAGACCGACAAACTAACTCCTCATAAATGTATGAAAAAAGAAATAATAGATAAATTAGGATGAGATTGAGTTTATAAGGCTCTATCCATTTGTAGTTCATCTCTTGAATCCTTGAAGTGAGGAATTTGAATTTTGAGTCTATCTCTAGAAGTTTTCTCCATAACAGAGTGTTGAAACCACTAGGTATTAACATCCAGGAGATGTTCGACTTATTAGTATAGGTGTTGATGAGGAACAGTAGGAAAACATTGATTATGTTCCTCAAAATGATCATCGTGATGCTTTTGGATTTTGAGTATATGCACCGGATTGTTCTTCTTCATGTTCTTCAGTTGTTTCTCCCTTCAGCATTTGACCTGTGAACTTCACTCTCCTTTTTTGTTTTTCTATGTGCCTCTATATATATGTTCTTTTTCAATGGACAATTTATTTCGTATTTGAGGTTCCACAATAGGAGAAACTATATAACATGCAATCTTTCTCGTACAACATACATTCTAGATATGGTCTCCTGATATGTCAACAATAAGAATTAATTATGTCAAACACATTAAAGTTAGAAAAATATAACTGTTAAAATAATCATAATAATTTGACATTGTATAGAGTAGAAGAGTATAGTGGAATGGTAACAGTAGACTTTAAATCTATAGGCTTCAACCAGTAGTGGTACAACGAAAAACTCCAACTGTAACCATTCATCAACAACCTTTATCAGTGACCTTCAACAATAGGCTTGAATCGATGACCTTGTATCGGTGACCCTGTAACCATGACCATTGAAATGGTGACCTTGTAGCGGTGACCCTCTAAAAGTGACCTTGTTTCGGTGACCTTTTAATGATTACATTTGTAACGGTGACCCTGTAGCGGTGACCTTATAATGGTGCCCTTGTAGCGGTGACCCTATAATGGTGACCTTTTTAATGGTGACCTTGTATCAGTGATCTTTTTAAATAGTTAAAATATGAACTGTATGCTAAACCAATTAATCAGTGAGATTGAGAGTATATGAATATTACTCTATAGAAACTGGAAACTGTAATGAAACCAAATTAGCCTATAATGAAAACATGGTTCTCACATAAATGAAAACAAGATTTTGGATTATCTGAACATGATTTGGGATTATCAAAACATGTGAGTACAATAATTCCCCCTTTTAGATAATCACAAATTATGTCATTTAATCTATAGATATAAGAGTTATAAATCAAGGTTATACACATCTGCTAATGTCATCAGTGATGTGATGATACGCAAATATTACGGAGAACACTACATTTAGCCCAGAACATATATAACAACATATAAACACTTCTTTCCTAGAGAGACATCATTTTTTTAATATTGGAATCTTCTCCTCCATTCCCCATGAATATTTTCCCCCTCCCCTTTGTGATTAAACAAAAATAGTAGATAAAAAATAGTGAAAAGATAGTTTGAATCAAAACCATAGTATTATAATATACAAAAAGAAATACACCAATACCTATAAGCTATGACGGTCCACACTCAATCCACATAATATATGTCCATTAAAGCATGGCCATTGGAAGCTGAGGATGCAGTTTCTGATTGTGGAGGGATAGGCTGAGGGATAACAGTAAGTAGAGTAAAAGGAGCTACCACTGAGGCATCAATAGACCTATAGTGAGTAGATCGATGAGGAATTGTAGGGGTCAAGATTTTGATGGCTTGATCAGGAGACATCATAGGAGCTGCATTGGCAGATCTTGAGGCACCGTATGTGGAGGGAAAGGCTGGAGGGACAACGATGGGAGTACAATCTACATAGAGGAAAGGCAGGAGATGCTTCCTAATGTCGATAATGATATTGCATCATCTTTACAAAACCAAAATGAAATTAACCTTATTTTCCATTAATTTTTCCAAGGCAGGAGTCAACTATCCAAGCTTGCTCACTTGATCCCTAAATCCATGATTGTAAAGTCGAATCCTCAAGTTTTCTAATAGGAAAATGAAGTTGTCATCCATATGATGCTTAGTGTAAAACCTTTTGTAATATAAGTCAACTTGATCCTTGATGGCCCTCTGATCTTGAGCATCTTCCCCTAAATAATTTCCTAAAATATTATGAATTTCCCTGGTAATGGAAATGACCTAAGAGTCTGAGGAACTTGTATCAAAGATCATTTCCAATTGTTCTCTAACAATGGTCATGAATGCTTCAATGTCAACTAGAATAAAGGTGGAAGAATATGAAGATGCACCCAGCGGTGCCAGAGTGAAATCCACAGTCTCCTTAAATGATTTGTTTTTCCCATTGATCAACCTTTTTACATCATCATCTCATCCATTATCATGTCTTTCTATAGACATCTTAAAGTCCCCAAACAGTTTGACCATTTGCCGACCCACACTTTTAACACATCTAATGTCTCTATCCACCTGAGATCTCGATGTCGTATAAGCATCTAAGCTGGAAATAGACAGTTTCATTGATTCCAAAGACTCTGTCAAAGTTCTTACTGGATTTTGACATTCCATTACCTCATGTAACACAACTGAGTGAGAGGTAGAGACCATCCTTTCCACTTTAGATTTCATGAGTTCTTGATAGAGAGTTACTTTTCTTTCTATATCAGTGGTTTTATCATAAACATGTCGCTTTAGTTCTGATTTCAAAGAATCCAATTCATCATTCTTTACATAGTCTCGTGGTAACAGAACCACTGGCTGGACAATGGATTTTTTTGAAATAGTATGCATTGGAGGGAGTCTAATTGGTTGGTCATCTTTAGAATCTCCATAATATAGGCCTAAAGCCACAAATCTAGGAGTTTTTATCTATTTCTGTAATTCATGAGCAACATCAACTGATCCTGTAGAAATAGGTTCCTACCAATCACTTGGAGATTTATCCTATGCAATCAAATCTATCTCAATCTATCCTCTATGGTTTACTTCATCAATAAAAATGTTCATGACCACTTCATCTAGAGAATCATCATCAACTTTTAGAGAATTTCCATCTTTGACTGAATCCACAACTTCACCATATTTACATTCAACCCTTCTTGTATGACCTAGTAAAGGACTAATACATAAATATTCCTCATCATTTTTAGTAGTCGTTGTCTCAATGTTGGCATTCCATGATTCTGAGTCCTCATTATCATATGAGGTATCTCTACATTCTCTTAAGACAATTTCATCTGATTCTTCTTCACTGGATTCCTTATCACTACCCCTTAGGATAGTCTCCTTCAAGGAAATCTCTTTTGTGGGCTAGACTCATAAAAGGATACAGTATTCTTACGAGGATTGGAGGGAAGGTAAGGGTCACTCATGTAATCTATAAAAGAATCCTCTCTTTCTTGCACAATAGTTTATCCTTATTCACCTGAATAGGTAGGCTCAAATTAATCAAGATTAATAATGGTGTATCTCTTATTCTTAGGCATTATAGGATGAGTCCCAGGATCAAACTCGTCATATACCATAGCCTCATAATTTTCTGATCTCCTCAGCCATAGATTATAGTTAATCTTGATCCGCTTGTAGATCACTTTGGTTATGCAATGGTTATATTGCATAACAATAATTTCTTAATTATCTCCAGCAACTCCTTTCACTTTCAATACAAGGGATATAATATTTTCATATAATAGGGAATTGGATTTTGATATAGGCTTGGTAATATCTTCTATTTGAATCATCAACATCCTACATAACTTCATCTTCTATTCATGCTTTAACAGATACAAGATAAAGACATCCTGAATCATTAAAGTTGCAAAGTTCCCTCTATTGGGACTTAAAACATGTAGAATAAACTTGAAAATAAGCTTATATTATACTAAAATTTTAGTAGAAATGAATTTCCTAGGAATTCCATTCACTGTTAGTTTTGTTATACCTTCTTCATAGCCGAAAAACTCACTAGTGGGAGGTACCAATTTTGAGTGAAAATTAAAAATTTCATTCATGTGAAATATCAAATAATTTAGCACATTCAAGAGAAGAGAATATCACACATAGTCTATTTACTATGGAAATCATCTGATTTTCATCCTCAGACTGCTCGAATTTCAGGCATTCAAAAAAAATTTCACTATATTTGGGTAATATGGCCCATTTTTGTTTGTAAAAACATTCAACCCACCCCTGAGCTTCTAGTGACTTATGTAATAACATCTGTCTCGACAACCACCACTGTGAAAATAAATAATTCTCAACTAATAATTCCATCTAGGATAAATTTGGGTTCATCGACGTTTCCACTGTCTAGATTCCGCTACTCGACTCGGCTCTAGGTCTCTTGGGATCAAGATTGTCTCCATAATCAGCAACCGACGACCTTTTGAATATTTCCATCTATTTGGAGAGGTTCAAGGTTTCATAAGAGGTTTAGGATCAGGGATTTTGGAGTAAATGGTTTAGTAGAGGGTTTGATGTGGATTGAAATGTGATATGTTTTTTAATTTTATCATTTAGAGATCAAAAAATAAAACAAATAAAATGAATAAATAATATGCTGAAAACGTTTTAGATTCCGACTGAGAGCACAAAAATGGAAAGTCCTGGATTTAAGCCGTTTATCAGTATGGATGTATCGGTAATGTCTAAAAGTGAGGTCTTATCGGTAAGGTCTATTGCTGAGGTCCTATAGATAAGGTCTAATGGTTAGGTCATGTCAGTAAGGTCTAACGATGAGGCCCTATCATTAGGATCTAATGGTGAGGTTCTATCGTTAAGGTCAAATGGTGAGGTTCTATCAGAAAGTTCGAACGGTGATATCCTAACGGTAAGGTTCTCTCGGTAAGGTCTAACAGTGAGGTCATATCAGAAATGTCTAACAGTGAGGTTCTAATGGTAAGGTTCTATCAGTAACCTCAAACAGTATGGTTCTAACAGTTTATCAAAATGAACTCATGATTCATGTAATTTAACCTCTATAAAGTAAAATGATTTCTAAATATATCTTCCAATTGGTGTTCAGTGCCAACGAATTCATGAGTGATATCACCTCTTTGATAGTGTTCTCTCAAGAAGTGATGTCATACATTAATTTGTGTTGACATAGAAAGAGATAATGCATTTTTTGAAATGTTAATAGCACTTGTATTGTAATTTTTTATTGAGACATGTTTGAATTGATATCCATAGATGAGTAAAGTGTGTTTCATCCAATGAATTTGAGCACAAAAACTACCAGCCTCTATATTTTTAGAATCTGTAGTAGATAATGAAATAGAATTTTGTTTCTTACTACACCATGATTCTAGTGACATGACTAACATTGGACATGTGCCAGAGGTGCTTTTTATATCTAACATACAACCAACAATATCAGCATCTAAATGATTTATTAAATCAATCGATTGTATTTTTGGATAAAAAAGTCTAAATTTTGGGGTGTATTTGAGATATTTGAAAATACTTTTAATATCATTTCAATGAGATTCTATGGGATTTTCATGAAAACAAGCACACATGCATACACTAAACAAAATGACAGGTCGACTGGTAGTAAGGTATATCCAACTCCAAATCATACCTCGGTAATTGGATTGATCCACTAGTTTACTAGTTTCATCTATATCCAACTTACAAGTGGTATTCATAGGTGTATCACGGCCTTTATTACCATCCAAAACATAATGCTTTAGAATATCCTTAATGTATTCACTTTGATTTAAAACAACACCATTATTATATTGAAAAATATAAAAACCATGTAAAAAATTCATGTTCTCCCATTAACCTCAATTCAATTTCATTTTGCATTATTTTTTAAAAAATAGTACAGAAATTTATTTAGATGATCAAAAAATTATATCATCTCCATAAATTTGTATCATCAAAAAATCATTAAAATTTATTTTAATAAACACAGTAGGATCTGAAATTCCATTATTAAAACCTTTTGAAATAAGAAAGGAACTATGTCTATCATACCATGATCATGGAGTATTCAGTAAACCATATAAGTCTTTAGAAAGTTTAAAAACATGGTTTTGAAAATGGGTATTTGTATAACCAGGAGGTTGTTCAACAAATACATCTTCAACTATGTACCAATTTAAAAAAGCACTTTTGACAAACATCTGATAATGTTTGAAATTATGATGAGCTACATATGCAAGTTGTATCCTAATGGCCTCTAACGTAGATATAGGTGAAATGGTCTCCTCGTAGTCTATTCCTTCCTCTTGACTATATCCATGTGCATCTATCTTAGCTTTGTTTTTAACTATACTTCCAAACTAGTAAACTTTGTTCCTAAAAACCCATTTAGTTTCTATTTTCAATGTGTCCTTAGTACTTTCTAATAGTTCCTAGACTTTTTTTCGTTCAAATTGATTTAATTCTTCTTGCATTTTCATCACCCCAAATTCATAATTGTATAGCATCATTAATATTTTTGGGTTCATGCTGTGAATGAAAATCTTTATGTTCAAACTAGTTTCTCATAGAATCTCTAGTTTGTGTTCCTCTCTTTAAATCACCAACCAAAACATCTAAAGGATGATTCATGAGAGTTATAACAAATCTAGAAATAATTGATCTAGACTCCTCATGGATGTTTACATGTTCAGACTCAACAGATGAAAATTATGGAGGATTCCCAGAACATGTTACTTTTAAAGGAGTATCACTATCAATATCGTTAAGGTCCAGGATTTTCATATCTTCCTCAAGGTTTTTAAGAGAGGTTGTGGGTTCATGTGGATTAGTCTCATCAAATTTGATATATACATATTCTTGTGGACATTTGGTTTTATTATTGAATACTCTTTAGGCTTTACTCGAGATTGAGTAACCTTAGAAAATTCATTCACCACTTTTGGAGGAAGACATTTCAAGATTTTCCTAAGTGTTAATAATAAAGACATTTCAGCCAAAAACTATAAATTAATTAACCACATGCTTCCTATTGTTCCAAATATCATATGGGGTATTCTTTAGAATATGACTAATTAAGACTCTTTTGATGGTATAATAAGCTTTATTTACAAATTCATCCCAAAAGTAAATAGATAGCTTATACTCACTATGTATAGTTCGAGCAGTCCCTTGAAGTGTCCTATTTTTTCTCTCTATGACTCCATTCCGTTTAGGTGTTCTAGGAGCATAGAAATTGTGACTATAGCCATTGTTTGGGAAATAATATTCAAACTCCTAATTTATAAACTCAATTCCATGATCACTTCTCGTGGTCCTAATTTTATGTCCTCTATGATTTTATACAGACTTGGAGTATATGATAATATATGAACAAGATTATATTTGGTGATCCAGAAAGTATACCCAAGTGTATCTAGAAAAATCATATACCAAAACATAAACATTGTTCTTCCCATTTAAACTTGAAACACCTGATGGTCCAAACAAGTCCTTGTGAACCAACTCAAGAATTAGATAAGTAGAAACTTCTTTTTTTGGTTTGAAAGAAATTTTATGATTCTTTCCATCTGAACAAGGACTACACACTTTTTTTAGAGGGAATTCTAAATTTGTTATGTATCTAACTAAACCTTTCCTAGTTATCTTCCTATGTGAGTTCACATTGCAGTGTCCTAGTATTCTTGTGCCACTGCCATGATTCCTTATGAAACACATTGAAACAAGAAACATTTTTCATTGATAAATAATCTAAATCAACATCATATAAATTCAAACTTCTAAGAGCAGTAAATATTAATATATTTTTAGTATTAAAAATATTACATGAATCATTTTCAAACATGAAATTACAACCATCAAAAAACAAATGATAGATACATAGGATATTTTATTTTAATCCATCATCAAATTGTACTTTAAAAATTAGTATAGTATTTGGGTTACCAATCAAGCATATGATGATGATCTTTTTTTAGAATTAACATCTAAAGTTACATATCCACCATAAATATTTCTTGGGCTCTTGAATCCTGAATAGTCTCCGGTCATATTTCTTGAATATCCACTATCCAAGTACCCCATGGTATTATAGGAACTCTTTAGGCAGCCTCCCTGCAACACATTAGGAATGGGGTAACTTCGGTACACATATTTTCATGGGTCCAGAGAGGTTAGCAAGAAAACATTCTAGAACCCATACTTCTCCCAATGGTTTATAATAATCATTAGATATATATTGAGAAATAAAAACATTGTCTGGTCTTTTAGAGAATTATTTTCCACGAAATGGTCCAGAACATGAAGAAGTTGTGAATTGTATAGATTTTGGAATAAATTTATTTTTAATGGTCCTTCTTTGTCCTGGTTGATATGCTAGACCAGTTTTATATTTTGGGGAAATATATTATCATATTAAATGAGTCATGGTATCTCTTCCAGCAGTAAAATTCTAAATATTTGTCTTTTAACAATTTGAGTTTAGTATTTTATTTTAACAGCTGAGCAAATTTTTATTTATCAATATACAGATAATACTTATAATTGGAATTTAAATAATGTTTCCTTTTAAAACATTTATTTTTATCCTTATGTTCATTAAAGGTACCCTCAAGAATTCCACAGTATTAAAATTGTTCATCCTTAGTCATATTTTGTTCATTGTTTGATTCACATTCATTCCTAAAATAATAGACATTATGTACATGAGAATTCGGTGTTACATCTAATGTTTCTATCATGAAAGATAAGCTTGAATGTTTTTTATATACACTCTTAGAAGAATCATATCCACACGAGTTGTCTTATAAAGCACTCAAGGTGGCTTTCAAAGCATTTTATATCCACTTCCCTTGTCTTCATACTTCTCCATAAATTTATGCTTGGGGCATTATGCCATCACATAATCTTTTCATTTTCACTCATAGTTTATTATTTCATTTTAGTTTCCATTTAATATTATTTCTTTCTTCAATTGTCCTTTACTATTATACTTCCCCTTATAGTTTGGATTCCTAAATAATTTAATCTTTTGGTAGATCTTTTTGAATATCCTCGCAAGATGATCCATCCCATCATCACTATCTAAATCTAAAACATCACTATTGAAACTGTCTATATGAGATTGACACTTTTTGTTGAATATTCTCTTTGAGAATGAAGTCTAGAATGCTACTGAATTCACCTAAATCCCTTCTTCATACATCATAAGTATGCAAATTAACCATTTCACTAGATGTTTCCCTATTTTACAAGATTCTCGAATAGAAATAGAAGTTCATCTCCATCTGTCATGTAGGCATCGAAGCAGTCTCATGATTTGGTTCTTTCTATCCATTGGTCTTCCAAGCAGACTCATGGTTTTCACTATTTGAGTAAACCAGAGATATATTTCAGAGATAGGTTCATCAGGCTTCATTTAAAAATTATCATATTTAATATATATGTATTTAATATCATTTCATTGACATTAGTTGTTCCATCTTCAGATATAGATAATGTATCCCAAATTTCATATGTAGTTATACAAGTAGATATTCTATTAAATTCCCCATCACCTATATAAATGTACAAGGCATTCATTTCATTATAGTTATTATTATATGTAGCTTTAGTCAAATGAGACCATGTGTCCCTAGCAGTAGCTGGAAATACATGTGGTTCTTCAATTGTGTCCTAGATTTCATGTCACATGCTCTCTAGATACATTTTCATTTTTTAATTTATACTGATCATAGTTATTACCATTAAAGAAAGGTGGCATGTTAGTAGAATCACCCTCAACTATAGTTTCCATGGTTCATTAGAATTTAATGAACCGAAAATTTCAATATGATAGAAATTTTATGATCTTTATGATACAACTAAAATCTCAGTTGAAAATCATTTGATCACTTGAAAATAAAATCTCCTATATTACCAAATTTAGGTCATAGAGGATACTCAAGAGGGGGGAGGAATTGAGTTCCTACTTAAAATTTCTATTAAAGACTTTATATTAAAGATCCCAAAATTTTGAAAACGGCCCAGTTAATTAAGGAAGTAGAGATATAGATGTCTAATGAGTCCAAAGGATTCTTATACGGTGATTAGTTTTCATTTGAATTAGTGAGAAACACTTCTCCAACTTTTGAAACATGTTTATTGAATCAAAAAATATACACTCTATCCAAAACTAACTATCAAAGTTAATGTAAAATAGTTTTATGTTTTAGCTAATGTAAGCCATAGAAAAGAGATAAAATAGAGTATAATAAATATGTACTGCATAGTGATGTAAAAAAAGAGGTTTAGTCTCAAGTCGTGACTTAGTCCTCTCAACATAGTGATCACCTAACACTAATCAGTTCATATGAGAAATAAACTTTATATACAGCCTGTATCGTTCTTTACAACAGTTTTCAAGAACATTCCAGGGGTCACACCCTCTACCAATATTTTTTTGAGGAATTAAAGAAGATACATACCACACAAGGTCTCTTCAACAGTTATACATTGGAAACAAATGTAGATGAAATTTGACGTGAGGATATGCAGTATCCTCCTGTTAATGCACATGAGACAGTGTGTAAGACAGACAGACACACACACTTGTCAGAAATGTGAAAATAAAAGATACAATAGAGTAATTAGGATGAGATAGATTTTATAAGGCTCTATGTGTTTTTAGTTTATCTCATGACTGCTTGAAGTGAGGAATTTGATGTTTGAGTCTATCTTTGGAAGTTGTCTCCAAAATAGAGTGTCGAAACATCCAGGTAATAGCTTACATGAGATGTTCAACTTAATATTATAAGGGTGTCGATGAAGAAAAATAGGAAAACCTTGAGTATGTTCTTCAAAAAGATCATTGTGAAGCATTTTGATTTTCAGTATATGCACCGGAGTGTTCTTCTTCTTGTTCTTCAGTAGTTTCTTCCTTATGCATTCGACTTCTGAACATCAGTATCCATTTTTGTTTTTCATTGTGCCTCTATATATATCTTTTTTTATTCGATCAATTTCTTTCGTATTTGAGGTCCAACAATAGGATAAAGTACATCATGTGCATTCATTTGCGTACCACACACTATCAAGATATGTTTTCCTAATATGTCTATAATAAACATTAATTAAGTCTGAAGCATTAAAGATAGAAAAATATGATTGTTAAAATAATTATAAGAATTTGAAAATGTATAGAGAAAAAAAGTATGGAAGACTGGTAACTGTAGCCATCACATCAGTAGGCATCGACCAACAGGTGTACATAGGCAATCTCCAACTCTAACCTTTCGTTGATAACCTTAAGCGGTAACCTTCAGTAGTAAGCTTGTATCGATGACCTTGTATCGGTGACCTTGTAACGAAGACCTTTGTAAGGGTGACCTTATAGAGATGACCTTGTAACAGTGACCTTATAGCAGTTACCTTGTAACGGTGAACTTTGTAATGGTGACCTTGTAGTGGTGACCTTGTAATAGAGACCTTGTAATGGTGACCATGTAACGGTGCCTTTTGTGATGGTGACCTTGTATCAGTGACCTTTGTACATAGATAAATGTTTCACTGTAAGCATAACCAATTAACCAGTGAGATTGAGTATATATGAATATTAATTTATATAAACAGTAAACATTAATTGAACATAATTATCATAGAATGAAAATATGGGTCTCAATTAAATGATCACAAGATTTGGGATTATCGAAACATGTTTTGGGATTATCAAAATAGGTGAGTCCAATAATTATTTCATTGGGACATGTTTTATGTTATTAACCCATTTAGGTAAAAGGGTATATATAACCCCACTGACATGTTATCAACTATATATATTTTTTATGACATTTACTTTTTTCACTTGATTTTATTCCATTGTAGTGCTTATGATTTATATGTTTTCAAATTCGTAACGGTTTAATGATACAATCTCATTGTTTATAGTGATTGTTTGTGATTATGTTTCTAAAAAACATATTTAATGATATAACAATCAATAATATAATTAATATCCATATTTTATGGTCATTCATTTTTATTTCTTGTTATCAAACATATTTTATCTATTTTTTAAATTATTAAAATAAGTTTCAAGGGAAACAAGACATTATATTTGATCATTGATAAAAACCCATTTTTCTTCCATAATTATATTTTCATTAAAATGATATCATGAATGTTTTTAATATACATAAATGGTTCTTTAAAGATAGTTTTTCCAATGTTTCACTTTTTAGTAATATATTTTTAAAATAAATCGTATAGTCATTTTTCAAATGAGGAACTTTTTGAATTTTTACTCAAAATGTGAATAGAATCATTTTTTTAATATATATATATAAAATAAAATGTCATTCCATAAAGTCCCCTCAATATCTGGGTTATAACATTATATGATTTGAAGGTTATTTTCAATGAAAATGTTTGAAATAGTACATTGGATAATTTTAGATTATAAATATCTCATATCAAGGTTAAAATAGTATTTTCATCATGAAATGTTCTTGTTGATCTTTTAATGATATTTTTAATATCGGATAACAAAATTTGATTTTACTTTTGATTATATGGGATTATGGTAAAATGATACAATCCTTATTATTTCTCTATATGGTTAATGATTATGATAATGAGATGATTGTTAAATCCCTATATTTTTCACATGTTATGTTATAATAAAATGTAAAAAATATTATGAAACCTATTTTAATTATTAATATTATGATTTATGAATAATTATTTATTATATTGTGGCACATGTAACATCCCCAATTTTAATATAACTTTATTCAATACATTAAATTTTCATTTATATCATGAAAAGAACTATGTTAACAATTACTTTCACATAGAAAAAACATGGCAGACATTACCCAGAACCAACTTGGTGTATGTTACATGAACCATCGACTCAGTGTACTTTACATGCAACACCAACTTGGTGTACGTTACCTGCAACACTGATGATTCTCAGAAAAAATATTTTTTATACCTATTTAAATGTGATATTTATAACCTAGACATAAAAATTATTAATATAAATATAAATATATACTCATAAAATATTGTTTATAATTTTTATATAAAAATAAAACATATTTATAATTAATGATAATATATTTGGTAAATTACTTATATGATTAAAAATACTTTTCTCTCGAATAAACCATTTTTAACGTCCTTCAATGAAAATTAATAACATTAATTCTAGAAAAATTTAGAAATATAATTTTGTAAAATAAAAATAATTTAGGAATTTAGAATGTAAAAATTATCTTAGAGTAAATGTTTTTATATTTTGTTGAAAAATTTCATCTTTGGATGAATAGTGAAATATACTAGATTTAAATTCAAAACAACTCTTTTGTCTAATTTATTTATATGGTTAAATAATATTTTGAAATTGTTTGGATTGTTAGATAGATAATATTTTTATCATTTATTTAAATTTTGGAAATTTGAACAAATTTGACATTGAAATTTGATATAAAATCATATCAAACTTTTGATGAATTTTACTTTAAAATCATGCACTATTGACCTGACTGCATGATTAATTTAAAAATAATTATTGAAACTTCTATGATATGAATTTGAAAAAAAGTGATTCAATGTTTTTAAGTGAATGTTTTATAATTTAAAATAATTTAAAATTAATTTTTTGACAAAAAATATTATAGAATGTAATTAAAATTAATTGCATCTATTAAGGTGAAATTAAGATTAACTAAGGACTAATCCTTAATTTAATGACCTAAAACATCCTACAAAATAGTTCAAAAACCTTATCTGGAAATATTTATACTATATATGTACTTATCTCAACAGTTTTTTATAATTAAATCCACATGTAATATGAAAAATGTTGGAGGAATTCTCTCTTGAAAATTTTTCAATAGTGACACTCCTCCTCCACTATAAAAAGACATCATTTCCTCCCAATTAATAACACCTCTCAATCTTCATTAATTACCCAAACACTTAACAATTCTGTTCTCAGCATCCCTACCTTATTCATAGAATTCACCCCTTAGGAATAAATATATACATGAAATCATTTTAGAATAAACCAAAAAGAGTTTCCCTGATTAATAGGTAATGTCTTTTCTCAGGTCCTTTTTTTATTTTTTATTTCCACACACTCCACATACTTTTTTCCATTATTGTATAAAAAATAGTCTAATAAACATTTTTGGACATTTGAATTCTTCTCGTTTTACCTAAAATTACATACACCTCACTCTAATGGGTAACAAATAAACTATTTACGTGTACAATGAACTACCTCCTCCCTAAATGATGAATGTTCAGTTTTCCTTACCACCTTCAATTTAAAAATGATGATGTATATTATATTTATATATATAATATATTATATTTAATTTTTATTTGAAATCCTATATTACTTTTAAAAAACATATATTTTTATATTCCATTTGGGGTTAATATTATAATTTTTTTTGAGGACGTGAGACTACTAACCCCTCAAAGCAATGTAATTTTTTGAAATGACATGGAATCTTTTAAGGTTAGGAATAGTGAAAATATTTGATTTATATGATATAATAATTATAAAAAAATAATGATATATATATATGTCATTTATTATCTTTCATTGAATATTACAATAAAAACATAGACAACATTAATTCACACATATGACTTATCGTCTCTATGAACGGTGTATCCCATTTCATACATCGATATTCTATATATTATTATAACAAAAAAATAATTGATATATATAATAGAAATATATATATATATATATATATAATTTTTTAAAATCTATAATCATGTTATAAGTATAAGTACCATCAATATTAGAAATTAAGACACGTATGAATAACAAAGAAAACATTACACAAAGTGAAGCACTAACATTGGATGGTTAACAAGAGGGTAAAATAATTTAGTAATAAAAAATTATATGGTATTATATATAATAATATTCTTATGAAAGAAATGTATAATAAATTTATATTTAATTTACATGTGGTCTGAATGAGTACAATTAATGTCAAAACAAAAGGCAAGTGGATTTCATCTCACATTTTCATTCCATGAGATAAATGCAATGTTCGATGCTCTTCCATTTTGTGTAGTTTGTGTAATAAGAATTAAGGTATTATATGTATAATATAACTAAATTTAAGGGTATTAATATATCACTATTATGATGTTTGATTCATGGGTTCATGTTTTAAAATGTTATAAAATAAGTAAAAATGTTTCTGTCTCAATCTACTATCGTTGAGACTCATGTTTTGTTATACACCTGGACCCTTTTTCACGGTATATATACATATATAATACATGTTATTTCATGAATTTTATTTTTTTAATTAAATTACATGTTTCATATAATTTACTTTTCTTATATGTATAATATTATCCCAATTTACCATATTATAAGAGTTTATAAAAACAATATCATCTCTTTTTGAGATTATTTAAGTTGATTTTTCCTTTAATGAATTCATATGATCCATATGGGAAGAAAAATCATGAGTTTCCTTATTCTATTCTTATTCATTTTATATCCATTTTTTATAAAATTTTCTAGTGTTTGATACTTACGATAACTTTTTTATATAAAACCCTACTCTTTCTCTCTGGTCAAAAATATTTCATATTCCAAAACCTTGTGTCAAAAATTGATTTGAAAATGTTTTAAAAAGTTCAATGTACACCATTTTTAAGGAAAAAAGATTTTAAATTTTTTTCTTATTTTCAATTAATCGTTTATATGTTTAAAAATATATTTTCAATGAATATTGTTATCAATAGATTTTATGTTTTTTAAACCATTTTTCAATGCATAAAGAGTATTTTAATCAAGATCTGTTCTTATAAGATATTTAAAAATTACTTCCCATATAAGATATCATCCATTGGGGTTACTCATGTATTTATTGGGAAATTATTTAATTTTTTCATTCATATTATTTCACTGAAGGGATTATGAAACATGTTTCTCACTCAAAAGATAAATGATTTTGAATCCCGTTTCTTTTTACGGGTTATGTTCACAATTAAATGATTATCAAACTTGTCTCTGTCCATGGTTATGATATGATAAATCCCATTAATTTCATGGGATATGTTATTATTTTTTATGATCTTGTTGAATATGTATGTATGGTTTCATTATGAGATGGTTGGGACTTATATATCCCTCAAATACATTGGGATATGATTTATATCACATGACATCTACTAGTATGGTCTGGGGAATGTCCCTTGACAATTAATATGTCCATGGGTGTGAAACCTAACTACCAAGATGGTATATGGTGTGATCTCATGCTACCAAGATGTCCATCAGAGAGAACTATGACTTCCATGATGGTATGAGGAGTTAAAATTTACTTCAATGATGGAAAGTTGGTCTTTATTGTGATTCCTTGACTACTATAAAAATCATTTATATTCTTATTTTTATACCAAAATTCCATGTTATATTAATATGTTTTACATTCATGTATTATGTTTTTTCTCCTTATGATTCATGTAGTATAAAATTCAAATATTTATGTCATGATTCATATATATTGTCTTTGATATGCAGTGTATGATCAACTATTTTCATTATTGTGTTCTCATTCCCTTATTCTCCTGATTATGCTTAAATATATATCCCTTGTTTACTCTTAATAAGAATTTGAGATCACCCATTTTTATGTGTCCTTCTCCATGTTGTGAAGATATATATTATGTTTTATTTATCTATTAATTGTTCTTGTCATGAACTACTAACTGGGAGATAACTTAGCTCTCTAATGTATCTATGTTTATGTTTCCATGTTTACAAAGGCACTAGATTAGTATTTTCTTTAGGAGTTTGTTTTTTTAATGTACTAATTATTCCTAAAAAAGTTATGTAATGTTAATGTACAAAATGTGAGGGTCACTATAGTTGGTATTAGATTAATGGTTTAGTTAACCATTGTAAGAATTAATGAAAACCCATAGCTAAAACCCTAATTACATGTCTATTTTTTAATTTTTATTAAAGGTAATGCTTTGGTCAAAGACCATAGAACAATTTATTGATAATAAAAAATATTACAAAAGTTGGAAGGATTGGATTTTTTTACAATCTCTATCAAATAATGATAATAAGTTAGCTGGTAGAGTGTCCAACCATGTCATGCTCTAATGCAATCCTATGTTAGAAAGAGAATCTGAAACATCATTCGCTTCACGGTATCCATGAGTAGCTATGTAATCAATGCCATGGAGTGAGTTCAGACAATTCATCCAAAGTGTGGTAAGCGGCCAGGAAAGATGAATGTTTGCATTCCAGATGGCAGGAATGATAGTGGTAGAATCCATTCAGTCCAATGATTTCTCCAACCACTTTGATGTGAAAAATCAATTGCATGGATGACCCCCAACATTTCAGCCTCCAGAGATGAAGAATGTCCACATCCAACATATAAGCAACTGTGACACTGACCAACTGAGTCTCTGAAGATGGAACCACAACTGGAAGTGCCTGGATTGCCTTTAGAAGCACCATCAACGGTCACTTTTATCCATCCTGATATCAGTGATTTCCAGAATACATCAAAGGAACGTTTGGGCTTTGGGTATATGCCATGCACACAGAGATGACGAAAGATCCCAAAGTCACCAAACGAGTTGTCGCAACAATCATTTTAAATTGAAGCAGCTTCATTAATTGCAATAAGAATCCGATATTTTCCTGAATTGAGACTAAATGTGTGTTTATTGGGAATAAGATCATTTCTAACTTATCATATCTCATGCAGGAGTTCTGCCACCGCCACAAGAAAAATATATTTAACTTGTATAAAGGTTTCGTATCTAATGCATTTTTTAAATACAAACAAATAGAGTCAGATAAGGGCCATCTGCAATTGAATAATTCAAGAACATAATTCCATAAAGCAGAGGCCATTGCACAAGACAAAAAAAGATGATCTGCATCCTCCCTGTTCTGATTACACAAGTGACATTTAGAGCAGAGTTGTATGACAAAAATTTGCAGGCCGGCATCCGTAGGAAATCTATTATGACTAATGTGCCAAATAAGGGTGAGCCTAGAAGTTTTGATCCAATGATTGTTAAATAGACTCACCCATTGATAATTAGATTCCTTTCCAGAAAATTTATGCTTATAGTAGTTTTTAGAGTCTAGGATTCCATTTGATGCAGGTTCCCAAACAAGGAAGTCCCCATTAGAAGACAAACGGTGATTATCAATGATCTGTGTAATATTGTCAGGGAGGTCATGTCTACGAAATTGTATGTCATCTTTTATAGAATGACTAGTATCTTCAGGAATAATATTAGGAGGTAATAATGATGTCAGGGGGTTAGCACACCATTTTTCACACAAAAAATTAATGGAAGAATCAGCACTAACCATCTATCTTGAATTATCCATGATCTTTTGGTACGAGTCCATAATAGAAGGCCAGCTCAAAGAGTTGATGAAATTAAAATTCTTATTTATGATTTTAAAGAGGAATCTATGGTTCAAGAATTCGGAAGGTTTAGAAGTACAATTAATAATACGCCAAATAAAATGGGCTTGAAGAGAATTATTGAACAGCATTGAATTTTCTATACCAATTCAACCATAATCAAGGGGTTTAAAAATGATTTCCATGGGATAGTGACAACATTCGTTTCAAAAATACTTCTCGTCAAAATGAATTTTTTAATATAAGTATTAAATTTTTTGAAGATGCTGACAGGCCATTTATAAATCATAAGAAAGTAGACCATTTTAGAGACAACGGTCGATTTGACCAAACATATTCTATCATCCAATGGAGAGAGATTTACCATTCAAAGTAGAGATTTGGTTGATGATTTGATCAATGATATTTAAAAAGAATATTTCATTAGGACGACCCCAAAATTTTAAGACGCCCAATTAAGTGAAAGGTAAGAGGCCTTCTTTAATTCCAAGATAAGTGGTAACGCTATATTTCCTTCAAACAAGAAATCTCTATCCAAAAAAGATATGATTTATTTTATGAAATTTCTTGTCCTCAGAATTCCTCATAGTGATTAAGAGCTTTCTTGAGGACATGAATAATTTTTTATCCCCTTTGAGAAACATGATGATATAATCTACATATAAATGGTGGGTAGGGGTATTTAGGATTCTAGAAACATTATTAGCCTTAGGATTACTTGGATCAACCAGATTATTGAGAAGTCTACTTAAGTAATCCTCATAAATAACAAAGAGGATGACAGAAAGAGGGTCTCCCTACCTTCCACCTTTAGAGCATTTCAAAAAACCTATAGGGGTTCCATTAATCAGAATAGAAAAAAAAGCTGAGCGAAATAATGTTTTAAGTCTTCCAATGAATGAATCATGAAATCCAAAGTTTTTTATGACTTTGAAAATAAAATTCCAGTATATGGTTTCAAAAGACTTCGTGATATCAATTTTGAGGGCCACACACCCCCCTCTAGTGTTATTATTTAAACTATTGGTACATACACGGGCATGAAAAATACAGTCATGGATGTTCCTTCCTTTAATAAAACCAAACTGATTCTATGAGACTATTTTATTTCAAATAGGCGTATGTCAATTCGCAATAATTTTGGTAATGATCTTATAAAGTGTGTTAATCAGAGAAATAGGTCTGAATTGATGGATCTATGAGAAATTTTCAACCATAGGTATTAAAGTTATAAATTGATCATTGATTGCATGAGGAAGAGATCCATGAATAAAAAACGTCTTAACAAGGTTACAAACATCATTTTGGATTATATCCAAATGATTTTGGTAGAAACCATTATTGAACCAATCCAGACCAGGTGCACTGTCTAGATTAAGGCCAAAAACTGTATCTTTAATTTCATGATCAAGTGGAGTGCTTAAAAGAGACTCATTGTCACTTTCATCCACCATTAAGGGAATAATATCATATCTGTGATCAATATTTATCTCCAGAACTTTAAAGATGCTTTAAAATTAAGAGATAACATGATCCGTTATGGCCTCTTCAAAATCAATGATCAATTAATTATGAATAAGCTTAGAAAGAGGACGATTGGTCTTTCTGATTCTTTGAAGGGAATTATAAAATTTAGTATTAAGATCACCATCTGTAAACCATTTAGTTTTAAACATTTTCATTCAAATAATATCCTTAAATGTGAGAAAGAAATTATGTTTAGGGGATATATTTTCTTCCAATTGAGGATCCATATTAAAATCTGAATTAGTTCTTTGTGTTTAGACGCGACAAAGTTCATTTTCCAGAGAGGAAATATCTAGGTCTATTTGAGAATTTTTAGTTTTACACCATCCTTTAAGAGACTATTTTATGATTTTCAACTTGTACATACAGGAAAAGGAATCCTTAAGCTGTTTCATAGAGTTTCATGTGTCATGAATAAATGTGACACAATCAGGATTCGAAGAACAAGGAATATTAAATTTAAAAGGAAGAACAAGCTTACTATCATTCATAAGGATTCTAACTAGGATAGGATGATGGTCAGAGTTAAGTCTAGAAAGAGTTACACTAGATATATTATCCCCAATATCATGAGCCTTGATGTTAACAAAAGCCATTTCAAGCTTACTGGAAACAATTTTGTTATTGTTTTTTCTGTACAAAGTTTATTTGGCACAAGTAAGAGTGACTTAAAAAAGGCTACAGTCTTCAATAATTGACCTGAATTCCCATTAAGATATAGAATGATGTGAGGGCCAATTTTTTCACAAGAGTTAAAAATGGAATTGAGGTCACCCATAACAACCCAAGGATCGTGAATGGAGTTGGCCATATCAAAAAGTTTATACCATAAAACTCTTATATCTTGATATCTATTATTGGAATAATCCATAGTGAAAAAGGTATGCCGACCATTCCACAAGAAACCACAGTTAAGTTATTGCTGAGTATTTTTAATGATTTTTATATATTGTTGGGTATTGTGATAAAAGATCCACATAGAGTCAGTTTGAGGACCATTTTTACAATAGCATAGAACAATGTAATTAAGAGAAACAAATCGCATGATATTCATATTATGGATGACATTAGGTTCCGAAATGGCAAAGAGATGAGTCTTATGAGTGTTTAAGAACCTCCTAACTGTTGTGGAGGTATCGTTGTTGGCCATGACTTGGAAATTCCAATAGAGAAAATTCATATCAATTTGCGTTTTGGGATAGAACCCTTCTCTTTTTTATATTTTAAAAATCCTTTATTCCTTTGGGATCACCTAAACATAGGGGAGGAAGAAAGTTTTAGTTTACTCTCATAAGTTTCAGAACATGGAGAAGTATCTATTTTAAAAGTAGAATTTTAATTAGGGTCAGAAACTGGAGTACCTAAAATGTCAGTACTGTCCAGCGAATGATTCTCCATAGCTACATGAATAGTGGTATGTTCTATTATATGAGGATTCTCAATTATTACCAGAGTATATTTAGAATTTAGTGAGAACTGATCTAGTCTTATGGATAGGGTAGTAGAGGAAACATTTGTGGAGATAGGTGGTAGGACAGTACAGTCCTGAGGGGTGTGTGAAATATTGTCTGCAATAAAAGTACCAGCAATGTTTACATTAGATGCATGTGTAGCAATTTCAGAAATAGGAATAATAACTTTTCCAGAAGATGTGGGAATAGAATTTATAGAATAAGGCTGAAACAAATTAGAATTCTGTTTATCAACAGGAGGGATGAAGAGTACCCTGTTAACAGAAGAGATAACAAGAGATTGGGAAGACTTAGAGTGTAAAATTGAGACAGAAACATGGGTGTGTGAAATGTTGTGTGCAATATTAGCTACAACAGTGTCAACATTAGTAGCATGAGTGACCAGAACATCAATTTTAGGAACATGAGTAATATTTTTATCAGCAGATATGGGTTGCACAAAAAAACCTGGTTCTGAAGATTTTTCCATATTGCCTTGTGTCTTATTATAAGCATAAGAGGTACCATTCAGATCCATAGGAACCGAGGTAGATTTCTCCAAGTCCCTACAAACATTCTCATACAATGTTGATGTACCAGAGGTAGAAGAAATAGTTACTGGGTTGGAAATAGTGCTAGGATTGCTCCTGTCCAGGTTATTTCTATTACCATCAGCCATTATTTATTCTATTCCAGTGATAATGTTATCCTTATTTTCAAGAGCCTCTTCTTCCACAACAAAATCTCCCCATGATTTACATTCTAGGGATGTAAAGACATTGGGTTTTGCAACCCAAATATATTGTTTTTTTGGGTATCTCAGGTTATTCTTTAATATTCAACCCCTTTTTACCATGTTATACTTCCTGGAAATAATTAGTGATTGGGGAATCCATTTGTTTCCTATCCACCCTAAAATTGGAGAGGTTGTGCCCAATCAATTTTTACACCTAAAAAATGGGTGGTTTATTTTCATATTCAATTCTAAGATCGATTCTATAATCAGGAGTACTGAAGCCTAGGTTATATGGGAGTTCATTGTCCAGATTAACCTCACCCATTATTCTAGCATATAGGCCAAGATATCCAATCAAAGTCTTGTGATCAATATTAATGGGGGTCCCTATGCAGGAAGCAATGTCATTAAGTATCTTCAGATGCCAATAGAACCAATTGAGTCCATGAATTCTAACCCAAACATGTTCCATATAGTTTTTGTGTGTGTATTGGTTAAATGCATCATCCCAAACCAAAATTCTATGAAATCCAGGTTTATGTTGCAAGTTCCCAAGTTTCCATACTTGATCAAGCTCACCCTAAGAGCTAAAGAGTATATGATAAAATCCAATGACGATGGGAACCATCATCCATTATGACGATCCCCAGTAGTGAGAAATCTGGTTCATTAGATCGAATAGAGGCCAGAGATGGTCATCTGTGTTGTATGAAACTCAGCCAAGAACTTATTATTTTCACAGCTGATCTCTTTGGTTCAAGGATTCCAGATCTACATCAACCATATAACCGTTATCTTCATTATTTTTAAAGAGTGGCTGTTTACACTTCTTCATGCTACTGAGATTTGTTCCTTACAAAGAATCATCTAAGGACACACGTAAGGTATGAAGGGGGCTTCATGATTTCCCACTTCGATTTTTGAAGAACCAGGATCAAGAGATGCAGGACCAGGAGGGGTGATTTCCCACGCTGGATCAAAGTTTTCCATCGGTGAATCTCAATGAGAATGAGTGAAGAATTTTAGGTTTTCCAGTCGCCCATTGGAGAGTGCTTCGAAAGCTCCCATCTCCTCTAATGCCCTAATGACATGTCTATGTATATGTTTAAGAGTAAGAAAAAAATATGGTAATGTAGTATAATTTTTGTGAATGATAGAGTGAGTGATTTTCTATTAGTGATTCCCTACCTATAAACTATAATTAGATGTCTCCTTGGAATATATTTTCCATTGGGTAACAAATCTGAAAAGATGTTCCAGGCCAGACTCAAGGTAATCTATACATGACAGTGGGCCTTGCTACACACCAAGGTTAACAATCGTAGATGATATGCTTTGAAAATTCAGAATCTCTTAGCCAAACATCATGATTGATTAAAATAGAAGATTCATATGAATCACAATGGTCAAAACTTTGGTTTCATTTATAAAGAATTGTGTTATAATATATATATCATATAAGTGGATTTTCATGATTTTTTAGTTCCTCAATATGATAACTATATCATACTCTCTGTTTTTTTGTTTTAGTGAACGGATAAAACATGAAGGAACCATGTTAATGGTGATTGGATATAAAATGAAATGATTGTCCTCCTGATGAACCAAATGTTATGGGTGCTAGAATGAAAAAACTCATTGCTATACTCACACATATTTCTCAGGATACGAATCATAGTGGAATTCGAAATGGGAAATGGAGATAAAAAAATTTACTAAGTCTTTAATGAGGCAATGTATAATCAAGAATATGTATTAGAAAGATGATATTCAATCAATGGTTTAGGAAAAGTTCAAGAACTTATTATTAGTAAGTAAATTCCTGGGATTCATCATTCCGTGATGGAGAATGATTTATAGGCGTTGAAGAAAATAGATCATGAATTTTTTGGTAACTATAAGGATAATTTCATGAGACTTTCAAGGTATGCTTCAAGAATTATCATCCAACGTGAATGTAAATTTATTAGGTAATTCAGTTTCCTAATGGCAAGACACGAAATTTTCATCACCATAATGGAAAATTGTGTAATGAATAGAATGTGTGTATTGCAGTCAAGGTTGGAATAGAGGTTGGACTCATGTATCTATATCATGGTTTATACAAAAAGATGAATATATATATTAAATTAGAATATAAAAACAATGAAGGGAAAAATATGAGATTACCTTTATGGTCTATGCGTAGAATGAGTAATTAAGGAATTCTTCATTAAGGGGTACAATAAATGTTTGAAGTGAGTAAGGGATAACTATTAGGCATTTGATTTTTAATGTATTCGGAAGAAGTTAGAAAATGATGTGAATGTGGAAAAATCATCCCATAATGCACCTCCCACAATTTAGTTCTAAAATAGTAATAAAAATGGTTATTATGAAAACCACTACCCAAACACAAGGTCCAATGATGATTATCGACGTCAGCAACTTCTTATGACGAGGGACAAGAGGAAATCTCACACGATCACTATTTTTTATAAAGAGTTTGATAAAAACATGATGAAATGTAGACTTAACATCCACTATAAAAGTTATAATCTCATATTTGGTTCTAGATCTACCAACTAATTCAAATCAAAATAAATTTTTACGTTTGTTAATATTCACCCAAAACAATTAGACGTGGAATTAGCAGTGAAACCCCCTAATGGTATGATGACTATATCTTAATTCTATGATTCCTCTCTATTTGATGTTTGTTGGAATGTGCTTCCTGAAAATCATCTCATCCATCCTTGGTATTAATTTGATTTTATATTTGGAATGTATTAAATTTTTCTTCAGAAATACCTCATCAGGTTTTGAGAAAGCTAATTTAGTTATGATATTTTGAACCCTATTATGATTATTAATCCTCATGATGATAACTATTTAATTCCAATGTAGATCACATATTTTTTATGAGTCTTAATTACCATTAAATATTGTGGTTTATCTCATAGTCATGGAGAGAAAATTGAAATTGAGGATAAGCCTATTTTGCATGATCTTATTGATGTCTTTTTGGAAGTGTTTCATAGTCTTCCACAAAAACATGATGTTGAGTTATCAATAGTACTTATACATAGTTCAACCCTAACTTCAATTAATTATTATAAAATAGATCATTTTGAGATTATATAATTGAAAAAGAAACTTTAAGAAAAACATAATGATGGATTCATTCATTGATGTGTTCCACATTGGGGTGAACATATTCATTTTTTGAGAAAGAATGATAGATCAATGTGGATATGCATTGATTATCAAGATTTCAACGTTTTCACTATCAAGAATAAGTATCCTCTCCCCCGTATTGATAAAATCATTTTTCATATATATAGAGATCAAATTTTTTAAAAGATTTAACTTCATTATGGATATCATCAATTGATTGTCAATAAAAAATATATACACAAGAAGACATTCTACACATAGTATAAACCGTATGAAAATATAGTTATTCACTTTGTTCTTACTAATGACACATCTTTTGTCAGGGATTTAATGAATAGAGTCTTTATATATTACCTCAACCAGTTTGTGTTATGACTTTATAGATGAAATTATTATATATTCATAGAGAAAGTATGATCATGTCGATCACTTAATAATTATACTAAATACACTAATGAAGGAGTTGATATAAGAAAAAATTTACATTTCATGAATTTTGGATACTGAGTGTTCCATTTTTTGGTTACATAATCTCTAGATATGGTATAACAGTAGATACATCAATGATGGATGCTTTTGAATGCTAGCCATGATTATCCATGCTAACTGAGATCTATAGATTTCTTGTTTTAGCTGGATATTGTCAATAGTTTGTGGATAATTTCTCATGACTATCGAATCCTCTGAATGAATTAACTCAGAAGGTTTTCATGTTCTTCTATATAGATGAATATGATGAAAATTTCAAGAACTGACGAAATTTTTTGTCAATGGAAATATCTTTGCATTACCCTATAATGTGAATGGGTTTTTAATCAATAAAAATTCATCCAAGAGGAGACTAGGATATATTCTTATACATAATAACAAGGTTATGACTTATTCCTCACGGAAGTTGATGATTAATGACAACAATTACCATACTCATAATTTGGATTTAGTTATGGTAATTATTTTTCATTGATGAAAAGGATTCATTATCTTTATGGAGAAAAGTGTGATATATGTATTGTTCATAAAAGTCTATAAATATATATTCACATAGAAGGAATTTAATATATTCCAATTAATATGGTTATAGTTGATATTGGTTTATGATAGCTCAACATATTCCGACCATAGGAAATAGAATAAGGTGGATGATCCTTGGATTCAGAAGTGTCACAATAGATTATCCATGATAAGGATCACTGATGATCCTGTATTTATGGATTTCAGAATGCTGGATATAGAAATATTATTGGAAAAAATCATATCATTATATAATTAATTTTCAATACTATTTAAAATTTAAGAAAAATATGAGCAGAAGGAAGATGATAAGCTATATAAGAAAGTTAGAAATTTTCCCATTTTTATCCATGATCAGGATTGAATAATATGGTTCAGAAACTATTTGTGTTTTATGTCGATACAATATTTTATTCAGTACCCGTTAAAGGAATCTCATAGTTATTCATTCTATATTTATCAATGATGTATGATGATATATAGAGACTTGATAAAATACTTATGATGAGAAAGAATGAAGAGAGATATCACAGAGTCTGTATCTTAGTACTTGGTATGACAACAAGTTAAGGCTAAATGAAGAAAGTCAAAGGGGATGTCGAATACATTACCCATACAAAAAATTATATTGGATAATAAAACAATGGATTTTTTCATTGTAATACCCACACCCTATAATGTTTTTAATGCTATATGGCTGGTATTTGATAACCTAACTATGTTAGAATAGTTCATCACTGCCATATAAGACTTCTCTCATGATCTGAAAACAAGGATACACTTTAATGAAGTGGAATGGGTTCATGGGGTACCATATAACATTTTATCATATTGGGAGATGAGTTTTAACTTAATGTTATCACAAATTCATCATTATGAAGTGGATACATAATTGAGATTCATTAATTCATATCACCCCTAGATATATGATCAGTCTAAAATAATAATTCAAATCCTAGAGTATATGTTGAAATCTTATTCTCTGGATTTATATGGTGGTTGGGATCAACGCCTTCCTAATGCAGTGATTTATTAAAATAATTTATTTCACAGATGAATTTGTAAGAAACCATATGAATCACTGTATGGGGAAAACAGGTAAAGATCCATTGTGTTCAGTTGAGGTTAGAGAAATAATGCTATTAAGAGATGATATTTCTGACGAAATGTTCATTAAGTTTAGAACAATTCATCATTATGTAAAAGATGCTAAATGTCGGAATAAATTATATACTGATAACTATTGTTGTGATCTAGAATTTTTAGTTGGTAAAAAGGTGTTTATATTAATATCAACCTGGATGAATTTCTCAGATTCATGAATAATTGGAATCTTATCCCTAGGTATTTTGATCCCTTTTTGATTCATGACTGCATCTAAAAGGAAGCCTATTTCTAAAAACATCTTCACAATATCACAAATGTTCTTGATCAGTTCCATGTATAACTCTTAATGATGTACATACCTAACCCTTCACTATAATAAAACTCTTAGTTCATTCCATTAGTGTAATATCTTTCTTTATAGGAGTTCCCTATTGAAATTCCAGATCGTACAGAGGAAATCATAATAAAGATGAAAAATCACCTAGTCAATGATTTGTGGATAAATAAATAGTTATAGGAATCAATGTCGGAACAAGAGAATGTGATGAAACAAAATTATCACCATTGTTTACCAGAGTGGTGAATTTCAAGGATGAAATTCATTTAAATCTGGGAAGAATGTAACATGTTGAGTATTTATGGACCTTTTTTTGAATAAATTAAAGTTTAATTTACGTATTGAAATGAACTAAGTAAAATATTACATTCACATGGAAACAACTAGGTATACTTCACATAGAACCAAATTGACTTATGTCACACAGAACATCGACTCGGCGTACGTCAAATCCAACACCGACTAGGCATATGATATATGAAACACCAATGCTTCTATGAAAAATCATATTTTTGATATAATTATTTAAATGATATAATTATATACTAGATGTTAATCTTAGTAATATGAATGTAATAGATAATTTTAAAATATTTTTATATTCTTTTTCTCTAAATAATCATATTGAGAATAAAAGAAATAATTTTTTGTAATGTCTTTATATGTTTTAAAATACTGTTTTCTAAAATAAGATACTATTAATGTCATGTGAAAATAATAAAATTGATTTTAGACACATTGTGAAACTAAATTTGATAAAATAAATATAATTTTAAAATTTATAATGTCCAAATTATGTAAGGGTGATGTTTTCGGTATTTTTCTAGAAACATTTTTTAGTGAATAGTTAAAAATAATGGATTATAAATGAAAACTCCAATTTAATATATTTTTTAAAATGATAATTAAATAAAAATTGGTTTAAAAGTTTTATTTTATTATGTTATTATCAATTGATATAATTTGGGTAATTGGAAATAATTTCAAATAGAAATTAGATATTAAAACATTGAAAACTGTTGATCATTTTTATTTTAAAAACCAAAATTGTCGACCCGACTACGTGATTAATTTAAAACTAATTTTTTCACTTATGTGTATTGAATTTGGAAAAATTGAATCATTATTTTTAATGAGAATATTTTATAATATCTAATAAATTCACTATAGGAATTTACGATGAATATTCGTGAATGTAATTCAAATTAATTAAATTGAATAATGAAAAAATAAGCATTACTAAAGAATAAACATTAAATTTGACATCCAAAAAGACCTATAATCATGTCCTAAACCATTTAAAAGGACATATATAGACCATATATTAACTTTTATACACTATGATAAATTATTCAATCCACTTGAAACATGAAAATCGAGGGTGGAATTCCCTATTACAAAATTTACAAGAGTGCCACTCCTTCACTATAAGAAATGGCATTTCCTCTCAATTCCTCACACATCTCACCCCCCTTGGCATGACCAATAAATAAATAAATATTCTCCCAAATTCCATCAATTACATATATAATCCTCTTTTTGGGTACAAATTTATCTAATGATTCCTTTTTGAACAATCCAAAAGGAGTTGCCCAATTAATATGTAATAGATTTTGTCAACTCCTTTATTTTATTTTCTATTGACTCCCCATCCACTTTATTGCTTCCATGATTATATAAGAACACAATTATCATAAATATTCTATGATTTTGTGATGAAATACTTTATACCTACACTTTCTCAAAACTCAATCTAATGGGTAACGAACATACTTGGTACCTGTATGGCGAACTACCTCCTCATTGAACGACGATTGCTCAATTTTTCATACTTCCTCTAATAGTTGAAATTATGATAATCAATAGGATTTTATATTTTATACATTATATTTATAATTTATTTAATATTATTTTTTCGTTTTATAACACATATCGTTTATCTTTTAATTTGGTGTTAATTGAATTATTTCCTCTGTGGAAGTGTGTCATACCACCCCATCAAAGCAATGAGATTCGTTCAGAAACAAAAAGTAATGTAATAAGGATGATTTTAGAAAAACAATATGATATATATTCAATAATAATTATACTTTAAAATCTATACATATATACACCAATATATATTTCTTTTTTACTTCTTTCATTTAATATAAAAATAAAAATGGAAATAGCATTCATGTAAACGTATGGATTACCATATCCATGAATGTTTCATTCAATTACATACCTATATATTATATAAATTTTTATAATAAGAATATAAAGGATATATATTATATTTATGTCATTTTATACTTTTTAGAATCATTATATTGGTATAATAAACAATAATATAACAAGTTAAGAGACATACAAATAATAATGTGAATATTAAACTGAAGTGAAATATGAACATAGGATGGATAACATATGAGTATTATAAGGTAATAATAATCCTATATATGTAATTATATATTAGAATATGTTTCTATAAATTTTTCATGATAAATTTATATTTTTTATACATGAATTTTGAATGAGTACGACGAAAATCATGACACAACGTATGAGGATTTAATCTAACATTTTATTTTCGTGAGATACATGCACAATTAACCAATATTTTATTTTTTGTGGGTTATATACTACCAATTATTATATTATAATAAATTTATGCATATTTATATATCCATTTTATGAACTTTATTTCATAGGGTTTTTTTCAAATGTTACCAAACCAATAAAAATGACTTCCCTCAAGTTGATTTATTTCAGAGTCATGTTTTTTATACATATAAACTCTCATAGAAGGTGTATATAATTACATTTTACATGTTATATAATGTATTTAATAAAATTTAAATCTTAATTTCATTTCATTATCATTCATGGAGAATATTATCCCATGTTACGAAGTTATAAGATTGTATCGAAACAGTCTCCATGATTTTCAAGATTCTGTAGGTTTATGCTTCCTCATATGAAATATTATGATCCATCTCTAAATAATAATCATGATTTTACTTATTCACTTTTATTTCAAAATATATCTATTTATTAGTACAATTCGTCCACTTTTTGTTATTTATGGTCACATATTAAGTAAAATATCATAGTTTCTCTCTATTCGTAAATCAACTGTATACAAAAACCATGTATTAAATTACTTATTCAAAATATGTTTTTAAAGGATGTTTGAATCTCATTTTCAAGGAGAATGGATTTAAAAATGTTTTATTATTTTCAATAATTTTTTATATGTTTTGAAATTAATTTTCAAAAAAAGGACTACAAAAGAAATTAATTTTTAAAAAGAAATTTTCAATGCATAAAGGATATTTTCTACCAGAAATGTTCTTAAGAAGATGTTTCAAAATTAGTTCCCATCCAAGATAACATCTATTTGGTTTAATCATTCCTTTATTGAAAAATTATTATATGTTTTCCTTCTTATTCATTTAGAAAATTTATTATTAATCTATTATCTATTTACTAGTTTATATGAATTTGAAATTTTATTCTTTTGGTAGATTATGTTCATGATAAAATGATTATGAAACATGTATATTTCCTCAAGTTATGATATGATAAAACCCATATCATTTAATTGTATTTGATATTATTATTTTTTATCTTGTGGAATATGTATGTAATATCTCATTATGAGATGTGTGACACCAATATATCCCTCCAATGCATTGGGTACAGATTAATATATCATGAGATAGACTATGATGGTCTTGGGAATCAACATTAACTACTATGAAAACCATGGGAGTGAAACATGAATACCAAGATGGTTTTAGGAGTGAATTCATGCTACCAATATGGCTATGGGAGTGAACCATGAATACCGAGATAGGATGGGTCGTGAAATTATATTACTAATTTGGTATTTGGAGGGATTATTTGACTAATATGGAAATCATTACTTATGCTTATGTGTCTTCCACAATTCCCTGTTTTATTATTATCTTATAACTTCGTGGATTATTTTATTTATATCTTTATGATTCATGTCATATGAAATTCCAATCTTTATGCCATGAATCATATATATGATATTTTATATTAATGGTATTACCATCTATTTTCATGATCTTGTTCTCATAAAATTATGATCATAATGATGCTTACATATCTCCTTTGTTTACCCTTACTGAGGATTTTAGCTCAGAACTTTTTATTTTTTCTTTCCCTAGATTATAAATATATGTATTCTGTTTCTAAGATGGGAGATATTCCAGAAGAACATAATGGGTGAAAATGTAGCTCTCTTATGAATTAGTGTTTATGTTTCCATGTTTCAAAAGGTAGTAGACTTGTATGGAATTTGGGTGTATATTTTTATAATGTTCATAGTATTTCTAAAAAGTTTTTTAATGTTAATGTATGAAATGATAGGGTCCCAATAGATCAATTTTGAATATATGATGATTATTTTTTTGAGGATCCAAATTTATACATTCATCCAATACATTGGCTAAATCTGGATATCTGATGAGATAATAAGTATAAGTATAATGAGTTGACCTAATTCATAAAGAGAATTTTTCTATAATGATAGTATTTAAATTTAACATTGACTATATATATAATGGACTACAGAGTTAACATTGTTCACTACGATTGTCAAGGCATTTATTATTGAATAAAGAAATGATTCTCGATGATTGTGTATTCCACAAACATATTTCTTATTCATGTTTTATGTAGTCTTATATAATCATTCATTGAATCCATTAATATTAATGTTTTAAAAACTATAATTATTTACTTCATTACTCAATAATGTGATCTATTATATGCATGGTATGTTTTTCAAATGTTACTCTCACGTTATCATAACCTTATTCCAATATAATTTTTATTGATCATTGATATCTCCAAAAAATTTCATTACATAGAATATCATCTCACCAATTCATATTTTTTCATTACACAAGATACAAATAATTGTTTTATGTATGATATATCTTTAAAGGGTTCTGGTTATTAAGAAAATATTGCTAGATGATTTAGATATAAAATGAATTTTTTGTATAAAAACCTATGTATTGAATGTCAACAAACCTATATGACTCTAGTATGGATCGTAATGTTTCATATTTAATATTCATCAAATAATTTATTATATTTCATTATGAGAAATATTCGTCACTATATTTAGAACCATATATATTTTTATTTAACTATGGATACCAGGATGATAAATTTTTTTAATGGACATAACCGTAAACATTACATAATTTTGGGTTTTATGTTATGAATTAATTATATAACTTTTGATTTTCTATTAAGGTTTATAGTTTTAAAAAATTAGGCCTTAAATAGTACATTACCAAAAAAATTTAAAAGTGAACACTTCAATTATTATTCATTTGTTACAATATTATAAAAAACATAAATTAAATAATAATTTCGTTACATAAAAAATATACATCACTTTTCAACTGACTTCAACCGTTACAATAACCATCCTCAACCCCAATATATAATAATAAAATATTTATGAGCATAAAATTCTTAGTAAGATGAATAAAGGGATTGGGAACCGATATTTTAGTGAAAAATAGGAAAAATCTTATGAAATTAATCATCAAATTAAATTTTAATTGAGTGTATGAAGTAAAAAAATTTCAACATAAAACATAACAGATTTTTTCTCAAATGAATCTTATAAAATCCTCAACAATTGATTACAATACTCTTTTGTATCTTAATGAATAATATTTGTATTACACTATCAAATAATTTTTTATTAGAATAACCACATGTCTGAAATTTTATGTAATAATTACCCAATGAATTGGATAGGTTCTCACCCTTTGTATAAGCTATATTATTCTCAGTAATATATACATGAGTTTTAATTGGACTCAACCGTTCAAATAAGCTATATTAGGCTCACCTGTGAGCTATAATGGGACTCAAACATTCTTATAAAATGTTTCATGAACACAAATTTCATATATTTCTCATGTATAATATCTTGAATAAAACATTATCACTATAATAGCCTTTGAAAAAATATTTTATGAACATATGAAAAGAATAATTGAATAAAAATAATATTTTTATTAAAAACCCAATTTCAATATTGAAATTTTAAGGGCTTAAATCCACATTCAGTGACCCTTATTATAATCTCTATTTATCACAACCATTTCATATAATTCTCATTTCCCATATCCTAATACAATCACTATTGTCATAATAAACTTTGAAAAATACTTTCAATCTCATTTTAAAAAATATGACAAAAATAAACTTTACTATTAAAACCTCATTTTTAATAACTTAGAAGTGCTCAGATAAATATGGATGAACAATTTTCATGTTTTTGAAGACTAAGGTGCTCGTAGGATTCGTAGAGGACATCTAGACGGTTTTGGTAGTTCAAATCTGGGTGTAGGGAGATTTCATGTTGTGTAATCATATACATGACATGAAATTGGGTTTTATGGATTGTGTTGATCATATCACTATGTGTAAGAAATAGGGGATTATGAAAATAAATGTTGATGTGTATTCGAACATAATCCCTACAATAATGATGAAACATCTTGAAATGTGATTATATATCTGGTAACCCCACAATGATTATATCATTAAAAGATGTAGCACCAAAGGTTTCCCAAACCCCATGGCCTAATGTTCCTCCATATCATTCCATGTGGCCTGATAGCCCTCTCCCGGATGTTTTAGTAACTCCATTGTCAAGAATAAATCTATATCTCCCCCCATTAGATCTTATATTAGTCCATTTAATTATCTACCTGTAAGGCCCCAGCCTTTAACCTTACATAATATTGAATTAAATGAGTAATTCACATTGAGGATCTTTTCAGGTTTAGAGTTTTAGAGAATTAGGACATAACTATTACATCTCAAAAGATTAATATGTAGTCTCTTCTAATAAATTTCCATAAAATAAAAACTCTTAAAAAGAAAAATGTCTAGTTTCATGTTTTAGGTAGCAGGACTTTCCCTTGATCCCATCCTTGACCCTATTCCACGCTAAGTCCTGTGAAAAACATTTCAAAAACTTGGGATGAGCTTAAAAACTCAGTAAGGTATACACAATGAATAAAAACTGTTAGTTTATCAAAAAAAAGTAAACCATGTATACTTTATCAAGGTAATACTTTTCACCTTTATGAAGTAGTAAAAACTCATTACTGAATAAAATATCATTACTTACCTTTTTGTAACCAAAGGATTACCATAAAACCCATATAATGAACACATAACATATATAAAGGTAACTTGGGACATAGGCATACTTAAGTGAAATACCCATACGGTCGACTTCCACACATATCACTTAATGGAATAGCCATACGGCCAATTTCCATACATACTTAATGGAATAGCCATACGGCCGAATTCCATACCCAATGCATTAGAGGTCATAAGGTAAACACCCGTCCTGGTATTCACGGTACCACCCGTCATATGGTTTATAACGTAACCACCCGTTAAAATGTCCATGTACTAATATAAAATCATAAAACAGAAAACCAATATAAAGGAATGATAACATTTCCACATTTGAATCACAATATATCATAAATATATTGACATAATAGAATCCTTTATCAAAACCATTTTCAATACCTAAATACATAAAAGAGTATATGGTATTTATTTTATTTTAAAAACATTACAGCTTGTTGAGGAAGCCAAAGACCAAATAATACTCGCGGCGGCGGAAAAGGTCGTTGTCACCGCGTACGTTAAAAAAAACATTCCTTTTTGTCGTTTAGTAAAACACTTCGTAGAAAAAGATTCCTTTTGTATAATAGTAAAATTCAAAGGGGTTTATACACTGTATAAAATAAAGATGTGTATAAAACGAAATATTCCTCAATGAAAGGAGATTGAGACGAAGTCCCTTACAAAGACGGTATCCTTGGTTTAAGGATAAATCAATTGCCTAATTATGTGTGACAAATGAATACACCAAATATAAGTGGATGTTATGTGAAAAACAATCCGAGGATATTCACACATATTCATATAACGACATATTCAAGGAGTACACGTTTATCCCAAAGAATCAAATTTGGGCTAAGAAGTTCCCTTGCAAAAATTTGACAGCCTAACGGCGTCACTTCAAAAATTCAGAAAATGAGTTAATGAGAGATAAAAAGGGAATCTCATCACTTGGACATAAAATTTATATCAATAAGGATATATAAGAACATATCCCAACATAATAGTATGTGAATTAAAAGACATAACAAAAGAAGTCTTTTAAAAATAGGAGGGTGAAAGGTTCCCTTACCGACAAGGGTAACTTTTGAAAAGTACACCCCATCGAAGAAGTGTCATACAATGAATATATAAATATACATAAATGGAATTATATTAAAAAATGAGTGTAATAGTGTCCAGTACATAAACCACTCAATGGAAATTGTGGCAAATGTTGCATAAATCTCACGGGAAGAAAGGTGAGATGAAAAATCTCTTACGAAAACTCGGCAGCCTAACGGTGCCACTTAAAACTTACAAAATGGATTGATGAGAGGAAATAGGGTCTCTCATCACATAAAAACAATGTTTACAGAAAGAGGAATATAAAAGAACATCCCCCAACATAACAAATAGGATCTTAAAAGATGTGACATAAAGGAGAGTACTTTAAAAGAAATAGAGAGGTTAGATCTCTTACGTAAATTCGGCAGCCTATCGGCACCACTCAAAACTTACAAAATGGATTGATGCGAGAGAATATGGTCTCTCATCACATGAACATAAAAATTAAAGTAAATGTAATATCAAAGATCATCCTGATAACAAGAAAGATGAGCTTTAAAAGGAATGACATAAAAGTGTGTACTTATAAAGAAAGAGAGGAGTAGGATCCCTTACCTCGGGTCCGACTTGACACCATCGTTCTTTAATCTCCTGAATAATAATCTTGAGTTAATTTATACTTCCTTAATAACCTTTTTCAAGTTAATTATTCCTTTTATATAACTTATTATCATGTCTTAAACATTATTTAATCATTAAGGTAATAATATTTGTTTTGCCGATATTTGGTTCTTAAGTCGAAAGTGGACTTCTTACAATCACATGTTGTTCGTGTGGCCAAATGTTTATTATATCCATAATTTTATTCATGATGTAGATATCATATATGTAATATATATCTAGTACATGAATACATTTATAACATTACATAATCATTTAGAGGTAAGAAATGAAATGCACCGTTCATGGAGACGGTAAGCCGTACGTACGCATGGACACTACTTTCATTTCTATTTAGTATTTTATAGAATGTAATAATAATGATATAAAGTTATATTATAATTCCAGTATAATATAATATATAATATCATAGTTACATCCTTTATACGTAACACATATTTTATTTAACGAATCAAATCCCTTTGAGGGGGCGATAGTCCACACTTCCTTAAATGAAGATATCGCGTTTACCCATAATGGAAACCATAATGGTATGCCAAAAATGAAAAAAACAGAAGATTAAGGAAAACATAAACATATTATATATCATATATGAAAATAGTGACATCATAATGGCCACCTTTGAAGGTGTTAAATGAGTATTGAACAATCATCGTTTCGGGAGGCAGAATTTCGCCATCCACAGAAACCGTATGTTTTTTAACACTTTGATGTAGTTGTGTGAGGGTGTAGCTAGAATAAATATTATAATAACATCATAGTGTATTGAAGATACTGGTGTTGTTACAAAAGAAAAAATAAAAAGAGTTCATGGGGTTGGAGAAGCAAAATAAAACAAATGAACATGAGAGAATGAATTACCTTTAAAAGTGTAACTTCTTTTGATTTGAGCTTAAAGGCTTCCTTTGAAATTATTCTTCCCAAAGAGAATCCTCTAGGATTAGGAGAGGGATTTGGAGAGAGTAAATGGGAAGGGTTTGGCCGAGCCAAAGGCTTGAGGAGTGTGTGAAATGAGGTAGAGGTGGGGGCCTTTTATAAGAGGAGAGGAGGGTCACTTTTGGAAAGTAAGAAATATTACTTTATTTGAAAATGTGTTTCGGTTTTAAAAGGTCCCACATTGAAATATTTTGAGGCTAAGGTGATAAGGGATCTAAATCCACCCATCCAATAAGTTTTAGACATGTGTAGGTCATATAGTTTACATTATCTTCTCATTTTCATTAAATCGTCAGATAATGATGTCATCGCTGCATCATTATGATGTCATAAATAATTTAATTTATTTAATGTCTAAAAATTATAGAAAAATTACTATGATGTAGGAAATATTTTTGGCTTTCCAATTAATATTTATAAAAAAAATCTGACTTTTATAACCCCACCTAAAAATTGTTTTAGTAAAACATATCATGTTTGTGTCATTTTTACTTTTACATAAAATAAAAAGTTATTTATGTCATTTCCCAACCAATGTGGCTTCATGGAGTCTCCAAGTTGACCCATGGCTTGAATTGGTCGCCCATTACACATCAAATGAGGTTAAGACATGTGTCAAGTTAATTTCATATTATTAAAACATTAGTTTTACCTTAAACTACAATAATTACCTCTAATCGCGATTAAAAACATAATAAGTTACTATTCACCAAAAAAAATTATTTTTATCCCATTGAACCACATTTTACTTCTTAATGAAAACCATGTATGTCGGATTTTTGATATTCAAAACACAAAGATGGAAAATTTTCATTTAAATGGAAAAATCAGTTTTTATAAGTTCCACTTAGTGGTGTCACTATTCATCAAAAATTGATGTTTTTCAGAAAAATCCCAAAAATTCACCCTAAGCTATATTTGATATTCCAAATTCAAAAATGAAGTCTATTTTACAAAATTCAAAACATATAAGTCACATTAATTAATTTAATAATTAATTCCCGCTGTCAGAGAAAATAGCGTGTTTTTATGAAACAATAAGTATTAAAAGATTGACACTGGTTTAAGTCTGATTTCAAAGTGAAATTAATTCCAACAACCAATATTGGATTTAATGGTAAAAATATATTATAATTTAACTTTAAAACCAATTCAAAATATAATCTAATCATATAAATAAATTAGATTAAAAAGAGGTTTTGAATTAAAATACAACATTTTACACTATTCAATGAAAAAATTAAACTTTATCAGAAAGATACCAAAAATTTACACAAAGTAAATTTTGATATCCCAATTCATAATAAGAGTTTTATTTGGTCCAAAAGTATGTATAAGAGTGAACAAAACAATATTTAATGATAGTTTTCCATCAAAAGGCGATAAGTGATCCTTTAGTGAAAACTTGGGCATATACGCCTAAAATTGAATTCTTTTCGTATTTTAAGCCTTAATATATTATTGGATAAATGTAAAAACATTTAAAAACATGTATAATCGTATTTTAGTTATTTCTATCCATTCCAGTCAATACAACGGCAACATGTTAACTACCATTTTAAATAATATTATTTTATTATTAGAGTGCAACGTAAGATTCTCGAGAAACTCGTTGTTGCGTGTTGGGTACGCCATCAAGCATAGTGTCCCCATTAAACTCATATTAATATGTTACTCACAAATATAGATAAATATGAAAATGTCATATTCTTTATTTACCTGGGGTGTTACATCCTTCCCCCCTTTTGGGAATTGTGTCCTCACAATTTTAAAATTGCGCTTGGAAACATCCTTGAAAGTCCCACATCGGAACATGAGTCGGTAAAACAATCACTTTCAAATAAAAAAAGATAAGTACAAAGGTCACCCGAGTTAACCCATAATAGGATTCCGTGTAGGAAAACATGGACATTGAGGAGAAAACATAGGGTCATGTTCTAATGGGGAGTGATAGAAAACATGTTTAGGAGAAAGTTAACAATAAGAAAATCACAAACTTGTGATGGGTTAAACGGTGTTGGGTTCCCTAGTAGGAAAAGTTAATAGACAAAATTTTTATTTTAAGTTACTTAATATTGAGGAATTTATTCATAAGGAATCATAATCACTTATCAAGTTGACTTTCAACTTTTAATATATTCCTTAATCAAACTCATATTTTTTCCAAAAGACGAGTATTTAGGGAGACTTGTTTGCATTAAGAGTACTATAATCAACTTCTAGAGAATCACCTAATCCACAAAAGAGAACTATATACGTCCCATGTCTTTAGAATTTAACAAAAACCAAAACCAAAAAGTCTAGTACAAGGTCAGATAATCCAAAAAAGGATAACCATTTATAAAAAGAAAATCTTTTCTTAATCTAAAAAAATTTTCCAACAAAACCCAAAGTTCAACGAGGACCATCCGATAAACAATTAGTCCATAAAATTATTCAAAGTAAATCAATATAAGATTGAAACCCAAATATTTTAAGGATTTAGTCACATAGTCTTCCATGTTAAATCATAACATTTATCTCCGAACAACATCAGTTGCTCCTAAAGTCTCGTATTGAAAAGTAATTAACCTAATCACATATCCTATATGATAGGTTAATCATTTTCATAAATAACCCAAAATCAACTTACTCTTAATTCATAAAATCATATAACTAAAAAGAATTGGTCAAACTAACCAGGGAATTCACGTAGTCCAGTGGTAGGCGATAAATACCAGTCGCACTATGGTTGTGGGTTCGATTCCAGCAGCTTTGTCGGACGTGATGGGTTGTCACACGGTCTGCATGTTGTCCTTTTTCCAAAACTATATAATTCTTAAAACATTCCCCAAAATGAGATAAAATCTTCAAAAATGATCATAACATATTTTAACCTCAAGTTTATCTCATGCCTTTCATTTTCCATCATATCATATAATAACCCACAATTACCTCAAAAGTAAGGATCATATAAAATCTAATGGTTACCTTTTTAATTATTACCTGAACTTCCACATGGATTGGACATCTCGTACATGATGCATTAAAGATCATACGAAGTTTGAAGTGGTTGATCATGACTCCTTGATATTTGGTTTAGAACAACCACGAGTTTCCTCATTGAATCCTCCATTTTATCTAGTATCTTAATCAGAGAACCACTACAGTTTCCTTCAAACCTATTGTCTCTTTGGTGCCTGCTAGATCCATCCATTCACTAAAAATAGAAATGTCAGTGTGAGTATATCAACAAAACCATCATGTACTAATGAGGAAGGTAAACACTAAGATACACTTACTCATTCACTTTATCTAAAATTGGGACTCATTTTGAAATCCTAACCATTATGGTAATGTCACATATGCTTAAAGAATACCCTAACCTCTAAAGTTATCTAAACCGACCTTTGATACCAACTATAAGGCCCCAGCCTTATACCTTACTTAATATTGAATTAAATGAGTAATTCACATGGAGGATCTTTTCAGGTTTAGAGTTTTTGAGAATTAGGACATAACTATTACATCTCAAAAGATTACAAAGTAGTCTCTTCTACTAAATTTCCATAAAATAAAAACTCTTAAAAAGAAACATGTCTTGTTTTATGTTTTAGGTACCATGACTTTCCCTTGATCCCATCCTTGACCCTATTCCATGCTATGTCTTGTGAAAAACATTTCAAAAACATGGGATGAGCATAAAAACTCAGTAAGGGATACACAAAGAATAAAAACTGTTAGTTTATCAAAACAAAAAGTAAACCATGTATACTTTATCAAGGTAATACTTTTCACCTTTATGAAGTAGTAAAAATTCTTTACTGAATAAAATATCATTACTTACATTTTTGTAACCAAATGATTACCATAAAACCCATATAAAGAACACATAACATATATAAAGGTAACTTGGGGCATAAACATACTTAAGTGGAATAACCATACGGTCGACTTCCACACATATCACTTAATGGAATCGCCATACGGCCAATTTCTATACATACTTAATGTAATAGCCATATGGCCGACTTCCATACCCAATGCATTGGAGGTTATAACGTAACCACCCGTCCTGGTATTCACGGCACCACCCGTCATATGGTTTATAACGTAACCACCCGTTAAAATGTCGAAGTACCAATATAAAATCATAAAACAGAAAACCAATATAAAGGAATGATAACATTTCCACATTTCAATCACAATATATCATAAATATATTGACATAATAGAATCCTTTATCAAAACCATTTTAAATACCAAAATACATAAAAGAGTATATGGTATTTATTTTATTTTAAAAACATTACGGCTTGTTGAGGAAGCCAAAGGCCAAATAATACTCGCGGCGGCGGAAAAGGTCGTTGCCACCGCATACCTTAAAAAACATTCCTTTTTGTCGTTTAGTAAAATGCTTCGTAGAAAAAGATTCCTTTTGTATAATAGTAAAAGTCAAAGGGTTTTATACACCGTATAAAAGAATGTTGTGTATAAAACAAAATATGCCTCAATGAAAGGAGATTGAGACGAAGTCCCTTACAAAGACGGTATCCTTGGTTTTGGGATAAATCAATTGCATAATTATGTGTGACAAACGAATACACCAAATATAAGTGGATATTAAGTGTAAAACAATCAGAGGTTATTCACACATATTCATAGAACGACATATTCAAGGATTACACGTTTATCCCAAAGAATCAAATTTGGGCTAAGATGTTCCCTTGCAAAAATTTGACAGCCTAACGACGTCACTTCAAAAATTCAGAAAATGAGTTGATGAGAGATAAAAAGGGAATCTCATCACATGGACTTAAAATTTACATAAATAAGGATATATAAGAACATATCCCAACACAATAGTATGTGAATTAAAAGACATAACAAACGAAGTCTTTTAAAAAGACGAGGGTGAAAGGTTCCCTTACCGACTTGGGTAACTTTCGAAAAGTACACCCCATCAAAGAAGTGTCAAAAAATGAATATGTAAATATCCATAAATGGAATTATATTACAAAAGGATTTTAATAGTGTCCAGTACATAAACCACTCAATGGAAATTGTGGAAAATGTAGCATAAATCTCATGGGAATAAAAGTGAGATGAAAAATCTCTTACGAAAACTCGACAGCCTAACGGCTCCACTTAAAACTTCCAAAATGGATTGATGAGAGGAAATAGGGTCTCTCAACACATAAACATAATGTTTACAGAAAGAGTAATATAAAATAACATCCCCCAACATAAAAAATAGGAGCTTAAAAGAAGTGACATAAAGGAGAGTACTTTAAAAGAAAGAGTGAGGTTAGATCTCTATCGAAAATTCGGCAGCCTATCGGCACCAATCAAAACATCCAAAATGGATTGATGAGAGAGAATAGGGACTCTCATCACATGAATATAAAAATTACATTAAATTTAATATAAAATACCATCCCAATAACAATAAATATTAGCTTTAAAAGGAATGAAATAAAAGTGTGTACTTAAAAATAAAGAGAGGAGTAGGATCCCTTACCTCGGGTCCGACTTGACACGATCCTTATTTAATCTCCTGAATCATAAACTTGAGTTAATTTATACTTCCTAAAGAACCTTTTTCAAGTTCATTATTCCTTTTATATCACTTATTCCCATGTCATAAACATTATGTAATCATTTAATTTAATAATATTTGTTTTGTTGATATTTGTTTCTTAAGTCGAAAGTGGACTTCTTGCAATTACATGTTGTTCGTGTTGCCAAATGTTTATTATATCTAGAATTGTATTCATTATTTAGATATCATATATGTCATATATATCCAGTACATGAATGAATTTATAACATTACATAATCATTTAGAGGTAATAAATGAAATGCACCGTTCATGGAGACGGTATGCCGTACGTACGCATGAACGCTACTTTCATTTCTATTTTTTATTTTATAGAATGTAATAATAATGATATAAAGGAATATTATAATTCCCGTATAATGTAATATATAATGTCATAGTTCCATCCTTTATACGTCCCACATATGGTATTTAATGAATCAAATCACTTTGAGGGGGCGGTAGTCCGCACTTCCTTAAATGAAGATATCACATTTACCCACAATGGAAACCATAAAGGTATGCCCAAAATGAAAAAAACAGATGATTAAGGAAAACATAAACATATTATATATCATATATAAAAATAGTTATATCATAATGGCCACCTTTGAAGGTGTTATATGAGTATTGAAAAATCATCGTTTCGGGAGGCAGAATATCGCCATCCACGGAAACTATATGTTCTTTAACCATTTGATGTAGTTGTGTGAGGGTGTAGCTAGAATAAATCTTATAAAAACATCATAGTATATTTAAGATACTGGTTTTGTTATGGAATAATAAAATAAAAAGAGTTTAGGGGGTTGGAGAAACAAAATAAAACAAATGAACATGAGAGAATGAATTACCATTAAAAGTGTAACTCTTTTTGATTTGAGCCTAAAGGCTTACTTTGAAAGGATTCTACCCAAAGGGAATCCTCTATGATGAGTAGAGGGATGTGAAGAGAGTAAATGGGCAGGGGTTGGCCGATTCAAAGGCTATAGGAGTGTGTGAAATGAGGTAGAGGTGGGAGCCTTTTATAAGAGGAGAGGAGGGGCACTTTTGGAAAGTAAGAAATATTACATTATTTGAAAACGTGTTTCGGTTTTAAAAGGTCCCAAATTGATATAATTCGTGGATAAGGTGATAAGGGATCGAAATACACCCATCCAATAAGTTTTAGACATGTTTAGGTCATAGAGTTTACATTATCTTCTCATTTTATTTAAATCGTCAGATAATGATGTCATCGCTGCATCATTATGATGTGATAAGTAATTTAATTTATTTAATGTCTAAAAATTATACAAAAATTACTATGATGTAGGAAATCTTTTTAGATTTCCAATTACTATTTATAACAAAAAATATGACTTGTATTACCCCACTTAAAAATTGTTTTAGTAAAACATATCATGTTTGTGTCATTTTTATGTTTACATTAAATAAAAAGTTATTTATGTCATTCCACAACCAAAGTGGCTCCATTGGGTCTCCAAGTTGACCCATGGCTTTTCTTGGTCGGCCATTACACATCTAATGAGGTTAGTACATGTGTCAAGTTCATTTCATATTATTAAAACATTATTTTTACCTTAAACTACACTAATTACCTCTAATCGCGATTAAAAACATAATAAGTTACTATTCACCAAAAAAATTATTTTTATCCCATTGAACCACATTTTACTTCTTAATGAAAACCATGTATGTCGGATTTTTGAAATTCAAAACACAAATATGGAAAAATTTCATTTAAATGGAAAAATCAGTTTTTATAAGTACCACTTAGTGGTGTCACTATTCATCAAAAATTGATGTTTTTCAGAAAAATCCCAAAAATTCACCCTAAGCTATATTTGATATTCCAAATTAAAAAATGAATTCTATTTTACAAAATTCAAAAAATATAAGTCACATTAATTAATTTGATAATTAATTCCCGCTGTCAGAGCAAATAGCGTGTTTTTATGAAACAATAAGTATCAAAAGATTGACACTGGTTTATGTCTGGTTTAAAAGTGAAATTAATTCCAACAACCACTTTTGGATTTAATTGTAAAAATATATTCTAATTTAACTTTAAAACAAATTCAAAAGATAATATAATCATATAAATAAATTAGATTAAAAAGAGTTTTTGAATTAAAATACAACATTTTACAATATTCATTAAAAAAAATAAACTTTATCGGAAAGATACCAAAAATTTACACAAAGTAAATTTTGATGTCCTGATTCTTAATAAGAGTTTTATTTGGTCCAAAAGGATTTATAAGAGTGAACAAAACTATATTTAATGACAGTTCTCCATCAAAAGGCGATAAGTGAACCTTTAGTGAAAACTAGGGCATATACGCCTAAAATTGAATTCTTTTTGTATTTTAAGAATTTATCTTTTATTTGATTAATGTAAAAACATTTAAAAACATCTATAATCATATTTTAGTTATTTCTATCCATTCCCGCCAATACAACGGCTACATGTTAACTGCCATTTAAAATAATATTATTTTATTATTAGAGTGCAACGTAAGATTTCCGAGAAACTCGTTGTTGCGTGTTGGGTACGCCATCGAGCATAGCATCCCCTATAAATTCATATTAATATTTTACTCACAAATATGGATAAATCTGAAAATGTCATATTCTTTATTTACCTGGGGTGTTACACTACCTATGTTCTTATTGTTTCACTAATCCATTTCCTCATATTCCACTTTTCTTTCTGATGGAGCTTGATCTCCATTTTTCTAATTGAGTTTTCTTTGTCATTTGTTTTCATAAATGCAGGGAAGTGTCCATGTGAGGATTTAGTTCCTATAGTATTGGATATCTGGACCTGCGATAATGGTTAATTATCATTCAAATGACATTGAAAACTTTTTGAGGTAGGGGATACATTGATTCTATTTTATTTATGTGTGATCATAAATTGAGCATGATTTATCCTGTCGGATGCTAATGAATATATCCTAATAATTACTCACGCTTGAATAATGAATTGATATCGATCACATGGTTATGTCACAATTTTGTATGATGATAAATTTTGGCCTATTTTTTATATATCTTTTGATATATATGATGTTCTTGTCATACATGTATTAGCATGTAAAATTTATAGAAAAACATAGAGCTAAAATTAATAGATAATTTACTGTATAGAAGATTTATAGATGTGTGTGTAATGAATCTGGGTTGATGTAATATTAAGGCTACATGAATTAATTATTTAAATGACCTTTCACATGTCAATAAAATAGAATAATGATGTGAATCATGTTTATTCTTATTTATAAAAGATATAAGGGATTGTTAAAATATTTATTTATTTAATTTGTGTTAGCTTGTGGTAGCTTGTTTCTTAGGATTCCCGTTGTTGGAACCTATGATTAAGGAATTAGTTAATTTAATATGGAATTAGAATCAGCTGTGTGAAACAATATAATGAATATTCAGGTTCGGAGGTTCTTGTGTTCTGGTAAATGATGAGTTCATTATGTTTTTTGAGCCATGAGTGTTTGTTGTGTATGACAAACATATGCATTGTTTTATGTCCAAGTTCATAGTTATTAAAGTTAATTGCAACTACATGTGATATTCCTTAGATATGTTCCATGTTATGGGGGGGAGTCATAGATTTCATGTGAGATTCGGAGGGATGACCATGGAGGGGAATTATGGTATGTGGGGTGGGACGGCTTGATTCTTAACGATGGTGTTTAATCACGTGATAGACGGATGCGTTAGGATATGCTTTTGGTTGTCATGGAGGACGCCATAGATGATAGAAAGGGTTGAATATGTATTAAATATTTATATTAAAGGTGTAATAATACATGAACCTATTGTTTGGAGGGAAAAAAAGTTTTTGTTTATCATCTTTCTTTTCTCCAATACAGTAGATAGAATGATGTATTTGGGTTTTTACCTATATTATTATCATTGGATGCCTGACTAATGTAACTAGAATTATGTAATGTAATAATTTATACAATTGATAAATGATTAACTCATGGGGTCAGTGTATTCTAGGTTGAAATGTTGAAGTTATAATTCTATGAAGTCATGGTCTTGATTTTTTTTATGCATAGAGGGAATGTAACATTGTTTTGATGATAACATAATGTAATGTGTAAAATGTTAATGGTTAGATAATGGACAATAAATTATTTAATGTAAATTGGAAATGATTAAAATGAATAAAATAATTTAACATAGCTCCATAAATGGTTGTGTGATTATAGGATATCTGGTCATAGCACAAGCATCTGAGAGTCCAAGAGACGTTAGTTGTAGTTGAGTTTTAGACTAGGTCGTTCCCATAGTGTGGTTTTGAGCAACATTATACCATGTATTTTTTTCAGTTTTTATACGCCACTACAATTTTTCAGTTAGGGAAATTGACACCCTGGATATTCTGAGCTCGATGGGGTGGGTGTTTTCCCCAACATCATGGTGGGAAAATATATGGAAGACTACCCCATTTGGACCCACCCTCATCTATTGGTAGTTATTGTGCTAGTATGAATGGTGTTTTGACATACCCATATATGTTTTTAGAGGGATTTAATTTATTGTGGTCATTTTAGAAAAACATATTATGGATATTGTTTCATAAGGACTACTATTGGTATAATGTGTATAGGTTATGATGTCTTTATGATCCGCACTCTGTGTATGGGCTATGATGGATTGAGGATTAATAACTGATGTATGTTAAATATTATATGGGTTTTGGTGGCTCATAGAAACTACCTAATTTATTTTGGTTAGGATTATATGGAATTATACTGCATGAGGTGATTGTTGTGTTTCATCACATAGGGGTCTGTGGGGTATTTTTTTTAAGGGGAGACCCTCATCATGTCTGACATTGGGGCATAGTATAAAATTACTGCAGAAGTGGTAGCATGGTTCACTTGATATTAATTACTATATTATGTTCTCTTTTAGGAAATACATGGTGATATTAGGAATTGTGAGGTTTTAATACTCAATTACATATTTAATTGACAAGTTAGTTTTACTTATTGTTCACTGTGATTTAGAATTGTTTTTTTATATTTTTAACGGGAGGATTCAGGGATGAACCTATTATGTATCATATTATAAACACCCCATATATCATTAAATCACTAATTTTAGGTCAATTACGGTAGTTTGGAGAACATGCTTGTTAATACTATCATGTAGTATTTTGTAGGAGAAAATTGGGCTTCTTGGTCATCATTGTCATTACCTATAATTCATGTACATGAAATTTTCCATTAAGAAGTAGTAGATATTTTATGTCATTAAATATGGGAAGTATATTTTTATTTTATATTGGAGTCTAGGAAGGGTTTTATTGGGGTTTTTCTTATCTCCCTCTATCACATGTGTTCTTTAATAGGGAAATGCCTCAAATAAATGTGTTTAATAAACCCTCAGTGCTAGTCACCAACTCAAGACATAGAGGAGGCAGGGCTTGGGTGTCATAATGTCTCTTATCCTAGTTCAATCTTAAGAGGGGTATTCCATGTGGGTAGGGGTCATGAAATAGTGGTATCTGATCTATTGTTTCAATATCATATGGAGTATATAGTTAGTCACAGGCGAGGATTCATGTGATAGTTGGTAAATGGTGTCAACAATGATTATAAATCACTATAAGCATAGGAGACCAGCATAAAGATAGTATTTAGGGCCACCCTTGTGATCTTTTTCATAGAAATTTATTCTTTCAATGGATACTAAACATGTTGATACTGATTTTATAGTTAATTACTAAGAAAGGATCCTACATCATTCTTCATTTCTCGTGAGTTTTAATGGGTTGACGATTAGTTATATTAAAATAAATACAAATAAAAATATTTATTTAATGTTATGGTCTTTCATAATCAGGTTTCATGAGATATAATAATTTTCTTTTCTAGTCATGAGTCTATGTATACATCCCCGTATGGATCACATAAAAGATGTTCAACATGATTCACCAGCAGATCACCGCAGAGTACAGGTTGACAACAATGCCACTTAAAGGACACTTCAATATATTCAGCACCAGAGTTTGTAGAGGTTTCAAGATATTGTTTCATATATAACCAACAAGTCTATTTGGAGGATGTTGATATAGCATTCAGTACGATCCATTGTTAGAAGGATCCATGGGTATCGTTGAAGGTGACAATGATTCATGGCGTAGTGAGTTAGTGGTGGTTTGTGTTCCTTAGAGATCATGGGGATTCCGTAGTCCCATGGTTGGAGTTTTGAGGCCAATTTATATCTATGTTTATTCCTTCGACCATATAGGCATAAAATCTCAATTATCAACTTACCCTTCTGGTAGGTAGCATTAGTGTGCAAGCATTTTGCATCTATTTTAGAACTCTTCTATAATATGATTTTGACCAATTTTCATATGGTGAGGGTAGGGAGTGGTATTTAAAGGAGTATTCACATCTAGATATCCATAACCTTATCACTATGTTTATATTGAAGATGTATCTCATGTTGTTGGCGATAGTAGAGTTCATCAAGTGAAAATTATCCAGAACATGTTCATCATGATAGGGGAGTCTTAAATACTCATCACAAAGTAGATCATTGTTGTGTGGTTCCCATATCTCAAGAAACAAGTACTTATAATCAGCCTAGGGTCAATCCTAAACCACAATTCCTTGTTTCTATGAGGTAGGAGGCACTCATTCTTATTATAAGGTATCATATTTATTTTTTTATGATTCGTGATGAGGTCAGTAGTGGTGAGAGCCATTAATAGTTCTATGAAGTACATATGATCTAGATGTTCCACTTCAGGTTCCCCCACTGAGGTTATTTCAACTGAGGTAGCAACATCAGGTAGCTCGAGTTTGTGACAAACATATTGTAGATAGGGAAGGTAGAGGGCAGCCCTGGGACTCTCCCCTACCACATAGTGTAGGAAAATATCATGGAGGTGGCCTTCGCCATGGATTGAGAGTTTGTGCATTAGGACATGGTTAGCTTCATGCTATATCATTTCAATCTCCCAGAATTCCAAACATCATTTGAGGTACCCATTTACAATTTTCTACTTTGTTTCATGCCTTTTTTGACGAGGGAGAAGCACACAACTACAAATCACCTACCGTTTCCCATGATTTGGGATAAGAGTTAGATTGGAATCTAGTTCCCATGTAAATTACAACAACAATTGGAGCATGAGCTGACATGGATGATGTATGTAGAGATTGTAATCTTGTACTTGGAAATAACTGCACCTAGAGATATTTCCTAGGTTTACAGATACAAACCCATGAAATCATCCTCGGTATGGATTGGTTGTATATAGTGTTGGTAACTATTTATTGCTTCCAGAAGTAGTTTTTATTCCACGATACTAATAGATATCAAACTATTCATATTGGTGATAAAGACCCTCATATAGGTAAGAGGCTTGTACTATACTTGTCATCCATCATGGCTGAACATATATTGAGTTTATCTGAGGTTCAGTAGTCAGTGTTTCCAAGGGTCATAGAAGAGTACCCTGATATCTTCTTAGATAATGTTGTTGCATTACCCCTAAATGAGATATCATATACGGAGTCGAACAACATCCCGGTGAATCTCTTATCTCAATGACTCCATATAAGATAGAAACATATATGTTTCGATAGATGCATATATAGCTAGATGATCTATTTGGGTGTGTTATTTTAACAGTGTGTCATTATTGGGTGAACCTGTTTTTTTATAAAGAAGGATGACAAATGTTTTCATTTGTGTATCAATTATCATCAGTTGACCAAGTGATAGTTAATAACTATTATCCTCTTCCATGGAATGATGATTTATTCAATAAACTGAAGGGTTTATGTTGGAAATTGAAGATCAATTTGTGATTGGGTAATCATAATATTTGTGGGAAAGATGAGGATATATCATATAATATATTCTATTTTCCTCATAGGAATTGAGATATTTTTTGTTTTCATTAGATGTGAGAAATCATCGAACAACGTTCATTGGTTTAATGAACATTTTGTTCACTTATTTCCAAGATAATTTCATGATGTTTTTCATTGATCACATCCTTGTGTAAACTACGTTTGAGGGGAAGCATGAAGAGTATCTGCATGCCATTTATGTAGTGCTTCATTGTGATAATATATTCGTGGAATTTATGAATTAAGAGTTTTGGGCTCAATAATTTCATTTAATGGTGAATTTTTTATCTCAAGTGAATGTATCTATAGATCCATTGAATATATAAGTAGTTGTGTATTGGGAATCTACAAAGATTGTGGTGGAGGTGCAAAGCTTCCTTTCTCTTATAGGTCATTACAGGAGGATCATAAAAGACTTCTCTGATTTTGGGACTCCTTTGACAGAGTTTACTATACGGTGTTAGAAATTCATGAGGATTGATATGTGTTAGAAAAGGGTTGAGTATCTAAATGATATGTTTTTTAGTACTCCAATTCTTTTTTTCCTATAGAAGGATTTCAATTTGTTGGTTTATATGATGATTTCTATATTGGTTGTGTCTGAGTTTTGATGTTGAAGAGGTAAATCATTTATTATTGGTCTCATATGTTACATCCTAGTGAGAATAATTATTCCACCAACGATCTTGAGTTCCAGGTGGAAGTGTTTTCCCTGATCAGGTGAGTATATTACCACTTTAGTGTCAATTTTCATTTCATAAGAGACCATACAATCATGAATTATGTTGTCTCCCAACATGAATTTATTTTTCCACCTTTTTTATATTTATTTGTCAAATAATTATGAAATTTATATTTCGTATACACATTGGAAGAAGAATTTTATGGCCGACGTGCTGACTGGGAATTCATGCAGTGATGTAGTGCATGAATCAGATGATTCATAGAGAGTGATGGTAGAACATTCAACATTGCATTTGCATATGGGAGAAGTTTTTGGAAGGGGTTATATTTTTGAGATGATATTGCATACATCTTTGGTGAATAATGTTTAGGAAACCCAGTTGGGGGATCAGGATTTGGAGGTCTGGAGAGATCAAATTGGCTGTTTTGGGGCCCGTGATGGTGGCAATGAATATTTTTAGTGTTGCGTGTTGTTTCAGAGAAGTATTTTCATTCATTTGGAATCACATTAGATGGTACTCAGAGAGTTTCAAGGATATCCATTGGTAGAACATCTTACTATGAAAATGATGTATCAATCTTTGAGAATTCAGTATTGCTGGCCTGAGATGAAGCTTGATGTTGTAGAGTTTATGTCCCAATATTTTGTCTCCCAGAATAGTAAGGAGGAGCATTGTGTTCCTAGTGGTTATTTCCATACATATATGTTCATAATTAAAAGTTAGAGGAAATATAGGTAGTATGTTTTATTTGTTTAACTTTATCTCATGGATGATATGATTCTATATGCGTGGTAGTTGATTGTTTGATGAAATCAACCAAATTTATAGCTATTAAGGAGTATATATCGGTTATCGTTTTATTGGGGATGTACTTTGAGGAGGTTTGGAAACTCCACAGGGTCCCCAAGATGATCATTTTCAATCGAGATCCTTGTTTTACCTATATAGTATGAAATGGTATCTAGAAATATTTTTATTCTTAGGTATTACTTAAAACTTATTCTTATTTATCGATAGACTGTCAGACAGATCAAACTATCCAGACTCTCAGAGAAATTTTTTCATCTAATGTCCTTGATTTTTGAGAATTATGGATGAGGCCCCATCCATTGGTAGATTTTACGTAAAATAATATGTTTCAATCCACAATAGGTATTAAAATATTTTATGTGTTGTTAGTATGTCCTTATTGTACTCCATTGTGATGGAATTGGGTAAGAGAGTCATCAATTATAGGGCTACATCAAGGGAAGAATACAAAAAATATTGTATAGGTAATTTGTGGGTTAGTGAACACAGTAAAGGATAAGGTGAAATACTATTTCAATCAATGGATCAGTGATATGGAGTAATATGTTGGGGATCATTGGTTTCTAATGGTGGATCCCTATCATGGGAAGGGGTGGTTGTTCATTGGAAAAATATTTCACCCCAGTTTGTTCGCACATTTGAGGTGTGAGCTCATGTCAGAACCATGTATTATTGTATATCACATCCTCTATAAATGAGACTGATACATGCATTTCATCACATGTTGATGCCCTATCATTATCATCATGATGAATCTCATGTCATTGAATAGGGAAACATTGATTTTTGAAATGATGCTACATTCACGGAAGGTCTTTTAGTGTTCTAGGAATTATAAGAGAAGGTGTCTCAGGGGTTCTTTATCCCCTAATATCATGTCTTGTGGTGACATAAGGGAGTAGAGAATAGTACCTAAGAACATGAGACATATTTACATGATCATTACCCTCGTCTGTTTAATGTTTAGCAGTTCTTTTTAAATATTGTTTTTTTTGTGTTAGCCCATATGATTTTATTGTGATGGATTTCTATTATTTCACGTTTTGGATTTCACTCTTTTTAATGGTAACTCCCTCTAGAGATTGTTCGGAGATGGTTGTGGATGTTACATGGTTTCGTAAAATTCCTTAGATGTGATGGTTGAATACATTGTGTGGTGAGATCCTTGACTTGTATATCACAGGGTGGATGTTTGTGAAACACCTTTTTTTGTTTCTTCTATGGGTTGGTTTTTGATTATAGAGGATGAATTTTTTTGATATGTGTCTATTTTAAGGTCTTTTATCAACATGGATTCATGTCTTTATGATTCCGACATCTAATATGTATAAAATAGTCTCATATAATATCTTGAGGATTTTGGCTGCAAAAATGTAAAAGAATGGATTTTTCATGTTCTTTAAAAAATAACATTATTTGAATGTGGGATTCACTATATATGATGATCAGATCATGAAATTTAATAAATTGAGATTTAAAAATAAAAAGGGAAAACATATTTTAGTTTTCAACCAACCCTTACAATTTCACAGCGTTGAATTGGATTACACATTGTGTAAACCATTGATTCTGTATATATATTAATTATAGAGTGACAGGGGTTTACCAAATACTATGTCTTGAAGTACCCCCTTGTACCATGAAATAATACCCCATATTCAACATTTTTCAGATTCCTTTATTAAGGATCAATCTGTAGGTTCACTCTTTTGATCTGTCATTAATGCTATGTATGTTCTGCCAACATTCTTGTGGTTTCAATGACCTATTTCCTCTAGTTAATATTTCTTGTGTAATGGTTCCTAATATCTGTATTTATAATTGAGTTTTATTGTTAATTTTTTGGCATGGTTATGGGACAATGTCCTTGGGTGAATACAGTTCTTACAAGAGATGCTTCATGATATACAGTATTACTCCATTCTCATGCAAGGAACACTTATATCTATTTTAGGTAGGGTATTCATTTATATAATTGTATTTTTATGTGATCATAAATTGAGCATGATTTATCCTCTATTATTAAAATTAAATTAACATAATAATTACTTGTTGTAGATTAAACAAATGATATTGATCCCATGGTGATGTTGCTATTTTATAACATGATAATGTTTATCATATTTTTTATTCTAAATAGTGTGATATATATGATGTTATTATTATTCTTTGATTTGAATGTGTAATTTTTAATGAATTTAAAGGAGAAATTATTTGATAAATTATTGGTTAAAATATTTAATTAGGAATGTTTATTGAATCCGGTGTTTTATAATATAAATGTTTCAAGGGTGTTAAAATGAATTTATATTTCTAGGGTTAATGGAAGTTAATAAATATATGAAGCATGTAAATTATTACTGATCAGATGAATAAATGTATCATTAATAATTTTATAATTAATTAATGTTAGCATCTGATATCTTGATTCTTAGGATGCATGTAGTTGGAACCTATGAATATTGAATTAGTTAATTCAACATCATTTAAGAATAGGGTTTTTGATAAAAGATAATTCTATTGTAGTGTTTACATTTTTCACTTTCATATAATTCTCATGTGCCTTATGATTTGTATCTATGAGGATCATTATGTGTAAATTAGGGTTTCCTTGCTTTTGTATTAAGAGCACAATTATTATATTTTCTACTTCCTTCTTCTGAGGTTCTCTATATGTGAACCTTATGATGTGGGGTGAGCAGGCCAAAATGTGATCTTATCCTAGGATAGATGCTCTTGGAGGGATATTTCGGTATTTGTGGAGGTGAGACCTAGTTTTTGTGGTAGAATATGAATCTTGTGATGGAATAATGCATCATGATATGCAGATAATTGATAAGGAGGACACCATAGATGATAGAACAGATTGATGATGTGAATACCTATTGATATTAAAATTATAATCCTGCTTCAATCTTTTGTTTCACTGATGGATAGGTAGTTTCTTATTTTGATTACATTAAACACTATTTTAGTAAGTTTGGTGTTCTTTTTCATTTACATTTTCGGTAGAATATATTATTTTCCAAGATTACCTTGTAAATTGGAAAGTAATGATGATAATAAATAAATAAATTTTTAACCCATGGGGTTGTAGCTAGCTATGATGAAATATTGAGGTTATAACTCTAAGAAGCAGTGTACTTGGTTTTCATCTTCCTGGATGTCATGAAATGTTGTTTTGATTATAAAGTATTCTATTGTTGAAAATTTTATTATTAATCAATGGTTAATCATTTATTTAACATAAATTGAATCTTATGAATTTGAATAAAATAATTTAATTTATCTCCTTAAATGTTTGTATGATTAATGTATATATATTCATTGAGGTGGTAATTTTGATTCTAAGAGATGTTAGATACAATTGATTGAGTGACTATGTTATTCCCATAGTGTGTTTAAGATCCATTTTAGACATTGTATATTTTTGTTTTTATACGCTACTCCGCCCAGTCAGTTAGGGAAATTGACACATTGGGGATTCTGAAGCATGTGAGGTATTTTCCCCAACATAACAGTTATAGGGTGGATAGATGACTACCCCCTTTGGCCATTTCCTTTTCTAGTGGTAGTTACCAGTGATATAATGATTGGAATTTATCTTTCCCCACATATGTGTGTTGAAGAATGTAATGAATTAAGGTTATTCCACACAAAGGTTTCCAAGATATAGTTTCGTAAATATGACTATAGATATAAATAGTATAGGTTGTGATGTATTGAGGAGTCTTACTGAATTTAGGTGTTGTGATGGGATGTGGAATAATACCCAATATATGATACATGTTATATTAGCCATGATGCCTCAAAAAACAATCATGTTACTTATGGTTACGTTGACATGGTGGCATGTAGAATGATGTGCACATTATGGTGCTTCTATACCTTACCAGGTTATTATAGAATTATAATTTTTAATATTTATTAATATTTATGATTTAGATAGTAATTTTACAAAAAATGGGATGTTATACATCTGAGAAAACCATAAAAATGACAATATGTTTCTGTGACATATTTCGTTTCAAATAAGATTGAATTATACAAAAAAATAATATATTATTAACATTAGTATTTTATGTTTAGTTCATTCATAGACACTACACTTGAAGTAATTAATGAAACAAAATAAAATATTAAAATATACGTTACAAAATTTTATATATTTTTTCATCGGTTATAAAATTAATTACAAATGTATATAAAAACCAATTGATTATAAAGGATGTGTTTTTAAAAAAAATTATTTATGTTTGAATAATTGTGTTTATAAAATAACAAAATAACAATTTATGGATTATATTAATGAATTATTAATTCAATATAATATTTGAAATTCAATTTATGTGATTTATAGACATTATATAAGAAGAAATACAATTTTATGGGTAAAATGAGTGTCTTTCTAAAAATGAATTTTTTTGCCTTTTGATGGTGAATGCATTTCAAATATGGTTTTGACACCATTATAGGTTGTATTTAACATTATAGACTTCTTCTTTTGAATATAAAAAAAATCAAATTTAAAATTGGTAGAATTTTATTATTATTTTTATAATACTCATTTATAATGAATAGTGAAAAACACTGAATTTTAATATAAATGTGTTTTTTCATCAAATTTATTTATATAGTAATATTGTTCTATTAATTTTATTTAAACTGTAATTAAATAATTTTTTTTAATCCCATCTAATTTATTTTATTGGATGAAATTTTATATTGAAATGAAATAGAAAAAATATTTGAACTTATATAAGTTTTACATAAAAAACTCATTTACTCAATCTGACAAAGGGATTAATTGTAAAACAACCCAAAAACTATTCCTAATCTTAATGGATGAGTTATTTATGAAAAAAATACCTTGACTTAAATTTTGGAATTTGGATGCCAATTGGGTTGGATTATGACATTAAAAACATTTTATTTAATGTAAACTAAAAAATTCCATAATCATGGCTCTTATTTAAAAAATAATGTGGTGTTATATAAATGATATCATAGAATATTAATATTAATTATAAATCATGAAATATTACCTACATCCTGTTAATTTTTTTTAATAATTTTTATAAAATAAGTAATTAAATTTAATTATGACCTAATGATGATGAAATAATAGATTTATTAAATAATAAAATAAGATAAATGATACTAACAATATTAAGATATATTGAATTAGAAATATTTTATGTTATAAATTTTTTTTACTACGACATGTTATAAGCTATAAAATGGGGGTTTTAATGTTATATATGTGTTTTTATTTTATTAAAATTCAATTAAATAAATATTATCAAAATTGACCTAATTTCAATTTTAAAAAATTAAAAAATTATTTAATTAATTAAAAATATTGAAGATGTTTTAAAAGTTCAAACTATATTAGATAAAGTATAAAATTTCAATATTTTTCCAATTATGCATAATTAATTTCATATAAGTAAAATTTATATAATATTAGTATTTTAAATTTTGTTTCAATAATAAAAATTAAAAGACAAAATTTATGGTTAAACAGAAAACATAAGGTTTAAAATATAAAAAATACATGTTTAAAAATTATGAATGAGAGGATTTAAAACTATACTCGTATTATCTTATAACCTAACTCTTTTTTGATACATTTAGCTTAAAAAATAATTTATATGAATTTATTATTTTAAGAGTTCCCAAGGGTGCCACTCCCAAATAATATAAAAGGGTACCCATTTTTCACACATACACACTACTCATGAACCATTTGGATGAGACAATATCAACCTGAAACACGTACATGAATCCCTCAACAATTTCATGAGGCCCTATTTTACTCACATCACACCTCTTATAAGTTTTAAGTTGTTTTTCAAAGGTGATCATTTGAATAAGTGGTATCATTTTTTATGTTCTTTAATTTTATTTCTTCTTCTATTTCCTTTAAATATCATATAACAATGGTTAATTAAAAATTTTGACTACAAAATATACTAAGATGTTATTATGTTAAAATCACCACCTAAATAAATCTCTAATTTCATCAAATGTGAAATGAGAATTTCTTCCGTTTGTGTGACAGACTACCTCCTCATCAACCGATATAGTTCATTTTGAGTTTCCATCTAAAAGAAAGTTATAATGAATAAATTAATGTCTTTATATGATATTAATGAGAAATTTGTAATTTTAAAAGAATAATATAACAATTATGTTGTTACTATACATACACAAATAAATGATAACGATGTTCATGGTTGAGTGTGAATTATCACCTCCACGAAGAGATGTGATGAACTTTTCTTCACCAAATCACTTTTATGATATATATAAGTTTATTTAAATTATTATTATAATATAAATAATATTATAATAATGCTAAAAATATGAAATAATAATTACCATTTTCGATAATGGTCAATAGATAATGGAAAACGTTACACATCTGCACGTAGGACCTACCACATCCAAGAATAATACGGTGTTCATTTTTAATACATTAATTAAATTTTCTAATTTATCAGTATAATTTTTGTATATATGTTCTTTTTTGTTATTATTATTATTATGGAGATGATGTAATTATGAAAACATGTGAAATTTACCTTGTAACATGTTCATTTTCCAATCCAGAACCGAATATCATCAAAATGTTCGATGTGAACATACATTTTTTTTTAATTTTTATAACACTCTAATAATAGATATAAAAGAAATAATAAACATAAAAAGGTTCTCAATAATGTATAAATTTACCAATTTTTTTTTATTCATGAATAAAATTATTGTAGATGATGAGTCTGATAAAATTAAGGTCATTCATCTCAATCTCATTTCATTGATAAATATTTTGATAATATAAACCTCATTATTTTATAAGGTGTATAAAACCCTTATAACATTTAATTTTGTTCAATGATTTTAAAAATTAATCTTACTATATGAAGTGTTTTAGTAAAAATAATATGAATTTTATTTATTGTACATGGAAGAAACTCATTTCCACCACTGTGTCCATTATTTTATATTTGGATTCCTTTACAAGGAGTAATTTTGTTATGTGAAAAATAAATAATATATTCCATTTAAGTGATTTTCATATTGAAAATGGTTTTTAGAAGGGATTGATTATATTAATATCATTAAATGATATCTTCTAATTTTTATGTTGAAATGTAATTTATCCTTTATTCTTTTTTAAGTGTTATGATTATATTATGGTTCTTGGGAATTGTTTATGTATATGGGTGGTTCTTTTATGAAATTTGGGTTGGTGAGAAAGTTATTTCACTCCAATTTATTATGTAAAAATATTTTTTTAATGAATATGTTTTCCCCTAATAGATTTAGGGAATATATAGTGATGGGTATTCCAAAAGTATCTATTAATGTTATCCCTATGTAGATCATAAAGTGTCAATGTATGTATGATATAGATTCCACATAGTTCCTCAATGATTTTTTATTTCTATGTGTTTTCAAGAATAATATTATTTCATGAGTTATGTTAAAGATCTTATGATTTATAGGTGAAAAAATGATATCTAGGGTCAATAAGTTTTAATAGAATAAAGTTTCCGTTCTTTATATTGTATTACTTTACTAGTATTTTTGTGATCATCCATAGTTTTTAAATGTTTTTCATATCTAATAACGATGAGTATGAAAAAAAATTATTCATAATGAATTGTAAAAATATTTTTATTGAGAAAATAATTCATGTTTCCTCATAAATGTTTTAGATTATGAAAAATGGACAGTGAGTTGATGTGTTTACCTCTTAATTTTTGGGCTGTTATGTAAAAGTTATGGAATAATTCTCTACAAATCTAAACATGAAAAGATCCTAAAAATGAATCCATAACATAACTAATGATTATTTAATGATTATTGATATGGCCTTAACGTTTGTATCAAATATTGATTTAGATAACATTACATGTTAGGGTGATATTTAACCACAAGTTACAAGATAAATATAACCACAATGGTTAAAATAATAGAAATATGAATAGTTATTTTAGAAAATTTAATGACTTTAAGAAAACATGAATATGTATATATTAGAGTTTATCTTTATCATAAGAGACTATATGATGATTTTATTGGTATAATCAAACTATCCATTTTGGTTTATATTAATGGATGGATCCAGCATGCCGCAAAGTAATAGTGGATGTGATAGAAAATGTGGTGGTTCTATAGACAATTAAACTATATGAAACAGTATCTATAATGGGAACTCACATGAATAATATAAACCAACTACACGGAGACACGAATAACCATGAGAACGTTTCTTAGATTTCTTATTCATTATAAAAGAGAGAAATTAATCCCTGTGGAATATCAAGTTATAATCATAATGGTATGTATATTAAATTACATATGTTTCGATAGTGTGGGTTGAACCACCTGGGAAAATGTTTTTAAGCGATGAAAAGATGTTATATATGTGGTAATGAAGGTATAAAATCAATTACCTATCATAGAAAAAGGAAGAGTTTTGTTGACTATAGGACAGTAAAAGATGTTATTTTAGAGTTATCAATTAAATGTTTAAAATGAGGGGTGTGTGGTCATTATGAAAATCTATGTCTAGTGAAGAAGGATTGTGAATTGGATCAACATGAAAATAAAAGTATATATTTAGAAATAACTAATTCATTTTCAAATAAATATGAGTAAATCCAAAATGGCGTATGAGTGTGATGGATTTTTCAATGATAATGTTTTGAAATTATTGAATATTCGGATATGATTCATGGATTTTTTTTTGGAAATATGTAATAAGGAATTAGATAAAAAAATCATGGTTAATGAATTAGAAATAATGATGGATGATTAGGATATAAAAATTTTAAGAACTAAATAGTTATGTTAGATCTATGGATGATGAAATGATAAAATTATTAATGCCCTTTTGAGGATGGGATTACATTGGAGGATATTGTAATTTTATTGTTTGTAACCATTATTTTATATGTTAATATTTTATTTGAGGAAGCATTATCTTTCATTTAATAGACATAAATATATATACCATTTAGGGTTTATATATTTTTGAGGTAATTATTGTTTATTTCTTTTTGTGATAGAAAATGAATGGTATGAGGTGAAATTTGAGGTTAAAAAATTTTATTGTTATTTTTGAAGATTTTATTTTTGTAATTTTATAATAAATATATTTTTTTGAAAAAGATGTGACAGCCAATCACGTTGGATAGGGCTGTAGGAATTAAAACCACAATTGATGTTGGATTGGGCTTTATTTCTTACCATTAGACTACGTGAATTACCTGGTTAGAATAAGTATTTTTGTAAGGTTAAATGAGTTGATGAAATAAGAATCAATTTATTTTGGGAATATATGTTTTATCAAATATATATCTTTGGCGTTAGAAAATGATTTAGTGATTAATTGGATAATGTTATTTTGGATGACGTTCACTATTTTGGGAACCCTATTTGATCCAAGTAAATAGAATACTATGGAATTTTATTTGTGGAAAAAGGATTTGTTATATTCTGGATGAATCTATGATGGAATTATGGTGATTTAAGTTATTTACAGAAACAATTGACATATCATGATGTTGATTTGTAGAATTATTTTTTTGAGACTTTATGACTAATATTTAATATTTGGAGAAAAATGTAAAAATGTATATGGTTGATTATGTTATAAAATAAAATTAATTTATGTATTAAAAATTATTTTGAATTATTTTTATTAATTTTATTGATAGTTATTTTTTGAATGGTCTATGTTGTACTTTGGGTATTACGTTCTAACTTAAGTGATGAAAAGTAGTCATTCTTCATTTAATGATTATTATATTTGGGGAAATATATAATTTGTATCTTCAATTTTTAGTTTTGTTTAATGTTTCAAGACATGATGAATAAATAGTTAATATTTTGTGTATTATGTCTCTTGAAGTTTATTCTTCTGTTTCTAGCTTAAAAAAGACCCTATTAAATACTCATCACTTGCAGAAAAAGACGATTTTATGGTGGAATTTAATTAAAGTAAGATACTCTACTAGTCAAGTTAGTGTAATTAATTTTGATATTAGTATAAGTAGTAAATGAATTCAAAAAATATTGAAATAGATCTTAAAAAATTACTTTTCTAACTATGAAATCAAAGTCCATTCAACGCATCCCATGTTATTGGTTTTATAAATGTTAACATTTTCCTGGTCATGATTTCTATTACTCTCCATTAGAACTCGATGGTTAGTTTTTCTTCCATATCCTTATTTTTCTATATGGAATCCTATTATTTGTTATCTATGGTGATCATTATAACTTATATTTATTTATTTTAAAGTGGAATTTTTATTGACTCTTTTTATGATGTGATATTTCAGTGATGTAATTCTGAAAAGTGAAACCATATATAGTAATCTCAAATTTATAATTGTGAGGACATAATTTCCCAAAAGGGGGAATGATGTAATATCCCATGTAATTATAGGAAAAAATTTCTTCTTTTTTTATTAATTTTTAAGAAAGTGATAGTAATTTTTCTTCAAAATGGATTCTACGTTTGATATCATACCTGACACGTAACAATGGGATTCTTCAAAATATTTTTTTGCGTATAAGACTCAGTTACGACTAAAAATAATATATGAATATTTTTATTATTTTATGTTGTTATTATATCATATAAATTAGAATGTCAAGAATGAACTATAATATATAATTATTAAAATACTTTTTTACAAATGTTTATATAGTGATTAATTATTTAGAAAATTGATTATATATGTTAATAAAGAACAATTTAATATTAAGGATATATTTTTATAAAAAACTATTTAGGTGATAATAATTGTAATTATAATGTAATCAAACTGCTATTGTTGGATTATATTATATGTATATATATATTAAAAAATATAATATTTAAAATAATATTATGTGTTTTGTAGACATTATACATGAACAAATACAATTTTTCAGATTAATTGAAGGTCTTTTTAAAAATTTAGTTCTAAAACATTTTGATGGTGAAACGATTTTAAATTTTAGTTTAACACTTTTATAGGTTATATTGAAAAATGTAATTATTTTTCAGATTAGGGACATAAAAATTCACTTTTTATTAGTTTTTTTATAAAATTTATATTAAAATGAATATTGAAAACCACTACATTATAATTAAGAATTCCATTTTGTCTAATTATTTATATAGCTATATTTTTATTTTAATTGTTTAAAACATTTATTAATAATATTTTTTTATCATTTAAATTAATTTAGTTCATTGGAAGAAATTTCATATTTTATTTGAATAGAAAAACTAGGTGAAATTTTGGATGTTTTACCTAAAAAACTAATTTTCTCTTCTGATTAAGGGATTATTTTTAATTTTAAATCTTATACTTATGTGAATAGAATTTTCAAAAACTGACATACATTGTTGTATTAGGTTTGAAAAATTTGGTCATATATGATCAAAATTTTTTCTGGTGAATATTAACAGTAATATTTTTTACCATGGTTAAAGGGTACATTAGTTAAATAAAGGTAAAAATAATACTATAATATTATAAAACAACCCTAACACATGTCATTATATAATTGGATGAGTTAGGGACAACCAAGAAAATATTGGGGAATTATTTTGGCCTTTTGAATCCACCTGGGTGTGATTATGACATTAATAATTATTTCTTTTAAGTAAAAAAATATCATAAACATGTCTCCTAAAATAAAAAAACATTAATACTATATTATATAAGTTATATATCTGACTATAAATAGTTTTTAGATAAATAAAAATTTACCTATTTAATGGTAATTTATTTATAATTTATAGGTAATAAATAAATAATTTTATTTATGAAACAATGATGATGACATAATAGATTTATAGAAGGAAGAATCAAACATATGATGATAATAATGTTAAAATTAAAATAATTTAAAATATTTGACATCAAGCAAGAATTTAATAGGTTACTATGACATGTCATTAGTCTATTAATCTTTTTTTAAAATTTATCTCTCTTTTTTAATTTCATTAAAATTATATAAAATTATTTGTTTCAAAATGGATATATAAGATATTTTATAATAATAAAAATTTATTAAATTATTAAAAACTACTAAAAATGTTTTTAAAATAAAAAATTGTATATAATATGGTATAATTGTTCATAAATTTATAAATTATGTGAAATTTAACCCATGGAATAAAATTTTATAGCCTATTAGTATATAAAATTTTGTTATCATAATAAAATTTAAAAGATAATATTTTAGGTTAAAAAAACATAAGTTTTAAAAAACAAAATAAATGTCTCCAAATTATTTGATGATAAGATTTATAATTATCCTCATATTATCATTGAAATAACTCATTTTTATGTCATTTTGAATAAAAAATTAATTTATATTAATTTAATATTTTAATATTTTCCACGGGTTCCCCTCCACTCTCTTATAAAATAGTACCCACTCTTCACCAAACTTTATACATAAAAAACCATTTATTTCAGCCAATGTCTTTAATAAAACATCTGATATTCCCTCCCACACATTCTTATGACCTTAGATTAGGCATAACGACCTTCTTATAGGTGATAAGTTGTCCTTTAAAGGTGATAAACTAAAAGAGAAGTATTGTTTTTAAGTGTTTCTATTTTATTCCATCATTAATTTTGTTTAAATATACATCATAAATAATTAACTAATAAATGGTGTTTCCCATATATATAGAGATTTTTTTATTTAAATATAATCATGTAAATCCATCTTTAGTTCCATCAGATTGGTAATAACCATTTTGATCATCTGTACAACAGATTATCCCCTCGTGAAATGATATTGTTCACCTTTCAATATATTCAATAGAGACTAGTTATAATGAAGAAATAAATGTTCATATATTAAATTCATGACATATTTATAATTATAAATGAATAATATTTCAATTATTTTCTTTCTTTCCTTACATTGGAAAATGATAATGTCGTTCGCGCGTACGTGTGAACTATCACCTCCACGAAGCGATGTGGATCATATTTATTCACCAAATCACGTGTATGATATATACATCTATATTTAAGTATATATAAATTATTATTATTATTTTAATAACATAATAATCATTATTTAATGACCAAATAATAATTGATTTATTTCTATAATGATCAGTGAAAATTTGGAAATCAGTTCTCATGTGTACGTATGATCTACTATTCCAATGAATATAACGTTGTTCATTTTGCATAATATAAAGAAAAATTTTCATTAAAATTAACAATTTATTTAAAAAACCTATTATTATGGTCATGATAATTATTATGGAGATTATGGACTTATGAAATCAGGAAAAAGTTTCATCATAATAAGTTTATTTTTTACTTATGTACCGAATATCAACAAAATGTAAGATATGAACATTAATAAATATGTGATTTTTATAACATAATAATAAGTGATATAAAAGGAATAATAAAATTGAAAATTGACCCCAATAAATTATAAATTATCCAATATTTATTATTCATGAATAAAATGATTATATGTGATGATACAAACTCATGGTAAGGGACTACGTCTCAATCTCCATTCATTGATGCATTTTTATAATATATGAATCATTATTCTATAGAGTGTATAATAAAACCCATTTAATATTAATTCAATTCGATTGGGTTCCAAATGAATATTTTTATAGGATTTGTTTTACTATATGAAAAAAAGTAATTTTTCTAAATTTCTGCAGTGACAATGACATTTCCACCATTTTAAAAATTATTTGATATTTGGATTAAACTCGAAGTCATAATGTTTTTAAAAGATAAACTAATATCATATTCCTTTTTCATGTATTTTTTTATTGTAAATGGGTTTGATAAGGGGTTGATTATGTCAATATCATGAAAAGATATCTTATGATTGTAATGTGGAAATGTTATTTTTCATTTATTCTTATTTTATGTGTTATTATTATGTTATGGTTTGGGGGAATTAAAAATGTATATGGGTATTTCCATGATAATAAGAGGGAGGGTGAAACCATGATTTCCCTAAAATGAATTGGGTAATGATATGGAGTTTAACAATAAGGTTTATCCTAAGAGATTTAGGGAATATATTGTAATGGGAATTTCAAATGTAGCTTTCAAGGTTATCCCCTATATAGACGTGAAAGATAAAATGTATATCTGATATTAATTCTCAAAGATACCATTATGATTTATGATTCATATTTTCTTTTCAGGAATCATATTATTTTCTGATGTATGTTAATGATGTTATGTTTTAAGGGATAAATGTATGATTTCATGGGTTTATAAGTATTCATGGAATTACATTTAATCTCCTTATTTTATATTCCATTTATGAGATTTATGTTCTCTTACCATGTTTTTGAAATTTGTTTCACATTTTATGGAATGGTTATGAGAAAGGAATAAGTCTTGATGACTATTATAAATATTTTTATCGAGAAAAAGAATTAATGTTTTATCATAACCTGTTTTAGATTATGAAAAAATTGATACTAATTAAAAGTGTATAATTTGTAATATTTGAGTATTTATGTAATAGTTATAGACAAATTCTATAAGACTAAATCCTAAAAATATCTTAAATGTGAACCATTGACATAACTCAATGTTATGTACCATTTTGGGCTGGGGCCTTATAGCATTAGCCTTGTGTCTTTTGGAATACCTTTTTGAGAGCGTTGCACATGACCAATGACATTCGAGTAGAGTATAAAACTAGTGAGGATGTGGTAGTGTGGTACTCTTGATATTCATTAAAATGTTATAAGTTATTGTATGTGATACTATGTTAGAGTATCGATGGTGAGGATGGGAACCTAGTATAACTATTTTAATAATGAGTTAGTTTTACTTGGTGTTCATAGTTATTTTTCATTATTTCGTAATCTGTAACCCGACAGGCTCTAGGGGGGGGGGTCTTGCTAGGTATACTATTATACACACCCAAAGTTTACACAATAAACATTTTAGGTAATCATGAGTATTGTGTAGATTAGTCTAGTTACTACTAGCTTGGGGGTTTTGCAAGAGTTATTTGCGCTTCATAGTCAATGTTGTCTTTACCTTGATTTTGGTACATAGATCTTTACTTTATGTCATTGTAGTTCATTCATGTCATTACATATTTGAACATCAATTTTATTTTATATTGGATTCTATGTAAGGGTTTATTGGTTTGTGCATTATATCTATCTTTCAAATGTGTTATCATAGAGGCTAATTCCTCTCATCGGTGTGTTTCCTATACCCATAGTCGCACTCTCCTACATGGGGCCTACTAGAGGCAGGACATGGGTGTCACAATCTCCGTACACCAATTGTCGTCCATAGAGTGTACACATTTTTTTTAAGGGGTCATGAAATAAATAACAAAAAAAGTGAATGATGGTTTTTTATTTAATAAATCATGTTTACTTTAAAAGAATATAGAAATTATATAATGGACAAAGTGGTGTCAAATTTTGTGTCGTTGTTAATATTATGAATAAAATATTTAATTTTATTTTTAGAAAAAAATTAATTATAAAACCCATAAAATTTATTTCTGAAAAAACTATAAAAGTGTTAAAATTTATATTAATATGAATTTAGTAATATTTTATATTCCTATAATAATTTTTGTCAAATATTTTTTTAAAACTTTGAAACAGAAAAGATAGAGCTAAAATGAAACATTAAAAGATAAAATTTAAAAATGAAATCCCATTTTCTCATTGGATGTAATTGAATCATTGGCCACATTAAATAATAACATTAAAACACTATAAATATTAAAGTAATATTTTAATTAATGATACATAATTTTAATTGGGAACTATATAAACCGAGTAAAAGAGTATAGTTTCATGGTATAAAATTAGGCCTCAATGAAAAAAAATTGAGATAAAGTCTCTCTCCTTGAGTCTAATATGTCACATGTTTTTTTATGTATTTTAATAATTAAAATATTTTAATTATTTAAAAAATTTATACTATTCTCATGTTAATTATTTCATTAAATTCACATATTAAAAGTTATATACAATTAAATAATAGAATAATTTTATATAGGACGTTTTTACCATATTCATATTACGTGTCATAAATGAATTTGGAAGGTTGAATATGGTAAAATAGGTCATTATTTAAACATATACAGATAATTATAATTAAACAATTATCATCTTTATAAATAAATTATTCTTTTTAGACTAATCATAAATGTTTTTTTTAATAAATGAAGAATATAAGAGTAATAAAGATGGTAGGTGGTACATAAGCATAAGTACCGTTTCCATTTTTAATTAATCATTATGGAAGTGAGGTAAATAATATTTTATCATTTATAATAATATTTATGTGAGATATACGAAATTATTACATTATATTTACTTGAATATGAAATCCATGAAGATTGGTGATTAAACTATAGTCACATCACTTCTTGAAGGCGGTAGTCCACACATACATGAAGGACATTATCACATGGTTAGTGAGTCAAATTTCGAGAAAAAAATGTTATATTATATTTCATAAATTATAAAAATGTCATTAATATAATTATATTGTCATTTATATCGCATATATTAATTATTTTTACCCTTACTATCTTCATTGTATCACATTAGTGAAAAATGAATCACATTGTTTTGCGAGGCAGCAATCCGTTTTACACATGAGCGACGTTGTCGTATCCTCTATGAAATGGAATGTAAAATTTAATGGGTAAAATAATGATTAAATGATAATATATATATTTATTACATCAATCTTTATACCAATACATGATATGTGGTAATGGGCTTAATGCCCACTGTGCCTTCGGGCTTTGTAATCGGTCTCCCTCTAACCAGTTAAGATATGTATTTCCTTTTCTTTAATAATAAAATGAGTCTTCGGCCCAAAACATTAAAAAAACATGAGAGGTAGTAATTGAATCCTAAATGGCATCGGTTATTCATGAGGTATTCTCTAGTACATATGAAGGATGACTTTGTTACCCATTTGATCGATGTGGGAGTACACCTAGGTTATAATATTATGTTAATATCATGTCAATATATGCATGATAATAATAAATATATATAATCATGTGACATGAAAAATTAAAAATGTGGATAAATAAATAATATAAAATTGCATGTTGAAGAGAGTTACCATAACTTTATTTATCCTCCATAAAATTATTCATATGGTCTTCCTAGGATTGATTTAATTCCAAAAAATTATTGTAGTTTGAAAATAGAAAATTTTGTATTTTAGATCAATATTTCATAATTTATCCTAATATTATGGATGTTTTTAATAATAGAGGAGATGGTGTGGCCTTTAATAAGCGGGGGATAAAAAAGAGTTGGTATTTTTAAAATGTATTAAGTTCTCCTACATTTTTTATATTTCACATGGGACAAAAATGGACCATTATAGATAAAATATTGATTAATATTTTAAATAAATCCATAAAATATTTTTTAGACCTGTTTTGATGTCATTTTAATAGCTATCTATTTAGATTTACCCCATGTAAACTAATGTTATCCTTAACTACACAAATTAATTTTTACTACATTCAATATTAATATTTGAAGATAATTAATTTAAAATTATTAAAATTATTTATTATTCATATTCAAAATATCAAATCTATTTTTCAATTAGAACTAATAGAGATGAAACATTTTAATGCACAATTAATTACGTAGATTTGTTCAGAATGTGGGATTTTAAGGTGAAAATTTTGATATGATTTAAATGTTTTTTATTTCATATTTCAATGTAAAATAGATTCTAATACGCTAAATTTGATTAATTTATATAAAAATATACTGATTTTACATTAATTATAAATAAATATAGAATTTAACATTATAATATATTAAAACAATAAGAAATTTTTCAATTAAAATGCAGTATCTTTAAGTATTCAATAAAAAATAAGACTTTTTAGAAAAACAAAAAAGGTTCACACTATGAAAATTTTGGAATTATATTTTATAAAATTAATATTATTCTTTTTATATAATTGTTCTATAATATGAAATAATTTTTTTTAAATTATGCTCATAACGCACAAATAATCTCTATTTTAGAAAAAAAATTGTTTTTTAGAAAAACAAATTATTTTTATTCATAATGATTATTATATTATTAAAAATTAAAATATTATCATAATTTTTAGTATTATAGTTATTAATTTTTATACCCACCAATTAAATAACATGTTTTGAACTATTATATTAAATAATTATATTTTTTAATATTTATTTTTTAAAAAACATGATGTTGTGTAAAATGAAAAATAAACAAAGTGTTTTGAATAGAACAAGATAAATTTAATTTTGTGTAAAACAAAAAAGAAAAATTAAAAAATTCGGGAAATTATAGATAAAAATAACTTTTTTTATATAACACATTATGAAATTATTATTTCACCTAATCCAATTAATTTAATAGATTTAATTTATAGATATATAATAAAATCTATATGTGTTATATTTTATTATATTATTATCATTTCATTTTACATATGATATCAAAAATAATTTTCTTTTTATAAAATATCAACATTGTACATCCTACCAACCATAAAAAACTTGCATCATTGAAATTTGAACAATATTTTTTTAATAAATGGACATATTTTTAAAAGTAAATTTTTTCTAAACCATAATCAGAAAATTGTTATTAAAATATTCACCTATGAAGAGATAAAGGGTTTTAATAGGGTCATATAGTATAATAGAATTGTAGGTTAATAAATTTTAGAAAATTGGTGGGAAGTTAGGATGTGGACCTAGAGAAATTTGTAAATGACTATATATAGTGATTGATTTAATTTATCATTGATTAGTGAATTTTCAATGGAATGATGAGGGTATCAAAAATATAAATAGCTTTTGATTTAAAATACCAACAATTCAATAGAATTGACGGTGCTATGAATTTGTTTTGTCAATAATTTTCCTAGAGTTGAGAATTTCTATTACCATGTAGACTAAGATATTATTTACATATAATGACTTGATTAGTATATTTTTTATCATTTAATAATTTAATACATTTTCAATATATTTTTCCCTAAATGAACATTGTTTAGTTAGAATTTTTAATTCCAGAAGAACAATAATAATCATTAAAAGACAACATAATCGCCAAAATCATAATAATATTTATCTACTATATTTTCAAATTAACAAAACCAAAATGGTTAGAACATAGTAAGATTATTTTATAAAATACATCACAAAACAGTATCTAAAATTCAATAGTAATACACAAAGTTCATTCGAATTCATTCCATAAATTTTTATCCCTAATATTTAAGAAACAATTTCTGAATATATATAAAACCTAACTATTAGAGGTGTTCAAAAAAACATTCTTCAAAAAATAATCCATTGTTATTCCTTAAATAATAACAGATATGTTTTTTTGGAAAATATATAATATATACCTATAAAATTTTCATAAAAACCAATGATTTTATATGCCTTCGGTAGGTAATACACACCTATCTCCCTTCAGTTGTGGGATTAAGATTTGTGGCATTGCTGAACGAAATAGGTGGTCCCCATGCCTTTATATATTCCATTATTTATACATAAAAAAATAATTCCTCCTTAAATAAAACATCATTTCATTATTAGGGGTTTGAAATAACCTAATATAATAAAATATCTCCCAAATTTTAAATAATATCATAGTATTTTATTAGTGCATAAAAACCTAAACTAGGGTATATAAAAAATTGAACATATGTTCAATGTTATTGATATAGAAATCTGATCATATCACGGGAAATTAATACGACCTCACATGAAAACATCATAATTTTAAAAATTATCAAAAACATTCAAATAATATTAACTATAAGGACATGTCCTTATTCATTACATAATCATTAGTTTTTTGTAAAGAATTAATTATTGTATATAATGAGGATAATTTTATGTTTGTTGTTTTAAATAATTAGAGAATAACTCATAATTAACAAAACCATAAAATACAATGTGGACACTTCTGATTAATATACAATTTTTTAATATTATATAATTTATAAAATCATTCTTGATTTCTTATTCGGGTAAATATCTTCAACATTTACTTGATTTATTCATTCCCCTTATCAATCCTTAAACACTATGAAAAAAATTCCAAAATGTTGGATGATAACAAAAATCTCTGTAATGGACATAAAAAAGAAAGATAACAATTATTCTTGCGAAAAAGATGACACATACTAAAATTTTGATCTTTAATATAAATTTTCATTGATTATATGAAGTTAAAAAAAATTTCACATTAAAAAAACAAAAAAAAAATCTCAATGATATGCTTCCAACCACATATGTAATTAAAACCCTTTTTCATATCTTAGAGTTTAATATTCCTAATACCTTTTAAAATCATTTTTTATTTGAAAAACCTCATGTATGACTTACTTTATAATAATTATCCAATTCATTGGAGATTTTTAATAGGGATCACCCTTCTTATATTCTCTATTGATCAGATATATTTTACATTAGCTATAATGGGAATCGACCCATTGTTTATGCTATATAAGGCACACCCATTAGAAATAATGGTGTGTAACAATTGGAATAATATATATCGATCCAAACCATTTCATAAAATTATAATGTATCATTTCATGATTAAAACTTTTTCATCATAAAAACTATTGAAAACATTTATTAAAACCATATAAGGATATAATATTACAAAAAATATCATTTTCCTTTAAAACCCCATTTTCAATACCAAAATACAGAATAAAGGGAAATATGGGTTTTAATTGGAGAAAACATGAATGAATAAAATTTAATATTGAAATAAAATAATGTATATATCGGTGTAAAATTCATTCCCTCTTTGTGTATTAAGATTAAAACTTTCATTTCATTATTTGTCAATACATTGTATATAAAAAATTTAAAAATTTTCATATTGAAAAAATATAAACCGAACTAAAAAGTGACATAAAATTTAATTTATAAATATATTTTGTCGATATACATGTTTTTATATAATTATTTTAATAAAAAAATACTTAAAAATACTCCTCACCGAATGAAAACTGAGATGTAGTACTTTACCGTGATTCTATCAAGACAATAGTGTCTTTATATATATATACACCTGGTAAGATATTATAGGTGTATAATATACAAATATGTCTCACTGAAAGAAAATGGAGATGAAGTGTCGTACCATGAGTCTAGAAAGACATTGGGGTCTTTATATTACTGAATAATAAAAATATTACAATTAATGACTTGCTTGATAAATGTTTTAGAGTTTATTATTACATTAATTTTACTTATTACAATGTTTTATACAATTACATAATAAATAAATTTTACATTGGATGTTTTGAGCATATTCATCTTATGTGTCAAATATGAAATTGGTATATTGAATCCGGTAAAAGTGGTCATTATTTAAACATATATAGAATAATAATCATGATATAAATATAATATTTATAAATAAATTATACTATTAAAACAAATAAATAATGGTTTTTTGTAAATAAATTACATTACAATCATAAAGATGAAATGTCCTACATACAAATGAGTAAATATTTCAATTTTAAATTATTATTATTGAAAGATTATAAGTAATATTTTATACTTACATAATTATAATAATATAACATATATCGATTTTTATCTTTTAATTTACTTACATATGTCATCAAGGATGGGTGTTGATGAAAATAGAGCCACATTGTTTCATGTAGGAGGTAGTCCACACGTACATGAACGACATTATCACTTTTTTAGTGAGTGAAACAATAATAGTGCAAATTAAATATTATATTTATGTAATGATATATTTTTTTAAGAATATGGTAATTATTATATGTATATCATATACATTACTATTAATTACACTAATTTACTTCCACGACATTCAATAATTAAAATATAAAACACACCACTTTGCGATGCGGTAGTCCAATGTAAACATGAATGATGTTATCATACCCCAAATAGAATGGAATATAAAAGGGTATATATGATATAATTAATCAATATATATAATTATTTTATAAATATCTCATATATTCAATATATTCATCATAATACACATCCATTAGATGTGTTAATAAAAATATGAACAACATTGGTTCGTAAGGTGGTAGTCCTATGTACACACAAATAAAGATTTCATAAAAAAGATTGAATGATGAGGGAAATTAAATAATTTTTTAAATTTACATAATATAAATATATATATTTTATATATAATCGAGATATTATATAATCACTTATTAAAAACTGAATTTATGTGGGTGGAGAGAGAAATAAAAAACACTTATTAGATAATGTTACCTCTTATTCGGGTATAATATTTTGTCACCACCAAAGGCCATTCAACGATGGATTTGTAGCCAATGTAAGGATTATGGGATAAGAGGAGGTAATTTGGGATGTTATTTTTGATGTTATTTTATGATCTCAAGAATTTTTATGGTGTGATCAAGGGATGATAGGGGTGGGAATTTATAATTGGGGGAGAGGACACATTTTGTATTGTTCAAATGAACTAAGTGCTTCAATATTTTTCATATGTAAAAATACTCAATAATTGACAATTTTTCAAAAATATATTTATAATGGTCTGTTTATGGCAATAAATTATTTTTTATACTAGTGTTTATTTTATTTGTACACTTATTTTTTCATTTAAACCCTATTAATCCCATTTTTTACTTTAACCATGACAATTAATTTTTTACTACATTCATTATTCATTTCGTTCATACATTATGATGAAGGTATTATAAGTCATAATTTATTATAACTCCAAATATGGAATCAATTTTCTCAAATTCAGTAAATATATATGGAAAATATAATTTAGAAGTAATCTTCTTGACTTGAAGAAAAAGATGTCTTTTAATGTAAAAATGATCAAAAGATTAAAAAAATTTATATAAATTTTAAATACAAAAATGATTATAAGGACATAAATTTAAAAATTTATATTGAATATAACATATTTTAAATTTAAACTAATTCAATATATATTTAAAATTATAAATTATTTAATAAAAATATAGTTTTCAGTTAAAATTCGGTATTTTATAATCTAAAATAAATCCTTTAGAAATATAAAAAATTTCCACTCTAAGGTAATTTATGTAATTAAATTTCAAAAAATGAAGTCCATTTTTTCAAATAAATTCTATAAAAATGGAAAACAAATAATATTAAATTATGTTCCCAACACATGATTATTTGTTATAGTGATAAAATATTGTTTTTAATAAAATGTTTATTTTTCTTCTAAGTGATTATTATTTTTTAAAAGTCAATATATAACCATTGAATACTAATATATTTATTAAATTTCATAGACTAAAATTTAATATATATTTTAAAAATATTATATTAAATACTATTACAGTATTAACATTTTTCATTTCATTAAACCTAATTGTTGTGTGTAATAGAATCTAAATTGAGTGTTGTGTATACCACATAGTGTGCTCATTATTTCATAAACAATAGATAAAATAACTGTTCCGTTTATTTCATTATAAAAATAGTGTTGTGTGTAATAGAATATCAACTGAGGGTTTCATCTAATGAAATCTATTATAGAGATTTAATTTTTAAATATATCATAAAATCTTAGGGTGTTATTTTTTCTTCAAAGAATGGTTTCCATGGCACATATAATTTCAGACATAATGTTCATCTTTTAAAATAATTTGGTGTTTTAGATATATATAGAGACCCCTAACCATAATCTTTTGAATCAAATAATTACCTTTCATATGATAAAGAAATGAGTTTTTTTCCTAATAAAACATATCTCTCTAGATACAATAAGGATATCTTGTTTTGGAACAAATTAATGTACGGTTAATCAACCCAAAATGAATTGGTTGAGAACATCATTACAATAAATCTTTTGAAGAATGAGTGTCCCCTTACCACAATCGAGGTTTGACACTTTCGAGGAATATTCATTGGTTATGACATATTTTATTTGTCATTCATAATTATTGATTTTAATATATGATATCCATGAATTAGATAGGTTAAACCAAAGGTTTCTTAGAATGAAAAGATTTTTTATAGATTCATAGATAATAAAATTTTTTTTTTTATTTTTTATCCCACTATGATTAAAATTGTTCATTCTAATCTTTTTGGATTCATTATATGGATTAAAAATGTGGCATATTAATACTCAGTGTGATGGAAAATGTAATAATTGACCTTCTTAGAAACTGAATGAATAAATATTGTGTTTAGAGTTTTTTTATTATTGTAAATAAGTAATAATGATATATTATCATTATAAAAGCAATATTGAGTTTCCTATGTTTTAAGATAAGTAGAAAATATTACTTTATGGAAGTTAAAATAGTAATGATCATATAAGAATAAAATTTCAATTTCCATCATTTCAGGAATGTGGGATAAAATAACGTAGATAATGTATCCAGGGAATGAGAGTATTTTTTATATGTTGATTGTGAAGGAATATATTCGGTAATCCATAGAAAAAAATGAAGTGTTTAAGGGAGGGATATGAAGTTCATACTACTATAGAATTTATGTTTTAATTTCTTACATGTTCAAACAATGGTAATTATAAGATTAAATTACATATTCTAATGGTGAACAAATATAATATGGAATGACTCATGTAATTCTAATTGTTGTAGTTGGATGATTGAAGTGTTTATTCATTTTTATGACATAATTATGATATTTTATGGTTTTATCAACGGTATTATGGTTGTATTAATATGAAACATATAAGTATTTTACAACAAATGTATTTCATTATGGATTTATAGGCACATGTTGAATGGTGGCAATAACAAAGTAATGTGTAACACCTCAAGCATCCACGGTATGATTCTCTTTGGATAATACAGTAGCGTGTGTTTTATGCAACTTCGAGTTCTAACACTCACCACAACCAATCAAACTAGCTGTTATGAATAGTAATACCCACATTTTGAAATTTTTTAAATTTTATCTTTCAAAATAGACTTCATTTTTGTATTCGGAATGTCAAAATTATCCTATGGTGAAATTTTGGTACTTTTATAGAAATCTTTTATATTTTGATCAATAGTGAATATTAATATATATTAATTAAAAACAACTTTTTTAATCCAAATAATTAACGGTGATAAATTATAATTTTGAGTAGTTTTAAACTATATTTAGAATATATTTTTACCACTTAATAAAATTTTGGTCATTGGAAATAATTTCATAATTAAACCGAACATATACAAGTGTCAAATTTCATGATAGTTATTATCTCTTAAAAACGCGCTTCTTGTTTTAACAACAAGAATTAATTTTAAATTATTTTTTTCCACTTATGTGTATTGAATTTGGAAAAATGGATTACATATTTGGAATCATTATTTCCAAATTTTGTAAAGAGGTAACTTTTATTTTTAGGCATTTTGAATAATTACTTCGGAAAATATTGTATTTACCATGGTTAATGGGTAAATCCATAAAATAAGGGTAAAAAATAATATTTTAATAATAATAAATTACCCTAAAATGTTTCATAACCATATTGTTTGATACAGTTTATACCATTGGAATCTTTGGGACGATTTTCAAACCCCATGAAGCAACTTGTAGGTGATAAGGACACTTTATATTAATTAAGTTAAAATAAATACAAAAATGACATAAGCATATATCTTTTAGCAAAAAAATTATTACATTGGGTTATATATGTTATATTTTCGACTATAAATATTAATTATAAAGTTAAAAAATATTTCCTACTTAATTATATTTTATTTATAATATTTATACATTTAATAATTAATATTATTTATGACACACTAATGATGCAATATTTTTCTTATTAATGAAAGAATCAACTAATTGTTATTATAAATGTTAAAATAAATATAATTTGAAAGTATTGTTTACATCCATGAAATTTATTAGTTAATATGACATTATAGGATGCATAAATGAATTTTTTTCTAATTAATAATGTTGTTAAGAAATTAACAAAAATCAATTATTGAATAGTGTCAAAATTGACATAATGAGTTTTCAAAACAAATATTATATTATTAATTGATATTATATTCCTAAAAATATAAGGATCGGCCAATGAACTTATATCATGATAGTTGTATCATTAATGGACCACTTGGGGGTCACATGGATGTATATTGTAGGTTTATTAACTATATAATATAAAATTACAAAGTGACATGGTAAATGTCAAAGTAATTAACGACGAGTTATAATTAAAAGATATGGTTAATATAATGACCCAAACCAGTATAAAATCTATTTGTTGAAATTATTTCGTCCCATCCCCACCATAGAATTTTAATAATCCACTTTGGAGCCATTCTATATTTAATATAAATTTATTTTAAAATAATATTTCTTGCTTTTCCAAAGGTTCCCCTCACCCCTCTTATAAAAAGGCACTCCCCCTTCTCACTAATTATCACATTGAAAGCCTTTTGGCTCAGCCAAAACCTACCCAAATATCCTCTAAACTTCCATCAATTCAACCTAGAGGCCTTAGTTTGATCAGAAATAAGCCCTATGGAGTCTTTTTGATCAAATCAAAAGGAAGACCTCAAAGAAGAGGTAAGGTTTTCCCCACCCTCTTTCAAATTCCATTATTTTTCCACATCTGCTTTCATTGTTATTCCCATTATAAAATAATGACTCCAGTATCCTCTATATACTGTGATGTTATTATAAATATGGTACATCCATATTCAGTATTCTATCCATCCTTTAAATGATTGGTCACAATACGTGCGTACGTACGACTTACCGTCTCCACGCCATGATGTAATTGTTATTAAAAACATTATTATTTGGATGGGAATAATAATGATATGTAATTCATGTAAATAATAAATATAAATTATAATGATTCTGTATATATTATATAATATCCAATTATATATTATTTTAATATCAAAAGAGTGATATTGTTGCTCGTGCGTATGTACGGGCTATCGTCTCCACGAACGCGATAAAATCCATTCTCCGTCATATCCATTGAAGTATATTTATCCTTTTATGATTAAAAATAAATTTTAAGGACTTAATATCAATTTTTATATGAATAATATACAACCTATCCATAACAAGCATGGCTTAAGTAACAAAACATATAATATAAAACGAGTATGTTAACACCCAAAACGACAATAATACTAAGATATTATTAACAAAGAAATTTTAAAGATCATATATAATATATTATTAATGCATATGATTCATTTTTAATTTAATAATAATTTTTCACCAATATACAGTAGGTTATCCTACCCTCAATCAACGAATAGTACAAGGTACGGGGTTTTCATCCCAATCCTTATTTCCCTGAGATTCATGCCATATTTTCACAATTACATTTTGTGTGGTGTATGTACTACCCATAATTGTATTCCTTATGTAATACACATTAATATAAGTGTATTTACATATTCAATGTATGAAAATTCATTGATGGGATGTATGTTTCGTAATTTACCAAATTGGTATGGGTTATTTCACAATATCTTCATTATCTGAAGTTGTTTAAACCTAATTATCTACTGGGACCTCTTTATCATCCACATCCATGTTTCTTAAAAATGTATTTTAAATCATTCTTACTATTTTACAGAATATGGGTCAATGTCTTTTATACCCTTTTTTGACTTTTTATAATATGTTTATAAATGAATCTTTATGTCATTTTCCAAAAAAGGAACTTTTTAACCTTTTCGGAAAATTAACGTAGGAATGTATTTTTTTAACTTATACGACGGAAGCAGCTTTCTTCCACCATTGTAAAATCATTGAATCTTCCCTTACATTCTTATAAAAATATTCTTAAAGTAAATGTTTTCTTTTATAATTATGTGCCTTTTTAATGATTTAAAAATAAGATATTTTACTCTCAAATTGTTTTGATTTCATCTATGTCAACATCCTTTGATAAATTTAACACTTGTTTGATGTTGATTGATTATGATAAAAATCTTCCATATTGTATTTAGGATGTTGTAATATGTTTGACTATGGATGAGTTAAATTTATGCCATTATTGGTTTTTGATTAATGTTTTGGCATTTCATATTCTAGTTTCAATATGAATTATTGTGTTATATTTCATCCTCTTCTTAAGATGAATGTGTTAGAGTAGTTTGTTTCGGGTTGGGGTCCGGTTATAGCAGACCCTCTGGGTTGGTGTCCGGTTATTAGAGGCACTCCGGGTTGGTTTCCAGTTATTAGAGGCACTCAGGGTTGGTGTCCACTTATTAGAGGCACTCCAGGTTATAGTTCGGTTACAGAGGCTCTCTAGGATGGAGTCCGGTTACAGAGGCTATTCGGGTTGGGTTCCTGTTACAGTTATAACTTAGGTCTTCGAAAAAGGCCTTGAAACATAAATTAATGTTTGGGATTATGCATTCCCATAATTATGAATGTGTTCAGTGATATAGCATGAGATTATTCGACTAGTAGAATATCCATGTGAGTAAGTAAATGGAATTATTTCATTTTTTCATTTCCATATTATTCTAAATGTTAATTTTTAAAGGCTTTTGTTTTAGTTATACATTGCCTCAATTGTTTTTCCTTATTTATGAAATTTTAATGCTATATTGTTATCCTTACTGAGCATCTCATCTCCCCCCTTTCTATGTTTTATTTTTCCAGGATGTGAAAAAAATATTTTATGACAGACCTGTAGGTATCGTCTGAAGTGGATATGAGTGTGGAATTTGGAGACTATATTATTGTAATTTTTCACTTTATGATGTAATGTAAACCTTATGAATGTATATAGTGATTCCACAGCTACTAAACTAATCTGTCTTTCAAGAATTGATCTTTTGTGATCATGCCAATGTTACGTAATAATGCACTAACTCTGGGTAACTGGGGTCGGGGCTTTATAGTTGGTATGAGAGGAATTTTGGTACAAACCTTTGAAGGTAGATTTAGACAAACTATGATTATATCACATAGACATATGATGGAATTTGAGGATTAGTATAGACGAACTTCCAAGAATTTTGGTATTGTAGAGATTTTGTGAGTTTTCTGAGCAATACATCCCTGTCTGGATACGAGCAGGTAGAGGCAGCTCTGGCACAAATGTACCTAGGGGTAAAACCCGAAAACACCACTTTGAGCTAGACTCGAATGTGAACTAGTGCACGACAACGGGTCTTGTTGCACTCTTGGTTACGACACTCCCGGGGGATATTCCTAGGATAATTATCATTATCATTAAAAACAATTATGAAGGGTTTAGGAGTATATACTTCATCAAAGAAAACATTTTATTATGATTATGGATTATATCCATAAATAGTTCAAATTAGGTAAAGTGTTTTACAATTATGTAATTTTTTATTTTGATTCATAAACTTATCTAGTTTATGCCATTGTTTAGAAATGCCTCCTAGTAGAAGGAATGGAAAATGTACCAATGCACACACTCCATGTAGGGATTTCCCTCATGGTCAACATAATTATAGTGGAGCTGGTGATTCAACGTGTGCTGATCAGCTAATCACCATACTGAGAAAACTCACTCGGGTTATGAATAATAACCTTACCCATATGGATCACCATGATCCACAGTGTGGAGGATCAATGTTAGATCGCTTCATGAGGAAACAACCACCAATGTTAAATGGGAGTACAAATCAGTTGGTAGCTGAGAAATGGTTAAGCTTCCTAGAGAAAATATTTCAGGCTTTAGGAAGCAGTTAAAGGGATAAAGTTATCATGGCAGTTTAAGGCCTCACTGAAGATGCTGATCAATGGTGGTCATTGATAAAAAACCCAAAGGAAAATGATGAAGTATCAAATATCTAATGGATAGAGTTCAATGATATTTTCTTAGGAAAATACTTTCCACGTGACCATTGAGCAGATATGGAAAGACAATTTCTGAGTTTGAGGAAAAAGGAGGATGAGAATGTTTCAAAGTATGTTTCTAACATTGCAAGTTTAGAAAAGAATGCTTTATATTATATATGTACTCCAAAAAGTAAGATTGTTCGTTTATTTGTTGGGTTAAAACCATTTCTCCGTCGAGCTTTAGTATCACAATCCTTCTCATCGTACGATGATTCTGTCTCGTGTGCTATCAAGGCAGAAAAGAAATTCTCTAAGTCTTATGACAACTATGTAAAGAAAGATAAGAAGATAATGTTGGAGAAAGAGACCGATAAAGGGAAAAAGAGAAAGAATAATTTTCCATTATGTGATAATTGTGGTATGAAACACCCTGGTACTTGCCTAAAAGGAATTGAAGTTTGTAAAAAATGTTGAGAAAAAGGTCACCGAACTCGTGATTGCAAGGGAAAGAAAGAGGCTATCAATGTTGAATGCTACAATTTTATAGAAATGGGGCATTATGGAAATGAATTCCCAATGCATCAAGGAAACATACCTCAGAAAAGGACAAGGTAGCAAGGTCATGCTTATGTTGTTACTACAGATGAAGTTGAATAATAAATGTATTTGTGTTTTTGGACTCATGGATTATATTCTGGTTATAAGAATAATGTGATATATATATGGATTGTACTGCAGTACTTGTTTTTTTTTTCATTAAGGTTTTAATATGATGATGTAATCATATTTTTAAAATATGAAAATATGAATCATTACCTTGTTTGGGGAATCTGATGTTACAACTGATTTTGGAATTTTGAAACCTTTAAGAGAGAGAATTTGGACAAGAAGAATTTTGGATAACTATAAAGGTTGGAATGGATTATTTTTAACTTTTTATTGTATGGATTAATGTTAAATAATTTCTTAATATTTTATTGGTATATTATAATACTATATTTTTAGGATATTGACAACCTACAGGACGGGGGATAAACTGTCTCGTTGGACAAAGTTGCAGGAATCGAACCCACAACCATAGTGAGACATGCCATTATTACCTTCTACTAGCCTACAGGAAGTCCCAGCATATTAGAAAAAGTTTTTCCAAATCTAAATGGTATGTATTAATATTTGTAACCTTGTACGATTAGGATAAATATAATATTTTTTTGTTCTATTATCTTTTTGAGTGAAATATGATTTTTTGGGAGAAATTAGTTGAAGGTTGAAACTCTACTTTTCATGTATATACCTATATATATATATACCTATCTCTTGTAAATTAATCCTTAAACATTAGGAAAGGTATATAAAAAAATTGTGTTATCCTAATAACTTATGTTTTATTGATCTGATGATATTTTAAATCAACATAGATTGAAGGCTTTGAGGCCCTCAATTTTACACTTGTTTGTGATTGATGACCTCAATCACCCCTAAAAATATTTAAGTTTTTCCTCCAATTATGTGTCTCTAATTTCTACCAATTTTCCCCTAATAGAGATCATAATTTGGTGGTGACTTTTTCATTTCCCTTTCTCTCTTATTAATGATAAATTTTATGAACCTTATTTCTGATGTGAGTTTTCCACAAAGGTATTTTCTACTTTTAAAATTTTATTTTCGAAGAACAATTTCAAATTTCAAGGATGAAATTTATTGAAGGAGGGTATAATGTAACACCCCAATCTTCTATGGTATGCTTCTCTATGAATAATATAGTAGCGTGTGTTGTACGCAACTTCAAGTTCTAACACACACCAAAACCAATCAAACTAGCTGTTATTAATATTATTACCCACAATTTGAAATTTTATAAATTTTATCATTCAAAATGGACATACTTTTTGTATTCGGAATATCGAAATTTTCCTAGGGTGAAATTTTGGTACTTCTTGGATAACTTTTATATTTTGATGAATAGTGTAAATTACTAAATTTTAATTAAAAACAACTTTTTTAATCGAAATAAATAATAATGATTAATTATGTATTTGGGTGGTTTTAATGTATATTTATAATATATTTTATCCATTTAATACAATTTTTGTTATTGTACATAATTTCATAATTAAATCGGACATAAACAAGTGTCAAACATTTGATAGTTATTTTCTCTTAAAAACACGCGTTTTGTTTTAACAACAGGAATTCATTTTAAATTAATTTCTGCCACTTCTGTGTTTTGAATTTAGATAAAATGGAATCCATAATTGGAATCAAGATGTCCAAACTGTGTAAATATGTAACTTTTATTTTTAGACATTTTTAATAATTTCTTCGGTAAATATTTTATTTATCATGGTTAAAGGGTAAATCTGGTAAATAAAGGTAAAAAATAATATTATTATAATAATAAATTAGCCCAAAACGTGTCCTAACCTTATTGGATGATACATGTCCGACCATGGGCATCTTTGGGTCAATTTTGGAACTCCATGCATCCACATGTAGGTGGTAAGGGACTTTATATTAATTAACTTAAAATAAATACAAAAATGACAAAAGCATATATCTTTTAGAAAAACAATTTTTACATACGGTAATATAAGTTGGATTTTAGACTATAAATATTCATTAGAAAGCTAAAACTATTTCCTACATAATGATATTTTATTTATAATTTTTAGATACTTAATAATTAATATTGTTTATGACACAGTAATGATGCAGTATTTTCCTTATTAATGAAAGAATCAAAGAATTGGAATTATAAATGTTAAAATAAATATAATTTGAAAGTACTGATGAACTCCATGAAACTTATTGGTTAATATGAAATTATATTATTTCTTAAATTATTTTTTTAGAATTAATAAATTTGTTAAGACTTTATCAAAAATCAATTATTGAATAGTGTCAAAATTGACATAAATGAGTTTTTAAAACAAATATTATTTTATTAATTGATATTATATTCTTAAAAATATAAGGATTGGTCAAAGTACTTATATCATGATAGGTGTATCAATAATGGACCACTATGGGGTCTCTTGGATGTATATAGTATGTCTATTAACTATATAATAAAAAAATACAAAGTGACATGGTAAATGTCAAAGTAATTAACTAAGAGTTACAACAAAAATATATGGTTAATGTAATGACCCAAACCTATCTAATATATATTGGATGAAATTATTTATACCCATAACCACCTTTGACCTTTTATAATCAATTATTGAGAAATTATAAATTGAATATAAATTTATTATAAAATAATATTTCTTGCTTTTCCAAAGGTTCCCCTCAACCACTCTTATAAAATGGCACTCCTCATTATCACTAATTCACACATTAAAATACTTTGGGCTCGGCCAAACCCTACCCAAATATCCTATAAACATCCATCAATTCAACCTAGAGGACACAGTTTTATTAGAAAGCCAACCTAAGGGGCCATTTTGATCAAATCAAATGGTAGAACCCGAAGAAGAGGTAAAGTTTTCACCACCCTCTTTCAAGTTCCTTTCTTCTTCAACATCTTCTTCCATTGTTATTCCCATTCTAAAATAATAAATCCTTTATACTCTATATACTATGATGTTATTATAAATATGGTATACCCATATTCAATATTTTATACATCCTTTGAATGACAAGTCACCATACATGCGTACGTACGACTTACCATCTCCATGTCGTGGTGTAATTGTTATTAAAAACATTATTATTTGGATGGGTATAATAATGACATGTAACTCATGTAAATAATAAATATAACATTATAATGATTCTGTATATTTGATATACTATCCAATTATGTATTATTTTAATATTAAAAGAGTGATATTGTCGCTCGTACATACGTACGAACTACAGTCTCCAAGAACGTGATGAGATTCATTCCCCATCGTATCCATTCAAGTATAATTCACATTTGATGATTAAAAATAATATTTAAGGAATTAATATCATTATGGATATGAATAAGATACAACCAATCCACAAAAAAACATGGCTTATGTAAAAAATATATATAAAAGAAAATGAGTAAGGCAACACCTGAAACGACAATAATACTATGATATTATTACCAAAGAAATGTTAAAAAATCATATATGATATCATATTAATGTATATGATTCTTTTATAATTTTATAAAAAAAAATTCACAATTATATTGGAGGTTATACTACCCTCAACCAAGGAAAAACACAAGGTAATGGGTTTTCATCTCACTCCATATTCCAGTGAGATTCATGCCATATTACAATTACCTTTTGTGTCATGTATGTACTGCCCATAATTTTATTCCTTGTGTAATACACTTTAATATATGTTTATTTACATATTAATTATATGATACTTTTTTATGGGATGTATGTTTTGTATGTTACCAAATTGGTAAGGGTTATTTCACAATCTCTTCATTATCCAACTTTGTTTATACATATTTATCTACTAGGACCTCTTTATCATCCACATCCATGTTTCTTAAAAATGTATTTAAAAAAATTCTTAATATTTTAAAAAATATGGGTTAAAGTCATTAATACCCGTGTTTTACTTTTTATAATAATTTTATAAAGGAATCATTATGTAATTTTCCAAACAATGACATTTTTAACCTTTTCGACAAATTATGGTAAGAATGTCTTTTTTTAAACCTATATGACAGATGCAGCTATATTCCAGCATTGTAAAATATTTGAATCTTCCCTTAAAAGCTTATAATAATATTTGAAAAGTAATTGTTTTTTTATAAATATGCGACTTTTAAATGATTTCAAAATAAGGTATTTTCTTTCAAATAGTTTTGATTTCATCTATGTTAACATCCATTGATAAATTCTACCATTTTTTAAGTTGATTGATTATGATAAAAATCATCCATATTGTATTTAAGGTTTTGTGATAAATTTGACTATGGATGAGTTATTTTTATGCCATTAATGGTTTATGATTATTTTTTTGGAATTTTGTATGCTAGTTTTAAAACGAATGTTTATGTAATATTTCATCCTATTCTTAAGATGAATGTGTAAGACTAGTATGTTCCGGGTTCGGGTCTAGCTACAACAGACCCTCCGGGTTGGTGTTCGGTTATTAGAGTCTCTCTGGTTTGGTGTCCAGTTATTATAGGCACTTCGATTTGGTGTCCCGTTATTAGAGGCACTTTGGGTTGGAGTCTAGTTACAGAGGCTCTCTGGGATGGAGTCCGGTTAGATAGCCTCTCCGAGTTGGGTTTCGGTTACAGTTATCCCATAGGTCTTGGCACGAGGCCGTGACACAGAAATTAAAGTTTGGAATTATGCACTTCCATCATTATGAATGTGTTCAGTGATATTGCATGTGATTATTCGACTAGTAGAATATCCTTGTGAATAAGTAAATGGAATCATTTCATTTTATCTTTTCCATATTATTCTGAAGTTCAATTTTTAAAGACTTTTGTTTTAGTTATACATTGCCTAAAATATTTATGCTTATTTAGGAAATTTTCTTGCTATATTGCTATCCTTACTGAGCATCTGAGCTCACCAATTTCTATGTTTTCTTTTTCTAGGATGTGAAGAAATATTTTATGACTGACCTGCAGGGATAGTCTGAAGGAGATATGAGTGTGGAAAATGGAGACTATATTATTGTAGTTTTACACTTTATGATGTAATGTAAACCTTATGAATGTATCTAGTGATTCCAAGGGTACTAAACTAATCAGTCTATCAAGACATGATCTTCTCTGATCATGCTAATGTTATGTAATAATGCACCTAATCTAGGTAACTGAGGTTGGGGCATTACATAAAGTGAATTAATTTTAAGGTGAAATATTATGTAAAATCCTAATTGTGTATACATAACCCATAATATGTACATGATACTGAGGAAATAATGCTCTGATGGGATAATGAGATTACTCATTTTCACTAAAGAATTTGTATATTATAGGGGATCATGAAAAAGTTAATTGATTTAATGTAAAATATATTAATATCTTATTTGATGAAGTTTATTTCATTTTATATCTATAAATTTATTCAATTTTTAGATATTTTATTATGGGAATACGTTATATTTAATTTTTTGAATATTTCATTATTTTATACTAGGTATATTAGGATTCATGTTATTTGTATGTTACAATAAAAAATATAATCAAGGTATTCACATGTTTTCGAATCTTACATTATGAGATATATTATGGTGTTTGGTAATAAATTTTTACCTGGTCTCAAAAAATATGATAAAATATTTTATATTTTTGGGTTATCAAATTTTCAACAAATATATTTGAGGGGTGTTAAGGTAAAATATTTATTAAAATGATTATATTTAACACTATATGCTGTTATTGATATTTTAGGAATTAATTTATAATATTTATTTATATTAGATATCATATACAATCCTTCTTTGTTTGGTTGAATATTTATAAAAAAAGAATTTATTTTCATAATTTTATCGATATTGTGGTCAATTACTATTTAAATATATCACTACAAGTATGAAAAATTCAGATTTTCTATCGATTTTATAGAGTAAGGGATACATTAAATGTTTATAAAAGCACATTAAACGGATAAATGTTTTCATTGATATAGAATTAATTAAATTGGTTATGTTTCTTTCTCTATCGTGACAGTAAAATAATCCAACAACATTAGGAAAATGATATTAAAATTCAAATGTTACCATTTATCCATTATTTGTGAAGAATTTATGGTCTTTTCAATATTCTATGATTAATGGTTTTATGGTAATTAAATTTATCCTGATCATATTCCACATATATATCTATTACTCGAAAGATTAGGGTTCTCTCATATATATCTATAATATGACTTTCCAATAATAATCTATTTATTTGAGAAACAAATTATGTTTTATTTCATGAAATCATTATCACTATCACTTCCCATTTTGAAAGGATGTCTCGTTATCCCTATATTTTATGGTTGTTTTCAATAATGGTAATTTAAAATATTGAATCACTGTTTAAAGAGCTAACATTTTAAAGAAAAAATTCATTTTGGGGGTGAGGGTAAAATGTAAAACCATGAAAATATAGTTTAAAATTATAAAATTATAGACATATTTCCTAGATTATAGTAGTACGCATTAAGATAATTATGATATATTATAACCTAGAAATTTATTATGAGGTTATGAATATGAGTAAATATATTTTGAAATAAACATTTAATCGTAATTTCAAAAAAAAATATATTAATCCTCAGAAAATAATAAGTATATTTTTTTGAAGTCATTTTATTCATCAGAAATTAATTTTTATTGCATAGTATTTTCTTTTATTTTGTGTGTGAAATTTAGTAATATCGATTTCTGCTTTTATAAATTTTATATTATATATTTTACATAATTACTAATATTAAAATATCCAAATTAATTTATGGAGTTTTTTTATTTGCATTAATTGGTAGGTTTTTATGTGAATGGTGGAAATATCAATTTTTAAAATAGTAATTTTATTTTCATTTTATTATGTAATAAATAAGTATTGTTATATTTTTTATATTTTTGAAAACAATCATATTGTCCATTTTTTATAATAACAATATTAATTCCACTAGAATGATTAATATTTCTAAATTTGATAAAAGATTGTTTTTGTCATTAAAATTGATTTTGAGAAAAATATTTTTTCATTTTTTCTTGACAATTTTTATTAATATTTATTTCCATCACTTTTAGAATTTAAATATTGAAAATTAGATATCAGATATGAAATATTTTTCCAAAATTTTGTAAACATTTACTTTTTATTTTATGTCGTAATTAATTGTAACAATGGTAAATATTTTTCACATCAGTAAGGGAAAAATCGGTAAAATGGGGTTAAAACTATGAGATAAGGTATATTAAACAACATCAAAATGGTCATAAATCAATTGATAAGAGTAATTATACCATATACATCCTATGGTATAAAATATAGGATTTTTTCAATTTTACATTAACAATAGAATTTATAAAAATTTCTGTAATGAAAAATTAATAATATCACTCTACCTATTTTAATTTATTTATATATTCACATTAGAATAATAATATGATTTTAAAAATATTAGATTTTATTTTTAAAATGCATAATTGTTCAAATCGTAGATAAATAATTGTAAATGATTTTAAAAATATCAAAAGTTACAGTCTTGTTTGTTATTGGTATAAAAAAATTTATTTTTAAAAAATGAATTATTTATTTTTTAAATATATTTTTTCAAATTACTTTATTAACATGATGCCTATAATGTAAAAATAAATGAAAATTTTCATAATTCATATTATTGACCATGTATAAAAAATAAATATTATAATAAATTATTAAAAAAAATATACAAATCAATAAATAATATAGCTATGAAGCCAAATGTTCAAAAGTTTTATAAAAAATATTTTTCAGATCTTATTAATACATTATATGTTAAATTTTAATCCTCTGTGATTGAAATAGTTGTTATAAGGGTAAATTAGATAACATGTTTACCCTGGGTTTAATACAAGATGTAAGGGAATGTATTAAATGTAATAATTTCTAAATCTTAATTTATTTCCATATATATACCCCAAAATATTATAAATTAAAATATATTTCCATGTACATTAATTTTTATTTATTATAGAATTATTATATCAATATAAATAAAAAAATAAAATTATTTCTTCTCCCCCACTTAAAGAAGGAAACCCCACCATTATCTCCATTATAATACTTTTTTTCCATAAATCTCAAAAAATACCCAAAAATGTATCTTATGATATTCCATATTCATTAAATAAGAATTTTTTTCTTCTTATAAGACTGCTCCAAGGGTCCTTAATAAAGGATCAAAAGTAGGCCAACTGAAGTGGAGGTAATCATCCAATCCATCCTCTTTCAAATTATTTCATCATATGCCTCCTTAAAATATATTGTATTCATAATAATGAAATAAAATAATTTTAACTAAATATAATTAAATTTTATTATGATTATTTATCCACAATTATTAACCCTATTCTCTGTCAAATGTTAAGGAAATGTATCTCTCCTTCATATATGTATAATACCACCTTTATATGAAGATACAATTATTTTTACATAAACAAAATTCATAGATGGTAATTGTGATGTGTAAAAAGTTCATATATAATATTTCTAAAATAATAATTTTTAAATAATTATAATATAATATATAATGTCTTACCTTCTAAGATGTTCAAAACTATAATGTCACACGTGTGAATGTAAGGACTAAAACATCCATATAGAAATGCGATTTGTTTAACATATCAAATTTACATGGATGGAACCATTAATTTTTTTTAATGAATATATATATAATATAATATATGATAATGTTTTTAATGATTAATTATTATTTACTATTTTATTGACTTTTTGATAATTGAAAATGATATTATTATGTTATTAGTACTTACCGTCTCTTTGAATAATGTAATTAATTATTATATCTCTACTTTTTTAGTATGGAACTAAATAAATATTTAGAGAAATTATATGATTTTGAATTCATCAATAATATTATGGATATTAGGTAACCTTGATGAAAGTACAATAACCAAAACATCTGAAGCAAGAAAACCATAAAAAAGAAACAGTTAACACCTAAAATGGTGATTTTAATAAGGAATTATAAACAAATGGGTGTTTAAATGTAATTAATGGATATTATTGGAAACAAAAATATTTAAAATAATTATATTGTTAATTTATTATTAATTTTAAATTTTTATACTACATCTTTTAGTTCAATCATACTATGTCAAATATGAGGTATAAGGTTTTTCCTATAGAATTTATTTCCCTAAGATATGTTATATTCTCACTAGTTATTTCCATTGCATATTTTAAATACTAGAAAATAATATATTTTATGATTATTTTGTAAAAAATATTGTGTTTTAAAAATATGTATTATTTTCACTCTTTCATGAGTTTTTGATTAATATATTACCAATGTTGTATTATTTATTATTCTCGATATTATTTCAATGATACATATTTACAGTTATGCACTCATTTATGTTAATATGGTGTATATTATTACCTATAATCTTTTTATATCCTCATTATAATCATTTTCTTGATATTTAATGTTTCATTTTCTATTATTCTATCATAGGGTTTATGATTCATATGATAGAATTTTTTATGGGTTTTAGGATACATCTAATTATGTATTGGTATTTTGTATAATTTTGTTTCTAGTGATATACCATCATGATCTACCTGTCATGAATCTCATTTGTTTATTAAATTATAATTATTTAACAATTATTAAATTAATAATACCATTTTCCACTCATTAGTACTTATTATGATTCAAAAATGGATTTAGAAAATAAAATATTTTATCTCCTATATGTTATAAAATCTATTTTCATCCATACAAGTGTTTATTTTAATTATTTTCAAGAATTATTTTAATTTTATCTTATTTATTTTAAGTCATTTTTTGACTTTTGTAATTTGTTGTAAAAATTATTATAAAAATGAATCTTCTAGAAATTGTAAAAATGAGGGAAATTGGATGTTTTACTAAAAATTTTAATGATATCATTTTTTAACATACTTGACAACAATTAAATTTCCCACATTAATGACAATTAAATCATTTAAACATTCCTTATTATTAATAATTATTTCCATACAAAAATTTAAAATAATTTTGATGAATGTTAAAAACATTCCATAAATTAACAACAACAAATTATAAATGTATAGTTCCTCTAGAGATTAGAAGCATCATATTATCCTTTTAAAATGATATTCAACATATCACATAATGATAATCCAACATTGTGCTATTCTTAGTCATATCCTACCTAAAATCCTTCTTCACAACTTGTACAAAAGAAAAAAAATAAAGGGTGAAATTATATTCCTAGTAAGGGAAAACAAGGAAGATATCAAAATATCATGAGTATAAGGGTATGAGAACATGAGAGTAACATTTTAAAATGACACCCTATATTTCAATGGTTATAATCATGATTCATAGAATAACTATTTATAGTTCATAAGACATGGATCATAAGGAAATAAATAAAATTATCGATGAGTGAATAACATTGACATAACACATAGAATTATGAAACACAAAAAAGCACAATTATATGATTTTTATAGTAGTATGGGCTTACTACCTTAACTATTATAGTTTAATAGATTCAATACCCAAACCATCATATTAGTCTAGGTACACTCCGAATACTATCAAAGATGATAATGTTTATTGTTGAATTGCATTTTCTCTCCATTCCAATTCTTTCTATCTCATGAGATATAAATCCGTACCCAATTCGTTTATGGGTTATAGAGGCATCACTCATCACATAATGAAAATCATACAAATATGTTCCATAAGATCAAATACAATTCATCAAATCATAACCCATGAAATAAAATGAGTTTCAGAAACAATTATTCATATAATAATTTATGGAAATGAGGTAGTTTTATCAATCATGTCATCATTTCATCATAGAAAAACCTGTGAGAAATTTTATTTTTCATATTTATTTCTTTATGTTTCATCCCAGAGAATTAAAATAGATTTGTAAACATTACTCTATTATAATCCTAAATAATTCATTGAAATAACAAGAATGGTATACATGGATTATATCATAATAATGGAACAGAAAGCAAAAACATATTTAACCATATATGGAAAATTATTTTGAAATACCATTAAAAACATATTTCAACGAAAATAAATTTTCATTTAAAATATCTTTTTAAAAATTAAAAATTATTATATACTTCTTAAATAATAGTGGTTGAATGTAAACTTTGAAATATATAAAAGAAATAAAAAATGAATCATTTCATTAGGAAAATAAAATTTATTGGAATGTAGATTTATAGAACAAAAAAAAATAAAGTTATTTTAGTAATATGTTTCATTGAATATTATCAGTGAAATATATAATTCATGATAAAAAAATAAAAAAAAATCTTGAGGAAGATATAATTTTATTTATGAAAAAATCCTTTAATATATTTTATAAAATCATATTCATAGATAATATCCCTCAAAAAAGTATTAAGTAAGTATCAATTGAAATAATGATCATGATTGTGGAAATTTCCATTTATACTATAGATATTGAAACATAGATTCATTTATATTTTTTAATAAAGTAAAATAGCTTATTTTTTTACATAACATCCTGAGGTTTATATTAAAAAAAAAGTGAAAACATTCATATATGTGTAAAATAAATTTAATAACTAGTTTTAATAATGTTATAAACTATTTTTATATTTTTTTGGAAAATATTGTACTATAAAAGAAAGTTTTTACAACTGAGAAAAGAAATAATGATTATTTTTTGTAAAAAAATATATTTTATACTCTTGAGTACACAAAGAGAAGAAAAAGATGTTAAATGTGACATATACATTACTTTATGAGATGAAATTTAATGTGTTATTTGGAGATATAGATCATATGAATTCAATATTAGATGAAATATTATAAAAAAAATATTTATAAATAGTGAGATGGTAACATAAAACTCTTACCTCATTTGTGACATTGAATCTAATCATCGTGGATGAATAAAATTAAATTAAAATAAAAATACAATTAATATAATTAAATTCATTATATGAAAATTTAAATTTCTTATATGTATTCCTCATATAATTATACAAGTTTATAACATAAAATATGTCCAATATAAGGAACATTGAGGGAAAAAATGCTTACCACTTTGGAAACTATTGAAACATAAACCCATAAACTATTTATACTCTAATGGATATGTAAATAAAAAAATTAGGATATTAATAATAATATACATTCAGGGGTAGTATATACAACAAAAAATTAAAACACATGTTTAATATAGAATGTGTCTCATTGAAAAAATAAGGGTGAGACGGAAATCCAATAAAAAAGCCTCCAAAACATTGTTATATGTTTCATCCTCATGTATAATAAAAATAATTTCATTATTAAAATATAATATATCCAATCGTATATATCATACCATATATTATCGAATGATGATCTTTTATTATGTGTCTATTAACTCTTCCTTGTCAATGTCATGTTTTGGTCAATAACTGATTTGTATTTTGTATATATTTTGTTTTATACTATTAAGTCCTAAATAATTGATCAGGGATTATTAACATACATAACATTATAAATTATAAAAATGTAATATATAATTATTATATATTGGTTATTAATGATCATTAAAAGTTAGAGATATAAAATGAAGTACACCATTCATTGAAAAGTTATGTCATGTGTAACCATGAACTTTGTTTCCATTTCACAGAAAGAAAGAAATAAAGAAAAGTAAATAGTACATTAAAATGAATTATTAATTTAAAATTTATATATATAACATATATTAATTAAATAACCCCATATTATCTTCCATGTAAAGCATGAACGAATAGCATCACTTCGTTATGCGGTAGTCAACCGTACACATGAATGATATTATCATATTCCCACATAAATTAAATTATTAACTATAATATTATATCACGATTCGAAAAACATAATAGTATCAATAATATCACTTGTAAATAATAAATAGATCATCATATCCCTTTGTGATATGTGGGTACAGAAAACTAATAATATTAGTTATTTAGACAATAATCCATTATACATATGAATGGTGATTTCATAATCTGTTCGATGAAAGTGGAGAAGAATTTAGGTTATTAATTTAAATAATTTCATCTCATTATATTTAAAAACCTTATTTTATTATATCAAGCAGTTTTAATTAAAAATTATAGAGGTCAAGGATGAAATAAATAATAACTCTTGATTAGGGATGTTACAACTTATTTGGTTATCTTTTTTTTAGATTACATCAAAATGAATCATAGGTTTTTTAGTAATATACTATGAGTTATATAAATATAGTACTTAATTAAGTAATTTGTTTGGTTAGGGAATTCACAAAAAATAAATTGGTAGTGTTTTGAGGATAAAAGGTTTTATGGAATTTTATATGTGTGGGGAGTGAAAAACATTTAATATTTAAAAAGATAAACTTGTACCAAAGTTTTTACCATTAAAAAACGATCCAAAATGATCGCCGATAAATAATATAATATATAAGGAAAAATAAGTCCATAAAATTTTGTTTTTAAATACTTTGAGTCATTTTAAACACTTATTTTTTTATTCCAACTCTGGGGTAAACCCATTTTTACCATAAACGATGTAAATTTTTGTTCCCCTATTTATAGTAATAGGTATGGTAAAAAATAATGATAAATTCATTATATAATATGAATTATTCTTATGAAAAATATGTAATTAGTTTTTCAGAATTCAATTCATATAATTGGACTATTTAAATTTAATATTATTCCTAGATATGTATTAAGAAAGATGTTTTTAAACATAAAATGGTTAAAAGATTATTAATATTTATTTATAAATTAATTTTTAAAATGATTCAAATTATGTAAATTGGAATAACATAAATGTAATTGAAATATATATATGATGAAAAATATTAAATTTTTTAATGATTTTTAATTCTTTAATATATATAAAAATGAAAAATATAACCATTTTTTCACAATTCGACAAAAATAAATTATTCTGACGAAATTATAAAATAGTCGCCCTTTATATAATATTGGATAGATTGAGTGAAATATTATTTTAGGGAACCCTTGAAAATTATTAATATTTGGTTGATAAAAAATTATTTATGAAGAAAAAAATATATCATTATGAGTAATCTTTGTGTATACTGATGGAATCAAAATTATGGGTTAATTTTTGGTGAGTTGAGAAACCTAGATTTTGAGTGTCACTACATCAAAACATGTGATGTTTGGGATAAATTTTAGTTGAATGAATTTGGGTTGAAATTTTATATTATTCAATACTATCTATTTAATGGTCAATTTGGATTCAAAGAGAATATAAGTGGTACAATGGAGAGCATTTAAATACCAATGATTGGATGGGTTTTGTAATTCAATATAATTTTTTAATATTCAATTTAGTTGATGTTTTGTTTCAATAACAGGAACACAAGATGATGATCCTAGGTTTTGGAAATCTCTTAAATATGGTTATGGAAATTTCATGATTATTAGATAAAAATAATGATCTCAAGAGATCATTGATGTTGATTTTTTATTGGTTGGGATGATCATTTAGCCACCAGTTAGTCAATCTGTTGGGAAATATCCCAACAATCTACATGTACTCTCCTTCTATCTGATGACCGTAAAATATATCTAGGATTATTCCCACTATGGTATTTATTAGATTCATTTTGATATATTGATGTTAGTAACCCTTTTAATTTAGGTGGTGGGGGAGACACGAGGTGATCTATTTGGCCAACACCTTACCTTATTCATCCTCCTTATTTCCAATTTATCCTACAATATTTTAATGGATATTTTTTATGTTTTTAGTTTATGATAATAACTTTATAATATGATGTTTGATCCTTTCATTCGATGATGATTTCCATTCAATTTCTATTACTATTTTAATGATTATTGCATCATGGCATAGAGAAATTATCTTTGAGTGATGGGGTGTGTGATTATCTTGTAATGTGAGTTTTCTATGATGGTGAGTTTAAGACATCACATTTTTGGTAGATTCTGTTATGATTAGATAGGTTTTTTCAAAAAATTTATGAAAAAAATGTGGGAAATTTAAATAATAAGGGTCATCTATTTTTTGTTATTTTCGTGACTTAAAAGGAGGTAGAATTAATGTATTCTCTAAATACCATATATTCTAATTTATATGGAGGTAAGCACAAGATGTATTTTTATTTTGGTTTTTATTGTCATGTTAAATAAAATTTAATATAATTTTTGATTCATATGTAATTAATATTCTCTAAAATTATTTTTGGGATTTATTTTGGATATTCATTATGAGTTTAATCAATGTTTAATTGAATGTATCTTGTGTGTATATATTTGAGGAATATTTACTATTTATATTAATTTATTTAGTTAAATATAAAATATAATAATTTATTATTTATTGATCTTTATCATTATATAAGTATGTGGGTGGTTGGAAGGTGACCAGTAAGGCAGAAATATACAAGGATGATCTTATGAATAGTTTTTTCATTCTATGATATAAATTGAAATGGTTTCATATTGAGTTTGTTAGTTTCTATATATTATCCTATTGTTTATAAAGTCTTATTTATCAAATTAATATTGAATTTGATATGTTGTCAAGTTGTGATGAGGATTAATATTCTATAAATAAATGTCCTATTTTAATAAATTATAAAAAAAATTCTATATTAAAAAAATGTCTGAATATTAATAGTAATGTAATAGGGAACCAAATAAGAACATGAATGCTGAATGGATATCCTGGCCACTAATGGACATGAACATAATTACAATAATTTACCTTGTGACATGTGAACCCTTTGAATGATTCATAATGAATTTTTATATAGACATAGTGTACATAATAGCTTCTTTTTAACCCCTTGACTGTGGATGGGTTTTGAATTTGAATAATTGTCTCTAGTTAGCCTTACGGTATAAGGTGTTTCCATAGAACCTTTGGGTTAGCTTAGAAGAATATTTGATAAACTAAAATTAAGGAACCAAATATGTCCAATAATATTTTATATGGGACTTTATAGTTGATGGAATTATTAAATTTAATATTGGGTGTCGCCATAGACTGAAAAACTAGACCAAGAAAGACATGGGTGGCTGGATGGGTCACATTATCTTTAGAGTGAGAAAATGAGATGTGATACACATGCCGAATGAGGGTTTCCATATATAAATTTTATGTTATGTGACTAATTGAACTATTTAGGATGCCTCAAACATGACATATTCTTTGAGAACCAAGTCAAACATTAGAAAAATAATTAATAAAATTTTCTAAATGAATGATTATTTAAATATGGTTTGGTGACCAGGGACCGATCAACCTAGATATATTTTTCTATTTTTTTATATGTGGTTTGGGGACTACAGACTATGTTGTATATAACATGTGTTTCTGTTGTTTTTATCTACGTCCACATGATTTATTGGATAGGCTACATATTTTTTTTGTTTTCATTATACATATATTTTTAAACTAGGTTGGTGGATGCCCAAGGCTATGTACATGGAACTATTATATCCATGTATGATTACAATTTTATATATTATTTGATTAAAAATTCCTTTGGTTTTTTATTTTTATTTAGGATGCCCCTTGTTTGGTCCCCATATATATATATTGTGTGTTTGTGTCACAATATACAACCATGTGGATGGGGATTGCTTATATTTTGATCATAGATGAAACTTTTTGGGATGTCATTGGTTTCTTCCTTAGAGTAATGAGGATTTCATGTTTGGGATTATATGGACTTGGATATTGGATGATATGTGGTTGGCCCAATCATATTACAATCTCAATGAAATATGGAAGCATCTGAATTTGGTATGTTTGATCTAGGGTGTCATGTTAAAACATTATTATCGGTAGTGGTTATATAAATTTATTAATAAAATTTTTTATTTATCTATTCATCTGACCAAATCACATGAAACTACCTAAAAAATTAATTATTATTTGCAAGACCATGTTTTTGTTTCCCTATTGAGTTATGTAATCATACCCTCTATTGGAGACATGGGAACATGGGTACATGAGAATCTCTAATGTGTCCACATGTTTATATTTGGAATCAACCTAGTGTTTGACCATTCAACATTATGGCATGGAAGAAGTGTATATACTGTGCTATGGAATGTTTCAGGGGTATAGTAGGGACTCAATGTATTTTTTTCATTTTTTATATAATATATGAATTCATTGGAGTCAGTAATAAATTAATTTGTATATTTTTATGAATATACAAGTATAATATTTTTCGTTTTTGACTATTTATTTCACATACTATATATCATGTTTAATATTATGTTGGGTATTTTATTTTTCTCTCATGTTATTCTTACTCTGATATGTGGATATAGTATTCCCAATTTATTTTTTTTATCGTCACTTCTAGTCGATATCCACTAGAATATAGGGAATCAATGTAGAGGTCATGTAGTATCTTTATTCGGTTATTTTATAGGGACAATCAGTAGCGACATTACATAAATTGGTGACATTATATGTGTAGTTAACAAAATTATAAATTTTTAAAGTGAATTCTCTTCGTTAATTAGAATGATGATTATTATTATTGAAAATTATAATTTATTATTAATTAGTTTTGTAAGATTTAGAATATACTTTAGATGGTTTTTATAGACCAAAAAATTGGTCTACCATCGTTCATAAGGTTCTATTTGTTAAATTAATTTTATAATAGTTCCATAATAATATAAATTTTTTTAAAATTTATTTAAATGATGTTTCAATTTTTTAATCATTTTAAATAGTTATCACAATTGATTATAATTATAATTATTATAGTAGGGATAAATTGTACCTATCAAATAAGGACTTAAATATTATGAGATTTCATGAAAATTAGAAGTTCCACATTCAGTTGTTGAATATTTTCAAGATAAAATTGAGAAATTAAAAATTTTATTCTACATTTATGATTATTCAATGATAAAAATATCATGATTCAATTTTGTAATTAAATAATAATTTTAAATTGAAACTTTGGTTACATTTGAAAGGGAATTTTAAACTGGGGATAAATTCTAATATGAATAAGATGATATTTCTATATTTATAAATTTTTTTTTCTTATTCACATAAAAACAATAATAATCATGATAATAATAATAATTGATAAAATTATGACAAGAAGATGTTCTATTGTGGGTATAGCTGTTTTAAATGGTATTGTATTTAAAAAATAAGTTTCTTCTATGTATTGAATGGGGAAAATGACTAATTGGAAAATTGAAAATTACGCTTCAAATAAGTGAATGAATAATCTGTCATATGATTATTTAATATCAACGAATATATTGAGAGCTTATAATATGGATGTCACAGTATCTGTTTTTTCAAATATTTTTCCCCAGATGATGAACAAGCCAAATATGAAAATTACACTTGTATGAAGTATTTATTAATGATTTTTTTAAATATTTGATATAATGATAAAATAAAAACATGTTAGTGTAAGTATAATGAACAAATCTGGATATAATAAAGCTATTTGGGGAGATATTTATCCAGCGTACTATATAGTGTTTCATATTTTTTGATGGTAGGATATATTATTTAATCACATTTGTATACAAGTAGAAATAAAGGTCTCTATATAATAATTAAACAATTAAATAAGTAGACGTAAACACTATAACCAGTCCTTGTAAAATTCTTCATTTTATTTTTAAATATTCTTTTTATTTCATAACAATTAAAGAGATATTATATATTGAGGGGATCAAGGAATTAATAACTCACATGGGATAATTTGTGGGGGGGTATCATAAAATGGTTATCACTGATTTACCCATCCTACTCTTAGTGATATAAATAAAACATGAATTCTTAGATACGATTTTACAAATATTCAACTTCATCCACATAATCAGCAAGTGCAATTGACCACTATGATATATCATCCTTATATAAACAAACAACCCATTGTGAAAAATTTAAATCATACACTACCATTTCTAATATATAATGAAAAATAATATTCTATCATTCCATATACAATAATAAATCAATATTCTGTTTCCACTTATATTTCAATAATCAAATATAGTTTTTTTCTGGAGTATCCTTATAGTATGTTTTGAAACATTTAATTTATTTCAGTTACACAACCATTGTGGATATGAAAATAAGTGATTAGAAAACAATAATAACCATATATTTAGATACATTTTAATTTATATATATGAAATGATATATGAGATGCTACCCATACATAGTTTTTATGAAAAAAAATTAAATAAACCCTTTCTAATACAACGACAAGGATATTTTCCTTACAAAGAATATGTATTTATTCAATGTAATATGAATATAGAATCACTTAAAATTATCTATAAATAATATTTCTAAATATTTATTTTAAAATATGAATATTTATCCATTTATTTTTTATATGTTGTAACACTCTAATAGATTATATCTTCATAATTTTCTGTGAATACTATAATATAGTGTGCTTTGTACGAGTGGAAATTATCATGATAATTTGTGTTTTTTCTTTTGGTGGATGTGATGAATTATTAAACAAGATATTAAATTTAAAAATGATTTTTGAAAAAGATGATTTTTTATATGGATTATATAAATGGATAATTCTGGATGTTTGGACGTGTTTTGGGTGAAATGGGCTCTAAAAACATGCATTTTGAGAGAAATAAGAATGTTTAATTATATATTTAAATGGTGTATCCCCTTAAGAGAAATATTAAAGTAGTTTAAGTGGTGTCAAATGGTGTATTAGACCATGTGAGGTGGGGATAATTGACATGATAGAGCTCAAAAATAAATTTTAGACCTGAAATCACAATCTGCACACTATTCGAAAAACTGTGGGACTGTCATACATGGTTAGATCCACATAACCATATATACAACATAGATGGTGAAAAATTACCCCAAATCCAGAAACCCAAATGTGTGGGGTATAGATCATGGGTAGTGTGATATATGTGATTTGTGAAAGGTTAGTAAAACTGGTTTTCCTAACAATGAATCACTTTAAAATATGCATAATTACATTTTCCCCTCGACACATAAAAGGATTTCCACTCTCTCCACCCAACATTTCCCTAGAATGCACCTCCCATACACTATCTCATGATCTCATCTGTATGGAAATCATCGTCCATTTTTTGTCTAATTTTATCATCGTCTAGTGTGTTTTGAGCCTCATTTTAATTTAAAATTTTCATATTTTTACATTATTTTCCCCCTGCATATGGAATACTAAATTCATAAGGGCTCTATTGCCATATTTTCATGGTTTATTATGATTTATTGTATTTATATTTAACAATATAATTTAATATCATGATTATGGATAAGTAATGTGTCTCCAGTATAATTTAGGTTGTCAATATTCTATTTTAAAAAAATGATTCATCCTTTATAATTTATCTTCGTTATGTTGCATGGTGATTCTCCTACATTATGTTTAAAAATATAAAATTTACTAAATTAAACAAATATAATACCACTGTGATTTTTCATAAACCGCATAAATATATTTTTATTCTATGATGTCATCTTTGCTAATAAAATATGGGTTTTTCAATTAAAATATTATAGAGACCATTGATGTGCAATTTTTAAAGCCATCCATATGGGTGTCTAGGGAGTACCCTTTGATTGTAAATGTCCATAGTTTAATTAAATGAATAATTAGTTGTATAAAACTCTCATATACAATATTATCTCTTACAATGATTTTTGAATGAATAAATATACATAATTATTTATATTATGTTATTCAAGAAAACATGGAAGACATAATATTTCATAATTATATTGATGGTGAATTATGTAAATCCATGGGTATTTTTCATGACCACCTTGTTTTTATAAATGACATGTAAATTTTCATATAAATCACAAAAAACAATGATATTTTAATGAATTTTTTTTATGGTATGACACCTTCTTTTATCCATTTCCAAATATAATTGTAAAGGAAATTGTTTTAACTGAAATGGTGCGGTATATAAGAATAGGTTACTAATGTCCCATGTTATGATCCATATATATATGGTGTCTAATTCGATGGATGATTTTACATTTATAACAATACAAAGTATTAATAGATAAATGGATTATTATGATAATACCTCAATCACTCAGAGGCATCCACCCATAGTCATTGGCTAGGTTACGAGAGAGTTACCTACCATTGAACATGATAAATGTATTATATGTAAATGCATCTGCACGTCCTTAGTGATTCAATAATTTTATTTCATGAAATTATAATTCAATAGATTAAAACCTTATATTAGATTATATTTCTATATAAGTGTGACATCATATGTTAACTTCATTAGATCTAAGTGATTCATTCACTGGTATTATATAGGAAATCTCTCATAGACTCAGTTAAAAACATTTAAAATTGAAAGAAAAGTATTTATCGTATATATTACACTCATATACACATATCTAGAATACATGACCCATTAATATGAGTTATATTGACCGTAAAATGATCAATATTAATTTATTATAAACAGTTTCATAAGTTAATATCCTTATCACCATGATTTCTAATATTTAAAAACATAGAATTTATGTTATTTATTTCAAAATTCAGGGTCACTGAACCTATGGGGCACAATAGTGCATGTATATATGTTCATAAAATTGTGTTTCACGGGAATATATATACATTATGGATCATGTGTCGAGGTATTTTGGATGAGGCTGAAGTAGGTTTCGATACCCATGATTGTTTAAGGCATCAATGCCCGACATTTGTTTACTATTTTCTTCATTAATTTTGATATACTTACACACAACTAATTTTATATTCACATATTTTCTTAGATTGGAAAACACTAGTAATTACATATTGTTCTTATCTGACACCCTTTTTGGTATTACTTTTGATACACATATATAACTCATGATTTTAGGTTCAGGGTAATATATTTTGTTATATGTTTTTACTCTTGTACCTGGGAGAATGAAGATCACATGACTATGTTTGAGATACTGATGGTCATGGAGATAACCCTTAGGGGAGGGGGTTTGTATAATTTAACGGTTACCTAATATTTGTATATTTCAATACATTTAAGCACGGTCATTCAAGATTATGATTTATTTTATAACAAATTATATCTTAGTATTTTATCTTAAATTCATTTTCATTTATTTAATTCCCCACTATATTTTTTTGTTCCAGAGGGCATAGTCTACAAAATATACCAAAATTAGATGCTCACAGATAGTTTGTAGCCTATATAATACGGGTATTCATGCTTATGTATCACTAGCCAATTTGCGCAGGGAATTATTTTATTGTCACTCGGGCTAAAGTGCTTTCAGCTCTATTATAGGTGTTTGTATTCCATTTTTTATGAAAATTTTTGTATTGTAGATGTGAAACATCGAATGTTTCATAAATTTTTACATATATAATTTATTTTTAGATAAAACTCATGCATGGGTAATGACCAATATTCTAGGGATGGTATTTTTATTCTAGATAATAGAAATTATATTTTATAATTACTTCACATTGGGTGATTGGTGTACTTTTTCTAGTTACTGATTTTAGGGGTTTTACACTTGGATAGATATGGAAAGTATGTATCATTAAATTCTTCATTATATGCACAATGAATTAAATTTTAATGAATATTCTATGCCATATTGGTTTCATAATAGATTTATTGGTTAATTATTATTAGAATATAATTATTGGAAAATTTTTCATTTCATTTACCAGTATTCTATGATGGGTGATTTATCATCACAGTAATTTGAATTCCATGATTACTTGATTAACTATGTTTTCCCAATATATTCTCATTCCTAGTTTGAATAATAATATTTCGATTATTAAATAATTTAACTATGTCCTCCTATATAAAGTTTGTCTGCATATTGTGGTGGTGTTATTTTATTTAACAAACTGACGTGGATATATTTGTACCATGTCCACTAATGGAATGAGTATAATCATTAATGGTTATTGTTAATGGGTTTTCATTTTCAAATTTCTAATATGCGTGGGTTCTCTATAATTGGGAATGGTAACCCATATATTTGAACCAATTCATATAGACATGTTATATTATATGATCAAATATAGTAATATCATATTAGTTTAGTGAGAACTGAGGGTTCAATTTTTAAAATTTAATTGATTTTAGATGTTGAATAATGGTGGCCCATGTTGTTAGATCATCATATACAGACTCTTATATTTCATGTCCACACATAAAATTGTAATTGTATATGCTTGAAAGCATGTTAAAACGTTTGTAACCAATTAACATTATTATTTGGAATTTTAATTCATCTAATTTAACTATGATGTATAAATATGTATAACTTGTGTAATTAAATTCATATAAGAGATCCCAACATCAAAATAATGGTTATATTCCATCTGTAAAATGAATGTTACCTATTATACATGGCCTTTATGACCCATATCACGAATTTCAAAATAAAAAACTAGACCCAAGTATTTCGGTCTGTTTATGATTCTTAGGATATAAACCCATTAAGGGTGTGTTAAATATTTAAATAAATATATGATATATGTTTTATTTAATAGGAATTTAAATAGTGTTTTTTATAGAATTGATTCCACAGATTTGGAATGGATTTAAATGTAATATAATGGGACCCTTTATACCTATTCATTCTTTAATTCATTGACAGTTTATCCCATTGAGGTGTGCACATGAAATATGGGATGGTTATTTAATGTGTCTTCAACCACTAATATGGTGTTTCATAAATAGTTCTAGTGACATTTGTTTTAAAAGCTACCCTTTTCTAGATAAAAGGATGGTTATCTCCTTTGGATAATTATTATACTAAGGCATTAGTTGATTAAAATACCAACTAAAACAAAATATTGTTTTCATCACTATATTGGTTATTAACATATTCATTTTCCTCTAATTGTTGAAAAATCCATATGGGTAGATTAAATTATGGGTTAAAAAATGTACTATAAAATATCGACCTAATAAAATATATAATTAGTTAGGTAATTTAGTTAATATATTTAGTTTTTTATACATACACTTGAAATCAATTTAATTTGAAAATGATAATTTTCTTAATGAGTGACGATATTTTTATTTTACATAAATTTAATTATTTTTAAGTTCTTGTTTCATGGAAACACATGTATGGGTCCATTTTGAAAGATTCATTCGGATTTTCCTTGAACATGAACAAGATAATTATCATGGAACTCTGTAATATCATCATTAGATGAATTGAGCTTTGTGGTTAATCGGTTAGGCCTAGTGATCATTTTAGATGAAATAATTATTTTAAATTGTATGCCTTGTGTATGTGAGGTAATATCCCAGTTATTAAAATATCCTCTAAAAATAATGTTTTGATAAATTATTAGCTCATGTATTCTGATATGAGGTTCTAGTTTGGTATCAATGTTTCTGAGTAGGACTCTTTATAATGAAACAATACCTCAATTAGATGCCTGTTTTTCAGGTATGTTAAACCATTGGATAGTATTTTCCAAAACAGATAACGTGTGAGTGTCATCTCTACATTCTCTTTATTTGCATTTTAACTCTATAGAAATCACTCCCTAAAATGGATTCTCATTGAAGATTAGGGCATGGTAGTATGGATCATGTCATGTGATGTTCTAGGCCTTGTGGATATGTTATGAACCTAATAGGCCAATGGTAATCAAACAACATTAGTTTTACCGTTTCTAGATAGAGTTGATTGGTGAGTTAAATGTTGTCTAACTCATGCATGTAAATAGAATATGGCTCTCATACAAGAGACATTATAAATAGGTTTATAGACCTGAAATCCCTCACTCGGGTGAATACGCTATTTGATCAATGATGTTTCTCTTTTTAGGTAAACCTATGAAAGGGGTTAATACGAATGTAAAAAAATATAATTTTCAATAATAATCATTTAACATTCACCTCTATACCAATTCACTATTATTTATCGATTATTTTTGTTCATTCATGGTGATTTTCTGGCATTGAAAAGCACCATATGTGAATGTGTGTTCAAATAATCATTAATATGAAGGGATTTTGGGTTCCTGGCAGAGATTACTAGTAGTGGTGCAGTTGTTTCCTTATTTTTAAAACCAAACATTGTTAGGTGAGATATTGTTAGATAAATCATGGATCACGTGGGATTACTTCTTTATAAGAGGTGTTATAAGGGGTCTCAAAGTGTATTAAAATATAGATGTGCTATTTGGAATATCCATTTTAACATTGTTGATGCATGACTCACATGGGAGTGGGTCAGGTATACATCTAGGTGTATTGGGAAAAACAACATTTTTACATGATATGTATTTCACATTGGTTGTGCATGATAACTATTTAAAGTTGAATATTTGTGATTCGCCATTTGTGAGACAAGGACTAAAGGATTTATAGAACATGATATTATGTTCATTGTGAAATGATGTTTTAGGGAAAATTAACTTATCACATTTGTATGAAAAACTAATTTGAAAAATCAATCTGGTTGCATGATACAGTTGACCAATGTTGGACATAGATTTTCATGTATAAGAGACATGGAGTTAGGTGTTGGGTAAAATGAAAGGGTGGACAATTTGAAATGTGGTAATTCATTTGGAGGAAAAACAAGGATATCAATATCATCATCAATTATTAATTGTCTAATTATGAGAACAACCAATATATTTATATTATCCTATGTATGTTGAAACATCATTAGCTTACACCAAACTACTTATAGATTTTTATCTTCTGGTTCGATGAGAAGACACAATGAAAGTTTCACTCGAGGTGAGTGTTAATTTAATCAATGTGGTTATTAGTACACCATTGACTATTGGTGGGTGATGAAACTACTTAAGATTCAAATTCAGTGTTCTCAATAAGAACCTTTCTTAGGTAGAGGGAATGAATAAGGGATGTTTTTACATTTTTGCTGGAGATGACTGGGTTTGTTTTTATTTATGTTTTTATGTTATTGTATGAATTGGTTAAATCAAGATATGTTTTTGTTACAGTTATGAATTCAATGATCCTATGTAGGGCACTGTAATGAATTTGTCCTATGGGTGACCCTCACTTGAGATGGGTCGAGGAACATTCAAATCATTCATTGGATGGTCATTTTGGAACTATTACCTATTATATATAGAGAAATAATATATATATATTGAATTATTATAATGTTTTGGGTATGGATTGAATTATTATTTTAGTTGGACACCAAATGTGGGTATTATTCTTTGAGTACCTTATGAATATCTATAGGTGGGGGATTAAGATAATTTCAGAGCTAACGTGAAGCATGGTGGTGGATTTTTGAGCAAACAATAGTTTATTTGGGATACATTATTTGGTGTTGTGTACATGTTTCAGAAATGTTCCCTGAAAAAATTCATGGAACACCATGTGATATGGCTTCAGAATCTAGTTTTTCCGATGTGTCGATCGAAGGATATGAGAATCGTTGTAACTGTCGTATGAATTTTATTGTTAGGGAACCACATCAGGTATGAACTCGGGATGGGATGTGTGAAACATCATTGTTCGACTAGTTATTTTCAATGGAATGTTGGGGTTCCTAGTTTAGTTTGTGTCAACTAGGAATTCTATTCTCTTCTGTATGGAAAAAGATGTCATGAGTTTCACTAGGACACTAATTAAATGATCATATAATACATTTTAATGTTGGTAATACCATGGATTGGAATTCTAATTTCTAAATTTAGAAACAAAGATGGGTAGAACTATATTCTCGATTATAAATGATGAAAATGGAATAATTATATCATTGGTTTTATGGGATCACTTATGAATTGTAACAATTTTTCATCCTACGATATGGTCATTGAATCAAGATTGACAATTCATGTTTCATATGAATAATGTAATGCATGATGACATGTTGAGAATTTAGAAATTTAATGAGGTTGTTTGAATGGAAATTCGTGACATGGGTATCTTGGGTGATATTTTATTGTTTCCTCAAAACTTCTTTGACATTAGATTTTATATGGTGGGATGGTAGTAATGTCATGTGTTTTGAATATGTGTAAATCATAATTGAATTTCTTTTATTTTGGGTGAATGTATAGTGTTTAACTGAGCCAATAATATAAATATGAGCATTGAAACAATTAATGGTACTTTTTTGTATGAGGATTAATGCTCAAGGGGTGTACGAGATGATTGAATGAGATTCAGGTGTACAAGGTACATAAAACATTTATTTTAATAAAAATAGGTTGGGAACATGGTCTTATTAAATAGTTGGGGTTCATTAGATGAATTGTGTGGCCTTTTAGGTTGGGTGAAATAGTTTATTAAACTGTGAATTGTTGGGATTGAGGAAGTGTGAGAAAATATCATCAAATTTAATACATGGTTTCAAATTTTGGGCATGATTAGAAATACATTGTTCTTTTCCTGCATGGTTAGTGCCACATAACTAGTAGCACCACAATGTGTAGGCATGTTTTCACAAAAACTGTTTGGGAAATCCTTATAGGCTATGTATTTTTGGTTTTTTGATATATATGGATGGTGTAGGATTATCCAAACCATGTGAACTAATGATGTATATTTATAAAGGGGAGATATTTCATTAGTTTCCCAATTCTTAACTTTGTTTCACTTTTGTTATTCCCATGTATCTCCAGTATCTCCCATGAAAATGGACAACTCCTCCTCTCCCTCGTACTTAGTGAATATCATTTGTTATTGTTATACTATATTAATTTCTTTGTGTGTTGGAATCCTTATGGAATGCCTACCAATCATCATAATTGAATCATTATTTTCACTATCAATAGGGATTGCTAAATCAATGTGCTCTTTTTCTATATTTTCATTGTGTTTGTTAATTTATTATATTTCTCTCTAAAAAATTTATTTAATTCCCAATGATGTAAAATTAAATCATATTTTGGATAAGTTATGTTTTTATATTATTTTCCATTAATATTAAATTGTATATAATTTAGTAATAGTTTGTCTAACACTAATCCTTAAACAAATTTCCATAAAAATGTAAAATTACTTTAATTAAATAAATAAAGAAAACCTAGGATTTTTTTTCCACCCCATAAATATGGTTGATGTTTGACAACTCCAATAGAACAACATCATATGGTTTGTTGAATTAAAATATTTACGGTGACTAATTTTGTAAAAATATCCATTAATGTTTTATTTTGGGTGTTTTCAATGGTTTTATAGAGAATATGTGAGTTTTCGTGAATTGGGCCAAACTGTGAGCCTAATTCCAGATTTAAAAATTTATTGTGTTTCTTTTATAACTTTTTCCATTTTTTTATTTTTTACTCATTACAACTCATAAATGTCTTCCCCTAATATATTAACACTAAAATTAAAATTTGGCACCTTTAGAAATCCATAACCAAGGTTTATTTTGGTTTTTATTTAAGGGATTGGGCCTGCCCGGAAGCCCATATCCAGTTTAGAAAAATAATTTTATTTATATAATAACATATTCAATATTATGTATTTTATGGGATTCCATGTCGCAAAAGAGACCACTACACCAAGACGTTCCCCCAGCCTCTTTCCCCAATTTTTGGAGCTATTAGGAATCACGAATTAGGGACTCACTTCTTAGGGTTTCTAAAATCGGCCAGATTTGAGGAGGTATGTTCATTCATTCATCACTCTCTCAATTCATACTATATTCCTTCCATTACAGTTCCTAAATGAATTCCTAATTATTGTGCGAAAAATTCTTGAATTTTGGCCGTTTTAAATTTTAGCTATTGGTTTTTTGGGGAGATTCGTTCAAGATTTCTCAGGTAAATTAGTCCATTTCTTTCTTCATTCATTTTTATTAGGGTTTCATTCAATGTGCATTGGGTCTCTTCTCTTATACATGAAGTCCCAAATTTCAAGATGATAAGGTTTCAAACCTAAGGTCTAACCTTGGGTTTTTTTGTTCTAATTTTTTATTTCAAGGTTTGATCTACCCTTCTTAAGGTGCGGCGGTGGTGTGTTTTTGTTTTCGCACTAAGGATTCAAGGGTTTTATATGATTTGGAAGGTGATTCCAATGTTTATGAAATATATGTGTATTATCATGTTGTATTTATCATATTTTATGTTTTATAGAATTTTATTATTTCTAAAAAAATTGGTTTTAATGATGTTTCTATTTCAATTGAATTTTAAATGAAATTTCGTGTGAAATTAGTGGTTTTCCAAAGAAATGTTTTATTTGTTTATTTGGGGATTCCCTATAAATACATAGCTGTCTTTATTGACCTTTAATAAATCTTAAAATAATGTTAATAATGTTTATACCCTTTTGTTATAGCTGCAAAAAATGGGTTCTAATTGAGTTTGTAAAGAAAGTGATGTTTTTGATCCACTTTTCTGTGAAAATGAAGGTTTTAAAAAGTTATCACTTCTTGTTTAACATGGGGATGCCCGAAAAATGATTTTCTGTTTTAATTGAAATTTATTTGGCTTACTGTACTATTTTAGTGACTTACAAGTGTGAACATAGTGTACAAGTGGGTTTCATAAGGGGTTTTCTGTGCAACACAACATGGCTTTTTGAGAAATTGTTTTATTCAAATTCAAAGTGATTATTTTGTGTTTTACGTGATATATAATGTGATAGCTACTATATTTGGTGTATGTGTCTCCTAGTGCTGTTTTACATTAAAATGGATATGTCTTAAATGCTGAAATTTTTTGAGCACAAAGGGGGAAGCCCAGGTACCTAGGTGGGGCACGTTTGTACTAGTACCGCTAGTGGACCAGATGGGTTTTGTCCCTGTTTCACCTAGAATTCGGATAACTAAAACTCTAAAGAAACTATATGGATGATGAATGGGGGCCACTAGGTTATAGTTATATTCCATAATAGTATCTCTTGCACGAGAATGAATTTTACTATGGTTACATTACACCGAGGTATGAGGTACATGGGGCACGAGACTATCTAGTGCCTAGGGGTGTTCCCGATTGTGTTGCTCATTGGATTTGTGGTATTGGACCTTGTATTTGGGTGCCTATTGAATTATATTGATAAATTTTACAGTACATCATAAAGGGAAAAATTACAATAACATAGTCTCCATATTCCACACTCATATCCCATTCAGACTATCCCTACAGTTCAGTCATAAAATATTTGTTCACATCCAGGTAAAAATAAAACATAGAAATGGGTGAGCTCAAATTCTCAGTAAGGATAACAATATAGTGGAAACATTAATAAATAAACGAAAACATTTAAGGCAATGTATAACTAAAACAAAATCATTTTATACATGAAATTCAACATAATATGGAAAAAGTAAAATAAAATAATGCCATTAACCTAGTCACCTGGATATTCTACTAGTCAAATAATCACATGCAATATCAATAACCACTTTCATAATGATGGAATGCATAGTTCCAGACTATCATAACCACGTATCCAAGGCCCCGTGCCAAAACTACAAATATGATTTTGTCAAGGCCTCATTCCAAGACACTATTTTGTCTCATGAGACCTACTGATGCATTGAGGAGCCATAGAGGGCTCCACCCATCACTTATTAAGTCTGATGAATTCCTTATATTAAAATGTTTAAACATATCATAAACCATAACAAAATTTTATCACATAAGACATGCATAAAAGAAAATATAACATTTCCAAATTTAAATCACAAGATATCAATACAACACATTGAAATAATAAAAACATTATCAAAACCATTTTAAATACCAAAATAAATGAAAAGTAAAACATGGTATTTATTTTTCTTTTAAAAAATGTTATTGATTGTAGAGGAAGATGAAACTCAAATAATGGTCATAGTGGTGGATAAGTCATTGTCGCCGCATACGTAAGACAAAACATTCATTATTTCCTTTAGTAAAAATGCTTTGTATAAAAGGATTCCTTTGGAATAAAATTAAAATTAAAAGGGGTTTATACACCCTATAATGGAATGTTGTTTATAACACAAAATATGCCTCAATTAAAGGAGATTGAGATGAAGACCCTTACCTCATGTCTGACTTGACTCGATCATTAATTAATATCATGAATAATAAACTAGAGTTAATTTTTACTTTCTTAAGAACCCTTTTCAAGGTCATTATCCCTTTTATATCACTTGTTAACATGTTAGTAACCTTATGTAATTATTTAAGATAATAACAGTCGTTTTATCGATCTTTGGTACCTGAGTCGAAAATAAACATCTTATAATTACAGGTTTTTCATGTGGTAAAATATCCATTATATCCAGAATTATATTCATGATGTTTATATCATATATATCTTATATATCCAGTATATAAATGCATTTATAATATTACATAACATTTAGAGGTAAGAAATCAATTGCACCATTCATGGAGACGGTAAGTCGTACGTACGCCTGAACGCTACTTTCATTTCTATATCGTATTTAAATGAATGAAATCATAATTATATAAAGGTATATTATAATTCCAGTATAATATTGTATATAATATCATTTATTCCATCCTTTATGCGTCCCACATATGGCATTAACGATTCAAATAACTATGAGGGGCGGTAGTCCGCACTTACTAAAATGAAATTATCGCGTTTACCCATAATGAAAATCATAAAGATATTACATAAATAAATAATACAGAAGCATAAAAAACATAAACATAATATCTTTCATATATAAATATAGTGAAATCTTAATGTCCACCATGAGATGTGTTAGAAGAATATTGAACAATCATCTTTTCGTGAGGCAGTAATTCACCACCCCCAGAAAGAGTATGTTCTTTAACCATTAGACGAAGATGTGTGTAAGTGTAAATAAAATACTACTCATAAAAAATTCCTATTATATTCATGATACTGTATTTGTTACAAAAGAAAGGAATAAAAAGAGTTTAAGGGTTTGGAGAAGCAAAATAAAACAAAATAACATAAGAGAAGACATTACCTTAAAATCGGGTAACTCTTTTTGATTTGAGCCAAAGGGTTCCTTGGGAAGACATCTACCCAAATTGAGGATTCTAGGTGTAAGAGAGGGATGTTGGGAGAGTATTTGGGTAGATTTTGGCAGAGCCAAATGGCTTTTATGGAATGAAGAAGGTGGTAGAGGTGGGGGCCTTTTATAAGAGGAGAGGAGGGACACTCTTGGAATGTCATGAAATAATACATTATTATGAAGTGATTTTCGGATTTAAAAGGTCTAAAATTATATATTTCTAGTATATTCTTATAAGAGTTATAAATACAACCATCCAAGGTGTTTTTCACAAGTTTATGTCTTATTTTTTAAATTATCTTTTCATTTTATTTAAATCATAATTAATGAGGTAATCGATGCATCATCATGGTGTCATAAAAAATTTTATTTTATTTAATGTCTATAAATTATTAAAAAAATTACCATGATATATGAAATCATTTTAACTTTCCAATGAATATTTATAGTCAGAAATATAACTTATATAAACCCATCTAATAATTGTTTTAGTAAAACATCCCATGTTTGTGACAATTTTATTTTTTCTTTAAATAAAATGTTATTAATGTTATTTTCATTCCAAAGTGTCTCCATGGGGTCCCCAAGTTGACCCATGGACTATATTGGTTAGACATGACTCATACAATAAGGGTAGGAAATGTTTAATGGTCATTTCCTATTATTATAACATTACATTTACCTTAAATAACATTAATTACCTTTAATCACGATTAATAGAACTTAAAAGTTACTGTCCACAAAAAATTATTTTAATTCCATTGAACCACATTTTAATTCCTAATAAAAATGATATATGTCAGATTTTAGAAATTCAAATCAGAGGGGTTGTAAAATTTCATTTAAAAGAAAAATCAGTTTTTTAACTACCACTTAGTAATTTTCAGTATTCATCAAAATTTAAAAGTTATCAGAAAAGTTCCAAAATTTCACCGTAGGCTAAATTCGATTTTATGAATCCAAAAATTAAGTCCATTTTGAAAGATAAAATTTATAAAATTTCAAAAAGTATGTATTACTATTCATAACGGCTAGTTTGATTGGTTGTGGTGTTTGTTAGAACTCGAAGTTGCGTACAATGCATGCTACAATATTATTCAATGAGAAGCGTATCGTGGATGCTTGGGGTGTTACATCATCCCCTCCTTAAAATGTTTTTGTCCTCGCCGTTTCATATAATATCACTATATAAAAAATACTCAGTTGATTCTTCATCATAAGTTCCTCAAGTTCCCATGTTGCCTCTTCCATCTTATGGTTTCTCTATAGAACTTTTAACAGACGAGTTGTCCAGTTTCTCAGCACATGTTCTCTGGTATCAAGAATCCTGACAGGCTCTTCGCAATATGACAGATCAGGTTCCAGTTCTAATTCCTCATATGTGACGACATGTGTTGGGTCAGGAATGTATTTTCTCAACTGTGATACGTGGAACACATCATGAACTTTTGAGAGACTTGGCGGAATTTCCAAACAGTAAGCTACAACCCCAATTCGTTCTAGAATTTCTAAGGGCCCGATGTACCTGGGACTCAATTTACCCTTCTTATCGTAATGTATAACTCCCTTCCATGGAGATACCTTCATGAAAACATGATCTCTTACCTGGAATTCCGAATCCTTCCCTCAGTTGTCAGCATAACTCTTCTGCCTTCTTTGAGCTGCGTTGATGTGGTTTTTCATTACCTTCACCTTTTCCATCATTTCCTCCACCAGTTTTGGGCCTACAAGTTTTCTTTTACCATAATAATCCCAACAGGTTGGTCTGTGACATCGGTTTCTGTATAATGCTTCATACGGTGCCATACAAATACTTGAATGGAAGATATTTTTATTGGAGAATTCTACCAGAGGTAAATATTGATCCCTCATACCCTGAAAGTCAAGTGATCATGATATCAACATGTCTTCTATGGTTTGAATAGTTCATTATTATTGTCTATCTGTTTGAGGGTGTTAAGCAGAGCACAAAACGATGTTCCGTATCCAATGCCTTCTAAAGACTTTTCCAGAATCATGATGTAAAACGGGGATCACGATCCGAGACAATCGATAGGGGTACTCCATTATGTCTCATAACATCATTAATATATAGTCTTTCTAGATGTTCAAGTGGTAGTTCTTCTCTTATATCATGAAAATGTGTGGACTTCGTGAGACGATAAAAAATGAACCATATTGCATCATTCCTTCTAGGAGTCTTTGGTAGTCCCATGACAATGTCCATCGTAATATTATCCCATTTCCACTCAGGTATGGGAGGAGGTTTTAATACTACACCGGGTTTTTTCCTTCCATCATTCACTTGTTGAGAAACCATACATCTTGACAGAAAATCAGAAATCTCCCTCTTCATGTTATCCCACCAAAAATGTACCATTAAATATCTATACATTTTGGTGCTCCCAGGGTGCATAGAGAAATTAGAACTATGATAATCATCCAACAATTCCCTCTTTAAATCAGTTATATCGGGAAAAAAAAGTCTCCTCCAAAATTTCAAAATTCCATCTTCATATACAAATTCCCTCAATCACCCATCATTCACAGTTTTAATCTTTTTTTTCAACTCATCATCATTGTCCTGATAACTCTTTATCCTATCTAGTAATGATGGTTTGGAAATCATTTGAAATTTTTTTGATTTTTCACCCTCCATGGTGATTACCATATACATATTTACTAGATCCATGAAAATAGGATCCCTTTCCACTCTCATCATGTTCAAAACTCGATGATCTTTTCTACTCAAAGCATTATCAACCATATTTTCCCTCCCAGGGTGGTAGTGTATCATGCAATCATAATCCTTGAGTAGTTCAATCCATTACCTTTTCCTCGTGTTGAGTTATTTTTGTGAGAAAATATACGTAATACTCTTGTGATCAGTATATATCTAACATTTTTCACCATATAGATAATGTCTCCATATCTTCAAGTAAAAGATTATAACAACTAACTCGAGATCATGAGTAGGATATTTTTTTCATGAATTTTTAGCTGTCGTCATGCATAGCCAATAACCCTATCATTCTGTATAAAGAAACAACCAAGTCCATTCATTAATGCACCACAATAAATAACTAACCCATAATTCCCTAATGTTAGAGTCAATATAGGAGCATTGACTAATATTTTCTTCAGTTCTTCAAAAAACTCTTCACACTCTTTTGTCCAAACAAATTTAACCCCTTTACATGTGAGCTTCATTAATGGGTTATCCAATAAGAAACAATTATGGGCAAAACGTTGATAATAAATGCCAAACCAATAAAACTACGTACCTCATTTATACTCATCAGTGTTGACCATTCTTGGATTTCCATGGTCATATAAGGATCAACAGAAATTCCATCCATATAGACAATATGGCCAAGAAATGAAATCTCCTAAATCCAGAATTCACACTTGCTAAACATCCCATATAATTCATGTCTTCAAAGAGTCTTCAGGATAATGCGCAAGTGATTTTCATGATCTTCGTAGCTTTTGGAGTATACCAAGATATCATCAATAAATACCACTAGGAAATCATCAAGATATTCCTTTAAAACTGTATTCATTAGATCCATGAATATATAGGGTTCATTAGTCAATCCAAAAGGCATTACTGTAAACTCGTAATGCCTATACCTTGTTCGAAATGATGTCTTCGGAATGTATTCCTTCTTCACACACAACTGATGGTATCCAGATTGAATGTAAATCTTTGAAAATTATTGAGCTCCATGTAGTTGGTCAAATAAATCATTAATGCAAGGTTAGGGATACTGGTTCTTTATTATTATAGCATTGATCTCCCTGTAGTCAATGCACAACCTCATAGATCCATCTTTCGTATTAACAAAAAGGACAGGGGCTCCCCGTGGAGAAACACTAGGGAGAATAAATCTTTTATTAATCAATTCCTCTAGTTGTTTCATTAGTTCAACTAATTCCATGGTGGCCATTCTCTAAGGGGTCTTCGATCTAGGCCGTGATCCAGGAATTAAATCAATGGAAAACTCAACTTCTCGTTATGGAGGATGTCCAGGTAAATCTTTCGAAAACACATCTATATATTGTTTCACAATAGGTACATCTTCTATTTGAACATTCCATTCCTATCCATCAATAATTCCATTCTCTTCATCCCCAATAATTGAATTTAGTTGAGCTACTGGGGGTGGATCTAAATAAGAATTAGGTGGTGACAATTCTGCATTAAGGATTAGGTGTTCCTTATCATCATCATCAAAAATCGTAACCTCCTTCTTCATACAATAAATCCTAACATCATTTTCTGAAAGCCAATACATGACGAGGATTATATCAAACTCAATCATAGGTATGACAATGAGATCAGCATATGAAGAACATTTATGTGCTCTAATGGGGACTGATTCACAAAACATTGTTGCAATGATACATTCCATTGGAGTTTTGACTGACAACTCCTTTGTTAAATCAAATTGGAAATATCTAATTTTCTAAGAAAACTGGGATGATATGAAATAATTCGATGATCTAGAATCAAATAAAGAATTTTTTAAACATGATGAAACCATTAAATTTCCTGCCACCACCTCTTTCGGAGCTTCTACCTCAGCAGTAGTGATATCATAAGTTTGGCCATGATCCATTGGTCTTTTCTGAGGCATGTTCCCCTGAATCTTAGGAAATTAATTTGCATAATTTCCCATTTCTCTAAAATTATAGCATTCCAAGTTGACAACTACTCTCTTTCACTTTTAATAATGAGCTTGGTGGAATTTTTCACCACACTTGTAACAAACTCTTGTTCCTTTTAAGCAAGTTCCAGGGTGTTTGTTCCCACATTTACTACAGGAATGATTTCAACATTTCCCTTCTTCAACTTATTTCCATTTCTAGATTGACCAGACAATCTCTTCTTCTATTTATTTTCTTTAATGTCATATGACTTAGAGAATATCTTTTCTTTCATGATAGCACATGAGACAATGTCTTCATACGATGAGAAGGATTGTGACACTAATTCTCGAAGTAGAAATGGGTTTAACCCATCAATGAAACGATCAAACTTCTTCCTGGGTTACATATATAATCTCCAGCAAACCTCACTATCCTTGTAAAATTAGCCTCATACTTTGCAATATTCTCATCCTTCTTTTGTCTCAGACTCAGAAATTGCATTTCCATATCATCTCGATGGTCATGAGGAAAGTAATTTTCTATGAAAATATCTTTTAAATCCCTCCATTCCATATTAGATACTTCTACATCTTCATTCATTTTTTGAATCAATGACCACAATTGATCAGAATCTCCAGTGTGGTGGTAAACTGTCATGATAACTTTTCCCCTTTCATTACTCCCCAAGGCATGGAATATTTTCTCTAGTGAACTTATCAATTTCTCAGCTACTAATGGATTTTTACTCCCATTGAATGTTGGTGGTTTCTACCTCATAAAGCGATCTAACATTGATCCTCCATGCTGTGGATTAGGGTGCTCCATACAAGTAAAGTTATTATTCATAACCTGTGTGAGCTATCCCAGTATAGTGATAAGCTGATCAGAACCAGTTGTATCACCAGCTCCATTATAATTATCATGAGTAGGAGGGTTATCCCTACATGGAGTGCGTGAATTGATAGTGTTTCCATTCCTTCCACTAGGTACCATTTCTAAACAATTTCATAATCTAGATTAGTTTATGAATAGAAATATATAATAACAAACTTGAAAAACACTTAACATAAATTGATCTATTTGTAGATATAATCTATAATCATAAAAATTTTTTCTTTTAGGATGTATATACTCATAAACCCTTCATAATGGTTTTTAAATAATATGAAAATTATCCTAATCATATCCCCTGAGAGTGTCGTAACCAAGCGTGCAGCAAAGCCCATTGTTGTCCACCAGTTCCCGTTCGAGTCTAGCTCAATGTGGTGTTTTTGATTTTTACCCCTAGGTACATCTGTGCCAGAGCCTCCTCTATCTGCTCGTATCCATACATGGATTTTTTGCTCAGAAAACTCACAAAATCACTATAATATCAATATTCTAGGATGTTCTTCTATACTAATCCTCGTAGTCTATCTTCGGGCTATGTTCTCTAATAAATGTTTATCTAAATATAGCTTCCAAGGATAGTGCTAAACTGCCTCTGATGCCAACCGTAACGCCCCGACCCCAGTTACCTAGAGTAAGTGCATTATTACGTAACATTGGCATGATCACAAAAGAACAAGTCTCGAAATACCGATTAGTTTAGTAGCCTTGGAAACACTAGATACATTCATAAATGTTACATTACATCATAATGTGAAAATCTACAATAACATAGTCTCCATAGTCTACACTCATATCCCATTCAGACTATCCCTGCAGGTCAGTCATAAAATATTTCTTCAAATCCTTGGAAAAATAAAACATAGAAATGGGTGACCTCAGATGCTCACTATGGATAACAATATAGCAGAAAAATTCATAAATGAACATAAAAATTAAGGCAATATATAAATAAAACAAAAGCCTTTTAAACATGAACTTCAGCATTATATGGAAAAAGTAAAATAATATAATTCCATTTAAATACTCACATAGATATTCTACTAGTCGAATAATAACATACAATATCAATAACAACTTTCATAATGATGGAATTCATAATTCCAGACTATCATAACCATGTAGCCAAAGGCTCCTTCCAAGACTAAAAATAATATTTTGTCAAGACCCCATGAAAAGACACTATTTTTTCTCATGTGACCTACCAATGCATCGATGATCTATAGCGGGCTCCACCCGTCACTTATTAAGTCCAATGGATTACTTATATAAAAAGGTTTAAACATATCATAAACCATAACATAATCGTATTACATAAAACATACATAAAGGAAACATAAGATTTCCACATTTCAATCACAAGATATCAATACAACACATTGATATAGTAAAAAAAGTATCAAAACAATTTTCAATACCAAAATAAAATAAAGCAAAACATGGTATTTTTTTTTCATTTAAAAAAAGTTATGGCATGTATATGAAGCTGAAACTCAAATAATGGTCACGGTGGCGAAAAGTTTGTTGTCACTGCATACATAAGACAAAACAATACTTTTGTCGTTTAGTAAAAATGGTTTGTATAAAAATATTACATTTGAATAAAATTAAAAGACAAAGGGGTTTATACACCCAATAAAGGAAAGTTGTGTATTACACAAAATATGCCTCAATGAAAGGAGATTGAGATGAAGTCCATTACCTTGTGTCCGACTTTACTTGATCGTTCTTTAATCTCCTAAATAATAAACTAGAGTTAATTTCTACTTGCTTAAGAACCTTTTTCAAGTTCATTATAACTTTTATATCACTTATTACCATGTTATAACCATTATGTAATTATTTATGTTAATAAGGGTCGTATTGTCGATCTTTGGTACCTTAGTCAAAAATAAACATCTTATAATTACAAGTTGTTCATGTGGTAAAATATCCATTCTATCCAGAATTATATTCATGATGTAGATATAATATATAAACTATATATCCATTATATTAATTAATTTATAATATTTCATAACATTTAGAGGAAATAAATGAAATGCACAGTTCATGGAGACAGTAAGTCATATGTACGCATGAATGAAACTTTCATTTCTACTTCATATTTAGTGGAATGAAATCATAATGATAATAAGGTACATTATAATTCCAGTATAATATCATATATAATATCATTTACACCATCCTTTATACGTCCCACATATGTCATTAACAATTCAAATAACTTTGAGAGGCATTAGTCCACACTTCCTAAAATGAAATTATCACGTTTACCCATAATGGAAATCATAAAGGTATTCCATAAATTAAAAATACAGAAGCATGAGGATAAAATAAACATAATATATATCATATATAAATATAGTGATATATTAATGTTCAGTATGAGAGGTGTTAAATGATGATTGAACAATCATCGTTTCGTGAGGCAATAATTCACCACCCACCGAAACAGTATGTTCATTAACCATTAAACGAAGGTGTGTGTAAGGGTAAATCGAATAAATCTCATAATGAAATCCTAGTATATTGAAGATACTCATGTTGTTACAAAAAAAGGATGAAAAATAGTTTAAGTGTTGAAGAAGAAAATTAAAACAAAATAACATAAGAGAAGACATTACCTTAAAATCTGGTAACTCTTTTTGATTTGAGCCAAAGACTTCCTTGGGAAGACATCTACCCAATGTGAGGCTTCTAGAAGTAAGAGAGGGAAGTTGAGAGAGTATTTGGAATGATTTTTTCTGAGCCAAATGGATATGAAGGTATGAATAAAGTGGTAGAGGTGAGGGACTTTTATAAGAGGATAGGAGGAGAACTCTTGGAAAGTCATGAAATGTTACATAATTATGAAGTGCTTTTCGGATTTTCAATGGTGCCAAAATTATATTTTTCAAGTCTTAGGTGATAAGGGTTTGAAATAAACACATAAAATATGTTTTTACCAAGTGTTAGTTTTATATTTTACATTGGTTTTTCATTTTATTTAAATTGTTAATTAATGAGGTAATCTCTGCATCATCATGGTGTCATAAAAAAATTAATATAATTAATGTTTAAAAATTATAAAAAAAATACCATGATGTAGGAAATATTATTATATTTCCAATGAAAATTTATAGTCTAATTTGTAACATATAAAACCCCATGTAATAATTTTTTTATTAAAATATCACATGTTTGTGAAAATTTTATTTTTACTTTAAATAAATAGTTATTAATGTCATTTTTTTACCCAAGTGGCTCCACGGGGTCCCCATGTTGACCCATGGATTTTCATGGTCGGACATGACTCATACAATAAGGGTAGGACACGGGTAAAGGTAATTTCATATTATTATAACATTATATTTACCTTAAATTACACTAATTACCTTTAATCGCGATTAATAGAACTTAAAATTTACTATTCACCAAAAATTATATTAACCCCATTGAACCAGATTTTACTTCCTAATGAAAATGATGTATGTCAGATTTTTGATATTCAAATCACAGAGGTGGTAAATTTTCATTTAAATGAAAAATCAATTTTTTAACTACAACTTAGTAATTTCCACTATTCATCAAAATATAAAAGTTATCCGAAATGTTCCAAAATTTCACCCTAGGATAAATTAGATATTACGAATACCAAAATTAAGACCATTTTGAAAGATAAAATTTAAAAAAAAATTAAAAAGTAGGTATTACTATTCATAAAATCTAGTTTGATTGGTTGTGGTGTGTGTTAGAACTCGAAGTTGCGTACAACACATGCTACTGTATTATTCAAAGAGAAGCATCTAGTGGAAGCATGGGGTCTTACAGAGGTAAAGAAAATGCCAAAGGAGATAGCGGTTCTGGGTGTTAGTCCCCATCGCTTAGGCGTAGTTGTGGATACGACTTGCGGGTGATGGCCCCCCTTTTGTGTGGAGTCATGGGGGATGCAATTCTGTTGTCATTTTTTGTATTTGGACCCCTTTTATAGTATTTAATCAAATGTATTCAGTTCAGGTTTTTTTATTAAGACTTTTTTGGCTATAAATTTCATAATTTATATTATGGATTGTTTTTAAGATTTTATGCTTTCATATTCGGGTAAATAGTTCCCAAAACAAGATAAATAACACCCAGGCACTTGTGTGAGCCCGTGGGGATAGGGAACGACCATCAGGCCTAGTCACTGGCTAGTTTTGGTGCCATTTTTGGTGGTAACCAGATTTTGTTCGTGAAATTCTTTGTTAGACATATTTAATAAAGCATAGAAGTCATACAAGAAGATATAGAAAAAAAGTAGAATTGGTTAAAATGGGTTGCTTTTCATAATATATCCATGATAATGATTTATTTTTTAGATTTTGGAAAAGGTTGTGTGTGCCTTGTGATTCCCAGCTGAAGAATGAATTTTCATGTGAAGATCATATTTCACCATTTTCTTTTCATTCTAGAAGAACCTATATGTACAAAGACCTTCTAGAGTATTACAACTCAGATAGAATGAAATGGGATATTGTTGATTTTTCCAGGAAATATATTACATGTAAACTAGTTAAATAAGTGTGGAAAATACCAAATGGGGTGATCCAGTAGTTATCAGTGCCATAGGAGCTATGGAAAAATATATACATGGATTTTTTTTTGTGGGACTACCAAATACATATCGAGGTATGAATGTGATTTGGGTTATTGTTGACCAGCTGAAAAAATCGGAAGGTTTTCTTTCTGTTTGATATATTATGTCATAGGATCATCTTTCTCAATTGTTCCTAAAAGATATTCATAGGATACATGGAGTGTATATTTCCATTATCTTTGACTGGGATCCCAAGTTACTTATATGTTTTGTAAGGGCCTTCAGAAGTCATTGGGCATAGAATTAAATTTTAGTATAGATCATCATCCTAAAAAATATGGGAAATCAGAATAGATGATTAAAACAATGGAGGATATGATTTGAGCTGTTTCAATGGACTACTATGGAATTTGGGATCAACGAATTTCATTTGTCTAGATTTCTTATAATAATAGTTTTCATTCAAGTATACATATGACATCTTTTTGAGTCATTGTATGGTAGGTGATGTAAAAGTGATGATTTTTGGGATGATGTAGGGCAATGTATGTTTATGCAACCATAATTTGAAGAGGTAGTGGCTGTGAAAGTAATGACGACCCTGCAACACATGAGGAAATATCATAGAAAGAAGAAGGACTATGTAGAAAATATAAGGAAAGACATTTCTTTTGTGGTAGGTGATCACGTTTTTTATAGATTCTCACCATGGAAAAGTGTTATGTGTTTAGGTAAAAAATTGAAACTGAGTCTATGGTACATTAGACCTTAAGAAATCATGGAGAAAAATGGATCAGTTTCCTATAGATTGGCATTGTCTCCAATGTTATCATAGGCACACAATGTTTTTCATTTTTAGATGTTAGTAAATTTTGAACCATATTCATCTCATGTCTAGAGCACAGAAGTAGTTCATCTAGAAGAAAATATTTCCTATGTAGAGAAGCATATTTAGATTATTGATCAAAGATAACATGTATTGTAGAATTAGGTGATCCACCAGGTAATGGTTTTGTGAATAATCCACATGATTGAAGAATCAACAGAGGTATATGAAAATGTTATGCGATAAAGGGACCCTCACTTTTTATAAAATAAATAAAATTGAGAGGAAGTCATTTCTTGAATGTGGGTTTAATGTAACAAACCATTGTTTTGAAATTAAACTGAAATGTATAAATATTTTTTATTTAGATAGTTATAATTAGAATTTAAATATAATTCTGTCTCTTCTATGATATGAATTTCAAAAAATTGTTATCTACAATTTTGATTAGTAACTCATTTGGAGTTGGAGGGACCAAAATGTTTTTTGAATAGTAACATAGCCTTATTTATAGTAATAAGAATAGTAATTTTACCCTAATGAATAGAAAATTGTATTATTATTTTATTTTATCAATGGTTTAACATAATGGAATATTTATTATTTTTTCAGCATGTAAATTTATTAGTTATAGATTTAAAATTTTTATTTTCGAATGAAATATGATTTTATTTAAAAATTAAATTAAAAACATATTGAAATTATTTTTCAAAAAATGGAGTTTGTTTTTTATTTTTTCACATTTAATAATGTTTAGGGATAATTGTATTTATTCTTTGGAAATTCTTGAATTTTTTATTAATAGTAAAATATGGTAATTTTGATAAATGCTAAATATTTGTTTTATTGCATAATAGTTAATGTAAGGGTAATGAAAGACCAATTATTTTGAACTCACATTCACATATTACTATTTTTTGTAACATTATTCAAGACTATTCAAAGTCTTTTGAAAATATATTTAACTATTTTTTTAAATAATTTAAAACCTCGCCTCTCCTCCACTATAAATACCACCCTCATTCACCTCTTCCTCTCACACCTCAAAATCCCTGTAAATTTCCTATATCATACAAAATCCTCTCCTAACACATCTCACCAATGTCCAATACCTTATGGTCTCACCAAAAGTCCAAATCAAAATTCCTTAAGGAGAATCTCAAGGGGAAGAGATCAGGATGAAAGGATCCCCTTTAATTTTCTTGTGTTTTATTTTCATTTCCTTTTATTAATTATACTTTCATCACCTCCCCTTATCCAAGAATCTTTAAATATCCATTATTATATATATTCATGACTTTTATCATGTTTATTTAAATATTCATCATCATTATTCCTCTCCTCTTCGTTATTTTCTAAAAATAAAAACACCATTACAGATGGGCCAATTTACCAAAATCGGGTTTGATGTGTTTTTAATTTCATTTGTATCCCTCAAAACTATTTTTAAACCCATTATAATGGTTCAAAATTATTTTATAGTGTATTATATATCCTCTATCCTAATATTGATAAATCATATATACATAATAGTATGTTATATAATGAAACTAGTTCATTATTTTCAAAGAGCCTCCAAAATGATCTAAACTCATATCACTAATTATTAATCTGTTAATCCTCTTAATAATCTATAACTGAAATTATTTATGGAATAATTTATTATTCGGAAAAAATATTAATACCATTTAATTCCACTTAAGGAATTTCATTTCTATAAAACAAACAAAATAAAATATTATACAGCCAATGAAATCATGTCAAGAACGCACTTGAAACAATAGAATAAACGAAAAAATAATAATTAATGGGAAAACTATGTAATTATATTTTCATATAAGTTGTTATAAACATGAATATGATTATTTATGATATTAATAACACTATTTTAACCATTATAGATATGGTTTTAAAAAACTTCTGTAAGACAAACCCAAGGTAATAGAATTCTAAACCCAATTTCCAATATTTGGGTTAACATTCTTATTTAATCATTATCTTGTATTAATATTGTTGGTGAGATGAATTTTTATTTATATTATGTTGTATTTTGATTATTTATAGTTTATATAAATATCCATTTCATTATGTTAATTATCTCTCAAAACATATTTTTAAGGATAATTTATTTTAAAATCCTTTTAAATGTTTCATTAATAAATTTAAAAAAGAATGTTTATATATATATATATTGGACGAGTGGTTTCTCCTGTGATAATGATACTTTATTAAATTGTGATGTTCCATAGACATAGTTATGTTTTTCTAGCCCATTATAGTTCATCATATGTTGGTTTCATCCCATTATAGCTCAATATATGAGAGATGTGCCCCATTATAGCTCCCTAATGCATTGGGTACTGCGAAGATAGAATTTGAGCAAATAGTAATTATATGTGTAATGTTTATTGTAAGAATTATATTTTATGTATGTCAGTAGGAAACTATGTTATGTATCCAAGCATGTTAATGGGTTTTTATGATATGGGTTTTTAGGGTTTTTATGTTTTCACTTGACTAACGATTTCATTCCATATATCCCTTACCGAGATTTTTGTGATCATCCCATGGTTTTAAATTTTTTATCACATATTATAATGATGTGTATGTGAAGGATGAATGAAAATTTAAATTTCATTATGATTTTCTCAAAAAATGTGTTTTATTTGAAAAGTTTTATATTTTTAGAAAAAAAATGTATATTGTTTTAATAGTATCCAAATATAAGATTATGAGATGTAATGAATGTTTTATATCCTAATTAACTAAAACTCTAATCCTAAAATGTCCCAAAATGTGTATGAATTTATTATCATGTCTAAAAATATGATTATATAATGTATTAAGGATGGTTCCATATAATATTCATTAATTACATCAATGTTACTAGTTAATTTTTATGTCTATAAAGAATTAATATGAATTCATATAGTAAATTTCATCATTAAAGTGATTTATTTTGAAATTTATCATTTTTCACCTTTAGCTGATATTATTAAAAAATAAGATCTAATCTTGAGAGGTTTTTTTCTCCACGATGTTGGTCAGAGATTTTATGTATCCAATTTAGATTATATTTCATAATTATGGTGAACATGTGGAGCTCTTGGTATTCAATTCATAGTCTCATTAACATTTCATTCTTCCTAAATGTGCACTAGCCTACAAAAATATAATTCACTGGGATGTATAATAGCATTATAAAAATACCCTTTTAGTAACATTGTAGACTCCTCTAATTCTATCAATCTCATTTTATATGGGATCATATATTAGTGTCACTTTGTGTTAGAAAACCATTGATAACTCCACTAATTGATCTGGTGTAATTCAGAGAAAATCTCTAGGGAATACATTAATGTATTTAATTATTACCAAAATATATAAATTTTTGGTAATTTTATTGAAAAATATATTATAGAATTATATTCTTATTTATTAGATATAAATTCCCACACCATTCATGCATTATCTTTACAATATTCATAATATAAAATTATTTGGTATATGACCATGGGATTATTTATGAAAAGAAAATAGATTATATTTTTCCTAAGAGTTGAAGAAATATTAATATAATGATATCCATTCCATTCCGGGTATAACATAATAGTAATACAAAATAAGAATAATTGGGTTTTTTGGGAGAATCATCCTAGATAAACAAAAAATTGAACATTTAATAATATAGTATGAAATGATATATCCAGTATTTTTTAAAAAATATATATTTACTTTGACGCATTGTGGTGTTGATTTAGATTGTCAAGGAAATATGGAGGATATAATTGAAAATAGAGAGTATTGGTTAAATAAAATATTAACATATCATTATTCAATCTAAATTTTTCCGTCAACTATTTTATTATATTTTAAATTGGATTAAATGGTTATTATAATATAGAAACCTTTATAATAAAAATTCAGTCTATAATAGATAAGTAAACAACATATCCACATACATAAATGAATTATAATATAATAACATATGATGTATCTATGTATAGACATGTTAATATATTAATACATTATATTTAATATTATCTAGAAATTTATAGATACTATCTATAACAAAACTTATATTTCATATAGGATTATCACATATTATTTAAGATGAAAACATAACAACAATATTTTTATGAATTTAACTGTTTAGTGAAATTATAAAATTATCGTAACAAAACATGAATACATATGAATAATTTGTAATTATATAAATCTATAACTATTATCGAAAAAATAAAATATATAACGTTTTGTATATCCAATTACTTGTTGACATGAATTAAAAACATGGTGATCTAAAATTATTTTATAATGTTGAATAATATAATCAAAATACAAAAATAAGATAATACTAAAAGGTGATTAATAATTATAATCATCATAATTTCATAATTATAGGATAATAATATTTTTTAAATCATCTTAATGATACATTGAATGTATCTAATTCATATAAATTATTTATCAAATCATTGTGGGAAACTTCAACATAAAAAATGTGAACAAATATAGTATTGTATTTTGGAAAAACATGTGTGTGAAAATCATAAAATCAATAAATTTTTTAAAAAATAGATTCTTTATGAATAATAAATGTAGCATCATATTATATATGGATTTATAAAAATCATTAGAGTGATATATAAATTTATGTGAAATCATCAAATTATAGTATCCCAATAATCATCCTTAATTCAAAAATAAAATATATGAAAATATCCAACATGAAATAAATCCTTGAAATGAATACTATTTTTAAAATGAATATTGGAAGGTATATATCAATTAGTAGTTCTTTTTCTTCAAAAAACTAAAAATGAAAAAATAGGATATAATATGGTGTTATGTAAAACCATAAATTAGTCGATGATTAATGGGAAACATTAAAATAACTATTGAGTGGTTTTGAAAATAAATATTTTGTCAAATCAATCGAACTGTCTAAGAACCCATTCCAACATAATAATTCTATAGATACCATGATTAAAATAGAATGAAATACTATATTTGAGAAAATACAGTTTTATTTAGTTGAATCACTCTGAAAACATTGATAATTAGGTGATAGGCCCAAAAGAAAAACATTTGTTTTTAGAGACTTCATACCTTCTGTCATGATTTATTTGATTCTGTTTATGCCTCTGGAATAATTTACCAATGTTCAATAAATTGTTATTTTAAAAGTGAATTAAAATATTTTTTATCAATATTGATGTATTATAGTCATTATAATATACTTTTAAATATTATTATTTATTAATGGTGGAATGTTTCAATAATATATTTATTTGAATTATCTAGTTTTTTTATTTTGATTATTTTTTGTATAAAAAATAGATATTTATATAACAATAATTTGAATAAATATTATTATATAATTATAAATTATTAATATCTTATCTTAACATTCTATATAATTATTTATAATCAATGAATTTACATCATCCTTAAAGGCAATTAAACAACCATTAACATGATATGCTAAAAAAGGAATGTGAGTAAACTATTAGAAAATGTATATAGTTTTATAAGGATATTATATTATAATAATAAAATGATATATATGTATGTAGTCTACACTATCCAACCATATATATGGTGATGCATAAAAAATAAAATCAACCTTGGATGAGGTTAACAAATGATTATTAGGAAGTTTAAAAAAGAAAGGGTACGAATATAACCATATATTATAAATATATTATAATGATTTTAAATTATAATAAGGATAATAAATTCATGATACTTCTATAGTAGATTCATAATATTATTTTTTTTAATAAAGATTTATTTCCGTTGAATGGATTTTGAATATGAAAGGAAAATGGATATAATCTTATGTTTTTATTGATGTATGAATGTTTTTTAAGAAAATAATTCTTCTGGGGATTGGATTTAGATGACATTAAAAATTTTAAAGAACACTAGGGGTCTTAGGGGAATTGAATTTTTTATATTTTACTCTTTTTAGAGTGATTTATAAGTGAATTTACATCAGATGAATGTTATAATATTTATACTAGATTGGAGGGGTAATTTTAGAATAAAAATTAAAAAATAAAAAAGATCAATTTAATGAATTCAATTCTTATTCTATATTAATATTTAATAATTATTTCACTAAAACAACATTATTTCTAGTTTTTTAAACAATTCCAACAATGAAATTATTTTTTATACGTGTAATGATATAATGAAAGATTATTTTTTCTAATGTTATAGATAATAATTTTTTCTTTAGAAATTATTTCTCATGATTTTCAATTGAGTTTATTTTTTATAAATAATTTACAAATTTTTTTAAATACATTTTAGGTTGTTTTACAAAAATATATAATTATGTAATTAATCATTTCATAGACATTATATCACTAAATATTTTTATTCCAAAAAAACATTACCACTAAAATTCACCTTTGGATGATTTTACTAGCAAATGTAATAAATGGGATTAATTTAAAAAAATAGTTTCAGCCTTAGCCTATTTTATATTTTACATTATAAATATGGTTCTTAAAAATATTTTAACATAAAGATTACTAAGAATTCACACATAATATATAATTGTTTATAGAATATGAATATTTATTTTAGAGCTCATTAATAAATATATGATAAAATTTTATTCTTGTTATATTTTATATTAATGTTGTTTTTATATTATAAAAGGGGTTTTACTATTCTAATTACAAATATTAAAATCTAATGATATGGTTTCTATTATTAAAAAACATATTACAATACCTATAGTAATATTTATAATAGAAAATCTCAGGTAAACCAACAATGACGCATGGAATGGCCCGTGATAAGGCCCAAATTTATTCCCAGTCTCCAAGGACTGGAATCCAGAACCAAAATATCATACAAAGTAGAATGGTATGTTTTTCATCCTCCCTCATCCATAAGATGAGAATAAAATATGAATAATATCATAATTTACAAATATAATATCTCATATTTAAATAAAATAAATTACTAAATTCAATATGTAACATTTAGTTAAAAAGCATGAATAATCTTTAAAAATTCCATAAAAGTGTAACATGATACAATATGTGGTTCTTCCACATCCGGATTACCTGCCTCCATAATCATGTCCAACTGAAAAGGAATCATGATACATGAGATATTAATCAACCACATGATTCTCCTCCCTTTAATTATATCATTTTAAACAAAGGATATAAATTCCCAATGGAAAAAATTATGGTTTGGGATGTAAAGAATATTTGGATACAAAAATATTATATTTAAAATTCATATCCATGGGCAACAATTAGATATTATTATTAAAAAATTTATAAAACATGTTATGAGAAATAAAATCCATGTAAAAAATCTCCCAAGAGATTATATTTAAAAAAATATTATTACATGAAAAAATATATCAGTTTTTAATAATCAAATTGCTATGAATTATTTTTTACCTAACCAAATAAATAGATACATAAAATATGTTTCATTAAAAATATTCAGATCATGGTCATGTTAGAAAATAATTATATAAAATATTCATACACATATTTCTATATCAAGGAATCTAATGAGGTAGATCAATGATGTGAGGTTGTATAAAACTAAAACACTGAGACATATAATGTATCTAAAGCTAGAATACATGACTCCTAATGTCCAAGAACCTTGGTCCCTCAAAAAGGTGAAGAATCTTAATAACCAAATTTTTCCTCATGTATAGACCATAGGATAGATAAACCAACCTCCTGAATGATGTTATTGATTATTCCTCATTAATTGGTGATGAGTGGGACTGAGATGAAATCTAGGAGAACAATTATTCCCTGAAAAAAAAATTAAATTTAAATGTTCAAGATAGACATTCTGATACAGTCACAACTGAAATAAAAAACCTATAGGATAAGAGTTTAAAAATATTATAATGTATCAACATACCTAATTACATGAAACATATATCTACACATCCAAAAGAAACTATGATTTTCCACTATGGAGATGAAGAGATCAACTAGTGTCACCAGGGAACCTCTAAACATTAAAATTTGCAATTTGGATCTAAGGTGTGGAATTAGATTAGATAAGGTATTACATTTCATGATAATAAATATTAACCATTTAGTAAATGTTTCACTCAACGACAATAATGGAGAGACTCTAGGCCTCTCCAACTGGTTAGTGGTTATATTTATAAGGAATTGTATTCTAAGATATCTTCTTGTTTGCCATTAAGTATCTGAAGAGTATGAAATCGAGTTTGTGATGAGTTATTTTACCCTAAATCCCACTAAAAACTCATCGATAGTATCCAACTACCTAAAGCCTGGTACCTACAACCATTCAGGTGATCTGCTATACTGCACCATCAAGATGGGTCCCTCAATTGTCCCACCATCTTCATCCTATTACTAAAAAATAAAGTACTTCTAAAAATTATAAAAATGAACTAAAAATTAAATTTTCAAAAATATATTGACTCCATACCAAATTCCATGTATCGTGGTATCATAATTCTCTCTAATATTAATGATTATTTGACATAAAACAAATCCTGATCATAGCTCGAAAAAGGGATATGTTCATTTTTTCTTTATCAATACCTAATACCCACATGTCCTTTGGTTATCCTTAACACACATACATATAACCTGAATAGAAGGGGTCGTATTAAAAACTATACCTTCATTGGTTGGTCTACATTCTAAACTAGTCTTTCAATAACTAGGGTGTCCGGTTTAATGTCAACATCTTCCCACTCATCTGTATTGTATAACTGTGGTTAATTCTTCTTCTGTTTGGAAATTTGTAACATGTTATGGATATATGATAAATAATATTGTAAATATAAATTATAAATTATCAATATGATTTTAGAAAAATCTCAAATGAGATTAAATAATTAGGTACTAAGGTAGCCTTATTTTTTAAACATCGTTTTCCCAACTGAGGTGACGATATTATAAATTCTTGATCACCTAAAAAAATTTAAAATAAATGAAGATTTCAATAGACATTTGATTTTAAACTCCAAAAATATAGCACCAATATTTTCTTGATCAAATATATAACAACATACATTTCTATATTGATGATGTGTCTAATGAAGGACTATTCTCTAAACTCTTCCAAATAAAGAGGAAATCTGCATGACCTATAATTAAGTTACTAAAATTAACATATCGTAATCAAAGAATGATAACAATTTTTAAAGGATAAATCTACTATGGGATGACGTTTCTCCCAAAATATAGTAATTTTATGCAAATAAAACTATGTAAGGTCTTCTACCCTTATTAAATACTTGATAGAAATGACATATTCGTAGTTATTTAGTAAATAAATAATAACGCATATCATATCCTTAAAACTAAGAGTCTATGTTATATCTGTAACAATGTCAACAACAATGTTAAATAATTTATTTATTGGAATGGTTAATGATTTCATTAAAGTATCATTCATTTGATTCGACATGTCAGTCACCAATATACAAAACAAACACTCTATCATCGCATTAATAACCACCAATAACATTATGATTTCATGGATTATCTTGATCAATTCAAGGTTCTCAAACTGACTCAATAAATGACTTTTTTTCCAATAACGTCTGTCTTAAGCTAATCAGATCAATCTTCCGTCCTCAAAAGATAAATAGTCAATCAAGAGAATAGGAACATTCACCCATTATCTCCCACTGATTCTATTATTACGTTAGTATAAAATATCCAAATCAATGTATCCACTACCATGTTCCAATTTTTTATTGTGATTGAAATTATATAATTGAAGGTATAATGGTATTCTAAACATTATTGATGTATCATATTGAGAAACCATAATTTAAGGACCAAGTATTTGTCTCATGTATAAATCCATTTTAATTTGGATAGAATTACTTGTTTGGTCCTACTATTGATGCACTATATGTTTGTAATGTTTTTTGTGTGTCTAGGGATTGTCATTATCTTGAACCAAGGTAGGTAGAGAGAGACCCTAGGACACATGGTTATTTAAAATTGTACGCCTTGGCCCACCTAGTTACTCTTAATCGTGTTGTACTAGTTAATGTGGGGAAGTAGTGCGCACAGTTTTCTAAAACCATATGGTAGGGACACTTGGAAATTGTATAATTTCAATAGTTTTTAGTTTAGGTGATTCGTAAGACTAGGTCATGGTTTCCCTACCTATCCAACAAATCTATATGGTAACCCTCCTAATCAGTGAGTCATTCGTTATTGCAAAATAGTTTGGCCAACCATGTTCCCAAAACATACACCTTTGGGGTTAAATTATAAAAATATACATAATGATTTTTCTAAATCACCCCATTCCTTCGTGGATCATTACAGTAGAGAGAAATCTCTTACCTCACACTTTTTGAGATCCCAACCCCAATTCCCTATGTTTTAATTCCATTCTCTGATCCAAAGTCTAATTCAATCTCACATTTATCATGTTAGATGCGCATCTTTATGTAATAAATTATTCTTGAAACGTTATTCATTTTTATTGTCCTTGATTTCGTTTTTTAGATTCTTTCTCGTATTATCTATTTTCAAGTAATTGATACATTCTTCGGATCAATTTTCATGAAGGACCAAGAATGGATAATACTGGATGTGGATAGTCAAACACACATAAGGTAGGTGGTCTATAAATATTGTCTTAGGTTTCTCTGTCTTCTAAATTTCCATAGTGTTGGCACAATGATTCAAATGGGCATGCAATAATAAATTCAAGTGTATTTAGTATAATCATTATGCTCATAATCTAGAGACCATAATATATAGTTTAATCAAATCATTTAAGGTTGAGACCTCAATTCATTACACTCCTAGTAGGGTGTTTGAATAATTATCCATTTAGTGGATGGTTTTGTTTTTATATGATGTCGTTTATGTGTACAATGGATTGTCCCTATTAGTGGTAATCCATTCCATGATAAAATAAATTTTGAATTATAATGTTTAGCCTAGTATATGATAATATCAGATGAACCTTCTAATTTACAACATTAAATATAATTATTGAATGATATTTATGAATTGAAGTTTTATTAGGAATGATAATTCTCAAAAATAAATTTAATGAAATGGATTAATGTGGATTTTTAGAAAACATTACCATGAATTATGTTAGAAATAAGTAATACTAATTAATTAACTTTGTATTTAATTAAAAAATTAATAATTGAATGATCCCTTTATCCTCTTTACATGTATGATAGATAATGGAATTGAAAAAATGGGTATCTAAATGTGTGGACTATTAATTGGAATTAACAAATTAATGAATCAAGTATAATGTTTACATTGTATATGGACCATGGAATCATCAGAAATGTATTTAGACTCGATATAGCCATGACTACCAAAAATAATTCCATATCACAATTGGATACCATTCTAATTCACAAATGTCTGTTGTAATGGATAATTCCCCTTAGAACCTAATCGGTTCCTACTAGTGGATTCCTACAATGACACTGTAGGATCTATGCATTATTTTTATATTATCCTGGTATACTATCATTGGATCAAGTGTGATTTCTATGAATATGAGGTGCCATGGATATATACATTGTGCCTAGTCATTTCTTATTCCAATTTACCTTTGAATAATTCCACAGAAATAGTCCGAATCATATTATAGTGGAATAAATTGGACGTTGAACCATGGATTATACACCATACCTTTATAAAGAGAATACAGATTATTTCTAAGTCAGATCTACCCCTATGAGAATAGATTCATTGGTTATTACCTTGGATCCTTTTCATTATTACCATTATATTAGCATTTCTAGTTATATCCTAAATCCTTCACCATTAATTTTATGACGTGATTTCAGTTCATGTTATATGTCACATGATTTAAAATAAAAATAGGAACATAATAAATTATTTATGTGGATAAATGTTCAGACATCCACTCTAGACGATGTAGGTAATGGGTATTTACATTATTATACTATATTACCTTTATATATGTGTTCATTCACAATATTTTATTATATATTACATTTACTAGATATTATATTCCTCATTGTCGTTGGTCACAAGAGATATATCTCAAAATATATCTAGATAGAAATTGCTACACATGCATATTAAATCTATATAGGTGTTAAAAATAGAAATATCCTATTTGGACACCTGATGTAACTTTCTTACATTATGACGGAGCATTGTATTAGATTACACAGCTATATCTTGGAAGTATTTGATCATTTTTTCTTCTTTTTTCTTCATCTTAATTATTTCATGTTTTTTCTTCTTTCATGTATTAATATATTTCTAGTTTTGTATATTCATGTAAAAAATTATCATCAACATTTTATATGATCTAGTTACCTGCTTTAATTACTATTATTAGTGTATTCTATTGTTTATTATATGGTTTGGATTTAGCTATGGCGGGTTACAGGTCCAATGTTATAGTGTGTGTTATATGATGTTCCATCTATTCATATTACGATTCTTAACATTACAATTATTATATTCATCAACTATTCTTTACTCTTGTAATGGGAGAATTGTCTATGCACAGACAAACCCTTGGCCACCATTGGTTGTCGGCATCCTATGGAATTCGGGGAGATGTGCCTGTGGCCATGTGGATAACCAGGCTCAAGACACATTAAGTGGAAACAATGTTTGATATGTCACATTGTGGTATCAGTGGTGTTCCATTCCTTCTATCCTATTTTGAGATAATAGATAAGAGATTAGAAATTCATTCGGAAAATGGTTATAATTTGTTCTTTGATGTAACTAACCCATATTTTGGGTAAATTAAGAGTAACCTAAATAAGAATTTATGTTCTATATTTTTATATTAAAATTGATATCATTTCATTATTGGGATATTCACATACTATGTGATGGTTGTTATTATTATACTGATTGAGGATTTAATTCAACCTTGGAGTAATGACATGAGTGAAGGGAGAACTGTTAAATAGATCATTTTAAGAACCTACAATGAACATTCAATACATATTTCCAACTATATAGGTGAATTTACTACATTTATTTTCCTATATTTATTGTGATCATTGAGGGATCATTATTTATATGTGTATGTGATTCTCCTTGGCTGTGATTGGTTGATTTACATATTCAATTCATGTGGTGTTTGGTACCTCATTATTTTGAAGATATAGTCTGTCGGGTCAATCCATCATACATAACATTTTACATTTTTAGAAAACATTTAGGCAAGGATAACTAGAAATTAAATGGTATTTGATTTCAATAATAAGGTGTACATGCCTGGATTCATCAAAAATGTTAATATATTTTAATTTAACATTGAAATATGTTTATAAAATAATTAAAATGTAAAATGTCAAAAAATAATTAAACATTAATGGTTTCCATTATATTTAGAGTAAAATTTCTATTAACACTTCATCTACTTTAACCCATATAATTTTAACATGAAAAAATACTATTAACTGGCCATTTACTATGGTAGTTGGTGAATTATACCAATTATAGTGATCCAATATTTTTATATTCTTCATCATCTAGTGCTTTTATCAATTCATCAATTTTCATTTATGTTGTGTTCTAAGAATGTTTTGACCAATACTACCATGATGTCCTTCTGTTTTTCATTAAGAGGGGCATGAAGATCATGTTATAGATTGGGTGGGCCCTGAGCCAATAGTCTTACTATCAAGTGTTCACCTTGATGCTCCAGCAGCTATACCTGATATGGGAAATAATTATTAGTTTCTTCTGATTTTCTTATGTATGATGCTTTCAATATAGTCTCCTCTATGACATAAACCTATAACAGCTAATATGACATGTGAGTATCATAAACAAAATCCTCCCATATTATCATCGGACGGTAGTCCACATTATTATTAGTCATTGATGGAGGCCACTCTATCTTTATTTCATAATCTAGAGATTCTTCCACAGTGGAGGGTCAATATTTCAACCAACATCAGTCATTATTCACAAAATCTAGATAAGGATATGATTACCAGGGTTGTTCATCATTTCTGCATCGTATGGGATGATTTTCATTATTCCTTCTATGATCACTTCATGCCTTATATGTATTGGGAGACTCGGCTAGATAGTTCATGCATCTAGTGCACGGTTCTTTGACTATCATGCATTATTCATCATGTTTAATTGAGTTGCATCAATATGAACTTCTTCATGTTGGTGGGGAGTTTTCATGTTCTAGACTAAATGCATGTGTGGTCGATTGTTCCAAAAGTACATAGGTGAACATATTTTCCTACCTACTTTCACAAATATCACTAATTTGTGTTTTATTATTATGTAAATCCTCATGGATGATTAGAAAACATAGAATATATTATATGGGACATTGAAGGATATTAGTTTTTTTGTTAGAATAAGATGTCTTTTGATGTTGTTTCCAATAAAATGTGTTCTGTGTAATTGCATAGGAATATCTATTGTATTCTATCAGTGTTGACAACATTGGAATATGAAGCATTAATGTGAAAGTGACTGAATGTATTTTCATTATTTTGTCCATTTTGGGATTATTTAGAGACTCTATCTGTCCATTACATCAATATACAATGTGATAGGATCCATAGAATCTCCAACTTAATGGGTATGGGGTTTTACACAATGTCTGGATGGTAGTTGGGGTAGAACTGGAAGGACTATCTTAGGAGGAGGTCACGGTTGTTGTAGAAACAAATGTTGTCTACCACACCAATAGAGTGGTTATAATCATGGTAGTACAACAACAACCTAGTACAATGGATATGGCCTATTTACTTTTTTTATTATATACTCAAGGATCAGTATGCAGGAACAACTCTAGTAGTATGTACTATTCTTATAGCATCCACATTATAATCATCTTTATTTGAGACATGTGATTTACACTCCTTCATCGTTCTATCTTTCATGGAAATTGAAAGGTTATAAGTTCATCATTATTATTATGTAGTGACCCCATATACACTATTTGGATTACAGTGATAGGACAATGTTAATATTGGGATTATCCCCTTGAGGAAGGTCGTTAAAACATTTCTTGTGAGACCTCTTTGTTCTTGAGATGACTGACATAAATGTTATTGTCGAGATGGATTGGTTGGTCTTATATCACACCCAGGTAGAATACTATCCTTATAATGTATCATTGTTAACTACAAAAGTTAGTAGATATCTTAAAAATGGTGTGTATGATGCCCCGACCAGTAGATATAGAAAAGATTACCATGGTCTAGGTGGATTCACCCCACAAATTTCGAGTCTCTTCATGGGGGATTGGGGAGTACATATGACATCCATTATTCAAGTTATATATAATTTTATGGTTGTATTTTTAGATGATTTTTATAGATTACAAATTTATAAGGATGTAGAGTTTATGAACTATTTTGTACTAGGAGAATCACTATTGTCCATTCCTCTATACAGAATGATTCCTACTGAGCTCTAGGGGCACAGAAGACAGATGAAGGATCTAGAGGCCAAATGATTTATACAGCATAGATGTTATTCATTCAGTTTAGTTATTCTTTTCAATAATATGGTGGTTAGGACCCATATTTTATAAATGGATTATTATCTTTTGATCCATCCAATGGTCTGGAATCAGTATCCAATACCTTAAATAGATGTCCTTATAGACTATATTTGATGGGATAGGGATGCCCATTGATTTTAGTATGATTGTTTTATCAAAGGGTATAATTAACACCTTCAGACCTACCTTATAGAGTATTTTTTATCAGGTATGTTGTGTATGTGTACCATATTATTCTATTTGTAATTACAAACACAACATTCATTTTCATGACATTTATAGATATGTTTCTCCACCCCAATTTGGATTCTTTTTTTATGGTCTTTGTTGATGACATGTTGGTGTATTCTTACATATTTATTGACTATTATAAGCATCTTAAGATCATTTTTAATAAATAGGTAAAGAATAATATTTTTCCAAGATTTAAAGTGCCACTTATGGAATTAAAATTTTCACTTATTGTGCTATATTTTATTAGAATCAGGATTATCTATTGACCCTGAGATGGTGATTTTTGTTGTTTCCAAGGAGAATCCCAAAAAAAATTAGGGTATAACACTTTTTTGGGGATGGATGGATTATTAGGTGTTTCCTAATATACATATTCAACCTTGATGAACCTATTAAATTTTATATAATTTAGGTTTTCATGTTCATGTCTTCAGAAGAGTGATAGAATCAATTTTAATAGATGAAAGGAAACTGTGCATTGGCAATGATTTTGATTTATCTTGAGCATGGAAGAGGATAAATATTGATTTTTTATGAATCTAAAATTAGAATAGGTGTAGTGATGATGCGGAAGTATATATTAATTTCATACAGATATTAGTAGTTGAGGCCCCAAAGAATGAAACACCAAATGAATGACCTTGATCTAGAAGGAGTTGTCCATACATAACATTTCTCCACATAGTATTTAATGGGTATACCTTTTCATTTTATACAGATCATAAGATCATAAAATATATCTTTACTTGGTGTAACATGAATATTAATAAAAAAACATGTGTTGAATATCATTAGTACATTAATTTTAATCTTTCCTATATGCTGAGAAATGGAAATGTGGTGGCTAATTTTCTGAATCAAAAGACTCAGGAACATACCATAGTGGAATGTAGTGATGATTTATAATTCATGGACCTTTTCTTTGAGCTCTATATAGGGATTACGACATTCAAAAAATGTATTATCTATCAACCATAAATGTTACATCTTTTATGAAGGATTGGGTGAAGAGATACATGTTTTTTTCCTTTTGGGATGGTTCTCCCAGAGAGTATTATTGATGTGGAACAACATCTGGATTGGTTTGTAGAGGCCTATGATGTCCTCCATATACATGGGAATGTCTTGGTTCCTATAGTTATGAGAGATCAAATGAAAATAATGCCCCATGTTTCTCAAATTCCAGTTCATATATGAATCTACATGATTTATTAAGATATGAAACGCTGGTAATGGTGGTTGGCATATCAACATCTGTTAGAATGATTTATTATTTGTTATTACACCCAAATTCAGCTGAAATTAGAACAATATCGACCTGGTGGATTGTTGCAGAAACTTCCTGCTTTGTAAAATTAATGGTATGATGTTGCTATGGATTTTTTAGTTGACATACCAATGATTCGTTAAGGTAGTGACATAGTTTGGGTTTCCTTTAAAACACTGATGAAATAATCACAAATACTTCTCATCTAATACATTCTTTAATTTTTGATATTGGATGATTGTATTTATATGAGATCATATGACTAAATGGGTTTTCTCATACAATCATTTGAAATATGGAAATAAATTTCACATCAAGGATTTGGAAGGGGTTTGAGAGAGTTGGGGGTACCCAGTTACTTCTGAGCATATCTTTTCACCCACAAACTTATGGTCAGTCGTAAAAAAATACTTATTTCGAAAAACATTCACTAAGCATGAATCCTAAGATTCAACAGTTCTCAGGTGAAGCATATCTATCCCATCGAGTTTTATTACAATAATTGATTTAAGGATCCAATTTAGATGGTTCATCTTGAGTCCTTGTATGGTATGTTGTTTTATTCCCAGATATGTATGAAAGAGGAAGGTGTGGAATCCCTATTAGGCCCATGTATTGTGAAGGAAATTTTATAGTATATACCACTGATTGAGAAGAATATGAAAACATCTATTACAAGAAAAATACATATGTCAATCATCATCGACATCCTTAAGATTTTGACATCTGGGGTCATGTTTTCTTATGGGAATCAACCATTCCAGGTCATAGATAGAGACAAATGAATGATAATATTTCATTAGGATTTTTAGGCTATTTGATATTCCATAGAGAGTGTGGTATATATCCAATCAGGTGTTACTAACTCAATGGTATTGTTCCATGTAATAAATATTACACATTTGAGATAATTGATCTTATGATGCCAACCCATCTCCTAATTTTGATCCCAAAGATGTTGAGTTAGATGATGATGATCCTATAGTTGAGGAGTATCCTATAAAAAATGTTTACCAAAGCACGATGGATCCTCAAGGTCCGTATATTCTATTAGTACAGGTTTCATGAGTGAACATGCTTGTATAAGAGATGACTTGGGAGTTGGAGGCCAAAATATGTTCCTAGTGGATGGTGCTATTCTAAGTTAGGGTTTTTTTGAACAGGGAAGGTGAACTCAGGGATGAGTTCAATTTATGGGGTAAGATTATTAAAATAGAGTTTTTATCTCAGGAATGGGTCCTTTTAATTTTGGTCGATTAAACATTTATGGACCTACTATTGATTCCCAATGAGGATAAAAAAAAAATTTGGTGCCTGAGGTTTGTATAGAGATCAAAAATGCGAATAGCCGTGAAATTAATGGGACATATGGTTTCTAGAAACCATAAAATCAATACATCATGGTCATAAAAAATCAGGTGGAAGTCGAACATGGTGTGAAGGAGGGTACACTGTTTTCCCTAAGCATGTTCCAGGGGTGCATGATAGTTCAGAATGTATGCAGTTTCTAAAATATGTGATTATTATGCTTGGGGCATGGTTCCCATAACCGTATTACCAGACAATGTAGGTACCCTCATTAGTCATTGAATTATGCATGGTTGGTGGATTTATTTGCCAAACATGTGGCCAAATCGTATGCCATTGATTTTTTCAGTGAAATTTAAAAAAAAGAGCCTTAATAAAATGTTTAACTAGCCACCATCATCATTGGATAATTATAGTGGGAAACAAGATCTTAAATCTCTCTTTTTTACCTCCCAAACCATCTTTCATATGTTTTGATCCTGATCTGTAATGCCCTAACCCTAGTTTCCTAGTGTCAGTTCATTATTACATAACATTGGCATGATACAAGGAATCATGTCCCGAAAGATTGATCAGTTTAATAGTCATAGAAGTAACAGATACATTCATAAGTTTTACATTACATCATGAAATAAAAACATCAATAAAATTTTGTACCATTTTTAAAACAGTAATATCCTTATCCTATCCTTAAAGTTAAACCATAAAATACTACTTCACATCCTGTGAAATATAAAATATAGAAAGGGGTTAGCTCAGATGCTCAGTAATGATAAAAATATAGCAGAAACATTCATAAATAAGAATAATCATTTAGGGAAATGTATAAGACTAAAACCAACGAATTTATTCATAATCGTCTATATAATATGGAAAATATTAAATCCTATAATTCTATTTACCTATTCACATTGATATTCTAATTGTCGAATAATCACATTAAATATCAATAGACACTTTCTTAATGATGTAATGGATAATTCCAAACATCATAACCACATAGTGAAGGCCTTGTGGAAAGACTAAAAATAAGATTTTGTCAAGGCCTTGGGCCATGACACTAGTTTGTCTTAAGAGACCTACCAATTCATTGAAGAGTTATAGTAGGCCCCACCATTCAATTACTAAGTAAATTGCATTCCTTATATGAAAAATATAAAACATAACATAAACATTCGTGCTAAAACTAGAATATGAAATGTCAATAATTTATCCATAAACCATTAATGGAGTAAATATAATTCATCCAAAATCAAACATATCAGATAACCTTCCACACAATTTGGATGTTTTGTATCCTAATAAATCAACTTCAAACAAGATTAAAATCCATCAAAAGAAGTTGACATGGATGAAATCAAAACCCTTTTAGAGAAATATCACATTCTATTTTGAAATCATTTAAAATGAATAGTATTATAAAATAAAATTTTTATTTAAAATATATTCTTATAAGCATGTTTGGGATGATTTGATGATAATATAATAGAGGAAAATAGCCACACCCGCTTTATAAGTTTAAAAGGACATTCTTACATTAATTTTGTCGGAAAGGTGATAAGGTACCTTGTTTGGAAAACGAAAAAAAGATTCCATTCAAAACATATATGGTAAGATAAGGGTATTAATGACTTTAACCCATAGTATAGAAAATAGTAAAATTGTTTTGAATTACATTTTACTGAAAATGAGGATGTGAATGATAAAGAGGTCCTGGCAGATACTTATGTAAAAACAACCTCAGATAATAATGTAATTGGGAAATTAACCATTGCCTTATAGTTTTTCATGGTATAGGATACATTAATCATCTTTATAACAGTTAAATAATTGTTATTAAATTATACCAGAACCATATAGGAAAATATTATTTCATATCTGATCTTCTAATATTACATTGTTAATAATGTTTTAGTATTATCGTCGTTTCAGGAGATAACTGATTCGTTTTCCTTTATATATTTTGTTACATAATCTATGTTTGTTATGTATAGGATGAAGTTGATTTATATACAGATTGATATTAAGTTCATAAAAATTATTATTAATCAACAAATTAAAATTATTCTTGAATTATTATTAAGGGGAATGAATCTCATCGCATTCGTGGAGATATTAATTCGTACATACTCACGAGTGACAATATCATTCAATTGAAGGTGATATAATATATAATTGAATGTCATAAAATATATAAAGTGTCATTTAAATGTTATTTTTATTATTTAAATCAATTATAAATCATTATTAAACCCATCTGAAAAATGAAGTGTTTAAATAACAAACTACACCATGACATGGAGAGGGTAAACCGTATGTACGCACGTATGGTGACTTTGTCATTCATATAATGGATAGAATAATTAATATGGCTTTACCATTTTTATAATAACATCACATTATATATATGATATTAGAGTTATTATTTTTCAATGGAAACCACAATGAAAGATGAAGTGGAAGAAGAAGAGAAATTGAAAGATGGGACGAAATATTTACCTCTTCTTTGGGTTCTTTATTTTGATTTGATCAAAAGGGCTACATAGGATGGTTTTATGACCAATGTAAAGCCTCTTAGAGGAATATATTAAAGTTGTTAGGATATGTTTCCAAGGGTTGACCAATTCAAAAGGCTTTGGAGGTGTCAAAATAAGAGAATGGGATGTTTCGTTTTATAAGAGAGGTGAGGGTCACTTTAGGAAAATCTTGAAATATTGTTGAATAATAATATATTTTTTGGATTCTAATGGATCCAAAATTATTTATTGATATTATATGTTAGTTATGGGTCAAAAACATCTCAAAAATATATTTTATATGGTTTTAGGCCACCATATTAATAATATCTTTTAAATTTTACACTTAGTTAAATAGTTTGTCATTTACCATGTCTCTTTGTATTTTTATATACATGGTTAAAAAATATACTTTAAATTTATAGGATAACCTCAAGGGGTACATTATTAATATATAACAATGATTCTATGACCTTTTCACAAACATTAGATTTTTTGGAATATTATATCCATTAATAATATAGTATTTTCTTAAAAAACACAATTATGATAATTTTGACATTATTTAGTATTTGATTTTTTTTGAAAATCATAATAGAAATATTACATCAAAAAAATATTATTTCATCACCACTAAAATTTCATATTATCCTATAAAATTAGTGGAATTCATCGAAATTTTTAAATTACATATATTAACATATTTATATCATCAATGAATTTTATCATTTTTTAATTAGGCATTTATAGCATCAACATTGTGTCATAGATAAATTAAGTTATTTAATTTCTAAAAATTATAAATAAAATACCATTATGTCGGAAATATTTTTATATTTATAATGAATATTTATAGTATAATTTATATTGTCTATATCCCTATATTAAAAATGTTTTAGTTATTGTACTTTTAATTTAACTCTTTTAAATATTCTTTAAATAAAATAATTATAATTGTCCTGATCTAATTCAAGTAGAACAAAGAAGAGCATATTTTATTCCAAAGGTTGTTTTTGGTTGAATTATACTCATCCAATAGTACTAGGACATGTGTTAGGTTAATTTTGATATCATTTTTACCCTTAATTACCCTATTTAATTTTAACCGTGGCAAATAAAAGTCAAAAAGTATAATTCAAAAAAAAATATTTTCATCTTATTAGACAAAATTTTACTTAATAATATTTACCATTAATCAAGTAATTTTTAAATTAAACTCACATAAATAGTAAAATAATGTTTTATTCAAATTTTCAATTGCTCCTAGGAGGTGGGTAAAAGACGATAACAAGTTCAATAAAAGTATTATATGTCAAAACTATGTATAAAATGACACCAATGAATTAAATTAAACTTATATTGGTATTATGTATCTATTTTTACCAAAATTAAATTAAAATAAAATAAAAAAATATTTTAAAAAAATTCAGTTTTAACCAATAACGGTGTGTTTTTCACTATTTATTAAAAATTTAATGTTTTCAGAAAAATACCAAATATTCACCGTAAGAAAATTTCGATATTAAAAATCCAAAAATGAAGTCCATTTTTTAAGATAAAATTTAGAAAATTTAAAAAAGTTGGTATTAATATTTATAATGGCTAGTTTGATTGGTCATGGTGTGTTAGAATCTTGATGTTACGTACAATACAATCTATTGCATTATTCAACCAAAAAATAAGAATTTTTACAATATATTTACAAAAATACAGATCATGTTCTAGTTCAATTTACTCATAGGTGAGTGTATACATTCGGTCAGGCATGTAGTTTCTCAATAGTGATACGTGGAATATATCGTGAACTCTGGAGAGACTTAGAGGCATTGCCAAACAATAAGCTACAACTCCAATTTTTTCTAGAATTTCTAAATGTCCAATGAACCTGGGACTCAATATAACCATCTTACTGAAATGTATAACACCCTTCCATGGAGATACCATCATGAAAACATTGTATCCTACTAAATATTCCAAATCCAACCTTCATTAATCAGCATAGATCTATTTCCTACTATTGGGATGCTTTGATGTTGTTTTAGATAACCTTCACCGTTTCCATTGATTCCTCAACAAGTTCTAGGATTAAGTGTTTTATTTCACCCACATCATCCCAATAAATTGGTGTGTTACATATTTGGCTATATAATGATTCATATGGTGCAATCTGAATACTTGAAGGGAAGCTATTATTATTGGAGAATTCTACCATAGGTAAATATTGATCCCACGTACCTTGAATGTCAAGTGAGCATGCTCTCAACACGTCTTCTTAGGTTTGAATAGTCTATTATGATTATCCATCAGTTTGATGGTAGTAGGCAGTTCTCAAATGAAGATTAGTATCCTGGGATTTTTGAGGATTTTTCCAGAATCATGATGTAAAACCGGGATCACGATCAAAAACAGTCGATAGAGGTATTCAATGAAGTCTTACAAATTCTTTAATATATAGTCCTGAAATATGTTTAGTTGGTAAATCATATCATATATAATTAAAATGTGATTACATTGTAATATGATCAACAATGACCCATATTGAATAATCCATTATAGAAGTCTTTGGTAGCCCCATGACAAAGTCCATCATTATATTATCCCTTTTCCACTTTGGTACGGGAAGAGGACGCATGACTCTTCCTGGTTGTTTCCTTCTATCTTTCACTTGTTTAAAAACCATATATCTAGACCCAAAATCATCAGTCTCCTTATTCAAGTAGTCCCAGAAAAAAATTTGTTAAATATCTATACATATTAGTGAAACCAGGTTGTTTAGGGAAATTGGAGCTATGAGCAACATCCAAAAATTCCCTTTTTAGATCTGTTATATTAGGAACATTATGTCTCTTCCCAAATTTCAAAATCCAATCTTCATATATGAAGTCACTCAATATCCCATCTTTCACAGCATTAATGTTGTTTTGAAACTCCTCATCATCAGTATAACAACTCTTTATCCTATCTAGTAAATATGGCTTTGCATCCATTTTAAAAAGTAATGATGTTTCACCTTCGTTGGTCATTCCAATATCCATCATTACTAGATGCATGTATATCAGATCATTTTCAACATTAATCTTGTTCAAAACTCCCCGATCCTTTCTACTAAATGCATCTTCCACTTTATTTTCCTTCTATGGGTGGTAGTGTGTAGTGTAATCGTAATCCTTCTGTATTTCAAGCCATCGCATTTTCCCAATGTTGAGTTAATTTTGTGAGAAAATATACTTCAAAATCTTGTGATCAGTATAAATATCACATTTTCACCATAGAGATAGTTTATCCATATTTCCGGAGCAATGATTATAGCTGCAAACTCATGATTGTGAGTGGGATTATTTTGTTCATCAATTTCAAGCTGCTTTGATGCATAGGAAATACCTATGTCATTCAATATAAGGACACAACCATGTACTTGTTTTAAGAATCACTATAAATAACAAACCCATCATTCCCTAATGATAAAGTCAGGATAGGAGCATTGACTAATACTCTCTTCAGTTTTTTAAACATTATTCACACTCTTTTGTCTAAACAAATTTAACCCCTTTGTGTGGAATCTTGGATAATGGGTTAGCCAACCAGGAAATTTCATGAATGAAACGTCGATAATCACTTGGTAAACCAATAAATATACATATGTCATTTATACTCGTACTTTCTAGACATTCATGGATTACCTTGGTATTTTAAGGATCAACAAATATTCCATCCATTGAGACAATATAGATAGAAAAAGATATCTCTTGAGGCTAGAATTCAAACATGATAAACATCAGATATAATTCATTTCTTCTATGAATCCTTATAATAATGCGCATGTGATTTTCATGATTTTCATAGATTTTGGTTCAACAAAAGATATTATCTATAAATAAAACTACAAAGTCATCAAGATATTACTTGAAAACACTACTCATTATATCTATGAATATAGAGGGTGAATTAGTCAATCCAAAAGGCATTTCTGTAAACTCGTAATGCTGATACCTGGTTTGAAATGTTGTTTTCAGAATGTCTTCCTTCCTCACACACAATTGATGATATCCCGATCGAAATCTATCTTTGAAACATATTTAATTCCATCATGTGGGTTGAATAAATCATCAATTTGAGGGAGGGGATACTTGTTCTTTATTGTTATAGCAACGATATCCATGTAGTCAATGAAAAACCTCATATATACATCTTTCTTCTTAACAAAAAGGACATCGGCTCCCCATGGAGAAGAACTAGGGTAAATAAATCCTTTATTTGTAAATTTATCTAGTTGTTTCTTTATTTCCACTAATTCTATAATGGCCATTCTATAAGGGGTCTTCGATATGGGGCTTGGACCAGGAATTAAATCAACGAAAAACACAATTTTACATTATAGAGCAAAACCAGGTAGATCTTATTAAAACCCAACAACATATTCTTGCACAATAGGTATGTCCGCTATTGAAACATTTTTTCCCTCACCCACAGTTATGTCATTCTCTTCCTTCCCAAAAATTGTTTTTAGTAGGTCTGTTGGGGAGGATCTAGATAAGAATCAGTTGGTGACATTTCTACTCTAAAGATAAGGTACTCATTATCATCATTGAATATTATAACCTCCTTCTTCATAAAATAAATTTTCACACCATGGAATAAAACCCAATCATTACCAAGAATTATATCAAATTAAATGATGTTTATGACTATGATATCAATAAATAATGAACATTTATATACCCTAATGGGAACTGATTCACAAAACATTATTGTGATGATACTTACCTGATGTGTTTTCACTGTCAACTCCCATTTCAATTCAAATTGAAAATATCTAATTTTCATAGCTAACTAGGAAGATATGAAACAATGCGATGATCCAGAATCAAATAAAGCATTGGAAAAACATGAAGCAAACATTAAATTACCTGCCACCATGTCTTTCAGATCATCATCCTCAGTTGTAGTGATCACATATGCTTAGCCTTTCTCCTTTGGACATTTTTGAGGAAAGTTCCCTTAATGATTAGTACCTTTATTTACATATTTCTCCTTTTATCTACAATTGTAGCATTCAACATTGACAACCTATTTCTTCTGCTTGAAATCATGAGCTTGGTGGCCTTTTTTCCCAAACATGTAACAGACTCCCATTCCCTTCAAGCATGTACTAGGGTGTTTCCTCCCACATTTACCTTAGGATGGATATTAAACATTTCCCTTCATCTCCTTCATTCCATTTCCAATGTGTTAATTAGATCTATTTTTTATTTCATTGCTTTAATGTAATAAGACATAGAGAATTACTTTTCTAACTTGATAGCGCTTGAGGCCATATCATTGTACGATGAGAAAGATTGTGAGAATAATGCTAAATAGATAAATGGTTTTAAAAAAACAAATAATCGATCAGTCTTACTCTTTGGGTTATATATATAATCTGTTTCATGCCATACTAAACATATTATTATAGCCTCATACTTTGCGACATTATTGTCCTCCATTTTCCTCAATCTCAGAAATTTTCTTTCCATATATGCTCGATGGTCATGAGGAACGTACTTTTCTAAGAAAATATCATTAAAATCCCTCCATTCAATGTTTTATACTTCTTCATCATCATTTATGTTTTGGATTATTAACCACCAATGTTCTGCATCTCCCGTGAGGCGATAAACTGCAATGACAACTTTTTCCCTTTCACTACTCCCTGAAACATTAAATAATTTCTCTATGGAATTTTTCTATCGCTCAAATATTAATGGATTTTTAATCCCATTGAATGTTGGTAGATATTACATAATTAAGAGGTCTAACATTGATCATACACATCATGGATCAGGGTGCTCTATATGGGTAAGGTTTTTATTCATAATATATGTGAGTTGTCCCGGTATGGTGATAATCTGATCAGCAGCAGTTTCTTACCCAGCTCCACTACTATTGTCTTCGGTAGGATGGAAATCCCTACCTGGATTACATGTAATGATACAGTTCCCATTCCATCAAATAGGAGCCATTGTTAAACAATAACACACATTAGATTAGTTTATGAATCACAATACAGAATTCCAAACATCTAAAACACTTAACATAAATTGAATAGTTTATGGATATAATTCATAATCATAAAATAAATTCATTGAGAAAGTATATAATCATAAACCCTTCCAAAATTTTTATAAATAAAATGACAAATATCCTAACCATATCCCCCAGGAGTGTCGTAATAAAGTGTGCATCAAGGCTTCTTGTCGTGCACTGGTTCCCATTCGAGTCAATCTCAAAGCAGTGTTTTTGTGTTTTACACCTAGGTACATTTCTGCTAGAGCCTCCTCTACCTGCTAATATCTAGAAAGGTATGATTTTCTTGGAAAACTAACAAAATCTCTACAATACAAAAATTCTAGGAAGTTCCTCTATACTAATCATCAAACTCTATCTTAGGGTAATGTTCCCTATCAGAGATTTTCTAAATCTAGCTTCCACGGTTTGTACTAAACTTCATATGATACCAAATGTAATGTCCCGACCACCATTACCCAAACATACTGCATTGTTAAATAACATTAGTAAGATTCAAATAATCATTTTCTGAAAGACTGATTTTTATAGTAGCCTTAGAAATACTAGATACATTCATACGTTTGACATTACATCATGAAATAAAAATAACAACAACATCATAACCCCTTTTTAATACACTTATATCCTTAGCCTATCCCATTAGGTCAACCATAAAATACATCTTCACATCCTGGACTAAAAATAGATGGATAAGAGTGAGCTAAGATGCTCTGTAAGGATAACAATATAGTGGAAACTGTTACAAATGAGCATAAAGATTTAAAAAAATATAAGACTAAAACAAAATCCTTTTAAACATAAATGTCATCACAATATGAAAAATATAAAATAAAATAATTCCATTTAATTATTCACATGGAAATTCTACTAATCAAATAATCACATGAAATATCGATGCCACTTTCATAATGACAGAATGCATAATACCAGACATCATAACCACATTGTCAAGCCCTTGCACCAAGACTAAATATAATATTTTCTCATCGTCCCATTCTAAGAAACAAGTTTGCCTCAATAGACCTACCGATTCTTCGAGAAGCTATAGCGGGCTCCACCCATCACTTATTAAGTAATATGCATTTCTCATACAAAAAGGTATAAACATAACATATACATTCGTATAAAACTAGCATACTAAATGTCAATACATTATCCATAAACCATTAATGATGTAAAAATAACACATCCACATTCAAACATATCACATAACCTTCAATAAAATTCGTATGTTTTGCATAATATAAATCAACCTCAGATAAGCTTAAAATCCATCAAAGGATGTTAACATATATGAAATCAAAACATATTTAGAGAAATATCTCTTTATATTTTGAAATAATTTAAAAGTAATATAATTATAAAGAAAAAAATTATTTTGAAAATATTCCTATAATCTTGTATGTAAAGCTTTAGTGATGATATAATGGTAGAAAATAGCCACACCCACCGTATAATTTAAAAAGGACACTCTTACCTAAATTTTTTCGAAAAGGTCATAACTAACCTTGTTTGGAAAATAACAAAAATATTTATTTCAAAAAATTTATTGTCAAATAAGGGTAAAAATTACTTTATCCCATTGTATAGTAAATATTAACAATGCTATTAATAAAATTTTTAAGAAAAAACAAATGTGAATGATAAATAGGTCATATTGGACACTTACAGAAAAACAACATTGGATAATAAAATGATTGTGAAATTAACATTTTTTGTAATTTTCCATGGTCGAGGGTATATTAACCTTCTGTATAATTATTATATAATTTTTAATAAACTTTACAGGAACCATATATGTAAATATGATATCATATATGTTCCTCTAATCATATGTTGTTAATAATATTTTAGTATTATCGTCATTCCAAGTGTTAACTGATTCTTTTTCGTTTATGTGTTTTCTACGTAAGCCATTTTTGTTATGGATAGGACATATTTGATTAATATAAATAATGATATTATGTTCTTAAAAAATATTTTTAATCATCAAAAGAAAATTATTCTTGAATGATTATGATGGGTAATGAATCTCATCACATTCGTGGAGACGGTAATCTATACGTACGCACGAGTGACAATGTCATTCAATTGAAGGTTAAATCGTATATAAGTTAATGATATATCATATATAAATAATAATTAACATGTTATATTTATTATTTAAATAAATTATACATCATTATTATACACATCAAAATAATGAAGTGTTTAAATAACAAACTACACCACAACATGGAGACGATATGTCGTACGTATGCAGTAATTGTGACATTGTCATTCATATGAGGGATAAAATAATGAATATGGTTGTACCATTTTTATAATAACATCATTTTATATAGAAGATACCAGATTTATTATTTTAGAATGGAAAAAAAATGAATGATGGAGAAGAAGAAGAATAGTACTTGAAAGAGGTGATGAAATATTTACCTCTTCTTCGGGTTCTTTCTTTTGATTTGATCAAAAGGGATCGATAGGTTGGATTTCAAACCAATGGAAGGACACTAGGATATATATAAGACATTTGGGTGGATATTTCTTTATGGTTTGGTTGAGCCAAAAGTCTTTGGAGGTGTGAAATTAAGAGAAGAAAAAATGACCTTTTTTAATAGAGGTGAGGGTCACTTTAGAAAAATCTTGAAATATTATTTTATAATAAAATAATTTTCGGTTTCTAATGGATTAAAAATGATTTATTTAGAGGATAATGAAGGTATGGGTTAAATAATTCTCAAAAAGTAGGTTTTAGACAGGTTTAGGTCACTATATTAACTGTAACTTTTGGATACAACTCTTAGTTAAATAGTTTGTCATTTAAATTATCTCTTTGTATTTTTTATATTATATGGTTACCAAACATACTATAAACCACTAGGAAAACCTCAAGTGGTTAAATATTAAAATATATATTACCTTATCTATGATTTTTGTCCAAACCATAGATTTTTTGTAGTATTATATTCGTTACTAATATATTATTGTTTTCTAAAATCAATAATGTCACTTTTGACACCATTTCGAATTTGATTTTTTAAAAATTCATAACAGAATGATTACATTAAAAAAATAATTTAATAAATACTAAAATGTCATATTAGTCTATAAAATTAGTTTGATTCATCAAAAGTCTGAAAATACATTTATTTGGATATTTAATTTTTCAATTATTTTAATCTTTCTTTAATAAGGTAATTACTTCATCATAATTGTGTCATAAATAAATTAAATTATTTAACATATAAAAGTTATAAATAAAATACCATTATGTTGTAATTTTATTAACTTTTTAATTAGTATTTATAGTCAAATTTATATTATATGTAACCCTATATTAAAAATGGATTAGTTATTAAACATTGAATTTAACTCTTTTAACTATTCTTTAAATAAAATAATGAAAAATGTCCTATTCTAATCCATGTTGATGAAAGACGATCATATTTTATTCCTATGTTTGTTTTTTGTCTAATTATACTTATCCAATAGAATTAGTACATGTGTTATGGTAATTATGATGTCATTTTTACCTTTAATTACCCTATTTACTTTTAACATTGGTAAATAAAAGTCCAAAGTAACTATTCACACAAAATTATTTTCATCTTATTGAACAACATTTTACTTATTGATATTAACAGTGTTTCTTGGATATTTGAAATTCAACTCATAGAAGTACTAAAATTATGTTTTATGCAAATTTTCAAATGCTCCGAGGAGGTGGGTAAAAGACAGTAAAAAGATCAATAACATTTTTATATATTAAAGATTATTATAAAATTAATCCATCAATTACAATGATGTTATATAGGTATTATGTATATTTTTTGACCAAGAATAAATTTAAATAAAATAAATAATTATTTAAAAAAATTCAGTTTTAACCAATAACGTCGTGTTTTTCACTATTCATAAAAAATTGAATGTTTTTAGAAAAATACAGAAAATAACCCTAAGCTGATTATGATATTACAAATCCAAAAAATGAAGTCCACTTTTAATTATAAAATTTATAAAATTTCAAAAAGTGGGTATTGCTATTAATAATGGCTAGTTTGATTGGTCGCGGTGTGTTAGAATCTTAAAGTTGTGTACAATGCATGTAATTGCATTATTCAAAGGGAAATGTATTGTTGAAGCTTGGGGTGTTACATAAGCTCTAACCTAATTCTAGTTTGTCACATTCGATTCACATTGGCATGAACATGAATTTTATGGAGTCCTTATTCATTTATTTTTTCCAAAATAATCTTATTTTGATATAGGCCCATAATCCTACTTTCCAAAGTGTTGATCAATTCATATAATATTTTTTGTTCCAAGAAAAACTGAAGGATAATACTAGATGATAAGCATCATGATAGACTATGGTATGTGGTATATGACTCATCCATCATGATTCACCGTTTTATAATTTTTCATAGATTTTGCCAAATTATTTCCTTAGTCGTTGATTATTATATTAAAGTGTATTTATTTTTTTCATCCTAATAATACACTATATTCCATCCTGTATAGTTTTTCCACTCCGTTGGATGTTGATACCTCAATGTATTCCACACCATGTATGATGTTTCCAGACTTATGCTTTTAATGGATGGATATGCTCATCTTTTTCAACATTAGGTTGTGCAATTGTTGACCATATTAATGGTAAGCCCATCCCTAATAAAATTAATTATGAATATATATTATTATACTTGTATATGATAATATCACTTGAAACGTATATGGTAAGTGATTCAATATAATTAATGAACACTAATTATGAACTACATGTATATTATGAATATGATGTGGCCTAATTGAATGTAATAAAATGGATTTGTTACATGCTTGTAGCACATAATTACTTTCTTAATATTATGATGCAGAGGGAACCTAATAAATTTATTAGGACTGAAAAGAACCAATTAATAGTTTCATAACCCCTTTATCCATGTCACATGTATGAAAGAAAATTTATGTAATCAAATAGTTTGAAAAATTAAATTACAATTACAACGATTTAACTATTTAATAAGTAATTTATAAAGTAAATATTTAATAATGACCAGGAAATATTTATAGGTGTTATCATATTTGATCCGAACATGGATTCCTTAGGTAATTCTTTTAGAACTCATGGATACCATTCTAATTCATAGATGACGGTTTCCATTTATGATACCAACCATGGAACATGACCCTTGTCTACTTCTGAATGCCCATCATGACATCGTAGGATCACTACAATATTATTACAGTAATCCTCGGATGCATTACATTTATCCCTCATGATATATACAGGCGTAAGGTTCTATTGATCAACAAATTAGGAATATTAAATTCTCGTCATGTTTTAACTGGGATGAATTTCGTGAAATATTTTAGAATATCAATAACATAAATTCAATGGTTCATTCCCCTTGGTATACACACATAACCCATATTGCAAGGATATATATTATTACTGAGTTAGGATGAACCTTGATGAAAAGGATTCCTTGGTTATTACCTTGGATCCTCTTCATTATTATCATCATTACATGATGCCTTATTATATATTGTATCTTGAACCAGAAATAACCTGAAGGCCTCATTTTTTATTGATGTATGTTAACTCTCCTTTCAAGGGATGATGGGGAACCCTTATAAGCCATGTAGGCTTATATATTACATGACTCACATGACTTAGAGAATTATACCAACTATACTTGGAACACTTCCACCCAACCACCTCATTGTGATATCAGCTCTCCACTATTATATGTCTGTTCGGCTAGGCTTCCCATGCAAGCACAGGTGGGTCCCGATTGAAATGCCATACCTTCCCTTTGTGAAAAATCCTCACAGCTTTGGCTCTGGTGAATTTCCCTGCTCCGATCCCCATCTTAATTCTACTCCTTGTAGATTCTATTTAACCATTTAGAACAATATTATGTTTCCCAAGGGCCTTGATGTGGCCCAAAGTCCTTGACGTGTCTCAAAAATACTTATTATCCCGAAGGCCTTGGGTGGTACAGAGGCCTTAAAAGACCTGAGTCCCAAACCGGTGGCCTGAAAGCCCGAACGGATGAATAGTTCTGGCTGCTATAGTAGCTACTAAAGTACAATCTAAAATACCCTGAAAATATGTCTCTACACGGTTTTGAATTTGGGTCTCTTAGATGAACTTGTCGAGCCCTCACCAACAGGTCTAAGGCTATTGGTCTATATATTGAATCCTCCACTATTAGTATCATGACATGATGTTAGTATTTGTTACACAATACATGAATTAATATATAAGATGGAAATTAATTAATTATTGAAATTATTTCTGGTTAAGTCAATAGATTAGTCTAAATAATTAACTATATATTTATATTATTGTACTAGTTTACTTTTATATATGCATTCTTTCACATTGTTTTAGTTTATATTCCATAGATATGATGTTATAGATGAAAATGTTGGTGGGCTACTCAGATTTATCTGAAATCCTATCAAGGAAACCATTGGTACATGTGAATATTATAACTATGAATGTGATTTCAAAGTGAATAATCTTATGTTAGACACCTGGTATTACATTTATTATGATGGAACTTGGTAGAAGATGATCGAATTGGAACTCAGAATTCATGGATAGTTTTTTCCATTTTTTTTCTTTATAACATGTATGTCCATCATCCATGTATAAATTTTTTCATGTATTATATATATATGAAATACTTTATCTTCAACATTTTGTATAATTCAATAACCAACTCGATGCACTATTAATAGATTCTTCAGTAGTTTAGTATTTCAGTTTTCTTCCACTATGGTTGGTTACTGGTTTAGTTTTATAGTTTATATTATATGATGTTACATCTATTAATGTTAATATTTAATTATTTATACATCATGATATTTATCCATTTTTCTCCACTGTGGTAATGAGATAATTGTATCCCTACATACACACCCTAGGCCCATTCTTATAGTTGTTAACCTATGTTATTTGGGGAGATGTTCATATGGAAATGTGGCCAACTGAGCTTTGTGAACAATTATGAGGAACTAGTTTTTTTGAGATCATAATCCATGTGAAAGTATAATTCAAAAATTTTATGAATACACTGTAAACCACACCCTAATGTGGTAGTGATACAATGTCTTAAGTGCAAGAAACACCTTTTCTAATTCTAGATCATGAATGTGGTAGTTCTTCTCATTGGGAAATAAATGAAAATATATATAAGTGATTACTTAAATATAAAACATTGGAACACAATAAAAACCCATTAATATAATGTGATAGTAATAATAATAACCAAAAACCATCTTAGGATGAATTACTCTTGGAGTCAATGTAAATATCACTTTCACATCTAAAAATTATCTATGGAACAAATCACTAAAAAACATTACAACTGTATGAGTCCACTACCTAATAGGGGATATAATATTGGAGACATAATGAATAAGGAAACTATGGAAGCTACCTAACAATAATAGTATCCATATTTAAATCATATTTTTTGGATGCCCTAATTTTGTCACTATATAATTTTCTTTGGGGTTCACTAAAAGACATTTACATGAAATTTCATGGACCATAATTATTACCTCTCGAATATATATTTGTAATTTTGATATCATTTCATATAGACAATACCAAATAAATTTTATAAGGAATATATTCATATTCTTATCGTGACCATGTTCCAATAATTAATAAAATAGAACAATATCTAAAAAGATAACCATTAAGGAATATAAGTACGAATGGAGTATTCAACTAATTGAATCTATAAAAATCACATGAGATTTATTAGAGCCAACAAACATATCTATAAACTAATTAATCTCAAACATACTTATTAACATCATCCTTGGTATATATTCTACTCACACCCATAGTTTATTATACAATAATCAAAGATAAAGTTTAAAAATACAATAGGCTACCTTGTGCTAATAAAAAAAATAAGAAATTCTAGGAATGGTTTAGTTATTTCATCACAATCTCTATGTGGAGTGACTAATAATAAGTAAAAATACATAGACTCCCATCATCCTTATTTATAGAGAGATCTGGAAATTTCCATGGAGATATACTTGTTTTAATAAATCCAAATCCTCAAGATCATAATTATAGAACATAAATTGTCTTAATTCAGTGCGTTATATCAGGGGAGAGGGTAATGTGATAGGTTTTATCAAAATAATAAATAATATATATAACTATACTATAGAGACCCAAATCTTCAAGTACATGGAAAATACATTACTTTTGTGGAATACTTAATACATAACAAAAACAGACACACAAAGATCGTAATAGTTTAGTGTCTTTGGAAACTCGGAATAAAATCATCTAATCATCGTGAAAGATCTTCAACATCTCCCAATAAAGATCTTCCCATTTTTTTTCTTACTAAAAAACATTCTCTATATCTTGGAGAAAAGAAGACATAAAAGGGTTGAGCTCAAATTCCCAGTAAGGGTAAACATATAGAACATAAAACAATCCATAAACATTTGAATGCAAAAACTTGAACATAAAATTTAAAAATCAAAATCATGAGCAAAGACTTGAATCATGGAAGTACGTAAGGCATATATCATAAGGGAACATCAATCATGATAAAATAGCTTGGGAATAAAACATGTAACTGTGGAAACAATTAAGCACTTGTTATGATTTCCATAGTATCCAAGGCATTGCTGCCAAGACCATCTTAGTGGTCAAAGTCCCTTTCTGAATCGAGTTCACTCCAAGTTTCAGTCCTGTATTACTGAACCAGTTTAACATTATATTCCAGCCATGTCTATCTCATTTGATATTAAACTTTACCAAATGCATTGTATGGAGATATAGGTCCCACCCATCTCATAATTATATCATTCATACTTGTGCCACATAATAAACATACATTATTCATAATAACCCAACGAATAAAATGGGTTTCATAAACATAATACCATCATCACATAATCCATATAAAAGAAATGGATATCATTTCATGATAAGAAAATTGAAACCATGTAAATCATAGAGACATGATACTTGAAACATAGACCTGGAAAATAATTTCATCATAGATGAAAATGGTTTTGATAAAACACTTGAAATTAATTCTTGAGGAAAATATCCTTTCTTCTTCAAAATAATTTTCTTTTCACAAATTGCCACTAAGATTTAAATGAAGAAGATTTTATTGAAAATATCCATGAAATATTTTGGAGGAAGCTTCATGAAAATAAGGCTTTATAAAACCGTAAAAAAATTTCATGCCATAAACGTTACAAAAACATTCGTCCCGTACTTTTGTCAGAAAAGTCAAAAAGTACCTTGTAGGGTAAATAAAAGAAAGAATTCTTCCATACCATGGGGTAAAATAAAAAATGGGTAAAAATTAATTTTAAACATACATGAATACACTTATATAAAACATTGACATGGATGATAGCAATAACCACAGTAAATACTTACGAATAAGCAATCTCGGATATAAATGAGATTTGCAATATTATCCTTTTCCTTAGGTCTGATATGCTTCGTACGTATCCAAACCTCCTGTATAAGGATTTAAATAATGTCATTGACTTATTACAGATTAATATTCATTTTTATAAGATCATATATGTTTCAGTTATGACTTTATATTACCCGTTATTTTGTAGATTCCATGTTAAAGCACCATTTTGGGTAAAATCATTTCATTTATCGTATGTGTTTCGACTTGTAGTTCTTGAAATTAATATTTATTTTTTGACTTTCATAATTCCAGAATGTAAAAAATGATTTATATATAATATATATTCATCATATACATATATGTGTTATATATCAATAAAATAAATGAAATACACCGTTCATGGAGACGTTAGGCCTTACGTACGCATGAACGTTGTTTTCGTTTCCTTGTTGAATCGAATGAAACTAAATAGACGACAAACATATATATATAAATAAATCCATTATAATTACTATTTCATATATTTCATTATTATTCATTATATAAACTTTATGATCATTCATGTATGGTTAACATGGAGAATGAGTCTCATCGCGTCGTGGAAACGGTAGTTTGTACGTACGCAAGAGCGATGATATCATTCACATAATTATTGAATATAATTAGAGTGGATGGTATAATATATCATAATAAGTATGATTTTATAATAACCATACATATTTATTCTTTACACTATTATTCCCATCCATGTAAGGTGTTGGTTGAAAAATAGATTTCACCACGGCGTGGAGACGATATTCCCTATGTTCGCATGCGTGGTGATTTCGTTTTCCATAGGATGGATAGATGGTGAAATAAGGTTCTTTAATACATATAATAACATATCATTGTATGAGTTATACTAATGTTATTACTTAATAATGAAATAACTAAAGAAGAAGAAGTGGAAGAAGAAATAATGTTGAAAGAATCGGTAACGGACATTACCTCTTCTTTGAAGTTCCTCTTTGAGACCTCCTCTTAGGGCACTAAACTTTGTCTTTGAAGATTAACAGAACATATAAGATACTTCTATGAAAGTTGATAAGAGAATTTAGCAGGTTTTGGACGAGCTTTAAGGCTCAATGTGGTGTGAGGAATAGAGGGAGGAGGTGCCCTATTATAAGTGAGGAGAGGGGCACCTTTGAGAAAACTAAAAATATTATTTTATTATAGTCATGTTCGGTTTTTAATTGCTCCAAATTGAGTAATATAGAAGCTAAGGTGGGGATGGGTCTAACTCCTTTCATCCAATATAATTTATACAAGTTTATGTTTCTATTTTAACCTTATAATTTATATTTAACCTTAAGTTAAATAATTTTACTTTTACCGTGTCTTCTTGTTTTCTTACACTATAATGTTAATAAACTTATTGTAACATTCCAAAAGAAGCCCAAGTTGTTTATTATTAATATATATAACCATATATAGGTCATTTTGTTGAACAACAGATTTTTAGAAATAAATTAACAATTAATAATATAATATTTGTTTTAAAAACTATTTTTTGTCAATTTTGACACTATTTGGTAATTGATTTTTGTAAAAATCATAAATGAATTATTAGTTCGAAAAAAGTTAATTAAATGAATACTAACAAGTCATATTAACCTATATAATCAGTTTAATTCATAAAAAGTCTCAAATTACATTTATTTGGGTACTTATAACATCAATTATGTGAATATATCATTAATATGATAATTACTGCATCATCTTTGTGTCATAAATAAATTAAATTATTTGATGTTTAAAAATTATAAATAAAATACCATTATGTAGGAAATATTTTATCTTTCTAATGTATATTTATAGTCGAATTTATCTTATGTATAACCCTATATGAAAAATGATTTACTTATTAAACATTGATTTTAACTATTTTAACCTTTATTTAATTAAATTAATAATAAATGTCCTAATCTAATAAAAGTGGGCCTAAATGGTCATATTTTATTCCTAATGTTCTTTTTGGTCGAATTAAACTTATCCAATAGAATTTGGACATGTGTTATGGTAATAAAAATATAATTTTACCCATAATTACCCTATTTACTTTTAACCGTGGTAAAAAAAGTAAAAAGATACTATTAACCAAAAATTATTTTCATCTCATTGAACCAAATTTTAGCCCTTGATATTAACCGTGTCTCTCGGATTTTTGAAATTCAATTCATAGAATTGGTAAAATTTCATTTAAAAGAAAAAGTCAGTTTTGTAACAACCACTAAGTGGTTTCACTATTCATAAAAAAATATATGTTTCCAGAAAAATACCAAAAAATAGGCCTATACTATATTTGATATTATGAATTCCAAAATTATGTCTATTTTACTAAATTCAAAACATATCAGTTGCATTTATTAATTTAAAAATTAATTCCCGTCGTTAAAACAAATAGCGTGTTTTAAAGAGATAATAACTATCAAAAGATTGACACTTGTTTATGTCTAGTTTAAATATGAAATTACATCTAATGACCAAAATTGTATTAAATAGTAAAAATATATTCTAAATATACATTAAAACCAGTCAAATTAATAATTTATCACTATTAATTATTTCGATTAAAAAAGTTGTTTTTAATTAAAATTTAGTAATTTCCACTATTCATCAAAATATGAAAGTTATCCGAAAAGTACAAAAATTTCACCGTAAGCTAATTTCTAAATTCTGAATCCAAAAATGAAGTCCATTTTTAAAAATAAAATTTATAAAATTTCATAAAGTGTGTATTACTATTCCTAACTGCTAGTTCATAATAATAATATAATAATATCTCGTTTAGTGAAACTCGGTATTGCATACTACACATGCTATCGAGGAAGGTCTTTATTGCGTGTAATTCCAGCCAAGTCAGGGATGCATGTTGTGAAAGATCCTTTTGGTGTAGCGTACAACACAAGACATTAATGAAATTAAAAATAATATTTTTTCATAAAATCTTGGGGTGTTACATTCTACCCCCCTTAAAATGAATTTCGTCCTTGAAATTCGTTGGGGTTATAAATGGTTTACTACTAGAAATTTTCATTATTATAAACCCACATCGTATAAAGGAATACCAAAACATATCTTTATAAACTAAAGTATGAAACATAATGGTTACCCAAATTAACTCACCACTAGGTTTTCACGTAGGAGATCAAAGGTGAAAATATGGATATGGAAGAAAAATATAACCATCTAGATCTGATGGAGAGTGGTGGAGAACATGGCTATGAAAAATCCAAAAATCACAAATACATAAATTTGTGATGATCTAGGGTACCCTCTGATTCATCGGATATAAGGGCACTAGGACAACATTTTTGGTTTTCAAGATCATTTCCCTAAAGTTGAAGAATTTGATTTAGAATAAATACTTACTTTATTTTGGTAAAATCTCACTATTGTTCGTGCCTTGAACATTTTCTACTGCATATCTTAAAGAAATGAAGTTGATTTTGTTATTCGTGAATTTTTAGAAGATCATGTGATAGAATGACGAGTCATTCCATCTGTCTCAAACAAAAGGTTAGCAAAAGTTATTAAATATAAATAATTTGATCTATAGTGAGATTTAACATATATGGTTCCTAAAATGGACTTATACTTCATATATCATACTGCATAATATAATAAAACTAGTTTCTACTAAATATGGTCTTCCTGAAGGCCAGTGGTAAGCGATAAAGTCCAGTCGCACTTCGGTTGTGGGTTCGATTCCCACAGCCTTGTCCGACGCGATGGGTTGTCACTTGTCCTACATGTTGTACTTTTTCTAAAACTACATTAATATAACATCCCATAAATAATATTGAAAAATGTTCTATCCTTAAAAAATACTAACCTATGTCTAACAAAATCCATTCCAATCAATATCTAAAATACTTCGGTCCAAACTCATAGTATATAGTATATGATTACTTGAAATGTCATCAACCAACCATCCTTTATCCCCCATATATCGTTTTGGTCACATTACAATCATTTGAATACCCTAATCAGGTATTCTCTTGGAAAATGAATACCCATTAACCCTTAGTGAAAACATGAATGCTATCAAAATTTTACTCCTTCCACAAACCAAAATCCAAAAATTCTATATACTCAAACCATGATATAACATTCTCATTATATCAGTAATGATCTCATTAATCCTATCAAACATTTAATTTTCTCTTTATCCCTTCATTATGTGCATATCATCTACCCTCCAAAAATATCTGAATAACCATTCATGGCTACTGGTACCATTCATCATACACTTTCAAATCATAATGAAAGATAACAGTGTAATAATCCTTAGATGTCTCTTTATTCCATAGTACCATGAGATTACTTATACAACATTACACTTGATAAAAATGTAATAATTCCACTAACTTCATAAACCCTTGACTGAGCATCAACAATTATTTCATCTCACATATCATTTGTAGTCTCTTCATCATCATCAACATAAATACTACCCATATGACCATACTGATTCTTTTCATGAGACTCTCCCTTAGGGAATTGGTTTGCATAATTCCCATACATTGCACATTTAAAACATTTAACCATTGTTGATGTCTTAGAAATATCATTATCCTCATCCATGGTGTTAACTAAACCTCTTCCTTTGCACAAACTGGCTTTGCATCCTTATTTTCCACACCCAATGAATCATCCAGTTCCTTTGAAACATTATCCTTGATGCCTCTTCCCACGTGATTTACATAGGGGAAATTGAACTTTTTTTCCTCTATGATAATCATGAAACTCCATCTTTCTCTTATTATACTAGTTAGGAAAATTACCAAATTTGAGTTTATTGATCATATTATAAGATTACTGATCCGACATAATAATTATGTTTGGACTTTCAAATCTCATTTCATTTGGTTTCTCATTAATAATATCATTCCATTGTCCATCATATCCTCCATTACCGTGAATCATCTTGTCTCCAACAATTTTCTAAAACCCAAAAAGAATAGTGTGAGAGGCAATAATCAGAATAAAGGTGATGTAACTTCAATATCTAACATCTTAGGTTTAATCTAATATCGTTACCATAATTCTATGACTATAACCTATACTTATACTTAACCATAGGGACATCCCTAGACATACCTTAGAAATATCTCTAGGGATCTCACTAAATTTCATGCATCCTAGTTTCCAAAGTTTGTCTAAACCTTTCCTATGATACCAACGGTAGAGAACCAAAGCTTGATGTACATTGAAAATACATTACTTTTTTGTAATACCTAATACATAACAAAAACAGACACACAAGGATCGTAATAGTTTAGTGTCTTTGGAAACTCGGAATAAAATCATCTAATCGTGGTGAAAGATCTTCAACATCTACCAATAAAGAACTTCCTCTTTTTTTCATACATAAAACCTTTCTTTATATCCTGGGAAAAAGAAAACATAAAAGGGGTGAGCTGAAATTCCCAGTAAGGGTAAACATAGAGAACGTAATACAATCCATAAACATTTGAATGCAAAAACTTGAACATAAAATTTAAACATCAAAATCTTGAGCAAAGACATGAATCTTGGAAGTACGTAAGCCATATATCATAAGGGAACATCAATAATGATAAAATAGAATTGGGAGAAAACATTTAAGTGTGTAAAACATTAATCACTTGTTATTATTTCCATAGTATCCATGACATTGCTGCCAGGACCATCTTAGTGGACAAATTCCCTTTCTGAATCGAGTTCACTCCTCATTCCAGTCTTTTAATACTGAATCGGTTTAACTTTCCGTTATAGACATGTATATCTCATGAGATATAAATCATTATAAAATGCATTGGTGGGAGATATAGGTCTCACCCAACTCATAATTTAATCATTCTTACTTGTACCACAAAATAAACATACATCATTCATAATAACCCACCGAATAAAATGGGTTTCATAAACATAATACAATCATCACATAATACATACAAAATATATGGGTATCATTTCATAATAATAAAAGTGAAACCATGTAAATCATAGAGACATTATACTAGAATCATACAGATGGGAAATAATGTCATCTTAGATGAAAATGGTTTTGATAAAACACTTGAAATTAATTCTTGAGGAAAATATCTTTTTTCTTCAAAATCATTTTCTTTTCACATAATTTCATCCAATTTTAAAAGAAAAGTATTTTGTTGAAAATATTCAGGAAATCATTTGGAGGAAGCTTCATGAAAATATGTCTTTATAAAACCGTAAAAATCCTTTCATGTCGTATATGTTAAAAAAATTTCTTGTACTTTTGTCGAAAAAGTAAAAATGTACCTTGTAGGTTAAATAAAAGAAAGATTCCTTCCATACAATGGGGTAAAAGTCAAAATGGGTAAAAAGGAATTTTAAACATACATGAATAAAATTTTATAAAACATGGACATGGATGATAGAAATAACCCCAGTAGAAACTTAAGAATAAGAAATCTCAGATAAAAATGAGATTTACAATATTATCCCTTACCTTAGGACTGATATGCTTCGTACGTATCTGAAATTCCTGTATAATGATTTAAATAATGACATTGACTTATTAAAGAATCATATTAATTGTTATGATATCATATATGTTTAACTTATGACTTTATATTACCCGTTCTTTTGTAAATTCCATGTTATAGCAGCGTTTTGGGTAAAATCATTTCATTTATCCTATGTGTTTCAACTTGTCATTTTTGATATTAATAATTATATCCCGATTTACATAATTCCTGAATGTAAAACATGATTTATATATAATATATATTCATCATATAAATATATATATTATAGATCGATAAATGTAATGAAATACACCGTTCATGGAGAAGGTAGGTCGTACGTACGCATGAATGCTATTTTCGTTTCCTTATTGAATTAAATGAAACTAAATAGATGACATAAATATATATATACATAAATCCAGTAGCATTATTATTTCATATATTTCATTATTATTCATTATATATACTTTATGATCATTCATGTATGGTTAACATGGAGAATCAATCTTATCGCATCGTGGAGACAGTAGTCTGTACGTACGCACGAGCGATGATATCATTCCCATAATTATTGAATATAATTTTAGCAGATGGTATTAAATATCATAATCAGTATGTTGTTATAATAACCATATATAGTTATTCATTACACCATTATACCCATCCATGTAAGGTGTTGGTGTAAAAATAGATTTCACCACGGTGTGAAGACTGTATTCCGTACGTACCCACGCGTGGGGATTTCATTTTCCGTAGGACGGATAGATGGTGAAATAGGGTTGTTTAATACATATAATAACATATAATTATATGATTTATAATGATGTTATTTCTTCATAATGAAATAACAAAAGAATAATAAATGGAAGAAGAAATAAAGTTGAAAGAATCGGTAACAGACATTACCTCTTCTTTGAAGCGCCTCTTTGAGACCTCATCTTAGGGAACAAAAATTGGTCATTAAAGATGACTAGAACCTCTAGGATGTTTCTATGGATGTGGAGAAAAGAATTTGGCTGGGGTTTTCCGAGCATTAATGCTCAATGTGGTGTGAGGAAGAGTGGGAGGAGGTTCATTTTAGATGGGAGAAGAGGGGCACCTTTGGAAAAACTAAAAAAATAATTTATTATAAAGTCATATTCGGTTTTTAATAGCTCCAAATTGAGTTATTTCGAATATAAGGTGGGGATGGGTCTAAATCTGCTCATCCAATATAATTTATACAATTTTAGGATTCTATTTTAACCATATCATTTAGATTTAACATTAAGTTAAATAATTTTACTTTTACTGTGTCTTCTTGTTTTCTTATACTATAAGGTTAATAAAATTACTATAACAAGCCAAACTAACCCCAAGTTGTTTATAACTAATATATATAACCTTATCTATCTCATTCAGCCGAGACTTATATTTTCAGGAATAAAATAACAATTAATAATATAATATTTGTTTTGAAAACTATTTTATGTCAATTTTTAAACTATTTGGTAATAGATTTTTGTGAAAATCATAACAGAATGATTAGTTCGAAAAAAGATAACTAAATCAATACTAACATGTCATATTAATCTATAAAATTAGTTTAATTCAAATAAAGACTCAAAATACATTTATTTGGGTATTTAAAACATCAATTATGTCAATATTGCATTAATATGATAATTACCGCATCATCTTTGGGTCATAAATAAATTAATTTATTTAATGTCTAAAAATTATAAATAAAATACCATTATGTTGGAAATATTTGTATCTTTATAGTGAATATGTATATTAGAATTTATCTTATGTATAAAACTATTTTAAAAATTATATACTTATTAAACTTTGATTTTAACTATTTTAACCCTTCTTTAAATAAATTATTAATAAATGTCCTAGTCTAATCCAAGTGGGCCTAAATGGTCATATTTTATTCCTAAGGTTGTTTTTGGTCGAATTACACTTATCCAATAGAGTTAGGACATTTTTTTGGGTAATAATAGTAAAATCATTCTTACCCTTAATTACCCTATTTACTTTTAACCATGGTAAAAAAAAGTAAAAAGTTACTATTCCCCAAAAAAAATTAAATCTCATTGAACCACATTTTAGTCCTTGATATTAACCGCGTCTCTTGGATTTTCAAAATTCAATTCACAGAAGTGGTAAAATTACATTTATATGAAAAAGTCAGTTTTTTAACTACCACTAAGTGGTTTCACTATTCATCAAAAAATGAATGTTTCCAGAAAAATACAAAAAATTAGGCCTAAGATATATTTGATATTATGAATTAAAAAATGATGTCTATTTTACCAAATTCAAAACATATAAGTTGTGTTAATTAATTTAAAAATTAAATCATGTCGTCCAAACAAATAGCGTGTTTTTTAGAGATAATAACTATCAAATGATTGACACTTGTTTATGTCCGGTTTAAATGTGAAATTACATCCAATGACTAACATTGTATTAAATGGTAACAATATATTCTAAATATACTTTAAAACAACTCAAATTAATAATTTATTAGTATTTATTATTTCTATTACAAAAGTTGTTTTTAATTAAAATTTAGTAATTTTAACTATTCATCAAAATATGAAAGTTATCCGAAAAGTACCTAAATTTCACCCTAACATAATTTAAATATTACAAATCCAAAAATGATGTCCATTTTGAAATATAAAAATTATAAAACTTCAAAAAGTGGGTATTACTATTCATAATACCTAGTTCATAATAATATTATAATTATATCTCGTTTAGTGAAACTCGGTATTGTGTACAACACATGCTATCGAGGACGGTCTTTATTGCGTGTAATGAAAGCCAAGTCAGGGATACATGTTGTGAAATATCCTTTTGGTGTAGCGTACAACACAATAAATTAATGAAATTAAAAAGAATATTTTTCATAAAATCTCGGGGTGTTACATATACACCCCATTGAGGTCGTATCATAGAGAATTACTTGGGAAATACCTTGGAACACACAATCACCAACACTATAAGAGGAAAATTAAAACATGGATCAACAACCTTGTTAAACAACTCTAATAAATAGTAGAATATCATATCAGTACTGTGATAACTAATAATTGTACGTCCTAAAATCAGATCCCACTCACTTGGAATGACATGGGGGATTCCTTCGAGAGAAATAAAATACAATAGATTATGGGGGAAAATAACATGTGATTTATATATATTATTCAAATTCATTTTAATGTTATGTGTATAACCCCATAGAACCCTGAGAGGGGAGGGGTGAATCAGGGTGTCAAAATATTCTTATAATGTGATGGATCATGTTCCATGGTTTGTAGGAAGTTGTTAAAACATATCTGTGGATTGGTGGAGTAATAAAACATTCACAAGAAAAGAGACTACATAATAATTTTACGTGGTTTTCCACTAAGGGATAGTCAACAGAGCATACACCGAGGGTGTGTCAGCCGTAACAATGTCTAAAAATCTTCACTAGTTGTGGACTACAAAATATTATACATAGTCTCTATGTTCTAGGAACACAATGATTTTGGGATTTTAAGGATAACTCACTGCATCCCTCGGAACACTTAGGTGGACTCCCCCATATCTCACATCCATGTGAGAAGTCATACTAGGTATATTAAGTTGAAGGTAACATCGATATATTTTTATTGAAGTCTTTGTATCTATCCATCATGCGACTCTACTTGCATCATGTTATTCCATTGAATCCCTTGAAATGCAATGATAAATCAAACTAGATGTTCAATGCTTAGTAGAAGCACACACAAACACGTGCACACAACACCTACCCTTTTGTGCAAGATTTGGAATTGGTGCATGAGATGGCTTTCACACGAGAATTACTTTTTTTCCGCCCCTTATCTTTCATCAAATTACAACATAAGGTTCAAATGGTCTTTTGTAACTAAAGGAACACATTGTGCTCATGATTCTCTCTATATTTCTCTTTTCCGTACATGTATTTCCCATGGAAGAGGAACAACATCTTTTTGAAAATTTCTCCACTATCAAGAGGGGGTAGCATCCTATTTATAGGACTTGATGACACTATAGGCATGTTTATGAAGAATATTCATTGGTGCATGTAATATTTTACCAGAGAATGAAAAACCACTTTGGACGTCGTATTTGGTACGTAAGTATCTGCCACATACCTTGTTTTTCACAATCATTGTGTAACTTTAGCACACTTTTTTCCATTCCCATATTTTGATGTGATGATACCAATTCAGTACATTTGTTAATGTCTCCAAACATCCTTCAATAATGTGTGCTGCTCACTTAGTGAAAAACACATTCCCCATTCTCCTTTTTCTAGACCAATATTATTTGGAAATAAATTATAAATGACGCCACCTTCAATGCTATCTTCAACAAGAACTATATAATCCATTTCCATGAAACCACCCTAATATTCCATGTAAGGATAGATAAAATACACAAAATATACTAAACTTATTGTAAAAATAATCTTTTCTCCAATAATAAGATCAAATATTTCAAGACTAAGAACTAAAAATGCCAAAAAAATTCATATTCGAGAATCATCAAACAACAATAGGAAAATTTATAACCCTACCTGAATTCCATCCAGATATTTTTAAAGACCCAATAAGAAGTCATAATCATATATTTCTATCCTAATGTATTTATCATCTTCAACGATATTAATTAATGATTTTGACAAATTTCATAAATATTTATAACCATATAAGATAAAATAAAAACCATAGATTTTAAGGAATTCAGACCAACATGTAAATCCTCAAGTGCATAATCTACTATATAAAAATTACCAAACTCATCCTACACCTTCATTATTATCATAGAATCACCCATAAAAATTTGTTGATATGCTACCCCTTTTAATATATCTTTTATAAACATAGATTCATTAGTAATAATTGTCCCAACACCATCGTTAGGGGATAATCAATCATAGAAGAAATAACGATGAAGATATTTCTCACATGTTTGTAACAACCTGGGGGTACCGAATGTTCATGATTGAGGGGTCCTTATTTTACACAGTGGCACATTTTTTAGAGATTATTCAATGCATTTTGTTTTTCATTCCTTCCACCAATTTAAGTCTAGTCGTACAACCTCCATTTCTAACAAAAAATTGAACTCTATCTCCCTTAAACTCTCACTAATTGCCTAAAGATTCCTATCTTCATATCTATGTCTACCATATCTAAATCATCCTTGTCCACAACCATAGTATATGTCGGTATGCATAAAATAATTTTAATAGGTCAAGTATATAATTTCAAGCCTATTAAAAAAATATATACCATGAGATAATGTTGGTAATGAAGCAAAAAATTTAGGTACACCATTATTAAAAAGTGAGTAAGATACACTATTCAAGATCATTCTCCCTTTTACTATGTAAAAAACTCCAATTCCATTACTTCACTATATGTATCTAGATTGAACTATTGATTGATGGATTTTTGAAAGTGACTCTAAGTGAGATAAATATAAATCATTGTTTATTTAATATATATCAACAATGTTATTCTCAACTGCACAATCGTATATGGGGTTAAAATAATGTTGGAGTCTTTTAGTGATTTTAGAATATTTAAAATCCTCTCAATTTTTTTCAATAAATTCTTCTACATACTATTGACACATCTAACCAAGAAAGATTAAGGGATTCATCTTATTGGATTAAAAATTAAAATATTCATCGTGTTTTAGTTCAATACAAATGACTTTGTCTGTATAATAGAGAATTTGGATGATTTGATCAATTAAAACATGGTCATTCAGAGCATTATTTTATATGGAATACTATGTATCCTCCACTATAGTATTATGGATTTTCCTTCACATAGGAACTATAAATTAAAAAATAAGATATATTTCGGTTAAAATAAAATCTGATTCATTTATAAATTAATATACTCCTACATTCAAGAACAATACGTAATAAATCTATAATCGCCAATACATCCCAAGGTTACACAAGGATTTTTATAAATTTGAGATGTCCATATAGACTCCCACAAAACCTCTCAATTTTCTATAGTCCAATTGATATTCATACACCAACCTGCATTCATAAAAAGGTGACAAAAAATCACACTATCATCATTTAATGTAACCTGGAGTTATTATACAAATTTTTAATTGCCTGATCCATGTAACCCTACAATGTAAATTGAATTTTCCATAACATAAGGAATGAATTTACATTCCGGATTTCCATGGTATGATGAAAACTACTAGGTTATCATAATAAGGAACCTGGGAATTTATTCGCCCTCTAATAGACATATGATGACATATAAAAATTATAATATTCATAAGAAAAATAGAATATATCATATGTGAAAAAAACAAACCATAAAGGTCACAACCAATATGTGGTCAAAAAGGTATAAATGAACAAACTAAATATAGTAAACATGGTACTTGAAGTAACTCATGTTTATATCCATTCATGGAAAAATTCAACACCATACCTAACCAAAAAAATGTAATAATTATCCAAGAGTGATTATTCGTAATAATGAAACACATTACATTCCTAGTATTAGGCAAAACTAAGACTATAAACACCCAAAAGAAAAAATTAGGGTATGAGAATCAGATATAAATACGATACCACAACAGAATATATAAAATGTTTATACACATGTAGAAATTATTTAATGTTATAAAAAGTCTTCTAAAATTATTTTAGATGAATTAAATTTCAATTTAAAAATTTTTCTTTTGTAATATATTCAAAAACATTCCATTCTTTTCAAAATAAATAACTGTTAAAATAAACAAAATGATGTGACATATCATATATATAATTCCATAAATTGATAAAAATATTGTTTTCATGATTTAAAATATATATCATATAAATGTGGTAAATTAATCATATCCAATATCTATACAAGTAATTCTATCCCAATGCATGAAAAGGGGACAATCCATATTGTGAAGTTCTAAAAAACTACACCGTTATCACACAAAAATTAAAAATAATTTGAATATGTGACTACTAAAATATGATAACCTCATACCCATAAAATCGATACACCATATCCTCTATGGAATCAATGGTTCAACCCAAAAATAATAACACACTCCCCTTGGGCTCATAGATGTTTAGTTTTTTCTTATAACCCAAATTCTCTCAATGTCCATTATTTCATCATTATATTCCTAAAAAATTCTTGTAATATAAAAATTTCCAATGAAAGATACATTTCATTTCAAGGAACACATTTTCATAAAACATATATTTATGCAGATACCACAACATCCCCCAAATTATAAAAAAAATTCATTTAGCTACACCATTTAGGTTTTTTTCAAAAACAAAAACAGTATAACTTCCTATTTGAAGGAACCTATTTTTTAAATCCCAGTTCCATTACCCATATATATTAAAACCAATTTCAATATTCAATAGATAATTATATAATTATTCAAATAAATGGATTAATATAGGATAGATATTATGATGTAGTGGCATGCCTAAAAATTTATAAAAATTATGTTTCCTCCCATACTTGTGATGATGGGGTAGAATATCATATTCTAGAGAAACTAGATCCCTAGAAAATTAATTTATCCAATTAAACTCTATATCAAATGATAGTGATCTAATTGAAATTAAACTCTCTATGGGTTGTAGATGAAAACATGTTTTAATGGTTTCATTTACATAATTACAGCCAACATAGATACACAATTAGAATGAACTAAATATTTTCCACCCAGGGAGGGAGATATTCATGAATGTAACAACAAGACTCTAATGTAATAAAATAATAATTAGGGATGATGAAATTGAATTAGGTAAGATATATGATTATTTTGTTTTAAAATACATATTATACCATTACTAAAAAAACACATCTATTGGAATCACCAGCTATCCACTAGTTTACAAGGGATGGCTGGTGGGAACAATTAAAAAACATGTACCCCTGGCCTTCTACAAGATAGTCTTTGGGTACACAAACTATGATTCTACCTACATTTCCACCATGAGGTTGGATGTGGAATCACACTAGCTAGCTGGTTACACCAGTATAAATATAAGTGTTTGTCCATTAATCATCGGATATCTAGTGGCATATTGTTTCAACTAATAAGCCAAAACATTTTCCAAATTTAAGGAAGAGTTGGAGACTTAAGGATTAAAAACACATGAGGATCCAAACTAGATTCCTAGTATCATGGTATGTCAATATCATTTTTATACTTCCAATAACTACATTGTATTTCACTTATTCATCATTTACATAAAATTCAATACGTGTTCTATATTCATTATTATAAAATTTATAGTAATATTACTTAGTTTTGGTTTATTGTTTTAGTTTTGTTTGCAAACACCATAAATATAGGGGATAAGGATGTGTTGGAAATTAAGATTTATGTTCTATTAATTTTTTTGGTTTACTCCCTCATTTTACTATATTTATTTTTATATTTTATATTTATCCTTGGTATGTATTGATATGGTATTCGTGAATAAAATATTGTTTCATTATTTTATATGTATCATTTGTTTCAATATATATAAAAAAAATATGAAATCATTATATATGAACAAGTAAAATATTATATATGAAATTCATCTTCATTACATCGTTAAAATGATCACAAAAACATTCCCATAAAAATATTTTATATTCCTTGTTGAAATCAAATAAAAAAAATATTAACATAAAAAATTCATTCACGCAATAAAAAAATTCACATCCCCAAAAAAATGAAATCACATGATTCCTATAGTTGACCATGTGACCCAGGAAATATTTTATCCAATCAGTTCACATAAAAACAATAAAATATGAATTGAATAAAAAATAAACAAATTATAATTTCCCATGACAAATGATAACAATCACACAAGAAAGATAAATCATCAATTATTTATCTCTCTTCCCCCAAAGAATTTTCTAAGATAAATAAAATATGTATAATAATTACAATGAATATAAAATATAAAAAATCAATTTTTTCATGTAACTGAATTTTTTATACTTGTTTTAAACATAACACATTACATATTAGAAGTGGGTTCAATCAAACCCATAATAGTAAAATACCATTTTCAAATATATTTTTTCCAACCTATAACATGAAATTATATTATGTTTTATTCTTAATCCTATCCCAAATTCACCTAAACACCATGAACAACATCACCCCTCTATATACAACCCAATAATACAATACCACTTTTATGGATGAACAAAAATATGAGATCCAATTTATATTTTTTAATCTATTCTTAGAAGCATTATATTATTAGATATACGTTTAATTCCATACACTATATTACTTTGTCATAAATAATAAAACATCAATGATTCATTCAAACACACACATATATATATAATTCAATGTTTTAACATAAATAATGAACATAGGAAGTAATTTTACCTTAGAAATTGGGGAATAGAATCCAATATCTTTCCACCCTGGCAAGTGGACACCCCATCAATAATCATCAACCATTCACTTATTACCAATTCTCATTCCAATAGAACAAATCCACACTTTGAGTTACTCTACTAAATTATTCACATAAATTAAGAATTTTTCTATGAACATCATGATAGTGGGTAAATAAAATAGTCTCTTATTTTCATGGTACTATGTCATTATCTAAACACGGCCTAATAATCAATAGTAAACTCCTTCCTAACAATTTTAAAACTAATTATAATAAATTAATAACTCCTTCCACCAAATATGTAATTAATAGATCTTCAATTATGTTAAATTATATCTCCAAACCCTTATCCACCTTACGATTCAATTGATATGACTATGTAATGAATATTGGGAGAGATACATTATGCACTAGAATGATATAATCCACATCCATCTGAGAATATCCTATTAGATTCATGGTATCCCATCAACAATAAACTTATCTAGATTTAGATTTTTTCTATCATAGGAAATGATTAATTGAAAAATATTGTTCACACTATCAAAATCCACATCATTGACATGTTTTTCAATAACATCAATAATAGTAACATTACCCTATATCATTGTAGAGGATAAATTTTTATGCTTTTATAGAAATAAATTTCAAATATAATCCATTAAAAAGTATCATATATCTCAATGGGTGTAGAATAATTTTCTTCAACCTCCTTTAATTCCTATAAATGTTTATCGTAAATTTCACCCTCCCCATGGGGACCGTAGAAATTGAATTGTGGATCAAAATAAGAACCATTATATATAGTAACTAAATTCCAAAATATTATATGAAATAAACACTAATTTAATCATGTCACTAACATATATAAAAAAATTATCTACTCATATAAATAACAATATATCCAAAACATTAAACAAAAATCACGTATTCACAATATATTGTCGAAAAGAAATATTGGTCTATTAAGATATAAATTATTTAATCAGATAATATTTTTATTATAAATTGACAATTAAAATTTTAATTAATATCTACTGTTATATACTATAGAAATTAATCCCCAAACCGAGGAAAAAATTGATATTAATGGATCACCTATCAGCGAAAAATACCACGATCTATTTTGGGATATATTTCTTTTTTGTGGAACTTCTTTTTTTAAGTAACTTATTTTCCAGGTTTTAATAATGATGAAATATGGAGGAACATGAATTATTTTTCAATGGTTATAAAATGTCTATAATTGGTATGAAAAGTACAACATTTTGATTGAAATGCATAATTATTTTATGTTATATGATGTCCATAACCATTTGATCAATTGGAAATTTATAGATAAATATATATATTATTATTTAAATATTAAATATCATGAGTCAATAAATATAAAATATTCTTAAACAATGTTATATGTTAAAAAATTTATATATATAACTAAATAAAATATGATTTGATGGAATTTAAAAGGAATATAATATCAAGGTAATATCTAAAATTATATCCATAGTTTACTAAACCATGGAAGTAATTATCTATATTTCCATGATTTTTTCTATAGATAGTAAAATATGAATGTCTATTAACCTACATATAGGGATCTATAAAAATTGAGGTAATAGTTTTGGAATATTGGGTCTCTTTGAAATATTTAAATATGATGGATATAATGGATATATATACATGGTTCAATCAATGTGCTCTAGAAATAAATGGAATTTACTCAATTACAATGAATTTAATCATAATCAAAGATAGAATATGGATATTCACAGGTACAAAAAACACCTATGCTCTATAATGATGATTAAAAATACTATTATTCTCCATCAAAAAGGTGGAATTAATAGAATAAATTTCCTTCAAACCCAATCAATTCAATATAATATTTCATTAGATAAATTGGAGATCTATTATTATTGTCACAACTCAAGGAAAATATATATATGTTATACCATTTTCAAAAAAAAATGTTTTTTATAAAACATTTCTCATGTGTGAAAATCATAGAAAATTAAAATATTGAAATCCTGAAATTTTTTAGCTCCCTAACATTAAGAATAGTGAAACTTATGTGATTTTAATAAAAAAATCACATATTATCCATCATTATAAGTTTCTTTCATCATCAACTAATGGTGTATATATATAATCTCTAGATAGGTATTCCATGAAATTGATCAATAAAATTTATATGAAAAATAAAAAAATAAAAAAACATTTCTTATCTATTTTCATAACTATAATCATTTAAAAGTTCATAAATACAACCATTATTTCTTAATATATTTAGGCACCAAAAAATCCTAATATGTGACCTAGGTATTAGTATAAAATTTAAATATATCTCAAATGTATAAAAAAATTTAAATAACACAGAAATACCTAACTTTAAAACCTAATTAAAACATATATATAAAATAAAAATTACATTCATCAATCATATTATAAATATCTAAATGAATTTCATTAGTATGAATAAAATAAGTATTAAGATGTGTTTTTTAAATTTCATGAGTGATAAAAATATTTCATAATATCCAATATGTCCTCAATCACTATATGGGTCTTAATATAGTCTTAAAATTATAGTTTTAGAGTATAATATTCTACTTTATAAAAATTGAAACGTCACACATCAATAAGAATTGTGCACCAATGATGTGACCCATAAATCTTATTTATCATATTTGATAAATGTAATAAATATTCAGTATGTATTTTGATGTCTATCACTAACACTCACATGGTTGATATATTTATTTTCATTACATTGAAAAATTGAAATTGGACAGTAAATTGTATTGTATATTATATTTTTGTATTAGTAAACACATACTATAATGTCATTATATGGTACATGTTCAACCCCAGTACTGTAAAATAACCTTCTATTACATTCATAAATTGTTACATCTATGGTATAATTAGAAGGCCCAAACATTCAACATTACATAATCATGAGTGAAGTAAAGAGTTCACATTTAGGATCTTTTGAGGTTTAGAGTATTAGAGAATCTAACCATAACTATTACATTACATTTAAAAAATTATAAAGTAGACAATTCTACTGAGTATCAATATTGTTCATAAAATAAAAACTCTAAAAAAGTTACATTTCTAGTTTCATGCTTTAGCCCTCGTGACATTTCCATAATCCCATCCTTGATTTTATTCATCAATAAGTCTTGTGAAAATCATTTCAAAACATGGGAGGAGAATAAAAACCTTAGTAAAGGATATAAAATAATGAAAGAAAACAATATCCCATCATTTAATGAAAATCAATGTAACCATACTGTTCAATCGTAACATACATCATGAAATCATTATATTGATGATGAACACACAAGAATCAGAAATCATATATGTAACTTTTGGCATACATAACAAACATGCATTGTAGATATCACAACTACATCGAGAGATAAGTTGGAATTCCAATCACAGTATACTCCCTAAATCTCATAGGAGAAACATTAATGTTTACCTCGGTCATGTTACCCAATAAATTGGAGAGCTATCTTGTGCTCACACGCCCTCATTTTACCACGAAACCACCCGTATACATAAACAATACCCAATAACCATAAAAAATTCAAAACAAATAAAAAGGCCAAAAAAGAAATATAATATTTCTACATTTCAAATGTAATATATCATTTCAATACATTGACATAATCAATGCTTTATCAAACCATTTTCAAAACCATTTAAAACATTTAATAAATAGCTTTTTTAATCAAAATACCCCATAAAAATTTGATGATTTTGAAAGAATATTAAATTTCAAAACATTCTTTTCCATATAAATAAATCCTTAGAACCATTTTTAAATCATGGTCATTAATGAGAATGATTTTGAAGAATAAATCATTAAAACATTTAAAAAAATAATTTAGTTAAAAGGTTCCTAACATAATGAGAGATGCATGAACACAAATAATTGAGTAATTACATTAATAAATGTTTATAACATCATGAGAACAAAGAGATTAACTATATAATATGTCAAAGGGAAATATATAATCCATATAAAATTGAACTGGTGTATAAAAAAATAAGTCTCAATGGAATGTAAATTGAGTCAAAGCCCCTTGCAAAGATCATGTAGATAGAAAAAGGACAAATCAATGGCATAATTATGTGTGAAAAATAAGAATAAAACAAAAATATAAGTGGATATTAAGTGTAAACCAATCATATTTCATTAACGCATATTCATAGAATGACATAATCAAGATGTATATGTTTACCCCAAAGAATTAAAATTGGTTTTTTAATTTCTCTTACAAAAATTCAACAGCCTAACGGCATAGCATTAGAATTCATAATATGATTTTATGAGAGTTAAAAGGGTATCTTATCACATGGACATAAAATTTACATAAATAAGGATATATAATAACATATCCTAACAAATGAAGATGTAAATTAACAGACATAACAAAAATAAGTCTTTTAAAAAGAGGAGGGTGAAAGGTTCCCTTAACAATTTGGTATCTTACGAAACATACACCCCACGAAAGAATAATAATACAATAATGGTTAAATCCCCATAAATTAAATTATATTACATAGATAATACAATCATGGGCAGTACATTCCCACCACAAAAGGAAATAGAGGCTATATATCATGAATCTCGTAGAAATAAAAAGGTGAGTTGAAAACCCCTTACCACATTGAAATCAATCAAGTCGTATGACCAAAAATTAATCACCACCAAATGAATCATAAAATAAAATTAATCTAAAAAGAATCATGATAATATATATCAAATGTAACTAAACAATACTCCACATCAAATAAATAAGTTGTGTATAATATAAATCTCACGGAATTATGAGTGAGATAAGAAACCCCTTACCTCATGTCCAACAAGACTCGTTTGCGCATTATTCTTCCATAAGTATAACCTTATGTAAATTACAACTTGATTAAAAACATTTTTAATGCTTATTATTCCTTTTATATCACATATTACATATCTATAAAATTTAATAATTATTTTATTTTATATCGTACATTTTTCGATGTTCAAAATTTGATTTCAAAAAAGGAACTTGTTATAATTTCTATTTGTCCATGTTGTCCAAAGTACATTGTCTCAAGAATGATATTCGTGATTTAGATATTATATATATCATATATATCATGTATATATGTATCTAGAATAGTCCATAACATTTTTAAATAAGAAATGAAATGCATCGTTCATGGAGACGGTAAGCCATACGTACATATGAACACTACTTTCCATTATTTTTTTCATTTTTATTGAAATGAATACATAATTGTTTGACTCTCCTATTTTGATAATCCCAAAAAATGTTTTTATAATCCCAAATCACCTTTTGATAATTCAAAAAAAATTCTGGTAATTATGTTTCCCTTATATGATAATCATTTATGTTAAAATCATGTTTATATAAAAGTGATAACTATGTACGTTTAATCTCATTGCTCTCATGTTCAAAGGTCGCTGATGAAAATTTCATTGATGCAAAGGTCACCAATCCAAATGTAACTGATTCAATGGTCACTAATTCAATGGTCAATGATTCAATGGTCACTAATGCAATGGTCACCGATGCGAAGGACACTAATGCAAAGGTCACTGATGCAAGGCAACTATTGAGAAGGATACCGTTAGAGAATTTTCAATTTAATATTACTGATGGAGAATTATCAGTTGACAGTTATAGATGGAGAGTTATTGATGGAATGTTAGCAGTGGAGAGGTTACAGATGAATGCTACCAATGTACACTTACTATTGAAGCCTACCATTGGGAAGGATATCGTTACTAGTCTACCATACTCCTCTATTCCATAATATTTCAAGTTCTTAAAATTATTATGATAGTCATGTTAACTAACTTTAATGTTTCTGAAATTAATCAAATCATATTGTAGACATATTGTGAGACTGTATCTAGGGATAGTACAATGTACGAGAAAGATCACATGTGATGTACTTACTCCTATTATCAGACCTCATATATAAAATAAGAAAAACATGGAGGTGTGAGAATATAGACACAGGGGAATAAAATCATGTCTGAGCATATAAAGAATCTTACGAGCTAGATCATAGAAAAAAATTCAGCAGTTACATTGAGAACTCAAAAACCCCATGAAGATTATTTGAGGTCAAACTGTCTTCAATGTTTATATTTCATCAACTCATGATCAACACAAGAAGTATAACACCCAATTGAAAGCTAGAACCTGGAGTTGTGAAACCCTGTTTTTGAGATAACAATGACAGGAAGACTCGAGAATCAAATTATTCAACTCATAGAGTCTAGATCTGAATAACAAACACATAGAGCCTTCTAAACTAAATCTCATCATATTTTCTCTACTGTGTTTTGGTTTTCATTTTTGACAAGTGAGTATTTGTTTAATACACACTATCTCTTGTGATTGAATTGGAGGATACAAAAATCATCACATCAAATTTCTCCTAAATCTTATTTTCCCATGTATAATTGTTGAAGAGACCATGTGTGGTCTGTGTTGTTTATTATTTCCATAAAGAACTCTGGTAAACAGTGTGAACCCTGAACAGTTTGTGAAAACTATTGTAACGCCTGATACAGGCTTTGTATCATGTTTTTTAATATAAACATCTAGGTGGCAGGTGATACCCATGTGGAGAGGATTAAGTCTCAGCTTGGGACTGAACCTCTTGTTTAACTTTTTTGTGGACAATATTTTGTTATAATCTGTTTTATCTATTTTATAATGATTATTTATAAAACATTAAATTGTTTTGCATTCACTTTGATAGTTATTTTTGGTATGTATGTGTGTGTACTTAATTCAGTAAACTTGTTTCAAGAGTGGAAGTAGTGTTTTACAATAATTCAACTGAGGAATAAGCACCCATTAAAAAATATGTTGACCAATTAGACATTTATACCTCTACTTCCTCAATTAACTGGTCCGTTTTCAAAATTTGGGGGATCATTACAATAATTTATTTAACATAAATTTTATGTATGAACTCAATTCACACCCCCCTCATGGGATTCCACTATGAGCAGAATTTGGTATCATATGGATATTTGTTCGATTTTCATTACTATTACATGAAATATTATGAAGCCTTACAATTTCTTAAACTGTGGTTTTAGATCTATCTCAATGATCTTATAATTTTAGTCATATATAAATTTTCATTTATTTAAAATTTGAGTCAACTATGGCTAATAGTGTTCACGGTTATGCTACTAACAGACCACCTTTCATTAATGGATATAACTCTGCTTGGTGGAAATTAAAAATTAAAATGTATCTAGAGGGAATGGGACCTGAAATCTGTGACACAATTAATGAACAACATGTGTTTCCTGCTACTACTAAGGAAACATGGTCTCAGATAACAAATGTTGTATCTAAATATAATTGTAATGTAGGGAATTCATTGTATTGTTCTCTAGGTGATGAAGAATCTATTAGAATATATTCCTGTAAAATATCATATGAAATTTGGGATACTTTAGCAGTTTCCCATTAGGGAACAAATAATGTTAATGAAATGAGATTAAAGACTTATAATCTTAAATATGATAATTTTAAAATGAATCCTGATGAAACTATCTCTAAAATATATCTTTGTTTTAATAAAATAGTGAATACCATGAATCTTCTTGGAAAACTAGTGGATAACAATGATTAGAATATGAGATTGCCTCGATGCTGACCTGAAATATAGAGAGAAACTTCTATATCTATCCAAGAATATTGTGACATAGGAAAGCTACCCGTGAAGGATCTATTTAAATAAAATATGATGTATTAATGAGAGATTAAGGTAAATCATGAAGTATATAATTAACCATGAAAAAAATAAGTATCATTCAATACTTCTACCTCAAATAACAAGGACAAAAAAGGCTTAAGATCCTATAGAGACCTCAAATAGTGAAGACTCACATTCTAACAGTTATTATGAGACGGCTCATCTTGCTAAGAGATTCAAGAAGTTCTACAATAAGAAATATTAATTTAGAAATAAGAAATATAAATAATGGATTGATAATAATGGCAATTGAAAAAAGATATAAAATAGAATGATAACTCAAATGAAAAATACATTTTTGAGTGTAAACAAAAAGTTCATGTGAATGATGATTTCAACAAGATTAAATTAAATAAAAAGTATAAAGATAAGGGTAAAGGATATAAAATGGATATGAATGATACGTGGAGTGTCTCAAAAGATATCTCAAGTTGATCTGAAACTTCTGATATTGGAAATAATAAACATGGAAACATGTGTTTCGTGATAGAAACATCTGAGGTAACACCCGATTCTCCTATACAAAATTTTTACTATTTTGAGAATGAAAGTGAATCAAACAATGATGAAAATATGACTATAGATGAACCATTTTAGTATTGAGGAAAACATGAGTAATATTTTAATGAACTCAAGGATAAATATAAACAAATAAAAAGAAAACATTCTATAAATGCTAATTACAAGTCTCATCTGGATAGGGAAAATGAAAATTGTTCTCAGCCATTAAAAGAAACCACTGAACATAAATTATCCAATTAGAAATTAAAAGTACATCTTGAGAAGATTACTACAGGTATAGATACCTTTAATCATTCACTAAAAAATAGAATGCTCCAAAATTTACAACTATTCTAGGATATCATCCCAGATACAGAAAATTATTAAGATTAAATTTCATACAATATCTGTAGTGTTCACAACTAGTTCACGTTTTGGACCATATTTTGAAAAACTAATATTTAAAGGAACAAAAAAGTGTTTATGTCTCAAAATATTTCTATTTATTATAAGAAATCAATGAGGAAATTATGTATTCCCAAAATTTTACTAGCTAACCTCTCTGGACCCAATATAATCTACGAACTAAAGACACCCTACACTTAATATATTTTGTAGGAAAATTGTTTAAATAGATCATGTATAAATCTATTATACCTTGATAGTGGATGATCAATACACTAGATAGGAAACTGATCATAATTCAAGAGCCTAATTAATGTTGATGATGGACATGTCACATTTGGTGATAATGAAAAAGGGAAGATCATTATCTTTGGCCAAATTGATAACCCTAATACTGTATTAATTTTAAAATTACATTTTGTTTATGGGTTAATGTACAATTTAATAAGTATATCGAAATTATGATATTATGGTTTTAATGTTAAAATTGAAATTTATTCATGCAATGTTTTTAATTCTAAAAATTATTTAATATTAACTTCTATTAGAAATGAAGATGTATATGATGTTAATTTAAATTATTTAGCTATGAAAAATGTTTCATTTTTAAAAGATTTCCATAAGGAATCCTAATTATGGCACAAATGATTATGAAACATCAATTTTCACTCTCATAAGAAACTATCTAGGAACGTTTTAGTTATATAATAACCTAAATTAGAATTTCCACCTATAATGTTTTAATCACTATCAAAAGATAAAATAACCTAATGTTTCATTCAAACCAAAAAATGAAGTTTCTACTTCTCAACCACTTGAGTTAGTTCTCATGGATTAATTTGGACCATGTATAGTTTCATGTTTAAATGGGAAGCACTATGTTTATGACCTTGTAGATGATTTTTCTAGATATACATGGCTGTATATTCTAGCTCACAAAATTGATGCATGTTCTTAATTATGTAAATATTCCAAATCTATAGAAAATATGTTTGGACATAGAATTAAGACCTTGTGAATTGATCATGGTCATGAGTTTGAAAATACATAATTTTAATCTTTTTTCTCACAAAATAGTTATTCTCACAATTTCTCTACTCATTGAACACCACAAAAAAATGGATTTATAGAAAGAAGAAATCGGAAACTTCAAAACATTTCTCAGAATATTCTTAATGAATAAAATCTTCTTAACTATTTTTTGGACGAGGTTATTAATAGAGCATGTTACTTTATCAATATAGACTTAATTAGACCTATAATTAATAAGACCCCTTATGAGCATTAGAATAACAGGAATCCTATGTTTAATTATATTAGAGACATTGGTTGCAATGCCATTATCCATAACACTAAGGACAATCATGAAATTTTTTCTTCCTAAAGTGATGAATAAATTTTCCTAGGCTACTCAATCTCTAGTAAAGCCTATAGAATATTTAATATGTGAACAAAGTGTGTGTAAGAATCAGTTCCCTTAAAATATGATGATACTGATCCTTATGAACCCAAAACCTCTGTTGAACTCCTTGAGGAAGGTATGTCAATTTTGGACCTTAATAATAAAGATAGTGAGCCCTTATTAAAATCCACCAGTTCGGGAAATTCTCCAAAATCAGTACAAGATGAATCTTGACCTATAGACATTCATGAGGAGTCTAGTTCAACTCGTTCTAGAGGTATTAGAACTCTCCAAAATCATCGTTTAGATGTGGTAGTAGATGAATTGAATAAAGGAACACATACTAAATCTTCTTTGAAAAACTAAGATGAACATCAAGCCATCCTTTCATAGCTTGAACGTAATAATAGTGACGATGCAAACAATGATAAATTATAGGATATAGCTATGCAAGATGAATTAAATCAGTTTGAATGAAATAATGTTTTGTAATTAGTAGAAGTACCTAATGACACATTGATCATAGATACTATATGGGTATTTATATATAATATTGATGAATATGGAAACATAGTTACAAATTAGTCTAGACTAGTTGCACAATGATATTTTCAGAAGAAGTAATAGACTATGACAAAACATTAAAACCTATAGCTAGACTAGAAGCCATTATGATACTACTAGCTTATGAACCTCATCTGAATTTCAATCTTTATCAAATGGACATCAAAAGTGAATTTTTAAATGGGTGCGTAGTTGAAGATGTATTTGTTGAACAACACCATGGTTTTACAAATCCCCATTCTTCAAATCGTGTTTTTAAACTTTATAATGATTTATATGGTCTGAAACAAGCTACAATAGCTTGGTATGACAGACTTAGTTCGAACCTTATTTAATTATGTTTCACTAAAGAAATAGCGGATCCAACTCTTTTTATTAAATGGATTTCAAAATATTTTTATACATTACAGACATAAGTTGAGGACATTATTTTGGGATCTTCTAAAATTATTTATGTACTGATTTTTCAAAAATAATGCAAGATGAATTTGGAATGAGTTCAATGGGGGAACATAAATTTTTTGTTTTATTTCAAAATTTTCAAATATCATTTGTATTGTTTTTAATCAGAGTAAATATACCAAAGATCTTTTAAAACATCTTGGTTTGGACTATAATAAAGGTAGTGATACACCTATGAGTACCACCTGTATGTTGGATGTTGATAAAATTGGTAAACTAGTGGATCAAACCAAATATAGAGTTGTGATTGGAATTCCTCTCATTCTTATTGCTAGAAAACCGGATATTATGTTCAGTGTATGCATGTGTGCTCGTTTTCAATCCAATCCAAAAGAGTCTCATTTTACTTCTGTTAAAAGGATTTTCAAATATCTCATGTTTACTATAAACTTTGGATTTTTTTATCCAAGAGGACTATATTTTGATTTAATAAGTTATTCATATGCTGATTTTTATGGTTGGAAGTTATATAGAAAGTGAACCTCTAGAACATGTCACATTTTAGGCAAGTCACTAGTATTATTGTTTAGAAATAAATAGAGTTATGTTGCATTATCTACTGTCGAAGATGGATATATAACTAGTAGGACTTGTTGTGGTCAAATTCTATGGATGAAACAAACTTTACTAATATTTGGATATCAATTCAATCATGTATCTATAATGTGTTATAATAAAAGTTCTATTAACATAACTATAAATATAGTATCTCATTCAAGGACAAAGCACATTTATGTGAGACACCACTTCCTGAGAGATCATTATCAAAGAGGTGATATCACTCTTTGATTCATTTTTACTGAATATCAATTGGATGATATATTCACAAAGACTTTTTATACTAAGAGTTTAAATTACATCGAACATGAGTTAGGTATGATAAACTATTAACCTTTAGGTACCTCAACAATAGAAACCTCAATGTAATGATCCTCGCCAATAGAATCCTCAGCATTAGGAACCTCACTGATAGAGACCTCACCGTTAGAAACCTCAATGTTTGGAACCTCGTAGTTTGAAACATCACTGATAGAACCCTCACCATTAGAAACTTGACCATTAGGAACCTCACCATTAGAAAAATCATCTATAGAAACATGATCATTTAAAACATCACCATTAGGAACCTCACCATTAGGAAACTCACTGATAAAAACCTCACAGTTAGGATCCTCACCATTAGAAACCTCACTATTATGAACTACCCTATTAAGAACCTCACCATTAGAAACATCATATAAAAAAACATAACTGTTATATCCTCACTGATGGCCCCTTACTGATATTTTATATTTTCTGGTACTTCAAATTTTATTTCTACCAGAACATGAAACGTTTTTTTACTTTTTTATTCTAATTGATCAATTTTTTGACCCCAAAATGGTAAAACTATAAGACCATACCACATTTTGATCCACCTTAAACTCTCTCTTGAATCTCCTTCACCCTAACCTCAGAACCTAACCTGGTTCTAAAACCCTTGAACCACTTCAAATTGCATGGAAAGATTGAAGAGACCATTGGTCAGTAATGAAGGGGATGTGAAAAATCCAAAGATACCTCGAGCTGAGTTGTGTAGAGGAAGCCTGGATGTGGAAAATCTGACCAACCCTCGTCAGTCAAAAAGGGAAGTCGTAGTTAGAAAAGAGTATGGTTACCAATGGCTGTTGATGAGAAGATCTTTAGTTCTGATATAACATAAAGCTTAAGGATAGGCTGACTTCTTTAAAAACCACAATAGACCTTATTTTCCAATTTTAGTAAAAAAAATTATGAGTTTTTGATATTTGAACAGACCAAGGATGAGAACAGAATGTCTTCAAGGATAAATGGAGTAATTGTATGATTTTCCTATATTGAATGCTTTGATTTCTTGAGAGCACGACATGATGGGATTTATGACTACTACTCATGAGTGGTTCCTCCCATAACTGAGTTCTTCTATTATAAAGAATATTTAGCCAAACTGACAGGGAGTGGGATTCCTAGGAAAGTCATTTCTACTGAGAAAGAAGAATACGACAATATATTATTTAATTTTTTTTAGCATGAACTATTTCTCAGAAGAGGGGACATTGCTACATTGAAATTTCATATTATATTTATTTTGTATCTATATAAACATGGACAGAATATAAATTTATGTAGACTGTTGATGATTCAATTAGAGGATATGAAAAATCCCAGTTCAAAATTCAATGACTTATTTCATGGTAGATTGATATATTTTTTGTTGAAGGTGAAGGGGGGTTCTAGATAAAAGAATGCTACAATTGTATTAAGTGAATAAAATTTCATTACAAAGGTAATTTTCAAGTTGATGAAGATATATTGGAACCCCTAGAAAATAAAATCTGTACATGATGATGCAAATATTTATGACGAATTCAAACCTATCACTCATCCTACTGGGACTAAGGATAAAGAGAGATCCTTGTCTAAAGACTGATAATGTAGAGCCTGCATATTCAGATGAATAATGTGAAGCTAATTCTTGGACAAATAGAAAGGACTCCCCAATAGATGATTGGAGTTATCAAGACCATCCCTCCAATCCTCATGCTAACACTGTATTCTTTGGTGAGCCTAGCCCACCAAAGAGATTTGCTAGAACGAAGACTGTTCTAAGGGGAAGTGATGATGAAGAGTCTAGTGAGGGAAAAGGGGAAAAATATGTCTTAATAGATACTAGAGGGACCATATATGAGGATGAGTTCATTGAATCTAGTCATGATAAATTTGAGAGTGTTGTTGATGTATATGGAGAAGAATGCAATAGTCTTAGTCCTTTGATAGAGAATACAGAAATGGTTGAAGGTGTAGATGAAGAGGATGCATATTTAGTTGATTTTGGAATTGCATTGGAATTAGTTGATGATTTCTTAGAATATATGGCAGCGGACCATCCTATTGATGAGGTTTCTCAGGTAGGTATGGCAGTGATGGATATGGTTGATTAAAAGAATTCTCCAAGTGAGGGGGAGGAATATTTTTCCACAAGTTCAATTGTTGTGGCTCTTAGAATATAATATTAGTCAGAAGACCCTGGATGTGTGGGGTTGGGTTTAGATTATGGATATTCTAATGATGGCCAACCTATCAAAAGTCCTCCAAAAACTTCTGTTACAGACACTACTATTGCGAAGCCAGTACTACTTCTACCTCATTAGTATGTGAAGAAAAGACATTTGGAGTTAATAAAATCCTACCTAAAGAGCCACCTTGATGAGAGATTTTTTGGGTTAGAGAGGGTTATGACTCACAGTCAAGAATTTGTCACTTCTTCTATGGAAATTCTAAACTCTATATCTCACTCCATCCTACTAGAGGAGGTAATGGACTATAAGAATAAGATCAGAAACTAGGTAGACTCTATGGAATCAATGAAGCTATTTATTTCTAGACTAGACTCATATATGGTTTTAAGTGATCAGGTGGACAATGATATTAAATATATAAAAATTGTGGGTTAGAAAATGGTCACTATGTTTGAGGAATTTATGATGTCCATGGAGACCCATGTTACTGACAATGATGATGTTGTGAAGAGATTGATCAGTGGGTTGACAAAATCTATTCAGGAGACAGTAGCTATCACTATGGAATTTCTTTGTGCATCTACATCATCTCGGTCCTCTTCTATTATTGATCTAGGGGCCATCAGGTCAGTTGTTAGAGAACAAGTTGAGAAGTTTTCTAGAATTAGTACCTCATATCTTCAGTTTATGACTAAGGTTATTTTCACTACAAAAGAAATTCCTAATCTTGTTGGAAATTATCTAAGAGAAGCTACTCAATATCAGAAGTCCATCAAGGAACAAATTGATTTCTAGTAAAAATGGGTATAAACTAATAACCATATGGATGTCACTTCAGGTTTCTATTAGAAAACATGAGGATTTGTCCTGTCACTCAAGCCTTTAAAGAACAATTTATTAGTATTTGAGAGTTGACTCCTTCCTTAGATAAATTTATGCAGAATAAGGATTATTTTATTCAGCCATGAAAAGAGGGGGATATATTATAATGGATATCAGAAATCATTGTTTTCCCTTCTTACATGTGGACTACAATCCCATCATTGTTCCTCCAAACTTGCCATCTACCAATGGTGCCTCTGGATCATCCAATGTTGCACCATTGATGACTCATGCACAGGCTATCAGAATCTTTACCACCACCATTACTCAAAGATCTACTCACTACTAGTCTACTGATGCTTATATTGCAGCTCCTACTACCCTAATGATTGTTATACTTCAGCCTATCCCTCCATCTTTAGAACCTGCTTCCTCGACTTCCAAAGACAATGCTCTTTTGGACATCTCTAATTTGGATTGAATGCGGGTTGTCTTAGTTTATAGGGAACTTTGTATCATTTTTTTGTATATTATAATCTTTCTTCATTAATTGAAAATCCTCATCTGTTTCTTTTTATAAATTACATTCTTTTTATTTATCACATTGGGGGAGATAAATGTTAGGTTATAAGTTATGTTTATGTTTTTAAGATGAATTACCATATTTATATTTTTTTCATAATAATCATCAATTAAATGTTCTATAAAAAATATTTTGTTCATAATAATCATGGATCAAATGTTCTTTTACACATTTCTGAATGTTTTAGAAAATGTGAATAACCATAATTAAGAAAATACTGATAAAATTTTTGATTATCAAAAAGGGGGAGATTATTAGAATCACCTGTTTGGATAATCCGAAATCATGTTTTGAAAATCCAAAATCATGTATCTATAATTACAAATCATTTTTTATTTATATGGTAAATATGTTTCTCTTACATGATAATAATTTTTGGGGAAATCATGCTTTTATCAAAGTGATAACTATGTACATTTAATCTCACTTCTCTCTTATTCAATGGTCACTGATGTAAAGGACTTTGAAGAAAAGGTCACAGATGCAATGGTCACCGATGCAAGGGTCAACGAAGCAAAGATCACCGGTGAAAAGGTCATCGATTCGAAGATCATTGATGCAAAGGTCACAGATGAAAATTTCATCGATGTAATGGTCATTGAAGCAAATGTCACCGATGAAAAGGTTACTAATGTGAGGTCAGCAATTCCAGACTACTATTGAGAAGGCTACCGATGGAGAATTATCAATTGAAGATTTCCAATGAAGAATTATCAATAGAATGTTTCTGATGGAGAGTTATTGATGGAAGGTTATCATTGGAGAGGTTACCGATGAATGACACCGATGTACACTTACTATTAATGCCAACCATTTTGAAGGCTATCGTTACCATTCTACTATACTCTTCAACTCCATACATTGACAAAAATTTTATGATTATTCAAACAATAATATTTGCTAACTATAATGCTTTAGACATTAATTAATTCATATTGTATACATATCGATATATCATATCTGGGGACAGTATGAGGTACGAGGAAGATCGCATGTGATGTACATATACGTATTATCGGACCACAGATATAACAGAAGAAAAATGGGCAGGTGTGAGGAAATAGACACAGAGGAATAGAAGCACGTTTGATAATATTAAGAAAATTACTCACTATATCAAAGAAGAACAATTATGAACTTACAATGAGAACTCACAGACCTCATGATGATCATTTGAGGGAATAATATCATCTACTTAATGTATTTATTCAAATATCCATCTACATAAGAAGAAGAACACTCAATTTCTGAAAGCCTGAACCTGGAGTTTCAACACTCTGTTTTGGAGACAATTTCTAGAGAAATACTCAAGAATTAAATTCATCACCCCAAAGAGTCAGGAGATGAACTGCAAACACATAGAGCCTTCTAAACTCAATCTCATCATATTTTCTCTACTTTTTCCTTTTGTTTTACATTTTTTAGAAGTGTGTAATTGTGTCATATACATTATCTCATGTGCTTTAACTAGAGGATATAAAAATCATCACATCAAACTTATCCATACATTGTTTTCCAATGTATAAATATGGATGAGATTGTGTGTGGTCTATGATGTTTATTTTTACCATAATGAACTATGGTAGAGGGTGTGAACCCTTGACAGATTGTAAAACTGTAATAAAGCCAGATACATGGTGTGTATCATGTTTATTATTAATATAAATTGCTTTTTGTTAGGTGATCAAAAAGTTGATAGGATTAAGTGTGTAATTGAGACTGAGCCACTTGTTTAAATTTCATGTGAACTATATTTTTTGATACTCTTTTTATCTATTTTATGATTTTTATTCCTAAAACATTAAACTATTTTGCATTCACATTGATAGTTATTTTTGGTAAGTGATTGTATGTGTTTAATTTAGAAAAAAATATATCAAAAGTTTAAGAAGAGTTTTACACTAATTAAAATGAGGACTAGTCACCCTTTGAGAAACCTGTAGAAAAAATAGACATCTATATCTCTACTGCCGTAATTAACTGGTCAATTTTCAAAATTTGGTGGATCATTAATATAAGGTCATTATAAAAGTTTTTAAGTGCAAACTCAATTCACCCCCCTCTGGAGATTCCAATCTGACCTACAATAATGATACATAGTTATATTATAATTATAGTAAAATATAATTTATTATATAAATTAAATAAGTTCATTAACACCATCATTTATATATTCTGTGTATGGTATGAATGAGTCATATCACTTTAAGGGGGTGATAGTCCATACTTCCTCAAATGAAATTATCGTATATATACAACATGAAAAGATAAAAGGTATGTTATAAAACAGGATTACAAAGGAATTATAGATAAAATAAAATAAAATATATATCACATATAAATACAGTTCCACAATAATGGCCACCATAAGAGGTGGTAGGATAATATTGAACAACCATCGTTTCGTGAGGAAGTAGTTCACCATCCATAGACACAGTATGTTATTTATCCATTATATAGAGGTGTTTTTAAGTGTAGCTCAAATCCTTCTCAGGAAAACAAACTAGTATATTTAAGATACTATTTTTGTTATAAAATAAATGAATAAAAAGTTTTTAGGGGGTTGGATAAGAAAAATAAAATAAACAAACTTAATAGAACATGTTACCTTTAAATCAGTTAACTCCCTTTGGATTGAACCAAAAGGATTTATTGAAGTGCCTTCTGCCTAAGGTAAGGATTATAGATGAAAGAGAGGGACCATGAGAGATTATATGAGAAGATGTTGGACGTGACAAGGGGATTGAGAGATGTGAGTAATGGGTTATAGGTGATTTATTTTTATAAGGTGGAGGAGGGGCTCTTTAGGATAGCTTGAAATTATTATTTTATTATATAATGATTTTCTGTTTCTAAATGTCCAAAACATATTAAAGTAAAAGTAAATATGACTATTGATCGAAATAAAATCATCCAATAAGAATTGGACAGGTTTGGGATAATGTTTTAATCATTAAAATCTTATTTATTTAAATCACTAATTAATGAGGTAAACAGTACATCATTATTTTGTGATAAATAATTTTCATTATTCGATGTCTAAAGATTGTAAATAAATAATGATAATGTAGTAAATCATTTCAGATATATAGTCAAAATTAATAGTTGAATATATCAATTATATAACCCCACTTGAAAATTGTTTTAGAAAAATAATACTTGTTCATGATATTTTTATTTTTACATTAAATTAAATGTTGTTAATGTCATTATCTTACCAAAATTGATTTCAAGGGCCACAACTCTCACCCAAGGATTGCATTGGTTATCAATGACTCGTCCAATAAGGTTAGGACATGTGTTAAGGTAATTTTTTTATTATAATATTAATTTTTCCCAGAATTTTTCTATTAACCTCTAACCGTGGTAAATAAAAGTCAAAAGTTACTATTCACTAAAAAATATTTTCATATTATTCAACCAAATTTTACAAAATTAATAACAACCTTGTTTGTTGGATTTTTAAAATTCAATTCATATAAGTGGTAAAATTTCATTTAAATGAAGAAGTCGGGTTTTTTAACTACATCTCCATGTTTTCACTATTCATTAAGAATTGATGTTAAAAAAAATACAAAACCTCAGCCTCTGATATATTTGATATTTTTAATTCAAAAATATTGTCTATTTTAAAACCTTTTGAACATCTATGATGCATTAATTAATTTAAAATTGATCTCATTGTCAAAACAAAAAAGTATTTTTATGAAATAATAACTATCAAAAGATTGAGACATGATTATATCCTATTTAAAAGGGAAATTACCTCCAATGACCAAAATTGGATAAAATGGTAAAATTATAATATAATTACACATTAAAATAATTTAAAAATATAATCTTACTATGTAATACCCCATGCTTCCACGGTATGTTTCCCTTTGAATAATGTAATAGCTTGTGTTGTACGCTACATGGATTTTTAACAAACCACGACCAATGAAACTAATCGTTATATTATGACATATATTGTAATTTTATTTACAGAAGAAATAAAAAAGTTGAATTCAATGTTTAATAATTAAATGATTTTTAATATAGGAATATAAATAATAAAAATTCGACTATAAATATTTATTATAAATCTAAAAATATTCCTACATATTGGTATTTTTATATGTTTTAGATATTAAATAATTTAATTTATTTATTACACAATGATGATGTTGTAATTACCTTATTAATGAAAGAAAAAAATAATTGATATTATAAATATCCAAATAAATCTGATTTCAGACATTTTATGAATTCAATTAATATTTTAGGATAATAGGTCATGTTAAGGATGATCATTTAATTTTTTTCTAAGTAATCATGTTGTTATGATCTTAAGAAAAACCAAATACTAAATTGTGTAAAAATTCACATAATTTAGTTTTAAAAAAAAATACTATATTATTAATTGATATAATATTCTTAAAAATATGAGGATCATCCAATGGACATAGATAAAGATATATATATAAATAATTAACCACTTTGGGTTGACTTAAATTATTATATAATGTTTATTAACCATATAATATACAAATACAAAGAGATATGGTAAATGACTAACTATTTAACAAAGATTTAAATCTAACGGATATGTTTAATATTGTGACCAAAACCTGTCTAAATCCAATTGGTAGAGATTTATTTGAACCATCCCGTCTTTATCCTCGAAATAAATTATTTTGGTCCTATTAGAATCTGAAAATGATTTTATTATAAAATAATATTTCATGATTTTCCTAAAGTTACCCTCACCACTCTTATTAATGGGTACTTCCCCATATATTAATTTTACACCTAGAAAGTCATTGGGCATGGCCACCCCTTGAAATAATATCCTCCAAACATTCCTACCTTTTATCTAGAGGCATTACATTGGTCATAAATCCAACTAATGGACACTTTTTGATCAAATCAAAATGAAAAACCCAAAGAAGAGGTAAATATTTCGTCACATCTTTCAAGTTATTTTCTTCTTCCACTTCCTCGTTATTTTTTGTATCCATTCTAAAATAAAAAATATAGTAACATCTATATACATTGATTTTATTATAAAAATGGTACAACTATATTCATTATTCTATCCATCATATGAATGATGAAGTCACCATACGTGCGTACGTACGGCTTACTGTCTCCACATCGTGGTGTAGTTTGTTATTAAAACACTTAAATATTTGGATGAGTATAATAATCAGTATAACTGATGTAAATAATAAATATAACATGTTAATTATTAAGTATATATGTTATACCATTCAATTACATTTGATTTGACCATCAATATAATGATATTGTTTCTCTTTTATACGTACGGATTACCATCTCAAAGAACGTGATGAGATTCATTCCCCACTACAATCATTCCAGAATAAATTTAATTTTATGATTAAAAAAATTTATGAACATAATATCATTATATATATTAATAAAATAAATCTTATCCAAAATAAAAATCGCTTACGTAACCAAGAATATAAATGAAAGCATATCAATTAACACCCGAAATGATGATACTACTGCAATATTTATAACAAATATATATTAATGGATCATATGTGATATCTTATTTTTGTATATAGTTCTTGAATAATTTAACAACTATATTTTAACTGTTATACAATAGGTTAACATACCATCGACAAAGGAAAAATATATGGTATGGGTTCATTTCACAATCTCTTTTTTATCCGAGGTTGTTTTTATGTAATTATCCACTAGGACCACTTTTTCATCCACATACATGTTTCTTAAAAATTTATTTCAAAACATTTTTACTATTTACTACACTATTGGATAAATTCATTTACACACTTTTTTTAATTTTTATAAAACGGTTTGAACTGAATCATTCCGTCGTTTTCCAAATAATGTACATTATGACCATTTCAACAAAATTTAGGTAAGAATGCATTCTTTTAAATAATATGGTGAGTGTCTCTATTTTCCTCCATTATATCATCATCGAAGATTCCCATAAAATATTATAAGAAAAGTTTGAAAATAAATGTTTTCATTCATAATTATGTTATTTTAAATAATTTTAAAATAGAAAGGGGTATTTATTTCAAATAGTTTTCTGTTCATCTATGTCAATATCCATTGAAGGATTTTCACCTTGATGGTAGTTGGATTTTAATGATACCAATCTTCCATATTGTATTGAATGTTTTGTGCTATGATTAACTATGGATGTGTTATTTTTACACCATTAATGCTTAATGTAAAATGTTTTGAAATTTTGTATTCTAGATTTAATTCGAATGTTTATGTTATGTATAAAACTTTTCATATGAGGATCACCTTGGACATAGTTTGTGATGGGTGGAGCCCGCTATTTCTCCTTGATGCATCGGTAGGTCTAATGAGACAATCTACTAACTTGGAACTAGGTGTTGAAAAAATATTATTTTTTGTCTGGGCACATGGCCATGACTATGTGGTTATGAAGTCTGGAATTATGCATTCCATCCTTATTAAATTTTCTATTGATATAGCATGTGACTATTTGACTAATCTACTATCCATGTAAAAAATTGAATTGAATTATTTGATTTAAATTTTCCATATTATATAGAATTTTATGTTTAAAAGGCTTTTGGTTTTATCTGATACATTGCCTTTAATATTTATGCTTATTTAGGAACGTTTCTGCTATATAGTTATCCATACTGTGCATCTGAGATCGCCCCTTTCTATGTTTTATTTTTCCCATTATGTGATGAAGTGTTTTATGGTTAAATTGAAGGGGTAGGAAAATGTTATAAGTGTGTTCAAAAGGTGAAAAAATTCGGTTGATGTTTATATTTCATGTAATAATTTAAAACTTATGAATGTATATAGTACTTCCAAGGTTACAAAATTGATCGGTCTTTTAGGATTTTCCTCCATGTGATAATGATGATGTTATTTAATATTGCACCAACCTGTGGTAACTAGGTTCAGGTCATTACAGTTGTTATTAGAGATGTTTATTACAAACTTTGGAAGCTGGATTTCAAAAAAACTTGATTAGACAACATTACTCTAAGATGGACTGTAAGGATTAGTATAGAAGAACTTCCTAAAATTTTTCTACTGTAGGGATTTTGTGAGTTTTATAAGAAATACATCACTGTATTTATTAAAAAGGTGGATGAACCTCTGACACAGATGTAACTAGGCGTAAAACTGGAAAACAACGCTTTGAGCTAGACTCAAACGATAAATGGTGCACCCCAATGGGCCTTACTGCACTATTAGTTATGACACTCCCTGTGGATATGATTAGAATAATTCTCATTTTCATTACAAACCATTATTAATGGTTTATGAGTATATAATTTTTTAGGGAAAACATTTTTATGATTATGGATTATAATCATAAACAGTTTAATTTAAGTTAACTTTTGTACACGTTTGGAATTTTGTATTCTGATTCATAAACTAATATATTGTATTCCATTGTTCAGAAATGCAACCTAGTGGACAGAATAGAAGTTGTATCAACGCATGTAATCGATGAAGGTATTTCCCTCCTTCTCAAGTTAATTATAGTGGAGATGATAAAGCAACTGGTGCGGATCATCTTATCACCATATTGGGACAACTCACTCAGGTTATAAATAATAACCTTACCTGGATTGAGCACCCTGATCTACAATGTAGATGATCTATGTTAAACATCTTCATAAGGAAACAACCACCAACATTGAATGAGGGTACAAATTCCTTAGCATATGATAAATGGATAAATTCCTTATGGAAAATATTTCATTCTTTGGGGAGTATGAAAGGGAAATAATTTTCATGTCAGTTTATCGTCTCATGTGAGATGAAGATCAATGGTGTTCATTAATCTAAAATAAAAAGGAAGATGAAGAACTATAAAACATTGAATGGATGGAGTTTTAATATGTTTTCTTATAAATATAATTACCACATGTCCATCATGATGATATAGAAATACAATTTCTGAGTCTGAGGCAAAAAAGGATGAGAATGTCGCAAATTATGAGGCTAACTTTACATGGAAAACAAGGCAAGCATCAGATTATATATGTAACCCATGGAGTAAGATTAATTAATTATTTAATTGGATAAAACCATTTCTCCATCGATAATTAGGCTCGCATTACATCTTATTATAACAATATATAGTATCACACACTATCAAGATATAAAAGGAATTCGCAAAGTCTTACGACTTTAATGAAAAGCAAGTGAAAAAGAGATCTGCTGAACACTTTGGAAATGAAAATAATGGTAATAAGGGAAAAGTTGAATATCTATCTTGTGGTAAATGTGGGAAGAAACACACTGGTACATTCCTGAAGGGATTGGGAGTTTGTTACAATTGTGGTGAAAAATTCAACCATGATTGTGATTACAAGGGAAAGAAAGTTGTTGTTAATGTTGAATTATACATTTGTAGAGAAAAGTGGCATTATGAAAATGAATGTCCTATGTGCCAATGGATGATACCTCAGAACAGGACAAGTGATCATGTCCAATATTATACGATCACTACTTTTGAGGTTGAAGGTCCTAAAGACATGGTGGAAGGTAATTTAATGGTTTTCTCATGTTTATCCATTGCATTAATTTATTTTGGATCATCGCATTGTTTCTATATCTTCCCAGTTTGCGATGAAAATTATTTATTTTCAATTTGACTTATCTAGGGAGTTTTTAGTCAAAACAACTAAGGGATGTATCATCACAACAATGATTTGTGAATCAGTCCCCATTTGGGGATATAAATGTTCTTTATCTGCTTATCTCATCATCTCACCCATGATTGAATTTGATATAATCCTCTGAATGGATTGACTTTTAGACCATTATGCAAAAATTTATTATAAGAAGAAGGAGGATACAATTTTTGATGACGATAAGGTGAACCTTGTCATTATAGTAGAAATGTCACCACCTGATTCTTATCTAGATCCACCCCCAGTAGGTCAACTAAATTCAATTATCAGGGATGAAGAGAATGAAATAACTATGGGTGAGGAAAATAATGTTTGAATAGAGGACGTACCTATAGTGCAAGAATATGATGATGTGTTCCCTATGGATTTTCATGGACATCCTCCAGAATGAGAAATTGAGTTTTCTATTGATTTAATTCCTGGTTCAAGGACCATATCAAAGTCACCTTATATAATGGCCACTGTGGATTTAGTGGAACTAATGAAACAACTAGAGGAATTGAGTAACAAGGGATTTATTCTCCCTAGTGTTTCTCCATAGGGAGCCCATGTCCTTTTTGTTAAATGTAATTAAAGATCTATGAGGTTGTGCATTAACTATAGGGAGATCAATGATATTATTATAAAGAATATGTATCCATTACCTCTCATTGATTATTTATTTGACAAACTTCAGGGAGTTAAATATTTCTAAAATATTTACCTTCGATCTAGATATTATCAGTTGTGTGTGAAAAAGGATGATATTCCGAAAATAGCATTTCAAACAATGTACAAGAATTACGATTTTATAGTATTTCTTATTGGATTAACTATTCCACCCTCTCTCTTCATGGATCTAATGAATAGATTTTTCAATGGATATCTTGATGAAATTATAGTGGTATTTATTGTTGATAATTTGGTATACTTCAAAATCTATTATCATCAATAATATCACTTCTGCATTATACTAAAAACTATAAGAGGAAATGAAATATATGGGAAATTTAGAAAGTGTAAATTGTAGCATCAGGAGATTTTGTTTGTTGGACTTATTGTCTCTAAGGATTGAATCTATGTTGATCCTTCAAAGACCAATGCAATCCAATAATTGACAACACTGACGAGTGTAACTGAGGTATGCAGTTTTATTGGTTTAACAGGTTATTATCGTCATTTTGTTTAGAATGTTTCCCGATTTTCTAACCCATTAACCGAGATCACTCGTAAATGGGTTAATTATGTTTGTAAAAAAAGAGTATGAAGAATGTTTTGGAGAATTGAAGAGAATATTACATAATTCCCCTATCTTGACACTAAAATCAGGTAAATATGGGTTTTTATTTATTGTGATGCTTCAATGAAAGTAATTGGTTGTGTCCTTATGAATAATGATAGTGTTATTGCCCATGCTTGAAGACAACTAAATTTTTTTGATCAAAACAATACCATTAATGATATTGAGTTAGATTTTGTCATATTTGCTCTGAAAATATAGAGACATTATCTCTATGGTAAACGTAATCCCCTAACCCTAGTTAACAATTTCGGTGCATTATTACATAACATTGGCATGATACAAAGAATCATGTCTCGAAAGACCGATCAGTTTTTTATCCTTGAAAGTACTAGATACATTCATATGTTTTACATTATATCATGAAATAATAACATCAACATCATTTTTCCCAATTTAACAGAATTATATCCTTATCATATCCCTATAGGTCAACAATAATATACTTCTTCACATCCTGGGGAAAATAAAACATAGAAAGGGATGAGATTATATTCTCAATAAGGATAACAATAAAGAGGGTAATTTCATAAATAAACCTAAAAATTTATGGAAATATATATGACTAGAAATAACCATTGAAACATAATCTTTAGAATAATATGGAAATGGTAACATCAAATAATTCCATATACTCTTTTACACAGATATTATTCTAGTCAAATAATTACATGCAATATCAATGTTCATTTTCATAATGTTAGAATGCATAATGTCAGACTTCATAACCACATAGTCAAGGACTTGGTCCAAGACAAAAATTAATATTTTGTCAAGGCCATGTGCCAAGATACCAGTTTCTCTCATGAGACCTAATGATTCATCGAGGAGCTATAGAGGACTCCACCTATCACTTAATAAGTCCAAAATAATCCCCATATGAAAAATGTTTAAACAGAACATTAACATTTTTTAACAGTAGCATACAAAATGTCAATACTTTATCCATAAACCATGAATGGTGTAAAAATAACACATCCACAGTAAAACATATCACATAACCTCCAATACAATATGGATGTTTTGTATCATAATAAATCATCTTCAACCAAGTTTAAAATCCATCAAAGGATGTTGACATAGATGAAATAAAAAAAATTTAAAAAATATACCATTCTATATTGAAATCTTTTAAAATTAATATAATTATAAAAGAAATAATAGATATCGAAAATATATTTATAATCTTTTATGGGATGATTTTAAGATGATATAATGATGTAAAATAGCCACACCCATCGTATAAGTTAAAAAAAAGACATTCGTACATTAATTTTGACGAAAAGGTTATAAGGTAACCTGATTGGAAAAAAAAGGGAAGAGACCATTCAAAAAATATATGGTCAAATAAGGGTATAAATGTCATTAACCCATATTATAGTTAATATTAAAAATGTTTTGAATTATATTTTTTAGAAAACACGGATGTGAATGATAAAGAGGTCCTATTAAATACTTACGTAAAAACAACATCAGATAATAAAGAGATTCTCAAATTAAACATTACCGTGTACTTTTCCTTGGTCGAGGGTATGTTAGCCTCTAGTATAATAGTTATATCATAGTTATTAAATTATTAAAGTACCATATAAGTAAATATGTAATCAAATATGATCTTCTAATATTACTTTGTTAATAATATTTCTATATTATCTTCATTTGAGGGGTTAACTGGTTTGTTTTCCATTATATGTTTTGTTATATAAGCCATGATTGTTATGGATAATATTTATTTGATTAATATGCGGAATGATATTAATTTCTTGATCATTATTTTTATTCATTAAATTAAAATTATTCTTGAATGATTACGATGGGGAATTAATCTCATCACGTTCGTGGATACAGTAATCTGTATGTATGCACGAGCGACGATATCATTCAATTTAATGTGAAATCGTATATAATTGAATGTTATATTATATAAAAAGTATCATTAACATGTTATATTTATTATTTAAAACAATTATACTTCATTATTATACACATCCGAATAATGAGATGATTAAATAACAAACTACACCATGACGTGGAGACTGTAAGTTGTACTTACGCACGTATGGGGACTTTGTCATTCATATGATGTATAAAATAATTATTATGGTTGTAAAAATTTTATAATAACATCATTGTGTATTGTATATACTAGATTTGTTATTTTAGAATGGAAACAACAATGAAAGAGGACGTGGAAGAAGAAAAGAACATGAAAGAGGTGGTGATATATTTACCTCTACTTCAGGTTCTTCATTTTGATTTCATGAAAAGTTATCCATAGGATGGATTTCTGATGAAAGTAAGGATTATTGGATAAATATAGGAATGTTTGGAAGATATTTGGGCTGGGTTTTATTGAGACAAATGGCTTTGGAGGTGTGAAATTAAGAGAAGGAGAAGTTCCCTTTTATAAGAGAGTTGAGGTCACTTTAGGAAAAGCTTGATATATTATTTTATAATAAATTAATTTACAATTTATAGTGGCCCCAAAATGATTTATTTATAGGAAAAAGTTGTTATGGTTCTAAAACGTTTCAACAAAAAGGTTTTAGAGAGTTTTATGTCACCATATTAACATTATGATTAAGAATTAACTCTTAGATAAATAGTTTGTCATTTACCATGTCTCTTTTTGTTTTTATATTATATGGTTAATAAACGTACTATAAACTTACAAGAGAACCCCATGTGGATCATTATTATTATATATATCTTTTTCTATGTTTTTTCAAAAAAACATTAGAATTTTTTCAATATTATATCCATTAATAATATATTATTTTTTTAAAAACTCATTTCTGTCAATTTTGACACTATTTAGTATTTGATTTTTTTGAATCTCATAACAACATGATTACATAGAAAAAAATAATTTAATCAACCATGTCATGACATATTAACCTAAAAAATTAGTTCAATTCATCAAAATCATCAAATTACATTTATTTGGATATTTATAATATCAATTATTTTGATCTTTCTTTAATAAGGTAATTAATGCTTCGTCATTGTGTCATAAATAAATTAATTTATTTAATGTCTAAATTTTTTAAATAAATTACCATTATTTATAAAATTATTTTATCTTTATAATGAATGTTTATAGTATAATTTATATTTCGTGTAACCATATATTAAAAATGGTATAGTTTTTAAACATTGAATTTAACTCTTTTAACTATTATTTAAATATAAATAATAATAAATATTCAAATCTAATCCATGTCAACCAAAAAGGGTCAAATTTTAATGATATGGTTTTTTTTCTCGAAATATACATATCCAATAGAATTAGGACATCTGTTAGGGTAATTATGATACCATTTTAACCCTTAATTACCCTATTAACTTTTAAGCATGGTAAATAAAAGTCCACAGTTAATCTTCAAAAAAATTATTTTATTATTATTGAAACACATTTTACTTACTGATAATATCCTTGTCTCTAAAATTTTTGTAATTCAACTCACATACGCGATAAAACTATGTTTTAGGAAAATTTGCAAATGCTCCTAGGAGGCGGGTAAAGACAGTAAAAAGTTTAATTTTTTATATATCTAAACATATTGTAAACTGACTAAAATGAATTACATTAAAAAAATATAGGTATTATGTATCTTTTTTGACCTAAAAAAAATTTTAAAAAAAATTATTTAAATAAAAAAATTTGTTTTAACCAATAACACAGGGTTTTTCACTATTCATAAAAAATTGAATGTTTACAGAGAAATACCAAAAATCACCCTATACTAATTTTGATATTTCGAATCCAAAAATAAAGTCAATTTTGAATTATAATATTTATAAAACTCCAAGGAGTGGGTGTTAATATTCATAACGGCTAGTTAGATTGGTCGCGATTTGTTAGAATCGTGAAGTTGCATACATTGCAAGCTCTTTCATGATTCAAAGGGAAACATATCAACGATGTTTGGGGTGTTTCATTCTCCCCGCCTTAAAATCATTTCATCCTATAAATTTCAAAAATATTACTGCATACTAATATTTGGGTGGTTCTTCATCATAAGTTCCTCAGGTTCCCACATTGCCTCTTTCATCTTATGGTTTCTCCATAGCTCTTTTACCAGATAAGTCATCCAGTTTCTCAACACTTGTTCTCCGGTATCAATAATTTTGACAGGCTCTTCACTAGAAGACAGATCAGGTTCTAGTTCAATTTTATCATAGTTTAGAACATGCATTGGGTCAAGCATGTATTTTCTCAACTGTGATGTGTGGAATACATTGTGAACATTGGAGAGACTTGGAGACATTGCCAAATGATGATCTAGAACTCCAATACATTATAGAATTTCGAACGGTCCAATGTACCTAGGACTCGATTTTCACTTCATAATGAAAACATATGACACCCTTCCATATAGATTCCTTCATGAAAACATGGTCTCCTACATGAAATTACAAATCCTTCATTCAGTTATCGATATAGCTCTTTGGCTTATTTTGGGATTATTTGATGTGGGTTTGGATAACCTTAACTTTTTCCATTGTTTCCTCAACATGTTTTGGGCCTACGAGTTTCTATTCAACAACATCATCCCAACAAATTGTTGTGTGACTTCTCTTACCATATAATGCTTCATAAGATTCCATTTGAATACTTGAATAGAAGCTATTGTCAATGTAAAATTCTACAAGAAGAAACAATTGATTACATGTACCTTGAAAGTCAAGTGACCAAGAACTCAACATGTCTTCTAAAGTTTGAATAATCCATTTTGATTTTCCATCTATTTGAGCATGGTAGGAAGTGCTCAAACGAAGTTCAGTATCCCGGGTATTCTGAAGAATTTCGAGAATATTGATTTAAAACCGGGATCACAATCAGAAATAATAAATAGGGGTTCTACATGATGTCTTAAAACTTTATAAATATATAGTCCTTCTATATTTTCAAGTGGGAAATCTTCTCTTATAGCTATAAAATGTGATGACATGGTAAAACATTCATCAATGACCCATATTGCGTCATTCCTTCTTTGAGTCTTTTGTAGCCCCTTGAAAAATTTCCTCACAATATTATCCAATTTCTACCCAGGTATGGAAAGTGGTTGCATGACTCCTCCGAGATGTTTCCTTCTAGATTTTGCTTGTTCGAAAACCATACATCTTGACATAGAATCGGCAATCTCCCTCTTCATGTTTTCCCACTATAAATGTTCCTTAAAATACTTATACATCTTAGTACAACCCGATTGTATAGAGAAATTGGAGCTATGAGCATCGTCCAACAATTCCCTTTTTATATATGGTATATCTAGAACACAAAGCCTCATCCCAAATTTCAACATCCCATCTTCATATATGAAGTCACTCAATCACCCATCATTCATAGCATTAATATTTTTTTGAAACTCCTCATCATTAGCATGAAAAATCATAATCATTTCTAGTAATGATGGTTTTTCAACCATTTGAAAAAGAATTGATTTCTCACCTTCCTTGTTTATTCCCACTTCCATTTTTACATGAACAATGTATATCAGATCCTTTTTAACTCTCATCTTGTTCAAAAATCCATGATCCTTTCTACTCAAAGAATCTTCCACCTTACATGCCTTCCCTAGGTGGAAGTGTATAATGAAATCATAATCTTTGCGTAGTTCAAGCCATCAACATTTCTTCATGTTGAGTTCTTTTTGTGATAAAATATACATCAAACACTTATGATTATTATAAATCTCACATTTTTTCACATTTAGATAGTGTCTTCATATTTTTAGAGCCACGATTATAGATTCTAACTCATGATCATGAGAGTGATATTTTTGTTCATGAGTTTCTAGCTATAGTGATACTTTGCAATTAACTCTAGCATTCTGCATAAGGACACAACCATGTCCTTTCTTGGAAGCATCTCTATAAATAACAAACCCATTATTCCCTGATGGAATATTCAATGTATAAGCATTGACTAATCTTCCATCCAGTTTTACAAAACATTCTTCAGACTCTTTTGTCCAAACAAATTTAAACCCTTAAAGTGTGATCTTGGTTAATGGGTTAGCCAAGTAGGAACAATTATGGATGAAATGTCGATAAAAACCTCATACACCAATAAAATTGCATACCTCAGTTATACTCGTCAGTGTTTTCCATTCATGGGTTTCCTTGATCTTTGAAGGATCAACAGATATTCTATCCATTAAGAAAATAAGTCCAAGAAAAGAAATCTCTAGATGAATGATTTCACACTATCTAATCTTCCCATATAATTCATTTCTTCTAAGAGTATTTAGAATAATGTGCAATTGATGTTCATGATATTCGACGATTTTTTAGTATATCAAGATATCATCAATAAATACAACTAAAAAGTCATAAATATAGTCCTTGAAAATTTTATTCATTTGATCCATGATGAAATTGGGTGCATTAGTCAATTCAAAACGTATTTATGTAAACTATTAATTCCCATACCTGGTTCGAAATGTTGTTTTCATAATGTAATCCTTCTTCACACAATGTTTGATGTTAACCAGATAAAAGGTTATTCTTTGAAAAATATTTATCTCTATGTTGTTGGTTGAATTAATCATCAATATGAGGTAGGTGGTACTTTTTTATTTTTATAGCATTGATCTCCCAATAGTGAAAGCACAACCTCATAGATCTATCATTATTCTTATCAAAAAGGAAAAGGGATACCGATGGAGAATGACAAGAGTGAATAAATCTCTTTTTACTCAGTTATTCCAGTTGTTTCATTAGATCCAATCTTTCAAAAGTGTCCATTATATAAGGGGTCTTCAATATGGGCCTTGATCCAGGAATTAAATCATTGGAAAAAATAAATTTCTTGTTTCGAAAGATGTCTGGGTAAATCTTTGGGAAACACATTAAAATATTCTTGTACAATAGATGTGTCCTCTATTAGAACATTATTTTCAACAACATAGTTATTTAATTCTCTATCTCCATAATAATTGAATTTAGTAGAGATATTTGGGTGGATCTAGATAAAAAATAGGTGGTGACGTTTCTCCTCTAAAGATAAGGTACTCTTTATAATCATCAATAATAGTAACCTCCTTATTCATACAATAAATTTTCACATCATGGTCTGAAAGCCAATCTATACCAATGATTATATCCAATTCAATAATTTTTATGATGATTATATCAGTAGATAAAGAACATTTATATGCACTAATGGGAACTGATTCACAATACATTGTTGTGGTGAAACTTCTCGTTGGTGTTTTGACTTAAAACTCACTTGTTAATTGAAATTAAAAATATCTAATTTTATCAGAAAACTGGGAATATATGAAACAAATATATGATCTAGAATCAAATAAAGTAATGGATAAACTTGAGGAAATCATTAAATTACATTCCACCATATCATCTGGAGCTTCTACATTAGATGTAGTGATAACATAAGCATGACCTTTATACCTTGTCCTTTTCTAAGGAATGTTACCTTGACACATAGGACATTAATTTTTATAATTCCACTTCTCTATAAAATTATAGCATTCAACATTGACAGCCACTTTATTTCCCTTTCAATCATGATTTTGGGGGTCTTTTATACCACACTTGTAACAGACTCACATTCCCTTCAAGAGTGTACCAGGTAGTTTATTCCCATATTTACCATATGATGGATATTCAACTTTTCCCTTCATCACATTATTTCCATTTCGATTGTGTTCAACATATCTCTTTTTCTCTTCCTTATCTTTAAATTGACATTACTTATAGAATTCCTTTTCTAACTTGATAGCGAATGAGACAATATCTTTATACGATGAGAAGGATTTTGAGACTAATGGTTGACATATAACTGGTTTTAACCCATTAAATAATCAATAAATCTTACTCCTTGGGTTACGTATATAATATGCTTCATGCATTACTATCCTTGTAAATATAGCCTCATACAATTCCACATTCTCAACTTCTTTTGGCCTTAGACTCAGAAATTATCCTTCCATATCCACTTGATGGTCTGAGGAATGTATTTTTCCAAGAATATCTATTTATACTCCCTCCATTACATGTTTTATACATCTTCATCTTCATTTTTTATGGGATTAATGACACCATTGATATGTATCTCCCGTGAGTCGATATGCTACCATTAAAACATTTTCCCCTTTTCTACTCCCCAAAGCAGGAAATATTTTTTTCTATGAAATTTATCCATTCTCTCAAATACTATTGGATTTTTACTCCCACTGAATGTGGGTGAATATTTCCTCATGATGTGGTCTAACATTAATCATCCACGTTGCAGATCAAGGTAATCCATACGAGTAAGGTTATTATTCTTAACCTAGGTGAGTTGTGAAAGTATGGTGATAAGGTTATCATCACCAGTTGCTCCACCATCTCTACTATAAATATCTTGAGTTGGAGTGAAATCCCTAAATGAATTACGTGCATTGATACAGTTTCCATTCATCCACTGGGCTCCATTTCTAAATAATGGCATACACTAGATTAGTTTATTATTCACAACACATAATTCCAAACTTTTAAAACACATAAAATAAATTTAACAACTTATTGATGTAATACATAATCCTAAAATATCTTTGAGGATGTACGTACTCATAAATCCATCATAATGGGTTGTAATGAAATTGATAATTATCATAAGCATATCCACTAGGAGTGTCGTAACCAAGAGTGAGCAAGGCCTGTTGTCGTGAACCAATTCCCATTTGAGTCTATCTCAATGTGGTGTTTTTGGGTTTTACCCCTAGAAACATCTATGCCAGAGCCGCTTCTACCTACTCATATTCAGACATAGATGTATTTCTTGTAAAACTCAAAAAATATTTAAAACACCAAAATTCTAGGAAGATCTTCTATACTAATAATCAATGTCTATCTTCAGATATTGTTCTCTAATAAGAGTTTTTCTAAATCTATCTTCCATGGTTTGTACTAAACTTTTCTAATGATGATTGTAATGCCCGACCCAAGTTACCTAGAGTTAGTGAATTATTAAATAACATTATAATGATACAATTAATCATGTCCCAAAAGACAGATCAGTTTTGTTGCCTCAGATGTACTAGATACACTCATATGATTTACATTACATCATGAAATAAAAACATCTACAACATTTGTTCCCTTTTGAACACACGTATATCCTTATCTTATCACTACAGGTCACCCATAAAACACTTTTTCACATCTTTAGAGAAATAAATCATTGTATGGGATGATCTTAGATGTTCTATAAGGATAACAATATTGTGGAATCTTACAAAAATAATCACTAACATTTAAGGAAATTTATAAGATTAAAACAAAATACTTTTAGACGTAAAAATCAAGATAATATGGAAAAGGTAAAATCAAATAATTCCATTTACTTATTCAAATGGATATTATACTAGTTGAATTATCACATCAAATATCAATTGTCACTTTCATAATGATGGAATTCATAATGTGAGACTTCATAACCACATATTCAAGGCCATGTGCCAAGATTACAAATAATATTTTTTCAAAGCCTTGAGCCAAGACACTAGTTTGTATAATGAGATCTACCGATTTATCAAGGAGTTATAGCGGGCTCCACCTATCACTTACTAAGTTCATTCATTCCTCATATGAAAATGTTTAAACATAATATAAACATTGGTATTAAAACTAGCATACAAAATTTCAATACATTATCCATAAACCATGAATGGTGTAAAAATAACACATCCATGGTCAAACATATCCCAAAATCTTCAATATAATATGGATATTTTTATCAAAACAAATCAACTTCAAAAAAACGTCAAATCCATCAACGGTTGATGAACTAGATGAAATAAAATCTGTTTTAGAAAAATATCCCATTCTATTTTGATTTATTTTAAAAGTCGTGTAATTATAAAAGAATTTTTTTTTAATATATTCTTATAAGATTGTATTGTATGATTTTAGGATGATATATTGGTGGAAAATAGACACACCCACCATTTATGTTAAAAAAGGACATTCCTACCTTAATTTGGTTGAGATGGTCCTAAAGTACCTTGATTGGAAAACGAAGGAAATATTTCAATCAAAACAAATATGGTTAAATATGGGTATAAATGCATTTAACCCATAGTATAGTAAATTGTAAAAATTCATTGAATTACATTTTAATGAAAACAAGGATGTGGATGATAAAGATGTCCCGGTAGATACTTAGGTAAAAACAAACTTAGATTATTATGAGATTGTGAAATTAACCCATAACCTGTACTTATATTTTGTAGAGAGTACTTTAACCTACTATATAATAGATAAATAATTGTTATTAAATTATACATTAACTAAATAAGTAAATATGATATCATAAATGATCTTTTAATATTACTTTGTTATGAATATTTTAGAATTATTGTCGTTTCTGGTGTTAACTGATTAGTTTTCTAATATATGGTTTGTTATGTAAGATATGATTATTATGGATATGATATATTTGATTCATATACAGATTTATATTTATGTTTTAACCGTTATTTTTAACCATCAAATAAAAATTATTGTTGAATGATTACGATGGGGAATGAATCTCATCATGTTCGTGGAGACGGTAATCATAACGTATGCTAAAGTTATAATATCATTCCATTGAAGGTGAAATCATATATAATTGAATGTAATATTATATATAAAGAATAATTAACATGTTATTTTTATTATTTACATCTAGTATACATCTTTATTACACCAATCCAAATAATGAAGTGTTTAAATAACAAACTACACATGGATGTGGAGACGGTAAGCCATACGTAGGCAAGCATGGTGATTTTGTCATTCAAATGATGGATAGAAAAATGAATATGGTCTCCGTTGTATATAGAAGATACAAGAGTTATTATTATTGAATATAAACAACAACAAAAGAGGAAGTGGAAGAAGAAAAGAACTTCAAAGGGGTGGTGAAATATTTACCTCTTCTTCAGGTTCATCCTATTGATTTGATCAAAAGGGCTCCTTATATGGGAATTATGACCAATGAAAGGCCACTTGGATGAATATTGAATAGTTGGGAGGATATTTGGGTAGGTTTGGGACGATCCAAAAGGCTTTGGAGGTTTGAAATTAAGAGAAGGGGAAGTGCATTTCTTTAAAAGAGGTGAGTGTCACTTCAGGAAAAGCTTGAAATAATAGTTTATAATAAAATAATTTTCGGTTTCTAAAGGATCCCAAATGATTTATTTAGATAATTAGGTGGTAATGGGTCATAAAACTCTCAATAAAAAGGTTTTATAAAGGTTTAGGTTACCATATTAACAGTATCTTTTTTATTTTACTCTTAGTTAATCAGTTTCTCATTTACAATTAATAATTGTATTATTATATTATATGATTACTAAAATTACTATGAACATCTAAACGAACCCCAAGTGGTTCATTATTAATATATATAAGATTATCTATGTTCATCAGATGATACTTATATTTTTTAGGAATATTATACCCATTAATAATATGGTATTTGTTTTAAAAACTCTATTATGTCTATTTAGACACTATTTAGTATTTGGTGATGCTTATAGCTCCAGTTTCTCTATACACGCTGGGAGCACCATGATGTATAGAGATTTGAAGGAACATATTTAGTGGGACAACATGAAGAGGTATATTTCTGATTTTGTTTCAAAATGTATGGTTTGTTAACAAGTTAAAGAAGGAAGGAAATAGCATGGAGGAGTAATTCAACCTTTCCCATACCTAAGTGGTAATGGGATAATATTACGATGGAATTTTTCATGGGGTTACAAAAGAATCCTAAAATGAATGATGGAATATGAGTCATTATTGATCCTCTTACCATGTCAGCACATTTTTTTATATGAAACGATTTACCACTTGAACGTCTGCAAGACTATATATTAATGATGTTGTAAGACGTCGTGGTGTAACCCAATCGATTATTTTTTATCATGATTTCCATTTTACATCAAGATTCTAGAAAACACATCAGAAGGCCCTAGACACTAATGTTTGGTTGGGAACTTCTTTCCACCTTAAACTGATGGAAAATCAGAATAGACTATTCAAACCATAGAAGAAATATTGGGATCTTTCTCACATGACATTCAAGGTATGTGGGATCTATATTTACCTATAGTAGAATTTTCCTCTAACAATAGCTTCCATTAAAGTATTCTGATTTTACCATATTAAGCCTTAAATGGAATGAGATGTCACACACCCACTTGTTGGGAGGATATTTGTGAATGAAAACTTGTAGTCCTATAACTTATTTAGGAAATAATGGAAAAAGTGAAGATAATCCAAACCCACATCAAATAGCACAAAGTAGGTAAATGAGCTACTCCGATAACCGAATGAAGGATTTATAATTTCATGTAGGAGACCATATATTCATGAACGTATCTCCATGGATGGGTGTTATACATTTTGGTAAGATGGGTAAATTGAGTCACTGTTACATTGGACCTTTTGAAATAATAGAACGAATTAAATTTGTATCTTATTATTTGGAAATTTCTCTCAGTCTCTCCAATGTTCATGATGTGTTCAATGTATCTCTATTGAGAAAATACATTCATGGCCCAATGCAAGTATTAACCTATGAGGAAATTGAACTGGATCATAATCTTTCATATTGAGAAGATTCTATCAAAATTCTTGATACCAGGGAACATGTCCTAAGAAACTGGACAACTCATCATGGTAAATAATATATGGAGAAACCATAAGATGGAAGAAGTAATGTGGGAACCTGAGAAACATATAATGAAGAACCTACTAAATATTTTTAAGCAATAATATTCTAGAAATTTTAAGGATGAAATTAGTTTAATGAGAATAGAATGTAGCACCCCAAGCATCCACAATACGTTTCCCATTAAATAATACATTAGCTTGCATTGTATGTAATATAGGGTTTAAACACGCCATGACCAATGAAACTAGATGTTATGAATAGTAATACTCACATTCATAAATACTATAAATTTTAATTATCAAAATTGATTTCATTTTTTGGATTGGGAATTTAAAAATTAGATTATGGTGAATTTTTGGTATTATTCATAGAACATTCAATTTTTTATAAATAGTGAAAAACACTGTCTTATTGTTTAAAATAAACTTTTTATTTTATAATGAATTATTTTATTTTAATTTATTTTAGGTAAAAAAATATACATAATACCTATATATGTTCAGTGTAATTCATCGGAGTCATTATATAATAAGTTTAGATATGTAAAATTTATTAATTTTATTATTGCCTTTTACCCACATTCTCAGAACATTTACAAATTTTCATAAAACATAAATTTATCACTTAACTGAGTTTAATTTCAAAAATACAATAGACACGGTTGATATCATTAAATAATATGTTGTTCAATATGAAGAAAATAATTTTTGGTGAATAGTACCTTTTTAGTTTTATTTTACATGGTTAAAAGTAAATAGGGTAATTAAGGGGAAAATGATATTATGATTACCCTAACACATGTCTTAATTCTATTGGATAAGTGTGATTAGAACAGAAAGAACCATTGGAATAAAATGTGATCTCCTTTGGTCCACAAGAATTAGAATAGGAGATTTATTATTATATTATTTAAAGAAGAGTTAAAATAGTAAAATTCAATGATTAATAACTACACCATTTTTATTATAGGGTTATACAAAAGATAAATTTTACTATAAATATTAATTAAAAATCTTGATTTCCTACATAATTTTTTTTTATTTATAATTTTGATAAATTAAACAATTTGATTTATTAATGACATAGTGTTGATAAAATAATTACCTTATTAATGAAATATTAAAATAATTGATATTATAAATATCCAAATAAATGTATATTGAAAATTTTAATGAATTCCATTAATTTTATAGATTAATATGACATTTTAGGGTTAATTAAATAATTATTGTTCGATGTAATCACTCTATTATTATTTTCACATAAAGAAAATACTAAATAGTGTCAAAACTGACAAAATTTTGTTTTTAAAAGAAATGCAATATTATTAATTGATATAATATTCCATTAAATATAAGGTTCAAACAAAGGGATTAGATAATGTTATATATTTTAATAGGGAACACCTTGGGGTTCTCTTGTCTTGAAATTTCATTTTTATTAACCATATAATGTAAAAATACAAAGAGACATGGTAAATGTCAAACAATTTATCTATGAGTTAAACCAAAAATACATGGTTAATATGGAGAAATAACCAATCTAAAACCTATTGGTTGAGAGTTTTTAAACCCATACTCAACATAGCCTCAAATTAAATCATTTTGTAGCCATTATAATCAGAAAATAATTTTATTATAAAATAATATTTCAATCTTTTCCTAAAGTGACCCTCACCTCTATTTTAAAATGGTACTACCCATTATCTTAATTTCACACTACCAAATCCATTTAGTTGAGAAAATTCTTAATATAATATCCTCCCAACATTATTCCCTTCATCCTAGAGGCCTTAAATTGGTCATAAAGACAACATATGGAGCCATTTTGATCCAATCAAAATAAAGAACATGAAGAATAGTTAAATATTTCATTACCTATTTTATGTTATTTTCATCGTCCACTTACTCATTTTTTGTTGTTTCCATTATAAAATAATAAATCCAGTATCTTCAATATAATGTGATGTTTTTATAAAAAATTTACAACCATATTCATTATTCCATCCATCATATGAATGACAAAGCCACCATATGTGTGTACGTACGGCTTACCGTCTCTATGTCGTAGTGTAGTTGGCAATTCAAACACACCATTATTTGGATGTTTATAAGAATGAGTGTAACTGATATAAATAATAAATATAACATGTAATTTATTCTGTATATATGATTTAACATCAAATTACATATGATTTCACCATCAATATAGTGATATTATCGCTCGTGTGTACGTACGGATTGCACTCTCCACGAACGTCATAAGATTCATTCCCCATCGTAATCATTGAAGTATAATTTTCATTTTATGATTAAAAATAATTTTTATGAACATAATATCATTTTTTATATGAATCAAATACATTCTATCCATAACATTAAAGGCTTACGTAACAAAGCATATAAAGGAAAACGAATCAGTTAACACCCAAAATGATGATACTACTGAAATATTATTAACAATGAAATATTATAAGATCATATATGATAACATATTAATGTATATAGAGAATGTATAATTAAATTACAATGTTTTAACTAATATATAGGAGGTAAAAACACCATCTCATAAGGAAAAGTACTAGGTAAGGGTTAATTTCTAAATCTCTTTACTATCCAAGGTTGTTTTTATGTGAGTATCTACGGGGTCCCCTTTATCTTCCACTTCCATGTTTCTTAAAAATTTATTCCAATTTTTTTTCTAGATACTCGAATATGGTTTAAATTCATTTATTCCAATGTTTTAATTTTAATGAAATGGTTTTAAAGGAATCTTTCCATCTTTTACCAAACAATGTATTTCAGGACCTCTTCCACAAAATTAAGCTATGAATGTCTTTTTTATCTTATACGGAAAGTGTGTGTATTTTCTACCATTATATCTTCATCTAATCATCCCATAAAATCATACATAATATTTTAAAAATAAATTATTTATTTTATAATTATGTTACATTTAAATGACTTCAAAAAAGAAAGAGGTATTTATTCACAACTGGAAATACAGTCTTTCCCAACGGTTCAGAACCATTGGGAAAGGCTACAAAACAGTTGGTATATGTTATACCAACGGTTCTGTAAACCATAGAAAAGTAAGCCAATGGAAATGTTTTTTCCCAATGGTTTATTGTGAACCATTGGGATATAGTGGGGAAATCCTATCCTATCCCAACGGTTGTGCCAAACCGTTGGGATAGTTTTTCCCAATGGGTTGGATTGAACCATTGGGAAATCTCAAGGATTCTCCTCTTTCCCAATGGTTTCTGAACCTTTGGGAAAGGTTTTTTACCAACGGTTCAATGAACATTTGGTAAAAAAACAAAACAGAGATGCTATTCCAATGGTTTGAAACCGTTGGCAAACCCTATGCTGTGAAAATTGCACAGTAGCCTGCAATTTGCACAGCAGGTCTGCAATTTGCACAAGAGGCCTCATTTTGTGCATTCCTTCCTATTTTCAATCCAATTATGATACCTACAATTAACTAACACAAACATAAACAATTATTGTACATGAAATAACCAACTAACACATACATATATATAACAAATTCATACACATTTAACATATAATTCATCCCGAAACTATACACATCCAAAATTAAATTAGAATTCATAACATAATTATAAACATATATAATTCATTTATAATTAAATTTAAAATTTAGTGGACAATTATATGTGGAATCTGGAATTCAATTCATAATTCGATCAGTTTTTTGTATACCATATATTTTTACCTGAAATGATGTCCATTTTAAAAAATATATATACACCTTGTGTGATACCGGCCACACCATGCCTCAAATTGAGGCGAGGTTAACTCGTAAATGTCACAAATGACCCATCGATCGTTGAAGTATCAACATATTCTGAACGCGATTTCTCGGTTTTCTGTATACCAGTTTATGTTTTTCACTTAAAATGATATCCTTTCGAAACAAAAGTCAAACACTTTGAGTGGTTCCGGCCCCACCGTGTCTCATATTGAGGCAGGGTTGATTCGTACACGTTATGAATGACCCATGGATCATTCTACTAATGTTTCAACGAAAACCGAATGTGTTTGGTCGGTTTTCCGTATGTACTTAAAATGATGTCTATTTTAAACAAAAGAGAGAAAACTAGACTTATCTCGGGCATACCGCGACTCAGATTGAGCCTGGGTTGGCTTGTACAGGTCACAAAAGACCCATGGATTGTTGTGAGAAATTATCAACAGATTCAGAAATCATTTGGTCAGTTTTCCGTTTGCGAGTTTTTCTTTTCACTTATAATCCTGTCCATTTTAAAAATAAAGACATAGTTAGAGTGGTTTCGGCCAAACCGAACCTCGGATTGAGGCGGGGTTGACTCATACATGTCACATATGACCCATGGATCGTTGTTCTAATGTATCGACACAATCCGAATTCGTTTGGTCGGTTTTTCGTATACCAGTTGATGTTTTTCACTTAAAATGACATCCTTTTAAAACAAAAGACAGACACTTTGAGTGGTTCCAGCCACACTGCATCTTATATTGAGGCAGTGTTGATTCGTACACATCAGATATGACCCATGGATCATTCTCCTAATGTTTCAATTGAAACTGAATGCGTTTGGTTGGTTTTACGTATGTACATAAAATTATGTCCATTTTAAACAAAAGGGAGACACATAGAGTGACCCCAGCCACACTGTGCCTCAAATTGAGTCCGGGTTGACTCATACACATCACATATGACCCATGGATCATTGACATAAAGAATCAACACATTTCTAATGCATTTGGTCTGTTTTTCATATGTCAATTGTTCTTTTCACTTATAATCATGTCCATTTTAAACAAAAGAGAGACACTATGAATGGTGTCATCCAATCCGTGCCTCGGATTGAGATGTGGTTGACTCGTACACTTCACATATGACCCATGGATCGTTTTCCTAAAACATCAACAATATTAGAATGTGTTTGGTCAGTTTTTCATTTTTCAGTTGATCTTTTCACTTATAATCCTGCCTATTTTAAACAAAACAGAGACACTATGAATGGTTTCAGCCACACTATGCCTCAGATTAAGGCGGGTTTGACTCGTACATGTCACGTATGACCCATGGATAATTGTGCTAAATTATCAACACAATCAGAATCCGTTTGGTCTGTTTTCTGTATGTATTTAAAATGTTGTCCATTTTAAACAAAAGAGAGCCACTTAGGGTCATTTCGGCCACACCGTGCCTTAGATTAATGCGGTTTTGACTCATACACGTCACATATGACCCATGGATCAGTTTACTAAAGCATCAACACATTTAGAATGCATTTGGTCAGTTTTTCGTATGTAGTTGTTCTTTTCACTTATAATCTTCACCATTTAAAAAAAATACATACAAAAGGAGTGATCCCACCACACTGTTCCCATGGATCGTTTTGATAAAGTATACACATATTACGAAAGTGTTTTATCTGTTTTATGTATGCCAGTTGATGTTTTTCACTTAAAATGTCATCATTTTGAAATAAAATATAGACACTTTGAGTGGTTCCAGCCACACCGCATCTCAAATTGAGGCAGGGTTGATTGATACACGTCACATATGACCCATCTATCTTTGTGCTAAAGTATAAACAGAAACCGAATGCGTTTGGTCGGTTTTCCATGTGTACTTAAAATGTTGTCCATTTTAAACAATAGAGAGCCACTTAGACTGATCCTGGCCACACTGTTACTCGGATTGAGCCCGAGATAGCTCGTACAAGTCACATATGACCCATGGATCGTTGTCCTAAATCATAAACACATTTCGAAGGCGTTTAGTCATTTTTTCATATGTCAGTTGTTCTTTTCACTTATAATCCTGTCCATTTTAAACAAAAGAGAGACACTATGAATGGTGTCGGCCACACCGCGCCTCGTATTTGATGAGGTTGACTCGTACACATCACATATGACCCATGGATCATTGTGATAATGTATCGACACAATCCGAATCCATTGTTCAGATTTCCGTATGCCAATTGATGTTTTTCACTTAAAATGACTTCATTTTTAAACAAAAGACAGACGCTTTGAGTGGTGCCAGCCACACCACGTCTCAGATTGAGGCGGGGTTGGTTCGTACATGTCACATATGACCCATGGATTGTTCTCCTAATGTTTAAATAGAAACCGAATGTTTTTGGTCGGTTCTAGGTATGTACATAAACTGTTTTCTATATTAAACAAAAGAGAGCCACTTAGAGTGATCTCGGCCACACCGTGACTCGGAATGAGCCCGGGTTAGCTCGTACAGTACAGATATGACCCATGGATATTTTTCCTAAAACATCAAAACAATTCAAATGCGTTTTATCAGTTTTCCGTATGTCAATTGTTCTTTTCAATTATAATCATGTCCATTTTAAACAAAAGAGAGACACTATGAAGGGTGTCGGCCACACCGCACCTCGTATTGACGCGAGGTTGACTCGTACACGTCACATATGACCCATGTATAGTTTTTCTAATGTATCAACACAATCCGAAATCATTTGGTCAGTTTCCTGTATGCCAGTTTATGTTTTTTCACTTAAAATGTTGTCCTTTTGAAACAAAAGACAGACACTTTGAGTGGTTTCGGCCACACCGCGTCTCATATTGAGGCGGGGTTGATTCGTACACATCACATATGACCCATGGATCGTTCTCCTAATGTTTTAACGGAAAATAAATGCATTTGGTGAGTTTTCCATATGTACATAAAATGTTGTCCATTTTAAACAAAATAGAGCCACTTAGAGTGATCCCTGCTACACCACGACTCATATTGAGCCCGAGTTGGATTGTACCGGTCACATATGACCCATGGATCGTTTTCTTAAAGCATCAACACATTTTGAATGTTTTTTTTCAGTTTTTCGTATGTCAATTTTTCTTTTCACTTATCATCCTGTACATTTTAAACAAAAGAGAGACATTATGAATGGTGTTGGCCACACCGCACCTCGGATTGTGGTGGGGATGTCTTCTAAACATCACATTTGACCCATGGATCATTGTGTTAAAGTATCGACACAATCCGATTGCGTTTGGTCGGTTTTCCGTATGACAGTTTATTCTTTCATATAAAATGACAACTTTTTGAAACAAATGATAAACACTTTGAGTGGTGCTGGCCATACCGCATCTCAACATGAGGTGGGTTTTATTCGTACACGTCACATATGACCCAGGGATCGTTATCATAATGTTTCAATGGAAACAGAATGCGTTTGGTCAGTTTTTCGTATGTATTTAAAATATTGTCCATTTTAAACAAAAGACGACCACTTAGAGTGATCCCGAAAACACCACAACTCGGAATGAGGTCGGGTTGGCTCGTACAGATCACATATGACCCATCGATCATTTTCTTGATGCATAAACACATTTCGAATGAGTTTGGTCAGTTTTCTGTATGTCAGTTGTTCTTTTCACTTATAATCATGTCCATTTAAAACAAAAGAGAGACACTATGAATGGTGTCGGCCACACCGCACCTCCTATTTAGGCGGGGTTGACTCGTACACATCACATATGACCCATGGATCTTTTTTCTAATGTATTGATAGAATCCGTATGTGTTTTTTGGTTTTCCGTATGTACTTAAAATGATGTCCATTTTTAAAAAAGATAGTCACTAAGAGTGATCCCAACCACACTATGCCTAAGATTAAGGCAGGGTTGACTCATACACATCACATATGACCCATGGATCATTGTGATAAAGCATCAACATAATCCGAATGTGTTTGGTTGGTTTACCGTATGTCAGTTGTTCTTTTCACTTATAATCCTGTCCATTTTAAACAAAAGTGAGACACTGTGAATGGTGTTGGCCACACCGCACATATGATTGAGGTGGGGATGACTCTTACACATCACATATGACCCGTGGTTCATTGTGAAAACATATCAACACAATACAAATGCGTTTGGTCAGTTTTCCGTATTCCAGTTGATGTTTCTCACTTAAAATGACATCCTTTTGAAACAAAAGACAGGCACTTTGAGTGGTCTTGGCCACACCGCATCTCATATTGAGATGGGGATGATTCATACACTTCACATATAACCCATGGATCGTTGTGCTAAAGTATCAACTGAAACCGAATGCATTTGGTTGGTTTTCTGTATGTACTTAAAATGTTGTCCATTTTAAACAAAAGAGAGCCACTTAGAGTGATCCTGATCACACCGTGACTCGAATTGAGCCCGAGATGGCTCATACTGGTCACATATGACCCAAGGGTATTTTACATAAATCATCAACACATTTTAAATGCATTTGGTCAGTTTTCTGTATGTCAGTTGTTCTTTTCACTTATAATCTTGTCCATTTTAAACAAAAGAGAGATCCTATGAATGGTGTCGGCCACACCGCACCTCAAATTGATGCAGGGTTGACTCGTACACGTCACATATGACCCATGGATCATTTTTCCGAAGTATAAACACAATCCAGATGCATTTGGTCGGTTTTCCGTATGCCAGTTGATGTTTTTAAATTAAAATGACATCCTTTTGAAACAAAAGACAGAAACTTTGAGTGGTGTTGGCCACACCACGTCTCAGATTGAGGCGGGCTTGATTCGTACACGTCAAATATGACCAATGGATCGTTCTCCTAATGTTTCAATGGAAATCGAATGCGTTTGGTCGGTTTTCCATATGTACATAAAATGTTGTCAATTTTAAACAAAAGGGAGCCCCTTAGAGTGATCCCGGCCACACCGTGACTCGGAATAAGGCGTTGTTGACTCGTACATGTCACATATGACCCATGGATCGTGCACGGCACAATTGAGAAAAATTTTTGGATGTTCCATCTCCCGCTCTTCATGGATTAATGTCTTCAATATATGTGATCCACAGATTCCTCCTCTTTGAGGAAGTGATGGAAAAATGTGTTCAATTCGCTCATACTGTTCTTCTTAATTTCTCATTGTTCTATTCAATATTGTAGTAATATCAGACTAATACATCGAGAAGAAATCCATAAATTCTTGAGCTAGGTAACCATTCACAATAGAACCTTCGGGATGATTTTTGTTTCATACATAAGACTTCAATGTGAACATATTTCTTTCAATTCGATACTTCCAAAAAAACAAAACTGGTCCTCTGAGAAGTATTTGAGTGGAAATATGGACAATCAAATGCAGCATGCATGTGAAAAATGATGGAGGAAATATTTTCTCCAACTCACACAAAATTAATGGGGAATCTGTCAACATATTTTGCAAGAAAGACTTGGACAACTTCATAGAACAAAGATCTCTAAAAAAATGGAAAATGCGAATAACACCACCCTTACATTATTGGACAGAAGTTGGCGGATTGCTATTGGAAGCAACTCATGGAGTAGAACATGATAATGATGAGTCTTAAAATATTATAGCTTCAACTCTCTTCTGTTGACCCGTTTATATATGTTGCTTGAATAGCCATCAGGAACTCTAAGAGTCTCTAATAGTTCCAGAATTTTTTTCCATAGGTGTCATCACATAATAAGCACATGGAAGTTGACATTTATTTTCACAGATACGCACAGGATTCAATTCTGGTCTAATACCCCAATCCACCAAGTCTTGCCGAGATCATAAATCATCTTTATTCTTCCCCTTGACATTTAGTAGAACCAAAAGGAACATTTTCAATATGCATTACGTCAAAGAAATGATGCATAATATTGGTTGATCAATAGGGAAAATCAAAAAAGATACTCCTCTTCCTACAATTGTAATAGGTTTCAGTGGAAACAATCTTTCTTTTTCCAGATTTCATTTGACCATTCACGAATGAAAAACTGAAATCTTTTAATTCATTTAGAATGTCTGTTCCAGACATATGCTGAGTTGGATCATCCGTCTAAATGGTATTATCAAATCTTCCACGATTCATTCTATATGGATGATCCTTTGGAAAGAATTGTCGATGTCACATAAAACTAAAACTACACCGATGTATTAGACTTATGGATCATGTATTCTTCATACAAACTGGACATGACAGTTTTCCCTTCATGCTCCATCCATACATCATTGCATAAGCCAGAAAATCATTGATCGTCCAAATAAGCGCAGCATGCATCTGAAACATGTCTTTCGAACATGCATTGTATTTGCGCACACCCACATCCCAAATATGTTTCATCTCTTTTCAGAAATGTTGCATGTATACATCAATATAAATTCCGGGATCAGAAGGACAATATTTGAGTATACTCATTAAAGTGAAAGGTTTTTTCATACAAAACCATGGGGGAAGATTATAAATGTGGATAATACTAGCCATGTGCCGGTAAAATTAAGCATCTACCCAAATGGATTAAAACCATCGCATGAAAGACCCAGTCTCATATTACGCACGTCAGCTACAATATCAGGATGTTAAGCATCAAATCTTTGCCATGCAAATCAATCTGTAGGATGAACCAACTCATCAGTTGTCTTCATTCTGTTGGTATCATGCCATATCATTTTTATTGATATGTCATTAGACATAAATAGATTATGGAGTCTGGGTATTAATGGATATTGCCACATTACTTTCTGTGGAACGCAGGATGGTATTCCATCAGAATTTGACATCCAGCGAGATGTGCCACATTTTATTCAATCATTTCGTTCAGCTATTTCTTCCCAGAATAAACTGCAATCTTTCAGACATGCATGAATTTTGTTTCTTGAAATTCCATGTTCCTCAACTAACTTCCATGCCAAATAGTGGTTTTAGGGAATATCTGCATCATCTAGAAGTAAATACATCAAGATGGTAAGAATGTAATCGATTTCTATATTAGAAATCCCATACATAGTTTTACCATGAAACAATCGGATTAAAAATTCATGCTTTTTCATTTTATCGCATTGTCGATATACTGGAGTCGTGGCAGCTTCATTCAATTTTTCACCCTATTTATATAATCATTTTCAATAAATGCATCAGTTGTGATCATATCAAAGTCTTCTTGAGTCGAAATCCTTTCTTTTTCATAATGACGAATAAACGGAAACCGATCATATATCAAATTCTAAATTCCAGTCGTTTCGATCATCACTAATTTGAGATTTAATTTTCTCCCCATTGTGATTAAACACAAAGTAGTTTTCTTGAAAACCATTTTTGGTTATGTGGTAGCTGACTTCGTCACAGCTCAACCAAGGTCTTCTAACACAATTGGAACATGGGCAGTGTATGCGGCCATTATCTGAATCATTGTGAAATGAAAAATCTATAAATCTCTCCAAAATGTTTTGAAAATCGCTTGAGATCCGATAGGTTTCATACATCCATCTTCTGCACATTATGTAAAAAAAAATTATATGTGTCATTTTTTTATAAACAATAAAATAGGATTGAACATTAATAGAAAATACATTTATGTAAATGAAAATGGATGAAGTTTCTAGTCGATGTAGTGAATTATTAAAATAATATAAATAACAAGTACTCATAAATTAAATTAAAATTTATCTATATTCATTTTCATTAGGTCTATAAGAGGCACATGCCTCAGGACCCATCATGTGTTATAGTCATCCCATATCATTCACTCATGTTCAATAACCCATTATTCACACCTCTATGGCCATACCTTTCGTTACCCAATTACTTCCCCAAGTCAAGCACACCCCATGGGTGAATAAATTTTAGGCTTCAACACTAATAGGTTCTTCATGGCTTGCAAAAAGATTTAATTTCATTAAGTATAGGCAAAAAAAATTGATTTATAAATTTTAAATTCTTAATAAAGTATGTCAATGATAACAATATTACTGAATTAAACTTGTGACTTATCTACCATTTTTATTGTTGTCTACACATGCCATAATGGGTAGTGAAATGCACCCCACCCTCATAAAAGTGATTATTGTCCAATAAGGACGCATAATATACAACGTACAATGAGAACCATATTTAGTTTACCCTAAAGTTATATTAGTATAGTCATCTTGGGGGAAATGGAATATATGATCTTGGTTAACTGATTAATTCAAAAGCTCATATTCCATATGTTGGACACTATCTAAGGTAATAAATCATGTGAGGATGGGTTTACATCATTCAATTTCATACAAGCTAGTGAGAATGAAGGCTTAAATTAATGACTTGAGTTCACTAATACCATGTCAATAGTTATACACACCATGTGGACCCTTATTCACACCATATGAACCATTATACCATATAATCATTATTATAACCATTAATAAAAACTTATTAAATAACTTCACATATTAAAGATAATAAAATTGAACATAAATCATTAATAATATTGTATATGTCAAGTAAAATGAAGTCATATTATCTTACATCCTAAATGACCACCCACAACCATGATTAATAACCATAAATATCCCCTTTCATCCAAATCTAAAGTGAAAACAAAAACACATAGTTGTATAAAACAACATCATTTGTGTGTTGAATTATAATCTCATGGTTCTCATGATATTTGAACCACGAATTCATGATTTTCGAGCTGAACTTGTATCCATGAAACCATACGAGAAACATGATTCAATACTTTCATTTTTCTGATTTTCCAAAGCATTTTGAGGAACCCCCAATCAGTGAAAATGGTCATTATGTTTTAAAAAGGTGATTGAATAACACATGTATGATGTTGAAGGAAGAATTATTAATGGTTATATTAGAAAAACTAATATTCCATAATATTTCGAAATTGACATTGTGTGAATTAGTTTCATGATGAAGGAAGAAGTACTAATTAGGGACCACATACTATTTGGGAATGTTCAAGAAGATACTCCAAATGTTCTATTATGAAAAGGATAAGTGAATAGGTTTTCATTTTATATATAAATATATTTTGATAGAAACATGACACATACTTGTTATTTAATACACATAGTGTACAAAAATTAAGATGAATAGGATCTTCATGTTTGGCATGATCTTAATGAAAGGAGTAATTTTCATGAAATAATATCAACAAATATTACCAACAATTATTTTTTAGTTCATATACATAAAGCTATAATATTTTAAGCATTGAGATAAAAAAACTATTAATCTTAAAAATTAGAACAAAATAAAGAGACATCATCCCCTTAAAAATTTAAATGTGTAATGAAAACATTAATTGGACATACATTGTTATACGGATTTGAGTACACAATTAGTTGAACAATCATACAATTTTACAAAAACCCTAAAAATTGGTAATAAAGAAATTGTTGACAATATAAGGATAAGCTTGATAATAGGTGGAACTATATCCTTGATAAAATATGGAAGGATTCTAACCTGGTAGCTGCTAATCTGATGGAAATGGTGGGGATTCTGAAGTACTTCTGCCAAGGTATCACTTCTGGAGACCAGCGGAAGGGTTCTGGAATCGTGGTGAGGCTGCTTCCTGCATTTGGAGAATTTGGGGCCTTTTTCCAATGGTTTTTAAAAACAGTTGTGAAAACTCAATCTTTCCAAATGGTTTTATGAAACCGTTGGGAAGAATAAAATTTTCCCCATCGGTCCCAACAATTTCAATAAACTGTTGGGAAAAGTGATTTTTTCCCCAATTTTTCCCAACAGTTTAATAAAATGTTTGGGAATAGTCACTTGTTCAAGATCATTACCAATGGATTATGAAAAACATTGGTAAAGATAACATATACCAATGGTTCATTGAACCGTTTGTATACAAGTTTTTGAAAAATTCCGCTTTCCAGTAGCCATTTCAAAGATTTTTCATTTCATCTATGTCAAAATCCTTTGATGGATTTAAATCTTATTTGATGTTTATTTATTATGATACAAATCATCCATATTGTATAGAAGGTTTTGTGATATTTTTTACTGTGGATGTGTTATTTTCACACCATTCATGGTTTATGGATAATGTATTGACATTTTTATGCTAGTTTTAATATGAATGTTTATGTTATTTTTAATCCTTTTCAAATGAGGATAAAATTGTACATACAATGTGATGGGTGGATCCTTCTACAGATATTTGATGAATCGGTATACTTCATGAGACAAACTAGTTTCTTGGGACAAGGACTAGAAAAAATCTTATTTTTAGTCTGGGCATAAGGCCTTCATTATGTTGTTATGTAGTCTGGAATTATGCATTCCATATTTATAATATTGGCAATTGATATTTAATGTGATTATTCAACTAGTAGTAAATCCATGTGAATAAGTAAATGGGACTATATGATTTATATTGGCCATATTATATATAATTTTATGTTTAAAAGGCTTATGTTTTAGTCTTATACATTTCATTAAATGTATATTATTATTTATTAAATTCTCCAATATATTGTTATCTTTACGGAGAATCTAAGATCACCAATTTCTATGTTTTATTTTTTTAAAAATGTGAAGAATTATTTTATGGTTGAGACTCATAGATAGAATAAAGATATAAGTGTGTTAGAAATGGGAAAAAATGTTGTTAATGTTTTTATTTCTTGATGTAATGTAAAACTTATGAATGTATCTAGTACTTCCAAAGCCACTAAACAGATCGGTCTTTAGGTATTTTACCCCTTGTGATCATACCAATGTTATGTAATAATTCACCAAATTTACGTAACTAGGGTCGGGGCATTAAAATATATATAAATAATAGTTTAAAAGGATGTTTTTTTATTAAAAAGAAAAAATATTCACTATTCATTAAAATTGAACATTATCTAAAACATTCCAAAATATTATCCAAAGTAAATTTTTTTGTCCCGATTCTAAAGAATAATTATAGTTTTTCAAATATAACATATAAAAGATAAAAAACTAGATTTAAAAAGGGTTCACCATCAAAAGGACATAAATAAACATTTTAATGAATATTAGTGTATTTATGTTTAAAAATATATTCATTCAAATTTTAAGCCTCTAATGTTTTTTGGATAAATGTAAAAACATTTAAAAAACAAGTATGTTCATAATATAGTTAGTTCTTTTCATTATCTCCAATAAAATGGCTTGAAATTAACTACCATTTGAATTAATAATATTATATTATTATGATTTTTAATATGACTCGGTATTTTGAACAACATAAGACTTCAGAAAAACCCATTGTTATGTGTGAGATACACCATTGAGTATAACATCCCCTTTAAAATAAAATTAATATTTAATTAAAAATTATTAATAAATATGAAAATTTCATATTATTTATTTTCCTGGGATGTTATATCTGCCCCATTGGAAATCACATCCTCTCAATTTTAAAATTATACTTAGAAACTTCATAGAAAATCTCACATCGAAAAAAGAGTAAATAATACTATCACATTAAAAGAATGAAATAGTATTAAAATGGTGACCCACATTAACTGATAAATTGATTCCATGAAAACATGGATATGGAAGAGAAACTTTGTTTCATGTTCTGATGGAGAGTGATAGAAAACATGATTAAGATAATGTTTACAACAAGAAAATGACAAATTTGTGATAGGTTAAATGGTCATTGGTTTCCCAGTTGGAAAAGTAAACAGATAGAGTTTTTGTGTTAATATTCATTTGATATTGTTGGAGAATTTATATATAATATTAAATAATAATATAAGGAAACTCACTTATATGACATGTAGGCATTCATCATTTACAAAATTTCTACCACAAACTCATCTTTTCCCCAAACGATGAGTATTTGAGGTTACTTGGTCACATAAAAGGTTCTAGAATCAACTTATAGTGAATCAACTAATCCATGATAGATGAACTATATATTTCCTCTATCATTAGTCATTAACCAAAACTAAAATTGTTTAGTACATGATTACAAAATCCCCAAAAAAATATAATCATTTATAAAAAATACTACTCTTCATCTCCAAAATTATAAAATCCATACCCAATGTTAAAGAAATACCATTCTGTTCAAAATTGTCTTTTAAATTCATCATAATAATCCAAACTAAGATTGAATCCCAAAAACAAAATAATTTAATCAAATAGACTTCTAATGTATATCTTGAAATTTATTTCCAAAAACATCAACTACTCTAAAAGAATCATATTGAAGTGTAATTTACCTAATAACATATTCTCTATGATAGGTAAATCACTTCAATAAATATCCCATATCACTATATGTCAATAAAAAATATAGATTCTGCCAAAATAAAATTTCAACCATTATTCCACAAATTAAATAACATAGTATTCTATTTTCCTTGAGTAAATAGTGTTCCCTAAAGAGAGTGTGTCTTCCAAAATATCCACTATCACATAATCATCAAATAATTTTCCAATTCTATGGATTCCTATATTATAAAACATATGATCCTGAATAAACATATGCTTGATTCATAAAATCATTTAACAAAAAATAAATAGTCCTACTAACTAGGGACTTAACATAGTTTAGTGGTAGGCGATAAATCATTATCAATCATTGGTTGTGGGTTCGATTGTCGTAGCTTTGTCTGACACAACGTGTTGTCACATGGTCTACATGTTGTCCTTTTTCAAAGAAAATTATAATTTAATAAAATTACAAAAATATGTGAGTCAAATTCCTCAAAAATAACCCTAAAATATTGTATCCTCAAAGGTTATCTAATTCCTTTCATTTTTCACCCCAAAATGTAATAACCATTTATCACCTCTATAATAACTATGAACCTTTATAATATTTTAACCATTATGGTTAGGTTATACTTTCATAAATAACACCCTAATCTCTAATGTAATCTAATCCATCATCTGATACCATCATTAAGGAATCATCCTTAAACATTACATAATTGTGTGTTATGTCATGAATTCTTATTGATGATCTTTTATGGTTTAGTGTATTAGAGAATAAGGCCATAACTATTACATTACATTTCAAAAATTAAAAAGTAGACACTTCTACTTAGTTTCAATTATTTTCATTAAATAAACACTATTAAAAAAGTAACATGTCTAGTTCCATGTTTAAACATCAGGACTCTTCCTTAAACCCATACATGACCCTATTCATCATTAAGTACTATGAAAAACATTTCAAAACATGGTATGATTATAAAAAGATGAGTAAGGGTTATAAAATAAGGAAATAAAACATTAGCAAATCAATAAATGAAAATCTATGTCACCATACTTTTAAATCATAACATACATCATGAAATCATAAGTATTATGAATAACAAAAAGAAATCATAAATTATAAAGGCTACATGAGGCATAAATAACATACATACATTATAGCTACCATATATACATAGGGTGTTTCATTAGAATACCCATCACAATATACTCTATAAATCTCTTGGGTGAAATATTGATGTTTACCTCTGTCGCGTTAACCAATGCATTGGAGAGCTATATCAGGCTCACTCTTCCTAGGTTTATCACTGAACCACCCATATATGTAAATAATTCACACCATCCATAACATATTAATAACACATAAAACAAGAATAAATTAAATATAACATTTCCACATTGTAATCACGATATAAAATTTCAATATATTGACATAATAAAAACATTATCTAACCATTTTCAAAACCATTTAAAACATTTAATAAAAAGATTTTTTAATCAAAATGTCACACACAAAAATGATTTTTTGGGAAGAAATTTTAATTTAAAAAATTATTGGCCATATAAAAAATAATTAAAATTAATTTTAAAACATGGACATTAAGAATTAATATTTAGAAGAATAAATCTTTAAAAGTATTAAAATCATATTTTAATTAATCATTTCCTATCCAAATGAGAGATTCTTGAATAAAAATAATTGAGTAATAACATTAATAAAAGCTTATAATATCATTAGAATAAAGTGATTCAATATATAATATTTCCAATGGTATTATATAGACTATAGAACTTGAATTGGTGTATAAAAACAAATAAGTCTCAGTGGAATGTATATTGAATCAACGTCCCCTGCAAAGATATCATCGTTAGATTAAGGAAAAATAAAAGACATAATTATGTTTGTGAAATAATAATATAGCCAATTTAATTTTATATTAAGAGTAAAATAATCATAGGTCGTTCAAAAATATTCAATGCACGACATAATAAATTTTTATAAGTTCAACCCAAAGAATTGGAATTGGGTTTAGAAGTTCTCTAAAAGAAATTTGACAAATAAAAGACCTCACTTTAATTTTATAAAATGAGTTTATGAGACAGAAAAGGAAATCTCGTCACTTTGGAATAAATATATAAATATAAGGATATAAAAATCATATCCCAACAGATGAATATTTAAATTAAATGAAACAACATGAATGAAGTCTTTTAAAAAGAAGAGGGTGAAAGATTCCCTTACCGATTTGGTAACATACAAAACATAAACCCATTGAATGAAAAATGATACAATGAAGATGAAAATACCCAAAAATTAAATTATATTACACAATTAATAAAATATTGGGTAGTAAATACCCCACACAAAATGAAATAGTGGCAATATAGAATGAATCACATGGAAACAAAAGTGAGATGAAAACCCATTACCATTTTCTAATCAATCGAGTCAAATGTACAAAATTTAATAACCCCAAAATTAATTACAGAATACCAAGAATATAAAGAGAATAAAGGTAATATATTTCAAATTTAATTACAAAATACACCACATGAAATAAATAAGTGGTGAAAAATGGAAATCTCACAGAATTATAAGAGAGATAAGAAACCCTTAATCTCATGTCCAACATGACCTTTTTGTTCGTTATTCTCTCTCAATAAAAAACATATGTCAATGTATAGTTTATTCAGAACATTTTTGAACATTTTTATTCCTTTTATATTACTTATTTTATTTCTATAACAACTATTAATTATTTTAGGTTCATATCAGACATTTTGTTGATGTTTGGAATTTGAGTTAAAAAAACTAATCTTTTTATAATTCTAATTTATCCATGTGGTCAAATGTACATTATCTCCAAAATGATATTCATTATTTAGATATCATATATATCATTTATATCTTGAATATATGTATTTATAATAGTCTAAAAAACATTAACATAAGAAATGAAATGCACCATTCATGGAGACTTTAAGCCGTATATACACATGAATGCTACTTTCATTTCTATTTTTCATTTTTAATGAAATGAAATACTAATGATAAATAGGTATGTTATAATTATAGTATAATATCATATTTTATATATGTTACTTAATTTCATTAACAACATAATTTATACATACCACGTTTTCTATGAACGAGTCATATCACTTTGAGGGGGTGGTAGTCCGCACTTCCTCAAACGAAATTATCGTATATATAAAACATGGAAAACATAATGGTATGTTATAAAATAGAATTTAAGGAGAATTATAGATAAAAAAATATAAAATATGTAACACTTATAAAAACAACTTCCTCATAATGGCCACCATAAGGGGTGGTATGAGAAGTTTGAACAATCATCTTTTTGTGAGGAAGTAGTTCGCCATCCACAGAAATTGTATGTTCTTTATCCATTAAATGGAGATGTGTGTAATTTTAGTTCATATAAATATCATAAAAAATACCTATTATTGAGGATAATTTTTTTGTTATAAAATATTTGAATTAAAAGAGTTAAGTGGTTGGATAAATAAAATAAAAGGAAATGAACTTAAAAGAAGACATTACCTTTAAATCAGGTTACTCCCTTTTGTTTGAACCAAAAATATTTCTTAAAGTTCCTTCTGCCTAAGGTAAGGATTATAGGTGGAAGAAAGTGATCTTGAGAGATTATTCGGTTATATATTGGATGAGCTAGAGGTTCGAGAGGTGTGAGTAATGGGATATAGGTGAGGGATTTTTAGATGGGGGAGGAGAGACTTTTTAGGAATGATTACAAATATTTTTTTATAATATAATTATTTTCAGTTTATAATGGTCCAAAACTTATTAAAGTCAAAGATAAGATTACCCTTATTTGAAATAAATTTATCAAATAAGAAGTGGAGATGTTTTGGAAATTTTTTTATTCTTTATAATCTTATTTATTTTAATCATTCATTAATGAGATAAACATTACATCATTATTGTGTCATAAATAATTTTATTTATTTGAGTTCTACAAATTATAAATAAAATACCATGATGTATGAAATACATTTAGCAATATAATTATTATTTATCGTAACAAATATCAATTATATTAACCCACATTAATTTTTTTTTAGCAAAAGAATACATGTTTTTGATATCTTTATTTTAACATTAAATAAAAAGTTATTAATTTCATTATCTAACTCAAATGGATTTGATAGGAAAAAAATCTCACTCAAGTATTGTATTGGTCACCCATGAATCATCAAATAATGTTAGGAAATGTGTAAAGTTAATTTTATATTATTATAATATTAATTTTATATTAAATTACCCTATTTTCCTTTAACTGTGGTAAATAAAAGTCAAAATTTACTATTCACATGATATTATTGTCATCTTATTAAACCACATTTAACATACTACTAACAACCATGTATGTAAAATTTTTGAAATTAAATTTACTGAAGTGGTAGAATTTATTTTAAATGAAGAAGTTGGTTTTTTAACTACATCTCAGTGTTTTCACTATCCATAAGAAATTTTTTTTTTTAGAAAAATAATAAAAGTTCATCCTAAGATATATATGATATTCTGAATTCAAAAAAAAATTAAATTTTACCAAATTCAGAATAGAAACGTTACATTAACTAATTTAAAAATAATTCCCATTTTCAATGAAAAATGATTATTTTTATGAAATAAAAAATATCAAAACATTGACACTTTTTTATATCCGATTTCAAATTTAAATTACATAAAATGACCAAAATTTTATTAAATGATAAAAATATAATCTAATTAAACAATAAACCCTTTCAAAAAGTTAATCTATCAATATAAATAAATGAGATTAAAAGGCAGTTTTTTATTAAAATGTTGTATTTTTCACTAATCATTAAAAAATGAACATTAACAGAAAAATACAAAAATTTCATCTATAGTAAATTTTTATGTCCCAATTCTATAGAAGATTTTTATTTTGTCAAATAGATCATATGAAAGTGAAAAAAACTAGATTTAAAAGGGGATCACCATCAAAAGGTGGTAAATCGACGTTTTAATGAACAATTGAGTATTTATGCTTAAAATTAAATTCATTCACATTTTAAGATTCTAAATTTTAATGGATAAATGTAAAAGTATTTAACAAACATGTATAATCATAATATGGTTGGTTCTGTTCCGTACCATCAATAAAACAGCTAGACACTATCTACTATTTAAAATAATAATATTATATTATTATTATTTTCAATATGGCATTGCATTGTGAGCATCACAAGACTTCAGAGAAACCCATTGTAGCGTGTCATATACGCCATTAAATATAGAACCACCTTTAAAATAAAATTAATTTTTAATTGAAAAATATTAATAAATATTAAAATTTAAAATTCTTTATTTTCTAGGGATGTTACAATAATAAAACAAATGTTCGGAAAAAATAGTGTCTTATCTCAATCCATTACCATAGTGTATACACATGACGTGGGCTTGAAATTCTCAAATTAATATTCAGCTAAAAATTTCTAAAAATCATTTAATGATTAATAATTTGCCATTTCAATCAAATCCCTCATCACCCAATCAATTATTATAACAAATCATGTTATCAACATGCCTAATGGAAAAAATCATTCCTTTTATACCAACAAATATTATTTAATTTTTAAAAAGAATATTTTTTCCTAAAATAATATATTTTCATAATTCCATATTTTCATATCAAATTATAATTTTCAATATTACTTCATATGTAATTTTAAATCTAAAAAAGGATGTTTTCATTTATTTTTTTTTGGAATCATAAAAAAATATTCAATGCCATTAAAATATAATTTATTTCATTTTATAAGAAATGAAATATCACTATATATTTTAGTTCACTTATTTACCTCTAATTAACGCAATGTCCATCATTTTAAAATCCATTAACTAAAGGTTAAATTTTAATTGATATATTTTATTAAATTAATAATTTTATAAATCCCTAATTTTAATATTAATTTTTTTATTTTATCTTGAATATAATTTTTTTTAAATATATCAGTATTTACACTTCATAAAAATGATATCCTAAAAAATGACATGAATACCATTCTTATATTAGTAGTATAATTTCAACTTTCATTATTTATATAATAAATATTGAGAAAAGTAACTTTATCACTAAAAAGAAAAGATTTATTATCATGAACACTATTAATAAAAATTCAGTTATTTTATTGTATTTATTATCAAAATATATCTTTTTAACTATTTTTATAAATATTTTATTAACACACTAAATTATTATATTATATTTTCCATTAAATAATTCTATATTAAAATCCATTATAACACAAAAATATTATTGGTCAATATTTTTATAAAATGTAAAAAAAATTACTAAGTCATCTTTGATGACAAATTTTTTTAGTTAATTTTTGTTTACACACAATATTAAGGAATTTTTTCTTCATTTAAATCGATATATATATATATATTTACATGATAAAATTAGTTAATTAATTCGCATCATTATATACATTATTTTATATATTAAAAAATTCATTATCATTTAAATGAAATCATTTAATTATAATATCACGTGAAGTGCTCCCAAAATCCAAATGAATGAATTTAATATATCTTAATATGGTGTTTAATATCTCAAACCATTTAATAATCAAGGAATATAATTAATGAATTAAAATAAATTTAGTATCAATTTAAATAAGAACTTATTTCAAACACCATTATGGGAGTCCAATAATAATGAAAAAAATAATAATCAAATTATTTTTATGTAAATAAACATTTTTATAAATATCAAATTACTCTCCTAGGGATAACCCAAATGATGGGTTTAGTTATTTCAAGGATCAAAAAAATATTTCATATTTAATATCAATGATAAAATATGGGTGTTATTGATTTATCATGTCTAATAACTCATACATTAATGTATGAAAACATATCTTATCACAAATACCATGATAGTAAAAGGAAAATTATCATTATATATAGTCGTGTTAACTCAATTTAATCTATGTGGACTACCCTAAACATACAATGTCACAAATACTGATCAATATAAACTGAAAAATATTCTATTGTACATCAATAGAATATAACAATTATGTTTTTATATGAATTTTTTATGATCACTTCAGAGTCTGTGTCACACTATAGTGAATTTCCAGTTTTTTAAATATATATATACCTTTAAAACCTCCACTAATTATATAAAACACAATAGTTGTAAAAACTAAATATTTTATCTATAAAATTTTCCTTCTTATAATTACTTAATATAATAAGAATAAAATAAATTAACATATAAAAAATAATAAAACATTATAAATTATGAATGAATTAAATAAGAGGTATTTTTAGAAGTTAATAGACCTATTCCAATAGAATATTATCATGAATGTTGAATAGTTATGTGACCCTTATGAATAGTAAAATGGATAATATATTATTAACATCACTAATAAATGTATATGTAAAATTTATCTATACAATAAATGAAAAATTGATATTATTGTATCACAATTAAGGAATGATAATGTTTAAAAAATAACAAATTAAGTGTTGGTATTTTTTTATGTTTTAAATATTTAATTAAAATTTTACAATTTAAATAATGATTTAAAATAATATTTATTTCCTTAAAATATATTCATAAATGAATAATTTACTTTCATATGTTTATATGATTATTTTATGAGACCTTAATTAAATTTTCAATGTCTTATAAATTAATTATAATTTGAAAATTAGTATTTTTCAAGTAAATGAGGAATTTAATTTAAAATTAATTTTCTCATATTTAGAAAAATATTTTCATAAAAGGGATTTTATTTTTTAATTCTATATCTTTAATAATGGTTAGGGTGAATATTTGGGTTTTTCAAATATGCATGAATATTTGGTGAATAGTAAAATTTGATAATTGACAATAAATACTTAATACATGTGTTTTTTGTCATTGTTGATGTTAGGATGATGTAAGAACCATTATTTAGATATCACATGGAATATTTATTGTAATTATTTATACCAATCAACATTATTTGTTATCATTTTCCAAAATAATTATCTAAGGATTAAAATAATAAAATAAATCCCTCTCATCCAATATGAATACCACCATTCACCACCCATTCTACTCCATTGTTTAACGATTTTATCACTATCAAAATTATTTTCAATAATCTTCCCAATCACTGCTCACAATTATTGGAGATTATTTTCATAAAAAAAGATCAATTCCTTTTTCCTAAGGAGGTTCTCAAGGAAGAGAAATTCCAATGTTAAAAACCACATTGTTTTAAATTTAATATCTTTTCAGGTTATATTTTTTCCTATCTTCTCCTCACCTCACCATGTACATTGGGAATGAGAACAATATTGTCATTTATATATTATATTTTTTCTTGTTAATGGAATATATATAATAAATTTCCTTCCTTTTTCTCTTTTATTCTATAAATGAATACAACGTACGTGATGTATCCATTGAACAAAATCATGGATGATGCATTTTCATATTCCATTAAATCCTTATAGGATTGTAATAAAACAATTTTAATGGTTAATGAAAATTATTATATATGTATTACATCTTATGAAATGTTGTGTAAAAATTAAATACATTTGATGACAACTAGTAAAACAAAATGAGTTTGTGAAGATCAAAATACCACAAAATTAAGGTAAATAATTATCACTAACGACTTATCAAATGATTTATTCTCAGAAAAAATAACCAAATGAACAATATAAACATTTAATATAATTTATTTTCATTAAAAACATTTCAAATATATTTTTGATAGCATTCCCTATTATACATGACCTTTTATACTAATATATATGTAAACTGATCAAGAAAACCTAGTCATAAAACCCTCTGGAATGATAAATATGTATCTTATATCTCATCAAAAATTTAATAAATTAACTTAATAAAATCATAGTAAAGAAAATAATTATGGATTCTATTATTGGTTAAATAATTATAGGATATAATTTGATTATCCAGGTCATTAATGTCAAGTACATTACACGTACGAATATAATGTAATAGTTTCTTGCCGAACCAACATCTTTATTTAGGTTATTATTTCTCCATCTATACAATAATTTCATCATTTATTATTTTTATATAATTCTTATAAATTATGGTTATATGTTCCAAACTCATTTTTCTGATCATTTAAAATGTTTTTTATATTGAATATTTGTTTTAAAAGGTCATCATTTCAATTCTCCTTGATATTGAAACTCGATAAAAGGAAACATCTTGATTTCATATACATTTTAAATTACAATTCACTATAAATTTTTTGAAACCGTTATTTCTCTAAAATAACTAATTTTGTAATGAAAAAAATATATTTTTTCATTTTTTTGGTTTTATACAATCCATTAAGAAAAGTACGAATAATTTTCCCAACAAAACACTTCTTCGAAAAGTAAAAGGGATATTTCTATCTAGAAATACTCAATGGTTTTGTTAGTGTTTTTTCATATGTTTCAATAACTGTATTGAATTTTATGAAATATTTATATTTATATAATATGAATATCATCTAAAATATTTTATTAAATGGTTTTTGATCAATTTTATTGAGGATGTGTTATCTTGATAACAAATACTATATTACTCTGAATGATTAGTGATTATGATTATATATTGGGGAATGATATTTACATTATATATATATATTATGATTAAAATAATTCATGTGAGGAATTAAGTGGACATATTAAATGACTTGTGGGTCCTGTTATTTCCCATCGATGCAACGATATGTCTCATGATACAAAACATAATACGGTTTTGGATGAAGCCGTAACCATTTATTTTATAATATAATGGATGAGGCTTTGATGATATGTTTCATACATCCAAAATTACTCATTCCCTCATTATGATATTAGTAGTTGATAATCCTTGTGAGTATTCGACTAGTTGGATATCTATTGTTATGATTCATTCTCATGTTATTATTTTTATGGAATTATTTATTAAGTTTTATTTATTCCATTTTATGCTCATGTTTATGTTCCAATTGATTGTATTTTTCATAATTCAAAATTCCTTTTTGTTAATGTAATCTTACAGTATAATAATTACCATTAATTTTGAGTTTATATTTCCCCTTACTTATGTTTAAATTTTTTTCCAAGGATGTGAATTTTTATATTATGAATAAATCGCAAGGATAATCAAGGAGTTTATGTGTGTTTCCTATGTTTTTTCAATTATGATTTTTATTACCATGTTTTAATATATTTTTCATGTGTGTAATCTATCATCCAAAACTACTAAACTAATTATTTCATTGGTATTCACTTATTTTATGTTTTCCAATGCAATAATTTAATGTACCAGCTCCAGTCTACTAGTGTTGGGGTCATTAGAGATAGTATGAGATAATTTTTTGTAGAAACCATAGAAAATAGATTTAGAAAACATATATTATAGAACATAACACTAAGATATAAATTGATTATATCCATAGAATAAAATCCTATAATTATATCATTGTATAGATTATATAGTTTATCCTAGAAATAAATCCTTGTTTGGATACTACAATTGGATGTGGTTCTGGTATAGATGTACATTGGGGTAACAAATACAACATGGTCTCCCATATATATCTCGGGGTAACCGATTATATGATAGTATATGTTATTGCACAATGAGTTTGACACAACTATGGGATATTCTTATGATAATTGACATTTTCATTATAACCCATTATAAGGAATTTAATAATAAATATATCTCCAACAAATCCTTGTTAATGATTATGATATTAGAAATGAATATAATTCAAATTATGTTAAGTGTTATTATAGTTTGAGATTATAAAATACGACTCTTAACCTAATTTAATTTCTATTATTATTTAGAAATTATTACTAGTGGAAGGAATGGATCTATATCAATTTGAATATCCTATTTAGGGATTTCCCTCTTATGCAATATAATAATGTTTTTACTGGAGTTTCGATTGGTTTTGAGAAACAAATAACTATATTGGGATACCTAACTCCGGTTATGAACAATATCCTTACTTGTATGTAGCATCATGACCTTTAATGTGGAGGAGTAATGTTAGACATCTTTATAGTACAGTTGCCTCCATCATTCAATTCTACTAATAACCCATTTATATTTGAGCAGTGGATTGGTTCTTTAAAAAAGATATATATCATTCTGGGATCTAATGAAATAGTTAAAATTATTATGGAATTTTATCATCTATAAGATGATTTTGAAAAATTGTGGTTTTTGATTCAAAACCAAAAGGAGAGGGAATTAATCTAAAAGATTGAATGAAAATATATTGAGAAAAAATTTCATGAAAAATAATTCCCTCATGAACAATGAGTGAACATGGAAATTAAATTCTTGAGTTTGAAACAAAATAAGGGGAGAAAACATTATGAACTATGATACTGACTTTAAAAGGTTACCAATTCATACAATATACTCTATACATAATATATGGAGTAATATTGAATGATTCATTGATAGTTAAAAACACTTCCTCCAAAGTGCACTAGCCTCTAAAAATTTATCTTTAAACAAATATATAGTCTTATATGCTTTCAAGATTGAGAAATAATTCTCTATGTAATTTGTCTTTAAGGGAAAATCTTAAAATAATAGGATGTCATATTAATGAATGGATAGTGGGACATGTAAAAATTATAGTTTTCTAATGTATGATACTTGGGGAAGGAATCGCTTTGGTTCCTACATAAAAGGGAAAGGTGTTCATTACATGGGTGGAGAAAAAGGCCATTAAGCCAATGGTTGCAATGGAAAAAATGAAACTAACAATTTTCAATGATACAATTGTAGGGATATGGGACACAAAAATAATTTTTTCCCTAAGAATCATGAAAACATGACCCACAATAGAATAAGGTAGAAAGGTGAAGATTATGTGATCATAATTGTGGAGGCTGAATATCCTAATAATGTGGAGGCAGGTACATTAATCGTTTCCACAAACATATCCAATGATTTATTTATTGTGGATAATCAAATTATTTTGAATATTACCATTTTACAATGAAAATTAGACATTTTCCATTTATTTTAATAAAGGATATGTTTGTCAAAACTATTAAAAGAAGTATCTTTGAAACACATATGTGTCAGTTAGTCCCATTTATGACACATAAATGTGATTTAGATACTGACATGATCATCATACCAATGATTTACTTTGATGTAATCCATAATATGATCTGGATTTAAAAATATAAGGAGAAAATCTATTATAAAAGGTATAAAATTATTACTGGTGAGGAAGATGAAGAATCCCTTATCATTAGAGGTGAAACCTCATCATCAAATTCATATCTTGATCCACCTACAATAGCTGTTGTAAATGAAAAAATAGGGGAGGAAGAATAAAAATCATCTATGGATGAGTGATGAAATATTCAAATTGAAGTACATATTGTGAATGAATATATTGACGTATGTTGAGAACACTTACCTAAACATCCTCTAGAGTGGGAAGATGTGTTCTGAATTCATTTAATTATAGGTGAAATACATTTATCCAGTACTCATCTTTAAACGGCAAATGTGGAATTAGTGTAACGAAATAAACAACTATATAATTTGAGTAATAACATATTTATTCACACCAATTTTTTATCCATTGAGAGCCTGTTTTCTCATTATTATGCAGAAATATGGATCTATGGGGATGTGTGTTGACTATATAAAAATAAATGCTATTAAAAAAATGAAAAAGTATCCTAGGCCACTCATTGATGATATATATGATCAACTTAAAAGACCATAATATTTTTTGAAGGTTAACCATGAATCTGGATATCATTAATTGCTTGTGAGTAAGGATGATTTTCCAAATAAAACATTGTTAACTACGTGTGTAAATTTCGAGTTTACAGAAATGTCATTCTGAATTACTAATTCAATATCTATTTTTAAGGATATAATGAATATAGTGTTTCAAAAATATCATCATGATTTTGTTTTGGTATTTATTTTTGATATCATGGTATATTAAAAAAACTATTTGGAATATGATAACAACTTTCATGTTGTTTTTGAGTCTCTTAAAAGAAATTTGAAATATGGAATGTTTAGAATGTGTGAATTCTGGTATCAAACTGCTTCTTTTCAAGTCCATATTATCTTTAAGGAAGGAATATTAATTGATATTATGATTAAAAATTCCGTTTTGGAATGGCCTACACCAACGTACATAACTAAGGAATATAGTTTCATTCGTTTCGCATGTTTCATTCAGTGTTGCATTCATTGTTTTTCCTGATTAGGTAACCCATTAACTAAGAATAATCCTAAATAAGATAAGTTCAAATGGAAAAATTAATGTGAATATTATTCAAAGGATTTAAGTGGATATTAGTGAATAATTTAATCATGATTCTACCATTTGGAAATAGTTTGTTTGTTATTTATAGTGATTCATCAATAAAAGGACACGGTAGTGTCGTTATGTATACTGATTGAGTTATTTCTTATAAGACATAGAATTCCAAAATAATGAATACAACTATATTACAAATAATCATGAGTTGGAATCTAAAATCATTTATTTTAAAATATGGAGATATGATCTCTATGGTGAATATTGTGATAAATATACATCTTACAATAATCTAAAATATATCTTCTCATATAAGGAAAAATACATGAGGAAAAAGTGATGAGTCAACATTCTTATGGGTTATGATTTTTAATACAATACATCCAAGGGATAAAAAATAAGGCAATATCTAGATTTAGTATGAATGGCCCTGGAGTCTAGAACTGTGGAAGGATTGACCAGGATCCCATCTATACGTATCTTGAAATGATAATAATGGGAATTATCAACGAAGGTGAAACATCATTACATTTTTAATTGGTTTCCCAAATATTTTTATTTCATTGTATTAAAAGTATTCAGTATAGTGTTGAGAATATTCAAAATATAATTAAAGCTGTGAATGATGGTATGCTGGAGGACATCATTTTTCTGATGTAATTATAAAATTTGAGAATAGTTTCATTCCCTAAATACCCATTCTAAAAAATTAGTTATTATAATAATTCATAAATCTCTAATTTCTCAATAAAACATATTAGTTCTATGATTTATACTGATTTGAAGGAACATTTATGGTGGGATAATATGAAGTGAGAAATTTATAATAATGTGTCAATATTTTCAGCCACTCAATAGTGGAAGATTGAAAGATAACATCCTAGAGGGTTCATGTAACCTCTTCAAATTCATATATGGAAATGGGATGACATCACTATTGGATTTTTCACTATATTACCAACTAATCCAAGAAAGAATGATTAAATATGGGTAATTATTGATAGACATACCAAATATTAACATTTACATGCTATTGGGGAGTATTTTCCACAATATATCATTACATAAGTCGATATTAATGATTTTGTAAGACTTTATGGAGAAAATCTTCAAATTTTTTCGAATCATGACCCAAGGTTTACATCGAAATTCTAGAAATGTCTTTAGAATTCATTGGATAGTCAGCTTTATTTGAGTACATCTTATGATAATCAAAATGATGGATAGTTCAAAAGGACTAGTCAAACATTATAATACATGTTGAGATCATTCTTGGTCTAAATTCAATGTATGTGGGATTTGTATTTACCTTTGGTAGAATTTTCCTAAAAAAATACTTTCCATTCAAGTATTAAAATGACACTGAATAAAGCATTGTTTGGAATGAGATTCCGTACACCAAAATGTTTAGATGAAGTTGTTTAGAGGAATCTATTATGCCCAGGGCATGATGAGAAAACAATATCATAGGTAAATACTATTCAAAAACATATAAAATTAATTAAAAGTATGAAAAATATTTATGCTTATAACTAGGAGAAGGATTTGCTGTTTCAAGTAAAAGATCATATTTGTATGAAAGTATGCCAATGGAAGGGTAGCATAAGGTCATATAAGATATATAAACTAATACCTAGGTACATTATATCTTTTGAAATCATAAAGAGAATTGGAGTTTTGGACTAAGATTAGGTAAATATCCCATGTCTTTTCAAAGTTCATTATTTTTTCCAAATTTCTTTGTTAATGATGTAAATGCCATAAATAATGCATGTTATCAAATATGAAGGAATATAATTGGAACATGATTTATCTTACTATGAAGAGCCTATCTAGATTATAGACACTAAGGAATATTTGTTGAGTAATCTGATGACTTTGACGGTAAATGTACTTTAGAAAAATCCTAAAATTTAAGAGATTATTTGGAACATGAGTAAATTATGATGAAGAAATATCTAAATCTTTTTATGAGGTGACTTTCTATAAATTTGGAGGAAGAAATTCTTGTAGGAGGGGACAATGTAACGACCTAGTATTTTATCAATGGAATTTCTCTTCTTATAATAATTTATTAATGTGTAAATGCCATAAAATCACATTTATTACACATTAAATACATTATAATGAAATAATGAAATAAATAAGTTGTATTCCTAGAAGATAAGGAACCATTACCAATAAAATAATAACTCGACCATTGGAATACTAATTTGACCATTATGATTAGTAAACTATCCACTTGAAACATATCCTCCCCAATTAATTTTTAAATAAAATTTATATATCATATAAATGAAAATATTAAAAAATTATATAATAATATCTGTAAATAAATTTTTTAGAAAAATGATATGTGTTGGTATTTTTGTAACAAATAAATATGTAATTAAAATATTATAATTAATAGAATTATTTAAAATAAAATTTCTTTCTATAAAATTTCTTAATATATTAATATTTATAGTCTAATTATTATAGGAATATTTTATGATACTATAAATATTTTTTCTTTTTCCTATAAAACCAGTTATAATTTTGGAATCTGTTTTTTTCAGGTGAGTGGTGATTATAAATAAAAATTATATTTATTATTTTTAGTACATTAATTTAATTAATTAATTTTAATTTTAAAATTTTACACATCTAGAAATGGTTTACTAAATTTTTTATGATTTTATATTAATTTATCAAAAATACATAAATTTTTGGTGACTAATAAAATATGATAATTTACAATAAATTATAAATAAATTGGTTTTTTGACATTTGTTTATGTTAGTATGAGGTAATCAACATTTTTTCAAACTAAAAATAACTATTTATAGTATTTAGTTATATGAATCAATAATATTAATTCAATTTTTCCAATATATTAAACCACTGAAAAATAAAAAAAACCCTCTCCTACACTATAAATACCACACCTAAATACCTCTTATCCTCACATCTTTCTATCATTGATCCTAGTAAAAATTCATCCCAATAATAATCCCAATCCTCATTCCCCCATCTATGTTCATTTGGATTTAATAATATTCCATCACATTTTCTCTAAGGGTGTTGGGAAGGATGAAAAATTCAAGAGGTAAAAACCCCTTTCTTTATCTTTTAATTTCATTTCATGTTCATATCTTTTCTTGTCAAATATATAACTATAATTAATAAAGTGGCATGATAACTTCATTATAATTTATATAATATAATTAATTATTTTTAATAAAAGTTGTATCGTCAAAATCCTCCTGGTCCTTCTTTTATACTATAAATGATAATATCGTTTATAAGGTGTCTATTTAACAACATCCTTGATGATGTAATTTCAGTTTCCATTATCTTCTTCACCGATGATTATAAAAAAAATTTATGGTGAAAAAATATTATAATATATGTATTAATTAATATTTCATGTTCTGAAATTTTTATAAGCACATGATGTTAGTTAATGAAAACACATGTTTCTGATGATTTGAAACCCAACAAAATATTCTAAACAATTTTCACTAATGACTTATCTAATGACTCATCCTCACAACAAATAACAAAATTAATTATATAACCATTTAATATTAGGGATTTCAATTAATAACATATAACTTCAATAGTTTAAATGTTTTTACATTTTACATGCCCTTCCACACTCATACAAAAGTAATCCAATCGTCAAAACCGAGGAAACGAATGGTCTTGAACAATAATGATATAACTAATAACCCATGAAAAAAAACATAAATGATATTAGTAAAATTATGATAAATAAAATAAATTTATACAGGGTTATTAATTAAAAAATTAAATGATTTAATTCGATTACCTAGGATTTTAGTGTCATCTACAGACCACATTCGAACACATGTTAAGGGTTTTCCCAAACCTCCATCTTAATTCAAGTTATACCTTTTCCCTCTATAAAAAAATTTAATTATTTATTATTTTTATATAATTCTATAAAATTATATGTATACTCAAGAATCATGTATCATGATTAGTTCATCATTCATTTATAATAAATAAATGTTTTACATGGATCCCTTATCAATTCTTCCAAATGCACAATCTCGATTAATAGGAACGTCTCAATATCATACCCATTTTAAAGTGCCATTCATAATCCTTTTTCAGAAACCATTATTTTAATAAAATAATTAATTTGTTCATAAAAAATTATATTTATTCGTTTATTGTTTTATATAAACAATTTTGATAAATACAAATTCTTTTTTGAAAATAAATCTGCATTTCAATCTAAAAGAGGGCATTTGCCTCACAAATTCCTCGATGAATTTATTAGAGTATTTTAATATATTTAAAAACCAATATTAAATTTAATAATTTATTTAGATTGATATATTATTATTATGATATACCATATTTTATTAAATGATTTTGGATCGGTTTGACTATGGATGTGCTATCTCGATACAATTCACCATAACACTATGAATGGTTAGTGATTATGTTTACACAATTGGAAATGTTATTTACATTTCATATGTATATGTTTTTTATGTTAAATAACATTAATATTTGGAAACAATTGGTCCTTTAAATTTATTTTGGGCCCACTATATCCCCTTGATTCATCTGTAGGTCTCATGAGACATAACCTAAATGGATTTTGGTCGAGGACTTAACCATTTATTTTCAAATGTCGTGGAAAAGGACATAGAGATATGTTATAGAATTCTATAATTTTTAATTCCAAAATTATTATATAAATATTTGATAGTCCATTTTACTATTCAAATAGTAATTTTTTTGGTCAATCATCTTTCCCATGTGATAATTGTTATGGAATTATTAATTCAACTTTTATTCATTCCATTTTATGCTCTTATTTATGTGCTACATGCATTTGATTTACTAATTTTTCTTTACTTATTGTTTAGGTTATCTTATAGTTTATTGCATACCTTTACTAAGCATCTAAGATCACCCATTTTTGTAAGTTTTGTTTTTCCCATGGATGTGGAGATATGTATTATAAATTAATTTCTATGATAATTTAGGAGTTTGTGGTTGTTTTTAATGGAGCTTCTATGTTGTTTATTCCTTTTATGTTGTCATATACTATTCACATATGTTATATGGATTTCAAAACTAATATATTTATATACACATTGTGATTTTATTCCTATATCTATACTAATGAAATTAAGTAAGGTTCCATCTATAGGCTACACAGGTTATGGTCATTATAATAGAAAATCAAATATATTTTTAAAAATATTATTGATAATTAAATTATATGAAAAAATCTATAAAAACAAAAGATTCATTACAAAATTACTCATTTTCTTAAAAATTTGAATAATTAATGAATTTTAGTTATATTATTGAAAATACTAAAACCAATTCTATAATTCCAATGTTTCTTCATATATAATCTTGTGAAAAACATTATGATCTTCCATTATTATCTCTACAACTACCACATCACATAAAATAATAACAAAAATAAATTGAAAAAAAATATTATTCGAAAATATAATACGAATGATTCCATAACAAATATATTAATCACAAAAATATATTTATTTTATATCATATATTAACAATAGGGTGTTGTACTATATTATGAATGAAACCAAAACTTTGTCACTTCCCTACCGATAAAGAATTATTCCTCCAATAATGACCTATAGGAAATTAAAGTAAATTAATTTAATCATTATAGATTTTCGTATATATATTTCTCATGTTTCCTTATCATACATATTTTTTCTATTTTAATAAAGAAAACAATATTACTAATTCGTATAATGAAATTTGGGATTAATATAAATTCATTCCATCAAAAAAACCTCCAGTACAATTCTATCCAAATCATACACCACTAGGCTGCCTTTTGATATAGTAATGTGGTAAAGAGTATATCGTAATGCCCATTTCTTATATGCCATGTGGTGGTGGATATAAGTAATGTTATTTCAATATAAATTGATGAAATATGCCAATATTTTTTTTTAAATATGACTAAAATTATCTATAATAAACCATTAAGCAACCTCATAAATGATAAATGGAAATTTTTTTTGGTTTGGTGTTCACTCAAGCACATATGTAGACTATTAAAATAACTCATTAAATAAATTGAAATAAATATTAGTTGATTAATACTTCTCTATATTTATGTCCCCAATATTGAAATAATTTGGAATATCACCACCATGAAATCTATCATATAAAAAAATTAAAAACCACATATATACATTAGTGATCATATAAATATAAATTATTGGGTTCTTCATTGAAACATTCCAATATATTCATAAATATGTCATAGAAATTTATTATTTAAGGAAATTTATAATAAAAATTTCCATATAAATTAATAATTACTAAATATTTTTTTTCATGAAATGAACCACTATATTCCAGTAACCTATAAACTATAAGTAATAATAAGTATAAACCATATCACTATAATCCATTTTAATAATTTGTATAACAACATACAAAAAACATCATTTGTAACACCATATCATCAAAACATCTTCCACATCATCATATACATATGAAAACATTTACCACGATTGACATCATTTAATAATTTTCATTCCCCCACCAATAGACTATTGGGGTTGACAATTATTTATTAATTATTATCATCATTTATTTCCTAGTTACAATAATATACAAATCCAATGATCTGACCAGATGGAAACATTCAACCAAGAACCTCAACATTCCTCATATAATGGGGAAAGAAACGTAGACAAAAATAATAAACACATCAATCACCCAATATATATTTTCAGGATAGCTTACCATATATTTGCCTATCATAAATGGCTAATCCCATAGTTAAACCATTTTATCGCATCAGATTATATATTTGATTCCCACAAACATATATAGATGCACCTCTAAATCACATGCATCATCTACCGCCACATCATCCTGGACTCTGTTTCAACATATCACATCTGTCATCCAAGGCTTAGCCGTACTAGGCACACATAACATTTGGGGCTCCTCATCCATTATCACACATCATCCATCAGTTATTAGTCATAATGATCTCATATAACAGGGCTCTTATCTATTTCATATCACCATAGAAACCTGAATAAATAAGAAATGAATATCGAAAATGGGCCCACAAATAAATAATTTATCCTTCTCATGTAAAAAAGAATTCATAGCTCCAAAATGAGGCACTCAACCTTATAAATCAAAAAAGAAACTCAAAAAATAGAAAATTAACTTGGTTAAACAATAGGTTCTTTAAACCTCATTAATTAATGGATTTAATTATTACAATTTCTAACAAAATCAAAGAGAATAAATCACACTATAAAAATTTATCAAAGGAGAAAAACATGACCTTATGATTTTTATGGTTTAGACAATGTCGAGAAGTACTATTATAAATTAATTTGACTTTTCAATTATTATGAAAAATAGCGAACATGCCCTATATAATCAATTCCAATTAATCATTCCCATTTTATAAATTTCATTTTCATCATGTTATATTATCTACTAGATTAAACAAATGAATCATCATTAATTATTATTTAGATGATTAATAATAAATTAAATATTGATTCACATTATTTAAAAAATCAGCATGATACTTTGAGAATAATCAAACATTTCAAGAAGAATGGAATAGATATAACACTATGTACAAAAACATGTAACAAACTGGTGTTATGGTAAAAGGATAAAACATCATCATTTGATAGCTATCCAATATCATTGATATGGTTCTAAAACTATTAGGTTACATCTATTATCATCCAAATGGATAAATAATGGTCAATTTATGATTGAAAAAAATAAAATATATTCAATGAATCCCCTACAAGAAAATCTTTAAATTTTCATTCCATGATAACAGACCAAATCAATGATCTCCACTCAACTCTCCCACACGAATTGCATCCATCTGAGGATGCCACAACATAGCCACAACACAAAAACACAATAAAAACCCATTAGAAACATGAGATATTATACCCCATCACATATCATGTAAAATAATTAATAAAATATATCAAATGGGGATAAAACAATAGAAAACAAAATAAGAGGGTACCTTGGATAACCCCAAATAACCACATATCAAAGATAAAATCCCATGGATTGATTACCATTTAAATAATCCAAAAATTTACATGAAGGGAGCTACTAGTTATATTGAGGTGGGGGTAGAAATCGGGTTTGAAAAACATGTGTAGTTGAAAACATTTATAAATGAACATCATATGAAATTGACATTGTGTGTTAACCCTTTACACATTTTCTAAAATTTACAGTAAAAAATCAATGAAAATTTCATCTATTTTTTTATTTATGCCCAAAATATTAATTGTCATGAACTATAACATCAAAATTCTTGAATTGAACATACACTACGTTAATGATTTATTTAAATTTTATTCACCTCGCAACAAAATTTTGGAATCCCAAAACATCACGACTTATATAAAATATATATCAATATCCCCTAGTATATAAAATTAAAAAATGGTTAGAAACCATGGAAACAATAATTTTGATTTGATACCTCTAAAAAAATTCCAATCATCAAGAATCCAAAACCATACCAAAAAGGAAAAAAGTTGGTTTTCCAAATAGCCACACCATGAGATACCTCTGAAAGGTCTCACCAACATTAGAGATCATAATTATTGTCATTGTAACATTTGAAAACGCAGAAAAATACATCAGGAATATCGTAAACACAACCTCAGGAATGAAACCTCTAATTGTGATTAAATACAGAATAAGAAACTAGAGAAACCATATAATATACTCGGAATGTCATCATCCACAATAGAACAACATTGTTCTAGAAGTGATAAAAATAAAACTTCTTGGGGTACTGAACATAAAAAAGAGACATACAATCATAGGTACTATCCTCCATGAAGTTGTATCCCCTTAAGACAAAAACCTAAGGAATAAAATAGTCATGGAACAACTTCCCCTGTTTTACATAGATTTCTATAGGTTTCTCATCAAAGGTCACTTCATTTTAGACATTGATCTCTCCCAAAATTGATGAAATGACAGTCATCATGAAGATTACATTGCAGCTGGAACATGCGAAAAAAACCATGTATCTTATTCATTTATGAGGAAATTTCTATCTAATATTCCATGGCTCAAACAAGATCTAACACCTAAAAAAACCAAAAAAAATCTGGGGAGAAATTTTAGTCACATGACAAATCCATCATTGTCTATGTTGTTGAGTCACCATTAAGAACATGTGATATCCATAATTGAGATCCATAGTTCTCACCCTATGATCAACATAATATTTATGATGATCCTATAATTCCTTCATCTTATAAAAAATAACTTAAACCATCTCTTTTATATTATGTACAAGTTCCAGATCAATAATTGATTCCCCTCTGACTACAGTGGAGCACAATAAAGAATGAAATATTCATCTATAAATATATTAAAATGGATCTGTTCAAATGTGGGAGTGGAAAATTATATTTTAAGAAAACATGAAGTGTGGAAGTTGTGTCTTACATGAAATACCAAAATCCACGACACAAGAATAAAACATGTCTTCATGTGTCTGGATGGTCAGCTGTATTTGACCATCTTTCTGTAGATGAAAAGTAGTTCAATGGATTATCTAAAGAACCAAAATCATATTTATGACCTCTACATGCCATATAGGTAAAAAAACTTGATAATATGTTATCATCCTTAGGACTCCATGGAGTCACACAACCACCTCTAGATTCTACCTCAACAAAATATCTACTAATATTGAGTCCACAGTGGTTATAAGTTTGGTTGTTTTTGTAAAATGATCCACTATAACACATATAACATAATTTACTCCTTCAACTAGAGGTAAATTTTTTAAATTTCCATCTATCTGTCATCCCACATCTAATGGGGAACATATAAATGCATGACAAACCCACCCAAAATACTGTGCTCAGACTTCAAATTTTTGAACATAAAACATCATGAAACAAACTATTCAACTACATTAATCAATATATGACACCAAAGATCACCTATCAAAGATTAATACATCATGGTATCATAGGTATATACCGCCAAAGTAAAATTATAGTACCCAGGAAGTACCATCTCATGCATTTCCAATGGAAAAAAATCCTTCCCGGTAACAACATCTGTTGTGGGTGGAATAGCTACACTCATGGGTACATAACATCATAGACCCATAATAAACATCCGATCATTTTTAAAACATTAAATAACCCATATATATAGGCTAATAATATTGGAATACCAAAAATTTAATTCATTCTACCGAAAAAAAAGAACATGATCACAAACTAACTTATCTTTCATGTTCTAAAAATATTACTAACAGTAGTCAGTCCATTGGATCCACGATCCTTCTTAGATATTTCAAACATATGATTCTAAACCTGAAATAAATTTTAAAGAAAACTCAGGTAAAATCCTGCATTACCAATGGAAATATTCACCTCTTATAATATCTTTTGGGATAAACTATACCCAACTGACATTATCTTTGAAGGAACCACAACTACTTCAAACTCAGTTACCGCATTCCCCATGAAATGTAATTCACAAGACTATATTTCACACATCAAAAACATCCCAAATATCATCTATTAATAAATTTATCCCAAATCAACACACATATGATCTACATTCTCACACTCAGATGTGTATACACAAAAATTTCCTTGATGAAAACCACCAAGAACATATCCACTAACTCTTTGACCAATGTGTTCATCAAAACCATGAACCTAGCTGGTGTATTCATTACATAAAATGAAATCACAAGGATCTAATTATTTCGATGAATAAAATGGGAATAATTATTTTTAATTTCATCATTTTTCACATACATCTTATGATATGCTAACAAAAAACTTGTCTTTAAGAAATTACATTCTCATTTCATAAGATCCAATAAATTTTCAATTTGTGGAAGGGGGATGATGTTCTTTAAATATATTTGGATGATGTGATATTTATCGATAAAATTCCATAAACTTATACCATTAATATTTATGAAGATAAATAGTTCACGACAAGTTGACACACTTGGATGAAAAACACAGTGTTTCCACATATCACCGAGCAGTACCCACAACACTCAAAAATTAGAAGGGTACATACTACACTAGGAAATCATGACCAGAGATAAAACAATCTATATCTTAATACCAAACTCATCCTATCATATGTTTTGTAATTACACAAAATCTATGAAGAGGGCATCATGGAACTCTTCAAAAGTCATGGGAAAGACCAACTATTGAACCTCCAATGAGCTCTGCATCAACTTATCCATCTATTAGGACAAGGATGAAGCATTCTTTCAATCCTATCTAAGGGTCTCGGTCTTCAATAAAACATCTCTTGATCTATATTAGTATCATAGAACCCAACATACTTCTTGAATGAATCTACAATATCCTATATTGAATACATCGAATCCTTACATATTAGGAATTTATATGGATGTATATGTAGATATAGGATATATCGCTATGTGTGGCTCTTCCCTAGCACTACATCACACTCTCTACATAATTCCTACATGTTTTCTTGACCATCAACTAGGGTAGTCAATTCCAAGGGAACTAGAGGCCTTTATACATCATGTCCCATATCATATAATTGGATAGGTTATATAAATATGTATGTCACTAATGAATAAAATATTGCATGAAATCATATATAAAACAAGTAAAGTGTACCATGACTGATGATTATCTCTCCTAGAGCATGAAATGATATTTCATGAAGATGACTACAACTTGATACATGATTTATTTGGCTTTGATGACGACATCCTCAATGTATAAGCACAACAATCTACGAACTATGATAATATGAGGGATGTCCTCTTCCTTCTCTATATCTACTCTAATAATCCACATCTAGGGCACACTATTTTTGACTTATTGGATAGAACAGCCTCATTGAAGTATCATGAAGAGGAATATGTGGCACAAGATTACATCTCCAAATTCTTAGTCACTGTCACCATAATGACATCAACCTATATAAGGGAAGAAATAACTCAAATACATTATTATCGGTATCATAGGTTCATCCGCTAGATAAAAAATATGTTGATGTATGAAAACTAATCCTATGTAAGTGAAAACTCTTTAGTCTTGAAAACATGGAACCCCATGCCATTACTATTATATGGGATGAATCTTAATGGATCCATATCATAATGATCCTATTTGGGCCAGTTTCTTATTTATAAACCATTCTCTCGATAGTACACTTAGAAAAATCCCCAATATTAATGAGGTTATATGAGATAGATATATGGATTCAAGGGAACCTCTAAATGATATCCATAGCCTCATCATCGGGAAACATGTCAAAATAATATATAAAATGGTTATTGAAATTAATCTCAAACACAAGAACACTTGAGGTCCCATACCGAAGGCTAAAAATCACTTGGAGACTAGTTTCAATCGTGGATGAAGAAAGAAAATCTTATCTAATATATTATCTTAACATATCACATTAGACAACCAACTCCTCATGATCCCAAAGAATGAAAGAATCATCGATGCCTTACTAATCAACAGAACATTTTCATATCCAAAGAAACCATGTTTTAATGTCAATCATAGAAAAATCTAAATTCAATCTCAATCTGAAAGAACCAATATTCTAAGAGTAAACCTGAAACATAAACCTCATAAATATATATACTCTATCACTTAAACTCTTGGAGGGCCCCCTACATGTATTTTCATTTTTGTTTACGTTCTTGGAAGATTTTCTGGCCCATCCTACTAAACATCTTCAGTGCAAAACTAATAAGGACATCCTCCAAGATATGTGCATGAAAAAATATTAAATATCCTAGACATATAATATTGTATATTTAATATTAAATTCTTAATTATTTGACTACAGTGGACATGGTTTTAACATATCTAAATGTCTACCCATTTCTAATAGAATAAAGATGCACAATGGTGCAAGATCCTTTCATAAGTATCTATGTTTTAATTGGTTTCAAATTTTTTTAGTGTTTGTAAACATAATGGTCCATGAATCTGATGATAGGTGTTCCAAAACACTAATGTCTCAACTGGTCTCTTAAGTTTGAATCGCTAAAAAAACATAGTTGACATTTTTTCCCTACCAACTAAAGAATCCTCACTTTGTTCTAACAAAAAATTACATCATATCCATCAAACCATTCTCACTAATACCATGTTATAATGACCCACTCCCAAAAAGTAAACACCAATGGTCAGAGGGAGGTGGTTAATTCTTGAGTCTTGACACCAGTATGATCTGAGTAGGCGTCTAGCAAAGTTGGTATATTGAACACAGATATGGAAGACATTAACCTCTAAGGTAAATATGAATAAGAGAAATATAATAAAGATAAAACAAAAAAAAAACTACACATACATACATAAAAACATATATAATTATAATGAATTCCTTGTGCAACCAAGAAATGTAATAGATTACTAAAAATGGAAGGAAAAATACAAATACCCAAATGGTAATGATGACAGTTACCAAGAATCCCATGTTTTTGTTACAGAACCATAAGGTAGTAATATCAATCTAGATGACTAAACTACAACATTTTAATTGAGAAAACATTATATATATGTGTGGAGAAAAATAGTACACCTAGTAGGATCCTCCATTGAGTCTCCCATGAAAATGATAATGAATTCATGAAAAAGCACAATGATCAAAATTGAACCAAACTCATCACCTAAACAAGTATACAATATCACCAACCACACCATAGATGTCTCCCACTAATTAGAAAGTTCAATAGAGCAAATAATATAATACTAAATCATCATGGAACGCTGAACCATTGTTCTTATCTGTTTTTTTCTCTTCCAAAAAATCAAACAACATGGGAATATCTCTCTGAATGTATCTCTGCTAGAAGAATCCTGGGTATGGAATCACAAGATGCACCTTGTTCTTCACATAACCACCCAATAGTTTATGAAATATAATTACCATGTATTACAAAGAATCCCCCACAACCATTATGATTTATATCAAATAACAAGTATTATACATCATTCCACTACTACTCAAATAATTAGTAAGTACCTCAATCCATCACATTGTATGCATGTCACACCCATAATTATCCATTAGATACTATACATGGTAATACACTACAAAACAAATGTACAACAGAGGGGGTTGTTCACAACCCCCTCTAAATTCATTTTCTGTAACAATAGAGGGGGTTCAAAACCCCCTCTAATTTTTTTTTTGAATTTTTTTAATTTGTAGTTGTATTTTAGAGACAGTTATGTTAAAACTGTTACTACTTTAATAATTAGTTGCACTATATATTTAATTGGAGACACTATATATTCGGTTAGAGGTGCTACACACACATACACAGAATCATATATTTAGTTGGATTTTACATGTGTTATGTGTGTGTGTGTTATATAGAATTTTTTTAAGAAAATAGTCGGGGTTCACAACCCACTATAATGTAAGACATTAGTGGAGGTTCAAAACCCCCTCGAATGTTAGACAATTGTGTGGGTTCAAAACCCCCTCTTAACCCCCCACTAATGTCTTACACTAGAGGAGGTTCACAACCCCCTGTAATTTATGATCAGTGGGGTTGTGAACCCCAACTATTTTCTTATAAAAAGCATAATATATATATTATATATTTTTATAAATATATGAATGTAATTATAAAATGTATACTATATTATATTCACATACATATGTAATATATATATATATATATTAATTGTATACTTTTAAATGTAATATGTATATATATATATTCATAATATACTTGGGTAAATATATATATGTATACACATGTATTATAATAAATTTAAACAATTACAAATAAATATATAAACACACATTTGTGTTTGTGTGTGTTTGATATAAATGTATTTATATATACATGAAAACATAATTTTATTTAAATATATGTAAATATAAAATTTATAGAGGTGTGCATAAAATAAAAAATATACATATATATTTATATTCATATAAATATTGATACATGTTATTTATTTAATTTATTTAAATAATTTATGAAAATAATTTTTATCTTAATAAACTTATTAATAAATATAAATACAATAATATATTAATTATGAGAAAATTTGTTAATATATATGTTTATTAATATATATTCATATATTAATAAACTTATTATATGCATTTAAATATATTTTTTAATAATATTTTTAAATAAACTTATAAATATATATAAATACAATAATATATTAATTATATGTAAATTTATTAATATATATATATATATGTTTGTTAATATATATTCATATTTTAATAAAAATATTATATGTATTTAAATATATTATGAAAATAATTTATATTTTAATAAACATATAAATATCTACAAATAGAATATTATATATAATATATCATTAAACGGGAACTGGTGTAATGGTTTGTGCATAGGTGGCCTTTTTTTGGAGACTGCTAGTTTGAATCCTGCATGCTCCATTATTTTGGAAAATAAGCGGATGAAAGTATACCTGTGGATGGATCGAGACACACCCATGGGGAGACCGGGGTGGGGTTGGACCGTGAAAAAACACACACGCACAAGGCGACACCGAGACACAAGACTGGGGCATGTTGGGAGACACACGACAGACACGACGGGGGGACACATGGGCGACCAGGGGACACAACAGACACGAACGGGGCGACACCGAGACACCAGACCGAGGGAACATCAGGAGACACCTAAGAAACACGACGGGGGGACACCAGGGTGACTGAGGGACACAACACACATTCCCCGGGGGGACATCGAAACACCAAACTGGGGACACGTCGGGAGACACCAGACAGACATTTGGACATACCCGGGGGACACCGGGTTAGACATGGGGTGATAGACACAGGGGGGGCAGACACAGCGACACACTGGGGGGACAGACCTGGGGACAAACACAGCGAAACACGGGGGGACAAACACAGGGACACCAGATAGACACAGGGGGGACACAAGGGATAATTACATTGTGGAGGTTAAAAACCATTAAGGGAGATTGTGAAGAACCACCCCTAATGCAATCAATAATTTGGGGCGGTTTTAACCGCCCCTAATGGCCTCTATTAGGGGTGGTTAAGGCTATAACTTCCATTAAAATGGTGAATTTTGGAAAAAATTAGAGGCAGTTTAAACCCCCTCTAATGTATCCGCTACTAAATTCATCATGCATGTACCGTAGCATACTCAAAACCGCCTCTACTAGAAGTAGGCGGGTACATTAGTGGCGGTTCCTCATAACCACAACTAATGTCTTTAGATGGGGTTAGAACCCCCTCTACCGTATAAAATAACCCCTTCTACATTGGTAATTTTTTGTAGTGATACATTTTTATAAATAAAACACAAGCCAAAGAATCCCTCTATACACATATATAAGAATAGTTACTACTATACATAGTGGTATATGTAACTACCAATAGAAGAGAATGTGCCCAGACGTGGTAGTCATCCATTCATCCTCCCACCATGATGTTTGAGAAAACACCTTCCCAAAGTCAACTGGGTGTTAGTTTCCCTATGTGACATGTGTGGGAAAATGTATAAAATCACATAATTTTTGTGATATAATATATCTCACAAACAATGCATGGGAATAACCTTGTCATGGAATAAATATAATCTTAGAACATAGGGACATCTGTATGCCCCCACTAAGACCAAATATCCTTTAGTCACAAAAATGATTTAATAGATACATTAAATTAATTATTTATATATTTATTTCAATCAACTTATTTATTAATTATCAATTAATTAACCATTAGCGTTTTCAAAATTTAATACATTTCATTACATGATTTTTCATAGTAAATTTCATGCCTTCAACAAAACCCCCATATGAAGGACTTGGTTTCCCAGGAATATCATCAATAAATAATTTTTATTCCATCGCTATCAGACCCTATCCTTTAAAAATTATTTATCCATTCTTGTGTTATTTCAATATGAATTTACTAGAGGAAACCCATCCTAATATACTACCAAAATAAAACATGAAACGAAGCACCTCTAGCCACCACATGCTACAGTGAAAGGAAGGAAAATAAAAACATGAAACATGTTTATCAACCATTAAATAGATTCAATATTGAGTACCATCTCTCAGCATCTCATCAATGGGTAAGACTATATTTAAACCATTTCATGACATATAGAACCATTCCAAACACCCACATCAATATAGTAATCTGTATGTCCATCTCATGAATCTTCTACTAAGATAACATCCAAGCCTCCTTGCCCACATGTGACATTAGCCAAACTAGGATCCTCCGTATAAGGATCACATCATATATGTGTCTCTCCACCCCATATCACAAATCATCCATTTAGCTTATTCCATTGAAGGATCATATCCTAATGATCATGTCTCGATAAAATAAAAAATTTTGGGGAGGAATCAAACACTATATATGGAAACTAGGCCCTCAAAATAATCTATTCAGCATTCTCATGAAAATTAATTCTCCTAGGTCCAAAACAATGAACTCATTATTATAAAGTAAATAGTCAAATTTGGCTCTAAAAAGATATCTTTATCTAAAAATCAGTCTTTTACCCCTCATGAATTAACAATTTCATTTATTATAGTATCCGATAATGAAAAAACTAAGACATCAATCTATAACATGATATCAGTGTGAAAACAGTCACATAGAATTTATTTCACATTTTAACAGCTTAGTCTAGTACAATTATCAGTTGATATTCATTATTAGTTATTATAAATAATAATAAACATTTATATAGTTATTATAAATTCTAATTAAATAGTTGAATTTCATTAATTTTAATTTCATAATATTATATAAACCATTATATTACCAACATGCCTCTTCATTAGTTATTCATAAGAAAATTAATTATAAATTAATTACATCATTTTGTTCTTTACCAATTCATCATTCTACTCAATGTATAAAAAAATTGTTGTCATACAAGGCATAAATATCCCCCTACATAGAATGACATGATTCAGACCATTATCATTAAAAAAATATTAACATGTGATAATTATCTATACAATTTAATTTAGTTTAAATATTATTAGGTAAATTCCATTTTCATCTAAAGGAATAAATCATGATCAATTTATGATTTAACATATATAGAATAGAAGAAAACGGTCACATACCTCTAAACCTATCAATGTTATTCTAATTGAAACTATCCATTTCACAGATCTATAATCACCTTTCACATGAGAACTACCTCCATATAATGATTCTATGTAATAACCTCCCTGAAAAATCTAATAAAACCCCATTTTAATCATTGGACATAGACTACCATCACATGGAAAGGTAATTCATGAAGAAACCATATCATCCCAAAAGATACCTCTACATTACAATTGATGAACACACCTTGGATCAACACATATCCCCATAGATCGAATAAAAAAACCAATGGTTTGGTTCCCAATAAAAGAATCTCCAAAACATTAGTATGGGAACCATTAGACATACAGAATCTATAAAAACATTAGGCTTTGTGAAGCATTGTTGATTGAAATCATTTATAAAATCATTTAAAATGATATTTACATGGAAGGAAAATCATTTAGAGTTCATGTTATTGTCCGGGCATAAATTTATAGATAAAAAATTCCTTTTTATTAGACAACATTATCATTTTAGAATTCATTTACCATAACATTATAAGCTATGAACTACAAATACGACATGTGAAATACCTACACAAGTGTATTCTACCTACCTTCATCATCATTCAGACAAACACAATTGGGCTTATCACAATCTTCCTCTAATGCCTCATGGCATTGAAAACTAAATAAGGGTTTGATCTACCATATTACTACCCTTAAATAACGAGTAATAACATTAAAAATAATATATTTATAATAATATAATGAAAATAAAACCACTTTCAATCATAACTACATTTGAACGTGTAAAAAATGTTCAGTCCCCATTTTCCTTATTACACTTATTAATCATTATCAAATTATTTATAATTTAACAGTCATATAATTAATTAGAAAAAAACTTATTTATATATTACAATTTATATTTAATGAATTTTATATTTTCCTGAAAGTATAATAAACATCATAAAATCTCTTTAAAATAAAACACACACATATATTGAAAATATATATAATTTTGTAAAAAACTACAGTAATAACCATATGAACACTTGTTATTAAAAATCAAAATTCATTCATCATATCTCATTTTTCATTCACCCTCTATAAATCAGAAACCCATCAGGGTAATTATGGAATTATTTAAATAAAGAAGAGAGATAGAATAAAATTATTTGAAAAAACATGATCTTAGTAGATTGAAAATTATCCTTGTCAATCAAATCATATTTTCATAATAGTTTATTTATTTATATATTAATATTTTTATTTATAATCAATAATATATAAACATTATTCATATATGAATCAAATTTTTTGTTGGTCATGGAATCTCTAATAAAGATTACTATTTAATTCCACTAAAAAAGATGTAATATATTTTTAATACTAGTCTTATAATGAATTACATATATAAATCAAAAAATTAAATTATTTTATAATGTTTAGTACTATATATAAATATCAAAATATATATAAAATTAAGAAAAATATCAACCGATCATAAAAATCATGTAATTAAAAAAATGGATTTTTTTTGTTCATATAAATCATGTCCAATATGTTTATTCCTTTACATTAATATTGAAAATATATTTACTAACCTCAGAATAATAAAATAAAAATATATAATACTTTTTTGGTCTCAATAACCATTACCTTGAAACTAATTTAAAAATAATATGGACATCTATTGTTCATCAATATTCATAAAAAACACCAATTGTTTCCTATATTTCCATAATGTGGTTTCTCTATTCCCATTTTACGAGTTAAAAATAGGTATAACATGTAAATATCATTTTTTCAAACAGGTTATTTAAAATTAAACTATCAAAAATCCAATATAATTATCAATCTATATTTTTCAATAACATTAAAAAATTATCTTCAATTTTAAATGTTTTTGTAATTTTTAATTTTTTGAGGCATGTCAATAAAATAAATGATATGTTGAATTATAAAAAATATTAAAATTTTCATTCAATCTAATTATTTATTACTAATGCACAAAAATTAATCAATTTTTTCATTTTATACTAAAAACTACCACTATTTGAATAAAATGTGAAAAATTTATAATTGTCCGTTCAAACTGAAAGTTAAATACTTTTTTAAATAAACTATTTAAAACACATATAATCAATCATAAAAAATCACAAGAACCCCATAAATGTTTAATTTAAAATATTAAAAATTTCATATAATAATTAATTATTTATCTATTTATATTTATGATGTTATTGATTATGTAAAAAATTCGATTTTAAAAAAGAAATATTATAAATGACATCTTACTGTACTATTTTATACATTATTGTAATATTTTCTGTGAAATATTATTGTCTTTTTTAATCATATGAGAAACTTTTAAACCTATTTATATATAATTCCTAGGTATTCCTATAATTTACAAGAAATAACTGAATATTTAAGATTAAATTTTCATATGTTATCTAAAATATCAAATGATCGATATTCTTAATATAAATATTTACCATATGTGTGTTATTTTAAATACAAATGAAGATTAAAGTATATATAAAATGTTTATAGAGTCAATATATTCAATTACCCCATTTTTTAAGGGCCTGGATCCATGTAGTCAGACCCTGTTCTTGTTTCTAAGTCTCATGGTTTTCAAAGGGGGCATGAAGTGGCTATAGAGGTGTTCAGTTTCAAAAAATTGGATGAAGAGACAATACGTGAGGTTTAAGTGTTTAATTTCATGAATTCTCATTACATGGATTGAAAGAAATCTCATTCATAGTTTGAAATATTTCAATATCTTATATAAGTCCATTTCATGGGGATCCACATGAATAGAAAATATTCATGATTACTGGGATCAAGGAGAGAGTTTTTTTTCTATGGTTCTGATATTTACATGACATTAAATTGTTCAACAAAATGTTAATATCCTATAGAGCTCTCCTTAAATTCTTTATAACCAGAGTTTTTTTCCTAACTGTGGACTACTCTTTTTTCTAACTAGTTGAAAACCCTCTATCCATGTGTTTTCAGATTGGATTGGTTATGATTGATTGCAAGATTATATTATCGATCAATAGTTATATAATGTATTTTCTACCTCTCCTATTATGGACATAAAATATGGATCCTCCCATTTATTATTTACATATTATGTAGTTTTCTATGCATCATTATAATCTATTTTCGTTGGAATATTTTTTTGTGATGTTGTTCCATGATGTCGATAGAGGTATACAGTTTTGGTTAGTAAGAGTGATAAGGATAGATGAATTTGGTCTATTATCATGATAAGAACATTGTTTCCATCTAGGTTGGGTATTAAATGACCACTTATTTATTTATGGGAAATTTTTTAGTTATAATGGTCCAACCATTTTTATGAAAATAAAAATATCCTAAAAATAATTTTACCAGATTAATAAATATCTGGTTAGCAATCACTTGATCATGTGATCTATACTGTTACAATGGCTTTCCCCTTTATATTTTAGATATTTTTACATTGATTCAATATATGATATAATTTCATATTATGCTAAGGATTACAATGTTGTTCTTGTTGTAAAATGGGGAATATTTCAATGCCGGAATTAATTAATAGTTAATTGAAATTATAAATAAGGATAAAGGATTCTTGAATCTATTATTTCTTATAATTTTAATATAATCATGTCCATACAATGATCATGATTAATTAAATGTTTTCACACATGATAAATTAATTCATAAATATTTTGATAATGATAAATCTTATTGTGAATTTTGATAAAATGTAAAAGGAAGGATAAATGTGAATGATATTTCTCTTAGTTTGAATAAAATTGTGTTAATGATAAGAGAATGTTTTGAATTTATAAATATATTTTGATTCCTTAGGTTTTATTTATTTTTAAATAAGGAATAATTATTTTTTTAATTCAATATGGAATAATTTTTTTTTGTACAATGCAATCATTTTCTAGTGATAGAGTTTCCTATTTTAGTGATACAGATATGTGCTTTTTTTCGAGTCATTAATTCTTGTTTATGTATGAAGTCTAGATTCCTTGTTTTAGGGCATATATTTTCCTATTGGTTATACGTGTTTTTTTTGTTTCATTTATGATGTTCTCTAGATGTTTTATTTTCTATGAGATGTGTTATTGGGAGGGGAGGCTTGGATGTGGTCTGAGCCTATTATTGATAACCCTATGATAGAATTAGTTTTATGGATTGGTAGACCCAAATTCTTTGGAAATTGAAGATGTCTATGAAAGAATGATGCTGAGGGATATGTGTATGGGGTGTCGAGGAGGATCGTGAGATGATGGAATGGGAATAACAAAGTCATTCCCTTTGACTTCATTCAAAGGGTTACAATTCGTACATCAGAATCAATATAATGGTTGAAGAATGTGTTTCTTATTTTATTATCATTACTATCCAAATTACATGGGGAATTTGGATGTTCATGGTGGAATCCTTCAACATCATGTCATCATTTTATTTTTCTCCAAAATACATTGTTTTTGTACTAATTCTAATAATTATTTAACAATTGTTTCCCATAGTGTTGTTAATTATGGACTAAAAATAATGAAAATATGTCACATTTGAAAAAACTATGGACTCAGTCTGGTTTATGCCTAGATGGAATGGAATTCATGCAAGACACAATTTTATGTAATGAAGAATACTTTTAAAGGATAATTACTAGTTAATTATTTAATTATTGTAAAGAAATGATAAAAATAAAATAATGGATCTAATGTATCTCTTAAAAATGAAGTGTCTATATATTATATATCATCTAATTTGTGTTAGTTGGGAGTTCGAGCATGTTTTGTTATAGATTATTTTAATACATGGATACTCCCACAGTGTGGTTATAATCTATATCATATCACATATATTATGGGATTTCATTCACTTCACCTCAAATGTTGGATAAGGTGAATGACACATAGTGGACTCTTGGAGGGTGTTTTACCCAATGTCCTAGTGAGGGGATGGATGATTGACTTCTTCCTATAGACCTGATCACTACTGATTGTTATTAATAGTTCTAGTATTCATAGTAGATAGTGTCCACAGATATATATATATATATATATAGTGTGTCATTATTTTCTGTGGTTATTCAAACACATGTATCCCTATATATATTATCTATAGGGTTATTATATATATGATGTGAATAGGCAATAATGGATGTAGGTACCTACTTTGTTTGTGGGGTGTGACGTCTTGTGATATAATACCAGATGTTCTATACATGTCATTACTAATATGGTTTCTCTTAGAAAATACATGCTTAAAATATATAGTGATTTGATATGATCAGATGCACTAGGATCAAGTTGTGATACATTTCCTTGGTGTCTAGTGGTTTTATACCTTGTGGGATAGAAGAATGTAGATGTACAACATTGTGGAAGGGTAGGAAACTAGTGGTGAAGTAGGGGAAAGGTACCCATGATGATGGATTATTATATTACATGTTCTCTTGTATGCGATACATCATTAGAGTTGTTCATAGTGAGGTTGGAACATTGTATATCTATTTAGTGGATAAGTTAGTTTCACTAATGTTATCCCCCTTTATCATTCCTTCATTATATTATTCAGGATAGGATCCAAGGGGGATCCTATTGAGAATAAAATTATTCCCACCCTATGTATATATAATCCATTCTTTAGGTCTTTTGATGAAGCATGGAGAATGAGTTGGACATTACAAATCATAGATTTATCGAAGATCTTTTGGATTTATTGTTGATGTCATCATTCCCTTTTGGTACTTGTAGTTTTCGATTCAGTTGAGCTAGTAGTATATAGAGTTGCATATATTCACTTCATATATATTTTATATATATTCTCCAGTAGGTTATTATTTTATTATCACTCTTATCATTCTATCTTATATGTTCTTTTAGTGTGAAATACATACCATATTTATTATTATTATACCATCATTACCAATCTTTGACCAGTGGCCTACAAGAGGTAGGATATGTGTAGTACTAATCTCCCAATCCTCATCGACTAGTAGGGGTACATGCTGTGTGATGGCGTCATGAAAAATATCTATTAGTGGATTAGATTAGGAGATAATATGGTGTTTCATGTAAGGAACATCTGAGATTTGATGGGATGTTATTGAAATAATGACAGATATGTTTAGTTAGTGATGCAAACCTTGAAAACTGGCCAAGACACTGGCATTTAGGCCACCCTTTTGTTAGATTCCCTGACCATTAGGATTATAGTGACTAATATAAGAATAGATACAGGTTGTAAGGTAGATATAAAGGAATGTATCATGCATCATTATACATTACACCTCTATATGAAATGGGAGAACCTTGGGATATATTAACACATTAATAATATACTAAATAATTTTTTAATTGATATAAATTATTCTATATAACATTTTTAGTATCTTAAAATGTATTTTCTATTTTTATTCATAGATATAAATATATTTCCTTCTAAGGATCACACTGAATATGTTTAGAAGGATGTGAAAACATATCAAATTAGAGTGAAAGTCTACGATGATTTAACATAAATGACAAAACTCACGGTTTTTCATTACAATATGATATCGAATTGTGAGTGATAAGAATGAAATTATGTCATAAAATAATGGTTGGAGGTGTCTATGATATATTTATTTTATATCTATGGTCATATGAAGCATTTGGTTTTTTCAATGATGATGATGCATGGGGAAGCATGTAAGTGGTGGCTCTTGATCCTCAGGAACTACGAGGATTTTTTAGTCACATTAGAGATGTTCTATGTCCCATTACAAGAAGAGTTTATATCACCGACAATGATGGTGGAAAATCTCCAAGAAATTCTTACCCTTCAGCATGAGATTTATAGCAAGCGGGAGTTAAGGTAATGTTATTGGAACCTTTTGAAATACACTCATACCCTATTTCTCAATGATGATGCTAGGGAGATGAATTTCATGGAGGATTTTATTCAAGTTATCCAGAACAATGTAACCATGTTTATGATAGATATATCTTAATTTTATATAAATTTAACTTTTTATTGTGAGTAGGATTATAATAATGGTATTGTAATAAGGGGGATTCATTTGGAATTTAGATGAATTATAATTGGGGTCTCTAGTTCCAGGTTTACTAGAAATAAGCGTGTTTAGTTAGTTAGGGGTAGGTCCTATCCCTCATCATTTTGATACTCTTGAGTAAATGTCTCAGAAAACAATGAAAATATATCAGATGCATGTTTTACTTTTTGATTCTTAGGTCATATGTGGTGAGACTATCTGAACATTATGAGGAGTTTTTTCATGCATGGTATTCCGCTTTTGGTTCCACAATTGAGACATTTTCATCCATTGAAAAAGAAAATATAGTTTTCTAGTTTTGTAACATTATTGATGAGAAGGGGAAGGTAGAGTACATCCCTCATACACTATTCATCATATGAGAGAAGAGTTTTCCTGTGGAAGAGGCCATTAGTAGGGCTAGAGAGATTATGAAACATGTTGTGGTTATCATCATTTTACTTATTTCCAATGTTGCTGACATTTAGGAGAGAAACACTCCATTATATTTCTTACCCAATTCTGTTACATGGTACATTATTTTGAGAGGATTTGAGAGCCTCTGGTATTGACTACTCTAATTAGAGGTTGATCTAACTTCTATAAAGTATATAGTGACTATGATCTAGTGTTGGTGTTGATATACTATTAAAAATATTTCATATGTTTATAGATATATCCATATGAAATATTAATTAGTATGTGATGGTGGTATTTGTTACATTATATCTGGAATTATTTTAGTGGGGAAGGCTGTGTTTTGTACTACCGATGGAATGCTAGTAGTGTTTTTTTGTATTAAAGGCACAATAAAATTTTAGATGAATGTTACATAATTATCATATTTTAAGGCCATGTTATGGTTATGATACTCAAAGGATCATCATTCTAAGTTTTTCATTGTTCTGGGAAAATACTATTATAACTTTTCAGGGGAGGTTGTTGCATTATCCCCTTATTAGGAGATTGATTTTGGGATCGCCTACAACCATCCATGTCTACTATCTTGATGTATTAGTATAGTTTATTTTGTTTCGAGTTGTCATACATATGTGTATAGATCAGAGATATATTTTAGCACAGAATGTTTTGGAGGAGTGTGAAACCTTGGGGTCCACTACTATTTTTTATTCCGGCCAATGGAATATTGAGGATTTTTATCAATTATCATCTCTTGATCCATGATCATTTCAAGAACTAATATTCAATCATAAAAATATTTGACTTATTCAACAAGTTTAAGGGAGATTTTTGGTTCCTGAATATCTATTTTTGGGTTTGATATCATCAAATATGACTAAAGGATGGTAACATTAAAAAGAAAAAATTTAGTTGTTGTAATGGAAATAATGAGTTCATTGTAATTTAATACAGTGTGATTGATTACACATAAATTTTCTTGGGGTTGATGAATAGATTTTTCATAGAATGCCTGAATATTTTCTTTATTCTATTTATAAACAAGATCCTTTTGAACTCCAAATCTATGGATGAGCTTATAGAGGATATGTGATATGTTTTGGGAGTTCTTCATCCATATCATCAATTATGACGTTTTTTATGAGTGATTTTTTGGATTGAAAAGTCCTTTTTCTATGGTACTCTCATTTCCAAGAAGGGATTAATTGGATTCTTCAGTGATAGATGTAGTTGTGTCTTGGGAATCCCCTAAGATAGTGGTCAAGGTGTAGAGTGTCCTTGGTCTTACATGCTATTATTGGATGTTGGTCACATCATTCAGCTGAATTTGGACACCTCGAAATCCCTTGAACATGAAGGGGAACTAATTATTATAGACCAACATATTTTGGAAATATTTTTAATTTTTGTTGGAGAGAATGGTATATCCTCAAATAATATGATTTCCATCAGAAAGAGTTCTTTTGGTGCTTTTTCTTAAAATTTTAATCTTAGGTTGGGTTATGCTATAATGAAGTATTGATTATTTATTTCATAAGGGTCTCATTAATTTTCTCAAAGTGATTGTAGATATTCTACCTATTATAAGGATTTGGAAATAGATGTGTATTCTTTGAAGTAGTGGCTACATTAGATCACCGGCTAGAATTTGGTGGTTTTTCCTGACCATAATACAATAAGTTATGTCTTCAACTAGCATAACATAACTTTTATAATCATAGGTGGTTGAAATTATTGCATTATTATGAAATAGAAATTTCATATACACTAGTAAATAGAAATTTTGTAGTTGAGTCACTAAGTAGGTCATCATATAGTGAGATAATGTCTGGATTAAGAGATTAAAGGAGTGTGTTAGAAGAACTCTTAGTAACATATATAGATATGGTAGATGATACTATAATTAGTTATCATTTCAACATGACGGTTCATTTTACATTGGAATATCTGGTGTGGGGGTCTAATTCTAGGGATTATGAGGTGGAGTTCTGTAGAGATTGATTTGTTTCAAGATATTCCCTAGATGGTTGTTTTACAGAAGTATAGAACTTATTATTGATCCTTGGTAGGTTTTTTCTTCAATGTTTAATATCAGATTATATTCTATAAGTGCTCCATAGATCACCTTTTTAGTACATCACAGTTTGATAATGAGGTAGAATGATCAAAGAGGTCATTTTTGTTTTCTTATCTTGACGTACGGTGTTGCTGAGATGGTCGCTAAATATTTTTTATTCCAGAATGTGATGGTCAAGCACTATATTATAGATATTTTTATACATAATTTGAATGTTCCCCACTGGTTTTGGGGGGGATATCAACAAACATTTTACCAATTTACCTCATTATCAAGTAATCTATAATGATATATGTCGGTTAGTGGATAGTTTAATTAAATTACCCATCATTATTATGATATGGGAGTCAATCTTAGTAGAGGTTTTTTCATGAAAGTGTCTGAAGGAGGTAGTGTGACTACATAGAGTACTTAGAATAATATTCATTGATCGGGGACCTTATTTTACATATATTGTGTTGAAAGGTCTCCAAAATTCATTAGGATATAGTTATTCAATAAAACTACATTTCTTACAAATAAATATTGTACAATAGAGGAGACCATACATAAATTGAAAGATATATAATGATTTTATGTCCTATATTTTGGAGGTTCATGGATTAAAAATCAACATTTAAATGAGTTTCCATGAAAAAATAGTTTTCAATACAGAATTATTATAACACTATTTAATTATTTTTATAGATTACTTTTACATTCTCCGTTGTTCCGGAATGGGGTTGGGGAGGTTGTAATTCTTTTACCGATAGTGGTACATAATATGAAATAGTTGATTTAGGTAATTATCAAGAATAAGAAGCGTGTTTAGGATTGTCAAATGTAATATATATATTATAGGTGTAATATGGAGTTTAATTTTAAATATCACAGGTTCCAAAAGGAGACTCTCTATCGTGAGCAGTGAAGGATTGTTCGTCAGAGTATTCTTTCCCTTTAATTTTTGGTCTATTCAAGGTGTTTTATTGTATTGGATCCATGTTTATATGATTGTACATACCCCAATATATTATCAAGATACATCATGTGTTTCATGTAATGTTCCTCCATCATTATCTTCATGATGATTTCATTTCTCTGTGTGATGTGATATTGATGATCATACTGATAAAATACATGATGAGTTGCCTATGAAGATCCATGACTTCATATATAAGGTTATGTGTAGGAGTGTTATTAATTTTTTTAGGTATTTTGGCATCATAGTGGAATGGAATAGAGTATCTAGGATTTAGAGTTACATGTGGATACTCAGTACCCTGAGATGGTTGATGTTTATCTCTTCTATTGTAATATTTTTCATTTTTTCGATGATGATCGCTTTGGGTTGTGAGATGGTTTCCTCTCATTACATCTTTTGTCTTAAATCTTTTTTTAGAAGTATATCCTGAAAAATAATGTTTTGTATATGGATATTACCATTTCATTATTTTCACTAGTTACTATCGATTGAGGTTATTGACATCTAGTGATTGTGAGTTCATGGGGTGGTTTCTCAAATGCTGGATATTAGGTAAACCCCTATTATATATTCTTTAGTTATAGGTTTGGATAATAAATGATGAGATTTTCATGAGAGGTATATAATGCACATTCCTAGATCTGTTCCTTCTAATCCATTTCATGTTTCCATATATTGGGTTTTTCTTAGGTGTCTTGGAGTGATTTTGGAGGATTTTTGACGATAAAAGATTGAATCATGGAAAACTAAATGACATGTAAGTGTTTCACATCATCAATTATTAGTTTATGTCATGGGGTAAAACTCGTTCAAAGACAAAAATACTCTTATGTGTTGTTTGAGGAATGTTCATGGGGTTCTACATGACATGTAAAAAATCATGAGAAAATTTTATTATGTGACACATTTTTCATATACATATGAAACTAGATATTCAAATAACATGAATGGTTTTCATTCTGTGTAAATCCCCCATGTAATGCGACAATAAATTATATTGTTCTATAAGTTTTCTTATCGAACCTATGAACACCTCTATTTTTCTATTCCTCTAATGTCCATATGTCTATGAATTTTCAACTTTCCATTATTGGGGATCGATTCTCATCATCCATCATAGATCCCTCATGAATTTAAGTTATTCTAACTCTCATATCATGGTTCATCCTTCTTGATCTTTTATTTTCCTCTATTCATAATATTTTCTTTTATCTCTTCATTATAATAGTTTTTTCATAGTTTTTTGTTACTTTAGTTATATTGTGGATTCCTTGGAGGGATGATATTTCGTACAAAAAATGTGATTCAGATATATGTTATTGGTCAATTCCAATGAAAATAACTTTGACACAATTAGTGTTGATGATTCTTTTATTCTCGTATTTATATATGTGAAATCCTGTAGTTATCATGGTTTATCCCTTTCTATGGAAATGTAATTCACCTAATAATTATTGAATTACATTACAAAAAAATTATTTAGTTATAACAAATTGACATTCCTTATATCATTATAGTAGTTAGCCGATTTATTTACAAGATTTTATGATATTTATACAACTCATGTAAGCATGTCTTCTTAGGTGATGGATTATTTTGATGTTCTGTATTTAAAATCATAAAGAACTTATATTCATAAATAAATGATAATTAATTGGATTTATATTTAAAAAATAAGGATGTTTGAATATGTTGATTCTTATAATTTTATGATTACCTAACTGATACAAAAGGGGTGATTAATTTAATGTGTTCTTATATTATAATAGATTTCATATCGAAAGTGTATACGGATAATTATTTTGGTGAATGTGGATAATAAATAAATAACCTATTAAATTATAATTTCACTTGTCACAGTTTGATGAAACTGTCTTTAATGATAAGATTCTTTTTTTCATTTTATAGAATTTAATAGGTTAGTTTCATAGGTCTCATGTAGTTTGAACCTAGGAAAAATGAATCTGTTAATTCAACATGGAATAAAAATAGGTTGATTGATAAAGGTATTATCTAGGGAAAGTGCCTCTTTTTTGGACATGGATGAGTTCCTTGAGTTCAGAGTAATTGGAGATCGCTTCTGTATAAATGATAAATTCCTTTTAAGGTTCTTATATTTACCTATTATATGTTCTTGTTTGTTACATGCTTATTTAATGATGTTATGTTCATGTTATCACTTCTATACAATGTGATATGGGGAAGGGTGGTGTGCATTTTATATGATCCTGGGATGTATGATCTTGGGATGGATAATCTTGGGATGACCAATGTGTGGTAGATGAGTTGGTTTGGATGTTGTGGTAGTAGGTGGAGTATATAATGGTGTGATGAATTTGGATATGAATATGGGTGTCAGAGATAGAAATATATGAGATGGAACTTTTTTAATGAGAGTTTACACAATGGAATTATTTTTTGGGATGGTACGCTATCCAATGACTATTCTTCAAGGGATATTGATGGTTTTCTTGTTTTGTCATCATTACCCTCCCAACTAATAGAGGTATTAGGGTTTTATTGGTTATTTGTCTCGAATTGGTGTAAAAATGGACGGTTTTCATAGAGTACATAGTTTATGGAATGAAAATAATAATAATTTATTAATTCATAATACATAGGGTTGTTAGTGATGGAATGAAAATGATGAATAAATGTTATATTTGATAGATTGTTGACTTAGTTTGGATAATTCATTGAGGTAATATACATCACATTTGTGATTAATGTAATGTAATTTGGAATAATATTAATGGTTATTGAATTAATTAATGATATTAATTGACATAAAGAAATGAATTAATTTAATATTTAAATTTAAATTCTTGTGTGCTTAATGGATAGATGGTCATATCAGTGGTTGATGGGAGTATGAGCGATGATAGATAAAATTCTGTCTAAGACATTGTTAATTCAATATTGTGGTTTTGAACTAAATCATCTCACGTATATTCTATAAAATAATACACTTACCCACCAATGTTTGTTATGGAGATGGACACCCATTTGAGAATGGCAGGGTGTTTTACCAAATAAATCATTGGGATAATGGTTGGATGACTACCACATCAAGAACCACTCTCTTTTAATAGTGATTACATGAGATGGTTTTCACAGTGGTCAGTTTCCCCATATATTTTTTAGATGGATATGATTTATTTTTGTTATTCAAAAACATATTTACAATGATATAGTATCCAAGGAATTATAATAGGTACGCTGTGTATAGGTTGTGACAGCATGAGGTAGTTACTCAGTGTATGAGCTATAATGGGATGAGTTATAATACCGGATTATGATACATGTTATATATGTTTTGGTGGCTCCATGAAACTACATGGTTACATTATATAGTAATATTAATTTTGGTTATGTGGTGATGTGTTGAATTAGGTAATATTTGTGATTATTTTATCACGTGTCTTCATGATTGAATATTTTGAAGAGAGATGGATCAGGAAGTGGAATGTTGTGGCAGGGTTAAATTCAAGTGGATATGCTATAGAGGGTTAACCATTAGGATTCATTTTTTGTTATATTCTCACTTCTATGTTATACATGGTGGGATTTATCTATGGATAGGTTATTAAGTTAACATACCACTTCAGGTGACGAGTTAGTTACACTATTATCCATTATGCTTTAGCGTGATTTCGTTATCATTTTCATGACTAGAACCTTGGAGGATCCTTCTGCGTATACTATTTTTATCATGATACATATATATAAACAAATTTTAAGGTTATAAATATCATATTGGATAGCAATTTTGATATTGGAAGATCATGGTTGTGTATTAGTTGTATACGTTTCGTCATGATTGTCATATTTCCCTTTTTGTACTTACACTTTTCAAATTGGTTTTTGTATTACTATATGAAATATCATATCTGTACTAGAAATTTTATTTATATATATTTACTAATAAGATATTATTGGTGTATTTTTATTATGCATACATGTTCTATTAGAGACCAATTATTCTCATGTGTATGTTTATTATATTACAGGTGCTATCGTCCAACCAAATGGAAACTAGTGGTAGGAAAAGGTATTTCTCCATATCCCTTCACTCATTGTTATCCCATGAAGGGTACACTTTTTGGTGGGGTCATGACACATTTTATAATGTTATTTGATTCTTAATTCTTTTCATATTCAATGAAATAATAATATTCTACTATAATTCATATAAATTATTAAAAGGATATAATACTATAATGTTGATGATAATTATTTATTGAAATTAAAATTTTACAATGTTGTTATAATATAGTAAATTAATTAATAATTAGATAATTTTATGTACATTTTTAATATTAAACTTATCTTCTGTAAATTTACTTCTAATATGTATCTAAATATTTAATATAGAAATTTATATTTTCATTACATAATAACATGATATGTAATAAAGATTATATCTTAAATTATTGTTTACATTTAAATTAATAATAAAAAAATATATTTTATGTAAATATTTCATGAGTAATTAAAAATAAACTTTAACAATATTCCATTACATAAATATTATTATTAGTTTTCATTTAATATTATAATTTAATAAAAAAATGTCATATGAAAATGGTACTTATTAGATAATAACCATTTAAATTGTAAAAATAAATATATATAAATAATTAACAAATTATTATGTATATATATGAACTTATTTGGTAGTTTATTGTTAGAGACATTTTATTTATTTTATTTTGATCATATTTAGTAGGAGTATGTTCAAATGGATTATTATTTTTTGGTGTAAAATATCAATTTATATTACCCACTAGGTACACAATATATATTTTTTCAATATTTATTTAATGATTTTATAGTTCATAACTAGTAGGGGATAAATGTTCCTACTATCGGGGTAATGGAATATATGGTTACCGTGTTATAAGAAATAATAACTGAGTTAGTTATTAATCAGTACCTATGGAAATTTCACAATCATTTAGATCTATTGTGAGCACCAAAATAACATTTTAATGACCTAATGGGTATTAATTATTATGTTATGTGGTATTGTAATAATAATATGTCTGAGGATTTAATCAGTTCTCTTAAAAAACCATAAATATATTAACAATACACAATTTTCAATCAGTGAAACTATTAAACAAAAAAATAAATCATATAAGGACAGAAAATGTGTAAGCAATTAATAAAACAAAAACATTAGAATATTAAAAAGTTTTTGAAACAATTTATGAAATTCCAACGAAATTTACAACTCGGTGGAATACAATATCTCTCATATTATGTTAAATTATCATGTAATAATTTTATTATAGAAAGGTAGTAATAATCTCTTTCATAGGGAAAAATAATATCAATATTGAATTTAGTATAGATAAAATGATATTATTCCATCATACCCAGGTTCCTTTTATCTATAATGATTTTTATACTATGATATTCTTTTTAAATTACAATTTTATCCATTGAATACTCCTTAAAATTGCAGAGAAACAATATATTTAAATTCAACATTTGATACAGAAAAATAATTATAGGTTCTAAACATAAATAACATTAGTTAATTCACTATTATAATTTCTCAAATTGATATTTAATTGTCATTAATATTGTCTCATTTGGAACCCCAAAATGGATTCGTTAAAATTCTAAATAAACACCATAGATGAAAAATCATTTATAACATGAAAATTAAAATTTAAGATTAATTAATTTAGTGCATCAACCCCACATGAAAATCCATTAAAACATTTTTATATAGTTGAAACTATCAATTTGGTGAATAATTATCCTCTAATTATTGTATTTATTAGAAATTACCTGGAATGTAATGTATAATATATTTAAAATTAACTATAGTAAAATTATAAAATGGGTATCATGAAGAAATCTATTAAATAGATAACAATTACCCTAATAAATGTTTTTTAACTTCAATGTTTTTACAATATTCATATATTCATCTACTAAAATCAATTCATATAATGGTATTATGAATTATTTTTAATATACTTGGTAAAAATTGTTTTTATACCAAATTAATATAAATGTTATATAAAAATATCAACCCAAAACCTCATGAAATAACTATTTTGATATACATAATTTTAACCAAAAAAATTTCCCGTAACTAAAAAATGATCTTAATAAACAAAAATTATAGTATAATTCAATCTATATAAACGATTTAATATATTTTTTACAATAAAACATAATTCTATTTCATTATCCATAACTCCAACAAACCTCTAAAAAACCTATGAGCATATTAAGTAAAATCATAATATTAAAATACACCATTGAACATTAATTAAAAACATGTGAAACTAGTAATAATAAACTATAAATATGATAATTATATAAAAACAATAATTTATTATATGATAATATTTTCCAAAAAACTCTAACTCTCCCGAGAATGAATAATTATTTGTTTATGAAGTCACATTTTGTGTTTTCAAAATCCCCCATTCAAAAAATACATTAATTATTTTTTTAATATAAATTTTTCTTATATTGTAAATATTAATTAAGATTAATATGAAATTTAAAATAATTAAGCATTATAATATCTTCATCATAAGGAATTTATCCATAATATTTCTCTCTTATAATGACTAATCGACTCACTCAACAATAATATCATCATTTTAATGATTTTTTTGAATATTCTCCGTTGATAATCCAACAAATGATAATCACTAGATGATAGAAAATATGACTTATGTAGTCACATGTGTTATTGGAGAAAAAAACTCTATAGATCATTCACAATGTTTGTAAGGTGTACATTACTAATATATTTATAATGGTATCCATGAATTATAGTATTTTTAAAAAATCCATATTATGTTAATGAAATTAGACATTTTTAGAAATCAATTTTCAATTGATAATTTATTTTCCAAACTATAATTTTATTGTAAAATATTTCGAAAATAAATTATTTTTTTGTTACACTCAATGAATAATAGGATGGAAATTATACTCACATTCCATATATTAAATAAATAATCTATTTTTATCATGTGATCAAAAATATATTAGGATTCTATTTTCCTTATAATTATTTAATTTCTCTTCATTGGCGTCCATGAAACACATAATTAAATAAAAATTAATTCACCTCTTGAAGTAATCATCCATTCTCAAATATATCATTCATAATGAGTATATTAAAATAATTGAATTGATATTTATATTTCTTATAATCCTCATTTAATACTTATGATATCATTTGACATAGTGAAAACCCTATTCACATATATAATATAAAAGTCCTTCATTTTTTATTTGCGTTATTCATAATATATAAAACATGAATTTTTGTTATTGAATGAATAATATAGAGTATTATATTAATCATCCTCCATAAATAATTTATATCTATAATATTTACTTCATCATGCATAGAACATTTATTTATAATATTCATTCAAATTGATACCTCTATTTAATCAGATATTCCAAATTGTTCTTAAAAATCTGTATTATATTGTTGTATGAATGTATATTGTAATATTTTATATTCACCAAATATAATCCAATCAAAATTTATGTCTTAGTAGTAATTGAAATTTAATTAATTTTCTATATGTTGGATAAAAATTAATCTATATATTTAAAATTTATTTATAATTGGAATTGTATCATATTCATAAAATATATTAACGAGTGAAATAATGTTTTCCTTTTTACAAATGTATTGTTATCCACCTTACCTCTCTTTAACATCATACTTATAGAGTAATCATCTAGTTTTGACAACCATGATCAATGTAAATTTTAAATATCATATAAAGTTTATTAGTATACACACTTTTGTAACACAACCATTATTGATAAAACGATTCATTTTTTTATTATACGCTGCCAGTTAATGATCTCTATTCATGAATTAAAACCCACCATCTAGTAAAAAGATTTTATAGTTCATATAAAAATAAATTTTAGTGTTTTTTTTATTTCACTCCTTGAAAATTAAAAAAAAGTATAATTTATTTCCTGAACTCAATTATTATTCATCATTTACATTCTAGTCATACTGTTTTTATGTTTACCCTTCTTTTTTATTGTTATTATTCTAAAAAACCCATCACATCCATTTCCATATCTTATCATGGAGGTATGGAATGACCTACGCGGTATCATTCTACTTAGTTTAATTTATAACATTTTATATATTTGTAGTAAAATTTTTATTTTATAAATCCACTAAGACACATTTAATTTTTACATTGGATTATTGGAATATATTATTTTATAGTAACACCCCAAGATTTTATAATATATATTCTTTTTAATTACTTTCATATTTTTTGGTGTACGCTACAAAAATATTATCTTGTGATATACGCATCACCATATTAGCTTGCAGTATACACAACACTAATCTTGTATCATGTTACACACAATTTCTAGTTTGTTTGATAGATGTTATTTTACGCAACATTGAGTGTATATATATATATATACCATATATAAATTAAATATGTTTGGGTTCAATTATATGCAAAAAAATTAAATCTTGCACTACACGCAACCCTGACTTGGCTTCCATTAAACCCAAATGTGACCTTCCACGATAGTGTGTGTTGTACGAAATATCGAGTTTCACTATACAACGATATGTTATTAAAATATTATATAAACTAGCCTTTATGAATAGTAATACCCATTTTTTAAATGTTTATAAATTTTATCTTTCAAAATGGATCTCATTTTTGGATTCGGAATATTGAAATTGGACTAGTGTGGGTTTTTGGTAGTTTTCTGAAAACTTTCAATTTTTTATAAATACTGAAAACACTGGGTTACTATTTAAAAACCGAATTTTTATTTAAAAAATTATTAATTTTATTTAAATTTATTTAAGGTCAAAATTTATATAAAATACCTATATAATTTCAATGTATTTCAATGGAGTCATTTTATAAAAAAAATTAGATATATAAATATTTTATTGAACTTTTCTCCGTCTTTTACCCACCACCTAGAAGAATTTGAAAATTTACATAAAACATAATTTTACCACTTCTGTGAGTGAAATTTTGAAAATAATAGAGACACGGTTAATATCATGGAGTGAAATTTGGTTCAATAAGATAAAAATAATTTTTTGTGAATTGTAACTTTTTACTTTTATTTACCACGGTTAAAAGTAAATAGGGTAATTAAAGGTAAAAATGATATTATTTTTACCGTAAAAAATGTTTTAATTCTTTTGTATAATTATAATTATACCAAAACAACCCTTGTAATATAATTTTATCATTTATGTCAACTTGGTTTATATTAGGACATTTATTATTATTTTATTTATAGAAGAGTTAAAATAGTTAAAATCAATGTTTAATAACTAAATAATTTTTAATATATAGTTATACATAAGATAAATTCGACTAAAAATATTCATTAGAAAGATAAGAAGATTTCCTACGTAATGGTATATTATTTATAAATTTTAGACATTATATAATATAATTTATTTATGACACAATGATGATCTAGTAATTCCCTTATTAATGAAATATTAACTTAAATTATGTTATAAATACCCAAATAAATGTAATTTGAGACTTTTTATAAATTAAAATAATTTTTTAGGTCAATATACCATATTATTATCTATTTAATTAACTTTATTAGAACTAAACATGCTGTTATGAGTTTCACAAAAATAGAATACCAAATAGTTTCAAAATTGACATAAAATAGTTTTTGAATCAAATATTATATTATTAATTGATATTCTATTCCTAAAAATATAAGGATCGTCGAAAAGACTTATATAATAATATATATTTTATTAATTAACAAATTGGAGTTCTATTGATAGTTTATAGTATTTTTATTAACCATATAGTGTAAGAAAACAAGAAGACGCGGTAAATGTTTTATTATCTAATTTAGAGTTAAAACTAATTGATAAGGTTAAAATAGTAACCTAAACATGTATAAAAACCTATTTTTTGAGTGGATGTCAACCCATATCAACTTTTTATTCTAAATAAGTCACATTGGAGTCATTATAAATCGAATATGACTTTATTATAAAATAATATTTTAAGTTTTTCTTGCAGTTCCCCTCTCCTCCCTTATAAAAGGGAACCTCCTCCCTCTTGTATTTACACAATTTTGAGACTTCATGATTGGACAAACCCTGAAAATTTATCTTCTACCCTTCTCTAGAAACATTATATCTGTTTTTTTCTTCTCAAAAGACTAACTATATCCCCTTAAGTGGAATCTTAAAGGATGTGCGCCGAAGAATTGGTAATCTCTTCTACCGATTCTTTCAAGTTTCTTTCTTCTTCAACATACATTTCTTTAATTGTATAATTTTAAAGTAATAAAACAAGTATCAAGAATATAATAATATGATATTATAAATATGAAACAACCCCATTTCACCTTCTATCAATCCTACGGAAAACAAAATCACCGCGCGAGCATACATACAGTATATCGTCTCTACGTCGCGGTGTAATCTGTTTTTCCACAACCACCATACTTGGATGAGTATAATGGTGTAAAAAATAACTATATATGGTTATTATAACATCATAATATTCTGATATATTATATCATTCACTATAATTCAATTCAATAATTATGGTAATGGTATCATCGCTCGTGCGTACGTACGGACTACCGTCTCCACGAACATGATGAGAATAATTTCAATGATTATACATTGAATAATGATTATAAAGAATGTATATAATAAATAATCATGAAAGGTATTAAATAATAATTATACTGGATATATTTACATATATTTTTCATTTACATAATTCTATTCAATTCAATAAGTAAACGAAAACAGCGTTCATGCGTACATACGACCTACCCACTCCATTAACGGTGTATTTCATTCCATTTATAGATATATCATATATATTTATATAATGAATATATATTATATAAAATTAATGTTTTAAATTATGGAATTAATTAAATTAGGATATGAGTAAAAATATCAAGAATAACAAATCGAATATGTATGCTAAATGAAATGATTTTACCCAAAACGTTGGTTTAACATGGATTTTGCAAAAGAACTGGTAATATAATGTCATAAGGGAACCATATATGATATATTAAAAATGAATATGATTCTTTAATAATTCAATGACACTATTTTAATCATTATACAGGAGTTTCAGTTACATACAAAGCATATTGGACACATGGTAAGGGATAACATTCCCAATCTCATTTTTATCTGAGATTTTTTATTCGTAAGTATTTACTGGCATTATATTTATCGTCCATGTCCCTATTTTATAAATATGGATTCATTTATTTTAAAAGTTCTTTTTACCCATTTTTTACTTTTACTACATGGTATGTAAAGAATATTTCTATTTTTACCATTAAAGGTACTTTTTGACTTTTCCGGCAAAAGTACGAGAATAATGTTTTTTAAACATATACGGCATGAACAGAACTTTATAGTTTCATAACACCAAATTATCCTGAAGATTACTCTACAAGTTTTCATAATTATTTTCAAAAAAAAATCATTTTCTTTTAATATTGAATGGCATTTTTTTAAAATAAAATTATTTTTAAGGAGAATGTATATTTTCCTGAAGAATTCATTTCAAGTGTTTTATCAAAACCATTTTTCCGTCCAAGATGACATTATTTTATATGTGTATGTTTCAAGTATAATGTATTTATGATTTACATGGTTAATCATTTCTTATGATTAAATGATATCCAATTTTTTTATATAGATTATTTTACGGTGTGATGATGTTTATGAAACCCATTTTATTCTTTGGGTTATGAAAAATGATTTATGATTATGTTGTGGCACACGAATTAATGACTTCATTATGATATGTCTGGGACCTATATCTCCCTCCAATGCAATGAGTAATGACTTATATCTCATGATATAAACATGGATGGAATGATAAGTTAATCCAGTTCAGTGATACAGGATTGGAACGACGTGTGAAATCGATTCAGAAAGGGTCTTTTTCCACCAAGATGGTCTTGGCAGCAATGCCTTGGATAATATGGAAATCATATCATGCGATTTATGCTTTTCCACAATTAAATTATTTATTCCCACAAAATTTTATCATGATTTATGTTCCTTTATGACCTATTCCTTACGTACTTCCAAGATTTATTTCACAACTCATGATTTTGATGTGCAAACATTATGTTCATATTTTGAAGTTCAAATGTATATGGTTTTTTTATTTTCTCAATGATTACCTTTACTGTGAATTTGAGATCACCCTTTATATGTTTTCTTGTCCACTGGGTATAAAGAAAGGTTTTAGGTTAGAAAAAAAATGATGATCTTTATGGGAGATGTTGATGATCTTTCACTGAGATTAGATGATTATATTCCATGTTTCCAAATATAGTAAACTATTATGGCCCTTTGTTGTATGTTTTTGTTATGTATTATGTATTCCACAAAATTAATGTAATGTCCATGTATGTCAATATTGGGTCTGTACAGTTGGTATAAGAGGAAAGGTTTAGTTAACCTTTGGAAACTATGATGCGAAAACTTTAGTGAGATCCCTAGAGATATTTCTATGGAATGTCTAGAAATGTCCCTAATGATAACTATAAATATAGGTTATAGTCCTAGAATTACAGTAAAAATATTATAATTAAACCTAATATGTTAGATATTGAATGTACTCCCCCTTTACTATGATTTTTACATATCTCACTATTCTTTTTGGTTTTTAAGAAATGGCATGAAACAATAGGATTCATGTTAATGGATAATATGATGGACAATGGAATGATATTCTTCGTGAGCAACCAAATGAAATGGGAATTAGATGACCAAAAATAGTTATTATAACTAATAAGCAATATCATAATATGAAAAATAATATCAACTTTGGTATGTTTCCTCAATCGGATAATAAGTGAATGATGGAGTTTCATGATGGTCATAGTGGAAAGAAAGTTAATTTTCCCTCATGTAAATTATGTGAGAAGAGGCATCAATGAGAATGTTTCAAAAGAACTTGAAGATGCTTTGCGTGTTGAAAATAATGACACAATTATAGTAATTGCAATGGAAATTTTAGTTAACACCATGGACAAGGAAAATTGTATTTCTAATACATCAACAATGGTTGAATGTTTTAATTGTGGAATGTACGGGCATTATGCAAACCAATGCCCTAAGGGAAAATCTTGTGGAGAGAATCAACATGGTCATATGGGTAGCATTTATATGGATGATGATGAAGAGACTAAAAATGATATATGAGATGAAATAAATGATGAAGCTCAGTCAGTGGTTTAAGAAGGTAGTGAAATTTTTCTATATTTATCAATAATAATGTATGGTACAATGGAATAAAGAAAAATCTAAGGATTGTTACACTGTTGTTTTTTCAATGAGTTTTTGAAAGCATTTGATGAATGGTACCGGTAACCATGAATGGTTATTCAAATATTTTTGGAAGGTATATGATATGTTCATAATGAAAGGATAAGGAGATAATGAGATGTTTAATAGTATTAATAAGCTCATGACTGATATATGGACAAAGTGATATCATGGTTTGAGTATATAGAAATTTTGCAATTTTTGTACGTAGAAATAATTAACTTTAGAAAACACTCATGTTTTCACTATGGTTCTATGGTAATACATGATTAAGGTATTAAAATGCTTGGAATGTGACCATAATGATATATCTTATATTATATGGGGGATAAATGATGGTATTCACATTCTTGTGATGCGACCTTTCATGTAATTATTTTCTTTATACTTTGAGGTTGGACATATGTATTTTGGATAAGCCTAAATATTGGAATGGATTATGTTGGAGATCAGATATTATTGTTTAAGGATATAACTTTTTTAAAATATTATTTCCGGAATGTTATAATATTGTATTTTTAGAAAAAGGGGAAATATGTAGGATGGGTGACAACCCGTCGCATCGAACAAGGATGCAGGAATCGACCCCACAACTGATGTGTGAGAAGACATTTTCTCATACCACTGGCCTACATGAAGTTCATAGTTAGTAGAAAATAAGTTTATTTTATTAAGCGGTATGATAGATGATGTATAAGTCCATTGTTGGAATCATATATGATTAATCTCACCATAGATGGACTTATGTATATTTAATAACTTGTGCTAACCTTTTTGTGATTGAAATAGATGGGATGACTAATAATTCTATCACATGATCTGCTAACACATCATGAATGACAAATTTAGCTTCATTTATTTAAATAGAGATGATGTGGAAGTTGTTCATGGAATGACCAACGTTGATATTACACAGAAATCAAGTAAGTATTTCACCATATGTAAATGTTCATCAACGTTAGGGAAGTGGTCTTCAAAATGAAATATGTTATCCTAGTACTCTCATATCGGATGAATCAGATGGTACTTTAGATTATCACAAATTTATAGCATTGTGATTGTTTGCTTTTTTCATAGCCATGTTCTCTACCACTCTCCATCAGAACTTGATGGTTAGATTTCTCTTACATATCCATATTTTCAGCTATGTTCTCCTATCTGGAATCCCATGGATAAGTTATTTTGGGTAAACGTTACGTTTCATACATTAGTTTTTAAAATTAAGATTTAGTATTCCTTTTTACGATCTGTATTTCTATTAATGAAACATTCAAGTAGTAAACAATTTATAACCCTGACGAATTTTGAGGGTGAAATTCATTTTAAGGGGGGTAGAATGTAACAACCCGAGATTATATAAGATATATTCTTTTTAATTTCTTTCATATAATCTGTTGTAAGCTACATCAATATTATCTTGCACAATACGCATCACCGTATTAGCTTGCAGTATACATAACACTAAACTTTGATCGTGTTACACACAATTTCACGTTCATTTGATAGAAGTTATCTTACGCAACATTGAGTTTGTGTATATATATATTCAATGTATAAAAGAAATATGGTTTGATTCTATTATACGCAACCACAAATGAATCGTGCACTACACACAACCCAGACATGGATTTCATTACACGCAATTGTGTCCTTCCACGATATCGTGTGTTGTACGCAATACCGAGTTTCACTAAACAACGATATGTTTTTAAAATATTATATAAAATAGCAGTTATGAATATTAATACCCACATTTTAAAATTTTATAAATTTTATCTTTGAAAATGGACTTCATTTTTGGATTCGGAATATCGAAATTAGACTTGGGTGAATTTTTGGTATTTTTCTGAAAACTTTAAATTTTTTATGAATAGTGAAAACACTAGGTTACTATTTAAAAACCGACATTTTATTTAAATAGTTATTTATTTTATTTAAATTTATTTTAGGTAAAATTGATATATAATACCTATATAAGAACAATTTAATTCATTGGAGGCATTTTATAATAACTTTTTATATATAAAAATATTATTGAACTTTTCATCGTCTTTTACCCACCACTTAGGAGAATTTGAAATTTAAATAAAACACAATTTTACCACATCTGTGAGTGGAAATTCGAAACTTCGAGAGACATGGTTAATATCATGGAGTAAAATGTGGTCCAATAAGATAAAAATAATTTTTTGTGAATAGTAACTTTTTACTTTTATTTACCCAGATTAAAAGTAAATAGAGTAATTAACGGTAAAAATGAGATTATTTTTGCCCTAACACATGTAATAATTCTCTTGGATAAGTATAATTAGACAAAAAAACCTTATGAATATAATTTTACAATTTAGGTCCACTTGGATAAGATTAAGACATTTATTATTATTTTATTTAAAGAAGAGTTAAAGTAGTTAAAATCAATGTTTAATAACTAAATAATTTTTAATATATAGTTATAAATAAGATAAATTAAACTATAAAAATTAGTTGGAAGGATAAAAATATTTCCTAGATAATGGTATTTTATTTATAATTTTTAGACTTAAAATAATTTAGTTTATTTATGACACAATGATGATGCATTAATTACCTTATTAATGAAATAATAACATAATTGACGTTTTAAGTACCCAAATAAATGTAATTTGAGACTTTTTATAAACTACACTAATTTTTGAGGTTAATATAACATATTATTATTTATTTAATTATCTTATTTTGAACTAATAAACCTATTATGATTTTCACAAAAAAAATCAATTACAAAATATTTTCAAAATTGACATAAAATAGTTTAAAAAAATTTTATATTATTAATTGATTTTCTATTACTAAAAATAAATGGATCAGCGAAAATACTTATATAACAATATATATGACATTAATGAACCAATTGAGGTTTAATTGGCAGTTTATAGTATGTTTAATGACCATATAGTGTAAGAAAACAAGAAGACATGGTAAAAGTTAAATTATTTAATGTGGAGTTAAATCTAAATGATAAGGTTAAAATGGTAACCTAAAAATTTCTAAAACCTATTGGTTCAAAATATTTAGACATATACCCACTTAATCTTCGAAATAAGTCAATTTGGATCCATTATAAACTGATAAATAATTTATTATAAAATAATATTTTAAGTTTTTCCTAAATTGCCCCTCTCCTCCCTTATAAAAGGGCACCTCCTCCCTCTTCTATTTACACAATTTTGAGCGTTAAAGATCCACCAAACCCTAACTAGTTCAATTCTCCACTTCCCTTGAAACATTCTAAAGGTTTTTGTCTTCCCAAAAGACCAACTCTATTCCCATAAGAGGAATCCTAAAAGAGGTGCGTCGAAGAAGAGGTAATCTCTTCTCCCGATTCATTCAAGATTCATTATTCTTCAACGTCCTCATTATTAGTTGTTTCATTGTAAAGTAATTCAATAAGTATCACTAATATAATTAAATGATATAAAAAATATTAAACAACCCCATTTAACATTCTATCCATCCAACTGTACGTACAGAATACAGTTTCCATGTTGTGGTGTAATTTGGTTTTCCACCACCACCTTAATTGGATGGGTATAGTGATGTAAATAATAACTATATATGGTTATTATAACATCATACTAATTCTTATATATTATATCATTCACTCCAATTATATTCAATAATTATGGGAACAATATCATCGCTCGTGTGTATGTACGGACTACCATCTCCATGTATGTGATGAGATTCATTTTCCATGATGGATCATTCAAGTATGATTATAAAGTATGTATACAATAAATAATCATGAATGTTATTACATAATAATTATACTGAATTTATTTAAATATATTTTTCATTTACTTAATTAAATTCAATTCATTACGGAAATGAAAACATCGTTTATGTGCATGTACAGTCTATTGTCTCTATGAACGGTGTATTTCATTCCATTTATCGATATATCATATATATTTATTTACTGAATATATATCATATAAAAATCATGTTTTAAATTTCTATAATTATGTAAATTAGGATACGAGTAATAATATCAAGAACAACAAATTGAAACACGTAAGATAAATGAAATGATTTTACTAAAAACGTTGCTTTATCATGGAATTTACAAAATAACGGGTAATATAATGTCATAATTGAACCATATATGATATCATGACAATGAATATGATTCTGAAATAATTAAATGAATTTATTTAAATCATTATACAGGAGGTTCAGATACATATGAATCATATCAGACATAAGGTAAGTAATAACTTTTCTAATCTCTTTTTTATCCGAGATTGTTAATTCGTAAGTATTTATTGGGGTTATAATTATCATCCAGGACCCTATTATATAAAAATGGTTTCATGTATTTTTAATTTCCTTTATACAATTTTTTTAATTTGACTGCATGATATGTAATAAATCTTTCTTTTTTTACCATACGAGTTACTTTTTTACTTTTTCTGCAAAAGTATGAGAAGAATGTTTTATTAACATATATAGAATGAACAGAATTATTACGTTTTACTAACACCAAATTTTCATGAATATTCCTCTACTATATTTCAAGACTATTATAAAAAAAATCCTTTTCATTTAAAATTTCATGGCATTTTGTGAAAAGTAAATGATTTTGAAGAAGAAAGGATATTTTCCTCAAGAATGCATTTCATGTGTTTTATCAAAACCATTTTCCATCCAACATGACATTATTTCATATGTGTATGTTTCATATATAATGTATATATGATTTAAATTTTTCCTTTTTTCTTATGATGAAATTATATCCATTGGTCTTATATGGATTATATTATGATAGGATGATGTTTATGAAACCCAGTTTATTTTCTGGGTTATGATGAATGGTTTATGTTTATGTTGTGGCACACGTAAGAATGATTTGAATATGAGATGAGTGGGACCTATATATCCCTACTATGCATTGGGTAAAGATTTATATTTCATGATATAAACAAGGCTTGATTGATAAATTAATCATGTTTAGTGATATAGGACTGGAAGGAGGAGTGAACTTGATTCAGAAAGGGACTTTGTCCACTAATATGGTCTTGCCAGTAATTCCTTGGATACTATGGATATAATATCACATGATTAATGCTTTTACACAATTAATTGTTTTATTCCCATGCAATTTTATCAATATTGATGTTCCTTTATGACCTATGCCTTACGTACTGCCAAGATTTATTTCACAACTCAAGATTTTTATGTGTAAACATTATGTTCATGTTTTGAAGTTCAAAAGTATATGGTTTGTTTTATATTCTCCATGTTTACACTTACTGAGAAATGGAGTTCACCCATTATATTTTTTTCCCTAGTGTATAAAGAAATGATTTAGGTAAGAAAAAAAGGATTATCTATATGGTAGATGTTGAAGATCATTCACCAAGATTATAATATGATATTCCGAGTTTCCAAAGACACTAAAATATTATGGTCCTTGGGTGTCTGTTTTTGTTATGTATTAGGTATTCTGAAAAAATATTGTAATGTCCATGCATGTCAAGATTGGGTCTTTACATTTGGTATCAGAGGAAAGGTTTAGATAACCATTGGAAAATATGATGCGAAAACATTAGTGAGATCCCTAGAGATAGTTTTAAGGTATGTCTAGTGATGTCCTTAAGGTTAAGTATAATTATAGTTTATAGTCCTAGAATTATGGTAACGATATTAGAAATAAACATAATATGTTAGATATTGAAGTTACTCCCCCTAGATTATGATTTTTACACCTCACACTATTCTTTTTGGGTTTTAAGAAATGTCAGGAAACAAGAGGATTCTTGCTAATGGAGAATATGATAGAAAATGGAATGAAATTCATCATAAGCAACCAAAATAAATAGAATTTGGATGTCCAAACATCGTTATTATGCCTAATCAGAAATCTCATAATATGATCAATAATATCAATATTGTTAAGTTTCTTGACTCATCTAATAAGAGAAAGATGGAGATTAATGATGATCATAGAGGAAAGAAAGTTAATTTTCCCTCATGTAAATCATGTGGGAAGAGGCATCATGGAGAATGTTTCAAAGGAACAAGAAGATGCTTTGGTTGTGGAAAAGAATGACACAAAGAAAGTAATTGTAAACCAAAAGGTTTAGTAAACACCATGGACAAGGATAATGGTATTTCTATGACATCAACAATGGTTAATTTTTGTAAATGTGGAATGTACAAGAATTATAGAAACCAATGCCCAATGGTAAAATCTCATGAAGAGAATCACCATGGTCATATGGGTAGTATTTATGTGGATGATGATGAAGAGACTAGAAATGATATATGAGATGAAAGAAATGATGAAGCTCCGTTAGTGGTTTAAAAAGGTACTGAAATGATTGTATGTTTATCAAGAATAATGTATGGTACTATGGAATAAAGAAAAATCTTAGGATTGTTACACTGTTGTCTATCCTTGAGTTTTTGAAAGTATAAGAAGAATGGTGCCAGTAACCATGAATGGTTAGTCAAAATTTTTTGGATTGTATATGATATGTGCATAATGAAATGATAATGACATAATGAGATATTTTAGAGTATTAATGATCTCATGACTGATATAAGGACAAAGCTATTTCATGGTATGAGTATATATAAATTTTGGGATTTTGGAATCTGGAAAGAGTTAACATTTGACAGAACTCATGTTTTCACTAAGGATCTATGGTAATACATTGTTAAGGTGTTCAAATGTTTGAAATGTGACCAACAAGATAGATCTAATTATATATGGGGGATAAATGATGGTATTCACATGCTTGTTATGTGACCATTCAAGTAATCGTTTTATTTATACTATGAGATTGGACATATATATTTTGGATAAGCCTAAATGTTGTAATGGATTATATTGTACATCAGATTGAATTGTTTGAGGATATAATTTTTTTTGATATTATTTATGGAATGTTATAATAGTGTATTTTTAGAAAAAGGGACAACCTACAAGACAGGGGTCAACTCGTCGCTTCGAACAAGGATGTGGGAATCGAACCCACAACTGAGGTGTGATAGGCCTTTATCACCTAAGACTGGCCAATGGGAAGTACCTTGTAAATACAAACTAGTTTTATTTTATTTAGCGTTATGATAGATGAAGTATAAGTCCACTGTTGTAATCATATACGATTATTCTCACCATAGATGGACTTATGTATATTTAATAACATATGCCAACCTTTTTGTGATAGAAAAATAAGGGATGACTATTCATTCTCTCATATGATCTGCTATAACTTCACGAATGACCAATTCAGATTCATTTATTTAAATAGAGATGAAGTGGAAATTGTTCATGGAATGGACAATGATGATATTACACTGAAATCAGGTAAGTATTTCTCCTTATGTAAAAGTTCATCAAGGTTAAGGAAATGATATTCGAAACCAAAAATGATGTCATAGTACTATCATATCTTATGAATCAGATAGTCCCTTAGATCATCTCAAATTTATGACTTTGTGATTATTGGCTTTTTCATAGCCATGTTTTCTACCACTCTCCATCGGAACTTGATGGTCAGATTTCTCTTCCATGTCCATATTTTCATCTATGTTCTCTAATGTGGAAACCCAGTGATAAGTTAATTTGGGTAACCGTTATGTTTAATACATTATTTTTAAAATTAATCATTTGTATTCCATTTTACCATGTATGTTTCTATTAAAGAATATTTAAAGTAGTAAACAATTTATAACCCTGACGAATTTTGAGGGAGAAATTCATTTCAAGGGTGGTAAAATGTAACACACCGAGACTTTAGAGGATATATTCTTTTTAATTTCTTTCATATCTTCTGTTGTACTCTACACCATGATTATATTTCACTATAGGAAACACCATATTAGCTTACATTATACACAAAACTAATCTTGGATCGTGTTACACACAATTTCAAGTTCGTCTGATAGAAGTTCTTTTACACAACATTGAGTGTATATATATATATATTCAATGTATAAATGAATTATGGTTGGATTCTATTATATGAAACGACAAAGGAATATTTCACTACATGCAAACCTGACTTGGCTTTCATTACACACAATTGTGACCTTCCACGATATTGTGTGTTATATGAAATACCGAGTTTCACTAAAGAACGATATGTTATTAAAATACACTATAAACTAGCCGTTATGAATCATAATACCCACTTTTAAAAATATTATAAATTATATCATTCAAAATGGACTTCAATTATGGATTCGTAATATCAAAATTATCCTAGGGTGAATTTTTTGTATTTTTCTGAAAACCTTAAAATTTTTATGAATAGTGAAAACACTTGGTTAGTAATTAAATAATGACTTTTTATTTAAATAATTATTTATTTTATATAAATTTATTTTTGGTCAAAATTTATATATAATACCTATATAATATCAATGTAATTCATTGTAGTCATTTTATAAAAATTTTAGATATATAAAAATTATATTGAACTTTTCAACGTCTTTTACCCAACACTTGGGAGAATATGAAAATTTAACGAAAGCATAATTTTAACGCTTCTATGAGTGGAATTTCAAAAATCCAAGACACATGCTTAATATCAAAGAGTAAAATGTGGTTCAATAAGATAAAAATATTTTTTTCTTGATTATTAACTTTTTACTTTTATTTACCACGGTAAAAAGTAAAAAGTGTAATTAAAGGTAAAAATGATATTATTTTTACAATAACAATTCTAAAAATTCTATCGGATAAGTATAATTAGTCCCAAAACAACTTTAGGAATATAAATTTATCATTTAGGTCTACATGGATTTGATTAAAACATTTATTATTATTATATTTAATGAAGAGTTAAAATAGTTAAAATAAAAGTTTAATAACTAAATCATTTTTAATATATGGTTACACATAAGATAAATTCAAATATAAATATTAATTAGAACGATAAAAATATTTCTTATATAGTGATATTTTATTTATAATTTTTAGACATTAAATAATTTAATATATTTATGACACAATGATGATGCAGTAATTATCATATTAATGAAATATTAACATAATTGATGTTATAAATACCCAAATAAATGTAATTTTAGAATTTTTAAAAAATAAACTAATATTTGAGGTTAATATTAAATATTAATATTGATTTAATTAACCTCTTACGAACTAATATTGCTGTTATGATTTTCACAAAAATCAATTACCATATAGTGTCAAAATTGACAAAAAATAGTTTTTAAAACAAATATTATATTAATAATTGATATTCTATTCCTAAAAAACTATGTATCGTCCAAAAACTTATATAAAAATATATATGACATTAATGGACGAATTGGCTTTCTATTGGCAGTTTACAGTAAGTTTATTAACCATATGGTGTAAGAAAAAAAGAAGACACGGTAAAAGTTAAATTATTTAACATTAAGTTGAATCTAAATGATAACGTTAAAATGGTAACCTAAACATGTCCAAAACCTATTTTTTGAGATTATTTTTATCCATACCCACTTTATCTTAGAAATAAGTCACTTTGGAGACATTATCAACCGAGTATTACTTTATTATAAAATAATATTTTATGTTTTTGCTAAGGTGCCCCTCTCATCCCTTATAAAAGGGAACCTCCTCCCTCTTCTCTTTACACAATTTTGAGCCTTCATGCTCCGCCAACCCATTACCAATTCTATTATCCAATTCACTTGAAACATTATGGATGTTTGTTTTGTCTCAAAGGAAAAACTCTATTCCCTTAAGCGGAATCTTAAATGAGGTGCGTCAATGAAGAGGTAGTCTCTTCTATCGATTCATTCATGTTTATTTCTTCTTCAACGTCCTATTATGTAGTTGTATCACAGTAAAGTAATACAATATGTATCACTAATATACTAATATTTTATTATAAATATGAAAAAACCCCATTTATCCTTCTATCCATCCTACAGAAAACGAAATCATTGTGCATGTGTATGACGGAAATCCGTCTCCATGCCGTGATGTAATCTGTTTTTCCACCACCTCCTTATTTGGATGGGTATAATTGTGTAAAGAATAACTATATATGGTTATTATAACATAATTCTGATTCTGTAATATTATTTCATTCACTCCAATTCTATTCAATAATTATGGGAATGATATCATCGCTCATGCGTACGTACGGACTACCGTCTCCACGAACGTGATAAAATTCATTTTCCATGATTAAAAATTCAAGTATTTTTATAAATTATGTATATAATAAATAATCATGGACTATATTACATAATAATTATACTGTATTTATTTACATATATGTTTCATTTACTTAATTCCATTCAATTCAATAAGGAAAAGAAAACAGCGTTCATGAGTACGTACGACCTACCGTCTCCATGAACAATGCATTTCATTCCATTTATCAATTTATCATATATATTTATATACTGAATATATATTATATAAAAATAATGTTTTACATTATGGTATTAATTAAATTGAGATATGATTAATAATATCAAGAACAGAAAATCAAAACACGTATGATAAATGAAATGATTTTACCCAAAACGATGCTTTAACATGGAATTTACAAAAGAATGGGTAATATAAAGTCATAAGTGAACAATATATGATATCATAACAATGAAAATGATATTGTAAAAATTCAATGACATTATTTAAATGATTATATAAGAGTATCGGATACATACGAAGCATATCAGGCATAAGGTAAAGGATAAATTTCTTAATCGAATTTTTATTTGAGATTGTTTATTCATAAGTATGTACTAGGGTTATATTTATCATCCAAGTCCATGTTTTATAAAGATGGTTTCATTTATGTTTAATGTCCTTTTGCACATTATTTACTTTTACTTCAAGGTATGTAAGGAATCATTCTTTATTTTACCATTCGAGGTACTTTTTGACTTTTCCAGAAAAAGTACGAGAAGAATGTTTTTTTAAATTATACAGCATGAAAAGAATTTTTACAGTTTCATAATGCATATTTTTCATGAAACACCCTCTAAAATAATTCATGACTATTTTTAACAAAAAACATTTCTTTTAAAATGAAATTGAATTTTGTGAAAATAAAATTACTTTAATGAAGAATGGATATTTTCTTCAATAATTCTTTTCAAGTGTTTTATCAAAACCATTTTCCATCCAAGATGACATTATTTAATATGTGTATGTTTCATGTATAATGTCTCTATGATTTACATGGTTCCACTTTTATTATTATGAAATGATATCCATTTATTTTATATAGATTATGTTATAATGGGTTGATGTTTATGAAACCCATTTTATATATTAGGTTATGATGAATAATTTATGTTTATGTTGTGGCACACATAAGAATGATTTAAATATGAAATGGGTGGGACCTATATCTCCCTCCAATGCATTGGGTAATTATTTATATCTCATGAGATAGACATGGCTGGAACGATAAGTAAAACTAGTTCAGTTATATAGGACTGGAAAGAGGAGTGAACTTGATTTAGAAAAGGACTTTGTCCACTAATATGGTCTTGGAAGTAATGCCTTGGATACTATAGAAATCATATCATGTGATTAATTCTTCAAAATAATTAAATGTTTTATTCCCATGCTGTTTTATCATTATTGTTGTTCTCTTATGACCTATTCCTTACGGACTGCCAAGATTTATTTCACAACTCAAGATTTTGATGTGTAAAAATTATGTTCATGTTTTGAAGTCTAAATGTATATGGTTTGTTTTATTTTATACATGATTACCCTTATTGAGAATTTGATCTCACAATTTATATGTTTTCATTTCCCCAAGGTGTATAGAAAGGTTTTAGGTAAGAAAAAATGGGAATATCTTTATGGGAGATGTCTAATATCTTTCACCAAGATTAGAAGATTATATTCCATGTTTCCAAAGACACTAAACTATTATGTTCCTTTGTTGTCAGTTTTTGATATTTATTTTTTCTTCCACAAAAGTAATGTAATGTCCATGTATGTCAAGATTGGTTCTCTGCATGAATTCTAATAGATATTTTTTAAAACTATCCTATAAAATTATTCGATGATATTTTTAGTCTTCATAATCTTTAGAATTATCATGAATGTTTATATACATTTTTCATATCCATCCCCATATATTCAATATTTTTTTAATATGATTTTTATTGCATTAAACTATTAAACATGTTGATATATCATTTTTATGGTATTTATATCTTCTATAATATTATTATATCCCCTGAAAAAAAAATAATTTCAATCTTTATATTATATTATATCATTGACAACCAAATAATAATTATCCATGGACATCAGGAAAATATTATTGTATGACTTATTATATATTTGAATTTACTTTTTAAAGGTAATTATACTATTTTATATTCAATAAGGAAATTTTTCAAAATTTTTTCCATTAATCATAAGAAATGAATGTAAAAAAGTAATTTTTTCATATTTGGTTACATCTTATATAATATTTGGTAAGGCATGTAAAAAATATTTTTTAATATAAAAAAATATTACTAATTTAGGAAACCTCTATTGTGGATTTCCCTTAAATTTATTTTCTTATTTCATAGAACTATAAAATGGTGCTTCGTATTTCAATGATAACAATGTATTGTCACTATGCTAGTCCATTTTATTATAGTTTGTATAAATGATTCCCTGAGAGTTTTATGTGACCTAAATTATTTAATAGAAAATTTTGAAATTTGATGTCTTAAACAATAAGATGTTTAATATTTTATTGATATTAGTAATAATGTTTAGGGAACTCTTATAACACTTTTCAATCAAATTTCATGGTGTTTAGTCAGTTTTCAAATAAATATATTTATGATAGTAGATTAAAATATGATCATTAACGTGTTTTAGTTGTGAATCCATGCTATTATTATAATAATAAATGTCATGGATTGAGTATAGATTTATCGGAGATGAATCGATTATAAAAGAAAAATGGAAATGAAATGAATGAAAAAATAAATAGTGGGGTTTGAAACAACAAAATTTTGGATTATATAATATAATAAATATTTTTTTTTTTGAAAACCATGATATAAACTGGTAGTTGTAATAATTTTACTTCAAAATGATTTATGGGGTTTTTAAATAATTATGGAGAACAATAAGGACATGGTTTTGTCATGTATATCATCATAAGTAGAGAAAATGACCATTAATCATAAAATTGATATTTTATAGGTTTTTTTGAGTTCTCAACAAAATCCAATGGAATAAATATTTTTTATTTTTGTGAGAATGAATTATTTTTAATGGAACATGAATTTAAATCATCATGATTATCAGTAAAATTCCCAAATATAAATTTCAAAAAAGAGTGATATAGTTCAGTGTGATTATGTAATAGTTAAAAGTAAAAACTCTTATGGAGTGTATAATATTAAGATATGGTTTAAGAACTATATCATGATTTTTACCACAGTATTACTTACAATAAAGATATACTTTTTAAAAATGAAAATGTGTCTATGAATCTATGTAGCATAGAATATTTTCTATAGTTTTTTGATATTGAATTTACTTTAAAAAAATATTTCATGGTAAACTCCCCAAGATTTTTTTAAATTCTATTTTAAAAATATATTGTATTTATCACACCCATGGGAAAATAATTTTAAAAATACTAACATAACCACTTGGAGAAATTTTTGTATATATTTTTCATTGATTTATGACATGTAAATTGCTGCATACATGATCTATATTTAGAAGAAATTTAGAAAGGAAGTGTAATATTATTCAATTATATTGAAAATTCGTATTGATCTTTTTAAATTATTCTACATTTTAACTGATTTTATAAGTGTATGAATAAATTCTTTTAGTATCTACAAAGTTTATTATTTTAAGAAAAATATATATATGTGAAGTGGAATTGAAACTTCCAATCACCATGGTAATATGAAATTTATAAAAAAGGTAAAGTATCCTTTCATAAATACATATTTAATGTATTATTATTTATCAATTAATATATTTTTCATCATGTTTCCTTAATATTTTTCTGATCATACCCTTTAATGTTTTTTAAATACTATCATTCAAGGTTTGCATGGTTTTTTGTCTATTTATCCGCCTCTCAAGGAATCTAAAATTCCTCCATAAAAAAATTCATGGGAAACAAATGAAATGTATTATTTACTGTATTATTTAGTACAAAATTATTTATATATATTAATTGAGAAATATATATAGATATTCAACAATTCATTAGTAATTAGTGTGTTCTTACACATAATTTAAAACTATTTTATATGTGGAAATAGAAGTTAGTTAAAAAATTTCTATAATATAGATAATATATTCTATAATCAATATGAATCACTCATATTTACTTTGTCATGGATATTTATTCATATTATATGATAGAAATAATAAAAAATATAAATATAGACGTTATAAGGTAGTACATTTTTTACTAAACGGGAATGAGTTAACATGAGTTATAAGTTCTTATAAAGTGTATATTTTATGGTGAAAATTTAAGGATATTTATGGAGGATAAAAAAATAATTTCTATTTATTCATTAAAATAGTCAATGCACAATTAAAATTTATATAGATGGATGAAAATGTGGAATATATATTTTTTATATGGTTGAAAAAGAACTAAATTTCCATGTGATAAATACAATCTAAAACACTCAATTATTATAATTATATATATTTGATAGTGATAATAGATTTTATTTATTCAATGAAATATGATTATAAGTATCAATATATGAATGCTATCATCATTCATATGATCTGAAGCATCTTTACAGACATTGAGATGAAATTAGTATTGGATTTGTAAAAAATGTCTTTTGAATAAAATAATACATATAATTCATTAACTATCTTCAAAATAAATTATTTTAAGTTGTCTCGTGAGTTAAAATATGATGTTAAACCTGATTTCATAAAATTATAATATATTAAATGTTTTATCCCCAATTTTAGGAAATCATGATAGAGGATATAAAAAGTGACAGATCTATTAAAATATGTTATGTCATAAATGAATGAGTATTATTTGTTACTTTCAATAACAAAAATTTGAAATTTGAGAAATATAATTAATTTGAAACATATTCAATGAGAAAATAAAGGGAAATTAGACAGAATAAATGAAACTTTCATGAATGAAATATGAATAGAAATTTATGAAAGAAGATAAATTTTTAATCAAAAGGCGATTACTAAAATTATATTAATAATTATTAAATGAATGAGGATTATTATAGGGTTAATGATTCTCATTCCATCATGAATCAATATATGTATTCCAAATTACCCTCCTAGGAATAAGAAGAATAAAATTAGATTGATATAAAAGTGGAAACATGAAATGAGTTTAATTTGATAATGAAGAATTAATATATCTAGAAATAATAAAAGAAATATTCAATTTATAGAGAATCATTGAAAATGAAAATATAATTTTAAAGAATTCACTTCATATATCAAATATTGATTAGTATTTAGATATTTAATGAAATAAATAGAACATAGTTTTGTGACCATAGTGTTATTCTTGGTGATATAAATAAGGAACTTTAGATTTCATTGGATAATTATTTTTCTATGAATAAATATATTTACATCCCAATTTAATTAATGACAGCAATTATATATTCATTGATATTGATTTTTTTAGTTAATCAATTTTTCATAAGACATCTTGAATATTTAAACACAATCTTTATTATTTTTTAGTATATTAATATATTTATCCAAATAAAAATGGAATATTTATCCTTCACAATCAATATTGAAATGAAAAATGGACCATATGAAATTAATTGTATTACAATTTCATCATGACATTAAAAGATTGAATTTTTTTTATCATACTCATATAGTTAAAATTAAGGATAAAGAACCTATAATAGTAATGTGTCATTTTATATTCCTTTGGGAAAACAATTTATATTTAAATGTTTAATAACAAATTAAATGCCTATTAAATATAAGTCATTTTCTAATTAGGGGAAAATAATGAAGTAAATAATGAAGAGTATAATTTTTGATCAATGATAACATTTGGTGTAGAAGGGAGATATGTGTTTTTCAAGTGTGTGATCTAATAGAATATACATTTTTATATAGTATTTCTATCTATGATTAAAAGGTTTACATGGTTTGATGTGGAAATTGTATATTGATATAAAACTAAAACCAATAAAAACTAATAAATGAGATTGTAAAATTATGATATTTTATTTTTATTATTGATAAAATATATGATACTTGTGATGAATAGAGATATATTCTAATAAATGTAACTACTTAAATATTATCCAATTCATAAAAGTATGAAATAATAAACCCTAATGATAAAATAGGAGGTCAAGGACAAAAATTGGTTGTTTATTTGGTTTATAATGTTTTCAAATGTATAGCCCCTTAGATTTTGAAAACCAGTTTCATGTTACACATGAAAGAGATGGATATTTTTAAAAGGATAATAAAAAATATAATATAGTTTTTAAAATTATTTAATCATGGATTATTTAATATTTTATGTTTTAAATAAAAATATAATTGACTATTTTTTTAAAACATGTGATATAAACATTATATGTATTCAATGTCATAGTTTATTGTGTTTATCCTATCCTTGTGATAGTGGGAATTATAATATTTTTTTAAAAAATTGTATATTTCATTATGATGATGATGGATTAGATAGAAATAATGAACGGTTTGTATGAATGGTAAATACCATTTTATATCTATAATGTTAAAATCATATTCTATATGATTTTGAAAAAGAAAATGTTCATTGGAAATGATGTCATATATATTTGGGATAGACAAAAATGGAAAAAATTCATCTTTTTTTTTGGAATAAATAAAATCAAAAAGGTTTATGTGAATAAATCTTGTGATGTTTGTCATAAAGTAAGGATGGTTAACATGAGCCACATGATTATTGAAATAAAAATTAACCACCTCCTAGTACATATTCCCTAGGATATGAGATGCCCAATGAGTTTGAAATGAATCCAGATACTAAAACATTATTTTAGCATTGATAATGATTTAATGGTTAAGATATATATTTTTTAAGTTTAGAAAATCACAAAATCATAAAATTAAAATTTTGGGGATATGTTAAAAATTAAGAATATTATATTAAATTGATTCCATCTAAAAATGGAACTCCATAAAAGAATTATTACATTAACTATATTTTACGAATCATTGAATGGGGAACTAATATTATTCTCCATTCCCGATTCAAGGATATATTTTAGCATAATATAAGAAATAGAGAAAGTCTAAAAAAAGAAAAAACATATCATCATTGTATTTCACACAAAATTTCATCTTAAAACAATCTATAATAGTAGTTGTCTGTATAATTAATGAATGATTATTTTGAATAAATTGTTATTGAGTATTAATATTTATTATTATTAAATAATCCAATATTATGATTTTAATATTGTTCTAATATACTCCTTAAAACAAGAAAATGGGATGAAATGATAGAAAATATAATGAATGAGATAATAAATTGCATTTTATTGGATACACACTAAATGTGTTAATTTTGTTCCACTAGACTTTAATAGAAATAATTGAAAATAGGGATGTTATTGGCCTTTTATGTTCATCAGTTTTCATTAAAATAATTACCATTTAATGATGAAGTTAAATAAAATCTAGAGTGTGTTATGGATAATGTTGTAAAAATGTAATTATAGCCATGTATTTTCAGAATAATGAATATAATTAAGAGATGTCATGTGGTGGTGAATACCAAAGACATAGGGTCTAAATGTAATGATCATGTAAAAAATATAAGAATCCAAAAATAATTATTTGAGATAACATCCAAGGTATTTAAAAACAATAATATTCAATAATTCCAATCACACAAGCCTATATTCAAAATATAAATTATAATGTTTTGAAAATAATTTTCAATAAAATGATTCGACAATAATTGTGGAGGAGGTTATAAATAAATATTACAATAATTAAATATAAATTATATCACAACTTCCTAAAGGAATGAATATATTATGTGTATTCCTGATTAAATTAATTTTGAATAGAATCATATCCTCAAAAAATTAACATCATGTTTTAAATGGTTATTGTAAAATAATGGTTATTAAATATAATTAAACTTCTTTCCATGTATAAAGGCTTAAAATGTTAATATTTTACATATTAAATGTTATCCAATAAAAAACATTGCATTCCAAATGGATTTTAAGTTAGTTTTAAGAATTGGAGATGATGATTATGTTTTCTAAATTGATCAAATAGAGGTATATATTCTATATAGTTATGGATCATTAGTATGAAATATAAAAAATTACATAAGGTGTTTAAATTAGGTCACCATTCATCATATACAATATTGTAAAACATCATAAATAACATGATTTCAATAGAGAAACATTTCATGTAAATATCTATGTTTCGGGAAAAATTGAAACTTCGCTCTTATTCAATCCACATGTCAATGAAAATACTATATCTAGGTATGTAGAAATTAATTTTGAATAATTATATTCCCATAACATTTTATAAATATAAATGATTGGTTTCACTATCACAAACATACATTGATATTTATAAATTTCGGTTGCTATCATATTTAATACTTTGTGGAAATATTTGAATTTCAAAATAAACCATATTTGATTAATATATGACCTAAATATATTTATAAGATTATTTTTTCAGGTATTATAGATTTAGTTTTGTAAAATAATGGGGATATTTAGAGAGAAAATTAGTTGACAAAATCATGAGAACATGAGTTATTCCATGTCATCATATTTTGCGTATTGTCTGAATACTATAAACCATTAAGAAAATTATATTTATTTGGAAATTACAAATTATATATATGTATAGTGATAATGATGGTTAATTACTATTTTTTAATGGTTCTTTAGTATATCAACAATGTATTTTATATTAATTCTATGATGAAAATTGGGGTTATTAAATATTATTCTAAATTATAGAGAAACATTTATATCCTTTGATTAATATTATATTCATATACTATCTAAATATTAGAATATAATTAACTAATTTATATAGGTATTTATATGAAACTAAAAAAAATATTATATTCATAATCTAGAATTTTAAAAAATAGATTTAAAAATAGTAATATGTTATTCAAAAAATTATTTTAATAAATTCATTTCGTTCATCTTATCATTCTCATTAAATTTATTAGTTATCTATAGACTCTACAATAATATATGATAAAAAATGATATCGTTGATATAATGCCTTACATAATTGTGTTGATCACCTATTTTCCCAATCCATCTCTCAATAATGTTTTTTTTCACCTTTACAACAATTGTTTATAATAATTAATGTTTTAATAAAAAATTTAACCATGTATCCATCATAACTATCTAATAATGGAATATCAATAATTTTGTGGCATATTTACATGAAAATGTGGCCAAATAGTTGGTCTTCCTCTAAAAATTAGTATCATAGAACATATCATTTTCAATATTAAGTATATTCAATACAAATAGTACTTATGATATAATGATATTTGTTTTTTTAAATTAGTAATCTTCTAGTTTTTCATGGTTTGTGTTATTGTTTCCAATCAATGTACATATTAACCATTTGTATATGGAATTTGTCTGAACAATAATAAAAATCATGGGATGAATCCATATGACATGTTATAATTTCCAACTAAACTGGAATATTATTAATATAAATGTTTAATATGATCATGTAAAAATGTATTTTTATTTTAATCATGTAAATTATGATTTACTATAAAAAATATGAGATTAAGGGTTTATTATTATTTTTATTAAGAATATAATTATATAAATTTTAATAAAATATTTCAATTATGTTATGAAAATTTTTAATATCAGAAATTATATAATTAATGTTTGTGATGGTATATAATTATTATTTTTATTAATTAATTGTCAAAAAATATAATTTTTATAGTTTTATAAATATATATATATATATATATATATAATAATTTTTAAAAGTATTTTTAATTTAAACTGGATTAGAAACATTATCATTCCCCACATTTCTATTGATATGCATGATTAGAAGGGATATATAGCCATATCCTCCAATGATCTCCTACTTCCATATTCTATTAGTTTCTAAGGTATTTACTACCATTTTTTATTCTTACATTATATGTTTTTGACTTCTTATTACCTATGATTATGGTCTTCATTGAATTCACTGTGTTGAGGGGTGATGGTTTTTTATGGATTTTTATATAAAATAAAAAACTAAAAAAATAATAGATTAAAATTTTTCAAATTTTAGTATTGAATTTTCCATTTATACTATATCATGTTTGTAGTGAAAGTTACCTCTTACAACAAACCTGTACTTTTTGGCACTTCTGGTTATTTATCAGTGTATTAACTTCATTGGTTTTTAGGACTCATATTTATTTTTAAGGACTCTTTTGGTTATTAGTAGTTGTATTACATGGATGATGTTTGAAAAAAAAATATTATAGAATCCAAAATAATTATATGACTCTATAATTAATGGTAATCATTAAACAATATGTTCTTAATTATTTTAAATTGTGAATTACTGGATTTATAATGAATTGTTTCATTACTTATGATCAAAATTTATTTAATTTAATAGTGTTTTTATTTTAATTTATTTAATTTTTATAAAATTATTTATTATATATATAGACCATTTTTTTAATAGTTATTACCAAATAGGTGTTTGAGAAATTTTCTACTACATTTTGAAATTTATTTATATTGAATTAGCTGTAATAAGAAGTGTATTTCATTTTTAATGAATTATCATATTTCTTATAGAGAGAATCAAAAAAATAATGTGATAATGAATTTATTAATTTGTGTTAATTTTTTAATTACAACATGGTTTTAATATTTATTCTATTAATGAATATGTTTCACTTTTTTACTCAAATTATTGAATTGTCTATAACTTTGAATAAAAAATTCTGCACACATAATGAGTGTAAAGAAAACATAAACACCACATATTTTGAAAACAACAATAGGAATTCATTGATATTAATGAAATATAATAGAGATAGTCTAAACTATATATTATTTAATGATCATGGGATATGATTCTACCACATATTTATAACATTGGATATTGATTCTTCCTTGGATGTGGGATAATGGATATGAAAAAACCTATTATTCATAACTCAGCATACAATGATCTTTTATAACATAGTGATTATCATATGTAACTCATAATTTAATATTTTTTATCAATATGATGACCCATTGGAATGATACTTCAAGGATGTGACATTTTAAAGGAGGATAGTTCTTTTATATAGTATTGCCATTGATAATTTTCCATCATGCATTCCAGGAGTGTTATTAATAATTATACATCAAATTAAACCAACTTCTTTAATAAATTCATTTAACATAATTTATGTACTCAATATTTTTATGGACTGTAAGGGAAAAGCCTTGTTACATTTTATCATTTATATCTAAATTATATATTCATTATATGGACATGAAACTAGAATTTCCCGGTAGACTTTTCAAAATATAAGTACATATAAATTTATAGGGTAAGAATAGAAAAAAATAAATCATGTAAATTATGTTGTTTACTGTATAATAAAATAAATTCATGTGATATTAATTAATTGGAAATTAAAATAAAAAAATCAATGCAATTCAAAAAGAATGTTGTTTTAAAAAATTTCTTCTATGAGAAGAATATTTTTGTAACATAATTAATTAAATTAATCATTATGTGTGAATGATCTGAGATATATATATATATATATATATATATATATATTATACGTATAAATGTTTTATCATTCATATAATTTTTTTCTATGAATGGGATTAGAATAAATCTAGTTTTATATTAAAACCTTTTTTTCTCAAAAAATCATTTTCATCTCCTTTTTGGGAATTAATTTTAATGTATATTTTTTACACTTTTAGAAAATTTATTTCAAAAAAGAAATCATAATTCATAATATAAATATGTAAAAATTATCATAGAGTTTTTTTTATTATTTTTTTGAAATGAATAATTTGTCAATGAATACTGAAAAATAAAAATTTTTATTAAAAAATATCTATTCAGTTACATAATTAATAAAGAATAAATATATTTATAAATGGATTTGAAAGTAAAATTTCTTGTTAAAAATTGTTATCTAATCAATTTGTTTCTTATAAAATAATTATTTGTTTAATTTTTATATAAAAACATTTTATACAAAACATGAAATACTCTTTTTTAAAATAGCTTCTTGTCTAGTTTTTTGGTATATTTTAAAATTTAATTATAAATATTAAGTGAATTATATTTTGAAAAAATGGATTCAATATATTCTAAATGACTAACTAATATCAGGTAATATGGTTGAATTAGTTTTTTTTCATAATTAATAATAAAAAACGTAATCAAAATTCCCATGGTTTTGGTTAAAACAGGTTTACCATGGAGTTAAATAATATATTCAATATTTATGATTACCTAAAAACATTTATAATATTTTTTGGGTCACCTTATTTAGACTCTATAGAATAGAATATTTTTTAATCTTCTTTATTGGAGTTATATTCAAATAACTATTCATGTATATATTTTTTCATTCCAAAATTCTAAATGTGTCCTCTCACCAAATTATAAATTGACACCCACTATCCAATCTTTTCCATAATAAAAGGATAATTTTATTCCAAAAATCCCCCCCAAAAACCAATAAAAATTATCCATATGTCATAGTATCCAATGTTTTATTAAAAAACACTCCCAATAAGGGTTTTGGTCTTATTATAAAATGGTAGAATGAAGAAGTGTTATAGTTCATAACTATGTGTTCAATGTTGTTTATTTTTATACATCCTAAAAAAATTTCAGTGATGGTGAAATATAAAAAAAGTTATCTTATATATATTGTGATGTTATTATGTTAATGGAATAATCTATATCCATTTACTCATAAATAAAATGGGATATAGTGTGGTTGAACGGGGGTCTTGTGGACTACACTCTCACGAACAGATGCAATCTATTTTCCATAACCACATCTTGTTTATAGATATAATTATGAGATTAATATATATATATATATATATAAATAAATGTAATATTAATGGAATAATTATACTTCTGTAATAAAAATACCCCTTATACCTTCTTACCTGTGAATTATTTGGAAAAAGATAATGTCGACGTTGTGTACATGTCGACGACCGCCTCAATAGAGCAATGTGATTTTTTTTGTTATTAATTACATGGATGGTAATATGTATAAATTTAATTAATATATATGATATATATTATATAATAATTATTTTTAAAAGTTGAATTATTATTTACACATTTTCTCCCCATCTGGTTAAAACATTATATTGTCTTCATTCATATGTAATTCATTCCATCTCATTAAATGCCATAATAAAATATTATTTATCAGTAAATTATATATGAATATAATTATTTTTATATAATTAATCTATAATATATTTATATCATTATTATCATTCTAGATACAATGGATCCATGATTAATGTATTAAATTGATACACTCAAAAAAAATTAAAAACTGGTAACACAAAAAAACTATGATTTTAATAAGGAATTAAAAATGAATCAATGTTGAAATATTATAAGTCTATTTTTTAATTTATATAATTTTTGTATGTGATTATTTTTTCATTTATAAAGAATATAATTTATTATATAAGATCTTAGAGTGCTTGTGATGAAAATGGAACTATGGGTAATAGATTTCCATCTCACTTTTACTTCTCTAAGACACATTCCATATTTACCATTTTTTTATTTTTTTCATATAATTTATGTGAATGTATATTAATATTCTAATCACTAAATTTTTTTAGATAAACATATTAATTTTGTATTTTTTATGATTTTATTTTTCAATGTTACCAAAGTGGTTTGAATTTTATGTTATAATCTCTTTATTTATCTTGATAAATTATGATTTATTTTATGATGGTGAAATAATATGATCAATATATCAATAATCTCATTAATATTATTCTTATCTATTTATATCTAGTGATTAAATTTTCTAATTTCATTTTCTTCTCTCTATGTACAGATTGTTGAAAATTAATATTTTTATAGAAAAATAAGTCTTAATATTAATTAAAGATTCACTCTTTTCTACATCAATTTTTTAATAAAATTGTTTCTAAGAATGTTTTATTATTTTTTTATTACTTTTTAATTTAATTATTGTTTATGTTTAAACTTCTATAAATTAATATAATTTACCATTGATTTTCAGAATATGGTATTTTTATATTTTTATTGAATCCATGAAAATCATCATTGTATCAACATATATGACATGAAGAGTATGTCCTGCTATCACAACCACACAATTATTTGAAGATTAAATTATAAAATTCTATGATTTTATTTAAAAAAAGTTTTTCTTTAATATCTTTGAAATTTCTAGTTTTTAGATATGTTATTTCAATGTAAAGAGTGTGTTTTCCTCAAGAAATGATCTGGGTGATCATTTAAATTTATTTTCTATATAATATGACATCCTTAATTGTTTCAAAATATTTAATGTGTATACGATCCAATGTAGAATCCATATTATTTCTATAGATGGATTATTATTAATATTATAACACACTGAGATTTTAGGAATTTTCTTTCTAATTTATTTAATATGTTTGATATTTTTCTTTTCATGCAAGAGTGTAAATATAATTAATAGTATATATTAGAAAACTATTTTTTTAGACATACACAATTCCATGATAATATTGCACTATAGAAAACATAATGATTAGATTTCTCTACATGATACACCACGTTGAGATTGCTCTACATGCAATAACAACATGTCTTGTGATATACACATTATCGAGTGTTATCGACGAATAATATATCAATAAAATATTATTATTTACTAATACATTACATAATAATAAAATTTAAAATTTCAATATTAAATAAATTCGGAATTTATATATCTGAATTCATTGGTCACTAATTAATTAGAAATGAATATAGAAACAAAATTAATATAAATGGAATGATTTTATAAAATATAATTTTTATGTGAAAAGAATTTTTGTTTTAATAAAGAAAATTAATTAGTAATGGAGAATGATATTAATGATATTTATATTTTTTATACATAAATTTTTTTAATATTCATCAAATTAACTTTATATGAATATGATGAGAATAGATCCAATATTACAAATAAAAGAAATATTTTCATAAAAGCCATTTTTAAAGCCTTTTAAGGTAGAAAATTTTTGAAATATAAATTTTTTCACTTTTATAATAATGTAAGGTCAAAATAAACTTCTTATTTAAAATATAAACATTGAAATTATTTTAGGGTACATTATTTTTATTTTTTGGTGATTTTTAATTTTTTGATGGATAGAGAAAATAGTGAATTATAATTCAAATTGCCATTTAATCTAATTCCTTTAGAAGAATAAATTATATTTTAAATTAATTTTAATATTTAATTTAATAAATTTATTAATAATTAATCCAATTTAGGTCCTTGGAATCAATTCCACATTGATATTGACCATAAAAACATAGCAATCTTTTGAATGTTTTCACATTAAAGACACACATTGTAATCTCATTTGCGAGATTAAATTGGAAGTAATTTCTATCACATCTATTTTTATAACAAGAAATAATTTATTCCATATTTTGAATCAGAATAATTTTTAGTGTCTAATAAGGACAATGTAGTTTTTTTACAAAAATATTATTGAAAGTAATTAAAATTAATTACAACAATCAAGTCAAAATTAAACATAGCATGGGAATAAACTATAAACATAAGGCTCCAAATGACCTATCCAGTTGTCCAAGTCACATTTTATGGAAATATTTAGGCCATTTACCTTCAATTATTGGGTTTTTTCGAGGAATTGTATTTGGTAAAAAATCGGTAAAACTAACATTCTTTTAAAAAATACCAATTGAGTCCCCCCCCCCACTATAAATACCATGAAATATCACCCTTCATCAAACCTTTCAAAAAACATAGGGTGGGATATTATCTTCCAAATATACATCCCAACAACATTACCATAATCCATGAATCCTTTATTTGATTGAACGCATTCCAAAGTGTCCCTTTGATCAAAACCAAAAGAAATTAACCATATAAGAGTTAACATCCTCCCTCAAACTCTTATGTATTATTTTCATTCTCCACCCCTACACTCTAATTATTCCCTGAATATAAAATAGCACCTATATACTTTATATATATTTGTTATTCTGAGGTTCTAACTAAACTTTTAAACACTTTCATCTAATGCTTAGAAAAAATAGTGTTTAGGTGTACATCGAACTACCACCTCATGAAATGATGATTGTTCATTTATCATTTACCCCCATTCATGGATGATAATTATGATATAATTTTTTATATATATGATATATATGATACCTATTGTGTCGTTACTATTACTTTATTCTCTTACAACATATATCATTATACTTTCCATTTTTTTAAATATGATAATTTAATTTAATAAAGAGTGGACTACAGACCCCTCAACGTGATGTGATTCATTCACACACTACATGGAATGTTCTAAGGATGTGTTTAATTAAATTATATTATATAAATATAATCGTAATTATATTATAATTATATTGTATACATATATATATACATTCAATTCAATCTATTTCCTTCTTTTACTACAATAATAAAATAAAAACAACATTCATGCATATGTACAGCTTGTCGTCTCCATAAATGGTGTATTCCATTTCATAATTCTATATTATAATGATTAATTTAATAAGAATGTACAAAATATATATGATATTTATATCATGGGTTATATTATTAAACCACAATAAATGTATAAGGACCATCAATATTTCATTTATCATTCACTTGTTTGTGATCGATTTCCTCAATCACTCCTTATGAATATTTACACATTTCCTCCAAGTTTATGTTTTTACTTTCCACCCATGTTTTTATATTTATTTTTCAAATTGGGAAACTAAATTTCTTAGAACGTTTTTTTATTATGTGGTATTTTTTAATCATTTTTATGATGTTGGTTTCTATGAAATGAATATTCAAGTATTAAAACATTGACAACATAGAAAAATTTTGATGATAAATTCATTTTAATGGGGTTATAATGTAACCATAAGTGATTTACAGAATTATTTTCCTTAGAAATAATTATTTTTCAATTATTTATTTAATTTCAATTAATATATTCCATTCACATTTAGCTGATTTGGCGTGTGTTACACATAATACTGAGTTTTTATGAAACATCAATTATTTTATATTATTAGTGAAAAGATAAAATTATTGAATAGAAATTAAATGTGATATTATGAATAAAAATGAATAATTTTAATATTTTATTTATTATTCTTTTACATAAATAAAAAATAATTATGATAAAATATATTAGTTTGGGAAAGTCTTTATAGGTTTAAAACTAATATTATTCTTAAATAAAATGATTTTAATTCCATCCTTGAATAATAATAAAATCTATATTAGATAATAATTGAAATTAATATGAAAAAATAAATTTTATTTTTTAATTTAGAAAGTTGATATTTTTCAGAGTGAATTTTTGGGATTTTTCTAAGAAACACAATATTTTGGTGAATAGAAATAATTGTTGCACTTTATTTAAAAACAATCACTTTCGTTTAAATAATTATTACCAGTAAATTATATTTTAATTTTATTTTTAAGTCAATGTAGATAAATAGTGAATATATCTATCTAATGTAGTTCATTGGTGTCAATTTTATATTGTAATTATATATAAAAAGTTACTGAAATTTTGAACATTTTTACATTAAAAACCCACATTCCAACCATGTCAACAGGATTGTTGTTAATCATAATTTTCCCAATTTAATGATTTGCATTTTTTAAAGATTACATAAAAAAATCTAATATTTATAATATTTATCTCCATTAATAAAAAATTAATTTTTGATAAAAATAATTAGTGAAAGTGATTAAAAATAATTATGGTTATTAAGGTAAAATTAAGCATAACTAGGGGAGAAACCTTAATCATCAGAACTAAACTAACCTATACACCTATCCAAAAATCTATTATATGTAGTAATTAGACCATATACCATATTTTTTAATATTTTATGTATTATTGTAATATTATAAAATAGATGTTCTCTATATAGATATTTAATTAAGGTAAAAGAGAAAAATGAACTTTCTATTCATTTAACATTTATAAAACATTAAGATATGTACCGAACATAATAATTTAGGTAATATGTATCCCTTAGAATGATTTTTTATCTAATACAGCAATTAAATTATATAAATATATACATACACATCATTTTATTTAATTCTTTAAATATGATAATAAAATTGAAATATTGTTCATGAATATGTACACCCTACCATCTTGATGAACAATGTATTAAATTTCATACATATATATTATATCGATCACTATAATTAACATATAATAAATATACATGATATTTATATCATGGTTTAAATTATAAAAACATGATATATGTATAAGGGCCAATGATATAAAAAATTAATTCACATGCGAAAAACCAAGATAATATTTCCCAATGAGTATCTTTAACTTGAAATTGTTAGAAAGAGGGTAATATAATGTCATAATAATAACAAATATGTCGTTAGATACAATAATATGGTTATTTGATATTGTTATAATAATCTTCTATTTATTATAAATTTGTTTTTAATGAGAACAACTAGAGTTAAGATACATGGTAAGGGATTTTCATCTCACTTTTTATTTTTCTGTGATTCATGTATTATTCACTACATAATTATTTTTTGTTCTATATAATTACAATGGATATATAATTAGAATTATAAAATTAAATTTATGCGTATTTACATATACAATTTATGATCCTTCTTTTATGTGGATTATGTTTCAAATGATAACAAATCAGTACATTAATATTGCCACAATTTTCCTTCATTGAGACACATGCCAGGATATGCACCTATATTTTTATGTGAAGGGTATATAAAAAATTTTACATGTTAAATCATTAATATCAACCTTTAAATGATATTTTATGATCCTTTTAATTTCATTTTCTTACATGAGGAGTATTTTTCAATGTTACCTTATGGTAATAGTCTATTGAAACAATGTCATTATTTAACAGGATTTTTTATGACTATGGTTACATTTATGAAATATTATGAACCATTTATTAAGAATTATAATGAATTTTTTTATCATATGGAAATTCATGGTATCTTTATTTAATTGTAGTGTTTTCCACTATTTAGTATATATGATTTTTAGGAATCTATATTTATGAATGTCTGACAATACCTCTCTATTCAGTTAGAATCAACGATAACTCAACAACCTTATTTATAATATGTGTTTCAAAAAGTTTTCAGGAACTACTTTTACATTTTCAATGTATTTTTAAAGAAATTTTATCAAAATTTATTCAAGATTCATTTATATGTTTTAAATATATTTTCAATGAACTGTATTTCAAAATGTGTTCATGATTTCATTATATGTTTGCAATGTGTTTTTAAGGAAAATGTTTTTAAATATGTTTTGACTCTTATTTTATAAGTTTCAAGAAATAGTTTTAAAATATTTAAATCTTCATTTATGTGTTATGATGGAATATAGTTTCAATAAACCTTTAAAGCTTATTTTATAATGTTTCAATGAAAAAATATTTAAAAATTTTGTCAAAATTTTTCAAAACTAGTTTCAAACTTTTTCCAATGTTTTATTATGTTTTCTCAAGGAAAACTAGTTTCAATATTTTTTCATACTTCATTTATAAGTTTGCTGGGAAAATGCTTTTCAAAATTATTTAAAGCATTATTTAATAGTTTTCATGGAAAATCGTTTCCAAAATTATTTTAATCCTTCTTCATAAGTTAATAAATTGTTTTAATGAATATGGTTTTATAATGTGTTTTTATTTTAAAATAAAATTTTAAAATAAGATATGATATTTTAATCAAGAATTGTTTTTAAAGATATTTAAAAATTATTTTACTTCTAAGATGACATATGTTGATGATACTCATTCCTTTCCGAGAAATTATCCAATAGTTAAATTCATATTATTTAACTAAATGGTTACTGTTTTGATGGAATAATGTCCGTGAAACTCATTTCTCTTTCATGGGATAAATTTTTTTGAACCCTGATTCATTTAATAGGTTATTATTTGGATAAAATTATTATGATACAAGTATATTGTTCCATATTTTATGTTATTATTACATGTTTATAATGTTCGTTTCATTTCATGGGTTGTGAAATAATTATTTAGGATTTTTTGGAACATTTATTTATGATTTATTTATTATATGAATGAGACATATATCTCCCTCTTACTCATTGGGTAAATAATTATATCTCATGAGATAGTCTAATTTGGTTTTGGGAGTGAACCTTGACTACTAAGATGGACAATGGAGTGAACCGTGACTAACAATAACATATGGGTATTGATATCATACTACTAGGATTTCTTTGGGAGTGAACCATGACTATGAAGATGTCCATGGGTGTGAACCACGACTACCAAGATGGTATGATATGTGAAATCATACTACAATCATAGACTTAGTGATGATTCCTTCAATACTATGAATATTATTTAATGTGATTTTGTATCTACATAAAAGTCTATGTATTATTTATATTGTTTTCTTTCATGTATTATGTTTTCTATTTAATTATTATTATTATTTTCTATTAATCTATAATGATTTATGAAATTATTCATGTTTATGAAATTTTATTTGTAGGGTGTGATCTTATAAAGTTATAATCACATTCCCAAACCCCAATTCTAATTTTTATACATACATTTCTCCCATGTTTTCCCTTTCTATGAACACGTGACCACCCCTTTTATGTTTCTTTCACCTGGTTATGAATAAATATTTCATGTTTGATATGCCTAAGAGGGGTAATTGTCATGGAGAACCTTGTGGGAGATCATTTTTCTCACTCATGTACCAATTTTTATATTTCCATTTTTTTAAGGGATCTAAACTAATATTCTCTTTCGGCATCCATTTGGATAATTTTTTAAGTATTTCGCAAAAGTAATGTAATGTATATGTGTGTTTAGACTGGTTCGTTATTGTTTTTATCAAAATGATGGATTAGATAACCTTTGGAATCTATGATGATAAAAATTCATGGTGACCCATATGAATATTTTAAAGGATATGTCTAGAAATGTCTATATGGATAAGTACAAGGATGGGTTATTGTTTTGGTAATTGAGCCATAATTTTGGTAATGGAATGTGGGAGTGTTTTCCTAGAAATAAATCAAATTCTAGATACTATATGTGGAATTGTTTAAATAATATATATATCTAGGATTATCATATCTAACAAGGTTTGTCAGGCCTGGCCCAACATTACCTAGCACATAACAATGGGCCATACTGTGCACGTAGTAAGACACTCCTGGGTAATATGATTTGAAATTCAGAAAATCTTCACAAATCTTGATGAATGATTTAAATAGATGTTCGAAATGAACAACCTAGGATAAACCTAAGATGTCATCATTTAAAATATTTGTGTCATGATTTCTTCTTCTTATATCTAATATTTTGTTTTCATGAGGTCTTCCTCTATGATATGTGTTTCACACCCTATGTATTCCGGTTTCAGTAAATGGTGAGAACTAGAAGTGATGTGGTTAAAATTTAATGTTTCAGATCATGAATTTATGGGAATTTTATAAATCAACTTCCCAATTGAGAATATCATAATGATATTAATGAATCTGGAATTATAATTGGTTATGCTATTGAAGATAAAGAGACTTAAAATGACATGTGAAAGGTATGTGATATTGTTACAACATTGATTATATTAAACATAATTGGGACAATTATATTGAGGATAAGAAACTATAAATCATGATTCATATATTATATTCTGGGAAACTTTATTAAGGAGTAACACGATGAAGCCTAAGTTACGGGATAATAATAATGTTGGATGAATGAAGTATTAATGTTTTTCATTTAAAAAATCATGTTATATGAATGATAAAATATAAAAGGATTACTCTATTTATGTTTTATAAGTTTATTTAAATTTTGAGATTAATTTTTCTAACAGACTGGTAATGCGATTTAATGAAATGAAAACATTTTCAATAAGGGAAGAAAAACATTAATATTTTTTTTATGTTAGGATAATTTAGTTTGGATAAAGATATATGGGACGTGAATATATAAATTAGATGGTACTGATTACCTTGGAACTAAGTAAGGAATTGTTGATAGGTTTTTTTCTATATTATTGTTGAGGAGTAATCCATTTTGTATTAAAGGAATAGATCCAATATACTACAGAATAAGGAAACATGAATATTATCAATAATTATTTATGGAAAATCCGGTTTTGACCATAATTCAAGAGAATATACAATGTGGATATTCTCATGTTTGGAATGTAATAACCATGAGATACTTTATGAGATAAGTGGTATCAACATTTAGATGAATTAGTGACCTTGATTCTAACATTTTGTATTTTTATATTTTATAAGGTTTATAAGGTTACCTATTATAGAAATGTTTAACTATAACATTGAAAAAAGTATTTATGTGTAGAAATTATGTCAAAACATTGTGAAATGAAATTTTTATGTTTAACCTTACATCATGTATGACCACCGTATTTTGGAAATTATATTGGTGTGGTTTCATAAAAGTAAATAAAGTATATCAGTTGACAAAAATCAGGTCTGGATAGCCTGTGATCCAAGAACCCATGACTGAAGGATGATAAGGGTCGCACTCCTACAACTGGCCTATGTGATGTCTTATTTAATGTTTAATTATTTCTCATGAATAAATATTAATGATGAACGGATAGAGTTAAATTTTATATTTATATATTAAGGTATTATCTATATTTATTTTGTATATTATTTTTAAGAAAATAGTTATACTTTTCATTATTTCATGGGTCATAATTTCGGGCATCCATTTCGTTGTGTAATGGATTAATATTAAATTGATAAAAACACAACCATAGAATGAAATTATTATATAAATATATAAATTAAGTATATATACTTATATTATTGGTTAAGAAAAATAATTACTCAACATTAGGAAAATGATAATAATTTTTTTGTATAAATATGTTTTCTTAATCAATGGCCTTTAATGAATAAAAAATTTATAAACTCATGTCCCACAACATTTCATGATTATTCACTTTTTTTTATTTATGACATTAAACATTACCTATAAATATTTACGATTTTACTACATTTCAATGTCTCCACTTTCGACCATTGTTCTCCGATATGGAATCCTAGTTATTTTTTACTTTGTTTAACTGTTAGGTTTTTAACATTCAATTTTTAATGGAATTTCTAGGAATCATTTTTACAAGGTGGGTTTACATTCCGGGAACCCTACTTTATTAAACTTTTAATAACCCTAACAAATATTTATGGTGAAATTCGTATTAATCATAGTAGAATGTTATACCCTGAGCATTTGGGAAATTTTATTGATTTAATTTACTATTTATTATATTTTTCATTTTACACACCACATAACAGTGTTAGATTAATATATATTAAATAACAATTTTTATATTGTGTTATACATAATACCATGTTAATCATTCCCTAAATAGATCTAAATTTTTTATTTCTATACACGCTTCCCCCTGGTGAGCTTGCGCTACACACAACATCAACTTGTCTTCTGATACTTGCATTAACGAGTGTTACCAAACCATAATGTATTATTAATATATTATTATTTAATAAGTTATAACATAATAGCTTAATTTATAATTAAATTATTATAAAACATATCAATATCTATAGTTGAATGAATTGGTTAACTTTTAATTATAAAATAATACATAAACCAAATAAATATAATGGGAATGATTATATAAATAAATATTTTAGGTGAAAATGAAAATTTATCTTAATAATTTAAATTATTAATTAAATTAAATTATATTGATTAAATATATTTTTTATATATTAAAAAATATATATTCATCCATTTCATTTTATATGCATAAAACGATAACATACAATAGTTTTCACATAAAAACCAATATTTTCATAAATGTGGTTTTTACAACCTTTTTTTCAAAGATAATTTAAATATAAATATTGGGAATTATATAAATTAAATATATACAAAAGAACTTTATATTATAATGTGAATTAAATAAATTAGGTTTTGGTAAAAAAAAATATTTTTTAGTAATGTTTCATTTTTTGACAAATTGTGAAAAATACTGAATTTTATTTCAAATCAATTTTTTCAAATAATATATTTATATGGATAAATTTTATTTGAAACTATATTTAATGTATAATTATATAAATATTTATCAATTAATCTAATTTGGTAATTTTTATTAATTTCATCTTGAAATTGACTATAAAACTCTAGCGAACATTTGTATGTTTTTACATAAAAACCCTTATTATTATCCAGTCTATAGGTTTAAATTAAAGTTAATTTCTAACGGTTCTATGATTGAAATTTGAAAAAATTGGATTCCATTTTTTGAATCATAAAAATTTATCATTTATAATAATGTGAAATTAATTGTTTACCATAAATTTTATTGAATGTAAATAAAATTAATAACAACAATAAAGACAAAATTATGATTAATATGGGAATAAAACTCATTCTTAAGAGCCCAAATTACCAAGGATGTTTTCCTTTATCCATTTTATAGTAAATATTTTGTCATAAAACATACATTATTTTTTATTGTTTTTTTAAATTTTCAACATGTTCTAAAAAATACCAACCAGATATTTTCCGTCCTTGATAAAACAACACCACAAACACCCTTCTTCACACCATTAATACAACCTTGGTTTAGAAAATTTCTAACCAATACATTTCAAAACATTCATAGCTTTACTCATTCAGTCACTCTTTAGCAAAAATATATCCAAAGAACCCCATTAGTGAAAAACAAATGGAGTTACCCAAAGAAGAGGTTGAATCCTCCCTCAAACTCCATTATGTTAGTTTCATTCTATACTCCATCCAAAATACACATTCCATGCTCATAAAAACACAAGAAATCTAAATATAATGAAAATATATTTATTCAATGGGTTTGGGATATACTTCTGCTGTAAGAACCCGTATCTTCTTCTCATGTATGTTTTTCACATTTCTGGTGTTTTTGAAAAAAAATTAGGAGTTTTTGGAAATTTTTAATGTACAAGACGTGGACTTATATGAACATGTCATGTATAGTTTTTCCAAATGTTATCGTGTGCTGACCGTGTAACAGCTAAGCACACACCCGTTTGTGGTGACCTGGAGACTGCCTAATGTGGGGGTCGGTAAGGGAAAGTACATTCCATGTACTTCTAATGTACAAGACTTGTACATTCATTTTTTTATTAAATGGACCGTTGAGTTCTCTGAATCGAAATCTTTTAGTTGAATTGGAATAACATCAGTGAGTTCTCTATTCTTCTTGAACCTTATTTCCAGAATTCTCTTATTCGATGTGTTTTCATCTGTTAAACTTTTTTGACGTTCTGGTATATCTATGATGTTCTAGGAAAATCCATGGCCAGATATTCATGTTTATCAATCTCATGTTTCCATGTTAGGTGGTTTGTTTCTTTTAGTAGTTAGTCATTAAATTTTATGTGCAAAAGTACCCAATACCCAAGAACAAGGTATTGCGTGTTTATGTACCTGATATGATTTAGATGATTGATTAGAGGTCAATTGAATGAGAATAGGGTCAAATTATATGTTATGGATGTTTTTCCCATGCCTTTATTGTTAATGATTGATTGGTCTTGCTTTGCATGATAGGATGATTTCTTTCCTTTCAAAGTACTAATGGGATGGAGTAATATTATTTATCTAACATTATATTATTTTTAGACTATTTTCCATGTTTTTCTTGAGGTTTAAATAGTTTATTATATATCATTGTTCTCGATTGACCTACACAGGGCCGTGAGAACCTGGTGGAGTAGACCATTGGGAGAATTGACGTTGAGGGATTCTCATGAGTGTATGTTTTCCATTATGATGTGTAACCATAGGGGGAATGAACGTAAGTGCTTATTCAGAGTGTCTATAGTTTCTCAATGTGGGCCATAGAGATAACTTCGCATTGAGTTCTTCCCATGACTTCCATTTAGTTACCAATACGAGACTATAGTGGGAATTGACATTGATAGATTCCTCAGAGAGTGTGTGAAAAAACAATAACATGGGTGTTAGACAGTGGGTACATCCCAGAGGGTTGCATGGGTTTGATTTGGTTGGAATAAAGGTGTTATGTTGTGAGTACTTCCCAGAGAGTTCCCTTCTTAGGATTAGCTGCTTACTTGATATCTAATAATTGAATTAATTTCAAATCGTTGGATTGTTTACTTTTGAGTACTTAATTTTTTACTACTTCATTTGGATTATAGCCCGCCATATATATACACTGACTATTAGGAATAGATATTTGGGTGGGAGTATACTAGGATTTACTCTCACACCCTATTTGGATCGTGCTTTTTGGCCAAAAAAGATTATATTTCTGCTGGTATAGATTAGGCCAAGCTCCATTCTACATCAGGGACTCGATTGTTGTGGAGTTGGGGAGTATAGGACCCAGATGAGGCTTATGATGCGGTGGATAATTTTATATATTTTATATTATAAATTGTTTTAGTATTGTATTCCAGTATTGTGACATATTTTTCTTCATTCTTAGACATATGTATCGTGCATCATATATATATATATGTGTGTGTGTGTGTGTGTGTGTGGTCAAGTTGTTTATTACATTTGTTGTTTTCCTATTGCTAGTTTAAAATCATCCACTATTCTTACCTATTTTACTTCCACTGTGTTACTCTTCCTATGAGTGTATAGATTCCCCACTATCACACCCATGGCCCTCACTACTAGTCGGCAGCCTCTATCATTCATGAAAATGTGCTTGAGGAATGAGACCAACCGATTATGGGGCACCTCTGGGCGGCTCCCAGAACCGGGATGTTACAACGTGGAATCCGTGGAATTCCTTTATTCCCGACTTAATGTTTGGATCCTATTTCCAGGGATATGAATAATTGGTAATTGGTAATATGATCTTCCCGAGAGTAGCTAACCATTGTATAAGGAAATTCCAATCTACCTTGTTATTGAAATTTTTTTGGTTTTTAATTTTACAGTTGATTTGATTTCACTGTTGGGTGATTCACATGTTTTGTGCTATTTTCGTTGAAATTATTAAGGTTAAATTTCTATTGCAGCCTGATGAGATGAGGGAATTCCATCTCATGAATCATATAGGAATTTATTAGATATCACATGGATGGAATCCATTCCATGATATTTACTTGCATTTTAGATTGCATGTTATTGTGATAAATGTTGTGTTAGATAAGCATGTTGTTTACAAAGATTCCATGATAGAATACCTTTTTTGATAGGGTATTGAATTGTGTAAGGTTTTGTTTAAATGAATGCAAAATAATTGGTTCTTGATGTGTTGTGGGCCCTCATGGACTGAAATGTTGTGGTTTATTGCTCTTATATATATATATATATATATATAACATGTATAAGATTCCAATATTTGATTCACGTGGAGTATGGGCCTTAACGGATCAAAATTTGGAACTCTACTGTTAATCTAAGTGTTTTTCTGGGATTTGAAGTAGTTTTTGAGGATTACAGTCTAGATGAACCCAGAATAAATGGTGTGTAATGATGAATACACTCCATGAATCCTTCTATTTGGTAAGGAACAATATTTCATGGTTTCAAGTCGTGTACTGTATGTACATGTCATATAGTCTCTAACCGGGTCACTAGGGGTTTGGGCAGAGACACGGGGCTGGGAAATCTTTTTTAGGACATGCCGTGTACAAGATTTACAGGTCGTGATTCATAGACCATGTGTCCACCCATGTGACTAATGTCCTTGATAGATGAAAACATAAGTTGTACATGCCATCTCATGCTTGAACACACCATTTAGTGTAACCTTTTTTATTTGTACTTTTAACTAACAACACATGTCGGTGAGGTTCATCAAGTACATGCCAGGTCTGGAACTGATATGCCATGTAGTCTTGTTCTAGGAGAAATATGTGGCTTAGCCATGTAGAAGAACTCTTATAGGGAAAGTGGATTTGTGTACATGCCATGTGTTATGACAACATGCCGTGTGGATGGGGTGTCACACAACCTTAGTTTACCAAAGTATACGCCCATGTGATGTCTTAAGGGAACACACCATGTAGTCATTATACACATCGTGTATTAATGTTTTGAAAAACATGAATGATTTAAATACATCAATCCATTGTTACATTTCTATGTTTCATCCCTTGTTAATATTGATCTAAGTTGTGATCTTGAACTTGTAGAGTCATGCCACCGAGACATCGTCCAATTGTCTTCCCATTATAGAGAAGTGATCAGACACTGGATAATTTAGAACAGGGACAACCGGTAGATCCTCCATTTTTTTTAATGTCACCAGCCATTATCCTAGATATACGTGTCGATGTACTATTCTGAGAGTGCTTCATGTGGTTCCTACAAACCATCCTAGGGGTACCGTGTCTTGTCCCATCTATGGTAGAGTAGACGTGGGTTTTATAACAGTAGAATCCTCCCACATTCACTGGGGTAGTTGAAACCGAAGTTGTACATGTTGTGTCCATATAGAACACGCTGTGTATAGTGAGTTGTGAAACCTGTCTTGTGACTAAAAACACGGGTCAGTGAAGTTCGTATAGTACACGTCATTTCTGGAAATAATATTCCATGTAGTCCTTTTCATGGAGATCCATGTGTGTTAGTTGTGTAGAAGAACACGGTTGGGGGATGTGGATTCGAGTACATGTCGTGTGATAAGACAACACACTGTGTGTATACAGTGTAACATGATTAGGGTTGAAAAATGTGCACGCCCATGTGAATACATAAGGGAACACGTAGTGTAGGCATTATACACACCATGTATCCATGTATTGAAAGACCTAAATGATTTCTTTCTCTTGTTCCTTCTTACACATATATGTTTTAGTCCTAGATAATATTGATCTAAGGTGTGTGGTTAAACTTGCAGAGTCATGCCTCCAAGACACCCTCTGGTTGTACACTAGTTAATGGTTTCTGATCAGACACCAGTGATGGCCGATCAGGGACTATAAGAAGATCCTCCAGTTTTTTTAGTTTTGGAAACATCCATTATCCCTGATATAGGTTCCAATGCACAATTACGAGAGTGAATTATGAGGCTTATGCAGACCCTATATGGTGTACCACATCCTACCCCAGCTATGGCTTAGTTTACGAAGGTATTCCAGTTGCTAGATCCTCCCACCTTCATAGGGGAAGAAGGACCTCTGGCTGTAGATTAATCATTATAATCCATGCTATATACCTTGAAGCATATAGAGACACCTCTAGAGAAGAGGGAAACGATCTCTACGTATAATCTTTGGGATTCTACCCATAGATGGTGGGATGTAATCTCACAGGTGGGGCGCCCGTAGGTTATGGTGTGGGATGAGAGTCAGTATTCCTTCTATGACTTCTTCTACTGGGAGACTTTGAGGGTGGATAGAGCTTGAGAGTTCATATTTCTGGATTTGGGTACTATTTCTATAATGGTGTATTATTCTTGCTTCATTGATATGTTGTACTTCATGCCTATTCTAGAAGGTGATGAGTTATTTATGGAAAGAATGTTTGAGAATGGTCTAAGGCATGACATCTGATCTTAGGTGAACATCTTCTGGTTGAATTCCATCACTTCTATAGTCAACCAGGTGATTATCACGGAGTGCAATATGAGGGATTATGGAGTGGTGAGCTAGGGTGGTTTGACATCCGGAGTTGGTATCCCTCCTACTAAAAGTAGGAGGCACCGAAAGGAATCTACACGTGGGGATCTAAGGAAGTGGGACACTCCTTCTAGTATCCAAGTTTTGTTCTACCATTGCGAAAGAGAAGTCATATGTGGACACATTTCTTAAGAGACCCAATGGTGTACGGATCTTGCAGCATGATGTGCCATCTTTGGTGCTTTTGTAATAACTTCTCACTGACAGCAGCTGATAGGGGTTCTTCTATGACTCCACGTTATAGAGTAGCAGAACCGGTTTATCACCAGTCTGGGAACTAGAGTTCTATCAGCAGCACAGGACGAGGTGGAGATCGTGGTAGTGGAATCCAGTCACCAGGATTGCAGTGACAACTTGGTGGATCAGCTCAGAGTCTCCAGGCAGGATCACGGGGCTGTAGTGCTTGTCAGTGTTTTGTAGTGGAGTAGACCACACATGAGAATGATATCAAACCCTCTATAGTCTGATGTACAATCCTAGTTCCCTCAGTCTTATCTTTTTCTCTTTTGGATACATGATCTTTCCATAGCATTATACGTGTTGCTGTTCTGGATATCCTTGTGCTATATATCATTTCTTTGACTGATATATTGATGTTAGAAACTCTATTGGGGAAAAATGGCTACTGTACAATAGATAAAAGGGTTCCCTCTAGAGGTTGGTGGGTGTCACTTCTTATAAAACCTCTATGTCTAAGAGATGACAGGCTAGGATTTCATTCTCATAATGGACTTGTTAGATCCCTTCTAGGCATTTGTTGATTGCTAACATCGTAGGAAGGGTTTCACAACACCAAATAGAGGATTGTTTTTTCATTTGGGTGAATGGGATGTCCAAGAAAGCAGAGTGGGACATGAGCATAATTGGATGGGAGGAGATACATTCTAGATTTCTAGTCTTTGTCTAGATGACTAAGGGAATTCATAGATGGGCATTCTTCCATAGGTGGATCATTTCAGAGATGTATTTCTAAAGGACTTTTCAGGTTTTCCTTTGGATCGAGAGGTTAATTATCTATTTATATTGTTCTAGGAGAGGCACTGGTGTCTGTTACTCCTTATAAAATCACTACACTAGAGTAATGGAAGCTCTATAAGTCCACAAGATAGGAGGGCTACACCAAAGTCAGGGTAGCTCAAGAAGTCCACCTCTCAAAGATTGAATTTAGATCTGGTTACCATAAGTTGCACATTAGACCATATGATATACCTCTTATAGACTTTTGGAGTAGGTATGATCTATATGAGTATGTGGTTATGTCATTCGGTCTCATGAACACACCTGCAGTTTTCATGGAACTGATGAAATGATTGTCCCATCCATACATGGATTCTTTTTTGGTCGTCTTCGGGGCTGATATCTTGGTGTAATATCACTCTCAACATGACCATGTCACACATATCGAAATCGTTTTGAGTTCACTGAGAGAGCATTATTTATATTCTATTCTCTCAAAATACCACTTTTGGATGGACCAAATTCACTTCTTGGGTCATGTTTCTTCATAGATAAGAGTATCAATGGAACTATAGAAATTGAGAGCAGTAGTTTCTAGGATCATCACAAGAGTATATTTTAGGTACAATGTTTTCTAGGGTTGGCTGGTTACTACTTACATTTTATATAGGAAATTTTACACTTAACAGTTCCATTAACAGTCCTAATCAAGAAGGGTGTGAAGTACCTGTGGTTAGATTCTTGTGAGTCAGTCTTTCAGTAGATGAAAAGAGGTTGAATTAAGAACTAATACTAGTATTTCTAGAGATAGGAAAAATCTACACTATATACTATGATGTATCAGGTATCGGGCAGGATGTTGTGCTTATGTAGGGAGAAGGAGTCGTTGTGAAAAGTTCTCAGTATATGGGGCCAGAAGAGAGGAATTACTAGATGCACTATCTTGAACTGGATTAATTTTTTCATGCTTTATGCTTTTGAAGACACTACATATTGGGAAAGGATATTGTGGTTTTCACCGACCATAAAAGTCTTGAGTATATCTTCACTCAGTGTGACCTGAATTTGAGACAACAATGGTTGATTTAGTACCGTCAGTCTTTTGACTTTGAGCATGCCTACACTCATAGGAAACCAAAAGTTGTGGATAATCTATTGAGCATGAGGAATCAAATAGAGGCAGTTTAAGATTCTTGTAGTGAGTGGCAGCTTATGAATATATTCTCTGAGATGTATTGGGGGGTGCACGATAGTAAGGGGTAGACATTTCAATCTTCTATGACTTTTACCTCTAATCTACTTGATCGTGTATGAATGAGGAAGATATCAGATTTTTAAGTCCTAGTCCCATGGGAGTGTGCTTTAGGAGAGGATCCTCCTCCTTGATGGATAGTAGGCGAGGATGAGATCCTAAATTTTCATTGTTGTGTATGGTTTCTATCAGACAGATGCAAGGAGCTGATGCGGGACTTTCATTCCTTAGCTTGGGCATTTCATCCTGGTGTCACAAAGTTGCATCATGATCTAAACCATAATTTTTGGTGGACATGTATGCAGAGAGATGTTGTTGGGTTTGTTAGGTGATGTTCCACCTATTAGAAGGTGATTGCCGTGGATTAGGGACTAACATGGATTTTGCAGCAGTTACCCATTCCCATGTGGAAATTGAACAAAGTCGTGATGTGCTTCGTGGCAGGTTTGTTGAGGTCACCTTGATGGAATGATGAAGTTTCATTTGTCATTGACATACTCATCAAGTTTTCTCACTTAATTCCAATCAAGGAGACCATAATTGGTAATGAGATAGGCTGTTGTAAATCTACAAGATTGAACATCTACATGGGTTTCCACACTCCATTGTTTCATATAGAGATGTTCATTTTTCATCTCAGGTATGGAAGGGACTTCATAGGTCATTTGGTATATAGGTACATTTGAGTACAACTTACCATCTGCAGACAGATGGCCAATCCGAACATACGATTCTAGTGCTTGAGGACATGCTTTGAGAATGCATCCAAGATTTTTGTGGTTCAATGTATAAGCACATATCTATTGTGGAGTTTTCGTACAATAACATTTTTCAAGAAACTATTCAGATGACACCTTATGAGATTTTTTACGGTAGTCCTATCTAATCACCATTATGTTGATTAGATTCTAGAAAGGTAGATATTATGGGACATCCTCTTTCCCATGAGACCATGGAGTAGATAATGTTGATTTGGAAAAGGATGGCTATTGCACAGTCTGGACAGAACTCTTATGCGGATCAATGGACACTGCATCTGGAGTTCGAGGTCGAGGAACAAGTTTTTCTTGTGTGTCACACCATGGTTGGGAAACAAAATTATTAGGAGACAGGGTAAGCATTCACTAAGAGATTATGGACTATTCAAGGTGTTGGAGAGAGTTTTTCTGGTTGCCTATCAGTTACAGTTACCTCATAGGTACTGGGATTTTCATGACACCTTCCACATATCTCAACATCGACATTACTTCTTATACCCACCTCATGATTCTCAACCCGAGGAGGTTGAGTTAGTGTTGGATGCCTAATTTAAGGAGCATCCATTCTAGATTGTGGATCGAAGCATGAAAGTTCTTTGTGGCTGGTATGTTCCTATGGTACGAGTGCTATGGTAGCACGGGTGAGTATTGGACGAGACCTGGGAGAGGGAGGCCGATGTACGATCCCAGTGGCCAGATATTTTCGAGTATTCTTCTTCTTCACCTCCTTTTAAGGGAAATTAGGGGACAAATTTCTTTAAACAGTATGTTTGTATGAACCTAGATCCTCCTCTCAGGTATTTATTTCTTTTTTATGGTTTTTTTAGAAAAAAATAGGAGTGTCAGGAATTTTTTGATGTGCATGACATGTACTTATATATACATGTCGTGTACTCTTTTTCCACACGTAGCCATGTGATAATCATGTAACAAACAAGCACACATCCATGTGTGTTGACCTAGAGACTGTATAATATGGGGCTATTAAAGGAAAGTACACGCTGCATACATATAAAGTACATGATGTGTACTTTCTTTTTATTCATTAAACGGATCAGGGTTGTGTCTAATTGGAAGAAGTCTCTTCTTATTTGCCTTCTTTGATTGAGAGCATCTATACGATGCTGATCCTTCCCTGAGCCGCCGATCAAGCATCTATTCTCAGAATCGAACTCTATCAGTTACATTGGAATCCCATCGGTGTGTTCTCTCTTCTTCATGAACCTTGTTTCGTGATTTCACTTCTCCTGTGAGTTATCCCTGGATGAACGTTTTAGATGTCTATGTACATATATGGCGTTCTAGGGATATTCGATGCCTGATATTCATGTATATCATTCTCACAAAGCAGATTTAGGTCTTTTGTGCTTTTCTATAGTTATTCTTTGATTTTTTTGTGCAATATTGCCCAATACCCAAGAACGGGGTATAGCGTGTTTATGGATTTAACACTGTTTTTTCCTACAATGATTTATATGCTTTAGTATAGTTGAATTGATTAGTAATATGGTTAATGGTTATTCTATAGATGTGTTTCACATGCTTGTATATTTTATAACTTTTTGGTCTTGTTTTTCTCGATAGGCTGCTTTTTTCAATTCCTAGTGCATATAGGATGGAGTAATATAATTTATCTGACAGGTTTGTATGTTGTAGACTGTTTGTCCAAGTTGTTCTTGAAGAATAATTTGGTATTTATATATTTTTTTGCACGATTGACATACACAGGGCAGTGATAACCTTGTGTAGTAGACCATAGGGAGAATCGAAGTTGAGGGCTTCTCCAATGTGTTTTTTTTCTATTACGATGCGAGACTATTCGGGGAATTGACATAAGTGCTTCCTCAGAGTGTATGTAGTTCCTCAAAGTGGGACACATGGGGAATTGGATGTTGAGTGCTTCGAGATAGCAGATTTTTGTTACTGATATGAGACTATAGGGGGAAGTATCAGTGAGTGCTTCCTTAGAGATTATATGAAGAATCTGTACCATAGGGGTTAGAATGTGGGTACATCCTATAGGGTTGCTTGGATTTGTTTTGGTTGTACTAGAGAGGTTAGGGTGTGATAAATTCCTTTAGGGTTCCCATCTTAGGATTAGCTGTTTAGTTGATATCTTATAATTGAAAGCATTTGAAACTGTAAGATTGTTTTCTTTTGAGTAATTCATAGTTTTCTTCTTCATTTTTATTATAGCCTACCATATATATTCACAGACTATTAGTCACATATCATTGGGTGATTACCTATTGATATTTAGTCTCACACCCTGTTTTGGTCATGATTTTGGGCACAAACAGATTATATTGATGCTGGTATAGATAAAGGTAAGTGTCCTTCTACTTCAGGTACTTGATTTCTGAGGAGCTAGGGAGCATGGGACTAGGCATGGGCTTGTGAGGTTGTACTGAATTGTATATGTTGTATCTTGTACTTTGGTTTATTATTGTATTACAACACTGTGAATATTTTGGATGGATTCCAAGACATATGTATCATGCATCATATATATATATATGTGTGTGTGTGTGTGTGTGTGCGTGCGTGTGTTCGAGTTGTTTATTACATCAATTGTTTACCAATTGCATGTTTTACTCCTTCTGATATTGCTATCTATTTTACATCTGTTGTGTTACTCTACCAATGATGACATAGTTTCTCCACTATTTCACCCAAGGCCCTCACAACTAGTCAATAGCCTTGAGAATTTGGGAAATTCTCTTGAGGCCATGTGACCAACCGGGTACGGGGCACCTCTGGATGGATCCCAGAACTGAGACGTTACATCTACACACTTCCATCTGATAGGTATGAAACATACTATTTACTTGTATGGTGAACTACCACCTCATGAACTGACAATTGTTCATTTTTCCTTTACCCCCATTATTGTTTGAGAATTATAATGGACCGAATTTATATGAATTATATTATATATATGATATATATTATGTCTTTAAGCTTCTGTATTTATTTTTTACAACACATATCTTTATAATTAATATTTTTATGTAAAAATAGTAATTTCATTTTAGTATGGACTATCACCACATCAAAGCAATCTGACTCATTCAAACACAGCATGGAATGTATAAAGGTTGTGTTCAGTGGAATTACATGATTTATATGATATAATAATACTATTTTAATGAGGATATATACATATATATATATATATTTCAGTTTCTTTTTTTCTATCAATATGATAAAAAACAGAAATAATGTTCATGTGCATGTACGACCTACCGTCCCCATAAATGGTGTAAATTATTTCATATTTCTATGTTCTATATATTATTATAGTACACATATTATATATATAAATTATTATTATTTAATGGTTTATATTATAATAATCCTAATATATGTATAATGAAAGAATGATTGACCAATTAATACACATGAAAAAAACAAAAGGAATATTAACCAAAGAGAAATCATAACATTAAATTGTTAACAAGAGGGTAACATAAAGTCATTATCAAACCAAATATGGTATTTTATAAAATAATTTTGTTCTAGGATACCTATATAATAAAAATATATTTATTATAATATCAGTTTGAACAAGTACGAAGAGATTGAAGACACGAGGTAATTGAATTTTATCTCACTAATTATTTCATGGGATTCATGTTTTATTAAACACTATTTTATTTTATGGACTGTGTGTACTACCCTCAAATATAATATATTATTATTAAACCTAAATTTATTTTTATTTAATAACCCATTTTATTATATTCCTTCCATTTGGTTTATAATTCAAAAGTTCCTAAATCTGTAATATAATTTTTTTTGAATTTTCCTTCCATGGGACACATGCAATGATATGAACCTATATTTTTATTGTAGGTTGATATACAACTGTTGACATGTAATAACATAAATATAAACTTTTTCATGTTATTTTATAGTTCATGTGTTTTAATTTTATTATAAGGGGAGTATCATTCAAAGTTACCATGTGGTAAGAGTATATTGAAAGAATATCGTCATTTATCAGGATTTTTTATGACTATGCTTCTATTGAGGAAATCTTATGACCCATATATTGAGAACTAAAACAATTTTTTTCCTCGGGTAATTCAAGACATCACATTGTATTGGTAACTTTTTTTCACTCATTGGTTCATTATATTGTTAACAAAATTGTTTTTATGAAGGCCCAAACTTACCACTCTCTTTAGTTTGAAATCCATGTTCTTTCACCACCATGTTTTCTAAAATGGGATTCAAATTTTTTTCAACATTCCTATATATGTTTTATAATTATTTTCAAATAAACTCATTTCAAAACGTTTTCAATATTTATTTATAATAATTCAACGTATTTTCTTTGGAATGATATTCAAAATAATTTAAACAATTCATTATATTTTTTAAATTTGTTTTCAATGAAATTGGTTTTATGATTTTAATTATGATTTTATATTTTTTCATGAAAAAATATTAAAAATATTTTCGGGGATTTTTTATATGTTTTAAAGTAATATTTTTTATCAAATAAAATCTTGTTTATTTTTTATACATTCAAATAAAAATTTTATCAAAATAAATTCAATATTCATTTTATAAATTTGAAGGGATAAATTTTATCAAAATTTCTTCTAGATTATTTAATATGTTCTCAACAAAAATAATTTTAAAATTTTTTTCAAGATTATTTTACAAGTTTATAAGGAAATATATTTTCCATATTTTTTCAAGAATTTTAAATATTTTTTCAAGGAAAAAGGATTTGAAAAGGTATTTAAGAACATTGTATTTTTTCATAAAAATTGTTTTCAAAATGTTATCAGGATTATTTTATATGTTTTCAAGGAAATTTTTCTTCCATATATTATCAAATTATTTTATAATTTTTCCATGAGTATGGTTTTAAAAATTATTTGAGAATTAATTCTATGTAAAAGATATCTTTTATTGAAAAATTGGGATTCAATAAGTTTTATGTATTAAAAATATTTTTTCAAATAAGAAATGATATTTTTGTCAAGAAATTATTTTTGTAAGACATTTAAAATAACATTACATTTAAGATAAAATTAATTAATGTAACTCATGCCTTTATTGGAAATTATATTAATGTTTTATTCATATTATTTCTTGGAATTGATTATGTTTTGATGGAATGGTGTTTATTAAACATATTTTTAATTTTTGGGTTATATACTTTTGAAACAAGATTATTCTCACTATTTATGTTTATGATGAAATGATTAATAAACCTTTATTTAATTCAAATTGTTATGTTATGATTACAAGTTTACAGTGACCTATCATTTCAGGTGTTATGATATGATTTTTTGGAACATCTATGTATGATCTCATTAAAGGATGGGTGGGACCTATATTTCCATCCATTTCTTTAGTAAATATTTAAATCTCATGAGATAGAAAAATTTGTTTTTACGAGTGACACTTGACTAATAATATGGAAATTAGATTGAACTGTGTGACAAATATGGATAGGTTATTTAACACATACTGCATATATAGTCTTGGGATCGAACACTGATAACTATGATGGAAATTGGAGTGAACCAATACCACCAAGATGGTATGGGGAATGAATTTTTATGACTAGTAAGTTTATGGGATTGAACCATGACTACCATGAAGGTATAGGGAGTGAACCTCTACTACAAAGAATAACCTCCAAATGATGCCTTGAAAACTATGGATATCATTTTATGCGATTTCGTGTCTTCCAAAAAATACATGTATTAATCTTATGTTATTCATTCTTGGATTATGTTCTTTATATCATTATAATCCATGGATTATGGATTTCCATGATTCATGTTTATTATCTTTTATATGTTGGTTGTCATATTCTAATGTTGTGATGATGTTATCATACATATAATCTCATGTATATTTTTACATTTCTCTCTTATTTACCCATACTGACTATATGATATCATGGATTTTTTTGATTCTATACCCATGTAATTAAGATATATCTATTGTATGAAATTTATAAGAGGGATTATAGGCTTGGAGTATATATTGGGAGATAATGTATCTCGCTAATGTACCCAAATTTATGATTCCATGTTTCTAATGGCACTAAACTAATACAACCTTTCGGTGTATGTTTGTATAATGTTTTAAGTATTCGTTAAAAGTTTTATAATTTTAATTTTCATTATAACTGGTTCATTTTAATGATTAATAGATTTTTATGAAACATATTTAATCTATATGTCTTGATATGTTATGAAATTTTTATGGAACCCGGTTTAGTAGATAATTCTATGATGTCTATTTTATAATATTGTGGAAGAAATATGAAAGGTTTTTGTTATATTATAGGTTGTCATAAAATTATATATCCTTATAACTGACTGGTTAGAGATGGATATATCATTAGATAAACATGAATTTTATGGATAGTGAACCAATATCATTAAGGGGATTTATCCACTGTAATAGAATTTGTAGTGAAACTTGACTAACATGATGGTTTGAGGAGTGAACTCAACAAACTATTATAGTATTATAAGTAAGAATTGACTCTAAAGTAAATGATTTTTTATGCCTATATTTGCAACAAAAACCTATGAATAATTCAAATGTTGTGTTTTAAGGGTTCATTATATTTATTTCCTATATTACTAGTGTATTATAAATTACTATGGTTTTTTATATGACTATAGGTTTTAATAAATGATATTAAAATTTTGTTTTTTTCTATGATATAATCATATTCTCATACCCTTATAATCAATTTATTTTTATTGGATTATTTCCATTTTTTACCCTATACATAAATTTTAGATCACCCACTCATTGGATTCATTTTATCAATGTTATTAAGAAATTTATTGTGTGTGATGTGCCTAATATGGGTGATATTAATTAATAATGTTGTGGTATGAGATATTGTCTACTTATGAACTGGTCTTTTAATTATATTGGATTATAATGTCCCTTGACCTATGTAATACCCGTAGATTTTATGAAAAAAATATTCGTGTAATTTCATTGATGTATTGTGTTGAAAGCTACACCAAAAGGAGCTTGAACTACACACATCCCTGATTTGGCTTGCATTACATGCAATTACGACCTTCCTCGATGGCATTTGCGGTATGCAATACTAGAATTCCCTAAATAATGATATATTGTTTTAATATTATTATGTACTAGCCATTATGAATAGTATTAAATACATTTTGAATGTTATAACATTATTATTCATCTCACACATTCTCTAGAACATGGTATGAGAACAAAATAATTTTTTCGTGTAAAATAAGTGTTTTCAAAAAAATGTTGTATTGCCACCTTTGGATCGTGCACCAAATTTAAGTATAGTTTTTTACTTGTTTATAAGTTAAATTTGACAAAATAAAATTCTTCTTTGGAATTAGGATATGAAAATTTACTTTGGAGAAATTTTTCATATTATTATGATATCCTTCATATTTTAATGAATAGTAAAACCCCGCTATATTTTTATAAAAAACAAGTTTTTTCATCGTAATAATTTATATGGTTAATTATAATATTTAATGGTTTTAAAGTATAAATAGAATATATTTTTACCATTTAATATAATTTATGTCATTTCCATTAATGTTACATTGAATTCATAGGTAAAAACATTTCAATATTTGGTAATGTTTTAACTTTTAATACCCGTTTTCTAAACAAAGAGAATAATTTTAAATAAATTAATGAAACTTCTGTGTTTTGAATTTTGAAAAATTGATTCCATATTTGAACTCAGTGGATCCAAATTATGTAAATAGGTTACTTTTTTTGATATTATGAAAAGAAAATATGGTAATTTTCATTTACTGTAGTTAATGATAAATCAGGTAATTAAGGGTAATGATATGTTTATAAAATTACCATAAAACATGAAAAAATTATATGGGATGACTAAAATTAGACCCTTCTCACCTAAGGGTCGGAATAGATTCATTTTATGGACTTTTTAACATGAAAATAATTTACTTATTATTAATATCAATGAAAGTGACAACATGTCACTCTCTTAAATCTTATAAGTATAATAATTTTAATTTAGTGATAAACTTCATGAAACATCGAACATGAATAGTATCCAAAAAGATAATAAAATTATCTACATCATGTGAATGTATTTAGAGATTTTAGGGATTAAATAATTTTCATTAATGGTGACACAATAGTGATGCAGAAATTGTTTAATTATTGAAAAAAATAGAATTGTTTTTATTAAAATAATAATACCTAACAAAAGGACCAGAAACATGACCAAAAATTATTGGTCGAGTATATATATACCCTAAGAATATATGGGTAGATTTGTGGACCATTTTCTGCCTTATAAAACAGATTAGAACATTTATATTGTTTTATTTTAAATGATGTCAAAGATGTCAAATTCATAATTTAATAAATATAAAAATTTAAATTTTGCGATTTTATGATTATAAATTAGAGTAAAAATTTTATTATTAAAGGTATTATATTTATATTCATCATATAATTTTATTAAATTATTATAAAAAATGATTTAGTAATTGTTTTGTTAAGAGATATATCAAATAAATGGTTTTATAAATATTAAAATAAACATTAGGTGGACTAATTAATGTTATAAAAATTTTTATAGATTAATATTTTTTGATAGGAATCTATTTAACATCTAGGTTCTAATCTATACTCTGTGTGGATTTTATTTAAATTCAAATAAATAAATAGTTTCAAAATTAACACTATTGTTATTTTATAAGAATATCATATTATAAAAAATAAAAAAATATATTTTAAAATTACAAATTAAACATTATATTGTCAAAAATGTAATAAATTATCCATTTATGGAAAATTCACAACACATAAGTAATTATTTATAACAATTTAAAATTTGGAATCTTAATACAACAAATAAGATTAAATAAATTAAATAAAGATAAATCAAGTTGATAAGGTTTAAAATAAATTTCCAACATGCCTAAATTTTATTAGATGATGATATTAAAAACCTATCTCATCTAATATTTGAATATGAGTCATTTTTCTAGGTTTTCAAGTGGGGTTTGATTTTTTATAAATTAATATTTTTGAGGTTTCTAAAGGTTCCCCTCTCCTCTCTTATAAAAGGGCACCTCCTCCCTCTCCACTTTACAACACTTTGAGAATTCAATCTCAGCCAAACCCTGACCATTTAACGTCTTCACCTCCCTAGAAAGATTCTTGAGGTTTTGGTATTCTCAAAATACCAACTCTTGTCTCTTAAGAGGAAGCTTAAAGGAGGTACATCGAAGAAGAGGTAATGTCTTCTACCGATTGTTTCAAGTTTATTTCATCTTCAACTTCTTCTATTTAGTTGTTTCATTTTTAAGTAATAACAAAAGTTTCCATAATATACTGATATTTTATTATAAATATGAAACTTCCTCATTTCATCTTTTATACGTCCTACGGAAAATGAAATCATCCGACGTGCGTGCGTACGGAATACCGTCTCCATGTCGTGGTGTAATCTGTTTTTCCACCACCACATTACCTGGATTGGTATAATGTTGTAATGAATAACTATATAGATTTATTATAATAGCATACATATTCTGAGATATTATACCATCCACTCCAATTCAATTCAATAATTATTAGAAATATATCATCATGCGTGCGTATGTACGGATTACCGTCTCCACGACGCGATGAGATTCATTCTCCATGTTAACCATTCAAGAATGATTATAAAGTATATATAATGAATAATAATGAAATATATGACAATATAAAGCTACTGGATTTATCTACATATATATATATGTCTTCTACATACTTCCATTCAAGTCAACAAGGAAAGGAAAATAGCATTCATGCATACGTACGGCCTACCGTCTCCATGAATGGTGTGTTTAATTTCATTTATATATCTATTATATATATATATATACTGAATATATATGGTATATAAATCATGTGTTACATTATGTAAGTAAGTAAATCATGATATAATTAATAATATTATCATGAACAACAAGTCCAAACATGTATGACAAATGAAAATAATATTACCCCAAACGTTACTTTAACATTGAATTGACAAATGAACCTATAATATAAATACATAAGTGAACAATATATGATATCATAAATATTATTATAGATATTTTAAAAGTTAATAAAATGTTTAAACCTGCTATCCCGGAGTCTCGGAAACATATGGATGAAATGGGACATAAGGTAAGGGATAACATTTCCAATCTCGTTTTTATCCGAGATTGTTTATTCGTAATTATTTACCAGTGTTATATTTATCATTCATGTCCCTGTTTTCTAAAAATGGATTCGTGTATGTTTAAATTCTTTTTTACCCATTTTTAACTTTTACTAAATTGTATGTATGAAATATTTCTTTTGTTTACCATACGATGTACTTTTTGTATTTTCCAGAAAAAGTACAAGAAGAATGTTTTTTTAACTTATACGGCATGAACATATTTTTATGGTTTCATACCACTTTATTTTCATGAATATTAATATACAATATTTCATCACTATTTTCAAAACAATCCTATTATTTTAAAATTTAATGGAATTTTGTGAGAAGAAATTGATTTTGAATAAGAATGGATATTTTCCTCAAGAATTTATTTCAAGTGTTTAATCAAAATCATTTTCAATCTCAGATGACATTATTTCATATGTGTATGTTTCAAGTATATTGTCTCTATTATTTTCATGGTTTAAATTCTCTTATTATGATATTATATCCATTTTTTTATATGGATTATGTTATGATATGATGATGTTTATGAAACCTATTGTATTCGTTGGGTTATGATGAATGATTTATGTTTATGTTGTGGAACACGTAAGAATGACTTCATTATGAGATGGGTGGGACCTATATCTCCCTCTAATTCATTGGGTAAAGATTTATATCTCATGAGATAAACAAGGCTGGAATGGTAAATTAATCTGGTTCAATGTTACAGGACTGGAATGAAGAGTGAACTCGATTCAAAAAGAGACTTTTTCCACTAAGATGGTCTTGGAAACAATGCAATGGATACTATGAAAATAATATAATGTGGATAATGGTTTTACAGAATTACATTTTTTATTCCCATGATATTTTATCTTGATTGATGATCCTTTATGATATATGTCTTACATACTTCCCGGATTTATGTCGTTGCTCATGATTCCAATGTTTAGATTTTATGTTCATGTTTTTGCATTCCAATGTTTATGGATTGTTTTATGTTCTCTATGTTTACCCATACTGAGCATTTGAGCTCACACTATTTATGTTTTATTTTCCCCAGGATATAATGAAACGTTTTAGGTATGAAAAGGGAATGATCTTTATGGGAGTTGTAGAATATCTTTCACCAAGATTAGAAGAATATATTTCGAGTTTCCAAAGACACTAAACTATTACAATCACTTGGTGTCTGTTTTTGTGATGTATTAGGTTTTACAAAAAAGTAATGTAATATCCATGTATGTAAAGTAAGGGAATCTACAGTTGGTATCTGAGGAAAAGGAGGTAGGAATGAATCCAATCCTTGGGAACTCTCACATGTAACCGTTGGTCAAAGAAAGGATCTCCGCCCAAGGGCTTCATGATGAAATGGATACCACTAGTGATGGTGGTTTGTCCTGCCCAGGCGGTGTAGCAACCCATGGAGTGCCTTGATAGGTATCAATTATAGTCCACTAGAAGTAATTCCAGACTACTATTGTTGGTATCAAAGGAAAGGTTATGTTAACCTTTGGAAACATTAATGTGAAATCATTAGTGAATTACCTAGAGATATTTCTAAGGTATGTATATGGATGTACCTAAGGTTAAGTATAAGTATAGATTATAGTCCTTGAATTACATAAAAGATATTATAATTAATCCTAAGATGTTATATATTAAAGGTACACCCCCTTGATTATGATTTTTTCCTCTCACACTATTCTTTTTGGGTTTTAGAATATGGCTGGAAACAAGAAGATTCATGATAATGGAGGATATGATAGACAATGGAATGATATTCCTCATCAGCAACCAAACAAAATTGGATCTGGAAGTCCACATATCAATATTATGCCTAATCATAAATTTCATAATATGATCAAAAATCTCAAATTTGATATGTTTCCCGACTCAGCTAATAAGAGAAAGATGGAGTTTCATGATGATAAAAGAGGAAAGAAAGATCAATTTCCCTCATGTTAATGATGTGGTAAGAGGCATCAAGGAGAATGATTCAAAGGAACTAGAAGATGCTATTGGTGTGGAAACAAAGGACACAAAGCCAATAATTGTATAGAAAAAGGTTCAGTTAGCACCACGAAAAAGGATAATGCTATTTCTAAGACACCAACAATGTTTAAATGGTTTAATTGTGGAATGTATGGGAATTATTCAAACCAATTCCCTATGGGAAAATCTCATGAAGAGAATTAGCATGGTCATATGTGTAGTATTTATGTGGATGATGATGAGGAGAATACAAATGATATTTGAGATGAAATATATGATGAAGCTTAGTTAGTGGATTAAGAAGTTAGTGGAATGATTGTATGTTTATCAAGAATAATGTATGGTACTATGGAATAATGAATAATCTAAGGATTGTTACACTGTTGTCATTCCTTGCGTTTTTTAAAGTATATGATGAATGATACCAGTAACCATAAAAGGTTATTCATATACTTTTGGAAGGTAGATGATATGTGCATAATGAAAGGATAATGGTAAAATGAAATGTTGGATAGTTTTCATGAGATCATGACTGATATAAGGACAATGTGATGTCATGGTTTAGTATATAGAAATTTTGGGATTTTGGTATGTGGAAAGAGTTAACTTTTGATAGCATTCATGTTTTCACTAAGGTTTTATAGTAATTCATGCTTCAATAGAATACAAGATTAAGGTATTCACATGTCTGTATTGTGACTAACAAGATATATCATTTGATATATGGGGGATAAATGATGGTACTCATGTTCTTGTTATATGACCTTTCATGTAATAATTTACATTATACTATGAGCTTTGACCGAAGTATTTTGGATAAGTCTAATGATTTGAAAAGGATTGTGTTGGACATCAGATAATATTGATTAAGGATAGAACATTTTTTTCAATATTATTTCTGTAATGTTATAATAGTGTCGTTTTAGAAGAAGGACAACTGACATGATGGACGACAACCCATCACAATGGACAAGGTTCTGGGAATCAAACCCACGACTGAAGTGAGACAAGCCTTTATCGCCTACCACTGTCCTACAAGAAGACCCTTGTTATTATAAACTAGTTAATTTATATTAAGCGGTATGATAGATGATGTATAAGTCCATTTTTGGAATAATATACGATTAACCTCACCCTATATGGACTTATGTGTATTTGATAACTTTTTCTAACCTTTTGTTTCAGACAGATGGAATGACCCATCATTCCATTGCAAGATCTACTAACACTTCACGAATGTCAAATTCATCTTCATTTCACTAAGAGATGATGTGAAAAAAAATTCAAGGCACAAAAAACAGTGAGATTGTACCAAAATCAAGTAAGTATTTCTTTTAATTATTCTTCAACTTTAGGGAAATGATCTTGAAACCCAAAAATGTTGTCCTAGTACTCTCATATCCGATGAATTAGATGGTACCTTATATCATCACAAATTTATGGCATTGTGATTGTTGGGTTTTTCATTAACATGTTCTCTAACACTCTCCATCAGAACATGATGGTCAGATTTCTATTCCATATCCATATTTTCAATTATGTTATCCTATGTGAAAACCGAGTGATTAGTTAATTTGAGTAACCATTACATTTCATAATTTAGTTTTTAATGATCATTTTTGCTATTCCTTTTTACGATTTAAGTTTCTATTAAAGAAACTTTCAGGTAGTAAACCATTTATAACCCCAACGAATTTCAAGGGAGAAATTCATTTTAAGGGGGGTAGAATGTAATAGCCTAAGATTTTATGAAAAATGTTATTTTAATTTCATTTATGTCTTGTGTTGATTGCGACACCAAATGGAGCTTGCACTACACACATCCGTGACTTGGCTTGCATTACACGCAATCACGACCTTCCTCGATAGCGTGTGTAGTATGAAATAGGGTTTTTCACTAAATAATGATATATTGTTATAATATTATTACGGACCAGACATTATGAATTGAATTAAATTTATTTTGAATTTTATAACATTATTATTCATCTTAAAATTTTTCTAAAACTAGTATGAGAATAAAATAAATATTTCGGGTAAAATAATAATTTTTCAAAAAATGCAGTTTTACACCTTTTGATGGAGCACCCACATTAAATCTAGTTTTTCAAATTTTTATAAGTTCAATTTGAAAAAAATAAAATTATTCTTTTAATCAGTATATCAAAATTTACTTTGGATAAATGTTTCATATTATTCTGATAACTTTCATATTATAATGAATAATAAAAGCACGCTCTATTTTAATAAAAAAACTTTTTCATCATAATAATTTATATAGTTAAATTATAATATTGAATGGTTTTAAATTATAAATTTAATATATTTTTACCATTTAATATAATGTATGTCATTTCCATTAATGTTACATTCAATTCATAGGTAAAAAAATTTCAATCTTTGGCAATGTTTTAACTTTTAAAACACATTTTCTTAAAAACATGATTAATTTTAAATTAATTAATGCAACTTATGTGTATTGAATTTTGAAAATTTATTTCCTTATTTTAAATTAGTGGGTCGAAATTATGTTAATAGGTTACTTTTATTTATTGTGATATTATAACTAGTAACTACGATAATTTTTATTTATTGTTGTTAAAGGTAAATCTAGTAATTAAGGGTAAAAATAGGATTATAAAATTACCCTAAAACTTTAAAAACTTCTATTGGATGACTAAAACTCGTCCCATGTCACCTAAGGGTCGGAATAGATTCATTTTATGGACTTTTGACAATGAAAATAATTTAATTATTATTAAAACCATAGAATGTGACAACATGTCACAATCTTAAATATTATAAGTATAATAATTTATTTTAGTAATAAAATTCATGAAACAACAAACATGAATATTCTCCTGAATTCTAATAAAATTATCCACATCATGAAAATTTATTTATAATTTTTAGAGATTAAATAATTGTCATTAATGGTGACACAATAGTGATGAAGAAATTGTTTATTTAATGAAAAATCAATAATATAGTTTTTATTAAAATAATAATACCTAACAAAAGGACTAGAAACATGACCAAACATTATTGGTCGAGTATATATATACCCTAATCATCCACGTGTAGATTTTTGGTCCATTTGGAGCCTTATAAAATTGATTAGTATATTTATATTATATTATTTTAAATGATGTCAACGATGTCACCTTCATAATTTAATAAATATATATATTTAAATGTTGGATTTTAAGATGATAAATTTGAGTGAAAATATTATTATTAAAGTTATTATATTTATCTTCATCATATGATTTTATTAAATTATTATGAAAAAAATAATGTAGTAATTGTTTTGTTAAGATAAATATCAAATAAATGGTTTTATAAATATTAAAATAAACATCATGTGAACTAATTAATGTTATACACAAATTTTATAGATGCATATGTCATGCTAGGAATATATTAAAAATTTTAGTTCAAATATATCCTCTGTCTGGATTTTATTTAAATTCAAATAAATAAATACTGTCAAAATTAACACTATTGTTATTTTATAAAAATAATATATTATTAAATTGTTTAAAAATCACTAAAATATATTATATATAAAAATTAAAATTTATATGGTCAACAATGTAATAAATTATCTAATTATGGAAATTTTACAACAGATAAGTAATTATTTATAATAATTAAAAATATAGAATATTATTACCAAAAATAAGATTAAATAAATTATGTAAGGATAAATCAAGATGATATGGTTTAAAATAAATTTACAACAAGTCTAAATTTTATAGCTTTATGATATTACAAAACTACCACATCTAATATTTGAATATGAGTCATTTGTTTCATTTTTAAGTGGGGATTGATTTATTATAAATTAATATTTTTGAGGTTTCCAAAGGTTACCCTCTCCTCTCTTATAAAAGGACACCTCCTCCCTCTCCTCTTCACAACACTTTGAGAATTCAAGATCAGAAAACACCTACCCATTCCTATTCTACACTTCCCTATAAACATTTTGGAGTTTTTGTTCTTCTCAAAATACCATCTCTAGTCTCTTAAGAGGAAGCTTAAAGGAGGTACATCGAAGAAGAGGTAATCTCTCCTATTGATTCTTTCAAGATTCTTTATTATTCAACTTATTCTTCATTAGTTGTTTCATTATAATGTAATAAAATGAGTTTCACTAATATAATGATATTTTATTATAAATATGAAACAAACCTATTTCATCTTCTATCCATCCTAGGGAAAATGAAATCACCGTGCGTGCGTACGTACAGAATACTGTCTCCACGCCGTGGTGTAATATGTTCTTCCACCACCACCTTACTTGGATGGGTATAATGATGTAAATAATAACTATATATTGTAATTATAACATCATAATGATTCTGAGATATTATATCATCCACTCCAATTCAATTCAATAATTATGGTAATGATATCATCGCTTGTGTGTACGTACAGATTACTGTCTCCATGGCGCGATGAGATTAATTCTCCATGTTAACCATTAAATAATCATTATAAATATACATAATTAATAATAATGAAATACATTAAATGATAAAGATACAGTATTTATGTATATATATATATATATATTCCATCTACTTACTTCCATTCAAGACAATAAGGAAAGGAAAACAGCATTCATGTGTACGTACGGCCTACCGTCTCCATGAACAGTGTGTTTTATTTCAATTATCTATCTTTTATATATATATATATAAATACACTAAATATATATGGTATATAAATCATTTTTTCCATTCTAGAAGTAATTAAATCATTATATAAGTAATTATAGTATCAATAACAACAAGTCCAAACATGTATGGAAAATGAAAAGAATATTACCCCAAACGTTGTATTAACATGGAATTGACAAATGAATGGGTAATATAAATACATATGTGAACCATATATGATATCATAAATATTATTATAGTTCTATTACAAGTTAATAATATGTTTAAACCCACTATATAGGAGTCTCGGACACATATGGATGAAAGAGGACATAAGGTAAGGGATAACTTTTCCAATATCGGTTTTATCCGAGATTGTTTATTCATAAGTATTTACTGGGGTTATATTTATCATCAATGTCCCTGTATTCTAGAAATAGATTCATGTTTTTTTTACTTCCTTTTTTTCCATTTTTTACTTTTACTACATGGTATGTAAGGAATCTTTCTTTTGTTTACCATACGAGGTACTTTTTGACTTTTCCTACATAAGTACTACAAGACTTTTTTTTAAACTCATACGGCATGAGAAGATTTTTACAAAATCATAACACCTTCTTTTCATGAAGAATACTCTAGAATATTTCATGACTACATACAAAAATCATTTTCTTAAAAAATTTCATGGAATTTTGTGACAAGAAAATGATTTTGAATAAGAATGGATATTTTCCTCAAGAATTTATTTCAGGGTTTTATCAAAACCATTTTCCATCTAAGAGGACATTATTTCATATGTGTTTGTTTCAAGTATACTGTCTCTATGATTTATGTGGTTTCACTTATATTTTGATGAAATGATATCCATTTATTTTATATGGATTATGTTATGATGGGATGATTTTTATGAAACCCATTTTATTTTTTTGGGTTATGATGAATGATTTATGTTTATGTTGTGGCACACGTAAGAATGAGTTCATTATGAGATTGGTGGGACCTATAACACCCTCAAATTAATTGGGAAAATATTTATATCTCATGAGATAAACATGGCTAGAATGGTAAGTTAATATGGTTCATTGTTATAAGATTGGAATGAGGAGTGAACTCGATTCAGAAGGGGATATTGTCAACTAAGATGGTCTTGGAAGCAATTCCTTGGATACTATGGAAATCATATCATGTGATTAATGGTTTGGCACAATTACATATTTTATTCCCATGCTATTTATCATGATTGATGGTCCTTTATGATATATGCCTTCCATACTTCCATGATTTATGTCTTTGCTCATGATTTTGATCTTTAGATTTTATGTTCATGTTATTGCATTCCAATGTTTATGGATTGTTTTATGTTCTATATGATTACCCTTACTATGAAATTGATCTCTCCCTTTTTATGTTTTATTTTCCCCAGGATATAATGAATGGTTTTAGGTAAGAAAAGGGGATGATATTTATGGGATATGTAGAATATCTCTCACCAATATTAGAATATTATATTCTGAGTTTCCAAAGACACTAAACTATTATGGTCTTTTGGTGTATATTTTTGTTATGTATTAGGTATTCCACAAATGTAATGTAATATCCATGTACATCAAGTACGGGTCTCTAAAACCAATATGATTTTGGAATTATAAAATATGTAATGAATATTAATCTAAATAGATATATATATATATATATATATGAACTTTATTTTACATTATACATTATTTATCAAATAACTTGATCCATATCTAAATTAAGGCATTTACTATAACAGACAAAATCTATGAGGATTTTTTATCCGTAACCTGTTCTTATGTCCACCAAAATATTCATCAATGAAATCCACACACCCCCTAAGGGATAAACATGTCTTGATGGTTGACATTCATTGGGATCCAACAACACTAACTCCAAAGGAATAAAAATAAGTTATATCACATAATAAATCATAGAATATAATCGTGATAAAAAATAACAACATTTTAATACATGTGCTAAACATGAAACCTGAATAAACAAGATATGGACATAATCATATACATAAGTATCAAATAATGTCCAAACAGGATATCTAACACCAGTAATGATCTTAATGAATCTTGGATATTATATATTTTAATAAAATATGAAATTATGGGAAAATGTGTAATAAAATATCCCGAAAAGTAAGTAAACATACCAAATCAAGGAATTCGATGTTAACATCTAGGATAAACTACTTGATGTGGTTAAAAGAACACATTGATAATATATTCATCCATGAACACCTCATCACTGGACATATTATCATATTTTTCAACAGTATAACATTTATGGTTCGTTATATATTTTTGAAACATATTTTATTATTTTTCATTCATTAAAAATTTATCTCTACGTGTGATAATATCAATATAATTTCTTGATATTTCAAGAATCCCTAATAATATTGTATTATCAATCTTATAAAAAACTGATATTTGTATCATATAATATGTCATTAACCATATTTTATAGAAGCCTAGAAATAATTGTGTTTATAATCCTACATATTATAATTACATATATATTTCCTCGTAGAAAAAAGGGAACATAATAAAACGGTTAGGTGAGGTTCTCACATGTCGGGGAAACCAAAACAATAACATAGTTTGATTAAATGATATTTCACAAATTCTAAAAATGTAATGTTTAGACCACTAAGACACAATGGATCATCCCAAAAACGATGGTTTCAAGGGTTCAAATCTTGTATAAACAACGATATAAAATAAATTGAAATATAATTACTAAAATTTAAAAAAGAATTTTACATTTCTTTCAACTATTTATTAATATCCCATTGTAGGGAGAATGAGTCAAAATAATTTAATTTTATAATATTTTCAATTTAAAACCATTGAGACACAATTTTGGTGTGATATGGGGAAGAAGTAGCTTAAGATAATGTTTTAAAAATTTTCCTCCGAAATATTATATTGAAAAAGGGTAACATGGTTTTTCCCATATACATATCTTATGTGTCATTTTAGTGTATGGAAATACTCATATGCACCATTTTTTAATTTTGGGTTACTCTAATGTGAACATTAAAATTTAGGTCTTCCATAACATTGAAATGTAATGACCCTTATACATATCATCATTACCATTACACATCATTTATGAATTTTATGTTTTCATTATATAGAGGAAATTTTCCCCTAAAAGGCCTTCAAAAATCATTTACTACCCTTACATTGTTATATGGTCATCATTACCCATCAATTGTAATTCACAGTTTACCCATACATAGATTATGGATTAACCTTACATATCCTATGGAATTTCAATTTCCAATAGATAGCGACCTGTATTCCGTTCAGAAATGATAGTATATACCCTTACATAGAGAATACAAACAGATTATTATTCCAATATTCCATATTAAAGAGGTTTTAACCATGCATGGCCATTGAAATTAATGGTGATCTTTGTACAACACATTAAATCAATAAATAACTGTGACTTTTATTATAATGTATGAGTAACAAATGCAATGAAATACAAATTTTATTCAAATTATGGATTTATTATAATAAAAAAATTCAAAAAAATTAAAATTATCCATATCCAATTACTTCTTATACATGTGAATTATGTCTGAAGGTCTATATATATCGTAACAATCCACTGATCATGATCATCATAATCCCACTCCCATGTAATTTCTAGGATATATTAAAGCTACCATGGGATCCCAAATACTATTATAGTTTTTCCTCAAAGAACATTCCCACTCTAAAATACAATTCCTCCATGAATATCCAATAATATTCATCTTCCTCCACCTCAATATCATTATAGTTTATAACATGAATCAAATCACGTGTGTACCAATAGATCTATGTCCCTTGTACACATCATTCATACACTTATAGTGAGTAAGAAGATTCATAATCAATAACATTACATCAATTCACTCAGTAATCTCAAATAGTATAAAAATATTGGTTCACGCATCCCATACATTCTTAAATGATTATTCACTAATCTAGGAGGTACTTACAAGAAATCCAAATTTCTAGTAGTAAAATAAAATGGTTTTATCCAATAACATGAATCTTCTTACTTCCATCTATGGGTGGTGATAAAAATTTTGTAAATTAAAATCATTCTTTTGGAGGTTTTTTGAAACAATGTGTGCGCCAAAATTTTTCCCTCACATATCTTGTTCCTACAAATCAATGAACACCATGACTTCCCATAAATAACCACATACGGTGCCCAATTAACATTTTTCAGGTATCCATTGTTATATATGAACCCAACCAAGGCTATTTATTCCTCCATTGTTTTACCATTTTCAAGAACATATTTTTGGGACATATCATCTTGTATACATACCATCCTCTCTGAATATCTATCTAATAGTGGATAATACACTATTTTAAATCATATGTTATTCCCTAGGGTTTCTTCATGCCATACCAAATCCACGTTGAGAAAAGTTCATCTATTTCATATAATATACTCAAGGAAACTCAATTTAAGTTTAATTACTCGTGAATATACAACATTCAATGATCATACAAATAGTGAGTCTCTCAAATCAGTAAAAAGTGAAAAAAACATTGACAACTGATTTACAATATCATTGAAAATATTATGATTCTATGAGGACATGGTAGAACCATCCAATAAATACATTATGATGCTTAACCACATACCCATGGGCACTAGCATTGTCTGGATAACCACAATAAGAAATTGGTGCTCATTTATTATTCTAAAATATATGTGACATTGGGAAATGATCAAAAATATTTCCTCATGTATCACTAACCACCAAAACATTCACATGAAGTCATGGTATATATTCTTCATAATTGGATACATCATGAATCTACTGGTACATAGTTCCATAATCATCTCCCCTATTTTAGAAGCATATTATTCTACTCTACCATGTACAATGATCACAAAATCATCACACAATGACCACCCATATAACGAGTCACCAAAAGTTATCGTCTTCTATATTTAAAAATATCCAGGGTTATAAATATAGATAGACATCACCGAATACACAAGAGAATACAAGATCACTAAAGGGGAACAAGTCGTTGATCCATGATTCCTAGAATTATCCATTATAATATTTTCAAACAACTTTATTAATTAAAACTACTCCAATAAAGGTCACTCATCGAGCTACTGATGCACTTGCATCTTGTGGATAAAGGGATTTATTTTAATTATATATATCCATGGATTATATATTTTACCAAATTAAAACATTATCATGTAATCAAACAAATTCATATACTTGATGTTCATTTATTGATGGATGAAGAAATAATAAATCCTAGTAGGGTGTTTGTATAATAACAACCTCTCACAAAAGAGATAGTATTGTGAACACATCAGATTATGGACCATGGAGTCCAGCTCTAGGTTGTGAATATAGTAGTGTAACACATGAGGACTTTTGGAAATAATATTTATGTTACTAACTTCTATATTTGTATTAATATCACTCTAAAGACAACACCTATGAAATCATAGAGAACTGAGTGACGGAACCCATGCTCCTGAGTATCTGTACTAGAGTTACATTTAACCTCCTATTTAAATCATGAAATTAATCCACATACCTGTCTATCTAATTGCGCATAGTGGAATTATTCATTAGTGTAGTCATAGAGGATAACAATAAGAATATTTCAAAGATAATATTTTAGTAGTATCATGCTAATACATAACATATCATGATCTCAAAAATGATTTGTTGATGTCTCTAGAAAATACCTACCTTAACATTCTCTCAACATGTAGATATTCCCGGAAAAGACACCAATAGACCCAAGAACATCACCTCCTGAATCATAAGATATACATATATATCTTTGTGTAAATACAATGCACTCTAAGCATACCCAACATTATCTCATTCCCTATATACTTCTTCTTTAGAGTTAGGAAATAAATAAAGATTTCATTAAAAAACACTTCAAAAAATGATCCTATATTTGGGAGAATGATCATTTTAATGATATCCATGAATAATATATTTTCATTCATAATTCCAAAATAAATCACCATGAACTCATAATACCAATACATTCTCTAAAATGTAATATTTTGGACAAACACCACTATAACCTATAACTGATGATATTTTGATGGAATAATGTTCTTGGAGAAGATTTGAGATCACTATTACTGGTTCAAAAGATCATCAATATTAGGGAATGGATATCTACTCATTACATTAAACAAGTTCATCATTTCATAATAAAATTCTAGTACTACCATCTTCCTTCTTGGTTAACAATAAACGTTCAACACACAGAAAAACCTGCGACCTGATAATTCATTTCAACTCCATATAATCATGCTTATCCTTGATCTCCTTAATCTACGAAGGTATAATAAAATTAGGGTGTATCAAAATAGGATCATAACATAGAAAAATACCTATATAAAAGTAACTTCTATATTAGGAGGAAGTATTCTGATGTAAATCGGAATAATGCCATTAGCGAGATCCACAACTAGAGAAAAATTCTTAGGGAATATCATTGATCTTGTAGAATGATGTAATACCACTATTTGTTACCTGATCATATCAAGATGGAATGAGTCTATAATAAATATAACTTCTATATATTATAATTATTTGGACATCATTTACCTATCTCCCAATAGTGAAGTAAATGACACATGTCTTCGATAGTAACTAATATGATCTCAGAAGAAGGTTAGACAGTCCATGTTGAGAATAACATTGAAAGTTGTCATATCTATAATGTTGAAACCCCATAGATTTCCATGACAAAAAATTACTATAGTTCATTCTATTAATTACTAGATATGGTCTAGTTTTTATCTGAATCGATTATTATGGGAAACTAGCTTAGAGGATAACATCACTATAATGATAATTCCAACAACTACTTATGAAAATATAAAAGAATGGCAGGAATCAAAATTACAATAGGATGTACATAAAGTAGTAATTATCAACACCATATATCATATTGTATATTATCAATAACCTCTATCTACTAGAGTCTAATTTATAACATTGACATGGATTTATTCCACTCCAAGACCATATCCCTAGTATTCATGAATTGATTTAGTTGTCATCATCATGGCCTACAATTAGGGATCCTATCTAGATCACAGGTTTCTTAAACACCTCATCCATGACCCTCAACCAATACATGACCTCATAGATCTATGTAATTTTTTTTATGATTCCCATTAATGATGAATCTTTTACACTAACTATGAGGTGTTGTGTTGACTCTACGATAATGATCGATAATCCCATAGTTCTTATATTTAAGGACAACTCCTAATGTAACTAAATAAACCAAATACAATTTTTCCAACATACCACTAATATCTTGAAATTAACTAAATTTACACATCCTTCTTTGATAATGGGTACTGATATTAGTAGTTGGATTTCTACTACACTAATCACTAAAGCGTCGAAGAATTCCAAAAACTAAACCATCCTTCAAGATCCTCTCTACAGTCATGGCCTTCATAAGAAAATACCAATACTATTCTATGTTGATGAATTTGGACCTACAATAAGATGCTTGGATGTTCTCATATTTAGATTTTTATGACCTTAAAATAATAATTCATTAATAGAAGAGGTGAAAATAAAATAATCATCAAAAAATCAGTGGAGTAAACTGGAACATTTATGGATCCCGGTTATAGATCAATGAACTTCCGTGATTGTATAGATTCAATCCAATAGGAAATAACTTCATGATGAGATGATCCATGATGGCCTCCCATGTGGTCTCTCATGTCGACTTGTTTATCCTGTGACTCCCCATTAATGACTTGTTGGAACTAAATTCTTTAATGCTACGAATTTGACAAACAATTCTGCTAGTGTCTCTAGAAGGTCTATAATGCCACTCATGGATTACACCTATTAAAAAGCATCATGTGATTCCCTTGTTCCATGGATTGATGTTGTTTTTAAGATTAGAAAATCACTGTTGTAGTCGATTGTGGATCTCTATGGAAGGAATCTAGGCTATGTGGTCTTACTATCGACGCCACTAAACCATGTCCAGGAATGTTCTTCATTGAACTCTCCATCATAGTTGGTCATGCCACCAATTGTTAATTAGCCAATATATTCTTTAACCTGAATGTTATTAGAAACAGAAACATGATTAATTAGTTTATGGGATCATGCAATGTTTTTAATAGATTATTTCCAAAACAAATAGTATAAACCACATAACATTAATCAAGGTATCATACATTAAAATTAGTTGAAATCATCATATATATAAAATAAAACTACCGCTTTCCAAAATAATCTAATTAAGGATAAAATAGAGATATCATAACTAATAATCTATCCCAAATAGATATTATAAATTAATGAACTAATAATCAGTACAATAACATGTATATATATTGATTTTTGAAATTTGTTCCTAGTCAGGATTCATGAATTCACTTTAAAACCTCATAAATCTATAACAAAATCTAATACAAATTAACTCAGAGATCTATTTCAGATGTTTTGGTTGGACATATGGAAATTATATTACATAGGATTGATAGAGATATCAATTCTTTACCATGTTTTATTTTTTTATAAAGAGAAAAGAGTAGAACTACTCAAAAATTATTTTATAACATCCCGATATGACCAGTAAGTCTTATAATAAGGTGTATGATTGTAACAGTCCGAGATTTTATGAAAAATATTCTTTCACTAATGTCTTGTGTTGTACGCTACACCAAAAGGAGATTGCAAAACACACATCCTTGACTTTCCTTGCATTACACGCAATCGCAACCTTCCTCGATAGCGTGTGTGGTACGTAATACTGAGTTTCACGAAACATTGATATACTATTAAAATATTATTAAAACTAGCCGTTATGAATAGTAATAATCACTTTTTAAATTTTAGAAATTTTAGCTCTCAAAATGGACTTCATTTTTTGATTCGGAGTATCAAATTTAGCCTAAGGTGAAATTTTGGTGATTTTCGGATAACTTTCATATTCTGATGAATAGTGAAAATTACTAAATTATAATTAAAAACAAATTTTTTTAATCGAAATAATTAATAGTGATAAATCATTAATTTGAGTGGTTTTAAAATAAATTTAGAATATATTTTTACAATTTAATACAATGTTGGTCATTGGATGTAATTTCACATTTAAACCAGATATAAACAAGTGTCAATCTTTTGATAGATATTGTTTCTTAAAAACACGCTATTTGTTTTAACAGCGGGATTTAATTATAAAATTAATTAATGCAACATCTATGTTATGAATATGGTAAAATAGACTTCATTTTTGAATTCGGAATATGAAATATAGCTTAGGATGAAATTTTGGCATTGTTCTGAAAAACATCAATTTTCGATGAATAGTGAAACTACTAAGTGGTAGGTTAAAAACTGAATTTTGCATAAAACATAATTTTACCACTTCTGTGAATGGAATTTCGAAAATCCGACAGACACGGTTAATATCAAGGACTAAAATGTGGTTCAATGAGATGAAAATAATTTTTGGTGAATAGTAACTTTTTACTTTTTTTTACCACGGTTAATAGTAAATAGGGTAACTAAGGGTAAATATGATATTAATATTACCCTAACACATATCCTAATTCTATTGGAAAAGTGTAATTCGACCAAAAACAAACTTAGGAATAAAATATGACAATTTAGGCCCACTTGGATTAGATTAGGACATTTATTATTATTTAATTCAAAGAAGAGTTAAAAGAGTTAAAATCAAAGTTTATTTACTAAAACATTTTTAATATGGGGTTATACATAAGATAAATTCGATTGTAAATATTCATTAGAAAGATAAAACGATTTCCTACATGATGGTGTTTTATTTGTAATTTTTAGACATCAAATAATTTAATTTATTTATGACACAACGATGATGTAGTAATTATCTTATTAATTAAATATTGACATAATTGATGTTATAAACACCAAAATAAATGTAATTTGAGGTTTTTTATGAATTCCACTAATTTTATAGGTTACTATGATATATTAATGTTTATTTAATCAACTTGGTTTGAACATTTAATTCTGTTATGACTTTCACAAAAATCATATATCAAATAGTGTCAAAATTGACACAAAATAGTTTTTAAATCAAATATTATATTACTAATTGTTATTTTATTCTTAAAAATCTAAGGTTCGGCCAAATGACTTAGATAAGGATATATATATTAATAATAAACAATTTGGGGTTCGTTTGGCATGTTATAGTAAGTGTATTAACCATATAGTGAAAGAAAACAAAAAGACACGGTAAAAGTTAAATTAATTAACTTAGAGTTAAATCTAATTGATAAGGTTAAAATAATACCCTAAACTTGTCTAAATCCTATTGGTTGGTAGGATTTCGACCCATCCCCACTTTAGCTTCGAAATAAGACCCTTTGGAACCATTATAAACCGATTTTGACTTTAATATAAAATAATATTTCGAGATATTCCTAAGTTGCCCCTCTCCTCCCTTATAAAAGGGCACCTCCTCCCCCTCCTCCTCACACCAATTTTGAGCACTCAAGCTCGGCCAACCCCTGCCATTTTCTCCTCTCCACTTCCCTAGAATAATCCTAGAGGTCCTGGTCTTCTCCAAAAACCAATCTTAGTTCCTTAAGTGGAGGATTCAAAGAGGCATTCCAAAGAAGAGGAGCTTCGGACACGAACAAAGCAAATCAGACCTAAGGTAAGGGAAAAATCACAATCTCATTTTTATCCGAGATTGTTTATTCGTAAGTATTTACTGGGGTGTATTTTATCATCCACATCCATGTTCACTCAATATGTAATATTATTTCCATCCTTCTACAATAGTTTATATCCAATTTTACCCTTCGGTGAGTTTTTAGTAAAAGATACGAAAGGAATCTTTTGTCGTTTTTTTCGTACGAGGTACTTTTCGATTTTTCTGACAAAAGTACGAAGAATGTTTTTTTTAACTTATACGGCATGAATGGATTTTTAAAACATTATTTCCAAGAAGCTTCCTTTACAAGTTTTAAAGTTTATTTTTAATCAACTTCTTTTAGTTTATAATTGTATGACATATTAAGAAAAGAAAAGTGTTTTTGAAGAAGAAAGGATATTTTCCTCAAGAATTGAGTTCAAGTGTTTTATCAAAATTATTTTCCATCTAAGATAATAAAGGGTTAGGTTTTTATCCCTATTATTACATTGATTTTATCATGTTGTGATGTAATTATTTTTATGAATTCCTATATCTTATATGAATTGATTTATGATGTCATGATGTTTCAAGAATCCCATTTTTGTTACATGTGTTATGCGATGATGTATGTTTTATGATTATGTGGAACACATAAGAAAGGATTCATTATAAGATGGGTGGGACCTATATCTCCCTCCAATGCATTGGGTAAAGATTTTCTATCTCATGAGATAGACATGGCTGGAACGGAAGGTTATTTCGGTTCAGTGATACAGGACTGAAACGAGGAGTGAACTCAGTTCAGAAAGGGACTTTGTCCACTAAGATAGTCTTGGCAATGAGTCATGACTAACAAGAAATGATTTTCCATGATTATGTGTGCATGCCACAAAGTTTCAAGTGTTATGTTATGATTATGGTGATCTCATTTTCACTTCTATGATTTATTAAGATTTTATGATCTCTTTTGCAGGTTATGATTTTCAAAAAGATATGATATGATTTCTATTTCCTTTATTTCCCTTGCTGAGCATTTGAGCTCACCCTTTTATGTTTTCTTTTCCCCAGGATATAAAGAAAGGTTTTAGGTAAAAAAAAAAGGAAGATCTTTATGGGAGATTTTGAAGATCTTTCACCACGATTAGAAGATTATATTCCGAGTTTCCAAAGACACTAAACTATTACGATCCTTGTGTGTGTGTTTTTGTTATGTACCAAGTATTCCGCAAAAGTAATGTAAAGTCTATGTACGTCAGGCTTCAGGTCTCTACAGTTGGTATCAGAGGAAAGGTTTAGTCAACCTTTTGAAACTAGGATAGGAAAACGTTAGTGAGATCCCTAGAGATATTTCTAAGGTATGTCTAGGGATGTCCCTAGGGATAAGTATACGTATAGGTTATAGTAATAGAATTACGCTAACGATCATAGAATTATACCTAAGATGTTGGATATTGAAGGTACTCCCCCTTTATTATGTTGTTTTCCCTAGCATGATTTTTGTCTCTCACACTATTCTTTTTGGGTTTTAGACGATGGCTGGAACCCGAAGGAACCGTGTTGATCAATGCAATGGACAATGCAATGATTGCCCTCCTAAACAAACAAATGTTATGGGAGATGGAGTGCAAAATCTTATTGCTATACTTACACAAGCTATGAATCATTCTGGACTTCCAAATGAGCAGAGAAGGGAACAATATTCTATTGAGTCCTTCATGAGGCAACGTCCACCTTCTTTCAGTGGGACATCCGATCCACTTGTTGCTGAACAATGGATCAGTACCACTGAAAAGATATTTTCAGTTCTTCAATGTTCTGAACATGATAAAGTCATATTAGCAGTATATCGTTTGGAAGGTGAAGCTGATCAATGGTGGAATCTTATCAAGAATACGAGGCCAAGGGATGAAATTGAGTCCATGGAATGGGACGAGTTCAAGAACTTGTTTTTCAATAAGTACTTACCTCGTATTCTTCGAACAAAGATGGAAAAGGAGTTTATTGAGCTGAAGCAGAAGGATGATGAATCTGTTGGTATATACGAAGCGAATTTTACAAGACTTGCAAGGTATGCATCTGGCATTATCATCCAACCTGAAAGTAAAGTTGATCGATTTTTCAGTGGCTTAAAACCAAGTCTTCGAAGGGAATTAGCTATAAGAGACTTCAGTAGCTATGAAGAAATTGTGTGTTGTGCTATCAAGGTAGAAATGGAAGTTGGTGTTACATATCCATCTCATGGTTTTGACAAGAAACGAAAGATGGAGTTCAAGGAGAAATCTCAGAATAATGGTGAAAAGAAGATGAATGTATCCTTATGCACATAGTGTGGAAAGAAGAATGGTGGAGATTGTCTTAAAGGGACTAGAAAATGTTTTATGTGTGGAAAAGAAGGTCATCGAGCTGCTGAGTGTCGAAGTAATGGAAAAAGGGATTCTAATGAAGTGAATAAATCAAACACTGCAGAGAACGTACAACCAACACTTCAATGCTTCAAGTGCAAGGAAATGGGGCATTATGCTAATAAATGCCCTAATCCAAGGGTTAGTGATGATCAACATGAGCAACCACTGAAGGCAAAGGACAAAGGGAAGTCACATGCGATCACTATTGGCAATGTTGAATATGACAATGATGTGGTGGTATGATTAAGTGTTTATGTAATGGGATTCCAAAATAATGTTGTATCATGGAATATTGGAATATTTATGTATTTGTCTAATGTGGTATTCAAAGTGATTGAGATATTATGCGCATAATGAAGGGAAAACGAGAAAATGAAATGTTTAACAGTATTCATGAGCTCATGATTGATATAAGGACTAAGTTTGAGTATATAGAATTTTGAGGATTTTGGTATGTGAAAGGTGTTAAATTTTAACTTCATTCATGTTTTCACTAAGGTATTCAAGAGAATACACGATTAAGGACTTTGAATGTTTGGAATGTGACCAACAAAACATATCTTATGATATATGGGATCGACGATGGTGTTAAATCTCTTGTAATCGTTTTCACTATATTATGAGAGTCGACTGCCGTATTATGGATAAGCCTAAAAATTGGAATGAATTATGTTGGACATAAGTTAGTATTGTTTGTTTTTTTTGAAATTATTGATGGGTTGTTATATAGTTTTGGAAAAAGGACAACCTGCAGGACGGGCGACAGCCCATCGCTTCGGACAAGGCTGTAGGAATCGAACCCACAACCGAAGTGCGACTGGCCTTTATCGCCTACCACTGACCTACAGGAAGTCCCTGTTTAGTAGAAACTAGTTTTATTATATTAAGCAGTATGATATATGAAGTATAAGTCAATTTTAGGAACCATATATGATTAATCTCACTATAGATCGACTTATGTATATAATTTTTGCTAACCTTTTGTTTGAGACAGATGGAATGACCCGTCGTTCTATCACATAATCTGCTAACACTTCACGAATAACAAATTCAACTTCATTTATTTAAGAGATGAAGTGGAAATTGTTCAAGACACGAACATCAGTGAGATTGTACCAAAATAAATTAAGTATTTATTCTAATTCAAATTTTCAACTTTAGGAAAATGATCTTGAAAACCAAAAATGTTGTCCTAGTGATCTTATACCTGATGAATCAGATGGTACCTTATATCATCACAAATCTATGGATTTGTGATTACTGGCTTTTCCATAGCCATGTTCTCTACCACTCTCCATCAGAACATGATGGTTAGATTTCTCTTCCATATCCATATTTTCACCTATGTGGAAACCCAATGATTAGTTTATTTGGGTAATCGTTACATTTCATACTTTAGTTTTTAAAGACAAGTTTTGGTATTCCTTTTTACGATGTGGGTTTCTATTAAAGAAACTTTCAAATAGTAAACCATTTATAACCCCGACGAATTTCGAAGGCGAAATTCATTTTAAGGGGGGTAGAATGTAACAGCCCGAGATTTTATGAAAAATATTCTTTCACTAATGTCTTGTGTTGTACGCTACACCAAAAGGAGATTGCACAACACGCATCTTTGACTTGCCTTGCATTACACGCAATCTCAACCTTCCTCGATAGCGTGTGTGGTACGTAATACTGAGTTTCACGAAACAATGATATGCTATTAAAATATTATTAAAACTAGCTGTTATGAATAGTAATAACCACTTTTTAAATTTTAGAAATTTTAGCTCTCAAAATGGACTTCATTTTTTGATTCGGAGTATCAAATTTAGCCTAAGGTGAAATTTTGGTGATTTTCAGATAACTTTCATATTCTGATGAATAGTGAAAATTACTAAATTATAATTAAAAACAACTTTTTTTAATCGAAATAATTAATAGTGATAAATCATTAATTTGAGTGGTTTTAAAATATATTTAGAATATATTTTTACAATTTAATACAATGTTGGTCATTGGATGTAATTTCACATTTAAACCAGACATAAACAAGTGTCAATCTTTTGATAGATATTGTTTCTTAAAAACACGCTATTTGTTTTAACAGCGGGATTTAATTATAAAATTAATTAATGCAACATCTATGTTATGAATATGGTAAAATAGACTTCATTTTTGAATTCAGAATATGAAATATAGCTTAGGATGAAATTTTGGCATTGTTCTGAAAAACATCAATTTTTGATGAATAGTGAAACTACTAAGTGGTAGGTTAAAAACTGAATTTTGCATAAAACTTAATTTTACCACTTCTGTGAATGGAATTTCGAAAATCCGACAGACACGGTTAATATCAAGGACTAAAATGTGGTTCAATGAGATGAAAATAATTTTTGGTGAATAGTAACTTTTTTCTTTTTTTTACCACGGTTAATAGTAAATAGGGTAACTAAGGGTAAATATGATATTAATATTACCCTAACACATGTACTAATTCTATTGGACAAGTGTAATTCGACCAAAAACAAACTTAGGAATAAAATATGACCATTTAGGCCCACTTGGATTAGATTAGGACATTTATTATTATTTAATTCAAAGAAGAGTTAAAAGAGTTAAAATCAAAGTTTATTTACTAACACATTTTTAATATGGGGGTATACATAAGATAAATTCGATTGTAAATATTAATTAGAAAGCTAAAACGATTTCCTACATGATGGTATTTTATTTGTAATTTTTAGACATCAAATAATTTAATTTATTTATGACACAACGATGATGCAGTAATTATCTTATTAATGAAATATTGACATAATTGATGTTATAAACACAAAAATAAATCTAATTTGAGATTTTTTATGAATTCCACTAATTTTCTAGGTTACTATGATATATTAATGTTGATTTAATCAACTTGGTTTGAACATTTAATTCTGTTATGACTTTCACAAAAATCATATATCAAATAGTGTCAAAATTGACACAAAATAGTTTTTAAATCAAATATTATATTACTAATTGTTATTTTATTCCTAAAAATATAAGGTTCGGCCAAATGACTTAGATAAGGATATATATATTAATAATAAGCAATTTGGGGTTCGTTTGGCATGTTATAGTAAGTTTATTAACCATATAGTGAAAGAAAACAAAAATACACAGTAAAAGTTAAATTAATTAACTTAGAGTTAAATCTAATTGATATGTTTAAAATAATACCCTAAACTTGTCTAAATCCTATTGGTTGGTAGGCTTTCGACCCATCCCCACTTTAGCTTCGAAATAAGACCCTTTGGAACCATTATAAACCGATTTTGACTTTAATATAAAATAATATTTTGAGATATTCCTAAGGTGCCCCTCTCCTCCCTTATAAAAGGGCACCTCCTCCCCCTCCTCCTCACAACAATTTTGAGCACTCAAGCTCGGCCAACCCCTGCCATTTTCTCCTCTCCACTTCCCTAGAATAATCCTAGAGGTCCTGGTCTTCTCCAAAGAGCAATCTTAGTTCCTTAAGTGGAGGATTCAAAGAGGCGTTCCAAAGAAGAGGAGCTTCGGACACGAACAAAGCAAATCGGACCTAAGGTAAGGGAAAAATCACAATCTCATTTTTATCCGAGATTGTTTATTCGTAAGTATTTACTGGGGTGTATTTTATCATCCACATCCATGTTCACTCAATATTTAATATTATTTCCATCCTTCTACAATAGTTTATATCCAATTTTACCCTTCAGTGAGTTTTTAGTAAAAGATACGAAAGGAATCTTTTGTCGTTTTTTTCGTACGAAGTACTTTTTAAATTTTCTGACAAAAGTACGAAGAATGTTTTTTTAACTTATACGGCATGAATGGATTTTTGAAACATTATTTCCAAGAAGCTTCCTTTACAAGTTTTAAAGTTTATTTTTAATCAACTTCTTTTAGTTTATAATTGTATGACATATTAAGAAAATAAAAGTGTTTTTGAAGAAGAAAGGATATTTTCCTCAAGAATGGAGTTCAAGTGTTTTATCAAAATTATTTTCCATCTAAGATAATAAAGGGTTCTGTTTTTATCCCTATTATTACATTGATTTTATCATGTTGTGATGGAATTATTTTTATGAATTCCTTTATCTTATATGAATTGATTTATGATGTCATGATGTTTCATGAATCCCATTTTTGTTACATGTGTTATGCGATGATGTATGTTTTATGATTATGTGGCACACATAAGAAAGGATTCATTATAAGATGGGTGGGACCTATATCTCCCTCCAATGCATTGGGTAAAGATTTTATATCTCATGAGATAGACATGGCTGGAACGGAAGGTTATTTCGGTTCAGTGATACAGGACTGAAACGAGGAGTGAACTCGGTTCAGAAAGGGACTTTGTCCACTAAGATAGTCTTGGCAATGAGTCATGACTAACAAGAAATGATTTTCCATGATTATGTGTGCATGCCACAAAGTTTCAAGTCTTATGTTATGATTATGGGGATCTCATTTTCACTTCTATGATTTATTAAGATTTTATGATCTCTTTTGCAGGTTATGATTTTCAAAAAGATATGATATGATTTTTATTTCCTTTATTGCCCTTGCTGAGCATTTGAGCTAACCCTTTTATGTTTTCTTTTCCCCAGGATATAAAGAAAGGTATTAGGTAAAAAAAAAGGAAGATCTTTATGGGAGATTTTGAAGATCTTTCACCACCATTAGAAGATTATATTCCGAGTTTCCAAAGACACTAAACTATTACGATCCTTGTGTGTGTGATTTTGTTATGTACCAAGTATTCCGCAAAAGTAATGTAATGTCTATGTACGTCAGGCTTCAGGTCTCTACAATGATGTCCTTATGCGAACCTACCTATGAGAAATAGGATTATGACTACCAACAAGGGTCTACGTTCATCCCTGTGGATACATGATCTCAGTGTCATAACATAGGATATGAAATAAGTAATATACAATTGAATGATTATTATTGTAACATGATGAAACTAGAAATATTCCAAATATTTTATAAAAGTAATAAGATTGATCCAAAACTGTAAATACATAGTATAGTAATAAATGTAGTAGTTAAATATATCAATAACTATAGAGGACCTTGGAGTCCATTATGATCTACCACTAGCTCCATGATCCACTACTCAACTATAATCTACATGAACACTTCCATTACTCGGATCCCTATACAAGATACATGCACATTCATCAGGATGCCTCTGAAGGGTGAGAGTAAAAAAACACATTAAAAAACATCCAATTCATCATTAACTAATATTCTCATGTAAATAATTTTATTCCATAATTAAATTATACAATAGAATGTTAAAAAAATAAAACAAAATCAAATCCTATGTGCTAACCAAGCCTCCATGACCCCTAACTATACCTTATTCCACTCCTTTATAGAAATTATATCAAGAAATCCATAGTAATAAAAAACTATACATGAGTATAGCAATCATGTTTCCTTTTATGTTGTATACATTGTAGAGAAATACACCAAAAATCATTTGAGTCATACTCTATGCATCCACTATGCATTGAGTGATTATGCTACTTGGAATCCACTACACGTTCAATAACATGATCCTCATCATATTCTAGGTATCCAGTGTAAAAATTGAATCCATGATCCATATTTATATACCTACCTAATGATTTATTCTATCTTCTCCATCATCACTCATGGGGAACACTCACCCTATAAATGAGAAACATGTCCTAATGGGCCACATTCACTAGGAAACAATAACAAAACATCATATTGAGCACATAATAAGGTTGATTTCCAAATAATGTACATTATATCCCCTTAAAATAATGAATGAAAATAAAATAAATTCTATAATAATGAAAATTTAATAAAAAATAATATAACATACACATGGTTTTAGCATTATAATAAGGCCCTCACATTCTACAAACACATCCACATGATAACATATTTAAACAAAACTATAAATTATTCCAACAAAAAGATTATATTTTTCTAAAAATTGTAAACAAGTGACTAAAAAAGGTAACAATCCTCATATATAATGGTTGGGGATGTCAATGTCAAGGATACTCTACCTTGCGTAGTATGAAATCTGGAGTGGTAAACTCTATAGAAAAGAACACCACCTATATACCCTTTTATCTTAATTATTGACATGTCATCATGCAATGTTGTTCGAGGATTACTAGAACCTATTCCATTATTTTCATTCAAAACATAATAAAATCATACATGTGACAACATCATTTTATCTCTATTAGAATTCAACAATACCATATTATTCATTTATATCATTGTTATAAAACACTAATATTTTTACCATTTATTGAATTCTTATTATGAATATAATTAATATTGTAACTAATAGGGTTTAGTAATTCACATAAATGATATTCCTAGAGATTTACCACTTTAAATGCAACACCAAGAGTAAAGGATATAGGTTGAGGTTATATCATTTATAAAAAAATTGAACAATGATCCTATTTTGATAGAATAAGGATTCCACAATTATGAATAGAGGAAATTATATATCGCACCAAAAAATGATCAATGAAAAGAAATTGCCTCTAGGGTCCCACAATTCATGAAATAATTATACAACGTATAATGGGGTAGCATTAAATCACCAAATTTAAAAAACAAAAAATTAGAAAAAATCATTAATAGTGTATCATTGTGAAAATAAATAATAATAATTTAAATCCATGTTTTTTGGAGATTAAGCCATTAAAACATTTTATGGTTTCAATCGAGGGAAGAAGGAGCATAAGAAATGGATCTAAAAATATTCCTAAAAAGGGCACTATGTAAGTTAACATGGTTATACTAATATGTAACTCCTAAACAATTAGGGGTAAGGACATACCATTATTTACCCTTTTCAAATTCTATGTTTTCCATATGCATCCAATAAAATTTGGGTTTAAACCTTATAAAATATAGAATCTACCCCATTGCAGATCTACCTTACCATTACACATCCATTAGAAATTTAGTTTACCCCTATGTATTGGTAGGTAACCCATACAGATCATTAATAAAAGTACTCTTACCCATATAATGTTCTATACTTACATAGTTGATGATCCCTCAAATAAATTTTCAATGACTCTAATTACTTGGTATACCTTTTTTCTCACACAAATCATAGCTCATATGGGCATAGGGATCTCTAATAAACACACCATGGGAATCATGAATATCCACTAGCTAGGGAAATATAGAATTTATCCCTTGATGAGTGCGATGATATAAACACATCCTATATAATAGAATATACCTAGTCACCATTCCCAATGGAAATACTGAACCATAATAAGTCTGATTAATATTACAATCTTGATATGTATGATGTCTCTTTGAGACTGGATCTCAAATATTTAGTGTATGACTAACCACAACTATATCCTTTCTGAATTTCATTAAATTACATGAATTTAATAAAATACATGGGTTTTTATTCCTAAAATATCAATGATATATTGGATTCCTTATAATGGATCAATCACCTCCTTTTAATGTTAATTAAATCCCTACATAGTGGTAAATTCTAAGGTTTTTAGTTAAATGGCTTCAGTAAATAAAAAGCCACGATCATTGGGAAATGGATGGAATGCCTCAAATATATAAACATGGATTCAATAATGAGACCCCCATTTCATTTGTGTATAAAATAAATATAACCAAAAATTATTTTTAGGTTAACCTCTCCTGTATCAGGATTAGAGTGAAATTCTTGAACATATATAAAATATTTAATATATTCCCATAGTAGGAAATAATTTTCATCAAAAGGGTGATATAGACCTAAACTCACATCCTCTGAACCAATGGAAGTCACCATGTTTCATTTGTTTTGAAACACCAATTGACAACCTACCTTTGGAATGATGTTATGTACAATGTTATATATGAGGTAAATCTTGTGAGTTTCCATTAATAATGACAATGATAACCTGATGATAATGATTGTGAAAGAAATCAAACCCCCACAATCAACCATCTATCCACACTGAATCCAACCCAATCAGAGTTTATGGTTTTCTTTTACTCCTCAAATTGAATATGGTGAACCCATCATGACACACCCCAATAACAAAAACATTGGTTTTTTATCCATCATTCCATTATTTTTCCGCATTATACGCAATGAAAAAAATTTATCACAAAGTATATCTCTCCAAAAAAATTATCGATTTATTATCCATTGGCCCATTGTTTTCCACACTATATGTAATCAATAATTATGAACCTGACATGAATCTCTCCAATAACAAAATGATTTTGTTATTAGGTATATAGAAATTGTTTTACACTTTACATAAAATGGTGAACCCACCGTTAATATCTAAAATAATAGAGTGATTGATTAATCATATGATAGGATACATTGTTTTTAATATCCTCCAATATAAGATTATAATTCTAGAATGAATCTTACATCTGGCCTTCAAGAACCATGGTTCTCATGAAATAAGTTATTCTACAATTTGAAAATACTATGTGAGAAAACTGGCTACATTGAGAATAAACAGAAAATAATTTTTAACATGCATATATTGTTTCTAATATCATGCAGATGATTTTTCACTGATTAAATAATTTGTGCCCTGTTTTCTTTATGACTTTTCATTAATCTATCACCAACATAATCTCAATTCGAGATAAATTCATCATCCATTAATTGTTTCTGGAAGTTAGATGTGGCTACAACCCTATGGGTCACAAAATGATATCACCTTCCCAATAGCATCAATGTTAGGTGAAGAAAATGATGTCCTCAGAGTAGCATGTGTGTGGTAAAATACAATCCAAAGAGGCTACACACAATGGTATCTAAGTAGTAAATCTGAAAAGGCCACATCATTGAAGGAAATATATATCTAATCCAATGTCCCTCGTCGCCACAAAAAATGAAATAATGAATTTATCATTGAAACATGAAAACCTACATGTTTAATATCAATTTATGATATAATTTGAATCCCAGAAATGATCCATTTTATTTTAGTGTGTACGGAGGAGGGATCCTATCAACCTCCATCATCAAAACCATCCCACTAGAACCCACAACTCAACCGATGGGGTTACCACCTAACACACCGCCACCTCTGATGCCCATGAACGGGCCTCAAGAAAGACACACCAATTGAATAAAGATTTCGATAATCACGACGGGGATCATATATTGACTCACATTGATGATGTATTCTTACATATTCTACTATAAAATAGTGAGAAGGATCATATCCCTTCTGAATCTGTACAACTCAGCAGGCATATTCCCGCATCATGCATAGGGTATGGACACATCCCTACAAATCATGAATTAATTCCATAGGATACTCTAGTTGTGAATGGATGATAAAACAATGATAATATCCCATATTCTATCAAATATATATTTGAGTACATTGTGGAGAAGGAAAATGTGTAGGATTATATTCATGCACACAATTTGGAAAATTTATAATACATCTTAGAAACCAGCAACGAACGCCACCAACATATTATTATAATTGTACATATAATAGAATAATAGTATATATTTATCCCAAAAACCATAATATCTCAACATTAAAATAATAAAAAATAGTTAGCTTCTCTAGAGAATGAAAAAATCCATTCCCCTTTCTCAGAAGATTATTATAATACTCCGTTAAAGGACGTGTAATTGGACTGGGAGCATAATATTATTCCAATTGGGGCCCACTAACTGAGAGTGACACATTCCCAAGGATAGGGGTACATGCATGTCAATTTCGTTCGATAGAATACTTGAACGACAATTGATTGAGGTAATATATATGTTCTGTAAGGGTCTCATCATCAAACCTTAATTCATGAAAATCTATATAACCAAACTCTATAATTACCAATATAGTAGTTAATGTGTCTAAAAATCCATAATCACCCAAAATAGAGTCATATCCTTGACACACTTGAGTAAATCGATTTATGAAATCTATTTTCATTTACTCCAATACAGAATAATTGAGATCCAATGGATGAAAAAAAATTCTATCAACATGATTCATTTCATTAAGAAATTACTTGAAAACATATGTAATAAAAACCCCTGAAGAACGATGTCATCCAAAGATATTGAAATTAACCCATAAAGGTCTCATCAATATTGGATATAACATTATTAACTTGAAAGGGAATTTATAGATTTTTTGGAGTCACTCACCAATAATATCAAATAAAATAAAATATCTACCTTTTCAAAAAAATATGGTTCCAGTCATCCTATGACCATCCTACATTAGATTCATCATGGAATACATGATCCAATGTAACAACCACCTCTATGTAATGAAATAAAGACTCCTCCACTGAACACAACAAGGATAATTAAAAACTCAACACGGATAAAAATACATTCCCACGATCCTACTAAAAATAATGATTCTTTTTTGACAAATAATATATGACTTAGTTAAAATATTTAGAAATTTGAATAGAATTTCCTCATAAAATTATACTCAGTGCATCATAATATATGTTCTCTTTTATTAATGTGTTAGAGATATCAAAATATAAATCTTCCAACTATACCATCAATATCCACAATCACTAATTTAAATACGAAATATATATTATATAATTCAAGTAGTTATGATCAATAAAAACACTATATGATCATATATTACAAAATAAAAATATTATATAAGAAAAAGTTCCACTATAGTGTACTCAATATCTTTGGTGGAATAGTTATTCATATAGTCATTTAACTACCTAGATTTATATGATTTAACTACCCTCTGGTGTATCAATATGACACCCATGTACAAAAATTGAGTATTATATAAATCCATAAACTTAACTCCTACATTTTAAAACCGAAGAACTTGATCAATAATTATATTCATCTGATAGTAGTCAAAATATGTTCGTACTTATAAATCTCTAGGAATTCATGGTCTATCCTAATCATGTATTTTAAAAAAAGGAACTAATATATGAAACATTGGATATATATAATAACATATCCCACACCACCATGGAAATATTATACCTCTACAAAAAATATTGTAATTCCTATAAAATAACTATCACAATCATTGGATAGTCAACTGAGAGTCTCTAAAACTACAACACATTCACAATAAAATACACCTTCCACATCCATAATATACATATGGTTAATTCCCACAGAGATTATGGTGTCAAAGGACATGTAAAACACCCACCCCTAAAAATAATAATCATTATCCTCTTTAGATTTGATGGGTTTGAGGATGACATCAATAAATTGTATAATTATTTGGTCTAGGAAACCATGCAATATGATATATAATATTCAAAAAGAAAAATCTTGGGAAATCACAATCAAAAAAATATTAATATTAACATGACGTTTCTATAATGGATCCTAACTTATGTCTTCAAGATAGCTTAAAACATCACCCTCATCTGATGATTTCTATGAAAATTTTCAATGTTAAAAAACCACATAGAACTCTTCAATAGGTCGAGTCAATTATCTATACTATTATAGGGATAATATTTCTTGACTGTCACATATTTGATTTGTCACAAGTATATTCTAAAAAATAGACCCAGTTCCACCATTTATTATAACAAAAATAGAGAACCCAATAGGGAATCATTTGGCTTCAATTAACTATTTTGTATCTTATTGCGAAAAAAATCATCAATTCCCACAACTATGAAGATTTCATTTCAGATGGATATATTAATAGTATAGAATAATAAATATGTATATTTTTTAAAACCTTAATATTTTATTTAGGGGGGAGTATAAAAGCCATTTTGGGGGTGTTTTTTTGGAATGTATTCGACCAATCTAAAAATTAATGATACATGTTCCTCAATAGATCTGACCAAGAACATCAAAAAATGTGACAAAGGAGTATTAGAATTAAAATGCATAATAAAATGATCATAGTCATAAATAAACCACAGAAAATATACTTACACATCTTGTAACATAACCGTCATGTAGAATAAATCAGATATGCAGTGCATATAATATAAATCATTGAATAAATAAGAGATATTATATGATTATAAAAATAGTGAAAATATTTCAAAAAATGATTTATGAAACATTATCATAATTTCTCAAATAGAAATTATATAATTAAGACTCAGATGACCTCAAATTGTAATTTTCATCACAAAGAGGAATGTATTATGATCCATTATAAATCAAAAGGCACAAAACAAGGTTTTTTAATGAAATTATGATCTTTTCTGGAACTAAATTAAGAAAATAGTTATGTGGATGAAAAATTAATTTAAATGTGACCAACATACATCTTATATGGAACGTTCATCTTCGTATCATGACACAAACCAAGACTAGCTTCTCTTCCTCATTACAGACAACAACATCAATTGTGGTAACCCAAAAAAGATACACCAATATATGGTGCTGAAATAATTTACTATACATATTATTATTATATTTCCTATTTATAAAATAAATTTACCATATAAATATATAATACCAATTTCAAAAAATAAGTCACATATTATATAAATACCATTTTGGAATATATTTTTGAATAATTAAGAAAAACCATTTATACTTGAAAACCATCCCCTTCCCATAAATTGGATATTTTACTTTTATAACTATATTTTATTGTTTTGTAAGAATACATTAGTATATCCCTGAAAATTATCCACACATAATACCATTTTAGAAATATCATGTTTAGTTTCATTATTTATAACATTGAATATTAGAAACAATGAAAGGGTGAGTTCAGATGATCTGTAATGATGGAAATTGAAGATATCATTCATTGTTCATATATAAGAATAATTTAATTATACAAGAATGATAACATGACAATAAATCACAAAATTTATACCCAAAAATTCACAGTTCATTACTAAGGATTTATGGAGTAAGGTATTATTGTAAAAAAATATTTCAAAAGAATATAGAATCATCAGTAATCTATAATGATCCATGAGAACATATCACACTAATAGGAAAATTAGCCATTAATTTTGAAACAATGGTACGAATATAAAATTATTTAGTTAGTTAATTTACACTGCCAATTCCATCATCATATCATAAAAAATGTTACCTGACAGATTTGGTTCACTTCCCAGCTTCTTATAACCCATGGAATGGGTTCAGTTCCAATACAATTCAGATTATATAATGATATATAAACAAATTTCATAGTAAATTGGAAGGGTATGATGGAACCCGCAAAGAAATAATGAAAATAATACATATTTGTTATTAAAGGTAATAAAAACATTTAACTATTATTCATTGTACAGCCTAAGGGAAATAAAATTATATCACATGGATTTCAAAATCACATAGTCATATATCATCCCAATAAACTACACGAATTTTATCATTAAATCTTAATGAAATTAAATAGTAGTAATCATAAACGTATTTCAACATATATAAATAATAACATTAAAATATAATTCCAAACACTCTTTTACCATATCATAAAAAATATGTTTTCTTTTTATTAAATTGTGAATAATAATTTGGTGAAAAATGAGAAAAAATTTTAATTTTAAAATAATAATGAAAACATAACATGTATTATTCATTTAGTTTAATGGTTATGAAGGTGGGAAATTATATTTTGTAAATAAATGATTATGAAATGCATCATTGAGCACATTTTGTTAAACATCAAAAAAAATGATCAGAACAGAATAGAAATACCACAATAAAATTTCAAAATGAAATATAGAATTATTTAAAATAAAATTCAGTAATCATTGGATAATAAAATATATTGTTGAAATCATTTTAATGAACATGTACATGGAAGTCAATGTTCACTGAGTAAAGTGTAAATATGGTCTATTATTCATAAAAACATTTTTCATTATTATTTTTAAGTCACTAAGAATAGAATGAAATGAAAAAATGAGAACCAAAAAAAAGGAAAATAATATTTATATAGTTTTTGAGATAAAAAAATACAGTTTTCTCAAAATCGATTAATCTAAATAAATTATGATAAAAAGTGAAATTTCAACATAAACCGTTAATTAGTTTTTATATTTTTTTGTCTCTAATACAAATGACTTAACATCTAATCATATACTAAATTCCATGTATACAAATAGATTTATTATATATCATATAAATAATCATTATAAACACTATTTTAATATAAATAAGTGTGTAACATAAATCATGTATCAATGAATCAATATTAAGACAATGAACCCTTATAATTTTAATAATCTATGAATTAAATTTTCATTAATGGAATAGATATACAGGTGTTTTAAAATTAAAATAATTTTCAATAAAATAATTATAATCACATTCATTTGAATTACATATATAAACCAAAAAAAATAATCAACTGGTGAATATGTTATATATCACAAAGAAATAAAAGTGAAATGAGAAACACTCAACTCAAGTATCGACATTCATCATAAATTCTCATATCTTCTGTAAAAGTTAAATTTAGTTTTTTTCAATGATTTATACTTAAACGTTATTTAGAATTATACTTCCATATGTGATTCATATAAAATTTCCAATTACTCATTTTTAATATTTCATCTTTAGTTTCATTATTCTGGGTGTTTATAGTTCTATTTTTAATGAATTATTTGTTTAGTGGTCCAAGTCCATGACACATAGTCATGGATTCATAATATATAAAATAAAATGAATTCATATCAATTATATTTATTAATTATATATTGTTTTATAAAAATTCATATAATATGATTATGTAAAATGATTTATTATAATTTATGGATACAGAAGAATGCACATTCACACATTTTATGTTTTCACTTATTGATTTGTGGATGGAAATAAATGTATATAAAGATTAAACTATATAAAATATCATAAAATATATATAATATAAATATATATGAATAATTATTATCCTTAAATAAATATATATAAATTTAAAATGAAATAACCACATCACATTTTGGAGGATTTAGTCCACATGTATTCATGATTGAAAACATCATTATCCTAAAAATATGAGTAACGTAAGGTAAATAATATTTTATCATTAAGAATAATTATAATTTTATAGAAAATAATATATTATTTTATATTTTCTCAATATAACCATCCATTATAATTTTTTATGAGGAATAACCTTCAATGTTAATGAAAAAACCATTGAAATATTTAGTTAAGAAGATTACTACTTATTTGTGAAGGCTAAGTTGGATCTTTTAATATGGACCCATGGGTATTTTATTTTATGAATATCAGGACATATAGAACATGTATCTGGAACTTTTTAACATTTTAGGTAGGCTTTTATTGAGTTATAGGTTTTAAAATATTGTTATTAATATAGGGGTTGTGGATTTATTTTATATTTTATCAGAGTGACACTCTTGTGGTTATTCTAAAAATTAATACAAATGAAATTCACATTCATGAAAAATATGATTGAAATTTGATAAATTTAGAATTAGGGATGTTATATAGTCTAAATGAATTTATCTAATAGTATTTTGATATGTTATTGGTTTATTTTCTGTGACATATCTTAGTATTAACCACTAATAAATCCTTATAACCCTTTTCTGTATAAGAATGTAATTAGTATTTAATGGTCAATAAAAAATAAAAAGGATATTAAATTTTACAATGAAAATTAATGATATTATTTAGAATTCCCTAGTAATTATAATTTTTTAATAATTATAATATTTTAAAAAAATAAATAAAATATTTTTTACAATAAAATAATTACAAAGCTATATTTGGGAGTGTTCATATAATGTGAATTAAATAACATATAGATTTCAATGGAACGTTTATTTGAATACCAATCACATCACATATTGTTGAATTCAATCAATATGATTTATAATATATTTTAATTAATCCAGAAAAATCATTTATATTATTATATGTCAATTTATATCCATTTTTCACTTGTTTGCAGATGCACCACATCTGAAATGTCTAAGTGTTTTGGGAAGTCATTATATTATCCAAAATTAATAATAAATTACTCTCACAAAAAAAATTATTAATCCTTGTAATAACCATTTCAAATAATTCAAAACATATATTTATACTTATTAACAAATATTAGACATATTATAAGATAATGAGTTATATTTTGAACTTATTATTAAAATAAAATTATATAGAGATCATATTCAAGGAAAAATGGATAAAAAATTATATATTTTCAGTAATATAATTATTATCTTTGAAATAAACTCCTAAAAATGTATAATGAAAAAAAGTGATATATTCACACCTTATCCTATAGTTTTAAATCTGAATAACAGATTTTACACATCTTTGAGGAGTAAACCATTACCATGGTTACTAGTCATTTTAAAATAAAATAAATGAAACTAAAAAAAATGTCTACCTAAAACATAGAATCCATTTTATCGATTAAATTTATATATGAGGTAGAAAATAATTTCAACATATGTTTACAGAACACAATGGAAATATACGTTTTTAAAAAATAGTCGTTTCCATCCTTAGAAATGATTTTATAACATGATTTTATAAATTTATTATTACCATTGAATTAATTTTTTTAAGTGTTGTAATATATTTATTTAAAAAAAATCAAAATGGATCATTTTTAAATCATGATTAAAAATTATGTATCTGATTTTTTTAATTTTAAAAAAACATTACTGGAATATTAAATTAAAAAAAAGATATAAAATTTTATAATTAGATTAATTTTTAACAATAAATTTGGACAAGAAATGTTTCAAGAACATTAATGTAATTATAATGTAATAATTATGTGGTGACATTTTTTATAAATTCTACATTTTTGCTATTCACCCAAAAAATCATGTATTTCTCAAAATCACATAATCTAATAGTTAAAAACAATGTCAATAAGGAATCATAAAATTTATCACATTTTATAAAAATAATTTCATATGATTCCTAAATGTATCTTTTATGAAAAAAATTCAAAATTTATGGGAAACAAGCTTTTATAGAAAAATGTCCCCTTTAAACACCAACTATTATTAAAATTATGAGATTTAATTTTTAAAATTTTATATTTCATACATTTTTCATAGAAATTGAAAAAAATAAATAAGGAATAATATTTAATATATATTTCATAATTATGTTATTCCTATTCAAATATATCAAATAAAAAACTTTCTAATAACTATCGAATATAAATAGTAATATTTCTATTGAATATTATGGTTAGTTAATGCTCATTGTTATGTGTGGTAAACACCAATGGATAGAGTATTTATATTATAAAACTTATTTTAAAATATTGATGTGTAACATTGTACCGCTTAATGAAAATTTACCATCTCATTTTTTCTCATATCTTATACGATGGGATACAATCAATTTTGGAATCAATTATTTGGACTGTAAGATGAATTAAAATAATTTGAAAAAAAATAAATTTTAATCCTCACTAATTAATTTAATTCTTAAAAGTAAATTAACTTCTATTTTTAGACTATGAAAATTACTATTTACTAATTATTTGTCTATAAAAATGTACCATTACCATACTCATATATGTTAATTATTTTCATAATAGTTACCATCATAAGGAAACAATATTTTCCTTATAGTTCAATATATTTTATATATTTTATGTATATTAGAAACAATTTTAAAATCATGGTAGTGAATGTTAGAGAATAACCTCTTTTTGGTTTATTTATATTATTTTTTCATATGGATGAGTTTCTATTAGTTTTCCACATATTCTTTCAATCAAAAGATAAATGACCCTGACTATTGTTTCTTACCTATATTAGTAAATTTATCATTTAAATCATCACATAACCCAAAATTAAGTGACATAATATTCATCTTGTCACTATAAACTACCGAAAAGAATTGAATAATATAAGATAATATCCAATATTATGTAATGAAACATTAATCTATAATACCTCAAGAAATTACACATAAATTTTATTATAAATCACTTCTAAAATAATTTAAAAAAACTCCTAAAAAATTGGTTTTTTTGAAATGAAAAATCAAAATAAAAAACAATGACCTCACATTATTACAATATCACCATAAAGACTATCCCCATAAAAATTAATTATTGTTAAATTTAAATAACAAGGTCCTTAGAAATAATTTTGGTCAATATACTAGGCTCGGAGCATCCATCCCCAACTGGGACATGCACATCATCAGGCCAAGCAGCCCCGTGGCCCGGTTGACGAAATCTGGCCAGTGTCGTGCATACCATTATCCATCAAGATGAGGCTCGGCCGCGTGATATGCCACCCGATATAATGGGACACCCCAAATCTACCGCATTTATCCATTTCACATCAATGGATTGGGATTCTCACATGAAATCTATTGAATATGTGACACCATCTCGATGAGCACCACCGCGTCCACTTCCAGCTTTGTCACGACCTACCCTGGTCGCAGACCCATTACCACCCACAGTTGATCCAGCATAGTTTCGTTTGAATGAATACATGGGTGCACAAAATCCATCGCACCAGAACTATGTCACCACAGTGAGTTACCATCAGCCTCCACCGGTTTTGGAATGTCAGTGGGGTCTTCTGCGGGCCACCAGACATGTTTTCATGGTCCATTCTGCAATTCAGAAGATGTTCAGGAGTCCTCAAGTCATGTTTTTCATCTACAGGGATTTTAATTCTTGTTAATACCCCTTTCTACAAAAAATTATCAAATTATGGTATCTCCCATTCCCTCACGATCCTTTCGCCACCGTCATCTTCTCTCCTCTATATGCCACATGTATTCGAGATCCATGATATTGGATTGTTTCACTATGATATATTTGTGCAATGATTGATCATTCATCATTTAGTGAAGAACATGAAGAATATGGTGGTGAAAATTACAATATGTAACCTTAAAACATAACCTTGTATTTTTGTTCATTTTGTCCACAATCAGATCGTTTAGAGGAATCAAGATAATGACCTAAAAACCAATAATCCATCAAATGATCAATCAAACCCCAAATTAAAACCTAAATGTCAAATACTCTCATAATAAATATTATATTGTGGGTCAACCTATTCATTTGTTTCCCTTCATTTTTCCTTTTTAAATAATGAATGGTAAAACATAACAAAAACCAAATTCCCAATGTGGAAAAAAAGATCGATCTGCATAGAGTTTTGATCGTCATTGGAAATCCCTAAGGGGACATCGGGATCCATATTCTCATCAACCGTTGATCTGAAATCTCTCATTGATGTCTTTTCATCATTCATTACTATTCATCTCTCTCCAATGTAATTCTTCAACATCCTGGGATAAATCTTAACAGTCATCCCCTGATCCTTTAACACTGATTATCCAATAAAGGAGGAAACTCGTTTTATCATTTCAGTTACACTAAATCCCCACATCGTTACACTATTTCATTTATTAAATAACATTTCTATTTCTCTATATTTAAAATTTTGTTATGATTTTTCATTTAATAAATGAAATGGCTCAATTGTTGATGTGTTGTAGTGAAAAAATATTTTTGAATAGAATAAACGTTTTTAATCTAATTTTATTTTAAATGACAAACAGATTATTTTTCACATTCTACTTACAAAGAACGAAGTTATTTACTACCCATGAAAAATTCACTACTATAAACAAAATGAATCCCTTATATTTCAAAAATTATCATTTATTTAAATGTTGCTAAAATCATGCAAGCACATTATTTTTAATAAAAAGAAAAAATTTCAAATGATTGTTTCTTAAACCCGAAGCCTCAGAATCACATGTCATCTCACCGTTTGATTTTCCAACAATTCATAAAATATTTTCAAAAAAAATGCATCGAAATTCCAAAACATTACACTTTTCCAGAGATATCATACGTTGGTCATAGAAAAATGGGTAAAATAAGTCCCAATTTATATTTTTTTCTAGGTAATATGCACATAAAAATTCTAATATAGGGCCAAATAATAATACAAGTTATACTAGTATTTCATGAAAATCCCACATATAATGAATCTAAGACAATCATAGTTTATGTTGTGTGGTTAGATAATGTTTTAGCCATCCTTATGGTCAATCATTATGAAAGTCTATTTTTCTATGTGAGTTTTTTCCTTTATTTCTGTAGCCATCCTATTGGTGTTTATAAGTTCGTGTTGTTAAAAAATGGGGTTATTTTGATGAATTTTATTGATTGAGTTTTTTATTAAGAATTGTGAATAGGTTCATGGATTAGTTTGTTTAATACAAGTTTTATATTATTAAAATTGGTGTTATAATTGGATTGTGTCCATTTATTTGAGAATGAATAGAATCATTTGAATTTTATTTTGTTTAAAATTAGGCAAGCATAAATGTTTTGATTAATAAATTTATTTCTTTTTAAAATGATGAATTTAATAATTGTGTATGGTTTAAAAATGTATTTTTAAACTGGTTATATAGTATTTCTTTCAAAATATATTAAATTTAAAATTAAAATTATTTATATAAGTTTATATGTTTTGTAAGTTATTATATAATGTAACATTATAATTAGTGAAATTAAAAATTGGAGTTTGAATGAAATTTTGAATTGACATAAGGATTGTATTTTAAAAACTGTTCGAATGGAGTGTTAGAACATGGAAGAATATATTGGGATAAACTCTAGGATTGGTAGATGATATTGTAATGGTATACAAAAATAAAATTTTATTCAAAATATTAAATAAGATGTAATTCTATAAATTTAAATTTTTTTATGAAATTCTTTTAAAATGTTTGATTTAAGTCAATATTGAATTTTATGGAATGTTTAATGTAAGATTGTTTTAAAAACATATAATTATATATATTTATTTATTCTATTTTAACTATTTGGTTTTTTGATTTATATGACTACTTAGATTGATTCACTAACATCCCATTGTAGTATTATATTTCTTGGAGTTTCATATATTCATCCTTTTACCATCATAATGAAATAAGGGGTGTTTCAATTCCTTAATTTTTATTGTCCATCCAATTAATGAATCCACCCAAACTTGTGATAGATTCATAAGGATTGCGTCTTTATTCCATTGAATTTTCTTAAACAATTCCTAAATTAGTTTCTTCTTGTTTTTAGATATTGAGCTCTCTTATGGTAGTAAATATTCACTCTATTTTTATGTAACATACAAACTTATTAAAATGATCTGGATAGTTTCATTGAAAGTAATTTTTTTTTGTGTATGAAGGATTTCAAGATAACTAACCAATGGATGGTGATGGCATAATGATCACTATTTATGGATTTTGGATTTTTTTGTGTTATTGGGTATTTGGTTTTTCATCACGCGTTGATGTTTTGGATTCTCTATCTCATGGAATTTATTGTTTTATATTATTGTTACTATTATGAGGTTTTTTTAATGATGGGATTTACATAGGTAAACTATGGGTTGATTCTAGGTTAACCTCAATGAGAATTATAATTGAGATTTTTTTCTCCATATGGTTCTATAATTGTTTTTTTCGAAAAGGATTCTTAATATGTGTTCATGTCCTAGTTTTCTAGATTGGTATTGTGACAAGTGGTATAGGTAAATTTACATACATTATGGGAAATGATTGTGGTGATTCCATATTGTGTTATAGGGTTGAGATATGTTTCGATGTTAGTGAAAACTTTAATTTTTTATTTATTCCTCCATTTGGGTTTTTTATAATGTTCCATTATAATTGTTTGTACTTTTCTAATATCACCATTTAGAAAAATTATTAGTGGTGGGGAAATTTATGCTTAGTCTTAATCCTTCTTATTTGATTAACATGGTTTTTTTTTCATTCCACATAGATATATAAAATAATTATTATGTTATGAAATATATGTATTTTATTTTTTTACTATAGTATAGTTCCTTGTTATTGTGTCCCTTTAAATTAGGACTATATTCATGTGTTTTTATTTGGGTCTATTTTCTCATACTCTTAAATTATTATGGGATCTATGGGGGGAAATTGTAAAATTGTGGGGATAATTCTCATAACATGTTATTTAAATTTCATAATTATTTTATTTATAGGTTATTCATTAGGATTATCCGTGTTCAATGATTTTGGGTCCTAATTAAATTATTACTTTTTTGTTTTGGGTGATTTATGAAAATAAATCATATTTATCAAAGTCATTCAGTTAACATGAACGTAGTATGACAATTCAACATAGATCATTTCGAGGTTGGAACATCCTATATTCTGACTTGAAATCCCAAACATATTTGTGGTGTGTGCCTTTCTAGTGGAAACACCATGGATTAAGTATGGTTCACCAAACTATAAGACCTAAATGTGGTACTTTCCATTTTTTTAGAAAAACATGAAGTTCTCTTATTTACCATTATAATTTTTATGAGGGTTGACCCGGTCCATTTTCCCTTCTCACTCAATCAATATAGGTTTCACACCAAGGGATCTCCCTCATACCTCTCATTTAATTATTATTATCATTTGACTATATATCATGTTATTTCTCAACACATTACTCATTTATCCTCTAATTATATTCCTCTCATTTCCCAATTTCCCCACTCTTTTGGTTTTATCCTCACCAAAAAATTCTGTAGGAGTTTAGTATTTTTTTAGTGTTCATGAAGGATTCTTTCTTGGGTAATTTTTTTTGGTGGATGAATCCTTGAGATTTTTTAGTCATTTATAACCATTAGGAATGACATCATCTTTGAACAGCATTGAACTGAGATAACTTTTTTTTTTAATTTTCCTATAACAGACATTACATTTTATTTTATTATTTATAATGGATTTATTTTAGTAATAAATAAAAATGTAGGATAGTCAACCATATATATATATATAATTGTTTAGAATTTCATTACATGGAATAATGAAATTCTCAATGGATTTTTGTTCTAAAATGGTTTTTCATGTGACATTCTTGATAAATAGCTTTTATTCCTTACATAAAAATATATTTTGTTTTTCAATAGTAGATTACCCGCATTAGGTAATGAGATGAATGCACAATTCCTGTTTTTTATAATTGGTGGGTTTAAGAAAATTTAGGTTGATTTCATGATGGGTGTTTATATGTTATTGGTGAATTAGTTTTAGAACTATATTTTCCATCTAATTTTTTTGTTGATTATAAATACTAATTTGAAATTTAATTTCAAATGACTATAAATATTTTCCTATTTTAATAAAAAATTAAATTAAAATTATTATAAATATTTGAATGTGTATTGAAATGTTGTGGGTGTGTGAGACCCTCTTGATCCCCTTGTTGAACTATGTCCACAAGGGTGATGTTTTTATTATTGTGTCACAAACTATGTCTCAATGATAAAACCAATATTTTGGTGATATGGATTATATGTTAATGGGGTTATTTCTTATGGGGGTGTTGGAGGTTAGATGAAATTTTTTTATTATGATTTGGTGGTGAATGCGATTTCTCAACTCGTAATTATTGAAATATATGGGGATCTGAAACACATTATTGAGTAATGAGATAAAACTGAAATCTAGAACATATGATTTGCAATTCATTCTATATATTATGATAGGTCATATGGGAGTTCTTTATGTGTGGTTATTTTATGAAAATATCTTAATTATATTCTTATTAATGAATTGAATTATTACATATAGTTTTAACATGATTATGTTTATGTTCACCATATGATTTGTTTATTAATTTATATTGTTTACTTCATGGTACTACATATGTAACATTCTCTCATTTCTGTTCCCTAGATTTATATTCACCTATATAATTTTATTTCACATAAATTCATTATTTTATAAATCCTTAGTTATTTAATTCTGAAATTCATGTTTATTCCTTTCTTATTTCAGTTATAATGTTCTTAAAAGAGATCTATTATCTTTATAATGAATTTCAGGAGAGATATTTTCATAAAAGTATCTTAGACCGATGTTTTTTTCTATAAGTAATTTATTCTATTTATAATAATATTAAAATTATTTGTATAAATTAAAATTAATATGATATTTTATTATATATATATATATATAAATATATTTTCCCTTATGGTATTTAAAACTACGATACCTGATTTTCTGATTGAATATAATAGCACCTGATCATCATAAAAATCCTATCATTATTGGTTTCTCTCAAACAATTTTTACAACACACAGTGTTTTCTGATGGAATATAATTATTTTAGGTTACTTATCATTATAATTATTATTCTAGATGTTCTCATTGTTCACAGTGGTTGGGTTTGGATGTGGATAGTTCCCATCTGTCAGAAGGTTAATAATATTAATTTTTTTATTTTGTTCCTTTTATTTCACGTTTAGATATATGGATATATATTATTTTTCAATAATGATTGATTTATGAAAAAATTTTGATGATATATCTTCATTATTTTTTAGATTATTCTGTGTTTCATTAAATTTTCATGCTCTAATTATATATTTTATTTGATTAATATAAATTAAATTTTGTGGGTGAAATGATTGACACTCATTATTATTTTAGAGCATGTTAATCGATAAAATTATATGATGATCAGGAACATAAAATAGGTACATCATGGTAAGGCATGTGTTCCATGTCTTGGGGATATCCTTGTATGTGTGAAACTTTTAAATAAAATAATATAAAATCATTGAAAAAATGTTTATTGACAACCATTTAAATTATAAATTCGAGATGATGTTTTTTGAAAAGATTTGAATCCCATATAATATTGATTTTAAAAATTTTAGATGAAAAAATCTCAATGCTCTTGATTCTCTATAAATCCTCTATGGACCAGTATTTATAGAGATATAGAGAAATATTATTTATTGGATAATTTGAAATGAGAGAAAAATAATTACATAATAATCTTTTTGGAATTCTTATAATTGAAGGAAATGATAAAACATCAAAAAGAAGTAATATAAAAAATTTCTATACATATTTGAAAGTGGGAAAGCATCACTATGGAATTTTACACTAATGTTCTTAAATAATACATGTGTGACAATTCCATACATGTAATATTTGATAAATTATTAGATTTATCTATTTTAACATTATATGATAGTATTTGTCTCTTAATCACCCTAATCATATTACTATTCATGAATTAGAGACAAATCGTTGAGAAAAACCATTTGTGTGTTTTGAATATGACATGATATTTATTTATATTCTATATAAGAGTTTTTAAAAGAAATGAATATGAATTTGAACTTAATAATACCCTGTCATCATCAAAATGATGAGCAATTTGATATGATTATTCAAACATTGGTGTAATTTTTAAGGTCTAGTAAACATGATTTTAATGAGACTGTGAACCACTATCTTCTACATGTTGTTTTCTACTAGAAAAATAGTTTTCAATTTAGGGGTCAAAAGGATCCTTATAAAAATGTATATAGAAAATGGTGTATAAATAAAAAATGTTACAATAAAGATAATGTATAATAAATATTAAGAGAATTCAAGGATAATGAGAATTCGGAGAATATACAAGTGAAAAAATCACATCAATGATTACTATAGTGTGAAAAAGATGTATTATAAGAATTAAAGGCATGACATATAATTTCATTTCTGGGATCATGTGTTCCCAAATGATTTACCCACAAATAGTCTCATCATATTTCTAAGGAATGGGAAACCTAGTCCAAGTTATATTATACCATTTGAGATTCAATAGAATGCTCAAATAGTTTAATATTTGTTACTAATGATTCAATATTTTTCCAATATCGACAAATTCATTCACATGTATCTATTAAGGATATATATTTATTACAAAAATCATATTCATGAATTTAATAGTGTGGAATTAAAAATGAAATTTCATGTAATGAATAAATCATCGTGATTCTAGATGAAATTAAATAAGTGATGAGAAATTACACAATCCTAATATTCAACATATTATGGAGAAATTAGAAGTTGAAATATGTAACCAGGGAGCCTAAATAAGTGATGAAGGGAAATAAATTACCCACTTTAATGGGTATGACATATTTTTTTGTGAGCTATTTTAGGATAGGGATATAGTGGATAAAAAATATCAATTTATTTTTACTAAAATAAGTAATGTTTTACAAGGATAGTTTTATTATGTTTTATAGTATATGAACATAGAAATACTGTATATAGAGATAATCCTATAGGAATTTGGAAAATGATATTGGAAACAATATTGGGTTTAATTCTCATATTTGGATCACTCCCACCATGCAGACTGTAAGAATTTGGAGAAGAATTAGGAATACGATAGACATAATCAATGGAATCATTGAACAATTAGAACAGTTGTATATAATGATTAAGTATGATAATAGTAAAAAAATTTATATATATAGCGACATTGTAATTGTGACCATTATTATCGAACCATTACGTGTTTATAATGCGACCATTTCAATGTGACTATTATATTTCTATTGAAATACTATTAATACCATGTTTAATATAATAACATCTTTTAATAAGAAAATTTATTTATAAAACGTATGTAAATTATATTTAATAAATGTAATTATAATTCATTACAATATATATTAATAAATACATTTTTTATTACAAAATAAAAAAAATACTCTTATCATATATTGTGTTTCCCTTTCAACATAATATAATATTATAAATATATATTTTTTACCTTAATTATATCACATACATAGACAAAAATTATAATAAAATAAACATTATATTTTAAATTATCATGTAAAAAATTAATTATGATGAAATTTTGAGAGAATTTTATAATACATTATTTTATTATAAAAAGAAATGATTTACTATATTTTTTCAATACATTTTATGAAATAAAAATTATTTGATAATGATTTAACATTATATATTACATTCTCTAAACCATGATATGTATATTTTATTATTATATTATATTATAAGTATTAAATTTTTTTATAAATGTTATAAATAAATAATAAATTCTAAAAACAACTTTTTTATTTAAAAATTAATATATTATAACCAATGGATTCATTTTGTGGCCAAATTATAATATTTAATGTGAAATTAATTTTCAGATTTTATTTCATAAAAATATTATTCTTAATTTAGTGATCTATGTGCCCAATTAATGGGTATACCATGGTAAATAAATATTCCAAAACATATAATTCCTAAAATTTATTTGATATAATGTAATCTATTATCTAAATTCTGGTATAAATACTGACAACTATAACTGATTTCATTAACTCTGAATAACATTATATTGTCCCCCACTCTATTGGATTCTCATTAATACCACTAGTTTTTTCCCTAATATCTCACATAATTACCCATTTACATTTAGTATGTAGTACTTAAGGTAATGGACACATTACATCTTTCCTTGTAATCATTAAGGTACTACATTTATATTAATAATTTTGACCTTAAACTTATTATATATTATGATATTTATCAACATCGCACTTCTACCCAAATTATCCTATATTAAAATTATATTAACATTATATCCCTCTAATACCATTTTACAATCTATTTTGTTAACCCATTATTCATTTTAAATATTTCCTTCATTCTCTTTCCATAATTATATGTTATAGAAAAAACATATATTTTAAATCATGGGTATCCATAATGATATTAATATACATTATGGATTTTCTATTTCTATTTATGAGACCAGCGTTTCAATATGAAGGGATAAAATTGGAAAAAAATATTATGTCTTTAAACTCCAACAAGGTCAATTAATTTTTATGAATCCTATTGATTATTCTTTATATGGTATTGATGAAATATATTCTTATAAAATTTCATCTATATAGAAAACATAAATTAAAGAATAGAGTTATTTTACCCTAATAAAACTATATTTAATTGGGTTATATGTTATTATCTATGGATTATATTTTTATTATCCCTTAGTAGTATGCCTTGAAAATGGTCCATGATACATTGGGCAATGACAATAGAAATATGTATTATGTGACCTTTGTGATGAACCCTGTTTTTTTTCTTATGATCATAGCATTTTTATGTTCTAGAATTATTTACATGATAGATCTCATATACACATGATTTTAGTATATTGTTTTTCATTATGTTCTTTATGTGATGACAACATAAATACAATTACATATATGTACCCCCTTACTGGGATTTATTCTCACCATTTCCCTTCAATAAATGTATCATTAAATTCTTTTTAATTAAGGTGATATAGAAAGGATTTAAAAATGATATATTCAATACGATTAAATATTTATTATATTTTCTTATGTCTATGTGTTCTTCAATATTTATTTTCCAATATTCGATGACATTAAATATCAAAGGATTTTAGGGTCATATAAATATAAATATTTTCTATAAATTATTGTAAAATGATTATTATAAAAAATATGGGACTATATAATGACCAAAATTTCATAGAGAATCAACCACCTCTTAATTTTTAAATATGTGGTCATGTGTATTGTAATTTTATAAATTAAGATTATTTTATATGAATCATAAACTACACATATTTCATTTATAACTATGACAAATTCAAATGACTTCATTAATGAATTAATATATATATCACAATCAAATCAATACTATTTGGTAGTGTGAGTACATGTGATGTGAGAATTATTCTCCAAGTCTAATTAAAATTTATTTGATATTAATTTTTCTAGGGAACCTGATACATTATTGAGTATGATTTCATAATATCATTGATAGTCCTGATAAATTTATTATAATTACTCTATTATATATATATAATCTATTATTAATCTAGATATCCATTAAAATGGTTGGTCTGGGCCCTTCATTAATAACCTATATCATTAATGTATGATTAAATATTCCCTAGAATTTTGTTAACATGCCCATAAATGATACATTCTATATCTTGAGAATACATATCTTAAAAAAGAATAAATTTTCATTATTCTTTTGGTCATCATCAAAATTTTAAAATTATCATCGTATACTTACATTCTCATAGAATACATATATGGACCCGACCTTAAAAATTTCATAATATTGAATTAAATGAATAATTCACATTTTTTGTATTTTCATTTTTAGAGTTTTAGAGAATTAATCCATAAATATTACATAACAATTTAAATATTACATGTAGAAACTACTAATTAGTATCTATTTTTTTCAGAAAATAAAAACTCTTAAAAAGAAACATGTCTAGATCCATATTTTATACAACATGACTTTTACCTGATCCCATCCTTGACCCTATTCATCTTTATGTCTTGTGGAAAACATTTCAAAAACCATGGAGGAGAATAAAAACCATATTAATGGTTATAAAATAAGAAAGCAAAACATTATCCCATCAATAAATAAAAATCAATGACACTATACTTATCAACCATAACATACCTTATGAAATTATAATTTATATAAATAACACACACAAATCATATATCATAAATGTTACTTATGGAATCCATATCAAACATACAATGTATCTATCACAAATACATTGAGAGTTACACATGGAATACTCATCAAATTATATTCCCTAAATCTCTAAAGAGAAACATCACATTTACCTCTGTCACGTTGCCCAACGCATTGGAGAACTATCACAGGCTCACCTGCCCTAGGTTTATCACGAAACCACCCGTATACTTAATCAATGCCCAATAACCCTATAATAATGATAACACATAAGATAGGTATGAAGGAAAGATAAAATTTCCACATTCCACTATATCAAATCATGATATTGAAATGAACAATGCTTTATCAAATCATTTTCAAAACCATTTAAAAAGAGATTTTTGAATCAAAGTGTCCCATACCACTTTGAATCATTTATATGAATTATCATTTGAAAACATTAATGTAAATATAAATAAATCATAAAACCCATTTTGAAAACATGCACATTAATGGAAAATATTTAGAAGAATAAATCCTTACAGCCTTTAAAACAATTTTTTAGTTAAAGTGTTTTTTAACAAAAAGATAAAACCTTGAATATAAATAATTAAGGAATAATATTTAGTCAGAACTTTATAATATCATGAGAATAAAGGGATTCATGATATAATATGTCATAGGACCGTACATACACCATATAATATAGAATAGGTGTATAACAACAATGTAGTCTCAGAGGAAATGTAAATTTAGGTGAGATCCCTAATAAAGTTGGTATCCTAAAATTAAGGACAAATAAATCACAAAATTATGTGTGAAAAAAATAAATAAACCCAATATAAGTGGATATTAAGTGTAAACCAATAAGAGGTCATTATCACAAATTCTTAGTATGGAATATTCAAGAAGTACATGTTTAACCTAATGAATTGAAATTGGGTTAAAAATTTCCTTTGTAAAAATCTGACATCCAAACGGCATCACACTAAAATTTAGAAAATTAGATAGTGATATAAAATGGTAAATAATTAATTGGACATAAATTTTAAATCATTATGGATATAGTATAACATATCCCAACATAATAAGATGAAAATATTAAGACATAACAAAAATAAGTCTTTTAAAAATATGAGGGTGAAAGGTTCCCTTACCGAATTGGTAACATACAAAACATATGCCACATGAAAGAAGGATCATAATATGAATATTTAAATACTCATTAATGAATTTATATTACACAAATAGTACAATAATGGGAAGTACATACACCACACAATCGTAAATAGTGGCAAATATATCATGAATCTCACTGGAATAAAAATTTAGATAAAACCCTTTACCTAGTTGTAATCAACTGAGCCATTTGATCAAAAGTTAATAACCATTAAATTAATCCATGAATGTCATGAATATAATGAGAAACATGATAATATATATCAAATGTCAGTAAAAAAACACCACATGCAATTAATAAGTGGCGAACAATGGAAATCTCACAGAATTAAAAGTGAGATAAGAAAATCTCTTACCTCGTGTCCGACTTGACTTGATTGTTCCTTATTCTTCCTAAATAAAAAACTAAATATAATTTTTTCTTTTTTAATTACCTTTTTCAAGTTTATTATCCTTTTTATATCACATATTACAATGTTAAAAAAATTATGAAATCATTTAATTTAATAATGGTTGTTTGGTCGATATTTGGTACTTGAGTAAAAAATTAACACCTTATATTTACAATTTTCCCATGTGGTCAATAGTCCATTATATCCAGAATGATATCAATTATCATTGTATCATATATATAATATATATAATATATATAATATATATATTTATTTATTTATTTATAACATTTTATATCATTTGGAGGTAAGAAATGAAATTCACCATTCATGGAGATGGTAAGCCGTACATACGCTTAAACGCTAATTTCATTTCTATTTCTTATTGTATTGGAATTAATAAATAATGATAAATAAGTATATTATCATTCCAGTATAATATCATATATAATATCATTTACCTCCATCCTTTATACAACCAATAGATGGCATTAATGAGTCATATAACTTTGAAGGGCGGTAGTCCACACTTCCTCAAATGAAATTATCGCATTTATCCATAATGGAAACAATAAATGTAGGATATAAATGTAAAATACAGAAGATTAAATAATATATAAACATAATATATAACATATATAAATACTGTTCCATCTTAATGTCGACCATTATTGGCGGTAGGAGATAACCGAACAATCATCGTTCCGTGAGGCGTGAGTTTTCCATCCACAGAAATAGTATGTTTTTTCACCCATTAGATGGAGGTGTGTTAATGTGTAGTTAAAATAATTCTCATAACAAAATCCTAGTATATTGAGGATACCGGTGTTGTTATAAAATAATGAAATAAAAATAGTTTTGGTATTGGATACGTAAAATAAAAGAATAGAAGCTATGATGAACTATTACCTTTAATTTGGGTTACTTCCTTTGGTTTGAACCAAAAGGACTTCAGGAAGTCTCTTCTGCCTAAGGAAAGGCATCTAGGAGGAGTAGAGTGATGTAATGAGCTTAATTGGTTAGATTTTGGACAAGCCAAATGGATTTAGAGGTGTGAGGAAATGGATAGAAGTGGTGTCCTTTTATAATGAGGGGGATTGGCTCTTTAGAAATGTGTGAAAATATTATTTTATAATATATTAATATTCAGGTTATAAAGGTCCGAAACTAATTAAAGATAAATATAAGATGACACATGGTCGAAATAAAATCCTCCAATAAGAATTGGATAGGTTTTGGATGTTATTTTATTATTTATAATCTTATTTATTTAAATAATTTATTAATGAGGTATATACTGTATCATTATTGTGTCATAAATAATTTAATATATTGGATTTATAAAAATTATAAAAAAAATACCATGATGTAGGAAATATTTTTATATTTTAAATAAATATTTATAGTTGAAATGTTAATTTATATAACCTTTTCTAAAAATTAATTTACTAATGGATATTTGTTTTTGTCATCATTGATGTTACTTTATGTTAAATAATCTAAAGTGTCATTATCACTCCCATGTAGCTCAATTGGGTCCCAAAATAATCCCAAATATGACCATGGTCGGAAATGACTCAACAAATAATGTTAGGACAAGTGTTATGGTAATTCAGTACTATTATAATATTATTTTTACCTTGAATTACACTATTTACCTTTAACCGTGGTAAAAAAAGTCACATGTTACTATTCACAAAAAAAATTCATGTTATTTAAAAAACTTTTTACTTACTAATAACAACCATGTATATCGGATTTTTGAAATTCAATTCATAGAGGTGGTAAAATTTCATTTAAATGAAAATTTCAGTTTTTCTAACCACTACTTAGTGGTTTCAATATTCAACATAAATAAAAGTTTTTCAAAACAATACCAAAAATCCTTCCTATGATTTATTTGATATTCCAAATTTGAAAATGATATCTCATTTTCCAAATTAAAAATAATAATGTTTCATTAATTATTATATAATTAATTCCCGAAGTCAAAACAAATAGCGTGTTTTTATGAAATAATAACTATCAAATGATTGACAGTTGTTTATGTCCAATTTCAAAATGAAATTATTTTCAATGAGAAAAATTAGATTAAGTGGTAAAAATATATTCTAATTAAAATTTAAAACAAATTTAAAAGATAATATAACCATTTTAATAAATTATATTAAAGGAACTATTAAATTAAAATATATTATTTTTCACTATTCATTAAAAAATTAACTATATCAGAATTATATCAAAAAATTACCGAAAGTAAATTTTGATGTACCAAATATTGAAATAGAATTTTATTTTTCCAAATAGAACATATAAAAAAGGACAGAACTAGATTTAATGAAGGTTATCAATCAAAAGGTGGTAAATCAATCTTTTACTGAATATTCAAGTATCCATGCTTAAAATTAGATTCATTCATATTTTAAGCCCCTAACAATTATTATATAATTGTAAAAATATTTAACAAACATATATAATCATATTTTAGTTAGTTATATTCATTCATTCCAATACAACGACATGGTATTACCTACCATTTAAAATAATAATATTATATTATTAGTGTGCAATGTAAGATTCAAAAAGAAACCTATAGTTGCGTATCATGTACGTCATCGATCATAGTATCCCCTTTATGGTAAAATTATTATTTAATTGAAAAATATTAATAAATATGAAAATTTTCTTATTCTTTTTTATCTGGGATGTTACAATACATGTGAATATCAACATGAAATACTATAAAATATTTATCAGTATAATTCTTCAATACACTATTCATCAATTCCATGATTATTGTTATGTAATTATTAAGTGGAAATGGAATCACTATGAAATCTGAGTCTCCATATCATATATAGTTTTTTCGTGGATAAATCATAGGTTTTAAATATTCATTGATGATATCTACTTTGATGTTTATTATTTTGGATGTATTGAGATCCCCATTATAAGTCAAGGAATTCATCAATACAAGAAAGAATATATATATATATATATATTCACGATTTTGGTTTTGATATGTTCATGATAAGCAATACATAGTAACCTAAATCCAATTTACTTATGAAGATCTACCTTTGGTGATACCCATAATAAAGGACAAGGGAATAAAAATAGCTTATTTATTGTTTCATGTAGAATATTCATTAGTTTATCTAATCCAAATAGGGTTAGTCTATGATCTTTAATTAAAATAGTTTTCTCACTTTGTATGAGTTGTATTGAAAAAACATCATCTCATTCTAGGGAATACCTATAAATGTTTCGTGAAATATATTAGCATATTCCCAAAAAATATATTTATAATCAATATTGTTTTTTACATAACCATTTGATCAAAATACCACTTATTTTTAGGTATTAACACACGTACAATTGATGTAATTTCAATAGTGATATCATAGTTATCTATATAGTGATTTGTGTATATAGGATTACTTAGGATATGAAATGTGAAATTGTTATCCTGTAAAATAAAAGGGGATCAATATAGATAAACCCTATGAATGACTAAAATCACATTACATGATATTAATGGGTTAAAAATGAGATATACATGTTGTATATTCCCAAAAGATTATTTATGAGAGGAGTTGTATAAGTGGGTTTAAATCGTTGTAACATAAGTATTTTCCATAGGTAATTTTTTATCTAATCCCCGGGGTGATCATTTCCTAAGATTATAAAATTTTCATGATATGATGTTGTGGGAATAAAATGTGCCAAGTGATCAATTTGATGTTACTGACTCATTGATGAGACTCACGTTTATCACTTAACATTATTTTCCCACTTATTTAGTTGTGATTTTGGATGCATTCCCTTTATCACATTACATATTAGGTTGATGTCATTAATTTTATATATTAATCTTCCCCTAATTTGGTTGAAGATCAAAATAAATCATTCATTGATGAATATTATTAGGAAGGTATATTCATCTCTGGGGTAGATAGATTTTATGTTATTTATAACGAGTTCTCATAAGAAAATTTGGAGGGAGATTGTGGTATAGGGCTACACAATCCATGGATAAATAGTATGAGGAATGAAAACAAGGATTCGAAAAACTACATTATACATAAAACCCCCAAATTGAGTAACGACTACATCTAAATTCCTAAATAAATATAAAAAAATCAACCATGTAAATGGGGCCTAAAGAGAAAGAATTTGAACCTAAATATAAGGAGCTGGACATAATGGTCAGTGTGATGGCACAATGTATAATTAATATTTCTGACATCAATGTCTCTAAAAAACAAGAATATTGAGGTGTTATGGGAGGGAAAAATATGATTCATCATGTGTAGGTGGTGGCAAAAATGAAATTATACTTGGAACAAAAGTGATCGTGTTGATCTCACAAAGGGTGATCCTACCGACTAAAAGTGGTAGGTAGGCATGGAAGTTTTAAATAATGTCAAATATTTGGGACATATCATACATTTTGTGGAATAAATTCTAGAGGAATCATTTCTGATTAATGCCATAAAAGAAGATGTAGATAATATGGCTGGGACACTAATACTTGTGGAAACGAATAAAGAGAATATCGAGTTTATATACAAGAATGATCATATTGTGATAATTAGTTTCAATAGATGGAAGATAAACATAGAGGATTGAATTCAAACATGGGAAACAATAGATTATTAGAAAAAATACCTTTTCATGGACGATCCTAATACAAAGAAAAATTCCATCCACTAGAAATTATTTAAATAAAATGGGTCTAATATACATAAATTATATTTTAATGGTTCGACCATCTCGTATTATAATTGACGCTTTATATTATGTACATACATGGGTCCTCACATTTATATAAAGTTTTTGTGTAATAAAAAGGAAATTCCAAGTAATTCAGTCTCTTTCCATCAATCTAATTTGTTTTTTTCTTCATAGATCTCGGATAATAATTTTCATAATGGGATACTCTACCAAATATAATGTACTCACCTATTTCATTGATGGATTTAAAACCATGATTCTTCCATCAATTTTACCATGTATGATGAAGAATTTCCATTACTCCATGTGTTTTATTATTCCTATTTCATCAAATAAGATATTCTATATTTTCCCCAAGAACATAAAATTAATGGGATTATTCAGTTTTATTTTTTAACAAGATATCACAACAAATCAATTATTCATAGCTACCAATGGCCCATATAGAAATCACCTTTGAGTGACTCAGTTATAGGACACAAAATAATTGATCTATTTTTCTTTCAGGTTCAATGATACAATTTAAATCATATGATGAATGTATTTTCATTTCTTATTGATATGTACCAATTAATTAATACTCTCTTATTAAATTTATTAAATTATTACTCAATTTTATTGTTATTAATTTGTGGAAAATATATACTAAAAGATACATTCATAAATTCTAAATATTCAATGGATAATTTTTAAACCAATTGTTATTTTTTTAATTATGTTACTCTATTTTACTACCTCACCATAAAAATTCCAAATTATTAAAACATAATTTTAATGATCTGAATAATTTAGATTTGTAAATATATTTTTTTCTTCATAAACCAATTGAAAATTAATAGATTAGAAACTCATCGAAGGAAGGAGTTCAATGTAACATGAATGAATCATTGGAGAGTTATTCATTGATGAATTTGGAATCATGACATAATTTAATCTAATGGTTCATGTCTTAAAATAGTTGGGTGATCATATCGACAAGATTTTTCAACCCATCTCATGGTCAATTGGTTTTCCACTAATACAATCCTTGAATTATCTATTAAACTTTTTATCTACTATGTTCTTGAATTTTCCATCAACGAGATAAATTAAAAATTGTTAGGGTGAGTTTTGAAGAAAAATTATATGATTAGTAAATCATATGATAAAAGAAATTATTTATATATTATCCTAATTATGACACATTAATTTTAATGATTGTTATTTTATGTAAAAAAATAACTCAAAATTTGTCTGACGTAATTTATTTTATGTTATATACTCTCATTATTCATAACCTTATCTTAAAGTATAACCAAACTCTACTGTCATATGAATCTATATATCACATCCTTATCATAAAACCATAATATATTATTTTAGATGAATATTTATTATATATCCTTAAAAATAAAAACTAATAAACTATTTTTAAGTGTCTTCGAAATCTATATTCATGAACAAGTAATTTTATAAACATTATTCAACATATCCAAAAAATAATATTCTTGCATGATAACTTTATTAGGATATTACAAATAATACTCATACTCTTTATTAAGTGAATTCAAATATAATGATAGTGCAATTTTATATTCTCATTAATGATAATGATATGTGACCATAATCAAATATAATAAGTGAGATTCATAAAAACCTATTTGTATGAGAACATAACAATCGAATATAAACATATAGAAATAAAATCATATACAACAATGAATTTATATGATATCATGAATCGTGCAATAAATATTCATCAATAACAATATAAATGTATCACTAGAGGATGGAAAGATGATTCAATAATCACCAGCCATGAATATAAACCATATTAATACTAACTTTTATTGAATAGTTGTAATACATTAGTGAAGTGCATTGTGTTGCATTTGTTGTCAATGAGGCATGAAGTTGTCTTGGAATGAATGGATGTCAAGGAGTCAAGATGTGAATGTCAAAGGATGTGATGGTGATGGTGATGAAGGAGAATGGCCATGGTACACAGATGCATGTCACATAGGAGATTCACTAAGTGACATAGGAGATGATGGTTGAAACATTCTCTAAGAAATCAGACGATTGTTGAGCTGATCTTAGAGTTCCAAGAACTTGTATCAAGATGATACAAAGTCACAACATGATTAGAAGACCATGCATTGTAGTGACAATGCATGAGGAGTTGGAGTTGAAAGTGATCCATCCATAAGTTGTAAGTGGATGAAGTGGTTTAATGAAGTCCATGCACTATCACTTAGTGCATGTGAATCAGAAGATGTTCCAATTGATCTCTGATTAGATCAATGAAGTTTATTGAAGAAATATTTGATTCAGAAGCTCGGTTGAAGATGAAGAAGCCTTTTGAATTCCATATCCTAAGTGATGATTATATGTTGAGGAGGATAAAGGAATTCCCAAGAAGTAGAGAAGGGAAGAAATTGAGAAGAAGAATGAAAGGGCTTGATATGGCATTTTACATGGAGGACTTTGTTTTTTTTACAAAGTCTTATTCAAGACTTAGCCAAAAAATATGGCCAGCCCGTGAGCACCTTGTGGGTTCAACCCCAAGGCTCATGTGGGCCTAAGGCGCCACGCCCAAGGGGGAACCCGTGGGGCGAGCTCAGGGCGGCAGGGGCGCACCCGCAGACACCACAGAGGCGCTGGGGCACGCCCGGAGGAGCGCAGGGGGCCATGTGTAAGCCCCCGAGGGCACGCAGTGGTGAAACCCGCGCCCCGGAGGAGCATAGTGGGCGCTAGGAGCGCGCCCGCAGGAGCAGAGAGTGGGCGCAGAGCGCGCCCGCAGAGAGAACACGGTGCGGGGCGGCACCGTGGAGGGAGGAGTTTCAACTGGCCGTTCAAGGGAGCGGCTGGGTTATAAGCCGCGGATAAACCGGGCTGCGTTTCGATGTGGGACGCGCAAAAAATCCCGGGAGCAAATCTCCACCGTCCGTATCATCGCGCGCTTGATCTGCGCCGCACATCTGATCCGCGGCGCCGCGATCTAATCCAGGCCGCCCGATGTATCTCAAACGCCTGATCTGACGGCCGAGAGCTCGTCTCCTTCCTCGAGCTCGAGCCGAAGCCACCCGCGACGTCGCTGAACCAGAGGCCATCCGACCACCGGATTTCGAGATTCCGGCCACCTCTGAAGAAGCCGAAGGCACCATCTGACTCGTCTGGACCTACTGAACCGAACCATGCTTAAAAATATACATGCATGCAACGTATGAATGAATTCGATGTTGGCCGAAGGCAAACCGAAGGTGCCGAGGCCATGGGGTGTTTGTGGTTTGCATGGATCAGCCTAAACCGAAGGCTGTGCATGCGTTATGAGTCGCATGCACGTAGAGAAAAAATAAATGGGAAACCGCGTGGAAACAGAGGAAAGAAATTAAGATTTTGAAAATCTTGATAACCCGAAACTTTCGGGAGTTCAAAGATTTATCACGCGGAAGTTTTGAGGATTCTCTGCCTATAAAAGGAGAGGTCGAGACCTCATTGTTGCTTGCTGATCCTTTCTTGAAAATCAGAAGTCCCGTGAAGCTCTTTGCCTCGCGAAGATCTGCCCTGCGCATCCCAATTGCGCGGCAGTGTGTTCCGGTGCCACCCGAGGCCCGAAGGAGTTCCTTTCGCGCACCCCTTGCGCGAAAGAGGTAAAGAGTCCCCTGCGCGCTAATCCCTTGCGCGGCAGGAAGAACCCAGGGCCGCAACTTCTTGTGCCCGCGGTTGGTCGAGGCCTTGCGTGGCCGCTTGGCTTGCGCGGCTGTGACACTTGCATGCCCCTCGGCCAGTGCACCTTGCGCACCAGAGGCAGTACCACCCTTGTGGCTTGCGCGACCGAAGCCCACCACACCTTGTGCGGCTGCCCCTTGCACCAAGACACCTTGCGCGCCTCCTTGTAGAAAGGGTTCAAGTGAGAACACCCTACGGCTTGTGTGTGTGTGCACAAAAGAAACAATAAGGCCGAGACACATTTGTGTGTGTGCAAAGAAAGGAAGGCCAAGGCTTTGAGCCTTGTGTGAAAAAAGAATAAGAAGAGTCCGTAGCCCTTGTTGGGTATGCACACTTGAAGATTAAAAGAGAAAGAACAAATTGTGTGTGCAAAGGAAGTGAAAGGCTGTAGCCTTGTGTGGGTAAAGTGAAGACCACCACACTTTGTGTGTGTGTGCATTTGAAAGGAAGGCCGAGGCATAGCTTGGGGTGTGCAAAAATAGTGGAGGCCAAATACACACTCATTGTGTGTGTGCAAAGCAAAGAACAAAAGTTGTGTGTGCAAAACAACAAAGTGAAGTGGCCGAACCTAATGTGCGCACTAAAAGTGTATACACATTAGAAGAAGAAGAAGGAGTGACCCACACTAAGGTAGAACACACTCTAAGTGTGTAAGCAAATTGAATTAAGTGTGTGAAGTTCAGTGAAGGTGTTTGCTTAAAGTGACTACACCCTTTGTGGGTCTACTGCACCAAGAGGAAGAAAAGGAGAGTGCATGCATGCATGCATGCACATGCACACGTGAACAAAGCCAAATCAGTGGTGTGCAACTGAGACTGGACCAGACCGAAGATAAAGATATTATTTGTCTGAGCATTCAGTAATTGGAGAGAAGCCGGGGAATCCTTAGAAGAAGGTGATAAAGCCCGAGCAAGATGAGAAGACCTGTTCACCACAAGTGATCAGAAGAAGAGCAAGGCCAGCAGCCTTTATCCCAGGCTGCTGAAGTTACTTGAAGAACTTAATGTGAAGAAGTGCTACTCGTGTGACTCGAGGAGCCAGAAGAAGACCATGTGGGACTCAGGGAGAAGAAGTCTTCAGTGGGATTCTGGAGCAGGCTAGTGGGACTCTGGTAACACTGTGGGACGCAGTATAAAGACCCTCCTGTGGGACTCAGGAGAGATACGGTGGGAAGCTGTATCTACCATTGTAATACTAACAGATTATAATGGGAGAATCCATGCTTGGAGAGCATGGCAAGGATGTAGGCCTTTGGTGCCGAACCTTGTAAATCCTTGTGTCCTGTGCCTTTTCATTACTGCATCATTCGGGAAAGGTTGAGAGATACACGAAGAGTGGATCGAGGATTTAACCAGCCATAGAGGTTTAATTGATTAAGAATCAATTAGTAAAAAGTTTTAAGGGATCACTGATTCACCCCCTCCCCCTCTCAGTGATTCACACTGATCTGGTCACTTCAATTGGTATCAGAGGCAGGTTACCTCTAAAAGATCCAAGAGAGTCTATATGGAGTGCAGATTTGAGGAAATGAAAGAACAGCCTCAAATGGAGATATCTGCCAAAACTCAGAAAAACAGAATGAAGAAACAGGCAAAGAAGATGAGGAAGAAGGTTGTAGCAATCAGATAAACTCCTTCTATGGAAAGAAATGTGAATGTCACATCAGATGACAATTCCTTTTATCATTCTTCTGATGAAGCCTGCTCTAGCTGTGATGAAGATGGAAGAAACAATGATCTTCTAAATGCAATCAAATATCTTCAGAAGAGAGTCCCCAAGAAAGTTGCAATGTGTATAGCTACAGGCCTCCTTGATCTTCAAGAAGAAAAATTACAGCTAGAAGATGAAGCCAATTCTTTGGAAGTCCAATTGGCTAAAAGGGTTGGCATAACCAACACTCTCAGAAAGCTGGTAAATTCCAAAGATGAAACAGTATCTCTTTGCAATGAAAGATATGAAGACACTGCTGAAGAATTGCAAAGAAGCCTTTCTGAGAAAGAAATCTTTAAAGTTATAATCAAAGATGTTTACCATGCACTGGAGAAGAGACATAGAGTATCAATGGTTGTTAAAGATGCTCAACTTGAAGACAAAGTAAAATTGGTGAAGGAGCTGAACAATTCATTGCAAGAATTAAAGAAGGTGCATGAAGACCAGATGAAACAACTGGTGGATAATTGGGAAGGAAGGCTAAGAACTGTTGAGGATGAGAAGAACTCCCTTAACATGAAATGCTTAGAACTAGAGGTGATATTGACAAATCAGCAATCACTTAAAGCCAAAGCCTCCCAGTCAACTGAAAGAAGAAATGTTGCTACTCAAGTGAGCTTTGAGAAGGATGCTTCTACAAGCAAGACATCCTCTAGTGACAGTGCAACAACTTCTAGAAAGAAGGTACCATCCATACCATCTTGTACTGATGCTTCTAATTGTGTTTCCACAAAAAGTGCAGGATGGAAAAATAATTCCAAACAAGTATGGATGAAGACAATGAAGAAAGAAAGCTCTCCTGAAGCAGCACAACAATTCAAGACAGGTACCCAACAATCAGAAGGAATCAAGAGGTCAAGATTTGTGGGTCAATGTTGGTGTTGTAACAAGTATGGGCATTGTGCAAAGGATTGTTGGTACAATCCACTGAATGCCAAAGCACAGAGGAAGCCCATGCCTAGGGGGAGCAAGCCAGAAGGAAATAAGCAACATCCACAGGCCCAGAGACATCTGTTTACTGCAAATAGATTTGGATTACTTGACAACATCTGGGATGATTGCAAAAGTGGTCAAAAAGATACATGTCAGTCTCCAACTGTATCCAGAGCTCAAAGGAAGAAAAGATCACAGAACCTGGCTAAAAAGGAATCCTTGGGAAGCAAGAAGAAGAAAGCTGAAAAAGCTTCCAAGAAGATGTTGAAAAAGGAAGAGAAGTCCTTGGAGTCTGAGTCCAAGAATGGTGATGCATCCGGAAGGACCACCAAGAAATGCTTCTTCTGTGGAAAGAAAGGACACATCATGGACCTTTGTAAAGAAGCCATGAAACTAAATAGAAGCCAACTGAACTCCAAAAGACAATCAATCCAGAAGAAGAAGGGATTGATTGAAAATAAGTTGCCTAAGAAAGGTAGCTTAACAGCATCAAAAGAACCATGTGGAACTTCCAGAACTGGGGCCACCCTTCCAAATGATTTACTTGTCATATGGCCACATCAGTTGCAACTTGCCAAAGATCTGAAGAGAGCTGAAGATGAAGTTCTGGCAATTTCTAAAGCAAAAGGGAAGAAGAAGGTTTCACATGAAGATGTTTTGAGAACCACACCAGGACAATCATCAATGAAGATCAAATGTGAAAGTGTGAAGAATGGTGAAAATGGGACATCTCGGTTGAGAGAATCTTCTCAACCTTGTTGTTCACATTGATGAACCAAGGAGGTTCCATCTTATTCCCTTATACTATTGGTATTTACATGTGCTAACATTGCAGGGAATTGAAGATGATGATCATTCTCAACTAGAGGATGGTTTGGACAGAATGGAGTGCACCCCTTGAGGGGGAGCCAATCTGAAGAAGATGGGATTCTGAGATTAATACCATCTTGAGAAAAGTGAAGGTATTCCAATCATACTTTCACCCCTTGTTTCTTAATTTAGTTTATCTTGTCAATTAAGGGGGAGTATGGATTGAAGACAAATGGATGAAAGGGGGAGCTTTATCTTTGCACCTGAACATTCTAATGTGTTTTGTGAAGTATGTGCAGGATTTAGCAATTCATTGTTATATCTGAAAAAGTTTCAAACCCCTGAAGCATGATCTCACATGTATAGTGAATGTTGGACAGCATTGAGTACCTTGGTTACATCACTCTTGTTTTCTACACCGGGTTAGCCCAAGTAGACTTAGAGCTGATTTACTAAAGGTTCTTTGCTAAAGAAGAACATGTGACATCATCCCTCTCCTAGTGTTTTACAAGAAAATCCTTTTATAAGGGAAGAAGACATTTTTGAAAGAGAACCACACCACACCTTTGCATTTGATTGCCAATAAGGGGGAGAAAATATTGGCACACATATTGACCCATTCATATGTGCTGAAGTGGTGTATTGACAACAAATACAAAGGGGGAGATTGAAGTGCATTGTGTTGCATTTGTTGTCAATGAGGCATGAAGTTGTATTGGAATGAATGGATGTCAAGGAGTCAAGATGTTAATGTCAAAGGATGTGATGGTGATGGTGATGAAGGAGAATGGCCATGGTACACAGATGCATGTCACTTAGGAGATTCACTAAGTGACATAGGAGATGATGGTTGAAACATTCTCTAAGAAATCAGACGATTGTTGAGCTGATCTTAGAGTTCCAAGATCTTGTATCAAGATGATACAAAGTCACAACATGATTAGAAGACCATGCATTGTAGTGACAATGCATGAGGAGTTGGAGTTGAAAGTGATCCATCCATAAGTTGTAAGTGGATGAAGTGGTTTAATGAAGTCCATGCACTATAACTTAGTGCATGTGAATCAGAAGATGTTCCAATTGATCTCTGATTAGATCAATGAAGTTTATTGAAGAAATATTTGATTCAGAAGCTCGGTTGAAGATGAAGAAACCTTTTGAATTCCATATCCTAAGTGATGATTATATGTTGAGGAGGATTAAGGAATTCCCAAGAAGTAGAGAAGGGAAGAAATTGAGAAGAAGAATGAAAGGGCTTGATATGGCATTTTATATGGAGGAATTTGTTTTTTTTTACAAAGTCTTATTCAAGACTTAGCCAAAAAATATGGCCAGCCCGTGAGCACCTTGTGGGTTCAACCCCAAGGCTCATGTGGGCCTAAGGCGCCACGCCCAAGGGGGAACCCGTGGGGCGAGCTCAGGGCGGCAGGGGCGCACCCGCAGACACCACAGAGGCGCTGGGGCACGCCCGGAGGAGCGCAGGGGGCCGTGTGTAAGCCCCCGAGGGCACGCGGTGGTGAAACCCACGCGCCGGAGGAGCATAGTGGGCGCTAGGAGCGCGCCCGCAGGAGCAGAGAGTGGGCGCAGAGCGCGCCCGCAGAGAGAACACGGTGCGGGGCGGCACCGAGGAGGGAGGAGTTTCAACTGGCCGTTCAAGGGAGCGGCTGGGTTATAAGCCGCGGATAAACCGGGCTGCGTTTCGATGTGGGACGCGCAAAAAATCCCGGGAGCAAATCTCCGCCGTCCGTCTCATCGCGCGCTTGATCTGCGCCGCACATCTGATCCGCAGCGCCGCGATCTAATCCAGGCTGCCCGATGTATCTCAAACGCCTGATCCGACGGCCGAGAGCTCGTCTCCTTCCTCGAGCTCGAGCCGAAGCCACCCGCGACGCCGCTGTACCAGAGGCCATCCGACCACCAGATTTCGAGATTCCGGCCACCTCTGAAGAAGCCGAAGGCACCATCTGACTCGTCTGGACCTACTGAACCGAACCATGCTTAAAAATATACATGCATGCAACGTATGAATGAATTCGATGTTGGCCGAAGGCAAACCGAAGGTGCCGAGGCCATGGGGTGTTTGTGGTTTTCATGGATCAGCCTAAACCGAAGGCTGTGCATGCGTTATGAGTCGCATGCACGTAGAGAAAAAATAAATGGGAACCCGCGTGGAAACAGAGGAAAGAAATTAAGATTTTGAAAATCTTGATAACCCGAAACTTTCGGGAGTTCAAAGATTTATCACGCGGAAGTTTTGAGTATTCTCTGCCTATAAAAGGAGAGGCCGAGACCTCATTGTTTCTTGCTGATCCTTTCTTGAAAATCAGAAGTCCCGTGAAGCTCTTTGCCTCGCGAAGATCTGCCCCGCGCATCCCAACTGCGCGGCAGTGTGTTCCGGTGCCACCCGAGGCCCGAAGGAGTTCCTTTCGCGCACCCCTTGCGCGAAAGAGGTGAAGAGTCCCCTGCGCGCTAATCCCTTGCGCGGCAGGAAGAACCCAGGGCTGCAACTTCTTGTGCCCACTGTTGGTCGAGTCCTTGCGTGGCCGCTTGGCTTGCGCGGCTGTGACACTTGCATGCCCCTCGGCCAGTGCACCTTGCGCACCAGAGGCAGTACCACCCTTGTGGCTTGCGCGACCGAAGCCCACCACACCTTGTGCGGCTGCCCCTTGCACCAAGACACCTTGCGCGCCTCCTTGTAGAAAGGGTTCAAGTGAGAACACCCTACGGCTTGTGTGTGTGTGCACAAAAGAAACAACAAGGCCGAGACACATTTGTGTGTGTGCAAAGAAAGGAAGGCCAATCCTTTGAGCCTTGTGTGCAAAAAGAATAAGAAGAGGCCGTAGCCCTTGTTGGGTATGCACACTTGAAGATTAAAAGAGAAAGAACAAATTGTGTGTGCAAAGGAAGTGAAAGGCCGTAGCCTTGTGTGGGTAAAGTGAAGACCACCACACTTTGTGTGTGTGTGCATTTGAAAGGAAGGCCGAGGCATAGCTTGGGGTGTGCAAAAATAGTGGAGGCCAAATACACACTCATTGTGTGTGTGCAAAGCAAAGAACAAAAGTTGTGTGTGCAAAACAACAAAGTGAAGTGGCCGAACCTAATGTGCGCACTAAAAGTGTATACACATTAGAAGAAGAAGAAGGAGTGACCCACACTAAGGTAGAACACACTCTAAGTGTGTAAGAAAATTGAATTAAGTGTGTGAAGTTCAGTGAAGGTGTGTGCTTAAAGTGACTACACCCTTTGTGGGTCTACTGCACCAAGAGGAAGAAAAGGAGAGTGCATGCATGCATGCATGCACATGCACACGTGAACAAAGCCAAATCAGTGGTGTGCAACTGAGACTGGACCAGACCGAAGATAAAGATATTATTTTTCTGAGCATTCAGTAATTGGAGAGAAGCCGGGGCATCCTTAGAAGAAGGTGATAAAGCCCGAGCAAGATGAGAAGACCTGTTCACCACAAGTGATCAGAAGAAGAGAAAGGCCAGCAGCCTTTATCCCAGGCTGCTGAAGTTACTTGAAGAACTTAAAGTGAAGAAGTGCTACTCGTGTGACTCGAGGAGCCAGAAGAAGACCCTGTGGGACTCAGGGAGAAGAAGTCTTCAGTGGGATTCTGGAGCAGGCCAGTGGGACTCTGGTAACACTGTGGGACGCAGTATAAAGACCCTCCTGTGGGACTCAGGAGAGATACGGTGGGAAGCTGTATCTACCATTGTAATACTAACAGATTATAATGGGAGAATCCATGCTTGGAGAGCATGGCAAGGATGTAGGCATTTGGTGCCGAACCTTGTAAATCCTTGTGTCCTGTGCCTTTTCATTACTGCATCATTCGGGAAAGGTTGAGAGATACAAGAAGAGTGGATCGAGGCTTTAACCAGCCATAGAGGTTTAATTGATTAAGAATCAAATAGTAAAAAGTTTTAAGGGATCACTGATTCACCCCCTCCCCCTCTCAGTGATTCACACTGATCTGGGCACTTCAATTAGTATAGAAATATATTTCCTATGTTAAGGCCCACATCTAAGACCATAATCACATAATCAACAAATTCTTATAGTGGATGAGGTTTTTTAAATATTTCCTAACATTTCATATCCAGTTTTATTAGGCTTTACCTAATGTATTAGAAGATTATATAATTTGGGGCCCCTTAGTTTCATAGTGGATAGAGTCCATTAGGGTTTTTTGTTTTCTATTAATTTCACATCATCTCATGATATATATAGAATTTCCCAATACATTATAGGGATATATAATAATAATGAAATATATAGTATAATTAAATAACAATAGATAGGTGTTCCCCTTGAACATGAAAATGTTTATCATTAAATCTAATATTAATTAACCCATTAAAATAAAAACAACTTCATAAGAATCAAATAAAAGTTATAAAAATTATTTGTCTCGTGAATTAAATGGATTTCTTTAATAAATCCAATAAATATAGAAATATAACTAGAATTAATGGAAATTTCCAAAGATCTAAAAAAATTTATATGTGAAATATAAAATATCTCTTATAAAATTTGAATGAATGTACTTTACTATTTGATGAAATTTATTTAATAACAGTATAATTTACAAAAATTATGGAAAATATTACTATGTAAAACCATGAATCCCTAATAAAAAATCTTCATAATATAAAAAAGTTATACCGTGTGAAAAATATTTAATATGGTATATATTATAAGAAGAGATCCATTTCAATATTTTTCATGAAATTCAATAGAAATTTAAATTAAACCGTATAAAAGATGTTTAATAGTGATTTCATTGATTATATTATAATGAAATTAAATTCCAATATATAATAACATTACTAAATAATAAAGTGCACACACAAAAAAAAAATATATATATATATAATTATAAAATATTAATCTTATAATGTTCGATAATAATTCCTGATCAAAATTATCAGATAATTTTAATTCCACTTGTATGAACGTTTTCTATTGAATTATGATCTTAGTGGGCCATAAATTATAAGTGGACAAGTAATAACTAATATGTTTGGATGAAATATATGGTGTTTTACAGAAATGTAATATAAAATTTTAGATTCTGTAAATTTTTTAATAAATATTGTAAATTTGCAATTTATATTAGTTAATGAAACCCTTATGGCTTTGGTAATACATGAATGAAATGAAAATGAAATATAGAACCATAAATGGAATTTAAAGAACCATGAGTAAATAAGAGAACTATGATAAAATATTTCAATGTGGTTTTATATAAACCATGTAACAAAAAAATCATTTTAAATACGAATCATATCACAATGATTGTAATTTTAAATGAAAAACTATTACCTTCGATTTTCAAACAGTCAGATTTGATAAACCCTCATGTATCAAAAAAATTATATTTATTGATGATATACATAACAAATATTTTTTATTTTATTTTATTTTTGAACATTATCTAATATATTAGTTTTTTACATTTATTAATATTTTATGAATAAAATTTACATTCCGGTGTTTATTATCATGTTTGTATTGTGCTCTATTTGGACTATAGATTCCAATACATTCTCTTTGATTGGGTGTTCATCAACTAAATAATATTCATTGACGATATAGAGTCATTTTGGAAATATTTTTAATTAAAATTACCATTTTATGATGTTATACTGATAGTTTACTAGGATCACATAAAAAAACTTTTTTGGAAATTATTTAACAATGTAAATAACTTTATTAACGAATATGAATTGTAATGTTATCATTCCATAATTATTAAATAATATTAAATAATATATTATTATATATTATTATAATTATTTATTCCATATTAGTCATTCGTGATGTATCCATTATAACCCTTTTCATGGATGTTGTAATATTAACTAATGCTTGATGGAATTATAAAGGCCAAATGGAAAATAAATAATATTGTATAATGGTAATATATTATTTAAATAATGTAAAAAGTATAAATAAAAGAATATTAATTTTATAAATAACACTTAATTATTTGATGATGTAGAATATAATGATTAAGGATTATAGAGATGATAATGTTTACATTTATGAAAATATTACCCCATATAAGGAATCATAGAAATGAGAGATTTGGAATTCCTTTTTTGGAAAGAGGTTCCTAAACATGGGTGATTATTATTATGGATATAACTTTGGAATGTATTCATGATGATTCATATAGAATTATGTAGCTATATTTTTGTGTGGGAGGAGTCATGTTATAGTCGAGATTCAGGCGTATTTTCACAAATACAAATTCACTATAAACAAATATAATTTATCTAGAATAACTTTTCCAAAGTGGAAAAATAATTAAGATATGTGAAGAGGAGATCTATAATTAACCCATATAAACATTTTCAGATAATGTTTTATGAAATTAATTGTATTTACCCATTAGTTAAACCCTTAAACCACAGTTTACCTTTACCGTTTTAACTCATTGTTTCCCCCAATATCATATATGTTATTCCAGAAAAATAAATTGGTCTTATTAAATACTATTAAAATGGTAATTCTAAAAATGAATTATAATTTCTTATATAAAATATATAAATGCAATGCATAATATTGTTAAAATTTAAAATATATTTAAAAAAATGATTCTATTGGAATATTTATTATTCCAAAATAAAAATTTATTAAATTTTATTATAAAATACTGAATTCTAGAAGAATTAAAATTTATTTTATAACACATATATAAACCATATTGTTTTGTTAAACAAAAATTTTATTTCGATTGATTTAATTTATTTGAAAAAAAAATACAAAACAGTTAATTAAAAATTATTCCCATTTGAATTAATATAATCACATCTTATTATTTATCTTTTGATTATTCAATTTTATCAATCCATATGCATTATAATTTTTTAATGATGATTATGAAAAATTATAATATTTATTTATAAATAAAAATAAATATTAAATAAATTTTTAACATTTTAAGAATAAAATATTATAATAAATTTTATTCCTTATATTTCATTCAAGAATAATTTGTTACATATCATTTATATTTTTTAATCTTTTCTAATAATATTACAATATAAGATAAAATTTAATATAAAAGTATTTAAAATGGAGATATGTTGAATGAATATATCTCTAAGGGAATTTTATTCAATAAAAATATTTATAACAGTCATATATTTTTCAAATATATAATTTACTTACATATCTAAAATAATTCATCCCCTTCCATGATTTCAATAAATAGTTGTATAAAATAAATATAATATATTATATTATTTTTTTAAATACTTTTAGACTTATAATTGTCATGAAATAATGAAATAATGAGAATTTATACATTTTTATTTTTGGATTTAAAATTTATATCATTCTTTTAAAAATTTTACTACTTACGCTTGATTTAGTTATATTGAAATGTATTTTATTTTTTATTTTAATATTTTTCAACAATGAAATAATGTATTCTTTATTTTTGATTAATTTTTTGTATCACAATATATCCAAAACCCCATATTTACATAAATATAAATACATACTAAAATCATATGATATTATTATGCTCAATTTGGTTTAATATATCCTTTTGAAAATATTCTTGTATTTTTACAATTTTAAATTCCCAAATATTAATATACAAAAACATTTTTTGAAAAGATATTTATCATTTGAAAATTACATTATATATATACTTTTTCTTACTCAACTGTAAAATTCCTATTTTAATCTCGCTCATTTTAGTTGCAATGTTAATACTTAATTACATCATGTGTTATTAATATATGTCATGAAAAATTCATAAATTTAACTTTCTAATTTATGGATAATTCTTATATAATAAGATTTGTACAATATAATGGAATTACCTTTTCATCATGCTCATGATGTTAACCCGATGTATATAATTCTTTGATAAAATTTTTAAATTCAATAATAATGAATTTTAATCCTACACCGAAAATCTCTAGATTCAGAATTAATTATATTAACAATCAGTGTACCATTACAACTTCATTTTGAATAAATACATCATAATGATACTTTTTTTCCTATAACAACCAAACATATGACTTTTACAAAATAATCCTAACACAATAATATTTTTTATAATTTAATCATCCTCAAAAAATTAAATTTTCACAAAAAAATTAATGGTAATGATAATAATCATCGTGAAACATAGTAACATTATCACCATCATTGCCCAATACCATAGATTAATTTTTCTCAAAAAAACTCAGTCCTAAACAAAAATAATTATATGATAAGACATTTAAGACATAGAATAACTTTTTAGGGTTCATGAATTGACACAATATGTAATGAATAATTATCAATAGCAGTAGGTTCCATTTTTTCTCTAAATTACTAAATAAAAAATCACAATTGAATGATAAAATGATACAATATTACTATTCTACCTAACATAATATTATATATAACTCAATTTCTCAACCATAATTTTCTTATAATATCATTTATAACACCTATAATGAACTATTATAAGAATTAATAATATGAAAAAATTATATTCCATTATATTTTAGTTCATTCAAGTTGTTATTATGATTGTGAATATGAAAACAAAAAAACCTCTGAAGACCATAGTTTTTTGTAAAATGAAACTCATTATATGATACAGTTATATGAATAATTTCACCATCACATTTTTAATAAATTGAATAGAAATAGGTATGATATCCACCAGTTTATTTAAAATAAAAACAAAATATATACTATAATAGATTTAACATTTCAAATCCACTCAAGATATTGGTCTCATATATATGACTATGTAATATATTGACACTATGGAAAAGTTATCAATATTTAATTTATTATAAAAAATGATTTGTGCCATTAATGTATATAAGAGGCCCTAGATCGAGTGGAGAGGCTATGGGGCATGTTTGTAGACAATAGATCCGAAATTTGTAAAGAATGGCCAAACATCAAAATAAAGGAAATGTTAGGGATATCTTATATAGGTGATAAAAACATTAGATTGTAGAAATTTTAAAAGTAAATAAAAATGTTGGGATACACAACTATTCATTGATTTCCAATAGACTTGAAGGGGTTTCATCGTTTTTACAAATCAAAATTCCAAGGCCACAACATTTCTGAAACATAAGTAGTGGTGTCGTCAGGTTTAGGCCCACAGTTTACGAAATTAGTTGACCACACTATTTACATCATAAAATTTTTTAAAAATAGAATATCACCTTATTTCATTTAATTTATTCTATTCTTTTTTATCCCTATTGGAATTCATCAAATATCCCATGTGTATAAGCTATATATCATCCTACGTAGTATATGAGATATATTCTTCATCTTCTATATGATACCATTATTATTGGGTTTGTTGGAAAATGATCTGTAAGATAATCACTTCAATTCCTTCTCTCCCCAGTTTACATTAGTTGCATCAATACAATTTTTTTGTGAGCTAATATACACTATTTGCATAAAAAATTTCCAGTTTTATGATTTTCCCATTTTACATAGAATATAAATATTATAATAGATGATGGATCATCTAAACACAAGTGGTATGTGGTCTATTACTTTTTCTATAAATGTTTATTCATTCTATTACAAGATCTATTATGCCACCAACTGAATATTCTGATATTTTAATTAAAAATATATTTTTTCTCTATCAAAATTGTCACTAATTATTAAAAATTTCACATGAACCAATTTTATGTGGTGGTATGTTCAATATTGTTACATGTACCAATAGTTACACCACGCTTATGTGATTTAATTTTTACCTCATTTTGATGTAGAACAAATTTTAAATATAGGTTTTTTAAAATTTAGAAATTGAATTTTTAAAAATAAAATTATTCAATGTATTAGGGATATAAAAATTTACTTTTGTTTAATTTTTGGTATTATTTTGTTAAATTTCATAATTTAGTGAATAGTGAAAAATATATCAATTTATTTCAATAATTATTTTGTGTCTAATTTATATATATTATATGATTATAGTTTTAATTCATTTTAAAAAATAAATAGATTAATTTTATTATAAAAAAATCCTATATAGTTAATTGGAATAAATTTCAAATTGAATTTATATATAATAACATTTCAAACATTTGAACATTTTACTTTTATACTCCCCACCCTTTCGTCATTCTATGTAATTAATTTTAAATATAATTTTATCAATTATGTTTATTTAATTAGTTTTAATGGATTACATCTATGAAAGAATAAGGAAAAAATTATGCTATAAGGTCAATTACATTTTTAGTTATAAAAATTTTTACCCGGGTAAAACATGGTATTTATCATTGAATAGGTAAAAATGTGACCATGGTTAATGTTAAATGATAAATTATTAACACACATAAAAATTACAACATTTCATTATTGGATGTGGTGTGGCTCGAACTTAACCAGCCTAAAAATATTAATTGAAATTATAATTCATTGAAATTAAACCCACCTCAATAAGGATTTTATTAAATAATAAATAATAAATAATTTAATCGCATTAACTCACCCCTTATCAATTATAAATACCACCCCTTATGTCACCATTTTGACCAACAATGCATAGTTTATCCACAAATATATTCCTAATACTCACCTCCATAATCATGTATATAATGGATTTTATTTTATATTATAGAATATCTCACTTTATTTCTCATCTCCTCTTATTTAATGAAGTGTAATTGTTTTCCAAGTTATGTTGGTTAATTGACTCCATTAATTATTTTCTTGTCATTTTTTCCAATACCACCTTCATGGGTGATATTCAAACTATTTTTATTTTTTTAATTACAATTAAATTTTTACATTATAAATTATTTAATATTATTTTATTATTTTATTCATCATTCCTTCATGTTTTTTATTTTCTAGACATACGATGACATCGACTGTGGAGGGGTGGACTACTGCCCCCTCAAAGCGATTTGATTCATTCACTATATATGTGGATCATATTAAAGATAACTTTAATAAAAATATATAACATATATTGAATATATATGATATTGTAATTATAATATACATACATATAGTTCACATTTCAATATTTTTATATGATAATGAAATAAATGTAGTGTTTCTATATATGTACAACATACCATCACCATGAATGGTCCATTTAATTTTATATCACCATTTTTTTGGATAATTAAAATTACATATATAATGAATATATATCATATATTACATTCTATAGATGATGAAACCATGATCTAGTTAATTGAGAAAAATAACAAGTAACAACATACTCAAGAAACTAGTAATTTAACAACATAAATAATGAAAATAAGGAAAGAATGTTTATAAGTAATTGAAATTATATTATAAGATGATAATTTTTTATATCATAGACATTAATATATATTTTTAATAAGTTATTATCACACTTCAAACCATTATACAAAAGGATAATGTACAATCACCCAAAACTAATCGCATGATAATGGTTAATTTTACAATCTCGTTATTATATGAGGTTGATTATAAGTAGGTATTCACTGGGAAATAAAAATAAACCATGTCAATGTTTTTGAAAAATAAATTTCAAAATATTATTACTGTTACTATACAATTTTTTAAATTCAATTATACGTATGATTGAAATTTTCAGAAATAATTTTAAATGAATCTTTTTGTCGTTTTCCTAATGTAGTACCTTAAAATCATTTCTAAAAATTAAGGAAAGAATGATTTTTAACTTCTACAAAAAGTGACACTATTTCTTCCATCATGATAGACCATCATTTTCATGATTCTATTATAATCAGACAAGGTTAATTTTAAATTAAATGAACTCTTTTATAATTTCATGACTTTTAAATGATTCCAAAGTAATAAGGGATATTTCTCTCAATGAGTTTTAATGATTTTACTTGACTATTTTCATATATTCCAACATTAATTGATGGATTTTATTTTTAATTAACGTTGATTTATTATGATAAAATATAACATATTATATTTAAATGTTTATTAAATTTTTTAAAGTGGATGTTCTATTTTAATATCACTCATGATTTATAGTTAAATTATTAATATTTTATATACTAGGATTAATATGAAGGTTTATGTTGGTTAGGTTTCACCATTTTCATATGAGTAGTGTATTGGACCTAGTAGGTGATGGGTGGGGCCCATTATATCCCCTTGATGTAATGGTAGGGTTCGGGGAAATGTATATATATATATTTGGCCAAGGCATTAACCATTTATTATATTTTTAGAACGAGTCCTTGATAATATTATATTTTTTTCATGAAGCCTGTACATTTTTGTCTTCATTGATTAATGCCTCAATGATTTGTTTTAGATGTCCAAGTTTATTCATTCCCTATTTATAAGATTAGATGTCCATGATCCATGTGATTATTTGACTAGTAGGATATTCACAATTATGTTTTCTAGGCAACATGATTTTTTATATGTTATTATTTATTCTATTAATCTTACTCTCATGATTAATATTATGTGGATTATGTTTCAATTATATACCATGTATTATGGTTTATTCTTACATACTCAAAATAGATTCTGTTATATTAATTACCATTAATGAGCATCTTAGCTCACCCCATTATTATGTTTTATTTTCCCATGATTACAAAAGGTGTATTATGATTGTTTTGTAGGTTTAAGCTAGTAGAATAATGGGATTCTCAAAGGATTATATAGGTTGTGTTTTATTATTTGAATTGTAATGTAAGGTTCTGGTATATTATCTATTTTTAAAACTACTATACTGATCAGTCCTTCTAGATTTTATTACTTATAATCATTATAATGTAATTGAATAATCTATTGGATCAAAGCTTCTAGGGGACTGGTGTTATAGTTCATATCTGAAGTACATTAGGATAAACAAAAGAAATTAGACTTAAAAATAGATACTAAGGAACATAACCCTGAGATAATAATTGAGGATAAGTATATATGAACATTGCAAGGAAACCATAATTATGGTTTTGAGACTATATGGAAATGTATTTTTAATTTACATTATTAATTTTACTTATTGTGGGATTATACATAATGATATTATATAATATAGTGTATTCAATGTTTTGGAAATGACTCATACTGGATGGAATAGAAACTATATCAACGCAAATAATCAATGTCGGGATTTCCCTCATATACTAGATAATGATATTTGAGTTTGATATGTACCTATTTCTGAAAATCTTGTTACTATACAGGGACAATTGACTCATGTTATGAATAATAAACTTACCCATATGGAGCATCCTGATCTAGAAGGTGATGGAGTGATGTTTGGTTGCTTCTTAATTATAAGGCCACGACCTTAAACCTTACTTAATATTGAATGAAATGAAGAATTCACATTGAGGAACTTTTCAGGTTTATAGTTTTAGAGAATTAGGACAAAACTGTTACATCACAAAAGATTACAAAGTTGACACTTTTTCTGAGTTTCCATAGAATAAAAAAACTCTTTAAAAGAAAAATGTCTAGTTCCATGTTTTATATAGCATGACATTAACTTCATCCCATCTTTGACCCTATTCCACATTATGTCCTATGAAAAACATTTCAAAAAAATGTGGGGTGAGCTTGAAAATCTCAGTAAGGGATACACAATGAATGAAAACTGTTAGTTTTTTCAAAACAACAATTAAACCATGTATACATTACCAAAGTAATACATTTCACATTTCGAAGTAGTAAAAACACTTTACTGAATAAAAGTTCATTACTTACCCTTCTGTAACCAAATGATTACCATAAAACCCATATAAAGATCACATAACATATAAAGGTAACTTGGGACATAAACATACTTAAGTGGAATATCCATAAGGTCGACTTCCAAACATATCACTTAATGGAATAGACATTCGGCCAACTTCCATACATACTTAATGGAATAGACATACGGACGACTTCCATACCCAATGCATTGGAGGTTATAACATAACCACTCGTCCCAGTATTCACGGCACCACCCGTCATATGTTTTATCACGTAACCACCCGTAAAATGTCCATATACCATTATAAAATTATAACACATAAAACCAACATAAATGAATGATAAAATTTCCACATTTCAATCAAAATATATCAGTTAAATATATTAACATAGTATAATCCTTTATCAAAACCATTTTCAATACCAAAATAAAAAAAAATATGGTATTAATTTTATTTTAAAATCATTACGTCTTGTTGAAGAAGCCAAAGATCAAATAATACTCGCGGCGGAGGAAAATGTCATTGTCACCACGTACGTATATAGATACATTCCTTTTTGTCGTTTAGTAAAACTCTTCGTAGATAAAATATTCCTTTTCAATAAATGTAAAAGTCAAAGGGGTTTATACACCATATAAAAGAAGGTTGTGTATAAAACAAAATATGCCTCAATGAATGGAGATTGAGACTAAGTCCCTTAGAAAGATGGTATCCTTGGTTTAAGGATAAATCAATTACATAATTATGTGTGACAAATTAATACACCCAATATAAGTGAATATTAAGTGTAAAACAATCAGAGGTTATTCACACATATTCATAGAATGACATATTAAATGAGTACAAGATTATCCCAAATATTCAAATTTGGGTTAAGATGTTCCCTTGTAAAAAATATGACAGCCTAACGGTGTCACTACAAAATTTAGAAAATGAGTTGATGAGAGATAAAAAGGTTATCTCATCACTTAGACCTAAAATTTAAATCAATAAGGATATATGTGAACATATCCCAACATAACAATATGTAAATTAAAAGACCCAACAAAAGAAGTCTTTTAAAAAGAGGAGGGTGAAAGGTTCCCTTACCGACATGGGTATCTTTCGAGACATGCACCCCGTGAAAGAAGGACAATACAACATTGATGTAAATACTCATAAATGAGTGTATATTACACAAATAGTAGAATAATGTGCAGTACATACACCACTCAAAAATAAATTGTGGAAAATGTAGCATAAATCTCATGGGAATAAAGGTGAGAAGAAAAATCCCTTTCGAAAACTCAGCAGCCTAACGGCGCCTAATAAAACATACAAAAATGGATTGATGAGATCAAATAGGGTCTCTCATAATAGTAAGATAATGTTTATAGAAAGAGGAATATAAAAGAACATCCCCCAACATAAGAAAGAGGATGTTAAAAGAAGTGACATAAAGGAGAGTGCTTGAAAAGAAAGAGAGAGGTTAGATCTCTTATTAATATTCGGCAGCCAAACGACGCCAGTCAAAACTTCCAAAATGCATTGATGAGTAAGAATAGGGTCTCTCATCATATTAAAATAAAAATTACAGTAAGAGTAATATAATAGAACATCCCAATAACAATAAATATGAGCTCTAAAAGGAATTACATAAAAGAGCGTACTTAAAAAGAAAGAGTGGAGTAGGATCCCTTACCTCAAGTCCGACTTGTCTTGTTCGTTTCAATATATTCATGAATAATAAAATTGAGTTAATTTATACTTCCTTAAGAACATTTTTCATGTTCATAATTGCTTTTATATCACTTATTACCATGTCATAAACATTATGTAATCATTTAAGTTAATAATGTTGGTTTTGTCGATATTTGGTTCTTAAGTCGAAAGTGGACTTCTTACAATTACATGTTGTTCGTGTGGAAAAAGTTTCATTATATCCAGAATTTTATTAATTATGTTGATATCATATATATAATATGTATCCAGTATATTCATGAATTTTTAATATTACATAACATTTAGAGCTAAGAAATGAAATGCACCGTTCATGGAGACGGTAAGTCGTACGTACGCAGGAACGCTACTTACATTTCTATTTCATATTTAATGGAATTAAAACATAATTATACATAATATTATTTTAATTCTAGTATGGAATAATATATAATATCATTAAATATATCCTTTATACGTACCACATATGGTATTAACGAATCAAATCACTTTGAGGGGGCGGTAGTCCGCACTTCCTTAAATGGAGATATCGCATTTACCCATAATGGAAACCATAATGGTATGCCATAAATGAAAAATACAGAAGCTTAAGTAAAACATATAAATATTATATATCATATATAAATATAGTATCCTCTTAATGGCCGCCTTTGAAGGTGTTAGAATAATGTTGAACAATCATCGTTTCAGGAGGCAGAAATTCTCCATCCACAGAAACAATATCTTCTTTAACCATTAGATGTAGGTGTGTGTAAGTGTAGCTCGAATACTTATTATAAAAATATCCTAGTATATTTAATATACTGGATTTGTTACAAAATAAACGAATAAAAAGAGTTTAGGGGGTTAGAGAAACAAAATAAAACAAAAGGACTCAAGTGAAGACATTACCTTAAAATCAGGTAACTCTATTAAATTTGAGCTGAAAGGATTCCTTGGGAAGACTTCTGCCCAATGTGATGCTTCAAGGAGTAAGAGAGGGATGTGGAGAGACAACATGGGCATGGGTTGGCCGAGCCAAAGGCTTTTGATGTATGGGTACGGAGGTAGAGTTGGGGGCCTTTTATAAGAGGAGAGGAGCGGCACTCTAGGAAAGGTATAAAATGTAACTTTATTTTCAAATGAGTTTCGGATTTTAATGGTCCCACATTGACGTGTTTCGAGGATAAGGTGATAAGTGTTCTAAATTCACCAATCCAATAGGTTTTGGACCTGTGTAGGTCTTAGATTTTACATTATCTTTCCATTTTATTTAAATCGTTAAATAATGAGGTCATCGCTCCATCATCATGATGTCATAAATAATTTAATTTATTTAATTTATAAAAATTATAAACAAAATAATATGATGTAGGAAATATTTTTATCATTACAATGAATATTTATAGTCCAAACTATCATTTATTTAGACAAAATTAAAAATATTTACTTAGGTGATACATTCTTTGTTACATTTAACATTCTTTAAAAATAAAAAGATAAAAAGTCACTTTCTCACAAAAGAGAATCCATGGGGCCCCCAAGACTAGAAGAAGGCATACCATGGTCTTCCATGAGACAACCAGTAACCTAAGGACACATTTTGTGGTCTTTTTATTATTTTTATGATATTATCTTATTATCTTTGACTACCCGATTACTCGTTAATCAAGATAATTAAAGATAATTATCATCGTTTCTATTCATAATGTCTAAAAACAAGAGTCTTAATTACATAATTTGGACCTTCAGATTCCAAATATGTAATTCATTTTATCAAATTCCAAACACATAAATTTCAATAATTAATTTAAAAAAACTTCCCGTTGTCAAAACAAATAGCGGGTTTCTAGAAACAATATTTATGAAAAGATTGGCATTTGTTTATGCCTAATTACAAAGTGAAATTAATCCCAATGACCATCATTGAATTACATGGTAGAAATATATTCTAATTACACTTTAAAAAATTTAAAAAAGATAATATAACCATATAATTAATTTATATGAAAAAGCAGTTTTGATGTAAAATGCAGTATTTTTCACTATTTATTGAAAAATGAACATTGTCAGAAAAATACCAAAAATTAACCCAAGGTAAATTTAAATGTCCCAATAATAAATAATATATTTATTTTGAAAAAATAGAGCTTATAGAATTTTCAAAAATTGGATTCAAAATGGGATTGCCATCAAAAGGCGATTCATTGACCTTTTAAAGAATATTAGAATGTTTACGCTTAAAAACTGGATTCATTTGCATTTTCAATCCTCTAACATTTATTTTAAAGAGTAAAAATAATTGAAAAACATATATAATCATTTTTTAGTTAGTTATGTTCATTCACGCCATTACAACGGCTAGTCGTTAACAACCATTTAAAATAAAATTATTTTATTATTAGAGTGCAACATAAGATTCCCAAGAAACTCGTTGTTGGGTATTGGGTACGCCATCGAGCATAGCATCCCCTTTAAAGTAATATTAATATTTTATTCACAAACATGGATAAATATATATATGTCGTATTCTTTATTTACCTGGGGTGTTACATTAATACAACAACCTCCGGTATTAAATGCGATTATAAATCTATATATTGCTGAAAAATAGATGAAGTGATTTAGAGTAGATATTTAATGCATTGTTAAGTGACGTAAGGGAGAAGTTTTTCATGTAATATAACCTTATTTCATGATATTTGGAACAATGGTGGTCACCAATTTAAAACATGAAAGAGGAGGATGGAAATTAAAAGTACACAGTGGAAGTATTTTAATGAGATGTTCTTCAAAACTATTTCCCTTATGAACAGAGAGTGGATATGGATATATAGTTCAAATAATAGAGAAAAAGGATAATGATAATGTTGGAAAATTTTAATCTAATATCAAATGATTAAAGAGGCTTGTTGTGGACAATATACATAACACAAGGAGTAATATTGGTCATTTTTTATAGGTCAAATCCATTTATCGGAATGTAATTGGTCCCCCAAAAATTATAATCTTAAGAAGATATAGTATCATGTGCTATCATGCTACTGTAGCGGTGGAGGAACTATAGCAGAACTTTAGTAGCGACGGTGCTGTAGCAGGTATTGTAGCAGCATAGGTACTATAGTAGTGCTATTCACCGAGTGGTCATTTGGGTAAAAAATGGGCATTCAAGATTTGTATTCAGGATACCTATCCTTGGGACTTCAGGCTATGTAACAGCTCTCCCTCTACCCATACTATAAATATATCATTGATTTAATAATAAACTAAGGATTTAACCCCAACCTTTACAAAATTATCATGAGCGATCAAGTTAGAGAAATAATTTTCAAAGTCTTATGAATTTAATGGAAAACAAGAGAAGAACAGAATAGCTGAGCAAGAGATAGATAATGTGAATAAGGGTAAGAAGGATTTTCAAACATGTAAAAATTGTGGAATGAAACACCCTGGGGCATGCCTAAAAGGAAAATGGGCCTTTTCATGTGTAGAAAAAAAGGCCACAATTCTAAGGATTTCATGTAAAATAACGAATATTATTATGTAAATTATTTCCACTATTAAGTTATGGGGAAGTATGTAAATTAGTTCCCAAAGTATCAAGGATATATATCTCAGAAGAAGAAAACTTTTCAATTTCAATCTTATGTTAGTATTTTCAAAAAAGTGGAATAATTTATGTATTTTTTTGATTTAAGAATTATAATATTATATTATGTTTATATAAATCATTAGATATATATGGATTGTATTGTAGTAAATTTTATTTCAATATTAGGGAGAATAAATGTTTTCATTTTGGTTTTAATATAATAAAGGTATTCAAATATTGAGTTAGTGAAAATAAGAGAAACACTTTGTTAGTTAAGGAAAATATGATGTTAAGGTTCATTTTGGAAATATAGAGACCTTTTTTATTGTTAATTTTCAAAAAATTATTTATTATAAGTCTAAAAGTAGTAATGAAATATGATGAACATTGGATATTAATTTATAATGATAAAAATATTATTAAGGTTATTTTTGGAATGATATAATAATATAATTTTATAAAAATGAAAAACCACATGTTGGGAAATAACTTATTTGTTGAGTAAGGTTGCGAGACATGAACCTAATGTCGAAGGGTGACAATGTTTAATCACCTAGAACTGAACTACATGATTTCTTGATTAGTATAACATTGTTTTCTTTGTTTAAATGTTATATAAATTGTACTATAAGGTCAATTTTTGAACCTTATAAATTTATGATAATTAGAATATTTTTTAATATTATGATCTTTTGGAGAGATACATTAGTTTTCCATTGGATGAAAATTTAAATTTCATGTAGTATATTTCATAATGTTCATAGTTTAGGTATTAAATTGATTCCTCACAAAAATTAAAAACAATGTTATTGATTTCTTTTCATTTTGGGAAATCAATTTCATTTAAACTCATCACTGATTTTGGGTTTTGTGTTCATGGAATTTCTGATGACAATGTTCTCTATCAAACATTATCAGAATATGATTGTTTGATTTATCTTCAATTTCCCTGTTCTCACGTTCCACTAATGTTTTTTTTATTCTAATGTCTTATTTTATGGTAACCATTTCATTTACCTTTTCCACTTATTCAGAGAAAGTTTTATTAACACTTTTTTTGAGCTTGGTTTCCCATAATGGAATTTTCAAGTATCAAAAGATGATCTAAGAAGTTCAATTGTGAGGAAAATATTTATTTATTTATGGGAGAACCAAACACACCAATATTTAATTGTATGTATATTCTAAATTAAATTCATTTTATTTAATATCTTGTGTTGCACACAACACCATGTCAAAACGCACCACGGCCTATTATAACAAAGCCATTAAAATATAAATAGTGATTAATATAATAATTTATATATAAAATATAATTTTAAACATTATATTTTTTCTCTATTTAATATAAGAACAAAATCATTTTTAGTCATCAAAAAAGTTAATTTTTAAAAAATTTCAATTTTACCTTCTTTTGGGGGTGGACCCTTTTGAGATCTATTTTTTTCTATTTAATAATTTATATTTGATAATATAAACTTTTTATTTCTAATAGGGACATCAAAATTTACATTGGTTATATTTTTGGTTTTTTGATAAATATTATATTTTTTGGAATACTAAAAAATACAACAATTTAATTCAAAATAATTTTTCATCTAATTCATTTAAATTTTTATGTAATCATTTAAATTTCTTTAAAAGTATAATTATAATAATTTATTACCAATAAATCAACTATTGGTCATTTGAATCTATTTAAAATTTTAATTAGATATAAAAACTTTTCAATCATTTGGACATTTTACTTTAAAAACCGGAGTCTTTGTTTTTTCTATGGAATTAATTATAAATCTAATTTTAGAAATTATGTAAATTTAAATACATAAAATGTATTCCATATTTGGTGTAAAATTTTTCAAATTATTTTTTATGTCATAATAAATTTTTATTTATAAAAAATCAATGGAAAAACAATTATTTATTAATGTATAGGTAAACTTGTGACATGGGTTAATGTTAAAAGTTAAAAGCCTAAAATAGTTGAAAATTGTAACAATTACTGGTTGGTTGTGTCATCTCTAGACCCTAAACAACCTAAAAACACTAATTTATGTTTAATTTATATAAATTAATTCCACCTCAATGTGGTTATCTTTAAATATAATATAATTAGTAATTTAATCACTTGAACACACCTCTCCTCATGTAAAAATACCACCCCACACCTCACCATTTCGACCTTGAATACATTATTGAAACTCAAATATCATCACAAAAAATGTCTTATCACTCTCCCTATTTCCAAATGCTTATGTTCAAATCTGAGGCCAAATTCATGGTCGTTGTTGGTCTTTCAAGGAGGTGATATTCAAGAGGTACATTTCTCCATGTACCTCTCTGAATTTATTTTATTTTTATACTTTATCCCCAAAAATGTTATCCATTAATGCATGATTACTCCAAAAACATATATATATTGTAGTTTAATTTTTCGAATGGAATATATCATTGTATTTCTCGTCTCATATTATCAAAATAAATTTAATTGTTTTCCAATTTAAACTTGTTAATCGACTCCAGGAATATTTTTTTTGTACTTTTTTTATTACTTCCTTCATGGATGGTCTTAAAAATATTGTTCTAGTTAAAAAATATTTTTCAATGTTCATTATAGAATATTTTATACTCAAAAAATATTTAATTCTCCATACCTCGATGTTTTTTATATTTTGAATATATGATAACATAATTTGTGGAAGTGTGGACTACCACCCATTCAAAGTGATGTCATTCGTTAATGTTATACATGGATTATTTGAAGGAAAATTTTATTAAATATATTTAACATATAATACATAGATATGATATTGGAATTATAATATACACATATATCATATACTTTTCAATATTTTAATATGACACTGAATTTAAAGTAAAGTTCATGTCTATGTACAACATATCATCTCCACAAACAGTGCCTTTAATTTATTGTCTTGAATTTTATTAATTATTCAGAATAAATATATTTTAAAAATAAAACTTTTTTAAAAATTTGGATATGATGAAACCATGATATAATTATTTTAAAAATGACAAATAAAATGTCAAAACATACTTAAGATACATGGCAACAAAAACCTTAAATAGTGAAAATAATGAAGGCATGTTAACAAAAATGTAATAAGATATTATAATATTATAATATATGATATCATAAATATTAATTTTATTTATTAATAAGTTATTAAGATCCTTCAAAACATTATATAGGTTGTTAATGGATGATCACATAAAATTAATTTGATAGTATGTGTTAATTTAACAATCTCAATATTATACAAGGTTGTTTATATTTAATTATATACCTTGAATTATTTATCATCAATATCCATGTTCCTTAATTTTTTAACTCAAAATACTATTACTATTCAATGAAAAAGTATTAAATTCATTTATAACTTTGTTTTACTTTTAAAAAAAATTAACGAGATCTTTCTATCGTATTCCAAATGCGGTACGTTATAAACATGTTGAAAAATTATGGAAATGATGGTTTTTTAACGTATAAGACATGAGAGACCTTTTATACTATCTTGATGCCCAAAAATAATGACGACTCACTTACATGATTTGTAACACCCGAGACTTTTATGTTATATAAATCATCAAAGGAATCTTTTTCTACACAACACTTGCTTGGCTTGCTTTACACGCAATCGCGACCTTCCTCGATAGCTTGCGTCGTACACAATACCGAGTTTCACTAAACAACAATATGCTATTAAAACTAGCTGTTATGAATAGTAATAACCACATTTTGAAATTTTATAAATTTTATTTTTCAAAATGGACTTCATTTTTTGACTCAGAATATCGAAATTATCCTAGGGTGAAATTTTGGTATTTTTCTGAAAACTTTCAATTTTTGATGAATAGTGAAACCACTAAGTGGTAGGTTAAAAACTGAATTTTGCATAAAACATAATTTTACCGCTTCTGTGAATGGAATTTCAAAAATCCGAGAGACACGGTTAATATCAAGGACTAAAATGTGGTTCAATGAGATGAAAATATTTTTTTGGTGAATAGTAACTTTTTACTATTTTTACCGCGGTTAATAGTAAATAGGGTAACTAAGGGTAAATATGATATCAATATTACCCTAACACATGTCCTAATTCTATTGGACAACTGTAATTCGACCAAAAACAAACTTAGGAATAAAATATGACCATTTAGGCCCACTTGGATTAGATTAGGACATTTATTATTAATTTATTTAAAGAAGGGTTAAAATAGTTAAAATCAATGTTTAATAAGTAAATCATTTTTAATATAGGGTTATACATAAGATAAATTCGATTGTAAATATTCATTAGAAAGCTAAAACGATTTCCTACATGATGGTATTTTATTTGTAATTTTTAGACATCAAATAATTTAATTTATTTATGACACAAAGATGATGCAGTAATTATCTTATTAATGAAATATTGACAAAATTGATAATATAAATACCAAAATAAATGTATTTTGAGACTTTTTATGAATTCCACTAATTTTATAGGTTACTATGATATATTAGTATTGATTTAATCAACTTGGTTCGAACATATAATTCTGTTATAACTTTCACAAAAATCATATATCAAATAGTGTCAAAATTGACACAAAATAGTTTTAAAATCAAATATTATATTATTAATTGTTATTTTATTCTTAAAAATCTATGGTTCGGCCAAATGACTTCGATAAGGATATATATATTAATAATAAACAATTTGGGGTTCGTTTGGCATGTTATAGTAAGTGTATTAACCATATAGTGAAAGAAAACAAAAAGACATGGTAAAAGTTAAATTAATTAACTTAGAGTTAAATCTAATTGATAAGGTTAAAATAATACCCTAAACTTGTCTAAATCCTATTGGTTGATAGGGGTTCGACCCATCCCCACTTTAGATTCGAAATAATACCCTTTGGAACCATTATAAACCGATTTTGACTTTAATATAAAATAATATTTTGAGATATTCCTAAGGTGCCCCTCTCCTCCCTTATAAAAGGACACCTCCTCCCCCTCCTCCTCACACCAATTTTGAGCACTCAAGCTCGTCCAACCCCTGCCATTTTCTCCTCTCCACTTCCCTAGAATAATCCTAGAGTTCCTGGTCTTCTCCAAAGACCGATCTTAGTTCTTTAAGTGGAGGATTCAAAGAGGCGTTCCAAAGAAGAGGTAATATCCATTACCGACCTTTTCAATTTCTTTCTTCTTCAACTTCTTCTTCTTTAGTTGTTTCATGATAAAGTAATAACATCAGTATTACTTACATACTTATATGTTATTATAAATATTAAACAACCCTAATTCACCTTCTATCCATTCTACGGAAAAATGAAATCACCGCGCGTGCGTACGTACGGAATACCGTCTCCACGCCGTGGTGTAATCTATTTTCCACCATCACCTTACAAGTATGGGTATAATGGTGTAATGAGTAACTATATATGATTATTATGAAGTAATATTGATACTGAAATAATATATATATACTCCAATACAATTCCACGATCATAGGAACGATATCATCACTTGTGCGTACGTACGGAATACCGTCTCCACGATGTGATGCGACTCGTTCTACATGATCTTCATTTCATAATGATTATATAAATGAATTGAATGAATGAATATGGTATATACTACACTAATACCATTCTGTAAATGAATTATCTATAACCTAAAGATAAGAATAAGAATTTATTCGACAAAACACGCATAAGAACAAAAAGTTATAAAGACCCGAGTAACAAGTAACAATGAAATATTACTAACAATAAGCTAATAATATGACCATATATGATCTCATATCAATATGTATGATTCTGGAATAAGTCAATAACATTATTTAAACCATTATACAGGAGCTTCGGACACGAACAAAGCAAATCGGACCTAAGGTAAGGGAAATATCACAATCTCATTTTTATCCGAGATTGTTTATTCGTAAGTATTTACTGGGGTGTATTTTATCATCCACATCCATGTTCCCTCAATATGTAATATTGTTTCCATCCACTTGAAATAGTTTAAATCCAATTTTACCCTTAGGTGAGTTTTTAGTAAAGAATATGAAAGGAATCTTTTGTCGTTTTTTCGTACGAGGTACTTTTTGACTTTTCCGACAAAAGTACGAAGAATGTTTTTTTAACTTATACGGCATGAATGGATTTTTAAAACATTACTTCAAAGAAGCTTCCTTTACAAGTTTTCAAGTTTATTTTTAATCAACTTCTTTTATTTTAAAGTTGTATGACACGTTATGAAAGGAAAAATGTTTTTGAAGAAGAAAGGATATTTTCCTCAAGAATTCAATTCAAGTGTTTTATCAAAATTATTTTCCATCTAAGATAATAAAGGGTTCTGTTTCTATCCATATTTTTACATTGGTTTGACTATGTTGTGATGTAATTATGTTTATGAATTCCTTTATCATATATGAATTGATTTATGATGTCATGATGTTTCAAGAATCCCATTTTTGTTATATGTGTTATGCGATGATGTATGTTTTATGATTATGTGGCAGACATAAGAAAGGATTCATTATAAGATGGGTGGGACCTATATCTCCCTCCAATGCATTGGGTAAAGATTTTATATCTCATGAGATAGACATGGCTGGAACGGAAGGTTATTTCGGTTCAGTAATACAAGACTGAAACGAGGAGTGAACTCGGTTCAGAAAGGGACTTTGTCCACTAAGATAGTCTTGGCAATGAGTCATGACTAACAAGAAATGATTTTCCATGATTATGTGTGCATGCCACAAAGATTCATGTTTTATGTTATGATTATGGGGATCTCATTTTCACTTCTATGATTTATTCCATGTTAAGATATTATGATCTCTTTTGCAGGTTTTAATTTTCAAAAAGATATGATATGATTTTTATTTCCTTTATTTGCCCTTGCTGAGCATTTGAGCTCACCCTTTTATGTTTTCTTTTCCCCAGGCCAGGAAGATGGATATTAAGTAGAATATGCTAAAAGGGACCCTAGATATGATTAAATAAATGTGAGACACTGTAGAAGATTTATGAACCAGTTGTTTATGTTTCCCAGTTTCTAAAGACACTATACCTATACGGTCCTTTGTGGTTTTGTCATATGTTGTAATAAGTGTGCTTCAATTTCGAAGTATTAACAATGTATGTAAAGTATGGGTCGTTATAGTTGGTATCAGAGGAAAGGTATAGTCAACCTTTGGAAACTAGGATGTGAAAGCCTTAGTAAGAACCCTAAGGATAAGTCTAAGCATAGAACACAATCTTAGTGTTTTAGAAATGGCCTTGAATAACCTAGGATAAGACCTTAAGCATGAAAATTTTATTATTGAATTATGTGGTTTCCTATTATAATTAGTGTTGCTCACACTATTCTTCTTGGTTTTAGTCAATGGCTGGAACCCGAAGGAACCGTGTTAATGCGGAATGCGAAGGGCAATGCAATGATTGTCCCCCTGAGAAACCAAACGATATGGGAGCTGGAATGCAAAATCTTGTAGCCATGCTCACACAACATTCTCAAGCTATGAATCATGCAGGATTTCCAAACGAACAAAGGAGGGAGCAACATCCTGTTGAATCCTTCATGAGGCAGCGTCCACCATCTTTCAGCGGGTCTACTGATCCATTAGTTGCTGAACAATGGATTAGTACAACTGAAAAGATATTTTCAGTTCTTCAATGTTCTGAGCATGATAAAGTCATCCTAGCAGTGTATCGTTTGGAAGGAGATGCTGATCAATGGTGGAATCTTGTTAAGAATACAAGGCAAAGGGATGAAATTGAGTCTATGGAATGGGACGAGTTCAAGAACATATTTTTCAATAAGTACTTCCCTCGTATTCTCCGAACAAAGATGGAGAAAGAGTTCCTTGAACTGAAGCAAAGGGATGATGAATCTGTTGGTACCTATGAAGCAAATTTTACCAGACTTGCAAGGTACGCTTCTGGTATTATTATCCAACCTGAGAGTAAGATCGATCGATTCTTTAGTGGCTTAAAACCAAGTCTTCGAAGGGCGTTAGCCATAAGGGACTTCAATAGCTACGAGGAAATCGTTCGATGTGCTCTCAAAGTCGAGATGGAGATTGGAGTAACCCATCAGTCACATGGGTTTGATAAGAAGAGGAAGATGGAATTCAAAGAAAAATCTAAAGAGCACACGGAAAAGAAGATGAACTTTCCCTTATGCTCAAAGTGTGGAAAGAAACATGGAGGGAGATGTCTTAAAGGGACAAGTAAATGTTTTAAATGTGGAAAGGAAGGTCATCGGGCATTTGAATGCCGTGATAATGGGAAGAAGATGTCTAATGATGCAAACAAAGGAAGGGATACACAGAATGAACCTGCTACACTTCAATGTTTCAAGTGCAAGGAGATGGGGCATTATGCCAATCAATGCCCAAATCCAAGGGTTGATGATGATGGTCGACGTCAACAAACTCTTAAGGCTAAAGAAAAAGGAAAGTCACATGCAATTTCTATCAGCGATGTGGAGTACGATAATGATGTGGTGAAAGGTACACTTACCATCCACTCTAAAGTAGCAAATGTTTTATTTGATTCTGGATCCACCCACTCTTTTATTTCTAAAGAATTTTCTAAGGGTATCACCGTATTACCTCAACAATTAGATGTTGAGTTAGCTGTGACAACACCTAATGGCACATCAATCGCATCAGAAGTTTATAATTCTTCTCCGATCGAAGTTTGTGGGAAAGTGCTTCCTGCAAATCTTGTGATCCTTCCTTTAGTGGAATTTGATGTGATTCTTGGCATGGATTGGCTTTCTCTACATGGAGCTCATATCAATTGCCAAATAAGGGAAGTCACATTTCATATTCCAGATCAACCTACGATCGTCTATCAATGCAAGGATGAACATAACCTTCCAGTGGAAATTTCTTCCATCTTATGGGTATTGATTCCACTAAATGAAGGTTATTTATCTCAAATGGTTGGTGAGAAACTCACGATTAATAATATGCCCATTGTACGGGAGTTTGATGATGTCTTTCCGGAGGAATTTCCGGGTCTTCCACCAAATCGTGAAGTTGAGTTTTCAATAGAACTCGTACTGGGTGCTTTGCCTATTTCAAAGACACCTTATAGAATGGCCCCAATTGAGTTGCAGGAATTGAAGAAGCAACTCCAAGAGAATCTTGATAAGGGATTCATACGCCCTAGTGCGTCACCTTGGGGAGAACCTGTTCTATTTGTTAAGAAGAAAGATGGATCAATGATACTTTGCATTGATTATCGAGAACTTAACAAGATCACTATCAAGAACAAATATCCTCTCCCACGCATTGATGACTTATTTTACCAACTACGCGGAGCTCAATACTTTTCCAAGATTGATCTTCGTTCAGGGTATCATCAATTAAGGGTCAAAAGGGAGGATATACCAAAGACGGCTTTTCGTACAAGGTATGGACACTATGAATTTATAGTGATTCCATTTGGTCTTACTAATGCCCCTGCTATCTTCATGGATCTAATGAATAGAGTCTTTAGAGACTATCTTGATCAATTTGTGGTTGTCTTTATAGACGATATTCTTGTCTATTCAAAGAGCAAGGAAGAGCATGAAGATCACTTGAGAATTATATTGAAGACCCTGAGAAAAGAGAAGCTTTATGCCAAATTTACCAAGTGTGAATTTTGGCTTCAAAAAGTTGCATTTTTGGGTCTTATAATCTCAAAAGAGGGGATATCTGTGGATCCAGCAAAAACAGAGGTTATCGAAAGATGGTCAAGACCAACAACAGTAACTGAGATCCGAAGTTTTCTTGGTTTGGCTGGATATTATCGACGTTTTGTAAAAGATTTTTCACGATTATCTAATCCACTCACCAAGTTGACTCGGAAAGGAGTTAAGTTTGTCTGGACAGAGGAATGTGAAGAGAATTTCAAGGAGTTGAAAAGAAGGTTATCCAGTGCACCTGTGCTCACACTGCCTTGTAGTGGAGAAAGGTTTGTGATCTACAGTGATGCATCCAAGAAGGGATTGAGATGTGTTCTTATGCAAAATGATATGGTGATAGCTTATGCCTCACGACAGTTGAAAATCCATGAGAAAAATTACCCAACACATGATTTGGAGTTGGCTGCGGTAATCTTTGCATTAAAGATTTGGAGGCATTACCTTTATGGTGAAAGGTGTGATATTTATACTGATCATAAAAGTTTAAAGTATATTTTCACACAAAAGGAGCTGAATATGCGCCAAAGAAGATGGTTGGAGCTGATTAAGGATTATGACTGCTCAATCCATTACCACCCTGGGAAAGCAAACAAGGTGGCAGATGCATTAAGTCGACAAGACCATGCTAGTTTATCCATGATGAGGATCACAAAAGATCCAATATTTATGGATTTACAAAGGATGGATCTTGGAATTATAATGGAAGCGGAAAAATCTTATCTTTCTCAAATGAATGTTCAACCAGCTATACATGTGAAGATTAAAGAGGCACAGAAAGAAGATGTCGAGTTACAAAAGAAGGTGAGAAATGTTCCTGAATTCAACCTTGATTGTGATGGGATAATAAAGTTCAGTAATCAGGTTTGTGTTCCTCCCATCCCCGAATTAAAGAAAGAGCTGCTGGATGAGGCTCATAGTTCTTCATTCTCTATTCATCCTGGAAGCACGAAGATGTATAGGGACCTGAAAGAGTACTTCTGGTGGGATGGCATGAAAAGAGATGTTGCTGAATATGTCTCTCGATGCTTGGTTTGTCAACAAGTTAAATCTGAGAGACAGAAGTCTAAGGGGATGTTACAACCATTACCCATACCCGAATGGAAATGGGAAAACATCACTATGGACTTTGTCACAGGACTTCCTAAAACATCCAAAGGCAATAATGCTATCTGGGTCATAGTTGATCGTCTTACAAAGTCTGCACACTTCATTGCTATTAGAGAGGATTTCTCCCTAGATCAGCTTGCCAGGATATATGTAAAGGAAGTGGTAAGATTGCATGGAGTACCACTTTCTATTATATCTGATCGAGATCCGAGATTTACCTCGAAGTTCTGGCGAAGTCTTCAGCATACTCTGGATACAGAGTTGAGTTTCAGCACTGCTTATCATCCCCAGACTGACGGTCAGTCTGAGAGAACAATTCAAACCCTAGAAGATATGTTGAGAGCTTGCTCTATGGATTTCAAAGGAGGTTGGGATCAACACCTACCTTTGGTGGAATTTTCTTATAATAATAGCTTTCACTCCAGTATTCAGATGGCTCCTTATGAAGCTCTCTATGGAAAGAAATGCAGGACTCCAACTTGCTGGGATGAAGTTGGGGAAAGAAAGCTATTAGGACCTGATCTCGTTGATGAAATGGCAGAAAAGGTCAGATCTATTCAACAACACATAAGAGCAGCTCAGAGTCGACAGAAAAGTTATGCTGACAACCGAAGAAAAGACCTAGAGTTTGATGTGGGTGATAAAGTGTTCTTACGAATACCTCCCTGGAAGAGGGTTATGAGATTTGGAAAGAAGGGGAAGTTGAGCCCTAGATATATCGGTCCTTTTGAAATACTGGATCGTGTTGGGAAGGTAGCTTACCGATTGGCGCTTCCACCGAATCTCTCTCAAGTTCACGATGTGTTCCATGTATCTCTCCTGAGAAACTACATACCAGATCCTTCACATGTACTCAGCTCAGAAGTTGTACCGCTGGAGCAAGATCTTTCTTATGAAGAACAGCCGATAGAGATTCTGGATCATAGCGAAAAAGTCCTACGAAACAAGACCACTCGCTTGGTGAAAGTTTTATGGAGAAACCACCAACTTGAAGAAGCTACATGGGAGCTTGAGGATATGATGAGGGAGAAGTATCCTCATTTGTTTGTTGCAAAGTGACGAATTTCGAGGGCGAAATTCTTTTTAAGGGGGGTAGAATGTAACACCCGAGACTTTTATGTTATATAAATCATCAAAGGAATCTTTTTCTACACAACACTTGCTTGGCTTGCTTTACACGCAATCGCGACCTTCCTCGATAGCTTGCGTCGTACGCAATACCGAGTTTCACAAAACAACAATATGCTATTAAAACTAGCCGTTATGAATAGTAATAACCACTTTTTGAAATTTTATAAATTTTAATTTTCAAAATGGACTTCATTTTTGGACTCAGAATATCGAAATTATCCTAGGGTAAAATTTTGGTATTTTTCTGAAAACTTTCAATTTTTGATGAATTGTGAAACCACTAAGTGGTAGGTTAAAAACTGAATTTTGCATAAAACATAATTTTACCGCTTCTGTGAATGGAATTTCAAAAATCCGAGAGACACGGTTAATATCAAGGACTAAAATGTGGTTCAATGAGATGAAAATATTTTTTTGGTGAATAGTAACTTTTTACTATTTTTACCGCGGTTAATAGTAAATAGGGTAACTAAGGGTAAATATGATATTAATATTACCCTAACACATGTCCTAATTCTATTGGACAAGTGTAATTCGACCAAAAACAAACTTAGGAATAAAATATGACCATTTAGGCCCACTTGGATTAGATTAGGACATTTATTATTAATTTATTTAAAGAAGGGTTAAAATAGTTAAAATCAAAGTTTAATAAGTAAATAATTTTTAATATAGGGTTATACATAAGATAAATTCGATTGTAAATATTCATTACAAAGCTAAAACGATTTCCTACATGATGGTATTTTATTTGTAATTTTTAGACATCAAAGAATTTAATTTATTTATGACACAAAGATGATGCAGTAATTATCTTATTAGTGAAATATTGACAAAATTGATAATATAAATACCAAAATAAATGTAATTTGAGACTTTTTATGAATTCCACTAATTTTCTAGGTTACTATGATATATTAGTATTGATTTAATCAACTTGTTTCGAACATATAATTATGTTATGACTTTCACAAAAATCATATATCAAATAGTGTCTAAATTGACACAAAATAGTTTTTAAATCAAATATTATATTATTAATTGTTATTTTATTCATAAAAATCTAAGGTTCGGCCAAATGATTTAGATAAGGATATATATATTAATTTTAAACAATTTGGGGTTCGTTTGGCATGTTATAGTAAGTGTATTAACCATATAGTGAAAGAAAACAAAAAGACACGGTAAAAGTTAAATTAATTAACTTAGAGTTAAATCTAATTGATAAGGTTAAAATAATACCCTAAACTTGTCTAAATCCTATTGGTTGATAGGATTTCGACCCATCCCCACTTTAGCTTCGAAATAATACCCTTTGGAACCATTATAAACCAATTTTGACTTTAATATAAAATAATATTTTGAGATATTCCTAAGGTGCCCCTCTCCTCCCTTATAAAAGGACACCTCCTCCCCCTCCTCCTCACACCAATTTTGAGCACTCAAGATCGGCCAACCCCTGCCATTTTCTCCTCTACACTTCCCTAGAATAATCCTAGAGGTCCTGGTCTTCTCCAAAGACCGATCTTAGTTCCTTAAGTGGAGGATTCAAAGAGGCGTTCCAAAGAAGAGGTAATGTCCATTACCGACCTTTTCAATTTCTTTCTTCTTCAACTTCTTCTTCTTTAGTTGTTTCATGATAAAGTAATAACATCAGTATTACTTACATACTGATATGTTATTATAAATATGAAACAACCCTAATTCACCTTCTATCCATTCTACGGAAAAATGAAATCACCGCGCGTGCGTACGTACGGAATACCGTCTCCACGCCGTGGTGTAATCTATTTTCCACCATCACCTTACAAGGATGGGTATAATGGTGTAATGAGTAACTATATATGATTATTATGAAGTAATATTGATACTGAAATAATATATATATACTCCAATACAATTCCACGATCATAGGAACGATATCATCACTTGTGCGTACGTACGGAATACCGTCTCCACGATGTGATGCGACTCGTTCTACATGATCTTCATTTCATAATGATTATATAAATGAATTGAATGAATGAATATGGTATATACTACACTAATACCATTCTGTAAATTAATTATCTATAACCTAAAGATAAGAATAAGAATTTATTCGACAAAACACGCATAAGAACAAAAAGTTATAAAGACCCGAGTAACAAGTAACAATGAAATATTACTAACAAGAAGCTATTAATATGACCATATATGATCTCATATCAATATGTATGATTCTGGAATAAGTCAATAACATTATTTAAACCATTATACAGGAGCTTTGGACACGAAAAAAGCAAATCGGACCTAAGGTAAGGGAAATATCACAATCTCATTTTTATCCGAGATTGTTTATTCGTAAGTATTTACTGGGGTGTATTTTATCATCCACATCCATGTTCCCTCAATATGTAATATTGTTTCCATCCACTTGAAATAGTTTAAATCCAATTTTACCCTTAGGTGAGTTTTTAGTAAAGAATATGAAAGGAATCTTTTGTCGTTTTTCCGTACGAGGTACTTTTTGACTTTTCCGACAAAAGTACGAAGAATGTTTTTTTAACTTATACGGCATGAATGGATTTTTAAAACATTACTTCAAAGAAGCTTCCTTTACAAGTTTTCAAGTTTATTTTTAATCAACTTCTTTTATTTTAAAGTTGTATGACACGTTATGAAAGGAAAAATGTTTTTGAAGAAGAAAGGATATTTTCCTCAAGAATTCAATTCAAGTGTTTTATCAAAATTATTTTCCATCTAAGATAATAAAGCGTTATGTTTCTATCCATATTTTTACATTGCTTTGACTATGTTGTGATGGAATTATGTTTATGAATTCCTTTATCATATATGAATTGATTTATGATGTCATGATGTTTCAAGAATCCCATTTTTGTTATATGTGTTATGCGATGATGTATGTTTTATGATTATGTGGCACACATAAGAAAGGATTCATTATAAGATGGGTGGGACCTATATCTCCCTCCAATGCATTGGGTAAAGATTTTATATCTCATGAGATAGACATGGCTGGAACGGAAGGTTATTTCGGTTCAGTAATACAGGACTGAAACGAGGAGTGAACTCGGTTCAGAAAGGGACTTTGTCCACTAAGATAGTCTTGGCAATGAGTCATGACTAACAAGAAATGATTTTCCATGATTATGTGTGCATGCCACAAAGATTAAAGTTTTATGTTATGATTATGGGGATCTCATTTTCACTTCTATGATTTATTCCATGTTAAGATATTATGATCTCTTTTGCAGGTTTTAATTTTCAAAAAGATATGATATGATTTTTATTTCCTTTATTTGCCCTTGCTGAGCATTTGAGCTCACCCTTTTATGTTTTCTTTTCCCCAGGCCAGGAAGATGGATATTAAGTAGAATATGCTAAAAGGGACCCTAGATATGATGAAATAAATGGGAGACACTGTAGAAGATTTATGAACCAGTTGTTTATGTTTCCCAGTTTCTAAAGACACTATACCTATACGGTCCTTTGTGGTTTTGTCATATATTGTAATAAGTGTGCTTCAATTTCGAAGTATTAACAATCTATGTAAAGTATGGGTCGTTATATGATTACACGGTTTTTGAAAAAATTATTTTTTTCTTTTATAATTTTGCGGAATTTAAATTATTCCCAATAAAAAAGGGATATTTCTCTCAAAGTGTTTTTAATGATTTTGTTATATAATTTTCATATTTTCTTCACATGCTTTTTTGGGTTTTTTGTTTCATTGAGGTTGATATCTTATGATAAAATTTATCATATTGTATTGAAATGTGTATGATATGTTTGATTATAGATGTTATATTGTGATATCATTCTTGATTTATGGTTCAAGTTTTATCATTTTGGATGTTCAATTTAATAAAATTTCTAATGTTATTTATGTTTCTCCCTTTTCATATGAGGATCACAGCGCACCTATTAATTGACAGGCATGGCTCATTATAACCCCTCGATGATTCGATACATTTTATGAAACAAAATTAATATGGTTTTGGATGATGCCTAACCCCATATATTAGATTCATTGAATGAATACTTAAAAGTATTATAGTATTTGAATTAATCCTTTTAAGTATTAGATTTTTTTATTAAACCTCGATGGCATGTTTTAGTTGTCCATAATTATGTATTCCCTCTTTATGAGATTAGTTATTGATATTCCCTGTGATTATTCAACTAGTATAATATCCATGGTAATGTTTTCTAGATCATATGATTATTTTATATGGTATTATTTATTCTTACAATATTATGTTCAACATTAATATTATGTTTATTATTTTTCAATTATATACCTTTTCTTAATGATTATTCTTATTCACTCATTCTGGATTCCATTTTATTAATTATCCATACATAGTGTTTGATCTCACCCCATTATTATGATTTATTTTACTAGGATTGCAAGATGGTTATTATAAATCTTATGCAAGGTTAACCTTGGATAATAATTGAATTATAAAAGGACCATCTATGTTGTATTTTATGAATTTAATTTTAATGTATTGTTCATGTATGTAATCTATTTTATAAGACTGGTAAACTGATTTGTCCTTTGAGATTTGATTCCTTATAATCGTTCCATTGTATTAGAATAACTCACTGACTCCAAATTTTGGGATCGGGGAATTACAAATGGTATCAGATGATGCTAGCAACAACCATTAAAATTAGACATAAGAAAACTTATATTATGGAACATAAACCTATCATAAACATTGAATTCTTGTATAAAAGTACAACCCAAAGAACTCATGTTTATTACATTTTTACCTTATACACATAAATGTTTCAATTTATGTTATGAATTTCACAAGATGTGGGATTGTACATAATTATATTATCTAATCTAGTGTATTCAATTATTTATAATTAATTCCTTGTCGTATGAATGGAAACAGTATCAACGCACCGAATTCATATATGGATTTCCCTCCATTGTAAGATAATGATGTTCGATCTTGAGATCGAACTAGTACTGATAATTTTATTACAATAATAGGATACTTGAATTAGGTTAAGAACAATAACTTTACCCGTATAGACCATCCATATTCTCAATGCAAAAGGGAAATGATTTTCACTTCATGAGAAAACAACCTCCAACATTAAATAGGACTAAAAAATCAACTTCAAGCTGAAAATACATAAGTTATTTAGATAAGATATTTCATACATTGGGAATCAAGGAAAGAGATAATTTTTCAATGGATGTTTATTATCTCTTAGTATATACGAATCAATGGTGGTCACTGATTCAAAAAAGTAATGTAGAGGATTAAATTACATGTATATAATGGATGGATTTTAATGAATTTTTCCTTCAAAACTATTCCCCTCATTAACAGAGAGAAGATATCGAGTGGAATTTCATGAATCTATAACAATAATAGGATGATAATGTTGTTAAATATTCATCCGTATTCACAATATTTGAATGGCATGTGGTGGACTACATACATATCCCAAGGAGTATGTTTGATAATTTCATTAATCGGTTAAATCCATTTCTTCACATGAGATTAGTCTTCCAAATATTCTGATCCTAAAAAGATATAGTCACATGTTCTAACAAGAAAGAGAAATATGTTTCTATGTCTTATTAATTTATTGGAAAACCAGAGAAGATGAAAACATTTTATCATGTGATAGGTAATGTGAATAATGGAAAGATATATTTTCCCACATGTGAAAATTATGGAATGAAACACCTTGGTTCCTACTTAAAATAAAATGGAGTTTGTTTCAATTGTTGATAAAAAGTCCACCACTCTCATGATTTCAAATAAAATGAAGAATTTTTCATTGTTCAATGATTCCATTGTAATAATATGGGGCACTAGGTGAATGAATTCCCCAAGAGTCAAGAAAAAATATATCAGATGAAGAAAAGGGATCATGGTCATGTTTAGGTTGTAACTCATGATTAGGTTGTAACTATAGTATAAGGGGAATAATTAATGTATTTGATTTTTTGAATCATGAATTATGTAATTAATTATGTTTATAAAAATCATAAGATATGTATTCATTTCACTACATTAATTTTTCGTTATATATTTTGTGGCATGAATGTTTTCATTAAGGTTTTCATATGATTATGGTAATCAAATATTCAGTATGTGAAAATATAAGAAACCATATTTTTATAGAGGAAAATTTGTTGTTATGTTTGATTTTGGAAATTTAGAGACTGTTTTAGATCATTAATTTGGAAAAACTATTTGGGATTAGTGTAAAGGTTAGTGCAAGTGTAGAAAACCACCACCTCAATGAGTGTGTTTCATTCATACTATACATAAAATATATTAAAGATAATTTTAACAAAAATATGTGACATATATTACATATATATAATATTGGAATTATATTATACATATTTACGTTTCACTTTTCAATATTTTAATATGAAAAATAAATGAATGTATCCTTCATGCGTACGTACGACATATCGTATCCATGAATAGATCATTTTATTCCACATCCAATATTTTATGGATTAATAAAAATGTCATGAACCATCCTCGGGGCCCATACTGTGACTACCCCAAACCTGCCTCCCATAGGACAGGGACTGGGGACTAGTACCAAAGGCATAAAACACTATACTTGGAAGGCATTTCCTTTTGAAAAGTAAAAAACACTACAGAGTACGCAACTGAAGTAATCACTATGAAATACTGTATACAAAAGTAAATTCTGAAAGGAAAAGGGTCTAGAAACACAAGCCCAATAGGAAGTACAATTCAACTGAAAATATAGTACAACTGTAGTAATGTAAAATAGCAACCACTAAGTTTTCCTCTGAGAATCCCACATGAAGGGTGGGTACAGATGGCCTCCTCAGCACCCCATGTATGTTCGTCCTCTACATGTACGTCACATTAAGTGATCCACCACCAGGTACCATCCAGATCCCCAAGTCTCCTCCTCGATCAGTGTTTTCCGTCATCTGCATCCAGCATAACGTAGTGCAGGCATATCCAATGCATGGGTGAGTATACGATACACAGTTGGGACCCTAAGGCCCCTGAAGGCCTCCCAAAATCCAAGAAGGATAAACCATAGAATAATGATACAATCATGTAGTATCAAAAAACTCTACTTAGGTATATGACCATATATATACCTAATTCACCAATCCTAGTTTGGCTCTAACTCTCGAGCCCAAGCACAACCCAGTCCACACAGGAAAGAAGTCAATCACATCGATGATAATGACTGACAGTCAATACTCAACTCAGAAAGGTATGCACAACCTAAGGAGAGTAGGATATGATTAGTTGTAGCCATTGAATCATATTTCACTCTTGAATTATAGATTCCCAAAGAAACCTAAATCAGCAGTGTCTCATTGTTGTCGAACCCATGAAGAATTCTGTCGAGTCTTGTTGATGTCGAACCCATGGAGGATTCCGTCTAGTCTCGTTTCTGTCAAACCCACGGAGGATTCATGTACAGCTGTCGTCACTGCCGAACCCACAGAGGATTCCAGTATAGTTGTCATCACTGGTGAACCCACAGAGGATTCCAGTACATATTTCGTTACTGTCAAACCCACAGAGGATTCCAGTATAGTTTTTGTTGTTGTCAAACCGACAGAGGATTCCGGTATAGATGTTGTTGCAGTCGAAGCCAGCTCTAGGGTTCCAGCACACAGTGTGCTCGATTCCGGTAGGGTCCTCTCCTCGAGTAAAAGGTCGGTACATCAACTATCATGAAGTCCTGATATGATGTATCTCAAAGATCTGTCTCGTCAAAAAAACACAATGCGATAGACGGCACGTCAATAGGATGCCCGGGCTGAGAGTTATTATCTTTTCTTTTACAGGGTCCCGGTTGGAAAATATTCTCGTCCAAACCCATCCATTTTCCAAAGTTGTACAAAACCCATTTAGTGTACTGCAAAAGGACTTCCTCATCATAAGGGTCTCAGTACCACAGATGACATGACGATCAGACGCACTGTCAAGAAGTTATTCACCCTTAAGTGAAATGGGCCCGACCAGTCAAGCCCAGTGGGGTGGTTGGATGGACAGTCCTAACTCAGAAGGTCCGATATTTCTAAGGGGTCAGAATAGGCCTGAAAATGTGGGCCAGGACCTGTGGGGGTCATCCCGTGGTGGGCGCAGCCCGGCCCGGCAGGGCGCCCCCCCCCCCCCCCCCCCCCCGGTGTGGGCTACGGCGGGCCCCAGCTCCGCCTGTGAGCTGAGCGGGTGCAGGGGCATGGTCCCCCCGACTTCCCGAACCGGCTGCGCCGCCCTCCTGTCCGGCCGGTAGAAAGAGGCTGGTCATCCCAGCGCGAGCGACCTGCATGGGCGGGCTGTAGTTCTCACGTACAGCACATGCGGGTGTTGTGGCCTCCTCCAACCCGGCCTGCATAAGGAAGGTCGGTTCACCGCCGAAGCAGCCCATGGAGAGCAGGTCGTCATCCTCCGTAGTGTGGCACCCCTTGTGGTGCGCAGTCTTCATGATCAGTCAACTATGGCCAGCTATTTCTTCTTCAGCCAAGCGGCCCCCGGTTGTGGGCAGTAGTTCATCCGCACGCGGCCAGCATGTGGCTACCATTATCTTCGGTCATAGTCGCTTCCAGTCTCCTTCGCCTCTCCCAATACTGTTTCCATCACCAATATAAACTTCGATCAATGGGGGGACATCAGGGCACGTTTTTTCATCCTGCGCCCTCCGTGTTAGGCGATATTAGGTGGCCAAGACGATCACTTGCATTCAACAATGACAAGAGTATAATTTTATCAAACTAAAATTATAAAAAACCCCTACCTCGAATTAAGGTTAGTTCGTAGCCTTATTCTCGGGGAAGAGGCATAAAATCGTTGACATCAGAAAAGATGAAGTCGACAATAGCGCGTCATCGGCGTTTTTTGTGGGTTGCTTCTTCGTTGGAAGGATGGTGTTCTTTGTCAGAGATGTTCTTCATTAAGAGAAGAACAATTTTATTTTTATTTCTCTAGAGCCTTCCCAACACAACATCTTCCAACAAAAATAATAGCTAAAGATATTATTTTATTCACAAAAGAATTTTAAAAATTCAAACACTGTAATTAATTATTTGAAGAGTTCCATTAATTAATTGAACAGTATTGGAAAAATATATGGGAGGGAGGTGGAGAGGCTCCACATAAAAAATGAGAGGAGGTGTCAAATTAATTAAGGGAGTCTTAATGTAATATTTTGGGGATGTTGAAGGGTTAGGGCTCATGTCGGCCCCACCACACTAAATCTTCACATGGGAGGTTATGTGGGTCACCTCTATCTCCACCTTGTAGGAAAATAACCAAATCATAAACAATAAAATTGTTTACATCAATTTTATTTAATTTAATATAAATCCCAAAACTATAACTTTTCTTCCAGAGCAAACGAAACTGCTGAAAAGGTACCCTTAAGAGAATACCGAACCTACGAGTTCATCGGTGCCCACGGATTTCAATTCCGAGCAACGGTTCAAAAGATATAAAAACCCGCACATACGTTTACTGAACGTACCAAAACAAAACTTCATAAATTGATTTTAGGCACACCGGACCTCACAATCAGGCGCCGTCAGAAACTGCAGACTCATAAAATTCCAAAGTATTTATGATAAAAAACTTCTTTGAAATTTCTGGGTCTTTACATTAACCCCACCTCTGGTATTTATGTCCCTGTAAAGATACAACACACACTAGGGAAATAAATGGGGGTATGGAGTTTGCATCTGAGCCTCTCTCTCCCATGTGCTCTCCTGGAGGTTCTCATGCTGCTAGAGAATGCGTACCAGAGGAATCAGGCATTCACGTAGGACCCTCTCCTATCAATCATCGATCTCCACCGGAACCGCCGTGAATGTCGCACCGTTATCGATGTCTTGCTCCGTGTGGTCGATGATGTTAGACGGATCGTGCATTTATCTCTTTAGCTATGATACGTGGAAGACATCTTGCACTCAGTGCAACTGAGGTGGAAGGGCCAGGAGGTAAACCACCTCACCTCCTATACTGAGGACTTAGAACAGTCTGATGAAGCATTGAGATAACTAACCTCCCCGGCCAAATCTCCATAGACCTCTTTAAGGTGAGACCCGATGAAAAAAACGTGGTCGCCATCCTCGAACTCCAGTGTTCTTTGTCTCCTATTAGCATTGGACTTCTGTATGCTCTGTGTAGTTTTCATCCACTCCTAGATGATCTGCACCCTCTCTTTCAAAGCCTGAACTATCTCAAGCTGTACAAGTTCTTACTCCACTCGGTCAATCTAGCATAGAGGTGATCTGCAAGGTCGGATGTACAGTGCCTCATCTGGTTCCAACCCAATGGTGTAGTGGTGGCTATTGTTGTACACAAACTCTACCAAGGTTAAATGATCCTCCCAACTGCGACCAAAGTCAAGGACACACGCACAGAGCATATCCTTGAGGGTCTGAATGGTCCCCTTAGTCTAGCTGTCAGTCTGAGGATGAATGGATTTGCTCAAATGTTTGTGAGTCCAAATATCCTCCGGTAACCCCTTCTATAGCCTAGAATTGAATTGAGGATCTCGATTGGAAATGATAGACCATGGAACACCATGAAGGTGTATGGTCTACTATCCGTAGAGGGGACCCAATCTCTCTATTGATCCCTGCTCTCTGGTCGGTAGAAAGTGGGCTGACTTGGTGAGTTAGTCTACGATCACCCATATAGAGTTGTGTCCTCTGGATGTACATGGAAACCCCGTCACAAAATCTATGAATATCATATCCCTCTTACACTATAGGACCTATAAGGGATGTACGAATCCCACTAGTACCTGGTTCTCAAACTTCTCGTGTTGACAAGTGAGGCATCCAGAAACAAACTCTGCTACTACCTTCTTCATACCCGGCCACCAGTGCTGTCATATTAGGACCAAATACATCATCACCAATATTGGAAGTACCTCTATAGGAGAAGTGTGGAACTCCCTCAGATCCTCCTCCTGTAGTGCAACTGGTACCACGGTACTTCCCATGAAGAGGATGACGTGCTCCCCTCCTTCAAAAAATCCATCAGGTGCCTACCCTGAGGATATCTGGGCATGTCACATCTTACAGTGAACGTCCCCACATTGTGCCTCTTTGACTCAATTAAGAAGTCGAGGAGTGACTATGATAGACTGAAGAAAGGTTGCTCTATCTCTATCCACAAAGGATATCTACAACGCGGCCAGCTGCTCTGTTGCCTCTCCTAGAAGCTAAATGCCTGATCTCCTGCTTAGAGCATCATCTACAATGTTCCCCTTCCCTGGAGTATATACATTCTCTAAGTTATAGTTCTGGAGGAACACGAGCCAACATCACCATCTTAGGTCTAGTTCCTTCTATGAGATGACACACCTAAACCTGTTGAGTTTAGAGTAAACCATAAACCATTCTCTCAATGAACTATGAGTGTGACTATCCATTTGTAAAGTACTCGACTACAACCTATTTTGCTTACATCCTACAAGAGCTGCTATGATTTCTACTTTCCTAAAAACTGAAATCTGGTCTCATCCCCTGGATGAACCACGTTCATTGCCTAATATAGTAAATCCGTACATGAATGGTACTATTTCATGCGTTGGATGATTTCATAAGGTCGTGACGCTACTATCAAGACATCTAACCACTGCACTCACCTCCAAGGGTCGAGTCACACTGTCGGCAGCAGTGTGTGGTCACTGTGTCTCCTCTAGTTGGTATCATGAAAGTGAGTTTTAAGTCAATGGTTTTAACTGAATCCTCTCAGTATCAACCACATAAAAAGGACAGGGAAGCAAATGGCATAAGAAAAAGTGTCTTTTATTACTGCATCTCAAAGTAGAAAGGTACAATTCATCCTCAAATAATGACATCAATAAAGATAGAAGCATTATAAACATATTCCTCCATGTCTATAGCTAGTCCCACTCCTGTCCACATGCTGCATGACTAGCTCTACTACCACATCCGCCTTCTCCTAGCAGACCTCCCTGGTCGAACCTCTTCCTCTACCTGGAAGGTCCCTATATAGCATGTTGCTCATCTGTAGGATGGGTCGGGAATTCTTGAGCCATGTGACCCTGCCTGCCGCATGCATTTCACTGTCTACTCCTTGTATGGCTAGCTCTAATTTGTGGGCCCCTCACAAACATACATGTATCTTGGGGTCGCCTTCATTTTGGACTAGTATTGTTGGACTTCTATGTCATCGGTCTATTGCCGGCTGCTGAATAATCTGCTACGGTCGGAAAGACTTGTGGATAGAGCAGTAGCTCTTGAGCCCACACAGAGATTAGAGTTGCTGGTACAAACTCCGCACTAAAAAGACCCTCGGATTCTCCCCATGTGAGAGTTGCCTCATCATAAAACAGGAGCATCAGAATGCACCACCTCTCAGATCCTCTCTGAAAGTGACAAATAGCTAGGTACACCTTTAAGTTTGAAGGTTTCCCAACTGTGTGGAAAGCTCATGCTGCAACCTCCAGCCAGCACCCGGCTCTCTGAAAATATGTCTCGCCTCGAAACATTGGAGGCCTCTGTCACTGTAACTCATGCAATGCATTCAGGTGGCGTGAACTCTGTACTGCTGGAACTAGTGGTATCTATGGTCCAGTGGGTAGAGGTGCCGCTGGTACCCCCGCTATGATGGGGCCCTGCACCGAGGCCTCATCACTCAATGAGCTACCATCTCGTACGTAACTCAGAACCCTTGCTATATGCCTTCGTGGGGCCATCCTAAAAAGAAACCGGTGCTCCATGGTCAAAACAATATACCTGGTGAGCTGACTCAATGTAATCAAAACGAAAACTTTTGAAACACACATGAAATCAGTGTTTTGTGCACTGCGTCATAAATCAGATGTCAGGGTCCTGGTGTATGGATACGTCAGCCACCTCACCAAAACTTGACTCCCTGTACTAAAAACCACACTCAATACTTTTAACAGTGTTGCTTCACTGAAAACAATGATCAGTGTCTTGAGTTATGCAATATAACTGACTCCTCTGATACCAATTTGTCACGACCCATCCTCAGGGCCCTTACCGTGACTACCCCAAGACCGCCTTCCATAGGCGAGGGGCTGGAGACTAGCACCAAAGTTGTAAATACCAACACATTGAAGGAATTTCCATTATGAATGTAACAAACCCAACAGATTACGCAGCTAAAGTAAGCACTATGAAATACTGTATACAAACGTAAAGGTTGAAAGGAAAAGGGGCCGGAAAAAAATTCCATGTGGAAGTACAATACAAATTACAAGCTAGTAAAACTATAGTAATGTAAAACAGACACCACTGAGTCATCCTCCGAGAATACCACCTGAAGGGTGGCTACAGATGGCCTCCTCAGCATCCCAGGTCCATATGTCCACTCAGTGTACGTCACACCAAGTGATCCACCTTCAGGTACTGTCCATCTCCACAAGTATCTTCCTCGATCAATGTTGTCCGTCGTCTGAATCCAACACAATGTAGTGTGGGCTTAGCCCATGCATGGGTGAGTATATAAATCCATGAAGATAAAACCACAGAAGAAAGATACAATCACGTAGTATCAAAAAACACTATTTAGGTAAATGCACATACATATACCTAAGTCATCAATCCCAGTTCAGCTCCAACTCTTGAGCCCAAACACAACCCCGTCCACATAGGAATCATGTCAATCACATAGATGATAATGATTGAATGTCAAGACTCAGCTCACACAGATATAAACAACTTATGGAGAGTACGTGATGATTACTTGTAGACACTGAATCACCTATCACTGTTGAACGACAGATGCACGTAGAAACCTAAATCAGTAATATTTCATTGTTGTTGAACTGATGAAGGATGCCATCAAGTCTCGTTGTTGTCGCACACTTGGAGGATTCAGTCTAGTCTCGTTGCTGTCGAACCCACGGAGGATTCAGTACAGTCTCATTTTTGTCGAACCCATGGGGGATTGAGTCTAGTTTCGTTGCTGTCGAACCCACGGAGGATTTAGTCCGGTCTAGTTATTGTCGAACCCACAGTGGATTATAGTACAGTTGTCCTCACATCCAATCTCATGGTGGATTCCGTGATAGTTTTTGTCACTGGAGAACCCATGGAGGATTCCAGAACTATTGTCGTCGTTTCCAAACCCACGGAGGATTCCAGTACAGTCGTCATCTCTGTTGAACCCATGGAGGATTCCAGTACAGTTGTCATTACACTCGTAGCCAGCTCTAGGGTTCCCAAACACAGCGTGCTCGATTCCAGGATGGTCCGCTCCTCGAGTCAATGGTAGATACATCAACATTCATGAATTCTTGATTTGATGTATCCTGATGTTCCTTCTTGTCAAAATAAACACAACGCGACAAACGATGCATCAATCACACACCCGGTTTGAGAGTTCTTAGTTTTTCTGTTCCAGGAGCCTGGTTGGAAAATCACTCATTCTAAACCCAACCATTTTCAAATTTGTCCAACACTCACATAGAGTATCAAAAATGGACCACCACATTGTAAGGGTCTTTTTTCTATAGGCATCATGTCGATTGGATGCACAATTAAGAATTTATTCACACTTAAGTGAAACAGGCCCGACCCGTCATGCCTGGTAGGGTAGTGGGTCGACCGACCATGACTCGGCGGGTCCGACCTATCTAACGGGTCATCCCGGCCCGAAAATACGTATCCAGAATGGGTGAGGCTTGTCATAACCTATGGCAAGTGGCCCGGCATGTGCAAGGGCATATCTTGTCTCGGTGGGGCGAGGCCCGACATGGCTGGGCATGGCATGCCCTGACTGGGCACGACCCGGCTGGTGCGGTCCCCCCGCCTTCCAGAACGGGCGGCGCCGAGAGCCCCCACCCTCCGGTATGGCCAGTCGAAGCAGACGAGTCTTCCCGATGCAAGCGGCCCACACAGGCGAGTCTTGATTCTCTCGTGCGACACCTATGGGTGCTGTAGGCTCCTCCAACCCGGCCGACATGCGGCCGTCCAGTTCACTACCGAAGCGGCCCGCATTGCGGGGGCCGCAGTCCTCTGTGGAAAGGTGCCCCTTGTTGCACCGCGGTCTTCTTGTCCAACCTTCTACAGCCGGCCGGTTATTCCGTAGCACATTGCCCTCATGGTGCCACAGTTCCTTTGGCCCAACTGACTATGATCGACAGGTTCTTCATTGGCTGAGCATCCCCCAATTGCGGGCCACCGTTCATCCGCATGCAGTCAGCGTGCGACTGCCATTATCTCTGGTTGTCGTCACCTCTCCCAACACTGCTTCTATTGGCAATATAAACATGGATCAATTGAGGGTCTTCGGGTCATGTTTGTTCGTCCCGCACCCTCCACGTTAGGCGATATCAAGAGGCCAAGATGATTACTTACAATCAAGAATGAAAAGAGTATAATTTTATCAAAATAAAATTATACAAACCACCTACCTCAAATTAAAGATAGTTTGTAGTCGGATTCATGGGGAAGTGGTGCCATCTTGTTGACGTCGGGAAAGATGAAGCTGAGAATGGCGTGTCATTGGCGTTCCTTGCGGGTGGCTTCTTCTCCTTTGGATTGGCCGAAAATCGAAGGAGATGATCTTCGTTCTTCAGCGGTTCTTCGTTGGACGGATGGTTTTCTTCGTCGAATATGTTCTTCATCGAGATAATATCAAATTTATTTTTCTTTCTCAAGAGCCTTCCCAAAACAATGTGTGCCAACAAAAATAATATCTAAGGCTATTATTTTATTCACACAAGAATTTTAAAAATTCAAAAACATTAATTAATTAATTGAAATGTTCCAATAATTAATTGAAAAGTGTTTGAAATATTAATGGGAGGGATGTGGAGAGGATCCACAAAAAAATTAGAGAAGGTGTCAAATTAATTAGGGGTTGTTAATGGGGAGTTAATGGGAAGTTGAAGTTTTAGGGCTCATGTGGGCCCCACCACACTAAATCCTTACATGGGAGGTTATGTGGGTGTGGGCCCCACCTCTAACTCCCCCTTGTAGGAAAGTAACAAACTCTTAAACAATAAAATTGTGTACAATAATTTTATTTAATTTAATATATATCATGAAACTATAACATCTCCTCCTGAGAAAATGCAACTGCAGTAAAGGTCCCCTAAAGAGAATACTGGTGCTGCGAGTTCATCGGTGCCCTCAGATTTCAATTCCAAGAATCAGTTCGAAAGATAGAAAAACCCTCACATATGTCTACTGAATGTTCCAGAACAAAACATCAGAAATAGATTTCGGGCACACCGGGCCTCAGAATCATGCGTTGTCAGAATCTGCAGTCTCGTAAAATTCCAACGTATTTAAAAAAAATATTTCCTTGAAAATTACAGGTCTTTACAATATATATATATATTGATTATATATCATTTTTTACATTTAATAGATTATGATTCCATGTTCAAATTAATTGATGAATACACAATAGAACTAAATAATTATTCAACAAACTAGGAAATTAACCCAAAAAAATATGGAAGTAATAAATGAGTATTAACAAATGGGTATAAAGATATGATAATATGAAAATATATGATATCAAAAATATTAATATGATTTTTAGATAAGTTATTAACACTCTTAAAATCATTACATAGGATGTTAATGTATGATCCTCAAGAAGGAATCAAAGGGTAAGGGTTAATTTCACAATTTCATTATTATCTGAGGTTGTTTATATGTAAGAGAATACTGGGACATATTTTTCATCCAGGAAAATTCTTCATACAAAAAATTCTCAAAATATTATTACTATTCAATGAATATTTTTTAATGTAATTTATACCTTTTAAAAAAACATTAACATGAATCATTCTTTCATTCTCCAAATGAGTTAATTATGAATTTTTTTAACAAATTATATAAAGAATGTTTATTGAGGATGATTTCTTATGATAAAATCTACCACATTGTATTTAAATTTTTATGATATGGATGAATGCAGATGTGCGATTTTGATACCATTCATGGTTTATAGTTAATGTTTTATAATTTCATATGCTATTTTAATACGAACTTTTATTGTGCTTATATTTCACCCTTTTCATTTGAGGAATGAAGTTGACATAGTGAGGGATGGAAGGGTCCTACTCTAGTGCCTTGATGCATTTATATGTTTAATGAGACAAAATGATTTTTTTTTTTCTAAATCCTTTTACAATTTATTAGATTCATGTCGTAAAGCCATGAAAGAATTATAATATTTTAATAAAGCCTTTATAGTATTACACTCATGGAAAGAAACCATGATGGTATGTTTTAGATGTACAAAATTATTAATTCAGACTTTATGAGATTAGTTATTGAAATTCAATGTGGTTATTTGACATGTATAATATCTATGGTAATGTTTTCTAGATCATTTAATTAATTTATATAGTATTATTTATTCATAGAAAATTTTCTTAAAAATTAATATTATGTTCCTTATATTTAAAATATGTACCATTCCTTAATTTTTATGCTTATTTACTCATAATGGCTTCCATTTTATTTTTTACCCTTACTAAGAATCTGAGATCACCCCTTTTTATGTTTTATTTTTTGAATTGTTATGTATGGTAAATGTAAGTTATTTATTTCCTAATACTGGTAATCTAACCAGTCCTTCAATATTGGATTCCTTGTAATTATAACAATGTATATAAATACTGCACAGACTTCGGGATTCTAGGGTTAAAGCGTTATGTATATGTCATACATTATTACACTCCATATACGTGTATCTTGGTACTTCTGTTTCTTGTACTGACATTGAATATTTTATATTCCTTGATATTTATTTATTTGAAAATTTCTAATATTTATTGATTTGTTAAAAAAATTGGATTACTTATTGTTTCCTTATAATCCTAATTGGTTTTTTCCATAAATCCAGACATTGGAAAATTATTTAACCATAATTCCATATTGTATCCCTATAACACAAGTTCCATTGGATGAAACATTAGTTGATTTAGTTACCTGAAATCCAATTTTAATGTTTGAATCATCTATTTATATATATTTGGAATGGTAATTCAATTAACATAATCATTTTATATGACATGTTACATCAGGATACCTGATGTAATGGCTAGGTCGTAGTTACTAGGCATCCCAATTATAGTTTTTAAAATGAATAATCCATTATAATTTTCAAATGGTGACTCATATAACATGATATTGATATCTATATACAAATAAATGTGTATGAACATAAATAAAAATAATCTCTTTAATGAAATAGATACCATTAAATGGGGATTCTAAATGAATTGTTATGAGTGTTTTCATCTATACCATTCATTTAAAAGTTTATATATTAGAACTTATATTTTGATGTGGGAGACCTTAACCCATACCTGAACATTGTAGTGGGAAGTATGTATTTTCTCTTATGATATTTTGTGAAAATTCATATCAAATAAACCAATAATTATGATTCATAATCGAGGTGTCAATGATTTATATAAAGGATGTGTTCCTACCTTTTATTATTATTATTTCTACTTTTTATATATGAATATTATATGATTCATCTATTTTGTAGTTTTATAACAATTCCACTTTGAGGTTCTGAAGTCATCCACATGAATGTATTAATTATCATACTCTATAGATTGTAGGCTATGGTCCATCAGAATTAAATATTGTAGTTCCACATGAGGAACCACCAGTTTATTCTTCATCTTGGAACTGATATTGAGTTCCATGAGGGATTAAAATTGTTTGTGTGGTCTATGCTAGAATATTTATGACTTACTGCTACAAGAATAGTCAATGCAGGATTTATCTTGATCATATTCCACCTAGCTTCTTGGGGAAGGTGGTTTGTTTGATTTTGAGTCCTGGAAGGATTCCATTTTATCAATATTGGTGAACTTAGAAATTACTCCAGATATGAGACTGAATTATTCTTGTTATATACTTTTTGATTTCTCTTTGAGATGGATGGATAGAATTACTACGGAAATTCATCATCATGGTATGGTATTGGTGGACTTCCATACAACCTTTAATGTTTAATTAATTCAATATATGCTGAATGAGGACCAAAATAGGGTGTTTATAAACATACATTAGTGTGTTATGTCTATTAAGGAAGAATTAGCTCATTTGACCAAAAATTATTTCTTCATATAAAATTTAATGGTGATGAGTTGGGGACAATGAGATGGTTTGGTGATTGGATTATATATACATTCCTTTCTCGGGTAAATTCCTTTTGGTTGAACAACAATTATATGGTAGTGAAACAGAACCACATATACAATAAGAACCTTTTGTAAAATGATGGGGTAGAACAAGTAAGTTCTGTATAGAGATAAGAAATGTTTTATTTGATAAGTAGCAAATGTAGCTTCGATTTTACACATGGTGGTAGTAGCAACTATGTGACATTGATTGGAAGATAGGTAATTTGTCGCCAGTGTCAAACTCAAGGGAATAAAAAGTCTCGGTGTTCCAATGATCTCATTGAGTGATGAAGTTGGGTATTGTTGGTGAATATTCAGTGTTACTATAGGACTCTATGATCTATTACAAGGGGGAGAAGATTCATATGAGTTACACCTTCGAGAATATGATTGGTAGCACATATCATGGAATGTGGCAGGAATACTACCATTCATTTGGGATGAGGAGGTGTTCATGAATGAGGAATCTGTGATCTAGACATTTAGTTCCAACAATGTAGAAATTCACATGGTATAAAGGTTGTATATAATGGTTACAAAGTAGGCCATGCCTATGTATTGTGTCATACACATGATGAACGTACATAATAGAAATATATAGTTAGAGGTACTATTGTAGAAAAATCCACTTTAGTATCTTCTTAGTTTTTTATAGGTTCATCACCTAAAATTATATCAACAATAATTATAGAAAATAATATTCCTAGAAACAGAGTACATATGTGGGATGATGTCTTTTAAAACACTATTAGAGGTCTTAGTCTATATGCTAGTATAAGATAATCCCATAGAATTGGGTAAAAACTTGTTTTACAAAGCTTCATTGTCCCTGAGATGATAGGTTTTGACATTATACTTACAAATCAATGGTTGTTATATAAATGTTCTCATGTTGATTTCTATCATAATATGGATTATATCATATCACATGAGGTAAGTATCTATGTTCATAATGTATGATTAGATGTCTAATAATGACAAGATAGACCCGAACATCATGGGATTGGAAGGGCGATGGTCGTGATTGCTGGTCTCCTTATGAGATAACATGGATCATGATGTATGGGATCCTCTCCTATTAGGGATCATTTTAGTGTCATCTTACCTTTAATAAGAGAGGTAAAATTATCCATTGAACCTTTTCCAGGAGCATTGCTAGTGTCCATTCCTCTATATAAGATGAAACGGAATAAGTTCCATGAACTCTTAGAGTAATTATAGTATTTGTAAGATAAATATTTCATATGAACTAGTAGTTCAACATGAGGTTTTCAAATTTCATTAACAAAGTAGTAGGATCTTACCATCAATTTATTTTTGAATTTACATTTGATTAATATATATTATTGTTAAGATTTTTTATCCACATTAATTTGTATATGAACACACCAAGAATCTTCGAGGACCAGTTGTTTTCTCTAAGATAGATTTAAGGATTGTCCACCATCATGTAATTGTTAGTGTGGAAGAAGACCCCATATGTTATTCCGTATTATTTATGGCTTGTACAAGTATGTAGTTAGGTATTTCTTATTTTTAATTCTTCCTCTCCTATCATGAAATAGATAAATATGGTTTTCCTCCAACATTAGTATTGTTTTTATGTATTCTTCATGGATGATAACATTTTTATTCGAATACTCAACACAACCATTATAAAATCATTATATCTCGATGAATACACAAAGAGGGAAACAATAGTATGCTTAGAGAACAAAATTCTACTTTTGGATCAATTGGGTTCACAACGAGGGTTACACAATCTTAGAGGCAGGAGAGGCCATTGACCCTAATATGGTGATCACTACAATTTATTGGGAATAACACAATAGTTTTATTTATTTTTTATGTGTATTGGGGATAACAATCTACTACAAGTATTTTATTCCATATTTTTAATTCTTATCTATTACTCTAAGGGGATTTCCTATAAAAGGTGTAAATAAATTTTCATTTGAAGCCTATGAAACAAACATTCAAGAGATGAAAGCGATATTAACTTTAGTGTAGATCATGTTTCTCCTAATGTTGATCATGTACTATATTTTTTATTATGATATATTTGGAAATTGTCTTATAGAAGTTCTGATTAGTATTATCGTGTTATTTCATGCAGGTCCCACCAGTTAATACCTCGCAAACATAATTTTTCAATGCATGAACTGAAGGTGGTAATTTTGTTTCATGACTTAAGCTTTTGGAGGTGATAACTGTTTGTGGAGTGCTTTTTTATTTTAATAGAAAACAAAATTCAAAAATAAATTTTCAAACAGTGTTACATGAATTGAATGTATTCCATGTTGGTAGAATACCTGAATTCATTTTACAATGAAAATGTTTACACACTAAGGATGTTAATCATAAAAGCTGCCCTAATGAGCTAGAAGAATCTTACAAAAGATATTAAGGGTGTTAGTAGTGAGTAATGTTTGATGAAACATTTTTCTAATATACGCATGGTGGTGCCTGAATATCATTCCTATCATGTTCTAGAAAATTTTGTATTGACATCCACCCTTAATGAATGGGTATGGATGAGAGATATTTCAAATTATGATGAATTAGTCATTATTGAGGGTTTCCGACGTGAGGACCCACTGACTGGTTGGATAATCATAGAATATGAGATTATATATTTTCATATAAGAATCTAGGTCCCGATAGAAATATGGGAAAAATTGATGTATGAATATCGTGCCTCTTTTTGGAAGTGCATTAGGAGAATACCATGATGTACCAAGACCTATTATATTAGTAATGATGGATAGTTATGAATTGAAAGATTATTAGTATAACCATATGTTGTTCCACCTAATAATAGGTAAAGGCTGTAAATAGTGGAATGTTTGAATTATTCAACCTCTATCAATTCCCTAGTGGATGGGGGATGATGTCACTATGGATTTTATAACATGATTTGAGAGATATCCATGAAATAGTGATGAGGTATGGGTGAGAATCTACTGGTTGAAAAATGCCATTAAATAACTATGGATCAAACATTCATTTAAATTATACGATATTTTGAATCTCTACAAATTGAGATATTTTTTACCATCATTTTGTTTTTCATTCTATCATATTGAAATGAGATAGTTAGTTTACATCATGGTTCTATAAGGGGTTGTACAAGGATCTGGGATCACATGTATAACTATGTAAATCATACCACGCTTAAAATAATGGTGAGTCATAGTGTAATGTATAGGTGTTAGAGGAAATTATATGATCTATGTCATTGATTTTGGAGGTTTTTGGAAAGGAAGCTATAACTTATTTATTTTCCATATATTCAGATATTTTAAGAAACTATTCTGATGGATTACAATTAGGAAGGATATGGGAGGATTACTTGTTCACCATATTATTATTACAAGTAGGTGAGGAAGTGATACTAGGAAATCATCTCATTTAGGATAATTCATAATAATTGTGGCTTTTCAGGAATTATATTGCTATAACACTATCTAGAATGGATTATTATAATGATCATTATCACTACACTCTATAATTCAACAAGGACAATAATTCCTTTATAGAACATTCTATAGTTTTTTTACATATATGCATTTTGAAATAATAAAATATATCACATAATTTCATCGGGCCTTAGAAGATCATGGATAAAGATGAGCCAACAACTTATTGGTTGTCTTGACCTAATAGGTACTGATCTACAAATGACATATTCGATTTATCACAACATATACAATGTTATTTCATCCTACCTAATTCATTTTCTCCTCGGGATATTGATCTAAGGGTAGATTAATCCCTTGAGGAGAATCTTATGCATATCATTGATATGATCATGGAGGCCCAAGTTGGAATGTTAGTTCCTATTGAATGGGTTCTATTTGATCATGATAATGTACAAGATGACACCTAGGAGAGAGTTTGAAATACGTGCTTAGTGACCTGAACATCTCAAAAATGTTGTTTTACTAGAATAAAAAATGAAACTATAGGTCATGATTTTTTTGGAGGGGACGTTTTTAACAAGAATTATTTTTAAAAGTGGTAGATGTATTAAATTTATGATAAAAACATAACATTTTATTGTCGTATCGTTCTTATTATTGCATGGAGTAGTTTTACTGAGTTATAGGTATCTTCAGATCCAGAACATCCAAGATACTAAAAGACAGACTGAGCCAAAGATGCATCACATTGTTTGCACTAGCCTATGCCTCAACCATTATATTGTTGTGGTGAACTAAAGCGGTGTGTACATATTCTTCTAATCAATTCCTTCTTGACATATGAACATTTAGGGATAAAAAATTGGTTGGATTTGGCCACACAATTTTTTGATAATATGGACCCATGGAAACATCATTACTATCTAATAACTATGAATGCTTCATGGTTTTAGTGCATGGATTGGTAATCCATGTGACCAAAAAATTCACCAAATTAAATATGTGCAATGACCATTTTCACCCTACCATTATTTACGGATTTATCCTCCCTTTTCCTCCCCATCAATGTGTAGATCCTCTTGTAGGCATGGAAACATTCCTTCTTCCTCCAACCTAGTATTTGTGTTAGAATATTCTTATAGAGTTAGATTCTTTTATCATTGAGTTCATTGTTTAGCTATGAATAAGGCATTCACTCCTCTTCCATCACTCACATGATTATCTCACCATATGATTCACTATTGTTTTTAAATAATATGGATTATTCTCAATGTACTTTTCAATTATTATAATTTCACCCATTATAATATGAATAGTAAGACAAAAAAGGATGAGGGATAATAAAAAAACCTAATGTAGCTTTGATAGTATTTTTTTTTCAAAATATGAGATATTTTATAACATACACTGCCATGATTAATGCATGGAGTTCCACTTGTCTCCTTAAAATTATAATTTTTTAAATCAAAATTGCTGCCCATATTATAATTTACCCATGTACCCTACATAATGGTTGGAGGATCCCCATAATGAAATGTTGAAATCCTTACAGTTTTCATAGTTGATGCCAATGATTTATTAAATGGTTATATGTCCTAAAAACATTCTATGTGGTCTTTTCACGATGCCTATATAAAGGGACTACTTGAGTAAAAATGTATTTAGTTGTATAACAACTTCACATAACGTCTATATGAATATTGGATATTACCATTACCAAAATGGTATTAAAAATGAATTTTATTTCTCCATTTGAATTGTATTAAATAATTGACAATGATTATATTATAAATGTAATCAATGTGAATAGTGTCCCACATTTTTTTTACTACATATAAATGAAATCAGATCTACTGATAATCATTATTCATGGAGTCCCATCTAAATTTGATAACCCGGTATGTATTTTCATATACATATAATTTCTAGGAGTAGAGTCCCTTGTAAATTTGATGACCTTCCTTGAATCCCAATGGGAAAATAATATTTAGAAATGGTATCTAATGATAAATGTGATATATAGGAATGGAGTCCTTGGAAAATATGTGGATCATTCATTCAGTCCTGAATTAAATATGATAACCATGCATGGTGACCCATATGAATCATGACACCAAAGCATGGCATTCCTTGAAAATATATGATACTCATACTACTATACATGGATTCCAATGTTATGAATCACATATATTCCCTTAGTATTATTAATATGTATGTATATAAAAATAACAACATGTTTATAACATATATATTAATACATGTATAAATTGATATACTTGTACACATTGTTATTTGTTTACAGTTATCATAGATTAGGTAGAATAATTTATTGTTGACCGGTGTACTTTCTGAACTATATCCAACCTCTTTATTATTTATATTTTAGTTTTCATTTTTTAATTTGCATACTTTTCATTTTATATGAGATGGATTAATTTTAATAGACACCATTTTTAGAGACTCTAATCATGATTTACATGGATATTACATTACTTTTGCGGAATTCTTAGTACCTAACAAAAACAGAAACACAAGGACCATAATAGTTTAGTGTCATTGGAATCTCTGAATATAAAATTCTAATTAGTTGAAATAACTTCAACAACTCCCATAACAATCTTTCCCTTTTTTTCCTTACCTAAAACCTTTCTTTATTTATTGGATAAAATAAAACATAAAAAGGGTGAACTCAAAAGCTCATTAAGAGAAAACATAGATAACATAAAACAATCTATAAACATTTGGAAGGAAAAACATGAACATGAAATTTAAACATCAAAATCTTGATAAAAGACATAAATCGAGGAAGTACGTAAGGCATATATCATAATGGAAGATCAACCATGATAAAATAAAATGGGAATAAAACATGTAATTGTGGAAAACATTCATCACATGTTATGATTTCCATAGTATCCAAGGCATTGCCGCAAAGACCATCTTAGTGGACAAAGTCCCTTTCTGAATCGAGTTTACTACTCATTTCAGTCCTGTAACACTTAATCGGATTAACTTACCATTACATCCATTTCTATCTCATGAGATATAAATTACTACCCAATAATTGGAGGTATATATATGTCCCACACATCTCATAATGAAATCATTCTTACATGTGCCTCAAAATAAACATAAAACATTCATCATAACCCAATGAATAAAATGGGTTTCATAAACATCATCCCATCATATCATAATCCATATAAATCTAATGAACATTTCATCATAAGAAAATTGAAACCATGTAAATCATAAAGACATTAAACTTTAAACATACACATATGAAATAATTTAATCTTAGATGGAAAATGGTTTTTATAAAATATTTGAAATGAATTCTTGAGGGAAATATCTTTTCTTCTTAATAATCATTTTCATTTCACAAAATGTCATGAAATTTTAAAAGGAAAGGATTTTGTTTCAAATAGTAATGAAATTTTTTGGAGGATGCTTCATGAAAATAAGGATTTATAAAACTGTAAAAATCCTTTCATGCCGTATAAGTTAAAAAACATGCTTCTCGAACTTTTTCCAGAAAAGTCAAAAAGTTCCTTGTATGGTAAAAAAATGATTCCTTACATACCATATAGTAAAAGTAAAAAATGGGTAAATATTTCATTATGAATACATGAAACCATTTTTAGAAAATAGGGACATGGATGATAGATATAACCCCAGTGAATTCTTACGAATAAACCATCTCAGATAAAAATGAGATAGGAAAAGTTATCCTTTACCTTAGGTCTGATATGCTTCGTATGGTTACGGACCTCTGGTATAATGATTTGAATAACGCCATTGACTTATTACATAATCATATTAATTATTATGATAACATATATGTTTCACTTATGACTTTATATTATCCCTTGTTTTGTAAATTCCATGTTAAAGCAGTGTTTTGGGTAATATCATTTCATTTATCGTATGTGTTTCGACTTGTCGTTCTTGATATTATAACTTATAACCTGATTTACCTAATTCCAGAATTTATAACATGATATATATATATATATATATATATATAACATATATTCATCATATACCTATATATTATAGATCGATAAAAGGAATGAAAGACACTGTTCATGGAGACGGTTGGCCGTACGTATGCATGAACGCTGTTTTCGTTTCCTTGTTGAATTGAATGAAATTAAGTAGATGAAGTACATATATATACACATAAATACAGTATATTTATTATGTCATATATTTTATGATTGCTTATTATATATACTTTATAATCATTCATGAATGGTTAACATGTGGAATGAATCTCATCGCGTTGTGGAGACAGTAGACCGTACGTACGCACGAGCGATGATATCATTCCCATGATCGTGGACTTGCATTGAAGTGTATGTATAATATTTCAGAATCAATATCACATTGCAATAATCATATATAGTTATTTATTTACACCATTATACCCATCCAAGTATGGAGGTGGTCCAAAACATATTACACCACGACGTGGAGACGGTATTCTGTACGTACGCACACGCGGTGATTTCGTTTTCCATATGATGGATAGATGGTGTAATAGTGTCATTTCATACATATTTAAAATATCAGTATATTAGTGATACTGATTTTATTACTTCATAACGAAACAACTAAATAATAATAAGTAGAATAAGAATTAAAGTAGAAAGAATCGGTAACGGATTTTACATCTTCTTTCGACACGCCTTTTTGAAACCTCCTCTTAGGGCACTAAGATTGGTCTTTGAAGAAGACCAGAAAATATTAGATTTTTCTAGAGAAGTGTAGAATAGAAATTTCCAGGGGTTGGCCGAGCATGAAGGCTCAATGCGGTGTGAGGAAGAGAGGGAGGAGGTGATCTTTTATAAGAGAGGGGAGAGGCACCTTTGGAATAACTAAAAATATTATTTTATTATAAAGTCATATTCGGTTTTTAATAGTTCCAAAATCAGTTATTTCGAAGCTAAGGTGGGGATGGGTCGCAATCCTCTCATCTTATAGAATTTAGACAAGTTTAGGCTTCTATTTTAACCTTATCATTTATATTTAACTTTAAGTTAAATAATTTTTCTTTTCCCGTGTCTTCTTGTTTTCTAACACTATTAGGATAATAAACATACTATAACAAGCCAAAAGAACCCCAATTTGTTTATTATTAATATATATATCCTTATATAATTCATTTGGTAGAGCCTTATCTTTTTAGGAATAAAATAACAATTAATAATATAATATTTGTTTTAAAAACTATTTTATGTAAATTTTGACACTATTTGGTAATTGATATTTGTGAAACTCATAACAGAATGATTAGTTATAAAAATGATAACTACATCAATACTAACATGTCATTTTAAACTTGAAAATTAGTGTAATTCATAAAAAGTCTCAATTTACATCTATTGGGTTATTTATAACATCAATTATGTCAATATTTCATTAATGAAATAATTACTGCATCATCATTGTGTCATCAATAAATTAAAATATTTAATGTCTAAAAATTATAAATAAAACATCAATATGTAGGAAATCTATTTAGCTTTCTAATTAATATTTATAGTCGAATTTATATTATGTATATCCCTATATTAATATTAATTCAGTTATTAAACTTGGATTTTAACTATTTTAACCCTTCTTTAAATAAATTAATAATAAATGTCCTAATCTAATCCCAGTTGGCCTAAATGGCCATATTTTATTCTTAAGGTTGTTTTGGTCGAATTAAACTTATTCAATCGAATTAGGACATGTGTTAGGGTAATAATAATAACATTTTTTCCCTTAATTACCCTATTTACTTTTAATCGTGGTAAAAAAAAGTAAAAAGTAACCATTCACCAAAAATTATTTTCATCTAATGGAATCACATTTTTGTTTTTGATATTAACTGTGTCTCTCGGATTTTAAAAATTCCACTCACAAAAGTGGTAAAATTATGTTTTCTGTGAATTTGAAAATTATCCTAAGAGGTGGTTAAAAGACGGTGAAAAGTTCAATAAAATTTTTATATATCTAAAATTAATATAAAATGACTCCAATTAATTAAATTGAACTTATATAAGTATTATGTATCAATTATGAATGAAAATAAATTTAAATAAAATAAACAACTATTTAAATAAAATGTCATTTTTTGAAAAGTAACCTAGTGTTTTCACTATTCATCAAAAGTTGAAGGTTTTCATAAATATACCAAAACTTCACCCTAGGCTAATTTCGATTTTATGAATCAAAAAATGAAGTCCATTTTGAAAGATAGAATTTATAAAATATCAAAAATTTGGTATTACTATTCATAATGGCTTGTTTATATAACATTTCGTTGTTTAGCGAAACTCGATATTGCGTACAACACACGCTATCGTGGAAGGTCGCGATTTAGTGTAATGCAAGCCAAGTCAGGGATGCATGTTGTGAAATATCTTTTTTGATGTAGCTTAAAACACAAGACATTAATGACATTAAAAATAATACATTTCATGAAATATCAAGGTGTTACATTCTACCACCCTTAAGTGGAATTTCGCCCTCAAAATTCGTCGGGGTTATAAATGGTTTACTACTCGATAGTTTCTTTTATAGAAACCAACATCATAAAAAGGAACACAAAAACATGGCTTTAAAAACTAAAGTATGAAACATAAAGTTTACCCAAATTAACTAATCACTGGGTTTCCACATAGGAGAACATAGGTGAAAATATGGATATGGGAGAGAAATCTAACCGTCATGTTTTGATAGAGAGTGGTAGAGAACATGGCTATGAAAAAGACAACAATCACAAAGCCATATATTTTTTATGATCTAGGGTACCTTCTTATTAATCATATATAATCTAACTAGGACAACATTTTTTGTTTTCAATATCATTTCCCTAAAGTTGAAAATTTTGAATGAAAATTAATACTTACTTTATTTTGGTATAATCTCACTGTTGTTCATGTCTTGAACAATTTCCACTTCATCTCTTTAAGAAATGAAGTTGAATTTTTCATTCGCAATGTTTTATCAGATCATGTGATAAAATGATAGGTCATTCCATCTGTCTCAAACATAAGTTAGCAAAAGTTATATACATAATTCCATATATGGTGAGATTAATCATATATGGTTCCAAAATGGACTTATACTTCATATATCATCCTGTATAATAAAATAAAACTAGTTTCTACTAACCAGGGACTTCATGTAGGCTAGTGGTAGGAAATAAAGGCCTTCCGCACTTCGGTTCTGGGTTCGATTCCCACAGCCTTGTCCGACGTGACAGGATGTCGCTCATTCTGAAGGTTGTCCTTTTTTTTTCTTAAAAGACAATATTAACTTATGTCCAACATAATCTATTCCAATATTTAGGCCTATCCCTAATATTATAGTCCATTCTCATATTATAGTGAAAACGATTACCAGAGATTTCATATAACAAGCATGTTAATACCATCGTTGATCCCCATATATCATAAGATATGTCTTGTTGGTCACATTCCAAACATTCGAAGCCCTTAATCATGTATTCCCTTGAAAAATAAATACCCATTGAATCTTAGTGAAAACATGAGTACTGTAAAAAGTTAACTCTTTCCACATACAAAAACCCCAAAATTCTATATACTCAAACCATGATATAACTATTTCCTTATATCAGTCATGAGCTCACGAATACTATCAAACATTTCATTTTCTCCTTATCCCTTCATTAAGCGCATATCATCATCTTTCCAAAAATATCTCAATCACTTTCCATTGTTACTGGTACCATAACATTATTGAAAACCAAAATAGACCACTACATAAATATTCCAATATACCACAAGACTATATATGACATTATTTTTGAATCCCAATACATAAACACTTAATCATTAAACCACATCGTTTTCATATTCAACATCACCAATAGTGATCGCATGTGAATTCCCTTTTTCCATTTCCTTAAGTGGTTTCTCATGTCCATCATCATTATCCTTGGATTAGGGCATTGATTATCATAATGCCCCATTTCATTTCACTTGAAGCATTGAAGTGTTGGTGTTGCGTTTTCTACAGTATTTTCTTTATTCACATCATTAGCAACCCTTTTTCCATTACGTCGACACTCACCTGCTCGATGACCTTCTTTTCCACACTTGAAACATTTTCTAGTCCCTTTCTGACAATCTCCACCATGCTTCTTTCCACACATTGAGCATAAGGAAACATTCATCTTTATATAACCATTATTCTGAGATTTCTCCTCGAACTCTGTCTTTCGTTTCTTGTCAAAACCATGAGATGGATATGTAACACCAACATCCATTTCTACCTTGATAGCACAACGCCCAATTTCTTCATAACTACTAATATCTCTTATAGCTAATTCCCTTCGATTATTTGTTTTTAAGCCACTGAAGAATCAATCAACCATACATTCAGGTTGGATCATAAACCCAGATGCATACCATGAAGCCTTGTAAAATTATCTTCGTATATACCAACAAATTCATCATCCTTTTGCTTTCGTTCAAGAAACTCCTTCTTCGTCTTTGTTCGATGAATACGATGGAAGTACGTATTGAAAAATAAGTTCTTGAACTTGTACTATTCTATGGACTCAATTTCATCTCTTGACCTCGTATTCTTGATAAGATTCCACCATTGATCAACTTCACCTTCCAAATGATATACTGCTAAGATGACTTTATCATGTTCAGAACATTGAAGAACTGAAAATATCTTTCCAGTGGTACTGATCCACTGTTCAGCAACTAGTGGATCAAAAAAACATTGAATGAAGGTAGACATTTCCTCAGGAGGGACCCAATATAATATTCTTCCCTCCTCTGATCATTTGTAAGTCCAGAATGATTCATAGCTTGTGTAAGTATATCAATAAGATTTTGCACTCCATCTCCCATGACGTTGGTTTGTTCAGGAGGACAATCATTTCATCGTTCATTACATTGATCAACACAGTTCCTTCGGGTTCCAGCCATCGTCTAAAACCCAAAAAGAATAGTGTGATAGGAAAAAATCATGCTAGGAAAATAACATAATAATGGGGGAGTACCTTAAATATCTAACATCTTAGGTTTAATTCTAAGATCATTAGCTCAATTCTAGGACTATAACCTATACATATACTTAACCTTAGGGTCATCCCTACACATACCTTAGAAATATCTCTAGGGATCTCACTAAATTTTATGCATCCTACTTTCCAAAGGATAACTAAACCTCTATCTGACACCAACTGTAGAGACTCGAAGCTTGACGTACATGGAAATTACATTACTTTTTCGGAGTACTTAGTACATAACAAAAACAGACACACAAGGACCGTAATAGTTTAGTGTCTTTGGAAACTCTGAATATAAACTTCTAATCATGTTTAAATATCTTGAACAACTCCCATAATGATCTTCCACTTTTTGTTTTCTTACCTGAAACCTTTCTCTATTTCCTGGGGAAAAGAAAACATAAAAAGGGTGAGCTCAAATTCTCATAAAGGGAAAATATATATAACATAAAACAATCCATAAACATTTGGAAGCAAAAAACTTGAACATTAAATCTAAACATCATAATATCGAGCAAAGAAATAAATCGTGGAAGTACATATGACATATATCATAATGTAACATCAACCATGATAAAATATAATGGGAATAAAACATGTAATTGTGGAAACCATTCAGCACATGTTATGATTTCCATAGTATCCAGGGAATTGCTACCAAAACCATCTTAGTGGACAAAGTCCCGTTCTGAATTGAGTTTACTCCTTGTTTCATTCCTGTAACACTGAACCAGATTAACTTACCATTCCAGCCACGTCTATCTCATGAGATATAAACTTTACCCAATGCATTGGAGGGAGATATACGTCCCACCCATCTCATAATGATATCATTCTTACTTGTTCCACAAAATAAACAAAAAACATTCATCATAACCCAAATAATATAATGGGTTTCATAAACATCATCCCATCATCTCATAATCCATATAAAACAAATGGTAATTTCATCATAAGAAAAGTAAAACCATGTAAATCATAGAGACATTAAACTTTAAACATACACATATGAAATAATGTCATCTTAGATTGAAAACGGTTTTGATAAAATATTTGAAATGAATTCTTGAGGAAAATATCATTTCTTCTAAAAAATAATTTTCTTTTCACAAAATGTCATGAAATTTTAAAAGAAAATGATTTTGTTGAAAATAGTTCTGAAATCTTTTTGAGGAAGCTTCATGAAAATAAGGCTTTATAAAACTGTAAAAATCATTTCATGCCATATAAGTTAAAAAACATTCTTCTCATACTTTTTCCAGAAAAGTCAAAAAGTACCTCGTATGATAAACAAAAAAGGTTCCCTAAATACCATGTAGTAAAAGTCAAAAATGGGTATAAAGGACATTAATCATACATGAATCCATTTCTAAAAAATTGGGACATGGATGACAAATATAACCCCAGTGAATACTTACGAATAAACAATCTCGGATAAAAATGTGATTGGAAAAGTTATCCCTTACCTTAGTTCTGATATACTTTGTATGGATATGAGCCTCCTATATAATGATTTAAATAATGTCAATTAATTATTAAATAATCATATTCATTCTTATGATATCACATATGTTTCACTTATGACTTTATATTACCTGTTCTTTTGAAAATTCAATGTTAGAACAACGTTTTGGGTAAAATCATTTCATTTGTCGTATGTGTTTCGACATGACGTTATTGATATTATTACTTATATCCTGGTTTACATAATTCCAGAATGTAAAAGATGATTTATTTATAATATATATTCATCATATACATATATATTATAGATCGAAAAAAGTAATGAAATACACCATTTATGGAGACAGTAGGCCGTACGTACACATAAATGTTGTTTTCGTTTCCTTATTGAATTGAATGAAATTAAGTAGATGACATACATATATATACAAATAAATCCAGTATCATTATTTTGTCATATATTTTATGATTACTTATTATATATACTTTATAATCATTCATGAATGGTTAACATGGAGAATGAATCTCATCGCTTCGTGGAGACGGTAGTCCTTACGTACGCACGAGCGATGATATCATTCCCATGATTGTGGAATTATGTTGAAGTGTATATATAATATTTCAGAGTCAATATAACTTTTCAATAATCATATTTATTTATCTATTTACCCCATTATACCCATCCATGTAAGGTGGTGGTCGAAAACAGATTAAACCACGGCGTGGAGACGGAATTCTGTACATACGCATGCGCGGTGATTTAGTTTTCTCGTAGGATGGATAGATAGTGAAATAGGGTTGTTTAATACTTATAATAACATATAAGTATATCAGTGATACTGAAGTTATTACTTCGTAATGAATCAAATAAAGAAGAAGAAGTAGAATAAGAAATAAAGTTGAAAGAATCGGTAACGAATATTACCTCTTCTTTTGACACATCTTTTTGAAACCTCAACTTAGGGCACTATGATTGGTATTTGAAGAATACCAGAACCTCTAGGTTGTTTATAGGGAAGTTGATAAGAGAAATTTCCAGGTTTTGGACGAGCATGAAGGCTCAAATTAGTGTGAGGAAGAGAGGGAGGAGGTGCCCTTTTATAAGGGAGGAGAGGGGCACCTTTGGAATAACTAAAAATATTATTTTATTATAAAGTCATATTCAGTTTTTAATAGCTCCAAATTGAGTTATTTCGAATCTAAGGTGGGGATGGGTAGAAATTATCTCAGCCAATATAATTTAGACAAGTTTAGGTTTCTATTTAAACCTTATCATATAGATTTAACTTTAGGTTAACTAATTTTCCTTTTACCGTGTCTTCTCGTTTTCTAACACTATATGGTTAATAAACATACTATAATAAGAAACACATACCACAAGTTTTTTATTATTAATATATATAACCTTATCTAAGTCATTTGTTAGATCCTTATATTTTAAAAAATAATATAGCAATTAATAAAATAAATTTTTTAAAAACTATTTTATGTCAATTTTGACACTATTTGGTAATTGATTTTTGTGAAAATCACAACAGAATGATTAGTTTGAAAAATGTTAGCTAAAAAAATACTAACATGTCATATTAAAAAAATAATTAGTGGAATTCATAAAATGTCTCAAATTACATTTATTTGGGTATTTATAACATCAGTTATGTCAAAATTTCATTAATAAGATAATTACTGCATCATCATTGTGTCATAAATAAATTACATTATTTAATGTCTAAAAATTATAAATAAAACACCATTATGTAGGAAATATTTTTATCTTTCTAATGAATATTTATAGTCTAATTCATCTTATGTATATCCCAATATTAAAAATGATTTAGTTATTAAACATTGATTTTAACTATTTTAACCCTTCTTTAAATAAATTAGTAATAAATGTCCTAATCTAATCCAAGGGGGCCTAAATGGTCATATTTTATTCCTAAGGTTGTTTTTGGTAGAATTACACTTATCTAATAGAATTAGGACATGTTTTAAGGAAATAATAATATTATTTTTAGCATTAATTGCCCTATTTACTTTTAACCGTGGTTAAAAAAGTACAAAGTTACTATTCACCAAAAATTATTTTCATCTCATTGAACCACATTTTAGTGCTTAATATTAACTGTGTCTCTTGGATTTTCGAAATTCCACTCACAGTATCGGTAAAATTATGTTTATGTGAATTTGCAAATTCTCCTAGGAGGTGGGTAAAAGACGGTGAAAAGTTCAATAATATTTTTATATATCTAAAATTATTAAAAAATGACACCAATGACATAAATTGACCATATATAGGTATTATGTATCAATTTTTACCTAAAATAAATTTAAATAAAATAATTAAATATTTAAATAAAAAGTCGATTTTTGTATAGTAACCTAGTGTTCTCACTATTCATCAAAAATTGAACGTTTTCAGAAAAATGCCCAAAATTTTCTCTAGGTTAATTTTGATATTCTAAATCCAAAAATGAAGTCAATTTTGAAAGGTAAAATTTATAAAATCTCAAAAAGTGGGTATTACTATTCATAACGGATAGTTTCTATAACATATCGTTGTTTAGCGAAACTCTGTATTGCGTACAACACACGCTATCGTGGAAGGTCGTGATTTCGTGTAATGCATGCCTAGTTAGAGATGCATGTTGTGCAAGCTACTTTTTTGTGTAGCGTACAACACAAGATATTAATGAAATTAGAAGGTATATTTTTCATAAAATCTCAGGGTGTTACACCGTAGGTCGTGGCCGATTGAGTATATCCCATAACTTGTTTAGTTCACCATTTGGTACCAGAAAAGACCATATGGATGATAGGAGGGACAAATCATCATACTATAGATGATTTTTTTTCACTTAGGAGGGATTATGGAATAAGAGGTATGATCTTATAATTCTCATACTTGTGGAGGAGGTTTTGGAAATTTTTAATTTCAGTACATAATTATTCATAAACTTGTACCCTTGTTCCAATTTTTGTGTATCACATGACATGAGTATATTGGTTATATGATATTGATTCTTTTCAGCCAAATTTCGTTGTCTAAATGAATAATTATTCTACTACTAGATTATTAATTTTGTTTCCACAATTTTTTATCATTGTACAAAACTATTTTGTACTCTGACCAAAGGGTATAGTCTCCCACTAACACACTCCATGACCTTAATTCAAGTCAAGAGTCTAGTTTGCGGGTTTGAGAAATTTTGTCCATGTAGCTGACTAGGTTATGTTACATATGAGTGAATTAGGTCTGAGACGCTATAGAGGGGAACCCCATAAATCAAAACATAAATTCAATATTATATTAGAAAACACAAACCATTTGGATTATTTTTCATTAAAAAATTCTAATTTTAATAATCAAAAATCACAATAGGCCTCTCAAAAAATTATACAACATCCATATTATACATCTCAATCCATTCAATAATAATGATGTTTCTACATGACTGAAACATTATTGTAGCAGGTACTATAGTGGTACTGTAGCGGGAACTGTGCAGTACTGCAGTATGTACTGTAGTGGGAACTGTAGTAGGAACTGTTTGGTACTGTAGCAGCCGAGAATATGCCCTTGTTTGGGCATTCGGGCCACCAATTTGTTCCCTGAGTCCTATAAGGCCTTCGGGCCACCCAGGCCTTCAGGTCAGTAAGGCCTTTGGGCCACCTCAATACCTTCGGGCCACCTTAAATGTAGATTCCAACAAGACAACCTACAAGTAACAAGCTCTACAAGGAGAAGGAGCAAGGAGCATTCATCACAATAGAAGCTAATCAGATTTCAAGAATGAGAGGGTATGTCTTCTTCCATCGGGTCATGACTGTTCATTCATGGTAATGCCTACCTGAACAGCCATGTGAAGGTGGATAGCTGATTTCACGATGAAGATGCCAGGAAGGAGCAGTTCCAAGTAGTTAGTCTGGGTTGTATGTAATGTTTGAAGCCTACGGGTAGTGAATTCCTCTGAGGCCTACAGGCCATGTAATACTTATGACTATGGGAATTGTAAGGGTTCCACCTCACCCCTTGAAAGTTGGATTGTCAAAAATCAATAAAAAATTAAGGCCTTCTGGCCATTAGAGGATATAGTGATACTTTATTGAAATTTTAAATATTCAACTAAATATATCGGGGAGAACCATTCATGAAAAAAATGTTAAGCCTAGAAACATGAGAAATAATTATATTATTTAAATAATAATTTTTGTGGACCATAGTAAAATTCATATACTCATGAATTTTTTGATCCTTATCTATCATTCATTTAAAAAATGGAATAATCGGTACATGTATTTTTCCTATATACTAAAAAATAGAGATCAACATGTCGGAACAATTAATGAATCTATTGAAAAAAATATAATGTATTTATAATATCTATTAGTATTATAAAAACAAAAATGCAATGTCATGGTAGTGGTTAACTCATATGTATCTGAGCCTACTTTTCCATAAGGTGTCAAGAATGAATCATTATATTCCAAAGGTGCCTAAATTGCATTAAGGGTCTAGTATGGTATGGTTGGAATGCAATACCCTCAAGATCATTTTTTTAATTGCATTATAAAAACATAAAATACGTTAAATTGTATAATAAATGAACAACTAAAGCATAAATCATCTAGATATAATAAAAATGGAGATTCAGAATAAAAATAATATATAATATGATTTCATGTCTATATGAAATATAACATTGGAATAAAAAGTCACAAAGAGGAATGAACATACAATATTTTGTACAAAAAGAATAAATAACAAAAAGTATTCTATTATGGTTTTATTAGAATAGTCTTGATTCATTGCTCTCATACTCCATCCTAGTACAGAATAATCAATCATCCAAGGTTGTAAACATTCCACTATATTGACCTACATCCATGATGTTTTGGGATGTATGATTTTGTAGCCCAAATAGGGTTTCTGATATACTAAGTAGTCCACCACCAACTATTTTTATAACTATTCAAATTTTCTATATAAAATTAAGAGTTTGGTGGTAATAATTTATTTATAATGATAAATAAAATAAAAATCATCATAATGGTTTCTTCATGATATACAAGACCAACAATACATACTTCAACCTAAGATGGAATATATCTAAATGGATGTCACCCAATTTTTCCACACAAACATATATTGTATATATATCATAAAAATATGAACATAGATGTACATATATATAGATGAAAAATCTTATCCTCAAAATTGAGTTCTATATACAATGTTTTAATGAATAATTATAATAGGTTCTATGTATTTTATGGAATTTACTTAAGAAGGAAGAATAATTAGGCCATTATTTGGGTAAAAATGGAACGAATCCATGTTTTGTATTTGAAATTGAATGCATTTCAATTGATTAATTAATTATCATCCTGATCATTTCTATGAATTTTCAGATAAGGATCCTCTAAATTCCTCCCGGTATACAATATAGAAACTCTAATCAATAGGAGTACATCCAAGGAGTTCCATATAAAGAACACAGTCATCAACCCTAGTATGTATAATGTATGACCATATGATCCCTTCCATGGTATACCACATAGGGAACTAGGTACCACTCGTTTCATGGTACAATAACATTTCCCTCTAAGGTCGTCCAAGGTTATCCAATAGAGAACGAGCTATCACTAAGGGGTAATATAATAGAATCCACACCATGAACATGTTCATGGTGTCATATATAGGAACCTATAAATCACTCCCAACATATTACTATTTGTTATAAACATCTAATTTTGTTTATGAAAGGACCATACAAAGGCATTATAAAATGGAATCCATGTATTTCACTTGATTTCTATGATCGTTTTATTAAATACATGCTTTATCAAGGGTCCTTCGATCTACATATAATGAAATATCCTCCATCTATGGCGACATGGGTTAGCTTCCTTAAACTCATCATTCCCATTCATAATCGCATTATTATACGCATTCGTGGAAATCTAATAGGTAGATATATGTGTTCAGATAGTATAAATGATGCTCTTTGTCACCCTATTAACCCCCACACATGTATTGAAATGGATGTGTCAATAGACCCATTTTAATAAGTACGGATTACTATGGGTGAGGATTATCAATGCAAGCAATGGGTCATGTACAAAACGCGGATGAACATATATTTGGGATGCAAGTGACTAGGCCATTCAAAGTAATTATGTAGTAATGGGTCTCGGTCTACTATGATGAAAAACAAGGACAAAGGCAAGGAGCAAGTGGTGCAAGATGAAGCAGAGAATCTAGAGTAGAGGCATCCGGATTGTCTAGGATCTCGTGAAGTTGTTATTGTGGAAGAGTCTAGGTGGAAACCGTTATCACAGTCAACTTTGCAGAAATCATTGTTGCCTTAGGACTTACCAATGGTGGATTCTATTTTTAGTTGGTTGAAATTGGACCTCCTCGGTCCCCCCTCATCACTACATCAAATTGACAGAGTGAGGGTGGATGATTCGCTTAACTAGGATACTTCGTGAGGGTTATCATAGGGGCTGGGGAGTTACACTGTCACCGTTTAGATAGTGGATGGAAAGGAAAATTCCCCATATATGGTGCCTGAAATGGATAGTGATCCACATGAAGAAATATTGTAGGGTCTTGTTATAGAGGATCCATACCTGGATAGTGCAAGAGAAGAAGGGTGATCTGGTTCAGGGAACCATTCCTCAATTCTGTTGAGAATCAAATTCGAAGTGCATGCAGAGATCGGAGTGATCTATAAAATTCTTGTCACTATTTAGATAGACCAGGGACACATGAACATATTCACTAAACCAAAAATTAGTCATTTAGAAAAAAAACCTTCTAGGATGAAGGAGATTACGTTTTTTTACAGGAGGAAAGTTAGGAGGGATTACTCCTCCTTACCACCTCCATTAGAGACTCATTTGGCTAAGCAGACAAACATCAAAAAGGTATAGTCTTAGTATGTGAGTAAGAAGAGACCAAGGTACTAGAGTGACATGCCCTTGGAATTGCAGTTATTCACTAAATGATAAGTGGTTGAGTAAGACTTTCAACTTAATTCATCAGAGGAGGGTGCTACAAAAATGATGGGGAGTCCTAAAAGGGAAATTCTTAATGAGGATAAATATGTTTAGATTGAAAAATAAAACCTTATTCTTGTTGGGGTTTCAACAAAGGGAAGATTGGTATTGAGGATTACATACATTCTTCGGACTAAATCACTTTTTAATTTGAATGTCTAATGAGGGATGCACCTAACATCAATGATCAATCAATCCCATGGAAATTATTTTGAGAAATGGATTCTTGGAAGCTAAAATTGCTTTTCTATGACACTAGTTGCGTGGCTGTTTCTTTTCTTAGAAGGGTTACTAGTTTAGTTTGTATCTGCTCTTAGGTATGCTTTTGTGCTTTTTGAAGTGAAGATTGGTGATTTTAGCATTGTTTTTTGATGTACATCAGATGGGGATTTGAGAAAGAATCCATCACATGTTCATGGTATTTTGATTATGGATCTGAGAGGTTAAATATTTTCCATCGTTTCCATGCCCATGCATTATTTCATGTGACAGCATTCCAAATGGTCATGAATTGGTGACGGTTCATTAACACATTGTAGTTGTTGGGGCGAAGAAGAACGTATTTTTTGGTATGTTGGTAATGTTGAACATCGTGGCTTTTCACTTTCTTCTTTATAAGTATTTCTAAAAAAAAATTAATTTTCAGTCATTCAAGAAGTTTATTATCATTGATAAAAAGGGTTATGATAGGGGAATAATTTTGTTCTCAGTGGATTATTTATGTTCTATTTTATGTTAGAACGTTTAATGTATCATTTATGTATGTAATCTATTTTCCATGACTGCTAAACTGATAATTCATCCAAGGCTTGATTCCATGTAATCATGAAAATGTATCAAAATAATTCACTGGATCTGTGTAACTGAAGATGGGGTGTTTCAGTTGGTATCATAGAAAGTGTAGAAACAACAATGGAAATAGATTTTAAAAACTTATATGATGGGATTTGAGGATAATTATATAATAACCCCTATGAATTTTGGAAATGATCATGGATAACTGAGGATTAATCCTAAGATATTATATATTGAATGTGCTTTACCTTTATTTTGTGGTTTTCATCAATGAGATATGTTTCCCAATATATGCTTTTAGTTCTTAGTTAATGGATGAAACCAGAAAGAATTCGATTCACATTGAGTTTGATGAAAAATCTAGAGATTTTGAGAAACAAAATCAGATAATGACTGGGGAGATAGATATGGTGATTATGAAAAACTAGTTATCATGAAATATCATTACCAATGTGATCTTTCATAACATTCCTAACACATCACATAAGAGAATGATGAAGGTTTATAAATGATCATATTTTAAGAATCATATAGGAATGAAGATTCATTATCCAACATTTCATGAGGAAGGGAAGAAGAACCTTGAGGAATTCCTCAAATGTAAGGGAGAATGTTATCTTTGTGGGAAATGGGTCATAGAGTGAACAATTGTTATGAAGTTCATTATATCATATGTGGAAATCATGTTCATTACACAACTCAATGATGAGACATTAGAGACTACCTCTAAACCAAGGAAGGAATTATTCCATTCCAAACATTAAATTGGAAGGATTAACCTATTTATGTATTTGGATCCAAGAATTATGTCTAACTGAATTATTTAGGTAGTATTAAGTTTATTTTTTCTAATAATTTTTTTCAAGAACATGTAGAATTGTTATATCTGACAAGAAAATTGTTTTATGGTTATTATTATATTTTGAGAACATAGAAATAAGGTAATGATAACCATTTATATGTTTCTTATGTTAAGACAATGATTTTTGGATAAAGATATGTTGGATTGGAATAAGTAATTGGGAATATTCTAGTTTCAGGAGAACTAATTATGAATGTTTCTACAAGAGGGTTAGGAAATCATGGATAAAGTATAAAGCGTTTTTTAGAAATTAAGTAATAATCCACAATGTTTTGGAATAAAGAAACATAAATTTTCTCAAAAAGGATATTGGAGAATTCAGGTTGTTACCCTGACTCAAGAGAATACATGATGAAGGTGTTCACACATTTGGAATGTAACTATCCAGAATAGTTCTATGAGATATTGGAGATAAATTCTACGATGATATGGTTCACCTCTTTCTAAATTGGTATAATTTTAGTTTTGGGAAGGATTGTAGGTTTTTCAATTTATGGATAGTATAAGTTATACTCCAGTTAATGTTTGTTAGATTAATGTATTATCTCATTATATGTTGACTTATGAATATGTGATAACCAATGCAAATACATGTGCTGATATAGATATAATGGCCTATCATTCTATATATGGATCGAATGATCTTCTAACACTTCAAAAATGAAAATTTCAACATTATTTTCCTGAATAAGAGGTAGAGTGGAAATTGTTGAAGGCTTGACCAATAGTGAGACTGTACTAAAATAAAGTAATTATTTATCCTCATGTTCGTTAACATTAGGAAAAGGATCCTGAAAACCAATAATTTTTTCAACTATGTTCTTTTGTGATGAATCAAATAGTCCTTTAGAATATCTTAGATTTATAGCTTTCAGATTGTTAAGTTTCTCCTAAAAATTTGCACTATCACTCTCTATCAGATCATGATGGTTAATTTTCTCTTCCATTTCCATATTTTCCAATATGAAACCCATGTACATATTGTTCTCGTAATCAATCATACTGACCATAATTTATTTTAAAATAGAGGCCCCAATAATACAATTTTTATGTGGAATTTCAGCTATGATATTTTGAAATGTCAAACCGCTAGTATTAAATCCCATGATTAAATTACGAGGATGCAATTTATTTAATTTCGGGATAATGTAACACCCAAAGATTTCACATTAAGCTTTTTTTAAATAATTCCATAGTGTGCGTAGTATGAAACATCGAGTTAAAGCGCATCATGGCCAATCGAACAAGCCTTTTTAAAAAGAATGTATGATTATTATTTACCATTTTATTAATTTTATATATCCCATATGATATTAAAATTAAAATTTGTGGTTTTTAAGACCTAATATGAAGACAAATTCAATTTTTTAGAATAAATGAAGTATTTCTAAAAAAAATCATTTTTCCGCCTTTTAATGGAAAGCTATTTTTAAATCCTATATTTGACACATTTATATATTCAATTTGATGAACATAATTTCTTATTTATAAAAGGCGCCTAATAATTTAGTTTGGATCAATGTTTGAAAATTTTATAATAACTTTCATATTTTTATAAATAGTAAAAAATACTAAATTTTAATTGAAACCATCTTTTTTAATCAAAAAAATGTGTATTGTTAGATTTAACATCATTGGGGTTTTAATGTATAATAAGATTTTATTTTTATCATCTAATATAATTTATGTCATTATATTTATTTTTACATTTAAATTTTACATAAACACATATAAATCTTTTAATAGTTTTTTACTTTCTAAAAACCCACTTTTTTGTTCGGACATTGGTTATTAATCCTAAATTAATTTTTCCCAACTCTATATTTTGATGTCATAAAAAAGGATTAAATATTTTGAATTAGAAAGTATATTTTTTTTAATATGTACCTTTTATTTTTATTACATTGTGAATAGTAACATTAGTAATTATTTTATTTACCAGGGTAAAATGGTAAATCTAGTAAATAAGGGTAAAAAACTAATATTATAATAATATTAAACTATCCTAGATTGTGTAATAAACCTATTTTATGTGATATTTCCTACCATGGGATTCCTTGTGTCTATTTTTGGGACCCCATGGAGCCACTTGGGATTGAGAATTACATTTTATAAGAATTAATTTAAATTATATAAAAATATAACATAAACATATATCTTTCACTGAAACAATTTTATATGGGATTTTATAATTGATCTCTTTAACTATAAATATTCGTTAGAAACATAAAAATATTTCCCATATCATGGATATTAATTTGTAATTTATATATTTTATATAATTAAATTCATATATAATTAAATAATGATGTAGTATTTTCCTTATTAATGAAGGAATCAAATAAATGATATTATAAATATTAAAATAAATATAATTTTAATGTTTTGATGACTTAAACATATTTTATTGATTAAATTTACATATTTGGTATTAGTTTAGGCCCTTGGATGGTAGGAATCGAGTTTTTATGACATTAACAAAAATTAATTACTAAATAATGTCAAACATGACATAATTGAGATTTTAAAACAAATAATATTTTATTAAATGATTTAAAAATCCTAAAAATATAATGTTCATACAAATAAAATGATTACTGATAAAAAAACTCCATAAATTATGAACTTTATTCTCTATTGTCATTTTAATGTAATGATATTAATGACATAGTATAAAAATACAAGAGGATATGGTATTAGATAAACTATTAAACTAAGGGTTAATCCCAAAAAATAAGGATACTTTTATGACATAAACATGTCTAAAACATATTGGTTGAGAGGATTGGAATAAATAATAATTTTCCCCTATAAAAAAATTAATTTGGACTTATTATAAAGCGAATATATTTTTATAATAAATTAATATTTCATGTTTCTTCTAAAATGCTCCTCATATCTCTTATAAAAGGGCACCTACCATTATCTTTAATTAACATTTACATATAGTTTTATCACGGCAAAACCCAAGCCAAATATCCTCCAAATTACTCTCTCATCATTATAGTGGAAACAATTTGGGGATGAGTCCATCTTAAGGAGCCTTTTTGTGAAAATCAAATGAAGACACCCGAAGAAGTGGTAATTGTTTTATCCATTCTTTCAAAGTTCATTTCTTCTTATACTTACTCTTAATAATTTTTTTATGTAAAAAATAATATCTATAAATTATATTATATTATGATATTTTCATAATATTATGCTAAAACCATATTCCAATTTTTACCCGTCCTATTAAAAACAGTACCACCGTGCGTGCGTACGTATGGCTTACCGTCTCCAGGATGTGGTGTAAATTGTTTCTCATTTACACATTATTTATTAGTGTATAAAAAGGAATATAATGGATTTATATAATAATTATAACATGACATTTTTTCATTAAAATTAATATTCCATCCACTTACATACCATATAAACATTAAGGAAATGATATCATCGCTCATTCGTACGTTCGACTTACCGTCTCCACGACACGATGAGACTCATCTTCCAAGTTCACCATCAAAGAATGATTATAAAAATTTATTATTCATAATTATGAAATATATAAAATAATAAGTCTAATGGAATGGTAGATATGTATATATATATATATTTATGTATGTATATTTCATTCACTTACTTCCATTCAATACAATAAGAAAAAAAGTAACAATGTCCACGAGTAAAAACGACCATCCATTTTCATGAAATTTGTATTTCATTTTATATATTAATATACTATATATATTTATATTTTGAATTTATATGATATATAAATCATATTATACATTCTAGAAGAATTTAAATCATTATCTATCTTATATGATCAAGAATAAAAACTCAAAACACATATGATAAGAAAAGAAATATTACAAAAAATGTTTCATTAACATGAAATTGTTAATAAATGGGTAGTGTAACACTCCAAGCTTCCACAGTACGATTCTCCTTGAATAATACAGAAGTGTGTGTTGTATGCAACTTTGAGATTCTAACACACCACGACCAATCAAAGTAGCCATTATGAATAGTAATACCCACTTTTGGCAATTTTATAAATTTTATCTCTTAAAATGGACTTCATTTTTGGATTTGAAATATCTAAATTATCCTAGGGTGATATTTTTGTACTTTTCATATAACTTTTATATTTTTATGAATAGTGAAAATTAATAAATTTTAATTAAAAACAACTTTTTTAATCGAAATAAATAACAGCGATAAATTATGAATGTGATTGGTTTTAAAGAATATTTAGATTATAATAATACTATTTAATACAATTTTGTTCATTGGACATAATTTCACAATTAAACTGAACATAAACAAGTGACAATCTTTTGATAGTTATTATCTCTTAAAAACACGTTTTTTGTCTTAACAATGGGAATTAATTTTAAATTAATTTCTGACACTTCTGTGTTTTGAATTTTGAAAAATAGATTCCATATATGGAATCAGGATTTCCAAATTATGTAAATAAATAACTTTTATTTTTAGTCATTTTGAATAATTATTTCGGTAAATATTTTATTTACTATGTTTAAGGGTTATATCCGGGAAATAAGTGTAAAAAAATAACATTATAATAATACTAAATTACCCAAAAACATGTTCTACCCTTATTGGTTGATACATTTCCTACCATGACCATATTTGGGTCTATTTTAGGACCCCATGGAGCCACTTGTAGGGGATAAGGACACTTTAAAATAATTAAGTTAAAATAAATACAAAAATGACATAATCATATATCTTTTAGAGAAACAACTATTACATAGGGTAATATATGTTGTATTTTCGACTATGAATATTAAATAGAAATATAAAAAATTTTCCTACATAATGGTATTTTTTATAATTTTTAGATATTTAATCATTAAATTTATCTATGACACAATAATGAAGTAGTATTTTCCTTATTAATGATAGAATCAAATAATTGGTATTATAAATTTTAAAATATATATAATTTGACAGCTTTGATGACATCCATAAATTTTATTGTTTAATATGACATGATATGATTGCTGAACTGAATTTTTATCGAATTAATAATGTTGTTAAGACTTTAAAAAAATCAATTATTGAATAATGTCAAAATTGACATATAATAGTTTTTAAAACAAATATTATATTATTAATTGATATTATATTCCTAAAAATATAATGCTCGGAAAAAATACATATATCATGATATTTGTATCATTAATGGACCACATGGGGGTCTCTTGGATTTATATAGTATGTTTATTAACTATATAATATAAAAAATACAATGAGACTTGGTAAATGTCAATCTAATTAACAATGAGTTAAAACTAAAAGATAAGGTCAATATAATGACCCAAACCGGATATAATATATTTTTTTAAAGGATTTTGACCCATACCCACATTAAAATTTGAATAATGTACTTTGGATCAATTAAAAAGTTAAAATCAATTTATTATAAATTAAAACATTAAGTTTTTCCTGAAGAGCCCCTCCTCTACCTTATAAAAGGAGGCCACTTCTAACCAAGTATTCACACCTTAAAAGCATTTTGGATTGGTCAAAACATGACCAAATATTTTATTAACTTCCCTTACATCAACCTGGAGGACTTAGTTTGACTAGAAAGCCAACTTAAGGATCCCTTTTGATCAAATCAAAAGGAAGAACCCGAAGAAGAGGTAATGTGTTCACCACCCTCTTTCAAGTTCCTTTCTTCTTAAACTTCTTCTTTCATTGTTATTTCAATTATTAAACAATAAATCCAATATATTCTACATAATGCGATGTTATTATAAATATTGTACAACTATATTTAGTATTCTATCCATCCTTTAAATGACATGTCACCATACGTCTGTACGTACGGCTTACCGTCTCCACGTCGTGGGGTAACTGTTATTCAGTACACTATTATTTGGATGGGTATAATAATGACGTGTAATTCATGTAAATAATAAATATAACAAGATAATGTTTCTGTATATATGATATACCATTTAATTATATATTATTATAATATCAAAATAATGATATTGTCACTCGTGCGTACGTACGGACTACCATATCCACGAACGTGATGAGATTCCTTATCCATCGTATCCATTCAAGTATAATTCTCAATTGATGATTAAAAATAATTTTTATGTACTCGATATCATTCTGGATATTAATAAGTTACAACCTATCCATAACAAACACAGCTTATGTAACAAAACATGTAAATGAAAACGAGTAAGTTAACACCCGAAATGACGATAATACAATGATATTACTAACAAAGAAATGTTAAAAGATCATATATGATATCATATTAATGTATATTATTCTTGTATTATTTAATAACAATTATTTCACCATTATACAGAAGGTTAACATACCCCCAACCAAGGAAAATTACATGGTAGGTTTTATTTTACCATCTATTCATTATCTGATGTTGTTTATACATAATATTCTACTAGGACTTTTTATCATCCACATCCATGTTTTTTATAAATGTATTTCAATTTTTTTTACTATTTACAGAATATGGGTTAAAGTCATTTATACCCATTTTTTACTTTTTATAAGATGTTTATAAAGGAATCTTTCTGTTGTTTTCCAAACAAGGTCCTTTTAACCTTTTCAACGAAGTTTAGGTAGGAATGTATTTTTTAACTTATACAAAGGGTGCAGATATTTTCAACAATTATAAATTATTAGAAGCATCCCTTATATTTTCAAATAAAATGTTTTATAATTAGGTGACTTTTAAATGATTTCAAAAAAATAGATATTTATCTCAAATAGTTTTTATTTCATCTATGTCAACATCTATTGATGGATTTTAAGATTATTTGAAGTTGATTTATTATGATACAAAACATTCATTTTGTATTGAAGGTTTTGTGATATGTTTGACTAAGGATGTGTTATTTTTATACCATTCATGGTTTAGGGAGAATGTATTGACATTTTGTATGCCAGTTTTAATATGAATATTTATGTTATGTTTAATCCTATTCATATAAGGAATGAATTGGACTTAGTATGTGACGGGTGGAGCTCACTATAGCTCCTTGATGCATTAGTAGGCCTCATGAGACAAACTAGTGTCTTGGAAAGAGGCATTGACAATATCTTATTTGTAGTCTTAGCACGAGGCCTTGGATATGTGGTTATGATAGTCTGGCATTATGCATTACATCATTATGAAAGTGGTTATTGATATTGCATGTGATTATTCGATTAGTAGAATGTCTATATGAATAATTAAATGGAATTATTTCATTTTATTTCTTCCATATTATACAGAAGTTGATGTTTAAAAGTCTTTTGTTTTATTTATACATTGCCTTAAATGTTTATGCTTATTTATGAATGTTTCCGATATATTATTATCCTTACTAGGCATCTGAGCTCACCCCTTTCTATGTTTTATTTTTTCCAGGATGTGATGATGTATTTTATGAATGACTTGTAGGGACAGTATTAGGGGATATGAGTGTGGAATATGAAGACTATTTTGTTGTAGTTTTCATTTTATGATGTAATGTAAAATTTATGAATATATCTACTGTTTCCAAGACTACTAAACTAATCGGTCTTTTGAGACTTGATCTTTTGTGACCATGCCAATGTTATGTAATAATGCACCGACACTGGGTAACTATGGTTGGGGCGTTACAGTTGGTATCATAGGACGTTTATTATAAACCTTGGAAGATATATTTAGATAAACTCTGATCAGATCACAGAGACCTAAGATGGACATTGAGGATTAATATAGAAGAACTTCCTAGAATTTTTGTAATGTAGATATTATTTGAGATTTCTGAGAAATAAATCCCTATCTGGATACGAGATGATAGAGGAAACTCTGGAACATATGTACCTAGGGGTAAAAAATGAAAACACTGCTTTGATCTAGACTCTAATGGGAACTGGTGCACAACAACGGGCCTTGTTGCACCCATGGTTACGACACTCCTGGGGGATATTCTTAGGATAATTCTCATTTTATATACAATCCATTATGAAGGGTTTATTAGTATATACTTCTCAACAAACACATTTTTTTTATGATTGTGGATTATATCCATAAATAGTTAAATTTATATGAAGTGTTTTACATGTATGGAATTATATATTTTGATTCATAAACTAATCTAGTTTATGCCATTTTTTATAAATGGTTCCTAGTGGAAGAAATGGAAACGGTATCAATGCACACACTCCATGTAGGGATTTCCCTCTTACTCAAGATAATTATAGAGCAGCTGGTGATGCAACTGGTGCAGATCTGCTAATCACAAGAATAGGACAATTCACTCTGGTTATGAATAAAAACCGTACCCGTATGGAGCACCCTGATTCGCAGCATGGAAAATCAATGTTAGATCACTTCATGAGGAAGATAACACCAAAATTAAATGGGAATACAAATCCATTACTAGCTGAGAAATGGATAAGTTCCCTAGAGAAAATATTTCAGGCTTTATGGAGTAGTGAAAGGGAAAAAGTGTTCATGACAGTTTATTGCCTCACTAGAGATGTTGATCAGTGATGGTAATTCATTCGAAACACAATTGAATATGATGAAGTATCAAATATGGAATCGAGGGAGTTTAAGGATATTTTCTTAGAAAAATACTTTCCTTGTGACCATCAAGCAAATATGGAAAGGTAATTTCTGAGTCTGAGGCCAAAGGAGGATGAGAATTTTGCAAAGTATGAGGCTAAGTTTTCACAGTTAGGGAGGTATGTTGCAGATTATATACGTAACCAAAGAAGTATTATTGATCATTTCTTTAATGGGTTAAAACCATTTATCCATCGAGCATTAGTTTCATAAACCTTGTTGTTGTACGAAGATATTGTCTCATGCGCTATCAAGACAAAAAAAGTATTTTCTATGCCTTTCGACATTAAAGAATAGCAAGAGATGAAGAGATCTGCTGATCAATCTGGGAATGGAAATAATATGAAGAAGATAAATGTTAAATATCTATCCTACATTAAATGTGGGAAGAAACTCCCTGATACTTTTTTAAAAGGAATGGGAGTCTGTTACATGTGTGGTGAAAAAGGACACTAATCTCGTGATTGCAATTGGAAGAAGGAAGCTACCGATGTCTAATGATACAATTGTAGGGAGATGGGATATTATGAAAAAGAATGTCCTAAGAGTCAGGGGAACTTAGCTCAAGAAAGGTCAAGGGATCAAGGTCAAGCTTATTCTATCACTACTGCTGAGGTAGAAGCTATGAAAGACGTGGTGGCAAGTAATTTAATTGATTCATTTAGTTTAGAAAATGAATTATTTGATTCTCTACCATCGCATTGTTTCATATCTTCCCAGTTTTCAAGGAAAATTAAATATTTCCAATTTGATGAAATGAGGGAGTTTTTAGTCAAAACCCCTAAAGGAAGTATCATTTCTACAATTTTCTGTGGATCTATTCCCATTATGGTATATAAATGCTCTTTATCGACTGATCTCATCATCATACCAATTAATGAATTTGATAAAATCCTCGGTATGGATTGGATTTCGAACTATGATGTGAATATTTATTGTCAGAAAAAGGAGGTTACAATTTTTTCTGATGATGATAATGAACACCTTGTCTTTAGAGTAGAATCATCACCACCTGATTCTTATCTAGATCCACCCCCAGTAGTTCAACTAAATTCAATTATTGGGGAGGAAGAGAATCAAATAAATGTGGGTAAGGAAAGCAATGTTCAATTTGAGGATGTTCCAATTGTGAAAGAATATGTAGATGTGTTTCCAGAAGATTTACTTGGACATCCTCCAGAATGAGAAGTTGAGTTTTCCATTGAATTAATTCCAGGATAAAGGCCTATATCGAAGACCCCTTATATAATGACCAATGTGGAATTATTTGAACTAAAGAAACAACTAGAGGAATTGAGTAATAAGGGATTTAATCACCCTATTGTTTCTCCATGGGGATCCCCTGTACTTTTTGTTGAGAAAAAAGATTGATCTATGAGGTTATCTATCGACTACAGGGAAATAAATTCTATAACAATGAAGAATAAGTATCCCCCACCTCGCATTGCTGATTTATTTGAACAACTGCATGGAGCTCAATACTTTTTATTGATTGACCTTCGATCTGGATATCATCAGTTGTGTGTGAAGAAGGAAGACATTCCGAAGACAACATTTCGAACCAGGTACGGTCATTACGAGTTTATAGTAATGCCTTTTGGATTGACTAATTCACCCTTTGTATTCATGGATTTACATAATAGAGTTTTCAAGGAATATATCGATGAATTTGTAGTGGTATTTATTGATGATATCTTGGAATAATTCACAAGCTACGAAGATCATGAAAATCACTTTTTCATTATCCTGAAGCCTCTGAGAATACATGAATCATATGGGAAGTTTATCAAGTGTGAGTTCTTGCTTCAAGAGATTTATTTTCTTGGCCATATTCTATCTAAATATGGAATCACTGTTGATCCTTCTAAGACCAAGGCAATCCAATAATGTCCTTCACCAACGAGAATAACCGAGGTATGAAGTTTTATTGTCTTAGACGGTTATTATAGGGATTTCGTCCAAAAATTTGCCCGATTGGATAACCCATTATCAAAGATCACATGTAAAGGGGTGAAATTTGTTTGGACAAAAGAGTGTGAAGAATTTTTTGAATAAATGAAGAGAAGAGTAGTCAATGCTATTATATTGACTCTACCATCGGGAAATGATGTGTTTTTTATTTATAGTGATGTATCGAAGAAAGGACTTGGATGTGTCCTTATGAAAAATGATAGAGTTATTTCATATGCATCACCACAGCTGAAAATTCATGAGCAAAACTATCCTACTCATGATCTTTAGTTATCTTCTGTAATCTTCACTATGAATATTTGGAGAAACTATCACTATGGAAAAAATGGGAGATATATATCGATCACAAGAGTTTGATGTATATTTTCTCACAAAAAAAACTCAACATGAGGCAAAGGAGATGGCTTGAACTACTCAAGGAGTATGATTGCACAGTACACTACCACCCGGGGATGGAAAATAATGTAGAAGATGCTTTTCGTAGAAAGAATCATGGTGTTTGGAACCAGATGAGAGTATAAAGGGATCTTATTTTCATGGATCTATTAAAGATGGATATAGGAATCACCATGGATGGTGAAACATCAATACATTTTCAAATGGTTTCCAAACCAGATTTACTAGAAAGGATAATGAGTTCTTAGACCGATGATGAAGAGTTTCAAAAGAAGATGAAAGCTGTGAATGATGGGAGATTGAGTGACTTTGTGAAGGAAGATGGAATTCAGATATTTTGGAAGAGACATTGTGTTCCCAATATACCTGATCTAAATATGGAATTATTGGATGATTCTCATAGCTATAATTTCACTATACACCATGGGAGCATCGAAATGTATAGTGATTTGATGGATCATCTTTGGTGGGAAAACCTGAAGAGGGAGATTGCATATTTTGTGTCAAGATTTATGGTTTTCAGCAAGTGAAAGCTGGAAGGAAACATGATAGAGGAGTCATGAAACCTCTTCCCATACTGGAATGGAAATGGGATAATATCACGATTGAATTTTTCTTGGGACTACCAATGACTCTTAGAAAGAACGATGCAATATGGGTCATTGTTGATCATTTTACCAAGTCAGTAGATTTTCTTGCTATAAGGGAATATCTACCACTTGAACATCTAGAAAGACTATATATTAATGAAGCTATGAGACTTCATGGAGTACCCCTATCGATTGTCTCTGATCGTGATCCTCGTTTTACTTCAAGATTCTGGAAAAGTCTTCTAAAGGCCTTGGATATTGAACATCATTTGAGCACTGCCTACCACCCTCAAACAGATGGAAAATCAGAATTGACTATTCAATCCTTAGAAGGCATGTTGAGATCCCTCTCACTTGACTTTTAGGGTATGTGGGATCAATATTTAACTCGGGTAGAATTTTCTTATAACAATATCTTCCATTCGAGTATTCAGATGGCACCATATGAAGCATTATATGGAATGAGAAGTTGCACACCAACCTATTGGGATGATATTGGTGAAGGAAAACATGTAGTACCAAAACTGGAAGTGGAAATGATAAATAAGGTTAAGGTAATATAACACCACATCAAATCATCTCAAAGTAGGGAGAAGAGCTATGCTGACAACTGAAGGAAGGATTTGGAATTTCAGGTTGGAGATCATGTTTTCTGGAAGGTATCTCTATGGAAGAGTGTTATACATTTCAGCAAGAAAGGTAAATTGAGTCCTAGGTACATAGTACCTTTCACAATTCTAGAACGAATTGGGGATATAGCTTGCTATTTGGCAATGCTGCCAATTCTCTCCAAAGTCCACGATGTGTTCCACGTATCGTTGTTGAGAAAATACATGCCTGAACCAATGCATGTAATCAATTATGATGAATTTGAACTGAAACCCGATCTGTATTACTGCAAATAGCCCATCAGGATTCATGATACAAGAGAACAAGTTCTGAGAAACCGGATGACTCGTCTGGTGAAAGTTCTACGGAGAAACCATAAGATGGAAGAGGAAACGGGGGAACCCAAGGAACTTCTGATGAAAAACCACCGGATTCATTTCATGCGGTAGTATTCTAGAAATTTTGAGGATGAAATTATTTGAAGGAGGGTAGAATGTAACACCCCAATCTTCCACGTTACGATTCTCGTTGAATAATTCAGTAGCGTGTGTTGTACGCAACTTCAAGATTCTAACACACCCCGACCAATCAAAGTAGCCGTTATAAATAGTAATTCCCACTTTTTCAAATTTTATAAATTATATATCTCAAAATGGACTTCATTTTTAGATTCAGAATAATAAAATTAGCATAGGGTGAAATTTTGGTACTTTTCGGATAACTTTCATATTTTGATGAATTGTGAAAATTAATAAATTTTAATTAAAAAAAACATTTTTATCGAAATAAATAATAGTGATAAATTATGAATTTGAGTGATTTTAAAGTATATTTAGAATATATTTTTACCATTTAATAAAATTTTTGTCATTGGAAATAATTTCACAATTAAACTGGACATAAACAAGTGTCAATCTTTTGATAGTTATTATTTCTTAAAAACACGCTTTTTGTTTTAAGAACATGAATTAATTTTAAATTAATTTCTTCCACTTCTGTGTTTCAAATTTGGAAAAATGTATTCCATATTTGGAATCAGGATTTCCAAATTATGTACATAGGCATCTTTTATTTTTAGACATTTTGAGTAATTACTTTGAGAAATAATTTATTTACCATGGTTAAAGGGTAAATCAGGTAAATAAGGGTAACAAAATAATATTATAATATATATTAATTAACCTAAAACGTGTTCTAACCTTATTGGTTGATACATTTCTGACCATGATCATCTTTGGGTCGATTTCGGGACCCCATGGAGCCACTTGTAGGTGATAACGACACTTTATATTAATTAAGTTAAAATAAAAACAAATATGACATAAGCATATATCTTTTAGTAAAACAATTTTTACATAGGGTTATATATGTTGGATTTTAGACTATAAATATTAAATATAAATATAATAACATTTAATACATAATGGTATTTTAGTTATAATTTTTAGACATTTAATAATTAAATTTATTTATGACACAATAATGATGCTGTATTTTTCTTATTAATGAAAGAATCATATAATTGGTATTATAAATGTTAAAATAAATACAATTTGAATGTTTTGATAACATACATGAAATTTATTGGTTAATATGACATTATTGGATTGATTAAATGAATTTTCATCTAATTAATAATGTTTTTAAGACTTTATCAAAAATCAATTATCGAATCAAGTCAAAATTGACATAAATGAGTTTTTAAAACAAATATTATATTATTAATTGATATTATAATCCTAAAAATCTAAGGTTCGGCCAAATGACTTATATCATGATATATGTATCATTAATGGGCCACTTGGTAGTCTATTGGATGTATATAGTATGTTTATTAACCATATAATATAAAAATACAAAGTGACATGATAAATGTCAATCTAATTAACTAAGAGTTATATCTAAAAGATAAGGTTAATATAATGTCCCAAACCTCTCTAAAATCTATTGGATGAAAGGATTTCGACCCTTCCCCACATTATACTTTGAAATACCCACTTTGGAGCCATTATAAACAGAATATGAATTTATTATAAATTAATACTTTAATTGTCTCCTAAAGAGCCCCTCCACCCCCTTATAAAAGAACACCACCTCTAACCAATTCTTCACACTATCAAATCCTTTTCGTTCGGACAACCCCTGCCCATATATTCTCTCTACTTCCCTCACCATAAACTATAGGACTTATTTTGATCATAAAGCCATCCTATGGAGCCATTTTGATCAAATCAAAAGGAAGAACCTGAAGAAGAGGTAATGTTTTCACCACCCTATTTCAAGTTCATTTCTTCTTCCACTTCTTCTTTATTTTTTATTTCCATTCTAAAACAATAACTCCAGTATCTTCTATATACTATGATGTTATTATAAATATGTTACAGCCATATTCAGTATTCTATCAATCCATTGAATGATATGTTAACATACGTGCGTACGTACGACTTACCGTCTCCACGTCATGGTGTAATTATTATTCAATGCACTATTATTTGGATGGGTATAACAATTTTTTTGTAATTCACGTAAATAATTAATATAACAAGATAATAATTCTGTATATATGATATACCATCCAATTAAATATTATTATAATATCAAAAGAATGATATTGTAACTCGTGCATACGTATGGACTATCGTCTCCACGAATGCGACGAGATCCATTCTCCATCGTATCCATTCTAGTATAATTCTAAATTGATGATTAAAATAATGTTTAAGGACTTGATATCATTCTGGATATGAATAAGATACAACCTATTCATTACAAACACGTCTTATATAAGAAAACATGTAAAATAAAATGAGTAAGTTAACACCCGAAATGACGATAATACTATGATATTATTAACAAAGCAATGTTAAAAGATCATATATGATTTAATATTAAACTATATGATTCTTGTATAATTTAATAAAAAAAATTCACCATTATACAGGAGGTTAACCTACCCCCAACCAAGGAAAAGTACAAGGTAAGGTTTTATTTCACAATCTCTTCATTATCAGAGGTTGTTTATACGTAATAATCTACTAGGACTTTTTATCATCCACATCCATGTTTCTTATAAATGTATTTAAAAACATTTTTACTATTTAAAGAATATGGGTTAAAGTCATTTATACCCATTTTTGACATTTTATAAGAATTTTATAAGGGAATCTTTCCATCGTTTTCCAAACAAGGTCCTTTTTAACCTTTTCGACTGAATTAAGGTATGAATGACTTTATTAACTTATATGAAGGGTGAGGCTATTTTCCTCCATTATAAAATCTTAGAAACTTCCCTTACAAGATTATAAGTATATATTAAAAGTAAATGTTTTTTAATTATGTGACTTTTAGATGATTTCAAAAATAAGAGATATTTCTGTGAAATAGTTTTGATATCATCTATGTCAACATCATTTGATGGATTTTAAGCTTATTTGAATTTGATTTACTATGATACAAAACTTCCATATTGTATTGAAGGTTTTGTGATAGGTTTGACTATGGCTCTGTTATTTTTATACCATTCATGGTTTATGGAGAAAGTATTGAAATTTCGTATGCTAGTTTTCATACGAATGTTTATGTTATGATTAAACCGATTCATATGAGGAATGCAATGGACTTATTATGTGATGGGTGGAGCCCAATATAGCTCCTCGATGCATCGGTAGGTCTCATGAGTCAAACTAGTGTCTTGGCATAAGGCATTGACAAAATATTTTTTGTATTCTTAGCACGAGGCCATGGCTACATGGTTATGATACTTTGGCATTATGCATTTCATCATTATGAAAGTGGTTATTGATATTTCATGTGATTATTTGATTAGTTTAATATCCATGTGAATATGCAAATTGAATTATTTAATTTTACTTATTCCATATGATGTTTAAGTTCAAGTTTAATAGTTCTTCATTTTTGTTATACATTGCCATAACTGTTTTTCCTTATTTATGAAAGCTTACGCTATATTCTTATCCTTACTGGTCATCTGAGCTCACCACTTTATATGTTTTATTTTTCCCAGGATGTGAAGAAGTATTTTATGAATGACCTGTACAGATATTATGAGGGGATATGAGTGTGGACTATAGAAAAAAATTTGTTTTAGTTTTCATTTTATGATGTAATATAAACATTATGAATATATCTAGTGTTTCTAAGACTACTAAACTAATCGGTCTTTTGAGACATGAACTTTTGTGATCGTGCCAGTGTTATGTAATAATGCACCGACTCTGGGTAAATGGGGTCGGCGCATTACATGTAGTATAATGTCCTAAAATAATTATATATGATATCATAAATATTATTATTAACTAGATTTAAGTTCATTATTTGTATAGAAACATTATACATGAGTTTCAGACTCATACAGAGAGTATCATACCTAATGTAAGGGTTTGTTCCTCAATATCATGATTATACATGATTGTTTAGGTGTAAGTATTTATTGGATCATATTTATAATCCATGTACATGTTTCAATAAAAATGATTTAAAAAGGAATATTTTATGATTTTATGGAAGGTATATTTAACTATATCATCATTTTAAATGACATAGAGATTTATTTTCATAAATCATTTTAATTACTGTCCATTTTTTCAAAATGATTTTATGGATTTATTTATATGCACATGAATGTATTAAAATGTTAATTAATTTAAAGTGTTTATTTGTTTTATGGGACACTTTGATTAAAAAATCTCATTTGTATAACTTCCTTTATAATTTTTTTGAATTTAAATGATTTGATGAAAAATGGATATTTCTCCCAAAGAGTTTTGTTGATCATTTCAAACTATGTCAACTACCATTACTAGATATTATTTTGGATTGAGGATGATTATAATAATACAATATTCCTTATTATATTGAATGAGTTATGAGATGTTTTACTATCAATGTACTATTTTTATACCATTCAATGTTTATAGTTAAATTATTGACATCATGTATGCTAGTATTAATATGAATTATTATATTATGTTTCACCCTTTTCATATGAGGAATGCATTGGAATATGTATTTTACGGGAGGGTCCCACTTTAGCCCGTCGATTCATGGGTCTAATGAATAAAACTAGTGCCTTGGAACAAGTGCTTGACAAAATATTTTTGATTTGTATGGGCAGAAGGCCTTGATGCAGTAGTTATTATGCCTTGTATTATGTATTACCTCATTAAGAAATTTTTTATAACATGTGATTATTCTAATAGTAGAATATCCATGTGCATGTTTATTTCGTAATGTTTGATTTATTTTTACCATATTGTATTCATTTTTTATATTTAAAATCCGATTGTTTTTATTATTCATCTTGTTATAAATATTTATAGCTTCTACTGGATTATTAATCTTTAATTACTATCGAATATCTCCACTTTAATATGTTTTATTTTCCCAGGATCCCATGAAGTTTATTATGAATGATAAGAACGGTTAAGCTAGGGGAATAATAGAGTTATGAAAATATTATTTATGCTATCTTTTATGTTAGAAAGTGTAATGTAATGTTCATGTATGTAATTTATTTTTCGAGACTGCTAAACTTATCATTACATTAGGAGTTGAGTCCATATAATTATGTAAATGTATTAAAATAATGCACTGGCTATGGGCAAATGGGGTTGGGTTGTTACAAATACTCAATGGTTAGAAGACCAAACCAGCATCCACTGACCCACACACAGAAATTCACGAGGAATCACAAATTATTCCTATCCTAGGAATACAACATAAAATCACTTAGTATACTATCAATGTGATTCATTCCTAAGTCATGAGACTCTATTATAGACTCATTTAACTTTATTTATCCACATCATGATGATTCATCCCATCCAAAAGTTGTGGAATCCATGTTACTTTAGAAAACACATTTCTTTTCTACCAAAATTTGTAGGGAACCACCCATCCCAAAAATCATAAATCATCATTCTAGTCATCTACCAACTATAAAACCTGTAGAGTGTGACTACAGTGTATCATCAATCAAAATCAAAAATATTTTCATTATGAAAAAATTAACATGAAAATAGAATATTCATCCCCCGATACAACAAGTGTCCCACACATAGCAACAGAGACATGTATCTGGTGTACTAGAACATAGGATGCAGAATACTCTTAGGTTGAATGAATACATACAAGACTTTATACATGGCTATAAAATAATTACAGACATTCACAGCCCATTTTCATCAATCAGAGCATCCCTTTTACAATAACCAATTGTATTCATTCACATATAAAATTATCACTAACATTAAATCCATATATTATGATGAATCAAAGTACTAATAATGAGAATCTTATTTATGGACATAATGAATATTATAATGCACCACATCGAGTTTCAGATAGGGTTACATCTCATAGAAAATCAACTTGTAACATCAATAAACACATAAAATGGAAATTTTTCCCTTAGACTAGCCATATCAAGAGTCTCATATTCATGGGTTCACTAAAATTGATTCCATTAGGTGCTACATAGATTGATACCCATAGCATATAATAATAATATTTAATAACTAGACCTTTCCATTTGCTAATCACACAAGGTTCTTACTAAGGAACTAATTCCTGAGAATATACTAACATTATATAATACACTTCCAATTATAATAAACGATGAATTGGTAAATACAACATTGTTTCAATCTTTTTTATCACCCAATTTCACCACATAGTAGCCACACACAACCGCATATAATATGTATACATGCATAGAAGTAAATATAATCACACAAAATTAGTATAAATTTTATGGAAAATCTTTGTTCCAAATATAGAGCATGTGATTCCTATTACTTAAATTGGCATGAGAATAATATGTATGAAATAAATACCTCATTATCCTTATGTTTCAAATGAGGTAAAAATATATGATAATAAAATAAAGTAAAAAACCTCAATCACATGCCCTAAAAAACAAATCAGTCCTTTAAAATGGTTTTGTGATGTTTTTGGTGAAAAAAATGTCTCACACCACAAAATTCCTGTTTTATATGAACTAAATTTGAGACCATGATTGAAATATAATTTTGGGAAATATAAGTAGGTTTCACTCGAATTTGAAGGTCTTTTAACAAAGATTTGGTTCTGACATCAATAGAATTTCATGCCCCATGTAACGACGAGTTTGGATAAAATTGTAATGTTTGTTATGATGGTCAAATATTATGCCCACAAAAATGGAAACATATGTGAAAATAATTGAAATTTCAAGACTAATATGTACCTTAAGAAAGTAGATGACAACTCGTAGATGGTTCATAGTGAAGACCCTACAAAATCCTATTCCATTAAGAATAAATATAATTACTTGTATGAAAATCTATCATGAAAAAACCATGTTATGTGAGAAGGGTCACTTAAAACTGTACATGTTTTAGGTAAATCCCCAATAGAAAAAGAATAATTATCACAGAACCTTATTCCAAGCCATAATGAAGTTTTACAACATACATTAATGATTTCATTGATAAAAATAACCTCACCCAACACCTTAGGATAATATCTAAAGAAGAAAAATTAATTCCCTTTATCAAAAAAACCCCTCTTCCTTGAAATCTCCAAAGACCATAATTGATTGACCCTCAAATGTATAGATTATTCAAAACAGAAAACATTCGGTCCCAAACATGACTTGACCTGAAGTTGAGAGATCCTTTCACAAAATATAGTAAGGATGGTTCGGTTCCTGCAAGATAATCAACCTTTACAATACTAATATTTCCACACAAATCCATATATTGAGAAAGCCTACACTCTCATACACCATATATGTTACATGTTCTAGAACCTATGGCTCTCAAAAATATGTTTACATGAAATTAAAAAATATTTCACTAAACAATTTGATGGTCTACCACCTAACATCCCCCATGATTCTAGTGTATCCATTTACGTAACATGTTCTCTAAATCATATGTACCATAATTCCTTTCTCTCCAAATAATAGGTACCCTAACATTGGACCTCTTAATTTCCAATCTATTATAGAATTGCCTATGTGATGACCCAACCCAATGCGCATGATATGTGGACACAAAATCTAATGATGTGGAATATTTGAGTAAAATTACTTACCTATATTAGAAGGTATTCCATATGATGAATCCTCCCATATAATTTAAATGGTACACCTCAATGTGTAGTCTTAATTCTAGAATGAGATACATGACATAAAAATCCAAGAACAACATCTTTGTTGAATGATGTTAAACTATTTGGTAATGTCCTAAAAACATGACATTAATCATTAGTCATACCCTATGTAACAAACCCATGATTCAGAATACAGAAAACATATGGGATGATCCCCCATGCATTTGATCTGACACCCACATGAGGAAAATTATTTTTGTAATCCACACATCTTCTTTCCCTAAAATAATATATGACTCCCATATTGGGATGCTTGTATGCATAATCCCCATTCCATCTTTCCTAGGCATCGAATGTGACACCCATACTTTGTATCAGATAAATATAACCTTCACAACATTAATCTTGACCATCAGATATAACTCCCATTCTATGATGCTTCAACACATAAGCCCCATACCATTTATTTTTTATGCTCATTTTTCTCTACATGTATCATTAAAATATGACATTAAACATCATAAATCATTCCCATCACCCAATCATAAATGGAATCAAAAAAATATTTATTTTTTGACAATAAAATATTATAAAGGGTGCATAGGAAACATTAATATGATTCAATCTTGAATAAAAATCCATGTGTAAAATTATATCCTCAGGGGACACACTCCATAAATCCAAGTATGAACTTATCCCCCATGAGTGGAATCACACCATTAAACCATGTGTATATTTACCCCACATGAGGGACACACTCCATTGATCCTTTTGTAAAATAATACTCTTGTGAGGAAAAACACCATTATCTCATTCAAAAATCATCACCCTTGGATAGACATAATCCATCACTCCCATTGTGGTATCATTTCCCCTGGGGACACTCTCTTACTCTTATACCCACAAGAAATTACACCTGTGACCTAATTCACCACCACAATACGTTAAACTTCTGACATGATCCATAATCCCTACCCCATACAATGATAATATGATTCATAAGGTAAAAATATTTGGAATAATTATTCCATTTATTCAATAACCTCATCATGAACATTGGATTCTATAATATTGAAACCTTGAATACCTAAAATATTATATTTCCTTAATAAATGAATACTTTACAATTTTGTAACCTACCAAACACCCTAACACTCCAAACATTCCCAATGTAACTACCTTCCCTTATCAAAAGTTACAACCCTGTGGAGATTGATATATCTTAATTAACTACTCTTCACATTCAGATGTTGTTGGGGATGTGTATGATGAACATGACATAAATATTTTCAGGATACTCATATTATGAAATGAGTTCCAGGAAGGAATCAATTGAAGGAGGAACTAAGACCCAACATCACATTTCAACCAAGGAGTGTACATCAATGTGGAATACGATGAATGTTTCACGCTAGTGGAATGTATGAATGTGGGTAAAGATAAATATTTTCACTATCTTGATGAAGGATGGTGAAGAACCTAATAAATTGTTTGAAATTGAACTGGTGAACTTGTTGTGAAACTCTTCTCCTTAATTATGATGACTTGTATAATTTCGGGAATCATTTTATTTCTTTATCAACTACTGTAGATATTGCATGATCTGTCTCATCGTGAATTTTTTGGTCCCATATTAAAACTCTCCAAGAATTGGGGAAATTAGAATTTGAAATTCCCAGTATGGTTTATTGTTAATGTGGTTTCCTCATCCATATCAGCAAGATTGGATGATGTTGAGACATTCTCCATTTCATTCATTGTACCTATATTATAGAAAAATACATATTCCTTTCATGAATCAATCTCCCTGAATCTAGTAAAATAGAGACAAAATGTATTGTGGAAAGGAGAATTTTTATGTGATGATCTAACACAATTAGATCCCCACCAAGACATCAGCCACGTCTTTGGATATCAGGCACCCACAAACCATCTCACTCTATGATCTCATTAAGAGGTGGGTTATTTGTTCCCTATTTTTCCATAATGAGTGTGTAGGGGTCATTCTAACCAATTACATGGACTGCAAATACCATGATGGACAGGAAAATATCTAAAAATGCCATCTCTATGGGTCATTCTTGTGGAAACCACTATCAGTTAAAAATAAAATATACTTTTTTTCCTCTACTCTAATCACTATGATTTCTCACTCCCCTACTCTGTGGAGGTTTGTATTGTAAGATCTTTGATCTTTGTACCCACTACTCAAGATCTACCTAGGAGGTAACCCCCTATGGCCACACCACAACCATCACCATCATATACCATAGGGTGATGAGTGTGTTGACCCATTACCTACAGCACCGGCCCCTATCATGAACTCATGACACCAATACTAGGGAAAGACCCAAAAATATTCCAAAAAGGATGCATATTACTTATCTTATGTGTCCCCGTACAATTCATGTGTATCCCATAGGATCCAAAAAATAGTTGAATAGGGATTTATCTTTTCCCTCTAGGGATCAAAATCCTATCCACCTTTTAGGCATGATAGGATTACTCTCTCATTAGTATATTGTATTGAAATATGATACAAACTACTCCATGGAGAGGAAAATTTGTGATGGGGTCCCACCACACATCCATCAATCATAAAGAAATTCATCCACATGCTATCATGAATCAATGTTGAGGTACTTCCCATAATTCCACTAAAATATATGGAAGTCATTTACCACTACAACCACGAAAGGCAGTTTTCATCTCAAAATTACTATGAATTAGTAATGAAATCCTACCTAGGATGAAAACATATTCTACTTCAATGTACCATCTATGGGTAGGAAGTTGAACACCCTTTATGGGGGTCATTGTCATGGAATAGGCTAAAATCCACTTTGAGAAATCTGAAGAGACTCAACAATCCTCACACGGAGGAGTCTCATGTTGTTAGAAAAATAACACAAGGAAGTTTCATGTAATCATTGGCCGCTGATATTCTAATGTGGAGTATGACTCATTGTGGAAACCTTCACTCCAGCATCCAATGTCAAGTGAATTATCCCAACAGTTGAGACATATACTCTCGAATGTTGAGGAACAAAATATCGCTAGATCCCTTAATAAATACTTATTAATGAAGGACATTTTCACTTCAATATTGGGAATCAGAGATCTACCACCCTTTTCTCAACGAACATCTCTTCTCTCGTAACTTCCTATATTAATTTGGATTTATTTTGAGGTCTAGATTGATACAGTCAAATGATGGTGATAATTACATTATCCCTTAAATGGATGTTTCCTCTCTTGCAATAGATGTAGTGTTGAACACCCCATCCAACATGGACAAGATCTGGAGGATTTCTCTACCACTTTGAATCATCCAATGTACATCATATAATTTTGAAATAAAGTGACCTTATTATGATAGTGAATCCATAATGAAGGCATGGCTCAGTAATTCCATTGTTATATCAACATGCTACACTTGGGTCCTTGGATGACCTATCAGCTGGGGAAGAGGTCCTATGGGAGATTATAGAAAATGACATGATATTAGTCATGTTATTAACACCATCATCTCCAAATGTTTTCATCCTAATTCCCCATACTGATGATCAAACCATTTTCTTCCACGAGATTTTCTATGTTACATTCCACCACCTATGGGATCATAATTTTAACTACCTAGGGAGACATGAGCACCTGAATTCATTAAATCCAATGTGTCGGAAGGCTGAGATCACAGATCTCTTGATTTATCACTATTGAAATTTATATGGATATTTCTAAACTCTATAGTATATCTAGAATAAGATCTTAAATGTACTATTCATAGTCATGGAAGGGGATCCTCCACAAGTATAGATAAGTGGATGGGGGTAGTATTATGAACATCACTTATACCCTATCCAATACAAATAATGAATCCTTAAATCAATTCCATGTGTTTATGATGAATTTCCCCTCTTAATATCGCCATATTAGATGTGATTACCACTATTATTACCCAGGATTAATGGAACATGGACACCAACATTATCCGTGAAGGAAAAAATCACCTCATGGGGTGATGAATTATCATGGACACGACTGTAATGTCATCTCCACTCATGTAATGTGAATTGAAATAATCCCCATAAGTCCCCCCAATGATATTTCAATTCCTACCCATTGAAACAAGGAAAATGAAAATGGAAATCATGGACCCTTCATCCCATTTGAGGTTCCACCGAAAGAAATGTAGATCCTCGGGGTAGTCACCTCCCTTTGGGAGCATGATAATTACATAAGGATCAATGTTATTATAATTATTGAGTATATCTCATGCCCTATAAATTTTATAAGTTATCATATATCTCATGTAATGAGGAACCCATTACTCAATGGTCAAATTCCACAATCCATGATTAGTGACCCATTGCTCCATATCAAGGAAGAAGCTAGGAGATATTCATTATGATCAAGATATTAGTCACCTAAACCTCTTGAGAAGTGTGATTATATTGATTACCCCTAAGGGATCATGTTCATGTTATTCCTAAATTCTATGATCCTTTAAATTCATTGGTTTGTGTAAAACCCCATTCAGATGAATTAATATTTTCTCTAATAATATGCCTCAAGGCTACAAACACCTGATACGTGACTATTTCGTCTGAAGGAAATTTGAAACATGCATTGGTGGAGCATGCATGAGTTCCCCTAGTGTTTTTAATAACATATTTAAATTGTTTAATGTGATAGGAGGTGAATCCCAAAATCAATCCCACGTAGATACAAGGTGAGGTGTAATATGGGGTTTTCTCTAATAATATGAGGCTTCTATTCATTTTTTATTCATTTAGAATAAATAAGGGCATGAATATATCGAGTATAGTGTACTACAAATAGTGTATGTTTCCCTATGGGAGGATATTTAATGATGTATTCTCTACCAGTTCAACTCTGTCACATGAAAGATGAGATTTTCAGACCAAATTCACTCCATGAAGAGACTCGATGAGTGATTCATGTACATTGTCTCAACAAGTAAGGGCATAACATATTCACTCATCATTCTATTTTACCAATAATAATTTCTTAAAATGTGAATGTATAACATAAAAATGATATACTCACTACCTTCACCTCCATAAAATAACTAGGTTGATTTAGGGTGTTCTAGAAAAATTCAATGTGTTGGATGACTTTTTATAGTAATCTAGACAATAGTTGTTCCCATTTCACATTCAAAATATTTTATGATCATTTGGGAAATTATCCACATCCACGACTTTTCATGAAAAGGATCCTATGATGGTATGCATATTAGAACATTTGTTTGATACGCATTATCAAATGTAGACCTACTTGGTGCAGCCTCACCATGAAAAGCACTACAAGGAACATCCTCACTATGTGCAATAACCTCAATGTTAGAATGTGGCTCCACCATCTTAATTAGCCTCCATGGGTTAGTTCACCTGGAAAAATAAATAGAACCTACTCAATTAGTGATTTGTAGGTACCATGTAATTTATTTTTATCACATAGTTGTGGGAATCCTGATGTTTTCATAGTACAATTGACCCATGAGGTGAGACACACTAGATAAACTAACCATTTCCCATATCATATGACCATTTAACACACCAGGTGTGAATGGTTTGTGGTCAAATATTTGATCCAAGACCAATTTAATCATGGCCTAGTCTTGTTGGGAAACATCCCAATATAGGTGAAACATATCATTGTTAATCCTAGTAGTGAAAAATATTCTATGCTGACTATAAATAGGCCCCAAACATTGGACACAATATTATGGTGAATGGTTGGATCACAATGTAGTTGCTTGCACTCATGGTGTTATGCATTCTCTATCGAGTAAGCGATATCATCCTATTTTTTTTCTACAACACATTTGATTGTTTCCACCACCTATATATCATACACTTTGATGGACTTAATGAATAATATCTATAATTCAAGGAAAATAATATACAATGAGAAGATCCAATGTAAGATCGTACTCTTGGTGATATCATTCATCCTAGGTTCAAATATTCACCTAGTGTACAACCCTCTGTGGATTATTCTACATATGATGATATGGGGTAATCCTTTATGAATTCTTTCAAGTTGTTGGACATCTTCAAGATGACGTGATGTATGGAAGACTAGTAAGACCCATTGACCAAATATGTCCAACTCCATCAAAGGGGATGTAGAGGATATGGGAGCTGTCAGAATCTTCATGATAGCACTTCAATCTTGGTTTTTTATGCAACTAAAATGAGGAAGGATTATTATCATTTTTTTAAGTAAGAAAAACACTATTTCACCACACCTTTAGGTATGAAACCTCATATGATTATGTTAGTAGTATATGCATCTCATCTGAGATCGAATTATTATAACATCGTCACCTATGATCTGAATACCATTGTCCAAATATAGCTAGACACATGACCTCACAAATACCTCTCTATACACCCGATGGATCCGACTAGTATATAGGATCTAATATGAAATTTGGGGAGACTATAGAATATTTATCAAAGTATAAGAATATTGAAAAAATATATTCAAATAACTGATACAATATAATAATTAATAATCAACCAGACATCAAATCAATAAATCAAAAAAACTGTGAAATGACTATAAACCAAAATAATAAATATGTCATATTGTATATGTTTCCAGTTTCAAATTAAAACCCAAAATAAATACACACTAAAAACTCCCATGAAAGTCCCACTATAATTTATTGTTACCTCATCCTACTTCAAATCGAATCTCAAGTCATCAATCTAACATAGTTTGTTTTACCATAACATGTCATACAAAATAGATGTTTATTCGGATACCAATCAGATGTCCAGCGTAGGGTATGTATACTAGTCAGTAGGCCACCACCAATGGAGTCTATTAAAATATATCATCTATAAAATTGTATAAATATATAAAAATAATAATTAATTATTTAAAAATGTGATTAGGTTTCACATTTTTTATTATTTTTGTCAACCACAATATTCCTATTCAACATATACATGATTATAAATCGTAAAACAAAGTTATTTATCTCTATCCCTTTCTGTGAGAATTAATTATTCATTTAAATAAAATTTCATTTTTTACCATGGAGTGTTATTTCAGGTGCCATTATCTTGATAACATAAAACAATAGTCTAATGACAATATCTCTCAGACCAAGAGCAACAATCTTAAAACCCATGGGTATTAGGAGCATCAGTACAAGACCCACAAATCTTTGTTCACATGCATATATTGGGGTAGTCATGTATTATTATATCACACTATTTTTATTTAGAGAATTAGTCCTTGATGTACAACTAATTGATCAATCACATCTACAACAATACATAAATCAGGGTTCAATTTCTTTAACCATATTATAAATAATTCAATTCACAACTCACCATTTCATTTATCAATCACAGCCATGGTACTTTATAGTAATAATAATGAAAAACATGAATAGTTTACCCATTAATCCCTTTTTCATCATTCATTCCAAAACTCATTAACCAATAATGGTATATAAAAAATAAACCATTTAAATAACATTTTCAAACACTCAACACATATTTAGTTTAATTCAATTAATAAATTATTCCCCTTTTTAAAAAATATAAATCATCAATTCTATTACATTTTACTTCCCTTTGAGATTCCTTAATGTTGGTTCTCAAATCTCTAATGGTTCCAATAGGATCTGTGAAGGGTCTCACAATCACATGATATTCAATTATTTATTTCAATTTAAACGGAAATTTTGCAACATGACAACACAAAGATACAAAAACCAGAATTAGATCTTGATCAATACTATTGTAATTGGCACAAATCCACATACCTTACTGTATTTGATTAATATTCAACAAACCATATCCCTTAAGTCGATATAGAACGATCAAATTAACAATTTCATGGAAGATCTAGGTCAAATAACTATGACCAACACCTAACAAAACAAGATCCTATAAAGCATAGATCTAAACCATCATAAATGGTTGAATTTATCCATCTCAAAGGGAAGGTAAATATGAGATAGTGGAAGAAAAAACTAAAATATTAATTTCTTTTTGGAGAGTCAATCTTCATCCATCAATGTTTTATTTTTCAAAGGAACTATGTATAGGATCCTTGGAACCCTCCTTTGAGAATCCTTAAATGATGGAAATCATATTGGGATAAAATATTCTGATTATATATATAAACCAATTTGTATAGGAAATTTTAAATAAAACATTTTTACTGTCAAAAACCATGCACATGATTTGTGGATAGGCCACATGGTATGTCAATAGGTGGAACATTACTGTCTATGATTCACAATTTTTCCTAAATGGGAACATGGTTATTTAAAAAATGTGAAAACAATATAAGCACCTTATATCTAAGGGTTCAATGATCAGTCAGGGTGGAATATGCTCTAGTCACACCATGCATCCCCATCTAGTGACTCTAATGGTATGCTTAGTTTCATGGGGAAAACCTCATAGTTTACCCTAACCATTGACAACCCATGAAAATGCTCATAGGTTTCTAAAATTTTAAAAAATTAATCGAATAAATCCTAAAGAAATAACCATTAAAATTATAATCAAACCAGGGGAGAATAACAACTAAACTTTTCCATAATAAATCCTTATATAGGTTCAGATGTTATAATTTCCCCTCCTAATAATATCTCATCCATGAGTTATACTCTCTATAATCACAAACCCTCTTAGGTAATAAGGTTGGTCCCCATGAACCTCATATCTACTTCACTCACTCATGCTTCCTCTAGAACAACAAAATTACATAAGTTCACTCTGACCAATAGAATAACATTTCCCACCAAAAAAATTTCACTACAATCCCCAACACTGAATCAGATTCTCCTCATAGGATGAATCAACCCCAATATCAATATCATCAACATTGATCATATGATAAGGTTCACGATGATACTACCAAATCTAAGACACAAGAAAATCATCACTCATTTAAATATACTTATATGGAAGTGATAATAATTATTCCCCCATTATGATCCTCTCTATGATCTCAAATTTTTCAACAATATAGAGCTCTATCATTCACTTATTTTGAATCCCATTTTTCCTGATTTTTTTGAAACCTGAATAAATACATGATCACCCTCTATAAACTAAAGAGTTTAATCACTATGATCGTCATAAGACATTTTTTGCCAGTGTTGTATCCATACATTTCCAAATTTACTGAACCTGTTATAATGTCTCTTATATAAGAATCAGTCTAATCAATCCTGAATCACCTACCACTATCCAACATAATGGTGATATATATATACTACTATGATGATCCTCACATGTCACCATCAAAATAGTAACCTAATAATAGTTGTTAAATAATAACTAAACTATTTCTATGTTCTCATCCCATAATCCCCTATTTTCAAGTATATATGACCTCAATATGTCCTCATGATCTTACAAAGTACTCTCTGATTTCCCATCATTCTCTGGGTAAAAACTCATATTTAAACCCCCTAGGTATATAATTATTCTAATAATCTATACAAAAGTCATAATTCAAGAAAATATCGTGATATTAGAGTATATTCCATGGATCCCCATCAAAACGTACCATCTTATGAATATACATATCTCCCAACAAATCAACTATGATATTTTTATAGATATGCAATAAAAGTTTTATTATCACCAATCATTCCACAATCACACAAATCCTTTCATTCGTCTACGATATTCTCATAAAAACACCCAAAAATATTTTCCAATGTCATCCAAATTATATTATTCAATAGTGATCTACTATAAAAACCCACCTTGTCATTGATACTAAGCCTTCACTAGCTAATAGTTGTAGCATCATGTCACAAAACCCTCCATTTCCTTTTTTATAGCAAGCTACCTATCATTTCGACCTAGGTCGTGGAAAATTTTGTTTAGAAAATGATGCACCACATACTTCGAGTCATGATTATCACTCACCATCTACTCACAAAAACACATAGGCACCACAAGAAAACTCTAGAAATAGATGATATAATTATTATATATAGTGCACTTGAGGTGAAACCCCTAATTCAAGGCATTACCTCAAGGATAAACAATTTAGATCCTCATACATAATCTCCATGATCCATCATATAATTTTGGAATGAATTGACAAGGATATTAATATCATTTTCTTTTGGCCCCCATGATCCTATATATGAATATTATCCAACAATGCCATCATCATTCACTCAGAGTAAAACTCTTCAACTGCCTGAATCTATGTATTTCTTCTGAAATATTTAGAATCATTATTTCTCCCTCCTAATGTATAGGCTATCCCAATGTGTAATGCGTGTATATAGTACACCCATATATACTATCGGATATTTAATTCACCCAATGAAATGATTTACTTGATGATTTTCTCTTCGTTCTACACAGTAAACATTTCAACCTAAAGGTGATGTCAATGACACTTTATAGAATAAATCACCATGAATGAATCAATATTATGCATAGGGTAATTCCATTCATGAGGCCTCAACTGTCATGTTCCATACAACATTAATTGATCACTCGTCATCAATAGTTCTCTATGTTAGATCATAGAGGAATAAAAACAAGCTATAATCCTCACTCGGATAGTGTAAGATTAAAGATTGTGTGGTAGTAAAATGATTCATTAACTATTGTAAATCATTATGAAATTCTCCATAAAATTTAAATTTCATACCCTTAATGGTCAATACTAAAATAAGTGATACCATGTGATAAAATTACTGGATGAATTTGGAATAATAACCCACCAAACCTAGAAAGATTCAGATTTATAAAACACTCTTGGGCTACTCCCAATAAAAACTAACTAGAAATTATATAGGTATAGAACCAAACCTTCCTCGTAGATGATTTCCTAAAAAAGAGTACAATGTTGTACCAAAATTTTCCCTTTTATAGCTTGGAATACAAATGATGCTCTATTATTGTATTCATTATGATTTCAATATGATGGGAATGATCATCATGAGTCTTGGAGTACACCAATATGTCATCTTAGAAAATAGTCACTAATTGATCAAAGTATAGCTGACTATTTTGTATCATCCGGTCCATAAACACTATATGTTCATTTTTCTAACCATACATCATTACAAAAATTTCATATCCGTTATACCAGCTTCTAAATATGTCCATGTAATATCAAAAGTTATAGTTATCAACTGATGATAGACAAATACTAAATCAATATTAGATAACACAAAAGACCCTCTCATGGATCAAAGAGATCAGAAATACATATAAGTGGATACCCATGAATATCTATCATCATATTCAACTTTCATAAATTGATACAAAACCAAAAATTCCTATTATCCATTATAGAAAACAAAACCGAAGAACCCCAAGGCAATGTACTCAGATAGATAAATGCATTATTCATCAATTCCCCTAGCTGAGTCTTTAGATAATGATTCTCTATTACATCCATTCTATATGGTAGAATATAAGCTGGCACATGTCCTAAAATGAGATCAATTGTGATCTCAACATATCTCTTTGATTTTATCCCAGAGGATTCATCATGAAAAACATCCTCAAACCAATCCAATAAGGGGAATATGACACATTATTTCACACCCCCATCATCAAAAAAATAGTCACAACCTGGGTCGCGATCTCTTGCAGTTGCTGATGAACTTCCATACAAGTCGGGTTTAGTTATCCCATTCTCCAAGATAAACATAATTTTTACCCTTATGAGACATTAATGTTTCTCCCATGTTGTATAATCAATACGAGATTAGTAAGTTACACAAAATTCCATACCCAAAATCAAGTCAAAACCTATAATATAATGTATGTAATGATCCCTATGAAAATGTAACATAGAAACTTCAAGGGAACATGCATTACATTGATAGATTTCCTTTGATCAAACACGAAGCTATGAGTTGATCATCATAATCCCTCTCACAAACTACTCAAATAGACTAGAACCACTCACATGTTTCATATATATATATATATATATCAATATGGGGCTCCGATATCAAATAAAAATCTATAATGAATTTAATCTACAAGAATGAAACCTACGATTTTTTATAGACCGGCCTCACTATATACATGTTTTGGATGACCTGTATGCATCTGTCCAATATATATGACCAATGCTCTAGTCTAAGGTAATTGAGATTCACTAATCAACTAATTTGGGTTCTCTTACCTTGAATTACCATGTCCATAGACTCCACTAGCATGACCAGTTGTACTCCAACTATGAGAATGATATGCATTAGAAGAACCCCTTCACATACTCCAGCTCTATCTGTCTCCTCCATCATAAACCATATATCATGGGTTCCAACAGAACTATTGTATATTCCCCATTTTTAATGAGCTTTTCATAGTATCAGTGGTTTTGTAAAATGACTACAAATGTGAATCGACCTACCAAAATGATGGAAAATAATTTGAGTATTGTCCTCGGTAACTAATCCTTCCCTCCTACCACACTTATTTCCACTAGTCTTGTTAAAAATTCCATATAGACCCTTATTATCTCGAGAAGATCTATATCTTGGAGTCCCATAATAATCTACTTACCTCAATTGAAATCCTTCTTTTAGTATCCCCTAATAAATGTGAATACTATTCACATCATAATAAAACACCACTATCCATAACATGTTTTCCTAGGACATTATTTAAAATTTAGTCCATTCATATAATCATTTTTTCATAGATTCCTATTTTATTTCCATAATTTTATTAAGGAAATTAATTTCATTGAAGACCCAATCATAGTTCATCACTAAATGGATTTCTTGGGTTCATCGTATAAACTCTTCCACTATATCATGACTAATCATCTCTAGATAAAAGAGTTCCAGGAACATCTCATGGTTGTTCTTCTATAAAATGTTCTTCAAATGTTCATCTTCGGGTTTAATATCCAAAAATATCTCCCATTAACCTCATAACAGATATCCATCAAACATTACTCTTTCTCTATAACAGTGTCTTAATGGCCTACAATAGTCTAGATAGACTCAATACAAAACTCATCTACCTTTTCACTACCCTCTGTAATGAAGGTCAAAGGGTGAAAAAACTGAACTCATGATTCATGTCATACATATTCCTCACAACCCACCTCATGTCTGTTTCAATGAATTGCATAAATCAGTCAATGTTCTCATGGAACTACTCTTTCATTCCTTCTCTCATAACTAATTCCATAATTGATTAATGTATTTATAATTCCAGGAACACATCATAGGACTCATAACACATGATTAAAACTCTTTCAAAAGAGATATTCACATTATAAAATAACAATTCATCCCACATACACAATTTTATGGTTAAAAAAGTGGTCCCATCACTTCCAACAATGCTTCCTAACATGGGACACGTCCAACACAGGTTAAAAACATTCAGATTTTAAATATTTTCTATTAGACACTATATTTATCCATACTAAATTCTAACATCAAACATGAATTAAAATTTAAAATTTACAAATTAGGTTCCATTTAATTTTATATTACTCAATTAAATAAATTCACTTAAATTTCAAAAAACACATTCAAAACTTGATTTTTCGTGCATGCCCAATTGTATGTATGCCAAGTAAATTTCTGTGTGCTTAAAATGATTCAGGTAAACTCAAATATCATGAAATACCAAGTCATTAGTTAAATATAAAAATAATAATACCATAAAAAAACATGTGCATCATCCCAGTTAAAATTAAATTCGACTATGAAAATGAGAACATGAACAGAAAATCCTACCTTGGATATTTTGGTCTTCCCATAAACATGGATTTGAAACACCCATCCATGATCTCATGCCCAAGGATTTACTCATCATTTTCTCATGACTATCAATCCCAAATAATATGATAACTAAAAATGAAAAAAATTTCCTTTTCTACCAAATTGTAATATCCCAAACCAAGTGCCACATACTGGTGCCATGAGCTAGTTTACCACATGACCCTTGGGAGATGTCCCTATATTCTAATGTAATCCGACAAGGATTGAGGGAAAAATATGAATCTTTGGGAGATTATACCAGATTTATGAATGATTATTAATAATTTAAATTAATATAAAAATATCAAAAATATGAAAATGATCAATAATCAACCAAAAAATAAATGAATAAATCCAAATCAAGGGAAATGAAGATATATCAATGAAGTAAATATTTACTTTCATATATGTTTCACGTTTCAAATGAATGCCCAAAATAAATAAACTCTGATCACTCCAAAGTGGGTACCGAAATCATGTTTGGTTCCGTTATCCATTCTTCATATTGGATCCTAGTTTCTCATTTAATCATTGGGTTATTTCACTGATCATATCATGAAAACATGAAGTCTATTCACGACACTGTCAGGTGTCCCAATTGGGTTGTGATTTTAACTCAACAGGCCTCCAACAACAACATCGAATGAAAAATGCATCCTAAAATAATATATACAGTTTAATAATTCATAAATAATAAATTAAAAAATTAACTGAGTCATGCATTTGTTATAAATTAGTCAACCACAAAATTACTTCATCGATGGATGATGTAGTTTGAACCATATTCCATAAAGATATCACAATTAAAATTTTCTTGGAAAATATTATTCAATTAATTTTAATTTCATTTTTACATTGGAGTATCTGTTGATATACCGTTATATTGTGTACATGGTATATCATTCCAATTTAAATACCTTAGTGGACTAGAAAAGCATTACCACACCCCATGGGTATTGGAGAATCAATCTATAAACAAAACTCAGTGTACACATTCATGTATTAGAGTCCTAGAGAAACATTATATTACCCACGGATATTCATAGAATCAGTCCCTAGACTAAATCTCATGGTCCAATTACATATATAAAAACACATAAATGAAGGCACAACTTCATTAACCCTCAAATAAAAAATTAATATCTATTTCATTATATCATTTGTCAATCACATACTTGGTTTTGTAATCATATGAATAACATGAACAATTTTCCAATTAATAAAATTATCATCATTTATTACACAAATCATTAACGTTATTAGGTTAAGCCCATAATCCCATTAATACCCATTATCAAACACATAGAATTTATTTATTGAGATTCCATTAAACAAGCATTCTCCTTTTTATGATACATAAACAATAAATTTAAGGATATTAAACCACCACATGGGATTACTCCAAGTATTGTATAAAATATTGAGTGAGTTCAATAGGATTTGTGAAGTTTATCATAATAAAAATGGAATAAAGTCAAAATTTTAATTTGAAATGATGTTTATTATTGTGGAAACACAAATAAAAAACTAAAATCATTAGATTTTGATCTATACAATTAGAATTATAAATTAGACAATATATCTCATGATCATTGGAGAATGTTTCATAAAATATTTCTATTAATTCAATTTAGAATGATTTAAATCACAATATAGAGGAAGATAAAATCTCAAAACATTAGAATAAGACCCAATTAAAATGAGATCCATTATAATGTAGATCTAAAAAAATAATTATTGTTGGAATTTATCCCTCTTCAATGGTAGGAAATGAATGGATATATAGGAATCTAAATCACGGAATATAAAATATTACTAGAGAGCCAATCATTATCCATCGGAATATCAATTTATAAAGGATGGATATTGAGGATAATTATAATCCCATAATAATACATATAAATAGATTAAATCATATTATTTTGAAATAAGGTGATTAGAGATATAAAAATTGTTGGTAATTTTTAAATAAAATCTTTAGGGTTTAAAACACAAGTGAATGAGGTCCTAGATTGGCTACAATGGTTGAAAAATGGTGCCCCATAAATGTCAACCAATACCATATAGGGTGAATGGTTACACATAGGTAGGAACATATTTTAATAAAAAGTTATCAAACTATGAAAGCCCCATATTTTTGCGGGTTGAATTTGGGAAGGGTGTCTATGTGGTTTGGTAAAACCATATGCCCCCTTCATGTGGATCATAATGGGGAAAAAAGTTTCCTCTGGAGAGTAGAACAATTTTCCCTAACAAATGGTTAATTGTTAATAACCCATGAGATTCCAAAATTCTCAGAATTCACTCAAATCGATTGAAAATAATGAACCCCTGGTATGATAAAAACAAGTGATATAACTAGAGAGTGATGGGGTCTATAGTAATATTCCCTAACAAAGACATCTTCATTCTCTCTATTCATCATTTAGATCCCCCCATGCTTGGCCATTGGGATATTTCTTTATCTAAATGGAAAAAAGAAAACTCTCAAATTATCTTATCCCGCTACACCAGATAAGAAATGGTTGTATAATGAAACCCTAATTATTTGATTTCATGATACGCTATCCATATGATGACGGATCCATAACATACCTGCATGTTCCACAATGTAGGAATAACTCATTAGAGATCAAATCATCTCAATTTATTTGGTATCAACTATGTTCCTCATGGTCAAAAACTATATGGAATTGGATTGAAAATATAAAAATCCTTAGTTCCAATAGGGTGGGGAATACCCATGTAGGGTATCTATGTCCACAAATGCATGCACTAGTGCTTTCCCAAGATCAACTAGCCTAGAAGAGCCAAATACTAAATTTTATTCTCCTCTATCAGATGAGAAAATTGTTTTGGAAGATTCCCTCCTACATTTTAAGAAGGTTGCACCATGACCATTTATTTGAGATCCTAGGTAATCTATGGTACCAAGTAATATCTATAGAAAACAATAATCAATGAATCCATTTTCGTAGAAGAATATTAGAAATATATGTAATTCATAAAACCACAATGTTGTGTGTTCTTGTGGGGATATGATAATATTCAAGGGATGGACACTTAGGTATACATTAATCATCATAGCCACCCAATGTGTTATTATAGGTTCAAAAAACATCTTTGAAATATGAAAATCTCTCTTCATTCAATGGTTTAGGTCAAATGATACAAAATTATCAATGTAAAATTTCTATGGGTGGCCAGTTTCACAATTGGATAGTTTAAAATGTCCCAATTTGTAATAATAGTGTGAATATTAGTGTCTTAAATTACACGATGTAAATCATCAACCACTGTCAAAAAGGATTATTTTACCTTCATGTGACATAGCTATTCATCCTTCATACTATTGGGTTCTAGGAAATTTTCACCATAAATTGATACTAGGGATATAATTGAATTTATATTCCCCCTAAGGATAAGGATTATGAAAACATCAAAGATCCCAAATGTATTTATTCTCTCCAGTTATGCAATTTGGTATAAAAAATTATAGACCCACATACCAACAGTTCTTGAACTGGATATCTAGTCAAATTTATGAGACATTGGTGGAATTTTATGGGGATGATATGTTGGTCAAATATTGTCAGCAACTAGACTATCTCAAGAATTATCAAAAAGTTTTAATATTCATATTCTTAAAAAACATGAGGATAGACACCTGGATTGTTTCATTTGGGGTTGCCTATGGAATTTTCATTGACATTCTATTCAATTCAAGAAGAATAACGATTGATCCATAGAAGATAAAGGCTATTAATAAAATTCATCCTTGGGGAAACCTCTATGATTTGTTGGGTATCCAAGGCCACATAGCCAATAAATGAAAATCTATTGAAAATTGAGATGGTAAATATATTTAATTTTTTATTATCATTAATAAAGTATCCATATACCAATTGGATGAAGTGTCCAATGCCACTTCTGAGGACCCCATGTGTTACCTGATACATCATTTAGTTCTTATTCCACTCATATCCGAGAAGACGTTGGTCCTTTACTTGAACTCCCAATAATTATCGCTCAATGCCCTTTTAGCCCAAAATATCAATGAGGATTTGGAAAATAGAATTTACTATATATTCTAGAATCCCTTCCAAATGGATACCAGGTACTCCCAAATTGAGAAGATTTTCCTCATGTAGGGTTTTTCAGTCTTGAAGTTGAGACACTATTTGAAGCATCATGAGACATATATGGTCTCATGAGTATACAAAGTAATTTACATCAAATATCAAAACATGATGATGGGATAATTGGAATGTGGGGTGGTGATCCTCTGTCATTTAAATATCAGGTTTTCCCATTTGATGTTGTTAATGGAGAAAAATGGGCATACTTCATTGCTACACATCCACACCATTGACAACATCCCCATGAATTAAATTTTATAGATGAATTTATATTATTTGTAGATAAGACAATGACATTTTGGGAGTTAAATTTTTATGGTTCCATCCAGTGCTTAACTGATAGAAGGCTCAGAAACCTCCTGATTGGTAGGGTGGGACTGAGAATCATCTTCATCACTCCAGTAAAAGCATTATTGTTGTGATCCTCAAAATGTTTCACCACCAACAAGGTATAGTATCATGATTTCATTATATTTATATGGTTCAAACGTGATATTGGTGTCCTCTATTTACATGGGAGGGGATATAATGATTTGGTAATCAAGAAAATAATGCATGACTTCACTTTCAGAATGGAATAGATATTTCCCCAATTGGAATTCACCCATCAACTGATGGAAAAATTACATTCCCACCCATTGAAGACTAATGTAATTTTATTTCATAATAGTTCATTTGAGTTTTCTAATTATTGGATTAATTTCTTGTATTACTCGATAAGGATGACTAGGTCATTCATGTGGAACACTATATGGTCTTTTCCCCCACCGAATTGGTGAGAAAAAGGTAAATCAACTAGTTATCAATACATCTATTCTACAACACTTATGTACCCCCCCCCCCATTGTTTATGAAATAGAAAATTGGTTCAATAAATCAATCAATTATCCCCAGAATGTAATTCTACTACTATATCTAGTTCAACATGAGTGAATATATTGGCGTAAATCATAGTTTACCTACTATAGTGGGCCTAACATAGAGAAAACCATTATATACAAGTGTTTCATGGAATTATATTTTTTTCAACCAATGAGTTGAGATACCTGAGTTATTTCAAGATTTAAACATCACATCTAATGGTACAAATGAATTAAGGTTAAAGCTATATCACTATATTTGGATGATGGGCTACTTCTGGCCCATTACGGGGCATTACTCCAATGAGTTTTCCAACAGTTGACGATCATTTCAGATACATGACAAATTATTGCATCAACCACTATAAATTATACACTCTAAAACATATTCATTTCGCTTTTATAATGGGGACTCAACATTATGGGGGCATACCCTCCATCAAAAACATGATATTGCTTGTTCATTTTGACTGAAACATAATTCTTCCCAAAATGGGTTTATATTATTCTCCTCAAAAAAATAAAAATCATGATATATGATATTGTTCACAAGTTCCCACATCATCCATTAATTTTGAGTTCCTCACACAATTATCAAAGACAGTGTAATGAAATTCTTGGCTATAGAGTAAAAATTAATTTACACAGAGTACAAAATCGGGTTTAGCCTCATTTCTCTCTACCATGAACAATAAAATGGAAAGATTGAGGAATTCAATAAGGGAATATATAATTTTATTTAAAAAATGGTATGAAATAAAGAAAAAAGATATCCCAATAGGACCTCCATAAACCATTGTGCCTAATAGATGAATACATGAAATTCCACAATGGTGACCCAATACTACCCAGTATATGGAACAAAAGACATCCTACCCATTGAGGATTAATTTTCATCACATTGAATGTCATTTTTTGACAATAATTTTAATGAAAAATGATACATGATTTATTCAATGAGATATAATACCTTGAAGAAAATAGGATTCATTTCATGTATATCAGACAGGGGAATTAGATTAGGAAAGTGAGAATTTCCAACATTAAGGTTGATTTATGCTCCTTCCTCCATGGTGACATAGTTATCAAACTTCAAATGATGATATGAAATACTAAAATGTAGAAAATTTCCAATACAAAGTTGGAATGACCTTCAGTTACCAAAAAATTAAATTCAAATGAATCATACTCTGTGATCGTTTGGGATGGATAGAAAATCACACCACCACAAAAACCATGTTTCTCATGCAGTTGTTCATGAGAAGAGATACGGTCCATGATTTATGACCATCAAATTGTTTAAATCAATAAAAACAATATGACTATAAATTAGGAATTGTGTTCAAATAATTATGACCATAAAATATTTTCATCCCCAAAAATCTGAGAACTATGTAATTAATCAAGTAGAAAACATTGTCAGATATATATGACATTAAGGTACAAATTTGAACATTTCTAGTGCCTGGAATTATATTGTGGCCTTACCCTTGGTAGTTACCATAATATTCCTATGCATCCCAGATGTAAAATAATGAAAAAATAAATCCCTCAGCACATATAAATAAACTATATATTTACCTCATATGAAATCGAAATGTATCATAAGATAATATTATTTATTATACTCACTTGAGATTATATCACGTACTTGTGTCAATCTCCTACAATTCCACTTCCTAGAACTACTTGTGGATTGATTCTTGTTTTCATGGGATACATAGTGATTCGTATACCTTCTTTTGTCTCAATTTCAAATTAAAAAAATTTCACTTTGTCTCATATTACGGTCCAAGATTTATAAACTCAAAAGATGTGTATGTTGTTCCATGATATTCATGTAGTATTCTAGCTTGCACCAACCTCCTTCTATAATTGGTTTTATTTATTTCATTCCATGAAAATTCGACTAAACATGTATTCCCCTATCCTATGTCATATGTCCATAATATATGTGAAATAGTAATAAGGATCACATCAAGTGGTTAAGAAACTTCTTTTCTCCATTCATGTTGGGTTTTTTACTCTTTGACACCGCCTAAACATCATCAATTTACCTACCCATGTTCCAACAAAGAAAACCATAAACTAGCGGTCTTTGTCCATTAATTATTATATTAAATTATTTTCATATTCCCTTCATTATCATGGTTTTATTAATCCCAAATGACTAATCAAAACTTTACTCACACTACTTTACATAGCTACTTGTGGCTTGACATCTATTCCAATTGGATGAAAAGTGATCTGTAGACCATCTTTCATTTTTAGTAACAACAAATTCACGCCAAAAACATTAATTAACCATGGAGATATAGACCCCAAGTATCATTTTGGGCCTCCACCTTTGGTATAAAAAATAATCATATTTATTGACACATTAGAGGTTCATGATTTCCTTATGTCCTCACATGAAGAATAATGGTATGGGAAGCTCAATGTGCATACCCTTTCATCATAATAAAAAAAATTACATTAAACATTATCCATACACTATATAAAGGTGGGTTTTCTCATTTATTAACCTTATATGATTCAGTATTATCACATCTAGGGTTTATTATGAGGTATTTTCTATTTTATGTTTGGCCTTAACTTTTTTACATTTATTACATATTTGGTTTTGAATAAAAAGGATAGTTATCATGATAGAAAGAAGAAGGTTCAAGGATAGTTAATTTTCTTTAGAAAATCTGCAGCAGGCTAGTAATATAAATGCGACCAGTGTAGTGGAACTGTCCATGCCACTTGTCAATCCTCATGGGAATGATCCCCTGCATGTATATCATACGATGAAATTTTTTCCTTTAGAATAGATGTTTAAAAAAAATTCACATGCTCTAGATGATTATGTTGACAAATAGTGTGACCTATTAGATTCATTAGAACATCAATATTCAACCTTTACCATTTCCCTATTTTAACCCTCAAACACCCTCACTCACCCCATTTGACCCGCACTACCATAGGCAATCCTCCAACTCCTCCTTCTCCCCCTTTGGACCCAATTTTTGGGACATTTAACTTATAATATTAATTAAAATGTAAAATATGTTTCACATATCTTATATGGTTCCTTATTTCAGGATATATTCAATCTTATTTATTGTTTTATCACTCTTATACTGGATATATTGACTTATATTGGATACAATCTCTTTTCTTTAAGTTGAATGATTATATATTATGCTTTTTCATTCTTCCATCTGTCATCCCATTGGCACAAATTATTGTTTCAAACCAATTTTGTTTGATTTGAAGAAAGATGTGTGCAATTACATGCCATTCCATTATTTTTTCTTTATTAATATTCTAAATGGGTTTTTATATTTTATGTCTATGGTGTGAAAGGCATTTCCCATGTATTATGGTGTGACTTCAAGCTTCAATTATGATTTACAAATTGTAATTTTTTAATAATGGTTTTAATTTTTGAAATTTTGATGGTATAAATAGTTATTTAACTTGATATAGAAACTAGAATATATCACCTTTTAACCATGTTTATCTTGGAGGATTTCTATAAACTATAATATTTTTTGTGTTGGATGGATAAAAACATGGCGTATATAAAAATTTCTGGTTAAAAACCAAATAAATAAATGATTATGACATTTAGAGAAATAGAACATTTTATTTTACACTTAGTGGATCACAAACAAGAACATTCTATATGGATTGATCACTGACGAATGCATATCTGTGGTCATGAAAAATATAGTTTCTTATGGATTCAACAATTTTGAATTTATTTTTTCTATCACGTTTTAAATGAATATACATTGCTTTTCATCTTATATAAATAAAACCCAATATTATTTTAAACATGTTGGAATTCATTTTTTTAACCAATACAAAAATGTTTCATCTAATTTCATTGCATGGAATGTTTTTTGTGGTATCATACTGTGAAATTAATCCAACCTCCTACATAAACCTTCAAGTGTATATAAATTTTTTTATTTATTATCCAGGTAGAGGATTGGCCTCCCATGGTGGATACGGTGGTTATTTTTTGTAGTGATCATTTAGGAAGGTTGTTGTGGTGGTGACATGGGGTGTCAACACACAATATTAATGGAGTTGTTGTTAGTTTAATTGATCAAATCTCTATTTTAAAAAGGTTTGATTTGAAATGTTCTTATTAAAAATGGAACACACTTTTGTATCATTATACCCCATTTTTATTATAAATTGAATTTTATGTTTATAACTTAAATGCATTAATTTTTCATTGTTAGTAAATTATTAAATTAGATAATCCAAACCCAAAGGAGTGCTGTGTGACCCATGAAAATGTTTCTAGAATGTGAGGATTAGAAACTCCCTTCTGACTTTTTCATGGGTCACTTATCTAATTACAAAGGATCATTTCCCAAAATAGTTTATGAAACAATTGTATCTGATAACATTTTCCCCTTTCTTTTTGTAATTTTATTTAAGAGATTAATGATATATATAATCTATATTTGTTGGGGTTTCAGGTTATGGTTAGTAGTTGGATGACTAGCCAACACACCTTAATAAAAGACTTGGGTCACCATTGGATGATAAGTTTTGGGTTTGACACCTCCTATATGTATGATACATAGGGTTCAGACAAGACATGTTAATTGATATAGGATGGATAAGTTTAAATTTATGATAATATTTTCGATGTTTTGTTTTTGATTTATGGAATATTTAAATTTTTAAATTTTTAAATTTTTTTTTATAATGTGGTGATGGTTTTATTTGTGTTTGATAAATACTATATCATCAGTCCTCACTGATGAACTCCCATGAAACCATAGGAAGAAGTTGGGTAGAATTATCCATCAACAATTGATTAGAATTTAGTTGAGGTAGTGGATAAGGCTATCTGGGAATTGGATCATGGAGAGAGGTTTAGACCTTATTCTGCTAGGGAGGATGAACCAATTCTTGAATGGAATAAAGATCAAGAAATCCTTATAATTAAACACACATATATCTAAGGTATCATGGAATATAAGGAATCTGAGGAGTGGACTAAAAATGATGATATGATTTTTTTAGTTCTCAGGGACTCCTAATGATTATAATGTATTGTGTTATTTGTTCTGGATAAAATGGATAGGATGTAGGTGCTGGTAATCATTAGTTCATTCTGGGAAGAATGATCTAATGTGATGGAATTTTTGCAAGGATTTATTTAATGAGAAATCTTTTCATGAAACATTGACTCTCAATAATACCTTTGAGTTTTTGGATATTCATTTGGGGGATCAAACCATGTTGGAATATGTCATTTTTTTGTAGAAATCTTCAATTTTTTATTCAATGTGGGTTCAAATGAAAAGATTGTGAATAAACTATGTGATATGGGATTGTTGATGAATATACAATCCTAGGTATTCATATTCAATCTAAATACATATTATGAGGTGGTTTATTAAGGCTTGATGGTGTATATTAATAAGGATGGTAAATATAGATTTTCTAGAGTAGATTCATCAGTGGTATCTGGTGGTAATATAACATATAAGAAAAAAATAATGTTTAAAATTCATGATAACATAGGAGTTGGTATCTATACTTTCTAATTCATAATCCTTCATCTATAAGGACTAGTGGTGGGTAATTTGGGTGTCATCTATGTGGAGCCCATGGAAATGTATGGACTACTTTTTCTGCTCCACATAGGCGATGAAAATTATGTGGAATTATATGGAACATAAAAAAAATTTAAAATACGATCTACCAGATAAGGAAAGAAATTGTTCTTCAGCATCTAAGGGGATGAAAAGTTAGCTACTACCAACCAAAATCATTGGTTATAAATATGGTGATGGTGTTTGAAGGGTTTTATCTAATACTATTCAGGTTCAGATTAAGGTAGATCTGAATGATAGTAGTCATTCCAAGGCCCTGACGGAAATGATACACCTTCATTTTATATAGAAGGTTCTAGTGGGATCCAATACATGACCAATAATAGGTATATTTTATGTTGTTATTCCATTTTCCATATACATCACTTTATTTGAAATGGGTTCTTCTAAATCATTCATCTTATTCGGTCTTGTGGAACTGTTGAAATTAACAATTGTTATTATTCCATATTCCATTAATTTGGTTGGTACATTTTTAATTAATAGGGAACATGGTTACCTATTTTTTCAGGCTCCCTTGCTCTATTAGTGGTTGAATTAGAATGAGACTTCTTTTTTATTAACATCAATCTGTTCTACAAATCCAATGAAATAATTTGTTGGAATGTTTCAATGAAAATATTGAATGTTATCATCAATGTGTAACCTTTATGGTACCTAATTTGATTAATCGTGTATTAAAAGGTGAATGGGATCCATGAGATTGTTGAGTTGGACCTACAATTATAGTGTTTAATAGCCTCTTTTTCCAGGTCTCTTTGCTTATGTTGGTAGGTTGTAGTAATGGCCGTGGGAGTGGGTTTCCTATTATATTAGAATAATTTTCATAGGTGTTTCCTAATAATTTATAATGGTTACCCTAGATAAGTATATAATTTTCATCATCATATTGGTATTGGGAGCATAATTGATATAACTTCTATTCGATCATATTTCCCTCACTGAGTAGTGGGAATTAATTATATATCTAGATGACTAGGAATCCAAAAATATTAATTCACCCAGTGTATCACATTGGTCCACCCTAGGTATTTTTTCTAAAATTTAATATGGATCCCTCCAATTTCACATTGACTATCATAAGATAAAGAAGGAAACAATCATGATTAAATAACTATTTTCTCTAGTTGATGACCTATTTGGTCATATCAATAGGGAAATATGGTTTTACATGAATTACATGCAATCTGGGTACTATCAAGACATGGTTAGAGACACCGAAATTCCAAAGGCATGTTTCAGAAGTATGTATGGCCACATAAATATTTATTTATTCCTTTTGGGTTGAAAAATTCTTTGTTGGTTTTCCTGTCTCCATTGAATCAGTGATTCAAATGTTCCATGACTCCATTTTTCATGGTTTTTTTAATTAAATCCTGGTTTACTATGGGATAGAGGAAGAGCATGAGAAGCACATTAGTTTAATTTTTTGTGATCTTGGGGAAAATCATATCTATTAATGATCCCCATGAACACATTTTGGATATGGGAAGTCACATTACAAGGACATGTGATATTAGAACATATGTTTACAGTGTGTCCAGATAAAATCATATCAGTGATTTTCTAGGAGCAACAAATGAATTTCATCAAGGTCAGGAGTGTCTTGGCCATGGTGGGATATTATATATGGGTTTTAAAATAATGTTTCACTACTAAATTATCCCATGACTATACTAACCTACACTTTCATACATTAACATTAAAATTAATTTTCATGACACAAAATTCATTATACAACCAAAAGCTCAATAACTGTACAAGCCTAGTGCCTATTGAAACATGGAAACATAAACATTGGTACATAAGTATGATAAATTATTTACACCTAGGTTCTTCTTTACCATAACCCCTCTTAGAAACATTAAACATGATACATTTCATCATAACATAGAGAATGAAACCTAAAATGAAGTGTAGTAAGATTCGCAGTATGTGTAAAAAAGGAAGAGATGAAAGCATAATCATAAGAATAAGAGTATAAGATATTAATCATAACAACATAAGGTCACAACATTTATATCAAGTATCATATACATGAATAATGTAAAAAATAAGGGTAGTTCATATGAAATCATCGTAACGAAATAATCCTTGAAAGACTAACATACGAATAAGGCAAGGAATTTTGACTAACACATAAGCATGCAAAATGATTTTTATAGTAGTCAAGGAATCACTTCCATGGCATCAGGGTAACATGGGTTCTCTTAACATACCATATTGGTATTCATGGTTCATTCCCATCACCATCATAGTAATAAAGATTTACTCCTAAGGTTATCTTAGTATATCTTATGGTATATAAATTCTTACATAAGGCATTTTAGAGAGATATAGGTCCCAACCATCTCATAATTAAATCTTTTATTCAATTTCCAAAAAATCATAAACAATCATATCATAACCCAAGAAATAAATTGGGTTTCATAAATATGTAATCATATCATAACCTATGGAAAAATAAACAAGTTTCGATGTAATTTATTCAAATGAAAACCCCACACAAAGAAGTGTTCTTCAAAATCATATAATCCTTTTCAGATAAAAAAGTTTAAAAACATCATTCATTCAAAACCTAAACCATTAAATGAATGTATATTAAGGACAAAATTTAATCATTTCCCTTTAATGGAATGATAATGATCAAAAAATTTCATCATATATGGGAAATAATTTTGAATTATCTTTTAATAACACTTCATGAATAAAATATCCTTTCTTCATTGAAATGGTTTTTTATTAAAACAAATGATTATTTAAAAAATATATTTATTAAAAATTGATTTGGAAACGTTCGGAGGAATATTTTCAAAAAAAATTAATTTTTTAAAATTATTATTCCATGAAAATGATTTTAAGATATGATATTATTACATTTTTGAAATCATGGTTTTTAAAATAAAATAAATTTCCATCTAAAGTGGGAAATATAGTCAGATTTTTTTGAAAAAAATCGTAATTATCTTAAGTACTAATGTGGTTAAATATTTTTTTAATATGTAGATATATATTGAATAAATTTATGAGAACAAAAATAATTATTATTCTTGAGGGATGAGTCGTCTTATTTCATCAATGGAATCATACACATAAGCAATCCAGATAAATGATGAGACTATTTCAATAAACTCATACAATATGGTAACCTAGGTTACTACTCTTCATGTTATAAAATTAAATTATATGAATCATATAATATCAAGATAATTATATTCAATATATAACATGTCAAATACATATAAATATTAATTTTTGTGCATAACAAAACAAGAGTCTCAGTGAATGAAAATTGAGACGAAACTATCTTATGATTTTGATAAACATTGAAATAAAAAACTCCATAAAAAATATCATATTATTGATATGTAAATACACATAAAATTAAGAATCGTGTAATACATTTATGGGAATTATATACACCATAAAAAATAAAATAGTGATGAACATGGAATTTATCACACTGATATAAAATGTAAGATGAAATTACCTTACCTTGTATCTTCACTCCCATTATACTAATTAACTTCTCTTGTATAAAGAATAAAAGTTATTATACATCTATAAAGTAACCATAATATTATATATAATACCATATATGGTTTTTTTGTTAATTTCTCTCACCCTCATATTAACATGTCTATTTTAATGTTTAATTTTGGGTAATATCTACTTTGTTCTTCCTAAATGAATATTTTTCATGATTTTCTTAGATAGATCATTATATAAGTAATTATAGAATGTAAAAATCATATATGTACCATATATATTCAGTATACATGTATTTATAAAAATATAAAAAATCATGACCGAGGAAATGGAATCCATAATTGATGGAGATGGTAGGTTATATGTATGCAAGAACGATATTTATGTTTTTTTCTCATATTTAAAGAATGTAATTAAATGACATATATAATATCAATAAAATAAAATTATTATGTTATATATATCATATTTATTCAATAAAACCATCCTTAACACATTCTATTTAATGTGTGAATGAATTGCATCACTTTGAGGAGGTGGTAGTCCAGAGGTCCATGGATGATGTTATCATATATACATAAGATGGAAGGTATAAAAGTGTGGGTAATTAACGTATTGAATAATAATATGGACATAATTAATTAAATATACATAATATATAAAAATTAATTCAATAATATGTATGATACATGAAATGTGGTAAAGTAAAAATTAATAATCATCATTTTGTGAGGCGGTAGTTCGTCACACACATAAACAATAGGGTTGTTACCCATTAGATGAAAGTGTTTATATTTAGATAAAACCCTTATCATAAAAAGAAATCCATATATTTATTATATATTTATTTTTTTATAATCATGAAATAAGTAGATTTGAGGGGGTAGAGGATGGAAATTAGACTAAAGAGTTCAAGGAAATTTGTTACCTCTTCTTGTGGTAACTTCATTTTTTTTAAACCAATGGTATTCTGTGGATAGATTTTTGCCCAAGGGTTGTATTCTCAAATGAGGGGGGGATTTCAAGGAAATATTTTTTCAGATGTTTTTTATAAAATTTTTCTTAAGAGTTGTTACAAAATGGGAGGATATGAGGCTTTTTTATAGCAGACGGGGAGTGGTACTCTTGTAAATTTTGGATAACTGAATTCCAACCACATATTTTACATTGAAAGTGGATCTAATAATGGAAATCATTATATTAATGGGGATAAATATTCAAAAAATTTCCATATAATGGCTCTTGGAAATGTTTTTAAGTCATTTTGGGCCATAAGATTGCGTTTTAGTTCATTGTTAGGTGATTTTTCTCTTAATTACTATAATTAATCTCAATCACCTACACTAATATTTTAAAAAAAAAAATCTACCCATACTATAAATTATAAATTATTCTAAATCAAAATATTGAATACATTTTTTTAATTTTCAATAAAATAAGTTGGATATATTCTTTTATAATTGATCATGTATATTTAAAGAAATTATGGGTCTATGAAGTAATAAACGTTCAACAATTTTCAATGTTTTACATCCAATTTTATGTGACATTGGTTCTAACTAACAAAATTAAAATTATTGATGTATATTTTATATATTCAAAAATAAAAAACAAATTATAATATAATTTTAGTATATAATTTAATTAGATGAAAAATTAGTTTTTAATTAAGATTTAGTACTTTTCAATATTCATCAAAAAATCATGTTCCTCAAAAAAATATTAACAAATCATCCAAAGATAATTTTGATGTTATAAATTAAAAAATGTACATTATATTGTGAAATTAAATTTCTATATGTTTCTAATATTAATTTATTTGTTTCCAATATAAAATATAAAGTATTTCACTAGAGAAAACTGTATTTTCAAACCAATAAAAACTATTCAAAAATTTAAAATTTACATTATCAATAGTTTTATTAATTTATAACCATTATGAATAAAAGATGATTTTCATCACTATTCATTTTACTATTATTAATTAATTTTTAATAGATAAATAATTTTAATAATCGTTAAAATTAAAAGATGTTTCGTAGAAAATCAGTGTTGCATGTAACACACACCAACATAGTGTTGTGTGTAAGGAATGTTTGACTTAGTAAACTGAATAAAATAAATGAAAATTGATTGATTTATGAAAAAAGTTCCACAGAAATCCTAGTTTGTTACATTATAAACCTTTTAAAATTAATTTCCTCCATCATTTGGGTAAAAAAATGAGGATACAACTATATCATTGTATCCTCAGGTTCCTACATAGCTTACACTAACTGGTAATTTCTCTATAAAACCATGACCAGGTGAGTGATCATGATTCATAAAGAAATACCTATATGACCTATAATTTCCATTATTTGGTCCTAATAATAAATATCATACTCCAATAGTATGATCATTTAATTCATTACAGTTGAAGCTTTAGGTATGTACATCCTGAAGAGAGATACATCGAACACATCATGGACATGAGAGATATTTGGATGATGTTTTAAGTGATAGTCTACCATCCTTATACTATCATGAATATTACAGGGACTAATATAGATATGTATTAGTTTCAATTTCTTCCCAAATCTCATAAGATTCAATCATATAGAGAGTCATAGAAATAATTTCTCACCAACATCAAATTCTACATCATGCTTATGGCTCTGAGCATAAATTTCATTTCGACTTTGACATGTCGTGATATACTGTGGAACGAATCTAAAATCATCTATAATTTCATCAATTATCTCATTTCCCAATATATTTCATTCTCCAATATCATCCAAGCACATTTTAACTATACATTGTTTCCTATATGGTGCTTCATATGATTACATCTTAATTCTTGATGGAAAAATATTATTTTATGAAAACTCAAAGAAAGGTGTTGATCCCATCATCCATTAAAATCTATAGAACATGATCTCATAAAATCCTCTAGAGTTTGAAATTTTATTCTATATCGAACATCTAAAAGAGGATGAAAAGTACTGTAGAAACATAATTCTCTATCAAGAACGTGCTGAAGAATTTGTTAGAACATAGAGGTAAAACATAGATCTCGATATGATAAAATGAAATATGGAACCTAATTCAACCTTTAAACGTCCTTAATTAATATCATAGAAAATTGATCAATATATATTAAAATTTTATTGCAATTAAATGTGTTGAATTATTAATGTCGTCTACTACCGTCCATATAGAATTAACACATTTATAGATTTTGGGCAGTCCCATGAAAAAATCGATAGTGATGTTCTTCCATTTCAATTATTCTATGGGTAATGCATACCAAATATCATTATAATTTTATCATTAATCCTTAACATAATGGTATACCATTATCCAAGATTTAAATTTTGTGATACCTTTGTTCATTCCATAAAACCAGTTGTATTATTTCAAAACCCTGTATATCATTGTACATCTATGATGAATAATGAATAAAAACATATAAGAATCCTCTAATAGCTCATTCTACAAATCATGAATGGATGAATCACATACACTATTCATAAACATTATCATTCTATCATAATCACAATTAAACTCAAGAAAATATCTAACTTTCTTTTGCATATCTACATATTCTAGTGGCGCCTTTTAATCATCACTTGGAAAGAAGTCTGATCATTCATTTGAAAAAGGAAAATTTTACCCTTTATTTTTGATTTATAGATCCATCCATTGAATATAATGAAAGATTATATCTTTTTTGATCCTCATCATGGATAATATAGCATGATATCTACAACTCAAAGTATCATCTCCCTTGTTTTCTAAGCAGGGTTGGTAATATATTGAGGAGTCTTATTACATTATCAAATCTAACCATCTCCAATGGAACCCGATCAACTCATTCTATATTAATATATATTTTACACTTTTATGTTCATTATATATATATTTATCACACATTTTTCTATAATGATAATTCCATCATATATGTAATTAATAAATTTATTATTCTAACTCAAAATCATGAGTTGGGTAATTTTTCACATGACTATTCAACCACTATCAGTCATTACTAAAAACTATTTTATTCATTATAAGAACACATCACAATGCCTTCATGGATGCATCATTAAAATTAAAATCCCTTTTATACTACATGGTAATGTAATAAAAGTTGTTCTTTCTAACATTCTCTTTAGTTCCTCAAAATTTCCCTCCCATTCATCTTCCCAATGAAACATGAAATCCTTCTAAGTTAACTTGGTCAGAATAATATTTAGTGATGATAAATTATACAAAAACTAGCAATAATATCTATCAATGCAATGGATGTTAAGGATATTAGTTACCATTTTTGGTCCTGGCCAGTTTCTAATATCCTCCATCTTTGAAGGATCGACTACAATACCCTCACTTGAGATTATATGACCCCCAAAAAATCTATTTGGAACTAAAATTGAAATTTTTTAATTTTTTCATAAACATTATAATTCCATTGGGACCTTTGTACAATTATAAAGTGGATTTAATCATCTTTCAAGATCATTGAATATAATATAACATCATCTATATAGATTACCATAAAATTATTCAGGTAATATATAATGACTCTATTCATGATATCAATGAAAATAATATTAGAATTACTAATATCAAATGTCATAACAATATATTAATCGTATAGAAACCTTTTAAGCATCATCTTCTTCGGTATATCCCCTTTATGGACCCTCAATGGATTAAATCGTAAATTAATGTCAATGTTGGTAATGTATTGTTATCTATGTTATTGATCAAACAAGTCATCAAAACCAGGATGTGTATAATTGTCTTGATCATGATTTGAATCAACTCGCAATAATAAATGCAGAGTCACATCGATCAACATTAAATTAACAAAAAAGGAACATATGTACCCCAAATTGAAACACTTTATCGAATGAATCCCTTATAATGGTTTTCGTAGAGTTTCTACATCATGTCCATCAACTCAACTAGGGCTCTGATATAGGGAATATTTGAAAGGTGGACACAACCAGGTATGAGTTCAATCTAATCTCAACATAAAATATTTGTGTAACTCAAGGAAAATACATTAGAAAGACATCCATAAATTCTCATATCATATCATTATCATTAATTTAGAAATTCTCCCAAATCATTTGAAATAAAAAAACCCATTTTGAATTGGAATGATGGTCAACACACTATATGTAATATCAATAAGAAGTTCACACATATCATTAATATTATGTATAGTCATATAAGGATTTTAAATATCAAATGTAACTTTTCTTTGTCAGTAATTGATGCATGATTTATGTATAGAAATCCAATCTAGGACTAAAATGACATCAAATTAAACCAAATTAAAAATGGTAGGATATAAAGGAATCAATACCCACAAACAGGAGTCGAAGAGGAATCATATTCATGGTATAAAATGATCCCAAAAAAATGTTTTTTCACTTATCATTCCACATCATTTTGTTTTGGTGGAATATAAATAACTTTAGAAAATTTTTTACATATGAATGGGTGGATAGATCTAGAATCACAATATACATCATAACTTCTAGAGTGGATAGTATGTGTACCTTCCACCATTTCATTACTGAAACACATGTTATAATTATATATTTCATGAGATATACCCTATTCCCTTGTCGTAAGAGGTTGGTGAAACTGATCAACATCACCATCCCTCGGGTCTGGTTAGTGGTTAAAATAATTTTCTATCTCCTTACACAGGTATAATTTGAATATTTTCAGTATTTTCACTATTAGTTAACTCCTTTCCATCTCATTGGAAGTCAAATGTCTAATGGACTTCCGTTACTCATATTAAACATTTATTGAATCCTTTAATAAAATTTCATCTATAATTATTCCAAAATATAGAGCATAAATGAAATACCATATTTTTGGTTTCATATTTTCTTAATTTTCCATTAAACTATATATTACATTTCTTTTCAAAACAATGGGATTGATACTTGACTCTGACCCCCCATATCAACCATAATTTCACCATTAACAATATATTAAAATATATTAATGTCTCTTATAGATAACATCTTTCTTAGTCAAATCTTTAAGACACTGAAGAACCTATCATCTTTATATTTGTGTTGGATGATAATTCATGAAGCGACCATGGAAGTGTCATGAAATTATCCTCAATATTATCAACAACTTCAATATCCCTTTCCATAAACACATGAAACTGATCCAACATCTTGGAATGAATAACTTAAGGAAAGTACTTTTTGAAAAATATGATAATGAACTCATCTTAATCTAGAGATTCATTTTCATCAGACGACCTCATATTCTTTATTAGAGTCCACCAATGGTAAGCTTTACCTTCTAATTTATAAAAAAGATTGAATTTTGGATTATATGAACACTAAATAATAGAGAATATCTTTTTAGTAGTATTGATCCATTGTTTAGTAACAAGTGGAATAGAAGACAAACTAAAGGATGGTCAATGTTGTCTCATGAAGGAATTGGCATAATATTGTTCCCTCTATTGCTCATTTGGAATTCAAATGTAATTCTTAGATTCTGAAAGTTTTGTTAGCATAGAAATAATATTTTTCATTCCTACTTCCATAGAATTTTGTTTCCTAGGAGAAAAGACATTTCATTTTCAATAATATTCACAATTAACTTTATTCCATTGGGTTTCATCCATTGACTAAAACCAAAATCATAGTGCATGAAATAGTTATCACAATGTTAAACCACATATTCATGGAAAGTCACTTATAGGATGTCTATATATTACAACATAATTAATTTATGATACCTTAAGTTAATATTATGTTATACATAACCAAAATATATTTATTTCCTTCATGATGATTCATGAAGAGTTTGTGAATTTCCAAATCATATCCCCCAGGAGTGTCAAACTTGTTATATATCAAGACTTGTTGTTGTGTATCAGGTTATGCCGAGTCAGCCTCGACACACCATGTAATATATTTTACCCTTACGTACATCTATTCTAAAGCCAAATAAAATTTTTGTATCCTTATAGGGATGAATTTCAATGAAACTAGTCACTATTTAAATCACTAAAATTCGGATACATTTTACTTCACCTTTTTCTATCCTTAAAATTATCCGTATACATGTATTTGGGATCCCACTAAGGTATTCTCATCGAATATTATAAATGTTAAAAAAAACCTTTTCATTGATACCAACTATAGAGACTATAAAATTCAATACATTAATATTACATATCTTTTTCACAATACATAAAAAATTTACAAAGAGATTCCCAAATAATGTACTTGTCTAGAGCCTTTTGAAATAGGGAAACATAAATACTGGTACTTATGTGAGATAAATTATCTCCCATATGGTTTTTCATGAATATAAACATTCTATGACACATAAAACATAATATATATCTTCATAAAAATTGTAAGGTTACATAAAAATATGTGAGCCAAGATGCTCTGTAATGCTAAACAATGTACATATGTTGTAATAATAATGAACATATGGGTATAAGAACATAACAATAAAAAGATAAAATCATACCTTTCATATCAGAGAACTTATACTTGAATCATTGAATACGTATTAGAAGTCTATAAGACATTTATCATAATAAAATAATCCATTAAATCATATCATAGTAATATGTAAGGAATTGTTACAGATATATAAGCATGTAAAATATTTTAATTATTGTCAAGGAATCACTACCATGGACATCTTGGTTGTATGGGTTCACTTCCCATACCATCATGGTAGTCATTGTTTACTCCCATGACCATCTTATTTGTATGACTTATCTCCCCATAAAATCAAGTTTCTCATGGTTCACTCCCATGGCCAACTTATTAGTCATGGTTTACTCCCCATATCATCTTTTTTTCATGATATTTATACATTTACCCAACAATTTGAGGGAGATATAGGTCTCAACTATCTCATAATGAAATCATAATATATGTTCGATAAAATCATAAAAAATTCAAATAAATACCCATTAAAATAAATTTATATCACAAACATGTAATAATGTCATAACATGTGGAAACATATATTGGTTTCATAATAATTACATAAAAATATTTACTGTTTAATAGAAGATGGTCTCAAAAGATTATAATTTGTGATAGAGAAATAAGTTTTAGAAACATCTTGAAACCAAAAAATTAATAATTCATAGATCATATATGAATGGAAGTATTGAATCATTTTCCTTTTAAGACATGTGTATCACCAAAAGATTTTATCTTATATAGGAAATAATTTTGATTTATCATTTAAAAACATTTATTTAGAAAAATACCATTTCTATAATAAAAAAATTCTATTTAAAACATAAGATAACTTTGAAAATATTTTTCACATAAATTAGATTTGAAAACATATAAATAATATTTTAAACACATTAAACATTTCTAAACACTTTATCGGGATAATTAACTCCAATGTTCATTTGAAAACGTTTATGAAAACTTTTTTTTAATCATTTTTTTGGAAATACAAATGATTTCTAAATTAAGAGAGAAATTAAGTAATTTTTTCTCATAAAAAACATTATTTATTATCATAAGTTAAAAATAGTGAAACGTTTTATAATACATAGTGATATATTGTATTAATAAATCAGAAGAAAACTCATTGTTTTTTTAGATATATGGAATATAAGAATATTTTAATTGAAGCATAATAATAAATAATTTTGATAAACAATCAGATTGACTCAATAAACTCATCCAAAATGGTAACATGAGATCATAATCTACCAAAAAGAAAATAAAATGATATGAATAATAAAATAACATTAAAATGAGAAGATTCATGTTATAACATGTCAAATACACCTCGAAAATATATTTTAGGTGAATAAACAAATGTGTCTCAAAGATAGAAAATTTTGAAAAAACTATATTAATGATTTTATAAATTTTGAAAAATAAACCCCATGAAATAAAGATAACCTAATGGATATATAAATAATAATAATTTTATTAATCATATATATAATTCATGGGAATTATATACACCACTCAAAAAAAGTTGTGAACATGGCTTGTATCTCACAAATATTAAAACGGGGATGGAATTCCATAACATTATGGCATGACTCTCATCGTAAACATTCAAACCCCTTATATAATAAATATATGACTTTATATATATAAAATAACCATATTCTTATATATAATTCCTTATATGGTTTGATTAGGACATTATATTACCCACATATTAACAATTCTATGTTAAGGTTTAACATCGGATAATATCTGCTTTGTTCCTCATACATGTTTATTATTATTGATCATCTTACGAAGATCATTATTTACGTACTTAAAGGATGTAAAAAATTATATGAATATAATATATATTCATTATATATGTATTTATAATATTATATAAAATATATATATATGAAGTGGAATACACAATTCATTGAGATGATAGGTCGTACGTATGCGGGAATGTTGATTCTGTTTCGTTATTGTATTGAATGAATGAAGGAAAATAACATTTATAATATTATTTTAGTATAATTATTATGATATATATCATTTAATGTCATTAAAACCATCCTTATCACATTCCATGTAATGTGTGAATGACCCACATCACTGTGATGGGGCGGTAGTCCACACATTAAAAAAAGATGTTATCATATTTACACATGTTTGAAGGGATAAATATGTGTGTTAGAAAAGAAATAATAAATAATATATAAATAATAAACATAATATATATCGTATGTAAATTTTTTTTTCATTTTAATTCCCAACCATGAATGTTGGTAATGGAAAAATGAACAATAATCATTTCATGAGGTGGTAGTTTTTCATACACGAAAACATTAGGTTTGTTTCCCATTTGATGGATATCTGAGTAATTTTTGGTTGACACATTTGAATAAAAAACATAGTATATTTATTATACCCTTATTTCTTATAATCAAAAAATAAAGATATTTATGTTTTTGGATAATGGTAATAAAACTAATGATCTTAAACAAATATGGTACATATTCTTTGGTTAACTCATTTAGGTTTTCAAATAAGGGATTACTTGGATGTCTTTCCTCCGAAAATGATGAAACTAAATTGTGGTGAGATATTTTTAGTATCTATATGGGTCTATTGTGTAAATTACAATCTATATTATGAGTTTTGAGGATGTGGGAGGAGAGGAGACCTTTTATAGTGGAGATGAACATGCACAATTGTGGATATTGGAAAAGGGAATTCCACCCATGTAGTTCCCATTAGAAGTGGCTACCATAACAAACCCATTTTGATCCATGGGATTATAGGGTCTAAATATTTCCATCCAATATATTATGGAAATTTTTATTGGTCATTTCGGTCATTACATTTGTGGTTTAGTTCATCGTTAGGATAATTTTTCACTAAATTATTATAATTCGTTTTAAACAATTTCACTAATATTTTTGGTAAAAAAATAATTTGGACATTTTAAAAAAATTATTTCTATTCCAAATATGGGATCCATTTTTCCAAATTCTATACACATATGTGGCTTAAATTTAATTAAAATTAATCCTGTAGATAAGACGACACTGCATAGTTTTAATATAAAAATGATCAAAAACATACCAAGTATTTATATACAATTTGAATGTGATATTTTTTAAAATTACCTAAATTGTATTACATTATGTATAGTTGAAAAAATTAAAACTTATAACCAAATAAAAATATTATATACTATTAAAATAAACTTGATGAAAAATGATGTTTGAATTAGAATTTAGTATTTTCACTATTCATAAAAAAAAGTTACTTAGAAAAATCTAAAAACATCACCCTAATATAATTTGAAATTATTATTTATGAACATATTTTTATTTTATAAAATTAAATTTCTTAATTTTCTAAAAAAATAATTCATAGAAGGACTGAAATGTAGTCCATTTGAGAAAATAGTGTTTTCAAACCTATATACATTAGAAAAAATTATATTTTTCATAATTATTATGTTTTACATATTTAAATCCATTATGAATTATATTTTAAAATTAGTTATTAAAATTAATATTATTATGTTTCGTGGAAATGTTATAATTATCCATTTTAAATAATTATAATAATTAAATTATGTTTCATAGAAACATAATGGTGCATGTAATGCATAAAAAATCAGGGTTTTGTGTATGGAATGATTGAATTATTGAAATGAAAGAATTAATTTAAAATTAATTCATTAATGAAATAAACGGTTGATAAAGACTCTTGGTGTTTTAATGACAATATTAATATGAAAAGAGGAAATTTTTTAATGGAGCGGTGAATGTCAAGAATATTCTGAGGTAATCAAATGTTGACCGACCACTGCCCCTAATTCAATACTACCTAAATTTATATAGGAATATATGTTAAAATATTATGATTAGGGTATGGATCTTGGGTTTTAATTAACACTGACTGACCATGTGGTGGTGTAAAACCTAGAAAAACTCTAACCATAAGATATTATTTTCTGAACCATTGAACACGAATATAATATCTCATGTTGGTCATAATAACCCAGAATCACCACCTATTTGATGAGAAATTTAAAGTCCACATAGAACACAATAGTCTGAATTATATATAATCTCAAAAGTATGTAAACATGCGATAGCATTTATGGGTTGAGTACCATCAAGGGTTTGATATTCGGATTCTAGATACCATGGAAATTGCTAATTTGGTGGAATATTCCCTAATCAAGAAAATGTGAGTTCATTTTTAAATAGAGTCTAGTGATAAATAGAATTTGATGTGGATTTTTCACAGAACACTTGAAATCCAAGGATCAAAGGTGAGTTATATTCAAGTGTAGAATTTAGATGTATCCCTCTATGTTATTATATAATTAGAGAATAGAAACCTATATATGAGTTTTTTTAAGCACTATAGGATACTTATAAATTTCGGGGAGGGGTATGACTACTGCTCCATGTCTTTATAGGTAATTTGATTTTTTGAGGTCCACTTTATGGTGATGTTATCTCATTGAATTATTTTGATGCGGGATTTCTTCCAGTATAAGTTGTACATTCAAAATGGTAACACTATGATGTTTTATTATGTAAATCATCATTTATAGTTTTTTTGCATATTGCATGATATTTCATACTTCATATCCCGGTGTTAAACATGTCCTAAAATTAATTCCAAGTGCCAAATTATCTCGTGTATTATTCACCCTATCACTTTTCCTACATAGAAGTGGGGAGTAGTTTCCATGAACATCATCATTGGGTTTCCTATAGACCCCAGGTAATGAATGAAATTTGGATGAATATTTTCCACATGATAATGTCTCTCATTTCATTATGAACAAGCATTTCACCATTGTGGAATAACTATTTTTTTATTATAAAGCATTTTTTGGGATCCATTGAGTGTCATCACCAATATTTTTAGAACATGGCTCCCATTTTAGCTCCCAATTATGGATTGGTATTATAAATGAAATGGGATCTAAAGTCCATCTTTGCAAGGAATATCATCCCCAAATATATTTTCACACTGAACTAATGAACCAAATTTTAGAAGATTAGTGTCATGCAAGAATTCTTGATTTTAGAGGCTGATAGTATAAGCATCTAAAATTTGTGGAATTTTCATTAATGAAATATTTACCAATCCTTGACAAATATTTTTCTACTTGAATCACTTTATAGACATCCATGTTAGTAAACCATGTGATGGATGGATGTGGGAATGAACTCTTTGTTGGGACAGAGTCTTGTGAAGGAGACATGTGATAATTTTTTATTGATCATGTAGTGGTTATTGATAGCACAGAGTATCCAAAGATTGTATTCCAATTAGAAATATAGGGTCATTTTTTAGTAGGTGATAGGTTTTTCACAAAGGTGACTCCTATAATTGTTCTCCATCATCATGAAAAATACAAGAATCAAATGTTGAGGTATGTATGGCTTTTGATATTATCAAATGAAGTTGTAATTTTTTCGTACTGATTAGAATTATCATCCTTGTAAACTTAAATATATTATGTGTTCCAGGTCCCTCAATTTAGGAACTATAAACCTGACCTATCCCATGGTTTGGAAAAAGAATAGATAGAGCTATAATTATATTTATCTATGTTCAGTCATCCATTGTGGATTATGGATTCCCCAGTGAAATTTGTTGATTGGAAATCCATAAATTTGTTTTTGATCTGTGGGTATAATAGAAATGATGATCAAATGACTTGGCAGTGGAAAGGATGGGTGGAGGAGAAATATCCATATTTCCTTATCGATCATACATCAATTAGACTTTCTAAGGGATGATGTTTTATAATGGGTATAATTTCAACATGCATGGTGTTATTTTGAGGTATTTTCTCTTTATTTTTTATCTTAACATTATTTCATGTCTTATGAAAGTTTTTTAAAGAAATATTTTAGTTTTTCTACAAAACATTATGTGCTTCATTGTTTGTTCATGGTTATTATATATTATGATCCATAATTCTAAAAATTCATAATAGGAATGTGGCACTATCCATGCTACAACCCACTCAAGATGTGTGTCTTCCCCATCTTGGTAAACCATGATACCACTTTTTCCTATTTTAAATATGTGTATAGTCGTTGGCATAGGGTCTAGAAGACTGTGTGACAAGTCAAATTAGTTAGAAATTTAAAATAATAACTTTTCTCATCAGATATTTTAACCCTTGAAAACTCCTCATTCACCCCAATTGACGCCCTCTACCATATCCACTCCTCCATCACCCATTCTACTTCTTCTCGACCTATTTTTTTGTATTTGAATATTGAAGAAACATCATGTATATTCCTCCTCTCTTCCCTTCTTCTCTTTTTTTTTCTATACTCTCTAATTTTTTTATATCTCACTTTTGCAGCTATTATGTTGAAATATTTTGGGTTTAATATCTTTTAATTAGAACAAATATTTCTGGTTTTTGTGTTCCCATTAATCCTAAAGTCCTCCCTTTGGCATTACTCATGGATTGCAACTCAATTTGAGTTGTTTAAAGAAATTAGTTGGTTGATCCAATCCATTATATTATTTTGTGATTTTATTATTCTTTCATTAGTTTCTAATCATGTTTAATAAATTATCTAGGCCATTTGGAAGGATCTTCAATAGTATTTGGTTTGATTTCATGGTCTAATTGTTAACTTCCCTTAGTAAATTGTTGTTTGAGATTCATGGTTTAAAATTTTTTAATTGTAATTGTATAATTGGTGATATCAATTGATATAGTAATTGGAATATAGAAATGGAGATCTTTGGGTATCTAGGTAGGTTTTAATACATTAGTATTCCATTTGGGTTGGCTGGGAAATGATCATTTCTCTTCTAAAAGTTCATTCAATAACACTACATAAAATAACGATGATGACTTAGGGAAAAATAGATGGTTGGTTGTGACCTCTTTAGCTACTCCTCCATGAGAACATTATATATGGATTGATCACCAAGTTATTAAGATCTTATGTCCTAAAAACATATATTCATATGTATTAGACCACATTTTATTGATTCTCTTTTAACAATTTTTAATTTGCTTTTAAATTTTTTATGTATTAAATAAAAAAACATTGTTATCATTCAAAAACATAAAATTCATCATTTTAAAAACTAATATGTTATTTATTTATTTAATGTAATTTAATGGAATATTTTTGCTGGAATCATACTTTTAAATTTATATCACACCCTACAAAACTCTTTAGGATTCAATATTCATTCTTACGAGTTACCCAAGTAATGGAAGGACATCCATGATGGTGATGGTGGTTATTCATTATAGAGATCCATTTCTATAGGTGGTAATGGTAGTAACCTGGGGTTTCAACTCAAATGCTTCATGGATTTTTTTCAAAATAACCACGTATTTTTTGAGAAACTTTTTTTAGCAATACTTTTCAAATTATTAACAATGTTTTTTATTCTTATTTCTGCTTTTTTATTCCATGATTTGGATGATGATTTACTCATATGAAATTATTTTTGTTTTTTTGGTAAATTTCTTCATGAATTAAACTATTTCAAAATCAACACTATGTTTCCCAAGGACTATATTCCTATACATGGGGATATAGAATGACCATCTAACAAAGTGACGGGATGATTTGAGTTTCAGGTTTGATGGACTCTTGAAATGGATTGTGAAAAGTATTCTCAATTGAGAGAAAACCACCAATCAGAAAATCTGTCCTATAAAACCTCTATAAAAAAGTATTTAAAGCTTAATTTCCATAATCATTGGACACTTTGTGATGATTTATAATCACATTTTGTGTCCAGCCCATCCATTGTCTCATTATAGGGTATTTCCTCCCACTAACATTCGTACATCTTCTTTGAAATGGTTTGTTATGTTTTGTGTGTGAGATAGTATCATTTGTCATCCTTTCATGGGGGATTCTCACACATTCATGCCCCACAAGAACATTTTGGATTTCATTCCCCTTTATTATAACATATATAACCTGAATTTACTATCATCCATAGTCCCCGTTGTAAAACATTAATCCTCAATGCCCAATATTCTCAATGCACAATGTTAAACTGAAATATTAACTAGAAAACATTATTGATGCCTCATAAGATAAAAATTATATGAACAAAATTCCAACATCCTAAGAGCATTGTGTTAAACTATAGGATTCACTATATGGAGTTCATATTCTTCATGTGATAAATTTGGTAAGATAAAACAGACATCCTTAAAAATGATGTTAAACTATACACTTAATGCATATAACACTGTGATTCCTCTCAAAATATATATGGTGTGGACAAAAATATCATACCTGATATGGTATCAGTAATCCTCATATGATAAATATGATATGGAATAAAAATAAAATCATTTTAACATGATGTAAAATTATATCCTCACATTGTATGAATCTATGATGCCTCATAATATTAGATGATTCAATATCCTCTACAAAGAGGACATCAACCATCCGGTGTTAGTCTCCTACCTCAAAACATCCCAGAATTAAATTTTCGTTGGTTACTATCCTTTAAAGTTACATAATATTACTTAGATATCTCATCATATTCCTAGGCTTACTATCTTTTTATTTCTGGGGCGTTCCCCTAGAAGTTATTCTTGATTCTCACATATCAGCATGTTAATCTATTTCACTTGAGTGAGTGGGGGAATAACTACTATGGAAGAAAATACTTCTTCTATTTAATGTTTCGCATCCACATATCTGCATTTTTATTTCATAAATTTGGGTATTCATCATCATCTTGACCTGAATGGCCTCACTCGCAGTAATATTTCTTGGCCAATATGTCTCATTATCATCCTAGGACCACACCATGAACTATATATTATAACAAATACGTGTCCCATGTTATGAACTTAGGAAATAGTCCCCCATCCTTAACTGATGAGGGTATATGACCTCTGTTCCCATCATAGTCAATAGTTTTCCCACATTTATTAGTCATTTCCTTTTAACAATAATGATTTTCAAAATCGTGATCAACCTCATAGGATTATTGGTCACATTCTACCCCATTATATTATCCAATAAAATCAATAAGAATATTATATGAATCCTTGTTTCTTAGATCAAACATGGATTACATGTGCATAGTAGTTGGGAGTGTTTTTTGTACAATAATGGTTGATATTCACGAGCTCCCAATGGCCTGACCACTAAAAACATAATCTAGGAGTCTATATCCTAGAATCAAGACCAAAATAATGTGTGAAAGTTTTCTAAGAGATGTATTGTGTGGTATTAGGTCATGTACTAATCCCCTCCATTCACATTATGTACCCATTCTATGATAATTCACATATTCCAGAATGATACATAGCTAATGGACTAGTTATTATGAGCATAATGAACTTTAAATTGTCCAAATTCCAAACATCATGGCATTAAACTACGTTCTTGTAAATATAGGAATGTGTTTTGTGTGATCAGTCTTAAATATTTATATCTTCACATATATTTTTTACTCTACAACGATAGCTATATCCATTTGGGATGTTCATGGTTGGACAAATATTTAAAAAAGTATACTAGGAGAATGAATCAGTGAAAAATGAAAATAAATTTTTTTGAAGTTGTCTCGGGGATCTTAAATGTGGTTAGGCCTCCATTTCCTTCTTTTATACCAAGTAACATTTACACCATGCCACACATATCCCATTTGATATGTACAACCCCATGGCCCATAAATAATGAACATAAAAAAAATTCAACTAACTCCAACATTTTTTTCTGTGTTAAGGGCCACTTTGGCACATTAATTCCATTGTTTTCAAATCCATTGGAACCATGAGAACCAATCTTGGAGCGGGGACCCATGGGTCCAACAATTTTGAGAATAATCTATTATTTATCTAATGTTCATTGACCTGTTACCTAAAATTAAGAGTCATGGTCCAATTATTATAAGAAGAAACTATTTTCAACTTCATGGTTTGACTGATATGGAATTACACTACCAATGTAAGAGGAAAAAACATATTTCAAGTTGAAAAACCATAAGTGAATAATAATAAATATCCAAAAATCACCCTATAAAGTCAATCACATATATCTGAAATATATAAGGGGTCTAAAACAAATAGTCACAATTTTATCAAGGACCCACAATAATCCCAATAATGAATCTGGTTATTCTCACTAAACCCACCAGTTCAAGAATTAATTTGATTCAAATCATAAGATACAATCACCTCAATAGCCCCTCCTAGGAGTACCATGAATTTTTTACCATATTAAACCCCTCCAACATGTATGGATATGTGTTATCAATGTTTCTTCCAATTTTATAATCACATGACGTTAAACTGTGTGATACATCTTCCTCGTTACATGATGTTAAAATGTGTCCATCACCAAAATTTCATGAAATAAATATACAATGAATTTAGGGCCTTTTCATAATAATTATATTTATCTCATTGTTTCTTTTCACCCAATAATTAATTCATGTTATTTAACTATAAATTTTCATCCAGTAGGATGCTCCCCTTGAAAAACAATTTCGACCTTGGTTCAAACCGATACTCCAACCCAATGTGCTGAAATCCATAATGGCATAGCTCTGAGTGTGTTGAAATCCATTAAAAAATTCCATAACATCATCTCCACACTTCACATATCCTTTTACGTTGATCCCCTTTATCCTACACAACTTGTTTGACCCCCATGATGATATGGCCATATTCTGAACTACCACACCCACTATCCTTAAAACATGCCCATTAAGACTTATGAAAACATTTTTCTGAAAGGTTGAATTTTAAGAACATGGAAACATATTTAAAATCCATTACATATCAATTTCTATAGAATGATATAATAGATTCTATGATTCTATACTTGTTATTTTTTATCCTCCATCATTACACCACTCCATCTGTGTCCTAGATCTTATTAATCTTCATTAATACTCTTCATTCCCCATTTTTGGTAGAATTATATTCCCCTAGAGTTACCCCATTAATGTAGTAGCACATGCTGAGAATGAAATATTATTTTTTTATGTGCCCATACTCTATCAAAATTCTTTTTAAAATATGAAACTTCTTGTTATCAAAAATAATTCAAACCCCAATTGTTCATCAATTATCAAAAACTCTCATATAATTGAGATGTGACTATACAATCTCTTATTTCTCACACTGAGCAAGAATCGTGTCTGATTAGGGAATCATATTTATTTGTCTCATTAATGTGATTGAATTGTGGTTGAACCTTGTTGATGTTGAGATGTGAGGGTCTTATGCCATTGTTTGGAGTATTGTTGTTTGAGAATTCAGAGCCTCCAATGTGACATAACCATCACCCATGAAAAAACAGGAATGGAAATGAAGATATATATTTGTACATGATCCATATTTCGATATGGAACATATGTCCATGAATCCAATCTAAAAAAATTATCCTTGGTTTACCAACTCCTATTATAAAATTACCACAACTATGATGAGTGTCCCAATGAATAGACCCATGAACACATTTCAAATAGGGAACAACTACTCACTGATGTTGGTGGACATAATTTTATTGTCGTAAACCACTTGTTTAAATCACACATTCTTGTTTTGTAGTCACTTTTTATAGATACCTTCCTCTAATATCTGGTAATAATATCTCAATATCCCCCTATGATGTTCTCTTGGACAATTCTATGGCCTTCCTAGTATCATTACAATTGGACTCTTCTTTTGAATCATACCAATCCTTGTTTTGAATGTGATCCCCTAGTCTATGGGGTATGTTTAATCAATATGTTCATGAACACATCGAGAAATATTTGTACCATAATGTAGGTATTCTCCCTATCTCCCCAAGCCATTGGAACTGGGAGGAATTAGTCATAATGAAATCCCTCAAAACTTATTTCCCTGAAGTAGCTGTGGTCCTATTGGATTATTCTTACCTCCACATGATGGAGGTGAAAGATGATGGTTTTCAGGAACCATCAGCTATGTAAATCTCTAAATAACACCTGTTGAGGATACACGTGGATGTGAGATGTACGTTATTCTTCATACACATTGATGTGATACATCTCATTACAAAACATTGAACCAATAAAGAGTAACATCTATGATTGTTGACTCCAAAATGTGTGGAGTAGAAGAAGACACTAAACCAATGGCTACCACTCAAATCCCATAAGTGGAGAACCGGCCACACTGCACCACCTCCAAGAAACGAGTTGGTAACGCTCTGTGACCACCCATGATGTTCGTGAGCTTCCACAAAGAAAGGATATGGTAACACTATATGACCACACTAGACGTTTGCGACCCACCGTGAAGCAAGGAGGCGGTAATTCTCCTCAAACACCCCTGACATCTGTGAGCCTCCATGAAGCAAGGAGTAGGTAACCCTCCATGACCACCCATGACATTCACAACTCGTCGCGAAGCAAGGAGGCGGTAATGATCTACGACCACCCTTGAAGTTCGCGATCCACCGCAAAGCAAGGAGGTGGTAACGCTCTACGACCACATTTGATATTCGTGACGCGCTGTGGAGAAAACTAAATCATCTTCCCACCGAGAAAAATTTGATTTATGTTTACCCTAACCTATAAATACCATCCTCCCCCATGTTCATAAGATAAACAATCAAACCTTTTAACTTCCTAGCTCTCGAATCGCGATGCACCCTCTTGCTCTGTGAACCATGAGTTGTGTGAGGTACTTTTTCACTGTGAAGTGCCACACATTTGTCTCGTTTTGATTCCCTCATCTATGTGGGATGCCATTTGAAAAACCGAGGGGGCTACACGAAGGGAAAGGATCACGAAGGGGTCCCAGGTCGTCACAGAAGTTTATGATTTGCAATGCACCCTTCGTGTACACATGACCCACATGCTAAGGAAGGGTCATTGTACTTCGCAAAGAACATTGATTCACGATTCCTTGCATCATGTGGTACATTTTCTCCGAATTTAAGGTCTCTTTGAATCCCTTTCCACTTCATCAAGCACCTCCCTTATGCACATATTCCCTATGCTTAGTCTGAGGCACCCCACATCGGGAAGCACACCCCTTCACAAGTTCCCTCTGCCACGCGGAGCAATAGAGCTTCACAATGCCCCTGCCTATGAACCCCTCTGCTTTTTAATTCCTTTTCTCGTGAGACCCTCCAAGATTTCATGATGTCATTTGAATGTCCCTTGGATTATAATATCCATTGTGTTGCTTCGCATAATGCTTCTTCGTATAGGCACACTAATGGTTGTTGCTTCTTCGCATAGCCACTCTAACGTGGACCCCCCGGTAGTTAACTCCATGACAACCCATCACCATAGCTTCTCCTGTACCCTCTCTAAACAAAAGAGAGGAGGGTACGAGTCATGTAATTCCTAGGGGTGTAGAGAAAACCCACTCTCGTCCGAGCTGTATGATGTTAAACATCCAAGCACCTTCATCCTCAGTTCATGAAATTAAACTGTGACCTTGACAGGTGTCTCGCACGTGAGGTACCACCAACTTGGACATTATCCACTCCCACTGGTCTATACAGGGGATGATATCCTCATTATGGGAGTAGCATATGTCTGTGGGGAAAGGTATACACTCTCGGTGTATGACCATAGCTTTCTTGTAGGAGGAATCTTCCCGGCTCTTCCATTATTATTCGATCCCCAGGGCCAGTAAAGGGTGTGATGTAGAATGGTTCTCATCCTTTCATCGGTCCCAAGTCCTTCTACTTCTATGCTTTGTCTCCAGCGGGCCTCCATCGTGGAGTAAGTCCCAACCTATTTGGGCTGCTAACCACGCAGAATCCCATGTTTCCTCTTTGGGTCACTGATCATGCGTAAGCCCCACTACACATCCCACTGATGCACCTTTCACGACATTATCTTCAGGTCTCGGCTATCTCTTGTTTCTCATAACACGCATGAATCATGTGGGCATAGAGAAATCACTGACCCCGACATCATCCCTGGGAATCCTAGAGTGTAGGCCCCACACCTTCCATCTAAACTACGAGGACTTTGATCTTTGTTATGGCAAGGTACGTAGGAAGCCTCCCTGAGGTTCAAGCCCAACACTCATTCATTCTGTCCATCTCCACATCGGTTCACCAACACCCTGGGGTGCCTATAGTGTAATCCCTGCACCCAATTGAACTATGAGAACTTTAATCCTTTCTATGTAATGGTATGTAAGAAGCCTCCCTGAGGTTAAATCCCAACACCCAGTCATTCTGACCATCTTCATGTTGGTTCACCAACTCCCTGGGTATCCTACAGTGTAAGCCCCATTACACCCCATGAACTATGTGGTTTTTAATCCATTCCAAGGCAGGGTAGGTAGAAATCCTCCACGAGGTTCAAGCCCAACAACCATTGGACCCCAGTTCCTCCTCCACTTCAGTTCACTGACACCCTGGGCAGGCTAGAGTGTAAGACCCACACTGAACCACCTGAACTACGAGGTCTTTGATCCTTGCAATGGTAGGGTGTGTAGGAATCCTTTTTGAGGTTCAATCCCACCAACACCTGGTCTTTCTGAACACCTACACGTTTATTCATGAACACCCTGGAAGCCTAGAGTGTAAGACCTACACCCAACAACCAGAACTATGAGGTCTTCGATTCATTCCAAGGCTGGGTACGTAAGAATCCTCCATGAGGTTCAATCCCACCAACACTCAGTCATTCCGACCCCCTTCACATTGGTTCACCAACACCCTCAGAATCCAAGAGTGTAAGCCACACAACCATCCAGCTGAACTACATGGTATTTGATCCTTGCTAAAGTAAGGTACCTAGGAAGCCTCCCTGACGTTCAAGCCCACCACCCATTGGTTCTGACCCCCATCAAGTCGGTTCCCACACTTCCGAACTATGAGGACATTGATCCTTGTTAAGGAAAGGTAAATTGGAAGACGAACTGAGGTTCAATCCCAACACCCAGTTGTCCTGAGACCCCTTCACGTCGGTTCAATAGCCCCCTTCTCACCTGATCTATGAGGTATTTGATCTTTTCCAAGGCTAGGTACATATGAAGCCTCCCTAATGGTCAATCCCACAAACACCTAGTTGTTCTGTCCACCTTCACGTTAGTTCGCCAACACCCTCAGTAGCCTAGAGTGTAATCCCCACACCAAACCACCTGAACTATGAGGTCTTTGATCCTTTCCAAGGCTAGGTACATAGGAAGCCTCCCTGAGGTTCAATCCCACCAACACCCAATCGTTCCGACCACCTTCACGTTGATTCACAAACACCCTGGGCAGCAAAAATTGTAAGCTCCACACTAAACCACCTGAACTATATGGTCTTTGATCATCTCCAAGGTTGGTTATGTAGGAAGCCTATCTGAGGATCAATCCCACAAATACCCGGTCATTCCGACCATCTTCATGTCGGTTCACCAACACACTAAGCAACCGAGAGTGTAAGGCACACACCCAACCATTCAAACAATGAGTATTTTGATCCTTGACAATGTAGGGTATGTAAGAAGCCTCTACGAGGTTCATGCCCAATTAACATTGGACCCTAGGTCCTCCTCCATGTCAGTTCACTAATACCGTAGGCCGCCTCAGATTTTGATCCCCAAATGCCACCATCTGAACTAAGTGGTCTTGGAAACTTTCCAAGGTGATGTAGGTAGGAAGCCTCCATGCGGTTCAAGCCCAACACCAAGTAGTTTCAGCCCCCCTTCACTTTGGTTAACCCTCGTCCAGCATGACATTAAACTGTTGACCGCATCCAGTGGTAATCCATTTTGACCCCATCCAATGGTAAGCACTTGTGTCCCAATCTTGCAGTAAGCTGTTGAATCCACCAATTGGTGGCAAGTCGTCATCATCTGGACTATGTGGACATTGATTCAATTCCATAGGGACACGTAGAAATACTCTTCTAGTATCATGACCAAAACCATCATAATCGTCATGATGGTACCATCCCATTCACCACAACCCTCACGAAACCCTCCATCATCCATCCTGATTCTTACTCGGGCCGCCACATCCCAGTGGGATCATGTAACCCCATTCCCTATTCCGACTAACAACATTCGGGAGACCACCCAAACGATGGACCCATTATCAGTGTTCCCTCTAGGGGGTTCCTCCATCTAATCCATTCTAGTTAGTGTTCTGATCAACTCGATCTGTCTCTACTGGACGTTAAACATGCGGCATACCTTGTGTTAAGCATGAGAATCTGAGGAAAACATTAGATACATTCCCATGGTATATGATTCCCCACATTCTATGTGGGATGGCTCGTGCTTTTGTGCTCTTGAGAAGACCTATAATAAGGTTCATATGATAGACACTTCAATCCACTAGTTTCCAGTCATTCTAGTAATTTGCAACATGACTACTCCCTTTACTGATGGTTTCTTCTCTAACCGGACACCTTGGAATGTCCTAACAGAAGCAGTGTGATTAACTAGTTTCTAAGAGGATATGGTGTAAAGACCCATAAATTTCAAGGATATTTTTTTTTCTTAATTTTCGTTGGAATTTTACAAGAACACAGTTTCTAACGGCGCCTGATTCCGAGGCCCGGTGTGCCCGGAATCATTTTCTGAAGTTTGGCTCGGGTATGTTCAGTGAATGAACGAGAGGGAATTTCTATATTTTGAACCGGTGCTCAGAATCAAATTATGAGGGCACCGATGGAACTGCAGCGCCAGTTTTTTCTTAGGAACACCTATTCTGCAGTTGCGTTTTATCGAGTTTGGAAGTTAGCTTTCGGTGGTTTTTAATTAAACTGAATGTTTGCCATATTTTTATTTGAAGTGGTGTTATAACCTCTAAGGGTAGGATAGTGGAGAGTCCCACCCGCACATAACCTCCCTTCGGTGGATGTTATAAGGTGGGGACCACATGAGTATCAAACCCACTGAACCCCCCTTAACTCTTGAACTCTCCAATTATGTGGATGAAACTCTCTCTCATTAAATGAGTCTCTCTACCTCCCTCTCATTAAATTTGAAAACATGAGAAATTTAATTATGTGAGTTAATTTAATTTCAAACTCTTGAAATTCAGAAGCTTTGTTGTGTTAATAAAACAAGTTAAGAACTTATTTCATTTGGATGGAGTTTAGTTGATTGGGAGCCTTTGGAGAAAAAGATTAGGAAGTCTTGAGTTTCTTCTTTCTCTACGACGAAGAACATGAAGAATGTCTCTTCCGCCACTGAAGCATGACGACACCATCTTCTTCATCGTTCTTCAGCTGAGGCAAGGAAAGGGAAGCGACGCCCATGACATCTCCAACAACCTTCATCCGCATAAAAGGAGAAGACGTCGCCCGCGATGAATGCCCTCAACGACGACGTCACCTCCGAACGCTCGTCCACCAACGACGAGTACCATTCTTCCTTTCTGACGCATGAGCATGAGAATGGGGAGTGTGTGACGAACATGAAAATCGAGGAATCAATGTCCACCCATTTTCTGAGATCGTCAACGAACGACAATTACGAGGTAGGGAATTTAAATTGTGATTGTTGGTGAACCCTCTTTTACTCCCTTCTAAATCTAAGAACACGGTTCAACTAAATATTAAGTTGATCTGTGAAGATTATTTTGTGGGTTGGTATTATTGTTATGATTCTTTTTATATAAGAGGTTGTAGGGGATTGTCTTTACTTTATTTTGTTCGAGATTACTCCCCTTATTTTTATTCTTCGTGAATATGTCCAACTGTTATCGTTTAACGAGAGGGGGCCGGTTCGCATAAACACGGCCGACCCACCTCCTTTTTCCATGTTGGATTTCATTGTGGTTTGGTACGGGAAGGCGTGGTGTCGTTGCACCACGCGGAATCATGCGACAAGGAAATGTGTGGCGCCGTCGCGCCGCGTCATGAAAAACAAACAAAGGCGCGACGTTGTCTGGCCACGTCGGAGAATCCCGAAGACATCCACGGACGGAGTCGGGCCACGACGAAGGGGCAGATCGCCAACGAGACGCGCCAGAGAACCACGAAGATGGCGTGTTTTGTTAACTGACATGCAGATTGACGAGCGATGACATAACGGGGCCGCAATGTATTTTTGAAGTTTGCGCAGTAAAGTACGAGACCCGAAATGAACACCGGCTCAGACGGTTTTGAAAACGGACCACCGGGGAAACTCCGGCAGCCCGCGGAAACACCTGGAGGTGCGGGTCGCCGGGGCGGCGCCGCCGGCGACCGGAGGCGACGGCCAGAGCCGTCCAGCCGCCAGGTGGGGGCGCCACCAGAGTGCGCCGCCGGACGAATTGGGGGCGGCAGTTGTGCCGCCGCCCTCAATTAACGGTGAGGGGCGGGCCGCACGCACCCCCCACTCCCCGACATCGGCTCAGCCACGCCGAGCCATGGCGGCCCGGTCAGGCCGGGCAGGGTCCAGTGGGGTCGGACCCGGTTCGGGCCGACCTAGGGGGTCAGGCCGGGTCGGTCCGGGCCCAGACCCCCCGTTTTCGGACCACTTTCAGTAAAATACTAATATCATGGGCTATAGACCTCCGATCGACACACCATCAGTTGAGTAGCGATCCTTGGAACGAGACGGTCGTTTCTGTATATTACATTCAAGGTTTTGGAGAACATTGTGTTCGGCCAGGTTGGTTCGTACACGAAACCAACCGGGCCCTCGGAGTGGAAACACTTATATCTTGAGCTCCGGACGTCCGATTGACATGCCGTTGATGTTGATGGATTCATCTAAGTGAGAAGGATCTTTTGGCTTACTCTTCTCGAGGTTTGGATTCCGTCGGAGTGCAGTCAGGTTGCTTCACTTGTGAAATCCAACTGGGCCCCTAGAACGAAAAAGCCAATAACTCACAGACCAGGCGTCCGATTGACCCGCCATATGTCTCGTTGAATTCCTCTAGATTTGACGGAACTTTTGGCATACTTTGTGTTAGTTTTGGTTTCTGTTGGATAGTGTCTAGGTTGGATTGTACCTAAAATCCAACAGGGCCCATGGATCGGGAAAGCTGATATCTTTCAGACCGGACGTCCGTTTGACGAACCGTTAGCGGCGTTGATGATCACGTTGAGAAACAATCCATATGAGTATACCCTATGAGTGTTCAGGGTACAATTGAGATACGTCCGGGATTGGTTCGCTCACGAAACCAACCGGGCCCTTGGGACGAAAAGGCTAGTAACTCACAGACCAGGGGTCCGATTGACACGCCGTTTGTTGCATTGAGACCCCTATGACGAGGTGGTACTTTGATATACTTATTCGTGAGACTTTCAGATACATGGAGTATCGACTAGTAGCTCATGGAGAGGACCCTCCCAGAGATGAGTGTGCGGAGTTTGGAGACCATGTAGCTGACTGAGACCTAACGACTGCTTGACCGACTCGACTTGGAGTGAGTTGACTAGCCCAGTGGACGGAGCACTACTTTGTGAGGTGCATACCCATGGTGGAAGAAGCACTAACTGTGTGACAGTGCAGACCCACGGTACTTGTTTGGTGAGTACCTCAGCAGGCTACTAGGGGGTGTGCACTACTTTGTTTGGGTGGAATACCCTTGCGGGAAGCACTACTGTGTTTGGGTGGCTGGCCCATGGTAACCGACAGGAGGAGTACCTCATCAGTATTAGGTTAGTGAGAAGTATATCGGAGTCATGACAGGACCACTTTACACTCCAGAGACAGAGCTCTTCATTAGTTATGGTTTTGATAATGAAAATCCTGGTTTGAGCTGAGTCAATGACCATTCTGTTTCCTCATTTTTGAGATGGGTTACTTGATAACATAGGTATATGTATGGGCATATACCTGAGTAGTGGTTATCCATTGATTTCACAATCCTTGTGTTTCCTCGTGATTGAGATGGGTTACTTGATAACTTAGGTATATATATTGGAATATACCTAAGTAGAGTTTATCTGTTGAGATCTTCGTAGTGGTTATCCTTGTTGGTTTTAGTGAGACCTTGAGGGTCTCGGGGTCCCTACTGAGTATCGTTATACTCACCCCTGCAAAAGTTATGCCCACACCTAGTAGTGTTGGTTGCAGATGATGGGAGTGCTGACGAAGGCCGGGTGTTCGAGGACTGGACGGTACTCGGAGGTGGACTACACGACGAGTCAATACCCGGAGGTGGACTTCACGGCGAGATGACACTCGGAGGAGGTTGATGGGCGAGAGCATTGTGGAAGCTATATGTACCTACCCTTCAGGTAGGATCCGTGGTGGACGATCTAGAAGTTGTGCCATATATACCTACCCTTCAGCTAGGATCCAAGGAGGATGACCCAGGAGTTGCTTCCTTTCTTCTAGCTATTTTTCTTTTTCTATTGTACTTTCGTTCTGTTGTAGCCGTACTTTCATTTGGGTTTGTATTCTAGCCCATTTACTTTTCAGCACTTTCATTTTAACTTAGTGTTTTACTTCCGCTTGTAATCTGTGGTGATTTGTTTATTTTATAAAGGCAATGCCTTCCCAGTTATCGGGATTTATGCCTTTGGTTCTAGTCGCCAGCCACTGGCCTATGGAAGGCGGGCATGGGGTAGTCACGACACAGGCCCCGAGGACAGGTCGTGAAAAATTGGTATCTGAGGAGTCGGTTCTACCGCAGAACTTATAACTCTGATATTTTCTTTCTTTGAAGCAATACTGTTAAGAGTACCGAGTGTGGTTTTCAGTTTAGGGAGTCCAGTGTTGGTGCAGGCAGCCGACATATCCATACACCAGGACCCTGACAACTGATTTCCGACTTTTTGCACGAAAACAATAATTGCGTGTGTGTTTCCAGGAGTTTTATTTAAATATCATCTCAAACCACGTCAGCTCACCAGGTATAATCGTTTGACTGTGTCAAGTTGTTTCTTTCAGGATGCCTTTTCTCAGACGACCAGCTACAACCCATAGGTATGTGCATACTGACATCCTGTCGAGCAACGAGGCTTCAGTACGGGGCCCTATTGCAGTTGAGGCACCAGCGGAGGCACCAGCGGTACTATCATATGTTGGGCCACCGATGCCTCCAACCCTAGCAGTAGGCGATGCACGCCACTTGAGCACACTGCACGAGTTCCAGTGCCAGAGACCACCCTGTTTCTGGGGAGATACGGACCCGCAGGCGGCTGAGGATTGGCTGGAGGCTGTGGTGAGAGTCTTCAGGATAGTGGGGACGCCGATAGACTTCATGGTGATCTTTGCTGCCAGCCTTCTTCAGGCAGCAGTGGGAAGGTGGTGGAGCCACTTTTTCCAGTTTTGCGACGGGATGACCTTCACATGGGAAGACTTTGAGACCTTCTTCAGGGTGGAGTTTGTGCCAGTTGCTCTACACCCCCGAGCGTGTTCAGGAGTTGCTGCCTTTGCCGCGTGTTTTTAGATCGGTAGTCGAGTCATATGTGGGCAGTAGACAAATGATGCAGAGGTCCAGGAGGACCAGACCAGTAGTTGGGAGATCTCGGGTTTTAGGATCGGTGGTGCGGGGCACCCAGGGTGGGGTCAGAGCCAGGCGTGCCAGAAATAGACAGTGTTACTCATGCAGTGGAATGTTTCACCTGGCACGTGACTGTCCGACTCCTCATACAGTTGATCCACAGGCTTTGGAGGAGCCACCGAGCCAGAAGCAGCGGTAGGTGCTTGGGGAACAGTAGAGCAATGGAAAAGGCAGTAGAGCTCCGGGAGCAGGTATACAGGAGTGGAAATAGTGGATACGTCTCTTTTACTTCTAGTTCCATGTTGATATTGTATTTGTTTCTTTGTACTATGAGCTACAATAATAAAAAAGAAACTCATCTTTGTTTTTATTCTTGTCCTTTTGTTTGATTGATACTGAGTGGTCCCGGTTAAAACTGTTTACTTGACCCTCACTTTCGAGATTTCTACTGGAGGAGTCTCAGTGACCTCACACTGATACCGACAGTGTGACTCGACCCATGTAGGCGAGAGTGACAGTTGGATCTCTTGGTAGTTACGTCGAGGCCATACGACGTCATCCATGGCATGAATACATCATTCATGTCAGGGTTGACTGTATTATGCAATGGGAGTGGTTCATCTAGGGGATGAGACCAAGATTCTCTTTACAGCAAAGGAGAAATTTTAGCATCTCTTCAGATCATAGGCAAAGAAGGTGCAGATCATCCATTAGCGGATGAAGACTGCACGGTGCAGTAAGAAACAGGATACCGGCTCCAGTCTTAGAGAATCGAGCGTGTTAAATTTTTAAAGAAGAGGAAGCTTTAAGGAGAGATGAGTCTGCGAAGTAGCAGACGTGGAGGCAGAGCTTGGAGAGCCGCATGAGGAGGTGTACATCATAACATGCTACAACCACCCACCTTAGTTATCCCCGCCAGGCTCAGGGAGCTGGAGAGTGGAGGAAAAGTGTGGCTGCATGCGGTCAGGGAGTGTGACCCAATGGCTCTAAAAATGATTCAAGGGACAGTCTGTGTCCACTACTAGCTAATGTATTGACAGACGTCGATATTAATCATTCCTTGCTTTCACAAATCTTGCTCTAGACCTAGAGTTTCTGGTAAGCCAGGGACTTGACCCTCACGCCTAGAGATACCTTGGGAGGAGACTCGATAATCACACTTACGCCGATGTTGTGGTCAGACCCTCGAGGTGAGAGTTTCGGTTGTAATCTATTTGTGGTAGTGTCGAGGCCTTATGACATTGGTTTGAGTATGGACTGGGTAATCACAGTTCATACAAAAATTGACTGTATTAGGAAAAAAGTTTGTGGTTTAACTACGACATCGGGATGAGTTTTCCTTGGTTGGAGAAAAGGAAACCCCAGGCAGCATAGGATAAACTCTTTCACAGGAGGGTGCGACCGATAACTCTTGAGTCGGTCAACCTTTCCCTTGTGGTAGCAGTCGTTTTGAGTTCCAACTCTAATAGGAATTGGAGACCTCTAGAGTTCGATGATTATGATCACGTCCTTATACGGGTCTCAACTCGACCTGGTTTATGGAGATGTGGTCAAGGCAGCAAGTTAACTCTGAGGTTCAACGGACCTTTCTAGGTCCTCAGTTGGGTAGGTGAGGTGGTTTATCGCTTGACCCATCCACCACAGTTGCACTAGGTGCACGACGACTTCCACATATCTCAACTGAAATGATACGTGCTCGACCCTTCGCATATCATCGAACATGAGGAGCTGGACGATGGCGATGAGGTGTCTTTCACGGAGGTTCTAGTGGGGATCGAGGATCAACAGGAGCAGATCCTAAGAGGACGATCGATTCCTTGGGTTCTCTTTCTTTGGCAGTATGGAACCTCTAGGTAATCACATGGGGGCGGAAGGCTCAGTTGCATGTTTAATACCGCTTTTGTGACCCTAGTTTGTGTTGAAGCTTTGCGGGGACATAAAACCCTGAGGTGGGAGTTATGTAATGACCCAGAAATTTCAAGGAAATTTTTTTTTATTAATTTTCTTTGGAATTTTACAGGAACGTAGTTTCTGACGGCGCCTGATTCTGAGGCCCGGTGTTCCCAGAATCATTTTCCGAAGTTTGGCTCGGGTACATTCAGTGAACGAATGAGCATGAATTTCTATCTTTTGAACCGGTGCTCGAAATCAAATTATGAGGGCACCGATGAAACCACAACGCCGATTTTTTTCATAGGAACACCTATTCTACAGTTGCGTTTTATCGAGTTTGGAAGTATGTTTTCGGGGGTTTTAATTAAACTGAATAAAAATATGTATTTGCCATATTTTTATTTGAAGTGGTAGTTAGAACCTCTAAGGGGAGGTTAGTGGAGGGGCCCACCCGCACATAACCTCCCTTGGGAGGATGTTATAAGGTGGGTCCCACATGAGTATCAAACCCCATTAACCCCCCTTAACTCTTGAACTCTCCATTTATGTGGATGAAACTCTCTCTCATTAAATGAGTCTCTCCACCTCCCTCTCATTAAATTTGAAAACTTGAGATATTTAATTATGTTAGTTAATTTAATTTCAAACTCTTGAAATTCATAAGCATTATTGTGTTAATAAAACAAGTTAAGAACTTATTTTATTTGGGTTGGAGTTTAGTTGATTGGGAGCCTTTGGAGAAAAAGCATAGGAAGTCTTGAGTTTCTTCGTTCTCTACGATGAAGAACACGAAGAACATCTCTTCCACCACTAAAGCACGACGATGCCATCTTCTTCATCGTTCTTAAACCGAGGCAATGAAAGGGAAGCGACGCCCACGACATCTCCAACGACCTTCATCCACATCAAAGGAGAAGACGTCGCCCGCGAAGAACGTCGTCAACGACGATGTCACCTCCGAACGCTCGTCCACCAACGACGAGTACCCTTCTTCCTTTCCGACACATGAGCATGAGAATTGGGAGTGTGTGATGAACACGAAAATCAAGGAATTGATATCCGCCCTTTTTCCGAGATTGTCAATTAACGACAATTATGAGGTAGGGAATTTAAATTGTGATTGTTGGTGAACCCTCGTTTACTCCCTTCTAAATCTAAGAATGTGGTTCAACTAAATATTCTGTTGATCCGCGAAGAATATTTTCCAGGTTGGGATTCTTTTTATGATTCTTTTTACTTAATAGGTTGTAGGTGATTGTCTTTACATTATTTTGTTCAAGATTACTCCCTTGATTTTTATTCTTCGTGAATATGTCAAACTACTATCGTTTAACGAGAGGGGGCCGGTTCGCACAAACACGGCCGACCCGCCTCCTTTTTCCATGTTGGATTTCTTTGTGGTTTGGTATGGGAATCCATCGTGCTGTCGCACCCTACAGAATCATGCAACAAGGAAATGTGCGGCACCGTCGCGCCGAGTCGTGAAAAACAAACAAGGGCACGACACCATCGCGCCGCATCGGAGAAACCCGAAGACATCTGCGGATGGAGTGGGGTCACGGCGAAGGGGCGCGGCACCAACGGGTCGCGCCAGAAAACCACGAAGATGGAGCATTCTATTAATTGATGTGCAGATTGACGAGTGACGACATAACGTGGCCGCAAAGTATTTTTGAAGCTTGCACAGTAAAGTACGAGACCCGAGATGAACACCGGCTCAGAGGGTTTTGAAAACAGACCACCAGAGCAACTCCTGTGGCCCGCGGAAACACCTAGAGGCGCGGGTCGCCGGTGCGGCACCCCAGTCGACCGGAGGCGGTGGCCGGAGCCGTCCTTCCACCAGGCAGTGGTGGCGGCAGAGCGCACCACCGGAAGAATTGGCGGTGGCGGTTGCGACATCGCGCTCAATTAACGGCGAGGGGCGGGCCACACGCACCCCCCGCTCCCCGACATCGGCTCGGCCATGCCGAGCCGCAGCTGGCCGGCCACGCCAGGCCGAGCCGGCCGCGCCGGTTCGGGTCCAGTCGGGTCTGACCCGGTTTGTTCCGACCTAGGGGGGGTCGGGCCGGGTCGGTCCGGGCCCAGAACCCCCGTTTTCGGACCACTTTCAATCAAATGACCATATCATGGGATACAGACCTCTGATCGACGCACCGTCAGTTGAGTAGAGATCCTTGGAACGATACGGTCGTTTCGGTATATTAAACTCAATATTTCGTAGAACTTTGTGTTCGGTCGGGTTGGTTCGTACACGAAACCAACCTGACCCTCGGAGCGGAAACACTGATATCATGAGCTCTGGAAATCCGATTGACATGTCGTCGACTTTGATGGATTCCTATATGTGAGACGGATCTTTTGGCTTACTCCGCTTGAGGTTTGGATGCAGTCGGAGTGCATTCTGGTTGGTTCGCTCACGAAATACAATCGGGCCCCTAGAACAAAAAAGCCAATAACTCACTGACCGGGCATACGATTGACGCGTCGTCTGTCTCATTGAATTCCTTTAGATTTGAAGGAACTATTGGCATACTTCGCCTGAGTTTTTGTTGTTTTGGATAGTGTATGGGTTGGATTGTACCCGAAATCCAACCGGGCCCCTAGATCGGGAAAGATAATATCTTTCAGACAGGACGTCCGTTTGACGAACCGTCAGCGGCATTGATGATCAGGTTGAGAAACAGTCCCTATGAGTATACCCTATGAGAGTTAGGGGTATAGTTGAGATATGGTCGGGATTAGTTTTCTCATGAAACTAACCGAGCCCCTGGGACAAAAAGGCTAGTAACTCACAGACCGGGCATCCGATTGACGTGACGTCTATTGCGTTGAGACCCCTATGACGAGGTGGTCCTTTGAGGTACTTTTTCATGATACATTGAGATACTTGGAGTATCGAATTGTAGCTCGTGGAGCGTACCCTCCCAGAGATGAGCGCGTAGAGTACGGAGACCGTGTAGCTGACTGAGACCTGACGACTGCTTGATCGACTCGACTTGGAGTGAGTCGACTGGCCCAGTAGACGGAGCACTACTTTGTGAGGTGCAGACACATGGCAGACGGATCACTACCTTTGTGACAGTGCACACCCGCGGTACTCGTCTGAAGAGTACCTCAACAGGCTACTAGGGGGTGTGCACTACTGTGTTTGGGTGGCATACCCCGGCGGGAAGCACTACTGTGTTTGGGTGGCTGGCCCGCGGTACTCGACAGGAGGAGTACCTCAGTAGTCTTAGGTTAGTGAGCAGTTCCTCGGAGTCGTGACAGGACCACTGTACACTCCATAGATGGAGCTCTTCAGCAGTTACAGTTTCGATAATGAAAATCCTGGTTTGAGCTGAGTCTATGAACTTTGTGTTTCCTCATGATTGAGATGAGTTACCTGATAACTTAGGTATATGTATGGGCATATACCTGGGTAGTGGTTATCCGTTGATTTCACAATCCTTGTTATTCCTCATGATTGAGATGGGTTACTTGATAACTTAGGTATATGTTTGGGTATATACCTAAGTAGAGGTTATCTATTGAGATCTTCTTAGTGGTTAGCCTGTTTGGTTTTAGTGAGACCTTGAGGGTCTCGGGGTCCCTACTGTGTATCATTATAATCACCCCTGCATGGGCTATGCCCGCACCTCATTGTGTTGGTTGTAGATGACAGCAGTGCTGACGAAGGCCGAGTGTTCGAGGACTGGAAGGTACCCGGAGTTGGACTACACGACGAGTCAGTACCTGGAGGTGGAATTCACGGTGAGACGAAACTCGGGGGAGGTTGACGGGTGAGAGCATTGTGGAAGCTATCTGTACCTACCCTTCAGGTAGGATGCGTGGTGGACGACCTAGAAGTTGCTCCATCTGTACCTATCCTTCAGGTAGGATCCGAGGAGGACGACCTAATAGCTGCTTCCTTTCTTCCAGTTGTTTGCCTTTTTATGTTGTATTTTCATTTAGTTGTAGTTGTACTTTCAGTTGGGTTTATATTCTGGCCCATTTACTTTTCATCACATTCTTTTGTACTTAGTGTTTTACTACCGCTTGTAGTCTGTTGTGTTTTTTTTACTTTTATAAAGGAAATTCCTTCCCAGTTATTGGGATTTACGCCTTTGGTGCTAGTCGCCAGCCCCTGGCCTATGGAAGGTGGGCTTGGGGTAGTCACGGCATGGGCCCCGAGGACGGGTCATGACATATGGCGCAAGGAAGAGTTTCACGAACAACATATTAAGTCTATGAGGGAGACCTGGACTAAGTGATGAGTTCCAAGGATGAATACAAAGAAGGAAGAACTGAAATACTATCTTCTTGTTTAATCAAAGAGTAGATGTCCCAGAATAAGGAGTGGATGTCGGCCACTTTCAGAAAGCGGTAATGTTGGGAAAAAAACCACTCCTCTCATCCCTGAATGAGACGAACGTGCACAACCTACCGAAAGCATCATAAAGAGAAATGGTGAACCCAATGTGAAGTTCTTCTCCTCAATATGGATATTAGTAGAACTCGAGGCATAAATGGATTCACGTGTCACCAAATCCAGTTATTAGGTGCATGGTACCACCACGAAAATAGAGGAATTAGAGTGAGAATCACCAAATGTTGGGGTAGTAGAACATTGGATATCCCATTCTCTGATATTGTCAGCGTGGATCCCTCTTACCGATCATGGGAGATGGGATGGCACTAGGGCATTGGTCGTCGATTCCTTATCATTCAGCAATGATTTGTTAATCTCCCTACTTCTCAGGAATCAGTTTGCTTCACCTACGACATGATCACTTCCTTCCCATCGACATGGGGTAAGGGGCATCCCCAACACAGCCATCTCATGTGGTTCCACCTCTTCCACGACGGCCTCTACATCTGTGACCATAGGTTTCCCACGCCCCCTCTCCCCATCAGATGATATCCATCGAAGGGTAATTAATGACCCTATGCATCGTTACGAGGAGAAGGGAATAATACCAACCCAAGATATGGCCTACATGGATCTGGAGGTGTTTGTGCCTCATTTCCAAAGATGCCCCCATGGGACAAGTAGGGAGCCATTTCTACCCACCCCGACATACAATCACTTGAGGAGCATGTCCCGAGAGTGCCTTGATGAATCCTTGACATACACTGAGGAGGTAAGTGATGTCCGACCCCGCCCAGTCAGAGTCGGGGATCCTAGCAAGGGATCCCACTCATCCATGTCAATTTCGTCGCCCGATCTTCCTGGAGGAGGAGCAGTTGTGCTACGTGTATGCACAACTAGCCCTAGTTTGTCCAACCCAACACCAACATCGTGCGCATGTTGAGAAGGATGCTCGCCATGGGGTGTCAATTTCAATGACTATTGTGGCCCGAGCCACCACAGACGCATATCATCAGGTCACTGAAAACATTATGCAGGGTCACATGTACACCCAATCGAGATTGAGGCCCCAACCGCCCCACAGGCAGGCTGGGTCGACTATCTTGGTCGTAGGCACAAGTAGTGGTCACCGCGAAGTAACCTGTAGTGATACCACCCAGTATAGTGGTCCTCCCCGTACCACTACTACCAAGAGCATGGGCCTTCGCCACTTCTATGATCGACATGGAGGTCCATCCCATGCCACCCCTAATCCTAATGAAGTTTTTCCTCATGGCAGTGATACTCGGTACAAAATCCTCTCTCGTGCCCATTACACAGGGTATGGAGTTATTCCCTATGCCACCGACCATCGGTGCTAGTACATTACACATACAGTCTCTCTTACATGTGGGGACCCTCCCCATATCCTTTCATCAGCTGGTGAAGGTCCTCCTTGCCTTGAAAACCAAAGGGTTGAAGGTCAGTCTCGCTCCACCTGCACATTGCATAGAGGTCTTACTCGTGTGCAGCTAGACTAATGCAATGACCCTCCTCATGATCACCTGGGAAAACAAGTGTAGAGGTTCTCCCCATGATCCTGCCAATTTTAGAAGAATTTTTCCCTTATCCAATTCTACCCATGGGGGTCCTCCACATGTCACCTTCTACATTTGTCTTGGTGCTCCTCGCACCCTAGCTCTATCAGTTAGAAACCCTCTGCGCCCCAGCACCAGGGCAGACAAAGGACCCCGTGTCAAAAATCAGTCTTGTTTCAAGAAGCCACCAAAGGGACAGATGGAGAGTCAGCACTGTGATAAGAGGAATTCAATAGAGTTTCAGAAAGAGATTATAAAGGTCCGCTTCTCAGACTCTAAAGTAGAGTATGACTTGGCATGAGAAGCCTCCCCCTACTCATCCGAGTTAAGGGTCAGGGAAGGGATGAGGCACATCAGCCTGGTGCTCCCGGAATGCGAGGTTCATATGATCCACATCTCCATCCGCAGGTATATCCAAGAGGATGAAAATCTGGAGACCCCACAGGTTACGGCTGTCCAATCACCACCATCATCACCGGAAGCACTCTCTGCCTCCACAAGAGATAATCAAGAGCTATTTTGGGAAACAATTATAGGAGGGAAGAATTGTGGCCTATTATCAATAGCCCTATCCCTTGAGCTGGGAACTGCGGCCGTCAGCCTGTCATATCGTGACATAGCATCCAGGTCACTACACTATTCAGAAGAAGGCCCGAGATATGGTGGATAGTCAGCATGATCATCATACTCTCCACCGGCCAGCATCCCGTACCAGTGGTCTGCCTCAGTACCGCTACCAATTTTTCAACCACTCCTAGTTGATGAGTTGGGATATCAAGGTCTAGACCCTAAATCAGATTTGAGGAGCTTCTGAAACATCCTCACAGCGGACCAGTTCCCCGAGAAGTTTTGGCCCATGGCAGCGCAAAAATTCTACATAACAGAATTCCCCGCCCTGAAGGAAGTTGGCTATTTTTGATACACCCTATGGGTGACACATATTAGTACACGACATAAATGCGTATTTTATCCAAGGATACAAACTCATTTCAAATAAATCAGTTAGAAATGTCGTCTGGTTGATCTGGTTGTGCTCCCTGTGGCCTAGTGCCCCGAGTCACCAGGTCGCCGTGAGACCCTCTAGCAGCAATGCATTCAGAGTATCAAGATAGACAGAAAAATTATCATGGAGGAAACACCACGTATAAATCTGTGGTTGGGGGCAGTATGCCACAATCCTCTTCAGTACTATCCGGCAGCATCCCGACATCCTAGGCGATATCGAGGATATGCCTCTAGGAAGGGTCACGGTCAATATGGTCGACCTAGTGGATGAGGGGGATGAGCTAGAACTTCTCGAGGGAGACTTACCTACAGAGGGTGTGCCACCCATATTAGACCCATCATAATGTGTTATATTGTAGTAGAGGAACCTACTAGATCTCCCTGTGCTCACTAAGGAATTGGCACTTAGTAGGAATTCTTGTAATGGAAAAGAGAACGTCAGAGATGTCAAGAACTCAGACCCATCTGCTTCAGTGTCCAAGATGGAGGAGGACCCCAAGAAGGCCATGTTGCGAAAATAACATGATGACTAGAATAAGTTATTTGATGAACTCATGGATGAATGCGCTGCAGAGCGATAGCCCGACTATGGAAATCCTAGGCCAGTACAGCAGGGGCAGGAACAACTACCTTTCGGCGAGTTGCCTCCAAGAAACCCTGATCATCCAACACCCGCGGATAGGGATATAGACAGAGCTGACATCAATAGGGAATGATTTGTCTCTCCAAACCCTCTTGAACTTCACGAAAATCCATGGAATCCATCTATGGTTCCAAAATATGCCCCGCAAGTCACTCCACCAGTCACTCCATGAGTTTCGGATCTTGTTTACCATGTTAAAGAACCTGCCAACGCACTCGTAGTTAGTGATCCCCGTCAAGACAGGTACCCCCACCCAGATGATCCTATGGCTATGCTCATAGCATACCTTGAGGAAATAGAAACATGGCAGGTGTCAATCCCACCTGATGGTAAGCCACACCCGGCATGGGTGGATGATATGTTGGCGTCTATGGGTTTCGGGAAACCCACATTCCCCCCTTTAAAAGGATGGGGGACCCACCGTAGCACCTAGCCCACTTCAACTCAAGGTTTGGTCCCATGTTAGGGACTCCATCACAGTAGAAGGCTGCCACGCTCCGCTGTTTTGTTCAGATGTTTGTAGGGTCGACATTCATCTAGTACATCCAGCTCCCTGTCGAATCTATAACCACATGGGAGGACAATTGTAGGCAATTCCGCTACCGGTTCAACTCTACCACCTAGAAAAAAAGCATCACAGACCTCTTCATGTGCTAGGAAAGGCCTCATGAGAGAGTTGCGGACATTATCGCCCAGTGGAAGGGGATCACATAATCCCTTGGCATTCCACTGACTCAAAAGAAACTACTGACGATGTGTATAGGGAACATCAAGATGGAACTAGTTCCCTCCCTGATCACCCAGAACAACAATGGAGGATTCCAAGACTTCTCCGATATGGCCCAGCACCTGGAGGATTCCCTGCAACAGGGCCGTCAGGCACATCGGTTGCCCCTTTAATTCTATAAAGGAGGGTATCCAGAGCCGAGCCCACCATGGTGGCCAAAATAAAATCCCCCAGATATATGGAGTTACTACCAGTGGAACCTACCCCACAACCTAGCAGAGGTCCTCCTCTTCAGGCGTAGCCTCTGTCTTAGTAGCATCTACCTCAGAATCGCAATGCCCCACCGCGGAATGCGCTACCACCGCTGAGGTGGGACAACGAGGCTCCACCTCCTTTATAGGCCCCATCAGCACCTCATCAAGGTCTGGCCCCAAGGGACCCATTTTCAGACAGAAGAAACTGGACCAACTCCTTTAATGAGAATCATGTTCCAGCTATTTCATAAGTGTCGTAAAGTAGGTTATTTTATGTTTTCTTGGGTGCAGAATGCCGAAAGAGGCGTATCTCACTGATCACCCCCACTAATTCCCATATCATCAGATTTTAGGTCACACCGTCAAGATGATCTATTTGTGCAATTTCTAGATTCAAGACTAGGTCGATAACTACATATTCAGGCAGGGCCCGACCCCATCACATTTGGCGGGTGTCTTTGTACAGCCAGACAGTAGTAGCAGAGTAAAGTCGAGTGGCACCAGGTTTCTAACCACGGGTCTAAGAAGTATGTTGTATGAATTGATTGAAAGACAAATGATCACGCCCATGGAATCATTCAGGCAGGACTGAATCAACTGGAGCCTTCAGAACCTACGGACATGACATCAACATCATCACCTCATCCGACCTCTTCCCAGAAGATCAAGCATCACCAGCGCAAGGGGGTACAACGCACCCCTCCAATACCATCGTCATCCCACACTCTCGGTGACTTTTTTCCCCCTAAGATGAAAATTCCTCCAAGATTCCACCCAGTTGTGGATGAATCATCAAGTGATTGTAAAGGGTACTCTTCAGATAATACCGCCGAGTTGGTAAATCTGTATATGACTCTCAACAATGAGGTGTTCCGGGCGAACCTCCCCAACATCCCCAGCGGACACAAACATCGGCTGAGTCCTGGCTACATGGGTCGTCGAGGTGAATCAGTTGGCACCTTCAGCCAGGCTATCCATGCTAATGAGACCAGACAGCAGCCCCAGTACAGATCTCAGCACAAACAACATCTTCATCCGATGTCATCAGGATAGCCTCCACCACCATTTGTGCAGTTGGATTAGGTAGAGCTACCTCGTCCAGGCCGTGACCAGCCTCACCCTGCTATAGGCCAATCTTAGTCATTTGGTCCTTATCTAGAATCTACTCTCCAGGATTCGACATGTGAATAGTGGTACATGCCCAGCACCAGTCATCTGCTAGTCTAGCCGGCTGGGCCCGCTTTGCCTCTTGTCACAAAGCGGCTCCCTGTAAACAGATGTTCGCACCTGGCGCAGAAATAAGATTTCCCCGGGCACCTTGCCAGCATCCCAATGAGGCTTTCCATCGTTAAAGCCCTATTCCTATCGTTAGATATGTGCTAGGCCCTTGTAGAGGCTTTATGAATCCCCCTCCAATTTGAGACAGAGGTATCAGCTGCAGAAGCCTTTCATGTTAACGCGGTCAAGGACACTGAATTCTAGGACATCATTTCATTCTAAGGACAAGATGAAGTATCTCCTATATAGGTTAATATCCTCCCAGTGTACATCACCGACTAATTTAATGGTTCTGGGGTTCATTGCTGTCTTTTTGACACCATCTCTGAAATCAACATTATCCAGACGCGGACATTGCAGAAGCTGGAGTTATTTGAAAATGACATGACTCTCTCCGATTTATGGATCCAGGGATATGACAGGACAAAGCAGAACCCAGTCTACAAGATCCATTTGAAGACCAATTTTGGTGGCCTAGTTTCCAGTACCGTGTTTATGGTTGTCTCCTAGGACACTGCATATAATGCATTGATGGGAAGACAATGGCTCTTCCGACAGGCGGTGGTCCCCTCATCGTATCACCAGGGTCTCAAGTACCCTCTTAATGGTCGAGTATGCATAATCCATGCAGAATCATCTCCTTTTTTCTCTAATGAAGCCCACTACATGGATGATGACTATTACAATAGCAAGTATAAGCAGATTCAGGAAAGTGTGGTCAAACCCGTCACTGTCACAACTGACCCTTGGGCAGGTCTGGATGACGCCTACGTCTTCTTGATCCATCTATTGGAGGAAACAACCCCCAATATGGGGAACCACTTTGTTTTATTTGGTATAATAGGGAAGAATTTTCCCACGTCCAGGTGATGATGGAATGTATACTCATACTCCTACACAAAAAAGGCTTAGTTGATCCAAAAGCCTCTTACCCCCGAACGGTATTGGGATGTATGCCCCATGGAAATGGAAGTATGTCATACTTGTCTATTACTCAAAGCTAGGAATAACCGGATCAAGATTATGTGACCCTATTACTTTGATATCCTCAAGCATGGACCCTAGGGCCAAAGGCAAGATGGGATCAGATTGACTTACTACATCACAATGGTCTTAGCAGCGTGTGGATCTCCTGATATGTTGTCCACTGCTATAAATGCTACAATCAGCATTCAATCATCATCTGCCAACCTAGAGGAATCTTTTTTCCACTAGGTAATCCATCCTCGTCATGCATAGAATGGGATTTGGAGGATGCTCCCCCCTGCCTTTGAATAAGTTGTTTCCGCCATGGTTGATGAACTTGTACTGGTGAACATTGGTAATGAGGAAGATCTGAGACCCACATTGATCAGTGCCACCAGGTCCCTTGAAGAGCAGTAGCGGTACGTGGACTTCATTAACCAGCACTGAAATATGTTTTCATAGAGTTACGATGAGATTCTAGGACTAGATCCTTATGTAGTTGTCCACCGCCTCGGTCTCCCAAAAAATCATCAAGGGTTCAAGCTGCCTCCTAAGATGATGCACCCTTCTCAAAGATCCAGGGTCAAGGATGAATTTGACAAGATCCTCAGAGCTGACATCATCAAGGAGTTCTCGTACCCCAAGTGGATAACCAACATTGTGCCAGTCAGGAAGAAGAACATATAGATTAGAGTCTGCATTGACTTCTGAGGCCTCAACCGTTATTGTCTGAAGGATGGTTTTCCTCTTCAGTGACATAAATGTTGATCGATGCTACAGCCGGGTTCCTATCCCTCTCCTTCATATATGGTTACTCTTGATATAATTAGATCTGTATGGCCCCCGTTGATGAAGAGTACGCCACTTTTAGGTCTCCCCAAGGTACTTTATTTTACCAGGTTATGCCCTTCAGCCTGAAGAATGTTGGTGCCACCTATTAGTGGGCCATGCACCGCATATTCTAGACAATCTATGAGATATTGATGGAATTATATGTGGACGATTTGGTGGTTAAATATCACCAGCTCCAGGACCATCTCAAGGACCTCGAGAAACTGTTTGGTTTCCTCCGTTCTGGCCACTTGAAGATGAACCTGTTGAAATATACCTTCGAGGTCACATATAGGATGTTTCTTGGATTTTTTGTTAGGTACCAGGGCATCGATATAGACCTAGAGAAGATCAATGCAGTCATCCAGATGCCTCCCCGAATAATATTCTGGTTCTTCGAGGTTTCCAAGGCCACTTAGCCTATATACACTGATTCATTGCGAATATGGCAGGAAAGTATAATCCTTTTTCTTGGCTAATGAAGAAAGGATCTTCCTAAGAACATGATGAAGTGTTCTAGACAGTTTTTGAGGAAATCAAGCAGTATCTGCTCTAGCCCCTGGTCTTGATGCCACTCATCCCCAGAATGCAGCTAATCCTATATGTGATATCCCTAGAATGATCTCTCCACACCCTTATCCCCAAGTAAATCAATGAGGGGATGGAAAACAACCTCTACTACCTAAGTAATATTCTTATCAATATAGAGACCTGATACTCCACCATTGAAAAGAGATGCCTTGCAATCGTATTTATAGTGAAGAATATGTGACATTACCTACAGTACCATGAGGTACAATTAGTCTCTCACGTAGACCAACTGAAGTACATCATGAACTGCCCCATGTTGATAGGCTGACTAGCACGGTGGGAAGTAATCCTTTAGTAGTTCAACATCATGTTTGTACCCCAAAAAGCCATAAAGGGACAAACATTGGAATATTTTCTTGCTGCCCATCCAACCTTCGCGGACCAGTCCATGGACTTGGATTTTCCTGACGAGGCAATCCTCTTAGTAGATCCTGCCATCCCATATTGGCAGATGAACATTGATGGTGCCTCCCAGAGCCCCACCGATAAGAGGATCAATAATCCTAGACTAAATATAGTGGGCCTGAGTATTTTATTTATTACACCGGCGCAAGCCATTCTGCTTTACTCATTCCTATTGTCAGAAGGCTTCCCCAACAATGAGGCAGAGTATTATGCTCTTATCACTAGCTTAGAGCTGGACATTGAGATCGATGTGCCACATCATCATGTGAAATGAGATTTTGAACTACACATCAATCTAGTCAACAGTGACTGTGTTGTTAGAAATCCAGAGCTTGTACCATTGTTAGGGATCACCCACCAGCTTATGGCCCAATTTCATCTCGAACGGAGGTTACTCATGTCCCTCCATCTCAGAACGGTCGAGCCGATGGCTTGGCCGGACTGGCTACATCCCTTGTAGAACCCAAGTAGAACGATCTGATTATACATGTGGCACATTGGAGAGTCATTTCTCCCATCACCTAAAATGATGATGATGGCCGGAGTGTAATCCATCTTACTAGAAGATCATCTACATTAGGACTCCCATGTTCTTCATATGTAGTGGTTGAAGTGACCCCCGACAGGAGAGAATCCTTTTTTTACAATCTCCAAAATGGTTACCTCCAGGTTGATTGGGCCGTGAACGAGAAAATCTGATGATACACGCTGCAGTATACCCTCTAGAGAGGTCCTAGTCTTTAGCAGATCCTCTACAATCGTGAGGTTAATGGTGTTCTCGTCCATTTTATCCAGGGAGTTGAGGTTTCTTAGGTTTTGTAAGAGGTTCATGCCAGTTCCTATGGGGCTCACCAGGCTGGGCCAAAGCTGTCCCATCAGATCCGGAGACTGGGTTACTTCTAGACCTCCATAATCCATGACTAGATGGAGTTTTCCAAGAGATATCACTCGTGCCAAATTCATGCTAACTTTATGCATCGGCCTCCAGAATCTCTCCACTCCACCAAGTACTGATGGGTGTTTTTAGTCTGGCGACTCGATGTCATGGGACCATTTTCACCAGTGACAGCTCGCCATTGTAGGTTCATTATGACCACCACCGATTTATTTTCCATGTGAGTAGAGGTAGTTTTTCTCCAGGTGGTCAAGGCCCATTCTATCGTCGACTTCTTGAGGTCCAATATCATCTACTGATTTGGGGTTCATCACACCGTCCTCACTGACAAGGAACCAACTTCCGTGCAGCCGATTTGATGAAATTATTCGCCATGTACAATATCTTTTTGAACCATACCACATTCTATCACGCACAGTCAAATGGACAGATCGTGGTGTTCAACAAAAAATAACTAACATTTTGCATAAAATGGTTGGTCAGAACAAGAAGAGTTAGCCGGACAAGATCCATTATGCCCTCTGGTCCTATCGGACAACGACTCATAATTCCACCCCAGTGACCCCCTATTCCCCAGGGTATGAAGCTAAGGTTGTCCTACCCATTGAGATCTAGCTACCATCGTTACGAACATCGGTCTATGAGAAGAAGTCTCCAAATTAGGTAGCCAAAATTCTTCTGGAAGAATTGGAAGCACTTGACGACAAAAGGCTTTGTGCCCTACACAATCTGGGAAGGCATCAGAATAAGATAGCTAGAGCCTTAAACATGAAGGTTCTCCTCCACTCTAGTCTATAAGGTGACCTGGTATTGGCCATTCGGGCGCCAATGATCCCCGGCAGGAAACCACCCATGTTGGAGCCGAAATGGGAAAGACCTTACATAGCTCACATGGTTTACCCCAATGGAGAATACACCTTGGTGACCATGGATGTTGGGCGTATAACTCCTCCCACCAATACCATGTTCCTCAGCAAATACATTTCTTGAGCTTACTGGTCATGCTCGACATTATAATAGATGTTCCCACATGACCTTACACTAAATGATGGTCCATCTTGACCTTAAACTGTCCAGTCCTACATGACTTTAAACTATGCATCATCCCAAAAGATGTTATATTGTGCCCGTTCTTCTATCCTCCCACGTCCTCACCGTAGGAGTTTAAGCTGCATGGCCTTCATGAACTATGTATAGCTTGATTCCCATCCTTATGGGATACATAGGGATGCCCAAACATTTTTTTCTGTTGGCCTAGCCCAAACACCAGATCTTCCCCTCGGGTCAATTCATCTGGTAGGGGTGCACACTTTTTCCCCAATTCACATTTAGCTAACCTCGATCCGGTCATATGTCATGCTCCTTGGAGATGTTTTCCTCTTTCATAGATGGGTACAACTTTGCTTCACCCACTCCTTTGATTGGGACTCCATCATCCTTCCCGTCTATAAGGGCCCCCGAATGGTATAAATGCTAGGCATAAGGGATCTCTTACCACTTTGGGCCAATGCCCTCACGGATTTTGACCATTAAGACGATACAAGTCCATCATTGAGAATATGGTCAGTGGTCAATTCTCATTTGTTTGTCCCATTTTAGGTTACTTTAGGGACGATGTGTTTCGAACATGGTCAACAGCTATCCTATGTCATTGGAACCACCCCAAGATGTCCCAAACATTGAGTGTAGTGGTTTATTATGACCTATTGTATCTCCAATCGACAAACTCCATTCGAGAAAATATAGATTTTGATCCCATATAATGGAGAGAGCTAAGACCAGCTCCTTGATTCCAACACCGAGGACTGTTCACGTGGGATTAGGTTCTGTTATGTGGTGGTAACCCTACAAGAGGAAGTATGGCCTTCCCATCTGAGGCCCAGCCTCAGGACCCTTGGCATTTTCGGGCCTTGAACTAGGTTATCTCTTATGAGATTGTATGGTGTGGTATGGGATTATGTCCTCATTCACGTCGGGTTACTCATCGTGTCGTACACATCCCCGGATGAGATACTTTATCCTCTCATCGTCCTCATTGCAAGATGTTAAACTGCAAGCTGATCGGGCCTTCCCAAACGAGTCCCATCCTTAGGCCCATTGGCCTTTTCGGGCCCTCGTCCCATGTTCCAATTTAGAAGTGTACGGTTTTGAATGGGATTATGTCCTCATTAATTTTGGGTTATTCGTCGTGTCGTGCACCTCTCTTGTTTGGGGTATCTTACTCCTCTCTTTGTCCACACTCCAAGACTTTAAACTGAAAACTGGTCTGGACTTTCTGACAGAGGTTCACCCTCAGGCCCAATGGTCGTTTCGTGCCCTCACCCATGTTCCTATTATTGGATTGTATGGTGTGGTATGGGATTATGTACTCATTCACTTCGGGTTACTCGCTATACTGTACACCCCCTCATTAGGGTATCCTACCCTGATTTTCAATTCCAAAACTACGTATAGCATGATTCCCATCCTCATGGGATATGTAGGACTGCCCAAACACCTAGACTTCAGGTCCATCTCCCTATCTTAGAGATCTCCCTTTCACCTTGGCCCTTTGGCCTGCCCTTTCCAAATGATGGGAGTATATGGTATAAAATGGGACTATGTTCATTCACATCAGGTTTGTAATGACCACGCCACGTACCTCTCCCTTATTGGACTTATCTATCCTTGTATTCTATACTCATCCCTTCAAATTGTTTACTCTCAAGTTGAAAAACCACCTCGACCGATGTCGTCGATGCGCCAATATTCTTAAGAGTACTATGGTTCAGTGTTTACAGTGTTGGATTTTGCGTGGACATGCTTTCTCCCATTTTTTAGGATTTGTTTTCCCCTTAATATGGGATTCCATAATCTTCTACACCAGAAAGGGACCCCCAAATGGCATGGATTCTAAGACTAAGGGCTCTCCTGCCATCACGAGCCTACATCCTCGAGGGTTTCAAAGAACAAATTGATACATGTCCCGCATTGAGAATATGGTCAGTAGCCGACACTCATTTTATTGTCCTCATCATAGGCTAAAACGATGTGGACGTTGTGTTTCAAACACGATCAACAATCGTTTTCTATCGTCATGCCACCCCCTTTATACCTTGAGTGTCGGATACCTGATTCACATCATTGTACACCACATCATGACCAAGTGGAACATTAACACTCATGACATTATCCCTCGGTGCGCATATGCACATTAGGAGGACAAAGCTGCGGTAAAGGAGTGATTCGAGGCTCCACACCGACTTCCCTTCTCCTTGGTCTGAGCTATAAGACAATAAACTATGATCTCTTATAGAACTACGTATAGGTTGATACAGATCCTAATGGGATACGTAGGAATACCCATACGTCTTGTTTTGGTTCTCGCTTATTGGGGATAATGTTTCTCCTACCCCTGACCCTCTTACCTCTATTTTTGTCCCCTATGCCTGAGATTCCTTTCTCAGAATCATGTATGGTGTGGTATGGGTTTATGTCCTAATTCATGTTGTGTATGTTTTATTTACCTATTCACATTACTCCTTTAGCCTTATCTCTACTATGTCTGTTATGCCTGACAATAAATTGCATGCCCGGTCCCATCACATGACCCAAAACTGTGACCTTATCATCCTGGCCACACGATGAAAAACGACACTGCATCGTGATGTCCTCACTCAGGGGGAAACCAGGTTTGGTATCAGTCACACACCATACCATTTGTCAATGCCGGTATAAAGCTTTATTATTGTTCCAATTTCGGGGATTTTTATCCTAGGCTTGCCAGAAAAAAAACATTAACCTTAAAAGACAAACAAGAAACATCAAATACAATTTATTTTGATGCGAGGGCCACACCCACATCCCATTTTTATCCCTGTCACTGGTACCATACCGTGACACCTCCTAGAAAAACATACAGCTTCATTCTCATCCTCATATGATACATAGGAACGCTTGAGAACCGCCCCCACTAGCCCAACTTAACTCTCATTTCCGATCCCATGACCTATAACCTTCCCAGGGAACTCGTGGTGGTCGGAACACCAGTTTCCCACTCATGAATGGGTTTATAATTACCGCACTCTATGTCTCCCACATTTTCTACCATCCATAATTCGAGCTCTATGACCACAGACTTAGACAACTCTGCGTCCTTGCCGGAAGATGTTAAACTACATGACATCTTCTAGAACTATGTATGGATTGATTCACATCCTCATGGGATACATAAAGACACCAAGGTATTTTGCCTTCGGACCAGCCCCAAGAATTATAAATCATATTCCTCCACATTTTCGGCTCCCTGGATTGAATCCTAGTGGTGAAACATGAAATTGAAACTTTGCCCAGAATAAGTTTGGGATGCCCCATGATGACATTAGGAAGCGACACCTCCCTTTCTAGAGGGGTCCTATCTAAATGAAGAAATGATACAAGATCAGACTGATGCACACATCTAATGTGCTTCCACCATGGTGGTGTAATTTCAAGAGTGTTAGATTCTATTATAATAAACCATCACTCCACATTCCATGCTTTGTGTGCCCCTTATTCAGAACCTCATACCCTTTCATGTCTAAGGGAACCCCCTAATAGTATGGATTCATGGCCTATGACCCACCTAGTATCATGGGCCAACATTCCAGAAGACAAATGGATGACATTTGAGTCAGGCCCCATGTTTCGAACATGGTCAATAGTCGACACTCATTTTCTATCCCCATTATAGGATAACACAATAAGGATAATGCGTTTCAAATGCGGTCAACATATATTCATTATAGTAACACTACACTGAACGTGTTCTGAATCCTGGGTATCGTGATTCACAACTTCCATTCCTCTGTACGGATTTATTCCAATGACCTTGGAGTTACTCCATTTATGCACAAGGGAATGTTAGGTAAATGATAATTTTGATGTTTCGAGAGCTTCATCATCTCGTCAGGTCTCTCCCATTACATCCCTGGAATCCGGGCTAGTTATTAAAACCCCAGCTGCCTGAATCTTTGTTGATGCTCCCACAATCGAGCAAAGTAATAGTACAAATATCCCTTGTTTCTCACCTTGGTTGAAACCCATGTGAGATTAAGAATTAATTGATTTCTATTTAATGATCTTGTTTGAATTCATAAAACCAAATGAAAAAATAAATATATTCATCCATACATGCAATTCAGAATAAGAAGCAGTAAATAGAAATGATTTTATGATTTCGACCAAAACATGTCCCTTAAGGGTTAGCTTTTTGGATGTATCGTTCCAGTGCCACTACCCTTTCGTTGGGGGCCTCCAGGACTACCTCTCACCCCTGAGTGTTCTCTCATACTCAACAGCCACAGAACACAATCCGCTAACCCTAGACTATGCTTGCGCCTGTTCAGTTTGGCGTGCGGATATTTTGTCACCCGCCTCTACTAGTTGCACTTGGGCATCTGCAAGCTAGGCCTTCTATCGCAATATTATCTCAGATTTCACATTGAAGGAGTTCAAGTGCCTATCTGCCCGATTTTGTAGCTGCTGGACTTCATCATCAGCCTCCAAGAGCCTCTTGATGTTTACCGCCTTTCTCTGCTACCAGCCCACACCGAGGCCACGATCATACTCCCAAATATTTTCCACCATAAGATCTCAATGGAGTAAGTGAGGACGCTGGGAATCCACTCCCCTAGACCTAGACTATTCACCAACACATCCCTTCGGGCGGTATTTACATGGACACCTTCAACAGCTTCTTGGTGAGCCATTCAGTTTTAGAACTTTGACGATTTTCAGGCTTCTCCGATAAGCTCGTTCGTGGAAAGCGTTCACGAAGACAGTAGGCAGAGAGAGTTTGTGAATCCCATTAGAGGATTCATTCCCACGCCTTCAAGAGATAGATAATGAATAACTATAGAAGAGTCAAAAACTCATTGTGCACCACGGTGTGAAGTCCTGATTCATAGAGAGCAGTCGCGGCCACGGAGCTTTGTGAATCAATAGCACTACTGTCCAAAATTGTAGAGACGAAAAATGAAAAAAGAGTGTTCAGGTCCCCTTTTTATAGGTGGGGGACCCTCAGAGCTTCGCTGCACATCTCGGTCGAAGCCAGTTTCATGGGGCATCCGGCCAGAGCTTCGCTTTCCCGCTTAGCGAGCCCTCTTTGCGAGGTATCTTTGCAAACAACTGTGGATTTTGTCAATTGACCCTCATAATTTGACCCATGACTAATCTGCAGCTCCAAGTCTGTAGGGGGTGGGGGTGTGGGGCTGGGGGGGAATTTTTTTATGCTAAAATATGGAGTGGGGAAAATGAAATCAAAACGATGGACACATCGCGAATCCCATTTTCAGAGAACCGGCTGCACCGTGCCACCACAAACCAAGGAGGCGGTAACGCTCCATGACCCCCCTTGACATTCATGTGCCACGCGAAGCAAGGAGGCGGTAATGCTCCGAGACCACCCTTGAAATTCACGAGCCGACGCAAAGCAAGGAGGCGGTAATGCTCTACGTACACCCTTGACATTCGAGACCCGTCGCTATCTAATGAGGTGGTAACGCTCCCCGACGTCCATTGACGTTCGAGATCCACCGCAAATCAAGGAGGCGATAACACTCTAAAACCACCCTTGACATTCGCGACCCACTGCGAAGCAAGGAGGTGGTAATGCTCTACAAATGCATTTGACGTTCGTGACATGACGCGGAGAAAATGACTTCATCTTCGCCCAGAGGGAGTGATGCTTCACGGTGCCTCTCCCTTATAAATACTGACCTCCCCCCTAGTTTAGACGAAGGACAATCCAACCTTTCATCTTCCATGCTCCAGAATGATGATGCACCCTTCTACTCTACGAACCATGAGTTGTGTGAGGTACTTCTGCTCTACGAAGTGCCTCCCCATTTTCTCTTTTTGATCCCATCATCTGAGAGGGATGCCATTCATGGAGCCTATGGGCCTCCGCGAAGGAAGGGAATCCCCTAGGGGGCCGGGTCATCACGGTGCAATTATTCTTCGAAAAACACCCTTCAAATACACATGAATCACATGCTAAGGCAGGTTCATTGAACTTCATGAAGCACATTGATTCACGATGCCTTGATTCGTGAGGAACCATTTCTAGGCAAGGAAGTTCTCCATGAATTCCATTCCACTTCTTAAAGAACCTCCCATATGCACCTCTTCCCTATGCTTAGGCTCAGGTACCCTAATTTTTGAATCACACACCTTCACAAGGGCCCTCCCCCATGCTATGCAACAGAGCTTCACAAGGACCCAACCTAAGAACCCCTCTGCATTGCAATTCCTTTTCCCATGCAACCCTCTAGGTTTTCATGATGTGATTTCAATGTCCCTTGGACGATACAGTGCATTGTGTTTCTTCGCCTCAGACTTCTTCGCAGAGGCACGCTAATGGCTATTAATTCTTCGCATAGCCATGCTAACATGGACCCCCTGATGATTATCTCCATGACACCCCATTTCCATGGCTTTTCCTGTCCCCTCTCCACACCATGGAGTAGAGGGTACCAGTTATGTAAGTCCTAGGGGAGCGGAGAAAACCCACTCTCATCTGAGCTACAGGATGATAAAATACCAAGCACCATCATCCTCAAAACAAGATATAAAACTGTGACCATTCCCTATGCATCACACGTGGGGTATGCCCAACTTGGAAATTATCCACACCCACTGGTCTCTACGGGGTATAATGTCCTCTTTATGGAGGTGGAGTTTTTCGGTGGTGATAGAATAACCATTTTGATGTAAGCTCCTAGAATTATTGTATGAGGTAGCATCCATGATCCTCCATTCTCCTACAGCCCCCAAGGCCAGGAAAGGTCATGATGGGGAATAGTGCTTTTCCTTTCTTCGGTCCCAATTCCCTCTCCCGGTACTCTTTGTCACCATCAGGCCTCCATCCTGGAGAAAGTCCCAGCCTCTTCGGGCTGCTAACCACACATAGTTCCCTTTTTTCACTGGGATGCTAATCACGGATATGCCACACTCCACATCCCTCGAATGAACCTTTCATGATGTGATCGTTAGGTCTCTCCTATCTCTTGTTTCTCACACCGAGCATGACTCATGTGGGTTTAGTGTAATCACCGACACCAACATCCAACTTGGGAAGCCTAGAGTGTAAGCCCCACAACAACCATCTGAACTACGAGGATGTTGATCCTTACTAAGGCACAGTATGTAGGAAGTTTATTTGAGGTTCAATCCCAACACCCAGTCATCCTGACCATCTTTTCATTGATTCACCAACGCCCTGGGAAGCCTAGAGTGTAAGCACCAAACCCAATCCTATCTATGTTTACATTGATCCTTGTCATGGAAAGGTACATAAGAATCCTCTATAAGGTGAAATCCCAACACCCAGTCATTCACACAATCTTCGCATCAGTTCCCCAAACGCCCTGGGCACCCTATAGTGTTATCTCCATGCCACCCCATGAACTATATGGTTTCTGATCCTTCCAAAGGTAGGGTAGGTAGGAAGGATCCACAAGGTTCAATCCCAACAACCATTGGACCCCAGGTCCTCCTCCACAATGGTTCACTGACACCCTGTACATTCTAGAGTGTATGCCCCACACCCAATCACCTGAACTATGTGGTCTTTGATCTTTTATAAGGCAGGGTACGTAGGAAGCCTCCCTTAGGATCAATCCCACCAACACCCAATCGTTCTGACCACCTTCATGTCAGTTCACCAACACCATGGGCATCCTAGAGTGTAATACCGATAACCAACCACCTGAACTACAAGGTGTTTGATCCTTAACTAGTCAGGGTATGTTGGAAGCCTCTCTGAGGTTCAATCCCACCAACTCCTAGTCGTTTTGCACACCTTAACCTTGGTTCACCAACACCCGTGGTGGCCTAGAGTGTAAGACCCACACCCAGCCACCTGATCTATGTGTCCTTTGACCCTTGATATGGTAAGGTACGTATGAAGCCTCACCGAAGTTCAAGCCCCCCACCCATTGGTTACAAACCCTATCATATCTGTTCCCACACATCCGAACTACAAGGACGTTGATCATTGTTAAGGCAAGGTATGTAGGATGACTCCCTGAGGTTCAAGCCCAACACCAAGTTGTCCCAATACCCCTTCGCGTCAGTTCAATAGCCCCCTTTTCACCTGAACTTCGAGTTCTTTGATCCTTTCCAAGTTATGGTACGTAAGAAGCCTCCCTGAGGTTCAATCGCACCAACACCCGATCATTCCAACCACCATCACGTCAGTTCACCAACACCCTGTGAAGCATAGAGTGTAATCTCCACACCCAACCACATGAAAATATATGTTCTTTGATTCTTTCCATGTTAGGGTACATAGGAAACCTTTTGGAGGTTCATTCCCACCAACACCCAGTCTTTCCTACAACCTTCCCGTCTGTTCACCAACACCCTGAGTAGCCTAGAGTGTAAGCCCCACACCCAACCACATGAACTATATGGTCTTTGATCCTATCCATGGTTGGATACGTAGGAAGCCTCCCAAAGGTTCAAGCCCTCCAACACCTGGTTGTTCCATCCATCTTCATGTTGGTTCACCAACACCCTCGGCATCATAGAGTGTATGCCCCATACCCAACCATATGAACTACGAGGATTTTGATTCTTGCCAAGGAAAGGTACGTAGGAAGCCTCCACGAGGTTCAATCCCAATACCCATTGGACCCCAGGTCCTCCTCCATGTCGGTTCACCGACACCCTTGGCCACCTCAGAGCGTAAGCCCAAAATTCCACCATATGAGCTACATGGTCTTTGATCTTTGCAAAGGTGAGGTATGTAGGAATCCTCCATGAGGCTCCAGCCCAACACCCAGTAGTTAAAACCCCCCATCATGTCAATTCTCCCCCGTCCTTCTTGACATTAAAATGTGGAACCCATCCAGCATTAAGCCCTTGTGACCCCATCCAATAGTTAGTCATTGTGTCCCAATCGATTGGTAAGCCGTTGGAACCCCCAATCGGTGGCAATCCATCATCATTTGAACTACGTGGACATTGATTCCCTACCACAGGTATACGTAGGAAGCCTATTCAAGGATCATGCCCAAAACCATCATCATCCTCATGATGGTTCCATCCCATTCACCACCCCCTCACAAAACCTTCCATCATCCATCCCAATTCTTACCCGGGCCACCACATCCCAGTGGGATCATTCCACCCCATTCCCTATTCCATCTAACAGCATTCAGGAGGCCACCAAAACAATGTCCCCAGTAACGGTGTTACCTCCAGGGGTTCCTCCCTCTCATCCACTCTAGTCAGTCTTCAGATCATCCCAATCAATCACCGGTAGATATTAAACATGTGGCATACCCTGTGTTGAACATGTGAAGCTGAGAAAACCTCAGATACATGCCCATGGAATAAGACATACCACATTCGATGTGGGATGCCTCAGGATTCTGTGCCCTCAAGAAGCTCTATAATAAGGGAAAAAAGATACACATGTCATTCCACTAGCATCCAAGAAAATTAGTGATGCCCAACATGACTAATACTCTAACCGATAGTTGCAACCCTAACCAAACCACTTGGAAAGTCCTGACAGAAGAAGTGTAATTAACTGGTGCCCATTATTATATTGCTCCAGGAAGAGTTTCACGAAGAATGTCTTTAGTATATGAGGGAGAACTGGACAAGCTGAGGTCTTTTGAGGAGGAATCCACGAAAGAAAGAACTCATCTCCCATCATCCCGTTTCGATCAATGATCAGACGTCCTTGGATAAGGAGGATATGCCACCCGCCTTCCAAAAGCGGGAATGCATGGCAAAAAAACATGCCTCTCATCATCGAACGAGAAGGATGTGAATGCCCCACCCAAAGCATTGGAAACAATGACCATTCAAACTAATTAATGGAAGACACACACATATCATGGAGAAAATTTTTCATTCTATAGAAGCCCCATTATGATTTATCTTTTACATCCAATAATAGTGTAGATGAAATTATCTTCATTATCCATAATAGGATGGCCTAGTTATGTGATGGTCCAACATGTATGCATGTCATGTCTATTGAAACAGAAGCATGACAAGTTCACTTTGATGGATTTTATTACTAAATAATATATCATATTCAATATGGATATTAGGAAATAAGTTTATACATGTGATCTTCTTTTGGATTAAATCAAAAATACCAAGAGAACACCATGATCATAAATCCCCCTCTTTCATATGTAATTTTTTTGTTCCCAACTATCTAAGTGCTCCGGACACCAGCAGAAACATCTATCTCAGTTTTTTTGACAGGATGTTCATTTCATGATGATATATGGATTAAAAAACTTAATCATTAATGTTTTGGAATGGTTACTATAATGTCTTCTAGTATTTCAACTTTGGTGTAGGTAAAACAAAAGTTATATTTGGTGTGCATGTTTTTTCCTAAAAGGTAAGAGTTTCATGAAGGTCGTGATATAAGTATCGAGATTTTGAATACAGGGAAGAGTTCCACACACATGTGATGGATTATCACAAATGGATGTTAATGTACCATACAAAGTTTCCCAACTAAATTTATAGCATCATGGATGCGAACTTGCGCAAGAATGAAATATAGTTGTGTGGCCTAAGATGGGAGTTAAACAAATTACTAGAAATCATCCACACTCATCATCATTCCCCTCGTAATGAACCCTTCCAGTCCACTTCCATCATTGTTTCTAGAGGGTTTTCAGAAATGTAAATGTGTATCATACCCCAGATGTCTATTTTTGATGAAATTAACATTCCACCCACCCTAATGGAACATTCTAGGACCAAGGAGTAGGTTTTATAAAAAATTGAATTGTTTCTCAAAATAATCTGGTTCCATATGAAAAGGACATACATGCTGGAAACACGATGCTTTAGGGATACATCTGTGATTGAAATGATAGAAAATGTGTCTTCCCAAAAAAATATATCTATTAAAAAATACGTTATGTTTTGAGAAAAATAATTTTCATTTTAAATGATATGATGACTACCATAGGTTGCGAGGTCAATCCACATCAGCAAAAAATGAATGTGCATGAAAAATAAAAGACCTGTGTTCAAATCCATCATGAAACTACCTTGTATCTCCAAAAAGAATCATCAATCTAAACATGTACCATGTTTAGACCCCAATAAAAAAGCATTGGGAAGAAAACTACCATGTTCTTCACCATAGTGAAATTACATTTTGTACATTGATGATTTTTTCTATATACATATTACTTCACCTCACACATTAGAATTGGATATATTAAACAAGAAGGGAAAAACGTGTTCATAAATACCACTCTTTTAAAAAATCATGCAATAATATAATCTATAAACCATCATTGGTAATGAAATTGGATAAAAATATCTTTTTGGGCCTCAAATGACTTGGCCTACAGTTGAGAGATCCTCATGCCGCACCACATACGGCTAGTCACATTTGCGCAAGGGAAGAAGCCTTCATGCAGTCATAGGTTGGGTGATTCAATAATTTGGTACTCAAAAATTACCCAAGAATACTTTTGTTTTAAAATTTTGTGAGCCCATGGAATATGAACAACTATTTATGATAAATAGAATAATACTTTAGGAAACCACATTCGGTTCCCCTGACTCGATGTCTCCCACGCTTCTATTAAAGAAATTTCCCTACCATGATCTTTTAAGAAAAGGTACCCCAATGATAATTCTCATAATAATAGGTGAAATAATGTTTGTATAGTGACCCATGGATCACATACATGGATATTATATCATTTTAGATGAATATTCAGTACATTATAAAAATACATGGATGAGGACCATAAAAGTCTATTGTCTTTGGAAACCTAGAAATCAAAATCTTATATCCTGGTGAAAGATAATAAACATATCCCATAAATATATACACCATTAGTAATTATTCAGAAATCCTTTCTTTATATGATGAGTAAAGGAAATCATAAAAATGGGTGAGATCAGATTCTTAGTTAGAGTAATAAAGGGAGGCATGTAAGCATAAACATGAACATAGGAGAATGAGAATGTGATCGTAACATGGGTTTTCATAACCTAAATTTTAAATATCATTAAAATTATTTATGGGAAAAACCAGGAAACCTCATAAGAGATAAATCATATGTAAATAACCCTCATGATCAATGAAATCATAATATAGGAATAGGACATTGGATTTCTAGAATATATATAAGAATATAAAATTGAATTTCAAGGCTACCAACAAAGACCTTAATAACATGTTAATCTTGGGGTATGACCCATGTACCTACTTTAGGCTTGGTATAACAAACTATGTAACATATTACTTTTATGATTGATCAAAAACAGATGTATCATGTTGTTTTCAGGCTAAGACTACAATGAATGTGCCCACTTTCATAGTGGATTGTGGTACAACCCATGTCTCTTCTTTTTTACTTGCTTGGGATATAACCCATGTTCTCTTTTTCTTTCATTCTTCAGATATAACCCATGTACCTTATTATTATTCTATTAGGGATACATCATATGGTCCCTCTTTCTTTTAGTTTTTGTCAATAATCCATGTACCTTCTTTGTTTTCAGGATTGCGATATAACAACTAAACCATTTGATCTCATATTCAAATTATTGGAACCCAATGCTTTAGAGGGATATATAGTTCCCACCCATCTCATAATAAAATCATTCACAAATGTTCCACAACATAATAAAACATACTTCATATCATGACCCATTAAAATTGTTAGGTTTTATAAACATCAAATCATAACCTATGAAATGAAATGGGTATCATTAAAATTTCATCACATCAATACCTAGGAAGAAAAATAAGTTTTCTAATCACATCATGAAGTAATTACACATGAAAATAAGTTGGTATTAAAATAATAAAACTATTGGACGTGAAATGGGTTTCTAATGTATCATTTCATAAAAACAGAAACCAATCATGATATAATTTGAATGGAGCATTTGGGTAATTTACTATAAGGGGTTGACTAACATCAATGTATAATATCATATATGAAAAATTAAATGTATGGATATTTTGAAAGATTTTATTGAGGTAAATATCCTATCTTCTTTGAAAAATGTTCTTTAAAACGTAATCCCTTTTGAAAGACATATTTCATAAAAAAATATAATAGATGATTGAAATCATTTAACAAACCATTTCCTTTAAATTATATTTAAAACAAATTATTGAAAATTATCCTTTCCTGCATGAATACAAATATCTAAAAAATTGATGGTGGGTAAATCTGTACATGTCGTACGAGGTAAAAATAACCTTCCTTTTACATGGTAAAAACATTAAAAATGCATAATTTTGAAGGATACATGAATATTACATTAAAAGTATTTATAAATTGATATATGGTAAAATTTAATTAAATTATTTTAATAGAACAGTATAATATTCTTTAAATAAATTTTATAAAACATAGATTTCTGACCAAAGAGATAGTTCATTAAGTCATTCAAAAAAATACATTTTAAACTATATTATGAACCAATGATTATAAAGATGGTAACACTACAATAATATAAAATTAATAACATGTGGAGGTAAATATTAATATTTTTTGTGTGATATAGATCATAATATTTCATCCAAGGTAGAATAAACATAAATAATCTTGAATAGTGATGATATTTTTTCAATAAACTATTATAACTTGGTAGCATGTGATCATATTATCCATGTAATAAAATTAATTTAATGGAGGATTAAAATATCATGAAAACATTGAATTTCATGATGTATAATTAAAAATGGAAGTATGAGCACCTCGAATTAGAATTTAGGTTCATAAAAGAACTTGACTCTCAATGTTGGAATATTGAGACAAAACTATTTCCCTCTAATTCTGTATCTTTTTTAAACTAAAATACCATGATTATAAGCTCATAAAATTGATATTTTAACACTGATAAATTTATATATAATATATAGAGGATACACTCATGTTCAGTAAATTCTCCACACAAAATGAAAGAGTGGAAAACAAAGCATGTGTGTCATAGTGATGAAAATTGCAATAAAATACCCCTACCACGTGTCTTGACTATCATCGTAATCATTAAAACTACATGAATAATAATAAAATATTTGTTATTAATATCTTAAATAAATATATTCAAATCTATAATTATATACATCATTTTATTATGATAGTATATTACCCACATTTTTACCATCCTATCTTAATGATTCACTTTTTATAATATTTTCTTTGTTCGTCACATGTGAGTTAATTTGTTATATCTTTTCTCTTTATAATTATATAAAATTATAGAATATTAAATTTAAAATAAATAAAAATTACAAAAATTATATTTTTATTATAAAAAAAATTACAGTATAGAATTATGAAATGGAATACATCGTTAATGGATAAGGCATGCCGCATGTATGCATGAATGTTGTCTCCGGTTTTATTGTCGTATTGAAAGAAAGAATGAAAATAAAATATTTGTATATATGATTATAATATCATTGAATTATAATTATAATTATATATATGTCATATATTTTCACTAAACCCATCCTCAATACATTACATTTAGTGTCTAAACAAATCACATCACATTGAAAGGTTAGTAGTACACACACCAAAAAAATATTATCCTTTTATCAAAAAATTAAAAGTAAGAAAAGATATTTATTGTAAAATTATTTAAGAAATATAAATAAATAATAAGTGTAATATATAATATATATCAATATAGTTCCCATCATAATTCCCCTTAAGAGATGTGGCATGAAAAATAAAACAATCATTGTTTTTTGAGGAATAAGTTTGAAGTACACATAAACATCATGTTTGATTCCCATTAGGTAGAGGTGTGTGTAATTATATGTATAACCACTAAAATTAAAACATTATATCATATTTATAATAATGTTTTTTATACAATCATTGATCAAAGTGAGTAGTTCTGTTGGAGAAGGAAAATAAATGATAGGATCTTGAGAAAATGCATGACATCTTAATCAGATAACATTGATTGGTTTCTACTAAAAGGATTCCTTGGAAGCCATACTACCCAAAGGGAGTATTAAAATATGATTGGATGGATGTTGGGTATTTTATTCAGCAGAAGATGGAAGTACCTAAGTGGTTTTATAGGTGTGAAGAATATGGAGAGTTGGTGGATTTTATTAAGAATAATGAGTGACACTCTTGTAAATATTTGAAGAGAGAATTAGACTGACGTTTTTCAAGTTCCATGTGGATCTAATAATGATAAAATATATAAAATGGATTAATGAGTCTATATATGGCCATATAATGGATATTTCCCATGTTTATAAGTCATTTCGTTCCATATGATTGTGTTTTAGCCCCAAATTAAGCTTAATTTGACCTTAATCACTGTGATTAATTTTAATCACTTTTACTAATAATTTTGGTAAAAAATAATTAGATATTATTAGAATATAAATTTTTAAGCAGTTTTCTCAAAAATAAGTTCATATTAGTGAAAAAACTAAGATTCATGCTAATCAGGTATATAGAATGGAGTTACATGTTTTTAATGTGGAATAAAATTCAAAAGTTTATAACGTTTGTATATTCAATTTCAAAGTAAAATTGATTATAAAGACCTTAAATCAACTAATTGATTTATAAATAAACTAATTTTTCATTGAAAAAATGAAAATATAATTTAAAATAAGTAAATATTTAAACAAAAATTCATTTTTTAACTAATTTTTTTTTTAAATTCATCAAAAATGATGTTTCTCAGAAAACCCCCAAAAAGTAAATCTATTATAATTTTGGCATAAAAAATTTAAAAATAATGTTTATTTTATCAAATTAAATTTCAACATGTTTTTGAATTTTTTAATCATTTTTCAATGAAGGAAATGAAATGCAATTTATTTTATAAAATAACATTTTTAATATTATAAAGTCATTTCCTAAAATTATATCATTGGTTATAAATATTGTTTTTCATTAAAAAAAATTTATTCAATATTAAAAAATTATATTTTAAAATTCATATTACTAAGATTAATGTATAGGTTATAATAATCTAATTTAAATAATTGTAACTATAAAATGATGTTTCATAGATATATCAATGTTCCATGTAACATGCACCAAGTTAGTGTTGTGTGTAATATATGCCAAGTCAAGGTTGTTTGTATCATTCCTCAATTCAATGATATCTTTGAAAGGAATGTTTGAATTAGTGTTTTAATATATATATATATATATATTTAGTATATCAGGACAATAAAAATATAAAAACGTAAATTAAATCAAAAAAATTATTTCACATAATCTCTGGGTGTCAGATTCCATTCCCTATTTAATGATTTTCACCCTATAAATTGGTCTGGGTTAGTATAGGTCTAATACATGAAATTTTCATTCATAGATAACCACATCTTAATAAAGAATAATAAAATAACCTTTAAGAAGGGAAAATTTGTAACATAACGGTTACCCAAAATAACACATAACTAGATCCCCACGTATGACAAAAAAGGTGGTAATTGAAAACATGGACATAGATGAGAGATCTAACCATAATATTTTTATAGGTATAGATAGAGAACATGGTTAGAAATAAGGTAAAAATCAATATTTCATAATCATTTGATGACCAAAAGGACCATCTAACCAATTTGAAACAAGGGTACTAGGATAATATTTTATTTATATAGCATTTTCCTAAAGAAGAATAATTTTCAGGAATTGATATATTTTCATGATTTTTGGACAATGTCATCCTTTATTTCATTTTTCCACTTCACCACATTAATTATAAATGTAGGTGATTTTTTTTATTCCTTATGTACTAATAGATCATCAGACCCAGGATATGTCATCTCATAAGATTTATTCAACAAAAATTAGATTGAACATGCTATCCAATATGAATAAGTACTCATATTTTGAGATAACACATTAATCGTAATGAATTCTTCTGAATCATAACATAAGAAATACATAAATTCTTTACCTTATATCCCAAATGGTATATTAAAATCAAAATCATTTAAAATAATGACATAAAATCATATTAAAATTCAACCCCCATATATCAAAACGTTTCTATTTGTTTTCACATTCCAAATATGTGAATTCCCTCAACCAATATTCCACTGAAATATGGTAAAAACATGAATTACCAAAAAATCTTTTTGAAAACATGCATAATTACTTATTCCAATTATTAGTGGATACATTATTTAAATCCAAGAATTATAAATTTCATCCTTGATGAAATAGAACACATTTTTAGTAATCTTTTCTATGGTAATCTGTATCATCGAATTTATTCATTCATGTACAACATATCATTATCCAAATATACTTTTTCACAACATCAGACATTAATTAAGGGTTACATTCCCTTAATGAAAATATCCCCTTTAAATGAAATCATCATTCAATATATCCTTTTTATTCAATAAAATTAACATATACTAAAAATAATTATATATTTTATGATTCATATAACATAATATTTATATTCCAATACATAAATAATTCATTAACCAACAATATTCATATACCATTACTCAGGCTTCATCAACATATTTCTTAATAACTCTTTCATATAATATTAAATATAAATCATTCATAAGGTTTAGCACCCACAATTCAATCATGATTCTTATGTTTGATATACACAATACTGGATGAGAATCACATTAATTTTACATGTCATTTTTAGTATCATTATCTTTAGAAGTATAAGTAATACTCATAGCAATCTCATAATTTTTGTTATAATAGTCACACTTGGGGAATAAATTCAGATAATGTCAACACATTACCCATCTTAAACATTAAATTTTACCCATGTTCCATGGAGTTCTCTCTTCTGACTAAAAATAAAAATCCATAGTATGAGAAACATTTAAAATACCAGGATAACATATAAATATGAAAAAATTATTTATTGGGTGGGTGGATGATAGATCCTACTTCTTTAATATTTGACACACGTGGTTTATCCTTTGTAATCATCTATTTAAATACTTAAATATGGTATTTGAACAGTTTTGTTAATTGCGAAAGCACATCCCCCCAGAGTGTCAAACCAGGTAAGCAAACGAGCCCGTTTTGATGTACCAGATAACCCCAATCCAGGCTCATAACACCTTATCGAATTTTAAACCCATAATTAAATATATACTAGAGCCACATAAAAATGTAGTATTCATATATGTCTGTATTTCTCCTAAACCACTCACTCTATCCTTTAGAAAAATTCTCGGAGATTTTCACAAACGTTAACTCATACCAATACATATCCCTAAAGACATCCCAATACATAACCTTATAAATATACCTAGGGATATCACTAATGTTTTATCATCCTAGTTTCAAATGGTTTAATAAACCTTTCCTCTGATTACAATTATACAATCCCAGGTGTTTCATACATCTAAATTACATAATTATATATGAATATTTAGTACCTTAAAAAAATACATGCCCAAGGACCATAATCGTTTAGTGTCTTTGGAAACCTATAAAACAAAATCATCAATCCTAGTGAAATATTTTCAACACATCCAATATATAACTCCACTTTTTGTAAGTTTGGATAAAACTATTTTTCATAATATGAGTAAAAGAAATATAAAATGTGGTCAGTACAAACACTCAATAAAGGTAAAAAAGAGATTCATATAAGTATAAACATTAACACAGTGGTATGAGAACAATTTAATAACATTAGAAGATCATAACCTATATGATCAAAAGAATGAGTAATAGGATAAATATTTTATGTTAAAAAAACATGTATAACAATGGAGAAAACATCACAGTCCATGAAATCACAATTGAGGAAAAGTGTCTGGATTTGTGGAATATATATAATAATATAATATTTTATAGAAAGTCTGTCTACCAAGACCATTATAACTTGTTAACATTGGGTTATGAATCAGGTACCAATTTCAGGATTGTGATAACAACCTGTGTACCCTCATACTTTTAATATTGTTCCACAACCAATGTAATTTCATGTTTTGGGGATTGGACAAGATCCCATGTACCCTATTTTTTAGGATTAGGCTACAACCCTTGCCCTTATTTCTTTGAGAAAGGACTATAACCTATGTACCCTCTTTATATTGTTATTGAGATATATCCCATGTACCTTTTTGTTTTCACGTCGGGGATATAACCATGTACCCTTATTATTTTAGGCTTGGGCTACAACCGATATATGTTTTTTTATTTAGGATTGAGCTATAACCCATATACCATTTTACTCATATAAAACCTATCGTTACCCAATTTATTGATGGGAGATATAGGTCCCACCCATCTCATAATAAAATCAATCATACATGTGCCACAAGATAATAAAACATTTGTTATATCATGACCCATAAAAAGATATCAATTTTATAAACATCAAATCATTATTCCCAAAATCCATTTTTTATTATTAAAATTTCATCACATCATAACCTAAGAAGAGGTACTATTTCCATAATCACATAATGAAATCATAAAATATGAAAAGAAGTGGGTTTCAAAAGAATAATACATGTGGATGTGGAATGGGTGTCTTATGTATCATTACCTAAAAATATAAACCTCTCAAGGAATAATATTAATGATTCCTCTGTATATTACCAATAAGGTAATGAGTTACATGAACAGATGATTTCATAGATTGAAAATAACATGGAATTATATTTTTAAATCATTTCATGAGGAAATATCATTTCATCTTTGAAAAATGCTCTTTAAAACATACAACCTTTTGAAATAACATTTTACATAAAAAATTAAAAAATAAGATTTAAGACCTTTTGAAAATAATTTCCTCCAAAATCCCTTTTAAAAACATTTTATTTGAAATTATCCTTTTAAACATGACATAAAATAACTAATGAATTAACGATGTGTAAATTTTTACATGTCGTACGAGGTAAAAAGAACATTCCATTTGCAAGATACAAATCATCGAAAAATGCCTCATTTATAAAGAGAAGAGAAAATTCATTTAATTTTTTTTAAAGAAAAATTATTTCAAAAAATCCTTTAAAATATTTTATGAAAAAAATTAATATTCATAGAACCCATTTTAGAAAATATAGTGTTCTGATCGATGATTGGGTTCAGTTCGACTTTTTTAAAAATATACGGTTAATTGTCTTATGTACCAAAAAGTATAAAAACGGTACCAATAGATAAATATATCATGAATAATAAGATCATAAGAAATTTCATTACATTAATGGAGATATATATCATAATATTTCATCAAAGGAAGAATAAAAATAAATAATCTTTAAAAATTTTGAGATTGTCTCAATATACTCGATAACATGGTGACTTGGGATCAAACACTCCATGAATGTAAATGAAATTAAAGAAAGCATAAATTAATATAAACAACAATTATTTTCATGATATAACATGTAATATTGAAGTATATACACATTAAAAGATAATTTAGGATCATAACAAACATGAGTCTCAAAGAAGTAAAATTGAGACAAAACTATTTAACCAATTTGGTAACTTTTTGAACATAAAATCATTGAACAAAAGATCATAACATTGATATTTTAATACCCATAAATATAATTATAATATACTTAGAAGAAAATAATTTCCATTACATACCCCACACAAAATGAATGTGTGGCGAACATAGCATGTATCTCAGGAAAATAAAAATGTGAGATATAATCCCTATACCTTGTGTCTTGAATGTCATCGTACTCATTCAAAAAAGATATATATTAAAAATAAATTTATTTTAAATCTTTTAATTAACCATATTAATATATGTAATACCTCATAATATTTTACTACAACCCAAAATTACATGATTTTTAACCATCCTATGTTAAGGTTTCACTTTGGATAATAATCACTTTATTCATCGCATGTGTTCAATTTTTGTTATATTGTTGGTTCTTAAACATATATAATGATTCCAACATGTAAACCATGATATAAATATAATTTAAATACATTATAATGTTATTATTATTATCTATATAATATATAATTATAAAATTTATTACACCATTCATGGAGACAGTAAGTCATACAAACGCATGAACTTTGATTTTATTTTTATTTTCATTTTGAATGAAAGAAAGAAAATTACATATATGTATATATTTATATAATATATTTAGTTTATCCTTAAAAATTAAATGCATCATACTTTTTCCCTATAACCATCCTTAATACAATATATGTAGTGTGTAAATGAATCACATCACTTTAAGGGGGAAATAGTCCACACTTCCTCATACGAAATTTTCGTTTTAACACAAAATGAAAAGTAAATAAATATGTGTTTTAAAAGGAATATAGAAGATTAAAGAAATAATATATATAATATATAATATATATAAATATATTTTCAATCATAATTTCCACCATGAGAGGCATTAGAGAAAATTGAACAATTATCTTTTTGTGAGGCGTAAGTTCATTGTACACAAAAACTATATGTCTCTTATCCATTAGATGGAGGTGTGTGTACATTTACGTCAAAAACATCATATAAATATATTATATTATATTGAGGATAATATTTATATTACTAAATCATATAATAATGTTATTTTTGCGAGGATAAGATAAATAAAAGAAAGGAGATTGAGGGATGGCGTTCACTCTTAAACATGTAACTCAATTTCGTTTGGGCCAAAAGGATTCTGTGGAAGGATTTATTCCCAATGGGAGGACTCAAGGAGGAACTTAATTTTTATTTATTTATTACAAATTGGCCTAACTTTAGTGGTTTTATATGTTTGGAGAAGAGGGGGAAGTGGTGGCCTTTTATAGGGAATGATGAGTGGTACTTCTATATATATTGGAATAGAAAATTCCACCCATTTTTTCATGTTTCAAGTGCATATAATAATTATAAAAATAATTGAAAATGAGAAATAATGTCAGAATATGGACATATAATGGGTTTTGGAAAAGTTTATAGGTCATTTGGTTCACTAAGATTTTGGTTTAGTCTATAATTAATACTAATTTGTCCTTAATCGTGGTGATTAATTTTAATGACTTTTAATAATATTTTGGGTAAAACTTTTAGTTGATATTATTAGAACATAAATATTTTTCTAATTAAAATTGTGTATGTTGGTTTTTTGAAATTCAGATCATAGAGGTGGAAAAATTAATATTATTACAAATCCTCTAAATGAGATGAAATTTCACGTTTTTAAAGTCGAATGAAGTTCAAAAGATTTTTATGTTTTTATATTCAATATAAAAGTGAAATTGATTATAATGATGTGAATTGTATTAATAGATGTATAATTTATATAATATTATGTTAAATATCTCAAAATATAAATTTTAATTAATAATTATTTAAACAAAAAGGTATTTTTTAATGAAAATTTTGTCTTTTTCAGTATTCATAAAAAATGATGTATCTAAGAAATTTCCCAAAAATTCACCCTAAGATAGTTTAAGAATTTTAAATTCAAAAATGATGTTTATGTTATCAAATTAATTTTTTATATTTTCGTAAATTTATTTTTATTCTTTTTATAGAAGGGCCCAGAATGTATTTAATTTAGAAATAGTAATTTCACTACCACAAAACTAGGTTCCCACAGCGCCACCCTTTATCAGTGATAAAAAATGTACGGATAAAGGGAACTTTTAATAGCTATAAAAAAGGCACTGATAAAGCCCCCTATCATCGCTCTTTTATAGTTGTTAAAGGGCACCGATCATTCAACACATTTTTCGTATTGCCGATATAGGGGGGATTTATTAGTGCTTTTTCCCTTGCATTCGAAAAGTTTATATTTCAAAAATAATCATAAAAAATAATTTGTTAATATATATATATATATAAATTTATTTAAATATAATATATATTTTTAAAATATGTTTTAGATAAGTGTAAATAGACTATTACATTTAATATATAATAAATTTAGTGACAATGGTTTTAATATATTTTAAAAATATCAATAATTTATAATTTATAATTATCATTGATTAATATTAATTTAATAACAATTTTAAGATACCAAAATTCAAAAAAAAACAATCTAAAATAAGTAGAAAATGTAACTCAATCTTCAAACAGTCATAAATTTTGATCCGAGAGTCCCTTTGAGCTCTATAGAATTTCAAATCGAATTTAGTGATTATCTATACATGATAGTGTCCCAGGGGAACCCTATGTCACATTTTTAAGGCCCAAAAGTCCCAAAAGGCCTCCAAAACAGAGTTTTCAATCAGGATACCCCTTACATTCAAACATGTATAACTTCTTATGCGGATTTCCGATAGGCCTGTACCATATATCATATCAAATATTGTTTCATTTTCTTCAATATGAATAGTTTTAGAGTATAAATGGGCTTCTCGATTAGAATTTGTGGTCTTTTTAACATTTGATGTCTTTTCAAAAACATATATAAGTATTTATTCATAAATAAATATATATGTGTGTGAGTGTGTGTCTATGTTTGTCTGTGTGTGTGTCTGTTGCATATACATATGTTTCTATGTATTTATTTATTTATATAAAAACATAAAAACATATTTTTATAAACATTAAAATTTAATCTTATAACTATATAATAATATATAAATAAATATACGAATAAAAAATAATATATATATATATATATTAATATATGAATAAATATATATATACTAATATATAAATATATATATATGTATTTATATAACTAAATATTTTTATTTTAAGAGGAATATATATAATATACGAATAAATAAATAAATAAATATATATATATTAATATATGAATAATTATATATGTATTAATATAACAACATATATTTTTGTTAATATGAATCTATATTAATATACAAATAAATATAACTATATATATAAATAATTATAAATATATATTAATATACGAATATATATATATATATATTATATGAATAAATATATATGTATTAATATAACAAAATATAATTATATTAATATGAATCTATATTTAAATACTAATAAATACAACTATATATATAGATATATCATTAAATATAGAAAAATATAAATATCCCAGTGGTAAAGATGTAGGCGCACAAGGGGGGAGGTCTTGTGTTTGAGTTCGGGTGGAAGCAGGGAGGGGCGCAGAGGCAAGTGGGGGTTGCGTGGGAAAGTGTAGGGTAAAAAAGAGTGGAGGAGGTCTTCCTAACACTGATAAAAGGGGGGTCAAGATCAGTTAAAAGCTTACTGAGCATTGTATTTTCTATTTCACTTTTTTTATAATTTCATTTCACTTTTATTAGTGCTAAAAAATATGGTGATAAAATCGGTATTTTATCAGCACTAAAAAGCCGCCAATAAAGGGTATTTATTACAGTTCTTTTTTAGCACTGATACAAGTCACAATTTTTCAATGCTTTTTTTAGCACTGATAAAAGGGACTCCTATCTTCACCTCGATTAACAACACTTTTCAAGTGTCGTTAAGTCCATTTTATACTGCTAATAAGGGAAATATTTGTAGTATTGTTTTAAATATGTGTGGTCACTACCAAAAATTATATCTTTTTTTATCAATATGTAAAATTTCGAAAAACCAATATATAAAATATTTTAAAATTAGTTATTATTATTGATATTAATATGTTTAATTGCTAGGATATAGTTATCTTATTTAAATAACTATAACATTAAAATGTTTTTTCGTAGAAACATGAGTGTTGTATTTAACGTACACGGATTCGGTGTTGTGTGTAACATACAACAAGTTGTGGTTATGTATTGAGTATATCGATTAATTATTTTGTGTAAAGGGAATGATTTAATTAGTGCTTTAATATATATATATATATATATATATATATAATTAAAGTGTCACATAAAATGAAAAATATAAAAAGATAATTTAATTTGAAAAAAAAATATTTCCAACAATATCCAGGTGTAACAGTTGGGCCTCATGATTTCCACTCCTTCAGGGTGGTCCTACCCCGTACGCCACCCTGAGGAGCATGAGCAGTGGTAATGTAAGCGCTAGAGGTTGAATCACCTTGGGAAATAGGTTACCTATCTCAGTAGTGATTCCTTATGATGAATCTTCCTCTAACCTAAAAATGGTCCCCCATATAGTGTAATCCACACCAACATCTGAGATTCATGGCCAAAAACTACCTACATATATGTCATAGTCATAATAAATTAAATTCCATGATAATTTCCTCAACATAGAATGTTAAACTGTTAGTTTACACTATTTAATAATTATATTATGCCTTTTTCGTGGAATGCATAGAGTGAAACCCTCCTCATCACATCATATATGTCACCTATATAGGGTAGCATTTATTCATAAGCCCCACATCATCATTCCTTCCCATTTTATGTGACTCCAATAATGGGAATCAAATAAGCATAATCCCCAAACCATCATTCGTGGAAGTCAGATTTGAATCCCAAACCAGGAATCATATACATGTAACCCCACATCTTCCTTCCTAACTATCATTTGTGACTCTCATTCAAGGAAACATCGACATGGAAGACCAACCCCATCCATCATCTATCCTACTTTTATTGCATAATAATTCATTTCAAATGACTCTAATCTATATATACCAGTCCCATCATCTAACTATAATTTATGGAATTGAAGTACATTAGTTTTGATCACTATCTCTTAAATAGGTCACATAGGATACTATATGGATGTTTAATCCCAACAACATCTAGGTGTGAAATTATAACACTTGGCCGGACACACTCAATCAATCAAATGGTGAAATTATACATCATCTGGGGTGAACAATCAATCAAAATATGTCTTAAACTATCTCCTTTAGGAGGACACACTTAATCAATCCATGTGTGTTGTTATCCAACATAGGGAGGGTGATACACTCCATCATCCCAACTTGATATCACCCCTTAAAAAAAACATTATTCCCAATCTCAAGTCTACCCCGTAGGGATGGATTTCATTGCCCATCCCTATAATACATTTATATCATGACATGATTTATCTTCAAAAGGCATTAAAATCAAGACGTAATATTGAATATGTAATCAATAAAATAAACTTCAGATGTGTGAGTAAAAAATCCAAGGAATACTTATGCCACTATTTTTAACTTCCCAATTACCAACATGGGATGACTCGTGATCCACTCCTAGGACAGAAAACACATGAGATTCTCTCAAAAAAAAGACATTAGAGGTTCCCAACCTACCAGAAATCCATACATTACAAATGATCCTAATGCTACCACCCTGCATCACCAAAGTTTTCTCTCCTATTGGGAAATAAATTTTTTAGTTAACAAGTATCCACCTCAAGATAGTGACTAAAACGACTTTCATGAAAATTAATTAAATCCATGAGGGACAAACAGGCATAGAAATGATCTCAATAGAGGTACCCTTTTAAGGAGTATCCTATATCCCATTATACTATTTTGAATTGGGAGTAGAAAATATCAGTGAAATCTATTAATGATATAAGACATTGGAAATAGGTAATGTGGGGAACAAAAAAAACATGTCGCCTCCTATTAGAAGAAAGGAATTTTCCTGAGAAAAAGCATCAGAAAAAAATGCCCAGTATGAGTTTCATTAAAATATATAACACATTTCAATGAATATTTTCTACCTACTCCCCAAAAAATGAAAATATTATACCCGAGGATTTGGTAATTTTTTTTACAACCTCTCCTAAAAAATCGAGTCCAATCATCAGTTCTAAATGCCCACATGATTCCCTACCCATAGGCAAGAGGTTGTTAACTAGTAGAAAGGGATTAAAATAGAACATGGGGGAAAATACCCTAAATTAGAGTTCAAAATGATAGTAAAAAACCCAACATTTAAAAATAATAAAATCAATGTATGTGGAAAACAGTAACATACCAACTATGAGAATATATATTGAAAAAGCAGGTAGAATTGTGTATACAAATCATTGATTTCCAACTTGGCTAATCACATGTGAATATAAGATAAGAACAATCTACAAGAGTCTCTCCCCCCACTCATACACACATATCATCTCACTTTCTATAATCATATAATGTTATCTTTATAGATGGGTGACTCAAGTCTCATCCCTATAGATACCATTAACATGTGATTATTTCTTGGTTACCTAAGTCCCAGGGATACATAATTATGATGAAAGTACAACTCAGTAGGACACCACCCATTTGGTCCAGTACTCAATGAGTTTTATGTAGTGTATATACATGAGGTAATATCAACATAATGTAACATACAAAACATAACTGTTAAAGTATATCATATAATCAACCATCAAAAATAATTATTATAAAAAACCATATATTGAGCAGTCATTTTCATATGAATCCTAATTTAACCTTGACCATAAATTCTTGAGCTCCACAGTTAAAGGATAGTAAAAATAGATTGAAGGGCTAACAAAACGTGTCATAATGAAAGATAATATTTCCTATGATATCCTTATTGAATCATTTGTATATTCAAGTCAATAATATTTAGAAATAATATACAGCATGATTATTAGTGCCTTCTAATAATTAAGGGCTATACAATATTTAATAGTAATCAACTGACATGGTTTTTGGAATCTTATAAGAATTGAATATTTCCTCACCATGGTATTATCAAATATATAATGTGTGCATAGTTCTATGTTCATCATCATCAAAAATCATGTCCAAACTCCCTCCAAGTAGAATCATGATACAATAATGGACCTATTCCATGAACCAAGAAAGATTCTTTTAGAGGAATAGAACATACATGACAATGTATAAAATACATTTGAAACATTGCATGGAATTACACCAGGAGTATTTATTGAAACATATAGATACATATAATAATCATTAAAAAATCAACATGATATATATGAATAATAATCACATAAGACATTATACTATTATCATGCTCTACAGACACATACTATAACAATAAATCATGTTCAACATGTTTTGAATAATTATTTATAAAAAAGAGGAAAATTAATGAATGGTATATCCAAATGAGTTGAGAAGCTACTCATTAGAATAATATCAAAAATAGTCTATTCAGGCTATATAAATATACTCATGTTACAAACCATATACATGGTATCACATATATACACACAACACATATATATGATCTTGGAATCTAATATAGTTTCATGGGATGTTAGTCTCACATATCACACCAACACCCCTAATGGTGGTCATGGGGTGATTAACCTCAAAATATGATCAAACCATGAGCATCACAATTCAATATCTAGGCATTTAAATAGATTACTTGAGGCCCATGGTACTTTTCCCAATTATATTTGGTATGGTAATATTAATTAGTTATTACGAATTTTTTATAATTTAATTAGGAATTTTTATTTTTTGTAACTCTTTATGATAATCAAGGTAATTATACAAAGGGGGAAAACCTCATACTGAATTTCAATTAACATGAATAAGTACCCAAAGGTTTGTTTCATGAGAGAACATATATCAAATGTATTCAACTACCATCTATATAAATCCAAACTAATTTGAATGAGTTGCATATTTCTATTTTTCTATCTTCAAATTACAGGAGATCATATCTTTTTATAAACAATTTCCCATAATTTATTATAATTGATTTATATTTAATAAATCACTTGAAGTACTCACAGTCATAGAAAAGGAACACTGTCCAAATGACATATCAGATTCCACTGACTAGACAAATCCATGACCAACCACCCATGAAATATATTTCACATTCACCTAATACTAAAGCAGGAAGTATAAATATCACATGAAAAAACTAATGTAATTAAATAGGAAACACAAAAAGAAAAGAAAATAATAACAAATCTATAGAGTAAATAATGTCAAAAAACTTTTTCAGATATACTGATACACCCTAATTATGCTAATCACATGTTGCATCATCCTCAGAAAATTCATTCAATATATGATGATATTAATATTTGGTACAACTAATTATGATCAATATAATAACAATTGATGAAAGATAATTTGAATAGAATTTGAAATATATTGGGATTACAATGGATGATATGTACTAAGAGGGATTCATCCAATAAATAGATCATTGATCATTGAAGGAAAAATACTAGAGGAACTTACAGAATGAAAAATATTCCATTATAATCCAAATAATATTAAGGAGACTTTGTTGATGATATTTTATAGTTATAAATCAAAACCATCAGCCTAATACTTTATAAAACTACACAGGAGGAGATTATAGTTTGACATAGAGTTTCAAATCAAGAGTTTTTGGGGAAATATCATTTTTCAAGGCTTTTAGAACAACAGTTACACCATGAATTGAATATAAGTCCCTCAAAGACTAGTTTTCATGACATAAACAACCAACTCTAACACCGTGAACCCACCCTGTATCTTCATTATGAAATTCCCAATGGGAATAGGCTTCTATTATACTTTTCAATTGTCTTGGGCACTAGGACACTCATCCAGAGGCCTTCATGACCTAATATCATCACATGAACCTTTAACCCCGTCCCAAACACCTTTTATGGGATGTTCAAACACATTAACAATATTATGATTCTAAATTATCAAAAAGAAGAATTTAAAAATTGAATTTATATAACATTCCTTGGAAATTTATAACACATAACAATGTATACATTTATAATGGGAGTCAAGATAAGATATTAGACAAAAATCTATGACTTCTCATTAGTTACATCTATTTTCAATTAAAAAGGGTCATAGATTGTAACATTATATTTTTATCTTGAAAATAATTCAATTATTACGATTTTTTTAATAATAAATTAATTAGTAAGTTTATGATAATAATTTATTTAACTAGAAGTTATATTTAAAATTTCTATAATGAGATATTTATGTTTAAATAATGTGATATAAAAAAATCTCATTATTTTTTTAATAAGATACTGAATATAATGTCATTTTATTCACAATTTCAGTGGATAATTAAGAATAAATATAATAACATTCTTACCTGAAACATGAAATTAATATTTACATCCAATATAATTGAATATAATATTTTTTATTTTTATCACTTAATAAATGTCAATAACGGTTTCCTAGATTTTGTAAAATTAAATGGATTGATTATAATGACCTAAAGGAAATGATGATTTTAATAACTTTTATTTCAAAAAATAAAGATGAATTTGTTTATATAATTATGTTATACTATAGTAATTTTATGTTATGTGATTGAATTATTATTATTATTAATTTTAATATGGGATGAATAATTCAATAAATAAAATTATAGTGTCTATGTGAAGTTATCGTTATTCATAAATATATATCTAATGTAACAAATGTTATTATTCAATCAGATACATTGAAAATTGTAGATAAAAATTACAAAAACCCAATATTATAATACTTCTATTCATTTTTCTTCATAATATAGAGTTAATTTATGAGATTTTTGTTATCATTGATGAAAAATGAAATAAATTACTAGATTAATCTTTGATAGTAACCAAGAAATCAATATTTTCATTTATATATTCAAGGATAATTTTGGGATATATCAAGATGGATACATTATTTTACGTTATTTTGAAAAAAAACTCAATAGGGGTGGTAATGGATAATTGTTTATGACGAATACATTAGTCGATGGAATAATATATTTTCATTAGCTATGTATTAAATTTTCCGGACTCTATATTTGATGTTATATAGTCAATTATTCTACGTATGTAATTTTTTGATGATTTGGATGAAAATAAAAATTGATGCCTCCACTAAATGCTTACACTATTCCTTAAAACATTTAAAGGATGTATAAATATTAGTGAGATGATTTGTTCACCAAGGGATGGTTTAATATCCTTTATAAGAAAAATATTATAAAACAAAACAACAAATCATTAAATCTCATACTCTTTCCATACTACCAAATATATATCAATGATACAAATAAGATGGATGAAGCTATCATTATTGACTATCCATATGATATACAAATAAAATATTTCTCCCTCAATAGAAATGAATAAAAATATAGAAATTTTATGAATAATCCATTCCATAGATAAAATTCTGTTGTTCAATATGTATCATAAATAAAACGTACCAATTAATTTTTCATTCATGTTATTTTCTCATCAGATTATTGAAGTGAAAAAACGAAGCTAACTGCCTTCTATAATACCTAAGAGAAGGATTATATTATTTTAATTCACCTAGATCCATAATGAATAGACAATGTTACTCACAAAACAAGATAGTGAATATATTGAATCAATAAAATCGAATGATACTATATAATGGTGGAAAATAGTTCCTCAAATAATCTTTGATCCTTTATATAGTTTCCAAATATATCCCATTGATGTGATCATGTCCAACACCACCGACACACTATCAATAAAAACAATTATCACCTCATACATGAAAAACACAGGTAATTTAGGTAATTTAATAACCTAGTGATATCCTTTAGATACTCTATTACCCCCATAACATTTGAATCATAATAGGACATGGATACTTCTTATATTCCTTCAAATTAATATACCATAGGAAAAAAACTGAATCTATCTTTCAAATCTATGAGGACTGTCATAGAATGATCAAATATAAAATTAAATTAATTTATTCCAATAAAAGAAAATTCAAATAACACTATGCCACAATTGATGAATAATTATAACAAAAAATTAATTAATAATAAAGAATAAGGGTTTTGAGAAACTCTAAATTGACCTAAATTCCAATTATCATGAGATAATAAAACTTTAATCAATTAATGCAATCCAAAAAATTCTTTTAAAACTCAACTATCTTGGTATTATTTTCAAAAAATTATTTGATAATCAACTAATACTTTATAAGTAATAATAATTAGATAAAATTTAAATGGAAGGACATTAAATTGAATCTATAATAATAAATCATCAAAACATTGGAATTATATATTTGATTATTCTAATAAAATATCTAAAGAATAATATTGAAGGATTATGAGCATGACTCTGAACTCTTTTACATTAATGATCCCAAACTAATGTCTTACAAAAAATGTCGACTGTAATACCTTCAAAATTTGTCATTGTATAAAAATTCAAACATATTTTAACCACTTTTATTAAAAAACCACATACTCATCAAAATAACCCAAATTGCAGGTCCACAACTAATATATAAAAATAGACAAGAATTTTATATCCTAATAATTTATTCTCACAAATTAAATGAATTAATTCAAAATAAATTTGAATATCCTATATCCTTATGTCACTTCTGATTGGTTTTGTTCCCTATATACATTGATGAATTTTTTTATTCAGACTCATATAAAGACTTCCAATTTGAATAATTCTCATCACGATGAACCAATAAATTATTTTTTATTACTTATTTATTCACCTCACTAGCATGAACAACAAAATGAAATTATCAACAAAAAATATATACTAATAGGGAAAAAACTCAAAATAATCAGATTTAAAATTTCAATAAATTTTGTTAATTATTTTTTTACCAAATCCCAAAATATTTATATTCCAAAAAGAAAAAAAATGAGTGATCCATATACTAAATCATATAACTAGAAATATAATATAAAATATAATGTTTTTTTAATGAAGTAAAATGTAAATAAAATAGTCTAACTAATTTTTTAAAGGAATATGATGAACACTCGGTTTAATATTTTGGGTTTTCTAAGATGAGTCTTTCCTTCCCTGAGATTTATTTACATGGTAGATACCATATGTGATATCTACAATGATTATTATTATTGTATTTTTTTCAATATATATATAAATTATCAAATTTACCTTATATTGAATTAAATATAAGCATTTATGGTTAGTTGATATGGTGGGGGTAAATCTTTTTTGACAATATAGTGGTGGTAACATTATGTGACTGATGATGTGATTGTTTATAGGGGTAAATGTATTGGGGATAATACTTTTGATGTTAAAATAAGACATAGTTATTCTATAGAGTTTAAAAAGATGCATTCACCTGGTTTTTTTTTTATTTTTACACAGATATCATATATAGTAAAGATTATTTTCATTCCTTGATGTTGGAACAGTTCAATATAATCACACTAGAATTATGAAATGGTAAAAATTAATTTATTAACTATTTAAATGGAATGGTTCATGAATATCTTATGATTATATTGTAAATCATTTGTGATTAAATGATCAATGATTATTAATGATGAAATATGAGAAAGTTTTGAAGTTAATAATATAAATACAAAGATGGATAAATTTTTATTTGATAATTGTTTATGGTAAAAAAGAATTTTATTTCATGAAAAATTCAATACATTAGAATATCAATATGGATATTAATATAGACAAGATCCTGATATATCATATAATAATTAGCATTTGGTTAAAAATAAATGATATGTGATAGTGTTAAGACTTATTGATTGTGGAATTAGAATATTTTTAGCATTATAGTTTTTAGTTATGATAACTTTAATTTCATTTAGAAAATTATCTATAATTAATTTCATAGATTTCATATATTACCTTAAAATTGTGTCAAAAAAGATTCATTATGTTTTTATGTTTATTTTTATCCATCACTTTAATCAAAAAACATGTATTCTGTAAATATGTGTATTCAGTTGGTGGGTATTTTTCCATAGTAAATGATGTATATGATACCGATTGATAATTATATCCTTTGATATCACTCTCCCTCTCTCCATATATATCACACATATTTCCATGAATATTATAGTATGTAGGAGGATTTTTAATATATTTAATCATGTTTATAAAAAATTTACTCATATTGGGTATTGTGGCATGTTGTAGTGATATACATGTATATAGAAAATTTCCTAGATTATGGGTATACTATGAACATGTATCAAATACATAATAGATTATAGTTATTACATTTGTGTTTTTACATGGGATATAATTTATTATGGTATAATGTTTACTTACATAGACTATGAAGGTTCCCCATCATAGTATATAGTTTTATGGATATTTACACGATGTGGTTTCATAGATGTTCAGTTAGACTTATGTCAGGGATGTAAGCAGCAGGATATGGGACATTAAGGCCTAATGTAACTTGTTTCATAGAAATTATCATGTAGTTTACCTTCATTAGATATATGTTTTCAATGATACATTAAATTATTAATAATATTTTTATTTTGTGAGTGAGCAATAGTGAGTTTGAAAACATAACAATCCAAAATATGTATGATGTTTTTTTTCATTTTTTTTCCACTAGGTATGTTTTATTCTTCATATATATTTTCATGAAATGTTCAGGGGTGGTTCCTAATGATTATAAAAGTATTTAAACAACTACATATGTGTTTTTTTGTTTATTATAAATGTGGGAGGGCATTGGTGATTATGATTCAAGCTACGAGATTGTGGAGTTTGATCACGATTCATAGGTTTATGAGGGGATTCTTTAAGAGTTTATCATTTTAAATTTTCAATTTTATCCTTTATTTCATGAAATATGACATAATAACATTTTTTATTACAATGTTGATTGTTAGATTCTTTATCTTTTCTAGAAACTATAGATGATAATCCCTCACATATTTATGTGTTTTATTATAAGTCCTTAGCCTCAATCATTACATAGCCGTGAGTTATATCACGAATTCACATTGAGGATCTTTTATGGTTTAGAGTTTTAGAGAATTTTGCCATAAATATTACGTTACATTTCAAAAATTACAATATAAACACATCTAATGAGTATCTATTTTTTCATAAAATATAATCTCTCAAAAAAAGTAACATGTCTTGTTTTACGTTTTAGACATCGTGAATTTTCCTTGATCCCATCCTTGACCCTATTCATTTTTTAATCCATTGAAAACATGGGATAAGAAAAAAATTCTCAATAAGGGTTATAAAATAAATAATGAAAACATTATCCCATCAATAAATTTAAATCAATGTGACCATAAATTTCAATCATAACATACCTTGTTAAATCATATGATAAATGAATAATACATAAAAATAATAAATCATAAATGTAACATGTGGCATACAAGACATACATACATTTTATTTATCATAGCTACAAAGATGGTTACGTTGGAATACCCATAATAGTATATTCGCTACTCTATTTATGAGAAACATTAACATTTACCTTCAGCACGTTACCTAATGCATTGGAGGGCTATCTAAGTATCACCTACCATAGGGTTATCACGAAACAATCTGTATACATAAACAATGCCCAATAACCATAAAATATTCATAACACATAAATAAATAATAAAGTAAAGTTAACATTTCCACATTGAAATCACAACATATAATTTCAAGATATTGACATAATCAATGCTTTAACAACCCATTTTAAAAACCATTTAAAACTTTTAATAATGTGAAATTTGAATAAAATATCTCATTCCTCATGGATACTTTTGAAAAAAAACTGATTTTAAAACATTATTGACCATATAAATAAATCCTTAAAATTATTTTTAAAACATGTACAAAAATGATAATTATTTTGATGAATAACTCATTAAATCATTTAAAATGATATTTTAGTTAAAGAGTACTGAACAAAATGTGAGATTCCTGAATATAAATAAATGATTAATAACATTAACCAAAGCTGATAATATAATGTTAATAATGAGATTCATGATATAATATGTCAAGGGGAAGTATAAATACCACATAAAAGTGAATTGGTGTATAACAACAAATACGTCTCAATAGAATGTAAATTGAGACAAAGTCCAATACAATGATCTAATCCTTAGATTAAGGACAAATCCGTGACATATTTACATGTTAAATATAATAATACACAAAATATAATTGGATATTATGTGTCATAAAATCAGATGTAATTCACACATATTCATGTCTTTACATAATAAATATGTATTTGTCTAGCCCAAAGAAATGAAATTGTGTTTAGAAGTTCTCTTATAGAAATTTGAGAGCCTAAGGAAAGCGCTTTAAAATTCAGAAAATGAGTTGATTAGAGAGAAAAGGGTCTCTCATCAGATGGAAATAAAATTTAGAGAAATAAGGATATATAATAATATATCCCATCATATAAATATGTAAACTAAATGAAATAACAAAAATATGTCTTTTAAAAAGACGAGGGTGAGAGGTTCCCTTACCAATTTGGTAACATACGAAACATACACCCCATGAAAGAAGTATCATAAGATGAAGATTAAAATAACCATAAATTAAAGTATATTACCCAAATAATACAATCATGGGAAGTGAATTCCTCAAAAAAAAAAATAGTGGCAACATAGCATGAATCTTACAGAAATAACAACTCAGATGAAAACCCCTTACTATGTTGAAATAAATCGAGTCATATGCCAAAAATATAATAACCATCAAATAAATAACATAATACCATAAATATATAGATAATAATGATAATATATATCTAATTTAAGTACAAAATACACAGCGTGGAATAAATAATTGTCGTACAATATAAATCACAATGAATTAAAATTGAGATAAAAAACCACTTACCTTGTGTCCGACATGACTCATTTGTTCCTTATTCTTCCTAAATAATAAACTTATGTAAATTTGTAATTGATTCAGAATATTTTTAAATTTTATTATTCCTTTTGTATCACTTATTACATTTCTATAATAATTATTAATTATTTGATTTCATATAGGACGTTTTATCGATGTTCGAAATTTGAGTTGATAAATGAACTTGTTATAATTGCATATTTTACATGTGGTAAAAAGTACATTAAGTCCATAATGATATTAATAATTTTCATATAATATATATTATGTATATACGTATCTTTAATATTCCATAACATTTTTACATATGAAATAAAATGAATCGTTCATGGAGATGGTAAGCCGTACGTACGCATGAACGCTACTTTCATTTCTTTTTTTCATTTTTATAAAAATGAAAACATAATGATATATAAGTATATTATAATTAAAATATAATATAATATTTTAAATACAATACATATGTTCATTAAAACCATCATTTATACGTTCCATGTTTGGTATGAATGATTCATATCCCATTGAGCGGGCGGTAGTCCGCACTTCCTCAAATAAAATTTTCGTATATATACAACCTAAAAAGAAAAATGGTATGTATAAATAAGGATTAATAAATAATTAGAGATAAAATATAATATAATATATATCATATATATATTGATATATTTTCTTCATAAAGTCCACTATAAGAGGTGGTAGAAGAAGATTGAAAAATCATCGTTTCAGGAGGTAGTAGTTCATCATCCAAAGAAATAGTTTGTTCATTACCCATTAGATAGAAGTGTTCTAAGTGCAGTTCAAATCATTACCATAAAAACAACCTAGTATATTGAGGACACTAGTGTTGTTATAGAATAAAGGCATAAAATATTGTAGGTCGTTGGATAAGTAAAATAAAACAAGGGAGCATAAGAGAATAATTTACCGGTAAATCGGGTAACTCTCTTTAGTTTGAACGAAAAGGATTTCTTGAAGTGCCTTCCATCTAAGTTAAGGATTATAGGAAGAAGAGATGGATATTAAGATCTTATTTAGGAAGATGTTGGAAGATTCAAGGAGCTTGACAGGTATGACTTATGGGTTATAGTTGAGAGATTTTTATATGAGGGATGAAGGGCCGTTTAAGAAAGTTTGAAAATATTATTTTATTACATAATGATTTCTGGTTTCTAAATGTACAAAACATATTAAAGTCAAAGATAAGTTGACTATTATTTGAAATAAAATCATTCAATATAAATTGGATATGTTTTGAAAATTATTTTAATAACTATAATCTTATTTATTTGTAATTTCCCACATTTAAATTGTTTACGCAAACAATACATGTTTATGATACTCTTATTTTTACTATAAATAGAATGTTATTAATGTCATTATATTAACGAAATGGCATTCATGGGCCAAAACTTTCATCCTAGGACTGTATTGTTTGACCATTAATTTTCCAATAAGTTTAGGAAAATTGTTAAGATAATTTCATATTATTATAATATTATTTTCACCATGAGTTACCCGATTTACCTTTAACGACGGTATGTAAAAGTCAAAAGATACTATTAAAAAACAGTTTTCATCTTATTAGACAAAATTCTAATTATTAATGAAAACCATATATACTAAATTTTTAAAATTCAATTCATTTATATGGTAAAATTTTATTTCAATGAAGAAGTCAATCTTTTTACTACTACTCAGTATTCTCACAATTCTTCAAAAATTGATGATTTTTCAGAAAAATACAATAAATTTAGCCTAAGATATATTTAATGTTCTGAATCAAAAAATTAGGTCTATTTTATAAAATTCAAAAAATATATTTTTCATTAATTATTTTAAAATAAATTCTTGTTTTCAAATCAAAAAGCATGTTTTTTAGAAATAATAACTATTAAAATATTGACACACTTTATGTCCAATTTCAATGTGTTTATTACTTATAATTACCAATATTGGATCAATTGGTAAATATATAATCTCATTACACTTTATACCCATTTAAGATGATAATCAAACCAAATAAACAAATTATATTAAATGGATGTTTTGAATTAAAAAGCAGTATATTCACTATTCATTAAAAATTGATTTTTATCAGAAAAATACCAAAATATCATCCAAAGTAAATTTTGATGTCTCTATTCAAAAGAAGATTCATTTTAGTCAAATAGAACATATAAAATATAAAAAAAAACTATTTTTAAGAATGTTTTCCCATCAAAACATTCTAAATCGACATTTTAAAGAATATTAGAGTATTTATGCTCAAAATTAGATTATTTCACATTTTAAGCCTCTAAATTTCATTGGATATATGTAAAACCATTTACAGAACATGTATAATCATAATATGGTTATTTTTTATCATTCCCCCCGAATAAAATAGCTAGACGTTAACTACCATTTAAAATAATAATATTATATTATTATTATTTTCAATATGACTCAGCATTTTGAGCAACATAAGACTTTAGAGAAACCCATTGTTGCGTGTGAGGTACTCTATTGAATGTAGAACCCACTTTAATATAAAATTAATATTTAATTCAAATATAATAAAAAATATAAAATTTTCATATTCTTTATTTTCTTAAGATGTTAGATCTTTCCCCCATTTTGGGAATTGCGTCATATGTATTCTAAAATTAGGCTAATAAAAATCATTGAAAGTCCCACATCGGAATAAGAGTAAACACACTTCAAAATAAAGAAAATTAAGTAAAAAAGGTCACCCATGATAAACCGTACTTGTATTCTATGAAATCATAGATATATAAGAGAAACTAAGTGTCGTGTTCTGATGTAGAGTGAGAGGAAACAAGATTTGCAGAATATTAACAATAGGATAACTACTAATTTTTTATGCGTTAAACAGTCATTGGTTTCATAGTTGGAAAAGTAAATGGAAAATGTTTTTATATTAAGTTTCTTGTCATAAAGATGGATAATGTATTTGCAATATTGAATAAGAACATATGAAAACTACTTAATATACATGTAGACTTTCATCATTTTCAAAATTTCTACCACAAACTCATGTTTTCTCCAAACGATGAGTATTCAAGATAACTTGGCCACATAAAAGGTTTTAGAATTAACATTTAGAGATTATCATAATAGAAAAAGATGAACTATATATATTTCCTATATCATTAAACATTAACCAAAACCAAAATTAGTTAGTTTGAGATCAGATAATCCCCAAAAAGCATAATCCTTTTCAAAAATAAATGCTACTATTAATCTACAAAATTAAAAATACAGTACCCAATGTTTAATAAAGACAATTCAATAATTATTTGACCTTAAAATTATTCAAAATAATCCAAACTAAGATTGAATATCAAAATTCAGAAGTATTTAAACACATAGTCTTCCACCTTAAATCTTAACATTTTTCTCCAAAAATATCGACTACTCTAAAAGTATCATACTGAAGTGTAACAAACTAAATTACATATTTTCTATGATATGAAAATCATTTCCATTATTTTCCCAAATAACCATATTTCCATAATAATAACATAAATTATCCCAAAATAACAGTTCATCCATTAATCCCAAAATTAAACCCCATAGTATTCTAGTTACTCTAAGCATATACTGATCCCAAAAGAGAGAATGTCTTCCTAAATTACCTTTATCACATAATAACCAAATCATTTTTCTATACTAAGGATCTCCATTTGATAAAACATATTATCCCAAATCAACTTATTCTTAATTAATAAAATCATTTAACTAAAAATAATTATTCATTCTAACCTGGGACTTTACATAGTCTAATGGAAGGTGATAAATCTCAATCGTACTTTGGTTGTGGGTTCGATTCTCATAGCTTTGTCGGATGTGATGGGTTGTCACATTTTCTCGGTGTACTACCTTTTAAAAAATCATATAATTTCATTACACTCCAAAAAAAGTTAGACAAATACCACCAAAATAACCCTAACATATTTTATCGTCAAAGGATATCTAATACCTTAATTTTTTCACCCCTAAATGTAATAACCCATTATCACCTATAAGATAACTACGAATATTTCTTATATGATAACCATTATGGTTATTTAATTTATTCTTAAATAACACCATAACCTCTAATGTTATTTAAACTGCCCTCAGATACCAACTATAAGGCCCCAGCCTTAAACATTACATAATCATGAGTTAATTCAAGCATTCTCATAGTGGACTTTTAAGGATTAGAATTTATATAATTAGGCCAAAACTAATACATCTAATTTAAAAAATTACAAAGTAGACACTTCTAATGAGTATCCATTTTTTCAATAAAATTAAATCTCTTAAAAAAGTAACATGTCTAGTTCCATGTTTTAGACATCATGCATTTTCCTTGATCCCTTCCTTAACACTATTCATCTTTACGTCTAGTGGAAAAAATTTCTAAACATGGGATGAGAATAAAAATCTCAGTAAGGGTTTTAAAATAAATAAATAAAACATTATCTCATAAATAAATTCAAATCAATGTAACCATTCTTTTCAATCATATCATACGTCATGAAATCATAATATTTATGAATAACACACATAAATCATAAATCATAATGGTAACCTATGGCATAAATAACATAGATAAATTATATTAATTATAGATCAACATGGAGTTTCATTGGAATACCTGTCATAGTATATTCCATAAATTTCTTAGGAGAAACATTAATGTTTACCTCTGTCACGTTACCCAATGCATTATGGAGCTATATCTGGCTCACCCACCATTGGATTGTCACGGAACCACCCGTATATTTAAGCAATTCCCAATAAAAATAACATATTCAAAACACATAAAACAAGCATAAAAGAAAGATAACACTTCCACATTGCAATCACAATATGTCATTTCATTATATTGACATAATCAATGCTTTACCAAACAATTTTCAAAACAATTTGAAATATATTATAAATATATTTTTGAATCAAAATGCCCCATACCACATAGATGATTTTGAAATAAATATTTATTTCGAAACATTATTCTCCATATAAATAAATTCATAAAAACATTTTTAAAACATGTACATTAATGAGAAATATTGAGATGAATAAATCATTAAATCATTTAAAATGTTATTTTCGTAAAAGAGTTACTAACCAAATGAGAGATGATAGAATACAAGTAATTGAGTAATATCATTAATCAAATCTTATAATATTATGAAAATAAATTTATTAATGATATAATATGTCATAGGGAAGTATATAAACCATATAAAAGTGAATTGGTGTATAACAAAAAATAATTCACAATGGAATGTAAATTAAGTCAAAATCAATTGCAAAGATCTTATAATTACATTAAGAACAAATAAATGACATAATTATGTGTGAAAAATAAAAATACACCAAATATAAGTGGATATTAAGTGGAACACAATCATAGGTCATTCACATAGATTCATAGCAAGACATAATCAAGATGTATATGTTTAACCGAGAGAATTAGAATTTGATTTAGAAGTTAACTTACAGAAATTCAACAGCCTTACAACATCGCTTTAAAATTCAACATATGAGTTGATGAGAGAGAAAAGTGTATCTCATCAAATGGACATAAAATGAACAGAAATAATGATATATAAGAACATATCCCAACATATAAATATGTAAATTAAAAGACATAACAAAAATAATTCTTTTAAAAAGAGGAGGGTCAAGGGTTCGTTTACCGATTTGGTAACATACGAAACATACACCCCATGAATGAAGGATAATTCAATGAAGATGAAAATAAAAATAAATTAATATCAATTAAATAGAAATACAATCCTGGGAAGTAAATACCCCACACAAAATTAAGAGTTGCAATATAACATGTATCTCACGAAAATAACATGTGATATGAAAACCCCTTAGCACGTTATTATCAATTGAGATGTGAGACCGAAAGATAATAACCACCAAATAATTAACATAATTCCATGAATTTAAAGATAATGATGATAATATATATATAATTTTAGTACACAATACACCACATGAAATTAATAAGAGGTGAACAATGGAAATCTCATGGAATTAAATGTGAGACAAAAACCCCTTACCTCATGTTCGACTTGACTCATTATTTTCCTTGTTGTTATGGAATAATAAAATTCTATTAATTTCTACTTGATTCAAATTTTTTTTAATATTTATTATTCCTTTTATATAACTTATTACCTATAAATTAAAATTATTAATTATTTGAGTTCATATCTGAAATTTTGTTGATGTTCAGAATTTGAGTTAAAAAATGAACTTGTTATAATTGTAATTTTTCAATGTGGTCAAATGTAAATTATCTATAGAATTATATTCATAATGTAGATATCATATATATTTTATATATTCAGTATATAGGTATCTATAATCGTCCATAACATTTGGACCTATGAAATGAAATGCATCGTTCATGGAGACGGTAAGTAGTAAGTACGCATGTACTCTACATTCAATTCTTTTTTTCATTTTTACTGAAATGAAAAATTAATTATACATAGGTATATTATAATTACAGTATAATATAATTTTAAATATAAATTAAAAAAGTTCATTAACTCCATTATTTATGTATTCCATGTATGGTATAAACGAGTCATATCACTTTGAGGGGGCGGCATTCCACAGTTCCTTAAATGAAATTGTTGTATATATACAAAATTAAAAGCATAATGGTATTTTCTAAAAGTGGAATACAGAATAATTAGAGATAAAATAAAATATTATATATATCACATATAATATATATTGTTCCATGAGGCAGTAGTTAAATCTCCACAAAAATAGTGTGTTCTTTACCAATTAGATGGTGGTGTGTGTAATTGTAGTTAAAATCCTAATCATAATAACAACCTAGTATATTTAGGATACTGTTTTTGTTATAATAAAAAGGAATAAATTGTTTTTTTCAGTTGGAGAAGTAAAATAAAAGAAAAGAACTGAAGAGAATACATTATCTTTAAATCGGGTAACTCCCTTTAGTTTGAGCCAAAATGATTTCTTGAGGTGCCTTCAAAATAATATATGAATTCTAGGTGGAAGAGAGGTATCATGAGATATTATTTGGGTAGATATCGGACAAGCCAAGGGGCTTTAGAGGTGGGAGTAATGGGTAAGATGTGAGGGATATTTATAAGGGGGATGAGGGGATCTTTGTGAATGATTGAAAATATTTTTTTCTTACATAATTAATTTAGGATTCTAGAGGTACGAAACATATAATGTATAATATAAGAATACTCTAGTTGAAAATAAAATCATCCCATAACCATTGGAATGGTTTTCGATATTTTTTTTAATCTTTACAATCTTGTTTATTTAAATCATTCATTAATGAGGTAAACACTACTACATTATTGTGTCATAAGTAATTTTATTAACTTCATTTATAAGAAATATAAATAAAATACCATGATTTAGGAAATATATTTAGTTTTATAATAAATATTTAATGTCAAGTATTACAATTATATAACCCCACATTAAAATTTTATTAGAAAAACTATACATGTTTAGGATATTTTTATTTTTACTTTAAATAAAAAGTTATTAATGTCATTATCTATGCCAAAATGGAATTCATGGGCCAAAACTATCACCCAATGATTTTATTGGTCGGCCATGACTCATCCAATTTGGTTAGGACAAGTTTTAAGGCAATTTAATGTTATTATAATATTATTTTAACCTTAAATTTACATATTTACTTTTAACTGTGGTGAATAAAAGTCAAAGGTTAATATTCACCAAAAATTATTTTCATCCTACTGAACAACATATTACTAACTCATAACAACAATTTATGTCATATTATCAAAATTAAATTCACAAAAGTGGTAAAATTTCATTTAAATGAAGAAGTCAGTTTTTTAACTACTACTTAGTGTTTTCACCATTCATCAAAAATTGATGTTTATTAGAAAAATACCAAACATTTATCATCTGTTATATTATAAATTACTAATTAAAAAATGATATCAATTTTACAAAAATTACTACATAGATGTTTCATTAATTAATTTATAATTAATTCTAAATGTCAAAACCAAAGTGGTTTTATAATAAATAATAACTGTCAAATGATTGAAAATTTTTTATGTCCAATTTCAATGTTAAATTACATATAATTACCATAGTTGGATTAAATTTGAAAAAAATAATCTAATTATACATTAAAACCATTTAAAAATATATTCTAACCATATAATTTAATTAGATTATAAGGATGTTTTGAATTAAAATGTAGTATATTTTTACAACTCATTAAAAGTTGAACATTATCAGAAAAATATCAAAATTTTATCAAATTTATATTTTGATGTATCGATTGTTTAGAAGGATTCTATTTTTTTAAAATATAACATATAAAAGTGACAAAACTATATTTAAAAAGGATTCTCCCTCAAAGGGCATTAACTCAACATTTTAAAGAATATTAGAGTATTTATGCTTAAAATTAGATTCATTCACATTTTAAGACTCTAAAGTTTATAGGATAAATGTAAAAACATGTAACGAACATGTATAATAATAATATTGTTAGTTCTGTTCATTCCCTCCAATAAAATATATTGTCATTAACTACCATTTAAAATAATAATGTTATATTATTATTATTTTCAATATGACTCATCATTGTGAGAATCATAAGACTTTTGAGAACAAAATTATTGTATGTCAGGTATTATATTGAATATAGAATCCCCTTAAGTATAAAATTAATATTTAATTCAAAAATATTAATAAATATGAAAATTTATATTTCTTTATTTTCCTGGGATGTTAGATTTATGGCATTGGTTCTAGTAACCAACCTATTTTATATTGTATGTGAGATTTGGGGGTCACTACCATCATCACTACAACCATTGAAGTGGGAAAGGTGAATGCGGTTTTAGATATAGTGGTCTCCCATATTTTGGATCAGATATATGACAGAGTTCTGGGGTAAGAATTATCGAGGTTCCATTCATTGATCTATAAAAATTATTACTTGAAATAAGTATGAGATAGAAGAAGGTGAGACTAGATGAGACACATTAAATTAAGGATCCATGCAATATGATTCACAGAAAATATGATTAGTAAATATACCAGATGATGTGATACTACTTGTAGTGTATAATATTAGATTAGAATCAGATACCATCACTATTTTCTCATATCATATAGTTGAGTGGATGATGAGAATTTTTTTGAATCTTATTTTCTAATTTTTAATTAAAAAAAATAGGTTTATGATTAAATTAACAATTTTAGATCTTACATGAATGAATCTTTCTCATCTAAAATTTTATAATATGATACAGAAACAAATCACATAACAATTGAGGCTGAAAATGAATATTATTGGAGGAATATTGTTTGTAAATTCTAGTATTTGTGCCTCCATAAGTGCATAGTCTCCCATTATTATTAGAAGGTAATACATAGTTGGAATACATGGATTATTTATAGGATTATATTTTTATTAGATATAAAACAATATTTTATCATTGTAATTATTTATTAATTTGATTCCCTCATGTAGTGGGTTTTATTCCTTTATAATAATGAAGAGACTGTTTTCTAGAAAAAAGTTGAACTGATTTTCATACTGAAATTATATAATAAACTATGATGGTTTAGTGTCAATATTATATTATATCTCTTATCTCGGTGAGATCCACTATGATAGTTTGGTATTATGGTTATGAATATCTGTTATTATACCTCCGATTTAGAAATTGAGAAAGTTAGTGTGAGGTAGTTTCAGGAGGTCTTCGGTCACGAAAGCTACAACTACATCACCATGTTCTCATTAATGGTGTTCATGGAGTTGTTTTGGAATGTAGAGTTTATTAATAATATACTTTCACAAACCTGATAATAAATCATAGAATTCATTGGGACTTTTTAAGAATGATAGATTATAGATTTTTTTACTTGTAACCCTATCAACAGTTGTTTCAAATGACATAAATTTTGATTAATATTCATTTATCTCCTTTCAATGGAGATCAACATTCACAAAAATATATAATTACATCATATATTGTTTTATTCCAATATATATTTAATGTGAATTAAAATATTTAGTGTGCAATCTTTAGCAGAAGTTACCATGGGGAAAGAAGATCACTTCATGTTTGGCAATAGATGTATTATCCATTGAGGCTACATAAGTAGTATTGACATATAGGAATTAATTAATAGTGTATAGTGGAGTTTGGAATAGGGTAATATGATCATTTTCTTCAAATTTATAGAAATAGGAAAAATTGATACAAAAAATGAGGTTGATATCAGTTTGTGGGAGGTCATGGAGTATGAGATTGATAGATTCACACAATAGAATGGATTATTCCTAGTGATCCAAACATCATTCAACGTAAAATTTATATATATTATAATTTGGTGTATGATTTTTTATAATTAATATATACACAGTATTTTGATTAACAACCCCTTTCTAATGATCAATTGCATGATGTGGAGAAATACGCGATTCAGTTACCATTGACAATGACAATTGTAGGTTAATTAATAGTTTATGATGTATTTATATTTTTTTAACCGATGTTAGAAAATAATAATTTAGTAAAATATTATATATATATATATATCAGGAAATAATTATCATGGAATGGTTGAATTTTAGGATTGATGGATTTTATTTCTTCAAGAGGAGTGGTGTATCCCTTGATATTGATGGCGAGTGTGCAATGTTCACTAGTTAGTGGGACCATTATATAGGTCATTGAAATATAATTAACTTATACTAAATGATTAAAATTATTATGTGGAGTTGATTAATTGTTTTCTATGTTTTTTTCTTCAATGTTTTTTATGATTTCCTAGATATTTCTCAAACATGGTTTTGACAATACCCCCTCGATGTGAAATCAAATATGGAATATAAATAATGTTAGTACACTCAATGATTTTTGTATATCAGAATAGGATAATGAATGACAACCCATTTATTTTATGTAAATTATTTTATTATTTAATAAATGAAGATAAAAATCATACAATACCATAATATTGAAATTCCTAGTTTCTTTGAGAAATTAGTTACAAGGAACATTTAGTGTAAATAGTGACTCTATGAAATTATTTAAAACCCCAAAACATTTACATACAATCAATTGATCATCTAATAAAACATGGGAGATCCTAGTGATGAACATAATAAAAGGAATATATATAAATCTCAGTAAGGGAATAATAGATTTATAACATGGATAATGTAATACATTTTATTCAACAAGCATTTCAAGGGTAAAAATGTTGTGATAGTTATAATTATGAATGTTGAATCATGGTATAAGATGGTAACGTCAAGAAAACATAGGAATGTGGAAACATCTAAAAACATGAAATTTTAAGAATAATTAATCAATAACATTCATTAAGTAATATCATAGTATTTTTATAATGACCTACCATTAACCACACTTGGTATCTATGATGACTAAAATACTACATAATGGTTATAAGGGATATCAAATTCTCGACCCACTCATCAGACAAATATCATGTATATCTTTTTATGTGAAACATAGATCAAAATATACTATTGTGCTTATTCACTTCTAAAAGCACAAATAAGGATTTTAGGTTTCAAAAATAGATTTCCCCTTATCAACAATGATTATTAAAAACTAGGTGAACACCCTTTAGTAGAAATGGTCATGGGTAATCACAATACAAATGATTGACATCAAAAATCATAGGACAAATCATACAACATAACGAGTGTACATGAAGGATCATGGGAGAGTTTAAGGAGAGTGATATGTGGAATATAATTAAATATTAATCATATGTTTATTAATGGTATTTGTAAAAGACTATTCTAAAAACGTGAATCCAAAACGACTAATATGAACAATGATATTGATAAAAATGCATAATAGATAACCCCATAAGAAAATTTGGAACATCTAAATGATTAGGAGAAGTTCATAAGAGCAGGTAAACACCATTAAGGGTTATAAGAGAGTTATATCGAGTGTAAATTCATCATCAATGGATATTTAGTGAAGAGAAGTGGGTGGTTGGGTAGGTTTTTATAGAGAAAGGAATGAATTTTTTTTAAATTTCTATGAAAAAGTTTTATAATATATATATTTTATTAATATAAACCAAAAAATATATAATAAAATTTCCCAATTGATTCATCCAGTGAATAGTGTTTTTTTATATTTTAAAATTCCATTAACTAAACATATTAAAATAATCAATGTTGTGATGTAAAAGTGAGTCATGTTTAAAAATAATTGATTTTAAATCCACAAAAATTAATATAGTTCTTTTGATAAATTTATTAATGTGTTATAAAATAAAAAACAACATAAAAACAATATGTTAGAAGGGTAATCTATTTTTTGGGTCTAGATTTATTATTTATAGTGTTTATTATGTCACTTTTGGGTCATTATGATGTCACAATAGATAGCATTTTTTATACCATATTTTATTTTTACCCAAAAATTCAAATTACTCATAAAATTATGAAAAAATTAAACAAATTAATTTATAATTGGAAATTGCAGAAATAATATTAATTTTAAAAAATAATTATCTAAATTTGATATGTTACCCACTAAATAAATATCCATGTTTATCAAGAATTTTAAGGTTTTACAATGAATACAATTTTTGGATACATATAATGATTACAATAGCCATAATTACGTAATATTATCTTTTTTATATAAAGAAATTTTAAATAATAATATTATTATATAAAAATAAAAATTATTTTAAAATTATTGAGTATATCAAAATCACTATTTTAATTAAAAGTAAATATTAAAAAAACAATTATGATTTCACTATATCAAAACCTTGTTTTCATGGGATGACATAAAATTGTATGTATCATGTAATAAATAATAGGGTTAACTATAATCATTATTATATTAAAAGTTTTCTATTAAAATTCAAACTAATATGTTTTAGATACATTTCCCCTTATTAAATCACTGTATTCCCTATATGTAAGTAGTGTGATGATGGTATTTTGTTGGGGGTGTTTCTGTGATCATGGTTTCGTTCATTACCATTATAAGCTTGAAATTCCCCTGTAAATTTTTTGTCCTAATTCTTATTTGTTCAATATAATATTTTTATTGGTCAAGTGAAAATTAAATTGAGTTAATCTCCATCTTATGCTCCCATTAAAGTGATTCACATGGTAGTTTCATTATAGTCAAGGACATCGATTCCTTTGAATGTGTCATTTAAATTTTTTCACAACCCTTAATATAGAATATAATCAATTATCACATTAAAAAATATATATTAAAAGTATTTGTTATTATTAATGGTATTTTAAATATGATATGTTCTATATTTTAACATTCCAAAATTACCAAACTACTTCATTAATTTTATATTATCACATTACACAATATGGTATTTAATGACTAAAAAAATTATTTATAAAATATTGGGTCACTACATTTTCCACCATTCTAAAATTTCTCCCTATAATTTTTTTATACTCTATAATTGATATGGGTACTTTCCGTTCACGTGTCACCTCCTCAAACATGTTATTTTTCTACAATACATTAACTAGGATATATGTCATGTTTTATAGGAAACATCCATTATGATATATGATATTCAATGACATATCCTCATTCGAAATATCATTTTACAATGGTAAAAAATATGGAAATGGTACATGTTTGGGGTTTGGTATGTAATTTCCCAAGAGGGATACTGAAACACATCATGCACTTGAGATAGGCTAGGTAGGAGTTCTAGTTTATAGGTCACAACTCTGATGTGATCAAGCATTCCAAATTGAACTATATATCAATGACTACAAATTTCATTCATACTAAATCTCATGAAATTATTCCACATTTATATATAAAGGAAAACCATACAATATACCTAAATCATTAGGTCTATTTTAATATTTCCTCTATTTATATGTTTTTTTAATTTATATAGATTTTATATGGAGTTGAATGGTTTTAACCTTATTTGTCATCTCATGGATAAGATCATGTCACATAAGCTACATTTACCAACATCAAAAATATAGTATGGAGTCTAATATATCTCCCCACATAGAGCCTCATAAAAATTCATCTATATTCCCAAATTTATTTTTGTTGAGAACTCCAATATGGGAAAGTGATGTTCCCAAAATACATATAAATCTATTGAATATGATCTTAACATAACCACTAGTGTTTGAATGGTTCTCTCAGACTCACAACTATTCTGAAGGTGATAAGAAATATTGAAGCTCAATCGCATATCCAATGCATGTTGAACTCATATCTATATCATGAAGGTAAACATTGGTTATCTATCAAATACAATAGTGATTTTTACTCCATTAATTCTTACCAGTTCACTTTTAATATCACAGAAATTTAGTCGACTAAAAAATATTCCTTGATTTTAATGAATTGAAAAATCCTTATAAAAAAATAAACTACCAACATGATAGAATTATTAAAATTAGATATCTAGGAATTTCCTATGATGAACTACATGGTCATAATTTCCCATTATAATACTGATATATGAAATTTTTTCATCATTTCATTTGAATTTTTTAATTCATCCTTGTCTTCTTTTAATACCAAGCATAAAGACATAAATTATTCAATCTACCCCTTCATGTTATATCACTATATGTTTTTCCTTTAGATCAATTTATATCATAATTATTTTGATTATAATAGATATTGATGACATGTAATATTCATATAGATATTCCCTATTCAACTCTAGTTTATATGGGGAACATATCTAGGTTAAAAACCATATAACTACAACATTAGTGAAGTCACACTTTAGAATATTAGGTACCTTTTTTTGTTACTCTGTATCACATTTTGGGCCTAAATGATCCTCTAAATAGAGTATGGTTACTAATTTATATGCGCTATGTAGGATTAATTCCATTTATGATTCCATTTTTTTTCCTTTTAATGTCTATGAAAAATGCATATCATTCAATTATAATGATGTCTAAGGTTGAATTATGCTTTCTAGTCAGAGAATCTAGATCATTTTTTCCTTCATAAGATGGTAGTGGATTAAAGAATCATAATCCATTATTGACAATAATTAACTTATTTGGAACATATTGATCTTGTTCAATGTGAATATATACATGAGACATTTATGATCCATATATAGGTCATGCTACTCCCGTTAGTGAGTGACTGAAAATTATATTTTTATTTGATTTTCCAAAACCTCTTTTTGGGTGAGCAGGAACTGTGCCATACAAGACATTACTATATCACAAAATCAATAGCCATCAAAGATGAAGACCATTTACATTCATATCAAACAGCTATGCCTGGACTCCATGGGAAATAGATCATCTATTTTGTAGCCTCCTCGAGCCACACCCCGAACATCGACCCACTTTGTCATCACCTTCAATAACTTCTTCAGACTTCATCGGGAAGAATGCACTGGACATCACCACAGCAACATCAAACAACAATACAGAAAATACCTTTGCCCTTTCACAGAACAATCCAACCAACTTTGCGAGCCATGAAACAGAATCACAGAAAACAAGAATCAAAACCAATGGCCTGAGAAGTTCCTAGATAAAATCATCCACTCTTCTGCTACAATACCAATGATTACACAGTACCCAAACCTGAAAAATCTCAAAGGCTTCCATGATTACCACATAAAAGACACATCCAAGGTTCACAGATCCAACGTATATAGCATAAATAGATCCAAAAATGTAGAAAGTTTGAATAAAAAACCCCAACAGTAAAACCCAAAACGGAAAAAAAGGAAGAACAAACCAATCCCCAAATATAGCCACTCAACGTTGACGCAAACCAGGAAATATCTTATCACTGCCTTCACATACTCACCTGGAGATCACTTAGAACCACTAATCATACTCCCATCAGGCATAAAACTGCATTCTGACCCATGCTAAAAGAATCTGTAACACCGACTGAATTCCTCACCGCGTCTCCAGATGTAACCCAACCTGAAGAAGATGGTGTAGAGCATGGACATGCCAATAAACTATGATAAGTCCATGCCAGACGTGCCCAAAAATAACAACACTGTCCCTAGAAAGGAATCTTTTGTCATGACAGTGCCTCGAAGGAAATATTGGTGATTCGTGGTGACCCGAAGCGAAGCAGGGCTCAATGGCGACTGGGGAAACCCTATCGAGTGATAATTTCACTAAATAATAAATGTCAATATCATTAAAGCCAATTCAAAAATATTTGTTGTGAATTTGTACTTATAGATCATTAATTGGAGGTATTAACAGTAAATTAAGTTGTAATATTTCATGAGTAAACAATCTAAGCATATTCAGGACATATTATAATAAATAAAAATCATTAAGTAATGGTAGATAACATGAGAACATGTGAAATTATTATCCTTTTCACATATAAATTTTCCATTCAAAATGATTTAAGTAAAAAATTAAAATTATCATCATGTAACTCTTTACATTTGATGTATATAAGAAAATCATCATTAATGATAACAAAATATATTTTGAGGAGATAAAAAATGAATTTATGCATTAATACCAGAATATAGATAAATAATTAGTGTGTCCAAACAGAATCACTTTGAAATCGTATTTCGAGTACCATTTATGAAATGATTTATTTTGGATATCCACCATCTTTAATTTTATATGATAATATCACATCTAAATATCCCCAAAGAGAAGTAATATGCTCTATGTAGCTATTCAAAAAAAAATTTAATCATTGGAATGAGATATGTTTTCATAATAATGATCATTCAATGGTCCTAATAACTAATCGATTGGTGTATTGACATAGTATTCTTGTTGATGAAAATGAATGATAAACCCCATGGTGAATAATGTGGGTTTATATACCATTTATCTATATTTTGATGTAGTTTCTTCTCATATTTTCAAGTTCTATATTTTTCATTCGTTATGGATTCATAAATATATTCAATTATCTATATATAATTTCTAGTGAGAACAGAACAACTAATCATGGAAAAAGGTTTATGAAAATATTTATGAAACAAATCAACATATTCCCAAACATTTGGCATGCCATCAAGGTGTATATTTTCCATATTTTGAATAATTTGATCAGGATATTATTTATCATAAGGTAATAATATCATTTCATTATATAATGATTATAAAGGATATTCATCCTACACATTTCATTTTAATAGAATCAGGGAGATATTTTTTACATAGATGGTGATTAAATTATCTCAATAATTTTTCTTGTATCTATATATAGAAAGCTAATCTATAAACGGAATAGAGAAAAAATTCAATAAAGAGAATATTATATGATATTCATGTAATTTCATCCTAAAAATGTCGACATGGAATTTCCCCAATTTCTTCATTCAACTATATCTCCGCTTTCATGTTTTGAGGAGGGGTTTCAATTTTTATACTAAATATGTGTCCTAAAAAATGATGTATAGAAGAATTTTCACATAGTACATTTTATGTTTTTGGATGGATAACATTCTTGATTTTCACAATTAAATTATGGTTCTAATTATTTACATTATATAATATATAATCATGGATTGAAATTTAGAACAATTAGTCTTATAAAGAGAAACTATGAACAATAGAGGGATATTCCGTAAAATGAATTCTTTCCTTAACATATGAATTTATAGGTTTCTATTTATGATATACATTTTCTATTTCCAATCAAAAAATTCGATAGGAATTTTTTCCCTACATAGTGGTTCATAATTTGGTTTTGAATTAACAGATACATATACCCTTACAATATCAAAAAATCTTTATAGAGAGGCATTACTGTCTTTTTTTATGTGGAGACAATGTTAATACTTATAACATCATTTTCAAGGTTATTACCACATTATAGAGCTATTTTAAAGTCACATCTACTTTTATTATCCATAAAACTATTGAGTTACATAGAAATCACTCAATATATAATTTAATCAAACATATTTATTTTTCCTATGTAAAATTATATACTAATGTATTTCACTAAATTTTCATAATAACTATCATCAAAAATAACATTAAATTTTTAATATACTAACTACGACAACAAATATATTTTATAGAACATAATTCATGAATTGTTACATAAATATACCCATGATATAATCATGAAATAGTGACATGTATTCATTAAATTAGTTACATTGAATATTTACCTAAAATATGGATTTCATGGTATTAGTTAAAATACAATATCATTCCATTAATATTCATTAAACTTCAAATAGTACGCATGCTATCCTTCCCTACAATATATATGTTACCTCATATGATAAAAAAAAATATCTAATTCATCGAGGTGCTATTAAATTCTATCCCCACCTGTCACATGAAAATTATGTATATTCATTTGTGTTATATATAGATCATTCAACATTACAGTGACCTCAATAATTTTTAATCCCGTGATAAAGGATTATATGTTAAATACATGGAATTACTTAATCAATTAGTTATATGTATAACTATGTTAATTTATTTGAGTGGAAATTGGTATGGAAACTCATATTACTAAATATTTTCAAGGAAATTCACATTAAAATTTTGGAAGAATAATAGGTGAAAAAAAGGATCATGGATGTGTTTAATGATATAGAAAGAATATTTTTATTTACTTATAAATCATACTAAAAACATATGGATGTGTAAACCATATTACAACCTAAAAAACTAGAAATAATAATGCATCATAAAATGAAATTCATTAAATATACAAGAGGTGTAAGAAATCCCTTACCATGGTAGAATGATTTTAGAAGCATGGTAGGAGAACATTATCCTCATAAAACCACCATGGGAGTACATTATAAAGGTATATGTGGATGATATTCTTACTAAAAAGGTATTTAGTGATGATGAGTTGGAGGATTGGTGGGTTTTTATATAAAAAGAGATAAGAATTAATTATTAATTTTAAAAAATAGGTTTTGGGCATTATATTATCAAATAATTAAAATAAAAAACTATTACATGATTCATTACCATGCATTATATCAAATTGTAAATTTTTAAATGTTTTATAAGTCTATAAAAAAATGAAAACAATATAATTAAAGATATGGAGGTGATGTCTGTCATTAGGAATATATATTTAAAACATAAAATTTAATATAGGTTTTTGAGGATTCATTAATGTTTTTAATTCATAATAAAATAAATTGTATAACATTTTATTCTAAGGGTGATATCTATTTTTGGTTGCGGAATCTGTTTATAAAATTTGTTACGTAATAATTGGAACATTTTAATGACAAAATATGTCAAATATGTTTATACACTATTTATTCCAATGATTCTATACCCAAGTGGTAATTGATCCTTCTTGGAATCTTGGGGGACTTGGGATCAATCCCTATTGGGCGTATTTACTATTCAGTACTATGAAGGAGGGGACGCTGACGATGAAATAGGCAGGTGAGGAAACATCCATGACTTAGGTAGGAAGATGGAGTCATAACGTTGCACTAGAATTTCAGGTCATGTGAAAGTCTTCATGCCCACTAAGAATATGGGACATGTAGAAAATATATAAATCTTCACAGGTGGGTCATCCCCTATAGGCTATGTCGTGTGTCCCCAACCAATGTGTGTGTTTTATAAGGGTTTGAAGGTAATTGTACCTCTAAGAACCCAATATATATATATATAACTCATTTAATTTATAACAAAAATATTATATTATCAAAAAATTATAAAAAAAGTTCCCCTTGGTTAATTTTGACGTGCCTATTTCCAAAAACAATAATAATTTTATTAAAGTAATTTTACGATTTTTTTAATTTATCATTTAAAGAAAGATCACCTTTAGTAAAAAAATTATTTTTACAATAATATTATTTTTGAGTATTTCAAATATTTCATTGGACCTAATTAAACAATATTATTATTAGAATATAAATAAATATTTATTAGAGAATTTTTTTATATGAAAATAAAAATTGGATAAAAATAAAAATTTATCAATAATAGGATTATAAAAAAAATTATATGTTTTAAAAATATAATTTGGTATTCATTGTACCAAAATAAACTTTTAAATAACTTAAATAATATTTAATATATAAATTAATAATGAAAATGGGAAAATAAAATTATTTTTTTATGTAAATGAATTAATTAAAATTCTTACTACTAGGGTCATGAAACAAAACCCATCATTACACTATTGTATGCCCTAAGAGAAAGGTGTTAACTATTAGTAGGATCTTGGTGTGGTTCATTGAACATTGGTTGGGTCGTGATGTAGATTTTCTTGAACATATATTCTAAATTATTTTCCTCGATTTTTAGTTTTTGAGTCACATATTGGGATAGGTTAGTTGAGAATCCAATTGATACCATCTCCCTTAGAATCATTTATAAATGTCATTCATATGGAATGATCATAATATTCATAGCCATCAAATCATTCATTTTTTTCATTTAGACGTAATAATATCCATTAATATATACTAATCATAACAGCCACTCCAAACCATCTATATTATTTGTTTTTATGATTATTTGTTTTATTTTTAGTATAAAATTATATATTTTATAACTGCCCAATATAACCAATCTAGTGTATGTGGTTTCTATAACTATGTCACTTAATAAGGAATTAATTCACTTAAAAAAGAATCTCATTAATTAAATTTCATGATGTTACAAAGTTCCCACTATATTGTGGGTGAAACATATTTATATTAATGATATTCTCTAGGGAAATTTTATTAAACCATGAGGATCACATTGGGGTCCAAATTCTGGAATATTCTGCAGTATTTTTGTATTATGTGACTATTTATCGATTAAAATCAGTTATCTTTGAGAAAATGAATACATTTTATCCAATTCCATGAATTTATGATATATTCCATCATCATAAGGCAATTGGTATTTTCGTGATGATTTATTACCAATACAAGTAGAATAAAATTAAGCTAAAATATGAGAATATTCTAATGATCACATTCAATGATCAACATAGTTATATCTATTTATTATAATTCACTTTAGAGTTATAAAAACCAAAATTTTATCCATCGTCATGATAAAATATGAACATTATAGGGTTATAGATTTATTTTTCGGATGTCTAATTAGTAATATTCATATGTATTCTATCTATTGGGGAGAGAATAACGAGCACACATATTCCATTTTATAGACTTTATTGCACCATCATCTATTTTGGAATAAATTTATGTTTATTTATTACATCTGTGAAGTGAACATAATTATATATTTTATGTCTTTTCTTGGAATGTATATAGATCCTTTGAAGATAGAGGTAGTTACTTCTTATATATCTCTCATGAATGATTTGAATAAACATATCTTTTATAAGCATTAACTCATGCATCTTTAAATAATGATAAATTTAAAACAATCCTAAAAGATATATTGGCATATTGTATCTGGGTTATAAGATATAGATCATAAAAAAATTATAGTGATATAGTGAATATAATTAAAACATGAAAAATTATTTTTTAATTATATTAATATTCTAAAATTTCATTGGATTAACTAGATGTATACAAATAATGGGGAGATATATAAATCCTATTGATTAAATTATCAAATCATATAATGATGAAAGTAATACATGTAAGTCAATAACAATATACTAGGGACATATATTACAGAGAATCATAAATGTGTACATCAATAAATTTCATAATATGATTGAATCAAGACAAGAAAAGAAGATAGAAACATCATAAAACATGGAATCGTAAGCATTAGTCTTGGATAACCACATAGAGACTAGAACATAATTTTTTTATTCTAACATAAAACAAAAACATAAATTGTGTCTCATGGTGTAAAAATATTACACGCTTCATTGGAGGGATATATAATTCCAATCCCACCTATGACATTAATATTATGTACATGTATTTCTGTTGAACATAGATGATAAAACATAACCAAAATTTTTTCAACCTTTAATCCAAATAATATGGACTGCTAGTATCATACATATAATCACCAATCAATTAAGGTTACTCATATCCATATGAATAACTTATAGTGTATATTTTTATCTTTATTTGAAAAAAATTTCATGGAAAATCATGTGATAATATCAGCATCATAAAAGTAGTACATAAAGGTTCGAATTAGTTTTTCATGAGAAGTAAATTTTCTATATAATTTTTTTTAAATCATAAAAACCATTAATTGATATGATAAAAAATATTACACCATGCTAAATTGGAAATAAAAAGGATTAGTAAGAATAATGTACATGAATAAAAAATAAAAGATAGAATCCCTCATTGGAGTGGTTGCAAAGAAATGTTGGGGTGGAGAATGTTATGAAAATAGGAACACCTTGTGATGTATTTATAATGTTATAGGGGAATGAAATTGTTTTTAGTTGGTTACACGTGAAGAGAGTATTGTTTTTTGGGACAGTATTTATAGACAATATGTTATAAGTTTTTAGTAATTTATAAACATTATTTTGGATTCAACGTGGTAAAGTAATAAAACCCACAAAAACACCATCATTTCCCCATGGTTTCAACAAAAGAGGAGTGTATATCATGATATTATTTTTATATGAACCAAACTCATTAAAATAAAACCATTTCTGATGTGGAAGTGATTCATTTTCATATAGAGGAAATTTTTAAACTATACAATGTAATTCATGTTTTTGAGGATTCATTATTGGATTTTAAAATTATTCAAATAACTTCTAAAATACATTATTTAAAAGTTAACATTTTTTTATCATGGAATCCATTTTCATTTTTTATTATATCACCTTTTAAATTTTATAATTCCATAATATATATTGTATATTTATATCGTATTGATCTTTACTTAAATATTTTAATTTTATAGAGAATTATATAATGATTACTATTTTATAGCTTCAAAATGATGAATTCGCAAATTAAATATATTATAAAAATAATAATTTTCTGAAAATGATAATTAAATGTTTTAAATAAAAAACATTATTTTCAACAAAATTTAATTATGATTTATTCATATCAAGTTATATTTATTTTCAAAAAAAATAATAATCATATATATATATATATAATGTTATAAGAGAAAAGAGTTATTATAATAATTTTTTATTTTAATTAAAATAAACAATATCATATTTCTAGTGTCTATAAATATAGAACATGATTAAACATGTGTACAGACTAATGTTATGGTGAATAATAGTGATATGTTTTTATGTTTGTTTGTCAAACATGGTTTGGGTGGTGTTCTAGATATGTTTACATTTCCCTCATAAACAGTCTCTCATGTGCTTTGGTTGTGGAATACCAGCTTGGCCATGGTCAAGGGAAATTCCAAGTGATTCCCTCTTCTTTAAAATCAGTGATAAATGGGAATCATAGGGTATTATTCTACTGTTTGATGACATAATTTCTTATTTTTAAGACAATTGTATCTTCTTATACCACAGAATTTATTATAATATTATCGATCATTATTGAACAACTAAACTATCAATGGTTATTAAGATTAATGTACGTTTAATCCGATTATAAAATTTTGACTATATATTACAATTTCTAAAAATAATAATTAAAATATACTACATGTTGTTTATTAGTAAATTTCATAGAGAATAAATTATTTATAAAGAATAAAATTGCATTTATATTTTTTTGGTTGTTACATTCTTTTCCATTTAGAAATTCTACTCTTGAAATTTTATTTCATATACTGAAACAGATGAGGGTATATATATTTCAATGAATATTATGGTTCCCATGGTCTCTTATTAGTTGTGTGTCTCAACAATAATATATCTAACATTCGGGTTTTCTTATATTGAATATCGTTGTCTCTAAGATCAATTATATTCACTAGTTTCTACTCATATGAATGATTATTCATCGATGGTAAGACATATTATTCAATACATATGATTGTTTTGAAATATACTTCATTTCGGAGAGATACATTTAATTCATCAGGTAAATTAGATAAACTAGGTGGGACTTCTAGTTGATAGTCCATAGATCCGGTGAAATCAAGGATCTCAATTGAGATGATATATCTTGGGATATGGATTTATTTCTTCCCAAACATCATGACAATCTTCAACAAAGAAATACAAGGGAACACATTATAACTGATATCAAATTCTATGTTTTATCAAAGATTTAGATTATATATTTTTATTAAATTGTCACATATTCTTGGTGAGAATATATAAATTGGGACTTATCTTTCATATATTTGATAATATTAGGAAAAATTATAGTTCACATTATAACTTTATCCTAGAGCAATGTATCCAAACAGCTTGTCGTGTACAAATCCTCTTAATGTGGGATTTGAATATGATATTGGAAACTATTGTTATATGAAAACCCTAAAATGGAATAATAACTAACCAAACAACCATGTAAATACAATGTACATGATATTAGTATATCCACCATATATATGAATGTCCTCTCAGACAACCAATCCCTCTAATGGTGATAATAAGCAGTGAAACTCAGATCTACATCGAACAACTGTTAAAAGAATTTCCTAAAAGACAATGTAAACCAAATATATCTATTAAATTAATTATATAGTGAAAATAAATTTATTACTAACACTTACCATATTTAATTCATTGGTATTTGGTCATGAGTAAATTCTTCCTTGATTGTAATAAAATGCACTATATTTAACAGTTCATCTACTACCACAAAAATAAAAAAAATTGTATGTCATGTGGATTCTGAAAACATAATCTATCATTATATTTTCCAATTTATATATTTTATTCCTAATGGTTTCATCATACCCTTATACCATCACCAAACAAACTATGTATCGTTAGAATACCAAGCCTTGCAATACTAATTATGCAATCTGTATTTTCTTGTTGTCTAACTAAAACATTTTCATCTTATCATTGTATATCATATATCTTCTACGATGAATAAAAAGTATGATAAATGAACATAATCCACAATTTCACATTGAATTTATAGTTTTAGTAGGATACATATAAATAATTCCAAATGCTATAACTCCATTTTTATAATAGTTTGACATTGAAATATTATATTGCTTTCTCTATTTCTTAAAATTATATTTTTCGGTCCTTTTTCCACAATCATGAATCGTTTCTTGTGATGTCATTTAATAAATTTAGGATAATGTTCCTTATAATATTGAAATTTACATCCATTTTCAGTCCCAAAAGATTCTATCCAATTCAATCCTTATCATGGATAGGGTTGGAGGATCCTTTCGAGTCTTAGTATCTTTATCATTTTTTACCATCCCAGGATGGTAATGGATTGAACATTCATAATCCATTATCATTTCCCTCCAAATTCATTGGTCTTTAATTATAATTTTTTAAAAAATATACTTGTAGAATTTAGGATCCGTATATTTGTAACACCTCTCCTAGAGGGATAATGTCTCTAAACATTGAACATGGATATCATTGTAGACAATTCCAGATCATTGGTGGGGTAGTTGTATCGTCGATCATTGATTGTCTATAATAATATTTTATAACTATTTCAATATTAAAGTGTACAAAATACAATATATTTTTGTATGGAATATTTTATATCATATTATAATTCCTACTGGTGGGTGATGTCATCAAAGTTACAATACTTATTCAATTTTTAACTCTTTTCTATTATCCCAAAATTAATTTATCCCAAAACACTACACTCTATACCAAGTTATCATTGTTATTCTGAATTATAATCATTATAATCTTACAAAATAACTATGATAGAAACCATTTAATCTAGTGAGACTCTATTTCTCTTGGAAAGATATTGGTCTATAGAATCCTTCAGATTATTCTATTTTCAAAGGACCCATACATATCCCTTTTGTAGTGAAAAATTGCTATGGAATGTTTCATGATCCAACCAAAACACAAATTTAATTTCCATTTAATATAAATTTTCCTTCCATAAGGTTTTTTGGGAGACATTAAAATTATTCTCATGATACTTGTGGAGTTTAGTGTCAATAAGAATATCATATTTAATGAAAAAGAATATATTTTGAGGAACTCATAAATAATCATATGATTATGTCCATGAAATTTTTTACCGAATTAGTAATTCCAAATACATAACTACAAACATATAATTCATATACATTGTATAAAAAATAGGTATAGGTGATATCATCTTTCTGCACATATTCATAGTAATATCATAGCCAGAGATTCAGAATAGATTTGTTCTGGGATATATATTTCACATCAAAGAAGTAATCAATACATGGAATAGGATATGTGTTCTTCATTTTTGTATTTCATAACTCTTAATAGTTATTGTAGTTATTAATTGACCAATCCTTCTTCTAGATGTAACTGACCGAATCACCCCAGGAGAAGCACATGTTCATATAAACCATTTATATGGATTCTAAAATATTTTACAGTTAAACAATTCATGTTCAATAGGGAAAATTTTATATAAAGTATAGGATATTTTCAAACCCTCTGGTACATGATCGATTTATAACTCAACCTCCGCATTAAGAGGAAGACCAAGAAATTCCTCACAAAACACGTCAGAATATTCTATTATAATGGGTATGATATCAAAGATGAAATTTTAGTTAGTTTTAACAATATCATCGAGATATGTTTCCTCATAAATAAATAATATTAATTCTTAAGATGATTATTCCAAATTAAATTCATCCTACTCTCTAGGGTTTTATATAATTAAAGGATTATTTAGGATAGGTTGGATGATTTTATTCTCCTAAAAAATTATCTTAACTTTATACAAGTAAAACCTATCTATACAAATAATGGAATGAATTTCCTATAATCGTATTATATCTAGTGTCATATAAAATTTCATCCCATAAAAATTGATAGGGGATAATTTATTGGATTGGTATGTAATAATTGACCCATTTTTTATTTTCCATACTAACATGATTTCAGTGATTTATGGTGGTGATTGAAATGTTCTTCAAAACAATAATGATTTGAATGAATTAAAATAATTTTATTGAAATTAGAAATTAATTTTTCATGTATAGACAATGAGCCTTCATTTCATTATTTGATTCAGGTTTTATTCATTTACATGATTCAGAAATAGTCTAATGATTGAAATGGTTTAACCATTAAACATATAAAAAGTAATATATAACCATTGGTGAGATAACACATAAATTATATGTATTCGTTGAACTATGATTTTTTTTATTTTGATCTAATTTAACTGTTGTATATTCCATAAAAAATGTCATGTATATTTTTCTCTCTCCATAATGGTTTGTAACAACCAACGAAATAACAAATGAATATCCCCATCAGAGTGGCTTGCCAGAAGTATAGTTTAATACGCATTGGAATTAACCAATTTATGAATATGTTAACACCAAATTTACCCATTTGGGGTTTATTACACTATGGTACATCAATTACACAACATCAAAAAAAATTCAGTATCCATAATGTGAATTATTATTTCATAAAACCTTTCTGTCTAGTTTTCACAAAAATTATGTTATGTTTTCCAATGTTGAGTCTTATACATAAAATTCTAATTATGATTTTCAAATATGAACACTCAAAACTAACTCATCCTTTCTAAAATACATACTATGACAACCAATTGTTTTGTATGAATTGATTTAATTTTTATTACATAAAGATACACATTATAGTACAAATAATGACGAAGATTCGTAGTTTATTTTGGTAATTAGATACATATAACAATAAAATAAAATAGGGAGAGAACTATAATAATTAAAACTCTATATAATTCATTTGAATTCACTTGATGTTATAAAATGACATTGGATGACTTACAAATGTACATATGAAATGGGTGAGCTATGAAGCCCCATAAATAAATAAAAAATTAGAATGATTAATTTAAAAAATTTTAACCAAGAGGTATACCAATGTGATTTAATAGAGTGAATGTTATGAACATTGACAGGATACCAAGCAATGAAAATATGAAATCAAAAAACCATATGAATGTGGAAACAATAACAAAATATTTCATCAGAAGCATATGTCACAGAAACCTATGGAGAAATCATAACATATTGTTATTAGGATAATTTTAAATGAAAAATATATATAATATAATTACATAAAAACATTTCCCAATGCATTATTAGAATATATAATTCATTGCTCAACCACCACTTTCATATTATGTACATGCAATTTTTTCACATAGATCATGTAATATGAGAAAAACATTCATCAATTTTAATCCTACGAGTATGGAACATGGATTAAATATGTAGAAGTCACCAATAATTTAATTATAGATACATCAAGGTGAATACCCATTATTGAAAATGGGGGAGTGTAATCACACCACAAAATTTTTTCATGGAATGTTACAGGATTATTTGAGTAGGATAATAAGTGTGTGTAAAAGTTCAAAAAGTGTTTAATTGGAGTTAAAGTTGGACTATAATTACTTTTATATAGTATGGATTGTAAAAGGATCTGTGAAACACATTATAACATGATAAATTTTGAATTCATAAGCTTATTAGAAATATTTTACATAAATAAATGGTAAATGAGAGAAGATTTTTCAAGATATATTGCTACTAAAATCATTTTCGGTTTTTTCGTAAAAGAATGAGAATAAATTTTAATTGATAAAAATAAGGGAAATAGGATATTCAATCCTAATGGGATTTTAGTGAAGTGGAATTAGAGGTTATGTATGTATTTACATAAAACCAACAAAATTATTTATCAATTTCCAGAGAGAGGATTTTTTCTAAGTGATAGCATAATTTAAAAAAAACCATCCCCTGGTTTTTTCCATTTATTTATGATGAAGTGGTGCTGATTTTAATATTATAATAGGCTATGTATAGAACTTATTAAAATAATACAATTGGTGATGTCCAAAGGAGTGAAGTTCATAATGTTTTTTAATACAAAAAATATAATATCGATTTTGGAATATTCATTAATGGTTTTATAAAATTATTTAAATAAAAAATAGAAACATTATTTTCATGGTGTAATATATTTTTTCTATTTTATTAATTTTATAATTTTTATTAAAAAACTTTTAAGTAATTTTAATATAACAATATGTACCATATATATATCTGGTATTTAGTTTTATCCCCAAACATTGACTCTCTTTAAAAATTATGAAGGATTTTTTTTTAATTTTGATGTGATGATTTTAAAATATATTTAATAGTATAAAAATAATTTTCAAAATGTTTTCATATAACATTTTAATAAAAATTCTAATTTAATAGAATATACTAGTTTTTATAATATAGATAGTATTGTAACCCTTGTAAAAATTTCATTATTATTTATTAAATAATATTATCATGTATATTTAAATAAATATTATTTATTAATAATGTAACGTAAAAATATAATTTATTTAAAAATAATAATTAAATTATAAAAAATTATGTTTTAATTTAGATAATATATTTTATAAAAATTTAATTTTCATTCCTTCATGTAAAATATAATTTTTACCACAAAAGTATACAATCATATATAAAAAGAAATAATGTAAAGGGATAAATATAAAAATTATTTTATTTTAAATAATCAATATAAATTTATTCCACTATCACCAAGATACATAACCCATGAATACACCGATGTATACCCTAATTTTATGGTGTGTGATGGTTGTAATTTCATTAGGTGGTTCAGTTAAAATGGTTAGGTCAGTGATATTACGATCCATGAAAATATCCCAAAAAGGGTTTCAATCATGTTTTATATATTGAAAATCATTTTGGTATTGGTCATGATCAAATACTAGTGATGTAATCTCCAACAGAATCTCCAATAAAAATTCTACATATGGTTGGATCCTATGGGCCAAGGCCATCTCTTATTCCTTCATGGTCAATTTGATCATATCATGGCCCTTAATAAATTATAATGTTATCTTTCTCTATAGAATGAAATTATTATCATCTATAATCATGCATAAATATATTTTATTCTTATTGTAGGACTTTGGATATATTATTTAATAGTAAAAAAATATTCATAATAGATTGCATGCATTTTCTATAACTACATTATTTAATAATGAATTTAGTCATATAGAATGAAATTTTAATTTTAAATGGAGTATTTATAACAAATGATAAATTATTTTATAGGTTCCATGTTTTCTAGGATGGTATTGGATTTTTCAACCAAATTAATCTCAAATTTTGATTTATTACACCGTTATTAATAGATTGGATTAAAATTTTAAGTGAAATTACTAGTGTCAGGCTTTTCATGAATATATAAAAGATATGCGGATCAATGATCATATTCTCATTTTTGTAAGGGTTGGAGTTATATTTGTAGATTTCTATTTTGCATTCCATCATGGGTTATACTATGATATGTTGTTTTAGAGACTGTCACCCTTAATTCATCCAAATAGTTATACGCCTATGAATTTAGTTTTTCTAAGCATGATATTGATATTATTATAGGTTTATTTTACTTGGTGTTGTAATAATAATATCTAATCAGTGAGAAGATTAAATTATTAATTGATCACTATACTTTGAGATATATATTATCCCAATTTGATTTATACATTTTGGAATGGATACATATCAAATTTTTAATGGATTTCACCATCAATATTTTCTATACACTAATGTAATGTATTTTTTCTACATATAGTTTAATTTAGATGTTATATAGTGATTATTTATATGATTCTAGCAGTTGTTGGATTGTGTTGTATGAACATACATTTATGTATCATGAAATTGGAGAAATATATAGTAGAGGTTATCTCAACTGTATGACAATTTATCCCTTTTTAGAGTTGAAGTGTGAAGAATCTCGTTTGAGAGATTATATAGTTTATGTTTGGTGGAATTGGTTCATTTATGGGGATACTATTATGGGATTGAAAAATGATTATATATATATCTCAAACTGATCCATGAAACAACCACATTTTAACATTCATATGTATATATATATCATTATTTTATATGAATATACATTAAAAATCATAATAAATCACATCATAAATCCTATAGGTTTATATTAAATGGAGGTTAACAATATGATCATCTCATTTTAAAATAAATTTAAAATAATTCCCACTCAATCCCCAATTCATGACACCCTTCTAGACCTATCACACATAATACGCCTCTTCATTTCATAGGGAATTGAAATAGAGGAAAATAGTGAGTTCATATGATTAGTAAGATTAAATACATCATATAATAATAAGAGATTATAAATTCGTATAAGATAATAATTTGGGTATGATAATATAATAATGTTTCATTATTATAACTGTAGAACAACATATGAAATAAAAATATATTATAAATCATAAGACAATAAATAATTTTTTTGATGAATTGAAGACAGTAGTCGATGTTGTTTAGAAATATTATTCAATATTAATGATCTATAACAACATAACATAAAAATATTTATTACCATTGTTTTTTGGATGATTAATGTGTCATATAATAAATAATAGAAAACCATTTCTTGATTTTAAGAAACATTTACATTCCCATTATCACAATGTAGTTATAGTTCAATAGTGTATTGGGAACACTCTCATTTCATAAAATCGATTGAAAATATTCCATTAGGTGTTTTGATTAACTCCACATTCCTATATCAAAGAGTAAAATTTCCTCTATACGATGGGTTCACTCCACTTTCCAATAATCAAATAGTAAAATGTCTCTTAGTGGTTTCAGTTTTTTTTAAAATCCCTTAAACATAATGGACATTGTAACTTATCTTTGTTATTTATTCACTCATACATTCATTAAACATATTGTTACTTGATTATTATAGATTTTGGTTCCCTCTTCATACACTTAAAAATATAGAACATTATGTGTTTAAACTCACTCACCATGTTTATTAACAATGTGTATAGAGTCCCATATCCGTTAGGGTATTATCTCTATTCTATGTCACATCATGGTAAATAAATATAAATAAAATAAATATGAGGTATATATAGTTTGGATTCCACCCATCACATAATCATAACCCATGAAAAATCATTGTTTTGTAAACAAATTTTTTTTTAATTCATTAATCTCTTAGTCAATCATTTTAATAGAAATAAGTTTCCTTAAAATTTAATCAAAATATGATCATAATACATCCAAGGAAAAAAATTATGGTATTAGAAGAATATATGAATAGTGACACATATAATACATTACAAGAATAAGACATTTTTGAAAACATATTATAAGTGAATTAAAAATATACATTGAAAAAAGAAGGAGAATTACTATATACATGTTGAAAATATTGATTTTAAAACAATATAAATTATAAAAAATTAATATAATGAAAATTTAAATGAAAAATAATTTACTAAACCATGAAATCATTGAATGATTACTTTATAAATAAAATTAATAATAACAAATAGATATTAAGCCTATATAAAAAATGACTAAAATATTCCATTGAAAAAAATATTAATAATACCAATTTAAAAACAATTATAATATTAAATATTATAATTATTGATAAGAAACCTCGTTAATTAAATTATAAAACATATATATGGATAATAAATAATCCATACTAAAAATAAGAGAAATGACCTACAACACATATAAGAATACTATTGGGATGAATTGTAAACTAATGCGAGGTGAAATTACAAGGTTCCATGTATAACCTATAAGTTACTATAGTATAAGAAAATATATGGGGTTTTATAGAGAAGGAATATAAAACTATCTCTAATAATAATTAATAAATACACAATCTCAATTTTAGTTTTATATTTCCAATGAAACCATAACAATTTATTTCAAATTAGTTGGATGGTCCCTAAATACTTCTATATTTGATTTAAATTATATATATATGTGTGTGTGTGTGGGTGTTATTTACATAATCTAAATTTAATTATATTATACCATTAATTTATAATTCTATAGGACCCATATATTAATTTATTTTTGAGAGAATTAATATTTGAGAGTTTACTATTAATTTTTTTTCCAAGAATGATTTGGTTTTATAGTTATGAACCATGATCCGTTATATTTGGTTTATCACCATGAGAATATTTTTATGATATTTTTATTGAGTCTTATTATTTTATATTGGAAAATATTTTTATTAATTTCATAGAATTATGAAAAAAATCTTTTGAAATATTATTTAATTAAAAATATAATTTAAATTTTTAATGAATATAATTTTGAAAATTTAGACTCAAAAATTAAGAAATCATCTTAAATAAAACAATTATAAAATTGTATTATTATAATATATTTATTATTAGTAATTAATTATGTAAATTTAATAACTTTTTTTATATTAGGGTTAAAATTGGAAAAAGAAACATGATACAACAACGAAATATAAGGACCCAAACATAAAAATTTCATACTATATGAAATTATTTCACAATTAATAGTAATACACTCAACAAAATTAGGTTTAGAGTTTTATAAAAATAGGTCTTAAATTATAAATATCATTACAAATTCATACAAAGTGGATACTACAAAAAAATAACTATTTATTCTATATTATAAATTCTTTTAATAAAGCATGAGTTCATCTCATGAAAAATTTTCATGACGTTCGACTTGGCTTCATCATTTCCCTTACTGATCCCTAAACCCTAGGAAAAACATTTAAAACATTAGATGAGTAAAAAATATTAGTATAGGACATAGAAAAAAGGAATATAATTGTTTTTCCATTTGAACTTATAAACATACGAAATCATTTTTTAAAATACGTACTTCTCACCCATAAAGTATCATATACTTTTTGAAAGTTATAGTTTTCCATAAATTATAAAAAACATAAATAAACTGTTTTTGAAACATAGGGAATTAGTTACATAATATTTAATGCCTAAAAACTTCCATATTATTTGTAACCATCAAGGCTACATTATAATGTAACGATCACGACTACCTTATTATGTAACACTAAATGTTACCTTATATTATAATCATCGTAGTTTCACTTAGTGTAACCATTACTATCAAATTCAAAATTAAACGTTGGAAATGCATTAACAGAAGATATATGTACCAACCGTAATTATAAAAATTCACCATAACATAAATATAATTATAAAACATTAAAACATGCATCATAAAAACATTTATTGAGGAAAATAACTTATTTCAAAACAATACTGCACAAATATAAAGTAAATCTTTTTAATTTAAAATTAAAAAGATTATATTATTAGGGAAAAATTAAAATATCATGTCATCATGAATGAGATAAAATCATCTCATTATCTATTAGATAAAAATCATTCTTATTATATTTTAAAATAAATTAAAGAATATTTTAAATGAAAAATCCATTACCTTGGGTTCCTCATACATAAAAAATTCCCAAAATACTTTATAATGGTTCAAACAGTATTATTAATATATTTATGAAATATATAAATATCTATAATAATATATATTATATTTTTATTATATATTTTCTCAAATTTATTAATAATATTTTTTTATTCTCATTATTGTGGGTGTATTAATTCAATGTTTCCAGGGCTGGTTAGTTATGGATTTTCATTTAAATTGGAATAAATACAAAAAATGTGGAATGAATTGGTATAAATATGTCTCAAAAAATTTAAATGATACCTTATACTGTTTTTTATATGATTATGATTCATTATATAAAATATTTATGAAAATGATTGAAATTATTTTGGTGATTTTTTCAACCCTCACAAAATTAAATAATTTTATTTAATTTCATGTAAACATGGTGGTTATAAAAGAAAATATAACTTATAATATATCTAAAAAATTATTATTTAACCATAATAAATGTTTTATGACCATACATAATGATGGTAAATTTAATCATCATGAAAACGGTTTTCATTTTCAGAATAATAGAGTTAGGAGAAGAGGTTTGATGATGGATATTACATGAACACAATATAATTATAGTATATGTATGACACTAAATTTATCATTTCACATTGTTCCATGTATGTCAGGAGACGATAAGAAAAGAAAATAATTTTAAATGAAAGTGAATTAAAATGTTTAGTGATTCTACCTCTTGATTTATCCTCATTGAGAACATCCTTAGGGAAATTAGACTTTGGCCTTTATTAATACGAAATGTACAAAGATATCGGGGAGAGTCATGGGAAGAGTATGAGGTAGAAATAGGCAATATTTAAGGATTTGGGGGTGAGAGGAGAAGGGGTGGTTTGGGGAGGTATTTATAATGGACTAGAGTGGTGTTATTTGATTATTTTTTAATTACATTATTATTTGGGATCAAGACTATGTATTCTTTGAATATTATATCTAAATATATTATATTAATGAATGGTTTTTTGAGAATATTATGATTAAGTCATTCATGTCTCCTATAATAGTTTATTAAATTTATAAAGTATATATACCATAAATTTTTGTCATTTTATAATTCTCTAAAAACTCAATTATTTTAGAAAATTTCAAATATTAACAAAACCATTTTTTGACATATTGAATTAAAAAATGAGTTCATATTATGAAAATAGTTTTTTTATTATGTGAAATATATATTTTTTAATTATAATCATCATTTATTTGAAATGTGTAGATTTTTAATTTGTAATTTCATTTATAAAACATTGTTAAATTCTTTATGGTCCTATAAAAAGTCACATAATTATAATACGACAAGAAAATTATTTATGAATCTATATTATAATGATAAATTTTATTTTAAATAATTATATTAATTATATAATTTTAAAAAATATATGTTTCATTGTAATACCAAAAATTAATTTACCAATTTAAAAAAATATTATTTACTTATTCAATGATAAAAAATAACATGTTTTCAATTTAAAAAGACAATAATTTTATTTATTCTCACACAGGTGATGTAAATATTATATTAGTATATATTACTTTATTTCTATAAATATAACATATTTCATTATAAATTTTTAATGAATTTATCTATCTAATATAAGAATGAATAAAATTATTTTCCAAGTACCTGGGTTGTTCCATTCCCCCCCCCCTCAAAATATTGTGACCTCTAACATTCAATTTACTTTTTAATGATTAGTGGATACCTTTCTTCCTCGTAACATTTTTATATTCCCATGTGGCTACATCAACCATGTGGTTTCACCAAAAAACCATAACCTGGTGAATTAAATTATTCTAAAATACTTGATTTCTATGGCTGGGAATATGAAAAGGCTTTTCCTCATATAAATTGTTATCTTCCAGTAGACCAATATTCTGGATCTCTATATAAGATAAATCTGGAGCAAACATTCTTAGCGTGGAAACATGAAAATAACATTATATACCTGGAAACAAATCATAGGAAAATACACACGATAGACCACTAAACGAACATTTTCTATGACTTCATAGGGTCCAATAAACCATGGACTCAAATTCCCATTATAATGAAAATTCATTACACTTTTACATGGAGTAACATTGAGAAATAAATTACCACCTACCCTGAAAGATATACCCTAAATCATTTATATGTATAAATTTTCTACCTACTCTAAGATTTCCTCTTGTGTTTCCGGATCTCCTTAATTTCACAGCCATGTTAACTACTAATTATGGTCCCATCAACTTCCTTTCGCCAAATTCATCCCAAAATTTTAGAGTTCAATACTGATTTCCATATAATTCATCAAAAGGATCTATCTATATATTTTAATGAATATTATTTTTAGAATAAAACATAACTAAAGAATGATGATGATCCCAACATCATTAGTAATCAATTGAACTAGAATATATAATTCCCTCAATGTTATAAATTTTTCACTTGATATACCCATAAAATTGGGTATGAATAGTTGTGATGAAATATAATTCTATTCCCATTGACTTCTGAAGGACATTCCAGAAGTTAGAAGTAATCCCGAGATTACGTTCATATAAAATGGAGAGAGGAACCCCATGTAACCAGAATATATATTTGCGGTAAAATCGACAATGATGATATAAATACATAGTATCTTGAATAGGTATAAAGTGTTTTGATTTAGGTATTCAATCAATAATATCACAAACAACATTGTTATATACATAAGTCTTTGGTATTACCTCCATGAAATCCATGGATATATTTTCTTATTTCAAATCCTTTAAAGGAAAAGGATGACACATCCCCTTAGTAGTAGTCTCTCATCATTAACATGTCTACTAGAAAAAACTTTCATAGTAAAATCAGCAATATCACTTTTCATTCCATCCCACCAGTAATACTCTCAGTAGTCCTAATATATCTCAGTGATGAGCTTCACATAGCAATTATTTGTACCACTAGGAATCACAAGGCACACACAAACTCTTTCCAAATATCAAGACACAATATTTATCAACATTAAATTACATGAGCATACATTTCATTACTAGTACTACCATTTTTCATAACTCATGATCTTTAGTCTGGAATTTCATGATTGTTGCTGACAGAGATGATTACACTGACACCTGAATGAAAACATTGAAATTCATACACCAACAACTACCATTAAAATATTAAAAAAATCATTAATCAAAGGGTCTCATTCTTAACATAACATAGATAATGATTCGTTAATTTTTTTGACTCAAGGAATCATCAATTTTGTTCACTTTTCTGGTATGGTAATTGATAATGCAATAATAATCCTTTATCAGTTCTAGCCACCATCTCTACATCATGTTCAATTAATTTTGAGTGAATATATACATAAAAATTGTGGTCAGTTTATATTTTACGTTTTTCGATTTATAAATAAGGTATCCATATTTTAAAATTTAAAACCACATATTATAATTCTAGTTCATTTGGGGGATAATAAACCATGAGGATTCAGTTGTCTTGAAGCCGAAATAATTACATGACCATTTTTAATCAAAAAGAAACCAATTCCCTTTAATGGATCAGCACTGTAGATGAAAAATATCCATTTCTTGATATTTAAGTCAATACTAAACCATTAACCAATATTATTTTCAGTTCATGGAAACAAGAATCACAATATTCTATATAAAATTTTTTAACCACTTTTAATTCTATATAGATAGTGGGATGGATAACCATGTAATGTTTTTAAAAACACATTTGTAATAGCCTACTAATCCATAACAACTATAAATACCAGCAAATTTGTAGTTATTTTCCAATGATCAACAAATTTTTTTAGATATTAACTCTTATTCAATCCTTTCATACAATTTTACAAAGTAATGAAATCAGTTTCAACCAAGAATAATATTTTCTCAATTTCATGTATAAATAATTTTCATTGACAGTATTTAGAACAATCCGTGGATTCTTTCAATGACCATTATAACTATTTGAAAACAACATAATATCATTAATAAAAATAAAAACTAACTTATCAAAATATTCAAGGAATATTAAATTCATATGATGCATAAGTCTAGAAGGTTATTTTTTCAAACTGAGGGGAATAACATAATTCTCATAATTCACATATCTATTTAAGAATGATATTTTTGGAATTTGACCATCATTTAACTTCAGATAATGGTAACAGGATCTCAAGTCAATCTTGGAAAAATACATAGGTCCTTAGAGATTATAAAAAAGTTTTCATTATGTGGCAGTGTATACTTATTATTAAAGGCAACATTATTCATTTTTATATAATCAATGAAAATAATATTTGAACCAGATTTATTTTTAAAAACAAAATAGGCTAACCCCATGTTGAAGAGATATGGTGAATGAATCCTTTATTATGTTACTCCCATAAGTACTTTTTTAATTCATGATATCTACTTGAGCCATTAAATAAAGTGGTTTTGAAATATTCATAGCATTAAGAAAATAGTTAATAATAATTTAAACTTCTTGATCTAGCATAACATAAAAAACTCATTAGAAAAAATCATGTCATTCATTTACCATTGGCACATCATTAATCTTAATGGTTACCTTGTTACCAATAATATGTTCCAGATAACATTAATTTACATCTATTAAATGTTTCTAACCTTCCTTATATGTAATCAATGATATTGGTTCATTCCTATATAAAAAGGTAATTTCATTCAAAAAAATTTATTTAGCTCTATAATCAACATTATCATGATATAAAAAATCCAATACATACCCATGGTAACATAAAACACTACTAATATCAAACGTCATGGTTTGCAGATAGTTTATTTCTATATAAAACAACATTAATATTCTTATAATTTCATTTTTTTCCTAATATTTCACCCTAGTTCATTTACCATAAATATAATTACATTTCAAGAGGTGAAAATTTTAATTTACTAGAAAATTATTTAGAAATAAAAAGAATTTTTAGACCCTGTATCAAACAAACCATTTGAAAAATATGATTATAACTTTCTTCACTAAACCATTTGCTTTTATCCTAGCTAATTTCCATCATTCAGATCATTCATTGGGTAGGAATTTTCATAACACCCCATCTCACCCCAAATAAAACATTTTATAGTTTTACAAACTTAATCAAAATAATTATTATATTCATTTAAATATCGGGACATATTTCTGAACATTACACATAGAAAATAAAATTTAGATATGTTGTGGAATTCAATAGGGATATTTTTACCACACATATCACAAACCAGAATGTGGATTATCATACCTTCTTATTTCATTGATTGATTCTTATCCATTTCTTCTCATCTTGAAATTGTGTTATTCTTATTGTAAATGTGAATGTGATCACCATGGAACTTCATTTCAACCCTCTAATCACATACAACATTTTTCTAATAAAATTTTAATTAATGGTAAGTCAATTCCCTTTAGTATATTGGATTCAATCAAGATTAAAAATAATGGATTTTACTATCAATATCTAGAATAATATTTGGAGCATACATTATAAAATGATAGAATTTTTTTTCAAACAAGACACTTAATATTCCTCATTTTGTTTAAATTATTGAAATTTATTTTCTATCCATTGTCCAAAACCCTTATGAAAATATTTTTCAACGAAAAAATTCATAAAATAATGCAATTCCAAACCATCGGTCCTCTTACTATCCCGAATATTATAGATCATTGACCGCCACATGTGGGATTATCTTTAATAATGAAAAATAGAAAGAATAAATTATGATTATATTAACACCACATGAAATTTAATGTATTTAAAATGGATTTGATCCACCCTTTAGCCTCCACTAGCTCATAAGACACACTATAAATAAGATTTTGTTTCTTCAAAAAATGTTCCACAATCATCATGTTCCTTCCAGTTAGAATTTGTTATTATATTTCATTGTAGAAAATAACATTTATCACATCTATAAACATATCCATTACATTAAATAACATCTGGGTTAAAATTCACTCCATTATAGTTTGAGGATTCATAAATATTTCACACTCTTTGTGCCTTCCAACTTCTACTTCCATGTCTATTCATTGTAAAACTATTTTGAACTGATATATATTAGATGAACAAAAATTTTAATAATTAAATTTAATATTATTTATAAGAAAAAATAGGTGAATATCATTTATGGAATTATATTAACATCATCCTAACCCCTAATGTTATATAAACTATGTTGGGATGCAAACTATATGGACCTAACCTTAAACATTTAATAATATAGAAAAACATTTCGAATTCACATCCTTACATTACAAAATATCATTCTGGTATACTGTTTTAGATATTTTTTTTATATATACTAAATATGATACCACATACATACGAATTAGATACTACTAAAACAACCCCCATTTCATCCACAACACAAAAGTTTTTTATAAAACCTGAGTTATTTTCATGAAACCTTTTCAAGAAATTCAGCATCACTTCTTCTATTCATTTACCCATATATAAAAACTAATAAATAATTAAAAAATTCGGGATGAGAAAAAAAATCATAGTATTTAAAAAAAGGAAAGGATCTATTAGTTCATGATTACTTATAAACATATGATATCATTTTTACGAAGACATACTTCTCACCCAAATAAGTTTCAAATACTTACATTATGAAAGAAATATATTTGCATAAAACAAAGAAAATAATAATAAACCATTATGTAATTTGGTTAATTATATACATAATATTGTAACCCTCATGACTAACATATGATTTTTAACCCTTTTTACAAACTTACAACGTAACCATCATGATTACCTTAGTGTTTAACCTTCACAAATACATTAGGGTGTAACCATAACAGTTATAAATGGTATAGCTATTTCAGTAAAAATACAACATAATTGTACCCATTGAATTTAATGGAAATATAGGTTCCACCATTAATTATAAACCATTTCAAATAACTATAACATAATCCTATAACAAGAACCCTTGGATCACGAAAACATTTCATGAAACAAATAAATTATTTAAAAAAATACTTCACAATTCTCTCAAAATCATTTTATTTGTAAATAAAAAATTAATCATGTAAATTAAAAAAAGATTAATGTTATATGAAATGGGTGAAATCCTCTCATGTTATATTAGTTAAAAAAATCAATCAAAATTATATCAAGAAACCATTTTAGAGGATTTTAAAAGAAAAAACCATAACCTCATGTTTTTATTACATAAAAAATGTTCAAACCCCCATTATATTAGTTTAAAGAGTGTAAATAGTATATTATATAACTATATTAATATATATAAAACCATATATGATCGTTTTGTATAATCTTTCCAAACATTTAATAATAATAATTTGTGTTTTTCCTTATTTCTTGTGCATTTATTTCAGGGTTTTCATGGATTGACCATTTTTCCTGTTAAATTTAAGAGTAACTCAAGAAGTGGAATGAAATTGAATTAATATGTTTGAAGAATTTGAAAATTATACCATTTATCATTATGTTTTTTGATATTAGTATTATTCAATATAGAAAACATTAATGAAAATAATTTAATTTATTTTTGTTGTTTTTACGACAATTGTGATCTTATATAACTTTATTTAATAACATTTTTATACATTTCTTCTATCAAATAATATAAAATACAACATGTATAATGAAATATTATTTTACCATAATAATAATTTTAGGACTTGCCTTTAAGGTGGAAACTGGGAATTAAGACACGTCATCCATGAAGTTTTTAAATCGAAAAATCGTAGACACAATATTCATTTTTAGAAAAAAAGATAGGGGAATAGGTTTTGTAATGGATATTTAATTAACAAAATAATATTATAGTATATGAAACATACTATTGTAAACATTATTCTTTGTATAGGGGAGGTGAGACTAGGAAAAGAAAATAAATGAAATAGAAGAGAAAATAAAAGAAAATGATATTGGATTTTACCTATTCAACTCTCCTCCTTGAGAACCTCTTTTGGGAAAATAAAATTTCCATTTTATTGATCAATAAAATCACCACTAAGTGGGGGAGGGAATTTAGAAGGGATTTGGAAATAATTTTGTTAGTAATTTTGGATTTGGAGGTGTCAGGAGAAGAGGTGGCGATGGGGGAATTTATTGGGGAGGAGAGGGGTGTTTTTTGATTATTTGAATCATTAGTTTTTTATTTTCATCTAAGTACTGTGAATAGTAATAAAATTATCAATAAATATATTAAACTAATAAAAATAAGTTACATATTATGGATATCAAATCATAAATAACAAACTGAATTGTGTATTTATCATAAAATGTATATAAATCGTAAATTCACATATTTTACTTTTCACTAAAAAATCATGTATTTTAAAAATTAATAGAAATATTCACCCCAATTTTTTTGATTATTAGATTATAGAAAATGTAAAAAAATATTTATGAATATAATTTTACACATATGAGAATTTTATTTTTAAATTAAAATAATCCTTTATTCCAAAATTCCAAATTCAAAATTATAAGAGATTTTATGACACTATCAAAAGTAAATTTGGGTCTCAAAAAAATATAAAATTATCATAAAAAAACCAAATATTACTTTATGAATCTATTTTATGAATGTAAACATTATTTTAAATATATATATTATTTATAAAATTTCAAATAGACATGTATGTTTCAATAAAAACAAACAATTAATGTATCATTTTTAAAACATTTATTTACTTATTCCATGAAATTAATATATCTTATTTTCACATATAAGATAAATAAAATATTATTAAAACTCTCATAGATGATGTTACTGGAATATTGTTATCTATTAATTTGTTTTTTAAATAACACTTATTTATTTATAAATTTATAATGTATTTAACTATTGAATTCTAAAAAGAAAATTAATTGTTCTATATGTTGATGGGTTGTGACAAGGAATGAGTATGAACATATTAATAAATATAAAGATAATATATTTAAAATATTTTTAATGAGTTTAAATTTAGGTTATTAATGTGATAAATGGTATATAATAATAATCATATGAATAAGTTCAACAATACCGATTATAGAGGGGATGAAACTTAGGTAGAAGGCCTGAGTCTTCTATAAGAGATCCTCTCTAAAATTCAGGTTTTGAGAAACCATATGATCTATAATTCCTAAACATATTCTGTTTTATAAGGTAATTATTTTTGGAATGGTTAAAATAAAAAACTACATCATTTTTGGGGTTTATGATAGGCACTTTTATATCTGACATTGAGTTGATTTTCTAAAATAAAAATTAAAAAATAAAGAAGAAATTTAATTATTCATATACATCGGTAAAATAGATAAAATAATAGAGATTATATATTATTAGATTGATCACAACCTAATATAATTATTTAGAGAAAAAAATCATGATATTATATGTCTTATCCCTTTAGATAATTTATTACACCTCTTTTTACTATTATCGTTGAAAGTCATTTTTCCCCGATAACTTATTTTTATACATAAAAATGACATTGTAAATAAAATATTTTAAATAAAATTATTGTAAATATTACAACCTTTTTATTATATTGAATTTATAAATTTGAATAAAATTTATTTTAATATAATATTTCATAATGTGTGAAACCATTATTAGAGAAAATGTATTTTTAAACATAAACAAGGATTTACTCTTATTCTATACCATGTAATAATAATTATATTACTGGTAAATTTTTAGTATATATATATAATTAAATTTTAAAATAATTATTCAAAACATAGTAATCTAATTTATTATTATAAAACATGTATAAAAAGTATTTAAAAAATAGTTCATTTAATAACAATGATTCTAATCAAATAACATTAAATATATATCATCAAACCTATTAATGTTATCAATCCATTTTTTAGAATATATTAAAAAACCCCAATAATTAATAATAATAATAATAATAATAATATTCAATAAATCAAAAGTGATTTTTCAAAAAAACAATATATTATTATTATATGTTTATTTCATTCAATAATTTTTTGTGTCAATTTCAATATTATTAATCTCTTAGTAATATTTTCAGAACATTAATGTATCAATCACATAAAGGTATTCCCATTTACCATACATCCAAGGACCAAATTTCTAATGAAATTATATATATAATGTTCAAATTATATTTCTATATATAGTATTATATATATTTATTGAACCTCTAATCATATTCTCTAATTTTTATTTATGATGTTTGTCATATTTATAATGTTTTATACTGTTTTAACACATGTTATCAAATATATGAACTATATGAGAAATAATTGGTATTAGTTTATAAATATTATAGTATTCATATTAATATGGGGTTTAATTGTTTTATTAATTATTAAAAATATGATTAGTTTATCTTTCATCTAATTTATATCATTTTGTGTTCAAATAAATCATTGTCTATATGGTTTCTTATTGTGATTTGAAAAATATTGAAAAAATATTGTCTAATAAAGAAATAGATACTAAAATAATAGGTTGTTATATTATATCAACATAAAATGAATTTATACCTTTGAATAGAAATACTTTGATTAATTAATGCGGTTATGTTTCCCTCATTACCTCTTTACAATCCCACGTCCCTTCTGTAAGCCAATATTTTCTCAAGAAAACACTGACATTGTTAGTAGTCATATTTTATTATTTTTATTTCCCTAATATATGAATTATTTTTTTGAAAATGATATATCATATTAGAGTGTTTGCCCTAAATTTTTAGTACATTTGATGGTTTAGTTTTTTTATCCAAATATATGATAAATGGAAAACATCATGCACTTCATCTAGGTTCAGTTTAATTCAAAAAAATAATATAGTGTCTCATATCTGATAAAAGATTTTGATGGGGGGAATTTATCGTGGGAAAAAATTATTTTATTTTTTAATCTCATAACGATATTCTAAAATTAAATTTCAGGGAATTCAATTCATCTACCTTCTAATATGGCATCTCACATATTATAATCTATGCATACCGTTTACCTATTTTTTTACTTTTTATGTATCCTAGAATGATTTTGTTCTTAATTATATATCTCAAGGACGATTTGGTCCTAAAATATTATTCCATCAAACTTCATTCTATGATATTTGACTTCAACACCTCTTCATATATAAATCCACATTTTTTCTAATTGAATTCTAGAATGAAATATGATTTTTTTGGTAAATCTATCATGTAAATATATTGATCAATACCTACTATGATACCCATTGAATAGGATCTAGACATATCATTGATAATTTAAATCGTTCTTTTATATTTACTAATATTTTATTTATTATAATAAGTGTTAAATTTGAAATTTATATATAATTATTATTTACTACATCCCTAAAACATCGAGGTGAACCTCTAGTAATGAGTTGATATAGTTGAGTGTAGTACTCCATCCATCCATACCATGTCCATTATGTGTATCCATATATGTTATTGAGTTATAAATATTCCCATTTGGTAATGAAATTTTCAAAATTATTGAGTCAATCATGTATAACCAAAATGTAATTTTATTTTCTACTTGAATATATTCAAACTCAAACAATTAAATCGATGGTTATGTTTCCCCATTTGAACATGGTTTTTAGTATGTAATTAATAATCCCCTTAAACATTTTTCATTCTATTTTATAATATTTTTGTATATCAACCATAGAGAAATATATGACAAAATATCAGAAATCATGTTATCACACAAAAAATCATCTTGAAATAACTATATATCGTTAAACTTATATAATATATATATATATATAATGATGACCTTTTCTCATCATAAAACAACTACTTGATCAATTTTTATATTTCACAGTCAAATATTTTTTAATAGTCCTACTAATCAGGTAATATAAAATTTGAACTATGGAATATTTATTTATTTATTTATATTCCCAGATCCTCCATATATGTATCTTTTCTATTTAAATGGATTTATTTTTTTTCAATCATTTGGGAGTGATGGTGTTTTCCTATTAAATTAATAATAAAAGGTTCACAATTTATAAATTATCAGTATTGGGTCTATTTCAGTCAGCATCATATATAAGGTAACAAGATATTTCCTTATAAGAGAACTATCCATGTAATTTTACTTTTTATATTGGTAATGTATTCTGTAGTCTTTGTATATGATGAAGATTGCCCATCAACATTAGCATTTGTTCATTTCTTTTTATGTGATTGTGTACATTATTCTATAATGATCATTTTTTAAATATATTTTTTTAAAGAAATATTATCTCTTTAACAATAGTTCAAATTTTAATGATGTTAGATTTATATCATGTATGGGATAATTCATTTCATGGACCATTTAATGGCATAAGGAATAATCCACAAGCATGTTTTTTTAATGGGACATCCTAATACACTTATCGATGAATCTATATATATTAAAATAATTATCTATTAAATAATAGTATGGGTGCATGTTTAGTGATTTACAATCTTCTAATGTCATTGAAATTTTAATTTCGTTCAACTAACCTAGGTTACTTGGATAAATTCTGTTTAAAATGGTCAGTGAATGCAAAATAAACGACAACATTCTTATCAATTATCAGTAGTATCTATCAAATCCAAAAAAATTAAATATATCTATTTTTATATTTTTTAGTTGGAATTATACAACTGCCCTTTTCATGAATGGATCCAGATATATACCATAACTTGTGATTATAGGTAAAAATTATATATTTGATAAAAAATCGCACTTCCAAATTTGTAACACATTTTCCGAATTTATATGGAATTCAAAACTTCCTATAATGATCTCCATGAACATCCTATCTCTTCGAATATATGATAACATCAACTAATATGAAAACAAACAATTAATATAGGTAACATATATATACTCTATTCATTTTATTCATGTAGATAGAATTGAAATTTATATGATTGAATTTAATTAATTTGTATTTATATTGTATAGATTTTGTACAAAAGGATATTTAAGGTGCATAACATCATTTACTCATTCATTGATAATATCTATATCAAATTTAAATTTTTGATATGTATCAATATCCTTATTGTGGAACTTATTATTCATCAATACATTGTACACGATACTTTTTATTGATCCTGACCATCATAAGCTAATGAGAATAATCACAGAGAAACATGGATCATTTTTTCATATTAAAAAGAATGATTAGTTCACAACATTGTGATACACTCTTATATATAAGATATTTATTAAGGATTACATTGAATCATTCATTTTAGTTCCCCTGATTCAATCTGTAAAACTCTAAAATGATTCTCTGATATCATACTAAAATCATATGTTAGTTCTATTTAATATACAACTTCCTCATCTTCTGGATAAAAAATAATATCCTCATGAAAATTCATAATTTATTCATTCAAAATTTTTATATCTAATATATTTATTTTCTATATAGACAATTGATATAAATTTCCCCCCAATTATTGGTTAATAATACCTATAAAATGGATTAACTTTTTATGTGATGTTTTTCTCATTCTTGAACAAATTTCCAATTGTAGTTTGATTTGGGATATAAAATGTCACCTCTTTATCCTAGAAATTCTTCATGAATATACATAGAGAGAGTGAATCCATTCCCTAAATCACATTAATTTGATTATTGTGAGAGTAAAACAATTTTTGTAAGTACAGTCCCATAATCATATTACAACATGGTTCTATACATATGGGATGTAATCGTCCTAAAAAATTGTTTTATATCTCATAATTTGTTATCTAAAGATTTTGGTGTGTATTTTTTGATCATATAATTAATTCAAGATCATAAGGAAGGGTTTCATGTCAATAAAAAACATGTTCATTTATTGATTAAGATAGTAATAATTATTTATCATCCAACAATTAAAATTTTTGATTCAAATTCTATTAGAATATTGGATATAGTTTTTCATAAATAGAAAAAATATATTTTTAATATATAATATTAATAATAATATATAAATAAATTTATATTTTAAATAATAATTTTCAAATAATTATTTTACTATTCATTGGTTATTTTATTATTATGTTTGGCAAATATTACATTCAATCGATTACTAATTATTAATAAATTATGACATATCTATTAGGTACAACTATGTGTAATGACCATATATCAATGAACTATATATCTGATGACCTTCTGTCTATTGACAATATATACAATGGTCATATTAAATTCATATATTTTTCATTGTATATTTCATTAAAACCATTACTCATATTCTCTAATTAAATTTCATGATTTTTATAATATTATTAAGGTTTTTCCTCTTCTTATAGTTATCCTTAGTGGTATGATAATGATGGTGATCATTATAAATACAATTTCAGTCTTGTATTTTTTACATACATGTGGTTTCATTCCTTATGAAATTTCATTAATTTTAAATCATTATTTATCACATAGAATATTCCATTTTCTATTAAATGTAATTAATTTCTATATTCTTAATTATTTTATATAGAAAATATAATTTAGCATAATATTTATTAAATTTCAAATATTTTAAAATTCATATGGTGATACATTCTATGGGAGGATTTTCACAACCTAAGTGATGTGTGAGGTCATTCATTACAATTTTAAATTCTCTACATTGGTAATTTATTATAGATTGGATAATATGTTTTATTATGCACAGAATCATATTTTTTTTAAAGGAATAAGACACCAGTAATAGATTTTGTATCATCTAGTTTGGTTTTCTAAATGTTAAATGTCAAACATCATGTTCCTAGTGGAATTCATCAACTATTGGGTGTCCAATAGTGGATGTGGGATGACATTTTAATGGATTTCATAACCAATTTACCTTAATCTAAACGTGGATATGATTTTATTTGGTTTATCTAGTTTTTTTTATTTTGGATCGCTTCATAGTGATTTAGAATTCTGATATAATGGATTTCTTACCAAAGTAGTATTTGGAAGATATTATGATTATCAACAGAGATGAAAAATTTGTCCTCTATGATGATGATCCTAGTTTTACAATTTAGTTTCTGAAGGCTCTCAAGGAAGAGTTTTGTCTCTTATGTATGCCTTAACAAACCCATTTATCCACCAATAGATGGTAGATAGTGTGAACCATTTATGTCTTTTTATTTCTTGTTTAAGTAATTTGCTATGGATTTTGGATGATAATTGGTGAGTCACCTATAGTTTTTGGATTTTTTATATAATAATTGACATTACACAACCAATGGTATGTCTCGAGTTAATCATTATAAGTCAAACCTTAAATATCATCATTATATTGGACCAACAATGAAGAGTTTTAAATTATTAGAATCAACATTTTATATAACTTTATTGAGTTGGAAGATGTGTTTTGAGAGTGTGTTTAGAAATCCTAAGATAATTAGAAGACATATGATAATACATGAGGAGGAATCTAGAGTTATTCATTAGTGAAAATGTCTTTATAAAGGTATTTCCTTATAATAATTTATATATGTTTATCAAGGGAGTAAAATTTGTCCCTATTTATTTATTCATTAAAGGTGTTTCATAATGAAAGTGAAGTTATATATCTATAGGAGCTCACTCGAAAGATTGATCATACCCATGATGTTTTTGATATTTTAAAACTTTTTCCGTATAGTAATGATAGATCTAATTTCATTAACTATGATTTACATGTTATTAATGATGTAACATTCATGTTGTAGCCTATTGATATTTATAAATACTATGATATGGATTTTCATAGTTGTATAATTTATTTTTTTAATGCCTTCTTGCGGCGTGGTGTCTCAGATAGAGTAAAAGGGAATGTGAGTTGTAAATGTGAACTCAATATCCAATGATTGTTAATGATTTGTTTTGATATGATATGCAAGAACATGTCTTGAATGAGGAAATTATTGATAATATATTTTGGTTTTTTTTCATTTTCTTTTATGTTCCCCATATGATCATATTATAGTGAGATCCCTATATATGATTTATCTTATGGGGTATCTGTTAAATAACACCAATTTTTATTTATTAGGGTCGGTCCTAATTCTCACGGTTAAATTTTATTTTTCTATGGTATATAATATATTATGATATGTATTCATTAGTTCTTATTTTACCTATTTGTTATTTTTGATGAATTCAAATGATGATTTTTGTTAGTAATGATTATAGGAGAATGAGATAGTATTGTTTTATAATGATTCATTCTATTAGGTTTTTATTTCATCATGAGTGCTTTCTCTTACTAGTGAAATTAAATTCTTGTATTTTAAAACAACTTATTATGTTTTTTTGTTTATCTATAATTTCATATTATTTTTTCCACTATAAGTGTTCTTGTTGTGGCATGTGGGGTCTTTTATATAGTATATCTTATATTCAAGTATCATAAAGGGTGATTTATCAATAATTTTTATCAACATTTTCAGTATTTCTTATGTTAGAATCCATACAGATTAGTGAACTAATAAAAACAATTATCATGATCTTGGATTATTGGTTATGTGATGTCATGTCCTAGTGTATGATTTTTTTGGCTTTTTCTATCTAGGAATTATTACACTTTACTGGAGGGGTCATTCTATGAGAATTATTTGGGGATGATCTGGGTTTAGGAGATGTGAATGCGTGTTTATAATAATAATTATGTATTTAAAGGATGAGATATATTTCCATTATCCATACTTTTAACGTCCACTCTTAAATAAAAAAACCCTTCATTTACCACAATGAAAATGGGATTCCGCATGTGAATATTTCACCATGATCTTCGAATTTTGGATTGATATGGGATGATGAATATTTTTCAATATGTGATGAATTTTTTCTGAATATTTTCTAAGATTTTCGTGTTCCTATAAAATTATATTATATTTTTATTCTCCACTCAAATATGGGGTGGTTTTTAGACTATTTTTGATGAACATGGGCCTCAATGATTCACCCATAATCATTTCTATTTTATAATTGATTTACTTCAATATAATGTATGGCTATTTATTATTTACATATATTATTTATTCTGTCACTTCATCATTCCATTATATGCAAGTTCCCATCCTATTAAATTATGTATATTGCTAATATCTGAAAAATATACTTTTTATGATGGATATTTCGCTTAGGGTTAACAGGATCATTGAAAGGATCCTTGTTGGTGAGTATTATACAACATTACACATTATTTAGTGATAATATATTTTTTCATCTGGGTATGGGATATGAATCATCAAATATATCATGTTTTTTATAAATTCATGATTATAATTCATTAGTTTTCAACGGATGAAGATTTTAGATCTGATATAATGATGACAATATTTCTTGATCAATTATATTGAAAATGGTGATGTTTTTTCAACATATACAATTATTCTCATATTATGGATACTGTATTTGGATATAAGTTAGAATATATGTTATATTATATATTTTATTACAATTATATTTGTTTTATTATACTTAGAAAAACAATATTACATGTTTCTAAATTGTTAACTATGACGCTACTAATTATATATCTAGAAATCATTAAAACTATTCAATATAATTATAAAATACATTTATGGATTGATTCAAGAAAATATACCTAAAGGATATAACTATTGTTATAATATAAAATATTATATATTTATAGTTTCCAAGATATTATCCTTTTAAATTAATTTAACTATCATGGAAAAAGAATGTGTTGAATGATGGAATTATTTTTTGGGGTTTTCTATGCCCAGTTTGGCTTTCTACAATCATGTTTATGATAATTTAGAATTATAGAGATCTTATAGAATTTTTTACTGGTAGAATTATTATTTTATACTAATGTGTCATATATTGTAATACCCATGTTATGATTAAAACATAAAACAATTTTTGTTTTTTGAGATGGAGAGGGTGGAGCTATTAAAATATTACGGTGGTGATTGATTTATGTGGTTGATGATGTCATTTTATGGATGATGATAAATGTTTCTAATAAAAATGTGGTGGTTTTTGTTTTTAGATTAAATATTTTCATAACTACTCAATTAATTAAATTTGATAATTTTTTTTTATTTTATTTCATTTCTAATTCCATACTTTTTTTTCTCAAATAATATATTTCATTGAATTAGGTATCATTATATCTCAGTGTAAATGAATTATTTAATAGTAAATTTATAATAAAAAATTAATGAGGGGAAATGGTTTATAATGGATTATTTACAATTCAAAATCATAAAATAATTTATGGTAACTTAAAAAAACATCAACAACAAAATTTGAATATAGAAATATTTTGTCATGAAATCCCATTTTTGTATAGAATATTTTTTCTATAGTGGAATAATTGTCCAAAAATTCTTCAAATAAGTCATTATTACTATAATGTAAATTTATTATTTTATGGAAATACCATTAAAAATCATTTTGGATACTCCATCAAGAAAACATAATTTTACGTATGGCTATGAATTTCATTGTTGAATTTTAATTATAATACTTTATTTATGAATATCATTTTAACATAACTGTTTCATTTTCATATTTGATGAAATTATCCATAATGACTATATATTTAATTTTTTATTTTGATTACTGCAATGGGTCTCTATCCTTACATAGACCAAATGATATATCACATCGTTAGTGAAGCATTCATTTTTTCATAAGACTTCAATGAAAAAATGAGTGTCTCTCAAGTAACATTGGTAGTAAATATAATATAAGAGGTGGCATATTAAAAGATAATTATGGTAATTATATTCCCATATAAGAGCATTTTAAAATACTATCACATAAATTCCTTCATGAAGGATTCCCATAAAACTCACTTCGGGAAGTATTCAGGAATTTATTTAAATAGAGGTTGTTAAACATTATTTTTTAAGATAAACATATACATTTTCATAAAAACTATTTTTGGTGAAATTTTTGCTTCCTAATGTACATTTTGGCCCCTTTGAAGTTGTATATAAATATGAAATATTTTACCATCAATTAAATACCTTTAAAACCCCATATTTCGTGTAATAGGGCCTCCTTTCTAACCCTTCCTACACAAATTCCTCTTATAAGGATCAAAGAAACCAAAATGAATTCAGTGGATTCCATTACCTATGTTATAATCCTTGAAAATAATATTTCATTAGAAGAACATAAAATGTACTAGATATACATGATATATAATTATTGATTTCCCAAACTCTCTCATTAAGATACTAGTAATTGAGAATATTTAAATTTAATCATCCCTTGAATTTTTTCTAGATTGATAGGATATTTAGGGATCCAAAAATCATATAATTCCATTATAATATACATATAAATAATAATATATTTGTTAAAGAAAATCCTAGGCTCAAGATGATATTTGATAAGTACATATATCAATAATCTTCTCAGTTTCATTAAAATTATGGGTTTACATATTGTGCAAGGCCCCAAAATTTCATATTGCGTTATCTCATTAAAGAAATTCAATAGCATACACTACACATAACATCGAGTTCGAGCGCATGTCAACATACGAAACTAGTCATTAAAAAAGTGGTTATAAAATTTATTATATAGATTTTGAATCTTATATACTCAATTTAATATCAAAATATATACTATATATTTCTTAGACATAATATAAGAACAAATTTATTTTTTCAAATAAAAAATTTATTTTAAAAAAAATGAAATTTTACAACCCTTTAATGAAGAACCTTTTTAAACCCAATATTTTTCACTTTTATATATTTAATTTAATGAAATGAAATTCTTCTTTTTAATTAGTTCATTAAAATTTAGTTTGGATAAATTTTTCGTACTTTTTGGGTAACTTTATATTTTGATGAATAATGAAAAATACTATGTTTTAATTGAAAACAACATTTTTAATCGAAATAATTTATGGTGCTAAATTATGCATTTAAATTTTTTAAAATCATAATTATATTACATTTTTTTAATTTAATACAATTTAGATCATTATATGTAATTTTAAATTTAAATTTTACATAAACACATGTCAATATTTTGATAGATTTTACTTTTTAAAAACCCACATTTTTATTTTGACAAGAGGAATTAAACATAAATTAATTAACGCAAATTATAAGTTTTTAATTTGGAAAAGGAGAATTTATTTTTTAATTAGGAATGTAAAATTAATCTTAGGTTGAATAATTTGTATTTTTCTGAAAGCTTTCAATTTTTGAGAAATAGTGAAAAACACTAAGTTACTATTTAAAACTGACTTTTTATTTTAATAATTATTTATTTTATTTAAATTTATTTTAAGTCAAAATAAATATATATTACCAATATAATTTCAATTTATTTCATTGGAGTCATTTTATAATATGATTAGATATATGAAATATTATTTAATTTTTTACCGTCTTTTACCCACCTTCAATGAGTATTTGAAAAAATTCATAAAAAATAATTTTACCGCATCTATGAGTATAATGTCATAAATATGAGAGACAGAGTTAATATTAGTAAGTAAAATGTTGTTCAATAAGATTAAAATAATTTATGGTGAATCGTAATATTTGACTTTTTTTAACTGCGATTAAAAGTAAGTAGGGTAATTAAAGGTAAAATGATATTATAATTACCCTAACACATGTCCTAATACTATTGAATAAGTTTAATTATACAATAACAACCTTAACAATAAAATATTATCCTCTTTGGTCCACTTGGATTAAATTAGGATATTTATTATTATTTAATGTAAATAAGAGTTACAAGTGATAAATTCACAGTTTAATAACTAATCAATTTTTATATAGGGTTACACAGAATATAATTTCAAATATAAATATTAATTAGAAATATAAAAATATTTCCTGCATAATAGTATTTTATTTTTAATTTTTATACATTAGATAATTTAATTGATTTATGACACATTAATGATGGAGTAATTACATTATTAATGAAATATTATAATAATTGATATTTTAAATGTACAAATAAATGTAAATTGAAACTTATAATGAATTAAAATAATTTTAAAGGTTAATATGAAATGTTAGGGTTGATTTGATAATTTTTTTTCTTACTGATAATTTTGTTATGACTTTCACAAATAAAATACCAAGTAGTTTGAAAGTTGACATAAATTAATTTTCAATACAAATACTCTATTATTGGTTGATATAATATTCCAAAATATATAAAAATCTGAAAAACATATAAAATAATAATTTATATTTTATTAATTAACCTCTTGAGGTTCTATTGGAATTTTAGAGTAATTTCATTAACCATATAGTGTAAGAATACAAGAAGACGCAGTAAATGTTAAACAATTTAACTAAGAATTAAATCTAAAAGATAAGGTTAAAATAGATACATAAACATGCATAAAACAAATTGGTTGAGATTATTTAGACACATAACCACATAAGGGTCGAATTAAATTCATTTGGATACTTTATAAACTGAAAATTATTGTCTAATAAATTAATCTTTTAGTATTTTCTTTAAGTGACCCACACCCCTCTTATAAAAGGGAACTTCCCCTTCTCTCAAAATAACAACTCCATAGCCATTTTTGTCAGCAAAACCCTAGACAAATATCCACCCATATTACCTAAAATCCACCTATAGTTCTTACATTGATCATAAATCCATCCTATGGATCCCTTTTGATCAACTCAAAAGAAAACACCCAAAGAAAAGGTAATAATTTCACCACCCTCTTTCAAGATCTTTTCATCTTACAGTTCCACTTTCTTTGATATTTCCATACTATAATAATAACTCTATTAACTCCTATATACTATTACGTTACTATAAATATGGTACAACCATATTCGTTATTCTATCCATCCTATAAATGACAAAGTCACTATAGTTTTGTGCGTATGGCTAACTGTCTCCATGTCGTGGTGTAGTTTTTTGTTCAATCACTTCATCAATTGGATGGGTATAATAATGAGTTTAACTAAAGTATATAATAAATATAACATGTTAAAGATTATTTATATATGACAAACCATCCACTTACATACGTTTTTACCATCAATATAATGATTTTGTCCATCGGGTGTATGTATGGATTACTGTCTCCACGATGCGATAAGATTCATTCCCACGTTCACACTTCAACAATGATTAGGAAACTCTATATTATTAATAATTATGTAATATATCAAATAATAATTCTACTGGAGATATTTATGTATATATTTATGTACTTACATATATCTTATTTACTCACTTTAGTTCAATACGGTATGAAAACGGAAATAACGTTTATGCGTACGTACAGCCTATCGTCTCCATAAATGGTGCCTTCCATTTATTATATCTATCTTTCATGAATATTTATATTCTAAATATATATGATATATAAATAAGTTTTTATATTCTAGAAGTATTTATATAAATACTTAAATGATATGATCAATAATAACAACTTAAGACATGTATGATAATGAAAGCGATTATTTCAAAAACTGTTAATTTAACATGGAAATAATTATTATTATAAATACCGGGAAATTTCAACGAGATTTTTTTATTAAATTATTTTTAATTTTACAAGCCCGCAGTTTCTGACGGCACCTGATTCTGAGACCTGGTGTGCCCGGAATCAATTTTTGATGTTTTGTTAAACATAAATTAACACGCCTAAATAGTTTTCCTGAAAAGAGGAATAACTCTTAAATGGTTACTCGGAACAGAAATCCAGGGGCACTGTTGCACTCAGGATGGAAGGTTTACCTTAGGCGTGACATAAGTTTAGTCGGTGCGGGCCAACAGTGTGAAATTCCAAAAATGGAATAACCGTATATAAATTAATTAAATTAATTTATTTATTTTTCAAATACTTATAACTCACAAACGGTAGCTCGGATTGAAAATATGAGACCATCGTATAACTCGTGAGGGTATGATTTACTCAAAAAGATACTAACATTGGCCGGTGCGGGCCAGCAGAAAACGTTAGTTTTTGGATTCAAATAATATAATTAAGGGACAAATATTTTATTGTAAAATTATTAACTTCTAAACGGTAACTCGAATTGAAAATCCGAGAGTACTATTGGGTTCGTTGGGGCGATGTTCACCTAGGTAGAGCCTAACCTCGACTACAGCGGGTCAAGGGTGAGTAATAAAAAAATTCTGAATTTTTGTTCGGGTACGTTCAGTAGATGTACGAGTGGGATATTATATCATTTGAACCAGTGCTCGGAATTAAAATCTGAGGGCACAAATTAACTCTTAGCCTCGATATTCTCCTAATGGGACCTTTACCGCAGTTGTGTTTGGTCGGGAAGAAAATTTAAATTTTGGGGGATTTTTATTAAATTAAAAATTATGTGTGACACAATTTTTAAGTGGTGGTTAATTTCACCAATGAGAAGATGGAGGTGGGTCCCACACCCACATAACTTCCCATGGAAGGATATTGTGTGGGGGGCCCACACGAGTTCCAATCTCTTCAACTCCCCCATAAACTCCTTAAACCCCTTGAACTCCCAAATTATGGAGGGTGAAAAATCTATTTTTAATTATGAGCCTCTTCATCTCTTCCCTCCATTTTTAATGAGCTCACTCAACATTAAATTAATTAATTGATGTGGATTAATGAATTTGAATCCCTTTGAATTCATTAAACCATCCTTTAAGTAAGTAGTGTGTTTTTATTTTATATTGGTTGGACATATTATCGTGGGAGGCTTTGGAGGATTAGAAAGGAAGTGTTCTTCCAACAAAGAACAAAAAAACATCTCCAGTGTGGAATGATGTCCCCTAGACAAAGAACGTTGTTTCCACTAAATAACGACGATGTGTTATATTCCATTCCTCAACCTCCTTCCATGTAAAAGGAGTAGACATCGCCTACAAGGAACTTCGATGACACACCATCCTCGAATGTTTCCCGACGTCAAGGAAATCGCCATCCGCCCTCTTTCCAGTGACTCCACCAAGCGAGCACCTTTTACAAGGTAGGTGGATTCGATTAATTTTTTAATGGAATAAATTTATACCTCTTTCTTCGTTGAATACCTTGGTTCGACATTGTCCAAAAGATGAAATCTAATATAGGGGGAGCGGGACAAACCAACATGGCTCGGCATTCCTTCGTTGCTTGCTGGTTTATTTGGAGAAGGAGGTGGAGTTAGAAGGGTGTGGTGCCATCACACCACACCGGAGAATGAGACCATGACCATAAGGCAGTGGCAATCGAAGTAGGCGACGACCAAAGGCTGCGGCCTGGCCTGGAAGCTGTGGTGGAGGACCGGCGCCGTTGCGCCTACCGTGTGGAGGAAATTGCGGACCGCATCCGTGGGCCACTCGGCAGACGGACCGAACTCGCCGGCCGTAGCCGATCGGGTTAGAGGACCGCGACCCCCCCCCCCCCATTGCGCCGCACTACGGAGAAGACTGAGACCCGCTGTGCGGCCTGCATGCGAGATGAACCGGCCAGCTACTGCTGACCGGGCTGGAGGACCACTGTGCCCGCAGGAACCGTGCGGTGGGGGATCCGTGGGCCGCTTCCGCCAGACAAAACAGACCGACTTTGGCCAGTAGGGCAGGGAGAGGCGGTGCCGCCGGGTGAACTGGACCGGGCCGCTCCGTGGGCTGGGTCCCCAGGTGGGAGATGCCCCACTGGGCTTGGCCAACCCCCCAGCTGGGTCGGACCTTCCAAACTGGGATGAACCAAACCCAGTAGGGTTGGACCCGCTGAACTTGGTCGAGCTGACCTGCCAGCGCACTGGTCTTGACGGGCCAAACCCGTTTCGCTTAAACACAAATATCTTCTAGATCGTGCGTCCAATTGACACACCGTCTATGGCACATGGACCCTCCCAATGAGGCGGACCTTTTGCTAAACTGTAAGTAAGTTTTGGATGATTTGGAAGACATCCAGTTTTGGAAGGAGCGTAAATCCAACAGGGCCCCTAGAATAGAAAAGCAATAACTCTCAGACCGGTCATTTGATTGACGAATCGTTTATCGGGTTGGGTTTCTTTTGATGAGATGGAACTTTGCGATACATCAACTCAGGGAATTGTGATTGTTGATGTATCGAACCCTTTTCTCGAGGAGTAGACCCTCATGGAATCGAGAGTGCTGTGTGCGGGAAGCCTAAAGATGGCTGCGTCTGTGATGATTTCTACTATATTGGAATCCTCCATGGGTACGATGATGACGACAACTGTATCGGAATCCTATGTGGGTTCAAAAGTTCTGACAGAATAGATGGTCTGGTATCTTGTGTGGGTCCAAAAACATAGATAAATCAGTAAATACACTTGACCATCTCTATTACTCTTGAATAGCTTGACTGTATCCTATGTGGGTCTGACAGCTTAGACGAGATAGCTTCACTGTATCATGTGTGGGTCCGACAGCTTAGTAGGACTGTATCCTGTGTGGGACTGATATCTTAGATGAATCAGTAACTATGTTTGATCCTCTCTCTTACTTTGGAACAGCTGTATTGTATGCTTTGTGGGTCTGACAGCTTAGACGAGATTGTTTTCCTGTATCCTGTGTGGGTCCGACAGCTTACACGAGATAGCTGGACTATATCATGTGTCGGTCCGACAGCTTACCTAGTCTTGTATCCTGTGTGGGTCTGACAGCTTAGATGATCCAGTAGCTACATCTGATCATCTGTATCTCTATACTATTGTGGCATACATGTGTGAGTTGTGTCATGCATTTCAACCATTATCATCGTGGAGATTGAATTTACTTCCCTTATGGATTTGGTTTCTACTTGGGATCGATAATTGTAGCCAGACTATGATTGATAACTTAGGTATATTTATGGGCATATACCTAAGTAGGGTTGGTTGATACTTTGTGTTTGTATCTTTTTTACTTTGGTTTATCCATTATGGATTTTGTGAGACCTTGAGGGTATCAAGGTCCTTACTGAGTATCGTTATACTCACCCATGCACGAGCTATGCCTCCACCTCATTGTGTTGGATGCAGACGAGTAATTGGGCTGACCGAGGTAGTGTGTATGAGGATTGGATGGTACCCGGAGGTGGACCTCATGACGAGTCAGTACCTGGAGGGGATGGATGGATGTGAAAGACTGAGGAGTCTATCTGTACCTACTCTTCAAGTAGGATCTTTGGTGGACGATCTAGGAGCTGTTAGGCATCTTACAATTGTTTTTCCTTTTAGTTTTAACTGTTAGTCTGTTCCTTGTACTTTACTATTGAGCCTGTATTTCTGGCCCCTTTCCTTTCAGCACTTTCTTTTGTATACATCTTTAGTTAGTGTATACATCAAATTTCATACTCTATTGTTTTTGTTTACTTTTTAAATTCAATTTCTTCCCTTACTATCGAGATTATCCCTTTGGTGATAGTTGCCAGCCCATGTCCTATGAAAGGCGGGCTTGGGGTAGTCACGACACGGGCCCCGAGGATGGGTCGTGACAAATTTGAATCAGAGGAGTTGGTTCTACCAAAGAACATAGGACTCTGATCTATCATACTATGAAGCAATAGTGAAAGGATTATTGAGTGTGGATTTTAGTCCAGGAAGTCCAGTGTTGGTGCGACATATGACATATCCATACACTAGGACCCTCACTTCTGATTTCTGACTCAGTGCACGAAAACACTAATTGAGAGTTTGTTCTCAAGAGTCATATTTATGAATTCTTTGAGTTATCTCACCAGGTATAACATATTGATCCTGGAGAAACTGTTCCATATGAGGATTATGATGCATAGACAACCAGCTAGGGTTTCCGAGAGAGTACACGATGACACCGGGTGATGAGGCTCCAGTTTAGGTCCCTCTTTCTATGTTGGCACCTTCTTGTGGTTTAATAGAAGCACCACCACCCTTTGGGAAGAAAATACCACCAACCACATTGTTGGACGATGCATGTCGACTGAATGTGTTTTACGAGTTCTAGCAGTAGAGGCCTCCGAGCTTTCAAGGCGAGACAGATTCCCAGGAAGCAGAGGACTGGATAAACGTGATTACTAGTGTTTTCTGCCTAGTAGAGACACTAGTATAGATGATGTTGATCTTAGAAACTAATATTTTTCATTGAGTGACCATGCGGATGGTCCGCATAGTGGTGTGTTTTTGGTATGTGGACCATTACCCGAGATACTACATACAGATAGTGTGTCAGGTATATCACATCCTCTTGGTCAGAAGATGCAACCGGAACTACCAGTAGAGGAAACTTGTAGGCTTAGTGACTTATGCGTGTTTCAGCATCAGATACCCCTCTAGTTCTGAGACGATCCCAACCCGCTGGTGACTGAGGAATGGCTTGAGGAGGTGACTGAGAGATTACTAGAGCTTATATAGCTTCGGCAGGATAACTTGTTGGTAGCTGAGTATTCATAGAGGCATACCGATCTATCCCGGTACTCGATTAATATGATTTGATCAGTTCTTTAGAGCTCAAACCATTGAGCAAGGTGTTTTTAATGATATATGAGCCAAAAAAATTTCCTATATTAATTCCTACTTTTGTTAGGGTGCTGGAGATAACCCTTGTAGTTGAATGTTCAATGGCTGAGCGGATACAACCAGTGAATGTTAGCAGTGGGGAGAAGGGAAATGGCATTAGTCTTAGAGAAATGTGCATGTAAAATGTTTTGAGAATAGTAAGTGTTAAGGACAGATGAATCGGCAGGGCAGAAGACGTTGAATCAGAGCTAGGAGAGCTGCAAGTGGTGGTGAACATTTTGACATGTTACAACCACCTGCCATTGCTGTCCCCGCTAGGCTCATGGAGCTAGAGGGAAGGTGAAGAGAGTAGCCTCCTAAGGTCAAGGAGTGTAACCCAAGGGCTCTAAGAATTATTTGAGGTATGATCTGTTTCAACAACTAGCTGTCGTAACAATAGACATTGGTACCAACCATTCCTTACTTCCACGAATCTTGTCCCATACCTAGTGTTTCTGGTTAAGACATTGACTTGACCCTCATCTCTGGAGATACCTTTGGGAGTATACTCAATAATCACACATACAACGATGGTGTGATCAGACCCTTGAGGTGAGAGTTTCGGTTGGAAACCTCTTGGTGGGAGCATTGAGGCCTTACGACTATAGTTTGGGTATGGACTGGGCAACCCTAGTTCTTACAAAAATTGATTGTATTAGGAAAAATGATTGTGGTTTATCTATAATGTTGGGATGGGGTTTTTCTTGGTTTGTGAAAAGGTAATCCTAGGTAGCATAGGATAAGATCATGCTTGGGAGGGTGCACCCGATTACTCATGATTCGGCCAGCCTTACCCTCATGGCAACAGGAGTGTTGAGTTTTGAGTTCCTCCAAGACTATGACATTAAGATATTCTACACTCCTCTAAAGGGGAATGTTTTAGTAGATTCACATAGTTGGAGTTCCTATATACAGCTGCTAGGTGAGGCGACAGAGCAGCTGGCTGCTTTACAGATACCCTTTTTGGATTGAGATGGAGCAGCCTTCCTTTAGTCTCTTACAGTAACTCCCCCACTTCTTCAGCGAGTTAAAGAGGTGCAGCGAGGTGACGCTGACTGCAATACATGAAGTGCTCAGATATCCACAAGACATGAAACTGATAGATTTTATGAAGGTGGGGATCACATCATCCTCATTATAGGAAATACTATAATGACCAGGTATGAAGAAGGTAGTAGCAGAGTATGTCTCTCGATGCCTCACTTGTTAGCAATTGAAGGTGGAACATCAGGTACCAGCAGGTTTGGTTCAGCCTTTAGAGGTCCCATAGTGGAAGAGACATGATATATACAAGCTCTTAATGTCGGGTATTCCACATACATACAGAGGACCTGACTCTATCTGGGTGATCGTAGACCGAATCACCATGTTGGCACACTTCCTACCGATTAGAGAGCAGGACATAGTAAAGAGCTTGGGATGCCTATATGTTAAAAATATCGTACATCTTCATGGTGTTCCATCAACTATCGTCTACAATCGAGATGCTTGTTTCACTTCCCGACTACGGAAGGGGTTATAGGAGGCTTTTTGGATGCAGCTTCGCTTGAGAACAACCTTCCATCATCAGACGGATGGTCAGACTGAGAGGACCATTCAAACTCTCGAGGACATGATCTGTTCATGTGTCCTCGCCTATGGTCACATCTGGGAGGATCAATTACCCTTGGTAATTTATGCGTATAACAACAGCCACCACTCCACTATCAGGTGTCACCTTACAGGTTACTATACGGCCAACTTTTCTGATCACCACTGTGATGGACTAAACCAGGAGAGTCAGAACTTGTAGGACTAGATATGGTTCATGCTATAGTGGAGAAGGTGCAGATCATCCAAGAGAAAATGGAGACTGCACAGAGCAGACAGAAGTCTTATGCTGATAGGATACGAAGACCACATGAGTTCCAGGATGGAGACAAAGTCTTCTTACGGGTCTCACCTCGATGAAGTCTATAGACATTTGGAAGAGGAGGCAAGTTATCTCTACATTTTATCAGGCCATTCAAAGTCCACATTAGAGTAGGCGAGGTGTATTACTGCCTGGCCCTTCCACCTTAGTTGAATCGTGTGCACGGCGTCTTCCACATGTCTCATCTGAGAAGATACATGAACGACTCATCTCACATCATCGTCCATTGAGAGATGGAAATCAATGATGGGGCTACATTCACAGAGGTCCCAGTGGAGATCATGGATCGATAGGAGAGGGTCCTATATGGATGGTAGATTCCTCTATTGTGCATTCGTTGGTAGCAAAAGAACCTCCAGGAGAGCACATGGGTGCAGGAGGCTTAGATGCATTCTCAGTACCCCCATTTTTTTCTAGTGTGTGTTGTATCTTTACTGGGACGTAAATCCCTGATGTGGGGGAAATCTAAAGACATAGAAATTTCAAGGAAAATTGTTTCTTAAATTATTTTGAATTTTACGAGTCAATAGTTTTTGACGACACCTAATTCTGAGGACCGGTGTGACCAGAATCAATTTTTGATGTTTTGATAAGCTTAAATTAATGTGCGTAAGTAGTTTTCCAGAAAAAGTTGTATAACTCATAAAAGGATACTTGAATCAAAAATCCAAGGGCACTGTTGCACTCAGGATGGCGGGTTAACCCTAGGTGCGACTTAAAATTAGACGGCATGGGCCTCTTGTGAGAAATTACAAAAATGGAATAACTGTAAATAAAATAATTGTATAAATTATTTTATTTTTCAAATGCTTATAGATCACAAATTGCAGCTCAGATTGAAAATTTGAGACCACCACTGAACTCATGAGGGTATGCTTTATTTAGGTAGATACTAACTTTGGCCAGTGCGGGCCACCGGAAAAAGTTAGTTTCTGGCCGTAGATAAAATAATTAAGTTGCTATTATTTTATTATAATATTCATAACTTCTTAAAGGATACTCAGATTGAAAATATGAGAGTATTGTTGGGCTCATTGGGGTGTGTTTCACCTTCGAAGAGCCTAACCCTGACCATAGTGGGTCGAGGGTGCCTGATAATAAATTTTTTCGAAGTTTTGTTTAGGTACGTTCAGTAGATGTAACATCAGGATTTTAAATCTTTTGAACCGGTGCTCGGAATTGAGATATGAGGGCACCGATGAACTCGCAGCACCCGTATTCTCCTACGGGGACCTTTACTGTAGTTGTGTTTGGTCAGGAGAAGAAGATAAATTTTTGGGGATTTTTATTAAATTTAAAATTATGTTTGACATAATTTTTAAGTGGTGATTAATTTCTTCAAAGAGAAGTTGGAGGTGGGGCCCACCCCCACATAGCCTCCTATGTAAGGATATTGTGTGGTGGGACCCACACAATTTCTAAACTCTTCAAATCCCCCTTAAACTCATTAATCCCCTTAAACTTCCAAATTAAGGAGGATGAAACTTCCATTATTAATTGGGAGCCTCTTCATCTCCTCCCTCCCTTTTTAATGAGCAAACTAAACATTTTAGTAATTAATGGATACAACTTAATGAATTTTAATCCCTTTGATTTCATTAAGCCATCCATAAATAAGTGGTGTGTTTTAAATTTTTTTTGGTTGGACATATTATCTTGGGAGGCTTTGGAGGATTAGAAAGGAAGCATTCTTCCCACGAAGAACACGAAGAGCATATCCAATGTAGAACAACGTCCTCTCTATGAAGAACGTAGTTTCCACCAAAGTACAACGATGTGTGATCTTCCATTCCCTGACCTACTTTCGCGTTAAAGGAGTAGACGCTGCCCACAAGGAATGATGACGACACACCACCCTTGAACGTTTCCTTACTTCATCGAAATATTTGTTTGCACTCTTTCCCGCGACTCCTTTGAGTGAGCACCTTTTACGAGGTAGGGGATTCAATTAATTTTTTAATATCATAAAATTAAACATCATTCTTCGTTGAATACGTTATTTCATCATTGGCCAAATGATATCATCTAATACGGATGACACGGTCTGAACCATCATGGAACGATGTTTCTATGTTACTTGTTGGTTTATTTGGCGATGGAGGTAGAGTCGAAAGGGTGTGGTGTCATCGCACTACACAGGAGAAAGAGACCACGACCATAAGGAGGCGGCGATTGGAGGCGGCAGTGACCGATGGTCATGTTCAGGACAGGCTGAGGCGGTGGAGGATAGGCGCCGTCACACTGGCCGCATTGATGAAACCGCGCCCCGAATCCGAGGTCTGCTCTACAGATGAACCGAACTGACCGGCCGTAGCCGGCCGGGCTGGAGGACCGCGACGCCCCCTTGGCGCCTCCATACAGAGAAGATTGTGCCACACTGTGTGGGAGGCTTGATTTATGTACATGTTGGCTACGACCAATCAGGCTGGGGGAGCGTATCACCCAGAGGAAATGCGCGACAGGGGAAACGCGGGCCACTCGGGCCGAACAAAACCGGACGGCTTCATCCGGTCAGGAAGGGATAGGTGGTGCCGCTCGACGCAATTTGGTGAACCAGACCGGCCCGCTCTGCGGGTCGGGTCAGCGGGTGGGCTGCTCCCCACTTGGTAGGTCCACCCCCCCAACTGGGTCAGACCCGCCAAACCGGGTCGAGAAGACCCCTAGCTTGGTCGGACCAACCAAACTGGGTCAGGCTGACCCGCCAGCCCACTTGGCTGGACGGGCGATCATGTTTCTCTTAAACATGAATATCTTCTAGACCGCACGTCTGATTGATGTTCCGTCTATGGCACTAGGACCCTCAGGACGAGGAGGACCTTTTCAGATACTCTAAGTGAGTTTTGGATGACTTTGGAAAATGGACGGGTTTTGAATGAGCATAAATTCAACCGGGCACCTAGAACAGAGAAGCCAAAAATTCTTAGTCCAGGTGTCCGATTAACGCGCCATCTATCACGTTGAGTTTATTTTGATGAGACATAATATCGGGATACATCAAATCAGGGCTTTGTGGTTGTTGATGTATCGACCCCTTTGCTTGAGGAGCGGATTCTCCTGGAATCGAGCGTACTGTGTGCAGGAACCCTAGAGCTGGCTGCGTCTGCCACGAGGACTATTGTACAAGAATCCTCTGTGGGTCCGATGATGACGACAAGTGTACCAGAATCCTGTGTGGGTTCGCCAGTTCTGACAGAGTAGCTGGTCCTGTATCATGTGTGGTTCTAACAGCTTAGATGAATCAATAACTACATAGGATCATCTCTATTACTCTAGAATATCTGGACTCTATTTTTTATGGGTCCAACAGCTTTGATGAGCTAGCTAGACTGTATCCTATGTGGGTATGACCGCTTAGAAGGACTGTATCTTGTGAGTGTCTGATAGCTTAGATTAGTCAGTTACTACATCTGATCATCTCTATTGCTATAGAATAGCTGGACTGTATCCTGTGTGGGTCTTAGAGCTTAGACGAGATAGTTGGCCATTATCATGTGTGGGTCCGACTGCTTAGACGAGATAGCTGGATGGTATCATGGGTGGGTTTGAAATCTTAGTTGGTCCTGTATCCTATGTGGGTCTGACAACTTAGATGATCCACTGGCTACATCTGATAATCTATATCTCTAAACAATTGTGGAATACCTTTGTGAGTTGAGTCATGTCTTTCAAACATTATCATCATGGTGACGGACTTTACTTCCTTTGTGGATTTGGTTTTTTCTTGGGCTCGAGAGTTAGATCCAGACTGTGATTGATAACTTAGGTATATGTATGGGCATATACTTAAGTAGGGTTGGTTGATACTTTGTGTTTGTGTCTTTCTACTATGGTTTATCCTTTGTGGATTTTTTGAGACCTTGAGTGTCTCGGGGTACCTAAAGAGTATCGTTATACTCACCCCTGCATGAGCTATGCCCACACCTCATTGTGTTGGATGCAGACGATGGACAACACTGACTGAGGCAGAGTGTATGAGGACTGGATGGTACCCGGAGGTGGACCTCATGTCGAGTCAGTACTTGGAGGAGATAGAAGGTCATAGAGCACTGAGGGGGTTATCCATACCAACCCTTTAGGTAAGATCTGTTGTGGATGATCTAAGAGCTGTTATGAATCTTCCAAATGTTTGCCTTTTTAGTTATAATTATTTTTCCTTTCCTTGTACATTACTATTGGGCTTGTATTTCCATCCCCTTTCCTTTCAACACTTTCTTTTGTATACATATTTTCTAACTGTTTACTTCATGTTGTGTACTATATTGTTTTTGTTTACGTTTTAAAGGCAATGCATTCCCTTACTATCAGGATACGCCATTCTTGCTAGTCACTAGCCCCTAGCTTATGGAAGGAGGGCTTGGGGTAGTCACGACATGGGCCTCGAGGACGGGTCGTGATAAATAAATGGTAGAATAAAGTCATAAATAAATCATGAATGATATAATAAATATTAATAAGGATCTATTATAATTTAATAATATACTATGGTCATTGTAAATGTGGTTAAACATACCCTCATCAAAGGATTTTATTAACACAGACATTGGTGAGATTGATAACACCACTGCTCTTAAGGATGAAGTTCAACATCCTGAGACTTCTGAAATTATTAAAAAAGATTATAACCTTACAATCAGTACATTTGAAGTTAAAAGAGATGAATCACTTGAGGATAGGGGCACTAATTAAGAGGTTATAAAAGATATTGATGCTTCAATTATGGTCTGAAAAGGAAAAAAATTATTGTTGACTCTGATGGTTTTATCACTCCACATCCCAGGAAAACCCGAAAATATTGAGGAAATGCCAATAGTGAGAGGACCATTCTCACAAGATCTCTAGCTGCCAAGACTATTTAGATTGAGGTCCCTCCACAACCTGCACCTATTGAACAATTACCTCACCCATCACAATCTTCTGAATGTTCTGATTCAGAATCATCCTCAAGTGAGGATAATAATGATCCTGCACTTAGGGATGCCTATCCGCTTGAGAAGTCTTTGAAATTCATAGAGGATCTTGACTCCTGGATTTTGGAACATAATTCAACTTCATTTAGAAGATACCAAAATTTTGAAATGACGGCTGAGGCTTATCTTTATATTAGAAAAGGAATTCTTATCAAAGTGGCCGAGGAATTTGAGAAAAATACAAATTTTGAATTTAAGAACAAAAATTGGCAGTGATTCATGATAATGGATTTATTATCTACTTCAGAGATTGCTTCTTGGATCTAAATCTGATCTGTTCAGTGGTTTTTCAAATGGTTTTTTCTTTGAAGGAGCTTCTACGTCTTGTTTCAACTCTGCTCGGCTTCCTTTCTAATTCTGTCATTCTCTGCTCACCTTAGATTGGCTTGATTCTTGTGGATGTTTGAAAGATACTTTCTAGAATCTTTAGGATACATATCGCTTGATGTTTTGACTTTGATTGATGATGGATGTTTGAAGTATATTTCAGGTTTCTACTTTCAACCAGTCTATCTATTAAATTAGAGTATTTTTCAGTCTACTTCATTGATTTAGAAGCATAAATCAGGCTGGATTCTTTTCTTGAAGTCCAAATTGTTGATGGATGGATCACTGCATCTATTTGTTTTTGTTTGATTTGAATGACAGAATATTCTTCATTTATCATGCACTCTTGAACTGAGTTTTTAGTTTCCCTTTGGACTCTGGGAAAAAATTTATTTAGAGAGAAGAATTATAGTTGGAGTATCCCTCATGTTGCTTTGCTATTTGTGTTGCTGAAGATTATGAGGTATTCATTATGGCTGGTTCTTTCTATTTATGCGCTTGATGTTCAAATCATGGAGGGTTGTATCTGGAATTCTTCTTCACTATTATGGAGGTTGGATGACACTGCTCCTTGAAGGACTTCACCTCAATAAATATGTTTCTTTGTTTTTGTTACTTTTTCATGATTTCCATTGTTCTCTCTTTAAATCCCCGCAGGTTTAAACACATTACACCTCATTCTTGTACTGAAACTTTTTGATTTTAATAAATTACCTTGATTTAGTGTTAAGAAAACAAAGAAAAATTCTAGGTAAGTGTTAATTTCACAATCTCATTGTTATCCGGTGTGGTTTTTACGTAAGCATCTACTTGGACATATTTATTTTCCATATCCATGTTTCAAAAAAGAGTTTTCAAATGGATTATTTTAATGGGGTATTTTACTGAAAAGTCATTTTAAATGTTTTAAGGATTTATTTCTCTAAACCATTCTCATTAATGTCCTTGTTTTGAAAATGATTTAAATTATTTATTTAAAGAAACAAGAATTTTTTAAAATGTTAATTCCAATAAAAAGATTCTAATTGTTATAGGAAACTTTTCTTCAAAAACGTCTTTAAATGTATTCTTTTCTAAATTGTGGGTCTTTTAAATGTTTTCATGAAATATGGTTATTTCTCTCAAAGAGTTTTACAAATCATTGTCATCTATGTCAACATACATTGATGATATTTTAAACTTGTTTGAAGTTTATTTATTATGAAACAAATATTCCATATTGTATTGAAGATTTTGTTATATGTTTGACTATAGATGTGTTATTTTGATACCATTAAGAGTTTATGGTTAATGTATATAAATTACATATTCTAGTTCTAATACAAATTTTTATGTTTTGTTTCAACCTTTTCATATGAAGAATGTTTTGGACATATTATGTGACGGGTGGAGCCTCCTATAGCTCATCGATGCATTGGTGGGTCTCATGCGACAATTAGACATGGAATTGAACAAGGACTTTCCCAATTTGATATATGGTATTGGCCAAGGCCATAATCATTTTTATACGTCTTGGACGAGGCCTTGAAATTTTTCTTCATAATGTCTGGAATTATAAATTCTTTCATTATGGATATAATATTGATGGTTCTTGTGGTTATTAGACTAGTAGAATACACATGACTATTTTTTATTTTGGCATTATTCACTTAGCTATTATTTATACCATAAAGTGTTCATGATTATTGATTGTAAATGAATTTGTTTTCAATTATTCACCATGCCAATTTTTTATGTTATCTTCTGCTAAATTATATAACCTTACTGAGAATATGAGATCACACCTTTCTTATGTTTTATTATCCTAGGATTTCCAAGAATTGTATTATGATTGATATTCAAGGTTAATATAAAAAAGAATAATGGTGTTCTCAAAGAACTATATATGTTGTGTTTTCTTTTTGAAATTGTAAGGTGAAGTTGATGTAGGTAATATATTTCCAAGATTGAAAAACAGATCGGACTTTCAGGAAATGATTTCCTTGTATAATTCCAATGTATTAAAATAATCAAATAACTCTGTGTAACTAGGGTTAGGGAATTACAATTTGTGTCAGAGGAAGTTTATCCATAACCATGGAAAATCGATTTAAAAAATTGTGATTAGAGAACATTACCCTAGGATATAATTTGTAGATAATTATTGAATAACTTCAATGAATTTTGTTAATTTAGAGTGTTTTTCATTTTCTAAGCAATACAACCCAATCTGGATATGAGAAGGTAGAGGCGGATATGGCACAAATGTACCTAGGAGTGAAAACTCTGACAAGGTGTTTCAGGCTTGACCCGGGGGATCCTGGTACACAACAACAGGCCATGCTTCACTCTTGGATTTGACACTCCAGGGGTATTTGCTTAAGTAATTTACATTTTCATTACAAGCCATTATGAATGATTCCTGAGTTAGTACATCCTCAAAGAAAACATTTTATGATTATAGAATATATGAATAATGTTTTCAACTTACATTAGGTATTTTACAAGTTTGGAATAATGCATTTGACATTCATAAACTAACCTAGGGTATCACATTAATTAGGTATGGTGCCTAGTATAAAGAATGTGAATTCCAATAATACGCATGATCGAATGATTAAGAATGATCATATCATTCATGGTATTAAGCCAATATTTAAAAGGGAAATAGTCTCCCATGTATTCTCATCATATGAAGAAATAGTATCATGTGTTAATAAGATATGTAAAGAATTCACTGATTCCTATGGCGTGGAAGAGAATCATGTGACTAAATGTATGTAAGACAGAAAGACGGATAAAGGGAAAAGGATTAAGAAGGATTTTCCTATTTGTGATAACGGTTGAAAAAATAACCATGGTAAATGTTTTCAGTGGATGGGAATTTTTTTATAAGTGTGGAGAAAAAGGACACCAAGTATGTGATTACAAGGGTAATAAAAAGGTTTCAAATGTATAGTGTTTAATCTATAAGGTGTTGGGACACTATGCGAAACAATGCCCAAATCCTCAGAGTATACCCCAAATGATCCTAGTGGATAATAATCATGTTGTGATACTACTAAATATGAAGGAGAATGATTATATTTCGTATGTTTTTATTTATGTATTATTTCATTTGTGTATTGTATTAATTATGTACATATTATATGAATTATAGAGTATATAAGGATTGTACTGTAGTACTATTTATTTAATGACTTGAGATTGTGTGGAACAATGAAATGCAAGTCAGTAGAAAGTAAAAGTTTTTGGAAAATATTTGGGTTAGAGAAATATAAATCATAATATGGTTCTGATACTGAGGGAGTGATTTTGGAATACTATATTATTGATTTGGATAAATTATATTGGATAGTCTTGACTACCTTGAATATAATTAATGATTTGTATGTCCCAGCATTATTGGAGTTTACATCTTTTTTGGATAGAAGAAGTATATCAAGTATTATGTAAGGAATAATAGAGCATGAATGTAATCAATAAGGTTTTATTGAAATTTAGTGTGTTACAATGTCTTAATTGAATACACTATGAATGTATTTACATGTTATTACATGGAAAAAAGGATCATCATTGTGTTTACCTTCCTTATAAATTTGGGACTGTAAGTTTGCACAGAAGTATTTTGTGTAGTTATAAGGGGTGGAATCGATTATGTTTTACATTGGATGATATTGTTATGGTTAAAGAATTTATTGAAATTATTTTTGGATTATTATAAAAAGGACAACCTAGAGGATGGGTGACAACTCTTCATGTCTGGCAAGGCAACAAGACTTCAACCTGTAACCGAAGGGAGAAAAGGGTGAATCAACTATCGCTGGACTACTTGATGTCCTAGATTGTATAATTTAGTTTTTAAATAGAATGAAAACAAATTAGTAATTAATTATTTTTGGAACCCTATACGATTAGGATAAATAGAATATATTTGAAATCTATTATCTTTTGGAGTGAATGACGATATTTTGGAAGGAATTAGTTGAAGGATGAAACTCTACTTGTCAAGTATATTATTATTTTCTTATTAAATGAATAAATTAATTCTTAAACATTAGGTAATGGATGGTAAAAGCAATCTTTTTTATCCTAATACCTTTTGTTTCGTTAAACTAATGATACTTTAAATAATCATAGATTGATGGCTTTATGGCCCTTAATTTTAAACTAGTTTGTGATTGATAACCTCAATCACTCTCTATATATATTCATGTTCCTCCTCTAATTATGTGTCTCTAATTTCCACCAATGTTATCCTAATCAATATCATAATTTTTTGGTGAATTTTACATTTTCCTTTACCTCTTATTCAAACAAAATTTTATTAACCGAATTTCGGATGTCATTTGTCCGCAAAGGTATTTTTCTATTTTTAACCTTTTATTTTCGAAAAAAATATTCAAATTGTGAGGATGAAATTTATTTAAGAAGGGGAGATTGTAACACCCATTTATTTCATAGTACGTTATCTCATTAAAAGTTTTCAATAGCTTACACTACACGCAACATTGAGTTCGAGTGCACCACAACTTACAAAACTAGCCATTCAAAAAGAGCTTATGAATAGTATTACCAAAATTTTGAATCTTATATACTCTATATAATGTTAATATTCATATTATTTTTTTATTAGACATAATATAAGAAGAAATTCAATTTTTCATATGAAAGAATTATTTTTTTTAAAATACAATTTTACCACCTTTTAATGGATAACCCTTTTTAAAACCATTATTTGATGCTTTAATATATTCAATTTATTGAAATTAAATTCTTATTTATAATCGGGACATAAAAACTATAGATTGGATAAATGTTTTGTACTTTTTTGGTAACTATCATATTTTGATGAATAGTGGAAAATACTACCTTTTAATTGAAAAAAATTTTTTTAATAAAAATAATTTATGTTGTTAAATTAAGCATTTGAACTGTTTAGAAGTATAATTATATTATATTTTTATCATTTAATAAAATGTATTTCATTATAAGTAATTTCATATTTAAATTTGACAAAAACACATGTTATTCTTTTGATAGTTTTTACTTTTTAAAAATCTGCTTTTTGGTTTTGACTAGAAGAGTTAATTTTAAATTAATTATTGAAACTTATATGTTTTGTATTTGGTTAAATTGAATTTATTTTTGAATTAGGAATATCCAAATTATCTTAAGGTAAATTTTTGGTATTTTTTTTAAACTTTCATATTTTGATGAATAGTTAAAACACTACATTATTATTTAAAACAGAATTTTTATTTAAATAATTACTTATTTAATTTAAATTTAATTTAAGTCAAAAGAGATATATAATACCTATATATTTTCAATTTAATTCATTGTATGCATTGTATAATATGTTTAGTTGTATAATATTTTATTGTATTTTTTACCGTCTTCTACCCATCTTCTACGAGCATTTGTAAATTTGAATCGAACATAAGTTTTCCACTTCTATGAGTTTAATTTCAAAAATCAGTGAGAAACAGATAATATAAGTAAAATTATCTTCAATAAGATTAAAATATTATATGATGAATAGTAATTATTGACTTTTTTTACCACAGTTAATATAAATAGGGTAATTAATGGTGAAAAGGATATTATAATTACACTAAAACATGTCGTAATTATATTGGATAAGTTTAACTCTACTAAAAAAACCTTAGGAATAAAATATGATCAATTTTGGTCCACTTCTATTACATTTAGACATTTATTACTATTTTGTTTATCTAAGAATTAGACGTGTCAGATTCAAAGTTTAATACCAAAACAATTTTTATATATGGATACACATAATAGAAATTCAACTATAAATATTTATTAGAAATATAATAATATTAACTACATAATGGTATTTTATTTATAATTTTTAGAAATTAAATAATTTAATTTCTTTATGACACTATGATGATGCAGTAATTACCTTTTTAATGAAATATTAAAATAATTGATAACATAAATATCCAAATAAATGTAAATTGATACTTATGATGAATTACAATAATTTCCTAGGTAAATATGACATGTTATGGTTGATTAGATAATTAGTTTTTTAAGAGATAATGTTTTTATGGCTTTTAAAAAACAAAATACCAAAAAATGTGAAAATAGACATAAATAAATTTTTAAAACAAATACTATATTATTGGTTGAAATAATATTCCTAAAAATAAAATTTTCTGACAAAGGGATTAAATAATATTATATATGTCATTAATGAACCACTTTAGGTTCTCTTGGATGTTTATTGTATGTTTATTAACCATATTGTTTAAGAATACAAGAAGATGCGGTAAAAGATAAACTATTTGACTAAGAATTATATCTAAATGATAAGGTTAAAATGGTAACAAAAACCTCTCTAAAACCTATTTTTTGGAAGTATTTATACTGATAACCACCTAAGTCTTGAAATTAATTCATTTGTATCCACTTCAAAATTAAAATTTCTGTATAAAAAATTAATAATTTAATATTTTCTTAAAGTGACACACACCCCTCTTATAAAAGGGAACATCCCCTTCTCTCAAAATCACACCACTACAGCCATTTGGCTCAGCCAACCCCTAAAAAAATATCCTCCCAACATCCCTCACATAAAACTAGATTCATGATAATTATCAGAAATAAAACCTATGGATCCCTTTTGATCAACTTGAAAGGAAACACCCGAAGGAGAGGTAATAATCTCACCACCCTCTTTCAAGATCTTTTCTTCTTCCTGTTCCTCATTATTTGTTCCTTTAAAACCAAAATAATAACTCTAATACCACCTACATACAATTATTTTACTATAAATTTGGTACAACCATATTCATTATTCTATCCAACCAATAAATGACAAAGTCACCATACGTGCATATGTATGGCTTACTGTCTCCACATCGTGCTGTAGTTTGTTATTCAAACACTTCATTATTTGTATGGTATAATAACGAGTATAACTGAGGTAGAAAATAAATATAAAATGTTAATTATTATTAATATATGACATAACATCCAATTACAAATGATTTCACCATCAATATAATGATATTTTCACTCATGGGTACGTACGGATTACCGTCTCCATGACACGATGAGATTAACTCCCACGTTCACCATTCAATGGTGATTATAAAAAAATATATTATTAATAAGAATGTTATATATAACATAATAATTCTACAGGAGATATATATGTATACATGTATGTACTTATATATATCTTATTCACTTACTTATTATCAATATGATATGAAAACAGAAACAACATTTATGCATCTGTACGACCTACCTTCTCTATAAATGGTGCCTTCCATTTCCTATATATATCTATTATAAATATTTATATTATAAATATATATGATATATAAATATTGTTTTATATTCTGGTAGTATATAAATCATGATCTAAATGATACGATCAAGAATAACCAGTGAAAACGTGTACGATAAATAAAGCGATTATTACCCAAAATGTTAATTTAACATAGAAATCATTATTAAATTGTTAGTATAAATTCATTAATAAATAATTTATGATATAATATATATGATTACGGTTCAGGTATTATTTAATAACGTACTATGGTCATGATACAAGAGGTTATACATATCATCAACAAAAAAAGTCCATGGTAAGCCTTAATTGTACAATATTTTTATTATCCGAGGTTGGTTTTACATATGTATCTACTGAGACATATTTATTATCCATGTATTTGTTCATAAAATAGTTTTCAAATGGATTATTTTTAATGGATTTTTTACTAAAACATTTTTTTAAACGTATTAAATATTTATTCTTCTAAACCATTCTCATTAATGTCCATGTGTTCAAAATGGTTTTAAGGATCTATTTATATGGACAAGACTGTTTTAAAATGTTAATTCCTTTCAAAATCATCAAAGTGTTATGGGACACTTTAATTCAAAAATTTCTTCAAATTTCATTCTTTCTAAATTTTGTGGATTTTAAATGTTTTAATGGAAAAGGATTATTTCTCTCAAAGATTTTTAAAAATCATTTTCATCTATGTCAGCATAATTTTATGGATTTTAAACTAGTTTGAAGTTGATTTATTATTATACAAATCTTCAATATTTTATTGAAGGGTTTTTATATGTTTAACTATGGATGTGTTATTTTTATAGCATTCATTGTTTATGGTTAAGGTATTGACTTTTCATATGCTTGTTCTAATATAAATGTTTATGTTATGTTTCAAGCTATTCATATGAGGAATGTATTAGACATATTAAGTGATGGGTTAAGCACTCTATATCCCCTCGATATATTAATAGGTATCTTGATTGTCACGACCCGTCCTCGGGGCCCATGCCGTGACTACCCCAAGCCTGCCTTCCCTAGGCCAGGGGCTGGCGACTAGCACCAAGGCGTAAATCCCAAAAAAATGGAAGGCATTTCCTTTGAAAAGTAATCAAGTACCACAGAGTAAGCAAGTGGAAAAGTAAACACTACGTAAAAATTGTAACAAGATGTGCTGAAAGTAAAAGGGGTTGGAAATACAAGCCCAACTATAAAGTACAACTGAAGGGAAAAGGAGAAACTGAAATGAAAAGCCACAGCGTCGAGCCGTCCTCTGGAAGTCCCACCTAATGGGTGAGTACAGAAAGCCTCCACTGCTCCTCAGTCCAGCCGTCTGCTTCGAGCGCGTCCCGCTCAGTGGTCCACCTCCAGGTACCGTCTTGCTCCACACGCCTCCACCATGATTAGTGTTGTCTGTCGTCTGCAAACAACAGAACGAAGTGAGGGTATAGCCTGTGTAGGGGTGAGTATAAGCTACTCTGTAGGTACCCCGAGTCCCCCGAAAGTCTCCCGAAATCCACAAAGGATAATCCACAAAGGAAAGATACAATCACGAAGTAACATCTGACCCGGATTAGGTATATGCCCTTACATATACCAAGTCATCAATTCCTGTTCGGCTCCAACGTCTGAGCCCAAGCACAACCTAGTCCACACAGGAAAGCAAACGTATACCCACACTGGATAGCACAACACAATCCACAAAGGAGAGTAAATAGTAAATCCACACAGGATAGCTCAACACAATCCACAAAGGAGCGTAAACAATGAATCCACCCAGGATAGCTCAACACAATCCACAGAGGAGAGTAACACATGATTCAGCTCACATAGGTACTTCTTTATATGACGTTAGAGATGATCAGATGTAACCACTGATTCATCTAAGCCGTCAGACACACAAGGGATCTGTAGGTACTAACCCTCGCAATGACCCACATAGGATCGATCATGAAGTTGTACCCAAAGCTATTGGGAAACTCCTTCTCAATCAAGTACAGTTGTTCTGCCGCTACAACCAAGCGCTTCCCTCTTACCTTGGACTATTGTAGTTCTCCACCTATCGGGTACTGTGGGCCTGCTGCTACAACCAAGCGCTCTTCCGTCGTGGGTCTGCCACTACAACCAAGCGCTCCCCTGTGCCGCTGCAACCAAGCACACCTCTGTCATGGGTCTGCCTCTACAACCAAGCGCTCCCCGATGCCGCTACAACCAAGCGCATCTCTGTCGTGGGTCTGCCGCTACGACCAAGTGCTTCCCTGTGCCGCTACAACCAAGCGCACCTCTGTCGTGGGTCTGCCGCTACAACCAAGCGCTTCCCTATGCCTCTACAACCAAGCGGACCTCTGTCGTGGGTCTGCCGCTACAACCAAGTTCTCCCATGTGCCGCTACAACCAAGCGCACCTCTGTCGGGCTATCCGTAACACACCGAGTCGTTTGATTAGTAGTCTTCAAGTCTCAACCGGCTTCAGGGTTTCTGCACACAGCATGCTCGTTCTGGGAGGGTCCACTCCATGAGCTAAGAGGTCGATGCATCACCTGACATGAAGTCCGAAGTTGATGTATCCCAAGATGTACCGTAGTGGTCACTGCCAAAAACACGGAGGATTCCCATACTGTTTCCATCATCGTCGTAGTCAAATCCACTGAGGGTCACTATATAGTCGTCGTCATCATGTCACAGAAGCAGTCACAGCCAGCTCTAGGGTTCCTGCACACAGCAAGCTCGTTCGGGAGGGTCCGCTCCACGAGCCGAGAGGCTGATACATCAACTGTCACAAAGTCCGAAGTTGGTGTATACAAAAGTTCCGTATCGTCAACAGGAATTCAACGTCGCAGACGGCACGTCAATCGGACGCCCGGTCTGAGAGTTATTGGCTTTTTCGTCCCAGGGGCCCGGTTGGTTTTTAAGGCAAAACCAACACGACCGTACTCCACCTGCGTCCAAACCTTGGGCGAAGTATGCCAAAAGATCCGTCTCACTTAGAGGAATTCAACGAAGTCGACGGCACGTCAATCAGACGTCCGTAGCTCAAGATATGGGTGTTTCCGCTCCGAGGGCCCGGTTGGATTCGTGTGCGAACCAACTCGGCCGAACCCAAAGTATTCTGAAATCTTGAGTGCGATATACCGAAACAACCGGCTCGATCCAAGGATCGCGTTGCCGCTGACGGCGCATTGTTCGGAGGCCAGTAGCTCATGTTACATGCATTTGACAAAAAATGGTCCGAAGATGGGGGGTCCGGGCCCGGGCCGACCCGGTCCGGTCCGGCCCAGCCAAGGCTGGTCCGGCTCGGCTCGGCCGAGCGGCCGATCAGCCGACACGGGGGGAGCTGTCGCCCCGCGTGACACCCCCGCGGCACCCACGGGGTGTCGGCCAGACAGTCGGATGTGGCCGAAGCCGCGTCCCGAGTGACGCGGGGGGAGCCGCCGCCCCCGCCTGACACCCCCACGACACCCGCGAGGTGTCGCCCTGGCGACCAGAAGCGGCTTCAGCCGCATCCCACGCGCGTCGGACCCGCGCGTCCGCGGGTCCGCGAGCGCCACCACCACGGCCGGTGTCGCGGCGGTCTCGTCCGGCGGCGCGCCGGGCGCTGCCTCCTCCCGGCGCCCGCGCCGCCGCCGGCTTCCGCGGGCTGCCGGAGTCGCTCCGGTGGCCTGTTTTCCTTCCCGTCTGCACTATTGCTCCTCCCGGGTTCCGTTCATCACTGCGGAATCGTCAGACTTCCGTTACGGCCCATTCCATCATCGCCCGTCAAATCCGCACAACCGCGAAGAATGACGGAGGGTTGTCGAGCCGTGTTCGTTTGGCCTGCACCCTCCGCATTAGATATAAACAAAGGGGGAATTTTTATTCCACACGGGAAACAACAATTTTAATAAATTAAAATTTTTCACGAATCCAGTTATTTATCTTTTTAAAGAAACATTTACGGGAATATAAAAAGGGTTAATTCCAAAACAAAAATCCCTACTTCTTAGTCGTCGTCATACGCACGTTCTTCGCGGATTTGCTCGTCGCGAAAGGAGGGGATCGTCGCGTCGTCACGTAAAGGCGTCGCATTGTCGCGGAATCTGGCGTTGCGTCGACGAACTCGACGGACAAAGAAACAACAGATTTAATTATAAATAATTAAATCCGTGTTTTTTTAAACCACAAAGAACTTTTAGAAGAAACCCGAAATCACTCACCTCAAATGGTTGGTGATCGGAGATCGGGGTGGGGAAGAACGTCTCGGATTGGAGCGTTGTCGATTTCTACGGATGACGGCGCTCTTCGCAATCTTCGCGTTCTTCACGTTCTTCGCGTTCTTCGCGTTCTTCGCGTTCTTCGCGAAGGAGAAAGAAGTTAAAATGATTCTGTCAAATCCTCTCAACGCGCAAATAACCAGAGGTTGTGCGTTGGCCTTATTTTATTATTATGCCAACGAATTGAAAACTAGTTAAGAAACGATTGAATTAATTGTTTGAATTAATTCGACGAAAGAAACTGCCCATGTAATTCAGGAAAATAAACCGCCCAATTAAATGGTGCATTACGGATTTAAGAAAATGCATCAGTTGACTTTCATAATGACGGGTTTTCGCGGATGCGTTACTTTGCAGAAAGAAACGGCGGGGCTCGTGCGGGCCCCACCTCACAAATTTCCTACCAAGAGGGTAGGATATTTCTGGATAGCACCATATCCATTTCAACTCAGTTTAAGCCGCTTTTAAGTGGCTTCAAGTGGCTTAAGCGAAATAAAATAAAGTTTGTCGAATAAATTATTTTATTTCTTAACTTTAAGCCCAAAAATTAAAAATCACACCCGAGCAAACGCAACTTCGGAAGAGGCGTTTCTAAGAAAATATCGGCGCTGTGATTTCATCGGTGCCCACAGAATTCGATTCCGGGAACCGGTTCAAAAGTTAGAAAAACCCACTCGTCCGTTCACTGAACGTACCTGAGCCAAACTTCGGAAAATGATTCCGGGCACACCGGGCCTCGGAATCAGGTGCCGTCAGAAACTGCGTTCTTGTAAAATTCCAAAGAAAATTAAGAAAAAAAATTCCTTGAAATTTACATGTCTTTTCATTACTCCCACCTCAGGGCTTTACGTCCCCATAAAGATACATCATAAACTAGGGAAACAAATGTGGGTACTGAGCATGCATCTGAGCCTCCCGCTCCCATGTGCTCTCCTGGAGGTTTCCCTACTGCCATCTGATTCTCACAAGAGGAATCGATCGCCCAAATAGGACCCGCTCCTGTCGATCCTCTATCTCCACCGGGACCTCCTCAAAAGTCGCCCCATCATCCACGTCTAGCTCCCCATTGTCAATAATGTGCGTCGGGTGGTGCACGTATCTCCTCAGCTGAGATACGTGGAAGATGTCGTGCACCCAGTGCAAATATGGTGGTAGAGCCATGCGACATGCCACCTCGTCAATCCTGTTGTGGACCTTGAATGGTCCGATGAAGCATGGAGACAACTTGCCGCCTCGGCCAAATCTCCGTAAACCACGTTGAGGTGAGACACGCAGGATGATGTGGTCGCCATCCTCGAACTCTAGTGGCCTCCGCCTCCTGTCAGCAAAAGACTTCTGTCGGCTCTGAGATTTCCTCATCTGCTCCTGGATTACCTGGACCTTCTCTGTCGTGGCCTGGACCATCTCCGGTCCCGCAAGAGCTGCTATGATTTCTCCTTTTCCGATAATAGAAATCTGGTCTCATCCCCTAGATGAACCACTTCCTTTGCCTAATACAGTCAATCCAGACATGGATGGTACTAATCCATACCAAGGATGGCGTCGTAAGGCCTCAAAGCTACAACTAAAAGATCCAACCGTTACTCTCGCCTCCAAGGGTTGAGTCACACTATTGGCATCAGTGTGTGGTAACTGGGTCTCCTCCAGTAGATGTCTCACAGGTGAGGGTCAAGTCAACAGTCTAAATAGGGACCTCTTAGTAACAACCCAAGAGAGGACAGGAAAGTAAATTCCACAAGATAAGGTGTCTTTTATTTCTACAGCTCAAGTTACAAAGACACAAAGAATCTACAAACATTCATCATCAAAACTAGAAGCAACATGAACAAAAGTCTCTAAGTCTTGAGCTAGTCCCGCTCCCGTCCATCTGCTCCCGGAGCTCCATGATCGAAGGCCTCAGCTGCCTGAAGCTGAGCTCTCGCATGTCCACCAACTCCCTGCGGTCGGGGTGGACCTCCTTGTGGTGGTAGTGGCAACACCCCGAAGCATCGTCCACCTCCAACTGCACGACCAACTCCCCTGCCATGGCCGCGTGCTCCTTGCGGCCCGCCCTGATCGAACCTCTGCCTCTTCCTGGGGGGTCCTTCGTTCATCTGCTAGTCATCAGTATGGCGGGTCGGAAAGTCACGAGCCAGGTGACCAATCCCGCCGCAGGAGTAACACTGCCCTCCCATGGAAAGTCGTTTTCCACCCCGAGTGCCTCGCACAAACGATCTAGAGTCATGATGTCGACCACCTGTAGGTCTAGTACTCTTGGACCCCTGCGCCACCTATCTACTGCCCGCTGCAGAAGACTCTGCCGCATGCCGGCAAGTGGTGGGTCCTACTGCTGGAGACTGCTCAGAAAGGAAACTCTCAACAAAGAGGGCTCGTTCCAACACCCCATCCTGAGTTGGAATGCTGATGGAGATCATCGAAGCCCTGATCTCGTGTCTCAATCCATGCTCGAAGGTCTGGGCCCGGATGAAGGGGTCCCGTACCATGTTGGTAGAGTAGCGAGAAAGATCGATGAACCTCTCCGCGTACTGGGCGACCGTCAAGATGCCCTGTCGCAGTTGATGAAGCTCCTGAATGCGCACCGCACAGAGGGTGGCCGGGACAAACTCTGAGTGGAAGAGGCTCTCGAAGTCCGTCTAGATGAGAGATGCCTCTTCGTGCACCTGGAGCATCACGCTCCACCATCGTCCTGCTGCTGCGTGCAGGAGGCTCGCTGCAACGACCACCATAAGATCTTCTGGTGTCCTCACTATTATGAAAACTCGTACGACCGCCTCTAACCAGTCCTTGGCTGCCTGGGTTTCTGTATCCCCAAAAAACCTGGGTGGTCTCTGGCGCTGGAACTCAGGCAGATCTCCAAGGCGACATGCATCGTTAGCGGTCGTGGCGGGAAGCATCGGTTACTCGGCGGGTAAAGGTACCGCCGGTGCCTCTGCTGACAAGGAGCCCTGCATCGAGGCCCCATCGCTCGGTGGGCTGTCATCATGTTCCACTCTCGGAACCCTAGCTAGCTGCCATAGTGGGTCCATCCTGAAAAGAAACAGTTGCGCCACGGTTAGAACAGTATACCTGGTGAGCTGACACAAATAATCACAAAGAAAACATGAAACACAAACGCAATCAATGTTTTCGTGCATTAAGTTGGAAATCAGAAGTTAGGGTCCTGGTGTAAGGATACGTCGGCCGCCGCACCAACACTGGACTCCCTGGACTGGTAATCACACTCAATATGCTAAACATTATTGCTTCACATAGAAGAAAGATCAGAGTCTGCGGTAGAACCGACCACCTCTGATACTAATTTGTCATGACCCGTCCTCGGGGCCCGTGCCGTGACTACCCCAAGCCCGCCTTCCATAGGCCAGGGGCTGGCGACTAGCACCAAGGCATAAATCCCAACAAAAGGGAAGGCATTGCCTTTGAAAAGAAAAACAAGCACCAGAGAGTAAGCAAGCAGGAATGTAAACACTAAGTAAAAACTGTAACAAGCAGTGCTGAAAGTAAAATGGGCCGGAAATACAAGCCCAACTGTAAAGTACAACTGAAGGGAAAAACAAAAACTGAAAAGAAAAGCCGCAGCGTCGAGCCGTCCTCTGGAAGTCCCACCTGAAGGGTGAGTACAGAAAGCCTCCACTGCTCCTCGGTCCAGCCGTCCGCTCCGAGCACGTCTCGCTCAGTGGTCTACCTCCAGGTACCGTCCTGCTCCGCACGCCTCCAGCACGATCAGTTTTGTCCATCGTTTGTAACCAACACAACGAAGTGCGGGCATAGCCCGTGCAGGGGTGAGTATAAGCTACTCAGTAGGGACCCCGAGTCCCCCAAAGGTCTCCCGAAATCCACAAAGGATAATCCACAATGGAAATATACAATCACGAAGTAACATCTGTCCCGGCTTAGGTATATGCCCATACATATACCAAGTCATCAATTCCCATTCGGCTCCAACGTCCGAGACCAAGTGCAACCTAGTCCACACAGGAAAGCAAACGTATACCCACACAGGATAGCACAACATAATCCACAAAGGAGAGTAAACAGTAAATCCACACAGGATAGCTCAACACAATCCACAAAGGAGCATAAACACTGAATCCACCCAGGATAGCTCAACACAATCCACAAAGGAGAGTAACACATGATTCAGCACACACAGGTACTTCATTATATGACGTTAGAGACGATCAGATGTAACCACTGATTCATCTAAGCCGTCAGACCGACAAGGGATCTGTAGGTACTAACCCTCGCAATGACCCACAAAGGATCGATCATGAATTTGAACCCAAATCTATTGGGAAACTCCTTCTCCATCAAGTAAAATGGTTCTGCCGCTACAACCAATCGCTTCCCTCTAACCTTGGACTGCTGTAGTTCTCCACCTATCGGGTACTATGGGCCTGCTGCTACAACCAAGCGCTCTTCCGTCGTGGGTCTGCCGCTACAACCAAGCGCTCCCCTGTGCCGCTGCAACCAAGCGCACCTCTGTCGTGGGTCTGCCGCTTCAACCAAGCGCTCCCATGTGCCGCTACAACCAAGCGCACCTCTATCGTGGGTCTGCCGCTACAACCATGCGCTTCCCTGTGCCGCTACAACCAAGCGCACCTCTGTTGTGGGTCTGCCGCTACAACCAAGAGTTCCCTCTAACCTTGGACTGCTGTAGTTCTCCACCTATCGGGTACTATGGGCCTGCTGCTACAACCAAGCGCTCTTCCGTCGTGGGTCTGCCGCTACAACCAAGCGCTCCCCTGTGCCGCTGCAACCAAGCGCACCTCTGTCGTGGGTCTGCCGCTTCAACCAAGCGCTCCCATGTGCCGCTACAACCAAGCGCACCTCTATCGTGGGTCTGCCGCTACAACCATGCGCTTCCCTGTGCCGCTACAACCAAGCGCACCTCTGTTGTGGGTCTGCCGCTACAACCAAGAGCTTCCCTCTGCCGCTACAACCAAGCGCACCTCTGTCATGGGTCTGCCGCTACAACCAAGCGCTCCCCTGTGCCGCTACAACCAAGCGCACCACTACCAGGATATCCGTAACACACCGAGTCATTCGATCAGTAGTCTTCAAGTTTCAACCGGCTTCAGGGATTCTGCACACAGCATGCTCGTTCTGGGAGGGTCCACTCCATGAGCTAAGAGGTTGATGCATCAACTGACATGAAGTCAGAAGTTGATGTATCCCAAGATGTAACTTAGTGGTAACTGCCAAAAACACGGAAGATTTTCATACTGTTTTCATCATCGTTGCAGTCAAATCCACCGAGGATCACTGTACAGTCGTCGTCGTCAAGTCACAGAAGCATTCACAGCCAGCTCTAGGGTTCCCGCACACAGCAAGCTCATTCGGGAGGGTCCGCTCCACGAGCCGAGAGGCTAATACATCAACTGTCACAAATTCCGAATTTGATGTATCCAAAAGTTCTGTATTGTCAACAGGAATTCAACGTCGCAGATGGCGCATCAATCGGACACCTGGTCTGAGAGGTTTTGGCTTTTTCATCCCAGGGGCCCGGTTGGTTCTTAAGGCAAAACCAACCCGACCGTACTCCACTTGTGTCCAAACCTCGGCGGAGTATGCCAAAATATCCGTCTCACTTAGAGGAATTCAACGAAGTCAACGGCACGTCAATCAGATGTCCGTAGCTCAAGATATATTCCGCTCCGAGGGCCTGGTTGGTTTTGTGTACGAATCAACCCGACCGAACCCAAAGTATTCCGAAACCTTGAGTGCGATATAACGAAACGACCGTCTTGATCCAAGGATCTTGTTTCCGCTAACGTCGCGTCGTTCGGAGGCACGTAGCTCATGTTAGAAGCATTTGACCGAAAATGGTCCGAAGATGGGGGGTCCGGGCCGACCCTGCCCGACCCCCCCTGGGGCGGCCGAACCGGGTCGACCCAACCCGGTCCGGTCCGGCTCATCATGGTCGAGCGGCTGACGCGGGGGGAGCCGCCGCCCCGTGTGACACCCCCACGGCACCCGCGGGGTGTCGGCCAGATAGTTGGACGCGGCTGAAGCCGCGTCTCGAGTGACGCAGGGGGGGAGCCGCCGCCCCCGCGTGACACCCCCGCGACACCCGCAGGGTGTCTCCCTAGCAACCGGACGCGGCTTCAGCCGCGTACCGCGTGCGCCGGAGCCGCTGGGCCGCGGGTCTGCGATCGCCGCCACCGCGCCCGGTGCCGTGGCGGTCTCGTCCGGCGGCGCGCCGGGCGCCGCCAGAGTCGCTCCGGTGGCCCGTTTTCCTTCTCGTCTGCGCCGTTCCTCCTCCCGGGTTCCGTTTTTCACTGCGGAATCGTCAAGTTTCCGTTGCGGCACGTTCCGTCGTCGCCCGTCAAATCTGCACAACCATGAAGAACGGCGGAGGGTTGCCGGGCCGTGTTTGTTTGGCCCGCACGCTCCGCGTTAGATATAAACAATGGGAAAATTTTTATTCCACACAAGAAACAATAATTTTAATAAATTAAAATTGTTCATGAATCCGGTTATTTAACTTTTTAAAGAAACATTTACGGGAATATAAAAAGGGGTAATTCCAAAACAAAAATCCCTACCTTGTAGTCGTCGTCGTATGCACGTTCTTCACGGATTTTCTCTTCGCGGAAGGAGGGTATCGTCGCGTCGTCGCGGAAAGGCGTCGCGTCGTCGCGGAATCCGGCATTGCGTCGACGAACTCGACGGACCAAGAAACAAAAGATTTAATTATAAATAATTAAATCCGTGTTTTGTTTTAAACCACAAGGAACTATTAGAAGAAACCTGAAATCACTCACCTCAAACGGTTGGTGATTGGAGATCGGGGCGGGGAAGAACATCTTGGATTGGAGAGTCGTCGATTTCCGTGGATGATGGAATTCTTCACGTACTTCGCGTTCTTCACGAAGGAGAAAGAAGGTACAAGGATTCTGTCAAATCCTCTCAAAGCAAAAATAACCAGAGGTCGTGCGTTGGCCTTATTTTATTATTACGCCAACGAATTGAAAACTGGTTAAGAAACGATTGAATTAATTCATTGAATTAATTCGACGAAAAAAACATCAAATTTAATTCATCAAAATGAACTGCCCAGTTAAATGGTGTGTTAAGGATTTAAGAAAACACGTCAGTTGTCTTTCATAATGACGGGTTTTCGCGGGTGCGTTACTTAGTAGAATGAAAAGGCGGGGCTCGTTCGGGCCCCACCTCACAAATATTCTACCAAGAGGGTAAGATATTTCTTGATAACACCCTATCCGTTTCAACTCAGTTTAAGCCGCTTTAAATTGGCTTCATGTGGCATAAGTGAAATAAAATAAAGTTTGTGGAACAAATTATTTTATTTCTTAACTTTAAGACCAAAAATTAAAAACCACACCCGAGAAAACGCAACTCCTGAAGAGGCGTTTCTAAGCAAATACCGGTGCTACGATTTCATTGGTGCCCTTAGAATTCAATTCCAGGCACCGGTTCAAAAGTTAGAAAAACCTGCTCGTCTGTTCACTGAATGTACCCGAGCCAAACTTCAGAAAATGATTCTGGGCACACCGGGCCTCGGAATCAGGTGCCGTCAGAAACCGCGTTCATGTAAAATTCCAAAGAAAAATAAGAAAAAAATTCCCTTGAAATTTACGGGTCTTTAAATTGATATAATTAGACATGGAATTGTTCAAGGCCTTTCCCAATTTGATATATGGTTTGGCCCGAGGCCTTAATCATTTTTAGACGTCTTGTCTGAGGCCTTGAAAAATGTTTCAGAATGTCTGGCATTATACTATACCTCTTTATGAAAATAATATTGATGGTTCATTTGTATATTAGACTAGTAGAATACCCATGACTATGTTTTATTATGGAGTTATTTACTTAACTCTTATTTCATCCATAAAGTGTTCATGTTGATTATTTTCAAATGCATGTGTTTTTTATTCTTCATCATGCCTATTTTTTATGTAACATTCCACTAAATTTTTTACCATTACTGAGCATATGAGCTCACCCCTTTCTTATGTTTTATTTTCCAAGGATTTCTAAGAAGTGTATTATTATTGATATGGAAGTTTATGCTATAATCGAATAATAGATTTCTCAAATAACTATCTATGTTGTATTTTATGTTTGAAATTGTAATGTGAAGTTGATATATATAATCTATTTTAAAGACATCTAAACTGATTAGTCATTCGGGACATGATTTCTTTGTATCATGCCCATGTATTAAAATAATGCACTGAAATTGGGTAACTGGGTTCAAGGCATTACATATTGTGGTTCCCCTTCTAACATTAAGACCCGAGCATTCCCTCATTTACCATCAAATATTTAACCTATTAAATGATCTATATACATCAAAATTAAATTTAGTATATTTTAATTACTAACTCATTAAAATTTTCGCACATCATTTTTTAGTTGTCTCTTACCTCCTCACATAATTAAAATACTGATATAGGAAAATAGCCATATATGGGCCTCTTAATAGTGTATGATCCAAACATACCCACCAGAATTTAGTTACTATCCAAAAAGATAAATAAAATAATTGTAATATGATTATTTCATACACCATCCATTTCAATAAACATTTATCCTTGTATTACACATTTCATAACATTAATTTACATTTAAAATGTCTACTCAATAGGGTGTTAAATAGATCAGTAGTGTTTCTAGAAACATGAACATAAAATACACTTATATTTGAAATGGATTAATTTAATGGAATGGATCTACCATTGTCCTTATTACATGACTTGAAAAGGCATTTCATGTCCCATTATGTATAACATATATATGTTTTTTAGTTAGTTCCTCCATTAGGTACCAATTATGTTCCCCCCAAGGTCCCAATAAAAACATAATAATGTCGATCATATCACTAGATTAATAAAAAAATATTGTTCCAATCTATATGGTGGTATATAGTATTATAAAGAACCAATATAAAAATAAATATGGATAACCTATGAAATATATATTTTTTCCATCAATTCATTTAATCGATTGAGGAATATCATATATAAAACACGTATTATTACATGAATGTTTTTATTCAATTCCAATGAAATCTATAATTGACTCATGGACTCGGTAACATGGTCAGTTTATAGAAGTTTATTAATTCTATCATGTTGAATTATGTGTAACCAAAAATGTAACTAGTATTTCCAGGTGTTAATGTTCATTTGGAATGTTGGTGTTCAATAACTATAGATGAATCTTTGTTGGGTATATTAGAAAGAAAATTGTTACCCCAATAAGAATCATTTTTTCTTGAAAGAGATTTGTTGGATATCCTTTAACTTGTGATACTTCATAAAAGGATCGTATTATTGCTTTTGTTTTTTTCCCAAGGATTCAAAAAACATTAAAATAGAATCTCCAAATACACTAAAAAACATGATTATCCCATGTAATATTGGTGTAATCATTTTGTCTATACAAAATATCTCATGTTAACCCCGAACCGGGTGCTCATTCTAACCCATGGAATCCCCAAGGTGAGTTCTTTATTTCAATGGGATGGAAAAAGATATTAGGGGAGTAAACAAAAAATTATGGGAATGTATTTTCTAAATGAAAAATAATAATAACTAAACCGATAATTTCATTAAATATATACTAAATATAACATAAAAATAATATGAAAAGAATAAAAATAATGACCAAATAAAAAGCATGAGGAAGAGAGTATTATAGTGTAAAAAAATTACTATAAAAATATATTTAATGAATGAAATTAAAATAATGAATTCCCGACCACTATCATTGTAAATCAAGTGAATCACCTTCAATGGGTTCCAACAATACATTTACCAAGAACCCATGGGTCATCCACTATATCATATTGAAACTAGATAATGATGAAATAATATAGGCTTGAGAGAAATTTCCCATTATTCCACCACCATTAGATCAACAAAATTCCATTTAATAATAAAGATACTTCATTTTAGTTTGAAAATCAAGATACAATATAGGTTGTCTACTTCATTAAAAATATTTTAACATGGTACTGTTCCTTTCTAAAATTATATTCTCTATTTTAACATAATAAATCTTAAATTTAATAATATTATAGTGATTCATTTTCCATGAGTGACTTGTCAAATGGTAATGGAATTATATAGAATGATGAATAGAAACAAAATTAGAACGACTATTATAAGAATGAAATTACATGGAAGAAAAAATTCAACACATCAAAAACAGTTTTTATAGTGCAACGAACTAGCCCCGGTACCTGGTAACCTGGTAAATGAGAAAAACTAAACATATCCTGAAGGGCATTCTCAATATCCATAAGTTATAAAAAATCATATGGAATCATACTACATGAATGTTGGAATGATATTGGAACAAAACATAGTGGATGAAAAAGAAACAAGAAAATATGCATAATAGAGGAAGCTCCACTAAGAATAATTTACTAGAATAAAATAAGGAATAAAACCCCAATGTACTAAAACCCAAGTACCAAAATTTGAAAATTACAACAATGGTCCCTATGGAAACAGTTCACCAATGCCATTACTCATCAGCTCGATCCACCACTATGAGATCCCTTTTCTTTTCTCGAACATGGAAGAATAATGTCTACAAACACCTAAAGGAAACAGTATGGTGTGAGCCTAATCCTACATGGATAGCACCAATGATTCAATAATATATTCCAAATATAGATTATACAAAAAAATCATTCAAAATTTCAAGCTAAACAGGTTTGTAGAATCAATCATTTTTAAACAAAACATACTATACATTTTTAAAATGTTGAAAAATACATTTAAAGAACATACTTTAAATTACAAGAGCTGGTATATTTATAAAACAATATTTTAAGTAATACATTTATTTAACAAAGATTATATAAATTCAATATGAATTTCATATAGATAAAAAACATTGGAATACATTTATATCTGAAAAATAAAAAAATGAGAAACCAACATGGTCATCTAACAAATGGTATGATAGTGTTTACTGGCATGAGGATTCCACACTCTCTATCCAGATAGATAAAAAGGAGTATACTAACATCCAACTGACAGTGACCATAGGAAAATTATCACCATTCCATCAGGGATGTGCCCCACCATATGTATGTTTTACATGATTTTCATAGGGTTGAGTGTATCCAAATAACTCGCAAACTACCTTAGCCTTGTATGTGCTTTTACATGATGGCCAATTTATTTTAAGACTGCATAAAATTAAATAAATCCCATTATAAAAATTTAAAAATTCTAATCTCATGACTTTTAAATCCAAAAATGGGTTTTTTTCAAAAACTTGCATCTTTCACAAGATAAAACAACTGGACTTTTATACCATAATTTTCATCAATTTTCATGAGTTTCCAATCCATTCAAAACAAATTTCATCCTTACATCAATTCATTTTCCCAATTAAGTTCAATAATTTAATTGAAAATATTTCCATCATATCCAAAATTGAAATTCATAATTTTAAATAAACCAATTTCCAAAACCCCACCCCAATTCAATATAATTGGAAGATTTCCAAAAAAAAAATTGCCCAAACCATTTCAAATCACTAAATTCACTGAAATTGGGTTTTATCAATGAAATTAAAATCAATTTTAATCAGTTATATATAAATTCATAAATTAATTACATAAAGATATAAAATGGTAATTAAATTTTCCAAATAGGGGTGGAACCACCTACCTCAAAGCATGGGTCACTCCCACCCACAATGGTGATCACCAACCACAAAAAACCCACAACACCAACATTTTCCCAAGAATCAAATATCCATATCTTAGGATTGATCACAATATAAACACAAGAGCTAATTGGAAGAGAGGAAAACCACATACCACGAGGATGATCAAAATCCATAACATGAACAACGAAGGATGATGCCTCTATAAAGAGATCTCACAATAGTTCTATAGGAAACTAAGAAGAAACGTCCACTATAGATCCATAGATCTAGAAAAACAAAGGTTGGGCACTACAGCGATCTACTACAACGAAGAACCAGAATGAAATCTTTCACAGAGACACACCACAAATGCAAGGAGAATACAAAGTCAATCTGATCAGTTTGGATGGAGGGGAACCTCTGGAAAATTCATAGTAAGTGTCATAGTTCGAGAGAGAATATTTCATGAAATAAAACACTGAGGATAACAGCCAAACACATGACTTAAATCTTGGTGTGGGGTGAGTCATGATGTTTACCCTTGGCCAGGTCATGTATTCCACTATAGATAAATTATTACAAAAACATTATCAACTCATGTTAAAAACATAAATTTCTTTCTAGTAACATAGTGTAGGACTTGGTCATTATGTTTACCTCAGGAAAATGACAAGTACCTACTATGAAACTTGCAGAAAACCCAGGAAAAAATAATGGGAACTTATTCCAATAGGGGAAGTAGTGGAAATTACAATTATAACAATTCTTAAATCCCAATAGATTGAAAAAAACCATGGGATAATGATCCTATAGAAATGGTTTTCTATAAACATTTGTATAGAGATTTCTATGGTGGGTTTTTCCATTTTTTTTGATAAAACGACTTCCCAATGTAGTCAATTAAAATTATTATCCCAAGGGTTACCCTGAACCATTGTTATATCATATATATCAAAATGGGTTCTTGAAACCATTGGGAATATTTTCCCTATATCATGAGCGGGATTTTAGTCCCCCCTCTGCTCGATTGCTACCCTAAATCCAATCTCCATCTTCCTCTGCCAAAATTCTTCCACCGATCCATCATCAATCAATTAATATTTTTCATATATAGTTAAAATCTGTAAGTGGTTCCTTAGTTTTATTGTTTTGCATATATTTTTTTAATTTTATTGTTTTGATTTGGCAGATGGGAGAGGTTCGTGTGATCATTCTTCCATGGATCAATCAATGTATGCATTGTCACTATATCGAATGACATCCCAAATTATGTTTTAAAATAGTTTCAAATTATATAAAATAGAAATATAGTAATATTTGTACCCAATATAAGGGATTATTTTTTAAATATTCAGTTTCGAGGGTGGTGGTGGGCTATTTCGGTGGAGAGGGGGGATGTCTGGGGTTTGGGGGGGCTGTCCATGTTGTGGGCTGTCCGGGGGGGATATCAGGGTAGTATCGGTGTCCAGGGCCCCAAAAAATTAATAATCTCTTTAACTAAATTATTGCTGAAAAATCCTTATACTTTCATTAATTGGTTATGATTTAGAATAAATATTTCCATTGATAAATTGATACACGCCTATGGAATAGAGATGTGAAAACAGGATGTGATGATTTATTGAAAAAATAAATTATTTTATAAACAATGCCAGGATTTTATAATAAAACTAATCTAATGAGGTTTGTTGAATTATAATCTAAAAATTAGTGATCAGATATTTAAATAATTCTTGGTTTATGTCATATAGTTATTTATGCATTTATGTTACAGTAAAATAAGTTGTATGCTATTCATGTTCCATCGTGTTATTCTTAAATAATGTTTCACCTTTGTATATATGTATTAATTGACCCATGTCACGTCATATGTTCTTGTCACATATTTTAAATTGGAATTAACCAAGTAGGTGATTTCCGATTTCCCTAATGTCATTTCATAAGTGACCATAGTTCCGTATAAATTGAAGCTATAATGTTTTGATAAATTGAATGGGTTGTTTTGAATTAAATATCTAATGCTTGATAGTTTGAATTCATTAATTAGTAAATTGGATTTAAATAAAATTACCCTAATGATGTCGTAGGGGGTAGGGGTTGTCCAGGTGGGGGTTTCAAGGTGTTGGGGTGGGTTGTCCAGAGGGTAGGGGCAACAAGGGGGTTGGGGCTACAGGGGTGTGGGGGTGTGGGTTGTCCAAGGAGGATTGTGGGATTTCCAAGGGGTTAGGGTGTGTTGACTAGGTGGGGAGATGGTGTGGGATATCCAGGGGATAGGATGTATAGTGGGGTTGGGGTGTGTTGTCCTGGTGGGGGAGGGGGTGTGGGATATCTAGGGAGGGGTGGTTTGTCTTTGTGTGGGTGGGGTGGGTGGGATTTCCAGGTGGGGTGTGGGGATATCCATGTGGGGGGGGGGGTGTGCTGTCTAGGTGGGGGTGGGGGTTGGGGTGGGCTGTCCAAGTGGGGGATGGGGGGCTATCCAGGTGGGGTGGTGGGGTGGGCTATCCAGATGGGTGGGGGATATGTAGGGTGGGGAGAGGTGGACTGTCTAGGGGTATTAGGGGGTCAGCCGGTTGTAGGGGTGTGGGGGGGGATGTGTGGGTTATCCAGGGAGGGGGTGGGTTGTCCAGGTGGTTGGGGTTGGCTGTCTAGTAGGGGTTGTGGTTTGGGATATCTAGGGGAGAATTGCCTGGGGTGGCTCTGATTTCCAATTGTGGGAGGGGTTGTGGGCATTCCTGAGGTTGAGGTAGCAAGTCCATGTGGGGTGGGGGTATCTAGGTTTTTGTATGGGGTATGGGGTAGCAAGGGCGTGGGGGGTGTAATGTCTAGTTTAGTGGGTAGCCTTTACACTCTAATACTCAACAAAAATTAAGAATCACATATAACCAGTGTATATTTTCTTTCACACGTTATGAGTTATTTGAAGTTCCATACCAACAATCACGCTGACTCTTCCAAGAAGAAGTGATCTATACAAAGAAATCTCACTCAGGTTATTATCCACAATAAATACTAATCTAATAAAAATTTAACATCTGTAAAACTCTATATCCCCAAATGATATCACAAGGCTAATACTTCCATGAGTAGTGTCTCATCGAAACCTGGCACATATACCTAAACAAAATACAAAGGATCATATTTGACACATCCACACACAATTTTAAACATAAAAAATATTATATTTACACGTTGTATCACAACCTAGAATTAGCTATCAGATATCCTCACAAGGCATCAATAAGCCACATATGTGGCTCAAAATTTAGAGGTGTGTGAACAATTGGGGGAGTTTTTTTAGATTTCATTTATGATATTTAGAGTGGAAGATAAAATTGAATCCACAGATGATATTTGGTAGGGTGTTTACAATTATTTGTGTTGTGATTTATATGTATGATATTCATGTTTTACACCACTAGTCTTCCAGTTTATCTATAATAGTTCACTAAATCAATTAGAAACCCCACCCCTGGACATCCCCAACCGCCATGGACACCCCACCTGATGGAAATCCCCCCTCCCCTGGACAACCCCCACCCCAAACCCCCCCCAACCCACCCATGGAAACCCCCAAAACCATGGACATCCCCCACCCCTATGGATATCCTCTACCCCCTAAACTCACCAACCCCCTAGACACCCTCCCACCCCTTAGACAGCACCCCCGGATGGCCCTCCCCCACCCCATGGACACCCTCCACCCCATGGAGAACCCCACCGACTGGGAAAGCACCCCCACCCCCTACCCAATTGGACAACCCCCCACCCCGGAGACACCCCCCTGGACAACCCCACACCCATGGACACCCACAGTTATGGACACCCCCACCCCCTGGACATTCCTACAGCCAAAGAAATCCCCCCCTTCTCTTAGACAATCGCCCCACCCATGGACATCCCTACCCCACCCCCTGGACACCCCCACCCACTCTGGACACCCCCACCCCTGGTCACCCTCACCACCTTGGAAAGCCCCCACACCCTGGACAACCCCCCCCCCCCCCCATGCACACCAACCCCTAGACACCACAAACCCCATAGAATTCCCACACCCCTTGACATCTCCCACCCCCATGGACACCCCCACCCCCATGGATGTCATCCCCCCCCCACTCCTCCCCTAGACATCCCCCTCCCCCACCCCTAGACACCACCTAACCCCATAGACATCCCCCACCACTTAGACACCCTCAACCCCATGGATAGCCCCAAACCATAGACTACCCCCTCCCACCATCGACTCCCCCCTCCACACACCCCTAAACACCCCCAACCCCATTAGACAACTACCCCACCCCTTGGATGCCCCCACCACAAGAACGCCCCCACGTCCAGGACACACCTACCCCAATGGACAGTCACCCCCACCCTGGACACCCCCACTATTGGGACAACCCCCCTGGAGATCACCCCACCCTCATTGACACCCCCACCCCATTGGCACCCCACCAAACAGCCCCCCCCCCCCCCCCCATGGACACAGCCACTAGCCTTGGACACTACCGACGCCCATGGACACCACAAACCCTCTGGAAAACCACCTTGAACACCCTGCCACCCCTAGAAACCCCCACCCCATGGCCAACCCCCACCCCATTGGACACCCCACCCCCTGGACAACCCGCCACCCCTAGAAAACCCTACCCCACTAGACACCCAATACCCCATTGGATACCCCCCCACCCCCGCCCCAGACACCCGCCCCCACACACCCTGGAGACCCCACCTCCAAGGACACCCGCCACCCCCTGGACACCCCCACCCCATAGAAAACCCCCTTCCCCCAGGACTCCCTCACTCCCCATAGAAACCCCCACCCCTAGACATCACCACCTAATAGAAACCCCCCCCCCACCCATAGAGAGCCCTACCCTACCGCACTGGACACCCCCACACCCCTAGACACTCCACCCTCATAGGCATCCCCCCCCCCCCCGCACCACCTGGACACCCCCACCCCCGTGGACATCCCCCCAACCAGTGGACACCCCCACCCCCTAGGAAAATCTTCAGACTCCTTGGACACCCCACCCCATTGGACAGTCCCCACCCTCAGGATAGCCCCCCACACCCTAGAAACTCTCCCACCATAATGGAAAACCACCCCCCAGACACCCCCACACACTGGGACAGCCCCCAGAGCCCCATGGACACCCACATCCCCTTGGACAGCCCCCACCCCCTATAGAAACCTCCACCCCTAGACACTCCCCAATGGATATCCCCTTCCCATTAAATTTTTATAAATTATTAAATACAATATATATGAAATATAAAAAATATAAATTGGTTAAATGGATGAAACCATCCTCATTTCTGTATTCCATACATGGATGGACTAAAAATAATCATTCATGAGAATCCCTGTAAATGTATTGGATTTTCCTTTTAATGGTTGGTTTTATTTAGAAAACACAAATCCCTAATATGATCTAATTGAAAGATATCATGTCTATTGGTGAATTCATGTTTATATGATATTGAATATTTTAAGAGAACAATCATTTTTATAGGTTTTGGATGTCATTTATATAGGTTCATGATACCTGAAAGAGGTTGATGGGTACTCTTCTTGTTTCTGGGTAAAGAGGGTATGCTGCAGGTTGCTGGTTGAAGAGAATATACAAACAGCTATTAAACCATTGTTATATATCAATTCCACAATTTCATAAACCGTTACCATAGATTATATACTAGAGAGTGTATACCAATGGTTCATGATCCGTTTGTATAAATATAGCCCAAAGGATTCCATGAAATTGTAGGAATAGATTATATGTTGGAAAACATGTATAAAAACAGGTCTTGAACCATTGGTATATATATATCAAAACAGTTTAATTGAAACCACTGGAATATATTAATTTAATATAGTCTATACCAATTTTCCCTGTAAAACTATTGGTATTGTGCAATTGTAACGGTCATCATGCCAATGGTTTGGGAAACCGTTGGGATACCCTATCATAATGGTTTCAAACCATTGGGATATCTATAATTTTCTGTAGTGGGAAATTAGAAATGGTGTAAAACATACCCGATCAATGTGATAGGTTATTACGAATTCCCTACCATAAAAACATTCTGACCCCAGAAAGCCTATAAAGAAGCTTTCAATGCCAATGAGATGAGGCCAATAATCCATCTTTAGGGTCTCACATTCACACAACTCATGACCAACAGAGCCATTATTTCATCATACACAAACCAATGGTATAATCCTCCCATAAAGTACATCGGCCTCGGAATCATCTATCTTGACTGATCACTCATTCAATGATAAATTAGGCATGATCGCAAGATCAGTCTAGCTCAAAATGTTAGATGAATCCGATAGATACATTCTTAGCTATGATTCATGGAACAAATTATTTATTGACATTAGCTGCAGTGGAAGTGTCAAACGGTACACAATTTTCCACACCTACTCAACAACCTATAATGGTCCCACAAAGTGAGGAGAATGCATACCATGTATCCCAAGCCGTCGATGACCCAACCGGGGTGAAGCCTTCAATAACACCTGATAACTAACTAAAAACTCCAATGTTCAATGATGTTGATCGACATAAGACTTATATTGGCTATATACTATTAACATCCTCTGACGAATCAACTAAATCTTAGTTGTCGTATCTTGCACAATGATTTGTCCATCCAAGGATCTTTCATCCACCTCTTACATATATAATGGAGAATTACAAGTATAGAAATACCATTGATCAAAAGGTTTCATTTTCATCGCACACATATAACTATTTTTGTAATAAAACTCAACCTTACCAAAGGGATGTGACCCACTGTAGGTATGTTTTAGAAAATTTTTATAGCATAGAGTTTATCCAAATAACACCCCAAATACGTAAGGATTACAGGTGCTCTTATATGAATGGAAATATATTTTATAAATTCCTAAAATATAGAAAATCCCATTATTCCACTTCAAAAATTCTATTTTCATTTCAATTAAAACCAAACATGTTTTAAATAAAAACATGCCTCCTTCACAACATAAAACCATCTGGTTTATGTCAAATCATTTTAATCCATTTTCATGAGTTTGAAATCAATTCAAAACCCAATACATCCTTTTTGAAATTCATTTTTACAATTAAACAAACCAATTTAATTGAAAACCTTTCCATCAAATCCACTTTTTAAATTCAACAATTTATGTCAACTGACTTCCACAAAACCCAACACAATTAAATGTAATTGTGGGTTTTCCAAATTTCCCTAACAAAACTATTTCAAATATCCCAATTCATTGGTATTTGGTTTTATCAATGAAATTGAAATAATGTTTAAGAAAATGGATTTGAATCAATAATTAAAATAAATTTTGCAACTCAATGGTAATAAAATTGGCCAAGTTGGGATGGAGCCACCAACCTCAATGCTCGGGTTGCAGCCTCCTAAAACGAATTTCACCAACAATGAAAACCCAAAATGCCAACAACATTCTTATAATCAAATCCCCACATATTTGGATTGATTCATATGTAAACACAATAGGTCAGCAGGACCGATAGATAATATCTCGAGTATCACGAATATTTTATTGTTACATTTTTGGGCATAGAACGTAGATGTAATGGCCTACAGAATGGGCAACATGGAGGTGTAATTCTGTTGTGTCTTTGGGGCACAACTCCGAGCCAGATAGGCGGTGCAGTGGTGGTAAATGCAGAGAGTCATGTAGGATTCACATGGGAATGTGGTGGTCGGATGAATGGCGGTGTGCATTTGAGAAACAAGCAACCACAACAGTGGGGTGAGTTGGCCAAGGGCTACCCATTCTATGGAACAATGTGGAAGGGCTGGGAGGTCCGGTGGGACTGGTGCAGGTAGCGTGACAGCCATTCGGACAGTGGGGAGTAGTTTTTTTTATTCAGTAATAGGGAGGTGCGAGCAGGTATGTGTTCATCACAACGGAAGCATGATCAACAACTGGAGGTTGGGAGTTTACATTGGTGATAGAACATGGAAATCATGAAAAGGGGTTAATTAGAGAGAGAATGGAATTAAAAGAAATTAAAATTAAAAGTAAAATGAATTGAATATTTAAAGGGGGAGCCACTATGTGGACTCACGTGCGGAAAAGGATACCCATGCGTGAATCTCAAATAAGATTAGTTGAAGAAGAAAATAAAAATAAAATACAAATAATAAAAATAATTTTGTTATTATTTTGGTTTGTAAAACCATTTTTCTTGTGTAACTTATCTGTGCGACCTCAGTTTCCCGATCCATTTGCTATAGTATGACCTTGATTCCATGGCATAAATTATATGTCCAATATTGGATGTCTTTTTTGGGGTTTTATATCGGGTACCTAGAACGCTTGTGAATTAACAGATTAAATATGATTATTAAATATTTGAGCCTCCTTGACTCATGTGTGTGATGTTTGATTTACTTGTTGTTAGTGGCTATGTGACCCTATCATTGATACAATCAATTCAAGTATAATTTTGGATACTAAATTCTGGTCTGTGGCTCGAGTCCCGGAAACACCCAATATTATTATTATTATTGGATCTTATTTCTGACATATCATCCTCATACTATGTCGGAATGAAGAGCCGTCAGTGACATTGCGACCTTGAAAATAAAATGAATGATTCAAGATAATTTTTGGATATTTATTTTGAGGTCGAGGCGTGGTCCCCACGAGGCCTGGTTCACGCGTGTTGCGGTGAAATAAAAAATTTTCAAGGGGTATCCGTTTTGGACCAATCGGTAGCCCATCTCATGTTTTTTTTTGCATGTGAATCATAATTTTGTGACCCATTTGGAAATCTGGTTTCATTTGAAGTATGACTGGCTTGGATTGAACATGAATCCAACTGTTCCCTCGGCACTAAAATGACTACATATTACAAACCATGTGCCCGTTTGACGAACTATCTACGGAGTTGGGACCCATGACGCGAGACGCTCCTTTTGACATACTCCATTAGAGTTTTGGAGAAACTTGTATTTTGTCTAGGATGGATTTCCCTAGAATCCAACTGGGACCTCGATGTAAAAACACTAATAACATACAGACCGGATGTCCGATTGACGTGTCGTCTGATGCATTGGGTCCATTATGACGTTAAAACCCATTTGGGATACTTCTTCTTCGAGCTTTATGGAGATTTAGGTATTACTAATGTCTTGAGGAGAAGTTCTCTCAAACGTGCTATGAGTGGGAATTTAGTTGATGGTAGTGAGGCAGAGGTTGGAGACAGATCATACAGAGGTTAGTACCGAGTGATCCTATATGGGTCAACACCAATCCTGTGTGGGATTGCACCGATCATGTGTGGATTAGATCCTGTGTGGGTTAGTTCTCAGTGATCTTGCGTGGGTTAGCACATACCAATATTGTGTGGGTCAGATCCTGTGTGGGTCAAAGCTTAGTGATCGTGTGTGGGTCAGCGAATACCAATTATGTGTGGGTCAAACCCTATCTGGGTCATTATAGGGGTTAGTTCCTATCGAACCTATGTGGGTCAAACATTGTATGGTTAAAAGCAATAACTCTTGACTGAATATGATGATCTTGCTTCATGACTAATCATTTCTACTTCTATACTTCACTGAAAACTTGGTTTGAGCTGAGACTCTATTTGAACTAATTCTTTTACATGTGTGGTACTTCTACCTTTGTGGTATTATCTTCATGGTTATACCTGTGTGGTACATTTACCTTTGTGGTACTATCTTTATCTTTTTACCTAGGTGGTACTTCTACCTATGTGGTGTTACCATTTTGGTTACTACCCTCATGTATGAGATGAGTATGTCTCGATAACATAGTTTTATGTATGGGAATATACCTAAGTAGAGTTGATGTCTTACTTTGTGGTTTTTCCATTGTGGAACATTAAGAGAACTACGGGGTCTTGTGTCCCCTAATGAGTATTGTTATACTCACCCCTACGTGAGATTTTCCTGCACCTTGTTGTGTCTTGTGCAGATGACATACAACATTGATCGAGGTTGAGGGATCCAAGACTAGATGATGCACATAGTTGGAAATTCGGTGTGATGTGACGCTGAGGATATAGGAGGATGTGTTGTACTGTAGAGAAGATCTATACCTACCCTTCAAGTAAAATCTATGGTCAACGGTCCAGGAGTTGCTTTTAACCGTTCTGGTGTTTTTTATTTTTCAGTTGTACTTGAAATTTTCTAATTGGACTTGTATTCTGGCCCCATTACATTTTTTAATCATTTACTTTAGCAGTTTATTTCACAGTTCCTTCGCGTTGTGTTCTCAGACCGTGTTTTTGTACTGGTTAATGGAAATTCTGTATCGTTTTATGGAATACACCTTTCGGTACTAGTCTCCAGCACCTGGATTATGGACGGGGGGCTAGGGCAAGTCACGAAACGAGCCTTGGGGGACATCTCATGAAAATTCATCCACTTGATATGATCATGAATTCTCCCCATTATTCCACATCCATTCAAGGACATCAATTGTTTTATTAAAACATTCGGGAACCTAATGATCATACATTACTTCCTACATGCGAGACACTAAAAAACACACCAACACTCAACCTCATTCCATCCCAAAAAAGTGCCTCTTGGGATATGTGAACATATTTTAACACCAAGATGTATATCGAAGGTATGTTTATAAAAAAACACAATTTAGTGTTTATTATGCATGAATAAAACCCTCTTCCATCCTTGGAAAAGAATTATGTTCTCACATCCTTCAAAAAATCCATTTAGTGCCTCTCTTAAGGATATATAGTAACTAAGTAACTCATAGTCAATGTCTCATAAATAGATGTCCCAAAAATGCTGAATATAAAGAGAAGTCACCACAATTGAAAAATGATTTGTTTCACCTCTCTCATCTTCTATGCTCATATTAAATCATGATAACTTCTCAGATACCTCTTCATCTGATGAAGAATGAGAGTTCATGCTAATGGAATTTTCCAACACATTTAAATTCCATGGATTATAGACTATCTAAAAGTAATAGTATCGCTGGAAATCGTTCCAAATCCACTGTCTCGTGTTAATATCTATAAAACTGAAGATTAAACATACACTCTAGTAGACTGAGCAAACAATAATATTCTCATAAAAATTATAATGCCTTGATATCATTTTATATATGACTACCACTACTATATCTATGTCATGTGTAGCATAATTAGACTCAGGGTGTCTCAACAACCATGAACTATAAGTGATCAATTCCTACCATGGGATAAAAATAAAAATGTGTCTATCTCTACATGAATTATAAGACAACACATACTCAATAACCTCATCAGGTATTCTAATAATATGGTCAATAGATAAAATTAGACCGTAATCCTAAAATGATATATTACTGATCTCGTTAAAAGAAAATGGATTCCATATTAATGTGAAGGAGTTTTAATGGAATACTATCTAATAAAATTATTCCATGAACCTTGAATAGAACACAGTTATTCCATTATAACATTTCATATTATAAAATATCATAGTTAGCTCTCAAAAAAGTACAACATCAATAATCATGAGATACACAACTAAACCATTCTCAATGATGAAATTCCCCTGAAACTCAACCTGATGAATCCAAAATTGGAATTAAAATATCTTACCACATTGATAGTTTTCTTGGAGAACATCTTGTACTATCCTAAATTTCATTTAATGATTCTACTCAAACATAATATTTATTATAATGAAATGATTATGGAAAAATATTAATCAATATATATATATATGGGTTTTCCTATTCATAATATCTCTAAACACATTAAGGGAATATTTTTATCCCAAGGGTATAACCATGTACTCATAATGAAGACAACATCATTTGAATTATTTATTTTTAATACTATACAAATGAAATAATAATTGATTATAGATATAACTGAGATCTACCTTCGAAAACCAACTTTCACCATTCAACTAGTGGAATTGGTCATCAATCGTGTGTAAGGGGTAATTGATATTGAAAATTAGTTAATTTATTTGGTTTTTATCAACACAAAACCTAAATATATCTTATTCATTTTTGACAAACAAAACATTGGACACCCTAGGGTGAATTTTCTTTGGATAAAACCTTTCTCTTGAAGGTCTCCAAATTAAACCCTCAACTTTCAGATCTTAGTAGGGGCCATATGATATGCCGCAAAATTTATCAGTGTAGAATTATAATACACATAAATGTAGATGGAAATATCCCACCTTGGATGTAGTTCCTAGGTTGAATTATGAAAAATGTCCATATAAGAAAAAAATACAACTAGAATCTACATACCTAAACATAGAACTGCACCATGGAAAAGATCACTAAATTATGGACTATGAAATTAATAACATACCTTGTTATCCCCAATAGATTCGAAAACATATTACTCTAACCCATAAAGGATACTCGTACCATCAATAAAATGTAATCAAAATCTCATATGATGATAGTATTTGGGAGAAAACACATCAAATTAAAATTATATACCTAGGATTGCATCATATGGTTCCATCACAATGAAATAGATGTCCCATGAGAATCCTTTTTTCATTGATAACTAACTCACATCATCTCATTTCATGGAATAAAATAATCTCTCCCAAAAATAACTTATAGGAATTATTTGGGATAAAAACTCAACTGTAAGAACAATTTATCAGATGAAGGATATGTAGATAAATTATTGCAACGATCTTGTGTCTCCATGTACTAGAGAAATCATTAAAAAGAAACACATCATACCCTATATCGTCCCATGAGTTTCACTGTCACATCCTATGATATCCAATGACCATCTTTTCCCACAACTACAATCCCTCGAGAATAGGAATGGGACACCTTTTGGTGATGATTGAAATATAATGTAGAATCATCACCCTAATAAAGCTACTACCTAGGTGATCTACCTTTTACTCTATTGGAATATCCTACCTAATAACAAAACTGATGTCCCAAATCATGATGTTTCCTTTAGAGTGGTGGTCTATTCACTGTTGGCCTACATTCCTCAACATGCCATGGTGAAAAATCATTATCTATGTGATTAACAGATCATATGAATAGAATCAACCCACATCAAGTTATATTTATCCTCTATAAGAAAACTTCACTAAAGATACACGACTTTGAGTATTATCATGGTTATTTCTCATATAGTAAGACCTTGAAAAATGATCCCTACAAACTATAGTAGAAGACTAAGCCCCATAATCCCCACTTTCGACTCCTGTCGTATCATATTCCTCTATTTGGAATCTCTCTATAACCAAATCTTACATTATAAATCAATTATATGTGGTAATTCCAAAGAAAACCAAGTTTTCAAGAATGTCTCTATGAAGGCCTTTCTCAGCCTTCAATGCCACGAAGTATCCATTAGCACCTTATTGAGTGAGTAATGTGTGATTTATGTAAACCTCATCACACACGCATAAACTAAAATATCACCAACTTTTATATCAATGATATATTAAATCCACATAGAGTACGTGATCAAATTGTAATAATCAGTATGTAATAACTAGTAGAAGTCATACCTGGTGAGAAGCACCTAATAATGAGTATGGGTGATCATATTCAACAAGTGTCTCTGAGCTCCATAAATAACGTCAAAATAAAGTGAACCAAACATATTGGAATGAGATAATATAATATAGAAGACATATACCACCACCTCTATTGAATCCTCTACTTCCTAAGGGTTTGTAAATCTATGAAACCATTGTGGTCACTATGGACAAAACTTTTGTAACATAGTATGACTATGTGAATCACTATCCTAACCAACTAGAACTATCAAATTCCCAAAAATGTATTCCATCTATTAGTCAATCCACTAGTGGGGGATAAATTTTGTGCTAAAATATCGTGGCACATAATTATATCTACCTATAGGAAACCTCTAATGATAGGGTCCATGCACTTAGTCCCCATCACTCAATTGGTCATCATCGCAATCCTATATCAGTTTCCTAGACAGATAATGTCATAGAGGAATCTTAAAAGTCAACAAGACATACCAAAGTTAAATGAGAATATATGGTGAGTTCATTCAATATGAAAAATGAACTGAAAATATTGAATCATATATGATGAATTTATAATGGGTTCCCAGCAAATAATTTATTAGTATACGAAGTCAACATCCAAGACATAAGAGTCCTGATATATTGATACATCGCTTAGTGGAAGAGAACTAGGTTTCTTTTCATAAGAAAGGAACATGAGCGACATTAACATCATTTCCCTAAGACCCCAAATATCAAATATCTCTTACTGAAACACATAATGGGAGACAATCCACCTATGATGCCACTTTTTTCATACCCCAACTCAATAAGACCCTTCCTGGGATATCAGTTAGCTGAGTGTGACACCACAAGTCTACCTATAATAGTCAATATCCTGGTGACTAGATTTATGAAATAATATAACAAAAATAGAAAGCTATAGCCTGTGTACAAATACAAATGAACATAACTAGATCATGTCATTAGTCTATAGATAAATAAATGAATGATAAATCTAGAGTGTAACAAATGAATTCAAAAACATACATGATAATAAAAAATTAAAATAGTGTATAATATATAATATAAAGGGTAAATGTACATAACTAAATATAATTTAAGTCCCAACCTAAAAAAATTGAGGAGGGAAAGACTAAATAAAGATCGACACAATATCTCTAACAATGGGAAAATTATTTCCAGTGAAATATAGACACCAATATACTCATCTGATGCTAGGTCCACCAATATCACCACTTGTCTTCCGAAAATCATAATAAGACAAAACATGTGTGTGAAAATACCATGTAGGAGTGAGTACATACATACCCGTTAGGATTCCCTAAAAACACCTATTTTGATAAATAGAATTAGAAATAGTTAGCTGAACCAATAAATAAGTGGATAAAGGAAACCCATCATTACATATGCTCAAAAGGATCCCATGTGAAATGGAAAGGGGATATTTATATCCATAGCTAGATCTGAATGAAGAGTCTAGATATAACTCCTAGATGTCCTTCATTTATGACTTGGACCACGGGTTCCCTCAATATAACTAGGGTAGAGACCCACACATTGGAAAAATTTCCCATACATGATAGGGCACTAACATTAGGGGATGACTGACTCCCTTCTAATTCTTGAATGCAGTGTATTACTAAAAAAATGATATAGTACCAACATACCTATATAGTTTTTTGAGTATTGAATAAACCTATATAAAGATTATGAGGGACTCATTCCTTGGTGGGACCTATGAGTATAAACCCAAACATCACATTGAGGACTAAACACATTTCTTATCATCATACAATAATTTATGAATGAATCAACTTTATTATAAGACCACATTTCATATATCTATATAAAAACAGAAGTCGACCATCACATTCTATATAGAAATATACTCTTGATGGGCTATTAGTGGACCAAAATCTGAATCAGGGAGAATAATATGCATAATGGAGATATTATTTATGAAAAACAAGATAATCATATATGGTAACACCCTGTGTATTTGATACCTTAGGTTTTTCTGTAAACTTCAATCTGTGCTAGTATAATCTGTCCTATTCCATTTTACTCCATCCATTACCATGTTCCTAGTCATGTACTAGTTATCATGCAGTGTATGGGTACTCCTAGAGTGTCTTTGACCATGTACATGGGCATAACTGTGTATACTAACTATTTTTGTGTACCTGAAGATGAATGTGTTCACATACCCCAATGGTACATGATAATTCACAAGCACATAGTGACACAGCTTATGGTATGACAACACGACATGTGATATTTAATTTTTTTCAAAACCTCATCACTGCAGCTATGAAATTGAAAATGTGTGTTATTATAACGTACATGTTGGGAATATCAATATTTTCCAAAAATAATCATCTATTCAACAATTCTCATGAGCACTATTTCCACCATCGATTCTTCTTGAATTATAAAAATAAACATTGATACGGTGCCCATTCAACTCAAGATTGCTTCTCCTCCCACCGCATAGCCACATGTTGAAAACCAAAAATGTGGAATTCTTGATCTATCAGAAATCTCAACCAGTTATCACATGAAATTTTATTATTTCTCAATCATGTAATAAATCATGAATTTGGACACATTGAAATAATTTTTTTTCCAATTAACAATTGTGAATTGATTAATTTCTGGGTATTTTTTGAACAGAAATCCAAAATAAATTATATTGATGATTGTATAATGAAAGTCTAGTTAAAGTAAAAAAAATACTAAGGTGAACAATGATTAATGGAAGTTAGTCATGTTTACATCAATTTATATATTGATAAATAATTAATAACATTTTTTATATCAAATATCCACGAATCAGAAACTAATAGATAATAATTCATAAATCATTTATCAATATTCGATCTACAAATCATTTTTCTAGGAGGATTGAATATTGGTAGATATAAAATAAACCAATAAAGAATTATTCTTAAGAAAAAGTACCCTTCATTAAGTTTTGATAAATTTCATAAGAATAACAGTTCTAGATCATTATTGTTAAAAAGATAAAAAAATCCTCGGTATAATAATAATTTCCCCACAATATTTTTTTGTCCATCAAAGGAAATCCTCTAACGACACCTCTCAAATATAGTAGAATATTTTGGATAACACATATAATTCCTAATAATTTATTTTTCTTAGAGGATGGTAAGGATTTTTTCATTAAATAAAAAAAATTATAATTTATGTTACAAAACATACCACCATCACAGCCTTCAACTGAACACCTAATTCAAAATATGTATATGTCATGAATATGGTAAACCCTAATTACAAGATATATCCAAGGATATAAATTTATAATACTAGGATCTGATCAATGTAAAATATATTTATTTAAGATTCCAGATTTTTCGTTAATATATATTTGTATTTTTACTATATTAATTTAGCGGTCCATCAACACCCAAATAAAGTACTGACGCTGTGAAAAAATAAATTGATATATGTATATATAAATATTCAATTGAAAAAATAATAAAATACAAAGATTTAATTTTTAAAAAAGAGTATCTCACCCATTGGAGGTAAATAATGGGTTGGAAGGATCTTCATGGGTCATGCTGGCGAAATTTGAGGTTATAGGAGTGAATTTTTGTCAACAATCGAAGTGTGTAAAATTTTAAATTTCCTATTTTAATGAACCAAAAAAAATAAAAAAGGTTTGGTTTCATGGTTTGGAATAATATGTGATAAATGTATTAATTATACATGTCTATTGAAGTAATACACCTGTTCATTAGAGATGGTTTTTAAAACAAATTTCCACTCATTTTATTTTCTTGATGGAACTATAGTGTATTTTAATAGGTTTCTCCCAGGTTCTTACTAATAATTATACTTAATAAAAATACATACATTTAACCTCTTAAATACTCCAAATATTGTTAAAACCCTAATTGGGAATGGGTAAAACAATATAGAATCAATTATAGATAAAAAAATTAGCTTTTCAAAGTAATGGAGAGTCATGGTGACATTAATCTAGAATTCATCCTCAGTTGATCTCTAATACATATACCGTGGTTTTAATAATGTTAGTTACCATTTAGTACATTCCAACCATTTATAACCCAAGGAACTATAACACGTGTCTTTGAATTTGATTGTACGATATTTCTATCATCAAACACCATCTTAACTCTTTAGGAAGCTCTTAATGGCCATAAAATGTACTAAAAATTGATTCCAATTATATAACATCCTACATAAGAGAAATTTCCAATAATCTCCACATATAACTATTTAAATAATTATTCCCCATAACATAGTTAAATATACCACCCTTAACATTATGATTTTTTTGGATAGAATTCAAATGAATTCTTACAACTACTCAAGAAAGTCACACGAGGGATACTACAATCCACAATCATCACCAACTCCAATAGTTTAATCCCATCACATATACATTTATGATGAAAATTAATAGAAATCATCACTATTTTAAAAAACCAAGGAACCTATGAGTATTTTTCTATGGTTGAAAACCACCAAATATCAGTGATAATGTCATGTCCCCATTCATAGTTATATCCATGAAGCATATTGAAATGTTTTGACTATAAATAAAGATAAGGAAAATATCCTTGTTTATGTTCAGGCTCAACATTCCTATGATTATTTCCAATCAATGGATTATGATCAGTCTCATATCCCTGTTTTGATAAATAAGTACTTCCAAAAAAGCTATAGAAACCAATGAAAATTCCAAAATATATTGTCACACCCAATATTCGTCTTACAATATATTAATGGAATATAGTTGGAAGGGTTATATGATTAATGAAAACTATGAAATATATTGTCCTAAACATACAAAAACTAAGGATAAGAATTTATAAGATCCACCTTATGAGTTTCAATGCACAAATTACATGATCTGATTTATGATTGATATTCTATTACTAATCACCCATCATGAAATGTCTAAAATGTAGTAACAATATGAGAAATATATTTTCCAACTGAATCACTCTTCCACTTAAGAAAGTAACATACATGAGGCACATTGGAGTTTTTCAATAAGGTTCTGAAAATATAATCTCTCTTCATTAATATGAGATATACGCTATTTCCCTAGTGGTCCTCCACATAGTTTGACGGGAAAAAATATAGGTTCTTCCAAGAGTAGCTATTATGGGGGACCTACCCATAGTGATGCATTGATTTAACATGTATTTATTACTCTTTAATTTCTCTCTCTAGAACCTCCTCAAATACTAAATATATAAATAATAGTCATTCTATGCATTGAAAATCATACAGATTCCATGATAATATATCCCTTCCCCATAGAGTATATGATAGTATCTATAGATTCTTCCATAAGAGGGTGTTTTCTAGACATTAGATCCCTAAAATTATATAATAATATTCCACCCAACAAGTTTTCTTACGTTTGGATGAACCTATGTGTCCTCACATTGCAATATGGTATAGGATTTCTCTTTGTGATTGATAATCTTTCCATAATTGTGGGGCCCCGCATGATGTAAAATTTGGAACATATAATGGAGTCTCAACCCTTAGAAGAAGTGGTGAATACCATGATTTCAACATGATATATTCTTAACCTAAAAGCCCTTTATATCAATACTATCAAAAAATCCCCTTCATATTGAGTTGAACTCGAGAAACGAAGATAGTGATATAGAGTATCACATCATCAATCATTGATTTCTCATCCCATAAAGAACGTTGAGTGAGGTTAGAATCATCGTATATGTCTCCATAAAATCATTTAACATTTTATATAATGATAATTATTCTAAATATTCCATCTTCAATTGAAAAATCAGTAGAGAAACCCTCTTTATAGTTATATTATTCCAATGAAACTCTCTATAATATGAGTATTAATACATTTTCATATATTTATATATATATATATATCATGAAATATAATGTCAATGATGTTCTGGACTACCACCACTCACAACTATGAAAACATGAAGGAACTGAAAGAGGAACACATAACTTAATATCATCAGAATAATTGGGTGACTCACCAATATCTAAAAACAAGGTAACAATCATTCAGGGACTATATTATCAATATCATAATGAAAAATGATATTTTCTTCAATGTTAATATTGATACCTTTTCAAATGTATCGATCCCTATATTAGAGTAATGGTGGGAGTGCCTCTAAAAGTCATGAATTAGTATAATGTAACCCACATGAATAGTTACTAATAATAATCCTGATGTATATATATTTTTGTTAGAGGAATATAACCCCCTATATTTCACTATGATAAAAATAAAAAATATTTCATATATAAGATATTCCTATAATGTTATAGATTTAGACACATTCTATATCCATTATTTTTAATATTCTAATTGATTACTCTAATGCATTATCAATATTTTAGAAGAAATTTAACAGAAATTAATTTAATGTAATAGAAGAGAAACCATCAATATAGATAAGTAATCACCCTAAAAATTTCATGCATGAAAAACAAGCTATGATTGGAGCATGAAAGGTAATGAAGGCTATCATATCTACTTATTCAACAACATTACAAGATACACCCCATATCTTTCGGCTTGATTAATATTAACCACAACTATTACCCCTACAAGTAATAGATTCCTAAATTGGTATCCTATCATAGTTTTAGAGAAAACCCATTCCCCACCAATGGGGTCGCGGGTATTAATACCTCCCCCATATAATATGATTTTTAATGCTATAAAAACTTTATAATAAAATACATTATGGGTTCTACTACATTCTAATTTATCTCATTTATTATGAATGGTTTTTTTGATGTATGATTGGTATTATCTTGTGATCACCCACCATAATCCACTTATTAGGGAGAATTAAATAAAGACATTGAAAACATAAAAATGTCATATTTCAAAAAGACAACCTAAAATGTATATGTCAATGGGGATTATGATATTTAAATTGACAGATATTTAATGTATGTAAAAACATATAACTAATATAATGAATCAGAGGCTGTGATATATTCTATATAATTTATATTGGTGAATGTAATTACTATCAGACCCATGGATAACAAGGACTTTAAGGAAAACAAAAAATATTGTGTCAAGCAATCGTCTCTTCAGTCATAGTGTACATCGAAGTGTTTGATGAAGTAATTAACACCAAAAATTAAAGAAAGGATAATGATTTGTGATTTCCTTTGAACATCCTTCTACGGACTACTCAATAATGTTCCGTTAATGATAAAGGGAATTGTATGGATGTATCCACAACCTATCCTCCCCAAATTTAGTTAACATACTCTTTTTAAATGAGAATACTGATGAATGTGAAATTAAAATATAAAATATTTGGATAGAAAAAATTAATTGTTTATATGACTGAACATGAATGTCCATGATAATTTAGATTATCTCTAGGTGTTATTCTATGTTAGGGAAAGACTCATAAGGTCTAGTTCAGTGTCAGGGGGATTACTTGATGTGAAATTCTAAAAAATGATGAATTTGAAAAATGTAAATTGGTTGGAGTTTTCTATTTTGGAATGGTATAATAAAAATTTAAATGATAGGTGTTATCTAAATGTATAATAGGATTTATAAGAATATTTGGTTTCATATAACAATGTACAACTAGGGCAATTCATGTTTTATGATATCCATTGTGGAGTTAAAACAATTTTATATAATTTTGGAAAACTAGTGAATGTTAGTATTAATTTATGTTATATACTAATCATAATGTATAGATTTCATGGGGTTTGGAAAATTTAGTGAGATTTTATTCAGAAATTTAAACCTATGATGTTTTGGGGGAAATGTGTATTACTTGGAAAAATTTATTTGTAAATGTTACTCTTATATATGTGTACCCTATATGTATGACTAACCACATATTATGAAAAAAAGTTTTGTATGAGGAGACATTGTAATAAGTAAAAGTATCCCTGTGATACATTAGATTTATTCTTTATAGAGTTGGATAAATGGTTAATTATAATACATATGAACAACTCTCATCTCAACCAAATTATGTAGGTTTAAATATTTTTGTAAAGTAATTATGTAAGTGTATGTTACCTTGATATGTAAGAGTAACCATAGAATATTTAAGAGTAATATATTTAAAATAATTGTGAATGTGATGTTTGGTTATATGATAATTACAGATAATGTCCCTCTATATGTAAGATTCATTCAATACAAAATGATGTGAAAATGGAAAATCCTCAAAGTGTAACATGTGATATGTCAGGGTTATTTCCCAAAAATTATGGCAACCATGTCTTGTTAAAAAAAATGTTAAGTGGTGGATGTTGTGATGTATAAGGGAAATTATTGGGGTTTATTTATTTGGGAAATGGTCTATTTTTAAGGGTTATAGAAATTTTCAAAAATAGACATAATAATTTTTTTACTATATTTTTAAAAAATGTCCACAATGAATTAGTAAGTTTGAGATTAAAAATTTTAAGGGTGTTTAGAGATTTTTATCAGAATATAGCGGATATTACTTATAACTCATTTCACTTTTTATCTCACATGCGTTATTTATTGATTCTTGATAGTTTAATAATTAACATATTTCATAGTTTTTTCAAGGGTAGGTGTATCCCTCTATTCATTTTTTCCATTATCTCATTTTCTCCATGACATCTATCTGTTATTACTAAATTATTTTTATAATAATCATACTTTTTATGATTTGTGTTGTTTCAATGAGGGTTCTTTATTTTCTGTATTGCAGCTTTCTATTGGTATGTGGTTCCAAGATATATCATATATCATATATAAGTGACATGTGTCTTGTGATAGAAGAACGATGATGCGGTTTCATATATGGGACTATGAATGAAAAAACTAGACATTTAAATTTATTAAATGGGATACCAATAGTTTAAATCATGTAGAAAATGATGACATCGACCTTTTATGATTTCATAGTGGACTAATAGTGTTTGATTGGTACTGTTAAAATTTTTTTTCACTAAGTGTTATATAAATGTTATATTCATTTATTTAAATGATGTGGTGTGAATGGTTTTGTTCATTATTAGTGTTGTGATGGTGGTCTAGAAATGTTTCCCCTTAATGATGGTGATATCCATTCAACCTGAGGATAATTATTTATGTGATTTGTGAATTGGGCATCAAACCTGATGTGATTTTGACACCTCATCACATGAAGTATACCTAGTAGTTTGTGGTGATTAGGTTTGAACATATTTACCATCACTATGGTCTAGTGATACATCATTTTTTATGGATATAAAAATTAACATATGATAAAGGTATACTCATAGGAAAAGTGTGGTTTTTTGAGTTCCCAATATTTATGTTGTTAAATGGTAGCAATAGACAAAATAATTGAGCTATGATATGTGGATGTACTACATCAGTGTAATGTTTGAATCTAGGTAGTTTTAAATTTTGATTTTTTAGTTGATTCCATGTGATATGAAAATAGTTGGATTGTCTTTGGAACAACTCCAATGCAAGAGATTAGATATATCACAACACAGTAATACTAACTAATGCATGTATAGGTCCACTTAGTTACTGTGGATAATGAGTTTTGAGGTCATCATGCATTGGTTAATGTTTATTTCTCATTACATTCATTGTTATAAGTATGGATACTAGCTAGTCACATCACTATAAATAGCCTAGTGAGATCATACACACACTCTACATGATCCCTTATGGATGTGTGAAAATATTATAATATATTGTACGTGAAAGGGTAATGGATCATATATTATAGAATATTATGGATGAACTTATATATAAAACTTGATTGGGATATCCAGGTACTTCAGACTGGTAGGGTGGTTCTATGTTACCCAAACTTGTTGATTATTTTTGTACCATTTTTTGGTGTACATATGTGATCAACCAATGAGAAATCATTAAAAAAATTTAATATCAAATATAAGTTCTAAAAGGATTGACACAAACCCTCGAGGTACCAGAGTGGAATTGTGATGGATTTTCTATGGACATCATGATGAGATTATCACATATGTCCAGGATGCATGATACAATTTGAGTGATCATAGGCTGACTCACCAAGTAATCCCACTTCTTACCCATTCATGAACATGGTTTACTAGAGATCACGGGATTACTCTACAAGTAGGAGATAGTCAAAAACTATAGAGTCCCATCTATGATAGTCTTAGATCGTGATGAACACTTTAAATCTCGGTTATATAAGGGATTACATGAGGTTTTTGGGTCATAGCTAAACATTAGTACAGAATTTCACCCACATACTGATGGTCAGACAGAGAAGGCCATACATACCATGCGAAACATGCTTTATTCATGTGTCCTTGATTTTGGTAGCTGCTGGGAGGACCACCTAGCATAGGTGGATTTTGCGTACAACAACAGATATCACTCCACTATTGGTATGGCAATATTTGAGGCACAGTACTGTCAACCAAGTAGGTCACACTATGCTGGACAGCCCCAGGGATGTTAGTGATCATGCGTCCATAGATTTTACATGCTACCCCTAAGACGGTGCAAGTCATCCGAGAGTGGATGAGGATTTCATAGAGATGAAAGATGTCCTATGCTAATTGGTGATGGAGACCTGTGGTGTTAGACGAGGGGGACACGTATTTCTACGAGTCTCTCCTCGATGGGGGATATTGAGAATTGGATGTGGTAGAATGTTATCTTTGAGGTTCATCAGACCATTCCGGATACTATGTATAGTGGGATATATTGTGTACTGTATAGCTCCAGAACCACAGTTAGAGAGGTTTCATGATACCTTCTACATATCCCAATTGAGGATATTCATGCATGATCCATCTCACATTATTAACCACAGTAAGCTTGAAATTGATTATAGGATGATATTCGTAGAGTACCTGATGGAGATAGAGGATCGAGAGTAGAGGATCCTTTGTGGATGGTCAGCAACTATATTGAGTGATCATTGGCTGCATTGGAATCTCTAATATAGCAAATTGTAGTATGAGGATTATATTCATGCTTAGTACCCCCATTTTTTTATTAGCCCTTGATTTGGATTATGAGGACGTAAATCACTAAATGGGTTAGTAATTTAATTACCTAGAAATTCTATTAAATTTATATAAAAAAGGTTAAATGAAAATTTTCCAATATTAAGCTGTGAAAGGGAATGTAATTCTGAGGTCCGGTGTGGCTGGAACATATTTTTGATATTTTTTATGGTTCGTTAAATAAAAGAGTGAGTGGATTTTTCTATATTTCAAAATAATTATTGAATAAAAATTACGAGGGGAACATGGAACTCAAAACATTTTGATTATCCATGAAAGGTCCTAATATTGGCATGTGTAGTCGTGTAATAGAAATTAGTTTTTTTCCATAACTAAAATAATTGTGTACCCATTATTTTATTTTCAAATCCTAATAACTCCCAAAATGTATCCTGGATTAGAAATATGAAATTACCATTGATCATGTGAGGGTGTATTTCCCCAGAGAAGAGCTTAACCTTGACAGGTGCAAGTTGAGGGTGAATGTTAATTTTCGAACATTTTGGAAGGAAACTAAAATAACATAAAAAGATATTTTAATTGTTTTGTTCTTCGTAAAGTAGAGGAATGAACTCGAAGTGGTGCATCAATGAGGGATTGGTGAATCTCTTAAATGAATCACATTAATGAGTTAGAATAATTATGCTACAATAAAGAATGATAAAAACTCTAATTCACAGTCATCAATTTATACCCTAACAAGCAATGCTAGACTGTTGGGAAAATCCTGGAACTTAGTTGAGGCTTTGGTGGGTGGCAACGATGAACAATGAACACACCTTCTTCAACCCATTGAAGAATCACTAGTGATGGTGGGATAAAGATCAAGAATAATGAATGTGGCACAAGATCTAGTTCTTTCCTGCCCAACTATAATATCCATGGTAGGGTTTTAAATTCTTAGTGAATTGGTTTTTCCAGTTCTTCCCCTCTAAAAAAAGACCGTGGATCATCATTCCAACAAGTTGACCACATATGGATTTTTTATTGTAGGGTTAGGAAAAATAATTGTGGGTTGATATCGAGATTAAATCATAGTGATTTATAATTATACATCATGATACCAGTAACATGATCAAATCCGGACCATCACAAACAAAGGTCAGTTGTTCATTTGGGTTTTCTTTGTGACCTCTTCCATCTCTCTCACTCCGTTATTTGTTGAATAATAGAAATTGGAACATTATCCATAGGGGAACCGGTAAGAGAATACGAAACAAGACTGAGGAGATGTCACTAGGCCATGAGAGCAGGTCATGGTACCACAACCGTGACACCCCAGTCGAGACGGCAGGCTGGAGGCGGCACGCTGGTGGCGCGTTGTTGCGGTAGTAGGAGAACCCAACACGGAGGCCGATAACTGGAGATGGGCAGACGCGGCCACCCAACCATGTGTAAGTATAACATGGTGAATTTCAATGGTCTTAAGAGCATTCCAATGAGCTGGACCTATGGAAGAGTCGTGGGTCATGCTTAAACACCCGTCCATGTGAGCCGACGAGCGATGGAGGGCAGTGCCGCACCGGAACCACATTGGAGGAGCATCCCACACCGGGTGGCAGATGACTAGAGCTAGCATGTTTTCCTTTACTATGTGTGGAAGAAAATGGCAACATGTTGTGAAAAACAGATGCTTCGTGTGTGCTTGAGTATTTCAGGGGGGAACTGGCCCACCCTAAGGGCTGGACCAATAGAGCGAACGAAGCCACTGGGTGGCTTAGGATAGATATGTACAGGCCCACCGATGCAGGTCACGCCTTTGGGACAAACCCGGAAGAGGGGAGCCCTACGCTTGGAATGATCTTGCCCACCAATTTTTGGCTAGGCCAGATGAAATCATGTTTTGGGTGACTCGACATGGTAGACCCGTGTCCGAACATGGCCTAGTCCAACAAGGCCCAATAGGCATGGCCAACGTCTAGGCCAGACTGGGCTGTCCCAAACCCACCTTGCTGGGTTATGTTGGTGGAACCGGGTCGGGTCATGTGGGACCCCCCGAGATGGGTTGGTCAGGTCGGTCTGACCTAGTTGGACCAGGCTCGAACAAAACCATCCTCTATTTACAAAAACAATAATATCTTTCAAATTGGGAATCTGATTGATTCACCATCTATAGCATTAGGATCCTTATGAAGAAACATTACATTGGTAATAATTTGAGTGAGATTTAGTGGCATTTGAGATTTTATTAATTGGTTGAGGATTAGATTCTACCAGAATCAAGCGCGCTTTGAGTAGGAATCCTAAAGTTGGCTGTGACCCGAATGATATGATGAGATAGTCTCAATGATCTAGATAGACAAGAGATGGGTAGTTATTATTGATCTAGATGCGAAAATAGTGTGTTGCCCTAACTGATCGAGAAGACGCTTTAAACAAGTGGGCCCTAGTGATCCAGCTGACCTAATATACGACCGGGTCAACGTGATCCAACTAGCCTAGAGATGTGTGGGTCTAAGTGATCCAACTGGTCCAAGAGACACATTTTTCTCAGTGATCCAGTTAGACAAAATTAGAGAGGGTTTTAGTGATATATCTGGAGAAGATATGAGTGGGACTATGTGAGCTAGTTTGCCTAAGAGATGAGCATGTATCAGCGATCCTTCGGGACCAGGCGATGAATGGGCCCATATGATAAATCCCATAGCAGTATGAATGATCATCTTTTTGACTCATAATTATACTTCGTATACATTTATTATACCATGAGTGAGATATCCTTGCTTTTGGGTCTTACTTTGTGGGGGTTTCTATGAAATATTCCCTTGTGGTTTGGGTTCCCTACTAAGTATTTTATTACTCACCCATGCACGGGCTTCGCCTGTATGTTTCATGTCTTGTGTAGTTGATTGACACTTCGACAGAGACCTATGTGGTTTGGGACCAGATGTTTCCTAGTGATATGGGATAGATGAGAAACACTTCTAGGGATATAGACAACTACCCTCCTCCTATCCTTCGGGTAGGGTTTGAGCAGGACTGTGGTGGCTATACTTACCTTTGTGGTTTTGGGCTTGTATTCTCGCCCCATTATACTTTTCAGTTTGTATTTTACTTTCAGTATTTTTCGTAGTGACAGTAGTGGTTTACAAATTGGTTTCCTTTCCTCATTTTGTGTGTGTGTATGTGTATAGGTTTAAATAAATGCCCTCCCTTTTTGGGATATTCATTCTCGGTGCTAGTCGCCAGTCCCAGGCCTATGAAAGACGGGTGTCGGTAGTCATAAAACAAGCCCTAGGGGATGGTTCATGATAAATATAACAATATAAATTATAAAATATCATATATTGTCATTTCATAACATTTTATAATGCATTTTTTAGTACTTCTTTTATAATGATGTCTTTTAACGTGCGTTAACTTTTTTCATTTTATTAATGATTCCATAATGAAGATCTAGTCATTGTACGTTGACCATGGGACCATCATCTCTATAATCTTATTCATGGTATAAATATAATATATATATATATATATATATATTAATCATCCCTAAAATATAGAGAGGGAATATTGAATTACATTTTTCTTATGGACGATAATTCATTCGTACACGTGAATACACTTTTTATTTTTCAATTAAATGAAGAAATGAAATAAAAATAAAAAATTGCCATTAAAAAATATTTATATGATCATATTTATCGTATATAATTATTAAACACATAATTATATATATCTATGTGAAGAGGTTATGGAAACTGAATCATATCGCTCTATGGAGGTTGTAGTCTAGATGTACGCACGATCAATACTTTTCATTCCCTTTTGATGGAAAATAGGTGGAAATTGATTAAATATTACCAAAATAAAATTTCAATATAATTTTTATAGATAACATATAAATATATTTACGATGGATATAATTATAAAATAGAAGTTGAATGAATAAATAAAATATAAACATCTCGATTAAGAACTATACGTCATCATTGAGTAACCACTATTTTATTACACCTTAACCCATGAAAGTATGGAATTTAGATCACCCCAAGACAACTAATGCATTTGGGTGGAGGATAGTAAATTATTTTTATAGGTATTTTATGATCAATTATTCTCTTAATGTGTGCATATGAAATAAAAGGTTTTTTCTTTTATATGTGGTGAGAGAGACACTTGGATTTTCATAAAATATTATAATATATTAGTATCTTATTTAATGAAAATAGATCCAAAATGACTCATCATAGAATAGGAGAGAAAATTGGTTAATAATATGACCATTTAATAGTATTCAAATATGTTTTTATGGAATTATTATATTCATTTCATAGTTAAACCCTATGGATAAACCCATTTTAACTCTACTCATAATAATAAAATTACACAGTTATAATATTCATTTCGAAAAAATGAAATTTAAATAACTAATAAATTATAATTTTACATTTACTAATATTGAATATATTCGTTCATAGTAAATTTAAATAATTGCATAAATTATTATTTAATATATACTCCCAAATCGCATTAATAAACTATTTTATAGAAAAATGAATTTTATTTATAGAAATATTTTGTAAAATAATATATTATAATGTTTATTCAATGAATTTTTTTTATTTTTAATAAAAAGTATCTATTAAAATTTTAAAATCCATTTTCAATAATGGGATATGGGAAGTAGTTGTATAGAAAATTAATTTTTTTTAAAAATCGGTGATCTTTCATTCTCTGAAAAGTAAACATTTTTAGTAAAGTCTATAAATGTCCTTTTATGAAAATAATGCTATGATAATTTAAAAATTTCATCATGTTTTTAAAAAAACTTCATTATGTGTTATAAATTAATTATAATATCCACTCAAAAAAAATAAAAAAACCAATTTTTAAAGAAATTTTTTTTGAAGAAGAATAATTAATTAACTAATATGTAAGTACTAATTTTTATGAATTATTCAATAAATTAAGAATATGTTGAAATTTTATACATATATTTCTTAATTAGGTTCCTCATATTCATTCATTCCAATTTTATGGATATGATATATGGTTAGATACAAAGAATAATTTTTCAATATTATATAACAATCCAGATAATGCATGCTATTTTATGCTAGTCAGGCTATCAAGATTATTATTCTTTTTCAGATAAAGTTACTATTATACATACAATATGTAGTGAATATGTCTTATTTTATTTCATAATTTTATACAAATATCTTGGTATGTATTAGATGAGTTATTACAAAATGGAACTTAAAATGGAATTATTATTTTGTTCTTTTCCAACATAAATAAATAATAAAATTCAATGATGTAAGAAAATTGGTATTTATGATTTTTATTCATCGTTATAATTTAATTATTATTTTTTGATAAAATGATATTTCATTTCATTTATATTTTTTTCAGTCATTTTTTCTAGAAGATAATTTTTTTTGTCATCATGCATCATTATAGGAATATAGGTCCCAAATGACTAGCATGTTCTGGTTATGAATTATATTGTTGTTCTATAATGAAATGTGGATAAGCTGTTTAATGTGTAAGAAATAAAATATATGATTTTTTCCATATAGATTAATTATGTTACTCTACTAAACTAGCATGATTTTGTGACATATTGTATAATTAATTATGTGGATCCTGTATGCATATAGTGTTTGTTCTTCTTTGCCCAACCATGGGTATGTTATGGTGTGAGACCAAAAGGTATGTGACATGGGTGTGTCTAAGAAGGTTAAATTATAGTGTGTTGTGATTCCTTTTATATATTTTCATAACTGAAATATCCATACCATTTTATAAGTATTAATGATGAGTTTTTTGATTTCGTGCCACAGTTCTTCCAAGAAAGTGGATGTATAAGAAACTCATTGGGATCATAGTTCATAGAATCTATAGAAATAACCATGGATTTCAAGTAGGATGTGTTTACATCGAATATTTAACATGGGGGTTCAAATAAAAAAATCTTGTTTATTCTATGGGGATGGTAAACCACTAAAATTGGTTTATTGTAATGAGTCATTATAGTTGTGTATCAATAAAATCTAGAAAAAACATGTTCATTAGTTAATGATGGATTCATATATGAAAATTGGTATAGAAAATTGATTTTGGGACAAAAAATTGGGGGAAATGAAACATGAAGGATTAATAGGGAATGATATTTAGGTGATAATTTTCAAAAAAAAATATTTCTCATCATATCGAGGGTTGATAGTTCATAAGAGTTCATGCACATAGTGTAGAATGTTATATTAGTTAGGGATTAAGATTGGGTGTTCATGGGTTTATTAAGGATTTCACTACCACAAACATCATATGATATCACTAATGTGTGATGATTATAGGATTTATTTCAACTTTTTATATGTGTATATGTAAATCTATTCATTTTTTACCTAATTTTGAGAGGAATTTAACAATAAAGTAATATAATAGTAAAAAAGAAAATTAATGTCTACCAAAATTGGTAATAGTATCTATAAAGATGGGATATGATCTTTTTTGTAGCCAAAAGTGTGAAAAAAAGATAATTAATAGGTTATTATGAGGTTTTATGATGCCATAATTGATTATTTAATTAAATATATTTATCTAGTGTGGGAAAATATAAAATATTCAAGCCTGATGTAGCCAACAACTAAATGCGTTGTTTTGATTTTGTCAAATGGAAAATAATTATAGATTTTTTGGTTGACCACACATTGATAATGAGGGGTTGACCATGTCAGACCCAGGCATTTTAGGTGAGACATTGAGTTTTAAAGAATTTTAAATAGGGATATACAATAATGTGTGATGAATAATGTAGTGGACATGATAATATACATTAGGGGAAGTGGTCAAAATTGTGTGTGAAAATGTTCCGTGTATATGTTAGAAGTGGTAAACCATCATGTAAGGTACATGGAAAGAGTAAAATATAACTAAATAACATTTCTGGGGTGTAAGGTATATGATTTTAATGGTTATCCTTGGGTTTGATGGTTTTTTGATTTGTATGATGGCTAGTACTGTATGACATGCATTTGTGTAAAATGGAAAGACTTAATTTTGGATATGGTATGGGCATTGAATTTGTAACTATATGGAAGTGATCATCATTATGATACACGATCATGGTGACTAAGGATTGGTGTCTAAGAATTGACAAACCTTACATATATAATTTATCATAATGGATGGGTACGACACCATCGTTTTATTTTTTGGTATTGTTTTGATGATATATTATATTTATGTTGTATGGTGGGGAATGAAACAAAATGGATTATTCCATTTTAAATGGGTATCATGAGTGATTGGAAAAGATAAGGAAACTATGAAAATGTTTATTATATTTTTGAAAGTGGAGTGTGTGGGAAACATGTTTATTAGTATAGTCTAGTTAGGGTATGGACTATGATTGCATATAGATGATTTATCATATAATGTAGTGGTCAAAAAATCATTGGTATTAATAAATAGTAATTTGGGAAATATTATTGATAGATCCTATGAATTTTTACCATTTCAAGGTGGTTATGGTGTTACAGTAGTTTGGTGAACCATTTTCGGCATTATCATAGAAACAAGTACAAAGTCGTTGTATAATTATGATATTCATGGTATTTGGAAAAGGAACATCTATTGGTAGTATGTTTTGGGAATTATTTTGTTAAAATATCAGGTCATGAAGATTTTGATATGAATTATCAAAATTTATGAATAACTTTATTATTCCAGTGTGTGGGTATTGTTAGGATGAATTTTAGGCTTCAACAAACATAAATACATTGCATATTATTTTCAAGAAATTTAATGACCAAAAAAATTTCAATGATACTTTTAGTTTTTTAAGAACCATTATTCTTAAGCATCCTCCTACATTGATATTTCATTATGAATAGATTTATAAGAGTAACCCTATGAATGGTTGGGAGAAAATCACTAGAAAACATAATGTGTAAATCTTACACATACATATCTGTACTACACAAGTAAGAGTGATCACCTATTTTTTTAAATTGATCTATGTGGGAATCTAATAAAATATAAAAGGTTAACATTTTGAAACAAAAGAGTATCCCCCTTATATGTATAATTTATCATTTTGAGTGTTAGAGAAATGGATAACTTGGAAGTGTAACAACATCACTAGAGTCACACAATTTATATAATAGTAAATCTACAAATAAGGAAATATATAAGAGTATATTACACTGATATATATTTTTATCCCTGGAATATGGATGATTCCTCAATTTTGTGATATTATTAAGGTGTAGAGTGTCCATTTGATATGTAAAGATTATATCTATAGGATTGTAAGATTCATTTCATACTTATGATCCATAAAATTATATGGCTATAGATTTATCAAAATGTTATGTAAGGAACACCTTCCCACACATATGGGTCTTCACATTGTTCGAATCATGGAAAATGGTTGGATTAAGTGATACATAGAGGCCTCTAAGGGTATGATATGAAATCGTACGTATTGAAAACTATTGGTGATGGTCTTTCTAAAAGAATTTAATAAAATTAATCTTTACTATATTTTTATAGAATATTAAGAAACACATAATTATATGGAATTTTAATTATAATGTATATTTATGGATAAAATAAACAATATATACTTGTTACACCCTAAATTTATATCTCATTAATCCTTTCATTTCCATGTTAGTTATTTATTAGTTAATTTTTTTTCATTGGTCAATGGTAGTGGGTGGTGGTATATATAAATATCAATGATAGGTTATTTGTTGATGTTTTCTCTATTTGTCTCAATGTTTTGAACTATTTATTCCATAAATTACTCTTTTTCTGATATTATCAATTTTCACCAGATAGAAGCTAACTAAAATGTATATCCTCACTGAGTAGAGTAAAAATATCTCCATGTTGGGTGTCCTTATATATTATTACATGTGTCGTATAACAAATAGTTGAGGGTTGGTTTTTATATATTTGATAAATAAAAAACCACATCAATTATCTATTTTTCATAGGGGATACATGGGGGTCTTCTGATGTAGAATATGATGTTTTGTATATATTTTTGTTTAATTTTATGCGTTTGTGGCTTATTGGGAGTGATTTCATATTTTGTTTAGCATTTTTTATTATAATTATATTTTCATATGTATAGATGTTATACTATGGATGGAGTTGACTATTACCTTTGTTTCGATGGATGCAGAAATATTTTATCATTGGAATACTAATATCTGCTCAATATAGGGATGAGTCCATTGGGTTCAAGTGGACATAGTGTAAGTCCCATGATATGGATTTAAACTTCATCATGGGTACTATACTATATAGTTTGACTTTAATATGGGTGATAATGTTGAATGTTGATATATAAGAGGGATATTCCATAGTTTTCAATAAGATGTTACTAGGATCATCAAATGAAAATTAGATTTTCATATGACATATGAGATATTATCCTGAAACTGTGCTAGAAGTTATTTAAAGGTTTTATAACCATGTAAATTGAGATGTGTGATTATGAATGTATTGTTGATGCATCTAGTTATACATGAAATGGTTTTTACTATTGGTTTCAATGTGCCTCCATGTGATTTTAAATCAGTGGGAAGGATGAGTAAACATATATCATAACTTATTGAGGATGTATCATTCCAGTTTACCACTAGAAAATGAGGTAATGGATGAATAGAGGATGGATGATAATGACTAGGTATGGATGGTTTGTGTTTGATGGTCAATTGTTATTTCACATCATATATACTAGTAAACATATTGATACAAGTTAGGTATATGGTATGTGTTAACCTACTAAGATCATACAAATATCCTCACAATCCATCCATGATTCATAAAGATATTATGTTGTAGGGTATAAAAAATGTAAAATGATATTCCATGGTAGTTTAATAAAGTTGGATATAGTGGATGTTCTTGATGATATAACACTACAGATGGGTAAGATTCTTCTTTTTGGTTGGGATTACTGAGTCTTTTGGTGCCTTTATTACATATAAATATGGGTTGTTCTACTAAAAATCAAGTCATATTTTTATAATTCATTTATTATTTTAGATTATTATATGGATTATCATATGTATTGTATTTGTTTTTTTAATATATATAATTTTTTTCAAATTTTGATTTACTCATATTATTATAAATCTACAAAGACATTAGTCTCTCCACTATCATAACATATAACACTACTTCTATTCAGTACCCTGTATCATTATGTGGGGTTTTCCTAGATCCTTATAGATCCCCAATACAATTAGTGTATTATGAGTTGTGTTAAGAGATTTCCCAATATTCATACAAAGTGAAACTCTCATAATAAGGACAATATATCTTCTATGGAAAACCAATAATAGTCTATATTATAGAGGGATATCAAAATAAAATTTAAAACAATTATGTATATATGAAATATGATAATAGGTTTCCCACTAAAGGAGCTAGACATAGAGTTTTCACTTATCAATCAGTTATGAATATTATTATGTATATGACTTATTTATTCCAAACTAGAATTTGATAAAAATCATGTTTGTTTTTTCTATTTGAAATTAAATATACATTATACCAAAAACTCACCTATATTGTCAAGGAATATATATTTTACTATAGTGAAACATATTTGGTTTTATCATCATTGAATGTTATTTTATATATCCCAATCCAATATGTATAAAAAAATACAAATATAAATTTATCCAAAATTATCATCGTATGAATAAAAATTATAGCCTTTACATAGACCCACATATATATTAAAGCCTCATTTTTTTATGATTAAGAAAGAACATTACCCAACCATGATAATGAACCTTATAATACACCCTGATATAACTGTAGAACATTCATCTTTTAAAACCACATAACATAAATCAAATATATAGTTATTAAATTGAATACATTTGTTATTGAAAATTTTTAGAACATAGTTATAGTGTTTAAGAATATAGATTCAATTTTAACACCACTTCCCAATATTAATATATCATAGAATCTATTAAATTAATTTTTTATTAAAATATATAAGTTCATGCTTCCTAATATAAATCCACTTGAAAAAATCACAACGGTTTTACACTATATATTCATGATGTTTTAGAAAATTGTTACATTATAGTGGATTAAAAATATAATTAAATGATAGAATATTGAAAAATAAACAATCCAAAAGAAGATAACACGAAATTATTTTCATGGAAAAAATAAAAGTAACTCTTACTTATGTCATTAAAGGTCGAAGACGATGTATAGGTGTCCTCTCTATGCGGCTGCAATAAGTGGAATCTGGAAGGGTTGGAGTCGATGAAGTCCCTTTACCAGTTCTATCCATCGATCTATGGTTCTGGTCAGCTTCCTAGGAAGATCTACCCATCGGTCAGCCCCAATAATGGATCTGGTGTGGGTTTGTATTTTTTTCGGTGTGGATCTGGTGCAGCTTGATCTGGTTCACTGAATTATGTTTCACTAGATGGCCATAGACGTCGGAGATCCTGACGATGAGGACGAGGGGTGTGATGGGGTTGCTGCTCAAGATGGTGTTGAGGATATTTTCATACTCTCTCGGTGTGATGGCGTTGTTTCCCGGTGAAGGATTGTTGCCTTGGGTTTACATGGGCAGCTGCGGTGCGGGACGCAGGCAGGTGCTTGCACGGACACCAGCCATTCAACAAAGGACCTTTTTGATGCTGTTGTGGATGTCATGGATTTATGCACCTGGTAGTTCAACATTTCTTTAGTTCCATCTGCCATTGCATCATGCTCCATTTGTGCACAACTCAAATTTGGTTGGGTTATATGGATTCCATGATTCTTTGGATTGTGTAGGTGTTCATGTATATAATCGAAATTTTCGTGTGCTCTTTTATTGGTTATATGTGTTGATGTGTTTTGAGAGGATTTGGTTGTTTTCTAGTTTCTCTATTGGGTGGGTCTTGATTTGGAAGTGGTTCCAAATCCAACTCTCTTATGGTTCTCACTGATTGTTCGGTTCTCACTAACACAAAAAGTGACTTACTTGAAAAATCAAAAAAAGAAGAAGTTTCATATATGTTCTTACTTTAAAAGGATTTTAGTGTAGTAAGGAATTTTCTCTTCTTACATACAGATGGATTCAACATGTACTAACTGACAATGTAGATTCATCATCTATGCATCTATTGAATCTCCTCCTTTTATGAAAATGATTTGATGATCACTACACAATTTTATATTTGGATGGCTTCTGTATAGACCTCTTAGAAGAGTTATTCAGGTTTCAGTTTACCAGATTAATGTGTTTTTTTACTCATTATCCATTTTTTGTATTTTCAAATTCCATTCCCACAATAACACAAAATCAATGAATTTATATTTACCTTCTATCTTGAAAAAATATGATTCATATGATTATTCATTATATATCAAAATATGAAGAATGCTAGGTATTACATTGGAGTTGGGAATATTTATTATATATAAATTTATTATTGATTTCATAATGAGTATATTATTTCTTACAGACTTTTTCAATGATTAATATATTATATATCAACCTCTCATCATCAGTTATGTCAAAATAATTTACACATAATTGCTAGTACCTCAATATTATTATGTATCATCTATACCAATATGAAATTTATTTCAAATGGTGCAAATAAATATTTTATCAATATTCAATGTTTTTGTTTGTTATGTCTCATTTCTCCAATAGTGAAATTTTTACATATCAAACCATTTGATATAAAATTTAATATATCATTATTATTATATTAATGTTTTGAATTTTGGTACATTTCAATTTTACAAAAACAATAACCAAGGAAAAAATATAATTAATTAATTTATTTTCTATTTAATGTTGAATTAATTAAAAAAACAAAAAATAAGTATTAAAGTCATCTTATAAATTCAATTTTATATACATAAATTTGTATATTTATTTCCTATTAAATACATAATTAATAAAATAATAAAAAATCATTATTTAATCAAAATAAAACATTAGTTGTAGATTGAAAAAATATAATTTTATTTAATTTAATAATTTTAATTCTATATTTTTATGTTAATATGAAATTGATCTAATACTACATTATTTTAAAATTTTCACATTAATCACACTCCCAAAATAAGTCCCTTTCACTCTCATGTAATATAATAAATATTTAAAAAAAATCATTCCTCGTTATAAACCCAAATAAAATATGAAAAATAATGAATTATTTTTTATATGCAAATTACATGCCTCATATATGTGTTAACCTAACATTTCTACATCATTTTAAAGAATAATTCAAGTTTCATGAGTATAAACATATTTAAATTAGACAAAATTAATATATTAACAATTTGAAATTTTTTAATCCCTCAATACGAATATAGTAAATTAAAGGATACATTTATGTACTCAATGATATGAAAAAACTACATTCCTATAATTAAATTCCCCCCTTTATCACAATGGATAAATATTTTCATAATAAAATTCAATTTATTATTTATAATTATTTAATAATGTATTTTTTTCATTTATCCTTATTATGTTCTAGGAAATTATTATATTTACAAATGGATGGGCTTATTACTCACAATCATATTTAAATTTTTTTAAACATAATGTGGGGTAAATATATTATCATTTATCTATTTCAAAATAAAAAATGTGAATGTATTCTATGTTGGGTCTATATGGTATTCTTTTTCACATTCGATAGGTTAACAGATATCATAATCATAAATATATACTTAAAATGTTATCATTTTTATTTTAATTATTAATTTTCTAATCAAATAAATTATTTTATTAGTATATGAAATTATCTATAACATTTGTGGTAAAAATAACTCAAAAATATTATAATTTCGATAATTTCATAGTCAATGAGTCATTCAAAACTATCATGGTAATTTTTTAAAAGAAATTTAATCAGTTAAACCTCAATTTAAATGCCCAAAAATACTCGAAAAATAATAATGAAACGTCAAGAAATGTTTTATAGTAGATTAATACAATTAATTTCTATAATAATTCTAAATATTTTTATAACTGGTCTAAATTACCTCCCATGATCTTATCTAAAACTACTCACATTAAAAGAGTAAAAATTTATAAATAATATATTTAAACATATGTAAACGATATGTAAAACAATTTTATTAGGGATACACATCATTAATTTCTCATATGGATTCTAAATCTTCTTACCTACATGAAAATCCTATTGAAAATATTATATGTACCTAATTTTATTAATATCAATGTAAAATATGAATTATAAAAAGAAAAAGGGATGGAAACGGAGTTTAATAACTAAGTAGGTACTATTATTTGACATCCTCCAGTGGTTGGTTTCATTATTTATTCTTAATAACATGGGAAATTGGGTTTATTTAATTATAATAACCTCATCCATGTGGTTCCATTATATATTACAACATCTATATTCTCCTAGGGATCCCCTATGTCATTTGTTTGTGTATCCATCTCTAGAGAATTGTGATAGAAATTAAATGGTGCAGATGGATGTATGATATATGATTAATCTTCTTGTTCATACTTGACCCTCTACATATATTCATTTTTGTATTAATGTGGAGTTTCTTTAAAGGGTTTATTTATAAGATCTTCTTGTTTTTTAATAAAAAAATTATATATTTGTATTTTAATTTATGGGTTAAGGTGTTCAATAATTCCTTATATATATAATTTTCTAACAAAAAATTATCATCCTTGGATTCCTCATATGTGTAACATTAAACAAAATAGACAATAAATTATACTATGGAAATAAATAGTTGTTCCGAAAAAGTAATTATATAATAAGTGAAATTAAAATTTAGTTTATGATCAATATAATTAAAATGATTACTATTTTATGTAAAGTATCTCCCCTTATTTATTACATATTTTTATTATCTATTTTTCATGCACTACCTCTGAAAAGTTATTTGAAATGATTTTAATATAGATGTCTTATTTTTTTCAGGAATAATTATATATTCAATTATTCTTAGTTATCATCCATGATAGGAACTATTTGATTTTAAATTAGAAAATAAAAAATATGTAAATTGATTGATATTTTAGATTATAAAATATTTTAAGGAAATGATTCAATGTAAGTAGTATCACCCAATTCAATTTCATTATACTATTCATTCTTTGTGTGAGATTCATTTTTTAAGTCTATTATAATAGATTGGTGCTACATTCATCCTTACAAATTTATCAAATTTCATACAACCAATTCTCTATCATCTTAATCCACGTTAAACCCTAAAAATTCAAAATCTATATAATTTGAACATAAAGGGTATTTTTTTAAATACATATTATAATTATAAAAAACAATAGAAACTGATTTTTGTTCATATCCATCTAACTTATCAATTTTATGTATCTATTTTTCATTGAGTACCATGGATAAACACTTTAGATTAGTTGGATGTGGATAGTCCACTATTGTCTACTAACACTATCTTAACTCTTCTTCATCATTGGGATGGACTGATATTACTCCCCCTCCCCTCTTCCCTAATCATAGTTTATTGTAATTGTTATTCATATTCAACAAATCCATAAATTCATATATATATATATCAATCAATACATTTACCTATTTCCCATAAATTTATTATATTGAATCATGAGTTTCATTAATTACTGTTAAATTAAATCCATTTGTTGATGTTTTTCCCATGTAGTTATTTTTTGTGGATATATATTCTCATAATCTATTTTGGGATTAAGTATTATCCTAAAACATTAATATAATTGCATGAAATTAATGATATAATAATAATAATAATAGTAATAAAGTAAAAATAGTTTGTTTAGAATTCATCGCTCTAGGATGGATAGTATTACTAACAGTTCATCATTATTGATGGAAGTAAAAATATACATTAAATACAATATTTATTAAAAAAAATACCATAGGTTTGTCTCTACAGCTTCTACATATTGTGTTTTCATTATTCTTGTACTTAAAATATTGAAATAAATTCCCAATGGGTGTAGATTCATTAATTAGGATTTTCTCAAATATTATATTTGCTAAAAAATAATCCAATTATCAAATTTTTTAGTTCGAGTATGGGTGTTTCCACATGGAAAACATAGAGGTGTATATTCAAATTTTGTTAAACAAAAAAACTGTTGTCGATCCATTAATATTTTCATTTCTAGAATATAACTATATGTAAACTCTACATAATTGAATTTATGTTTTCCTTCTACTATGTAAAAATATAATATGTATGATTCATCCTAAATTTAAAATAATGTAGAATGTTAAATAACATCGTTTTATGTGGGAAAATTTCATATGAATTGGATTTATTATACATTTCATAAAGGGTTGAATATTATATACATTCATCCTCATTGAGAATTATATTACATATTCACCCTATAACACCCCAAGATTCTGTGAAATATTTTTTTATCAAAAAAATTTATTCCCTTTGATATTATTCATTTCACACCTCAGTAAAAATAGATTATTTTATATTAAAAAACTATGCCTTTATGGAAGAATAAGAAACAAAAAGTTAATCATGCAGTACAAAAATTATAAATTTTATCATTCTCTCCCCAGAACACCGAGGTTATCTTAGGTTACACACATGACTAACAATCCCCATTGACTTGAGTAACATTCATGAACATGTGTTAACAAATGAAAATTCATTATTAAAATATTATTAAATTGAAGATTGTCGGATTGAATAACATATGAATATATATAGTTTAATTCATTTGTTACCTACAAATTATAAAATAATATAGAAACCAAATAATATAAAGTGTATGATTTTATAAAAGTCTATTTTTTGTAAAAATGATGATTTATATTAAAAGGATACATTAATTAATATTAATGAATGATATTAAATAAATTTTTATTTTACACATTCAAAAAATATTTTTTATAATCATCCAATACATTTGATATAAGTAAGACAAGAAGAATCCCAATTTTATGCTTAAAACCTATATTTTTATAAAGGTATTTTTACAACCCCTTAATAGAGAAGACATTTACAATCCAAATATTTTAACTTTTATAAATTTAATATGTCAAAATAAACTCTGTACGTTAATGGAAAACATATAAATTAATTTAGGATAATGTTTTTATATTTATCTTGAAATTAACATTTTTTAAATGAATAGTTAAAAATAATGAATTATAATTCAAAACATCATTTTTTATCTAATTCATCTATAAAAATAAATTTTATTTTAAATTAGTTTTAATGTATAATTGCAACATAGTTTTTTATATTAGTCAAATTTTGGTAATTAGAATCAATTTATCTAGAAAATTGGTTATAAAAACTTTGTAATCATTTGGATGTTTTTACTTTAAAACCCCACAATGTTGTCCAATCATTGGGATTATAATTTAATTAATTTCAACAATTCTATGATTAGAATTTTTTAATGTGGGTTAAATATTTTTAATAAGAATTATTTATAATTTAAAATAAGGTCAATGATTATTTTGACATGAAATATTAGTGAAAGTTATTAAAATTATTCACAATGATTAAGAAAAAAATTGTTTATCTATGTGCTAAAACATTAATTGAAGAACCATAAATACATATTCAATTGTTCAAATACCATTGGATCTCCATAAATCTTCCACTAATCTTATATTTTTTAGTTTTAACGGTTTTATATGTGTTTTTTGGGAAATACGTGTGTACACTGAACTTGTTTTAAAAAATTGCATGTCTTCCCTTTCCCTTCTCGGTAAAAGGCCACCACCTCTCTATCTTCTTCACATCTATCAAAACACTTTGTTTTGGTTGATACGTACCCAATGAACTTCCCAATATAACTAAATTCCTCTAAGATTCATCTTATTTGGAATAATTTTATCCAATGAATCCTTTTGGAACAAACCAAAAGGAGCTACCCGATTAAGAGGTAACGACTTCCCTCAAGATCTTTCCATTTATTTTCTTTATCTACCCCTCCACTCTCTTTCTTCCATTTTAGTTTAACAAAACCAATAGATTCAATATAATATAATTTTTTACTAAGGTTTCTACCAACACTTACATGAACCCCCATCTAATAGTTAATGAACATACTTGTAGAGACATAATTTTTTCCTTCTAAGGCTTTGAAATATTTCTACATATATTACCCAATCTATCCACTAAGATGAAATGCGACTATGAGGAACGGTGTGCCAGAATATATTTTATATAATTATTATGTGTATTTTATACTTTCAATGTGATAGAAACAAGATATCTCTCCATGTGTACAACTAATCATAAATATGAGGCCATAGTTGTGTTTGCAGCGTGGCGATTACCCTAGGCCGGACATAGGTTTTGTCGGTGTGGGTATTCTATAGAAAAGTTCCATAGAGGATGTTTTCATAAACAAATTAATTAAATTTAATTATTTTATCTCTAATGCCGAATCAAATATAATTTTAAATGGGGCTTGGGTTAGAAATCATAATCTGATGTTCAGTTCAGAAAGGGGTGTTTTACCTCAGCACAACTATACGTGAGGGGTCATGGGAGGTTCAGATTCAGTGACCACTAGAAGTTTCATATCAATATATGTTTAATAAAATGGGAATGTTCTAGGATCATTTAATCCCATTGTAATTGTATCTCTATCCTCTCATTCCATGGGAGATTCAACTCCAAATTCTTGACCGGTCCAAATAAAATATCATATTCGAGATGATCAAAGTGAATCAAAAGAAACGATGGATCTAGAATCATTGTTGGATCGTAATTTCTAATTTGTCTTTACACTGAAAAAAGTTTTATTTGTTGTTTTGATTTCTTGCAATATTAGCCTCTATTATTATACTAAACTATGTCCAATCTAATAAGGACCATTATCCAATTGATTTATCGATTTCTTTTTCTTCGTGTTCTATGTCTCTTTTTCTCTATTCTTCATCATTATGATATTGATATAAAAAAATGATTCCCAAAATTTGATCAGAGAAAGGATATATGATGGTTCTGATCTAGGGATTCCAGATCAACAATGTTTTTGAGTTTTGGGAAATAGAGGAGATCTACTACAAGTAAAAGATCTACCAACATTTCATCATTTTAAAATAGCGATAGATCTGTGACCTGAGCCTTAAGTATGGAAAGATAGTTTAATTGGGATCCTAGATCTACTGTCATAATTATATTTTGAGCGTTAGGGAACTTTCGATGATTTTTGGAAGGTATGTGGCGGTGGTCGTGGGAGGACAGAGACTGTGGTGGGGTAGCCATAGAGGCAGTCGCAGCTAGTGCGGGTTGCAACTGCTGTGATCTAGCACCCATAGGGCACACTGTGCATGGATGCTGATAGAATTGTGAGAGCTTTTAGGGTAGGAGAGCTGGTGGGAGAGGTTACGTGGCTGGGCCACGGGCCGGTATAGTGGGATGGTCTTTCTTGAACGAGCCTTCATGCCAGGGTAGTATTCAAACACAAGTAATATTCAAATTGGGTGTCTGATTGACATTCCCTCTATGACTATATGAACGTATCTTCAAGCGGGACCTTTTGAGACTAGTTTGAGAACATTATGTTTCTAGCTCATGATTTAGTGGCATGAAACATCCTATAATAATAATAAAATTATTATTATTTGTATATTCTTGTATCATACATACCACTTTCATATGACATCTGATTGATGAGTCATCAACACAGTTGCAGACCTAAAATGGATGCATATTTTTTAAGTCTAATTATATGTTCTTAAATAGAAATCACGTTGTGGGTCCCATGAGGCTTGTTTCGGGAATTTTAGGTGAAACATTTCCATATAATTGGGTGTCTGTTTTTGTTAGATGAATATCCAATACAATTTTTTTTCACAATGATGAAAACAATGTCATCTGAATGATGGTTTGAAGGGTTGAAATATGGTTTCCAAGAACCACCATTCATGTATGATTCTAAGAGATGCATCTTCTTCACGAGGAGTCTGATTCGAGAGAATTAATAGTCATTCATGTGCATATTTCTGCAAGGATTAGAACAGTGTTTTTTTGGTTGTCTAAGGCCATCTGATGGGGAATTCCTCAAAAGAATAATTTCATTATTTTGATCAATTACACGCATTGTGTGCTCGTCGTCCTTTTTTCCAGATAATCCATGTTCTCTTAGTGTACACTAACACACGTAGTGGTACTTGAGTACACTTTAGTAGCCGATTATTATGTGGTGCATGACCGGTTATGAGGTGGGGTCACACGTCATGTGGTACCCACACGTTCCGTGTGCCAAATTAAAAATATTTTACCTCCTGTATCACCCTATTTAAAACTCATATTTTGGCCCACATGTAGCATATCCAATGTGTCTTTTCATGTATAACATGATGATTCCTTATATAGAGGCCTTCAAGATATTATATGATATGTGGGCAGGAAATTCTTGAGGATAGTAGTAGGTAGGTGATGGCATGATATTATTTTGAGTGAACCCCTCTTGTCGGGCTGGGCATGGGTCCATGAAGTCACTTGATTGGAACACTTGAGCTGGGTTGGGCGTGTGTCCTAGATGACACTAGAATGGAACCCTATTGCCAGGATGGGCATTAGTACTCATAATATTTTTATTAGAACCCCCCTGCTGGGATGGGAATGTATTATCATCCTATTATGAGTAGAACCTTCCAAGTGAGTTGGGTATGCTTTCTTGATGAAAAAAGAGTGGAACCCTCCAACTAGGATGGGAATGGGTCATCAGCTACGAGGAATAAATTTTTTTCTATGCAGATTAGTAATTAGACATGTCTTAATGTATCATAGGACTCATAATGAAGAGGGAAAATTTCCCTATATGTAGGGAAGAGTCAACAAGAAGTTTATATTCTCATCATTTCATGATTTTAGTGTTTTGATGATTTTTCTTTCACTATAATTTTTTGTTGATATATACTCCCTTTTACTTCACATTGTTCTAACTACTACATTCAACTTTTTTACATCTCTTTCAGCTTCCCCTTTTCCTTTTTGGGGTATCCTACTGAGTATTTTTGTACATACACATTCATTTGTTTTCCTCGAACATATTGTGGATTATAAAGATAATGGACATGTTGATTGTGAAATCAAAGGACTTTAGGGATATAGGTTATTGGTCCTTGTATGATGGTCGTAGTTTTAGATCCAAGAGTGGTGCTCTCGGAGCTATTTTACTTTTTCAGTTACATCCATATTGTGGAACATTTCTTGTTAGGTGTTTATTTTTTAATTTTTCTTTTTGTTTACTTTACAGCACCTGTACCTGTATTTTTTCAAGGTCAATGCATGATTATAGTCTCTATATATATATATATATATATTAGTTTCATGTCTTGTTTTCTTTTCCCTCTTCACTTTTTCATTGAGTTAGATGTGTATTTGTACTGGTACATAGAAAAAGGTTCCCCCATGTTTGATGTGTCTGGGGCTCTTATCACCACCCCCTGGCCTATGGAGGTGGTGGTCTCACCCAAATTTACCTAAGATTTTAGGGTTAATAGTTCTCTTGTAGTTTATCTTTGGTTTTCGAATCCTCAGGGACTTTAAAAAAACCAATAAAAATGTATATCCTATGGACTATTTTTGGATATGATGTGGCCAACATGGGTTGATTTTATATGGTTTAAGTAAACTCTAAGGGACTGATGTTAATTCATTTTAAATTTATATGTTGATCCTATGTTATAACTTGGGGTGGATCAGATGCATTACTTTTTCAACCAATTCAATTTATTATATTTAAGATGTGTTCTTTTCAGAAGATCAAACAAAATCACCACTCAATGGATTTATGCCTACATACCATAATAATAATCACCTATATACTTGAAGGATCAATGTCTTGAGAACTCCAACGTAAAGGTTTATATTAGAACTTGAAGTGTGCGACCATATAATTCAATAAGGATGAAAATGTTTTAAAATTATCAAATAAAAATTCAATTTTAAATAAGTGATTAGAGATTAATGTAGTGACAAATCACATCCAATCCAGACCCTTGTTACTCCCTTGGATCAACCCATAAGTGTGTTATCCCTCCATTGATCCTATGGATTCAAATGAAGCCAAAATGATACTCATGAGGGAAGAATTGGAGAAGTTAAAAAAAGACAATGACATAACAATCAAACCACCATTGTGTGACAATCTCACAAGGTTTGGTATGAACAAGTTCACATATTGAGTAAATGGAATCAATGTGACAAGGAGAATAATATAATAAGGGAATATGGAGAACTTTAATAAAGAATCTATGGTAATTCAAGGAACTTACGATTGAAGGACTATGATTACAACATCAAATTGGAAACATAACATTAAAATGAATCAACGATCAAACATTCCAAAATACTCCATCACCACTACATTAAATAAGAATTTTGGAAGCCTTGGATTGAACCTATAATTGTTCATGTCTCCTCAATTAATTTTTTTAGGCCATAGGTGGGTGGAAAGTTGAGGGAGATTTGATTTTTCTACCCTTGTCAAACAATCTGAGCCAACTTGAATGACTCGACAGATGTGTTCAACCGAGCATCGAGATGGCTTAATTTTTGTAGTTCATAGAAGAAAAAAATCAATATAATGATGTCCCTTGATATACTGTTAAATTGTAGCCGATAATAGTTTATTTTTTGTGAGATAGGATTAATTGTGTGGGCTGTTTTTTTTTGCCACAGAATCAGGGCAAAATTATTTTTTCACTTTGTGCCGCCTCGAACTCTATTTAAACACTGAATTAGCACTTTTCACTATTGGATGAAATGGTACCCATTATATCCCCTATCTTCATGTAAATTATATGAATTATTGGGCTTGGATATTGGCATCTATAGTACTTTTATTGGGATGATGTCCAGTTCACTTAACCCAAAATGTTATTTTTTCAAGACCAACTTTGGTGGTCTTACAATATAAATTTTTAGTACTAAATAATTATGAATTGTTACTAATGTAATGAGAAAACTGAATATTAAATATTAAAATAAAATCAAGATTATTGGGTACTTTAAATGATGTCCACAAATGTACTATTTATAAGCGCATTTTAAGAAATAATTTAAATTATAATATGAAATAATGATCAAAGTTTAAAACACACTAAAATGGTGTTTATGAATAATAAAGAATATGAATATTATATATATTAACAATTAATATTATCCCCATTCAGTTGATAATCACAACCCCCAACATGAGTTTTTCTAGTCCCTAGAAAAATATATCTTAAAAATGTGAAATTTGAATTCCGTTCTCTGAAAAAACATTATTAAACAATGATCACCAAAAACCCTTATATCAAACAACTATTAAACCCATGAAAATATTTTCATACAAGATAGTTTCATAAGAGTATCCCAATTCAAATCCCATTACATTGTTCAAATTCATTTCCATATTTCATCCAATATAAATTAAGTATAATGATGTGTTATGTATCACAATAGACATGCGTGTGCATCTTTAATCAAGGAAGAAATGACTAAAGTGCTTGGTGGATTCACATTTCAATATTAACAAGACTATTATATTTTTTATTGAATATATATATATGTTTTATATTTATAATTTTTTCATGGTAATTGAAATTGCACTCAAAAGAGTTAGCCCATGTAGTGAGACATTGCCTATGACTCCTAGGCTCAAAGACCGTAGGGCACCAAGTGAAGCCCACATACTCAGGCATCATCTCGAGTTAACCCAATTGAAAACAAATTCAAATTACTAGAAATAGATATAAAATTATTGAATATGAGCTATACAACTATGGAGTCGCGATCCCCAAGTGCCGAAATCCATGCATTTGGTTATTTCATTGCTCTACACATAAATTTATTTATCTATTTTTTTTATTTTTTTTATTGAAAACTCATATTAAAACTAAAATGATCACCAAAACTATTCTATTTATTTGAGGAACCCCATGAACTCAAACTAGTACCCCACTATCCAAAGTATGAGCATTGTGATATCTTTTTTTCTATTTGGATGAAAGCATAAACAATAAAATTTCACATTAGAGAGCCACACAATCCAAAATATACGCACATGAAATTATACATGGATAAAAATTAGAATCAGGGCATGCTAAATTATCTGATAATGTGTGTAATGTGTAATGTGTAATGTGTGTAATGTGTAATGTGTATTATAATGTGTTTAATATGTATTATAATGATCAATGTAAAAGTATATTTTCCTTCCTTTTGCACACATTTTTTTTAATCATTTTATTCACACAAAAGTAAAAAAAAATTATTTCATCTCCCCCCAACGTAAAATAACATTGTCCCCAGTGTTTGAAGAAAAAAATAGAAGGGGTAGAAGAAGATAAGTGGAGTTTGAAAATGCAATTGAAATATAGGGATCCTGGAATGAAGTCACCTGGTTGTTGTTGTTGAAATTCTTGTTTCTCCCATTTAATCCCTTGTTATCGTTATTACTCTGAGAAATCATTAGTGGAAAAAGTAAAAACAAAAACAAAACAAAACAAAAAATATATATATATTTAAAATAAAGAAATTAAAATATTAGTATTTATATAAAATTAATTTAATAAGGAAGCAAAATAAGTTTTAGGTCAGTGGTAAGAGCGCACCCCTTTCTCCCTTTGGTCTCCGATATGATTCCCTGCAGCTTTGATGGTTATGACAGGGTTTTCCCCATGGCCTATGGTGTGTCCCCTATTTTTTTCTATTATTATATTTTTCTTTATTTTTTTGTATTTTTATTTTATCCTACAAAGACATAAAAAATTTAAAATAATCTGATGATACATTGTCTTCTTTTTAATTTTTTGGGTAAGGTAATACTCAAGGATCACACCTTGTGACACAGATAAATATTGTGCTCCCCTTTCAAACCCACCCATACTCATAATAGAAAAATATGTCGACAGACTATATTTTTGTGATATTTTATTAATATCAAAATGATTAATTGATCCTATTTAAAAAATAAAGATGATTCAAAAATATTGGAAACATGAAAACCATGGGTTGCCTCCCGTGCAGTGATTTTTTTAAAGTTGTTAGCCAGAAATGGATCCTAAATCTATCAATTTTTTCTTGGTTTATAGGTTGTCTCGGTTAACTAAACCTTTGTTTCTTGTTTATTTAATGATTCAATGAATGGTTTTAACCTATGACCATTGAACTTTAAAATATTACCACTTGTGGGGTCTTGAATGTCCACTACCCCATAGGGGTACACATGATGAACTATGAAAGGACCTGACTATCTAGACCTCAACATTGCGGGATGTAAATGATGTTTTGAACTATTCAAGAGAAAAAAATTCCTCTTTCAAAATGTTTGACTTTGAGATTCATGGATTGGTAGGCTTTTACTCTAACTTTATTTATCTTAGAATTTTTATAAGCCTCTATAATAAGTTCCTTAAGATCATTAAGATATAATTTCCTTTTTTCTTCAGCCAAAGAAATGTCAAAATTCATTTTTTTGATTGCCCAACATGCCTTAGGCTCAATTTAAATAGGTAAATAGAATTATTTTCCATAAACCAACCTATACGGTGAAATTCCAAGAATGGTTTTGAATGTTGTACTATATGCACAAAGAGCATCCAAGAGTTTCTCGGACCAATCACTAATAGAAGGATTGACAGTTTTTTTAAAAAAATTCTTAATCTACGTATTTTCTAACTCATCATGACCTTTGGTTTGAGGATGGTACGCAGTGGAAACATAATGAGAAATCTTATACTTAGACATGAGGGAAGAGAATGGATGGTTTCGGAAATGATTTCGTGATAACTCTTTATAGCCCTAATAATTCCAAATCAAGAAAATATGTTCTCTTTTAGAAATTGGATCACAACATGATGGTCATTGGACTTGGTGGGAATGGCCTCAACCCATTTCGAGACATAATCAATAGCTAAGTGGATGTAGAGGTATCTTATAGAGTTTGGGAAAGGTCCTAGGAAATCAATGCCCCACAATCAAAGATTTAAATGACTAGAATGGGAGTGAGGGGCATATGACTCATTTTGTTAATGGATCTTAATTGATTACATTGAGGACAACTTTGGCAGAATTGGTAGGAATCCTTAATGAAGTTAGGCTAAAAGAAACCACTTTGGAGGACCATTTCAGTGGTTTTCGTTGTGGAAAAGTGGCCTCCACATGCCTCTGCATGACAGAATCTTAGAATGGACTCTTTCCCAGACTCAGGAACACATCTCCAAATGATTTGATAAAGAAAGAACATGAAGAGGTAAAGATCATAAAACACATATTGTTTGACATCATAAAGGAATTTACTCTTACATTGGAACCATATTAATTTAGGAATGTCACCCATCACCAAATGGTTCGCTATGTCACAAGACTGTGGGAAATCACTCACTGAATAGAGGTGCTCATTAGGAAATGAATCAGACACATAAAAGTGATGTCAGTTCTATTTGAATTCTGTCCTAGAGAGGTGATCAGCTACAATATTTTCAACACCCTTTTTATTTTTGGTGGTTAAATAAAACCCTTGAAGAAGGACCCACCTACTCAATCTAGCCTTATAATCTTGTTTTGGAAATGGAATTTTAGGGATAAATGGTCGGTGAAGATATTGATGGGTGATCCTAAGAGATAAGACTTGAATTTAACTTAGGAAAAGGCAAAAATAAGAAACTCTTTCTCAGTGGTGGTGTTGTAGTTTTGTGCATTGTTTATAGATTTTCTTTCATAAGGAATGACACATGGAGTTTTCTCACACTGTTGTCCTAAGACTGCTCCTACAATGAAATCACCCACATCAAACATGATCTAAAAAGGATGTTTCCAATTTGAAGATTACATGATAGGTGTTGAGATGATAGCAAACATGAGTGTAGAGAATGATTCATCACAGCTTTTTGTCCATATAAAAGGAGCATCTTTCACCAATTGAGCACAAAGTGGTCGAGAAATTGAACTGATATTCTTCATGAAACTTCTATAGAAACAATCATGTCCTAAGAAGGACCTTACTTCCCTAACAGTTTTAGGATAGGTAAGTTGAAGAATGATGTAAACCTTTGCTTTATCAACTTAAATTCTTCTACCAAATACTATATGGCCTAGAAAATCCCTTCCTTTATCATGAAATATATTTTTTCCCAATTTATGGTGAGATTATTATCCTCAATTCATGAAAACAACTTTTCAACATTCATAAGGAATACCTAAGAATAATCCACAAAGATAGAGAAGTCATTCATGAAGACCTCTAAACAATCCCCCACCATGTCCGAGAATATTCCCACCATGCACCGCTAGTAGCTACCAGGGGAATTATATAACCCAAAAGCCATGCATTTGACGTCAAAAGTGTCGAATGGACAAGTGATGTTGTTTTTACTTGATCTTATAAGGAGACATCAATTTGATAATAACCTGATAATCCATCTAAAAATAAATAGAATTAATTCCCCGCCACTCACTCGGGGTCTTGATCAATAAAAGTAAGGAGAAATGTTCCTTCTTGGTACAAGAGTTAAGCTTCATATAGTCAATACCGACTCTCCATCCACTAATGACCCTGTTCGGGACACATTTATCATCATCATTGGGGATCATAGTAATTCCAGCTTTCTTTGGGACAACATTAATTGGGCTTACCCACTCACTCTCAGCAATGGGGTAGATGATACCCTCTTTCAACAACATAAGTTATTTCCTTACCACATCAATAAGATTTGTATTGAGTCTTCGTAGAGTTTTATGACATGTTTTGGATTCAGATTTGAGAAAAATTATATGGTTTCCAATGACTGGGATAATACAAGGCATATTTGAAAGGGTCCATCCAATTTTTTTTATGCATTATTATGACATCCCAAAGAATCATCTCTTGATTGGAATCAAGAGAAGAATAAATGACAACAGGAAAGGATATATTGTCCCCTATGAACTCATGCATGAGTGATGATGGTAAGACATTAAATTCTAGATTATATTGGTCATTAATTTCTATGAAAGGACAAGACTTTGTTTTGAACATTATTTCTTTGTTCAGATTTCATGAAAGAATTGGTTCCTTGAGAACAGAATTTTCATCCACTAATTTAGCCAGAGCAGTGCCATGAATGGGTATGGACACAATGTTATTGATTTCTCCCATAGTATCAATAATTGGTGATTCCATAAAATCATCAATAGTGTTATCTGAAAGATATTCAAGACAAAGAGACAGATTTCCCTCATGTGAACCATGAAATTCAATCTCTTCACGACTTAAACTTCATTCAGTAATACATTGATGTTCTTCGAGTTCACTGTCAACGCTACCAATACAATTAACCTCATGAATCATTACATCATCCACAATTTGGGCGTCTTCATTGTATATGTTCATGTCTAGACTCTTGTTTCTGAAAGTTATTGTCATGTTCCCATTTTGGACTCAGATGACTGAGTTGGTTATTGCTAAGAACAGATGAGAAATGATGATAGGGGTTTTCTCCCTTGGAACTAAGCATGGGTGATTGTCAAGGAAAATTAAGTTAGCTCGGTAAATGAAATTTTAGACTATCACCAAAACATACTTTAAGATCCCCTTATAAACAGTAATGCTACAATCAGCATGTTGAAAAGTGAATGATCTAGGTTAGAGTTATTCTAGACCTAACTAAAAAAACATGGAATAAAGAATGAGGTTTACACTGGCTCCAATATAACAAAGGGCTTTGACTACATTGGTTTCTCCAATATCGACATTGGTTTATGTAAATCCTAGATCTTTCAACTTAGGAGGAATGGTCCCCTTAATGGTTATACTCACATTATCAGCTAAATGACTCCGTTTTTATGTAAAAATGTCTTTATGAAAATTAACAAGTCCTTAAGGTACTTTGATTAGGAAGCAATGGTTTGGATCACATCTAGAAGGGGATATTCAACTTAACCTGAGAGAAGATTTCCCATAAAGTTTCATCCAATTCTGGTTTAGATTTTCCTATCACGCATTGAGGGAGGGGAGCATGTTTTTTGATTGTTTGGTGTGTTTTTGATTTGTTCTTGTACACATTTGGTTTTTCAGGATCTATGGGTGGTTATTCATCGCTTTCAAATTTTATTGAAGATTTTAATGGTTTTGTTATGGATTGTTCACGTTCCTAAATGGATATCCCACTTTTTAAAATAGTTACTGCTTTGAGTTGTTTATTAGAGGTTTGTGTGTAACATGATTCTCCCCTTAACATTGATGATGGTACCACTTCAGAAGGAATTGGTGCATTCACTATTTTAATCATTTTAATTCATGTTTAAGTGATGATACTTCTGAGTTCATTTCCTCCATCTGTTTACAAAACAGCTCAATGATTGGATGAGGGAAATATTGAGTAGGGGCTTGGGTTGGTTGGTTTATCCCATGAGGATACCTTGAATTTTGGATTGGTTGTTGGTATTAGATAGGTGGGTGTTGGTATTGTATTGGTTGTGGTTGGAACTAGTTATGGATTTTAAAATTTGGTGGAGGGTAGGGGTTTGGTCATTGTGGATGGCTAGGTTGTTCGTTATCTGGATAAATGAATACTAGATAGTCATTATACCTTGGATTTAAAGTGTTTTGGTAATGTGGCTTCTAATAGTCCAGAGCATTGACCTCTTCTAGTGGACCTCCTAGACGAAAAACATTAATGGAAGGGATGGTTGGTCTGTTGTCTGTATTGTGGTCATGTTTTTCACAAATAGTGAAAATATGGTTAATAATTTGAATTTCATGGACCTTCCTAATATTGATCTACTTTAACTTCCTAGTGAGTGCAGTGAGTTTCCCCATAAGGATTTACTCCTCCCTATGTGCGTGAATTCCACCAGATTTGGGTGGCTTCTCAAAGTAAGGTGATGTTATCTATGTTTGGTTTTGATCAGCCCTTCCTTATAGATACTCGTAAGCATCAATTTGGGGCTCTTTTTTTGAAGGTCCCATTACACATCATGTCGAAGAATTGTTTTTTTCCTAGACCGAACACTACATAAGAAATATAAATATGTTCTGGGATTGAAAATCTAAGGTGAGGTACCATTTTTAGTGTATCATTGAACCTTTCCCTTGTTTCCTAAAATGACTCCATTTCTTTTTTCAAAAAAGTTTGGGATTCTCTTTTTCAGTGGAATTATTTTGTGATGGGTGAAGTATTTTTTGTAAAATTATATTTGAAATTGGTCCCAATAATGGATTGGTGTGGATATCAGATTATTTACCCAATTCATTGGTAGATCCTTTGGTGATAAAGGAAAGAGCCTCATCTTCACTGAATCAAGTAAATGTTGGGGGAACATGGTTTCAACAGTGTTGTTAAACTCTTTGTCATGAAATAATGAAATTTTGGACTCCATCCCATGGAAGTTTGACAGGTGGTTTAAGGCATTAGATTTGAAAACATAGTGGGCTTATCCTAGGGCAGAATTCCTAATTCAAGAGGGTTCATTAGTCCAAGTAGGTGTGAGGTAGTCATTCATGGTTTGATCGACTGCATTCCCCATGTTTGGTGCTGCCTCATTTGGATTTCAATATTTCTTCCCACCCGGGTTTATGAGTTGGTTTCATTAAAAACCTTCAAATTAAATGGGCTCAATTTTTGAATCTAGATTATTAATAATATTTAGATCTAATGGGAAGAGTCCCCTTAGTGTACTTGACTCCCCAAACCCAGGACTATCCACCCTAACTAGATGGTTTGATTGACCATGGGTGTAGGCGGACATGTGCCGAAAGAAAAAAAAACTGACAAAGGGAAAAGATAAGAGAATTTGGATGAGAATTCAAGAAATGGGGCGGGGAATAGAATATTTGTTGAGATTACTTAATTGGGTCCCCGGAAACGGTTCCAAAATTTGGTCTTTCCCAAATTTACTGAAGATTTTAGGGATAAGCGGTGGCTTGCATTTTTTCTTAGGTTGTCGAATCCTTAGGGACCTATTAAGAAACCAATAGGCACGTACATTCTATAGACTAATTTTGGATATAAAGTCATAAACATGGGTTGATTTTATATGGGTTATGTTAACTCTATGATACTGAAATTAGTTCAATTTTAATGTACGAGTTGGTCCTAGGTCATCACTTGGGGTGGATTTGATGCATTCATTTTTCAACTATTTCAATTTCTTATATTTGAGATGAGTTCATTTCATAAGATCAATTAAAATCACCACTCACAGGTTTTATGGCTATAGTCACTAATTATAATCACTTATTCACTATAAGGATCAATGTTTTGGTCCATCCAAGTTAAAGGTTCGTATAATCACATGAAGTGTGTTGCCTTAAAATTCAATAATGATGACGAAATTTTAAAATAATCAAATAAAAATTTCATTTTAATGAATTGATAATAGATTATGGTAGAAATAAATAACATCCAATTCAGACCCTTTTAACTCCCTTGGGTCATCCCATAAGTGGGTTATCCCTCCCTGGATCCTATGGTTTCAATGGAAGCGCAAAGTAGACTAATGATGGAGGAATTGAAGAAGTAAAAAAAAGACAATGAAATAACAATCACTTCCCCATTGTATGATAATATCACAAGGTTTGGAATGAAAAAGTTCACGCCTTTAGGAAATAGTATCAATGTTATAAAAAGAATAATAGAAAAAGAAAATATGGAGAACTTTTATAATGAATCTAAGGTAATTCAAGGAACTTACAATTGAAGGAACGCGGTTACAACATCAAATTGGCTGTATATTTTAAAAATGAAACAAAACTCAAAGATTCCCAACTCTACCACCACCAACACCTTAGATACAAATTTCATAAGACTTCGGTCAAGCCTAAAATAGTCAGAGTCTCGTCAATTAATAGTGTTGGTTCATAGGTGGGTGGAAAGTTGAGGGAGTGTTAATTTTTCCTCCCTTGAAAAACAATTCGAGCCAACTTTCATGACACGATAGATGTGTTCAAACGATCATCTATATGGCTGAATTGTTATGGTTAATAGTATAAAAAATGAATATATGGATTTCTCCTGACATACTATATAATTTCAGCCAAAAATAGTTTATGGATTGCGAGGTAGGATTAAAAGTGTGGGCTGTTTTTCTGGGTTGCCGAATCTGGCCGAGAATGTTATCTTGAAATCGGGCGACATAAAACTCCTTTTAAGGCTCCTAATTGGCTCTTTTCAATGCTGTATTAATTTTTCCGCTTGATGTACCCTATCTTAATGTAAATATTCATATTTATTCAGCTTGGATAGTGGCTTCTACAATAGTTTTATTGGGCTGATGTCCAATTCACATCACCAAGAATGTTGTTTGTTCAATCCAACTTATGTGGTCATCCAATATGAATCTTCAAATACTCCAAAATTATGAATTGGTTCCAATGTAATTATAAACCTAAAATATTAAAATTTAAAATAAAATCATGATTATTGGGTACTATAAATGATGCCAAAAAATGTACCTTTTAATAGTGCATTATAAGAAGGAATTGCAATTATAATATGAAATAATGTTCAATGTGTAAAATTCACGAAAAAGGTGTTTAGGAATAATAAAACACATCAAAATTATATATATTGGCATTTGATATTATCCTCATTCATTGGATAATAATGTGGTCTTGGGGTAGTTACAAAATCAGCACCAGCATGGTTTAGGTCATGACATAGTGGTATCCGAAGGAGGTTCAATCCTTGGGACATTGTTTGGATATTTCCCTAGAAAGGAATTTGTTGGGTTTTGGGAAATAGTGTAATTGTGTCTCTAGAGTGGCTCTCAGACCAAGGACTCTAGTTATGGTGTGTCGACCGACATAGCCATTACCCATGACACTAATTAACCACTAATTCACTCGGTATGCTGAATTTTTTTTTGGTCGGGAACATTGGTACATGCATGATATATGGTTTGATCATTGAATATTAATTTTTATGGGTTAGATCCCTTTTGGGGTTGATATATATATATATATATATATATATATATACTCATTTGACCATGGTACTTCTTGATAAGTTTCAAGATGCGTCCACAAAATATTTCCAACAAGATACAAGCTCTGGTTCCTAATGAAAACCCTATGAATAATAATATCTCATTTTAGGATACATCATACGATTCCCCTTCCTTTAGGGGTACAAGTTTCAAAAGCTCCACTTGTTGAGTTATAGTTAGTATAAGTAGAGAAGGTTAAGGATGTGTTCAGATTGAGATCAGTCTATGAGTTCCAACATCAAAGAATGTAGAGACATCGTAGTGAGCCATATTCTCAAATACAAGAGGTTTGGAACGAGTTTCTAGTACATCTCTCAAGGCTTGTTTGGAAACCGACAAATCATACGGTGGATTTGATATTTAGTCCTTTCCATGGAGAAGCTTGATATTGGTGGAATATTGTCACACTTGGGTATAATATTTGATACTCATGTCAGATGGATTCTAAATTGTATTCCTTGAAGAGTACTACCCCTCATTATTATGCAATGTTCAGATACTAGGAGCATCTTGAGCTTCAATAGGGAAATATGAAAATGGATAAGTAGAAGAAATAGTTTATAAACCTTACATGTTAGCCTTGGAACATGATCTGCGATGGCTATGTACGAGTAAAAAAGATTGAGCAGGGAATTCGTATAGTGGTCTGTGTCAACATACTACCCCCATACATCCCCACATACACTAGGGTGACATAGTGGGAAATGTTGATATAGATCTTTATGTTAGTGTAACACTAGTAAGATTAAGATATTAGTAGGAACAATATAGATGATATGTATGCCGCAACTACGATATGTTAGTTGGTAGGGCCTCAATGTAGAATATCGTCCCATAATCAATCATAGGCAAATGTCTTGGGATATCGTAGAGAACTGAGGAAACCTAAGGAGGTATGGTGTTATTCATGTGGTGGGTCTTGGTCAAAAGGCACAAGACTACTAGACCAAACGTGTGGAGCTTTCCAGGAGGATGATATATGCATCACCGTGGAAGAGGGAACACCATTATCAGTTATCTCTCATGTCAGTGTAGGGAGTTACCTAGGGAGATGATTCTATAAGAGGAGAAAGAGGATATGTGGGTGGTGGACGACACTAAATGATCCTTCCACCACCCTCAGGAGGCCACAACATACTCAGGGAGCTAGTAGTTGGGACCATAAGCAGCTGCATTTTATGGATGACAACAATCCCATAAATCATGAGATTATAAGTGGTACATTCTGTGTCTCTTATACCCTTTTCGGTATATCTTGTTAGACACTATGACATGTTCACTTTTCTCCCGTCTCTATTCTTAGGGGTTTACTATGGTTACATTGAATATTAGTGTAACCCTGTGCATGTGTTTCTATACATATAATTGAAGGCATGAGGAAGATGGATCCTTCCCCACCATGAAAAATTTTATTATGTGAGAAAACCCATGAGGGTGAGTCAGTGTTGCCTACCCATTGAGGACAGTATCGAGTTATGGAAGATGAGTCCCTATAACTTGAACGTTCAAGGCATGGTTGTGCAGTGGAGTGTTGGATATTGTCATAGAATTTCCAGTGGATTTTTTATGATTGACTTCATTTCACATGGGATACTACTAGTTGGTGTAGAGGTGTTCCTAGTTTTGGGATTACTCTCCTTCCAAAAGATGTTAATAGGCAGGGGTATTCCACATGCTATCCATGTCTAGCGACTTGAGTTTGGATGAGTTTACTCACCTACCCTGTTTGTTGGTACCATTTTGTTCTCAATGTCAACCATGATATAACAGTTATAAAGTATATTCCAAGGTGATGGGCACCCCATGAATAGGACTATGTGACTCAATTCATGGTGTTGGAATATGTATTATTCTACCAAAATATGTGGAGACACTAACTTATGAGAGAATGATTTGTGGTTCATAAAAACCACCCGAGTATCAAGTATGTCTTCATCTAGAACGACTTGAATCTAATGTGACAACACTTTTTTGAACTTCTTGAAGTTATATGACTTCAAGATATTCTATATTTCAAGGAAGAGGTGCATTGTATAAAATTCCCTGAGTATGATAACATTGGACCACCTAGTGTGGGATGTTTCGGAGCAGTTAGCTTCTCTAATACTCATACTAGTAGAGTAGGATGGTACATTTATTCATCATTCAATTGTGTTGACTCATTTACTTATCAAGAATATGAGATAGAGTCCCAGTTGTTATACACCAATTGTGTGATCTTTTATGACTCATATATCCACATGTGATGCTCTAGATGGATATTATAAAGGAGGTAATCATGAGATATCATTCCAAAGGTAAGTATTGGTTCTGGTTATAATGTGGGAGTTCCACAATTCTCCATTATCATTACTTCCTGATGTGTGAAATATATATAAGGATCCTTAGTTTAAGTTTTGGTGTTCTGAAATGAGATTAATCATATATGACTTCATTTCATTATGTCTCACGTATCTGTAGGTGAAGGCTGAGCACTAGGTTCTGGTTGTTTGTGCAGACTCTTGAAATCCCATATTGGAAATGGGATGATGTATCAATTGGCTTTCTAACAGAGTGTCCACACACATTGAAAGTCTTCGAATCCATATGATAAATAGTATACCAACTCATGATGTCTTCGTATTTCCATTCTACTAGGTATAAGAGTTGGATTAGGTTTTGGGGGGATGTTGTACATGTGGGAGATCCTCTAGCTTCACAAGATACCCTCATTGTTTGTCTTTGATCATGAAGCGTGGTTAATGTCACAATTTTATTTAGTTCTATATAAGGAATCCAGTACTCTAATGGGAATGAGTAAAACCTTTCAACCCCATACTGATGGGTAGACCAAGAACACAATCCAGGTGTTGGAGGACATGCTTATGGCTTGAATCTTGGTTTTTTACTCAGGGAGGTAAGCTATCCTCTAGGTTCTTCAGGCCTTTATTAGATCATGAAAATTGTTGGATGGGTTTTCTACCACCTTTCACTAATCCAATAGATAGAGAAGGTGCATGAATTCTTCTACATGTCATAGATGATATGATACATGCATTATCCTACACACATCATTGAAAAGAGTATACCATACATGGATGGACCTTCCCTTTGATTCACACGTTGTAGAGGCACATAAACATGTGGGATTTTTCCTGGGAGTAGGAGTGTCAGGTGTGGAATCAGCATCCCAAGATTCCATAGATTTATATTTAGGGGTGAAAATCATGAATGAGGTAATGATGTTGAGACTTAGTTTTTTCCTAATAATATGTTAAAATATATTTAAAAACATTTCATGAGGTAGGCGCTAAAATGTAATTAGATTACGAGACCTGATGTTCCTGTAATAAATTTCCTAAAAAGAGTAATTATATTTTACACATTTTATTGGAAATAAATGGGGTTACTCTCAAATAGCATATTATATTAGAAATATAAGGACATGGTTTTGTCTAAAGCATGGAATTTTCCATAGGTGGGATATACCATTTGTTGGTGTAGGTATTTTAATGAAAAAATACACAGTGATAATTTTCATCAATAAATTAATTAAATTTTGTTATATTATCTAATATAGTGAATAAAATTTCATTTAAATAAGGACTATGATTGGATATTTGAGACCATCATTGAGTTTTGAATGGGGTGTTTTACCTAAGAGTTACTTAATGTGAGAGGGGGCGAGAGGTTCAGATTACATGATCACTGGGGGTTTCCTATAAATAAGAGATTATGGAAATGATAATGGGTTTGGATCCTTTACTCGCATGTATAGTGGATCTCCATCCTCTCCTTCATATGGATATTTGATGCCCAATTATTGATGGATCATGATGAAACTATTGATCTTAGAAGATAAATGTGTAGCGAATGCAATGACAAATCTGAAGTCCTTGTGGGATCATTATTTTATATTCTAATTTTCCCAAATTAATGTTTTAGTTGCTGTTTTGGTTTTGGTTACCTAATGATACAGCTATTATACTTATAAATGGACAATATAATAATGACCATCACCTGATTGATTTATTAATTGCTCGCACTTCATGTTATTCATATGTTCTTCATATTTCTATATCGTTAAATTTTTAATACAATGAAACGACAACAAAAAATTGTTCATAGAATGGATCTATGATGTTTTTTATATAGGGAGTCTAGATATATAATGGTTTCAAGTGTCAGGTGCTGAAGGAGGCACAAAAGTAATCGAATGATCCTTTACCTTTTCATCAAGTAAAAAAAGTGACGAATCTTCGACCCGAGGCTGGGTATATGATTATCCCATCATGGGGATCCTAGATCTTGTCTCAAAAGGATTTTCTAATAACTGGGGTGCCACTGGTGTTCTAAAGAAGGTATATAATGGTTGGTGGGGCTGGCAAGCTGCACGGTGGCAGTAGCCATAGGAGGCTGGCGGCAGCATAGCCATAGAGGTGGTTGCGGCCAGTGTGAGTTGTTACGGTCGGAAGCCAGCATGATCGAGTAACTCTTTGTGTGTAAATGACTTGTGGTTGGGAGCTGGAGTGGTCAGTGAGCCATTGGTCCAACATTTTAGTTCAGGCCATGTGGATGGGCCGCATGCCAGATTAGTGGACTGGCCAGAGTCAGCTAATCTAGCCAAAACGAGCCTTCGGGTTCGGTAGTCTTCAGATGCAATAACAAGAAAAAATAGTTTGATTGATGTGTTGTACGTGGTTATGTGACCCTTTCATGGATACAATCATTTTGAGGCATAATTAAAACTTTATGTTTTTAGATAGAGGCTCGATAACACTAAACATCCAATTATATTAATAATAATAAAATTACTGTTATATAGAGATTAGTGTATTGGACGTACCGCATGCATAAGACATTCGATTGATGCACCATTAGCACTATCATGAACCTAAATTTGGGGAATATGATGGAAGACCAATTTGGGTGCCTAAACTGAAATAAAGGTTCTTTTTCACTGTGTGTTAGTTTTGGACGAATGTATAGCTGATCTTATGTGCTTTTCTATGAGGATCTCAATGGTGTGATCCATATTATGTGTTACTGGATTGAAACATGGCCCCCACAAATCACGATTTGGGTATTTTTTGAGAGATTCAATTTCTTCATCAGATGTATGATTCAGGGTAATAAATTGTCAATCATATTCTCGTTTCAACAATGATTGCAATTGGGTATTTTTTTGTCATCCAGGACCATCTGAGTAGACATGTCGGCAAAGGTATGTTTTTTCATCAACCAATGATGATCATCGTGAAATCATCAGCCTTTTGGCCAGATATTCCATTTACTCTGGTATTACACATGCATGGCTAGGGGTACTTGATAATGGTTTAGTACTGATTATGGCTGATTATATGGCCAGGCGATGAGGGAGGGTCAAGAATCATGTGTGAATCACAAACACCATGAACCACATTTCTAATCATCAACCTCTCATATCTCCTTCTAAACTTGTATTTTTTTCTGAAAGTATCCTATCCTGGGTGTTTTTTCTTATTGAACACAGTGATTCCTTCATTAGTGGATTTCAAGATACGATGTGAGATGTTATTTGGTGAATCTTGACTATAGTAGTAATCTGTTAGTGAAATCATAGTATACAGAGTGGAACCCTCTAGTTGGGCTAGGCATGGCTGCTTGGTGACACTAGAGTGGAACCCTATAGTTATGGTGGGCATGGTTCGTTGAAGAAACTATTGTAGAATTATTCATCCAGGATGGGCATGGGTCCATATTCAATTCCGAGTGTAACCATTTAGTGGGGCTAGGTTTGTGCGTTCCCCCAATTTCGAGTGGGACCCTCTAGCTAGGCTGGGCATGGTTCGTCAATTACACTAAAGTGGAACCCTCTATCTGAGCTATGAATGGGTCCTCAAATGTGAGGAATAACCTTTTTTAGGGAAATGTGTGATGAGATATGGCTAGATATATCATTGGACTCACAAGGAAGATGTATTCATTCCCCACATAGAAGAAACCATGTGACGTGACCTAAAACTGTGAGGGCAAGGCAGTTCCACCCAAAGAATATAGTATCAAGGTGTGTTTGTTGAGTCCCTTTGGCTTGCATGTTAGGGAATATGTGTGGGATGCTGGGCATCATTGGTGGTTACTCTAGGAACTCTTAGAGACCCTTTTCTGTGGCTAAGATTTGAGATGGAGATCCCCTTACTCTATCATATGTCTTTCATTGGTTGAATATATATATATATATATATAAATAAATAAATATATATATTATTTTAGTACCCACACCTTGGGTATTTGTTACTCTCCTTCAAGGAGAGGTGAATACACAAATGGCATACCGTGTTCTTTCCTTGTTTAGATTCTCATGGTTGGATGACTCTATTCTCCTATAATAGGTAGCAATGACACGATGAGATGTTCATATTTTTACCCTTTTAAAATCCTTGTATTTGGACGATTTTTCTTTCATTCCCTTTTTTTTGAATTTTATTCTCTTTTCTTATACCTTTTTCTATTTACTGTGTTCATCTTTAGTGTATCTCTTACTACTCACCCTTCCCCTTTTGGGGAATCCAACTCAGTATTTTTATACTCACCATTGCATAGGATTTTCCTGAATATATCATGGAAAATGTAAATGATAGGTAGTATGATGATGAAATTAGAGGAGCTTAGGGATAATAGTGCTTGGACTACGTATGGTGGTTGTAGTTTGGGATCCCAGAGTGGGGCTCTCTTGATTATTTTACTTTTTCCGTTATTTCTAGGATGTGGAACTTTTCTGGTTAGGCAAGTAATTTATCACCTTTTCCTTTCATCATACATTATAACACTGATATTTAGACTATTTACATGTTGATTCATGTTTTTGGTTATATATATATATCATTGTTGTATCTTTTTTTCCCTTTCCCACTACACTTTTTCATTTACTTTTTTTCATGTGTGTGAACTGGTATGTAGGAGAAGGACTCCCAGTGTTATTTATGACTTTGGTTCTTATCTACACCCCTTATTTATGGAGGTGGTATTTTGTTAGTTTCAACTAATGGCTTATCATGGTTCCAGTCATGACAATATTTTTTTTTTGTACGTCGAACTAACACCCCAAAAAATGATGATTGTTTATATTTCCTAACATCCACTCATGGTAGAAATTATGATGTAAAAAATATTCATATATGATATATATTATATTTATACTATATTTAATATTATTTAATTTTTTTACAACACATATCATTATAAATTCTACATGGTGAAAATATGATAATTTTGTTTGACAATGTATTGAGAACGCCCCCTCGTAGTGATTTTATTAATTCACACACACTATAGGGAATTTATTAAGGACGGCTTTAGTGAAATTATATGTTATATATGATATAATGATTCTACTACAATAATGATATATTTAATATTATAAATAAAAAATTATATTTACCTTATTTCATTCAATACGTCAATAAAATTGGAAATGACATTCATGTGTACATACGACTTACTATCTCCAAGAACATTGTAATAAATTTCATAATTTTATATTATATATATTACTATAACAAACATATAAAGAATACATATGATATTTATATTATTATTTAAATTATTTAAATCATGATATTAATATATGGATGAAATAAATAACAAATTTAGAGACATTTAATGAACAATGATGATATTACATGTAGTGAAACCATAATATATTATTATTAAAAAGTGGGTAATATAAGGTAATAATTAACCATATATTGTATTAGATATAATAATATCGTTCTATGATATAAATATAAGAAATTTATATTTATTATACAGGAGGTTTGAATGAGTACGATGAGAGTCAAAACATATGGTATGGTGATTTCATCCCACTTATTGTTTCCATAAGATACATTCTTTATTCACCACAAATTTATTTATTTTTGTGCCTAAATCCCATAGAAGAATTATATGATTCATATACTAAAATTTATATTTAGTTATATATTCATTTTATGATATTTAATTCAGGGGGATTATGTAGCAGATGTTACAAAATCAGAAAATTAATTCTATCTCAATTTTTTTATTTGAGACACATGACATGTTATGAACCTAAATCATTCCATGAGGATTATATAATTACATTGAAATTATTTATCCTGAATATCCTTATTTTCAAAATATTTGATACATCATTTTCTTAAATGGGGAGTTTGTTTCAAATTTAAAAACTGTTTAGAGTTTATTGAAACAATCACATCTCTTATTGTTATTTTTTATGTTTAGGCTTTCTTTGAGGAAACATTATGATCCATCTATATAGAAAACATTCATGAATTCTCTTCTCATATAGATAATAATGATTTGGTATCATTATTCCTCATTTAGATAAATATGATAGTTATTTACATTTTTTTTAATAAATCCTTACATTACCATCTCTATGGTGGGAAATCTATGTTCCATAAAAACCATGTTTTCTGAAAAGAGATTCCAAAAATATTATAATATTATCAGGTAATATTTAAAATTCATTTTTAGCCTTTTGTCTAGAATTTTTTTAAAATGAATCATCTTTTTTCTTTTAGAGAAATCAATTTTCTACACTTATATTAAGAAAAGGAAAAATTCTTTTTTACCTTGTACAACATATATGTATTCACCCTATATCATTTCTATTAATCATCAATTCAATGATATAAAGGATAATTTTTAAGAAACATTTTATAAGAAATTATAATGGATAAATTGTTTTCACTATGTTTTCAATATTTCTTCATAAATTTTAATTTAAAAAGGTATTCAATATATTTTAATGATTTTTTTGTAAGTATTCAATTTAAAAAAATTTTAAAAAAAAATAAATCTTCATTCATATTTTTTTATGTAAACAGGTTTCTTTTTGATGATTAATTTATATTTTTTTCAAATTATTTTCAATGATATAGTCCTAAATATTTTTTAAAGATTTGTTTTATTTTTTTTCAATTTTTTTCCAAACAAATCAGTTTTAAATTTTTTTTGAAGGTTTTTTATAATATTTCAAGGGAATATGATTTTTGAAATGATTAAATGACTTCTTTTGATATTTTCACTGAATTTTCCAAGAAAATGGGTTTCCAAATGTGTAATTTTTTAAAATAACATTTAAATAATAATAGATATTTTCATCAGGATATATATTCACAAAAGACTTCATTTTATTTTCAATATAAGAGGGCATCTATTTAATTTACTCACGACCTTCTAGGAAATTATCTCAATTATACATTCAAATTAATTTTCTAAATGGAATATGTTTTGATTGAATGATTTTTATGAAACTTGTTCCACTATCACGGAATATATGATTTTGGAACACGTAAATATTCTATGGGTTTTATACATTTGAATCATACTTGTTTTCCAGGGTTATGATTTCTTGATGTGACTATGAAACATATCTATTTTCATAGGTTATGGTGTGATAAAATTTTAATGATACATATTTCATTTCTTAGGTTAATATTTGATGTTTATAAAAATATTATCTTTTTAGGGTTCATGGAATGATAGAAGTTTTTTATGGTGGAAAATTTTATAATGATGTAATTATTATATGGGTGGGACCTATATCCCCCTTTAATGCATTGGGAGATGATGGAAGACCTGTGATTATAAATGTTATCTGTGAACCTGATTACTTGTTCACAATGTTATTCATAGACATCGTTTCATGTCCACGAGTTTCTGTGTGAACCATATTACATGTTCAAAATTTCATGAGTTAACCATATTATGTGTTCATAATGTTATGGGTGAAGATGATTACTTGTTCACAAAGTAATTCATAGTCCCAATGTCATGTGTACAAGTTTATGCGTGAATCTAATTACAAGTTAAAAATGTTATGTGTGAACCAAATTACATATTCACAACATTATGTGTGGACATGGTTGCATATCAATAATTATATGGGAGGGCCTAATTCTATATCCTTAACTTAATGCGTCAAACTAATTTTACTTATATATGTCCACAATGTCATACATTGATGTGTATTCCACAATTCCATTTCTTATTCATATGTTATGATTCCATGGATTGCACTCTATCCTCCCTTATGATTCATGTCTTATGAACGTAAAATATTAGTGCCATGTATCATGATTATGATATTTGATATACCAGGAATGATCCTAAAAGTTTATTCTCACATTCTCATACCCATATAATCCTATTATGATTACATATTTCTCTTATTTACCCTTACTGATCATTCAAGCTCACCCATTTCTTATATTTCCTTTCCCCATGTTATGCATGAATGTTTTAGGTAGAATTACTAGAGGGGAAGATCGTTACATGAGACATTGATGATCTTTTACAATGTTAGAAAAAAACTATCCAAGTATCCAAGGACACTAAATTATAATGATCATAAAGAATGTATTTTTTTTAATAATCTAAATATTAAAAATAATTATTAAATATCCATGTATGATAAGTCTAATTTTTATAGTTAGAATTGATTTCTGACAATGTGTTCTATGTCAACAAGGTTAAATTTTACCACATATTTTATTTTAAAAAAAATATCAAGTAATCATTGGAAGAAGGAATCATGCATGTTTTAGAGAAATATTTATGGTAATAAATGTTGTTACCATGTTTCAAGGTAATATAAAATTATGGAACTAACATGTTTGAAATTTGAAAACCAAGTTATACTTTATGTTATATAGAGGATCAATGTTATGATTATTTCTTGAAATTGATTCCTAATAATTGAATTTATATCTTTCAAAAGGGTTATAAGATTAAACATTTAGGTAAATATTATGTTAAACATCATATGAAGTCGACGAAATTAAAGTGTTATCTTTCTATATATGGATTTATTTATATTGGACCGCATGTTTGAACTACATTGTGTTGATGAAAAATGATGACAAATGGGATGAAAAATCATGGATCTCCTAATCTGTTCATAATTTTGGAATGAAAAAGTAACCACCATTATTAGAGAAAGAGGTGATGTGGGCCAATGAGATACATGGGGTGACATTGTCCCTAAATCGAGAAATTAAATCTTTTCATGAAAATTCATCAATAATATAAAAAAGGATCTTGAAACTAAACCTATTGTCCTACTACCATTATTTTGGATTAATTATAAGGGCACATAGGTAATTGAAGATCTATGAGTTTGTGATTATTTACTTCCTGTTGAATCATTTGATAACCAAGTTGAATTTTTATAGAAAAATTCATTTTATGGGGGGTATAATGTAACACCCGGAGATTATGGATTTCTTTTCAAAATAATTTAATCTCTTTGATATTTCTCATTTCATGCCACACTGAAAATAGTTTATTTAATATTAAATCCTTATGTATCACTTTAATAATACTCAAAAATGTTATTTATGAACTAAACACTATATAAATTTCTACATTCTCCACATGAAATATCAATGTTGGCTTATTTTACAAGAAAGATTAAAATTCCTTAATGACTTACGCAACACACAAGTCCTATTGTTACCAAAAAATAGTTAATTATTAAAATATTATTAAACTAATTGTCATAGGATTAACTAACATAATATTATATAAAGTTTAATTCATCGGTTACCAAATAATTATAAAATAGTATATAAGAAAACTAAATATTAAGAGATATATTTTAAAAAATTCTATTTTTATGTGAAAAAAATATTTATTTAAATAAGTTTAATTAATTAAAAACAGAGAATAATATTAATTATATTTATATTTTACATATTCAGATAATTAATTTTTATAATCAAACAATAAATTTAATAGATATAAGATAAGAACAAACCAAATTTTATGCTTAATATCCTATATATTTAAATGGTAGTTTTAACTAATTTTAATGGAGAACACATTTTAAATAAAAAATATGGAACTTTCATTGATTTAATATATCAAAATAATCTTCATATTTAAAATATAATGAAAAAAATTATTTTAGTATAATATTTTCTTAATTTTTGGTATGGTTAAATGATTTTAATGAATAGTTAAATAAACATAATTTTAATTAAAAATTAATTTTTTCATATATTTAATTTATAAGGATGAAGTATATTTTAATTATTTTTGATGTTTAATTATATATAAGTTTAAAATATTAATCCAATTTATGTCATTTCAATCAATTTCACTTCAAAATTGGGTATAAAAATAAAAACTATTAAATGTTTTTACTTAAAAAACCCACAGTATCGTCCCCTCGATGAGGGTATTTTAAAATTTATTTCATCCAATTAAGAGATAATAATTTGAAAAAATAAAATCTATATTTTTAATCATCCTAATTTATAATATATAATAAATTCTATTTTTTGACAAAAAATATCATTAAATGTGATTAAAATTAATGACAATGATTAAGGATAAAAATTAAGTATACAATATACTAAACAATAAATTTAAGATCGAAAATGACATAGAAAGTTGTCCAACAACAATATTCTAGACATTCATTGTTCATGAACATTCAATTATTTACTATGGATGGTAATTTTTGTCTTTTTTAGGTTAAAACATGTTTATACTTAACATGATTTCAAAATTTCTAAGTTTTGTCTTTCCCTTCCCTATAATAGGCCACCAACTCTCCCTCTTCTTCACACTACTGAAACCACTTAGGCTCAGAAAATATAATCCCAATAAACTTACCAAAACCCCTCCCCAAATCTTATAATAAATTTAATGTAATGATTAGAACCCACACAATCCTTTTCGCACAAACCAAAAGTTGTTACCCAATTATGTGGTGATGACTTCTCTCAAGCTCTATTATTTTATTTTATTTATATACTGCTTCACACACTTTATTCACAAATTGTATAAAATAAAAATAATATTAAATAATCTAAGATTATATAATTCTATGGTTTCTATCTACACTCACACACACCACCATCTAATTGGTGATGAACATATTGTTTATGTGTACAGTAAACCAGTGCCTCACAAAATGGTGTTTGTTCATATTTCATTACCACATCTCATGGGGGACATTACAATGATATCAATATTTATATATGTTATATATCATATTTACTATGGATTTATACTAACATAAAATTTTAAAACTATTATATTAATACTTTTCGTTCAGTTTATATACGATAACATTGATTGATGAATTGTGGACTACTACCCCTTCAAAGTGATGTTATTCAATCACAGACTATACCGAATGTATTAAATATGGTTCTTATGGAATATTATGATAAATATATGATATAATAATGATAAATTCATAATTATATATATATATAAATAAACATACACTAATTTTATTTATCTTATTTCTTCTAATACGACAAAAAATGGAAAAAACGTTCATCCATTTGTATGACTTACCGCCACCATGAACGATGTATTCTATTTCATACATATATGATATATAATTTATTATTAATCACATATAGCGAATATAAATTATATTTATGTCATTATTTACATTCCATAAATCATGATATATGTATAAGGGGAAAATAAAGGTTAAATTAATACGCATGCATAGAATAAAGCAGATATTACCCGAAGATAAACATTATTATAGAATGGTTAACAGGTATGTAATATAAGGTCATAATAAAACCATATAATGTATTTTATAAAATAATATGTTAAATTTATAGGTGTATAATAAAATTATATTTATTATACTGGATTCATTAATGATTACGATGAGATTCATGAAACATGATAATGAGATTTCACCTAATTTTTTTTTCTTTGAGATATATGATTTATTCCCCAACCATTCCTTTTTATGGTGTGTATATTACCCATGGATGAATTATATGATTCGTATAAATTAAATTATGTTTATTTATATATCTTTGTTAAGGTATTTATTTCGTGGGGTTTATGTTGCAAAAGATACCAAATTGGTAAAGTAATTTTGTCTCAATTTTCCATCTTTGAGACACATGTCAAGTTACTCCCCTATATCTTTTGGTGAAAATAGTGGCCCCTACGCTAGATCCTTTCCCCTTGGTGGGGGAGGGGGAAGCATCGTCTCATGGGAGAGCTAGTTCATTTCAGCCTTTCTCTAATCCATAGTTCCTTCCCCCTTTTTTTAAATCCTCATTAAACCCTAAAGTTTTGGAGTTAATTGACGGACTACCTAACATTCAACTCTCCTCATATGAGTTTAAGGATGTCTCAGTATTGTTGAATCTCACTTTGGTTTCTTAGTTAATGAAAAGGAGGCCTTCAGTTGATGACTTCGCCCGATTTGTCTTCGGAGCTTGGGATCTTTATGAAAGAGCGGTGGCTGGATTACTCGACCGCCAGAAAATCATGATTATGTTCGAATCAGAGGCAGATCTCATCCAAGCTTGGTCTAGGGATCCTTTAAAATTCAATGTATCCCACTTTATTCAATTAAATTGGTCCTTAAATAATCATATGAATTGTGACTCACCTTCCATTACTGTTTGTGTAAGTTTCCCTTATCTTCCTCTACCGTTTCATAACACTTCAGTTATTTTCATGCTGGGAAATATGGTAGGTAGATACCTCTGTTTGGATAATCGTACCAAGGTAGTTTGTCATCTGGTGAATCCTCGGGTGTGTGTTGAAATGTATGTTTTTAGCATCCCTTTTGATTTCTTTTGGATCATGATCAGTGGGGAATACTGATGCAAACAGAGGGTTGTTTATGAAAATTGGTCTGAGTTTTGTAGCTCTTACAAGAGATTGGGTCATTCGGCTGAGGTTTTCCGAGGTGTATGTCCTTCAAAGTCGATAAATGTCCATCGTAAGGAGAAAAATTATTCTGTGAGCACTAAGGATGGTGCGGGAAGTTGTGTGAGGGTGGATCTGGATTCGACAAACGCGGTTCAAGATGACTAAGGAAGGGGTTCCCATTTTCCTAGTGCCGCTGTGGATGGAATTTCATCTGGGTCTCGTAAGGTGTCATTAGAGGGAGACCAGGACCCCGAGGCTTCTTGTGTTAAGGCAAGACAGGCTAATCTAAAGGTCTCTAAGGTTCTACAAAGGCTAAGGTAGGACTTAGGAATACTTGATACTTCCATGGCTTGTCTAGGTTCTTCGTAGATTGGGGGAGGAATGGAGTTCAACACTATATAGGAGGTCACCATGGTCAGCGCTATGGATTCTAAATGTCTTCACCCTATGGATAAACCTTTGATATCCTCAAGTAACAGGTTTTATGTTTTCATTGAAGGCATGTTAGCTGTGGGATTAGAGGAGAATGTTTTTATAGGAGGTGATGGTGGTACGAAGATCTTGGAGGGCCAGCAGGTTGAATGTAGGGCTCATGAATAAGCTTCAGTTTGTGAGGAGGTCTTGGTGGACCAGCAGGTTGAATTTATGGGGAATGAATCATGTACAATCAATGTGGAAGGAAACCTCAGTGTGGTCAGGCACTGCCCTTTATTGGAGAGTACGGATAAGAGGCTGGGGGATAATGTCGAACCCATTGTGGAAACTACTACTGAGGAGACGTGCCTCCCCTTGACAGACTGTAACACTCCTGGTTAGAGGATGGGGAACAAATCTGGGTGTACTAATTCTATTTTGAGGAAGCGAGTTAGAATTGTAAGGGAGAGTTATGGGAGAGGGAAAGAAGATTTGAGCAGTCCAGTCCGCCATTCATTCAGTGAAGTTATTCAAAGTGGGAATCAGATGATGACTATAGTTGACAGAACATTGTCTGATACCCCAAAAAGAAGACCAAGGAAGGATTACTCATTACTTATAAGACTGATGCGGACTAGATCTACCTCAAAGAGTAATAATGAGGTGATTTTGGATATTATGAAGGGAGTGTGTCCATGCAGACATCCTCAGAGCAATTTTTTCTTTATCATCTTTGGAGTCGGTCTCAAAGTGAAATCTTTTGGAGGCATCTAGAATGGGAATCGACTACTAGAGAAAATAACTCCTTCATGGGATGCAGAGATGAATCTGGTTATTATGATGTGTAATTCTATGTTGTTTTTCTTTTTTAACTTTTTTGTTTCAACTGTTTGTGTCTGTTGTTGTAAGTTGGGGTACCGTATATCAATAAGTTGTCATGTAAAATGGAAAAAATATTTCCAGCATATTGATATTATTTATGATTATGATTCCTTTTATGAAATATTATGATCAATATATCATCAAAACTCCTGAATTTTATTATCATATAGATATTTATGATATATTAATATATTGATCCCATTATTCAACACTTTGGTACATATGATAATTAAGAATTTGTTTTTATGAAATCCTAACAATACCCTCTCTTCAGTCAGAAACATGTGTTCCTTCAAAACCATGATTTTTAAAAATGGATTACAAGAATATTCAACTATTATAAATTGATCATTAAAAGTTGTTTTTAAACTGTTTTTATTTTAACAATATTTTCAAATGATTCTTCTTATATCTTTCTGAACAGATAATTTTTCTAACCTTTTTCCATGAAAAAGAAATATTTTTTTGCCTCATATGACTTGTATAGATTTACCCACCATCAATTATGTGTATATTCTTCTACATGTTTAAAATGATATATTTGACACAAATAAATTTTTAGAAATCATTTTAATGGATAATTTTTTCATCAAATTTTATTATTTTTTTCATAATTTTTCATATAAATATTTTTTCGAAATGTTTTCTTGATTTTTCATAAGTTTTAAATTAAAATGTTTTTCAAATTTATTTCAATAATTATTTATAATCATTAAATGAAATTTCAATAAATAGATTTTCAAAATGTTTTCATGAATTATTATAAATTTTTTCAATGTTTTTATTAAATATAATCGTGTTTAAATTTTTTTTAGCTCAGTTTAAAATTTTTCAACGAAATAATATTTGAAAAATTATTTAAATCCTTCAATATATGTTTTAATGATTTTTAAAATAAAATTGGGTTTAAAATATTTATGTTTCAAAAATATTTTTTAAATAAGAAAATATATTTTCATCAATAAATGTATTATAAATAACATTCCATGTTATTTCCATCTACGCTGACATCTATTGATGATTCTCAGGATCATATTGAAAATAGCCAAATGATCCATTCTTATTATGTCTCTTAATGGTATGTGATTTGATTAAATTATTTTTATGAAAACCTTTATTCTTTCATTGGTTATATGATATTAAAACACATACCATGATTTTTATTCATTTTAAACTAACTAATTTTCATGGTTTATGAATTCATGAAGTGATTATGAAACCTATATTTTCTCAAATGTTATGATGTGATGAATTTTTAATGATGACCATTTAATTTCCTATGTTATTATTTTATGTTTATAAAGCCAATAACTTTTATGGTTCGTGATATGTTGAATATTTTATTTTATATAAAATGTATGAATGATGTTATTATGTGATTTGGGTGTCCTATATCTCCCTCTAATCCATTGGGTATGACGGATGAATCGTGATTATAAATGTAATGTGTGAACTTGATTATATTTTCACAATGGGAAGTATGGGCCTGGTTTCATGTCTATAATTTTATGTGTGAACCTGATTACATGTTAAAAATGTTATTACTGAACCATATTATGTCTTCCTAATATTATTGGTGAACCTGATTACATTTTCACAACATTATGAATGGACTTGGTTTTATGTCAATAAGATTATGCAGGAATATGATTAAATGTTCACAATGTAATGTATGAACCACATTGAATGGTCACTACATTATGAATCAACCTGGATTCATGTCCATAATTCTATAATAAGGCCATATTTCATGTCTATAACTCAATTTCAAATCCTTTTTCTACTTATATTTGTTCACAATGTCTTAGGCTGATGTGTCAGACACAATTTAATGCCTCATTAATTTGTTAAGATTCCATGGATTATGCTCCTAATTTCGTTATGATTCATGTACTATGATCTGCTAATATCTATTTCATGTCACATTAATATGATCTTTCATATGTAGGTTATGATCTTCAAATTTTATTCTTGCCTTATCATACCCTTATGTTAATGTCATGCTTACACATTTCTCTTATATGTCTTTACTACGCATTTGAGATCACCCCATTTCTATGTTTCCTTTCCCTAGGTCATTAAGGAATGTTTTTCGTTGAAGTAATATATATAAATACATTTACTAAATACAATGATTATATTTCACCATGTTATAATTTTTTTCCATGTTTCAAAATACACTAACCATTTATGGTCCTTAGGCCTGAACTTTTTCATTTTTTTAAATATTCATCAAAATGTATATAAAAACCATGTATGATAAGACTTGTCCCTTATACGTACCTCCTTATTGTTTAGGTAAAAATCATAAAAATCACTACTAGATACATATGAATATTATGTGACAATATTACCCTTGATAAATATATTATTTACAGTGTCATTTAAATTTTTATTAACCTTCCATGTTTTTAGAAATTATGCATCACAAATATGGTAGGAAAAATTATACATATCCAATATCTTAGTAAAACATGTATTATATCATATGTATAAGCATAGTTTTATGTATTAATGAAACCATCCATTTTCATAACCTACAACACATGACAAATAGCGGCATATTGTAGGATTTTCTAATTTATCAAAAAAATAATTATTAAAATTAAAATTCGATTCAAAATCATATTATAAAATCAACATTAGAATTCATTAATATATGTATGAAATTATCATTAATTAAATAATTGATTAAATTTTTAAAAAGAAATATATAAACTCTAAGAAATTATACTTCCATATTAAAACATTATCTAAATAATTACATAATTTTCCATTTTTCATACTTATTAGATGGTTAATTTATTATTAGTAATAGAATCAAATTTAAAAAATTTTCAATATCTTCATCTGTAGTAAAAAAATGAATAGTTTAATTACATAGACTATATTCTAATTTGGTAATTCCAATACCTAATCAATAGGTTTTTCATTCCTTTGGTTTCATGGAATATAATTAATCTCAAAACCTAGGGAAATAACTATAAATATTTCAAGTGATATACTTCAATCTAACTAGAGATGAATATCATGGATAAACATATGAATGTCAACCATATCAGGTTATTCACATATATCCTCTTGATCATCGGACTAGAACAAAGTCCCATCAGAACATGACAACTCAATTGAGCCACATTATTCTATTTGAGAAGATATTAAGGACAATCACACTCCATGTTTTTTGAAAAAAAAACTAATACCCAAAATATGTGAAAATAAATCCCCCATCACCAAAATTTTTTAATAAAACTTTCTCAATATAAAACAATAAACTGAATTTTTTTTAATGTAATTCAGTTTTTATCTTAATTTGGTCCATTGATGTGTACTCTAAATAAAAATAATGAAGAAAAGTTTAAGAGAGTTGTATATATATTATAAGGGTCGTTAATTATCTTTTAAACCAATGTACCGATTTTGATTTTTGTTAAATGATAGTTTCTTAAGTTTTATTTTATTTACCATAAAATCTATATATATTGAAATGAAAAATTCATTGACCACTCTAATTAAATTCAACATGATAATACCAGAGTCTAAGAGTTTATTTCAAAATAGAGATGTTTAATATATTTATTATTTATATATATTACCCAGGAGTATCTATTAAATATATTTATAGAAAATTTTGAACATGAGTTTAAAATTAATATCATTCCTGTGAAGTATCCTAGTGGTTTATGAGTGATTATAAGTACTTAAAAACTCCTAGAGTATTCCACTCAAGGTTTCATTGACAGGATCTGACTTATTCAATTACCATAAGGGATAAATCATTATTTATAATTTACTATAATATTTACTCTAAAATTTTATCTTATTCTAACACTATCACTTATACCATCCCAATAACATAAAATAAATCCTCCTGAATATTAAGAACAACATCAAAACACTCATCATGAAAGAATAAAAGAGAAAAATTTCAAAAACACAAAAGTCTCAAATAATAAAATTTATACATGTTAAATGGATAATGTTTTTGGATTATTTACCATGACCCTAGAAAATTTCATTGTATGTTAAAAAATATTATAAGGAAAATTTATTTCTTTTTGAATGATCTCCCATAAATCTCTTACACACACTGAATTATGTGACATAATATTCATTACTACATCATCAATAATGAAAGTCTCTAGAAGAAAGTTCAGTTTTTTTCATTCAAAATTATTAAAACCACAAAGTATGTGAATTTTGAATCTTTCACTTCATGAAAAGGAATGATAAAATTGAAGGTGATATCATACATCAATATTTAAAATTATATTGATTGCTAATGAGTAATTTTATTAATTAGAAACCTTAAATATATAGGCCTAATCTAAATACATAATTTTTTAACATGAATTATGTAGATGATTCCAAATAAATAATCACCATAATTTCTACCTTCATGGATTTTATGTGACCAGTAGAAATAGAAAAAGGGAAAAAATATCCCTCAATATTCCCCTTTCTTTTCCAGACTCTCTTGAACTTCTTTAACCCATCACTCATCTGATAGGAACCACCAAAACAAATTTAATCTTTTTATTATGTAGAATCATAATTTGTATTAGTAAATTTCATATACATGATTTCCCACAGAAATTATAATAATGGTTCTTATAAATCATATTTACCTATAAATATCTAAGGAAGAAGATGTGGATTTTGGGAAGTATAAATCAAAGTTGAATGCTACGAAGAAAATTATTGTCAATAATGTGTTATATACACCAATAACATGGACATAGGTCTTCCACAAAAGGTTAATTGAAACATATATCTAACCATGAATCATCTAATTCCACATTAATCATAGTAATATTAAAATTACAAAAATCAATTAAGAATTTTTTGGTCAACATAAAAATGTGGTAATGCATGTTCATGTTACGATAGAGATAAGTAGGATGTAACCCATTTAAATTGAATAAATGGTTTTATCAAAAAACATTATAATGGATATAGAAGCCTTAATATAGGTATAAATCTCAATGTAGGACACCTCATCCCCAGATATAATAATATTTCATTTTTTAGAATCTCATTCTCATCTGATCTTCCACCTTAGTCACTATTACCCTTCAAAAATAAAAAATTGTATGGAATCCCGTATGAACTTATATTAAATCCTATAGGATTTAGATAATAGTTTTTTAGTATCATGGATCTATTAAATAAAAACTGACATTATAGAATATCATATGGCCAATTCCTTTCTATAATAATACTTGAAGACTATTGTAAAAAAACATCATATCCTCATATATATCTTAAAGGCATGATAATATCAGAAATATATGGGACCTAATTATTAACAGTTTTGGGATCAATATTATTTTGATACATATCCCTTGATTATTTTCAATAAATGAGTTTTACTTTATTAATTCCAACCTTGAAATGCAGGGATTTTACAAGAGTGAGATTTTGTAACTCAAAGGGAATATGTACAAAACCCAATTTAGGGATATCATTTTGGACATTGAATAATTTGGGGTTCTCCATGAAACAACAATTTAAATAATTTAGGGAATCCATTAGATCTAAATTTACAAATGATATCACTATTTTCATCATCTAATACAAAGCGAGTTTCATGTAGGAATTTAGGGGGTACTATATTGTAATTTTACCCCTTTGAATCCAATGAATCTTAATGAATAGACAAAAGATATTTTTGGTGTGGGAATAATATATTTCTATGTAACTCAATAATGATTAGTGCAAATATTTTTTTCATAATCACTCATATGTTTATATATAGTGAACTTAGTGAACACTTTATATTTTCTCTTAAACAGATTATAAAAAAAACTAGATCTTGGATAACATTGGGTTATATAAGTGACATAAATGAATGCATTTCACCCATTATAAATTTCACTATAATATAATTATCAATAACGCGGTTCCATTGTGATATTAAAACCATTTGGGTAGAAGAACAACAAAATCTCTTTAATGATTATTTTCTCTAGAATTGTTTTTTTCAATTTTTTTGTCTTGTGGAGAATAAGTCAACCAAGAATGGAATCACGGATTATCTTGATATAAACAATTGAATTTTTGTTTTTGGATGAATACAATTTTATTATATTTTTATTGTTTCATCCATTCCAGATAAACTCAAACATTTTTAAGGAATATGTTATAATAATTATTGGTACAATTTCCAACTACTATCATCTGGATTTAAAAATGATAGTATAAGTTCACCTGTTGAATCTTTTAAAGAGGATGAGGATGAAATAAAAAATCCTCCTCTATGATAGGGTTAGTTTTTTGACAACTATTGATGAACTAATAAATATTAAATAATGTATTATATAAGATTCATGAACATTATTGTTATATTATCCAAATAACATCGTGAAATAACATAATTAAATCCCCATTCAAAATGAACAATTAATCTAGACTAGGGGAATATATCATTTAGAATATGAATTTTAATGTGTGTATTTGGTTTATATTTTAAAAATAAAGACTAAAATATGTTGGGTTTTAACATAGGTTTAACTCAATAATATGAAAACAATGATCCTAAAAATAATCAAACAGAGTTGGTTTTAATATAATTATATTAATTTTTTCATTTTATATTTATGACTCAGAATTTAAGGATTATTACTACAAAAATATTATATTAATGAAATTCATTAATGGTGGGTAACCAGTATTTTGATCCTTGTATTTTCCATTTAGAATGTTGTGTCCTAAAACAACCCTTTAATATGTTTTTTTGTTGAGGTTTATCTATTATCAATGTATTCAAGGATATTAAATCGTATTGATATCCATTTTAAGTGATACAAAAAAATAATCTCTTTTTTTTCATTAACAACATCATAAATTTCCTTTAAAAATATCAATCCAAATAATCTTTGAATGAAATTATGTTTTTTATATTCATGATAAACTAAATTTATTAAATTTAGAAATTTTTTATATATAGATAAAAAATGGAAACACATTATCCAAAATAAGTCAAACTAAAAGACATAATGTTTCATAACTTCTACACTAGTTGATTGTCACACTTTCAATGATCGACTATCATATCTCACTATCAAATATATGATGATTAGGGGGATCTCATTACTTACATTATATCACCATAGGATTATAATAAGAAACTAAATGACTATTATAATGAAATTAATACATAGTAATCTCAAAAATTATATAGTTTCCTCCATTGGTCAAATAATCAAATGATGTTCTTATGTTTCAAATTACTAATAAACGAGGAAGGATATTTTTGTTACCCAATTTCATTATCATAACATATGCATAAAATTTAGACTTGTAATTTTTTGTAGATCTTATTAAAAAAATACTAAAATAATTTTTATACATAATTATTATATCCCTGTAAATATTAGTGGTAATTGGACTTCTATAATGGGAGGAATTATCAATATAATGAGTTATACTACTCACTTTGAGACTTTTCAATTGTCTTGTAGTATAACATAATTCTGCATATAAAATATTAGAATTGTTTAACTCTATAGAAAATTATTTTATATAAATAATAAGAACAATATATTTCTTAGTATGCAACACAATACAATAATAGAATTATGATAAAATATAAATATATTTTTCATTAACAATGAATGTTATAACATAAACATTAAATTGGATGGAATGAATATGAATAACAAAATTATGATTTATATATTTAACAGTCTTAATAAATAAAATTTCATTGATTAATTCTTATAAAATAAGAAACCATTTTTTGTGATGTAATTTAAATTCTAAATATATGTTTTCTTATAAGATAGTTTTATTAGTTATTTTTTATGGAAATTAAAATTAATTTCAATATTTATTTTAAAATTTTAATTTATAAAAGAAAATAATTATTTAAATCATTCAATTATATCATTATAGAGTGAAATTTGGGGATTTATCTAAAATTATTTATTTTCTAGCGAATAGCGAAATTACTGATTTACAAAAACACTTCTTTATTTTCATCAAATGTTGTAATATAAAGGTAGCATTATATTTTAGATATTTTCATAAATATGAATTTTTTCCATTTTATATTTAAAATTATAAATAATTACAATATATTTTTCAATATTAATGACACTGATATACATAAATTTTTATGCTTAAAAATACATTTTTTATTTTAGAAAGTTGTTTTTTCTGCATTTTTAGAATATATATTAAATGTAACTTCTACCACTTATATATCATTAATAAGGAAAAAAATATACCATATTTAAAATCATTGGGATCCAAATTGGAAAATATGTTCTATTAAATTTTTATTGTTATGAATTGTGAATGGAGGAAATATTTGCTGCCTCAAAAATGAAAAAATGTATAAAAAATATTTAAAATTTAGAGAAGTTATAAAATTTAAACCAGCACATTAAATTGTTTAATTTATTTGAGTGTAATAATAAAATTAAAAACAAATATTTTATAATGTATTCCATTTTTGTTAAATTATTCTACCATTATTACATTTATATTATTTTATGTAAATAAAAATTCAAAATGTCACTCTCTTAATTAAAAATTTCATTTATATATTAACTTCAAGTTAATAATATATTATGAATGAATATTAATTATTTTTAGATTAATGTATTTATATTTATTATGATTATTTAATGATAATTTTTTTAATATATAATTTCCTTATGAAATTATGCATTTCTAACACAGTGCTTTTGAAAACTGTATAAAAATAAATTTAAATGATTTTAAAAACATAATAAGTGATATTTTTTTATTTTCATGTAAAAAATCAATTATTATTTTATTCATTTTAAATAATGTATATTATTATTCATTTTCTATCTTCATTTATCTAAATTCATATTAAATTAATAGTATAAAAACAACATTACTGATATTTTATCGAAATTAATATTTTATTAAACTATTTCAAATTATCAAAAGTAGTTTATTTTTATGATTCTGATTTTATATGACCAAAAATATTATTCATTTGACATATATTTTTCAAATTTTACCATGTAATTGATGTTTTATACATTTAATATCAAAATAATTGTTTTCGTATTTATGGTTAAAATTTGTTACCTAAGGTATTCCTCCAATAGGTAATGTACAAAATACTACATAAACCATAAAAAATATTATTATATAGAGTTACTAAAACCTTATTCAATCTTATATTTGATATATTGGCTACATGGTTCAACTTTCAAATGAAAAAAATTATTATATTATTTACACAACCTGGTGTAGTTTGATTTGTATTCATTCCCTTCCTTATAAAATGAATCCCCTCCATTATCATATTTAGAATAACTGGTGTAAAATATAATAAACATAAATTATAAAATTATCTTATAATAATTTATATAGATGAATTTTATGTGTTTTACTTCTTGAAATACTAATTCAAGCTTACTTAATAAGGTATTCAAATGAGGCCCTAGGGATACAAGGAAACATCCTATGTGACCTCTTTCAATTTATTTATTTTTATAACACTATTAAATTTTTTATATTCATCATAAAATAAGAAATTTGGTGTCCAATTTTTTAATGAATTTTATTTCTCCTAAATTTATTTTTAGAAAATAATTTTTGAAATTCTGAGACAACGCGCTAAGAGGGCATGCAGTTCCAAGGAATAGGGTGCATGCAAAAAACCTATGAATGAACATCATATTTTAATTAAATGTTCTTGGGTGGAGAAATTAGAACATTAATATCTTTCAAACAGCTTCTCAGACCAGAAATCCAAGGGAATCATTGTGTTCAAAATGGCCTTCTAACCATTGGCGCGACCAAACCACTACCGGTCCAGGTCGAGGGTGAACATTAGTTTTTGGATGTAATCATCATAAAAATATTTAATAAAAATATTTTTGTTGATGAGAAATGAGTTCTATTTTAATATAAATTTTTAAATAATTGTTTATTAATTTCAATAAAACTAGATGTCCTATAAGGCTATGACAATGAGCTAGCTATGATGAACACCGAATGATTGGAATATCAATATTGGGAAATGGATTGAAGTGTAGTGGATCAACAAATGATGAAGGTGCAATCACTCTCTATCAATTATCAATATTAATCTAGTTAGGGTGTGTTATTTAAATTATAAATTTTCTATGTTCTTGGAATTGAGGACGAATTTAGATCAACCCATGTACAAGTTGACCTTTGGATCTCTCGTTCTTGCAGGATGGTTACTTTTTCAGAAATAGTTTTGGGGATTTCATATCAAATTTTTTATCCATTTTTGTTGTATTTATATTTCCCTAATAATAGAATCAAATCACGATAGACCTGAATATCGATCATAGTCCAGTACTTTTGTTGATTATTTCTTTTTATTCACCTGTTCTTCGTTCGACATGTACGTTCATCGTTTAGTCAATAAATCGACACATTAAAATCGATCGACCGATTCACACTCATTATTTTGTGAAATTATTTGATATTGAAATTCCTAATTTTGGCACAAAATTATGGGGCTGAAATGATGATAGTTCCTGATTGATTGAAGTGGTGCGAGAGATATATCCACTCGAACAACTTTGCACCGAGAAGGATCAAGGTATGGAATGAAGCCCATGGCTATGAATATGGGAATATGAGGATCACATAACATCTTGTAGATTTAAAATAAGACCAGTAGAGTGATTTCGGGTTGATTCGGGCCCATTGATTCAGGTTAACCGGAATGGTTTGGTTTGTTCGGCGGACCTCGGGATATATTCAGTTGGTCTGAGCAGGTCTGACTAGGATTGGTCCCCACAAGCCCCTTTCCAAAAAAACGCATGTATCACCCCAACTAAGCATCAATTTTATGAGCCATCTATGGTGTTGGGACCTCGACAATGTAAAAACTCTATAGAGATTCTATAATTATGTTTTTGTGAATTCTAGTAGATATCTTAATGGTTTGATTTTATAACTGGTACTCTCGTAGTGGTGTAGGTCGTGGGTATTCCATACCACTCTTCATAGGTAGAGACGATACTCCCCATTTCGTGGGTGTGGGTTCATTACCTTTGGGCAGTTTTTCCCCATGATAACTATTATGGTAAAATAGGTAATCCCCTATCTGGCCAGTGCACAGTGCATCCAATATATTTATATAAATAGAGTGGGTACTCCCCTGCCAGGTTGGGTACTGGTCCTCTATTACAGTGTTCAGTACTCCATTTTTATTATAGTGTGTGCATCCTCCATACATAGTATTCTGATATAGTTGGTACTCTACTACTATGCTATGGAGTGGGTCATATAGCATGTGGTTGGTACTCCTCTAACATACAAGGGTGTGCCCCCCCCCCATAACAAATGAACTGATAGAGTTGGTACACCCCTATCATGTTATGGTACAGGTCATCTATTCACTGATTAGTACTGCCCTATAAGGTAGGGTGTATATCCTAGTTATGTGAAGTCATACTCCCCTTTAGGATCATGGTGTGGGTCCTTTATTAGTCATTATCACTTATTGGATCAGGGTGAAGGTCCTCAATTTGAGAGCTTCGCACCATCGTCCTGAGTAGCGATAGGGAGGGGTCCTCCCTTGTAGTTGTATCTCCCTCAGTTGTTGGGAACCATTATACGGAGTGGGCTAATCCACATGAAATGACCGATACCTAGATAATTAATAGTGCACCCTCAATGAGATGAGGTGAGGGTGACTCATTATAAGAGTATAAGAGGTTTCGTTAGATGATTTGGAGTAGGGCTCCCTCATTTGGGTATAGTGGGGAGGGCGGGCCACCCTACATGGGTTCCCTCAATATTTCGTTGGGAAGAAGGAAATTATGACTACACCTCTGGTGCTATGAATCAGAGTTAGGCCTGGTAGTATGTTCCCAATAGATCACGTTCTCTCAGACGAGTAGCATCTAAGATGTATCTAGTCATAGTGTGTGATTGCCTTGTTTTGTGTGTTACTTTTGAACCCCCAATGAGAATCTTGTTGTTGGATATGAGGTTAAAAAATATGATTTCTAGTGCCTCAAAAGTGTATATATAGATGTTCTAATTATATGTGTTGTTGACATATTATTGTGTTGATATGAATGTATCTTTTAGTGGTGTTTCCGGTGTGTTCTTTTACTTTTTTCCTCAGAGTTTCCAACTGAGTATTGTTTTTCACACCCCTAAAAAGGATTTTCCCGCGAAAGTTGTGACTTGTGTATATGACCAATGCTTTTTCAGAGTTCTAGGTAGAGTAGGACTAGGACCCAGACTAGAAAGTACCTTGTGAGATCAGACGAGGCAAGGTGTTTCTAGAAGCATCTTAAAGAATCCTTAGTACCCCATTTTCTGGTCGAACATTGCAATTGTTTTTTCTTAATGGTATTATATTCAATACTGGTTGTTTTTTATGGCATTACATTCCATTTTACTCTATTTGGGGGTTGTGGTGGTATGAATGCATTTTAATTTCTTAGTATTTTCACTTTCGAGAATCTATGGCTTGGAGTTGTGTGACTGTGTATATGTTCATAGGGAAATGCCTCTCTATTGTGGGATACGCCTACATAGAACTATTCACTAACCCTTGGCCTAGTGGAGGCATGCTTGGGGTTGTCATGAAATCTTCCTTAGTAGATGGGTCATGATAGATTGGTATCATAAGAGGTCGGTTCTACCATGATATCTCAGAGGTTATGAGTTTTGTTTGGGTCCACAATGTTAAGTGTTTCGAGTTCGAAATTCTTCCCAGGGTGTCCAGTGTTGGTGTGGAAGCTATCATATGCGTACAATAGGACACTAAATAATTTTGTTTACCTTCTATATGAAAACAGCGGTATCATGGATAAATGATGGAAGATGAATTGTATAGGAATGGGTTTAAATTTCCATCTCAATATTGAGTAAACTCACCAGGTATACTCTTTGGGATATGGTACATATTGTTATAATTCATGATTCTTCCCCGTAGGCAGTCTTCTAGGATTCCACCATTATATCAAGAGGATGATGTTTAGGGTAATAAGATATTGTTGTAGGATTTTGTACCGTAGAAATAACCTTCAGGTGGAGTACAAACAATACAACCACCTATATAGTTTCATATAGAACTCGTAGTAATGGAATATGAGATGTGCATGTTGAGAGAACATCCTGTGTTTTGAGGATAGTTACCCCTCAGGTTCTATTGTGCACCCATCTTTCATGTATCTAAGGACTAGCTGTAGGAAGTGACCATGTTTTCTATTCAGCTGGGATACCATTAGATCAGATGGTGGTGATCCTTCCACGTGTCTCAACATGGTGAAAGTGGGGTTTAGATTACCCTATATTTCAATGAGGTGACGCTTCTATTCATAGTGTTGAAGACCCATTCTCAGAGAAGGTTCCCTCACTATAAATGATAAGGTACAGGAATTTCCATGAGCTTCTACAACTTTGAATGGATGAAATTTTGGAATCAATGCATTCATAGAGGTATACCAACCTTCACAGGTACTCAATGGATATGATACACATCCAATGATTCAGTGATTGGTCCTTTGATAAAGGTGTTCATAGGGAAATCCAAGACAGTGTTATTTCTCTATGCATTCCAGCTTATGGTAGGGTGATAGAGGAAAAAAAATGTTGTTGAGGATCCCTCGGCTGAGAAATTCATCCAATGATGTTTTGGGAAAGCATGGAAAGATAGATACGTAGGGTAGAAGCTGTGGAAGATGATCTTGGTGAGGAGAAGGAGGGGGTATACAATTTGAAATGTTACCACCACCACCCTTGGTGATCCACACAAGTCACATGGTTCTGGATGATATGGGTGAGAATAGCTCCATGTTGTTGGGGCTTATGACCTAGAGGATCCAAGAGATATTCGAGGCATGGTATATGTTTTTTTCTTTTATTTCATGAATTAGTGGACACAAGTGAAATCCATTCACTTATTCCATAATTGTTTTTGAGGAATTTAGGTTCTAATTAATCGGTGGTCTTGATCCTCACACTTAGAGACTCCTATTGGAGGAGACCCAATGATCAAACTTTAGAGCTGAGAGTGTGACCCGTCTCTTGGATATAACTGTTGTATTTAGGATCCCATATTCATAGTGTAGTGGCCTTATGCAGTATTTATTCATATATACTACAACCATTCATACCCAAATTTACTATTTTAGGAAAAGGGTGTAGTGTGTCTGTGATGATGAAATGGGGTTTCCTTATCGGTGAAAGGGAAACCCAGGAAGCATATGATGGACTCTTATAAAGGGATTGCTGAGAAAGGGGTTCATGAAACCTAGTGTTGAGGTACGGTGGAAAAATCCCTTGGTATATCATATTTTGAGTGAGGTTTTGTGATGAAGTGGTGGAGCAGTTCCTGTCCCTACCAGTGGAGTTTATCTACTCAAATTATTTTTCATAAGATTGTTTCTGTGGTGGAATAGTTAGACCCTATGATGCTTTCATAGTATGGAATGGTTTCTTACCATCCATAATCTGTTGGGTTTGCACTATTGTGGGCGGAATTGTTTCTATTTTACCAAGTTGTGTATTAGTTGGCGGTTGTAGAGAGAGGTCCTATTATGACCCAACATTCTCTCTTGGGAAGGAATGTTTTGTTCATAAATACCCCTATTTTTTCAGCATTAACCTTGATTGTGTAATGCTTGGGGAGGCAGTTGTACATTTCTTCCAAGTGTGTAGGTGGACTATGGAGTTCTTTCAGTATCTCTTTCAGGATAGCGTGGATGTGAGCCACTAGACCTCGTGACTATAGATGGACCATGGTGCTTGATGATATACCACTTTTCGTAGATAAAGAGACATGTGTCAATCATTTCACGGTGTTTTACTAGTATAATATTGACATAAGATTGGTTTATCTAAATGGTTCCTCTGATTTCAAGCTTTTATACAACACAATGTCCCCTGATGAGCTCATTATTGTGGGATCCCATATGAGATTTCAATTTTTCCCTCCCTTGAGTGTAGAATGTTTTTATGAACAAAAATATCATTGGTGGGGAGAATTTAATGACCCAAACTATTCCGAAAAATTTTTAAAAAATATTTGGGAAAATTATTAGACTATGTGCTAAGACGATGTGTAGTTCTGAGGAATGGTGTTCATGGAAAAATCATTGAATAATGTGCAGTTTTTAATTAAATGTGCTCTGGAGGTGAACAATGAACATTAATATCTGTCATAGGGTTACCTTAATTAGAAATCTAAGGGAACCATCATGTTTATAATGAGAAAATAACCTTAGTAAGGGTCTAAACTTGACCATCATAGGTTGAGGGAAAAAGATAGTTTTTGTATATAATTGTCATTAAAATATTTAATAAAATTATTTTTGTTCATTGAACAAGAAATTTCTAATAATATAAATTTTTTCAAAATTCTACTGTTATTTTCATAACACGGGAAATCCTCTATGGAAAGTACAAGGATCCACATATGATGAACACCGAAAAAATGGAAGATCGAGATCAAGACTTTGATTGAAGGAGTGGTGTATCGACAAATGATGATGGCACAATCACTCTCCATCCAAAATCAAATCATATCTTGGTATGGTGCGTTGTTTATATTCCATCGTTTTCTAAATCATGGAATTATAGATGAATTCGCATCAACCCACAAACTAATTGTCCTGTGAATCACTCATTCGTGCAGGAGGGATCATTTTTCCTTAATTTTTTGGGGTATTGTGTATCTAGTTTGTTTATACATCATTGTTAGATTTCAATTTCCCTTCTAATTGAAATGAAATAAAATCAACAAGAACATTAATCGTTGGCTGTTTCTATTTTTTTACTGAAGATTTTAATTCCCCCATTACTCATTCATTGCTAGTTTTGTTCATTTAGCTTGAAACTCACCACGTTTTTATCTATCAATCGTTGAACACTCAATATTTTGGGTATCAATATGATCGTGTAAATCTAGAATTAGTACAATTCGATGGTTGTGCGACAACAACGATGTGGAGTGTATTGAAGTGGTGTAGGAGATATCGCCACTCAAATAGATTTATGCTGGGGAGGATCATGGCATGGATTGAAGCCCATGGTATTGAAGATGGAGACCCAAGGATCGTAGAACTTCTTCTAGATTGTAAATCAGACCAACATAGTAAGTCTAGTGGCCCACGATGGTTGCCACGTACTAGTGTGGTGGATATCTACCTCCCACAATAGCGGACTTGGGAACATGTAGTGGGTGTTGTGGGTGGAGAGATGTGAAAAACATCCTTGTGATCAGATGCATGTGGTCGGGCCACATGTGAGATTCCTAGTCCAATAGAGTCGACCTTTTGGATGGGGGTGGTTCACCCCTTTGTGCCGACTGACATGGATCACATCCAAGATACATATAGGATAAAGAAGGCCCACTCGATGTGGGTTGGATCCGGAGAATTGGGCTACAGGTTGGCTTGGTGGGTGGAACCTCTCATACCTAGTTGTGGAGTTCCAGGCCCCCATATCGGGGCAGGACCAGTTGGGGTAGGCTGGGTCTAGCTGGCTAGGTTGCCCTGGGGGGGGGGGGGGGGGTCGTGTCAGAAACAGTGGGTGGGGTCAGACCCGTAAGGTTAGGTCAGGTCGGTCTGACCAGTTTGGCCTAGTCCAAGACCCCACATGCCACATTCCACTAAAACGCCGGTTACGTACAAACGGAGTGTCCATTTGATGATCTGTAAATGGAGTTAGGACCCTCTAGAAGAGACATCCCATTTGATATTCTCAGAGTCAGGTTTTGTGGATTTTTTCAAACAACCTAATTGTTTGAAGGTACAATAGGTACTATCCAAATAGTATAGGACATGGGTTTTATTACATCTCTGCTTAGGTGGAGAGGAGAATCCCAAAGTCATGGGTTCTAGTTCGTCACCTTGTATAGTTTTTCCCATGATATCTATGATGGTAGAATATGCACTCCCCTATCATACCAGCCTACAATCCTCCATTATTTTAATATCAATAGAGTAGGTAACATCCAAGGGTTCAATTACCCCATACTAAACAAACTGATACTGTTTGTACTCCCCTGTCATACTAGGTTGTGGGTCCTATAATCACTGAGTATTACTCCTCTATTGGGTAGCATGTGGGTACTCATTATAAAAATTTGTACAACCTTGTGGGAATTCAGTGCAGGTCATTTTTGAGTCATACTCCATGATAGGATCTGGGTGCAGGTCCTCACATTTATATATGCCCAACCACATCCCATGTAGTGGTGAGGAGTGGTTCCTACCTTAGAGTTAGAGCTCCCTTGACTATCAGACATTGTATCGAGGAGAGAGCCCATCCACATGATGATAAAAATATCAATATAGTAAATAGTTCTCCCATGATCTACTATGGTGCGGGAAACTCCTCATATGAGTGGTAGATGTGTCACCAGATGGTTAGGAGGAGGGTACCCCCATCTGTGTAGAGTGTACAGGGCATGCGTCTCCACTACGGTTCCCTCAATCACGTGTTTGGATAAAGGTAGTGATGAATGAACCTCTGGTGATGAGAACTAGAACTGGGCCTAGTAGGATGTTCCTAATAGATCATCTTATCTCAAATGGGTGCATCTAGGATGGATTTTCTCATGGATTATGATCTCCTGGTTTTTGTGTCTCCTTTCGAACATGTGATGGGAATCTTTTTTATGGGAATAAGGTTGGAACCATATGATATTTAGTGTCTTGGAAGAGTATATATGGATGTTCTTGTTATACGTGTTGTTTAAATATACCTTGGTTGATATGACTGTATATCCTTAGTGGTATTTTATTTGTGGATTTTTACTTTTTGTATCAGGGTTCCCTAATGAATATTGTCTTACTCACCCCTGCTTGGGTTGTTCCTGCATGTGTAATGTCTTCTGTAGAAGAAAAATGCTTTGTCGGAGTCCTAGGAATAGAATTACCAAGACCATAACAAGATGGTTCCTTGTGATATTAGACGATCTGAGGTGTTTCTAACATCATCAGTAACCTTGTTTGTATGCCAGACTTCGCTTTTATATTTTTCTTAGTGGGATTGTATTCTATCGTAGTTGGGATTTACTAGTTTACCTTTTGTCATATTTTTTTTTCTGGAGTTGTGGTAGTATTCATGCATTTTATTTACATTGTGTTTTTACGTTACAACCTCCCTATATATGAGTTGTGTTCATGTATACAAGATATTAGTCAAATTCCTCCCATTTGTGGGATTTCCACCTCACCTCTAATCACCAACCCTGGCCTATTAGAGGTGGCATTGGGGTAGTAATACAATGTTCCCTAGGTGATCGGTCCTGAAAAAAATATAATCAATTTTTTAATAAATATGTAAACCCTATTATCCACATCATTTTTCAATGATTGGGAAGTGAAATTATCACTCATGTGTATGTTTTTACTACCCCCACCACATAATGATACATTTTATTTTCAATCACCATATTTCATGAAATGTTTTTATAATTGATATAAATTTTATATATGAAATTTATGAAATAACTATGAATATGGAATTATAATATCATATCTACCTTCATTAGTTCTCATCTTTTATAATATGCTTGTGTTGCTCAGGGGTATGTGTGGACTACCACCTCTACGAATCATTAGATTCAATTTTCATTTATATATTACCTAAATAGTAACAAGAGTGTATTTATGGTATATATATTTTACATATATAAATATTACGGTTCAATAATGGTAAAATAAAATTTATCTTTATTTACGACTTTTCATTAGAAAAATAAATATGTTTTCATGTGTACGTATGACATATTGCCTCTACTAATGGTGGAAGTAATTTCTAAATATCAACATTTTATGGATGAATATATATATATATATATATAATTAATATGTACCATATTTATTTCATGATTAATATTATTGAAATTTTGGAACCATGATCAATGCTCACGACATGGAAAAAATAAACTGCAACTCTCATAAAAAAACAGATTAGTTCACACCAAGAAAAAATGATTTTAATAATGAATTATTAATAAATAGGCATTATGATGCAATAAGAATATTATATATGATATTAAAAGTTTATATAAATATTTTTATATGTACATTATATTTAAATTTATTATAAATGGGTTAAAAGTAATTATATAGAATTTCAGACAAGAGAGTTTGGTTTATTTAATCGTCTCATCGTTATTTTGGATTGAGTAGGTATACATTTCCATTAGGGAAATAATATTTTATTTTTATTCTATATCCAACATATATTTCTTCTACACTAATTATTTCAATAAATTATATATTTTACATTCATTTTCGCATTCAATGTATTAAAAAGTATTGAATAATTTTTTTAAGGAAAATTGACTTTATTTTACATTCAACCAAAGAACCTTTTTCTTCCATGTAAATTTTTTATTTATAATATTTCCAAATATTATTTTACAGTTATATAATTATTTATTAAATTATTTTTTACCTGTTCTTTCATTTTAATAATTATTTTAGAAATAAATATTCTTGTCCTCTTCCAAATGATGCACTTTTTTACCAATGGTTCAAATAGAATAATTGTTTTAATCTTACTCATATGAATAGAATTTTATAACATTATGAATAAAATTTTAATTGATTAACAATTTAAAAAAATTTATGGGGATTTCTAATGGAAAACGTATCCTAATATTTAAGGAATTTTTGAATATATTATTTGAAAATTAATATGGTATTTTCCCAAAGTAATTTTTATACTATCATTTTCATATATATTTTCCTATGTAAACAACCTATATTTAATAATTTGATTTAATCGGGATATGTCATAGTGACACCATTCACCAATTATTTATAAATTATTATTGATCAGTTTGATTGGTGATATTATTAACATTTCATTTTATAATTTTTCTAGTATAGATATTTAATGAATATTATGACATGTCAACTATGTTGTATCGAATTTTCATAGGATAAAAGAACTATAAATTATTAATTAGTAGATTGGATAAATAATTACATATCCCATCAATGTATTACTAGGTCCCATGATAACAAAAAGGTTTGTTACTTTTTGAGGACTTGCCTACTTCTATAATATATCTTTGAATAAGGCCTCAATAATATGATTATTATGTCTAACGATATGCATTTCATTATTATAAAATATTTTATCGATGTACACCTGATTTTTAGATTTGTTATTTCATCCATATATAATATTAATTCTATTGGGATTATAACTATATCATTATTTAATCATCATTTATTCCTTTTATATTATTTATGATCTTTTTCTGATATTTTATATTATATTTTATACATTCCTTTAATAAGGTACTGAGATCACCCATTTATTATGTTTCATTTTTTACCTCGATCTTAGGATGTTTACCATGAATGATGTTAAAGTATATTTATGTTATAAAAAAGTATTCCAAAAAAATTATTTATTTTATGATTTCAAATGTAATGCGAGATTCAGGTATGTATCTTGTTATCTGAGACTGTTAATCTATTAAATCCTCTGGGAGGTGATCAGTTGTCTCTAGAAATAATTTAACAAAGTTTCTAATTATTCAAATCTATTATTGTTGGGGGTATTTATAGATGGTCTCAATGAAATTTTGGTAAATTTTTTTAAAAGATGGATTATAGAACATATTTCTTTAAAAGGCATTGAGTATATTCCTATGTTTAAGAAAACATCCCAATGCTTAATTTATTTATATGTTTTTAGATTTTCATGTCACCAAATACCTACGTGGACTCTATTTGTTGATATAGTTTTGTAAAATATGTATATAGGGGTGATAACCATAATAATAGTTAGTTGAATTTTATGTTAGACATTATTCATCCACAATGTGATTGTGCCATTCATGTGCCCTCAGTTTGATACTCCTATGGGTTAAGTTTGTGTTGGCAGATATTTTATTTAGATAATATTATTAAGGATTTTAATATATTACTTCTATGAATTAACTTCATTGAAAATAATGTTTCAGTGATTGAGAATAATGTATATTGGTTTAAACATTCTATAAATGATTTTATTAACTATTTTGTTTAACATTATGACTGTTATTTCTCATAATATTCTTTTTGCATTTAGATAATTGATTGATCTAGAAGGAACCATCTTAATGATAAATGTAACCGACAATGGAATGAATTTCATTATGATAAAAAATAATATGGGAGTATGACGGTAAAATAATTTAAATATTTCTCATTATAAATATCATTATATGGTTAAGAAAATCATATTGGTTGAGTTTCTTGACATTCAAAAAAATATAAAAATTATGTTTCTTTATGAATTTGGAGGTAATAAGATTAACTTTTCATTATTTCATTTATATTAGAATAATTAGTCATTGAAATAAGTTAGAGAAATGCGAACATGATTTATGAGTTGAGAAATAGGTAATAAAAATGTAATTGCGGGTGAAAAATGAATATTTTAGCGGAGGGATCAGAATTTCAACATAGTGTCCCATTTTTGGTTTGATTTCATCTATATGTATATAATGAGTATTCTTTAGGTCAATTTCCTAATGCAATGGGTAAATCATGCACTGAAAAGGCCATCTATTATAATAATCATCAATGAAAAAGTATTGTAGTGTTTTAGTGTTGGGATTCAAGAAGTATCTCATATAAACATTATAGAAAAGTTATTTTCATTAAATGAATCATGAAATTTCTATAGATTTTTCTATATTAGTATCTCTTCGGGTATATGAAAACATATTTTTAATGGTACTAAATAACCAATATATGTTATTTATTGGTAAGGTGATATTTTTGGATTACATATTCTAAGGGAAAGATAAACATTAATGTGTTCCTGATGTTTTGTTGATATTTTTTTTACTATAAAGAGATGAATGAAATTGATATAGTGAATTGGATATTATTGAAATTTTTAAGTGATGTGATTAAAAATTAATTTATTACATCCTTTATTATGTTTATTTCCTTTATTTATTTATTATATATATTCTATATTATGTTATTTTATTTTAGGAATAATGATTATATAAGTTTTTTAATATTATATGTTTTCTTCAACTATTAATGGTGATTTATGTTATGAGAGTCATTTAATAATAAATATGGTAAATTTAAACAATTTTATTATATGAAAAAATGATATACATTTATTTATATTGACAAAATTTTATTCAAATATTAAGGATGGTTTTTTTTTAAATTTTTATACATATTTTGAAGGATCCATTAGGATTACTATTTATTAAATTGAATAAGTTGAACATTATAGGATATTTTTTGTGGTTTTATAGATTAATATATATATATATATTTATTCATATTAAATAAAAAGTACTACCCATTATTGCTTTCTTAAATATTTGTTGAAATAAGAGATTATTGTTCATTACTTTAAAGATCCTATGTACTATTAAAATTTATTTTTTGTGTTTTTGGAATGAAAAATTCAGCTTGTATATTCATTTTTATGAAATTGATATAAAGGAGAAATTCTTCTAATCCCAAATATATTATAAAAATATTCATATGAAATATAAATAAATATAGTAATTACATTTTACTATGTTCCCTATCATAATATTAAAAGAATCCTTTGTCTTTAATAATTTTATCATGAAATAAAAATATTACGATTTTACAATTAAATATAATTAATTGATGGTATTTTAACCCTTCACTCATTTAGAGAATGGTTGACATTGACAATCTCATGGATATATAATATGTTACTTTTTTTAGTGATAAGATGTAAATTTTCTCCTCTGCGAAATTTTTTCATCTTCACACTAATTTTCTCTTTATTTCGGATCCAAAATATGTTATATTACATAAAATGATTATGTTCATCACTTTCTAATTTAGAAAGAATTATTATTCTCATTTTTTATGATTTTGAGATTCTGTAAAGGTTCATAATTTTATGATCATGTTTATGAGTCATGGGAGCATTTCTCTATGGTTTATGAATGTAACACCATAAAAATTTGGATTAAAAGAATAATAGATTTGACATAATTGTCAAAATAAATCAGAGAGATTTAGTAGAATTGTTATATAATATAAAAATATTATTATTAAAATTTGATTGTTATATCCTATATGTTATGTGGGATGTTATAAACACGAGTAATAATATAATAGAAAATATTTATAATGGTCTTAATCTTCACAAATTTACTGATTAATCATTAGGGAAAAAGAACTCAATTTTTACTGAATTTATTTTTATGCTGAAAATGTTAATCAAAAATGTATTTCCTATAATTTTTAATGAAAATTTAAATTAATTTATAAAACATTTTATTTTTATTTTCCTTAAATGAATGATTATTTTGAAATATTTTTATGAAAATTAATTATGGTGTATTTTGGTATTTTTATATAATGATTAATTTTTCATTTAATAGTGAAAAATTAGGATTAGTTAAATACTACAATTTTTTCATTAAGTCACATAATATAAAGGTCCCATTATATTTTAGATTTTTTATTAATTTAATATGTGTTATATTTAGATTTTAATAATGTAATAAATACCATTTGAATTGGTAATATTTATATGTTTTATATAAGTTAATGTATATGCATAAAAAATATATTTTTTCTCTAAAAAATATTTTCTCATCACATTTTATGCATTTATATTATTATTTATTTCTTCCTCCTATAAGGAGATAAACATGAAAAATTGAATCCATATTTACATATAAGAGGACCAAATTATGTTAATATATCCCTTTTATTTTTTATAAGTTTGAATGGTAACTATGATAAATATTTGTCCCCACATTGATGGAAATATGTGTAATAAATGGTTAAAACGATGAGATAAGGTTTAAAAATAAACCCACAACATACCATTATTTATTTATATGATATTAATGATACCACACACATCCAAATTCTAATTTATAGTATTTTGTTTCATTTTTTCATTAATATTAATATTTTATTATTTTTTTGTAATGAAAAATAGATAATGTCATTATCATACTTTTAAATAAATTTTCTATATTCACAGAAGTAAAAATAAAAAAATTTCAATGAAATAATTTTTTATTTTAAGAATAATAAAATTTTATTTAGGATGGTAATGTATTTCATATTTTTAGTGAATATATAATTTGTCTAAATTGTTAAATGTCACTCACACAATACTTGTTAAATGAGATGAGAAGTTAATGTAAATGATTTTTATAACATTAAAGTTAATATTTTGTAATGAATTTATTTTTCATATAATCATTAATGTTAATAGAAATTATAATTAAGTTTTAAAAAAATTATATTCTAATTCCTTTGTTTTCATTAGGCCTTTAATTTCAATGAAAATTAATTCTTTCAAATATTATATTATATATTTTTTATGAAAAAATTTGTTTTATTGAATATATTAAGACTAGTAGAAAACATGAAACAAGACATTTAATTTGATAAGTGGTCGAAAATATCATTACATATTCATTAAAAATCTGATTTCTACCTTATATGTAAAATTATAACCCTTTAAGACTGAACAAATCATTATCATAGTTAAGGATACAATTGGTCAATAATGTGGGTGAAACAAATAAATATGTTTAAAATGACACTAAAATAATTAAAATTTTTATTATTTGAATAGATTTAAACTATATAATATAATATATTATAAATTCCAGATACATTGTACTGTTTTCCATTGAAATTCAATTTATTTTTATTTATATAACTCTTTCAATTCCATATTGTTCGTTTCGCTCTCTATAAAACGTGACCCCTCCTTAATCGTATTTACAACTCCTCAAGACATCTAGATTGGACCAAACCAAACCAATTCTATTATTAACTTCTATACACATAATGTTTGTAGTTTTATCTTCGTAAAATACAACTCCAATGATCCTTGTGAAGAGATCAAAAAGATATGTACCAAAAAAAGGTAATCATCCTACCCGACATCATTAAATATATTATTCATTCCCCTTCTGTATATATTTTAGTTACAATAAAATAAAAAATTCAATAACCTTGATATATTAAAATTTTATTAAAATTATGAAACACCATTATCCATCACCATTTCTATCATGTAAGAGGTGAATGTATCCTGCTTGCGTAAATGTGGACTACCACCACCATGCTGTAGAACAATTCTTTTTCGATCACCATCATTCATGGATTGTTATAATGATGAGTTTAAATATTATATATGTTATATATTTAACGTTTATTCTTATTTAATTATAATATCATTTCTTCCTTCTTATATTCTCATTTTATGGATCACGATAACACCACTCTTGCATTTATGTGGAATGCCACCTCTACGGAGAGATGTGTTTACTTTGTTGTTTCTACTTTAATTACATGGTAATAAGTCTATATTTAATATATATATTTGTTATTTATGATTCAAATATTGGATTATAATAATAATATAATATTTTTATCTCTATATATTTATATCTTTTCATTATAAAATGAAAAAAGCATTCTTCTGTTTGTACTACCTACCTTTTTCTGAAATGTGTAAATCATTTTTTCATTTATAATTTTTATAAATGACTTAATATATATATATTTCATATATATGATATTTTTAACATTATTATAATTTTTTAGACAATTTATCCATGATTAATGTTCATGTACTGTAAATTCAAAACTAAAACTATTAGGAAAAACAAAATAGTTAACACAAAAAAAAACAATGATTTCAATAATTACTTATTTTTAAATCAATATTGAACTATAATAAATGGATCATATATTATGTAAAAATAAAATGAAAATTAATTTTTATTATGTATAATAAATTTATATTTATTATAGAGGATCATAAATGAACTTATAAAGAAATTTTGAGTTGATGTAATGGTTTATTTCATAATATCATCATTATTTAGGGTTATTTATGTTAACATTTTTATTAGGGAATAATATGGACCTTTTATATTAAACCCAATCCAATTTTCTTAACCTATTTTTATTTCTATAAATTAAAAAAAATTATTTCATTCCTCACACCCTATGTACACCAATGTCAATTTTTTTTAGGAAAATATAATTTCATTTATTTTCATCAACTACAATTTTCATGGATGTAAATATTTACATTACAATGTTTTCATTAGTTTTATTTACTATTTTATAATGATTTATTAAATTTATTTTTACCAATGATTGAATTTTTGTAAAATTGATTAAATGAAATCTTCTAATTTTTTTTCCAATTTAGGTAGTTTTAAGAAAACTTGTAAATGGAATCATAATTTTTACCAAAAATTCTGGAATAATTTTTTTCAACAAGATGAATAATCATTACGTATAATATTAATTTAATATTTTCCATGGTTCTTATCAAGGAATTTTTTCAATTATATTTTAAAATTTTATATTTATATTTAGTGATTTCAAAATGAAATGTTTGTTTTCCTCATGAAATTATCTAATGATATTTTTATTGAATTTTAATTTATGTCATAATCTATTATTGAATCTAAATATTTAACGACAAAATATTATAATGACACCATCGACCATTTTCACATATATGGTCGATGTTCTATTTTTATGGTGGTTTTTTAACATTCAATATGATAGTTATTCTATAATAAAAAGTTATTAAATTTTATGTGATGTTGAACATATTTTATTGTTTATTCATATGATGAATGTATTTGAAATTATTACTTTACATATTGGAAGTGGAAGTATATACATGGTTGATACAAAAAATTAGTCACTAGAGACATAATATTATGGGTATTTGTTTGAGGTTGTACACATCTTTATATGTTTTATTGGAATGAATATTTCATGGAATGTTTACATTTCTCAAAATAATTTATTAAATTATTTTGAAATCAGTTATTAATGTCCATGTATTATTCAAATACAAATTTAATCCATGGATAAATTTCACGCTCATGTGATTTTTTATAGAAATATTTGTTCATACTTTATTCATATAATATTATTAATACCTTATTTGTTATATAATAGATTCGGTTTTATACATTTCCTTAGAAAAATTTTGTGCTCTCCATTTTATTATGTTTTCTTTTCCCCATGATCCAAGTATTATTACTAAAAATGAAATGAAAGGACATTCAAGGGAGAATAATAATGTTCTAAAATAAAATATTTCGTTTCATTTCATTCTCTAAAATATAAGGAGATATTTATGTTTGTATGTAGTCTACAATACTACTAAAAAATTTGGCATATTTGGATGCATTCAATAATATCAGGTGACAATTTAATAGAGTAACCACTTAGCTCTGGGATACAAGGTTAGTGGTATTTATAAATAAGTCTTGGATTTAATCTAATGGTTTATATATCAACTTGTTAGGGATCTACGCATAAAATATCATCTAATATGAATTGAATAATTTTATTATTGAATGAATAAGTGAAAATATGTTCTTTAGATTCAGATCATTTTAGCCTATTTTTATTCAAAATTATATTTGGCTCTCCAAATCACCTCATCCAATAATGAAATCATCAACACATGTGAAATTTAAGTATTAATAATTATTAAACCATGACTAATGGAATGAACTATGAAGTGAAATTTATTATAATAATTATGATTTAGAATAAAAATATCATTTAAAACAACTTTCTAAGTGGGAAATAAAATAGTGAAACCAAGTGCTATCTCACACCCAAACATGAATATTTTTACCCTAAGAAAAATCCAAATTTCCAAAAATGATGCCCGGTGATATTTCATTTTTAGTAAGATTTTAAAACCATAAGAAATTAAATTTATTTTAGTTGTTTTAAAAAGTAATAACTAATTAAATGATTCAACCTCAATAAGAATGAAAATCTGTGTTTCATATATAGTATAAGATCATATTTCAAGTATATGAATTAAACTATTCGTAGAAAAGAATTAAAAAATTAACTATGACACTAAATACCTATTTATGTCTGTGATGACCATTTCATTTAAATAATTCTACATCGTATCTAATAATAATGTCAAATTTTTATGAATGACAATATACATGATTATTTCATTTAAACTGATGGAAACCATGAGCATTCAAATTTCAAAACATAGTTATATTTACATTCATGAATATAAAACATTGATATTTCAACCCATGTTATCTAATTTTTTATACTTTTATTTATTCCCCTCGTTATTTATTATTTATTTATTTCATTGTAGTTATTTGTTATGGTGTAAAGTTTTCTCATAATAGATTCACACACGTAGGCCAATATAGTATAGAAGTAAAAATGAGGGGATAATCAAACATCCTGTGGAAAAATAATATACAATATTAAACTAAAATTTACCTATATTAAATATACCATTAGTTAGATAGAAATTATTCACACATCATGGTCTAGTGCATTGATATGTGGATATGTGAAATGAAATTTTTATTACAAAAAATCACATAGAGAGTAACGAAAACATCATTTTTTTATATAGACAGTACATATAATATTATTTATAAAAAACAAATTATAATGAAATATATATTTAATGTAAAAATAATTCTTAAAATTTAATTACATTACTAATATTAATATCATTAAATGTTAAATAAAATTGAAAAATGTATATTTTTCATACACTATTAAAAAAATTCATGATTATATGGGAATTTGATATTATTATTTATGAATATAAGAAAAAATTAAAATCATATGGCTCAATAAATACTATGAATAACATATATTAATAAAAATAATTAAAAATAATAATGTTTAAAACAAACATAATAAACATTGGAATTTATCCTCCCCCAAAACCTATAATTTTCATTTCCCTTAATAAAACTGAATCGAATTTTGGAATGAAATATGTTACCTAACATGTGTCACGTATATATGGATTCTTGAAGGTGCATTTTTTATAATAGGGACTCAATATGGGGTTCATGGATGTGAATAATCCAATAATCCATGATTGGGAATGAAAATTGAGATTCATCATTTTTAAATTACTCACCCAAAAAATGATAGACACCATTGTTAGTATGTCTTCCAAACCACCATAAATGATGACCGTTTGGAGGAAATTTATGCTTTGCATCAAACATATTGACATTATTCCAAGAGAATATGAGAAAATTAATGGTGACGCAGTCATATAAAGCCTTTTTTCATTAATATTATATTCTATAGATCTCATATGAATCTATATATAATTAATTACAATATTGAATCTATAGTTTTTTTAAAACATAACCAATACCATTTTAATATCGTTTTATAATGAATAAATAGGCATGATTTTAGTAGTGATTTTTGGATGAATTATGGTATGAACACATTGTATAATTGAGTCTCAGAATTGATTCCTTGTGGTGATTTGGAACTTTTTTAGGAATTTATTTAACTAAAATATTAGTTTTTTTAATATAGATATTTATTTTGTTCATAAGCTTTTGGAACATGATCCTCAACCCCATACCAATGATATATTTCATGAATTTTCTTATTTATTAAAATAGATAATAATTAAAAAATAATTAACCTTGTCCATTATAAAATATATAATATTTATTCTCATGAATTAAACATTTATCGTCGAGTCATACATTCATGTGTACAATGACTGTACACATTTTGATCAATATTCATTATTATAATAATTAGTATGTTTTGAAATGAATTAATAAGGAATCCCCAAAAGTTCAATTCCCTATGCATCAAAAATATCATTAAAGAGATGGGTATTTTTTTTAAATGTATTTATTTTGAGGATATTACATAATCTTTTACAATGTGTAAAAAATATATAATATTCATTTACATCATGAAATAAATCTATCCATTTTATTTTTGAATCAAGTACCTTCCTTGTAGTTATTTTAGGACCAAAGTCACCCCACATGCATGATTATGGAATAACATGATGATAGATGTATCATCAAGGTTTATAACACATTATTATAGAGGATTTCAATTAAATATTTTTGAAATATTGGGGTCAACCATAATGTAATACCGCACCTCAATCCAATGTCAATCCAATTGTTTTTTATTATATTGAAGGGAATCCAATTATGAAAAAAAAAGATTCTACATAGTAACACACAAAGGGTTGATATTCTGAAAAATATAGAAGTTATCAATTAAGAGGGTTTTCATCATTTGGTATTTGTTTTATAGAAATATTTAAATATCAATGGTATGTAGCTAATATTGCATTCAACAATATTTTATACGGCCAATTTTTTTTTGAATTTCTATAACAAACACCTAAATTATGATATTCCATAAAATAATGTGTGTTTAATCATCATGAATCATCAATAAATTTTTAATTGATGATTTATCTTAAAACACCACCACTTTATACCCAACGATATATGAATGAAACATTACCAGAGTAAACACTACGATACTGAATTATTGTATCATTATTTCATAGTTCATGTGTGTTGGGTTTTAAAATTAAGATGCACATTAAATTACTGGATAGGTTTGATCATCACGGTATAAAATAAAATCCCAATTAGAATTTTTGGAGGTATCATACATTATTTCAATGGATACACATATAACAGCCTAGATCTGTACAACTAGATCTAGTGATAGAATCATGATATTTATATGTTTTAGATGATACCAATTATTGAAAATAGAGCATTGTTGATATAACTATTACATTATTTTATATGATTAATGTATTCACAACAATGAAATATAAGAGAGGGAACCATAAATTTTAATATTAATTTAAATTGAGAAACATAGTATATATTTTCCATGAAATATATTAAAATAATTAAATAATAATCTTCCCATATAGTAACTCTCATTGAGATATCAAACAAAAACTATTTATTCACATTGAGAGGAAATGAAAACATTGGGAAGTGTGCACTTATATGATCAGTAAGTGTAAACATGTGACATATAAATTGATGATAATAAGTTTCTATAAGATAAGAATAAATTTATGTAAACCTAATCATAATTTATAAAAAATAATAACCATTCATTATGACATCATAAATAATAATTAAGGAATAAGGATTAGTTTTGAATATTCATTAATAAAAAACAATCCATGAGTGAGGAACCTAAACATAATTTATATATTTTTGTTATTAAAGTATTCCACATGCCTAAGAAAATAAATCTTATTTCTAGTGTACTAAAAAACACATCATCACTTAATCAGATAACACTAACCACTCCTGTACCGAAACATATAGAAAGGATATCCACCAAAACATTAATCACATAATATGTTTGCATTGATGACCTATGTAACTTTTTAGGTCTTGGGCTACCCACCTACATCCCCTAATGTTCTTGGTAAAATTACCCATATACACTCTTGGGATTGTGCCAAATAACCATATACACTTCACCTCATGATTTACAATACAATACCCATATATTAGAAGGTTATAATTGACCCACCAATTATTTAATAATAGTCCATGTGTATTTATTCCCTAAGAACAAAAGATCATTCATCATTCCATTATAACCTAATTAACACGTAGGGAATAATTCATATTTCATACAGCCAGCCATAAAATATCATCACCCTAAGATATATACTGATAATATATGGATGGTATCATATGTTCATATAACAAGTGAATCATAACAACATATAATGGTTTTTTACAAAGAGGAGGAATAATTTTATACATGAATTAATGAATGTATGGAGAATGTAATTAAAAATTGTCGTTATTTAAGTAAAATTTAATACAAAATCGGAGGAAAACCAAAGTATAATATCTTTTTAAAAATAAGGAATCTAGGAAATTTATCATCATTATAAATATTATTCCTGATGGAGGGAATATCCATTAATGTTGTATATACTTTAAAAACATTCTATTCCCATTTTCTCAAAAATTCCAAATGGAGTGATATAGAAAATATTCAGAAAGAATCATTTCTATTATTTTAAATGAAACTATAAAAGAGTAAAAAATACAATTACAAATTATTTAATTATAGAAAAAAAATCATTAAAATAATTTCAATAACAAGGAACATGAAGAGAAATATTCTTTACCTAAGAAGAATACAAAATGTATACATTTATAAAAATGTTTCTTGAATATTTTATGTACCATATTGTGGAAATTAATAGTAAAATACGATAAAACCATAAAAACTTATATGGCAAAAAATTTATTTGGTTTACAAGAATATAATAATACAATTTACTTCAATGAAATATTAGTAAAGAAAATATCATATGGAAATGAGATTGAAACATAATTCCTTAACTAATGTCTTGACATTTCTAGTACACAATGATAACATGTCGTTATTTGAGTTTCATGTATTATAATACTCTATAATCCATTTAGATAATGTATTTTCATTAAATCATCACCAATATGGCATGTTGTGGAGTATTTCAAAGTTAATTTGGTTGACCATGGTTATGTTAAGTGGAACATGTTCTTTGGTTAATCAAGAAGATGTGGTTCCCTTTAATTACAAAGGGTAGTTGAACCCTTGTAAATATAAAGTAGAATAAAATTTAATAATATCACACTTGTAGGAATGTGGATAAAAAACATTATATTTTATATGATATGTTAAGAGAGTTTAAAATTCCCTCAACTAAAGAGATTTAATAATGTTATTAGTGATATTTTAAATATTGTCTCATTGTTTTCATCATATGGATTATCATATAATTAATGTGATGAAACCAACATAGATACCCTATAAAACTAGTAGCCAAACTGGATTTCATCATACCCAATATGAATTACCAAACCCCATGGGATGGAGACTAACAGTCAGTCATAAAAATTAAATAGTGAGAACAATTTCTCTGAACCTAATGAAGACAACCTGACATACAAATATAAAGATTTAAATAGTGGAAGAAAACATAAATATATATATCATAATATATGGATAATAAGATAAGCGATTTAATAGAAATTATAGAAAATTAATATCCATCATAAAAGTACAAATACAATAGATGACAATAATTGATAATCAAACCATCTCAATGTTATAATGTGGAAAAACTCATACCATATCACCATCCAGTTTCCCAGTCTAATTTAGTAGAAAACCTCTCCACCTCACTACATATCCTTTACATTACCTACATCAAAAGGCATATCAAGTTTTATGCACTTCCAAAGAGGTAATCAGTGTGTATGATAATAGGCTCAGTAGACTCCCATCCTGTTTTTCTATATCAATTATCTAAATAATAATCGATGTATGAAAAAAATTTAAGAAAAATGAATGATATATAGTCAATAGTTTTTAAATAAAAATCATTAAAAAATAATATAATTTCCCCTTTTCCACATCTCCAAATAAAATAGATAAATTTGTTTCAAATAATTTCATATTAATATATCAAAATAAATATATCATATCAAACTAAAGCATGGGTCCCATATCATATCATATCCATATAATTGAAATCATAATAATACTGGAAAAAACTGACCAAATCATCCAAAAAGAAATGTAACATCGAATCATTTATCAAACTTGGACAAGATATCTTGAAAAAATACCTAATATAGAAAATTAAATTCACATAAATCCGCTAGATATATTCACCTTCTATATAGAGGGAAGGAACAACCATGAAATTAAACCCCATAATAGGTCAAATGACTCCCTAGTAAAACATGCCAAGGGAAGAGAGAAAACCCCCAAGGATGAACCCCCTAATAGTTTAAGAGGCCAATTAATAAAACATCCACCTATGTACCCAAGTATTCCATGTGATATATTTTAAAAAACATTTAAACATATCATTATTTGAAAATTATTTTCTAAAAACCATTTCAAAATAATTTTGACTCCCCTTTTCATGGTCCCAAACCATGTGAAATCTTCTATTATCAAAAACCAATTTCTAAAAAAACAAATGAATCAATTCAATCATTCCATTAAATTTATAAAAAATTTATCAAAATTAAACTAATGTGGTTCAAAAATGAATGTTATATACAGAACTACCTACCTCCAAACATGGTCCACACATTCCCACAATAGAATCCAACAACCAGGAAGATCAGAAAAATTAAAATGGAGGCCCTAGAATCATTATTGACATTATAGAATTTATTCAATTTCAATAAAATCATTAGTGGTGACGATATATCACAAAAAACTCAATGAAAACACACCCACATTAGCACAACCAATGTTAAATCCTCCCATATACAAAGATCACTTGAATGGTATAGAATGAGTGAAGAATAATCATCTCCATGTGATATGTGATCTGATAATAGAAATAAATTGTGATATTGTGATCAATGTTGGTGAAGAAGAAGAAATCATTACTCAACCAAAGAGACTCCACGTGCATCCCTGATGATAAACCACTAACGAAACAATCTAGGAAGAGTTTAGATTCCCAAAATTTGTGTAGAATACTTCTAGGTTAATTGGGATTTATGCTACAGAAGAATAAAAATATAATCAACCACCTGTCAACCATAAATACTAACTCCTTAATCTTTCGTGTTGTATAATCCACATAGCCCATATATGTTGAAAATCACATCTCCTTTTTATGTAGTGTAATGACCCAAATCTTTTTAATGGAAATTCCCTTCTTATAATTATGTCATAAAATCACATAAAAACACAACATAATGATCTACTATGTGCTAAGTGACCTCTAAAAATATGTTTGTCACTAATATGTTTTGAATTTCGAAAATTTGACATACATGGTTGTGTTCAAGATGATTTTTGGAGTCTAATAAAACAAAACTAATATTTGGGGAATAGATATCTACCCTTATGAATAGTAACATACCATTATGAATAGTAATATGACCCTTATTAATAGTAAATCATCCAACATAAGAGTAACCTTACCCATGAAAAATTAAAATAAAATTTAGACATCTTAAAAAGTGAAAATTCGACCATAGTAAACGTTTTGGTATTTTATAAGTCCTAAATAATAAATTATATATAATTAATTAATGTAAAAGAAAATGTATTTTCTTAAATCCTTTTCATTAATTATCAAATCAATGTTTTATAGTTTTTAGATAATGTTTGACAGCACTATAAAATCAATTTTAATTTTAAAATCTATTTTTTATGTAAATTATAAATTCAATTAAATATTAAATTAATCATATTTATAAAATTATATTTGAAAAAATGGAATTTATTTTTGGATTCTACACGTTGAAAAATGGGTGGGGTAAATTTTTGGGAATTTTCTGAAATACCTGACTTTTTTTATGAATAGTTGAACTCGATAATTCACAAAAATGCTAAATAATGGATTAATTGAGTCATCAATGATGTTCTGCTGATATAAGCCCACTTGATTCAGGATCACATAATAAAATTAATATTCTTGATCATTCAAGACTCACTATTCCTTTTATTACAGGAAATTAATATACTAATGAATTTTATATTAAGGAAACCCCTCTCCCCTCCACTATATCCACCACCCTTCACTCCCTCATTTCCTCACACCTCTCAAGCTCCAAGCCTTCTCTAAAATATGCCCAAAAACCTTCCCTATCCCCTCCCCCACGTCCAAGATCTGTTAGTCTCAACAAAAGACCAAGATTAGTTTCTTATGAAGGATCTCAAGAGGAGGATTCAAGAGGACATTAAAGAGAAGGAAGCATTCAGATACATGGTAAGGGGAAATCTCAAACCCAATTTCTTTCCTTCAGGTTCTCCCTCAGTCACTAATTTTTTGATATGGTTGCTCCGTAAATATAATTTTTTCATCATTGTCTTTAATTTTCTGGTATATACATTTTTGTCACTGGTTTTTATGTTAAACCAAATGGTTTCCCAAATAACTTTTCTTTTAAGAACACCTCTTTTACTTCCCACTCAAAGTGGACAGTTCTTGTAACATGTATGTTATTCCTTCTTTATTTGGGAACCAAAGTCTTATAAATGTGTAATATTGAGATGAAACACATTCCATTCCCTGATTACATACTGTAAATTTTTTATATGTTTTCTATGTGGCAATAATGATGACTATAATGTTATGATGTGACAGGTGCGCCTGGAATAAAATAGCGCAATATGAATGTCTCAATGTGTCGGTTGCACCCAGAATTATACAGCGCTCCAATGAATTGTGTAAAGTGATGAATCTCATGAGTAAATTTGAATAGATGTGTGAACAATATGCTAGATTGGTTCACAAGTATGTGTGGTAGTTAACCACTAAGACATGATGTTTCATTTTTATGCATTGCCACATTTTATGTCTTATATTTATGCTTCCTCTCATGTTCATGATCTTTTTCCCATGTTATGATTATTCACACCCCATGCTATATTGTTCTTATCTATCCTCTTAATGGGCTTCTAGCTCACACCTTTTGATGTATATCCTCAGGTGGCTACATCTACTAAGGAGAGGACAAGTGCCAATAAAAATCTAGAGAAGAAGGAATTAAATAAATGTTTATGCTTGATGTTGTAATTGTTATGTATGGTCCTAGTTTTCCCAAGACACTAAACCTTTGGATCCTATATGTTTAATACTATTATGTTGTTTATATTTAAAATGATGTAATAGTAAAGTAAGAAAAGGGTGGGTCGCTACTTTTGGTATCAGAGGAATGGTTTAGTTAATTTGGGAATTAGGATTACTGAACCCTAGAGAAAACCTATGGCATGAGACTAAGTAAAAATACGCATATAAGAATATCCCATATGTTTTTTTGGTATAAATTGTTTAAATGAATAAGTTATCCATGACTTGGTTACTTATGCTTTGTTTTAACTTTTTTTATTTTATAAAATAGTGGGAACCAGGAGAAATCATGCCAACAACTTATGTGAGGGCCGATGCAACGATTGCCCAAAAAGCATCCCCAATTATTTAGGAGGTGGATTCTAGAACTTCATGGAAGTGATTACCCAATTATCACAGGTTATTAACAATAACCATAATATTGGGGCATTTCCTCCTTCACTAAAGAGAGAGAAACTGGTTATCGAATGTTTTATGTGGCAAATAACACCCACATTTTGTGGATCTTCTGATCCACTAGTTGCGGAAATGTGTGTCAACTCCATGGAGAAGATCTTTTATGTTCCTCACTATTCCACCATGAAGAAGGTGATCCTATCCATTTATCGTCCAGATGGAGAATCCGATCAATGGTGGGATTTGATTAATAACACCAAGACAAGGGATGAAATTTAAGATATGGAATGGGAAAAATTCAAGATAATGTTTCTTAAAAAGTACTTCCCACGAACTCTTCACACGAATATGGAAAGAGAATTCATAGAGCTCAAGAATAAAGAAAGAGAATCTTTCACAACCTATGAAGTGAATTTCACAAGGCTTTCAACATACACTTTGGGTTTTTTATCAACAATGATATCAAAATTGATAGATTATTTAATTCATTTAAACCACTCATTCGAAAGGCTCTTGAAATTTGAGACTTTGGGTATAAGGCCTCGTTCCTTAAACATAACATAATCTTGAGTAATTACAAAATTAGAGATCGCAGATATTTTTAGGTTTAGAGTTTTAGAGAATTAGATCATAAACCATGCATTACATTCCACATTTAAACAAGGTGGTTACATTAAAGATAATATACACTTTTCCCATCAAAGAAACATATTTAAAACAAAACATGGATTCTTTCATGACATTTACATGACACTATCATCACATCATGTAACTTTCCCTTGACCTGTGAAAAACATTTAAAAAACTTCAGATGAGCATAAAAATCTTGTTACGAGATATAAAAGTATGAAATGAAAACATTAGTCCATGTATACATAAGAATTATTGAAATCATACATTACTCATAAAACATAAGCACATTAACATACCTCATCAAATCATGAATAAATCATAGAAATCATAAGACATAGAGGTAACTTGAGGCATTTATAACATTCTTACATAGGGTGTAACTCTCATGGTTATGTTTGGAATACCCATCACAGTATATCCCCTAAATCTCTTCAGAGAAACCATAGCGTTTAACCACTTCGCATTACCCAATTTATTGGAGAGACATCATGGGCTCACCCACCCTTAGTTTATCATGAAACCACCCGTCTTCATAAACAATGCCCATAAACCATAACATAATCATATCACATAAAACATGAATAATAGAAACATAACATTTCCACATTTCAATCACAAGATATCAATACAAAACATTAACATAATAAAACCATTATCAAAACAATTTTCAATACCACAATAAATAAAAAATAAAACATGGTATTTATTTTTCATTTAAAAAAAGTGATGGCTTGTAGAGGATGTTGAAACTCAAATAATGTTGTGTATAAAACAAAATATGCCTCAGTGAAAGGAGATTGAGATGAAGTCCCATAACTCGTGTCTGAATTGACTCGATCATTCATTAACCTCCTGAATAATAAACTTGAGTTAATTTGCACTTGATTAAGAACCTTTTTAAAATTCATTATTCATTTTATATCACTTATTACCATGTTATGAACACTATGTAATTATTTAAGTTAATAGCGGTCCTTTTCTCAATCATTGGTACTTGAGTCAAAAATAAACTCCTTATAATTACAAGTTGGACATGTGGTAAAATATCCATTATATACAGAATTATACTAATGATATAGATATCATATATATCATATATTTACAGTATATACATGAATTTATAATATTACATAACATTTAGAGGTAAAAAATGAAATGCACCATTCATGGAAAAGATAAGTCGTACATACGCATGAACGCTACTTTCATTTCTATTTCGTATTTAATGGAATGAATCTGTAATGGTATAAAGGTATATTATAATTAAAGTATAATATCATATATAATATCATTAACTCCATCCTTTATACATCCCACATATTTCATTAACGAATCAAATCACTTTGAGGGGGCGGTAGTCCGTAATTCCTAAAATGAAGATATCGTGTTTACCCATAATGGAAACCTTAAAGATATGCCATAAATGAAAAATACAGAATCATAAGAAAAACATAGACAAAATATATAACATATATAGATATAGTGACATCTTAATGTCCACCATGAAAGGTGTTAAACTATGATTGTACAATCATCATTTCGTGAGGTAGAAATTCGCCATCCACAAAACCAGTATGTTCTTTAACCATTAGACGAAGGTGTGTGTAATTATAGCACTAATACTTAACAAAAAGCATCCTAGTATACTAAATATACTGGAGTTGTTACAAAATAATGGAATAAAATGATTTTAGTGTTTTGGGGAAGCAAAATAAAACAAAAGAACACAAGTGAAGACATTAACTTTAAATCGGGTTACTCCTCTTGGTTTGAACAAAAAGTGTTTCTTGAAGAGATTTATGCATAATCTAAGGCATAAATGATGAATATATGGATGTGAAGAGATAAAATGAGAAGCGCTAGGCCGAGACAATAGCTTGAGAGGTGTGGGTATGGAGGTAGAGGTGGGGGCCTTTTATAAGAGGGGGGAGGGGCACTCTTTGAAAGTCAAGATTTGTTTCTGTATATTAAAATGAGTTTCGGATTTTAAAGGTCCCACATGGATATATTTCTACGATAATGTGATAAGGGCTTAAAATATACTCATTAAATAGGTTTTTGACAAGTTTATGTCTTAGATTTTACATTATATTTTCATTTTATATAAATTTGTCATTAATGAGGTAATCACTTCATCATCATGGTGTCATAAAAAAGTTAATTAATCTAATGTCTAAAAATTATAAACCAAATACTATGATGTAGGAAATTGTTTTATCTTTACAATTAATATTTATAGTCTAAGAGATAATTTACACAGACAAAACTAAAATTGTTTTACATAGGTGTTACATAATTTGTTATATTTATCTTTCTTTAAAAATAAAAAGATAAAAAGTCACTATCACAAAAAAGTGATTACATGGGGTCCCAAAGATTTGCACAAGGAATAACATGGTCGGAAATGACACTACCCGTAGAATTAGGACACATTTTGGTGCTCATTTTATATTATTATTTTATTATCTTATTACCCTTAACTACCCGATTACTAATTAATCACGATAATAAAAGATAACTATCGTCGTTACTATTCATCATGTCCAAAAACAAAAGTGTATTAATTACATAATTTAGACCTTCTGATTCAAAATATGGAATCCATTTTACCAAATTCCCAACATATAAATTTCAATAATTAATTTCAAAATAATTCCAGTTGTCAAAACTAACATCAGGTTTTTTTGAAACAATATCTATTAAAAGTTTGGCACTTTTTTATGCCCAATTCCAAAGTTAAATCAATTATAATGGCCACCATTGGATTAAATGGTAAAAATATATTCTAATTACACTATAAATACAATTATAAAGATAATATAACCATATAATTAAATTAGATGAAATAGCAGTTTTGAAGTAAAATGCAGTATTTTGTCACTGTTCATTAAAAAAATGAACATTGTCCGAAAAATACCAAAAATTTATCGAAAGTAAATTTCAATGTACCAATTCTAATTAGTAAGTTTATATTGACAATAGAGCTTATAAAATTGTCAAAAGTTTTATTTAAAAATGGTTTTCCATCAAATAGAGGTAAAACAATCTTTTAAAAATATTAGAGAATTCTATGCTCAAGATTGGATTTATTATCATTTTAAGCCTCTTAAAACACATTCTAATTCATAAATAGACATAGATATGAAAATAAATTATTCATTACATACTTGGGATGTTACATCCTTTCTCCATATATAAAATTGTGTCATCTCAATTTATTTACTTATCGAATAGGTGGGGGTATTTATCCCTCATTGCAATTTCAGATTCCCATGTTGCCTATTAAATCATGTTGTTTTTTCAAAAAACCTTTACTTGATGAATCGAATTATTCTATAACACCTGCTCCCTATGGACAAGAATCAGGATAGGTTTTTTCTCACAATATAGGTTCTCTTCTAACTGGACTACCTTTGGACTGAAAACATGAGATGGATCTGTCATGTACTTCTTTATCACTGAAACATGAAAAACATTGTGTACCTGAGATAAACTCAGAGGTAAATCCACTCAGTATGCAACTGATCCAACTCCCTCCATGATTTTATATGGTCCAATGAAACTTGTACTCGACTTTATTTTCTTAACAAATCACATCACACATTTCCATGGAGAAACTTTGAGGAAGAGATGATCACCTACCTCAAAAGAGAGATCCTTCCTCCTATTGTCCCTATAACATTTCTGCCTGCTCGGAGCTTTTCTCATGTGTCTCTATATCATCTGAACTTTTTTCTGCTAACTCCTCTACCAATTATAGTCCCATCAAATTCCTTTCACCCACTTCATCCCAAAAAATCTGTAGTTTGACACCGCTTCCCATATAATGCCTCAAATGGTTCTATCTGTATACTAGAATGAAAAATGTTTTTATAAAAACTCAACCAACGAAAGATGTCATTACTAAATTCAATGATAATCCATCGAACAAGCATGTAGCATATCCTCCAAAGTCTGAATTTTTCGTTCTGACTACCCATTTGATTGAGGTTGGAAAGATGTACTAAAATTTAATTCAGTACCCAATGACTTCTAAAGGCCTTTCCAAAAGTTAGAAGTAAACATGGGATCATGATCAGATATAATGGATAGGGGAAATACATATAACCTAACAATAAATTTATGATACAAACGAGAAAGTTGATGAAGGGAAAAATTATCTCTTATATCAAGGAAATGAGCAGATTTAGTCAAGTGATCAACAATAACCGAGATTGCATTATTACCTCGAGGTGTTTTCGGCAATCCCACAACGAAGTCCAGGGATATATTCTCCCATTTCCACTCTGGTACAGGAAAAGTATGAAGCATCCCCTTTGATAACCTCCACTATGCTTTAACCTGTTGACAAGAGAAACACTTTACAGTAAAATCAGAAATATAACTTTTCATTCCATCCCACTATTAATACTCTTAATGATCTCAATACATCTTAGTACTTCTAGGATGAACTGAAAATAGAGAACTATGAGCTTCACATAACAACTCTCTTTTCAACAGTGAATCACACGGAACACACAATCTCTTCCCAAATCTAAAAAAACAACCATTATCAATTTGTAATTTAGCCAAATTACCCTTTTGAACTAGCCCTACATTTTTCCCCAACTCATTGTCTTGCTTCTATGCTTTCTTAAATCCTTCTGATAGAGAAGATTTCACTGATACCTAAAACAAAACAGAAGAACATCCTGCACCAACAACTTCTATGCCAAATTTCATCAAATCCTTAACCAAAGGATCATGTTCTAAGCGTAACATGGTTAAAAAAGAATTACCTTTTTGACTCAAAGCATCAACCACTTTATTTTCTTTTCCCAGACGGTAATGAATTATACAATCATAATCATTGATTAATTCCAGCCATCTCCTCTATGTCATATTCAATTCTTTCATATTGAATACATACTTAAACCTTTTTTGATCTATATATATTTCACACTTTACACCATAAAAATGATGCCTACAAATTTTTAAAGCGAAAATAGCAGCAACTAATTCCAAATCATGTGTAGTGTAATTTACCACATGAGTTTTCAACTGTAGTGAAGAATAAGCAATTACCTGGTTATTCTGCATTAGGATGCAACCAAGTCCTTTCAATGAAGCATCACTGTAGATAACAAAATCACTATTCCAAGAATGTAGTGCCAAAACTGGAGCATTCACCAATATTCTTTTCAATTTATGAAAACAATCGTCACATTATTTTATCCAGATAAAGTTAACACCCTTCCGAGTTAGCTTAGTCATTGGACTAGATAACCGTGAAATTATTTTAACAAACCTTCTATAATAGTCTACCAAACCAAGAAAACTATGAATCTCAGTTACAATTGTGGGTCTTGGATATTCTTCAATAGCCTTTGTTTTTGCAGGATCAACCATTATTCCAGCATTAGAAACAATGTGTCTAAGGAAAGAAATTTTTTGCAACCAAAACTCACAATTACTGAATTTACCATACAATTTCTTTTCATTTACGGTATAAAAAATAACCCTTAAATGACACTCATGATCCTATTTACTTTTAGAAAAACCAAAATATCATCAATGAAAACAACAAAAAACATATCCAAGAACTCAAGAAAAATTCTATTCATAAGGTCCATGAATACATAAGGTGCATTGGTTATTCCAAAAGGCATTACTAAAAATACATAATGGCCATATCTTGCACGAAATGTGGTCTCAGAATAACTGCTTCCTTTACCTTCAACTGATGGTACCCCGATCTCAGGTCAATCATTGAAAAATACTAAGCTCCCTGGAGCTAATCAAACAAATCATATATATGAGTTAGAGGATATTTGTTCTTAAATGTTATATTATTCAAGGCTCTATAATCAATGAAAAGTCTCATTGAACCATCTTTCTTTTTTACCAATAAGACAGGAGTACCCCATGGTGATGTGGTAGGTCAAATGACACCATTCACTAATAAATCATGCAATTGCTTCTTCAAATCTAAAATTCAATTTGAGCCATTCGATAAGGGGGTTTTGAAATTGGATTAGCATAAGGAACTAAGTCCATTGAAAATTTAACTTCCCGATCTTGTATTATTTTAGGAAACACATCAGGAAAAACATCAGGATACTCATTTACCACTGACACATCATTAATTAGAATAGTTCCGTTGTTTTCAACAATATGTGAAAGGTAACATTCATTTCCAAATTTTACAAGTTTATTAGCCTCTTGATATGTTATCAAGAGTAAGTGTTCATTATTCTACACAAAATGAAATTTTTCATGACAATAAACTTCTTTATCTCAACAATCAATCTTATCATGGTAAACAGAGATCCAATCCATCCCCAGGATAACATCAAACTCTACTAGAGGTAAAACAATAATGTTTTCAAGTAGGTTATTTCCACAGATAGGGATAGGAAGACTCTTATAAACTCTTTTTTCCTCAACATTTCCCCCAGGTGTTTTTACCACAGGTTCAGGGGTCATTTCTTTAGATGGAATTCCAAATTTACTAGAAACTTTTTCAGAAATGAAAGAATGTGTAGACCCTGAATCAAAAAAAACACTGGAATAATCTTAAAAAACAAAAAAAGTTCCTGATAATAATTCATTTTCTGGCCCAATATTCTACTAAAGTAGTTGCAGAGGATTTCAACACTCCTTTTTTCTTATAGTCTGACTGCTTCCCATCATTTGAGCTCTTTGTAGAACACTCATTTGAATAATGACCCATCTCATTTCACTTGAAACTTTTCACTAACTGTAAATCAAATTTGGTCTTACCATCACCCTGATCTTTTTCAGTAAAATCACGAGCCTTATGTCTTGTCTTACAACATTGGTAGTACTTTATAGAATTCTGAAGACATTCCCCAGCATGCCTTTTACCAAATTTATCACAAACTGGAAACTTAGTTTTCTTACCATCAGTACTTTTTAATGAATTCTTCCCTTTGTCTTGCCACCGCAGTCTCTTCTTCTATTGGTTGTTATAGAACACTTGATCATCGGTAAACTCCATTTCCAGCTTCTCAGAACATCGAACAAGCTTTTCATAACACTTTAACTCGCGAGAAGCTAAAGCCCTTCGATACTTTGGCTTTAATACTGAGTAAAAATGATTGATTTTACTAACAATATCTCGTATAAAATTTGGAGAATACCATTCCAATCGAGTGAACTGTTCTTCATATAAAGCCACTGAGTCATCCTCTTGCCTCAATTCGAAGAATTGTTTTTTCCATCCTAAGTCGAACAGCCTTAGGAAAATACTTATCAAGAAACATACATTTGAATTTATCCCAGTCGAGAGGATAAATCTCATCCGTGTTGCTGATATTTTTAACCATCAACCACCTCTGATCTGCTTCACCCTCCAAACGGTAAACATCAAGGATAACCTTTTGATTGTCTGAACACCCCATGACATCGAAAATCTTCTACAGTGCTTTAATCCACCCGTCAGATAGCACAGGGTCAGATGAACCTCTAAATGATGGGGGATGTTGCCTAATGAAGTGTTCCACCACTAACATGTTCCTCTACAGTTGATCTGGCTGATCTCGTGCATGGATACCGCCACCACTTATCGCTTTATTCAACTGATCCATTACTGCGACAAACTGTTCAGTTCCAATTCTGACCATCATAGGATGTTGATTTAGAAGGTCATTTCCTTTTGTATGCATTCCTAGCACTGCTTCCCTGTTTCCTCTATGGAAAACCATTCTGAACAAAAATTTCTTAGTTTAAGGAACATGGTAATATTAAAATGATATATCATTTTAATATGACAATAAAAAAATATTTTAGGATAATATTTTATTATAATTCTAACTCCTAAAGTTATCTAATCCGACCTTTGATACTAACTATAAGGCCTCATGCATTAAAAAATTACTTAATCTTGATTTATTACAAGATTACACATTGAGGATATTTTCAGGTTTATAGTTTTCGATAATTAGATCAAAATCATGCATTACATTCCACATTTAAACAAGTTGGTTACATTAAAGACAATATTCACATTTCCCATCAAATTAAACATATTTAAAACAAAAAATTGATTCTTTCATGACATGTCCTTGACACTATCATCACATCATGTACCTTTCCCGTGACCTGTGAAATATTTCTCAAAAACATGGGATGAGCATAAAAATCTTAGTAAGGGATATAAAAGAATGAAATGAAAACATTAGTCCATGTATACATAAGAATTAATGAAATCCTAATTTACTCATAAAACAAAGAAACATTAACATAGCTCATCAAATCATGAATAAAGCATAGAAATCATAATACATAAAGGTATCTTGAGGTATTCATAACATTCTTACATAGGGAGTAACCATCATGGTTACGTTTGGAATACCCATCACAGTATATTCCAAAAATCTATTCTGAAAAACCATAGAGTTTAACCCCTTCGTGTTACCAAACGCATTGGAGAGCTATCACGGGCTCACCCGCCCTTAGTTTATCCTGGAACCACCCTTCTTTATAAACAATTCTTAAGAACCATAACATAATCATATCACATAAAACATTCATAAAGGAAACATCACATTTCCACATTACAATCACAAGATATCAATACAAAACATTGATATAATAAAAACATTATAAAAACAATTTTCAATACCAAAATAAAAGAAAATTAAAACATGGTATTTATATTTCATTTAAAAAAAAGTTATGGCTTGTAGAGGATGCCGAAACTCAAATAATGGTCACGGCGGCGGAGAAGTCGTTGCCCCCGCATAGGTACGACAAAAACATTCCCTTTTGTCATTTAGTAAAACACTTCGTATAAAAAATATTCCTTTTGAATAAAAATAAACGTCAAAGGGGTTTATACACCATATAAAAGAATGTTGTGTATAAGACAAAATATGCATTAATGAATGGAGATTGAGACAAATTCCAATACCTCGTGTCCGACTTGACTCGATCGTTCTTTAAACTCATGAATACTAAACATGAGTTAATTTCTACTTGATTAAGAACCTTTTTCAAGTTAATTATTAATTTTATATCACTTGTTACCATGTTATGACCACTATGTAATTATTTAAGTTAATAACGGTCCTTTTGTCGATCATTGGTACTCGAGTCAAAAATAAACTCTTTTTTATTACATGTCATTCATGTGGTAAAATATCCTTTATATCCAGAATTATATTCATGATATAGATATCATATATATCATATATATCCAGTATATACATTCATTTATTATATTACATAACATTTAGAGGTAAGAAATGAAATTCACCGTTCATGGAGAAGGTAATCCGTACGTACGCATGAACGCTACTTTCATTTCTATTTCGTATTTAATGTAATGAATTCATAATAATATAAAGGTATATAATAATTCTAGTATAATATCATATATAATATCATTAACTCCATCCATAATACATCCCAAATATGGCATTAACGAATCAAATCGCATTGAGGGGGTGGTAGTCCGCACTTCCTAAAAAGAAGATATTGCGTTTACCCATGATGGAAACCGTAAATTTATGCCATAAATAAAAAATACAGAATCATAAGGAAAACATAAACATAACATATATCATATATAAATAGAGTGACATTTTAATGGCCACCATGAAAGGTGATAAAAGAAGATTGAGCAATCGTCGTTTCCTGAGGCAGAAATTCTCAATCCACAGAAACGGTGTGTTCTTTAACCATTAAACATAGGTGTGTGTAAGTGTAGCTTGAATACTTCACATAAAAACATACTTGAATATTTAAGATACTGTTTTTGTTACAAACTAAAGTAATAAAAATAGTATAGGGGGTTGGAGAAGCAAAATAATACAAAAGAACACAAGTGAAGACATTACCATTAAATCAGGTAACTCCTCTTGGTTTTAACCAAAAGGGTTTCTTGAAGAGATTTCTGCGTAAGGTAAGGATTATATGATGAAGAGAGGGATGTTGAGAGATAAAATTATCAGAGAATGGCTGAGACAATGGCATGAGAGGTGTGGGTATGGAGGTAGAGGTGGGGGACTTTTATAAGATGGAGGAGGGGCACTCTTGGAAAGTCAAGAAATGTTACTTTATATTAAAATGAGTTTCAGATTTTAAAGTTCACACATTGAAATATTTCTAGGATAAGGTCATAAAAGTTTGAAATATACTCATTCAATAGGTTTTTGACATGTTTAAGTCTTAGATTTTACATTATCTTTTCATTTTATTTAAATCGTTCATTAATGAGGTAATCACTGCATCATCATGGTGTTATAAAAAATATAGTTTATTTAATTTCTAAAAATTATAAAACAAATACTCTGATGTAGGAAATATTTCTATATTTCCAATTAATATTTATAGTCTAAGAGATAATTTACACATACATAACTAAAATTGTTTTACTTAGGTGTTACATACTTTGTTATATTTAACTTTCTTTAAAAATAAAAAGATAAAAAGTCACTATCACACATTGGTGATTCCATGGAGTCCCAAATTTTGGCACAAGAAATCCCATGGTCATCCATGACACAAACGATAGAATTAGGACATATGTTGGGGTCATTTTATATTATTATGTTATTATCTTATTACCCTTAACTACCCAATTACTAATTAATGAGGATAACTAAAGATAATTACCGTCGTTACTATTAATAATGTCCAAAAAAAGATAATTAATTACATAATTTGGCCTTATGATTCCAAATATGGAATACATTTTAAAAAATTCCAAACACAGAAATTTCAATAATTAATTTAAAAATAATTCTCGTTGTCCAAACAAATAGTGGGTTTTTTTGAAAAAATATCTATGAAAAGTTTGGCACTTGTTTATGCCCAATTATAAAGTGAAATCAAATATAATTACCATAATTGGATTAAATAGTTAAACTATATTATAATTAAACTTTAAATGAAATTATAAATAGAATCTAACCATATAATTATTTTAGATGAAAAAGAAGTTTTGAAGTAAAATGCAGTATTTTTTCACTATTCACTAAAAGAATGAACAGTGTTAGAAAAATACCAAAATTTTATCCAAAGTAAATTTCGATGTACCAATAATAATGAATAAGTTAATTTTGACAATTTTTTCTTATAAGATTGTCAATATTTGGATTTAAAAATGGTTTTCCATCAAATGGCGGTAAAATAATTTTATAAAAAATATTAGAGAATTCTATGCTTACGATTGGATTTATTCTCATTTAAGCCTCTTAAAACACTATATAATTCATATATATACATAAATATGAAATCCCATTTTTTATTACATACTTGGGATGTAACATTGGGAGTTTTTAAGATCTTGTTCGGTGTGCTCTCAAAGTGAAGATGGAGTTTAGAGAATGGTCCCATGGCTATGCTGATAAGAAAAGAATGATGGAGTTTTAAGCTGGTGGATCTAATGACAAAGGTGGGATGAAAAATCAACGACCCACATGCAAAAAATGTGGGAGTTTCCACCATGGGAACTGCTTCAATGGGATTGGGAAATTCATTAAGTGTGGAATATAAGGACACCATGCTCAAGAGTGTCGAAAAGACACGAAAAGGAAAGAGAATGTAGCTGATGAAAGGAGAGAACCACTCATGGTTCAATGCTACAACTATAGGGAGCTAGGGTACTATGCTGACTCATGCACTAAACCTTGACTTCTTGAGGTTAATCAGCTTCATCCGCCACTAAAGCTAAAGGAACAAGTGAAGGCTTATTCCATCACTACTGCGGAGGTGGAGCATGATAATGAAGTCGTACAAGGCACACTTACTATTCACTCAATAATGGAAAAGAATTAATTGATTATAGTTCTACGCATTCCTTTATATCTTGCAAGTTCTCTAGAACTATAGAATCAAGGCCCTAAAACCATGAAGTAGAGATATCCGTAAAAACACCAAGTGGTGGAATCATTGAAACCAAAGTGTTTGACTCTTCTCCTATTCGCATATGTGGGATGATTCTTCTGGAAAATCATGTAATACTTCCCCTGGTGGAATTAGATTCTATAATGGGAATGGATTTGATTTCATTATATAAAGAACATATCAAATGTCAGAAAAATGAAATATCTTTTCATATTCTGAACCATCCCATGCTCATCAAAAAATGCATGGAAGATCATGAATCTCCATTGAAAAATCCTTTAATGGTGTGGGTGTTGATTCCCTTGGAAGAAGCATACCTCGCCCAAATGGTTGTGTCGAAGGAAAGTGCCAACCACGAATAAATTCCCATCTTGAGGGAAAGCATCGATGCATTTCCTGGAGATTTACCTAGAATTCCCCTGGACCCTAAGGTAGAGTTCTCAATTGAACTCACACCTAGATGTACTCCTATATCGATGTGTCTCTATAGTATGGATCCTATAGAACTGGAGGAGCTAAAGAAGTAGATGCAAGAGCATCTGGACAATGTGTTCATACACACTAGTGCATCCCCTTGGGGTGAACCAGTGATATTTGTGATGAATAAGGATGGAATAATGAGGTTGTTTATCGATTATCGAAAACTAAAAAAGATCACCATAATGAACAAGTATCCTCTCCCAAGGATTGATGAACTTTTTCAACCAGTTAAGAGGAGATCAATACTTCTCAACGGTGGATCTTCATTCTGGATATCATTAGGTAAAGGTTATGAAGGATGATATTCAAAAAACTAACTTTCGTACATGGTATGGGAACTATAAATTTTTTGTGATTCCCATCATACTTACTAATGCCCCTACAATATTCATGGATTTGATGAATAAAGTCTTTAGACATTACCTCGACAAATTTGTGGTACTATTTATCGATAATATTCTCATCTACTCCAAGAGAAAGGTGGAACGTGAAGAACATATAGGACTTGTGTTGGTGACATTGAGAAAGGAGAAGTTTCACTCCATGTTCAGAATGTGTGACTTTTCGATGAAACAAGTCACGTTCTTGGGACATGTGATCACAAGTGATGGAATTTCCGTGGATCCTTCAAAGGAAAAGGTGATTGAGGAATGTATCAGGCCCTATAGTGTCATAGAAATCCATATTTTTCATGGATTAGATGGGTACTACGGACGTTTTGTGATAAACTTCTAACGATTGTCAAGCCCACTATCTAAGTTAACAAGGAAATGGTTAAAGTATGTCTGGACAAAATAATGTGATCGAAGCTTCAAGGAGCTAAAGAGAAGGTTGATCATTGCACCTGTTCTCACACTACCGAAAAATGGAGAATGTTTTGTGATATACAGTGATGCTTCAAAGAATTTCATGGGTTGTGTACTCATGCAAATTTACAATGTGATAGCCTACACATCATGGTAGTTGAAGATCCATGAGAAAAACTACCTGACGCATGATCTAGAGATAGCAGCTGTGATTTTTTCCATGAAAATCTTGCGGCACTAGCTTTGTGGAGAGAAGTGTGACATATACACCGATCACAAGATCCTAAAGTATATATTCACAAAAGAGAATATCAACATGCATCAAAGGAGATGGTTAGAGCTAATAAAGGATTATGATTGCTCTATTCAATACCATCCTGGAAAGGCAAACAACGTAGCTGATGCTCTAAGAAGAAAAGAACCCACTACTCTATCCATGTAGTGGATTGAGAAAGACCCTAACTTCTTGGATATGAAAATAAAGGATTTTGGAAATTATAAGGGAAGGAGATACAACCTACCTTGGCCAAATTATTTTACAACCATCCATCCAAGAAGCAAAAAGGGATGATGTGGAGATACAAAAGAGGGTGATGGTAGTAAAGAAGGAGAAGCAACAAGAGTTCCATATCAATGATGATGGATTGATTCGGTTTGGAATGTGGCTTTGTGTCCCTTCTTCACCTGGGATAAATAAGGATATATTGGACAATGCAAATAACTCAACATTCTCTATCCATTATGGAAGTACCAAAATGTACCGTGATCTTCGAGAACACTTCTCAGGGGATAACATGAAGAACGAGACTACAGAATATATATCAAGGTGCTTCGTATGTCAGCAAGTTAAAGCTGAGTGACAAAAGTCCAAAGGAATGATGCAGCCATGGCCTATACCCATGTGGAAATGGGAAACTGTTACTGTTGACTTTTTCATGGGTCACCTGAAGAAGTCAAAGGGAAATAATGAGATATGGTTTTTGGTTGATCGACTCACCAAGACTACCCATTTTATCTCTATTTAGAAATATCTCTTTCTTGAACAACATGAAATTATATATATGAAGGAAGTGGTGAGACTACATGGTGTTCCACTCTTGATTGTCTCTGACCGTGATCCAAGGTTCACATTTAAATTCTGGAGGAGCCTTCAACAAGATTTGTGTACTGAATTAAATTTCAACACGACCTATCACCCCCAAACTGATGGCCAATCTGAAAGGACTATTCAGACACTTGAAGATAAGCTATGAACCTGCTTTATAGAATTCAAAGGAGGATGGGATTAGCATCTCCCATCCGTTGAGTACTCATATAACAATAACTTCTACTTGAGTATTTAGATGGCTCCATATGAAGCTCTGTATGTAAAGTGATGTAAAACTCCAACCTATTGGGATGAAGTTGGAGAATGAAAGCTACATGGACCTGATCATGTTTAATAGATGAAAGAGAAGGTTTAAGTCATCCAAAAACACATCAAAGCATCTCAAAGTTGTGAAAAGAGCTCTCTTGATAATCGTCTAAGGGACTTGGAATTACAACAATGGAGATAATGTCTTCCTTCGAATATCTCCATGGAAGAGAGTCATGTGATTCCGGAAGAAAAGGAAGCAAAGCCCAAGGTTTATTGGCCCCTTTGAGATCCTTGACCGCATAGTAGCTATATCCTATTTTCTTTCACTTCCACCAAATATGGATCATGTTCATGATGTGTTTCATGTATCACTACTGAGAAAGTACATACCCGAGCCCTCACATGTACTAAACTAATAGGTGGTGTAGATAGAAGATGATCTCTCCTATGAGGAGAAGCTAGTAAATGTTCTAGATCAGAGACATAAGGTTCTACGCAACAATACAACCCATCTTTTCAATCTGTTCTGAAGAACTATATGTTTGAGGAAGCCATGTTGGAACTAGAAGAGGCAATGAAGGAGAAGTACCCTCACCTATTTCTGTAATGTGAAATTTCGGGGGTGAAATTTCTTAAGGGGGGAAGAATGTAATGACCCAAATTTTATCAAGGGAAATTACCTTCTTATAATTATGTCATAAAATCACATGAAAACACAACATAATGAATTACAAAGTGCTATGTGACCTCTAAACATATGTTTGTCAGTTATAAGTTTTGAATTTTGAAAATCCCATATACATGGTTGTGTTCAAGATGATTTCTAGAGTCTAATAAAACAATAATATTTTTTTTATGAATTTTAAACTACCCTTATGAATAGACACATACCCTTATAAATAGTAATATGACCCTTATGAATAATAAATCATCTATCATAAGATTAACCTTACACATGAGTAATTAAATAAAATTTAGACAACTTAGATTGTGACAATTCGACCTTAGTAAACGTTTTGGTATTTTATAAGTCATAAATAATTAATTATAATTAATTATTTAATTTAAAAGAAAATTTATTTTCTTAAAAGGTGTTCATTAATTATCAAATAAATGACCTATAGTTTTTATATTATTTTTGAAATCACTATAAAATCAGATTTTTTTTGAAACTTTTTTTAAGTAAATTATGATTTTAAATAAATATTAAATTAATAATATTTAGAAAATTAGTTTTGAAAAATGGACTTTATTTTTGGATTCTAAATTTTGAAAAATGGTTTAGGTAAAATTTTGGGATTTTTCTGAAATATATGAATTTTTTATGAATAGTAGATCCCGATAATTCACAATAAATGCTAAATAATTGATTAATTGAGTCATCAATGTTGTTATGCTAATGTAATCCCACTTGGTTCGGAATCAAATTATAACATTACTATTCTTGGTCATTAAAGACTCACTATTCCTTGTCATAGGTTAAATTAATAAACTAATGAATTTTATATTAAGGAATCCCCTCTCCCCTCCACAATAAATACCACCCTTCACTCCCTCATTTCCTCACACCTCTCAAGCTCCAAGCCTTCTCTAACCTCTGCCTAAATACATTCCATAGACCCTCCCCCACGTCCATGAGCTGCTGGTCTCAACAAAAGACCATTTTTATGCACATCAGATGGATCGCAAGAGGACATTAAAGAGAATGAACCATTCGAATACAATGTAGGGGGAAATATCGAACCCAATTTTCTTCCTTCGGGTAATCCATCTTTCACTCCATTTTGGATATGGTTTCTCCTTAAATATCATTTGTTCATCATTTTACTTACTTTTCTGTGATATACATGTTTTTCACAGGTTTTTATACCAAACAAAATGTTTTCCAAAAGGACTCATCTTTTAAGAACACCCATTTTACTTCTCACTCAAAGTGGATGGTTCTTGTAACATGTATGTTATTCCATAATTCTTTGGATACCCAAAGCTTGTGAATGTGTTATTATGAGATGAAATACATTCCATTCCATGGGTTAGTTATTTACATTTTTTATATGTTTTCTATGTGGCAAGCATGATGATGATAATGTTATGATGTGACAGGTGTTCCAGGAATTATATAGCGCAATATGAATGTTTCAATGTGACAGGTTCTCCCGAAATTATACAGTGCTCCAATGCATTGGGTAAAGTGATGAATCTCATGAGTAAATGTGAAATGATGTGTGAACAAGACTCTAGCTTGGTTCACAATTATGTGTGGTAGTTAACCACTAAGACATGATGTTTCATTTTTATACATTGCCGCATTTCAGGTATTATATTTATGCTTCCTCTCATGTTCATGATCTTTTTCCAATGTTATAATTATGCTCACCCCATTCTATATTGTTCTTATCAATCCTTTTACTAGTCTTCATTCTCACCCCTTTTGATGTATATCCTCAAGTGGCTACATTTATTAAGGAGAGGACAAGTGCCAATAAAAATCTAGAGAAGAAGGAATTAAATAAATGATTATGCTTAATGTTGTAATTGTTATGTATGGTCATAGTATGCCCAAGAAAATAAACCATTGGATCCTCTATGTGTAATACTATTATGTTGTTTATATTTAAAATGATTCAATTGTAATGTAAGAAATTGTTGGGTCACTACTAGTAGAAAAACCAATCTATAACCACTACTGGGTTTTTAAACATTACATCATTCATACACCATTCACGCTCTATGGTCAGCTCATGACATGATCCTACTCATAAAATATATGGAATGTAAACTGGTTACACTCCCATTAATATGTTTTTAGACTAAAAACACAACCGATTATTCCATGAAAACCCAAACCACCATGATCATTCTATGAACTCGATAATAACCCATCTATACTAGTGCATCTTTATAATGAGACTATACTAATTCAAACAAGCATTAATCTTGGAAATTTATTCTATTTTACCCAAATAATGACTCCATACCTTGGAGTCCCAATGTAGACACGATTAAATAGGAAAACATGTAATGAGAAGTGAATTTCCATAAATAATGTAACGAGATTTCAAAAACTCTGAACCACAAGATATTATATCCTCATTATGAACTGCGGAATAATGATTTAGTAAAGAATAGGTATGTCCATTTATCCCTCATCAATGACTCTCCCTCTCAAGTATCATGGTAATTAGATATGGGATATCATAACACTCTGGCAAATGCAATAAACTTATCACATAATATTTTCACTTGAGATTCAATATTCTGTACTTGATGCTCTATAATAGAAACATCTGGTTTAGACTCAATATCATCCCATCTCAGAATTTTAAGGGTATAACTATTGTATTTCTTAAGATGCGATATGTGGAAAATGTCATGATTTACAATCACCTGAACTAGAAATTCTGATCGTTAAAAACCATTCCCAATAAAACCAGTTTCATAAAGTAGTCTGACATATCTCAATGGAATCTTCCATTTTTTTCCAGGCAAACTATGACCCAGTGCTAGAGAAACACTAAAGAATACCTGGTCACCAAATAAAAACTATAAGGGACAGTTTTGTTGATCCACATATGATTTTTATTGACTTTATACTATACATATATGTTGACATATATCTTGTGTCCTCATTGATGTCTTTTTAACCAATTAATTCCCAAATAAGACATTTCTCCCCCCTCTAACTAAAAACTATGTGACCTACATGGTAGAGCATACAATTTATCAAGAACATCCATTCTAATTAAAGAATGATAACTGTTTTGAAAATAAAACTCAACCAATCCAAAATTTTTATCCAAAGAAACACAAAAATCCAATACATAGGCATGAAGAATAACCTACACGAACTGAATATCACACTCCATGTTACTGTCATTCTATGGATGATAAGGTATACTTAATATGATATGAGTCCCCATCGCCACTTAGAGACTCAACTATAAAATAATTGTAAACCTATGATCCCTATCAAATATATTGGACTATGAAACCCCATGTAACCATAAAATCCCCAACACATACAGCATACTAGGATCATCAAATTTAGTAGTTCCCCTGTTCAGAATTAAATAAGATAACTTTTTCAACTGATCATCCACAACCCAAATTTCATTCATTCCTGATGTATTACATGGAAATAAAACAACAAAATCCATCGACACCTAATATCATTTCCACCCCAACACTATAAGACGTTTGAGAAAACAATAATTTTCTATTTTCTCTTGCATCATCTATTAGAAGGTGTAATATTGGGACACATAATCACCAGTGTCAAGATTCATATAGGTCCACAAAAAACACTATCTCGTGTCATAATAAATATCCATTTTTCCTGGATGAATGTTCCATGAATAACTATAATGATAAAAAATATATATCCTAATATATTCCAGGATGAAAAAATAATCTTAGAAACTGATAATACCATCTGAAGAGGTAGACCAACTGAAACAGTCTCCCGATCGTATAAGGATTCTTGAATTCCAATGAACACATCATCCTACTGATGGCCCTGCCGAATAAACACAATGAGAGATGATGAAAACTTAACTCCAGCCAATACCATACCGGAAACATATTAATATCATCCAGATGTTTGTAATCAAAAATCCACAAAAGTTTGTACTCTTCCTTCGATTATAAAACTACTTACATTGGTACATTCCCACTATGAGAATCTATTACAACATTCACATTTATATAGGTGTAGGTGATATCAAATACATATTTCAAAATGTATTACACCAATAAATTCTATATGATATTCCTATATTTCTAAGAAAATATATTACTCAAAGACTAATAATTTGAAAAAACTATGATCTTTACCCAAAATAAGATAGTTCTTCTATCTCTTAAGAACATTCATAACTAAAAAATCTTCTAAATAATTAGTGGGTTAATTCTTCTAATTAATTTTAATATAATGAGAGTCGTATGTTAACACATTATCATCATTAATGAGAAAAAAAACAGAAAAAAGTTTTATATGAAACACAAAAAACCACATAACTCATTATAGTTCTAGTAATTTCAAAAAATGGGATAATGTTTGAAGTCATCTCAACTCATCAAAAGAAGCCTGATATTTTTCAACCCATGTGAATTTCACCCCATTCCTAGTATGACCATCCTTGGTTGATGCGAACTTTGTGAAATCCTAGACAAACCATAGATAATATATTGTAGGACCACGAAATCATTGAATCTCAAAGAAATTCTATAGTTCTTTCATGGAAAAATACATAACCATATTGGGATCAAATTATAAGACATTTTATGAAATCAGGTTCTCCGAATAATATTAAATTGTAGATTCAATGGATAAATTTCGAATGATTTCCATAAAAATGATGAATTCAATGAATTTCGAAAACAAAAACCAAATTATACTTGTTTTCATGAACATGTGAATAATAAACAACAATTTCATCAATTAACACTATCATAAAAGAGCCAAGGTACTTTATAAACATATAATTCATCAAATCCATAAGAATAGTAAGATCATTTGTCAGATCAAATAAAATCAAAATATATTTTAAATTTACATAACATCACCTGAATTTCATATTATATATATTTATATAACTCCAAACTTTTGAGATGAAGATAACCCAACAAATGATCAACCATTGAAAACCAATTTCAACGTTTAACTGATCAAAACAAATTCATCCCCACGAGGCAATGGATAATTTTTCATAACCAATACCCATTTCAACATCTTATTGTCCATAAAAAATCACTTTATACCTTATATTTTCTTTTTCAAGACCACATGGGTTTCCCATGTAAAACACTGGGGTTAAAAACCCATTCACCATCAGATCATCTAAATAAATCTTGAGCTCATTTAGCTCTACTACTACAATATGATAGGAAGGTATCCAATTCATTTGTGTACCAAGATCCAGTATGATAATAAAACCTACATCTATATATGGATGAATAATTGAGGACTAATCTGGGAAAACATTAGGAAAAACATGAAAAAATTTATAAAACCCACAACAACATAGATGTTATCAGCCTAAACTACTAAAGTAGTAAAAAACTCATGATCTATGGGTTGGAAGGTCCTATATGAATAGACCTCAAATCCAACAGAACCATAAACAAACAAGAGACCTCTTTGGACAAAATATTTTTACAAACCCTAATGGTAAAAGAAAAACTCATCCTATTGAGAAATGAATAATTCCATCATGATGATAATTTAAAACACGTCTACATAAAGTATGAGAAAATCCAAGACTAACATTGCATCAGATATCAATAGTGAAAAATAAATACACCAAAACCCATTCCCATACCTATTCCCAAGAGGTGTCTCTAATTCAAAAAATGGGATCCATTATAAGGCTAATCATAACAATAAAATAGATAACTATAAATATTTTGGTGTAGCCAGTAACAAATAAAAAATCACTATAGAAGATTAAATAGTTGTAGTTCTTCTCACTACCTCTAGACCCTCATTTACCATTTCGTGAATCTCATCAACTGTATTATGGTGATTCACTCTTGAGGCCTAATGACAGATCTATATAGTCTTTTAGTTATCTGACTATGTCATTGTAGAATTTGGATACATGATCCTTTCTCATATCAATGACCATTTGTCGCCTAACCAAAATGTTTAAGATAACTATAACATCGACAACTTCTGAAAATACGTAAATATAAGGGACATAAAATTCCATGTGTGTCTACCCATCCTACACATATAGAAAGTTATAGGAACACCATTAGCTAAAAATGTAGGTTCTGAAAACGCATGTGATCGAGAACCACTTCCACCACTCTTATGGTGATCATAAAACATCGTATTTTTTCCTTCAATTGCAATGATGTTGTCACTATATTGAAGATAAGGGGATCTATTTTCAATTGTACATTCCATATTAATTTATATCATAATATCTATATCCACTATCTCCAAATTTTTTGACAAGATTATCATAAATACCTATGTTCTGATATCTATTCAAAAACACTTATGGTACGTCTAATATTTTATCGATTCATTAGTTATAACCTATAATTAAAACAACCCATTGCATACTAATTTTTGAATTTGGATAATGAAATCTCTCCCAAATACAAAGAGATTAAATCTATAAACATTATCGACATCAGTGACTCTGTAAAAAGTAGTCCGAAGATGAGTGTATGGAAACCCTCCCATTCTATGACCAAATTTTTTTCTACCTATACCATACAATCCAACTACCACATTATAATAACATCATGCCCGAACAACACACACTTCCACTTAATAATATTAGGTGTATCATTGATGTTGAACATATGATAAATATGGTCATTAAAATCTTACTAAATATAATTTTCATGTGTACCATAAATGGATGGTTGATTATCATGCAGGAAATACCATGATTTTCTCATATATACCATCTGGATGTTCCTTATGAAACTGTATTATGTACATTTTATACATCATTATAGGCCATACAAACTACCCCTATGATATGATCATTATAATTTGGATGGATAAGAGTATTCTCTTGTGGAGCATTAGTTATGCAATCCTAAGGACCTCGTGGAGTATAGAGTAGTTGAATACCGTTATACACCAAAACAAAAGAAATTATTAGACACATAATAATATATGTTCAGAGTAGAAAATAATAAGAAAAACTGATATTATAGTCAAAAACTCCAAAAAAGAGACACACATCCCAACAAACCCATGTATCATCAGTCTTGTCATGGAAAGACCTAGCTAGACACTCACCAAAACATACCACCAAAGTCCAAAAAATCATATATTTTTTCATCTAAACATTCAAAGGAAAGTATTGTTGAATAAGTACCTCTTCTAGTTCCAAATTGTGATAAAACAAACATTGATACCCACTCAGATTAGTACCTCATGCGCATTTCTACACACCAATAGGGCATTCATGATCCACATGGGCTGGAAGCTAGCACTCTTGAATAAGAAAAACAAAATGAACAGTTTAGACCAAACTAAAGTTGAAAAAAGGACACAAAATTACATATAAAAAGATGCAGTGAAAGAAGACTTGAATATATATTTCATAAATGATAGAAAAATTTGTAAGAATTATATTTTAATTAGTAGTAAAACAATCTCTAAGAGAGAAGTCCAACTGAAATGGATGGCAATAAAAATGGATACTCTTACAATATCTAGTTGATAAAATGGTAAAACTCCATCCATACCACCATCCATCTACAAAAACCAATCTAACAGAAAACCATACCACCTCATTGTAGTTCATTCTCCTTCTCTTCATAAAATGTTATAACATGGCCTCTTGACCACCGAAGGGGTAAGTAGTGATTGAGCAAACATGGTCAGTAGGGTCCTACCTAGATGTTCTGTATAAGGTTTCTGAACAATAATCAATTTATTATATAATCATAAGAAAACATGGAATGATATATAGTAAAACCATTATTATATCAAATGTATGAATAAACAATTAAATTTCCCCTTTTTTCACATTTCATTATAATATTGTTAAATATGATTCAATGATTTTTATATTCATATATCAAAATAAACATATCATAGTAAACATAAGAATGTATCACATATCATATCCCATAAATGTCAACACTATCAAAATAGTACATCCTAATTTTCCCAAATCAACCCAATGATTACTATGTTTCCTATTATATAAACAAATTCATCAATCCATTTTAAAATATGATTCTTTGAAAACCATTTCATGATTCATTTAAAAACCATCTTATTTACCAAAACTACAGTAATGTAATGATTAATCAAAAACCCATCTCCACAAATAGAAATAAAATCACTGAATCATTCAATTTTTTTTATGAAAAAATTTTTCAAAACAGGGGAAATGTTTTTCACTCACACAGGGTAGAGATGGAACTACATACCTCAAATCTCACGTTGCATTCACCTATGAAGGAGTCCACCAAACAAAAAGAACACGGTGTGGACTAATGATGCCCTAATATCAATCCAAAATTCTTATAATTGATTCAATTTAGAAAATGGGTTAGTGAAGCAGATAGATCATACATACCTCAAAGAACATACACCGTCAAATCCATAACCATCAACGGATTAACTCATAGAACAATGTCATCTATAAGATATTGAAATAATAAAAAAAGGAGAATCACGATGGTCTAATAAATTAAATAAAAAAATAAATGGAGTTACCATGATAAAAGAAAATGAAAAATCATAAAATATGACACATCCAAAGAGACATCATGCCCAACTAGGAAGATCAAATACTAAACAAATTAATCTGGATGATGAAGTGGTTCCTATAATTGAATGATAATTCTATAAGGTCAAATAGGAAAAGGATTATGGAAGAATGAAATAATTGTAATCAGTGAATCACCCTTAAATCCAAAATAAGAACCCTTACATGGCCTGTAATCACTTCACACTTCATGTAATCCATCTGGTCTGCATATGCTGAATAACTCATCTACTATTTTTTTTTCTAAAAACCAAACATAAACCATTAGATGAATTATAACCTTTTGAAAGAGTGTACACCTTCAACACTATTTATTCAACTGACAAAATGGGCCAAGGGATCAAACACACATCATGTAAAACAGTTACACATTGCGCAAACTAGTTACACATCATGTAATATCCCGACAGATAACAATACTAACATATTATTACTTAAAACCAAAACCACCTCAAGTGTTATCCATGCTCAGGGATAACCCCACTGACCCATTACATGATTATACGTGGGATCCATTAATTCAAACAAAACATCATCCCTTAACATTAGGTCATTTCCCAAAACCATTTTTCATCATCCTTGGGGGTCTAATAATGCATCCATTTATAGTGTAAAACAATCAAGGATAAGGGAATTACTTGAAAAATAGTAGTATGGTGTTATAATTCATATAATATAAAATATTTTATTATATTTGAAATCCATTTTTAAGGGTTAAATGGGAAACTACAAAACAAGAATATAAAAAATGGGGATAAAACCAGGATATAAAAGGAAGTGACTTTTAGAAAGAATCTTAACAGGTTAGAGTCAAGAGATCAATAAAGATTCCAATGAAAAGAATAATAATTCAACTTAATCTCTTCAAAAATATAGCCCAAAAAATAGGAACCTTCATTTCGATGATCCTGATGTATTCCCTTATACTAATCATTATTAAATTAAATTTAAAAAGAATAATTTAACAATGACTATAAATACATTCATTTTTTTATTTTACCATTCAAATTGATATTACATTAATATACCTAAATAATATCTCCCCTTTAATATTATTTCATAAATCCATCCCCATATTCTCCTATAAATTAAAAATAAAATCCCACATTGGTGGTGGGTCATCTTATTTATTTATCCATTATTATCTCTTTTTCATACTCAAAATACTAAAGGTATTAGAAATCTGTATAAAAAACTGAACTCATAAATAAAAGGAGTATGATCAATCAGTGGGGGTCTTGGAATAAATCCTAAGAGCCGTATAATTTAATTACTGATATTATAAATCATTTCTTCTTAATAATGAAATAATATTTTTGGGTGCCGAAATTAATTACACGATATTAGTAGAGGAATACATAGCCATTTTGATGAGAATCCAAGATCAAATGGACCAAGGAAAAACTAAGGATCTACTTTGTAAATCCCTTACATGAAAACCCCTCCCCAATATAAATGTGTGAGGCCATGATGGAATTATTTTCAAATACGATGGTGCTCCATGAATTTAATAGAACTCTACGACCATGATAAAGGGTTGACATTTTGTTCCATGAATCAAATGACCCAATGACCATTCTCAAAGACTAATATTTCTTCATGAACACATCTGATATTTAAGTGATCATTTTTACTATTTATACATGGTTCATTTTAGCATAAAGTAATAGATACCCAACCCATTGGAATCCAAATTGCACCCAATTCATGAAGAACACTGATCATCTTGAACAAAACCAAGATGGATAATACATGGAATCTCAACATCATGAAACCAATTTTCATATATTCCTGAATACCTCCACCCATTAGGTGGATTCCATTAAGGGAAGAGGATGACCATTAGGGGTCCAAAAGCCATCCCAAATAATTAAGCCTTCATGAAGAACTGTTTCCCCACACCAGTACTTAATCCTAAAGAGGGCATTCATGTTGTGAAAAGCATCTACATTTGGGAAGCTCCTTTCCTCCAAAATCACATTTACATCATGAAGGATATTAGCATTATGACTCACATTAGCGTCATTAATAACCTCTTTTTGGGTCCCTGTACATCACAAAACCCCCTCTTCAGGGCCTCCCCATTTTTCCCTCTATCTGCTAAAATATCTTTATGAATTTTGATTTTCAAATGCTCTAATACCCATCCAGTATTAGCCCAACTACACCTCAAGTTCTTATATGAAATGTTTCACCCTTTCATGTGGCCCAATACACATTAATTGTGTCCCATGATTACCATTTAACAATTGATTTTCTGGAGAGGTATGCTAAATGTATTTGGTTTCGATTATAGGGATTCTAAAATGGACCTCAATATAGACCACCCAGCCACATATTCCACCCTGTCAATGTTGAATCCATGCCCCAAAAATGGTGTGTGAAAAAAAATGTAAGGCCAAGTGGTGAGGATTCAATCACATATGTGTGTGTTTCACGCTATAAAACGACTAAGTAATATCATCCTCAACACATTAGGTTAAATTGTGGCTCTACCCCTCATTAAAGGCATATGATGATCCTTGTATGGGTGATATGGAATTATATCTTTCACATAAGGAATTAAATACCACCCAATAAGGAATGAATTACTCATCTAGAAGAATCCATTCATATTCCCCCACTCACAAGGAATCGTATCCTCCTCTCACAGGGACATGACCACTCTCATCTCAACATGACATCCTATATAGAAAACATTCATCTGTAATCCCCACACACCCTTCATTGGATGCACCATGAATGAGTGACCTGTAATGAGATCCTTAAGACATGGAGTGATATTATCCTCATGCATATTCAATGTGTGACCCTATATCTTCTCCCATTGGTTCATGTTTAATGACAGGATAGTTTGGTCATCTTCTTCCACTTTTTTCTCACACCGAGAAAGAATCATGTTGGATTATAGGTTAGTGCATATCAAGAAACCAATCCATCTCCATTAATGGTAATTCCTCTTAGATTAATCATTAATTGTTCTTCACCTCCACATTTTGGTCACATCCATGAGTAATCCCCAAATATATGTTCCATTTCCATTGGCCTCCTCCTTAAATGTAATCCACAAATACCTTTATATTACTATGTGGGATTTTATTCCCAATTAGTTGGGATACATTGGAATCCTCACCGATGTCCAAACACATTATCCACTTCCATCTTGATTTTCCTTATGCTGCCACATACTGATAAGATCATTCCACACCATCCCCATCAATCATGATTTCTCATGGGCTGCAACATCGTGGTAAAATAATGCCACAAATCCACATCATTGCTAATCATAATAGTACTAAGAATGTTCACATTCATAATCCCAGACCATCCAATAACGATAAATGCCCTTGTAAATGGAACATCTTATCTCTATTCCCCACATCATTCATTGAAATTTGTGGGTTTTAATCATTTTATTCTATATAGGGTATGTATGATGCCTCCCTGAGGTCCAATCTGATCCAATGATAAAACTTGTTTCACACATACTAGGGGTGAACCTCCGTGATCATCCTTCAGTGGTGTCCATGTCAGCCTTCTTGATGTGATGCCTTAACATTATGGGACACAACCCCCATATCCACATCCAAAGTGCATTCTAATCCATCCATTATAAAACCTCCAATGTGTACCCTCCAAGGGATGAACCTCCCTAATCCACCTATGGGAGGATTTATGATCAAAATCCTTTTATCTTCCTAAGATATTAAACTCATACATTTACCCATACATCAAACCCCATTCTATGAATGGTAATCTTGAGAGGAAAGATTTGGATGATATGTTCCAAAAATTTCTACTAACTCATTCTAAAAAAGGGATGACTGAGGAGAAATACTTGGATGATATTACATTGGAATTTGATGCCTCAAGATCTTCATAGGATGGCTCATGTTCCATGATGGAGTTCCATCATGTGATAAATATTAGAGGTGTCCAATGTTCCTAGAGTCCATACATGCCAGCGATGCCAAAGATGGTTACACCCCTGACTGATGGTTTTTGCCCAGTCTAGACCATTTCAGAAGACTAGATATAAGTAGCTTACTTAAACAATATTCTCAATGATATGGAACTATAAATGAGTTCCATGATGATATTTCATTCAATAAGGGAGACCCGGACTAGTATCGAAGTTCGAAGGTGAAATACACAGAAGTAGAAACTGATATCACATCATTATATTTTGATCATGGAGAAGACATTAGTGATGAATGTTTTGAATGACGCCTACATTTGGAAGGAGAGAGTGTGGTGAAAAATAATTTTATGCAAGAATAATGACAAAAGAACAAGGTAGGAATACCCCAATAAGGCATTAGAAACATATATGGTGATCCATACATGATGATTTTATCTTTTTACTATGTTTATTTTCAATTTTGGTCATCATAACGAGGATTGTACCCAGATTCCACTATCATCAGGTAAACAAAAGAAATTGTGAACTTGAAATGAAACTCATATACTCATCATGGGTACAAGTAGAATTCGAGGAATCAACAAATTATTATGTCACTAGTTCCAGCTATCTAGTGCTAATTCCCACTATGAAAATAGTGGTCCTGATATTGTACTCACTTGAAATTTTTGTAGTCAAACAATGGGATTTCTAGTCCATGACATAGTTAGTGTTGATATTTCTCTCGAAGGATAAAATACTGGACAACACTGGGGAATTTGGAATTAAATTTCTAGTATCCCAACTGATGGCTAAATCTTCACACCTTATAGGAACCAAACTAATGGAAACCAATTGAACCTCTCCTACAGATGTAGGTGAAGGAGAAATGTTAATGTGGACATCTTACTTAGAACCACCTCTGCCACAACATGACCATGACCATGGTTACATGGAACCCAAACCCCATATCCCCCTCTAGGATAATTCAAATTAGATTGTTAGATGAACTCATAATTCGGTATGAGCGAGGGATGGTCATGTCCATGAGGGTTATCTCTTTCAAGGACCTCAAGGGTTTTGTGCCTCACCAACACTTCTACAACCAAGTTCTATGAAGGGATCCACTACTCCCCGCTCCAAAAAAGAAATATGGCGGGGACTTTTTTCCTGAATTATCATAAAATTTTCTCTCAAACTCCGATTAGGTGGGGATTCTCTAGTCATCCTAGTTTAGAAGAACTCCATGAAGATTCCAATGAGGACTCTCACCATGTCCCATAAATATGAACTATGAATAGTCTATCAGGATGATGAATTGTTAAATTATTCTTTATCTCCACCATCTCTAGTCTGGACAACCCGACAAAAACATCTTGCACATGATCTGAAGGATTCCAAGAAACGAAATAATCTTCTACATTATTAGTGCCTCTGATAGCCACTTTATCTTTTTCCTATATCACATCCACTACATAGCAAGAAATCATCATCATCTTGTTGGGATCGTGACCCCATCGTTCCTACAAGAAATTTAGATTGACTCTTTTAATCTCTGGAATCATCAATAGTAATTATTGTCTTGCCCATGATGAGTAGATCTAGTAAAAAGTCCCGGACCAAAATGTCTCCATCAAAATAAGATCCCATCTTTACTACCTTTATCGTTATGGATGTTATCTTAGTTTTCCCATCATCTGTAAAACAATATTCCCTCCCCATTCATTGAAAGAATGTATGGAGGTTCTCCCCATGATTGCAGTTCCTGATAAAAATTCCCTCCCAATGTCACAAACCATCAATACAAATATACTCATTGCATAAACCCTATATTAAGATGTTTTCCTCACCTCTCCAACATAGATCCAAGTGGAGGCCCTCCCCACTTCATTGAGAATAAATATGAATATATTACCTATATTATCACTACCAGTCATGACGGTGGTCCCCACCATTTAGTGGCATTTCATAGTGGAGGTCATAAACACACATTAAACATTCAATATGTATTCCCTCTTCATAATTCAATAATTTAAAGCTGAGGCCATACCCAATATAGCACTCACCACATTAGATGTTCAACACATGCATCCATAAAATAGTATGGAGGTCATGCCTCTAATAATGATTCTCACCATCGATGTCCTCCATGTATCCAATTTTAAGAGTGTGATGGACATCCTCACACGTCATCCCATCAAAGTGGAGGTATTCCCACTCCCACCATCAACATTGAGGCCGACCACATATTTTATGAAACAAAAGAAGAGGTCCTCTATATGACATCAACCGGATGTGTAGTGGTCCTCTTCACTCCAAAAAAAGGCTAAGAGGAGTTCTTCCCCACTCTAATGATAATTGATATAGAGGACCTCCCTATATCCCAGAAAATCAATGATGTGGTCCTCATCATTCAATCTTCCAATAGCAAGGGAGACCTTCTCCTGTGGAATAACTCCCCCACTATAATGATTTTATTGAAGAATAATGGAGAAATATTGCTGCAAAAGGAAAAAATATGGGAAGTACCAATTCATTTTAAATATTATTTTCCTCTCAAATTCATTTGGGGAATGTGATTCAATGATGGAACCTTCACGCCAGTCATCTCCATTAGAGTCTGGGGTTGGATCTTTATATGTGAGGTTCTTTGTCTTTAATGGTGAGACACAAAAAATTATCAAATCCCTTACCAGTATATTAATGTGGAAGATGAATTGGTGGGTCCCATATAGGGTCTCATTTTATGGTCATCAAGATCATCTCCAGTTTAATTTTTACATGTAACTGAGATCGAAGAGGTTTGTTCTAAAGATTTTTTAGATGATGTGAATCCACAATAACTACCTATTACTATCTATTCCCTCACACTATAAGACTTTCTAATATACCATTTTTGTAGTAATTTGATGATAGTGATGATTATACCTTTATGAGATAGTCCAAGGAGCAGTGAATAGTGAGCTCATGCAGAGGCCCCTCCACCAGCCTGCCAACCTTCACACTTATCCACATCAGTGTAGCAATTTGTTTATCAGTCAAAACCAGTCGGTTATTGGTCCACCCAAGAACTATCCTACACCTCTAAATTAGGAATAATGTGGTACACTATGGATGTTGATCAATTATTAGTTGTTTTCTGGCCAACTGTGTTTTCAAACATTGAAATCACAAAATCCCTCACCAAGGATGAGTAAATGTGATTTCTATAAACTATTTGGGTTATGAATTTTTACCTATGTGACCAATATTTGGGATAAAAAGTTTCTAGGATCACATTTAATACGTTGACCATCAATTCCACATTTTTTAATTGGAAGCACTCACAGTGGTTCAACATCCTTATTGGCCTAGCTACCATGGTATCCCAAACGTGAGATGTGTTCAAAGCATCAATATGCTTCACTGAATCATTGAATTGGAACTTCCATATGTGAATGTCTATGGTTGAGGACAAGGTGAAACTTTGGAAATTAGTTTCATCTTGCAATAAACATACCCGTGTAGTGACATCAAGTATATTCCTTCATGTGAAATCACAGAGAATATAGTTATCCATGATATATCCACTAAGGATGGGGAAACTGGTGATGGGATCAAGTAAGAGAAACCACCCTAGAACCAACGAAATATTAGGTCATTCATCATATAGGATTCCATAATCACCTACAATGGTATACAGTTTCCCTTACAGAGCCTCCACATCATTTCCCGCTAGTCAGAATCATAACAAGGTCAAGGGACCTATCGATCCCTAAGATCCATCTCATTTAACATGAAAATAATAATTAAACCTTGCTATATCATACTTTAAAAATAATACCACATATCATATAATGAGTAATGATTATTTTCATACTAAGAATATCACGAACTACGACACTCATTGACAAGATCATGTACCTCCTCCACTAGGGAAGCAGGAGAAGCCACATGTTTTAATTATCCAGATACTCCCAATTGAACTTTGAAATCACATTTTCCCTAAGAAATAAAAAGTTATTGTTTATGGTTTGTTACTATGGTATGAATCATTGATTCAACTCAAAAATCATGATAACACTCTTCGAGATCCAGATCAACCTACTCCACTGGTCGAGCCGCCAGTGGGTAGGCAAGTCTATTGTATTAAAGAGCTTATTATCACATTAGTGGTGAGGGTACTTCTCATTACAAGAACACCTAATAGAATAATTGTATAGTCTCTCTCACAAATCGTCTTGAACCTCTGGAGAAATGGATGGTGGAAATCCCAACTGATTTCCAGATGTATTCGTTATAGGTGGAAGAATTGCGAGCATTGCGATATTTTGAAAATATTACCTTCTCCCCCTTAAATGGGATAGCAGTCCAACTTTATCATTTATTCCACTTCATCTCAAGGGGTAGAACCATGTTAGGTGCACCATAATAGTATAAAAAATTCAACCTATAATGTTATTAGGCATTATAAGAGCCTACATTCATCTGTTATATCTAGTTACCTATCAGATCTACAACTGGTTGGTAAGACATCCGTTTGTAGTTTCTCTTCCAATTGAGATCCACTATACACTAGAATAGTATTTCCAATCTCTTAAAGGGAACATAATTTTCTAATGAACAGATCCTAAAATTTGTTTTCAAGTGTAAGGTTTGTACATATTCACACAATATCCCACTATCCCAAGAATAGATATTGACGATGTGTGTGGGGAATTTTTATACTAAATTGGTCCCTACCCTCATCATTCATAAAAACTCATATGGATTCTACTATTTATCTGACAAGACTCAATGCCTATAGGAATCATTTCAACATTCCATGTAGGAATGCTCATTACATATTCCCACTCCTACAAGAAGAAATTGTATGGAAGAGACTGTCACCATAGTAAATGTAGATGTTCCAAGGAAACTAGTGTTTTTTAGACTGAGCCTCACACAGAACTACCTCAACATGTAAAACAACCTCAATAGGCTTAACCATTCCCAATTTATAATTTATAGTTTCGTCCTCATCAAGAACCACTATTTAGATGAGATAATGTGTCTCCGACGCCTCATTAGCCTCCAACCCCTCTTTATGGATAAGCTCGTAGAACTCCCTTCATAGATAGGAGAAACTAGATCAATTCCACGAAAGAAGAAAGGGTTCTTGGTTATTTATGTAGTTCATTAGAACAATGGACTCTGATGATTCTAGAGTTAAGGAAACTGCATGAGGTTATTGTCAAGGAAAACCTAGGCTACATCCCCTATAAAAGAATCCATGGACATAACATCAAGAAATTCTATATTTTCAAGGACTATCTCTATGATCAAGTGGAAAATGGTGTGGTAAGGATGGATGAATTATCGACACATGGTAAACAAATCTATCTGGAGGTAGATAATGAAATTGGGGGTTCTAATGAATGGAAGAAAGTCTCTAACCATGCGACTCATAATTATGATGACTAGTTGGCTTGTATGGATGTTTCTCTTAACCATGGTGTAATCCATGAATGCTTAATTTAGTTGAAACCTCCAAGGTCACCACTCCTTCTTCATAAACTTCTTATGTATCTACCTCAAAACATCTATGTATCATAAGATTATGCACCGATGGGTCATGGGAATAGGGATTCCCCTACCACTGTTGATTATTTCTCTAAAACTCAATGAATTCATGGCTTTGGAGATGGGAATCACAACCACAGTGCACCCATCATTGGAATAGTAATTAGATAATGACTAGGAGTATGCCTCTATGAATATCATTTAGTTGGTCGATACCTTTAGAGTTCCCTAAAATGATAAATAACAATAATGTCATCTGATTTCCTCCATCTATCATCTTGAAAGAAGTGGTTGAATTAATATATACCACAATAGTGATCCAATCCAAGAAAAAATGCTACTTAATAATTATAGCATTTTCTCTGTAGAGGTCCACAAGCACAATCCCCTCAACCTGCTTCATCAAAAAATCTACCAAAACTGACCTTACTAATTGATTATATAGAACAATTATGACAACACCATGATAATCCATGCCTACATAAATACAGTCATCATAAAACTGAAAAGAAACCAATAGCTCTTCTCATTGAATTTTTTTTATGAGAAGGATATTATTGCTAGATTGACCAAGAATCTAGTGTTTCAACCAATAGTGTATGCCGCCCCTCCTCCCAGAGAGAAAAATCTTGTGGGAAAAAACTATTCCTACCAAAGAAGTAAGACCTGATGAATCACCTCTCCATCACTCCTGAAAAGATCTTGATCTATGAGTCCCTCCACATATCAGAATAGATGTTTGAGGCCATCTATGATTCCATGTAGAGTCCCCTCTAGTTGAAAATAGACATAGAGACTTTATATAACTTCTTTTCTGAAGAGGTAAAGCCATAATAATTCAAATCCATCATCCTACTATTTAGAGAAGTTGAGGGATCCCTCATTTAGGGGAAAATACTACCACTGTTAATCACCATCTAGTTCATTTGAATTGATGAAAAATGATGATTTGTAGACACATGTTCTGAGATCAATCTCATATGGACACAGATGTACCAAAATCATGGGTTTATTGAAGAAAATATGATACCCTCTAACCAAATAAACAATTATTATGATAGTACTGAGATGAGGCAGTGTGGTTGAATCATGTTGAAGACCATATTTTGTGTCTTAGTAGAACACACCAAATTCGTGGACATATCACATGATAAAACCTATAATTCCCTAATGGGAAGGTCTTTGTTCCATCATAACATAGAAGTCCTCTCCCCATATCACTAATTCTCCAAGTACTCCCTCAATGGTTGAATATAAATAGTCCAATGTGATGAATCTCTCTTTCACTCGTGTGAATACATTCTTATGGACACCTAAATTTAATTGATAAGATATTATAATGTTCAGACCAATGTGATGGGGAATACCATATTTTTTCCATCTTGTGGATGGATTTGGATGATGCTTTCGTCTTCCGAATTTATCTGTAGAAGGTCAAAACACTAGAGATGGTAAATTTGTTTGTTATTTCTATGATGAAAGGTACCCGTGTTCCTAAATAAAAATAACATTTTACGATTACCAATTATTCATAAATAGTCCATGATTGGGTGAAAAGAGAAATTCATAGCCCTACCGAGTACAAAGATTTTGAACATATGACTAAAACTGTTGGTCACACTCACTTATTCTATTGAGCATGGTCGAATCCACACAAGTCGGCCCACCACTATTACTTAATCAACACACAGGGATCATATGTCTAAAGGACTGATGGAATTGGCATGAAAACCACTATCATCATGGTTTCAATAGAGAAATAACTCATGAGAAATGATATTATACTCTATATATTTGGAAATAGTGTCCCCCCAGAGTCAATCATCTCGAATTATCCATATCTTCCCATTAATTTCCCTACCACATATGATAAAAATGGTTTCGAGGATGATCTTATGACATTTAAAGATGGTTTACCCATCACTTTTAAGTAGATAGTTTTGGTGACCCTTGATACCTTCGTATATCTAAGTACAATGCTAATAGATGAATCCATAAAGCTAGATGAATAATAGCAGTACATGGATTTCCTAAAGCCACATCATGATGTATTTTCCTAGGGATATGATGAGATTCCCAAACAAGAACAGTAGGTCACCATCCACCAACTTGGTCTCCCAGTAATTCATCATGGGTTCAAGAATCCTCTCTAGAATGTGCAACATTTTTTTGGTTCCGTGGTCGAGGCTAATGTTAATGAGCTCATCAATGATAGAATCATTAAGGTGTTTTAGTTGCCTAAGTGGATATCCAATATCATCCCAAAATTAATGAAGAATGGAAACATTAGAGTCTTTATTAACATTAGATACCTCAGCTACCACTTTCCAAAAGATTATTTTTTCATTCTTGTGACAAAACTGCTGATTAATTCAATGGTATGCTTTTATACCATTAGTTTCATGGATGAATACCCCAGATTAAATTTAATTAAGATGGACCCTAAGGACGATGAGTATACCCCCTTCAATGAACTATAAAAATATTCTATATTCATGTAATTTCTTTTTTTATATATGATGACGAAGCCAAAAATAAGTGATCCATGCACCGTATCTTCAAGAAGATTATTGGGATGCAAGTGGAATCATATATGGATGACTTGGTGGTCAAATACCTACAGTGTAAGAATCAATCATTGATCATGAGAATGTTTTTTTCTTCACTCACACTTAGTATTTGAATATAAACCACTTGATGTATGCTTTCTTGGTTACCTCTGGGTTGTTTATTAGCATCGTCGTTAGGTATAGGGGAATCAAAATCGTCACAGAGAATATAATGTCCATCCGATTTATCCCACCCCCATGAATCCTTTGAGAGCATTGATATACTTAAGGTCACTTATACTACATATGTAAATTCATCTTGAGTATGGAAAGAATATGGAGGCCCTTTTCTAGGATCCTGGAAAAAGATATCATATACCAATATGATGTATATTTTCAGTACTCATTCGATGAAATCAGGAATAATCTACCACATACACTAGTTTTGATACCACCCATCTCAAGGACGCCTTTAGACCCTTATGTGAATTCCCTGGAGTGATCCATTTATTCCCTCCCTACGTAGTAGAAAAATAAAGGGACATAGAACATTTTATCCTATATCAATCGCATTCCCCTCAACACAATGTCTATATAGTTTCTTATTGAGAAGAGAAACGTCATGTTGGTTTTTTGGGTTCAGAAGATGAAGCACTAACTAGAAGATCATGATATACATCTAGTGTCACGTTTGGATAAACATATGTATAAACTGAACTATCCAATGTTTACATGGTGCCTATCATACTATGAGGTTATCCTTAAGAATTTTAACATTCAGGTCATTCTACATAATGTCATTAAGGGTCATGTGTTTGTATACATTATAGTCACCCATCCGAGTCCTAAAGAATCACCTCTATCTGTTGATTTCATAAATGAATTGATCATTTTAGTGAACTAGGTTATTCTATTTCAAAATATTCATTTATATATAACATCCTAGAGAATATTCAGTATAAGGCTCAATGATCCCTTGATATATACAGTAATCCATGGGATAATATTCATCAACACTGTATTGGATGTCCATCCCTAGTCATTGATACTATCAAAAGACTCCACCAACAACGAGGATGAGTATCAGGATCCCATCACTTTCCTTGAGCTATCTCTTGAGATTTATTTCCCTAGCATGAATGTTATGGGGGAATCCCTATTATTAGTCAACAAGATCAATGGTGACTACATTTTTAGGAATTCAGACCTCTTTCCCCAGCTATAATAAACTCTCAAACTTATGGCCCAGTTCACCTCTCTATGAGAGGTGACAAATGATTCTGGATAATATAATGGCTACAATAATTATATGGACATCTTATCCATGTCACATGAGGTGACTGTCTAATACAACCTACTCATTCATGTTGGAAACCTAGTGAGTCATGATTCTCTTTATACTAGATGATGAAGATGATATTAAAGGATATCCATAATACTATTGGTTCTTCCATGGCGGGACCACTAGATCCCCCAGTATTTGAAAAATCTTCCAATTTGACATCTCTTTTCACCATGTATCATCAACATGGGATTATCCCAAAAGGATTATTCTAACATGAGAAAATTTGTCAGTGTGTAGTGAATTTCAACCTCCTGAGTGGGCCCAACCACACGAAGACTCTATAAAATTGTAGGTTTAATGGAATTGTCATTCACTACATTCAAAGACATGATATTACACATGTCATGTAGGATGTTCATGTCAGGTCTTGGGGAGATCATTCGGTGAGTTTTAATCTCACCAACCAGATTCATATGTAGGGCTACTTCAGGTGCTCCATGGTCCATGACTACATCAAGTTCCCTAAGTGGTATCACGTGTGTCAGATCCATACCATCATTTTGAATCTATTTCCATATTAGCTCTACCCTGCTATGTATTCTTTGAAATTTTCACTATGTGGACATTATGTTTTTGGACCATATCCACCAGAAACAACTCGCCAATGTAGGGTCACTTTGACCAAAAAAGATATCATTTCCTAGTGAGCAGAAGAGATCTTCCTCAAATAATTAAATGTCCACTTAGTGTTAGAATCTATGAGTGACAATATCATCCTTGGTTTTAAAGTTAAATCATGTTATTCTAATTGAAAAAGGAACCAACTTCTGGGATGAAGATCTGAAGAAGTTGTACACAAAGTACAATTTCCAGTCTAACAGTACTTCTCGCTACCATCCACTAGTGAATTGATAGACCAAAGATTTAAATAAAAAATACACTAAAATCCTATATAATATTGTGGTCCAGAACAAGAGGAGTTGGAAATACAAGAACTCTAATTTTCTCTAGGCTTTTCAGATGAAGACACACTATTCCACCAAAGTGACTCAATATTCCCTTATGTATGGAACAGAGGAAGACCTAAACATTAATATTTAGATTCAATTTTTATGAGTAGTTTTTAATGATTAGTATAATCTAGAAACAAGGGAAAAAATCCATCGGGATGATATTGAATACCTCAAAGAGAGCATGATTTACGCCTTTCAAAATCTATAGAGGCACTTGAAGAAGATAATAACAACATTAAACAAAGAATTTTCACCTTCACCCCTTCCTCCAGGGTGATATAGTATTCGCTCTCAGAATGCTGATGATTCCCAAAAAGGAAAATAGTTTTGGTTACCATATGAGGTGGAACTTAAATTATTCATAAGGTCTACAAGAATTACCTAGACATCTTCCAGAGTGGGATTCTTAGATTTCTAATGATTTAATTCCAAATGAAATACCTATATCAATGACTCCCTATGGAATACCAAAAGTGTAGATAATAGAGATAAAGAAAGTATTAGATGAATTAAGTGGTAAGTTATTTATACTCATTCTTGTTTCACCCAATGAGCTCCTATTCTATTCATTAATAAGAAATATGTAACTGTGAGGTTTTTCATTGACTATATTGATATAAATTATATTATGATAAATTAATCATGTACCTCATATTGATGAATTATTTGATAAAATTCACTGCGCTCAATATTTTTCAAATATTGATCTTCATTTTGGACATCATATATTGTGTGTGAAGAATAAATATATTAAAAAGAAAATGTATTAAACAAGGTATGGACAATATAATTTATCATTAATTTTATTTGGATAAAAATGGACCCTCTAATTTTATGGAACTAATTAAAATAGTATTACTGTAATATCTTGATAATTTTTTGTAGTATTTATTGATGATATCTTGGAGTACTTCAAATGATACAAGGACCATTAGATCCACATATATATTATTATATAGTTTCTTAGTGGAAAGAGTTATAGGGGATGTTTATTAAGTGGGAATTTAGGATTCCATCAGTCTCTTTTCATGGAAATCATTTCTATAATGATAAAATATTAGTTGAACCTATAAAGAAAAATTAATTCCCTCAATGGCCTAATCCAACGAACATAACATATGTACGTAGTTTCATTGGTTTAGCATGTCACTATGAACATTTAATTTGGAATATTTCCTAATTATATAAACTTTTTACCAATATTTCTCATAAAAGTGGTATGTTTATTTGTACAATGGAATGACAAGAATGATTTAATGAATTGAATAGGAGATTAGTGAATTCTTCAACATTGAATATTACTATTACAAAAGTTTAATTCATGATTTATTGTGATTCATAGAAGAAAGGACATTGTTTTGTATTTATAAAGAATGATAGATTTATTTCATATGCATTAATGAAGTTAAAAAAGGAACAAAACTATCACACTCATTATCTTGAGTTAGCAGTTATAATCATGGATCTGAAGACATAGAGACTGTATATATTGTTAAAGATTTGAGATAAATATAGATAAAGAATGATTGAGATATATATTCTCATAGAAAGAACTCAACATGAGAAAAATGAAAATTTTTAAGGTACTCAAAGAATATGATTGTTCAATATGCCAACACATACCAAAATAAAATAAGATATAAAATGCATTGAGAAGAAAGGATCATTGAGTTATGTCCAAATTGTGGATTGACAAGGATCTTGTCAATATGGACCTATTAAAGAAGGATATATGATTTCTAAAGGAAGGTGAAACAACACTACCTTTTTAATTGGGTTCCAAACCATCCATTCTAGAAAAGATAAAAATTTTCTAGTCTAATGATGATCATTTTCAATGAATAATTAATGATGTTAATGATGGTAATTTGGTATACTTCGTACATGAAGATGGTATTTTTAAATTTGGGAAGAGGCTTTGTGGTCCCTCAATACCCAATATATAAAGGGAATTATTGGATTATTTTCATATATCAAAAATATCTATAAAACTTAAGAGTAGTTTAATGTATTTATAATTGAGGGATCATTTCTAGTGGGATAATATGATGTAAAAAATTGTGGATTATATGTCAAGATATTTAGTATGTCCATATGTGAAGGCAAAAAGAAAATATCATGGAGGAATCATGCAACCTATAACTATTAAAATATTTAAATATAATGAAATTACAATGTATTTAGTCACTACATTACAAAATACATGATAATGAATGATGCAATATTGGTAATTAATGATAAAAATACCAAATCTTCACCATTCCTTTCTGTAAGGAATTATTTTTCACTGGATCACCTTGAATGAATCTATATTAATGATGTTGAATGAATTCATAGTGTATCTCAATATGTTATATCTAGTCAAGATCCCCATTTCACATCAAAATTTTGGATGATTATTTAGAAGAATTTAGATAATAATCTTAATTTGAGTACTACTTGTCAACATTAAATGGATAGATAGCCTGAAAGGCGTATTAAAAAATTGAATACAAGTTGGGATATTTCTAATTTGAATTTATAAGTATGTGGATCAGTATTTACTTTTGGTATATTTTTTATCCAATGATATTTTACATTTTAGTATTCAAATGGAACCATAAGACGCATTATATTGAAAGAGATGTTGTACTCCAACTTGTTGGGATGTATTTGTTGAGATTAGTTATATAGGATCTGAAATATTTATGAGACAAGAACAAATATATTTACTATTCATGATCATATTAAAGCATCTAAAATTAGGAAAAAGATATATTATTTCAACTAGTGAAATAGTTTTGTGGTTCATGTGGGCTATCTTGTATTTATAAAAAGTATTTTCATTGAAGGTTTTCATATGGTTTGGTATAAAAAGAAAATTGATCCCAAAGTACATTAGACCATTTTCAATTCATGAAATAATTGGAGTTATGGATCATTTCTATTTCAATGCCACCTTCACTTTCCAATGTCTATGACGTGTTCCACATATCATTGTAAAGAAAATACATTCTTGAAAAAACATAATATATCACTCTTAAAAATAGATTTGGAAACTCATATGTATTACTATTCAGAGAATGTGGAGATTATTGATATTAGAGAGAAATTATTGTGAAATCAAAAAACATTCATGGTAAATATTCTTTACATAAATAGTAAAAATGAAAAATCAATGTGGGAACCTGAGGATTCTATGAAGAAGAACCTCTATAATTTTTTTAAATTATATTACTCAGGAAAACTTCATTAAATGAATTTTTTTGAAGGAGGAAATAATATAAAACCCCAATATTTTATGGTATGTATCTTATTAAATAAATCTTATTTATTCGATAGTTTACATTGTATGCAACACAAAGCTTAAACAAATAGTGACATACAATTACATATTAACATTAATAATGGAATAGTAATGTGACAATTAAGAATAAAAATATATCCATTTGAATAATAACCTCAACTGTAAAGGTATATATAAAATAATGGTATCTCATAAATGATAATATGACAAACTTATATAACGTACGGAGTTAAAAAATATTTTAAAAATGAAAAATTCATGAAAAATATATGTTTATTTACCATTTTACAATTAATAAAATGATTTTAATGAAAAATTGTTCTCATAAAATAGATTTTAAGTTAATATTTTATTGTATTATAATAGTAATATATTTTTATAAGATATAATTAATTTTTCACAGTGTCGTAAAATATGTTCTAATATTTAAATAAACATCTTTTTAAATGATGATTATATTTAATAATACAGTTTATTATATTTGGAGAATTATCTTAATAAAATGGAGTCAAATTTAAAAACTAAATATCAAAATTGGTTAGGTTGAATTTTTGGGATTCTTCTAAAACTGTTTATTTATCTATGAATAGTGAAATACATTAATTTAAAGTATTTAAAATTATAAGATAAATATGTATTTTTTTGATTCAATGATTATGTTAGGACACCTTATTTTTAACTCACATGATTTAGTTTCTATTCATAGTCAAAATAATCAAAACTATTGATAGACTTAAACCAAAAAATTAAATTTGTGAATAAATTCACAAAAACTCCCCTATAATCCCTTATAAATACCCCTATCACCACACATTTTAATCACACCATATAATAAATTATTCATGTATAAATTCTACCCACTAAAATTACCAATCCAATTTACCATGTCCAATTACTTCTGGTCTTACTAAAAGCCCAAATCTAAGTGTCTTATATATGTTCCAAGGGAAATGATATTGAGGAGGTGAAATCCTAGATATTACACTTTAAATTTATATTCATTTCTTATCAACTCATTAAATCCACAATAATAAGTGTAATTATAACTTTTATATCAAATATATACTAAAATTTTGTTTTTATAACATATTTTTCTTCATAAAATAAATTCTATTCTTTTTGTTTTGAAAAATTAAAACATCACCTGTGATGTGTCGATTCACCAGCTTCATTGAAAATGAATTTTAATTTCCCTTTGACACATTAAATGGTCATCATAAATCCATTATTATTATTAAATCATATATTAATATACATAATATAGTTTATATCATCTTATCTGAAAATATATATTAATATAATATTAAATAAAATGAAACAATTCTGTGATGGTCGTAAAAACTGTCAAAATAAATTAAGACATTTTATCAACATTTTATATAATAAATCATCGTCATACCATATAAAAATATTATATATGATAACATTAAACATTTTTAGGTTAGTTAATTCGAAATAATTTCCCTTATAGGGATGTTATTCCCATTTGAAAAGAACTCAATTTATACTCAAGGTGACCCACCATAGGACCATGAAATTAATGCTCTTGGTAAAAACATTTAATTTTTATGACTCATAAAATATTAAATCAATAAAACTTATAAAATTATATAAAATCAAATCTATTTTTAATATGTTCTGAATTATGTGATTAATTAATCTAATTTGATTATCTACGACATTATGTACAAATGAAAATGCTTTTGGGCATAAGGAAAGGGTTTATCAACTCACATTCACTTATTTGTGATATATTCCTAATTTATCTCTTTTTTCTTATGTGTTTTGTATATACTTCACATTAATTTATTTAAATTAGGAACATATTAATATTAATATAATTTAATCATTATTTGATGAAAATAAATTTTATGGGTATATAGTTAGACTCATAAATTTTATTTAAGGGAATTCTTATCACAATTTCCATTTATTGGGTTAAACTTATAATCTATTGATTAGTTTATGTAATAAATATTTGTGAAGTGACATTTTATTAACATATGTTTTATATTAAATTTTTTATGGATTTATTATTGATACACAAAATTAGTTGATTTGGTCAACACACATACATTCTTTTAAAAGTACATTTTAAATTGTTTATTTTTTAAAAATTTAACATAAATGTCTTTAAACATATACAACATGACTGGAATTCCCAAATTTGGTTATTCCTCAGTGTCTTCATGTGTCTTTTAATGTTCTATTGGGTTAGTTTCAAAGAAAAGTTTTTCTTTAATCATGATTTTTTAAACAATTGAATTAAAATAATGTTGTATTTCCCCAAGAATCTATCAATGATTTTATTAATGTATTTTAATCTATATAAATACCCTTTTTTGGATTATAAATTAATTTGGGTTGATCTCTTATGATACCATCTACCATATTTTTTTGGAAATTTTTATTATCATTTTGATTGTGGAAGTTATATTTTCATACCATTCATATCATTATACTAGATGGTTTATGAATATGTTATTCATTGGGTAAAGTTGTAAACATTTCATATCTTACTTTTAATATGAATTTTTATGTTGATTATGTTTTACACCATTAATGTTATGAATTCATTAGACTTATTATATCTTTTATGGGACCCACTATACCACTCGATGCATTGGTAGTTCTATTGAGAATGTTTGGGTATTGGCTTATGTCTTTCTCAATTACGTATGGTATTTTAGAAAAAGCCTTAAAAGTGTCTATATGATATACTTCATTATTAAATCACTCATTATGAGATTAGTAACTAGTAATCCATGGGATTATTTTACATTTAAAACATTTTTGGTTATGATTCATTCTATGTGATTATTAATTTGATATTATTAAATATTTCTTAATGACATCCATATTATGCACAAGATTATGTTTTTGTGGCATTCACTTTTCCTTATTTTTTTCATTTACTGTATCTTCCATTGTTTTCTTACCCCTGAATGAGTATTTTATCTAACCCCTTTGTTATGTTTTAATTTTATTCAGGATTCCAAAATGTATATTATCTTTGAAATGAATGGATTATCAAGAAGAAAATGGGTGTTTCAAATGGAGTTTCTATGTTGCATTTAAATAATGTTGTAATTCAATACCTATTTTTTATCTATATTTCCAAATATAAAATACTATTAATTGCTTTTGGATTAAATCAATTTTAATTCTTATATATGTAATAATGTTTTTAACAAGTCTTTGCTACCATATATGGGGCTATTTCATTTTCAATATAATCACAATTTATATCGATCGAGATATGTATAACATCTCAGATGGTGATGTGAATCCCTTAAAATATCTTGACTGATGTTTTTTACCTTAGGTAAATCTTGAAATATAGGGTCCTATGTTTATAATTTAAAGGAAACACGGTAGGAAGTTTTTGAATCCTATTTCTGTAAACAAAATTTTAGAGCAGGCCTGGAAAAATAAATAAAAACATAAATACAATTTAAAAATATTTATTTCTTGTTTATCATATTTAATATATCAAAATTAAATTGTCACTAACTATATCTTAGAATGGAAGGTATTTTTAAAATATGGGGATGTACTCCTAACATCAAGAAGTGTAGGTTTTTTTTAAAAAATATCATTATTAATTCATAAAGACTGGGGAATTGGTAATATTTTTTTTCTTTGGGTTTCTTGATTAATTGGTCATGGAATCACTCAATAAATATTATTCCAAATGGATTTAAACATCATTAGATATGTGATAATTTATTCAAATATATTTTTCTGATTCCTTGAAGTTATTTTCATTTTTCATAAAATTCATGCCAGGCCATCCAAATCACCTCTTCCAACTATAAAAACATCAATAAATAAGTGAAATTAACATTTTACAAATTATTGAAAAGAATATAGTTAAAAAATAATTGAATCATATAATTAAATTTAGGTCTTTCAAAAACTATTTTAATATTTTTATCGATGTATAGAATCATTAAAAATTATGTTTTTACTATAAATTATTTTTTCTAAAAATCGAGTTTTATTGCATTCTGTGTGGTTATTTTGACTTTTTTTTATTAATATGGAAATTAAATTTTTTTTTAAAATGGATTACATATTTAAAAAAAATTACAAATTTGGTTATTATTTTATTTTTATTTTTTATCACAATGAATTATAAAAATAGTAAAAATATGTTTTAACATTTATCGTTAAAAAAAGATTGTAGAGGGTTATATTAACTTATTATCTTAATAATTTCATATTAAAATGTCTAATTGTTATAGTATGGAGATATATCAACCCTATATTATCTTAAATTAAATTCCTTTAGCATTTGGTTCTAGATCTATAATAAAATGACAATATTTTCAAAATATTTTTTAGAATTTCATGTGCATCCTCTCTCTCACTTATAAAATAAAACAGTGAAACCTCCCTAATTAAGGAATATTGAACATTATAGATAATATAATGATTGGAAAATAACCTTCCTAACATCATTAAATTTAACCAAGATCTGATTATCTTCTCTAAAGATAAATATTTTAATGCTTAATGTGTAATCCAAATTCTATCACTGAATGAAGTACTATTAATATAACGAACCATACTTTATATACATTGTTATTAATTCAAAATTTAATCATTCTAATTTCCACATATAACAAATCCATCAAATGACCATATAGGTATAGTGTCTTTAGAAACTGGGAAACATAAAAAACTTGTTCATAAAGCGTCTACATTGTCTCCCATTTATTTCATCATATCTATAGTCTCTTTTGGAATTTCATACATAATAACCTTATTCCTGACCTGGGGAAATAAAACATACAAAAGGGTGAGCTCAAATGCTCAGTAAGAGTAAAAAAAAAGAAATATCAATCACATCATATTCATAAGAACATAACATTTTGGAAATCTTAACCTGCAAAAGAGAGCATAATTTCATAACATGGGATAAATCATAGTAGTGAAATGAAATCCCAATAATCATAACATAAAACATGAAACATTGTGGAATACACACATAATCATATAGAATCATTTCTTATTATTCAAGACTCATTGTAAAGACTATAATAGTGGACAAAGTCCATTTTTGAACCGAGTTCACTCCTCGTTTCAGTCCTGTTTCACTGAACCGGTTTAACCTGTCGTTCCAGCCATGTCTATCTCATGAGATATAAAATCATTACCCAATGAATTGGAGGGAGATATAGGTCCCACACATCTCATTATGGTACCATTCTTATGTGTACCAAAAAATCATAAATCATACATCATTGCATAACCCATGTAATAAAAATGGGATTCTTAAACATCGTGACATCATAAACCAATTCATATAAGATAAAGGAATTCATAAAAATATTTCCATCACAGCATAATAAAATCAATGTAATAATATGTATAGTAACATAACCTTATATTATCTTATATGGAAAATAATTTTGATAAAACACTTGAACTCCATTCACCGAGAAAATATTCTTTCTACTTCAATTTTTTTTCTTTTCTTAACATGTCATACAATTCTAAACTAAAATAATTTGATTAAAAATAAACATCAAAACTTGTAAAGGAAGATTCTTGGAAATAATTTTTTAAAAATCCATTCATGCCGTATAAGTTAAAAAAACATTCCTCTTGTACTTTTGTCAGAAAAGTCAAAAAGTACCTCCTACGAAAAATGACAAAAGATTCCTTTCATATCATTAACTAAAAACTCACCGAATGGTAAAATTGGATATAAAAAATTTAAGGTGGATGGAAAAAATATTACATATTGTGGAAACATGTATGTGGATGATAAAATACACCCCAGTAAATACCAACGTATAAACAATCTCGGATAAAATGAGATTGTGATATTTTCCATTACCTTAGGTCCGATTTGCTTCGTAAGTGTCTGAATCTCCTGTATAATGATTTAAATAATGTTATTTTCTTATTCCAGAATCATAATCATTTTTATGATATCATATATGGTCATATTTTATATCTTCTTATTAGTAATATTTCATTACTACTTGTTATTCGGGTGTTTATAACTTTTTGTTCTTATGCGTGTTTTGTCGAATAAATTCTTATTTTTATTTTTGGGGTTATAGATACCTCATTTCCAGAATGGTATTAGTGTAATATATATCATATTAATTCATTAAGTTCATTTATATAATCATTATTCAATGAAGATCATGTAGAACGAATCACATCACATCGTGGAGATGGTATTCCGTACGTACGCATGAGCGATGATATCATTCCCATGATCGTGAAATTGTATTGGAGTGTATATATACTATTTCAGAATCAATACCCATTTACAATAATCATATATAGTTATTTATTAGCACCATTATACCCATCCAAGTAAGGCGGTGAGGGAAAATAGATTACACCACTACATGGAGACGGTATTCTGTACGTACGCACGTGTGGTTATTTCGTTTTCCGTAAGATGGATAGATGGTGAAATATGGTTGTTTCATACATATAATAACATATCAGTATATTAGTGATACTGATGTTATTACTTCATAATTAAGCAACTAAATAAGAAGAAGTGGATGAAAAAATAAAGATGAAAGAATCGGTAACGGGCATTACCTCTTCTTTGATGCGCCTCTTTGAGACCTCCTTTTCGGGAACTAAAATTGGTCTTTGAAGAAGAACAAGACCTATATGATGTTTCTAGGGAAATGGAGATGAGATATTGGCAGGGGTTGGCTGATCATGAATCATCAAAGTGGTTTGTGGAAGAGATGGAGGAGGTGACCTTTTATAAGGCAGGAGAGGGGCACCTTTGGAATAACTAAATATATTATTTTATTATAAAGTCAAATTCGTTTTTTAGTAGATCCAAATTGATATATTTCTAAGATAAGGTGGGTATGGGTCTAATTCCTCTCATAAAATAGAATTTAGACATGTTTAGGTATCAATTTTTATCTTTTCATTTAGATTTAACTTTAAGTTAGATAATTTAACTTTTACCGTGTCTTCTTGTTTTCTTACACTATAAGGAAAATAAACATACTATATCAAGCCAAACGAACCACAAGTTGTTTATTATTAATATATATAACCTTATATAAGACATTTTTCTGAACCATAGATTTTTTGGAATAAAATAACAATTAATAATATAGCATTTGTTTTAAAAACTATTTTATGTCAATTTTGAAAATATTTGGTAATAAATTTTTTGTGAAACTCATTACAGAATTATTAGTTCGAAAAAATTTAATTAAATCAATACTAACATTTCATATTAACATATAAAATTATTGGAATTCATAAAAAGTCTCAGATAACATTTATTTGGGTATTTATAACATCAATTATGTCAATATTTCATTAATAAGATAATTACTGTATCATCATTGTATCATAAATAAATTAAATTATTTTAAGTCTAAAAATTACAAATAAAATACCATTATGTAGGAAATATTTTTAGATTTCTAATGAATATTTATAGTTGAATTTATCTAATTTATAACCCAATATTAAAAATTCATTAGTTATTAAACTTTGATTTTACCTATTCTAACCATTCTTTAAATAAATTGATAATAAATGTCCTAATCTAATCCAAGTGGGCCTAAATGGTCATATTTTATTCCTAAGGTTTCTTCTGGTCGAATTACACTTATCCAATAGAATTAGAACATGTGTTATGGTAATAATAATATAATGTTCACCCTTAACTACCCTATTAACTTTTAACCGTTGTAAAAAAAATTAAAAAGTTACTATTCACCAAAAAATATTTTCATCTCATTGAACCAAATTTTAGTCCTTGATATTAATAGTGTCTCTCTGATTTTTGAAATTCCACTCACAGAAGCGGTAAAATTACATTTTATGAAAAAATTCTGTTTTTTAACTACCACTTAGTGGTTTCACTATTCATCAAAAAATGAAAGTTTCCAGAAAAATACCAAAAATTAGGCCTAAGATATATTTGATATTATGAATTCAAAAATGTTTTTTATATAACCAAATTCAAAAAATATTAGTTACATTAACTAATTTAAAAATTAATTTTCGTCATCAAGACAAATAGCATGTTTTTAAGAGATAATAACTATCAAAAGATTGACAATTGTTTATGTCTGGTTTAAATGTGAAATTACCTCTAATGAAAAACATTGTATTAAATTGTAAAAATATATTATAAATATACTTTAAAACCACTGAAATTAATAATTTATCACTATTAATTATTTCGATTAAAACAGTTCTTTTTAATAAAAATTTAGTAATTTTCACTATTCATCTGAATATGAATGTTATCCGAAAAGTACCAAAATTTCACCCTATACTAATTTCGATATTCTGAATCCAAAAATTAAGTCCATTTTGAAAAATAAAATTTTAAAAATTTCAAAAAGTGTTTATTACTATTAATTACAGCCAGTTTTAATAATATTTTAATAGCATATCGTTGTTTAGTGAAACTCGGTATTGCGTACGACGCAAGCTGTCGAGGAAGGACGCAGTTGTGTGTAAAGAAAGCCATGCTAGTGTTGTGTGTAGTGAAAGATTCCTTTGATGATTTATATAACATAAAAACAAAATATCTCTCTTAAAAGTCTCGGGTGTTACATTCTACCCCCCTTAAAAAGAATTTCGCCCTTGAAATTTGTCACTTTGTAACAAAAAGATGAGGATACCTCTCCCTCGTCATATCCTCATGCTCCCATGTAGCTTCTTCTAATTGGTGGTTCCTCCATAAAACGATCACCAAGAGATTGGTCTTGTTCCGTAGGACTTTTTCACTATGATCTAGAATCACTATCGGCTGTTCTTCTTAAGAAAGATCTTGCTCCAGCGGTACAACTTCTGAGCTGAGTACATGTGAAGCATCAGGTATGTACATTCTCAGGAGAGATACATGGAACAAATCGTGAAATTGACAGAGAATCGATGGAAGTGCCAATTGGTAAGCTACCTTTCCAACACGATCTAGTATTTTGAAAGGACCGATATATCTAGGGATCAACTTCCCCTTCTTTCCAAATCTCATGACCCTCTTCCAGGGAGATATTCGTAAGAACACTTTATCACCCACTTCAAACTCTAGGTCTTTTCGTCAGTTGTCAGCATAACTTTTCTTTCGACTCTGAGATGCTCTTATGTGTTGTTGAATAGATCAGTCCTTTTTTGCCATCTCATCAACAAGATCAGGTCCTAATAGATTTCTTTCCCCAACTTCATCCCAGCAAGTTGGAGTCCTGCATTTCGTTCCATAGAGAGCTTCATAAGGAGCCATCTGAATAATGGAGTGAAAGCTATTGTTATAAAAAAATTGCACCAAAGGTAGGTGTTGATCCCAACCACCTTTTAAATCCATAGAGCAAGATCTCAACATATCTTCTAGAGTTTGAATTGTTCTCTTAGACTGACCGTCTGTCTGAGGATGATAAGCAGTGTTGAAACTCCACTCTGTTTCCAAAGTATGCTAAAGACTTTGCCAGAACTTTGAGGTAAATCTCGTATCCCGATCAGATATAATAGAAAGTGGTACTCTATGCAGTCTTTCCACTTCCTTTACATATATACTGGCAAGCTGACCCAGAGAGAAATCCTCTCTAATATAAATGAAGTGTGCAGACTTTGTAAGACGATCAACTATGACCCAGAGAGAATTATTGTCTTTGGATGTTTTAGGAGGTCCTGTGACAAAGTCCATAGTGATGTTTTCCCATTTCCATTCGGGTATGGGAAATGGTTGTAACATCCCCTTAGACTTTTGACTTTCAGCTTTAACTTGCTGACAGACCAAGCATCGAGAGACATATTCAGCAACATCTCTTTTCATGCCATCCCACCAGAAGTACTCTTTCAGGTCACTATAAATCTTTGTTCTTCCATGATGAATAGAGAATGAAGAACTATGAGCCTCATCCAGAAGCTTCTTCTTTAATTCTGGAATGGTAGGAACACAAACCCGATTCCTAAACTTTATTATCCCATCAAAATCAAGGTTTAATTCCGGAACATTTCTCACCTTCTTTTGTAACTCGACATCTTCTTTTTGTTCCTCTTGAATCTTCACATGTATAGATGGTTGAACATTCATTTGAGAAAGATTAGATTTCTCCTGTTCCATTAAAATTCCAATATCCATCCTTTTTAAATCCATAAAAATTGGATCTTTTGTGATCCTCATCATGGATAAGCTATCATGGTCTTGATGATTTAATTCATCTTCCACCTTGTTTGCTTTCGTAGGATGGTAATGAATTGAGCAGTCATAATCCTTAATCAGTTCCAACCATCTTCTTTGGCACATATTCAGCTCCTTTTGTGTGAAAATATGCTTTAAACTTTTAAGATCAGTAAAAATATCTCACCTTTCTCCACACAGATAATTCCTCCAAATATTTCATCCAAAGATTACTACAGCTAACTCCAAATCATGTATTGGGTAATTTTGCTCATGTATTTTCAACTATCTTGAGGCATAAACTATGACCATATCATTTTGCAGAAGAAGACACCCCAGCCCCTTCTTGGATGCATCACTATAGATCAAAAACCTTTCTCCACTACAAGGCAGTGTGACCACAGGTGCACTGGATAACCTTATTTTCAACTCCTTGAAATTCTCTGCACATTCCTCCGTCCAAACAAACATAAATCCATTCCGAGTCAACCTGGTGAGTTGATTAGATAATTGTGAAAAATCTTTCACAAAACGTCGATAATATCCAGAAAAACTAAGAAAAATTTGGATCTCAGTTACTGTTGTTGGTCTCGACCATCTTTTGATAACCTCTGTTTTTGCTGGATCCACATATATCCCCTCTTTTGAGATCATGTGACCAAAAAATAAAACTTTTTGAAGCCAAAATTCACACTTGCTAAATTTGGAATAAAGCTTCTCCTTTCTCAGGGTCTTCAATATAATTCTCAAGTGATCTTCATTTTCTTCCTTGCTCTTTGAATAGATAAGATTATCGTCTATAAAGACTACCACAAATTGATCAACATAGTCTCTAAAGACTCTATTCATTAGATCTATAAAGATAGCAGGGCCATTAGTAAGACCAAATGAAATCACTATAAATTCATATTGTCCATACCTTGTACGGAAAGCCGTCTTTGGTATATCCTCCCTTTTGAACCTTAATTGATGATACCCTGAACAAAGATCAATCTTGGAAAATTATTGATCTCCACGTATTTGGTCAAATAAGTCATCAATGCATGGGAGAGGATATTTGTTCTTGATAGTGATCTTGGTAAGTTCTCGATAATCAATGTAGAGTCTCATTGATCCGACTTTCTTCATAACAAATAGAACATGTGCTCCCTAAGGTGACTAACTAGGGTGTATGAATCCCTTATCAATATTCTCTTGGATTTTCTTCTTCAATTCATGCAACTCAATTGGGACCATTCTATAAGGTGTCTTCGAAATAGGCATAACACCTGGTACGAGTTCTATTGAAAACTCAACTTCACGATTTGGTGGAAGACCCATCAATTCCTCCCGAAAGACATCATCAAACTCCCGTAAAATGTGAATATTATTAAATGTGAGTTTCTCACCAACCATTTGAGAGAAGTAACCTTCATTCAGTGGAATCAAGACCCTTAAGATGGAAGAAATTTCCACTGGAAGGTAATGTTCATCCTTGCATCGATAGATGATCCTAGATTGATCTGGAATATGAAATGTGACTTCCCTTCTTTGGAAATTGATATGACCTCTATATAAAGAATTCCAATCCATGGCAAGAATCACATCAAATTCCACTATAGGAAGGATCACAAGATTTGCAGGAAGCACTTTCCCACAAACTTTAATCGGGGAAGAATTAGAATCTTTTGATGCGACTGTTGTGCCATTTGGTGTTGTCACAGCTAACTCATCATCTAATTGTTGAGCTAATACATTGCTACTCTTAGAAAATTCTTCAGAAATAAACGAGTGGGTGGATCCAGAATCAAATAAAACATTTTCTACTTTAGATTGGATGGTAAGTGTACCCTTCACCACATCATTATCGTACTCCACATCGTAGATAGAAATTTCATGTCACATTCCTTTGTCTTTAGCCTTAATATTTTTATGATGTCGATCATCATCAACAACCCTTGGATTAGGGCATTTATTGGCATAATGCCCCTTCTCCTTGCACTTGAAACATTGAAGTGTAGTAGATTCATCTTGTGTGTCCCTTCCTTTGTTTGCATCATTAGACATTTTCTTCCCATCATTGCGACATTCAAATGCCTGATGACCTTCCTCTCCACATTTGAAATATTTACATGTCCCTTTAAGAAAACTTCCTCCATGTTTCTTTCCACACATTGAGCATAAGGGGAAGCTCATCTACATTTCAGTGTGCTCTTTATATTCTCCTTTGAATTCCATTTTCCTCTTCTTATCAAACCCATATGACTGATGGGTTACTCTAATCTCCATCTCAACTTTTAGAGAACATCAAACAATTTCCACATAGCTATTGGAGTCCCTTATGGCTAAGGCCCTTCGATGACTTGGTTTTAATCCACTAAAGAATAGATCGATCTTACTCTAAGGTTGGATAATAATACCAGAAGCGTACCTTGCACGTCTTGTAAAATTTGCTTCATAGGTACCAACAGATTTATCATCAGTTTGATTCAGTTTAAGAAACTCTTTCTCCATCTTTATTCAGAGTATACGAGGGAAGTACTTATTGAAAAATAAGTTCTTGAACTCATCCCATTCCATGGAATCAATTTCATACCCTTTCCTCATATTCTTAATAAGGTTCCACCATTGATCAACATCTCCTTCCAAACGATACATTGATAGGATGACATTATCATGTTCAGAACATTGAAGAACTGAAAATATCTTTTCAATAGTACTAATCCATTGTTCAGCAACAAATGGATTAGTAGAACCATTGAAAGAAGGTGGATGCTACATCATGAAGGATTCAACAAAATGTTGCTCCTTTGCTCATATGGAAGCCCTGCTTGGTTCATAGCTTTAGAAAGTTGTGTGAGCATGGCTATAAGTTTTTTTATTCTAGCTCACAGAATGTTTGGTTGCTCAGGGGGACAATAATTGCATTGCTCGTCGAATTCCGCAATAACACGATTCATTCGGGTTCCAGCTATTAACAAAAACCAAGAAGAATAGTGTGAGAAACACTAATTATAATAGTAAAAACACATAATCAGGAATAAAATTTCACACTTAATGTCTTATCCTGGGTTATTCGTCGTCATTTCTTAAACACTAAGATTGTGTTCTATTCTTAGAATTATCCTTTGGGTTCTTACTAAAGCTTTCACATCCTAGTTTCCAATGTTGGCTATACCTTTCCTCTAATACCAACTATAACGACCCATACTTTACATACATTGTTATTACATAAAAATGAAGCATAATTATTAAAAATATAACAAAACCATGAAAGGACCGTATAGGTATAGTGTATTTAGAAACTGGGAAACATAAACAACTGGTTCATAAAGCATCTACACTTTCTCCCAATCATTTCATCATATCTATAGTCAATTTTGGCATATCTTACTTAATAACCTTCTTCCTGACCTGGGGAATGAAAAAATACAAAAAGGTGAGATCAAATTCTCAGTAAGGGTAAATAAAATAAATATCAATCACATCATATTCATAAGAATAAAACATTTTGGAAATCTTAACCTGTAAAAGAGAGTATAATTTCATAACATGGGATAAATCATAGTAGTGAAATGAAATCCCAATAATCATAACATAAAATATTAATCTTTGTGGAATACACACATAATCATATAGAATCATTTCTTATTAGTCAAGACTCATTGACCAGACTATCTTAGTGGACAAAGTCCATTTCTAAACGGAGTTCACTCCTTGTTTCAGTCCTGTTTCACTGAACCAGTTTAACCTGTCGTTCCAGCCATGTCTATCTCATGAGATATAAAATCATTACCCAATGAATTGGAGGGATATATAGGTCCCACCCATCTCATAATGATACCATTCTTATGTGTGCCACAAAATCATAAATCACACATCATTGCATAACACATGTAATAAAAATGGGATTCTTAAACATCGTGACATCATAAAACAATTCATATAAGATAAAGGAATTCATAAAAATATTTCCATCACAACATATTCAAATCAATGTAATAATAGGGATAGAAACAGAACCTTATATTATCTTAGATGGAAAATAATTTTGATAAAACACTTGAACTCCATTATTGTGTATAATATTCTTTCTACATCAAACACACTTTTCCTTTCTTAACATTTCATACAATTCTAAACTAAAAGAATTTGATTAAAAATAAACATGAAAACTGGTAAATGAATCTTCTTGGAAATAATGTTTTAAAAATCCATTCATGCCATATATGTAAAAAAAAGTCTTCTTGTACTTTTGTCGGAAAAGTCAAAAAGTACCTCGTACGAAAAACAACAAAAGATTCCTTTCATATCATTTACTAAAAACACACCGAAGGGTAAAATTGGATATAATAAATTGAAGGTGGATGGAAACAATATTACATATTAAGGAAACATGGATGTGGATGATAAAATACACCCCAGTAAATACCAACGTATAAATAATCTCAGATAAAATGAGATTGTGATATTTTCTCTTACCTTAGGTACAATTTGCTTCATAAGTGTCTAAAACTCTTGTATAATGATTTAAATAATGTTATTGACATATTACAGAATCATAATTATTTTTATGATATCATATATGGTCATATTTTATAGCTTCTTATTAGTAATATTTCATTACTACTTGTTATTCTGGTGTTTATTACTTTTTGTTCTTATGCGCATTTTGTCTAATAAATTCTTATTTTTTTTATATTATAGATACCTCATTTACAGAATGGTATTAGTGTAATATATATCATATTTATTCATTCAATTCATTTATTTAATCATTATGTAATGACGATCATGTAGAACGAATCACATCACATCGTGGAGACGATATTTCGTACGTACGCACGAGTGATGATATAGTTCCCATTATCATGGAATTGTATTGGAGTGTATATATACTATTTCAGATTCAATAAAACTTTACAATAATCATATATAGTTATTTATTAGCACTGTTATACCCATCCAAGTAAGGTTGTGATGGAAAATAGATTACACCATGGCGTGGAGACGATATTCTATATGTACGCACGCGTGGTGATTTCATTTTCCGTAGGATGGATAGATAGTGAAATAGGGTTGTTTCATACTTATAATAACATATAATTATATGAGTTATACTGATGTTATTACATCATAATGAAATAACTAGACAAGAAGAAGTGGAAGAAGAAATAAAGATGAAAGAATCGGTAACGAGCGTTACCTCTTCTTTGAAGTGCCTCTTTGAGACCTCCTCTTAGAGCACTAAAATTGGTCTTTGAAGAAGACCATGACCTCTAGGTTGTTTATAGGGAAGTGGAATGGAGATATTGGCAGGGGTTTTCCAAGATTGAATGCTCAATGTGGTGTGAGTAATAGAGGGAGGAGGTGCCCTTTTATAAGGGATGAGAGGGGCACCTTTGGAATAACTAAAAATATTATTTTATTATAAAGTAAAATCTGGTCTTTAATAGCTCGGAATTGATATATTTCTAAGATAAGGTGGGTATGGGTCGAAATTATCTCATCCAATAGAATATAGACAAGTTTAGGTATCATGTTTAACCTTATCATTTAGATTTAACTTTAAGTTAGATAATTTAACTTTTACCGTGTCTTCTTGTTTTCTCACACAATAATGTTAATAAACATATTATATCTAGCCAAACGAACCCCAAGTTGTTTATTATTAATATATATATCCTTATATAAGTCATTTGGCCGATTGATAGATTTTTATGAATAAAATAACAATTAATAATATAGTATTTGTTTTAAAAACTATTTTATGTCAATTTTGACACTATTTGGTAATTGATTTTTATTGAAAATAATAAAAGAATGATTAGTTCGAAAACATTTAATTAAATCGATAATAACCGGTCATATTAACATATAAAATTATTGTAATTCATAAAAAGTCTAAAATTACATTTATTTGGGTATTTATATCATCAATTATGTCAATATTTCATTACAAAGATAATTACTGCATCATCATTGTATTATAAATAAATTGAATTATATTAAGTCGAAAAATTAAAAATAAAATAAAATTATATAGGAAATATTTCTAGCTTTATAATGAATATTTATAGTAGAATTTATCTTATGTATAACCCTATATTAAAAATGACTTATTTATTAAACTTTGATTTTAACTATTTTAACCCTTCTTTAAATAAATAGATAATAAATATACTAATCTAATCCAAGTTGGTCTAAATGGTCATATTTTATTCATAAGGTTGTTTTTTGATGAATTACACTTATCCAATAGAATTAGGACATGTGTTAGGGTAATAATAATATCATTTTTACCCTTAACTACCCTATTTACTTTTAACCGTGCTAAAAAAAAGTAAAAGGTTACTATTCACCAAAAAATATTTTCATCTAATTGAACCACATTTTAGTCCTTGATATTAACTGAGTCTCTTGGATTTTCGAAATTCCACTCACAGAAGCTGTAAAATTATGTTTTATGAAAAAATCCAGTTTTTTAACTACCACTTAGTGGTTTCACTATTCATGAAAAAATGAAAGTTACCAGAAAAAAACCAAAAATTAGGCCGAAGATATAATTGATATTATGAGTTCTAAAATGATGTTTATTTTACCAAATTAAAAACATATCAGTTAAATTAAATAATTTAAAAATTAATTCCCGTCATCAAGACAAATAGCGGGTTTTTAAGAGATAATAACTATAAAAATATTTACACTTGTTTATGTCTGCTTTAAATGTGAAATTACATCCAATAAACAACATTGTATTAAATTGTAAAAATATATTATAATTATACTTTAAAACCACTCAAATTAATAAATTATCACTATTAATTATTTCAACTAAAAAATTTGTTTTTAATTAAAATTTAGTAATTTTCACTATTCATCTGAATATGAAAGTTATCCGAAAAGTACAAAAATTTCACCCTAAGATAATTTTAATATTACGAATCCAAAAATGAAGTCCATTTTGAAAAATGAAATTTACAAAATTTTGAAAAGTTGTTATTACTATTCATAACGGCTAGTTTTAATTATATTTTAATAGCATATCATTGTTTAGTGAAACTCGGTATTGTGTACGACACGAGATATCGAGGGAGGCCGCGGTTGCGTGTAAAGCAAGCCAAGCTAGTGTTGTGTGTATTGAAAGATTCATATTATGATTTATATAACATGAAAACAAAATATTTATCATAAAAGTCTCGGGTGTTACAATTAATATTAATAGAGATAATTCAGTTTTATTTATTATTAAAAATTATATTCAAATATTATATGAATATCAGCATGATTAAAATAATAAAATAAATATATTCATATTTTATTATGATTTGGGAATAACCATTGTAACAGCCCAAGATTTTATGAAAAATATGCCTTTTAATTTCACTAATTTCTTGTGTTGTACGCTACACCAAAAGGAGCTTGTACAACACGCATCCTTGACTTGCCTTGTATTACACGCAATCACGACCTTCCTCGATAGCATGTGTAGTACGCAATACCGAGTTTCACTAAACAACGATATGCTATTAAAATATTATTTAAAATAGCCTTTATGAATAGTAATAACCACTTTTTGAAATTTTGTAAATTTTATTTTTCAAAATGGACTTTATCATTGGATTCGTAATATCGAAATTAGTTTAGCGTGAAATTTTGGTACTTTTCGGTTAACTTTCATTTTCTGATGAATAGTGAAAATTACTAAATTTTAGTTAAAAACAACTTTTTCAATCGAAATAATTAATAGTGATAAATTATTAATTTAAGTGGTTTTAAAGTATATTTATAATATATTTTTACAATTTAATACAATGTTGGTCATTGGATGTAATTTCACATTTAAACCAGACATAAACAAGTGTCAATCTTTTGATAGATATTGTTTCTTAAAAACACGCTATTTGTTTTAACAGCGGGAGTTAATTATAAAATTAATTAATGCAACTTATATGTTATGAATTTGGTAAAATAGAATTCATTTTTGAATTCGGAATATGAAATATAGCTTAGGATGAAATTTTGGCATTGTTCTGAAAAACATCAATTTTTGATGAATAGTGAAACTACTAAGTGGTAGTTAAAAAAACTGAATTTTTCATAAAACATAATTTTACCGCTTCTGTGAATGGAATTTCAAAAATCTGAGAGACACGGTTGATGTCAGTAAGCAAAATGTTGTTCAATGAGATAAAAATAATTTTTTGGTGAATAGTAAGTTTTTACTTTTTTTTACCGTGGTTAATAGTAAATAGGGTAACTAAGGTTAAATATGATATAACTATTACCCTAACACATGTCCTAATTCTATATGATAAGTGTAATTCGACCAAAAACAACCTTATGAATATAATATGACCATTTAGGTCCACTTGGATTAGATTATGACATTTAATATTATTTTATTTAATGAATAGTTAAAATAGTTAAAATCAAAGTTTAATAACAAAAACATTTTTAATATGGGCTTATACATAGGATAAGTTCTATTATAAATATTCATTAGAAATCTAACAAGATTTCGTACATAATTATATTTTATTTATAATTTTTAGACTTTAAATAAATTAATTTATTTATGACACAACGATGATGCAGTAATTACCATTTTAAGGAAATGTTATCATAATTGATGTTATAAATGCCCAAATAAATGTAATTTGAGACTTTTTATAAATCCCACTAATTTTCTAGGTTACTATGATATATTAGTGTTGATTTACTCAACTTGGTTCGAACATATAATTATGTTATGAATTTCACAAAAAACATATATCAAATAGTCTCAAAATTGACACAAAATAGTTTTTAAATCAAATATTATATTATTAATTGTTATTTTATTCCTAAAAATCTAAGGTTCGGCCAAATGACTTAGATAAGGATATATATATTAATAATAAACAATTTGGGGTTCGTTTGGCATGTTATAGTAAGTGTATTAACCATATTGTGTAAGAAAACAAAAAGACACGGTAAAAGTTAAATTATTTAACTTAGAGTTAAATCTAATTGATAAGGTTAAAATAATAACCTAAACTTGTCTTAATCCTGTTTGTTGATAGGATTTCGATCCATCCCCACTTTATCTTTGAAATAAGACCCTTTGTAACCATTATAAACCTATATTTACTTTAATATAAAATAATATTTTGAATTATTCCTAAGGTGCCCCTCTCCTCCCTTATAAAAGGGCACCTCCTTCCCCTCCTCCGCACACCAATTTGAGCTCTCAAGCTCGGCCAACCCCTGCCCAAATCCCTTCTACACTTCCCTAGAATAATCCTTGAGGTCCTGGTCTTCTTCAAAGGCCAATCATAGTTCCTTAAGTGAAGGATTGAAAGAGGCGTTTCAAAGAGGAGGTAATATCCATTACCGATCTTTTTTAATTTCTTTCTTCTTCAACTTCTTCTTCTTTAGTTGTTTAATGATAACGTAATAACATCAGTATTTCTTATATACTTATATGTTATTATAAATATGAAACAAATATAATTAACCTTCTATCCATCCTACGGAAAAAGGAAATCACCGCGCGTGCGTACGTACGGAATACCGTCTCCACGCCGTGGTGTAATCTATTTTCCGCCACCACCTTAATTGGATGGGTATAATGGTGTAAGGAGTAACTATATATGATAATTATAGAGTGATATTGATACTGAAATATTATACATACACTTCAACACAATTCCACGACCATGGGAACGATATCATCGCTCGTGCGTACGTACGGACTACCGTCTCCACGACGCGATGAGATTCATTCTCAATGATTAACCATTCATGAATGATTATAAAGTATATATAATAAGTACTAATGAAATATATGACATAATAATGATACTGGATATATGTATATTTATATGTATGTCATCTACTTAATTCCATTCAATTCATCAAGGAAACGAAAACAGCGCTCGTGCATACGTACGGACTACCGTCTCCATGAACGGTGTATTTCATTCCATTTATAGATATATTATATATATATGTATTCTGAATATATATTATATATAAATAATGTTTTACATTCTGGATATAAGTAATCATGATCCAAGTAATCATATTAATAATTACAAGTTAAAAACACGAACGACAAATGAGACGATTTTACCCAAAACGCTACTTTAACATGAATTTACAAAAGAACGGGTAATATAAAGTCATAAGTGGACCATATATGATATAATAACAATAAATATGATTCTTTAATAAGTCAATAACATGATTTAAACCATTATACAGGAGTATTCAGACACTTACAAAGCAATTCGGACCTAAGGTAAGGGAAATATCACAATCTCATTTTTATCCGAGATTGTTTATAATTTGGCATTTACTGGGGTGTATTTTATCATCCACATACATGTTTCCTCAATATGTAATATTATTTCCATCCACCTAAAATTCTTTAAATCCAATTTTACCCTTCGGTGAATTTTTAGTAAAGGATATGAATGGAATCTTTTGTCGTTTTTCGTACGAGGTACTTTTTTGACATTTCCGACAAAAGTACGAAGAATGTTTTTTTAACTTATACGGCATGAATGGATTTTTAAAGCATTATTTCCAAGAAGATTCCTTTACATTTTTTCAAGTTTATTTTTAATCAAATTCTTTTATTTTAAAGTCGTATTACATGTTATGAAAGGGAAAATGTTTTTTGAAGTAGAAAGGATATTTTCCTCATGAATGGAGTTCAAGTGTTTTATCAAAATTATTTTCCATATAAGATAATAAAGGGTTCTGTTTTTATCCCTATTATTACATTGATTTGATTATTTTGTGATGGAATTATATTTTTATGAATTCCTTTATCTTATATGAATTGTTTTATGATGTCATGTTGTTTAAGAATTCCATTTTTATTACATGGGTTATGCTATGATGTATGGTTTATGATTATGTGGCACACATAAGAAAGGATTCATTATAAGATGGGTGGGACCTATATCTCCCTCAAATGCATTGGGTAAAGATTTTATATCTCATGAGATAGACATGGCTGGAACGGTAGGTTATACCAGTTCAGTGAAATAGGACTGGAACGGGGGAGACTCGGTTCAGAAAGGGACTTTGTCCACTAAGATAGTCTTGACAATGAGTCTTGACTAACAAGAAATGATTCTCTATGATTATGTGTGTATGCCAAAAATTTTCATGTTCTATGTTATGATTATTGGGATTTCATTTCACAACTATGATTTATCCCATGTTATGAAATTATGCTCTCTTTTGCAGGTGAAGATTTCCAAAAGTTATGTTCTTATGAATATGATGTGATTGATTTTTCTTTTGTTTAACCTTACTGAGAATTTGAGCTAACCCTTTTATGATTTCTTTTCCCCAGGATATAATGAATGGTTTTAGGTAAAAAAGGGAAGATCTTTATGGGAGATATTGAAGATCTTTCACCACGATTATAAGATTACGTTCTGAGTTTCCAAAGACACTAAACTATTACGATCCTTGTGGGTGTGTTTTTTTGTTATGTACTAAGTATTCCGAAAATTTAATGTAATTTCCATGTACGTCAGGCTTCGGGTATCTACAGTTGGTATCAGAGGAAAGGTTTAGTGAACCTTTGGAAACTAGGATGTGAAAACGTTAGTGAGATCCCTAGAGACACTTCTAAGGTATGTCTACAGATGTATCTAAGGATAAGTATACGTATAGGATGTAGTCCTAGAACTATGGTAACAATATTAGATTAAGCCTAAGATGTTAGATATTGAAGTTACTCCCCCTTTATTATGATTTTTGCCTCTAACACTATTCTTTTTGGGTTTTAGAAAATGGCTGGAAACAAGATGATTCACAATAATGGACGGTATGATGGGAAATGGAATGATATTCTTCATGAGAAACCAAATTAAATGGGATTTGGAAGTCCAATCATCATTATTATGCCGAATCAGAAATCTCATAATATGATCAATAATGTAAAATTTGGTATGTTTCCTGACTCGGCTAATAAGAGAAAGATGGAGTTTCATGATGATCATAGCGGAAAGAAAGTTCAATTTCCCCTATGTAAATTATGTGGGAAGAGGCATCAAGGAGAATGTTTCAATGGGACTGGAAGATGCTTTGGGTGTGGAAAAGAAGGACACAAAGCCAGTAAGTGAAAAGGAAAAGGTTCAGTTAACAACAGGGATGAGGATAATGGTATTGCTACGACATCAACAATGGTTAAATACTTTAAATGTGGAATGTACGGGCATTATGCAAACCAATTCCCTAAGGGAAAGTCTCATGAAGAGAATGAGTATGGTCGTATGGGAAGTATTTATGTTGATGATGATGAGGAGACTGCAAATGATATGTGAGATGAAAGAATTGTTGAATCTCGGACAATGTTTTAAGAATGTAGTGGAATGATTACATGTTTATCACGTGTAATGTTGTATAAGTAATCTCATGGAATAAAGAGACATCTATGTATTGTTACACTGTTGTCTTTCCTTATGTTTTGAAAGTGTATGATGAATGGTATCAGTAACCATGTAAGGTTATTCAGATACTTTTGGAAAGTAGATGATATGTGCATAATGAAAGGATAAGAAGATAATGAGATGTTTGATTGTATTCATGATCTCATGATTGATATAAGGACTAAGTGATATCATGGTTTGAGTATATAGAATTCTGAGGATTTTGGTATGTGGAAAGTGTTAACTTTTATCTTTATTCATGTTTTCACTAAGGTTCGATGTGTATTCAAGAGAATACATGATAACGGCCTTTGAATGTTTGGAATGTGAACAACAAAACATATCTTATGATATATGGGGATCAACGATGGTATTAAATCCCTGGTAATCGTTTTCACTATGTTATGAGAGTGGACTGCAGTATTATGGATAAGCCTAATGATTGGAATAGATTATGTTGGACATAAGTTAGTATTGTTTAAGGATAGAAGTTTTTTTCGATATTATTGATGGGATGTTATAGTAATATAGTTTTAGAAAAAGGAAAACCTGTCGGACGAGTGACATCCCATCGCGTCGGACAAGGCTGTGGGAATCGAACCCACAACCGAAGTGTGACTGGCCTTTATCGCCTACCACTGGCTTACAAAAAGTCCCTGTTTAGTAGAAGCTAGTTTTATTATATTAAGCAGTATGATATATCAAGTATAAGTCCATTTTAGGAACCATATATGATTAATCTCACTATATAATGACTTATGTATATTTAATAACTTTTGCTAACCTTTTGTGTGAGATAGATGGAATGACCCGTCATTTTATCACATGATCTGCTAACACATCACGAATGAAAAATTCAACTTCATTTCATTAAGATATGAAGTGGAAATTGTCCAAAGAACGACAAACGGTGAGACTATACTAAAATCACGAAAGTATTTCTTCTAATTCCAATTTCATCAACTTTAGGGAAATGATCTTGAAAACCAAAAATGTTGTCTTAGTGCTCTTATATCTGATGAATCAGATGGTACCTTAGATCATCACAAATTTATGGCTTTGTGATTGCTGGCTTTTCCATATCCATGTTTTCTACCACTCTTCATCAGAACATGATGGTTAGATTTTTCTTCCATATCCATATTTTCACCTATGTGGAAACCCAGTGATTAGTTTATTTGGGTAACCGTTACGTTTCATACATCCATTTTTAGAGATTTTTTTTGGTATTCCTTTTTACGATGTGGGTTTCTATTAAAGAAACTTTCGAATAGTAAACCATTTATAACCCCGATGAATTTCGAGGGCGAAATTCATTTTAAGGGGGCTAGAATGTAACAGCGCAAGATTTTCTGAAAAATATTCTTTTTAATTTCACTAATGTCTTGTGTTGTACGATACACCAAAAGGAGCTTGTACAACACGCATCCTTGACTTGACTTGTATTACACGCAATCACGACCTTCCTCGATAGCATGTGTAGTACACAATACCGAGTTTCACTAAACAACGATATGCTATTAAAATATTATTAAAAATGGCCTTTATGAATAGTAATAACCACTTTTTGAAATTTTGTAAATTTTATTTTTCAAAATGGACTTTATCATTGGATTCGTAATATCGAAATTATCTTAGGGTGATATTTTGGTACTTTTCGGTTAACTTGCATTTTCTGATGAATAGTGAAAATTAATAATTTTAGTTAAAAACAACTTTTTCAATCGAAATAATTAATAGTGATAATTTATTAATTTAAGTGGTTTTAAAGTATATTTAGAATATATTTTTTCAATTTAATACAATGTTGGTCATTGGATGTAATTTCACATTTAAACCAGACATAAACAAGTGTCAATCTTTTGATAGATATTGTTTCTTAGAAACACGCTATTTGTTTTAACAGTGGGAGTTAATTATAAAATTAATTAATGAAACTTATATGTTATGAATTTGGTAAAATAGAATTAATTTTTGAATTCGGAATATGAAATATAGCTTAGGATGAAATTTTGGCATTGTTCTGAAAAACATCAATTTTTGATGAATAGTGAAACTACTAAGTGCTAGTTAAAAAAACTGAATTTTTCATAAAACATAATTTTACCGCTTCTGTGAATGCAATTTCAAAAATCCGAGAGACAAGGTTGATTTCAGTATAAAAAATGTTGTTCAATGAGATAAAAATAATTTTTTGGTGAATAGTAACTGTTTACTTTTTTTTACCGTGGTTAATAGTAAATAGGGTAACTAAGGGTAAATATGATATTACTATTACCCTAACACATGTCCTAATTCTATTGGATAAGTGTTATTCGACCAAAAACAACCTTATTAATATAATATGACCATTTAGGTCCACTTAGATTAGATTATGACATTTAATATTATTTTATTTAATGAATAGTTAAAATAGTTAAAATCAATGTTTAATAACAAAAACATTATTAATATGGGTTTATACATAAGATAAATTCGATTATAAATATTCATTAGAAATCTAACAAGATTTCCTAAATAATGATATTTTATTTATAATTTTTAGACTTTATATAAATTAATTTATTTATGACACAACGATGATGCAATAATTACCCTTTTAAGGAAATGTTACCATAATTGATGTTATAAATGCCCAAATAAATGTAATTTGAGACTTTTTATGAATCCCACTAATTTTCTAGGTTACTATGATATATTATTATTGATTTAATCAACTTGGTTCGAACATATAATCTGTTATGACTTTCACAAAAATCATATATCAAATAGTGTCAAAATTGACACAAAATAGTTTTTAAATCAAATATTATATTATTAATTGTTTTTTTATTCCTAAAAATCTAAGGATAGGGCAAATGACTTAGATAAGGATATATATATTAATAAAAAACAATTTGGGGTTCTTTTGGAATGTTATAGTAAGTGTATTAACCATATAGTGTAAGAAAACAAAAAGACACGGTAAAAATTAAATTATTTAACTTAGAGTTAAATCTAATTGATAAGGTTAAAATAATAACCTAAACTTGTCTAAATCATATTGGTTGATAGGCTTTCTACCCATACCCACTTTACCTTTGAAATAAGACCCTTTGGAACCATTATAAACCGATTTTGACTTTAATATAAAATAATATTTTGAGATATTTCTAAGGTGCCCCTCTCCTCCCTTATTAAAGGGCACCTCCTTCCCCTCCTCCTCACACCAATTTGAGCACTAAAGCTCGGCCAAAACCTGCCAAAATCCCTTCTCCACTTCCATATAATAATCCTAGAGGTCCTGGTCCTCTTCAAAGACCAATCTTAGTTCACTAAGTGGAGGATTCAAAGAGGCGTTTCAAAGAAGAGGTAATATCCATTACCGATCTTTTTAAATTTATTTCTTCTACAACTTCTTCTTCATTAGTTTTTTCATGATAAAGTAATAACATCAGTATTTCTTATATATGGATATGTTATTATAAATATGAAACAACTATAATTAACCTTCTATCCATCCTACGGAAAAAGGAAATCACCGCGCGTGCGTACGTACGGAATACCGTCTCCACGCCGTGGTGTAATCTATTTTCCGCCACCACCTTAATTCGATGGGTATAATGGTGTAAGGAGTAACTATATATGATTATTATATAGTGATATTGATACTGAAATAGTATACATACACTTCAACACAATTCCACGACCATGGGAACGATATCATCACTCGTGCGTACGTACGGACTACCGTCTCCACAACTCGATGAGATTCATTCTCAATGATTAACCATTCATGAATGATTATAAAGTATATATAATAAGTACTAATGAAATATGTGACATAATAATGATACTGGATTTATGTATATTTATATGTATTTCATCTACTTAATTCCATTCAATTCAATAAGGAAACGAAAACAGCGTTCATGCATACGTACGGACTACCATCTCCATGAACGGTGTATTTCATCCCATTTATCGATATATTATATATATATGTATTCTGAATATATATTATATATAAATCATGTTTTACATTATGGATATACGTCATCATGATCCAATTAATCATATTAATAATTACAAGTTAAAAACACGAACGAAAAATGAGACGATTTTACCCAAAACGCTACTTTAACATGAATTTACAAAAGAACGGGTAATATAAAGTCATATGTGGACCATATGTGATATAATAACAATGAATATGATTCTGGAATAAGTCAATAACATTATTTAAACCATTATACAGGAGGATTCAGACACATACAAAGCAAGTCGGACCTAAGGTAAGGGAAATATCACAATCTCATTTTTATCCGAGATTGTTTATACTTTGGTATTTACTAGGGTGTATTTTATCATCCACATCCATGTTTCCTCAACATGTAATATTATTTACATCCACCTAAAATTGTTTAAATCCAATTTTACCCTTCGGTGAATTTTGAGTAAAGGATATGAAAGGAATCTTTTGTCGTTTTTCGTATGAGGTACTTTTTTGACTTTTCCGACAAAAGTACGAAGAATGTTTTTTTTAACTTATACGGCATGAATGGATTTTTAAAACATTATTTCCAAGAAGATTCCTTTACAAGTTTTCAAGTTTATTTTTAATCAACTTCTTTTATTTTAAAGTCGTATGACATGTTATGAAAGGAAAAATGTTTTTTGAAGTAGAAATGATATTTTCCTCGAGAATAGAGTTCAAGTGTTTTATCAAAATTATTTTCCATCTAAGATAATAAAGTGTTCTGTTTTTATCCCTTTCATTACATTGATTTGATTATTTTGTGATGGAATTATATTTTTATGAATTCCTTTATCTTATATGAATTGTTTTATGATGTCATGTTGTTTAAGAATTCCATTTTTATTACATGGGTTACCCTACGATGTATGGTTTATGATTATGTGGCACACATAAGAAAGGATTCATTATAAGATGGGTGGGACCTATATCTCCCTCCAAGGCATTGGGTAAAGATTTTATATCTCATGAGATAGACATGGCTGGAACGGTAGGTTATACTGGTTCAGTGAAACAGGAGTGGAACGAGGGTGACTCGGTTCAGAAAGGGACTTTGTCCACTAAGATAGTCTTGGCAATGAGTCTTGACTAACAAGAAATTATTCTCTATGATTACGTGTATATGCCACAATGTTTCATGTTTTATGTTATGATTATTGGGATTTCATTTCACTACTATGATTTTTCCCATGTTATGAAATTATCCTCTCTTTTGCAGGTTAAGATTTCCAAAAGTTATGTTCTTATGAATATGATGTGATTGATTTTTCTTTTGTTTACCCTTACTGAGCATTTCAGCTCACCCTTTTATGTTTTCTTTTCCCTAGGATATAAAGAAAGGTTTTAGGTAAAAAAAGGGAAGATCTTTATGGGAGATATTGAAGATCTTTTACCATGATTATAAGATTACGTTCCGAGTTTCCAAAGACACTAATTTATTACGATCCTTGTGTGTGTGTTTTTTTGTTATGTACTAAGTATACCTCAAATGTAATGTAATGTCCATGTACTTCAGGCTTTGGGTCTCTACAGTTGGTATCAGAGGAAAGGTTTAGTCAGCCTTTGGAAACTAGGATGTGAAAAAGTTAGTGAGATCCCTAGAGACACTTCTAAGGTATGTCTAGGGATGTACCTATGGATAAGTATACGTATAAGATATAGTCCTAGAACTATGGTAACGATATTAGATTAAACCTAAGATGTTAGATATTGAAGTTACTCCCCCTTTATTATGATTTTTTCCTCTAACACTATTCTTTTTGGGTATTAGAAAATGGTTGGAAACAAGATGATTCACAATAATGGAGGGTATAATGGGAAATGGAATGATATTCTTCATGAGAAACCAAATTAAATGGGATTTGGAAGTCCAAACATCATTATTATGCCGAATCAGAAATCTCATAATATGATCAATAAAGTAAAATTTGGTAAGTTTCCTAACTCGGCTAATAAGAGAAAGATGGAGTTTCATGATGATCATAGAGGAAAGAAAGTTCAATTTCTCCTATGTAAATCATGTGGGAAGAGGCATCAAGGAGAATGTTTCAAAGGGACTGGAAGATGCTTTGGGTGTGGAAAAGAAGGACACAAAGCCAGTAAGTGCAAAGGAAAAGGTTCAGTTAACACCAGGGATGAGGATAATGGTATTGCTACGATATCAACAATGGTTAAATGATTTAAATGTGGAATGTACGGGCATTATGAAATCCAATGCCCTAAGGGAATGTCTCATGAAGAGAATGAGTATGGTCGTATGGGAAGTATTTATGTTGATGATGATGAGGAGACTACAAATGATATATGAGATGAAAGAATTGTTGAATCTTGGTCAATGGTTTAAGAATGTAGTGGAATGATTACATGTTTATCATGTGTAATGTTGTATAAGTAATCTCATGGAATAAAGAGACATCTAAGGATTGTTACACTGTTGTCTTTCCTTATGTTTTGAAAGTGTATGATGAATGGTACCAGCAACCACGAAAGGTTATTCAGATACTTTTGGAAAGTATATGATATGTGCATAATGAATGGATAACAAGATAATGAGATGTTTGATTGTATTCATGAGCTCATGATTGATTTACGGACTAAGTGATATCATGGTTTGAGTATATAGAATTCTGAGGATTTTGGTATGTGGAAAGTGTTAACTTTTAACTGCATTCATGTTTTCACTAAGGTTCGATGGGTATTCAAGAGAATACATGATTAAGGCCTTTGAATGTTTGGAATGTGACCAACAAAACATATCTTATCATGTATGGGGATCAACGATGGTATTAAATCCCTGGTAATCATTTTCACTATGTTATGAGAGTGGACTACAGTATTATGGATAAGCCTAAAGATTGGAATAGATTATGTTGGACATAAGTTATTATTGTTTAAGGATAGAAGTTTTTTTCGATATTATTGATGGGATGATATAGTAATATAGTTTTAGAAAAAGGACAACCTGCAGGACGGGCGGCAGCCCATCGCGTCAGACAAGTCTGTGGGAATCGAACCCACAACCGAAGTGTGACTGGCCTTTATCACCTACCACTGGCCTACTGGAAGTCCCTGTTTTGTAGAAGCTAGTTTTATTATATTAAGAAGTATGATATATGAAGTATAAGTCCATTTTAGGAACCATATATGATTAATCTCACTATAGAATGACTTATGTATATTTAATAACTTTTGCTAACCTTTTGTTTGAGACAGATGGAATGACCCATCATTTTATCACATGATCTGCTAGCACATCACGAATGAAAAAATTCAACTTCATTTCATTAAGAGATGAAGTGGAAATTGTCCAAAGAATGACAAACGGTGAGACTATACCAAAATCACGAAAGTATTTCTTCTAATTCCAATCTCATCAACTTTAGGGAAATGATCTTGAAAACTAAAAATGTTGTCTTAGTACTCTTATATCTGATGAATCAGATGGTACCTTAGATCATCACAAATTTATGGCTTTGTGATTGCTGGCTTTTCCATATCCATGTTCTCTACCACTCTTCATCAGAACATGATGGTTAGATTTTTCTTCCATATCGATATTTTCACCTATATGGAAACCCAGTGATTAGATTATTTGGGTAACCGTTACGTTTCATACATTCATTTTTAGAGATTGGTTTTGGTATTCCTTTTTACGAAGTGGGTTTCTATTAAAGAAACGTTCGAATAGTAAACCATCTATAACCCCGATGAATTTCGAGGGCGAAATTCATTTTAAGGGGGGTAGAATGTAACAGCCCAAGATTTTATGAAAAATATTTTTTTTAATTTAACTAATGTCTTGTGTTGTACGCTACACCGAAAGGAGCTTGTACAACACACTTCCTTGACTTGCCTTGTCTTACACGCAATCACGACCTTCCTCGATATCATGTGTAGTACGCAATACCGAGTTTCACTAAACAACGATATGCTATTAAAATATTATTAAAAATAGCCTTTATGAATAGTAATAACCACTTTTTGAAATTTTGTAAATTTTATTTTTCAAAATGGACTTTATCATTGGATTCGTAATATCGAAATTAGCTTAGGATGAAATTTTGGTACTTTTCGGTTTACTTTCATTTTCTGATGAATAGTGAAAATTACTAAATTTTAGTTAAAAACAACTTTTTCAATCGAAATAATTAATAGTGATAAATTATTAATTTAAGTGGTTTTAAAGTATATTTAGAATATATTTTTACAATTTAATACAATTTTGGTCATTAGATGTAATTTCACATTTAAACCAGACATAAACAAGTGTCAATCTTTTGATAGATATTATTTCTTAAAAACACGCTATTTGTTTTAACAGCGGGAGTTAATTATAAAATTAATTAATGCAACTTATATTTTATGAATTTGGTAAAATAGAATTCATTTTTTTAATTCAGAATATGAAATATATCTTAGGATGAAATTTTGGCATTGTTTTGAAAAACATCAATTTTTGATGAATAGTGAAACTACTAAGTGGTAGTTAAAAAAACTGAATTTTACATAAAACGTAATTTTACCGCTTATTTGAATTGAATTTCAAAAATCCAAGAGACACGGTTGATGTCAGTAAGCAAAATGTTGTTCAATGAGATAAAAATAATTTTTTGGTGAATAGTAACTATTTACTTTTTTTTACCGCGGTTAATAGTAAATAGTGTAACTAAGGGTAAATATGATATTACTATTACCCAAACACATGTCCTAATTCTATTGGATAAGTGTAATTCAACCAAAACAACCTTATGAATATAATATGACCATTTAGGTCCACTTGGATTAGATTATGACATTTAATATTATTTTATTTAATGAATAGTTAAAATAGTTAAAATCATAATTTAATAACTAAAACATTTATAATATGGGATTATACATAAGATAAATTCGATTATAAATATTCATTAGAAAGCTAACAAGATTTAATACCTAATTATATTTTATTTATAATTTTTAGAATTTAAATAAATAAATTTATTTATGACACAACGATGATGCAATAATTACCCTTCTAAGGAAATGTTATCATAATTGATGTTATAAATGCCCAAATAAATGAAATTTGAGACTTTTTATGAATCCCACTAATTTTCTAGGTTACTATGATATATTAGTGTTTATTTAATCAACTTTGTTCGAACATATAATTCTGTTATGACTTTCACAAAAATCATATATCAAATAGTGTCAAAATTGACACAAAATAGTATTTAAATCAAATATTATATTATTAATTGTTATTTTATTCCTAAAAATCTAATGTTCAGCCAAATGACTTAGATAAAAATATATATATTAATAATAAACAATTTTGGTTTCGTTTGGCATGTGATAGTATGTGTATTAACCATATAGTTTAAGAAAACAAAAAGACACGGTAAAAGTTAAATTATTTAACTTAGAGTTAAATCTAATTGATAAGGTTAAAATAATAACCTAAACTTGTCTAAATCCTATTGGTTGATAGGATATCGACCCATACCCACATTAGCTTCGAAATAAGACCCTTTGGAACCATTATAAACGGATTTTGACTTTAATATAAAATAATATTTTGAGATATTCCTAAGGTGCCCCTCTCCTCCCTTATAAAAGGGCACCTCCTTCCCCTCCTCCTCACACCAATTTGAGAACTCAAGCTCGGCCAAACCCTGCCAAAATCCCTTCTCCACTTCCCTATAATAATCCTAGAGGTCTTGGTCTTCTTCAAAGACCAATATTACTTCCCTAAGTGGAGGATTCAAAGAGGCGTTTCAAAGAAGAGGTAATATCCATTACCGATCATTTTCAATTTCTTTCTTTTTCAACTTCTTCTTTTTTAGTTGTTTCATGATAAAGTAATAACATAGGTATTTCTTATATACTGATATGTTATTATAAATATTAAACAACTATAATTAACCTTCTATCCATCCTACGGAAAAAGGAAATCACCGCGCGTGCGTACGTACGGAATACCGTCTCCACGCCGTGGTGTAATCTATTTTCCGCCACCACCATAATTGGATGGGTAGAATGGTGTAAGGAGCAACTATATATGATTATTATAGAGTGATATTGATACTGAATTAGTATACATACACTTCAACACAATTCCACGACCATGGGAATGATATTATCGCTCGTGCGTACGTACGGACTACCGTCTCCACGACGCGATGAGATTCATTCTCAATGATTAACCATTCATGAATGAATAAAATGTAAATATAATAAGTTCTAATGAAATATATGTCATAATAATGATACTGGATTTATGTATATTTATATGTATGTCATCTACTTAATTCCATTCAATTCAATAAGGAAACGAAAACAGCGTTCATGCATACGTACGGACTACCGTCTCCATGAACGGTGTATTTCATTCCATTTATCGATATATTATATATATATGTATTCTGAATATATATTATATATAAATCATGTTTTAAATTCTGGATATAAGTAATCATGATCCAAGTAATCATATTAATAAATACAAGTTAAAAACACGAACGACAAATGAGACGATTTTACCCAAAACGCTACTTTAACATGAATTTACAAAAGAAATGTAATATAAACTCATAAGTGGACCATATATGATTTAATAACAATGAATATGATTCTAGAATAAGTCAATAACATTATTTAAACCACTATACAGGAGGATTCAGACACTTACAAAGCAAGTCGGTCCTAAGGTAAGGGAAATATCACAATCTCATTTTTATCCGAGATTGTTTATACTTTGGCATTTACTGGGGTGTATTTTACCATCCACATCCATGTTTCCTCAATATGTAATATTATTTCCATCCACCTATAATTGTTTAAATCCAATTTTACCCTTCGGTGAATTTTTAGTAAAGGATAAGAAATGAATCTTTTGTCGTTTTTCTTACGAGGTACTTTTTTGACTTTTCCGACAAAAGTACGAAGAATTTATTTTTTAACTTATACGACATGAATGGATTTTTAAAACCTTATTTCCAAGAAGATTCCTTTACAAGTTTTCAAGTTTATTTTTAATCAACTTCTTTTATTTTAAAGTCGTATGACATGTTATGAAAGGAAAAATGTTTTTTGAAGTAGAAATGATATTTTCCTCAAGAATGGAGTTCAAGTGTTTTATCAAAATTATTTTCCATCTAAGATAATAAAGGGTTCTGTTTTTATCCCTATTATTACATTGATTTGATTATTTTGTGATGGAATTATATTTTTATGAATTCCTTTATCTTATATGAATTGTTTTATGATGTCATGTTGCATAAGAATTCCATTTTTATTACATGGGTTACGCTATGATTTATGGTTTATGATTATGTGGTACACATAAGAAATGATCCATTATAAGATGGGTGGGACCTATATCTCCCTCCAATGAATTGGGTAAAGATTTTATATCTCATGAGATAGACATGGCTGGAATGGTAGGTTATACTGGTTCAGTGAAACAGGACTGGAACGAGGGTGACTCATTTCAGAAAGGGACTTTGTCCACTAAGATAGTTTTGGCAATGAGTCTTGACTAAAAAGAAATGATTCTCTATGATTATGTGTGTATGCCAAAAATTTTCATGTTTTATGTTATGATTATTAGGATTTCATTTCACTACTATGATTTATCCCATGTTATGAAATTATGCTCTCTTTTGCAGGTCATGATTTCCAAAAGTTATGTTCTTATGAATATGATGTGATTGATTTTTATTTTGTTTACCCTTACAGAGAATTTGAGCTCACCCTTTTATGTTTTCTTTTCCCCAGGATATAAAGAAATATTTTAGGTAAAAAAAAGGGAAGATCTTTAAGGGAGATATTGAAGATCTTTCACCACGATTAGAAGATTACGTTCCGAGTTTCAAAAGCCACTAAACTATTACGATCCTTGTGTGTGTTTTTTTTGTTATGTACTAAGTATTAAGCAAATGTAATGTAATTTCCATGTACATCAAGGTTCAGGTCTCTACAACCATTTTCCTCTTCCATTCCATGAAATGGGTAAAGAAAGTGTCGCTCAAGAGTACATATAGGCTACCTCCTCCACAAAGCAATATGATTCATTTTCCATAACCACATATAATTTAGGTATAAAATGAGGGATTTAAGAAATATATATTATATTTATGAAATGATTATAAATTTTTAATTATAAAATAAAATTTAAAAATCTTCTTTTATTTTCAGTAGAAAATGAAAAGAGTACTCCTGTGTTCTTATAGATAAAAGTCTCCAGAAATAAGGTATTTATTTTTTCTATATTGTGAATTTAAGGATTGTAATTAACATGTATATAATTAATATATTTAATATTTATATCAATATTTAAATTCTATTGATAATGGAATTTTGATCTATACAAAAGTGCTATAACTGCCAAAATTAAACATTTGTGAAAAATTAAATAGTTATCACATAAAACTATGACTGTAATAATGAATTATGATTTTTTCAATGATATACTATTATAAGATTAATCATTTTGGTACTACAATAATGAATATAGATTAAGAATATAATTATAATAAATTTAAATATATTATATTAAAATTTAGAGTGATTATGATGCAATATGAACTTAATGTAAGGGTTTTATATTATAATCTCACTTTTTGTTGGAGTTGTTTATTTTATACTTTTATATTATCAAATAATAAGATATAAAATTGATAAATACGTACTATTTTCATCACTTCTACTTATTATTTAAAATATTTTGTTTTTTATTTTTTATTCATCTCCCTTCATAACAAATTGTCCGAAATATTTATTTTATGAAAAATAAATAAAAAACTCAATTAATCCCAAAATATTTACTTCCATGTTAATATTTTGATGAAAATGTTATGATGAATTTTTTTTTCCAATTTTCCAAGGATGTATTTCAGTAATTTATAATGATTTGTATCCTTTAATTAAATGTTTTAAAAGGAATAATTTTTTACATTTTTTATAAGTGTAATCATTTCCAAATGTGGTAATGGAATCATTATATTATCATATAATGTATGAATATCCTTTTTAAAAAACCTTTACCAATAAATTATTTCATGTTTTCATTGAATATTTCCATGGGGATTTTGAAATAAATATTTTTCAATTATATTTTTAATTTTTTTTAATTTTTAGTATGTGATTTTCAAATAATGATATTGTATTCCTCAATAAATATGCTACAGAAATTTAAAAGGAAATATTCACTTATGATAACATGTTTCGATGATGGTTATGTTTTAATGGGGACATGATCCAAGTATACAATCTGTATTCCTCCTCTAAAAGTTTTATGACTATTACGATGAAATATTGATGAAACAAATTTTTTGATACATGGTTTATGATATGATGAAATGATATTTTTTCATGGCCAAATGGAATACCTATTATTGGGAATATGATTATTTGTTTAGTGTGTATGTTATGGACCTCTAATAAATTGGATAAATATTATTTTTAATGTGATTATATGGTGAATGAGAAGTTAGAAAATTCACAGTAAAGGTACACATGATCTAATCTCGTCGCTACAAAAGATACAATGGTGGTCACTAATCCTAACTTATGATGAATGTCTTAGTGGGTTGCTTTGATGTAGGATTTGTTTGATTGTTAGTATAAAAACACTATTCCTCTCTTTTTTTACATGATATTAGGCCTATGCTTTTCCATTATGGATAATGTTCTTTGGAATTTTTATTGTTTATGTCTTACACACTACCATTCTTTAATTTATGACTACCGATTGCGATATATTAATTATTTTTAATTAATTTTCAAATATTAAACTCATGTTACCAAATACTCATGCCAGTTATATTCATAAAAATGATCATTGATTTATATATACATTTTTTACCGAAACTGAACAATAGGGATCACCCTTTGTTATATTTACTCTTCTCCTAGATATAATGAGTTGTTTTATGTATGAAATATTCCTGAAAGGTGCATGTTTAAATGATCATAGTGGGATATTTTGTTGATCATTCATATAATATATTATTTAAAAAAGTTTCAAATGATAGTAATCCTTTACAGTTATAGAATTGATCATCAGTATATGAAATGAATATTCATAAAATAAGTTTTAATAATTACATATATAATAATTAAGTATCATCACTTGAAATACTTTTTTAGAAAAAAAAAATAATACTTCAAAAATGAATTGACCCTATTATATATGATGGAAAATATTTGATGCTAAAACCTAGTACTCAAATATTTAGTAGACCTGATTTAAATGTTTATTCATTACGAATAATCTTATACGCTATCTACAACACTATGATGTCAACAGTGTTTTTCATAGATATCATATCAAATAAATCCCTAATCATTCATTTTTTATTATAAATTTAGAAAATTTTGAAATAATTCTACAATATTTTTACATATAATTTATCAATTTTAAGTAAATTCATGTCAACAAATTATCATATATTATTACATGACGGTATATCTTAGGAAATTTATATAGACATGAATCTCTATTATAATTTATTCTCTTCCTTCCATGTATCAAATAAAATAGAAATTTTATTTTGATGATTTGTAAAGAAATAAAACACAAAGGGTAATTCTATACCTGATTTTGAATAAGTTATTTATTGAAAATATATTTATCTCCCAATTAATATTGGTTATTCTGAACTCCTTTATTCTCTCGTAATGATGCACCAAGCGTGGGTAAAAATTTAAATCCCTCATTACAGTACAATAATTGGAATAAAAATATGTATATCTTGATTAAATAATAATGGATATTAATAAGAGGAGGTCATAAATTCTTATGGTTACTAATACATTATGATAGACGAGTGGAGTCACATGATTATGCATAAGGGTTGATGGTTGAGTTCCCATCGGATGCAGTGTAATGCCACGAACCAAGTTACCTAGAGTCAGTGCATTAATTTAATCCATTGGCATGATTACAATGAATCAAGTCCTCAAGGACCGATTGGTTTAGCAGTCTTGGAAAATAGATTATATACATGAATGTTACGTTACACTTTATAACATAAAATCAAAAAAAATAATCCTTTACGATCGCTATTATTCCCTTGGATTAACCCAACATATCAATCACAATACACTTCTTCGAATCCTAGGAAATATAAAATATCTAAAGGGGTGAGATGAGATGCTCAATAAGGATAATAATGCAGTGGAAACTTTCATAAATAAGCATAAACATTTAAGGAAATGTATAACTAAAATGAAACCCTTTTAGACTTGAAATTGATCATAATATGGAAAAAATAAAATTATGTAATTCCATTTACTTATTCACATGGATATTCTACTAGTCGAATAATCACATGCAATATCACTACCCTCTTTCAAAATGATGGAATGCATAATTCTAGACTATCATAACAACGTAGTCAAGGCCTTGTGCTAATACTACAAATAAAATATTGTCAAGGTCTTGTTCCAAGACACTAGTTTGTCTCATGAGACCTACTGATGCATCGAAGGGCTATAGTGGGCTCCAAACATCACTTATTAAGTCCAATGCATTCTTCATATGAACAAGTTCAAAAAAACATAAACATTTGAATTAAAAATAGCATACGAAATGTCAATACTTTATATATAAACCATGATTTGTATAAAAATAACACATCCACATTCAAACATAACACAAAACCTTCAATACTATATGGATGTTTTGTATCATAATAAATCAACTTCAGATAAGCATAAAATCCATATAGATGAAATCAAAACTATTTGAGAGAAATATCTATTTTTTGAAATCATTTAAAAGTCACATAATTATAAAATTGAAAATATACTTTGAAAGTATTATTATAATCATGTAAGGGAATCATCGATGATTTTATAACGGAAGAAAATAGACATACACACTGTATAAGTTAAAAATACATTCTTACCATAATTCCTTCATAAAGGTGAAAAAGGACCTTGTTTAGAAAATGACTAAAATATTTCTTTATAAACATATTACAAAAAGTCAAAAAAGGATGTAAATGACTATAAACCATATTCTATAAAATAGAAAAAATTATTTGAATTTTTGTTAAAGAAAAATGGATGTGGATGATGTAACACCCCAAGCTTCCATGGTATTCTTCTCTTTGAATAATACAGTACCGTGTGTTGTACGCAACTTTGATATTCTAACACGCCGCGACCAATCAAAGTAGTCGTTATGAATAGTAATACAAACTTTTTGAAATGTTAGACATTTTATCATTCAATATGGAATTCATTTTTTAATTTGGAATATGGAAATTATCCAAGGATGAAATTTTGGTACTTTTCGGATAACTTTTATATTCTTATGAATAATGAAAATTAGTAAATTTTTATTAAAAACAACTTCTTTAATTGAAATAATTAATAGTGATAAATTATAAATTTGAGTGATTTTAAAGTATATTTAGAATATATTTTTACCATTTAATACAATGTTGGTCATTGAACATAATTTCACAATTAAACCGGACATAAACAAGTATCAATATTTTGATAGTTATTATTTTTTAAAATCGCGCTTTTTTTTACAGAGGGAATTAATTTTATATTAATTTCTGAAAATTATATGTTTTGAATTTGGAAAAATAGATTCAATATTTGGAATCAGGATATCTAAATTTTTATAATAGCTATCTTTCGTTTTTATAAATTTTGAATAATTACTTCGGTAAATATTTTATTTACCATGGTGTATGGGTAAATCAAGTAAATAGGGGTAATAAATTATATTATAATAATATTAAATTATCCTAAAAAGTTTCATAACCTTATTGGTGGATACATGTCCGACCATGGGCATCTTGGGGTCAATTTTGGGACCCCATGGAGCCACTTGTAAATGATAGGGACAATTTATATTAATTATGTTAAAGTATATACAAAAATGACAAAAGCATATATCTTATAGAAAAACAATTTTCACATAGGGTTATATATGTTATATTTTCAAATATAAATATTAATTAGAAATATAAAAACATTTCAAACATAATGGTATTTTATTTATAATTTTTAGACATTATATAATTTAATTTATTTTTGACACAATGATGATGCAGTAATTATAGTATAAATGAATGATTAATATAATTGATATTATAAATACCCAAATAAATATAATTTGAGATGTTTTGTAAATTAAAATAATTTTCTAGTTTACTATGACATATTAGGAATGTTTATAAAAAAATTTCGAAGTAATAATGCTGTTATAAATTTATCAAGAACAAAATACCCAATAGTGTAAAAATTGTCAAAAAAGAGTTTTTAAAACAAATATTATATTATTAATTTATATTCAATTCATAAAAATCTAAGGATAAAAAAATAGACTTAAATCATGATATTTGTATCATTAATGTACAACTTGTGGGTCTCTTGGAGGTATATAGTATGTTTATTAACTATATAATATAAAAATACAAAGTGACATGGTAAGTGTCAAACTAATTAAATAAGAGTTAAAACTAAAAGATAAGGTTAATATAATGACCCAAAACTATCTAAATTCTATGGGTTGAGTGTTTTGAGACCCATCCCCACCTTAACCTTTAAATAATCCACTTTTTAGCCATTATAAACTGAATATAAAATTATTATGAATTGACATTTCTAGATTTTCCTAAGGTGTCCCTCCTCCATCTTATAAAAGGACACCACTTCTAACCAATTATTCACACTTTAGAAGCATTTTGATTCGGCCAAAACCTTCCCATATACTCTCTGAACTTCCCTCAATTCCATCTAGAGGCCTTAGTTTGATCAGAAATCCAACCTAGGAGACCTTTTGATCAAATCAAAAGGAAGAACCTGAAGAAGAGGTAATGTATTCACCACCCTCATTCAAGTTCATTTCTTCTTCAACGTCATCTTTCATTGTTATTACCATTATAAAATAAGAACTCCAGTATCTCCAATATACTGTGATATTATTATAAATAAGGTAAACCATATTCAGTATTATATCCATCCTTTGAATGACATGTCACAATACGTGCGTACGTACGACTTACCGTCTTCACGTCACGGTGTAATTGTTATTCAATATATATTTATTTGGATGGGAATAATAATGATGTGTAATTCATGTAAATTATAAATATAACATTATAAGTATTCTGTATATATGATATACCATCCAATTTTAAATTATTTTAATATCAAAAGGATGATATTGTCGCTCGTGCGTACGTATGGACTACCATCTCCACGAACGCGATGAGATTCATTCCCCATCGTATCCATTCAAGACTAATTCTCATTTGATGATTAAAATTAATGTTTAAGAACTTTATATCATTATAGATATGAATAAGATACATTCTATCCACAACAAACATGACTTATGTAACAAAACATATAAATGAAAATGAGTAAGTTAACAGTCGAAACGACGATAATACTAAAAAATTATTAACAATGCATTATTAGAAGATCATATATGATATCATAATTATGTATATGGGTCTTGTATAATTTAATAACAGTGATTTAACTATTATACAGGTGGTTAACATGCCATCAACTAATGAAAAGTACAAGGTAAGGGTTATTTCACAATCTCTTCATTATCCGAGGTTATTTATATGTAACTATCTACTGGGAACTCTTTATAATCCACATCCTTGTTTCTTAAAAATGTATTTCAAAAAATTCATTATATTTTACAGAATATGGGTTAAAGTCATTTATACCATTTTTTGATTTTTTATAAGAGGTTTATAGAAGAATCTTTCAGTCATTTTCCAAACAAGGTCCTTTTAAACCTTTTCGAAAAAATTAAGGTAAGAATGTATTTTTTTAACTTATACGTCTGGTGTGAATATATTCCTCCATTATAAAATCATAGAAGATTCCATTACAAGCTTATAAGTATATTTTCAACGTAAATATTTTATTTTATAATTTTTTGACTTTTAAATGATTAATAAAATAGAAATTTCTCTCAAATAGATTTGATTTCATCTATGTCAAAATCATTTGATGGATTTTAAGCTTATTTCAAGTTGATTTATTATGATACAAAACTTCCAAAATGTATTTTAGGTTTTCTGATATGTTTGACTATGGATATGTTCTTTTTATACCATTCATGGTTTATGGTGAATGTATTGACATTTCGTATGCTAGTTTTAATATAAATGCTTATATTATGTTGAAAATGTTTCATATGATGAATGCATTGGACTTAATAAGTGACAGGTGGAGCCCACTATAACTCATTGATGCATCGGTAGGTCTCATTAGACAATCTAGTATCTTGGCATGAAGCCTTGACAAAATCTTATTTGTAGTCTTGGCACGAGGCCTTGGCTACGTGGTTATGATAGTCTGGCATTATTCATTCCATCATTATAAAAGAGGTTATTGATATTGCATGTTATTATTAGACTAGTATAATATCCATGTTAATAAGTAAATGAATTTATTTCATTTTTTATTTTCCATATTATGCTGAATTTCATCATTAAAAGGCTTTTGCTTTAGTTATACATTGACTTAAATGTTTATTCTTATTTATGAATGTTTCCACTATATTGTTATCCTTACTGAGCATCTTATCTCACACCTTTCAATGTTTAATTTTTTCTAGGATGTGAAGAAGTAATCTATGAATGACATGCATGGATAATATGAGGGGATATGAAGAAAATATGTTGTAGAAGTAGTTTTTCACTTTATTATGTAATGTAAACTTTATGAATGTATCTAGTTATTCCAAGGCTACTAAACTAATCGGTATATTGAGACATGATCTTTCTTGTGATGATGCCAATGTTATGTAATAATGCACTGCCTCTAGGAAACTGGGGTAAGGGTGTTACAGTTGGTATCAGATGATGTTTAGTAAAAACCATGCAAGCTAGATTTAGGTAAACTCTGAGTAGAGCACATAGACCTAAGATAGGCTTTGAGGATTAGTATAGAATAACTTCCTAGAATTTTGGTATTGTAGAAATTTCGGGAGTTTTCGGAGCAGTACATCCCTATCTCGATACGAGCAGGTAGAGGAGGCTTTGGCATAGATGTACCTAGCGGTAAAACCTGAAAACACCGCTTTGAGCAAGACTCGAACGGGAACTGGTGCACGACAAAAGGCATTTCTCTACTCTTGGTTACGACACTCCCGGGGGATATTCTTAGGATAATTCTCATTTTCTTTACGAACCATTAAGAAGGATTTATGAGTATATACTTCCTCAAAGTGAACATTTTTAGGATTTTGGACTATATCCATAAACTGTTCAATTTATGCTTAGTGTTTTATAAGTATAGAATTATGTATTTTGATTCATAAAATGATCTAGTTTATGACATTGTTTAGAAATGGTGCCTAGTGGAAGAAATGGAAATTGTATCAATGCACGCACTCCATGTAGGTATTTCCCTCCTACTCAAGATACTTATAGTAGAGCTGGTGATGTTACTGGTGTTGATCATATTATCACCATACTAGGACAACTCACTCTGGTTATGAATAATAACCTTACACATATGGAGCACCTTGATCCATAGCGTGGAGGATCAATGTTAGATCGCTTCATGAGGAAACAACCACAAACATTAAATGGGATTAAAAATCCATTGGTAGTTGTGCAATGGATACGTTCCCTAGAGAAAATATTTCAGGCTTTGGGCGTAGTGAAAGGGAAAAAGTTATCATGGCAGTTCACCACCTCACTAGAGATGCTAATCAATGGTGGTCATTGATTCAAAACACTAATGAAGATGAAGAAGTATCTAATATGGAATGTAGGGAGTTCAAAGAGATTTTTTAGAAAAATACTTTCCTCGTGACCATCGAGCAGATATTGAAAGGATATTTTTGTGTCTTAGACAAAAGGAGTATGAGAATATCACAAATTATGAGGATAACATTACAATGTTAACAATGTATTCTAGATATTATATACGTATCCCAAGATGTAATATTGATCGTTTCATTGATCGGTTAAAACAATTTCTCCGTCGAGAATTGGTGTCACAATCCTTCTTGTTGTATGAAGACATTTTCTCATGTGCTATCTAGACAGAAAATGAATTCTCTAAGTCTTATGACTTTAATGAAAAGAAATAGAGGAAGAGATCTGATGATCAATATGGTAATGGAAATAAGGGTAAGAAGGGAATAGTTGAAAATCCATCCTGTAGTAAATGTGGGAAGAAACTCCCATGTAATTTCTTAAAAGGAATGGGTGGCTATTACAAGTTTGGTGAAAAAGGACACCAAGCTCATGATTGCAAGGGAACAAGAGTTTCTTTCAACGTGGAATGATATAATTATAGAGAGATGGGACATTGTGCAAATGAATGTCCTAAGCATTAGGGGAACTTTCCTCAGAAAAGGAAAAGGGATCAAGTCCAATCTTATGCTATCACTACTGCTGAGGTAGAAGCTCCGAAAGACGTGGTGGCAGGTAATTTAATGGTTTCCTCAAGTTTAGAAAATGATTTATTTAATTCTTGACCATCAAATTGTTTCATATCTTCCAAATTTTCTATGAAAATTAGATATTTTCAATTTTATTTAACAAACGAGTTTTAACTGAAAACTCCAAAGGGAAGTATCATTGCAACAAAGTTGTGTGAATCAGCCCCCATTAGAGCATAAAAATGTTCTTTAACCTCTGATCTCATTGTCGTACCTATGATGGATTTTGATATAATCATCTGTATAGATTGGCTTTCATACCATGATGTGAAGATTTATTATAAGAAGAAGGAGGTTACAATTTTTTATGATAATGATAAAGAACACCTTATTTTTAGAGCAGAATCATCACCACCTAATTCTTATCTTGATCCACCCCCAATAGCTCAACTAAATTCAATTATCAGGGTGGAAGATAATGAAATAACTGTGGGTGGGGAAAGGAATGTTCAAATAGAGGATTTACCTATTGTGAGAGAATATGAATATGTGTTTCTGGATGATTTACCTGGACATCCTCCATAACGAGAAGTTATGTTTTTCATTGATTTAATTCATGGATCAAGGCCTATATCAAAGACCCCTTATAGAATAGACACGTAGAATTAGTTGAACTAAAGAAAAAAATATTAGAATTGAGTAATAAAGGATTTACTCTCCATAGTGTTTCTCCATTGGGATCCCTTGTTCTTGTTGTTTAAAAGAAAGATGGATCTATGAGGTTATGTATCGACTACAGGGAGATCAATGCTATGACAATAAATAACAAGTATCCCCTACCGTGCATTGATGATTTATTTGACCAACTACATCGAGCTCAATACTTTTCAGAGATTTTCCTTTGATCTGGATACCATCAGTGGTGTGTGAAAGAAGGAAGACATTCCAAAGATAGCATTTCGAACCAGGTACGTGCATTACGAGTTTACAGTAATGCCTTTTGGCCTTACTAATGCACCCTCTATATTAATAGATCTAATGAATAGAGTTTTCTAGGAATATCTCGATGATTTTTTGGTGGTATTTATTGATGATATCTTGGTATACTCCAAATGCTATGAAGATCATGAAAATCAATTGCACATTATCCTGAAGACTCTGAGAAGACATTAATTATATGGGAAGTTTAGTATGTTTGAATCTTGGCTTTAGGAGATTTATTTTCTTGGACATATTGTCTCTAATGATGGAATCTCTGTTGATCCTTATTAGACCAAGGCAATCCAAGAATGGCCAGCACCTACGAGTATAACTGAGGTACGTAGTTTTATTGGTTTAGCAGGTTATTATCGACATTTTGTCCAGAAATTTTCTCGATTGGCTATCCCATTAACAAAGCTCACACATAAAGGGGTTAAATTTGTTTGGAAAAAAGAGTGTGAAGAATATTTAGAAGAACTGAATAGAAGATTAGTCAAGGCTCCTCTATTGACTCTACCCTCGGGGAATGATGGGTTCGTTGTTTATAGTGATGCATTGAAGAAAGGACTTGGTTCTATCCTTATGAAGAAAGATAGGGTTATTTCCGGTGCATCACGATAGTTGAAAATTAATTAGCAAAACTATCCTACTCATGATCTCAAGTTAGCAGCTATGATCATTGCTTTGACGATATGGGGACACTACCTCTATGGTGAAAAAAGTGATATTTATACTGATTGAAAGAGTTTGATGTATATTTTATCACAAAAAGAACTCAACACGAGGGAAAGGAGATAGCTTGAATTACTCATAGATTATGATTATATGATACAGTACCACCCGAGGAAGGAAAATAAGGTGGCAGATTCATTGAGAAAAAAAGATCATGGTGTTTTGAACAATATGAGATTTTAAAGGGATCTAATTTTCTTGGATCTAGTGAAGATGGACATGGGAATAACAATGGAAGGTGAAACATCAGTGCTTTTTCAAATGGTTGCGAAGACATCTTTTCTTGAAAGGATTAAGATTTCTCCGACCGATGATGAAGAATTTAAAAATAAGATTAAAGCTGTGAATGATGGGAGATTGAGAGACTTTGTGTATGAAGAAGGAATTTCGAAATTCAGGAAGAGACTTTGTGTTCACGATATACCTGATTGAAAAAATGAATTGTTAGATGATGCTGAAAGATCCAATTTCTCTATACACCATGGGAGAACCAAAATGTATAGAGATTTAAAGGAACATTTTTGGTGGGACAACATGAAGAAGGAGATTGCGGATTTTGTGTCAAAATGTATAGTTTTTCATCAAGTGAAAGCTGGAAGGAAACAGCCTGTAGGAGTCATGCAACCTCTTCCTCTACCTGAGTGGAAATGGGATAATATCACTATGGACATTTCCATGGGAGTACTAAATAATCCTAGAAGGAATGATTCAATATGGGTCATTGTTGATCGTCTTACCAAGTCAGAACATTTCCTTTCTATAAGGGAATACTTACCACTTGAACATCTAGAAAGACTATATATTAATGAATTTGTGAGACTTCATGGAGTACCCCTATCGATTGTTTCGGATCGAGATCCCCATTTAACATCGAGATTACGGAAGAGTCTTCAGAAGGCCTTGGATACTGAACTTCATTTGAGCACTGCTTAAAACCCTCAAACAGATGGACAATCAGAACAGACTATTCAAACCTTAGAAGATATGTTGAGATCTTTCTCACTTGACTTTCAGGGTCTGTGGGATCAATATTTACCTCTGGTAGAATTTTTCTATAACAATAGCTTCCATTCAAGTATTCAGATTGCACCATATGAAGAATTATATAGAAATATATGTCACACACCAACCTGTTGGGATGACAATGGTGAAAGAAAAAATGAAGACCTATAACTCGTGGAGGAAACGATGGAAAAGGTGAAGGTAATCCAAAACCACGTCAAAGAAGCTCAATGTAGGCAGAAGAGATTTGCAGACAACTGAAGAAAGGATTTGGAATTTTTGGTGGGAGATCATGTTTTCATGATGGTATCTCCATGGAAGAGAGTTATACATTTTGTCAAGAAAGGTAAATTTAGTCCTAGGTATATCAGTCCTTTTGAAATTATATAAAAAATTGGGGTTTTAGCTTATCGGTTGGCAGTGCCGCCAAATCTCTTCAAAGATCATGATGTGTTCCACGTATCACTGTTGAGAAAATACATGCCTGACTCAACACACGTACTCACCTATGATGAATTAGAACTAGAACTTTATCTCAATTATTGAGAAGAGCCCATCGCAATTAATGATACGAGAGAACAAGTGCTGAGAAACCGGATGACTCGTATGGTAAAAGTTCTATGGAGAAACCAAAAAATGGAAGAGGCAAAGAGGGAACCCGAGGAACTTATGATGAAGAACCACCCAAGAATTTTTATGCAGTAATATTATAGAAATTTTGAGGATGAAATCATTTTATGTAGGGGATAATGTAACACCCCATGCTTCCATGATATGCTTCTCTTTGAATTATACAGTAGCGTGTGTTGTACTCAACTTCAAGATTCTAACACGATGTGACCAATCAAAGTAACCGTTATGAATATTAATACCCACTTTTTAAAATTTTATACATTTTATCTTTCAAAATGAACTTCATTTTTGGATTCACAATATTTAAATTATCTTATGATTAAATTATTTTACTTTTCGGATAACTTTTATATTTTGATGAATAGTGAAAATTACTAAATTTTTATTAAAAACAAATATTTTAATAAAAATAATTAATAGTGATAAATTATTAATTTGAGTTGTTTTAAAGAATATTTAGAATATATTTTTACCATTTAATACAATGTTGGTCATTAGACATAATTTCACAATTAAACCAGACATAAACAAATATCTATCTTTTGATAGTTATTATTTCTTAAAATCACGTTTTTTGTTTTGACAGTGGGAATTAATTTTAAAGTAATTTTTTCCACTTATGTGTTTTGAATTTGTAAAAACAGATTCCATATTTGGAATCAGGATGGCTAAATTTTGTAAATATGTAACTTTCGTTTTTATATATTTTGAATAATTACTTCGGTAAATATTTTATTTACCATATTTAAAGGGAAAATCCGGTAAATAAGGGTAAAAAATAATATTATAATAATAATAAATTACCCTAAAACGTTTCCTAACCTTATTGGTGGATACATGTATGACCATGGTCATATTTGGGACGATTTTGGGACACCATGGAGCCACTTGTAAGTGATAGGGACAATTTATATTAATTTTGTTAAAGTAAATACAAAAAGTACATTAGCATATATCATTTAGAAAATAATTTTTTACATAGGGTTATATATGTTATATATTCGACTATAAATATTAATTAGAAAGATAAAAATATTTCCTACATAATTTAATTTTATTTATGATTTTTGAGACATTAAATATTTTAATTTATTTATGACACAATGATGATGTAGTAATTACCATATTAATGAATGATTAAGATAATTCATATTATAAATACACAAATAAATGTAATTTGAGAATTTTTATAAATTAAAATAATTTTATAGCTTACTATGACATATTAGGATTGATTATATAAATTGTTTTTGAAGTAATAATACTGTTATAAATTTATCAAGAACAAAATACCCAATAGGGTCAAAATTGACATAATTGTGTTTTTAAAACAAATATTATATAATTAATTTATATTAAAATTCTAAAAATCTAAGGATCGTCCAGGAGACTTATATCATGATAGGTGTATTATTAATGGACCACATGGGGGTCTCTTGGTGGTAAATAGTATGTTTATTAACAATATAATATAAAAATACAAAGTGACATGGTAAGTGTCAAACTAGTTAACTAAGAGTTAAAACAAAAATATAAGGTTAATATAATGACCCAAACCAGTCTAAATTCTATCTGTTGAGTGTTTTTCGACCCATAACCACCTTAACATTAAAATAATCCACTTTTTAGCCATTATAAACCCAATATTTATTTATTATAAAATAATATTTCTAGATTTTCCTAAGGGGCCCTCCCCCCTTTTATAAAAGGACACCACTTCTATCCAATTCTTCACACTTTAATAGCCTTTTGGTTCGGACAAAACCTACCCAAATACACTCTAAACTTCCATCACTTTAACCTAGAGGCCTTATTTTGATCCTAAAGACAACCTAAAGACCCCTTTTGGTCAAATCAAAAGGAAGAACCCAAAGAAGAGGTAATGTTATCACCACCCTCTTTCAAGTTTCTTTCTACTTCAACTTCTTATTTCTTTGTTATTACCATTATAAAATAATAAATCCAGTATCTACTATATAGTATGATATTATTAAAAATATGGAACAACCATATTCAGTATTATATCCATCCTTTCAATGACATGTCACCATACATGAGTACGTACGGCTTAACATCTCCCCGTCATGGTGTAATTGTTATTAAATATATTGTTATTTGGATGGGTATAATAATGATTTTTAATTCATGTAAATAATAAATATAACATGATAATTATTCTGTATATATGATATAACATCCAATTATATATTATTTTAATATCAAAAGGATGATTTTGTCGCTCGTGCATACATACGGACTACCGTCTCCACGAATGTGATAAGATTCATTCCCCATCGTATCCATTCAAGACTAATTCTCATTTGATGATTAAAAGTAATGTTTAATAACATTATATCATTCTGAGTATGAATAAGATAAAATCTATCTGTAACAAACATGACGTAGGTAACAAAACATATAAATGAAAATGATTAAGTTAGCACCCAAAACGACAATAATACTAAAGAATTATTAACAAAGAATTATTAGAAGATAATATATGATATAATAATTATGTGCATGGTTCTTGTATAATTTAATAATAATGTTTTATAGTTTGGATCATTACAACGTTAATCCCTTCAAAAATTTTACAAAAAAAAATTTATATTCTAACACTAAAATAGATTATCATAATTATATTTCATCACTTCATATAGTTCCCACATCTATTCTTCAAACATGTGGTTTATCCACATAACTTTTACCTAGTGCATCACCTTATTCTATAGAGCTTTGTCTCTATACAATAAAATATTGATCATCTTATCATCATATGAGAGATCAATCTCTAATGGTACCACCTATAGATTGAGTATATGTGATCGTTATTTTCTGTACTTTCTCAAGATGGATATTTACAATACATCTTGTTCTAGAGATAGGTTATTTGGGAGTTTATGTTGATATTCCACAGTTTATATGTGATTAGGGATCTCGAAGAGATCAATGTATATTTGACGAAGATTCGATTTCATCAAAAATATTATGAATTTCATCAATAGGGATATTAAGAGGAATACCATGTCTCCAATATCAAACACTATGTCGCTTCAATGATAGTTATAACAAATATTCTATTGACTCTGAGCACCATTTATTTCATACTTAATGGAATTAAAATTTTACATAATTTCTTCAGCCATTTTAGGACCTAGCAGTTTGCATACAAAAATTTCTTCCCAACATATAGGTGTTCTATACCACTTCTCAAAACAGAAATTATTGGGATCCTTTTGAAAATGTAATTGTATGTGTAATCAACCATACGAATATGTTAATCCCATCCTCCTTTGAAATCAGTTGATCAATCTCTCAATATCTCCTCAAGTGCTTGAATATTCCTCTTTGATTGTACATTAGTTTGAGGGTGGTATTCCTTGATTAATTTCAACTCTATATTTAGAGAAATATTAATACCATTCCATAACATAAAGGTAAATATTAGATCTTGATAGGATACAATTGATCGTGCTATTCCATTCATCGTTACCACTTCTCAAATGTATTTCATAGAAAATTGAAAAAGTGAGAAATCATCGAAAATTTTAACAAAGTGAGAAAACATTGTAAGATGATCCAACACAAAAAATATTGAATAATATTTTCTTGATTTCATCCAAATAATATGGACAATTACCATGGTGATGTTTTCCCATTTTCATGTAGATATGGGTAATGGATGAAGCATCCGCTTGGAATTTTTCATTTATTCCATCCCCTACTAACATACGAAAACTATTGATGTATTTACATTATATGCTTAGTTATATTGTCCCATAAATAGATCATTCAGATATCTAGATAAATCATTGTTCATCCTATTTTGATTGAGAAAATCGAACTGTGTGAACTTTCCAAAAATACTTCTTTGACACTGGATTTTATGGTTCGTATAGTCTAGACCCAAATCACACCACAACTTCTTCATTGACATTGAAATCCTAGGATTTTAAATTTCTTATAGCTTCTACATTATTATGAATTATAATTTCATCTCTTTGATAATCCTTTAACTAATCTAAATGATAGGGTTTATAAATTATTTTTGGAATAATTTATGAGTTCCTTCCATTTAGATTCTGATATCCATCCTCTTCAAGTCTAATAATATCGGATCATTCTCAACTATCATTAATTATAAAACTATTGGATCTTTTATACATATAGAATCTACATATTTATTTACTTAACCATGATTTTAGTTGATTGAGAATTTGTATTCCTTGATTAGATCTCACCATATTCATTGGAGCATATTCATCTCTATCTGTCTAAATTTATGTATAATGATTTTTGTGCTCTAAATATATTTTAATATTATACCCAACGGGATAATTTCACCATATTTTCAATGAAAATGTCACTGCAGTTATGTATAGATCATGAATTTATTATTTTTCTCTGTGAAATTCCATTTTACTTGAAGAATAGTCTTTAACATTTTCATTTTTCATAAACACACGGCTCATTCCCTTTTTAAAGGCATCACTGAATACCATGAAACGTTCTCCAATTTTGGGTCATGTGAGTAAATGTGTCATGATATGCCTATTTTACAAAACCTTTAATATATATTCACAATCATCATTCCTAGAAAATGTGACTCCTGTCCACGTTATATCAGTTTGAGGGTTTGAAAAATGTGAGAAATATCTCACAAATCGATGATATTACCAATATATTCCCTGGAAACTACAGATATATATCACCTATGTGGACACCTTCCATTCATCAATCGCTTTTATCATTGAGGGATCCATAGATATCAAATTTATTTTGATAATGTGAACCATTAATGTGTATTCCTTAAAATAGGACTCACATTTGTTTTACATCAAATAAAGTTTATCTTTCTTAAGGTTTTTAGAATAGTGTTCAGATGCTCCTCATTCTTGACCTTGTTTATAGAGTATATTACAATAATGTATATAAAGACTATGATTTTTTGAGGAAATATATAAACACTCTATAAATCTAGTAAATTAATATTGATAGAGTATTAGTGATTCTGAATGGAATTAATATGAACTCATAGTGAATATACCTTGTATAAAAAAAGTCTTAGGGATATCATCTTTTTTCAAACATAATGAGTTATATTCGGTCATTAGATCCACATTGGAGAAGTATTATTCTCCAAGTAGTTGATTGAACAAGTATTCAATATTTTAATTAGTAAACCTATTCTTTATTGAGAATTTTTTGAGATCACGATTACCAATGTAATGGTGAAATGACTCATCATTTGTCTTGACAAAGATGACAGGTGCACCCCACGATGAAGCACTAAAGAGAATAAAATATTTATCTCAATTATCATGTAGTTATTTCTTCAGCTCCTCAATTTCCATGATATCCTCTCTATATATATTTTGGGATAATTTAAATTCCCCATGTATAATATCAATTAAACATTAAACCTCTCGATTAGGAGTATGACTTTACAATTATTTGGGAAACACTTGAGCATATTCCTTAAATACAGTAACATATTAATGGATGATCATTTACATATACTCGATAAATTTATATAGATATTAGTTCTTATAGGGAAATAATACATTTTTTTATATTTTGGTTCAAAATAAGATTCATCCATCTTTTGTAATAAATATAGAATCAGAGGACTATTCGCAATACATAGATTGATTTCTTTCTCATGGAAATTTATGTTCTCCCTATATAGGGAAAAATAATACATAAATTGAATTGATTTAAACTCCACAAAAATATTTTTGAATAGGATCTCTAGGATTATCATTTAAAAAATTTCGACATGGGATGTGATATATAATTAGTATGAAATAATTTTCCCCTTTTCTATTTTTATCAACATCTCTACTTCCAAGATTTATGGTGGTACTTTAATATTTCTATTCAAATTTCATGACATGAAGGAATGTGTAGAAATAGAATAAAAGATATGTTTTAATTTCATTATTGAATAACTATTTACATTTCAACTCATTTTTTGGGGATCTACATTAGCAATTGTGGTCAAAAAATCTCACCCTTACTACCTTGGAGGTTGTTGGTTGTCTCTGAAAACCATTGTCAATGTGAAATGGTTTTTTAAGGTCCATTGTTCATTATAATTAAAAATATTAACAAAATAATGAGAGTTTAATGGATTATTCATTTGTATTAATGCATTACTGGGTATCTCCAGTCATCAACCACTATCTAGTTGTCTTCCTTTATGTACCTAAATCATTTCGTCACACTCCGTAGGCAATTTTGAAGGTTCTTCATTCTATATTTTTGACATGTGGTATGTTGAAATTTCATCAAAATGATAAATTTCTCCATCAGATCACCAGAATAAAAAAACACTTTCTACTTCTTATCCCAATGATACCATTGATTTTCATTGATCTCTATTTCAACATTAAGGGAACATCAAATAATTTCTTCATAGTTATCAACGTCTTAATATGCAGGGTATTTTCCTAGACTAGGGTATATCCCATAAAAGAAGTGGAAAACCATAAATGTGGGGGGTATCAAAAAATGTTTATTTTTATCATGAATGTTTTGCATATTTTTCATCACACAACCAAAAATACTTCTCATGTTTTTTTCTTAAGGGAAATAAAATATCTTTACATTTTTAGTTGGGTGTGTGAGGAAAATATTTATCAAAAACTATTTTCTAGAATTCATTCAACCCCATTACATCAATTGGTTCAACATGATTTATATTTTTATCAATTTACACCACTAACAAGAATCTATCATCCTTTGATAAACATCCATTTGGACTTTCTCTTATTCAAATCATTGATTCATGGAGAATATCTTCTAAATTGAGTTGATCAACTGTTACGAGATTAAGGGATCAGATGATCCGTTGAAATTTAGAGGCCGTTATAGCATAACAGTATCAATTGATGCTTTATTATTATAAATGGATTTGAGAAATCCTCTTTATCGTGGTATCTATTCATAACATGAATCATCTGAGAGAGTATCAGCATAACATTTTTTATTCCTTATCAAATGGGGTTATCCATCTTATTGGGGTAGTCATTATATGGCCCATCACACCGGTTATTTACCTAAGTCCTCATATTTATGGAAATTGTCTATATGAAAAGGAAAATTATGGATAAATATTTTAAAATAATTAAACACATAAATTGGAATCCAAAGATATTAAATAGATAGAATATAAATTATATGTATTTAATAACTTATGAATTATTAGGTTTCAATCTATGTTATCGATGATCAATTTCCTAACATCAACTCATATGGGAATTTTTTTTTCCACAAATATTGGGTCGTAATAATCTTTTGAATTTTAAAAAGAATATCTTCCAAGAGTGTCATGCCAACTATGCCACAATGCCTGGTATCATGCACCAATTTCTTGTAGATTATATCTCAATGAAGCATTTTTATGTTTTCGCCCTATGTATTTATGTTCCAAATAAACATAATCTTTTAGTATCTATAAAAGTATTTATTTTCAAAATAATCCACTTACTCTATAGATAAAAAAATTGGATGTTTTCTAATACATAGACTTATTCCTATTCCTTTCGGAAGAGTGTCCTAAAACTAATCCCAAAAATAATCAAACTTTTCCATTGAGACTAAAATTTTAAAACATTATATTAAATACAAAATAATTCATAATTTATTACATAAGATTACACATAATGAAACTCCGAAGATATAAAAATATAGTTTCATTGATAATTATGTACATCAAGAATGAAATTAACAATGGAAATACATCATCATTATTGAATTTTTTTAACATGATCATATTTAAATCTTCATGGGATAACATGTGGAAAAATAAAAGAAGATGATCTATGAACCCCATTAAGGGTTTAAATAGTGAATAAAATGAATAATGTTATAAATTTTAAGAAATATAGATTTAAATGGGTTATAAATGGAGTGATATTCATAAACATGAACAAATATCCATGATATAAGATGACAATCATATGGTCAAAATGAGAAATGTGGAAATAACATAAAACATTCCATCATAAACACAGATCAAGGGTGTATTCTAAAAATTCATGATTGAAAAATTCATTTAATGGATTGGGATCACTCTATAATACCTTTAATTATGTGTCACGAGAATAAAAAATTACCTAATGAATTGGAGAACTATATAATTCTTGGCACACCTATAAGTTTCATTTTATTATCATCTTTAAGTGTCACACATAGATCATGTAATATGGAATCATTTATCATCAGATTTTATTCCCTTCAAAAATAATATAGGATCAATATATTGAATCCCACAATCAAATTATTATATTTTCATAAAGTTGAACACTATCGATTGTAATTTGGTATGGGTATTCAGTACATATTTTGTTTGGCATGGAATCTCACAGTGAAATTTCGATAACATAATAGGGGAACATTAATTTTTTTTGGGAGAGATTAGTGGGAGTTAAATTGGACAATAATAATCTATAAATAAATATTGAAGTATGTTGTAGGATGAAAATGAACAACAAAATTATTAGTTGAAAATAAAAGGTCATAAAATAATGATTATTCATTGATATTGGGGATAAATTGTGGATCCATTACTTGAGTGTATGACTTCAAATGTTATGGAGGATCATTCTGATAGATTTAGGGAGCATTTATATGAATCTAGAGAGGGTATGTAAGATTAAGGATGATCTCCATGGGGTTTTAGTGAAGACAAACATGATCTTGTGTGGGTTTATATAGGAAATGAGTTGTGATTTCTTTATTATTTATCAAACATATATTTTAGACTCTATATAATAAAATAACCAAAACCACATAACATATCATGTTTTTCCTAGGGGTTCTTAAAAATTCTATTTTATTAATTATTTTATACTCTATTGTCCAAATATAAAAAAAGAATACCTTAGATGATGTATAAGTGAGTAATATTCTTATAGAAATGATTTTAAAATTTTTAAATATATTAAGTGTTTTGGAAGATTCATAAATGATTCACAAAAGTAGTAAAAATAAAATCAAATTACATTGAAGTGAAAACATATTAATGGTATTTCATACCATTTATAATATTTATTACATCACTTTTGGGTTATTATGTAGTAAAAATATATATAGTATTTTTATATTGTATTTAATTTTTACCCTAAAATTCAATTAACTCTGATTTTTTTTTGAAATTCACCATTGGATATTTTTTATGATAGGATTTAATAATTAATATCTGTTTTATCTAAATAATGTTATTCATTTGTGAATGTAGACTTTTAAAATAAGAAATGATACTTATTGAGAAATACTATGTTTTTAACAATTAAATTTCTCAATCACTTATAAAATTACGTTTGACTACTAAGAATTATATGATCATTTATATTTGATAAAAATTATTCAATTACAATATTTTAATAAAATATTATTTATTTTAAATAATTCATTAATTCATAAAAATCAATTCCTTAAATGAATATAAATAATACGAAAAAAAAGAATTTTTATTATTATTGTATGAAAATAAAAAAAATTATAATGTTGAAAGTATTTGTTGAAAATTTATTAATTATTCTATAAATAATGACCTAAATTCCCATATATCAGGGTTCATGATATATATCCATTTAATACCCTAAAAAACTCCATTAGAGCCTGGTGTGTGATGGGGATACATGTATGGGGTGGTTCATCACACATGGTTTGGGTTAGGATCTTGACGATCTTAAACATAACCTATAAATTAATTTGCTCATTTAAATGGTTTTCGATATAATATTTGGATTTTTCATTGTAAAACCATAATGATGATATCTACCTTCGAAGAACTAATAAATGTTCTTGATATAGTACAATCCTACTATATGATTCCATCACTTCATTTTTCTATGTCAATTGTATTTTTTAGAACCTATATTTATAGTAAAAATATGATCACTTTTAAATGGCCATATTATCAACAATTACAATGGTTATTCATATTTTAAATATGATATGACAAATTAAAACCCATGAAGTGATTTTTTTTTCTATAACCATATTACATAATGAGATAGTTAATTAAATAATCATGGGAATTTTATTTATACAAGTTTGGTTCTTTACAGTCAAATCCCAATCATTTTCAATTCCATGACCAATTATAGTTAATTGGAGCATAAAAATGGTACGGCCAATATTTTGGGACAAGATATGTACAAGAAATTATTTAAATAATAAATAAATAAATTCATTTTTTCTTTTAGGTTATAATAAAAAAACTGAATTTATTTACATACTATATTAACAATTGTTTTGTCCATTTGTGGAATAATAAATAGTAGAAGAATTTTATTTTCTTAGTACAGTAAATATTTGTAGGACTGACAAGTTGAGTTAATGTCTCATATTATATCATGTCATAGAATATATAAGTTACATGCACATGATAAAATATTTATGATTCTTGAAACATTTTTACTATATTATATGTTGTGATAATGGATATATTAAAATGTATTTATATATATAAGGTACAATACAAAATTTTAATAAATCAACCTGCCTATATTAAAAAATTGAAACTACTATTTACTATAACTATTATTACCATGGTTTTGAAAAATGTATCTCTACCTGATCCTCATTCCAAGGTAGATAAATGTACAATAAAAAACATAATCCAATATTACTCCCTGGATTGATGTGATGGTTTTTCTACATTCATCATACTAAAACATGTGTTGTCAATTTTCCCCACTTGAACATGGAAATAGATAGTAGATGCATTATAAAGAATATATAGTTCATTTTTATGACCCATAGGGGTCTAATATGGCTAATTTTGGGAAGTCATAAACAAAAATGTGAAACAAAATTGAATGATCAAATCATATGATGTAATTGTTATATATTTTTATTCTTGATCATAAGGGATCATTGGGTGTTTATCGGGAAATTCCTTCTTAGAGATGAGGTTATAATATTGAATCAATTAAAATTTGTTTAAAATTGCAGTATTTCCTATTTCTACAACACTATTTTTAATAATATCTTGTATCAAAACAACATTTGGATTATTTTAGAAATATAAAAAAATTATAATTTCATAAATTCATTTATAAGACGTTATTATAGTCCCAAAACCACACACAACAATATTATTTGAGGATATATATATGAATTATAGACATATTAATAAGAATTAGTGCATTTTTTGGTTTATATTAATGAAAAAAATATATACATATATTATTGGGAACTATTAGATAATGGGTACAAGTTCATTGTTAGTTAGTGTTTCTATAAAGGAACAATACATAGATGGGGTGAAAACTATTCCAAAAGAATAAAAGGATAATATATATGAATTTAATAATAAAAAATAATGATACGATTCATCTTTAATTGATGTTGGAATGGAAAAAAATAATAAAAATTAATGATCTTTTTCTTCGGGAGAAACTACTGAGGTTTTTCTAAAAAACATGCAGTCTCGTGTTGTCATCATGATGAGTGTCACACAGAAAATTTTTGTTCGAATTTATTTATAAAAAAATTACTTTTCCATTTTTAATGTACATCATGGCGGAATACTAAACCACCCACCACCCCACTACACAGAGCAGTCATACAGGTCACTACCGCTAGACCATTCAAGATGCATTACGGAATACACTTTACTTAGGCCCAATACAATCCAAAAATAATCTGAGGGGTGGTATTGAAATCAACATAGTACCAAAAAATCACTTTTTAAAAACAAATTTGGATATAATACTATTTTTATGAACCATGTGACTTCTAAATTATAATTTAAAAAAATATAATTTAATTTAATTTTATAATTAAATCACTCATTTTAAAAGTAATGGAATATTTATTTATATTTCTAAATATCATTTTATGTAGAAAGATCATATTTGAGACTATAAAACTATTTTATAATATTTTTTTATGAAATTAATTTTTTAAATATGTGAATTATATTTTGTAAAATTATTTTTTATTTTCAATTTATCAACCCTCATTCTTGTTATATGTATACGTTCTAACATGTACATTATTCAGAGTATTCTTCTATATCACGTATTCATGAAACCCCTTCGTAGAGACCAAAATGTTTTACAAAAATCATTACAGGATTTTTAGCATAATAAAATCCAAGTTAAAACCCAATGATTATAAGGCCTAGTTCCTTTTAAAGAAATAGATGATAATAAAATAAAGGAAACCTAATAATTCAATGAATATTTTTCCATTTCTATATTTAGCTCCCAAATTCATTATTTCCCATAGATATGTTTACCATAACTATAGGGATACCTAGAGTAAAGTGGTGATCTAAAAATCTTGATAATGAAATAATCATGATAAGGAAATATAACATGTGAGTCATAGATATAGCATGATTTCATAAAATTGAATGCATATGAGAAATCATATAAAAGAATAACATAACATAATTTTATGATATGATCCCAGTATCATTGTAAATGAGGATGAAATATATAACATGAAAAAAAATTGAGTTAAGGATAAATTCCTAGAATATATCACATGGTTCGAAATGTCCCAGTGGTAATTGGGTTTACTTACATTTTATATACATGAAATTTCGTGAGACAAAATATTAACCCAATGTATTAGAGCACAATCTGGCCACAACCATTATAAAATGTATATGATATTTTTTCCACATAAAGTAAATAATTCATATGTTATAATATATGTATTACACGTGGAATGAAAAAAGGGTCCATAATCTTCTATCACATCAACATCTAAAGAGATTTCATAAGGGAGAAACCAGATAAATGATCATAAGGAATGTATTACCCCGTAAACCAATGTGATAATCTACAAGGTATATATGTGGGAGACTTATACACGTCATTTAGAATTCATTCATAAGATAATTTTTTTTTAATTTTTAAAAGTGATTCTGTATATATTAATATTCTTGAGGAAAATAACCATTTCACTTTGAGTAATACAAATGGATGTCATTTTTTATGGAAAATGATTTCGAACCAACATTTTGATCATTTCATGAGAAAAATATCAATTCCATTTTTTAAAAGTTTTTTAGAATAAAAAATTTACTTAAATATCAAAATAAATTATGTTTTAAATTTGAAATTTAAACATAAAAACATATTCTTTGAAACAGTTTTTGGTCATGACATTGGAAGAGTTCAGTTCATGCTTAATACATTAAAAAAATGAATATATTTACATTAGTGTAAGAAAAATAATAAAATTACTTGTTCAAAAAATGAAAATAAAACTCATATTATTTTTTAAAATTAATATAATAAATCAAGAAATTAATTTCAAAATTCATACTAAATCATTTTTAGGAAGCTGTATTTTTTACCGAACAAATAAATGAAGTCATATTTACATAAAAATAATTTCTTGATAATATTAAATAAAAAATAGAATAAAATCGTACTATTATATGAAAAAATCGTGGATTAATAGAGTATAATAAAATTATTTTCTTGTATAATATAATAAAAAAATAATTTCATTCAATTAATTTTCAATTGAAAGAAATCGCGACTAAAATAATATTGAAACATAAACCATTACCAATTTGGATACTCTTGAATCATATCATATCATGATTATAATAGATTAATTTTTAAATAAACTACAATTATGTAATGTTGATTTGTTATATTTAATGAAAATAATTATTATATACATCATTCAAAATAAATTTGGTGCATAAAAGGACATGTGTCTCAGAGAAGGAAGATTGAGATGAATCCCATACCATGATCCTGACACATCATATATGTTAATTATAATCCAGAATAATATATATATGTTGAATAATTTTATTTTTATGAAACATTTTCATGTTTTTTATTCTCTTTGATTTATTATTTACCATTTAATGTAATATTATGTAAAAATTTAATTTCCCATCATGAATTTTAATAATAAACATCTCATATGTCCAAACTCACTCTGGTAAGTTCACTATGGTGAAAGAGATTAATATTTAATCATATACATACCTTTAATATTGAAATAATTAACATTTTCATAAATAAATTATAAATTTAATCTATCCATGAAATATGGTTACAAAATATGAACAATGATACAAACATGGATATGGTAGGCCATACATATGGATGAGTATTTTTCTATTGTTTGAGATTCATGTTAGAAAGAAGTTGAATGTTATTTTATCATTATATAATGATAATTCAATATTAAATATAATACTATATCTCTAAATGGACATATTTATTCCATCCATATTTTTTAATTACAAAAAGTAACTGCATCACTTCACGAGGTGGTAGCTCGTTATACCAAAAACAACTTTATCATTCATTCAATGAATTGGGAATTTTGTATTTTTTTGAATTTTTTTTAAAAATGATTTATAAGTAATTAATAATGTATATAATCATTAAATTAATCCTAATTACCTTCCATGATATGTTTAGGTGACAAACAAATCACTTCTCTTCTGGTGGTGATAATCCACCGTACACATGAGTGATGTTATTTAATTCTATATAGAAGGGAAATTACAAAGTATTATGTGATATTTTAATTAAAAAGGTATAATTAAATTTGAATAATCATATATGAACATTAAAAACATCATTATATATATCCAAAAAAAGTGTTTATTGAAATAAAATTACATTTGTTCGTAAAGTTGTGGTTCACAGTACACAATATCGACAATTTCATATCCCATTTGATGGAGGGGGAGATGGTTGTATGTCATTATACTGACATAAAAATATAAAACATTTATTTAATACTATAATTTTATTATATGATAATTTTTTAATAACATTTAATGGTTTTAGATGAATATAAAAATCATCGGTTAAGTATGTCCCCACTTCCTTAAAAAACATTTGTTGCTTTATAGAAAATGAAATTAGAACTATATTTTTTAACAAAACAATAATTATATAATTATTTTATGGATTTTTGGGAGTTATTTGGGTTTTTATTTTATGAACCAATGGTTTTTGTGAGTTTAGAGGAGATCATATGTGGTGACATTTTTTATGTTGGTAGAAGAATCACATAGAATTTTTAATCTAATGAATTCCACGCATATTTTTCTTATTCCACATGGGTAATAAATCAATTTTTTTAAAACATAGAATTATTAAGGTATAAATATTTCCATAAAATAAAAATCATAAATGTTATTGATTTTTTTAAAACTTACATTTTTAGTTTTACCCCCAACAAACTCGTCTTTACCATAATTTTGGTAAATAATTTTTAGTGTTTTCACTATTGATTATGGTAAATAATTATGTTGAAAAAATTATAAAATATTTTTTAATATTACAAATATGGAATATTTTTTAAAAATTAAACTCTTATAAGTTGTTTATTTTAATTAATGATTAGGCCCACATACATTGAAAAAATATGTTTTCAAGAAATGAATTTTTTTGGAAAAGATGATCAGATAATAACTATATTACTTCTAATAATAATTAAATGAATTAATATATATATAAATGCAAGATTTAATTTATTTCATTCCAATTTTGAGAATAATTTAGTTACTTAAAATGGATAATCATTATAAACATGAAAATTATTTTCAAAAAAATGTGTTTTAAAGCCTAATAATAAATACATTCTAAAACCCTGTATAAAGATAATTTAAATATAATTAATTGGTTTTAATATAAATTAATTATTATTATTTTATTTTTAAATAAAATTTAAGGATTATTTATAATTTTAAGTTACTCCATTTTTAAAATAATAATAATTTTATAAAAGTTGGTATTTTTACTATTCATGGACAAAATTTATACATTCTGAAAAAATCAAAAAAAATTAACATTAGTTAATATAAATATTATTATTTCAAAAATTATTCTCATATTATAAAATAAATTTTATAAAAGTGGAAAAAATAATTTTAAATTGTTTTCACAAAGCACGAGTATACTATGTTTTAGGAAAATACAACATTTCATAAAAAAATAATTTCATTCAAATAGTCTATGTTTTACTTATAATAAGTATTTATCTATTGAATTTATTTTAAAATTTTATAAAACATATAATTTTCATAATTTTTTATATGTATTTTATCATTTTAACATTAAATTTTAGTAACAACGATCATTTTATATAATAATATTTTAAAAGAGTATCTTATTTATTTTAAACCAGCTATTGTGTGCATCAAAATATATTAATGGGATTGAATTTATTTAAAAATAAATATATGATAATTTCTCATGGAATAATATTATATTCTAATTTTAGTGTTAAGTGTCACACATGCCATCAAAAATTATTCTCATAAGTTAACATCTCTGAAGTCACATTCTACCCCATAAAACAAATTATGTCAAAACAACTAATGTTGATCTCAGTATTCTAGGGATTTAATATTGAAAATTCATTATTTATAAAACAAAATTATTAATATGATAAATAAAATAACATATTTATAATAGAGAATGTGAATTTTGAATGTTATATGGAATAAAACGTACTAGGATTCCATATAAAATGGCATTGGTGAAAGGTGAATATATGAAAATTGGAGAAATTTTTAAATAATTATGGATACTAATAGGGAGTATTGATTAAGATTATTTCAAGGATAAAGATAATGAAAAAAATTAAAAATTCTCAAATCTATGAAAAATTAAAATACAATATATTTATTGGATATAAAGGTAATAAGAAACATATTTTTTTCAAGATTCTTTCTCTATAGTTGAGGGATTATATAGAACACCAAAAGTATACATGATCTATTTTTTATTTAATTAACGATATTTCATCCTTCAGATATGATTCATTCACATTTCCACTTCACCTTTTATATTAAGTAATTAATATCTTATATGAATTTTTTTATCCGTTAAGAAAAAAAATTAAATTCTAACTGATTAGAATATCAATAAATAAATAAAAATTCTATTCAACCAATCATTAACAATTCCATAGTGGTAAGAAAAAGTTATTAAATAAAATACATTATTCTATAAAAACACAATATTATCTCTCAAAGATAATATTAATCTATTCCATAAGTATATATCATTAAAACCATTAATTTTACCTCACCAAAAAACATAACAGAATTCATCCCAAATAATCTATTGTATTAAAAATTAAGGTTATTTAAACATATACCTAGTAAAACATCTCCTGAAATATCATTAATCACCTATAAAATATTTTATCAGTTTGATTTTTATTTCTAAAGTGTTTTAAGTGATGTAAATGTCATATTAACCAGTGGATCACCAAGTCCAATGGTATGATATGCAACATTATCACCCTTTAGTTTGATTTAAATCATTTTATCCTTGTAGATGTGATAGGTTGTCACCAAGATTGTGGGTTTTCCTTTTTTTGAAATATTGGAAAAACGCATATGATATTAATATTCCTAATTATCCATCATCATATAGAATTATCAATAATATGGTGAAGATACAAAAAATAACATTAATTATTAAATCATTTGGTATCCACTATGAGCTTTTTAACATCTTAACATCTCCCAAAAATATAATAACTGTAATCGAATATTTTTACCTTATCATCAAAGATACGATGAACCCTAATGATTATAAATAAAAATAATAATATTTCAATATAATATAAATTTATTCTTTTTCATATAAATTTTTAAATAATTCTAATACTCAAATAGAGTGTTATATTACCAAACAAATCTCCTAAATCCTCTAAATCATGTAATACATATATAATTTAAAACCTAAAAGGGGTACTTTTCTCCTTAAATATATGATGAGACATATGTTTATCCACCCAATACACAATAGGGTTAATATAGTACATCCGTTATTATGATCTATTCAAGTACCTCATCATGGTTCTTAAAGATCTTGTAAATTTCCAAACCATATCATCAGGTACTATCATACCATCTATATAATAAAACACGTTGTCATGTAATGGGTTATGCTCGAGTAAATATCCACACACCTTTTAGAGTAACTATCCCTGAGTAAATATATTCTAGAACCACATCCAATTATAGTATCCAGACGTGGATGCAACTGCTTAGAAATAACATTCCATATAATTTAACATGATTTTAGGGAATGTTTCTATAATAAATCATATCCTTAGAATTATATATAGTGTTATAATTTTTTTTATCATCCTAGTTTATATAGATTAACTATAGCATTAATCTAATACCAATTGTACAAACCAAATCCTTTGACACTTAATTTTGATGTTTTTTAGCATAAAAATATATCAATATTGAACCAATGATCATGAGGCCTAGTATATTTGAAATAATCGTATCAGAATAAAATAAATGAAACTAAAACCATGTTCCCATATTTTTTTTTACTATAGTGGGCTCCTGGGCCTATTTGATCTCATAATATATCACATCATAATATGTGAAATTAATAGAAGAAAGGTGTGATCTAGAAATCCCTGTAATGGAATAAATATGATAAAGAATTATAACATGTGAGTCATAGATATAATAAGATATCATAAAAGATATATAATATAAGAAATAACATATGACCGTAACATAAAGAACACAGTTTCATAAGATCATGAAAGTATATGAAATTTGGAAGAAACATATAACATGATATACACATGAGCCAAGGAAAACATCCTAAGAAATATTACATTGTGGAAAAAGTCACATCAGAGAACATTTTTACACTTTTAACTCGTACATTAAGTCTCATGATACTGATGCTTTAACCAATTAATGGGATCAATATATAGGTGTATCTATCACAACATGTTCATGCACTATTTTTTCACATAATGAAAATCATTCATAAATAATAACATAATAATTACACATGGAATGAAAATTAATTTCATAATATTAAATAATATAATATTCAACAGAAATTTAAATATTATGTAATTTTAGAATTCATCATAAAGAATATGTGACCATGTAAAGGGACGGGATAATAAAATAGGTGTATATGTGAGACAAACACATATATATAATTATGAAGAAATACATATCATCAGTGGTGTTTTCATTGATGAAAATAATTTTAAAAAGACTTAAATAATTCTTTCGAAAAATAAAATTTTACTTCGAGCAACATCAATGTCTGTCAGAAATGATGGAAAATTATTTTAGAGTATCGAATTGATCATTTATTTTGAAAATTATCAATTCTGTTTTGAGAATCATATTTAAAATGAAAATAATTCTATAAAATTAATGATTTTTTCTAGAAAGTGACACTTTAAACATGAAAAAAAATTATTCATATACAGAGTGGTCAATATGCTAGAAGAGTTCCATTCATTTTTAATATGTTAAAAAACAATGATTCCATTAATTTTTTATTGAAAAATAAAAAAGAACCATGTTTGGAATATGATACAAAGATTAATTTTTAATTGTTTATATACAAATACAATTAATGGTAAAATTAATACAAGATTATTTTTGATTTTTTTTAGAAAACATAGATTCGGAAGGAAAAACATTTTTGACCGACAAGTGAATGAATATGGATTATCTTAAAAACATTCAGTCATTTGAACTACCAAAGATAGAACATATTAATATCACATTAAAAAAAATGTTGTATAATAAAACTAATATGGTTTATTATAAAATAATCACATAATTTCCTTTAGTGGTAATTCAAGCATAATAAATCCTCCTAATAATGATATTGAAATATAAACCCATACCATATTGGTAACTTTTGAATATTAATTCCTCATTAATAAATTAGATGGATTTTAACAAAAAATAAAATTATATAAGAATTATTAATGATATATTATTTATATTGGTATTATATAAACCATTAAAAATAAATTAGTTTCATAAAAGAGCATATGTATCAACAAATGACGTTTCATAGAAAACCCATACCTTGAGCTTGAATAATCATTTGATTTCCTTATATTTATGAATAATAAAAATATGTTAATTATTTAATTTATTAATAACCATTTTATTGTTTATAATTATTTTAATTTTATTTCTTACCATGTCATATTAAATAATTTAACCAAATAATTTCACATCGGATGTTTTAATGATAAATGGATCCTATTCCTAAAATCAATAATGTAAGTGGAATAAAGTCAAACAGTTAATAATATAATCATACCCAAAATTATATTCCTCAAATAATTATCATTTTGATACATAAATTATACTTTTTTGGTCAACTATGAAATATGGTTATAAAAATGAACTTAGTTAGAATCATATATACAGTATGCAATACATATGCTTGAGTAACTTTTAATTTTTTTAGTGATCATGATGTAAAAAAGGTATGTTTCATTTTAGAATTTATAATTTATAATTATTTCATAAATATAATATTATTTCCTTAAGAACACTTATATTCACCATCCATGTGATTCTATAACCGAAACCATTCACATCCCTTCATGATGCAGTAATTGGTCTCAAACATGAACAACATTATAATTCATTCCATATATTATAAATTAATAATTATTAAGATATATTTATTTCCACGCATTATCAATACGATATTAAAATCATATATAAACATCAAATTAATCATTATCACTATCCATGTCATGTTAAGATAAAACAGAATCACATCACATTGGGAGGCGGCAGTCCATCGTCCACATGAGGGATTTTTGCATATTCCCTTCGGAAGGGAATGTAAGAAAGAATATTTGATATTATAATTTAAAATATATAAATATATAATAAAAATCATTTATATATATTAAATATACTATTGTACATACACTAAAAAAGTTTTTAAGGAAAATTAATTTTGTCAGTTTGTGAGGCGATAGTCCTCCGTCCACATGATCATCAAATTATTTTCCCATTAGAGAGAGTAGAAGGTGGTTGTAGGTCATGAAAATAAAATAAAAAAACATATTTGTATATTTACAATATTTAAACTTTTAATATTATTTTTATCTTATAATAATTTATTGAGTTCAATAAAGAAATAAAATAAAATGATTAGTAAGAGATATTATATCTACATCAGTAACTATTTTTTGATTCCCAAAAAAAAATCACTTATAAGATTTCTTTATGATCAAATATAGGTTTATAAGAAGATGTTAGGGAAGTATGAATTTTATTCTTGTAGATATTTTGTATCCCAATGATTTTTTGAAGTGTGATGTGGACAATAAAGTGGGTGGTATTTTATAAGAGGGGCAGATGGCACACATGGAAGTTTTGAGAAGAATGATTTCCTCCCATAATTATATTATGAAAAAGGAACTAGAATGGAATGTTTTATAACCTTATATCATATATGGTCTAAATATGATCATTTAATTGTAATACAAGTTGTTTTATGTAATTTTAAATCCTTATCTTTTTATAATAACCCTTCTTTGAAATAGTTTTAACATTAAATATTGTAATGAATTTTAAATATTGCAGCTATTTATTACATCTAAAAATTTAGATTAAATTATTAGATAATAAAAATTTTACAATTTATAAATAATGAATCCATGTTTTCAAAATCAACTAACTGAGGGGACATAATTTATTTAAATATTTACCCCTAAAACGGGTCCAAAAAATTTTCTTCATCAAATTCATTTTTTATGGAAATATGATATTATATATATATATATATTTGAAATTTATTCATAATTCAAACAATTTATGTTAATATTAATAAGATATATAAACTATAGTGACTTTTTTTTCTTGTTTGACATTGAAATATTTTTTATTCTATTTCATAATCAAGGGGATGAGACAGAATATGATTCACAAGCTTGGTGTTCCATGAATTAATTTTATGAAAACATTAAATTTATTTTATATTATGTTTATGTAATTTCTTTAAAAAAATGGGATAAATCTTAAATGGAATATCAGATCTAAAATATGAGTCCACATTTGATTTTGGTTTGGTATGTTTACACTAGGCACCCCTTATAATAGGTCGAGGGGGAGCATTCAATTTTCTTACATGTTTGCAGTACATTAGGTGATTTAATTGAATGTTATATTTAATTAATTAAAATTAAAAAAATAATTATGATTTCAATTTAATATGTTTTTATATAAAATTTTATGGGGCTAGCCACATAATCTTCTTACCAAAAAGATATTCTCCTTCAACCTTCCATTGGAGGATCATATAGTCCAACCATAAATCTCTTGGTAAGAGAAGATCATAGCACAGTAAAAGAAAAAACATCCTTCAATCATTAAAAAGCATGTTCATTGACCACAAATTATCCTACATTCTTTTAGGACTAATAAAATAGTTTATTACGCCACATTTTGATTAAATATACTTAGATGAATCTTCCCTTTTGTGATATCCACCAATTTGGGTAGCCTTTATTTTCATTTTCAAACTAGTTAATTGGATTACTTTTGGTTTTCTAAATTCAGATATCACATTTCATGATAATTTGACAAGAATTGTTTTCCAATAATCATTAAAAAATTTCAATTGTGGCTTTCTCCCACAATTTCTATTTATTATACTCCAATCAGACCCCGCCATCACAGTTCAGCATTTTATGGTTGTACAAAGCCCTATTGCGCCCCATAATCAGAATATAAAATGTAAATGGGATGGATTGATGTATCAGAGTTAGATCTAGGATTTTTTCTGGTTATGAATGATTTTTTTGATGAATGGAATTCAAATCATATATGATACAAGGGTCAGAACATACATAGAGCAAGATGGTGTGTATACAACAATATAAAATGGTTTTTTTCCACTGTTTGGCCAGAATCCACCTACCGGTGAGAGATCATCTAATATATAGTTGAATCCATTACTAAATAAATGGTTGAATACATGAGTACATTGATTGATGATATAATATTTTAGAGAAATGATGACTGCAATTCGTGTACTTCAATGAAAACATGGCATGATGGTCTCTAACTGTCATTGATAGGGTTTCCGAGATTTATAATTATCACACACTATGTGAGACACCCAAATTCCATGCCAAATTTTGTTGTTAGACCCAGTGTGTTCTCTAGGAGTATAAAATAATTGGAATAAGCATTTATCCCATGTACCATAGTACATAGGCATGGGGTAATGTTCTTATACACGACTTGGATTCACAAACATAGACAAGCACATGGGTGGGACACCAGTTAGCAGGGTCATGATGTGTGTACCCCCTACATTCCATATATCCATACACAGATTTTGAATAGTTTATCAGTTGTGAAATTACTAGGTGATGGAGTGGGACCACATGTTGTGTGGGTCCCGTCACACATCATGTACCACTTGGTTCCTTTTAAGGAAACATCAAGCTCTCATATCTACATCATTTGGACTTCGATTTTGGATCATGGGCAACCTATAGTGATTTTTGATTCATGTAGATTAAAATTGTTTCCTTAGTTTTTTTACGATTTGAGTTTTTGTGGCATGATTCTTGTTTAGTTAGTGTTAAATGATGGTTGTGATCATGCAATATCACTAGAGGCATTACATGTGCATCCCTCTAGCTAGGATCTGTAAGGGTCCTCGATGTCTATAGTGGAACCTTGTAGTTGGATTGGGCATGGGATAACTATATAATACTATATTATAACCCTTGATATGGTTTAGGCATGGGTCCACCACCATTGGTGTTGAACCCTCATATATGAACTGGGAAAAGTTCCTTTATCGGCTTCTAGAGTGGAACTCCCCAGTTAGGATGGGCATGGGTCCTCCGTCCCCAATGTGGAACCCTCTTGTTAGCATGTCAGGGGTCCATTTTAGACTATCATCATGTAACACTCCTTATGGGTATCTCAGGGGTCTTTAATTAGCTATTATTATGCAACCCTCTTGTTGGAATATAGTATGGTTCCTCTATGTATCCACTGAGTTTAACATAGATGCCCTACTGAAGAATGGATTATCTATCAACAATTGAGGTGAAACACTCATGTTGTAACAGGGAATGGATACACCACCTAGATACTGTGGAACTTGATTATGCAGCACTTTGATGAGGTGTGTCTTTATTTTTATGTGTTCCTCTAGGATGATGTGTGAGATTATATTAAACATTGTTGTGCTTTTGGAATTATTGACCACCCTTTACCGGGGTTTATATGTGCGATGGTGATCCCATTTATATCTATTTGCGGATAATTTTTCAAATTATATATATATGTATCAATATATATTCATGAAATCAGATTTGGTTACTATCCTACAATGAGTTGAGTATATTCATAGGGTATCACATGTGCTTTCCATGTTTAGGTTCTCATAGTTGAATGAGGTTACTCTCCTGATATGGGTGGTAAAGATGTAATGGGTAGTTCATCTAAACACTTAATTAATCACCATGTTCTTGGATGAGGTTACCATTTCTCTTGATTTGGGTTGAGCTTCATCTTGTTTACAATCTACATTCATTCATTTCAAATTTTGTCTCTTCCAATTCACTATTTTAGATTTCAAAACATCTTAATGGGTATGTATATACTCACCCTTTCATGGGATTTTCTCACACTATTCATGTATTATGATGGTGATGGATATTCTAGTAGTGAATTTAGATTAGATCAGGGGTACTGGGTGCCTTGTACCATGAATGGATGTCATAGCTTGTATATTAGAAGCTGAGATCTCTCAGAAGTTTACATTTCAGTTTTTCGGGTATAGAAATATTTTAATTTGGGCATTTATTTTTTCCACGTTACTTTTCAATTTTTCAAATGCATAATCTTGTACAACCAAGATGGTTTTCATAAGTCATATTCTTTCTGGATATTATATCTTTTTATTATTACTCATTTTCACATCAATATTGACATGGTATAGTGTGTGAACATATGTACATTAATAAAGGGCCACCCATTTAAGATATTACTTGTGGTTCTTATCTTCATCCCCCTATCTTCTGGATAAAAGAATGTTGTAGTTATGGATTGGTCCTTGATTAGGTTTGGGCCATGTCATATTTTTATAAGTTTTGTTCACTTCATTGGAAATTATTTGTATTTTTTCCAATACATGGATTTGATTGGAATTAGTATAATAATGAAAAATATTTTTGAGTGCAACTCATAGGTTAGGGAATCCAATAATGATGTGGATAGATAACATATCCATTCACTAGGACTTTGACAACATTATTGTTTACATGGAATATTGATACATTTCTTATAGGGATTAATGGTACGTGAATTCTATATTATTAGGTTTTTTACTGTAGTTTTTGATACATCTCCAATTTTTTTAAATATTTATATATGTACTCATCTGACAATGGTACTAATTTATTAAATTTCAGGACTCCTAAAAAATTATAGCCAAAAAATATAACAGATATGGATCATGAATATGATATCATGAGTGAAGAAGACTTAGTTCATGGTCCATCCAATGATCTTATTCTTCTTGGTTGGAAGGAATAATTAGCACCACCTGTCAAGCATGAGGTTAAAAGAGCTATGAAGGAAGATGATGTGTGTCGGCTCATAAAACATTATGAGTTCTAGATCTCGATTCCGCTGATGTTCCCTTGGTAGCCAAATCCCTAGGTAGTGTAAGATTTGCAAGATTTAGTTGTTTTTATATTCATTATTATCCAGAACCAAACATATTAAGAGGTTACAAAAGAAGCTACCTTTTTTTTGAGAAACCAGATGCTGGTAAAATCCTGTTACCCAGATATACGATGCATTGAAGATCTTGTAGACCATCTTCCAATAGTTGTTATATGTGGATTAATAAACCTTCTATTTGTGGTCAGTTCAGATTCAGGTTCTTCTAGAGAAGTTAACCATATAGATGATTATGGATTAGTACGAAAATATGTTCGTAGACCTACCATGGTACTCCATTAGAATGATTCAAGATGAATAAATCAAAGGATGGAAGATTAAATATGGACTCGATAGAGAGATATATGTCAATATGGTTCCTTTGAGAATTCCAACCTATGTTGGGGTGATGTAGAGGGAACTAGTGATAGATATATTTCATTTATACGGACTTTAGGTAGTTAGAGACAGTAGTGGGTGTCACATAACTGTGTAATCGATAGCATTTAGTAGGTACCAATCAGATGGATCTCTAGGAAAGAGATATTTTCATGAATATACTCATAAATGTCGTCATGAATCACATGTAAAACACATACCAGTAGGGAGACGAAAGAGGGAAGATGCTTTATGTTTATGATAGATGTCACATAGTGCGTGTCTTCTTGACCAGAAGTCATGTGGATAACATACAGATATTTGAAAGACCTCCATGGTAGAGTCATCAGCGTGACTAAGGATGTTTCTAGAGTCAGTACGGAGGCACATAGGGTGGTGGATCTAGAAGGGGGGTGTTATGGATAGTGGAAGACTTAATTATATCCTTCCATAACCACCACTAGGCAGCCATGAATTAGTGATCCGGTGGTCGGGCTATAGAAAAATACAAACTAATGGGTGTTATGACTATGTTATAGCATCCCGCCATTTTATAACATAAACATTCATTATATTACACATAACCGAGGATCTTTAAGGTCTAGTGTCTTGGAAACCAGGAACAAAATACATGAAAGCAACATAAATCATTCTTCTTAAACACTTGAAAGGCTTCTACTTAAGTTCATCCTAGGTTCATTACTGCATCTCATAACCTGGGGACATACATCAAAAGAAAGGGTGAGCAGAAGGCCCAGTAAGGGAAACAAGAGGAACATTTTACATGTGAACTTGATATACTTCAATAAGGACCTGAAAAGAACTTTAAGGCATGAGAAAGAAATCATGAGGCATTTCATAATAAAAATAACATTTTTCATAACTTGAAGATGTGGATACATCATTTAACATAGACAATCATGAACATATCACCAAGGTCCATCCCCAAGGTGTCATTTGAAAATTACCAAGGTTATTCACCAAGGTATCGTGAAAATTGTAATCTCTAGTGGTTACATCATTAACCAATGCATTGGAGCGCTATCAGGGCGCACCCTTAAATTTTCCTTTATTATCATGTGAGCCACATATATCATCACCAAAAATTTCATAAATAACCCACATAGCATAAAATAAATGGGTTTCATTTCATAATCATAACGTTTTAAAAACTGCTTTAAAGACATGATCTTTACGTCACTTTAAACCCACGGAAAGGGAAAGCGGGTCTCATGTATGTAAATCCCAGAATTTAAAATGGAACATTTTGATATATATGTGAATACCCTTGTAGAAATAAGAGCTTTGAGTATTCACTTTATAACATAAAATAATTTTTGAGAAAAAGAGAGAGGCATTTTGAGGGGAAAATTCTGCAGCATAACGGCTAAGTTTCGGGGTTTTAGAAAACATTGAAATGAGAGGGGACATGGGTCACCCACTCATAAATGATCCATAAAACAGTAGGGTGAAAGAATAAGAAGGACATATGGACATGGTAATGAAATTTGAGGGACATACCATTTGAAATGAAAAACATGGAAGGAAAAAAATTTAGATTTCTCTTATGAAAATTCGGCAGCCTTACAACGTCACATAACTTCAAAAGAAAATGATTTGACAAGATCAAATAGGGTCCCTCATCATATGATCATAAGAGATCAGTATGATAGATATAGATATCATACCCCAACATAATAAAAAGGAACTTGAAAGACTTGACATGAAAATCGAACTTGAAAAATGAGAAGGGTGAAAGAATCCCTTAAAAATTCGGCAGCCTAACAGCGTCACTTAAACTTTCATAAAACGAAATGATGAGAGTAAGAGGGGATATCTCATCATATAAACATGAAAGGGAAGTAATAGGAATATAAAATAACATCCTCTCACATAAAAACATGGAGCATAATAGGAATGACATAAAAGAGATTACATGAAAAGAAAGAGAGGGGTCGGATCCCTTACCTTAAAACGTGACTCTTGAAACTCAAAGGATTGGACCTTGAGGGCTTGGGGGCACCTTGGGAGGACTCCTTGGGAGGTAATGAGACCAGAAATTCGTTGGGAATGAGTGGGGAGTCTAATGGATGAGAGGAGGGCTTGGTATTTATAGGGAAAGTGAGGGGACAAGGCATTAATGGCCAAGGGACACCTCACATGTGCGTTTCTCAAACCCATGTGCTCTCCCTTGTCATTTATCAGGGAGTTAGGCCACATGGGGCCCCCAAAACAATAATTCATCACCCTTGGCCGGCCAACCCTCAAAAGATCTCATGACATCATCATGGCACCGTTATGATGTCATTAAACATACCGAAACCCTAAAACTGTATTTTTACTATTCACTGAAAATTCAACTTTCTCAGAAAAATCCCAAAATTTCACATTAACCAAATATCAATGCTCTGATTTCAAAAATGAAATCCATTTTTTAAAAATAATTTTCTAAATATTTTTAATTTAATTTTTAAATAAATACACTATTCACCGAAAATTCATTTTTTTCAGAAAAATCCCCAAAATTTACCAAAACATAATATCGATGCCCTGAGTTCAAAAATAAAGTCATTTTTATAAAAATAATTTTCTAATTATTTTTAATTAAATTTTTAATTAATAAACACTATTCATCCGAAAAAACTAATACATGAATAATAATTTATGAAACTGTTATTTAACCATTTTATTGAAACACATTACTTAATCAAAGTGACTATCTTATTTTAATACTTTCTTTAAGTGAGATTACTAATCCATTTGGACACATTATTAATCCTAATCATAAAAACACTATTCATAATTTACTATTCATCAAAAATCAAGTTGATCTTATTAGACTCTAAATTTAGTACTGAACATAATTGCAGAAGACCATTTTTTGAAAATCATTACACATTTTTAATTATATAGTGTTTACATAAACATATTTAAAATATCCTTTTTCTAAAATTCATCAAAAATTTGCATACTATATTTATCCGGTCATTTGAAAATTCATAAAAGAAATCGAAATTTTATTTCAAACAAAGGATTACACAAGGCAGTTACGGTCTCCTTACATAGCCCCTTATCACACCAGCATAGGACCTAAGTGTAAGGTGTGCTAAGGTGAGGGAATCCGAGGGAGGTTCGGCCAACATCGCACGAGTAGTAATTTCTATCAGTTTGAACTTCTCGCGAAGGCGATCCCGTTCTAGCTTTATACGATGAAGTTCAGCTTGGGTTTGGTCCAGAGCAAAGCCCAGTGGTGCTACCTCCTTCCCAAGTTCTGTTAGATGGGCTTCGATTGGTCCAATACTACTGGGTGAGGCCATCGAATCTTCTTTCGATATTAATTAACCAAGATTGCTTGTATTTAGAGACAATAGTCAAAATGTTTAGTTTCCAGCGGTCATATTGACCAATGGTCAAATAACAGTCAAAACCCAACAGTGTCATTTTAATTATACTCATGTTACTAAATGAAACATTTTTGTTGAGTATAAGAATAACACATAAAATTAGGAAACAAAATTTATTTAAAAAATTTCCGGTCGTTACAATCTTCCCCCCTTAAGAAATTGCGTCCTCGCAATTTGAAAATTGGGTTTTGAAATTTCATTGAAAGTCCCAAATCGGAAAAGGAGTCAGTAAAACTATTACTTTAAAATAATGACAGGGAAGTACAAAGGTCACCCGAGTTAACCCACACTAGCGTTCCATGTAGGAATACATGGACATGGAGGAGAAAACAAAGGGTCAAGTTCTGAGGGAGACAATAGAGAACATGATTAGGAGAAATTTAACCATGAGAAAATCCCAAACTTATGATGTGTGTAAACGGTCTTTGATTACCTAGTAGGAAACGTAAACCAACAACATTTTTGTTTTACGTTTCTTTTCATAATTTTGAGGATTTCATTTACTACATAGAACAAAAACATAAGAAAATATACCTACCTTCAAGTAGAGTTTCATCCTTTAACAAGTCCCTACCAACACTAATCTTTTCTCCAAATGATGAGAATTCAAAAACACTTGGTCTCATAAAATCACAAGAATCATCTTCTATAGAATCACATAATCTAAAAAAGATTAACTATCTATTTCTTCTATCTTTAAACATTATCCCAAAAATAGAAAGGTTAAGGTAAAACAACTCTTCAAAAAGAAAGAATCCCATAGGAATGGAAACTACTTTTAAATCATCAAAGTTCCATGGTACTACCCAAAGTTCATCATAGACCATTCCATAAATAACGGTCCTTAAAATTCCTCAAAACAAACCAAACTAAGATTGAACCCCAAATACAAGAAGGATTTGATAACATAGTCTTCCAAAACAACTTCATTGTTCATCTCCAGACAACATCAACCACTCCTAACATCTTATAAAAAAAGTAGCTAACCTAAACATATTTTACCCAAGATAGGTTAGTCATTCCCATAAGTAACCTAAATTACTATAAGTTCACCTTAAATTCATCGATTCTTCAAAATATAAGTCAACCTTACTCCTCAATGAAAATACCGTAGTAATCTATTTACCTCGATCAAATATGGTTCCCAAAATAATGAACGTCTTCCAAAATAATAATCATCTTTTAATCCCCTAATCACCTCTTTCATATTAATACGAAAATCGTTGCATTTCCTATCACATTGGTTGTCGGAACATGTTCTTCCATTTCCCACCATTAACTAAGAAGAGAAAGCATAATTAGGGGCTTAAGTAGTTAGCTAATAATCATGAAAAGGAAACTTTAAGAATAAAAGGATAAACATATAGAATAAAAGTATATCCTAACTTGTGATCCCCTAGGTTCCAATATAGGTTATCCATGATCATATATTCTTATGTGAATCCTTATTTTGTTTTATCCTTGTTCCTTTAATAATGGTTCATACTAAGCTTATGAATTTACCAAAGCATATCCCCCGGGAGTGTCATAACCAAGAGTGCAGTAAGGCACGTTGTCGTGTACCAGTTCCCGTTCGAGTCTAGCTCAAAGCGGTGTTTTCGGGTTTTACCCCTATGTACATCTGTGCCAGAGCCACCTTTACCTACTCGTATCCAGACAGGGATGTATTTGCTTGGAAACCCCTTACTCAATACTCACCAAAATACCAGGAATATTTCCTATATTAAACTTTTCTATAGGGTTCTCCCTAGAGTTTTCATATCCTAATTTCCACAAATAACTAAACCATCATTTGATACCAACTATAGCATCCCGCCATTTTATAACATAAACTTTCATTATATTACACATAACCGAGGATCTTTAAGGTCTAGTGTCTTGGAATCCAGGAACAAAATACATGAAAGAAACATAAATCATTCTTCTTAAACACTTGAAAGGCTTCTCCTTAAGTTCATCCTAGGTTCATTACTGCATCTCATAACCTGGGGACATACATCAAAAGAAAGGGTGAGCAGAAGGCCCAGTAAGGGAAACAAGAGGAACATTTTACATGTGAACTTGATATACTTCAATAAGGACCTGAAATGAACTTTAAGGCACGAGAAAGAAATCATGAGGCATTTCATAATAAAAATAACATTTTTCATAACTTGAAGATGTGGCTACATAATTTAACATAGAAAATCATGAACATATCACCAAAGTCCATCCCCAAGGTGTCATTTGAAAATTACCAAGGTTATTCACCAAGGTATCATGAAAATTGTAATCTCTAGTGGTTACATCATTACCCAATGCATTGGAGCGCTATCAGGGCGCACCCTTAAATTTGCCTTTATTATCATGTGAGCCACATATATCATAATCAAGCATTTCATAAATAACCCACATAGCATAAAATAAATGGGTTTCATTTCATAATCATAACGTTTTAAAAACTGCTTTAAAGACATGATCTTTACGTCACTTTAAACCCACGGAAAGGGAAAGCGGGTCTCATGTATGTAAATCCCAGAATTTAAAATGGAGCATTTTGATATATATATGTGAATACCCTTTTAGAAATAAGAGCATTGAGTATTCACTTTATAACATAAAATAATTTTTGAGAAAAAGAGAGTGGCATTTTGAGGGGAAAATTCTGCAGCATAATGGCTAAGTTTCGGGGTTTTAGAAAACATTGAAATGAGAGGGGACATGGGTCACCCACTCATAAATGATCCATAAAACAGTAGGGTGAAAGAATAAGAAGGACATATGGACATGGTAATGAAATTTGAGGGACATACCATTTGAAAAGAAAAACATGTAAGGAAAAAAATTTAGATTTCTCTTATGAAAATTCGGCAGCCTTACAGCGTCACTTAACTTCAAAAGAAAATGATTTGACAAGATCAAATAGGGCCCCTAATCATATGATCATAAGATATCAGTATGATAGATATAGATATCATACCCCAACATAATAAAAAGTAACTTGAAAGACTTGACATGAAAATCGAACATGAAAAATGAGAAGGGTGAAAGAATCCCTTAAAAATTCGGCAGCCTAACGACGTCACTTAAACTTTCATAAAACGAAATGATGAGAGTAAGAGGGGATATATCATCATATAAACATGAAAGGGCAGTAAGAGGAATATAAAATAACATCCTCTCACATAAAAACATGGAGCATAATAGGAATGACATAAAAGAGATTACATGAAAAGAAAGAGAGGGGTCAGATCCCTTACCTTAAAACGTGACTCTTGAAACTCAAAGGATTGGACCTTGAGGGCTTGGGGGCACCTTGGGAGGACTCCTTGGGAGGTAATGAGACCAAAAATTCGTTGGGAATGAGTGGGGAGTCGAATGGATGAGAGGAGGGCTTGGTATTTATAGGGAAAGTGAGGGGACAAGGCATTAATGGCCAAGGGACACCTCACATGTGCTTTTCTCAAACCCATGTGCTCTCCTTTGTCATTTATCAGGGAGTTAGGCCACATGGGGCCCCCAAAACAATACCTCATCACCCTTGGCCGGCCAACCCTCAAAAGATCTCATGACATCATCATGACACCGTTATGATGTCATTAAACATACCGAAACCCTAAAACTGTATTTTTACTATTCACTGAAAATTCAACTTTCTCAGAAAAATCCCAAAATTTCACATTAACCAAATATCAATGCTCTGATTTCAAAAATGAAATCCATTTTATAATAAAAATTTTCTAAATATTTTTAATTTAATTTTTAAATAAATACACTATTCACCGAAAATTCATTTTTTTCAGAAAAATCCCCAAAAATTACCATAACATAATATCGATGCTTTGAGTTCAAAAATAAAGTCATTTTTATAAAAATAATTTTCTAATTATTTTTAATTATATTTTTATTTAATAAACACTATTCATCCGAAAAAACTAATACTTGAATAATAATTTATGAAACAGTTATTTAACCATTTTATTGAATCACATTACTTAATCAAAGTGCCTAGCTTATTTTAATACTTTATTTAAGTGAGATTAATAATCCATTTGGACACATTATTAATCCTAATCATAAAAACACTATTCATAATTTACTATTCATCAAAAATCAAGTTGATCTTATTAGACTCTAAATTTAGTACTGAACATAATTGCAGAAGACCATTTTTTGAAAATCATTACACATTTTTAATTATTTAGGGTTTACATAAACATATTTAAAATATCCTTTTTCTAAAATTCATCAAAAATTTGCATACTATATTTATCCGGCCATTTGAAAATTCATAAAAGAAATCAAAATTTTATTTAAAACAAAGGATTACACAAGACAGTTACGGTCTCCTTACATAGCCCCTTATCACACCAGCATAGGACCAAAGTGTAAGGTGTGCTAAGGTGAGAGAATCCGAGGGAGGTTCGGCCAACATCGCACGAGTAGTAATTTCTATCAGTTTAAACATCTCGCGAAGGCGATCCCGTTCTAGCTTTATATGATGAAGTTCAGCTTGGGTTTGGTCCAGAGCAAAGCCCAGTGGTGCTACCTCCTTCCCAAGTTCTGTTAGATGGGCTTCGATCGGTCCAAGACTACTGGGTGAGGCCATCGAATCTTCTTTCGATATTAATTAACCAAGATTGCTTGTATTTAGAGACAATAGTCAAAATTTTTAGTTTCCAGCAGTCATATTGACCAATGGTCAAATAACAGTCAAAACCCAACAGTCTCATTTTAATTATACTCATGTTACTAAATGAAACATTTTTGTTGAGTATAATAATAACACATACAATTAGGAAACAAAATTTATTTTAAAAATTTCGGGTCGTTACATATGTAGTGTAATAAATGATCATAGGTACAATTTTTATGTTTTATACAATATACTCAATATTAGTAGTCACAAGTTCTAGTAATTAATTCCTCTCTATATTCCTAGTGTGAGAAGTGAATCTCATAATTGGGTTGCTAGCCCAATAGCTTCTTTGTGAGGTTCCTATAAAAAAAATCCTTTTCTAAATAATTTATTTTCAAGAATTATGAGAAATCATTTGGACATCACAATAGAATTATATGATGTCATATTAGTCATGGATCGGTTGACCATGGTCTGAACCCGGATTTATGGTCACTACAGAGGAGTTAGATTCCCTCACAGAGATGGGATGCAATTTACCTTTGTGGGAAATTGATATCTCATAGAGGGATGAGTGGGTTTTTCAAGAAGAAGGCTAAAACCCATCACCAATCAGTGGGAGATCATATATCATGGTGTATTTGTCTCTATAGTAATCTAGATTCATTCAATTTTAAAAGATTATATAGAAATATTCCATGAGGACATTATGAGCCTACCTCCAAGGTGGGAGATGTAGTTTTTCATGAACATGTATCAAAGGATTGCTATGATAACCTATATGGAGTATCTGATGGAACTTATTGAGTTCCAAGATCTATATATGGAGTTGGAGGACCTTATAGATTAGGGTTTTATTGGGCCCAGTGTGTCCCCATGTACAACACCAGTGTTGTTCCTCCAAAAGGAGGATGAGATATTGTGGCTTTTCATGGATTTTTATAATCTGAACCAGGAAAAAATAATGAATAATTAGCCCATTTAGGATTTACAACCCCTTTAACTTATTATAAGGCAAAATATATTACTCTAAGATCGATATCTAGTTTAGATACCACCAGTTTATGGTCCATGAGGATGATATTCTAATAAAATAATTATGATGTTTCTATAGACACTATGAGTTCCTAGTGGTGCCCTAGGGTCTGATGAATTACCCTTCCATGTTCATGGGTTTGATAAACGAGATCATCTAACATCACATTGAAGGGTTTTCTATCTTATTCATAAAAAACATGCTCATATAATCAACATCCTCATAAGATAATTTGGAGATAATAATGATAGTTATAGATTTTATTCGAGAGAACTAATTATATTGAATGATATTGAAGTGCATGTTTTGGATTTATAAGGATTACATTATAGGGAATGTAATTTCTAATCATGGTTTAAATGTATACCCCTAGATGATTGATTATGTTCTTTCCTAGGAGACAGATATGAGTGTTTGAAGGTGGAAAGGTTTCTTTTCAGGTTGGTGTACTATAGGATGTTTATGGCATACTTATCCAGGATTTAATCCCCTTTGAGCTCCATGTTGTGGAAAGGGAAGTCATTTAACTTTAATAAGTAGTTATAAATGAAAATTTAGGAGTTTAGGATAAGGAAGATTAGTGATTCTATGTTGATACTATGTTAGGAGGGCATGGAGTACATAATGTATTGTGATGCATTAAGATCTAGGCTCAGCTGTATGTTGCTACAACAGAATGAAGATATTACATATAGGTCAATGAAATTGAGACCCCTCAAGAAGAACTATGTGACTGAGGACCTATAGATATAATTGGTATTATTTTCTCGAAGGATGTTGAGGCTATATCGTCTAGGGGAGCACTTTTGTGTTTACCCAGACCATGTGAGTAACAGGTACATCTTCAAATAAAGAGACATGAACCTGAGAAAACGATGCTCATTTGGGGTTCCTTGACGACTATGACTTCAATATATTATACACTAAAGGGAAGGGAATTGTGGTAGTAGATTCCATTAGTAGGATGTCCCATTATCACTCAGTGTCGGATAAATCAAATCTTTGGTCTTCATTACATCTAACCCTAGTGAAGTAAGAGGGTACAACTTTTCTCTACTTGATGGAGTTTGTAGCTCTACTTATCGAGAATGTGATATATTCTAAACTGAGAAACATCGATTGTGAGGCCATGTGTGACAATATATCCCTAAGGGACTCACCGTATGGATATTATAAAGTATAGAATAACATTATCTTTTTTTAAGGATAGTAAGTGGTTGTAGTCATGAATCTAGCTGAGGGGATGCTAGAGCTAAACACTTATCCCATATCTGTACATCCCAGTGTGGGTGGATTTATAGATATATTAAACGAAATTTTTGGTGGTCTAAAATGAGATCGAGCATTTCATAGTACATCCTTCAATAAATCACCTATCATAATGTGAAGGTTAAGGACCAGGTTCCAGCATGATTATTTTACTCTTTCAAGGCCTCAGAGTGTAAGTGGGATATAATATCCATAGACATTGTTATAGGTATTCCACATATATTGATGATCCCTAACACCATCTAGTTGATACTTGATAGACTCGTGAATTTGGGACAATTAGATTTTATTAGGAAGATTAGTTTGGTAGATCATTTGTGTAGTTGTAGATATGGGATAATGTTCACCACCATGGGGTGACCCTGATAATTATCTCCAATCATGAAGCAAATTTTACAACACAGTTTGGAAAAGTCCAAAAAGAGGAATTCAGGCCCCAAATAAGGATTAATATATCCTTTCACCCCCATACAGATGGGTAGACCGAGTGAAATATCCAAGTGTAAAAGGATATGTTGAAGGCTTGCATATTAGACCTTGGCTGGAGCAGGGTTGATTAGATTTTATTCCTAGATTTGGTATACCACAACAAATACAATTTTTCTATTAGAATGGAACCTTCTAGGCCCTGTATAGGAGACCATGAATATCTTCCTTGTGGAGGATAGTGATTGGGGATATATCTCTTCGGGGTCCAGAGTTGGGGAAGGTGATGACGTAGACGGTCTAGGTCATCTATTAAAGGAAGGCAATATCATAGGGATATAAGACATATTATTTAGTTCAACATTAGCGACACTTGGATTTAGAATTGGGATTCCACATTTTCATGACATTATCCCAATTTTGAGTATTGAGGAGGTTCTGTCGGGGAGGAAAGTTATCCTTGAGGTTCATCGGGTCAATTGAGATTGTGCAGAGGGTTAGCATGATTTCATACCACCACACCTTCCACCACATCTGTATTAGGTGAAAGATGTTTTCCACATGTTCAAGTTGAGGATATACGTGAATTTTATAATTCAAATCATCCCCTGTATAGAGATAGACATTGATGATGGAGCAACCATTGTGGAGCACCCGATAGAATTTGAGGAATGATAGGATATTTCCCTACATGGATAGATCATCCACATGGTTCTTGTGTTGTGGATGCACGAGAACAAGTAGGTGACTGAATGGAACCCAGAGATCTAGATGTAGTTATAGTATACTGAGTTGTTTTATTAGTTTTTACTTTTTGGATGTAATGTTTGAAGGATAGAATGATGCAGAGTCCCATTTTTTCTATATAATGCACTAAAATATTTATGAATGTATTTATAGATCTAGGAACTAAGTCGGAATGTAATTATAGGGCCTAGTGTTCCAAGATTTAATTTTACAAAAAAATTAATTATATTACATATTAAATTCATAGAGATTCCTAAAGATAATGAGATTAATCTTAAATGAATTCTAGTATCGGAAATAATAGAAATGTTTTACTGTTGAAAATGATGTTTACCCTAGGAAAGACATAAAATTGGTTAGCATGGGGGTTCCAATATCTCTCCCATTGTTGGTATATTCTGTGTATTGTCTGAAATTTTGATATAATAAAATTAATTAAATGATATAATTAGTATTTAATTTAAATATATCATTATTTCATTTTACCCAGGGTTATCCCCATAATATTGGGACCAATGAGGGATTCTCCATTCTCATTTCGATGGAAGATCATATCAAATGATGAAGGATCTATAAATCGGTGTATATCAGAGAAAAATGAATGAGAAAACAACCTTAAATCATTATAGATCAGGTTATTCAATAGATAATGATCCAATATATGGGTAGGACTCGTCATACATTGGATTAATCCCTTTTTTAATTAAAATGATTGAGCATAATAAGCCATTTTATTTTCTGTTCTAATTATTGTAACCTTTTCATACACTAATATATTAGAAAATTTTATTACACTTGGTTGTCTAACCGCATATATCCATGTTCCTACATTGTTTCCATGAAATATAGTAAATGATTTATAAACCTTTTCTTCCATGACTTTTGCCTTCAATTGCTTCACTTTCTTCACTGGTAGGACCATGAAATCCCAGTTAGACGTTTTTGAGAACTATAGAGCCTGACCAGACCCCTAAAATCATAATGAAATAATATTTGATGGATGGATCATAGAATACAAGACACATATGGGATGGTTATAGGTTGAAAATAAATTTTCAAAGACTTAAAATCAAATCTTAAATGGAGGTAGGACCCAGGAATGCACGGTGACAGACTGTGCATAAGAAGCATCATAAATTGGTTTTATAGACATTTTTTGGATGAATTATTATGGTATAAGAATGATACACTAATCATGGGTAGTAAAAAAGATGAATTCAAAGTCAGAATACAAGATCTATCACATAAAGAGTGCATTTGAGATTTTTGATAAATCAAAACTACATGAGTTATATTTTGAAGAAAACACACCGTGTCAATACCATGTTGTGGAGGATAAGTTTTATGTGAATTATATGTATCACATGTCATGTGAGACCCCACATGAAGTGTGATGTCGTACTGGTAGATTCGAAGTGTGCTCTAGGGGTACACAAGCATGGGAATAACACAGAATTTTATGTACCAATGATAAAAAACATGGGGTAATGTACACGGTCCTGACTTAGAATCACATACATGACCAAGAACATGGGTAGGACCTACAATTGATTAGGCATGCTAGATATATCCCATACACATCATGTACGCCAAAATGGTTGGTGAATCATGTACCTCTAGGAATAAAATATCTTTTATGATATATCTAACACATATATATGATATAAATTTTTTATAAGTAAATAAAAATATTTTTCTATTATAATAAAATAAAAATATTTTATAATAATAATTCAAAACATATAAATTATTATTTATTTCAATATAAATTGTAAAATCATTTTCAATGATTATAGATTGGTTGTGAAACATGGGAAATATAAAATGGTGAGTCTTGAAAATAATATTTAAAGAGGTCTAAGAATTTTATCAACTATCTTAAAAAATATGAAATATTTTTTAATGATTTTTATAGATATATATTATATCATCCCAGTCTTATCATATAGGACATTACATTAATTTAGATGAATATTTGGTGCATTACAACAAATAAATTCTAAAGGACAACCACAGTTTCCTATTTTTAGACACTGGGAAAAAAATCATCTATCTTGGTGATATATAATAGACATATCCCATGATGATATCCACCATTAGTAGTTCTACTTAAAACCATTCTTTATAATTGGTGGAAAGGAAGCATAAAAAGGGGTGATATTATATGTTTAATGAGAGTAAAAATGGAGTCATGTTAGAAGAAACATGAACATAAGGTAATGATAACATGATCATAACATTAGAACATCATATTGTACATATCAAAGATCATAAACATGGGTTATGGGATTAAGTGTTGCAGTTAAAAAGACATGAATCCCAATGAAATAAAGAACAATAGCCATGAAATCATAATAGAGGAATCAAACACAATATTTCAGTTTGACACATCAGAATAGAAAATTGTATTTCAAGGATATCAACCAATACCTTTTTGACATGTTACACATGGGATACGGCTCATGTAAATACTGTGGGATTTGTCTAACAACCCATTTACCCTGATAATTTTATGCTAGGGATACAACCCATTTTTTGTCTTATTTTCATGCTTGGGATTCAACTTGTGTACACTTTTTATTTTTTGCTTGGGAAATAACCCATGTACCATCTATTTATTGGGATTGGGATATAACCATCTTTTTTTCTAGGCTTGGGATACAACCCATGTACATTATTTTATAAATCTTGGGACTTAACCCATGTTCCTTTATTTGGATTGGGCCTCAACCTGTATACCTTCTTGTTTTCATGATTATACTATAACCTTCATACTCTCTTTCTTTTATGCCTGGGCTGAAACCCATCAACCTTATTATTTTTGGGAATGATCCACAACCCATTAAACCTTTGTGATAATATAAAACATATCATTTCTATGTGCTTTGGGGTGAGACATAGGTCCCACCCATATCATAAATAAATCATACATACATTTTCTACAAGATCATATAAAATCCAATCATAACCTATGAAATGAAATAGGTATTTTAATCATGTCATCATATAATAACCTATATAAAGTTTCAAGTTTCATAATCATTTAATCATAAACAGAATATTGGAAAAAAATTGATTTTTAAAAGAATATAACATGTGAATGAGAATAGGGTTTCATCAACATCATACCCTTGAAACATAATCTATTCAGAGAATGAATATTAAGGAAAAAATTTAATAATTTCCCCCAAAAGGAATGAGTAACACCAATATATTTTTTCATACATTGTAAAGAATTTTGAAATATCTTTTAATAACATTTCATGATTAAAATAACATTTCTTCATTAATAAAACTTTTTATAACATAACTCATTTTTTGAAAATATTTTCATTGAAAATAGTTTTTAAAACTTTTTCAAGAATCATTAAAAACCAATAGTTATTTTAAATATCCATTTTCCTTGAAACATATCATCAAATATCATTTAAAAACACATTTTAATACATGGGTTTTCAATAAAATATATTTCTGACCAAAGAGAGACAATAATATTATATATAAAAACATTATATTAGTTATAAAAGAGTATAAAAAGGTACTAATACATAAGGATATCATAAATAAATATAGTAGAAAGAAACTCAAGGGTTTTCGTGAGTTATTTATCATAATAATTCATCAAATGAAGAACAAAAATAAATGATCTCATAAACATGTTGGATTGTCTTAATAATATTTTATCACTTGGTAACATTGGACCACATTCTCCATGAAAGAAAAGAAAACTACATTAATCATAAAATGTAATTAATAAATGTGAATTTATGGTATAAGAAGAAAAATATAAGTACATACATCTCTAAATATAATATAGGTTCATACCAAAACATTATTTTCAATGAAGGTAAAGGGAGACTAAACTATTTCACAGATTTGGTAACTTTGGAAATGTAAACACCATTAATGGAAGATGATAAATTGGTTTTTTGAATCCCCTAAATTTATTTATATGATAAATATTATAAAATTAGGGATCATACATACACACCCCAAAAGTATATAGGTAGGAACATAGAATGTATCTCATGGAAATAAAATTTTAGATGAAATACCCTTACGTTGTGTCTTGACTATAGTCATACTTGTTCAAACCACATGTATAATAAATATAAATTTATTATAAATTTTTTAAATAAATATATTCTAATATATAATACCATATATGGTTTTTTTACAACCTCATATTTTCCCCATCTTAACAATCCTATGTTACAGTTTCACTTAGGGTAATATTCACTTTATTTTTTTCATGTGTCTTAATTTATTATATATGAGGTTTCTATTCATAATATCTGGATTTATAGAATTTAAAACATGATATAAATTTAATTTATATAATTTATATATGTATTAAAATAATATATATAATATAATTTTGAAATGGAATACACCTTTCATGGAAATGGTAGGTCGTACGTAAGCATGAATGCTCTTTTCGTTTAATTTTCATGTCGAATAAAAGAAAATAAACGAAATATATTTATATATATTTATATATATCATTACTATAGTAGATTTATGAGATCAAATATGTATTATATGTTCACTACAATAATTTTTAATAAAATCCATGTAGTGTATGAATGATTCATATCAATTTGAGGGGGTTTTAGTCCACACTACGTCAAACAAAGTTATCTTATTGACACCAAATGAAAAGAAGAAAAAGATAAGAGTTTTAAAAGAATGAAATGACCTAAAATAAATAATAAATATTATGTATATCATATATTAATAAGGTTCCATTTTATATTCCACCATGTGAGGTAGTAAGGAAAATTTTGCAATCATCGTTTAGTGAAGCGGTAATTAACCGTACAAATAAATAGTATGTTTGTTATTTATTGGATAGATGTATGTGTAAGTGTAGGTGAAAAAACATCACAAAAACAAAAATTTATATTTATGATACTTGTGATATTATACATTCATGGAAAAATTAATGTGGAGGGGTGGTGAGATAATGTAAAAGAAAGGACTTGAGAGAAGACAATAACTCTTAATCGGGTAACTCCTTTTAGTTTGTGCCAAAAGGAATCCTTGGATTGCCTTCTGAATGGGGGAAGGTTTATAAGAGGAAGGGAGTAGTTTTTGGAACATTATTGGTCATTTATTTCATAAAATTATAGGTTTTAGATGTTTTATGATATGTGAGAGATGGTGGACTTCTATATAGAAGGAAAATTACTCACAAGCATTTTTTTAAACATGTTAGGTGTACACATGTTTTTACCTAATAAAAGTCATAACCAAATAAATAAATAAATAATATCAGGATAATGGCTGAATAATTTCTAGATAATGGGTTTTGGAGAAGTGTATTGGTTATTTGGCCTCATTTGATTATGGTATAGTTCCTATTTAATATTAATTTTACCATAACCATTGTGATTTATTTTAATCACTTTTACTAGTCATTTTTGTCCAAAATAAACATGACATAATTATACTATATATATTATACTAATTATAATGAGTTATGTCAGTTTTTCTAAATTCAATTCAAATATGTGGTGAAATTTAGATAACTGCTAATCCAGCAGATGGGATGAAGTTACGGTTTTCTGAAGTAGAAATAAGTTCAAATGTTTATTTTGTTTTTATATTCAATTTAAAAGTGAAACTAATTATAAAAACCTAAATTGTGTTAATAGATGTATATTTTTACTAATTCAACATTAAAAAATTAAAATATTATTTAACATTTTTAATTATTTAAAAAAATTGTTTTTAACCTAAAGAAAGCATTTTTTACTATTCATAAAAAATTGAATTTTTAAGAAAAATCTCAAAGATTCACCCTATGATAATTTTATAAATATAAATTCAAAAATGGAGTTTCTTTTATCAACTTAAATTTCTATATGTGTCAAAAATATATTTTATTATTTTTCATAGAAGGACATGACATGTATTTTGTTTTAGCAAATAACATTTTTAACCATATAAGGTCTTTACCAAAAAATTTGTCTCCCATTATCAATAAGTTTTATTTCTATAAAACCATTATAAACAATATTTTAAAAATATATATTACTAATAATATTAATAGTTATAATGAAAATTTTATAATTATCTCATTTAAATAATTATAACAATAAATTGATGTTTCGTAGAAACAATAGTATTTCAGGTATCATACACCAAGAGGGTGTTTATTGTAACATATTAAAAGATTTAGTTTCATGAAACCTATATTTATTAAATGTTTCATTTATAATATGTTTATTTGGTGTCATGTAATACACACCTAGTTGGTGTTACGTGTCACACAATCAAAGTTTGTGCTATGTGAAAGGCATGTTTGACGTATTGTTTTAATATATGTATCTAACTATTTGTAGTGTCACATGAAATGTAAATTATCATGAAGATAAATTAATTTGAAAAACATATTCCACAAAATCTTAGGGGGTTACATTCTACCGCTTTAAAATTCAATTTCCCACAAAATTTGTCTAGATTATCAATGGTTTAAAACATGAATGTTAATTTATAGAAACCCACATCATAAAAATCAATAAACAACATACCCTCTTTCTTTTAGGGGTGGGATACAAACCATGTACCTTTTTTACCATAGGCCACAACCTATTTACTTTATTGTTGTTGGGATTTTACCACAACCCATGTACCTTCTTATTTTTTGGCATAGAATATAACCTATGAACCCTTTTTATTTTAGTATTGGGCTACAACCCATGTACATTTTTGTTCTTGTTTCCATAACACTTGTACTCTTTGAGTTCATATACAACTTCTCATTACCCAATTCATTCGAGGAATATATTGGTCTCACCCATCACGTAATGAAAACACAAATACATATTCCACAGGATCATAAATAATCATATATTAATGCATGATATTAAATGGGAATTGTAAAATTGTAATCATATAATAAACTATGGAAACATGTAGGTTTCATAATGATTTCATTATAAAAATAACTTGTGAAATTAATTGGGTTTCAAAAGAATGTATCCCATGAGAGGGAAATGTGTTACATCAACATCATTCCATCAAAACAATATCCCTTAAAAATGAATATGAATGATAAAATTTAATAATTTATCAAAAAATGAATGATTAACATCCAAAAATGTTATCATATATGTGAAATAATTCTTAAATAATTATTAAAAACATTTCATATGGAAAATATCCTTTTTGCAATGAAATCACTTTTTAAAACATAAAACCTATTACAAAAAACTATTTCCTTCAAAATAACATTGAAAAGTTATTAAAGAAGTATTTAAAAAAATAAAATTCATTTAAAATCCTTTTTACTTAAAACATGGATTCAAATATCTTTTAAAAACTTTTCAAATAACATTTTATAAAAATTGTTTTTAAATACCATAGATTTCTATCCAGATAAGAGAAAGTTATATTTTACATAAAAACATTATATAAAGTTTTAAATAGTGGTGAAATGGTACTAATAAATGATTATTTCATTAATAAATATAATAGAATTGATCTATTTAGTTTTTATGAGGGATAGGTCATCAGAATTTATCAAAACAAGTGTAAACATAAACAATCATGAAAATATAATTAGATTGTCCCAGTAATCTCATATAACTTGGTAACGTGGGATCATACGCTCCATGTAAAAAATATACATTTCATGATGCGTATTATATATATAAATAAATTAAATTTCTGTTATAACTTGTAAAATGGATGTATATATAGGTATAAAGATAATTTAGTTGCATAATAGGACAGGAGTCTCAAAGAAGGAAAATTGAGAGAAAATAATTTCACCGATTTGGAAAAATTTGGAACATAAACCCCATGAAAGGATGATCAAATTTTTTATCTTAATAACCATAAATTTAATTATAAGATATATATAACACTATAATGGGTAGTCTATTCACTAGAAATAAATAATTAGTAGTGAACATATTATATACCTCCTGAAAATTAAAAGTGATATGAAATGCCTTTACCATGTTTATTGACTCTCATCAAACTTATTAAAAAACATGTATAATAAAAATAAATTTATTATAAATATTTTAAATAATCATATTTTTATATCTAATTCCATATATGGTTTCATTACGAACCTATATAAACTAATTGTTAACATTCTAATCATAAGGTTTCACTTTGGGTAATATTCGCATTATTCTTTACATGTGCGTTGATTTTTTATATCTTTTTATTTTTAATTTATATCATGATTTCAAGAATTTGAAACATGATTTAAGTATCATGTTTATACAATATATTTTTTTATAATAATAAATATAATATATAATTATGATAGGGAATACATAGTTTCATTGAGACAGTAGGTCATACGTACACATGAATGATATTTCAATTTAGTTTTCATGTCCAAATAATCAAAGTAAAAAAATATATGTATATATATATATGTAACATTATTAAAGTATAATTATGAAATCATATATGCCTTATATATTCTCTAAAATAATCCCTAATACAATATGATTAGTGAATAAATGAATTATATCACATTGAGGGGGTAGTAATCTACACTCCCTCAAATGAAATTATTGTATTAACACAAAATGGAATGTAAAAAACATTTGTGAGGTAAAAGAAATGAATATGATTAAATAAAAAATAAATATATAATATATAATATAGAAATATCATTTTAATCATAATTTACACTATGATAGGTGCTATGTAAAATTGAACAATCATTATTTGGTGGGGTGGTAGTTCGCCATACACATAATCAATATGCTTGTTATCCATTTGATAATGGTGTGCTTATATTTATATTGAAAGAATAGAATAAAAATCGAATGAAATTGATGAAACTGTTTTTTTATACATTCATGAAAAAATCTAGAAAGGGTGGAGAAAGAAAATAAAATAATGGACTTGATAGAAGATGTTACATCGCAATCAGGTAACTCCTTTTGGTTTGACCCGAAATGTTGGGTTGGATAGCGTTTTCCATAGGATAGTATTATAGGAGGAAGGGATGATTTTTTGAAGTTTACTGGGTAGGTATTGTCTTAATATATGTTTTTTGAGAGTTGTTAAGAAGTTGGAGATATTGTGTCCTTTTATATGGAAGGAAATATTCTCAAATAGAATTTTTTTTAGGACAAATTAGGTGTGCACATGTTATTACCTAAAATGTCAAAAAACATCTTAAATAAATAATGAATGATTTATGAATGAATCATAGAATACCAAGGGGTTTTGAAATGTCTCTAGTTTATTTTTCTCCAAATATTATGTTTTTATCCCTAATTATTCTTAATTTGACCTTAACCATACGATTAATTTTAATATCTTTTTCTAATAATTTTTCAAAAAAATCATCATTTTATAATTTTAATCTAAATATTATTCAAATTATAGAGGTCTATGATTGTTTTTCATAATTAAAAATAACTAAAGTATAAAATTTAATATTATTGGTAACCATGCAGATGGGATAAAATTATGAGTTTTAAAGGTAGAAATAATTTTAGAAGTTTTTTATGTTTTTATATTGATTTTCAATTTTAAATTGATTCAAAATATATAAATTTTATAAATATATTGATAATTTATTTATTCTTACCTTAAAAAAATTTAATATATAATATAAAATTAATAAATATTTAAATCAAAATGTTGTTTTCAACCTAAAAGCGGCATTTTCCACTATTCGTACGAACATGAAGTTTCACTGAAAAATCCCAAAAATTATCCAAAGACAATTTTTGAATTATAAAATAAAAATTTATGTTTTATATAATGAAATTTTTAGATTTTTGAAAATTTTATTTTATTGTTTTTCATATAAGGACATAAAAAATAATTCATTTGAGAAAATAATATTTTTCAACATATACGGTCTTTACCAAAAAAATAAATCTTTCATTATCAATATGTTATGTTTTTTAAAAAAATTATACAAAATATTTTAAAAATATTTATTTCTATTCACATTAAAAAATTTAACGACTAGGATCTAGTTATCTTATTTCAATAATTATAATAGAAAAATGAGATTTTGTAGAAACATATGTATTGCATGTACCGTATTCCATTTTGGTCATCCATTTAACATATGTCATTTCATTGTTTCATGTAATGTATTCCAAGTTGATAATATTTTCATTGTACGATGGGTTGTTTGCATGTAATGCACACCAAGTCATGGTTACGTATATCGCAATCTAAGTTGGTGCCATGTGAATGGATTGTTTTACTATCTATTTTAATATATATATATATATATATATATATATATATATATATATATATATAAATTTCTAGTGTCACATGAAATAATAAATATCAAAAAGATAAATTAATTTGAAAAAAAATCAGAAAATATCAGGTTATTACAAGAATAAATTTTAGAGTTATATAAAAGTGACTTATCCAAATTTTTATCTCATTATTACATAAAGATTGAAAAATCATAATGACATATTAAATAATATTTCATCACATATATTTGAGTAAATATACATATTGAATTAAATAAATAATTTATATTAAACCTTGTTAATTTTCAAATAGTATTATAATATATTTTTAACATTTAGTTTTAAAGTAATTATAATAAATTCAAACACAACACTTACACAGTTCACGTTTAAGTAAGAGAAAAACCAATTAAATGATTTTCAAAAATATAAAATTTATATTTTTGGTGAATTATACTTTATCAAAAATTCTATAAAAACATACAACATTTTATGGATTTTTTAATGTTTATATTCAAATTTTATTTTTATCTTATTGTTTTCAATGTAAAATTATTTGAATAGTTCAACAAAATACATTAATAGTATTTTTTTTAATATAATAATTATTTATATGTTTTAAAAATAAAATTAAAAGATGATAATAGGGATGATAAATGTTATAAAATTTCACCCATTGTCAGTTTTTATGTAATGTTTTGATCCTATAATAAAAACTATAGACCATACATATTGAAAAATTCATTAACATGATTAATATTACAATTGGTTAACAAAGTAGTAAACCCAAAGATAAGGATTAAATGATATATACACTGGTAAAATCTTTAATGGAGAATTATATTAAGACCATATATTATATATATTTTAATACAAGTATTTATGGAAACATGAGACATTATTTAGACACATTTAATATTACAAAAAATCATGTATTTCAAAATATAAAATTAAGGATATTTGAAAATTTAAAACATTATATTATAAGATAAAAAATTAATAATCTTCTAATATTCAAGATACTGAAAGATAAATGTATTAAAATATCATAAATATTCAATTTATGTCTCACTTTTTCTATTATAGTAAATTTCTTGGATCCTAAATAGTTAAAGACATTGAAATCATTCCACTTTTCAAAAGGGTTAATGAGTGGTTAAAATAATGATATAATGGTTAAAATTAATATGAACCTGTAAAAATTTATTTTATGAGTTTATATTGACTCACATAAATCATATCCATAAATTATAAAAATTTATATCCATTTTTTACCTTAAAATTATTTTATAGTTATTTTCTACTTTATTTAATTCAAAAAAATGTGTGTACCCTCATTTATTAAATGGGACAACCTATCCTCTGTTTCTCTCAGATTTTGGGCACTCTATTTCAGAAAATCACTAAAAAATACCATACACAAATAAAAAAAATTGATATGTCCAATTTTTTGTATAATACCAACCATAACGAGATTAGTGTTTAATGAAAATGAGTTTGTTCAAAAAGGGATAAAATTATTAGACCGATTATTTTAGTTTTATTTTTCATATTAATCCTTAAAATTTTATATAATAATTGATTAAATAACAACACTAGTTTTTATAATGTACTGATCTATTATTATTTTAATGGAATAAACTATATACATCTCCTCTTCCACCAAATGGGAATCAAAATTTGATTCATGTGTATAGAGGATTACCTCCTTGCAAACCAATGTAATTTATTTTCTATAACCACCTCCCACGATTTCTTATAAATAATCAATTAAATTATATATATGATAAATAATTAAATAATTATCATTCAATATATATTATATATCATATATTTGCATACAGTTCCATCCAATAATGATTTATAACATTTTTCTTATGAATATATGGATTACTAACTCAATGAAGTGAAGTTAGTTTTTTCATGAAACCACATCTCCTAGATAATAAAAATAAGAGTGTTTATATAAATTTTAGGATATATTAATATTTATAATAATAGTAAAAAAAACTAAATACTTTACATTTTTTTACTTTGTTATGAATATGTATAGCTTTTCATCTCCATGATTGTAATATAGCTCATTTTTCATAACCATGATTATTTTTCAGTTTTAAAAGTATAATTGTTTGTATAATATTTATATTTAGGTCATGGATAATTTTACAAAAATTAATTAATAATGACTAATTTTACCATAGTCAAACTACTAAATTCATTTTATACATATCGGTCGAATATAGTCAAATCCTCTGATGAGAACACAACTGATTAAAAAGATGATATTTACAAGGTAATAAATGAAATTATAGAAATAATAAACCAGAGAAATTTTATTAATCATATAAATAAATAATATGTGTTTTTATTTATAAATATAAACAACAAAAAAGATGATTCATAGTAGAGGTAAAAGGAAATGTTAACATAAAACCAGCTTATAATCATTTTAATGGTTTATTTTCTAATTATTTTTATTCCATTTCTATACTATTAAATTTAAATTATAGATGTATTTATATATAAATAATTTAATTATTAATTTTATTTAACCCTTTAAAAAAACAAAAATAATATTTAAATTTAATTTCTATAAATATTTTTACAAAATGGGTTTTTATTCTTTATAAAAGGTTAAAAGGAATGTGATGTTTTAACAAATATAGAGGAGATAAAATATCTAACATCAATATCCATTATATTTTTTATTTCTTCATTTAAAATATTCCATATTTTATTTATAAAAAACCTTTTTTCCCTTTGTTTTTTTAATTTATTTTTGAAAATTGGTTTTCAATAGGACAATTTTTTTAAATATCTTAAAATGTTTTTCAAATGGGTTAAAATTATTTTTTCATCATGTTAAATATGAAATAGTTGACATAAAAAAAATAATTTATTTATGATTTTTTACTTCATAATTATATATGATTATAGGTGATATGAATACATCTTATTTTTTGATTGATCATCGAACAACTTATATGAATGAGTGATCTTGATATTTTTCATAAAAGTGGGTGGTCCAGATAAATATTATATCGATGGGTTAGAATTATATATATCTTCAATTAATTATGTAATGTTACATATCATTGAATTTAAGAATGTGGTATTTATCATGGGAGGCTTCACCAATAAAAATAAATGGGATCATTTTATTTTGGACACCTATGAACACTGGTTATTAATATGAATCTATATGTTTCCTAAAATGGGTTTTGATCCCCTAATTTGATTTTTAATGGTTTTCCATGAGAAAAAAGTGTGTATCAATATGTTTATGTTTTATTTCATATTCCAAATTTGGTTTGTGATAATGTTATAAATTTTATGTGTTTTCATTTTTATCCATTGACTAAACAAATTTTAATAATTTTATGCCCCTTAAATATATTTCTGCTCTAATCCCATGTATTATAATATATATAAAAAGACTTAAAGAAGGATGAAAATGATAATAATGTCAAATTTCAAGATATAGAAGCTACATTGAATGAAGATATCTTGTATTTGAAAATAAAATGTTCTATGGGAAATAATAATGTGCAGAAACATCCTCTTGGAAAGTCATTATACAAATTCCCTAAAACTCTAAACCTAAATGGTCCGTTTGTATGTAACAGATCCTATATTTTTGAATAATTTTATCTTTTTTAATGGGTAAAATTGTGTCATTTATATCAGTATTAGTGATATAAATGTAATGATTATATTTTTAGCACCAAATCCTGGAGTGTCGGTCATGGGGTATTACAGTTGGTATCAAAGAAGGGTTTAGACATCATTGAAGATTTGGATGTTTTCATGAGTAGTTATATTATATATTCAAGGAAACATCATGGTTTTATGATTTTACCATTAAAATTAAGTTCAATTTTCTAGTATAACATTTTAAGGTTTTAAGTTAAGGTATTTTAAACTAAATAATTAATTTCAAAGAAATTTAATTAGGTTGAGGTACATGTAACCTATAAGATTAACATAGAGTATTGTTTGGGAATAATTCTATAACCTTTTTAAAGATGTTAATCATTTTGAGGGTAAGCTATTGGAATGATATTAATATATCTTCATCAAATGAATACATGTAGTCTGGGTAATAACATGCTGCATCCGTCAAGTTCATAGTGTATATATATGCAATTGAAGGGGAAAGGGGGGAATCTCCTACCATTGGACTACATGATATATAGGTTAGTTTGAAATTTTTGTTTATTTAAAAGTTTTTTTAGATACAAAATAATTTAATTTTTATAAGTATTGATATATCATAAAAATTATGATGAGATTGAAAAGTGATTTTGTGATTAACTGGTTAATGTTAGTTCAAAACTAGATCACTATATTTTTTCATAATAATATATGATTCAGGTAAACAAAATATTATTAGATTTTATGGTATTTTATTTGATGAATAAAATTTGAATTATATTTTTGAATCATATATGTTTATAATATGTATTTATGGCGATTTGGGTTATTTATAGAAATTATTAGCATATTTGAAGGATTGTATGATTCAGGAATATACATTTTTTTGGATATGACTTTATCAATGACTAATGTTGTTTTTAGAAAAATTTGAAACAGATATTGGAAGAATATGTGACATAAAACTTTTGATGTTGTAGTTTTCATTTTAGTAAGGAATATTTAAAATAGTTTTAAGCATGGTTATTTATCAAAAGATTTATCTTAAACTCGAACAATTATTGATGAGGTTTTGTAGATTGATGATGTATTTCATCACATAATAGTTTATTCCAATTGGGTATTATCTTATATTATGATAACCATTTCAGTTCTGGTTAATTTAAAAATACATTAAGGATTTCTTCTTATCCATTTATGTAATTTTGTTATCTATTTTATGTTTCATTTAGTCCATTGTGCATGAAACAAAAAATTAATACTCATTGTTTTCAGTATAAATGAGATTATGTTTTCAATTGATTAAAGAATGAAACTATACCTTTCACATTGGTATATTCACTTTTATTCTTCATTTATATGGTAATGGAATTACCCAACTATAGTAAAAGTACTACGAAATGAAAATTTTATCAAATTACATTTACTTTTAATTAATCGATGGAGCTTTTCACACATTATTTACAAATGATTTTTTCATTAACTATGAAATGATCATTCATTGTCTTGTGATCAATGCTCTATGTCCCTCTCTATCATTAATTGGAATTTGAATTTAAAACATTGCACTTATATTCAATTCTCACTAATTTTGTTTTATTTGTAAGTGTAATTATTCGTTATTTTAAATGACCTTCATATTTCCCCTTCAGTTTTTTCAGGATGATGTTTTGTTAGAATTTTATTCAATGTTGGTTTTCAACAGGGAATTTTCAAATTTCATAACCCTGATTACTGAGAAAAGATAAAATTATGAGAACAAAAATTATTAATGGGAGTGATAATGTGACAAAACAATATCATAAATGAATCTTATGTTCCTTATAATATACAACATGCAACACAAATGTCAAAACAATTATGATATATTATTATTTAAATATAACTCAAATGATGTAGTTTCCTAATTAAATGATATGAATAAATATAAGTAAATTATAATATACATATATTCTTAAGGATTATACTAAATAAAAATTTATTAATTAATCTGAAATAAGAACATAGTTTTTATTCATGTCATATTATGCTTCCAAAACGTGTTTTCTTCAAAAATAGAGTGCACATTATGAAAGAATATTATTTTCAATTTATGGATTATTTTAAAATTATTCGTTATAAAAATTATATTATTTTTTAATTCACCATTTAAAAAATATCATAGAGTGTGATTTTGGATTTTTCTAAATATATTGATTTTGTAGTGAATAGTGAAAAACAACGGTTTCTTTAAACTATAAATAGTTTTTATCAAAAAGTTATATCATATATATTATTTCATATAATATTTAAATAATTACATTTAACTGTATATAAAATTAATAATTTCATTTTAATCCCCAATATATTTGATTTTTGTATAAGTTTATTTTTTTAATAAAACAATTTTAAGTAATACTATTTTCCATATATTTTAATAGGTGATTTTGAAATTTATTTCTACAAAATATATGAATTTAATTTCATGAAAAATAATTAATTATTTTATAATATGTTAAAATTTATCCTATTTTAAAGTTTTCATGTTTTTCTGAGAATGATAGATTTTTTATTGAATTGTATAAATATAAAATTTTTATAAAATACAGTATACTTTACGATGGAACAAGATATAAAATGCAAGAAAATTTTATTTCAAATTTTTAATTAACCATTTATTATCATATAATATTAATATAATTAAACTATAAATCAAAATAGTAAATTTCAATTTATTTTTTGATAAATATTAATATCATTTTAGTCCTGGAACAATGTTTGCACGACACCGACAAAATAATGTTTTGTGTTCTAAAGAAGATATTAAGGAAGAAAATGTATTTTCTAGACATGAAAAATACATATTAATTATTATTAATGATTATGAATGATACATATGAATTCTTGAGTAATATAATAAGTGACTTATCCCTATGCATGTGCAGTGTTTACGCGGGGCAGTCAAAGTAAAAAAAGATATTAAATATTTTTTCAAGAGATATATGTGATTTATTTTAAATATTAAATTTATATAGAGGTTTTTATTTAATATATAATTTTTTTAATATACTATAAATTTATTTTATGATTTTATTAACAATAAACATACATTATATTCTTATAAAACTCTAATAAATTGTTTTTCCAAGTAGTAGAAAATTCAAAAAATGATAAAAAATCAGTATAAATTGTTTTTGGTGTTTTATATTTTCCAAAAATTTTATAGATAAATATAACATATCACGAGTGAGTAACAGGTTTATATTTCCAAACCAATACTTCCTTGTTAGTTTAAAAGTAAAACTATGAACATTGTTCTTAAAATCACATTAATTGTATATTATGATAAATATTATTTCATAAATTCTTTAAAAATAATAAAAATATATAAAGAGGATAATTCATATTATAAATTCAAGAAAAATCCACTTTTGTTCCAATTATTATCTAAGTTTCACCATATAAGAAAATATTTTTCTAGTTAATATTTAAACAATCAATTTTATGATAAGTGTTAAACTTGGTTAACTAAGTGGTTAAACAAAAAGATAAATGTTAAAATGGTATATAATCTTATATAAATATCAATTTATGGTTATATTAAAAAAATATTATTTATATTCTAATAAAATTTATTTTATATCCAATTTACATGTGATAGAAAACAATTATATTATAATATTTCATTTATCTCTAAAAGGCCATTAATAATATTTTTATAAAAATGTATTACTTAAAAATAATGAAAGTCATTAATTTTATATATTTTATTGGAAATTTAATAATATAATAATTATGGTATATTTCTGGGTCTATTTTCCTTTTATAGTTTGTTTCTTACCCCGTAAATATTATATAACAATAATATAACAGTAATTTTCAAAATCTTTAACGGAGAATAAAATAAATATATAAGGGTGAAAATAAAATATAAACATATTAAAATTTTATTTAATGAGAGTATTATGAACCATACTGAATAAATAGTATAATTATAAAAATTTGGATCCATTTTAACATTTATATTAATTAATACAAGTAAAATAATTTTGGAATTTTCATGATTTCCCTTCCCCAAACATTTAATGGGAACCTCCTACCCTCCCTTCCTCGATATGTTTTAGCATTATATCATGGTTAATCCTAGAATAAATAATTTAAGAATTCCATACCCAATTATAGGGGTCTAATTTTATGTATAATATGAACCTTATAGGGTATAAAGTTTCAATAAATGGAAGTTTTATAAAGAATAATCATAACATTTAATCTTTATGTTTTAGTTTTATTTCTTCATACACATCATTCCAATATTATTTAAACATGATAAAATAATAACACCAATATCTTAAATATATTTATCAGTTTTTATTGTAATGATAACCCTATATCCATATCTCCTTCCTTCAAATGTGATACGAAATCATCGTTCATGTTTACAATAGACTACCACCTCCCAAATCGATGTAGTTCATTTTCCAACACCACATCCCACAGATGGTAATAATGACCGATTTAATATATATATTTTTTATTCATTACATAATTATAATTATATAAATTTATGATATAATCTATTTTTATATCTTTTCTATCATTTTAAAAATGGTATTGTTGTTCGTGCGTATATATAAATTATCACCACCACAAAGTGGTGAGAATTAAATTTTACTAACCACATGTCATCGATACTATATATATATATATATATATCTCTTTGTGTGTGTGTATTTAAATAAATGATATGATATTTATGAAATAATATTATTTTTTGAATGATAAAATAATACATCAATTTATTTTTATATTTTTCAATGAAAAATTGAATCCTTACCCACACAAATGTACAACATACCGTCTATATGATTATAACATAGTAAATTTTTCCTAACCATCTCTCATGGTTGATTTTAAATGTAATAGTTTTGAATTAAAATAATAAAAATGTCATGATTAATATTATTTGGTGTATTTAATAATTAATATATTGACCATATTCACCCAATCAAAGTCATTTTGCACATATCTGTTAAAGAACATCAAAATGTGGGACATGAAATTAAATGATTACATAATTGAGTATGACTTGGTAGTAAATAAATAAAAGGAATAAAATAAATAAAAAAATATCATAATAACATAAATAACTAACATGTGTTTATTATTTGTGATGATAAGGAATGTATGTGGTGAGTTAGGATTTAAGTAATAGACAATTTAACTGAAACCTTCATTTTAAAAGTTTCAAAGACACTTTTCTTAAACATTTCTTCCACATATATATCCATTAAATAATTTTATAGATGGTTCCTTGTTGACATGAATTGTATTATTATATATATATAATGATAAAAAACTCTTTGTTAATAAATTATAAGTATTTTATCTGAAAATGTTATTTTTCAACAAAAATATTCAAATAATGTTTTTTAAATCCTTTTATAAGTTTAAAATAAATGTGTGAACCATTGAGTATTGTATGGAGTATTTGTTCGGACCATTGAGTATTGAATGGAATATTTTTTTGGAGTTCAGTGCAATGTATTCGTAAGATTCTATGATTTCTATAATATTGATATTGTTAAAATAAATATATTAAAAAACATTATATCATACATGTTTTATTTTTTTCTAAAATATTGGAATATCTCTCAAACGGTGTCTGAAATGTGAAATCAAAGATATACAATAAATAAAAAATGATTTATTCACCATAGAAATGATAAAAACAATGTTCACATTGGGCAATAATCAGATCATAGGAAAACATAACTTACATAATATTTTTAATATATTTTTCCCAAAAAAAATTACTATCTCTCAAATTGTGCATCGTATGATAATCATGAGACCACCATTAGGTCTGGGATGCATGGGTTTCCCAAGTAATAATATATAACATTTTTCCAATGGTTGTTTGGTAACATTTCATGCGAGGATAACATATTTAATTAATTTTATCATATAATTTTTATAATATAATTTAATATTACCCAAAAGTGTGTAAAATAAGAAATCTAAGACAATATGTTAGGTCCAGAATGCCAAACTTATCTTAAATATGAAATGAAATTGTGATCATATGATGATTAATTTCTTCACCCATCTAATTTTTCACCCTTTACTATTTAATTGTTTATTTAATTAATAATATCCTTTTTTATCTTCCTCATGATGAATTTTCCACCATTATATCACGTGGGTCAGTTAAAAAGACTATATTTAATCCCTTTTGACCATTTAAATTGGAAACCAATTTTTTTCATTTTGTTAATTATAACGCCATAATTATTTTATTAAATCGAGAATTCAAATGTGTGTTTTATCTAAGGATTTTAATGTGATGTGATTTTGGGGCTTAAATAGCCTAATCATCTTGGATTTCTACTATAGATGATATAAATGAGTATGAAAGATCCAAGGACCCCTCTACACTCGATACGTGAAGCTCAGTTCATTCTATTCGGGTGTTCTAGGTGCACAAAATCAATTTATTCCTTGCTCTACGCACATCATTAGTTTTATAGGTTATTATTTTTGTATTATTTATTTGATTGAAAACAATTTTTATTCCTCTTTTAATTGTTGAAAAAAATAAGAGAACAAAAATAAATTATGAAACAATTTTTCCAATGATAATTTATAAATTTTCAAAGGTTAAATAACATAATGCCTTTTATGATGAAAAGTTAATAATGATTTATCCTATGATAATTAATCAGTTTATCAATTGGTAATCTATAAATCCTTTTATGATATAATTTTTTTAAAACTATAAAAAATTAGTTATAATAATTATATATTGATTATTCTATAGAATTATCCAAATATAATCAGTAAATTATAATCACATTGAATGTTCAATGATAATTAGTTAGAATAATCAAGCAATAACTACTTTTTTTATCCAAAAAATTATTATTAAATAAATTATCAAATGATGATTATGTAATATTATTAAACGAACTATTAAAAGACAATGATATTTATTTAAGAATATTATATTTATGTTATGTTATCAAATGATACTTTAAAGTAAATTATAAGAAGCTAATATATGAAATATATTCAAAAGAAATTTTTTTATTTATTCATGATAATTTTTAAGTAAATTTATTATAATAAAATATTAAAAATTATCAAAGGCTAATTATAAAAAAATTAACAAATGACAATGGTATTAAATTATAAATGGAAATTGAATAAATTTTCAATAATAATTTTATGATTTTATTAGACAAGATGTAAATCGAATTTTTAATTTATTTTGAAATTAATTCATATATAAAAATATATCATTATTTTTAATAATTATTTGGAAGATATATATTTCTGACATATGTGTTGGATTATATTGCTATTTATGTAATTATCCCAAATATATAAAATATTATCACATGCGATATTATAATTAATTTTGGAAATTATAGTGGAATAAGTTAATATTATTTCATATGATTTTTTATACTATTTTTAATATTATGTGACAAATAGAATGAATCATCACATATTATATTTTATTTAATTTCGAAATGAAAAAGTGGTTTTTGGTTATTGGATCCATTAACAAACATTAAATGAAGTTGTTTTTAAAATTATGATATTAAGGTCTATGATGAGGTGTTCTTGAATATTGAGTTTTCTAATCTATATTTTGAACCATAAAATGGTGTTTTATCCTTGCCTATGATGTTTAAAACTATGAGGTATGAAGTTACTTTATATTTCTATCCATGTATAATATGATTTCATGAAATTTCATTTATGTTGGACTTAATCATTCTTTTCATATGAATTATGAAGGTGCATGTGTAGCTGTGATTCTTGCATGATTAACATATTATGATTATGAATGTTGAATTTTTTTATATGATGTTTAGTTTATAAAATGTGTGTATATATGTATTTTCCCACACTCATGATATATTATATATGATTACATTATTTCAATGTAATATTCATGGTTTATGATATGTTGTGTTTTTCATGGTACCAATGTTACTTGAGTTCCCATCATGGTTTGATATCACATGAGGGGTATCATGTTCAAACACTACATGTGAAATGATGAAGATATTGTGATGTATGATGAGTCTTTATGCAATGTAGTGGCATAATGACCATGAGTGATCAACCTGTATGTGATAACCAAGGGTCACGATGATCATGTGTGACCAGACCTACATTGATACTGTGGGAAATTATGGTTCATGTGACTTAACAAGGATATAGTGTTTGGGTATGATGAAATTGTGTGTTTTGAAATTGATACATGGGGATTTTATAGATTATTAGCTTCTTAGAGATGGATTTTATTTTGAGAAGTTTCCATGACTGGTCTTATGTTTTTTGGAATTGTACCAATGAATTGTGTTGGATTAGATAGAGGATGAATACTAAACATGATTTTCTTTTTTTTTTGCAAATTTATTAATTATTATTATTACACTATTATTAATTTAGACACTTTTTGATGACCCTTTGTTGGAGCCATAATGAGTATTTGTACACAAACCCAACTCATTTATTTCATTTAGTTGTAGATATCTTGAGTTGGGATCTAGAAAAGGTACAATCCCTATAATAGATGTTTATGAAGTTGATCAGGTGGAAAGAAAAGTCTAGGAAAAAATATGAACGTCCTACACATATTTTTTTATTATTTATATCATAATGTACGTATTATTAACTTTCTGAATAGGATTTCAACATTGGAAGAAATTAATTTATATGATATTATTAGTTCAATATTCCACATTATTAATTAGATTGTTTAATTTTATTGTTATTTATTTATTTTTAATTATATGACATGATATGTAGGGTATAGTATCCCCACTGGTAGAGTTATAACCTCACAACTATTTAGCAACCTCATACATATTCAATGGTGCTCATGAGGTGATTTGGAACTCCATCTTAGACTCGGTGGTTTTGGTTGGGATGTTCAAGATTGTATCATAGTCCTAAGAATCACTAACTTTTATCTTCTATTTTGATTTATAAGGGATAGGGTAGAAAATATATTTCTTAATTGGGACCTATTTAGGGGAACTATGATAGTATTTAAAAACCACTATATAGTGGATGACAATGTTTCCATAAAATTGTGAAATTATGTAATTTTATTACTGTTGAATAAATTATCCTTGGTATATTCAAATTATATTGATTTGATATTATGAGGGTTCACCAATTTTTATGAATCATGGTTATGCATATAGTTTCACATGTTAGTTATATATATATATATTGGGCTCTATTTCAGTTTTTTAATTTAATTCCATTATTTTTTCATATCTATTTGGGATAATGTCTCCATTTTTTTTATACATTCATTCTCATTATTGTGAAATATATCTTTATTATATTTAAATATTTAAATTGAGAATGTTATTTGTTTATATATATATTATTAATGTGAATAATGTGTATAGATTTATACAACGGTTAGTGTTATGAGGGGTATAACATTGGTTGAGGGTAGACTATAACATCCCATGTAAGTAATGAATAATAGATATTTTTATCTATGTCTATTAGTTAATTAGATAGTGTTTTAGAGGCTTAAAATTAGAATAAATCCAATCTTAAGCATGGAATACACTAATATTTTTAAAAGATTGGTTTACTGTCTTTTGATGGAAAACCATTTTTAAATCTATCTTTTGACAATTTTATAAGCTATGTTTGTCAAAATAAACTTATTCTTTATTATTGGTACATCAAAATTTACTTTGTGTGAATTTTTGGTATTTTTCTGATAATGTTCATTTTTAATGAATAGTGAAAATGATGTATTTTAATTCAAAGCCTCTTTTTAATATAATTTATTTATATGATTAGATTATCTTTTGAATTAGTTTTGAAGTGAAATTAGAATATATGTTTACCATTAAATCCAATGGTGGTCATTGGAATCAATTTCACTTTGAAAGTGGACTTAAACTGGTGTCAATCTTTTCATACTTATTGTTTCATAAAAAAACGCTATTTGTCATGACAGCGGGAATTAATTATTAAATTAATTAATGTAACAAGTATGATTTTAATTTTTTAAAATAGACATCATTTTTAAATTCAAAATATCAAATATATCTTAGGGTGAAGTTTTGGTATTTTTCTGAAAAACATCAATTTTTGATGAATAGTGAACCCACTAAGTGGTAGTTAAAGAAACAGATTTTTCATTTAAATGAAACTTTGCCACTTCTGTGATTTGATTTTCAAAAATCTTACATACATGGTTGTCATTAAGAATTAAAATGTTGTTCAATGAGATTAAAATAACTTTTTGGTGAGAAGTAAATTTTATGTTTTTAATCGCGATTAGAGGTAATTAGTGCAATTTAAGGCAAAAATGACATTATAATAAAATTAAAATACCTAAAAACATGTCCTACCCTTATTGGATGTGTCATGGCCGTCCAAGAAAAGCCATGGGTCAATGTTTGGACCCCATAGATCCACTTTGGTAGGAAAATGACATTAATATCTTTTTATTTAATGTTAAAATTAAAATGACACAAACATGAGCTGTTTTACTAAACCATTTTTTAAATGGGGTTATACAAGTCATATTTTTGACTATTAATATTCATTATAAGGATATAATTATTTCCTACATTAGGATATTTTTTTTATAATTTTTAGACTTTAAAAAAATGAAATTATTTATGACATCATGATGATGCGGTGATTACCTCATTAATAAAGGATTTAAATAAAATAAAAAATATAATGTAAAATCTATGACCTACACATGTCCAAAACCCATTGGATGAGTGAATTCTGAACCCTTATCACCATACCCTCTAATTATATCAATGTTGGACCTTTTGAATCTGAAACTCATTTTAAAATAAAGTATCTTTACATTACTTTCCAAGAGTGCCCCTCCTCTCCTATTTACCCACAATTCAAAAGCCTTTGGCTCAACCAACCCAAGCCCATTTGTCTCTCCACATCCCTATATTACTCCTTGAAGCCTCACTTTGGGCAGAAGTCTTCCCAAGGAATCCTTTGAGCTCAAACCAATGGGAGTTACCTGATTTTAAGGTAATGTCTTCACTTGTGTTCTTTTCTTTTATTTTGTTTCTCCAACCCCCTAAACTGTTGTTATTAATTTATTTTGTAACAACACCAGTATATTCCATATAATAGGATGTTGTTATATGAAATATTTGAGCTACACTTACACACACCTACATCTAATGGTCAAAGAACATACTGTTTACGTGGATGGCGAATTTCTGCCTCCCGAAATGATGATTGTTCAAAATTCTTTTAACACCTTCAAAGGTGGCCATTAAGATGACACTATATTTATATATATTATATAATATGTTTATGTTTTCCTTAATATTCTTTATTTTTCATTTTTTTCATACCTTTATGGTTTCCATTATGGGTAAACATGATATCTTCATTTAAGGAAGCGCGGACTACCGCCCCCTCAAAGTGATTTGATTCGTTAATACCATATGTGGGATGTATAAAGGATGGAGTTATGATATTATATATGATATTAAACTGGAATTATAATATACCTTTATATCATTATGATTCCATTTCATAAAAGACGAAATAGAAATGGAAGCAGCGTTCATGCGTACGTACGGCTTACCGTCTCCATGAACAGTGCATTTCATTTCTTACCTCTAAATGTTATATAATATTATAAATTCATGCATGTAATTGATATATATGATATATATGATATCTACATCATGAATAACATTCTGGATATAATGGATACATGAAGAAATTGTAATTATAAAGGGTTTATTTTTGACTCATGTACCAATGATCGTTAAAACGACTGTTATTAACTTAAATAACTACATAGTGTTCATGACATGGAAATAAGTGATATAAATGGAATAATGAACTTGAAAAAGTTTCTTAAACAAGTAGAAATTAATTAAAGTTTATTATTCAGGAGATTATAGAATGACCGAGTCAAGTCGGACCCGAGTCATGGGACTTCGTCTCAATCTTCTTTCATTGAGGCATATATTGTTTTATACACAACCTTCTTTTATACGGTGTGTAAGCCCCTTTTACTTTTACCTTTGTTCAAAAGGAATCCTTTTTATATGAAGCATTTACTAAATGACAAAAGGGAATGTTTTTGTCGTACGTATGCAGCGACAATGACTTCTCCGCCGCCGTTACCATTATTTGAGTTTTGGCTTCATCTACAAGCAATACCTTTTTTTAAAAGAAAAATAAATACCATGTTTTACTTTTCTTTTATTTTGTTATTGAAAATTGTTTTCATAATGTTTTTATATCAATGTGTTGTATTGATATCTTTGGATTGAAAGGTGGAAATGTTATGTTCCTTTATGCATGTTTTATGTAATACGATTATGTTGAGGTTCATGGTCATTATTATAAAGATGGGTGGTTCTGTGATAAACTAAGGGCGGGTGAGCCCGATATAGCTTTCCAATGCATTGGGTAATGTGAAGGAGTGAAATGGTATGGTTTCTCCATAAATATATAGGGAATATAATATGATGGGTATTCCAAACGTAACCATGAGGGTTACTCCCTATGTAAGAATTTTATGAATGCCTCAAGTTACCTTTATGTTTTATGATTTCTATGATTTATTCATTATTTGATGAGGTATGTTAAAGTGCCTATGTTTTACAGGTAATGTATGATTTCATTCTTATGTATATATGAACTCAGGTTTCCTTCCCATATTTTTATAACCCTTACTGATCTTTTTATGCCCATCTCATGTTTTTTGAAATGATTTTCACAGGACAAGGGAAAGGTATATGATATGATGATAGTGTCAAGGAAGTGTCAAGAAAGAATCCATGTTTTATTTTAAATATGATTCCGCTGATGGGAACAATGAATACTATCTTTTATGTAACCACTTTTCTTAAATGTGGAATGTAATACTTGTTTTATGATATAATTCTTTAAAACTGTAAGCCTGAAAAGATACTCAAGGTGTATTCTTGAAATATCTCAAGATTAAGTAATGTTTAAGGTCGGGGCCTTATAGTTGGTATCAGGGGGCGGTTTAGATAACTTTAAGAGTTAGAATTCTGTTAAATGATTATCCAAAAATATTTTTTTTGAAATGATATAGAACTTGAAGATTATCATGTTGCATTATTTTAGACATGTTTGTTCTGAATGGTTTTCCATAGAAAAAATAGGGAAGCAGTGCTAGGAAGGCATACAAAAGGAAATATCCTCCCAAATCAGCAACCTGAGATGGTCAGAATTGGAACTGAAAAGTTTGTTGTAGTAATGGTGCTGTTGACTCAAGCGATAAATGGTGGCGGTATCCATGCATGAGATCAGGCAGATCAACCGCAGAGGAACATGTTAGTGCTGGAACATTTCATGAGGCAACATCCCCCATCATTCAGAGGATCATATGACCCTATGTTAGCTAAAGGGTGGATTAAAGCACTAGAGAAGATTTTCGATGTCATGGGGTGTTCAGACAATCAAAAGGTTAGTATTTCTATTTACCGTATGGAGAGTGAGGCAGATCAGTTGTGGTCGATGGTTAAAAATATTAGGGACGCTGATGAGATTGAATCTCTTGACGGGGATGAATTTAAAGGTATGATTCTTGAGAAGTATTTTCTTATGGCTGTTCGACTTAGGATGGAAAAACAATTCTATGAATTGGGGCTAGAGGAAGATTCACTGGCTGCCTATGAAGAGAGGTTCACTCGATTGGCAAGGTATGCTCCAAATTTTATCCGAGACCATGATAGTGAAATTAATCGTTTTTACTCAGGATTAAAACCAAAATATCGAAGGGAATTTTCTTCTTGTGAGTTTAAAAGTTATGAAAAGCTGTTTCGATGTGCTGAGAAGGTGAAAATGGAGTTTGCTGATGATCTAGTGTTCCATAACAACCATCAGAAGAAGAGACCGAGGTGGCAGGAGAAAGGGAAGAATTCTTCAAAAAAGTCTGATGGTAAGAAAACTAAGTTTCTAGTTTGTGATAAATGTATTAAAAGGCATGCTGGTAAATGTCTTCTGAATTCTGGAAAGTGCTACCGATGTGGTAAGATGGGACATAAGGCTCGTGATTGCACTGAAAATGATCAAGGTGATGGTAAGCCCAAATCTGATTTATAGTTAGTGAAATGTTTTATGTGAAATGAGATGGGTCACTATGAAAACGAGTGTCCGACAAAGATCTTGAGTGATGGGAAGTAGTTAGACTACAAGCAGAAAGGGGTGGTGAAATCATTTGCAACTACTTCAGCAGATGTCGGTCCATCAAATGATGTTGTATCAGGTACTTTTTTTTTTATTTTTTATGATTATTTTTGAGTGTTTTTTGATTCGGGGTCCACACATTCTTTCATCTCTGAAAGCTTTTCTAGTAAAATGGGAATACCATCTCAAGAAATGACTCCTGAAGTTGTGGTAAAACACATGGGGGAAATGTTGAGTCAAAAATAATTTATAAGAATCTTCCTATCCATATCTATGGAAAAAAACTACTTCCAAACCATATTGTTCTACCTCTAGTAGAGTTTGATGTTATCCTGGGTATGGATTGGCTCTCTATTTACCATGCTAATATTAACTGTAGATCTAAAGAAGTTTCTTTTCAGAAATACTTTCAGTCTGTGTACAAGAATGAACCCTTACTTTTGATAAAAGATAAAGAGGCTGAGAAACTTGTAAAAGATGGAAATGAACGTTACCTTTCACATATTGTTGAAAACAAGGGAACTGTTCAGATTAATGATGTACTAGTGGTAAATGAGTATCCTGATTTTTTTCTTGATGAGTTTCCTGGAATAATACCAGATCGGGAAGTTGAATTTACTGTTGACTTAGTTCCTGATGCTACGCCAATTTTAGAACCCCCTTATCAAATGGCTCAAATTGATCTTTTAGAGTTGAAGGATCAATTGCAATATTTATTAGAGAAAGGTTTCATTTGACCTAGCACATCACCATGGTGTGATCCTGTTTTATTAGTTAAAAAAATATGGTTCTATGAGACTTTTCATTGATTATAGAGCGTTGAGTGACATCACTGTTAATAATAAATATCCTTTGCCTCATATCGATGATTTGTTTGATCAGCTCCAGGGAGCTCAGTTTTTTTCAAAGATTGAACTGAGATCGGGGTACCATCAGCTGAAGGTAAAGGAATCAAATGTTCCGAAGACTGCGTTTCGTACAAGATATGGCCATTATGAAATTGAAGTAATGCCTTTTGGGCAAACCAATGCACCTGCTGTATTCATGGACTTAATGAATAGAATTTTCCATGAGTTCTTGGATAAGTTTGTTATGGTTTTCATTGATGCTATTTTGGTGTTTTCTAAAAGTAAAGAGAAGCATGAAAGACATTTAAGGGTTATTTTGAAAACTGTAAAAGAAAAGAAATTGTATGGTAAATTAAGAAAGTGTGAGTTTTGGTTGCAAAAAATTTCATTCCTTGGTCACATTGTTTCTAAAGATGGGATAACCGTTGATCCTGCAAAAACAAAGGTTGTTGAAGATTGACCAAGACCAACAAATGTAACAGAGATTTTTATTTTCCTTGGTTTGGCAGGCTATTACCGAAGGTTTGTTAGAAATTTTTGACAGTTATCTTGTCCAATGACTAAGCTAACTCGGAAGGGTGTTATGTTTATCTGAACAAAAGAATGTGATGATTGTTTTCAGGAATTTGAAAAGAAGAATGGTCAATGCTCTAGTTTTTGCACAACCTTCTAGGAATGGTGAGTTTGTTATCAATAATGATGCTTCATTGAAAGGACTTGGTTGTGTCCTAATGCAGAATGATCAGGTAATTTTTTTATGCTTCATGACAGTTGAAAACTCATGAGGTAAATTACCCTACACATGATTTGGAATTAGCTGCTGGTGTTTTTGCTTTAAAAATTTAGAGGCATCATTTGTATGGAGTAATATGTGAAACATATACCAATCACAAAAGTTTAAAGTATACATTCACGCAGAAATAATTTAACATGAGACAGAGGAGATGGCTATAATTAATCCAGGATTATGATTGTACAATTCATTACCATCCGGGAAAACCAAATAAAGTGGTTGATGCTTTGAGTCGAAAAAGTAATGCTTCATTTGTAATGTTGCATTTGGAACGTGATCCTTTGGTTAAGGATTTGATGAACTTTGGCATAGAAGTTGTTGGTGCAGGATGTTCTTCTGTTTTGTTTCAGGTATCAGTGAAATCTTCTATATCAGACATAATCAAGCAAGCACAGATGCAAGATAGTGAGTTTCAGAAAAATGTAGAGCTGGTTCAGAAGGGTAAGTTCCCTGAATTCAACATTGATAGTGATTGTGTTTTGATATTTGGGAAGAGATTGTATGTGCCTTTTGATTCACAGTTAAAGAGAGAGTTGTTATGTGAAGCTCATAGTTCTCCGTTTTCAGTTCATCCTGGCAGTACTAAGATGTATAGAGATCTTCGAGAGTATTACATTTGGGATGGAATGAAAAGAGATATTTCTGATTTTACAATGAAGTGTTTGACATGTCAACAGGTTAAATCATAGCGGCAGTTACTGAAAGGGTTTCTTCAACCTTTACTAGTGCTAGAGTGGAAATGGGAGAATATATCCATGGACTTCGTTGTGGGATTGCCAAAGACCCCTCGAGGTAGTAATGCAATCTGGGTTATTGTTGATCGCTTGACTAAATCTGCTCATTTCCTTGCTATATGATATAATTTTTCCCTAGATCAACTTTCCTGTTTGTATCTTAAAGATATAGTCAGGTTACATGGAGTTCCCCTCTCCATTGTATCTGACCATGATCATAGGTTCACTTCTAACTTTTGGAAAGGCCTTCAGAAGTCATTGGGTAATGAATTAAATTTTATTACAGCTTTTCATCCTCAATCAGATGGGCAGTAAGAACGAAAAATTCAGACGTTGGAGGATATGCTACGTTCTTACTCTATGGATTATCAGGGAAGTTGGGACTAACATCTTTCTTTGGTTTAATTTTCATATAATAACAGTTTTCATTCAAGTATACAGATGGCACCATTTTAGGCGTTATATCGGAAGCAGTGTCGAACTCCAGCTTTTTGGGATGAAGTGGGTGAATGAACGCTGATGGGACCAGAATTGGTAGAAAAATTTCAGCTGATATAGAAACACATGAAAAAAGCTCAGAGCAGGCAGAAGAGTTATGAGGACAACAGGATGAAGGATCTATCTTTTGAGGTAGGTGATCATGTTTTTCACAAACTCTCACCATGGAAAAGTGTGATGCGATTTGGTAAGAAAGGAAATATGAGTGCAAGGTTCATTGGACCATATGAAATTCTGGAGTGAGTTGGATCAGTTGCATACCGGGTGGCTTACCTCCGAGTTTGTCTCAGTTGTACAATGTTTTTCATGTTTCGATGCTGAGAAAGTACATGCCAGATCCATCTCATGTTTTGAGTACAGCAGTAGTTTAGCTGGAAGAGAACTTATCTTATGAGGAATAACCGGTCCAGATTCTTGACCATAAGGAGAAAGTGTTACAGAATAAGGTTATTAATCAGGTAAAGGTTTTGTGAAAAAACCACATGATGGAAGAGGCAACATTGGAATCTGAAAATGCAATGAGGGATAAGTACCCCCATTTATTCGATAAGTAAATAAATTGCGGGGATGCTATTTTCTATAGGGGGGAAGGATGTAACATCACAAGTAAGTAATGAATAATAGATATTTCTATCTATGTCTATTAGTGAATTAGATAGTGTTTTAGAGGCTTAAAATGAGAATAAATCCAATCTTAAGCATAGAATACACTAATATTTTTAAAAGATTGTTTTAATTCCTTTTGATGGATAACCATTTTTAAATATATCTTTTGAAAATTTTATAAGCTATGTTTTTAAAAATAAACTTATTCTTTATGATTGGGACATCAAAATTTACTTTCTGTTAATTTTTGGTATTTTTCCGATATAGTTCATTTTTTGATGAATAGTGAAACATGTTGTATTTTAATTCAAATCCTTTTTTTAATCTAATTTATTTATATTATTAGATTATATTTTTAATTTTTTTTGAAGTGAAATTTGAATATATTTTTACCATTAAATCTAATGGTGGTCATTAGAATCAATTTCACTTTGAAATTGGACTTAAACTGGTGTCAATCTTTTGATACTTATTGTTTCATAAAAACACGCTATTAGTCATGACCGCGGGAATTAATTATTAAATCAATTAATGTAACTTATATGATTTGAAATTTGTAAAATATATATCATTTTTGAATTCATAATATCAAATATATCTTAGGGTGATGTTTTGCTATTTTTCTGAAAAACTTCATTTTTTGATTAATAGTGAAACCACTATGTGGTAGTTAAAGAAACTGATTTTTCGTTTAAATGAAACTTTTCCACTTTTGTGATTTGATTTTCAAAAATTCGACATACATGGTTTTAATTAAGAAGTAAAATGTGGTTCAATGTGATTAAAATAATTTTTTGTTCAATAATAACTTTGATGTTTTTAATCACGATTAGAGGTAATTAGTGCAATTTAAGGCAAAAATGATAATATAATAAAATTAAAATACATATACACATGTACTACACTTATTGGATGTTTCATGGACGACCACGATAAATTCATGGGTCAACTTGGGGACCCCATGGAGCCATTATTGTAGGAATATGACATTAATATCTTTTTATTTAATGTTAAAATTTAAATGACACAAACATGAGTTGTTTTACTAAAAAAAATTTTAAATGGGGTTATACAAGTAATATTTTTGACCATATATATTCAATATAAATCTAAAAATATTTCCTACATAAAGATTATTTTTTTTTATAATTTGTAGACATTAAATAAATTAAATTATTTATTACATCATGAAGATGCAACGATTACCTCATTAATAAAGGATTTAAATAAAATGAAAAGATAATGTAAAATATATGACCTACACATGTCCAAAACCTATTAGATGAGTTGATTTATAACCCTTATCACCTTACCCTATAATTATATCAATGTGTGACCTTTTGAATCCAAAAATAATTTTAAAATAAAGTAACATTTCTTTACTTTCCAAGAGTGCCCCTCCTCTCCTCATATAAAAATCCCCCACCTCTACAACCTTACCCACACTTCCAAAGCCTTTGGCTCAGCCAAACCCTTCCAAATTTGTCTCTACACTTCCCTCTATTACTCCTTGAAGCCTCACATTGGGCAGAAGTCTTTCCAAGGAAGCCTTTGAGCTCAAACCAAATGGAGTTACCCGATTTTATGGTAATGTTTTCACTTGTGTTCTTTTGTTTTATTTTGTTTCCCCAACCCTATAAACTCTTTTTATTCATTTCTTTTGTAAAAACACCAGTATCTTCCATATATTAGGATGTTTTTATAGGTAGGATTCTAGCTACATTTACACACAACTACATCTAATGGTTAAAGAACATACTGTTTCTGTGGATGGCGAATTTCTGCCTCCCGAAATGATGATTGTTCAACATTATTTTAACACCTTCAAAGGAGGCCATTAAGATGAAAATATATTTATATATGATATATAATATGTTTATGTTTTCCTTAATCTTCTTTATTTTTCATTTTGGTCATACCTTTATGGTTTCCATTATGGGTAAACGTGATATCTTAATTTAAGGAAGTGCGGACTACCGCCCCCTCAAAGTGATTTGATTCGTTAATACAATATGTGGGACGTATAAAGGATGGAGTTATGATATTATATTTGATATTTCACTGGAATTATAATATACCAATATATCATTATGATTCCATTTCATAAAATACGAAATATAAATGGAAGCAGCGTTCATGCGTACGTACAGCTTACCGTCTCTATGAACGGTGCATTTCATTTCTTACCTCTAAATGTTATGTAATATTATAAATGGATGAATGTACTGGATATATATGATATATATGATATCTACATCATGAATCCCATTCTGTATATATTGGATAAATGAACAACTTGAAATTATAAAGGGTTTATTTTTGACTCAAGTACCAATGATCTTTAAAACGACCGTTATTAAATAAAATAATTACATAGTGTTCATGATATGGAAAGAAGTGATATAAAAGGAATAATGAACTTGAAAAAGGTTCTTAAACAACTAGAAATTAACTCAAGTTTATTTTTCAGGTGATTAAAGAACGATTGAGTCAAGTCGGACCCGAGGTATGTGAGTTCGTCTCAATCTCCTTTCATTGAGACATATTTTGTTTTATACACAACCTTCTTTTATACGGTGTATAATACCCTTTGACTTTTACGTTTATTCAAAAGGAATATTTTTTATATGAAGAGTTTACTAAACGAAAAAATGGAATGTTTTTGTCATACTTATGAGTTGACAATGACTTCTCCTCCGCTGTGACAATTATTTGAGTTTCAGCTTTCTCTACAGGCCATACCTTTTTTTAAAGAAAAATAAATACCATGTTTTACTTTTCTTATATTTTGTTAATGAAAATGGTTTTCACAATGTATTTATATCAATGTGTGGTATTGATATCTTGTGATTTAATGGTGGAAATGTTATGTTTCATTTATTCATGTTTTATGTGATATGATTATGTTGAGGTTCTTGGGCATTATTATGAAGACGGGTGGTTCTGTGAAAAACTAAGGGCGAGTGAGCTCGATATATCTCTCCAATGCATTGGGTAACGTGAAGGAGTAAAATGTTAAGGTTTCTATGAAGAGATTTAGGGAATATAATGTGATGGGTATTCCAAACGTAACCAAGAGGGTTACTCCCTACGTATGAATTTTATGAATTCATCAAGTTACTTTTATGTCTTATGATTTCTATGATTTATTCATGATTTGATGAGGTATGTTAATGTGTCTATGTTTTATGGGTAAAGTATGATTTTATTCTTATGTATATATGAACTCAAGTTTCATTTCCATATTTTTATAACCCTTACTTAGTTTTTTATGCTCATCCCAATTTTTTGAAATGTTTTTCACAGGACAAGGGAATGGTACATGATATGACGATAGTGTCAAGGAAGTGTCAAGAAAGAATCCATGTTTTATTTTAAATATGTTTCCGTTGATGGGAAAAAGGAATACTATCTTTTATGTAACCACGTTTCTTAAATGTGGAATGTAATACATGTTTTATGATATAATTCTCTAAAACACTAAACCTGAAAAGATCCTCAAGGTGTATTCTTGAAATATCTCAAGATTAATTAATGTTTAAGGACGGGGCCTTATATAGACACCTAGGAAATATATTTTGTCATCCCATATATGGGTAATTAATTTTTATAGTCCTAATGATCCTTATGTTATAGAATATGTCACTACATAGATTATTGATGACAATACAAGGTATTCGTACTTCTTGTGACCATGTTTTATCACCTAACCCAGTATTACATTCAATAGGAACATTTAAGCCTGGATTGCTTCCCCAAAGATCTATTGATGACATTTTGAGGGACCTCCATCTTATATAACCTCCATACTTTCAGGGAACTGGTGTACCATTTGATATGAAGGACAAGATATGGATCATCATGGAATGTTTTGATATCAATGAGACCCAATGGCACTTGATGGTGTAACTAGAAGATTTCATGATACTGGGAACCAACAAATGGTAGTGGGTTTGGGTATATCTTATTGGGAAGATATGATTGTTTGATATGGAAAAAAATCAAAAACAATTCTTAGAATTGTTTATTCTGAGTAAATGGAATACATATTGTACCCATTAAAAAATAGAACATTGAAAGAGTTTAACCATTCTTTTTACCATATGACATGTATCATGGATTTATATCAAATGGTTGTGGTGAAAAATATTGGACATGAGGTGGTAGAGTGGTCGGAATCTAGTAAATTTCAAATGGACCTTCATCTAATACATCTTAAAGACTTATGAGGGAGTTTGGGGTCTCAAACTAGAGTCATGGATGTTATACAGGGAAAATAAAAGGCTTGATATTACCTATTGTTACGGAAATAAATCTATAGTGCTTCAACTATTGTGAGGTTGTGGATTATTAGAAAACCATTACATCCCCTCACATAAAATGACAATAATTTAGAGAGAATATAAACCATTTAAAATTATCCACCAAATATATAATTATTAGGTTATATGGAGGATAGATGTTGACAGTTAGAGGAAAAGAGGTCCCATCATGGTCCATAGATGTAGGCCCTACTGACGGAGGCTCAGGCGAGTCATGAAAGAGGACATAGAGGTAATGCATGACATGTCTATACAGTGGATAAAGAACAAAGAGATGGTGATAATGAACTTGTTATTGTATAAGGTATGATCTTGAAAATAGATTTTTTATTATATTCCTAGTTTAGTATTAGTTATTTCCTTATATTTGTGATTTTGTTTGGGTTTCTCTTACCAGTAGAGTATTGTTTCTATATATTACATTTCTTGGTTCCATTATTGAATGAATATGTGGAAGCTAAGTATATAATAGTGTGATTAAAAGTGCTTCTAGTAGTGATACATTAATAAGGGATCGATCTATAATTTATTACAACATACAATCCTCTAATATATGGATGAAGGAAGTTGAATATACTCATACTAGATTATTTTCGTCGAGCTTATGTCTTGGACTTTTTTAGTCCATGGGTTGAACACCCATCCTTAGCACATTAAGAGTATCATTTTTGGAGGATATTAATTTCACCACCAGGAGGGCATGACGTGGTCGAGGAAGAAGTTGTGGAGCACAACTCAGTTCTACTGACTTCTAAGGGAGTTCTCTTGATTCATAATTGGTTTATCATTTCTCCAATCATATAAAGATCATATAAAGACTGTAGGAGGTGGTTGTGGGAGTTTATTCTACGTGGATGAGTTTTTTCTAAGTGACTCATAGGATATGTCACTCAAATATATGGATGTAAGGAAATCTAGCGCCATGTTTTTTAGGCCCATTCAGATCACTAAATGAATGGGTTTAGTGTGGTACCAAAAGGACATTATACAATGTTCTTGAGTCATGCATGGTGAGTTTCATATCTATCATCCTCAGAGGTTCAATATAAATCATGTGCATGTTATAGACTATGATGATATGGACTTGGAACCATATTATTCTAATGTAGAGTTTCTAGTGTTTATTATATTCCAAATCAATAATGTTATATAATGAATGATGGTACTACTTAGCTGACTATTGTTGACAACATGCATGGATCCCTATATAAATATGGAAGTGTGAGTCTGATGTTCAACCATAGTGTCCAAATATATTTGAAAAATTCCATTATAATTATATATTTCAAACAATATTTCAATAATGGGAGGGAATTGAAATATCCCAAATTTTTAATGATAACAATAACAATATTTGTTAATTATTTAAGAATATTTTATATGAAAATGTAATTTTAAAATAAAAACCAATTAATAAATTATTTAAACCCTTTAAGTAACATTATTATCTTAATTAGAACTATATAATATTCTATGTAATATTTTCAGAGTTATTCATAATCTCTAAATGACAATTTGTGGAACATAAATCCCCATTATTGAAAAAAATAGTTATATCATATTATGGATTTGAGAATTTTTAAATATTTATGCTATATGTATAAAAAATGTTTTCAATATTAAATAAAAGACATCAATTAAATCAAAAATTCATGACAACCCGTAGGATATACATAAATTATGAACATGTTCGGAATTTGATCAGATCACATGCAGCGAAAACTAATTTAGTATTTTTATTATATTTTTTCTAATGATAATTGAATATATCCAAAATAGTGTTCTGTTTGATAAATCTAAAAGTATAATTATGTTTGGGATGTGGGGTTTTCCCTAAAAATTATAGAACAATTTTTTTCATCATGTATTTGGTAGAATTAGAAATGAGAATAAAATATTTAATTTTTTATAATATATATATTTTAAATATAATTAAATCTCTCCTAAATGGTAAATCAAAAGAGATATATGATGACACCTTTTGGTCCAAAATTCATTGTTTACCATAGATTCAACAAAATATTTGTCCATGTCATATGTTAAATTACATATCAAGGGTAATTTGTTACCATTATTTATTTTATTATTTTTTTAGTTAATAAATATTTTTATAATCCTATGAACTCATTCTCCTAGCGTTTTAACAAACATATAAATTCAAAAGACTAAATTTAAACCTTGTTCGGCCATTTTAATTTGAAATTCCATAATGCTATGATATTAATGACTCCCCCATAAATTATCCTTTTAATTGAGGATTAAAATGGGTGTCCTAATTAGGGGTTTTTTATGTTGTGATTATGGGGATTAATTAGTAAAATTGTCTCATCCTTCTAGTATAGTTGTTTGGCATGTGTCTAATAGAACCTAAAATGCCTTAACACGTAATAGGTGAATCTTATTCAATTAAATTTTGGTGTTCCAAGTGTGTGATGATCATTTTTTCTTTGTTTGATGCATCAAGTCTGTTTTCCATGTTATTCTTTTATTTTATATATTTTATTTTTTCCATTTTTCACAAATCTATAAATTTTAATATAAATAATAGATCTCATATCAATTATTAAAAATACATTCAATGATAATTTATACTTTTTCATAGGATAAATCCCATAAAATATTTTGGATATAAATATATAATAATGATTTTTTATGATGGTTAGCACATATTATCAAGGGATAATCTATGAAAGTTTTCAACAAAGATTTTTTTAAATAAAAATAATAAGAATTTAAAATGAAAATATCATAGAAGATAATTTTAAAATTATAATCAAATATAATGTCAAAGGATAATTATTCAGTATGATAAAATAATAATTAATTTGTATTATTGAAAAATTAATTTTTAAATATCATATATAAAATAATATTATGCAATATTATCACAAGAATTATCAAAAGATAAAGATATAAATTTTGCAGAGATTTATTTATGTACAATTATCAAAGGAAATTATATGGGCATTTTTTCAATGATTATTACTATAAAATGATCATAATAACATTAATGAATTGTTAATCATAATTCATAAGGAAAAAGTATTACATTATAATTATACAAATTATCCATTGGTAATTTTTACAAATATAATCAAATGAAAATAAATCATATTATTAGAGGAAATTTCTCTAAATCATCTTGGGGAGTTTTATGGATTCATTATAGAATAATTTTATGGAATATTGAATGATTTCACTAATTTTTTTAGAGATATATATTTTTAAAATTTTATTTTATAATTATTCTTAAATACCAATTCCTAGCATATGCATCTTCGCAATATGATAATTTATTAATTATCTAAGAGAGAGAATATATAATCACATGTTACATTTTTATAATAATTTTCAGTTTGTCTAGGATAAATGTGATATTAAAATGTTTAACAATTTATGATAATTTAAAAATTACTTATGGGAGAGAAAGTTTCATCACATGCGATGCTGTATCTCATTTTGAAATAAAATATTTATTTTTTGTACTATGAGACTTTGACAAACCTCTAATGATGACATGTTGAAAACTGGGTTTATAAGATTCTTGAAGTGGTGTTTTTTTCTTTTTTTGGATTCTACTATCATTTAAACCACATAATATGGCTTTATATATTCCATTGTTGTTGAGTACTATGACATAGTATGTCTCTTTCCGTTTAAGGCCATGTATATGATGTTGGCATGATATGTGATTTATAATGGACTAACTCATTCATATTATGTGATTCATATTGTTTTGTGTGATGCCATTAGGATTTCTAGATTGATATATTGTGATTATGTGTGGTGATGTAATTTTAATCATGTTTTGTTTATCACATGTATATATGTATAGATTTTCTCATACTCATGAAATTTTATGTATGATACCTCTATTAGATTTTGATATTTTTTATATATACAATGTTCTTGTGTCATGCATGGTACCAAAGTGGCAGGTGGTCCTTTAATGGGTCAGTGGCCCTCGAGGGGGAGCATGTTCAGAAGATGCATGTGACCTAATAATGAGAGTGATATAGACGAAAAAAATATTTCTAAGTGTATCCTAACCTGGGAGTATTTCAATCATGATTTATCATACTCATATGTGATGAACATGTGGAATGATGACCATTAGTGATAATATATACTTGGAAATAGTGTGGCATATTGGTCTTGGGGACTTAACTTGTAGAAACCTTCAGGTAATGATGAAAAATTGTGGTCTAAACTAGAGTCATAGAGCCTACAGGCCTATTGAGAAAAATTATGTTAGAATTTATGTTGATACATTTACATGATTGTTCTAATTTTTTTCATCATAGTACTAATGTAGGCATAAACAAAGCATGTCGCTTATTTTTTATCACATGTATGCTGAAAATGCTTTTTATTCTGTGTTACTTTATTATTGATTATGAAAAAAACTCCTATTCATGTGCACACTTTTTAAGGATGCATTGGTGTTTTCATACCACTTATTTTTTACTCAGATCTTATGCACACATTTCATTGCTATTATAGATTTCATGACCTAGGATCTAAAAATGGGTAAGGACATAATGATGGATTATCAAGAATTGGATCATTGAACTGGAGTGGGTCAAGATAGAATATAAAACACCCACCATTGATTATTTATTTGTGTCTATCATTATTTATATAGTGTACACCATTAGGATACGATTTCCACATTTGTGGATTTTTATTTATATGAGACTTTTAGTTTACTACATTGAGTGATTATTGTTAACATATATAGTTATTATTTTTTATTTCGTAATGATCATATGACATGATAATAAAAGACTGGTCTCCCCATTTTCAAAATTATACCTTCTCTTCTAGTCGGTAGTCTCTTCCTTGCGAGAAGGCAGACATGAGGTCATGGGGAGCTCTGGTTTACAATCAGTGTTTTATAATTGTAATTTACAAATACTAAATATAAAAATAATTTTATGAATCTAAAATATCATACAAATATCTTCAAAAAATATATTTAAATATTTTTTATTTATTTTTTTTATTTAAAAAAAAATGGAATAATGGAATGTATTAATTTAATGTATATGGTTTTAAAAGATATTTCTACTACCATAAAAATTATTTGATATAATAATTCCAAGGAAAGATTCCATATTTTATTGAAATAGAAACCATTATTAATATTATTATGTAGATTTATTTTTTGAGGATGGGTTTTTAAAATCAATAGTTATGTTAATATATAAAAATATTTTCATATTAGTTCAAAATAAAAGTCTAAAGGTTTTAAGATAAATTGTTCAGTATTGATATGTTTCTATTATAATATGGAACTTGATAATTATATATGATGATAGGTGAGTCTAATATATATTATACAAATATGATAACCTGATATAACTTATATGAAAAGATAAGAGCAATAGATCTTATAAAGAAGAGTGATCTGGTTTGAGATTATTCAAATAGGGTTTTCCAATATAAATCTCTCATTCATTAGGTGATTTTTTCTCTCGTTAAATGATATATTGAGTGAGGAAACTCATTATTATTCTCTAAATTATATTAATATTCTCTAGTTATTCCATACATGAGTGAAAAATGATTAACAATATAATGCAATAAGTTGTTTAAAGAGTTTCTATTATCTTTCTATAGATTATAAATTTTTTGATTATGATAAAATTATTCATTCACGTGGGTATATTTTATTTCATACACTCAAATAATGTTATGATAAATGTTAACATTTTTGGGTTTTTCATCTTTTTAATAGGGATAATTAATTTCTTAATTTTATGCCTATTACTGATCTTTTTATATTATACTACATTTTTTAATATTTTTTATATATCGTAAGGATGAGTGAAAAAATTAATAAACTCATAGTTCTATATACGGATGCTACCTTTATCAAAGAAATGATATATTTATAAATACAGAATTTATGTGGGAGAAAGAAGTGTTGTGATGAAACTTCCATTTTGAAAGAGTTTTTCCTAATTCCGAATAATAATAAACATAAAGGTTCCTTGCATGACCCAATATTTTAGATTGATGTTATATGTTTATTATGAATAAAAATGGTTCATGATTTTATTATCACTTATATAAATGTATTTAATAAATTTTAGCACAAAATCCATTATTGTGGGTTTATAGATGTTATAATAATGCCTACATATTTTTTTAAAATATTCCTGATATTGTTTTAATATTTAAAAATATTAATATAAATTTTCTATAATTTATCTTTCATAAATCTAGATAATATCTTTTATTGATATATACAGTTTTGGGGTATTCCTTATCATATATACATCAAGAAATATTCCATCCATGGAGAAACTATTGTTAGGAAAGGAATCATTCTCTATAAAAAATTCACAATTTCTGAATTTCAAAAAGATATCATTTTCAATGAGATTCTAATTAATTATTCAGATAATTTATATTCATTATCTTTATCTATTTTCGTGTGCACTTGTATTAGAATAATAAATACTGATATTAAATTATCAATGAATACATTCATCTTTGGTGTATTGATTCAAATAAAGACCCATATCCTTACACTTGAGGAACTAAATATAAGTGAATTAATTATTTCCTTTACATTTATAAAACTTATGTTCTTTATCATTGGATAATTAACAAACTCATATTACTTTTAATCATTTAATAGGGTGTTTATTTACATAACTATCACTTATAAGATATTACCCTCTTCCCTTCTGCATCTACATTACTATTTATTTTTCATACTTCTTAGTTTATCTCTATATGTCATTATCGCCCAATAAAATAAAATTCATAGAGAATTACTTTTCACTAGAATTTGACATGATTTAATTTCATCATATGATTAAAATTATCTTAAAAAAATGGTTCTCTAAATGATTAAATAAATCCCATTAAATATATGGTTAGTTATAATTTATGGGTTTTTATGTGTTCTTTGTTATAATCTTATATGAAAGTATAGTTTCCCACATACCGAGCAATAATTTTCTCACCCCACAATTTTTTATTAAGAACATCATTTCTATAGAAACCCATTTTTTGTGGTAAAATATTTTTCCAAGAAAATCACTTTAACAGTTCTCTTTTACATACATTCAATCTCTTAATAATCTTTGGTATTTCGAATCAATGGACACTATTGATTTGTTTCATTTTTAAAAAAATATACTATCCGAGTTACTTTTTAATTTTTTTTAATTAAAAATCTACAATTAACATTTAATGAAACATGATCAAATACCTAGATAAAATTTGATTAGTTATTTCATTAATGGATGATGTATTTTTCTGCATAAATTGGGGAAATATAAATGAACTATACTAGGAATTATGCGGTCAATATATATGGGGAATTTTTTTGGTTATAACTCTATTGAAATCCATTTAATTTATCATTATTTATTTAATTATAACACTGGTTATAATAACTTCCATTAGAATGAAATCTATATATGGACCATATGTGTTTAAATGATTTCCCTTCACTATTATAATTACCATATATAATCATTGATTCACACATAGTCTGCACATAATCATCATGAATATTGAGTTGTGGAATAGAAATAACATTTAAGTCAAATGGTCTAAAATAAAATAATTTAGTATCATAATTTTCATATTATTTATGTTCTATTATAATCTAGTTAACATGGGTCCTACTAATATACAAGTGATTCTATGTATTGAAAACAAATCTCAAGTAACCAATATTCAATCATTGATTTATTATATTTATACAAGATATATGGGATCAAACAATAAATGATTGATAAGTATAATAGTATTGAAAAACTAGATATTAATATGACCTCCATATAACATTATAAGATAAAATTCAGTATTTTGTTCAATAAATATTGAGTTAAAGAATGATAGAGAACCAATCATAAAAAAATTGAGATTATTCATATTAAAAAAATAATGTATAAACCATAAATACATATTGGATTAAAGGAAAAAATAAAATCTTGAAAATAGAAATTTTTGAAGTAAGGGAATAAATTTTTTAGAATTGGAGAGAAAATATGATGTGAAAAATTAGAAAAATATTCTATAATTTTTTTTATTTTTGAGAAAATAATGTAATAAATTGTTTTTAAAATAATTTAATGAATTATTAATTATACTTTTATAAAAATAATTTTAAAATAATTTATAATCATGAATATATAATATTAATATAGAATAAAATGTGTCCTAGAAGATAAAATACACTTATGAAATATAAAATAACTTTTTTCTGCATTAATCATGTAAAAAAAAGTTCGTAAATAGAAATAAAAACAAATAATTCATAGAAAAACATGAAAGAAATGTTACTAAGATATGATAAAAACATATAAAGGAATAAAAATAATAAATAATTTTCATGGAGGTGGGTAAATACATTTTTAATGTAAACATAATAACATATTCATTTCACTATTTTAAAAAAAGAAAATAAGTTTCTTCGTAAAATTTAAAATGATTCCATTTAATATTATTAATCGAATTCCAAGGTAGAATAAATATTCCTATAAATATAATATATAATTAGAGAAATACATCCAAAAATATTATTTAATTAATATCTACATGATATTGACATATTCCTGTTTGAAAAATAAAAATAAGATTATTTTGGTTTCAAAGTATTCTTTTTGTCTTTGAGTACAAAAGAAAGGAAACTGTGAAATAAAACCTAGACACAGTAAAAATAATTATAGGATAAAAATGTAAAAGGATTTTATAAATATAAAAATCAATGAATTAATTGAAAAAAATTACAAATGAATAATCTCGATGAGAATATCATTATGAAATAATCCTTTAGTTCTTTAATGACTAATGAATAAAAATTAATCAAATCAAAAACATAGAATTAAACATTTTGTTAGTGAGTAAAGAGTAATTCACGATATAATATTTAAGAGTTTAAATTTATATCATATATAAATGAAATTATTTTTTAATATTAATCATGTCTCAAAGGATATTAATTGTGGTGAAAACCCTTAACTTGGATTCATACATGGTTGAACATGTTATATCGTAATCCACTTTTGATATCTCCCTTTATATTGGAATTAATGAAATTTCTATAGAGGTCCATGGTAACAAAAGTGAATTAAATAAATGGTATGGGAATTTTGTTTAGGAATTACAAAATTTTATTGATAGAAAATTGACTTTCTATGTTACATTGAAAAGTAAATATTGTGTTATTTTTCTACGAAAATTCAATGTAATTTTATAAAATTTTCAATTTGGAAGGATCATTAATGTAATTTGAAATATTAAATGAGGAAAATACAAGATACATTCATCGTATGATCAATTTATTTCAAATAACTTGATTTTAGATAAAATATTTGTGACTTTCTAATTATTTAAAAATACTATTAATATATTTAATTTCATTTTCTTATATTCTCAGGAATATTCATAAAACTATCTATTAAACATATCAAGAAAACATTTGAATTTGAATATAGAAACATAATTATCCTATATACTTCATAATTATCTAATAAATTCTTGGAACATTTTGGTTCCCAAAAAACATATTGATTTTATTGTTATAAAAATAATTTACCTGATTTTTATATTGGTTACACAAACACTCTGTCCGCTTGCATATACCGTCAAGGTAATTATTACATAAATAAGAATTAAAAGTAATTTATACTATTACACATTACTTATTCATATTCAATATAAAATATTATAACAATACATAAGTTCCTTTTATCCCTGTGAAAATATACTAGAGATATTAAAATAACGAGAGCGACATTTTCTAATTATCAATTACTTAAAATAAAATAAAGGTCATTATCCAAAAAAATGACCCCAAATTTACCTTATATTGATGATATGTGGAGTCATATATTAATATAAATTTCGACATATATGATGGATTTTGTGCGAGAGTTTTATATGCCTTATCCCGTAGGTTAAACCCGTTTCACCCATTTTTACCTTTACAATGTACATAAAATTTTACCATGGTCACTATTAATTATGAATAAAACAAATACTAAAAAAATTACATAATAATTTTTAGGATAATTCCATATATTTAACCCATTTAAAAATATTAATTTCAATATGTGATAAAAACTAATTTTCATATAATTCTGTAAAAAGCAATACAAAATAATTTTTATGCATTTTTAATCCATAAAATTGAATTTCATATTAAAATCAAGTATAATATTGATCCTCATAAATTTATTTGTACTATATATGTTATATTTAGTGTTATTTTACATTAAACCATAAAAAAAATTGATATCCAATTTACTTTTAGATTACTTATTATAAAGAAATGAAATATAAATTATGTAAAAGATGGTATTTTTAAGTATACATTGATTTTTTTTCTAAAATATAAAAAATTGACCTGAAATAATTTCTATATGGTTAAATAAAAAAATATCATTATTATTTAACATAATTTTAAATATTTATATATTTATATATTAAATGAAAATATAAAAAATTTAGCAAATCTACTTTTTTATAGAAAAATAATTTAATTATTAAATTTTCATAACCATAAATGATTTCCTTTTAATAATTACATATTATAGTAAGTTCATATAAACTAATAAATATATTTTTCTTAAGAAAAATATTCTATATGTAGTTTATAATCATATTACACACATTCATACTCTTTAATCCGCAACATAGGTTACAATAGTCATGTTTTAATAATAATTTTATGATATATCAGAGTTTATTTAAGATTTTTGTTATTCCAATCACAAGTTATGGTATAATATTATCAAAATTATAATCATGGATTTTTTTCTTCATAAAGATAATTTTCCCATGATATTTTAATTCTATTTGAGTATATCATGGACTGATAATAAATTTTATTATGAATTTTAAATACAATATTTAATCTAGGGACATTATTATTTCATAAATAATTTTTTTTGGAAAATATATGTTCATTTATATGTCTTATATGTTTGAATTAAATTCCAATGGTGTAACTTGATTGGTAAGTGTTACTTTCCACACAAAGCATGATAAATTTATCTTTCTTTTTCAAGTATAAATAATTACATGAAAATATATGTATTTGATTCACCTCATTATTGGTCATTAAATAAATATTATACTTATGATTCATATATTATTAAAAATGTTGAATGAAAAAAATATTAATATTTTATTCTATAAGTAATATAAATATATCCAATATAATCATGGAAATATTAATGAATCATGATCTTTATTGAATGAAATATTATTATGGTGGGTGAATCTTCTCTTTTCATAAAATTTACAAAAACCAATTTTTTGTCTATCATAAAAAAATTAATCAATAGACTAAAATATAAAATTAAATATTATCATCACGAAAAATGTTTTAATAAAACCCAGGGATCCAAATTAATTAATAATCTCTAAAATACTTCATAATTTGATGGAAAAAATCAGAATAAGAAATAATCATATATTGAAAAAATTCCACATTTATTCCTATATAAAATCATGTAGAAACATTGAATGTGGTATTATATGGTGAAGTTATTCCATGTCTCAGAACCAATAATAAATAGTCCATCTATGGTGACAATATCTATAAGAAAAGAAACATTCTTAAATAGAGATTCAATAATGTTAAACATTTCATGTTACACAGTTCTTCTAAGGGTATCATGAATGTTTCACAGGTGATTAAAATTATCCATATTAGTTTTATAATATTCCAATATAACATCACTACTGACCAAAATAAAATTACCAATTCAATCCTTGATAATTAGGGCATTAATTAAAATAGTTCACCATATCATTATAGATGTAAAAAATGGATATAAGTCGAAAAATTATTACATTTAAATTCATGAGGATTATTTCCATTATCTTTGAATGTATTAAAATATCATATTCCTTACATAAATTTATTGAATTTTTTTATCTAAAATTTCCACATGTTGGATGTTCCACATTTCCTTTATTAATATTTTTTACTTTTTTTCCTATGTTTTATGTTTCCTTCTTATGAACTTTATTTTCATTTTAAAATATAGTTCCAAAAGAAATTTAATTATCATCCTAATATAATCTGAGATCATATAACCAATATATTTGAATTATTTTCATAGTTCTTCCATTTAAAGGATCAACTCATTTACATCAATGAAACAATAAGCCTTGAATTCTAGATTAAATTTTTTTATGTAGAATTACATGCCAATATGATAATTCTGTCATCATACATAGTAATAATTTCCTCCTAATCCTTATTCAAATTCTAAAATTTTCCATCCATATCATATCATTATTCATAATTAAAATATTTCACAGTTAATATAACATAATATTTATATATTAAAATATAATTATATCCCTTATACATACATATTATTTATAATCATTAATACCTATTGATATGTATCTCTATTAAAACAATATAATAATAGAATAGTAGTTTACTTTTGAATTCATACAAATGAAAAAAAGATATATTTTGAAGGGACTTATCCAATACTTGGCTCAAATATTATTATTACTTAAACAAAAGAAATAAGTATTCAACCACAAGAAGAAGTCCAACATTGTTTCACTATGTTAAAAAAAACTAGTTTCTACAAATAGAAATAGTAATTGGTTCTATCCTAATAAATAATACCTAATATATTTGTAATACATTCATAGAAAACAATATGAATATTTGCATAATGGGGTGAGAAATCCTAATATTGACAATGTGTTTTGATATTATTTTCCATCATTATTCATGAATCCATATCCAATCATTGGTACACACATATTGAACTCATCATCATTATGAATATCGGGACATGGAAAAATAATAATTATTAAGATTAATATTCTAAAATATTCTATGGGATCATCACAATGTTCATACTACAAATGTTATTATAAAATCTAGTTCCAAATAGTCTTACTAAAAATCCTTTGATATTATCTTTAGAATCCTTAAATAATGTAACATATAGGCAATGATTAATTTTTTATAGTGTTAAAATATATAAGGTAGTTTACTACATAGGACCAATCTACAGTCATGGAGAATCTAGATACATATATGACATATATATTTAATTATAATATAGTAACATATCATGAACTAAGTAATATCAAACATAAATACCATTTAATGGTTTTTTAATTATCTCATTTGTAAAAAAATGGTTGGAAATGATTATCAATAAGTGTAGAATGAAATTGAAGCTATAAAGATTATATAAGACATATAAAATATGGCACACCAGTTAATAAATGAATTTATCATTTCATTAGTAAAATGATCCCCAAAATTTTTCCATACAAACATTCAACATAAAAATACCATGGATAATAAAAATTTAAATATTAATTATTGAAATTCATAATGTTGGATATCTTGTTCTTTCAAACAATGAATAAATTGGGAAAATAATTAATTCTACAACCAATGCCTTGCACCAAAATATCTTACATACCATCATGGACTTTTTACAAGAAATAATCATTATATAATCTTCAATTCAAAGATAAATACATATTTCTATTTATTTGATGTAATATTTCAATGCATTTATTGTCTTTCTATAACTAGGCCCCATATTTCCCATACACTTGTCTAATTTATTTTTCCTATATTTAAACCAAATGATAATTCAAAATCAATTTAACTTGTCAATCAATAAATATACATATTCAATCAATAATTTAGGACATAAAAGTTTACCATGAATATATAAAAACAATCATAATAAAATTCCCTTATATCATACTGTATATATCAATTAGTAAAATGTTTTATCAATGTTGATATAAATAATTATAAAGAACATTAATACATATAATTGAGATTATTAATTCAAAAAAATAACATATAAAACATTAATTATTAATCAATAAAGAAAGATAATAGGATAATTATGAATTAAGTATTTGATGTAAGGGAAAATATTTTGAGAACTAGATTTGAATATTAAAAAAAATATTAACAGTGAAAATGCATCAAAATTTTGTAACATTCTATTAAAAATATTTTATGAAATCATTTAAAAAATCATTTCATAAACTCAAAATAACAATTTTAAAATTTTATTTGAAAAATAATTTGTAATATAGAACTCAATATATAGTCATAATGTTATATCTCGAGTGGAATATAAAATAGTTTTCTGTATTGTGAAATCTATTTTAAATCATTTATGAAAATAATTTCATTTTGTTTCAAATTAGTAAAAAGAAAACATTCACAAACAAATTGGAAAATAATTTTATTTGAAACGAAATTGGATCATGTAGATGAATATAAATAGATAATAATGTTCATTGAGTTGAGAAAATACATTAAATCCATATATATTAAAAATAAAATTTCTTTCAAAGTTGTTTAAAAAATAAAAATTGAATTTATGGGAAGACATTAACATGATTCCGTTTAATTATTCTTAATTAATGTAACTTATAACAAACACATTCTCTATTACATACTAAAACAAGATTTATTATATAAACATGCACATAATATAACCCATAAGATTGATAGATCTAGTTTCATTGGGGATTAGGAACATTACCTTATAACTTAGGACATAAAACAAAACATATTTATTGAAAAATCCTTTTACATTACCACAACATTCCTTCATACATAACATTTCATGGGATAAAATAAGGACATTAATAAGAAAAGGGGGAGCTATAATGTTCAGCAAGGGGTAAACAAGGCATAACATGAGGAATACAATACGTGTTGGGAAATAGTCAAATCAGCAGATCAAAAGAGACACATGGCCATAAATTAATGATATGGCATGATTATCAAAACATGTAAATGTGGCAACAACATATAACATGATATTATCCTGATCCAAGGATCACTGAACATTGATTTTCATGAGTAAAAACTCATTGTACACGAATTAGCATGATTAAATCCTCATTGAACATGAATTAAAATTAGTAAAACCTTGTTGCACATATCGTATAATTATAATAAACATTACCCAATACATTGGAGTTCTATTAGGTCACACCCTTAATAAACATTTCATTTCATGCATATGTGTTCCACATAGATCATATAGCATGGAATCATTCAACATCATAATTTATTCCACAAATACATAATTTGGAATATAAACATATTTTTTCCATTAAATATGTATATTTCATTAAAGTTGAATACCATTTTTAGAAAAATGGGCATGACATTCATTACATGGTGATTTTGGGTTGGAAAATGGTAGTGGAATTTTTGGCACCATAACGTCATCGTATAGAAATTTATAAGTTGGGTTGATGAGATAGAAACAGGTATATAATCATTTATACATGAAATAGATTGTACAGGAATAATTGGAAAAAATATCCCAATATATGAAATGAAATTTAGATGCATAATATTTTTGAAATACTTTAATGGAAATAAGGCAAGGAAAATCCCTTAAGGAATTTTGACATGGTAACGAGTGTACATGAAAAGAATTAATGGGAGAGAAAGTGTTATCTCATTATTAAAACATAAGGATGTTAGTATGTGGGAGTTTAAAATTCATACCCCTAACAATTTTAATTGAAAATAAAATGTTAGATAAACATGAAGAAACATGTATATAAATGAGAAAGGAAGGAATCCCTTACTTGAGTGTGTGACTTCAAAACCAAGAATAGGGGATTATTGAGATATTTTGAGGCCTATGGAGGATTCTAGGAATTGGAGGGCATAAAAGGGATGTGTTCTATGTATTTTGAGTGAAGAGATGTGGGATCTTAGGTCGATTTATATCAGAAATGAGAGGGGAATTTTTCAATATTTCGAAAACATAGTTTTTGGAATCTATATAATTAAATATTAAAAACCACAATCATTACAACTATTTTTTATAATGTATTTTTCCAAATTAGAGTGGAAATTAGTTATTTTATAAGGCTATTTTCTGAACATTTTAAAAAATTATCCGTTCTTATGTGGTGGTGTGACACATTGTTAATGATACTGATTTAAAACCATAAAGTATATTATACATTTTGGGGGATTCTCTAAGGCTTTATAAAATAAATAAATAAAATATAAAAACACGTTATTATAATTTTAAAACATATATTGGGATGAAAATACCCATTAGAATATTTATTATATCATTTTGGGTCATATAATGTCATACAACACATTATATATTTATACGGTATTTATTCATTACTTAAAAAAAATTTCATAGAAAATAATAAACAATTAATCATTGTATAAACATAAAATCATGATTTTACAAACATATTCATTTTATATAAATAATTTTCTAAATATATGGATTTTCACTTTTAAATGAAAATCGACATTTAATGAAAATTCAAGAGTTTTTACAAAAATAGTTTTCAAATGTTAGTAATTATTAAATTTGAATTCATTTAATTATATATATTGATATATTATTCATTAAAGTGATTTTATAATCATATTTTTTTCAAATATTAATTATTTCAAAAAATATAAATTCCACATAATTATTTTTGAAAAAATACACTTTGGGTTTTATCATATAAAATTTTTTCTCTTATCAAACTGGTTACCTATTCATTTAAAGGTAAGGAACTGATATAATTATTATTTATAAGAATTTTCTATATAATATTATTAATAAAAACTTTAGTTTACTGTTTGTATATATATATATATATATATATATATATTTATAAAAAAATTTCCCAGACAATCAATTTATCAAATTCATCATTTTTTTAATGAAAGACAATTATCATAAATGAATAGATGGAATAAAAAATTTATTTATAAAAATATATTAAACAATAAGTAACAAATACATAATTACATAGCCGCTTATAAGATCCACATAAGACCCAAGGGTAAGTTGTATTGTGATTATAGAATATTGGGGCGGCTCTGATAACATTTCCTGAGTGGTAATATCTATTAACATGAAATTCTCACATAGGTGATTTGGGTCAAGGATAAAATCATGAAGCTAGGCATGGGCTTGGTAAAGATTATATCCTGGTGATGCCACCTCCTTTCTAAACTCCAAAAAATGGGCTTCGTATGGCCAGATTCAACTATATGGGGATATTCTCTCATTTTTATGTGTGGAAAGGATTCTTTTTTAAACACCTTATGTTAACATCAATTGGGTGATCACTACTCAATAACTATATTATAAATAGTAATGAAACAGAACGGTTATTTAGACCCAATAATGATAAAAAAGATTACAAGTGATTTCTATATAAAATATTTCATTAAAATAAAGGGAATTTTATTTCTAAAAGATTGGGTCATTACAAAATTCCCCCCTTAAGAAATTTCTGCCTTGAATGTTCCTTTTCCCACACCAAATAGATGAGGGAAGCTCTGCCTAATCAATTCTTTGGGGTACCATATTGCCTCTTCAATATAGTTGTTTCTCCACAATACCTTGACGAGGGGCATCATCTTATTTTAAATAACTTTTTCACTACAATCTAAGATCTTAACCATATTCTCTTCATAAAATATGTCATTCTGAAATAGTCCCACCTTTGGATTGAGTACATGTAATGGGTCAGGCATGTACAATCTCAAGATTAATACATGGAATACATCAGGTACTTTTGATAGGTTTGGATGGAGTGCTAGTCGATAGACCACCCCTCTGATGTGACCAAGGGTCTCAAAAGATATGATGTACCTTTCACTAAGATTTACCTTCTTCCCAAATATCATAACTCCCATCCAAGGTGATATACAGAGAAATACCATTCCTCTGACATCAAAATCTAGGTCTTGTTGATTACTTTCAACATAAAACTTTTGTTAGCCCAATGTAGCTTTAATGTGATTCTAGATGATCTTATCCACCTACACTATTTATTCGACCATTTATGGGCTTCAATGTTTTCAATCCCCAACTTCATCCCAACATGTCAGTGTTCTATACAACTTTCCATAAAGGGCCTCATACGAATCCATTTGGATGGTTGAGTGGAAACTGTGTTTGTAAGAGAACCCAATCAGAGGAAGATATTTATCCCACCCTATTTTAAGTCCATTGAGCATGATCTCAATATTTCCTAAAATGATTGGATAGTCTACTCAGATTGGCCATCAATTTCAGGATGGTGATTTGTACTAATGTTTATATTAGTATTTAGAACAGGTTGGACACTTTTCTAGAACATAGAGGGTAATCATGGATATTGATCATATAAAATCGATACTACTAAATCATGAAACCTTACCACTTCTCTGAAATATTTTCATGCTAGAAGATCCAGTGACAAATCCTCTTGAATTTTAATTAAGGTTGTAGTCATTGTATAAAAATCTATAATAACCTAGACAACATTATTTCCTCTATATGTCCTCATAAGTCTCGTGATAATGAACATGGTAAATTTTTCCCATTTCCAGTTTGGTATGGTTAATGGTTGCATAATTTTCTTAGACATCTCCCTCACAACCTTCACTTGATTACATTCCATGAACATTGATTTACACTAAGGAATATCCTCCTTCATGTTATCCCTCCAATAATGATCTCATATATCTCGATAAATCCTTGTGATTCCTCGGTGAATGTAGAAATTTGAACTATGTGCATCATCAAAAAGTTCATTCATTGACTCTAGATTTTATGGAACACATAGTTTTGACCCAAATATCATAATTATTTCTTCTATGAAATTTATCTCTATGGATTTCCCTTCTCTGATAGTTTCCACTTTCTTTTGAATTCCCACATAATCTTTTTATGCATCCTTTACCAATTCTAAACAAGGCAATTGAGCAATCATTTGTGAAAGGATTAATGATGTTCCCTTCTTTAATAATTCCATTTCCATCGTCATCAAATCTAAGAAGTTTGGATTCATTTCAAATATCATCAATGATAGAATCACTGGGTCATTTCTACTTAAATCATTTTCCACCCTGTTCAATTTCCCATGGTGGGAATGGATTGAGTAGTCATATTCATTAATCAGATCGAACCATCTTAATTGTCATATATTCAACTCTTCCTCTGTGAATATATACATGAGTATTTTGTGATCCATATATATTTCACACTTCTTCCAAAAGAGGTAATGTTTGTAAATTTTCAAGGAAAAGATTACTGCATCCAACTCCTGGTCATTTTTTGGATATATTTTTACTGAACATTCAATTACCTTGATGTATAGACAATGAATTTTTCATTTTTTATCATCACATAACACATATCTTTCTTCGAAGCATCACTAAATACCACAAAAGTACTCCCCTTGTGTGTAGTGTGAGCACATTCATAGTGACATGCCTCCATTTTAAGTCCTTGATGATCTCTTCACATTCATCATTCCAAAAATAAATAACTTTCATCCATGTTATCTAGGTAAGGGGGATTGAAGATCATGATTAATTTATGACAAATCAGTAATAATATCCTACTAACCCATGGAAGCTACAGATATCTATCATAGATGTTGGCCAAAAAAATCCTGCAATTGATTTGGTTTTAGAATTATCCACATATATCCCATTTCATGTTGTGATATTCTCTAAGAATGAAACATCATTCAACCATAACTGACACTTTATATACATTGAAGAGAGATTCCCCATTTTTGAGATCTCTAGTACAGTTCTTAGATGCTCCTTATGATGATCCCTGGATTTTGAGTATATTATAATATCATCGATAAAGACTGCAATAAAATAGTCATAGTTACAACGAAAGGCTCTATTTATAAAGTCTGTGATGATTTTTGGATCATTAGTGAGTCTGGTTGGCAATAATATGTTTCTATGGTTCTTGTATCTTTTACAATTAAGCAGTCTTGGGGTTATCCTCGTTCTTTACCCTTACATGGTAATAACTCAACCGCATATCCACCTTGATGATGTATTGTGCTCTTCATATCTGATCAAACAAGACATCAATTTTTGTAAAAGGATTATTGTTATTTTTTTTATTTTTTTTTTGAGATCCCGACAATCAATGTAATGGTACATTGGCCTATCCTTCTTCTTGAAGAAGAGGACTGCTCTACACCATGGTGATGCACTTGGGCATATAAAACCTTTATCCATAATCTCTTGTATTTCATTCTATAGATCCTCAAGATCCACAACCTCCATTCTATACGGATTACTATATATTGTAAAATCCCATGGTATAAGATCAACTGATAATTTTATATCTCTTTTAGGAGGAAGACCATACAATTATTTGAGAAAAACATCAGTAATTTCCCTCATAATAGGAATGTGTTTGAGGATGGTTCTTTCCATAGACGCAGTCATCTGATAAATATATTCATGCTCATAGGGAAGTAATGTCCATTAATTAGATGACGATTTTAAAGAAGATTCATCCTCCTACTTGAACTTATATAGAATCGGGGGATGATTCACAATATGTAGTGTGATTTAACAGTTATGGAAATTTATATTGACTTTATATGGGGATATACAATCCATTCCAAGAATTGCGTCAAATTATAATAGTGGTAGTTTTACTAGGTATTCTAGGAATTTAAATCCACAAATTATGATAGGGGATGAGTTATAATACTAGGATGCAATAATTTTTCCCTTTTTCATTCTCAACAACATCTATATTTCAATGATTTTTTGTGGTGTTTGGATTGTTCATCTAAACATTCAGGATATAAAATATTTCATTGAACCATAATAAAGAAGTATATTCACTATTCTTGAATGAATAACTAGTGTACCTATCCCCACGTCATTTTTGGGATTCACTTTGGTGGTAGTGATGGAAATATCTCATCCTTTATACCTTGTAGGTTATTGGATCCCTCTGAAAACCCTTGGTTTAGGGAACTGGTTTTCTTAGTGCCTTGGTTTGTTGTAGTTATTCCAATGAACAATGTTTTGAGGGTATCACTAATAATTACTCTATTCTATCATAGTATTGTGTTTTTATTATCAATAATTAATGTCCAGGTTCCCTTATCTTCCGCACCTAAAGTGTTTCCTCATTACCTTAAGGTAATTTCCAATGTGCTTCTTTCCTCACATTTAGAATTTATGGTGCTGTAATTTCAAAACACTGTTGTATTTATCCATTATGCCTCTAGAAATAATGTCCACTTTCTACTATATATCCTCATGATACCATTGAGATTCCTTGATATCCACTTTGACTTTGAGGGAACATCATAAATTTTCCTTATAGTTATCGAAGTCACAGATTCCTATGGCTTTCCATAGAATATTTTTTGACCCACCAATGAAATGGAAAACCATGCATTCATGGGTAACAAAAAGCTGAAGGCATATCTTGAAATCCTTGTGATGTTTTCCTTGTATACTCTGATGGATTAATCGTCTTTTTTTCTTGAGGGAAATAATTTCCTTTTCCATGTTATGTTATAGGGTTTTACAAAAATCATTATTTAAAAACATTTTCCAGAAATCCATCAATTCAAATCCCATGATCTCGTACCCGGGCATCATATTTCTTATCAATGTACCCCATTGATCATTTTAACCATATATATTATAAGATTTCAAAAGAACCATCTCTTGTTTTAAACATTTATGGATAATGAATATCTTATCAATGATGTTTATCCAATGTTTGGTGATTCAGGGATCAGATGATGAATTGAAATTAGAAGTCCATTATATCATGACACTCTTTATTGGAGATTTTTCATTCTTAGGGGGTGGAGGAAAATCTTATTGACCAATGATTCAATTCGAAACTTGAGTTAACTGAGAGGGTATCATGAATTTTTTTGATTCCTACTCCCATCAGATTGGTAGTATCATTAGAATAGTCACCACATTGATCTTCACATCAGTTGATAGCCTAAGCCCTCCTATTACCAGCGATTGGCTATAATAAAACAAAAGTTAGTGGTAAGTATTTCAAAATATTAAACACATAAATTGGAATCCAATGCCAAAAGGGGAAGCTTATTAATAAAATTTATTTCCTTAGCTTATGAATTTATAGGCTTAAATCTATGTTATACTTGATCTACCTTACAACCTATATTCTTAGGTGCATTTTTTATAATTCCCTTAATAACGGTTCATACTAATCTTATGAATTTACCAAATAATTTCCCTTGCAGTGTTGAACCAAGAGTGAACCACATCCCGTTATTGGTCATTAGTTCCAGTTTCAGTCTTTCTCAAAGTAGAGTTTTTGGGTTTTACCCCTTGATATTCTATGCCAGACCCACTCAACATGTTCATATCCTGACAGGGATGTATTTTCATAATCAACCAATTACTCTATACTTACCAAAATTTTGGGATTATTTTCTTAAACTCGGTATTTTCTGTAAGTATTTCACTATATTTTTATAAACTAAATCCCAAAAATAATTAAACATATCCTCTAATACCTACTATAACAACTCTGCTCTTTATTACGCGCTTAAGAATGATTTATTACATAAAATGGAACTTAATACAACACATAATATTGAGAGGTCTTGTGTCGTTGGGGATTAGGAACATTACAAGACAACATAAGACATAAAAATACAATATTTTTATTGAAAAATCCTTTTACATGACTATAAAATTCCTTCATACTTAACATTTCATTTAATAAACTGAGGACATACATAAAAAGGGTTATCTTTAAATCCTAGTAAGGGAGTAAAAAAATTACATGATGAATAAAATACATGTTAGTAAATAATAATATCAATGGAGAACAATATATACATGAACATAAATTCTTGATATACCATGATTATCAAAACAAGGAAATATGGTCGCAACATATAACAAGATATTAGCTTGATACAAGACTGGTTGAACATGTATTAGTATGAGTAAACACTCGTTTCACATGAATTCGCATGAGTAAACCCACATTGAACATGAATTAGAAAGAGTAAACTCTTATTGCACATGGTGAATCATGATACTAAACATTACACAATGCATTGGTGTGCTATCAGGGTGCACCCTTTATAAAAATTTCATTTCATGCATAAGTGTGCCACATGGATCATATAACAAGGAATCATTCAACATCATAAGTTATTCCAAGACTAAGGAATTTAGAATACATAAATGTATGTATAATTAAATATTTATATGTGCATAAATATGAATACCCTTGATAGTGAAATCGGTATGGTATTCATTATATGATGATTTTGGCATAGAAAAACGTGGTGTAATTATGAAAGCATAATGTCGTCATATGGAAATTCATAATTTGGGTTGATGAGAGAGAAAGGGGTTTCTAAAAATATTTACATGATATATATAGTAAGGGAATCATGGTACATAATATCCAAACATATGAAATGGAATTTAGATGCGTAATATGGGATAAATACTTGAAAGTAAATAATATGAGAGAAATCCCTTCATGAATTTCATCGTTGTAACAGGTGTACAAGGAAGGCATCAATGAGAGAGAAAGTGGTATATAATCTTTCAAACATAAAAAGATTAGTATGTTGGTGGTTAAAAATCATACCACAACATTTGAAATTGAAAATAAAATGGTAGAAATACATTAAGATTCTTGGATAAAAATTAGAAAGGAAATAATCTATTACTTGAGTGTGTGGCTTCAAAAACAAGAAGAGTGGATTATTAAGAGCTTGAGGCACCTAGGTAGGATTTTAGGGAGGATATGGAATTTTAGTTACGTGTTATAAAAATTGTTATTGAATAGAAGTGGCATCATTGGTGGGTTTATATAGGAAAGGAGAGCGTAATTCGTTAATATTTCAAATACTTTTGTTTTGGAACCTATTAAATTAATTTTTCCAAAACACAAACGTTACCATGATTTTTGCTCATGGTTTTTCCAAATTAAAGTGTAAAAAAATTATTTTATAAGTCAAATTGCTGAAAATTTGTGCTTATGAAGAGGTGAGTAACATTATTAAAGAAATGGATTTAAAATCATAAAGTATATTATACAATTTGGTGGATTCTCTAAGGAATTCTAAAATATGTAAAAAAATAAAAAATCATATTATTATAATGGAAAAACATGTATTGAGATGATAATACCCATTATAGTATATATTACTTCATTTTAGGTCATTATAATGTCATAAAACATATTATATATTTATACAGTATTTAATTTTTTCCCAAAAATTGGATTATCTCAGAAAATTATAAAAAATTCACTTTTGGATAAATTTTAAATCATAATTGAAATAATAATATTCATTTTATCAAAATAATTTTGTAAATGTGTGAATTTTCACTTTTAAATGAAAATCAATAATTAATTAAAATTCATGAGTTTTGGCAAAAATAGTTTTCAAACCTTAATAAAAATTTTATTTGACTTGATAAAAATTCTATACAGAAATTTTATTCATTAAAGTAATTTTAAAATATTATTTTATTAAAATATTAATTTTTTCAAAAAATTCATTAATTCCACAAAATATATTTTTTAATATTACACTTTCTATTTTATCATATAAAAAATATTTATCAAACTGATTACTTAACCATTTATTGATAAGGAACAGATATAATTATTTTTTATAATAATTGTTTTTATAATTTTATTAATAAAAACCTTAGTTATATATATATATATATATATATATATATTTCTAAAATGTACATTTTTTACCCAGAGAATCAATTTATCAAATTCATCATTCTTTTAAAGAAATACTATTCTCATAAAGGAATTATGGAATAATAAATTTATTTTCAAAAATAGATTACAGAATAAATAACTAATACCATATTACCTAAACCTTTATAATACCCAAATAAGACCTTTCAGTAAGGTGTGAGATGGTGACATACTCTTGTGGCGACTCAGATTACATCGCCCGAGAGGTAATCTCTATTATTTGAACTTCTCCCATAGGAAAATCCGGTCAAACATAACATGTTAAAGCTAGGATTGGGCATAGTCTAGAGAAAATCATTGCGATGCTATCTCCATTATGAGCTCTAGAAAAATAATATTTTTATGACCTGATTCTACTGGATGGGTTCATCCTCCCCTTTTTCTGTGTCGAAAGGATTATTTTTTTAAACACCTTCTATTTATATTAGTAATGTGGTATCTGTTAAATGGCTATACTATCAATGTTAATAACACAAAATGGTCATTTGAAACCAATAATTATAAAAAAAATAGTTCACCTGAATTATATATCTATAAGTTATTAATGGAAATTGAAATTTATTTATAAATTATTGTGTCGCTACAACATTACACCGTTAATAAATTTATCCATGAAATTTCTATTTCCCACAATAAAATATATGAGGTTAATTTTTTCACATAAATTCATCAGGTTCCCATGATTCGTTATCAAACTTGTGGTTTCATCACAAAACCATGATGAGGGGTATCATCTTATTTCATAAAACGTTTTCACTACGATCTATGCTCATCACTAGCTTCTCATTAGAGGAGCGGTCATTCTACAATGGTACCACCTCTGGATTGAGTACATGTGATGGGGTAGTTATGAACTTTCTCAAGAGTTATACATGGAATACATCATGTACTTGTGATAGGTTTGGTTGGGGTTCTATTTTATATGTTACCCCTCTGATGCGATCAAGGATCTCAAAAAAGATTATGTAACATTGACTAAACATTCCCTTCTTCCCAAATATCATATCTCCCTTCCATGGTGATATGTGATGGAATACCATATCCCTGACATCAAACACTAATTCTTGTCGATTATAGACATCATAGCTATTTTGTTGACTTCAATAAGCTTTAATGTGATGATAGATAGTCTTAACATTCTCCACCATTTCGTAGACCATTTAGAGACCTAGAAGTTTTCACTCCCTAACTTCATCCCAATATGCCAATGTTCTACACCACTTCCCATAAAAGGCCTCATAAAGATCCATTTGGATGCTTGAGTTGAAACTATTTTTGTAAGAGAAATCAACCAGAGGAAGATGATGATCTCATCCTCCATTCAAGTCCATTGAGAATGCTCTCAAATGTCCTCAAATGTTTGTATAGTCTACATAAATTTCCATCCAATTTGAGGATGATAATTTATAATGAATCCCTGCTTATTATACAGAGCATGTTGGAGACACTTCTATAACATACATGCGAATCTTTGATCTCAGTCAGATATAATCTATACCGGTACACCACGTAGCCTTACCAATTATCTGATATTTATTCGTGCTAGTTAATCCAATGAAAATTTTCCCATATTTCAATGAATTTTTAATTATTTTTACGAAGATAAACAATAACCCAGATATTATTTTTTCCTTTGGATGAGTTCAGAATTATGATGACAATGTACATAGTGATGTTTTCCCATTTTCATGTGGGTATGGGTAATGGTTGATTCATACTCTTAGAGTTCTCCCTCCCAACCATAACTTGAGGACATATAAATCACATTGATGTATACTCAAAAATCACCTCCTTCATGTTATCCCACTAATAATCCTCTCATATATCTTGATAATCCATGTGTTTTCTAGGTGAATAGAGAAATTAGACCTATTTGCATCATCCAAAAGTTCATTCATTAATTCATGATTTGATTGAACACATATTCTTGACCCAAATATCACATTTACTTCTTCATTAACATGGATATCTATGGATTTCTCTTTTATGATAGTTTCCACTTTTTTCGGAATTACTACATCATCCTTTTAAGCAACCTTTAACCATTCAATAATAGATGGTTAAGTAATCATTTTTAAAAGTATTGATGATGTTTTTTTCTTTATGATTCCCATTTCCATCATCATCAAATCTATGAATATTGGAACCTTTTCAAATCATATTAATGATAGAATCATTGTGTCTTTTATACTTATAGCATTTGCCTCCTTGTTCACCATCCAATGGGGGTAATGTATGGAGCAGTCAAGGTCTTTGATCATCTCTAACCATCTTCATTTGTGAATATTCAACTCATTCTATGAGAATTTATACTTATGGATTTTGTGATCCCTATATATTTCACACTTCTCCCAAAATATTTAATGTAACCAAATTTGAAGGCATAGATTACTGCAAAAAACTGTAGATCATGTGTTGGATATTTTTTCTCATGAACTTTCAATTTCCTTAAATCATAGAAAATGACTTTTTCATTTTTCATCAACACACAACTCATTCCCTTCTTTGAATCATCACTGGATACCACAAAAAGATCTCCACATGTGGGTAGTGTAAAAATGAGCATAGTGATAAGCCTCCTTTTCAACTCCTTGAAGATCTCATCACATTCATCATTCCAAAAAAACCTAACTCCCTTCCATGTTATCTTTTTAAGAGGGTTTTACAATCACGATAAATTTCTCACAAATCGGCGTTAATATCTTGCTAACCTAAGGAAGAAACGAATATCCATTACAGATGTTATCACCCACATGCCCTCAATTTATTTTGTTTTGAAATATCCACATATATCCCATTACATGTGATGATATTCCCTAATAATGAGACTTCAATGAATAATAACTCACACTTTATGTACATTGCAGAGAACTTCTCCTTTTGCGAGGTCTCTAGTACAATGCTTAGATTATCCTCATGCTCCTCCTTGGTTTTAGAGTATAATTATAATATCGTCTAGTAATACATTAACAAATTTTTCAAGGTAATATATAAAGAATCTATTTATCAATTCCGTGGTGATTAATGGGGAATTAGTGAGTCTAAAATTAAATACTATGAGTTTATGGTACATGTACCTTGTACGATAATCAGTCATCAGGATATCCTCCATCATCACCCTTACATGGTAATATCCCAACCAAAGATCCTCCTTGGATATGTATTGTGATCAAAGTAGCATACCAAAGAAGTCTTCAATTTGTGGTAAAGGTTAATTTATATTTATCATGATTTTTTGAGCATTCTATATTGAATCTAATGGCACATTGACCCATCCTTCTCCATGACAAAAAGGACTAGTGCAACCAATGGTGAAGCACTTGGGATATAAACCCTATATCTAGATTTTATTATTGTTTCTTCATTAGATCCTCAAGCTCCAGAACTTTCATTCTATATTTTTTCAAGGTTATTGGAAAATCCCCATGTATAAGATCAGTCGACAATTTGTAATCTATTTTTTGGGGAAGACCAGGAAATTCCATGAGAGACACGTCTGCAAATTCCATCACAATAGGAATTACATTGAGGCTGGTTCCTTTTTAGACTCAATCATTTGAGCAATAATGAATTCTCATGGGGATGTAATATCAATGCTTCAGATGATAGTGAAAAAGAAATTTAATTATCCTACTTTCACTTGTATAGAATTGGGGGCTCAATTCAAAATAAGTAGTGTGATTTTCCTCTCATATAAATTTATGTTGCCTTTATATAGGAAAATCCAATTCATACCAACAATTTCAATAAATTATAATAGAGGGAGTATAACCAAGTTTTTGGAGAAGTTCAATCCACCAATTTTGATAGGGGTGGATTTATATTCTTGGAATGAAATAAATTGTCCATTTTTAATTCTCACCAACATAAATACATCCATGATTTGTGGTGGTGGTTTCATTGTTCTACTAAACATTATGGATATCAAATATTTCATAGAAACAGAATCAAAAAATATGTTCACTGTTCTTGAATGAATAACTATCATAAAAGTCACCACATTGTTTTCAGGATTCAAATAGGTCGTAGTGATGGAACAATCACACCCTTTCTGCATTAGAGGTTTTTGGTTACCTCAAAACCCATGGATTAGGGAACTAATTTGCGAAGTGCCCCGGTTCATGGTGGTTGTTGCAATGAACAATGTGTTGATGGTCTAATAGAGTGTTCCTCCCCTCTGGCACAACAGTGGGTTTTTATTATCAGTAATTAATGTCCATGTGAAATTCTATTCAACACATAAAGCATTTACTTATCCCCTTCAAGAAATTTTCAATGTGCTTTTTTCCACACCATTGGATAGTGGGGTGATGGAATTTCATAGCACTGTTGGATTTACCCATCGCGTTGCTAGAATTAATTTTCACTTTCTGCTTCTTATTTCCCTGATACCCTTGTGATTATATGATCTCCATTTTGAATTGGATGGAACATCAGACAGTTTTCTTAATGCTATAGAAGTCACAGATCGCTTGGTCTTTCTGTCAGCTAGGTTTTAGAACCCCAAAGAAGCAGTCAACCTTGCATTCTAGGTTAACAACAATATCGAAGGCGTATCATGAAATCCTTGTTATTTTTTCTGTGTACGCTCTAATGGATTCATCATCCTTTTTTCTTTAGGTAAAAGAAGTCCATTTATATCTTAATTCATAGGGTGTGAAGAAAATATTAATTTAAAAACATTTCTCAAAATCCATCTATTCCAATACCTCGATCTCTTCTTCAAGCATCATATTTTTATTCAATTTACTCCATTGATCATCCTCACCCACCATAAGATAAGCATCTAGAAGAACATTCTATTTTTCAAAACATTCATGGATATAAAATATCTTATCAATGCAGTAGATCCATTGTTCTAATATTGATATATCTGATGATCAATTGAATATAGAATGTCGTTGTCTCATTAAGCTCTCCATTGAATCTTGTTATTTTTTTGGGGGTGAACATTCCTATTGACACATGTTTTTGTTAAAAACATGAGTTAAATGAGAGACTATCATGATGAAGTTTGTGATTCCCACTCCCATCAGACTGGGAATATCATTTGAACAATAATCACATTTATCATCGCTTTGGTTGTTAGCCGGAGATCTCTTATTAGAGGCCATTGGATAAAATAAAAGGAAAATTAGTGGTAATTATTTTAAAATATTAAACACATAATGGTGATTGTAATAAAAAAAGGTACAACTTATAACATAAATTTATATCCTTAACTTATGAATTTATAGGCTTCAATCTATATTATCCATGATAACTTCCAAACATATATTCGAAGGTGTATTTTTTTAATTCCGTTAATAATGGTTTATAATAATGTTATGAATAAAAAAATCACATCTCCTAGGAGTGGCATACCAAGAGTGCAGTATGTCATGTTATAGTGCACATGTTTCAGTTTGAGTATTGTATAAAGTGGTGTTTTTGGGTTTTACCCCTAGATACATCTATTCTAGAGCCACCTCAACCTGTTCATATCCATATAGGGATGTATTTTCTTGATCAACCACTTACTCAATACTCACCAAGATTTCGATATTATTTTCTAATAATTATTATTATTTCTAAATATTTCACTAGATTTTTATAACCCTAATCCCAAAAATAACTAAACCTAATCATTATTACCAACTATAACAAACATTCTCTTTATTACAAACATAAAAATTATTTATTACTTAAACTAGCACCTAATAAAACCTAGAAAATCAAGAGGTTCAGTGTCAATGGAAATTAGGAACATTACCTGAAAACTTATGATATAAAATACAATAGCTTTATTAAAAACTCTTTTTACATGACTATTACATTACTTCATACTTAACATTGCATGGGATAACCTGAGGACATACATAAGAATAGGGTGAGCTGTAGAGCCTAGCAAGGGAGTAAACAAGGAATTACATGAATAATACAATAAATTTTCAGAAATAGTAATAACAATGGAGAACAAGAGTATTATGAACATAAAGTCAGGATATAGCCTGATTATCATAACATGTAAATGTGGAAACAACATATAACATGATATTAGCCTGACCCATGGTTCATTGCACATGGATTAGCATGAGTAAATTCTCATTTTAGAAGAATTAGCACAAGTAAACCCTCATTGATAATTAACTAGAATGAATATAACTTCATTTTAAAAGTAAACCCAAAATGATTAGTTATACATTTCCTTAAATTCGTAGTAAGGATGAAAATATAGTGGAAACTTTCATAAATAACCATAAACATTTAAGGAAATGTATAACTAAAAAAAATCATTTTCAACGTGAACATCATCATAATATGGCAGAAATAAAACTAAATAATTTTATTTACTTATTCACATGGATGTCATACTAATTGAATAATCAAATGCAATATCCACAACCACTTTCATAATGATGGAATGCATAATGCCAGAATATCATAACCACATAGTCAAGGCCTTGTTCCAAGACTAAAAAGAATATTTTGTCAAGGCCTTGTTCCAAGACACTAGTTTGTTTCATGAGACCTTCTAATGCATTGATAATCTATAGCGGGCTCCACTCGTCACTTATTAAGTCCAATGCATTCGTTATATGAACAGGTTTAGACATAACATAAACATTTGTATTAAAAATAGCATATGAAATGTGAATAATTTCTCCATAAACAATGAATGGTATAAAAAAAACACATCCACCATCAAAAATATCACAAAACCTTCAATACAATATGGAAGTTATGTATCATAATAAATCAATTTCATATAATCTTAAAATCAATCAAAGGATGGTGACATAGATGAAATCAAAACTATTTGAAAGAATTATCTCTTTTTTTAAAATCATTTAAAATTCACATAATTATAAAAGGAAACATTTAATTTGAAAATATTTTTATAATATTGTAAGGGAAGATTAAATGATTTTATAATGGCAGAAAATATCCACACCCGCAGTATAATTTGATAAAAGACATTCTTACCTTAATTCTGTCGAAAAGGTTAAAAAGGACATTGTTTGGAAGACGACGAAAATATTACTTTTTAAAGATCTTATAAAAATTAAAATAAGGTATAAATTACTTTAACCAATATTCTATAAAATAGTAATAATGATTAGAAATACATTTTTAAGAAACATGGATTTGGTTGATAAAGAGGTTATAATAGATACTTACGTAAAAAACTCGAATAATAAAAAGATAGTGAAATTAACCCTTACCTTGTACTTTTCCTCGGTTAAGGGTAGGTTAACCTATTTTATAAGAGTGAAATAATTGTTATTAAATTATTCAAGAATCATATACATTAATATGATATCATATATTATCTTTTAACGTTTCTTTGTTAATAATATCTTAGTATTATCATTGTTTCGGGTGATAACTTACTCGTTTCATTTTATATGTTTTGTTACATAAGTCAGGTTTGTTAAGGATATTTTGTATCTTATTTATATACAGAATGATATCAAGTCCTTAAACATTATTTTTAATCATAAAATGAGAATTATACTTTCATGGATAGATGGGGAATGAATCTCATCGCGTTCGTGGGGACGGTAGTCCGTACGTACGCACGATCAACAATATCATTATTTTGATATTAAACTAATATATAATTGGATGGTATATCATATATAAAGAATCCTTATAATGTGATATTCATTATTTACATCAATTACACATCATTATCATATCCATACAAATAATAATTTTTTGAACAATAATTACATCACAACGAGGAGACGGTAAGTCGTACATACGCACGTATGCTGAATTGTCATTCAAAGGATGGATAGAATAATGAATATGGTTATACCATAATTATAATAACATCACAGTATATATAATATATAGGAGTAATTATTTTATAATGGAAAAAAAATAATACATTGAAAAAGAAAGGAACGTGAAAGAGGGTGGTGAAAATATGACATCTACTTCGGGTTCTTCCTTTTGATTTGATCAAAAGGGATCCATAGGTTGTCTTTATGATCAAACTAAGACCTCTAGGTTGAATTGAGGGATGTTTAGAGAATATTTGGGAAGGTTTAATCTGAACCAAATGTCTTTTATGGTGTGAATTATAGGGAAGGGTAAGTGCCCCTTTATAAGAGGGGTGAGGGGCACCTTTGGAAAAGCTAGAAATATTATTTTATAATAAATTAATATTTACATTCCAATGGCTCCAAAGTGGATTATTTAACGTTTAATGTGGGGATAGGTATAATAAAACTCAACCAATAGGTTTTATATATGTTTGGGTCACTATATTATCCTTATATTTTTTATTTAACTCTTAGTTAAATAGGTTCACATTTACCATGCCTCTTTGTATTTTTATATTATATAGTCAATAAACATACTATAAACTTCCAAGAAACCCTCATGTGGTCAATTAATAATACAAATAGCATTATATAAGTCCTTTTGTCGAACCTATGATTTTTAGGAATAGAATATCAATTAATAATATAATATTTGTTTTAAAAACTCTTTTTTGTCAATTTTGACACTATTTAATAATTGATTTTTGTTAAAGTCCTAAAAAATATATTAATTCAAACCAAATTAATTTAAGAAATAATAACATGTCATATTATCCAATATAATTTTTGGATTTCATCACAACTTTCAAATTATATTTATTTTAACATTTATAATACTAATTATTTGATTCTTTCATTAATAATTAAAATACCGCATCATTATTATGTCATAAAGAAATTTATTTATTAAATTTATAAATTTTTTAAATAAAATACCATTATGTATTAAATCGTCTTATATCTATAATGAATATTTATAGTCAAAAATATAACATATATAACCCTATGTAAAAAAAATTCTAAAAAATATGTGATTATGTCATTTTTGAAATTTATTTAACTTAATTAATATAAGTGTCATTATCACTTTCATGGGGATCCATAGGGTCCCAAAATCGACCAAAATATGAACATGGTCAGAAATGTATCAACCAATAGGTTTAGGAAACGTTTTAGGGTAATTTATTATTATTATTATAAAATTGTTTACCCGTATTTACCAGATTTACGCTTTAACCATGGTAAATAAAATATTTACTGAAGTAATTATTCAAAATGTCTAAAAATAAAAGTTACCTATTTACACAATTTATACCTCCTGATTATAAATATGGAATCAATTTTTCTAAATTCAAAACATAGAATTGGTAGAAATTAATTTAATATTAATTCCCGTAGGTAAAACTAAGAGTGTGTTTTTAAGAGATAAAAGTTATCAAAATATTGACACTTGATTATGTCGAGTTTAATTGTAAAATTATGTCCAATGCCCAAAATTGGATTAAATGGTAAATATATAATCTAATTATACTCCAAAATCACCCAAATTCATAATTTATCACAATTAATTACTTCAATTAAAAAAGGTTGTTTTTAATTAAAATTTAGTAATTTTCACTCTTCATCAAAATATGAAAGTTATCCGAAAAGTACCAAAAAATCACCATAAGATAATTTTGATATTCCGAATCCAAAAATAAAGGTTATTTTGAAAGATCAAATATATAAAATTTTAAAAAGTGGCTATTACTATTCATAATGGTTAGTTTGATTGGTTGTGGTGTGTGTTAGAACTCAAAGTTACGTACAACACACGCTATTGTATTATTCAAAGGGAAGCTTACCATGGAGGCATGAGGTGTTACATTCTTCCCTCCTTCAAATAACTTCATCCTCAAAATTTCTAGAATACTAATTCTTAAAAAGACTCATGTGGTTCTTCATCATATGTTCCTCGAGTTCCCACATTGTCTCTTCCATCATATGGATTCACCATAGAAGTATTACCAGTTGAGTCTTCCGGTTTCTCAGTAATTGTTCTCTAATATCAAGAATATTGACAGGGTCTTTGCAATAAGACAGATCGGGTTCCAGTTCTAATTTTTCATAGGTGAGTACATGCATTGGGTCAGGCATGTATTTTCTCAGCAGTGATACGTGGATCACATCGTGAACTTAAAAGAGACTTGTCGGTATTGCCAAACAGTAAGCTACAGCCCCAATTCGTTCTAGAATTTTGAATGGACCGATGTACATGGGACTCAATTTACCTTTCTTACCAAAACGTGTCGCACCCTAAAATAGAAATACCTTTAAGAAAACATGGTCTCCTACCTGAAATTCCAAATCCTTCCTTCAGTTATCGTCATATCTCTTATGCCTACATTGATATGCTTTGATGTGTGTTTGGATTACCTTCACCTTTTCTATCGTTTCATCCACATGTTCTGGTCCTATGAGTTTTTTTTCACAAACATCATCCCAACAGGATGGTGTGCGACATCGTTTTCTGTATTACGCTTTTTATGGTGCCATATGAATACTTGAATGGAAGCTCTTGTTATAGAAAAATTCTACCAGAGGTAAATATTGATACCACACACCCATAAAATCATGTGAACATGATATCAACATGTCTTCTAATGTTTGAATAGTCTATTATGATTTTCCATTAGTTTGGGGGTGGTAGGCAGTGTTCAAATGGTATTCAGTATCTAAGGCCTTCTAAACTCTCTTCTAGAATCTTGTAGTAAAATGATGATGACAATTAGAAACCATTGATATGGGTACTCCATGAAGTCCCAAAACATCATTAATATATAGTATTTCTATACATTCAAGTTTTAGATCTACACTTATAACAAGAAACTGTGATGTGTTGGTAAGACGATCAACAACGACCCATATTGTATAGTTCCTTCTAGGAGACATTGGTAGTACCATGACCAATTCCATAGTTATATTATCCCATTTCCACTCAAGTATGGGAAGTGGTTTCAATACTCCTCCAGGCTGTTGCCTTCCATCATTAACTTGTTTACAAACCATACATCTTGACACAAAATCAGGAATCTCCATCTTTATGTTGTCCCACAAAAAATGTTCCTTGAAATCTCTATATATTTTGGTTCTCCAATGGTGTATAGAGAAATAGGAACTATGAGAATCATCGAATAATTCTATTTTTAGATTTGGTATATCGGGAACACAAATTCAGTACCCAAATTTCAAAATTTCATGTTCATACACAAAGTCACTCAATCTCCCATCATTCACCGCTTTAATATTTTTTTAAACTCTTCATCATCGGTCTGAGAACTCTTTATCCTTTCTAGGAAATATAGTTTGGCATCCATTTGAAATAGTATTGATGTTTCACCTTCCATGGTGAGTCCCTTATACATCTTTTCTATATCAATGTATATATGATCTTTTTCAACTCTCATCTTTTTCAAAACTCCATGACCCTTTCTACTCAATGCATATGACATCTTATTTGCCTTCCTTGGGTGGTAGTGTATCATGCAATCATAATCCTTGAGTAGTTTAAGCTTTTACCTTTGCCTCATGTTCGGTTCTTTCTATGAAAAAATCTACTTTAATCTCTTGTGATCAGTATGAAACTCACATTTTTCACCATAGAGATAGTGTCTCCACATTTTCAATGCAAATATTATAGCTGCTAACTCAAGATCATGAGTAGGATAGTTCTAGTTATGAACTATCACCTGTCATGACGCATATCCAACAAATTTATTATTATGAATTAGGACACAACCAAGTACTTTCATCGATGCATCACTAAAAATAATGAACACGTCATTCCTCGATGGTAGATTAAATAAAGGAGCATGGACTAATCTTCTTTTTAGATCTTCAAAACATTCTTCCCAATATTTTTTCCAAACAAATTTAACCCCTTTACTTGTGAGCTTCATTAATGGTTTATCCAATCGGAGAACATTCTGGACACAATGCCAATAATAACCTACAAAACCAATAAAATTGCATACCTTGGTTATACTTGTTCGTTCGGTCCATTCCTAGATTTTTATTTTCTTAGAAGGATCAATAGAGATTCCATCTTTAGGGACATTATGGACAAGAAAAGAAATCTCTTGAAAATAGAATTCACATATTCTAAACTTTCCATATAATTCATGTCTTCTCATAGAATTCAATATAATTTGCAAGTGATTATCCTGATCTTATTAGATTTTTGAGTATACCATGATATCATCAAAAAATACCCCCACAAAATCATTGAGATATTCCATGAAAATTCTATTTCTTATATCCATTAATACAAAGGGTGCATTAGTCAATCCAGAAGGAATTACTGTAAACTCGTAATATCCATACCTGGTTCGAAATGCTATCTTCGGAATGTATCCTTTATTCACACACAACTGATGGTATCCAGATCGAAGTTCAATCTTTTAAAAGTATTGAGTTCCATGCATTTTTTCATATAAATTATCAATACGAGGTATGGGATACTTGTTCTATATTGTTATACCATTTATTTCTCTATAGTCGATACATAACCTCATATATCAATCTTTTATCATAACAAAAAGGACAGGGGATCCCCATGGAGAAACACAAGGCTGAATAAATACCTTATTACTCAATCCCTCTAGTTGTTTCATTAGTTCAACTAATTCCATAGTGGCCATTCTATAAGGGGTCTTCGATATAGGCATTGAACCAGGAATTAAATTGTTACGACCCGTCCTCGGGGCCCGTGTCGTGACTACCCCAAGCCCGCCTTCCATAGGCCAGGGGCTAGAGACAAGCACCAAAGGCATAAATCCTGATAACTAGGAAGGAATTTCCTTAATAATGTAAACAAAACATCATAGAGTATAAGTGAAAGTAATACACTAAGAACTAAAGAAAGTGTTGAAAAGTAAGTGGTCCAAAATACAAAGCCAATTGAAAGTACAGTTACAACTGAACGAATGTACAACAGAAAAAGACAAATAGCTAAAGAAAGGAAGAATCTCCTAGGTCGTCCTCCTCGGATCTTACCTGAAGGGTAGGTAGAGATAGCGCAGCTCCTGGATCGTCCACCACGGATCCTACCTGAAGGGTAGGTACAGATAGCACAGATCCTGGATCATCCACCACAGATCATCCACCACGGATCCTACCTGAAAGGTAGGTACATATAGCCTCCACAATTCTCTCTCTCGTCAACCTCCTCTGAGTGTCGTCTTGTCATGAAGTCCACCTCCGGATACTGACTCGTCATTAGGTCCACCTCCGGGTACCATCGAGTCCTCGAACACTCGGCCTCTGTCAACGATGCCCGATGTCTGCAAACAACACAACGAGGCGCGGGCATATCCCATATATGGGTGAGCATACTATACTCAGTAGGGACCCCAAGACCCTCAAGGTCTCACTAAATCAAACAAGGACAACCACAAAGTAGGATTTCAACAGATAACCCTTACTTAGGTATAAGCCCATACTTATATCTATTCTATCAAGTAACCCATCTCAATCATGAGGAAACACAAAGGTTATGAAATCAACGGATAACCACTACCTAGGTATATGACCATACATATACCTAAGTTATCAAGTGACCCATCTCAATCATGAGGTAACACAAAGGTCATAAACTCAGCTCAAACCAGTATTTTCATTATCAAAATAGTAACTGCTGAAGAGCCCAGTCTCTAGAGAGTACAGAGATCATGTCACGTTTCTAAGGTACTCCTCAATAACCCATGACTGTTGAGGTACTCCTCCTATCGAGTACCACAGGTCAGCCACCCAAACACAATAGTACTTCCCGCCGAGGTCTGCCACCCAAACACATTAGTGCATCCTCCATAATTTCCTGTAGAGGTACTCTCCGGATGAGTACCATAGGTCTGCACACAACTCAGTAGTGCTCCGTCCACCATGTGTCTGCACCCAATCAATGTAGTGCTCCGTCCACTGGGCTAGTTGACTCACTCCAAGTCGAGTCAGTCAAGCAGTCGTCTGGTCTCAGCCGGCTACATGGTCTCCGTACTCCGTACGCTCGTCTATAGGAGGGTCCACTCCACGAGAAACAGGTTGATACTCCAAGTATAACAAAGTCCCATGAATAAATATCTCAAAGGACCTCCTCGTCATAGTCGTCTCAACACAACAAACTACGCATCAATCAGACTCATGGTCTGTGAGTTATTAGCCATTTCGTCCCCGGGGCCTGGTTGGTTTCGTGTGCGAACCAACCCGGCCGTATTTCAACTGTACCATGAACATTCATTGGGTATACTCATAGGAACCATTTCTAAACATGATCACCGATGCCGCCGACGGTTCGTCAAATGGACGTCTGGTCTGAAAGTTGGCAGCTTTTCCATTCCAGGGGCCCAGTTGGATTTCAGGTATAATCCAACCCGACTACTATCCAACTGCATCCAAATCTCAGGGAATGTATGTGAAAAGTTCTGTCTCATCAATAGGAATCCAACAAAGATGACGACACATCAATCAAACGTCCGAATTTCATGTTATAAGTGTTTCCGCTCTGAGGGCCCGGTTGGTTTCGTGATCGAACCAACCTGGTTGTACCCAAAGTTCCCCAAAACCTTGATTGTAATATACCGAAACGACCATCTCGATCCAAGGATCGCTACTCAACTAACGGTGCGTCGATCATAGGTCTGTAGCCCATTTTATGGACAAAAGACCAAAAGAGATCCGAAATGGGGGGTCTGGGCCAGGCCCAGCCCACCCCCCCCCCCACCCCCCTAGGTTGGCCTGAACTGGGTCAACCCGAACCGGGTATGGGTCCATCCCGGATGGGTGCGGCCCGGCGTGAGAACACCCGCACGGCCTGTTGGTCGTGCCGTTGCGGAAAGGGGGAGTGGGGGGGGGCAGTTTCCCCCTTGATTGAAATCGTGCCCCCCTCATGTGGGGGCCGCTCCCTTGACCGTCGAGGGGTTCAACCCTCGGTCTCCCTCGGTCCCGTGCGGCCGCGGGACCAGCCGCCTGCCGTCGTGGTTGATGTCGTGAGGGCACTTCCCGGCGGCGCGGTGGGCGCCGGCAGGCCGTTCCGCGGACCACCAGATTTGCTCTGGTGGTCCGTTGTCAATTCTTTCTATGCCGGTGGTTCTCCCGGGATCCTTAGTTTAATGTGAAAGATTCAATACGCCTTTTTAGACCGCCTCATCATTGTCTGTCGATCTGCACGTTGACAAAAAACTGCAGAGGGTCCGGGATTTGTTCGTTACCTCGTTTCCTCCACATTAGAGGTTTTAAAAACAATGTCAAACTCAACCAATCCATAAATATTCACTACGAAACCACCCCGTATGATCGAGCGAACCGCGGATCAACCTGTAGAGATCGATCCGCGTTCATCATCCTTTTCTCAAATGATAAAAGTGAAAATCAATAAAATTCCCCAAAAATTTCCCCCGCAAATAAATATTCCCAACCCACAAAAGAAATAATTCAATAATAAACATTAGAATGAGTAGATCCGAGTTATTTGTTTTAGAAGGGAAGAACCATGGTAATATAAACTTACACTAATTTAGCCCCTTCCTCGAAATTGACGTCGCACGTCGTCGGGTCGCGGAAGTCAAACGTCGCAGAAGATGGCATCGCGGATTGAGGCTCCGTAAGCGTCATCGGTATTTTCCCAATGAAGGATGTGGCACGTCATCGTTCTTCGATGAAGGCGTCTCTCACCGGCTACAGAGAGGGAAGAAGAACGGCATGGCATTTACTCCTTGCAGTGACGGCGTTATTCATCGGGTTCTTAATGTTCTTCTCATTCTTCAATGAATAAGATGAGTTCTATCTCCTCTCATTCCCTACACAACCATCCAACCCCTAATAAAATAAGTCTCTTCTTATTTTATTACCCATCCCATGAATTTTCGAAACATTTCAAAATGTTGAATTAACTCTACTTAATTAATCATGAGCATGTCAAAATTAAATTAAGTAGAGATGGAATTATTAATGAGAGGGTGTGTCACAAGGGGGGTTGGAGTGAGTTATGGATGATGAGAGGTCACCCACTTAATGTGGGAGTTAAAGGAGGTTTAAGGAATGTTAAGGGGTGGGGTTCGTGTGGGCCCCACCTCACCTTAAATCCTAAAAGTGGGTCACACTCCTAACTTACTTACATAGGTTATAACCACATAAAAGAGGGATAAAGAGTTGTGACACAACACTTAAATCCACATAACAAGAAAAGAAAATATAATTGTAAAACAATTATATTTTTATCCCTCAATTTTTTTAAACAACTCCCCCTGATAAAACGTAACTCCCGAAAGGGTCTTTATAAGAAATTATTAGCGTTGCGGTTTCATCATTCCCCTCGGATTTCAATTCCATGAACTGGTTCAACAGTTATAAAAACACACTCGTTCATTCGCTGAACGTACCCGAGCTAATGTTCAGAAAATGATTCCGGGCACACCGGGCTTCGGAATCAGGCGCCTTCAGAAACTGTGTTCATGTAAAATTAAAAGAAATTATGAAAAAAAATTACTTGAAAATTCTAGGTCTTTAAATTACTCCCACCTCAGAGATTTATGTCCCCGTAAAGCTATAACACAAATTAGGGAAACAAAAGTGGTACTAAATACGCATATGAGACTCCTTCTCCCAGGTTCCCACCTGGAGGTTCCCATGATACCAAGGAAAGAAAACAAGAGGAATCGACCATCTTCGTAGGACCTCTCCTGTCGATCCTAAACCTCTACTGATACCCCACAAAATTCACCCCATCGCCAATGTCCAGCTCCCCATGGACGATGATATGCATCGGGTCAAGCCCGTATCTCCCCAGTTGAGATACGTGGAAGTCATCGTTCACCTAGAGAAACTGTGGTTGATGGGTCAAAAGGTAAGCCACCTCGCCTACCCTACTAAGGACATGAAAAAGGTCCACTGAACCTTAGAGATTACTTGCCTCCTTGGCCACATCTTCGTAAACTTCATCGAGGTGAGACCCGTATAAGTTCGTGATCATCATCCTCGAACTCTAGAGCTCTCCCTTTCATGATTGGAACTGAAACACAAAACTCCTGCTGCCACGAGGGTAAGGTTGGCCGACTCATGAGTGATTGTCTATACCCTCTTATGCATGAGTTTATCTTATGCTGCCTTGGGTTTCCTTTTCACCGACCAAGGAAAAATCGTCCCAACATTGTAGGTAAACCACAACCTATTTTCCTAATACAGTCAATCTATGTATGAACTATGGATCCAATCCAAACCTGGACCAACGTCATAAGGCCTTGATGCTGCCACCAAGAGATTCTAACCAAAACACTCGCCTCAAGGGTCAGACCATACTATCGGCATAAGTGTGATTATCGAGTCTCCTCCCAAGGTATCCCTAGACGTGAGGGTCAAGTCTACAGTTTTATCCGGAAACTCTAGGTCTAGGACAAGATTCGTGGAAGGAAGGAATGATTCGTATCAAAGTCTATTACTAAGACACCTTGTAGTGGACACAGACTGTCCCTCGATTCATTCTTAGAGCAATTGGGTCACACTCCTTGACTACATGTAGCTACAATCTTCCACTTCCCTCCATCTTCCTGAGCCTGGAGGGAACAACAATGGCAGTTGGTTGTAACATGTTGAAATGTACACCACCTCATGATTCTCTCCTAGCTCTGCCTCCACGTCTTCTACTCTGCATATTCACCTGTCCTTATCACTACTTTTTATTGAAACGTCTTACACACCCAAGTCCCTAAGACTTGCTCCAGTTTCATGTTTCCTACTGCACTGTGCAGTCTTTATCTGCTCATGAATGATCTGAACCTTCCCCGTCGTAACATGTACCATCTTTGGTCGGTAGGAAGTTTTCCTATGTGGCAATTCGTTCAACGACCACCCTGCATTGCCTACGATCTGTAAGAGCTTCTAATATTTCTCCTTTTCTGGAAATAGAAAATCAGTCTCATCCCCTGGATGATCCACGCCCATTGCCTAATACAGTCAATCCTGACATGAATGATGCATTCATGCCATGGATGATGTCGTAAGGCCTCGACGTTACTACCAAGAGATCCAACCATCACTATCGCCTCTAAGGGTCGAGTCACGCTGTCAGCATCAGTGTGAGCTCTCTGGGTCTCCTCCAGTAGTAATCTTGAATGTGAGGGTCAAGTCAACAGTTCTAACCGGGACATCTCAGTATCAACCAAACAAAAGGACAAGAAGTAAACATCATGAATATAAGTGTCTTTTATTGTTGTAGCTCATATTACAAAGACAAAAATGCAACAACAACACGGAACTAGAAGTACCAAGAACAAAAGTCATCCACTTGTTCCTCTCCTGTACCCCTGCTTCCAGAGCTCCGCTGCCTGATGTTGTGCTCTAGAAAACTCCCAGCCACCTCCTCAAGCCAGTCCTCAATCGCTTGTGAGTTAGGTTCGCCTCAGAACATGAGGGTATCTGATGTTGGAACACGTGTAAGGCAGTAACCCTACATGTGTCACCTACCGGTACCACCGGTTGTAACTGCTGACCAACGGGTAGTGATGTATAGCTGACACACTACCTGAAGGAACTATCTCAGCCATCAGTCCATGTACTGAATCCTCATAACTTCGCAGACCATCCTAATGGTCACTCACTAGAAAACACTAGTAGCCAAATCTACCATCCACTCTACTAGTGTCTCAGTTAGGTGGAAAAATCTAGCAATCACCTCTAGCCAGTCCTCTGCTGTTAGGGAATCATCCTCACCTCGTAACCTCGGAGGCCTCTACTATTGGAACTCATGCAACACGCTATGTATGCGTGCACCATCTGCTAGTATGGAAAGTGGAATTTTCTACCCAACAGGTAGTGGTGCTACTGGTACACCACCCGAGGGTGCCAATATAGTATAAATGGCCCCGCACTGGAGCCTCGTCTTTCGTTGGGCCATCATCGTGTACTATCTCATAACTCCAACTAACTGTCTGCGTGGAGACATCCTGAACAGATGCAACACGGTCAACGAGTTTATACCTGGTGAGCTGACCTGGTTTGAGATGACTTTAAAACTTTTGGAAACACACACGCAGTCAGTGTTTTCGTGCAAAAAGATCGAAATTAGATGTCAGGGTCCTGGTGTACGGATACGACGGACGCTGAACCAGCACTGGACTCCCTGAACTGAAGACCAAACTCGGTACCCTTAACACTATGGCTTCATAGAAAAGTAATATCGGAGTAATAAGTCATGCGGTAGAACCGATTCCTATGATACCAATTTGTCATGACCCGTCCTCGAGGCCCATTTCATGACTACCCCAAGCCCGCCTTCCATAGGCTAGAGGAGAGGGACTAGCACCCAAGGCGTAAATACCAATAACTGGGAAGGAATTTACTTAATAAAGTAAACAAAACGTCATAGAGAACAAGCGGAAGTAATACACTATAAACAAAAGAAAGATCTGAAAAGTAAGTGGGCCAGAATGTAACGCCCCGACCCCAGTTACCCAGAGTCGGTGCATTATTACATAACATTGGCAAGATAACAAGAATGATCAAATCTCGAAAGACCGATTGGTTTAGTAGCCTTGGAAACACTAGATATATTAATAAGTTTTACATTACATCATAAAAAGAAAAACTATACAACAACATAATGTTTCCACAATCCACACTATAATCCCCTCATAATATCCCTGCAGGTCATTCATAACTTACATCTTCACATCCTGGGAAAAATAAAACATAGAAAAGGGGTGAGCTCAAATGCCCAGTAAGGATAACAATATAGCGGAACATTCAAAAATAAGCATAAACATTTAAGGCAAAGAATTACTAAAACAAAAGCCTTTTAAACTTGAACTTCAACATAGTATGGAGAAAGTAAAATGAAATAATGACATATACTTGTTCACATGGATATTCTACTAATCGAATAATCACATGAAATATCAATAACCACTTTCATAATGTTGGAATTCATAATTCCAGACTATCATAACCACATAGCCAAGGCCTCGTGCCAAGACTACAAATAATATTTTGCCAAGGCCTTGTGCCAAGACACTAGTTTGTCTCATGAGACCTACCAATGCATCGAGGAGCTATAGCGGGCTCCACCCATCACATATTAAGTCCAATGCATTCCCATATGAAAAGGTTTAAACATAACATAAACATTCGTATTAAAACTAGCTTACGAAATGTCAATAATTTCACCATAAACTATGAATGGTATAGAAATAGCACATCCACAGTCAAACATATCACAAAACCTTCAATACAATATATAAGTATTGTATCATAATAAATCAACTTCAAATATGCATAAAATCCGTCAAAGGATGTTGACATAGATGAAATCAAAACACTTTTTAGAGAAATATCTCTTTCTATTTTTGAAATAATTTAAGATCCATATAAAATAAATTATTTTCTTGAAAATGTTCTTATAAGCTTTTAAGGGAATCTTTGACGATTTTATAACGGCGGAAAATAACCGCACCCGCCGTATAAGTTAAAAAAAACATTCTTGTCTTAATTCTGTCGAAAAGGTTAAAAAGCACCTTGTTTAGAAAACGACGGAAAGATTCCCTTATAAACCTTTTATAAAAAGTCAAACAAGGGTATAAATGACTTTAACCCATATTCTTTTAAATATTAAAAATGTTTTGAAAAACATTTTGAAGAATCATGGACGTGGATGATAACGAGGTCCAAGTAGATAATTATGTATAAACAACCTCGGATAATGAAGAGATTGCGAAATAAATCCTTACCTTGTACTTTTCCTTGGTTGGGGTAGGTTAACCTCCTATATAATGGTGAAATAATTGATATTAAATTATACAAGAATCATATATATTAATATGATATCATATATGATCTTTTAACATTGATTTGTTAATAATATCTTAGAATTATCGTCGTTTTGGGTGATAATCGATTCGTTCTTCTTAAATGTCCGGTTACATAAGACATGTTTGTAATGGATAGATTATATCTTATTCATAATCAGAATTATATTAACATTATTTTTAACCCTAAAATGAGAATAAGACTTGAATGGATATGACGGAGAATGAATCTCATCGCGTTCGTGGAGACGGTAGTCCGTACGTACGCACAAACGCTACTTCCATTTAATTTTTATTTTAAAAGAATCGAATCCAAATGATACATAGGTATATTACTATTACAGTATAATAAAATATTTTATATATGTTACTTACGTTCATTAACACCATCCTTTGTACGTTCCACGTGTGGTATGAACGAGTCATATCATTTTAAGGGGGCGGTAGTCCGCACTTCCTCAAATGAAATTATCGTATGTATATACAACATGAAACGAATAATGGTATGAAATAAAATGGAATTACAGAAGCTTATATATAAAATATATATCATTAATATCATATTTAATTACAGTGACATCATAATGGCCACCATGAGAGGCGGTAAGATGCATTTGAACAATAATCGTTTTGTGAGGAGTTAGTTTGCCATCCACAGAAACATTATGTTCATCATCCATTAGATAGAGTTGTGTGTAGGTGTAGTTTGAGTCCTTATAATAACAACATCCTAGTATATTATGGATACTGGTGTTGTTACAAAAGAAAGGAAATAAAAAGTGTTTGGGGGTTGGAGAAGCTAAATAAATGAAAATAATTTAAGAGAAATTGTTACCTTTAATTTAGGTAACTCACTTTGGTTGGAACCAAAGGACTTCTAGAAATGCTTTCTGCCTAAAGGGAAGCTTCTAGGAGGAGGAGAGGGATGTGGGGAACTTATTTGTGCAGGGTTTGGACGAGCCAAGTGGCTTGAGAGGTGTGAGGAATGAGTAGAAGTGGTCTCCTCTTATAAGAGAGAGGAGGGGCTCTTTAGGAAAGAGTGAAAGTATTACTTTATAATATAATTATATTCGGTTTATAATGGTCCAAAAATCATTGAGGTCGAAGATAAGATGACTCATATTCTAAATAACATCAACTAATAAGAATTGGACAGGTTTTAGATAATATTTTAATCATTATAATCTTATTTATTTAAATGATTTATTAATGAGGTAAACATTGCATCATTATTGTGTCATTAATAATTTAAATTATTTGATGTCTAAAAATTATAAATGAAATATCATTATGTAGGAAATCTTTTTAGCTTTCTAGTTAATATTTATAATCGAAATTCAACATGTATAACCCTATGTAAAAATTGTTCTTCTAAAAGATGTAAGCTTATGCCATTTTTATTTTTATTTTAACTTTATTAATATAATGTGTCCCTACCACATACAAGTGGCTCCAAGGGGTCCCCAAATCTACCCAAGGATGCCCATGGTCGGGTATGTGTCCACCAATAAGGTTAGGACACGTTTTAGAGTAATTTTTTATTATTATAATATTATTTTTTAACCCTTATTTACCGGATTTACCCTTTAACCATGGTAAATAAAATATTTACCGTAGTAATTATTCAAAATGTGTAAAAATAAAAGTTACATATTTAAATAATTTAGACATCCTGATTCCAAATATGTAATACATTTTTCCAAATTCAAAACACAGAAGTGGCAGAAATTAATTTAAAATTATTTCCCGTTGTTAAAATAAAAAAGCGTGTTTTTAAGAGATAATAACTATCAAAAGATTGACACTTGTTTATGTCTGATTTAATTGTGAAATTATGTCCAATGACAAACATTAAATTAAATTGTAAAAATATATTCTAAATATACTTTAAAACCACTCAAATTAAAAATTTATCAATATTAATTATTTTGATTAAAAAAGTTGTTTTTAATTAAAATTTAGTAATTTTCACTATTCATCAAAATATAAAAGTTATCCGAAAAGCACCAAAATTTCACCCTAGGCTAATTTCAATATTCCGAATCCAAAAATGAAGTCCATTTTGAAATATAAAATATATATGATTTCAAAAAGTAGGTATTACTATTCACAACGGCTAGTTTAATTAGTTGTGGTGTGTGTTAGAACTCGAGGTTGCGTACAACACACGCTATCGCATTATTCGAAGGGAAACGTACCGTGGAAGCTTGGGGTGTTACATTATCCCCTCCTTCAAATAATTGCGTCCTCGCAATTTCTAGGGTATTACTGCATAAAAAGACTCGGGTGGTTCTTCATCATAAGTTCCTCGGGTTCCCACGTTGCCTCTTCCATCTTATGATTTCTCCACAAAACATTTACCAGACGCGTCGTCCGGTTTCTTAGTACTTGTTCTCTTGTATCAAGAATCCTGACAGGCTATTCACAATAAGACATATCGGGTTCCAGTTCTAATTCCTCATAGGTGAGTACATGCGTTGGGTCAGGCATGTATTTTCTCAACAAAGATACGTGGAACACATCGTGAACTTTGGAGAGACTTGGCGGCATTGCCAATCGGTAAGCTACAGCCCCAATTCGTTCTAGAATTTCGAAGGGTCCGATGTACCTGGGACTCAATTTACCTTTCTTACCAAAACGTATGACTCCCTTCCATGGAGATACCTTCAGGAAAACATGATCACCGACTTGAAATTCCAAATCCTTCCTTCGATTATCGGCATAGCTCTTCTGCCTACTTTGAGATGCTTTGATGTGATTTTGGATTACCTTCACCTTTTCCACAGTTTCCTCCACCAGTTCTGGGCCTACAAGTTTTCTTTCACCAACCTCATCCCAACAGGTTGGTGTATGACATCTCTTTCTGTATAACGCTTCATATGGTCTCATCTGAATACTCGAATGGAAGCTATTGTTATAGGAAAATTCTACCAGTGGTAAATATTGATCCCACATACCCTGAAAGTCAAGTGAGCAAGATCTCAACATGTCTTATATGGTTTGAATAGTCCGTTCAGATTGTCCATCTATCTGAGGGTGGTAAGTAGTGCTCAAATGAAGTTCAGTATCCAGGGATTTCTGAAGACTTTTCCAAAATCTTGAAGTAAAGAGGGGATCACAATCAGAGACAATCGATAGGGTTACTCCATGAAGTCTCACAACTTCATTAATGTATAGTCTTGCTAGACGTTCAAGGGGTAGATCTTCTCTTATAGCAAGAAAATGTACTGACATGGTAAGACGATCAACAATAACCCATATTGCATCGTTCCTTCTAGGAGTCTTTGGTAGCCCCATGACAAAGTCCATCGTAATATTGTCCCATTTCCACTCCGGTATGGGAAGAGGTTGCATGACTCCTCCAGGCTGTTTCCTTCCATCTTTCACTTGTTGACAAACCATACATCTTGACACAAAATCAGCAATCTCTCTCTTCATGTTGTCCCACCAAAAATGTTCCTTCAAATCTCTATACATTTTGGTGCTCCCAGGTTGTATAGAGAAATTGGAACTATGAGCATCATCCAGCAATTACCTTTTTAGATCAGGTAAATCGGGAACACAAAGTCTCTTCCCGAATTTCAAAATCCCATCTTCATACACAAAGTCTCTCAATCTCCCATCATTCACAGCTTTAATCTTCTTCTGAAATTCTTCATCATCGGTCTGAGAACTTTTAATCCTTTATAGTAAAGATGGTTTGGCAACCATTTGAAAAATCATTGATGTTTCACCTTCCCTAGTTATTCCCATGTCCTTCATCACTAGATCCATGAAAATTCGATCCCTTTCAATTCTCATCATGTTCAAAACTCCATGGTCTTTTCTGCTCAAAGCATTTGCCACCTTGTTTGCTTTCCCCGGGTGGTAGTGTATCGTGAAATCATAATCCTTGAGTAATTCAAGCCATCTCCTTTGCCTCATGTTGAGTTCTTTTTGTGAGAAAATATACTTCAAACTCTTGTGATCAGTATAAATCTCACATTTTTCACCGTAGAGGTATTGTCTCCATATCTTCAAAGCAAAGATCACAGCTGCAAACTCAAGCTCATTAGTAGGATAGTTTTGTTCATGAATTTTCAACTGTCGTGATGCATAGGCAATAACTCTATCATTCTACATAAGGACACAACCAAGTCCTTTCTTTGATGCATCACTATAAATAACAAACCCATCATTCCCCGATGGTAGAGTCAATATAGGAGCATTGACTAATCTTCTCTTCAGTTCTTCAAAACATTCATCACACTATTTTTTCCAAACAAATTTAACCCCTTTACGTGTGAGCTTCGTTAATGGGTTATCCAATCGGGCAAAATTCTGGGCGAAACGTCGATAATAACCTGCCAAACCAATAAAACTATGTACCTCAGTTATACTCGTAGGTGCTGGCCATTCTTGGATTGCCTTGGTCTTAGAAGGATCAACATAGATTCCATCTTTAGAGACAATATGGCCAAGAAAAGAAATATCCTGAAGCCAGAATTCACACTTGCTAAACTTCCCATATAATTCATGCCTCCTCAGAGTCTTCAAGATAATGCGCAAGTGATTTTCATGATCTTCGTAGTTTTTGGAGTATACCAAGATATCATCTATAAATACGACCACAAATTCATCGAGATACTCCTTGAAAACTCTATTCATCAGATCCATGAATACAGTGGGTGCATTAGTCAATCCAAACGGCATTACGGTAAACTCGTAATGGCCGTACCTGGTTCGAAATGCTGTCTTCGGAATGTCTTCCTTCTTCACACACAACTGATTGTATCCAGATCGAAGGTCAATCTTTGAAAAGTATTGAGCTCCATGCAGTTGGTCAAATAAATCATCAATACGAGGTAGGGGATACTTGTTCTTTATCGTTATAGCATTGATCTCCCTGTAGTCGATACATAACCTCATAGATCCATATTTCTTTTTAACAAAAAGAACAGGGGCTCCCCATGGAGAAACACTAGGGCGAATAAATCCCTTATTACTCAATTCCACTAGTTGTTTCTTTATTTCGACTAATTCAACAGTGGCCATTCTATAAGGGGTCTTCGATATAGGCCTTGATCTAGGAATCAAATCAATGGAAAACTCAACTTCTCGTTCTGGAGGATGTCCAGGTAAATCTTCCGGAAATACATCTACAAATTCTTTCACAACAGGTACATCCTCTATTTGAACATTCCTTTCCTCACCGACAGTTATTTAATTCTCTTCCTCCCCAATAATTGAATTAAGTTGAGCTACTGGGGGTGGATCTAAATAAGAATTAGGTGGTGACGATTCTGCTCTAAAAATAAGGTGTTCCTTATCATTATCATCAAGAATCGTAACCTCTTTCTTCTTACAATAAATCTTCGCATAATAGTCCGAAAGCCAGTCCATACCGAGGATTATATCAAACTCAATATTAGGTATGACGATGAGATCAGTAGATAAAGAAAATTAATGAGCTCTAATGGGGACTGATTCACAAAACATTGTTGCAATGATACTTCCCTTAGGAGTTTTAACTGACAACTCCCTTATTAAATCAAATTGGAAATATCTAATTTTCTTAGCAAACTGGGAAGATATAAAACAATGCGACGATACAGAGTCAAATAATGCATTTTCTAAACTTGAGGAAACCACTAAATTACCTACCGCCACGTCTTTTGGAGCTTCTACCTCAGTAGTAGTGATAGTATAAGCCTGGCCTTGATCCATTGGCCTTTTCTGAGGTATGTTCTCCTGACGCTTAGGACATTCATTTTCATAATGTCCCATCTCACTGCAGTTGTAGCACTGAATGTTGGTAGCTTCCTTCTTCACCTTGCAATCACGAGCTTGGTGGCCTTTTTCACCACACTTGTAACAGACTCCCATTCCCTTCAAGCAAGTACCAGGATGTTTCTTCCCGCATTTACCACAAGATGGATATTAAACCTTTCCCTTCTTCCCCTTATTTCAATTCCCAGATTGATCAGCAGGTCTCTTCTTCTCTTGCTTTGCTTTAAAGTCATAAGACTTAGAGAATTCCTTTTCGGTCTTGATAGCACATGAGACAATGTCTTCGTACGATGAAAAGGATTGTGAGACTAATGCTCGATGGAGAAATGGTTTTAACCCATCAAAGAAAAGATCAATCTTACTTCTTTGGTTACATATATAATCACCAGCGTACCTTGATAACCTTGTAAAGTTAGCCTCATACTTTGTGACATTCTCACCCTCCTTCTGTCTCAGACTTAGAAATTGCCTTTACATATCTGCTCGATGGTCACGAGGAAAGTATTTTTCTAAAAATAGATCCTTGAACTCCCTCCATTCCATATTTGATAATTCATCATCTTCCTTCGTATTTTGAATCAATGACCACCATTGATCAGCATCTCCAGTGAGGCGGTAAACTGCCATGATAACTTTTTCCCATTCACTGCTCCCCAAAGCCTGAAATATTTTCTCTAGGGAATTTATCGATTGCTCAGATACTAAGGGATTTGTACTCCCATTGAAAGTTGGTGGTTGTTGCCTCATGAATCGATCTAACATTGATCCTCCAAGCTGTGGATCAGGGTGCCCCATACGGGTAAGGTTATTATTCATAACCTGAGTAAGTTGTCCCAGTATGGTGATTAGCTGATCGGCACCAATTGCATCACCATCCCCACTATAATTATCTTGAGAAGGAGGGCAATCCCTACATGGAGTACGTGCATTGATATGGTTTCCATTTCTTCCACTAGGCGCCATTTCTAAACAATGGCATAAACTAGATCAGTTTATGAATCAAAATACATAATCCCATACTTATAAAACACTTAACATAAATTGAACTATTTATGGATATAATCCATAATCATAAGAATGTTTTATTTGACGAAGTATATACACATAATCCCTTCAAAATGAAGAAAATGAGAGTTATCCTAAGCATATCCCCCGGGAGTGTCGTAACCAAGAGTGCAGCAAGGCCCGTTGTCGTGCACCAGTTCCCGTTCGAGTCTAGCTCAAAGCGGTGTTTTTGGGTTTTACCCCTAGGTACATCTGTGCCAGAGCCACCTCTACCTGCTCGTATCCAGACAGGGATGTATTGCTCGGAAAACTCACAAAATCTCTACAATACCAAAATTCTAGGAAGTTCTTCTATACTAATCCTCAAAGTTCATCTTAGGTCTATGTGCTCTAATCAGTGTTTATCTAAATCTAGCTTCCATGGTTTGTACTAAACTTCCTCTGATACCAACTGTAATGCCCCAACCCCAGTTACCCAGAGTCAGTGCATTATTACATAACATTGGCAAGATCACAAGAGAGATCAAATCTCGAAAGACCGATTGGTTTAGTAGCCTTGGAAACACTTGATATATTCATAATATTTACATTATATCATAAAAAGAAAAACTACTACAACAACATAATGTTTCCACAGTCCACACTATAATCCCCTCATAATATCCCTGCAGGTCATTCATAACTTACATCTTCACATCCTGGTAAAAATAAAACATATAAAAGGGGTGAGCTCAAATGCCCAGTAAGGATAACAATATAGCGGAACATTCAAAAATAAGCATAAACATTTAAGGCAATGAATTACTAAAACAAATTCCTTTTAAACTTGAACTTCAACATAGTATGGAAAAAGTAAAATGAAATAATTCCATTTACTTGTTCACATAGATATTCTATTAATCTAATAATCACATGCAATATCGATAACCACTTTCATAATGTTGGAATGCATAATTCCAGACTATCATAACCACATAGCCAAGGCCTCGTGCCAAGACTACAAATAATATTTTGCCAAGGCCTTGTGCCAAGACACTAGTTTGTCTCATGAGACCTACAGATGCATCGAGGAGCTATAGCGGGCTCCACCCGTCACATATTAAGTCCAATACATTCCCATATGAAAAGGTTTAAACATATCATAAACATTAGTATTAAAACTAACATACGAAATGTCAATAATTTCACCATAAACTATGAATGGTATAGAAATAGCACATCCACAGTCAAACATATCACAAAACCTTCAATACAATATAGAAGTTTTGTATCATAATAAATCAACTTCAAATAAGCGTAAAATCCGTCAAAGGATGTTGACATAGATGAAATCAAAACACTTTTTAGATAAATATCTCTTTCTATTTTTGAAATCATTTAAGAGCCATATAAAATAAAACATTTTCTTGAAAATGATCTTATAAGCTTGTAAGGGAAGTTTTGACGATTTTATAACGGCGGAAAATAACCGCACCCACTGTATAAGTTAAAAAAAACATTCTTATCTTAATTCTGTCGAAAAGGTTAAAAAGCACCTTATTTGGAAAACGACGGAAAGATTCCCTTATAAACCTCTTATAAAAAGTAAAACAAGGGTATAAATGACTTTAACCCATATTATTTTAAATATTAAAAATGTTTTGAAATATATTTTGAAGAAACATGGACGTGGATGATAACGAGGTCCCAGTTGATAATTATGTATAAACAACCTCGGATAATGAAGAGATTGCAAAATAAATCCTTACCTTTTACTTTTCCTTGGTTGGGGTAGGTTAACCTCCTGTATAATGGTGAAATAATTGTTATTAAATTATACAAGAATCATATATATTAATATGATATCATATATGATCTTTTAACATTGATTTGTTAATAATATCTTAGAATTGTTGTCGTTTCGGGTGATAATTGATTCGTTCTTCTTAAATGTTTGGTTACGTAAGACATGTTTGTAATGGATAGATTATATCTTATTCATAATAAGAATGATATTAACATTATTTTTAACCCTAAAATGAGAATAAGACTTGAATGGATACGATGGAGAATGAATCTCATCGCGTTCGTGGAGACGGTAGTCCGTACGTACGCACGAACGCTACTTCCATTTAATTTTTAATTTAAAAGAATTGAATCCAAATGATACATAGGTATATTACTATTACAGTATAATATAATATTTTATATATGTTACTTAAGTTCATTAAAACCATCCTTTATACGTTCCATGTGTGGTATGAACGAGTCATATCATTTTAAGGGGGCGGTAGTCCGCACTTCCTCAAATGAAATTATCGTATGTATATAAAACATGAAACGAATAATGGTATGAAATAAAATGGAATTACAGAAGCTTATATATAAAATATATATCATTAATATCATATTTAATTACAGTGCCATCATAATGGCCACCATGAGAGGCGGTAAGATGTATTTGAACAATCATCGTTTCGTGAGGCGTTAGTTTTCCATCCACAGAAACATTATGTTCATCATCCATTAGATGGAGTTGTGTGTATGTGTAGTTTGAATCCTTATTATAACAAAATCCTAGTATATTGTGGATACAGGTTTTGTTACAAAAGAAAGTAAATAAAAAGAGTTTGGGGGTTGGAGAAAAAAATAAATGAAAATAATTTAAGAGAAATCGTTACCTTTAATTTAGGTAACTCACTTTGGATGGAACCAAAGGACTTCTTGAAATGCTTTCTGCCTAAGGGGAAGATTTAAGGAGGAGTAGAGGGATGTGGGGAGCTTATTTGTGCAGGGTTTGGACGAGCAAAGTGGCTTGATAGGTGTGAGGAATGAGTAGAAGTGGTCTCCTTTTATAAGGGAGTGGAGGGACTCTTTAGGAAAGAGTGAAAGTATTACTTTATAATATAATTATATTCGGTTTATAATGGTCCAAAAATCATTGAGGTCGAAGATAAGATGACTCATATTCTAAATAACATCAACCAATAAGAATTGGACAGGTTTTAGATAATATTTTAATCATTATAATCTTATTTATTTAAATGATTTATTAATGAGGTAAACATTGCATCATTATTGTGTCATTAATAATTTAACTTATATGATGTCTAAAAATTATAAATGAAATATCATTATGTAGGAAATCTTTTTAGCTTTCTAATGAATATTTAAAATCGAAAATCAAACATGTATAACCCTATGTAAAAATTGTTTTTTTAAAAGATGTAAGCTTATGCCATTTTTATTTTTATTTAAACATTATTAATATAATGTGTCCCTACCACATACAAGTGGCTCCAAGGGGTCCCCAAATCGACCCAAGGATGCCCATGGTCGGCTATGTGTCCACCAATAAGGTTAGGACACGTTTTAGGGTAATTTTGTATTATTATAATATTATTTTTATCCCTTATTTACCGGATTTACCCTTTAACCATGGTAAATAAAATATTTACCGCAGTAATTATTCAAAATGTGTAAAAATAAAAGTTACCTATTTACATAATTTAGACATCCTGATTCAAAATATGTAATCCATTTTTCAAAATTCAAAACACAGAAGTGGCAGAAATTAATTTAAAATTAATTCCCGTTGTTAAAATAAAAAAAGCGTGTTTTTAAGAGATAATAACTATCAAAAGATTGACACTTGTTTATGTCTGATTTAATTGTGAAATTATGTCCAATGACAAACATTAAATTAAATGGTAAAAATATATTCTAAATATACTTTAAAACCACTCAAATTCATAATTTATCAATATTAATTATTTTGATTTAAAAAGTTGTTTTTAATAAAAATTTAGTAATTTTCACTATTCATCAAAATATAAAAGTTATTCGAAAAGTACCAAAATTTCACCCTAGGATAATTTCAATATTCCGAATCCAAAAATGAAGTCCATTTTGAAATATAAAATATATATTATTTCAAAAAGTAGGTATTAATATTCACAACGGCTAGTTTAATAAGTTGTGGTGTGTGTTAGAACTCGAGGTTGCGTACAACACACGCTATCGCATTATTCGAAGGAAAACGTACCGTGGAAGCTTGGGGTGTTACACAGAATACAAACCCAACTGAAAGTACAACTACAACTGAACAAAAGTACAACCAAAAAAGACAAACAGTTGAAAGAAAGGAAGAATCTCCTGGTTTTTCCTCCACGGATCCTACCAAAATGGTAAGTACAAATTGTGCAGCTCCTGGATCATCCACCACGGATCCTACCTGAAGGGTAGGTACAATAGCGCAGCTCCTGGATCGTCCACCACAGATCCTACCATAAGGGTAGGTACAGATATCCTTCAAAATTCTCGTGCCCGTCATCCTCCTATGACTGTCATCTCGTTGTGAAGTACACATCTGGATACTGACTCGTCGTGAGGTCCACATCCTAGTGCTATCCATTCCTCGAACACTCGACCAATTTCAATGATGTCCGATGTCTGCAACCAACCCAATGAGGCGAGGGAATAGCCCATGTAGGGGTGAGTATATTATAATCATTAGGGACCCCGAGACCCTCAAGGTCTCAAAAAAATCAACAATGATAACTACAAAGTAGGACCTAAACAGATAACCCTTACATAGGTATAAGCCCATACATATACCTATGTTATCAAGTAACCCATATCAATCATGAGGAAACACAAAGGTTATGAAATCAACGGATAACCCCTACCTATGTATATGCCTATACATATACCTAAGTTATCAAGTGACCCATCTCAATCATTAGGTAACACAAAGGTCGTAGACTCAACTCAAACCAGGATTTTCATTATCGAAACCGTAACTGGTGAAGAGCTCCGACTCTAGGGATTATAGTGATCGTGTCACATCTCCGAGGTACTTCTCACTAACCTAAGACTGATGAGGTACTACTCCTGTCGTGTACCGCGGGTCAGCCACCCAAACACAGTAGTGCTTGTCGCAGGGGTCTGCCACCCAAACACAGTAGTGCATCCCCCCTAATAGCCTGCAGAGGTACTCTCCGGATGACTATCGCAGGTCTTCACCCAACTCAGTAGTACTAAGTCTGCCATGTGTCTGCACCCAATCAAAGTAGTGCTCCGTCCACGGGGCTAGTCAACTCACTCCAAGTCATGTCCGTCAAGCAGTCATCAGGTCTCAGCTTGCTACACGGTCTCCGTACTCCGTACGCTCGTCTCTTGGAGGGTCCACTCCACGAGCTACTGGTCGATATGCCAAGTATCACAAATTTACATGAAGAAGTATCTCAAAGTACTGCCTCGTCATAGGGGTCTCAACGCAACAGAAAACGTGTCAATCGGATGCCCAGTCAGTGAGTTATTTGCCATTTCATCACCGGGGCCCGGTTGGTTTCGTGTGAGAACCAACATATTATTTCACAATAGGTATATCCTCTATTTGAACATTCATTTCTTTAACCATAGTTATTTCATTATCTTCCTCCCCAATAATTGAATTAATTGAGCTAATGGTGGTGGATCTAGATATGAATCAGGTGGTGATGACTCTGCTCTGAAGATAAGGTGTTCCTTATCATCATCGTCAAAAAATGTAACCTCCTTCTTCTTACAATAAATATTCACATCATGGTCCGAAATCCAAACCATACTAAGGATTATATCAAATTCAATAATAGGTATGATGATGAGATCAGTAGATTAAGAGCATTTATATACCCAAATGGGGACGGATCCAAAGAACTTTGTAGTGATGATACTTCTCTTAGGAGTTTTAACTGACAACTCCATTGTTAGATAAAATTAGAAATATCTAATTTTTTTAGAAAACTGGGAAGATATAAAACAATGTAATGATCTAGAATCAAATAATGAATTTTCTAAACCTGAGGAAACCATTAAATTACCTACCACCACATCTTTTAGAGCTTATGCCTCAACAGTAGTGATAGTATAATATTAACCTTTTTCCCTTGGCCTTTTTTAGGTAAGTTCCTCTGATGCTTAGGACATTCATTTGCATAATTCCCCATCTCCCTATAGTTTTTTCATTGAACATCAGTAGCTTCTTTCCTCCCCTTGCAATCATGAGCTTGGTGGCCTTTTTCACCACACTTGTAACAGACCTCCATTCCTTCTAAGCAAATACATGGGTGTTTCTTCCCACATATACTACATGATGGATATCAACTTTTCCTGTCATCCCATTATTTCCATTTCCTGAGTGATCAGAAATTCTCTTCTTCTCTTGCTTTTCTTTGATGTCATAAGACCTAGGGAATTATTTTTCCATCTTGATAGCACACTAGACAATATCTTCGTATGACGATAAGGATTGTGAGACTAATGCTTGACTGAGAAATGGTTTTAACCCATCAAAGAAATTATCAATAATACTCCTTGGGCTACATATATAATCTGTTGAACTCCTCTCTAGCCTTGTAATGTTAGCCTCATACTTTGCGACATTCTCGTCCTTCTTTTGTCTGAGACTCAGAAATTGTCTTTCCATATTTACTCGATGGTCACAAGGAAAGTATTTTTATATGAACAACTCTTTGAACTCCATCCCTTCCATATTTGATACATCATCATCTTCCTTTGTGTTTTGAATCAATGACCACCATTGGTCCGCATCTCCAGTGAGGCGGTAAACTGCCATGATAACTTTTTCCCTTTCACTACTCCCAAAGGCATGGAATATTTTCTCTAAGGAATTTATCCATTGCTCAGTTACTAGTGGATTTTTACTCCCATTGAATGTTGGTGGTTGTTTCCTCATTATGTAATATAACATTGATCCTCCATGTTGTGGATCGATGTGCTCTATACGGGTAAGGTTATTATTAATAACCTGAGTGAGTTGTCCCATTATGGTGATTAGCTAATCAGCACTAGTTCAATCACCAGCTCCACTATAATTATCTTGGGAAGGAGGGAAATACTTACATGGAGTTCCGACATTGATTCGATTTCCATTTCATCCACTAGGCTCCAATTCTAAACAATGTCATACACTAGATTAGTTTATTAATCAAAATACATAATTCTAAACTTCTAAAGAACTTAATATAAATTGAACAGTTTATGGATATAATCTATAATCATAAAAAAATTGGTTTTTTGACGAAGTATATAATCTTAAAGACTTCATAATTGTTTGTAAAGAAAAAGATAATTATCCTATGTATTTCCCCCGAGAGTGTCGTAACCAAGAGTGCAACAAGGCCTGTTGTCATGCACCAGTTCACGTTCGAGTCTAGCTCAAAGCGGTGTTTTCAGGTTTTACCCCTAGGTACATTTGTGGCATAGCCGCCTCTACCTGATCGTATCCAGATAGTGATGTATTGTTTGGAAAAATCACCAAATCTCTACAATTCCAAAATTCTAGGATGTTCTTCTATACTAATCCTCAAAAACCATCTTAGGTATATGTTCTCTAATCAGAGTTTATCTAAATATAGTTTCCAAGGTCTGTACTAAACATACTCGGAGACCAACAGTAATGACCTGAACCCAGCTACCCAGAGTTGGTACATTATTACATAACATTAGCATGATAAAAAAAGATCATGTCTCAAAAGACTGATTAGTTTAGTAGCCTTGCAATCACTAGATACATTTATCAATTTTACATTACATCATAAAGTAAAAACTACAACAACATCTTGACACCAAACTCATATCCCCATATAATATCCATGTAGGTCATTCATTAAATACATTTTCACATCCTAGAAAATTTAAAACATAGAATGGGGTGAGCTCAAATGACCAGTAAGGATAAAAATATAGCAGAATCTTTCATAAATAACCATAAACACTGAAGGAAATGTATAACTAAAAAAAACTTTTTTTAATCCTTAACTTCATCATAATATGGCAGAAATAAAATGAAATAATTCCATTTACTTATTCACATGGATATTCTACTAATCAAATAATCACATGCAATATCAATAACCAATTTTATAATGATGTAATGCATATTGCCAGACTTTCAAAACCACATAGTCAAGGCCTTGTACCAAGACTACTAATAAGATTCTTTCAAGTCCATGAGCCAAGATACATGTTTGTCTCATGAGACCTACCTATTCATCAATGAGATATAGCTGGATCCACCCATTACTTATTAAGTCAAATGCATTCCTCATATGAACCGGTTTAAACATAACATAACAATTTCTATTAAAACTATCATACGAAATGTCAATACTTTCTCCATAAAATATGAATGGTATAAAAATATAACATCCACCATCACACATATCACAAAACCTTAAATAAAATATAGATGTTATGTATCATAATAAATTAACTTCAAAAAATCTTAAAATCAATCAATGGATGTTGACATAGATGAAAACAATACTATTTGAGAGAAATATCTCATTTTTTTAAATCATTTAAAAGTCACATAATTATAAAAGGAAACATTTACATTGAAAATATTTTTATTATATTTTAAGTGAAGCTTTGATGATTTTTTAACTGCAGAAAATAGTTGCACCTGCCGTATAAGTTAAAAAAAGACATTCTTACATTATTTTTTTCTAAAAGGTTAAAAAGGACCTAGTTTAGAAGGCAACAGAATGATACCTTTATAAACATCTTATAAAAAGTCACAAAAGTTATAAATTAATTTAACCCATAGTCTATATAATAGTATGAATGATTCAAAATACATTTTTAATGAAGATGGATGTGGATGATAAAGAGGCCCCAGTAGATACTTACATAAAAACAACCTCGAATAATAAAGAGATTGTGACATTAACCCTTACCTTGTACTTTTCCTTGGTTGAGGGTAGGTTAACCTTTTTTTTTATAGTGAATTAAATTTTATTAAATTATACAATAATAATATACATTAATATTATATCATATATGATCTTTTAACATTACTTTGTTAAAAAAATCATAGTATTATCATAGTTTCAGTCTTAACTAAATCATATTATTTTATATGTTTTGTTACATAAGTCATTTTTGTTATTGATTGGTTGTACCATATTAATATAAATAATGATATAAAGTCCATAAAAATTATTTTTAATCATCAAATGAGAATTAGACTTTCATGGATACGATGGGGAATGAATCCCATCGCGTTCGTGGAGACGGTAGTCCTTAAGTACGCACGAGCAATAATATCATTCTTTTGATATTATAATAATATATAATTGGATGGTATATCATATATATAGAATAATTATCATGTTATATTTAATATTTAATTCAATTAAACATCATTATCATACCCTTCCAAATAATAATGTTTTGAACAACAATTACACCATGACGTGGAGACTGTAAGCCGTACGTACGCACGTATGGTGACATGTCATTAAAAGGATGGATAGAATACTAAATATGGTTGTACCATATTAATAATAACATAAAAGTATATAAAATATACTAGAGTTATTATTTAAGAAAGAAAATATCAAAGAAATAAGAATTTGAGGAAGAAAGGATCATGAAAGAGGGTGGTGAAAAGATAAAATCTTCTTCAGGTTCTTCCTTTTTATTTGATCAAAAGGGATTCTTAGGTTGTCTATATGATATAAATAAGGCATGTAGGATGAAGTTAGGGAAGTCAAGTGATTATTGGGGCAGGTTTTGGCTGATCCAAAAGGCTTTGAAGGTGTTAATTAGAGGTAAGTGGAAGTGCCCTTTTATAAGAGGTGTAAGGGGCACCTTTGAAAAAGTTAGAAATATTATATTATAATAAATTAATCTTCAGTTGATAATGGATACAAAGTGGATTATTTAAAGATTAAGGTGGGTATTGGTAGAAAACCACTCATCCAATATATTTTAGACAGGTTTGGTTCACTATATTATCCTTATCTTTATTATTTAACTCTTAGTTAAATAATTTGATATTTACCATGCCTCTTTGTATTTTTATATAATATAGTCAATAAACTTACTATAAGCTTCCAAGAGACCCCCAAATGGTCTATTAACAATAAAACTGTCATTATATAAGTCTTTTGGCCAAACCATATATTTTGAGAATATAATATCAATTAATAATATAATTTTTGTTTTCAAAACTCCTTTGTGTAAATTTTGACATTATTTAATAATTTATTTTTGTTAAAGTCATAAAAAATTTATTAACTCAAAAAATATTCATTAAAGAACTCCTAGAATGTCATATAAACATATAAAATTTTTTATGTCATCAAAACATTCAAATAATATTTATTTTAACATTTATAATACTAATTATTTGATTCTTTCATTAATAAGGAAAATAATTTATCATTATTATGTAATAAATAAATTTAATTATTAAATGTATAAAATTTATAAATAAAATACTATTATGTAGGAAATATTTTTATCATTCTAAGGAATATTCATAGTCGATATATTACATATATAACTCTAAAATTGTTTTCCGAAAAGATATACGCTTTTGTCATTTTTGTTTTTTACTTTAACTTAATTAATGTAAAGTGTCATTATCACTTATATGTGGATCCATGCGGTCCCAAAATATACCCATAGATACCCATGGTCGGACATGTATCAAAAAATAGGGTTAGGACACTTTTTAGGGTAATTTATTATTATTATTATATTATTTTTTACCCTTATTTACTGGATTTACCCTTTAACCATGGTAAATAAAATATTTACCAAAGTAATTATTCAAAATGTCTAAGAATAAAAGTTACCTATTTACACAATTTGGGTCTCCTAATTTTAAATATGGAATCCATTTTTTAAAATTAAATGCACAGAAGTAGAATAAATTAATTTAAATTTAATTTCCATTGTTAAAAAAAAGCGTGTTTTTAAGAGATAATAACTATCAAAAGATTGGCACTTGCTTATGTCCAGTTTAAATGTAAAATTATGTCTAATGAACAACATTGGATTAAATGGAAAAAATATAATCTAATTATACTCTAAAATTAATCTAATTTATAATTTATCACAATTAATTATTTCTATTAAAAAAATTTGTTTATAATTAAAATTTATTCATTTTCACTATTCATAAAAATTTGAAAGATATCTGAAAGTTACAAAAAATTCACCCTAATCTAATTTCGATATTCCATATCTAAAAATGAAGTATATTTTGAAAGATAAAATGTATTAAATGACAAAAAGTGGGTATTAATATTCATAATGACTTGTTTGATTGGTTGTGGTGTGTGTTTGAACTCAAAGTTGTGTACAACACACGATGCTGTATTATTCAAAGAGATGCGTACCACGGAATATTGGGGTGTTACAGAAACATCTCATTCTATACACATAAAAAACAATCCTTTTGAGATTTATTAAAGAGTGTTTTAAAATGATTTTTAAGGAAATGTTCTTTAAAATATAAATGGAGTGAGAATTAATTGAATGGAATGGACATGTTTATAAATTACAAATACACATAGGGAATAATAATATAAACATATGTTCATAAGACCAATAATCTAAATTCTAGACAATGAATTAAGAAGAAGGTTATCCCAAAGAATGGAAATTGGGTTTCGAATTCCCTTACCTCGGGTTTGCCTTACATAAAACTTATTTTAATCTCATGTATAATAATTAAAAGTGTGTTATTAATATCCTACAGAAACATATCAATCATTATAATATTTTATATGATCATTTCATAACATCATTTCACCCTTTAATTATTAGTATTTTGTTCCTTCCATTATTGTGGGTTCTTTCTTTACATTTTTTCCATGATTATTTTAGGATGGATGTTCTTATCAATTGGAAGTGAAAACTCCAGAATTTTAATGGAATGTTAGTTACATATTTATAGAATAATTAATTATTAAATTTATCATTTTTAATTATTTAATGAGGATTATTCCTAGGTTGAAACATTGATGATGTTTGTTTAGATCATTTTAGTGGTGATTTAATAATAAAAACCTCATTTTTTTATAAATTAAAACCATGTGTTCAAGAGAATTACATAATCACGGATGAGAAATAATGCATATATTATATCATATTTCAACCATAAAAATAGTTTCATGACTTGAATTGAAATAATTAATGAAAAATTAAATATCATCTTCCACAATGTCAGATATTTGACACATCATAGACAATTTTTTTCTTCCTTGAATAAGTGGGAGAGGAGAAGAAAATTAATGTGTAATTTTCTAGGAACATGATAAGAGTCGTAACATACAATATTTATTGAGCATTCATTCCTATTGGATAAGATGAGGGGAATAGAGGGAAGAAGAAAAGAAGGGCACTCAAAATAAAAAGAAGAGTTGAGAAACCCCTTATGAAAATTTGGCATCCTAACGACGTCGCTTAGAATTTCATAAAATAGTTCGATGAGAGAAAATATGTCTATCATAATTCATACATAATATGGGAAGTAAGGGTGAATAAGGAATGAAATATCCCAACATAATAATAATAATATTAAAAAGATTAAAATAAAATGAAAGAAAAGAAATAAAACAAAAGAGGATGTTTAACTCTTGATCTCTTCTCCTTGAGATCATTCTTAATGCCTTTGGTTTTGCCCTTAGGGTGAGAATAGTAGGTCTTGGACGTGGGTGAGAGACTTGGGAGGAGTATTGGGCAGAACATAGATAAGGATCAAGGCTTGATAGGTGTGGGGAACATAGGGTAATGAGGGTGTCATTTATAGTGGAGGAGAGGAGGTATTTTCATTATTTTAATCATTATTATATTATTATTTCTCAATATTTTGAATAGTATTAACTAATGTGACCCCGAATAGTAATAATGGAATGTTAGTTCAAAAAAAGTGGCCTTAAATCACTTATGATGTCATAAATATTTTATTTTACTTATAATTTAAATATATGGTATTTTACTGTGTTTCAGTATTCATAAAAAATTCTAGAATTTCATAAAAATCCCAAAAATGAACCCTTACCATTTTTTTATGTTTATAATTAAAAAAAAGGAATAATATTTTAAAAAATAATGTTATAAATATAATTATAGTTATTTTTAAATAAAATCCTACTTAATTCAAAAATTAACTATTTGAATTCTATTATTACTTTTTTTTCACTTTGAAAATTTAACCAATATTTTATTTTATTAATTCCATAAGAAAATAAAAAAATGAAAAAATATATTATTCATTAGGGTCATATTATTATTCTTATTATTATTCATAAGGGTGTGGTTCTATACACCAAAAAAAATTGGTTCCATCAGACTCTAAATAACTTACTAACCACATTTGTAAATGAATGGTTTTCAAAATTCAAAACAAACAAGCTTCCAAATTAGGTTTAAAGGATACATATATATATCTAAATGAAACAATGTTTCTTGAATTTCAATTTATTTTTAAAACCCTTGGTGTTTTACATTATCTCCACCTTCTGGAAATTACATCCTCACAATTTTATTTACTCACTAAAAAAGTGAGGGTACCTTTCCCTCATATAATTTTAAGATTCCCATACTGCTTCTTCAACTATGTGCATTCTCCACAAAACCTTTACCTGGTGGAGCACCTTATTCCACAATACTGGTTCCCTTCGATCAAGAATCATAATTGGTTTCTAATTATAAGAAATGTTCTCTTCCAGTTAAACTACTCTTGGGAACAAAACAAGAGTTGAATCTGGAACATTCTTTCTCAAAATCAAAACAATAAAAAAATTACATGAGACAAACTCATAGGAAAATATACTCAATATGCAACTAGTCCAACTTTTTCTAGGATTTCAAAAGGGCCGATGAATAATTAATTTTACTCTCATTTATTACCAATACACATCACACCTTTCCATGGAGAAATTTTAATGAAAACAACGTCACCTACCTCAAAAGATTATTCTTTACTTATGTTATATTTATAACTTTTCTATCTTCTATATGTTGTTCTCATGTACTGCTAGATCATCTTCACCTTCTCATCCACTTCCTCTACTAATTCCGGCTCCATCGACATTCTTTCACTGAATTCATCCCAAAAATATGGAGCTCGACAACGCTTCCCATACAATGCCTCAAAACATTCCATCTGTGTACTAGAATGATAACATATATTATTAGAAAACTCATTTAAAGAAATAAATTTATCCAAACTTCCATAGTAGTCTATTGAACATGATCGAAGCATATTCTCCAAAGTCTGAATTATTCGTTCTGACTAACCATCTAATTGTGGATGAAATGTTGTACTGAAATTTTATTTCATTCCCAATGACGTCTAAAGTCCCATAAATAAGTTAGAAGTGAACCCGAGATCCTGGTCAGATAAAATGGAAAGAGGAACTCCATGTAACCTAAAAATCTATGTGAGATACAATCGAGACACCCAATCCAAAGGCATTATATCTCGAATATAAAAAAAATGTGATGATTTTGTCAACCGATCAATAATAACCCAAATCTCATTATTATCTAGAGATGTCTCAATTAGTCCCACCACAAATTCCATGGATATATTCTCTAATTTTCACTTTGGTTCTGGCAATGGCTGAACTTTCCCATTCTATTACTACCACTCTTCTTTAACTAGTTGACATGTCAAGCATTTCATTGTAAAATAAAAAATATATGTTTTCACTCCACCCTACCAGTAATACTCTTGAAGGTATCTATAAATTATTTTCGATCCATGATGAGCTAAAAATGGAGAACTATGAGCTTCACACAATAAATAATTTCTCATCTGAGATTCAAAAGGCCCAAACATCCTTTTTTCAAATCATAGTACACAATCTTTATCTACGTTAAATTATAGAAACATTCCCATTTAAACCAATTCTACCTTTTTCTACAGCTCATGGTTTTCCTTACACACTTTCTTAATTCTGTCTGATAATGATGACTGCAGTGAAACTAGAAAAAAACATTGGTATTTCTTGCACCAACAACTTCTAAACCAAAATTCATCAAATAATTAATCATGGTATCATGTTCAAAATGTAACATGGTTAATGAAGAATGTTGTTTTCAACTCATGTCATCGTCTACATTGTTTTCTTTTATTATATGATAATTAATCAAGAAATAATAATATTTTATTAGTTCAATCCATCTTCTCTACCTAGAGTTTAATTTCCGCTGAGTGATTTTATATTTATAAATTTTATTGTCAGAATATATTTCACATTTGGCTCTGTATAAATGGTTCCACCAAATTTTAAAAGAAAAAAACACAGATACTAATTTCAAATCATGTCTGGAATCATTTAACTCATTGGGTTTTTGTTTTTTTAATGCATGAGAAATTACCTTATCATTATGCATTAAAAAAACCAATTCCATTAAAAGAAGAGTCATTGTAGATGAAAAACTCACCATTTTGGGAAGGTTAGGACAAAAATAGATCATTCACCAATCTTTTCCTCAGTTCCTAAAACAAAAACATCAAATTCTTCTTTCTAATCAAATTTAATCCATTTAGGTGTCAACTTATTTACCATGCTTGAAAACCGTGAATTTTTTTTATCAACCCATTAGTAATAACCAATTAATCTGAGAAAACTAAAAATATTTGTAACATTTTTAGTTCTTGGCAATTCAGAAACCACCATTGTTTTGGAAGGATCAACTTGTATTCCATATTTATTTAAAATATTCCCAAGAAAATAAATATGTTATATAAAAAAGAACACTTGAAGAATTTTCCAAACATTTTCTTTTATTTTAATGTTTTCAAAACAACCCTTAAATATTTTTCTTACTCCTATTTACTTCTAGATAATTATATAATGTTATAAATAAAGAAAACCATAATCATATCCAAGATTTCATGAAATATAATATTTATATGGTTCATGAATATAAAAGGTGAAATAGGTAAACAAAAATTCATAACTACAAATTCATAATGACCATATCTACTATGTAATGATGTCTTAGGGATGTATTTATCCTTTAATTTCAACTAATGGTACCTCGAACTTAGGTCAACCATAAAAAAATATTGCAATCCATAGAGCTGATACCACCTCATTTGATAGATCAACATATGCTGAAGTGGTTGCAAAAGATTTTACCAAACCATTTTGCTTCCAATAATGCGGATTCCATGCTTGAGTAATTAGCTTCAGACAAACATTAGAAAATTGAACCAATTCCTTATAGTTAAAGCATCTCACCATTGAATTATAATTAGTTTTCGGATCATTTTCCTTATAATCATGAGATAGATGTCAAAACATCCCACATTAGTAGAATTTACAATAATTTATAATTCCTTCACAATGATTCCTTCTAAAACACTTTCCACGTGAAGGGAAATTCATTTTCTTACCTCCAAACTTCTCCGACGACTTCTTACCTGTTTTCTGCCAAACTGACCACTTCTTATTCATTAAATAACAATTCACATATGTTTTAACAAACTCCCTCTAAAATTTTTTAGCATAATTAACAATCTTCTCATAGCTTCTAAACTCTCAGGTGGCCAAATCTCTTTGAAAAAACAGTTTCAAAACCGAGTAAAATCTATTAATTTTACTTCCAAAATCTGTAGATAAATCTGCCACATACCTGGCTAGTCTTGTAAAATTGGTTTCATATGCTACCATAGAATCATCATCGTTCTTATTTAGCTCCAGGAATTGTTTTTCCATTCTAAGTTGAACAATTTTGGGAAAATATTATTCGAGAAAAATATATAAAATCATCACATTCCAGACATTCATGATCATATCATTCTCTCGTATTCCTAACCAGGCACCATAATTGATTTACTTAACCAATCAAACAATAAATGGATATTATTACATTTTTATATTCCAAATATCACCTGACATCAAATATCTTATCTAGAACATTGATCCATCCATCGAATATCAATGGATCGGCGTTTCCACAAAATGATAGAGGATGTTTCCTCATTAAATGCTCCTCAAAAGACATGTTTCATTATGGTTGATCGTGTTACTCCCTAGAATAGATACCACCCCATTTATTTCTTGATTCAACTGATCCATTGCAATCACTAACTAATCGGTTCCTATTTCCACCATTTTGGGATGTAGATTCGGATAGAAATGAGCATCTTGGTAACTTCATATATCAGCATCCCTGATTCTTCTACAGAAGAAAATTCTGAACAAACATATCTTAGATGAAGTAACATGGTTATCATTAAATGCTATAACATTTCAAATTTATCATTTTGTAAAAATCAGTAATGGTATTCTTTTAACATCATCCAAACCCCTATAGTTATTTAAACCAACCTTTAATATAAACTATAAAGACCCGACCTTATAATTTTACTAAATCGTGAATTTTACACAATACCATAAATTATTACACATTGAGGATCTTTTTGGGTTTAGAGTTTTAAGAAATTAGGATATCTTACATACATGACATACCAAATTCATTCAAGAGGATACTACTAAAATAGTATCTATTTTATTCAATATATAAAAAATTTAAACCTAAAACATGATTTTGTTGACAACACTCAATATCAAACATCATGAATAACTTATTTCACATACCCATAATTTAATCCTATGGAAAAAGTATTAAAAACCTAGGATGCGTATGAAATAAACAAATGGATATAAAGAATCAAAGCATCAGTCAAGTGATAACAAAAAAACAAATAAAACTCATAATAATGAAAACTCATTTTCATAGAAACATCATGTAGTTTCCTTGGTACATATTTACCATATCACTCTTACATTCACCCGTTCACATGGAATAACCTTTTTTCAACATCCATCTTCGATGTGCCCAATGCATTGGAGAGCTATAATGGGGCTCATCCGTCATATCTTGAGCTATAATGGGCTTAAACCAACTTATCATGAGATATAATGGGCTCAACACAAATTAAATATTGTCCAAGGAACATATCATTATAATAAAGTATCTCAAAATAACGATAAACCTCTCATTACATACACATAAAAACAATACGTTTGTAATTTATTAAAGAGAGTTTTGAAATAATTTTTAAAAGAAAGTTCCTTAATATATAAATGGAGTGAGAATTAATAAAAGTAATAGATATGTTTATAAATAATAAATACACATAGGAAATCATAATATAAATATAAATTCATCACACCAATAATTTTTATACCACATAATGAATAAAGAAGAAGGTTAACCCATATAATAGAAATTGGGTTAAGAATTCACTTACCTTAGGTTTGTCTTATTTCAAACATGTTTAATCCACTTGTATAATGGCTAAATTAGTGTTATTAATATCATATAGAAACATATCCATCTTTATCATATCTTATATGATCATTTCATAACTTTATTTCACCCTTTAATTATTTGTATTTAGTTCATTTAATTGTTCTAGGTTCATTCTTTACATGTTTACCATGATCGGTTAACGATGGATGTTCATATCGATTGGAAGTGAAACTACAGAATTGGAATGGAATGGTAGTAGAATATTTTCAGAACAATAAATTATTACATTTAACATTTTGAATTATGAAATGATGATGATTCAAAAGTTAAAACATTAATGATGTTCGTTTAGATCATTTTAGTGCTTCTTTGAAAATAACAACCTCATTTTGTTTTAAAAATTAAAACCATGTGTACAAAAGAATTACATAACCTTGTATGTGACATAATATTTATATTATAACATAGTTCAACTAGAAAAATGATTTCATGTCCCGACATGAAATAGTTAAATAAAAATAAAATCACATCATCCAAGATGTCAGAACTTCGACAAATCACAGACAATGTTTTTATTACTTGAATAAATTGGAGAGTAGAATAATATAAAAGAGAAATTTTCATTTAACATTATAAAATCCAGAATATGAAATATTTTTTGTTCTTATATTATTATTTTATAACAGTATGGGATGGTAGAGAAGTTGAAAAGAAAGAAACTCAATATAAAAGAAGAGTTGAGAAACCCCTTATGAAAATTCAACATCCTAACGGCGTCGCTTAAAATTTACTAAAATATTTTAATGAGGGAAATGGGGTATTTAATCATTCTTACATAATAAGGGAAGTAAGGGGGGATATTTGAGGAAATAACCAAACATAATACAAATAAAATTAAAAAGAATAACATTAAATGAATGAAAATTAAGATAACATAAAAGGATGTTTACCTCTTGATCTCTTCTCCTTGAGATCCTTCTTAAGGCCTTTGGTTTTGCCCTTTGGGTTAGACTGGTAGGTCTTGGACATGGGGAAGATCATTGGTAGGATTATTTGGCAGAATTAAGGTATGTCTCAAGGCTTGATAAGTGAGTGAGTATAGCGGAATGAAGGTGGTTTTTATAGGGAAGAAGAGGAGGTATTTTTCTATTATTTTAATCATTATTATATTATTTTTATCTCAATACTATGAATAGACTTAATTCATGTGACCCCAAATAGTAATAATGGAATGTGAGTTCGAACTAAGTGGAATCACATCACTTATGATGACATAAATAGTGCATTTTACTAATAATTTGAATATACTATATTTTACCGTATTTCACTATTCACCAAAAATTCTAGAATTTCAGAAAATATCCAAATACATATGCCTAAGCATTTTTTGAAATGTATAATTCAAAAATGAACTCCATTTTTTGTAAAAAAATTTGTAAATATTAATAGTTTAATTTTTAAATAAAATCATACTTAATAAAAAAATTAACAATTTTAATTCTATAATTACATTTATATCACATTGAAAAATTAACCAAGAATACATTATCATAATGCCTTATGAAAATAAAATAATAATAAAATATAATATTCATTAGTGACAAATCACTATTCTTAAAGGTATGTTATTATTCACAAAAAAACAAGATTGTTCCATTAGATTGGGTTCTAGAAAATAAATATCATATAATTGTTTCCAAATAAATTTGAACATATATAATCTGAATTAGAGGGATATTTTAAAATAATACTTTACCGATTTAATAAATTTTTTATTGAAACATGATAAAATTGAAATCCGAAATTGAAAAATTAAATTCGATGAATATAGTTTAGTTTATTTTTTAATGTTTCAAAGGGGAAGTACCTAAAACATATAAATAAAATTAAGTGTCTGACATAAAATATTTTCCAATGGAGTAAAAGTGAGATAAAAAACCCTTACTTGGAATCCATCTTTGTTAGATATATTATATCGCACCCCTTTTTGAAATACTCATTTTTTTATTTTTAATCCTCTAATAGAGAGGTTTATTTTCTCTATGGTTTATTTGGGATATAATAAGGAAAAATGGAGAAGATTATGGGAATATTATAGAGATAAAAAATAAAATATGTTATTATATAAAGAACAGATTGAGTATTATTTCATAGAAATAAATGTATGGCACTTTCTAAGATTTTCAATGTTGAATTTTCCTGAATGTTAAAACATTTATAAGTTGCACATAAATTTACCATTAATGATATAATCAATAATTTTATATCCAATTGTTTCATGTTTTGATTATAATAATTTTATAAATAGTGAAAAATATTTTTTAGTAATGAAATATGTTTTATGGTCATTTTTTTACTATTTACTAAATTTATCATTATATCTATTAACAAAGAAACTGTGTTAGAATATTGAAAAACTCAAAATAAATTATAATTTATTATTATCCATGATATTCATTCAAATACATAATTAATCCAATACATATTAATTTTTTGGTTTTTATATAAATTTACTTGATTTTTCAACTTCTTGTATAAGAACATTGTTGACATTATATAAGCATTCAAGATAATTATACTATTAATAAAAACAAAAAATAATTTATCGTTATAATTTTTTAAATTTTTAAAATAAAAATTTATAAGGATATATAACATATTTTCTTATCTAAAATATATATTATAGTAATTAAAATAAAAATACTGACATTTTGTTTTTATCATTTACCAATAATAATTTAAATGTTATTTTCAAAGGTATTTTACATGAAATATTTATAATATTGATTTTAAGATGATTATAAAGAAATAATTCCATCAAAAGAAATATAATGACTATTTTGTGTGATTTTCAGGCCATATCCCATAGTTGGAACTATGTTTAATCCATTTTACACTTTACCATAGTGATAAATATTTTCCCTGGATACTATTCATTATAAAATATTTTTATGTTGACATTATTAAATAATATTAATTATGAAAATTAAATATATGAAAACAATTTTATAGTAACTAATTTATAATTATAGTTAAAATGATTTTAATTTAATTTCAAAACACACAGAGAAAAACAGTTTTTATACAAATACCATTTTTAATTGAAAAACGTTTTTATAACAGAATCAAATATAATTTCGATCCCCACAACAGTAACTGAATTTTTCTAATTAAATGATAATTATTTTAGATATTTAAAAATAAAAAATTAATTTTATCTTTTAAATATATTTTCTTATAGAAAAAATAATGTGGTTTCACAAAAGTCAGTGTTTTTTCACTATTTGCCCTAAAATAAACAATTTTTTAAAATTCCAAAAACATTACAAAAATATAAAATTTGTATTTTAAAATATATAATGAAATAGTTTTTATAAATTGAAATATTTAAATTCTATAATTTAACTTTTAATTTAAAATAAAAAATATATATCAATACTACTTTTATAGAATAATTACACATAAACATTCAATTATCTTAATGTTATATGATTTCATTGAAATCATTAAAAACTATGTACTGTTTTATAGTAAATCATAAATAAATTTTTATTGAGAAAATTTTCTATGTATATTTTATAATTATTTTTTAATCATTCATACACACAAATCCAATGTTTAGGTTTTGGTTTTCTTAATTTTTTAATATTTCTAAAATATATCGGACTTCGTCAAATCTCAATCATGTATCTATCAAAAGATATTATAACACGTATTGATAAGATACAATCATGTTGTTGTAAGTCTTTCGTTTTATTATCATTTTCCCAATATACATAGTGACTTCATCCTCTCACAATACAGGTTATTAGTCCCTCCTATTTAGATCAAATTTTACTATGTACCATTGTTAGGATAATGTTTTTTTCATCATTACCCTACACATGGGAATTATATGTTTATAGGTAAATATAAATTAACTAATATAGACTTTATTATAATTAATTTAGGATACATTGAAGAGATTTGGACTTCAACTCGACCAAAAACCACTACATCATTAATCTTGTGTGACTAAACTCTAACTCATTCACATCGACCATATTGTGGAAGCATACAACTATAAATAATATTAGTCAATTTTTCAAACATTTGAACTACATGTGTTCATACATGCATCACTCAAAACTATGTGTATAAAAACCAATAAATTAAACAACACATAATGACATTATTTATAAAAAAATCACATTCATATATTTAAAGGATACATTAATTTTAGAGTTTCCCATAATTAGTTAAATAAATTACACATAAAACCATAAAATAAATTCTAGAAAATGTATATATACATATATTCCATAAAATAAGATTATTTCATTTCAACTCATATTTCATTTATAACACATTCCCTTCTTCATTGTTGAATCCACATAAGACAAAGTTATACCATTCAATAATTTCATAATCATCCATAAGCCCAATGAAAGTCTTTTTAAACCTTTGTATGATAAAACATTTCATGCTAATTGATCCAAAAATAACTAAACTCATTTGTAAATTTTTAAAATAATTTAATCACATTATAAAATTTACCCATTTCCATAATAATTAATGATTCAAAACATTATTACTCATTAAATAAGATAATTTAGCCAATTACTTTCATATAAAATTTCATAATAAATAATAATGGGGAAAAAATGAGGGACTGTTCTCAATCAAGGATACTCATGAAATATTTTCCTAGAAAAACATATTTTTTCTCCCATAAATGGGAATAAACAAAACTATGCATATACTAATATTAGCTTACCTTATGAAAATCGAAGACATCCATTAAAACTAATTATAGAAAAATATATATCATATGAGTACTGTGAAAGATTTTATTTAAATAACTCATATTACATGTCTTATTGGAACTCTAACAAATTGAACAGCATAAGCTATTAATTCAAACACAACTCATCTATGAATATCTTCATTACACGATTCATTTAAGAAAGGTATCAGGCCCATATATCATCCTGAACAAGGTAAATAGACCTTAATATTCATGACACATATCAACTACATAACATCAATCTTAAACACTCATAAATTATTTTCTATAATAAATATGAAAAACCCTATTTTGTCATTACACAAATGTAAGGATTGAAAATAAAATCATTGAATACTCTTTAAGAAATTCTCCAATAGTGTGGAATTTTTTTTTTATTTTTAAAAATCATGAAAATGTTTCACGAGATATTCATAAATAGTAATGGGCATGAGGTTATGAAATTTTGCTCATTTTTTAAACTTTTTTTAAAAAATATATTATATATTATGTAAACATTTTAAAAATAATCTGTTTGGGTATCATTATAATGTATTATTTGAAACCCATTATAATAAAATAAAGAATAGATTAAAAAATAATTAAAAAAATAAATTGCAGTATATTATTAACAAACTAGATACATTTTAATAAAAATTTAATTGGAGTAATAATAGAATAAAAACATTAATACATTAAAAATATGGTTTAAAATGAAAATCACGTACCTAGAGTCTAACATATAACATACAAATATTAATTCAGATATAATAAACAAATAATAATTATATACATTAATAATAATATTTTAGGGGTATTAATGAATTATTATCAATTTATATTCTTTTATTTCTATACCATGTATATTTATCAAATTAGATATGTTTATCACATATGTTTTTTGGACATTCGGATCATAATTAAAAAAACATTGATTGGATAACCATGGTCAAAGGAGTTATGGTTTGATGATATTAAAAAAATATATTAAATAATTATCATTTTTTAAAAATAAAATTATTTTTTGAACCAACCATTGACAAATATATCAAATCACATCATAGAGATGATAGTCCACATATACACATAAGTGATGTTAAACTTCTACAAAAACAATTGATGTGTAAGAAGGTATGTGATGTATTTAATTTCTATAACTATATGTTTGTCATAAATATATTATATATTAATTAAATAAGTCATTATATAAATATTTTTATGGAGGTGATAAAAATTAAATGCATCCCTTATTGGAGTTCTTATTCCTCGTGCACGTATAAGATGTGTTTTCATTTCCCATTGGATGAAAATGGGGATGGAAATGTTGATTCGCTAAAATAAAAAAATTTATTATATTTAAGATATTGATTTTGTTACTCAAAAAGGATAAATAATATCTAATTTTGTTATAATAAAAAGTAAATATAAAACACACTTTATCGATTAATACCTCTTCTTTGTAAAAACTCCCTTTGATTGCAACTTAAACCATATTATATTTATATTTTTGAAGGGAAAAGACTTATAGAATATAACAAGGTATATCTGGGGGAGTTTTAGATATTTATTGGATTAAATAGTGTGATAAAATTATTTTAATAACTGAATATAGGATATTCCCTTTTATAAGTGAGGTGAGTGGAACACCTGTAATATTTCAAAAACAATATAAATATTATATTTGTCATACTCATGATGAGGTGGATGGAAATCTATCTAATTATTTATAAATTATTTTAAATGAATAAATAAATTAATAAAATAATATTTAATATGAATTTTTGTGGCCTTATCAGAATGTATATGTTACAATTTACCCGATTTTCCTTTTATCGGAGTAGCATATATTTATCAAATTTACTATTAATAATAACTAAATAGGATATTGAACTCATTAATAAATTTTATCCTATTGATAAGAAATATATAATACATTTTAAAATATTTTATTTTTTTATTTCTTGTAAACTACTATTATTATAAGTTTTCAAAATTAAATTATGAATAATTTCATAGAAGATTGTGTTTTATACCAAAAAAATGAATGTATAAGAAAATCATATAAACTGTGTATACAATGGAATTATTAATATTATGAATACTAAATTTGATATTAATCTATGTAAAATAATATCCAAATTATAATTGTACAATTATATTACCTTATTTAATTGAATTAAATGATATTTTTATGAAAATATGCATTTTTAAATATTCATTAAAAAAGAAATATTTTCATAAAAATATAAAAACAGTCACCCTAATATATTTCTCCAATGCTGATATCAAAAATATATTAAACATTAAAAAATTAAATTTTAAAATTTAGAAATATAATATTAAAATAAATCCATATAATACATGTTAAAATTATTAGATAGAATAAAATGATTTATTAATTACAAATTTAGAATACATAATGAGAATATATAAAATCTAATATGGAATATGAATAATAAAATATATTGATTTATTATAAACATATAATATGTTGTTATATTCTTACCAAATTAAAAATACTATAAACTCATAATTTTATTTATCATTTAAATAATTAGGTATTGTTTTTTATAATATATTTTTCATGTTTCTATATTGCTTCCTCAACCATCTGGTTCTTCTGGAGTGAACTTGTCAAAAATCCCAATGAATATCATCCATGGTCTATATTGTTCTCTCCAGTTATTAATTATAATGATTATGAATGTTTTTACTAGAATTTAATTCCATTCTAAATTACTATTGAATTCCCTTCCTAAAATTAGATGTAAATATATGATCGCATTCATATAAAACTATGAAAGGGACTCTATATAATGTGATGATGCCTTTAAGATAATTAATATATTAATGATTTGAATAATATATTTCATAAATATGTATAAATTGTTTTCTTTTTCTAACATGTTTCGTAATAAAAAATCATAATATTAACTCGACATTTATCTATAGATCAAGTTCATAAATCCATGAATATTTTATCTCATTTTTATTTAGAAACATGAAAAGGTTGATTAGTCCCCTGCATTAGTTTTAATTTAGATTTAATCTATATAAATTAAAAATAGTAGATAGTAAAATTAGTAATATCATTCTTCATTCCTCCACACCTATAATACTCTTGAAGGTATATAAACATAATATTTCCTATAAGATGAATAGAAAACTAAAAATCATGAGATTCACATAACAAAACATTAATCCATTTGGGATCACATGGCTCACACAACCTATTTTAAAATATAATTACATGTTCTTTTCAGAATTAAATTTAGGAAGCTTACCCTTCTTTGCTAACTATACACTTCCATGTAAACCTTGACCATTATTTTGAGCATGATTAATAATATTTAAAAAGTTAGATTACAATGTAACTCTTACCAAAAAGGAAGCAGTTCCTATAAAAACAATTTCTATCACAATAATCATTAAATAATTATCTAATGGACTTCATTTTTAGTATAGAATTTCTGGTGATGTATTATCTTTATTTGTTCATGGAATCAGCAACCTTATTTTCTTTACATGAATCATTGTAAATTGTGAAATCATAAACCTTCAATAATTCTACCAATATTCTATGTCATATCCTTAACCATTACTGAGTGAATATATATATATATATGAGTGTATATATTAAAAATTCAATTTCAGTATAATTTTAATATTTTACACTAATTAATATATTATCTGTTTTAAAAAAACTAATCTAGTTATATAATGAAAATGAGTTTAGTAATTCAATTCATGGATTTTTAATTGAAATGATGATTACAAAATTACTTGATCATCATTGCTCAAGACAAAACTATGTACCTTCAAAGACTAATCACTATACATAATAACTCTACATTTAAATATGGAAAAGGAAACATTGTATAATTTGAATAAATTCATTTCAATTCACAAAAAAAATCATCAAATTATTTTTTCTAGATGAATTTGACTAAATTTGGAATTAAATTAGTTAGTGGTCTATATAAATGGGAAACCTTTTTGTTAATAAAATAGGTAGTGACAAGATAATCTAAGAAAATATAGAATATTGATTACTTTTGAAGTTCATGGAAGCTCATCAAAATCCTTATTTTTTATAGGATCAATACTTATAAAATTTTTCAAAACAAAATTTATATGTAATTGAATCATCTTTAACCAAAATTAAAATTTACAAAATTTTATATAAATATTTTTTCTTTTAATATTTATAGAAAAATTGTCGATGTTCATTCATGTTCCTCATATTATTTATAATAAACTTGAAATTTGTCAATAAACACAACCAAAACATTGTTGACATAGAAAAGAAAAACACTCTTCATAAAATCAATGAATAAAATGAGTGCATTAGTCTACCTACTAAGAATAAATACAAACTCACAATCCCATTCCTAGTAGAAATTTTATCTTCTAAATTTCATCCTCCATCACTTTAATTAGATGATTTCCAAACCTGATCAATCATTGAAAAATAAATTACTCCCTAAAGATGACTAAATAATTCATCAATTTAAGGAAATATATACTTCTTCACAATACTAATGTTATCGAGTTATCTTTAATAAATGTAATCCTTCATTTACCATACTTTATTTAAAAAACTATATATGACCATCCTAGGTGAGTTTCTTGGAAAATGAAATTCTTTTTGAGAAACCATTAAAAATGTTATTTCAATTCCAAGAACTCTAATTGATTAAATTAGAATGGGATTTCTGAAATTATCTTATCTTTATTTACTAATTATATTGTTAATTAAACCTTCAACCTAGAATTAAACATTATCTATCATTAAGAAATACATACATATACTCAGTGATGACTAACTTATCACTAATATAAAAAAAATTCAAAATTATTATCAAGATAATAGTTATTACCGTCATTATCCATTTCCATCACTACATGATATGTTATTATAGGTATAAACATATTATTATATATATATATAAACTCAATATAATAATTAATATAACATCCTCATATCATAAATATATCATAGCATGCTAAACTGAAATCCAATCTATACCCAATATTAAAACAAACTCATCTATTGGTAGGATAAGAATATTTGTAAGGAAAACTATTCTTTGGATAATCATTGGAATATTCCTAGAAATATTTGTTGACAAAATATATTCACATAGTTTTTTTCTATAAAATTTGGTTCTTAATTACATAGTATAATATTTTTATTTCTCTAACAAATTACATAATGATTAAATAATGTGTATCACCCAAATCAAATAGTAGTTTTTCATAATCTTAGTAATAATGTATTGTACCCATCACCTCTTCATTTAATTATCATTGATTTTTCATGTTATTAAAAAATGATTTTTCTATTTTATTTCACTAATGGTTTTGATTATTCCCATCATTCATAATTTGAATGATACATGCATCAATGTTATAGACCATCGCAATGAATTTAAAACTTATCACCGTATACTTATCATATATTGTCTGATTATTTCGATGATCATTTTATTTAAAATCCTATGTTATATTTTCTAACATATCATATGGATTACACTATCTTGATTTTATATGAAACACCCCAGGTTGATTCTTATCACACTTATAATAGAAGGAAAATTTCAACCTCATCCCTTTAGATTTCATTGGTGAATAATTTACCATGTCATGTCACCTAAATTTCTGATATTATTCATTGTTATAATATAAAAAAAACTCAATATCACCCAAAAAAACATTTCAATAAACATTCCCATAGAGTCTAGATTAATGAAAGGATACATATCCTTTTCATGATGGATTATATCCAGAGTAAAACATTTCAATTTTAATATCATGGGAGAAAATAAATTTTTTTACATACATGGAAAATCTAATAAATTTGGATTTATAGGTGGAAACTAAGTCCTATTCATTATTCATTTATTTCAAAAAAAATTTATTTTGAACGTTAAATAAAAATATGAGAAAATGTATGAATGTGAATACCTTTAAATAAATCTACACCAAGAAATCAATCACGTGTTTTCATCGGTATTATTAATTAGATAGCACCTTGGATCAACTATACATTCAATATAATAAATCCAAATAATAGTCAATATATTTTATGAATTACCCAAAACCATTAATATCATTTCTTGATCATCAATTAATATTTTATCTTATACTAGATCAAATATTCTACCATAATTATTTGGATTTTTTATGAAATTCCACAATATATAAATGTTACAATATAGAGATTTTAATCTCTATTGGGCATGATTTTGGCCATTAATAGCTTGTTTCAACCGAGTTAAAATAGCTATAAACTATTATGTTCTAATTCAAACTATTATTTTTTTTATGATTTAGAATAACATTATACTCCTTATTCCTTTTACGTTTATCCACCCTATTTATTTCTATGGAAAAAAATTCTTATGAAGATGTATATTAGATAATGAAACATAAAAAACCACAATGTTTTCACAATATTAAAAAAAAATGAAATAAAATCCATTAATTTTTTCATAATAATATCACAATCTAAAATTTTATCTAAAATTTTACTCTACCACCAGCTATAACACAATATAACATAACCATTCAATAATTAAATTATATTTTACCATGGAGTCACTTTTATAAATTTCAAGGATCTTTTGGGTATATTTATAGATAATTTGGAAATAATACTTATATATTAAACGCTTGAAATAAAATTTTGACACTTCCCTTCAATATCTATATTTTCCACAATAAGAAGGTACTTACATTTAAATAATTATTTCATTAGAAACTCATTCACATAAATAATTTTGAATCCACATAGTAGAATATTTTTCATTGAAATAATTTCCTATTTATCCTAAAACCATTTCCAAAACATTTAAAATCATAGTATGAGAAAAAGCTCAGTATTGGATATATAAATAATGAAACCAATTAGATTATATTGAAATTTATGAAATCCTATATGAAATATTCCACATTTATATAGTAAACATTGGGATAAGTAATTCATTTTCAAACTCATAAAAAGTATAATTACCTAAATAATTTCATCAAATATATTATAGTGAATATTAATTGTTAAAAAAATAATTAGGTTTTCTATTAAAACATGTGTACTCATGAAAACATTTTTGAAATAATTTAATATTCATCCATAAAATAAAGATAATAATTTTTGCAAATATATAATAATTACAATACGTAATTAAGTCAATAAAGTTCCAATAGAATTTATATTAATGGAATAAAATGTCATGTTTGTAGATTTGGGAATTATATTCATATCACTCTTATAATTAATCATATAAATGGAATAACCAACATGGTTAATTAAAACATAATTCTCATGAGAACATAATCATTAACCAAATAATTATAGATCTATATTGGCCTCAATCATTATCATGGAAAATGTAAAACAACCATAAAATATTTCATACACCGATAATTCTTAATTAATATCCAAAAATCATATAAACAATTTTGTTTAATAAAATGGTGGAAACAGTTTCTAGATTTTTAAAAAAATGTATTAGATCAATTTTCTTAAAAAACATAAAAAAAACATAGGAGAATAATGAGAATTTAGATATTCATATTTAAAACCATGAAACAATTTATGGAAATATTTTTAGATAAAAAAATTCTGGATGGGGGTAAATTCCTCTCATGTTTTATATATTTAAAAAGGATCCTTTTTATACTTTTGTAAAATTTTAATAAAAAAACTTATTTGGAAAAAGATAAATATTTATTCTATTAAAACCTTCTTAGTGAAAGTAAAACCTAATTTAATATGAAATTTCTCATTTTTTTAATATATTTATAACATATATTGATAATTTTGGATAACATGGTTATGGATTGAAATATGAGAAAATAATAAAACAATTAAAATATTTTTTTCCGGAAAAGTGCATTACCAAGAGTACTAATAGACATGTACATACATTAACTCATATATAATTGAATTATTTTTATTTTATAGTTAATATAATTTTAAATATTTATTGTAGTATTATTATCAATTTTATTTTTTATTATCGTGGCATATATAGTAATAAATTCTATTAAGTTCATTTCAGATGTTTTTAGTATTATTGGTTCATAATCAAAAAACAACATTAATGGGTTGACCATAGTGAAATGGGTCCTGGATACATCACTTAAATAATATAAATAATGAAAAATATTTATTTTATATATTTAATTGAATTATATAACCAACTATGTAAACAGTATAAGAAAAATGAATCGCATCGCTCTGTGGAGGTTGTAGTATAAACGTATGCAAGAGCGATAATATCATTTTCTAATTAATGGAAGGGTGTGAATATAGTGATATTTTTCCCTTACATGAGCATTAGTATTTCATAATTATCATATATATTCATTATATTAATAGTAATAATAGTCTTTTTTATGTGGTGATGAAAAATTAAACACATCTCTTCATAGAGTTTTAGTACGCAGGAGCTATATTTTCATTTCACATTTAATGAAAAAAGGAATGAAAAGTGTTATAAAATAATATTATTATTTTTTAGTATATGGTAGATATTTATTTAATTATTTAAGTATTTTTAATTGATATTTTAAGGAGTTCGATGAATAAATAAACATGAAACACACAGTTATAAATTATACCTCTTCTTTGGATCTCCTCTCTAGTATTACTCATAAAGGCTTCAAGGGTTGTTATTTTGGTAATAACAAGAAAATTAGTCTATGGGGGTTTGATATAGTTCATATATTCTTGTCTAATATAGATTAGAAAAAATGATATTATGAATATTTGAGAGGTAGTACCCTTTTTATGTATGTTAAGTGGCACACTTGTAAATTTAGAAAACATTTAAATTTTATAAATCTCTTAATCAAGGAATTTTAGATGAAAAAAATAGAATCAAATCTATTATATTTCGAAATCCATTTATTCGATATGATTTCAGATTAATTTTTTTGGCCATATCACTCTGTTTTAATGTTAATTAACCAGATTTATCCTTTACCATAGTAACATATTTTTAGAATGGTGACTATTAATAACGAACAATAATGAAATTACACTCATAAAAAAAATTCAATATTTAAATTATATATATTAACACTAATTTTGAATATTTAATTTTCCGAAGTGGAAGAAATTACTTTTAGAATATTTGTGATAACCGTAAGAAAAATATTTTTTCAAATACTAAGGAAAAAAATGAACGTATAGAAAACTAAAATATTAAAAAGAAACATATGAAATTTTTTACAGAATTTATTATAATAATAATATTTCTTTACGTTAAAACCAAATCCAAAAATAATATTGGCTAAAAATTATATCGTTTTACAAAATAAAATGAAACATCGTCAAAAATCAACATGTTTTACTATTCTTTCCAATGTTAATCATTTCTTAAAAATTCAAAAACATTACCGTAATATATATTTAAATTTTTTATATTATAATATATTCTATATTATAATATTTAATTTCTAAAATTTATAATTTGAAAATTTAAATTAAAACATATAATACATGCAAATCACTTGTTAGGGAATAACATTATTTTTCGATATGAAAATAATATAAGAAATTTGAATCCCTATAATCTAATAATTCTTGTTATTAAGTAATTATATTGATATATTATTAACATTATCTATTCTTATAAATTGTGACTGATGAAATTCCTTCTTTTATGATTCCATTTATTATTATATAAAAACAATAAAAATTGTCCACACATCATGATCCTTAAATTTTTTTGAGTGTTATATTATATATATCCAAATTCTATATAATGAGTGTTATATTGAAAATGATTATTTGGTATATGGTTCCATTTTAATAATCTTATTCTATGTTGAAATTAAATAATTATCAATTTTTAGTCTCTAAAGTCTCATGATACATCAACTTACCCTAGGAATCACTATTAAATAACATAGCCCGATGATATGATCATTATATCTACATAAAAGTTAGTTATATATATATATATATTCCCAACAAAGAACTATATGGTTATTGATTACTATTTTGAAATGATACATAATGATTTTTAGATATCTTATCACAGATAAATTAATAGAAATTTATATTCATTCAAGCTCCCAATGTATGTGGTTATTCCTCATTCATGTTGGGTTAACTATATAAATAATACACATTGACACTATATAGTGAGAGAAAAATATCCTATTTGAGTATTATCATTGGGATGTCACATGTTCATAACTATAAAATTGTTAGAAAAATTCAATGTTTGAGATCTAAATATAGAATTTTATTGTTATTAAATGATAGGTATTGATGCCATCATCTCCCATCCTATGAAAAACCATACATTTTAATCACCACATGATATTTAGTCAATATGTAACCCATTTATTTATTATATTTTCTCATAAAAAACCCTTATCATTGTAGATATACATCCCAAGAATAGTAGATGGCTTGATTTTTATTATCACATGACACATATTGGCTCCCATGCCTCCTAAGTCATTAAAAAGGATTCAGTACCAATAACACACCACCTCATGCTGGTGTATGGGTTCACCAATTTCATTTTAAATATTCTCCAATCATATATGCAGATGAATAAATTTTATTTTATCTTTTATATTTTTTAGATCCACCAAATTAAACTATATAAGAACTCTGTGTTTCTTTATTAAAATTAGTAGAGGATATGTAGTGACATCCAATGTACATATCTGGGACCCATATGTTATTCTAATAAGTTATGAACTTATATTCTATATAAAGGAATCCTTATTGATTTCACGTCATTATATATTAGACACTATATTGGGATAGAATATGTAAAACACCCCATAGTTTTTGGGTAATATTTCTCTCTAAAAAAAGGTTATTTCATTTACTTCATCAGATTCACGAAAAAATGACTCTAAATAAACCATGATATCTTTAAAATTTATAGAAGAGATTTTATTTTAATTTTTGTTTTAAAAATAAAAACACCATTATTTAAAATATGTAATAAACTTTTATATAAATAAAATATATATACAAATATGTACACTATTTTTAGTAATGAATTTTCATATTTTCAAATTTTAAATTAAATTATTAAACTTCTATGAAATAAATTTCATAAAATTTATTCTATTTTAGGAATAATAATTTGTAAATTGGGTAATAATTAATGTAACATTTTATGTCATACAGTATAGTATGAAACATTAAAAAAAATTCACACTCATTAAGCTTTAAACGAGATTATTAGGGTGTTAAAAAAATTGATAAGGTTAATTTTTCTAATGAAACCATTCTAAATACGATTTCATTAAAAAAATTAGTAATCCTAATCACAAATTAAAATATCTTCTCATTTAGAAGAATATATTGTGATTATTACATTATTATATTTTAATATTTTCTGAAATTCCATGTGTGTCCCCTTCTAAACATCTAAAAGGATACCCTTAATTTGTATTATTCACAGTAATTTGAACCATATAGCTAGACAAAACCATAAATAATTATCTTATGAATGTTTATAAATAGTCATTAAAAGTTCTGTTATTCTTAAAAATCATCACAAGGGTTATTATGAAATGATCTAAAGGATTCCAACTGAATATGAGGTAATCATCCTACCCATCCTCTAGCAAATTATTTATTCTATTACCTCCTATAAATCTATGATATTTATCAAATATAATAAGGTAAGTATGCTCTGTGTGAATTTTTTTTAATGATTATTGAATAAACATTATTCACCTTCTTTTCAATCTAATGGGATGTGAAATTATTGCTATTGTATTCATGTGAAATACCTCTCAAACATAGAGATACAATTCATTTTCCATCACCATATTTCAATTATGCTAATTATGATGGGTGTAATTTTTATATAGTATATTTATGAAATAATTATTCTTCTATAATTATAATATGAAATCTACCTTTTTGTCATCCCAATCCATAAGAAAATTATAATGTCACTTATCCAAATATTTTGACAGCCAGCTTCATAATGTGACATGATTCGGTTTTCAATTCCTATTTACATGGATGTTAACAATTTCAGTTTTATTGTATATATATTATTTTTTATTTAATTTTGGTTATATATGGATAATATATATATATATATATATTTCTTATTATATTTTTCTTTAATTTGGGAAACCTGCAGGCGTACATGTGTCCTATCAACTCAAAAAATAGTATGAATCGTTTTTCAACATCATCATTTTATGTATTAAAAAAATAATATATATATATATATATATGTGTGTGTGTGAAATGAATTTATATTATTTTAATATTATTATTACCGTTGTGGATATTTTTAAACCATGATCGTGGTTCAAAGAACAAAACTATCTTTTGAAACTAACATGAAAAAAGATTTTTTTAACAATGAGAAACAAAGACTTTAATGATGAATAATTAATTAATATGTGCTTATAGTGTATCATAATTGAAATTATATTTATATAAATTAATCACTGATATATCTACTATTAAATAAATAATAATTATAAATCATTTTAGTGTTTTTTTAACCACTCAAATATTATGTAATGGATTTCTTCTCACTTTTATTTTCATGAGAGACATTTCCAATTAACTAATTGTTTCTTTTAGGTGGTGTATACATTTCTAATGTAATTATTTTATGAAAATTAAAATTAAAATTATGTGGATTGACATATCCATATATGTATTATTATTTCATGATGATTTTATTTAAATGATACCAATGTTGTAAGGGTTTTATGTTAAAATATCTTTTTTTAATATGATTTTTTTATAATTAATTTCTGAAAAATAATTTCTATGATATACCTCTCAATAATATGATGAATTTTATTATCAACTACATATTTCTAGATATTAAATATTAATTACCCTCTATTTATGTACTCAAGATACCAATCTAATATTTTTAATGAAAAATCGATTTATTTTTCATTTAGTCAAAAATAAATTTATATCCACTCCATTATTTATAAAAAAATTAAATAGTTTTTTAATATTATATTATGAATATATAAGGTCCTTTTCATCCTTTATTGAAATTTTATAAAAAAAATTATATGGAATTGTCTTATCATTTTCCAAATCAGTTACTTTGGGCTTTTTTATAAAAATATTGAAGGAATATTTTTTTTAATCTTCATCATATGAAAAATATTTCCCTCCATCATGATTGATAAATGATTTTAATAATCATTTTATTGTTTCAAGGGTTATTTTAAAAGAATTTTGTCATTAATATTTGGGATTTTTATTTTAATGTATTTATTTTAGATTAAAAAGGAAATTTTCCTCAACAAATGTTCTTAAGAAATTTTAATAGAATTATTCATCTATGATATCATCAAATGATGTAAAATATTCTTTATTATTTATATAATCCAATAATACCATAAAAATTCTTTATTTGTATTGATGATGATGAGGATGGTTTTTGGATGATGCTGTGAAACAAATTTGTCCCTAATTTGTTAAATTTTTAAGAATTGATTAAATGTTTATAATAAATATATCAACTAAATGGATTATAATGTGATTATTTTTTTATGATTATCTAGCACATATATGTGTTAATTTTATTTTTTGATGGGTGGGAAAAGAAATATATAAGCCTCTATTGAATTTGGTATAGATGGATATCTTCTATGATAATATGTATATGCTTGAGTAATGATACATGTTCAATAAGGGACTCTATCCAATATGATAGTTTTGGGAGTAAACATTGACATATGTTGTGATGTAAAAAATATTGAATCCAAAAGAATGTGATTGCATTAAAAATAATCATTAAATATGGAATATCTTTACTATTTGTATTTTTATTCCAAAAAACATATCTCTTTTCAAATTTTATTCTCTTATTTCTCTTATTGTATTGATTCTATTATGATTCATTTATTTTTAACATCTATAAATTATTCAAGGAATGGAGATTTTGATTTATTATATGATTAGTTTGATATTAAAATTTTAATATTTTTTATCTCATAAATTTATATTCATTTTAGGTTTAACTAATAATTAATATCTCTCATGGTTATCCTTACTAAGCATATGAGATAACCATTTGTTAGGATTTTATTCCACAAATAATTAATAATTGTTATTGGTAGTGTAATAATAATAAGGGTACTATATAGATGAAATAATTGGGGTGAGGGGAATTGATGATATTTCATTAAAGTGGAATATTTTTTATCTACTCTACAAAGACACTATATATTTATTGTTTCCATGCATTTAGCTATAAACATATTTACTATTAACCTATTAAGAACTAATATCTATGAATAAAAATCATGGATCACTGTATTTATTATTGGGTTATGTTTTATTAAATATTTAGAGAAAAGATTATATAACTTTGTTGAATACCCTAGGAAATATCTTAGAATATGATACCATCCTAAACATTTTGTATGTTAGAGACTATTTGGTTTTCTTATAAGAAAAACCCTATCTGAACATAAAATAGACAGAGATTTGACATAGATTTATCTATGGATAACAACCCGAAAAATAGTGGGTCGAGTATATCTAAAACACAATTTTATTTCAGGGTGATCTTGGCCTTAAAAATATTTTATTTTTAACACATGGGTGGGATAATCATTATTATCTAATATTTTTTATGAACCATTATGAATGATTAAAATGAATGTTTATAACCGATGACTTAGGTTAAAAAACAGGGTCATTGATTGAAAGAAATGTGTAATGATTTAAACATTTTATAAATAATTTTCATGTTTGAATAATATGATCCAAGATGCTTAACTATAAATGTAACAATTTTTTTTGTATGGGATGAAGAGAGAATGTTGAAGTTAAGATTGATTCAAGAACACTAAAATATTGAATTATCTATTTTGAGCCAAGATATGTGAAATAATATATATAATTAAAATATTATATAAATGTTCATTCATACCCAAAAGGATTATATTTTTATTCAGTTATGAAAATATCAACTGGTCTTATGATCCCATCAAATGTTTATAATTATTCTCATATTGATTCTTGTAGGAATATGCTTCTTATAAATATTTTAGTTCTACCAATAATATGATATTATATACTCCATCAGAATGGATTGATTGAAATTATATACATATAATATCAATTTATATGTAAGGGAAGCCACATTTTATATTCTGAACCAACCAACAATCTTATAACAGTTTGAGGGTAAATAAAAGTCTTGGAGGGAAATTACATCCCTTGTATGGGGCATGAATCCAATTCGGAGTGGTAGTTTATTATATATGATTGAATAGATACTATAAATTTAAGATATAACTATTGTAAAGAAATTTTATGATGTATTTCAATAAAATTTCAATTGTCTTCATTTGAATTACGAGGATGAATTTTCAATAGAAATCATAACTTGTGTAAAACCTATTTTAAATAATATATATATCGTACAAAAATTTATTTTTTGTTAATAAATAAGAAACTACCATAGAATCTTGATAGTGGAATCATTCATCCATCTGTATCACCTAGAATTTTACCAATAATTTTTTATATGAAGACAGATGGATCAATGTGAATCTGCATTGATTATATGGAATATAACAAGCTCTCAATCAATAATATCAATCATCTTCCCTATATTGGGGATTTGTTCGATCAATTAATTGGAGGTCAATATTCTTTATGATTGATCTTATATGTGGATACCATCAATTGAGGGTCAAAAGTAAAGACATAGATAATAATACCTTTCATACAAGGTACATACACTATGAATTTACAATGTTTATATCTATTCTTATTAATGATCCAGATATCATCATAGATTTAATGAATATAGTATCTAGATATTACTTTGATAATTTTATATTATCTTTATAGATTATATTCTTATATTTTCCATGGTAAAATATTGTCATGACGATCACATTAGGATAATTACAAACATTCACATAAGAAGAATATATATTGAAATTTTACAATGAAATATTTTTTATTATAGAAAGTTACATTATTGGTTAATATAATGTCCAACAAGAGCATAATGGTTGATCCATCAAAGTTTAATTTCATTGAACATTGCACCACACCATCTACCATGACTAATTTATATATCATTCATTATAGGGTGGTATAATTGAGACACATTTTATAAAGTTTTTCATTTAAGTCAAATCCAAACACCATGATAACTCTAAAGGGAGATGAGATCCATAAGATAGATGAATTTGAATAAAATATCAAGTAATTAAAAAGAATGTTTCTCAGCACACCTATTCTAACCCAACCCTAATGTTTGGAATGTTTTTTATCTGTTTCGATTCATTATAGTAGGTACTAGAAATAAATATCCCATGGAATATAATTTTTATAGAACAATCCCAAAGAAAATTAAATTTTCATGAGATAAATTACCCATCTCTGATTTGGAGTTAGCTACCATTAATTCAAATTAATGATATTAAACCATTATCTTAACATAGAAATTTCTCACATATATTTTAAAAATAAAATATTTGGTATAGAATCACTCGTAAAGATTTCAATATGTTCTAAATAATATGTCTTAAATTTATAAATTTTGTTGACTTCTCAATACATTATAACATTTGGAAAATGAAAAATGTGGTTAATTATTTAAGTCTAAATGATCATTCTATTTTTTTGATAATGAGGATCACAAAAGATCCAATATTTAAGGATTTATTAATAATACATAAGGAAATATTAAAATAATAGGATAAATATTAGTTTCCTCAAATTAGTTTTCGAAAGATGAACAAAAACAAAATATAGAGTTTAAAAAAGTAATATTCTTGAGTTTAACCTTAATTGTAATGGATTGATAAGGATCGGGAAATATATATTTGTCACAACCATAACATATTTCAAGAAATAGATATTGGATGAATCTCATAAACCATAATTATCTATTCAACATGTATTAATGAATATATACACTAATCTAAACGATTATTTCTGGTAAAAAATATAAACAGTGATATTGAAGAGTATTTATCTCAATAAATAGAACATATTCATGTTAAATAAGAGAGAATAAGGTATAATGGGGTGTTAAAACCATTATGAAAAGTAAAATGGAAATGGGAAATCATCCCAATTTATTTTATATTTTGGGATCCCAAAAACAACAAAAAGTTATAATTATATATAGGTTGTAGTAAAGATCATTATAAAGTCAACAAACTTTGTTTCTATTAGAGTTAATTTTTCTATTGATCATATTGTGAGAATATAAATTAATGAAGTAGTTAAATTTCATGTTGTAACACATTCTATTATATCATATAAATATATGGGGCTTACATTAAATATTTAGAAATTTATTCTGAAATCTCTTGATTTAGAATAGTTATTTGGAACTGATACTAATCATCAGATATATTTTATAGTAGATATAACCATTAATAAACTAGCAGATTTGTTTTGATTTTTATAATTTAATTTTTTTGGATCATAACCATACTATATTTGAATTTTAATACTTAAATATCATTCACCGGAGCATTCAAATGGGTCATTATAAAGCCATATTTTGAATTAAGTGTATAACTCCAACATGATAGGATGCAGATTGAGATATAAATCTATTAAATCCAAAGTTGGATGAGAAAAAAATATAGAGATGGTTTTATCAATTTTATAGTTTTATCTCAACAATGTTAAATACCATAATATATGGGAAGTGAATTAGGGTGTTATAGTTTAATAAAATCTATGTGAGATCTTATTCCATCTATAGAAACATTATTCCCTCCATTTCTGATAGAAATTTATGGGTAGAAACGAAATAATTCATAAGACACAACAATTTTACATGTTTCGCCCAAACTGAGCTTTGAAAGGAGAATATATAAGAAAATTTCCTCAGAATTCAATCCTAAAATGTCCACTTTTATTATAATAATTTAAAGAGGACCCATGATCCCTGATAGTTCCCTATGAATCACAATTTGAAAGCTCCCAACTATCTTAACAGATGTCTGGGAACCTCTTTATTAAATTATTATTCCATTGATCACATAAATTGTTATAGTTTCAACTCATTCGTTGTATAATAGGAGATAAAAATTTATTCACATGATGAATTCCACATTACCATATAATATCAAGGAAATTGCTTCTGGTTCATGTTGGAGTCACTTTCACAAAATGATTTCTCAAAATTATCAAAAAACTACAATACATCGCAAAAGATTATACTTTTTAAAATCCCACAAAATTTCGTGAAACCATCAACCATTCGTGATTTTAAGTATAAATTTTTAAATCTACCTTTGTTAAATTGACATATGTTGATTCATCATGTCACTAATGTTCCTTTGAATCCTCTATGAAATGAAACCCATTATAATACTATTTCACAAATTAAAAACCTTTGAGTCTTTCAAGGGATTAATTATATAAATGATGGAGGGTAACTAATTATTTGGAGAATCTTACACCCATTTATGAATCATTCTTCATCACCACCAAATTTTCATAAAAAATTTCCTTTATTAAAGAAACTCACATCCTTCACATATTTTTTTCAAAATGGTATTTGTTGTGAAACTTTCCAATTTTCATGATACATTATTTTACAAATCAAAAATACAACACTAATCCCCAATAATATTCAAAACAGAAATGTTTAATGAATCTCTTGGATTTTTCATATTTTTATTAAAAAATCCTATCAATCTTGCCTTCATGAAACTACTATATTCCTCTTAATTTGGATGATATTTTTTCACTAACATAGAAATGATTACTATTTATAGATGTACATTTGTATACCACTTCTATAGACTCCATAAATCTATCTTAGAGAATTGTTAACATACCATTTAAAAAATTGATCATGTTTATCTCCTTTTAAATAAACATAATTCATCCCAAACCACTATAAAATCACCTTGAAGTATTTTTTCAAAACAAAACAGCATTTGGGTCTGATGAAAAATCATCACCCTTTAATAATCCTTTCAATCTTATATGACATGATTTTTAATAAAAACAATTGCACTTCTACTTCTTCTTCCATAATTATATTCTTGTTATTCTAGATAGTGATCAATGATTTACCAAACACACACTATCCACACACATGAGAAATGTTAAGAATGAAATGAAAGAGTAGAAGTATATGTTTCTCAATGAGTCATTTAACTATCTATACAACCATTTAAACACTTCCTCCACCCCATACAAACCCTATAAGGTATAGTTTTTAAATCAAAACCCAAATGTTTGATTATTTTGTTATATAAATATTGAAAAAACATATTTAGCATCAAAAAATTTAAAAATCCCCTTTATCCCTGGTCACCCTATCGTCAGCTCCCCTTATCATATTCATGATTTTTTTCACCCATTTTTCAATGAACCCAATGTTAATTTTTCATGTCTAAAACATGGAAAAGAACACATATTGGACCATAGGAAAAATAAAACCATACCTGTGGGATAGGGGGAAACACATACATACTTTTTTTATCCCATTAAATAAACAAAACACTAAGAGATATTCAATGTCATTAAAAATCTTATTTATGTAAGGCCTTCTTCAGAAGGACTGAATCATGTTTTTATGTAGGAAAATCCTCATACGTCATAATCCCATAATCCACCTTATCCATTATAATATAATACATTATTTCAAATAAATATTTAATCAACTGATGGAAATTATTTTTTCAACAATTCGTATCATAGGAATTGTGAAAATTTATTTCAATAGGATACATCACTTCAATACCCATATCTACAACAATATGCTTCATCCAAAATAACTATATGCATGCATGAGTAGCTGCCAAGTATCCCATATCACTGGTGCTCAATGAAATGAAATATTGTTTCTTTCATATCCAAGAAATACCTAATCCGCCAAGATATAATATTCCACCTGATGTTGATTTTATATCATATATGAATCTATAAAAAACATTATTTGTATAAGCCAATAAATCATTCCAATAGTTTACATTATATAGAAAAAAAAATCCACCACCCACTTCATATATTGGACTATTATCTTAATTAAATCTTAGTGGGTTCTTTTAGGATTAAATTGATACTAAACCACTTGGTATATGGGAAAAATATCATGGGTTATTTTCACTATTAGGTATAAATAAATCAGATGATCTTCCTATATTTTGTGACAATAATCTCTTTTCCATTAACACCCCATGATAGTTTCATATGTGCACCAACTATAGTTGTGATCTCCTTGTAGTTATTCATTATAATTATTCCTACAGCCTCATTGGAATATCTATATTTGGAAATGAATTTTTCATTCCCACTTTATTCCACATGTAAACTAAGGGAAAATATCAGTTCACCTACCACTACAATTTTGAAAATCATGAATTATATGAAATGTATGTATGATGCATCATATTATCCATCAATGCCTATGTTTTTGACAAACACGGTCATCATCATCATTTGATAACTTTAATTGTTGAAATAGTGACTTTAATAAACTCCATCACAATGAAAAACAAGACTCTTAGAAATTGATCAAATATTGAATACCATAATCTCATTGCTGGATGAAACTCATATAACACCTTCTCCAAGAAAATAAAATTTATATCATGTTCATGTAGAAGAAAGTAGTCTAGTTGTTTTATATACACATCTTCTACCTAAAACCAATATATATATTACTACTTCGTGTCCATCTAGAAAACATGGAACATTCATTTCAATACAATGGATAATAATTTGAATGTAGTTTACATCATTATAATATTCTCAAATGTCTAATCAAAATATACTCCTCCAATCAAGGATCCACCCCTTTACAATAGTCGTGATTTTTTTTCAATTACCACTTTGTCTATATTCATTTTGTTTAGAAATACCCATTTGGTCATGATTCCATTATTATATGTTGTCCTCAAAAATTACAATAGTTTATTTTTTTATTAGTTCGAGCTCTTCTTTCATTTCATAAACCCAATTTTCATGTCATTTTTTAAATCACTCTGGATCTATATATGATAGGAAGGATTAATTTTCCTAGATACATCATTCCTCTTGTTTGAACACACACATATAGATCATCGATGGTGCTCTATTTTTCAATTTCTCCTTGAATGTTATTTTTTTGGAAAAAGGGTTGACTTCATCCTACTTAACATAAAAATGTTCATCTAAATGATCATTTCCCAATTCAACTCCCTCTGTTTCACTTGTCTCATCGTCACTATCATTATTAAACTCTTTATTGTTATGTTTATAATTCTATTTTTTTCTGCTATTGTTATCTCAATGCATTAAACTGCTTTTCCAAGCCTCAAACTGAAGTGTTTATATGGTTTACATTTCCTTGAGTATCTAAGAAATATCATCTCATTTTTATGAGATTAAAACCTTCTATTGTAATCCATATTGTTGATAAAACACTTAGTTAAAAATATTTAAAAATATTTAACTATTTGATTCCTAAAAAACCATATCTAATGTGCAGACTTTTATTTTTTCAGAATTAGATATTCCTTATATGATATATAGGCTATAATAAAGAATTATCTCATACAAAACTTTTCTGGTAGGCCCTTTTTAATATGTATTTTTATTTTCATGTTTTTTATGATCTAATTTATAATCTCAGCCTCTCAATTTTTATATGGATTTCTCACTATCCAAACTCGGTTCCTTTTCTCATGTTTCTCAAAATAATATTCCCAATGGTTAAATTTTAATTTATAAACATTATTTCATCGTATATTCCTGATAGTTTTTCTAGGAATACTCTCAGAATAAAACTAATATTTTTTATGAAACAAAAAAACATCGATCTGTGTAAAATTAAAAATATCCATGAAATCCTTATAAAATCAATAAAAAAGTGTAATACCTCTTCTTGTCAATGGATAATGGTAAGATAGGCTCAAACCCATATTCGTGAACCAATTTTCGAACATTGGTTGAATTTTTATTATTTTCCTTGTACATATTTCTAATAATCATCCATGGATGGAATGAATCGCATGATTGAGTATGATCACGTGATTACTTAGGTACATTTTCTAGCTATATCACATTAGACTAGATCTTCAAAGGAAGTTTAAAACTGATGGCCATATTATTTATTCAATATCCCAATTTCACCATCAGTAGTTATAAATAACATATATTCTTCTCTAGTCGCATGGTTGATATTATGCTTCATGAGTTTTCCCTAGAAAAACTACACCATCATTTCCCTTGATGATAGAAAACATCATTATAAGGATTTTGTAATGACCAGAGTCAAATATATGATTAACACCTAGAAGGTTTCAAATGAAACCATTGATAACTGAGAAGTCAATAAGTCTCATATCATTCCCTAGATTTTTTCTTAAACCGAGCCAATAATTTTTCATGATTTTTCCATTTCCAAAATTAACATCACCATACTTTTTATATCTGATACATGTATAAAGATCCTTATTTCTTGTCATATATAATAGGAATACAATATAAAGAATAAAAAAACCCACATGATCTAATGATTAAAGGGAAATATATACAACCAATTCATTCTTATCTATTTTATTTTTTATCCATTTAATTATATTCATACTTAATGTTGATGATAATTATTGATATTACACAAATTATGATGGAATAACTTTATCATTAAGATTTTAAAATTCATTTTTTTGTTTTTAGTTCGTTAGATGTTTTTATACTCTATTTATTATGAAAAATTTGGGGGTTGATTGGAACATTCCTCTACATTATTGATGAGAAATATCTATGCATGATTATTAATACTACGCACAAAAAATAGTGACCATCAAAGTCATTTTCAAAATATTAAAATCTATGTGGTTGTATTTGTTTCTCATATTTTATTTGGTACCTTATAAAAATGAGACATACATTTTTAGAATTTAATATCATTATTTAATAATAACAAAATATATGATTTGGAATCCTATTTTTCATTTAATTATAATTTATTGTCATTTAGGTTCTATTAAACATGTGGTTCTAATTCACACCCAAATCAATTTTCATCCTTAGAATGTGAACTTGTTTTTCTGAATTAAGTATCCCTAATTTATTTTTGTTATCAATCACCAAAACATACTACTCATTAATATATTAATATTTTTTCTATTACATTCCTCTATGCTCCACTTCTACTTTAAATGTGTCTTGAGTGATCTTATTTATAATTTTCATGCATAGATTCCATATTTTATCCTGATCTTGGGAACTTTTTCACAACCCAAAAACTTCTCTTCAATTTAATTGATATATTTTTTTATATATTTTGATGTGTATGGAAACCCCCTAATAACTATGGTCTATAATTCATATTTGATCATTTACTCATTGACCTTATTGAGTTATATAGAATTGAAGATTTGGGATTTTTAAATTTCTTCATTAAGTTCAACTTTCCTTCTTTTCTATTGATTCATAAAGTGTTTTTGAACATGAACCAATCGATTGGATTTATTTCTTTGTGTCTGGAAACATATATATTCTCAGGATAAAATTCTATTTCATATAAGATATCAGTTATTCCTTATTGTTATTCTTTTAATTTTTCACACTCTTTACCTATCATGGTATTTTCCATGACTTCTATTATAGCATTTTAGTTGCAATCTTTTCAATATTAATATAATTCAATATCTATCTACACTAAAATATAATTATCTTATTACATGATATTATTTATATTGAATAAATTTCAGTTAATATTTTTCATACATTTTTCATTTGATGAAAACTTATTAATGGTAATTTTGACTTCACCCGCTTCATTTTCAGGAATTTTCATGGGCATCATTACACATGTTTTTTAAAAAATGCAAATAAAAATCATGTGAATGGATGGTTCCCTGGTTATTTTCCATTACCTCAATTGATATTTGATAAAATTAATGATATGACCTCATCCCTCAATAATTACTCATGTAAATCTTCTATATTCACCTTCTCCATGTCCTTTAATTTTACTTCTTTATATATTGTTTTTTCCACATACTCATTATCATTACTCCTCATATCATATACAACAATATTATTTCCATGATATCTAATCTCAACTCATATGGAACATTATATTTTAATATAGAGTCATTTGGATTGAAATTTGGTGTAAGACTTCTCAATATTTACATAACTATTTTCGCACATTCAACAATTCTTCTGAAACCACACATGTATTTTATGAAAAAAATCTCTCAGTCAAATAATAAATTTACAAAATCATTTAGGTACATTATCAGGTTGAAATATTTACTCCTCTAAACTTGTATCTAATATTATTTAAAATATTAATATCTATTATAGATATTTATCATATTTTCTATTTTGGCTTGTGATGACATACGTGGAATGAATATTTTGTATATTTCAATGGATAATTCTCCATATAAATCATTTTTTCACTTATGTATGTATTCAATTATAATAGTTCTACTTCTGTTAATGCTTCAATATACAAATAGTTCGAATTACAATTAATCATATCTAAAAATACATCCATAACTTATAATGATGAGTAGTGATGCATTATATTCTTCTAGAACTAAAAATTTCTTTCATCAAAAATCATAATTCCTTTTTTGACAAAGATAATTTGTTATAACAACTGATAGAGGAACCCTAATATTATCTTTTTCTATAATACCAATTATTAACCCATCTATGTAAAATAAATTAATAGGAGTTGTGAATCAGGGTATAAGATAATAAAACAACATCCCCTTTGGATATTCTTCCATCAATATATATTATATTCATATCTACTTTCACCATTGAAATATATGGGATGAAATGAATAGATTCATAATACATAAAAATTTTACTTGGTTCATCTATAATATGAAACACCCATAGACTATTCATATTCAATTCTATTATGTTTCAAACCCACTAATGTATATTGTAATTTTAAATCATAGAGTTTAATAAATTTCCCTCCTAGTTCAATACCAATAATAATTTAGAAGCTAAAAACTCTTTCAAGTGATGTGTGCTGATGGATACATTATAAAATTCATTCATTTATAACATTATTAAATATTTTTTAAAACTCATTAGTGTATAATTAATATCAAAATTCATCCAAATGATGAATACAACTTTGAATAATAATTAGAAAATTATTTCTGATTGGCTTAAGATTCACATTCATAAAACCCTTTCTCAATATTCGTGAAAGATGTCAATCCTTCTGTAAATGAATCACTTTCTGGAAACCCAGAACATTTTTTCAAACAAAAAACCTTTGTCGCATCATTTATCAATTTTTTTAAACTGCCTTAATCATATTGAAAAATATTTTTTATTCATGGGAGTAATATTTTCATGAATCCTTTGTGTAAGAAAATCATTCACACAACTCTTTCTTGAATTTAGTTCCTTTGAATATTTTTTAAAGGATGGATTACCCAAATGAGGGGTTTTTCCATGAATTCATAGACTTTTCCAACCATTTATGAAGAAATATCACTCTCGATATCCTTTTGGAAAAATAATTGTATTCTTTCATGAAGATTACTTACTTCGTAAAACATTTTGGTGAAAAGTGATAATTATGAATCCTACTTCATTTCAGGAAACTAAAATATGGGATTCATAATCATTCATGAATCACCAATATTTTTTAAACCAAAACCATTGCTGAAAAATCATGAATTTTCAACATTTAAAGGATGTTGTATAGGAAATATATATTTATTGATGCACTTTCTATTCTCTAAATTTTAGAAACCAAATATTTCAAAAACAATTGGAAACGATCCCACCATGTACATGAAATTTAATAAATAATATCGATAGAATCTATATCACTATATCAGTACTTTTTTACCAGCCATTTTTACTCCGAACCTTTTCAAAATTATTTTTGAACAGACACAATCACCCTAATAGCATAGAAAACTCACATTAGGGGATTAGTTTCACAACATGAATCATATTAAGGTAGATAATAGATAAAAGAAAAGTTATGTTCAAACTCATTAGTATAATTTTCAATTATAAATAATTGAAAAGTTATTCCTATGCATTTATCCATGAATGATGTTTACAGGATTTATAGTGAATGGAAATCTGATCAATAAGAATATTGGATCCTTGGAGATTCTTCATCAATTAGGTATGGTAACTTATCAATTGGTTATTATACTAAGCCCCTCTCAGGTTCATTATGTGGATAATGTATAATTCCAAAAGAATTCAATACCAAAACATTCAATGATAACGAACATAGAGGTTATACCAATAGAGAATTATATTTTATAAAAATAATAACCAGTATAAATCATGGATCATAGTGATATTATTCTACGAAAAAATACTACCCACCAAGATAATGTTATCTTGATGAAACATTAATTCAAAGATTCTACTTGGGAACCTGAAGTTGGATTGAAATAGAAAAATACACATTTTTTTATATTAGAGTGATATAATTTTTATGGGGAAACTCATTTTAAATATGAAATAATGAAACAATATGATTTTTTATGATATATATTTTTTCAAATGGATTTAATTTTTCAATTTATTTGAATGCACAAAAACCAAATTCAAAGTGAATGGTTATATAGTAAAAAATTTAACCTATATATTAAAATGATAGAGTAACTGTTACAAAATATTTTAAAAGTAATGTATTAATTATTAGAATAATAAAATATATTGAAAAAAAAGTACATAATTTTTAGTAATTCGATTATATGCTTTCAAAATAGATTTTTCCATAAAAATGGGTTTTAAATATTTTTGTGAGAAAATTATATAATGTTTTAACTTTTATAAATATTGTATATAAAATAATATCTATATATTTGAAATCATCATGTAAAAAATATCTTCAATTGAATTTTTGATAATTTTATAAAAGAAATTATTTCTTGATGAATAGTAAAAAATATTTATTTTTATTGTAAATATTTTTTTCATTGAAATAATTTAAAAATATTCAGTTAAAAAAAATCTAAATATTAATGGTAAAATAAATTGATATATTCTATTAAAAATATATTTAGGATTTTTATATTTAATTTTATATTGCATTTTTCTATAAAAACTTTTTAAACATATGGATATATTTTTTATGGATACTGATTTTCATTGAATTGTTCTGGTTTAAAATTTAATTTTAAATTCAGACACATTTTTTATTTCAATCTGATCAAATGTATTCATAGTTTTTAATTATAATTTAAAAAGACATTAATGGATAATATTTCATTTTTTTATCATTATAAATATTACAAATAGTAAAACCAATGTATCTTGGTTAAGGTTAAAATTAGGTTTCTGGTGGAATTAAACCCTTAGATAAGGGTGGTTTTTCTAATTAATCAAGAATAATACATATGGAATAGAAATATTTCAAACTCATAACCTAAAATGTTTAATATCTCTTCAAATGGAATAAAGTTTATTAAGTATGAAAATATTATATTTTAATGTTTTACGAAATTCCAAGTGTATCCTCTACCCCTTTAATAAAAAGAAAAACACCATTTATTTTAACTTCTCACAATTGAGAAGTATAACATGAAATAAACCGAAAAAATTATCTTACATATTTTAATAGAAGACCATTTATATTTACTTCTTCCTAAAATATAAGTCCATGTGTCCTTCATAATGGATCTAAAGGAGGCCTTCCGAAAAGAGGTAATATTCTTACCAAACATCTTTTAAAATATTTCTACTTATATCATCATTAAATATATTTTATTTAAAATAAAATAAAAAATAAGTATAATAAATATACTAACATTTTATTTTTATTATTTTTCTACCATTATTCACCATGATTTCCATTAAATTTGATGTGAATGTATTACTCATATTTATATGTGGGACTACCTCCACCACATAGGGATAATATTCATTTTCTAAAATATATTTTATATATCTTTAATAAGATGGATTTAATTTATATATATGATATTTATGAAATAATTATGCATCTATAATTATAATATCATATATTACTTCTTACCTTTCCATCCATTGGAAAATTATAATGTCATTCATGTTAAGTGTGGATTACCAACTCCATAATGTGATGTGATTCGTTTTTCAATTATCATTAACATAGATTGTAATAAGGAATGATTTTTTATATGAATATGAAATTTATGATATAATTAGTGTTATATAATTGTAAAAATTTATCATTCTTTCCTTCATTTTTTTAGAAAATTAAAACAAAAGTCATGGGTGCATACGGCCTATAGTCTCCAAGAATGAAGTATACAGATTTTCTATCTCTATTTTTTATGGATGAATATATATATATATAACTAAAATATATTATACATACATATATATATCTTGATTAAGTTTCTTGAAGTTATTTAACCTGGATCAATATTCTAGAACTAGCTATTCCGAATTGAAACTCTCATTAAAAAAATATTTAACACATAGAAGTGACGATTAATATATGTAATTATTTATAAAAGGGAGTTGAAATGTTATAAGTGGGTAATAGACGATATTATAATTATGTAGATTGTTCATTTATATAATTATAATAAATTAATATATAACACACATGAGGTTATATCACATTAAATTAATGTTGATCTTTAATTAAAGGAATTTCCCCACACTTTTATTTCTGTGAGAAAAATTAAATATTCACCACATATTTTATCTATTTCTTATATACAACCCATGAATGTATTTAATTATTTCTTTCATGAAAAATATGGGTATTAAAAATTATATTTATGGTTATATTTTTCATGAGATTATGATTTGAATGTTACCAATTGTAGTTAGTGTTTTATTTTATATTCTCATTGTTTACTGATATTGTTTCTGATTATGATTCTGATAATGAAATTTTAGATTATTAATCTCAAAAATAACAATGATTTTCTTCTCATATGGTTATTTTTATATATTATATAGTATTATATCATTTTACAATATTTATATAATAAAATTACAACAATAGTATTTTTATGGAAAACCAACAATATTTTTCTCTTTGGTCAAAATATATATTTTCCTCCACATCCTTGTTTGGTAAAAATATTTTCAATTGTATAAAAAATTATTTTCTGATTGTGTAATTTAATTATTACACATGGTACTTTTTTATAAAATTCTATAAATTGAATCGTCTTCTTTATTTCTGAATATGATAATTTTGAGTTTTTATTGAATATATGAATGGAATATTTTTTTTAACATACACGACATACATTGAATTTTCCACTATCATGAATAATCATTATTTTAAATCATAAAATAAATGTGTAAATGTTTCTTCTAATAGAAAATTTTTACAATATATTAATGATATATCTTTTAGAATTTAAATAACTTATTTTGAAATGGAAATTTTATTTTCCTCTCGAAATGTACTACTAATGTTTTAAAAGAATTTTTCATATTTGATAAAATATTTTGATATTAAAAATTATTTTTAAGTATATAATCAAATGATAGAATGAAAATTAAATTTTCTTTGTGGGATTATGATGATGATTATAATGTATGATTCTATGAATCTCGTTCTTTTCTATAGTTTACTTCATATGGAAATTGTGATATAATTATGAAACTCATTTTATTTATATAGTTCTCACAATAATAAATATTTTAATATCTTTTTGGATAAATATCTATGATTTTAATTATGTGTTGGGTTGTCACATAAAGATATACAAACTAATGAATTAGGTAATTATGGATATATCATGAAATAATATTGGTTAGAAAGGGGAGTGAACCTGGTTCATTAATGGACATTGACTACAATAGTAGTCTTGGGAGTGAAAGTAGACATATCATATGATGGAATAGAGAGTGAAGCTAGTATACTATTATTATCTTGTATGTGAACCATGACTATGGAAATTATTATCTATGCTCATGTGTGTGCGATAAAATTATGCATGTTTCCAGTTTCGTTCTCTTAGGGATCATGTTCATTGATTCCCGTATTATTCATTTCATGTAAACATCCAAAAATTATACCATGATTCAATATTATGTTCTATGATATAATGGTACTGATTTTAAAATGTTAACCATATTTTATTATACCCTTATGATAATGTTATTCTTATGGGATCTTTGGTATCACAATTTTTTAACATTAGTGAGTATATGAACCCCCCCCCCCTTATTATGTTTCCATTCCCAGACTTATAAAATAAGGTTTTAAGTAGGGTTTTTATTTGATGTTTACAATATAAAAGGATACTTTGGGATATATTGAAGATCATTCAAGATTTGTGACTATTTTTTATCTAGTCTCCAATGATAGAAAACCATTACAATCCACCATACAAATTTGTAAAATATAGTTAATATTAATATTTTCAGATATAATATAGATTTATTAGAAGTATTTTTAGATATAATATTATTTATATAAGAACAATATGTAGTTTAATTCCAATTATTATCATAATTTTAATGGTTCTTGATACATTAATTTTGGACCAAACCATTCAAAACCATCCATTTCCATCTTCCTTCAACAATCAATAAAAACTATAACCTAGTTTCTTGGGGACTAGATATTACCCTTTTTTCTTTTTAATAACCACATACCATATAAAAAATTTATAAATTATATTTATAATCTCCGTAAAGATTTTATGGATGTTGCTAAAATTTCTATACACTTCCAAAAGGCAGCCTCTACTGTGTAATGATAAATTTTTCCCCCATCCGAAAAACATACCAAGGTTGTGATTTATTCTTAATGATAGGATAATCCCACACTAATTTACTTTAATTTTAATATAGTGGCATCAATTATTTGAATTTGAATATTTTACATGTATATTATACTTGATTTATTTCATCTTTTATTGATTAAAATGACTCAAATTATGAGTTACATTATTTTACATCCTTGTTCAATGGTTTTGGAGAATAAATACTTATTAAACCCCACATGGGTTTCCATACCTTCACTCATGGTCTTATTGATATAATTATAATCCTATTCAATCATTTTTTATCTATTATTGTACTCGATAGAATTAAGTCTTACACTAAATCACAATATCATTACTCCCAATTCTATGCATACGGTCTTATTACTAGTTAAAGATATACAAGAATAACATCAACATCCATGCTCCATGTAATATGACTACAAATTTATGAAATTGTCATTGGGAATATATATTATAGTATTATTCCATTCAATCACATATATTTTAACTTTAAATTTGAATAAAGATAATATAATTCATTAGTAAAAGTTGTATAACCATTAAACAATTGAAATAATTGTAATGAGTGGTATATATTCAAACAACATGGATCTCCCCTCGAGCAACATTACGATCTTTTTTCACATTAGGTTATAACCTGACCCATAATATATAGACCATCTATGATTTTCTTAAAATGAGTCTAAAATTAAACATTAGTCCTAATTTGTCTAATATATTAGACATTAAACTATCAAAGGAAATAAAAATGATACACGCTCAGTTGAAAAATCAAAAATAGAATACATTGAATAAGTCAAATCTCTAATAATTGGCCTTGAGACTCATATATCTTTGAAAAGAATTTTTTTTATTTAAGGAAAATAAATAAAACATTTTCATTATAAACCACAAAAAGCGAAAAATTATGAAAACATGATTTTCATCTATCTAGTCCACTTCCAATCTATGTTATATGAAAATTTTGAGGCTCATATAAAAAAAATGATATTTGGGATTACTACCCATCCTTGAAAAATGTAAATCAATGCTCACTAGCTCCATAAACCAAGGTAAAATACTAATCAAACCTCAATCGCTCAAAAATAGGATTTCAATGTATTTTTTGAAAATACAAGAAAGTGAAATTACATGGTTTATTAGACATTATGGAAAATGAAATACTCATTAGAAATGTCCTTTTTTAATATTTATAATGTTGAGTAATTTCCATAACTCATATCTATATAGATGGACTATATATTACAGTAATGGTAAATGTTTCGATATATTCATCTCACATGTATCCATCCAATAGCACATATTAAAGAGGAAATAAAAATGTATAGTCAATTAGTTCAAATACATACCTTGATGTGTGGTTATGATATTTTGGAGTCTATATTCTCCCTATAAATATCAATTTATGTATATATTTTTAAATTATTATCAATTTATTCAAACATATCATAATAAACTCTTATTTTTTGGGATCTTCATTATATATATATATATATATAACCCCAAAACATGTCAATGAGATTAATAAATTAATATATTTCCACCAATGATATTAAAAAGTTCCATGAACTAATAGTCGAGATTACACAAGAGTCAAAAAATTGAAAAAAAATTAGTTATAGAAACCAATATGTTTATTTGGAAAACATGAGGGGAGAATCAAAAATATGGATCCCATGTCCCATCTAATACAAAAATAATGTAGAATCGTAATTTCATAATAAGGACTATTCAATATAATCATGATTTTTTTTTTGAATTTTGAGCCCCAATATATTATCAACCTAAAACATCTTATCCAATGACTCAACTTATACAATGTCATCACATCATAATCTCTATTCCCTTAAATAAACATTTAACACTACATTTTAATCCTACTCAAAAAAAATTATATTCTTGTATTAGTTTCTGAGTGATGGATATCGCTTGGATAATTCATTCTACTAGGGATCAATTTTAAGGACACAATTTTACATCATTGAAAATGTCATCACATGTTGGGAATCTTTCTGAAATATTATGCACATATTCTTTACAATTATTGACATGGATTTAATTGTAGATTGTTCCATATGGTGTTTTTTGACTCAATTATAAGAAATAATCATCTCTTTTATAATATCATGGACTAAAGGATAATCATACACACAATATTATTGGGAGGAAAAATGAATTTTAAGAGATATAATTAACTCTCTAGATCAGTGATAGGGTTTTTGTGAACTAGATTTCATATTCTTCACTAAACCCCTTATTTTATCCAATATTAAGGATATAAAAATTGTGGGTTATATTAAATGTATTTTTAAGGAGAAATAAAATAATATTGAACCAAATCATTAAAATAATGGATTGACTCAATGATCCCCCTGAAATATATCCATTTAAAAATTCATACCCATGTCACATCTATAATCTAAGACAAAAAATTATTTATGACCATAGTTTACATGGATTAATGTAGGGTTATCAGTATCATAAATAATTATATGTTAGCTGGTAGAGCTAAAAACCTAGGGATCATTTTCTAATGAGTCTTGGGGGGGGGGGAACCTTCACATAATTATGGATTAACATTCTAAATCCTTGTCACCCAATATTGATGTGAACCCAAATTATCATTTGTTAGTGGTAAATGTACAGAACATAATGATGATGGATCTAACATTAGGCGAACTAAAACGTCTAATGGAGCTATATTCCAATACCACATTCCTATACTACATGCATCCCATAAAATAATGTGAAGTGGTGTGTATATAAATCAAAATAATTGATAATGAAAAAAAGTGACTATAAAAATACCAAGATAATGAATAATCCTGCAAATATTCAGTAAAATAAGTAACATCCATTTTAGAATAATTGAATAAATCATTATCATCGCTGATTTTATACACTAATCATAAATGGTCTAACACATTCTGGTTATGATTTATAATTTTCATCTCTTATTATTATGTTATCTGCTCCAGCATTGATATTATCTATCATATTATAATTTTAGATTCAATTAAAAAAAATATGTTAATAGATAAGAATGATTTTATATTGTGAGTATGTATATATATATTCAATATACAGACTTTTTATATTGATGAATAATTATATTCATCAAATTATCCTTCGCATAATGTTAATATAAAGACTTCTATATGAGATGGACTACTAATGGTGGATCATGGGACCCTTTTATTTACTCTGATACCAGAATGCAGGTTGGATATATATTTATTAAACCAATATTATCTAGTAAGAGTATGTGTGGGAAAATTTTCCTCTATTTGACAACTCTTTAGATATTATAGGGGACCATGCCCCTATAGACACCTATAGAGGAAACAAATTGAATCAATTTGGATAATAAAAAAACATGTTATTTTAATGATGAAACAAATTTCCTCTCTTATAATAAATGGATTGAACCAAATTCTTGTTTTTCCATATTGTTCTTTACCTCTAATGGATTATCTTCATCATTACTATTCCCATCACTCCTTGATTCGGGATCCATCGTTTTGAGAAATTATTATGTGAAACCAATTTTACATTTTAGGTAGTGGATCATTGCTTCATGTTCACTTATATATGATTAAAATGTTCTATAATGATTCTTTTTATAGATTTCACAATATACATTCAAATTCAAATACTCAATTTTAAAAACATCCACAACACGGATTGAGTCACAGATCTAATATATATATATTTTTGTGTGTGTGTGTGTGAATTTATTCTCTTTGAATCCCACACCCTCCCAGCTGGTGGAAATTTAGTGTCATCAAAGATGGGTGGTCAAAAATTTATGTCAACCATAGTGTTATAGGAAATGAGGTTACTTATCCTTTTCTAGGTCATTTAAAATTATATAGGAATTATAAGAATATGTACCTTATGAGACCTTCCCAAATCTATTGGAATCCACTTTGATTCTCTACATGTCATCAATATTTGACTCTTAAACGAACATACATGGTTAGCCAACTATCGAGGAAATTATTCCTGGATCTAGGTCATGGAATTTTCAGTAAACATCATGATGATGGAATTATCATATGATAAGTTCAGTTCTATGCATATCTCATATCACACACATATCAACCAAATCTGGAGTTCCACTATGTGGTTATATTTAAAATTTTCTCTTTGAGGTAAGGAAGGGATATTCTTCCAAACACAGTTGAATTATGACTGAAAAACTAACGTTATATACACATCATAGAAACTTTACCAGTCAATATGGTCTTCTAGAATTAAATATCTCATAGATATCTAGTATACATGTTTTGGTTGAGTTCTAAACACAATCATAGTAATTACATAAGATTTTTCTAGGTGTGACTTAACGTTGTATTATTTATGGATTAATAATGTGTTTCTAACATCTTGATTATAAATTTAGAGTATCCTAACTCATACTATTATATAAATATATTTATTGAATCAACCGGTTAAAATAACTTGGTTATTAACGAACTCATTACCTCTCTTGTAATCTATGACTAGTCAAAAAAATACATAGAGATAAAAAATAGTTTTGAATGGGATATCACCTTATAGATGAGTCTATAATGATGATTTAGGTTAATCAGCCTAAATCATTCCAGCTAATGTTCTATAATAAATGTTCAAAAGATTAATATAGTATGAAACACATACCCCAGTAGAACGTACCATGTGATTATCTTTTCCCTAAAGGCTAATTGGTGGAAAATTCCATAGAATATGGTGGTTACTTCCAAACGACATTAGATAAAAATTTTCCCCTATACTGTATGTTAATAAGGATGTACAATCTCATGATTCGTGGGATTTAAGTAGATTCAGGAACTCATGATCCATTGTTCCATAAATTTTTCCATGATATAAAGTTCACTATAAACGTAAAAAGGATATTAAATTATGCGGTGATTTTTATGATCTATGATTCCATTTAATTTGGTAAGAAACACTATTTTATGGAGAGGATATCAAAAGGTGACATCCTATATAGATGTCAGTGAAATGAAATAAATTATCATTTACCATATAATAGAATCCTTAATGATCATATTAGTGTCTCAAAGGATTATACTTACTTATATGTGTATTAAATGGAATTTTTTTTGTATTTGATTTATTTTTTTATTATTTATACAATGATTTTATAGTTGTGATGGGAAAATCACTTTAACACTCATACAAAATTGTACAATATAAATCATCTGACCTCCCCTTTAGATTATTCACATCTCCCATGCACCATGTTTGGTTACCCATAGTCCATACAAAATATTCCATGAGGAATACGGTTTATGATTAAATATAACCCCTATATTTGGTCAACCATTGAATTCATTAATATATGTGAATAGTTTTGTAACTCATATTTTAGAATTTGAAATTTTTCATAAGGATTTTTTGGGTATAACTGATGATGTAACCTTTCACATGGTCATCATAATTGATGAAATATATCATTATTGAAATTTTTGAATGGGTTATCCATTTGTGTTGGTTGGTATTGTTTAATTTTGTTTTCTCATGAATGAGTTCAGTGATTGGTACATCACTCAGTAATCCAAAACTAGGTATACTCTTATTAGATACAAGAAGGGAAAAATTACTAAGATGAAAAATTAAGAGTAATTTAGGACAACGTTTATGGTACTATTTTTCAGCCTCCTAGTAGTGTTTTATGAATTTTTTTCTAGGTAAATCTATATAGAATAATAATAGCATCGATGTGAAGGGAAAAAAATTAAGGGGTTAGAAGATGAATGAAATTATTACCATGGGAAAATGAAATCAATACATTTATAAATCAAGGAATGTGGATTGAATAATAAATTCAATATGGAGACTAGATATTTCATAAAAACATCGCACTGGGATAATATTTTATAAAGTATTTTAATTTACTTATAATATTTATTGAAGTATTTCATTTATAATTGAATTCCATTAATATTGTAATAATTTTTTGACTAATAAATGTTGATGTTTATACACAACTATGGAACTCTTTATCTTTATAATAGGGTGATGAATATGGGACCACATTATTAATATTTTGGGGCAAGGGATCTTATGTGAACCATCTATGACATATTTGATCCATTGAGATAACTACTAATTTTTATCATCTACATTATAGTTAGATCCATATATGGAATGGTGGAATTTTGTTAATTCCCTAAATTCAATTTATCTCATTTTAATTATTTATAGTGTTAAAATGGTAAATAAAAATGTTCAGGGAAGAAATACCATCATCTGTGAAGATTCTTAGTTCATTTTCCAAAGGCCAGTCCATTTCAATGTCAAAGTAGTTATTATTCATATCATGTAACTTCATTCATTAATAAGAATCCCTTTGAAGAACTATATTGTTAATCATAATTGAAAATGAAACATCGGTCACATCTAGGAATTTTAATATAGTTTTGTGATACTTATCTGATCACGACCTAACCCACCAGAGTCAACACCCTAACTATCCCAATACACACATGAATATGCTAGAGGATTGAGACAATCACCAAGTAGGCACCTCAAAAAGCAGGGGGCTTTAACTTATGGAACCTATACACACACACACACACACACACACACACACACATCTCTAGGAAAAAATGTCGAGGTAATAAAACTAAACATAAAAATCCATGCATGCATTTATCCAAGAAAGTAAAATAGAAATACTAAAATTAAAAAAATGGGAAAAATACACAACCACAAAAAATTGTATGTGTTCAACCATATCAAATGGATGGGGATTTTTGTCCAATTAATCATTCCTAATGTTATTCATCCATGAACTAGAAAAAACCTTGTTCAGTCTAGCTCACTAAGCTCCATATTCTTTGGGTCCTCCAAGGACTTTATCGAAAAGGTGTGTCTTATACCCAAGAAACAACATGTGAGGGTAATGAAAATGAATGTTTGAGTATAGAAATACCCAGTAGGTATCTTAAAACACCAAAATTGGAAGGGGTTAAATAAAATGAAACATATTTATTGACCTAAGAAAATGGATGACCATACGATATAAATACATCATATTGAGCACTCCTCAGCTATACATGACTAGTTATTTCAATCCTCATTGTGTGTAAACCATGATATGAGACAACACTACAAGAAATCCCAAAAAAGACCCAGATATACTCATCATAGAATCTATGTCCCATGTGGTACAACCCTTAAAGCTAGCTACATGATTACACTCAAGGCACAAATTTAACACTCATTCCAGAAAACTCACCACACTAGCTCTGTTATCCCAGATTTCACTCATCTGATAGATTAAACTCCTTCATGAACAACTATTATATCCTAGTTTCACCATACAAGTGGTCCCAATCCATCATGTATCACTAAACTGATGGCCTATCCCCACCATCCTTGGTGGAATACATCCAATAGAACTTGATTGTCAGATCTCACCATGAAGGAATTCATGTTGAAACTTAAAGGATATCTACATTATAATAGTGGATAGCACCTAGAAAAAATGGGGGACATCATGAAACCCATATATGAAACATAATCACATATCATATTAAATTGGGGACCACACATTGGACTACTGGGGGAAACCATTAACCCAATCCAATAACCCAAAAGATCTCACCTAGATAAGGGATTATATCAAGAATAGTTGGGGACACTATAAAACCATTATGACAACCCGAAGAACATATTTATCAGAAAAGGGATCACTACCCATGTAGTGTTGGTCATGATGATTCAACAAACCCTAGTTGGTATAACTCACAGATTTGGGGACCATACAATAGATGATAACAAAATACCTACTAAAACCATTTACATAGTAGAGGATCGTAAACCCAATGATGCCACAAAACCCAGAATTACATCCCTCTACATAAGGGATCATATAATCAAGGATGAAACAAACACTAATGGGTCATCCTTGAAGATATAATATTGATTCCCAAGTTGTTTCGATGACGAATATTTTGTGAACCCAATCAAGGATAAATGATATAACAACATATATCGCACTATCCTTCCCAAAGGGTACACCAATAATGTCCAAGCTCATATTTTATAGAAGAATACCACCTCATTAACCTATTTATTTTTTTCATCAACAAAAAATATTGATGGTACATATCACTAGATATAAATAAATAATATTATATTTATGATATAATTATAATTATAAAAATTTGAAAAATATTTAACTTATTTACCTCATGTTCCTTAAAGAATGTAAATGTTACTCATACATAATTATGGACTTCCATGTCAATGTTATAATATAATTAATTTTTTTATTACCAATATATATATGTTTTTATTAAAATATTACTTATTTTTAAAAATGATTATTTTAAAATTATAATTTTTTAAATGATATAATTAGGATAAGTTTGACCAGTTTGAACCCATCGAATCCATTTTCTTCCTATGAACTGAAGACCCTCAAAACATTTGATGTTAATTTAATCAATTAAATAATTAATAAAAAAATTTAATAAGATAAATATAATGAATAAAAAAATATAATCAAAAAGATTAATATTCTTATCCAGGTAAATAATTACAATAACATTATTTTGTATGGATAAAACAATCATATAAAATATTTAGGATTTGAGTTAATATGTTTCTTATTCTCAATTGCATTTCACTGTGACTTAAGTTATTTTCACCATATGTTTTTATCTATAGTGTATAAACCATCATATTTACATATATTAAAATTATTATCTTTAAATTAAAGTGTTTACCAGTTTATTTAGAGATCATTTGATCAATGTTTTTCTAGTTTTAAAATTTTCAAGTTATTAAGGATAATTTATATTCATACCCAATTTCAAATTTGTTTGCAAATTTAGTTCTTATATTTTTATTCCATTTTTGTATTACTAGCTAGATGTGTATGTATATAAAAAATTTAATTAAAAAGGTTTTTTACCTATAATTTTTAGTTATTATAATGGTATATAAAAGGAGTAATTTTTTTATTTCACACAAAATGATTGACTTTTTTACATTATTAAAAATCAATGCTTTGTAATATATATGATGTGAAAATGTATCCAAAATATATAATAATTATTTCATATTTTTATTCCATTATTGGATCCCATATTTTCTTATCATAAAAACCCTTCTACCCTTTTAATTGGAAATTTTAGTATTGAAATGTGGTTTTAAATGAAATGTATATACCAATATCTAAAAATGTTTACATATGATTTAAAAAATATATTTTCATCAGAAAAATGATTATAATTAACGATTTTATATGTTTTATATATGTAATAGTACTTGTAAATTATCTATGATGATGGTTGAACCCAATATTGATCTATAATTCTTAACATAATGAATATTTTCAATAGAGAATTATATTGGAATTAATCGATGTTGTTTTTTCATTTATAAGGGTTGTTTTAAGGGTTATTTGAAGATAATGTCCCAATAAACCTACATAAATTTTATATGTTTTCAAATTACATTTCATCGATATAATTTTAACTCATGATATAATATATTAGTATTTTTCTATATGCAGTGATTGAACCTTTTATTGGTGAAATCAATTTTTTTTAAAATAAATTTCTATGGGATATTATTATTTAGAAACTCTCTATATTTTTTTATAAATGTATTATTATAAATCATTTTATGAAAATAATTAGGAATTATTTTTTATTTCATATTTTTTAAACTATTACATAGGATCATAGTTTTTTATGTGAAAGGAAAACTGTCTTATATGATATCAATGTTATGAAATAGACTAAAAAGATTTATATATTATTTATATATATCATTTATTGATCAATTAATTATTATCCCTCATTTTAAAACGTTATAAATATGTTTTAAGTGTGAGAAGGAATAATGATGAATTCAAGTAGAAAATCAAAAAATATTATTTTGAAAAATCAGGTTTAATATTAAGAGTATTTTATTTTGAACAAAAAACAATGTTTTAAAGGATATATTATATAATACATTGGTTTTTTATTTAATAGTTATGATATAATTTCCCAAAACTTTAAACTTAAAATATCCTAAAATGTATAAAACTGAAACCCTTATTATATATCAATTTATTTTTGGTTGAATAATGTATGGGTTGTTTTACCAGATGTAATGAGGGATGACATGTAACTCATAAACACACTGGGTACACATTCAAATCCACGATATAACCATTTATCCCCTCCTTATAAAATCATTAATAGATTAGGTGTATTTTATCAATATAATTAAGAATTTTTATGTTCCCTTGAACTATTTCTATAATTGTACAATGTTGAATTTCATCCTGAAAATTGGGTCAGAAATATCTTTAGTCTGAGTTTTTTAGATAGATTCTGATTTATATATAACAAGTTTGGGGTATGATCCTTTATCCCATACATTCCTAGGTAGAGTCAATTAACTCAAATATAATATTCAGGGTGTGTGATCCATTTAATGTTCAGTTATTCCAAAGAGGTTCAGGTATCCCCCTTAGGCTCTAAGAGTAAACAGCTATCTATTTATCAAAATATTCACTATTACAGTTTGTTATTGATCATGGAAATTACTAATGAGTGTAATCCCATATATTTTTACAACATTTTTAGAGTTCACCCATTAGTTAGTTCTCTTATATGAGTGTTACTATGGAGCGTTAATAAGAATCCCTAGTTTGGCATTGAGTTTTTTTCTAACTCTTATATATGTATTCTATCAATTAGAATATATACATTTTCATTTTCTTATTCTATACTCACCTTATTATAATCTTAAGATGAATATATCTAATAATTTTATGTTTGGTCATTTCACGGCGTCTTAATGGGTATGTTTATACTCACCCATGCATGTGGATAATCCTCACATTTCTTTTCATATATAGAAGACATTCATATCAATGTATTCTTATGTGGACCAGGAGAAGGAGGATCATAGATAGGTTAGACATACTACCTACCAATCATTTTTTCTGCATTTTCATATGGCCGGTTTAAGGGGTTGCCGGTACCCAAACATCACTATCCAGTAGCCCACATCACCACAGAACCACATTACAAGTTTCAAATTTCAAATTTCAAAAACCTATTCAAATTCAAATTCATCTGCCTCGAGCCGCGACCCGATACCCCTGCGCTGACAGGCCTCGTGTCTCGAATCAGAGATGTCAGTCGCCTTCAGCCCGCACACCAAACGAGGGCTGAGCAACAGCCTCCATCGTCACGCGCCACCGTTCACCGGTGCTGGAAAATCGACGACCTTGCGAAGCTGCCGTTTCTCCGGCAACCCACAAATCTCCACCTGCAGATACACAGTGGGAACCGACAATCCAACAATGATGCCAGACATTCCCCGCGCCCACCAGAGAACAGCAGGGGAATAAAAAAAAACCGGAATGGAGATGAGCTGTACCAACGTCCGCAACACCATCACTCGTGGTCAAGAACAGACCGTCGCGGAAGACGCTGACGCGTACCAGGAAGGGTCCAGAGCGCTCCGTAGAGTATTCCATAGACGAATCGGTATTACACCCATAGATCCAACCTCAAGCGCCGTCAATCTCACCATAGCCGTAAGCCAGCAACCACCGGGGAACAGCACCATCTCTAGCCAGAAAACACCAGGAACAACACCAGAAAATAAAAACTCACTTCAACGAAAGAAAAACACAAACCAATAAACCCTTATCGTTGCAAGCAGCGGAATCCCGCAACCCAGATCTTGTCGCCGCAACCCAGATCCCGTCGCTGCCATCCTTATCAACCACGAGATTCGCCGCAAAACCCCAACTGCCCACACCGGAGCTTTGAGATTCGAACTCCGACCAGCACCGCTCCTCCAGCGAAAACCCTATCCCGCGAGAGGACTCGGGAAAGCTAGGAAGCAACGAGTGTGGTAGAGCTGGAGGAAACCCCAGAGCCACCGGATCTGAGTGAAGGAGTCGACGAGATCCGAGGGAAGGAGGCGGCGATGGGGAGAGCCTTCGAGAATCGCAGCGCCCCTTACGGGCCCATCCAATCAAGGAAAAGGTTTTTTGTTCGGGTTAGACATACTACAGATTCATGAGGGTGTTTCATTTGGTATAATTCCCCTTTTCTTATTGTTTCATACATATTTAATGATTATGTTAGATTTTATTTTTTTTAGTTCTTTTTCAATTAATTTTGTAGTCTAATATTTGATTCTATTGGTACATTCACACATTATATTCCATTGTGTCATCATTTTTACTATATAACATGGTATATTTGAAGATGTGTGATTGCAATTTTTTTTAAAAAGTCCTCCTTTTTGTGATATTCCTAATCTATTCATTATATATCCATGGATTAATATGGAGTTGTATGGGGAGTAACTCTTAGATTACTATGATCTAATAAGGCCATGGTTTGTGGAATAATGAAAATTAGGTATAAGAGTGGGGTTAGATGACTTAGGGTCAGATTTTATAAGTAATATATATTTTGTATTTTTTTGGGATCTATGGAAATAGTTTTTATGTGTCTCAAGTATGAAAAATATGTCATTGATACCACTGATGGTGTGATGAAAAATAAATATATTCATAGGGACTCTCTTATCATTAGTGTTGAGTTGAAACATTTAGCCACTCATCACAAGGAAACCAATACTACATGAATCTTATAGAAATTATATTTGGCTTCCATGGCCTTATTTAGTCAACTTCCCATATATTCTCTTTAACTATTGTGTGTATTGAAAATGATACGATTCATCCAAAATGACATCAAACTATGATTCAATATTAAGATCACATGGATGATCTTCTTAGTGATAATCCTTTAGTATTGGTTCATATACATGAATAATTTCCTCCTTGTTTATTATCATAAATTCCACAAATCATTGAGAATCAAGTTTTACATATAATTGATATAGATTATGTTCATATGATATGTTTTCTTCACTATTTCAATAGGTATATATTGTCCATATTTTTTGGTGAGACTAACCATTGGGTAGAATAGGAGTAGCTCGAGGATATAGAGTGATTCTTCTGCCTTGGTAAGACCCCTTCCAACTATTGTATGGCCTATCATGTTATCCTTCTCTATGTACCTATAGAATATTATTCTATAATTATGTTACAAAAAAATAATTAGGTGATCCTATTCTGTATATATTTGTTGATTCACTATAGAGGGGATTCTGATTTTGAAACATTGAATGAATTTAAAATATAGGAGCTTCTAATGCTCTAGAAGGGTAGCATAACTATTGTAAATTATTCATTAAGATTCACTGACCTCTCATAATATTCCATGGATTTGGTTCATGATATGTAAATTTTAGCACACAACATTGAGCATGGTCTACACAATGGTATTTGAGTAGTAGTATTATCTCATCACATCTCTTATTACACTATGGTGTTGGATTATTCATTATATATGAACATAATATATAAAAAATTTATTACATTGGATAAATAGTTGCACCCGTTCGAGGTGAGACCTCAATAGCTAGAAGATGATGATAGAAATATGGGGATAGGTGTGAAAGGATATTATGAATAAATTCGCGAGACAGTGGGATAGACACATAGAGATCATAGGTAGGTTATACTCAATTGAGGGAGATTTAGATATTATCTAATGATAGAAAAGTCCATACCTAGTAGGGTTTCCCAACCAAATGGGTGGTATATTGGGATATAGTTGATGGTACGACAATGAAGAGATAGTGGATTTTACAAAATGTTCTACAGGGTGACATACATGGAAGAGGAACTAGGAGGGAGGTGGGTGTTTATCAAAATAATTATACACTACTGTCTATACTACCTATAGTTTTCTCTCCCCAGGTTTAAGGAACTGGACATCAGGGGAATGGAAAATATTATGTTATGGAGGATTACAACCATGAGGTTCTGGGAATGTCCTAATGTACAACACATGTCTTCTATAAATTAAATATAAGTATGGTAAACACATTTTTGAGACAATTTTTCCATGTTTAATATCTTTTTAGAGACCTAGATATTGTTGTAGAGTCTTCACATCAACCATTTCAACTAGATAGTCATATTAGTGTTCATTAAATTCTCATCAACTTATGTTGATTGTTTAACCTAATTTTTGGAGGTTATTGTTATTTGTGGGGTATTTACATATCTATTATAAGACTATATGATGTCATTCATTTTATTTACTAGATTTATACTATCTATGTGAAAATTAAATTTTACTGGTATAATATGTGGTGTTTCTTATAAGATGGGGTGGTATTTAACATTTTTTATGAGAAAGAAAATCAATTAGAGTCTGATGGGATCATATTTAGGATGATAAAACAAATTTATCATCAGGTGGATATTATGACTCTTGGAGAAAAATATTCTTATAATTTAGTTTCTATCAACAGTAGAAGTATACAAATACATCTTCCTAGGGGACTTGTTTTGATTACCTCTCCATTAAGATATCAACATCAGCATAGACATAAACCAAGATACTACCATGATATCTATTTTTCATATCATATGTCTCCAATTTATCCATGAATGATAAAGGAAATGATAGAGGATATAAGAAGAAGTGGATTCATTGGACCTAGTGTGTCCCCTAAAGAAAAATTATTTCCTGTCAGTAATCATTTTAATTAGAGGTTGGGGTAATGTATGGAATATCTTCTCCTGAACAAGTGGTATTTCTAGAATGCATTTTCAATTTCAATAATAAATTACCGCATCAACGAGTGAAAAATGAGGAATATTTTATTAAATATTATGACCATGATGGGTTATTACCATCACTAGGATTGATATGATCATATAATGAATATATTGTTTATGTGTCCCTATGGTCATAATGAGTACCTGTGGATGATATTTTCATAGAAAAATTCCCCAACTATGTTCATGGGAATTCTAAAATAGATATTTTATAACTCCATATATTATATCATGGAATCCTTAATATAATATATACCCATGTAATCAATATCAGAAGTGATGTGTGATAGACCAATGAGGATGTTCTCATACATACATTGAGAGAAACATCATTATAGTAATCTCTTGGAGTGCTAGTTATGGAATCAAGTGGTTCAGAAAAAGGGGAATGTATATTATAGGAGAGAGTATCATTTGACATAGATATGATAAATATCATTGTAGTTTCGGATAAAAGAAAGATCATGATAGTGGTGTGAACATTACTTATGTTATACAGATATTATTAGCGATTCATGGATGATTCCTCTATGATCCTATAATATTTGACAAGATTGATGCCAAAAAAAGGGAATGCATTATTTTAATTGTGTAATTGTAATAAGTCATTACATGTGATGTCTATAAGGTTACAGAGTTACCCCCTCTATGGAATACCAAGTTGGATATTTAGTATGTGGTTTTCTATGATTCCCTCAGTATTGGGCTTTAATGTTTTTAGATAAAGATGCTTGTGGTTCTTTCTTTTTAATGTTAAGAGTTGGTACCCAAGACAATACTTACATGGACCATGATTAAGAGTTTTTTATAATACTATTCTCCCAGAAGACATTATTATGATATATTCTAATATAGATATATATTTAATTTTATAGTAATAATAGTATAATGTATAACATCTCTTTGAAGTATTTCATCCTAAGGTAGAGGATATTGTTGGTGTTCCATCAAGAATATGTCTTTAAGATGGTATATAATTTTAGAAAGGGGAAAATAATGGTATATTTTCATATTTGAATGTATCATTTTTAATTTCTAAACAAAGTGACCAAGAACATAGACTCATTTCATTTATCCTTTGGTCATTAGGGTTGAATGTAATATCTGCATTCAATCTTTTTGACTCAACCACTTCTCTAGTATATCAGGGAAGAAATAAATTATATAAATTTTAAGGTCTTATATTATTAAATATTCATATGACATTCCCCAAACAGGTTTCCAATATTTGGGGAGGACATCATATTTTTTTATGATGGAAAATTGTTTTAGACACACTAGAGGAGGGGGTTCTGAGATAGTTTCATTCAACCCCTTTGAGGTATATCCATGTGTGGAAATGATACACTGGGATATTATGTATCAAAACTTTTGATCATGGATGAAGTGTAGTGTATCCATGTTTATCTCTCAATTCCTCACATTGTAATACGTTAAATATGATAATCATGTACTAATGGGTATATTCACACACCTTGACCTTATATACTAGATGTGGGCTGATATCTCCATAGAATTAGTGATGAGACATCCATGAACAATGGGTTTTAATGATGTTATTCATGTGATCATATAATATCACACCATATATCCCCACTTCATTACCATAATAAAGTGTAATTTTGTGTATAATATATGACAGATGTATGTGAATGATATTGTTTGGCTTCGTAGAGTTCCCAAAATTATTGTTTTGGACTATGAATATTTCTTGAATTCCTAATTATGAATAGAATTACATTTGGCTTCGAATTTTATTTATAGTGGAGATTGAAGTTCCAACCCAATATGGTTTAGAAAATAGAGTATACCATTATTGTACTATAGGATTGCTTTGGGCCTCTAATATGTATTTTAACCACAGTTGGAATAACCATAAACCCTTAGCAGATAAATAATATAACAATATTTACCATTCTAAAACATATATGTAACTAACCAATTTATTTTACAAGAGATCTTTTAGGTCATTACTATGATTGATAGATCTAGATATTACAATTATTGTAAGAATAATTTTGGTACAACAAATGATATACAAGTCTCATGAGGGGACCCATTATTCAACTACAAAATTATTACATCATTTTATATCAAAATTAAATACCTAACGTAACAATCAATTATATAACCAAAATGGCTTAGGGACTTTCAATACAATATACATAAACATATTATTTATTTACATTATATTTTATTTTTTATAAAAATAATTTTTACTTGTACACTTCTTTACATAAAAAACAGAACACATTTCTTTACAACATGAAGAAAGGATGAATAAGATAGGGAAATACCATATTCTTAACAACGGATTACATGGTTCATATAAATAGATGATCATATGAAGTCATAATATTAGAATATGATTAGGATATCATGATCATAATTTATAAATTTATTATATAATTTATCATGGATCATAATCATAAATCGTGGAAAAAACATTTTCATTTGAAATAAGAGAATTATAAGAGTAAATATTCATCAATAATTGATCAGGAACCATGAGCTCAAATCATATGAATTTTCTTTTATAAAATTATATAAATAACATATTCATATAAATCATTTCAAATGTTACATTTAACAACCATGACTATAAAATACAAGTGGATTGGGAATGAACACATATTTCTTACCTCAAAATGGATCAGTAATAACCACATGTTTTCCATAGGGGAAATGGAATCCAAACCCCTTTCCCATACTATATTGATCACATCAAATCATTTATCATAATTAACTCAAGATATATAATTATTGACTCAAAACCTTAGAGATCTATATAGTTCCCAAACATCCCACTATATAATGAAAGCAATATATAAGTGTTCCACAAAATCATTGAAAATTCATCCTATAATCATAACAAAACATGAAGATACTAAATGTGCTTCATAATATTTTCATTATTTTATTATAGTATAACCAGTTCAAATCAAATGGTTTTTATGAAAATTTCATTTTTATATCATAAAATATCTAGAGAATGAATATGTATTTTATCACTTTATTATATCCCAATTATATCAAAATTAAAATTAAAGGGTGCAATTAATTTTTTATATTCCTTTTAAAGATCTATTGAATATTTTTGTTAGAAAAAAATCATTGTTCATTTTGAAATAACTTATTTTTATTTCAAATATTTCTGAAATATTAAATACTTAATATTATTTTAAAAAAACATGGAAACATTTATAAAAATATTAAAAAAATTATCTTTTATAATGGTAAAAAATATCATTCATGTTCTATATGTTGAAATTATGTTTCCATTGACCTTTTCAATATAAAGTAAAAATTTTCTATTAGAAAATGTTATAATGATTACATTGAATCATTTTTATAGATAGTAAATAATATGTGAATTGAAAGTAAAATTTATTTAGATAATAATAAAGAAAATTAAAAACATTATGAAACATATATATAGAATAAAAATTATTTCTTACCAAAAGATGATTAATAAGGTTGGATTTTCATTAAAAAAATATCTATTATTTTGAATAAAAATATTGAAAATTTGTACTAAAATAAAAAATATATATAAATACCTATGGTTTAATAAAAATTAATTTATTATATTATTATCATATAATTTCTTCAATTTCAATTAAAACATAAATAATCCTATTTCACATGGATTTGAAATAGAAATAAATTACCTCCAATATTATATTGCTTCATACATGTTTGAACGTCCAATATTTTATGTTTATATTTAGTATAATGTTATTCTAAAATCGTTTATATATATATATATATATCATACCATTTATTATTTACATATATCATTTTATCACTCAATTATAAACAATTATTTTTTTAAATCATTGTTTTAGGAAATAACACCTTCATTTTTCATGCATATTTCTGTTCAGTAATACCAATCCTTATAAATTTATCATGGTTTCACCATCTATAGAATAATAATAATGTAATTATTATATTATTTAATCATTATATACTCATTTATGACTATTCATATAAATTAGTAATGTAAAATGTATTTTATAACTTCATGGAGATGGTTGTTCATTCATACGCATGAGTGAATGTTTCCATTTTTTATTAATGGAATAAAATAATTGAAAATAATAATGAATATTTATATAAACATAATAATAATAATATATATATAATCTAAATAATGTGAATCCATAATTATAATAATCAATGTGAACTGGTGATGAAAAATGAAACACATCACTTTGTGGAAGTTGTTGTCCGCAGGTACACATGAGTAAGTTTTTTGTCCAATATGATTGAAAAAAATATGATTAATGGATATTATATCCTCATAATACAAAATAATTATATAGAATAAAATTAAAAAAAATTGTTATGTATCCCCACGAAATAGACTTCGTAAATAATAAATAAAATTAAATGTAATAATTTAAGAGTTATACCTCTTTGTTGAGAAACATATTTTTTCCATTTGAACATAAGCATATAAAGGATGTTCTATTATAGAGAAACAAATATACAAGTCATAGATACAGAATATATTAAGGTACTTTTCAACAAAATTTCAAAGGTAGTTTGCTAAATATGTATGTGAAAAAGAGGCTTATAAGTTCTTTTTTATAAGTGAGGAGAGGGGAACTCTTGTATATATATAAAGTATTAACTTAATATGAATATAATTAAATTATAAATCTTCAATAAATTGACATTTTTCTATGATATGGTGAGGATGAGTCCAAATAATATTTTATAACATAATTTGGACCAGTTACGGTAATGTTTTCACCCATGGTTTTGAACACCTTTTAACCATTTTGAAAAATACAACAATATCAAAAAAAATACTGTTTAATGGTCTTGAATGTAACCATAAAAATACATGTGACAAAAAAAATAGACCATGTATTATATTTTAAAAAATATTACATTGACATGTATAGATATTAGATTTTAATTAATTCTAAATATTTTAAAAAAAAATTCTGAAAAAATATCCTTAATTTCATTTTTGAAGATATTCATAATATTTGATATCAATGTCATAAATATAAAAATATAACACAAATATAAACATTTAACAACTCAATATTATGTCATAGTTATCTAAAAAATCTTTGAACATAATAATAAATCTATATTGTGTTATTATTAATATTTTTTAATTTAAATATTTTTCTCTATTAACTGAAAAAATAATGTGTCAATGCTGTGTAAGAATTTAATAAAATTAATAAATTAACTAAAATTAAATAAATTATATTCATAAAATAAATTAATTTAAATAAAAAATATCTATTTTTAATATAACATAACAACCTTTTTACTTTAATAAAAAATATTAGAGATATTTAAATTAAGAGTGTGACATTTTGTATATATCCTTTTCATAAAATAATATAAAGGTCATTATAAAATAAAATTCCACCATGTTACCATATTTTCAAAATAAGGATGTAAATTGAGACATTCAATTATCATTATTTAATTTAAATATTTTTCAATGGTTCTAAATAAAATTTTTATGTAAATACCCATATATTCCTATAAATTATTTAATTTTTGAAAATCATATAAGTTGTTCTAAAATTGATTTTTCTGAATAATCAAATTGATATTTTTGAACATTAATTTTATTTATCATTTCATTGGTTTATTTTTTCAAATTTGTTGTGATTTTTTAAGTGTCTATAATATACCAAAAAAATTGACCAGATAAGCTGGCCTTTACCCTCAAAGGATTGAAAACCACTTAGCTAGGCACATATATGGACCAAATAGCCAATCCAACCCAATGGTAGCCCAATTTGGTGAATACTTCTTCATAGGGCACAAGGACCAGGAATAGGTGGCCCGTGTAGGGTCAATCTCCCATGGAGTAGTTTATGGTCGAAACCTACACAGGTTATGTGTGCCCCAAACTATTGTATGGGTGTGTGGAATCCATCATCCCACCCTAATTTTGGGGTTTTAAACCTAGTGGACACTAAATTTATTACATATCATCATTTCACAGTACCTCTCTTTTGATTTAGGATTCATATATCCATGTTTATGTTCATAATTTTATTCTCTATCGCCCTATGCTTGGACCCACGGGTACCACCTATCAACGATACATGACTCCTATGACATTAGTCATTCACTACTGCTTCACCCCAAATATTTCCTTGGATTCCATCAGAGGATCTTGGATTGATCACATATACCACTTCTAATTCCCAAGAACACAATGAATGACCTCCAGGACATTGGATGATCATGATGAATATCTATCTAGACATTATGAAGATAATATGTAACTCGTGAAGACACCGAGAATAATTTTTCTCACTGTTTCCATATTCAAAAAATACTCCACATCACTGTCACCACTATGAAAATCCCAATTCATTCATGTACAATAGAATATAAGGGCTCCACAAGATTACTTAGAAAATGAAGAATAAAAAAGACTAATATCCATGAGTCTTCCACTTTTAAATATCACCACATGTTTGAGGGAATTTAAGAAATTGATATACCTATTAAGATATGTAATAAACACATATATTATTATAAAGGAACTCCTTGAATTTATAATATAATACTCACATCCACATGAAATGGGGAATTGAGACCGGACATGGAATCCATCGCAAGGATGGAGGCTCACCCATGATATTTTATTCTCATTTTTTTTATTTTATATTTCTTTTTAGTATATAAATAATGTAATTTAAAATTATTTTATTTCATAAATTTTATTCATCAATGGATTCTAGTAAAAAAATATTCTTCTACCACCCATCTTCATTCTCCTTTATATTTAATTTCATCGTGTTCTTTTAAATTTCTTAACCTTTATTATTTATATTATCCTTTTTCATATTTAATTTTATTCTCTCCCTATCTCTATAATATTCAGTTTATTTTATTTTAATTTTATTAGTATTTTATCTATTTTATCCAAAGTGATCTATTACCCTCAACAATAAGGGACTCAACCAAGGATTTATTGATGGGTGGTCATGGTATTCGTGACTTATACAATAATGGTTATTCTATGTGTTTGATAGATGTGAGTGGAATGAATTGGTGTTTATATTTTACCCCATGACATTAACACCAAAATTAATTTTGTTCATTTATTTTAATTCTTCTATCTCTCTTTATTTTTTTAGTTTTTCATTTGTTGAAGTTGATTTGATCAATTGACAAAATGACATATGATGGATTAGGGTCAAAGAAGATTTTATACCATTGACCATGGTTTTCCACCAACCATGATTATAGGAGGAGGTGAAAATTATATTTCTTAAGTAATTCTAAATTTGGAAAAACTAAATAAAATTATAGTGTTTCAACATTAGAATTAATTATTGGATTGTCAATGTAAATATTAATAAATCATGGAGAATAATAATTAAATATAAAACCCAACATAGAGACAAGATATTTCATCCAAATAATATTATATTTAGTATTTTTCATGTTAGTATTAGTTTGAATTTCCATTCCTCATGAAATTTTGTTTATTAGAAAAAAATAATCCTTTATCATTATTTTTAGAAAAAAAATAAAAAATATCAAAAAATTATTTCATAAGTGAATTATATTATGTATATTAAAAAAATAATATGTTTCTTAAGTGAGATGGACATTTTCATCCTTTATGATTCATTGGAAAAATAAATTTTCTTTTTTCCAGGCCCTATAATAGGTGTCTTTCAAAAAGGGTTCCATTTTTAGTGAGATAATTATTTTTTCTGTTATTCTTATATTTTCCATTTCATATAGATTTTCATTACATTTATTTTAAAAACTCATAATAAATTCCATGATGTTTTAATATGATTGTTTTTTCAATTCCTAGAAGAGTTAATCAGAGGTTCAAGAACTAATTGTTGACTCACCATTATCAATAAATAATATTGATTTCTTTATTCCCATAATAGCGAAATCATTCTAAAAATATAATAATGATGATACGACATTGAAAGAATTTATATTTTTCCTGAAGGGGGCATGAATGAATAATTTTTTGATGTCATAGACCAGGTACTAATTGGTTTCTTTCAATACATTCTTGAAATTTATCATGTCTATAAGATACGAGAAGAGTCCCCCTTAGTCATAAATTTTCTTTTATAGGAATATAAAATATGAATGTGTCAAAATTGGGGAATATACATAGGCCAATCTTCATAAGTATTGTATCCAATGTGACTATGATGATCAATATTGGATTCAAGATGATCAGGACTTACCTATTGAGCTACATATGGGGAATCAACAAGATTTGGATAAAATATAGACTGAGTATGAGGTACAAGATGATCTCCATAGTCCCAAAAAATTATAATATCCAAATCCATTTAATGTTTTTCTATGAAGGCAGTAAGACACCACTCATGTTGTGGAATTTTAATAAATGAAGTAGGATCTTTAATTCCAATATCCACTTCTTACCATCCCACATTAATAGGCCCTCACCCCCGTGAATATAATATTTAAGTTGAACAATTTTAGGTAGTTTATTTTATCTGAAACACTATTTAAAATTATTTTATTCATTACTAATTAATTATCAATTTCCATTTCATTTAATTTTCAAATTCAGGAAATCCTATTTATGCTATAGTGGAAGATAAAAAAAAGAACATAAATTTGAAACGGAACACATGAAGATCCATAACATTATTGAACATGAATTTGAGTAACACCATGGGAAATTCCACATTGTTGTTTTGGAAGAAATCTAAAAATAAGCTACTAAAATTTAAAGGGATAAATTTATTTTTACAAGTTATAATTCAAATTTTATTCATGTAGAATTACATTATTATATTCCCTTTCAATAATCATTTCATTTAGCCCAATTTGTGAAAGAACATAATAAATAAATAAGTGGTTTGACATGTAGAAACTAAGAAGGAGGATAATACATTATTAATCATTCTCCCACCAAAAACGTTTTACTTAATTATTAATGGGGTATATTTGGTATACTATATTAATGGATAATTACTCAATAATAAGAATGAATTGAATTTTTAAAAAATCCATATTTTGTGGTTGATGTCAAATAAGATCCACCCACCATCAGATTTTGGATAATAGCTTGGAATGACCTCTAGAGGTTGTAAAAATCCGGGGCCCACTTATGGTATCATACCATGATTTATCATTCTAATAGATGAATTTAATTTACATTTTATTATTTCAGCATGCGACATCACATTGTCTATTATTTTTTATATTAAATGACATGATCCCTTGTCTTAAATGATTAATTATATTTTATAGGTTCATGATACCATGTGGTAGCCTACAAGGACAATTTTAAGGAGTGATAAAATCATCATGGGAAAAAGTGTTCACATTTAATGATTATATTTTAGACACTCTACATTTTTGTATCAAATACTGCTTTTAAATTTAACCTGGAAATTGCGTGCCAATGATTCGGATTTATGATTCATGTGACTTATCTAGGAGTCATGTATTTCTTAGGAATACTCTGATGTTGTGATTTAGATTCCAAAGTTAATGAAATATAATTATTAAAATGGTGAATTTATTTTTTAAAGTGAATCTTAGGTATTAAAATGAGGACTCATGATTTGATGAAATTAGTTTACTCATGTAAATGAATATTCCAAACCATTTGTCACACTTTGAATTTTTGAAACTCATACTAATTTATTTATTACTATTATTATTATTATTATTATATTTGTTAATTCAATGATTTATTTTAAAAATTATATGCATTATTCGGGGGGATATTTCTAGCCCAAGTACATCCTATTTATTCTTCAGCATATATATTGAGTGATCCATGGACTTTACATAATCAAAAACATTCATTGAAACTTTTCAAATATTATAACATGAAAAAATAGATTTAAAACGACCGAGGAATCTTTTGATAAAGCCTTTATCCTTGAAACAACATTTACATCCTACCTTTTTTTATCTCGTAGATACCATGAATTTCGTTAATAGAGCTGGGACACATTTCAAGACTATTTCAACCATTCCAACCATCATACCGGTATTTAATTCACAATTGATTTTTTTTCTAGGTAGTGTAATTCACGATGGATGGGATGAAATTAATTTAATATAAAATGTGTGGGGTTTTAATTTTTTTTTGATTTATTCATTTACATTATTATTTTTTCTTATTGAGGAAAATTTTTAAAAAATAGAATGGGATTTGAATTAGAAAAATAAAAAACCACATCACATGACCAATTATTTTTATTATATGTTCTTAGGTGGAATATGTGAGGTTTATTCCAATCATGGATTTATAAAAAGGAAAATAATTAGAAACAATAATTAAAAAAAATAGTGAAAAAATTTATAATTAGTGAAAAAAATTTAAGATGTTGAAAAAATAATTCCTTATTCCATATATTGATCAAAAACATATATAGAGTTATATTGAAAGGGGATTTTCAAATTTAAATGATAAAATTTTATTAAACTTTACTTGTTATATCATGCAATGTAAGTTTGTGATAAACCTGTTGTTTAAGCCTTGATTTTTAAAACATTAATTCGAACCAACCTTGAGCCTTAGGGTCATTTAAACCTTTTTTGAAAGTACACTTTATTTTTTGTTCCTTTTGTCTTCACAAAAGGTAAATTATATTTTCATTAAAATATGATTGATAAGTATCATGTATTCATGATATGATCATAATTATACATGAATTAATATCATGAGTGGTGAGTGAAAACATTAAAAAGTGCGCTGAATAAAGATTTGGCATGTTTAATAATAACATATTTAAAAACATCTACTTATTAAATAATATTTTCCATTGTATTCATCAATGGGAAAAAGTAAAATTCTTGAATAATTGTTTATGTGAAATTTGAAACATATAATTTTTATTTTATGTGTAATTTTTAATGCTTGATTTCAAATTGACAATCATTTAATTCAATTGATTCAAAATTCAAATAAAGCTTATATTATTGGTTGATAAATTCCATTTTTATATTTTTTACTTGAGTTAAATCGTGATTTAATTGTGGGGTTATTTGAAAAAATCAATTTTCATGAATATTTTTAAATAATTACAATGTATTTATATGGAGTTTTGATTTAATTAAGCATGTATTATAACGTTTTATTTAATTTTGGAAAATGATGGAATTAGAATTAAAATGAATTTATTTTAATAAAATAATGAAGATTTTTGAAGTTGAGTTTTGTTTATGATTTATTTGGATAATAATTTATATGTGATATGGTATTAATAAGGGTTTTAGGTGGGAACATATACTCAGATAAGGTTTCCCTCAACCTTAAAGGCTACAAATCCTCTTAGTAGAGCCCATGTGGAACATATATGGACAATATGCCTGAGGGGAGGCCTAATATGTATAGGCAACTACATTGGGGCATTATTAACATGCATAGGTGGGCCATGGGGGGAAATCACATAGGGAGTTTCTTATGGGATGAATGTTGTATGGTATGTGTGTGGTCGGACATCGGGTGTGTGTGGATTTAGCATTCGCATCTCATTGTAAATGTTGTGATCCCATAATCCACTCCATGTATTATTTATCATCACGATGTTGGTTCTCTATTTAGATGTTGGATTCACATAAATCAGTTTATATTAATAATTTTATTATCTATGGAACTGCACTTGGATAAACTAGTGCCATTATTTCTCCCAACCTACAGACTTAAAAACTAACTTTCCACCACTAATTCACCCAAAATACTGTCGGGAATAAAAATCAAGGAGCTCAGATTGAGATAATATCCCACTTCCAATGCCCAAGACCACCAGGACATACAATTAAGACCTTTGGTGATCTTTGTAGGGATCCATGTTCATACTAATACTCTTTCTAATCCCATCCCCCATTTATATGAGTCCTTGGTGTCATTAAAATAATAATTCTATTTCCCAAATGAGGTTCTCAAAGAGAATAAATTCAAGAGCTAAAATCATATTCCCTTTTCATTTCATTTCATGTCCTTTTGTTTTATTATTCTATCCTCACCTCCATTATTTCAAGTGGAATGATTACCCAAGTATCATATATATACTATAATTATATTATGTTAATTTTATATCCTTCATAAAATCTCTTATCACATTTCTTTTATTCTATAAATGAAAATGTCATCTGCGAGGTGTTAATTTATTACCTTTATGGATGTCAAATCTTCATTTTCTTTTTCCACCTTCAAGGATGGTCTTAAAACCACTATAACGGATGAATAAATTGGGAAATTTAATTTTATACACTTTTTTATGTTTTTTAACAATTATATTCTCATAATAATAACAAATAAAACAAAAAAAGTTCATTTTGAGATAAAATATACCAAAATTATACATATAATTATCAAAATCATATTATCTAATGATTTATTTTCTTCACAATAAAAATTGCTTATATTACAATTTAATCATCTATATTTTAATTAATATCTTATTAATTCTATTTTGGAAATATATTCCCAATTTAAATGAACTTTCATACTCTTATATGAGTGAAACGATCATGAAAACCAGGAAAATGAACACTCTCGAACAATGAAATTGAACACTATAACCCATAAAAGGGCCAAAATTAACATAATAAAAATTATAAAATCAATTAAATGTATAATGTTTTCCAGAATTATTAATTAGTTAATCTAATTTGATAATTCATGACATTAATTATATGTGAATACTGTTTCAGATATAAGGTAAGTGATTCTTTCTAAACCTCAATTTTTCCTTCGGTTTATGATTTCTCTCTCATTACCCCAATATAATTATTCTTTCATTTTTTGAATCATATACATCCTATTTATATGTTTGAAAAACATGTATACATATCATTTCATTATTATTTGAGGCATTAATTAATATTTTGAAAATGATCAATTATCAATTATTTGTGATTTGAAAACCTGATTCAAGGGAACATCAAAATTTATTACCCATTTTCATGTTATCTACATTATCTAATTTAATTAAAAATTATTATTCTAAAATCACAAATTGTATCATGAAAAATTATAATGGTTCATTTTATGTTTTATTCAAATTATTATTAATTTTATTTTTTAAAGAATCTATAATATTTTCATTTAACCACACTAGGATGTTTCATTTCTATAGATTCTTAAAAACTATCTTTACATGTATTCACTTAAATTTGACAAAAATTATATTTAGATATACCTATTTTCCTTTATAAATGCCCATGTTTTTTTAAATCCATTCATTCATGGACACTATTATGATATTCTCTTATGTTATTACTTTTGACATCATTATAATACACAATTTCTTACAAGTGTGTCCCTTATGTTAACATTTTATTCCTTTTGAATTATTATTCATGTGGAAAACATATTCATGAATATGTGATGTTTGGTTCACCAAGATAATTCTATAATTCATTGGGTAATTCTTAGTCTCATGAGACGTCATGTTGGGATAGGGTGTGTACTTGAGTCCTTTATGGGACTTTGTCAACCATATGTTGGATTCTATCTTTGGCTTGTGTTTATATCCTATTATACGTTGTTGAAAAATTCCTATGATTAAATGGTTATATGTTCCCATTTTATACATGTAATTCATCTTTATTTTTATTCATAGTCCATGCCTTTTTTTATCATGTTATGCCTTCTAACCCATTTTTAATGTTTATTCCCATACTTATTCCCTTATGGGAATTTTTATCTCACATCATTTGTTCATTTATTCCCTAATCTAACCTATATAGATATATGAACGCAAAGGGAATTATAATATCATTATGGATATTAAATAGAATATTTTTTGGTTTAATTATGTTTAATTATGTTCCTAATCTTCCAAAGATTCTATAGTTTACGATCCATGTTTGTAATTGTAGTTTAATTATAATTCAAATCATGTGATAATATATGTAAAAAAGATACTCTCAGTACATATATTATTTAATTATACTAAATTTACAAAAACAATATAAACTATTCTAGACCCCCACTCTACCCTAACTCATGATATTTCATTTTCCAAGGATGAGGGGACTCTCATAGACCCATTTGGGCTCCTCAAACCCCTTTCCATGGTGGATCAAACGATGGTGATCATCATTCGATCCCACCCCAATAAGAGATATTCTCTCATTATTTATCTCTTGTTCTCTTACTCTATATCTCATAGTTATGGTTTGATAGGTCTCTATTTCATTGAAAGATCTAATAAACATTTTATTAAATCATTACTATTTGATTTATTCTCATATATCCATTTTTTTTCTTGGTTGTGGTTTCCCATTATGTTCATTGTGTGACATGATTTGTTTGTTTCCGTTGGTGGTTCCATTTAAGATTTTCTAATTTATTTAACCATAAATTAATTGATTTAAACTAAATATCATTCAATTGGATTTTGAAAAACCTATTTCATAATGAATTGGGATATGAATTTTCCATATGATGATATTTTTATAAAACCCCAAATAGTATTGAATTGGGGTCTGATTGTAGAAATTGTATGGAACATTTGAAACAAAATTGTGGATATCAATTTAGAAATTTATATTTGAGAATATTTTTAAAAAAAAAATTGAGTTTAATGGCATAATTATTTTCATAAGAACCTTGGTTAATTTAATCCCAAATAGTGCATGAATTGAAATAAAACCTATTTTTTGTTTTCAAAATGATATTGGCATACTGAAATGGGTTAATTTTATTTTGAACAGTTTTAAGATAAATTTCCAACTGTGGATTTTTTTATCACATGAAATACAAGGTAGTTAGTGAGTTATTTCATTCAAAACATTATTAGCTCTTTACAAGTATTACAAAAGATAGTGGAGCAGGTCATATCCCTGTTGGGATGGTGTTGAGTCATCTTCTACCAGTGATTGAGGGACTTGTGTACATATATTGATGTGATCACCAATTTGAATGGGTGATGATCCCATAACCTAGAACTATCCTACCTCTTGGAAGATATCCATGTTTCTTATTTTTTATTATTATATTTATATATTTTATTACCTGTGAAACCAATTTACATAATCCTTGTGAATTTATTTGAGCTATTTTATAAAAAATATATTTTTTAACTTTTTTTTTGAAATGTTTCCATCAATGGAAATGAATATAATGTTGTTTTAAATAGTAAAAATTACTTTTTAAACCTTTATAAATCTAATGAGTGTATTGGTTTATTTTATTGCAATACTATTATGAAAATTCTTGGGGATAACTTATAGATATTTTACATCAATCTCGGTCATTACCTTTGGGAATTTGAATATTTCCTACTTCTGTGTTTGATTAAGGGGATAAAACCAATTTTATGTTGTAGTTTATATTTTTCTTTTGGATTTGAGAAAATGTCTCCATTTTGACTCATGTCATTTATCATTTAGTTTGGAGTACTTCGTGGTTATACTTTGGGTTCATATACATGTTTAATTTCTAGAAGTGTTTTCCCAATATATCATTCAATTGTTCATACTGACATGAATATATTTCTTATGTGTTTTGTTTGGAAAAATCCTCACAACCTTTATCTTTTATGATTCCAAGTTATATTATCCAACCCATGGAGATTGGAAATTTACTTCGAGATATGTTAGTAAGAAATATGTTTCAGGGTACTAGGGTGTATGGGCTGGTTCATGAAAGCATTAATCCTTGACTGAATGGTATATTGGATGGAAAAGATGATCCAAGATGTGGGTATGTAGTCTAAAAAGGTATTATTTTATGAATTGTTTTGAGAAATATTTGTCAATTAGTGTGAGGGGGAGAGGAGAATTGGTGCCCTTTTATATGTGGGGGGAGGGGCATTCCTGGAATTAATTAATGTATTTAATTAATATTAATTAATTTTACTATCATGTGTCACAAAATTGACATATTTGGAATATAATTTATGTATGAGTTAATTTCCTCTAATATAATTAAATTTTTTCTTTTTTATGCGTTGTTTTTACCATTTTCTAATTGTTTGAACCCCCAATTAACTCATTTTAAAAATATCATAATAACTGTGTTTATTTTAATTTATGGTTCATGATTGTAACCATAAAAAGTTATGTGACCAATTAATGGACAGTGGTTGATATTTTAAACCATATCTCATTAACTTGGACTAAGTGATTATTTTTAAAAATATTTAATAATGTAATAAAATATTATTTATTATAAAATATTACTATAACTCATTTGTTGATATTTTCATTTAATTTTACATTAGTTTTATCAAAATATAATTTAAATAAAATAAAAACATTTAAAACATCACTATTAACAATCATATATGAAAATCTATATAACATAATTGGTCAGCAAACATTTATTACCTTAAATACCATTAATATCATGTATTTAATTTCACTATTAGTTAATTGAATAATGTATTTTTGTCACATATTAATTCAATATAATTATTAAAAAAATTAATATTAAATTACAAATAATAAAATTAATACCTATATAAAATAAACATGTAGAACTAAATACAACCTCTATTTATCCTTATAATTTAATATTAGACTGAATAATGTAATGATATTTTCATTTTGTATCTGTCCTTTTCATAGAATTATATAGATATTGTAATCAAATAAAATGACATTAATTTGACATATATTTGAAAATAATATTTTAATGGTCAAACTATAGTCATAAAATTGGATCAAGGCATGTGGTGGAGATGTTTTAAAGCCTTATCACATTTATTAAACCCTATTAACCAATTTTACTCTAACTGAGGTGACAAATAATTACAAATGTTTGTATTTTAAAGTAAACAAATTAATGGAACCTCTTTACAAAATTTTATGTTCCAAATTCAATTCCTATATGTGTTAGAAATTAAAATTAATTAAAATGAGTTGATCGAAACCGAATCCATTTTTTTAAAAAAATGAAAATTTTCATTAAACAATATTTATTATTATCATATGACTATAAAAAATGATTAATATTAAAAACATTTGATAAAATATATAATATATAAATTCAATTAATATCATTAACCAATACTAATTAATTTAATATTCTAATATAAAAATACATTATCTTATTATAATAGATTTTTGAAAAATATCTCTAATATTTTCAAATGACATTATTTTCATTCTTAATCAATTCATAACCAATGAATTTATATTATACATTTGTAAACCATATATATTTAATTATTAATCTAGTCTAATTCATAACATCCAATATAATTACTAGAAAATAATAGTATAATGTTATTTATTTAAAAAAAAGTGTTTCATCTATAGGAATACAATTAAAGAAATAGAATTAACAAGTTGAGAACTATATCGTAAAATGTTGGAATGTTATAGTGTAGATTATCTAGGTGTGGATGATGTATGTGAAGAGATGTGACACGTCCTTTGATTACTAATGTCTGAGGCCATTGGATTTCTATGGGTGAGACAATGCATTACTAAAAATCTCACCTCAACTAGGATAGTTGTGATTTTGTTAGGGTGAAAAGATACCTCCTAAATTCATTATCCCTTTTTAGATAATATGTTGAGTGTATGATGTGGAATTATACTTATCCTTACATTTATAGTTAGAAAGTGTGCATGAGGTCTTAAATATGTCATATATTAAGAGATATGTGATCCCATTATGGAACATTATTGACTGTGGTGAGCTAGAAAATGGGGATGAAGAAAAAAAATTGAGTACTTTGTAACTATCATGGATTATAGTATAAGATGTTTTTTATCAATATATTCCATTAATTCCTTTTCATTAAAATTATATTAAGCTTCCAAATAGATAGTGAGAGAGGTAAAATATTATATGAGCTTAGATTCCCTCACCTGTTTGAGTCGGTTTTTCCTTTTTAGGAAAAAATAGCTGATTTTTGGGAAATTGTAGTGCCTCTATTTTTTTGACACATTGAAAATTCATAGATGATATATTTTCTATCAGAAGCGGAGTTGGTATGAAATTTGGGGCCCATGGATCTTTAATATTGATGTATTGAAAAACTTAAACATAATTTATCACTCACATGTAGAAATTTAAATATATTGGAATATATATCATATGGGGTCATTGACTAGAAAATTAAAATTATATTAAATTTAGAACATAGATTTTACCATTGGAATGACATATATGATTAACGCAGCAGACATTTTTTTTATGTGTGGTAATAGGTAGATCAATAAGAAATAACTTATTTATTTATTTATAGTCTAATTAAAACATAAAAACTAAACTACCTATATTGGATAGTGGTTATATTAAGATACTATTTATTTTATTAATAGTACTAGAGAGTTCGTGGATAATGATGGTCCTAGTAAAATCAGTTGTAAATTATTGGATAGGATGAACAATAAAGGATCGATAACTAAATTCGAAAGAATTGATTAAGGGAACAATTTTTGGAATATGTTCTTCAATAACTGTCAAACCATGTCTAAGGTAGTTATTTTTTTTATCATCCATATTTTTTATAATTCTGTATAGGTCATTGATTAACACAACCCCATTGGATCCATTATAGGTTAAATAGGACACATTGTATTGTTGGTTGCATATTATGAATTTATTAGTCTTGATAATTTGATTATTATATTTTTTAAATTTAATTTTATTAATATTTCTAACTCAACACAACCTTAAATTTTTGATCGATTTTGTGTAACATGCCTTTCTCATTATACTCATAAAATTTTATTCATTTTTTGATGAATTGGCTAGGGATATGACTTTTTCATAAAACATGATCATGGTTTTATCTCTCATTGGTTATATAAATTATTTTTATGTTTATTTTTGAAATTGGAAACATGATATAAGCATGGTGGTGGAAATTTGAATAAGATGGTTGTGTGGGTGATGGTGGTTTCATAAGCTGGATAATGATGGTAATTTTGGAGTTATGATGATAGGTAATCTCTGAGCTAGGGGATCCTGGATTATGAAATAATATGATGGAATGATATTTTTAAATGATGGTTGTGGTAATTTTGAGAGAGATTTGTAGTGAAGGAAGAGGTGATGGGTTTTGAAATCGAGACACATCAAATGTTTTGGAGTTTTTTGAAATCCAATTCTATAAGGCGTGTAGTTTTGAAAGACACATTCCCTGCTAACCCCCATCAAGATGTGACTAAGGGTTTTTTTTTTATGTTAAATATTACATGTACATGTGCCTGTTACATATGTCTTGTGATATTAATCCTTGAAAATATTTATCTATATGGTTTACACAACAATATATCATGTCACCACACACACTATATGAAAATTGGGGGACAAACTTTTTAATTTACTATGTATATAGATACAGGGAGAAAAATCAAGATAACGTATTAATCCTAAACATATAAAGTCATGTATTGTTTCCACATTTATTTAATATAGTGAAAAACATTTCATTTGAGAAGAATACCCATATTATGAATAGACGCACTATGAAACACTATATACCCCTTGAGAACATTTTGTATCCCTATAAGGGAAGGCTATATCCAAAGATATTGTTAGTCTGGTATCACTATTAGAATACTTGTGACCCCTATATCAGATTCATAACAGATCTTTTCACTTTTTAAAAATATATAATGATATGGTTTATTATCTATTCATAAGAATAGTGTGAGTGATATATTGTATGGGTTAGTTATTAGAATAGTCAGGTTACCATTATGATCCCTAAGGTGTGATGCACTATATCATTATTCTATAAGTATATTCTTGTATCCTAAATATGACTTTTATGTTGTGTGATCTCTTTCAAAGTGTTTCAAAATAGATAAGATCAGGTATCACCCATATTCCCTATGTTTGATTCCCTAATACTGTATTTATATCTTTTGTGGTCCAATTTATGCTTCAATATAGTGTGGTATAATGATTGTGGCATCTAAGAGGATTTAAATCTATTCTGAATGACTTAATAAGTGATTATTTTTATAATAGTGTTATTGTATCGCCTCAAGCAGAATCTCTAGGCCACCAGTGAGGTTATTTTATCACTCTATGACAAGGATTGTATCTATGAGCTTATATGGGAAATTATTTATTTCTTATTTTCTAAAATTACTACAATATTGAGATGAATTTATCTTTGATTTAATTTTTGGATACATTGGGGGATCCTTCAAGGTATTTCTATACACATTTATAATGGTTTTCTACATGCACAAATAATGTCTTCTGGAGACCATATGCCTTTTTACATAGTCTTTGGTGGACCCGAATTAGGACGGTATAAGTTTTTATAGAAATACAACATAATGATATCAGAGGTGCATTTTTTTATATTACCCTTTTATTAGAAGGGTTCAAACATTTACTGTTATGGTTAAAATGAATTTATCCGATTTCATTTTCACATTCTTTTCATACTCTGAAATGAGATGTTATTGGTTCATTCATGAACTAAATTTTGACATGTCATATTTTCATATTCCACTCAATTTTGGATGTGATGATATTTCAATGTGTACAGTTAATTTAGGATAAGGACTCCCATGTTTATGATATACCTACTTTGTGATAATCTTTTTACCATATACTACTGGTGGTGGGGATGGTGTGTCACTCTTAGCTTATTGCTGGCTAGAGAGGCCTTAGTGGGTATATTATTGACACCTCATATAGGCTTGATCCCAACTCCAAAATGCATACTATATTCCCAATTATATATATTACAATAATTCAAATCATGTGACATTAAATCATAGTAAAATCAAACACTATAAAATTAATGTTTATGTGTATCTAAATATTTAAATGCTTACATCATTTCAGGGTATCGATCGACAACACATAAAAGGGTAACAAATACTATAAATTGAATGGATTTCAAGAATATATCTCAAATTTTAAATTATATCATGAACTGAGAATAAATTCCCTTTAAAGGATTAGTAAAATTCCCATCCTCAAAACCATTCTATTACCCAATGTGTCCCTAATATATTCCAATTATTATCTTCCTTTGGAAATTTTGTCTATATCAACTAAAAACCCTTAGTTTCATGGTGCATTAGAAAAAACAATGATACTGTAATTTTTTTAAAATTAAATAAAAAAAGTATTATTAATTAAAAATTTACCCTAATAATATATCATTAATAAGTTTGATCCATGAATAATAAAAAATATTTTCAAATAATTTATTATTTTAAAAGAATTTATAAATATAAATGAAAAAACAATGACATTAGAATACCATTTTTGGAATTTATTTTTTCTAGGTAATGATATATCATAGAATGGTTCTTATTTGATATAAAATTAATGATGAGTTATATTGTTAAATCTTGATTACTATGTTTTTTTTGAAAAATATTATCTTTATAGGACATCATGTTAAATTCAAGGATTTAATATGAGACATTATCTATAGATATAATTTTCTATTTCATAGTTTCCCTTAGAATAGTGGTGTGTTTTTAACTATTCATTTTGTTTTATCATATCATATAGTCTACTAATAATTTCTAACAATGATACCAATATCCGAACTAGTCATTGTGTTTGTTGTGTTTCTCTAACATCTCGGATGTTTGGAATAAATATCACTAAATACTACACCTATATGGTTTGCCTTCAAAAATTTGTATGGTTTGTAATCATGTATAGGTAATTGATTCTTGTGGGTGTAGGAAACTTATGTATATTTATTTTAATGTAACATGGTTGTGAAAAACCAATAAATGACAACTATAAAAAACATACATTTGTCGTATACAATTTATATAGGCTTAGATATCTTAAAGATATTATATGTGTATATGTTCATAGGTCATAATGGAATGTGGTATTGTGTGTATTTACACTTTCTATAATGTATGTGAATATTGTAATGTGGTTATACAGATGTGGATATGATTACGATTCTATTCTTTATAATAAAACTTCTTAAGGGGAATGAGGTGCTAAGATGTGTGGTGTTAGGGTTTTAGGAAACTGGGTCCATATTAAGTGCTTAGTGGGTACCAACATTAGATATATGTTTTTAATTATATAATACCTTTTACTATGAGTTATTTAGTGATTAATTCTTAAAGAGGTTGGGATCATTGATATAGTATTTAGTAAATGAGATGGATTCCTTGTATAAAAAATAGAACATTTGTATGGATCCTCAAAATTTACATTGGATTTTTTAGGATCCTACTGAGTATAATTGAATAATCACACTTATATATATATATAATATGGATTTGGTGATATATTTTTATGTTAGTATATTATTTACAATTAATTATGGTTTTTAGTGTTGTTTAGTTACTTCCTCAAAAGATTTACAAGTTTAATTTCAATTTTTAATATTGACTGCATTAAATTACATTTATAGTAATTGGTTTACTTTTATCATTGTCCTGATTGCAGTATTAGTTATCTTTTACTAAGAACATTTATTTTATTTTCTCCCATTAATTCATGTTCAATAACATCAAGTCCTATTTCCAACCAGTGGCTTGTCAGAGGTTGGATTAGGGGTTATCACAATCTTCACTTTCAAAAGAAGATGGGTCCTGATGGGGTTGTTCCATTACACAGTGTATTTATAATTTTTATACATAATTTTACTTCCATTATTTTTATATTACCCATAAATTTATATATCAATATTATTCTTATCTGTTATTTTCATTTTAAAATTTAAATTATTTTAGAAATGGAAAACTTCAACGACACATTTACCCATACTATGTGAATGTAGTAAATATTTTATATTATATTTTTTCTTACAAATGTATCATTAGGAACACTTTAATGGGGATGTATATAATATTTATAACAAAAAATAATAATTTTTTACATTTTAAATTGTTTCCATCATTGTTTTATATGTTGTAATGATATGATTAAAATGTGTGGGTTTGTATTTAGTCATCTAAAATGATAGACCAATTATAATTTTTTCCCATATTATAAAATATTATAATATATAAAAAATGTGAAAAAATTTCATTGATTAGTATAATACTAACTAATGTATGTTTCAAAATTTTGTATCATTGTTTTATACATTTTTATAGTCTTAAAACATCATCAAATGAACGAATGAAAAATAAGCCAAAAATATTCATAGAGACAATCCATGAAATTATTTATTGATTCAAATATTCATATGAGTTCCTCAAAAAATTGAATCCATCTAATATAATTATTTTAGGATCTATATATTTTATGGTTGTAAATATATTCCATTATTGATTTCATATTTATTTTTTAAACATAAAAAATTATTAAATGTCCGGCCATGTCAGGAACCAATACTAACTCGTATAAGAATCAAATTATTAAATAAAGATACAATGTTTTTCCTAAATAAATATATTTATAATAATTATAAAACTTCTCTCAACAAATTTATTTAAAAATAAAATAAACACTCTTCAATAAGAAAACTAGATTTTGAAAAAATGTTTTATATTGATACCCAAAAACAGAAAGTATAAAAATAATAAATTATTTATTTTTTCTTATTAATATTAAATTTACTATTCTGGTGTAAAATTTATATGGAAATAAATACCAAGAAATTACATTAAATCAAGCATCCGTATTTGGTTCTATAGTAAATATTATTATTTAAACATTGATAAATTTATTTAATTCTAAAAATCATGTATCCACTTTCATTGAGAACTAAGTATATAATACATTAAGACAATTCCCTTCAATTTCGTTATATATTATTATACTAATTTCATTAAATTTAAAATGATTCATAATTTTTATAATATTATAAAATTCATGATTCCCTTAGGATAATATAAAATAATAAATGATTATCATTAAACCATAAAAAGGGTTTTATAAAGGGGTCGTTTTTCCATATAGAAAAGATGAACATATAATTTAAATTATGATAAAACAATTATACACATGAATGATATCTGTAATAATATGATAAATAATTTAAAATTTAATAAATATAAGGAATATTTAATTCAGGAATCGGGATATCAAAAAAAAATTACCATGGCTCGTCACCATGATATCATAATTACTTAGATAATTTCCAAAAACAATTCTTTTTTAGGTTAAAAATAAAAACAAATTACCTTTTAATTTGAACATAAAGGATTAAATACTATCCAATTCCTATATATATATATTTAATTTTACACGTGAACATCACATCCATTATCTAGAACATTATAGGACAATAGTTATTAATTTCAATGATTATTTTATTAATAAAATATCGATAAATAATGTACAATAAATTGATGTAACAAATAATCAAAGGAATGTGACTGTTTATGAAAGTACCTTATTAATTGATTATTACAAATGAATAATTTTAATCACAAACAAATATGAAATCATAATGAAATAATAATTGAAAAAATTATTTCCTTTAACTGTATCAGTTAAATGGATCTATATGAATGTTATAGCAAGAATGTTCCAAGAAATAACTTATTAGAGAATATACTGTAAGAAGTAAATATTTAGTAATGGTATCCTATTTAAAGAAGAAAAATATTGGTTGTAGATAAATTTGATAATTAAAAAATATTTTTTAAAATTCTATAAATATATATAGTCATCATATTTGGTTCATATTAGGGATAAGAACTCACCAAGATATAACTCATATGTAAGTCTATATAAGATCAATTATTATAATAAAATTAACAATAAAAATATATTTATAAATTGTGAAACATAATATTCCTTATCCACCCATGAAACAATTAACCATTCTAGAGCCCCATAAAAATAGTATTATTTATTGATTTCATGGTTAATAATTTTTTAAAGAAAAAATAATTTTAAAAGAATATAAATTATTATTATAGATTTCTAAAGATTTATAAAAGTATATCACAAGGTATTAGAAAAACATTATGAATATTATACAACTTTTATTAAAAAAGTTACTTGGATTAATAAAATTATATTAAAATTACATTATAATGGAATTCATTTAAATGGTAAATATTAATAACCTTAAGAAAGAGACAAAATTCGTTACATGATTATTAATTCATAATTTTTTAAAAAAATAATTAATCCAAATAAATATAATTAGATGGATAAATGATTGGAATAATTATATTAGATCCATCATCATTTACTTTATTGTAATGAAACTTGGCATAGAGTGTTGGTAATTTAAAATAAAATTTTAAAAATAATTTATTATATCAAGGTTTTGAATACATAATAATAATTATTAAATATTTACATGTAGAGGTGTGAAAAATTATAGTAATCCATTTTTTCAATAAAATAATATTTCCATTTAATCATTAAAGTATATGCCCCTTTTTTATTTTGTTCAACTATTTGGAGTCTCTTTGATAAAAACCCACATCATTTTTTTAAGTGACACTCCAAGTGATACATGCTTATAATGGTGCCATTTTCACTATAAATGGATGAAGAATGGTTATATTTATTCTCCTTATTGATGTATTATAGGTCCATCCAATAAATGGGTGAATGAGTCGATGTGCATATCCATTGGGTTGATTCTTTTCATTATTGATGTTATTCCAAAAAAATTTGTGATAGTGTATTTTTTTCCTATTACCAATTTTTTTTCTAAGGTAGGACTCAAAGGTGAAAATATGTAAATGGAAATATCATTTTCTTCATTTCATAAAATGTTTTATAACACACATTAATGAGTGTTGTGGTTGAAGTGTATCGGGGGGCACTATCTATTTAGGGTTTCAAAAAACCATATTGCGGATTTTAAAATTAATAAAACATTCATAGATTGAGGGATACAAACTGTATCTTATATTAAAAAGAGTTGTTTTTTTATTTTTAAATCACAAAACTTATAATATTTTAGTATTAAGAGATAATGAATTTAAATGGATAATTAAATTTGTATTTAATTGAATAAATAATGTTTTATTATTTATATATATTTTATTGTGTTAATGATTTTTATATTATTTTAAAAAATATTTTATCAGATTCATTATATTTTATGAAGTGTAAATAATAAATATGATTAATCTGTCATTTTTTACATCATCATTCGATCATATAATATGAAATAAGTGTTCAAAATATTATTATATTAATCCAAAAAAGAAAACATTACAAATATTAAAAAAAATCCAAAAATTAAATAATATTTTAATTCTTGATTGAAATTGAATATTCAAATTTATGAAATAAAAATTTAAATCTTTGGTGATTTGATTAGTTAATATATTTTACACAGAAAATATTTTATGAATAAAATAATAATAATTTGACCATTTTTGTTCTGATAATCATATTTAATTTAAATATTCTTCTAAATACATTATATAAATGATATATTTTCAAATACAATATCACTTTTGTTATCATACAACTCGTTCTAAAATAAATTTTAATTTTGAAAACTTTTATTAAAATTTTTAATGTTTTTACATTGTAAATTTCTTATTGAAATAATGATTTTCAGAGAAATTAAATCTCTAAAATCTTATATTATAGATTGAATTTTCATTAATATTTATTTTTCCATTGTATATTATTGTTTTAATTGTCAGTGTTTATATTTGGAATAATATAATGTAATATGAAAACATATAATGGAAAATTATCAGTTAACATACTTTTTATGTAGGATTCATAAATCGATATCTATAAATCATGATAAAATTATTATCTTCATATATCTCTAGATTTTTTACATTTTAATAATTTATTTTGTTCTTGGAGAATTTAATATCATGAATATGTTGTGTATATGAATACCTCTATAGAAATAATGAATTTTTACCAAACATATGTCACCTCACTTGGTATAGAGAATGTGACAATGATTCTTCTAATCATACATGAAATATATATATATATATATGCATAATTTCTGGAACAACATAAATCATGATCTATATAACTCACTTTCATCAAATCAAAACCCACTTAAAAACACTTTTATAGTATACATTTGAGAAAATGACATGTATGTAGATTAAAGACATTACGTTATTCAACATGAGGGAAAGATTAATATATATTCGTCTTATATATTATTCACTTGATACTAAAATTAATGTAAAATATATCCATTAAAAATGTGACACTTTACCTAATATATATTTTCTTCATCATATTTAGACAATCTTATCCATCTTATGTCATTTTCAAGGAGGTTTTCCCAATAATAACTACAAAATACTTCAAGAAATCTATATAAATTTATTAAAAACAATCATAAAATTTAAATTATAAAAATAGTCTCATTATATTTTTTCCTTAATATATGTAAGGATAAATAATGAATAAAATTTATTTTTTTGTAATCGCAAAAACTATTCAACAATATGTTATACTACCTGCAAAATATAAATTATTATTTTTATTTTAAAAAATAAAAAAAATTTAAACAAAAAAATCAAACATTTATAATTTGAAATTTTAAAATAATCAATTTCCTAAACATAAATAATAAATAAATGAATGACACATTTAAATCTAATATTTATAATGAAAATTTTATTCTGTGGTTTATATTAAACACATGATTTGGGGTGATTTTCATTTCATCCTAATTATAGTGGGGTTTTCAAAATCTCATGATTAAAATTACATTTATAAACATTATCTTACAATGATTAATGGAAAATATATTTTTAACCAATAAAATAATAATTACTTATATTATAGACATATATTTTAAGTATAAAAAATATTCCCTGCTAATATTGATATTAGTGTCGAACAAGCTAGTACTTAGTCTTTCGAAAACATTATATCATTGAATAAAATTATAGATATGCCTCTAAAGTCCATAACCACACACATTAAATGAGACCTATGAATTTTAACATAAATATAATTGAATACATCGGATTTAAAGTAAAATAGAATGTTAGGTTTAGTCAAAATTTTCCATGGTTATTTTGATTAGTGAAATTATTTGATAATAATTTGGAAAATATATTATTATCCCCAATATGTAGTCATAATGGTGATATTTTTTTCTACATAAGATAGTTTAATACAAAAATATAATTTTTTTTATTGAAATAACATCATCCATTCACCAAAATTCTTTAGGAATCATGACTCGATTTAATCAAAGGGTTTAAATTTATTTTGAATCATTTCCTATAATAATATTATTTTTATCTTAGTGATATTTTACTATAAACCATACTTAATTTAAGAAATAAATGATAATTAAGAAATATTTCCCTCATTTTTTATTGATATATGATCTAGTGTACATTTTTTGATCACCATATAATTTAATAATAATTATTCTTATTCATTTTTAACAACATTTCAACACAATTCATCAAGGATTACTATAAAATTATATTTAACTAAATATAATATCAATATGTTAAATAATTTAAATCAATTTATAGATGAATGTTGTGTAATATAATAATAATCTTCTCAAAAAGAAGTTACCTATGTTTACTCATGTGTTTATATTTATTTAAAATTTAAAAATTTATATAAATATATTCCTATGACTATATATTGAAACATTCTATATAGGTATGATTATATAAAAAATCACACAATTTTCACATTAATAATATATATTTTTTACATGAATCATAATAATTAATTCAAGTATGTATATAGAGACATTGGTAACAATGATCAAGTCTTATATATGGATAAACCATTAAAAATATTTTCCCAACAGGAATAAATATTGAAAAATGTTATCAAATTTATGATTCAAAAAATACAGATAATATATGATGAAAAATTAAATAATTTAGTAATTATGTATAAATTAAAAAAAATATTCATTATTTAATTATCTAATATCAAAACATCATGTACAATTAATCCATTTCTCTCATTGGTTTCACAACTGTTATAAAAATGGTGACATTCAAAAAAATGTTATATATATGACTAAATCATGATAAATTATCATTTTTATAATTATTTAAACACTTTTTTAATCATCTATATTCTATTGTGAAATTTAAATTCAAAAATAAATAAAATAAATTTACAAATTTATGACACAACATACCTATTTTGAACATATAATCCATTTTTAACCCTAGGAATACAAATGTTGAAACACGTGAATTATTTCATTGTGAGATTTAGAAAATATGTATCTTGATAAAAAAAATAGAGTTAAAACACAATCATAATTTATATACATGGACGAAACATTTCAGTCTCCCATTAGAAAACTATAATCATATCCACATTCCCTTCCTTCAATAAAACTATATAAAACCTCCTTTTCTATTTTATATTTGTCTGATGTTATCCAAAACAAATTTTATTATATAATAAAAAAAACAATGAATTCCTCGTGTTTATTATAATAAGAAAACATTAAATCATCTAGTTTTCTCAATTATAAAAAAATTATAGTTGTTGTTAATTCCATTAACATGTGATAACAAGAGACATGAAAAACATCAAATTGTAATACATTTCCATACATTAAATACTTAACCATTACTTTTTATACAAATCTAAAAACATCCCAATCATTAATTAATATCGAACTCACTATATTCCATATCCAAAATATCATTTTAATAAAAAAATCCATTATTTTGAGAATGTTGTTATTTATTATAACTTATCATAATAAAATATTAATTTTACATAACATCAAAGGAATATTATTAATATTGTATCAAATCTCATATTATGACTCTCCATATCATTAATAACAATAATTGTATAAGAACATTCATTTAACTCTTACACCACTGGAGGAATTAATATCTGAAACATGATACCCATCAATCATTACTCATCAAACACACTCAAAATAGATTATTTACAATTTAATAATCTTCTACTAGTAATTTATATAAGAGTATGATATCAAATGTCATTCAAGAATGTTAAAATTTTGATGAAAAATTTAACACAATTTTTACACCCAAGACACACATGTGTTTCTAGTAAAACCTAATATCCAATTAATTACTAAGAATATTCTATATAAATTTTAAAATCCTATATCTTTGAACAAACAAGTAACTTTCTATTAAAAATTCCATTAAAATTTTACATTTTATAAATATCCTAAAATACATTACCAAAATAATGTCACATTAGCCAAAATGTTCGAGAGACAGGTAGAAACCTGCTCCCAAAAAAACTATAATAAAAAAGGATAAACAGTACAATACAACTCAGAAACAAGAATCCTTGAAAATATGTGTATACAAAACACCATTATTATCATTTCTAAATAAACATTCTCAATAGAAGGGCAGAACAAATGACCAACTAGAACCAACCTCCATAATGGACCTCTTGGAGAGAGCATCAGCAACCTGGTTAGCATCTCAATAGACATGAGAAACATCAAGGAATAAGAATTCAGCGATTCTAAGCCAGGAGATCCAAGAAGGAATCATCTTCCAAGGATGATTTGGAGATCGATCTTTCAAAATCTGCACGGAAAAAGATGACTCTGATTCAAACCATACTCTACACCAACCATAATGTGATGCATACCTGATAGCCTTGATCATATCCCATAGTTCTACATCAATCACATGAGCATACCCATCATAATAGGAGAAGCAGCCTTTAACGAAGCCCCAATGAGTTCTGAAGACTCCACCACAACCAGTAGGACCCGGTGCACCAGAGGCCACCCCATCAACAATCACATTCCACCAGTCTTAAATTGGTGGAATCCACCGAATGTAATTCACCATTCTGGGATTCCTTTCCGTACCACTATCACCAAGAGTTATCAAAAGTACAAGGTCAGATACATCATTGTTCATGGACCCATTTTGGTTCATCGAAGAAAGTTTAATGCTTCGATTTATCACCAGAACACCATCTGGGAAAGAATGATTGACATTGTTAAAAACAATATTATTCTGAGATTTCTAGACATATGAGAAAACGAGACAATAACAGAAATGAACAATGATTTCACTTGATCAGTGAAATCAATCTTAATGGCTAAACTAAGCAGCGACTCAGTAGAGAAGAAATCAAGGCAGGAATGGAATGTTGATTGCACATAATTCCATAAACGAATGGGAAATGAACACTAGATAAACATGTGTGATAGAGATTCATCACTGTTAATGAAAAAATGACATACAGAATCCAGATTGAGGCATGTGAGCTACAACATACACTGAATAGGCAGTCACTTTTTACAAATTCTCTAGATCAACAGAGCATCATTGGGGGGTCTATAGGGTCAATGAACACCTTCCAGCCATGGAGAGATTCCCAAAGGTAAACCACACAAATAATTTCACATTATTTTCTCCAAATAAAAAAAATTAAGAACCCTCTGGCCATTCCGTTGTTAATCCATCACATATAACAGAGACTAGTCTAGAAAAAAAAAATTGTTAATCAATCAATCAAAGAACCCCTATTCTTAAAATTATAAATACATTCCCTCATATGTAATTATGAAATTTATAATTATATTATTAGTTTCTTTAAGGTAATTTAAAATAATTTTTGGAAATTGTGTTAATAAATAAATCCCATAAGCTCATGTACCACTCCAAAATAATTTCAAAAAAATAATGAATGATGAAAATATAGTATCTAACACTTCGTTGAATCATATGACTCATTCTGTAACCTTCCCAATCTATATTAGTAGTTAATTATATAAACCTTATCTTTATTTATAATGTGACTTATCCCAACATTGGAAATTTAGAATAATTTTTTTAAACCATTTTCATCATTTTTAGGAATTCATATGGTTTAATAACAATTTTTGACAAACCATGTTCAAAGAAAACTTACTAGAAATAAAATTAAAAAACATTATATTACCTATTATTATTATTACATCTTAGTTTCCCATTATTGATACATACCAGATTATAGAGGGGACAATAGAAATTACTTATCATATACGATAAGATATCTTGTAGTGATGATACCCCTATCAAACATATGTATAATGATCTATTTGGGTAAATGGTAGGATTCATTCACAATTGAATAAAAAACTTGGTGTAAATCATCCATATACTATACAAAACACGAAACTATAAAAATATAACTGAGTCCCACAAGTGGAATCTCATCTCGAACTCTATATAAAAAAATTATACATGATATGAATCTATACCATATATAAATTATATATTATAAAAAACAAACATAATAAAAATTAGACAATTATTTCCAATTATTGACAAATATATTGTACTATTAACAAAATAGTGTGAGCTAGTTACCTATACTACTCAATATGTTATCTAAATATAAATAATCAACCTATAATATATTTTATATCTTGATCATGAATTCTTCTATTATGTTAATAATAAAAATAATAATGAAACTATAATACCTTACTATATATATTGGTAGCATTATGGAACATGTGGGTAGGATATGATCCAATAAATAGCAAGATTAACCCAAAAAATAAGATTCATTTACTTATATATGTTAGTTCGATGCATGTGAATGTTTATGATGACTATTACATAATCTACTTGAAAAATGCCTCATGTATTTTTATAATATATTTAAATATATGAATGTGATCCTAGCATAGAAAACACCTAGAATATTAGGATAAAAAATAGTGTCACATATCCACAGGTTGGTCTATATAAGAACGATATAAAGACATACACCCTTATATCCTAGTGATATATATCCTAAATCATTAAACATATCATAAGAAAAATCATCTAGAAATCCATCCTCACATGGATAATCTCAGTTAAAATAGTATAAACTATCCCTTTAATAACATTACTACTTATAAACAACTAAAACCAAAAATATGATTTGTATTAATTACAATAAAATGACGTAAACCCCATAAAAATCATAAAAAATATTAAATGAACAATCTAAAATCAAAGTAAAATGATAATAATAATGATTTTAAATTTTTTTATGTAAAAATAAATAACTATAATTCATTTATATTATAAATTTGAAACAAATTGGAATTACCATAAAAAATAATTGAGATCCTATCATTTCACACTATGGGAACGTTCTTATCAAAAAACATCACAAAATTATTCTTAAAAAATACAAAGATACCACTTCATAACATATTTCATGTATCATAATTAACCATAGGCAAAGGAATCCCCTAAATAGTCATAAAGCATTATGCATACACATTATTCCTTCGATTCATCATATAAAATTATTTAAATAATCATAAAATTAAATTTTTCAATGTAAATAGTCTTATCAAGGTGAAATATTATGTTTTCAAAAACTCCTTCAATGTATATAAAATGTCGTTACCCTCCCCCACTATAACCCCTCTTATAATAATAACGAAAATGAAAGTGACCCTTGAATCATGCCTCCATCAAACCATATGTTTATGAATACCACTGAGGGTACAAAACCCCATATTTAGAATTCATAACCTTAAAAAATTAATTTAATTGAAACCACAAAAAAACACATAAAACAATTAGAAAAATCCTATAATGTAAAAAATTTCAAGAAGATATCTAAATGTAAAAAAACCATGAGGAAACTACTCAAAAGTATCTTTGGGAACAACAACCTTAAAATTGTAATTACTAGATCATTATACAACAATGTTATAAAGACTCTAATGTAAAATATATATATATGGGAGTCAGAATAAATGTATACATGGAGGGATTCTGTAACGCCCTGACCCTAGTTACCCAGAGTCGGTGCATTATTACAAAAAATTGGCATGATCACAAGAAAGATCAAACCTCGAAAGACCGATTGGTTTAGTATCCTTGGAAACACTAGATATATTCATAAGTTATACATTACATCATAAAATGAAAAACTACCACAACAACATAATGTCTCCATAAATCCACACTCATATCCCCACATAATATCCCTGCAGGTCATTCATAATTTACTTCTTCACTTCCTGGGAAAATTAAACATAGAAAAGGGGTGAGCTCAAATGCCCAGTAAGGATATCAATATAGCGGAAACTTTCATAAATAAGAATAAACATTTAAGGAAATGTATAACTAAAACAAAAGCCTTTCAAACATGAACTTTCAACATAGTATGGCATAAATAAAATGAAATAATTCCATTTACTTATTCACATGGATATTCTACTAATCTAATAATCACATTAAAAATCAATAACCACTTTCATAATTATGGAATGCATAACGATGAACTTTAATTTCTTTGTCAAGGCCTCGTCCCAAGACCTTGGGGCTAACTGTAACCGGAACCCAACCCGGAGTGCCTCTAATAACCGGACACCAACCCGGAGTGCCTCTAATAACCGGACACCAAACCGGAGTGCCTCTAATAACCGAACACCAAAACGGAGTTCCTCTAATAACCGGATACCAAACCGGAGTTCCTCTAATAACCGGAGACCAAACCGTAGGGCTTACTTTTACCGGTCCCCAACCCGGAACATACTTGTCTAACACATTTATCTGAATGAAAGGTTGAAATATAACATAATCATTCGGATTAAAAATAACTTATGAAATGTCAATACTCTAAACAAAAACCATGAGTGACATAAGAATAACTTATCCATAGTCAAAAATAGCACAAAACCTTCAATAAAATATGGATGTTTTGTATCATAATAAATCAACTTCAAATAAGCTTAAAAGCCATCAAAGAATGTTGACATAGATGAAATCAAAACTATTTTAGAGAAATATCACTTTTTTTAAAATCATTTTAAAAGTAACATAATTATAAAATAATACATTCAATTTGAAAATATTCTTATAAGCTTGTAAGGAAAACTTTGATGATTTTATTACGGCGGTAAATAGCCGCACCCGCCGTATATGTTAAAAAAACATTCTTACCTTAAATTTGTCAAAAAGGTTAAAAGTGCCTTGTTTGGAAAATGACGGAAAGATTCCTTTAGAAACACATAAGGGTATAAATGAATTTAACCCATATTCTTGTAAATAGTAAAAATGTTTTGAAATACATTATTAAGAAACATGGATGTGGAAGATAAAGAGATCCCAGTAGATTATTACGTATAAACAACCTCGGGTAATGAAGAGATTGTGAAATAACCCTTACCATTTTGGTAACTTATGAAACATACAACCCATGAAAGAGGTATCATACAATGAATATGTAAGTACACATAAATTATAGTGTATTACACAAAGAATATAATTATGGGCAGTACATACACCACACAAAAGGCAATGGTCGCAATATGACATGAATCTCACGGGAATAAGGAGTGAGATAAAAACCCCTTACCTTGTACTTTTACTTGGTTGGGGTAGGTTAACCTCCTTTATAATAGAGAAATAATTTTTATTAAATTATTTAAGAATCATATATATTAATATGACATCATATATGATCTTTTAATATTGATTTGATAATAATATCTTAGTATTATCATTGTTTCGGGTGTTAACTTACTTGTTTTCTTTTATATGTTTTGTTATGTAAGCCATGTTTGTAAAGGATAGGTTTTATATTATTCATATTTAGAATGATATCACGTCCTTAAACATCATTTTTCAAATCATCAAATGATAATTATAATTTAATTGATACGATGGAGAATGAATCTCATCGCGTTCGTCGAGACGGTAGTCCGTACGAACGCACGAGCGACAATATCATTCTTTTGATATTAAAATAATATATAAATGGATGGTAAATCATATATACAGAATCATTAACATGTTATATTTATTATTTAAATGAGTTACACATCATTATTATAACCATCCAAATAATAGTATATTGAATAACAATTACACCACGACGTGGAGACGGTAAGCCGTACGTACGCACGTATGGTGACATGTTATTCAAAGGGTGGATAGAATACTGAATATGGTTGTACCATATTTATAATAACATCACAGTATATGTGAGATACTGGAGTTATTATTTTATAATGGTAATATCAAATAAAGAAGAAGTGGAAGAAGAAAGGAACTTGAAAAGGGGTGGTGAAAACATTACCTCTTCTTCGGGTTCTTCCTTTTGATTTGATCAAAAGGGCTCCTTAGGTTGGCTTTCTGATCAAACTAAGGCCTCTAGGTTGTATTGAGTGATGTTGGGAGAGTATTTGGGCAGAGTTTGGCCGAACCAAAAGGCTTTGAAGGTGTGAAGAAAGGAGAAGGAGGAGTGCCCTTTTATAAGAGGGGTGAGGGGCACCTTTGGAAAAGCTAGAAATATTAATTTATAATAAATTCATATTCGGTTTCTAATGGATCCAAAGTTGATTATTCAAATGTTAAGGTGGGTATAGGTCGAAAACAACTCAACCAATAGAATTTAGACAGGTTTGGGTACTTATATTAACCTTATCATTGAGTATTAACTCTAAGTTAATTAGTTTCACTTTTACAATGTCTCTCTGTATTTTTATATAATATGGTTAATAAACTTAATATATACATCCAAGAGACCCCCAAGTGGTCCATTAATGATGAAAATATCATGATATAAGTCTCTTGGACTAACCTTAGATTTTTAGGAATTTAATATCAATTAATAATATAATATTTGTTTTAAGAACTCTTTTATGTCAATTTTGACACTATTCAATAGTTGATTTTTTTGAAACTCATAACATATTGATTACTTCTAAAAAAGTAAATTAAATCAATAATAATATATTATATTATCCTAGAAAAGTATTTTAATTCATTAAAAGTTTCATATTATATTTATTTGGGTATTTATAATATCAATTAATTTAATTGTTCACTATTCTAGTAATTATTGGATCATCATTGTGTCATAAATAAAATAACTTATTTAATGTCTAAAAATTATAAATAAAATATCATTATGTAGGAAAGCTTTTGATCTTTCTAATGAATATTTATAATCTAAAATCCAACATATATAACCCTATGTAATAATTGGTTTTATAAAAGATATATGCTTGTGTCATTTTTGTATTCATTTTAACTTAATTAAAATAAAGTGTCCCTATCACCTACAAGTGGCACCATGGGGTCCCCAAATCGACCCAAAGATGCCTATGGTCGAACATGTATCAACCAATAAGGCTAGGAGACGTTTTAGGGTAATTTATTATTATTATAATATTATTTTTTAACCCTTATTTACCAGATTTACCCTTAAACATGGTAAATAAAATATTTACCACAGTAATTATTCAAAATGTCTAAAAATAAAAGATACCTATTTACACAATTTGGACATCCTGATTCCAAATATGGAATCCATTTTTCTAAATTCAAAACACATAAGTGGCCTAAATTAATTTAAAATTAATTCCCGCTGTCAAAACAAAAAGCGTGTTTTTAAGTGATAATAACTATCAAAAGATTGACACTTGTTTATGTTCGGTTTAATTGTAAAATTATGTCCAATGACCAACATTATATTAAATGGTAAAAATATATTCTAAATATACTTTAAAACCACTCAAATTCATAATTTATCACTATTAATTATTTTGATTAAAAAAGTTGTTTTTAATTAAAATTTAGTAATTTTCACTATTCATCAAAATATGAAAGTTATCCGAAAAGTACCAAAATTTCACCTTAGGGTAAATTCGACACTAAGAATCCAAAAATGAAGTCAATTTTGAAATATAAAATATATATAATTTCAAAAAGTAGGTATTACTATTCCTAACGGCTAGTTTGATCGGTTGTGGTGTGTGTTAAAACTTGATGTTGCGTACAACACACGCTACTGTATTATTCAAAGGAAAGCGTACCGTGGAAGCTTGGGATGTTTCATTTTAAATTTTTTGATGTCCCCATTTAGTCAAAAAGTTTAAAATATTGTATTTAAAAAAAGGGTTCACTATTAAAAGTTGATAAAAGTGCAATACTGAAAATGAATTTGTTCTTGCATTATATCTAAGAAACTCATAATATGGATTCTAAAATTATAAGGATTATATAAAGTTTAAAATTTAGATAATACTATTCATAACCTCTTTCGAATGGCTTTTTTTTGTAAGTCATGGTGTGATTGAACTCAGTGTTGCGTGTAGTGCAAGTTATTGAATTATTTTGAAGAAATAACACACTATGAAATCTTGGGGTGTTACATTCTCCCCTGCTTCAATAAATTGCGTCCTCGCAATTTGAAATTTTTCTTCGAAAATAAAAGGTTGAAAATAGAAAATATATTTGTGGGAAAACCCACATCGGAAATTGGGTTACTAAAATTTAGTCTTAATATGAGAAAAAGAGAAATGAAAGGGTCACCACCAAATTTTGATCTCGATTAGGAGAACATTTGTGGCAATTAGAGACATATAGTTGGAGTAAAAACATAAATATTTATAGGTAGTGATTGAGGTCATCAATCACAAACAAGTATGAAATTGATGTCCTTAAACTCATCAATCTATGATGATTTAAAATACCATCGGTTCAACAAAACATAGGGTATTAGGATAACACATTTTTGACATTTCAAAAATATATTAGTTGAAATCCCACATCGAAAAATGAATTAACGAGGCCTCTATTTAAAATAAATAGTGGAAAGTATGAAGATTACCGAAAATAACACATACTAGGGTTCCATGTAGGAAAATATGGATATGGAAGAGAAATCTAACCATCAATTATCTGATGGAGAGTGGTAGAGAACATGTCTATGAAAAGGCCAAAAATCCCAAATCCATAAATTAGTGATGATTTAAGGTACCATCTAGGACAACATTTTTGTTCTAAGTTCCTTTTATTAATGTTGAGGAATTTATTTATGAGATTGGATAAGATCTTAAGGAGATATACTTACTTTATAATTAGAGTTTTATCCATTAATAAATTTCTTCCACAAACTCATCTTTCACTCTAAAAGATAATAGAATGTAATTTTTTTTTCTATTTATACTATTCGTACAGGGTTCCAAAATAAATGAATTTATAATTCATCTACCAGATCCATTTAAAAAAACTACATTATTTAATCCAGGACATCTCGTGGGCCAGTGGTAGGTGATACACCCTTGTCGCCCTTCGGTTGCGGGTTCAAGTCTCGCAGCCTTTCCGGACGCGACGGGTTGCCGCCCGACCTCCGGGTTGTCCTTTCATGGCAATCCAAAATAATCCAAACTAGAACTATCCAAAATACTTCTGTCCAAACTCACAGTCCAACATTTATAAGGAAGGTAAACATCATGTAGATCCTTTTTACCCCGTAATAGCATATGAATACCTTCATCATGTATTCTTTTAATACACTGAAACATCCTGATTTACCATAATCTTTATTGATTACATTCATGCTCCCTTATTCCATATAGAATGCTGGATATACTTCATCAATCCAAAAATGTTTTAAACCCCAACAATGGTGGAATAGACAAATCATTAATCAGCTTCAAGGTAGTCAAGAATATCCAATATAATTTATCCAAATCAATCATGTATTATTCTAAAATCACTACCTCGGTATCAGAACCATATTATGGTTTATCTTTCCCTCAACCATATATTTTCCAAAAATTTAACCTTCTATTGAGTCACTTTTCTTTGTTCCACACAATCTCAAGTCCTTAATGAAATAGTACTGCATTACAATCCTTATATACTCCATAATTATTATAACAAGTACATTGTTGATACAACACTCAATTGACATAATCAACATAAGAACCCTAATCATTCCTCTTCATCTGTGGTAGTATCATAACATGATTATTATCCAATAGCATCATTTGCGGCATAGTCTGATGACTGGGACATAGGTTCGCGTAGTGTACAAACTCCTTGCAAATGGAGCATTGTACATTTAAAACCATTTTCTTACCCTTGTAGTCACGTACTTTGTGCCCTTTTCCTCCACACTTATAACAAACTTCCATTCCTTTCAGGCAAGTTCCAGGATGTTTCTTTCCACAGTTACCACATATGGGAAAATTCTTCTTTTCCCTCTCACCTTTATCCATCTTTCTCTCTTCCATCCTTTTCTTCCCTTGCTTCCTTTCAAAGCCATAGGACTCAGTAAACTCTTTACTTATCTTATCAACACACGATATTATTTCTTCATATGATGATAATACATGCGGGACTATTTCTCTTATAAATTCTGGCTTCAGACCATGAAATATATGATCCTTCTTTCTCTTTGTATCATGTGCATTGCTAGAGTTCTCATTCCTTCTACTGGGCGCCATTTCTAAACAATGGCATACGCTAGATTAGTTTATGAATAACAATACCTAATCCCAAACTTGTGAAACACATAACATAAATTAAATAGTTTATGGATATAATCCATAATCATAAAAATTCCTCCTTTGAGGAAGTATATACTCATAAACCCTTCATAATGATTTGTAAAGAAAATGAGAGTTATCCTAAGCATATCCCCCAGGAGTGTCGTAACCAAGAGTGCAGCAAGGCCCGTTGTCGTGCACCAGTTCCCGTTCGAGTCTAGCTCAAAGCGGTGTTTTCGGGTTTTACCCCTAGGTACATCTGTGCCAGAGCCGCCTCTACCTGCTCGTATCCAGACAAGGATGTATTGCTCGGAAAACTCACAAAATCTCTACAATACCAAAATTATAGGAAGTTCTTTTATACTAATCCTCATATTTTATCTTAGGACTATGTGCTCTAATCAGAGTTTATCTAAATCTAGCTTCCAAGGTTTGTACTAAACTTCTTCTGATACCAACTGTAACGCCCCGACCCTAGTTACCCAGAGTCAGTGCATTATTACATAACGTTGGCATGATCAAAAGAAAGATCAAATCTCGAAAGACCGATTGGTTTAGTAGCCTTGGAAACACTAGATATATTCATAAGTTTTTCATTACATCATAAAATGAAAAACTACAACAACAACATAATGTCTCCATAAATCCACACTCAAATCCCCACATAATATCCCTGCAGGTCATTCATAATTTACTTCTTCACTTCCTGGGAAAAATAAAACATAGAAAAGGGGTGAGCTCAAAAGCCCAGTAAGGATAACAATATAGAGGAAACTTTCATAAATAAGAATAAACATTTAAGGCAATGTATAACTAAAACAAAAGCCTTTCAAACATGAACTTTCAACATAGTATGGCATAAATAAAATGAAATAATGCCATTTACTTATTCACATGGATATTCTACTAATCGAATAATCACATTAAAAATCAATAACCACTTTCATAATGATGGAATGCATAATGATGAACTTTAATTTCTTTTTCAAGGCCTCGTCCCAAGACCTTGGGGCTAACTGTAACCGGAACCCAACCCGGAGTGCCTCTAATAACCGGAAACCAACCCGGAGTGCCTCTAATAACCGGACACCAAACCGGAGTGCCTCTAATAACCGGACACCAACCCGGAGTTCCTCTAACAACCGAATACCAAACCAGAGTTCCTCTAATAACCGGAGACCAAACCGGAGGGCTTACATTTACCGGTCCCCAACCCGGAAAATACTTGTCTAACACATTCATCTGAATGAAAGGTTGAAATATAACATAAACATTCGGATTACAAATAACTTATAAAATGTCAATACTCTAAACAAAAACCATGAGTGACATAAGAATAACTTATCCATAGTCAAAAATAGGACAAAACCTTCAATAAAATATGGATGTTTTGTATCATAATAAATCAACTTCAAATAAGCTTAAAAGCCATCAAAGAATGTTGACATAGATGAAATCAAAACTATTTTAGAGAAATATCTCTTTTTTTTAAATCATTTTAAAAGTAACATAATTATAAAATAATACATTGAATTTGAAAATATTCTTATAAGCTTGTAAGGAAAACATTGATGATTTTATTACGGCGGTAAATAGCCGCACCCGCCATATAAGATAAAAAAAACATTCTTACCTTAAATTTGTCGAAAAGGTTAAAAGTGCCTTGTTTGGAAAATGATGGAAAGATTCATTTCGAAACACATAAGGGTATAAATTACTTTAACCCATATTCTTGTAAATAGTAAAAATGATTTGAAATACATTATTATGAAACATGGATGTGGATGATAAAGAGATCACAGTAGATTATTACGTATAAACAGCCTCAGATAATGAAGAGATTGTGAAATAACCCTTACCAATTTGGTAACTTATGAAACATACAACCCATGAAAGAGGTATCATACAATGAATATGTAAGTACACATAAATTAGAGTGTATTACACAAAGAATATAATTATGGGCAGCACATACACCACACAAAAGGTAATGGTGGCAATATGGTAAGAATCTCACGGGAATAAGGAGTGAGATGAAAACCCCTTACCTTGTACTTTTCCTTGGTTGGGGTAAGTTAAACTCCTGTATAATGGTGAAATAATTGTTATTAAATTATTCATGAATAATATATATTAATATGATATCATATATGATCTTTTAATATTGATTTGATATTAATATCTTAGTATTATCATTGTTTCGGGTGTTAACTTAATTGTTTTCTTTTATATGTTTTGTTATGTAAGCCATGTTTGTAAAGGATAGGTTGTATATTATTAATATCCAGAATGATATCAAGTCCTTAAACATCATTTTTCAAATCACCAAATGATAATTATACTTGAATGGATACGATGGAGAATGAATCTCATCGCGTTCGTGGAGACGGTAGTCCGTACGAACGCACGAGCGACAATATCATTCTTTTGATATTAAAATAATATATAAATGGATGGTATATCATATATACAGAATAGTTGACATGTTATATTTATTATTTACATGAGTTACACATCATTATTATACCCATCCAAATAATAATATATTGAATAACAATTACACCACGACGTGGAGACGGTAAGCCGTACGTACGCACGTATGGTGACATGTTATTCAAAGGGTGGATAGAATACTGAATATGGTTGTACCATATTTATAATAACATTACAGTATATGTGAGATACTGGAGTTATTATTTTATAATGGTAAGAACAAAGAAAGAAGAAGTGGACGAAGAAAGGAACTTGAAAAGGGGTGGTGAAAACATTACCTCTTCTTCGGGATCTTCCTTTTGATTTGATCAAAAGGGCTCCTTAGGTTGGCTTTCTGATCAAAATATGTCCTCTAGGTTGTAGTTAGGGATTTTGGGAGAGTATTTGGGTAGAGTTTGGCCGAACCAAAAGCCTTTTAAGGTGTGAATAAAGGAGAAGGAGGAGTGCCCTTTTATAAGAGGGGTGAGGGGCACCTTTGGAAAAGCTAGAAATATTAATTTATAATAAATTCATATTCGGTTTCTAATGGCTCCAAAGTTGATTATTCAAAGGTTAAGGTGGGGATAGGTCGAAAACCACTCAACAAATAGAATTTAGACAGGTTTGGGTACTTATATTAACCTTATCTATAAGTATTAACTCTAAGTTAATTAGTTTCACTTTTACAATGTATCTTTGTATTTTTATATAATATGGTTAATAAACATACTATATACATCCAAGCGACCCCCAAGTGGTCCATTAATGATGAAACGATCATGATATAAGTCTCTTGGCCGAACCTTAGATTTTTAGGAATTTAATATCAATTAATAATATAATATTTGTTTTAAGAACTCTTTTATGTCAATTTTGACACTATTCAATAGTTGATTTTTTTGAAACTCATAACAGATTGATTACTTCGAAATAAGTAAATTAAATCAATCCTAATATATCATATTATCCTATAAAATTATTTTAATTCATTAAAAGTTTCATATTATATTTATTTGGGTATTCATAATATCAATTAATTTAATTGATCACTATTCTAGTAATTACTGCATCATCATTGTGTCATAAATAAAATAACTTATTTAATGTCTAAAAATTATAAATAAAATATCATTATGTAGGAAATTTTTTTTTATTTCTAATGAATATTTACAATCAAAAATAAAACATATATAACCCTATGTAATAATTGGTTTTATAAAAGATATATGCTTGTGTCATTTTTGTATTCATTTTAACTTAATTAAAATAAAATGTCCCTATCACCTACAAGTGGCACCATGGTGTCCCCAAATCGACCCAAAGATGCCTATGGTCGAACATGTATCAACCAATAAGGCTAGGACACGTTTTAGGGTAATTTAGTATTATTATAACATTATTTTTTAACCCTTATTTACCAGATTTACCCTTAACCATGGTAAATAAAATATTTACCACAGTAATTATTCAAAATGTCTAAAAATAAAAGTTACCTATTTAAACAATTTGGAAATCCTGATTCCAAATATGGAATCCATTTTTCTAAATTCAAAACACAGAAGTGGCATAAATTAATTTAAAATTAATTCCCGCTGTTAAAACAAAAAGCGTGTTTTTAAGTGATAATAACTATCAAAAGATTGACACTTTTTTATGTTCGGTTTAATTGTAAAATTATTTCCAATGACCAAAATTATATTAATTGGTAAAAATATATTCTAAATATACTTTAAAACCACTCAAATTCATAATTTATCACTATTAATTATTTTGATTAAAAAAATTGTTTTTAATTAAAATTTAGTAATTTTCACTATTCATCAAAATATGAAAGTTATCCGAAAAGTACCAAAATTTCACCTTAGGGTAAATTCGACACTACGAATCCAAAAATGAAGTCAATTTTGAAATATAAAATATATATAATTTCAAAAAGTAGGTATTACTATTCATAACGGCTAGTTTGATCGGTTGTGGTGTGTGTTAAAACTCGAAGTTGCGTACAACACATGCTTCTGTATTATTCAAAGGAAAGCGTACTGTGGAAGCTTGAGATGTTTTATTTTAAATTTTTTGATATCCCCATTTAGTCAAAAAGTTTAAAATATTGTATTTAATAAAAGGGTTCACTATTAAATGTTGATAAAAGTGCAATACTGAAAATGAATTTGTTCTTGCATTATATCTAAGAAACTCATAATATGGATTATAAAATTATAAGGATTATATAAAGTTTAAAATTTAGATAATACTATCCATAACCTCTTTTGAATGGATTTTTTTTGTAAGTCATGGTGTGATTGAACTCAGTGTTGCGTGTAGTGCAAGTTACTGAATTATTTTGAAGAAATAACACACTATGAAATCTTGGGGTGTTACAGATTCTCCCCAAAATTCATTATAAAAATATTGATGATGGACCCTAAGGAATCATTGAATAATCCATATAATTATCTCATTTCCTAACAAGGTAAATTAATTTCTGAAAACTCTATAAGTCTCTCCCAATGAATATCATAATGTATTATTGTGTAAAATAAAATAAATGAAAAATATGTGATTGATAGTTCTTGGTCTCCAATTAGTAATATAACTTTTCACCCTCATGCATTAACAGAATATTTTATCATGCTCACATTTCATTCAAACCCACAAAATCACATTCTAAAAAACCATAAATATAGTCACAAAACCAATACTATATCATTAGAACCATATGTCTAAATTTCATAAAAATATACTTCTGATGTAAAAAAATCATGAAGGAAATTTATATTCTTTTCTCTTCTAACATGTGAACCCTCTACCATGAACCAACATCAAAATAATATTTTTTCATGAACCAGCATATGATGTCATCAGAAGAGGAATGCAACCTAGTTTGAGACATGACCTGAAGTATTTTCCTGATCACTATGGGTTAGAAACTATGATCTAACATCAATATAAACTATGTGGTAATAGTTTCATCCTAAATAAAAACTAGGATTAAAAAAGTAAACATAACAAACATGAAAAATATAACTGGTCATAAATAAATAATAATTTGATCCCAAAACAATATACAACAGAACAATTTGAAACTAAATTCAAAACTGAAAACAAAACCATTCTAACTTTATCTCTTTATTGCCTCATGTTCACCTCCATCCACAAAAATAATCCCTCTCTAACAACGATCACTAAATCCAGGAATCCTAAAAAAACTGGAAACATTCAAAATAACTCAGGTATACCGACATCGAGTGGTACACGTAGGGTATGGGCTAATAGATCAGTAGGGAATCACCACAGAATCCAAATATTTTCCTTCCCAACACAACCAAATAACACTAGTTTCAAAATAATGATATAAAAATAGGGTTTCAACATTTTATTAAACATTTTTCCAATTTTAAAATCCAAATTACACAACATATCATTTCGAAATTCAGTTTCCATTTTATAATAAAAATTCATAATAAGGAAAACCAGGGTTATGCTTAAACTAAACATATAATTAGTGTAGGCTGGAAACTGATACAATAGAAAGTAACCAACAAATACAAATAACAACCATGGTGATCTAAAATATCCATAGAAGCCCCCAAACATACTTGGTTTGAATCCACCTATCATTTTATGGTGAAGACCCTATGTCAATAACCCACTGGGTTCTCTACCCAGGCCTCACTAATGGCACAACCCTCCTAGCCTATGTACAACTCCAGGTGGGTAACAACCCATCTAATCGGGATTGGAGAGATACCATCATTCAATCATCTAAAACACACCCACGAGCCCATGGTGGTAGTAAAACTATGTATCTTTGAGTCCCATACACATGTTCCTCACCATAGCTTCCATCACCAAACATGCATACCCCAAACTTTTCAAAAACACAAAATCTGATAAAGTAGCCAAAGGACCCCTTAAGCCAAACATTCACTAAAACACACACCAAGGGAAAATTTGGAATACCCATTGAGTCATTATCTTTAGATATTTTTTTGAAATCACACACGATAATCCACATCCATTAGAATCTAATGAACCATACAAAAAACCATGGTTTTATATGAAAAATTCATTTGACAAGTGCCGTATTAATTTGAGGGAACATCCCTGAGTGCACCTATTGTACCCATAGATGTTTTAACATCTAATGGCTCACTAAAAATCAATGATGAAACTAAAAATTGATTTTCAAAAAAATCACCATATTCTTGGAAACCAAATCCAACCACTCACGTTTTAAAAAAAGAAACCCAAACCATCACCTCAAAACCATAAAACCTATTTTCAAGGTGATTTAACACAACCGTCAAGACATAAGATTAAAAATTATCCAAACCAAAACAAATATTCAAACAAAAAAAATACCAGAACAACATTATGGGGGATACAAGTTTCTTAAAAACCAAAAATTTATCTTTAAAATAACATTGGAATTCCAACAAACACCCTAGAAACCATAAACCCAGACATTGGACAAATATATATTTAAAAAAATATATTTTTGGTAAATTATTCCAGCATGAATCTATCACATAAATCTATAGATAGGTATTTCAGAGGTTCAATCCACATATAAAAAATTATTTGATACCACACATGTGTCCATGGATTGAGACAGAAAGGAAAAAGACAGGAATGCCTACCTCAACCATGTGAAGATTGAATGAAGCTTCAATGAGAGGAAGAGAAAGGCCCCATGGACAAATCACACAACATATAACAACATAAAAAATGAACCCAATATAAACCCTAGACTTTAGGGTTCATCTATGGGAAGAAGACCCCAAAACAACAAAGAGATATAGAGATAGGAAGAGAGAAAAGACTTGAAATCAACCAGAAACCTCTTAAAATCACAGGACCACTAAAGGAGAAGCACCATGGATATATATATATATATATATCCAAGGGAGAGGGGTATTAATACAAAATTTCTGTTTTAAAATGATATGTAGGAGAGGGAAAAAAGAATTCCAGGTTTTGAATGACCTGGAACAACTTCACAGTTTGGCCACACTTTTTCCCAAACCACGTGGTAATCGTGTGAAACCCTCTCCCATGGAAATACCAGATAATGGTTACCTTGGATCTACCAAATGGACATGAACTATCCACGAAGTAGGTTATGTATAAGCCTGGACCTTCCGCACAATTAGGACACACAATTTCTACTAATTGTGGGGTACTCTTGCACCACTTAGAAACTCACCCAATCTTTTAAAAACTCAAAACATTTGATTGGGTATCATCCTGAAAATCACCATATTGGAGCAAGAACAATATATGAATAACTGAACTAGTATCCATGTTTGCGTAATGATAATTCTCCTTACCCTGGATACATTCATCCCCCAAAAAGTCACCAACCATAAGATAACCAAAGCCCTACTCCAAGCCCATTTAAAAACAACGGAAAATTATAACTTTGGGGTGTCCATTCCCATCACAAGTCACACTTGATTGATCAATAATAAATCATATACCATGTTTTAGGTGAGAATACGTGAGTGTTCTCCCCATCACAAGAATTGGACGAGCTTGGAAACCTCAAAACCCAAACACACCATCCTAGGGAGTGGGGCCAATGTGGAAATTCCAAACTTGAACCAACCCAACATCTTCACCCTAACCAAACAGTGTATTTATTGTAACTAGGAACTATGGATTCTTGGCATGAACTAAACCAACCCCCTTAGAAAAAAATTCCACCATAGGGACTCAAATAGAAAACCTACTATGAAATAACCTGGCATTCCAGGATGATGGAACAGGGAATGTTATTAAAATGACCAACAACCCTCTATACAAGGGAAAACTACATCGCAACGTGGAATAAAAACTCTCCACACCATCTGATTACCCCAAAACATGGGAAACCCCTTGAGAATAATTCAATATAGAACTAAAAAAACATTAAAACAGCTTCTACTCCTCTTTACAAACCCCGAATATTTCCCAAACAAGCACCATTAAAACCAAGACCAAAGACCAATCGCAATAGATCTTATTTATCCATATATCAAAAATACCTTATGGTAAAATAAATATTTAGACGGAAAACATTTAAAATATATAAATATTCCTACATTGAGGTATATGTTGTCTATCACATGATAACAATAATATATGAACATAAAACAACAAAAAGAATAAAAATTAGGAAAAAGGAAACCGGGTTGGTGCTTCTTATACCACGAGAAACTCTTGAATCTGCCTAAGATTCACCCTAAGACGTATGGGTGGGGCTCTGATAGCTGACGAATCATATACTAAAAGTTAGGAATCACATCCTTTTATCAAGAAATAATTTTCATACAATGATTCCTACAAAAGATCTACAGATTATCCAAATGCACACAATGATGGAATGTCATCAGCGGATTATGAAAAAATGGCCTCAAGTGTCCAAACCTACCTCACATGAAACACACATGTGAATGGTCCAACAAATGAGGAGCTACAACTAATGAAGGATAATCCTTGCAAATAGGTTCCTTTAGTGTGTGCTCTTCTCTAGATGGGCAACCTTCATGAGAACCAAGCATCGCTGATTTCACCCCCAAAACCAACTCAACAATGAATGCCTCATTAACCAACAAATAAAAATAGGTTTCAACAGATGAGATAAAATTTTCTACAATCTCAAGAAAAAGACCCCAAAAAATAGGTTTTTTCAACAAATCTTTTGTTTCTTCCACTAATGAAAATGGATCCATCTCGTTAAAATGGTTTGCATAAGACTTTTCTTGCTACTGGCCCAGCCAAAAATCCCACAACTCTGCCACCTTCCTCAACTTAACCTTCCCTAGTATGAAACTCTAGAATAAAGTTGTCTTAAACACTTCACATTTTATCAAACCTTAAATTGATGATGGGGAAACCAACTCCAACTGGTCTAAATTTGGATCCTAAAACATCCTATAAACTGCATAGACTCTAATAGCTTTGGGAATTAACAATGAACTGAAAACACACTCAGCTTCCTCATGCTACTCCAAAGCCTCTAACAGACCTCAATCATCATGAATGACTAGAAACACTGGACAAGAACCAGAAACTGGTCATGACTCATCTGAAACCAAGGGGACCATTATGGGAGGCATTTCTCGGTAATCACAGGGAACACAAACCAAATCCAACATCAAACTGAGGCATAATTAAATTTAACACCCCGTTCCAAAATTAACTAATTTAGAAGGTCAAAAAACACAAACATGAAAAAAAAACATTACATTTAAAATCCACGAATTTTATTCAAATTTCAAAAAAACTATGGAAAATTTTCCAAACAAAACCCACATTTTAACACAAATCTGATTTCCAAAACCATTAAATTTTAAAAGATCGCCTATGGAAACCTATGAGCCATAAAAAGTGTGTCAATCCAACTGTATTTACATAATCCATGATCAAGTTACCCCACACCCATTCCGTACATATCTGCAGACATGTGACCTTCTATAAATGGTATCAAGGGCCACACATCTCTCTTCCTTATCAAATCCAAACATGAAATAATTATTTTCAAACCATAATAATTTCTATTAAAAATATTTAAATAATTTACAACCATTTTAATGAAATAATATTCAATTAAAAAAATATTTTCTTTTTTCAAAAACATGATTAAACCAGTCAAAACCAAAATGAAGCATAACTGACACCATGGTACCAGATGAATGGACTAGTGTCTATGACTAACTTGGTGACATGGTAGTGGTCCATGCCCCATGTATTACATAACATTATTATGACCTTGAACAATGATCATGGACTTCGCATGAGTCACTCCTCCATGTGATATCATAAACTGACACCAGTTCACCTTTATTTCTATCCCATAATCCAAATCAAAATTAGAAGACAAAAATCCCAAAGTACCACTGGTAACTCAAGGTTTATAACGAGTATGATTTCATGACTCTCTTCCCACACCTACCTCACGAGTCCCAAAAATCCAAATATCCAAATACTAAACACCCCAAATAAAAAAGGGAAATCTCTGATAACATTTTTTCATGGACCATCCCGAGATGATATCTGACCCGACACTCTATAAGGTATGCGACATTGCCCGATGGGAATTCCGGATCCCCACAGGCTGTAAAATTTTGTTGACCATCAATATAAAATAAGTGGTAATGGTTTTAGCCAGAATAAAAAATAGTATCAAAACATGTATACTAAAAATCCGGAAAAAGGACACTAATCAAAAATATATATGTTTTTTATCTCGAAACAAAATACAATTGATCAAGAAGAAACTAAATAAAAAAATGAAAACAAAACCAAGATACATTGATCTCTATGATACATCATGGTCAACTCCAACTAAAATAACAACCATGCTCCAATAAGGATATATTTATCCAACAAACCTGGAAAAAAAGGAAACCTTACAAACTGTTCGGGTCTACAGAAACTGAGTCGTACAAGTAGAGTGTGATCTAACATCTCAGTAAGAAATCACCAATAAATCCAAATGTTTCCTTTCCCAACACATCCCATTAAAACAACAATGAAAATACATATATAAAAAATGGGTTTTAAAATTTATTAAATAAAACCTTTTTCTCATTTTTAATTCCAACACTCAACTCATATCATATCCAAATTTGGTTTCCATTTTATAATCGGAATATATAACAAGGAAGACTAGGGATCTACTAATAAGAAGTAGATAAGAAGTTCGGGATGGAAACTAGTACATCATTAATTCAGTTATATGTACAAATAATAGCCATGTGGATACCAAAAATCCCTAAATTTCCCCCAAATATACTAGGTTCGTAATCACCTATCGGCGTATGGTGAAGCCCCTAAGTCAATAACCAAATGGTTAACCTTTCATATCCTAACTAGTTGAATAACCCTCCTAGCATGTCTAAAAATCATGGAGGGTAAAAACTGTGTAATGAAGGGTGACTATATTCTATCACGTGATTGTCTAAAATATTCTTAAGAATACATCTTGGTAGTAAAATTATGTAAGTAGGAGGCCCACATAAGCATCACTCACCTTACCTGTCATCACCACACTTTCCTACCCCAAACACTAAAACCACAATAAGATACACCACTGAGGGGAATACATAAAATAGATTTTTCCCATGTGTGTATATATATATATATATATCACACATAATTAATGTTTCAATCGGTTCATCGCGCCATTTAAGTATCAAACCACTTCTCAAAGCACTTTGAATTGCCAATCGGGTGATCACATTTAACAAACCACTTTCCCTTCCAACAAAATTTAACCGAAACATCTCTTTTGAGTTTGATGTTCCTAATGGGCCCTTACTTCCAAATTTATCAATTCAATTTTTGAAAATCCTTTCATTATTTGAAAATTTTAAAAATCTAATGAAGCAGTCAAATGACCCATTAATCCAAACATTCACTGAAACACACACCAAGGACCAAATGGAAATTTTATTTGAAACATAATATTTAAAATCATTCTTCTAAAATTGTGAAAGATCATTCAAATCCATTATAATCTAAATAACCATTCAACAAACCATGGTTTTATGAAAGGTCCATCTTATAGTTTCCATCCTTATTTAAGGGCAGATCCATGTGCACACATAATGCACCCATGGATGTGACAACATCCAATAGAAAACAAAACATACAAGATTACTCTCAAAAACCATTATCATAAAATGACCACTTTCTTTGAAACCACATCCAATCACTCACATTACAAATAAAAAGGAATCAAAAACCAAACTTTTAAAACCAAAAAACCCCTTTCTAATGTGTTTTTACACAACAATCAATTCATAACATTACCAAATTACCCACACCAAACCAAATTATCAAAAAAAAATACAAAAAAACTTTATTATTCCAAAATCATTTCTTGAAAAATTAAAAATTTAACATTAAAAGAATAATGGAATTCCATCAAACACACTAGGTCCAATAAACCTAGACATTACACACAAATATCTTTGAAAACCTATTTTTTGTAAATTATAAAAATATGAAAACATCATTTAAATCTATCCATAGGTATTAGAGTGGTGTGATTGACATTTTAGAAATAAGTTGAATTCACCCAAGTTTCCATGGATTGAGAAGGAAAGGAAAAAAGTGGGAAGCGCCTACATAAACAATGTGAAGATGGAACTAAGCTTCAATGGGATGATGATCAAGGACCCATGGACCAACCTCACGCCCTAGAACCAAATAATATTTTAAAAAATATAAACCCTAGACCTTATTATTCTTCCATGGGATGAGTAACCCAAACAAAACCATGAAAAAGTATGAGAGGAAGAGTGAAAGGGGAGGAAAACAACCTAAAAACCCAAAAAATTCCCTTAGATCCAAAGGATAAGCACCATATAGGTAGGGATATCCAAGGGATAGGGATCTCAAGATGCTTTGGGTGTTCCAAAACTAGAGGGGTTAGAGGGGGCATGAGTTTGGGTAAAATAGGGGGAGAGATAAAAGATATTTTCATGTTTTTAATGACCTGGAACAACCACACGGTTTGGCTACCCGGTTTTCAAATTCATGTTCTAAACATAAAAAACAATATGCCCACTAAAGGTCCAGTGCACAATTTCTTTGGATATACTACATGGTAATATTATAGACATGTGGTAGGTTTTTTCCAATCCTATACCTTACAAATGACCCGGCCACATGGTTTAAACTAACAATGTGGTACCCATGCGCTACATATAAACCCACTAATACTTTTAAGAACTCAAAAATTTCAATGGGGTAGCAACATGAACATCATCCTAATTGATACAAGACAAATATAAGAATAAAATAAAATTGTATCTGCATTGGGGGTGTGACATAATTCATTATAGGATATATTATATATATTAGAGATATTTTGTGATGGGTAGTGTTTAGATATCTTTATTTATGACAAATATGACATATGGTAAGATATTCAGAAAAAAAACAACATATGGATGTAATTCATGTTACTCATCTTAGGTGGGGATGTGAAAAAGAAATTTTAAAAATATTAATAATATAATGGTACGCGTATACGACCTAGCAGGATACAAGTAATTTAAATGAATCTATGAAATTAATTATATCTATAGTATTTCAATACCCCTACGGCCTCTGTCCTACTCCCCCAATACACCACTAAATCAATATTTATAACAAGAATTCATACCTCAATTCATAACTAAAAATTAATAGAAATAATTTTCTTATATATAATTTATAATTCATCAATTATTAACTTTTATGAATTTAATTTTAATTCATATATTAACCATGATAATATTTACTTCCCACATTATAATTAATGAGTCTTAATTTATATGAAATATTATACATTAATATAATCTTAACAATTCATCAGTAATTATTTAATTTCTAAAATAATTTCCAATCTTGATAACTAATATATAAATATACCCACATCTCATTTTTCACATTTCAATGAGCACATAAACTCATATATGTTTAAGAAACCATTTATTACTATCATCAGAACATTTTTTAACATTGTATTCCATGCCTATGAAGTATTATTAATATATAAAAATTCTATAATTTTGAATGACTAATACAAAACTACTCCTTCTTCAAAATAAATCTACCATACAAATTTATCCTGCCACCATAATACCATCACCATCATATAAAAACTAAAATAAGTTCCCAATCATAAATCCACTGACTCGACATCGAACCCATCACTACAGTAATTCTTCATCATCCCAATGCTTATCAAATAAACCTTCTATACTAGAACCATTATAATAATATTAGGATAATAACGATAAAAATATCTTCAATTTAAATTAACACCTTTGAAATATGATTACATAATTGAGAAACATCATATTCAATCTTAATATATACATATTTGTACCAACCTATTATTGAAATAGTCAATTACTAATTACTTATTTAATAACCTCTATTCCTTAATCATATTTTGTTTAATAATCAATTATATACATTCTTATGATATCAATATCAACTATGAATGAATAGTGACATGCAAACTAAACTATATAATTAATATTAGTTAATCAATATTTTGATAAATATAAAACATACATGATGCACAACATGTATTCCAATTTATTATGAATATTACATTGCATTCTCAGTATAATTCCTTATTTTACTTAATAATAATAATTTTGTGACAATTCTAAGTTCATTTATAATAATAAAATTGATATTTTTAATCCATTACCACATATAATGGTTTAATGATCATGGGATGATAATGAACAAAATTAAAAACATCATAGTAAGGGTTCTCAAGAAAAAAACCACAAACCGTATTTTCATCAATCACACCACAAAACCCTGATTAAGAACCATATAAATGTGAACAAAAACTCATTACATGGGTCATTGAAAAATAATAACTATGAATTAATGAGTGAAATGGATTGATAATATTATATATAAGATAATTATGTCTTGGATTGAAATGCAATTCGCTGCTCAATGAAAATACATTTGATCCTCAAGAAAATAACCTATTTATACACACGGATGCCCAATATTTTGATATGGTTTCACATAGTATGAGAGAATAAAATTTAGTATATATATAATTTATCAAATAAAAAACCTATGGTGACCGAAACATAGAATGAAAAATTCTAAAACAACCTTTTGGACAATTTTCAAAGAGAGATATGATATTTGACTTCATTTTACTTTCCTTAATTCAATTTTAAATACTCAAGTGTTTTAGTATAAATATATATTTTTTCCACCAATATGTTAATGATATTTTAGAAATATAATTTCATCCTCAAAACCTAATGACTAGAAACGAACAGATATAATATGGCCACTAAAACCTCATTGATTCTACTAATCATACAAAAGTTCCATAATATAATACACCTCTTACCAGGGTATAGTGGATCAACACCCAATAAAATTTAATTAAAATATCATTATTACCACCAATAACATGTAGTAATATTAAAAAATAGATAATCATTTAGAAAATTCTATTTAATAGTGTATTACATTCTCTATTTCCACATAATTACCTAAACAAACCTCAAAATATCCACATTAAATTACACACAAGAAAAAAATTACCAATCAAATTAAAGAGCCATTGGTACATATTAGAAATAATTATATTCACTCAAAATGAGTGCATGGTACCTCATAATAAAAAAACTAAATGATCTAAAAGACCATACCACTGTTGAGACAAGATTTCCCAAAAAAAGATAAAAAACAAGCTATGATAGGACCCAACCTCGGTGTTTTTATGACTCTCTAAATAAATCCTTGAGTCTATCAAGTGTTCATGTGACCTCATGTGAATATCCTAATATCCAAGGGTATACTGACATTTTGGGAGATTTTTAGGGATTTTTCGGTTGATAATTCCCTTATTTACAATAGACATGTTCCAGAATCATAATGATTAATAGTTACTATTAACGAATAGTATATTAGAAAATATCATGAAATAATAATATTTAATAAAATTAATTCAAATAAAATAAACCAATGGAATAATGAAGTTGTAATTGAAAATATGTATGATAACCACAAGATATGAATTAATATAATTCAATGATAGCAAGGAATCTGTTCTAGAATTACTTTTTCTTCTATGTTTCAATAGTCATCAACTTGATTCAGTGCCTTATCCTTTAGCTAGATCCTTGAGCATGAAATATGCTTCAGCATTGTGATTATTATATAGTTTGTGAGTATGAAAACAATAGGAAACCAATAGTGAATCATTAAGTTAAAATTCACATTCATATATATTGTATTTTATAATAGTATGTAAATAGGAAGAAAATAAACCAATCACAATTTGGGTGATTATGCGCTGACTAGGAAGTCGAATTCTATAATGTTTCCCACGTTGGCTTTATGTGAGATATTGTCACATATTTCTTTCTATATATAGTAATACCTCATTAAAAACTTATTTTTGGGATCAATGATCATTATTATATATTCTATATGTCCGGCCACAATGCTTTCACACTATATTCTCTCATCAAGTCTGGCCATATGGCTGTAGTTTCCCTACCTCAAAAGGTTCTTTCCAAAAGTTCATCATACCCCTAACTCTAGTTTGGGTTATTATACAAGGTTAACATACATCATTAGTTTCTTTAGGTTTGTTTAGAATACTAATAAACCCCTTACATATCATTAGGTTCCATCATTTTCATTGGAACCACATTACACAATATCATCTACCCCTCTAGTGGCTGGCCAAGCCATGGAAATCCCCCTCTCATCATAATGATAGATACAAACATCTACAGGGAAGAAATCACACAGAAGTGGTCATATCATATAATGTAAAATTATAATAGATAACAGATAGGTTTCATGAGATACACACACAAAAATATATGCCAACCATACCAAATTACAATAACATAGTCTATGTGTTATGGTCTTCTTACCCTAAGTGTTCTTGAGTGAAAAACATAGAGTCATGTCATAACTATTTTTCCACAATAATGATTTATAGAACCATTACAAATTCATCTCAAATAGAATTATTTAATTTTGGTTCAATAAGGATATCATGAAATTTACATAAATATAGATAAAATTAACCAATGTGATCTACCACCAATGGTTAATCTAGAGCGGTTCAAGGTAATATAATAGTTCTATATATCTATTCTCTTGTATAATAATAAATAAATAATTACTCATTAGATAAACTTATAACCCATTTATATAAATATGAATTCCTATATCTATGATTATATCCATGGAGATGATTTTATATCTTGATTAAACATGAATAATTGGAGATAACAACATCTCACTTGATTTATAATATGAAAATGACCATAAATCCACAGTAATTGGTGTTTGATGGTTCAAGAATCACCATGAACATCTATTGGATCCCCTCTGTTTGAAATCCCTAGGTGTTTGAGAAAGCATTAATGCTATTAGTGTGTTTATGCACTAATGTTTTTAAAAAAAATAATAAATCCACAGTTGGTTTGTTCACATGGATTACTAATCAATGTGCTGACCCTACAAGGATGACTACCACTATTGGGTAAAAATGCTACATACAAGAATAGTATGGTAAACCTTACATAAAAAATGGTTTTTATCTATATCCTTAGTTTCAGGGTTTCTTAGAGGAGGTCTCATGGTTGGATCTAATTGTGCTCTATATTTTACCCGTCATTGACTTTCCACACAGTTTCAATAGGTGAACTGCATAGTTTCACCAAACCACGATCAAACTATAAACCCATTTATGTGTTTCTTAAAACCACCAAAACCATTAAAATGATACATGAGACATCACCCAAGAATAACATAAATAAAAAACATAATAAATAGAGAATATAATAGAATATGGTACCTAAAAATCCAATGCAAAATAATTTACCCCAAAATGACTTCTATTCTTTGATAATATCTTATATATTTCTTACTCAAATAAGTGAATATATTACCCCAATACATCAAATTATGAATCCCATTATTCTCATTGGATTAAAAAATTCTTCAACATAACTCAAATATTTGGTACAATCTACTACCACGACACATTCTAACTTTTGTACAAGAGTTAGATCTATTGTTGCATAAATTATGCATTTCGATCTAACTCAAGAACATAATTATCAATCACATGAATTAGTTTGAGATTATACCTATATAGCTGAAAAATATGGAACACATTATTCCTATCTTTATTGTGATTTTTTGGAGTAATGGTTATACTTAACCAGGATCATGGTTTTTCTTTTGTGACATTTTAGTGTTTTCCATCAGTAGAGGTTTTTAATTTTAGAGATTTGGATAAAACATTTCCTGATAGACATTCTAAACATGGTTAAGAGTAACCATTTGGTAATCATAAAAATAGATCTCTTGTCTTTAGTGGTGGTTTTCAAAGTTAAAGAAATTTTTATCTAACCATGTGAGCCACTAAAAACCAATGTCGGTGAATAGTTGTTATTCTATTGGTTCAAGCATGTATTGAGCATGGTTTAATTGTCTATGTTTCCATCCCTTAGTGACAATGTAGTTTGTTATTATGAGTTCCATAGGATGCTACATGATTATTTCACAATCCTTCTATCCATGAAGACTAATAATGTGGATAATATAGTATTCATAAAATTATAAATTTAACACATTTCCCATTTTTATTTTTTATTTTAATCATCACATAATCACTTTTATTCTTTATCTAACATATCATTTATTTTCATGAGGGATCCCACTTTGGATTTTGTATTATTTACATTTGTTCATGGAAGATCTATTTATGGTATGTTCTATTTTTAATTTGATAACTTCTCATCATTATAGATCCCTCCTTGATCATTACTTGACTTTTTGTTTTGGAACCCAAATAGATATGTATTAATATAACTAACGGTTTTTATACATAATTAATGATATTTCTTATAGATCTAGGATTTTGGGGAGCATATACCCTCATTTTAAATCTTCTTTCTATAAATGGACTAGTTTTCCTCCATTAGTGATCATGGTACATCTCTATAAATAGTATATCTCCACTATTACTCAATGAATTTATAAATTCCTTTGTTTTTTTGTAAAATTGACTCAATTTTTTATATGAATCATGGGTGACATGGAAAATATATTGTTAAAGTTTTCTTGATAAAAAAATAGTGTATGTGATTTATATGTTCTTTGAAATTCCCTACTAATGATTTTTTTCCAAAAAAGAACATTTTCCTGCATGGGAGTAGTGACGAATTTCTGTGATTTTTTTTATAAATAACATGAAAGGTTTCTCAAAAAAATTACATCAGGGGACATTTCATATACTTGATTTATCATTATTTGGAAATATAGAAACTCTCATGTGTGTGGAACCATTTGGGGATATTATTATGATATTGATAAATTGTGGTATGAATTGATATTGGTAGTACTAACAATATTCTTGGATTTGTATTCATTCATTTTTCCTTGTATATATTCCTAGAGGCCATATCCCACTTATACTTCTATTTGTGCAGGATGGTACTATTTTCATGTTTGATTTCTCACATTTTTATCGTATGGTATATCTATATATGTTTCAATTTATTATATTATATTATCTTCCTTGTAGACATGATATTATTGATTAATATGAATATGAATTGAATATAAGAAAAATAAAGTTTTTTATTAAAATTGTTTTCATTTAAAATTTCATAATAAAATGGTTTTGTTTTAAATCCTATACCAAAGGCTTCATAGGTATAATCATTGTATAGATTCATTATAGTGTCATATTGGATGTTTTCCAAACACCCTATATATTCCATTGGTTGTAAATAGGTATAGTTATCAGATATAGTTAATTGTAAGGGTGTCCTGTATTACACCTACATATCATGGGTGTGGTCATCTTCATATTGGGTTGTAATGGTGGTCATATATAATCAAATGGATACTTCTATTTTTATATATTGATTTAGGAATATTTATTAATTTGGATTAAACTGTTATGCCTCATTTATGTGTAATCTCCTTCTATGTTGTACTATTTTTATCTATCTCTTTATTATTACTCAAGAGACTTGTTTTGGTTTCATTGTGATCTTTACCTTGTGACGGGTCATCTAAGGTTTCCTTCTTGGTGGACCCGGTTTGGTATGTTACATTATTTTGTCATAGGTAATGTATAAATATATGTTGGATTAAATTTTATGGGTTTGTATTGAGGTGTATGGTATAAAGAAGTTATAATCATTTGAATTATTATAGTAAGTGTGTAATGGCGCATGGATAGTTCACTTTTGTGTCTAATCTCAAGTAACAATGGGTGGTTATGGATTTTCATAATACTATAGATTTGTTTTTTAGTATATATAAATGAGTATATATAGGGGTTAATTTAGGCCAATAAATTCATATTTAATTTTTTTCACACATTAATTGAATATATGGTTACTTTAAATTCTAGTTGTTTAAATGAATTCATTTGGATTCATGAATGCATTATTTATTTAGATACTTTCTCATGAGATAATTTGATTATTTATTGTATGTTTATTAGAAAATTAATCCAATGAGAGGTATTCTATATCCATTAGAGGATTATATGGGACAATATCCACTAATGAATAATCTAACAAAAACATAATTGGTAAATGTTGTTATCTAAAAATATTCACACTCTCAATTAAGGTAGTGTTGGAAACTAGGGATAAATGGTGGGTCATGGATAAGAATTTTCCAAAAATAATTCCCCAATCTTCTATCTCGATAAGGGTCAAAAAGAATTTGAATATTTAATTAAAATGATTTAAAATATCTTTTGTTTTTTGTTAATACTCCTAAGTACTTTAATGTGTGTTTTTCTTCCTAGATGGTTGGAGGAGAAGGAATAAAATTATAGGACTCCATCATGAAAGATATTTCATGTTAGGATCATTTATAGAGATATTTAAAGAGGGTTTTCTATATATGGTGCTATCCTGAATAACATGGGGTGTAATGTATTGAATCATTTATGACCTTAGATCAAGGGTGTCATTCATTAATATAATATCCCACTTGTTTGACTATGTTAGTCGAACTATCACCCGGTCTTGTTTATAAGGTCTACCATACATTATGCAGGATTGAGATGGGTATTATGGATAATTTTATGTCAATATTGAATCTTTAATTCAACCCAACCTTTAATAAGGTGGTTGATAAAGTAGATATGTCTATGTTTTAATTGATGGGGATGATGGGTTTATGTGGAATATTAATTACTATAGGAGGTATCCATGGTGTATCATATTGCTAGAAAAAATGGTTCTTAGTTTCTTTCTGGACGCATTTTATGTGCTTATATGTGACGCTATCAGGTAGTCTTTTATTTATGTGTTAGACTTGGACGAACTAAGAATAACTATATAGAATCACCATGGATGTATCGTCATTTTCAAAAATCTATTTAACTTAAGAATTTTTTGGGAAAAGCAATCCAAGGAAACTGAGCTAGACCCACTCATAGCAAGATCTCTTAGGCTCTTTCCTATTTAAAAAAGTTTTTGTATATAATTCTCATTCAAAGTGGGATAATAATGTAGTAAATAATGAGAATTAAGGATAAAATACCATATATCTTTTTCAAGTAGAGTATTTAGTATTGGAATTAGAAGAAGAGCCGACTGTTGTTTGTAGTACTATATTAATTTAAACCTCTATGGTTTTGGATTTTTTTAAAACAGGTGAAACTCATTAAATTATACCTTATATATTGTTTTAGGTATAGGGATTATTCCCAAAAAGTCATTCATTTTTTATCAGTATACACCTTTATAAAAGGCATTGAAATACGGTTTAATATTTTAAATGTGTTAGGTGATGTTTTCAATATTTTATACTATATGGGATTTATTAGTTCTTTATTATAATATATTTGTACTTATCTTGACATATATTTGATGATTAGTAATGAGGCCTGTATTGACTATTACCACCAAATAAATTAATACATATCTCTAGATGGAGTCTCTAATCTCAGTCATGGGTACTGGGATTATTGATCAAGGAGATCAGGGCTTGATGATAATTATAAAAGAATGATCTTATACATTTTTTTCATATATTTCTTCCTAATGTTATTTATTTATTTTTGGATTAGTCTACTTTCTATTTTGGTGATTGAATACCCAAAGTATCTCCTAATGAAATTTATGGGTTACTTCACCATAGTGAGGTTGAGTTGAATTTTGAAATCCATCGGGGTATAATCCCATTTTTTTGTGATCATATCATATTTCACCCCCCAAATTAATTGAGTTTTAAAAAATACCCTTCGGAATATTATGGAAAGGAAATTATTTACACAATTTTTTCACATTGGGAATCACTAGTTGATTTTGAAAAGAAGGATGATAAAAGCCTCTGACTTTGTATTGATTATCATAAGCATAACTATGTTACTGTTAATAAAAATTACCTATTTACTGGGTTTGAAAATATTTTTTATAAAATGAGAAGATAATAGTAGTTTTCTATGGTTAATATAAGATCAGGGTACCATCAATTGAGTGTCTGAGAATAGGATATACCTATTGGACTCCAAAATAACATGATAGTGGAGGGGTGAACAAGGTGTCAAAATTTTCTATTAAAGTGATGGATCTTCTTAACATCATGGTAAGAACATGGTAACCATTTCAAATTGATTCCCGTAGTAATTAATCATTCACATTCATAGATATAACATAATAATTTTACATAGATCACCATTTTGATCTACTCAAAGGAGCTTATGTCAACAGAGTTTTATAAATTTTTAAATTTATTGATATTAACTAGATGTAGTGTATATAAGATTAGACAAAGTCACTATGTCACACAGTTTATAGGTCTTTACGTGGGACTCGGCGTGTATCTTAGATCATACAAGGACATTGGGTAGAGTACACGACATGTAATCCAACCCACAACCTGACCAGGACAGATACACGGGTAACCCCATGCACTGGTACATGGGATGGGATACACGGGATGAAGACTTGTATTGGAACATGGCTAGACTACACAAAGCGACCCCTGGATACCTGGACACGGCGTGTTTCTTACCTACACACCTTGTATATACTTTTTTCTACAGGACATTATTTTCAAAAAGAGACATTGTACATGAGTAGTACCCAGGGTCAGAGGACACGGTGTGTGACCCTTGTACATGTTGTGTACCCTTATGTATATGGATTTATGTTCTTGTCCATTGTTCTTTAGACAACATTCATTTGTTTTAGTGCCCCCATTTCTAATTCCTTTGAAGGTTAGGTATCATTTCCATTCACAAGAGTATGATCCCTTCAGTAGTAATTTCTAGATGGAGTCAGAATCACGTTAAAAGGCTTAGAGAGATAACCTCTACCCACTCATGACCTAGTCTACGTCAGGTATCAACATGACCAATCCTACAGTACACCCATCCACTACTTAGTAGGTGAATCAAGAAGATTCTTTGTATACGTCAATGCCCTGACAGTGTCCCTCGTCCTCATATCATGGTCGTTTCTCCACATTGGAGGTAGTTCTCCCAGAATTAGTGTATTTATTATCTCTTCGGATATATTGGTGTGTCTATCTTACTTCTAAAATATCCTGATGAATTTTCATCTCAGATGAATGTAATCAAAGTTAACATATTCATGGATGTCGTTATCATGTGTGGCTAATATGTGGAATATTCAAAATGAATCCATATCATGGGTATGTGGTCATTATGAATTAACTATTTACTATGGTTCTGGGTTTCATTTAACTCAGGATATTTATTTTTATATGCTTTATAGATGTATACTATGTAGAGATGATTGTATATTTGCATTTGGTATGGCATTGTGGTTTTTAGGGACTCTTACTGAGTATTTTTATGATCACCCCAATGTGGGCTTCTCCTGCACATGCTCTGCCTTGTGGAGATGAGAAATTTTTTATGGAGTCGTGGGAGGACCTATACAGGACCGAGTCTTGTGAGTTCCCTAAATATTGGGGATTCCTATGGCTATAAGCGTCAATCTGATTACCTCTTTCTATTTACATATAGAAATTTTTTAGTTTTTTGAATCATGTTGTTGGGGGTCTTGTATTCCGTCCCAATTTACATTCCACATTTTACTTTTAGTCATACTCTTTTGGATGGGTTTTAGTGTAAGGAATCATTTTTGTTCCTTATTGGTTTTTACATTTTAGTATATGTGGAAATGAAGATTTGTGTGTGTGTGTTTTTGTGTAGGTATATAGGCAATGCATCCCATGTTAGTGATATGCTTACTCAGTGTTAGTCACCATCCCCAGACCTATTGGAGGTCGGCTTGGGGAGTCACGGCCTAGTCCCCACTGGGACAAGTCGTGAAAAATTGGAATTAGATTGGGCGGTTCTACCTTAGGACCAAGAGTCTATGATATTGGTTTAAGGAAATAGTGTTAAGTGTTTTGAGCTAAAAGATTAGTTCAGGGACACTAATTTTGGTTTGGGTGACTGACGTATCCATACAACTGGACTTTGATAACATAATTTTTGACTCTGTACATGAGAACAATAGTTTTAGGGAAAAAAATTAATGCTATATGCTTTATATTAGAATGGGTTTTTTTCATTTCCTTTTGTGTTAGCTGTATAGATATACTCTTTAACCATATCACATCTTATGTCCCTATAGGATTCATTCCTGACACTTACCCACTTGGATTAAGTGAATCAGTCATGAAGATGAACACCTTAGTAATGAGGCTTTGATTCAAGCACCATCTCCCCAGGAATTACCTCTGAGCGGGGTAGCTACTATACAATGACAAGTAGAGTAGCATGTGGTACCTACAATACTGACAAAAGAGGAGCTCCGGTTGAGTACACTCCAAGAGTTTCAGATATAGAGACCCCTCAGGTTTTGAGGTGAGCCTGACCCTCAGAAGGATGAGGACTAGCTTGAGTCATTGAAAAAAGTTTTCTATCTCGTGAGGACACCAATGGACAAGAAGGTGATCATAGGAGAAATCCTTATTCAGGTATTGGCATGATGATAAAAGAGTTTGAACATGTAGACTCACAATGAGCAGACTCATTCATGGATGGAGTTAGAGTGACTCTTTATGGAGGATCTCTATCCAGTTATGTTGAGAGAAGTGTGTATCTAGGTGCATTATCAGCTCGAGTTGTTTACCATGACGGTGGGTAACTATTCATCAGGGTTCCCCAACTTCACTAGGTACTCGTTGGATATGGTTAGGGATCCATTATTCAGATATTGGACAATCGATTAGGGACTGTGATGGGATATCCAAGCTAGTTTCATTCTTGTATACATTAATACTTCTTCTGGAGTGCTCAAGAGATCCTTGGTGATCAAGATCTTATAGGAAAAGAAGAGTCATCCAGTGGTAGTCAACATGAGTCAGACAAGTGTAGAGACCATAATAGTATTGATCCAACATCATGCACAGGGATCAAGATGTGGGAGTGGTCACAGGGGGGATGAGGATAAGGGACCAATATTCCAGGTCTCTCATGTCGGTGCCAGTTATCCTAGGGAAAGGTTATGCTACTCATGTGGTGGTAGAGGAAGTCTCACGAGAGATTGTTCAACCCGTTGAGTGGCTGATAGGAACATAGTTGATGGACCATCGAAACAGAGGTGGAGAGTTTACCGGGCAGACCTACAAGGTAGTGAATGTGGAAGAGGAGTAAGGAAATCTGAATGAGGTAGTAGAAGCTTTTACCTACTTCCACCACCACTATAGGAAGTCCACACTGGGCTCAGGGAGATGGGAGATGGGGGTGGGGGCAGCTACATGCAGTCGAGGCGTATGACCTAGGGACTCCCTGGTAGATCTGAGTTATGATATGTGTCTTTTATACCTTATCTACCATACCTATTGACATAGGGTATATTCATTCATTCCTATCCACATGTCATGTGTGAATCCTTGAGATTATAATGGAGTCCTTGACACAACCATTATGGTTAGAGACACCTATAGAAGGAAACTATATGATCTTGCATATTTGCTGACAGTGTGATATTTCCCTTGGAGGAGATCATTTCGGTTGGAACCGCTTGGTGGTAGATTCAAGCCTTACAACTTCATTCTCGTTATGGATTGGTTATTTGTGGTCCATACCCTGATTGAATACTTTAGGGGAAGAGTTCAGTGTGTCTACAATGATGGGATGCGGTTTTCCTTTGTCGGTGAAAAGGAGACACAAGAATCCCCAGAGGGGCTCATGCAAAGGAGGGTAAAAATGATCACTCGTGTTTTGGTTGGCCTTACACTCAGAGTAGAAGATGTTATGAGCTTCCAATTACCATAAGTGGGGGTGGAGTACAAGGATGTCATTCTATATGAGGTCCAAGGATTACCTCCCCAACAAGGGATTGAATATTTCATCGACTTACACTACAAGACAACATAGGTATCCTAACTAGAATATCAGATGTCTCCTGTAGAGATTTGTGAGCTGATGGTGAAACTGGAGGATTTTTAGAGGAAGGTATTTGTAAGACCTGCTTTTTAACCTTGGGAGCCCCCATTTTTTCTTTTCAAGAAGGAATACGGGAGTTTGAGGTTGTTCTTGGATTAATAGCACCTGAATCAGGTTATTGTGAAGAAAAAATCTCCACTACTGAGGATCTAGGACCACTTCAATTATCTAAGGGGGGAATTCTGGTTCTCAAAGGATGATCATAGTTTGGGTAATCATCATCTTTGAGTATGACACGATGATATACCAAAGATAATTTTCAGATCCTACTATATTCACTATTACTACATAGTGATAAATCAGAATGGCGAACACCCGTACAGTTTTCACAGGACCAATGAATGAGATCTTCAAGCTGTACCTAGACCGGTTTATATAAGTCTTCATAGATGGAATCCTTGTGTACCCAGCATTGGAAGAGGATAACGTGATACAGCTGAGGATGGTCATAGATGTACACTGAGAGCACAAACTTTATGTGAATCTCTTGAAGTTACAATTCAAGATATAGGAATTACACTTCATGGTAAATTTCATATTAGCAGATAGAGTAATAGTGGACCCAGCCAAGGGTGAGGTGGTATTAGCATGAGAGCCACCCTAGGGTGTAACATAGGTGGGAATCATTCTTCGGATGGAAGGATACTACTAGAGATTTATCCTTGTTTTCTCTACATATCATCCCCAAAGGAAACCTTGAACTAGAATGGTTATCCTTTAGTGTGGATTGAGAAGTGAAAATAGGATTTACTATAGTTGAGGTAGAGTTTGACGAGCACTCCAATCTTGAAATTTATAAAGGAGGGAATCAAGTAAGTTGTCTTCTATGACGCATCAGAAATAGGGCTAGGTTGTGTTCTGATGCAGAGGTGGGAAATACATGCTTATGGTTCATGATAGATGAGACAAAATGGGAATAAATATGTGACCCATGATCTCATGTTGGACGTGGTTGTATTCATCTTGATGATGTTCTGGGACTAACTTATGTGCAAGAAGATTATCATCAACTCTTACCATAAGCTCATCAAGTACATCTTCTTACAATAGGATGTGAATCTGAGGAATTGGTGGTGGCTAGAGTTCCTCCACTCCTATGGTGACTCATGGAAGCACAACTAGGGGATGTCGACTATGGGACATTAAAAGCTTATTTATCCATAGAACAAGATCATGATGGATATTCTTAAGGTAGAGAGAACATAATACTTTTTATAGGATCCATAATTCTGCCAACAGAATTGTGGTGGAGGGTTCTAAAAGAGTTTCATACATCTCCATTAGCAGTATACCCTAGCATGGAGAATATATACCGGGACCTCCAACATCAGTTCGTGTGGTCAGGTATGAAGTAGGTTATAGTAGAGTACATTTCTTGATGCCTTCTGTGCCAATAGGTAAAGGATGGTCACCAGGTTCTATAAGGGTTAGCTGACACCCTGGAAGTGCTAGAGAGGATGTGGGATGACCTATTGATGTATTTTATGATGGGATTACCACGAACGTCCAGGGAACAGGATTTATTCTATGTGATCACTGACCAAATAACCAAGTCATCCCACCTCCTTGCTATCAAGTAGAAGTGTTTTTTAGAGTGATTGGGACACCTCTACGTGCATGAGATATTTAGGCTTCATGGTATACCGTTTATGATAGTCTGAAATCATGATTCTCCTTTCACATACTAGTTGTGTAAGGGATTGCAGGAGTCATTTTGGACCCTTCTATGCATGAGCACAACTTTCTATCCCCAGACAGATGGTTAAATAAAGAGAATAATTCAGGTTCTGGAGGATATGTTGTTGGAATATATTAGGGATTTTTGTTGTAGTTTGGAGTACCACCTTTTACTAGAGGAGTTTTTGTACAACAATAGTTACCACTACACGATCAGAATAGCATAATTTGAGTCTATGTATTGGTGACCCTTCCAAATAACTCTTTTCTAGACCGAACCCTTGGAGTCAATTTTCATGGGTCCAGAGTTGGTATTCCCTACCACCAAGAAGATTCATATCATCCAATAGAATATGAATACTTCAAAGATCCAGCAAAATTCTTATGCTGACAGATGAAATGGTTGAAACATAACATAAACATTCGTATTAAACTAACTTATGAAATGTTAAAAATTTAACCATAAACCGTTAATGAAATAAAAATAGAACATCCATAGTCATAAATATCATTAAACAATTAATACAATATGAAATATTTTATCGTAATAAATAATGATCAATTAAATATAAAATCCAACAATAGATGTTGAAATATATGAAATCAATACAAAAAATATTTGAGAAAAATACCTCTTTCTAATTTGAAACAATTAATAAGTAGTATACTTAAAAAAGAAAGAATTCATTTTGAAAATATTAATATAATCTTGTAATGTAATATTTGAAGGTGTTATAATGGTGGAAAATATAATCACCCACCTTATAAGTTTAAATAACATTCTTTCCTTAATTTGTTGAAAATTTCATAAAGTACCTTATTTTGAAAAAGACAGAAATATTCATTTAAAAACATTTTATAAAAAATAACAAAAGGTTATAAATTACTTTAACCAATAGTCTATGAAATATTAAAAATGTTTTTATAAACATTTTTAATAAAAAAGGAAGTAGATGATAAAGATGTCTCAGTTGATACTTACGTATAAACAACCTCGGATAATAAAGTGATTTTAAAATTTACCAATACCATGTACTTTTCCTTAGTTGAGGGTACATTAAACTCATGTATAATGGTTAAATAATTGTTATTAAATTATTCAAGAATCACATACATATATATGATATCATATATGATCCTCTAATATTTTTTTTGTTAATAATTTTTCTATAGTATCATTGTTTCAGGTGTTAACTGATTCTTTTTCCTTTATATGTTTTCTTATTTAAATCAGGTTTGTTATGGATAGGATTTATTTGATTCATATATATAATCATATTATTTTCTTAAAAAAATTTAATCATCAAATGAAAATTATTCTTGAATGGTTACGATGGAGAATGAAATCTCATCGCGTTGTGGATATGGTAAGTCGTACATACGCACAGGCGATAGTATCATTCTATTGCTAGTGAAATCATATGTAATTAGATGGTATAATATATATACATAATCCTTAACATTTTATATTTATTATTTACATAAATTATACTCATTATTATACTCATCCAAATAATGAAGTGTTGAATAACAAACAACACCACGACGTAGAGACGGTAAGCCGTACGTATGCACATATGGTGAGTTTGTCATTTATAGGATAGGTAGAATAATGAATATGGTTTTATCATATTTATAATAACATATTAGTATATAGAAGTTACTAGATTTATTATTTTAGTATATAAACAAAATAGAATGGGGAAGTGCAGGATGAAAAGAACTTTTAATGTGGTGATGAAATAATTACCTTTTCTTCGGGTGCATCATTTTGATATGAACAAAAGGGGTCCTTAGGTAAGACTTATGATCAAAGTATAGACTCTAGATTGAATTGAGCGATTTTTAAAGGATATTTGAGTATGATTTGGCTAAGAAAAATCGCTTTGGAGGTGTGAATTTAATGGAAGGGTAGGTTCCCTTTTATAAACGAAGTGAGGGGAACTTTAGGAAAAGCATGAAATATTATTTTATTATAAAATTATTTTTTATTTTTAATAGATAAAAATGAATTTATTTCTAGGATAAGGTGGGGATGGGTCGAAATCATCTCATCCATGAGGTTTTAGACAAGTTTCGGCCACCGTAATAACCTTGTCATTTTTATTTAACTCATAGTTAAATAGTTTAACTTTTACCATGTCTTCTTGTATTATTACGTTATAAGGTTAATATAGTTACTATATAATTAAAAGATCACCTAAAATGGTTCAATAATTACCTAAATACATTATATATGTATTTTGGCTGAACCTTATATTTTTAGTAATATTATATCATTTGATAAAATATTTTTTGTTTTAAAAACTCATTTATGTCAATTTTGAAACTAATTAGTATTTAGTTTTGGTGAAAGTCAAAAAAACTTGGTTAATTATATAAAATAACATTTAATAAACCCTAACATGTCATATTCACCTATTAGATTCATTGATGGCATCATATGTTTCAATTTTTATATATTTGAATATTTATAATATCAATTATTTTAATGGTTCAGTATTAAGGTAATTACTGCATTATCATTGTGTCATAAATAAATTTATATATTTAAGGTCTAAAAATTATAAATAAAATACCATTATGTAGGAAAGTGTTTTTGGTTTATAATGAATATTTATAGTCCAGTTTATATAATGTTTATCCTTATATTAAAAATGGTTTTGTTAATAAATTTTTTTTAACACTTCTTTAAATAATATATAAGAAAATTGTCCTAATCTAATACAAGTGGATAAAAAAGGATCATATTTTTGTCCTAATGTTTATTTTGTTCGAAATAAACATATCCAATATAATTAAGACATGTTTTGGGTTTATTTGATATTATTATATTATTATTTTTTTCATTTAATTTCCCTATTTACTTTTAACCGTGGTAAATAAAATTCAAAAGTTACTATTCACTAAAAATTATATTCATAATATTAAATCACATATTAATTACTGATCAGAACTTCGTTTGTTAGATTTTTGAAATTCATTTCACAAAGCTGAAAAATTACGTTTTATGCAAATTTGTAGATGTCTCTAAAAGGTGGGTAAAAGATGTTAAAAAGGATCAATAATTTTTTTTAAATCCAATCTTATTACAAAATTATTCTAATAAATTAAATTGGAATAATTTAATTATTATGTATCTATTTTTATTTTTATGTAACATTAAATAAAAATAATTATTATTTAAGTAAAAATGTTCGTTTTAAATAATAACGCAGTGTTTTTCACTATTAATAAAAAATTGAATGTGTTCAGAAAAATAAAAAAATTAAGCCTAAAATAATTTTGATATTATGAATCCAAAAATGAAGTCAATTTTGAAAAAAAAAATTTATAAAATTACAATAAATGGGTATTACTATTCATAACAACTTTTTAATGGCTAGTTTGATTTTTCATGGTGTGTTAAAAATCGAAGTTTCATATAACGCAAGCCCTTGTATTATTCAAAAAGCGGAATATCGTGGATGCTTAGGGTGTTAAATTAACTCTTGTTTTTGATGGTCTTGTATTCTGGCATAGTTTACATTACGCATTTTACTTTTAGTCGTACTCTATTGGTTGGGTTTCAGTGTATACAAGCATCTTTTTTCCTTAGTGGTTTTTCCAATTTAGAATTTTAGGGCTTGGAATATCTATGTGTATATATGTACATAAGAAATTTCTCCCATTTAATTTATATTCCTACTTGATTCTAGTCATAATCCCTTGTCCTATTGGATGCGGGGATGGGTAGTCACAAAACTGGCCCCACTACGATGAGTTATGACATGTGTGATGATCCTAACAAAGTTATCTTTAGAAAGGATGTGTTTGTTTTCAAAATTTATGAAGATGTAATGATTATTACAAGTGGCCAATGGAGAAATGGAAACATGTTTATGGTTGGTGAAATAGAAAACTCTTGTTACCTAATCATGGCTGATGAAAATCAACTTTGGAACAAAAGTTCAGGACACATGTATCAAGGAAACATTAGATACTTATCAAAAGTGATAGTGTTTGAAGAATTATTTATTTTATATGTATAACATATTTGTGTTGCACTATTTTTCAGATATGAAAGATTATAAACTCAGTGCATAAGTATTTTAAGATTTTTCTCAAGAAAACCCCTAGAGTTGATTCATTCCATTATTTTCAATTTGATGAGAAAATAGTGAAAAAATGGATATAATTTCTTCATCAGTTTCATTGATGATTTTACTGATTTTAAATGAGTTATATATATGAATCATAAATAATATTTCTGGAAAATTTTTAAATGTTTCAAAAGGAATGCTAAAAAAGAGTGTGATTATTCATTGAATAATTTTGGGAAATACTGTAGTGTTGAATACATAATTGACTAATTGTAAAGTTATATTGAGAAGAAAGGAATTGATTATTAGTATATTTCCTCATACACTCCTCGAAAATAGTGTCTCTAAAATAAATAATATATTTTTTAAGAAAATGGGAAGAACTAATTTAATAAAATAGGGAGCTTCTCATTACATTTGGTGGAAATCCATGAGTAATACAGTTTCTATCCAAAACAGTTGTTTCTATAGGCATCAATTAGATTTGACTCCTTATGAATTGTTTTTTGGAAAAAATAAATGATTGAAACAATTATGTGTTTTTGAGTGTCTATGTATTATATAGAATAAAGGTGGAAACCATATAATGTTTTACCTAAAAGGGAGATATGAAATATTTCCTGGCTATTCTATGAAAGGAAAAAGATATAGATGTTTCGATGAAGAAATTTTTTTTATTCAATTGATGTGAAAGTAATTGAAAATTCAGAGATAGAAAAACATTCTTAGGATGACAAGGAATGTGGTAATTTTTGATGAAAATAATTCTGAAAAGGATCCAAACAATTATATTCCCAGTCAAGAGGAATAAATGGATTCATCTATTTCTAGTGATGAGGATGATACTCAAAAATGCTATCCTAAGATGGGACTGCTAGTGGAATCGTATAATATAAATGGTGTGTTGGTGCAAAAATATATTAATAATAAGAACAAACAGACAACCTTTGGGAAGGGCTCGCGAATATTATTCATGGAGCCCTACAACACCGCACCCAGCATGAAGCTCCCCCCATTTTGTGAAGCCACCCCAGAGCAAGGAGGCAGGAGGCTCCGCAAACTAGTTTGATGTTTGCGAAGCCACCACTGAGCTAGAAGGTGGGAGGATCCATAAACTAGTTAGACATTTGTGAATCTTATATGTATCATGGAGGTAGGATTCTCCAGAGTTACAAAAAAATTCCATGTGACTTCATGCCAAGCAAGCTCTACTTTGCGGCGCCTCTTGCCTATAAATATTCTGCTCCCCTCGAGCCCAAAGGATGGATCCTCTGACATTTCACCTTCTTAGTTCTCAAATGATGAATCAATTTCCACTTTGTGAACAATGAGCTCTTCAAGGTACTTTGACATCCTGATGTTCCTCTCCATTTTCATGAATTAACCCCCCCCCCCCCCCCCCTCAAAGAGGGATGCCCTTTATTGAGCCCACGTGCCTCTAGGAAAGAAGGGGATACCCAAGGGGACTCGAGTCTTCATAAATCATTTATGCTTCGTGAAATACCCCCCATAAACATGTGACCCACATGCTAATTCTGGGACACTGTGCTTCATGAAGCACATTTCTTCTCAATTATACGCTTAACAGGGCACCCATGCTTCGCGGAGCACTGCTCAGCGAATGCCCTTCCACTTGGTTAAGCACCTTACATTTGAACCTATGCCCTACACCCAGGCTAGACCACTTCACATCGTGAAGCAAACCCCTCTGTGAAGCCCCTACACTACATGGATTACAACAGATTCACAGGGCTTATACCTATAAACCTTTTTTCTCCGCAACTATTATTCTTGTGGGACCTTCGTGGTTTGAATAAAGTGATTTCAAATTCCCTTGTGTGGGGTTTCCTCCTACATTTCATAGCCTTATTCTTCTTCACATAGGCACACTAACATCTATTGCTTCTTCTCATAGCCATAATAATGTGGGCCCCTCATTGGATCACTCCATAACACCCCTCACCATCGCATTGTTGATGACTTGCCTTTATTAAAGGTGGGAGGGTATTAGTTATTTAGGCCCTAGGGGTGCAGAGTGGACCTGCCTCATCCAAGTTGCAGGACGTTAAAAAACCATGCACCATCGTCCTCATCACATGACGTTAAACTGTGACCTCGTCCCATGCATCATACGTGGGGCCCCCCATCTCAGGCATTATCTACTCCTGGTCATCTCCATAGGAGAGAGTTCTTACCCACATGGAATGAGATCCTCTTTGTTGAAGCAGCGTATATCCATGAGGTAAGGGAAACCACCTTGGTGTAAGTCCCTAGCCATTCTTGTAGGAGGTAGTACCCTTAATCCTTATTTCATCTTCTATTCCAAGGACTATAAAGGTGGATGGGAACAAAGACCATCATCATCTCATCCCTCTCCCTTTGGGATTTGTTGCCACATGGGCCTCTATCCAAGAGTAAGTCACAATCTCCATATCCTTGGGCTGCTAACCACCCATAATCCTCTATTTCATCTCTGGGATGAGGACCATGCATAAGCCCCTATTTCTATTTTGGGCCACTAACCATGTGTAAGCCCCACCCCACATCCTATGGAAGCACATTTCATGATGTGATTGTTAGGTATTTGTTGCCTCCAGTTTCTCACACCGATCATGACTCATGTGGACATAGAGTAAGGATCAAACATGACTTATTCTTTGGGCCTCCTTATAGTGTAATCCCCACAGCATCCCGAACTACGCAGACTTTTAACATTGCCAAGGAAAGATACATAGGAATCCTCCCAAAGCATCAATACCAACAATCTTTAGTCCCGACACCCTTCATGATAGTTCACTAACCCCATATGAACTATGTGGACATTGATCCTTGTCAAGGCAAGGTACATAGGAAGCCTCCATGAAGTACAATCCCAACACCCATTGGTCTCGACCACTCCACTTTGGTCCACACCCATCCTGTATAATGTTAAAATGTGCACCCCTTTCGTCTCACAAGACACTAAATTGACCCATATGCAACGGTAAGCCGTTGTGATCCCCATCCAGCAGTATGCCATTGTGAACCACATTCAACATTAATCCTATATCAATCCCAGGCAGTGGTAAGCCATTGTAATCTCCATCTAGTGGTAAGACATTGTGAACCCCATTCATCGGTATGCCATTGTCAACCCCATGCAGTGGTAAGTCGTTGTGATCCCCATCCAGAGGAAAGACATTGTGAACCCAATTCAGCGGTAAACATTTTTCAACCCCATGAAGCGGTAACCCATTGCCAACCCCAACCCAGTGGTAAGCCTTTTCCATCCTTTTCATTGGGACCCACATCACTAGTCCATCCCAGTAGTGTCAAAATGACCTTAGGCTGCTAACCACCTGTATACCCCAGTATATCAAAGGGTCATTGTCCTCTATGCATGCCCCAATTCTATGCCCCATTTTGAACTATGTTAAATTTGATCTTTATGAAGGAATGGTATGTAGGACACCTCCATGAGGTTCAATCCCATATCCCATGTCTCATCATAGTATATCCATTGATCTTATGTGTTTCAGGAAGGTCATTCCCCAACACATAGGTTCCACTTCTTGTAGGTCTCATCCATACAAGTTCCCTCCTCAGGTGTCCTGTCACCCCGCTGAACTACATAGACTTTGATTCCATACCACAAGGATACATATAATTCCTCTTTGAGGGTCAATCCCAATACTACTATCACCTTCATGATGATTCCGTATCATTCCCCACCACATCATTCCACTCTCCATCAGTGATCCTGATTCTTACTCGGGCCACCACATTCTGTAAGATCATTCTAATTCACCTCTTCACACCTACTAGCAGCAACTTGGAAACTAACCACGCTTTAGTCCTAGAATTAGTGTTCCCTCTAGGGGTTTCACCCATCTGATCAACTCATGTCAGTGTTTTTATCAGTTTGATCCATATCCGCTAGACATTAAACTCATGTAATACCCTATTATAAACATGGAAAGCTAAGGAAAAACATAGAGACATTCCCATGGAATATAATTCTCCACATTAGACGTGGGATTCCTCGGGCTTCCACTCCCTCAGGAATCCCTGTAATAAGGGGAAGAAACCTAGATGTGCTAGTGTTCTCGTGTCCGGACACGCCAGTGATGTCCAACATGACTACTCCCCCGGTCGAAGGTTGCTTCCCTGATGAGTCCCATGGAATGTTCAGAAAGGATCAGTGTAATAAACCAGCGTCCATGAAGATTTGGCATTGGGAATAGTTTCACAGACAATTTATTAATCTATAAGAGACAACCAGACTCAGTGATGAGTTCTAAGGAGGAATCCACAGAATGAAGAACCAAAATCCTACCATATCATTTCAATCAAGGGTAAAACATCCCTGAACAAGTGCAAGATGCTACCCACCTTTGGAAAGCGGAAATGCTGGGAAACAGTCAGTGCTTCCTCATCCTCCGAAATGGGTGGATTCAAGTGCCCCAGTGAAAGAGCCAGAAATAGAAACGGTGAACCCAACGTGAATTCCTTCTCCTAAATGTGGATATTACTATCATTCAAGACATCAGTGGACTAGCGGGTCACTAGATTTAGTTAACTGGGGTCAGGTCTCTCCATGTAAATAACAGTCCTAGCATGAAACTCACACGAATTCAGGGTTGATAAAACATTGGACTTCTCAGTGTGCGATGTTGCCAGTGTGGATCCTTATTACTAGTCATGGAAGATAGAATGATGATGGAGAACTAGACATCTATTTCCTTTTTCAAACACTAATAGTCAAATCTCCTTACCTTTTAGGACCAAAGATATTGTAATAGGAAACTTATCACCACCCATCCTCCGACATAGGGTTAGGGCAATGTCAATGCGGTAACCTCACGTGGCTCCACTACTTCTATGAAATCCTCTATAACCACAGCTTCTCGGTGCCCATGCCCCATCTCCCCTTCTAAATTCATTCAATGAAGGGTGATAAACGACCTTGTCTGCCGATACGAGGAGGAGGGGATTATCCCAACTCAGGATATAGCCTTCCATGATTTAGATACATCTTCACCTCGTTTCAAATGCCACCCCTAATGGTCGTGTAAGGAGCCATTGCTCCCCACTCCATTATAAAACCATATCAGGAGCCTCTCCCCAGAACGTTTTGATGACTCCCTCCACTAGGCTGATGATTTTGGGGATGCCCGGCCAGCCCGGCCGGGATCCCATTTTAGGGGTCCCAAGGAGGTCCCCCAAGAGGCCACACCTGCACTGCCACCCGGACCCACTAGTCGAGGAGCAGGTAAGCTATGCGCCTGCACCGCTATCCCCATTCCGGCTGACCCATCGCTAGCATTGGGAACAGTCTGGGGAAGACACCCATGATTGGGCATCAACGTCGGCAACTATCATGGCTCAGTCCACTGCCGACGTATTTCATCATCCCCCCTGGGTATGCTGAGAATGGGATCCTATATCCCCGGCTAGGATCAAGGCCCCAACCACCCCACAGGAGGGCTGGGTCGACTATCTTTGTCGCTGACACATGTAGTGCCAGCTACAGACCGACCCACTACAACAACACCAAGTACAGAGGACCTGCTCGTACCACCACCATTGATAATGCGGGTCCTCCATGCGTCCAAGCATGATGTGAATGTATGCATCATGCCACCATTAATATGAATGAGGTTCCTCCCCATGTTAGTGACACTCATTACAGAAGCCTCTTATGTGATCATGACATCGGGTATGGGGCCATTTATCATGCCACAGGCCAACGATGTTGAGTTGTTACACATCCAATCAATCTCTATCATAGAGGCCTCCCCCAAATCATTAAAGTTGTTGGTGAAGTTCCTCCTTGTATCAGCAATCATAGGGGTGAGGGTCAACCTTGCTTCATTGGTACCCAACAGGGGGGTCCTGTAACGACCCGAAATTTTGAATAAATCTAGTTTTCTAATTTAGTGTGTTATTTTATATCATACTCAAAAAAAATTCATTTAATATAATTAGTATAATGAAAATGGGACTGTTGGGTTTTGACTATTATATGACCGTTATTCAGTATGACCTCTAGAATCTAAATGTTGCAATTATTGTCTATAAATACAAGTGATCGTGGTTAATTAATATAGAAATAATATTTGTTGGCCTTATCCAGTACTCTCGGGAAAATCAAAGCCCATATAATAGAACTTGGGAAGGAGAAAGCACAACTGGTATTTGATCTAGACTAAACCCAAGCCGAACTTCATCGTGTGAAGATAAAACTGAATCTCCTTTACGAGATGTTCAAACTGAAAAAAATTACTACACGTGCGATGTTGGTTGAGCCTCCCTCAGATTATCTCACCTTTTCACACCTTACACTTAGGTCCTTTGCTGGGGTAATAGGGGGCTATATAAGGATACCGTAACAACCTTGTGTAATCCTTTGATTTAAATAAAAAAAATGTGATTTCTTCTTATGATGATGTTTGTGAATTTTAAAATGTCTGGATTAATATAGTATGCATATTTTTGATGAATTCAAGAAAAAGAATATTTGAAAATTATTATGTAAACCTTAAATAATTAATTATGTTTAATGATTTTCAAAAAATGGTATTCTACAATTAGGTTCAGTAATAAATTTAAATTCTAATAAGATCAACTTGATATTTGATGAATAATAAATTATGAATAGTGATTTTACACTTAGGATTAGTAATGTGACCAAATGGATTAGTAATCTCACTTAATAAAAGAGTTAATATAATCTAGGCATCTTGATTAAGTAATGTGATACAACAAAATAGGTAAATAACTGTTTCAGAAATTATTAGTCATGTATCAGTTTTTTCAAGTGAATACTGTTATTTATTTATAAATTAAATTAAAAATATGTATAAAATTATTTTTATAAAATGTAGTTTATTTTTGAACTCATAGTATCGATATTATGTTAAGGTAATTTTTGGGGATTTTTCTGAAAAAAATGAATTTTCGGGGAATAGTATATTAATTTAAAAATAAAATTAAAACTATGTAGAAAATTATTTTTATAAAATGGATTTCATTTTTTAAATCAAAGCATCGATATTTCGTTAATGTGAAATTTTGGTATTTTTCTGAGAAAGTTGAATTTTTAGTGAATAGTGAAAATACCGTTTTTATGTTACGAGTGTTTAATGACATCATTAAATGACGTATTAAGTATGTAATCAATATGGTTTACTTATGAATAGTAATATAAGGTATGAGGTGTCCCAATTGGCCAATACTATGGGAAAATACAATGGTAAAGCCCATGGTTTTGCAAATACCACCAATTAGGTGTCCCTTGGCCATTAATGCCATGTCCCGTCACTTTCCCTATAAATACCAAGCCATTCTCTCATCCATTAGACTCCAAAATCATCCTCAACGAATTTATGGTCTCCTTACCTCCAAAATATTCTTCCCAAGGTTCCCCCAAGCCCTCAAGTTCCCAACCATTGAGTTTTAAGAGTTACGTTTTATGGTAAGGGATCCTGCCTCTCTCTTTCATTCCAAGTACTCTTTTTTATGTCATTTATTTTATGCTCCATGTTCTTATGTTGGATAATGTTATTTTAAATTCATAATACTGTAATTTTTGTGTTAATATTATGAAATACCCCCTCTAAATCGCATCAATTCATTTTAATAATGATTATGTGGTGTCGTTTGGCTGCCATATTTTTAAGTGATTCTGTCACCCTTCTCGTTTTCTTGATCTATTTTCATGTCAAGCCTTTCATGTTCCTTTTTATTATTATGGGGTATGATATCTATGTCTATCATACTGATATTTTATGTTCATATTATTAGATACCCTACTTGATCTCATCAATTCATTTTTTTATGTTTTATGTGATTTCTTTAGGCTGCTGAATTTTCATAAGATAAATCTTATTTTGGCATTCCTTCCATGTTTTTTATTTCAAATGGTATTTCTTTAAAATTTAATTACCATGACTTATATCCTTTATATTATGGTCCCTATATTGTTTTATGGATTATTTATGAGTGGGTTACCCATTTCCCCTCTCTTTTCAATGTTTTCTAAAACCCCGCAACATAGCCGTTATGCTGCTGAATTTTCATCTCAAAATGTCTCTCTCTTTTTCTCAAATTCATTTATTTTATTATGTGGATACTCAAAACTATTTCTTTGACAAGTGTATTCACATATATATCAATATTTTCTATTTCAATTTTGGGATTTACATACATGAAACAATATTTCCTTTTTCTGTGGGTTTAAAGTGACATAAATATCACGTCTTAAAAGCAGTTTTTAAAACGTTATGATTATAAAATGAAAACCATTTATTTTATTCTATATGGTTTATTTATGAAATTTTTTATGATGATATATGTGGCTCACATTATGATAATGAAAAATTTAAGGGTGCGCCCTGATAGCGTTCCAATTCATTGGGTAATGATGTAACCACTAGAGATTACAATTTTAATGATACCTTGGTGGAAAACATTAATAATTTCAAATGACTCCTTGGGGATGAACCGTGGTGATATGTTCATGATTGTATATGTTAAATGTTGTAGCCACATCTTCATGTTATGAAATACATTATTTTTGTTATGATATGCCTCATGATATATTTCCATTGCCATAATGTTTTTTGATGACTTTATTAATGTATCTCAAGTTCACATGTTAAATGATTCCCCTTGTTTCCCTTACTAGGCCTTCTGCTCACCCTGTTTTTGATGTATGCCCCAGGTTATTAGATGCAGTAATGAACCTTGGATAAACATAAGGAGAATCCTTTCAGGTGTTTAAGAATAAATTTTCATGTTTTCATGTTTTAAGTTCTTTGTTTCCTAGACAATAAAACTTAATGATCCTCGGTTTGGTAAAATGTAATGAATATTTAAGTTACAAAAGGCAGGATTCTATAGTTGGTATCAAAGTATGGTTTAGTTATTTGTGGAAATTATGATATGAAAACTTTAGGAATAACTCTATAGTAATGTTTAAATATAGGAAATCCTCCTTGTATTTTGGTGAATATTGAGTAAGTGGATTATCAACAAAAAAACATCCCTGTCTGGATACGACCAGGTAGAGGTGGCTCTGGCATAGATGTATATTGGGGTAAAATCCAAAAACATCACTTGATATAGACTCGAATACGAACTGGTACATGCCAACGGGCCTTGCTACACTGTTGGTTATGACACTCTCATTGGATATGATTTGGTAAATTCATAAGCATAGTATGAACCATTATTAAAGGAACAAAGAAAAAATAAAATAAAGATTCACATTAGGATATATGATCATGTATAACCTAGATTGGGTCTTAGGGTATCACAAGATAAGATATAATTTTCTTCTACAAGTTTATACTTTTATGCTTAAATTTTCCTTTTCATGACTATTGGCTATGTATTTAATCCCCTAATTATACTTTTTTTCTTAGTTAATGACATGAAATAAAAGAACATGTCTCAACAATCATTGTGATAGGAAATGTGACGAATGCTCTATTTATGTGACATAAATGATGAGAGATCACGTTGAACATGTTTTTATTATGAAAAACCAGTTATCAAAAATCAGAGTTAATAATTGGTACCTAGTTGAATGCCCAAATTCCTCAAGGAAGAAGGAGACGAAGTCTCAAGCATGTTCATCGGATAAAGTTGATAAGTGAAAGAATACCCAATTTCCTTTGTGAAAAAAGTGTGGAAAGGGGCACCAAGGAGAATGTCACAATGGAACTAAGAGATGTTCTAAGTGTGGGGTGATAGGGCATAAAGTATCCTATTGATTCAAAAAAATGATTAATGTGATGAATAGAGATAAGGTTTGATCTAATGTACCTTGTACATTTCAATGTCGTAAATGTGGAGAATTTGGACATTAACCAAGGCAATGCTCTCTTAGAAGGGATGAGAAGCATGATGATCATCAACAATCTTCAATGAAATGGGAACAATGCATGTCCTAGGCTGAGACAGATCATGATGAAAAAAGTACATGCAACTTCTTCGTAATAATTTTCTATGCCATGTTGTATTTTAGTTTGGGCTCTATGAGAATATCATTAATGTTTTCTAAGAACATAGAGTCACTACCTAATATTTTTTTTATATCATTATGGAAAACATATATTGTTATGTATCACATGTGGATTTTGTGAAGATGTTATTCATGAAAAAATGATTAGGGGATTAAAAGATTATTATTATTCTGGACGACGTTAACTATTTTGGGAACCCTATATAATCATGGTAAATAGATTACTATGGTATATTCTTTGAGCAGTAAAGGATGAATTATATTTTGAAGAATAGACGAATTTTATGTGAACTTATAGTAATTTATGTTACTTATGGAAATTATTAACCTATTTTGGGGGAAATATGTTAAGGTTAGTTACTTTTGTTATAAGATGCTAGGAGTGGTTGATATTGTTTGGATATGAACGATAAAGTTTATCTTGGAATACTATATTATCAAATCCTTCTTATATTTGGGTTTCAATCATAGTTTGGTTTATTTTGAGGAATATTAAGGACTGTTATTTATGGAATGGTCAATGATAGACTTTGGGTAGTACCGTGGAACTTTGAAGATTTAATGTAGTTTCCCTTCCTATGGGGTTATTTATTTTTGAAGAGTTTTTATCTAACCCCTTTCTATTTTTAGGATAAAATTTTAAATATAGATATTTATTCTTTTATAGATTATGTGATTCTCTAGAAGATTATTCTTTTGCTTTGATGAGACCAACTAGTTTTGAATGCTCTTTGTTTGGAGAAAAGATTAGTCTTGGTGAAACTTATTAAGGGATGAAACTCTACTTGATGGTAAATATATTTCATTGTATTCTTATTCAATGTAGTAAATTATTTACTAAAAATTATAAAATGGAACGTAAAACAAAAACTTTTTTAGTTTAAGTTTCTTACTGGGTAATCAAGGACCATTTAACCGATCAGGTGTTTGGGATTTTCTGGTGCTTAAAATTCTCTTAGACGTGTTTTCTATCACTCTCCCTCAGAACTTGACCCATTTTTTTCTCCTCCAAATCCATGTTTTCCTACATGGAATCCTTGTATGGGTTAGCTCGGGTGACCTTTGTACTTCCTTTTCTTTCTTTTAAAGTTATAGTTTTACTAACTCTTTTTCTGATTCGGGACTTTCAATGAAATTCCTATGCACTATTTTAAAAATTGTGAGCATACAACATCTTAAGGGGGAAAGATTGTAACGACTCGAAATTTTGAATAAATGTAGTTTCTTAATTTGGTGAGTTATTTTATTTCATAATCAACAAAACGTTTTAATTTAATAAAATTAGTATAATTATATAGAGAATGTTGGGTTTTGACTATTATATGACTGTTAGTCAGTTTGACCTTTGGAAACTAAATGTTGAAATTATTTTCTATAAATACAATTGATCATGGTTAATTAATATAGAATGAAGATTTTATGGCCTCATCCAGTAGTCACGGGCCAATTGAATCCCATATAACAGAACTTGGGAAGGTGGTATCACCACTGGGCTTTTCTCTGGACCAAACCCAAGCCGAACTTCATCGTGTGAAGATAGAACAGAATCGCCTTCTCTAGAAGTTCAAACTGATAGAAATTACTACTCATGCGATGTGGGCTAAGCCGCCCTCAGATTCTATCACCTTATCAAACCATACACTTAGGTCCTACGCTGGGGTTATAAGGGGTTATATAATGAGACCGTGACTGCCTTGTGTAATCCTTTGATTTAAATAAAAACTGTGATTTCATCTTATGATGAAGATTGTGAATTTTCAAATGTCCGGATAAATATAGTCTGCCTATTTTTGATGAATTCTAGAAAAAGGAGATTTAAAAATATTTATGTAAACCTTAAATAATTAATTATGTGTAATGATTTTTTAAAAAATGGTCTTCTACAAAAATGTTTAGTAAGAAATTTAGAGTCTAATAAGATCAACTTAATTTTTGATGAATAATAAATTATGAATCATGATTTTATGCTTAGGATTTGTAATGTGACAAATTGTATTAATAATATCACTTAAAGAAAAGTATTAATATAATCTAGGCACCTTGATTTTGTAATGTGATATATCAAAATAGGTAAATAACTGTTTCAGAAATTATCAATCAATTATCAATTTTTTCTTGTGAATAGTTTTTTTAATTAAAAATTAAATTAAAAATATTTAGATAATTATTTTTATAAAATGGTGTTCATTTTTGAATTCAGAGCATCGATATTATGTTAAGGTAATTTTTGGGCATTTTTCTGAAAAAAATGAATTTTCAGGGAATAGTGTGTTTATTTAAAAATTAAATTAAAAATATTTAGAAAATTATTTTTATAAAATGGAGTTCATTTTTGAAATCAGTGCATTGATATTTGGTTATGGTAAAAATTTGTGATTTTCCTAAGAAAGTTGAATTTTCGGTGAATAGTGAAATACTTTTTTTAAGTTATGAGTGTTTAATGACATCATTAAATGATGAATTAAGTATGTAATCAATATGGTCGACTTTGAATAATAATATAAGGTATGAGGTGTCCCAAGTGGAAAATTCTATTGGAAAATACCATAGGAAATCCCATGGTTTTTCCAATACCACCAATGAGGTGTCCCTGGGCCATTAAAGTAGTGTACCCTCACTTTCCCTATATATACCAAGCCATTCCCTCATCCTTTAGACTCCTAAATCATCCTCAATGATGTTCTGGTCTCCTTACCTCCCATGTAGTCCTCCCAAGGTTCCCCCAATCCCTCAAGGGCCCAACCATTGAGTTTTAAGAGTTTCATTTTAACGTATGGGATCCTACCTCTCTCTTTCGTTCCAAGTACTTTCTTTTATTTAATTTATGTTATGCTCCATGTTATTATGTTGTAGAATGTTCTTTTATATTCATCCTACTGTCATTATTATGTTCATATGATGAGATACCCCCTCTTAATATCATAAATTAATTTTAATATTGTTGAAGTGGCGTCATTAGGTTGCCAAATTTTTAAGGGATCCAGTCCCCCTTCTCGTTTTCAAGATCTATTTTCTTGTCCAGTAATTCATATTCCTTTTTATTATGTTAGTTTATTATATCTATATCTATAATACTTATCTTTTATTTCCATATGATGAGAAACCCTATTTTATCTCTTCAATTCATTTTTTTATGTTTTAAGTGATGTCGTTAGGCTGTCGAATTTTCATAAGATAAATCTTATTTTCGTCCTCCTTCCATGTTTTTCATTTCAAATGTTATGTCCTTAAAATTTTATTAATATGTCTTATATCCTTTATATTATGGTCCCTATATTTTTCTATGGATCATTTATGAGTGGGTTACCCATGTCCTCCCTCTTTTCAATGTTTTCTAAAACCCCGCAACATAGTCATTATGCTGCCGAATTTTTGTCTCAAAATGTATCTCTCTTTTTCTAAAATTATTTTGTTTTATTAAGAGGATTATCAAATCCCTTTATTCTACAGGGTTATTCACATATATATCAAAATTTTCTATTTATATTCTTTGAGTTACATACATGAAACCCACTTTCATTTTCTGTGGGTTTAAAGTGACATAAAGGTCTTGTCTTAAAAACATTTTTTGAAACGTTATGATTATAAAATGAAACCCCCTTTTTTGCTATATGGGTTATTTATGAAATGTTTGATGATGATATATGTGGCTCACATGATGATAAAGAAAAATTTAAGGGTGCTCCCTGATAGCGCTCCAATGCATTGGGTAATGATGTAACCACTAGAGATTACAATTTTAATTATACCTTGGTGAATAACCTTAATAATTTCAAATGACACCTTGGGGATGGACCTTGGTGATATGTTCATGATTGTCTAAGTTAACTGTTGAATCCATATCTTCAAGTTATGAAATAAGTTATTTTTATTATGATCTACCTCATGATTTCTTTCTATTTATTTAATGTTTTTTTTCGTGACTTTATTGATGTATCTCAAGTTCACATGTTAAATGTTTCCCCTTGTTTCCCTTACTGGGCCTTCTACTCACCCTTTCTTTTGACGTGTGTCCCTAGGTTATGACATGTAGTAATGAAACTAGGATGAACATAAGGGGAATCATTTCAAGTGTTTAATAAAATTTTTTCATGTTTTCATGTTTTAAGTTATTGGTTTCCAAGACACTAAACCATAAATATCCTCAGTTTGTTAAAATTTAATGAAAAGTTATTTTATAAAAAGGCGGGATACTATAGGTCCGACCTGTGATCAGTTTAACCAGTATAAGGACCCTCCTCATGCTGATGTTGCTAGGGGAAACCCTCCTGGAGGTCCTGTCTGTGCTCTTATCATCTCTAGTGGGGGTCCTACCCTCTCTAGAACTTACCACGAAGATTCCCTCCGCAAATCAGTTAGTGGGAATAGAGGTACTCCACATGTTCCCTTTAGAAACTATCCAAATGCTCCTCACACCCCATCTCACACATGAAAAATCCTCCATGACCCAGAACTAGTACCGTCAAATCTCCTCCTCACACAAAAAATCAACCAAATCCTAAAGAACCATCCAAGAGTGGGAGGCGGGTCATCGCTGCCATAAAACGTATACCGCGAAGATTCAGACTGAGATTAAACAAATCGACTTTTCATATTCTAGGATGGAATATGACTCAGTGATGGAACCCTCACCTAGATCCTCTGTGTCAAGGTTTGGGGAAGTATTGAGGCTCATCAGCCTCATACTTCAAAAATTTGAGGTCCATTGGATTCCCACCTCCCTCCGCAGGTATATCCAGGAGGATGAAAATTTGGAAACTCTACGAGTTACGACTGTAAAATCGCTACCATCATCATAGAAAGCACACTCTACATCATCTAGAGATCACAGAGAGTTATTCTGTGGACCAATTATAGATGAGAAATAGTTTGGTCCACCACTAACAACCGCATGCCCTTTTCTAAAATACTACAGTTGTCAGCCCTTCTTAGAATGATGTGGTGGCTAAGTCACTGTAATAATTAGAAGATAGCATGAGATGTATATGTTTGTCAGCTCGCTCACCGTATTCTCCGCCGAATATCCCACCATCCGAGTAGTTTGCCTCTGTACCGCTACTAGTTCTTCATCCACCCCCAGTGGACAAGTGGGGAAACCATGGGCTAGACCCTGAGTCTGATCCGGGGAGCAGGTGGTGCATTCTTGTAGCGGACCATTTCCATGATCTGTTTTGGCCAGTTGTAGCATAGTATTTCAGTGCGCAGAATCGCTCAACTAGGAAGAGTTCAAGTGTTTCTAGCAATCCCTCATGGATACACACTTCATCATTCTTTATCAGCAAGTGAATTACCCCAAGATCCAAGTGCATTTTGAAGACATTGGCCAATAATGTTTTTTGGTTGATTTTTATGCACTCCCCATGGGCTACCACCCTAAGTCAGCATGTCGCCATATTACACTCTAACAATGATGCATCCAGATATTTATAGTGGTCCATAGGATAATCAAGGAGGTTTCTCCCCATGTGAAAATTTATGGATGTTGGAAGTACATGACCCTCCATTTCTGGTCTATTTGGTGCCAGTCCGGTTTGCTGGGCGACATAGAGAATATGCCTCTAGGCGGGGTCATGGTTAATATGGATGACCTACCGGTTGTGAGAATGAGCTAGAGATTCTTGGAAAGACCTCTCACCCCCCGAGGGATTTTTAATCCTCTTGGATCCATTAAGAAGGACTACCAATTAACAAATAAATCTATTATGTTTCCATATTCCTACTGTGGTGTTAGTCCTTAGCCAAAATCCCAACAAGGGTAAGGAACACCTCGAAGCTATCAAGCCCTCCAACCTGTCGGGATCAATGAAGATGGTGGATGAAGTTCCTAAAAAAGTAATCATTTCATCAGAAACTCATAAAACGTAGGAAGAAGTTTGATGACTTCCTTGGTGAATGCGCTGGGGAGAGACAGCTAGACTACGGTGATCGTCGGGTAGGGCAGAAGGGGTAGGTACAACTCCCCCTGGTGAATTTCCTCCAAGTGACCCTGATTATCCTACCCATTTGAATATGGTTGAGGCTATAACTTATGGACATAGGTTATAGTATGTGTTGTGAAACCCACCAGAGTGACGAGATAATTTCCAGGACCCAACTCAGGTTCCCCCACCTACTACATAAGTCATCCTGTGAGCTACTACATGAGCCGTTGGTCCTAATTATTGTGTTGAATAACCTTCCAACACATTGGTAATCAAGGATCCCAGTCCAGGTTGGAACCCCCACCAAGATGATCCAATCACGGCACTAATCATCCGCCTCAATGATTTAGAGACTTGATCAGTGGAAATCCCACGTGATGGAAAGTAATATCTATCATGGGTGGATGATATTCCAGCACCCCTGGGTTTCAAAAATCCCACCTTCTCTCCCATCAACAGGACAGGGGAACCACTGCAGCACCTGGCCCACATTATCTCAAGATGAGGTCCCATGTTGAGGAATCTAGTGCAGCAGGAGGCTACCAATCTCAAATGCTTCATACATACATTAGAGGGGTCGGCATTCTTCTAGTACATCCAACTCTCTATCAGATCAGTAGCCACATGGGAAGACTTATGTAGGTAATTTCCCTAGCAGTGCAGTTCCACCACTCAAATGATGAGTATCGTAGAACTCTTCAAGTGAAAACAGAGGCCTAATGAGTGCATTGAAAACTTTTTCACCTGGTGGAAAGGGCTCACATATTCCCTTGACATACCATAAAATCAATACAAAATGATGACGATGTCCATAGGAAATTTCAAGACAGAACTGTTCTCTTCCCTTGTTACTCAAAATTACCCCAAGGAATTCCAAGACTTCTCTCATAAGGCCCAGAGTCTAGAGGTATCCCTAAAGTAGGCTAAGATGGCACGTCCATTTCCACCTACAATCCCCATGATAAGGGTCATCGGGGCCGAGCCCGTCATACTCACCCAAATATAGACCATCAGGTAGCTAGAGTTGTTACTAGTCGAGCCCCTCCACATCATCGTAGGGGCCCTCTACCTCAAGAGCAGCCTCTAGCCTATCAGCGCCCACCTTAGCATCAGCAGGTTCCCCCGAACAATTATCCCCCACCACCCAGGAGAGATAACTAGGCTCCTCTTCCTCGACAGGCTCCTCCATCACCTCGTCTCGGTCAAGATCATAAGGCCCCCTTTTCTGAAAGGTGGAACCAAACAGACTAATTCAACAAGGATCTAGTCCCCAATTCTTTATGAAGTGCCTTGGAGTAGGGGGTTGTTTGTTTCCCTGAATATAAGAGGCCAGAAGAGGAAAACCTCACTGATTGCCCAAATTACTACCCCTATCACTGGATCATGGGGCACACGCTCAAATAGTGCTATGTGTTTAAATTCGGGCTTCAAGATCAGGTGGATAACAACATAGTCTGGTTAGTCCCAGCTCCGTCAAAGGTGGCATGAGTCTACATGAAGGCAGACTGCAGTAGCGACAGTGGAGGTGCGTGGCCTCAGGATTCTCACTGAGGGTCCTAGAAATATGAAGATCGGATGTCTCGTAAGATAGTCACTTGTTCCCACGGTATTATCCGTTCATGCCTGAATCGATCTAAACCTTCAGAAGATACTACGCCATCCACAACCAGTACTTATGTGTCAATGGCTCAGTCGTCCTCTTCCCAGATGAGCAAGCAACGAAGGCGCAAGGGAAAACAAATCCCCCCACCGATGACATCGTCATCTCATACTCTCGGTGGAATCATGCCCCCAAAGATGGTGATTCCTCCAAGAATCCATCCAGTAGTAGATGAATCATTGAGTTACAGTAAAGGGTATTCCTCAGTTAATTCCGTAGAGCTAATAAAACCCTATATGATTCCTGAAAATGAGGAGTGCCAGGTGGATCCTCCCAATGTCCCCATCCATCACTATCATTGGTGGATCTATCGCTATATGGTCTATCAGAGTGCCTCGGTCAGTTCTTCTATCCAGGCTGTTCATACTACAGAAACCAGGCAGAATTCCTAGCGTAGAGCTCACCACACGCAGCCTTCTCATATGGTTTCATCAGGTCCACCTTCGCCATTGTTCATGTTGTTAGATTAGGTAGAGCCACCTCGAACACATCGTGACTAGCCATGCTTTTCTACGGACTGGTCTCAGTCATTTGGTCCTCATCCGGTAGTCAATCCACAGGCTTCGACTAGTGAAAAGAGGGATATTCCCAGCACCTGTCCATTGTTGGTCTAGCTTGAAAGGCCCACCATACATCATGTCACAGAGCATACTTTTTTAAGAAAAAATTCATGCCTAGTATAGATGTATGATGTTCTCAAGAATCTTTCCATCATTCTAGCAAGGCTCCCCATCCTTGAGGCTCTTCGCCTATCAGCTTATATGCTTGAATCCCTAGTCGAGGCTTTTAGAAGCCCATCTAGTTTGAGACAGAGGTAGTAGTTGCAGAAGCCTTCCATGTGGAGGCGTTCGAGCATACTGATTGAAAATCCAACATCTTTTTCTCTATAGAAGATGAAGTCTCTCCCATATAGGGTCACGTTAACCCATTGTACATCACTGGCTGGTTTAATAGTGTGGATGTCTATCACTATCTCATTGATATAGGCTCTAGGATCAACCTAAACCTGACTCAGACACTACAAAAATAGGGGTTTTCTAATGATGATTTGAGTCCCTCAAACCAAAATATACAAGGTAACGATTCGATGGAATAAACATCGATCGAAAAGATCCGATTGAAGACCCAGTTTTGTGGCCTAGTTGTCAGCACTAGGTTTATGGTTGTCTCCTAGGACTGCGCCTACAATGCATTGATGGGTAGGCCATGGGTCCACATGCATGTTCTGGTTTGTTCATCGTATCACCAATGACTCAAGTGATACCTTAATGGTCGAGTGGGCATGCATCAAGGTGAAGCGTCTCCCTTTTCCTCTTGTGAAGCCAGCTATTTGGATGCTCACTATTATAAGAGCAAAGACAATCATATTCAAGTTAACGAGGTTGAGCATGCCACAGTTGCGACCAACCCATTGAGAGATCTAGACGATGCCTATGTCTTTCCAATCCACTGATTGGAGGCTACAAACCCATACATGAGAAAATGTTTACTTTTTTTGAATGAGGTGGGAGAACATTCCCAAGTATAAGAAACTCCATAAGAACACCCCGTATTTCTACACGAATCAAGCTCAGTAGATCCTGGAGCCTCCTACTCCCATAAAGTATAGGAATGTCCTCCCCATGGCAACAACAATACATAATACATTCTCGTTTCCTTAGGATGGAATTAATTGTCTCAAGATGACATGTCACTATTGCTTCGATATCATTAAGCATATCCCCTTAGGCCAAAGGCCAGATGTGATCGGATCAACTGCCATCATCGCTATGGTTTAAGCAGTATAGGAGTAGCCCAATGTTGTGTCCACTACCGCTCAGGATGTACCGGCCTCGCATCAGGATATATCGACTTAGAGAAAATTCCTCCCGCCAAGGATCTATCCTCTATAAGTGAAGAATATAATTTAAGGGATGCTCCACCCAACTATGAATAGGGTGTCTCTACCATGGTCAATGAATGGGTACATGTGAACCTCGGTAGAGCGGAGGACCCGAAACACACATTTATTAGTACTTTTATGCCCCTATAGAAGCAACATCAGTACGTGGATTTATTCTAAATGAAATGTGATGTATTTTCCAAGTGTTTTGATGAGATGTCAGTATTAGATCCTCAGGTTTCCATCCACCGCCTCGGTCTCCCAGAAAATTATCACGCTTTCAAGAAGCCTCCCAGGAGGATGCACCCTTCACACGGTGCCATGGTAAAGGTCAAAGTTAAAAATATTGTCAACCCCAATGTTTTCATGGAGGTCTCGTACCCCAAATAGCTATCCAACATTGGGCCTATCTTGATGAAAAATGGATATATCAAAGTCTGAATCGACTTTTGATATCTCAATTTTCATTTTCTGAAGGATGACATTCCCCTTCATGTGATGTAATTGTTTATTGAAACTATAGCTGGGTTCCAGGACCTCCCTTCCATGGATGGGTATTCTGGGTATAACCATATCTGAATGGATCCCATGTATGTTGATTCTACGGACTTCAGGGAAGCACAATTTTCATTCTGTTACCATGTCATGACATTCATTTTAAAGAATGTAGGTTCCACCTATCAACAGGCTATGCATCACATATTTAAGCTGGTCCGTGGGACATTGGTAGAATGTTAGGTGGATAGCCCAGTGTTCAAATCTCACCAGTGTCAAAACCATCACAGAGACATTTAGAAAGTGTTATGATTCCATCATTCACATCACCTAAAGACGAATCCATTGAAGTTCACCTTCTGGGTCACTTCTTGAAAGTTCCCTGGTTTCATTGTCAGATATAGGGGCATCAAGATCAACTTGGATAAGATCAAGGTCACCAGTCTTATGTCTCCCCCAAGAAACCTTCAGGAGATTTGAGGTTTCCAAGGCCACTTAGCCTACATACACTTATTCATCGTGAATTTGAATGGAATGTGTAATCCCTTTTCTCGGCTCATGAAGAAGGTCACTATATTCATGTGGGAAGAAGAATTTCAGACTACCTTCAAGGAAATCATGAAGTACCTACTTCATCCTCTAGTCTTAATTCCACCTATCTCTAGAAAGTTGTTGTTCCTTTACATGATCACCCTTGAATGGCCTCTTGACACCCTTTTGACCCAGAAGAACAATGAGGGGACATAAAAAAGTCTTTACTATATCAGTTGCATGTTCCTTAATATTGATACTAGATACTCTCCAATCGAGAAGAGACGTCTCGTTCTAGTATTCACAGTATAGAAACTGTGACATTACTTATAGCACCATGAGGTACAACAGGTGTCACGAGTAGATCCACTGAAGTACATCCTGAATCTCCCAATGTTAACAGGGTGTCTAGCTCATTAGGTAGTGACTCTTCAGCAGTTCGACATCAGGTTCGTTCCTCAAAATGATAATAAGGGCCATGCATTGGTATACTTTCTTTCTACCCATACAGCTCATGCGGACCTGTCTCTAGACCTTGAATTTCCTGATGAGGTGATTCTCTCGGTAGACCAAGCCATTCCATGCTTGAAAATGCACTTCGATGGAGCTTCCTAGAGCCCCACTGGTAGAAGGCTCAATAACCCCAGGCTTAATAGAGTATGCATGGGTATCATATTCATTACCCCATTATAAGACATTCTTCCGTATTCATTTCTGTTGTTGGAAGGATACACCAACAATGATGTAAAGTATTAGGATCTCATTATTGGCCTCTAGTTGTCCCTCGAGATTAAAGTTCCACACTTTCATGTGAAATGGGACTCTGAACTAGTCATCAAGAAGATAAACACTCACTTTTTCGTCAAAAATCCAAAGCTTGTACTGTTGTTGAACGCACTCTACTGCTGATGGCCCAGCTCCCATCATGGTAAAAAGTTACTCATGTCCCTTGATCCAAGAATGGTAAAGATAACACCTTTCCCAGCCTTGTTGCATCACCTACAGAGCCCGAATAGTATGATCTGATTATCTACATGGTACATATTGATCCATTTCTCAGGTCACTTCAGATGATGATGACAACCATCATGTAATCAACCTTATCGCCTAAACCTCAACAACCGGACCTCCAGTTCCCCTAGATGCATTGATTGAGGTGACTCCTGACTGGAGAACCTCCTTTGTCGAGTACCTCCAAAACAGTAATCTCTCGGTGGATCGGGCTAAGCAAGAGCGAATCGGACACCGTGTGTTACAGTTTACCCTCTAAGACGGTCCTTTTTATTATAAGATCATATAAAAGAGCGATTTTGATGGGGTTTTCATCTTTTATATTCTAGGAGTTAATATTTCCCAATTCATGTAGTAGGTTCATGATGGGTCATGTCGGGCTCTTTAGACCGGGCTGAAACTATCTCACTAGATCCTGAGACTGGGGTATTTTTGTCCCCCCATGATCCATGACTGCATCGAGTTCCCCAAAAGGTTCCATTCCTTCCAAATTTATGCCAACTTTATGCATTGACTTCCAGATCCTCTCCACACTACCAAGTAATCTTGGCCATTTTTTGTATTGGGACTCGATGTCATGGTACCATATCAACCGACAACAGTTCACCAGTGCAGGTTCATCCTAACCACTACGGATTTCTTCTCCAAGTGGGTAGAGAAATTCCCTATCAATGAGGTCAAGTCATGTTCCATCATTGACCTTGTGAGCTCCAACATCATCTACTAATTTGGAGTCCCAAACTCCATCCTCATCGATAATTGCACAAACTTCTAGGAATATGAGTTGAAGAAATTGTACTCTAAGTTCAACATCCTTTCTAACCATACCTTCCATTATCATGCACTAGAAAATGGATATATTGAGGCGTTCAAAAAGACCCTCTCTTACATTCTGTAGAAAATGGTTGTTCATAACATGAGTGTTGGTCGGACAAGATCATCAATGCCCTCTGGGATTATCGGACGACAACTCATAATTCCTCCTAGGTGACCCCATATTCCCTGGTGTATGGAACAAAGGTCATTCTTCCCATCGAGATTCAGTTACCCTCCTTGTGAATAATTGTCTATAATCGAAAAATGCTAGATAAAGTAGCTAGAATCCATCTGTATGAGATGGAAGCACTCGATGAGAAATGGATTCATGCCCTGTATAATCTAGAAAGAAATCAGAATTATATTTCTAGAGCTTTTATTAAGAAATTTTTCCTCTGCTCTTTCTTACAAGGTGACTTGGTGTTGTCCCTCAGAACACCAATGATACCTGGCAAGAAACCACCCAATTTGGAGACCAAATGGGATTGACCTTAAATTATTCACAAGGATTAATCCAATGGAACGTACTCTCTAGTTACATTGGATGGTGAGCATATAAATCATCCCACCAATGCAAAGTTCCTCAAGAAATACTTTGTCAAAATAAGATGGGTCCTACATGACCTTAAATTGTCTGGTCCTACATGACCTAGAACTGTAAAATGTCCCACATGACCTTAAATTGTATGTCATCCCACATGATGTTAAACTGTATACTATCCCACATAACATTAAACTGTATGTTGTCCCGCATGACATAAAACTATATGTCATCCCATAAGATGTTAAACTGTGTGTTATCATGCAAGACTTTAAACAACAATAAGAATTTATTGCTTGATTCCACTCCTCAGGGGATATGTAGGAATGCTCAGATTCTTCATCTTGAGTGTAGCCCATGTTTTCTCTTTAACTATCCCCCGAGTTATAGTTCTCTTAGAAGATCCCACATGGTTTCATGTATGCTTCTTTAGCTTCTCTCATGTCAGGATTACAATGATTTCACCATGTGCCCCTACTTGTTCTTCTGTTTCTCCCTTGTCATCACCGCATGACATTCAATAGCTTGGCCTTCAAGAACTACATATGATGGAATTCCCATTCTCATGGGATTCATAGTAATTCCCGAACATTTTTTTGTTGACCTAGACCCAACTTCAAAATCTCCCCTCGGGTCCGAAAACATTGTGTGGTTCCTGATTATGCTCTCCTTTACGATCGATCCGTCATAACTGCAACATATATTCCCTTCCATGGAGATCTCCACTTCTTTCATCCTCCTTATTGACGTTAAATTCCAAGGGCACATTTATGCTACACACTCTCCCACTATTGGGATTACATTATCCTTTTCATCCAATGGGACCCGAAAATGGCCTAGATTCTTGGTCCAATGGCTCTCCTACCATTACGGGTCAATGTCCTCAAGGGTTTCGAACAAAAAAATGATAAAAGTCCCATGTTTTGAATATGGTCATCAGTTGATGCTCATTTTTTATTCCCATTTAATTTAACATGATATGGATGGTGTGTTTCAAATATGGTCATCATATATCCTTTTTCGTTGCCACTGCCCCCATATGCCCCAAACAATGAGTGTACATGTTCATTCTTCCCCATTGTATATTAAAGCTTCAGTCTACCTCAGGAAAGAGTCTGATTCCAGCTATCGAACACTTATGTGCAGGGGAAAGCATATTCCTACTCCTTGTGTCCCACACCGATCATTTCCCATGTGGGTTTAGGAGATGAGATAAGGAAATGCCCGCATGAGAGGTCATATGGCTACAGTTGATTGGGATTCCCAGCCTCAAGCCCCTCGACCATTTCGGCCCCCTAGCCCAAGTTCTCATTTAGGATTTTGTGGTGTGGTATGGAATCACATCCTAATTCACGTTAAACTATTTTCCATGCCACACTTATTCTCTTAAGACATCCCTCCTTAATTTATCATCCGTTCCGTGAGAACAGGCCTGCCATGCTTTGTGAGCCCCATCATTTAGGTTTGTATCATCTTCTATATCCAAAAGGACTACAGAACAACATAGATGACTGGCCCATGTGCTATCCTACCAACTCTGTACAACGTCCTCAAGGACCTTGATTGGAAAATTGATACATGTCATGTGTTGAGAATATGGTCAACGGTCGATGCTCAATTGTCTACCTCCAAATCTTGGTCACACAAATATAGATATTGTGTTGTGAACATGGTAAACTACTATCCTCTATCATTGTTGCTTCTTTGTTATTTTCCACAGTCACAATGATTCACCCTCTTTAATCATTTGTCACAAGCATATAAAATTAAACTAGGAATCTATAGTTCGAGCCCTATGACCTTAAACTAAGAGCACCATCGTCCATACTACCTAATGATAAACTGCAAAATATTCATCTCTAGAACTATGTGTAGCTTGATTCCCATCCTTATGGGATATGTAGGACCAACCAAATGTTTAAGTCTTCAGATCCATCCCTATCTCTTAGAAACCTCCTTATCATTCTTGCCCCTTGGCCTGATTCCTTATAGGGTAGGGATACGCTGTGTGGTTTGGGATTTTCCCCCCATTCACATTGAGTTTCTATCCACCATGCCACATACCTCTTTCTCAAGGGATCCCTTCATTCCCTTCCCCTACACACATATTTTCGAGTCGGTTTCTCTTATGTTGGGTCCCTCGACCCTCTTTGGTGATTCAACAATGTGCCCAGAAGTACTCTGGTTCACAAATTGGAGTGTCTTATTTTACCTTGACATGCTTTCACCCATTTTTCATGCTTTATGTTCCCATTCATTTGTGCTTTCTTTATCTTTCACATCTGAAAAGACCCCCAAATGGCATGGATGCTCAGCCCAAGGGCTCCCCTACCATTATGGTCCAACGTCCTCGAGGGTTTTGAACAAAAAATTGATACATGTCCCGCATCACGAATATGGTCAGTGGTTGTTTCTCATTTATTATTCCCATTTCAGAACACACGATATGGATGATGTGTTTCAAACCTGATCAATAGTTATCCTCCATAGTCCCTCCAACCCCATAAATCCTTAAATGTTTGTTACATGATTCACATAATTTTCCACCCAATCATGTCCAAGTGTAATTTTGACACTCTTTGTGATATCGCTCAGCGAACAGTTTCACATTAGGAGGACAATGTCATTGTAAGGTGTTATTCGGGGCTTCACACCGACTTCCCCTTTCTCTGTATACCATGTGTTTCAAATAAATCTTTTACCTTGTTTCTCACACTGAGTTTGACTCACATGGGAATAGGGACCAGATCAAGGTATGTGCTTGCTTGGAAGAGTTTCACTTCTTCATGGTCCGAGCTTTATGAAAATAAACTATGATATCCATATATGTCATCTTTTAGAACTACATCTAACATGATTATAGTGCTCATGGGAAACATAAGAATTCTAGGACATCTCATCTTTGGGTCCAGCTCAAATTTTACTAATTATCAATTTTTTCCATCCATTTAGGCACCAACCCATATAGGGTTGTGTGGTGAGGAATGTGTGGAATTATATCTTCATTCACATTAGGTTTACAAGAGTTTCACCACGTACATACCTTATGAGAGCTAGTCTCTTTCCAATATTCTATAACATTTCTGGACCCTCGGCCTAAGGTTTCCTTCCTAGAATTGCATGCAATGTGATGTGGACCTTTTCCTCATTCACGATATGTATGCTTTATCATGCCATGCACATCCCCTCTTAATCCACATCTCTCATATATATATTTATGCCATTGGACTTTAAACTATGTTGCCTAGTCCTACATGACCTTAAACAGTAGCATTTATACAACACGATGTTAAAATGCATGGTTTTTCCCATCACATGACCCTAAACTGTGACCTTATCATCTTGACTGCATGATGAAAAAAATGGCACTACATCATTATGTCCTCATTCAACAAGACATCATGTTTTGTATCGGTCACACACCACACCATTTTTCAATGCCTGCATGTAGATTGATACTTGTGATGATTCTAGGACTTTCCATCCTGGGACTATCGAATAAAAAAACACATTAATCCTAAATGAAAAACAAGATCTATCAAATTCCACTTCTTTTGGTGTGAGGGGAAGACCTGAATGACCTTATTATCCCTTTCACTGCTTTCATACCATTCCAACTTAATAAATATGTATGGCTTGATTCCCATCTTCTTAGGGTATGTAGGAATGCCCATGCACTGTGCCTCAGGCCCATACTAACATTCACTTTTGGTCCCCTAACCCAAAAGTTTCCCATGGAGCACATTGTGGTGATATGGACTCCTATTTTCCACATTCACATCGGGTTTTAGTATTTACTTCACCACATGTATCCCTCATTGAGTTCTAATTTTTGTGTGAGCTCTATGACCGTAAACTAAGACCACTCCATGTCCTTTCTGCAAGATGTTAAACTGCATGACTTCTTCCAGAACTACGTACGACATGATTCTAATTCTCATTGGATAAATAGGAACACCCGGGATTCATATCTATGGGTCCAAGCCTAGGAATCTAAAATAATGCCCCTCTCTTTATCCCCATGTCCCGAACTCTTTTGGGAGCATGTCGTGTGGCAAGTAACTCTTGGGTTCTCATTCGCTTTGGGTTTTCCAATAGCCTCAGCATGTGCCTCCCATGTCTTTTCCAAAGTTGGTCCATGTTTTATGACCTTATACTAAATCCTGCTATGGGAACTGCATGTCAGGTTTGTCTACTTCGTTGCCCTATGCACAGACCATTAAATCAAGCCCCCCATTAATGTCCCATCCTATGACCATTAAGTTGGAAGCATGCAACCTCAGGACCCTAGTCCTTGAAGGGGGACTTGGATCCCTCTATATGTTATCTCTTATTGTCATACTATGATGCATTGTGACAATGAGCCTGATGTATGGAATTTTCATGGGGACATTCCCCTCATTCCATGTCAATGCTTTGTGAGATAATTATTTGGCTCATCATCCTCTTACACGTCTGAAGGGAACCCCATTTATGGCCTAGTCTCAAGCCACATAGTATTACCTACTATCTTGTACCAACATTCCTAAGGACCTTGGATGACATTTGTTATAGTTTCAATGTGTTGAACATGGTCAGTGGTCGACCTTCATTTTTCTGTCCCCATTCCAGGCTCAAGTGATATAGATACTGTGTTTTGAACACGGTCAACTATCATCCCCTATCGTCATTCAACCATCATTGTGGTCTAGATCTCGAGCATCATGATTCACATTTTTTCACTTCATTAGTTTAAGTGAAATTCCATTATACTTGGCTTCACTCCTTTGTGCATTTAGGTGTGTCTGGTTGGTGGGTCAGCCGCATTGGGACATCATTCACCTAGTGTCCCATCATCCCTATCATGTTCCTTCCTATTCTACGAAAGTCTCATCCCTACTCCTTGTTTCCCACATCAAGCATGAATCATGTGGGATTAGTAGTTCTGGTAGTATGTGTACTGGCGCAACCATGCTGCCCATGCTTTTCATCATCCTACATGACATTAAACTGCACTCTCATAACTACATGTGGCTTGATTCCCATCTTAATGGGGTATGTAGGAACGTCCTGGAACCTTGCCTCTCGGCCATTCTAACTTTCACTTTTGTTCCCCTCGACCTGAAAAATAACTTCCTCTAGGGATACGTGGTATATTTTGGACTTCTTATGTCCTCATTCATGTCGGGTTTATGGCTACTTCATCATGTTCTCCCTTCCTAGTATATATTCCCTTTCACTCTCCATCTTATCTTATGATGTTAAACTGCATGAATCCATATGTTCTGAATGCATGACACTGAACTATGGTTCTACCCTGATCAAGTTCAAGATTCCTCATGTTAGCCATGGGATGCACCAGATGCCTTGCTAGAGAGGATTTCCCCTATCGGTGTTGGCATTCGGCCACACCATGTTTAAGAACTACATTTGGATTGATTATAATCCATATGGGATATGTAGAAATGCCCAGTCATTTCACCTTGGGCCTAGCCCAAGGGTTATTGACCCTTTTTCCCCCTCCAGCCTGATCCTGGGCCTGGCAGTATGACCTTTAAACTTTGTACATCGTCCACACCGTATGAAGTTTAAACTACATTTCTATCATCCTTATTGGTATGACATAAAACTGCATAGAATTCAATGTCCTTACCAAAGAGGTCCTATTTGGAAGTATGTTTCATCCTTGATAAGACAGATATGCCCAACTAATGTGTTTCCACCACAATAAAGTGATTTCAAGAGTATAAGACTACATTTGAAAAACCCTTCACTCCACGCTCCACGCTTTGCGAGCCATTTATTCTTACCCTCATCCCCTTTCATGTCTGAAAAAATCCCCAACATTATGTATTCTCAGCCTATGAATAACCTACTTCCAAGGACAATGTTCTGGAATACTAATGGGTAGCATTTTGAATCAGGCCCCATGTTTTGAACATGGTTAATGGTCGGCATATGTTTTTTATCTCCATTTCAGGCTGACATAATAAGGATACTGTGTTTCGAATGCGTTCACCGATTATCCTTCATTGTCATGCCACCCCCACAATGTTACGAATCTTGGGTACCGATTAAGCATTTCATTATCCTATAGTCTACCATAACTCATAAATCCCTTATATGTTGACTCTTTACCCATTTAACGTTCTTCCTGATCCATTAACCATTCTTTACAAACTTATTCTGAAATAATTATTTCCTACATACAAAATCATGAGTCATATCCTAAGATTCCATAATATAAAAACATATGTTAAGAAATAATCCATATCTTTCGTTGGTCATTGTCAATTTCATCATCTTCAATTAGAATGGAATTAGGTATTGATAAAAAAATTTGTATGATCCTAGTGATCCCATTCCTAAAACTTCTTTGTAGGACATCTATTTTTTTAATGACCATGCACAACACATTTAAAACATTCAATTGATCACTCAGAAAGAACATCTTTCCCTTTCCTAGAGTCAAATGGATGCTTCCTTTTTCTATTTGTAGGTTCTTTCTTTATGACATTCATTTCCACATATATAAAATCTTCCCGTCAATTTGAAACATTTTCCTATGTGTTCCTTTCCACATCCTTGACACATAGTTTTTTTAATATACTTACCTTTATGATTATTACATGAACTTATGCAGGGATTTGTTTCTCACATATTTTATTCCATATAATAATCACCATATTTCAGGTGTTCAATCATGACTCCCGATAGTTGGATTAGAATAAACAAACGATTTCTCATTCTATCTCTCATTTCATTCAGTTATTCATTTAGAAAACCGTCATAGTTTTCTTCACATCCACTATTACTTTGGTCCCTGCTATATCCATCCATTTACTAAAACCAAAAAGGTCAGTGTGTTTATATAATAGAAATCATAATATAATATCTTATGAGGAGGTTAAATACTAAGATATACTTATTCATGTTATCTTAAACTCATTAGCATTTTCTAAAATAACTATGACATTCTAAAATCATAACCATTATGGTAATGTCACTTATTCTTAAAGAACACCCTAACCTCTAAAGTTATTTAAACCTACATCTAATACCAACTATATGGACCGAGCATTAAACATTGAATAATCTTGAATTAAATGAATAATTCACATTGTGGATATTTTAGGTTTATATTTTTAGAGAATTAGGCCATAAATATTACATATGAACATGAAAATTACATGTATACACTTCTACTCGGTATACATTTTTTTCATAACAGAAAAAAATCTTAAAATGAAACATGTCTTGTCCCATGTTTTAGACAACATGAATTTTTCTTGATCCCATACTTGACCATATTCATCTTTATATCCTGTGGAAAAATTTCAAAAACATAGGATGAGCATAAAAATCTCAGTAAGTGTTACAAAATAAGGAAAGGATACATTAACCCATCAATAAATACACATAAATGAAACTATAATTTTCGATCATAACATACCTCATGAAATCATATGATTTTTGAATATCTCATAGAAATCATAATTCATAAATGCATCGTCTGGAATTAATAAAATACTTAAATTGTAGCTATCATAGCTACAAAGGGAGTCACATTTGGAATATCCATCACATTATATTCCCTAAATCTTTTAGGAGAAATGTTAACATTTACCTCTGTCAAATTACCCAATGCATTAGAGAGTTGACTCGAGCTCACCTTCCCTAGGTTTATCACGGAACCAGCCATATACATAAACAATTTCCAATAACCATAACATATTCATAACATATAACAAAATCATAAAATAAGGATAACATTTCAACATTAAAACCACAATACATGAAATCAAGATATTACAATAAACAATGCTTTATCAAATCATTCTGAAAAAAAATTTCAACAATTAATAAATATATTTTTTTAATCGAAGTGTCCCATACCAATTTGAAACTTTTAATTAAATTATCATTTTAAAACATTAATTTCCATATAAATAAACCTTTAAAACCATTTTTAAAACATGTACATTATTGATAAAGATTTATAAGAACAAATCTTTAAAACATTTAAAACAATATTTTTGTTAAACAGTTTTTAACAGAATGAGAGACTCTTGAATACAAATAAATGTAGAAAACAATTGAATCAGAACACTATAATATAATGAGAATAAAGAGGTTCATGATGTAATATGTCAATGGGAAGTATATATAATGTATAATAGTGAATTGATGCATAACGACAGTGTAGTCTCATTGGAATGTAAATTGAGATGAAATCCATTATTAGAAAAATTGTATCCTTAGATTATGGATAAATCAGTTAAATAATAATTTTTAAAAAATATAAATACACTCAATATGATTGGATATTAATTTTTAATCAATCATAAAACATTCACAAATGTTCTTTTTAAGACAAAACCAATTACTTGGGTGTTTAACTCAATTAATGGAAATTGAGTTAAAATTACTCTTATCTAGTTCATATAGATGACTTGAGAATTTATCAATGGAGTGATTATGTGTATAAAAATTATATCCACCCAAATGGGAGTGAATATTAAAACATAAATAATTAAATAGTGATTCCACAAATAATCGTAGCATCACATAATTAAGAATTACAATATTAACCCAAGGAATAGAAATTGGGTTTGAAGGTTCCCTTACCGAGTTGGTAACTTACAAAAAATGCATCCCACGAAAGAAGGATCATAAAATGAAGATTTAATTACCCATAAATTGAAGTATATTACACAATTAATACAATATTGGTCAGTACATACACCACACAAAAGTAAATAGTGGAAAATATAGCATGAATCTCATGGGAATAAAAAGTGAGATGCAAATACCTTACCACGTTGTAATCAATCGAGTTGTATAACCAAAAGTTTATAACCACCAAATTATTCAAATAATAACATGAATATAATTAGAATCATGATAACATATATCAAATTTCTGTAAAAAATACACCACATGTAATAAATTAGTGGCGAATGATGGAAATCTCACGGAATTGAAAGTGAGATAAGAAACCCCTTACCTCGTGTCTGACTTGACTTGTTTGTTCCTTGTTCTTCCTGAATAATAAATTAATGTTAATTTATAATTGACTAATAAACTTTATCAAGTTTATTATTCATTTTATATCAATTATTACCATGTTATAAATATTATTTAATCACTTATGTTAATAATGGTCTATTTGTCGATATTTGATACTTGAGTCAGAAATGAACACCTTATAATTACAAGTTGTCCATGTGGTTTAGAGTCAATTATATACAGAATTATAATCATGATTTAGATATAATAAATTATATATATATCAATTATATATATATGTACTAATAATATTATATAACATTTTGAGGTAACAAAATTAAATGCACCGTTCATGGACACAGTAAGTCGTATGTACGCATGAACGCTACTTTCATTTAAATTTTGTATTTAATGGAATGAAAAAATAGTGATAAATATGTATATTATAAATCCATTATAATATAATATATAATTTAATTAACTTAATCCTTTATACGTCCCATGTATGGCATTAACATGTTGTATCACTTTGAGGGGGAGGTAGTATGCACTTCCTCAAATGAAATTATCGCGTTTACCCATAATGGAAACCATAATGGTATTACATAAATGAAAAAAATACAGAAGAAAAAAGAAAAAATAAACATAATATATATATATATATCCTATATAAATACATTTCCATCATAATGGACACCATGAGAGGTGGTAGGAGATATTTGAACAATCATCACTTCGTGAGGTAGAAGTTCGTCGTCCCCAAAAACAGTATGTTTTTTACTCATTAAATAGAGCTGTGTGTAAGTTTAGTTATAATAAATCTCATAAAAATATATTAGTATATTAAGGATACCTGTTTTGTTATAAAATAAATTAATAAAAAGAGTTTTGGGGTTTTAGAATTAAAATAATAGAAAATAATTTTAGAGAAATAGTTACCTTTAATTCGGGTAACTCCCTTTTTTTTGAACCAAAAGAACTTCTTTAAGTGCCTTATGCTTTAGTTAAGTGTTATAGGAGTAATATAGGGATATTGAAAGATTATTTTTATAGGGGTTGGATGAGCAAAGGGTCTTGGGAGGTGTGAATAATAGGTTATATGTGAGGGATTTATATAAATGGTATAAGAGGCTCTTTAGTAAAGTGTGAAAATATTATTTTATTATATAAGGTTTTTCAATTTCAAAAGGTACAAAACTTATTAAGGTATAAGATAAAATGAATCGTGGTAGAGATAAATTCATCCAAAAATAATTGTACTTATCTTGGATGTTATTTTAATATTTATAATTTTATTTATTTAAATCATTTATTATTGATGTAAATACCTCATCATATTTGTGTCATAATTAATTTTATTTATTTGATATCTAAAAATTATAAAATAAATACCATGATGTATTAAATACTTTTATCTTTCCAATGAATAATTATAGTCAAAAGGATAACTTGTATAACCCCATGTAAAAATTACTTTACTGAAAGAGTTTTGTTTGTGTGATTTTTGTCTTTACTTTAAATTAATTAATCTAAAGTATCCTTATCACCCCCATCTGGATCCATGAAGTCCTAAAATAGACCCAAGGATGCCCATGGTCGTACATGACTCATCCAATAAGGTTAGTACAAGTGTTAAGGTAATTTTTTTTATTATTATATTCTTTTTACCATTATTTACCCTATATATCTTTATCCCCAGTTAATAAAAGTCAAAAATTACTATTTACAAAAAAATATTTTCATCTTATTGAACCATATTTTACCTACTAATTACAACCATTAATGTCATTTTTTAAAAATTAAATTCACAGAAGTGGTAAAAGTTCATTCAAATGAAATCTTATGTTGTTTAACTACTACTTGGTGGTTTCACTATTCATCAAAAATGATGTTTTTCAGAAAAATACAAAAAATTCAGCCTAACCTATATTGGATATTCCAAATTCAAAAATAATTTCTAATTGAAAAAAAAAATTCAAAACATAGTAGTTGAATTACGTAATTTAAAATTAATTCCCATTATCAAATCAAATAGCGTGTTTTTAAATTAATATCAATGAAAATATTGACACTTGTTTATGTCCAAATTCAAACTGAAATTAATTCCAATGACCACCATTGGATCAAATGGTTAAAATATAATCTAATTCCACTTAAAAACAAATTAAAAATATATTATATCCATATAAATAAATTATATTAAAAAGAATATTTGAATTAAAATACATTATTTTTCACAATTCCTAAAAAATGAATTTTATCAGAAAAGTATCAAAAAATTACCCAAAGTAAATTTTGGTGTCCCGGTCCTAAAAAAGACTTTTTTTTCAAATAGAACATATAAAAGTGACCAATACTTGATTTAAATAGGTTTCACCATCGAAATGTGGTAAATCCACCTTTTAGTGAATATTAGAGTATTTATGCTTAAAATCAAATTCTTTTCTTATTTTAAGCCTCTATATTTTATTGGATAAATTTAAAAATATTTAACAAATATGTATAATCATTTTTTAGTTGGTTCTGTTCATTCCCACCACTACAATGGATATGTGTTAACTACCATTTAAAATAATATTATATTATTATTTTTCAGTTTGACCCAATGTTGTGAGCAACGTAAGATTTCAAAGAAAACCATTTTAGTGTATCGGGTACGCCATCGAACATAGCATTCCATTTAATGTAAAATTTATATTTTAATTTAAAAATATTAATAAATGTAAAAATTTCATACTCATTATTTACCTGGTATGTTACACCTTAGGCCTTTTTCCCCATTATTTATATAAAGGATATTTATGTACAAAAGTTGTAATAATATGAGTAAAAAATACGGTTCGCTGTAGTTAGTATTATAGGAAAGGATTAGCAAACATTTTTAACTCGGATGATAATCATTTAGTGAGAACCATAGTAAAATATATATGAATTAGACTATGTATGGATTAATATCCTAGAAGGATGGTAAAGTGTAGAAAATTTTTTACTAATGAAATTGGATCCCTATATAAATACTACAAGTGGTTGTGGTTCTGAAACCGATGTACATATGGGTAATAAAATTGAAAAATTCTTTTTAAGATTCACCTGGGAGTTATGTGGTACACATCAATGGGCCTTACTTTTTACCCAGCTTGACACTCCTATGGGATATTACTTGGAAATTCACAACACTATTTATGAACCTACATGAAAGACATATGTTAATAATGATCATGAATGTCATATCTTAAACCAAAGGTTTCAAATAATAAAATCAAGGAGTCATGATTTTTACATCTTATATATATGTTTTCATGATTATGTATCACACAATGTATACTTTCCCCACACTATACATTATTGATTTAGTCAATAATGGGAAGTCAAAGGAACTTGGTTAATGTTGTATGTGATAGCCAGTGGGTTGATGAGATACAAAAAAAGGATTGTGACTTGATAGAATGATATTGTGATAATTCCTAAGTAGTCATCATAATATATGATTAAAAAATATCACATTGACAAAAATATAGACTCACTATAGAATATAATTATAGAGTTATGTCCTCGTTAGGGTGGTAGAGACCATAGATTAATAAAAATTCGGTTTTTTATATGTTATTAATGTGGTAAAAATCCCTAAAGGGAATGACTCCAAGAAAAAAAGATTATGCATTATGTGTGGAGATGATTAGAATTAATTAAGTAATTATTGAGGAAAAATTAACGTTCAATTAATTAAATGGATGAGAGTAATTTATTATCTAAGGAACCATTAAAAGTTTAATGTTTTACAAGTGGAAATTATGGTCATTATTCAAATCAATGTCGTATGGGTAATGATCAATAATAATATCATCAAGGTTTTAATAGTGAATGGTTTCCAACTGATGATGAAGAGGTAGAAAATGAAATATGAATGTTATGAGGTATTATGTAATAAGATAATGAATTATAATTAATAGTTTGAGAATGAATTAGGATTATTTAATTATTTAAAAACTAGAAATCAAGAGTTATATGAATCGTGAAAATTATTCTCTAGAAGTTTTGCATTATATATTATTGTGAATCTTTTTAACGGTACATCTGAACTCTAAAGGTAATTTAATAGTATGTTGATACTCTATATAAAAATCCACAATTATTGAAACTATAATATTGTATATGTGCATGATTTTTAGTTAATTATTTTATATTGTGGAAAAGAATGAGTTTTATAAAAAAATTAGTGGTTACAAAATTTAATTTAATGACGAATTTGGTATTTTAAGATGATAATTATATTCATGGAAATGTTATAGGATCATAGTGTATTATTAATATAATATTCACATAATTTCAGTCATTATTTTATAAATTGGACTATATGAAAACTGGGTGATAATCCATCACATTTGGCCAATTAATGGGGATTGAACCCATAATGAATGACGATAAGGGTGAAGTTCCTACCACTGACCTACATGTTGTAATTTTTACTATAAAATTGGTTTAACATATATTGTTTGATGTTTAAATATTAATTTAAATATATGAAACATATTATATAATTAATGAATTTTATTTTTGGTGACTAATGAAATTTCAGGATACATTTTATTTAGTTGATGTGTATATAACATACAGATATGATATAAATGATTATTATAGGAAAATTATATAATGTTATTTGAGTAATTAAATAATTTGTTTTAAGGATAGATACTTATAGAATATAATATATTTAAATTTTGGACTAACTATTTTGTTATTATATATTAATGTATTATATTGAATTACTTGATCTACAAATTTTGGTTTTAGTAAAGATAGTGGATTATATTGTTCTTATTACATGGATATTACAATCTATTGAAAGCTAATTTTAGTGATTCAAGAATTAAAAATACATCTTGATTACTAATTGTTTTTATAAATGATGATATTGTGCTTATGAATTGGAAACAAATCAAGAAATTATATTTTCTCAATTTCTCTATCATTATTTTAAAAATCCCATCAATGTTAGGAAAAATAATTTTAAACAAAAATTTTATTCTTTTTCAATCAGATATGATGAATCAGTCATATTTTTTCCCATCATAGATTTATGTTTGTGTATCCTTCAACGTTACCGTGATCACTCAATTTATTGAGATCAATGATCTCTATAACTCTCCATAATAATTAATGATTTTTGTACATGTATGTATCTTCACATTCTGCCAATGTTATCCTCGGGGAAAACTAGTTATGTGATGAATTATGTACATGTATTTCCCTATTTTTAATAAATTGTATTATTAACACTTTTTATAATGTGTTTTATTTACATATGATAATTTCCAAATGTAAAACACTTGATTTTTGTGATGATGAGTATATTTCAATGATGAAATTTATTTAACTGTGTAGAATGTAACACCCGAACGTTTAAAAAAAAGGTGCATCGTGCTTGGTTGTGTATTTGACAAAAAAATCAATATTTAAAAAAATAACTCCATTAGAATTTATGATTTATTTATTAAAATAATCAATGTCTTTGATATATTATAATGAACGCAACATCAGGTATAATGGAAACGTGAAACTCTACTAAAATATAATTATTTAAAAATGACCATTATAACCCAGCAGTTAATTTTGATGTTATGAATATAACTTACTAAATTATAAAAATTAATATTTATAGATTTATGAAATAAATTACGTTTTTTTATATTGATTAGAAATAAACTAGGAATAATTTTATAGGGAAATCAATGTTTTTGGGAAGTCATAATTTTCTAAAAGGCATATTAGTCATGCCTTGAGAACATAATTTTAGATACATTTTTACCAATTTAAGAAAATAAATTTTAAAAAGTAATATTCATTAATTAAAATCTAAAATTAGAATTTTACATGTGGTGATTTTTTATAATTTTTTGTGAAGATTTTTTTAATGAATACTGAAAATGATGTTTTTTATTAAATACTACCTTTTCATTTAAAATATTTCAAATGGTAAATTTTATTTTAAATGAAATTTAGTTTAATTATATTATTATTTAACAAATTTAGGTTGTTATAACAATTTTCATATTTATTTCTTAAATAAAAACCGTATATACTTTTAAAATTATTTCTTTTGTAAAAATCATATTGACACATCTATAAAGATAATTTTATATTATATTCACGCACATCATTGAGGTTCATTTGGAAAAATGGGTTATATATGGAAACCATAATATTTTATTACACAATTAAACATAATTTATTACATAAACTTCACTTGATACAATATAGAAGATCAAGAGGTCTGGTGTCTTTGAGGATTCAGATAATTACATAACAACTTAAAACATGAAATACAAAATCTTTAATAAAAACATCATTTACATGGCCAGTACATTCCCTCCTACATAGCATTCCATGGGATAACTTGAGGACATGCATAAGAAAAGGGTGATATATTAAGCCCAGTAAGGAAATAATCATGAAATAACATGATGAATACAATAAATGTTAGAAAATATGCCTATCAATTGAACAAAAGGGAATCATAAACATAAAGGCATGATAAAGCATGGTAATCATAACATGGGATTGTGGAAATAACACTTAACATGGAATTAGCATGAGTCAAGGATCATTGCACATGGAGCATGAGTAAATCCTCATTGAACATGAAGCACGAGTAAAACCTCATTGCACTTGAATTGTCATGAGTAAACACCCATTTCACATGATGTATCATGATACTATACATTACCCAATTCATTGGATCTCTATAAGGGAACACCCTTCTTAAACATTTCATTTAATGTATAAGTGTGCCAAAAGAATCATGGATTCACAAAACACAATCATTTATTCCATGATAAAGGAATGTAAAATTCATAAATGGAAAAATATAATCAATACATAAATGGTCAAAAATGTCAATACCCTTGATAGATAAATGGAAAGGGTATTCACTACACAATGACATTGGCATATAAAATCAGTGCAATTTCGGCAGCGTAAGGATGTGACGTAAGAATTTCTAAAAATGGTTGATGAGAGAGTAAGGGGTGTATCATCATATTTACATGAAATGGATTGTAAGGGGGTCATATAAATATATGTTCCAACAATATTAATGGAATTTAGTGTCATGATACCAAATAATTTCCTGAATGTAAAATAGTAGAGAGAAATTTCTTTTGGAATTTTGGCATAGTAACTTGTGTACATGGGAGGCATTTAATTAAAGAGAATGGGATCTACCATCATTCAAACATAAAGAGGAAACAATAGGTGGGGGGGGGGGGTTTGAAACCATACCCCAATATTTATAATTAAAATTAAAAGGGCATAACAACTTATTGAATATTGGATAAAAATGAGAAAGGAAGAAAAACGCTTATTTGGAAGTGTGCTTCCAATGGATTGAGAGAGTCTTTAGAGAGGATTATTGAGAGCTTGGGGAACCTTGGGAAGATTATAAAGAGAGTAGGTCAGAGGTGGGACAAACTTCAATGGATTTGAGTGAGGAGTAAGTGGGACATTGGGTGGGTTTATATAGGAATGGTGAGGGAATTCTCTATTATTTAGTTTTGGGACACCACACATTTAACTAACCTAAACCAAAAACCATACCCTGGTTTTTTTCCATGGTTTTTGGAAAAGCGAAGTGGAATGAAATATTTTATATGTCCAAAGTCCTAAATTAATGAAATAATGGGGTTTCATATGTGGAGGTGAGTCACACTCCAAATGAAAATAATTTAAAAAGACAAGATGTTTAATAAGTCTTGAAGGGGCCATTAATGTTTTGTAAATTAAATCAAACAAACCCAAAATCACATTATATAAATTTTAAAACATATATTGGATGAAAATAAAGTGTATAGTATTTTATTACATCACTATTGGGTCATTATGATGTCATCAAACTCATTATATATTTAAACGGTATTTAATTTTTACCCAAAAATTTCACTGTCTCATAAAATTATAAATAATTCACCACTAGAGAAGTTCAACATCCTGATTCCAGAAAAATTATTTATTTTATCTAAATAATTTTATTAATATGTAAATTTTCACTTTTAAAATAAAAACTGATATTTATCAAAAATTCATCTGTTTTCAAAGAAATGGCTTTCAAACCTTAATATAAATTACGATTTTAGTCATAAAATTATATGATCATTTATATTTAATAAATATAAATTTAATAAAAATAATAATATTTTATCAAAATATTTTTTAATTCAAGAATCCATTAATTCATCAAAGTATATTTCTTAGTTGAACATTAACTAAAAATACAATTTGTGCTTTAAAAAACTATTTACAAGGTAAGAATAATAAAATGAAAGTATATTCATTATTAAATACAAAACTAATGTACATAACCATAGTGCTAAGATATTTTTACATAACCCCTTATAATAGCAGCATAAGATCGAATAGTAAGGTGTGTGATTGTGACATACTCTTAGGGTGGCTCAGATAACATTTCTTTGGTGGTAATCTCAATCAACTTCCATTTCTCTCATCGGAGGTCCCTCTTGAGCTTGACATATTCAAGATCAGCATGGGCATGGTCAAGAGTGAATCCCAATGACACCACATCCTTTCCGAGCTCTGAAAAATGGACTTCGTATGGGGTATATCTACTGGATGATGTCCTCGCTTCCTTTGTCTGAGTAAATAGGATTTGTTAAAGGCCTATATTTATACTAATCATGTGATCACTATTCAATAGCTATATTAGTAACAGTCATAATTCGTATCATAAATCCAACGAAGTTGACATTTTATATAAAAATTTTACATAAAAATACATTTATTTATATCAACAGGGATTTCTATTAATGAGATTTTGGGTCGTTACAATCATCCCCCCTTAAAGAAATTTCGACCTCGAAATTTTATTTTCCCAAACTAAAAAAATGTGGGTAACTATGTTTCATCATTTCCTCAAATTCCCAAGTTTCTTTTTAAAACTTGTGGTTTAACCACAACAACTTGACAAGGGGAATTGTCTTATTTTGTAGAAGTTTTTCTCTACAATCAATGATCTTAACTGGTTGCTCCTCATAAGAAAGATAATTCTCTAACTATAACACCTCTGAAGAGAGAATATGTGAAGGGTCTGGTATGTACTTCCTTAAGAGGGATACATGAAAGACATCATGTACCTTGGCCATGGTAGGTTGAACTGCTAGTCGATACGTCACAGCTCTGACCTGACCAAGAATCTCGAAGGGGCCGATGTACCTTGGACTTAACTTCCCCTTCTGTCTAAACCTCATTAACATCTTCCACGTATATATATGTAGAAATATTATGTCTCTAACATTAAACTCAAGGTCCCATCATTGGTTATCGACATAGCTATTTTGTCGACTCTTGGTTTCCTTGATATGCTGCTGAATGGTTTTCACCTTCTCCACAAATTCTTCATCCATTTCGTGTCCAAGAAGCTTACTCTCACCAACCTCATCCCAACACGTCATTGTTCTTCATCTTTTCCCATAAAGGGATTCATATGGTGCCATTTAGATTCTTGATTAGAAACTATTATTATAAGAGAAATCTACCAGAGGATGTTTTTGATCCCATATTCATTTAAAGTCCATTGATAATGCTCTCATCATGTACTCAAGTGTTTGGATAGGCCGCTAATATTGGCCCTCAGTTTGAGGATGATAGGTCGTTCTGAAGTTCAGTTCAGTATTCAGTGCATGTTGAAGACTCTTCCAAAAGTTTGAGGTAAATATTTGATCTCAATTAGGAACAATAGTGGTTCTCCATGCAGCCTTAACACTTCCCTGACAAATATTTTTTCCAGTTGATCCAATGAGAAATCCTCCTAAATAGTATTGAAGCTTGCAGCCTTTGTATGAAGATCCACAAAAATAGAGATTGCATTGTTGCCTTTGGATGTCTTTGGAAGTCTGGTGACAATGTCCATGGTGATGTTCTCCCATTTCCATTCTAGTATGTCCAATGGTTGCATCATCCCCTTAGACTTCTACCTCTCTGACTTCACATGCTGACACACCAGGTACTTTGATTATATTCAGTGATATCCTTCTTCATATTATCTCACTAATAATTCTCTCAGAGGTATTGATACATCTTTGTGTTTCCGAGGTGAATAGAGAAATTTTAACTATGTGCATCATCCAAAAGTTCCATTTTCAGCTCCAGACATAATGGAACACATTTTCATTTCCCAAATTTCACAATCCCTTCTTCATTAACATTATATTCCTAGGATTTCCCCTTTCTGATATCTTCCAATTATTCCCGAATTCCTACATCATTCTATTGACCATCCTTTAACCTTTCTAAAAGAGACGGTTGACAATCATTTGTGAAAGGATTTATGATTTTCCCTTCATTATGATTCCCATTTCCATCTTCATCAAATATATTAATATTGGATCATTTTCAATTCTCATCAATGATATAATTACTGGGTCCTTTATACTTAGTGCATCCACCACCTTGTTCGCATTACCAGGGTGGTATGGGATTGACTAGTCATAGTCTTTGATGAGATCAAACCATCTTCGTTGGTGAATGTTCAACTCTTTCTTTGTGAATATATACTTGAGGCTTTTTTGGTTAGCATATAATTCACAATTCTCCCCAAAGAGATAATGCCACCAAATTTTCAAAGAAGAAATCATTGCAGTCAACTCGAGGTCATGTGTTGGATAGTTCTGTTCATGATCATTCAATTTCCTTGAATAATAGGCAATGACTTTGTCATTTTTCATCAACACGCATCCCATACCCTTCTTTGAAGAATCACTGAATACCACAAAAATTTCTCCACTTGTGGGTAAAGTGAGAACGAGAGTACTGATAATCCTCCTTCTCAATTCCATAATGCTTTCTTCGCATTCGTCTCTCCAAGAAAACATTAATCCCCTCCAAGTTAGCTTGGTAAGAGGGTTGTACAATAGTGATAGATTTCACACAAATAGTTTATAATATCCAGCTAACCCCAAGAATCTATGGATATTTGTTACCAATGTTGGCATTGGCCATCCCTACATTGCATCATTTTTGGACGGATCCATAGATATCTCACTACTTGTGATGACATCACCCAAGAATGAGACCTCCGTCAAACAGAACTCACACTTGTTGTACTTTTCATAGAGTCTCTCCTTCTTTAAGGTCTCTAGTACAGTTCTAAGATGATCCTCATGATCCCCCCTGGTGTTGAATTATATCAGAAAATCTTCTATAAAGACTACAAAATTTTTTTCAAGATAATCTCTAAAGACTCTATTAATCAAGTCCATGATGATTTCTGGAGCATGAGGGAGTTAGAAAGGCATTAATATGAATTCATAGTGCCAGTATAATTTACGAAAAGCAGTCTTGGGGATATATTCCTTCCTCACCCTTACTTGATAATATCCCGACCGCAAATCCACCATAGAGATGTACTGTGCTCCACAAAACTGATCAAACAAGTCATCAATTCATGGGTGAGGATAACTGTTCTTTATCATGATTTTTTTTGAGCTCATGATAATCGATGAAAAGTATCATTGCCCCATCCTTCTTCCTGAAAAATAGGACTAGTGCACTCCATGGTGAAGCACTTGGGCATATAAACAATTTATCTAGATTCTCCTGTAGTTGTTTCTTGAGCTCCTCAAGATCCACAACAACCAATCTATACGGAATCTTGGATATTTCCAATGCCCTAGTTATAAGATCAATTGAGAATTCAACGTCTCTTCTAAGAGGATATCCAAGAAATTCCTCGGGAAACAATTCAGAGAATTACCTCATAATTTTCATGTCTTCTAAGATGGTTGCCTCTTTAGACTTAATCATCTGAGTTAAATATGCATGCTCATAGGGCAGTAATATCCACACTTGAGATGATAGAGCTAAAAAAAATTCATCTTCCTACTTGCACTTGTAATGGATTGGGTGTCGATTCTCCATATGGAGAGTGATTTCCCTCTCACGGTAATTTGTGTTGGATCTATATAAGGAAATCCAATCCATGCCATGAATTGCATAAAATTCCACCATAGAGAGTATTATGAGGTTGATTAGGATGTTTAATCTACAGATTATGATAGGGAGGAGTTATATTCATGGGATGCAATGATTTCCCCATTTTTCGTACTCACTGACATCTTCACTTCCATGATTTGAGGTGGTGCTGGGATTGTTCTACTAAAATTTCGAGATATAAAAGAATGCATATAACATGAATCAAAATGTACATTTTCCATTATTGAATGAATAACTAGCATATCTATCACCAATTCATTGTTCGGGTTCACTTCCGCAGTAGTGATGGAAAAAGATCCCCATGCTACCTTTGAGGTTGTTGGTTGCCTCCGAAAACCCTTGGATTAGGGAACTGATTTGCAAGATGCTATGGATATTTAAAGTTGTAGCAATGAACAAAGTGTTGAGGTTTGAACGGAGTGTTCCTCCCTTATGTTGCAGCCACATGTCTTTCTTCCAGACTTTTAACAGCTAGGTGCCCTTCTCTTCAACACCTAAAGCTTTTCCTCATCCACATTAGGCAATTTATAGGGTATTTCTTTCAGCACCTTTGGTATGTGGGGTGCTAGATCTTCTTACACTGTTGGATTTATCCATCGGACTGCTAGCTTTGAATTCCACCTTAAGATTCTTATCCCCATGATACCCTGAGATTCTACCATCTCTATTTTGACATTGAGGGCACATAGGAAAATTTCCTCATAGCTATCGAAGTCATTGATTTCCAATTCTTTCCTTAGGCTGGGTTTCATCCCACCAAAAAGATGCCAACCATGCATTCGGGGGTAACAAAAAATCCGGAAGCATATTGTGCAAGCCTTGTGAAGTTTTCATCGTATTCTCCTACAAATTCGTCATATTTTTTCTTGAGCTCTAGGAAGTCCCTTTCCATCTTATGCTGGAGGGTGCGTGGAAAATATTTATTGAAAAACATCTTCTGGAAATCCTTCAATTCTAATGGCTCGATATCCTCCTCAGGCTTTGTATTTTTCATCAACTCCCACTATTTATCAGCTTCACCGTACATAAGATAAGCATCCGAGAGAACCATCTCTTGTTTAGAACATTAATGTATAAGGAATATCTTTTCAATGGAGTTGATCCATTGTTCAATGATTGAGGGATCATATGATCCATTAAAATTAGGAGGCATTTGTCTCATGAAGCTCTCGATAGCGACTTATTATTTCTTCAAGGGGTGAACTGTAACATCCCAAGTAAGTAATAAATAATAGATATTTTTATCTATGTTTATTAATTAATTAGATAGTGTTTTAGTGTCATAAAATGAAAATAGATCCAATCTTAATCATGGAATACACTAATATTTTTTAAAATATTGTTTTACTGCCTTTTGATCGCAAACCATTTTTAAATCTATATTTTGACAATTTTATAATATATGTTTGTAAAAATAAACTTATTCTTTATTATTGGGACATCAAAATTTACTTTGTGTGAATTTTTGTTATTTTTCTAACAATGTTCATTTTTTAATGAATAGTGAAAAATACTGCATTTTACATCAAAACTGCTTTTTAATATAATTTATTTATATGATTAGATTATCTTTTGAATTAGTTTAAAAGTTAAATTAGAATATATTTTTACCATTTAATCCAATGGTGGTCATTAGGATTAATTTCACTTTGGAATTGGGCATAAACTAATGCAAAAATTTTCATAGATATTGTTTTTAAAAATACCCGCTATTTGTTTTGACAACGGGAATTATTTTCATATCAATTATTGAAATTTCTGTGTTTGGAATTTGGTAAAATAGATTACATATTTGGAATCAAAGGATACAAATTATTTAATCAAGACTCTTTTGTTTTTGGACATTATGAATAGTAACGATGGTAATTATCTTTAATTATCTTGATTAATGAGTAATCGGGTAGTTACGGATAATAAAATAATATCATAATAATAAAAAAATGAAACCAACATGTGTCCTAATTCTACTGGTTGTCTCATGGCCGACCACGGTATGTATTGTGCCAAACATGGGGACCCCATGGAGTCTCTTTTGTGTAATGTGACTTGTTATCTTTTAACTTGTTTTAAAGAAAGTAAATATAACAAGAATGTATCACCTGATTAATTTTTTTTAAATTTTATCTAAATAGATTATATTTTAGACTATAAATATTCATTGGAAAGCTAAAAATATTTACTAAATCATAGTATCTGTTAAATAATTTTTATACTTTATATAAATTAAATTATTTATGAAATCATGATGGTGCAGTGATTACCTCATTAATAAGGAATTTAAATAAAATGAAATGATAATGTAAAATCTATGACCTACACATGTCCAAAACCTATTTTATGGGAGGATTTGGAACCCTTATCACTTTACCCTAGAATTATATCAATTTGTGACCTTTTGAATCCGAAAATCATTTTCAAATAAAGTAACATTTCTTTACTTTCCAAGAGTGCCCCTCCTCTCCTCTTATAAAAGGCCCCCACCTCTACCTCCTTACCCACACTGCCATAGCCTTTGTCTCGGACAACCCCTACCCATTTTGTCTCTCCACATTCCTATCTTACTCATTGAAGCCTCACTTTGTGATGAAGTCTTCCCAAGGAAGCCTTTGAGTTCAAACCATAGGCAGTTACCCGATTTTATGGTAATGTCTTCACTTGAGTCCTTTTGTTTTATTTTGCTTCTCCAACCCCCTAAACTCTTTTTATTCAATTATTTTGTAACAACTCCAGTATATTAAATATACTAAGATGTTTTTATAATAAGGATTCGAGCTACACTTACACACACCTACATCTAATGGTTAAAGGACATACTGTTTCCGTGGATGGTGAATTTATGTCTCCCGAAAGGATGATTGTTCAACATTATTTTAACACCTTAGAAGGTGGGCATTAATATGACACTATATTTATATATGATATATAATATGTTTATTTTTTCCTTATGATTCTGTATTTTTCATTTTGGGCATACCTTTATTGTATCCATTATGGGTAAACGCAATATCTTCATTTAAGGAAGTGCAGCCTACTTCCCCCTCAAAGTGATTTGATTCGTTAAATACCATATGTTGGACGTGTAAAGGATTGAGTTATGATATTGTATATGATATTACACTGTAATTATAATATACCTTTATATCATTATGATTCCATTCTATAAAATAAGTAATAGAAATGAAAGTAGCGTTCATGCGTACGTACGGCTTACCGTCTCCATCAACGGTGTATTTCATATCTTACCTCTAAATGATTATGTAATATTATAAATGCAAATATATATAATGGATATATATGATATATATGATATATACATCATTATTATAACTCTGGATATAAGGGATACATGAACAACTTGTAATTATAAAGAGCATATTTTGACTCAAGTACAAATGATCGTTAAAACGACTTTTATTAACTAAAATAATTACATAGTGTTCATGACATGGTAATAAGTGATATAAAATGAATAATGAACTTGAAGATGGTTATTAGGAAAGTAGAAATTAACTCATGTTTATTATTCAGGACATTAAATAACAATCGAGTCATGTCAGACCTGAGGTATGGGACTTCGTCTCAATCTCCTTTCATTGAGGCATATTTTCTTTTATACAAATCCTTCTTTTATAGGGTTTATAAACCCATTTGACTTTTACATTTATTCAAAAGGAATATTTTTTATACAAAGTAGTTACTAAATGAAAAAAGGGAATGTTTTTGTCGTACGTATGCGGCGACAACGTCTTCTCCGCTTCCATGACCATTATTTGAGTTTCAGATTCCTCTACAAGTCATACCTTTTTTAAAAAAAGAAAAATAAATACCATGTCTTACTTTTCTTTTATTTTGGTATTGAAAATGGTTTTCATAATGTTTTTATATCAATGTGTTGTATTGATATCTTGTGATTGAAAGGTGGAAATGTTATGTTTCCGTTTTGCATGTTTTATGTGATGCGATTATGTTGAGGTTCTTGGGCATTATTATGAAGACGGGTGGTTCTGTGATAAACTAAGGGTGGGTGATCCCGATATAGCTCTCCAATGCATTTGGTAACGTGAAGGAGTGAAATGTTAAGGTTTCTCCGAAGTTATTTAGGGAATATAATGTGATGTGTATTCCAGACGTAACCAAGAGGGTTACTCCCTACGTAAGAATGTTATGAAGGCCTCATGTTACCTTTATGTCTTATGATTTCTATGATTTACTAATGATTTGATGAGGCATGTTAAAGTGCTTATGTTTTATGGGAAAATTATGATTTCATTATTATGTATATATGTACCCATGTTTCCTTTCCATATTTTAATATCCCTTACTGATCTTTTTATGCTCATCCCAAGTTTTTTGAAATGTTTTTCACAGGTCAAGGTAAAGGTACATGATATGATGATAGTGTCAATGAAGTGTCAAGAAAGAATCCATGTTTTATTTTAAATATGGTTCCATTGATGGGAACGAAGAATACTATCTTTATGTAACCACTTTGTTTATATGTGGAATGTAATAAATGTTTTATGATATAATTCTCTAAAACTCTAAACCCGAAAAGATCTTCAATGTGTAATCTTGCTATAACTCAAGATTAAGTAAGGTTTAAGGCTGGGGCTCTATAGATGGTATCAAATGTCAGTTTAGATAACTTTAGGAGTTAGAATTATATTAAAGGATTATCCAAAAATATTTCTTTATGGTCAAATTTAAATGATATAGCATTTAAAGATTACCGTGTTGATTTATCTAAGTCATGTTTGTTCAGAATGGTTTTCTGCAGAGGAAACAGGGAAGCAGTACTAGGAAGGCATGCAGAAGGAAATAACCTGCCGAATCAGCATCCTGACATGGTCGGAATTGGAACTGAACAATTTTTTGCACTAATGGCGCAATTGACTCAAGCGATAAATGGCGGTGTTATCCATACACGAGATCAGCCAGATCAACCGCAGAGGAACATGTCAGTGGTGGAACATTTCATGACGCAACATCCCCCATCATTCAGAGGATCATATGACCCTATGATAGCTGAAGGGTGGATTAAAGCACTAGAGAATATTTTTGATGTCATGGGGTGCTCAGACAATCAAAAGGTTAGTCTTGCTATTTACCATTTTGAGGGTGAAGCAGATCAGTGGTGGTCGATGGTTAAAAATATCAGGGACACTGAAGAGATTGATTCTCTCAACTGTTATGAATTCAATGGTATGTTTCTTGAAAAGTATTTTCCTAAGGCTATTCGACTTAGGATGGAAAAACAATTCTAGTAATTAAGGCATGAGGAAGACTCAATGGCTACCTATGAAGAAAGGTTGACTCGATTGGCAAGGTATGTTCCAAATTTTATCCAAGACCTAGATAGTAAAATCAATCTTTTTTACTCAGGATTAAAGCCAAAATATCGAAGGGTATTAGCTTCTTGTGAGTTTAAAAGTTATGAAAAGCTTGTTCGATGTGATGAGAAGGTGGAAATGGAGTTTTCCGATGATCAAGTGTTCTATAACAACCAATAGAAGAAGAGACCAAGGTGGCAGAAGAAAGGGAAGAGTTCTTCAAAAAAGTCTGATGGTAAGAAAACTAAGTTTCTAGTTTCTGATAAATGTGGCAAAAGGCATGTTGGGGAATGTCTTATGAATTCTGGAAAGTGCTACCAATGTGGTAAGATGGGACATAAGGCTCATGATTTCACTGAAAAAGATCAAGGTGATGGTAAGTCCAAATTTGATTAACAGTTAGTCAAATGCTTTAAGTTCAATGAGATGGGTCACTATGAAAATGAGTGTCCGACAAAGAGCTCGAGTGATGTTAAGCATTTAGAATACAAGTAGAAAGGGGTGGTGAAATACATTACAACTACTTCAGCAGATGTCGGGCCATCAAATGAAGTTGTATCAGGTACTTTGTTTGTTTTTTTAGATTATGCCAGCGTGTTGTTTGATTCAGGGTCTACACATTCTTTAATCTTTGAATCATTTTCTAGTAAAATGGGAATACCATCTCAAGAAATGACTCCTGAACATTTGGTAAAAACACCTGGGGGAAATGTTGAGGCAAAAAGAATTAATAAGAATCCTTCTATCCTAATCTGTGGAAAGAACCTACTTGAAAACCTTATTGTTCTACCTCGAGTAGAGTTTGATGTTATCCTGGGAATGGATTGACTCTCTATTTACCATGATAAGATTGACTGTAGAGCTAATGAAGTATCATTTAAGAAAGACTTTCATTATGTGTAAAAGAATGAACCCTTTCTGTTGATAACTTATCAAGAGGCCAAGAGACTTGTAAAAGATGGAAATGAATTTTACCTTCCACACATTTTTGAAAATAAAGGAACTGTTCAGATTAATGATGTGCCAGTGGTAAATGAGTATCCTGATGTTTTTTCATGATGAGTTGCCTGGAATAATACCAGATCGGGAAGTTGAGTTTACTGTTGACTTAGTTCCTGATGCTAAGCCAATTTCAGAAACCCTTTATCGAATGGCTCAAATTGAACTTTTAGAGTTCAAGGAGAAATTACAAGATTTAATAGAGAAAGGTTTCATTCGACCTAGCACATCACCATGGGGTGCTCCTGTTTTATTTGTTAAAAAGAATGATGGTTAACTGAGACTTTTCATTGATTATAGAGCCTTGAATAACATCACTATTAAGAAATAATATCTTTTTCCTCATATGGATGATTTGTTTGATCAGCTCCAGGGAGCTCAGTACTTTTCAAAGATTTACTTGAGATCGGGGTAACATCAGCTGAAGGTAAAGGAAGCAGATGTTCGGAAGACCGCATTCCGTACAATATATGGCCATTATGAATTTGTAGTAATGCCTTTTGGGATAACCAATGCACCCGCTGTATTCATGGACTTAATGAATAGAATTTTCCATGAGTTCTTGGATAAGTTTGTGGTGGTTTTTATTGATGATATTTTGGTGTTTTCTAAAATTAAAGAGGAGAAGAAAGACATTTATGGGTTATCTTGCAAACCTTAAAAGAAAAGAAATTGTATGGAAAATTCAGCAAGTGTGAGTTTTGGTTGAAACAAATTTCGTTCCTTGGTCACATTGTTTCTAAAGATGGGATAACTGTTGATCCTGCAAAAACAAAAGTTATGGAAGACTGGCCAAGACCAAAAAATGTAACTGAGATTCGTAGCTTCCTTGGTTTGGCGGGATATTACCGAAGGTTTGTAAGAAATTTTTCATGGTTATCTAGTCCAATGACTAAGCTAACATGGAAGGGTGTTATGTTTATCTGGACAAAAGAATGTGATGATTGTTTTCAGGAATTTAAAAGAAGATTGGTGAATGCTATAGTTTTGGCACTACCTTCCAGGAATGGTGAGTTTGTTATATACAGTGATGCTTCATTGAAATGACTTGGTTGCGTCCTAATGCAGAATGATCAGGTAATTGCTTATGATTCACAACAGTTGAAAACTCATGAGGTAAATTACCCTAAACATGATTTGGAATTAGCTGCTGTTGTTTTTTCTTTAAAAATTTGGAGGCATCATTTGTATAGAGTAAAGTGTGAAATATATACCGATCACAAAAGTTTAAAGAATATATTCACTCAGAAATAATTGAACATGAGACAGAGGAGATGTTTGGAATTAATCAAGCATTATGATTGTACAATTCATTACCATCCGGGAAAAGAAAATAAAGTGGCTGATTCGTTGAGTCGAAAAAGTAATGCTTCATTAGCAATGTTGCATTTGGAACATGATCCTTTTGTTAATGATTTGATAAACTTTTTCTTAGAAGTTTTTGGTGCAGGAAGTTCTTCTGTTTTGTTTCAGGTATCAGTGAAATCTTCTCTATCAGACAGAATCAAGCAAGCACAGAAGCAAGACAGTGAGTTGTAGAAAAAGGTAGAGCTCGTTCAGAAAGGTAAGTTGCATGAATTCAACATTGATAGTGATTGTGTTCTGAAATTTGGGAAGAGATTGTGTGTGCCTTGTGATTCACAGTTGAAGAGAGAGTTGTTATGTGAAGCTCATAGTTCTCTTTTTTTAGTTTATCCTGGCAGTACTAAAATGTACAGAGATCTGCGGGAGTATTACTGGTGGGATGGAATGAAAAGAGATATTGCTGATTTTACTATGAATTTTTTGACTTGTCAATAACTTAAAGTAGAGTTGCAGTTACCGAAAGGGATGCTTCATCCTTTACAAGTGCCAGAGAGTAAATGTGAGAATATATCCATGGACTTCATTGTGGGATTGCCGAAGACCCCTCGAGGTAATAATGCAATCTGGGTTATTGTTGATTGCTTGACTAAATCTTCTCATTTGCTTGTTATACGAGATACTTTTTCCCTATATCAACTTTCCCTTTTGTATCTTAAAGAGATAGTCTGATTACATGGAGTTCCCCTCTCCATTGTATCTGACCATGATCCCACGTTCACTTATAACTTTTGGAAAGGCCTTCAGAAGTCGTTGGGTACTGAATTAAATTTTAGTACAACATTTCATCCTAAATTAGATGGGCATTCAGAAAAAACAATTCAGACCTTGGAGGATATGCTATGATCTTGTTCGATGGATTATCAGGGAAGTTGGGACAAACATCTTTCTTTGGTTGAATTTTTATACAATAACAGTTTTCATTCCAGTATATAGATGGCACAAGTTGAGGTGTTATATCGTAAGCAGTGTCGAACTCTAGCTTTTTGGGATGAAGTGGGTGAAAGGAAGTTGATGGGAATTGAATTGGTAGAAGTGATGGCCGAAAAATTTCAGCTGATTCAGAAACACATGAGAACAGCTCAGAGTAGGCAGAAGAGTTATGCATACAACAGAAGGAAGGATCTAACTTTTGAGGTAGGTGATCATGTTTTTCTCAAAGTCTCACCATGTAATAGTGCGATGAGATTTCGTAAGAAAGGAAAGCTGAGTCCAAGGTCCATTGGACCATATGAAATTCTAGAGAGAGTTGGATCAGTTACATACCGGGTGGCTTTACCTCCAAGTTTATCTCAGGTACACAATGTTTTTCACATTTCGATGTTGAGAAAGTATATGCCAGATCCATCTCATGTTTTGAGTCCAGAGGAAGTTCAGCTAGAAGAGAACCTATCTTGTGAGGAACAACCGGTCCAGATTCTTGACCACATGAAGAAAGTGTTAATAAATAATGTGATTAATCAGGTAAAGGTTTTGTGAAAAAACCATATGATGGAAGATACAACATGGGAATCTGAAAATGCAATGAGGGATAAGTACCCACATTTGTTCGATAAGTAAATAAATTGCGGGGACAAAATTTTCCAAAGGGGGGAAGGATGTAACATCCCAAGTAAGTAATTAATAATTGATATTTTTATCTATGTCTATTAATGAATTAGATAGTGTTTTATAGGCTTAAAATAATAATAAATCCAAACTTAAGCATGGAATACACTAATATTTTTTAAAAGATTGTTTTACTGCCTTTTGATGGAAAACCATTTTTAAATCTATATTTTGTCAATTTTATAAGCTATGCTTGTCAAAATAAACTTATTCTTTATTATTGAGACATCAGAACTTACTTTGTGTGAATTTTTGGTATTTTTCAGACAATGTTCATTGTTTAATGAATAGTGAAAAATACTGCATCTTACATCAAAACTGATTTTGAATCTAATTTATTTATATGATTAGATTATATTTTGAATTGGTTTTAAAGTTAAATTAGAATATATTTTTACCATTTAATCTAATGGTGTTCATTAGGATTAATATCACTTTGGAATTGGGAATAAACTAATTCCAAAGTTTTCATAAATATTGTTTCAAAAAAAACCCGCTATTTGTTTTGACAACGAGAATTATTTTTAAATCAATTATTGCAATTTCTGTGTTTGGAATTTGGTAAAATGGATTACATATTAGTAATTAGAAGTTCCAAATTATGTAATAAAGACTCTTTTGTTTTTTGACATTATGAATAGTAATGACGAAAATTATCTTTAATTATCTTGATTAATGAGTAATCGGGTAGTTAAGGATAATAAAATAATATCATAATAATAAACAAATGACACCAACATGTGTCCTAATTCTACTTGTTGTCTCATGGACGACCATGGGATGTCTTGTGCCAATCTTGGGGACCCCATGGAATCAATTTTGTGGAAAGTGACTTGTTATCTTTTTATTTTTTTTAAAGAAAGTAAATATAACAAGAATATATCACCTGATTAAAACATTTTTAATTTTGTCTACATAGATGATATTTTAGACTATAAATATTCATTGGAAAGAAAAAAATATTTCCTACATCATAGTATTTTTTTTATAATTTTTAGACTTTAAATAAATTAAATTATTTATGACATCATGATGATGCAGCGATTAACTCATTAATAAAGGATTTAAATAAAATGAAATGATAATGTAAAATCTATGTCCTACACATGTCCAAAACCTATTTGATGGGTGTATTTCGAACCCTTATCACCTTACCCATGAATTATATCAATGTGGGACCCTTTTAATCCTAAAATCATTTTCAAATAACGTAACATTTCATTACTTTCCAACAGTGCCCCTCATATCCTCTTATAAAAGGTCCCCACCTCTACCTCCTTACCCACACATCCAAAGCCTTTGGCTCAGTAAACCCCTTACCATTTTGTCTCTCCACATCTCTCTCTTACTCCTTGAATCCTCAGTTTGGGCAGAAGTCTTCCCAAGGAAGCCTTTGAGTTCAAACCAAAGGGAGTTACCTGATTTTATGGTAATGTATTCACTTCAGTCCTTTTGTTTTATTTTGCTTCTCCAACACCCTAAACTCTTTTTATTCATTTATTTTGTAACAACTCTAGTATCTTCAATATACTATGATGTTTTTATAAGAATTATTCGAGCTACACTTACACACACATACATATAATGGTTAAAGGACATACTGTTTCCGTGGATGGTGAATTTATGCCTCCCGAAACGATGATTGTTCAACATTCTTTTAACACCTTCAAAGGTGGCTATTAAGATGACACTATATTTATATATGATATATAATATGTTTATGTTTTCTTTAAGATTCTTTATTTTTCATTTTGGTAATACCTTTATGGTTTCCATTATGGGTAAACGCGATATGGTCATTTATGGAAGTGCGGACTACCGCCCCCTCAAAGTGATTTGATTCGTCAAATACCCTATGTGGGACATATAAAGCATGGAGTTATGATATTGTATATGATATTACACTAGAAGTATTATATACCTTTATATCATTATGATTCCATTCTATAAAATACAAAATAGAAATGAAAGTAGCGTTCATGCGTACGTACGGCTTACCGTCTCCATGAACGGTGCATTTCATTTCTTACCTCTAAATGATAATTTAATATTATATATGCATATATATACTGGATATATATGATATATATGATATATACAACATTATTATAACTCTGGATATAATGGATACATGAACAACTTGTAATTATAAAGAGCATATTTTGACTCAAGTACCAATGATCGTTAAAACGATCGTTATTAACTAAAATAATTACATAGTGTTCATGACATGGTAATAAGTGATATAAAAGGAATAATGAACTTGAATAAATTTCTTAATAAAGTAGAAATTAACTCAAGTTTAATATTTAGGACATTAAAGAACGATCGAGTCCTGTCGGACCCGAGGTATGGGACTTCATCTCAATCTCCTTTCATTGAGGCATATTTTGTTTTATACAAAACCTTCTTTTATAAGGTGTATAAACCCCTTTGACTTTTACTTTTATTCAAATGGAATATTTTGTATACAAAGAGTTTACTAAATGACAAAAGGGGATGTTTTTGTCGTACGTATGCAGCGACAATGACTTCTCCATTGCCGTGACCATTATTTGAGTTTCGGCTTCCTCTACAAGCCATACCTTTTTTTAAAAAACAAAATTAAATACCGTGTTTTACTTTTCATTTATTTTGGTATTGAAAATGGTTTTTGTAATTTTTTTATATCAATGTTTTGTATTGATATCTTGTGATTGAAAGGTGGAAATGTTATGTTTCCTTTATGCATGTTTTATGTGATACGATTATGTTGAGGTTCTTGGGAATTATTATGAAGACAGGTGGTTCTGTGATAAACTAAGGGTGTGTGAGCCTGATATAGCTCTCTAATGCATTGGGTAATGTGAAAGAGTGAAATGTTAAGGTTTCTCCAAAAACGATTTAGTGAATATATTGTGATGTGTATTCCAAACGTAACCAAGAGGGTTACTCCATACGTAAGAATGTTATGAATGCCTCAAGTTACCTTTATATCTTATGATTTCTATGATTTATTCATGATTTGATGAGGTATGTTTAAGTGCTTATGTTTTATGGGTAAAGTATGATTTCATTATTATGTATATATGTACCCATGTTTCCTTTCCATATTTTTATATCCCTTCCTGAGCTTTTTATGCTCATCCCAAGTTTTTTGAAATGTTTTTCACAGGTCAAGGGAAAGGTACATGATATGATGATTGTGTCAAGGAAGTGTCAAGAAAGAATCCATGTATTATTTTAAATATGTTTCCATTGATGGGAATGAATAATACTATCTTTATGTAACCACTTTGTTTATATGTGGAATGTAATGCAAGTTTTATGATCTAATTATCTAAAACTCTAAACCCGAAAAGATCCTCAATGTGTAATATTATAATAACACAAGATTAAGTAATGTTTAAGGCTAGGGCCTTATATGAACATTCCTCTTAACCCCTTGTTTATATTCAAATCATGAGTTATCTCAGAGATAAGCAGGACAATGTTCGTGATTCCCTCTCCCATTGGATTGGGAATCTCATTAGTACAATCATCACATTTATATTCACATTGGTTGTTAGCCTGAGTCGTACTATTACTTTCCATTGGAGTGAATAAAAGGAATGTTAGGGGTAACACGTAAAGGTTAATCCAAGGACAAAACTAATGAATTATAAATAAATATTCTTTCCTTAACATATGAATCTATTGGATTTAGTCTATACTATCCTTGATCTACTTTCTAACATATATTCATGGGGAATTTTTTTGTCGCTTATTTATTTTTCATGCTATGATTGTGAATTTACCAAATCATATCCCTTGGGAGTGTCGTAAACAAGAGTGCATCAATGCCCATTTTCATGCACTAGTTCTCATTTGAGTCTAGCTCAAAGATGTGTTTTCGGGTTTTAACCCTAGGATACATTTGTGCTTGAGCTGCCTCTACCTTCTCATATCCAGACAAGGATGTATTCGCTTGATAAACCACTTAATCATATCTCACCAAACCTTATGTTTGTTTTTATTATACATAGTCTGGTCTCTAAGGATTCACTTGGGTTTTCTTATCCAAATCCAAAAAATAACTAAACCTATCCTCTGATACCAACTATGACAACCCTTATCTTTTACTACAAATTTAAACATAATTTATTACATAAACATCACTTGATACAATATAGAGGATCGAGAGATCCAGTTTATTTGGGGCTTAGGATCATTACCTAACACCTTAAAACATGAAATACAACATCTTTATTGAATCCTTCTTTTACATGACCACTACATTCCTTCGTACTTAGCATTGCAAGGGATAACTTGAGGACATGCATAAGAAAAGGGTGAGATATAAATCCCAGTAAGGGAATAATCATGGAAAAACATAAGGAATGCAATACATGTTAGACAATAGGAATATCAATATATCACAAGATATGCATAATCATAAGGAATTATAAATCATGATAATCATAATATGGAAATGTGGCAACAACACTTAACATGGAATTAGCATGAGCCATGGCTCATATCACATGGAGCATGAGTAAATTTTCATTTCACATGAAGTATGAGTAAAAACTCATTTCCCTTGAATTAGCATGAGTAAACACCCATTGCACACAACGTATGATGATACTATAATTTACCAAATTCATTGGAACTCTATAAGGGTGCACCCTTTATAAACATTTCATTTCATGCAAAAGTGTGCCACATGGATCATGGATTCATAAAAAATAATCATTTATTTCATGATAAAGAATGAGGAATTCATTTATGGAACATTATATTCAATAAGTAAATCTGCATAAAGGTTAATACCCTTGATAGAGAAATGGGTATGATATTCACTACACAATGACATTGGCTTAGAAAATCGGTGCAATTTCGACAGTGTAATGTCAGGACGTAAGAATTCATAAAAAAAGTTTATGAGAGAGAAAGTTTTGTATCATAATATTTACATGAAATGGAAAGTAAGGGGTCATATAGATATATGTCCCAACAAATGTAATGCAATTTAGAGTCATGATACAAAAGGATTTCTTGAATGTAAAAGAGGATAGAGATATTTCTTTTGGAGTTTTGGCATAGTAACTAGTGTACATGGGAGGCATTTAATGAGGGAGAAAGGGGTATCCCATCATTAAAACATAAAAATTTATTATGGGGGATTTTCTAAACCATACCCCAACATTTATAATTTAAATTAAAAGAGAATAGTAACTTAAGGAATATTGGACACAATTGAGAAAGGATGAAAAACCTTACTTGGTAGTCTTCTTCCAAAGGCTTGATAGAGGCTTGAGAGAGGATTATTGGGATCATGGAAAACCTTGGGAGGATTCTATAGAGAGTAGGGAAGATTTTGGATGAACTAAAGAGGCTTCGAGTGAGGAGGAAGTGAGAGATTTGGTGGGTTTTTATAGGAATGGTGAGTGAATTCTCTATTATTTAGTTTTGGGACACCTCACATTAAACAAATACAAACCACCAACCAGACCATGGTTTCTGGAAAAGGGAAGTGAAAAACAATATTTTATAAGGCCAAATTCCTAACTTCTTAAAATAATGGGGTTTCATATGTAAGGTGAGTCACACTCCCAAGGAAAACAATTTAAAACGACAAGATGTTTAATAAGTTTTGAAGGGTCCATTAATGCTTTGTAAAATAAGTCCAACAAACCCAAAATCAAATTATTTTAATTTTAAAACATATATTGGCTGAACATAAAGCTTATAGTATTTTATTACATCACTATTGGGTCATTATGATGTCATAAAAGACATTATATATTTAAACTGTATTTAATTTTTACCCAAAACATTGGATGTCTTGGAAAATTATGAAAAATTCACTGTTTGAGAATATCGATGCCCTAATTCTAGGAATAATATATATTTTATATAAATAATTTTATAAATATATTAATTTTCACTTTTAAAATAAATCCTTTATTTATCAAAAATTCATGGGTTTTGACAAAAATGACTTTCACACCTTAATAAAAATTATGATTGCATTCATAAAATTATACGATCATTTATATTTAATAAAAATTAATTCAAAAACCATAATAATATTTTATTAAAATAATATTTAATTAGAAAATCCATTAATTCATCAAAATATATTTCTTAGTTTAACATTAACTAAAACTACTATATGTGCTTTAAAAAAACTATTTAAAAGGTATCAATAATAAAATGAATTTATATTCATTATTAAATATAAAAATAATGTACATAACCATAGTGCTAAGGTCTTGTTACATAACCCCTTATAACACCCACATAAGACTTAAGAGTAAGGTCTGTGATGGTGACAAGCTTTTGGGGTGGCTCAGATAACATTTCGTGGGTGGTAATCTCTATCAACTTTCATTTCTCTCGTCGACAGTCCCACTCAAGCTTAACATATTCAATCTCGGCTTGGTCTTGGTCAAGGGAGAATCCCAATGATGCCGCCTCCTATCTGAGCTCTAAAAAATGGGCTTCATATGGGGCACATCTACTGGATGAGTCCATCTCTTCCTTTGTGTAAGTAAATTTGATTTGGTGAAGCCCTATATTTATATTAATCATGTTATCACTCTTCAATGGCTATATTAGCAACTCTCACAATTCATAACATAAAACCAAATAATTTGACATTTTATATAAAAAATTTATATAAAGAATAATTTAATTACATCAAGGGGTATTTAAATTGATGAACATTTGGGTTGTAACATTCTATATTTGTAATAATAATAATTTATACTATCTAATAATATTAACTTAATTTTCTCTTAACGAAATGTAAAATTGTAAAAATTATTTTACATTGTTTATAAAAAAATAAGGATAATGGAGATTAAAATAAATTAAACATATGTATTAAAATGAACCAAAAAAATAAAAATTTTGATGGTATTTCCATAATGAAACCATAAATGTTAATAATTTAGAAATTTTTCCATCCCAAATCATTTTTTTTAAAGTTCTTTCTGTGTCCTCTATCCCACTTATAAAATGTCACATCATATCCTCTCATTTACCCACTTCCAAAACCCATTGGTTTGGGAAATACAAGAGCAAATAACTTATATACATCCCTACCCTTATCATATATTTTTTTTTGGTAAAAAAATTCTTCAGAATGATTTTTTTTTAAAAAAAATAATTTTTCTAAGAGGTGGTAACATCCATAATCAACAGTTTTATTTTATTTCTTCTCCACATAATTATAATATTTTTAAAACATAATCACAAAATAACCTTATTATCTTACATATAATGATTTTTTAAAATATTTATGAACTACTTCCATATTATCCTCCCTTAAATAGAAATGATTATGTTGATTATTTTTATGGGGTACTACCCCCTTGTGAACTGACATAATTTATATTCCATAACCGACTCACACAAATGGATATAATGATGTATATTATTTTTATATATGGTATTTATTATATAATTATTATTTTGGAATAATAATATTTTATATAACTTCTAAAATTTCATTCCATGGATAATGTGATATGTATTTCGTCTGTAGGGTGAACTTCCACCTCGTGAAGCGATGTGATTCATTTTACCATTACTCTTAACCTAGAAGGAAATAAAGAATAATTTGTTATTTATATATTATATTGAGGACTTTTTAATAATTATCGAATAAAAATTTATCATAAAAATTATTACATTTCCATCCATTGAATAAATGATTACATCTTTCTTGTGTATCGTGGATTACCAGCACACAACATGATGTTAACCATTTTTCACCAATGATTTACATGGAATGTAAAAAAAGCTAAATATATTTAATATATTGAATATATATTAAATGGTATTGATTCATGAAAATTAATACACAATCCAATTCCTTACCATTTCACATGTTAAGGAAATTGTAGCATCACTCATGCAGAAGAATGGCCTACTATCTCTACAAAGTGATGTGATTCATTCTCTATACTCGAAATTCAATAATAAATATACAAAGGTATCTAATGATCAAAATTATATTTTAAAATTTAAAATCATTTATGATATCTTTAAAATATAAACTATGTTCTTGATTCTAAAACATCAAGATGAAACATGCAGGAGGAAACATGGAAATTAACACCTGAAATTATTGTGAAAATGATTTTTTTATTAACAAGAAGCTAATAAGAAGTTATAAGAAGATCATATAGGATATTTTAAATAATAGTATAATTATTAACCTAATTTACATTTGTTGGGTTTATGTGAATACTTAATTGATTATATAATACCAAAATTATGTGTGATAATAATTCTTATTTCTTTATGTTTTATTTTAACCATTCCTTGTTTGGATCTATACTTGGTACACATATTCACCATATTGATTACCTATCACCCCAATGATTCAATGTTATAAGGTTATCATTTAAAAAAAGCCTTCTATAAGAGACACATGTTAATTTATGAATCAAGTTTCTTATTTATGGTTCATGAACGGAACCTTTACAAATTATATCATGAATCCTTAATACCTCATGAAAATTTATGTCACAATTCATTTCTAACATTCATGGGTTTATGATTAAATAATTACCAAATTTGTAGGGTATACTTTCCTCAATTATACTATCTTGATATATATGTTATTTTATGAAACTATCTTCTTATATGAGGTTTATATACTACGAATTGGACATGTTATATCATTAATATAATTATATTCATGATATTTATTGTTTAATTTAATGTTATGGTTTGATGTGGTTATGATACAAAATCTACCAAAGCGGTAAGTGTTTGATGTCACAATCCCAGTGTTTGTTAGTAATATTTATGATTATTATATCAGTGATGAAATGTAGTGAAAAGTTTTTCATGTATTAATTTATAAAATTATATTTATTAATTTTGAATCTATGCATTGTGAATGTGTGAGGCTTTGAAGCCCAATAAGCCCAGAATTGATGTGTGATAAATATTAAAAATTGTAAAACCATTCATGAACAATTTTCCAAAAATATAAAAATAACTCTTAATTTGAGGATTTCATAAGTAATAAAAGGCCTACCTTGACATTAAAGTGTGGGATTTACCCTAGTTATGACAAAATATTTGTCCACATCTAGTGTTTCGATAAAGTGAAATCATGGGAGAAATTAATAAAATATAATAAAATATTGTATTATGATATTTTGTTGACACAAGAACCAATTTATTCTATAAATACAAAGATTTTAATAAACCCATATGGAGAGAAACATCAACTGGGGATTGAGAGGAACTTTTGGAGAGGAGATGTTGGATGATATTTGGATGATGTCATCAGATTGTGTTCAGATCATGGATCATGTGCCATTGGAGTTCATATATTTCACCAATGATGACAATGACAGACAATTTTTGGTTAGTTATGGATACAAACACCAGGTAGAAATTTCTATTTGTTTGATTCCCTATTTATCTATATAATAGATCATCATGGATCAATTCCATGAAAAAAAATGTTTCACGCATCAATGATTGATTTACCTTATGGTTGATTCATTTTTTAAGTGATTTATTTCCCACATAATTTGTCTAATTACTCTACAGTGGATCATGGAATAACTAAAAAAGTATTATGTTCATTCCTTATAATATTTAGGTTATGGTTTTCTACAATGTTTCATAACATGATCAACATTGGTATTTTCTTTGGCCAATTGTTTGATGTATATCAAGTATTCGATCATCGTATGACCATTCATTGGAAAAATGGATCATTACCACAGGTAATACATGCAACAGAGGCTGTTATTTTAGGATAGCTGATGATAGATATTGATCAATGGATTAACAAGACTAGATTAGAGGTATTTCATTTTCCTAAGTGGGGCAAGGTGACATAGATGATGGATGTGGGTTCCAGATCTATTTTTTGGATGGATTTCGAGGAGTGGGTGATAAAGAATTAGGTAAACCCTATATCATAATTTTTTGTACATGAATGATGGAAGATGGGGTGTATATAGGAAATTTGTAAACTGGGAAGGAGTTTATAGATAATCCCACCTTACATATCATGTAATATGGTACTATATTCTATGTGGGATCATATGTGAATAACTAGGGTTTATGCAGTGATAATAGGGATCTCACACCCTAAGGTCCCCACCACAATCAATACGAGCTTACCCTACATGATCGACATGTAACCAAGGGTGCACGATACGAACCCTGGCCACATAAACATTGTGTTACATGGGAAGTGCTGGAGTACATGAAAATAGTCAAGTGGAATGGGGATGGTGTTGGTATATCTCTACACCTCCTTTACATTTTAGTATATGGAATGTATTTGGTGTTATGCATTTAATGTGAGGAAAAAGAACAAGGGAAGACTAGAGATTGGCTTGACACAATTTGTACCCCCAGTACATGTAATATACCACCACTGAGGTTTTTTGGAGATGTTATTTTCTTCAGTATTCAACCATTATCAGTTGAGTATGTTCCATTGGTCAATACTCTCAATGGTAAAGTGAAATATTGAATCCACATCTTTGGATTGTAATACCATCTATAAAATGAGTCTCAAAGAGTGTTTTCGGTGACCCTCTATGAGAATAGAATGTGACCTATGCCATTCCTCATTATACACTAGATGGGGTTCGGGGAATCGGTATGACCTTTATGTGTAGATAGTTGATCCTCCAATTATTAAGACATTTAATATGGTTTATGGTATGATTTTTATAAGATATAATATATAATAGGTTGATCCATATTGGATTTTTGATTTCCCAATAAGTCATGGGTGTGATCCCATTTCTTGATATCTATGTCTTTAGAGACTATTTATTTATTCTTGGTGGGACTCAAAGATGAGGAACTCTCATATGAGTGAATTGGATGATATAATTTCTCATATTGTGGTGTATCATAGAATGAAAGTTTTATAGCAGATTGGAGTATAATCCTACGACTAATAGTTTGGTTACGATAGACTGGTGTAGTTGTTTCCATTGTGATTATATCTTGTTCTTATCATTTGATTTTTATATCCTTTCTATGATCTAAATATTCATGGTTATATATGTTTAGTGTTTTCAGGTAATCTTAGTTGGAATTTTTATAATCACCCAGTCATGAACTCTACCTAAACATATCATCTGTTATAAAAATTATTGCCTATTTGATGGTTTCCTAGAAGGATAAGGAATCCGTAGAGTATAGATTCAGATAGAAAAAATGAGGTTTTTTTGTAGTTTGATTTTATAATATTCCCCACCTACTAAGAAGGTTATACTCTTTTAATTTTTTTGGGCTCATGTTTTTCCCCTTTATCACTTTCAGTTATTTTTTGTCATACTATGATTGTGGGATTATATAAGTATGAATGCATAGGATTTAGTTATTTTACATTTAAATGTTGTATGGTCCTAGAGATATACGCATAAGAACATGTCTATTATGAAAACTCATTCCTTTTGTGTGATATGATTATGTGGAAAAAGTTTCTAGCACCTATCTTATTAAACGGGTGTATCAATTAGTTATTGTTCGATACTTTTCATAAAGGTTCATCATGGATTTGCATTGAATGATGCAATTCTATATTATGATTGGACTCTGTGAGATTGGGTTGGGTTTTATGAAACTATTGTTATGTGTTTCATGTTTGGATTTCAAGTAAAGGACCATAATATTGGGGTGATGGCTGACATATTCACAAACTAAGACTCTAATCGCAAAATTTTTTTCTAGATAATATAGACATTGGTTGTAGTGAAAATATTGGTACATGAATCAAATAGAAATGGTTATTTTTTTCCATATTCTTCTACAGTATTATCCCAAAATATAAATATTTTTAGGGTACATATTGTTTACTTACAGATTTTTCCATGAATGTATATAGATAGAATTCCACTACATTATCATGAGGTTGATACTCAATTGGATGAGGTCTCAATAGTTGGATTTTTACTAGATATAGTGCCATGGGGTAAAAAAATCCATACCCAAAACCATTGATAAATAGTTTTCACTGGATTTTCTAGCATAAGATGCATGTAGGATGATAGAACGAAGAGATTTCTATAGTTAGTGACCTCCCATGTTTCAAAGTGATCCAATCAACTATGTGGTTAAGGATCTTCTAGAGGCAATCACACAAGTTTTCATAATTGTGAGGATGCATGTCTATTAATATGGTGATTCTAATGGTGACTCTTCTTCATGAATCTTCTGGGAGATAAAGTATTTTGGTGACTTAGTTAAATGAAAATAAAACTAATTATTTTTAGTACCTTGAGTGTCTTTTCAGGGAGATGTTTTATCCATCCACATTATGATCTGTTCACATCTATGAACTTTTTCATCTAGAGTGTAGAAGTATGACCATGGAAGAGTATTCGGTAAGTTTTATTAATCTGTATTACCAATACATAGATATGGTGTGATATAATTTTCATATTTCAAACCTTTTAAGAGGTATTATGATGAGGAATTAGGGCATAACCAATATCTCTTTGCATTCCCACCTATGATGTAGTTCCGAAGTAATCCTTACTATTGGAAAGCATCGTGGTAGAGGAGTTTCTTACAGTGAGTTATAGTCAGGGGAGCACAAAATATGAGACATTAAAATTAGGTATATCATGATTTTAATAGGGATCTAGGCAAGTCATACACATCAGGTGATGATCCTAAGATAGAGGATCAGCAGTGCAAGGCTCCCAAGATGGTTCGTGTCAGGAAACTAAGAGGCAGATCTTTCTCATTTGATGGTAAGGGATATCTTTCATATTATTTTCTAACCCATTGTACAACTATTTATGATACGGTTGAGAAACCTCCAAGGAATAAACAGAGGTTGGAATATGTTGGTGTGTGTCATGGACAATGTGGTAGATAGGATGGTATAGTAGTAAGAGATTGTCTGAGGTTTCACATATTTCTACCACCACCTCTCAGGGATCCACATGAGGCGCAGTTAGTAGTTCATTGGGGTAGGGGACACATTAAAAACCCATAAATTCTAAAATAAGTATATTTTTATATATATCATATTAAACATGCATCACTGATGAAAACAATCTCATGAAATATATTTCATTACATTTAATATCATTGATAGCTTACAAAACTTGTAACCACGAGTATAAATGAATCATAATATTAAATAGCAATATTACATAGTAGATATATTTTTGTGTTTGAATAGAAATCAATAAATTATTAAAAATATGATTATCTTTGACTTGAAATAAAATAATAATAATTTATTATAAAGATACATGTTTTCTAAAAAATTATTTTCTTTTAAAGGACTATTTATTTGTGAATTACACACATAATTTGGAATTAATATTTACCTAATTTAGAAGTTCCATTTCTAAAACTTGAAATAATTATTTATATTAAAATATCCGAATAATATTAGGGTTGATGTTTTTTATTTTTTTGAATTATTTCATTTTTTGATGAATATTGAAATTAAGGAATTTTAATTGAAAACTGCATGTTCATTTATATTATTGGCAAATATAAATTTTTTGTTGAATTATTTTTAAAGTAAAATTTGTTCATTTATTTATCTATTAATAAAATTCGGTTCATTTCCTGATTTTCATATTATGTATTTATATAAAAAAATTAAAACTTTTGAACACTTTTTCATTGAAACCCAGCTTTCACATCACACCTCTAAGATAAAATTAAAATTAAAAATTTTTAATTATTTGAATTGAATTATTAAAAATATATTCAATATTTTTAATCTAAATAATATTTATTATTTAATAATTTTAACATATTTTTTATCATAATAATTATTATTAATGTTAAAAATCATTTACCGCGGTTGAGGTGAAATGGATTTACCTGGGGGTAAAACTAAAAATATATAAGTTAATATTAAATAAAAAATTATGTTAAATATATTTTATGAAAATATTTAGACCTTTTAATTAATATATCTTGATAATACTCCATTTTTTACCCTTTAATCAAGTGAAAAATATGGGTACACCATTTTGATTTCAAATATTACATGTTTTCCACTCACCTCACTTATAAATGGTCCGCTCTTATCCTCTATTCTGCACACTATCAAATAATTTATATCAGAAAATACCTAAAGAAATATGTTCCCAAATTCCCTCCCATTATTATATATTCCTTATTTTTTTTAATTTATCCTACCTTGGAATTATTTTGGTCCATAACTACGAGGGTTACCCAAAAGAGAGGTAATGATATTCTACGAGAATTTTTATTTTGTTTCTTCCTCAACCTCCATTAATTATTATTTAAAATTAATATGTATTAATATTATTATCTTAAATAAACTTAAATTTTATTATTTTAAGGGAATTACCATAAACCACCTCAACAGACATCAAATGGGTTATGAAATCATCATTCAGGTGTAATGTAGACTGCATCCTCACAAAGCGATGTGAATTATATTTCACTAACTATTTACATGGAAGGTAATGAGGATAAATTTAATAAAATAATGTAATATAAATGAAAAATTTAATATATTAATGGATTATTTGTCATTATTAAAATATAATATTTCATTTTCCTTCTTACACTAAAAAATGATCACATCTTCCATCTACATGTTGATTACTCCTTCATGAAGCAATGTGACACACTTCTCATCACAAATACAGATGAATGAAATCTGTGTGTATAAATAACAAAACAAGATAATATATATTATATAAATATAATTATGTAAAGATAAAATATTACTTATCTTTTTTTCCTAATGATCTTTGAAAAATGGAAATGTTACCCATGCATATGTATGACCTACTATCTCTATGGTCATAATATACATCCTTTCTAAAAAGTATATTTAATTATTAGTATTTATAGTATAATAGATATATAATATGGTATTAATTACATGAATATTATTCTCTAGATGGTGTAACTATATAATTTGTGCAAGAAATAGATCATTCAAAACAAAACAAGCATGGGGAAACAAGGTAATTAGCACTGAAAATAATAAAAATATTGAAGAATAGTTAACAAATGGGTGACAATATGTTATAAAATATAATATAACATGTTAAAAATATTAATATTGTATTAATATAATTTAGTTGTATTTTTAAAACCCATATATATGAAGTTAAATCATGTTCAACCCAATGAAGTGAGAGGCAAGGGGCTTCATCTCAATTCACCGTCATTGAGGCATATTTAAATGTTATACACCATATTGAATTTATATTTTTTATAAACTACCCCTTATAAATGTAATAAAATGAATAATTATTCTTGATGATATTTTAATTTTAATTTTTAATTACTTCATCCAATGGTATATAGCATTAGAGTAAATAATTGGTAAAGAATTTAATAACTTAATTTCTTTTTATTTGGATATATTACTCATTAATTATCTTTGATATTCTACGATTATGTATGAAATTACTTTTTAATATATTATGTTTTATTTCTAATTTATTAGGGTATATTTATAGATTACAACCATAATATATTCATTGATTAATCCTCGCTTCAACATTATGATCATTTAATGGTGTTATTTCACAATTTCATTTTAATAGTGAGTGTTTATATTTTAATTTCATTTGAAAGTAATTATTTGAAAAATTTTAAAAAAACCTTTCTTTTTATTATAAAATTTTTTTCTCTGTATTTTTAATGTAATAATTTGATTTTTCCACTATTTATACATAAAATGAATGAGATTATGTTTTAAGAAAATCTGTCCTTATTTCTCCCTTTGGTATGAAACCATTTTTTAAAAAAAAATTAAATGTTTTAGAAAATGTTTCTAACTATTTTAGAGATGATTTTTTATTGAAATTTCTTCCCATTTTAACTTTTTAAAAAAAGAATTAATGAATCTTCATGACATTTTGAAACCAATTTATGTTTGGATTTTACCGACAAAATGAATGGAATCATTATTTTAATTTGTATTGCATGAATGGAATTTCTAGTGGCCCGGACTTCTCAAATGTTTTAATTATTAATTTACAATTTTAAATGATTATTTTCCAAGAAATTATTTTTACAATATTTTGTGAACTTTTATTTTTTTAATGTAATGTTTGAAATGAAAAATATTATTTCGTCAAGAAGGTTTTAAAATATTTTTCATTGTATTTCTATTAAATAATGAAAACAATAATTTTTCTATTATTCCCATGGTCGTATGTTGTATTGATAAAATCCTTATTCTTCCTTCATATTATTTACATTAATTTTTTTCAAGGAATGTTTTGACATTCACTTCCTTGATTCATTTTCTCTGTCATAAACATTTCCTACAATTGATCACTTTTTTGTGGACATTAAATATCCAAAATATACCCATATTTTGTATAATGAATATGTTATTTCTTAAACTATTTTTAATTTATACAAACTATTTTCATCATTTAATGTATTTTTATATGGTGAAATATTGATATATATGTATTCCATAATCAATATATATATTTGATGATAAGGAATATTATTCATAAATTAAATCAATTATTCGATATATGATGAATACATTGGAAATAATGAAATGAGTTAGGCCTGATTATAGATAGCCCCCAATGTATCAATAGGTATCACGAGATATGTTGGCCAAACTATATGATTTTTTACCAAACCATTTTAATTTATTTGGCTAAAACAAATGATTTTGTACACAGAAGTTTTAAACTATATTATGAATGGTCTTACTGGAAGAGGTATCATGTTCCAGGTATAGGACATTAATAATTCAGAATTTATTAAATTAATAATTCAGTTATTATTATGTATGATATTTTTTCAATGATATTATCAATGGATACCATTCATTCTCATTTTATTGATAAAATGGAATGTTTTTTAGTTATTTACCTTTCTATATTAATTTTAAATTATATTATAATGATAGATAAGTTAATTAAATTGAATGTGTGTTTAGATATATACCATTTCATTTTGATTTCAAAAATCAATTCATATCATCTTCTAATTTACTTTACCCTTAATGATCATTTGAGCTCACCCATATTTTGTTTCTTTTCCTGAGGATTCCACAGAGAGTACTTCGATTTATGTGAAATTATATACTTTAGGGAATAATGATAATATTAGAAAAAACTTATATATTGTAATTTGTGTTTTTAAATATAATATTTGACTCAATTATGTATTGTGTTTACCAAAACTACTAAATTATTTGGTCCTTTGGATTACGATTACATATATCTTACAAAAATGTAATAAATCATACATCACCTATGGGTTACTAGAGTATGGGTCCCTACAGTTGGTATCAGATAATTTCTATTAAGAATACTATAAACATGATTTAGTGAACATAAATTAGGGATCATAAAAATATGATATAATTTGAGGATAAGTATAGAAGGACATCCTAAATATTTTTATGGAAGATATTATGGGGTTTTTACTTAAAAATAAAACCATGTTTGTATGATACAAGTGTAAATGTTTCTGATATAATTGTATATATTGTTAATAACTCTAAAACTCGAACATTAGGTTTGACTAGATCATCACTTTGGGCATGACAACTGGCATTTATGCACACTTGGTTCGACACTCCTGGTGTAATTTCATTGGAAAATTCACATTATCTTTATAAATAATTATGAATGATTTTAATTGATGATAACAAGAAATTTTCTAGGTCAAACCATATTTTACTTACATAGAAAATAATATGTCTCATTGGAATCATAAATTATTTTATTTGGTAAAAGTAATGTAATAATGACAATAATAACTGAGAATAAATTATGATCATGATAGATGAAAATGAATATTATCAAAAGGATTCATTTATAGTTTTTTGTTTTAAATATGGAGAACCATGGAATTATCTTTGTCAATGACAACATCTAAAGGTTAACACCAAGACCATGAAATGAATTCGTTAAAAAGAAAATGATCATTGTTTTTACTGGGATTCCATAATTATATTACAGAAGGCTTTGCACTAGTGTAATTTTGGGATAAGATCATGTGTCCTTTAAGGATTATTTTAATTTACAGAAGTATATATGTCATCATAAACTTATGAGTTATAGATAACATCATAGATTAATGAGTTTATGTTTGATAATACCTTCAAAGTATTAAACATATATTTTAATGTTTAATATGAAATGAGTTAACCAAGATTGTAGATATTTTGGGAGAAATTTATTCTAATACAACCCATTGGTTTAGTATATGTATTAGTGGAAAATTCATTTGAGGAATAATCCTTACACATTTTATGTACATTATATTAAAGGTATTGTAATCCATTAGGGTTTCCATGATCATTAATGAAATTGTAATAATAGTCAAATAAGACTATGAGAATTTTTAAAATAATAAATAAAATAAAATAATATGTATTTAAAACCATATTAAAAAGTGTTATATATTGATTAATTTTATTTCAAGTATTTCAATAGTATTTTTTGACTGTTATATGAATTATATTAATATAGTTATCAAAAAAAGAAATATTGCCATGTCAAGTAAGGATATAGGGATTTAACCCATGACTAATAGATGATAACGGTTTAACTCCTACTACTAACCTATGTGATATCATGGTTAATATGATATTAGTTAAATAATTAAATGAATAAATATTAATGATATACCATTTGTGTAATGATTGAGGTTCATATACTAATTTATTAAAATATATAACATATTATAACCATTTTTAAAAAAAATAATTAGAGGTAGAAAAATGACTTATCACTCTTTTATTGATCATAAAATCATTTAAAAGATAATTTTTTAACATCACACATAAAAAATAATTTTTTTATTCACTTAATGGAGTAATTGAATCATTGGATATTGATCAAAGAACAACCAATGGAATAAATTGTGTATATGAAATACAAATATATCAATTAAGTCTATTCCCTAATATTTTTACATAGTCAAATAATTCATCAACATTAGGAAAAATGAAATTGGAAAAAAATTTATCTTATTTTCTTCATATATAATGAATAAAATGTTATTTTAAATAATCTTTTATTTATGGGTTTTAGGCTATTAACATTCCATTGATCACTAACTTTATTGTAAGAAATTTCTTCTATTCCTCTCGAAAATTATTTATTTTTTTCAACCTTGTCTATATATTTTGATCCCATTATTTTTCTACTACATAGAAATATAGTTGTGTTTTAATCAAGATGATCTTCATATTTACCTGTCTCTATTTTTATGAGGATATTTTTTAAACCCATATTACAATGTGGGTTTTTCAATAATCGTATAAAAAAATGTCATACCCTTTATTACTGAGACAAAGTTAAATTTATGAGGACACAATTTATTTATGATTCTTTTAATGTAACACAAAAAAAATTATAGAATAATAAAATTTTATACGATACCATATATGAACACAATATAGATTTAAAAAAACAATGAAATATATTTTGTTAAATTTAATCTCTTTGATAGTTCGCAGAACATGCTACCTAGAGTCTAAATGAACTATAATATAGTATACCATTATAAAATATTAGTTATATTTATGGGTATTAAGAGTACTGAATAAATTAAAAAATAGTCATATATTTATTATAATTAAATTAATAATCATTTAAAATAAAAATAATTGTTTTTTGAAAAAACTATTTTTCTTAAATAAGGTTTAGTTTAACATTGCACACATATTTTCAAATTATTCTTTTAATATTCTATAAAATTATTCTATAAAATATAATTAAATTTTGTAATAAACATATAACAATTATAATAGGTGGTATTGTTTTTCATTTTTTTTGAAATGATTCTTTTTAGGATGAATATTAAAAATTACATTATTTTATTTGAAAATATTAATTTTGTTTAAAATTTTTTTGAAGAGAAATTTTATGATGAATTTATTTTAATTTAAAAATATTTCAATTATATATTTATATATTAATCTATATTATGTCATTGGAAAAATTTTCAAAATAAATTTTGATGTAAAAACATCATAAACTTTTAATCATTTTCTCTTTGAAAGAGCACTTTTTCATCATGTCTAAGAGAATAATTTTAAATTATTTTTTCTTATTTTGTAAATTGAATTTCTAAAAAGGGATTACAGAATTAGGATAAAATTATTTATATTATATAATAAGGTCAACTTAAATTTTTTACCATATTTAATAGTAAAAACAGTAAAAAAATATTCACCTTGATTGAGCTAAAAATGGATTTAACATGGGGTTAAACTAAAAATATAAAGTTTAATATTAAATAAAAATTATTTAAAATATATAGGGTCTAAATATTTCAATCATATAATATAATGTATCTAAATACTCTATTTATAACCCTTTTGGAATGTAAAAACTGTGTATATACCTTTTTCTTCTAAAACATTACAATCGTTCCACTCAGATCACTTATAAATAGACACCCATATCGTCTTTTTTACACCATAATACACTTTTGGTTCATCTAAGACATTACCAAATAACATCCAAAATTCCTTCCCCCATCCTAGAATCCTTAATTTTGGAAAAAATACAACCTTTGAATGATTTTGTCTCAAACCAAAGTTGGTTAGTTGAATAAGAGGTTACGTTCACCAACATGTTTTTTTACTTTAGCTATTCCTCATCCTACGTAAATATTTATTCCAAAATTAGGATATAATAAAATTAGTTTCATACATATATAGTTATTTTTTAATTTAAATTGAGTGGCCTGGAACTCTGTTTACATCCATAAAATGTGTTATGAAATCATTATTTGTGTGTAAGACATACTACCAGCACACGAAGGGATGTGATTAATTTTTCACAAATTCTTTACATGGAAGAAACTAAGGATAAAGATAAAAAATATATGTCATATACATGATATAATTATGATATTCATGAAATATTAACCATTATTAAAAGATAATGTATTATTTTATTTCTTTCACTGAAAAATGATAACATCATTTGTATATGTGTGGACCATTGCCTTCATGAAGTGATATGACTCTCTTTTAGTTACCACAACTCATTGATGATATATATAAGAATATTTACTGAAAAAGGATGATATATATTATCATAATATGATTTATTAAGGATATAATTTTACATAACCTCTTTTCTATAATAATCATTGAGAATTGAAACATTACCCAGGCTTAAGTATGACCTGCAGTCTCCATGATCATATCATGATCATTTATAAAAATCAAATATCATGATGGATAATAAAAGTAAAATATACATATATATATATATATATTAATTATGAAAATATTATTATTTGTGAGATTATAGAACTATATAATACGATCAATAACTAGATCTTTCATAATAAGCATACATGAGAGAACAGTTTAATTAAAACCCCAAAAAATTAAAATAATAAATCATAATTAACAAATGTGGGGTAATATGTTACAAAAATGATAATTTATGATCTTAAAAGTATTAATATTGTTATTTTATATGTTAATAAAATGTTTATAAGACCCCTAAAAGATATTAATTCACATTCAACAAAAACAATGAATGTTTTATGGGACTTTGTATCAATTTAACTTCATTTAGGAATCTTGTAATTTTATGCACATAATTTCTTTTATATGGTATATATAAATCTCCTTTGAAATTTAATATCAATAATTAATCATTATTCCTAATATTTTAATTATTAATTTTAATTATTAGATCCATGTTTTTTTGACATATGATTTTCCATGTGGTAAATAATTTGATTAGTAAATTTATTTAAATTATGTAATATTACTTCTATGTCATATTTTATATTATATGATCATGTGTAAAGTAACTTTTTATTATGTTATTCGGTATTTTTACTTATTTTATTTCGATTGATTGTTCACATAGATAATTATTTCATTGATTTATCATCACTTTAATGTTATGATCATTACAAGTGTGTATTTCACAATAAAATTAAAATTGGGATAGTATATACATGATTTTCCATTAAAATAAATCATTTTATCATTTATTAATAAACCATTTCATTTTAGTATACTATATTTATTAATGAAATCTTTCATGTAATAGTTTGATTTTTAACTCTATTCTACTTAACATGATTGAGATAATGTTATTAAGAAAATATGACTTCATTTCTTTGTTTAGATGAAAACCCATTTTCTTTTAAAGCCATGATTTATGAAAAAAATTTAAAAAAAATATTTCATTTCCATGTTATATATTAAAGAATTTTTTACCAAATTTTTACGTTAAATTTTTTTTTGGAATCTTCATGACATTTCATTGAAATTCTTATTTTTCATTAACTAAAAAAGATAGAGGAATATCTGTTTTAATGTGTATTCTAGGAACTTCATTTTATGATTACATGACAACTAAAATGTTATATATAATCCATTTTATGTTTCAAAAATTATTTTTAAAGAATATTTTTTTCCAAAAAATTTATGAACATTTAGTTTTACAAAGTGATTTTCAAAATTAAAGGGGTAATTTCCTCAATAATTTTTTTGAAGAACATTTTTTGTTCTTTCATTTAATCAATAAAAAATAAATCTCTATTCTTAATTCATGAGGTATTTTTTGTATTTATACCATCCCTACTCTTCTAGATTGTTTATGATCATTTAAATAAATGGAGTTATTTTCATTCAATTCCATAATTCATTTTTTCTTTTTATTTACATTACCGTAAATTAATCACTTTATTTTAGACATTAAATTTATCCTAAATAACCATTTATTTATTATGGATATGTTATTGATTAAACCATATATCATATCTACATATAGTTTTCTACATTGAATGTTATATGTTTATCTTTGGAAATATTTATTAATATTTATTCCATACATATACTGAATTTTGATAACAAGGAATATTTTTCTTGAATTAAATATATTATTTGATATTTGATGAATGCTTTGGACATGTAGAAATGGGCGGGGTGTGATTATAGATAGATAATTAATGTATCCACAAGTCTCATGAGGAAAATTAATAGGCTACACTAGATGAGTATGTACCATGTAGTTTTAAATATTTTTTACAAACCAAATGAGTTTTTACCCAACAGTTTTGGAACATCTTGTGAATGGTCTTGGATGTAGACATATGATGTTCCTATGACATAAAGCCTAATAATTAATCATATTCAATATTAATAATTCATTTATTATTATCGAATATTTTTCACAATTATATTATCAACGAGAAATTTTTTTTCTCACATTATTTATTAAATGGCATGTTTTTCAGTTATTTACAATGCCATAATGATTATTCAATATCTTATTATAATATTTATGTTATTAAAATATCATTCATGTTTAGTTATTTACCTTTCTATATTGATAATGCTAATTTATTCATGATATGAAACATTTAAATTAACCCATACTGATCATTTGAGATCACCATTATTTTATTTCCTTTCCTCAGTATTCAATGAAGTATATTATGATTGATGTGAAAGGATTTTCTGGATGAAATAATGTTATTATCAAAAGTTAATTATTGAAATTTTTGTTTTCAAATGTAATATGGGACTCAATTATGCCTCTATTTTACATATACTACAAAACCATTATGTTATTTTTTATGTAATTCCTTTTATCTTATTACAATATAATAAATAAAACATCATCTATGGATTAATGGAGTTGGGGTCACTACAATAGTTCAAAGACATGGAGGCCAATGAAACCATGGCTCTAGATATGATATGAGGAACGATGTATGAATTTTATACCTTATCTCTAGTACTGATAGTTATATATGAAATTCATTCCTTTCATTCCACTTATCAATTTTAGAATATATAGATTCAGTGGAGCCTTTGGATTCACCCTTGCCCTTAGAAACTCTGACATGAGATGACTCATTGATTCCACACTTCTTCCATTATTTGTATCTTATTATTGGAGGAGATATCTTCATATGTGATCTCATTTTATGTGAGACATGGATTTATGATTTTATCATTGGTATGCATTGTCTACAAATAGTTTTTGCAAAGATTAATTTTATTTATTGAAGAATAATATGTTGTTGTAGTAACTGAAATAGGTTTTACTTTTTCAGTGAATGGGTGACATTGGTGGTGTAGGATGAGATCATCTGTAAGATATTGTATCAGATTACTCACCATTTTTACAACACAACTCTTAATGAAGCCTACGATTTTGGATAAAATCATACAATGGTATTGGTTGCGTATGAGGAAGTTTCTATTGAGGAAGTTCTAGGCTTACCACCCCACCAAGAGATAGACAAATTTATTGGATAACTGATATATTGGATGCCACCTGCATTGCTTTACGATCTGAAGTGTTAGTTTGAGTACTTATAGAAAAATGGTTTTGTGATACCTAGTGTTAGCCATTAGAAATCCCATCTTTTTTCGCAAATAAGGTGGATGGGAGTTGAGGTTATATTTGTATTATCAGAACTTGATCAAGGTGTTCATTTATAAGAAGAATCCAATACTGCGGATCAATGGCCTATTCGATTATTATACAGGGACATCATGTTTGTAAAATCTTGACCTTAGATAGAGCTATCTCTGTCTATGATTATCATATGAGGATATAATTAAAACATCATTCACATGTCACTACGATCACTATGAGTATTTGATGATTATTTTTGGCATGAAAACAACCCATGATTCCGAATGGGACTCATGAATCATATCATTTATCCATTATTAGACCAATTTTTGTTGTTATTAATTGAATATATCCTAGTTTAGTTGGTATCAAAGGATGTACATATGTTCCACACAAGTATGCTCCTGGAAGAACCTTGATAGAACCGATATTATGAATATTTGTTGATGTTTTAGTTTGGGATTCGATTGATCCAATTCCTAGGACATGTAATCTCATAGGAAGTAGTATTAGTGGATACAGAGAAGGTTGAGGTTGTGCTAAATTATAAGGCACCCCAGAGTGTTACATAGGTTCAATGTTTCCTTGGGTTATAAGTCTACAATAATAAGTTTGTACCTAATTTCTCCAAAGACGTAACACTATTTAAATGATTGAACAAAAAAAGGAAGCCTTCTCTGTGGATAGATAAGTGACAAAAATGTTTTTTTGGAGTTGAGAAATAGATTGGAATGTTTCCCCATAATGGGATTTATTTATGAGGGTGTTGAATATGTAGTTTTTTCGGATCCCTTTGCGACCAGACATGGTTTTGTTCAAATGAAGTGGCTGGTAGTGATTTCCTATGGGTCTAGGTAGTTAATACCACATAAATAGTATTATGACACCCATGGTCATTATAAAATTATTGTAGTCTTATCCCAAAAAATTTGGTGACACTACCTTAAGAGATAGAGTTTTATCATATACTCTTACCAAAAATTCCAAAAGTATATCTTCTCTTAGTTGATCATTAAATAATAGAGATATGATTTCTAAAGTTCCTATAGTAAAATTATATCACGATTGTCAATACTTTTGGAAAGGAGAATGTGGTGGATGATGCTCTTAGTGTAAGATCGTGTTCTTAGGTGTTGGTGTAGTTTTTAGATTAGTTAGCCTCATTACATTTTACCTTATTAGAAAAGTATGGTGCTTAATATCATCATTAAATAGGTGATTCCCTACCAATTTTATAGCATGTTAAGAAAGATTAACCTAAAAATACATACATTGAGACCTTATATTCTCAGATATCTCCTACACGCGATATTGATGGATTTTATGAAGGTGGGGATAATGTTATCCTTTTTATTAGAATAATGATGGAACCATTGATTTTCTAGAGTGATGTTATGATGTGGTTTCATACATCCCCTTTAACTATGAATCCTAGGCTGGAAACTATGTATCAATACGCATCCTGTGGTGTAAAACATGTATCAAGACCTCTGACATCAATTTTGGTGGTTGTGTATGAAGGGATGGGTTGTAGACTTCATCTCTCAATGCCTCACTTGTTAAAAAGTTAAGGGTGAGCATAGGGATACATAAGCTATATCTCTAACCCTTCATGTGTGAGAGTGGAAATGGGATTAGATGTGCATGGTCTTCATGAAATGTGTTACCATCTTCATCTAGGGGACAAAATTCCATCATGGTGATCACAGAAAAACTCTCCAAATAATGCCACATCTTAGATATTCGTTAGTAGAGTTCAATAGAGATCGGGAGAAACTTGATAATATGAATGTAATTCAAGCTCCATGGATTTCCCTCATTGATCGTTTCAAATTATGATTCTCACTTCAATTATCTATTATGAAAAGGATTTTAGAATGGATTTGGTAATTGGTTTGTTCAATCTAAGAGATTCACCCCTATAAAGATAGTAAAATTGATTATACAATTTATTTCATGGAGGACATGACATTGTATTTCATGTTAGGATTTGGCCATAGTTGGGATGATCAACTACCCTTGGTATAGCTTGTTTGAAAAAATAGATACCTTTCTCCATCGCAGTGGAACCATTCATGGCCTTTTATTGGGAACCCATCATGACACCACCTTGTTGGACTGATCCAAATATGTTAGCACTCATGGGACCCTAGTTTATGAAATATATGATAGAGAAGTTTTATATAATCTTCTAGTGGATGAGGATTGAATATACCCATTATAAGTCCTATAAGGACCTAGGATGGAGAAATATCAAGTTCAAGGAGAGAAAACATGTGTTCATAATGATCAAATGGCAATGTGTATTATAAATAATTGGTGGGTAAAAAAAATATTCAAGATTATTTTGCCTTTACAGATTCTTCATAGAGCTTGTGAGGTGGTGTACTTCTTAGCTCTACCACCACAATTATACCAAGAACCTGAAATGTTATCTACATCGTCCCAAAGGAGGTATTGGCACTACTGATCACATGATATCAATTGGGGAATATGTACATCAAGGATGGGGATTCAATTATTATATAATCAATGTAGATCAATGATCAGCATGAGGGGATCCTTATTGGTTGATCAATTCCCATAATGTGTGTCTGGTTGGAGTATAGGAATCATTAGAAGGAGACCATAGAGTGGGAGACCCAAAATGATCCCAGAACTCTAATATTTTAGAGTTGGTAATTTAATTTTTTGGATAAGAATCCCTAAGGAGGGGTTAATGTAAAAGAACCATTATATTTCTATGAATTACCAAGAAATATTATATAGATTATTTTTTTAGTCAAGTGCTGTGAAAGTGTTAGATTATAAGGACCGATGAATATGTAATTGAAACTTAAAAAATATTAAAAATATAAATATCACATGCATATAGAATTTATGAAAAAATTTGAATAAATCATAAACAGAGACCTAGATCGGGAATATGAGGACATATTTGAGATTAGAGTGTTTGAATTGCCCTATGAATTACATAATAATTATCAGTATCATGTGTTTTTTTAAAGTGTAGATGTTATAAAATTAATAAAATAAGATTGCTTATTTACTCATTTTATTGGATTGAATAATAATCCCACTTCCTCTATAAATACATGGATATTCCTTAATACCTAGGGTTATCCACATAACTTAGATATTGACAGTAACTGTTTAAGGGGAGAAAATTGAGGATTATTTGGAATAGGCATCAGATCAAGATCAGAACCAGGATTGTGCACCAATGGAGTTTGTGGATCAAACCAATAAAAGTATCACGATACTATTCTTTTTCAATGATCAATCCAAATTAAACATAGGATTTTTATTTATTTTTTCCATATTTAATTTATCCCAATCAAAAAAAAGATCAATTCTAAATATAATAATTGATTCTCACATCAATAGTTAATTTAATTTATGGTATATTTATTCATTCATTAAATTATTTCCATCTTTGTTCATCTAACTATTTGAAAATATGTCAAAGTCCAATAAACAAACCTACAGCTTAGTCCTAACATATTTTGGTTTATTAATTACTCCCTTATATATCCTCTTGATAATCATTATTTTTTTCTATATCCAATGGTTTTAAGAATAACACAAAATCAATTGTTTTATGGACGTTCTAGTGAAATCAATCATTAACACGGGTAAGACATGAAATTGAAGCTTCCATATGATGATTAAATAATTCATTGGGTGATTTATAGATATATATGAATGAACCAATGTTATTTTATTTATCTATGTGGTGGATAGTGATATAGAGGATTGATGTGGGTTTTTTATCCTTTTTGGGGCCAGAATATAGATAATGAGAGATGATGATCCATGTCTACCCTAGATCAGAATTCTATTAACATGATTTATGGTAAAGGAGGTGGATCTAGGTTACGTAAGAACCAAACGTCGGATTTTGGATAATCTCATGCTATATAACATGTAATATGGTGTTACATGCCATATGGGACCCCTTTTGTAGAGATAGGGTCTCAAAGATGAAGGGAAGGATCTTACATCATGTAGTCCATACCACCCACCATGTAACCTACCCCTAGAGCCCTGTCGTTTTACCCATGAAACATGGTTAGTAACATAGACATGTACATGAGGTGATACACAGGAAATATAGAATTACATCGATCTATACAGACAACAAATACATGGTGTTAGTAGAATTCTACACATTGTTTACCCATTTGTATATGTCGTATGTATGGAGTTAAATATTTTGTGTGAGCTGCATCACATAGGAAGAGCATGGGATGAATGGACCAGTCAACTTATCAAAATACAGATCATATACCCTTACTGAGGGTGTTTAGACCACTTATTTTCATTATTATTGTACCAGTATCTATCGAGTATCTTCCCATAGCATATCCCCATTATGTTACAATATGAGATTTCATCCAAATAACTGTATTGTTTTCTCGTTTAGTGGAAAATTATCAGATTGAGTTTTTTGTGTCCCTCCATGAGACCAGAGTCTGGTCCTATATCATTCCATATTATTCCCTAGTTGGGTTTTTTTTAAAAATGGTACTTACATGCATTAAGTGTTGATCCACCATATAATAGTCTGTTTTAATAGGGCATGGGTTATCATTTTATATGATTCTCAATACAGATGGTTAATCTAGATTGGTTATATGGTGTCCCCCAGTAGTTTGGGGTGTGATCCACTATCTGAGTATCGAAGTCTTCAGAGAACATCAAATTTTACAAGATGGGTCCCTCCGATCATGACTTCTTTGATGACTGTCTTTGATAATGTCATGGATCAAGGTCATGGATCTTATGGAATAAGAAATGCCAAGAAGATTTGTGTGGAATATTTTTTATGGAAGATTAGTTAAGACTGTTAGAGGTACGATGTCTAACTTCATTCTATCTGGACTTTTACCTTTATTTTATATCCTTTAGATGAATATATTATTCTTTATTCTATGTTTTTAGTGTTTTGGGGTGTCCTGCTGGGTATTTTTATACTCATGCCTTCAACGTATATTCATTCATGTGTCATGAATTATGAAGAAAAAAATAATTTAAAAGTGTGCTGGGAAGATATAGAGCTGGAGGGGAATTTATAGAGTTTTAAATAACAAGGTTTTTTGTAATTGGTTTCATTTGATAGTATCCCACGCCTTCTGAGTAGGTTGGACTATCTGTAGTTTTTTTAACTTGTATTTGGCCCTTTTGTAAATTTTAGTATGTTATAATTGTACTCTGATTGTTGGATTGTAGATGTATGCATGAATTATTATTATTATTATTACATTATAGTGTTTTATGGGATTGAATATTTTTTCATGTGTATAGGTACACTTGAATGTTGTCTCTCAAGTGTGTGATATTCCTACTCAGTGTAGGTCTCAAGCCCCAAGCCTATTGGTGGCGGACATGGGTTTGTCACCATATGGGCACCATAAAGCTAAGTATTGATGTGAAATATTATTATCTAATTCTCAATAACATGCTGAATTTTTTATACTCTATTTATTCCTTTAGAATGCAAGTTTTTAGTTCATTTTCCTCTCTTTATGTATTCATTATTCTATATGATATTTTTTAAATAAAAAAAATTATCTCTCTTTTTTTATTAAACAACCATGTCTCTTTCAGGTCCTTTTCAAGCAAAAACGTTTTCAAAAATGAAATAATGTTACAATATGATTCTTTTAGTAAATTTTTCCCATTTTTGGATTTTTGAATAATTTATTAAATAGTTTTTTATCTCATTTTTAAAAATAATTCCAAATTTTATTATATTAGAAAGTGAAAGGAATATTTGTTTTAAACCTATATGACATGAATAGAATTTCTTGTTATCAAGATCATTATTTGTCTAGAACGTTCATTTATAATTTTCCAAGTATATTTTCAAAGAAATTTATTATAATAATTTTTTTTTGAAATTATTTTTTTTCAAAATTCATTTTCAAAGACTAAAGGTTATTTTTCTAAAGAATATATTTTAATGTACATCTATTCATCAATGTAAAAACATTTAATATTTCAAAATGATTCTAAATTCGTTATATATATCCCTAATATATATAACTATCTTATAGTACATTACTTTTTTTGTGTAATACATTCCTTATGATTATTTCCTAAATTCCTTCATCCTAAAATTTCCTACAACTATGATATGAAGCAAGATTGTTAAACCCATTTTCTTTATGTGGGAAATTATGATGTTATACCTTTTGATTGATTTCATTTATGTTGAAATCATAGATCATGGACATATTATTATTGGTTCACCATTTAGTTCTATAATATATTGGGTAATGTTATTGTTTCATGAGACAACATGTATGGTATTATAGAATAAATATAATCTACTGTGTGACTTTTTTCCTCCATGTGATATTTTAAATATTGTTAGCATTGAATCATATAAATTTATGTTATATTATATGTTTTTTTACATTTCCAAAAATCTTGTTATATTTTTAAACAATTTAATTTAGTTTATGCTTCCATGTGATTACTCATGGGCCTTCTCTTTTATGATATCATATTATACCATTGACTCACATGTTGTGATACCATATCATGTTTATTTCTATACTGGTCTCCATACCTCACCCATTTCTTTTATTTATTACCCTTGTTATCATATGTAATTTTAGAAGGTAAAAATGATTTTAGGATCTCACTAAGGAAAAAACAAATGTTGTATCTTAGTTTACTTTGATGTATTATGATTATAGTCATCGAAATCCACATGGACTTTTCAATCCTCAATATTTATTTAATTTATATTTTTGTTAAAATTTTGTAATAATATATGTAAAAGGATTTATTTTCTATAATATTCATATTTAATGTATCATGGATATGTACTAGTATTTCATGTTGTACTATGTTTATATATCTAGATATTGTTATTAATGAGTCAATCCACTTTTATACTTTCAATATAAGTTGTTTTTGTTAGATGGATGTATTATAAAATATTTCCACAAAAATCTTTTATCGCAAAGTGTTGTTTGTAAAGTATGGTATGTAAAAATGTATTAAATTAATATATAGAGATGGAACTTTAGTAAATAAACATGAGACATGAAATAATAATGTAGTCATAGGAATAATCATATGAATAATGTACAAAAATAATAATTGAAAAACATTATGAATAATAATTTTCAGTTACACAATTTTATGTTGTGAAAAAATCCATGTATGTACACTCAATCATATTGTGAACGAATGTATGTATTCTTATGCATCATTATCATTAGAGATATATAGAAATAACAAAATACATGATATGATGATATTAGACCCCACCTATCATCATCTATATATATCAGTTTCATATGAAAACCAACCATTCATTATATCATCATGAAATCATAGAAAAAATGGGATTCATTCAAGAAATCATAATGATCCCATTGAAATAATATATGTCTCAGATCAATTTTAAAAATATTCCAATAAGTAAATCTTTATTTATTCCATAAATAATCATAAATTGATAAACCCATGGAAAATAAACTTCCATCAAATAACATCATGTAACATTATAGGTAAATACCATTTAATCAATAAAATAATGATTATAGTATATACATCATATAGATGAAGGGTATAAAATTAAGAATATAATTTATCCTACTTAATCAATGTAGGTTTTCTTGGTTCACAACCTTCAATTATTGGAATCAATAATAATGAATTCATAGAAGAAATGAATTAGAAAAAAAAATTGGGTTATACAAAAAAATTGATTAGGAAAGTCATAGTGTGTGACATATAATATCTTGAATAATGAAATACATTATATAATTCATCCCAAGGAAAATATAGATGGTTACATTGGTAAATTATCATCAATTACGAATAATATATGTCAAAGGAAAATGATTTATATATAAATAATTTGACGGAGGTTTGGAAAAACCATTTAATAAATTAGAAATACTCATGATCATTTGAAATCATAATAAATAAATTTTTTAAATCACATAGGAAAATAATTTTTATTTTTTAAAATAATAAAATATAGATAAAAATATTAAAATAAAATAATTTTTATTTGGAAAAATGATGTGTTCCTATATAAAAGTTTTAAAGTGATTATTTTTAGTATATTAATAAAATGATGATGTTATTTTAACATTCAAAATATATTTTTGTAAATTTTTTATGGACAAAATTAGAAGATATTTAACTTTTAAATTGAAACATTAATAAATGATTCATTGAAAAATAATTATAATTATCAACTATAAGGTTTTGAAGAAAATATTTTTAAATACCTTTTTTGAAAAACCACATTGGTAATAGAGTATTTGATGTTAAATTTCAAAGGGGTGAAGTTAATTATAGAAATAATATAAGTCTATAAATATTAGTTTTGCCTAAAAGAGAGGAAAACATTATCAAGACAAATAATATGGAAATTAAAAAAAATAGCCAATTAAGAGACTTTGTTCCACTCATGATAATGTTATAATTTCAGGTGGGATAAAAGGAAATAAAAAATGATAAAATTGAATGTTGAATTTTCACCAAAAATATAAAAGGGAATAATATTGAAAATGGAAAATTAATTAGTGAAGATAAAAAGGTCGAATTTGAAAAGAATCTATTTAACTCAATGAAACAATATTGAGTTACCAATGTCCCTTATGAAGAAAAAAGGAAAACATACTAAGAAATCATGGAAAAAGGTCTTCATTTTGTTAAACGTTAAATAGAAATATTTCAAGATATAATACCACATAATGAAATCATAGGAAATTATTTACCTAGATATATGAAAGATGTTCAATAAGAAAAATTATATCCCAGTGAATGATAATTGAGTTATGAAAAACCCTAAAAGTTGTGGATAATTTAAATTAAAATATATCATTAGATAGATCCTAAAATTTAATATAAAATATAAATAATAAAAAGTTATATCATGATATAATAACTCAAAAAATCATAATAATCCACACATAAATCATATTATGAGTATAATATAAAACCTATCTTAAATTTCAAGACAAAAACACTTACAACTTTTGTAATTTTGAGTCAAAACCCCATGACAGAATTAAAATTGAATAAAAACATCGAAATCCCAAAATATAAAGTAATCATAGTATAAAATGATAATTGAAATTTATTTCCACCATTTAAATGAAATCATGGTATATAACATTAACTTCTCTCATGGAATTCAAATTTGGTCCCATAAATCCCATTACATGATCCAGAGATGTTCTTACCATTAGATTAAAATGTGGAATAATAAAATTAATTTTATTAGATACCTTTATATAAACTTTATTTATATATATTTTATTTAATATGAACAATATATTATCTAATTAAATTTATTATTTTTTATTTTATTCCATATGTGTGCATAAAAATTGAATCAATGTCAGCTTATTTAAGTGATTTTCGAGATCAAATATGATATCATAATTTTATATTGAATAATTAATACAAAAACTATAGATGAAAAAAACCATAATTATTTTCAAATTGATATATAATAATCTTAGTATTTATGTTACCATATTTATTCATTATAAAGATTTTTAGTATTGTTCAAGTAGGTGTTAAAATCAACCACAAACATGAACATGCTATATCATGATGGGTGACAATGGCTAATGATGTTTGTAATATCATTATAATAAAATATTATTATTATTATTTATATTTTAAATTCTAGTGAGTACTATTTGATTTTTCTAATGAAATAAAACCGTGATGAAAAATTTAAAATGTTACTTCATAGAGGTGGTAGTCCACACAATGCATGGATAACATTATTTTATTTTTTATATGGACTTAAATGAATATATATTGGAATTTTAGTAATCTAATACCAATTATGTATACTAATTACATAATTTTTATTATATAACTATGTTTATTGTTGTTTTGGAATTGATAAACTAAGAAGAATATTTAAAATACTAACTAATACTCACTTTAAGACATTTAACTTTATCTTTAATGTATCCTTGTAAATAAATGGATTACACTATGTAATTGTGACTATATGATTGTTAAAATGATATCATATATAATTAGGATAAAATTTTAGTGTTTCGAAAGTAATTATATTGATTGGGTGTGGGATAAATGGTTGGAGATGTCCCCTTTAATAAGTAATGAAAATGACAATTTTAGGAATACCTCTTTAATTACAAATTATATTATGGACCTATTTAATTTTCAATGTCTACAAAAATAATAGATAATTTAGGTTGGGGTGATATAGTATTGAGAAAAACTCAAACATGTGTCACCACACATGTTTTTAACATGTTGGAATCTATCTTTTCTTAGATTTTAACTTTTACCTTTTTTTTCCTTGGAAAATTGTTTTTAACTATGAAATTAATCATTAAATAAGAATATAAAATAACCACTCATACCATAAATATTTATTCTAACCTTTAACATAATCTCTATCTTATCTAATTAAATTTCTAAAGAATATAAAATAAATCAATAAATTTAAATATTATATATATAAAAATTCAGATTTTGTAGAAATACAGCTTTTAAAACACTATATGTTATTAATATTATATATATGTGGATGCTAATTAAAATTTTTATAATAAAACAATATATTTTATAAAAAAAATCATTCATAATTTATAATAGATAAATTAAATTCGTTAGAAAAAATTTACAAAACATTAATAAAATAGTTTTTTAAAAATAATAGTTTTACCATTATTATGGTAACTAAATTTAATCATTTTAATCCTGAATTTTTTCATATTAATTAAATTGACTGTATAAAACTATTATGATACTTTTTATATAGAATATTAATTAAATTTTATTATTTAATTTCTAAAATTGATTAAATATATATTTTATGTAAGTGAATAAGTGTTTTTAGTGAAAAATATTACTTATGTTTCCAAATAGATAAATGTGGTTTTATAAACAGAACATATTGATTTTAATGGTATATTTTACCTATATATATATTGTATATAAATGATTAAAAAACAATAAATTCATTCTGGTATTATGATAATGTCAAAAAAGTGACGGTTTTAGCTAGATTGACATTATTTCAATAACCTCTTAAGAATTGTCTATCTTAAAAAATACCCCAGATAAATATAATATATAATATTTAAATATTGAATCTAAAAATAATTTTTATTTTTAAATACCCTAATTCAAAAATTTATAATTTTTATTTTATGTATAATCATAATAATATTATGAAAAAAATTATTGGAAAATATTTTTTAGAATACTAACCATTATCATTTACATATCCTAAAATTTATTAATGAAATCATAATTAAAAAATTATTCATAAAATATATATTTTATTATCATTAAATAAACTTTTTTTAAATATAAATACATATCACATAAAGTTAAAATATACATCTTTAAGCATAATATAATCATAATATGTGTTTTAGCTCTGTTAGTTGAATTTTATTTGTATTAAAATAAAATTTTATATTACTATCAATAAATAATTCACAATGCGGTTAATAATATTCATTAATTTTTTTTTAAATTGAATTTATTAAATGGACATACTTAAATATATAAATTTTATCTATGTATATAGCATTTTTTACATTCAGTGTTCTCTACATAGAAAGGTATCCAAAAAACTGTCTTATTTGAAGGTAATATTTCAAAATATAATTGTGTTACATGATTTTTCATAATATAACTAGTAAACATCAACTTACAAATCAACTATAATCGATCTAAGGTCTCTTGTAATTTACTCTTTCTGACAATATCTGCCTCACCAATCTTATGCCAACACAGAGGTAAATGACATGACTATCCATTAAGAGCCTCAAATTATTCTAGCCAAATTTATGACGCTTAAGTATTATAGTAAAAAAATCTACTGATTAAATATGATCATACCATATTCCATTGAAATAAATTATGCACATATCAATCATATCTTTAAAACCTAGGATCATCCTCAATAATTTCGTACTAGTCTACTGAGGATATTCCATTCTTTGCTATAACTACGTCCCTATCATATTATATAAGCCTTAAGAATATCATAATGTAAAAAACAACCTAATCAAAAACTATAATCATAGTCACAATTTTTTTCCATATAATATTTTATAAATATATATTTTTTAAACACAATAAAAAAACAAGACTCTCCAATTAGCAAGAAATGAGCCACCTTTATCACCTGATAAACCATAATCCATACATCATCTTGAAATCCTTGAGTAAAGGGAAAAACTATAACATATTCAATCATCCCCTAATCCTACATCTACATGGACACAAGAATTAGCTTATAAAACCCATATTGTCACTAATGCACAACATTAACACTAACTGTTTGTATAATGATAGAAAAACCTATGATGTATCTCTTTATTCTTGGACACCCAAACTATCCTGTTATATAATGATATATATCTATTGATCATATGTGAACTAACCACTGTGAACCTTTAGTGTCTCTAAATAAATCCAATATTATGGAATAGGGAACCAAATATCTCCTATGAATGTATATCACATCATATAATTTTAAATACCATCATGGAACAAGGTTATCTCCCTCTAATAATTCCCTCATCTATAAGCACTGAGAGTTGAAATCCATGAAGGATTTCACTTGGTTATCTATGGAATAAATTACTACAATGTGAGGAAACTCCTTCACCCAATGATCCATAGATATTCCCACTAACCATTTATCCAATATGTTCATCAATATCCATTCCTCCACTGAAGGACACTCTCCAGTATCTTTTGTTATCCTTCTAAGAGAATCTACAACTCCATTTCCCTTTTGAGGAGAATAATACGTCAAAAAATTATTTTTCTATAGAAAATCTACCCAATTTCATTGATTGAAACTCGTGTACTGCTAGGAAAATATATACTTAAAGATCATATAGCTCCTATAGATTAAAAATTTATTAAAAAAATAGAGTTTCAGCACACATCAAAGAATAACACAATATATCCAATTCTAGATTATGAGTTGGGTAGTTATATATGTGACGTCATATTTGAAATCTAGCATAAGAAACTACCTTATCACTCTGCAAAAAATGCTCTGAGATGGAAACCTGATACCTTGAAGTATACTACCTATCTAGTCCAAATCATGTGTAGTGTGAAAATTAGAGCTCATATCAATCTCCTTTTTCAAATAATGAGATGAATATTGACAATATTATTCCCAATATAACATCACCCCTTGATGGTAATCCAAGACACGAGTTTATCCAAATTAGTGATATCTTGTATAAACCTTCTATAGAATCTTGTTAACCAAATAAAACATTTTATCTTGAATAAATTCGATGCACATACCTAAGATAACCCCACTTATACCATCAGCAGATCAAATGAGATCCCTAACTAACAAATCAGATTCCCAAGTAAGAGGATATTTTGAATCAATAAATGCCAATTTGAAATATTTTGTTGTAAAGGTAATGTTCTCAAAGTCTAGTAAACATGATTTAAGTGTGTTAATAATTCAAATTCAGGGTCTTTGAGTAAATTATTGTATCATTAGGGAACAGAACAACAAATGAGTATGGATATGGATGGAAGATTCTATTCATTATATTTATTAAATGAAATAGATAATTCCATAAACTGAAATTCATAAAATAATAATCATATATTCCATACATACTCCCAAAATTTGTCATATACATATGCCCATATTGACATGAAGACAGTTGTAGCCAAATCAGGATATATATTAAAGAACCACTGGGATCCCTTTAAATGATCAAATGATTTATCAATATTTTTAAACAAGTATTTTTTATTCATTTTATGATGATTTATATTCCAGTAATCCATCCATAGTTAATGATTACATTTTCCATCATAGTGGAAAACACTAGTGATCCCAATGAAATTTGATCAGTCTGATAATGACCATTGCAATCATATAGTAAAGAAAAATCTTCATAATAATCAAAGAAGAAGATTTTATTTCATATTTTGTTATAGATATATAATTCACCCGAAAAAAATATGTTAAATACCAAAATTAATTCCAATATTAATGGGAAGTCTGGAGAAATTTTATATAATGGTGTCATAGTAATGGACCTCCACTTGAGAAAATTATGTTGGACCTACTACCTAATCAATAAAAATAACCAATCCCACAAATTGTGTTGTATAAGATCTAAAAAGACTCTATTCTCGTTTATTTATACATGATATCACATCCATTTATATAGTCAATAAAATCATTTCCCCTTTATGTGTGTAAAAGGATACTTTTCTCGTGTATTAGTCGATGTGTGCAAGATAACTAGTCAACAATTCCATTCTGAAAATCATATAAAAGTTATTATTCTTTATGATCATAAAATGTGAGAAACTTATATTATTATAAAATAGATTGGGGCACTTTACAAATATCTAGTGATGTTCTACCTTTTCCCCCAAGAAAACATCAAGATAATGTAATTTATATAATAAATTAACTATCATGTATACACTAGTAAGGACATGAGAAGATATAATTAAACTAGAATCTCTTATATCATAGAATTAAGTAGAATGTGTAGAGTTAATTAGAATCATACCTATAATAGTGGAAGGTCTCGGTGCACTGTTATAGAAAATGCATTCTATGGTATACAAGCTACCTTCCTTGGTCCCATAAAATATCTATGAGACCCTAGGATTGGAAAATTCACTGACCCCAGTGGTATTAGATCCCACTACGAAGATTCCCTATCATTCCTATGACTTTATTACCACATATAAATGTCAAAAATATGGAAACATGACCACATATCTCTCAATTATAAGAACGAATGATTTAACATAATTCTATATAGATGACATTAATTTAGATATTTAAGAAAAAAATATAGTTTCTAGTCTTTCCATAATTAAAGAACATGGTGACACAGAATTATCCAAAGAGTTCTAATGAAAATTTTTTCCACTCTGACAAATTTTATCAGAACTTCTTCCCCACCTCATCCTTCTATTTCATTTTCCTAGAATATAGGATCAATGAATCAATAATATTCCAACTAATTTTTATATTTTGGGATAATAGAAGGCCCATTTATCTTCTTTTATCCAGAACCTTATTGATCATTAGTGCCTCATGATTTCAAACATGTGAGCCATCAGTTACTCATTACCAATTAACACCTAATTTAATTGACAAAACTAAAAAAATGACTAGGTATATCGAAACTAACATAATTCATTATTGAATTTTCTCAAACTCCTAATCTAGATCCAATTTTACTGTATCATGGGAAAAATTCACAATGAATTTATTTTTAAATGTCTTCAATGTCAAACCCTTATATCTCCCATCTAAGTTCTAGACACGCCACCATCTCCTTTTGGGTGTCTGAAGCATGAATGTGGCCAACAGGACTCTTTCGTCCTATTTTTCTTCCCCTAGATCAATGTTTACATTAATGGTGTAAATAAAATCCTTAGTTCCATGGTGTCTTCTTATACCCTATAAGGATAGGGGATTTTGAAAAGTAAATACCAAGAAGAATTATCCACCATCATGTGTGCTCTTATACCTTCTATGAAATCCATTCAAAAGAACCTAGACTTATGTGGTTCAAATTCTTGAACCATAGCAGATGGTTCAAGAGTATGCTCAGTTGAATAATGATACATTTCTTGTGGTAGGAATGTAACAACTTAAATTTAAGGGGTATTTTGGAAGACTTCCCTTGGTGGTCCAATTAGATTATATAAAAGTTAAATTATGTAAAATTCCAAAAAAATATCTTAGACATCCAAATAATATAATAGCTTATTTATCTACTCAATAATGTTATAGCTCTAAACAATTTAATTCTACTGAAAGACATTTCCAAAGATGCTACCCACATCTACAAGGCATAACCCCCTTTAAACTACCCATTTACTTACTAAATACTTGAGCACCTAAATATTAGTCCCTATATATACATATATAAAAATATAATTCTCAATTAAATTAACTAAAAATTAAGCTACAAATACACCACATAAGCACATATTGAAAATTATACTTAAAATTTTATTAATATAATTACTATGAATATCTAGAAATCATATGTATGACATGGGAAACTATATTCCTAGTCATGATATATGAATTTACCCTAATCCCATAAACATCAATAATTCAACAGTAGTTAGTATTAGCATAAAAGTGCTGCCCCAAATCAGTAATAGATGTCTAATCATTAGTAATATTGAGGTTCATTATATAAGTCCTTGCTGGAAACGTATGAGACTCCACTACATGATTTCCATATAGAATTTCTCTTTTCAACCCTACCTCGACATAGTAAAAAATAATTAAAATAAAACCACTTTTATACCATATTGTGAAATATTGAATGAATCATTATGTCAGTATGTTTTGTAACATGACCCCATTCATATCTCCCCATATACAAGTGGACTAAAACATGTGATAAGGGTCTAAATGATGTTTTAGGGAAAATTTACACTTGATAAAAAATCCATCTTCTATAATAAAAATGAGAATGAGTACATAGTCTATGAAAATACTAAAAAAATATCATTTGTATTAATAATATAGAATATTGTTTAAATAATGAAAACAAACCAAAGGACTCTCATTATGGTAAGTCTTCCAATAAATAATAGTAAAAAGATATGAATTGAGACATTAAAAAAATGTATTGACTATATTATGGAATTTCCTCTGTCCACCATGATTTACACAATCTTCTCCCTAGTATAGGTCCCTAAAACTTATCATGATCCCTGACCAAGAAATCATTCCATGCATTAAAATTCTCTTGTAATTTCTGACTATAATAACAACAAGACACCAAAAATTCAACTGTAACATAAAGTACACATGTATATCACGGTTATGGTATGGATTTAATTTATATATTTATATATATTAGGTGATTAGCTGTATAATTACATTAAACACATACACACCTCACACATATGCAAGAAAGGCATGCCATATCCCCCCAATGGGATATCCCACCCATCAAGCTGTATTTTATTTAGTACATGGCCCGTAGCCCAAGTGGGAATGAATCTCATTACCTGTAATGTTGGCATAGTGGGCATGAAAACCCATTACATGAATTTTAGGCCCATAGTATGTATGAAATTAAATAATAATACAAGCATATATTGAATTATTTTTCAGTAATAGGAAGCCATTTACCATGGTCATACCAACTTCTTATCTATGCTATAGGAAGCCTCATATTCCTTCAAATATTTGGTAAGGCCTCAAGCCCAATACATGTACAAGTTCAAGGAATAGATTCTACTAGACCCTAGGTCAGACCAAATGGATGTCTCACCCATCGATCATCCTCAAGTTAGGTTATATGGATTTCATACCACTACCTATATTTGGTTGATCCATATTGTCTTCATACCCCTGGATCAACATTAGGATGGGTCATAAGGTTACATTTCCCATTTATCTATCTTATTTCAGAAAAAAAGTTCATTTTACACATTTCTTTTTTACAAGTCCCATCAATTTCATCATCTCTACATTACACCAGGTTGGGATCCCCCCTCTAGGGGATAACATTGCTATGATAATCCCCTTGAACCTTTTTTCTAGATTCAATCCTCCACATGCTATGAAATTATACATAACCTAGAATTATAAAAAAAAAGTTATATAACACAATCCATAGGTCTCATGGGATTTAAATTCTCACACATATATGAAAATTATTCTAACCTACTTATATAAGGACTTGCGGGATTATGGAATTCATAACTTAGTGTGTTGATATCAAAATCCAAGGGCATTCACTGAATCATGTGCATTCACCAATTATTCCTTCAACCATTACATATTAATATCTTCATTTATTATAAAAAAATTCAAGCATGAGGACATGAAATTGAGATTTGATATATGTTAACTTACCCACCAATATATGTGAAAAATTGATAATCCATTATTAGATAAAATTAGTTCAAATAGATCTAGTTATGATAGCCATGATTTATGATTCAATATAACAATGGGAGAGGATATTTAGAAGAAATATGAAAACTCAGGGGAACAACTGATTACATTGAATTCCCATGTGCCAAGGACATTATATCCACCCAAATCGTTGTTTGTAGGGAGAGTAATTTCTTAGAGTTAAAACTAGAGTCACTATTTTTAAAATCATTTAGTGTTGGATAAATACTTAAAAGTTTCGATGAGGTTGCATATTAAAACAGATTTTTCTATTATATAGAATATTATGGGTAGTTTTGTTACATAGTTTACAAAATCATGTACTAACCATGTGTGGATCACTAACTCTTCTAGGCATTAAAATGTATTCACAACATATTTTAGTACTAATGAACTTCCAATATATTTTTCCTATATCCCTAGTTTCACATATTCCTAGAATAAGTCATATGATTATCTGAAACAGATTGACAACTGTGTTTCACCATTTTTTCCTCACTGATAGGCTACTTGGATTCATGGGTATAATGTCATGGTTTTCCGAAAATTGTTTGAAACTAGATTCCCCTGAAAAATATATATACCATCCAAAACCTTCCAGAACACAAATGATACTTCTTGTAATATTATGATAACTTAAAGAAACATAATTATGGGACAAAATAAAGTCTTTTAGTACCTAAAATCTCTATTAATTATAATTTCTCATCCAAAATTCAAAAATTCATTTGTTCAGTCCAAAAATCCTTCAAATCCCCATTGGAATACCTCAAAAAATATCAACCCAAAAATTAATGAACTGAAGAACTACTGATCCTCAATATATGATTCCTTATAAAGGATTATCATAATGATGACTATAAAATACCTAATAAGTATTTTAAATTAACCATGATGAAATAAAATATTTTAGATAACTCTCAAATAATAATCTCTAAATTTTTAAAAATACTACAATATAACAATGGCGAAAAAAAAATTTCGTAATTGTATGAAAATATTTATATGTTAATAAATTAATATAAGGTAAACTATATCATCTAAAAAGGAATTGAATATAAAAACTTAAATAATTGGTGTCTGTCTATATCTCATGTCACTATGTATATTATTTTTAACTAGAATGTTTCAATAAGACCTGAACCATCATAATATAATTATTATCAAATAATTGGTAATGATGGCACCAGATATCAATAAGGATTTCAAAAAAAATTACATCAGATCAAACATATTACTCACAAAAATTAATGAGAAGAGTTTTAATATGAATTTCTTCATGAATCAATGAATCTTGGAAAACATTATAAATATAACCATTTTATGAAGTAAATTACCTATATTCTAATACCTCACAAAAGATATATTACACAATAAAAAATAATCCTCAATAAAAATATGATTTTAACATTAAACAATAATGTTTATACAATGTGATTTATATAAGACTCTTAAATTTAGTTTTTAGCCTCTAACTACTAACAAATTCCTAGTTATGATCCATAAAAAATATGTTCCATGAATCTATGAGTCTCCAAGATTATTGTATCATAATAGAAAAATCTATTTCCAGTCATGTAGAACTTGAAATTGAACCACACTAATGGATGAATGATATTTATTATTATTGGGAAACTCATTAAAGTTTATTTTTATTAATAAGGAACCTCTAAATACAAAAACAATTATGATAAAGAAGTTCTCAAATGTCAAAATTGTCTACTTCAATTTTACTTCTAAATGAGGATGAAATATAGTGTTTTGGATTATTTAAGAGGAAAAATAATATTTTTATCATTTAAACCCAATATGGATATTTGAGGATTATATTAAATTATTATCCTTATCAATACACTATAAGGGTAATAAATATTCTATGCATAATAACTTGATAAAGATTCAAACATTATTGATGCCCTAATAACCACAAAATGAGACAACATCATAAACCAATCCAAAATCACCAAAATTAAATCAGATCATCTATGATATAAAAGGAAATTAATAAAACGAACTATTGATAAATCCCCCCATATCCATCAAATAACATACAATGATTGTAAAAAGTGAATAGGAACATAATGATCATCCATTACTATTTTGTATAAAATATATTAATAAATGAGTTTTTTTATTAATCTATTAATTCATGGAAATTAATATTAATAAATAATAGAATGAAACATCACATTAATTATCATTTTAATTTTTAATGTTGTGTTTTTGAACTCATATAGAATCCAATAAAGCCCTATAAATAAAACAAAAATAATACACTAAAATAACAATTTATGTTCATCATTCTCTAACTATCTCTCAAAAGAATCACTATAAATGGTATTATCATTAAAAAACATACCTCTAAATATCCCAATTATGTCTTCTCAACCTACTACACATGGAATGATTGCACCATCATTTGACATTAGAAATTTCTTCCATTGACTTCCAGTATTTCAAGATTAATTACTGAAATATATTTCATCGCCCTCTAGGAACCACTATAATCATGGAAAATATCAATATTCTGCATCCTTCTAAAATCATTATCAATATTTAATTACCTCATTTTTTAATATATGTTGAATAAATAATACATTATGAACTACATCCAACATTGTTGGTCATATAGAGTTACTTAAGAGGGGGTGAACTAAATTCATGATAAAAATTTATGTTAAAATCATGTTAAAATAAAATACCACAATTAAAAAAAATAGCCTAGTTAGTCAATAAAATAGTTTCATTATAAAATATAATTTGAAAATTTTCACAAATATTCATTACTACTCAGTTAAAAAAAAATTTTATTTAATCTAAGATTTTATGTCAATTTAATAAAATAAATCCTAATATAAACACTAGTCAATACAAACTATTAATGTACCAATTTTTTTATTTAATCAACTATTTTTCAAAAAAATAAAATTAATAAAATAAAACAAAAGAAAAAAATAGAATAAACAATGGGTTAATTCTCAATACAAGACCAAATACCTTACGTATGGAAATAACCTATGAATAAGATGATTATATAACTATAATTTGATCCTCAGACTAGATCTGGTGTCCAAAAAAATATATTATGAGCTATCCATGAACAAATTATTCTTCCATGGATACATGTGGGTAGAAAAATAATCACTTGCAATACAATGACCTATTTAAAAAATAACGTGGGTAAGAAGATAAAAATATAGATAAGAGAAAATATAGTATTATAAAGTTATAGGGTAGCAATCAATTAGGGTTAATAAATATAGTATAAAACACACTGCACTAATGTAAATTAAAAAAATAGAAGGTGAATAAAATAAGATAACTCAATGGTACTTATGATCGGTCTGTAGTTATTCAAATCTTCTTGTTTCCTCAAATGTCTCTTGGTGAGGAGCTCAAACAATATCTATGAAAGTCGATCTAAAATATAGCATCGTAATGTTTTTATTTTCTGCATGAAGTAAAGAATCTTGTTCTTCAATGTGATATTCTCATTAAAAATTTAATGTTAGTATGAATGTGTTGTGTAACATATTGTGTAAAAATATTTTTGGAATTCAATAAGTCACTCACAGCGTGATCATCTTGTATTCAATATCTGCACATGAGGGATAATTATGAACATTTTAAATCACTAAAAACACTCATTGAAGAACCATCATATTGATATTCTAGATACTCATACTATTCTCTAACATATTATTTAATAAATACCTTTAATTGTAAATATAATAATAAAATAATAATCCTTTGCATTAATTTAGCCAATGAGAGAATTAAATTAGAAATAGGAAGAACAACAATGGTAACTCTTTGAGTGGCATGTAATCTCTATAAGAGAGAAATTTATGGAAGTTATTCATTTTTGGGGGTGAGTCAGTCTAGTGGTGACTCGTTTAAACTAATGGTGAGTCAGGTCATGTGGTGACTGATTCTGTATGTGAGTCATTTGAAATAAAAGTCACTAAATGTGGTAGTGACTAATGGTGGTGTAATCATAAGTCTAGTGGTTAGAAATTTTGATTGTCAGTCATTTTAATGAATGGAAACTCATGTTGGAGTTCATTCATGTCTTGTGTTGAGTCATTTTGATCTAACATTGGCTTATTACAATTCTTATCCAAATATTCATTAAATTCATTTATTTTACAAAAAACATTTTTAAGACACTTAATTAATTATAGACATGATAATAACGATTTTTGATTACTAAAATAATGAAGTGATAATAATCTATCTTTTTTTTATGAAAAAAATGAATAAAATTTTTATAAACCATGTATATCATAAACATCGATATAAAGTAACAAATTTAAATAATAATTATCTTTAAAACATTTCAAATGTAAAATGCTAGATAAATGCATGTGGTGTAAATGATAAAGAGTAGCGGTATCAGATATGACAAAATGATAAATGTTATTAAGGTTTTCAATGGTAATGTAAACTGTATCTAACTAATAGATAGATCACAATAAAATAAGGTTCGCATCAAATGATGGGAATAAATAAATATGGTATCAAGGTAATGATTTAGATAAGGAAATCCAAATGAATATTGTGCTTAAGATAAACTAATTATCAAATATAACATAACAAAGGACATATAAATGATGTATCATAGAAATAGTTAGTGGTAAAAGGTATATGTAATCCAAAATTCTCAAAATTTCTCCCCTTTTTTGATTATAAAAATAGTAAAATAATAATTATTAGAGATAAATAAATGAATAATAATATAAATATATGTAATTAATCACAAAAACTTATAATTTTATATCCCAAAATGAATACAGAGAAAATACAAAAAAAAACTCAAAAGATAATGTCTACTCATATTCACCCCCGGCATGGGTGGCTGGATCCATAAGGAACATTAACTTATCATAGATTGGAGGAACTAGTGATGAAGATAAGGGTGTTGTAGTAACATTTGTATTTACTAATGGAGGGATAGGTAACTCCCTAATGATGCCTAATAGGATATGCGAGTCAACTTCCATGGGAGACATGCTGAAGGGCTGCTACTAAGGTGATTGAGGGTCAAAAGAATGTGAATATGTGAAAAATAGACATTGGAATAGACTCTTCAGCAACAACTCTAGTTCATAAGACTTATATTAAGGAATTTGTATGGTTGAAAAATTCAATTATAATATTTTCTCCTCTCTCTAAACAAGAAAATAAATACTTATTTTCCACTATAAATAAAACAACCATGGGTGAAAATACATTCAACTGGTCAAATAATTCCATAAAATCCTTTGTGATAAGTGGTATCATGAAAATATATACCAATATAATGAAATTGGAATTTAACTCATATTTGGTATACTCTCTAGTTATGTAATATTTAGTGGCCTCTATAATTGTTTCCAAATCAGTTTGGGTATTTTCATTAAACATTCCCTTACAATTTTTTATATATTCCCACCATGATGAAAAATATATCTCATATTCTCCTCATGATTAGCATGATCTTCTCACTATCTACCCTTCAGTTCTCGATTCCCACTTCCTAAATGTTGAAATTTTTCTTTGGATGAATATTGAATACAACAAACTCAAACATGTTCCTAGAATCACTACATAGTTTCCTAAGTCCTCAATAATTCTTCCAAAATCATAAAGAATAAATTTTCTTAGGACTATAAGTATTCCTTGGAAATAAAATTCATTGATTATAGTGAAATGATTTTTCAATGATCAGTAGGCCTCCCATCAGTAGGAACAACAACATCTATATGCTCTAGTCCAATAGTAGGTGAATCTGAACCAAAATCTTATTGCTCACCCAATTATACCGTAGGATCTACATCATTTATAGTAAAGACCATAAATCCACAATCCATTGATGTACTAATCCTGTCATCATATGAATTTTTATATTATAGACCATGATATTTGGAACCTGGGGAGGGCTCCACATTATAGGATACCTCACCCTCTATCTGGGAATCTATTTTCCCTTAATAAACATGTTCATCTTAATGTAACTTAAACTAGTCTATACCAAGCTAAAAATTTCCTTGTAATTTCTCCAATTCAGCATAGTTAGTAGAAACTCTGACAGAACTACGGTATTTGTCCCCCTTACAATAAAAACAAGTACCTCTTTTGGAGGTTTTAATATCATTAACTTGGTGATCAAGAACTGATCTCTCAACCTACAAAACTTTGGAAACAATAGGTCTCTCCACATGTTCCATTCTATGTTATCCAAATATCATCATAGATGTAGCTGTATAATCAAAAATATCATGGAATGGATGAGTTATATGAATTATAACATCATATGCATCATGATCAGTTCATCCACCATCTCTATTACCATACTCATTATCATCTCCATTTACACCATCATTTCTATATTCTCTATTTTAAAATTTAGAAACATACCAAACCAATTTAGAAGGTATATAAGTTTAAAATATAATTTTATCAACTTTAGAAACTTATGTGTCATCATCATCGTCTTGTCTCTAACTTAACAAGATCTCAATGGAAGAGAGAGCGGAAAGAGGAATTTCAGAACCAAAATACATCACTAGACTCTTTTTTATGTTAGGGTAACATCCCTCCCCTACTATGGTATCCACCTCATCATCAATAACCACATCAAATAAATTTTTTTCTTCTTCATCAGAGTACCCTAATATCTCATCTGGCTCTTATCAAGGATCTACTACATTACTACGTCTGGTAAAATAATCTATAGGATTAAAATACATAAATAAATTATCAATGTCTATAACCCATTTCATTAAAATCTCCAAACTCACCCTAATACTTATATAAATATCTATATTCAAAAAAAATATAATTTATCATCATCGCCTTTCTCTTCATTTATCTTAAATTTGGTTTCCCACATTACTAAAATAATTATTGGGTAAATCAAAGAATTAGACATGGAGGAAGACTTACACATCTCCATAATATATAAAATTAGGTATCTGATAAAACACAATTTTATTGAATATTTTACTGATAATATATGATATAATTTCCTCACATTATGCTAAATATGTTCAATTATGAAATATCCGGTATTAGATCATTCGTTTGCAAATTTGATGAAAATTCCAGTTTTACCATTTTAAAATTCGCTGTAGTATTTCAGGAATAAATATCTTTTTGTATATTATTTTGACATAAAATTTTTTAAATTTTTTCCTAACTTAATGGGATAAAAATTATAGTTAGGACATGGGAGCTATATTGTTCATTTGATGAGAGTATATGGGCCATGAAGGCAAAGCCGGACAGAACGATCCAGATTGGATATTACCTCGCCATTTGGGCCATATCTTGTTCATCCTGATTTTGATTGAGCCCAAAATTTGATGGACACTAGGGGAAATAATTAGGAACAAATAATCTTCCTATTAGTCTAGACAATGCATGCGTTTTGGAAGTCCACTATGCATTGCCACTTGAAATAAAATATTTGTCTGAGTTTTCATTTCACACTTAAAAAAGTTATGTAACCCTAGCCATCAAAAACTCTATTTAAAGGGGGTTTTAATGATTTGGGAAGGTTGTTATAGGATTTTTAAAGGTTTGAACGAAAGGGTGTCTCTTGGGAGCCCCGCAAAACTCTTGGAAGTTGTAAGGCTTTGGGCAAACCTCTCTTCCAAAAAGGCTCTCCTCTCCCACTTCCTCTTTATATTTCTTTGCTTTCATGTTTGTATCTTGAATATTTCATTAATTAATCTTATGTGTTATTCCATTTTATTATTATCCTTATCTTCCTAATTGGTTTTTAATCACGAGTGGATATGATATTGGGTTCTACCCTTTCAAACCTATGCTCATGCAAAACATCTCCATGATGACCACACCACCCATAGAAGAGTAGTTTTCTTAGTGATCAGTCTATCTTATACCCTCTTCGTTTAATTATTTTAAATAAATGAGATACTATAATTCACTTAATATGATACATTAATTGTGTTTTTAAATTATAATAATCTATGAAATCAATTGATCATTTAACACCAAAACACGCGAGATCGATATTTTGTGTAAATTGTGAGAGCGCGATCTTAATTGGTATTTCAAAACCACACGAGAAAAATTTGTAGATTTCAAATATAATACCTAAAAACAATTCATCATAATTTCTATAATTGATATGCGCTCTAATTAACCACTGAACATAATCTAACCTTAGAACAATAATCAAAGCAGGGTGCTGTGATTGCGTGTTCTGAAGCGAGTCTAGGGTTTAAGTAATTTCATCTTTGTGGTTAAGATAACTCTCATAGGGTTCTAGAGTTGACAAATTAGAGGATCATAATTAAGTGGATATTGATTTAAATTATAATTATTAATAATTTAATGAAGAGGTAGAGTTATATTGATTACACCTTTTAATTACTTTCTAAAAAAATATCTTCTTATTGTGTCATTTTAATCGAACTACATTTCAAATCTTAAAACGAAAAAAAATACAACAGTATTCCAGAAAAATTATTCTAGATTTATAAACTATAAACAACCCTCATAATTTCATGTAGTGTTTTAATTATATTATATTTTATTTCTATAATACCTTTAAGTATTTGTTTTAATTTACATCCTCTTTTGAGAAACGACCTTGGTCAGCCACTATGCAGCACCTAAGTACCCCAAAAGACACTAATTATTTGATGGCACCCACAACAGAAACATTCAAATTGGTGTCATTGTTAGGGAGGCACGTAGTTATTTCAAACAATTAGATGTATTTATTTTATTTTAAATTTTATTATCTTCCTCTCTCCTTTATTCATTCTTTACCCAATCTGTATTTTTATTTTCTTCTTATTTTATTTTCTTCTATTTTTTTTGAATCATCAACTCAAACTTCTAATTTTTATTTTAATTTGGTCCAATTTCCTTCTTTAATTTTTATTTGATTTATGACACCAAAATATCCTCAAGATATCTTAGATCTTGACCCTGAGATTGAACACAACCTTAGGGCTCGACTCAAACATTCTTAGTCTATGGGATGTTTCAACATTCAACCACTTGGAGAAGTACTCCAATATCAGATCATTGAAATAGGAAGCAATTAAAATTAAACCATAAAACCAGAACCAATGGATGAAAATAATGGAAATGAACTTAATAAGACCATTGGGTAATTGGCTGCACCAGATATTAATTATCAACCATTTTTTATTGCATATCCAAATCTTGAATTGGACTTTGACATGAAATCTGGATTAATTCACTTGCTTCCAAAATTTCATTTCCTCTTTAGTGAGGACCCCAATAAACACCTTAATGAATTTAATGTGGTAGTCTTAGCCCTTAAACCCATAAATGTTTTTGAATATCAAATAAAACTAAGATCATTCCCATTCTCACTTGATGGGGCTTTGAAAGACTGGATATATTATTTACAACCTGAAGATGTAACTTGTTGGAACAATTTGAAACATATTTTCTTGTAGATAATTTTTCCAGCTTCAAGGACCACATCCATTCAAAAGGAGATCTAAGGGATTAAGTAAGCCCATGGTGAGTCGATGTATGAGTACTCGAAGTGATTCAAGAAGATGTTTGCATGATTCCCACATCACAAAATCAGTGAGAAAATCATCATCCAATACTTCCATGAAGGAGTCACACATATGGAGAGAAGAATGGTGGATGTCGTGGTTGGAGTAGCATTGGTGGAAAAGACAGTAGTAGCTGCACATGTATTGATTGAAAAAATGGCCTGAAACTCCCAACAATTTGGTGATCGAGGTACACCACATGTCAGGGGATTACATCCCATGTTGGAAGAATTGAAAAATATGGTGTGGCAGATTGCTTTGGAACAAAACACATCCCAATCCCCTCCTTCAAGGCCCTGGGGCATTTTCACTGAGACAAGCCACCCAACTGACTTTTTCCCACAACTACAAGAGACAAAGGATTGCAGAGCATTATTCCCATGGAGACCATATCACCATCCACAATAGACCTACCCCCAAAAAAATTTTGATTCATCTACTCCAACATACAACTGAGGGTGGAAGGATCAATCAGACATGAGGTATGAATCCGGAAAACATCAAAGGCCCGCTTTTCAAAAAAACATCCAACGACCTCCACCTTACTAACATGGTTTCCAATTACCCTAAAGGAGATAAGAAACCCAGGAATAAACAAGTAAACAACAAGATAATTCTCATCCAAAGGTAGATTCTAACACTGATGACCATTTCAAAGAAGATTGTTCTTAACCAACAGAATGAGCTGAAGAGTCAAGGTTTGGAGCTGAGGGAGTTAAAGACTCAAATGAGCCAGATTGCCACTGCCCTCCATGAACTATTAAGTAAGAATTATAGAAATATACCATCCCAACCCACTCCAAATCACGAGGGTAATGTCAGAACCATCACATTGAGAAGTGGGAAGAAAACAAAAGATACATCATCCTCTATCATTCCACCTGTATCCACCTCAAATCTAGAGAAGCCTCATTCCATAACAACTGATGAGAAATCCTAGGAGAAAGATAAAGGTATGAAAAATATTAATGTGGTACCTCCTAAACCCAATAATTTTCTAAACAGGGTTATTCAAAACAAGAATATGATAGAAGAAGCAGTGAGAAAGGAGGTTTTGGATACATTAAAGCATGTGGATATCAACATTCCTCTACTTAAAACCATTAATCAAATTCCAAGGTATGTGAAATTATTAAAAAAACATTGTACCATTCGAACTGCACTCAAGGGAAATGAGAGGAAAAATCGTGGAAGGAATGTGTCAACACTCATTACACCAACTCTAGAAATGTCAAAAAAGTGCAAGGATCTCAGTACATTCACAATCCAATGCACCATATGGTAGTTACACTTTTCTTATGCTCTTTTTGATTTAGGAGATTCCATAAATGTGATGCATCACTCTGTATTATCATCTTTACTGGTTGGTGAGCTGAAGCCGATGAGAGTAGTGGTGTAGATAGCAAATAGAGCTTTAGAATATCTAGTGGGAGTCCTCGAGGATGTACTTGTCTTGGTAAGAGACATGATCATCAAAGCAGATTTCTACATTCTTAACATGGACGAATATTAGGTATTTTCTCACGATCCCATTATCTTATGTAGAACCTTCCCCAAAACAGAAAAAACTATCATAAATGTCAATGAGGGTACACTTTCCATGGAATTCATGGATGAAGTTATGATATTTAATGTCATGGATTCCATGAAGTACCCCTCAGAGGATCATACTGCAATTGTTATCTCCCATTTTGAACCACCAAATAAAAACCCCATGGAATTTGATTATTCTATGCTTAGGGAGACTATGAGTATTTGTTCTATTTTTATGTTTATGAGTACTTACACACCTATTTATAATGCACAAGACACTCTTATATTTGATTTTGATATGGAATCATATTCTGATTTTGATCATGTGAACTCAGATTATGACATGTATGTTGAGTATGCTGATGGATTTGATAGTTTATTCTATTATTTTGATGATGTATATTATAATACTGATTTTGTTTGTTCACATATTTTAGTTCCTTCTATGTCTTCATCCATAAACCACCCCCCTACACTGGAAATCAAGCCATTTCCACTAAATCTCAAATACTCATACTTACTGACTGGTGAGAAATTACCTATTATCATTGAAAACAGTATCCCTTTAGAACATGAAGAAAAATTTTTGAATCTTTTGAGGGATAACATTAGGGAAATCGGGTGGACTGTGGCTAACATATCAGGTATGAGCCCCTCCATTTTCAAGCATAGTATTCTTTTGGAGGATGGGGCTAAACCGATGAGGCAGCCACAAAGGAGACTCAATCCAACCCTTCTGGAGGTTATTAAAAAAGAGGTTGAAAATTTGATTGAGGTAGGTATAATCTATCCCATTTCAAATTCCCAATTGGTGAGTCCTATTCAGGTTGTGCCAAAGAAAAGTTGTGTTACTGTTGTTATGAATGATAAAGATGACTTAGTTTCAATGAGGTTGCAAAACAGCTGGTGTGTGTGTATTGATTATATGAAACTAAACCAATCACCTCACAAGGACCATTTCCCCTCCCATTTATAGATTAGATGCTTGATAGACAAGATGGGAATACACACTATTATTTGTAAGTTGGAATTTCTGGATATTTATAGGATCCTATAGCTCTATAGGATTAGAAGAAGACTAAATTCACCTGTCCCTTTGGCATGTTTTCTTACCGAAGGATTCCATTTGGACTTTGCAGTGCCCTAGGTACCTTCAAGAGATGCATGGTGAGTATTTTTTTTTTGATTTTATTGAAACCTGAATAGAGGTATTTATGGAATATTTTACAGTTTATGGATCCTCATTTGATGAATGTCTAAATATTTTGGGAATGGTGTTGAATCGTTATATTAAAAATAATCTGGTATTGAACTTTTAAAAGTGTCATTTCATGGTAGATAATGGTATTATATTAGGGAATGTAGTGTCAAAACATGGGATAGAGGTTGATAAATCAAATATAGACATTATTTCATCATTACCATATCATGTATGTGTGCGTGATGTTAGATCTTTCCTAGGGCATGCACGATTTTTTCAGTGCTTCATCAAAAAGTTTAGTAATATTTCTCTTCCTATGTCACGATTAATTAAAAAGTATTACGATTTTGTGAATAATGATTCTTTTAGGAATTTGTTTGATTAGATAAAAAAGTGTCTGACCACTCCCCAGATCATACAACCCCCACAATGGGATATTCCTTTTGAACTTATGTGTGACGCTTCTAACATCGTGTTTGAATCTATCTTATCTCAGAGTGTGGAAGGACATTCACATGTGTTTTCTTATGAATCGAGGACACTAGATTCAGCCCAATCAAACTTCACAAACACGGAATGGATTTTTTTACTGTTATATTCGCTTTAGATAAATTCCATTCATATTTATTGGGCTCTAAAGTAGTTGTTTATTCTGACGTTGCAGATTTGAGGAACCTCTTGAAGAAGCCAGACATAAAGCCTAGGCTAATCCGATGGATGCTCCTTCTTTCTGAATTTGACATTCACATAAAAGACAAAAAGGGGTCAAAAAACATGGTTGTGGACAACATGAGTAGGCTTACACACACACTAGATGACGAATCCTTGGACTATGTACCACTTTGCGACACTTTTCCCAATAAGAATCTTTATTCCATCTCAGGTTTGCATCCTTGGTATGCATATTTAGTTAACTACATTTTTGCCTATGAAATTCTTACATATTTAAAGAAACAACTAGTCCCAAAATTAATGATTGAGTCAATATTTTATTTTTGGGATGATCCATACTTATGCCACATGTGTAGTGACCAAGTTATTAGGTGGTGTGCTCATGATCATGAGTCTGTGTCTATTTTACATTTTTTTCATACACTTGATTTTGGTGGACACTATGGACCCCAAAAAAATTCTATGAATGTTTTAGACTCTATATTATATTGGCCTAGCTTATTACATTATGCCCGTGTGTTTTTTAAGTCATGCTATTATTGTCAACACACTGGGAACATTTCTAAGAGACATTAGATGGCCCAATAACCCAAACTATTCTGTGATACTTTTGATGTATGGGGCATCGATTTTATGGGTCATTTTCAATGTTTATTTTTTTATTCATATATTTTGGTTTTTTTTATTATGTGAGTAAATTTGTGGAGGCTATGGCCACCAGGACTGATGATTCTCATGTTATAGTGGACTATGTCAAGACACAAATTTTTTATAGGTTTAGAGTACCAATGACCATCATTAGTGACCAAGGGACACACTTATTCAATTGGAAATTGTCTTCCCTCATTTGGAAGTATGGGGTGACACACAAAATATCAACACCATACCACCCCAAAAAATGGGTAGGCTGAGTTTTCAAATCATGGGTTGAAACAAATGTTGGAGAAAACCATGCAGCCAAATTCGAAGGATTGGAGAAATAACTTGGATGATGAATTGTGGGATTATATGACAGTATACAAGACACCCATTGGTAGGTCCCCATTTCGGGTTTTGCAGAAGTAGATTCTGAAATATGTCCAGAACTGGTTGTCTTTACAACAGATTCACTGATTTTTTTATTTTGGTCTAGAAAAGACAGATCTTCTTCAAGATTTTCAAGATAAGACTTAGGTTCATCTGGATCTGTTTTATAAAATTTAATGTGAACAGATTCTTACACACAATTGGTTCTTTTATTAAATACTCTATAAGATTTACTAGTTATAGAGTATCCTAGAAAGATTCCCCAATCACTTTTAGAAGAAAACATGTCAAAATTATCCTTAGTATTAAGAATAAATACATTGCATCCAAAAACTCTAAAGTAACTAACTCTAGGCTTCCTATTATTCCATAGTTCATAAGGGGTCCTTTTGAGAAGAGGTCTAATAAAGACTCTATTTATAATATAACAATCTGTATTAAGAGCTTCATCCCAGAAGTAAATAGGTAAATCAAATTCATTAAGCATAGTTCATGCAATTTCTTGAAGGGTTCTATTCCTTCTTTCAACTACACCATTCTGTTGAGGTGTCCTAGGGGCAGAAAAGTTGTGACTATAGCCATTGTGTGAGCAGTAAGATTCAAACTCGTGATTTTAAAACTCATGGCCATGATCACTTCTTAGGGTTTTAATCTTAAGTCCACTATGGTTCTATACAGACATGTAATACTAACTAAATTAAGAGCAAGCTTCACTTTTGTGAGATAAAAATTATACCCACGTATATATAGAAAAGTCATCTACTAGGACATATACATAGTGCTTCCCATTTAAACTAGAAACTCTAGCATGTCCAAACAATTCCATGTGAACCAACTCGAGAGGTTGAGAAGTTGAATCCTCATTGTTTAATTTGAATTAATCTTTATGTTGATCTCCCTTTTGATAGGGTGTACAAACTTTGTCTGACTATATTTTAAGTTGAGGAATATCTCTAACTAAATTTTTCCTATTTCAATTTTGTGCCATATGCATGATTCTTTATGAAAATCATTTAATCAAGTAACATTTTGTTCTGCTAAAGAATTCAAATCAACTTCATAAACATTTTCAATTTCTCAATGTAGATTATACTAAAATATTTTTTGAATTAAAAACATTACAATAAGAATTTTTAAATTTATCATGGAAACCATAATCACAAAACTAAGAAATTCTTAAATAATTATATTTATGTCCATCAACTAATAAAACATTAGAAATTAAAATTTAATCAGTGTTACCAATCTTTCCTAAGCCAATGATTTTTCCTTTTGAATTATCACAAAAGGTGACATGTCCTCCATCAACCTTGATTAAACTCTTGAAGCATGGGTAATCTCTAGTCAAATGCCTTGAACATCCACTGTCCAAGTACCATATCATATTATGGGAACTCTTCAATCAGGTTTCCAACAAAACATGTTTAAACAAAAAATGATTTTGGCAGCTAGATCTTCTTGGGTCCATATAGGTTAGTAAGAAAAACTTTTGGTATCCATATTTTTCTAATGGGTATCATATAATCAAAAGATTCAAAATATTTTTAAGGATAATATTTGTTTGATCTAAAACCATGTATATAACTAGTCGACGGATATGAATTTATAAAGCTTGAAATAACAAAATTCTGTCTAGATTTATGAATAAATCTATTTTTAGGAATCTATCTCTGTCCAGGATGAACCTATTCCAGTGGTATATTTTGGTGCCACTTGTTTTCCTAGAATTTGAGTAAGAGTGTTCTTTCCATTCATGAACTTTTCTAATTATATTCATAGTTTCTCATTGGACAATTTCAGTTTAGTATTTTCCTTGAGTAATTGACAATTTTTTTCATTTTCTATATCAAGTGAATATTTAACAGAGCTCGTCAAATCATGTTGTTTCTTCAAGGTATTATACTTGTCCTTCAATTCATTACAAGTTTCTTCTAGCCTATTAAAATATTCAAATTATTCTTCACTAGACATGTTTTCAGATTCAGAATCAGAATAAACTCCAGAATAATATGAATTTAAAGCAGGTGTATCCAATGTTACCCCAGATGTGTTTTTCATGAAACACGTGTTGGCATGATTATTTTTAGATTCAAAAGATTCAGATTCACTTGTGTTGTCTTTTGAATCACTCCAGGTTTCTTTCATAGATATCTTATATTTTCTGTCCTTATAATCATATTTCTACTTGAATTTTTGCTTTGGACAATCAAACTTAATGTGTCTTTTCCTTTTGCATTCATAGCACACTATCTCATAATCCTTATCATCTTTCTTTCAACATTTCATACAATTTCCATGCTGGTCATACAAACCCTTTTAATTTTATTTTTTGAAAATTTTCTTCTTCCTATAGAATTTCTTGAATCTCCAAGATATTTGAGCCATCTCTACATCACTATTATATGCTCTCTCATCACAGCTCGAACTATCACATGCAGTTTGAATTTTCTCTTTATCCTTACTCTTTGAAGAAGATGTCTTGAAGGCTACTGACTTCTTCCTTAGTTAATCATCTTCCTATTTATTCAATTTATGTTCTTCTCCATACATCATCAAATTACTAATCAGCTCTTTATCATGTGGGGAACATATATAACACGATTCTCCTATTGAGACTAATGTGTCACTCCATCTCTCTAGCATACATCTTAGTATCCTCATGATTTTTTCTTTTGTGAGAATAGCTTTTCCAAGTGAGCACATTGTATTTACAATTTTGTTGAACCTGAGATACATGTCAGAAATAGGTTCATCATGCTTCATTTTGATGTTTTCATATTTAATAGTGTAGGTATTCAATCTCATTTCCTTGACATTAGTTGTTCACTCATGAGAAATAGCCAAAGTATCCGAAATTTCTTAAGCAGTTTTACAAGTAGATTTTAGATTAAATTATTTATCTCTTAAAGCACAATACTAGGCATTCATATCTTTACAATTATTATTGTATGATGTTTTAGTAGGTTCATCCCAAGTAGTTCATTCAGTTTTTGGAATCTTATACTGAGTCTCTATAGCAGTCCAGATATCAAATCCCATACTTTCTAAATGAATTTTCATTTTTAGTTTCCATTAAGCATAATTAACACCATTAAAGAAAGGTGGCATGTCGGTAGCAGCACCGTTGTAATGACCCGTGTTTTGAACTAGGTTAAAAAGGTAGGTAAATTGAACTTTTTCAATTACCTAACCGGTCATTTTTAGAATCAGGATTTAGAGAGAGGTTCCAAAGGTTTGAATGCCTATTTGTAATGTTTTTGTGGTTGGACAAAGGTCTGAGAATATTCTCGAGTGTCTCGAGGTGTTTCAGGTGCATCAGACCCGAAGACAGTTGGTTTTTAAAGCACAATCGGAGGCGCATTTGTGGCGCATGGTTTCCCAAACCGTGCAGCCCAAAACGTGCGGCTTAAAATAAGGAGGCAGAGGAGTCTACATGGCCTGGGCACGGTTTCTCCAAAATGTGCGGCCAGCCCATGCGGGGCGCCTGGGGTGTCCAGTAGAGGCCGCACGGTTTGTGCACGATTTGGAAAACCTTGTGGGTCAAACCATGTATGGCCCTCCATTTTGGTTTTTAGATGTTTTAAAAGGAAATTAAAATAAAACCTAAAAAAATTAACCCTCCCCTCACTCCTCTTAGCCAGAACCCCGACGAACCCCCTCCTTTGGCGCCTAGGCCTCACACGAGTCCTCTATCCACTGCACCTCCTTCATCCTCCGTTCTTGGCGATTCCTCCTTCGAATCTCTACGGTAAGTCTCCTCCCTCCTTCCTCCTATCCTCTTGTCCGATTTTAGGGATCCTCCAAGCCCTAATTCCATTCGGCCGGCCCCCCTAGGATCAGGGTTTGTTTTTAGATTTCTTTTTAGTTCGTTTTTTCTATGTTAATTTGAAGGGTCCGTTAGGACTCCTATGGGTGAGATTTGAGGTCCACCGCCGAAGGTATGGCGGTTTCCGGTGATTTCAAGTTACCGGCATGGGTTTTCGTGCAATGGATGTTTTGGCGTGGTTTCGGGTCGCCAAAGTCTAGGTGACTCTCTTGCGTAGGCATAGGTATGTATTTATATGTACGTGGGTTCCCTCGATATGCGTATATTCGTCCATGGCAGTTAATAAACATGTACGGGGCTAGTTTTCCCCATTTCATATATAAAAGTGCCTGTGCAGGTGAGAGGAGACAGGTATATGTCTATAAGCATATGTGTAAGGATCCTCTAGTGCACGCTCAGGTCCATGCGGATCATGTGCATAGAGGCTAGGTGTCCTTATACATATGTGAAATCACATATGCCTCGTTGGGGAGCAGCATCGGCATCTTTAGTTAGAAAGCTCCAAGATTCGGAGTGGATGGATGGATCCACCTTGAGGTAGGGTCCTTCTCCTTTCCCTTTAATTTAAATTGAAATATTTAATGAGTTATTTCTGCACCTATTTAGTATGTTAATCACGAATGTTTACATTCAAGTGAATGATTCTATGAATGGAGTGTGAATTGCTGGGACAAGATAAAAAGGTTTTCATGCTAACTAAACTAATGATTTAATAATAAAACCCCTCGATTAGAGGTGCACTGTCTTCACGATAAAATGTAGGAAGTAGACATTTATGCTTGCCTGCTTTGCCTTTCCATTGTGATAATTACTGAATGGTATGTCTGGCTGCTTGTTACTTCTTTGTTGAATTTTCCCACGTGGGAAAATGCTATGTTTCCATAACGCCTAACTTTTCACTTGAACCCTTGGACTGTAAATTCCCTTGAGATAAGGGGGTTGAATGAAATTGGTTATAATGGATTAGATGAGATGGTGGAAAATAGGTACAATTACTAAGATGCTTGCTTTATTAATTGTCCTTATAGGTTTAGGCAACTAGATGGAATGACCCTCATGTGGAACCCTTTCCCACTTGTACATGTTTATGAAAATTGGACAAAATGACTTTGAATTGGGAACGTGCACTGAATTACATAGTCGAATGGGTTGGGTCATGAATTTGATATGGTTAATTGGAGCGAATAAGATGTAATGCCTTATGCATTGTTTGAAATACATAGGATGTATTTCCTGATGCACTAAGATATAAAACTAATGATGAATGTTTAGATTTTGAATGTGGTATTCCTATTTGAAATGTATAAGAGGTATTGCCTTATGAATTCTAATGTAATTGCGATAATGATTATGAATGACTATGGATGGGAGGCATTCATACCCCATGCCATCTATTATGAATTATTTTGGATGGGAGGCATTCATGCCCCATGTCGTCTACTTTGAATGATTATGGATGGGAGGCTTGCATACCCCATGCCAGCTAACATGAGTATGGGTGGGAGGCATGTCTACCCCACGCCAGATGCGATCTCTATACATGTATGGAAGGGAGGTATTAATACCCCTTGTCAGTTGAACGATAGGGACGAGAGACATTCTTACCTCATTCCCACTAATCACGATTGATGGAAGGGAGACATTCATACCCCTTGCCAGTTGACCGATACGAATGAGAGGCATTCTTACCTTGTGGACACTAATCACGATTGATGGAAGGGACGCATTCATACCCATTTCCATTTGACATATAGGGACGAGAGGTATTCATACCTCGTGCCCGCTATCTTAAACTGATGGGTGGGAGGAATTCTTACCCCCATGCCATATTTTATAAATATTTACAATTGTAACTCTAGTGGTATGATCAGACTGATATCACGGCTACGAGCCGATGCTGGTATAGCCCTCAGGTTTTCTTGGGAAACCTGGATGGGGGTTGTTGTTCAATTTTGTTCTTCTTATTGAATCCTCCTACACTTTCTCATTATTTAATTATTATTCTCTATTTGGTTTGGGTTAGACACCAGTGGTGCCTGCCTACTGAGATTTCTGTCTCACACCCTAGTCGGACCGCCATTGCAATGGGGTACCCGAGTAGACCTTTCTTGTTTGCAGGACCTAGGTTGGTTGCTATGTCTATTGTACCTGGGGATAAGAGAAAAGGACCGAGCAGGAGCTTGGGATTCTCGGGAGATCTCCCATTGGGCTTTGCTGTCTTTTATTCATTTCTTTTGTATTTTATTGAATGCATGTTGTATTGTTTACTACTTTCCGTATCTGTGTCATCGTCCCTATATTGTGACAATTGTATTTGGACACCTTTTATATAAATGATCACTATTTGTCTTCTGCTACTGTTGTTCAGTGTTTATCCATTACTCCTTCCGCTATTGAATGTTATTTACTCTGATAATACTATTTTTTTACTCTGATACGAGGGTATAGTATCCCGACTATCACCATCCAAGACCCTCACTGAAAGTCGGCAGCCTCTGGCATACAGGGAGACGAGCTTGAGGCCATGTGGCGACCGGTTCGGCCACTGGTTCATTGGTCAGCTAGGCCGGGACATTACAACCTTCTTGTCTATTATCCATAACTAGATCATAGAAAATATATTTAAAGAGATAAAATTTAAAACTAACAGAAATTTAAGATCATTAAGATACCACTAAAATCACGGTTGAAAACAGAGTATTTGGAAGTCCTTTACTAAGAATAGACAACCCTCTAATACCAAATGTTGGTCGGATTAGATACTCAAGAGGGGGGCGAATTGAGTTCCAATTAAAAATTCTTGTTTAAAACATTATGATTAAAATCCACCAAATTAAAAAAAATTAAAATTGTAGTGAATATATAAAGATTTTATGTTTTGAATTAGTTTCTCAAGAGATTTATTATTTCTCATTTAACTCAATCTGAAGATTTATTAAATTTTGAAACTAACTTACTAGCCTTCAAACGTTATAAAAACATTATAGTATAACTATCAGAGTAACTTTAAAATGGATTTGTATTTAAAGTACTTAGCAGCAGAATATTCAATATAGTTTAAAACAAAATAACCAAGAACAACAATTTTAACCAATAGGTTCAGTCTCAAGCAGAGACTTAGCCCTCTCAAATAGTTTATATAAACTTTGATTCAGACCCTAGATTAGGTTTAATCAACAGTACAAAGACTGTCCTGGTCCAAGGACCTCTACCACAGTTCTACGTGGGAAAAAAACAATAGCACACAGGAGATCCAGGTCACACTTGACCTCTACCACTATACATAGAGGGAAACTAGAGAGTAGGGAAAGGATTGTGTGAGGATTTATAAATCCTCTAGTTCAGCATAGGAGACAGAGTGTGTTTTAAAAATAATGAGCACACACACTGCCCAAAATGTAAATAAGATGAATCAAAACAGAGCTAAACAAGTATAGATGAGTTTAGAAGGATCTATGTGTTGTGAGTGAAGCTATGGACTCCTTGGATTGATGCAGATGAGGTTTTGAGTCCTTCTCTGGTTTTTGTCAAGAAACATAGTGTATTATTTGTTTTTGACTTCTAGTGTAGGAGTTTTCCTCAAGTCAGAGAGTTCTCTTTGTAACACTTGAGCTTCTTCTTTGAAAACTTCTTCTTGATGTGTATGAATGTTCTTTGAGTTCTTCTCTATTTTTCTTTTTGATATTAACTTCAGGTGTCACATTCTTGCACATATATTCCTCTCGGTTTAGTCAATTAGCTTGTTCTTCCTTTTATACCTTGAGATCCAGCAATGGTAATGATTACCTCTTTACAGGTACGGTGTACGGTTCCTGGAATTCCATCCACTATCATTAATTTATATATGGTGCATTAAAAACATCAAATATGATTGTTGCTAAATAAACAAATTGAAATAGAGTTTAGAGAAACAGTGAATGGTTTCCATCGATAGCTCTTAGTATCAGTGGGCATATATCGGTAGTTTTTATACTTTATAATGTTTGCTCTATGTATCGGTAGCTCTTTCTATTGGTAGCTCTTTATATCAGTAGATCCTCTGTATCAGTAGCTGTTATCCTTTGTAATGGTAGCTCTATGTATTAGTTGCTGTTTTTCTATTGGTAACTGACTGTCTCTGTCAGTAACTATCTTCCTATATCGGTGACTATTATGCATATCGGTGGTCTTATGCATATCATTCTACTCACTCTCTCCGTAGACTATATACCAGTTGACTTTTACATACCGGTAGACATATTCTATCGATAGATCTTCTTCTATCAGTTTCTATTATGCATATCAACGAATTTATCCATATCAGTAGACTTATGTACTAGTTTACTTAGCTTTATCATTAGTTGTGTATCTGTTTGTCTATATCAGTACCTATGTACATACTGGTGGACTTATCACTTATCTGTTCTTTGAAAAACATATCCTGATTGAGATAGAATAATTTCAGAGTGTGTACAAACATAGATAAACACTGATTAACATATTACAATGATTATTTTCATATTTTTATCAACTTAATATTAGGATTTCATAGATTGAAATAATTAATATTTAGATAAACATTAATTGGGATTATCTAAGCATATTAATGCATAATTGGGATTATCAAAACATATCAAAGCATAATTAGGATTATCAAAACATATTAAATGATAATTAGGATTATCAAAACATATTAAATCATAATTGCAATTATCAAAATAGGTGAGGTCAACATACTTGTTGAAAAATGGTTTGGGTGAATTTTTTTTATTTTCTGAAATACATGAATTTTTGGTGAAAAGAAAAACACATTAATTTACTATATAAATACATTATAATTTAAATTAACTATTCCAAGAATCATGAGTGTTTTAAGAACCCAAATTACAAACTCACATGCATATATTACTATTCTTGGTCATAGAATACTCACTATTTCTAGTCTTGATGGGAAATAATAAATTAATGATTATAATATTAAGAAAAATCCTCTCCCCTCCACTATATAAACCACCCTCACCCCTTCTTCTCCCCCACAACACTCAAGCTTCAAGACTCGCCTAAATTCTTATAAAATATCTCCCTAACCTCATCTCCCATGTCCAATGCCTTTTGGTCTCACCAAAAGGCCAAATACAAAGTCCTTAAGGAGTTTCTCAAAGTGGAGTACTCAAGAGGTGAAACTGACTTCCTTTTTTTCAATTCCTTATACAAGTTCCATTATTTTTTCCTCTCTTGTCACCTCACCACATCCAAATTACATGATACCTCAAGCACCATACATGTACTGAGTTTTAATTTTTCTAATGTAATATTTCACCATAATCTCTCTTATTCCATTCCTTTTATACTAATAATGAGATCACTGTCCGAGATTTGTCAATTTATCACACTTAAGGAAGACTTGTTTTCAATTTTCATTACTATATTCTGGACTAGTCATGAAAAATTTTCAATAGTTTAAACAAATCATAATATATGTATTTTATCCTATTTAATTTTCTGAAATCCTTATACACTCATAATATGGAATAATAATACAAAACAATTTCATTGTGCACAATCCCACTAACCCAATCCAAGCGTCTAATAGTAACTCATCGAATGAGTCATCCTCATGGTTTATAACCAGAATCATTATTGGATAGTATATATCTATTTATTGTCACTAATATTATATATTAAAAAATCTTAATGTTTAGCCACATTTCACATGAACTTCCATTCATGAATACAAGTAAATGTATCATGAAAACCAAGTAAGAAAATGATTCCAAAACAATAAAATTGAATCTCTGAACCCCATAAAAAAGGTCATTAATGAACCTAATAAGGTTATACCATATAAATTAAATGTTGATGAGATTTTGGAATTATTAATTAATGAAGCTAAATTTGATTATTTGGTTTGTTAAGAATAATCGAGAACACCTTAGATCTTAAGGTAAGCGATTTCTTAACTCAATTTCCATTATTTGAGTTAAACATCTATTTAATTGGTTACATTATTCCAAGAATATGTGTGAATGACATATGATTTTTATACTGTATATCCAATTATATTTTGTGGGTTTTTATTTTTCACACATAAATATTTCATTGATTTATCATCACTCTAATGACACAATCCTTGTAAGGGTTTTCTTAACTCAATTATCATTCTTTGAGTTAAAAATATATTTCATTGGTTAAATTGTTCCAAGAATATGTGTGAATGACCTATCATTGTTTTAAAATATAAATAAATTTATATTTTTTGGTTTTTTATTTTTCATTAATAAATATTTCATTGATTTATCATCACTCTAACGACACAATCTTTCTAAGGGATATCTTAACTAAATTTCCATTCATTGAGTTAAATATCAATGTCATTAGTTTTATATTTTCTAATAATAGTCTTGACTGACCTGTGATTGTTCTATTATGTATGTACACTTTTTTTGTGTGGTATTATGTCTGTCACACATAACTATGTCACTGATTTGTCCTCAATCTAATGATACATTCTTGTTAAGGGATCCTCTCTCTCACATTTGGTCAAAAATCTCCCGTATGCAGTGCTCTTTTATTTTTAATACCTAATGATAGGGTATGTTTTCTCACCTCCCCCATACTACCTTTATGATAATTAATTAACAGCGTACCCCTTTACCTCTCATTAAACCATTTCAAGAACACTTGTTACGATGCCAAAATTTTTGTAATGGGTTTTCTCATCTCACTTTAAATTCTGTGGGATTTCCATTGTTCGCCTATTATTTATTATATGTGGTATAGGTGTACTTCAATTTGATATATATTATCATTATTATATTTATTATCATGGTATTATGTGATTATTTTGGTGGTTATTAATTTTTTTTCATACAACTCAATTGATTACAACATGGTAACGAGCTTTTTCTCAATTTTCACATCGTTGGGACTTGCATAGTTTTGTGCACCTAGTCTTTCGTATGTGGTGTACCTACTGCCCATTTGACATAACATTTCAATTGAAATTATATTCTGTTTAAATTTACATATTCTCATATCATGGATATGATTATTTTCTAATTTGTATACCATTTTTCATATGGTATTTTTTTAATGTTGTTTTGACTGTGGAAATATTGATGAATTTGTATCATATATTCTATATGGATAACGTAAAGGCAAATTTTCTTATGTTGAATAAATGTATTAATAATGATTTGGGCATGCAGAGGTGGGTGGGGATTCTCTTTTCCCTCGATGCATTGGTAGGTCTCATGAGACAAATCAGCTTGATGACAAACCCTTATAGTTTGTTTCCAAAAATCAGACGGGTTTCTACCCACAGAAATAAACTATTTTTAATAGTATTATGGTATCATGTGCTAGATACATGACTTCCAATTAATAAGAATTTTCTTTATTCATTATTGTTTATTATTATCCATGAGTTTTTCACTATGATAAAATCTATGGATGTATTTTCATTCTCAGTTTATTAATGGTGTTAGTTTTTCATTTATTTACTATGCCATGTTTATTATGTCAAATGTATACAATTAATTTATTATTGATTCATGATTCCACCATTTTTCATCCTTACTGATCATTTAAGCTCACCCCTTTCATTATTTACCTTGAAAAAGTGATTAAGAGGAGAATATTTTTTGAGTTCCTATGGATGATGTTTTTAGTTTTTGATGTGTAGTGTATTTTGAAACCTTTTCCAATGTAATTTGACTTAAATTTATGTATCTAGTTTCTTAAATACTACTAAACTAATCATTTATTTGCGATTTTCTTTCCTTCTAACCATGACAATATAACATATAATGCACTAACTCTGCTCTAGAGAGGTCGGGGTGTTACAATTGGTATTAGAGGAAGTTTAGTAGAAAACATGGAAACTAGATTAGAAAACATAGATTGCTGAACAAATTCTTAAGGTAGTAGTTTAGGAAAAACATACATGAATATACCAGTATTTCAGTATGGAAATGTTTATGTGGATATTTCAATCAATACATCCCTACCAAGATATGAGGAGGTAGAGGTGGCTCTAGCACAGATGTACCTTGGATTGAAATCTCCAACAAGGAGTTTCAGGCATGACCCAGGGTATCCAAGTACACGATAGTGGGACTTACTTCACTATTGGTTACAACACTCTTAAGGTATATGCTTAGGATAATTCATATTTTCTTTACAAGCCATTATAAATGATTAAAATGTACACTTTTCCTCAGATAAACAGTGTTTACGGGATTATCTATGCATAGAATTTAAATCTATGTTATGTTATTTTCGATTTTAGATTCATAAACTACTCTAGTATATGCCATTATTTAGAAATTGGGCCTAATAGAAGAAGGGTAATCAATACTCATTGATAACTTTAGGGATTATGAGTTTTCGTTAAAAATATGGATAGTCTCTGTTACTATTATTTAAGTTAAATCCTTGTTTTATATCTTTTCAGATCAAGGAATGTCAGTTACAAATGAAAGGAGGAGGATCTAAAATGACATTTTTATCCCTTCCTGATGAATTTCTTGAAATAATTTTTACAAATTCATGTCCTGACAATTCTGAAAAATTTTCTAACATACAACTCACTTATAGGGAATTGTTTGAGACATCAGACACCTCTACTATATCTCGGTACCATCATGGATCATAGGTTGTATTTAATCAAATCTTATTTTCTCAATAATCTCATATTTTCAAGAAAATTTAATATTATCCAGGAATTTTAAATTATTTTACCTTGTCATAAGATTTTTGAAGCATATTATGATTTTGAAAAAGGTGCTGAAGAAGGAGACCCTTGTGCAAATTATTTATATTGGATTTTGAAATGTTATCATTCAGCACATACTTATAGAATTTTAAAAGTACCATTGATTTTTAGATACAACTCAAATTCGGTACGACTATTTTATAAAAATCATGTTTTATGAGATGTTCTGAAATTATATGTTATACATGATTATTTTTCGAATCTATGTTCTTGTGAACACCCATATGAACCAAGTTGTATGAGGTTTATCTGGATAAAGGAAGAAAATGATTTTGAAGGGTCTCTAAATCATTGTTTCAATGCATGTACCTTCGTTTTACATTGGCATGATGATGATGAAACCATATTGACACCATGATCAAGGAAATATCACTATTTTAATAAGTATATAAAATTGTGAGGACACAATTTCCCAAAAATGGGGATAATGTAACTCCCCAAGAATTTACACATAAATTTAATACAAATTGCATGAAACACTGAGTCCTAAAAAAACCACTTCATTATAACCTATACATTATACATAAATTTTCAAGCATTGTTTTCTTAATTTTGAAAATTAGACATACACGATTGCAATTAGTAAGTTATTTAGAGTCTGATGGAATTAACTTAAATTTCAGTTAATAGTAACCTAACCTTATAAACATTAAATTAAACTTATTAATAGTGATATGACTCTTATTAATGGTATCCATACATATAAATGAATTAAAAAATCAAGGAAACTTAGAAATGAAGATTAATATTGTATGTGTTTTAAATTTTCGATTAAATAATGATTTTAATTAAAAATTAAATTTAGCATATTTAGGAAATTATTTCTAAAACAATGGACATCATTTTGTTTATTCTAAATGTAGAATAATGGTTTGCGTGAATTTTTGAGATTTTTCTAATATACTTGAATTTTTGGTGAATTGCAAAATACATTAATTTACTGTATAAATACATTATAATTTAAATTAACTATTCATGGTATCATGAGTGATATAAGCACCCAAATCTCAAACACACGTGCATATATTACTATTCTTGGTAATTTAATTCTCACTATTTATTACCTTTTGAGTAAATAATAAATTAATTATTCTAATATTAAGAAAACTCCTCTCCCCTCCAATATATAAACCACCCCTCACGCCCTCTTCCCCCCACAACACTAAATCTTCAAGACATGACTAAATTATGCTCAAATATATCCCTAACATCCTCCCCCACTTACAAGACCTACTTGTCTCAACAAAAGTTCAAAAACAAAGGCCTTGATGAGTTTCTCAGAGGCGAGTACTCAAGAGGTGAACCTCTCTTGCTTTTTCTTTCAATTCTTTTTACAAGTTCCATTATTTTGTTCTCTCCAATTCTCTCACCTCATCCAAATTCCATGATAATTCTAGTACCATATATGTACAATATTTTCATTATTCTAATTGAATATTTCATCATAATCTCTCTTCTTCCATTCCGTTTGTATGTATTGATGGGATAATGTTTTATTTCATTATTTTATAACCCTTACTGATATATTTATACTGATCTCAAGCCTTTGAAATTTTTTGCACAAGCGATAAGGAAGGACATGATAATGGAATATTTCAAGAATATTTATATTAAGAAAAGAACTATTTTTTTCTTTAATAGTTTTTGTTTTATGAAAAGAATGGGGTACCTTGTAGAAATGTCTATATGTAATATTGATGTTTTTATGTATAAGTTATGACCTAATTCTATAAATATGTAAACCTAAAAATTATTCTAAATGTGAATTATTAACTTAATTCAAGATTATGAAATGTTTAAGGTAAGGTACATATACATAATCTAGTTTACCAATATAGAACAACTTCTTTGTAGGATAAAATTTTTTGTCTCTAGAGTGGAATACAAATCTGGTTGGAAATTCTGCATATGTTATACCTCTACCTTTCAGGTAATTGACATTAGCTTCAAACTATGAAGTAAGAATTGTCTCTGATTTGTTTCCCATACATAATATATCTGCAATATTATCATTATCACTATTGGTAACACTATTATTTCTAGGTAAATGGAAATTAAACCTTTCAAATAGAGTACATCTATAATGGATTTAATAAGAATATATCCTCTAGGAATCCTCACAAGAAATGATGTACTTGAAATCATAATACATCTTAATATCATCTACATTTTTGGTTGGTAACTCTCTGTTGTTGGTATGATACAATGCTACTATAGCACGACCATGAATTTTTCTAACATACTTAAACATATATTTGATAAAATTTGATTGATTTAAAACTTCAATCATGAGATAAACATGATACTAAAATAGAAAAATTGGATTATAGGGTAGAAAAAAACTAATTATCCAAAGGAATTCCATTTTTAAGGATCATTATTCCATCATTCTTTCTCTAGTATACAAAACACCCATCATCACCAATTGTTGTATTTTCAACAATTTCCTTTCGAAAAAAATTGTAAATTTTCCATTCTTCAACAAGGTGAAATATGATTTGAATCACTGTAAGGTCCATGGATCATAATGTTTTTAAATTCTTCATGATGTTTTGGGAATCTACCTTTATTTGGAACTTTAATTGAAGTAATTCTATGAATGCATGTTGGAGTATTGAGTTAGTTTTTGTGAAAAAGGAAAAAAAATATTTGTTGAAGAAGTAAATCAAAATTTCTAATACTCAATAGTAAGAACAAATACATGGATATGATTGATATTATTGTAAGAGAATACTAAAATATTCATTAAATTAGAACATGTTAAATTTGGATAATAATACTTTTAATGTTAGTTAACTTCTCCTGACATCCCAAAGAATCATCTATCTTGTAAATAATTTATTAACATATTAACATTAAAATTGAAAATAATCGACACAATGTGCGCGTAGTCTAATGCATGAATATTGTAATGTGTACCAAATCTAGTAATTTCAGACCATGTTGGATTTCATGTAAATGTTATAAAAAATCTAGATAGCCTATCCAATTACATATTAACATAGCATCCTGGTAGTTTTGAATCATATACATGGGACAACCAGTACATGTAGAAGGTAAAATGATAAATTTTCTGCATGAAGACCCATAATAGCCACCTCTAAGGAATGCATCTTATAAACAATTGTACAGTTCAACCCTCAAGTGTTTTATTGAATCAAATAAAATAATGTATTTGAGAAAATATCATTTCATAATCATCAATAATAAATTGTTACAAGATCCTTATTTAATGTAGAAATGTTGATGTATCGTAGTAATGTAACTACAAGTGATAGGATAATTAATCTCACATTGTAACCTTAGCAGATTTATACTTGTACTGAAATATGTAAGATGATGAATTATTTTTTCAACATATCCATATTTTCCACCTGTGTATATCAGTGGATATTGTAATGGTAGATAAAGTTGGCGAATCTCATCAATGCATTGAAAAGCACCACTTCTACCCTGAATGATAATATCTCTTTCAGGGATGATATCATGAATGTCACCAACAATAAGAATATAAATCTGTAAATTAGTAGGTAAGTTCTATGTTTCTGCATCATTTTTTCTTAATTTAAGAAGTCACAACATTAAATTTGGAATTTCATGATTATCAATAACTCCCCTTGTACTTCTGAATCTACAAGATAAATTATTTGTTTCATGAATCATATTTTTTAGATTCTCAACAATATGAAAATCAATAGATGAATTATGATTTGTATCATCATAGTTGCAAGATAAATGAATGTTAACATGAAGTCAATATATTTTTTCACTGATTTGGTTACCTATCAATTTAATTATTATCTAATATCTTGAACCATTTCATGAGACTCATTAACAATGTCGCAAATGTATAGTTTTTAAAACCATGGCTATTGTCCCTTAGAAAGACACAAACATCCTATGTGATGGTAGTTTTTCCATTTAATCTGAACATGTTTGGAGATCGACTATTGTTGACAGCCCTATCAAACTTTCCACCCATTGATGTGAAAGAAAATATATAATTGTATGTATGCATGTGTTCTTGGAATGATATTTCTTTTGAGGAAGTATAATTGAATACAAATGTCTAATGGTATTGAGGACATTTTGGGAGAAACTCCAAATAAATTTTACCCAGTGAGCAGAATATAGAAAATTATGGATTTCTTTTGTTGCTATATTTCTTATTTCTCTCGTCAAACCAGAAACATGAATCATAATACTAAAAAATATTATAAAAATCTCTAATATTCAAATATGTTTTGGGATCATCATAATTCAATAAAGTGATTTATTAAAAAAATGTCAACAATATTCGAAACACATTGCGAAAGTTATTGTAGTATAATGATTGGTAAAGCTACTAAAATAACATATATTCTTTGTTATTTTATGTAGTTGTTTTCTTTAGTAGAAATAAATATTTAAATTTTTAATGATAATACATATGAAACATATTTAAATATTAAAAAATTATTGTGAACATATGAACACCTATAAAATTTACATGCAATATCTCATACAACATGTTTTATTACATGTGTTTTTGATAATATATGAGACATTGTGCTTGAAACATGGTATTTTTTAGTAGAACCTAATTTGAAATTACTACTTAATACCCAAAACAAATAGATTTATATTACTTATCATGGATATCCTTGAAATTAAATAGATGATTAGTCAAAATTAATTCTTATAACATACCTGGTCATGGAAAATAATTTTGGTTTCTTGTAATTGTTTTAGAAAAATTGCATCTAGTGTGAGGAGAAAACATTAGAATTTACAATGAGTTAATAGGGATAAAAATCATGTAAATGTTTTACTTTTCATTGCTGTGTAGAGGAGTTATGTGATGATTCAGTCATAATATGATCTTCATTTTTCAAAGATAGAAAATGTAGTGAAGAAAGAGATTGTTATTAAATATAAAGGATGTATAACCAATAAAAAATTCCTAATAATACACTAAAATCATTCATACAATAGGGAATTTCATATTCTATATTAGTTTGTCTTATATGTTTTCTCATGGTGGATTTATCTAATCTTGTTGAAAAACTAGTACATTCATGTGGCACTATCAATTAAATAGAATAGTGAATTGACTAAACAATAGTACATCAAAGTAAATTAAGAAATATAACATAATGTTGTTGTTAATTTAAATTTAACTGACCATTTATAGATAAAAGTGAAAATTATATGCATTCCCCTCTTTCACTGATGCAAATTGATTGTATTGGTTCACATGTTGTAGTAAAGGATAGGTGAGTATTGATAATAACAGAATTTACTAGAGATGTATAAATTATCATTTTAAAAATATAGTGAATAATTTTATTTGAAGAATGAAATTTGGTAGACTAATTTAATGTTAACAAAATAGAGTATCCACTACCTTTTTTCCATCTCTCATTATAAGTCTCCTCTAAAACCTTTAATCTCTGTATGTTGATGCAGATTGCATCTTTTTATTGGTATTATTTTTTTTTAATTTTCAGGTGTATGAAGGAAACCATAATATTTTTATGTATGGGTACATTCAATACAATATATATTGGAAACACAAATTGGTTAATTAGTAACCTTATAAGTAACATTTTTTTGTAATTTCACTTAATGTTATATAAATCATGGAGGATAATAAAATTGGAATCTATGTATTCTTAAAACTAAATTATTATTACCGCTACCATATAATAAGATGTGGTGCAATAGAAAGATGCCAATGTTGGTCGATATATAGTCTAATTGAACAATATAAGTCTAGATGAATTTGCTGAATAAGGATAGTGGAAATGTAGTATATTTTTTTGGAAATAGGATAGTAAGTTCCTAAAACCAAAAGAACAGGTCTCTATGGAAGCAAGATTAGTGGCATGTTGATTTACCTGTTCACTTATCTTTAATGAGTTGATCGACGTATTAGTGAAGTAATATGAAGCTACAACAGGTGCAGATGGGCTTCTCTAATATATAACTGGGACTCCAGAACATAGGTTTGAATATGTTTTACCTGTAATAGATATCCAATTTTGATGTATTAGTATCTTAAGAGGGAAAAAATGTGTACGTAATACAGGGAGTGGCACTACTAGATAATAAAATAAACTGGTTTTGTCGTTAGGGTCAAAAGTAATCAGGAACAAGATATAGAAATGTTGTGAATCAATGTTAGTATAGAGTAAATTTAGGGTTACCTTTTATATTGGTGGTGAAATTCATGAGATGCACCTATCTCCAACCAAAGGATATCCTACTGATGTGGTTTTCTGTTGCTTCAGTTTTAGAAGTGAATAGTTTAGAGTGAGTTGTCACAGTACTATTCCAAAATTGAAATCAAATATCCCAATGAAGGTATATGTGGATGGAAAGTATACCCTGGATAACTAGTGGAATATCTAGTGGTGCATTGCATGAGGAGAATAAGAAATTGGTAATCCTAGCTGAAGAAGATCGCGGGGGCCTTTGCAGGAGATGTAGTAGAGAGGGGGAACCATACCTGATTAATATTAGTCCAAAAAATGTGGGACTAGAAATAGAGATCTATAACCCTTGTCAAGGATGATGACATGGATGATCTCGAGATTACAAGGAAAGAGAAGAGGTGTAAATTGGAGGGAATAGGGTTTGTCATGGGGTTGTGGGATCGAGGTTGTGAGTATGGAGGTAGATTTTTGTTTTTTTAGAGAGACATGGAAGCATAAATGTGTGACACGTATAAAGAATTCACCTAGCTTTAGTTTATATAATAGATATTTTTCTTTTATCATTTTGAATGTTCATTAATATTGTCTTTAAGCCGTAATAAAATGTATCAATTCTGATGTTTCTTAAACACACTTTTAAATGTTTTAACATAATTTCAACATTATTAATCATAATAAATGACTATTTTAACTTTTAAATGTCTACTTATGATTCAATACATTCTTTATTGAACACCATACTTATATTCCATTTGGTTATTATTTATGACATGGTTACGCTACCGATTCATTTCCTTTACTAACCCTTATGTTTATCCCTTTTGTTTGATTCTTTTTGTGTAAAACATATACATGAACATAATATAATGGGTGTTATCATATAGTGAAACAATAATCTATGGAATGTTTAGTCATATGAGACTTCTTGCTGGGATAGGGTGTAATCTTGATTCCTTTATGGTATATAGTCTACAATGTTCATTAGACTTGGAGGATCACCTTGACTCATTCTACACAATGTGCCATGGCCTTGTCTATTAAACCTGACTCATTATTTTGTCATTATTTATATTATTTCAACATTCTTATGAATCTATATTTACATGTTCCCATGTTCTTCATGTTATTCTTTCTAATGTTTATTCATGTTTCATTCATATTTATTTCATTATGTTATGTCTTCTAACTCATTTGATATGCTATATTTATATGCTTATTCCATTATTGTGATTTTTAGCTTATCCCATTATTTATGTATTCCCTGGGATATCCTATGTAGATGTAGGAGCTAAAATTTAGTTAGGATCTCTTTATTGTGATTAAATAAAGTATTTTTTTTATTATGGTTTCACGCATTTTGATTGTACATGTATTATTTGAAATAAACTTGACTTTACAATCCATGGATTTTAATAATTGGTCAATTACTCATAAAAATATCTAATAATATGTATACAAGGATAGGGATGATACAATTGGTATCAGATCACATTATTGTTATTTTTGGAGATAAGGATTAGACATATTTAGTAAGAACCCTAGGGATAATTTTATCACCATGAATAACCTATATTGAAACATATTGAATCACAATTTAGGATATAATTTTCATTTATAATTTTTCCATTATATGTTAAGAGATTTCTTTTTATATTCTTATTAGAGATGTATTAAATACCCCCTAATTGTACATTATTTTTATTAGTAAATGGCTGGAAATAGAATAACTTTTTCCAAAAATCAGTGTTATAGGAAATGTGATGATTTCCCTAATGTTAATCCAAATATAATGGGAACATAAACTTAAAAAGTCAGGATAGTACTATAACAACTAGATAATGTAATGAATAATAATTTTATTTGTGTGGAACACCCTCATTCTCTTATAAAATAGAATGTTGTGGTCGAATCGATTATGCAACAAAGGCCTCCCATGTTTGGTAAATCTTATAGTCCCCTCCTCAAGGAACAGTGGATTAACTATATTGGGAAGATATTCTATGTCATCCAATGCTCAGAATAAGAGAATTTTGTGATGGAATTCTATCATTTTAATAGGGAATTTGATTAGTGGTGGACACTGATCAAGGAAACAAAGCCTAAGAATGATATAGATTCAATTACATGGGAATATTTCCGGAAAATATTTTTCAATAAATATTATTCCCAAACCCTCTGTATTAATATGGAACTAGAGTTCCTTTGACTAAAGATAAAGGAAGAAGAGTATATCGGGGAGAATGAATAATACGTCAAAATAATTTCAAGATATACCTCTAAATTTTTCATTAACCCTAAAATAAAGGTGGACTGCTTATTTTGAATACTCAAGTTGAGTTAATGAAAAAAATTTCTAATTAAGTATTTTGATAGATATGAGGATATTTTGTGTTTCTCCATTAAGGTTGAAATTGAGATTAGATACTCTCAATTTTCTCATGGTGATGGAAATAAAAAATCAAAAAATGGATTTTAATATAAGAGGATCAGCAGATAAATACCTACATTGAAATAAAACCCAAAATTCCATTTGTTAATGTTGTTTGAAGAAGAATCATGGGAACTGTCTATGTGGAACCATGAGATGTATAAAATGTGGAATATAGGGAATCGAACTAATAATTTAAGAAGGGATGTGAATAATCCATATAATGAGGAAGAAGAAAAGATGGATCATGTCAACCCTCATCCTATAGTTCGATGTTACTAGTGTAAGGAACATTGGAATTTTTAAAGACAATTATATAAGACTAGGGCTGTCATATACAATCAATAAAACCTACAAGGAAACAAGTAAGGGACTATGTTATCACAAATAATGTGGTGGAGCCTAAAAATGATGTGGTGATAGGTATAATAGTTATTCATTCATGAATAGTGAACATATTAATTGATTTTGGTTCTAAGTTTTTTTTCATATCATTCATGTTTAGTAGAACTATTAGAATACCATCTAAAATATAGAATTTGAGTTATTTAGTAAAATAAAAAATTAGGAAACTATTGCATCCATAGTATATAACAACTCCCTAATTAAGGGTTGTAGACTGAACCTCCCACAAAATCCTATCATAAATCATTTGGGGTGATTGATAATATTATGGGCATGGATTGGTTATCTTTATATGAATAAAACATCAACTATTGAGAAATATAGATCCATCGTTACATCCCAGACCATCATCCAATTGTATAAAAGTGTAAATTAGAGGATAAATCTCCTTTAAAATATTCATCTCTTGTGTGGATATTACTTCCTTATAGGAAATCATATTTATCCAAAATGAGTGAGACAAATGAGAGAATATTGTTTAAAGACATTCCCATTAAGAGGGACCACATAAATGTGTTCCCTAATGATTTTCCTATTTATTTTCTTAATCAAGAGGTTTAGTTCCCAATTGTTCTTATTCCTAGATCTCTTCCAAAATCAAATAAAACTTATATTAATTCTCCATTGATTTAGAGGAATTGAAGAAACAGTTATAGGAGAATATGGAAAAGGGTTTTATACACCAGAGTGCTTCACCATAGGGTGTATTAGTCTCCATTTTCAATATGAAAGATGGATAAATACACATATTCATCGATTATCATGATCCCAACAAAATATGGACAAATAACATGTATCCCCTAGTATAGATAGATGAATTTCACAATCAAATATGTGGGACTAAGTATTTCACTAAGGTAGACATTTAGTCAGAGTATCACCGGTTAAAGGTGATGAAGGAAGTTATTTCCATGACTGGATTTTGAAAATGGTATGGACACTATGAGTTCATAGTGATGACCTTTAGAATCACTATTTCAGTATAAATTTTCATTTACATAATGTGTAGAGTTTGATGGTCGGATTAGAGTACTCAAAAGGGGCTTGAATTGAGTATCTATAAAAATTTCCAATTGCAATTTTTTCTTAAAACGTTTCACAATAAAAATAAATATAGCCCAGTTAATCTAGGTAACATGGTTATGAATGTTTAACTATTCAAATAACTTCCCTGAATATTGATTAATTCTTAGTAATCTCAATATGAGTTATTGATATTACTTTTAAATCTATTCTAATAAGTAAAAACAATTATAACTTATATCTAAGATTAACTATCAATGTAAATTCAGTTATTTCACAATTGTACAGTAAAATCGAGAAAACTAAATTAAACAACACAAAAGATATAAAAAAAGTGGTTCAATATCAAGATGATACCAGGTCCACTCCAGTTGGTGATCACCTTCCAGTAAGTAGTTTATATTAATAATCTTGATCCACACCCTATATCAGGGTAAACAACAGTGTATGAAACTGTCCAAGTCACATGTCCTCTTCCATAGTTCTTCATGGGTATAAAATAATAGGTCACACAGGGACCTATTACATACTTATCTGTGGTAGTTAACAAGTTTAAAAAGATATTAGAGGAAGGAGATCTTATATCCTTTAGTTTAGTGTTGGAGACACTGTCTGTTTTTATTTTTACACTCACACATAGCTGAAAAACTGAAAACAAGAAACAATAGAGAAAAGATGATAAGATAAGGTTAGAAGTGCTCTAAATGTTATTATATGGATCTCTAGACTTCTAGTATGAATTATATGTAAGAATAAAGTCCTGTTATGAAAGACATAGTATCATAAGTCGTGTACCCTAGTTTCCAGTTAGATTGGGCTCATGTTCATTAGGGATTTCGTATTGTGAAAATGTTCTTGACTCTAATCTATGGTATCCCAACTTTTAAATTCATGAATGCTTCATGTGTTCTTCATATGTATCGTGTTTCATGTGTCTGTTCTTTTATTCAAGAATGTGCGTGATTTTTTGCTATCTCACACACATTAGTTTCTATTTTATGCCTTTCATTTTATTCAGGGAGTTCATGTGTTGGGGATGATAGGATGCATGTATTCTCCACCTCGATCCTCATACTATTAGGTGAAAAGTCTAAAAAAATATTAATAATTTCAATGTACTAAAAGAATCATATATGACCTTTATTATTTAAATTGAAAATGAAAAAATAGATTAAAGAACGATGTCACGGTCTGTCTAGACACAATGTCACTTGGAAATGGTGTCTCCATTAAACAGTGTATTCTTCTTTGCCTTTGATCGGTGCGACTATTATGACAACATGGTTGTATAGAGATCAGGAAATGGTAGCATATATGTCATGTTAGAAACATGGTGTATGTTTATGGTGTCTAGGTCATGGTGTCTAGTCACGTTGTCTGAGTCACGATGTATAGTCATGGTGTCTGAGTAATGGTGTCTGGGTCATAGTGTCTGGGTCATGGTGTCTTGGTCATGGTGTTTGTGTCATGGTGTATGAGTCACGTTATTTGGTCATGGTGTCTGGGTTAGGGTGTTTAATCATGGTGTATGGGTCACGGTGTATGGTCCCAGTATCTGGGTCATGGAATCTGGTGCCTTTTCTAGAAAAGTAGGATCAGTGGAAGACTAACGGTTTCTCAGACTGAGCCAAATATCTGTATATAGTCTTGAGTAGTAATATTGACAGAATAAATTAGGATTAATCATTCATCATGGAAACTCATTACAAAACAAATTAAAATATATTTTACAATAATCAAACATGATTTATAGAAACTAAGATCTTGGATAGGATTATTTAATGCATAATGAAACCAACCATCTATACACATGATTCGAGATAGATTAAATAAGATTAACAAGTTTTACAGGATTTATAGGATTTTGGATCATTGAAATATGATTAAGACATGAGTATTCCAAAAATCTCCCCCAATTTGATGATCAGAAATCATGTGAGTGAGATATTTGTTCATAGTGGATGTGTCTCTCCCATAGTGTGCATTTAAAGTGTATGTCTGTCCACCTTTTGGGATTACAAAAAAGAGTACAAAAGTAAATAAGTGAATAGAAAAGAATAGTTCATAGGTAATTATATGAAGAATGATGTGTCATTAGAAACATAAGGCAACATAAATAAAAAAAACATCCTTATCAAAAGATACTCTTCACATTTCTTCAGCACTAGCTGTCTTATCTTTTCCCTTTGCAATAGCATTAGGAGAAGCCACGGGAGCAGAGGTAAAATTTGAAGAAATAATTGAACCACCTATCAGAGAAGGAAGAGGGAGTCCTTGAAAAATAGAAGGGTCTAAGGTAGGCTAGGTAGAAGACTGGGGTAGTTGTTGGGCATGGATAATAGGTCTAATCTGACTCAGATCCTGAGAGATAGACATAGAGGTAGAGGAAAAAGCATTGAATGACGAAGGAGGAAAACCAGATCGTAAGGATGTAGCTACAGAAGCCATAATATCAATGGTATTCACATGAATATAAGGCCTCAATAACGTGATGAAGTTGGCAATAATCTCACCACCACACTCCATCCATTTTTCAAAGACATCATTGTTTTCAACGAACTTGCCCGACAAAGGAGTGAAATATTTCATCTTTTGAACATGATTTTTGAAATTTTGAGTGACATGAGGTATTTTTCATATTTTATACAAAGTAATTGAAATGGTTTTTAATAAATTTTTACTTAAAATCATATTGAAGTATAAGTACACCTTCATTTTAATTTCTTCTGGAGAATAATTGGAAATCTTGGAATGAATTCATACCAAATCAAGAACTCTTTCACTATTCTTTACAACCACAGATATAGACTCTTTTGTATGACCATTGATCACTGATTGAAGTTATTCTTTAACAACTATTTGGAGTATATTACTATCCAAGGAGGGTTGATATGATTTTCCATACGTACTAGAATTAGTAACAGCTAATGTAAGAGACATCAGCTAATTCAAAACATTATAGAGGCTTCAATTATACTCATTAGATAATTTGTTGATACCAATAACAAGCTCATGCATTTATTGAACTATTTTCTAGTTTCTTTTATCTGCCTTGTCAACTAAAAAGGTTATATTAGGTTTAATCAGGGAGGAAAATTCCTATGGAATCTGACTATCAATATCCTCAATGGGATAGACAATAGGATATGGTCCTGATTTCAACACACTTTGCATATCTTCCACCATAGCTCTGAGAGACTTCACTTCATCACATAACTGTTTTTTATCAATTCTGACCTATTCAATTTCATGAATCAATTTTTGGTTGAATCTTCCATATGATCTTTTATAAAAACAAGGCAGTATCTCTTTCACTCAAGTTGATTATAGGAGAAGGCTGAGTGTTCATGAGTTTTTCAACTCCAACCAATAAGGTAGCTCTAAAGACCTTCAAATAATCCTTACTCACTAAGGTAAAAGGTTCTTATGAAGGTCTGAGAATAGTATCTTATACATGCTCTAGTTCCTTTGCAGAGATAACTTTAAGAGCATATACGAGTTTCAATTGAAACACAGTAGATAGATCAATACCTTTAATTGAGGCTTCATAGGAATAATTCACATTAATGTAGCTAAGTAATTTATATCATGTATCCACAGAGCATGGATCGACTAGATTAGGAATATAAACACTTTCCATAGTAGGTTGCTTCTCACCCTCAACAAGTGAATTTCTTACAGGACTAAGAGAATTAGTTATTTGATCTAATTCCATGATTTCATCCCTAATAGCCTCACCCATTTATTTTCTAGACAACTAAAATTTTTTCTCCATTCTTTCCTCGTCATATTAGATAACCTCAGGAATAGCTTGTTCCCCTAAGTGTTTCTCAAAAGTATCTTCTTTCTTAGGAGAAATATCTTCTTCTATATGATTTTCCAGAATAGATTTTTCCCTTTCATAATCAACATATTCTTCTTTAGAATCAGTTTCTTATTCTTCCAAAACAAAAATTTCTTCAGTAATAGGTACTTATTTCTCTATTAAGACTTGAAGAGTAGGTATACTATCTTCCTTATCCAGGACATTTTTCATATGTAGGTGCAACAACCGCTTCCTATTACTTTTCAATAGGATAGTTAACAATTTCATCTAGTTCCAAACTGGAATCATAAATATCCTTCATTCTTGAGGAATGATCATCTAGGTTGAACTTTTCATAAACCCGGTCATTATCCTCTACCCATGATTTTCTCGATGGATTTCAACTTATTTTCATTTTTTTATTGTAACCTTTGAGATAAAAAATTAATAATACTTATTGACTTCTTCATCTTATCCAACCAACCCTTCATCATGAAGAATATATGAGATTAACATTGAGTAGCACAGGGAGGTTGACTTTGAGGTTGTCTTTATCAATTCACACATATGAAGTATAACATACTTGTATAGGTTAATCTTGTGTCCATTATTTCATAAGATGTATCAAAAAAATATTTTTAATTGAGTGTAGAAAAATATGTTTTGCTTATACAATTCAGATTCTAAACAAACATAATCAAAAGTTTGGTTTAACCATTTAGCTCAGTAGTAGTAGCTCTTCTTTTTGTTTCATTTCCGTTCAAGCTTCCCAAGTCTTATTCTAAAACAATGATATCATATGGGGGAGGAGGACCTCACTGGTAGTCCTCAAAAATTCCCTCATTAGTTATCCTTAGGCAGGCAGCCCATAACCTCGTAGAAAAAGTGCATCTCTAGCCATTGATCCAGCTTCTCACAAAAAAAAACCACATTCTGTATCAAATGAGAATTGAATGAACTGATAAAAATGATAAACTAGCTTTGGGAAAATTTATTTGTCCTCTTTTGTGAACCAATCTATCCATCCATTCACTTTTATTACTTTCAATACTAAATACTTTCTTGACAGAATCTACTTAGGGAATATTTCTTTTTTGGATACCACTATTAAGTTCACCAGGTTCGGATTCAAAATACTTTCGAGTGCTATATTCGGTGCTATTTTTATATTCTTCTTTTATCATCCCTTTTCATGAGTTGATGAGGATTGGTGATTCATGCTAGGCATTAAAAAATGTTTCGATAAAGAGAGAGAGGTTTCGGGTTTGATAGAAGAATGCTCGAATGAATAAAAGAGTGAAACTTCATTCATTTTTATCTTTTAGGGATATCAAGCATCACATATTCAAATGTGTGGGAAAGTAAAAGAATAAAATAATTAATTTTAGTGATATGGGTTTTAATATGTAAATAAAATAATAAAGTGTCTTTACGGTGAGACCAGAATAGACTTTCACGGTGAGACCATAACAGGTTTTCACGGTGAGACCAAAATAGGTTTCACGGTGACATCTGTACTGTGTGACAATATTTTTGGAAATAGTATGTGTCAAATAGTAACTAAGTTATAGTATCTGTAAGACTATAAACACAAAACAACATCTTTTATGATAGAAAACTATAGAACTGTAAGAGTTAGACATTAATTTTAAGATAGTGATTTGTGAAACCATAAACTATGAAATAGTATGTTATGAAAAAGTACACATACAACTTAAGATTTATCATTTCAAATTCATGTATGATGTAATCTATTGTTTCAGGATTTAATGGTTTGGTGAATATATCAGTGAGTTGATATTCAGTTTCAATGAATTTCTATGTGATATCACCTTTTTGATAATGATCTCTCAATAAGGGATGGTTTACATCAAATTTTTTTTGTCATAGAGTGTGAAATTGGATATTTTTGAGATGTTAATAGCACTAGAATTATCACAATTTATGGGAACATTCCTGAATTGATATCCATAATCTAGTAATGTGTGTTTCATACACAAAATTTTTTCACAAAAGCAACCAGCCGCTATGTATTCAGCTTCGGGAAGGGATAGTGAAACTATGTTTTGTTTCAAACGACACCATGATACTAGTGACTTGACTAAAAAGTGACATGTTCTGGAGGTTCTTTTTCTATCTAATTTACAACCACAGAAATCAGGAACAGAATAGCTAACAAATTCAAATGGTTTTTCTCTAGTATAGAATAATCCTAGAATGGGTGTATGCTTGAGGTACTTGAAAATTCTCTTAATAGAATTTAGATGATATTCTTTAGGGTTTTCTTTAAAACAATAACACCTACATACACTAAACATAATGTCAAGTCATCTAGATGTTATGGAGAGTAGGATTCCAATCATTCCTCTATAAGTGGTTCGATCAACAGATTTCCCTTCTACATTAAGATAAAACATACATGTAGTACTCATGGGAGTATCACTAATTTTAGTTCTATCCAATCAAAAATGTTTTAGAATATCGAAAGTTTATTTTCATTGATTTAAAATAATACCATCACTATTTGAAAATATTTGAAATCCAAGAACGAATTTTCGTTCACCAATTAAACTCATTTCAAAATCATTTTGCATCATTGTAGAAAATTCAATACATAAAGAATTTATTAAAGATCCAAAGATAATATCATCTACATAACTTTTAACTACTAAAACATCATTAGATACTCATTTTATAAAAAGGGTAGGATCAGCTATTACTTTTTTATAACTTTTGGAAATATAAAATGTACTTCATCTATTATACCAAGATCTTGGAGCTTGTTTTAATCCATATAAATATTTTGATAATTTAAAAACATGATTTGGAAAGTGAGGATTTGTAAAACTAGGGGGTTTCATGACAAAGACATACTCAGCTATATTGCTATTTTGGAATGCACTTTTATCATCCATTTGATATTGTTGTAAATTTAGATGTGCAGCATATGCAAGCATAATTCTAATGGCTTCATGTTTAGCTACTAGTGAAAAGGTCTCTTTATATTAAATTCCATCTTCTTGATTATAGTCTTGTGAAACCAATCTAGCCTTGTTTCTAAGTATGTTACCAATTTCATCAAAATTATTTCTAAACACCCACATAGTGCCTATTGTAAATGTTTATTTGTTTTTGACTACATGTTTCCAAAAAAAATTCCTTTCAAACTGATTAGGTTCTTCATGTCTATCCATCACCGATAACTCATCATTGATAGAATCATTAATGTTATTAGGTTCATGTCGTGATAAGAAGACTTTACGTTCACCTTGATTTCTAAGAGAAGCTATAGTTTGAGTTTTTATCTAAATATCCTTCGTAAGAATATATATGATGGTTCTTAAGGGTTATAACAGATTTATAAAAAAGAATATTGATTTCAGGTTATTTAAAAATTTCTATTTTATTATGACTTAAATATGAAGGTTTTTCAAAACTAGTTGTTTTCACATATTCCTTTACAGGATGGTTACAAGATTTTCAATTGATGTCCATATTTGACACATCATCCTCCAAGTTATCTAGATAGTTCATAGGCTCATGTGGATCTGTTTCATCAAATTTGACATGGAAAGATTATTTCACACATTTATTTCTTTTATTAAACACTCTATAGGCTTTACTAGAGATTGAATATCCTGGAAATATTCCTTCATCACTCTTGGATGAAAAATTTTCAAGATTGTCATTGTTATTAAGGATATAGACTTTGCAACCAAATACTTTGAAGTAGCTAACATTGGGTTTTCTATTTTTTCATAACTTATATAGAGTTCTTTTACAAATACGTCTAATAAACACTATATTAATAATATATCATTTGATATTTATAGCTTCAGTCCAAAAATAAATCGGTATATCATATTCACTGAGCATGATTCTAGCAATATTTTACAATGTTCTATTTCTTCATTCTAGAACTCCATTCTGTTGACGTGTCATAGGGGCAGAGAAATTATGACTCGATCCATTTTGTAAAAAAAAGGATTCAAACTCTTGATTTTCAATATCATGACCATGATCACTTCTTATGGATTTAATTTTATGTCCATTAATATTTTCTAGAGTTTTAGCATATATGATTAAATGAGAGCAGTATTCACTTTTGTGAATTAAAAATAAAGTACAAGTATATCTAGAAAAATACTCAAAAAACATAAAAATATTGCTTCCCATATAATTTAGAAACTCTATATTTAAAAAAAATATATGAACTAATTTGAGAGGTTGAGAGGTTGACACTTCATGCTTTGGTCTGAAAGAAATTTTTTGTTTCTTTCTCTTTTGACAAGGATCACACACTTTATCATTTGCAAACCCTTGTTTGGGTCATTATGTGACTATGATTTTTCTTGTTAGATTTATAAGGGATTGCATTTTACAATGTCCTACTATTTTATTCCAAATCTAGGACACATTGTGAAATAAACTTAAACATGAAGCATTTTGAGAAACTAAAGAAGCTGAGTTAACAGAGTATACATTTTCATCCCTTAATGCATAAAACACTAATTCATTTTTATAATTAAAAAAGATTCAAGAATCATTTTCATATTTAAGATGTAATCCATCATGACATATTTGTGAAATACTAAACAGGTAATATTTCAATCCATCAAAAAAAGTAATTTGGAAATTAAAACATAGTTAGAGTTATCAATTTGGAAAAGGCCAATGGTTTTTCCTTTGTAATTTTCACCAAAGTTGACATGTCCACCATCACTGTTTCTTTACTACTTGAAGCATAAATAGTCACCTATCATGTTTCTTGAACTCCCACTATCCAAGTCCCATAAGATTTTACAGTATCTATTTAAGGAACTTTCCTAAAAAATAGTCAAATATAAATGGATTTTGGTACCCATATTTGTTTGGGTCCAGTAATATTATTGACTATTGATTTAGGAACCCACATATGCCTCATAGGTTCCCTATAATCATTATGTAATGTGATTGAAAAATAAACTCTATTTGGTCTGGAAAATCTTGAAATAGTATAGAGTGTATCATAATAAGAACTCGCAGAATGTTTTCCAGACCTAGAAGTAAAGTTGTAATTCCTAGATTTAGAAACAAAATTTTTTCTTCCAAAATTTCATTTACTAGGTTGATAGCAAATACCAGTATTATATATAGAAGTAATATGTTTTCCTAGAATTTGTACCAAATTATTTTTAAAATTAGTAAAACATTCAAGGTCCTTTTTAAATTGCTCATTAGATAGCGTTAGCCATGGTTTTCTTAGAGTAATTGAACATTTTTTTCTCTTTCTACAATAACTTAATATTTAATAGTTGAGGTAAGAGAATACTATTTCATTAAAGACATGTATTTATCTATTAGTTTACTATATATCTCTTCAGTAATATTATATTAGTTAAAAATTTCTTTATTAGACATATTCTCATAATCTCTTTTATCTCTTCAATAATAGGGATTGTGTATAAGAGATTCTAGTGTTAACTTTGAAGTGTTTTTTATAAAAACACATATTTGCTTTGTTTTCATATTCTTCATGTGAAAATTCTGAGTGACTTGAACTATCCTCAGAAGCACTCCACATTTCATTCGTTGCCTTTATATACTTTCTATCTTCGTCCTCATATTTCATCATGTACATGAACTTGGGACAGTCATATTTTACAAGTCCCTTTCACATACATTCATAGCATACTATCTCATAAAACTTGTCACTTATTTTTCAATCTTTCTTCCAACATCATTTTTTATCATATCTTCCTTTGAAGTCAGGATTTTTGAAAATTTTCTTCTTGTTGTAAATTCTCTTATACTTTCTTGATAATTGAGCCATATCCTCATCACTGTAATGTGATTATTATTCACTATTTGAACTTTCTATAGAGGCTTCTAATTTCCCTTTCTTCTTTGTGTTTAGAGGTGGTGGTTTGAAATGCAATAGATTTTCTTTTGGGTTCATCCTCCTCTTATTTGTTTAATTTCAACTCCTCTTCATACATAATTTGTTTCCCATGGAGTTATTTTACATGTTACATGATGATGTAGCATGAATCTCTGACATAGAAAGGGGGTTCTCTCCATCTATCACGTAGGCATATAAGAATTCTCATGATTTGTTCTTTTGTAGTAACTTCTCTTCCAAGAGAAATCATTGTGTTGACAATTTTTCTAAACCTGAGATACATGTCAGAAATAATCTCATCATGTTTTAGTTTAATACTATCATATTTAAAATTATAGTTATTAAGTATCATTTCGTTCTCACTAAATGTTATTTTTATGTGAAATAGACAATGTATCCCAAATTTAATGTGCAGTTTTACAAGAAGAAATTCTATTAAATACATCATATCCTAAGAATAAATATAAAGCATGCATGGCATTGCAATTGATATTGTAGGTTTTATTTGTTGGGTTATCCCAAGTGATTCTATTAATAGAAGGAATCTTATACTCATCTATAATTGAAGACAAAATTTCAAAACCCATACTTTCTAAATGCATTTTCATTTTAATTTTCTATTGGGCATAATTGGGTCCATCATAGAATGGTGGTCTGTTTGTTGCAGCACCTTTTAGCCTATTATCCATAATAATGAAATATTTTAAAATATCTATAAATTTAGAATTCATACAAATTTACAAATATTTAAAGTGAAACTAGAATCACATGTTAATATACAAGAAAACAGAGTCTTAATAACACCTTTGATACTAAATATTGGTCGGAGTAGAGTACTCAAGAGGGGGTGAATTGAGTATCGATAAAAAAATCTATTTGCAATGTTTTATTAAAAGGTTCCCCAATAAAAATAAATATATCTCAGTTAATCAAGGTAATATGGTTATGAATGTTTGAATGTTCAAATAACTTCTCTAAAGATTGATTATTCTTAGAAATCTCAATATGAGTTATTGATATTAATTTTGAAACTATTCTAATAAAGAAACAATGTATAAATTCCGTCCAAGATTTACTATCAAAGTAAATATAGTCATTTCTGATTTATACAGTAAAATGGAGAAAACTAAATAAAACCATTCATCAAATATAAAACAAGTTATTCAGTCTCAAGATGAGACCTAGTCCACTCTACTTGGTGGTAACATTCCACCAAGTAGTTTATATTAATAACCTTGATCCACACCCTGGATTGGGGTAAAAAATAGTGCATAGGAATGGCTAGGTTACACACCCTCTTTCCTAGTTCATCATTGGTATAAACTAGTAGGCCTCATAGGGACCTCCTCCACAATTATCTATGGGATTAAACAAGTGTAAAAAGATATTAGAGGAATGATATATTATATCATTTAGTTTAGTGCAGGTGACAGTGTGTGTTTTTATACAGAAACACACACACAACTCGAAAGCTAAAAACAATACCCAATAGATAAAAATGATGAGATAAAATTAGAAGTTCCTTGAGTGTTATTCATTGTATTTAAGGACTTCTAGGATGAAGCAGATGTATGAATCGAGTCCTCTTGCGAAAGACAGAGTATCGCAAGTCTGGTGCTCTAGTTTCTAGTTAGAACCTGCAAGTGTTCTTCATGGAGTTGGTATTGTGAAGATTTTATTGACTTTGATCTATGTTATCCCAAATTTTATACCCATTAATGCATCATGTGTTCTATAGATATATGTTATTTCATGTGTCAGTTCTTTTCTTCAAAAATTCTTGTGCTTCTTCTCTATATCACACACATAAGTTTCTAGGCCACACTTTTCTTTTTATTCATGGAGTGCATGTGTTGGGGCTGATAGGATGCATGTATTCTGCACCTCATAACTCTTACTATAAGGTGACATGTCTACAATGAAATATTAATTATGTTTGTGTATTTAAAGGACTCAAATATAAATATTATAAATTAAATTGAAAATGAAAAAATAGATTAAAGAACGGTGTCATAGTCTTCCTGGAAATGGTGTCTCTTTGAAACTGTATCTTCTTCATTAGCATTGAGTAGTGAGATAGTTATGATGGCATGGTTTTATATAGATTATGAAATATTATCATAGATACATTGTTAGAATTATGGTATCGAGTCACGGTTTCTGGGTCACGGTGTCTAGTCATGTTGTACGGGTCAAGGTGTCTGGTCACCGTGTCTGGGTGATGGTGTCTGGGTCACGGTGCCTAGGTCACGTTGCCTGGGTCACGGTGTCTGGGTCACGGTGTCTAGGTCATTGTGTCTGGTTCATGGTGTCTAGGTCACGATGTCTGGGTTATGGTTATTTATCATGGTTTTTGGGTTACAGTGTCTAGTCACAGTTTCTAGGTCATGATGTCTGATTCCTTTTCTAGAAAAACCAAACCGGTGGATGACTCACGGTTTATCAGACTTATAAAAATATATATATATACACTTGAGTAGTAATATTCATAGAATATATTACAATTAATCATTCATTAAGTAAAATCATTACAAAACAAATTAAAATTTAAATTACAATAATCAATCATGATTTATATCAACTAAGATATTAGATAGGTTTATTTAAAGCATAAAGAAACCAACCATCTATACAGATGATTTTAGAAAAATTAAATAGGATTAACATATTTTACATGATGTATAGGATTTTTTATCATTAAAATATGATTAGAACAGGAGGAGTCTTACAATCTCCCCCTTTTATGATCACAAATCATGTGAGTGAGATATCAATTCTTAGTGGATGTTGATGTACCTTAGTGTGCATTTAGAATTCAGGTCTCTCCTCCTTTTGGGATTATAAAAAAGAGTAAAAAAGTAAATAAGAGAATATATAAGAAGAGTTAACAAAGAATTAGAAGGTGAAAAATGTGTCATTACAAATAATAGTGAACAAAAATAAAAGAAATATCACAATTAAAATATCGTGTTCACATTTCTTCAACACTAGTTGTATTATCTTTTCCCTTGGCAATTGTATCAGGAGAAGCCATAGGAGTACAGGTAGAAGTTGAATAATGAAGTGAACCACCTATCAGAGAAGGAATAGGGAGTTCTTTGAAAATATAAGGATCCAAGGTAGGTTTCCTAGAAGTCTTAAATAGTTTTTGGTCAAGGATAACATGTCTGATCTAACTCAGAGCCTGAGAGATAGACATAGAGGTAGAGGCATAGGCTCTGAACGAGGAAGGAGGAAAACTAGGTTGCAAGGGTGTAGCTGTAATAGCCACAATAACAGTTCTCTGAACATGAATATAGGACCTCAATGACTTGATTAAGTCATCAAATATATCATCATCACACTTCATATCTTTCTCAAATACATCTTTATTCTCTATGATCCTGTCCAACAAAAGGTTGAAATCTTTCGACTTTTGAACTTGTTTTTTGAAATATTGAGTGATAGGAAGGATTTTTAGATTCTCTACAAGGTAATTGAAATGTTTTGTTATACCATTATTAGAGAAATCCCTATTGAAGTAGAAATAAACATTTTAATTAATTTCTTCGTGAGCATCATTGGAAACCTTCGAATGAATTCTTACCAAATCAAGAACTTGGTCACTATTCTTGGTATCCATAGATAGATACTCTTTTTCAAAACCACTAAGAACTGATTGAAGTTCTTCTATAATAACCGTTCTGAGTAGATTACTATCCAAGGAGTGTATAGATGGCTATCCAAATGTACTAGAATCTATAATTGCTGAAATAAGGGACTTCCGTTGATTCAGAACATTCCAAGAAAACCTTTATACTCAACAGTTAATTTATTGAGACCAATAACAAGCTCATGCATTTCTTGAACTATTTTTTGTTTCTTTAAGCCACCTTGTTAGCTAAGAAAGTAATATTAGGTTTAATCAAGTAGTAAACTTCTTGTGGAATTTAAATACCAACATCCTCAACAGGATGGACATCATGATCTTGTTCTGATTTCTGCACTCTCTACATATCTCCAACCAAATTTTTGAGAAACATTACTTCATCACTTAGCTATTTGTTCTCAATTATGACCTCTTGAATTTCATGAAACAGTATTGGCTGAATTTTCCATATGATATTTTCTAAATATAGGGTAGAATCTATTTCACTCACGTTGGTTATAGGAGTATGTTGAGTGTTCATGTGTTTTTCGACTCCATCAAAAAAGATTGCTCCAAAGGACTTTAGATCATCCTTAATAACTAAGGTAGAAGGTTCTTGTGAAGGTTTGGGAGTAGAAGTAAAGACAAGCACTGGTTCCTTTGTAGATATAACATCAATAGTAGATACCTTTTTCAATTGAAACACAATAAACAGATCTATACCTTTAATTGAGGCTTCCTAGGAATAATTCACATCAATGTAGCTAGGGAATTTATACCATGTATCCACAAAGCCAGTATCAACTAGATTAAGAATATCAACACTTTAAATATTAGGGTGTTTCACCCCCTCAACAAGTTCATCTATTATAGGACTACAAGATTTTGTTAATTGATCTAATCCAAATATTTCATCCCTAATAGCCTCGCCCATTTATTTTCTATTCAACTGAAAGTCTTTCTATATTCTTTCCTAAATAGATGGGATAACCTCAGGAACGACATGTTCCTCTAAGAGTTCCTTAAAAGAATCTTCTTACTCAGGAGACATATTTTCTTCTAGATTCTCTTCTAGAACTGAATTTTACATTACATTAACAAGATATTCTTCTTTAGAAGTAGGTTCTTCTTCTAAAAAACAAATATTTCGTTAGGAATAGGAACTTATTTATTAATTAAGACCTGAGGAGCAGGTCCACTATCTTTCTTATCCAGGATAGTGTCCCATATATGTGAAACAACCTGTTCCTTTTCCTCCACAACAGGATAGTCATCAATTTCATCTGGTTCCAAAATAGGATTAGAAATGTCCTTACGTGATGAATAATTCTCAACCATGTTGAACATTTCATAAACCCTCTCATAATCCTCTACCCATGATTTAATGCACGGATTCCAACTGATTTACATTCTTTTAACTATAACCATTGAGATTTAAAATTCGTAGTCCTTAATGACTTCTTCATCAGGTCTAACCAACCATTTAGAATGAAGCATAAATGAGATTAACCATGAGTAGAATAGGGAGGTTGACTTTGAGGTTGTCTTTATCAACTCACACTTATGAATTATAACATACTTGTATAGGTTAATCTTGTGTCTATTCTTCATATGATGTATCTAAAATACATCATGATAATTGAGTGGAGAAAAATCTTTTTTTCATGGACTAATCAGATTCTGAACAAACTTAAACAAAAGTATGGTTTCAACAACTAGCTCAACAACAATAGCTCTTCTCTTTGTTTCATTTCCAGTCATGCTTTGCAAGGATTATTCTAAAACAAATATCTCACTTGGGGTAGGAGGACATCTTTGGTATTCCTCAAAAACTCCCTCATGAGGTATCCTTATGAAAGAATCCCATTACATCGATGAAAAAGTTCATCTCAATCCACTGATCTATCTTCTCACTACAAAACCATCTTCTGTATCAAATTAGAATTGAAAAAACTGATAAAACTAAGGAACTAGATTTTGGTAAATAGGTCTTCATTATTTTGTGAACCAATCCGGCCATCCATTCTCTTTTAGTACTTTCAATAATAAAGACTTACCTGACTGCACCCACTTGGGGAAGATTACTTTTTCTAGTAGCACTATTATGTCCACCAGGTACGGATTCAAAGGACCATTGGGAAATATCATCGGGGCTATTTTTATCTTCTTCATTGATATTCACATATCAAGAGTTTATGAGGAAAATAATTTCATCCTAGTCATTCAATGAAGGTTTGAGGGAGAGATAGAATGGTTTGGGATTGAGATAAGAAGGCCCGAGTTAAGGAAGGAGTGAAACTTCTTTTCTTATTATTATTTAGGGATATCAAGTGTCACAAATTAAAAAGCATGGGAAAGTAAAAAAAATTATATAATTAATTTCATCAATATAGGTTATAATATATATATAAAATAATAAAGTGTCTTTATGGTGAGACCAGAACAGACTTTCATGGTGAGATCGTAATAGGTTTTCACGGTGAGACCGTAATAGGTTTTCACAGTGAGACTATAATAGGTTTTCACTGTGACATCTCTACTGTGTGAATTCAAAACTGTGTGACCATATTTTTTGAAATAGTATGTGTCAGATAGTAATTGAGAGATAGAAACTTTAAGAATATAAACATGAAATAACTACTTTTAAGATAGAAAACTATAGAACTATAAGAGTTTGACAGTATTCTTATGATAGTGACTTCTGAAATATTAAGTTGTGATACAGTACACTTACTACTTAATATTTATCATTCCCAATTCATGTATGAAGTAATTTATTCTTTCAAAACATAATGCTATGTTGAATATATCAGCGAGCTGATATTCACTTCTAAATAATTCCAAAGTGATATCACCTTTTTGGTTATGATCTCTCAAAAACTGATGTCTTATATCAATATGTTATGTCCTGGAGTATGAAACATGATTTTTGGAGATGTTAATTGCAAATGTATTATCAAAATTGATGGGTACATGCATGAATTGATATATCTAAAATAGTAATGTGTGTTTCATCCACAAAATTTTTACATAGTAGCTACTAGTAGCTATGTATTCATCTTCGGTAGTAGATAATGCAATTGGGTCTTTTTCATACTACACCATGATACTAGTGACTTTAATAAAATGTGACATGTTCCAGATGTGATTTTTTCTATCTAACTTATAACCACAAAAATCATCATCATAAGAGGTAACTAACTCAAAGGATTTCCGTCTTGGATAGAACAGTCCTTGATTGGGTGTACGCTTGAGGTATTTTAAAATTATCCTAACCGCATTTAGATGATATTTATTGTGGTTTTTGTGAAAATGAGCACACAGACATATACTAAACATAATTTTAGGCTGGATATCAGTTTAGTAGTGTAGGCTTCTAATAATTCCTCCATAAGTGGTTTTATCAACAGATTTCCCATCTCTATCAAGATCAAACATATATTTAGTACTCATTGGAGTATCACTACTTTTAGTGTTATGCATGCCAAAAATGTATTAAAAGATATGTAGTATATTTTATTTGATTTAAAATAATACCATCCCTATTTTGAAATATTTTAAATCCAGGAATGAATTTTAGTTCACCCATTAAACTCATTTCAAATTCCTTTTGTATAATTTTAGAAAATTCAATACATAAAATAATTAATGTTCTAAAGATAATATCATCTACATAAATTTGAACTACGAAAACATCATTAGAAATTCATTTTATAAAAAGGGTAGGATCAGATATTCATTTTGTAAAACCTTTTTAAATAATAAAAGTAAATAATCAATCATACTAATCTCTTGGATCTTATTTTAAACCATATAAAGCTATTGATAATTTAAAAACATTATTTGGAAAGTGAGGATTTGTAAAACTAGGGGGTTTCTCAAAAAGTCAATCCTCATCTATATATCCATTTAGGAATGTACTTTTAACATCCATTTGATATAGTTTTAAATTCTGATGTGCAATATAAGAAAGAAGAATTCTGATGACATCAAGTCTAGCTACTGGTGCAAAGGTATATTCATAGTCAATTCCCTCTTCTTGACTATATCCTTTTACATCCAATCTAGCCTTGTTTCTAACAATGTAACCAGCTTAATCACCCTTATTTCTAAACACCCACTTAGTTCATATGGTAAACGTGTCTTTGAGTATGTCAACAAGTATCCAAAAATTATTCCTTTCAAACTAATTAAGTTTTTCTTTTGTTCCCATTACCATAAATTAATCATTGATATCATCTTTAATGTTTTTAAGTTCAAGATGTGACAAGAATACTTGATGTTCAACCTGATTTCTAGGAGAAACTCTAGTTTGAGTTCCTTTCTCTAAATCTCTTACATAATAATCTAAAGGATGGTTCTTAATAGTTCTAACAGCTCAAGAAAAAGAAGGACTAGTGATTTTAGTTTCTTCAATAGGTTCTGGTTCATTATGACTTAAATATAAAGAATTTATAGAACTAGAAGTTTTCACAGATTACTTTACAGGATGGATAAAGGATTTTGAATTGATGTCCAGATTTGACACATCATCTTTCAGGTTCTCTAGAGTGGTCTTAGGCTCATGTGGACCTGTTTCATCAAATTTGACATGCACAGATTCTTCCACATATTTAGTTCTTTTATTAAAAACTATGTAGGCTTTACTAGAGTTTAAATATCCAAGAATGATTCCTTCATTACTTTTAGATGAAAAATTTTCACAATTTCCCTTAGTATTAAGGAAATAGACTTCGAATCCACATAATTTCAAGTATCTTACATTGGGTTTTCTATTTTTTCATAACTCATATGAAGTTCATTTAATAATAGGTCTAATCCACCCACTATTAATAATATATCATGTTGTATTTAAAGCTTCATCCCAAAAATAAATAGGTAAGTGATATTCATTAAGCATGGTTCAAACAATATCTTGCAAGGTTCTATATCTTCATTCTAAAAATCCATTATATTGAGGTGTTCTAGGGGCAGAGAGATTATGACTATAGGCATTTTGTGAACACAAGGATTCAGTCTCTTCCTTTTTAAACTCATGACCATGATCACTTATTATGGATTTTATTTTAATTCCACTAATATTTTATACATTTATGTCATATTTGGTGAAATGAGAGTAGGATTCACTTTTGTGAGTCAAAAAGAATGTACAATTATATCTAGAAAATTTATATACAAGAACATAAACATAGTGAATATCATTTTAATTAGAAACTCTAGATGGTCTAAACAAATCCCTGTGAACTAATTCAAGAGGTTGTGAAATTGACACTTATTTCTTTGGTTTGAAGGAAATTTTGTGTTGCTTTCCCTTTTGACAAGGATCACACACTTTATCATTTGGAAACTAAATTTTGGGTAGTTATATGACTATACTTTTTCTGGTTAGATTTATAAGGGAGTGAATATTACAATGTCCTAGTCTCTTATTCCAAATCCAGCACTATTTGTGAAATACACTTAAACATGAAGCATTTTGAGAATCTAAAGAAGCTATGTTAATAGAGTATACATTTTCATTTAAAAATGCATATAAAACTATTTCATTATTATAATTTATAACATTGCAAGCATAATTTTCAAATTTAACAAGTAATCCATCATCACATAGTTGTGAAATACTATGCTGGTTATATTTCAATCCATCAACAAAGGGTACTTTTGAAATTAAAAATGAGTTAGAGTTACCGATTTGGACAAGGGCGGTGATTTTTCCTTTGGCATTTTCACCAAAGGTGACATGTCCACCATCAATTTTTATTACGTTCTTGAAGCATGAATAGTCCCTTGTCCTGTTTATTGAACACCCATTGTCCAAGAACCATAATATTTTATAGGATCTCTTTAAGCAACATTCATTAAAATAGTAAAATAAAAATATATTTTTGTTCCCTAATTTGTTTGGGTCCTGTAATATTAATGACTAGTGCTTTTGGAACCCACATAAGACTTATAGGTTTCATATAAGCACTATGTAAAGTGCTTGAAAAATAAACTCTATTTGGTCTAGGAAAGAATGAAATAGTAGAGTGTGTATCATAATTTTAACTAGTTGAATGTTATACAGAACATGAATTAATGTTTTATGTCCTAGATTGAGAAAAAAATTAGTTCTTCCAAAATTTCTTTTACCTGGTTGATATCTAGTACCAGTAGTATATTTAGGGGCAATCTGTTTACCTAGAATTTGTACCAAAGTATCTTTACCATTAGTAAACCATTCAAGGCCCTTTTTCAGTTTCTCATTAGATTGCTTTATCCGTTGTATTCTTGTAGTAATTGAACATCTTTCCCTCATACTATAGTAAGTGTATATTTAACTGTTGAGGTAAAAGAATATTGTTTATTTAATGACTTGGATTTATCTATTAGTTCATTACATGTCTCTTCAATCATATTACAGTACTCAAACATTTCTTTATTAAAAATATTATCATAATCAATATCATCTCCATAATAATAGGAATTGTGTACATGAGATTCTTGTGTTACCTCAGATGTGTTTGTCATTAAATGCATATTGGCTTTTTTGGAATGTTCATCATGTGAAGATTTTGTGTCATTTGAACTGTCCCCAGAAGGACTCCACATTACTTTCCTTGCATTTCTATACATTCTATCCTTGTCCTCATATTTCTTCTTGTACTTGAGCTTGGCGCAGTGAGCCTTTACATGTCCATTTCTCCTACATTCATAGCATACTATCTCATCAGAATTTTCACTTATTTTCCAATCTTTCTTCCAGCTTACTTTTTTATTATATCATCCTTTGATGTTAGGATATTTGAAAATTGTCTTCTTCTTCTATGATCTCTTAATACTTTTAGAAAATTGAGCCATCTCCTCATCATTATCCGGTGATTATTGTTCACTATTATAACTTTCTACAGATACTTCTAATTTCCCTTTCTCTTTGTGTTTAGAGGTGGTGGTCTTAAATGCAATAGATTTTCTTTTTTGTTCATACTCCTATTCATTGTTGACTTTCAACTCCTCTTCATACATCATTAGTTTCCCAATGATTTCTTTTAAATGTTACTTGAGGTTTTCGCATGACCCTCAAATAAAGACAAAGGATCCTCTCCATCTATTAGGTAGGGAACATAGAATTCTCATGAATTTATATTTGGTGGTATCTTCTCTTCCAAAAGAAATCATTGTGTTGACAATTTCATTGAATGTGAGATACATGCCAGAAATAGGCTCATCATGTTTCATTTTAATGTTATCATATTTTATAGTATATGTATTAAGTCTCATTTCATTCACACTAGATGTTCCTTTATATGAAATAGACAAAGTGTCCCAAATTTTATGAGCAGTTTTACATACAGAAATTCTGTTAAATTCCTCATCTATTAAGTAGAAATATAAAGAATTCGTGTCTTTTCAATTTTTTTTATAGGTAGTCTTGGTTGGGTCATCCCACGTGATTATATAAGTATCAAAAATATTATACTCATCTATAATTGATGACAAAATTTCAAAACCCATACATTCTATATGCATTCTCATTTTAATTTTCCATTGGGAATCATTTGTTCCATTAAAGAGTGGTGTCCTATTTTTTGCAGTACCTTCCAGTCTATTATCTATAATAAATAAATACTTTGAAATACCTAGAAATTTAGAATTAAGAAAAATTAACATATCATTAAATTAAAACTAAAATAATAGTTTAATAGATTCAAAAAAAAGTCTTAATAACACCTTAAATACCAAATGTTGGTTAGAGTAGAGTAATCAAGAGTGGGGTAAATTGAGTATTTTTTTAAAAAATATAATACTTTTTAAATGGTTCCCCAATAAAAATAAATACAACACAGTAAATCAAGGTAATATGGTTATGAAATTTTGACTGTTTAAACAATTTCTATAAAGATTGATAAATTCTAAGTAATCTCAATATAAGTTATTAATATTAAATTTCTAGTTATTATAATATGAAAAAACAATTATAACTTTTGTTCGAAATTAACTATCAAAGTAAATATAGTGATTTCTGAATTATAAAATAAAATAGAGAAAACTAAATTAAACAACACATCAGATATAAAACAAGTGGTTCGGTCTCAAGTAGAGACCTATTCCACTCCACTTGGTGATCAAATTCCACCAATAAGTTTATATTAATAAACTTGCTCCACACCATTGATCGGGGTAAACAATAATGCATAGGACTATCTAGGTCACACGACCTCTTCCATAGTTCTTCATGGGTATAAACTAATCAATCACACATGGACCTCTTATACACTTATCCATGGGATTTAACAAGTTTAAAAATATATGAGAGGAAGGATATCATTTATCCTTTAGTTTAGTGTAGGAGACATCTTGTGTTTTTATAAAGACACACACACATCCCCTGAATTCTAAAAATAGTACAAAACAGAGAAAATATAATGAGATAAGTTTAGATGTTCTCTAAGTTTTATTCTATGAATCTCTAGAATTATAATATGAAGTAGATGTAAGAATCGAGTCCTCTTGCGAATGATAGAGTATCACAAGTCTGGTACTCCAGATTCTAGTTAGATAGGGCATGTGTTCTTCATGGAGATGGTATTGTGGAGATGTTCTTCACTCTAATCTAGGGTATCCCCACATTTAAATTTGTGAATGATTCATTTGTTATTTAGATGTATCGTGATTCATGTTTCTATTCCTTTCTTCACGAATTATTTCGCTTCTTTTATATCTCGTACATGTTAGCTTTTGGGACACGCTTTTCTTTTTATTCTTGGAGTGCATGTGTTGGAGCCAACATGATGCATTTTTTCTTCACCTCATACATCATATTGTCATGTGACGTGTATACAAATAAATATTAAATATTTTAGTGTATATAAAATACTTATATATATCTATTAGAAATTAAATTGAAAATGAAAAACAGATTAATCAAAGGTGTCACAGTCTGTCTAGAAATGGTGTCCCTTGGAAATGGTATCTCCAAGAAACGGTGTCTTATTCTCTTCCATTGGGAGGTGAGATAGTTATGATGGCATGGTTGTATAGAGATCATGAACAGGTAGCACAGATGTGGTGTTAGAATCATTCTTTATGGTCATGGTGTCTGGGTCAAGGTGTCCGGTCAGGGTGCTTGGGACATGGTGTCTAGTCACGGTGTCTTGGTGACAGTGTCTGGGTCACAAAGTCTAGGTCACAGTGTCTAGGTGACTATGTCTAGGTTATGGTGTCTCGGTCATGGTGTCTCGGTCACGGGGTTCAGTTCATGGTGTCTGATCATGGTGTCTCGGTCATGGTGTCTGTTCACGGTGTCTGGTTACTTATCCAGAAAAACAGAACTTGTGGAAGACTCACGGTTTCCCATACTTATCCAAATATTTATATATATACTTGAGTAGTAATATTCATAGAATAAATTATACGTAATCATTCATCAATTGAACTAATTAAAAAAGAAATTAAAATATAGTTTACAATAATCAAACATGATTCATAGCAATTAAGATCATGGATAGGTTTATTTAAAGCATAATGAAACCAACCATCTGTACACATGATTTGAGAAAAATTAAATAGTACAAATAAGTTTTACCGAATGTATAGTATTTTTTATCAATAAAACATGATTAAGACAGGAGGATTCCAACAGAGTCTTTAGATATTAAATCAAAAATATGTTTTAGTATTTATTTATAATATTATCAGATACATCAAGAGCAAGGTGGAACATGAGGAGAATTTGATTATTGTTCTAAAGACACTTTGAAGAGAGAAACTCTATGAACAGTCCAATAATTGTGAGTTTATAATTGAGGAATTATCATTTTTGGGGTATGTAATCACCACCAAAGAGATATCTATGAACCCTTATACAATAAAAGAAATTGAGGAGTGGCACATACTACCAAATGTAACAAAGATCCAGAGTTTTATGGGCTTGGCTAGGTACTACCAACAGTTTTTGAGGAATTTCTCATGTTTTTCTAATCTATTAACTAGGTTAACACAGAAATGGGTAATATATGTCTAAAATCAAGAATGTAAAGCAGGCATTAAATATATCAAAAAAAGGCTTCCAACCTCATTATTACTCACACTTAAAACTAGTGGGGAAATCCTTGTGTTATACAAAAATGATTCAAAGAAGGGATTAGGTTGTGTAATGATGAAAAATGATAAACTAATAGCATATTCCTTAAGGATGTTGAAAATTAATGATAAAATCTATCCCACACATGATATGGAGTTAGCGGAGACGATATTCGCATTAAAAATCAAGCACTTGTATCTCTATGGGGACAAGTGTGACATATATACTCATAAAAAGTGTCTAAAATATATATTCACATAGAAATAGATTAATATGCATTAGTGAAGTCTATTAGATATCATCAAGGATTATGAATTCTCAATCCAGTATCACCCTTATATGAAAAATAATGTTTTGGATTCTCTAAGTAGAACAAATCCTGAAACATTATCAATGATGATAATTGTGATGGATCGAATTTTCATATATTTTCAAAGGATTGAAATGGGTTTCATTAAAGTAGGAACATCATCAATCCTTTCTCAAATTTTTTCTCAATAATTCCTCATGGAGAAAACAAAGTATTATAGAATAAATTATGTAGTGATTAAGAAAAAGGATGAATATATATGAAAAATGAAATCCTCAGACCTAGAGATTTATGTGTAATAAATAATTTTAATTTGGTCATGATTATGTGTTCTGTATAATCTAGAGATAAATAAAGGTATTTAGAATGAAATATACATTTTAACCATCTCCATTCACCCAAGAATCACTAAGACATATCAAAATCTCTGAGAAAACTATTGTTGGGAAAATATAAAGAAGTAAATGGAAGAATATACATCAAATCTCCTCATATGTGAGAAAGTGAATATTGAAAGGAAAATGTCTAATATAAAGATGAAATGACTTCCCATACAAAAATTTAAATTGGAAAACATCTCCATGGGGTTTTCACCTGATATTCAATGACATGTAAAGGAAACCATGTTATATGTGTTACTGTGGATTGTTACAAAGACATCTAAATTTATCTAAATTTGAGTGAAATTATCACTAGATGAACTTTCATAGATGTACAACAAATAAGTTGTAAGGATTCATGGAGTTCCACAATCTATTCTATCTGGTCGGGAACTAAGATTCACCTCCATGTTTTGGAAAATTATACAACATGCTCTAAACATTGAGTTCGGATTCAGTATGGCCTATCATCCTCAAACTAATAGTCAATCTGAGTGGCCTATTCATAAACATAACTGCATATAGAGAGTGTGTTCAACAGACTTCAAGGGATGATGGGACCAACATCTAAATCTTTTTGTTTTCTCCTACAATGATGGTTTCCACTCATGCATCCTAATGTCTCCATATAAATCCCATTATGGTAAAAGATACAGGAGAACAACATAATGGGATTACGTTAGTGAATGTATTCTACTAGGACTAGAAATGGAAAAAGAAATGATAGAAAAGTTTAATACCATTTAGTAGTACGTTAAGGCATCCCAAAGTTGATATAACTGCTACGTAGAAAATTATTGGATCGACTTGGAGGTTTAGCTTAGAGACATGGGTATCCTCTACATGTCTCTAAGGAAGGGGATCAGGAGACTTGGGAGGAATGGAAGGATGAGTCTCAGGTATATCATCCACTTTGAGAATTTTGATTGTGTCATGGTTTTAGCCTATTGACTAGAACATACACCTATCATGAATAAAGTACATGATTCTTCCAAGTATCCCACTTGAGGACTTACATACCAGATCCCTCTCATGTACAAAATCTTGAGTGGTACAACTATTGAATTATCTCTCTTATGAGGAGTAGTCGGTGAAAATATTAGACTGTAGAGATAATGTGCTTTGAAACAAGGAAACGAACCTGGTCAAATTACAATGGTATAACTATAATTAAATAGATGGAACATGGGAACTAGGGGATGAAATGAAGCAGAAGTACCCTCAACTATTTTCACCTAAGTTTCTAAAACTAAATATTGGGGCCTAAATTTCTTAAGGGTAGAATAATGTAATGACCCAAAATGTTATAAATTAAATTTTGTTTCTTATAATTATTTCATATATTAAAAATCACATAATATCACATAGATTACACAATCAAATTTTATAAATGAATAATTAATGGAATAAGTGGTATTTCTAGAGATTGAGGAACCTATACCAATAGAATTGTAACTTGTCCATTTGAATATTTATGTGATGATTAAAAATAGAAAACTAGAAAATAGAATAGTAACCTAACCTATGGATATGTAAATAATATTTTTGAATCTTATAAAAGAAAATATGTTATAATTATATCGTATAATAAGTAAATAAAAATTTAAAAATGATGAATTAATATTTTGTATATTTGGTAAATGTAAACTAATATTTATAATTTAATAATTAATATATTGATTTAAAAGAAACTTTATTATCATAAAATATATTCATACAGTAATATTTTTTTATCTTATTATTATAATATAATTTTATGAGACTATAATTAATTTTTAAGGTGGCATAAAACTAATTATATTATTAAAATCTGTATTTTTTCCATAAATAGTGATTTTAATTAAAAAATTATTTTCACATATTTAGAAAATAATTTCCAAAAATATACACTATTTATGAATTGTACATGTTTAATAATGGTTGGGGTGCATTATTTTTATTTTTTAAAAATAGATGATTTTTTGGGGAATAGAGAAATATTGTAATTTAAAGTATTTAAAAAATACAAGAATTATTGAGTCAGGTATGATGTATGGATAATATAAGAACCATTGGTTCAGAATAAAATTCACAAGTTACTATAAATATCCACAAGGATCCACAGAATTAAAAGTCATGAGCCAAAATAATAAACAAATGAATAAAATAATAAAAAACAACAAAATTCTCAATTATAAATACCAACCCTCAGCACCTCTTATCCTCGCGCCTTCTGTGCCTTGAAGATTGTCCAAATTCTTCCCGATACTCTTCTCAATACTCCCCACACATCCAAGATCATTTTGTACTAATAAAATCCATAACACAATTTCTTTAAGGTGGTTCTCAAGGGGAAGAATTAGATAGGTAAAATCCTCAATCATTTTATTTTAATTTCTTTTTAATGTTTTTTCTTTTATTATCTTATCCACACCTACCTATCCCAATTTTTAATTATAAATACATTATATTTTTAATAATGTAATGTTATTAAGTTAGGGATATATCCACCATAAATTCTCTTCTCATTCCATTTTGTACTAAAAATTAAAACAACATTTGTGAGGTGTTGATTCACTACCTTGGTGGATAACGTTTTTTGTTTTCTACCGCATTAGTGGATGTCCATAAAACAATTTTAATTGTTAAAATAGATTATAAAATATATTTTAAAACTTATTTGTTTTTATATAACCAAAAATTAATCATAATATTAACTAATAAAACAAAACTAGTTCGTGATGATCGAGAAAATGAAAAAAAATTATCTAAAAAGTTAGCATTAACATTTTATCTAAAGAATCGTCATCATATATGGAAAAAATGATGTATATATATAATACCATTTAATCATTAAAAAGTTTATTAATAACATATAATTTAAACTATGGGTAATTATTCCCATTTGACCTGTTCTTTCAAACTTGTATACAAATGATGCAATCGTGAAAACAAAGGAATCAAACACTCCAGAACGACAAAATTGAATATTATAACTCCTGAAAATTGACATAAATTAACATAATAAAAGTATAATAAATAAAATAAATTTATAATTGGATATGAATTAAATTATTAATAAATCGAATTTCGTTATCCCTGATATTAAGTTCAACTGAAAAAACATTCAGACATAAGGTAAGGGATTCTCACTTTACGTATATTTTTCCCATTGGGATACACTTTCTCTATCTTTACCCAAATTTAATTAATAATTATTCTTAATTAATCCTCTAAAATTCTATTTTTCTCAAAAAAAATTTTACCTAGCTCAATAATTGTTTCTTTTATGAGTAAATACATGTTTTAAAAGGTTCTCTCCTCAATTACTCTAGATAAGAAAGACCAATTTAATGGAACATCTCATTTTATTACCCATATTCATGTTCCATCCATTATATACTTTAATCCACATTTATTGTTATAAAATAAAACATTTTATCATGAAAATATATCATTGTTAATTTCTGGTTTTATATACAACATTATACCTTTTATTTAAATCCTCTTTAATATGTTTCTGAAACCACACCAAAAAGTATCATTTATAATGTTTCTTAAACAATTTTTTTTCAGGTTTTAAATTTATATTAACATATTTTATAATTTTCCATTCATAGTTTCAATCATAATTTTCAAAAAAGGATTTAAATCTATTATTTATTATACACCAATATGATATCCCATTCTGTTATGCTTGATGACTTGGTTAAGATACCCATTTCTATTCATGGTAAACCTTGATGTTTATTCCTTATGTTTTATTCATCACATGGAATACATAAAAATAAAAATATAATGATGGGTGTTAAAAGATAGAGATACAATTCATTGCCTAATGTTTAGTCTCATGAGATGTCATTTTGGGATCGGAATTAAAACTGGATCCTTTATAGGGCATGGTCTGCCATGTACAATGGTCCTGGCTGTTAGCATTGACTAATGCACCGCCATGTGTAATTGTCTTGGAAGTTATACTTCGTTTCATTTTATTTTATGATATATTTTTTCAAAATTCCTATGATTCTACTATTACATGATAAATTTTTATGTATCTTATTGTTCCTTATGTTTATTTATTTTCCATGACTTTTTATGTCATCATGTTATGCCTTATAACCCATTTGCTCTTTTATATTTCTATGTTTATTCACTTTCTAGGATTTTTAGATCATCCATTTATTCATGTCTTCAAAAAGGTTATCTTATGAATATATAAGAGCTAAAGTTATGTTTTTAGAATGTTATTGAGATTAAATGAAATATTTTTTACTATGGTTTCATGCTTTCTGTTTATGTATCTAATCTTATAATGAAACTAGCCTTTATGAGGCTTGGCTTGTAATAATTGGTAAATTAGGCTTAAAATCATGTAATAATATGTGTAATATTTTAGGGATATTATAATTTTTGATAGAAAATAGGCCTAAAATTTGTTGGGTGAAAATTAAAGAAGAGATTTTGATAGGTATTGGTCAAAGCAAAGTGTTTTGTAATTGTTTATAGGGGAGGATAGTGAGGGGAATTTTATTTGGTGGTAGATCACAGACATTGAATTTATGAAAAGATAATGTTATGCCTGTAATATTTTCATTCCACAAGCCTCAAAAATGGGTTATAATTTAACTAATTTCAACTTAAACCCAATTTAAATTATAGTCTATGATTTTAAACAAATTTTAATTAAAGTCTAGCTTTCAAAAAAAATATATTTATTTTTCAGCTTTCATTAACACAAATAAACATTCAAAAAAATTCTAAATAATTAACCCAATGATAATTATGAAATAAATAATTACAAAATAAATATTATTTTTTCAAATGAATTTTTTAAAATTGGTAATATAATTAATTTTAAAATACGTGTGAAGTGAGATACCAAATAGCCTCTTAAAAAAATACAGTTTTCATAAAACATTTTATTTTTTTTAAATTGTTCTTATTTTATTTCTATTAAATATATAAACATTGAGTCTATTTTATGAAATTTTAAAACATATATTATCCCAAATTTATTTAGCCTTATTCAGACCATCCAACTTAAAGGTTATGCTATAATTCTCAGGTTTAATTAATAATATTTTAAAAGAGTATCACATTTCTTATTATCCCAATGCTATGTGTTACCCAATCTATCATAAAAAATAAATTTATAAAAAATAAATTTATCTTAAAGGTGTAGGGTTTTACATTAAACTCCCTTAAATAAATTCATTCCTCAAAATTTAATTTTTTTTCATTTGATAATCTACATATTGATATTTGAATATTCCTTTATTGTAAACTCACATCATAAAAAGGATAAATAAAACATCCTCATGATTACATGGAAAGGGAATTAAAAAGGTATTATATAATAAAATTTAAATAGTTTTCCAATTAAGAGAAAATGGGTTGTAATTGATGATATGGACATTTTATAAAAGGATAAATAATTATGTATAGTGATAGAGATCATTGATCAAAAGAATGTGATTGATCAATTGAAAGTTAAAGTCCTCAAAACCATAAGAATATGATTATTTCGAATACAATATTATATTATATATATTTTTATTATAATTAAATTTTTTTATTCATTCTCTATTTTATATTGTTGTGGAATTATTTTAATATTTAATAATATAACGAAATATAATTACATGATATATTCCTATTTCATAAAAATGATTAAATCCTTTGGTTATGTTTCAATAAATTTTCTCTTCATCTCATAGTACAAGAAATGAATATCCAAAAATAAATATTTTAATCCTAAATCACTAAAATTAACCATTAACAGATTGTTAGATATATAATAGAGTGAAAATTATTTCTCTTATTCTCTAAATAGTTTCCAAATCCAATATTATTAGGACAAGTTATCCAATATAATACATTAATCCATAAACCTCACCAAAAACCCAACGGGATCAACATTAATATTTATCAATCAAATATTTTATATAAAGGTAATGAAATATTAACAAAAACATTATGCAGGCTAGTGGTTGGTATTTAATCTGTGTAACCCTTTGGTTACGGGGTCAAAAACCATGGATTTTTCAGATGTGTTGGGGTGTCACCTAAAATATAGGTTATCCATTTTCCACCAGATTATTAATATAAGTCATATAATATTACAAAATTTTAATAACCCACAATTAAATCAATATATAATATAGTATAAACCATAATGGTTGTCAATACACTAATAAAACATCGTTATTAGTATTATCTCAACATCAGTCATATATTAAGGGTTATCCTCTCTCAATTATTTGTTTTCTGTGATGTTCATATTTCTATGGAATAACTATTCATGGCCATCAGTACCATTCAACATTTTATCTCAATTCCATATGGAAAATGTACTAAATTATAATCTATATACCAATAATAATTCTTATAACCATAATATCATTAATAATTACCCATATAATATAATTTTTTAATCCAATAACAAAATCATTAATAAGCCAAATTAATTTTTAGTAATAGCTAATGAATGACCTTGATCTCTTAGACTCTTTTTAGGTATATTACCTTTATTATTTGGTAATTAATTTGTGTAGTGTCTCATCTGCTTACATTTTATGCATTGTACATTGGAATATTATTTATTCATCATTCAATCATGACCATGATAGAATTTTGTTTCACACTTCTGGTAAACTCTCATTCCAATCAACAAAGTATCATGGTGTATCTTTCTATAATTACCGCATAAAGGAAATCATTCTTTCCCTACTTCCCTTTATCCATTTTTTCCCTTCCATTGTATTCTTCTCTAATATACCTTATAATACATAAGACAATGATTATTATTTGATACTTAGGTAGCATGTGATGCTATGTCCTTATATGAATATATGGTTTGGGAGACTAGTTCCCTTTGTTGAATTTGGTTTAACCCAATAGATAAATTTTCGTTCTTTCACGTTGTATTAATTACATAGTTTTTAGCATGCATAAATAAACATTTAAAGTTTACATCAAACATTGGAACAGTTTCATCAACCATTTTTCCTAGACTCCTGAATTTTATCTATGTATACACTCATTTATCACACATAAAATAAATCTACAAGAAGGGTTCCTTAAAATACTTACATTCCTTGTTTTCTATTTCGTCTTAATTCTTAGTGTTTCAAAATATTGACCACAATTAGTATGAATCTCATGAGAGATGATCAAGCACAACAAAACCATTTTATATTTCATTATTTCATAGAGTAATAAATACCTTCTATAATAAACTTAATAGATGCTCATATACAAATTTATTTTTCATTTCATTGAATAATAGAGTTTTTTATGCATAAATCTGTCTTACATTGTTATACCATGTTTTAGATCAATAAGCTTATCTATAGATGAATTTTTACTCCCCATAACATGAGCCAGTTTCCCTAATGAAGTTATAATTTGATCACTTCCATCCATATGTCTATCTTCACCTTCATTATCATTCCATAGAGGTAAATCCCTATATTGGATACATGGCTTAATAAGTTTTCCATTACATCATCTAGGAGATATTTTTAAATATGGAATGAACTAGATTAGATCATAAAATTATGAAACATAATGTATAATCTTACAAGTAGTTGAATACTTAAAATAAACTGAAAAATTTATGCATAGCTAATCTCGTAGTAATAAAAATGTTTTTTATGATTTTTTTCAAAAAATATTTTTTCAAATATATTATATTGATTTGTAAAAAAAATAGTTCTCCAATGCATATCCCCTGGGAGTGTTGATCCAGGTGTACAGTATGGAATGTTTTGTATACTAGTGAATTCTAATGTCAATCATAATGAACCTTTTTCTAGGTTATTACACCAACTAACATGTGTTCAAAAACAATGTCCACATGTAGTATCCAGAAAAAGATGTATTTCTAGGTAATCCAATTAATAAATTATTCTAAAAAATCTATGATTTTATTCTATATTTATCCTCATTTTTAATCATATTAATATTTTCTCTATTCTATGTTATCCTGAAGCTACTCCCTAAGAATTCTACTAAGCATCCTTTGAAACCGACAGTAATTACCCCGACCCTAGTTTTCCAATGCTGGTGAAAAATTTATAACATTCACATAAGATACATATAATCACATATTTAATGATAAAATATTTTATAAGTATTGGTAAAATAGATACATAATTTAATCTCATTTCAATATTCAAAACATAAAATAAAACATACCATTTTCTTTAGTTTTGTAGTTATTTCCTCTAGAATAATCCATAATATTAATCATAATACACATCTTGGAATCTTGGGGAATGAAAAATAAGAAAAGGGTAAGCTCAAATGACTAGTACGGTTTGAGTACAATATAATATATCATGAATAAATAATCATAATCAATAAAGAAGTATAAAAAATAGGAACTCATTCTGTTCAAAAAATTACATGAGCATAATATGGAAGGAATAATATATTATCAAATAATTTCATTCAAATAATCACATGAGCATAAATATTAATCATTTATATTTTAACTAATCAAATAATCACATAGAAAATCAATAAATAATATCATATTTATGGAACACATAATTACTTTCATCATCACATGACCATAAAAGCCTCATCCCAATACATCTTACATAAATGGTTATAGTGTCAACCAAAAACCCAATCTAATTTGCCTCATTAAACAGGCAAAATCATCGATGGGGCTATATGTGGCATTAACATTTTCAAAAAAAAGTACAATTCACTATTTATAAAAAATAGGGGTAACATAATCAACATAAAAAATTTTATTTAAAAACAAGTATATCAAGTTTTGATACTTTATCCTATCAATTAACATTATCATAAACTTCTCAAAGTAATATGCTGAATGGAATAAAAATTTCACATCAACTACATATGAATATAACTATCTTGATATGTAATAATGGTGGTGAAAATATAATATATCCCTATTTTATCATATGTACAATAAAGGGTAAATGTTTTTTATGAATATAAATATAATAAAAAGTCATTAAAACCAATTTCAAGAGATATAACGTTCTCACATTGAAAATATTTTGAAGACTAAAAGTTGAAAAAAATATTTTAAAAATACCTTTATTTGAAAATAACATTTGTAACTTTTAAAATAATCTAGAAAACATTGAGTGGTCGGGATGGTGGTAAATTCCTTACAAACCGTATAAGTTCAGAAAATATTCCATTCTAATTTTAATTAAAACTAAATTGTCCCATATTTTGTAAATGAAATGAATATTCTTATGAAAATATTATAATAAGTCAAACATGTGTAAAAAATTTTAAAAATGTATTAGGAAAATTTAAAAAAAACTTTTGAAATGAAATTTGGAATACATGTATTTGGAAGAAAATAGATTTTCGACTGAAGATAGAAATGAAGTTGTAATTATTTTAAAAAATAATAAATATTTTATGTACCATAAGGTGGAATAAGTTATTTTTACTTGAATCCTTCAATAATAACCAATGTATAATAACATTAAAGTGTTTTATTATAAAATTGTCAAATTTTTTCCTTTAATGTAAATTCATGTATAAACAATCCTGATTAAAATGATATTGAAACATAAATATCTAACAACTTTGGTAACTTTTGAATCATAATACCCATGAAATGAATAACATAAAAAGAAAATTTAAATAAAATAAATAGAAATGTATTATCAATATAATATATCAGAAGGGGAATTATATACACCAAAAAATTGAACAAGTGGTGAATACAGAATATGTATAACGAATTTAATATTGATATGATAAACCCTTACATTAGGTCTATTTTTCCTTCATATATGATTGAACCTCCTATAAAATTAATAAAAGTATTATAAATCATCTATTAAAATATCTAATGATCATGTACCAAAGTGGTAAAGGATCTTTCTTAGTATTCTAAAGACCCAGAATCGAATCTGGGCAAGGACGAATTTCCGGGGGCACTGTAGTAGTACTGTATCAAGTACTGTTGCAGTAATGTAGCAGCAGTAGAACTTTAGAATCAACAGAACCATAGAAGCCCAGTTACTATAGTAGAACATTTCCCTAAAGGTCCCTTTAGGCCAAAAAATGGGGTTTTAGGCCTTGTATTCAAACAAGTTGGTATTGGGCCTTCGAGCTATATAATGGGTCTCCCTCTGCCCAGTTTGAATAATGGTTTTTTATTTAAATAATAAATGTGGAATATTCCCCAACCTTTTAAAAAAATCTATTAAAATACAACACTCATATATTTAATACCATATATGATTTAATTATAGTCTTCTTTAACTCATTTATTAACCTTTATTAGATAAAATCACTATTTTGGATATAATTACTTCATTTTTCATTTTTATTTTGTTTTGGTAATTTCCGTCTGTTTACATTAATCATGGTTACATCATTTTTTTATGATTTCACTAAGGAACCAGCTTCATCCTTCTTCATAGTAATTACATGCTGAATTTCTATTTCCTTGCATTATATGATAATTATTTCCTAGTTTTGATCTCCCATATTGATTAAGTCATGTTATTAAAACTCATTCATCATGTGATAATGATGTGGTCACCAATTAATTATGCTTATTTTGTCTCAATATATAAAAAATATTCAATTAGTAGATTAGTCACATTGGAAATCTATGGGTTTGTTTGGACAATGGGTATATTGAGAACCCGTAAAGCATCTAATTTTGGTGGGAATATAATATGAGGCATCATTATCATGAAACTAGTGTCATCTAATTTCGGTCATTAGGTAGTTATCATCATTTGAATTTATCATCCAATGCTTTTTACCTGACTAATCTGATGTTTATTTAATGGTGTATGTATTCAAGTTGAGGGAATGGGTTTTAACTTCTTATAAAGATGTGAAGGGGGTTATTGTCTTGAGGGGAGAGAATAGATTGTTGTGGATTATAGGCTTAATGTCTCTTAGGTAATGATTATAACTCCCTATTAAGTTGTATCAAGGAGTTGAGTTCCTAGGAGGGAATATTGAACAATTGGATGGTTGTACTAGAACACATAATTCAGGTTGATCATGAGGCACATCCCTAGGAGGGAAGATATCACAACAGGTGGTATATGAATCAAGGCACCCTATTGGGGATGATTTGGAGGTTCCTCCCTAGGAGGGAAGATGTCCATATTATGTGGATGGATTAGAATGCCCTATTGAGATATATTCAGATGTTCTTCCCTATGTGGGAAGATGTCACAAAGGGTTGATAGATCAAAACTCACTAATGAATTGGATCCATAGGTATATTTATAAGAAGGAAGATATAATACCTAGGTTGTAGAATAAATATATTTCCCCGTTGAGGTGGATCTAAAGGTGAATCGCTAGAAGGTATGGTGTCACACTATGGTTGATGGATCAGAACACACTTTTTAGGTAGATTCATGGTGCATCCTTAGGAGGGATGATATAAAACCTTGGTTTACCATTTTTGGGATTGACCCTCATGAATTTATCAAATGAAACTTTTTAAAATAAAGGGATTAATATCCATGTAGTTTGATTCCATAGTCTAAGGTTATGCGACAAGACTGATCCAAGTTGTTTAACATCATTCAGTAAGGATTCACACATCACAGAAGGAGATTTGCTAAGGGATGGTGTGGGGCATATTCCTAAAAGCGTCCCATCAAAAGAGGATCATTATTAGGGGAATGATATGGGTCCTAATCAAGGAATATTTTTGGATTAGGGGTTTCTTCTAATGGTGGGGATAGATGGAGTGGGGATTATGCATGAAATATACTCATTGTGGGTGTCTCATACTTCGATGGGGAAGGATTATTTGGGGATTACATGTGGAAGCTACCCAAGCATGGGAATTTCATCACCATGGGTGGAGATTCATCCCACGGTGTCGGAGATAGTGGAATCCCATGATGATCATACATGGGGCATCCTATGTTAATCTCATAGTGTAATTATATAGTTTTACACCATGTTTGGAGGATGTTACTATGAAGTTTAACATCGTATGACTAAGATGCTGGGCTTAGCAGTTTCATGTCATTTTTCTCAAATATGGAGGATGGGGTTACTCCTTGACGGGGGCATGTTGTAGAGCGTGTAAGATTCATAAGGAAACCCAACTGTGATTGATTCATCATTTCCCTCAAAGATTCCTCCATTAGGGATTATGTGACCAATGATCTTTTGACACTAGGTGGGACATGGTGTTGGAATTGCCATAGATGATTGGAAATAATGAGGCTTAGTGTTCAGGTCCCTATGCTTTGGATCAGTTGGAATTAGGTTATCAAAACTTATGATCAGTATATAGGGTATTGGTTATAATATGATAATATAGAATGTTGGGTAGGGTACCATGATGTTGTTTCATAGAACATTCTTTTATTGGATACATGATTTGGTTGACCAGGGCGATCAACCACAAGGGAAACGTATGTTTTCAAGTTTCATAGTTCTATGAATTATTCGGAGTTGTGAACTAATTAGGTTTCCACAAATGTATCTTGTCTTTAAGAAAACCCAACTATCATTAGGATTAGTTTTTAATGAATCACTCAACTATAGTCCAAGTCATGTTTGCGACCACATGTGATCTATCACACAAATTTTATACCTTTGAGGGTCTATGATCTCTAGTGTTTCACATTATTGTAGAAGATAGGGAGTTTCACTTATCAGAGATTCGATTTATCTTCCACGGATCCCAATGTATGATAAGGGTGAGATTATAATTATAGTTGAAATCCTCAGCTATTGGTGCACAACTCTGGGTCCACGTTACTAGGATGAACACTTCATTGTCCTTTTCCTCTAGGTCTTGGCAATGCTGCAATTCCTGTTTGACATCTCCTTTGGCATGAAACTATACGGTTTCATGAAACGATTGAGCGCAATGTTCAATAAGTTCATACAATCCATTTTATTGTGTAAATGGACCCTTGGAGTGGAATTGGGATAAGTAGACTCCACAGAACTCTTCATTGCCTTCGTCACATAAGTCCTTTTGTGTGGAACTATATCATTGTATAAATGTGATTGAGATTACATTCACCCCAGTCATTATCCCCAGAATGGTCCTTCATGGTGGGTAATGACTTTTTTATCCAAAATAATCTATTTGAGGTCCATTATGTGAGTTAAGTTCCAAAAATCCTTCACCCCATCAGTATAAGTTCTTCTAGGGGACTAGAAGGTTGGGTGCTGAGCAGAACACCAAAGTGAGAGGCTCGTTTTTGTATGGTCATGAAACTCATAGCACTGGTCAGGAAACTCTATTATGTGTCACACAAAACATAGAGATTGAATCCTATAAATATGTGTTCCCCATTATATAGTACTTCATTTCATGCACAATAATACATTACTCTCATAGGTCAAACTTATACATTTTGTGAAAACCAAAGAATTAGATGCATCTTTCATGAAACCCCACCTTTTGTGAAATTATTTCCATGTCTAAAGGTTACTTTTGTGGGAACTTCCCCAAAATTACATGCCAATTCAATATATTTACACTCAGATCCCACACTTTGGTGTATCTTCCACTGATCCCATGAGTTCTCTTAAAATAGACAACCAAATGAACTAGGATAAAATTGATTCTTTTACCACCACATGGTGACCTAAAATAGAGAAGAAAAATGAGATAAAATGAGCCAATTGGGTTTTTTATGATAACAAATATATTATGGGAATGCTGAATGAAGGCCATAGGAACTACCAATTGAGAAACTACTCTTTCTGTACCCAATTAGGATGATGAATTAAGTGGAAATTCCAGGAATTGAATTCAACATGCAACACTACATGTTAAAATTTTAGGGTGTGGACAACATCTAAAACATCAAAATACATGGTCACCCTACTTGCGATTAAAGGAAAATTGAATTCGACATGCTAAGTGGATGAATTGGAAAAGTTCTTGAGGAGAAACTATGGCTAAACAGTTCCTAACCCTATTTGACAGCTTCCTTCATAGATTTATCGAGGATAGTAGAAAGGGTCATCATAATGACTTGGATCTGTGGTTTGGAGGAAATTTAACTGAATAATGGGCCTAGGTGTACTATTTATGTTTCACTTGGATGGAGTATGAGGCTGAGTTTTGTCATATTTGTTTTTATGAGGTAGTGTGGACATCCCAATTCAAAATGTACCATCAAAATAAGTTGTTTCCAGAGCCCATAAAATTTGTCACTCTGGATACCAAAAATATCCACCTTCACCACAGGGAGGTGTTAATCAGCCAATGGGAATTTCACTGCAATTATAGAATCCCACTGAATAGGTTCTAGAATGATGAGTTTCTCCTAGTACTAAACACATAGGGAGACAAGTAGCAGACCCCTCTCCTATCATAGCACCTACTAAAAGATTCGAAGAGAAATTGAACATGATCCCCCTTACACAAGTATATCATATTTATTACATGGGTGGGAATGTTATTTAATAAGGACACATATGTGAAAATGTTGTGGAAATCGAAGCAGTGTCTGGTAGTTCCACATAGTAAGAGGTCAGGATCTTACTAGATGATCCAGTGGGAAGGGTAGAATGAGAAGTGGGGATATATCATGGGGAATAATGGAATCCATTATTATACTATAATACTTTATTTTCATCATTACCAAACATATGGACGCTTCTAGTTAGGAACTCTAGGATGGGCCTGCACCTAGGGACACTGGTGATGGCAGCTATGATGGCATCTGACAAAGGGTTTCATCTATGGGTACTTGTTCTAGCCCAATTGTACATCAAATTATGTAATTCTGAAATGGTAGACATACTTAGGATGATTTAATTCATGTTTTAGTTATTCCATGGCCTTATTGTAGCTCACATTAGATTATAGAAGTTTTTTATGCTATTATCCCACAGAATAATAGTATGTTATCCTCAATACACATCATCGTTGGGGTTCGGAAAATGCTTCTCCACAAGACTAGGTTTATTATTGGAAACATAAACTATGTGAACATAAAAATCAAATAATTCTAAAAATCTTGCTGGAATGATAGTGGAAAACCTGTATGGGACATTAGTAAATAGGAAGTTCTTAAAGACTTTCATAGGTGGAGTGTCGATGGTAAAAATTGGAAAAACCACCTTCTAAAATAAATACAGTCTGCCATTGTTATCATGGATGTTAAACTATATCCAATGATCAATGTAAACTAATTTTGGTTTTTGGACCGATGAGCCTCCAGGAGAACTCGCCCGACGTTTGACCGAAGTTTTCGAATTCTTTTCCCGTTGTGACTCCACCGTCCTAGCCATTGGACTCTCTGCCCCCTTTGCCTGGCTATTTCAACGGGACCGCCACCCCCTGTCATCCTCTGGTGATATTTTTTGGCTCTCATCCTAGTCCTCTTATCTCGCAGACTTCTCAGTTTCTCGGCCCGGGGCCCGAGACTTCAGGAGTTACTCCGCTGCCGGTGCTAGTTCCTCACAAGGTTCCTCGTCCAGGATCCTATAGGGATGCGCTTTTTGGGCCATGTGGGGTCCTTCCAGATCCATATCCCCTGCAGATCGGTAAGGTGGATTCGGACGTCTCTCGTGAAAGTTCTTGTGTATCTATGGTTTTCCATGCGCCAGCCTTCTCGGAAGCGAAGGCAGACCTCAAATGGACTCGTGCGGCGCGATTTTGCGCTGAGAAGCCTCGTCTTGAGATAATTCAACCTTTTTTCGCCTCCTGGGGTCTCCAGGCTAGGGCACGGATCTTGCCTGTGCACCACAATTCTTTCTGCATATCCCTTGATTCGCGTGACGACTTGGTTGTTACTTGGTATAATTCTCCCTGGGGTTTTGGCCGATGGATGTTTAGCATGTCCCGCTGGTCCATGATAGTTCACAGGGGCAAAGAGAACTCGTTCGCAGCAGTCTGGTTGTCCCTTCCCGGGCTGCCTCTTCCTTTCAGGAATAGGTTTTTTCTCCAAGCTATAGGTGATGCACTGGGGGGTTTTCTTTGCGCAGACGATAGGGTAGAATTTCCGGCCCACATTTGTGTTGAGTTGGATCTCTCCCAATCCATTCCAGAACATATCTCCCTCCAGGTGCAAGATGGGTTGGTCTAGGATCAGGATATATCCTACCCGGTCTTTCCCCGATATTGCTCTGTATGATTTCTCCAGGGGCACTCTGTACAAGTTTGTAGACGCCATCGCCCCAGATACTAGGTACCGGGATGGCATCAGCAACCCACCCTGGACCCAGGCACCCTTTCTAAATCCTGCTCCCCTGCAGTGCCCCCTCCCAGGCCTGTTTTATCTTCAGTCATTGCTTCATCCGATTCCGCGGTGGCCTCGATCCCGTTGGAACCTCGCCTGTCTGAGATTTTCCCGGAGTTGGCCTCCTCTTTTCATGAAGACAGGGACTTATCATCTGATGTTCTTTGTGCCTTTATGCTGCTTCGTCTTATGCTGTTACAGAGCCCGCTTCAAGGGTTTCAGATTTCATTCAGGATGACTGACTTTCCCGATGTCATAGCTTTGGATCTGTCGTGTTCCCTGAGAGTGGTGCGTTATCCAGTGGTTTAGGCTTTGACAGGTTTTGACCTTCCGTCTCAGTAAGTCATTCCCAGGAGGAGGTCGCCCTTGGTCTCAGACTTCCCCCAGTCTAGCCTTATGGAGTGGAGGCCTGATTCGACTATCCCAGACTCACGGCGGATTCCGAAGGTAGTTTCCACCTGTCGAGGTCCCTCTCACTTTGGGCGGTGACCAAGAGGCCACTCCCTTGAGGGCCCCAAGAAGGCTCTTTCACTGGATACACTGTCGACACCCAGGTCGGTAGGTGTTTTCACCCGATCGAAAATGAGGAACCTAATGGAATTCTCTTCTTTTCACACTGACATGACCATGATTCCTGGGGCCAATTCCAGGACATTTTTTTCTAAATGAATCCTTTCATCGCCTGGAATGCTTGTGGCATTGGCACTTGGGTTAAGGCAGACTTCATCGCCAGAGAGAGTAAAAGACACAAGGCTTCTGTTGTCGCTATCCTCTAGCATAAACAGCTTCCTTCCTTCATCAGGGACCTTTCTCAAACAATCAACATGCATGGTTTCTTACAGGCAGACCCAAAGAACAAGCATATATGGGTTCTGTGGCACAGGTTCATTTCGGTGGATCTGCTGCAGGCCTCCAATCAGTTCATCACAACGAGAGTAGGGTATGGAAGCTTGACCTTCCTCATCTCTTTCGTCTATAAGAGTGTGATGCTGGGCCAAGGCAGAGCCTATGGAGCGATCTCAACTATTTTGATTCGGGGAACCTTCCTTGGCTCGTCGGGGGGGGGGGATTTAAACATGGTCAGTAATGCGGAGGAGAGGAAAGGTAGGGTCCTATTTTAGTGGAATTCATGTTTGGACTTCTCCCAATTCAAGACGGGGAAAGGGCTCTATGACCTCGGTTTTTTGGGGAATCAATTCACCTAGTGCAGCAACCAGAGGGGGAGGAACTGATCATGGAGCCGCTTGGATCAGTGCCTTGCCAACGCGCATTCTATCTCTGTGTTCTCCAACACCATGGTATGAAATTTGGTATGGGGACTATCAGATCACTCTCCCCTTCTTGTTTCACTCTCCCCTGGTCAGGAGCATCATGCAGGTTTTTGATACTACCATTACTAGGCTAGCCTCCTGGGTTTTCTTGATCTGGTCAAGGACACATGGGGAGAGCCTGCAGAGGGTCACTCCTAGATGGCCATCCATAACAAGCTTCGCAGGCTCAAGGCAAGGCTGCGGGTTTGGTCAAGAGATCAATCCACTTCAGATAAGGAGATCACGGCCACCATGCAGGACATGGATCATCTAGAGGGGGACTTGGAGGCTGAGTGGAATGATAGAACCTTCGATGATTTGTCCACCAAAAAGAAAGATCTAGAAAACATGCTCCTCAAGCATGAACGCCTAGCGAGGTATGATTCGAGGATCAGGTGGCTGAGATAGGGTGAACAAAACATAGGATACTTACAAGCCTGCATCAAGGAAAGGAGATGCACGGTGACTCCCAACCTCTTTCTGGATGATGGTACATACTCCGATGATAGGGACACTCTTGGTGCCATGCTGTTGGCCTCTATGAAAGATCTACTCGCAGGCCCCAACTCCTGTTTTCCCAACAGATATCCGGGAGAGGAAGAGGGTTATTTTGATGTGCTCCCCAACCAACTCTCGGCCCAGGACAACTTTGACATGAGTGCCATGCCAGATGAGAAGGAAATCCATGGAGCCATGATGAGGCTTAACCTAGAAAGTGCTCCAGGGCCCAACGGGTTTCCTGGCTCTATTTATAGAGCCTCGTGAGACGTCGTTCTGGCAGACATTGTATCCGTTGTACGGGTTTTATTCTGAGGGGGTAATCTTCCCTGGGAAGCTTGTACCACGTCCATTGTTTTCATACCCAAGACCAAAAACCCTTGCTCCATATCTCACTAACGACCAATAAGCCTTTGCAACTACCCTTATATGATTTTGGCCAGCTTGATTAATGCAATTTTGTCCGCTCATATCCCCCGATGTGTGTCCTTGGAATAGCACGGCTTCATGAAAGGAAGGTCAATCCAGGGGACATTTCTCTCAAACAAGAGTTTTTCAGGGACTTATACTTGAATACACGTGGCTCTAATGTGGCGATCAAGCTTGACATGAGTAATGCTTATGTTCGAGTTGAGTGGGGATTCATTAACAAAGTGTTGGCAAGAAGGGGGTTCTCCCCATTGATCATCGACATCATTTTTAGGTGTTTCAGTTCTTCCTAGTTTGTCGTCACATTCATGGGTAAATGCTATGGTTTTTTCTAGTCTACTCATGGGTTGAGATAGGGTGACCCCTTGTACCTGATTCTTTGCATCTTTTCCCAAGATGTCCTCAGTTGACATTTGAACAAGGGCATTGATAGTGGTGAGGTCATTGCTTATCACCGGAGAAGGAGGGCCCCTCCTGTATCTCACCTGATGTTTGTGGATGATATGTTTATTTTCACAAATGGAATCTGATGGTCGATCAACGACCTCATCAGAATCATGAAAGACTATCGCTTTTGGAGTGGGTAGGTCATTAACAAGGCTAAAAGCAACTTCTATATCTCCAATGGATGTGGCGTATCTCCGCCCGATGACTTACAGAATTACCTAGACACGCATAGAGGATCTTTTCCCATCAAATACTTGGGTGCCCCGACCTCCTCGGGGAGGATTTGAGTGCGTGATTTCGACGGTATTGTCAATAAGATCACGGAAAAAATTCTCAACTGGAAGAACATCTTTCTCTTTTTTGGGGGACGGATAACGCAGGTTACCAACGTTCTTATTGCGACTCCTGTTCACTCTCTATCATTGATCATGGTTCCTAATAGCATCATCAATAGGATTGACAAGATTCTAGCTGGGTTTATATGGGATCCTCGAATAGTGGGTAGGCTCCTCTGGGATTCTTGGGACAGGGTGGCGAGACCATCCAGAGAAAGAGGTATAAATGTTCGTTGGCTCGACGACACGCTCATGTGCATGCATGCAAAGATATCATGGTAGTTTCTTGAAAATTAAACTCTTTGGGGGATCACCATGCACAACTCCCATGCATGATCTGTGCTCGGGAGCGCCGAAACTTCTTCCCCCTTCTGGTCGGTGATCTCGCCTCTCATCACAGTGCTGGAATCCAACACTATATGGCACGTGGGAAGGGGGGACATTATCTTCTGGCATCATAACTCGGCTGGGACCATCCTTGGACTCCTGGGGTGTCCGGGAGCCATGCTCACTTTTAAAGAGGCTAGTGACCACCTGACCTTCATTTAAGTTGTACTTCATGACGATCAACGCACCACTTACGATGTGATCGAAATCAACTCTGACCCGGATGTATGTGTTTTCACTCTCTCTGCATCGGGCATCTTCTCGTAGAGGGATTTTCGAAGATCCTTGGCCATTCCCAATCACAACGCCACCTGGAATGAGATAATGTGGTCCATGGATTCTCCACTCAAATAGAAATTTCTTACCTGGAGGCTATGGTACAAATACATTTCAACGGATGAAAATATTAGGATGTGCAGCATCCCTTTAGCCTCGAGGTGTCACAGTTGCTTGGAGGATCGATAAGAATGCACAGATCATTCGTTTTTTGAAGGAGAATGGGCGAGGGCGGTTTAGACTCATTTCGGTGAGTTCACGGCCTTCTCAGATAACCACATGATCGACAAGCCTTTCCTGGACAGATGGTTCCATGGAGCAGAGGAGAGGGGCCCTGAGCAGATGGCTGGAACAATGATTCTCCATGGTGGATGCTGGACAATATGGCAAGCACGGAACTAGGCATTCCACGAGGGGATTACAATCTCTGTACGGGGGATTATTCTTCGTACAACGTTTATGCTTTGGGATATTATCAGATCCATTAAAAAATGGAAGGAGGCGCCCTACCATAGCCATCTTCAAATATGAAATACTAGTAATATTCTGAGTAATAGCGCCATCCGAGGCAACTGGGTTAGGTGGACTCCGCCCAGTAGAGGGCTCAAAATCAACTACAATGGGTCATGCAACATGGGGGTTATACGAGGAGGAGGGGTGGTTCAGAACAATTTTGGGTCGGTTATCATGGCTTTCACAGGCCAATTGGGACACGGTTCTCTTCTTCAAGCGGAGGCGAAGGCGTTGATTTTGGGTCTCTCACTATGTCTCCAAGAAGGGATCATCCTTTCTCAGGTTGAAACTGATTCACAAATTCTCCATAAAGCTTTGAATGGTTCCAGTTCCATTCTTTGGTCGATTCCTTATATCACGAGGGCATGCTGAGATATGATATCCAAAAAAACCAGTGTTACCCACACGTGGCGCGAGGGGAATAAGGAAGCAGACCATCTTGCTTCTCTTGATGTCCCTGGACCAGATCACTTTTGTTACCATACAGCTAGTTCTATGAAGCCATAGGGGGTCAACTTGGTTCGAGGGGATGCTCTGGGCCTTCATTATTTTCGACCTCCTTAGGTCTGTTATGTGGGGTGTTGCGGACCCGTGTTGTTTTTGTTTTTATTTTGGTTTTTTTCCTTTATTCCCTTAAAATGAATAAATATAAAATATTTGATGGATGTAAAGATTACATGGGGGTCTTTAAGGATCAGGTTATGTGTACCCTTTGTCGTATGTGGGGAATGTTCATTAAAAGGTATCATGGGAGACTATCATGCTACAGACAGCCAATGTGAATACTGATGTGTCCCGAGATTATTCTACCAACAGGTTAGTGGCATACCCAGTTGTGATCTTCCATAAGTGCATAAGCGTGATCATGCTGAAGATCAAGGTTCAGAAGCAATAAGGTGGTAGGAAGAATGCTCTATTAGGAGAGAGCTATGGATTGGGGATATGTCAAGATGAAGATGTAGTTTAGGCATCATATGATGATCTTTAAACCCAAAAACCTTGAGGGGAGGGCCTTCCCTAGAAATAGTTTTGGTATAAATTAAGGGGATTTGAGTAAAAAATAAATAGATACATGGAGCACGAGGAAAGATGTTATGGTATATCTTGGTGCCAAATTCTGATGTGACTTTCCTACACACTGGGTGACCTAGAAAATTCTGATGATGGACATGATGATGGAGTAAATGTGGTAGATATTGACCTTGGATGAGACTTAGCTATATGATTTGGGGCACACTAGTATCATGGAAAATGTTTCATTCCATAAGAGGTTAAAATATATGGTGGTCATGGATGTATTTTTTTCACTAGCGTGTAACACCTTAGCTTCCCCCTGGCCCAGTGCTGGTGATATTTGGTAGATATCCCAACAATAAGAATATTCCACCTATTAATGAATCAAATGAGGATGTATCATTCAGTGACTAAACACAGGGATCCTACATTAGAGAATATTTGGTGTCATCCAGGGATCATGAAAGTGTCTAATAGAGTTGTGAGATCACTCATTTAAATGATTTTAACTTTGTCAACTTCCTCAATGTAATTTTGTTAAATTAATTTTCTATTTCATTCATTCCCATCTTTTTTTATAAGAATAAATAGGGATATTGATTTTATATAATGAAATTAAAAAAATAAAAGGGTTCCATGTAGGAGGGAATTGGGGTGCTCTATTAGGTGATATAATGAATTCTTTGAACCCTATTCTCAAGGTTTTTGCAACTGTAGGGCCTGCTAAATTGGTCAAGCATAAGGCATTAGATCCTCCATTCCTACCAGTAATCTGATTGGGACCACACCCTAGAATACAAACTATAGTTTCTACTACTATATAAGTAGGTTTCCTATGGTGTATCATTATAGATATACATTTTCCTGATGGTATGTCTAAATTCTAACCCACCTTACCTTTTTCAAAAATTCACAGATATTTTTCCTCAACGTGTTCTCTATTCACGTGCATCTGCTACTCAACCAATACAAGGGGAGATCAAGTGTTATCCATTGAATTACTAACTATAATTGTGGGTATCTTATGGTGGAACTCCCTCTCAATACACCTGGACCAAGACTCACCCAAATTATCGTCGACTATATGCATTTTTATCTTACTTAAGCCTTGTTTTCCCAAATTTTCATCACCAATCAAATTAAAGGCCATGATATTATTTTAATAAATTCTTCGGAGGGTGTGGTCCTAGAATTTGGATATAGCTGGGGGATTTAGGTATCCTCCCTTTATAGTTGTGAAGCTCTTTAGGATCCGATCATCCAAACTGACGCAGCCTTGGTCCCAAGAGAGCAGCTCGTTTCCACTGGAGGGGAAGAGCTCAAGTATAGTATTGGAGATGTAGGACAAGAAGGGTCATATGAATATGCATGTATTCTTGACACACCTAAATCTACTAAAAGAAACCCAAATGAGAACCCTCTTACTGTTGTCTCTATATACTTCCTCAAATACAATCTTATACCACTAGAAGATCTAGAAGACTCATGTTGTGACATTAATGAAAATAATTGCATTATCCAGCATAGTGAATCCAGGATCATGAGTTGTTTCATCACCCATACCATGAATTCACATGATGTGATCCATATGGGATCCCTTCTCCAGTAGATATTCAACATGAGCACCAGGTGGGTGGCCACTCTCACACTCCATACGCTTGTCCACAACTACCTTGTTGAGAATGTGTGTTCTATTCTTGAGAATTTGGATATCTCTTGGAATAATGATAAATCTGATAGCACGCAAAAGGTCCAAGAGTCTGATCAATAAATTCAGAATCTAGAAGACTGGTTGAATGAGAACACAAATTTTCTGAATTCTCAATAATTTTTCATCATCCAATTGAAGTCTCGACTAGAAGTAGTGTGGGATCAAGAGAAGGAGGCACCATATTCTATAATTCAACACTAGGTTTCACATAATTTGGTAAAAAATTTGTCCAAATAGTATCATACTATGATTGAGGATGTTGAATCAATGATCATAAAACTATATTATGTTCTTCAGGCCATGTTCCATTGGTTTTCTGGGCTAGAGCACTTAATCGCTTTGGTGGACCCATCATGGAATTTTTACCAGGACTTAAGAGATGATCTAACATGTCGATGAACCTTGCCAATTGTCAAAGCCTTTTCTAAATAATTATTCATGAATGGAATATTTATTTTTTCATATTTTATTATCCCGCTTCATCCATACACATGTGACAACCAATGATCAATCCCCAAGATCATGTTAGTCAGGCTCTATTTGGGAAACAAGGGATGACTATTTGATTTATCATTAACAAGAGAGTGTTAAAAAATCATATATTTCTTAGGGCCTGAACATTTCAACTGACCACTATGAAAGCATGGAATGAAATAGGTTATGGTTATAGAACATATCAGTTTGAATAGTTGAATTTCTCTTCCAATAAGAGTTATTTCACAAATAGGGTAAATGAAAGGGAGTTAAATTCTATCTGAAAAATGGGGAATGAAAATCATTTTTCATGATGCCCAATATCTAGAACACAAGGGGAGTCATGTGATTTTGAAGGATAACTACATACTGGGTTCCAAACATAGAATCCATTAACATTTCTCACAGGAAGGGAAAAAACCAATGAGGGTCGACGGTTGACCATGATCAAAATATGGGACCGATCTCAAAATATCCTCCAAAGACTTTTAGTTTGTGTTCATGGGGTGGTTGGGGAGCCATTATGGTGTTGGAAAATGCCATATTAGCAAATAAATTGGAAGTGGATAAGGATAGGGATCCAAATAAATGGACATGAAATTCATGGAGATGAAGTGATGGAATTTTTTAATGAATTTAAACCCTCATTGAATTTTTACATTGTGTATTTGATCAAATTGGGTAGATGTGTAAATTTAATAAATGAACAAATTATTCTTCTAGTGAGACTATTGTCTCAGATTCCAAGCAGTGACCGAACAACGTGAATGATGAAGTAGATGACTGACACTCGAATAATTGGAATCTCGAGTGTGGGCCAAATATTTCTCGCATTTTTACATCATGAAATGAAGATGATGGACATGAAATTTAACATCATATGGTGGTGATGTTAAACATTTTGTTTAATGTCATACATTGTGGATGATGGACGTACAATTTATTGTTATACAGTGATGATGAATTATATAGGTTAACATCGTCTTATTTGAATAGGAAGTTGGGTAGTTTTAAATCATGGAGTTCGATCATGTGGACCGATGTGAATGGTACCAACCAATCTGAAATGTCAAGAGGCTTAGGAGGGTATCATGATGGGGGTATTCCTTATAGGGTCCAGGGGAGTTTAGAAGACATTTCCGGATAAAATAATATGAGGTGAGTTTCACACATTTAATGGTTTTTATTATTAGACCATGACTCATAGTATATGCTCATAGATAGTGGATGTTGGACAATATAAAACGTTATTCATGGAATAAAGAAATAGTATCCTAACATGAAAGGAGGTCCAAGGGAGGACCCACACCATAAGAACAATAAGGGTCATGTTGAAAAAAAAAATTATGGTTATGAAGTTGGGACCCAAGATTTTTTACTTGAAGAAAGGTTCATGATATTGAAATTATTTTCTAGAGAGAAGATAAGGCCCTAGGTGGCTATATGATTCTATATAAATCATAAATAAAAAAACTTTCACCCATCTTAGAGTCATCATGAAAGGAATTGGGCACCTAGATTGAGTTAGTAGATCATAGAACTACTATTAATTGTTTATGGTTATAATTATTAGACCATGACTCTTCATTTATGGTCATAGAGTTTGGTCTAGGGGTGAATATTTGAAAAGTACATGTGTAGAATAGTGGAGAGATAACCTAACATTAATTGAGGTCCAATATATCCATAACCTAGTACAACACATTCATGGGGGTATCCAAAAATATATTAAATTCGTTGTTCTATTACTTTGAGTCATAGTTTATAGTCATATATCTTAGACAATGGAAAATATATTAAGGTTATAATTATTGGACCAATGAGTTTTGTGTCTTAAAGGAACATGAATGACATTAAAAAGGTTACTTGCTATGAAAAAGGGGGCTTAAAGGCCCCCTAATTCTAAATAAGTAATCTATATGATAACACACACACAGTTTATGGTTATAAATCATGGATCATAGGTATCATGTCTAGAAGGAACATTCATGAAATTGATGGATGGGAAGGAGTGTTCTAAGAGGACACAAAATTCCATTCAAAACATCATTGAGACAACTTTCACATTTTTTAATGTCGTGATTATTGGATCATGACTAGGAATCTAAAATGGATATGTACAATGTGGTGCAATTAAAAGGCATAGATAATTAAGGTTTACAGGACCCTCAATCTAAAAAAAATTCCATGATGACTATCACATAGTTTAAAGTCATGATTTTTGGATTCATTCTCCTAGTTATGGTCATAGAGTTTGATCCATGGGTGATCACATGTCTCAACCATGCTTGAAGAAAAACCCCTCCTAAATCCTCATCCTACATGAGACATTTTTTATTTGAGAGACAAGTAGATCTATGGATTCCATGTTTCTTATAAGGAATAAAACAATAAGGGATGATAGTGACAGAAAAATCCCCTGAGGGAAATTATGAAATTAAATACATTGATAGTAAGATAGGGGATGACTGATATATAGGGAAAACTATTAACCATGTTCGAAACATAGGTTCAATATTCCCATTTGTAAAATATGTGGTGAAAAATATAGAATCTGCCATATATTGGGTTCAAAACATGGGATCTGCTGTTTTTTGTCGAAGATCCATCATGGTATGAGATAGATATAGTAGATGAGCCAATTTGGTCAGGAACCATTATTGTTTGGGAGCCACTTGTTTTTGAGAGGATGAAAATTATCTAAACCAAAGAAAGCACAAAAAAATGAACATGTAGGTAAGATAGAACAAAACCTAGCCTGGAGGGGAAAGGCCCCAAAGAAATTTGATGGTAGTGATATGCTCGGGATGATATATATGGGTGTTACTACATAATGCTTGAGAACATTAATCAATCCAAAAATAGTTCAAGAATGTGATGTTATAGCAGACTGGTGTTGGTAGACTCTTGTCCTTATTTATGGGGATATTAAATCATCTCATATCAAGAGAAATCCTAGTTTTATATTTGGTAATTTGTGGTTCATCTCATTCTTATTGTACAAGGAATCCTAATTTTATATGTGGTTATTTTTTACCATTATCTCATACTTATCATTTGAGGCATCCAACATACTTTGTATTGGGTAAGGTTGAATTTTAACATTATATGATTTGGATAATTGGAATGGTAGTATAAATTTGTCCCATTCAATCTATGCTTCCTAGTTATTTTTGTACAAGGGGCTAATACCGTAGGGGTAACTATGGGTTTAAGGTCATTGTTCTTGGACCAGGGGAGAAAAGGTTCCCCAAAGAGGTTTTCATGAAATGGAAGAGTGATAATACAATGTTAAAGGAGTGTCAAAAGGACTATCTTCCACAAAAAACATTGAAAAATGAACCATAGGTCAACATTATGGAACTGGGCAAGTAAAGGCCATACAGTGAGTCGATGAAGGGACTCTGGACCAAGAAGACACATCCAGATTCCACTAAATATCCCATAAGGTTGGGATTCAACCCAATCATAGTTCTAGGAAGTGGTGTGGTACGAGACCAATGTCTGGAAGGGATTCCCACTTGAATGAGGTGATAAAATCTCTCCATATTTGGATATGAGGAATCCAAAATTTAAATGGGGTAAGGCTACAGTATAGAATTGTGTTCTTAAGAAGTTGGTGTTTGTTCATCCCATACTTCGATTATGGGGAATTATATTTTCATTCAAGTTAAATAAACTCAAAATAAAAAGAAATCCTGATTTTATAAAAGTTATTTTTTAAGGTTAATGTCTTAAACAGGGTATGGTGGCAGGATTTTCCATTGATCTTCTAGTTCATTTTATCCACATGTCAGATCATGAGGGAATCTCGGCCCCTCTGGAGGGTCAAGGAAATTCAATTAGGATTATAACTAAAAATGTGGCACGTAAGGGTATTTTGGGGTGATAGAACCAAGATCAAGGTACAATTCTGTTGAGAATTTGTGGTTAGGCCCAACGAAACAAACATGGAATCACTATGTATGCCATGAGTATTTGAATACATAACAAGTAGTTTTGGAAGATGGTGAAGGAAAAATATTACAGAAACACTGAGGATGAAGCAAACCATGAAAATAAAGGGTGAATGGAAATAGTTTATCTTAATAATACCTTCCCCATGGAATATTTTAAAGTCATAATTCTTATAAAAAAGAATTGTTTATGGTCATAATATAAGGACCATCGAGAGATTATTTGAGGATATTTGTGTAGAGAAAATGATTTAAAACAAAACATCAATACAACCAAGGAAAAATATTACCATTTGAAATAATCCTAAATATAGTTAAAACCATTTTATAATTATATGTTAAGGATCATTTAAAGGATTTAAATTTCATCATAGTTGTAATACCATCAAATTTGTTGGGTCATGATACTTGTACTAGTGAATTGTTTGTCTCATGGGTTTCGTTTTAGCAAAAATGTGTTAAAATCCAACATAAATGGATGGAATGAAGGCCCAAATTTCATATAAGAACTAGGAAACGAATCTCACTCTTTTTATGTTCATAATGATTGAACTAGGTTGAAGGATGAAAACAATCAAAAGTCATGATGCGGGACTAGTAGGATGGTAATCTCAAGGGTATATGTGTGGTGTTGACGTGGTAGAACCTAAAATGGAAGGATCCAAGGAGGCTCACATTCCATATGAACACTATGAGATAAAATAAACATATTTTAAGGTTTTACTAATGGGGGAAAATGTGGGGCCAAGGGGCTGAACGGTTGATAAATTTTCTATAGGGACTGAAGATGGGATGTTTTGGAATCTCTATGTATCCCATGAATATTGGAATCAAAATAAATGTAGTTATGAAACACGATATTGTAGAAGACTAGTGTGGGAATAGTTTAATTCCTCTCTAGTGAGGGAACTATGAAACCACATGGTTGTTGTGGGAAATATTCTTATTATGATGTGGGGTAAGGCTAAAATTTAATGACTTGTGCTGAGGAAATTGGTTGTGGTTCGTCTCATGTCGTATGAGTCATCCTAATTTTAGATCAGTTAATGATATTGACTATCCCATACATATCACATGAGGCATCCCCATTTTCTATGAGGTAATATCATCTCTCCATAAGAGGCATCCAAGTTCCATAATGGGTAAGATGATAGTTTAAAATTATAAGATAAAGACATTAGGCTTTGTATTTTGATGTCTTCCACCTAGAATTATGGATTTTGTTAGTTTAAATTCATAAATCATGGACTATAGGGGTTGTAAAAAGTTTAAATTTATAATTATTGGACCCCTGAAAATAGTTTAAGGTTTCATTGAATGGAACATAGGTATTATATTAGTTTAATGGCATAATGCTTAGTATCATATAAACCATTTATGGTTGTGTTTCATAGAAAATGGGGATTCTCCTCCAGAGCTAGACTGCTTGAGAAATATAGAATTCATCTGAGGTGCGATAAGCTCTCTATTCATGGTGATCATAGAGTATAATCCATTGGAATAGACCTTATTAATTATATATGGTCCTTCCCATTGGTTATCAAAATTATGTGACTTTTTTTGGTATCATCAGCGTTTTGAGGGCTAGTACCATATCACCTTATTGAAATGAGTGGAGGCGAACCATATTGTTGAATGCCCTCACCACTATGTTATTTTTCCTCTCATGATTTCTTAATAGATGGAGCTTTATTTCTTTGAGGGATTAACATTTATCTAGATAGAATTATTCCATTATTTAAGGAATCTTCTAATCCCAAGTAGTTATTAATAGTAATAAAAATTAATCCATGATGGGAAATATTTCCTCTGTTCTATATACTAAAGAGTATGGGCTCACCTGGGTTTGAATTAATATATCTATTCTGGTAGTCCCAAAATGAATTGTGGATATTTCCCTACCAACACATTTTATTTGGAAACAAAATTTTATGTAAGATATTGCCAAGGTTCTTATTTAATAACTATATTTTCCCATTTCCCAATTCCTGGAAATTATATGTATGGTTATAATTATGGTTAGAATGAAATTTGTAAATATAATATAACTTCATCATCTCTATATCAAATAATTTGTTGCTTTTGTCATTGATAATAACAACAAGAAATCAAATTTGATCGATGATCGGGGATCTTATGAACACAATCATGGACCCAGATTTCACTTCCATGAGGGGAATTTATTCTTCCCACTTACTGAAGAAGTATGTTATTATTAGATTTAACATTAACTGAAAAACATTCGGTGATGGGTATAGACCCACAAAATTGAGTCCCCATACTACAAAGGGATAATAATACCTGATGGATTGGAGTTACTCTAGAGATCAATGAAAACAATTGGCAGAAATATAATAGTCATGAAACCTCTTGGTAAACTTCTTATAGTCATGGACAAGGGTAAGATATATGTATCCAAACCTCATAATGCAATAAAATAGTTTCAAACCCATAGTATAGGATCCACAAGACCTAGAATGGACTCTCTATATGACTTAAGAGATCTTGTCTCCTTAGATGTAAGAAATGATAATTACATTAATCCGACATCTTTAGATATTATGATCAAGGTTGGGACAACACTAGAGTGTGAACTACACTTCCCATCGATGGATTTTCTCACACTCGGCTCTGTATATCTGGAGAATGCTATATGTGAGAAATTCAATAAATAGAGTTGTATAATCAATCACTTCCACTTCTTTAGGGGAACATGAGGGTCATGGAATAAAACTTTTTACATCCAAATGGTTTATCTATTTCCTATCATCATCATGTTAAATATCAAGGCTGATGAGCCTCTGATGTTCCACATGGATAATCATGTCATCCAAGTCAGTCTCTTAAAGAGACATGACTGAAGAGTACAAAGTGTCATATCACTATTTTGTAATATAGGGATATGACTCAGCATTGGGAGGGAATTGAATTGAGACATCTATAGATATGTATGATCTAGTAGGGAAATGGTTGATTTTTTATGATATAGTCACCGTTGATTTTAATAATATTCAAATTAAATTAGATTACATCAATATCAAGGGAAAAATCGGGGCTAGTGGTGAGAGCCTCATACTCTTCCTTATTATTAGTGTAGCCTATTATGAAAAAAAATGAGTGAGATATGACACCTTATTGAGTGATGAAGACAATGTCCTTGCCTAATCTATTGATTATTAGTTCATTGAGACCTCTATAGATCGTGATCCTAAAGGAACCATCATAATGTATCATCTAAAATGAGCTAGCTTGATACGATGAGATTATTTAATAAAATAAAATAAATAAAAATCATGGGGTATTTCTTCTGGGAATGTGTTGGTGATAGGAAATTCTTCCTAAACTATCCCATTGACAGCCTTCTCCATAATGAATTTTATATCGAACTTCTAGAGGAACACTGCATAGAATATAAACAATCTATTCGGTATGATGTGATAGAGAATATACTTTAGAGGGTCTACTTGGGATACCAACTATACACCATTATGCTACAAATAGTTCCACAACTTATTCATTGTGACAATGATGGTTATGCAATACTTTTCGATATGGTATTATCTAGTCACCATGTCAAGGAGCATGAAACTGAGAGAGTGTCAACTGATTTCTCTACCCTCATTTTTTTCTAGGAAATAAGGGAACTTCGGGAATGTTACAAAATATATTTTAGAGAACTATAGGTTTTCCTAAGAAAGGTTTCATTGTAAATAGATTCTATAATGAGTATTTCCGGATGTCCTCAAATGCGGTATCTCAATCCTCAACCCCTTTGGAAATGATTCATTTATTCAGGATCCTCGAAAAGGGGTTTAACATGCCCAAATTATTTGTTATAAATTAGAATATATAGGATAAATAAATTTAAAGGGATCATAACACATTGTGGTTTCTAAAGTGAGAAATCTGATTGATGACCTTGATCTTCTCAAGGTTAATCTCAATGGTTATGTATCTTATGAATAAGCTAATAAATTTCTAAAAGGTAACCCTGAATGAAAAATTTAATGGGGTCATCTTAAAATTATAAAAACGAATGAAGTAAAAAATGTTCTCATGGTCGTTGATATGGTATTGATTATAGTGGGATTTTACTACCAAGTAATTTATATATAATTCTACAAATGTCTTGAAAATCAGTTTGATGGTGTGAAACAAGGCCCGTTGATATATGGAACTTCCATTTTTATCATGCCGAAGGGCATCACATAATAGTACAAAGTCCCTTGAGGCCCTATTAATGTTGTTCAATCCTCACCCATAGGGTCTATATAGATCAAATTGTACCTATAGTATCTATACATAGAGAAGAGGTGATAGAACCTTGTGGTTTCATCAATCAGGATCCCTATCATTCTAAGGGAAAATATTCCATTGAATAATGGGGATTGTTGTTTAGGATGTTGATAATGACTATGATCTTCCCATTACTCTTTGTGGATAGTATGATGTTGTATAGATATATGGGTTATTATAATTCCCTAATAAATATTTCTTTGATATGATTTTCATACTCAAACTCGACCATAGCACCATGAGAGGGATGATTTTTTACGGGAGGCTGCTTAAACCAATGATGTCTTGCATGGAGGCTAATATGTTGAACACAAACTTGATGTCCCAGTCTTGTCATCTACTCACACCTCCATGATAAGGCATCACATTAATTTTCAAGATGTTCATATATTGTTACCCCTCCTATAGAGGCATTTATGATCTGATTAGTGTCAGTCTAAAATCATCCATGGTACCAAGGTTCACCTAAATTAACTTATCAACTGTTGTAAGGAAACCATCTTCAAATGATGGAGGTGAACCTTACAAATATTATTTTTCTTCTAAGATGTGAGTATCAATGGTAGAAGGATGTTTTTTCATTCCATTCAACTCAAAGGAAGCACTGGCGCCTTCTTGGATAGACACAAAATCCACATTGAGGAGCTCCTAATGTGCTATGTATATGGATAGAGAGGAATTTGAGCCAGTTCTATCCAAAATATATCCATGGGTGACATTATTGATTTCAATTTAATAGATATTAGTATCACTTTTTTGATCCACGCCTACTTTTTAGAACATGTGGTAATGAAATAAATCGGTCAAAATAGGTAAAACCTCTCTATACTTCATAGGAGTAGGTGATTATGGTATAACATGATCATATCCAGTGTTTGAGTATGAGGTAATCTATAAGATCTATTTATTTTGTGGATTTATATGCCCTTTTTCATGGATACAATGAAATAACCCATAGGTATTAAATTGTTTCCTATAACAGATAAACTAGGAGGATGAAGTTATAATCTATGTATTTCCATGTTTAGACAATGGTGAGTGTTAGATCATTGGGATCATTTTTTCACTTAACCCTATTGGTATTTACCTACATACCCTCTCTTTTAGTATATGGAAACTAAATAGTGTGATTCACTATAGTAAAATATGGTCACATCACCCTATATATACTCCAATCTACCATTGTGGGAGTACATGAGGCATTGGTTATACAAGGAGGGTATTTCTACATGAAAATGATGTTAGGACCTACCCACCATTGCATTATAGGTGGTGTCATGTGAGACTAACATTAATTCAGTGATCAATATCATGCAACCAAAATAGATAATTATCTTATTATTTACACACAATGTATTCTCTCTCTTATTATTACCCCGAAATGTCAGGTTATACAGAGTCAGGTCTGCTAGAGTCAGTCCACACTTGTGGAACATCTGGGGTGGAATGAGGTTAATCCAAGAACCAATGTCTACCAGGAAGCAGTGAATTTCCATTCCACTGAACTTGAATATAATGTAAACCATGTGTATGTTCCTCAGTAAAATAATGACCTTGTATTCCCCATATATTGTTATGAAGTCTTTACATTCAAATTTCTTTGAATCCTATTCTTAGTACGAATTTTTGGAATCTACCTCTACTTAAAACTATAGGATACCATTCAATACATTTGAAAGGGTCTCATTAATTTACATTGATAATCTTATTGAATCAATAATTGAAATTCTTGAGGGTATGGTGTATAGTTTACTCTTAATTTCATGCTTTAATGAAAAAATTATATTTTTACCTATGTGGGTATCACTTTGGAAAGAGGATCATCATATTATGCGGGATGAACCATTGGGGTCTAGGATGTACTATAAATATTTTGATGCTAAATATGACTTATCTAACTAACCACTTGTTCATAGTGTATTGTTGAGATATATCTCTTTCTAGATGTGTCTTATCATGACATTATCATGTCTAGGATCATTGATCAACTAAAACGGTCAATTATGGCGGTATACCCAATAGAGTAGGATGGGACGGCATATCTTATTGAACTTTATGAAAAACTTATTTCCTGGTCCCAATTTAATGTATGGATATTTTTGAGTCATTGTCCTAGGAATTATGATCGATTGAATATCCACATCCTTTTCTAGGATGGTTTCAGTTATAAGAACTCAAGCAGATTTCATTGAATTCATCACTATTGAGCTCTATGAAGTGGTCTAAAAGCATGAAGTAGTTCAATTATGAATTCTCATGTGCATTATACCTAGAATAATATGAAATGTGATATACTCTATGTGAATCTCCTATCCCAAGAGGAATGATGTATTTGAGAGTCAGATACAACTTTAGCACTAACGGGGGACTTTGATAATTCATATGTAGTCAGAACCTATCCATCCAAGACAGAAAGGCTACTATGTGGATGTGTAGGTCATATTCAGAAGGGTTGTGACAACCAACATAGTTCTTGTATTTATCAATCAGGTACAGATGACACCCAGATCATGAGAAAATTCTTTGTGAGATAGCCCATTATCATATTTCTATGTCCCATAACATTAAGCCTACTACTATCCACTAGAGCTTTCACCATACACGGTAGGGATGGAAGATACATGTTCTACCAAAGTCAAAACATAACCCATAATTAACAAAACATGATCCACTTGATCCTAGATCCAATCCTTGAACAATTTAAATTCCTTGAAGGTGTGTATGAGATTCCTATGGTACAGTCAATGATCAGGACAACCAATGAGTTTAGTCTACTAGGGCCTCTTTTAATCTAGAATTTTTAAAATTCTCATATATATGGAATAGATTAAGTATCCCTATACCTATTAATACCCAGAAGAATATGTCTTATTTATTCTATCATGAAGGGAACTCATGGTGTCTAGACTTGACAGGGGTCTGGATCCCCATTCGATAATCGGTTGGGTGTGCTTAGCAATGAGTGGACATGTAGTTTTATTCTCGCTGATGTTATAGTTGGTAGGGATTCACTTATCATGTAAAGCTATCAAACATTCCAGTATGTGTATTTTCATAGGTTATTTGGAATTCACAACTTCATTATTATCTACTTTAAAACATCTTCGCACAGTAACTGCAAGATGAATTGTGTCTAACTGTTTTTGCGTCTACTACAAGGATCCTTCCATATGCTAATACATTTCAAAGAACCCTTGAATTCCAATTGGGAAGTTCTTAGTGATTATGGTAGGAACTAGTTCACCCTTAATTTTTTCCATACACATCATCAACAACATTCCCTAGATTGAGATGTGTCATGTGATTAAGTGAGACCATTCCACCAAGAGAACAAGTATATGACTTGTTCATCAGTTATTTGGTTTCAAATGAAGAAATTTTTGATACATCTTTTCTAGGTGGTGGAGCTTAATTGGAAGTGGAACTATCTACAAAGTTCTTCCCAAATAGAAAATAGATATTATGTGTAGCTGGCTATACCAGACTAGCTAGGTCCTTCTTGTGTCTAGATGAAAACATCAAATATTGGTGGATTCCTACTATTTTTTTATCCCTATAATAGGTCCAGGCATTGAAATAATGTATGACAACTGTTAAATTTGTTCACTCATCCCATTGAATGGGTTTGAACAAGGATTTCCATACATCTTGGGTCCTCATATATTGTTCACCTCGGGTGGGTATAGATTTCCATTAGTAAGGATTGCAACCTATTGTGTTTCTAGACCCACGAGCCGAGTAGTGAGAGTTTCTATCAAGTCATACTTGAGAGGATCTCTATCCACCAATGTGTTGATCCTCTCAATAATTGGGGTACTGGTATCTTCAACTCACATAGTATCACAACCAAAATCATGGGGAGGGTAATCATATTGTCAAGGAAGGTTCATAAAAGCATACATATATTTCTTACCATATCCTTTAGATTCTGATCTAACTAGATACATGATTCCATAGATCTCAAGTGGAGGTTCTTGTTTTGTGGGAACTTGGTATCCTATTAGGGCATATATTAGGTCATGTTTGGCATTTCTGTGATATAGACACTGCTCAGTGATGATTTCAGTGATAAAACATTTGATCTCCTCATCTAGCTAGGTCAAGGTGGTAAAATTTGATCCATATCAACATTATTCAGAACTGAAAATTATATGAATGGATCAAAATTCTCATTTACCTTATAAATATTCTTTCGAGTAGGCAGAAACATCCCATTTGGAACATTTTTTAGGCCATGTACCAGCCTATGCTAATGAGTTTGGACTTCTATCAAATGGTATGCCTAGTACTATTGTGCTCCCTAAGGATGATCTTCCCTATCACACCCAACATATTTTCTCCTATTCCTTTGATATGTAGTATGTTCATTAAAAACCATATTAACTATAGTAGTGGTTGGAATAGAACTCTCATTATTGATGGACATGTCAAACGGTATCCAAATATGGCTAAAATGGAGAGAGAAAATATTGTCCCCAGCCAATGATATGTATATGAAAAGATACTTATTTAATAAATTTATGGAGCACTCTGAAGATATTGACAAATCTATATTGAAGGTTCTAGAGGAATCTATATGAATCCTGGTGTTGAGCCACTGGGAGCACTAAGATCTCAACCCTTTGGCATTGTTGGTCGATGGCCTCAAGGTGTTCCTAACCACCCATGTTGGCCAAATGATGATTGCAAAGGTGGTGAAATGTTTCCCAATATATGTGGAGGAAATCCACGACCTACCCCTCAGTATAGGACTCTAGGATGTCAAATTCTTAATCTACTAGTGTCCAAAACACCAATAATATTTTATGAGCTACTAAAGCCTCCTATAAGTATTATTATTTAAAAGTAGGTTCCTTCTCTTGATCACCCCAATCTCCAATCGGTTCAGAAAAGATATGTATGGAGTGAATGATGTATACCAGATTTGTTTCTACTTTACCTAGATAGAAATCATTGTTTGAGTCGAATGTTCCCTTTATGTGGGAACATCCCCTGGGGACAGTGCCGACCTCATCATCACATCCATTTAAGATGGCGTGTTTACCACTGCCTCATGAGCAAGGGGGTAGTGTCCATATGTGGCTCAATATAGTTCTCACCATATCATAGTATCAACCCAAACCAGGAAATCTCTACATTTTCTTATGTAGAGGAACAGAGAATGGATACTAGAGGAGATAGAGATAGTTTAACCATGATAACTAGAAATGGGTCCAAAACATCCTCCACTAGTAAGTACCTAAAAATGGACCTAGGGATCTTGTGGAATTTATCTTTTGGGATCAAAAGTCAAAATTATCGAGCTCCTACACTATACTTTGGAAGTTGAGTTAAAGGCTACATCATTGAGTTTTTCATCACCTTGGATTCTGAGTTATCATTAAGGAAAATAAAGACATGGAACATCTCATGGTTTCACCATGGAAGAATAGTGTTCACCCTTCAACCCCAGGATGGTTCCTTAACAAAGGGAACATCTTCAACATATGGAGTAAATCCATGATGTTTAGTTGTGGAAGGGGGATAACCTTTGATTTGACTGGTTAGAGAATGGGGATGACCATCATAATTTTTTGTATTGATAGGGGTAAGACATGCATCTTGAGAATTGGGATTAATGGGAGTTAATTCATTCACACTTGAAAATGATTATGGATGACCTCCTACATGGTTATTGACATCAAGGGAGGACCTATATGATGACTGGGAAAGGACTGGGGTGGACCCCCACTATAGTCTTCAATTAAGTAGATATTACCTCATCTTTGGTTAGTAAAGACATGGAGAGTATCATTGTGTTCTCTTGTATGATAATGGGGAGGAATTCTATATAATTTGTTGAAGGAGTGGGGAGTAACTCCACCCATGCTAAAAATGTTGTATGGATGACCTTTTCACTAATTCTTATCATTACGGAGTGACCCTTATTAGGTGTATAGGGTTCTGTTGATTGATAGAGTCAACCTACTCTACTTGGGAGGTGGTTGGGGTCACGATCCCAATTGGGAAAAGATGGATCCATGTTCACCTATTATAGGGATCGAGAGGGATATGCTAGTGATAGAAGGGGCCATAAGATAATTAGAATATTCTCCTTATTTTGAAGAAACATGATTCTATCCATGACTTTTGTGTTGGGTGATATGTATTAAGGGTGGAATATTGGGGGTGAATTCCACCCATTAATCATCATGTTGGACCAATCAGTGATGGCATCAACGATTTTCGGTGGGTTCCCTTATGGGAAACTCTCAAGTAGGGGTTGTAGGGGGTGTGAATTGAATGTATATTACTTACTATGTTTACATGATTGAGTCATTAGATCACTTCTCGAATAGACTCCTAGGGTAATTAATTGTCAGAATGGGGGTGCTTTCAAACTATGTAGCCCCCAGGGATGGCAGTGTCGATGAGGCATTCATGCCTCTGAGTCACGGTGGGATATTTCCCTCGTAATAATAAACTCCTCTTATTTTTATAAGTGATGCATGGTTTTTATCACCATACTATAGGTTATATTAGAGGGTGATACAATGAATGGGTTCCTAGTAACTGAATTCTTGGTATAAGTCATGGCGGAGGCATAGTTGTGCTGGATTTCAGCATTAATTTTTATCCTACCCCAATACCTATGTCTGATGGGTTGTTAGTTTCATGAAGATCGATTTATATAAGGTAACTTCATTCAGAAATTGGTCTAGGTATAGATAATTAAATTCTCAATTCCCTAACATCATAAAATCTATTGAATCATAAAATGATCCAAGCTCATGATGTTGCAGACCAAGGATTCACAATGCTAAATTCTCTAATTCAAAAGTTATTTTCATTTTGTTCCCATCATTTTGTTGATGGGACATTTCACCAAATTTCAAAATCTAATGATAAAAAAATCCAATAATGTCCCATCTTCTACTAGTTCCCATGGATGAATAAGAAGAGTTACACATCGTGTTCACTATTTCAATTGGTGAATCTGATACCTATAATGTATTTGTCTATGGAACCCTAAATTTGATGGTGTCTGGAATTACACATCACCATGGTTGTAGGATAAGATATTCGTGTCAGTTTCACTATTTCTATTTCTAACTCTTTCTTATGGGCTACATATTTTTCCTTTCATATGGTATCAATGCACAATGTTTCTATTTCGCCACATTCCAACTTTTGAATGGTGGGAGGATTTCATCACATTAATCATCAATGTTTACACATTTATAGAAAAAATATTATTATATATCAGTTCTTACTTCCATGGATTCCACCCTGAAGGCCATTTCCCAGTCCGAGTCACCCTCACAGATTATGTCATGTTTTTTGAAATTATATTTGGCTCCATCTATATTTGGACACCGATTAATTATGCTTCTTTAGTCTCGGTTATGAATACACATTTTGTTAGATGATTATTCATGTTTGGAATATCATGTAATGTCTATAATTCATATGTATTAGGATTCTATAAATATTATTTTTTTCATGGTACCCTGTATGAGTCTTCATAGGAAAAGAACTTATCGTTTCCTGTATCGATCAAGAGGTTATTAACACCATGAGCATAAATCAACAAAATATTTTTTCATCAGCCATCCCATGTTTATTACATTGTGTAGGTATTCTGGGTTAAGGTTAATAATATAACATCTTTCAGATATGGGAACATAGTTAATGTATTCTGGGGATTGGATAGAAGGTTGTTACCAAAAGGGTTTACATATTTTAGGGATAGATATGAATTCCTTATTGATGAATTATCAATTAAGTGTATCCCTTGAAGGGAAAATGTCAAACCTAGAATGAGGAATTTGAACACCGTATTGTGGTTGAACTTTAGGTGCATCCTAGAGAGGAAATTTGTTACACATTGATGGTACATGAATCAGAAATCCCAATTTATGCAGATGCATATGTGTGTCCTTAGAAGGTAAGATGTCACGCCTGGGTGGATTGATCATAATTACCTACCAAGGAAGATCTATAGGTGCATCCCTATAAGAGAATAAGACACACCTAGGTTGATTTATCAGAATAACCTATTGAGTTAGATCATGAGGAGCATCCCATTGAGGGAATATGTCACACCCAGGTGGTATATGAATTTGAATTTGCTATTGATATGGATTTGGATGGGCATACCAAGATATGAAGATGTACCACCTAGGTTGATGGATCAGAATTTCATATTGAAGTGTATTTGGAGTTGTCTAACTATGAAGGAATATGTCACGGGTGGGTTTACTATTGTCTTGATTAATCTTCATGGAGGCATCCTACATACCCTATTTTGATGGAAAGTGTCAAACCCCAAGTAGTTTGATGATTCATATTTTGGTTTTATGACAGGACCAACCCAAATAGTTTAACGTTGTGCGGAAATAATGTGTGTGTCATGGACTAGTCATAAATGAGGATTGATTTGGGGATTATTATAGGATGATGAACATTGTAAAAGGATAAATATTGTTGGAATTTTTTAGGGATTACCATTAGAAACATCCTAGATTAGGGGTTTCATCCCACTGTGAGGATAGACACTGTAGGGATTACGATCTGAAGCTTCCCATTGAGGGTGTATCACCCACTGATGGGGAAGGATCATGTAGGGTTTATACATTCAATCCACCCATTTGGGTGTTTTTTTCCCTAATGTGGAGTTTCATCCCAGGTTTTTGGAGATAGTGTCTTCTAATGATGATCATAAATGGGGAATCATGTTTATATCGCATAGTGTAAGGCTATAGTTTTATGTGATGTACTGAGGATTTTTTTTGTGAAGTCTAACACCATATAACTATGATGTGAAGGTAAGAATTTTTACATCATATAGATAGTGCATTGAGGATGGGGTACCTCCTAAAGTGGGATAGTGTTAATGTGGGAGTAATATTTATAAGGAACCTCATGAGTGGGAGCTGTGTAGTTTCCCTCAAAGATTTCACCGTTTGGTCAAACATGACCTATTATCAATAACCAATGGGTGGTAAATAGAATTGGAATTTCCATGGAGTGGAAATAAAGGGGAATAATGTTATGTTTACTATGATTATTATAAATGGTAATTAGGGTACCTATCCTTAAGAGATATAGGTAGGGAAATGGTTGAACTCTGAGCATTGGGAACACTCAGTAGGGTACTAGGATGTTGTTGTGTGAATATTTGTTGTGATTTTAGAAAGAGTTTCATGATAAGGGGGAATTATAGTAGGATAAAATTATATATTAAATTTGTTTTTTCGTGAAATATTTTTATTTCTGCTCAAATCATTATTATGTGAAGGCAATTTCTCTTTGTAATAACCCAACCAGCTTTTAGAGATGTTCCATGGGGATCACTCTAGCACAGGCCATATAATGGTTGGACCAATAAGTGGTATATTTCATAAATTCCATGTGTTTTTTGGTTCATGATATCTGGTGTTGTTCATTTTCAAGGAATATAGGGAGATCCATGAAGAAAAGCATCACTTTTTCTCCTAGAGAACCCCCTTGATGGTAGGGATGAGATTATATTAATAAATGAAATCCAAGTCTATTGGCACATAACTCTTCAAATATAGTATTGGTTTCCATGATTCTCCATCCATTTCTAATGGGTCGTAACAAGGAGGAAACTTTATTTTTACATCACCTTTGGTACACAACTTTACGGTTTGACAACAATATGGTTTCACAACAGCATTGGAAAAAAAATATTTATTTGGACGTACATACTATATTTAATGCATGCATTTGAATTTGTTTCATGATCGGGATAAGTTTTCTCCATGTAAATCCTCATATACATAGGCATGTGTGTTTTTTTAAGAATAAAATTTCTTTCAGTTTCATAATCTTGCTTGAAACCTACCCATCAGCCCTGGAATGGTCCTTTAGGGCCGTTTTCATTTTGAGTTCATCAAAACTTTGACATTAGAGATATAAGATTAAATTTTGGAACCAAAAATCTTATCTATAATAATAATAAGGATTAAAATATCATATATATTAACTATATATATAATTACATTAATCTATAATATAGATAGAAAATGTATTAAACCTGTCATGGATATGGTAAGCCGTACGTATTCATAAACGTTGTTTATACTTTTTTAAATAGATATGAAAATAAATTTTAATTCACCTTTATAGAATTATTTTTATTATATATATATAATATTAATCTAGTCCATCTTTATTACAATTAGTGTAGAAAAAATTAAATAAATGTCACATCTCTATGTGGAGGTGGTAGTCTACACATACACAAAAGTAAGGTTATTTTTTTCAAAAATAATTGGAAGGTAAAAATTTAAATGTGTTATTATATTTACATAAGTATAGTTTTATAAAAAATTTAACATAAGTCCATAAACATTATCCTGACTACCTTCTATGTAATTCGTTAGTGAAAAGTGAATCATATCCCTTTACGAGGAGATAGTCCACTGTACACATGAGTGGCATTATCATATCCACCGTTGAAAGGAATGTAAGAAGGTATATGCAATATATTAAATATGTAAGTATAATAATTTGATAAATATTATATAAATATATTTAATCAATTATTATACCCAGCCTTGAAAGGTTTTGACAAAAAAAATTATGTCGGTTCTCGAGACGGTTTTCCGGCGTACAAATGATTGATGGTTTTGTTTCCCATTTGATGGAAGATGAGATAGATATATGTAATTACCATATCATAAAAACATATAAATATATGGGATATATTTTTGTTATTATATAATCATTGATTAAGAATATTATATAGAGATATATGAAGAAAACAATTTAAAAAGAGTAATTAATAACATTACCTCTTCTTCTAGAAACCACTTTAGGTTTAACTAAATGCCTTCATTAATTAGACTTAAAACCTAAAAAAGGCCTCTTGGATTTTGGTAGAGAGTTAATGAATATATATCTTTAGGTGATTTATAATCCAAATGGTTATCAATTATGAATATTTTAGGATATTCAGTGGCCTTTTATAAGTGGGAGAGATGTTACAGTTGGAATGTGTGAAATGAAAAAGTGATACCCACGTTTTTACATTCCAAAAGCCTCTGAAATGGGTCATTCTCAAACCACAGAGGTATTATGTTCTAAGTATTTCCTATAAATTTATTTTTGATAAGGTCTTAGGTCATTTTTATCTTTTATCTTCTTATTTTAACTAAATAGTAAACCATTTCTACCTTAACTATTGTAATAAATTTTTTTGGTTTTCACCATTTATTATGGTACAAAATTATGATGACAATACTATATAATAAAATATTATTTTGATTAAAAATAACAGATATATTTTTAAAATATAATTTAAACATGTAATTCATTTAATCAAAAAGTTCATTTCAATAAAATTATTTATTTATCAATATTCATCAAAATATTAATCTATTTAAAAAACTCTAAAAACATCACACAAAGAAATATTTTAGAAATAGATTTTAAATTTAAATATGATTTTTCAAAATAAATTTTCTAAAATTTTTAAAATTAAATCTCAAAGTATATGTATAATGTGTGACTATACAGACTTTTAAAAAATGCATTTTTTATAAAATAATTGTTTTTCTATGAAATGGTTTTTTTTTTAAATCAATAGATAACAATTGAATTTTATATATAAGTGTAAACCATATAGTTATCATGATTCAGTTATTCATATTCATACCCACCAATTTAATGGCTATATTATAATGTTAATGTTTCAATAATAATATTATAATATAGTATCACATTTTTTATAAACATGGTGTTGCATTTTACGTAATCTATCAAGGAAATTAAATTTAATAAAAAGAAATATGTCATAATTTTTTTGGGTGTTACATAAAATATCATTATCATCCCAACCACCACACTAAAAAACATTAATGGAACCATTATATCTAGATTTAAAATAAAAAATAATAAACTAAAATAGAAAATGTGAATAAAATAAATATAGAATATATTATCATAATACAGTCATATTTAAAAAATCATGATTAATGAATAAATTACTAATTCACAATTTTTAACCTTTTTCATTGTTATTAATAGGTTCATATTTAGTTATTAACATATTGATGATAGTAATATTAAATATGATATCAAAATTAAAAGTAGAAAAACAAATTTATGTAATTTCATTTAATAAATATTTTAAGGAAAAAAACATAATTGATTCCCATAATTCATTCTAATTATATAAATTATTCATTATCATCAATTTTCAGTTACATATCTTTTCCCAATGAATGAAATAACATGATAATTCGACATTTCCACCCAATAAATATGGACAACTTTTGAAACCCCTTTAAAATCCATTCCATGGAATCTATAGATGGATGATGTGTGATTAAATGAGATAAAGAAAATGAGAATATGAGTGGGATAAAAAATATACATTGGATTGAAATAGTATTTTCTTGATAAAACAAAGGAAATTTGATCCTCAATGATATTTCTATGGTACACCAAAAGAGTGATGATGATCAGATTGGGTTTGATAGATGTTAATGTAATGTAACTAATGAGAGGGAGTACCATGAATTTATAAAAAAACCTAAGGGACCCCCATCACATCATACTGGGCCCCCAAACCACTAATATGGCCATATTGAAAGACTGATATTATATTTTATGCAATTAAAACCTTATTAATTCAACTTAATATATCTGATTTATATTCTTTACATATAAATTTTTATATCCACTATGGTGTTATTCTCCAGTATGTTGTGGTCTAGAGTTGCAGTCGTGTGTATCGTCTATGTTCTTTGGGTAGATTATCAGTCTTCTCGTGCGATGGTGGTGACAGTTTTCTCCTTGGTTCTTTTTTGACGGTCTTCTCCCGGTGTGGATTTGTTTTGATGGGTGTTGGGCATATAGTGGTTTCGTGGTGGCGTCAACTTCAGTAAGGATATTATTGTTCAGAGGTTTTCCTAGGTGTGGTGGAGTCTTCATCCGGTGTTGGTTCATCATCTAAGGTGCAACAGTTTTAAAGGTGTAGGATTCACCTGCTAGTTTGTTCTGGTTTTTGAAGGTTTTGAATCAGTTATAGTTTTGTGAAATGATGCCATTTTTTGACTTTTGGGATTGGTGCTTGCAACGATGGTCATCACACCATGGATGTGTTTTTCCTTTCATGGATTGGATTCCCTTTTTATTGTTGAATAATATGAAGGATTGTTTTCCTTATGGCCCTATGGTTGAAGGGACTTACAACCAGCAGTCCTATAGAGTACTTCAGGATGATGTTGAAAGATTTCATGTCATGATTGGTGGATGTTTATTGGTTGTACGGTTTTCTTATGAAGGTGGTAAGTCAGTATAGCTGGTGTTGACTTCATGGAACAAACCTGAGACAAGGATTCAGAGCTGTCGGTTCATCTTTGCAGAGCTCTAAGGATTTGGTTGTTTGGGAGGGTATGTCATTAACCATCAGATCAGTCATGTTCTTTGAAATAGGACACTTGTTTGTCAAAATGTCTTGCAATAGTGATGTTCTTCATCATGATCAAATAATGGTGAGGGGGAGCTCCATGTTGTTAGTCTAGTTTTACTCTTTTGTCCTTCGAGTGTTTTTTGTTTTAATTCCATGAAGTTTGTTTGGGTTCCCCCTTCCTCCCTTAAAAGATGGCATTATAATAATAAAAAAAGTGAAGTCCTTTGGGATGTTGGATGGATGGAGGGTATTCTTCTCTATATTATCATTATTCACTAAAACAACCAAAATAAAATAAAAATTAAAAATACCTTCAATGACAAAACAACGAGATTCCATATAAAGATTCACCTAAAAAATGGTCTTTTTTCCTCTAGATTCCGAACACACTACAACCCAATCAAAAACTCTAACCAATAATTAAACTAACACCTTCAAACAATAATTTAGTTGAAAAAAAAGTGTTGGTAATCTACATATATTCTATATTTATTATGATTAAACCATAATCCTGTGGAGTAAAATATATTTGTAAAAAATAATAATTTAATATAGAACCTTAATAGTATCTATTTTCATTTATACTCTTCATAGATTCATTCTTGAAATGAATTCTACCGATATTCCTCATAAAGTGTTTATAGATTTTTTATTCCTACTATATCCATAATTGTGGTGTCTTTATTCATTCATAATCCAATGTTCCATATTAATATATAAATATATCTATCAATATATATTATTTATAAATTTTTGGTATTATTGAAATTACTTTCATGAGTTTTTAGTATTTATCCTTGAAGATGAAATGGATAACGACCATGTTCCTGTGATTCTGCACAACAAAAGATTGTTTTCTTAATTAATGAATTAGCAGTTAACATAAGTTCTCTTGAATCTAAATCAAACAATTATTAGAAAAAATTTTATATTATACTTGTAATTATATTCCAAAATTCATTCATGATACAAATTCAAAGTATTGTTCATGTTGATTGTTTAACCGAAAAAACAAGAACACACTGTAATTTAATAATCAATTTTCATGTAGTTTGGTTTTAATATAATTACACCTAAAACATAAATGTATTATATATATTTTATTTGTTGGAAATAATTAAATTGTATTGATTTTGAAAAATATTTTATTGATATTCAAATATTTCCCAATTTGAAAAAAATATTTTCCACTTAGTACACTTTTTTTAAACAATTAAACTAATAATGATCATTTGTCTAGAATATTATTAATAGGATCCAAAATATTTCAAAAAAAAATTAATGATATCATAAAAATATTTTTTATCCTCTAATACTATCCGTGTATCTATCCATGTATGGAAATAATGAAAAATGAATCACATCACATAATGGATTTGGTAGTCTACACAAAACGTGAATGAAATTTTTGTTATTAATGAGGGAAAGGGTAATGGTGCATAGTTTTTATTTAATTTTTTTTAAAAAAACATATGTATACCATTAATACTAAATTCATAAAATAATATTGGGAAAAATAATTTCAATACATAAAAAAGAATTTTTTTTCAATAAAATGATTGAACATACATTGAGAGCTTTGGGTTTCTCTAAGGGGATTCCTTGGAAAGGAAAGGGTTGGGCTAATATAATGTGACCATAATCATGTGAGGGTTAAAGGGGATTCTATGGTATGTTAAGAGGGTTGAGTTTCAGGATGAAAAAAATATAGTGTTAATGAAGGTGTGTTGAGATGCCACTTTTAAGGTTAAAAGTATGGGTATTTTTCATAGAAACTAATGTTAGGTTTTGGAATGGAATAGAATCACATGGGTGTTAGGTGGGATTCATGAATTTGGTGCATAAATGGTATAAGATACATGTGGAATTATTTTTCATAGCTAACTGGGATTTCTAGATAGTGTTTGTGAACTTTTATGTATTAATCATTCAATATACCATAATTTACCAATTTTACTATTATGAATCATGATTTAAATTTATCTATGTGAAAACTTTTATTAAAAACAATAATAGATGACCCATATTAAGAAGTTTTAATATTAAGAACCCAAATTTTAAATCAATTTTTCTAAATTTTATATATAAATATGAAAAAAATATTATTTAAAATAAAATATTAAATATTTAAAAAACTGGTTTTATTGAAAAATAATATTTTTTAATTTTAGTGTTATTTAAATATATTACTTATTTTTTATCAATTTAATGAATATATATACATTTAATATGTGTTTAAATAACATATTAGAGTTATATTTTAAAATGTATTAATCGAATATTTTCAGATATAAATTATAAAACTCTTAAAATAAATTCTTTGAGAAAAACTATTTATCCTTTATCGAGTTAATTAATCTTTATCCTATGTATTTAAATTTTAATGCCTAAAATTAATTTATAAGAGTTAAATAGTTTATACTTATTGATTCTAAATAAAATGATTATTTTATAAAATAGAATTAATATTTATATTGATAATTTATTTTATCATTTTCAAAAATTAAATTCTATTTTTAAGAAAGGGATAAAAAATTCATCCTCAACTAATGTCTTTTTAATTATTTCAAGAATAAAGTATATTTAATTGAAAAATTTTTATAATTTTTGAAATAAATCCATTAAATATAATTTTGAATAATGTCTCTTTATATTGTTCCTTGTGTTATAATCCAGGATATTGTATTTTCCTTATATAATATAATCTCAAGTATTACATATTGAAAGTTGTAATAAAAAATTATAACCTATGAGAAAATATTTTGAAATCACACATTGTAAATAATCAATCATAATAATAGGAAATTTATTTTCAAAACTATTTATTTTTTTAAAATAAGTTTATTAAAATACGATTATCACAGAAGCCTTTTAATAAATCATTTTAAAAATAAATATTCCATTCTATTAAAAATATTCAAGAATCATCATAGATCACCATAAATTCTATAGGATGGTTCATAAGAAATATTCAACTATAGAGAAACGAATTTAACCATATTGTAGGGATGTGGGACTCATTATTGGTTGATAAGATAATATATGCCTATTCTATATTATAAAATCATATCATACTGCATAAACAATATTTCCATCATTATAATACCATATTTGAGTGTAATATAACTAGTTAGTATGTTTTTACATCCCATGATAAATAAAATCAATAAATAAATCATATCAATATTGATAATTAATAAATTTATCAACACAAGTTCATACTAGGTTCAATCTATATCAATAAGTATCCATATAATAATCAATTATCATAAATAGATAATCAATTTTTTTATTTATTAGAAAAATAGTAATTATAAATCATTATTTTTCGATAATTTATAAATAGAATGTCAAAATCCTAAATAAAAGGTATTAAATATCCCAAATTGATTCTATAATCATCATTTGAAAAAATTTAAAAATATTATAAACTATTAAACAATCAATTTTACTAAAATTTTATAAAATTCATAAGAAAAATAAATTTTTATATACCATAATGGAAATATATGGAAATAACACCCTTTAGATTTTATAATCCTTTCATATCCATTAAACAAAAAAATCATCACTATAAAGAACTCATTAAATAATGATTTACTAAAATTCTATCTTAAATCCATCATTGAAATCACTTAATTTAGTACGTAGCAATGTAGAATATGTAAAAAGGTATGATATTGATGATATTAAATTAATCTATGTATGTAAAAAATCCAAAAAAAATTGATAAATGTGGACGATGTGATCAATGAGGAAGAGGGAGTAGAAATGACCAGACATACATGTCATTCAATTAGCCATGTACCTATTTAAGAACCGTGGAACCTTATGATTAATCCTAATCATTATCCTAATATGAAATTATGTATTGGAACTATCAAAAAAAATATTAATAATCAGTAATCCACTTATTATCCAAACTAGTGGTGTGACACCATAAATTGACAAACTACAAAGAGGGTCATACAATTCCTAGTACACACTGTGTAAGATACCGAGTTTTTTAATAGGTATGGATAAATTTAATTTCATATTAACTACTTATTTATGTCATAATCTGAATACCATTTGATGTCATGGGGTTATCATGGGTTCCTGGGGCTTGTTCGGACATTGAGCCCATATATTTTGAAATATCAAACAGGCCACACGGTTAGTAGAAACTGTGTGTAATATGCCACAGAGTCTGACTAACAGTGTGATACCTAGTAAGATAGAAAAAGGAGTATCCATGGTTTGAGGAAACTTTTTTAATTAAGGTCCATTCCCATATAGGTAACATGTATATATTAGAAAAGAGAAAATGCAATGTTTGATCATTGTTATGGAAATAGTGTGTTATGACCATGCAGGTCCCCCCATAGCTTAGTAAATGTTGTGATTTTTGTGTAATGTTTAGCCAAACATGTGGAAAAATATGTTCCCCAATTAAAAATATGGAAATGAACAATTTCCCCCTAAATTATATAAAAACCTAAAATCAATATTCTTTATCCTCCAGGGGAAAAATAACATAAATGTGGGCGCTCTCCTTTGAAGTTATTTGATAGCTTTTGATCCCATTATTCAGTTGAAAATCTGAATCCAATTTTGTTGATCTCATTGGATTCACACTATTGACTAATACATTAATTTTGTGACAATATAAATTATTCATTGTATTAATTTTGTTATTTTGGCTCAAGGTAATATAAAATATTTCTAGGCACTTTATCTGTTTTTCTCTCTCTCAATCTTGGTCAAATTTGAAGATGATACTGGATGAGAAATCTACTACAGACCTATGGTTGGTTGTCTATATTGTTCCTGAGTGTTTTTGTCCTTTATAGATCATGTTTCCATGTTATGTAATGTTTTATATTCTAGAATTTCCCCTAAAATGAATTTATTGCTTAAAATTGATGTATGTGAACCTATTATAGATGCCCAATAGTTCCTTGAAATTTATGGGATACTGTTTCCTCTACCAATGTCACTCATGGGATGTTCCTTTTATATTCTACTTTGTTATACAATCCATGGGGTGTGTTTTTTATCTTTCTTAGTTAGAGTTCACCCATTTATAATTTAATTGAACAAAAATTAATGATTAGGAGTTGTTTAGTGTCCTTTTCTTTGTGATACATGTTGTGTATTTTTATAATGGTTTAAATGTAAAATTCTATATGATTGGATAAACTCTAGGAGTGAAATTGAATGAAAATTTTTATAATAGTGGTTAAACAGAAGGAAATTTAATTCTTGTGGATTGATAAATAGAACAAATTATGAATGCTTCCCTTATATTTTTTTGATGCTTATATTTGGATCTTGATACTGGTAAAGGACTCTATGGATGATATTAGTCCTTGTTTCTTGATTCCATTGGATTACATTATCCTTTATACCCCTTGTATCAAGATAGTTTGTGAACACAATGGAAATTTTCTATTGAAATTATTTCTAGACACTATACCAAGTCTAACTGAGTTTCCATTAAGAATCTCTTAGTACATGATGAGGATTCCTTTTTTCACTATGAATTTTATTCATCGATATAGGGTGTAACAAATCATATCATAAATCTTAGCCATGGTAAATGTGACATGCTTTATTATATGGTGTTTTCATGTTTTATATGACCGAACATGTTATACGCCATGGCCATCAATGATATGAGACTATTCATACAACATGGTCATGGTGTTTACCTCATTTTTTATTTAATGCATTGTTATTATAGGAGTATAATAATATTTTTCAGGGACACCTGTATACATGTATAGTATCACTTTTTTGGTTAATTTTTCCTTGGTAACACTAATTTCAATAATTTTATACCTATTATATTATTCTCTATTCATTAGCTTGTATTGGAAAACCATGATTTTTCATAGAAACCTTGGGCGGTGACATACTAGGATTGTATTTCCCACCCTTTTCAAGCCGTCATTGGGTACCTGGAAAAAATATTTGGATGTTGGTAGGGATTGTGGAAATCACACATTATTTGATTCATGAAATTATGTCTTTCTTAGGATCATGTGAGAATAGGACTGAGTTGGGCACCTGAATCTATCTGGAGATTGTTCTTTTTGGTATTTTTGAATTTTGTTACATTTTTTGTATTGATTCTTGTATACCTATTATGGATTCTTTATAGACAAATGAAATGATAATAAATTTTTATGATATTCCTTATAAAAGTTTTTATAGATTTTTCAATTTAAATTTTATTTCTCTTCCACTATGATGGGTTACTATTCCAGAGGTCATAGTGTTTACTACTGTTATTTATCCATTGTTTCATTGTTTCTTCTATTTTATTGTTACCATCATTCCAATTTGTAACACTATGATAAGTGATAATAGTTTCTCCACAAACACACACTAGTCCCTTGCTTCTAGTAATCATCATCTATAATTCTGGGATATGTGCTTGAGGATATGTGGCCAACCAGGATTTGGGTGTCATTCAGTGGAATCTTGGTCTGTGATGTTACAAAGTGTTATCGTAGGGTTTCCATTTCTATATATAATATTTTGAGGCAACAAAAATGAGTTTATTAAGGGTTTTAATTTAGTAATTAGTTGTTCTTGGAATTATCTAACCCATATATGAGAAAACTCCAAATTTCCCTAAATGAAAATTATTATTTTATGAATTTCACTATTATAGTTGAATTGATTACACTGTTGGATGATACAAATGAATTTTGATGTGAATTATTGGTATTATTTAGGGTTCCATTTTCATTCAACCCAATTAGATGAGGTTATTCCATATCATGCATCATTTTAGGAACATATTAGGATTCAAATGACCTGCATTGTTCAATTTTATAGAGGTTGAATTTCTTATTTCCATGATGTTGAGATATGTGTTGTGATAGATATTCCAGGTATTGTGATAGATAGTTAGAGCAATGAATTGAGAAACATGGTTAATACCTAGAGTTTTTACCTTAAACTAAGAAGTCTTATATTTATTAGTCTACTATAGACCCTATAAGTATCCAATTATGGCATGTTGATTCATGTTCTTTGAGTCACAAATACTAAAATGTGTTATGGTGTGGATTAGGTAGACACCATATTTTGCGTCATGAGTAGTATGGGACACTATGGATCAGAAGTAGTGAACCATTTGGATCAACCTTCTAAAATTAAATGTTGAATGAATATGCATTCAAATGGGAATTGAAATGTTGAAGTATATAAATCCACCTAGACTTAGATTTTGAGTGGGCAAGATGTAGTGTCTCTAGTGTCTGTTATGGCTATTTATTTTCACTTTTCTAGGATTTAGGATAATGTTATATGTTTTGAAATGTTTATAGTAAGGTTTTTACATGTCCTACACTTTGGACTATATACTTTTTATATTAAATATATCTTAGAAATTTGATTGGGAATATATATACATACCATTATAAAGACCTCAAATTCTATGCTAGGAGGGTGGTGACACTCACACTCTAGAGGTGGTGGGACATGAGATACTAGTGGATCCTCCTATAGTTCCATTTTCAGCACCAATAGTTTTTCATGGCATATATTCTAAGTAATTATTCAATAAGGGTTTTATGGACATCATGAATAATTTATAAGGAGAACCAATGCTTTCCTTATCTATGGATACCCTGAAGTATGTAGTCCAAAAGTAGCATCCTCCCATGTTTTTGAGTGATAGCGATCCAAAGGATTCTAAGTTGCTACTTGAGTCTACTCTATAAATTTATGATCATCTAGACAGACCTTCTTAGAGGATAGTGAATATTTCATCTTATATTCTTTTAGGAGAATAAATATCTATAAGAATGTTTTGAACTAGGATGACATGTTGGGAGATATTGTTTGGAGGATTTCCAAACTAGGATTTATGAAGTCATTGACATTGAGAATTTGAGAGCAGAGTGGGATAATGAGTTTATACATATATAGAACAGGATATGAAAGATATGATGTACTCATAATTATTTAATTATCTGAAAAATATCTAACTGATAAGCGTTGATAATGATCTATTAAGGGACATACACTTTTTGGATGGTCTATGACTTGAATTTCAATCATAGGTCATCATTTTATGGTTAATGATGACTATTGGGATAGTAAATTAGGTGATAATTATAGAGAGGTACCTAAGGTAACCTTGGGGTGCAGTGCAGTGTATTATAACCTCTTGACCCAACTGTTTAACTTCCATTGGGAAGAAGCGACATTTTGAGGCATCCAATGAGATGGGTACTTTCTAGGATGATAGACTTGGCAGTTCAGTTTTCTATTATTACTGTGGAATATGGGGACACATGAGGATCAAGTGAGATCATGACCCATTCAAGTGATGATATTGTTGCAGGTTGGTATGCATAAATTTTTTCTTATAGGGCCTTCCCTCCAACATTTATTTTTTGGGGTTCATCTCTGACACGAGGATCTAGAGTTTTTTTCATTTCTCTACATCAGTTCAGGAGCTGGGGAAGTACTAGAGTTTCAGGTCATGGTGGTGGTGGTTATGGTCATTGTATGCATGCACCAGTTGCACCTAGAAAAAAATGTGGGATTTCTATAGGTAGTGAGGTTTTGTCAAAGTTCTACGATTCAACATAGATAAATTTTATACAGCCTACCCCTAAGGAGCAGTGGATCAAACTGTCTATAGTGAGAGGTAAGATCATAGTAGACTCTGCTTTTGTATTTGATCTCTTTGATAAAGGAGTAGCATATAGTTTCATATCTATACATGTAGTGAAATTCCATGGGGTTTAGGTCAAGGGATGTACATGAGTTCAATGAATTCCCCCTTAAGATTGGTGAGTTCTGCTTTGTATGGAATCTTTTTTCGATTGAGATTTATAGGTTTTGAATCATACTTGAGATGGAAGGGTTATTAGATTGTTGATCCCATGTTGATTTATATAGTTTAATGGTCACATTCACATCACAATAAGGTTTATATAATACTCATAAGGGTGAATGAGAAATCTAGGAGAGCCGAGCAAGACCACAACATCATGGGGTGGGTGGGATAACAACCAAAATCTCTAGTTTATTTCATGATTATTAGTGATCTTGTTGAGAATATTTCCATCCAATGGTAGATATTTTTTGAGATGTCTCCCTGGACAACCTTTCTAGTTTACTTCATTAGAGATAGGTTGAGTTATCTTTTGAGCAAGTTCAAGAGGATGGACTGGTATCCATTCCTCATTACAGGATTAATACTATAGAGTTTCATGATATCAAGAGGTAGCTAGATGAATTATAGGAAAAGGTGATTATTTCAACCGTTACTTCTCCATGTTTTTTCAATGATTATTTTTGTGAAAAATGCAGATGATACCCATAATCTATATGTGGTGTACCAAAAATTGAACCAGCTAACAGTTAATAACTGGTATCCCTTTATAAGGATTGATGGCCTTTTTATAAGATTTTAGGATCTCAAGTGTTTTGGAAGATTGATTAGAGGATATGGTATCACCAGTTATGTGTTTGAATAGATGACATACCTCATAGATCCTTTCATAGAAGGTATGGTCAATATTATTATTGTTTATATAGTTTTGTCTCACGAATACTCTATCATTATTCATGGAACATATGATCCAAGTCCTATATATTTATCTCCATTAATTATTAGTGTCTTTAAAAAATGAAATATTGGGTTGTTATCATAATTTAAATGACCAAGAAAAACATCTTGAGATAAATTTGGATACACTGAGAGAGTGTTAGTTATATTATAATCTCACAATGTTCCACTTATGGACGGATAAGATTAAAATAATGGGTGAGATTATATTAGATATAGGTGTATCAGTTGACCCACTGAAGGTGAGAGCTATAGTTTCCCTGTAGAATCATAATAATTTTTTTTCGATATATGGAGTATCTTGGGGCTATCTATATATTACAAGAATTTCATACCGAACATCTCTTACATATTAGCACAGCTTATGGGATTTACTAAAAGGTTTTGATTTTTGTATTTTCAGATACCTATGAGATAACCTTTTTGGAGTTGAAATGGTGATTGACATCCATAGTGGTTCTGGTTATTCCAGAGTAGGGAAGAATCTACAATGTTTTTCATGCCATATTGGATATTTGACTTGTAGTAGTTATGATAGATTCAGTGTTGTTATTATAGTAGTTTTGATGTAAGGGGATATATTAATTTATTACGAGTCTTCTCAATTTATAACACAGGGAGGAATTTACTAATGTATGATCTTGAGTTAGTTATGGTTTTTCAATATCTATTCTATAGGAGACACAATTTATGGGGATATTGTTTTGTGGTGTACATGGACTGTAAAAGAAATGAGTATATTTTTACGTAATGTTATCTAAATCTGAGGTAGAAAATGTGGGATGAGTATCTAAAGTATTATAACTCCAGTATTGACTTCGTACATTGAAAATTAAATGTAGTGGCTAATGCACTAGGAAGGAAGAGTTAGACATAATTATATCATCAGTCCAATAGCAAGTAGAAGCTTATGGATTTATTCTATGTGATACAATAGGAGTTACATGATGCTTAGGGATAGTATTTTTCTTAATCAATATATTTTACTTATAACCTACTATAAAGAGTGAGGATGAGATAACTATTTGATTCTAAGTGTCTAGTCCAAGAGGATAGTGTGGTAGTTCAGGACCCAGCTCCTGGTTGGATGGTTGGTGAGGATTGGTTCTCATGTATCCATGGTATCATTTGGGTTTCATGGGACATACATGAGTAGTTGATATGGGAGTTTTGTGCCTCAATTTTTTTATTACATCATAGCATTACCAATATGTATCATGATTTAAATTTCAATTACTCAGTACCATGTATGAAATGTTAGATCGAAATGTAAATAGATATGGAAAACTACAAAATTGTTGGGGGATTGTATGTTTAAAATAAATTAAAACTTACTAGAACTTTTTCTTAAAAAAATTAAACAAATCATATAAAAATAGATCTTATGTATTTAAACTATAATCAGATATGTCCCTTACGTCTGATGATAAATGATTTTATAATCAAGTGGATTTTGATAATTATTTCATAGGTTTCAAAATGATTATATCTTTAAATCATATAGAATCATATTCAATATGTGGTGGTAATTTAAAGAACATTTAATAATATTCATATTAGAAAAAAATTTATCAGATTATTCATAAAAATAATCAAAATCACAATGGTTTTGATAAATAAGTGTAGTAAAAAATTTAATGATTCTTTTTTAAAGCATATAGAATCGTATTCAGAGTAAAAAAAAATTCACAATGTAAAAAAAATAATAAAAAATTATTCATAATTATGTTATTAGGATACACAGAATATAAATAGAAAAATGAATACAAATGAATAAACATTCTATTATGGTTGCAGGAGAAATGAAACACTTATAATAAAATAAGTAAAACATATGAATTCAATTATTTTAACACAAAGGGAAGGGTATCGATTAACCTAGGTTAAAGGTACCTTGATTTATACTTAAAATAATGTATTCCTTTATCTTACCATTGAAATCCCTCGACATGATAATTGGTCTGTCTTTCTATCCCTACAATCCCTTGATACAAGGATCATTTTATCTATCTTGTTATCCCTACATTCCCTCAACATGATAATCATATTCTGTCTTCCTATCCTCATAATCCCTCAATAAAAATCAAAAAAATTGGATCACAAAAAGTAAATAAAAATGATACTCAAAATGATTACAATTACAAATAAAATCATGTTCAAACTTGTATTTTTTAGAGCTCTTGCACATCAGAAAAATCACCAAAGTGTCTCTATTTGAGTTTTTATCATCTTGTTGTGAAATATTCAAATGACCATGTATTTATAAAAAATATTTTCAATGGTTATCTTGATTTTAAACTATTGTATTTTCTTTAAAAAAAATTAGGAGGACCTTGACCCCTAGAACTTCAATGATCGTATTATAGCTGAAATCATGACATTGTTTTGTTTCACAAATTTTTATTGTAAAAGGTATTCCATTACAATAGAATAATGTTTTCTGTATTCAAAATTTTTCCTTTAGTAAATATGATGGATTTACTTATAGAATTTAATTATGATTTTCTTTATGAGTGTGAATATACTGATATTGGTTTCAATATCAAATCCAATTAAAATATTTGATAGTAATAATACACGATATAAATTCTTTAAAAAAATTTGATAGAGTTAATCCAATCCTAATTGGATTAATTCTCACTATGATAATTGTAATGTAAATTTAGAATACTTTGTAACGAATTCTAAGTATGGAAGAAAATTATTCATTCTTCAAAAACAATTAAAACACTTTTGACATGAAAGAAATAATTAATTATGTATTTAAGAAAGAGTTTGAAATTTTCAAAAAAATAATGGAAAAGTGAAAAATAACTTTTAACTAAACAATCTCCCCCTTTTTGGAAAGTGGAAACCACATGACTTAATAAAAAATAACTCAAAAAACCGAAGTCCATTATTCTTTATTATAACTTATGTATTCAAAATTAAAATTAATACTTATTTTCCCCTGAGTTTATAGATCATCCAAAAACAATAGTGAATATGAATAAATCCCTTTTAGGATAATAACTTTTCTATGGATCATATTATCTTATTTTATAACTATATCTCCACTTCATATAAAATATATACTCCTTAATATAAATTTATACCCCAATCTATATCATCATACCCATTTGTGATTTTAAAAAAGGAATAGTGAATTGAAATTGAGGCACCTGAAAAGTGTTAGAGAAACAAATATATAAAAACACTGTAGTAAATCAATTGATCATCTAGAATGAATGAGTAAAAATTCAACCAATTATGAATTTTAAAACATTCAAACATTAAGTGAGTGGATGAAAATTTCATTCATTGGATGTTCAAACAAAACAATTACACCACAAGTTTTAAGAAACAATATATTTCATTAATATTAGAGAGATGACAATTGTTTCAACTTATTAAGACTTTTATATCTTCTTAAATATTTTTCATCAATTCCTCTTGAGAATTGTTCTTATTTTCAAATTCCTAAAACCTTTCCTACGGGATATGAATCCTTTCATCTTCCTCCTTTATATTTTGTTCTTGAGATTGAAACTTTTCTTCAAAAATGTTATTCTCATCTTAGGAGGCATTAATTATTTCTGAGAAAACATTACTATGATTCTTAAAAGAAATAATTTCATCTCTATATTCTTTGAATACAGAAATATATTTGAGTAGAAACATCATGGTTTCTTGTAAATATCATATATCTTGAGTCTTCTACACAGATCTACTTCAAACTTTTTTGAGATATTTAAAACCAGTGGTCATATGTCTTATAACACTCTTGAAATCAATATCAGTTTCATCCAGATACTTCTTGAATTTCCATGATTATCATCATAAATCTTGATGTCTTCTTCAATACCTCTAAACTATTTAACAATATTATTATAACTCTTTCTTTAAGATTCATCATTTTTTAAGCACTATAAAATCAACATCCAATCATATCAGGTTGTCTGTAAAAGAATTCATTGAATATGAATCATTGTATTGGTTCTCAATAACCAGATCAATTTTTTACATCCTTGGAAATTATGCAATGGTATCCTCCAATATACATAAATTATGATAACTGTAATCAAGACCTTGATTAGTGATCATATTCAAAGATTTCGATTCAGATTGAATTTTCCATTTACTAGTTCTAATATCTTCTTTATCCATTTTTTTAATATATATTCTTGGTTCCCATTATAAATTTTAATTTCTTCCAAAATATCCAGTTTACAGTCCTCATCCTTCTTTGCATTTATTTTTTTATCATCCTTGGATGAGGATTCAACTTCTAAAAAGTATGACGTCTTTTGTCTTTATTTACTGATAGTATTGTTCTTTTAAATTACCAAAGAAGATAATTATTTAGATGAGGCTTGAGACATTCTCATGAAAATATTATTAGAATTATTTTCCTCTTCTTTCTCTTATGAATCTTTTTTCTCTTGAATTTCATCACCATCTTCTTCTTCAACATAATTATATTTTTCTTATATGTATTTTTCTACTTTTTATTCTTCTTTTCCATCTTCAAAGTCTTATATTTTTTGTAGATACCTCTTTATTGAATAACTTTTACACCTTTATCTATATCTTTGAGAAACTATTCATGGGGTTGAGACTCCAATCTCAAATCATATTTCCCAATATGAACTGATTCTTTTAAACAACAACTTATTATACTTTAGCTCAAATTTAGGAGTTATCATCATGAACAATTACTATTTCTTCAAAAACTATACTAGCATTTGAAATTAGTGAAATTATTTTTTCAGACTCTGATTTTACACCATTCATTAATCTATCACAAAGTTGTGGTTTTGATATCTTTTCCTTTTGGAACATTTCTTTTATGTGTTTCACTAATACTTATTCACCATGTAGCCTCACTATAATATCTTTGGTTTGGTCATGTCTGATTTAAAAATCACATTCTTTTCTTTGATACTTTATCATTCTCCATTCCTCAAAAACATCTTTGGACTATTACTTAGGTTAACTTTTCTTTATAAAAAGAGAGTCAACTTTTCACTTTTTCTCATTTTTCCAACATTCTTTGTCAAAGAAGATTCTTCCTCTAATTAAAACATTTGATTATTATTCACAAAAAAAATTATTCAAATAAAAAATAATCATCATTATCTTTACTGTATAATAACATATCAACTCCATCATTTCCCTTCTATGTTCAGACTTCATCACAATATTGAAATAATTCATACATGATATAATAAAATTACTAATCGTTGCTAAAACATAAATATATGAGAATCTATTACTCTAGATTTGATATTTTTGACTGTTAGGAGAATAAATCAGTCAATACTTATCTTCCTCATGTTTACCAGGTATTCTAAAACAAAGATATTAGATAACGTTGAATTATCCCTATCTTATCCTCTCATAATCATGGTTACTTGAATCCAAAGAGATAAAAATATATGATCAGCAATGACATGTTTAACCTTTATAGGTTCGTCATCTGAAACATTCATGAATATGGATTTTTTAGTTCTTTCTTTAATAATTGTACCCATGTTTTTAGGTAATATGTGAGATTTATGGAATGAATATCCTTCATCCAATATCATTAAGAAAATAGTAGCATCCCATTTTTTCATCATATAACACATTTTATATATTTGGAAAGAAAAAATTTCATTTTCACCTTATTTAAATAAATTTTTAGAATCCTAAATGTTTCAAACTAAAAATAAATAGATAAAATTGTAATTAGGGTCTAACTGTTCTACACATATGGATTCCCCACTATGAAACTTTATCATCCTTCTCAAAGATTAACCATATATATCATAAAATGATCATGAAAGTATCCTTTTTTGGAATATAAATCTCTTTCTATAATCCATTAACAGATCTGTCGTATTTAGAGATGTTACTGAGCTTTCAGACATAGAGTGATAGATTACACTTGGAGACTTAATCGAGTAAGTTCTTTGGTAGAAAATGTAAAAAGCTGATGTGGGGTAAAAGGGGATCCCCTTTTTTGTAGGCCACCTAGAGTGACATTTCATCTTCCAATAATATCTGACAGTTGATATTTAATATCATTGATCTGATGGTTGAGAGAATATCAAAAGAAATATTTTTTAAAATAAAATAAAATATAGAGTTTTTGTAAAACTTTTATTATATTTAGTGAATATAATATAATTTTAAAAAAATCATCATATTGGGAAAGAAAAGTAAATTTAAAAAAACATTAAAATGTCATTAATAAATAAAAATGAAACTAATTAATATAAATTAGTGTTAATGTATAAAGGAAATAAGAATACCTTTCATAGTGGAGATATTATTATGATAATTTTTTGTTTTTTCTTTTATAATAAATTATGATAGTTGGAAAATAAAAAAAATAGTTGAATATGATAATTTTATAATTAATAAATCTAATTTCAAATATAATTTGAAAGGAAAACCAAAACAATATAGATCTTCAAATCTGATATAAATATGATATATTTTCCATATCCAATTGAAATTTTGAATCTGATTAGTTTTTCAAATCCTATTATAAATTTTAATATGAAAACATTAAAAACATAAAATCTTTCAAATCTGATTTTAAAACAAACTCGAGTCTGGAAGACTTGTTTTGAATTATTTTGGAGAATTAAAATTTGAAAAGACTAAATGTTTTGTAAAAATAAATCATTTGTAATAACCCTATTAAAATGAATAACTTATTTTAATTATATGGTTTATAGATGAATTATATATAAATGATTACTTTTCTATGATCATTCCAAGTTTTTATATAAAATTTTCAAATCTATTATAAGGTTATTTTTTGTAAAAAATATCTTCATGTTTTTATAGTGTTTCGGTGAATTGTAAAAGGATGTCTTATTTTTGTGTAACATCCCCAAGAATGTGATACCTAATATATATGTTTTTTACATAAGAGTTATGTGTAGGGTTTTTATATAAGGTAATGAAACTAGTGTTTTCACATTTTATTTAAGTTTTAGTAAAACTCATGCCATAATCTGTGAGTGTGTGTTGGATCCAAAACACATGATCCCAACAATATACAGTAACATATATTCACCATTCTTACTAGAAATTTATATTGAGTTTTTTTACAAGACAAAGAAATTAAGGAATCAACTAATAAATGAAAAGTTTTGGACATACATTTTCTATCCATTCTAGAACCACCGACGTCAGCATCAAAAAAAACATTATAACACAAAACCATTTCTAAAAGAATAAAAAAGTATTAAATCAGTATTTCCCTTTAAATAATGAAAAAAATGTTTTGTGAATTTGGAATTATATTCCTTTGTATTGTACTAACACCTTGAAAATAAGAATAATAAAAACACTAAGTCTGGATGACTACATGTTAATTATTATGACTTCTTATCATACCTATAAAAGTTGTTTGATCAACTGGTTTCCCATATTCCTGAATATCAAGTGAATTTTAGGTTCTTATTGGAGTACTGATACTTTTATTATCTTCCTATCGATATTTTTTTAGAATATATTTGATATACTTATGTTGGGATATATAAGTAACTTTTGGTGTTTGAGAAATTTGTAGACAAAGAAAAAATGTAAACTCACCCATCATACTCATTACAAATTCATATTTCATATGATTTACAAAAAAAATATTTTAAATATTTTTGATTTTATCCAAATATAATGTCATCAATATAGATTTAAAGAATCAAAATGTTTTTTATATTTATTTATAAAAATATTGGGAACATCAATTACCTTAACATATTTTGTTTTGTAACCAAAATATTATTATTCCATAATACCATGATCTAAGGGATTTTTTAAGTCTATATAAAGCTCTGCTATGTTTAAAAACATATTCAATATGTTTTATATCTTCTAAACTATGAGTTTGTTTTCCAAAAAAATCTGATTGTATATAACAGTTATGGTAATAACACTTCAAATCCATTTGAAAATGTTTGAAATTAAATAACACTACAAATGATAATATAAAATTAACATATGCAAGTCTATCTACAAGAGTATAGGTTTCTTCATAATATATTCCATCCTTTTGATCAAAACCATTAGCAATAAGTCATGATTTTTTTAGTTATTATTATATTTTAATCACACTTCTTTCTAAAAACCCATTTTACTCAAATTATAGAAGTTTCATGATTTCCTTTAACCAAGGTCCAAAATTAGTTTCTTTTGAATCAATTAATCTCATCTTTCATTGATTAAATACAATCCTAATCTCATAACTCCTCATAAAAAATTCTAGGTTCAAATTGAGAATGAAAATCAAGATGTTCTACTGCATTTCTTAATGAACCTCTTGTTATAACTAGCTGATTCACTTTACCAATGATATTATCACTTAGATGATTCCTAAGAATCAACTGACTTAGATTTTTTAAAACCCATTCATCAACATATGGTATAAAATATTACTCATTAAATACATTGAAAAATATTTTTCAAGTATTTTCCTTATTAGAAGAATCATAAGACAAAGGTTTTAAATTAGTTTTAGAAAACACATCTGCGGATTCTTGTTGGATTTGATTAAAAATAAAAGGATTGGTTTCCTAAACATTATCCTGTATTTTTTCCTCAATAGTGCAAGAATTTTTATTGAAAACACTATATTCCTTATAAGTTGTGGAATAACTTAAGAAAATAAATTAATTAGACTTGGGTGTGAATTTATGTAAGTTATCTTTATTATTCAAGATGAATACATTTCATCCAAATACTTTGAAGTATTAAACTTTTGGTTTTAGAATTTTCACTCCTAATAAGAAATTTTATTAATAAAAGGATAAATTAAAACTCAATTTATAGTATGGAAAATAGTACAAACTACTTCATCACAAAAAAATTTACAAATTAAGTATTCTCTCAAGGTTGTTCTTGTTATTTCTTGGAGAATAAGATTTATTCTTTCATCAACACCATTTTACTGAGGAGTTCTATGAGATGGGAAGTTATGTGTAATTTATTTATTACAGAAAAATTAAAAATCATACCTTACAAATTATCCACCATTACCACTATGAATATCTATCAAGGGAAGCTTTTTTTCACTATAGACTTTAGAAATATATGTTTTAAAATAAAAAAAAAGATTCATATTTCTTTTTTATAAAATAGAATCATGTGTATCTATTATAATCATCAAATAAATTAATACACAGTACTTGCCTCCAACACTTCTACTTGTTGATGTACCAAATAAATCCATGTGTACAAAAATTGAAGCATCATAGGTTGAGAGTTGACTAATAGGTTTAAAATTTGACTTATGTTGTGTACCATATTCACAAGGGTCGTAGAATTTTGAAGAATTATATCTATGTTTTGGTATATCCTTAAAAATTATTTTCTTAATCAATTTACATATGTTTTTATTGTTAAAATTTCCTAACATTCAATTTCATAACCAAGATTGGTCTTCCATTGTACTAAGACAAGGTAAGTCTTCGATCCTAAGGACTTTTAGTTTTAGTCTTTAAACATTCTCTTGTCAATGGGCAGAAGGAATCAATTCATCCTTGGAATTTTGTTCTACAAAATTATCATTTCTAAAATTCACAATGTAACCATCATCACATAAGTTACTTATAGTTATAAGGTCATTCTTAAGACCTTTAAAAAACAAAAAATTTGAAATTAAAGATTTTCTAAGAAGAACAATATTATTCATATCAATAATTTCTCCATTTTCATTATCTCTAAAAGTAACTCTTACACATTTCATTTTGATAATATCATAAATGAAATATTTTTTCCAAATAATATTACATTAATAAACACAATCCATATAATATGTATTATTGTTGTCGGTACTATTGTTTTCCAGAAAACAAAACAATTAGGCCTTTAGAACCCAATAGTCATGGATCTGAAAATTTTAGAAAAAAATTCCAGAATTCACATTTTTTTTATAAAATGTTCTTTGTGAAACCTAAGGTTTAAAATTTATTTAAAGAACAATTTTTATTCTAGAGACCTCACCTTAAAATTTTCTCTAAAGGGTTCACTTTTGGGAACAAATTAATTATTATGAAAAATATATTTTTTATGGTTATAAACCGTTTTATAACTAAAACCATGAGGAAGAATTTGTTTATACATCTTATCAAAAAAAATTAAAAATATTGATAAGAGATTCTTTAGTGAAGAAATTTAAATTTTTAGTTTAATAGAGAAATCCTTATCCTCATAAGCATTCCTCTCATAAGTGAGTTTGTTTTCAAAAATATTTTTCTTCGACATTACTTTTTCTAAATAATAAAAATATAATATTTTTTAATATTAGTTTTTTCATTGTCTTTAGTACTATTATCATTTTAAAAATATTTCTTAACTAAATCATTTGAATCAACTAATACTTCTATTGAAAAATATTTGTTATACTATATACCTTTGTGTTGATGATATTATCTTTCCAATTTTGATTTTTAAGGAATTTAGCAAATCTATATACTTCATCATAATTTGTTAAAGGATTCTCCACTATTGAGGAAAATTATTTATACAAGGATTTAGAATTTTTATCATCAGGATAATTGGAAGTTAAAGACATGTTAGTTAAAAATCTATCAGTGCATACCTTTTTTAGGAAACATTAAATTTCATTAGGTATTTTGGAATAGAAACAAATATTTTTTTCCTCACTTTTTGTTATCAGAAGAAACATCTGAAGTGTCCCCTCCATTAGAACTCCATGAGTTATTAGCTTTTATAACATTTTCCATTTTATTTCAAATACCTATTTTGAATTATCTCAAAATGACTTTCTATTCTATCTTTACATTTTAGCTTTGGTCAATCAGATTTTATGTTTCCATCTTTCTAACATTCGTAGTAGGTGACTTCAGAATCTTTCTTTTAAATTATGTCCTTATTAAATTTTCTTGTTACATTACTAAAAGAATTTCTTACCTAAAATATTGTTCATCCTTCAAGAAAGATTATCCAATTCATTCTACGAATGTTCAAATTCACTTGAATTGGATTTTAGAACAAATTTATTTATCTTTTCCGGCATGGTAACTTTTTCATGAGTATTATCTTTTATAGGATTTTAGATAGTAGTAAATGCAACTCCACCATTATTTTTATTTTCTTTATCATCATATCTTTTCCTCCATTTCTCATATTGCAAAATAGTTCCAATTAAATTATCAGTAATAAAATTTATAATATTCATTGACTCATAAAAATATTTTTTATTAAATTCTTACACATTTGGCATGATATCAATAATATTTTCAATAATTATTTCATATCTAATCCTTTTTCTCCTATAGATTGTAAACTATTAACAATTTTCATAATTATTTATTGTACTTTCACAACATGTTCTCCACAAGGAAATTCAAATTCTTGATAGTCAGCTCTAATAATTGCTCTTATAGTCTAAAAAATCCTTGAGGTTATAAAATGGGTAATCTCTACCATTTCAAAAAACAATTTGCAACATCACAAGTTGAATTTGGAAATATATGTCTCATTTCATATACAATAATAACTTATTCCTTACATTGAATTTCATCTAATATTCCAAGTTTTTCTTATTGCTAAAATTTCCAACATCATTATCAAGAATTTCATAATCACCATTCAATATTAAAAAAATTAAACTCCGTTATTGATGAAAAAAATCTTCATTCAATCCCTATTGTATTTATAATCATTATCATCCACAATTGGTGGTCCAGTGTGGTTGAGGTTATCAATATTTTTGATATTTAACCCTACCATCATTGGAAAAACATAAAAAATTAAATTTTTCCACAATACATGTATGTATAAAAAATGTTTAATAAACAACAAGATAATAATAAAATAAAAAATAACTTTTAATAGTGAGTAAGTAAAGAATCGGCAATTATGAGTAGTATAATCTTGTACTGATAAAAAATTTGGATATAAGTGTTATAGAGACTTGGATTTGGTACCAATTTTTGGTATTATTATTATAGTATAGAGACCCTTGTTTTTAAAACAATAACATTACATAACTCATGTTTAAGAATTAAACAATATACAAACAAATTCCCAAAGACCATAATTGGTCTATTTCCTTTAGAAACATGGAAACATTACCACTGGTATATAAATTAGCTACATAATCTCCCACTAGGTTCATATTGACTAGAAAAATTCTTAGACACATCAAACATAGTACATATCATCATAACCTAGGGGAAAGGAAAAAAGGGGTGTGGTCAGATTCTCAGTAAGGGTAAACAAGGGTGAAATTTAAGCATATACATGAGCATGAAGTTATGAGAACATGATCATGAAAATAGAAGATCACAACCAGCATATCATAGATTATAACAAGAATCATGGAATAGATATTGGAGGTTCATTATACTAGAATCGTAATGAAATAAAGATCATAATCCATAAAAGTATAACATAGTAATAAGATATAGAACTGTTGAAGAAACCTAAGAAGATAATATTATTTATATAGTATTTATGTCATCGCTTCCAAGACCATATTCATAGTATAGTTTCACTCCCCAAACCATTTAGGTAGTCATGGTCTACTCCCATGTCCATATTGACAGCATGAGTTCATCCCTCATACCATCTTGGTATTCATGGTTAACTCCCATGTCCATCTTAGTAGTCAATGGTCATTCCCAAGACCATCTCAGTCTATCTCATAAGATATAAATATTTACCCAATTAATTTGAGGGAGATATAGTTCCCACCAATCTCATAGAGAAATCATTCATACATGGGAAAAAAGATCATAAATAATTATATCATAACCCGAGAAATGAAATTTTTATTATAAACATGTAATGGTAACCTATCCTTTGTAAATAGATATGTTTCATAATAGTTTCATCATAGACATAACCGTGGAAAGAAGTGGGTTTCTAAAGCATATAACCTGTGAAAGATAAATGGGTTTAAGAAAAATCATGCCATCCAAACATAATCTAGTAAGAGAAATAATATATATGTAAGCATTTAATAATTTTACCATAAATTCATGAGTAACAAAAATGTATGTTATATTAAATTGGAAATAATTTTGAAAGGTTTTTCAAAAACATTTCTTGAACAAAAGATACTTTCTTCCTTGAAAATGATTTTTATAACATAAATCCTTTTGAAAAAAAAATTCTATGAAAATTTATTCAAAAAATTTAATGGAAGATATTAATGTAATAAAAAAATTTAAAAATAGTTTTTATTTGAAAATTATCTTTACGGATCCTTTGAAAATATTTTTGATAACATGATATTTTGAACACTATAGAATTCTGACCAAAGAGAGAGATATGGTAAAATTTTATTTAAAAAAATTATATTAAGCACCAAATTGTGGAAGAAGTGGGACTAAAACATGAGGATATATTGAATAAATATAAGAGATGTAAACTCATTAGTATTATTGATGGTTTGATCAAAATATTTCATCAAAGGAATCAAAAATGTAAATGATCCCCAAAAGTTGGAGATTGTCTCAATAATCTCTTTTAACTTGGTAACATTGGATCATACTTTCCATGTAAGGAAAGTAAATTAAAAAGAGCTTGAAATATCATGAAATTGAGTATATTTATGAAATAACAAGTAAAATGGCATTATATATACCTCAAAAAATTTATTGGTGTATAGAAAAACATTAGTCTCAAAAAATTAAAATTCAGACAAAACATTTTTAATGCTTTGGTAACTCTTAAAACACAAACCCCTTGAACGAAATTTCATAAAATGGATATGTTAATACCCATAAATCTAGGTATAATATACATAGAATACAATTATGTGAAGTACATACACCACATAAAACGTAAGAGTTGTGAACATATCATTTATCTCATGGGAATAAAAGTGAGATGAAATCCCCTTACCTTTTGTCTTGACTCTCACAGTACTCATAAAATATTCCAATATAATTATAATAAGTTTCTTATAAATGTTTTAAAAAAAAATATTATTACACATAATACCATGTATTGTTTTATTACAATCTTATATTATCATATTGTTGACAATCCTATGTTAAGGTTTCGCTTCGGGTAACATTCGCTTTGATCATTGCATGTGTGTTAATTTGTTATACTATTGTTCTATATACATATATCGTGATTATATAATTAAAATAATGATTTTAATATCATTAATATAAAGTATAGTTTTATTATAATAATCTATATCATAAATAAGTATGAAATTGAATATGTTTTTCACGGAGACGGTAATTCGTACATACTTATGAACATTGTTTCCATTTTAATTTTTGTATTGAAAGAAAAGAAATAAAATGGAATAAGAGTGTATATGTATATAAAATAATATTTCTAGAATTTTAATGTTATATTTATCATATTATTTCACTAAAATTTTCCAGAATACATTTTATGTAGTATAAGTACGAATCACATCGCATTGAGGGGTGGTTGTCCGCACTTTCTCAAACAAAATTATTGTAATTACACCAAATGTAAAGTAAACAATATGTGTGTTTTAAAATTAATAAAAAATCTTAAATAAAAAAGAAATATAATATATGACATATATAAATATATTATTCCTCATAATGTCCACCATGGTTGGAGCTAAAGGAGAATTGAACAATCATCATTTATCGAGGTGGTAGTTCACCATACACGTAAACAATATGTTCAATATCAATTAGATGGATATTTGTGTAAGTGTAGGTATAACACATATAATAAAGAAATATTAGTATATTTAGGTTACTAGGTTTTTCATATAATAATGTAATAAAGATAGTGGAGGGGCAGAGAAAAAAATAAAGGATAGGAGCTTAAGATAAGTCGTTACCTCTTAATCGGGTAACTCTTTTTGGATTGTGCCAAAAGGATTCTTTGATTTTTCATCATTATAAGGTAAGGATGATATGATTAAGGGAGGAAAGTTGATATATTATTTGATTAGAGTATGGGCGATCCAAGGGTCTTGATATGTGTGTGTAAATGGGTAGATGTGGTGGTCTTTTATATGAAAGGGAAATGACACAGTTGTCATTTTTTAAAACCTTTTAGGTGTACCCCTATTTTTACCTAAATTAGTAATAAAATAATTTCCTCGATAATGGAAGTTTCATGGCTGATTAATGGGCATAAAATTGGTGTTATATATGTTTCATGGTCTTTTTACGTATTATTTTATGGTTTAGTACATTATTAACCTAATTTTTCTCTTAACCGAAGTAATTAATTTTAATCATTTTCACTAATCCTTTAGGTAAAAAACGAATTTTACGTTATATTACATTATAAATTCTGATTATTTCAAATATGAAATTGATTTTTAAAAATTCGAATCACATAACTGGAAGAAATTAAATCAACATAAATCCAATATTTGAGTCAATAATGTAGGATTTGAAAGTAAAAATGATCCAAAGTTTGCTAAGATTTTATATCTAGTTTCAATGTAATATTGGTTTAAATGATGAAAAATGGATTAATTATTAAAAATATTATCTATTTACACTTTTAAACCAATATAAAATAAAATTTATCTTTATAAATAAATTAAATTAAAAGGTAGTGTTGAATTAAAATCAGGTATTTTTCACTATTGGTCCAAAAATAAAGTCTGTCAGAAAAATCCAAACAGTTAACCCTAAAATAGTTTTGACATTCTAAATTCAAAAATTAAGTTTATTTTATCATATTAAATTTCTAAATTTATCTAAAATTAAATTATTATTTTTTAAAGAAAGAAATTAAAATTCATTCATACAAGAAACCATTATTTGTAAACTATAAATACATTACTATAAATAAAATATTTTATTATAAATACTATATATATATATATATTATACTATATTTTAAAATTTATTATTAATATTCATTTAACTATTTTTAATGGATATTTTATAATTATCTCCTTTAAATAATTATAAAAAAAGAATGTTTCATAGAAACTCAGAGTTGTGTTTATCGTACGCCAACTCAGTGTTGCATGTATCATACGTGAAGTCGTTGTTTTGTGTAATGTATGAAAATTTAGTTACATGTGAAAAACAAAATAACTTAGTTCTTTTCAATATATATATGAAAATTTAATTTATTTAGAAAAAAGGTCCATAAAAACTCAAGGTGTTACATTCTTCCCCCCTTAAAATGGATTTCACCCTCAAAATTATTCACTCTGGTTAAAAAAAATGGGGATACTTTAGCTTCATAATTTCCTAGAGTTCCCACATAAATTCATCTAATAGGTGATTTCTCCCCAAAACATTGGCCAGTTGAGTGATCTTATTTCCTATAACTTTCTCTGATTGGTCAAGAATTTCATCAGGTTGTTCCTTGTATGAAAGATCTTACTCTAGCAGTATGACCTATTAGTTCATTACATGTTCGGGGTCAGATATTTAATTTCTTAGGAGGTATACCTGGAACACATCATGGACTTGATAGATATTTGGTTGAAGTTTCATGTGATAGACTACTGTCTCGATATGATGAAGAATCTTAAAGAGACCAATATACCTAATGATTAGTATCCTTTTTTCTATAATCTCATAGAATTATTCCAGGGATATATTTGTTGAAACACCTTTTCACAAAAATCAAATTCTAGATCACATAGATAGTTATCAGTGTAATATTTATACTGAATCTAAGCTTCCATGATATTTTTTTGAATGCTTCTAACCCTCTCGACCATTTCTTCAGTAATCTCATATCCCAATAGTGTTCTTTCTCCAACCTCATCACAACATGTTAGAGCTATAAATTTATTCACATACAGGGATTCATAAGGTTCTATCTGAATTATTGAGTGAAATCTATTGTTGTAAGAAAACACAACTAGAGGAATATATTGATCCCAACCACCTTTGAAATCTAACAAATAAGATATAAACATATCCTCTAGGGTTTGAATTATTATTTCAGTCTGACCATCTATCTGATGATGAAAATCAGTGATGAAACTCAATTATGTATTATGTTCTTGCTGAAGACATCTCAATATCTTTGAGTTAATCCTTAGATCCAAATCTGGTATAACAGAATGTGGTACTTCAGTAAACCTTAACACATTCGTAATATATATCCTGGAAAGATGATCCAACAAGAAATAATTTCTGATAGAAATAAAGATTGCTAACTATGTAAGGCAATTGACTGCCACCCATATATAATTAAACCCTTTTGAGGTTTTGGGTCGTCAAATGAGAAAATATGAAGTGATATTATCCCATTTTCATTCTAGTATGGGTAATGGATGCAACATCCATTTATACTTTTTTCTATCCACCTTATCTTTTTGGAATAAAAAACAATGAGTCACAAAAATCATGGTATCTCTTCATTCCATACCCCATGAATTATTCTTTCATGTCCATATACATCTTTGTACTTATCAGGTGAATAGAGAATGAAGTACTATGAGATTCCTCTAACAGAACCTTCTTCAAATCTGGTATGGAAGGAACACATAAATGGTTCATGAACCATATTGTTCCATCCTGATCATGGATAAACATAAAAACATTTATTAATTTTAATTTGAGCTCTCTGTCTTCCTTATGTTCCTCCTTAATCATTACATGGATAGATGGTTGGTAATTCTTTTGAGAATGATAAGATGTTTCCCCATCCTTTAGGATTTCTAGATCCATTCATTGAAAATCTAGAAATATTGGATCCTTTATAAGACTCATAAAGGAAAATCTAGCATGATCCTTATAACTCAAAGCATTATCCACCTTGTTCGCTTTTCCAGGTTGGTATTGTAAGCACTGGCGCACTTCCCAACCTTCTCTTCAATTCATTGAAATTTTCCTCACATTCATCTGTCAAATAGAAATTGACACACTTCCAAGTTAACTAGGTCATATGATTAGATGGTCTTGAGAAGTTATTCAAAATCCATCGATAATATGCAGCTAAACAAATAAATCTATGGATATCAGTCACCATGGTTGGTCTTGGCCTATATTCAAAACCCTCGATGCTTGATGGATCTACTAATATACAATATATTGAGAATATGTGATCCAAAAATGAATCCTTTGGCATCCAAAATTTAAATATTTTAATCTTTTCATATATCTTATCCTTCATTAGGGTCCTCAATAAAATTTTCAATTTAACTTCATCCTCTTACATTCTATCCTAATAGATATTAATATCATCTATAAATACTACCACAAACATATCAAAGTAATATCATCAGACTATTCATTAAATTTTTGAAGATAATAGGGGAATTAGTAATACCAAAAGGCATTAATATATATTCACAGTTTCCCTAACTTTTAAAGAATGTATTCTTGGGAATATCCTCTTTATTGACTCTCAATTGTAGATGTGCAAAATTAAGGTCAGTCTAGGAAAAGTATTGAGCTCCATGCAGTTGATCAAATAAGTTATCAATATAGGGAACATGATACTTTTTATTGATTGTGGCCTTTTTAAACTCCTGATAATCAAGTTATAGACACATTGATCCATATTTAATTTTCTCAAAAATAAATAGTGCACTCCAAGGTGACACACATAGTTGAATGAATCCCTTATCTTGGTTTACATAGAGTTTCTTCTTCAATTCCTTCAACTCAACCAGGTCAATTCTATAAGTATTTTTTGAAATTGGTGTGGAACTAGGTATAAGTTCTATCTAGGAATCACCTTCAAATTTTGGTGGAAGACTAGTAAAATATTATGGAAAGACATACCAAATTCTCAAAATATGGGTATATCATCTATGTCAATCTTCTCCCCAACCATTTGAGATAAACAAACCTTTGAATGGGAATTCAGACCCAAACATGGGATGTGATATCCATAGTATGTTCATTCTTATCATCGCATTGGTAGATGATCATTAGAGGTTTTGAAATATAAAAAGTAACTTTCCTTTCTTGATAATTAATGTTGTATTTATGTATATAAATACCTTACATTACAAAGATGACATTAAAATCAACCAAAGGATGAATGAAAACATTTCTAGGAATCACATTCCAACAAACTTCAACTAGTGAGGAATCATATAATTTAGATTAATTCATCATTAAATTATGGGTTTTAACTCATAATTCCATATCTAATTATTTTAAAGTAATCTTAATATCCTTAAAAAATTATTTAGTTATGAAAGAGTGGGTGGATCTAGAATGAAATATGACATTAGTAGTTATAGAGTGGATGGTATGTGTACTATTCATAATGTCATTATCGTACCATCAATCATAAATTTAAATTTCATAAGATTTATCCTTGTCCCTTAGCTTAATAGGTTTCTAATTTAGATAATCTTCCTAAGCCATTAGCTTTGGGAACTGTTTTTCATAATGCTCATTCTCCTTACACTTGTAGCACTAAATTGTGGGAGGTGTATTCTGTAAGGATAGTTCACTATTAGAGTTTTGATATAAGATCTTCCCATTACTTGAGTAATGAAATTCTAGACGGGCTTCCCTTACACACTTAAATAATTTATTACAACCCTGAAGTAAACTTCCTTTATTCTTATTCCCAAACATAGAACATAATGGAAAGCTCATATTCTTTTCTTCATGGTTTTTAGATTTTCCTTTAAACTCCATCTTCTTCTTCATGTCTAAACCATGAGATTGATATGTGACTCCAAACTCTATTTCAACCTTGATTGAATGACACACAATCTCTCCATAGCTACCTTAGTATTTTATGGCCAAATACCTTCAAATACATGGATTTAACCCACTAAATAATCTATCAACATTAATTTCAGGTTGGATGACAATTCCAGATGTATACCTTACAAGTCTTGTGAAATTATCCACATGGGTACCAAAATATTCATCATCCCTTTTCTTCAACTCAAGAAAATATTCCTCTGTGTTGGTATGAATAATTTGAGTAAAGTACTTAATTAAAAATAAGTTCTTGGACTCATCTCAATCCCTGAATTCAATATCATCGTACTACCTCGTATTCTTGATTAGAGTCCAACATTGATCTGATTTTCAATCTAACTGATAAACATCTATAATGAATTTCTCATGAAATGAGCTTTGACGAAAAAGAATATCTTTTCAGTAGTAATGATCCATTATTCAGCAATAAGATAATTTGAATACACTATGATAGAAGGTGTATGTTGCATCATGAAAGACTCAGTAGAATGTTGTTCTCTACATTTCTCATTTGGAAGTCCATGATAATTCATAGCTTGATAAAGTGGTGTGACAACAAAAATGAGGTCTTTCATTCTAGATCCCATTACATTTAGTTTCTTAGGAGTACAATAGTTTCATTTTCCATCATGATAACCATCAACATAGTGACGTTAGGTTCCAAACGTTGACTAAAACCAAAAGCATAGAGTATGAAATAGTTATCATAATGATGAACCACATAATCATGAAATATCATCTATATAATGTATACCCTATGAAACCTTTCTTAATCTAAGAAACCTTTAGTTTATCATATTTTATTCATAAGAAATTTATATTTAAATCATTCACAATGGTTCATGAAGAGTTTCATAATTACCAAAGCATGTCCCCTGAGAGTTTCAGACTAGGTGTGTAGTAAGGCCCGTTTTCTTGTACTGGATTTCCCCGAGTTAGGCTCGGAACATCTATTAAGATTTTTCACTTTTATGTAAATTTATACCAGAGCCACATCCACTTGTATTATCGAGATAGAGATTTATTTCGTGTAAACCACTCTCTTTATCCTTCACCAAAATTGTAGGAAATTTTCATATAATTTTTCTTATGTTCAATCATATCCTTATACATGTCCTTAGGGTTATCACTAAGGTTTTCTCATACTATCTTCCCATGTATAAATATAAATTTTCTATGATACCAACTATTACGACCCTCTCATTTCAAACATAAAAATTATATAACTTTTTTTAAATAATTAAACATTGTAAAAATAGACACCCAAGGACTGTAATTGGTATAGTTCCTTTGAAATTATGGAAACATAAACACTAGTACATAAATGAGATACATAATCTCCCACTAGTTATTAATTTCTATATTCCTTCTCATACACATCAAACAAAGCACATATCATCATAACCTGGGGGAAATGAAACATAAAAATTGGTGAGCTCAATTACTTAGTAAGGGTAAACAAGGGATACATGTAATCATAAACATGAGAATAAGGTTATGAGAATGTGGTCATGAAAATAGAATATCATACCCTACATATCAAAGATCATAACATGAAATGTGGCATAAGGATTGGCAGTTCGTAAGACATGAATCATAATGAAATAAAGAGAATAATCCATTAATGAATAACATAGGAATAAAACCAAGAATTTATGCAGACACATAATCATATAGTATGATTTCAATAATAGTAGAGGCATATTTGATAAGACAAGCATGGTAGTATAGTTTCATTCCCCATACCATCTTAGTTGTCATGGTTTACTCCCATGACCATCTTTATAGAATGAGTTCACTCCTCATACCATATTTGTAGTTATTTTTCACTCCCATGGACATTTTACTAGTTGAGGTTCATTCGAAATACCATATTATTATATCTCATAAGATATAAGTCTTTACCCAATGCATTTTATGGATAAATAGTTCCCACTAATCTCATAGTGAAATCATTCATAAATGTGCCACAAGGTCATAAATAATCATATCATAACCCATGAAATGAAACAGTTATTATAAAAATGTAAATATATCATAACCTGTGGAAGGAGATAATTTTCATAATAATTTCATCATAAACATTACACATGTAAAGAATCAGGATTCAAAATCATATAACCCTTGAAAGATAAATGAGTTTCATAAACATCATTCCCTCACAATATAATCTGTTCAGAAAAAAATATGAATGTAGAAAATTAATAATATCAATATATATAAAAATTAGTAACACAAATAAATGTTATCCTATATGTGAAATAATTTTAAATCTCTTTTGAAAACATTTTTTTGAGAAAATTATCCTTTATTCTATGAAAAAAACGATTTTAATATTATTAAACCTTTTGAAAACCTTTTTCTTTCAAAACAGTTTTTAAAATTTATAAAGGAATATTTGAAGGCAATATAGAATTTTCAAAATCATTTTTCCTTGAAAATAATATTCAAGTATCTTTTGAAAAAAATGATAACATTTTGGAAAACATGGGTTTTTAAACACAATAGAATTCTGACCGAATAGAGAGAGACAATTAGATTTTCCATAAAACATTATCATAAGAACTGAAGAGTGGAAAAGTGTTACTACAACATGGAGATATTTTCAATAAATAAAGGATAAGAAAAAATTGGAGTATTCTTGAGGTATGGATTTAATTTTTTCATTAAAGGAATCATTACCGGAAACAATCTCAAAACGCAATGAGATTGTCTCAATAAACTCTTACGACATAGCAACATGGGATAATACCCTCCATATAAGAAAAGGAAATAAAATTAAGTTTAAAATATCATATAAATAAGGAGATTCATGATATAAAATTTAAAATGTATGTATACACACCTTATAAAATAGCTTTGGTGCATAACAAAACATGAGTCTCAAAGAAGAAAACTTGAGAAAAAACATTTTTACTGATTTGGTAACATTAGAAACATAAACCCCATGAATGAATGTTAATAAAATAGATATTTTAAAAGAAATATATTTGTTAATAAGGTACATATAATACAATCATGTTAATTATATACACCACAAAAAAAAGTGAAGAACATAGAATTATCTCATGGGAATAAAAAGTGAGATGAAATCCCCTTACCTTGTGTCTTGAGTCTCTTCGTACACATACATGATTCCTTTATAATAAATATGATTTTATTATAAAACTTTTCATGAAAAATATTATTATAATTAATACCATATATGGTGTTGTTATTAACTTATATTACCTGATTTTTAACAATCATATGTTATGGTTTCACTACGGCTAATATTAGCTTTTTTCTTCTCATTGTCTTAATTGATTATAGCATTTGTCCTTATAATTATATCATGTTTAAAAATGTAAATCCTTAAATAAATATCATTAATATCTAGTATATTTATATTGTTATAATCTATATCATAAAAAATTATGAAATAAAATACACCATTTAGGGATATAGTAAGCCATACATACGCATGAATGTCGTTTCCATTTTTATTGTCATATTAAAAGAGAGGAAAGAAAATGACATAAATGTGTATATGTGTATAACATAATTAAATAGAATTATATTGTTATATATTTATAATAATTTCATTAAAATCATCATTAATACATTATAAGTAGTTTCTGAATGAATCACATCCCCTTTAGGGGGTGGTAGTCCACACGTCCTCAAATGAAATTATTGTAATTATACCCAATGGAATGTAAAAAATATATCATTTTTAAAAGTAATAAATAAGATTAAATAAAATTTAAATATAATATATTAAATATATAAATATATTTTCCTTCATAATTTCTACCATAAATGGTGGTAATGGATAATTGAACGATCATTATTTAGTGAGGCTGTAGTTCGTCGTCCATGCAAACAGTATGTTTGATGTCCATTAGATGAAGGTGTGTGTAAGTGTAGATAGAACCTTTATAATAAAAAATCCTTTTTTATTTAGGATACTTGTGTTTTAATACAATAATGTATTAAATATAGGTCTGGGTGGTGAAGGAAAATAAAGGAAAGGAGCTTGAGAGAAGTTATTACCTCTTAATCGGGTAACTCTTTTTGGATTTGGCCAAAAGGCTTCCTTAAGATGTCTTGTTCCCAAAATAATGATTCTATGAGGAATTTAAGAATGTTGGGAGATTATTTGGGAATACGTTTTGGTGATCAAAGGGGCTTCAGATCTGTGAAAAAATTGGTAGAGGTGGTGGCATTTTATAGGGAAGGGAAAGGAGACACTTGGAATTTTAGAAAACATATTAGGTGTACCCACGTTTTTACCTAAAAAAAGTCATACCAAACCAAAATAACTCATTAATGGAAGTTTCATGGCCAGATAATGGAAATAAAATGGTTGTTTCATAATTTTTTAGCTCTTTTTAGGTCTTATATTTATGGGTTAGTACATTATTGACCTAATTTTCCTTTTAACCGATGTAATTAATTTTAATCACTTTCACTAATATTTTTAGTAAAAAATAAAATTGAAATTATTAGAAATCATAGATTATTATGAAAAAAAATATTGAATCCATTTTCATAAATTCTAATCACATAAGTGGATGAAATTGAATTAAAGTAAATCTTGCATTGGGGTCGACAGTGCGGGTTTTTAAAGTGAAAATGATCAACGGTTTGTTAAGTTTTTATATCCAATTTCAATGTTGAATTTGTTCCAATGAACATTATTTGATTAATTGTGAAAAATATTATAAAATTAAACATTCAAAACATTTTAAAATAAAATTTAACATTATAAATAAATTAAATTAAAATGCAGTTTTGAATTAAAATTTAGAATTTTTCACTATTCAGCAAAAAAAAGGTTTGTCAGAAAAGTCCAAAATATTTACCCTAAGATAATTTTGACATCATAAATTTAAATATAATGTTTATTTTATCAAATTAAATATATAAATGTGTATAAAATTAATTTTATTATTTTTCACAAAAGGACATTAAAAGAAGTTCATTCGAGAAAACATTACTTTTAAATATAGAATGACTTTACCTAAAATCATTTATTTTATTATCAATATGTTTTATTTATTTAAATAAAATTAAAATATATTTCAAAAGTACTTATTACTATTCATATATCTTTGTTTAATGGATAGGTTATAATTATCTCATTTAAATAGTTATAAATAAAATGTTTCGTAGAAACTCAATGTTGTGTGTATCATATGCCAACTCAGTGATGTGTGTATCATATACCAAGTCATTATTGCGTGTAATGTATGAAAAGTGGGTTCCATGTGAAGGTCTTTTTTACACAGTTTATTGCAAGATATAAATGAAAATATAATTTATTCTAAAAAAAGGTCCATAAAAACTCTTCATGTTGCATATAGAGTCTAAGCTATGATACCATTTATTGGATCAAAAAGTATATGGAGATGGAAAACTATAAGAATGGGTGGATTATAGGTTTAAAATAATTCTTTTTTAATATTAAATGATAATTTATTTAATAATATTAAACAAATCATATTTAAAACACATCTTAAGTATTTAAACTATGATTAGACTTGCCAATCAGTTCTGATGATAAAAGATATCATAATAAAATAGATTCTGATATGTGTTCCACAGGTCGTAAAATGATTCTCTGTTTATATCATATAGAATTTTATTCAATATTTGGTGGTAACAAAAATATATTTTAATAGTATTCAATGTATAAAATGATATAATAGTGTATTCAAAAAAGTATCCTAATCACAATAGTTATAATAAATTAGAGTAGTACAAAAAGTAATGATTCTATCATAAAGTTTTTAGAATCATATTTAGAGTAAAATTGTATTCAATAAAATAATAGAGAGTAAAACAAATTAATTTTTATTTAATGAACTATGATTTATGGAATACAAAATAGATATTGGAATATAATTGCAGCGAAAATGAAAGACTTGTAATAAACTAAGTAAAACAATTGAATGAAATTATTTTAACCCAAATAGATAGGTATCAAGTAACATAGAATAATGTTCCCATGTTTTAAACTTATAAAAAATTCTTTATTTCTATTTCTAAAGAAATATTCCGATATGATTATCAGTCTATCAAGCTTTCCCCACAAGCCCTCGATATGATGATCAGATTATGTCATCCTAGACTCGAAATCCCTCGATGATAATAACAATAATCATATCATAAAAAGAAGATACAAAAATAATACTAAATTGATTACAAGAATAATGAACAAGTTGTTCACACTTGTAGGCCTCATATCACTCACTCAAGTGAAAAATCACCAGAGTTTCTTCATATGTTTTATTCTCATATCATTTTGAAATCGTAAAATGACCTGGTATTTATAGGAAAGCCTTCCAATAGCCATATTTACTTCCAATAGTTATATTTTTTCATAGATTTTTGAGAGGACCAGGACACTTAGCACTTCAATGGTCATATCATGACTAAAATCGTGACATCATTTTATTTCAAAAAATTCACTGTAAAAACGTATTCTATTATAATGGAATAAAAATTTTTGTATTAAAATTTTATCATTTAGATAGTCTGATGGATTTACTTACTGAAGTTTATTACCATTTTTATTATGAGTGTGAATTCGATGATATCAGTTTCCATGTCACCATGGAAGACCTGTAGAGTTTGAGGTTGGGGATCAGTCTTCTTGTATATCTCCTTAAAGATGAGACACTGATAGATTATAATATAGGGTTTGTTTTAAATATGATATGTCTGGTTGTTCGAGATTCTGGAGAGGGTTATACATGTTTCCTATCGATTTCATTAAACTCATATGTATCATTTCATGCACAATGTCTTCCATGTAACTTATTTGAGACAATATAACATCGAATCATCTTGCACACTACATACAGATGATGTGGAGTAAATGGTGGATATTTATTTTGAGAATAATATAATATGTATTGTTGACAGGAGCATGAAGGTTATACTCATCTAGATAGTTACTCTTGTACAGATGTTATTGAATCACAACTATTTACATTATCATGCTTGGGATTGTGAGGCCTACATGTGTACTTAGTGGCCATTTTTTTTCATTGATGCTTCTGGACTACCATTGAATGATAAATTCTTGGAAAATCTCATTAAGGGAGAATATTTTAAGATCATAGGTTTTTCTATGAGTTACATATCCCATTAAATTTCGTTTAAATATTTTTTACAACCTTATGTGAATAACATATGAGGTAATGCGGGTAAAGGGGTGTTTGGGGATTTTTTAGATCTCAGATCCTAACATTATTGAAAACTTTTATAGGTTTAACAATTAGTAGAAACTATGTTGGATATGTCGCATGGTCTGACATACCATACCATACCTAGGTAGAGGGAATGAGGATCCCACATAGTTTGAGGAAACCATGTAGATGGAGGTGTAGTCTCATGTGGGTATCCTATATTTTTTAGTATATCCAAAATCATTAGTTTTTGGATTATTAGTCAAACAATTTACAGTATGAGTGTGGGTACACCCTTAGCAAAATAGAGGTTTCATAGTTGGTGCATAGTTTTCCTAACCATGCAGCCAAACCATGTGACCTAGTTAAAAGGGGATAAATGATAATGTTTACCATAAATTTTATGAAAACATAAAATATATTTCCATATCCTTCTATAGATACAATCTTATGTATTTTTCTCCTTTTAACTTATTCCATATCTTTTATCTCATTCTTCCATCTGATCTTAGAATCAAGCGTCGTCGGTCTCGTTGGATTCACATCAGTGAGTACTCCCCTTTTTGTGTCATTATTCATTTTTCTTAGTATCGAAAAAGTCATTTTGGTGAAAGAGAATCTTCACTATTTTCAAGTTCATCATTTATTAATTTTTTTTCTCAATCTCATTCAACCTAGATGCTGATACTAGGTGATAACTATTCTTCATACTTAAGGTAGGTGGTCTATAATTTTTCTAAGTGTTTTTGTTCATTATAGAGATATTTTCCATTTGTCTATATGTAGAACATTCTGTTGCATCCATTAAAATTAATTCATGTTTTAAATTGAACATATTGAAACATATTATGGATTCCAACTAGTTCATTGTGATTTATTGGATGTTGATTCCCCAACCAAGGTTACCCATGTGGTCTGCCTTTGACATTTTTATTTTTCATACCACCCATGGGTGTGTGTTTGAGCTTTCCTAGTTTGGGTAATCCCATTTATAAATTAATTTGTAACACCCCAATCTTCTACAGTATTCTTCTCTTTGATTAAAACAATAGCTTGCACTGTACGCAGCTCTGGGTTCTAGCACACCACGACCAATCAATCTAGCCATTTAAAAAAGTAGTTATGAATAGTGAAACCCACTTTTTGAAAATTTATAAATTTTATTTTTCAAAATGGAATTAATTTTTGGATTTTGAATCTCAAAATTATTTTAGGGTGAATTTTTCATATTTATCTAAAAACATTCATTTTTTGATGAATAATGAATAACACAACATTATTGTTTAAAAATGAATTTTTATTTAAATAATTAATTTTTAATTTATATTTTTTTTAAAGTCAAAATAGAAACATAATACTTATATTAATCCAATTTAATTAATTTCTGTCATTTTATAATAATATATATATACATATATATATATATATATAATTTTATGGAACTTTTTAACGTCTTTTAACCACCTTCTATGAATATTTATAAAGTTACATAAAATGTAATTCTACAGGTTCTGTGTATTGAATTTTAAAAATATGATATACATGGTTGTCATAATTAATTAAAATTTAGTTCAATAGGATGAAAATCCATTTTGGGGAATATTAACATTTGTTTTCTATTTACCACAGTTATAAGTAATTAGGGTAATTAAAGGTAAAAATAATATTAAAATATTAAAATATTACCCCAACATGTGTCCTTATTCTATTGGATAAGTGTTTTTCTACCAAAATCAACCTTAGGACAAAAATAAGATCATTTTTTATCGATTTGGGTTAGATTAAAACATTTATTGTATTTTATTTTAAGAAGTGTTAAAAGTGTTACATTCAAATTTTAATAACTAACCCATATTTAATATAGGATTATACATAAGATAAATTATAATATAAATATTCATTAGAAATATAAAAATATTAAATAAATCATATTATTTTATTTATAATTTTTAGACATTAAATATTTAAATTTATTTATGACACAATGATGATGCAGTAATTACCTTATTAATGAAAGATTAAAATAATTGATATTATAAATATTAAAATAAATGTAAATTGAAACTTTTGATGCCATCTAATAATTTTCTAGTTTAATATGACATTTTCTGGTTGATTAAATGTATTTTTTTATTAGTAATAAACTTTTTATGACTTTCACAAAAACCAAATACATAATAGGGTCAAAATTGACATAAATGAGTTTTTAATACAATTACTAATTTATTAAATGATATAATATTCCAAAAAATATAAGCATTGTAAAAATCACTTATATAATGTTATATATGTCATTAATTAACAACTTGAGGTTCTCTTGGCAATTTATAGTAACTATATTAACCATGTAGTATAAAAATACAAGAAGACATGGTAAAAGTTAAACTACTTAACTAAGAGTTAAATCTAAAAAATAAGGTTAATATGGGAACCTAAACTTATCTAAAACCAATTGGTTGAGAGGATTTAGACTTATCCCAATTTTATCCCTGAAATAAATCCATTTTGAGCTATTAGAACTGAAACTAATTTTATAATAAATTAATATAATTACCCCCACCTCTCTTATAAAAAGGAGTTTACCCTTCCCTTAAATTCACACCCCCAAATCCAGTTGGCTCAGCCAAAACATGCTCAAATATCCTCCCAAATACACTTATTTAAACCTAGAGGCCTTACATTTATCATAAATCCAATTTAAGGATCACTTTTGTTCAAATCAATATGACACACCCGAAGAAGAGGTGATTATTTTATCACCTCTTTCAAAGTTCATTTCTTCTTATACTTCTTATTTCATTGTTTTTGCCATAATAAAAAAAACTCCAATATATTCTACATAATTAGATGTTATTATAAAAATGTTACAAGCATATTAATTTTTCTATCAATTCTATGAATGAAAAATTCACCATAAGTGCGTACGTACAACTTACGGTCTCCACATCATGGTGTAGTTTGTTATTCAAAACATCATTATTTAGATGGGTATAATAATGAGTATAATTAATGTACATAAGAAATGTGACATGTTAATGATTCTTTGTATATAATATAGCAACCAATTAAATACTATTTTACCATCAATATAAAGATATTGTCGCTCGTGCGTATGTATGGCTTCCCATCCCCACGACACGATGAGATTTCATTCCCTGTCATAACCATTCAAGAATAATTTTCATCTGATGATTAAAAAATAATGTTTAAGAACATATTATAATTCGGGATATGAATCAATTACATACTATCTATAAGAAATGTGACTTACATAACCAGACATATAAAGAAAAATGAATCAGTTAACACCCAAAACAATGATACTACAAAAATATTAGTAACAAAGCAATATTAGAGGATCATATATGATATCATATTTATATATGTGGTTATTTTATAATTTAATAATAATTATTTAACTATTATATAAGATTTTAAATTACCCTCGAATAAGGAAAAGTTTAAGGTGATAGTTAATTAAAAATCTCTTTATTGTCTGAGTTTGTTTATACGTAAGTATATACTGGGACTTCTTTATCATCCACATCGGTGTTTCTTAAAAATATATTTCAAAACAATTACTATTTCCTAGACTGTGTGTTAAAGTAATTTATACCCGTGTTTTACTTTTTATAAAATCTTTTCAAATGCATCTTTCTGTCGTTTTAAATTAAATGTACTTTATAACCTTTCCAACAAATTAAGGAAAGAATGTTTTTTTAACTTACACAGTTGTTATGGATATTTTCTGCTATCATAACACATTTGAATCTTTTCTTACAATAGTATATGATTATTTTCAAAATAAATGTTTTATTTTATAATTTTGTGTCTTTTAAATGATTCCATGGTAGAAAGAGATATTTCTCTCAAATATTTTTTGTATTGATTTCATCATTGTCAACATCTATTATTAGATTTTATGTTTAATTAAAGTTGATTTATTATGAAACAATATTCCATATTATATTGATAGTTTTATGATATTTTTGACTGTGGATGTTCTATTTTTATTTCATTTACAATTTATGGTTAAAGTATTAATATTTCATATGATAGTTTAATATGAATATTTATGTTGGGTTTCACCCATTTCATATCAAGAATGAATTGGACATAGTAAATGATGGGTGGGGCCCATTATATCCCCTCTATGCATTTGTAGGTCTCATGAGAAAAACAAGTGTCTTGGTACAAGGCCTTTAAAATATTTTTATTTATAGTCTTGGCATGAGGCCTTAACTATGTGGTTATGATGTCTGGAATTATGCATTCGGTCATTATGAGATTACCTTTTGATATTTCATGTGATTATTCATCTAGTGTAATATCATTGTGAATAAGTAAATGGAATTATTTGATTTATCTTTTTCATATTATGTTGAATTTTATGTTTAAAGGGCTTTTGTTTTAGTCTTATACTTTGGATTAAATTTTTATTCTTATTTATGATAGTTTCTGCTATATTATCATCCTTACTAAGCATCTAAGATCACCCATTTTTTATGTTTAATTTTTTTCAGGATGTGAAGTAGTATATTATGACTGGCCAAAAGAGATAGGCTAAAGGATATGAGTGTATTCAAACGATAGACAATGTTTCTTTTTCATTTCATAATGTAATTTAAAACTTATGTATATATCTAGTACATTTAAGTCTACTAAACAGATCATTATTGTGGGACATGATATCTTGTGATCTTTCCAATGTTATGTAATAATGTATCGAATATGGGTAATTGGAGTCAGGTTGTTAAAATTGGTATCATAGGAAGTTTAGTACAATCCGTGGAAACTAGATTTAGAAAAACTCTGATTACAGAGCATTACCCTCAAATTGAATTTGATGATTAGTATATAAGAACATCCAAATAAATGGTAATATAGTTATTATGGTGGTTTTCCAAGAAATTCATCGATGTATTGATACTAAAAGTGTATGTGGTTCTAGAAAATATATAATTGTGATTGAAAAATCTGATAAGGAGTTTCGAGCTTGACCTAGGGTATCCCAAAACATGAAAACATGCCTTACTACACACCTGGTTTGACACTACCAAGGGATATTCTTTGGGTGATTCACATTTTATTTACAAACCATTATGGTAGATTTATGAGTTAATACATACCCAATGAAAATATTTTTTATGATTATGGATTAGATGCATAAACTATTCTATTTGTGTTATGTATTTTACATGATTGGAATTATGCATTGTTATTCAAAAAATAATCTTGTGCATGACATTGTTTAGAATCGGTGCCTAGATGCAAGAATGGAAATTGTATCAACCCACGTAATCCATGTAAGGATTTACCTCCTATTAAAGATAATTATAGTGGAGTTGGTGATGCAACTATTGTTGAACAGCTTATAACCATACTGGGACAACTCACATAGGTTGTGAATAACAACCTTAGTCGTATGGAGCACCCTGATCCATAATGCACAGGATCAATGTTAGACCGCATGATGAGGAATAAACCACCAAAATTAAATTGGACTACAAATCCTTTTATATTTAAGTAATGAATATGTTCTTTCGATAAAATATTATATACTTTGGGGAGTAGCGAAAAGGAAAAAGTTGTCTTTGCAGTTTATCACCTCTTAGGAGATGTTGATCAATGGTAGTCATTAATTCAAAACATAAAAGAGGATTAATAAATATAAAATATGGAATGGAGGGAGTTTAATGAGATATTCTTAGAAAAATACTGTCATCATGAACATTGAGCTGATATGGAATGGAAATTTCTAAGTTTGAGGCAAATTGAGGATGATAATGTCACAAAGTATGAGGATAACTTTACAAGGATGGAAAGGCAGGCTACATATTATATATGTAACCCAAGAAGTAATATTGATCGATTATTTATCGGTTAAAACCATTCATCTAATGACCATTAGTCTCCCAATCCTTCTCATCATACAAAGATATAGTCTCATGTCCTATCAAGACAAAAAGGGAATTATCTAAGTCTTATGACCTTAAACAGAAGTAAGAGAAGAAGAGATCTGCAGAACACTCTGGAAAATGAAATAAGGGTAAAAAGGGAAAATTTTACTTTCCATACTATAGTAATTTTATGAATAAACACTCTGGTACAAGCCTAATGGGGTTGTGATTTTGTTACAAGTGTGGAGAAAAATGGCACCAAGCCTGTGATTACAAGGAGAAGAAATAATTTTTCAATGTTCAATGCTACAATTTTAATGAAATGGGGAATTATGCAAATTAATGTCATAAGTGTCAAGAAAACATACCTTAGAAACGGAAAAGGTTGAAATTCCAAGCATATGCGATCACAATTACCATGGTTTAATTTCCTAATGACGTGGTGGCGGGTACTTTAATCATTCCCGAAAAATTTTCCAATGCTTTATTTCATTCTAGATCACGAAATTCTTTAATATTTTCATAGTTTTCCAAGAAAATTAGATATTTCCAATTTGACTTAACCGTAGATTATTCAGTCAAAACATCTAAGGGAAGTATCATAGCAATAATGTTTTTTCAATTAGTTACCATTATGGAATATAAACTTGCTTTATCTGCTGATATTATTATCATACCAATTATTGAATTTGATATAATCCTCAGAATGGATTGGATTTCAAACCATGATGTAAAAATTTATTATAAGAAGGAGGAGGTTACATTTTTTATGATGATATGGAATCCCTGATATTTGGAGAAAAAACACCACCATCTTATTCTCATCTAGATCCACCCTCTGTGGATCTACTAAATTAAATTATTGGGGATGAACGGAGTTAAATAACTAGGGGTGAGTAAAGGAATGTTCAAATAGAGGAATTACCAATTGTGAAAGAATATATTGATGTGTTTCCTGATAATTTACCTAGACATCCTTGAGAATGATAAATTGTGTTTTCCATTGACTTAATTTTTGATTCAAGGCCCATATCTAAGACCCTTATATAATGGCCAATGTGGAATTAGTTGAATGAAAGAAACAACTAGACTAATTGAGTAATAAAATATTTATTCTCCCTAGTGTTTCTCCATGGAGATCCCCTATTCTTTTTGTTAAGAAGAACGACAGATATATGAGGTTGTGCATTGACTACATCGAGGTCAATGATATAAAAATAAAGAAAAAGTATCACTTACCTCACCTTGATGATTTATTTGATCAACTTCATGGAGATCAATATTTTTTAAAGATTGATGTTTGATCTGGATACCATCAGTTTTTCATGAAGAAGGAATAAATTCCAAAGACATCATTTTGAACTAGGTAGGGGTATTATGAGTTTACCGTATTACCTTTTGGACTGAGTAATGCACCCTCTATTTTCATGGATCTAATTAATAGAGTTTTCATGGAGTATCTGGATGAAGTTTTAGTGGTATTTATTGATGATATCTTCATATACTCCAAAATCTATGAATATCATAAAAATAACTTGTGCACTATTCTGAAAACTCTTAGAAAAAAATGAATTATATGGGATGTTTAGAAAGTGTGAATTCTTGATTCAGGATATTTCTTTTCATTGCCATATTATCTCTAAGGATCGAATCTATATTGATACTTAAAAGATAGGGGTAATCAAATAATGGCCAGCATCGACGTGTATAACTTAGGTATGTATTTTTATTGGTTTAGCAGGTTACTATCGGCGTTTCCTCCAAAACTTTTCCTGATTGGATAACCCATTAACCAAGATCATGTGTAATGGGGTTAAAATTTTTAGACAGAGGATTTTGAAGAATGTTTTGAATAATTTAAGAGAACATTAGTCAATTCTCATATCTTGACTATAGCATCAGGGAATGATGGGTTTGATATTTATAGTGATTATTCACAGAAATGAATTGGTTTTGTCCTCATGCAGAATGATAGAGTTATTACCTATGCATCACAGAAGCTAAAGATTCATGAACAAATCAATCATACTTATGATCTTGAGTAAGAAACTATAATATTTTCTCGGAAGATGTAGAGACACTATATCTATGGTTAAAATGTGAGATATATACTGATCATAATATTTTGAAGTATATTTTATCACATAAAGAAATCAACATGAGGCAAATTCGATGGATTGAACTAGTCAATGATTATGATTGCACAATACACTAGCACCCGGGGATGGAATATAAGGTGTAACATTATTTGAGCAAAAAGGATCATAGAGTTCTAAATCAGATGAGAGTTAAAAGGGATCCTATGTTTATGGATCTAGTAAAGATAGATATGAGAATAATCATCGATGGTGAAACATCAATACTTTTTCAAATGATTGTTATACCATAATAACTGGAAAGGATAAAAAATTCTCAGAATGATGATGGGGATTTTTTAAATAAAATTAAAGCTGTGAATGATGGGAGATTGATTTACATAGTATATGAATATGAACTTTTTTAAATTTTGGAAGAGGATTTGTGTTCCCAATATAATTTATCTAAAAATTGAATTGTTGTATGATTCTCATAGCTCTAATTTCTCTATACACCCTGGTAGCACTGAGATGTATAGAGATTTGAAGTAACATTTTTTTGGGACAACATGAAGAAGGATATTGTTGATTATTTGTCAAGATATATGGTTTTTCAACAGGTGAAGGTTGGAAGAAAACATCCTTGAGGTGTCATAAAACCTCTTCCCATACCAAACGAGAAATAGTATGATATTAGGATAGACTTTGTCATGGTTCTACCAAATACTCCTAGAATGAATGATGCAATATGGGTCTTTGTGGATCTTTGTACCGAGTCAGCACATTTTCTTGCTATAAGAGAAGATTTAACACTTGAACGTCTAGAAAGAATATATATTAATGAATTTGTAAGACTTCATGGTGTACCCCTATCGATTGTTTCTGACAGTGAACCCCATTTTACATCAATACTTTGGAAAAGTCTTTAGAAATCCCTGGATACTAAACTTTATTTGAGTGCTGCTTACCACCCTCAAACTGATGGAAAATCAAAACATACAATTCAAACCATAGATGACATATTGAGATCTTGCTGACATGACTTTAGTGGTATGTGGGATCAGTATTTAACTCTAGTAGAATTTTCTTACAACAATAAATTTCATCCATGTATTCATATGGCATCATATGAAGTGTTATATAGAAAGAGATGTAGCACACCAACTTTTTGGGATGATGTTGGTGAAAGAAAACTCGTAGACATGAAAATTGTTGAGGAAATAATGGAAAAGTTAAAGATTATACAAACCCAGATCAAAGAATCTCAATGTAGACAAAAGAGCTATGTCAATATCTAATGTAAGGATTTGGAATTTCAAGTAGGGGATCATATTTTCATAACGGTATCTCCATGAAAGGGTGTTATACAATTTAGTATGAATGGTAAATTAAGTCCCAGGTACATCAGACCTTTTGAAATTCTAGAACGCATGGGAGTTGTAGCTTACTATTTGGAAAAGATGCCACGTCTCTCAAAAGTTCATGATGTGTTCCACTTGTCACTATTGAAAAAATATATGTCTAACCCAACACATGTTCTCACCTATGAAGAAATAGAACTGGAACGTGAAACATCTTATTGTGAAGAGTCTATCAGAATTCATGATACTAGATAAAAATTGTTGAAAAATTGAACAACATGTCTTGTAAAAGTTCTTTGGATAAACCATAAAATGGAAGAGGCAACATGGGAACTTGAGGAACATATGATGAAGAACCACATGAATATTATTATGTAACAATATTCTAGAAAATTTAAGGACGAAATTATTTAAAAAAAGGTAGAATGTAACACCCCAAGCTTACACGGTACACTTCTCTTTGATTAAAACAATAGCTTTCGTTTCATGCAGCTTGGGGTTATAGCACAATACAACCAATCAAAATAGCCATTTAAAAAAGTATTTTTGAATAGTGATACCCAATTTTTGAAATTTTATAAATTTTATTCTTCAAAATGGATTTCATTTTTGGATTTGGAATACTGAAATTATCTTAGGTTGAACTTTTGTTATTTATTTGAAAACATTCAATATTTGATGAATAATGATAACCACTTCATTGTTGTTTAAAACCAACATTTTATTTAAATAATTATTTTTCAGTTTAAATTTATTTTAAATTCAAAATAGATACATAATACCTATATTAGTCAAATGTAATTTATTTGAGTCATTTTATCATAAGAATAGATATATAATATTTTATTGAACTTTTTAATGTCTTTTACCCACCTTCTAGTCACATTTGCAAATTTGCATAAAATGTAATTTTACTACTTCTGTGAATTGAATTTTAAAAATCTGACAGAAACAGTTTTCATTATTAAGTAAAATTTAGTTCAATAGGATAAAACTAATTTTTTCTTAATAGTATCTTTTGATTTTTATTTACCACAGTTGAAAATAAATTGGGTAATTAAATGTAAAAAATGATACTATAAAATTACAAAATTACCCCAAAACATGTCATAATTATATTGGATAAGTTTTTCTAAACCAAACTAAACATTAGGAAAAAAATAAGATCCTTTTTTATCCTTTTGGGTTAGATTATTACATTTATTATATTTTATTTAAAGAAGAGTTAAAAGTGTTAAATTCAAATTTTAATAACTAAACCATTTTAAATATAGGGTTATACATAAGATAAATTTGATTGTAAATATTCATTATTAATATAAGAATGTTTCCTATATAATATTATTTTATTTAGAATTTTTAGAAATTAAATAATTAAATTTATCTATGACACAATGATGATGCAGTAGTTACCTTATTAATGAATGATTAAAATAATTGATATTATAAATATTAAAATAAATATAAATTGATGCTTTTTATGCCATACACTAATTTTATTGGTTAATATGACATGTTAGGTTTTATTAAATGTGTTTTTTCTAAGGAATCAAGTTGTTATTACTTTCACAAAAATCAAATACTAAATAGTATCAAAATTGACATAAATGAGTTTTAAAAAACATTCTATTTTATAAAATGATATAATATTCATAAAAAAATAATATTTGTAAAAATGACTTAGATAATTTTATATATTTCATTAATTATCCATTTGAGGTTATCTTGTAATTTTATAGTAACTGTATCAACCATGATGTATAAAAATACAAGAATATGTGGTAAAAATTAATCTATTTAACTAAGAGTTAGATCTAAAAGATAAGGTTAATATGGTGGCCTAAACTTGTATAAAACCTATTTTTTGAGAATATTTATACATTTACCCACCTTACCATATAAATAAATTTATTTTGAGATATTATAAACCTAAAATAGTATTATAATAAATTAATATTTCAAGATTATCCAAAAAATGCCCCTCACCTCTCTTATAAAAGGGTACTTCACCTTCTCTTATATTAACACCTCCAATTCCATTTGGATCGGCCAAAGCCTACACAAATGTACTCCCAACTACCCTCAATGAAACCTGGATTCATTACTTTTCTCATAAATCCTACCTAAGGAACCTTTTTGTTCAAATCAAAAGGAAGCACCCGAAGAAGAGGTAATTATTTTATCACCTCCTTCAAAGTTCTTTCCTTATTCTACTTAATCTTTCTTTGTTGTTTCCATAATAAAATATTAAATCCATTACCTTATACATACTAAGATGTCATTATAAATATGGTATAGCCATATTCATTGTTATGTCCATCCTATGAATGACAATGTCACCCTACATGTGTACGCATAACTTACCGTCTCCACGTCGTGGTGTAGTTTGTTATTCAACACTTCATTATATAGATGGGTATAATAATGAGTATAATTGATGTAAATAATAAATATAACAATTTAATTATTATTTATATATAACATACCAACCAATTACATACTATTTCACCACAAATAGACTAATATTGTCACTCGTGCATACGAATGGATTACCGTCTCCACGACGCGATGAGATTTCATTAACCGTCATAACCATTCAAGAATAATATTTATTTTATGATAAAAAAATAATTTTTAAGAATGTAATAGCATTCTGGATATGAATTAAATAAATTCTATCCATATTAATCATGACTTACGTAACAAAACATATACAGGAAAACAAATCAGTTAACACCCGAAACCATGATACTACTAAAATATTATTAACGAAGCAATATTATATGATCATATAGGATATAATATTTATGTATGTGGTTCTTGTTTAATTTAATATCAATTATTTAACTTTTATACATTATTTTAACGTACCCTTGACTAAGGAAAAGTACTACCTAAGGTTTAATTTTACAATCTCTTTATTATCGGAGGTTATTTATACGTAAATATCTACTAGGACTTCTTTATTGTCCACATTTGTGTTTCTTAAAAATGTATTTCAAAAAAATACTTTTTCTTAGAATATGGGTAAAATTCATTTATACGCTTATTGTACATTTTTTAAAATGTTTGAAAATTAATATTTTCAACAGTTTTCAAACAAGGTACTTTATGACCTTTTCGACAAATTAAGAAATGAAATTTTTTTAACATATAGAGTTGGTACATAAATTGTATGGAATTATAACCCCTTTGAAGATTCCATTTCAAGCTTATATGAATATTTTCAACATAAATTTTTTCTTTAATAATTATGTGAAATTTAAATTATTTCAATTTAGAAAGATATATTTCTCTCAAATATTTTTTGTATTGATTTCATCTATGTCAACACTTATTGTTGGATTTTAGGTTTAATTGAAGTTGATTTATTATGATAAAATATTTCATATTGTATTGATTGTTTTATGATATGTTTGACTTTGGATATTCTATTTTTATTATATTCATGGTTTATGCGTAAAGTATTAACATTTTGTATGTTAGTTTAATATGGATGTTAATGTTATGTTTTACCCTTTTCATACGAGGAATGCATTGGATGTAGTGAGTTATGGGTGGGGACCGCTATAGCCCCCTGATGCATCAATAGGCCTCATGAGACAAACTAGATTCTTGGGACAAGTCCTTGATAATATTTTTATTTACAATCTTGGAATGAGGCCTTGACTATGTGGTTATGACGTCTAGCATCATATATTCCATAACTATGAGATTATATATTGATATTACATGTGATTATTCATCTAGTAGAATATCCATGTGAATAATTAAATGGAATTATTTGATTTATCTTTTCAATATTATGATGAAGTTTATGTTTAAAAGGCTTCTGATTTAGTCTTATACATTGGATTAATTTTTTTTTTATTTATGATAGTATCTATTATATTGTTATCCTTACTAACTAGCTAAGATCACCTCTTTCTTATGATTAATTTTTTCCAGTATGTGAAGAAGTATATTATGAATGGACTGTAGGGATAGGCTAAGGGATATGAGTGTGTTCATAGAAGAAACAATGTTTCTTTTTTAATAATGTAATGTAAAACTTATGTATGTATCTCATACATACAAGGATACTAAACTGATCAGTCGTTCTGGACATGATCTCTTATAATCAGTCCTATCTTATGTAATAATTCACCGACTCTGGGTAACTGGTGTCGGGGAATTACATAATTGAACTGAAATGAATTTTTAGGAGATATTATGCCTTATTTTCCATGTGATACCTGATGTTGATTTGTAAAAGTATTTAAATGTGAAATGTTATATGAGTGGGTAAACTCATGAAATGTAATTGAATGTGAATAGTTATATGAGTGGGTAAACTCATGAAAATTGAAGCATTCTGAATTAATAAATGGATTGAATGATGAATGATTCCATTTTATTCCATGGATGTTACTCATTGGTTATTAATTGTGTAAGTGGACACCTTCAATGATATTTATCTATGGGTATTGATTTTATGAGATTCCTTGAGCCTTTTACCCATTGGATTTGGCTTGTTAGTGATCGTAGTGGATATGGTCTATTGAAATTCTCCTTGGACCCCAAACCAAGACAAACAATGATTTCATCGTGATGGACCTGGGACTCAACGAGTGTGCCTAGATTCATTATACATTGGATCCAACCTTGTAGGGTCTGATATTTTTGATTATACGACATGATCATGGTAAATTTGACACAATATATTACACAACATGTCCTTTATTGATATGAAATTACAAGTTATACAGCATGGCCCTAGATAATATGAAGTTGTGTATAAATCATTGTTTTTTCTTTTACCTCATTCTTTATTGATATATTATTATAGGAGTTTCATACTTGTTTGAATGGATCCTTGTATGACTATACAATATCACATGTTTTGTTACTTTTTCCTTGGAAACATTACATTAAATACTTACATTCCTATTATATTATGCACTCTACTTTATCTTGTATTGAACATATATTATTTTTATAGATACCTTGGGTGGTGACCTACTGGGATTGAATCTAACACCATGTCCGAGTCATCACAGGGTAATCATAAATACTATTTGTATGTTTTTAGGGATCAGGTTAAGCACCCATAGTTATATATTTCATATTATTCCATGCTTATTAGAAGGATATCCCAGGACAGATCTGATACTTGTAATGTTATTGATAGATAGCGATTAATGGACTTTTGGTATTTTGATACATGTATTGTAGAGATGCCTATATACCGATTTTAGATTATTTTTAGACACATGACATGATCTTCATTGAATATGATATTCCTTATGGAATTGTCAGTATATTGTTTTATTCATATATTATTTTTCTTCCTCTAAAAATTGTTACTAGTCCAGAAGTCATAGTGTATATTCATGTTATTCATCATTTGTTATACTTATTCTACTATTTCACTGTTATAGTCAATCTATTTTGTTGCACTCTAACCAGTAGTAATATTTGACATGTCTAGTTTATTATGTTTTTAAGGTTGATTTATAGTCTAGGGAATACCCTATGTCATCTATCAAGGAGCGTTTATAGGTTTTTAGTGAGTATTTTTTATAAGAGGATCAAAATAAGGGTTGTTTTGAAAATAATTTCAAGAAAGTAACTTAATTTAAAGAGTTATATATTTGAAATACCAAGTGTAATGTGAAAAATATGAGATAAATAAGTGGCCATTACTATGTTACGACAACACTTGAAGTATTCCTCATTCTTAATTTATTATTAGGTTTTAGGGTAATTCGTTGGTTGATGGTTAACCAATATCTTGGGTACCCACAAGCCTTTTAAAATGATGCGATTAGAACTAAACCTTGACATAAAAATCGTGAAGTAATGTTCCAACCAATAAGAATGATTTATGTTTTGTAAAGTAAAATTTAAATCTCACATGGTACGGAAAGAAAAGGGTTTTTATGTGGTCCAATCATAACATCACAAGACAGACACTTAAAATCACACTCCAATCATTTATAAAATAAAAAATATTTCAATTAAATACATCAAAACAAGTTAATATACATATGAAAGAACAATTCAAACCATAATCCACACCAAACCAGTAGATAATTATGTGACGTAACTCCCTCTTCAAGTGTGTAGCTCCCTCGAAATGATCACTCACCGCTTAGCTCAACATCAGGAGGAGGAATCTCAGGTGGAACTCCTTCTTAATTATTTATCCCCCTATTAGTATAGTGGCCTCAATAACATATAGGATTAGGAAGATACTCTTATAGGACTCCAAAATGGCAGACCTTGTCCTTCTGGTCGAAATTGAAAATGAGGTTCCCATGGTGCCTTTTTATAGCCAAAATGGAACATGGTTTTGAGAACCCTATTTTTGAGATACCACTTGTGTCTTTGTTTTGGAATAGTATAAATTCATATCTCAACTTGACCAAAATATAAGAGTTGTTTTCCAGCCACTTGAATATCTTCATGTCAAATTTGGGGGCCATAAGAGAAATATATTGGGAGATATGGTCAAAAAAACAAAACCAAACTTTTGAATTTGGGCAGATTCTGTCCCCTGGACATAATTGTTCGGATGGGACATTGTATGGAGGAATGGGTCTTCGGATACTTGAGAAGTGTTGTATACCATGATGTTTTGTAGGTCCCACATAGGTTCAGCCCATTTGGATGCATGAAGTTCTCGTACTACGAAAACAGTTGAAATATGTCCATGGGATGCCATCCAGTTTAGCCCATTTTTCGTCTAGATGATCTTTGGGGCCTCCAAATCACCTCCACCTTCAATGAAAATATCAAAAAAACTATAATTTAGATTTTTAACCTTGATAAACACAAAATAATTGAATCTAACATGAAGTGAAATCTGTTATTATATTTTTAATTTATAATACATGTTCAGCTTAAAACAGTGGTGTAAGGTTGAAAATAAAATAGTGAATCACAGTGCGATCACACCCCCATACCTAAACATTTTCACTCCTGGGAAAAGTTACATTTTTAGAAATTATGAATCTATATATTACCAACATCATGAAGATTTAACATTTCAAGAAATTTTAATTCATTAAAGTAATGTGATCAATGAACAAACCACACCTAGGAGTTCTTCATAGTGAAAATGGTAAATGATGTATCATAAATCATATCATAGTAAAATTCAAAGATATTTGTGATACCAAATTGAAAAAGTAATTCATAAGTCAACCATGCCACTAAATCTCCTTGTGTGTGTTTGAAACCCATTCCATTCTATTCTTTCCACTTCCTGTCCAATAAATATAGGTTATTTTAACATTGTTTAGCTGAAATGATTTTTTCCACCAAACCTTCCCTATATCCTTTACAATCATATTATAATACCCACTCACTTAAAAATTCCATGAAGTCAAAACATAAGCTCCCGACCTAGATATCCCCATATGTTTCAAATTTCATCACTCCCCTCATTTATTATTTTAGTTTTTTTCAGAAGTTTCATTTCCAAAAAATCTCACACTCATCTCCCAAACCTTGATTAATCTCCTCAAAACAATAATTTCTATAGTTATAACAAGATAAAAGGTTTAGGAGGAGTGGTTTTTTCATCCCCAATACACAACCCAGTTTTGATTGATTTTTTAGGGTGTATAATAGTCTGATAACAGGTACACATGCATAGGTCCATCTGGTACAATAATGAAACATAATGGATAAGGAAAGAATGTATGGAAATTTAATTTTAAGCTAAGAAATATTAACTTAACATATATTTTCCTTCTTTTAAGTAAGAAATATTCACAATTTGTGTTTTGGTGAAAAAATGTGTGGAGATACAAGTGCCATAGTTTTCCCAAAAACTACTCACACAAGGGGAATCAATCATCTCAATGGTTTTGCAGAGATACAAATATTTATATCATTGACAGAAAACCAATTCACCAAAAATCACTCCCTAATGTTAAATTCATACAAACATTTATTCCACAACAGCATCGGGTTTTCATCAAATGTTAAATCAATATGGAATCAAAAATTTCAACATGCATTTTCAGTAAGTTCCATGATTTTGTAACCATAAGGGGGGGAATTAAAAATACCATAAATAAGGTGAAAATGAGAATAAAAAAGAATGATGATTAAAGTCTTAATGAACTGAACAAGATGGTGAAAAGTGAAAATACCATAAAGAAGGTGAAATGAGAAGAAAGAAAAATGAAAATGAAAATTCCAAACTAACCTAGGAATGTACCCATCCCCCCTAGACTCCTAGAGTGTAAAGTTTCCTCGCTATAATAAAATAGAATATGGGAGGTAAGGATAAAACCTGGAGGAATTTATTGGTATGTTGCTTCTTAAACCTGGAGGTCCACCATTCAGGACTCCAAAAGGGATTCATGGAAGAGTTTTATCCTCTTCCCATTGAAAATGAAGGTTTATTTATTTTATTCATTTTGAACCTGAAGAAAACCAAATGGAGATACATTAGAAATAGTTTTTGGTCTGAACCAATGGGAATGAATCTTACCTAGATGCAAAATCAGTCTTGAATTGTAGAGGATGATTTTTTTCCCAATGTGGAATTTACTATGAAGGATGATACGATCGTGGGAAGCCTAGGTTCTCTCCTTATAAATCCTAGAGTTCTCATATTCATCACTTCTCATTTCCTCTATCTCCTGAATTTGCAGCTTCCTTTGAGAACCTAAACCAGAATAATTAGAATTTCATTGTTTGATGACCGAGTAAGCCCAGTGCTCAATCTAAATAAGAATGTGATAAGTCTTTCCAAACACAAGCTGATATGGTGACATTCCAATGGGTCTTTGGAAATTATTAGGGTAGTCCCATACGGAATCATCGAGTTTAAGACTCCAATCATTTTATTAGTTTGAGACTTTTTTCAAAAATTTATTTTACTTCTATATTTGACACCTTAGATTGATCATTGATCTCTGGGTGATAAACAGTAGACACTCAATGATCAAACCCATACAGACATAAAAGATATTGCATTGTTAGATTGCATAAATGAGAACTTGTGTCACTGATGATGAACCTAGGTAATCCAAACCTACAAGAAATTTGGGTTCTCAAAAACTCTAAAACTACCTTAGAATCATTAGTCCTTGTAGCTCATGCCTCTACCGATTTTGTAACAAAATAAATTTCTAGAAGAATGTAAAAGTTTCCAAAGGAATTGGGAAATGGCCCCATAAATTCAATACACAAACATAAAAAATATCATGAAAGAACAATGGTTGTTGTGGAAATTTATTTATTTTAGACACACTACCCATTCACTGACAATGAGGATAAGATTTACAAAAATCATGGGCATCATGAAAAATTGTTGTCTAAAAGAGACCATAATCATGGTCTTTGCGAGTAGTCCATTGGGGACTAATGTGGCCCCCAAAATCCAGAGTGTGGAAGAATCTAAGGATAAACTGAAACTCTCTATCAGGAATACAATTCATAAGGGCATGATCACTACATGTGTTCCAGAGGTGGGGGTCATCCCAAATGTACCAATGAGACTCATTTTTTAGATTAATAGCTTGGTTTTTGTTGAAATTAGTCTGAATGAAATATGCTACCAAATAATTTTCAATTTCAGCATACCAAGGAATAACATTTTTCTCTCATTAAAATTTCTCATCAGGTAACATATCATTTATAAGAATACAGGGGGATGATTCAATGTCCGAGGATGGGGGAATCACACTGATATGGTCATCCACTACATTCTCTACTCCTTTTTAATCTCTAATTTATTGTTCGAATTATTGAAGGAGTAGCATCCAATGAATGATACATGGTCTGGCTTCTATTTTATTAAGGATATACTGGATGGTTGTATGGTATGGGAACATAATGACTTTGGGACACAAAAATTATGACCTGAATTTTTACAAGGCAAGCACAATGGAAATAATTTTTTTAGGTCATCTGTAGTTTTCATGGGAAGGGTCCAAAGTACGTGAGGCATAGGCAATTATATGTGGAGCTCAATCGACCCATTGTGAAACGACTACCCCAACAGTATAGTTAGATGCATCACACATGATCTCAAATGGTAAATCCCACCAGGTATGTTGGATTACCGGGGGTGATGTGAGACTTAATTTTATCTTATTAAAATCTTCTTCACATTCATTATCAAAAACATATTCCTTTTTCTTTTTATAGTATCCGGTAGAGGGGGAGTTCAATCGTACTAAAGTCACGAATGAAAAGCCGATAAAATTCAGCATGACCTAGGAAAGACCACACATATTGTATATTTTTGGGGAATGTTAGGGAATAAATGACAGCCACTTTTGATTTATATACTTGGATACCATCCCCAGAAATTACATTTCCCAAAAAAATACCTTGTTGCAAAATTAAATGACATTTCTCATAATTTAATATGAGATTTTTTTCAATATAGTGACATTTGACTGAAGCAAGACTAATCAAACATTCACAAAAATAGGATCCATACATAGTGACATCATGTGTGAAAACATCTATGAAATTATCTAAGTAATCTGAAAGAATACTTACCAAGTCACACACCGTTTTTTTTCTTTTCTGTCATTGTATTGATCCGGACTATTAGAAATACCGATCCTTTTCATGGGTATTTGATGAGATATAACTTGAGTTTTTAAGTTTCATATATGTCTAACCACCCTAATTTAGGATCCCCATTGTTTGTTTTGTATTTTTTTAAGAAAGGGTGGTTACTTCATGATTTGGGCCAACCGTGAGCCCATTCCCAGTTTTAAAAACCGAATTTTTTTCTTTTATAACTCTTTTGTTTTTCATCCTTTTTCACCCATTAAACTTCACATTTGTCCTATACTGATGTATTAAAACTTATTTATCCTTTTGGACCCATTATAAATTCATAGGCCGGGTGAATTTGGGTTACTCATTTAGGTATTGGGCCAGCCCATGGGCCCATTTCCTATTTAAAAAAAATAATTTGTTTCATTTATATCTTTTTCAATTTTAACTATTTTTCGGTGATTCCACCTCCCCATCGAATCCAATAACCCTATCCTAACCCTCATAATCGATTGTACCTCTTTGTATCTCATATTGGTCGCGTATAAGGGCGAATGTTCTCTACATTCCTCAAAACGTCCAGAATTGAGAAGGTAAATTGTTTCACCCATAACGGATTAAATTCGTATTCTTTTGGCCACAAATCTTCTTCCCCTGGTTCATCCATGACTTAGAGGTCTCTCCAAGAATTTTAAAGACATTCCCTTTTCTCTAGGGCTTCAGATCTAATGGATGATGAAGAGTTTTCTATGATGAAAGGTGAGATTCCTTCTCCTTTCGTCTTCCTCTTCCCCCTCCTTTCATTATTTCTTGGTTTTATATTGTACCCTAGTCTTTATCGACCTAGTGTTTTGTTATAACATGTTTTTTTATGGGGCTTCTGTTTGTTTACGTCTGATCTTTATAGTTTTATGGTTTATAAACCCACGGCGGGTGATTTCGGGTGTGCGTTTCAATTACGCCAAAGATTTGAGGTAGGATACCCCTTGCACATGACTTTATTATTTAAGTTTCATAATTTTATTATATTTATCACCAGATATATATCTTTATTTTTTTTAATCCTTTGAATAATTTTATTGGTGTTCAAAGTGGTTGTTTAATCATTGGTTTGTGAACGGTAGTATTGTTTTGTCATGAAAGTTCTCAACAAGTGTTTGTTTAAATGTTCCGTTATCTATTGCAAATATTTTGTGAGGTTTATAACCTGTTCTATGGTATTTTTAACTTGTTACAGTATCTTGAATGAAAATACAGCTTTCAATTGGTGTTTTATTCCTTTTCAGGTACTTAAAATAAATTGTTTTGTTTAAAAAGGGCATGTCATGTGTTCGGTAAATTGCCCGGTTGGCTTTTATGTGTGATGTGTGATCTAAAAGTTATTTGTTTGGATTTATAAAGGATTTGGAATAACTATAAATGGTATTTTTGGGTAATTATATGGATTTCCTATTTGTATTCATTTTTACAATCAAGTGGGTTTTGATTTACAATATATTTTGGCCCGAGTTTCCCAAAAATGGACTATTTCACATCTTTATGAAAATGGTTGTGTTTTGAATATGTAACCTGATTATTATAAGAGATTTATGAATGTGGTTTTATTCTGTAAATTTTGTTTATACAGATCCTTAATAGAATTAAAATTCATACCTTCGTCAAAGGATAGTTTTGAGAAAATAATTAAAGGCCCGTTTGGCATTTCCTAGAAATGAAGGAGTGTTTTACTTGTATATAACAATTTGTGCAATTGGGATTGTTTTATGGTCCATTAAATGATTTTATTAAATGTTTATTGGGATTCCAAATATGATTTGGTTTGGTTATGATGTGTGTTTATAATTTAAAGAGTGTTTTTGAAAGAGTTTTATGTGCAAAGCCTCAATACACTTCATGAAATTGTTTTACCAAAATATTTAGCGGTTTGTTGATTAGTGTAAGAAATGTGAAGAATGATTATGGGATGTTTGTGTTTTTATGGTTTTGGAATGGAATGGGGATGTGAAATGTGTATTTAATAATATGTGTAACTTTATTGATCACTAAAGGGAATCCCAGGTATCTATGTGGGCGGACGTGTACTAGTATGCTAGTGATTCTGTGGGGGTTGGCCCCTGCTTCACGTAGCAAGTTTGACGATGACAACACTAACTAAACTATGATGATGATGATTATTGGGGACCACTATGTTATGGGTATGTTCCCTACTAGTGGCTCGTGCACGAGAACGAATATTTATTATGGTTACTTTCACCGAGATACGAGGTACCTGGGGCTCACAACTAACTAGTGCCTAGGAGTATTCCTGTGACTAGTGCTCATTGGATATTTTGTACTCACCGACGGCATACGATGTGTTTGGTTGGTAGATTCAGTAGTATATGCTATTTATTTTAATGTTAAAATTCTTTAAAGCAGCCCTCTTGAAAACTATTTTCATTTTGAAGTTTCACCTCTTTGAAAATAATTGTTACTTGCATTTTTGTTTATTAAACATGCATGTTTTTGTCTGATAATTATTATAGAATGGAACATCATTTGAAAACCATAGTTTCAAATCTTGAATTTAAAACTATAAATTGATGTTTCTTTTATTTTAAAGTAATGTGCATTGGGAATAGAATTCCGGTATAACCTACTGAGTTTTAATACTCACGCCTATAGTCTTCTTCTTTATTTAGCCCTCATGCAGGTTTCATCTTTAGTTCGATCACCTTGGGCGACTTTTTATCGTTGTGTTGGACAGTGACCAGAAGTGTCACATTGAGTTATTTTTTCATCGGGATTTTTCAGTTGAGTTGTTGGGTTTGTTCTAATTTTAGTTTCTTGCACAAATAATATTTAGTTCAATTTTTATATAAATTCATTTTGGGTTGTCCGTTTATTTCCGCTGTTTGTTTGATTGTTTATATATGGGCGAAATCGTTCCCATGTGTACTCTATTGATGCCCTTGGTGCTTGTCACCATCCCGAGAGGATCGGGAATGCCTCTCGGGACTTGTCGCGGGCTGCCCTGGGTGACCGGTTCAGGGTCGACTCGGGCTGGTTCGTGACAAAATGGTATCAGAGGAGGTTGGCTCTTAGCAGACCTTTCTTTTAGAGTGCCCTTGTTATTTTGGGGATGTCAAGGTAGATTGAGTAGTATTGTTGGGACTTGAGGGTTAAGTGCAAGAAGAGCTTCGCGAACTCTTTCTTGTTCTAATCCTCGGGTTTCCATGGGAGTCCAGTTTTATTAGTGTCCATATTTCAAGTTGATTGTTTGGTATTGGGATATGACAAGGGGAGTCTGACCAATGGCCTTCGTAAGCTCACAGGGCCTGGAAAACCATGTGGAGCTGGGGGAATGGTCCTAATAAGTCTCTCTGTGTTGGTGTTGTGCTTGGCATATGGCCACCAACCATATGGTCAAGTCACCCACCGACACTATTTCCCTTTTTTTGGGTCTCTTGAACCTTTCATGAATTCTGAATTTTTGTTTTTAAAATCCGTGTGTGAGAATTTTGGAAATGGGTTTTATTGTAAGGATTATATTTTGAAAAGTGAAAAAATTTGTTTTTCAATAATTAAATATAAGAATGGTTTTTGGAGGTTGTGTTTTTGTGGGAAAAAATGGAGGGAAGCAGAAATGATTTAAAGGGATTGGATTATCCATAATCTAAACTTTTGGTTTGTTGAAATTAAAAGTTTTTGAAATTGGGAATCATTTTAAAGTGATTCTGGATATTTTTTTACATGGGGTATTTTAGGATGTTATAACGTTTTTGAATCGGATAAATTAGTTTTTGAAATTATTTTTGATTGGTTGGTGTTTTACTAGAAACATTATTGGTCTCAATGGACCTCGGATTATGAAAATATACATTGCTGATTTTTTTTAAAAAAATAATGTGAAGGGGTTGTTTGGAGTGGATTGGTTATTTAAAAAGTTTTTAAAAATAAAAAGGGGTAGGTTTTCAGGAAAATGGTTCTTAATTAATTGTGGTTTTTTTTTGTGAAACATGAAAATGTTTTTTGACTTGGTGGTTGGTGTTCCTTTTGAAGGTAAATTGTTTTTTTAATTATGATGTTTAATTTTAGCCTTTGGTGTTTTCATGGGTGCTCACATGCATGGTTTTATTTATATTTAGAAGTATGGACTATATGGTATGGTGGTTGGGTGTCAGGGGTGGCATGGAAATGTGCATGTGGATGAGACTTCATGAAACACCATTGGTGAATGTGAAAACCCACCATGTTAGTTTGATTTTTCAAAATTGCATTGAGCTGAAAATCATGGATTTTTTTTTAAAAACCAATGGTTATGTGCCTTGATTTTTCTATGTCTTATAAGAGTTGTTTATTTGGTTAGCTTCCATGTGATCTAGAATTCATACTCTTGTTCTATATAGTGATGAGATCTTGTTGGTGGCACGGTTTTGGAGTAATTTTCATTGGGTTTCTAAAAATGTCTTTGATGTTGTGATGTGGCCATGGATAGTTCTGCGTTGGAAATCTTTCCTGCTAATCAACCTAATGATTCCTTTCAAATTTTAAATCCACCTCTTTTGATGATGCCTCAACTTGTTTGATGGAATAGAGAGCTGTTTGGGATCTATTAAAAGTGCATCTAGGTCATGATAATTCTTTTGGACAGAGCAGTTGTGTTCAGTGATGTTGATGTGTTTCATCGTATTCTTTGTCCATTATACCCCTAGTTTGGAGTGAGATAGAATTTTGATATGTATCTATGAGTTCCTATTTATATGAAGGTTTTTTTTGCGATCAAGTGTGGGGTTTTTGAGTGGTGTGATCCTTATCACCTGACTGCAGTGCAGCAAATGCTTTAAGAATCAGGGCTCCAACCATAGGCCTTGGAGTGAAGCTTTTCACGCAGTCAAGAAATCAACAGAGGTGTGGAGTGCAAGATTATGATCCTTACTCCTCTGTTTTGGTAAGTTAGTTACTATGTCAATGTTTTGGTTCTTCATTTCTATGAATTTCCCTTTGTCGCAACAAGCGTGGTGGACTTAACCCCTCACACAGTGTCTATGGTTATTCCTTCATGGATGTGGGTTTTCAATAAATGTATCTGTGTGGACCACCTGTAAAACTCAGATGCAGTCTTGGTGTTACCTATTCATAGTGGGAGAGTTTTGGGTAGTTTCTTTGTTTCTTTTGTTGTTTAAGTGGCCAAATTATTGGGTCCCCTTCCCTCTCATCCCCAAGTGATGGGGGTCCATAATTGTGCTGAATGTGTCGACCACGTTATTGTCCCCTCCATTTGGGAGTGGGTGGTTTATATTTTCATCATTTAAATATATTAACTTGGTATAATAGTTTTTTGTAGGAGGGGTTTTTTTGGGCTTGTGTGAGTGAGTCCCAACTCTAGCTCATGTTCAATTCTTGTCTATTCATTGCTAGTTGGTTTCTAATGGTGGGGAGACCCACCATGGGTCTCCTAGATTTTCATCCTAAGAACATTTCTAGTTATAGTTGATTCTTAATCGTGGGGAGTACATTATGGAATCCTTAGGTGTTGTTTTTTTTATCCAGAAAGTGTTATGGCTTTCCGGGGGCGGAAAGTTTTAATGGTGGGGAGAATTGTCACACACGGTTTTTTTTCTTTTCTATCATTGTATTGATCCGGCCCATTAGAAATACTGATCCTTTTCATGGGTATTTTATGAGATATATCTTGAGTTTTGTGGTTTCATATATGTCTAACCACCCTAATTTGGTATCCCCATTGTTTTTTAGTAGTTTTTGAAGAAAGGGTGGTTACTTCATGATTTGGGCCAACCGTGAGCCCATTCCCAGTTTTAAAAACCGAATTTGTTTCTTTTATAACTCTTTTTTTCATCCTTTTTCACCCATTCAACTTCCAACATGTCCTATACTGATAAATTAAAACGTATATATCCTTTTGGATCCATTATAAATTCATAGGCCAGGTGAATTTGGGTTACTCATTTAGGTATTGGGCCAGCCCATGGGCCCATTTCCTGTTTAAAAAAATAATTTGTTTTGTTTATATATTTTTCACTTTTTACTATTTTTCGGTGATTCCACCTCCCCCTCGAAGCCAATAACCCTATACTAACCCTCATAATCTATTGTACCTCTTTAGATCTCATATTGGTCGTGTGTTAGGGATAATGTTCTCTGGTTTCCTCAAAACGTCCAGAATCGAGAAGGTAACTTGTTTCACCCATAACGCATTCAATTCATATTCTTTTGGCCACAAATCTTTTTCCCCTGGTCCGTCCAGTCCGTAGGAGTCTCTACAAGAATTTTCAAGACATTCCCTTTTCTCTAGGGCTTCAGATCTAATGGAGGATGAAGAGTTTTCTATGATGAAAGGTGAGATTCCTTCTCCTTTCTTCTTCCTCTTCCCCCTCCTTTCATTATTTCTTGGTTTTATATTGTACCCTAGTCTTGATAGACCTAGGTTTTTGTTATACCATGTTTTTTATGGGGTTTCTGTTTGTTTAGGTCTGATCTTTGTAGTTTTATGGTTTATAAACCCACGGTTGGTGATTTCGGGTGTGCGTTTCAATTACGCCAAAGATTTGAGGTAGGATACCCCTTGCACATGACTTTATTATTTAAGTTTAATCATTTTATTATATTTAACACCAGATATATATGTTAATTATTTTTTTTAATCCTTTGAATAATTTTATTGGTGTTCAAAGTGGTTGTTTAATCATTGGTTTGTGAACGGTAGTGTTGTTTTGTCATGAAAGTTCTCAACAATTGTTTGTTTAAATGTCCTATTATATTTTGCAAATATTTTGTGGGGTTTATAATTTGTTCTATGGTATTTTTAACATTTTACAGTATCTTGAATGAAAATATGGCTTTCAATTGGGGTTTTATTCATTTTCATGTACTTAAAATAAATTGTTTTGTTTAAAAATGGCATGTCATGTGTTCGGTAAATTGCCCGGTTGGCTTTTATGTGTGATGTGTGATTTAAAAGTTATTTGTTTGGATTTATAAAGGAATTGGAATAATGATAAATGGTATTTTTGGGTACTTATATGTATTTCCAATTTGTATTCGTTTTTACAACCAACTGGGTTTTGATTTACAACATATTTTGGCCCGAGTTTCCCAAAAATGGACTGTTTCACATCTTTATGAAAATGGTTGTGTCTTGAATATGTAACCTGAGTATTATAAGAGATTTATGAATGTCTTTTTCTGTTTTAATTTGTGTTTATACAGATCCTTAATAGAATTAAAATTCATACCTTCATCAAAGGATAGTTTTGAGAAAACAATTAAAGGCCTGTTTGGCATTTCCTAGAAATGAAGGAGTGTTTTACTTGTATATAACAATTTGTGCAATTGGGATTGTTTTATGGTCCATTAAATGATTTTATTAAATGTTTATTGGGCTGCCAAATATGATTTGGTTTGGTTATGATGTGTGTTTATAATTTAAATAGTGTTTTTGAAAGAGTTTTATGTGAAAAGCCTCAATACACTTCATGAATTTGTTTTACCAAAATATTTAGTTGTTTGTTGATTAGTGTAAGAAATGTGAAGAATGATTATGGGCTGTTTGTGTTTTTATGGTTTTGGAATGGAATGGGGATGTGAAATGTGTATTTGATAATATGTGTAACTTGATTGAGCACTAAAGGGAATCTCGGGTATCTAGGTGGGCGGACGTGTACTAGTATGCTAGTGATTCTGTGGGGGTTGGCCCCTGTTTCACGTAGCAATCTTGACGATGACAACACTAAATAAACTATGATGATGATGATTGGGGACCACTAGGTTATGGGTATGTTCCCTACTAGTGGCTCGTGCACGAGAACAGATATTTATTATGGTTACTTTCACCGAGATACGAGGTACCTGGGGCTCACAACTAACTAGTGCCTAGGGGTATTCCTGTGACTAGTGCTCATTGGCTATTTTGTACTCACCGTCGGCATACAGTGTGTTTGGTTGGTAAATTCAGTAGTATATGTTATTTATTTGAATGTTAAAATTCTTTAAAGCATCCCTCTTGAAAACTATTTTCATTTTGAAGTTTCACCTCTTTGAAAATAATTGTTACTTGCATTTTTGTTTATTAAACATGCATGTTTTTGTCTGATAATTATTATAGCATGGAACATCATTTGAAAACCATACATTCAAATATTGAATTTAAAACTATAAATTGGTGTTTCTTTTATTTTAAAGTAATGTGCATTGGGAATAGAATACTGGGCTAACCTACTAAGATTTAATACTCACGCCTATAGTCTTCTTCTTTTTTAGCCCTCGTGCAGGTTTCATCTTTAGTTCGATCACCTTGGGCGAATTTTTATCATTGTGTTGGAGAGTGACCAGAAGTGTCACATGGAGTTATTTTTTCATCGGGATTGTTCAGTTGAGTTGTTGGTTTTGTTCTAATTTTAGTTTCTTGTACAAATAATATTTAGTTCAATTTTTATATAAATTCATTTTGGGTTGTCCGTTTATTTCCTCTGTTTGTTTGATTGTTTATATATGGGCGAAATCGTTCCCCTGTGTACTCTATTGATGCCCTTGGTGCTTGTCACCATCCCGGGAGGATCGGGAATGCCTCTCGGGACTTTTCGCGGGCTGGCCTGCGTGACCGGTTCAGGGTCGACTCGGGCTGTTTCGTGACATACCATGCATTTCTAGAAAGTACCTAGAACACTGCACAGACCAAATAAAATCCCCCTATATGAAATTGTTCCAAAGGGGAAAGTGAAAGTTTTATTTTCCTAATTCTCAAGGTAAATATGAATCTAAAAGTATCCAGAATACTCATCAAGGAAACAGTAGTGGGACTTACCCTCTAGACTCTCTATAATTTGGCCAATAAATGGAAAAGGCAAATGGACATTCCTAGTGTGTTAGTTTATTCAGTGATAGTCTATGAAAACATGCCAACTATTCTTCACACAAGTTGGAACCAATTCATTATTTTCATTTTTTGATTACTGTATGTCCAGTTTTTTTAGAAACTAATTTAATTTGACTGTCCCATTGGCTGTTAAAGATGGGGTAAATGATTCCATCAGCCAATAATTTTTTAACATAATTTTTAACTGCATATAAGAGGTTTGGGTTCAGTCAAATTTTTTCCTACCTCACTTTTTTTGCCTCGTCAATTAACAAAATATGATGTATACAGACAGATGGGATAATACTATGAGTTTCTGAAACAATCAATCTTAATTCTTGTTTATACTCCCTCAAAAGTTCAACCGGTCACAATTCATGCTGAGGAGGGAGTGAACTAGCAATAATGATGTGAAAACTATTTCAATTATCAAGATATAAATATTTTAAATCTTGAGGTATTTGTTTGAGTTCCATTTCAAGTGGATTTTTTATTTATGGAAGTCTGTGTGAAAGTGAGAGGTCACTAATCTCATCTAAATGATCAATGTTATCATCCTCAATAGAGTAATGAGCTTTTACAAGCTTAGTGGTATCATTGATGGTCATTGGATCCTCAGTGTTCAAGGAATTATCAATTAATAAACATGCATAAAACTTTTCTAGACCACTACAACAATCAATGCAAGATTCATTACAATGAATTTCAATCATGGATGAAAAATCCGAAAGGGGTTCTGGTGAATGTTAATAAGTGTTTTCGGGGAAAGGGAGTACATTCATTGAATTAATATAGGGAGATGAATGTTCTTTTGAGCGGTGATTCATGGAATCAATAATGTTCAAATAGACTATGACACCACCAAACTCCATAGATAATGTTCCATTATGGACATTAATTATGTTTTTTGTGGTTTTAAATAATGTTCTCCCCAATATAATTGAGGCATGTCCATTCATCATATCATCTTCCATTTTAAGCACATAAAAATCAGCATGAAAATGTAAATTTTGAACCCTCACAAGAACTTCCTATAACATGCCAAATGGATGTGTTGTACTCCGATTTTCTAGCTAAATGACTATTCTAGTGGGATTTAGTTCACCGACCTGCAAAGAAGAGTAAATAGAGTGGGGAATCACATTAATAGAAGCACCTAAATCAACCATAACGTTAGAAAAATAATACTCCACTATGGTGTATGGAATTGAGAATATCTCAAGATCATTACATTTGGTAGGCAGTGAAGGATCTATCAATGCGGATACATTCCTCCCCAAACATACCTTCTCATCACCACGATGTCTCCTTCAATGTGTACACATCTCTCTTAAAAACTATTCATATCTTGGAATTCGTTTCATAGTATCAGTCAAGGGTATGTTTACCTGCACTTTTTTGAACGTCTCCAAAATTTACTTATCAAGTTCAGTTTCCTTTTTTTTCTAGGTTGGGTGGAACTTCAGGGAAATTCAAGAGTAATAAGTTGGCTAGGAGACTCATACATATAAAAACACTTTACTTTGTATGGGATTCTCTCAAGACAAAGTTTTTCAACATTTGGAACATTTTTAATGGTTGGTATGGTGGTTTCTTCAAGAAGGAATGACTCTAATGGAGGATTCATCTACTTTCTAATCGTTTTCCACTCCTAAGGGTGATTTCACAAACATTTCCTTTATCTATAGGTTTGAATAATGGTTGAGATGGTCGTTTACCCAATACGTGACTTTGAATTTCATCCATTGAGTTATCTAGTTGGCTTAATTGGTTTTTTAGGTCTTGTGTGTGTACATTGGTGGTTTTTTGGAATTTGAGATAATTGGCATCCATTTTTTTCATCATATCTTCTAGGATAGGTTCCATATTTGGAGGGGTTTTAGGAAAGGACATTATGTTGGTTGAGGATTTTTGGGTGGTAGTGGTGGAATATTTCTCTACCCTTGTTGTTTCCATTGTTGTTGAGGTTGTTTTGAATACCCCCTTTCCTATAATCTTGGATTTCTTTCCACACAGGGTTGGATGGATAGTAAGGTTCTTTCTGAAAGGGTTGGTTATAGGGGCAGCCAAGAAATATTGTCTCACAACTCTCATAAGTTTCTCTCAATTAAGGAAACCGGTCAGAGTAGTGGGTATTAGAAGATAATATACCACAATGGATATGATGAGGAGATTGGGATTTCTATTGGGAAAGATCATGTTTTCAAAGAAGGGCACTAACCTCTTAGAGCATCTTTTCCACCTTCTTCTCAACTTTGGTACTTTTCACATCATGGACACCTAGAATGGGTATATTGGACATTGTACCAAATATTTGGGTGTTCTGTTCCATGTTCTCAATCAGAGTAATGGTAGAAATTGGGGTCTTATCAACTAGCGCACCACCTGCATCAAAATCAATCATGTTTCTATCAATAAGAATTATAACTTCATAAAAATATTGAATTAAAATTTGATCACTTATTTGGTGGTGTGAGAAACTTGAAAATAACCTTTTAAAGAATTTCCAATATTGATGTAATGTTTCTCTTTGTAAATACCTTATACCACAAATTTCATTCCTTATAGTTTCAGTCTAAGATTCTAGGAAATATTTTTCATGAAAAAGGTGTTTCATGTTTGCCCAACCTATAATTGGTGAATTAACATCGTAAATATTGTCTATTGCAGTGTCTTCTAATGAAAATGGGAATTATCGAGCCTTTACATTTTCTTCATCCACATTATCAGGTTTTAAAGTAGAAAACATAGTATGAGATTCTTTTAAGTGTTTATGTAGATCTTCTTGTGAAATTATATGAAATCATGGTAATAAGTGAATTAAACCTTATTTAAGTTCAAAATTGGGTGTCTCGCCTTATATTTGAATATATGTTTGTTGGATATCAACATCAGGCAAGGTTAGTTATTTTAGTGTTTGATTGTTTTCCGCCATTTTATACTCATTAATTTTATATTCTAATTTGGTTCGAGAAGAAGATGGATTTATAAAAGTCTCAAGTTGTGGTGTGTCCTCCTTCAAAGAGTTTTCATGTGCATATAGTTGTCACTGATGTAGGATCCTATCCAGTTCGGGATAGAAAGGTGGTAAGTATCCTAGAGTAGAACACATCATGCACAGAACCTATATAAGAAATAAATTAGAACACAAATGTATATGCAAAGTTAGTAGATAAACAAATAAATATTCACAATGATTAAAAAATCTTATCAAAAAACACGCACTAAAACCAAAGCACTCCCCAATAACGGGGCCAAAATTTGATCACGCTGTCATGAAACATCAAATTGATTATTTTTTAAAGTTTAGATATAGTATAGGTAAGACCCTAGGTCATATCTCAAGGACCATTGATAGGTTAGTGTGTATTTTTAATAAGAAGTACAAAAGAGGGGGTGATTTTGAAAAAAATATCAAGAAAGTATCTTAATTTAAATAGTTATAAATTTTAAAGACCATGTGTATTGTGAAAAATATGAGATAAATAAGTTATCATTGTTAATTTACTATAACCCTTCATGATTTACTCAATCTCAATTTGTTATTCAGTTTTTCTGTAATCCTTTGGTTGAGGGTTAACCACGATCTTGGGTACCCACATGCCTCTTACAATGATGTCATTAGAACTCAACCTTGACATAAAAATTAAGTAGTCAAGTTCCAAAACCATGCATGATTAATGTTTTGTAAAGGAACATTGAAATCTCAATTTTTTGGCAAAGAAATGGGTTCTTATGTTGTCTAATCGGAACAACACAAGATGCAAACTGAAAACCTCACACCAGTCAGTTATGAAATAAAAAGTTTTTTAATTCAATGAAAAAAAACAAATTAACATACATAAGAAAGAAAAATTCAAACCAAAATATACACTAAACCAGTAGATAATTATGTGTTGGAATTACCTCATCAAGTATGTCACTCCCTCATAATGATCACCCACCACTTAGCTCGACATCGGGAGGAGGAGGAAGCTCTGGTGGAACTCCTTCTTCATTACTGATCCCTCTATGAGGATAGGGGCCTCCAAAACATATAGGATGAGGAGGATACTACTAAAGTACTCCAAAATGGCAGATCATATCCTTCTGGTCAAACATGAATATGGGGTGCATGTGGTGTATTTTTATAGCCAAAATGCAACATGGTTTTGAGCACACTGTTTTTGAAATAACAATTATCTCTCGGTTTTGGAATAGTAGATTCCATATCACCACATGGCCAAAAGAGAAGAGTTGTTGGCCGGACACTTGAATGTCTCCCTATCAACGTTGGTAGCCAATAGACGATTGCATTGGGAGATATGGTCATAATATCGAACAAAGCTTTTGAATTCGGGCAAATTCAATCCCCTAGATAGAATTGTTTGGATGGGCCACCAGATGTATGAATTGGGATTTAGTTCCTTGAGAAGAGTTATAGTCCATTATTTTTTAGAGAGGACCACAACGTTTTAGCCCATTTGAATTCAAAAATGTCTAGTAATACACAAAACAGTAGATAGATTTCCATGGGATGCCATGTAGTTTGGCCCATTTTTCTTCTAGATAATCTCCAGGGCCTCCAAATCACCTCCACCATCAATGAAAATATCAAAAAAAGTATAATTTTCATTTTTAACAGTGATAAAAAAATTAATTGAATCTAAAATGAAGTTAAATTTGTTATTAAATTTAGAATTTACAATAGAAGTTCAGTTTAAAATAGTGGTGTAATGATGAAAATAAAATTGTGATTCACGGTGCGATCAATATTCTACCCATAGACAGACACTATTACCTAACTTCTAGTTAGCATGATATAAATTTTAGGGATAAGAATTTGAGGATATGTGGCCAATCAGGCTTGGGGAACCATTCAGTAGAATTCGGGTATAGAACCTTAAACAATGACTATTCACAGACACATCCATATGTCCATAAATTAATCATCCTCTGAAATAACTCCCCTATGATTAATTTCTCATTTATTTAGGTTTCAATCATCTGTTTATATCTCTTAATAAGATTAAAAAATTCATAAATTAATTAAAATATGATAATCCATTTTCATGAAGAATTTTCTCAATTAAAATATGAATTTCCCTCAACTCTATCATTATCCAACAAGGTTGGTGCTATATATTTCTCAAATAATAATCAATATAGTATTTAGAAATATTGTGGTAAAATTTTATTCCATAATGTTTTTTAAATGCTTAATATGTATTTAAAATATTATTATAAACCTATAATCCATATCTAAATCCATATATACCTCTAAAGAAGTAGGGATGTTTAGAAATAATAATTTAACATTAGTTGAATAAAATTTAACACTTTATGAAAATTATTTTCAAAATTATCCTAGTTTATATTGTTTCGTCATGAGTAAAAATTTAATTAAAAAATTTACTATTAACTATATTATTTCCCTGATGGGCCACACATTTATTTTTTCTAAAAGAAACAATTATTTCTCTGAGTAAATAGATATGTAACATAAAAAAGATTTTTTCCTTTAAGAAAGTTAAATTTTAATGTTTCGACATAGGGAGAATAATAAGTATACATTTTGATATTATTTTTTTATTAATTAGTTAAAATATATTGAAAAAATATTTTAAAAAATCCCTATAGGGTTGGGGGGAAATATTATTTGTGGGTTTATGTTGGTTATGCTTTTTTATATTGAATGAAGAGGGGATATATATCATGAAAAAGTGGTGAAATAGTGGATATAAAAAATTAAATGATTTATGTTGCTTTTAAGAATTATATAAAATACATAAAATAAATAATCATGGATAAATAACATGGATATAATTCAAAATTAATTTCATCTCCCCCACTATTTATATATACACAATTCCTTACCTTACACACACTCCAATTTAATTTCCTTCTTTTCTCATTTAAATTTAATTCCACCACTAACCATTCAATCCATCTCAAACACATTCACCCTAAAACCAACATGTTCAAGAAAAACACTCATTATATCTATATTTCTTATCCATAAGAATTGTTAAATTCCATATCTCTTTTCACCTCCCTATTATCTCTCTCTCTCTCAGTCCCTTACAAGTACAAAAAAACTCTATCTCTCTCTAACAAGAAAAATTATAGACACACAAACATTATCTCTCTCTTACTATTACTCTCTCACTTTTCTATATTAATCTATCATGGTGATGAATTTCAATAATTTTCTGTTTAACATTTTTATCTTTTTTATTAGCTAATTGAATTTAGTTTTTTAGGTTTATATATTTTTAAATGTTAGATATTTGGTTATATTAAAATTGATAGATATTTTTTATGACAATTTCATCTTGGTGTTATTTTATTCACTGTATTTTGAGAAATAAGATGTTATATTTTATTACTATTAGTAATTTAGAAACAAATTCTTGGTGGAATTATATATTTTACATGGAATTGGTGAGAATTAATTGAATTTTTTTTATATTTTAACCAATAATAAAATATTTTTAATAATTACTAATACATTATGATATGAAATAAAATGGTATTGTGTGTTTAGAAAGCTCATACAATATTTATAAAAATTCATCATAGGGTAAGTCTCAACGAAAATAATAAGAAATTATTAATTTTAATTAAATTATATGATACTCCAAAGCTTATTTGGTAAAATACATATGTATATCTTGGGATTATTTAATGCTAACAAATTTTTAGGATCACATGGGAAATGTAATTTTTCTATGTTATTAATGAACTAAGTATTTTGTAGTTATTACTTGATTATTAATTAATTAATAAAAATATTTTAATGTGATTTCCAATTATTTTATATAGATTTTTTTTAATGTCTATATTATCCTTGGGATATTATCATTTTCATAAATATTTTATAAATAAAAAATGTGTCCCTCAACCAGTGTAAGTTGGTATGTGGAATTAGGGAACCAAAAATACTTTTCATTTGATATATTGTCAATAAATAGAATAAATATATAACAAAATACATAAATGGATAACACAAAAAGTAATAAATGGGAAAGATAAAAAATAGTATATTTTGGAGAGACTACAAATATATTAAGGATATTTAATTATTGAGAGTTTAAATTCATATAATTGTATAAAAATGCCAAGACATAATAAAAAATACCATGTAAAAATAATTAATGTCACCTTATTTATAGTATAATGGTTATGTTAGCAAGCATGAAATATTTATGAATGAAGTTTTATATCATTAAAGATATGTACAACTACTCATTTAAGTGTAACATTGAGTACTTGGTATTATAATTTTATATTCTTTAACTATGGTCCAAGATATTTATCAACTGGTTTATGAATATTTATGTGATCTTTGAAATTGGATTGAGTTTTAGAATGATATATATTATTTAATATTAATTATAAAACATAAAAATTATCTAATTATAATATATGTGATTTTTGACTCTGAGTGATTTAGAATCATTATATAAGACATCATACTAAAAAATTATTGGATAAAAAAACTTTAGCCTAACCAAAAATGTTTAACTACAATGAAAACATGCATTGGTGGTTATGTTAGTTCCTATTTAAATAAATTCTCACTATCAATTTTTTTGGTAGTCACCATTATGAGGAATTCAAGATATTTTTATATCTATAGTTTTTTCACACCCATTAGGGTTCCAATATAAAAAGGTAAAATATATTAACTTATATGTTTAAATCAGTTATGATGAAATGGATTTGTTTTTTACACATTATATTACTGGAGATCTACCCAATTCATTTATGAATATTATCTTTCATTTATATAATCCATTAATAAATATAAATGTTTAAAATTTAAATTAGATCCATTGTACTGAATGTTTTAGGATTTAATTTTAAATTTTATATTGAAAATGGGTTTCAAAGGTTTTTAAATTGTTTTGGCTTAGGATAATTGTTAAAACATATGTAATTAAATGTAATAATTTTGAATCATAAATAATATTTTGATATATCATGGTTAAAACATGTTTTCATTGAAAATTTATTGAAATTAATGATTGAAGATGAAATTTGAATTGTTTTATAAATGAATAATTATGAAATTGAGGTGGAACAGATAAATGAAATTCAGGATTATTATAGAAAATCAATTCTATTTTTATGTAGATTTTATCACTAATTTAAACCCACCATAGGATATTTTGGTTAATTCAGAGGTTTTAGTTTATGAATTAGGTTAATGGATGGAGATTTAGAGATATAATGGAGGACATAAAGAACCAAGATCATGTATTTTATCAAAAAATCATAATATAAAAATAATAACTATGATTTATGTTTTTTATTATTTCATTATAAATATCTCAAAGTCCATGAAATGAAAATCCATATCATGGTTCATGTCATATTTTTAAGAAAAATATGCAGTTATCATAGTATGTATATGGGGACTTATTAGGGTTATCATATATATATATATATATTGTAGGAATGAAAATAGTTTTGATTGAATTGGGGTGGTCAAAACTTTCACATAAGTGAATTATTTTAAATTCATTTTTCATTTAATTTCCATTCCAGATTTTGTTTGCGCATTTACTATGCATTTTGGTGGAAATGGTGGGTTTAGAAATTTGGGCCAAACCATAAGCCCATTTCTAGATTTAAAAATAAATTTTTATTTATTATATAACTACTTCTTTTTTCAACATTTTATACCATTTAAACTTTCTAAATGGCATCCCCTAGTATATTAAAAATCACCATATTAATTCGGAATCCCTAGTAATCTATAAAAATGATAGATTTTGGTTTTTTATTAAGGTATTGGGCCAGCCCGAAAGCCCATTTTCTACATTAAAAATATTTTTTAATTCTTTATTATCTCATTCAATTTTTATGTTTTTTGTGATTCCAACACTCACCCGAGCCTATGTACCAATGTCATGATCCCATGCTCCCCTCCCGCTCTTTGGATATCATTTGCATTTGGAATTTAGGTGAAACTTCTCTGGATTTCTCAAATCAACCAAATTTGAATTTGTAAATTGATTCCTTCATAAATCCTTCATTTCTCACTATTTTCCCCATTACACATCTTTAATTATATCCTTATACTTTTTCAAACCTCCCTGGAATGTTTTCCTATTTGAAAATTCAGATACTAGTGTATTTAGGGTGATTTCTCCATGATTCCTTCAAGTAAGTGTTCCTACCTTCCTTTTCTTCCATTTACATAGGGTTTCATCTCTCATTCTTGTTTTTAAAAGTGTACATAAGTTAGGGTTATAATCTAGGGTTTTAAATGGTGTCTTTTTGTGTAATCTTGATATTTTAGGTATCTTTTTACTTCCTTGTGGTGCGACGGTGGTGCGCTTGATGTTTCGCACCAATATTTGAAGGTTTAGACTAAAAAGGTAGGTGGTTCCATGTGTAATCAATTATTGATGAGTTAAATTTTTATATTTACCCATATTACATATTCCTCATATATTGTGTTTGGTGAAAAAACAATTTATGATTTATTTGGTTAAGCATTTAACTTTATAGTTTCATTTTAGCTTTAAATTGGGTGTTTCCATGTGTAACTCTTGGGGTATTATTTTAGTGTATTTTATAACATGTGAAATTGGTTAAATAAATCTTGTTTGGTCTTCCAATTCTGATTTGGTAGGGTCTTGGTGTTCCATTGAGTTTTAAATATGGTATTGAATGATTTTTATATGTAAAACCCTGTTATGCCTCTTGAAAGTGTTTTACGAAAATGTGTGTGTTTTCATCAGCATATTTTGTGGTATTATTCTAGGTTATTTTATAATACTTTATAGTGGTTTATGAAATATTTATAGGGATTCCAATTCTATTTTGGATTTGTATTTCTGTGATGTTGTCCTTGAAATATGGTTCTGAAATGGGTTTTATGTGCAAAGCTTGGGTATACTCCTTAGAATTGTTTTATGAAAGATTTAAATGGTTTAATGATTTATTTAATGGGTGAAACCATATTGGAAAACTATTGTGGATTGTGTATATTATGAAATGGTCCATTTTAAATGTGAAAGGGGGTATCATGTGATGTGTATCATCTTTGAAATGTTTTAAAAAAATGTTTAACGAATTTACCGAAATGTGAAAGAGATGTGAATGTGATGTGGGTTGTTATGTGTGAGTGTAATGTGAAAAATGGTTTTTGTTTATGAAAATGGTATTATGTAACATGTGAGAAGGATGTTTTTTAATGTTTATCATCTTTGGAAAGATTTTATAAATTGTTGATGGATGTGTTGAATTGTGAAGGAAATGAAAAATGAGTATTGGGCTATTTTGGTGTGAGTATGATTTCAGAATTCATTTGAATGAAAAAGATGATTATGTTCTTGTGGGAGGTAAATGTGTGATTTTTGGTTGATGTGTGATGTAAAAGTGATATTTTCATGTGAAAATTATATTTCATGGCTTGTTTAACTTTTTTGAGAACATGAGGGAAACCCAAGTATCTAGATGGGTGGGCATGGTCTAGTATGCTAGGGATCTAGTGGGGTTTCGCCTCAGTATCATGTAGAAAGATTGAAACTTACCACACAAACTAAACTACGGAGATAATGATTATGGGAGAACACTAGGTTATGGGTATGTTCCCTACTAGTTTCTCGTATACAAGAACATATATTTGTGATGGTTACATTCACTGAGATATGAGGTACTTGGGTCCCACAACTAGCCAGTGCCTAAGGGTTATTTTCCATTACTCATTCTCATTAGATGTTTTGTTCTTATCATAGTAATACGGTATGATTGGATGGAAATATTTAGCATCTTGGGATTTTATTTTAAAACTATTGACCATTTAAATTAGCCCACTTGAAAACTGTTTTTATTCAAGGTGGCATCTTTTAGAAATTGTAACTAGCTTTTCGTGTTTTTAAAAACTCTCATTCATTTCATCTTTAAATATTTATCACATTGAATATCATAGTGCTGATATTATAATAGGATTTTTCCCACTCCCTACTTACACCATTGGGTGTAACTAGACATGGATATTTTGTTTTCATAGGTTTGGGTACAACTTTTGTGCCAACTGTTCGTGTTTTTATCGATCGTTCGTTATGCGATGTTTTGGAGATGGCTTGAGGGTGATGCCTCTGGACATGAGGAGGTTCTTGGGCTGTCAATATTTGGTTTTTACCTTTTTAATGTCCTTTAAACAATGTTTTAACCTATGTAATTCAGTAATGAAATTTTGTAAAAGACATTTTTAGTTGAAAATCTAGATATGTTTTATTGAGTTTATTGTTTAATGTTTACAAACTTGGTTAAATCATTCCCAAACATAATTTTATGATACCCATGCACTTGTTCCAGCCATTGGGGATTGGTAATTCCCTTCAAGATTTGTCTCGGGCGTAGTTGGGTGCCGGTTTAGATGGAATCTAGATTCAGTTTGTGACGAAATGGTATCATAAGAGGTTCGGGTTAACTCTTTGGGTCATGTTATTTGGGTAACAGTCGGGATAGTCTCGAGCTATAATTGTTGGGACTTTACATTATAGTTATGGGTTCTGTTCCTGGCCAGCAAACCACAATATGGGATTCGAGTCACCAAGGGAAGTTAGGATTCATTTGAGTCATTTGGTTTTCTTGGTTTGATGTTGATTTGGAGAAATGAAAATAGAGTTGGGATAATGGTATCAGTGAGCTCGTAGGGCAAGTAAATCCATGTGGAGCTAGGTATATTTCTCTAGAACACTATCCATGATTTTCAAGTGATTGGCATATGGCCACCAACCATATGTCCAAGCCACCCACCGAAGCTAGTTCCCCCTCGCATTGTCTTGTGTCCATTAGTTTTAAAATCTTAGAAGGTCAGTATTAAAGTAAAAAATGAAATGGTTTTAAGAAGCGTAAGGTTTTTTCTGAAATGATCTTCAAATAAATAGTTAAGGGTTTGATTTTTTAAATTGTGGAACTAATATTTCATATTTTTTTGAGTTAGGAAAATTTCGTGTTCACACTTTTTTGAAACTAAGAAATATGTTAAATATGGTTTTGAAAAAGTGGTTCAAATAGAGTTTTCTAAACAATTGAAAGGTGCTTTAATGTGATGAGGTTTTTGAAATTAATTTCTATGACTTGAATGTGAGTTTCCATTTGAATGATTGAGTCTTTATAAAATGTTTTGTAAGTGGTAATTTCGGTTCGATTTTGTGGTTAGCGGTATTGAGAAAAAGAATTTATTGGTCGATTGTTTTGGGTTGGAAAAGTGGAAAGAGTTTTCGTTTTAACTTTTGGTATTTTCATGAGTGACCACATGCATGGAGTTATATGGTATGATGGATGGTTAATTTCATGACTGGATGAGTTTCATGATTGATATGAGGAGGGTGCTTGGTGTGGCACAGAAACATGCATGTGTGGGGCCCATGGGGTCCCATTGGTGGATACGCTAACTACTGAACCGTTTATTTTCAATCAAATGTTTTAAAATTAAAATTTTATTTATTGATTATTGGTTTGGGATGTTGTGTATTATCTGTTTATAGAAATGTTGATGTTGTGGAATGTTTTGAGTCCAATAATGCCTCTTGTTTGAATGGTATTTTGGGTTTATGTTTGGTCGGTAAGCTGGGTTGAAGGGCTGGTTAGTGGTCTCTTTTGAGAAAAGGTTGGGAAGCCTTTATGGTGGTTCCCCTCATTTGGTTGGATCTCATTGCAGTATTTATTAACCAATGGACTAGGTTGGTTGGTTCCTTGGGTTCTCTAATTGGATAAGGTATTCACCCATTTGGGGTTAGTGCATAATTGAAGTGCAACCCAGAGTGTTTCGCCATTGGAAAATCCTCTAGTTGATCAATGTATGGAATCTTTTCTAAAGATTTGTAGAATGATTCTACACCACATTATTTTTTTGTTTGAGGATACTCTTATAGAGGGAGATTGCTCGTTGATGGGTGAAAGAGACCATAGTTTCTTAAGTTTCCTGATTTGTTGAAGGTGGAAGTTGTCTGGAGTTGTTAGTGTGGATGAGTTTCAAGATGATGTATAAGAGGGACTCTGGGTCCTTCATAGTATCATTGAAGTAAGAGTACACATTAAACCACCATTGTGGTAAATATTTACATGAGAGGCCATTATTGCCACCTTCTAGAATTGTGTGTTGTTTGGGGATTTGGAATAAGGTCTCTTTCCATTTAATGTTTCTATCAATCCCAATGGTTATGTTAGATGATGCCTTGTGATGTCGTGTTCTCATTTAACTGAAAAGGCGATGGTTATGAAATCCTCTTAGGGTCTCTATTATGTTGGGTTTATGTCTCCCTTAGAAAAACTTCAAAATCGACTAATATTGAGGAATGTGTATATATGTGTATTTTCCTTCTATTATTTCTCACCCAAAGAAACAAGGGGTGATGTGTGTTAATCTTCGAAGGCCTTATTTCACTAAAATTTCTGGTTTTGGTAAAGTGAGTTCTGGAGTGTGTTATGTCTTGGTGAACACATCTGGGAATGCAGTGTAGTTGTTTATAGCAACAGCAGTAGAATTTCTATTCAGGGGGTTTCCAAATCCTAACTATGAGGCAAAAGATACTGCAATCCTTTGTGCTCCAGCCATAGGTTGGAGAGAAGCTAGTACATTGTCAGGGAAAATCCTAGTGTCTTTCATACCCTTGTACAAAGTCATATCATCAATATAAGAGATGGGAATAGTTTAAACATCTTATTTTTTTCATCTTTCTTCAATTATTCTCTTTCTATAGAAAGAGTTGCAGGGCCTCATGCCCATCTTTTTCGCCTAATGTCTTTCCTTCGCCCTTTGGTTTGCATTGAGTATTTATAGAATGGTTTAAAATTTGTATAGATGGGTTATGTTCATGGTTATCACATGGTGAGTTTTATCCATGCTCCAGATAATCATACAAATATAAGGATCCACATTGTTAGCGCACGGTTTCCTAAACTGTGTGGACTAACCATGCAGTCATCCCAACTATTTAAGTTTTGGTGTCATTCTATGTCAGCCCAAGTTGGCCGGTTAGGATGGTTAGTTCTTATGGTGGGGAGACCCACCATGGGTATCATGTATATTCTTTTGGAAATTTATAATGTAATTATACCCCTTGTACTAGGGAGTCCGTTCGAGCCTCCCCCTGATAGTGTCTCGATTCTGTCTCGAGAAAAATTTAAGTTGTCTCTTATGGTGGGGATCCCATTTCTATCTCCACGTACCAGTAATTCAATTTTTTCCTTGGTCTTGGCTTGGAATTGGGTAGTCTCGTTTGGAGTTATATAACTAAAAACATCTTCCTTGGGTAAATATTGGGATTCGAGAGTGCCCAACAGTTTAGTTATATCAAGGTAAGTGTAACCTTATTCGATGTTGTTGTTTGTTCGGGTAAATTGCTTGAGCCTTGTTCGGATATTGATTGAGGGGTTTTATGGGATAAATCCTGAATGTTCTTGATAATTTCAGTAAAGTGGTGTATGTTTTGTTTGTGATATTATTCCTTCCTTAATTGATCACGGGAGGTGTTTTGTCATTTGGGGGTGATGCTTGGTAAGGAAGCCCATTTCAGCCTTTCAATTCGGTTTGGTTTTTAGTTTTGTCCTTGATTTATCTCTCTGAGGGAGAAAATTTTTATGGAGGAGAGAATTATTATGTTTATGACTTCTTTTTAAGTAATAATTCATTTAATTTCCACTCCTAGTTTGTTTTGGGGGTTTATGATACATTTTGGTGGAAATGGTGGGTTTTCGAAATTTGGACCATATTGTAATCTCATTTCCAAATTTAAATATAAATTTTTGTTTCTATTATAACTCCTTTTTTCATAATTTTACACCCTTTAAACATTAAAAATTTAATCCCCTAGTATATTAAAAATCACCATATAAATTTGGAACCCATAGCAATCCATAATAATAATGGATTTTGGTTTTTATTAAGGTGTTGGGTCAGCCCAAAAGCTCATTTCCTACATTAAAAATATTTTTAAATTATTTAATATCTCAGTAATGTTTTGTGTTTTTTTTTTCATTAAAACTCTCACCCAAGACCACAAACCCAAGGCACTCCCCCATTCTCTCCTCCCACTCTTTGGAGATCATTTTCATTGGGAATTTAGGGGAAACTTTTCTGGATTTCGCAAAACTCTCAGATTTAAGAGGTAATTTGATTCTGTTCATAAATCTTTTATTTATCACTATTTCCTTCCATTCTAGTTCCAAAATTATCACCTTATCCTTTTTCGAACCTCCCTTGAATGTTTGGTTGTTTTAAAGTTCACATACTGGTGGATTTCGGAGTGATTTCTCCAAGATTCCTTCAAATAAGTGCTCTTTCTTTACTTTTCATCCATTTAATTAGGGTTTCACGCCTCATTCATGATGTTCCAAACAATCTAGAATTTAAGGTTCGAATGTAAGGTTTTAAATGGTTTTTTTGTAATATTTATATTTTATGTTTCTCTTCAATTCCTTGTATTGTGGCAGTGGTGCTCTTGAAGTTTCACACCAAGATTTGATGGTTTCAACTCAAAAGGTAGGTGGTTCCATGTGTAAGAAATTATTGATGAGTTAGCTTGTCGTATTTACCCATTTTCTATATTCCTCATATGTTGTGTGGTGTGCGAAATATGTTTATGATTGATTTGGTTATGTGTTTAACTTTATAGTTCCATTTTCGCTTGAAATTAGGTGTTTTCAAGTGAAACTCTTGGGGTATTATTCGAGTGTATTTTATAACATGTGAAATTGGATTAATAAATCTTGATTTGTTGGAAAATTTTGATTTGGTAGGGTCTTGGTGTGCCATTAATTTTTAAAGAGGGCTTTTGAGCGGGTTTTATATGTAAAACCATGTTATGCCTCTCAAAAGTGTTTTATGAAAATGTGTGTCTTTTCATGTGCATATTTTGTGGTATTATTCAAGGTGATTTTATAACACTTGAGAGCGGTTTATAAAATCATTATAGGGATGAAAATACTGTTTTGGATTGGTATTGTTGTGAATTTTTCCATTCAAGATGGTTTTGAAATGGATTTTATGTGCAATGCTTGGGTATACTCCTTTGAATTATTTTATAAAATATTTGAATAGTTCAATGATTTATGTAAGAGGTGAAACCATATTGGAAAACTTTTTTGGATTTTGTATATTTTGAAATGGTCCATTTTAAATATGACAGGGTTTGTCATGTGATGTATATTATCTTATAAATGTTTTATAAAAATGTTTAACTAATTTAGAAGAATTTGAAAGAGATGTGAACGTGATGTGTGTTGTTTTGTGTGAGTGTAATGTGAAATATAGTTTTTTTTATGAAAAAGGAATTATGTTACATGTTAGTAGGATTTTATGTGAATTTTATCATATCTGGATAGATTTTATAAATTGTTAAAGGATGTGTTTAATTGTGAAAGAAATGAAAAATTTGTTGTGGTCAATTTTGGTGTGAGTATGATCTCAAAATGAATTTGAATGAAAAAGTGGATGATGTGCTTGTGTGATGTACATGTGGGATGTTTGGTTGATGTGTGATGTTGAATTGATATTTTCATGTGAATATTATATTTCATGGCTTGTTGAACTTGTTTGATCACAAGAGAGAAACTCGGGTATCTAGGTGGGCGGACGTGTACTTGTATGCTAGTGATCCCGTGGGGTTTAGCCTCAGTTTCACGTGTCAAGATTAACACGTACAACACTTAAAAAACTATGATTATGATGTTGGTTTTCCACTAGATTATGGTTATGTTCCCTACTAGTGGATCTTGAATGAGAACAGATATTTGTAATGGTTACATTCATTGAGATACGTGGTACCTCGGAGCCAGAACGAGCTATTTCTTAGGGGTTATTTCTCATTACTTGTGCTCATTAGATGTTTTTTGAATACAATCAGCATATGGTGTGATTGTGTGGAAAAATTTTGTGTCTTTGGATTTTTTTAATGTTTTGACCCTTTAAATTATCCAACTTGAAAACTGTTTTTATTCAAGGTTGCATCTTTTAGAAATTGTAACAAGCATTTCATGTTTTTGAAAACTCACATGATTTTAATATTTAAATTTTTATCACATGAAATATCTTAGTTGTGATATCTTACTGGGATTTTGATCACACCCTACTTACACCTTTGGGTGTAAGTAGACTTAGTTATTTTGTTTTTGCAGGTCTGGGTGCAACTTTTTGCCAAAAATTCGGGTTTTTACATGTTGTTAGTGATGCGGTGTTGTGGAGAAGGCATGAGGGTGGTGCCTCTTTCCATGTGGAGGTCCTTGGGATATCCATATTTTGTTTTTGTACCATTGTAATGGTCCTTAAACATAGTTTAAACTTATGTAATTTGGGCTTGAAATTTTGTAAAACACTATTTTATTTGAAAAATCTAGATTTGTTTTATTGAGATTGTTTGTTGTTTAATGTTTATAAACTTGGGTAAATTATTTACAAATGTTATTTTATGATACCCAAGCACTTGTGCCAGCCCTTGGGGATTAGTAATTCACTTCAGGCCTTATTGCGGGCTGGGTTAGGTTCTAGTTTTGATGGAGAACAAATTCAGTCCGTGACATAAATTATGAGATATTATTTATTATAGATAACTAACTAAAAAGAAATTGTAAAACTAAATAGTACATTTCAATTTTTTCTCACAGAAATGGGAAATTGTACATAGTTATTATCATGGAATTTAATTAATATATGGAAAAATTTATTATAACCATTTGGATCTATAATGTAAATAAAATATTATTTTCATGTTGATAACCAATTTTAGGTTTTATTTCTATATAAAATTATATCGATAGAAATGTTCATGTTTTTTATAAATTTTTGAATCCACTAGTGTTCATATAAAACATATTAAATATGAAGCTATATATTATTAGATGTATCCACTTCATATTTATTTAATTATATATATTTTTTATATTTGATATAATTATATGTTTTTAAATCTTTGATTAAGTAATTGAATTTATATAGGTTGATGTTTTTATAATCTAACATTGTTTTTTAATATTTCACTCAATGGAGAATGTTTTTAAAGTTAAAGATTAAAATTGAAAATAATGAAGTCCATGGTGGATTATGAGAAATACATAACACCTTTGGTGGAATACATAGATGATATTAAATCTAGTGTTTTTGAAGGGGGATACTATTGTGTAAATGTGTCACCTAAGAATGTGTGAATCCTCATAAGTGTTTGGGGAGTGAATAAGGGTGACTTATTTTACTAAATTCTATTATACATGTTGATTAAGATAATATATGGATAAACACATGATTCTCATCAATGATCCAATGCTAAAATCAGGATAGAAAGAAATAAAATGAACCTTGTATAATGATTTTTACTTATTTCAATCCTAATGTGGGAATCCAATCCTTATTGTGATTCATTCAAGTTAAATAAAATTGTATCTACTATATTTAAAATGGTAATACAATTAGAAATACTCTAAAAATACATAAATATATCTCAACATCATTTTTATTCTAGAAACTATAACTTTGTAATATCCTAACAAGTGATTCATACATCCTCTCTATTGTATACAATGAGCTATCCAAAACTCCCTCAAAGAATAATATCTTATTTTGTATCTAGATATCACCACATCACTTATGGTATCCCTTATTATTATATACATAGGTCTTTAACTACATCTATCCTTAGGAATATTATTCTTGTTTAACATATTCCATCAAATATTCTCCCAATGATATAAATATTTCATAGGGTAGGACATTGGTTCTACCTATATATTCTTCTAAAGACACTACAAGGAATAATCATTGTTAACTATATTCTCTTTAAAATATTCTTCTACGATATCACTGTATCATAGGTCTTCCTCAATTTTCTTCATTCTTATACATGTTCTTATTTGTGGATGTTGTTATAAAAAATCTACTTTTGAAACATATAGGTATTTTTCTAATATATTATCATGTCCTTAATCATTGATACTAATCACATTGTTGTTATATAATATTATACCTTCCATAAAACTATAAAATATATTTTCAAAAAATGAATATTGAAAATCTATTTCATTTATAGTATTGTGGTCTTATCCTAAATTTTTAATGAAAACAGTCTTGTAAGGATTAGTATTTCATAACTCCACATGATAACTAAAAATATCACAATCTCATATTATCTATAATATCCAAAACCATTTTACCCTTTGTCAAAATGTGTTAATATCATCAAAACATGTTACGTAGTACAATTTCATTAAATTGTCCAACCATTTCCTAAAGTTGTGTGTCTCAAGTGACGTTCCCACTAATATAGTGTAGAAATAATCATGATCACCAAAGTGTGGTCGTATTTTCCATTGTATGGTTATAACTCAACCCTCAAAAACAAACATTTTCTCTTATCTACTTAGTCTATCTTAAAAACATGGTCTTTTTATCTATGATCATTAAATCAAATTCTCATCACATTTCATGAGTCAAAATCTAATTTTTGATTCCTAAATTCATTGGTGACTACTTTGTTGAATTTATGGATTTAATTTCAACAATTATCTTCTACAATTACACCATTTTCTAAATAAATTATTTTTTCAAATTTAAATAATTGTGTAAGTTTTACATAATGTTTTATATCATAGTGTGAGTAAAATTATTTTATGTTCTAAATATGATATCTATCCATGTATAAATGTTTTCTTTATTTTCATAATTTTATAATGAATTCTATAAATTCTATTATTATCTTTAGAAAATATGAAATCCTCTCACTTAATGTTTTTCACTTTCTTAATTTTTATCAACTAGTATGATAAGTTTTATGTATTATTCATTTGAATACTATGTTTTCTGAAAAATCTTACACATTGGGTGAATTTTTTATATTTTAGAACTCACCATTGTGAATTTTATTGAACAATATTTATATAACATACACACATCTTGAATTTTTAAATTCCAGTGGTAGTATTCGAGTAATAAAATGTGGATTTATAGACTTAATATAATATATATAGGGTTATCCCACACTTTACCAAGTCATTGTTTTGGAGAACAACATTAAAAATATAATGCTTATTAAATTTTCAAAATTTCAGTTAGAATTATAAAATTCTAGAAAATCACCTCTTCAAAATGTCTTAAGGTATCTCTAGTTACTTCAAATAACTCGAAATGACATTAAAACCCATTGTAAACTATCAGAAATTTTAGTTATATTAATTTTATTTAATAATAATTTTTTAGTATATAAAAAAATTCACAATTCACTATTTTAATGAATATTCACTGGCCTAATAAATCTAGCGTCATGTGAAGATTAATTGAATAATTATTTATGGTATGTTTACTATTTTAGTAGTATACTTCATGTTAAATAATCTATATATGGTTTCTAAACATTTCATCCATGTTTTATATACTTGAAAATAAATATCATGTTTTTTATTCAGTGGCCATATTTCGTAACCATTTAATTATTGATTTTGAATGTGTTTCCATATTTAATAACATTGTTCATGAATCAATTACAAACATTATTGAAAACATCAAATGAATATGACTACTCCTTTAATATGTATACCAAATTTCTTCATAATAAAGAACCATGACTATATCCACTACTATTCAATCATCATGGAATTATCTAAGACATATTTTGTTGTCAATATTTGAGTAGCATCATGAATCTTAACCTTCACCAATTTAGATCTTCCTTCATCACCCAAAAACTCATAACATATTGTCATTTCATTTTGTTAACTGAATGAAAAAAAAGAAAACATTCAATTACTCAATCCATTTGGGTTATTAAATTCCCAAATTATGATTTTATATCAATATATTTTTTCAAAAAATATACAGTTATTTACCTATCACCTATATTAAAACTAAATTTAAAAGAGATAGTTTATAGTATGTTTACCTCATCTCATTTATGAGATATGTAAATAAATTTTAAATAATATTCCTCTCCCATTTTTTAAAACATAAAACATGATCAAATATTTTATCAGAATTATAGTATAGAAATAACATATAAATGAGCCATTAATTGAGAAAATATATTATTGGGTGAGAAATAATCGATGTAGAAAAAGAGTGATTAAGATATGTATTAATGTTGTGTATAATACTTTTATCTATGTGAAACCATTTAATTTTTCTATATATAGGAACTATAAAAATATAATATTTTCATGTTTTTTTACATGAATTCATATTTAAATATTACATAAAGAAATATTATAGTGGAATAATGTCTTTCCCTTCATATATTCACTGAAATTTAAAATCAAATCCACTTAATATTTCTAAATTATTCAATAAAAATCAAGAATTGGATATTTCTGATTTTACACATTATTTATTCTTTATAAGAGTTTTCCATAATTCTAAATTATTCATGAGATATTATTCATGAGAAAATAAAACAGAGACAAATTTCTATTCTTGGGAGCTCCCATTCAAGGGATATACTAAGAGAATCATTACCATGAATTTTTTATTCAAAACTATAGTCCAAGGATATACCAATACCTGTTAAGTTACTATAATAGGGATTCAAGTACCCCATTATTTATAGATCTTCAAACTATAACAGTTTGGTATCATATATTACATTCTCCATTTTCATCACATTAAATTCACTATAGGAAAATAAAATCAATCAAATAAATTAGAATAATGTGATACTTTTATGTTACATTAATAAGAGAAACACTGATGATATTTGACTCTAAAATAAGAAATATTTTTTCTTTTTAGAACCTATTTATTGATAAATCTTCGTTCACACACCTCCTTTTGTTTTTATAATTTGTAAAACCCATGGTGTAATTCTCTTACTTTTTTTATATGAGGCTCCTTATGTGGGTTATTCTTTATAACATAATCTAGAAAAGAACATATGTCACTTTTTTCTATATTATCAACTTTTATAATTTTCTTTTTGGTCCATAGGATAAACATATATACCCTTGTTGTATGAAAATTTTTCATATACCATTTATATAGTTCTTTAAAAATATTCAGTTATTTTTTAGAAAAACATCCTTGAAATTTCAATAATTCTTTATCTGGAATGGTTTGTTCCTATTTAGGTGTTCCACATTCTTAGTATTTATATGTATATCATTGAATTTATAATTGATGTGAATAAATAATTAATAACTCTTTTTTCACATGTTTAACCTAATATTAATTTTCACATGATTTTTTACCATCTTTTTTGTCTCAAATTTTAGAAAACGTCTCAAAAGCTTCATGTTAAATGTATTCCAATAAGTAAATATAGTTATTTAATTAATATATTGATTCCAATTTTTACTCTAAATTGATTCATTCATCTAAAATGCTCATAGAAAATATTTAATAGTCTATGATGTTTCTCTTTATTCCTTAGTAGAATCACATTTTCTTCAGTGTTATATCCTTTCACAAATCTTTCTATTTGTAGTTTTATCAAAAATCTTCTTTTTTACATCACATAAAATTCTTATTTTCTATTATTGTTTTCTTATGAATATTTTTTTGTATTCTCTAGAAACCACCATAATATGTTTACATGGTAGGTTTACAATAACAATAATTATCAACATTTCTACTTCAACTGAAATTACCATAGAAATTAACAAAACATTTAAATAAAATCTTAATAATTAAAGATTTTTTTTGTGAACTTTGTTTCTACACAACAAATCAAATCAAGATTTGAAATCTATTATATTTTAATACAATTATTATATAAAATTTATATATTGATAAATTATTCCAATAATCAATATCCCTATTCCTAAATCTATAAAAATGAACATAGCAATCAATCAATATTATTTTATTTCCTTTTATTACAATCTTTCTTTCTTGGGACACTGGTTGTTTTTTAGTTGAATTAAAAAAATTTAATCTCTTCATGGATATACTCTCATATTTCATTTGATTTTATATACCCTTGATGTATTGGTCAATTTATTATCATATTTCTATAATATAATTTCCCAGATTTCATATTTGAACCTCCACTAGTATATAACACCACATTAATGTAGAAAAAAATATTTAGATTATGGGTTACCTTAATTTGAAATCATTTATCATATAAATCATTGAATTTTCCAAAGTTTATAATACCTCTATTTTTATTCATTTAGAATTTAGAATCATATTAGAATTAGTCATGGTAGAGCATATTGCGTTCATAATTGTTGGTGAAGACTCAACTATAACAATTTCCACATTTTCTAATTTCACTAAAAGATTGAGAAATTTACTATCGAATATATTATTGTCATCCTACACTATATTCATTATATAATCACATTCATTTTTCATCATTAAAATTTTATTTTTATCATTTTTATTAACTTAATATGAAAAATTATCAAGGCCCTTATTTATTTAATATTTTATCTCTAGTTGTTAATCCTTGACACAAATTGTAGCTTTGTAATATTCATCTAATGAATTTATATTTTCATTAAATCATTAATTAATCAAAAAATTATCATAAAAAATTTGTAAAATATTATTCAATAAGAGGAAAACGTTCATTGAAAAGTGATACTGATTTTTCTTTCGTATTATTTAGTTTAGTGAGTCATTTATAGTAGTTTAATGATTTAAATAATTAATTATCAAATTCATTATATTCATTTTCATAGTGATATTTTACGACATATAAAACCATTATAAATGATAATATGTGAATGAAAAACACAATCGAACATTTATTTAAATCCCAATTCACTTTAAATTAGAGTACTTCAAAGGCTTTTATATACTCGCATTCATCATCGATGAAACTAATTTCTTTCGATGAAAATTTTAAAAGATATTTTGATAAAAATACATTGTGGTTAGTTTTTTATCTTATTTACTCGTTGAATTCATATTCATCCTTTTATCCTCATTTTCTTCACATTATTTAATGATCATGATGATAACATTAGGATTTACTCAATAAGTATGGGAATGGAATTTTCTATCTAAGGAAATTATACACCTTATCGAAATATATATTTCATTTATTCCTAACATGAAAAACTAGGAATAAGATATAAGATATAATTATATGGAACGCATTTATCTATGATACGATATTTTTTTCCCATGAATTTGATCAGTTACATAATAGTATGGGTGATTTAGAATTTTTTTTTACAGAAGACTTTTATATTTTACAAATTTTCTCCCTGTTATTTGAACATATTTTATCAATTAATAAAATATGTTAATTGTATTATTATTTCTCTAAAAATAATCTCCTCATGTATGAGTAAAAAAGTAATATAGCATAACACATATTAATGTTTTAGAGGTTTGGTCAAATTAATGGGTCTCAATCCTTGCTATATTCTATTAAAGTTTGAGATGAGGGTATTCACTATATTACTCATGTTAATACAATGTGATATATTTCAAAAAATAAATAAATTTATCTCATCAAGAACATCATACTTGACCACATTATTTTAAATTATGTGGATTAGTACTTAAATCATTCTCCCACTAGTGAAAAATGTGTCCTTTTAAACAATATCAATGAAAAATATCTTCCTTATTCATCATATTAAATTACATCACCAATGATATACCATAATACTCAAAGAAATAGTCCTTCAATACATCTGTCTTCTTTTATAGTATTCACGTCAAACATATTAATTTAAAACAACTACTAATGATATTAAGATATCATAGGGTATGAGTTGGTTCATTAATCTCCGTTCATCTTAAGCCTCAACGTATCAACATAATATTTAGATTCATCCTTTTATCTATAATATTATATAATATCAGGGTAATATGGGGAATAAATATCTTCCTATTTCTTTGATTCATAGGTTAATATTATATCATTTCAATACATCCCATATTTATTTAATGTTTGATTTATTTTATTTTTGATCACAATATTAGGTTCCCAACAATCATTGCTCATCTACTTATTTTTTTATGTTTTAATATTTACACAATTTCAACATAATATATTTTCCATATAAGAATATAAAAAATATCCTCAACTTTTGGTCATGTGGTGTTATCCTCAATTCTCATTAAAATCTGCAATTTATTAATATATCCTTTAAATGTCAATGAGATATATATGTATATATATACATATATATATATTAGGATCACTTATTCTTTAAAAAATACTATGGAATTTCAATCCACATTAGTATGGTTAAATATTATCATGATGTTCATAAATCCCTATAATAGATCGCTGGTTATAGTATGAGAGTGATCCGGACTCAAGAAGACTTTCCTTTGTGCTAAAGGCTATGTAATAGTGGAATGTTTTCAAAATCATACATTATAGAGACTGTTCCTTTTAATCTATGGGAAAAAATCAATCTGAATGTCTAAAATTGTCTATAGAAATAATCTTCACGTACCAAATCAATAACACAAAAAAAAATTAAAAAATTGTACCATGTTATACAGTCATGTAATAGAACAAATATTTCACTAGGGCCATCAAATAGACCATTAAACAAGAAGTAATTTATATATAATTATCTATAACAATAATTTATCCCCACATCATCCCCATTATAAATAGACTTTAAATTTTTCTAGAATGATACATCGTACATTCTGTGGTTAACCTATCAAGAATACATAAGGTTTTCTGGGGCCCCCAAGTTTTGATTCATGGTGTTACAAATAAATATCAATAGGGGCTCATTATTTTCTCCTAATATTATCCATCATATACCTGTATGAATGATGAAGATAAATATAGAAAATAAACATTTATGTTGGGTATTCATGTGAAGACAAGGACACCATGACACTTGACCAAACTCAATTCAGCCTACACTAAAAATCCCTTCACATAACACTATTATTTACACATGTGTTGAATCATTGTGTTCTAATAAATCCCCCAATACACACAAACATACATTATTCAACCATTTATACATTTTAGTTTCCTCATCCAACCAATCCCAACCTCTAATGAGATACAAAATATAGTTCTATAATAAAATAGCCAATCTAATCTCCTCAGGGAAGGGTTCAAGTAATACCTAACTCATTACATTAATAGAATAATTACATGTTATTGATCCCAAACCTCATACTCTAAATATTATGCGATGAAGAAAGTTCCCCAATCTATTTACCCTAAGAAGGGTCACAATTTGAAATTTTCAATTCAATCCCTCATGAGGATGGGTTCATTGGGAGAACCCAACTGACTAACTATCATAGGAGTGGAAACATGAAATAGATACCAACCTATTTTTCATGGGAAATTGAACACTAAGAGTGCCTAAACATCCACTATATACATGAATTGGTTCACTAAATAGATCACAACCCATTCCTTTGTGTTGAAGGGTTCCCAAAACATATTCCAACCACTGCTATTTTATTAGGATGAGAACAAAAATAAAATAAAAAATATATCCTTATGGGTGGTGGTAGTGAATCCTAAAAAACCCCCTCTCAAGATATGTCACACATCAAACCACATGGCATATCCTTCTTAATAATTTTTGGGCCAATCTACATTTAATAATCCATCATTTATATCAATAACATATATAATTCACCAATCTGTTATGCATCACATCCAAAAACACTCATCAATTAATCAACAAGGTTATGGTCACTTGATAACTATCATTTTACCCTAATAAGAAAGATCAATGATCTTCCCTCATGAGATGATATCCTTATCACCAAAAAAACTTATACAACACAACATGAAAAGAAGATATACATTCTCATCAATCCTATATGGATTCCATAATAATTTATATACTTTCCCCAATCATTACACTCAAAAACTAATAAATATCCTTATCCCACAGTTTTCCCCTATCTCATAAACTCTATGTGTCCCTATACACTATAGGATGGTCCAAACCTCTAAAAATCCTACTCGCTGCCCTTTTCTAATAATCACGTACTCTATTATGTTATCTCACCACAAACCCCATAGATATCCTCATTCAAATCCATCTAACTATTCCTTCTTCCAATATTAATTCCAATTAAAAATCCCAATAGAAGATCACCTGATGAAATCATTTATAGGAAAATATTCTCCATCGCAACATCTTATTTCTTATAGGTGTCATCCAACTCATATCATACTCTAATTTCTAATCCACCATCAGAAATTTTTTCTTACTATGCATGATATGTAAGTCTATCTCAATTTACACCCCAATCATTGGCCACTTATTCAAGTCAAAATAAATCTAGAAACCACACCAACCCAATATGAGTCTCCTCCCACAACCTAAGGCTAATCAAAGTTCCATCAATAAATCGACTAATTTCTTTTCCCCATGGTGACATAGTCATCGGATACTCCTAACTACCCTTGGTAATAGAAAACACTTTTCCCATTTTTAGAAGCCCCAATGACATCATATCTTGTTATCAGGGTTTTCTTGGTCATTATCCATTACATATTCTAATTAAAACTTCCATGAATACCCACCCATACATAGATAGGAATATTAATTTGAATTAAGTGGAGTACCTACTGAAAAACAGAGTTAACATCCTCACTCATCTCTTCACCTCCTCATCCAATTTGACCCATAACATCTCTTATATCTTATAGCACCACCTGTTATCCTCTCTAATGAGACAACACAAAATTAATTAATTAACTAAAACTATAATTAATTATTAAAATAATCTAGAGAGGAATATTTATAAAAAACTCATTGAGGATCTCTAAATCAGTGAAATTGTATGGAAATACGTATATTAATACTTCAATAATCATATCCATCCAAACCCTAAAAATAAATATTAAATAATTATGTTTATTCCATGTTTTAATAGAATCTCTAATGATAACCTTACGCGAATACCTAAAAAATTACAATTTTAAGGAAAAGAGGAACATAAATAAAATAAATTAAATGTACCTTGAATCCACTATGTAATTACCCAAAAAAAACCCAATTTTTCAAATGGGGATTCAATGTAATGAATAAAATAGTGATATTCTAGTAGAGTTTACCTCCATGTATTAGTGTAACCCAAAATCTGAGAGGTTATTCCCAAAAAATATTAGACTTAGACTATTAAGAATATATTCCTATGTGGTTGGTTGTGGCATGAAATTATAGTTCATTTTAAAATTCCATAATAGTTATCCCAATTTAAGTGTTTCCATTATAGGAAATTGATATGAAAACCTATGTAGTGATATTGATACTCATCATGAATTCTTCATGGAATGGACCTCCAATGTCATGGCATGACATCACTATGAATTGGGACCAAACCCCAACCATCTATCCATGTAGAGTAACGCCTTTCAATTATATTAATACATTCTGCACTATAGAATGCCCCAAACCCTTATGTCATGGCCACCCTAGTCATGGAACATATCCCCATGCTATAGGTTGTAACACACATTGCTTTAAGTTGTAACACTGAAACTGAAGGACCACAACATGCATATCCCTATACATCAAAACTAGTATAGTGAGTGATCCATTAAAACCACACTCTAATGGTATACTAATAACTTAAAACACTATTAGTCCCTCAGTCCTTATCTAAAAATGATCCACATATATTTTTGAACCCAAAAATTCTAAATCAATGTCCAAATTGAAGAAATATATGATTCTCCAGAAAAAAATAAAATTATTCTTAATATGAAATATAAAACAATGAAGGTAATTAAAAATATAGATGATAATGTTACTTTCTATCAGGAATCCATAGTGATTATCTGTACATCACTCCTAAGACAGCTCAATTATCAATTCATTGGTAATATATCAACCTCCATACTCAACTATGGAAGAAGCTTCTACTGTGAAACATCAATCACTAGAGTATACTATTCATAAAAATTGATCTAACATATCATCTCTATTTCACAAATATTTATAGTAATTAATATTACATGTTTATCTTGAAACACTATCACATCAACAATAATTTTATCCGAAGGAATATAGTTCTCCACACCATAAGATCCTACTCAAAAAGATTAATTTTGATTCATGGTTCTCCCCAACATTAAGATCACCTATCAAGAATTCATTTATATGGGGTTACTCAGACAATTGATATGGTTTCCCCCTCTATATACAACCTCAATTAAAAACATCGATCAGACACATACTATATAAATTCTCTAAAAATACTCAGTTGTACCTGCCAATGTTATATTCCATCACCTAGCCTTGTTGTGTTAATTATATATGCAATCATGATATTATCCAATTACCCACAAAAACCTTATAACCCAAAACATTGTTTAATTCTTTATTTGGGTACTCAATCAACAAAACAAGATATCATACTATTTCCATAAGCATCAGTGAACCTATAATTATAATCAACATATCTTCAATTAAACTCTATCCATGTACTAATGATAATTTTTAAACATTGTTTAAGACCATATAGGAATCCCAATTCCTAAAATTAACATGGAAATTGATAAAATCATATTCGCATACCCTTAGAATTTTGTAGCCACATGGATCACACTTTGATTTATCTCACTGCATTCGTACTCTTCTATCATAAGGGACTTATCTCTATACCCAATTTATTTCTTCCCACTATGGGTGTATCCTTATCATTTCATCCTTAAATTAAAAATACTATATCTACATGGCCCATGATTCATCAATTACTGGATGTAATTACTGGACGCAGTCATCCCATATAATCTTGAGTGCCAATTAAAAAACATCCCAACCAATTACTTTGTCACCTGTAACTTCACCATAGATATTTCAAAAAATTCACAAAAAATACGTGTTACAGACTCCTACCTCCAATAGTGCTCTCACTATCATATGGATCCCTTTACACCAATGCTCGATCGATGTACCAAATAGATCCCCACACTACATAAGTGTCTCTATTCTTAATATACACTCACGATTCCCAACCAATATGTATCTAGGACCAATATCAGATTAATTTTACCATATTATCATAATTCACCAATATTATAACCATCCATTACAAAGTATACATCTCCCTTTTCAAATGAATCTATGGGAATGAAAACCTATAAATGTTTCACTGATCAAATCAATTCCTATACTATACAAAACCTCTCAATAATCCTAAAGATAAATTTTCATGAAGTCTAATCTTTCATAGTGTCCCCCACACAAAGATAATTTTTCTAAATGGTATTTACAATACACACTCACCTGCATCAAGGTTATAGTTAGCCAAAAAAAGATTCATATAAATGTTTTTTACCTCTAATGTCACTCATCCTCATCTAAACATAATATGTTTACACTCCCATAAAAGCTGATCATGCATTTGGATATATGAACTCATGTGTTGTGTCCCATTGAACCTTGTCCCACATCCCTAAAACATTGACTATTCTCCTCCCATAGGTAAATCATATTTATTTGGTAGGATAATTATAACATTATTTTTAATAGGATAAATGTATCACAATTTTTATAAGTCCACATAGAAAATCACTCACACCATGGGAATCTATAAAATTTCTTGAATTATCCAACCAAAAATCTGAACCATCACTAGATGAAATTATAGAAAAATGTCACCATATATATAACTACTACATCCTTTATAATATGAAACCTTGATACTAAATTCATTAAAAGTTATTCATATCAAGAAATAACTATGAATTTCACATTATGAAACATTAACCTCTTATGGAATCTCTCATGGTTCCTAGGATAACATCTCTCATGAATAGCATGCATTCAACGAACCCTAACAAGGCATAAAATGCATTTACTAACCAACCATGGGTCAATATAATTCACATTAATTATAGGTTAGTATATCTTCCACTGCATATCACTACACCATATGATCGACATGAAATTATACTATACAATAGCTCATGTGTGAAAATTATGGTCTATATAAATTTAATTTAACCAACAATTTATAAGGGAAAACACCATATAATTTATTTTTCAAACTATAAAAAGGAAATAAATATATCTTCAGCCCAAACCAATCACTTGTATGAACATGAATTTCATATTAATAATATATTTAAATATGGTTCCGACATATTGGTCACCTTGAAACAGTTCAAGACATAAAACCATGATTCATAATCACTATAAGAACATCACATTGGAATAAACAACTTGACCATATAGAAAAGAAAAAAACGTGATTATAACCTTGGTAACCCTAAATTCCCAGAGAAAAAATATTCATTGTGCACCATTCTGGGGTCTATTATAAGCTTCAACACATCCCAACTCTATCTTAATAATATAATAGATAAAAAAAATAAATAAGGGAAACTATTATTCCAAATTTTAACACCCTTCTAGTATGAGATTTAGGGATATGAGGCCACAATAATGTCTCCATGTATACTAGGGGATTCTTATTAGTGAAGAGGGACTAAATCATATTTTTTGGCCACTATGGCCTCCAGAAAATTAATAAAACAAATTAAATTATCAAAATTCATTGACTGTAATAATTAATGAATCCATAATCAATAAAATAAAACTGATAAAATCAATTCACCATACATAAGAATACTATCATAAAAATGAACTAAATTCCCCATGAAAATCACATATATAAATATAAAAGAAAAAATAATCAAGTGGCCCAACTTTTATCCTAAATTCTCACATCTTCTTGAACTCCAAATATCCCCTGAAGATTCCAAAATCAAGAAACTACAAATCCAATAAAAAACCATTCAGATAAATATAAATTCTTCATGTGCACTGTTGTTCTTGTGATGGATATGAGAAATTCAACCTAGTAGTATATCATTATGTTCCCCAATTATATTTAATCACATATGTCTATATATGAAGAAATTAAATTCAAAAAATAAATAATAAAATATAGTTTCTACTTGCTAACTCGTCAATAATGACAGTTGTTCCAACATTATTTTGCGTATTATTAAAATTAACATCATGAATCCACCACCCACACATGAATCTATCTGTCATAAACTACTTAGTACTATATCAAACTCATCCTTAAGTAATTTATCCATTTAAAAAAAATATCCACTACATGACATCATTCCTAAACCAAATCCAAATACTCAATGTGTGTCACTTGTCAAGTTCCCAAACTAGCCCTGTCAAGGAAGGCCATATTAAAGTACCATACATATTCCTAAATCAGAAAGGGTTCATTGAATATATCCCAACATTTCTTATATAATATATATTTAAGAACAAAATATACCTCTCCCATTTGTATCAAAAAAAATTAGTCATAAGATCATAACCTATTCCCTTATAGGTAAGGGTGTGTTGGGAGTACCCAACCATCATCCTCTAACATGAGTGGGTTAATTAAATGGATCTAATTAAATTCCCTCATTGATAAGGGATCCATAAAACTAACCAAACCTACTCCTATTCTAGGGATGGGTTCACTAAATAGATCCTTATATATTCCTCCCTGTAGAAGGGTGTAGTAAATTAATCACAACACATTCCATATTGGGTAAGGGAGAACAAAATAGATCCCAACCATCTTCCTCTTAAAAGTGTAGGTGCACTAGGATTACCCACACCAACTCATCATGTGAGAGGTTGAATTAATTTCAATCTAACCACTCCCTTATATGGTTTCATGTCAAATAGTTGGGATCAACATTATCCACCATGGATGACATAACAGTCATCTCATTTTCTAGTATACCCATAGAGTTCATACACATAATGAAAACATGGTACATTAAATCTCCTATAGGATTCCCAGCTCTTACCTAGGGTGATTTTCACTCAATACCTATCACTACACCCAGAAAATCATCCTCTTTCTTCTATAGAACTAGGCTAACCACTTTATAAGCATCTCAATCATACAACACAACATGTCAAAGTGATTGTCATTATCAACATTATTATAAAATTTCAACTGGTCTCCTTGTAGCCCTCATGGTCTTTACACACTTCCACCATTAAGAATACAAAATCACATTGTATATATCATCATGTTAGCAATATCCAATCCTAGCCTCAGGCGGCTAGTCCAAATCCTCAATATAATCCCAATCATTACCTAGCCCCACCAACTATGGAACATTCCATGATTTCTCACGCAAAATACTTTTGAAAACTCCATGAATATATATATCAAAAACTTTTCTCAACACATAATATATTCATATGACACCTCCAATAGGAGATCTATCAAGACCATCAGTCAATGGAATCCCTTGTCCACCAAACCAAGTTCATTCTCAAATGACTCATCTCAAACATAACACATACCAATTATCAATCCATTTACAAAAGTTTGATCCTTTATAGAAATTTCACATATGTTTGCCTCACCTTTCACCATAATCCCAAAGATCATCATGAATTTTTAATTATCTTTATGAATCGTAGGTATTCTATTGATGATTCCACTCATATCCTAAGACCTAGAAGAGGATTCACTACTTAATAGGATACAGCGCCCCTTGGATAGTCTCATACTGATATTTATTACCCCATGTGTGAAGTATCACATATCTTAGGATGAAGAGGATCAATGTAAACAAATATCAATAATTTGGGTTCTTTTAGTCATTATACCTTAACTTATCTAATAAAAACATGTAGTCGTGAAAACATAGTCATAATGAAACAAATGAATTTTTATTAAATGGGCCACCTATCTCAATATATGGTTACCATCCCCTCTTAACTTTGGACCACATCGGCCTATCCTAACCATAAATCTTCCATATTTATTCATCCACCCTAGATAATATATCATTTCATTACACTAAAATAAATAATTATTATAAATTATAATTAATTATTCAATTAAACCATTGAGGCATATTCATAAAAATCGCTCTGAACATGTTAATGTCTCCAAAACCATATTTAACAACATTTATTCATTCCTTTTTGATATCCTTTATACTTGATAAAAAAACAATAAAATTTTACTGATTCCTATTTAATCTAATATGATATTAAATACAACACTAACCTAGGTACATCACAAATTAAAAAATTTGAAAATAGAGGATCAAGTGGAGACGGAGGAGAGAAAACCTCAAATTTACTATAGAAACACTATAAAACCCACCCCAATCTAACGAGGATTGAAAAGGTTGAAGTAGATGGTTAGGTAGTTGATTGTATCTAACCCATGAACACATGACCTAAAACCCATGGTGGATAACCCCAAAATGATACATCTAACCCAATTTAAAAAACAGCAAAAACAACCAGGTGCAACATTGACATTTGGTTTACGGGGTGATGTCTCTACCACAGTTACAATCATAGTGAATCTTATGATGTTATAGAATGACTTCATATGTTAGATAGCCAAAAATGTGTCTTAAATTCATTTTGGAATAACCTTATTAGATCATAGTGTGTCTTCTGCAAAAATAATTGGCTAATACCCAACCAATCACTAGCACGACATGACCCCTTGGGTCATTGGATAATGTGTCTCATTGAAGAAAGTCTCAAATATTTACTTATTAGCATCCTCTATGTATGTGTTCCACCCAATTCTATAATATATTGTTCAAGTAATTAAAATTTATTATAGTAATACCTATGATATATTTCACGACTATATACCTATAATAAAATCTCACAGATAGATGTTGTCATCTAAATCCCACTCCAATATTAACCTAAGAACATGGGACACCTAACATGCCACAATTCCTATTAAAAAAAACATTTAGATAAATTCAAACCCTTAAATTAGTAATCAAATTCATAATTTACAACATTTCTCCCACTATGGAATAAATATTCAAATTTCCTCAACATTTTATAAATTTTAATGACATAGGTCATTACAGTCTATTACCATATACAAAAATATGACTGTGTGTCATTTTATTCATAGGGAAGTGTATCAAGTGAAATTATTAAATCTATGATGTCAGAATTATCATTTTCCCAAATCATCATCTCCCTGAAGTGGTTCTCAAATCCAAGGTTTCTGTATAGCTCAGTACTGAGAAACCATCAATAGAAGGTATATCATTTTTCTCACTTCATGTTTTGAATATCATCTCCATGGAATATAAATTATGTTAAATGGAATTTTAATTAACTATAATCTCATTTATGATGGTTAAATTACCCATAGAAAAGTTACTTCCAACATATGATATAATTTATTTAATTAACTTCTTTAATTTTTATTTTATATAAAATATTACTTTTTTCAAAGTCTAAATTCATATATAAGATTTTAAAAATATTCTATATAGATTGTATATAAAAATAATCTTATGTACTATATATTATTTATTACTTTTTAAAAATTTAGTACTAAATTACCCCAAAAATAATATTCTTTATAATAATTCCTATTGAATCACCAAACAATTATGCATTTGTCATAAAATACTGTTACTAATTTTATTTTCATCAAATTATCTAGAAATTGTCATGGATAAGCTTTTTAAAAAACTTATCTATTGTAAAATATTTTATATAATAGTTTCATCCTTTATATTTCATTATAATCCCTAATGAATTTTATTATTCCTCATTGAAAAATCATATAGATAAAATTCAATGGCCAATTTTATTAGCCAACTATGAAAGAAAACATCTTCATCTTCATGAGGTAATATTATCTATTCAGGATGATCTAATACAATGAAATTTTTTAGGGTAAAAACATATATATACAATTCCAGGGTAAATTTTTAGGATATAAAAAACTATTTATGATTTCATATAAATAACCATGGAACCCATTTAAGGGCTCAGAGGAGTTCCCTAATCACATATAATCATCTAAAATGACATTAAATATCATTAAACACTATGAGAATAATTCGAAACACTCCAAAACAAATTTCAATTTATTTTTCATCATATGAACAGTATCCATCCATTGTTTCCATATTTCTCCACTACTATAGTAACTCTAACATTATCATCATCTTCCTTAAACCATAATCTATGGGATTCTTACCTGTAAGTCCGATTTATTTCATTAAATATATATCTTATATGGTATTTATAATTTTATTATATATTTTACATCCTCAAATATATTTCTCAATTAATTTAGTCAATATAAATCTTCTTCAACATTTTCATAACTGATGTAAATAGTTTTTCCAATGTCATGTTGAATTTTCATGAATCCATTATGAAACTTCTTCAAAATAATCACATATCTAAATCATCTCCATAAGTATTCTTATATCACATCCTTATATAGTACCACCATCTCCATCACCTTTTCTAATAATTAAAAATGTTTTAAACATGATTATATTTTCCTATAAATATATGAAAAACATATTCAAGATTATCCATCAATAATTGGGATATTCGACCATCTCTTGATCATAATAAGGCAACTCAAAATCCTTTAATGTAAATATATTGTCAATGAATACAAACTCAAAATTATAAAACCATTTATGTTCTTTTATAAACATGCTTAAAGATTATCAGTTTCATTATTTTAATACAACTAATGTGAAAATCATCACAGTAATGTTGATTATAATATTATTTGGCTATTCATATTAAGAAACATGCATGTCAATATTCATAAATGAACCTATCCGGAATTGTGAGTTGATTTTTGTAAAGAATATTTACCAGTTTTTTGAAATTTAGGATTACCTATAACAATGTAATCACAATAGTTCAAATTATTTTCTTTTTTTATTATATACTCCTTGGAAATGAACATCTGTAAGGGAATTGATTAAAATAAATTTATTATGTTATTTATATAACATAATTTGATACTATGGATGTTTATTTATGTTGAAATATTTAGTTCATTATTGATAGTGTGTGGAGAAGAACCATTTAAGAATAAATATTTAGCATCCTAGTTCACTCCAAAATTTTCTTGTCTTGGGACATGGTGGTTGTGAAAAGTGGTAACATATAATAAATGATAAATCTTAATCAATATATCACAATGTTACCATTAAAATAAATAACACAATCAGGATAAAAACAAATCCTATTATTAATATATGTAATTATACTATCTGGATGAATTTATTTATATATCATTAACATTTACATAAAATTACTAATTTAAACATTATATACAAAAAAAGATATTTTGGTGTCATGGACGTTATTCACAATTAAAATAAATAGTGAGTTACTCATTCATAATGATAAGATAAAAATAAACAATATATTGATTTAAACAATAATATATACATGAGGGTGATGATATGAAAATATATTAATTTTATATAATATAAGTATGGTTGTAATTATGAATAAAGAATCTGGATCATGGAATTAATATTTCCTCAGTTTTAGATCAAATTCTGTGATTTTTAAATCACCATGAATAAAAATATTTAAGTTTTGTTCTTAAGTATCAATATGTTCATTAGATATTATTTGATTCACACTGATTAAATGAATTATATTGTCAATATGGAGAGTATATTATATAGATTTTGACATTTCTATATTCCCAAGGTTTCCATTCAAAATTAATTAAAAGTAATGAAACTCTATATTATTTTCATAATACATAGGTCACAGTTGATATGGAAAATTTTTATGTGGCTGAAAATACTAGTTTAAAAAATTATAAATAATTGAATTAAATATTCATGATACATCAAGTAAAATGTAATTTAATAAATTAAAAAATGAACAAAACTGGGTGGAGATAAATTAAAGTGATTGAAAAAAATTCTAATTTATAATATTTTAAATAAATGTTGTCCTATATCTACTATTCATGCCCATAAACCATGAGTGGTATGTTATTTACAAAATAACATAAAATTTTAAGGGGAATAAAAACCTAATTATGAACTTATGTTTCATTTGGAGGTACAATAATACAACAACAAAAAATTTTAATGATGTGCAACAACCCATAACAACATTGATTTCTTATATCTAAGACCAAAAATGAATACCATATGAAATATATAATAATATTTCATAATTTTAATCTTCTAGAAGTAACAACAAAAAAATAATAATTCTTTTTGAAGGTAAAATAATATGCATATATATAGAATTATCACAGAAATATGTGAGGGAGAAATAAGAGAAGACTCAGGGATAACATGTTAATGTGTTCAATGAAGATGAAATAAAGAATAAGATTTTGTACTTGAGTAGTGAATATGTTTATCTATTCATGGAATTTAAGATTTTATATTTAAGGTTCTTCTATTATTTTTTACACTGTGTTGGAAAATGTATTATATGTGATTAAAAATTTCATTATAGAGGTTCAATGTGTTAAAATTTGTAAGATAATTCACATTTTTTCATTCACATCTTATTTCATCACTATCAATCGTTTACACTTAAGATAAAGTCCAAAATAGTTATTCAAATGTATATACATTTGAAAATAATTCAAATTAATAATAATATATATAATATAATAATCCCAAAAAATATCAAAGAGTCATTCATTCCAATAATTCTTGAATGATTTATAATGAACTAATTATGAGTAAACTGATTCATAAAGTGATGTTTATTATCATTGAATAACCTTGAAATATCCTTCATGTTAATAATTCATGGTATCCAATAAATATTAAAACTCAATTTGTTTTTATAAAATTTTATATTTTAATATCATTCAGTAAAAAATCAGAGGATATGAATAAATATATTCTAATACAAACACTTTATTTAAACATAGAAAAACAATTTGAATAAGGTCATTATATATAAAAAAATAATTTTTAATTAAATAAATAAGTGAAGTCCCAATCATATAACAAAATTGAAAATTCAATGACATATAGTAGATGATATATGAAATATAAGGTTCATTTTTCTCATATGTTTCCTTTCTATTGAATAGAAAATAATTTATGCAAAGTAATAATGTAGTATATGAAATCTCATTAGATCCATATATATATATATATATTCATACATTATATATTTATATATGATTCAATGTCCCTTAAGATATAATTTTTATAAGTTAGAAATATCATTGTATGATATAAGAAAATCATAAGATTTAGAATCTGTAAAATATATAATCATCAAAATATATAAAAGTCATAAGATAAAAAACATAATGAGATATTTAACTCATAATATATAAAAACAATTTAAGATAGTGACAAATTGATAAGGATAAAAAATCTCATATGATATTTTATTTCATAAGGTTCAATGATATTCATAACGATTACTAACAATGTTCCTATTTATAAAAATGTATAAGAATAATTTTATTCTTTGTAAAAAAATCCAACATATGAAACATTTCATAATTATAGAAAAACACCATAAGTATGATGACTTCACTAAAGTAAACTTCATAAGCATAAAATGACACTACTTATCCATATTTTTTTTACTAGGCAAGAAATATATTTTATGCACATAATGAAGACTTGGAACAAAATAAATGAAAAGATATTTAATAAACATTTAAATAAAATTGAATAAACATATCCATATAAAATATTAATAGAAAATTAAAAAAATTGATAAATTATAATTATCCAATAATAAAACGGTGGGAAGGAGAATGAGCCACTCCAACAATCTCTCCCTCATTTATAATTTATAAAACAGAGAATTACAATTTTAACATTCTTAAATTTGATCGAAATTTATAAATTTATAATGTAATATATGTATTTAAACCAATTTAGATAATCATAAAAATCATACTCTGCCACATTTAAAATTCAAGAAGACTATAAAAATATTTATAATAAATTTAACAAAAACATCCGCCTGATTTTATGAAATAAAAACAATAAAACTATAATTAAATTGAAATAATAGAAATAGAAATGTAGTCTCATAATTGTAGGATTTTTTAAAACTGTAGGTTTAAATTACAAAAAATTTAATATAACGTAGTGACAAAATCTTGAAAAAATAGATATATAAAGCTATAAAGATCCATGAAATATAATAAAATATTAAATTAATAATTAATTTATTTTCAATAATCTAAATTATTACCATTATTAAATTAATAAGAATGAAAACATGATGTATATATGAAACATATATTGAAAATGGATGTAAATAGAATTTAAAAATAGCTATATCAAATAGTTAAAAATTTTAAAAAATAACTAACCGTCTATTCTTATACATTCAAATGTAACTAGTCAAACATATTTGAATCTAATTTTTTTATAATGGTCCCAAACCCACACTCTTGGATTTGGTACTGAAATGATAAACATTATATTTATATATTTGAAACCAATTAAGGTGACCATAAATTTTCCATCCAAAATAAACAATATCAAAAGAAAATATTGGATCAAATACATTCTCAAAGACATTTTAATTTTAGGCTATTAGAGAATTAGGGGAAACTATTACTTAAATAGTAATAATGTCATTAAATGATAATTTCACCTTTTTAACTATGATTTTCCTATTTGACATTAATCCATCATCATCATCCATATGAAATCCTTATAAACATTATTCATTCATCATTATTCTTTATAACCTGAGGAAATGGAAACAGATAATAGTTGATCTCAAATGATCAATAATGATAAACATAAGATTTAAATATTTAATCATATTAATGAGAATAATAAATGTATAATTGTATGATGACATAATCAGAGTGATTGAGTGAATGATAAAATAACTCTTACCAAACAATACTTAAATCATTAGTCATGAAACATGAAATAATTATTTAACAAATGAAATAGTCATAAGATTCAATAATACTAACCCCTGAGATATCAATCTTTATTAGAGGAAACATTATAAACCAATGTAAATAATATCTAAATTCTTTGGTATCTTGCTTTATTTTCATCATAAAATCTTTATTGAACCATTAAAATTGGAATAACTGTACATCTGACATTCAATATAATTATTTAGAGAACATGATTAATAAAAAATTCATTGGATCTCTTTCTAGTAGCACCTATATTATAAGTTGTATCAGGATGACGTGTCACTATATGGACTTACCCATAATATAATCTATATCAGGTTAACCCAAAATTATCTAGGGGCACACATCGTATAAAATATATTAGGCTCACCCAGTTCTATCTAGGGACACCCACATAAAAGTTTCTATAATTGATAAATAATGTACACATAACTTGATTTTATACATAAAACATATAAACACAATCATTATTCTTTTTATTACTTAATTAACTTGTGGAAAATAAATTGGTTTGATGAAAGTACCTTTAAAACATGATTAACCAATGAAAAAATGGGTTCATTATAAATATCATTCATACATGATTAACCCATGGAAATAAAATTGGTTCCATAAAAATATATTTGAAATATGATTAAACAGATGAAAATAAATGGGTTATATAAAAATATCATTGAAATATGATAAACATAGGGAATATAAACAAGTTCTATAACAATATCATTGAAACATGATTGACCCTCTGGCGGCCCGAAAGCCCGAGCGGCCCAGCCCGGCAAAGTCCGCATCGGGTCATGCTGGGATCGGGCAGCAGGTTCAGCGGGTCAGGCCAGGGCCTTTCCAGGCAAGCCCGCAGGCTAGGCCAAGCTGGCCCGAAAAAGCCCCGCCCGTGGGCCAGGCCAGGCCAGCCCATAAAAGCCCGGCCCACCGGCCCGCGCGAAGCTCGGCCCGCTGGCCCGCCTGCTGAAATAAATATAATGGGGGAACAGCAGGTTGGGGGATTTGATCCCCCTACCTCAAGCTCCCAAGGCTGCGCCTGTAAATAAATCACAGGTATATATATATATATATATCAATATATATATATATATATGTATATCTGGATATATCTATCTCAATATACATATATCTACATATACACACACACATATATATATATATATATATATTTGTATATATATAGATCAATTTATATATATTTATATATCTCTATATCTATATGTATATATCTATCTATATATACATATATCTATGTATATATCTCTATATATCTCTATATCTCTATCTATATATATCTCTCTACATATATGTATATATTAATATATATATCTCTATATCTATATACATATATCTCTTTATATATTTGTATATATACATACATATATATATATATATCTACCTATATATCTATATATACATGTTTATTTATACATTTATATTTATCTATATATGTATCTATATATATGTGTGTGTGTATATATATTTCTATCTATATGTGCATATATCATTATATAAAAAAATGATATTATATATATACAAATAATTATTATTATATATAATTATAATGTGTGTATAAATATATATACAATGATATATAATTATATATATATTATTTTATATATATAAACAAAGCCATTAATAATATATATCAATTAGGTGTGGGTTTTAAAAATCCATTAATAATATATATATATATGTGTGTGTGTGTGTGTGTGTGTATGTTTATGATTTAATATAATATATATATATATAAACAAAGCTATTAATAAATATATAAATATCATGGATTTAATATTATATATATATATATAATAACTTTTTGTATATTAATAAAAAAATAAGTATAGTTTTTAAAAATCCATTCATAATATATATATATGTATGTATATGTATATGTATATGATATAAAATATATATATATATATATATCAATGATTTAATATAATAGTGTATATATATAAACAAAGCCATTAATAATATATATCAATTAAGCGTGGTTTTTAAAAATCCATTATTAATATATATATATATGTATGTATATGTATATGTATATGATTTAATATAATATATATATATATATATAAAGAACTATTAATACAAATCTATATATATCAATGATTTAATAATATATATATATAATAACTTGTTGTATATTAATATAAAAATAAGTATGGTTTTTAAAAATCCATTGATAATATATATATATATATATATGTGTGTGTGTATATGTATATGTATATGATATAATATAATATATATGTATATAATCAATTCTATTAATATATATATATATCGATGATTTAATATAATAGTGTATATATATAAACAAAGCCATTAATAATATACATTAATTAAGTGTGGTTTTTAAAAATCCATTAATAATATATATATATATATATGTATGTATATGTATATGTATATGATTTAATATAATATATATATATATAAACAAAGCACTATATATATATATCAATGATTTAATATTATATATATATATAATAACATGTTGTATATTAATAAAAAAATAACACACTCTCCTAATGATATTCATGCAAGTCCCTCAACTTCATTAATTTTTTTAAGTATGTTGCAACATGAATAAATTATATATACTATACATACATAAATCTTTATAGAAAAAAAAATTTAACTCACCCAATGATGTTCACGCACCCCCCCTCCCCAATATATATATATATATAAACAAATCCATTAACTCAACCAATGATGTTTGCGCACACCCACTGATAATTTTTTTAAAAATTTCTCATATTATATATATATATATATAACTTATTATATATTAACAAAAAATAACTACCGACTAAATGATATTCGCGCACCCCCAACCTCATTATTTTTTTAATCTATGCTAAAACTTTCATATATTATATATACTATATATATACATATATAAATCTATTCAGAAAAAAATTAACTCACCCATTGATGTACACCCGCTAAGGGTGTAATTTCAGTCCAGACAGGGCCAGGTAGGGCCTGCCCTACAAAACAATTTAAAAACGTTTAAGAAATGATTTAAATTAAACAAACTCTAAAAAATAATTGTAATAAATAAGTTAAAAAAATTGTAAAAAAATCTTTTAAATAAATGATAAAAAACATTTAAATAACAACACTTTAAACTCACCACTCACTGTTGTGCACCCCCCAATAAGTCGTTAATTTTTTTTAATTTGTATATAATATATATAAATTCACAGACGTGTATAAATCTATTTAGAATAAAAATAACATATTCACCCACTGTAAAATTTTTTTACAAAAAACCTGTAAAATGTTTAAAAAAATACATGTAAAAAATATGCGTTCAAAAAAACTTTTTAAATTAAACATCTAAAAATTAATGTAAAAAACTATTTTAAACAAGTGTTAAAAAAATGGTTTAAATAAAAATGTTTAAAATGTTTTTAAAACTAACATTTAAATTAATTTTTTTAAAAAACACTTAAAAAATACTTTTTACATTAAAATGGGAATAAAAGTTAAATGTTTTTAAAAAATACTTGTAAAAAGCATGTGTTTAGAAAAATTCAAATTTTTTTTAAATTAATAATTTAAAAATAAATGTAAAAAACTGTTTAAATAAAAAATTTTAAATAAAAAATACTAACAAACGCTTAAAAATTATAATTAAGTTAAAAAAATAAATGTAAAAATAGTTTTAAATAAATGATAGAAAAACTTTTAAATAATAAGGCTTTAAACTCACACATGGCAGCAACGTACACCTCTTTATTTTTTTAAAATTAAATAATATATATATATAGACAAAAAACATATCCACCCACTGTAAAATGTTAATAAAAATAAAATAATCATTTTCTTAAAAAAAAAGATTTTAAAAATAAATGTAATGAAATGTTTTAAATAAATGTTATAAAATTGTTTGAATAAAAAAATTAAGAGACAATTATTTTAAAAATAGTAAAATCCCACCACGACCCGACTTGAAAAAGCCCGGCCCGGTCCGAAAAATCCCAGCCTGACCCGATGGTTTGGGTCAGCCCGCAGCCGGGCTCAGGCCGCCTCATGGGGTTGTCCGGGCCGGCCCGGCCCGACGCGAATTGTGGTCAGCGGCCCGTCACGTTGCATTTCAGGCCCGGCTGAAATTACACCCCTGATTGACCCATAGAAACAAAACTAGTTTGATAAAAATCTCATTAAAATATGAATAACTCAGTCGGAGAAATAAAAAGGATGGTATCATTACAAAAAAATCTAGTTGATTCTAAGTAGAAACAACGGTTGTTTTTGTTGATGGATAAAAATAGTATTAAAATATCATTAAAATCTTTTTTGAAGAAAATAACCTTTTCATATTGAAAAATAAGTTTTAAAAACATAAAATTCACAAAATATTGTAAAATTATGCTTCTTTTAAATAAACCTTGGAAACATATAACGGAACAGTAAAGAAAAATAACACACAGCATGGAGGGAAAATCTATTCATGTTATAAATTTTAAACACTAACATTCTTTTCAAAACATTTTGAAAAATAGTGTAAAAAATGACCGATATAGAAAATGTTAGGAAAATTACATTTAAAACCTCTTAAAAGAAGGAAAAATATCATGTTAAATGGTTTTAAGGAAACATTTATTTTTTAATAGATCGTTTTTTGAAAAAATTTTATAAAATTTTTATATGGGATAGAAAGATACCTGATCTTAAAGAAAATACAGGATCAGTATCACATAGAAACGAATTTCATGATATTCTTTCAATCAATAAGGGTTGAAATGGAAGTAGAATTGTAATGTCCCAGAAATTACCTATAATTTTTTTAAATTATATGGAGTTATTTTAAGAATGTTAAATCTAACGACGTGTGATTCCAAGACCTAGAGTTCCCGGAATGATCCATCGAAGTATTGTTAAGCTTTAATTAGTGCACGTAAGCAGTTTTCCTGAAAATGTGGAATAAATTTTAAACAATTACATGGATCAGAAATCTGAGGGCACCATTACGCTCAGGTTGGTGGGTTTACCCTAGGTGTGACTTAAGTTTAGTCAGTGCATGCCTCCTGTGAGAGAACCCAAAAATGGAATAACCGTAAATAAAATAATTAAATAAAGTTATTTTATTTTTCATATTCTTATAACTCACAAACAGTAACTCGAATTAAAAATCTGAGGCCACCGCCAAACTTGTGAGGGTATTCTTTCTTTAGGTAGATACTAACATTGGCCGATGCAAGCCACCAATAAATGTTTTTTCCCATATATAAAATAATAAAGTGACAATTATTTCATTTTAAAACTCATTTCTTTTAAATGGTAACTCTGATTGTAAATATGATAGTACAGTTGGGTTATTTAGGGCGGGTTTCACTTAGAAAAATCCTAACCTCGACCAGTGCGGGTCGAGGGTGATTTTTATTAATTTTCTGAACTTTTTTTCGGGTACGTGTGAGTGGTGTTTTCTAACTTTTGAACCAATGCTCGGATTAAAAATCTAAGGGCACTGTTGAATTTGTAGCACTGGTATTTGCTTAAGAGGGCTATAACTTCGACCACAGTAATTCAGTTGAAAATTTTATTTTTGTGGACTTTTGGAAGATTAATAAAATAAAATGTTCTGTTATTTTTTTTTCATTACTTCCACCAATGGACGAACAACACGGGCATGACCGGTGATGTGTCAAGCAAATAAATAGCTTGACAATTCTTTTCCTGTAACCGAAACATTGGGAATTCAGGAGGTTCATTAATTAAATGAGCCTAATTAATTCTCCGAGCGTTGCAAACTCTTTCTCATCTCTTATTTATATGGTGCTTGGGGAGGGGTGTTGGCACGGCTTAACCATGAGACGAATCCCTGGAAAAGTACCATGACGCCGACCACCTAGAGGACGAGACTTGTTCCAATGAGCATTGACGTGCACCACTATGTCACAATCCAACGACAACGATGAAGGAGGTTCTGTTGACCGTTGTCAGCGGACATCTCTTCCAGGTAGGTTGTATATTTCATTTAACAATTCAAATGTTTGTCCTCTTCTTCATTCTTGAATAACACGAATAATGTTGGTCAACCGACTAACGGGTTGACCCACGATTCATTCGTCTTTGCAGGAGATTATTGTGGGGAATCATGTAGGGTTTATATTGTGTTCAATACAACTGTTTATTGAAATCCCTTAATATTCTCCATATTAAAATCTAATGAGGAGGGTGCAGTCCTAAGGAACTCGGACCGAACCCTCCACTATCTTTCCTTCCTTCCGCCACCTCATAATACCATGAGCACGTCGACGCATGTCATAAGAGGAGGGTTTCAGCTCGTCAGCCACGGCGAATGGGGGAAGTGGCTAGCACGACAGCTGGATGTAAGAAGGAAGGTGGCACGACCGTTGGGCCACCGACGAATGGAAGTCGCGGACGAAGTTGTGGATGAAGCCACGGTGGGGGCCGAACCCGCCACTGGAGGGTTCTGCGGCACCACCGCCTCACCAACCTAACAACCTCCGGGCTGTTCGAGAATCCGGGTGATCGGGAGTTTACACCCCCCACATCGGACCGAACTGGGCCACCGCCCTCGGAGCGGGCCTTCTCTCTTGAGGCGGGCTTCCACCATCAAGTTAGGACCCCACCCAGGCACCAAGAACCTACCCTTGCATCGGGTCTCCGCCCTCAGACTGGGTTGCTGCCCACTGAGCATGTTGCCGCCCTCGGAGTGGGTCGTCTCCCTAGTAGAGGGTCTCCACCCTCAGACCGGGCTGCTGCCCTCAGAGCGGGTTGTCATCCTCGGACTGGGCCGCTACCCATGATGGCCACCGCCTAGTGGGTCTCCACCTCAGGCTGGGTTTCCACCCTTGTAGGTCACCGCCCCACATGGGCCAGGCCACCCTATTCCGGGTGGGCTGCCCTTACGGGCCACCCCCTTACGGGCCACCGTATTCTGGTTGGGATGCCCTTATGGGATGCCCCTCTTGTAGGCCGAACGACAAATCAGCCCAGTGGGCTGAGTCTACCCCAACCGAGTGGGCCGAGTCCACCCCGTCCCATCTCAGACCGAGTCAGGCCAGGTCGGTCCCACCGGGTCGGACCGAACCCAGGACCAACCAGACCCAGAAACACTTAAAAGGGGAATATCTTGATAAAAAAACATTTGTTTGATGATCATTTATTAGTGTTGGGATCCTTGTATGGATTTGGTACTTTTGGTATACTCCACTTGAGTTATGTAGAATGTTGGAGTACAGTCAGGTTTGATTGAGCATGAATCTAACTAGGGCCTCGGTGCTAAAACGCTTATAACTCACAGACCAGGCATCCGATTGTCACGCTGTCTATCGCATTGGAACCCTTATGACATGGCGATCCTTTGGGTCATTACATTTTTTTTATCTTAGTGGTGGTTGAGGTACGACCGATATCTAAAGTGGAATATTCTATGGAACTCGAGCGCACCGGGTGTGAGGAAACCTATGGTTGGCTGCAGCGTGAAGAAAGAACATTGATCCTATGTGGTTCAGCATCTATCGATCCTGTGTGGGTAAGATTCTATGTGGGTTAGCACACAACGATCCTATGTGGGTTATTGCATACCAATCTTGTGTGGGTCAGATCTTGTGTAGGTCAGTGGGGGTTGGTTACTTATCGATCATGTGCGGGTCAGTGGGGGTTAGTTACATATCGATCCTGTGTAGATCAGCAGTATTTCTTGTTAATAGAATAATATGATCTTTTCTTTGACTAATTATATGTACTTATGTACTTAATTTATACATGATTGTGATATGAATATTTTAACTATGTGGAAAATCAATCTTTGTGGTGTTACCTATGTGGTACTTCTATATTCGCAGTGTTACTTGTGTGGTACTTATATCTTCGTGGTGTTGCATGTGTGGTACTTCTAGCTTCATGGTGTTACATTTGTGGTACTAATACCTTTGTGGAATCTTCCACTTGGTGTTACCTATGTGGAACTTCTATCTTTTTGGTGTTACATGTGTGATACTCCTACCTTTGTGGTATCATCTTCATGGTGTTACCTATGTGGTACATCTATCTTTGTGGTGTTATATGTGTTGTACTTCTATCTTTGTGCTGTTACCTGTGTGGAACATATACCTTTGTGGTATCATCTTCGTGGTGTTACATGTGTGGTACTTCTATCTTCGTGGTGTTAATTGTGGGGTACTTCTATATTCGTGGTGTTAATTGTGCGGTACTTCTATCTTCGTGGTGTTACCAATGTTTTACATCTGCCTTTGTGGCAATGTCTTTGTGTTGTTACCTTTGTGGTACTTCTATCTTTGTGGTGTTACCTGTGTGGTACTTTTACCATCGTGGTGTTAAATTCATGGTGTTACATGTGTGGTACTTCTACCTTTGTAGTGTTACCTATGTGGTGTCCTTCCCTCATGTATGAGATGAGTATATATTGATAACATAAGTATATGTATGGGAATATACCTAAGTAGGTTTGATGACTTAATTTGTGGTTTTTTCATTATGGGACTCTAGGAGACCAACGGGGGCCTTGGGGTCCCTACTGATTATTTTTATACTCACCCCTACACGGGCTTCGCCCGCACCTTGTTGTGTCTGATGCAGACGACGTACAACGTTGACAGAGGCTGAGGGAGCTAGGGCTAGATTATGCTCGTAGGTGTACCATTCGTCATGATGTGACCTAGAGGATACTAAAAGATTTGGAGTGCTGAGGAGGTGATATGTACCTACCCTACAGGTGAGAACCTCAGAGGAAGACCGAGTAGTTGTTTTCCTTTTTCTTCCAGTTGTATTGTACTTACTGTTTTACTTTTACTTTTATAGTTGGGCTTGTATTTCAGCCCCTTTTTAAATTCAAAACTCATTTACTACAGCAGTTTACTTTGTGGTTGCTTCTTATTGTGTTCTAGTATGTGTGGTTGCGTCTTGTTGTGTTATTGGACTGTGTGTATGTAATGGTTAAAAAGGAAATGTCTTCTCGTTTATGGGATATGCATTTCTGGTGCTAGTTGCCCACCCCTATCCTATGGAAGGTGGGCTTGGGGTAGTCATGGAATGGGCCCTGAGAGATGGGTCATGACAAAGTTGTATCATATGATTTCGGTTCTACCAAAGAACTGGTACTCTGATATTTTTTGTGAAGAAATATTGTTAAGTGTTATGAGTGTGGTTTTCAGTTCGAGGAATCAAGTGTTGGTGCGGTGGTCAACGTATTGATACACCAAGACCCTGAATTTTGATTTCTGACTCGCCACACGAAAACATTGAATGCATGTGTTATTGAAAACTTATTCTTTTGATTTATTTGGATTTATCTCATGAGGTATAACTTAATGACCATGTTGCACTACTTCCTTATCAGGATGCCACCAAAAAAGACATCCACCCATGTTTCTCGAGAGAGTACATGATAACGGCCCCCCGAGTGATGAGGATATGGTGAAAAGCCTTCTTTTTTCATTGAAACATTTGGGTGGTGTACCAGTAGTACCACCACCCGTTGGGAAGTATTTACAACTAGCGGTACTGGTAGAGTACACATTTAGGCTTAGGGCCTTACATTAGATTCAACATTAGATACCCCTCAAGTTTTGAGGCGAGCCTGACTCACAGATGGCTAAGAACTAGCTTGAGGAGGTGGTTGAGAGTTATCTAGAGCTTGTACAGCTTTGGTAGGATGACATGTCGGTATCTGAGTATTCATCGAGGCATATCGACCAATCCTATTACTCTATGAATATGATACGATCAGTGCTTCGGGGCTCAGACATCTATGTACGGTGTGTTTAAGGACATCCGAGCTAGCACTATTCCTCTATTCATTCCCCAGTTTATACATAGATTGACTATATTAATAAAAACGTTTGTGGTATACCTACAATTTTGGAATGGGATTTTCCTTGGTCGACAAAAAAAAAAGAATCCCAGGTAGCACGGGATAAACTCATGCATAGGAGGGTGCAGTCAATCCATCTTGAGTCAGCCAGACATACCCTTGTGGCAGTAGGAGTTTTGACTTTTCAGTTCCAAACAGTTGTGGCAGAGAATGGGGACATCTTTTCAAACAATGTATCTAGGATTACCTCTCAGAAGGGAGAGGGATGTCTACTTTGGCTAGGTACTACTAGATATTTTTACCAAACTTATCTAGGGTACCAGCACCCTAGTCAAGTTTGACGAAAAAGGGGGATCCTTTCCTATATATAGAGAAGTGTTAGTAGAGATTTCAGGAGCTGAGACAGAGACTGACAGTAGAACTATGCTACCCATGGCTTGGAGTTAGTATCAATGGTCTTTGCACTAAATATGTGTCAGCACTACTTTATGGGTGAACATTTTATAGTCTACTATGGTCACAAGAGTCTCAGGTATAACTTCTCCCAAATGGACATGAATTTGAGACAATGACAATGGATAGAGTTCCTCTGGGACTATGACTTTGAGATAGTCTATATTCCTAGGAAGGGGAACATGGTAGCAAATGGACTCAGTAGGAGGTCTCGTCTACAGTTTCTGAGTGAGGTGACAAAGAAGCAAACCGCATTGCAGATATCCTTCATGGATAGAGGTGGAGCAGCATACCTCTATTCTATAACAGTCACACCCCCACTCCTTTAGCTAGTTATGGAGGCGCAGCTTGGGGACACTAAATGTGAGGCTCGATGTGCTCATATATCCTCAGGTCAGGCACCTAATGGATTTTATGAAGGTGGGGATCACGTCACCCTCTTAAGAGGATGTACCATGGTACCAGTAGCACTATGGGAGGAGGTTTTGAGGGAGTTTCATACGTCCCCTCGGGCAGTACATCCTGGAGTGTCAAAAATGTACTAGGACCTCCAACATCAGTACTAATGGACCAAGTTGAAGGAAGTTAGGGAAGAGTTTGTATCACGATGCCTCACTTGTTAGAAAGTGAAAACAGCTCATATCCAACAGAAATATTATACTGATAGGAGGATGGAGACCACATCTTCCTATGGGCCTCACCTCGATGAGGTTTGTGAAGATTTGGTAGGGGAGGCAAGTTATCTATTAGGTTCATTTGACCTATCTAGATTCTTAGAAGAATGGGCATGGTGGGGTATTGTCTATCTCATTCCCCATATATGCACTGGGTGCATAATGTTTTCCATGTTTCACAGCTATGGAGATGAGTGCAACCTCCACCTCACGTTATTATCTAGGCCGAGTTGTACTTTGACAATGGGGGTATTTTACAGAGTTCTCAATAGTGTTTGAAGATCAACAAGAGTGGGTCCTTTGTGGGTGGTCGATACCTCTACTGTTCATTCTATGGCAGTATGGGAACCTCCAAGAGAGCACATGGTAGTGGGAGGATTAGATCCGTGCCCAGTACCCCGATTTGTTTCCTTAGTCTATGTTGATTTCGGGGATATAAACCCTAAGGTGGGGAGAATGCAATTTCCCTGAAATTCGGTATAATTTTTTTTGTAATTATATGGAATTATTTAGAGATTGTGAAATATTATGGTACGCGATTCTGAGGCTCGGATTGCCCAGAATGTTACTTCAAAGTTTTGTTATACTTTAATTTGCACGTGTAAGCAGTTTTCTTGAACAAGTGGAATAACTCTTAAACAGGTACATGGATCAGAAATCTGAGGGAACCATTGTTCTTAGGATGGTGGGCTTACCCTAGGAACGACTTAGGTTTATTTGGAATGGGCCTCCAATGAGAACACACAAAAAATGGCAAAACTGTAAATAAATTATTTGAATAAAGTTATTTTATTTTTCAAATGATTATAACTCACTAACGGTAACATGGATTAAAAATATGAGACCACAACTAAACTTATGAGGGTATGCTTTCTTTAGGAAGATACTAACATTGGTCGGTGCAAGCCATCATTGAAAGATAGTCTTCAGCATGTTTCACATCAGTCACCTGACACTCAATTGTTCAGACCACTGCCCAATTGTCATCGACTGCACTCAAGGAAATCGCAACATGAATTCTGGTAGACCAATCATATTTGAAAGCTTCTGATCAAAAGACCACAAATGTGAAGATGTTATCTGGTCAAGAAGGAAGTGTAACTCTACAGACGTTAGATCCAATATGCAACAAGTCGCATCTGATATGAGGTCTTGGAGAAAATAAAATTTTGTCAACTGGACAGGCACTATGATTTCCTTGAAAGGAAACTGTACAACCTTCTCAACCAACCCCCATCCAATTGCAATCTTTCTAAAATTGGAGTCACGCAAATGGATCTTGATGCAGCCATGTGCATAAAGGAAAGCTTCTGGGCTTTACGGGCGTGGGACAACCACATTGAAGAAGGGGATGCTAACACCCATTATTTTCATCAGAAAGCATCATCTAGGCACTGGAAAAAAATTTATATCTTGCATATCACAACCCTATGGTAGAAAGGTTTTCAACACTGAGGGAATCCAAGATGCATTTTCTAGATACTTGCAGAACCCCTTTTCTGCAGGAAAGCCTTTCATTTCACTAGAAGTAGAGGAGTCAATCAGACCTTTGATAACTGAAGAGATCAATAAGAAGCTTTCCAAAGATGTGATGGATGATGAGATTCATCTGGATCTGAAACATATCCACCCTACTAAGGACCTGGACCCAGATGGATTCTACACACTCTTATTTAAACAATACTGGCATATTATTAGCCCCGTCATTTTCAATCTGATGAAGAACATTTGGGCTGGGAAAACAAACATTTCTCACTTCAATGAAATTGTCCTCTTGCTCATTCCCAAAATCAAGAAACCTCTTGTGGTCCCTGATTTTAGAATTATCAGCCTCTACAATGTCTCTAACAAGATTTTCTCAAAGATCATAGTTAATCGGTAGCATACGTGGTTAGCTGACATCATTTTAGAGAATCAGAGTGCCTTCGTGGCTAAGAGATCGATCACCGATAATGCCATTATTTCCCATCAATTTTTCCACTCGATGCAAACATGCTCCACCCTGAAAATTGGAACCATGGAATGGAAACTAGATATGACCAAGGCTTACGATAAAGTTGAATGGCATTTCCATAGAGTCATGATGAAAAAAATTGTCTTCTGCTCTAAATGGACCGATATGGTCATGCACTGTGTCTCTTCTGTCTCCTACCGAATCAATGTCAATGGTGTTCTCACCTGAGGCTTCACCCCAACCCGAGGCCTATTCCAGGGAGATCCTCTCTTCACCTTTATCTTTATCTTGGTGGATGATGTTTTTTAACCTCATTTCTAGGGCTGCATCCTCTCATAAAATCCATAGGGAAAAGGGTTGTCATGCAAGCCCACCGGTTTCCAATATCTTCTTTGTTGACGACTGCCTTCTCTTCTCTAGAGCAACCAATAATGAGTGTCGTGTGATCGGCCATGTGATTCAACAGTATGAGAGGGCCTATGGACAGTCTATCAATCATGGATTTTCTGAAATCCCCTTCAACGATGGGGTTCCTAAAACCAAAAAAGAAGAACTCTGAACCATTGTAGGTCTTCATATGTTCAAGAAACATCAGAAGTACCTCAGGCTACCTACGGTGATTTGTCACTCGCAAAATGAAATCTTCGCATCTATTTTTGATAGGATTGAGAAACAAATTCAAGGCTAGACCCCCAAAATAATTTCCAAAGCTGACAAGAAGACCCTTATTAAAGCTTCTTTCCAATACATCCTCAGCTACTTCATGTACCTCTTTAAGCTCCCAGCTACTGTAGTCAATCAGATACACGAACACACAACAAACTTCTGGTGGAGAAAAAGAATGGGAGGAATAGAACCCACCGGATTGCTTGGTATAACCTCTTCATACATAAATCTGAGGGTGGAATAGGATTCTGAGACCTTCTCCACTTCAATTATGCACTGTTGGCTATGAAAGGTTGGCACCTTTTAAACGACCCATCATCTCTCTGTGTGTGGGTTCTCCGAGAAAAATACTTCCCCCACTAGGAATTCCACGAATCCTCTCTTGGCCCTTGTCCTAGATTCCTCTGGAGAAGTATTATGGATGCCCAGAGGCTTCTATAAAAAGGGCAGGGATGGAGGATTGAGAATGGCTCAACTGTTAACATTTGGACTGATCCCTAACTGATTGTCAAGGAAGGTGTGCGAGCATCATCCCCTGCCCAACCATGTTTTGATGATGCCACATTTAGGTGACTTTTCTCCAATCAGAGGCTTGGGTGGTGCACTGAAAAGATACACGCATGGTTTAATGAAAGAGATAAAATATTATCCCCAGTATCCCATGTGTTCCAAATTTTGGCCTCGACCATCTCTTTTGGATCCATGACCTCTCCGTAGCCTATACGGTGAAATCTGGTTACTGGATCTCTATTGGCACTCAGATAGATGTTAGGTAAGGGGGCCCTAGAAATCTCATTGGAAACTAAATGTTCCCCAAAAAATATGCCACTTTGGTTGTAGGTGTTCATGGGAAGCCTCCCTACCATGAGCCTTCTCGTCTTCCGACATATATCTAGTGAATGGTTTTTCACCTTCTGCCCGAACGCCCCAGAATCTCCCATTCATGCAATTATCAAATGTCTGGGGGAAAAAGAGATTTAGAAGAAACAGAGCTCTACTACAGAATCATCACTGAACACGGGCTCATACCTCCCCTCGCTCTTGATGTGATGGTGCCCCTCCTTCTCATCTGCTAAAGTGGGATCACTCTACATCAGGGCCTGAATCATTTGGGTTCGCTGCAACGATTCCATTTTAAACCATGTTCACAATCCTACCGAATTCTATATTGAATGGGACTCTTCCTGGATTAAGGGATGGCAGCACCATAATGGACAATATAATTCTTTTGGAACCCTTTTCCTTTCCTCCCTATGGTGCCCGCCTCCAGAGGGGATTCTCAAGATTAATGTGTATGCGTCTCTACCCAAGGATGGATCAGTTTTCCTTGTCCTGCTGGCCCGAAACTATCTTAGTCAAATAATTTCATCCATACATGAGTCACATCACATTTTCTGGGAACCTGTGGATACCGAGGTTTCCTCCATCCTCGCTGGAATGATTCTCGCTAAAGACCGTGGATGGGAAAATCAACATTGAATCAGACTGCCTCACCATTATCAATGCCATCGACCTCAATGACGGGGTACATTAGTCCTTTGGATCCCTCATCAATAAAATCCTCTCCATATGTCAATTCTTTTCTTTCTGCACTTTCTCCTTTACCAAAAGGTAAGAAAACAATGATTCCCATCAACTGGTGACATCTGGCCCCTTTGATGATAACCTGCTCTGGCTGGAACATTTTTCTGCATGGCTTCGTGTCTGTACGTCTGTTGATTTTCAACATTAATTAATCAGTATTTTATAAAAAAAAGTGAAAATTATTTTATTGTGAAATTTATAACTTTTAAATGGTAACTCTGATTTAAAATTTGAGAGTACTTTTGGGTTCGTTGGGGTGTTTTTCACTTAGGCAGAGCCTAACCTCAACTAGTGCAGGTTGAGGGTGACTGTTAATAATTTTCCGAACATATTTTTGGGTACGTTCAGTAAACACGTGAGCGGCTTTTTCTAACTTTTGAACTGTTGCTCGGATTAGAAATCTGAGGGTACCATTGAATCTATAGCACCGGGATTCACTTAAAGGATGAATAACTTCGACAATAGTATATCGGTTGAAAAATTTATTTTTTGGGACTTTTGACCGATTAATGAAATATTTTTTTTTTGTTATTTTATTTTATTTCATTCCTCAAATAGATGAACGACGCTCGTGGAACCGGTGATGCGTGAAGCCAAAAAATGGATTGACTCTTCTTTCCTTGTAACCGCACTGTTGGGAATTTGGGAGGTTCATTAATTAAATGAAACTCATTAATTTTCGGAGTTTTGCACACTCCTTATCCTTTATTATTTATATTGAGCTTGGGGAGGGTTATTGGCATGGCTTCACCAAGAGATAAAGCCCTAGAAAATTACCACGACGCCAACCACCTGGAGGACGAGACTTTTTCCAACGAGCGGTGATGAGTGCCACCGAGTCACGAACTGATGACAAAGATGAAGGAGGTTATGTAGACCTTCGTTAGTGGAAATCTCTTCCAGGTAGGGGGTTTAATTAATTTATGATTTCAAATGATTTTCCTCTTCTCCGTTCTTGAATAACAAATATGATCATGGGTCAACTGAAAAATGGGTTGACCCGCGATTCATTCGTCTTTGTGGGAGGTTATTATGGGTAATCTTGTGGTGTTTATATTGTGTTATATATAACTGTTTATTGAACTCCCTTAATATCCTCTATATTAAGAGATAACGAGAATGGTGAGGGCCTAACGAACCGAGCACAAACCCTCCACTGTATTTTTTTTCTTGAACCACCTCAAAAGTCTGTGAGCATGTCAATGAATGCAACAAGAGGAGGGGCGTGGCTCGCCAACCGCAGCGAATGGAGGAGGCAGCCGACATGACGGCTAGCTGCGGGAAGATAGGTGGCACGACCACCATGACACCGACAAACAGAAGCCATGGCCAATGCCGCGGGGGAGGCTGAACTCGCCTCCGGCAGGTTCCGCAGTGAAAAAGCGGCGCCCATACCGCATCCCCACCTTTACAACCAACCAGCCTCAAGGTCGTTCGAGAATCCAGGTGACCGGAGGGTTACACCCCCTATGTCAAATTGAACCAGGCCACCACCCTTGGACCGGGCCGCCACCCCCGGGCTGAGCCACCGCCCTCGAATCGGGTTACTGCCCTGGCACCAGGCCATCTCCCTTAGACAGGGCCGATGCCCATACAGGTCACTGCCCTGGAAGTGTCCACCCCAGACTGAGCCTTCATCCTAGTGGTTCGCCACCCCACGAGAGTCAGGTCTCCCTCTTGTGGGTCACCCTATGCTTGTTGGGCCACTCTATTCTGGTTGGGCCGCCCTTGCGGGCCACCCCTCTTGGGGGCCAGACCAGACATCATCCTAGTGGGCCAAGAACAACCTGGCCCAGCATGCCAAGTCCACCCCGGCCCCGCCCAAACCAAGTCTGGCCAGGTCAGTCCGATCGGGTCAGACCGGACCGGGGCCCAACCGGACCCAAAAACACTTAAAGGGGAATATCTTTAGAACCAGACGTCTATTTGACAAACCATCTACAAATTTGGGATCCTTGGATAGATATTGTCCTTTTAGTATACTCCACTTGAGTTTGGGAGAAATTTATTATACATCCAGGTTATATTGAACCCAAATCTAATCGGGCCCTCTGAGCTAAAATGCTTAAAACTCACTAACCGGACATCTGATTGAAGTTTTGTCCATCGTGTTGGAACCTTTAATACATGGAGGTCCTTTGGGTTACTCTTTTGTGGAGCATATTGGAAATCGAGGTACAACTGATATCTCAAGGGGAAGATTCTATGGAAATCGAGTGCATCGTGTGCGAGGAATCTTGTGGCAGGCTACAATGTGATGAGAGAACATCAATCCTATGTGGGTCTGAATCTATCGATCTTGTGTGGGTCAGATCCTATGTGGGTCAATGCTTAGTGATCCTATATGGGTTAGTGCATACTGATCCTATTTTGGTCAGATCCTTTGTGGGTCAGAGGGGGTTAGTTACCTATCGATCCTATGTGGGTCAGCAGCAGAGCTTCTTAATAGAATAAGATGATCTAGTTTACGACTAATCATTTGTAGTTCTATACTTAAGTTATACAAGATTGTGAGCTGAGTCTTTTTCCTATGTAGTACTTCAATCATTCTGGTGTTACCTATGTGGTACGTCTATCTTCACGATGATACCTTTGTGGTACATCTAACTTCGTGGTGTTACCTGTGTGGTACTTCTAGCTTCATGGTTTTACCTATGTTGTACATCTACCTTTATGGTATCGTCTTCATGGTGTTACATGTGTGATACTACTATCTTCATGGTGTTACATGTGTGGTACTTATAGCTTTGTGGTGTTACCTTTGTGGTACTTCTACCTTTGGGATCTCGTCTATATAGTGTTACCTGTGTGGTACTTCTATCTTCGTGGTGTTACCGGTGTGGTACTCATAGCTTTGTGGTGTTACATGTGTGGTACATCTACTGTTGTGGTATCGTCTTCGTGGTGTTACCTGTGCGGTACTTCTATCTTCGTGGTGTTACCTATGTGGTACTACTATCTTCATGGTGTTACCTATGTGGTACATCCGCCTTTGTGGTATTGTCTTCATGGTGTTATATGTGTGGTACTTCTATCTTTGTGGTGTTACCTATTTGGTACTTATACCTTGATGGAGTTACCGTCTGTGGTGTTATCTTCGTGGTGTTACCTATGTCGTACTTAAAACTTGGGGGTGTTACCTATGTGTTGTCCTTCCCTTATGTATGAGATGAGTATATCTTGATAACATAGGTATATGTATGGGCATATACCTAATTATAGTTGATGTATTACTTTGTGGTTTTTTCTTTTTGGAACTCTAGGAAACCTATGAGGGTTTTGAGGTCCCTACTGAGTGTTGTTATACTCACCCCTAAATGGGATTCGCCTGCACCTTGTTGTATTTGGTGTATATGGAATAAAACGTTGATCGAGGATGAGGGAGCTAGGAATGGACGGTGCTCGGAGGTGCATCTTTCAGCATGATGTGACATAGAGGAGACTGAAGGACATGGAGTGATGAGGAGGTGATCTGTACCTACGCAGCAGGTAGGAAAATCATAAGATGACCCAGTAGTTGTTTTCCTTTTTCTTTCAATTATATTGTACTTCCATTGGTACTTTTACTTTTATAGTTGGACTTGTATTCCATCATCTTTTTACATTTAGCACTCTTTTACTCCATCAGTTTAATTCTTTGTTACATCTTATTGCATTCTAGTCTGTGTTGTTGCTTCTTGGTCTGTTCTTTGACTATGTGTCATTACAGGTTAAAAATGCAATGTCTTCTCATTTAAGGGATATGTCGTTCTGGTTCTAGTCACCAGCATGTGACATATGGAATGCGTGCATGGGGTAGTCACGGCATGGGCACTAAGGGACGAGTCATGACAAAAACATTTTTACCACATTAATAACTAATGGATAATAATTATATGTGGTTAATGAAAATATTTTTTAATTCTTTTATCCAAAGGAACCTTGAACATAAATAATCTTTAATGGGATGAGATTGTAACATTAATTGTTTTCCACTATGGAAACTCTTATATCATAATATCTATACAGGAATAAAATTAAATGAAACCTAAAATTTCATAAACTTGAGGAGTTTCCTGATATAATATTCTAAAGGGTTGTATATAAACCATATAAATGAATATAGGTTTATATAACAAATTTTTGTCTTAGAGAAAGAGAATTTGAGATGAATAACCCTTAAAAAATCATACCAATGAATTTGAGAACTAAAAAATGATTCGATTATGTGTATTAAATTTAAATCCATATAAATAAAATAAATAAAACATAATATAATACATAGTCATTACATGCATAATCTTATAATATCAAATACTATGAAGAAGTAATATAACCCAATGAAAATAAATTGTGTTATGCAATTATTTACCATTTGGTAACTTTCCTGAAAAATCCATTTGGATGAATTAATTCAAATTGAAACATAAAATACCATGATATAGGATTTTATAGTTATATTTAATGAAATATGGGTTCTATATACACCAAAAAATACAAATAAGTGATGAATATTCATATGTCTCACATGAATAAAAAACGAGATGAGAAACCCTTACCTCGAGCCCAAAATATCCTTATATGCACTATAATTACTATGTAAAAAGGTTAAATCAGTTATATAGTTTCATAAAAACCTTTTCTTTTATTAAAATCTAATATTTAAATAATTTAATTTTTTATTTTTAATGAAATATTCCAATTCTTGATCCCTTAAATCCATACAGGGTGTTTTGAGGACGTTCGATTCATTATTTCAAAACAGCTTCGGTGTATTGACCATGATCAATGTGGTAATTATTTAAAAATATAAAAAATATTAATAACAATATAATTATCAAATTTATTCATCAATTATTACATTAAAACCAATCATTGAAAAACCATATGATAAATTAACTATGTTATGATCATGGAGATGGTATGTCGTACGTACGCATGAGTAATGATTCCATTTTTCAGTGATCAATATAAAAAGAAGGTTTATATTATTTTATAATTATATAATTATAATAATATCATAAATAAAATATTATTTATTTAAATATACTTATATATATTATCCTTGTGATGTGGTGATGAAAAAATAATCAAATCAATTTGTGAACGTGGTAGTCCACACATCCCCAAATGATGTTATCATTTTTCAATATATGAAATAAAATTATAAAATTTCCATTCAGAATTATAAATATTTAATTAATATAATTTTGATATAACATATATAACATATATTAATTTAAATTATCATTATTACCTTCCACTTAATGTTTTACAGAAAAATTAATCACATCGCTTCGTGAGGGTGTTGTCTTCCATACACATGAGAGGAAATATCATATACCACACAAGATAGAAATTAAGAAGGTATATGTGATATAATATCTAAAAAATTATAAATATATTATAAATATCACATATATAATTTAAAACAATCATTATATCAACAAATGATATGTAGTGATGAAAACTAATTACATTGATTCGCTATACGGTATTCCTCCCTACACACGAATGATGATTTTGTGTCCAATTTGATCGTAGATGAGATGGATGTACCTTGTAACATTATTATAAAAACATATAAATATATAGGATATAATGGTGTTTTATTATGATCATATTTTAACATTATTTTAAGGTTTTTAATAAATAAATAAAACAAAAAATGAATAGTTATGAATTTTACCTCTTCAAAGACCACCTCATTAGAATTATACATATTGTATTCCAAAAATTATATTATGAAAAATAATCTAGGATAAGGGTAGGTAAGTTGGGAATTTATTTTAATATTTCTTGTATGAAAAATATAATTTGGAGGTGTGTAGAAGAGAGGACAAGGGGTTTCCTTTTATAATTGAGGTGAGATGAAATTTTTTAATTTTTTAAATTTAAATGGTATTCCAACATTTTTCACATGAAAAAATGATCCCAAATGAACTATTATAAAGACTTATTGTTTATAAAGTCTAAATATTTCTATAAAATGGTTTTTACAATTGTTTTTCGGTTATTTTTATACTTATTTTTTTAGTTTAACCCTCTGTAAACCTTTTTTCACATTGGCCATGATAATTAATTTTTATTATTCATAACATTCAAAATTTATGTTAAAATTATTATATAAAAATTTATTATTATTTCCAATATTGATTCCATTTTAACAAATTAAATTTATATAATTGAAAATTTTTAATTTAAAAATTAATCCTACATATGGGATGGAAAAGTTGGGTTTCAAGAAGTGTATCAAGAAAAACATTACTTTATATTAAATATATGAAAAATAATAATTAAGGAATAAATAGAAATTAATATTTATTGATATTTTATATTTAAATTTCATTTAAATAATTATCTGTTAGGGTGTTTAATTAATTAATATAGAGTAACATTATCCAGTTTAAAATAGTTTTAAAAAAACCCATTTTAAACACAAAAATATAATTTCAAAAAAAATAAAACATTAAAATTACTCAATTGTAATTAAGTTGATAAAATATATCTAAATACTAATTTAATTACATGAAATCATACAAAAAAAATGAAAATGTTAATGTACTTAGGTTATTGAAAGTAAATGACATTTTTTACAAAAAAATCTGTATTTTGAACTATTCACTAAAAACCCAATCTTTCATAAAAAATCCCAATATTTATCAATTAGATAATTTTTATATGACGAGTTTAAAATTTAACTTAATTTTATCAGATAAATTCACTAAATGTTTTAAAAAATAAATAGAATATTTTCCCTTTGAAATAAATGAAAACATTTTTGATAAAAACATGTATTTGAAAAATAAAATCACATGAATTAAAATGGATTGATTATTTAGTAAGAATTTGAAAATAAATTATATATACTAGGAAATTTAAATATATATATATATATATAATAAAGAAGTAAAAACTATTAATACCCTCCAACTTTAAGGAGAGGTTATGATGGTTATATGTATCACATGTCGTTTAAAATTAGTATTGTGTGTCAAATATACTATTGAACATAATTATCATATTTTAAAATACCTTCAAGTTAAATTTTTACTAAATATAATATAAAATTGATAAATAATTGAGATATAATCCAAAAAATCACATTTATTAAAAAACCTTAATAAACTGAATTCTAACATATATATGGTTTCTTCTACAATGAATTGAAGGGTTTTTTAAATATGAAAATATTAGAATAGCTATCATAATAAATAAGTATATTAATAATATAAATTTTAAAAAATTTAAAATTTATTCTAACCTCTAGATATTGAGAATAATAAATATTGGTAGTTATCTACTAAGCTTTAATTTTTGATAATGAAACTGATAACCATTTCATTAAACTCAATGAAATTATATTTTTTCAAGGAAAATGACTCATACCAAATGTTATTTTTAAATAAATTCAATAACCTCCAATATATATCTAATAATATCCAAAAAATAGTTTTATCAAGGAAAAATATTCATGAATTTATATCACTTTTAATATAACTAAAAATTATTTTAAAAAAATTAATTTATATTATTTTGGGTTATCCTAAAATTTGGAAATGATATTTATAGTAAACATGGTATCAAATCAAATAGAAGTTAAATAATGAAAAAACAGCATTCCTCAAAATAACTTGGCATAAAAAAATTAAATATTTATTTAGATATAACTAAAAATTATTGCTTATATTGGTTCTATAAGTTATATAAGAGTCACAAAAAAATCCCTAAACAATTAATTTATAATTCTTAGATTTATTCAAAAAAAATTAAACATTTTATATGATAAATTTAATTTTCTAAAATAATGTTAATTTATCCCATAAACTCGGATCATATTCAAAATACATTAAAGTCGTAAAACCATTACAAATAAAATCACTTGTATTTTGAAAATAATATCATCAAAATAATCATGAATTATCATATCCTTACTTCAAATGTTTTTAATATACAATGCTAGAACAACTTTACCTTTATTAAAATCATTATCCATGAAAAATGAATATATTATTTAATACTAAACTCTAGGAACATTATTATGTAAATATATATATTTTTATAATTCATACAATTGGTTAATAATTTTTTTATTTTCATAACCTATGGGTTGATTAACATAAACTTATTTTGAAATAGACACATATAACCAAGATTTTTAAAAATCAATTAGATAATGTTTAAAACCATGAATAGATATAGAAGATAATAAAATTAGTATAGATTAAATACAAGACATATGTTTTGGATAATCATTAAAATTTATACCATCTTCTTGAAAGCAACCAATTGTAACATGTTTTGCATTATTTTTTATAATTTGACCCAATTAATAAAATTTATTTAAAAATATCCATGCATTTACATAAATATAATTATCATTATGTAAGTTCATAAATCTCTAAAAATCATTTATAATAAATTCATTATTTTTGTAATCTATAGTAGAAATACAATTAAAATATTTTGAAGATTCAGTAGATCACTATGTAAAAAATGTAAAACAAAAGAAGAGTTTTCCCAAAAAATCAATGAAAATATTCTAGATTTTATTCTAGAAACAATTATATAAATAAATTTACATATATGGTGATATTTATATGTTTTTTGAGATATAATAAATGATTCAGAATAATTATACTCCCCCACTATAGATATATTCAATTCATTAGAATAATATTTTATAAAATATAATATTTATATTATTCTATAATGTTCTGAAAAAGTTAACTATATTGTACATTATTTTCATCAAATTTAATATTAATAAATTCAATAATAATCATATTTATTTTAATAAAAACTCTATATGATTTACTTACATCATAATATCCTTTGAATATTCCTTCATTAGAAACAACATCAAACTTATCTAATTAAACACTAGTTTTAGAAATTAAAAAATTACATCCAGAAATATTAAAATGTAAAACGTTTTTATTCATTCTATTTAATAATTCCTAAGGTGTCTTTTTCTATAAAATGTCTTATAAAAATTAATTTGGAAATATAAAAATTACTAAAAATAGATTCATCCCAGAAGTATATAGTTAACTTATATTCCCTTAGAATTTCATAGTAATTTCAATTAATAGTCAATTCTTTATTTCAAAAATTGAATTTTGATGAGGATTTGTAGGTAATAAAAATTTATGAAAATACATATTCATTTCATTGAATATTAAAATTAAGAGTTTTAAATTCATTACCACTATAACTATGAAATTTAATAGTCAAACATCATTTTTAATTTTTGAACATAATTTCAAATATTAGTAAACTTAGTTGGGGTTTTTTTATTATAGAAAATTGATATGTACAAAATATAACAAAATCATTAAAAATAACAATTTCAAGTTTTTTGCCTCTAATAATTGATGTTTTATTTAGAAAAAACTAGTTTAGATACATATAATACTGTTATTGTGTTGAAATTATAAGATTATTCAGACTAAAAGAATCATTATAATATTTCCTTTTCACCTAATAGTCACAAACATTATTGTTCTCTTTCTAAAAATTAGGTGAATTCAAAACAATTTAAAAAATTCAAATTTTACATAAAAAATCTTAAATTCCCATGTCCAAATAATATATTATAAATTAAACTATTATTCTACATATAATTAAAACACTTTAACAATTTAGAAATTAGTTAAAAAACATAATAATATATATTCCCCTTCCAAATAAAAAACAAATATAAAACAATACTATAATTATATAAACTTATATCATTTTTAAATTAAAATCTCACCCTATAATAACCTAATATATATATTCTTATTTTAGCTTGTTATAATTCATCACCATAAAAAACATTACAAATAATGTTAGAGGCAAAAATATCCATCGATCCAAAATATTTTTCATTGAATTAGAAACTATGTTCAAAAGTAATAGTATATCAAATATTTTTTCATTAGAGATAAATTTTTATTGATAACTAGACATATTCCTATAGCATCAACATATCATGAACCATACATTGTTCTTGAGACATCGAATGTTATTCTCTATAAAAATTAATTACTTTAATTATTTTAACAAAAGATACATTCAATCTAATCATATTAATAAAAAATTTCATGGTGACCGAAATAGATTTTAAGATTTAATAATTAATTAATTTTTATTATAATGATTTCAAAACTTTGATCTTAGTATAACTAGAATATTATGGAAATATGAGTGAGTATTAATTAAGAGTGATAAATTTCATCACACATCTGAAATAAAAAAGTAGTTGAATAACAAACATTTGATCTTTTCACAATATAATTATTATATAGTTGAGGAATTATCCTTTGGTATTCTATAGCATGAATTTTTTATTCATTTTATTTGAATACCTCAACATTATATTTATATTTATTAAATGGTAATAGGATGAAACATTTTTATTTTGATTTTTAATATCATTATTTTCCTTCTCATTCCCCATATGTGACAATTTTTTATCTTTAAAAACATGATATTTTTTGAATAGTATTTTTTTCCTATGATTTTAAATTTAATAAAATAGTTTTTCCCATATATTTTATTATTATTACATATGATTTCATTATAATATTTAGTAACTCTAAATAAACTTCTCTCATTCCTTCAATTCCTTTTTTCATTGGTCAATGGTTGTTTTTTTAATCCAAATCATTATCTTATCATCCAAAAAAAGAATAACTAACCAAATTTAATAATTCCATGAATCATAAGTTATAATATTTCTTTTTTATTCTCATAATCGTCACTAAAATCACATTATTTAATCCAAATATATAATTTTGTTAGTTACTTTTTGCCTTTATTTTTATACGTTTTATAATTCATTAAAATTTTCAATATTAGGCTCTCTGGGATGATGTGAACTCATTTTTATACTCAAAACTAATAACATTGGATGAATTATATTGAATATTAGTATTAAATTTCCTTTATCCTTCATGTGTTACCTTCTTTTTTTCCAATATATATTTATATTTGAAACCTTTATTTTTCATACATTTATAAACACATGTAAAATGTTTATATATATCTTGGTTTTTACTTTCCCGAATTTCAGAATTAGAAGAGTTTATGAAACAATATTTAATTATTTGATTTATCCTTCTTTAAATTCTTCTATTCAATAATGATCCTAAATTGTAATTTATATTGAGAAATTTATCTAATGATTACATATAGTGAATATAATTGTAAATATTTTCCTTCATAAATGATAACATTATTGGCATATATATTATATGGTATAGCTCTGAACTCTCATTATATAAGTAAAATATTTTCAACCACATCTTCAATAGAATTGATATCACTAAAAATATGGTTAAACCTATGAATCATATTTTTGGATAATTCATCTTCACCCATCATGAAGTATTTATCTTTATAAAAAGCATAAATTGATTTAATATAATGGAAATTTATTTTTATTGTTGAGTCACATACAAAATTATCCAATTTTTAACTATTATTAATTATATAATAAATATACCCACAAATATTTATATTAAAAAATAATATAAAATATTCAAAAATATATAATTAAAAACATACATAGAAGTATCATTTATAGTAAAAGTGGCTGGGATAGAATCATATAATTTATAATATTTTACCAGAGTATTATAATAATAAATACTAATTTGGTTAATATGTGATTCCATACAATTCTCCCAATATAAATATTTAGTGATATCTTACAGGTTTGGTTTCTATGAAAATCATTAGTCGATTAAACTAATTCCAGCCATCTTAAATATATTTTCCTTAAACTGTGAATTTTATAAACAGATAGAAAATAATATAACACTAATATGTAGAAATAAATTATCACTTTTATGCTTTGTATGTTGGTACCAATATTGGAATTAAAATAATATAAATAAATCATAACAATCCTTTCAATTTATATCCTATGATATTAATGTTTTGGTCCCAGTTGGCATCATATTATCATAGTGGGTTGGTGAAAAGGTTGTTTAAAAAATTTATTATAATTAATGATTCAATATATTTAAAGATACTAATAATTTATTAAATTTAAATATATTAGATATTAATAAACATAAAATTATTATAAATGACAAATTTTTTTTATTTTATCTTAAATCTAATCGATCATATGTATACTCACTAAATCCATTAACATTCAGTGGTATGTTTTTACTAAATTCATTGAATTATATAGGGGATCATAACCATATTATATGTTACATTTCTTAATAAAGAAACAACCACACTAAAATGGTCCCTTTTATGGGGAGTCACATCATGTTACAACATGTAATTTTTTCTTTGAGTTAAAAGAAAAATGGTTCTTTTTTTATGCTAATGTAACATATACAATATTTATGACTCTATGTGTCAAAAATAAAAACAATGCATGATTTTTTAATGGAAAATAATAATTCAATATACGGTTTTAGTATAAGAGAATGTTACAATAAATTTAGGATATACTCATGGAGACCATGTCGATGCAGTTGATGAGAAACAAATGAAGAAGAAATGGTATTTCTAATGTTTTTAATACATCTATCTCTTAATTATATGAAATATTTTTTATTATTTATCATGTAAGATTCATATAACGACTTCAAAAAAATAATTATATCAAAAACTTATTTCAATTGGTTCACTGAGGTACAAGATGCTTGGTCACTCAAAATGTGTTTTTCAGATCTCATTAATTTACCAAGTAGCTTAAATTCATTATATAAATATCATAAATAGTTATAAAATAGTATGTAAAAATCCAAATATCCTAATAGAATAATAATATTGATACTATAATTATCATAAAAAATGTATCATAAGCAGTAACACCCATAATTCTTGAGTGACCATTAAAAAATACTTCACTGGTTTTAATTCATAAAATGATATTTATAAATGTTTAAAATCCTTTCAATTTATCCTATACTAATTGTTCAATGTATCTCATAGATCTCACCACTTAGTTTAAAGGTATAAAATTTGAAATTTGAATATATTTCCCACATAATATAGTTAATAAAAAATGTAAAAAAAATATAAACTCAATATTTAATTGCTTAAAAACAATTTTTTGGGTCATAATATATAAAAATATTTCAAAATAAAATAAAAATTGAAATCATAATTATATTAGAAAATAAAAAAAAACTAATATACATATAATTGACTATATATAGATCACATGGTTTGTTTCATCTTGTAAGGTTCCTTTTTTATGATAGACCTTATTTTAAGATAAATAACTAAAAATTAATTAAACCCAAGTAAGATAAAGATATCAATATAATATATATATTACTATATGATTCAAAATAATATATGGAATAATATTTTTAAGATATAAAAATCATCATATGGTTACATATATTTTCATAAGATAAAAACACATAATATTGAAAAACATCATAAGATAGATAATACATAAGATATGAAAACATTATAAGTGATAAAATATGTATAAAATTAAAAAATAATAATATTGATATATCACCATAAGAACCATTATTCTCATAATATAGATAATTTCATAAGTTTCAAATATATTTGTATGGATGATTTTAAATGATCATAAAGATCAATTTATTTAAGAATCATTTTATTTTTCATAAATATTTTTCGATGTAAACATCATTTTTTTATAATGGATAAAAAATATATGGATGATGGATTCTTGAAAAACTAATTTTAAAATAATAAATTAAACTATATAAGATTAATTTTTTTTATTATTTATATTTTTATTTTTCTCTGTGTAATTATATTCTGACACATAGAAAAAATATATATACTAGTTTCATATACAGTTAAATATTTGTGATTAACAATTACCCCATAAAATTTTATTATGATATAATTAAAAAATGGTGTGTGAAATTATATCTATCTTTAGTATGTGATTTATAATCATATTCATAATCAATTCTATTTTTATCTAAAATTGTTTGATGAAAAATATAATGAATGTGAAGACTACAAATACAGTTTCTTTAAAAATGTTTTATATAATAATTTTAGATATTTTAAATATGTAAGGAATTTTATAACATAAAAAAAAAATAGGTAAGGATAATGAGCCACTTCAAATATTGTATCACATTTAGTTATATGGGGTATCTGGATAAAAAAGATCTATTTCCATAATCCTAGGAAATAAAATTAAAAAATATAGAGAAACAAGAATTTATTAAATGACATGATGTAAAAAAATTTCATATAGGTGGATTTATAATAGTATTTGTATTAATTTTCAAATGGAGTTTTCAAGATTCATGATTGATTCACTATTAGATTGATTTATATGTGTAATTCTTGGTCATATTAATCCATGTTTTCCATTAAATAACTAAGTTAATGAATTTTAGGATGACTAAAAAATAATAGAAATCCCACTATAAAATTAATTATTTTTCCATAATTACATTATAAATAAATTTTCGATCATGGATGTTATTTAAAAATAGGATGATAAAGTTGAAACTTACATTGAATAAGGTGAAATAGTAGTCAAATAATATTTAAGGTTTTAAGGATTGTGATGGAGAAGAATATGAAAGTTAGGATTAATGATGAAAACAAGCCAGATAGGATTTTTTTCTTATGCACTAAACCCAAAAGTGGATGTGAAAATATATAAATATACAAGAAGAAAATTTATAAAATTATTTGATTATTAGTTTCAGTATATTGAAAAATTACAATATTAGATTAATTAGTTAGAGAAAATCATGGTTTATGTAGTTGTTTCATGAGAAATGTATATAAATTTTATTTATTTCAATATTACAATTAATTATATTTCTAATGTGATGAATGATCCTAATGGTTTTATTGAGTCGTAAGGGTACTGTATTAAATAATATAAGGAAAATTTTGATGAAATTTATAAAATATATCAAGGTAAAATGGAAATTGGTGTTTTTATAAATAATAATTAATTTAGTATTTTCGTGGATGAATATTTCTATGAAATATATAAAAGTGGAATGGGGTTTTATTTTAGTTTCATTAAAGATAAATTGCATATTTTTATAGTAAAAAATAAGAAGCGAATTTATAGGTGAATCAAATATATTTTGGGAATAAAAAAACTCTAATGTAATGGAAAATATAATAGATTAGACTCAATTATTTAGGTTCATTCCCAACAAAAATTCTACTCATAGTTATAAAATATGTTGATAGACAGTGATGACATATTTACCAAAATTATGTGATAATTTTGAGGTTATATTGAGTCACAATTTCAATTATAATATGGGTTAAAGGAGTTATCTATAATTTAATTCTTCTATAATTATACATAAGTGTATAAAATCAAATCATACAGCATGATTGTGAAATTAATTATTTCAATAACATTTATTATTATATATTTTATAATTTTTTTATTTTTTATTAGAGGGTAAAAAATGATATACAACCCCTTTATAGGGTCAAGAAGAATAGAGATATTGGTTAGGGACTCAGTCACATTATGAAATAAATTCAACCCATTAAAAGAAGAGGGGTGCAGTTCATTACACATGAAAACAATTGTCTGGATAGTTCCCCATATACCTAAAAGTATCCTATAGTGTTATTGAAATAAATATAGAAGAATGAGAAGGATATTATAGATAATATCACAGCTATGATGATAATGAAGATTTGTATGTGGATCATTGATAGTGTATGTTCACCACATATAATATGGAATATGATTATTTTTATTAATGTGAATGTTCGGGTTAATTAACTAGTTTTATTTGGTAATGTTAAATATTTAAGGATTACATTTGGTAGTAAATGAAGACATATTTATTGTGTGTTTAATAAAATGGAGCTATGTTATATTTGTGGAAAATATCATAATCTCTTAAGATTACCATAATGTTTTTATTTCGAAGTATATGTAAGATTCTATTTTAATGGTTACATTTTAAAAGTGAAAAAAATAATTGAAGAAAAGATAGATGTATAATTTAAATCACTATCATTTTGGTAGACTGTACAACATAGGTCACCTTATTATGGAAGAGGAAATTTTTGTAAATAATTTAATGTCTAGGAACAGCCATTAAAAAATCATAGAAAATCACTAAAATCCTAGGGCAAATATTAATATTCCATGTATAATATGTGATTGAGAAATTAAATGAAATTATTATATTTTAGTGGCTATTTTGTGAAATATCTATATTTACAATAATTACAGGGAATCGTAATCACTTGATTTTGTTCATACAAACTTTTGTGGCCTAATCACTTATAGGTCCATTTAGAGAAACAGAGTTAAAAATTTATTATATATGAATGGAAAAATATGTGTTTCAATATGTTTCTAAAATTCCAAAATGATTCAACTTAATTTATAAAATGGTTTCAGTTAACATATTATTTGTAAACCAGATGTTTTTCCAACATCATTACTTTGGTTAAAAACATGGAATATTCCTCAATTAAAGTATATGCATTTTCAATGAACATGGAATGAAAGGTATCATCATGTGTTTTGGATTGAATGGAATTTCCAATGGAATTTAAAATTTTTCATTGGGGATGTGTTATTTTAAATTTGGGGATTCTGAGTGATCTTCTAATGTTTAAGACGTATATTAATAGTATTTTCTGACAAAGATTATGTTTCGTTGAAAGTCCCAAGTGTTTGGAAAAAACTAAAGGAAAAATGGATGTCCATGCTTATGAAAATTGTTTTTGTGAGTTTTATATGTCTTGTAAAATTTTTTCACAGTGTAAATATTTAATGGGATATGACCTATAGGATTCACGTAGTGAAAGGTTGGGGGTGTTCCCCAAGGAATAAATGATATATCACTGTTTCAAATCATGAAATTTTTACATGATGTGTACCACTTATAGGCCATGTAATGTATGGGTATCCTTTTTGATAGACGTAACATGGGGCTCGGCCCCTAATTTTCATTATATATAAGAGGGAACATGCCCGACAGCACCTCGTCCCCTCTCATAGGATCTTTTGGATCCTATATTTTCTGTGTCTAATTCAAATTTCATCAAAGTTATTGGAATCCCATTGTATGTTCTTTACTCAGCTTGCCTACTTCATTATTTTTTCTCACCATAATTAACATTATATTCATGAAAAATAATTCCAATATTTTTAGGGTGTTTGTCGATTCATCAATTTTCTCTCAAACTATATCTATTCAAACCTAGATATTGGATAAATGGAATATCCTATATAAGAATTATGTGGTCTATTTATTTTATCCATAAAGTCTCTCCATTTAAAAATTATGTCATTGATTCGTGCATTGGTATTTCAATGTAATACCCATTAAATTTGCAATTACATATATATGACCTAATTCCCTGACTCTAGTATACCTTGTATGTTAAATTGGAATAATTTTAAGTCTTCGAACTCAATATTTAAACACCCCTTAAAGATACGTTCCTTGAATTCATTTAATTAATTAATTGGTTTCTAGTAAAATAACATGTTGGGGCATGTAGTAATATAAAATATAAATTGATAGATTAATTATAGTGTGGAATGTTGTGATTCTCAATAATAATATTTCCTAGTGATCGAAACAACAATTCAGTGGTTTTGGACCACACCCTTAATGAAATAACCTAATGAATTTCAGTTTCATGTATGTTATCATAGAATAACGTATATCCTGATCATGTAGGGTGTTTATTGTTAATGAATAGTTCACCTGGACCTGAATACTATTTGTGGTACCTGGCCCCTCTTATTCCATGGAATGATATTTACAGAAACTTTTCTATGGCCTTCTATATTTTTATTAATAAAATTTTTATGAATGGAAACATTTTGTACATTACCGTTCAATTTATAATTTAAATGAATAATGGGAATGAACCTCTTATTTACACTTCACTAATCACTGAATGTATATAAATATGGATAATATGTAACTGAACATAAATTAATAAATGCATATTGTCTTCCTTGAGTGATTCTTGGGTTCCCCTTTATAGAATTACAAGTAAGGGATCATAGGATTCTTGATTTATAGTACACCAGTTGTGATAATTGGTTAATTTTAAATAATAACATGGATACATTCATTGGATGGATGTTTTAATTTACCCATTAGTGATACATTATTCCCCAGTGGTTCAACTTGTATGGCTTCAGTGGGAAATGGTGATATACAGTGACAGAAGTGATACTTGGTCCCCTATGTGGTATGCCAAGAACATACTTAGTGGGATATGCCTCATGTTTATTTAGTGATACTTTTATTACCATATAGGTATTCTTTTTATTGTCTCATTGGATTATTGAAATTATTATACACATTATTTATACCATGACCCCTTGTGGTTTACCTTGGATGTGCTTGACGGGAAATGTTGATATACCATGGAATGATTGATACATAGTTCTATATGTGGTGTAATAGGTATGGAAATTATGGGTTATTCCATTATACTATACCAAGATTGATATTTGGGATCCCTCTTTACAGATCGCCTTGGACAGACTCTTACGGTGATGGATATTATAATGATCCTGGTGGGATACTTGGTGTTCCTCTATACGTATCTCATTCTATTTTCCCGGGATGAATTTTGATAAAGTACTATAATTCCAATTTTTTAGTTATTTAAGTAATTATAGGTTATCAATTTTATGAATGCCTCCTCCCAACCAAAGGACATGCTTGGGTTCAGTCTATATTGGTATTTGGCCCTATTATATCCCCATATTTATACACCATGAAAATTATATATATATATATATATATATTCACATATATTATATCTGTAATAGTTGACTAAGGATTAAAATATTCTGTATTAGGATGATGTAGTTATGGTCGGTCATGTGTGTCTAAGGAACCTGAGCTGATTTTTTTACTTTTATTTATTTACTTTTTTACTTGTTATACCTACCAAGTGTTGTATTTTATATTCATGAACTCAATATGTTTTTAAATAATTACAATTTTTTGATAGAGTATATCTCAACCCCTATTGGGGCCACCATTATAGTTGGGTACCTGAACAAACCTCATGATTGTTGGTCCATGATCATTATACTATATTTGTGTGGTATTATTGTACATGGGGAGTTAGGAACATAGGACTGAGACAAATATTAGGATTATCATGGATACAAAATCGTGTACATTGTATATTTCTAATATACTTGTAGTGTATCACATGTATTGTGTTTACTTTATTGGTTATAGTTCCATATTTTGGACATTTAGGGATTACTGTATTTTTGGAATTAAATTCTTTTTGTTATTATTATGACCTTATTTTATTACTTTTGTTCATTTATACTATTTCCATTATTGATTTATTTATTTTTTACCTCTTATACCACTGTGTTACTCTAATCATGAGGCTATTGTCTACCGGTAATACCATCATCAGAACCTCGATGCTAGTCATCATCCTCTAGCACATGAGGAGGCATTCTTATGGCCATTAGGAGACTATTTTGTCTACTTTTTACATAGTTAGTTAGGTCGGGATGTTACAAAGTGGTATACAATTTTTTTTTAATTTATTTTAATTTATTGAGAATTGGTAGATAGGAAACTAAGAATGTGTCAGCACTTGTTAATAGTCATTTATGGGAGTGATCACCCTGCATGGGGATAAATCCAAGTGAAAAGTGATGGGATTTTTGTCAGTTTTGTTACATGTTACAGTTTTTTATGATTTCACCATATGTGAATAATTTATTTTCAATTATTACTGATTTATGTGATTTATAATATTTTACCCTTGGTCTGGTATGTAAAGGATTTATAATTAAATGCATTATTTTAGGTAGATAGAGATTCACATGCCATTAATATCCTATTCTATATAGGGTAAATTTTTATTTTACCTGATATAGTGATATGTTCCATGAGTGTTATAACATTATTCTATGATTTATTTTGTATTATTACATGTATAACATGTTTCTATTATTATAGTTCCATGCTATATAATTGTTTTTAATTTTTTATACATACCAATAATTGATTATTTTTGGACAAGTTTTGCAATATTTACTTCTTGTGATAGAATTACATGTAATAATTTTGATATAAAACTGGTTATTAAATTTTCAATATCAACCAAAATGGTTTTTTACTACATAGATTAATCGTAGAACCATAACTAACCAATCATGACATGTTTTAGAGGTGTAAAATTCGGTTCATGGGTTGAAACATAATGGTTTTGGTTAAATGGTAGACACTTTTCAATCTATAAAGTGCATATGCACTTTATATATTGGGAAATGTTAACCTATATAATCAACCCATATTTTATAGATTGATATACCTAGAAATCATTGTGTAAATGAAAAAGCTACTAAACTATAATTCATAAAATAAATTTGTTGGTTACGAATATTATATTTGGCTGGACTGATGTAAGCAAGCCTTAGCTTGTTATGCTATGTGATAAACCCTCTAAATGTGCTTTAAATATTGACTCTTAAAAGTTTTTTAGGTTTCTTTTGATGAACCTAGAATTAATTTATGGGACCCATTTTGAATTACCTTTTTTATGCCTATATACTTAGCCGCATGGGGGTACATTTATGTTATATAGGGATTGTTATTTTAAGTTTCTACATCAAACTATATGGGTTCATATATATAATTATGGTAGAATATTTTGTGAAACGTACCCCTTTTTTAAATATAACTTTTATCTACAATTGAGATAAACTTATATGAGGTGTTAGTTAAATAAAATTTCAAATAAAACATAATGGGTGTTTTCCTATTTTTTTGGAATTAAACATTTCTATAACTAAGAAAATTTTCAAATATTATGAATAAATAAATGGTGTTTAAAATGGTGTTTATAAGATTAAATACATAAATATGATAGGATGTATACTAAATATTAATTTCTACAAGGTTATTTGATAAATTATTATTATTATCAATGTTTATAGCTAAATAAAGTATGAAACACTTTTACCTTATGATTGTTACTTGATTTACTTAAATGTGTGTTAGTTAAATAGTTCATGAAAACATTAACGTTGTTTTTATATCTCAACCCCCCTGAAAGGGTTAATACTTATGTTTCTTTTCCAATTTATTTGGAATGGGAATGTGATATTTTCCTATATAATTTATCTTCTATAGCTTGAACAAAAAGGATATGTGGCACAGCCTAGTGACCATTTTCTCCCATGAAATCCTTATAGGATCGATGATTTATTTTATCTAAGGGGAAATCACGATATATATAACACCCTTAGAAATCTAAAATAATGATAAATGATTCTAAATTGTTTCAAATAAATGGAGTTTTTTGGGTGTCTTTTTTCTAGAGTAGAAAATTAGTTTCTAAAATTCAAATCAAGCTTGATGGATTGGTATGTAGTATTTAGACACTTATTAAATGAGTAACCATCATGTGGTTCTTGGGTTCATTGGGTTAGACATTCCTAGAGAAATTTCATGCAATAGTTAGATCATGTAACATGTTCTCCTCTAACATATGCATGGTTTCATTAGTCATGTGAATTAAAGAATGATAAACTCACCATATTCACTATTGTGAAATATCATGGTAGTGTACAATGATATATATAATACCCATCAAGTTGATATAAATAGTGCAGTTAACCCTATTTATTTTTGTTGAAATAGTTTAGGCCTTGATCTATTATGCTTCGATCATAGGTCGTCATTGAGGTATTGTGACCTGAGAGATAAAAGAAATTTGACTTGACTTAATTCTAGGGGTGTTTTAAATGGACTGGTTATCATAACATCGCCACTTAGGTTGTTATGGATTTTAGTTATGATATTATATATCTCATGGACGTAATGTGGTTCGACTGTCACACATACAACTAAAGGTGATTGTGGAGTAATGTTCACTCAGAGAGAGTTGGTTATACATTGAGCCAAAAGATTAAATTTCCCTTCTTTTTTGATAAATATACTTTGTGTGAGTTATGATTCTATAGTATATTATATTATAATAATTTTTAGTCCTGAGTTAATCATTGGGTTTCAAGTATAAATTCATTATATTGACTCACATAAAAGTTATGTTTCACTTTTACATGACCTGTAGGTGGATGCCTCTTTTGTCTCATCCAGTGTTCTTGAGTGGTGGATGTTTTTTAATTATACTGTGGTCTCACATGAAAAAGTTGAGTAGATACTATCTAGGATTATATCCTTTGAATTCATTTGATGATTCTAGGTTTACCCCATTTACTATTTTTGATAAATTTATAATCCTTAAAGGTGATTATCCATGTTCTCTAGATCAAGTATATATCATGTTTTTGTTAAGGCATGGTAACTAAAATGAACAGAAGAGGGTTCGGGAAGGATAGGTCCCCAAGATTTGGTAATCATGTTCAGTGAATGTGCTCAATGTAAATGTGAGGTTCCTTAGGGAAAGTTATTTTATTTTGAGTTTTGATACCCTAGATGTCAATTCACAAAATATTTTTTAATAGATCATTGTAAGTGTATTGAATTGTTTTCTTTTACCTTAAGGAATTTTTATAGTGAGGAACTACATCGAGATTTTCATCTGGATGAGGCGAGCGTAGTGCAATTCAACCTATGATTTTCATGGAATGTTATTTGAATAAGACTATTTTTGGTCAAAATTGAGTTGACTATTTTATCGAGTTAAGAATCATTCTACAAGCATTGTCAAAATAATTAGGACATGCATTAATAGACAATTACAATGTTGGGGAGTACCATGGACTGGAATTGGCTGTTAAATGATAGAACCCTTGGTTGTATGTAGGGTGGTCATGTTAATGATATAGATGATTAGGTGATATATCCTCATGTTAGCTGCACACGTTTATATTCCATCTCGATGATTCAGTTTTGTTGTATGAGTGTTGGTACATGTTTTAAAATCTTATGTTTAGTGTTTTTAAAATAGAGTGTTGGAGGTGCATTGGGTTTTGGAAACACAACCCAACATATGAATGGAACATAATGACCCGTGATGTTTCGATGAATTTTTCATCATTACAAATGGATTCTTGGGGATGATATGTTCTAAAGTGGGGATATTGTGGCATCCTATTTTTTGGACCAGATTTAATTTCCAAAGGAATAAACAATGTTCCATTCGAAAGATGGATCATTTTAAATTATAGGTATCAGTGTAAGGATATTAGGGTTTTAATGTTTATAAATACTATTTTCATATATAGTTTATGTTTAATTTAATTTCTTAGGGATTTGGGTAAATATTTGAGAATGAACAAATGGTCATGCTACAAAAAATATCTACTATCAGGTTTACACACCGTGTAATGATTTCGTGGTGTGTGGACTAGTGAACTCTTGATGTGCATGCTTAGGGACTTTCCCCAAGGAATATAATATGTGTATATATTAAAAATCATGAATCTATTTCACAATGTGTAAGACTTACATGTGTTTTAATATTTCGGTAGCCCTTTATAAAATGAAAAATGGGGGATCGACCTCTCATCATCTTTATACACAGGAGGGCACAAATCGGCAATGATTCCTCCCCTATTTAAGGGTCTTATTGATCTCCTCCATTTGGTTTCTTATTTTAATGTCATTAGATTTTTTGGAAGCCTATTTCTATAAACATTATTCCAAATTCTTCCATTTCTTGTCTCTATGTATTTGGTTCTATATTCGTATAAGCTAATTCAATAAATTTTTAGGAAATTTTTTTATTCTTTATTTTGATCTTAGACTGCCTAAATTCAAGCCTCAATATTGGATGAGTGTACTATCAAAATTACATGGAATGTGGTATATGTTTTTTCCATTAAAATATCATTGTTTATAAATTAAACCATTGTTTTGGACACTATTATTTCTTCTTGATCCATCTTAAACATGATATTAAATATATAGGATCTAATGACCAAGCTCTAATATCCCTATTGTGTTAAATTTTCATTGTTGAAGACCATGTCACTATCGTTTTTAGCAACCCTTAATGTTAAATTCCTTTAATACCATCAATTAATCAATTTGTTTCTAATAAAACCACCTACTAAGGTGAGATATCATATAAAATGTAAATAGGCTGATTTATTGGAGTGTTTATAGTTGTGACTTTCCACTATATTATATCATAGTCACCAATCCATATTCTAAGTGGTTGTGGACTACATCCTAATAAAAACACATGATAAATTATAGTTCCATGCATGTTTTCATGGTCTATATTATATCATTTTCATGTAGGGTGTTTACCATTTATGAACAGTTCACCTGGTCCCAAATACATTTATTTATACTTGACCCCTATTTGTATGTTGAATGATAATGGCATAGATATTTCAATAGACTTCTCTATTATTATTAATCAAATTTTAAATAATGGGATATATATAAGTACATGGAATTTAATGTTATCATTGAAATCAATAATGGTAATGGATTGTTTTTGTAAACAGAAGTTGTGATGGTGTGATTATTAATATGTCCTCTATATAATTGAACATAAATGATTAAATGAAGCATGTATTCCTATGGAGATACTTGTGTTTCTCTATACAGAACACCATGTATGTGATAATAGGTTACATGATTTATATTTCACTGAGGGTGATACATTATTTCTTTTATAGAATACAATGGAAGGGATCATCAGTTGGGTGTATTACTTTACAAATGAGGGATATTGTGTTTACTTATTGTTTACATTATATGGGATCGATAGGAAATTCTGACATACCATTCCATGAGAAACACAAGTTTCTCCTTGTGGTATTCGAGGAATAGGCTCAGTGGGATATGCCTTATGTTCCTTGATCGATACTCAGATACCCATGTAGGTATTCATTATAAGGGATCATAATATGATTGAGATTATTATACCTATGAGTGATGCCTTCCCCTCTAGTACATTAACTTGGAAGGGGTTAGTAGGAAATTTTTATATAACATTCCATGAGTGATACTTCATTTCCTATGTTGTTTATCAGCGATAAACATAGCTGGTTATGATATTATACAATAATGAGAGTGATACTTGGGATCCATCATTACTGATAACCTTAGAAAAATTCTTATGGTGATGTGTATTATAGTTATCCTAGTGTGATACTTGGGATTTCAATTTACATTTCACCTTAGAGGGTCCTAGTATTCCTTTTGGTAAAAAACCATAATGCCTCATATTAAAATATCTAAATAATTCTTGTTTATAATTTTTAAGGTCGCATCCACCAAGAAAATTAAATGCTTTGGTTTGATCCATGTTTCTATTCATCTCTTACAGTGATGTTGTTATGTCTCCATGTCCATACACCTAGAAAATTATATATATATACATATATTCACATACATTATGTATATTGGTTGACCGTGATTTGAAATATCTTGTCTTTGGCTGAATAAGGTATTCTCGGCTAGGTGCCCCTAAAGAACATGATCCAATTTGTTTCATTTTATTTATTTACTGATTTACCCATCACATATGCACACTATCTTTTTTATATTCATGGACTAGATATATTTGAACACTATTGGTGTTTTCTTACTAAGAATATCGCAAAACCTGTTTGGGCCTCCATTTCACTAGGGTACCCGAACATAACTCATGACAGCGGGTCTAGGATAAGTTGACTATGTTTTTGTTTTAATATTGTACATGGGAAGTTAAAACCACGTGACTTTATCTTCTATTTTATTTTTACTCAACTATTTATAATTTCATCCATCATACATGAATGAATGGTTAGATTTTAGGCCTTGAAATATTTTTATTATTATTACTATCTTCTGGAATTTCTTTATTTATACTACTTTCGTTGTTTATTAATTTATTTATAATATTTTATATCACTATCCTACTCTTATCATGAGGGTATATTCTCCCCACCATACCATAATTAGACCTTCGATACTAGCTGGTTGCCTCTAGCATATGCGGAGGCACACTTGAGGATATGTGGAGACTGTTCTAGCTACTGTTTGTAGAGTCAGTTTGGTCGGGACATTACATCAAACAATATGATTCATCAATGAAACACCATTCCAAAATAAAGTATGTTAAATAAAAAAACACATTGTTAATATCTTGGAGAAGGTATTAATCATTAAGACCGGTCGCATACGATACTATTTGAATAATGAAGTTAAAGTGTAGTTTTATAAAAATGTATGGGTTTGTTATGTCTCAGTGAGATGTGAACACCTTATAAGATATGTACTGGGGGAAACCCAATACTAAATGTTACAGCCAATAATTTATTATGAATTTTTATTTTATATGTGGAATAAAATTTTTCACACTATTTTCCAAACTAAAATTAGTATTATTTACTTTATCAGTGTATAATTTTATAAATAATAATAACTTGACATTTATATTTGAATAAATGAATATGAACCATAATAATGAAAACTACATCAATAATATAACAATTTTTAAATAAAAATATTATACAAATGAAATATTATTCCTTGTTTCATCACTAGAAAATCATAATTCCAAGTTTAATAATATAATAAATGAAAAATATTAGAAATACGGTAGATATTTTCATAATAAAATGATAGAATAGGATGAAAAAAATTTATAGAATCATTTTGGTTTTTATTTTTGTAATCAAAATTGTATTTTAAATGTTATACTATCACTAGGTTTACATATGGTCATTGGGTACATATATAGTTATTTGGATTGTTGAAATTTTTAAAATTTTAATTTTTTATTTGAAGAAGCTAATCAATTATAAATTATATATTCATTATTATCGTAAATAAATAACTTCTAATTAATAAAAGAATCACAAATAATCAATTAAAATAAATCATTTATTAAAAAAATAAATAATTTAATACAGAATTTTTTTCGTGTGTATCATGTAATTGAATTTTATTTATAAATTTATAATACATAGATTTTGAATTTGAAAATAAAGATTTTGATATTATGAGTCAATACATTTACATTAGATAATATTTTTATTTCCATTTTTTTGATTCAAATAATTTACTAGGGAGAATTAAGAATTTTGTCGGTAAGTAATAAATGTATTAAAATTCATTATCATTTAATAATAGTGTACAAATATATATGAATTATAAAGATATCTCACAAATTGAGTAATGTTTGAAAATACTCATTTTCTCAACATATATACCACTTTACAACTAAAAATAACCTTTTATATCCATTAATGATAGAATATTTCCAATTATGATAGTAAAAAACAATTATAAAATGAGCCATCCTCCAACCATTGAACAAAATTCCACATATTATATTTTATCTCTAATAACTACCAACATTACATCCTTATCAGTCACCTATCATGTTTATATGTTTATGGACACAAGAAGGGGTCCAAAATACCTCTTATGAATTATGTAATTATAAGAAGTGTTTATTCCATCACAGTCACAATGGTATCTTTGCACATATTTTAATTATCTTCTCCCACTCAAAATTTTTATATCTAATTTACTACAACATTAATGTAAAATTTACATCATTATATCTATATAAAATTAATATTTTAAAATTAGAACAATACATATATTTACTAAAAAAGTAATTATTATACATTAATTCTTTGGTTGTGTTGACTTAGTCCAAAAATTCATCATTTTAATGATCCTAAATCATATTTATTATCTGTTTGAGTATTTATATATTTTAATTATAGTACAATATTTTTTATAAAACTCAATATTTTGAATCAATCATGTGTTTCACTGGATCGAATACATGTAAAAATCATCAGCCATATGTATAGACTATTGACAACATAAAAAAATTTCTGATGTACTCAATCAACATTAGAAGAAACCGATCAAATTTATAATATATCATATTTACTATTCTAGTCATAAAATCTGTCATGAAACTATAATGAAACTCTTCTACATACGAAATATAATGCATAAATAAAAATGAATGACTACATGAAAATATAAATACATCAAAGTTGTCAAATGAAAGTGGATAAAAAATCAATGAATTATTGGAGTGAAAACATTATGGATTAAATTGACTGGATGAAGTACTTATAATACCAACTGAAAAAATAAATTTTCATATCATCATTAGTACAAACCATAAGATCAAATCAACATATCACAATATTTGTCTAACCTTCCATAATCGATGGTGAGTGATTAAATATAATGCCTATGTTCCAAAAGTCATTTTTTATAATTTAATAAATTTACCAGATATGTTGATGGTTTTCAATTTAATTGTATCTTTTATGATTATATTCCATTAGATATGGGTAGAATATTCATTTATAATTACATGAATCATAGACACATTATTCCAAGATAATTACTTTTGAATTGTCATTTTTTTAAATCTCCACAATTCTCTATTTCTATACACTCTACTACAAAAAATTGAGAGAAAACTTCAATGAATTATCTATATATTTTGATACTTAATGATGAGCATAAAATGATAATAAAACATTCATGATCAACTAAGAATCATTAGATATTCCTCTACACCACATTTCCATTACAACTTTCTCTCTATCTATGATATTCATTACTATCAAGTTATTCTTTTACATTCATAAAAATATGTTTTACACTTCTTATAATCTATACATATTAGTAATTTTGTACACTTTTATTTTTGATTTATTATATTTTACAAGTTATTATAATTTTTCTTATCAAAATTTATTTATAGAATAGAAAATAAATTCATCATTGTTGATTTTTTATCACCATTGATCAATTCTCCTTGATTTTTTTACTTAGGGTAATTCCTCCCTTTGTGTGATTTATACCCTCGATGATAGTCACTAAAATTTGGAAAATTGAAGATATGAACTAGGGTTCATATCCTCACTTAATTTTTATCTTATTATGGGTACTCGTGGAGGGGGTCTTGAAAATTTAAAATATTTAAAAGTATATTTTCATGAAAAACATGAACTATTTAGTGAACAGCAAAACAATAGACTTTTAAAATATTGATGTTTTATGATCTGATATTGATGTAATTGTTACTTAATAAATACAAATGAGGTTATATAAACTCAAAATGAGATAATTAAGAAAAATTATTCATTTAAAAATAGTCATCATAATGTCAAAACATAGATCGTATTTTCCAAAATCTAAAAAGATAATGAATATCATTAAAAATTCCCTTTTTCCTGTACTCTATAGAAAAAAATGTAAAATTCAATTGTGGAAGGATTTAAATAATCAAAAACTGAAGAATATTATATAAATTTTATTAAAAATATGATATATGATCCTTATTTAATGTCTTAATTTGTTAAATATATTTTATAATTTTTTTTTCAAAAATAACCATTCCCTCAAGTATATGTACCTTTTATCCTCCCCCCATGAAAAATCACCCCTCAAATACTTTTATTATCATAATATAAATAAAATTAATTTCTCCATAGCCTCTTAGTATCCTTAGGGAAATTTTGGTGTTATCGAACTATAATATTACTATAAATTAAATCCTTAAAAATGTATTGAATATAAAGGAAGTGGTGAAAGTTTTTCCATTATCCTTTCATTTTTAAATATCCATTGTTTTATTCTCTTACAGATATCAAAATATAATAACCTAAATTAAATTTTGTAAAAAAATAAAAAAATGAGAATATTCTTATACATTATTAACATTATAGACCATTAATGATATTAGTATATGTATTGTCATGCCCCACCTTCACCATGATAAGATAAGGGAGAGTAGATTATCATTCCCATTCTTATTCATGTTGATGGAGAGATAATGACCCCCCGAGACCCACCTTCAATAGTTCCTAGAGTGGCGACTAGTACCAAGGGTTTATAATCACACACAAGATGGAAGGCACTACCCTTTTTCATTATTAGGATCGGGAGATAAAATAGTAACCCCAATAACACCAAGACTGGAGGGTAAAAGTAAATCCAAAGAAAACCATTCCCATATTCTTGTTACAAAAGTAAATGCCACAAGGTACAAGGGGACTACAAAGGTAATGTACCAAAGAAATGAAAAATAGAAAATGCAACTATCCCAACGTCTGAGCTAGTACGGCCCTGCATGATCCCTGAAGTCCTCATGGAAACCAGGAAATAGTTTTATATACATAGGGTGAACATACTAGTATACTCAGTAGGGAAAACCAAATACTCTCATGCACAAGTGGGGAGGCTTTCTAATGCCCTATGAGAAAAGAGATAACCAATGCACCTAGAAAAGAAAACTATCCACCAAATCCTCACCAAGGCACACTCCCCAAATAACGCCAGTCAAGTAATGTATAGTAATAGCACATCGATATTTGGGTACCCCGCGCCACTTTCACATTGGTTATTGATGACATCCTATGCATCAAACCAATACCGCCATTCTCACCGTAGTCACACTACCACAACCTGCCCGCACACACCTGGGACACAACCACACAACTCACCCGCAAACACCTGGGCCACAACCACCATCCCTCACACAAACACATATGCCACAACCACCATGTGTAACCATGACCATAAACACCTAGGCCAGAACAACTACTGCATGCCCGAAGACACCTGGGCCTCATCCCGAAGACTCCTGGGAAACAACCTGCCCGCACACAACTGGGCCAACCACCAAAACTGCCCTGCCCAAATAATCTTGGGCTATAATGGACCTCAGGCAGTCACATCCTGCTCGAAGAGTCTTGGGCTGTTCGGGAAAGGGAGCGGAAAACGAGCTAATAACTAGCCACTGATAGGTTTGTTGGGAAAAACACCCTCCCCCATGAAATGGGGGTGTTCGGCACTAAGTGCTCAAATTGGGTGGGGAGGTAATAAGAAACATCAAAACTACAGATATATGTATAGGTAAAATGAACTAATCCCAAAAATAGGGTTTCCAAGCCATCCTAAGCACAAACACCCTCGTTACCATTCATTCATAAAAGAAAGGTACATCACTCACAGCCAAGTCACAACTCACTCCCAAAACCAATTCCCCATTTAAACCATTCTTATTTTCATGTTCAAGTTGTCCCATTTAGGTTAATTATGCACTAATGGGAAACTAACAGACATAACAAAAGCCAGAGAAAGAGAAACACCCAAAAAGCAATTTAAGTATTCACACCCGGTTCTCTTGTAAAGTCGAAACAACAAAGGGATCAGTGAGATCCATCAAGGTAATGGAATAATACCAAGCCTCGAGATGCGGCCCCACACAGCCTCAGATTCACAACCAACAACCGTGCCACAATAGTAGATCCCATCCTCACCCACGTCACCCCATAAGCATCGAGCAGAACGAACAAACATTCCACCAAGACAGAACAAGGAAGTTACCAGACTCAAGTACATCATTCACTAATTTTTCTTCTTTATCTTTGGTTAACTAGGGTGATCACACAATGTTTTTTATTCCCCGAACATTCATTTATTTGGCCGAGTTTACGTAATTAACCAAATTCCCATGTCAGAGCCATTAAATTATCACAGAAGATAAGGGTTCATCAGTGTGCAAGGAAAGACCACCAACGTCCATGATTTTCAGTGGGCATAGCCAATACAATTCACAACATATAGAAATTATAAATGAGTATAGCAGAAAATTTGAACACACCCAATCATTATTTAATAGTCTTTTTATTATCATTGTTAAGGTTTTGTTTCATCCGTTCCCCTAGAACAATAGCATACCCACCCCGTATGATACATAATAAGGGGAGACGAAGGAAAATACCTACCTGGTTGATCAAGGATTGAAGTTCTTCTCCACGTGCCAAGAACTGGGGATGTGCGACATGTAGGGGAGGAACGTCGGGGACTCAAAGGTTGAGCAGAAAGACTCTAGCATAGGCGCGCCATAATCTTCAAGAAGGAGGGACTCCAGGCTCACCTGGGAGAAGAAAGAAATCCATCCAAGAGGGGAAGTAAGAAACTCTAGCGTGATATTAAGTCAAGATTCCATTGTTATGATATAATGAATTTTTAACGGCTAAAAATTCAGATTGTGGTTTCCTTTGCTGTTGGGAGGTTACACACGATGGGATTAATTCTCATTTAATTATTCCCATTGAGGTGGTTGAAAAACTGTATTATGTTAAACTGTTTCTTTTAAATAGAGGAAAGACACGCAACGGGGGAGGAACTGGAAGGTACGGGGATGGGCGTGACACCAAGGAAATCCACACGTTTTGGTATGTTAAGGGAAGCCCAACTCTTAGGGATTTGGGATATTATTTATGGGTTTTAAATGGATTTTAAAGGGTATTAAATCATTTTTACGTCAAAAGATACGTTGCAGGAGAGGAAATGTCAGAAGTTGGAAAAAGAACGAAGACCCTGGGTGAGGACACGGTGCCACCATCATGGTGCCACCGCAACCAATGACCCCTTGACCGGTGCCACAATTTTGGTGGATCCGTGTTTTGGAAATGTGATGGACCAGGTGGGTCCATGACATTACATCAGATGCCTCTTAAACTATTCTCGCCCTCGAGAATCAAAACTAGACCCGAAGAAAATATGGATTTCAAAAAACCACCTCAAAATATACCACTCAGGAGTAAACCCCATGGAAATATAGAAATACCTCTTCCTTAAGTAACCTGGAAACATTCGAGGGCCAAACTGTCCATTCATATGGGTTAGGGCGTTTTTCCCTCAAGGTAAAGATACTATCTGCTTTGGGTGGCACTGACTCACCCGCATGGGTTTAATCGCATCCACCTTAATGTGTATTGATTAGGGATCAGGCCCTCCCCTCCCCATAGTCACGACTCTTCACACACACCCACAGAATAAGGAAATGTGCACGTTCTATAGTTAACAAGGTAAACCAATCCATCAGAAACAAGTACAAAAAATAGAACAAAACTCAAAATAGCTATGGGTACTGAGCGTGCATCTGAGTCTCCCATTCCCAGGTACTCTCTTTGTGCCCGCCATTCATCCACAGCACACGAACCAATGGAATGATCCATCCACAGAGAAACTTCTCCTCATGATCCTCGATCCTCAATGGACTTTCCACAAAAGTCATGTCGTCCTCGATGTCTATCTTTCCCCAGTCAAGGACATGTGAATCGTCTTGTAGATATCATCAAAGCTGAGACGCATGGAAGACATCATGCAGTCTTAGTAGCAGCGGTGGTAGTGCTAGCTAATAAGACACTTCAAAGACCCACTACAGCACTTCGAACGGTCTGAAAAATCGGGGAGAAAGCATACACCCTCTGCCAAACCTCAACTTTCCACGCCGGGGGGATAACTTTAGGAACACATGTTCCCCAACCCCGAACTCCAAGGGTCTACTACTATTATCGACATTTGACTTCTGCTGGTCCTGAGCCACCTTCATTTTCTCTCATATAAGCTAAAACATCTCCGTCATGCTATGCACTACTTCTGGGCCAAGAAAACATGTTTCCTCAACCTTGGTCCAACACACGGGTGAGCGACAAGGCCTCCCATAAAAATCATCGAACAGATCCATGCCAACGGTACAATTATATCTATTATTGTAGGCAAACTCTAACAGAGGCAAGTGTTTCACCCATGATCCCCCAAAGTCTAGGATACCTGCCCGTAGCATATCCTCCATTGTATTAATGGTGTGCTCCATATGTCCATCTGTCTGGGGGTGGAAAGAAGTGCTAAGACTAGTAGGGTGCCAAAAGCATGCATAAATCCTCTCCAAACTCATGAGGTAAACCGTGTATCCCTATCTGAGACTATGGGCCTCAGAACTCCATGCAACCGCACCACCTCATCCACGTGCCTCTGCGCTAAGGCATCCACTACACCCGACTCCTTGATCGCCATAAAGTGAGCTGATTTCATCAATCGGTCCACCACTACCCAGATAGCATCGTAACCTCCTATAACCATGGGAAGCCATGAGACGAAACCCATCGATATGTCATCCCACTTCCACTCGGGGATTTCTAAAGGCAGAAACAGACCGTTTGGAACACGGTGTTCAGCCTTCACCTGCTGACACACTAGGAACGTGGCTGCAAACTCTGCCCTCACCCACTTTACCCTGGGACAAAAAAACTGACTCCTCAGACCCTGCTACATTTTGGAAACTCCCAACTGCACTACTAGGGGTGAGTTATGTAACTCACCTATAATCCTTTTGTGCATCGCCTCTAGAACAAAAAACTTCCCTCATAAAAGCATCTGATTCTAACTATCCTCCATCCACCCTTCCAGAACGTCACCTTGGTTAACTCAGTCATGCATCACTTCACTTTCTATGTCCCCCCACTGAGACTCATCCTCCTTCCATAATAGAGAAGACTAAACTATCATCTGATACATGAAACCTCTACCACCATCCATCCTCGCGTCCAGTTTCAGGGAATCCAACTCCTCCATCGCCTTCCAAGAATCTTCTGACTTTCTAACAATATCTTTCTATGAATTCATGCTCAAGGAATCAGCCACCACATTCTGTTTCCCTGAGGTGTAAGAAATCTCTAAGTCGTAGTCCTGAAAGAATTCCATCCACCTTCGCTTCTGTAAGTTAATGTCCCACTGAGAGAAGATATAATTCATGCTTTTGTGATCTGTAAAGACCACGAAGAATTCCATTATGAGGTAAATTTTCCACTACTTTAGTGCAAACTCGACGGCCACAAGATCTATATCATGGGTGGAATAATTATGCTCATGAGGATGTAACTGCCTAGACCCAAAAGAGATCACCCCTTGTCGTTGCATCAGCCCACACCCAAGGCCTTGTCTTGAAGCATCACTGAACACCTCATACGCCGCCCCTTCTTCTAGAAACCTCATCACTAGGGAACATACCAACTTCTCCTTTAGATAGCTAAAGGGTGCCTCGCACTACCCATTCCACATGAAAGCTTGGTCCTTCTTGGTCAAAGGTGTCAAAGGTGATGCAACTCGGGAAAAGTTGGGTACGAGCCTCTGGTAGTAACCTGCCATCCCAAGGTAATACGAACCTCTACCACGTTCTTGGGTTCTTCCCAAGAAACAACTGCCTTGACCTTAGATGGGTCCACTGCTTTTCCCGGATCATACACCACGTTACCAAGGAAGTTCACTTCTCGCATTCAGAACTTTCACTTTGAAAATTTCCCATAGAGTTGGTGCTATCAGAGGACCTCTAAAACTGTTCTCAGCTTCTCAGCATGATCCTCATCTGATCTTGAGTAGATCAGGTTGTCATCAATAAACATGACTACGAAGTGATCTAGGTATTCCCAGAAGACAGAGTTCATGAGTCCCATAACCGCAACTAGTTCATTTGTAACGCCGAACGACATGACCACAAACTAAAAGTGACCATATCTGCACCTGAATGCAGTCTTTGAGATGTCACCCTCCTTCACCCTCATTTTGTGATATCCAGGCCACAGATCGATCATAGATAACCAAGATGCTCCCCTCAAATGTTCAAAGAGATCACTTATCCTGGGAAGAGGGTAGAAATTCTTGACCGTCACCTGATTCAGTCTCATGTAGTCTATGCATAGCCTGAAACCACCATCTGCTTTCTTTGCAAAAAAACCTGGAGAATCCCATGGTGATGCACTTGGTTGAAAAAAACCCTTCTTCATCAGATCGTCAATCTGAATCCACAACTCTCGGAACTCAGAAGGTGCCATCTGGTAGGGAGCCATCAAAATAGTACTGACACAAGGTTGCAAGTCTATCCCAAACTCAACATCATGTCGAGGGGGTAGAGTTGCCACCTCTTCAACGAAGGCATCTATAAAATCACTAACGACCACTAGAACTTCCACCATTTCTTTATCCACTGACTCCACTGATATCTCAGCTAACAAGGAAAGGGGGGGATCCTCTCGCCTGCTGCTTTTCCGGCAACCCCACTCGCGGATGAAGGTTACACGTCGGCCACCCAAATCTGAAAACATAACCCTTCCTTGGAAGTATTCAATGATGGAACATACAAAAAACAACCAGTCAATTCCTAGGATGACATCGTATGGTTGTTTCTATAATAGTAGAAGATCAATGATAGACTGTTGTAGCCCTATCATCAGTCTACAACCTCTGAAAACATAATTCATGTTGGTCTGAAATCTGATTGGTGAGCTCAGCACCAGGGGCACTGGAATTCGCTCAGATTCTAAACCCAGAGCACGGGCCAGACTAGGTGAAACATTAGAGAGTGAAGCTATTGTATCGAACAAGGTATAGGAAAGAGTATTAAAGAATCTGATCGTACCTCGGATGACTTCTGTCCCTCCTGGAGCTGCTCCCTCTACGGCGTGTAACTGTCCACGCCCAGCTCCCATGCCCCTCGGCTATCGGCCGCCTCCCCAACTGCACCCTGGTCGAGGTCCCTGAGCTCGGACTCCTCCTGAAATTCCTGCCCTGGGAGGAGTTGGAGCATGCTGCCCCTGATGCTGCTGAAAGGGCCTAGCCGGAATCTACAACTACTGAGGTGGGCATTGAACCTACCCACCCTATCTGCATTGTACTCAACCTGAGCATGGATTTTGAAGGTGCCCATGTCTTCCATAGATGAAACATCTCGTCCATGGGCCCAAATGAACAGGGCAATGTCCAGGAGATCGAAACTAGAACTGTTGAGGCCTGCTTCCTACTAGTCGAAACCTAGAGGGCCATGAAGCAGGAGGCATGCAGCTGACGACTTTCCCCTTAGATGAGCCCATCTAGATTCCCTCTCAGGATACACCTCCCAGTGTTTGCATCATTTCCACCACTTAATCCTTCTTCTGGACCACCATGTACGTCGGTAAGGTGAAGGAAGTAACAACATATTGGAGAGAAGGTTGAAGTCCCTCCTCTAAACGTCTCGCCCGAGTCTCCTCATCTGGAAAGTGGTCCGGAGCAAAGAGAAGGAGATCCTTGAACTTGATCCCCAACTCTCTCACAGAAATAATCCCCTACTGGAGGGAGAGTAGTTCCTGACTCTTCTCAGCCTTCATCGCGGAAGAGTGGAATTCTTCCCAGAACTCCTTCTCGAAGTCATCCCACGTCACATTAGCCTCCCTCTTCTCCCCATGATAAAGCGTCCACCACTGACACGCTACTCCATGCATCTATCTTATAGCTAGAGGAACCTCATACTACGTTGGAGCCCGAATCAAGCTGAAATCTATTAACAACTCCTCTAGCCATCTCTCTGTATCCATGTCAGAGATGCTGCCCTCGTACTTCGTGAGGGTTTGCCGCTGAAAGGCACGGAGCATCTTCTGCCACTGATCGTCCTCTTCCTATCGTTAGGCACTCTATCGATCAGCCAAGTAAACCTCTTGGGCCTCGATTTCCCACACTACTCATGGTCGTCTCTTAGGTTCCACAGTTTCAAGGTAAACAGAGAATTCCTATACCCGAGTAGTGTAGAATATTTGTTCTTAAATTTCCTTAGACATACTATTTATTTTAAATCCTGAAAATACCCATAAAAACATAAGAACATAAGTTTTTATGATGAATGTACCTTCCCAAGGGTCTCTACCCTGCAATCATTGTAGCCTTACTTGGTTGTTCGGTAGGCCCTGAGTCCTTGCATCAGATCATAGGGGGCCATAAAATCTCGTGTCCTAGCCAGCCTTCCTTGTCCTATTCCACGTACCAAGATCACCCAACACTGTTGTCTGACCATCCCATGCAATCCTCACTATGCCTAAACCCAGACGCCATCCTATCATCAAACTTTCCACTGATACCATTATGTCACGAACCGCCTTCACCAAGATGAGAGAAGGGACATCAGATTGTCATACCCATCCTTCATCATGTTGATGGAGAGATAATGACCACCAAGACCCACCTTCAATAGGTCCCAGAGTGAAGAATAGAACCAAGAGTATACAATCACACACAAGATGGAAGGAATTTCCCTTTTTCTTTATTAGGATCGCGAGATAATATAGTAACCCCAACAACACCAAGACTGGAGGGTAAAAGTTAATCCAAAGAAAACCATTCCCATATTCATGTTTCAAAAGTAAATGCCACAAGGTACAAGGAGACTACAAAGGTAAAGTACCAAATAAAATAAAAACAAAAACTGTAACTATCCCAACGTCTGAGCTTGTACGGACCTGCACGATCCCTGAAGTCCTCCGGGAAACCTGAAAATAGTTTTATATACATAGGGTGAGCATACAAGTATAGTCGGTAGGGAAAACCAAAGTCTCTTGTTTATAATTGGGGAGGCATTCTAATGACCTGTGAGAAAACAGATAACCAAAGCACCTATCAAGGAAAACTATCCACCCAATCATCACCAAGGCACACTCCCCAAATAACACAAGTCAAGTAATGTATAGTAATAGAACATCGATATTTGGGTACCCCGAGCCACTTTCCCACTGGTTATTGAAGACAACCTATGCATCGAACCAATCCGGCCATTCTCACTGTAGTCCCACTGCCACACCCCACCGACACACACCTAGGCCACAACCACACATCCCGCCCGCAAACACCTGGGCCACAACCACCGTCCCGCCTGCAAACACCTAGGCCACAACCACCCTTTGTAACCATGCCTGCAAACACCTGGGATAAAACAACAACTGCCACGCCCGAAGACACATGGGCCTCATCCCGAAGACTCTTGGGAAACAACCTGCCTGCACACACCTAGGCCAACTACCAACTACCCTGCCCAAAGAATCATTGGATATAATGGACCTCAGGCCGTCACAGCCTGCCTGAAGAGTCGTGAGATCTTCAAGAGAGTGAGCATAAATGGAGATACTAACCTACCACTCATATGAGTGTTGGGAAAAACACCCTCCCCCAAAAATGGGGGTGTTCGGCACTAAGTGCTGAATTTGGGTGGGGCGCAAATAAGAAACATAAAAACTATAGATATATGTATAGGTAACAAGCACTCATCCCAAACCTAGGGTTTCCAAGACAACCTAAGCACAAACACCCTCGTTACCATTCATTCATAAAAAAAGGAACAACACTAACAACGAATTCACAACTCACTCCCAAAACCAATTCCCCATTTAAACCATTCTTGTTTTCATGTTAAAGTGATCCCATTTAGGTTAATTCTGCACTACTGGGCTACTAACAGACATACCACAAGCTAGAGAAAGAGAAACACTCAAAAAACAATTTAAGCATTCACACCAGGTTCTCTTTTAAAGTCTCAACAAAAAAGGGATCCACGAGATCCCTCAAAGTACTGCAACCAAACCAAGCCTCGAGATGTAGCCCCACACAGCTTCATATTCACAACCAACAACCATGCCAAACCAGAGGATCCCATACTCACACACGTTACCCCATAATCATCGATAAGAATGAATATACATGCCACCAAGACAGAACAAGGAAGTTCCCAAACTCAAGTACATCATTCACTAATTTTTATTCTTTCTGTTTGGTTAACCGGGGTGATCACACAAGGTTTGTTGTTCACCAGACATTCATTTATTTGGACAGGTTTATGTAATTAAAAAAATTCCCATGTCGGAGCCATTCAATTATCACAGAAGACAAGGGTTCATTACTACGCAAGGAAAGACCACCAAAGGCCATGATTTTCAGTGGGCATAGCCCATACAATTCACAACATATAGAAATTTTAAAAGAGTACAGTAGAAAAGTAGAACACACCCCATAATTCTTTAAATGTATATTTACTATCTTTTTTAAGGTTTGGATTCATCCATTCCCCTAGAACTATAGCATACCCACCCCACATGATACACAGTACGGATAGATGAAGGAAAATCCCTACCTATTTGATCAAGGATTTAAGTTCTTCTCCATGCCCCAGGAACTTGGGATGCATGTGTCACGACCCGCCCTCGGGGTCCGTGTCGTGACTACCCCAAGCCCGCCTTCCATAGGCCAGGGGCTGGCGACTAGCACCAAGGCGTAAATCCCGGTAAAAAGGGAAGGCATTGCCTTTGTAAAGTAAACAAACACCATAGAGTAAGCAAGCGGAAAGTAAACACTAAACAAAAGCAGAGTACAACTGAAAGTGCGGAAAAGTAAATGGGCCAGAATACAAACCCAAACTGAAAGTAAAGTACAACTCGAAAGGGAAAACAACAACTGAAAAGTAAAAGCCGCTACTCTGAGCTGTCCACTGTAAATCCCACATGAAGGGTGGGTACAGATAGCTCCTCTGCTCCATGGGTCCCGCCGTCCGCTCCGAGCACGTCCCGCCCAGTGGTCCACCTCCGGGTACCGTCTCGCTCTGCAAGCCTCAGATAAGGTCAACGCTGTCCGTCGTCTGCAACCAACACAACGTAGTGCGGGCAAAGCCCGTGCAGGGGTGAGTATAAGCTACTCAGTAGGGACCCCGAGACCCCTGAAGGTCTCTCAATTCCACAAAGGATAAACCACGAAGAAAAGTACAATCACGAAGTAACAACCGACTCTACTTAGGTATATGCCCATACATATAACTAAGTTATCAAATTCAAATACGCTCCAACCTCAGAGCCCAAGTACAACTCAGTCCACAGAGGAAAGTAAACGTATTCCACACAGGAAAGCAAAACGTAATCCACACAGGATTGCACAACACAATCCACATAGGAAAGCAACAGATTCAGCTCACATAGGTATACTTCTTCGATTGACGATAAAGATGATCCCTGATCCATCTAAGTCGTCGGACCCACGAAGGATCGATAGGTAACTAACCAAAGGACGATAAAGATGATCTCTGATCCATCTAAGTCGTCGGACCCATGAAGGATCGACATGTAACTAACCCCCGCAAAGACCCACACAGGATCGGGCCCACACAGGACCTGTAGGCGCTGGCTCACACAGAACCGCTGAGCGCGGACCCACACAGGATCAGACCCACACAGGATCGGGCCCAAACAGGACCTGTAGCACTGATCCACGTAGGATAGCTGAGTGCTGAAGTCGTCGTCGTCGAATCCACACAGGATCTCTGTACTGTCGTCGTCGCAGTCACAGTAGCAGTAGTAGCAGTAGTTGTCATAGTAACAGTCGCAACCAGCACTAGGGTTCCCGCACACAGCAAGCTCATTCGGAGGGTCCGCTCCACGAGCCAGGAGGCTGATACATCAACTGTCACAAAGACCAGAGTTGATGTATCCAAAAGTTCCGTATCGTCAACAGGAACTCAACGCAATAGACGGCGCGTCGATCGGACGCCCGGTCTGAGAGTTATTGGCATTTTCGTCCCCGGGGCCCGGTTGGTTTTTAAGGCAAAACCAACCCGAACGTACTCCACCTGCGTCCAAACCTCGGGCGGAGTATGCCAAAAAATCCGTCTCACTAAGAGTAACACAACACGGCTGACGGCACGTCAATCGGACGTCCGTAGCTCAAGATATGAGCGTTTCCGCTCCGAAGGCCCGGTTGGTTTCGTGAACGAACCAACCCGGCCGAACTCAAAGTAATCTAAAACCTTGAGTGCAATATACCAAAACGACCGTCTCGATCCAAGGATCGCGTTGCCGCAGACGGTTCGTCAATCGGAGGTCCGAGGCTCAAGTTATGGCCAAAAGACCGAAACTGCTTCGAAACGGGGGGGTCCGGGTCCGGGCCGACCCGGCCCGACCCCCCCCCCCCCCCCACTGGGTCACCCCGACCGGGCCGGCGGCGCGGCGGCCTGGCGCCGCACGGAGGCAGCGCGGGGGGAGTCAATCCCCCGCGGATTGAATAACGGCGCGTCATATAGCCGCGCCCCTTTTTGCAAACCCCCCCCCCCCCCCACCACGTGGGGGGCTTGATTGGCAGGAAACGGGGGGCTTTGCCTCCCACAAGGAAACCGCCCCCTCTTAAAGAGGGGGGTTTAATGTGCTGGCCGGGGGATTAATTCCCCCCGTTTAATGGCATCCGGCCGGCCAGCTGGCCGGCCGGTTTTCTCCAACGAGACCGGAAAATCCGGTCCCCTCTTCGGCATCTGACGCCGGCGGCCCGGCCGCCGGTCTTCTCATCCCGCCGCGGCCCGGAACCGGCCGCGGTCTCCTCGTCCCGCCGCGGCCCAGAACCGGCCGCAGTGTTCGTCGTCTGGCGCGGTGCGACGGCACCGCGCCCCTTCACCGCGCATTTGATTCCCTTCGACGCGGCGCGACGGCGTCGCGTTCTTTATGATTCTTCCATGGCGCGGCGCGACGGCGCCGCGAAATTTAATCATATTATTATCCGCATGGTGCGACGGCACCACGCCACTTTGCTTCCACCCTCAAGATAGAACAATAAGAACGATGGAGGGGGTTCGGCCTTGTTCATGCGGTCCGGCCCCCTCACGTTAAATAATAACTCAACATAAAAATTCAAATTTCTCATGTTAGTCATGCGATCCACGAGCAAGAATAGAATAATTAAACAATAAACAAGAACCCCTACCTTGGGTATACGTTCGAGGATTTGCCAACGTCCGCGGAAGACAACGTCGCGGAGATCGGGCGTCGCGGTCGTCGTTCGTCAAATCCGTTGACGAAGAGATGTGTCCGATGTGATACGTCGTTGGCGAAACTTCTTATGTCGACGAAGAGAATCCGAGGAGGAAGCGGCGTTCCCACTCGTTGACACGGAAGACGAAGAATAGCGGAGTGGAGTTCTTCGTCGGGACTTGAGCGTTCTTCGTATTCTTCGTCGGAGTTGAAGAAGAAGAAGAAAAAGCTCTCAACCTCTCAAGAGGAAAAACTAATAACCAAAATAAAATAAGACACTATCTTATTTTATTATCACATCAACACACTAGAATTTCAAAAGTTTGAAATTCAAAAGGATTAACTCCAAAATTAAAGTAACTCATGTCATTTAATGAGGCGTTAAGGAAGTTGGGAGAAGATGAAAGGTTTAGGGGTTCGTGTGGGCCCCACCACACGTAATCCTCCCAAGGGAGGTTAAGTGGATGTGGGTCCCACTTCCAACTCCCTTTGGTAGGATTTAACAAGTTAAAATAAATTTTGTTCTTCACAAATTTTATTTAACTTAAACCTAAAACCCAAAAACTAACTTTCAACCCGCAACCAACGCAACTTCTGAAAAGGTCTCTTTAAGCGAATATCGGCGCTGCGAGTTCATCGGTGCCCTCGTATTTCCATTCCGAGCACTGGATCAAAAGTTAGGAATTCCCGCTCGTTCGTTCACTGAACGTACCCGAGCCAAACTTCAGAAAATTGATTCCGGGCACTCCGGGCCTCAGAATCAGGTGCTGTCAGAAACCGTGCTCTTGTAAAATTCTAAAGAAAATTAAGAAAAAAATTTCCCTTGAATTTTACGGGTCTTTACATTACTCCCACCTCAGGGCTTTACGTCCCCGTAAAGATACATCAAAACTAGGGAAACAATTGAGGGTACTGAGCACGCATCTGAGCCTCCCGCTCCCAAGTGCTCTCCTGGAGATTCCCGTGCTGCCATCTGATGTGCACAAGAGGAATCGATCGCCCACGCAGGACCCGCTCCTGTCGATCCTCTATCTCCACCGGGACTTCCGTAAAAGTTGCCCCATCGTCAACGTCAAGCTCCCCATGGTCAATGATGTGCGTCGGGTCGTGCACGTATCTCCTCAGCTGAGATACGTGGAAGACGTCGTGCACCCGGTGCAACTGAGGTGGTAGAGCCAGGCGATAAGCCACCTCGCCAACCCTGCTGAGGACCTGGAAGGGTCCGATGAAGCGTGGAGATAACTTACCGCCTCGGCCAAATCTCCGAATACCACGTCGAGGTGAGACCCGCAAGAAGACGTGGTCGCCATCCTCGAACTCTAGTGGCCTCCTCCTCCTGTCAGCATATGACTTCTGCCGGCTCTGAGCTGTCCTCATCCATTCCTGGATGACCTGGACCTTCTCTGTCGTGGCCTGGACCATCTCCGGTCCCACCAGAGCTGCAAGATTTCTTCTTTGCCGATAAGAGAAATCTGGTCTCATCCCCTGGATGAACCACATTCTTTGCCTAAAACAGTCAATCCTAACATGGATGATACTAATCCATACCAAGGATGACGTCGTAAGGCCTCGACGCTACTACTAAGAGATTCAACCGTTACTCTCGCCTCCAAGGGTTGAGTCACACTGTCGGCATCAGTGTGTTGTAACTGGGTCTCCTCCAGTAGATGTCTCACAAGTGAGGGTCAAGTCAACAGCCAAAACTGGAACCTCTTAGTAACATCACGAAAGTGGACAGGAACGAAAATATCACAAAGGTATGCGTCTTTTATTATTTCAGCTCATAATACAAGACGCTTACACAAAAGCAACAAGGAACCAGAAGTACAAAGGATGTATCCACTAGTTCTGCTCCTGTCCATCGGCTCCTAGAGCTCCATGATCAAAGGCCTCGGTTGCATGAAGTTGAGCTCTCGCATCTTCACCTACTCCCTGTGGTCGAGGTGGACCTCCTGGTGGTGGTGGTGGTGGTAGAGCCTCAAAACGTCGCCCACCACCTGCTGCTCGGATAGCTCCTCTGCCTCGTCCGCCTCCTCCCTGCGGACCGCCACGGTCGAACCTCTGCCTATGCCTAGGTGGTTCCTCAACCGTCTGCTGCTCCTCTGCATGGCGGGTCGGGCAGTCACGAGCCTTGTGGCCTTGCCCGCCGCATGCATAGCACTGTCTTCCACTCGAAAGACTGGCTTCGCGCTGTGTGCCCTGCACTGCTGAGCCAGTGCCCTGAGGTCGTCTTCCTGAAGGTCTGGTCTGCCTGGACCCCTGAGTCATCCGTCGACTGCCTGCTGCAGATGACTCTGCCACGTGCCGCTCTGCGGTGGGTCATTGTGCTGGTGTAGACTCAGCAAGGAAGATCTCGATCAGAAGGGCCCGCTCCAGCACTCCTGCCTGGGTCGGGATGCTGAGGGAGATCAGTGATGCCCTGATCTCGTGTCTCAAACCCTGCTCGAAGGTCCGGGACCGGAAGAATGGGTCCCGTACCATGTCGGTCGAGTAGCGCGAGAGATCAGTAAATCTCGCCGAGTACTGAGCGACCGTCATGCGGCCCTGCCGAAGCTGTAGAAGCTCCTGGATACGCACCGCATGAAGGGTGGCTGGGACAAACTCCGAGCGGAAGAGGCTCTCAAAGTCCGTCCAAAGTAGAGATGCCTCATCGTGCACCTGGAGCATCAGGCTCCACCATCGTCCTACTGCTACGTGTAGTAGGCTCGCAGCGAGGATCACCATGAGGTCTGCTGGTGTCCTCACTAGCCTAAACACTCGTACTACTGCCTCCAGCCAGTCCTCTGCTGCCTGGGGATCCGTCTCCCCACGAAACCTGGGTGGTTGCTGGCGCTGAAACTCATGCAGTGCGCTGAGGCGACGTGCATCGTCAGCGGCTGCTGCTGGAAGCATCGGGGGCTCGGCGGGTAGAGCTACCGCCGGTGCCACTGCTGGCAAAGGGCCCTGCACCGAGGCCTCGTCGCTCGGTGGGCTGTCATCTCGCTCGACTCTCGGAACCCTAGCTGGATGCCGTCGTGGGGCCATCCTAAAAAGGAAACAGGTGCGCCACGGTCAGAACAGTATACCTGGTGAGCTGATATAAGTAATCACAAAGAAAACTTTGAAACACACACGCAATCAATGTTTTCGTGCATTAAGTCGGAAATCAGAAGTCAGGGTCCTGGTGTACGGATACGTCGACCGCCGCACCAACACTGGACTCCCTGGACTGATAACCACACTCAATACCCTAAAAATTATTGCTTCACATAGAAAAGATCAGAGTTCGCGGTAGAACCGAACTCCTCTGATACCAATTTGTCACGACCCGCCCTCGGGGTCCGTGTCGTGACTACCCCAAGCCCGCCTTCCATAGGCCAGGGGCTAGCGACTAGCACCAAGGCGTAAATCCCAGTAAAAAGGGAAGGAATTGCCTTTGTAAAGTAAACAAACACCACAGAGTAAGCAAGCGGAAAGTAAACACTAAACAAAAGCAGAGTACAACTGAAAGTGCGGAAAAGTAAATGGGCCAGAATACAAACCCAAACTGAAAGTAAAGTACACCTCGAAAGGGAAAACTACAACTGAAAAGTAAAAGCCGCTACTCCGAGCTGTCCACTGGAAATCCCACCTGAAGGGTGGGTACAGATAGCTCCTCTGCTCCACGGGTCCCGCCGTCCGCTCCGAGCACGTCCCGCCCAGTGGTCCACCTCCGGGTACCGTCCCGCACTGCAAGCCTCAGCAAAGGTCAACGCTGTCCGTCGTCTGCAACCAACACAACATAGTGTGGGCAAAGCCCGTGCAGGGGTGAGTATAAGCTACTCAGTAGGGACCCCGAGACCCCTGAAGGTCTCTCAATTCCACAAAGGATAAACCACGAAGAAAAGTACAATCACGAAGTAACAACCGACTCTGCTTAGGTATATTCCCATACATATACCTAAGTTATCAAATTCAAATACGCTCCAACCTCCGAGCCCAAGTACAACTCAGTCCACACAGGAAAGTAAACGTATTCCACACAGGAAAGCAAAACGTAATCCACACAGGATTGCACAACACAATCCACACAGGAAAGTAACAGATTCAGCTCACACAGGTATACTTCTTCGATTGACGATAAAGATGATCCCTGATCTATCTAAGTCGTCGGACCCATGAAGGATCGATAGGTAACTAACCAAAGGACGATAAAGATGATCTCTGATCCATCTAAGTCGTTGGACCCATGAAGGATCGATAGGTAACTAACCCCCGCAAAGACCCACAAAGGATCGGGCCCACACAAGACCTGTAGGCGCTGGCTCACACAAAACCGCTGAGCGCGGACCCACACAGGATCGGACCCACACAGGATCGGGCCCACACAGGACCAGTAGCACTGATCCACGTAGGATCGCTGAGTGCTGAAGTCGTCGTCGTCGAATCCACACGGGATCTCTATACTGTCGTCATCGCAGTCACAGTAGCAGTAGTAGCAGTAGTTGTCACAGTAACAGTCGCAACCAGCACTAGGGTTCCCACACACAACAAGCCCGTTCGGAGGGTCCGCTCCACGAGCCGAGAGGCTGATACATCAACTGTCACAAAGACCAGAGTTGATGTATCCAAAAGTCCCGTATCGTCAACAGGAACTCAACGCAACAGACGGCGCATCGATCGGACGCCCGGTCTGAGAGTTATTGGCATTTTCGTCCCCGGGGCCCGGTTGGTTTTAAAGGCAAAACCAACCCGACCGTACTCCACCTGCGTCCAAACCTCAGGCGGAGTATGCCAAAAGATCCGTCTCACTAAGAGGAACACAACACGGCTGACGGCACGTCAATCGGACGTCCGTAGCTCAAGATATGAGCGTTTCCGCTCCGAAGGCCCGGTTGGTTTCGTGAACGAACCAACCCGGCCGAACTCAAAGTAATCCGAAACCATGAGTGCGATAAACCGAAACGACCGTCTCGATCCAAGGATCGCGTTGCCGCAGACGGTTCATCAATCGGAGGTACGAGCCTCATGTTATGGCCAAAAGACCGAAACTGCTTCGAAACGGGGGGGTCCGGGTCCGGGCCGACTCGGCCCGACCCCCCTTTGGGTCGGCCCGCCGGCCGGTGGCGCGGCGGCGCGTGGGCCGCGGCAGCCTGGCGCCGCACGGAGGCAGCGCGGGGGGAGTCAATCCCCCGCGGATTGAATAACGGCGCGGCATATAGCCGCGCCCCTTTTTGCAAACCCCCCCCCCCCCCCCCCACGTGGGGGGCTTGATTGGCAGGAAACGGGGGGCTTTGCCCCCCACAAGGAAACCGCCCCCTCTTAAAGAGGGGGGTTTAATGTGCTGGCCGGGGGATTAATTCCCCCGGTTTAATGGCATCCGGCCGGCCAGCTGGCCGGCCGGTTTTCTCCAACGGGACCGAAAAATCCGGTCCACTCTTCGGCTTCCGACGCCGGCGGCCCGGCCGCCTGTCTTCTCATCCCGCCGCGGCCCGGAACCGGCTGCGGTCTCCTCGTCCCGCCGCGGCCCAGAACCGGCCGCGGTGTTCGTCGTCCGGCGCGGTGCGACGACACCGCGCCCCTTCGCCGCGCATTTGATTCCCTTCGACGCGGCGCGACGACGTCGCGTTCTTTATGATTCTTCCATGGCGCGGTGCGACGACGCCACGAAATTTAATCATATTATTATCCGCGTGGTGCGACGGCACCACGCCACTTTGCTTCCACCCTCAAGATAGAACAATAAGAACGATGGAGGGGGTTCGGCCGTGTTCATGCGGTCCGGCCCCCTCTCGTTAAATAATAACTCAACATAAAAATTCAAATTCCTCACGTTAGTCATGCGATCCACGAGCAAGAATAGAATAATTAAACAATAAACAAAAACCCCTACCTTGGGTATACGTTCGAGGATTTTCCAACGTCCGCGGAAGACAACGTCGCGGAGATCGGGCGTCGCGGTCGTCGTTCGTCAAATCCGTTGACGAAGAGATGCGTCCGATGTGATACGTCATTGGCGAAACTTCTTATGTCGACGAAGAGAATCCGAGGAGGAAGCGGCGTTCCCACTCGTTTACACGGAAGACGAATAAGAGCGGAGCGGCGTTCTTCGTCGGGACTTGAGCGTTCTTCATGTTCTTCGTCGGGGTTGAAGAAGAAGAAGAAAAAGCTCTCAACCTCTCAAGAAGACAAACTAATAACCAAAATAAAATAAGACACTATCTTATTTTATTATCACATCAACACACTAGAATTTCAAAAGTTTGAAATTCAAAAGGATTAACTCCAAAATTAATGTAACTCATGTCATTTAATGAGGCGTTAAGGAAGTTGGAAGAAGATGAAAGGTTTAGGGGTTCGTGTGGGCCCCACCACACTTAATCCTCCCAAGGGAGGTTAAGTGGATGTGGGTCCCACTTCCAACTCCCGTTGGTAGGATTTAACAAGTTAAAATAAATTTTGTTCTTCACAAATTTTATTTAACTTAAACCTAAAACCCAAAAACTAACTTTCAACCCGCAACCAACGCAACTTCCGAAAAGGTCTCTTTAAGCGAATATCGGCGCTGCGAGTTCATTGGTGCCCTCGGATTTCAATTCCGAGCACCGGATCAAATGTTAGGAATTCCCGCTCGTTCGTTCACTGAACGTACCCGAGCCAAACTTCGGAAAATTGATTCCGGGCACTCCGGGCCTCGGAATCCGGTGCTGTCAGAAACCGCGCTCTTTTAAAATTCTAAAGAAAATTAAGAAAAAAATTTCCCTTGAATTTTACGGGTCTTTACAGCATGACTTGTAGGGGAGGAACGTCAAGGACTCCATGGGTGAGTATAAATACTCTAGCACATGTGCACCACAATCCTTAGGAATGAGGGACTCCCGGTGCACCAAGGAGAAAAATGAAATCCATCAAAGAGGGGAAGGAAAAAACTGCAGCGTGATATAAATAAGAGATTATATTGTTACGGGATAAGGAATTTTGAACGGCTAAAAAGTTGGATTGTGGTTTCCTTTATGGTTGGGAGGTTACACACGATGGGATTAATTAACATTTAATTATTCCCATCGGCGTGGTGGAATAATAGTTTTACGTTAAACCATTTTTTTTAAACTGATGAAATATGTTCAACGAGGGCAGAACTTGAAGGTATGGGGAAGGGCATGACACTGAGGAAATCCACATATTATTTTAATTTGAGTTTAGTTCGGCTCTTGGGGATTTTGGATATTATTTATGGGCTTTAAATGGATTTTAAAGGGTATTAAATCTTTTTTACATCAAAAGATACGTTGTAGGAGAGGAAAATTCAGATGTTTGAAAAAGAACGAAGACCCTAGGTGAGGACACCGGGCCACCATAACAGTGTCACCGTGAATGGTGTACGGTTGTCACGGTGCCACTGTGACAGGTGCCACCCTCACCGTGCCACTGTGACCATTGCCACCATCACGGTGTCACCGCAACTGGTGCCCCCCGTGATCGGTGCCACCATTTTGGTGGAGCCATGTTTTGGAAAAGTAATAGACCAGTTGGGTCCAGGCCATTACATGTACCCTCCCCATAATATTATTATTAAACATTATTAACATTAGAAGTACTGTAGTATAATTGTAGCAGACCTTGTAGTAGTATGGTGTGGGTAATGTAGTCGGTATTGTAGTAGTTACTATAGCAGTACTGTTTGGTACTGTAGTATCCAGAACTATTCATCTTGGCCCACAGGTTTGGTCTTGGAGTCCTTAAGGCCTTCTGGACACCCAATTCATCGGGTCAGTAAGGATTTTGGGGTAGCCATTATGGCCTCTGGTCCACCTCAAGGCCTTTAGGACATATGATCAATGCAGTTACCCTAGACAGATTTTATAGAAAGGAGCAGCCCCATAAAAGTATTTATAGAAGGCACACTCACCATAGTAGAACCAAATTGATTTAAAAGAATTAGAGGGTATGCAAATTCCATCGGTACCAACCTGTGCTTGCACATGAAGCTTAGTCGGATGGCCATGCGAAGGTGGAGAGATACGATTGCGATGTAGTTGCTGGGATGGGTGGTTTCTTGTAGTTATAGTCTAGATGAATTCCCTATGACCTTCAGGTCATGTAATGTCTCTTAAGCCTGTGGGCCATGTAATCTCTAAGCCTATGGGTCTTGCAAGGGTTCCTCCTCATCAATTGAAAGGGGGCTGTCAAAAATCAATAAAAAAGAAGGCCTTCGGGTCATTCAGGTTATATGTACCCTCCCCCTTAATTTGACATGTCCTAAGAATTGATAGTTATATGCACTTATGATGACATTGTAAATTAATTAAAAATTCCTTATTTCATGGATGATTATGGTATCTCATATATAATATATAAATTTTTTTATTTAAATATTTTAATTATTATCAATTTAATATTACTAATTCATAAAAAATAAATTATCAAAATAATAAAACAAAAATGTCAATTTGAAAATTCAAATAAACATGTCATCTAAAAATTCACTCAACATTAAGATAGTGGTAAATTTTTAAAAAAAAATAGGTTATATGAATAATAAAATATTAATATAATATTCATTTGAATTAATACTTTTAAAAAATGTTTATTATACATGAGGAATAAACATGATAAAATAAAATAAGACATATGGTTAGGGGACTCTCAAACTAGAAACAATCCTTCTTGGTTTATCACCTATTTCTTTCACTATAAATCATAATTCATCTAAATCCATTCTAAATTTCATTCATATTAATATCAAATTTTTCATTTAGGGATATACATTTTATTACCATGTTGGGGTGAATTCAAATAAAACATTCTCAATTTCTTTCATGTGTTTTATTGAATGCTCTTTTTGATTATTTTTTAGGCTTGTCATTCACTACTAGAATTTAGGCTATTTGCGATGGGCTATTTGCGACGGGATCCCATCACAAATATCTTTTTGATTCAATACATTATATATACAATAACCTGTTGTGACGGGCCCATCGTAAAAACGTTTTTGCGATGGTAAAGTCACCCGTCACAAAAACATTTAAAATATATACATATAATCTATTTGTGATGTTGTCCCTTCGAAAAAGGGCCTTGTTTAAAATACTTAATAAATTAAAAAAATATAATATGATTAGGATTAATGAAAAAAATAATATTAATATTATTAAAATAATAAAAAAATTAAAAAATATTAAAATTCTCAATATTCACAAGAAAATATTTAAAAATCATAAAATATTATTATTATTATTATTATTATTAGTAAAATAAAAAAACTTTAAAAAATATAATACTAATAAAAAAATAAAAAAATATTAAAAACAATTACGCAATATTCGCACAAATATAAAAGACTAAAACTATAAATAATTCATATTACAACAAATTATCAATTCAAATGTTTTTAAAAGAACAAAAAAATCATTGGGGGGATATTTTTCTGATGTAGCTGGAGGAGCTAGAGGAGATGGTGGAGGAAACATCATCCCTAAACTACGAGTGAGACGGCTCATGTACTTTATCTTCTCATGTTACTACTACTGCCATCGATGCATGTCCTCCTTGTTTTGATGACACATCTCTTCCTGATGCTTCTGAAAACTCTCTATAAGCTCATTTTGAGCTCGAAACATCTCCTGATACTATAAACCAGAAGATGATTACTCTCCATGAGCTCCTCTTGAGCAAGACACTGACATTTCAACAATACCATAATAAGTCACATGAGTCAAATGAGAGCTGATACCATCTACTCGGCCCTTCTCGAAGGCATACTGGGTCTCCTACATCCATACCGCCTCATCGAAATAGTGGGAACTAGTCTAATCATCCATCTCGGTCTGACTCTCATCCCATGTCTAAGAGGTCATGGCCTCATATGAATCCTTTTGTTTCAATTTGAAATTAAAATAGTGAAAATATTATATGCAGTTAATTTTCAAACTGAAAAAGAAATAATACTGACCATAATCTGACACTGGTGATCACCTCAAATCTCTTTAGTGGTTCTATCACTATACATCCTCTAATAAATATCGTACTTCATAATATTGGGATCCACGAATGCCTGTATGAATATAAAATAAACTATTTATATTTAATGTTATATAAAATATTTAAAAAATATACTTACAAGATGCTCTATATGCGTACTGAATGTATGGGTTCCAGCTCGATGTGTTACCTCCTGTCTCCCCCAGTTTAGCCAGCCCAGTGAAGATCTCCTGTGAAATCCACCACTCTACCAGTGTGAACATAATCCATCCCAAACGTGAGATGAAATGTACTATGGTCGGTGGGATCTATACGAATCATCAAATAATGTCACTCATTCTTTCTTAATGGGTGTCCTTCTCAAATTGTGTGAAACCTGATGGAAGCACTCATGCTTAGACACCTCCAATGACTCATGGATAGATCCACGCATGATATCATTGATGGGATACCATAAACCCTATAATAAATTTATAATATCATGTTATTAATGAAATAAATTTATAAATAAATATTATTTTTTTACATTCCATCTAGTGATTGAACATTCCAAGCCGCACATCAATAAGAATATGTTCTCATGTGATCAATGGCTAAGAAAAATTATTGCGCAAGATAGTGTTCCACTATCCAACAGATACATGCATTTAACTGTGAAAAAAGAACAATAATAATAAAATTATTATATAAATAAATAATTAAAACCTAACTAAAATAAACAGGTTACCATTCCTTCATGTGCATGGATCAAAACCATGATTTGGACGTTGCTCGGGGATAGGGTCAGGAATCATTAGTCATGCAAGACCGAACCCCCTCCGCATACCCCCTGAACCGCTAGTATGATGAGGGTCAGATGATCCCAAATCCTCCTCATCCAAAGGTTCTCAACCTCCTCCAACTCACGTAATTGATCAAGGTCTATCTGAAACACAAAATTATTTTTGTTAGCAAAGAGTTCAAAATAACTATTATATATAGATATATATTAGTTATGATTATAACCAGCATTTAACTATTTCAATGTTCACCTTCATCATCATCTTAATATCTAACGATGTCAATGTCATCATATTCATCAATGGAATCATCAATATCTATATGAGTTTTAGTTTCATCATCTCATTCTATTTCAAATTAATTTGTAACATCATTAACATCATAGTAATCAGCGAACCTTAATTGTAGGGTTTCATCATCAATATTCATGTCTCTTTGTGAAAAATATGGATTTTTAGTGGTCTCTTGAAATTTTTCAATTCCCTATACTTCATGAGAAACACATTCGGTTTGTGTAAACTGATTTTTCTAAGATTTTATTTTTTTTATGCTCCACTAATCACTCAGGTATCTTGAAGTAGCACAGTACTTTGCAAAATATATTTGATGTGCATATTGAACTAATAAAACTGGTTCATTTACTACAGGAATCCTTTTATATTTAATATCAACGACTCCATGAATCAGATGAACATGAAAGCCTCTCCCATTATCCAAACACAGACATTTAAACATTCTTATGTAATTTTTTCCTAGATAACACAATTCAATAATTTCATCCAACATGCTGTAAAAGTATACTTCAGTTTCCCTACAATGGGATCCTCTCAAGAAAACTCCACTATTCATCATTTTTTTATTCCTCATATTCACATGTATGAAATCGAAAACCATTATTGTCATATAAATTATATGATTTAACCATTTTGGATGGTGGGTTACTCAATATAAACAGTTTCTTATCAATTTTATCATCATTTTGAGGCACTTAATTTATTTTAAAAAATTATGAATATAATAAATAACAAAATAAATTGATATATTAAACCATCAATAATTTATTTTACTAGTTTCTGAAACCATTGAGAAAAAGAAATTATCTATGTGCATCAAGAGAAGCTTCTGCAATTTGTGGAAGCTGTTTATTGATATGATTATCATATAACCTAAAATTAAAATATATTTTCTTATTGTAACATAAATTATTGAATAAGTGATAGAAGCACACATTGTAAAAATGATGTCATTTATTCATATTTGAGCAGAACATATGAATGAGCTCTGTGATGTTCATCATTAGAAAGCCATTGTTCATGAACTCCGCCAAAGACAAGATCTGGCTTATTAAAAACTGATAATTTATTTTCCATTTCATCATCAACATTCCCCTCATTCAATCCCATGCATTTTTGTTTTGAAGGATATTCATATTAAAAATAATTAGAGTAGAAAAAAGAAATTACCTCTTGAAAATAAACATTACCAATTGAGCCTTCAACTGATGCTTTGTTACATAATATTTTCTTTAATTTTTGCATACATCGATCAAATGGGTACATTCATCGAAACTGTACCAGACCTCCACATTTATCTTCATGTGGAAAATATAATATTAGATGTCCCATTGATTCAATGAAAGGCGGTGAGAATATTTTTTTCCAGTTTAAATATAATGACAACAACATCTTCTAACAGTTTACTTAGTGCATCATAGACTTTTTCAACACAGAAATGTCTCAAAAAAAATATGACATTTCTGTTATCGAATACCAAATCATATAATCCAACAAACTTCTGAATCCAATTAGTATAAGTCTTTCCATTATAACATGACAATCATGACTTTTTAATCTGGTAATATGACCTTTCTTAACACATCTACCCAAATTAGAAGCATAGGCATATCAATGTCTCAAATCATCAATCCACTAACAAACTAATAAGAGACACTCTTTGAACAGTGTATATTCAAATTTTGGCTTCATTAACCTCTATGATCTGACATTTTGAAATAGGTCAAGTTTCGGTAGTCTACAAATTTGGGCAAGATCTAATAGTGCCTTTACATTATCTTTGGTCTTACCTTGTGTATCCAAAACTGTATGAAATAAATTATCAAAACAATTCTGATCAATATGCATGTCATCCAATATGTGGAATACCAACAAATCATACCAATATAGAATATCCCAAAAAATCTCCATTTTATCCAATTATGTTCTTTCCCAAATCCATTAATTTTCTATTGGTTTACTGTTGGCCCAAATGCGAAGGGGGGTAATGAAAATAAAACTGATTTTAACTATGTACCAGAGATAATTTTTGGAGGTCTATCCCTTTAAATTATTCATTTTTGAAAATGAGATTTGTTCCTCCGAAAAGGATGACCGGTTGGAAGAAATCTACGATGACAGTCAAAATAGCAAGGTTTTTTTTCTATTGATGTGCATAAAGGATTTGTTGTCTTTCATACAATAAAGAAATGATTTGGGAACATGTATACTACAACTAGGTAAAATGACATATTTCAGGAAGTCACTAATCATCCACATCAATGCAGCTTTTAATATGGAATTTTTTTTCACAGCAACATCATATGTACTAACAGCATCACTCCACAATGAATTTAACTCATCAATCAATGGTTTCAAATAAACATCAATATTATTTTTCAGATTTCATAGGATTAATAAGGTCAAAATGATATATGTCCCCTTCATAAACACCATGGAGGTAAATTGTATGGAGTTATAAATATAGACCAACATGAATACTGACTACCATAAAAACAAAACAGACAGAAACTATCAGTAGAAAGACATAATCACAAGTTTCGAGCTTCTAAAGAAAAAGATGGATGCAGTCAGTCAAAATTTTTCCATGAATCACCATCAGATGGCTGATTCAGGCTTTTATCAGTTGAAATATTGGTTTTGTGCCCTGACATCATTGATGTTGTGATCTAATACATAAATAAATGTTTCAACCTAGGTGTAAGGGGTAAATATCTCAACTATTTTATTGGAATCAATCTAGACTTCCTCGGTTGAGCTTCTTTATACCTTGATTGTCCACATGTGGGACAAATATCCAAAAACTCATTTTCCCTAGAATATAATATGCAATCATTTGCACATGGATGAATCTTCTGATAATTAAGGCCTGGATTATGAACCAGCCTTTTTCTCTCATAATAATTTTCACGAAACACATTTCATTCAGGTAACCGTGTTTTAACGAAAGAAAATATCTGATCAAAACAGTTGCTTCACATTTCATTATCTGATTTAATTACCATAAATTTTTCAACTGCATCTAATTTTCTTATCTTGCAATGAGGATATAATGTATCCTTAGCAGACCTCTACAAGTCATTAAATTCGGATGGTACCAACTCAAGAGTTAAATCAATATCACCCTAAGTTTCAATTTTTTAACTGATAGACCTGCAACATCATGTACTAAATTTTGAAACTGTGATGGATCTGGAACAAATTTATTTGTATCTTCTCTGGAACTATGTTCACCTTGTTGATACCAAAAACATAATCTGGTTCAAAACCAAACTGCACGAGATATCTCCCAACCATGTCAAATGTGTCAAATGTTCTCAGAGCACATTTTTTAAAAGGAAACATAATTGTGACTTATGAAACAAATTCTATTTTTGATGATGCAAATGATAATAAAGGTTCGACACCCTTTATATACATGATTTAAACCAGAAGTGTTTGGGTATCTGCGTTGATTTATCTAAGTGTGGTTATCTAATAATGACTATTGCTGACTTCCTTGTTCCATATTTTTCAAAAAAATATAAAATCATTATTATTTTTTAATAATTTGAAATTATAGAACACTAGGCAAAAAAGAAGATAAATAATTACAACTACTTCTTAATAATTACCATTAATTATGGGAGACACAATTTCCCATGGATTGATGGTTCCTCTTTTGTTTGATGGTTCATTTACTTTCAACCTTCTCACACTAAAATAACAATGAAGAATCTTCTCAGAGGTACGCTTACTCATTCCCATGCATACAAGATTGTGCAAGCATACCTCCAAGCATATTCTTCATTGTGCTTTCAGTGTGAGAAAGATGCATGTAAATGAGTCATCGAATAAAAGATCCCCTTTTTGTCAATAAATCTTCCTCTTGAAACTTTCACCACATAAAAACATTATGAAAAATGTGATTTTATGAATTCATATTCAAACTCATGCATACGAGATTGGATATGCATACATATAAAATTACTTTTCAAAATGTTTTCAGTCGGTGAGAGTTTAATAGAGAAGAGTCATCGAGAAAAATAAATAATGTCAATCCATTGAAAATTATTCCAATTTATTAAAATTGACTACAATTGATTTTATTCCTATTTATTCCGATTTATTCCTATTTATTCATACTCGACTCAAAAATTTTCCAAGTTATTACAAGTTATTACAATTGATTTTATTCCAATTTATTCCTACTTATTCGTACTTATTCCTACTTCTTCCTACTTATTCCTACTAATTCCTACTTATTATTAGTTATTCCAATGTATTCCTATTTATTCTTATTTATTCCTATTTATTCTTATTTATTCCTAATTATTCATATTTATTCATATTTATTCATTTTTATTCCTATTTATTCGTGTTTATTAAAATTTATTACTAATTATTACTAATTATTACTGTGTATTACTCATTATTACTCATTATTACTAATTATTACTATTTATTACTAATTATTACTAATTATTACTAATTATTACTAATTATTACTAATTATTACTAATTATTACTAATTATTACTATATATTTCTTTTTATTACTATTCATTACTATTTATTACTATTTATTACTAATTATTAGTATTTATTACTATTTACTCGTATTTATTAGTATTTATTACTAATAATTAGTATTTATTACTATTTATTACTATTTATTAGTATTTTATACTAATTATTACTATTTATTAGTATTTATTACTATTTATTTGTATTTATTAGTATTTATTACTAATTATTACTAATTAATACTATTTATTACTAAATGTAAATATTTATTACTATTTTCTCTAATTATTACTATTTTTCTAATTATTACTAATTAGTGTTAATTACTATTAATTACAGAAAATTACAGCTATTAATTACTAATTAATGATAATTATTTATATACATTACTAATTATCATTAGTAATTATTAGTTATTACTAATTACTATGAATTATAACAAATTATATAATTTTATTATTACAAATAAATACAGATGACCAAACAATTTAAATATAAATTAATTACAACTAATCGACAATAATTAAAATTAATATAAATAAATGAAAAAAATATTAAATTAAATAAAACATAAATACCTTTAAACATGATCTCTTATAATTATATATGACTTCAAAACTTCTTCATAAAAAACAAACTCTAAAAAATTTTCACTCTAAAATTAGTGTTTATAGAAGCAAATGAATAAGTAATTCAGGAAGAGAGAAGAAAAAAATAGATAGGGTATATATATAGGTTAGATTAGTTGTGACATGACAATTTAAAAAGGGAATCCCATTACAAATAACTTTGGCCGCATTAATTATGATCAGTTGTTACAAGATTATTTGGGATGGGAACTGTTGGAAAAGGTAACCTGCCGACACACTATTTGCGATGGGTCGGGTTCCAAATACTCTCTACGGGTCGAACTAGTTTCGACGGTGGATCCCCTATCGCAACTAGTTGTTACCGTCTTCCAGTATTTGCGAGGGGTGGTGCCTACCCGTCGAAAATACTCTTTCCTATGGATTGGTGTGGTTTTCATGCCAAAGGGAACAAAAGTTTTTGCAACAAGGCGCCTATTCTCATTGAAAATAAATGGTTATTTGCGACGATTTGATTGTCCCATCGCAAATAACCTCTTAGATGGATTAATTATGATATGATTTATTCCTGTCACAAATAACCCGTTGCAAAAAAACTGTTTTTCCTATTGTGATTCTACATAGACTGAAATATAATATTTTATTTTTTAAGTTTACACTTAATGTATACAATTATTTCCTCCCTTATTCGTTTGTGGAGCCCCAAATTTTTTCATATAATATATTCCTTATGACATGATTGTAAAAAATATATATTATTATGGTTTCATTTAATGTTTATGATTAATAGAAGATTTTATAATATTATGATTGCATGATTTAATGAATTTAATAATGGATGGTTAGATGTGAATTATATAGTTTGTGTTTAACAAACCAACTTGTGTCAAGTAGACAAGCCACCCAAACTGGCCCATCACATAATATAGATTATATAAGAAAATAGAAACCAATCTTAAATATAAGAAAAACAATGCATACAACTAGAGTACGAATCATAGAAAAATATACAACCAAAAATACATACAATCCATGAAAAAAATAGGATAAACAAGAATGTAATTCAGGTCCAGAAATTACCATCAGTCACCTTCAAACCAACTCAAACTGAAAGTAACAACAATATGAGATGCCAGTATACTACAAGAGGTTATTACCTGTACCTCCACCAATGGCCCGAAGGCCTTCATTTTTTATTGATTTTTGATAATCCACCTTTTAAGGGGTGACGTGGAACCCTTACAAGGACCGTAGGTGTAATTATTACATGGATCGTAGGCCTTAGAGGAATTAATTTCCCATAGGCTTCAAACATTACATACAACCTAGACTAACTACTTGGAACTGCTCCTCCCCAGCATCATCATCTTGAAATTAGCTCTCCACCTTCGCATGGTTGTTCGGCTAGGCTTTCCCATGCATACACAGGCTTGTCCCAATGGCAGGTGTCATACCCTCTCATTCTTGCAATCCGTTCAGCTTCTTCTATGGTGAAAGCTCCATGCTCATCCTTCTAGTAGAGCTTATTCTTTATAGTTTGTTTGTTTTTCATCTGCACTTAAGGTGGACCGAAGACCGTGAGGTGTCCTCAAGGCCTTACTGAGCCAAAGTCTTGGGTGGCCTGAAGGCCTTAAAGGACTCGAGGACCAAATCGGTGGCCCGAATGCCCAAACAGGGGCATATTCTTGATTGCTACAGTGCCAAACAGTACCTGGTATAGTTACCACTACTGTACCTTCTACAGTACTGCATAATTCCCGCTACAGTGCTGCTATAGTACCCGGAAATAATGTCTCCACCTTGATTTGATCCCGGGTCTCCCGGATGCACTTATGGAGTCCTTACCAACTAGGCTAACGCTCATGTGCGGTTATTACCTGTACCTGGATCCTATAATAAAACGTCTATATGCACACAAAGTGACTGGTAGGGTTTGATCCAAAATCCCAATATAATACCACCCCAGTTTCCATATAAGTCCTAATATAACAAATGAAACAATTATAGATTTTTAAAAAATAGCTTCACAAATAATCTTTATAAATCCAAACAATCAATAAATCATTTTTCCTATTTCTCTTTGGTATTTATAAAATCCATTAATATTCTTCATCCAAAAATACAATATATAGAAGTGATAAAATGGGAATGAATATAGACACGTCAAGAGATAAAGAAGTAAACTTATATCAATAAAACGCCCTATCATGAGAAGCTATGTTATACAACCTCATATAAAAACCTATAAGAATCAATCCATGATAAAAAAAATCTTATGATTAATAACCAATACTGGATAATGAAAAATGACATAGAACCTCATATTTGTGATGTATCAAATGGTACAATATGTACTAGACACTCACAATCCTAAATATGCATATGTGGGATCCAATAGATATCGATTCCTATCATTCGGTATTATAAAAATGTACCTCCAAGTGGTGAAAAACAGGTTGATGCTACCTTTGTATCTATCAAGATGCACCCTAGGTTCCTAATTATCATTTATTCAAATTAAATTCCTAACCATGCTCACCATTTTATAAAACTTTTCAAAGCTAATAAAATCCACTTAAGAGTTTTAAAACCCATTTCTAAATGAATAAAATCCATTTTCAAAGCAAACCCACTTTTTGGATACTTTTTCCTTTCTAGGAAATCATTTGAACCCATTTATCAATTAAAATAAATGAGACCCCCAAATTAATTTATCAATAATGACATCCAATTTGTCAAATTAACCCATTGTATAGAAACAACTACCTCAATAGGGTAAAAACCCAACTGATTTCGACAATAGTGACTGGAAACCAAAAGAACGGCCTTCAAAAGACAAGGCATGCCAAGAAACTAAAAAGGATCAATAGAAAAAACATTTTGATCATGAATACACAGCTAAACAACATTTTCAACCAATACTAATGAATAACCAAAATTATTGCATACATTTATAGAAGAAATCTAACCACATTAGTGATCGATCTTTGGACAAAGTGATTTATTCAGGAGGGAGTCACACAAAATCACATAGGAATGAACACTAGGTTGATATTAAGATGTCCTCTATGAATGAAATAAGAATTTCCTAGGAACCTCTTCATTAAAATAATCCCTCGAGATATTTTATGTTGTGTAATCCCATTACACATCGTGTAATTTTCGAGTCCAACTTACGCAAAAAACCGCATCTCTTTTTGTTAAAAACATGATATATTTTCATTACACAACATTTACCCTTTAAATGGCATGGAAAAATCTCACATTGTGTATCCATTTCACAGATTTTTTTAATGCATCCATTAAATGTCATGTACTCCCATAACACATCATATAATTTTCCAATGAATAGAAATAAATATGTTTTATTCTGAAAATTCCATCAAATCACTAACTTAACAATTTATGGTATCCTCCCAAATCCATCTCGGAATTAATTAACAAATAAAAAGGAAAACCAATAAAACGTTTTATACATACATGACATAAAGGTAAATGGGCATTAAAATCTTCCCACTATAAACATGTCTTCCCCTAAAAAATTCCTTCAGATCCTGGATCCCCAAAATGATATAGCCAGAGCTACCTCATCAAAGAATACCTCTCCCATGTATCATTGATATCCTATATTCACAACTATAGTACCTTGAATGTGGGAATAATTTTACTGAATATTACCTTATCCTGTTAATCAATAATCTAAATTGGATAGTCAACCAACATGGTATCAAGCTCATAAACAATATCCTCCCATATAATCACATGGGAAGGATCTGTTATATACCTCCTCAATTGGTAAACATAAAACACGTCATATATAGAAGTCATTCCAGATGGAAATTAAAGTCTATTTTCACCCTCCCTATTCATCCAATGATCTCAATTGGGCCCAAAACCCTCTCTATTAAATTACCCTACATACCCAACCGATGATGTCCCAAGAGAGGTGAAACTCTGAGAAAGACCTGATCACTAACCAAAAACATCATTGGATGATTCCAATGGTATGTGAAGGATTTATACTTACTCTTTTCTATGATCAAACACCTACACATTGACTACACCATATCAGTCATCTCTTAATCAACAGTGAACATAACCAAGGTCCACTCTCCCAACTCTTACCAGCACAAGGGAGATCTACATGGCCACCCATAAAAAGAATAGAATGTTGTCATATTTATCAAATCATGATAAATATTTTTTTAGGAAAAATAATCTAAAGGAAAATTATTTTCCAAAGATTCTCAAAATCTATGCACACATACACAGTCCATATCCTCTAGAACATAGATAACTCTCTCCATCTATCCATCTATCTATGGATGATAAGTTTGGATTAATTTTATCTATAAACCCATCACCTCCTCTAAACCATTCCAAAACCTAGATGTGAACCTTGGGTCTCTGTTAGAAACAACTATATTGAGAACCCCATGAAGATTCATAATCTCATTGATATACAAATACCAAATATGTTCAACATTTATAGTCTCCTTGATATGTAGTAAACATTTTGATTTAGTGATTTTGTCAATGATCACCCAAATCGCATTCTTCCCAAAAGGAATCCATGTCAAACAATTGATGAATTACGTAGAAATCTCATACTACTTATATAACAGAATGTTTAAGGAATTCATAAATCTGGTTGGTCTCTGGTGCATCTCCATAATTCTATGAAAAGTAATGGACCATGAAACAATACTTTCTTTTGACTACCTCATCCATTGTGACCAATACCATTGCATAAAGTCATGAAGCATATTGGTAGCACTATGGTTCATTGAATAAAAATAATGATGTCTATTATCCAAAAACTCATATCTCAATGAAAACTGAATAACCAACCACCTCAAGAAGCACAAATCTCTATTGATAGATTGAGATAACTCACTTGAGGCATCCCCACCATAAAGGATTTAATTATATCATTGGCACTTGGATTCTTCCCCCTTCTCTAGATTAAGTAACACATAAAAATATGAGTCAACTTTCAATGATGATAGGAATGCATTTCCACCAACCTCATCCACTTCCATGCCCATCTCATCAAACTAACTCATCAGTGATGACAGCTAAACTGATTCCATCTTGGAATGTATCATTAATTATCTCGTAAAATCATTGGTAAACACAATACATATCATATGGATATAAGAAATATCAAAATCAAAAGTCTAGAGATACTCCACCCATCAGCTATATCATAAATTGAGATCCCTTTAAGTAAAAATATATTTCATGACTTAATGGTAATAATATGAAATAATCCTATCACCAAAGATATGGTTAACCAATGATTAGAGTTCATGCATAACCATTTACAACTCAAGATCATGGGTTAGGTAGTTCTTATCATAAAGGCATAATTGGTGAGATACATAAGCCAAAAAGTGTTTCCCCCACATCAAGACACATCCTAAACCTATACCAGATGTATCGCAAAAAACATCATAACAAGACCATGGTGTTGGAAAAATCAAAGCTAGTGTTGAAGACAACCTCACTATCAAATCCTAAAAATGATATTTGACACTCTTCATTCCATTTAAACATTAAAACCCTATGGGTTAATGGTATCATTGAAAAATTGTTCTTAGATAAGTCTTTAACAAACCATGTAAAGTATCCATCCAAACCCAATAGGCTTTGGATCTCAAACAAATTTATGGGATTCTCCAATATCATAACTACTAGTACCTTTTTTCAATCAACATAGACACCCCTATCATATATCAAATTCACTAGAAATTTCACCTCTTAAACCCAAAATTTACACTTGTAAAGATTGTCTTATTGATGATGTTCTTTCAAGGATTGAAGAATGTTGTCCAAATGTTTCATGTGCTCCTCCTATGACATAGAGTATATAAAATATATCATCTATGAACAAAACAACAAATTCATACATGAAACAATGAATGGTATGGTTTATGAAATATATAAATACTAGATGAGCATTAGTGAGAAAAAATGGTACAACCAGGAACTCAAAATTCCCTTTTTGAATCATAAATTCAATCATTGCTATAACATCTTATCAGACTCTAAATTAGTGATACCATGATCACATTTCAGTCTTTGAAAAACAAAAAGCCTCTCTATAATTATAAAAGGGATCATAAATCATTAGAAAATGAAATATGTTATTAAAAATCACTTGATTAAACTTTTGATTATCAAATCAATGTCTAAGGCTCATGTACGCCTTTTTATAAAAGAGGATAGAAAAATCCCACGATGATAGGCTAAAATGAATAAATCCATTAGCATCTAATTCCACAAGTTGGAATTTATATTCCACCAACTTAGTAGGTTCCATGATATAAGATGAAATATAAATGGGAATCATACTAGGGAGAATTTCAATAGTAAATATGACATCACTCTATATTGTAAAACTAGAAAAATTGTCCATAAATAACTCAGGGTAATCACATAAAACTGTATGAAGTCAACTACCCAAGAAGGGTTCATCTACAGCAAGAAGAATTTCTGAAAACTCACAATAGATTACCACATAATATAGAACAACAATCCCTACCCTTATTTATTTATATTCCTTCTCACCCAAGAAAAAAAGTGACCCCGTTAGTAGATATGAACTTAATTCAATGTGTTTAACTGTCTATCTAGGCCTTATCATTGATCATTTAATCCATGCTAATAATAAATATGAAGATGTCAAGATCATAAACTAAGAACTCCCACTCAACCTCAATGTCATCTATCATCATCCGACATGTAGGGAATCTAAATCCTTGTTCGTACCTTTTTCCCAAAGGCATGAAAATATTCAACCATATTTTAATAAATTTTGATCTCAATCCCAACACATCAAATAGATTATATTATATGAATTAATATTTAGCACATGTATCAAGAAAGCATGAACTATAGAAGATGATATAAATGCCATACCTATAATAGTAGATGTTTTTTCTTCAGATTCCTCTAGAGCATACTATACTGGAAAAACTCTTCCAGTATTATACGCATGAAAATTTACTTTGGCCTTAGGATTTGACTCAACACACTTGGAAGCATTTACACTAACCTTAATACTCTTGGTGAGAGTAGATCTTACGCTACCACCCAGAGATATATTTTCAGAAAATCATTTTATATGGATAGATCATAGATATAGCTAACATGTATTAGGATCCTCTATAAAAGTTGGTTTGGTATGACATCACCTTCCACATTAGTAGAAAAAAACCTAATATTTCCTTATTGACTCCCCAGATACTAGTCCTGAGGAAAAATGGAAACCCTTACACATATTTTTTTTCTAGAAGGTATGCCATGTAAAACCACTAAACCCACTAAAGATCCACCCAATAATATCTTCCCAACTACGCCTAGCTCAAAAAAATCTACCATTTAAAATACCTTCACAAATTTCAAAAAGCATATGAGTATCAACTACAACTGAATATTAGGCCTCAACCTTAACTCAATGCACTTAACCTTATAGTTCTCATTAGTGAAAATATTTTGTTCCAAATACACTAACATAGAAAAATGGATAGAATGACCTATAATAGTTTCCCCCTACTCTAAGGTCATAAATTCTCAGGTATTTTCTACATGAAATGTTTCAAGATTAAACTGATGGTTAAATATTTTCAAGATTGAATCTCATGTATGACCCTCAAGAGAAAAAATGTGTAAAATAGAGTCCCGCCCTATCATTCATGGTCCCTCAAGAATATATGTGGAAAAACCCACTATAGATTCTTTATGATTCATCATGAAGTTAAATATCCTATCAATCTTATCAATCCAATCCTTATATTCCTTTGGTCCTTTGTCACCATGAAAGATAGTTCGATGTTTCTTAGTAAATTCCAATCTATGAACCACTACACATCATTGGTACCGAAAACCCACTTGATTTAGAGTCTGAATAGTGCATATAATAGCTTCTACCATATTAGGGTCCACTGGAGTATTCTCTTGGGGAATCAATCTCATACCTTCCTCTCTTGTTTTTGGAATACCACTTCTCGGATGTATTTTTTAACAAAAGGAAAAACACAATTAATCATTATAAATTTTCAAAAATAATAGGATAAACTATTTTTATTGGTAAAACAATATTTAAAACATTAATAATTTAAAGATATCATGAATAATCTTATTCAAACATGAAAAATTCAATTTATATAAACTTTGTAACACTAAAAAAATTAAAATAACAACATTGTAATTGATATCTTGTGTAACATGAAAAAACAATTGCACAAGGGAATATAATATATATATACTTTTAGTATAATATCTATTTTAATATATTCAATCTATTCTACATATTTCAATGCATGCATAATATATTTTATCTGGTGTTGCATGCTACGAGTTTCTTCAATGTATTGTGTTACAAGCAAGACTGAATCTTATCGAATACTATTAATATTATAATTATATCATATTCCTTGATTTTTGGTTATGAATAGGATGAAATAACATATTAATTTATATATTTTAATTCATTTTTTATCAATTAATTATAAATTTATTTAGAAACCAAATGAATATTATGAGAATGGTTTAAAAAAATATTATCTAAAGAAGTTTTAACATAAAAAATAAAATTAAGTACTATTAGTGAATGATATTAAGGATATATATATATATATATATGCAATTAACATTTTTTTATTCTCATATAATATATTTTATAGTCATAAGATACGAATAAATTCAGTTTTACGCATAAAAATTATATTTTTCTAAAGAGGCAATTTTACCACCTTTTATTGGTGAACCTACTTTAAATATTAATTTAGACACATTTATATGTTTTTTATGTCATAATAAACTTAATATTTGAAATAGAAACATCAACATTAGGTTAGGTTTAATTTTTGGTATTTTTCTGTGATGTTTTTTTGACTAATCGTAAGAAAATAATGAATTTTAATTCAAAATTGATTTTTCATATAATTTATTTAAAATTTTTAATTTTTTTATGTTTTTTAAATTTAATTAGATTAATTTTATATCTATTAATTCAATTTAGGTCATTATATTAAATTTAATTTTGAAATTGTGTATGAAAACGGAGCAAACATTTGAACATTTTTACTTTAAAAACATGGTTTATCATCCCATCGATATGATTAATTTTAAATTGATTTCTGAAACTTATCTAATTGTAATTATAAAAAATAGATTCCATATTTGTAATAATAAAAATTTATAATTTCTAATATGTTCAATTTTTTTTACAATAATATATTAGTGATTGTAATTAAAATTAATTACATTAATTAAGAGAAATATTATCCTTATAAGGGACTGAACCTTAAACATAAGGGCCAAAATAGCCAAGAATCTTCTAAAAAAGCCATTATATGTTCATATTTACACCATATCGTCACTTTTATCTGATTTGGATCATTATTGGAGTAGTTATTCATTATAATATCATGGGTGGAATTCCCTTTTCAAAATTTTACAAGAATTCCACTCCTCCTCCACTATAAAAAAGGCACTCACCCCTCCCATTTATTCACACCGTTCAAGCCCTTCAGGAATCCAAATCTCTGATAAAATAATATCACAAACTCCCTCCCCTAAACCTATAAGCCTCAAAATATGAATAAAACCAACCAATTATGTACGTTTTATAAACTAATAAAAATTACCCAAAAATGTGGTAACATTATTCAACGATCATTTTCATTTTACTAGCTTATCCACCCCCATAAAGTCTTCTTATAACATGATTATATTTTAAAATCAGTATCCTCAATTTAATTATATGTCTTTATAATACTTTTTTACCTACACTTATACACACTTACTTCTAATGGGTAACAAACTTATTGTTCGTGTGTACGACGAACTACTATGTCGTGAAATGATAATTATGTATTCGTCATTTACCACCTCTCATGATGGGGATTATTATGGATTTAATATTTTAAAATTAAATATATCATATTTTTGTTTTAATAATACTTATTAAATTATTATTATTTATATACATTCATTATTTCCATTTCTTAATATGATGACATTGTTTGTAGAAGTACGGACTACCATCTCCTCAAAGTGATATGAGTTGTTCAGACTATACAATGAACATATAAAATATGTATTTAATAAAAATATATGAAATATATGAAATATATATTATATTAATATTATAATATATATATATATATCATTTACTTTTCATTCTTTTAATATGGAAAATAAATGAATGTAGGGTTCATGCATACGTATGGCCATCCGTCTCCATGTACAGTGTATTTCATCTTCTATCTTCAAATTATATAGATTATTATTATATATAGAGTAAATATATATGATATTGATATCATTTTTTACATTTTTATAATATTAATTAATGATCTATTTAATTGAATGAAAAAATAACAAGTCAAAACATACTCAAGAAACTAGGCAATTAGCACCATAAATAGTGAAAATAATGAAAAATTACTAACAAACTGGTAAAAATATATTAGAATAAGATCACATATGATATAATAAATATTAATATGGTTTTATAATAATTTATTAACATGTTTTAAACAACTATAATGGAGTTTAAATACCAAAAAACAAAACGGAAGGATAAGGTAAGGGATTTTCGTCTCACTTTAACATCAATGAGATAAATGCCATATTCTACACTAAATTATTTTTGGTGGTATTTCTACTACACATTTTGATATAATATAACATTAATACTTTTTTCTTAATTGTATTCATGGTTTTAATTTTAATTTTCTCATCCAAGTGGTTTTGAATTGAATGTTTCCATGTGGTGAAACATATCTTTGTAATATCGCTTTTTTTGTGATTGTTATCTTTCTCTTGAAACAATAAATTCGTTGTGATCATTTTTATTGTACATAAATTTATGTATTATCCTTAAATGTATATAATTATTTCCAAAATCATATACCATTTTTACGTATGGTTTTCACATTTATAGTTATTCGATTAACATGGTAATTATTGATAAATTCATACCTTTTATTCAGTAAAGATATTTTTGAAAGATCATTGATCATGAATTAAATAAATTTCTAGATATATGTGGAATTATTTGGATAGGTATTAAATTAGTGGCTCCCAATTGTGGATATCCCCTAGATGTGTTGGTAGTCTCATGAGATGAATCTGTTGGCCAAATTAGATGGGTTTCTACAAGATATGCTAACCCATCTTGTGAAAGATTTTAATGTTAATGTTTCCATATACCTAAAAAACATGGTGCACAATAATTAATAATATCAATAATTAATACTCATTAATTATTTATCTATGCTATTTTTTCTTTTAAATATCAATGGATTCCTTTCATGCTTTGTTTATTGGTTAACTAGATTGTGTTTCAGTTATCTACTGTTCTATATTGATTATATCATATACAATTGATTTAAATAGAAATTATGGTTATTTATTTACCTTTAAATCTTATGCTTATTGATCCACAATTACATCCATTATATACTTATCCTTATTGTAAATTTTATCTCACCTTTATTTTTATTCCTTTCCCAAGGTTATGATGAAGTAATCTTTGAATAATCTTTAAAGGATTCTATTTATATCATTGTATTAGGTTTCATATTTTCTTTTCTATTTATAAATATAATATTGATATCTTGTTATGTAATATTTTTTTAAAAACTGATAAACTAATAAACTCTTTATGATTTGATTTCTTTCAATCATGTTAATTTCATAAAGTATAGAACTAGCTCTGAAAATATAGGGTTGGGGTTGTACATTTGGTATCAAAAAAGGTTTAGTAGCAACATTGGAAACTATATTTGGAAAACCTATATTAGTAAACATAACACTAATATATGCTTTGATGATAAGTATATAATAAAATAGTAGAATTTTGGTTTGGTAAAGTTTATATGGGTCTTCCTATAAATACATCCATGAATAGTTACGAAATGTGGGTGTGGTTCTTTCATAGACGTACCAAGGGGTAAAAACTCCAATAAGGTGCATCAACCCTAACTGATGGTATTGGAACTAAGAAAGTAACTGATATATTGGGGAATATTAATCAGGTTATGATGCATAACCATTATTGGCTTGAGAAACTTATTATACAATGATACTCTCTTGTATTGGATTTCATTATTTCAAAAAGGACCACGTCCATTAGTGGGACTACTAATCTAATTTCAGCTGAGAAATGGATTAAGTCTTTGCGGAAGATATTAATAGAGTTGGGATGTGGTGAAAAAGAAAAGGTTACACTTGTAATGTATTGCCTCATAGATTATGCCAATCAGTAGAGTTTATTGATCCAAAATATTGGGGAATAATGGGTGATCAAACTCATGCAATTTAATTATTTTAAGTAGACATTAATAGATAAATACTTGCATCATGAGAAATAAATTGAGATGAAGATAATGTTCCTTAATTTAATGAAAATGGAGGATAAAAGTGTTGTGGAGTATGAAGAAACCTTTTCAGGGTTACCATAGTATTCTTCTGATTTCATACACAATTGGGAATGAAAGATTGACCATTTAATTGAGGAGATTAAGTCATATCTCCGAAGGGCACTTGTGCATCAAATTTTTCTCTCATATGATGAAATTTGTTTTATGTGATATCAAGAATGAAAAATAATTCACCAATTATTATAGCCTCTGATGGAATAAAAAGAAGAATATAAAATAAGAGAAAATTAAAGATAAGTGGAAAATTTGAAATAGTATTTTTACATATGTGATTACAATGGAAATAATCACACTGGTAAAATTCTTAAAAGGATTGGGAGTTTTTTACAAGTGTAGATAAATGTGTCACCGTGAAAAAGATTGAAAATTTAATAAGCAAAACACTATTATTTAGTGTTGCAATTGTAAGGAGATACGGAAATATAGAAATAAAATCCCCAATCATGAGGGAAATATATTTCCAAAGAACATAAGGGATCAATGTCAATACTATGTTATTTACGCAACTAAACTGCAATAACTAATTTTATTTTTTATTTATGTCTATGAAATATGTTGTAAATATATTTATTTGATGATTTTATCATCATATGTATTATAAAATATATAAGGATTATACTGTAATAAATTTTAATTAAATATTTGAGATTATATGTTCTATAGTACTAAGAAAATTGATTCAATAACAACTTAATCTATCTATAATATACATGTTTGAGGGAAAGATAAACATTCATATGTTTTAAATTCTGATAAACTGTTGTTTAGATAAATAAATGATTGATTTGGATCTCTTTTGACTAACTTTGAAATGATAAATCTTTATTTGACAATGTTTATTATGCTATCATTGATGGAGTTTACAGAACAATTGAATGTATGGAATATATCCAATAACTTGTGTTAAGGAATAAGGAAGGATGCATGTTTCCAATAATGTTTTATGGTACTTCATGTTATTACAATGTTTCAATGGAATACATGAGGATGGTTTTCTCATGTTTGGTATGTGATGATTAAAGAGATACTTCATTTTTATTTAAGGATAATGATAAGTTCATTTTGTAAATTCAGTGAACTTTCTTCTAAATTATTGGATCATAATATTTTGTAAAATTTAACCATTTATGAAATGGTTTAATTTGACCTTTGGACTATGTTTTTGAGGTTAATGTATTACTTCACAATATGATGAAACATGTTATAAGTAAATTTGTGGAAATATTTTAGGGCATGACCAAAGTATAATATTGTTCTTTTAGAAATGTATCAATTAAGTGTATTTACTAAAATTCATAAAGAATAAAATAGTTCATCAACTTTAGAAATAGTGTCTTGAAACAAAAAAAATCATCATATTGTCATCATTTTTTATGAAATAAATAACCTTTATTCACACCTCTAGTTTATGAATTTGTGCTAAATAAAATTCCCATGATCATTTTCTCTATTATTATTTGTCACAACATGATGGTTAGATTTCACTTTCATATCCATGTTTTCACTAATTTGCTCATATTAGAAAGAATTGTTTTGTGGTGACCTTCACATATCATTTTCCCTCTTATTAAGAAGATTTCTTGTAAACAATATTTATTATGAGGGTTTTAAAAAAATAGTATTTTTTAAATAATAATCCCTCAATTACCAAGATAAAATTTAAATTGATAGGACATAATTCATTTAATGTTTGGAAAATATAACACCCTGGAATTTTAAAATAAGGACATTGTATTTCATAGCATGTATTACATGCTACACCATGTGTGTAAGGGGATATAACCAGAAAGTCCGATCCAAGAAAGCTTGGACCACCAAATTTATTAATAAAATAAAAGTGCAGAAACAGGAGAAGGAAGAGAGAGAGATTACAAGTCAAAACATTCATAGTCACCACCCCCATACCCAATCGTGTCATCAGCATCAGCTGATTCCCATTCTGATTGGGTCTCGTATTGTTTATAAAACTTCTTATAGAACATCCATTTGTCTAGCTTCTCCTTTGATAGCTTCTCAATCTCCTTCTTGGCAGATGCCCTAGTGGTCACGGTCCTCGGAACTGCAGAGTAGTCCTTCCTTGGTTTCCTTGAAACAGGGGCAGATCTGACACCCTCATTGTCAGAGCCTCTTTTTTTTTCTCCTCGGACAATATCACTATATGATATCATATTTGTATCCATACCTCTTCCCTTGTTCTCAACATGAGAGGCACCCCCTTTGCATAGGGTTAGGTCCCCAACTCCAGGAGAGGATTCCTCCGCCCTTCCTTTCTCAGATGTAGAGGAGGAGGGCTGTGGAATCTTAAGGGGATGACCCTCACCTTCAGTAGTCTTTGACTTGTTGCCCGAGACCCTGATCGGGGTACGCACCCTCCCCTGTTCATCTTCAAAAATGTTCCCCCATTTCTCAGGTAACTCAGATATCTGAAATTGCATCTGGTTTTCATGATGATAATCAACATGTAGTTGCACATCACCCTGATTAGAGACATCAACCTGGTGAGTGTCAGGGATCAAATTATCAGAAGTGATAACCTCAGGATCTCTAGAAGGGCCGCTATAAGATCTTGTCGGAGTAGAATCAACAATCAACTCTTTGCCCTTTGCAGGAGTCGGCACATCAGGGGCTGCCTTCATAGGAGGGTCGCTGTCCTTGATGACATGCTTTGGAGAGGACGATTCCTTCAAAGTATCCTTTTTTCGACAGAGATTGGAGGGGTGTCCTCGCATCCCACACTCCTTACAAGAGTTGTTTTTACGACACAACTCCAAATAGTGCCCCACAGTCATGCATTTAGTGCAGAAAAGAGGTTTCTTTTCATATTCAACATCAATTAGAATTTGATCAGAGGGAATAGAAAGAGTTACCGTATCAATGAGAGTGGATCTGAGATCAAATTCCACCAGCATTCTGGCGAAGTGCCCAAATCTGACATCAGTTGTTTCCTTATCAAGGTGGATGGGAGTGCCAATTGCCGTTCCAATATCATGCAGGATCTCTGGATGCCAAAGAATCCAATTAAGACCATGAAGACGCACCCATACCTGAGCGAAGACATTTTTTTCATTCGAGACATTAAAGTCAAGTGACCATTCGTGCAGATGAAGCCATCCCGGTTTTAGAAACATGGAACCAGAACTCCATGCCCTAATCTTGAGATCCACCGATGGAAACAAACAATGAAAGAATCCCCGCCCAAGGGAGACACATTTCCAGCTAGCAAAGCCCCACAACATCGAAATTCTACGGAATAAGTCTTCACATTTCCAGGGTTGCGCACCTTTAGGAAGAACAATACGAGCAATCAATGAATTCTCATCCAATGCCAACCTTCAGCAATCACACCGGGGTTCGCCTCAACGTGATCCAAAGATCCCTTTCGGATAATCCTTCTAAAGCATGAATTCTCAATCATTCTCTGATCCGATAAAGAATCCTTCATCACATCAACAAAGGAGCGCTGACCACATGATGCGGCACCAGGGGGAACCTTCATAGATTCCTGAAACTGACCAATATTGACATCAGAAGAGGCAGTCTTCAAAACATCCTTTACCATGGACCTCGAAGAATCCAAAGCACACTGGTTAAGGGATTTGCAGGGTGGAGGTTTCGCAGCGACGCGATTCAACCGGTCCACCCTCGCCGCACCATCTTCCGATCTCAGCAAAACAATCTCACAAGAGGAGACCTTCACGCCACCAGCTGATGCGAAATCAGCAGCGGAAGCCTCCAGTTTTTTGAAGCTGCTTGGGTCCGCATCCTTCCCAAAAGACCGTCGCTCGCCGGAGGAGACAACACCACCAGCCGACGCGAGCAAATCAAGAGAGGAAGCCGCTGGCTTTCTGAAATCGGAACTCAGCGCGGAGGAAATACCGCTCGGAACCGGATCCTTTACCACTGTTCGCATGTCGAGGCGATTGAATCCAAGTAAGTGAGGAAGCATCATCTCGGTAGAAAACCCTAACATGCGCCATCACTCCGCACCGCGCTCGGTTCGCCTCCCGTCGCTCGGTAGAAAACCCTAGCAGGCGCCTCCCGTCTCGCCATCTCCTTCGTCCTGTTTTTAAGGGGATATAATATCTATCTAATTTATATTATATTTTCTATTTTAATATATTCAGTATATTATATATATTTCAATGCATGAATCATTGATTGTAGCTTGCGCTTTATAAAACAACTTTCATTGATGGCTTGTGTTACACATAAGACCGAATCTTATAGAATATTAGTAATATTAGAGTTATATCCTAGTCATTGAATTTATGTTATAAATATTATCAACTAAATTACAAAATATATATCTCAATTAATTGATTACAAATTAATTATAAATTAATATAGAAACCAAATGACTATAATGGGAATGATATTATAAAAAATAAATTTTTATGTTCTATGGGTGTTTTATATTAATATATTAAATTAATTAGTATTAATTAACTATATTAATTAAATATTTATATTATTTATTAAATAATATTTTTTTGATATTCATTCAAAATATTTTAAAGGAATAAGATAGTAATAAATCCAGTTTAACGCTTAAAATTTGTATTTTTATAAAGAGTCAATTTTACCATCATTTAATGGTGCACCTAGTATAAAAATGAATTTTAAAACATTTATAAAAATTAAATGTAAATATAAACTTCATTTTCTAAATAGGAACATAAAAATGAGTTTAGACTGAATTTTTCGTATTTTCTTATGATGATTAATTTTCTAAAATAGTAAAAATATACTGAATTTTCCTTCAAATATTCTTTTTATATTATTTATTTATAAGGTTAAAATATTTTTTTATCATTTATATAGTTTAATTAAATAAATTATATATAAATTAATAAAATTTAGGTTATTTGAATCAATTTCACATTGAAATTCGATATAATAACTTAGCAATCTTTTGAACATTTTAACATTAAAAACCCTCATTCGCATCACGTCCACATGATAAATTTTAAATTAATTTCTTCCTATTATGTTATTTTAATTTGAAGAAATTGATTCCATATTTGGAATAATCATAAATTATAGTTTATAATAATTTAAAATTACTTTTTGACCAAAATGATTAGTTAATGTAATTAAAATTTATTACAGTGATTAAGAGAAAAATTAGCTTAATAAAGGACTAAACCATAATCATAAGAGTCCAAATGACTTAAAAACTTATCAAAAAAAATATGTTCGTATTTAAACAAAATCCTACCTTTTATCATATTTTTACCTTTCTTGGAGCCACATGGAAAAGGAAAAATGCGGTTGGAATTCCCTTTTCAGAAATTTTAAAGAATGCCACTCCTTTTTTTAAAAAACAGTTGGGGGCAGAGACACTTTATTATTGAAACAGAGTAAAGGAACTATTTATTGGGTAGATTATACCCATTAAAAATACCATAGGCTTATTGGGAATTAATTCCAACTATATGGACAATATTACCACTCTTTCTCCATTATAAAAAATCACCCACCCCTCCCACTCATTCACACATCTCAAGAACATTTCATCACCAAATCTCTACTCAAATAATCATTAATAATCTCTAACCTCAACCTCTAAACATTTATTGGGGACTAAGTTCATCCAAGGAAAAATTAAAAACCAAAAGGAGTTACCCAAAAATGTGGTAACATTCTTTAATGATCACTTTCATTATATTTCCTTCTCCACCACCTCAAATATACTTATTCCATTAATATTTAATATCCTCAATATAATAATATATTTTCATTCTAATGGTTTGAACTATTATTATAAAAACATCAATCTAATGAGTTATAAAATTAACTTTCATGTGTATGGTGGACTACCACCTCACAGAACGATAATTGTGTGTTCTTCCATTACCACCTCTCCAGGTGGGAATGATGATGGAAATAATATTTTTAAACGATGCATATGATATTTATGTTTTCATAATACATATTAAATATTTATATAACACATAAATTCATGATTTTTATTTTTTTTATGTATGATAATTTCGTTTGTGGAAGTGTGGTCTACTGCCTCCTCAAAGTGATATGATTCGTTCACACAATACGTGGAACAAATAAAGGGTGGTTTGAATAAAAAATATATAACATATATGAAAAATATTTGATAATAGAATTTTATATAAATATATATCATTTAATTTTTATTCTTATAATGTGGAAAATAAATGAACATATTTTTCATGCACACATACGGCCTACCATTTCCATTAATGGTGCATTTCATTTCTTGTCCCCAAATTTTATGAATTATTATTAATTTATATATATATAATGGTTATATATATAATATTTAAATAATTTATTAAATTATGTAGATTATTATATCATTATCCAAGTATTTTGAAAAAAATAGAATGCTAAAACAAACTCGAGAAACGAGGAAATTGACCCCCTAAATTGTGAAAATAATGAAACAATGGTAACAAAGGGATAATAAGATATCATAAGAAGATAATATATGATATCATAAATATTAATAAGGTTTTTTATTAGTTATTAACATGTTTTGAGACACTATATAGAAGTTTAAACACCACAAAACAAAAATAAATGATAAGGTAATGGATTTTCATCTCACTTTTTACATGTGTGATATAAATGTCATATTCAATAATTATTATTATTTTTTTGGTGTATCTACTGAAAAATTTGATACATTATATAATGAATAATTTTATATTCATGTTATTCATGATTTTAATTATAATTATCTCATTCAAGGAGTTTTGACTTGAAAATTACCATGTTGTAGAACGTATAATTGCAATATCACTTTATTTTGTGATTGTAAAAATTATCATGAAATATACACATAATTATGGAAATATTTATTTTACATAAATTCCAATATTATAATAAAATGGATATTATTATTTCATAAACCATATACCATTTTAAAATATGGTGTTCACTTTGACAGTTAATCAATTAACTGGGGAATTATTGATAAATACATATCTTTTATTCAATAATAATATTTTATAAGGATAATTGATCATGAATTAAATAAATTTATTGATATTGAGGAATTATTTGTACATTTAAAAAATGGGTGGGTCTAATTTTTGATATCCCCTTGATGCATCGGTAGTCTCATGGGATGAATCAAATTGAAAAATTAGATGGGCTTCTACCCGATATGCTAAATTTTCTTATGAAATTTCTTAAAGGTAAAGATGACATATAACTAGGAAACATGGTATCCATTAATTAAGAATATCCCAAATTTAGACTCAGTTATTATATATCCATGATATTTCTTATTTGGTATACATATGGATGTATTTCATTCTATGTTTATTTATTAAATGAAATTTCTTTTAGTTATCTACTGTGTCATATTGATTACGACGTATATAGTTTATCGAAAAGGAATTTGTGTTTAGTTATTTACATTTCAATATTTTTTTATAATTATTGATTCCTGATTTCTTTTGATGTACACTTACCCTTTCTAAGCATTTGAGCTCACACTTACTTTGTTTTTTTCCCTAGCTTATGAAGAAGAAATCGTTGAATAATATTTCAAGGATTGTTTTTATTTCATTTTATTATGTATAATGTTATATTTTATATTTACCAATGTAATATAGGTACCATGTATATAATCCGGTTTTCTAATACTACTAAACTGATCGGTCATTCAGGATTTGATTCCTTGTAATTATGCTAATGTAATAAAGTAATGTACCGGATCCTGGATTCTAGTGTTGGGGTGTTATAGTGGGTATCATAGGAGTTTTAGTAGACAACATGAAAAATATATTTATAAAAAAATATTAGGGAACATAACCCTAAGATATAATTTTATAACAAGTATAGTATAAAATACTTGAATTATTATAATATAAAGATTATGTGGGTATTCGAGTAAATTCAGCCATGTGTGGATACTACTAGTTAACATGGTTCTAAAAAAGATGTACATAGGTGTAAGAACTCTGACGTGGTGCGTCATAACTGACACAAGTGTAACATGGTATATGATAACAAGCCTTATTATACACCTCATTTGAAAGTCATGGGTGATACGCTTAGGATAATTCTCATTGTCTTTACAAACCATTATGAAGGATTTAAAATTAAAGAATCCCCCAGGGAAATAATGCTTATGATTGTGATATTGGGTATGAATTTTTAATTTATGTTAAGTGTTATACTATATTTAAAATTATACATTGTTCATCATTCTATTAACTAATATAGTATGTTCGATTTTTTAGAAATGGAACCTAGAAGGAAGAATGGTATCCATAATGATATAAAATGTAGAGGTTCCCTAATGAGAAAGCTGATATAGCTATTATTGGAACTATGAAAGTAATGGATTTATCTGGGAATATTAATCAGGTTATGATATATAACCATTCCTGGGTAGAGAAACCTATTCCACATTGAGACTCTCTTACATTATATTTCTTCATGTCAAAGATACCCCCGTCATTTAGTGGTACTACTAATCCAATTATAACTGATAAATGGATAAAACCTTTGGACAATATATTTTTGGTATTGGGATGTGGTGAAAAGAAAAAGGTTACACTTGTAGTGGGTCAACATAGAGAATATGTCGATTAGTGGTCTTCATTGATCCAAAATTCTATGAATAGGTGGATATATAACTCATGGAATGAAAATATTTTAAGGATATATATTTTGAAAAATACTTCCCTTTTGAGCAACAAAATGAGATAAAGATAAAAATCATTAGTTTAAGGAAAACAGAGGATGAAATGGTTGTAGATTATAAAGATACCTTTACATGTTTATCAAGGTATTATTCTAATTTCATACACAATAGGGAGCGAATGATTGACCATTTCTATTATTTTCTTAAGTAAATTCATTAAAGGAAATGGATATCTCAAAAATTATCCTCATACGATGAAATAGGTTTATATGTGATTAAGAAAGAGAAATAATCCACCAAGTATTATTAATTCAAAGGGAAGAAACAAAAGAAGGGATAGTAAGATATATTGATATATAAAGGAGAAAATAGAAAGAAATATTTTTCTATATTTGATGACTATGGAAATAATCACCCTAGTAAATTCATTAAAGGATTGGGAGTTTGTTCAAAGTGTGTAGAAATAGGTCATGAAGAAAAATAATGAAAATGTAATAAGGAAAAAGATGTTGTTAAGTGTTAAAATTTAATGTATATGGGGAAATATGAAAATTAATTCCCCAATTATTTATGGAATAAAACACTAAAGAATATAACATATAAATATCAGGAATATGTTATTTATACAACTGAAGTGGAATGATTAATGCAATTCTCTATTTGGATCTATTAAATATATTTCAAATGTATTTCATTGATGATGTTATATCATAAGAATTATGAAATATATAAGGATTGTACTGCTGTAATTTTTCATTAAAGAATTGAGATCCTATGTTGAATGATACTATGAAAATGATTCATAAACAAGTTAAACATTTTTGGAAAATAATGGGTTTAGGGAATGAAATACTTAATACATTCCTAATGCTATGATAATTTTGTTTTAATAATTAAATGATTGATTTGGATATGTGTTGAATACATTAGAACTAATTAATGATTTACTGTCTAAGTGGATTATAATTTCATTGATAAAGTTAACATAAATTTTGGATTTCAGGAATACATACAATAACATGTGTTATGGAATAATGATGAATGCATTTTTTCAATAATGTTTTAAGGTAATTAATACTATTAACCTATTTCAATGGAATTAATGATGAATGTGTTCACATGTTCAGTATGTAATGATTAAAGATCTATTTCATATTTATTCAAGGCTGATGACATGTTAATTTTGTAAATTTTGTGACCTTACTTCTAAATAGTTGGATCATAATCTTTTGGAAAAGTAAACATTTATTAAATGGGTTTAAGTTAATATTTGAATGAGGTTTTAGAGTTTTATATAGTGATTAAACATGTGATGAAACCTATTCTAAGAAAATAAATATAAATACTTCTAGGCACAACCAATGGATAAGGTTATTATTTTATAGAAGTATAAAATAAGTTAATTTACCTATATTCTTAGAAAATTAAATAATTCTTCATATCTAGGAAGAGGGTCTTGAAAAAAAATGTTTTCTAATTATCATCATTTTTTATCACATCAACGACCTTTATTCACACCTCTAGTTCATGGTTTTTTATTAAACTGCTTCATAATGAACGTGGTCTCGATCACTCTCCATTGAACATAATGGTTATATTTCCCTTCTATATCAATGTTTTCACTATGGTTCTCTTATTTGAAATCCTAGTTTTGTGGTGACCTTCACATTTCATTTTCCCTCTTATTATGAAGTTTTAATTTTAACCCTATTATGATTTGGTTTTAAAAAAAATTATTTTCAAATATCAATCCCTCGATTACCATACTCATGTTTAAATTGTGAGGGAGTAATTTATTTATGGTTGGGAGAATGTAACACCCAAAAATTTTAAAATAAAGACATTATATTTGATAGAATGTATAACATGAAACACCATGAATATAAGGGGATATAATATCTCGAGATATTATACTATATTCTCAATATTAATATATTAAATATATTAAATAAATTTCAATTATTGTATCATTGATTTTATCTTGTGTTTCACGCAAGGACTCTATTTAATGGTATCTGTTACACGCAAGACCAAATATTATCGAATACTAATATTATTATAATTATCTCCTAGTAATTGAATTTCTATTATAATATGATTTACCAAATAATGAAAATGTATAGTTGAAATCATTGGTTATCAATTAATTATATGTGAATATAGAAACCAAATGAATATAAAGGGAATCAGATTATAAAAAAATATTTCTATATCCAAATGAATTTTATCTTAATAAGTTAAATTAACTAATAATAATGAATGATATTAATAAAATATATATATGTTATATATTCAAAAAAATATTTTTCATATTCATCCAATATGTTTGATATGTATAATATATGAATAAATACAGTTTTATGTTTGAAAATTGTATTTTCCTAAAGGGAAAATTTTACTTCCTTTTAATGGTCAAACTATATTAAATATTAATATTGAAACTTTTATAAATATTATATGATAAAATAAAAATAATTTTTTAATTTTAAACCTCAAAATTAGGTTAGGGTGAATTTTTTGTATCTTCATGGGATGTTTCATTTCTTGTTGAATATTAAATAAATACAGAATTTTAATTCAAATTATTTTTCATATAATTTATTTATATGGGTAAAATATATTTTTTATTGGTTTTAAAGTTTAATTAGATAAATTTTATATAAATTAATCCTAGTTAGTTCATTTTAATCAATTTTAAATTGGATATGAAAAATTACCTATCTTTTGAACAATTTTATATTAAAAACACACATTGTCATCACTTCTATGGGATTAATTTTAAATTAATTTATTCCACTTATTTGAATTGTATTTGGAAAAATGGATTCTATATTTGGAATCATAATAACATATAATATCTAATAAGGTTAATTAGTTTTTAACCAAAAATATAAGTGGAAGTAATTAAAATTAATTACCACGATTAAGAGAAAAATTAACTTAATAAGACACTAAAGATTAAAATTATGGGCCTAAATGAACTCAAAAACATTAAAAAATCCATTTCATATTCATATATTAACCATGTAATCTCTCTTCTAGGATTTATACCATTATTGTAGTAACTTTTCATATGAAAAATTTGGCTGGAATTCCATTTTCAAGAATTTACGAGAACGCCACACCTTTTTTAAAGAAAAGTTGAAGTTGGGGCCTCTTTATTATTGAAACAAAGGAAATGACCGATTTTCTTAGGTATATGAAACCAATTGCATGGTATATATGCCTAGATGGAATTAAATCTCATTACATGTCCAATAATTCCACTCCTTATCTACTATAAAAAGGTAATCACCCCTCCTACTTATTCACACCTCTAATGCCCTTTAACTCGCCCAAAATATACTAATATATACTCCCAACACCCCTAACATCAACTAAGAAGCATCACATTAAGAATAAATGCATCCAAGGAAGAATTGTTTTATAATCCAAAAGGAGTTTCCTAAAAATAGGGTAACATTCTTCAACGATCACTTTCATTTTATTTCCTTCTTCACCCCCTAAAATATTCTTATTCCATTATTATATAATAAACATAGTATAATAAATATACAAATATGTTTTTATTATAATTTTTATAAATAAACTTACACACACTTATATTTAATGGGTAACGAACTTATTGTTCGTATGTGCATCGGGCTACCACCTCATGAAATAATGATTGTTCGTTCTTTTTTACCACCTCTCGTGGTTGAATTATGATGTGAATATATTTTTTAAATTATATTTATGATATTTATGTGTTATCCATTATTTTTTAAATTTTATATAACACATACCTTCATTCTTTCTATTTTGTGTAAATATGATAACATCATATTTTGAAGTGTAGACTACCACCCCCTCAAAGAAATATGATTCATTCACACTATACATGCAACATATAAATGATAGTTTTAATAAAAATATATTACATATATAAAATAGATATGAAAATGGAATTATAATATACATATATATCATTTACCTTTCAATCTTTCAATATGGAATGAAATGAATGTAGTGTCAATGTGTACGTACGACCTACCATCTCCACAAACGGTCCATTTCATTTTATGTCCCCAAATGTTATAGATTATTATAAATATATATAATTAATATATATGATATTTAAATCATTTTTTACATTCTAGTGATGATTAAATCATGTTCTATGTAATTAGAATAACAAATAACAAGTCCAAACATAGTCGAGAAACAAGGACATTAACAACCAAAATAGTGAAAATAATGAAAGATTACTAACAAACGGGTAATAATATATTATAATAAGATCATATATAATATCATAAAAATGAATATGGTTATAATATAAGTTATTAACATGTTTTAAACAACTATAAATGAGGTTAAATACCAATCAAAAAAAATTAATGATAAGGAAAGATATTTTCATCTCACTTTTTTACATCTGTGAGATAAATGCCATATTGAATACTTAATTATTTTGTGTGTTGTATGTACTACCCATTTTGATATATTATATAATAAATCGTTTTATATTCATGTTAATCAACATTTTACTTTTAATTATCTCATACAAGTATATTTGACTTGAAAAGTACCATGTGGTAAAACGTATCTTTACTATATCACATTATTTTGTGATTGCTAACATTATTTAGAAATAATCACTTCCTTATTATCATTTTTATTATAATTAAATTTTAATATTATAATAAATTTATATTATTATTTCCTTAAACTTATTACATTTTCTTATAAGGTTTTCATTTTGATAATTATTTTATTAAAAAGGGAATTATTGATAAATACGAATCATTTTTTCAATACAGATATTTGATAAGGCTCATTGTTTATCAAATAAATAAATTACTAGATATATGGGAAACTATTTGGATAGGTATTACATGGGTGGGGCCTGATTATAGATATCCCCTCGATGCATCAATAATCTTATTAGATGAATCACTTTTCCAAATTAGATGGGTTTCTACCCAATATGCTAAGCTAGATAGTGAAAGGTGATGATGGTAAATGTACCATGTTCCTAAGAAATAGAATACAATAATTAATAATTTCCCTCATTAAGTATCAGTTATTATTTTTCCATGAGATATGTTCTTTGAAATTCTTATTGATTCACTTAATTCTTAGTTTTTTCATTAAATGAAATGTTTTTTTGTTATATATTGTTATAAATTGTTTATTTTGTATCCATCTTGTTAAAATGGAAAGTGTGTTTAGTTATTTAACTTTCCATATTTTTTATTCATATTAATTCATGATTACCTCTGATTTAGGCTTATCCTTACTGATCATTTCATATTACCATTATTCTATTTTTTCCCCTATATTATGAAGAATAAATCATTGAATAATATTTCAAGGATTCTATTAACTTCATTTTGTTATATAAAATTTTCACTTTATTTTTTCAAATTTAATATGGGTATCATTTATGTAATTTGGTTTTCCAAAACTTCTAAATTGATAGGTCCTTTTAGATTTTATTCTATATACTCATTATAATGTAATAAATTAATGGATGGGCTATGTGCTTATGGGGATAGGGAACTAAAAAAAATCTCATAAATTTTATTCCATTAACCTCAATCTCCATGTCTCAGACCTCGTAAAAGTGAATGACCACACATGGTAACTTAGTTTCAATAATAGAAGTGAGATGGACAGAACCATTTTCCACACTTACTATCAAAATTCTGATGGCCCTAAATCATATCTACACATGACAGAAGACCAAACACAAATTGTGATAAAAAACATTAGTTTGATAATCCTTATAATACCAAATTATAATGAAACAACTCGGGTCAAGTATACAATCAACCCAAACCAACCCGTCACAGAGAATAAGTAAAATAGAATAATATAAACCAATATCAAATATATGAAAAATAGTAAATACAACCAGAGTATGGAGTAGAAGAAAGATAAGATATAGAAAAATAATTACAATCCATTATCAAATAGGCTAAACCATAAAAGTAATTCAATTCATAGTAGGACCAACAATCACCACCAAACATACCAAAATAGAAACCAACAACAACAATAGAATCCAAAAATTATAAAATATTCTATTCCCTTTAACTAGATCCTATAATACAACATCTAAAAATTCCAAAAGGAATAAGTTGAGTGTGATCTAAATCCTAGTAGGATGCCACCATATCTTCTATACAAGTCCTAATATCTTGAATGAAATGGTTCTAGCTATAAAAACAACACATTCTCACAAATAATATTTTTAAATCCAAACCATTTATAAATCATTTCCCTTTTTATGATCTGGTTTTCATAAAGTATTTTTATATTTCTTATCCTGAAATATGACAATTATAAGTGGTAAAATAGGAAATCATATCTATACATCAAGAGTTAAATAGGTAGTCACATAACCATAAAATAATATATCATTTGAATATATATGATACAACCTCATATAAAAACTTGTGAGCTACAATCCATCATCAATCAATCATGAGATAAATAAAAAATAATGTGAAATTATAAATGAAAAATCACCTTTAAATAAGTCTATATCCTATGGGAAAATGAATACTAGCCACTCACATGCTTAAATATGCATACACTGAGTCAAATAAATATTTATTCATATAATTCAATATAAAAATTTTTACCTTCTAGTGGTTATTCACATAATAAGTTTACCCATGTCTCTATCCCAACACAATCAAGGTTACCAAAGTTAATTTTCCCAAATTCAATTGAAAACCTTGCTAAAATTATATAAAACTATTTCAAATCCAACAAATATATTCGTTGGAGTTTGAAAACCCATTTCCAAATCCTGAAAATCCATTTCCAACAAAAAAATCATTTTTGAAAACATTTTCCTTTATAAGAAATCATCTAAAACCATTTACCACTTAAAATAAATGAACAAATCAAAATATGTTTTCATGAAAGAGAGGAAATTCATCAAATTACCCATTTTATAGAAACTCCTACCTCATCATTGTAGAAATCTAGATTCTTTCAACAAAAGTGATCAAAATCCAAAAGAATGGCCATCTAATGACAAGGAATGATATGAAACTAAAATGGGATGATTGAAAATGATATAGAATCACAAATCATATCCAAACCATAGCTGCAAAAAAAATTAAATAAGGAAGAATTATATACCCAAAGTGTAGCAATCCAACCACAATAGTGAACAATCGTTTAATGATATGATCTCCCTAGGAGGGAGTCACCGTAATTCTCTTATAGAGGGACTCAGGGTCAGGAAAAATGAATTCTATATGAATGAAATAATAATTTTATCTCATCCACTTTCTAAAAACCAACACTCAGGAGTTCACATGTTGTGTAATACCATTATAGATCATGTAATCCTTCTGTCCCACATACACTTTAAACCCATTTGTTTCTTAAAAACCCAATTTTTTTATTACAATATGTGTACCATTTAAACGACCTATAAAATTCACAACTGGTTTTTCCTATTCATAGGTTCTATCTAGAAGCCAATACACATCATGTACTCCAATTACACAACTTGTAATTGACCATAGAAAAATGAAAACTATAGGTTTTATGATGAAAATTACGACAAATCCATAACTTCACCATTACAGGTATCCTTCCAATTCCTTCTCAACATTAATATAACAACAGAAAATGAAAACAAAAAATGTAAAATCACACCTGACATAAATTTAATGGGGCATTAAACTACCAATGCATTGGTTAATGCCATATATTTCATGACATAATGTATTTTTTTTAATGGACATGTTGCTATAGTTTTTTACCATCAATATAATGAGAATATAATGTATTTAATTTTGGAAGAAATAAAAAAATCATTCTATATGGACAAATATGATTACATACCCTTGAAATAAAGAACCAAAAAAATTCAAGAAAATAAATCAAAATAATTTGGAACTGGTCATAACAAGAACTATATCATCACTCCTAACGAAGTGAAATAAAGAACTAAAATGAGAAAACCATGATCAAAACCAAAAAATTCATTTAAATAAATCCACATCCACAAAGAAATATTTCCCCTTATAGTGATAATGGAATTTCACAAAAATATTCAATGAAAAATAAGTCAAATATAAATAGATTTATCCCAAAAACGATTTAATGATGAATTTTTCAATGACATGATTATACTGGGCTTAATTTTATAGGAATAATTAAGCTTTTAAAATAAATATGAGGGGGTTGAAAGGATTCATAAGATAGATCTCTTCATTCATGTCCTTCCAAATAATATACACATTCATGCCAACCAAACTCATACATAAATGATTTTCAGTAGCGAAAAATCCTAGATAAGATAAAATTTTATCCAAAATATGGGGCCAAAAAAATAATGATATACTTGAAATAAAATATTTTACAAAACAATATAGCCTGAAAAGTGAAAATAGATGTTAATATATATGGTCTCTTGTATCATGATACTAGTTACAAAAAGGACATAAAATGAACTCCATGACAGTAAAAGAGGAACACTTTACCAATGTAAACAGTCAGTCAAGATAATGTATACTCATCCTAAAACCATTCTATGGGGTCAAGAATAGACCCCAACATAATAAGGTCTAGATAAACGTATCCAAATTTACTGGGAACCCAACAACTTTGGTGACCATTGTAGAAAATGGGTCACCATTTCCTCAACCATTCTTCCTTAAAATATTTTCACAAATCAAAATAAAACATAAATATTTATCATGAAATTTAATCAAACTATTAAAATAATAATATAACGATTCATTAAAGTAACATTAAAAAAATCCAATACTATTATGTAATAATGACGAATCTATTTAACCCAAAAACGATCTATAAATGATATAAAACTCAAAATATGATGAATAAGGATAGTCACATTAGATTTGAGAGAACACTTAATACCAAGACGTCTATAATTAAGAAGAATAATTATATATTTCCAGGAAATATATTTTTTATATTATTTTTTCCTATTCATCTATATAAAACTATAACACATACTATTAATAATTTAAAGAATATTTTTTATGAGAGAAATAATGTAGCCTCATAAAAGAAAAATGTAATTGACAATAGTATTAACATGAAAAACATGATAATATATGTGAAAAGTTTAAAGGAATAATACATAATCTGAGATTTAATTTTCTCTTAAAATGTGTGGAATCCTGTGAGATATATAACTCTAAAATAGAATAAAATTCCAAAACAACCTATAAGTAATCATCCCACCAAAAAAGTTCAATAAAATGATAATACCCTTAGACTCACCTTGGTGATCAAAAAAACTAATATACAACTCTTACTACAATTTATGGATAGTATATAGATAGATAATAAAACACCAATAACATTGGAGATCAACCTAATAGAACAATTATAAACTCAAAAGAAGATACAAAGGTCATCTATAAACAAAAAATGTGTGATCCTCATCCAATGAAAATTAGGATAACATCTAAAACTACTATGATTTGAAACCCACATAATAATACTAGAGAAATGTTACAAAATAAAGAATAAAGGGTAGGGTGAGATGAGATCACTCTTTCTCAATAATTTCATACTATATATTAACCCACACAACTCCATGTTGATCACAATAGTGTATTGAGTAGAATTTACACAAGCTATAACCCATTTGATAAAAATAAAAGGATAGTTAATTTGAAAGGAACCTTTTCCAGAAAAATATTATAACACTAAATTGTAGGCTTTATAATGGTCAATTTTGATTCTACATCTTAGTATAATGTTCTAATATGAATAATTACGAACCAGCTCTAAAAAAATTATTGATCGAAAGATAAAGACCAGATAAAAGGAGAATCATTGTCTTATCCTATGAATATGGGAATAGATTTTTCAATATAACACCCAATCACATAAAAAATGGATTTATAGAAAATATTAAAACAATATATGGGTGTTAAATCCATAGTATTCATCGAACATCCACATTATGAATAAAAGAAATAATGGTTAAATTAAATCCTGGGGAAAAGTATTATTTTGAAATAATTTCATCACCAACTCTTTGATTATAAATCCAATAATCCCCATTGATTACTTAATAAAATAATATGAACAACCATTGGTTCCTGGAAAGTTATTATTACCAATAGAAATTAATTCATACATCAACCAATATTTAGGGAGACATGAACGAAGTTTAAGAGAGCTCAACTAACCAACTAAACAAGAGTTGAAATGATCAAGGTTAATAACACAAGGAGGAATCAAGGATACTATAAGGATAGATTAAAACCTAAGAATCATGTATTTATTAAAATATATTGATTCAGTCCAAGAATCTTGATCACTTATAATCATATTAATAAAATCTCTAGATTTCCTTGTCTTATTGTAAGAATGATAATATAATTGGGTTCTCCACTATATAACAAAGAATAATTAGATCATTTATTAAGAAACAAATATTCAATATTTAGAGGTTTATTTCGTTATTTTATTAATATCACTTATTTAATAAAAATAGATTCACACCATGGGATACTTAATATTTTCTCCTAAATAGGATATAGTTTATCCCTAGTAAGGTTAATCTTATGAGGCAACCTTGAAGACCCATTATAAAACTTCTCATTACATTATTTTAATAACCTTGATACTCTTATAAATAAAATATAGTTAAGGACTATTATATTTATGGACCCATATGTGATGAAGTAATGGAAAAAATCATTATTTTTATCCCAAAAATTACAAAATCTAAAAGGCCCAAAGACATTACAACTTTAATAGGTATTAATGATAAAAAAATTATTATCCAATATCCAATTAAATTTAAACCTAGTAGAAGAATCCTGAAAAATAAAAAAAATGGAATTAAAAGGAACAATATCTAACTTACACAAAATACGATTACCACTTTGTCTATTAGGACTAGTTCAGAAGTAGCCTAAGAAGGGATTATCATCAAAACCATAAGAACTATTAAAATTATAGATCTCCACAACATATCTAACAGAGACGTTATGGTAAAAAACTATATTAATAGAATTAAGGGAAGATAATATCCTCCAAAAACATCTATGGTTAATTCTAGTGAATAAAAGAACAATTAAACTCTAACCATAATATCTCACAATGACATCTCTCAATAAATTCATAAACTAGTTATGGAATAATATATGATGAACCTAATTTAATCTTTAAATGAAATAGTTGGGCTGAAATAAATGACCCGCATTGGAAAATGGTAGTCAATTTCCAATGTATCGGAATCCTACCATTACCCTCATGATAAATGTTGTTTCTAGAAGAATACTTACATGAAAAACGAAAATGTGAGAGAATATTGAGATTATGAACAGATATTTTATTTTTTAAAATTGAAAAAATATTATTTCTATATCTAATAATAAATTAAATATGATTATACATTTTAGTTGAGTTATTTATATCTATATTTTATTATATTGTATAAATTTATTTAAATTATGGTGTGTGTTTTAGTGATTGGACTTCCGAGAACTCTGATGATCCTGAGCTACCTTTATAATTTTCATTTTCATTATCTTTTGAGAACATGAAATCACTATATAGGAACAATATTTATCAATAGTTGATTGAGGGGGGGATAATTATCTAGAATTAACCATACCCACTAGGGGTGACTCCTCTTAATAAAATGAATCATCTTTCTTAGGAGAAAGACCAATCCTTTCCCTCCAAAATTCTTCCCATTAGTATATAAAATTACTTTATCGCTCTCAAGATTACCTTTTATAATATAGTTCATGGATTTATAATTCAATTAATAGTTGAAAAGTTGATGATTACCCACATTCCCTTATCTTCTAGAGTGATTTTATCACATAGGGTGGGTATCAAAGTCAGAAGTGTTGGGTTATTCTCCCCACCCACATGGAATTAGTCCCAATAAAGGGTTTTAACCTCAGGTTCCAAGAACATTTATAAATATTTATGGATACATTGTCCATTTCCCTTTGAAGATAAGTTACAATGATTAACATAATGAAAAAAAGTTACAGTTATAACAAATATCTCAAATTCACTCATATATAACACACTTTTGAAATACATGAACCTCTATAATCATTTGAAATAATTAATACATGAGTGATATTTTCATGGATATGTCAAGACAAACACAATAAATAATCATATTTTATTGATATTCTCTTCATACATTAGTGGATATGGGTTAACTAAAACACAATATATCCCACTCAGATTCCATTTTATCTAATGATAGAGATAAAAACATGGAAACCTTTTTCATAATGTCAAATATCTTGGGTTATTTAAATTTTTTTCTAAATATAGTGACCAAGGATTAAGGATTATAATACAATTACTAAAATACAAGATATGAGAAGATAAAAATATTGGTATATTTTTTTAACTGAAAAAATAAAGTGAAAAATAAACTCAGAGAAGAAGACATACCGTAAAAATTATAGATCAACCACAATGAGCTTGAATAAAAAGGATGTCTCATGATTATATTAAAACTGAGACCATAAAAAACCCTACCATTGTGTGTTGTCATAGATATCTACCTCTAACCCACTCTGAATGCTGAATAATAACACATATTTTTTAAGACTACTATGAAATGAAAGAAATTGAAAATCTAAAATGGCATTGATCATTCTATATAGATACTTTAATCTAAGAATGATCCACTACCAAAGAAATAAATTAAATGAGATCTCAAGATAGAAAATAGGGGATAGAAATCAATCAATCAATGCGATTTTTCTTAAAATAACATCATCTCTACGAGTGATGAGAGAGATAATCCCACCATTATTTCTAAGAAAAATTGTATCCATATGTTATATGTTAATATGGTGGTAGAATTTTGGAAATTTAATGTCTGGTTATTTTCATTAAACCTGTGATATTTCATTATTTTTTATATTTTAAATTATGTGTATCTTTTAACTGATATTTACACATTTACAAATATAAATCGATGGTTATTCATTGATAATAAAGATTATACTCACCCATGTACAATATTAGACTCATGTATAATACTTCATCTATATTTTCCCTTCCCATAATATTATTTTATCTAGTGGTTTATTTCATTTATGTACTCAAGTGACTAACAAACTAATGATAATATACATGTACTCATGTTGGCTATGAACACAGATTTTAGTAATGATTAAAATTGCATATGTATTCATGTTGAATGAAGTTATTATCATTAGGAATTATTAATTTTGTTTAGAAAATTAAATATTATTAAGATGTTATTGTAAATTTGATTTAATAATCACTCATGAATGTTTTGTGATATTATAGATGAAATCCTAGGAAGGTTTATATAATTTGGTTATTATGTTAGTATAATATAATAATTTTCTTTAAATATAGACACATCATAAGTTATCATAATAGAATTTATTTATGCATTCAACTAATTTATTTACCAATTATTTGTTGAAGAATGTCTTTTTCCCTTTCCAATATTCAAAATTGATGATAATATATATAATCCATACCAGTAACCCATATAATGTAAAATGTGATGATTTTCATAATGAAATACAGAATATAATGGTAGGTAGAGTTAAATTCCTCATAGTGGAAAATACATAATTTTAATGATAAAAAATAATTACTTATTCCATGTAGAACATATTACATTTCAAAATTAAGAGGAATTATTAATTTACTACATTATATAATATTAAAAATATACATTTAGTTTATTCTATAATCCTCTTGTTACAGAATAACGGGTCAACTCAATTTTATAAATATTTTTTATGATTTAACGTTCTAATATGTGGAACACTTCTCATTCCATATATATTTTATAAGGAAAAAATTTTTAGTGTTAGAAAAATAAAAAACCAAAATATGAAGATGAAGTAATAGTGTTTAATGAATTTATGATAATATTTCATGATATATATATTTTTGTGGAATAATTATTACCATGTTTAATATATAAAATCTAGCAATTATGTAATATAATAATGATTATGTTTCAATTTATAGGGAAACATTTACATGTTTATAATGGAAAAAACATTTTTTATTATCAACAATGATAAAAAAAATTGATATATTCTTTAATGGTTTTAAACCACATTGATAGATGTATATAATAATACCTGAAATTTGTAATTTTGAATAAGTGGTTTAGTATGAAGTAAATTCTAATATATAATTTTATGAGTAGTCCCATAGAACTAGAGAAATTAAATTAATGATTGAATTTCTGTTAGATTGTCAAATGATAAACATGGATATAATTTCCACCACCCACATGTCAACTATGTGTAAATAAACACCATGAATATTATATCAATGGAATGAGGAAATGCATTATGGGTGTGATATATGGGTTTCCAGGTCATTAATGTGATAAATGCATAAAAAATATAACAAATATTAGTAATTAATGGAATTAACCGCCCAATATATAACATATGTTCCATTACTTCACCTATAGGTAACAAGGGAACTATGAAATCCAATGCACCAAACCAGTTTATCTAATAATTATCTATTACCACTAATGCCAATCGATCAAGGGAATGTGTACACTATCACTTCCACTGAGGTGTAGAATCAAAATTATATAATACAATTTAAAGCTATTATTTACTAAATCAACGAAAATGATTTATTAAATTCTGTTTCTACACAATCCATTATGTATAAATTTTTTCAGTACTATTGAATCACATCCCAAATATCTTAAATTATAGATATCTATAAATATATAGAGTATATAAATTATTACAAGACACATTCTATACTCTTCCCGGATTAGTTTATGTGGAATGATTCTCCCATAATGTATCGCACTCCATCAATTAATAAATTTTCGATCTATACTAGGAATAAATTGCAACACAATATATAGATCACATATCAAATTTAAGAGAAGGAAATAATTTTTTATATCATTAGTTATCCAATAATATTTTAGAAGTGAATGGATGATCATAAATATCATTTTTAAGTTCTTTTAATGGATTTTGTGTTAATGACCAATGAAGTAGAATATATTGATAAAATAATTGATACAATAAAAAGAATCAAATTTGAAGACATTCCCATTGTGATGTAATATACTAATATATTATCTAATAAATCTTTTGGCCTTCCCTGAGATATAGAGTTAAAATTATTAAGAAAAATTGTACTCATAGTGAAAAATATATGCAAGAGAACCTATAGTATTTCCCTATAATAACTATATGAGTTAAATAATAAACAATCAAATCATTTGTGTTGTGGATTCATACACCCTACTGAATCACAATAGGATGCAATGGGTTTTTCTTCAAATAGGATGGTTCAATATTGATTAAAATAGACAAGAGAGAGCTCAAAATGATCACTATATTGAAAAAGTATATATTACCTATGATTTATGGATTGTTCAGTCATCATTGTGAATCCAAAAACATATTTAAAGTGAATAATTTTTATTAATATAATCAATTGAATTAATGAAAAATATATTAAAGAGGAATCCTTTCATGAAATATATATACTATATTAGTTATAGTAATTACATCGACATAAAAACACCCCCAAAATCATTATGGAATAAATGAATAGAGTCTTTATAGAATACATTAAAAAAATTGTTTTATTTTCTATGATATTAATATATTCTCCAAAAAATAAAATAACATGAGGAATGTATATCAATTGTTTCCAATACATTTAATAATATTATATTCTACACATTGTACAAAAGGGCTTACTTTTGAGAGAAACAAGTCACATTCATATGGAATTTAACATAGGTGAGAGAATCCATATAAATCAATAAAGGAAAAAGGGATTTTTGAATGTAAAAGAACAATAATTTTCTCATTGGTCAACAATTTATATTGATTATCTATATACTATTTATAGAAATTGAGGAATTTTTTAGGATTTACTAGCCCAAAAATTATGTTAACACATAAATTATTGATGTAATTCTAGATAACATAATGTATATAGAGAATTAAGGATCTCAATAAGAAACTAATCACTACACCTATACTCACACTAACCCTATGTGGAGAATTTCTTTTATATATGTTGATGCTTCAATGAAATTCAATGATTTTATAATAATAAAAATTAATAATGTGTTTTCTTATGCCATATAAAATATATATATGCATGAGTAAAAATAATAGAAATATTACATGGAATCAGCATATCATATTTTTACATTAATAAAATATAGGCATTACCAAAATAGAGGGAATTGTAACATATATACTTATAAAGAAATATTGATGTATATATTCATAAAAAGGTTGGTGAACATGTATCAAAAATGTATTTTAAATTAGTCATGTAATATGGTTCCTCTAAACAATATCATACTATAAAATAAAATAAGATAGTTGATAGTCTTAGAAAAACCCTATTAAACAAAACATAATGAGGATTGAGAAAGGAATTATCCTTATTGAAATACAATAGATAGAAATAAAATTTATAATTTCATAGATGAAATATGGTAATTACAGTATAATGACCTAAAAATATATCCAATAAAAACCAAGTGGAATAATGGGATGGTTTGGTGCTTTTGAATAAGATGAGAGATATAAGGGAAGGGAATCATAAATAATTCAACATCCAAAAAATATGGTGTTATTTTATTTGTAACTTGAAAATTACCATCATTATCTACATAGATAAAGAAGTAGAAATTGGATGATGTAACTAGATCGACATTATGAGTTTATTCTATAAGTATCTATATGTATCTATGTCTTCATGAGAACTTATTATGGGAAGACATGAAGAAATATATTTTTGAGAACACATCAATGTTCATAGTATGTCATCATTATAAAGAAGAGTATCAAAAGTATAATGGGACAATGAAATCATTACCCATGACAATATAGAAATTAGAGAACAATACCATGGATTCTTTTATAGTTCCTTCAAGGAAATCATTTTTAAATAATAACATATGAATTATTATGGCTTCAGTCACTGTGACTACTCACACTATCACCATTATAGAATATTTCTTCCTAGTACCGCATGTAATGATATATGGTGAATAATTTTTTTAGGATTCATGTGGTTCAATATTTTACCATATCTTATTTAAATCCATAGTTCATGTCTATGTTTTGTATGAGTTTTCAACATTACATGAATAAATAGTTTTAAAATAATATTTATTATCACCCATAGAATGGTTATATGTCTAATGGCATTATTTAGACACATAAATATATGCTGATATATTTCCAAAATAAGTTAAAAGGAGGTTGGGATCATTATACTCTCATATTTGTGTTCATAAATAATAATAAGTTACCCTAATGTATTCGAATAAATGCATATAATACTCAATAATTAAATAGTTATACAACTCTAATATATTAGATGATTTTGACGAACTTAAGATATAAAGACGTGAAAATGTCCATTAGATGAAGGGTGAGGTTCAAGTTATCTTGAAACACATTAATAAACGTTATAATTTAAAATATATATACGATAATAATCATTGGTAGACTTATTATTTGGATGATGTGACATAGTTTTCCTTTAAATATCACTCTAAAATAGATCCATGAGGTTTATACATAAGTAAATTATCATCCTTATATAAACTAGTCACATTGATATCCATAATCCCTTAAGATTAGTATCCTATCAATTGGAAAATATATTACATGTTTATCCAGTGCATGATCTTTTTCACATATCTATCCTTAATAAGTATATATATAATAATTCATATATACTGTATTAAGAGGGGTTTAAAATGGAGCATGAGCTATATTTATAGGAGAAACTGATGATGATCATTTACAATAGTTCCAATATTCAACACATTATGGTAACTCAACTTGTCAATATTCATTATAAAAAACACAAGTGTGAAGATGGAACCTAGTTACAAAAGAATTCAATTAAATATAAGTAACCTTATCTATTCTTATCCAATGATATGAGTTTAAATTTTGTTGATGGAATTTCTAAAGAGTGTAAGAAAATAATGACATAGACAATCTTGTATGATGTTTTCTTTTAGAATACATAATTGGTCAAATCTTATGTATTGGATAGAGAATGAAACACATGAACCACATAAAATAAATCAATGATATTTTATTTCATCATAAAAAATAGTATATACTAATGATTGATATACTCTATAAAATTAAAATTATAAAAATGGGATAATGAACATAAAAAAATAACCTAGCTAGAATTAGATATGCTAGATCTTACTTTCCCCCTAGAATTATCATAGTTTCAAATAAAAAACTTATGAATGAAAACAAATATTGGTAATATAATCATTATTTTAGAAATTATGAATATTGAAACATGATAAGAAGGGAATTTAATGTTTAATGAAGGAAATATGAGGTCTTATTAGGATGTATAAAATATATATGAATTTCTTAATAGTAATATAATCGAATAAAATTGTAACCTTACAATTCGAATTGTATTCCAAAATTTAGAATAGTATCATGTAATTTAGAATGTTAAAATGAATTATAAATAACATTTAATATGAATAAAATAATTATATTTATGAAGTATATATTTATAAAAAAATATTTAAAATGATAGAACTAATGTGAAATGATAGTTCCATTCTAATAAAATGAATATTAAAATTTTTTAAACTATATTTTTTATTTAAAAGATTAAAATTTCATTAGAGAAAAAATTATTTTAATAAAAAATAGTTATTTTTCAATTATAACATTATTATAATATAAAAAGTAATTTTTGATAATTTTATTAAAAACATGAATTTTCCCTTGAGTTGTAACTATATTGTTTTGTAAAATATTGACCTTTTAAGATGTAATTTTGATGTAATACTGTAATAATATATCATTAAATGATTTGAAAATGCTAAAACTAGTTTCATATAATATATTATTCATTTATAAAAATAATCATTTTAAAACAAAAACATTATTTTCTCAAGTCTTGTAAGATAATATATACCATTTATAATATAATGTTTCATTTTACAAAAATTATTTTCAATAAAAATAAAATTTATATGGAGGAATGGTTTAGAAGAATTAAAATAATTTATTTTTTATTCATATATGATTTGTAATGTAAAATATGGACAATATATCATGTTTTACTGTAAACATTATTTTTTTAATTTTTACATAAAATAAGATTCCCCTCAATTATAAATACCCCTTCTATTTTCCTATGTAAATTCACTTCTCAATCACTTCTCATAGCCTTCTATCTAACAAATATCATTTTATTAAGCATGTAGTATCCCTTGTGAAATTATTTTATCATCTGAATTTTATCCAAATGGGAATTATTTCCTTAGTAAAGGATTAAATGATAAAGAGGATACAACATCTTATTGCATATCAATTAATTTTTCATTTCCTATTATTTTATTTAATTTACCCTATCTAAAATAATTCCATAAAAATAATTTAGGTTTTATAATGAAATGAAATTAATTATATTATTCTAAAATAAGTTGATTATAATAAATTTATAATATATTTATATATTCACTCCATCTATGCTTGACACATTTTTTGATGTTATATTTTATCTACATATGGATATATTTTTAATTCCCTACTTATCATTACCTTCATGGGTGGTTAGTGTTTCTAATATATAATAAATAAAAATATATATATATATTACATTATATTTGATTTTCCATTATTAATTCATAAATAACAATGATTACAACTGATGAAACCAAAATATAAGCACTAAAAATCAAATATACATAGATTCTATCCTTTCACACCTTAATGAAACAATGATAAATAAATTCCAATTATTTTAATTAATCATGAAATAATAGCATAATATATATATATAAGGGCCAAGCATTACATAATACATAATCTCATTTAATGTCCATAATTAATTATATTAAATTTGAGTATATTTTAAGTTTTAAAGTTTTAAATTATTAAGTAATAACTCAAACATTACAAATCCATATATATAAAAAGTGGACACTTCTAATTAGTATCCATTTTTTCAATAATATAAAACATTTTCAATAAAAAATGACTTATTTTCAGGAAAAATCTTACAAAAATCAACATGAAAAATTAATTTCACTTACATATTTTTAAACCCTAAGAAAAACATTTTAAAAAAGTTGGTGAGAAAAAAAATAACTCTATAAGGGACTTAAAAATAAGAAGATCAATAACCTAGTTAAAAAAATAAAAAACCCATGAAATTTTTACCATTATATCATTGTTATTTTGGAAAATTAAATACATCATTTTCACAGTAAATCATGATTTTTTTATCAAATAATCATTCAAACCCATTTAATGCACATATAATTCAATCAGATAACATGGTATATCATACTTAATATCACTCTTATGAATGGAATAACTGATATGGTCAACTTACATCTTTATATTAATCAATGAATCAGATGGATATCATAGCCACACGCATACATTATTATCATGGAACAACCCATATATGGATTATCCTTGAACCAAAAATCCAGTTTTTATAATAGTACCACACGTCCTTGGATTATAATGGAACAACTTTTAATTATAGTTCATTATCAAGAACCATAATCATAAATCATGAAATATTAAAATTTTCATCATAAAACCATTTAAAACCCTTTTAATCATATGTTAAGAATGTTTTAGATATCAATCTATCCATTTATTTTAAAAAAAAAACATTTTCAAAACTAGAATAACCTTTTCATTTATAACACATTTGTAATATCAAAATACTATGAAAATAGAAGAGATTTTTTGTCTTTAAAGAAAACAAGGAAGACTTTATAGGAATAAAAAATTAAAATAGTTTTTAGGTTTGTGGGAAAATACATTATTTTCATAAAAGTAAATATAGAAAATTCTTTATTTAATTTGTAATGAATGTCAAAAACTCAATACAAATACTCCACCTTTTAAAAATCATTGAAATAATTACTAAAATTTCACATTTAATATTCTTATGTTAATTTAAAATACATTTTTAAAATAATTATCAATACATAGACATGGATGAGTATGATAGTTCTATAGAAAACATTAAAATTTAATTTTTCAATGAAAATTCCCTAATCATAATGGATACATTTGAATCGTAATACCCATGAAATACTAACATTAAACTAAACATTAAATATCATGAGAATAAATAAATTCATGATATAAAATGTCAAAGGGTGTTTATATATACCTAATAAAGGAATAAAGATACATTAAATTGGAATATAAACCAATAAATTAAATTCTAATGAAGTCCGTTCCATCATGTTTTATTTTTTAGGTATATTATTTATCTTCATCTTCTTCGAAAAACTACCTTAAGTAAGAAGAAATAGCCTTTATAGGATATATTTCTGATAAAACAAAGCAATATGGGTCATACTAAGTTATTTAATGTATATATTTTTGAGTTTCATGGGAGATCCAAAGTGATTTTAAGGTGTGAGTAGGAGAGGAGAGCGTGTCCTTTTATATGTGAGGAGAGTTCCGGACATGTAATTTTTTAAAAGAAAAAAAGACACACTGTGTTTTTAACCTATCACTAGGCACCAAAATGAACCATTATTGATACTTAGACATTATAAGGCTGAAATAATTAAAAAAATAAATTTTAGACATGTTTATATGTCATTTTAACCCTTTTTTTATTTTAAACCCTAGTAAACCCGTACTCACCTTACCTGATGTAATTAATTCTTGATGTTTTCACTAAAAATTATAAAAAAAATTAAGTTGGCAATATTAGATAATATAAATTAATATTATTCCAAAAATTAATTCTTTTTACCATAATCAATTCAAATAATTGGGAAATTTTAATTTAAATATAAATATCAACACATGATAAAAAAACATGTTTTTAAGAATAATATTTTTCAAGTAAAAGATGATTTTTATATTAACTATTTAGATGATAATAATTTTTTTATAAATCTAAATTAAAATTTATTTATACATAATATTAAAATTTTATTTAAAAAATTCCCCATTGCGTATTATTTTAATTATTTAAAATGAAAATACATTATACAGGTTAAAAGGTTTTTCAGAAAAAACCTTGTTAAACCTAGAAAACATATACAAAAATACAATATATAGTTAATTCAAATGTAAATAAGTGGAAAAAATATTAATATTGAATACTTATATTAATTCAAATTATATTAAAAAATAATTGGACATTTAAATTATATACTTTATTGAAAAGAAATAGTTTTTTTCAAAAATTTATATTTTCACTATTCAGCAAAAAATCGTTATTTTTTGAAACATCCCAATATTTTACAATAAGTTGATTGTGATATTATTATTTAAAAAATAAAAATAAATTTCTCTACATAAAATTCTTAAATTTTTAAATTAATATTTTAAATAAAATACTTATAAAATAAGAGTTTTGTAAAAACTATTTCCTTTTTGTGTAAAAATTACGTAATAATTTTATAATGAATATAATTATCTAATTCATGAAGTTGATTTATTATATCTTTAACTATATTGATACATATTTACCTCCTTTTATAATTTTTACTTTTATATTTATTCACTTATTTAAATAGTGTGGATATCTTTCCCAATTACAATTTTAATATTCCCATATTGCTTCTTCAACCATATTGTTTTTTCATAAAACCATAATTAAGTGAATCACCTTATTCTATGATACTTTCTTTTTACAGTCATGAATTTGAGTTGTTTTTCCTCATAATAAATATTCCATTCCAACTAATATACAAAATTTTTATAAATATATGATGAATCCAAAACATATTTTCTTAACATTGAGACATGAAAAAAATTGTGTTTCTTTGATAATTTCATAGGGGAAAGCCACTCAATGGGAAACTAATCCAAATTTATCTGAAGTTTCATGTGGAATGATGAACTATGGAAATATATTCCCCTTCACACCAAAAATCATAACACTTATCCGTTGATATAATTTCATAAAAACATTATCACCTACCTTGAATGAAATATATTTCCTCTAGTTAGCTATATAACTTTTCTAGCTATTCTGAACCTTCCTAATGTGTTGTTGAATGAACTAAACATACTCATATATTTACTATATCATTTCTGGTCCCATAAACATAATTTATCCTACATCATCAAAAAAATGAGGTATTAAACACCACATTCAATGTAATTCCACAAAATGTGTCATCTATATACTAGAATGAAAACTATTTTTATAATAAAACATATCCAAAGAAAGATGTTTATCCCAATTTTCATTGTAATGTAATAAAAAAGAATGAAGAATATCTCACATGACCTAAATCATCTTATAATTATGACCATTATATTGATGATAACAATCTATACTAAAATTTAATTCAGTACCCAAGGACATAAAAATTCCTTTCAAAAAATTAGATGTGAATTTGGGATCAAGATTTGGGACAATTGTGGGAGGAACTCCATGTAACATGGATATATAATTTAAATATAGATTATAATGATGATATAATGATATATTATCTCTAATGGGATGTAAATTTGTTGGATTAATTAATGAATCATCAAAAACCCAAATTGCATTTTTAATTTGAGAGGTCTTTTGCAATCCCACTACGAAATCCATCGATACATTTTCACATTTTAACTCGGGAACTAGAAAAGGATAATGTATTCCATTTCGTAATTATAATTCTTTTTTTACCAACTAAAATGTAAATCATTTCACATTAAATTGAGAAATATTTCTTTTCATTCCATCCCACAAGTAATACTACTAAAGGTTTCTATACATCATAGTGCACTCTGGATGAATAGTAAATAGAGAACTATGAGCCTAACTCAAAAAATAAACCTTAAATTGGGAATAAAATGTATTGTACAATCATTTTGAAAATCATAAAACACACTATTCATCAATATTAAAATCATGAAACTTAATATTCTAAATAGACTCCACATTTTCATATAATTTATGATCCTCCTTCTTGATGTAGAATCTAGGTGAGGGGTAGTTCCTGTGGGTTGGACCTACGGGTCATGTATTAGGTATAATATACCCCTAGGCCTTCAGGTCATGTATTGAGAGTCATGTCGGGCCTTGTTCCTTGGGCCAATGGGTCATGTACGCGTTCCCCTTCATCCTTTAAAAGGGGGATTATCTATAATAAAATAAAAAATAAGGCCTTCAGCCCATTCGGGCAAGATCTTCATTCTGATCATGCCTAATTATTTCTAACAAAGTCGACTTTACAGAAACCTAAAACAAAATAGAAGATGTATCTATATTAACAACTTATATGTCAATATTCATCAAATAATTAACCAAAAGTTTATTTCATAAATGTAACATGGTAAATATAGAATTATTTTTCTTACCCAAATCGTCAACCACATTGTTTTATTCTTCAGGAAGTTAAGGAAGCATAAAATAATTATACTTTATTAGTACCATCCGTCTTATCTATATCATTTTAAATTACTATTGAGTAAATATATACATAAAACATTTTTCAAATGTAAATATTTCCCAAGCTAATACAAACCAAAATTAACCAAATTTTTTATGAAAAAATCCGGAAAATTTTTATTTATCATGTGTTGGGTAATTTAACTCATGATGTTTCAACTAATGTTAAACATAAGAAATTACCTCATTATTTTTCATTAAGATAAAACAAATTCCATTCAATGAAGAATATATATAGATGAAAAATTCTCCATTTATTAAAGTAGGGGAAAAACTAGTACAATCACCAATATTCATTTTAGTTCCTAAAAAATCATCACATTCTTTTTTCTGATGAATTTAACTCATTTTTAAGTTAATATAGTCAATTTTATATACAAGTGAGAACTTTTTTAAATAAACTTCCATTATTAATGTGACAAACCAATAAAACTATGAATATATATGATATTTCTAGAATATGGAAACTCTTTGAACAACATTAGTTTTATCATCATCAATTGTTATTCTATTTTTAGAAATAATATGACCCTTGAAAGAAATAAGTTTTAACCAAAATTCACAAATTATAAAATTTTCAAATAGTTTATTTTATTTTATGGTTTTAAATCAATACATTGGGTTCTTTCATGTTACTCTTGACTTTTAGTATATACCCAAATGGTATTTGTAAACATAACCACAAACATATCTAATAATTTATGGAAATTCTATTCATAATGTCCATAAATATATCATTTTCATTTGAAAAACCAAAGGGCATAAATACCAACTCAAAATTCCCATTTATAGTATAAAATTTAGTCATTATAAGATATGATTCATTCACTTTCAGCATTTGGTACCCTATCCTAACATCATACTTCAAAGAATACAACACTCCCAGGAGATGATCAAATAAATCATAGATATGGGTAAAAGTATATTTTATCTTAATAGTGATGTTGTAAAAAGAAATTTACTCAATGAAAATTCTCATTATACCATATTTCCTTTTTACAAAAAATAGTACCCCCCCCCCATAGTGAAGTGAAATGGTGAATGAAAAATTTATCTAACAACTCATACAGTTTTTTTCAATTATAAAAGTTTCACATGTCCATTAGATATGGTGGTTTAGAAAAAATCTTAGAATCATGCCTTAAATAAAACTTAAAATCATCCTACCAATAAATAATAACACCCTTAAAATCATCAGGAACTAAATACATATATTCATTAAATACATGGATATCAATAAACATAATAGTTTCTTTATTTTGAAAAATATGTTCTAGATAAGTTTCATGGTAATCTCTATTTAATTTTTATGCTTCTTGTTAAGTTATGAATGGTCTAAAATCATTGAACATAGAAGTCATAACTCTACAATATATAATATCATTATAAAATAAATTCTTATACAAACTATGAATAATATAAAATTCCACTATGGCTAGTTTAATAAGGTTTTTAAAAAATACCATCCCATAAACTACAATATGAACAGTCATATAATTCTTGTTTTATTTATTACTTCCACCCAGAGGTTTCACCATAAGTTACATCTTGATTTCTTTAGATAATATTCTTAATTTACCTGAAAATTTATTCTAAATTAATAAATGAGAAAATATAGAGTCAAATACAGTATTGTTGTAATTTTATTATATATAGAGAAAAATTTTCACCACTTCACTTGATGACCTAAAATCAATTATAGTAGTATAAAAATATTTTTCCACACATTCCTATTTCGATCATGACGATTTCCCCCATGAGTTATTAACTTTTGAAACATGTTAGAATAATTCACCAACATATTTCGACTAAAGAATCTTAACACCAGATTTTCATTATTCATATTCTCATTATCCTAATTTTCACAAGACATATGTATAAACATACCACATCACAAGATCTTCCTATACCTAGTAATACATTACACGTGATTATTTTTACCACACTTTTTATAAGAAAAAAATTGTTTTTCTTACCACCATATTTATATGATGAATGCTTGACCATTTCCTTTTACCTAGACCATTTATTACTCATATCATCCTGAGGTACATAAGTGTTAGAAAACTCCATCTCGGCTTTCACAGCAAAAAAATCTCCTAACATTTAAATTTATGAATGGCCATATATATATTCAAGCCATGGTTTTAACCCAGATTAAAATATATTATTTTTTCTATAAATGTTCCAAACAAAATAATGTGTGTACCAATGTACTATTGTAAATGTTTCATCATATGTTGCGAAAAGATCATTATTTCTCTCACAATTTTACTAATTTGTTTCCATATAGAGTAAAAAATCCTTATAGAAATATTTCTCAAGGAAAATATCCTTAAATGTTTCACATTTTATAGAATAATGATCATTTTTTTCTTGTATTCATAATTGCAAAATAAAATTTATAAGCTTCACCTTTAAAATGAAAAACTATAAGAGTTTTTTTAATGTTAAGAATATCCCATGACATAAAATATCTTCTCCAAATCATTAATCCTTCCTTAGGCAACAACATGTTCTAATGATCCACAGAATGATGGAGGATTTTTCCTTATAAAGTTCTCCACTATAGACATGTTCCTTAATTTTAGATTGGGTTCCTCTATAGCATGGATAAAACAAAAAATTATAGTTTTTATGACATATCACATCACTAAAATAATAGTTTTTTTCAAATTCTATCCATATCATGATGTTAAATTGGAGAGACACGTTTCACTCATTTACATCCCACTATATCTTCCCATTTTTCTATGATGAAAACCATTCTGAACTAATCTAGTTTAGATGGATAAACATTATAATATAAAAATGCAATATCATTTAAACATAACTATACAGTAAAATATTTTAATGTTTTGTTTTTATCATTATGCTAATGTATTATGTAATCTAAACTGTCCATGATACCATATATGAGGAACAATCAATAAACATTACATAATACTGAGTTTCAAGTCAGTATTCCATTCTATAAACTTTTATTATAATTATATAATTTCTCATTCATTAAAAAACCAAATATATACAAATGTATACTTCTGATTAGTATCCATTTTTTTAGAAATAAAATTTTTAAAATAAAACATGGATTCAATTCAAGAAATATCATCATTTCATTCTATATAGCCTCTTCCATTCCCTTTCCAAGCATTAAAACCTATTGACAAAATTTTAAAACATGGGGTGAGAACAATAATATCATTAAAGGACATAAAAAGAAGAATTCTGTTAGCCCAATAAAAAATTGAAAAAACATTAAATGTTTACCTTTATCTCACATTTATTTTATTGAAATAAAATAAATAATTTTCAAAAAAATGGAAAACACTTTATTATAAACTAATTTATTAAAAATGTGGTAATAATATATAAATCATGTAGATAACATGGGATATCATCATTTATATCACTCATACAAATAGAATAACTAATATGGTCAATATTTATATTAGGAATATTGAATGCATTTAAGAGATATTGATGAATCACCCATCATTTGTGTATTTTGGAACCACCAATACTTGGTTTACGATGGAATGAAAAGTTATTAATTAATAATATAACCACCTTTCCATTGATTATAATGGAACCACCTATCCTTGGTTTATAATAGATCTACTTATCATCATAAAAAATTACCAATATCCATAACATAATCATAAATCATGAAAGATCTCATTTTTAACATAAAACCCTTTAAAACTCTTTTAATACCATATTATAAACACTTTTTTATATTAATATGAAAAATTGTTTTAAAAACCCGTTTTGAATACCATATTACAATTTTATTTTAAAGTCCATTTCAAAAAACAAAATACTCATAAAACAATATTGATGGTTTTTCATTGAAGGAAGCATAAAATATTTTCAAGGATTAAAAACTTAAAATAATGGAAATGTTTTGGGAAAATTAATAATAATCATAAAAATTAATACATAACATTATATTTTTCATTTTTAATTAAAGTCAAACATTCTCCACAAAGATTAATTTTTTAGAAAACATTGAATGAAGGATAAAAATGTTTATCAACAAAGTAATATTTATATATAATTATGTTGGTAAAATATTTTTAATTACATATACATGGAAGAGAAATAGTGTTTGAAGAAAAAAATTAGTTTCAGAAATTTTTTAAAGAAAATTTCCTTACCACATTGGAAGCATTTGAATCATAAGTCCCATTAAAGAATAACACTAAAAATATATTTAAAACCTATGAGAATAGAAAATTCGGGATATAACTTGTCAAAGGGTCATATATATACACCTAATAAAATAAGATAAGTTCATAAAATTGGAATATTCCAAAATGGAATAAAATTGAGATGAATTCCATTACCTCAAGTTCATTTCATTGTGTACATTATTTATCTTCCACTAATTCAGACAACCTCCTTAGGTAAGTACTAAATGCCATCATAAGATGGATTCATGATAAAAACAATGCCTCTATATCATAGGGAGGGTATTAAGGAATATATATATATATATGAAATTCATGGATTTTATAAAATGATTTTATGGCTTGTAAAGGTGATTATATAGGGGGAATTTTAAAAGTGAGGGTAGTTGAGAACTAGTAAATTTTGAAAAGGAAAGTGTGAACTCACATTTTTCACATACCAAAAGGCTCAAAATTAGACCATTATAAAACCTTATACATTAAAATGTCAAACTATAGCCATAAAATATATTTTAGAAATGTTTTTATGTCATTTTAATAATTATCATATTTGTTTAACCCAATAATAAACTCTTTTCACATTAAGTGTGATAATTAATTTTCACTATTTTCACTATTCATTATGGGAAAAGAATAAGATTATATTATTATATGACATATGTTTTTCGGATTAAAAATATTGAATCCATTTTACCAAATTCATCTCAAAATTTTTTTAATATTTAATTTATACATAAACCTACAATCTTGAGGAAAATGTTTGTTTTCAAGAAATAGTTTTTAAGAAAAAACTGATTTTATAAAAAATATATCAAGAATAATAACCATTGTATGAATATAAATTAATATTTACTAATATATAATATATAAATATAAATTAAAAAATTACACATTATGGATTTTTTAATAGATTAAAATGAAGAAACCTTATGCCCTTTAAAACTATTTTCCGGAAAATCAAATTTTAAACCCAAAAATAAAATTATACTGAAATCCAATATAAAAATTATTCAAAAGTAATTAATTGCATAAAATATAATTAAATAATACATATGTTATGTCAAATTATATTAAAAATAATGTTTCATTAAAATTACTTAATTTAATTAAAATAAATGACTTTTATACAAAAATCTTTATTTTTCAGTATTGACTGAAAAATAAATATTTTCAGAAAAATAAAAAAATACCCAATGATAATTTTTATATTATGATTTAAAAAATTAAACTCATTATTTAAAATTTATATATTATAATTTTTAAAACAATATTTTAAATAAAACCCATATAGAAAATCTATTATAACTATATTCTTTTAGATGTAAAAAATACTTAATATTTTTCTAATGAATATAAAAATAAAATTAATTATTAATATTTATTATAAAATTACATGGGTTGTTACAATATAATTATTCATTAATTTTATGATAAACTAAATTTTTATTATATAGGAGGATCAAACATTATGAAAAAATGGGACTAAATTGTTTGTGGACTCTTACACAATAGTCTATCTTTTCAGGATTATAATATCTTTCACTCTCTTTTAAATATGAATATTATAAATAATTTATACATTTATTATAAATTTAATTCCATTTTTATTTATTAAAAATACTTTTTCTTCCCTTGTTGTAATGAATGCTAATACACATTCAGGATTCGTGATCTTGATTTTCTTAAATCTATTTTCATGATTTTTTTATTTATTCTTCACCTTTACAAGAAATATGGAATTTTAATTGTTAATTGTTCCCCAAAACAAAAACAATACTTTTTGTACCCTTATAGTATCATTTATTCTTTATGTATTAATATATTACTTACAAAACCATTGTGACACATGTTATTTTCTTAATGGATTATTTAATTTTTATGAATTATATATGTTACCTTTTTATATGGAATACGTGATTATGGGAATATTATTTACTTACATGTGGGAAAAAAATCATTTTAATGTATTTTTATAATTTATATAAATTATGAGATTATAATTTTAATTATGAATTTGATGTTTTCATTATTCACAATTTTTGAAATGAGCTTTAAATAACAATTTCATTCTTAAACATGATTCTAAAATTCTACATATTAAAAGAATGTAAATTTTCCACTTCATTATATTATTTTTTTATTATAAAAATACTACATTTCAGGTCTATGTAAAATTATTTTTGAAATTTTTTTTATAACGTGATTATGATTTTTATCATCATTGAACTATATTTATTCATATCTCATGTTCAATCCTGATTATCCTCCATTAATGGTATTTTATATTATTAATTAATTATGTTATTTCTTTACGGTATTACACATATAAAATAGAATATGAAATTCATTATGATAACTATAATTAAGATATATTTATTGTTTATAATTTCATATGTGTTGATGTTTTATGAACCTAAATTTTCCATGACCGTCAAACTGTAAAATATTGAATGAATATTTGATACAGTATTTTCCATTAAAACAGAGAAATATTAATCTATAAAAGGTTTGGCCTATATATTAATAACTAAATAATTCATTATTTGTGATTATTTATTAATCAAATATTAATGATAAGCATTATACAAAAATAATATGGTAGTCTTTTTTACCATCTAAAACAATCTTACCAATGAATATTCGATTACTTGTAACTATATATTAATGAATTAAACATATTTGCATAAATAATGATGTGAACATTATACCATATTAATTCATTATGTTATTGATCCTTTGGAAAGTGACAATTTAAAAATTTCAACATATTGGTTCATATTTGAATTTATGTTGAAAAATCATAGAATAATTCACATAAAAAAATTTAATTCAAAAACATAATCAGACATTACAAAAAATGGATCCCATAGACTGAATATTTTCAAATATTTTTTTGTATCATATAATTATAGAATATATATTTACTATTAAATAGTTTAGTATAGAACTACAAATAATACAAGACTCTAGGTAAGGGGTTCTTCTCATACTTTCTCATTCATGGGGATATATTCTCATACACTCTATATCTCACTCTATTCATTTATTATCTTTTTTATCATGATATTTCATTTATCACTATACATCATATATCAATTAATACAAATATATTGACATTATATTTTCAATGGATATTTATTTCTCTCTAGTCCACTTCCAAATGTTTTCTTCAAATTAAACCTAACAAATGGAATAATTCGATTTCTATTTATATTTAGTGTTAAACTATTTTAAATAATATTTTTCTATATGATTTACTAAAATAAATATTTCTTTTACATAAAATACAGTTTTTTATTTCAAATTTGGTGGAATTATTATTCTCTTATCCATTTTGAAGATTTTATTTCATGTTTATTGAAAATTAAAAAAAGGTGACTAGTTTTATAATTGCATCATATATCCCTATGGTTTTAGCACATATTGATTTATTTCATGAACTATTCAATTTAAAAGAAATGTATATTCATGATTCCTTATCCAATTTAATTCTTATGGTCCAACATGATACATTAATGGTTAACGATTTATAGATTTCTTATGTAACCCATTTATTTGTCTTTATATTATTTCATGATTTTTTATTCTATATGATTCATTTCTATGAGATATAACTATTCAAGAACTATTATGATGATTATTGGTGCGAAATATAGATATCTATCAAAATTATTGGGTAAAAAATGTATCTTATTATATCAATAGTCATTTCCAAAATTTGGTTAGCTTTATCTATAATTTTATACCAATAACTGATGGGAGTTGGTTTTTCTATCATGTTGTGATGCATAAAAAGTGATCCTTGACAAATTTTTATGATCAGAATACATTTAATTAAAGAGAATTTTATTAATGTCTTGATTACGATAACCTTATGATTTTTCCTATTGTTCGGTATTACGATATTCTCCTCCCATGAATTCAATTAATCATTATTTAATATTTTGATATCTAACAAAATTATTATCCACTTTTACTCTAATTTTATGATTTTTAGGGATCCCCATCCATTATGTATATCCATCGGATAAAAAACATTGTTATACTGGTACAGTGACTTTTGTGATAAAATTATGAAAATTGAAAGAAATCATTATTTTGTTCATTAAATATTATTTGTAGTTTATATAATATCCCAAAGTTAATATACCTCTTAATTTTGAAGAGTAAATTATGGGAATTTATGTTTAAAATGGTGAAAAATTATTATTATGAAATTTGATTCATTATAACAGTTATCTGAGAATGATCTAGTTTTTTTAATAAGCTTTTGAAAATTAATGGAAATAGATCCCAATACACAATGATTTAGAATTGTGTAATAATAATGTAGGATTTACATGTAACAAAATTTCTATTTAATTTATTCATTTTATATATTCCAATTGATTAAATTATTATTTATATAAATATTTTTTATTTTTATTTAATGAATATAAAATAGTTAAATATAAAAAAACCAATGTAATGGTAAATACAATGATTTCCTTTACCTAATTCCTAATATGATTGGGGAATGAGTGAGAAAAATAATATGTGTACTTTCTTAATTAACTCAAGATAATAACAATAATAGTAAGTATGTGGAGCACCTAACTAATCAAAAAATATCAAATTTTGGATAAGTCTTTTACATGGTAGTAAACACTCTTCTTTATGTACATTTACATAAAAATTATTGTTTATTCAATAAATTACATTGAAGATAAGTCTTATAGTTCTTTAATGGCCTAATAAGTAGAACAATATCATGGGTTTTCCTCTAATAGATGTAATTTTATCAATGGTGTAGTATTTTTATGAATACACATCCTAATAAATACATTAAATGTTTTGGATGTAATGAAATCAAAAAAATATTTTCATCAAATATTTTATTTAGACTCTCCCTATAAAAATGGGGGAATATAATGAATATATCTTTTAGAATAACATAATTATCAATTTTATTATATGAATCAAATTTATTTGTAATATAAATTTCAAATAAAATATAAAAAATGGAAAAAATATTTTTTTCCCCTTAATATATATCATTACATTTAAAGGATATCAAAACTATATAAAATAAAATACAATATAATGAAGTAATTAAAAAACTCTTAATAATTTGAAAATATATAAGGTTTTGGTCCACAAAAAATATCATTTTATTCAATAAAAATGAACAAAATAAGAACAAAAAACTATTTGGTAAAAGAAATGTCATTAAATTTATAACAAAATTGAGTGAATGAATGAGGGAGGGGAAATAGGGTATTTATATGATTTTTAATTGTTATTTAACCATTGATACAATAAATAATGGTTAAAATAGTACCATAAATTTGGGAGGTAGAAAAATCCCAAACAATTAATATTTATAAATAATAAATATTTAAAAATAAAAAATGGAATATCATAAAAATTATTTCTTAAACCATGAAACTAGAAAAAACATATAGTAATATGTTTTTAGAAATTTATATTTTATCTTACATTGAAAGAGATTAATTTTATTATCAAAAAATTATATATTATTATTATTCAATTTAAAAATTTATTTTTATTAAATTATATATTATAAATATTTATAATCTATGTAATAATTATGAAATAATGAAAATATAAATCTAATAAGACACTAAAAAAGAATAGAATTTATTCTAGATTAAATTAAATTTTTTAGAATAATTTTTTTATTTTTTCAAATTTAATGTTAGAGCATTTAGAATATCAATTTTAATTCATGATTGGAATCATTATATTGAAATGAGTAAAAAAATATTATGACTCAATATATTTATATTTAGCTTAATAGGAAAAATATAGGTGTCATGAATATGAGACGTTTTATACAATAATTATGAATTTAATAATACTTAATAATCCAAATAAATTAAAAATATAACAACTAACTAATTAGTAAAATAATACCTTAAAAAACAATTAACTTATTTTTTGAACCAAAAAATCATGTTTCAAAATATAAGTTATATTTAAGATAAAAAATATGTTTCTATTATTTTTATAAAATATTTCATCACATTAATTTAATTTTTAATGTGTTTAAATATCAAAGAAATGTATAATTTCTTGTCAATCTCAATCAAATTCCATAATAATCAACACTGTTCTTACTTTTTATGTTAAATAATATATCAATCAATATTTTATTCATTAACACCCATCCCTTTTCTCAATATTGTCACCCATCCAGCGTAATTTTTTTTCAGATCAAAATCATCTTAATTTGAAAGATATATTATCAAATTCCTTCTTAAAACACCCTAACCATATCTCAAATCCGTATTATATCCAAATTTTTTTCTTTTTATGTCATTAGAGTCAATACAAATGAGGTTCATCAAAGATAAAGGCATGTAACTCTACAAATGATTCCTCATATTTAATTTATCCTCCCACCCCTTTTATAATATATGTGGTAATCAAATGTAATAAAAATTCATTTAGTTATTCTATAATGTTTCTATAAATAATAAATATAAATTAATTATTCATTATTTTAATGTATTTTATAGAAAATTATTCTTTAATGGTGGTTTTTGGGTACCAATGTTAATTATGAAGTTTTAATTATATATATATATATAATATTAAAAAAATAAAATTTCAATTTGAATATATCATTGACTGGAAATTGAAAGATTTTTTATTAATGTAAATATAATCACATCATATAAAATGAAGTTCACTAGGTAAAAAAATGATGATGTTTAAGGGCATACCATTGAAAAATCATTGAACTTTCAATTGGAAGATAACAATAAGTAGAAAAAAATTATCCTATTAACCTGGTTGCATATGGATCTACGAAGATTTTAAAACATGTTACCCTCATGCCATGTTTGAAGAACTGATATAAAATGAGAAATAATATCCCTACAATCACACAAAAGATAAATAATATCCTAAGGGCAACCCATCTGACCTTTTAATGCATTAACGAAAATTGAAGAATCTGATTCAATGACCGACAACTAAATATCTCTATCTTTGCATAAATTTAGACCTTGAAGCATAGTTGTAGCCTCTGCCACAACTGAAGTACCATGCCCATAAAAAGTAGAAAAAGAAACAATAATTGAACCTCTACTATCATGAACAATACCTCATACATGCATGGTTCCTTGTAAATAGTAACCATCCACATTTAATTTAAGACCAAAAGAATGAGGTCTCTATCTCACCCTAACACTAGGAGTCTTCTACCTAGATTCATGATCCTCACGAGAAAAATCATTAGAGACAACTGAATGTCAAATCAAGGAGATGTTAACATTTTTATAGACCCTTAGAAATTAAGAGAGAGAATCCATAAGTTTTCTCTTAATATAGTGAGGATTTTGCTGAAATCCTTGGTGACATGCAACATTCCTCATCTCTCATAAAGCTCACAAAACATTGATGATAATAAAACAATATCCCTTTTATTGTGCACCATCTGTTAGCTACAAATCCCAACATAACTACATAAAATTGTCCATAAAAGTCACACATCCACTTAAATATTAAAATCCGACAAAATGATTCCTCAAAAAAGATAGTACAGTCACTTTTACAAAATAGATGAACAACATATTCATATTTAGAGTTAACAAAACACTTTCATTTCAATGCAAGTAGAATATTGATACGTTTAAAATTATCATCAGTAGGAATATCATGATATCTAATTCTCTAAAGAATAAAACTAAAATTTAGAGAAAAATATTTACACCATATTCTAATACTCATTTTATCCAAAATAGAATCTTAATGAATCATGGCACAAAAATTAGAATATGAAAATTTCCCATTATAAGATTAAGTAATGTAAAATTTATATGTATCCTCTAAAAATCTTATTATTTACATAAAATTCTTTTGTTACTCATTAAATACTACATTAGTAAACCATTTAAAATAATGTTTCCCTAGATAATTTGATGAACTATAACTATATGCTGAACTATTTATCATATCCAATAAAACATTTGGAAGTGGGTGAGGGTAAATTAAAGGGTAAAAATATTTTAAAAAATCATTCTCTTTATTCTTTTTATTGTTAATCTTATTCCTTAGTTATAAAAAAACCATATTTGACTTTTGTATCAAATTATAACTCTCTCCAATCAATTTACAATAATATATATACAAATTAAAATTAAAATTAGACAAATATTTTATTAGTATTACCCACACTAGGATATATCTATGGATCATAAACATGGTATTATGTCTGAGAACCAAAATCCATTGTATTATTTATGATCAAATTTCATGTTGGATTGAGAGATCTGTGAGGGCTTTTTTAAGTGATTATACACTAATTAACATGACGAAATATATCCAAGACAATATTTTTCACTCATCATTATTATGTTTGTTGATGTTTTTGGAATCCATGAACAAAATTAAAGGAATATATTTATTCATCTGGTCATCAAGAATTTTTGTGGGACTGATTATTGACCTGATTGAATGGGTTGATATACCGGAATACTATTATTTCACTGGAGAACAGTTCCAATTCTTGGTTAAAATGGAAAATTTTCATTTTCATGAATATGTGTTTTAATTTCATATACATTTGAAATATCATAAAATTATTGGATGGTGAAGTTCATTCCAACTCATACATGCTCTATAACATGAATTATTCTTTAACAAATTTTTAAGGTGAGTGGGTTGGGAAACCAACCCTTGTCTCAAATTGTTTTTAAAAATACTAATCATCAATTATGTTCATAGTAATCCTAATTACATTTAAATTAAATCATTAATGATAATAAATAAATCAGAAAAAATATAACATTACTCAATTAATATTATAAACAAGGCCCAATATTGTTATCTTCTTAATTCACATCTCATAACAAAAAATTCTATCAAATAAACTTGATCTATTATATACCTATTTCTATACTTTTATTCTTTTTAGTATATAGTAATTTCTATATTATCTTATAATAATATGAATTTCTAATTTAAAATTAAAATTTGTATAAAATTATAAGGACTCAGCCTTATTACATTATATAATCATAAATTTTAGTCAAGAAAACAATTCCTTTAATATTTAGTATCTTTCTAAGTTTATAGTTTTAGATAATTTGGATATAATACCTTCATAACATTCCACATTCATATAGAGAAGATACCATAAAAATAGTATCCATTTCTTCCAAAATATAAAACATTTTAAATAAAACATGTTTTCTTTGAAAAATCATTATGACATTTAACATAGATTCTGTCTTATATTACACATCCTTATAACCTATGAAAATAATTTAGAAACATGGGATGATCATAAAAAGATTATTAAGGGATATAAAAATATTAAAAGCAAACATTAGTCCATGAATACTTGTAAACGTTTGAAATCATTGTCAAACATACATTCTTGTCAACCATATATACTTACTTTTTGAAACATCAGATACCCAAAAAACATAACGAAAATAAATATAACCATAAAGGTATCTTGGTGAATTAATTAATTGTATTTTAACCCTCATAGCTACTATATGATTTTAAATCCTCACGGCTACCTTATAATGTAACAATCACTGCTAACTTATGGTGTAACCATCGTAGCTATACATTGAGTAACCATAAAGAAAAACACTAATATACACATAACAAATTCATTGGAGGGAGATATAGGTCCCAACCTTCATCGTAAAAAATCCCAAGAACCAGAAAATAATCATAAAACATGAATAATTTCATAAAAATATTGATTTTGAATTGTGTAAAACAGAATTTTAAAAGAGGATTTTAAAATAAAAATCCCCTTACAAATATCATATAATTTATATGAGACTTAATATAGTGGATGTAATATGTATATAAAATATAAATAAATATAATTAAACAAAATATTATCAAAATTAACCTCACAAATCATTTTAATACCACATAAATGATGAAGTAGATGGTTAACCCAAAGAAATGAAATCGGGTTATGATTCCCTTACCTCGGTTTTTTCTTACTTATAACATGTCTAAACCACCTATATAATGGTTAAAAGAGAGTTATTAATTTCTTATAGAAACATATTCATGTTTATAACACCTTTTATGAATATCTCATAACATAATTTTACCCTTTAATTATTAGTACATTGTTCCTTCCATTGTTTTGGGTATGTTCATTACATGATTTCCATAGCCAGTTTATATATTATTTTCTTGATGTTTGGAAATGAAATTATTGATGTAGAATTAAATGGTATTTATATGATTCCATAAAATATAATGATACCATAAATCATTTTTTTATCATATTTTATGATGGATCATTAGATAAAACATCAATGATGTTTTTTTAGATCATTTTTTACGGTTCTTTGATAATCATGAAATTTTTTTCATTATGTAATATAATTTCATGCATATAAGTTCATTACAGAACATAAAATATCCCAAAACATAAACATTAAATTCTTTTACAAACAATAAAAGGGTTTTATGATCATAATTTAATGAAAAATGGAAATTGTAGACAAATCATCCACAATTTTATTAAATCGGCACATCGCGAACTGTGTTTTTATTTTTAGAATATGAGGGAGAGAAGAGGAATAAAGTTGATTAATCATTTATATAAAAATTTTAAAATATGTAATATATAATATTATAGAGATTTAATACCTACTTGATAAGTGGAGGGGAAGATAGTATAAGAAAATAATGGAATTGGAAATAAAACCCATGAAAAAAGGAAGATGATTCTTTCCTCTTAATCTTTTCTCCCTGAGATCCTCCATAAGGCCTTTGGTTTTGAACTTTTGGTGATACTGGTTGGTATTTTACGTGAGAAATAGCCTTTGGGAGGGGATTTTATTTAATATAGACAATTCTCAATGGTTGAGAGGTGTGTGAGGAAGAGGACAATGAGGGTGGTATTTATAGTGGAGGAGAGGATAGACTTTACATTATTTTAATTGTTAGTTCAATATTTTTGATCAATACTATGAATATTATTAATTAATATGAACAAAAATAGTATTAATTGCATGTGAGTTTGATCTAAGTGGTCTTACATCTTCCTTGCATCACCTATGATGCACTAAAACAAGTATTTAGCATTTATCTTAATTTATCTTATTTTACTATTCATAAAAAATTCATGAACTTCAGAAGAATATCCAAAATTCACCCTAAAATTTATTTGACATGTAGAATTCAAAAAATGAACTCCATTTATTGAAAATAACTTTTTAAATATAATGAATGAAATTTTTAAATGAAATATTACTTTATTAAAAAATTAACAATTTTAAAACTATAATTCATTATATATCACCTTGAAAAATTAATCAAGATGTCATTATCTTAAATACTTAAGAAAATAAAATAATAATACAATGTACTATTTATTAGTGTCATATTACTATTCATATTACTATTTATAATGGTATGTTACTATTCACCAAAAATCAAGTTGGTCTAATCAGACTCTAAATAACATATTGATCACAATTATAGATGATCGTTTTTCAAAATTCTAAACATATAAGTGGAAAAATTATGATTAAATTATACTTATAACTATATAATTAAAAAATGTTTTAGTAATTTAAATTTATTTTTATAATCATGGGGTGTTACTTTATCCCCACCTTCTGGAAATTTCATCCTCAAAATTTTATTTACTTATTAAACAAGTGAGGGTACATTTCCCTCATAACATTTTTATATTCCCATGTTGCTTCTTAAACCATGTGGTTTCTCCAAAAAACCTTTACCTGGTGTATTACCTTATTCCACAAAACTTTTTACCTTTGATCAAGAATCATAATTGGTTTTTATTGAAAATAAGGGTTCTCTTCTAGCTGATTTGCTTCTAGGATCATGAAATGAGATAAATCTGGCACATACTTTCTCAACATCGAAACATGAAAAACATTGTGAATCAGAGATAAACTCAAATGAAAAGCTACTCAGTATGTGACTGGTCTGACTTTATAATGAATTTCATAAGTTCCAATGAACCGTGGACTTATCTTTCCTTTCTTACCAAAACACATAACACTTTTCCATGGTGAGATTCTAAGTATAACTTGATCACCTACTTCAAAATAAAATCTTCCCTCTAGTTTTCTGTATAACGTTTCTACCCACTCAGACCTATCCTCATATGTTGATGGATCATCTTCACTTTCACATCCACTTTATCTTCTAATTATGGTCTCATCAACTTCCTTTCCCCGACATCATCCCAAAAAGCTTGAGTTCTACACCATTTCCCATACATTGGCTCAAAAGGTGCCATATATATACTAGAATGAAAATTATTATTATAAGTAAACTAAACTAAAGAAATATGTTGACACCAAGTTACCTGGTAGTCCATTGAAAAATATCCAATAATATTCTCCAAAGTCAGAATCATTCTTTCTGACTGGACATATCATTGAGGATGAAATTTTGTACAGAAATTTAATTATGTTCCCAATATCTTCTAAAGGATCTTCCAAAAATTATAAGTGAACCAGGGATCCTAGTCAGATATAATTGAAAGAAGAACTCCATGTAACTATAAAATATATTTGATGTACAATCGATACAGATGATCCGAAGACATTGTATCTCGAATAGAGAGAAAATGGGTAGATTTAGTCAGTCGGTCAATAATAACCCATATTGCATTATTAGTTTGATAATTCTTTGGTAGTCCCACAATGAAGTCCAGGGATATATTCTCCAATTTCCAATCTGGTGCTGTAAAAGTCTGAAGCATCCCCTTTGGTAATTTCCACTCTACTAAAACCTTTTGACATGTCAAACATTTCACAATAAATTCTGCAACATCTCTTTTTATTCCACCCCACAAGTAATACTCCTGAAGGTATCTATACATATTAATACTTCTAGGATGAACTAAAAATAAAGAACTATGAGCTCCACACAACAATTATTACTTAAAATGTGAATCATAAGGCACACATAACTTTTTACCAAATCTTAAGACACAATATTTATCAAGGTTAATTTTTGGAAACTTACCCATTTTAATGAATTTTAAATTTTTATGTAGCTCACAATCTACCATCTATATTTTGTTAATTATTTCTAATAACAATGACTATAATTTATCCTAAAACAAAATAGATTTATTTCCTGCACCAATAACATTGAATCCAAAATTCATCAATTCAATAATCAAGGGATCATATTCCAAAAATAACATGGTTAGTGATGCATGATATTTTTGACTCAAGGCATCTTCTACTTTGTTTTCTTTTCCTGGATGGTAATTTATCATGAAATCGTAATCTTTAATCAATTCATGCCATCTTCTCTACCACATGTTTAATTCCTTCTGAGTTAATATATACTTCAGAGTTTTATGGTTAGTATATATTTTACATTTGGCTTTGTATAAATGATAACTATAAATTATCAATGAAGACACCACAACTGCCAATTCCAAATCATGTGTGGGATAATTTAAGTCATGACATTTTTGTTGTCTTGAATCATAAGAAATTACCTGATAATTCTTCATCAAAACACAACCAAGTCCCTAAACTGAAGCATCACTATATATGGCAAACTCATCATTTCAGGAAGGCAAGTCCAAAACAGAATCATTCTCTAATCTCTTCTTCAATTCCTAAAAAAACATCACATTCTTCTATCCAAATATATTTAACCCCATTTCTCTTTAACTTAGTTATTAGGCTAGATAATCATGAAATGTATTTAAAAAATCATTGGCAATAACCTACTAATCCAAGAAAACTATGAATATCTATAATATTTATAGGTCTTGGCCATTCATCAGCCACTTTTGTTTTGGTGGGATCAACTATTATTCTATCCTTATTTACAATGTGACTATGAAAATAAATATGTTGCAACCAAAAATCACATTTTCTGAATTTTACATAAAAATTATATTCCTTCAATGTTTTAAGAACAACAATTAGATTTTTTTACTCATCTTTACTTTTAGAAAACAAAATAATGTTATCAATAAATACAACTATGAACATATCCACGAAGTCATGAAATATTATATTCATAAGATCCATGAATACATTAGGTTCATTATTTAACCGAAATTGCATAACATCACATTCTTAATTACCATATCTAGTACCAAAAGCTTTTTTGGGATTTCATCCTCCTTCGCCTTCAGCCGATGATATCTGGATCTCAAGTCAATCTTGGAAAAGTTCTGAGATCCTTGGATCTAATCAAACAATTCATCATTATAAGGGAAATAGTACGTGTTTTTAATAGTGATGTTTTTCAATGATCTATAATTAATGAGAAGTCTCATGGAACAATATTTATTTTTATCAAACAAAACAAGAGCACCCCATGGTGAAGTTCTAGGATGAATCAAGCCTTTATCAAGAAAATCCTATAATTTATTTCTCTACTCTAAAAGTTCTATTTTAGCCATTTTGTAATGGGGTTTTGAAATTATCTTAGCATGACAATCAAATTAAAATGTGAATTAGACTTCCCGATCAGGTATGACACTAGGTAACTCATCAGGGAAAGCATCAATGTATTCATTTAACACGGGTACATCATTAATCGGAACAGTTACCTTATTTTCAACAATATGGGAAAGATAACTTTCATTTATATCTTTAAACAATTTCTAAGCATACTAATATTTTATCAGTTATATGGGTTCGTTCTTATATAAAAACTAAAACACTTTTTGAAAAACAACTTCATTAGCTATAATGTAAATATTTCCATGATAAGAGAAAATACAATCCATTCCAATAATGATATCAAACTATACTAAGTAAAAAAACAAAAAGTTTTTTAGGTAAGATCTTCCCAAAAACCACAATATAAATATTCTTATAATTCTACTTTGCTATAATATTTCCCTCTAGTGTTTTAACAATATGTTTAGATCTCATTTTTTGGTGATATTTCCAATTAATCAAAATATTCGTCAGAAATAAAGGACTGTGTAGACCCCATATAATATAAAACATCAAAAAAATCAAAGGAAAAAAACAAGGTACTTAAGAAAACATCATTGGATGTCTCGACGTCTATTGACGTAGTTGCAAAGGGTCTCACTACACCTTTCTATTTATAGTCTGGCATCTTTTCATCATTTGGATCTCTCTTTGGGCATGCATTTGAATAATGACTCATCTCACCACATTTAAACCACTTAATAGTTTTCTTATCAATATTAGACTTAGGATAATTTTCATTACAATCTAAGGAAATATTTACAAACTTACCACATCAAAAACACTTCCCATTTTGGGTACGTCATTCCCCAGGGTGCTTTTTGCCACAATTTTTACAAACTAGAAACAGAAATTTCTTACCATCATATTTATTTAGTTGATTATTACCCATAACTTTTCATCTGGACTACTTCTTTTCCTTATTTTCAAAGTGCGGGTGATCATAAGAAAACTTCATATCTAACCTCTCATCACATTGGAAAAGTTTCTCATAACTTTTGAATTCACAGGAGGCCAATTACCGTCAATTCCATGGCTTTAATACAAAGTCAAAGCGGTTGGTTTTTCTATCAAGATCTAGAATAATAATTAGAGAATACACCTGCAGTTGGGTGAATCATTCTTAATACACAACCATTTTATCTTCCTTATTTTTCTTCATTTTACGGAATTTATTCTCCATCCTAAGTCAGACCACCTTAGGAATAAAAATACAAGGAAAATACTTTTAAATTCAACCCACTCTAACACATCAATATCCTCTTTATACCTGATATTTTTTTAACATTGACGACCAATGATCAGCTTCACCTTCAAAATGATAAATGGGAAGACTTAAATTTTGATTATCTGAATATCCTATAACATCAAATATCTTTTGAAGGGATTTAATCCCCCCTTTAGCCGCTATTAGGTTAAAATATCCATTTAAAGTAGGAGAGTGTTTTCTCATAAAATGGTCCATTATCACCATGATAATTTTTGGTACCTTGTGATATTATCTTTCTTGGATGCCACATGAATTTATTGTCTACATCAACTGAAACATTACTGTCACAAACTACTCGATTCCAATCCCTACCATTCTAGGCTACATATTCAGAAGGATATAATTCTGCCGATGCCTCTCAACTTCAGCTTCCCTATTTTTTCTACTGAAATCCATTTCAAACAAACATATCTTAGTCGAATCAACATGGTAATATTTAAATTTTATTACATTTAAAATTAATCATTGAGTAAAAAACATTTATAGTATACTATTCACATCATATAACCCCTAAATTTGTCTAAACAATCCTCCGATACCAACTATAAGGACCTAGCCTTATTACATTACATAATCTTGAATTATAGTCATGAACTCACTTCCTTTAATATTGAGGATCTTTTCAATTTTAGAGTTTTAGATAACTGTTATATAATATATACATAACATTCCACATTCATATAGAGTAGATACCAAAAAAATAGTATCCATTTCGTCCAAAATATAATTTTTTTTAAATAAAACATGTTTCTTTGAAAAATCTTCGTAACATTTAACATGGATTCCTTCTTGTATTACACATACTTATAACCTTTAAAAATAATTTTAAAACTTTTTATGAGAACAAAAATCTTAGTAAGGGATATAAAAATAATAAATTAAAACATTAGTTCATAAATACTTCTACATGAAATCTTTTTCAAAAACACATATTTTTCACCCATATATAATTACATTGTGAGACATGAGATTCACAAAAAACATAATAAACATAAAGAGAAAAATATATTTATCTTGAGGAATTAATTACTTATATTATAACCATCACAACTACTTTATGATTTGTAAACCTCATGGCTACATTACAATGTAACCATCATGGCTACCTTATGGTATAAACAATGCTGCTACACATGGAGAAACCATATGGACAACCTCAAAAATACATATACCCATTCAATTGGATGGAGATATAGGTCCCTAACTTCATCACAAATAACTTTAAAGAACAAGAACATAATTATAAAACATGAATAATTTCATAAAAACATTGTTTTTGAATTGTTTAAAATAGAATTTTAATATAGGATTTGAAAAGAAATATCCCATTATAAATATCATATATTGAATTGAGACATAATAGAGTTGATTTAATATGTATATAAACTATAAATACACATAATCAAACATAATATAAACCAAATTAATCACACAATAAATTTGAATACCACATAAATAATGAAGTAGAAGGTTAACCGAAACAATAGAAATCAGGTTATGAATTCCCTTACCTTAGGTTTTCCTTACATCAAACTTATTTAAACCCCTTGTATAATTTTTAAAAGATATTTAATAATATAATTAAGAAAAATATTTTTTTTATAACACCATTTATGATCATTTCATGAAATAATTTCCCCATTTAGTTATTAGTAATTTTTCTTTCCATTGTTTTGAGAGTGTTCATTACATGATTTCCATGGATAGTTTGTATTTGATTTTCCAATTGTATGGAAATGAAATTCTATAATTGGAATGAAATGATATTAATAAGTTTTATGAATAAATAATGATACCATAAATAATTTTTTTTAACATATTTTATGATGGATCATTAGATAAAACATCAATGATGTTTGTTTAGATCGTTTTTTGCAGTTCCTCAATAAACATGAACTTGTTTCATTATATAATTTAAGTTCATGCATTTAAGATCATTCTAGAACATAAAATAAGTCAAAAAATACAAATTAAATTATATCTTAATGATTAAAATGGTTTTATGAATATATTTGAAGGAATAAATTTAAATTTCAAATACATTGTCAATGATTTTTGTAAATCGGCACATTATGGATGATGTTTTTATTTTCAGAATAAGAGGGGGAGGAGAGGAAGAACAATGATGAATCTTTTACATGAACATAATAAAATAAAGAATATAGAAGATTTTTTATATTTCATACTTATGGGATAAGTGTAGGGGAATAGAGTATAAGAAAATAAAGGAATTAGAAATTAAAGACATGAAAAGGTGAAGAGGATTCTTACCTCTTGATCTCTTCTCCTTGAGATCCTCATAAAGAAATTTGGATTTAGTTTTTTGGTGAGACCCTTATGTCTTGGAAATTGGGAATATACTTGGGGAGTCGATTTGGAAGAACATAGACAATACTCAATGCTTGAGAGTTGTGGGATGAATAGGGGAATAATAGTGGTATCTATAGTGGAGGAGAGAAGATATTTTACACTATTTTAATCATTAGTTTCATATTTTTTCTCAAGACTTTGAATAGTCTTGATTCGGGTGAATCAAAATATTAATAAGTGCATGTGAGTTCGAAACAAGAGTGATGACATCATTCTTTTATCACCTATGATGCAGTAAAACAAGTATTTATCATTTATCGTAATTTACCGTATTTTACTATTTATAAAAAATTCAATAATTTCATAAATAACAAAACTTCACCCAAAACATTTTTAGTCCTTTAGAATTTAAGAATGAAATCAATTTTTTAAAAATATATTTTTAAATATTATTAATTTATTTTTAAAATTAAATTATACTTTATTAAAAAATTGTCAATTTTAAAACTACAACTCCTTATATAATACACTAAAAATTTAATAAATATGTTATTATCTTAAAGCCTTAAGAAAATAAAATAATAATTCAATCTACTATTCATTAGGGTTATATTACCATTAATATTACTATTCATAAGGGTATGTTATTATTCACCAAAAATCAAGTTGGTTCCATTAGGATCCAAAAAACATACTGATTACAACTGTAGATGATCGTTTTTCCAAATTCAAAACATAAAAGTGGAAAAATTATGTTCAATGGATAGTTATAACTATATAATTAAATCATAGTGTCATGAATTTCAATTTATTTTTAAAACAATGGGGTGTTACAAATATTCTATCTTTCTCTAAATAAATTAATCATTTGGATAATCCTCTAATAAATAAAAACTATAAAAACTTGAATAGGTTTTATTAGTATATTAAATATAAAATACATTATCATGGGATATCCATACCATAAATTTTATCCAAATAACCCTAATTTCATAAATCATTGAATGACATACCCAATAATATTGTCATAGGTTTGTTTTTCTATTTTAACGATTGTTATACTCATGAATGGACACAACATGTTGTTATAATTTATAGTTCATACAATTGTTCAATAGTGATGAAATCTTAGACACAAAATTCATAGCCCTGAATAATTTTCATATCTGGTAGTTATGGTGAGGTATCATGATATTTAGAGAATGATATATCCATTGAATAATAGTTCTCTAATAAAACATTCCAGTTAAATATGGTTTATTTTACCACATGATGTTATCTTTATCCTCATGAAATGAAACAAAATAAACTAGAACCATTGAATTCTCCCCAAAAATTTCTCATTGAGTGACCTATTAAATCTGTGATGGGTAATATGAAGTAATAAATCTGGAAATGTAAAATTTATTTTATGTCAACTCCATGATCCATACATAATATAAAATACTTTTCTAATGTATGGAATCCAACCTCGTTCATAGTGTGATGCATGAGCTCATGGTGTGAATTGTAATTTTCTTATAACATCAGGAATTACCTATTGTAATCTCACTTTGTCATCTACTAAACTATATGTGATTACTTATAAGCTTCAACTCTCTCAAAATAAATAATAAAATATAATAATAATCATAAATTTCATCAATATCAACTGATTAACTTGACATCCATCAGGATTACTCTTTTATCTATTATAGAAGTACCGAAATCCATATAAATAAAATAAAATCAATTCTACCATACAAATCATTGTGTTTTTCAATAATCATTAAACATACTCATCTTCTATATTCCATTATCATGTATTGAAAATGACCAAACATAATTGACTATCTTATTTTGTAAGATTAGTCAAACCTGAATAAATTTTCCATGAAATATCTCATCATCATAGGATTTGAACTTAATAATTATATCCTTCATACAGTTCATAAATAGAGGCCTCTATAGTTATTTTCAAATTCTCATAAAAACTCTTAATTATTATAAAAACTCTAATAAATAATCTATCGGTTATAAAAATATCCCCGATTAAATTTTTTTATCAAAACATCCATACAATTGAATAACCATAAAAAATATAGGGAATTTTTTTTTGTATCACTTTCAATATATTTTATAGAGAATCCCTCCTAATTTCACTTAAAATTTACAATCCCTTATGTATCTAGATTTTATTAGCCTTTTTCCTCCCATTTTTCCAATAAAATATAAATAGATTGTTCCTTTCTTTTTGTGTAGTAACTGGTGTATCACCAACATAATCACTCCCTATTTTCAATTTTATTTTAGAGACAAATTTACAAGAAAAATAAACATCTTTTTACACATATGATAATTGTAGATTCACAGAGACAATACTCCCCCTTGATAACTAGTTTAAAATATATTTCTACTTTTCCATATTTTGAATATCAAACTATATTTTTGATCTGATATCACCAAACCTTAATTTTAATATATAATGCACCTCACTTCTATATAAAATGAAATTATTCACACACAAAAATAGTATGTTAATTTACTACATAGAAATGTTCCATCAAAAAATAAAATAATCCAACATTGTTAGAAATAGTCCTAGGTAACAATAGCCTTTGTTAATAACATCAATATTACCCATTACATTCAATAATTTCCATTAAAAATTTGAATCTTGAAAAAATTAACTCCTAAAACAAACTATATATATTATCAATTAAATTAAAATAAAACTGTATATGTATAAATAGTAAATAACAATTGTGTGCAAAAGGGGGAATGATTAATCATTTAATACCACATCTTTGTGATAAAATTGTGATACAAATTGAATTTCATTATATTATTTTTCATTATAGGTTTGATCCATTCTTATAAGATTTTTATCAACAATAAAATGGAAATAAAAATTTCTACTAAATTTCATCATCTATTCAAACCATGAAAATTATAATATATTATTATAATGAAATATATTCTATATTAAAATAGTTTATTCTCAATAGTGTTATTAATATAAAAAAAGTAAGTAAAATGAGGCTACAATGTTATATTGAAATCAAAATGAAAAATTATTCCTAAATTATTATAAGTGATTCATAAATAGGTTATATAAGGCCCCCATCCTTAAACCTTACTTAATATTGAGTTATTACAAGATTACACATTGAGGATCTTTTCGAGTTTAGAGTTTTAGAGAATTAGATCATAAAACATGCATTACATTCCACATATAAACAAAGTGGTTACATAAAGATAGAATTCTTTTTTCCCATAAATGGAATCATATTTAAAATAAAACATGGATTCTTTCTTGACACTTCCTTGACACTATCATCATATCATATACCTTTCCCTTGACCTGTGAAAAAACATTTCAAAAAACTTGGGATGAGCATAAAAAGCTCAGTAAAGGATATAAAAATATGGAAAGAAACATGGGTACATATATACATAAGAATGAAATCATACTTTACCCATAAAACATAATCACTTTAACATACCTCATCAAATCATGAATAAATCATATAAATCATAAGACATAAAGGTAACTTGAGGCATTCATAACATTCTTACGTAGGGAGTAACCCTGTTGGTTACGTTTGGAATACCCATAACAGTATATTCTCTAGATCTCTTCGTAGAAACATTAATGTTTCACTCCTTCGCGTTACCCAATGCATTGGAGAGGTATATCGGGCTCACCCGCCCTTAGTTTATCACGGAACCACCCTTCTTCATAATAATGCCCAAGAACCTCAACATAATCATATCACATGAAACAAGAATAAAGGAAACATAACATTTACACCTTTCAATCACAAGATGTCAATAAAACACATTGATATAAAAACATTATGAAAACCATTTTCAATACCAAAATAAAAGAAAAGTAAAACATGGTATTTATTTTTCTTTTAAAAAAAGGTATGGATTGTAGAGGAAGCCGAAACTCAAATAATGGTCACAGCAGCTGAGAAGTCATTGTCGCCGCATACGTACGACACAAAAATTCCCTTTTTTCATTTAGTAAACACTTTATATAAAAAAGATTCCTTTTGAATAAACATAAAATTCAAAGGGATTTATACACCATATAAAAGAAGGTTGTGTATAAAACAAAATATGCCTCAATGAAAGGAGATTGAGACGACGTCCCATACATCGGGCCCGACTTGACTCGATCGTTCTTTAATGTCATGAATAATAAACTTGAGTTAATTTCTACTTCCATAAGAACCTTTTACAAGTTCATTATTCCTTTTATATCACTTATTTCCATGTCATGAGCACGATGTAATTATTTAAGACAATAATGATTGTTTTGTCGATATTTGGTCATTAAGTCGAAAGTGGACTTCTTACAATTACATGTTGTTCATGTATCCATTATATCCATAATTATAATCATGATTTATATATCATATATATCCAGTATATAAATTCACTTAACATATTACATAATCATTTAGAGGTAATAAATGAAATGCACTGTTCATGGAGACGGTAAGCCGTACGTACGCATGAACGCTACTTTCATTTCTATTTCATATTTTATAGAATGGAATCATAATGATATAAAGGTATTTTATAATTCCAGTATAATATCATATATAATATCATAGTTCCATCCTTTATACGTCCCACATATGGTATTTAACGAATCAAATCACTTTGAGGGGGCGATAGTCCGCACTTCCTTAAATGAAGATATCGCGTTTACCCATAATGGAAACCATAAAGGTATGCCCAAAATGAAAAATAAAGAAGATTAAGGAAAACATAAACATATTATATATCATATATAAATATATTGACATCTTAATGGCCACCTTTGAAGGTGTTAAAAGAATGTTGAACAATCATATTTTCGGGAGGCATAAATTCGCCATCCACGGAAATAGTATGTCCTTTAACCATTATATGTAGGTGTGTATAAGTGTTGCTAGAATCCTTCTAATAAAAACGTCCTAGTATATTTAAGATACTGGTGTTGTTACAAAAGAAATGAATAAAAAGAGTTTAGGGGGTTGGAGAAGAAAAATAAAACAAAAGGACTCAATTGAAGGAATTACCTTAAAATAGGGTAACTCCCTTTGGTTTGAGCTCAAAGGATTCCTTGGGAAGACTTCTGCCCAAACTGAGGCTTCAAGGAGTAATATAGTTATGTGGAGAGATAAAAGGGTCAGGGGTTGGCCGAACCAAAAGGCTTTGGGAGTGTGGGTAAGGATGTAGAGGTGAGGGCCTTTTATAAGAGGAGAGGAGGGGCACTTTTGGAATGTAAAGAAATGTTACTTTATTTGAAGATGATTTTCGGATTAAAAAAGTCCCACATTGATATAATTAGAGGGTAAGGTGATAAGGGTTAGAAATCCACCCATCCAATAGGTTTTGGACATGTGTAGGTCATATATTTTACATTATCATATCATTTTATTTAAATCTTTTTTAATGAGGTAATCGCTGCATCATCATGATGTCAAAAAAAAAATTAATTTATATAAAGTATAAATGTTATGAAAAAATACTATGATGAAAGAAATATTTTTAACTCTACAATGAATATTTATAGTCTAAAATATCATCTATGTAGACAAAATTTAAAATGTTTTAATCATGTGATACATTCTTGTTATATTTACTTTCTTTAAAAAAATAAAAAGATAACAAGTCACATTCCACAAAAGTGATTCCATGGGGTCTCCATGTTTGGCACAAAACATCCCATGGTCGGCCATGAGACAACCAGTAGAATTAATACACATTTTGGTGTCATTTTTTTATTATTATGATATTATTTTATTATCCTTAACTACCCGATTACTCATTAATCAAAATAATTAATGATAATTACTGTCGTTACTATTCATAATGTCCAAAAACAAAAGAGTATTTATTACATAATTTGGTCCTTCTAATTCCTAATATTTAATCCATTTTACCAAATTCCAAACACAGAAATTGAAATAATTTATTTAAAAATAATTCCCATTGTCAAAACAAATAGTGGGTTTTTTTGAAACAATATCTATGAAACGTTTGGCATTAGTTTATTCTCAATTCCAAAGTGAAATTAATCCTAATGATCACCATTGGATTAAACGGTAAAAATATATTCTAATTTAACTTTAAAACCAATTCAAATTCTATTCTAATCATATAAATAAATTAGATTAAAAAGCAGTTTTGATGTAAAATGCAGTATTTTTCACTATTCATTAAAAAAGAACATTGTCAGAAAAATACCAAAAAATCACACAAAGTAAATTTTGATGTCCCAATAAAAAAGAATAAGTTTATTTTGACAAACATAGCATATAAAATTGTCAAAATATAGATTTAAAAATGGTTTTCCATCAAAAGGCAGTAAAACAGTCTTTTAAAAAATATTAGTGTATTCCATGCTTAAGATTGGATTTATTTTTATTTTATTCCTCTAAAACACTTTCTAATTCATTAATAGACATAGATAAAAATATCTATTATTCGTTACTTACTTGGGATGTTACATCATTCCCCCTTTAGAAAATTGCTTCCCTGTAATTTATTTACTTATCAAACAAATGGGGGTACTTATCCCTCATTGCATTTTCAGATACCAATGTTGCATGTTCCATCATGTGGTTTTTACACAAAACCTTTACCTAATTAATCACCTTATTTCTTAACACTTGCTCCCTGTGGTCTAGAATCTGGACCAGTTTTTCCTCATAAGATAGGTTCTCTTCCAGCTGAACTACCTCTGGACACAAAACATGAGATGGATATGGCATATACTTTCTCAACATCGAAACGTGAAAAACATTGTGTACCTGAGATAAACTCGGAGGTAAAGCCACCTGGTATGCAACTGATCCAACTCTCTCTAGAATTTTATATGGTCTAATGAACCTTGGAATCATCTTTCCTTTCTTACCAAATCTCATCACACTTTTCCATGGTGAGACTTTGAGATAAACATGATGACCTACCTTAAAAGTTAGATCCTTGCTCCTATTGTCTGCATAACTCTTCTACCTACTCTAAGCTGTTCTCATGTGTTTCTGAATTAGCAGAAATTTTCATACCATCTCTTCTACCAATTCTGGTCCCATCAACTTCCTTTCACCGACTTCATCCCAAAAAGCTGGAGTTCGACACCGCTTCCCATATAACGCCTCAAATGGTGCCATCTGTATACTAGAATGAAAATTGTTATTATATGAAAATTCAACCAAAGAAAGATGTTGGTCCCAACTTCCCTGATAATCCATCTAACAGGCTTGTAGCATATCCTCCACGGTCTGAATTGTTCGTTCTGACTGACCATCTGATTGAGGATGAAATTTTGTACTAAAATTTAATTCAGTACCCAACGACTTCTGAAGGCCTTTCCAAAAGTTATAAGTGAACCTGGGATAACGATCAGATACAATGGATAGGGGAACTCCATGTAACCTGACTATCTCCTTAAGATACAAACGGGAAAGTTGATCTAGTGAAAAAGTATCTCGTATAGCAAGGAAATGAGCAGATTTAGTCAAGCGATCAACAAATAACCCAGATTGCATTATTACCTTGAGATGTCCTCTGTAATCCCACAACAAAGTCCATAGATATATTCTCCCATTTCCACTCTGGCACTGGTAAAGGCTGAAGTATCCCTTTCGATAACTGCCACTCTACTTTAACCTGTTGATAAGTCAAACACTTCACAGTAAAATCAGAAATATATCTTTTCAATCCATCCCACCAGTAATACTCCCATAGATCTCTGTACATCTTAGTACTGCCAGGATGAACTGAAAACGGAGAACTATGAGCTTCACATAACAACTCTCTCTTCAACTGTGAATCACAAGGCACACACAATCTCTTCCCAAATCTCAAAACACAATCACTATCATTGTTGAATTCATGCAACTTACCTTTCTGAACAAGCTCTACCTTTTTCTGCAACTCACTATCTTGCTTCTGTGCTTGCTTGATTCTGTCTGATAGAGATGATTTCACTGATACCTGAAACAAAACAGAAGAACTTCCTACACCAACAACTTCTATGCCAAAGTTCATCAAATCCTTAACCAAAGGATCACATTTCAAATGCCACATTATTAATGAAGCATTAATTTTTCGACTCAAAGCATCAACCACTTTATTTTCTTTTCCTGGATGGTTATGAATTATACAATCATAATCCTTGATTAATTGCAGCCATCTCCTCTATCTCATGTTTAACTCTTTCTGAGTGAATATATACGTTAAACTTTTGTGTCAGTATATATTTCACACATTACTCCATACAAATGATGCCTCTAAATTTTAATGTGACAACAACAGCAGCTAATTCCAAATCATGTGTAGGGTAATTTACCTCATTAGTTTTCAACTGTCGTGAAGCATAAGCAATTACCTCATCATTCTGCATTAGGACGCAACCATGTCCTTCCAATGAACCATCATTGTATATAACAAAATCACCATTCCTGGAAGGTAGTGCCAAAACTGGAGCATTCACCAATCTTCTTTTCAATTCCTGAAAACAATGATCACATTCTTTTGTCCAAATAAACATAACACCCTTCTGAGTTAGCTTAGTCATTGGACTAGATAACTGTGAAACATTTCTAACAAACCTTCAGTAATAGCCTGCCAAACCAAGGAAGCTACAAATCTCAGTTACATTTGTGGGTCTTGGCCGGTCTTCCACAACTTATTTTTATACAGGATCAACAGTTATCCCATCTTTAGAAACAATGTGACCAAGGAAAGAAATATTTTGTAACCAAAACTCACACTTTCTGAATTTTCCATACAGTTTATTTTCTTTTAAGGTTTGGAAGACAACCCTTAAATTTCTTTCATGCTTCTCTTTACTTTTATAAAACACCAAAATATCATAATTGAAAACCATCAAAATCTTGTCAAGGAACTCATGGAAAATTCTATTCATTAAGTCCATGAATAAATCAGGTGCATTGGTTAGCCCAAAAGGCATTACTACAAATTCATAATGGCCATATCTTGTACAGAACTCGGTCTTCGGAACATCTGCTTCCTTTAACTTCAACTGATGGTACCCCGATCTCAAGTCAATCTTTGAAAAATAATGAGCTCCCTGGAGCTAATCAAACAAATCATTGATATGAGGCAAAGGATATTTGTTCTTCACAATGATGTTATTAAAGGCTCTATAATCAATGAAAAGTCTCATTGAACCATATTTCTTTTTAACAAATAAAAGAGAAGCACCCCAAGGTGATGTGCTAGGTCGAATGAAACCTTTCTCTAATAAATCTTGCAATTGCTCCTTCAACTCTAAAAGTTCAATTTGAGCCATTCGATAAGGGGGTTTTGAAATTGGCTTCGCATCAGGAACTAAGTAAACAGTAAACTCAACTTCTCGATCTGGAATTATTCCAGGCAACTCATCAGGAAAAACATCAGGATACTCATTTACCACCGGCACATCATTAATCTAAACAGTTCCATTATTTTCAACGATGTGTTGAAGGTAACATTCATTTCCATCATTTACAAGTTTCTTGGCCTCTTGATAAGTTATCAACACTAAGGGTTCATTCTTGTACACAAACTGAAAGTCTTTCTGAAAAGAAACTTCTTTAGCTTTACATTCAATCTTAGCATGGTAAATAGAGATCCAATCCATACCCATGATAACATCAAACTCCACTAGAGGTAGAACAATAAGGTTTTCAAGTAGGTTCTTTGCACAGATTAGGATAGGAAGATTCTTATATATTCTCATTTCCTCAACATTTACCCCAGGTGTTTTTACAAAAAGTTCAGGAGTCATTTCTTGAGATGGTATTCCCATTTTAATAGAAAAAGTTTCAGAGATGAAAGAATGTGTAGACCTCGATTCAAACAACACACTAGCATAATCTGAAAAAACAAAGTACCTGATACAACATCATTTGATGGCCCGACATCAGCTGAAGTAGTTGTAAAGGATTTCACCACCCCTTTCTGCTTTTAGTCTAACTACTTCCCATCACTCAATCTCTTTTTCAAACACTCGTTTGCATAGTGACCCATCTCATTGCACTTAATACATTTCACTAACTGTAAATCAAATTTGGCCTTACCTTAACCTTGATCTTTTTCTGTGAAATCATGGGCCTTATGTCCCATCTTACCACATTGGTAGCACTTTACAGAATTCAGAAGACATTCCCCAGCATGTCTTTTGCAACATTTATCACAAACTGGAAACTTAGATTTCTTACCATCAGACTTTTTTAAAGAATTATTCTCTTTCTCCTGCCACCTTGGTCTCTTCTTCTGCTGGTAGTTATAGAACACTTGATCATCGACAAACTCCATTTCCACCTTCTCAGCACATCTAACAAGTATTTCATAACAATTAAACTCACGAGAAGCTAATGCCCTTCGATATTTTGTCTTTAATCCTGAGTAAAAACGATTGATTTTACTGTCAAGGTCTCGGATAAAATTTGGAGCATACCTTTCCAATCGAGTGAACCTTTCTTCATAGGTAGACACTGAGTCTTCCTATTGCCTCAATTACAAGAATTGTTTTTCCATCCTAAGTCGAACAGCCTTAGGAAAATAATTTTCAATAAACATAACTTTGAATTCATCCCAATCGAGAGCATCAATCTCATCAGCATCCCTGATATATTTAACCATCGACCACCACTAATCTGCTTCACCCTCCAAACGGTAAATAGCAAGACTAACCGTTTGATTTTCTGATCACCCCATGACACCATAATTCTTCTCCAGTGCTTTAATCCACCCTTCAGCTAGCACAGGGTCAGATGGTACTCTGAATGATGGGGATGTTGCCTCATGAAATGTTCCACCGCTGACATGTTCCTATGTGGTTGATCTGGCTGATCTCGTGTATGGATACCACCGCCATTTAACGCTTGAGTCAACTACACCATTACTACAACAAACTGTTCAGTTCCAATTCTGACCATCTCAGGATGCTGATTCAGAAGGTTATTTCCTTCTGCATGCCTTTCTAGCGCTGCTTCCCTGTTTCCTCTGCGGAAAACCGTTCTGAACAAACATGTCTTAGATAAAGAAACATGGTAATCTTCAAATACTATATCACTTCAATTTGACCATAAAAAACTATTTTTGGATAATCATTTAATAGATTTCTAACTCCTAATGTTATCTAAACCGACCTCTGATACCAACTATAAGGCCCTCGGCCTTAATCCTTATTTAATCTTGAGTTATTACAAGATTACACATTGAGGATGTTTTCAGGTTTAGAGTTTTAGAGAATTAGATCATAAAACATGCATTACATTCCACATATAAACAAAGTGGTTACATAAAGATAGTATTCTTCATTCCCATCAATGGAAACATATTTAAAATAAAACATGGATTCTTTCTTGACACTTCCTTGACACTATCATCATATCATGTACCTTTCCCTTGACCTGTGAAAAACATTTCAAAAAACTTGGGATGAGCATAAAAAGCTCAGTAAGGGATATAAAAATATGGAAAGGAAACAAGGGTACATATATACATAATAATGAAATCATACTTTACCCATAAAACATAATCACATTAACATACCTCATCAAATCATGAATAAATCAAAGAAATCATAAGACATAAAGGTAACTTGAGGCATTCATAACATTCTTACGTAGGGAGTAACACTCTTGGTTACGTTTGGAATACCCATCACAGTATATTCCATAGATCTCTTCGGAGAATCCCTAACATTTCACTCCTTCACGTTACCCAATGCATTGGAGAGCTATATCGGGCTCACCCACCCTTAGTTTATCACGAAACCATCCGTCTTCATAATAATGACCAAGAACCTCAACATAATCGTATCACATAAAACATGCATAAAAGAAACATAACATTTACACCTTTCAATCACAAGATATCAATACAACACATTGATATAAAAACATTTTGAAAACCATTTTCAATATCAAAATAAAATAAAAGTAAAACATGTTATTTATTTTTCTTTTAAAAAAATGTATGGCTTGTAGAGGAATCCGAAACTCAAATAATGGTCACGGCAGTAGAGAAGTCATTGTCGCCGCATACGTACGAAAAAAAATCCCTTTTGTTGTTCAGTAAATGCTTCTTATAGAAAATATTCCTTTTGAATAAACGTAAAAGTCAAAGGGGTTTATACACCATATAAAATATTTTTGTGTATAAAACAAAACATGCCTCAATGAAAGGAGATTGAGACGAAGTCCCATACCTCGGGCCCGACTTGACTCGATTGTTCTTTAAAGTCCTGAATAATAAACTTCAGTTAATTACTACATGCATAAGTACCTTTTTCAAGTTCATTATTCCTTTTATATCACTTATTTCCATGTCATGAACACTATGTAATTATTTAAGTTAACAATGTTTGTTTTGTCGATATTTGGTCCTTAAGTCGAAAGTGGAATTCTTACAATTACATGTTGTTCGTGTATCCATTCTATCCAGAATTATAATCATGATGTATATATCATATATATCCAGTATATACATGCATTTATAATATTACATAATCATTTAGAGGTAAAAATGAAATGCACCGTTCATGGAGACGGTAAGCCGTACGTACGCATGAACGCTACTTTCATTTATATTTCATATTTTATAGAATGGATTAATAATGATATAAAGTTATATTATAATTCCAATATAATATCATATATAATATCATAGTTCAATCATTTATATGTCCCACATATGGTATTTAACGAATCAAATCACTTTGAGGGGGCGGTAGTCCGCACTTCCTTAAATGAAGATATCATGTTCACCCATAATGGAAACCATAAAGGTATGAAAAAAATGAAAAATAAAGAAGCTTAAGGAAAACATAAACATATTATATATCATATATAAATATAGTGACATCTTAATGGCCACATTTGAAGGTGTTAAAAGAATGTTGAACAATCATCGTTTCAGGAGGCATAAATTCACCATCCACGGAAACAGTATGTCCTTTAACCATTAGATGTAGGTGTGTGTAAGTGTTGCTCGAATACTTATTATAAACACATCCTAGTATATTGAAGATACTAGAGTTATTACAATATAAATGAATAAAAAGAGTTTAGGGGGTTGGAGAAGCAAAATAAAACAAAAGGACTCAAGTGAAGACATTACCTTAAAATCGGGTTACCCCCTTTGGTTTGAGATCAAAGGCTTCCTTGTGAAGACTTCTGCCCAAAGTGAGGCTTCAAGGAGTAAGATAGGGATGTGGAGAGACAAAATGGGTAGGGTTTGGCCAATCCAAAGGCTTTGGGAGTGTGGGTAAGGAGGTAGAGGTGGGGGCCTTTTATAAGAGGAGAGGAGGGGCACTCTTGGAAAGTAAAGAAATGTTACTTTATTTAAAGATGATTTTCGGATTCAAAAGGTCCCACATTGATGTAATTAGAGGGTAAGGTGATAAGGGTTCGAAATAGACCCATTAAATAGGTTTTGGACATGTGTAGTAATAGATCTTACATTATCATTTCATTTTATTTAAATCCTTTATTAATGAGGTAATTGCTGCATCATCATGATGTCATAAATAATTTAATTTATTTAAAGTATAAAAGTTATTAAAAAAATACTATGATGTAGGAAATCTTTTTAAAATTACAATGAATATTTATAGTCTAAAATATCATCTATTTATACAAAATTAAAAATGTTTTAATCAGGTGATACATTCTTTTTATATTTACTTTCTATAAAAAAAATAAAAAGATAACAAGTCGCATTCCGAAAAAGTGATTCCATGGGGTCCCCAAGTATAGCACAAGACATCCCATGGTAGGCCATGAGACAAACAGTAGAATTAGGACACATGTTGGTGTCATTGTTTTATTATTATGATATTATTTTATTATCCTTAACTACCCGATTACTCATTTATCAAGACAATTAAAGATAATTACCGTCGTTACTATTCATAATGTCCAAAAACAAAAGAGTCTTGATTACATAATTTGGACCTTATGATTTCTAATATGTAATCCATTTTACCAAATTACAAACACATAAATTGCAATAGTTGATTTAAAAATAATTCCCGTTGTCAAAACAAATAGCGGGTTTTTTTGAAACAATATCTATGAAAAGTTTGGCATTAGTTTATGCCCAATTCCAAAGTAAAATTAATCATAATGACCACCATTGGATTAAATGGTAAAAATTTATTCTAATTTAACTTTAAAACCAATTCAAAAGATAATCTAATCATATATATAAATTAGATTAAAAAGCATTTTTGATGTAAAATGCAGTATTTTTCACTATACATTAAAAAAAAGAACATTGTCAGAATAATACCAAAAATTCACACAAAGTAAATTTTTGTGTCCCAATAATAAAGAATAAGTTTATTTTGAAAAACATAGCTTATAAAATTGTCAAAAGATAGATTTAAAAATGGTTTTCCATCAAAAGGCAGTAAAACAATCTTTTAAAAAATATTAGTGTATTCCATGATTAAGATTGGATTTATTTTCATTTTAAGCCTCTAAAACACTATATAATTCATTAATAGACATAGATAAAAATATCTATTATTCATTACATACTTGGGATATTACATCCTCCCCCCCTTTATAAATTTGCGTCCCCATAATTTATTTACTTATCGAACAAATGAGGGACTTATCCCTCATTGCATTTTCATATACCCATGATGCCTCTTCCATCATGTGGTTTTTTCACAAAACCTTTACCTGATTAATCACCTTATTTCGTAACACTTGCTTTCTATGGTCAAGAATCTGGACTGGATGTTCCTCATAAGATAGGTTCTCTTCCAGCTGAACTACCTCTGGACTCAAAACATGAGATGGATCTGGCATATACTTTCTCAACATCGAAACGTGAAAAACATTGTGTACCTGAGATAAACTCAGTGGTAAAGCCACTCGGTATGCAACTGATACAACTCTCTCCAGAATTTCATATAGTCCAATGAACCTTGGACACATCTTTCCTTTCTTACTAAATCTTATCACACTTTTCCATGGTGAGACTTTGAGAAAAACATGATCACCTACCTCAAAAGTTAGATCCTTCCTCCTATTGTCTGTATAATTCTTCTGCCTACTCAGAGCTGTTCTCATGTGTTTCTAAATCAGCTGAACTTTTTCTGCTATCTCTTCTACCAATTCTGGTCCCATCTACTTCCTTTCACTCACTTCATCCCAAAAAGCTGGAGTTCGACACCGCTTCCCGTATAACGCCTCAAATGGTGCCATCTGTATACTGGAATGAAAACTGTTATTATATGAAAATTAAACCAAAGAAATATGTTGGTACCAACTTCCCTGATAATACATCGAACAAGCTCGTTGAATATCCTCCAAGGTATGAATTGTTCGTTCTAACTGACCATCTGATTGAGGATGAAATGCTATACTAAAATTTAATTCAGTATCCAATGACTTCTGAAGGAATTTCCAAAAGTTAGAAGTGAACCTGGGATAACGATCAGATACAATGGAGAGGGGAACTCCATGTAACCTGACTATCTCTTTAAGATACAAACGGGAAAGTTGATCTAGTGAAAAAGTATCTCGTATAGCAAGGAAATAAGCAGATTTAGTCAAGCGATCAACAACAACCCAGATTTCATTATTACCTCGAGAGGTCCTCGGTAATCGCACAACAAAGTCCATGGATATATTCTCCCATTTCCACTCTGGCACTGGTAAAGGCTGAAACATCCCTTTTGATAACTGCCGCTCTGCGTTAACCTGTTGACAAATCAAAGACTTCATAGTAAAATCAGAAATATCTCTTTTCATTCCATCCCACCAGTAATACTCCAGCAGATCTTTGTACATCTTAGTACTGCTAGGATGAACTGAAAATAGAGAACTATGAGCTTCACATAATAACTCTCTCTTCAACTATGAATCACATGGCACACACAATCTCTTCCCAAATCTCAAAACACAATCACTATCAATGTTAAATTCATGCAACATACCTTTCATAACCAGCTCTACCTTTTTCTGCAACTCACTGTCTTGCATCTGTGCTTGCTTGATTCTGTCTGATAGAGAAGATTTCACTGATACCTGGAACAAAACAGAAGAACATACTGCACCAACAACATCTATGACAATGTTCATCAAATCCTTAACCAAAGGATAACGTTTCAAATGCAACATTGTTAATGAAGCATTACTTTTTCAACTCAAATCATCAACCACTTTATTTGCTTTTCCCGGATGGTAATGAATTCTACAATCATAATCCTTGATTAATTCCTGCCATCTCCTCTGTCTCATGTTCAACTCTTTCTGAGTGAATATATACTTTAAACATTTGTGATCAGTATATATTTCACACTTTACTCCAGACAAATGATTCCTCCAAATTTTTAAAGCGAAAACAATAGTAGCTAATTCCAAATCATGAGTAGGGTAATTTACCTCATGATTTTTCAACTGTCGTGAAGCATAAGCAATTACCTCATCATTCTGCATTATGACGTAACCAAGTCCTTTAAATAAAGCATCACTGTATATAACAAACTCACCATTCTTGGAAGGTAGTGCCAAAACTGGAGCATTCCCCAATATTCTTTTCAATTCCTGAAAACAATCATCACATTATTTTTTCCAGATAAACTTAACACCCTTCCAAGTTATCTTAGTCATTGGACTATATAACCATGAAAAATTTCTAACAAACCTTCGGTAATAGCCTCCCAAACCAAGGAAGCTACAAATCTTAGTTATATTTGTTGGTCTTGGCCAGTCTTCCACAACTTTTGTTTTTGCAGGATCAACGGTTATCCCATCTTTAGAAACAATGTGACCAAGGAAAGAAATTTGTTGCAACAAAAAATCACACTTGCTGAATTTTCCATAAAGTTTATTTTCTTTTAAGGTTTGAATGATAACCCTTAAATTTCTTTCATGCTCCTCTTTACTTTTAGAAAACACCAAAATATCATCAATGAAAACCACCAAAAAGATATCAAAGAACTCAGGGAAAATTCTATTCATTAAGTCCATGAATACATCAGGTGCATTGGTTAGCCCAAAAGGCATTACTACAAATTCATAATGGCCATATCTTGTATGGAACTCGGTCTTCAGAACATATGCTTCCTTTAACTTCAGCTGATGGTACCCCGGTCTCATGTCAATCTTTGAAAAATACTGAGCTCCCTGGATCTGATCAAACAATTTATAGATATGAGGTAAAGGATATTTGTTCTTAACAGCGATGTTATTAAAGGCTCTATAATCAATTCAAAGTCTCATTGAACCATCTTTCATTTTAACAAATAAAACAGAATCACCCCAAGGTGATGTTCTAGGTCGAATGAAACCTTTCTCTAATTAATCTTGCAATTGCTCCTTCAACTCTAAAAGTTCAATTTGAGCCATTCGATAATGGGGTTTTTAAATTGGATTAGCATCAGGAACTAAGTCAACAGTAAACTAAACATCCTGATCTGGTATTATTCCAGACAACTCATCAGGATAAACATCAGGATACTCATTTACCACTGGCACATCATTAATCTAAACAGTTCCTTTATTTTCAATGATGTGTGCAAGGTAACATTCATTTCCATCTTTTACATGTTTCTTGGCCTCTTGATAAGTTATCAACAGTAAGGGTCCATTCTTGTACACAAACTGAAAGTCTTTATGAAAAGAAACTTATTTAGCTCTACAGTCAATAATAAAATGGTAAATAGAGAGTCAATCCATACCCAGGATAACATCAAACTCTACTAGAGGTAGAACAATAAGGTTTGCAAGTAGGTTCTTTCCATAGATAAGGATAAGAAGATTATTATAAATTCTTTTTGCCTCAACATTTCCCCCATGTGTTTTTACCAAAAGTTCAGGAGTCATTTCTTGAGATGGTATTCCTATTTTACTAGAAAAAGTTTCAGAGATGAAAGAATGTGTAGACCCCAAATCAAACAACACACTGGCATAATCTGAAAAAACAAAGTACCTGATACAACTTCATTTGATGGCCCGACATCTGCTGAAGTAGTTTCAAAGGATTTCACCACCCCTTTATTCTTGTAGTCTAACTTCTTCCCATCACTCAAGCTCTTTGTTGGACACTCGTTTGCATAGTGACTCATCTCATTGCACTTAAAACATTTCACTAACTGTAAATAAAATTTGGTCTTACCTTCACCTTGATCTTTTCAAGTCCAATCATAAGCCTTATGTCCCATCTTACCACATCGGTAGCACTTTCTAGAATTCAAAAGACATTCCCCAGTATTCCTTTTTCCACAATTATCACAAAATGGAAATTTAGATTCCTTAATATCATACTTTTTTGAAGAATTCTTCCCTTTCTCCTTCCACCTTGGTCTCTTCTTCTGCTGGTTGTTATAGAACAGTTGATCATCAGCAAACTCCATTTCCACCTTCTCAGCACATCGAATAAGCTTTTCATAACTTTTAAACTCACGATAAGCTAACGCCGACTGATATTTTGGCTTTAATCCTGAGTAAAAACGATTGATTTCACTATCAAGGTCTTGGATAAAATTTGGAGCATACCTTACCAATCGAGTGAAACATTCTTCATAGGTAGCCACTGAGTCTTCCTCTTTCCTCAATTCCAAGAATTGTTTTTCCATCCTAAGTCGAACAGCCTTAGGAAAAATACTTTTCAAAAAACATACATTTGAATTAATCCCAATCGAGAGCATCAATATCATCAGCGTCCCTGATATTTTTAACCAACGACCACCACTGATCTCTTTCACCCTCTAAATGGTAAATAGCAATACTAACCGTTTGATTGTATGAGCACCCCATGACAACATAAATCTTCTCCAGTTCTTTAATCCACCATTAAGCTAACACAGGGTCAGATGATCCTCTAAATGTGTGGGATGTTGCTTCATGAAATGTTCCACCACTGACATGTTTATTTGCGGTTGATTTGGATGATCTCATGTATGGATACCACCACCATTTATCGCTTAAGTCAACTTTTCCATTACTGCAACAAATAGTTCAGTTCCAATTCTGACCATCTCAGGACGCTGATTCGGATGGTTATTTCCTTCTTCATGCCTTCCTTGCACTGGTTCCCTATTTCCTCTGCGGAAAACCATTCTGAACAAACATGTCTTAGATGAAGCAACATAGTAATATTCAAATACTATATCACTTCAATTTGAACAAAAAAAATATTTTTGGATAACCATTTAATAGAATTCTAACTTTTAAAATTATCTAAACCGACCTCTGATACCAACTATAAGGCCCTCTGCCTTAAACCTTACTTAATCTTGAGTTATTAAAAGATTACACATTGAGGATCTTTTCAGGATTAGAGTTTTATAGAATTAGATAATAAAACATGAATTACATTCAACATACAAACAAAGTGGTTACATAAAGATAGTATTCTTCTTTCCCATCAATGGAAACATATTTAAAATAAAACTTGGATTCTTCTTTGACACTTCCTTGACACTATCATCATATCATGTACCTTTCCCTTGACCTGTGAAAAACATTTCAAAAAACATGGGATGAGCATAAAAATCTCAGTAAGGGATATATAAATATGGAAAGGAAACATGGGTACATATATACATAAGAATTAAATCATAATTTACCCATAAAACATAAGCACTTTATCATACCTCATCAAATCATGAATAAATCAAAGAAATCATAAGACATAAAGGTAACTTGAGGCATTCATAACATTCTTACGTAGGGAGTAACCCTCTTGGTTATGTTTGGAATACCCATCACAGTATATTCCCTATATCTCTTCGGAGAAACCTTAACGTTCCACTCCTTCACGTTACCCAATGCATTGGAGAGCTATATCGGGCTCACCCACCCTTAGTTTATCATGGAACCACCCATCTTCATAATAATGCCCAAGATCCTCAACATAATCATATCACATAAAACATGCATAAAAGAAAACATAACATTTCAACCATTCAATCACAAGATATCAATACAACACATTGATATAAAAACATTATGAAAACCATTTTCAATACCAATATAAAATAAAAGTAAAACATGGTATTTATTTTTCTTTAAAAAAAGGTATGGCTTGTAGAGGAAGCCGAAACTCAAATAATGGTCACGGCAGCGGAGAAGTCATTGTCACTGCATATGTACGACAAAAACATTCCATTTGTCGTTTAGTAAACACTTCATATAAAAAAGATTCCTTTTGAATAAATGTAAAAGTCAAAGGGGTTTATACACCATATAAAAGAAGGTTGTGTATCAAACAAAATATGCCTCAATGAAAGGAGATTGAGACGAAGTCCCATACCTCGGGTCCGACTTGACTCGATTGTTATTTAATGTCCCGAATAATAAAATTGAGTTAATTTATACTTGCTTAAGAACCTTTTATAAGTTCATTATTCCTTTTATATCACTTATTTCCATGTCATGAACACTATGTAATTATTTATGTTAATAATGTTTGTTTTGTCGATATTTGGACCTTAAGTCGAAAGTGGACTTCTTACAATTAAATGTTGTTCGTGTATCCCTTATATCCATAATTATAATCATGATGTATATATCATATATATCCAGTATATACATGCATTTATAATATTACATAATCATTTAGAGGTAATACATGAAATGCACCGTTCACGGAGACGGTAAGCAGTACGTACGCATGAACGCTACTTTCATTTCTATTTCGTATTTTATAGAATGGAATCATAATGTTATAATGGTATGTTATAATTCCAGTATAACATCATATATAATATCATAGTTCCATCCTTTATACGTCCCACATATGGTATTTAATGAATCAAATCATTTTGAAGGGGTGGTAGTCTGTACTTCCTTAAATGAAGATATCACGTTCACCCATAATGGAAACCATAAAGGTATTCCCAAAATAAATAATACAGAAGCTTAAGGAAAACATAAACATATTATATATCATATATAAAATAGTTACATCTTAATGGCCACCTTTGAAGGTGTTAAAAGAATGTTGAACAATCATCATTTTGGGAGGCATAAATTCACCATCCACAGAAACAATATGTCATTTAACCATTAGATGTAGGTGTGTGTAAGTGTTGCTAGAATACTTATTATAACAAAACCCTAGTATATTTAAGATACTGGAGTTATTACAAAAGAAATGAATAAAAATATTTTAGGGGTTTGGAGAAGAAAAATAAAACAAAAGGACTCAAGTGAAGACATTACCATAAAATCGGGTTACTCCCTTTGGTTTTAGCTCAAAGGCTTCCGTGGGAAGACTTATGCCCAAATTGAGGATTCAAGGAGTAATAGAGGGATGTGGAGAGACAAAATGGTCTGGGGTTGGCCGAGCCAAAGGCTTTGGGATTGTGGGTAAAGTGGTAGTGGTGGGGGCCTTTTATAAGAGGAGAGGAGGGAACTCTTGGAAAGTAAAGAAATGTTACTTTATTTGAAGATGATTTTCGGATTCAAAAGGTCCCACATTGATATAATTCTAGGGTAAGGTGATAAGGGTTCTAAATCCACCAATCCAATAGGTTTTGGACATGTGTAGGTCCAAGATTTTACATTATCATTTCATTTTATTTAAATCCATTATTGATGAGGTAATCGCTGCATCATCATGATGTCATAAATAATTTAATTTATTTAAAGTCTAAAAATTATGAAAATACTACTATGATGTAGGAAATAGTTTAATCTTTTTAATGAATATTTATAGTCTAATATATCATCTTTTTAGACAAAATAAAAAATGTTTTAATCAGGTGATACAATCTTGTTATATTTACTTTATTTAAAAAATATAAAAAGATAACAAGTCACTTTCCACAAAAGTGATTCCATGGGGTCCCAAAGTTTGGCACAAGACATCCCACAGTCGTCCAAGAGACAACCAGTAGAATTATGACACATGTTGGTGTCATTTGTTTATTATTATGATACAATTTTATTATCCTTAACTGCCCGATTACTCATTAATCAAGATAATTAAAGATAATTACCATCGTTACTATTCATAATGTCCAAAAACAAAAGAATCTTGATTAAATAATTTGGAACTTATGATTCCAAATATGTAATCCATTTTACCAAATTCCAAACACAGAAATTGCAATAATTTATTTAAAAGTAATTCCCGTTGTCAAAACAAATAGCGGGTTTTTTTGAAATAATATCTATGAAAAGATTGGTATTAGTTTATGCCCAATTCCAATGTGAAATTAATCCTAATGACCACCATTGGATTACATGGTAAAAATATATTCTAATTTAACTTTGAAACCAATTCAAAATATAATCTAATAATATAAATAAATTAGATTAAAAAGCAGTTTTGATGTAAAATGCAGTATTTTTCACTATTCATTAAAAAAAGAACATTGTCAGAAAAATACCAAAAAATCACACAACTTAAATTTTGATATCCCAATCATAAAGAATAAGTTTATTTTGACAAACATAGAATATAAAATTGTCAAAATATAGATTTAATAATGGTTTTCCATCAAATGGCAGTAAAACAATCTTTTCAAAAATATAGTGTATTCCATGCTTAAGATTGGATTTATTTTCATTTTAAGCCTCTAAAACACTATCTAATTCATTAATATACATATATAAAAATATCTATTATTCATTACTTACTCGGAATGTTTCAGGTCATCCATTTACTTCATCATGTACTCCTACTATTAGGTAAAGCTTGATTATATTAATATAATTCCAAAAATACCTAGATAATAATAGGAAAAAAAATATATAGATTTAACACCAGAGTTACTATAAATAATAATGTTTTCAAACTATAACTAATCATATTAGAATATAAAAATATCTTTTACTTTAGTTATTAATGTTGATTCCTTCATATCACTTACTGGTCATCATTGGTCATGAAACCACAAGAATTTTATTACATTTGTATGTATCATTTTATTTAACAATGTTCTTCTTCGACTCTCTCTTACCAATTTATTGACTAAACATTTGTATCTATCACCATTGATGTTACAATATATTGGTATAGATTTTTTTTCTATATCATATACCATTTGTATATTTTTATCAATTCTCTATGAAATCAACTAATTCTAATATACCTAAAATTCATATTCATATTTCATCAATGAATATATAGTTTATATTTACCATGGATTGTATCTCCCACTTAATCCATCACCGCTAAGTAATATAAACACCTTGGGGATATGGGTGAAATTAAAAATACTATATTAAATGATTATGGTTGGTGTTGTGAACTAATATATTACATCTTACTCTCATGCATTTTTTCGTAGGAATAATTCATTCAATGATACCACTATTTCATTTTTCCTCAGGAATATGTTATTTCTCATACATTCTTTACTATTTATTCATATATATTATATGATTATTAATATATTAAGTGATTACAATAATAAATGCTTCCAAAATATTGATAACAGGACATCCCATGTTCTTCTTTCATGACATGGTATTCAATTCATTAGTAAAACTAATCTATCCAGTGAAACATCCATTTTTCAATGAATCAACTTTGAAATATATGATTATAATTTTATATATATGGGGATCCACGATTTTTATCCTCTAACATCATAGTATTACTGATAAAACCACTTATTAATTCATATTTCATGCCATATATTATGTACAGATAATTCATATAAAGTTTGTTTTATATTTCTGACCTTTCTTATGACAAAAAAATTACATTTTTTATGATAGAAACAAAATTCTTCATCATTAAAAATGATTCTATTTCTTTAAAATCCACTTTGAAACTGATGATATATACCCCTTTAGTCTTATTTTCTCACTATACTTTGTTTATTTCATTCCATGATAGATGCATTAAATAATAAACCAATTATACTTATGGAATCCACTTTTTTTCTTTAAGATCTTTTAACACTATAAATTAATTTTTTACTACAATAGATATTTCATTCCTCCTTTTAGGTCTCCTTCTAATCATGGAAGTGAGAGGCTTATTAGTGATCCTTTAAAATAATTTTTATTAAAAAACTTTATATATAACTATGGTTAGGATAAATATAAAATCTCTTAATTAAATATTACATCATATAATATTTATCTTTTCAGATGTGGTTGTAGTATGTATTTCTCATTTGCTGAGTTGTATAGATTCTATAAATACACTCATATTTTTTTATAATCATCTAAAAAATATATTTTTTATTTCAATTTTTTCTCAAAAATATTTCTAATATTTTTAGTAGAACTAAATTTACTTTCTTCAATTTTATATTATAATAATTACTATTAATAACATATGGTTCTCTCTATGACGATTTATTTTTTATTGATTCTTATAACATAAAACTCTACCTCATGCTTCTTAATACTCACATATTTTTCTAACAGTTGCCTATATAAAATCTGAATGTGAGAATTATTTTCAATATGATCAATTGTTACTCTGTATTTATACTTCTCTCAATGAAATAATTGATTCATCAATAATTTTCCTTTTTATATTCATAAGTCTAACTCATGAACAATTTCACCAATTATATAACTTGGTTCCTTAATTTTTATTTTTTATTATTTTTGTAGACTCCTTTAAAGAAATTAATTCCCCTATTAACATTCTATTATCTTCATTTAAATCATCAATTTAATTAGATATATTTTCACCATATACCTTCATGAATTTTACTTTACTCTTAATAAAATTAAATTTTTTAATTTTATTACATGAAAAATATCTGGATTATCAAATTATGTTATCATCACATTTCTACTATCATTTTGCAAACATTTCAGTGGTATAAAACCTTAATTTTATAATTTATAAGAATCATTTTTATAGAGTTAGATTCAGTAAAACATAAATAATATAATTTTTCACCTTCCTGGAAAATCATGATTTCACTAAAATACTATCCTTATTCATCTAGTTAGTATTTATTTTAGAAAAATTAATTTATTCTTCCAAAATATACATATCCATATTTTCAATTAGTTCAGATTCTATACTTGTTGAAAAAACACAATCATTATCATTCAACGTAATTTCTTAATTATAAGAATATTCTAGATTCAACAAAATTTATTTAGAAGTATTTTTTATAGATATCATATTGAATATGTCTTATTTAAGTGTATCCATTAGTTTCTTCATATCATAGTAATCAATATCTATATTTTTTATCCATTTAATCTACCATTCCATGTTAATTTATTAACAAAACATAAAAACTAAAAATTATGATAGATTCAAACATATACTTCTAAAAAAGACAAGAAATCATTTTTTTAATTATAAAATTTACTTCTAGAAAATAGAGGAACACTCATTTCAAGATCTATGTCATTCATAATCATTAAAACACTACAAACTAGATATTTAAACATGAATTTAAAATAAAATATATTATCTCTAATACAAATTTTATTAACCAAGGATGTTATAAGATGAGGTTGGGGGTGATTTATGGTGTCATAATATTTATAATTTTTCATTTTTCATAGTAATTTTCAAAAAATATAACTATACCTTATTAGAATGAACACTTAGACGACCTATCTATTATTTTATTACTCTATATAATCATATATATATATATATTTATTTATTTCAAGGATAAAAAATATTTCATATAGTTCACCAACAATGGGATACGTCCAATTAACATAAAACCAACATTTTATTAGTGTACAAAAATACATTATGAATCCATGTTTAGTGGATTAAATGGTTTGGGTAAGGCCTCCCATCATGAATTGTCATTTCCTATACAAGTATAGTTAAGATTACATCTCACCAAGGGTCACACCCTCTTATTCTACATCATACTCTAATTTATTATAGATATTATTTTTTATACCTATACATGTCCCCTAACTATAATGAATTAATGGTCATCTATATGAGACAACCCAATGAATTCCAAATGATGCTCCAAAATTCCACACCCTAAATTGAAAAACATATCAGGATAAATGTTTAAACATCGATGCTATATCATTTTCCACAATAATCCTCAGTTTAATTTTTACCATCAAAAGATATTTACATAAAATAATTCTAATACATGAATTATCTATTTCACGATCTTTATAAATATTCTTTGTAAAATCATTACCTTAAATAATGTGCACAATACTCTTACATCTTCAAAATTTGATTAATAATGAAACAATTCAGTCTGAAACAACATAATCAACCTAAATTTATATCTTCAATAAGGCTCACATTAATTACATCCTTCCTAGATCTTATAATAAATATTTCCCATTGTTCCCTGTATTCTATTTCCTATATTTTCTCTGAATATATTTGTCATTATATTGAGTAAAATGTTTTTTTTCTTTCAATAATTTGAATTTAAAATTATAAAATACAATTTATGCCAATATCCCATAGCCAACCATTTTAATTCATCTTTTTTATTTATTAAATAAATATATACAATTTAATATTGAATAGGTAGTTATTGGTTTACCAAATAACCAGCAAATCTTCATGAGATAATTGTATCATTAATTATATTTCAAATCCCCATTATGAAAAAATTAGAGTGAAACATAATACATCATAGTGTAACATGTCAATTTATCCTTCCACTTACTCCAACCACTAGATGGTTCATGGTGTGATGTAATACTACATATAGGATATTCCAATATATTATAAATCCAATCAAAGACTCCAAAATCATTAAATTATTGGATTTCTATAGATTTAAATCATTGATTGGTCACCTCCTCTTTAGAGATCGGTAATGAATTCATGGGGAAATGCCCCAATAGAATGTACCACTATATCATAAAAAATTTACCTCGTGTAATGGTCTTCATCCTTGATACATATAACATATAAATGATGAAACATTTAAAACTACCGAAATATCATTTTTTGTGAAGCCTATTATTTCACATAATCTGATATAAATATATAAATCTATAAATGTAAAACATTATTACATCAATTAAATTATTTATATATTATTTTGTTTTATTTTATTTTATTTTTTATTTTCTAGTCTCTATCATCATACATAACATAACAAATGATATCAGGCCCTAATCCTTCCTTTTCCAAAAACATCCAAAATCTCTTTTAGTCACCTCAAAAAGACATCTAATCATCACCACGTGATTCATTTTAAGCTCTAACTCTTTCCAAATATATATTATAGTTTAAGAATCATATTAAACATCATTAATATCTTTTTACTACCTTAATAACCTTATAGAAAATTCTTTCATCAACTATCAATCATAAGAGTACTAAAATTAAATTATAGAAAATAGTTTTATATCTAATTAATAATTCGTATTGTTATTTAAAAATCAATGAATATACTTGTGACATAAACCAACCCACTAGAGCTCCACCTAGGTCTGTAATAAGTTGGGTTTTCCATCCTGATCCCTCCTATAATCAGCCAGGGGTCGGTGATTAGCATTATGTAGGAATATCAATGATATTGGGGGCCTTAAACTAATATACTTTACATAAACATACATCTCCATAAACACTAATGAAATTTTGAATAATAAATAGCTGGAATAATAAATTCATCCCTAACCTCTAAGAATATATGAAAGTGTAAATAGAATACATCAAAAATAAAATAGGAAAAAACAAATTTCCAATAACTTGTAGAATAGTAAAACTTAACATCTAATAATATTACTATCTCCACATTAAAACACATAAAAATATCTCCATCCGAGCTAACACAAACACTAGGAACCACTATGAACAACCCACCCCTTCCCCATCAAGATCCTTACTCAATAGCATGTCTTATCCATAAGAAACTATGTGTGTAGGAAATTCCCATGTAGGTGTGATTATATACACACTAAGTATGATACCCTAAAAATAAAAAAATTATATAAGGAATCAAGAATGATATAAGAAGAATAACGCCATAAAAAATGGGGCCAAAAGTAAGATCCGATATATACTTATCCAAGGACCCAGGTAATCTATTAAATTATCACACCTCATGGTCACCCAAATGAATATCATTTTTATATATATCCATTGATATATAACATAAAAAATGTAATCCATGAGACATATTAGGAAACTCCATAAGAGAAATACACACATATCTAGAATAAACCTTGGTTAAAAGGATTCAACTCGTAAATAAATGATCATACCTCGGCCTCATGGGAAACATGACACTATTTATATTTTCATATAGATAAATATTAACATACCTAAGTGATGGATATAGAATACCTAACCATGTACAGTGAAGGTTAATAAGGTATCATTACCCTAGGACCAATGGGGGATACCCGGACCTATTCAGAACTGACCAATAGGGGTAAATATAACCTAAGAAGTAGTATGGGATACATGTAAATATATTTGGAAAATAAATTACTCTCAAATCTATATTCCTGAAGTTGATTAGACAGATGCCAAATTCCAATCCCAACTATGGAAACAAGGGTTCTATTTTGTCTTAGAAATTTTATACAATATACTCTAGGGTTACATGTCAGGTGAGACCTTAGAGGTAAATGATGTGTGCCTCATATTCCTGAGTTTTTTACCATTGAGGGTGTATGTCCTATAACCCAACTCACATGACATTTGAGGTGACATGGGTTACCTATTCCTGGTACATTTTAACCTACCCAAAAAAGGCATCACATGGTGTCTGATTCTGTCACATGGTGTGTTGTATTTATCTCTATCCATAAATACTAGTGCTGCATCTATGAGCCATATAGTCTGAATTATTCCAAAACTACATGCTACATAGTCATATTTTCATTAGAAAGTCTACAAATTCAATTAATATCCTATACTTTTTGAAACATCAACATATTCTAGAACCAATAATTCCTAAATCTTCCATCAACTACATTTCTAAGGATATTACATCTTTTAAAACTGAATTCATAAATTTTATTTTTGAAATCAAGATCCTTTGATGAGGTTTTATTAACTCGCTTAAACTCCTCCTCATAAAATTACACATCCTCTTCAAAATATAATTATGTGACCACCCTATATGATAACACTATAAATTATTATCTTTACTTTCACCTCAATCATGAAACATGTATTCGAATTAATGAATCAAAAAATGAATAACAATTCACAAAAAAACTATCCATTAGTAAGGATAGCCGAACCACTAGAAAATTTAATTTCATGATGAAAAAAAATAAAATAGAGGGAGAAATACCAAAACCAAAAAATATGAGTAATCTATGATTAATGTGAATTATTTATCAATTTTTCACTGATGGGAAAAAAATCATTGTGTTCTTTGGAAATATCAAATAAAATGAATTTCAAATTGTAAATTCTTAGAAAAAGTGAATTAATAGGAACATAAAAAGTAAATCATGAATTCAATTATAAGGAAATAAATACATGATAAAAATGATATAAATAATGGTAAATTAATAAATAAATCCAATTCAAAATAGTATTTATGGAGTGATCACTAGTGAATAATCTACTCAGAAGTGAAATTATAAGAAATCATATAGTGTTCATCATTGATGAAGGAAAATTTCCATGATCATCTAACATGTTCTATACCATGGGGATCTCCCTTAAATACTACCACTATGTTTTGTATATAACAACAGTAGATTATCTAAAAAGTGATTAAATAGATATTTTCTATGGTGGACCAATTCATTATACAATTAATTAATTAATCAATCAATCATTTATTCTACCTGCAACTACACACTACCTGAAAACTCACAATTGAAAAAAATATGTTAGTCGTAGTATAAATCTTGAATTTTGGAATTAATCATATTCTCATATTCTCCATTCGAGACTAAATCCAATATAAAATCCATTATCTATAAAATTTTCATGAGTAAGGGTTATTTTATTTTATAACTTTAATATATCAAAATTAGGGCCCTAAGATAGTCAAATCTCTAATTCACCTCCACTAAAATATATATAATTATTATTTAATATTTTATAATTACCCAATCATAAAAAATATATATATTACAATTAATATGAATTATTACATTATCATGTCATCAACATATTTGAAAATTTCTAATTATAATTCTAAATAACTATCAAGATACCTTAACAAATAATTCCCAAAAAACACCCAACAACATTAATCATTGTTTTTATTATATCAATAACTCAAAACACTCATAAATATTAGTCTTAAATAGTGTGTTCAACCCATCATTCAACCACTTAATTATTTTTAATATATCAAAAAATCAACCTCATGGTGGTAACTCCATAAAAGTTTTTTACTTCAAAAAAAGCATTAGCACATTAAAATTCTAAACCTTATATAACACATAAATAGTGATAATTGACTATTAACGTTACATAAATTCATATTCATATTCATGAACAAAGAAACTCAAATATAATTTTTTTCAATAAATAATAATTTAATAGAAGAATAAAGCTTGATTATAATTATTTTATAGGGAAAAATTAATATGAATAATTTTCTATTTTAGTTGATTTTTTAATCATAATTAACTACTTATGATTCTAGTGGAACATTTGTTTTTTTCAGGACATGTTGTAAAGGGCCTTCCTCGATCTTTCTCATTATTGGGGTTATATTATAAATCATTGTTTCTCTTCCTTTCCATTTAACCTCTTAATTTATGATTTTTCTATATTATTTTAGTAACTTCTATTGAGTTATACCATTTTATTATCCTTTTAATTTCTAATGATATTTGTGACTATCTAGTTACCTTCCAAAATATTTCATTTAATTTATCTTAGGAAAGTGAATAGTTCTATTTATTCTTATATTTCATGTTCCACTCCAATAAAAATTACATTCATTCAATGATTTCCAATAACCAATATTATTTTTATATAAAATGTGTTTTATCTTTTTATTTTTGATATAAACTATTGTTCTTTCTATTTTATTGATAATATTATTAATTTCTTAATGGTTTGTGGACTGTAATTTTAAAACTTCATCCTTGAATTTTATTTTTATATCTTGCTTCAATATGATATATATTTTTTGTAAACCATGTCATTATTTATCAATTATTGAAAAAAAATATTTAAAAACTTTCTCTATTGGGATTCTACATGATACCTTGATTATTAATTATTTACATATATATTATATTAACCATTTCTTTCGCATAGTATTATTTCATGTTTATATTATATATGAGTTTATTTTTAATGTGGATAACATGTAAATGAAAAATTATATCAATGAGTGAACCTTGAGAATATATGAAAGACTGAGTGGTACTTGATCACAACACCAAAATGGGTAACATTGGGGTTTTATCTTTTACAACTGCACATCAGGTCCTAGATTTCTATGGGAGAATTTTTCCTCGTGCATGAGAATGTGGGGATATCAACGGTCATGTGAAGTGTGATATATTAGTGAGTACAGGGACGAGTTAATAGTTTTTTTTGTGGGTTTATGGAGTGGGATATTATGGTGTGTTTATGAGAATAGGTAGAACCACACATGGGGGATGGAAGACAAATGGCTTTTCCCTCATATTCTTATCAAAATAAATCAGGGCCTTATAGACCCTTGATAGCATTGGGACACTGCGTTATCAAATTCTGTATACTAATCACTTTAGTTCATCAATATCAAAGTTTATAGGTCGTTAAAAGGTTATGTGTCAACCTAATATAAATTTCTATTATTAAAAAATGAAAAAAATGGAATTGGGGTGTGTATTAAGTAATAATTGTACACAGTCAACTGCGTAATATGTTATAAAACATGAGATCACTATGTATTTAAATTATTTGGTTATAATTGATCATATTGTTCTTTGTATGTTTGATATGGTTAGCCTTGTACATTATGATATGATGTCTTGACAGTGATCCTCTACCTTCTTTATAATGACATGACATAAGATTTTTATAGATTTTATGATTCTTATAAATATCAGGATCTTATAATATTTTTATTCTTTTTATATGTTTTCTTGTAAAATTTTATACATTTTATGATTAATAGCTTTGATTTTTTATACTTATTATATATCACTTCATGATTATCTTACTTCATCCCCTTAATGGTAATTCTAGTTCGCACCTTATTTTATATATTTCACCCAAATTTCATAGGAAGTGATATGAATACAACTGATCAATGAACAAATTATATATATACAAACAATAGATTACATAGTTTATTTGAACATTTATTATTTTGGGTATAATTTCTTAAAGACACTAGTTCTCAAGATCATTTTTTTATTTTTTTTATTTATATTAAAATGATTTTACATTTTTTATATGAGATTAATGTCAACATATACATGTTCTTCTTGTTAATTTATATATTTATTTTATATACTTATCCCTATTTTTTATGATTAATTATGGTATATTTCTATTTATTATGAAAAACATATTGAAGGGGGGAAAGTTTAAATTTTTCTATCTTCAATTTCATTTTTTATTGGCTCCTATTGTCCAAATGCTTTTACCCATTTTCATTAAAAATCATTAGTTCAATGTTTCAAAAATGAATGATTCTTTAAGTTAAGTAATATATCAATTATCCTCCCTATTGAAATACTGTATTCTTACTTTATGGATTCATAAAAAAATATCAAAATGAAATGTATATTTAAAAATTCTTTTTAGAAAATTTATTGTCTACTGAATAATCATTTTTCATCTATATAAATTCCTTTAAATGTTGTACTCTGCTATAGTTTGTTTGGTTTCACTAGGGTTATAATTTTTTATAATAATAAACATTCATTCATTGGATGATTTATTCTTATATATTATATATATTTCAATGAAAGCATGTTTTTTTCATGGATTAACTATGTTATGACTTATGGATGATTTATGGTTTATTTATCAGTATATCTCAAATATATATAGTGATATTTTCAATTAAGTGTATTTTGAGAGTTGTGTATCCCAATAGTAAATTGGGTAAAGAATTACATCTTATGAGGTAACTTTTTGGGATATGGATAGTGCACCCCGTCTATAGTGTTTTGGAAATAATCAATTATCCTATTCCAATATAAATTGATTTTCTAGGTGGTTATCCTTGGAAAAACATTATGAATACAAGTAGTTATCTATAATTGACATCGTTTTGATTTAGATTTATTATTCCAATGTTCATTATCAAATGGGAAATATTTACTTTTACTAAACGATTTTTTAATTTTTTCTCATGTGTATATGTTTTTTTACTTATTTTCATTATTATGATCACATGTGTCACTTTGATATATCTTTTTTTTAACCCATTTTGAGAAATTGTGTTCACCATTTTTCTATGTTTCCCTTTTCCCTGGGTAATTAAAGGTAATAATTTTTTTGATATAAAAATAAGGTAATCAGGATTAATAAATTTTATCAAATAAATTTTGACCATGTTATAAAATAATATTGTTATTTATATAATCATTGGATATACAAAAAATTTATATTCTAAGAGTGATTTTTAATTAGGTGGTGAAATGTATCATTCTAGAATATTTTTTATAATATAAATATATTATCATTGGGTTGTCTGAGATAGTATCAATTTCATGTATCATTAATTTTTTTGGTTATATTATAATGAATAAGTAGATAAAACATAAATCATCCAAGGATGAAATGAACAATTCATAGATAAAATGCACGTTCTAATTTGTCTTCAAATTCATATGTTTTTTACTACTATTTTTTTAAATTATTTATTTTTACACATAGCGTATATTTTTTATTAATTGGATAAAAATATGAATAATTTAGTGAAAAATGAATTTGAAGGAAAATTCAATGATTATTCTTATGAACAAATAACATTATAAGATAAATTGAACGTATTAGATATTCTTACACAAATATATTAGTTTATGAACAATATCATGAACCACATAAAATATCAAAATTTACTAAATAATATAAAAATATTTTGAATAGTTAATTTAATAGTAACCAAAATCCATGAATAGATCATCTAATTAACAAATTAGAGAGAAACAGGTCAACGAATGAATAAAAAAGTTTTTTGTTCTTTAGTGATCAGAGAATAAAAAGGGGGTTTTGTTATTTATGATTGGATATTGATGAATATCAATAGTGGAAAGTAGTCAAGTATATAAGGAAAAATGAATAAATTGAATCAATGTAATGAGATGAGTTTAATAATATATTTTAAATTAAATATTTTACTCAAAAAATTTAAATTAAATTAGAGAGTGAAATAATTGAACTTATAAGAAATTTATATTAAATAATTTTTCCAATAAAGATAACATTAGGATAAATGCATGGTACATCTATAATTTTGTCATTGAACTTGAAAAAAAATCATTCATTGGGTTCATAAAACCATGTCTCCTAAAAGAAATAATGATAAGACATTTTTAAATATAAAAATATATTTTTTAATGTTCTCATAATCATCTATTTGATAATCGATACTCCTATTATGCTAATAGACTTGGTGGAATGAAGTTGATTCATGATATTTATAGAAATTCTGATGACAACACATGGGTTTGAATGATGATGGAGCATCATAAATTCTAAAAATGTTAGAAGAAAATCCATTAAAACTACATTAAATGTAATATAAAATTAATCCAGTGTATAATATAATTCTGTTAAGGGTCTTACTAGTAATGAAATTGGATGAGGTTTATTTACACAATGTAAGGGTAAAAATTCATCATATCAAAATAAAATTACATTAATATTTTCATATTATTTAATATCGGTATTATTAAAATAAACATACTATTTCATGGGTTTATGAGAATAATCATTGAAAACAACCACTCAACCACATAGAAAATAGAATAACTTATGTGATCAATACAATAAAAGGTTAAAATGAAAATTATGTGGTGAGAGAAATAACTGTTATATATTCAAGAATCATGAACAATTTATTTATTCATGATCTATGAATTACAACATATAGAGCATGTTTTCTGGGGCTATTGATTGACCTTCTCAAATACAAGATATTGAATTATCAATAAATACACCTTGTCATGTTATTATTGAACCCCAAACCTATTGATTTTCATAATTTTATGATTTTCATAAGATACAATACATATAATTAGTTATTCATCATTGGGTATATTGATATGTGATATTGGGCATGAATTCCCTCAAATTATATAATGCTCATTTTAATTAACTGGATAAAAATTACATTTTATATCCCCAAGAACCCATTATAAAATATAGTTTTTTGGGTGATTATGAGAATAAAATGGAAATGAATTAATAAATATAATAAAAAATACCTAATTATGAGTGATATTACTATAAAATGAAGTAAGAGAAAATAATTATTGACAATATTACAATTGTAAAAGAATGTGATGTTTATTTACTAAAAAATGGAACAGTTTACCCTTATATAATGAGGTTCTATTTTAAATTAAACTAATATCTATTATTATAAATATATCTAATAGTATAGATATAATCACACCAATTATATTAGAATAATAAATTGAGAAACTATAATTAAATTTTGAAAATTGTATCTTATACCCATGTTCAACACTATACGCTCAACACATCCTCTTTATTTTGAAAAAAGGATTCGTAAATTTGTCTCGGTGTTCATTATAACTTAATTAAAAATGTCCTCATCAAAATCAATTATCAATTACATTATAGTTATGTTCTCTTGATCATATTATCTCTATTAATATTTATCAAACGTGCATATTTAAATTTCATATCATATTCCTTCCAAATTATATTTGTTTTATTTTAAAATAAACAATATTATGGATGAGTGGTAATAGATACTATAAGTACCTAGCGTTAAACATTACCTGATCCTGAATTAAATGAATAATTATAATTGAGGATCTTTTCAATTTTAGTTTTTTAGATAATTAGGCCATAACTATTAAAACACATCTCAAAAATTACAAAGTAGACACTTCTACTCAGTTTCCATTGTTCATTAAATACAAACTCTTAAAAAAGGAGTCATGTCTAGTCCCATGTTTTAGACAGCATAACTTTTCCTTGATCCCATCCTTCATCATATTCATCTTTATGTCTTGTGAAAAACATTTCAAAACTTGGGAGGAGCATAAAAAGCTCAGTAAGGGTTATAAAATAAATAAAGAAAACATTAGTTCATCATTACATACATAAAATAAGTTCTTTAACAAACCTCATGAAATCATAATGTTTATGAATCACACATAGAAAACATAAATCATAAATGTAACTGGTGGAATCCATATCATACTTACATTATAGCTATCATAGCTACGTAGGGAGTTACATTTAGAATACCCATCATATTATATTTACTAAATCTCTTAGGAGAAACATTCATGTTTACCTATGTCACGTTACCCAATGTATTGGTGAGATATCTAAGGCTCACTTGCCCTAGGTTTATCATGGAACCACCCGTATATGTAACAATTCCCAAGAACCGTAACATATTAATAACACATAAAACAAATATAGAGGAAAGATAACATGTCCACCTTTCAAACACAATATATCATTTCAATATATTGAAATAATTAATTCTTTGTCAAAACCATTTTCAATAACAAATTACATAAAAAGGGTATATAGTATATATTTTCCGTTAAAAAACACTACGGATTGTTACCATTTACGTTAAAAAAATATTATTTTTTTAGTAAAATGATTCTTACAAAATAATTCTCTTCGAATGAAATGAAAATTCACAGGTGTTTATATAGCGTATAAAATAAAGTCATGTATTAAAACAAAATATGCCTCAATGAAAGGAGATTGAGACGAAGTCTCTTACCTCGTGTTCGACTTGACTCATTCTTTCATTAATCCCTAGAATAATAAACTAAAGATAATTTATACTTTATTATGAACCTTTTTAATGTTTATTATTCATTTTATATCATATATAAACATGTTATAAACATTGTGTAATCATTTAAAAGTTAATAATGGTCATTTAGTCAATGTTTGGAACTTTAGTCAATAATGAACTTCTTATATTTACTAGTTGTCTATGTGGTCAAAACTCCATTATCTCCATAATTATATTAATGATCTAGATCTCATATATATCTTATATATTCATTATATATATTTATTTATAATAGTACATAACATTTGATGGTAAGAAATGAAATGCACCGTTCATGGAGACGGTAAGTCGTACGTACGCATGAACGCTACTTTCATTTTTATTTCTTATTTAAATGTAATTAAAACATAATGATACATAGGTATATTATAATTCTAGTATAATATAATATATAATATCATTAACTCTATCCTTTATACATCTCATATATGGAATTAATGATTCATATCACTTTGAGGGGGCGGTGGTCCACACTTCCTAAAATGAAATTGTCACGTTTACCCATAATGGAAACCATAAAGGTATGATAAAAATGAAAAATAAAGAAGAATAAAAAACATAAACATAATATGTATCATATATAAATATAGTGTCATCTTAATGTCTACCATGAGAGGTGTTAAGAGATAATTGAACAAACATCATTTCGTGAGGCGTTAGTTTTCTATCCCCAGAAACAGTATGTTATTTACCAATTAGATGGAGTTGTGTGTAAGTGTAGTTATAATCCTTATCATAACAACATCCGAGTATATTAAGAATACATTTTTTTTATAAAAAAAATAAATAAAAAGATTTTAGGGGTTGGATATGTAAAATAAAAGAAAAAAATTTAAGAGAAACAGTTACCTTTAATTTAGGTAACTCCATTTGGTTTGAACCAAAAGCACTTCTTGAAGTACCTTATGGCTAATTTAAGGCTTCTTGGTGGAATAGAGGGATCGTGAGAGATTAATTGGTCTAGATTTGAAAGATTCAAGTGGATTTATAAGTGTGAGTAATGGGTTAGAGTTGAGGGGTTTTTATAAGGGGGGAGGGGCTCTTAAGGAATGTGTGAAAATATTATTTTATTATATAATGATTTTCAGTTTTGAAAGATCCAAAACTAATTAAAGTCGAAGATAATGTTACTCATGGTCAAAATAAAATCATCCAATAAGAATCAGAGAGGTTTTCAATATTATATTAATCGTTAGAATCTTATTTATTTAAATCATTTATTAATGAAGTAAACATTGCATCATTATTGTGTCATAAATAATTAAATTTATTTGATGTCTAAAAATTATAAACAATTACCATGATATAAGAAATAGTTTTAGCTTTCCAAATAATATTTATAGTCAAAATGATAACTTATATAACCCTATGTAAAAATTAATTTAGTAAAAGATATTTGTTTATGTCATTTTTGCCTTTAAGTTAATTAAAATAATGTGTCATTATCACTCTTTAGTGGCTCCAGGGGGTCCCAAAATAGACCCAAGTATTATCATGGTCGTTCATGACTCATCTACTATGTTTGGTATAGGTTTTAGGTAAATTTTTATTATTATGATATTCTTTTTTCCTTGAATTACCCTATTTACCTTTAACCGTAGTAAATAAAAGTCACAAGTTACTATTTACCAAAAATTATTTTTATCTTATTAAACCAAATTTTACTTACTAATAACAACCATGTATGTTTTATTTTTGAAATTCAATTCACTAAAGTGGTAAAAGCTTATTTAAATGAAAAAGTTGGTTTTTATCTACTACGTAGTGGTTTCACAATTCATCAAAAATTGATATTTTTGATAAAAATACCAAAAATTAAGCATAGGTAAATTTTGTTGTCTCGATTCTAAAGAATAGTATTAGTTTCTCAAATAGAACATATAAAATCGACCAAAACTTGATTTAAAGAGGTTTCGCCTTCAAAAGGTGGTAAATCAACCTTTTAAAGTAAATTATGCTTAAAATTAGATTCATTCACATTTTAAGCCTCTATCTTTTATTGGATAAATTTAAAAACATTTAACAAACATGTATAATCATATTGTAGGTAGTTATACTTATTACTGTCAATACAATGGCTAGTCATTAACTACTATTTAAAATAATAATATTATATTATTATTGTGCAATGTAAGATTTCAAAGAAACCCATTGTTGTGTATCAGGTACGCCATCAAACATATAAATCCATTTAAAGTAAAAAATAATATTTAATTCACAAAATATTAATTAAAATGAAAATTTATTATTTCTTTATTTACCTAGGATGTTACATCCTTCCCCCTGTTGGAAATTTCATCCTCGCAATTTTATTCACATATCAAAAAAATGGGGGGTATTTATCCCTCATAGAATTTTCAGATTCCCATGTTTCTTCTTCAATCATATGGTTTTTCCACAAAACCTTTACATGATTAATTACCTTATTCTGTAACACTTTCTCTCTTCGGTCAAGATTCTGGACTGGTTGTTCCACATAAGAGTGATTCTCTTCCAACTGAACTACCTCTGGACATAAAACATGGGATGGATCTAGCATATACATTCTCAACATTGAAACATGAAAAACATTGTGTACCTGGGATAAACTTGTAGGAAAAGCCACATTGTATGCAACTGATTCAACTTTCTCCAGGATTTTATCAGTTACAATGAACCTCAGACTAAAATTTCCCCTTTTACCAAAATGCATCACACTTTTTCATGGAGAACCTTTGAGAGAGAAATGATCACCTACCTCAAAAGAAAAATCCTCCAATTATCCGCATAATTTTTTTTTTCTTTCTCTATGTAGTTCTCATGTGGTTCTGAATCAACTAAACCTTTTTTACCATCTCTTCTACCAATTTTGGTCCCACAAGCTTCCTTTCACCTACTTCATCCCCAAAAGTTGTAGATCAATAATTCTTTCCATATAATTCCTCAAATGGAGCCATTTGTATACTAGAATGAAAACTGTTATTATAAGAAAATTAAACCAAAGAAATATGTTGGTCCCAACTTCCTTGGTAATCCGGTGAAAAAGCATATATCATATCCTCCATGGTCTTAATTGTTCGTTCTGACTGCCCATCTGATTGTAGATGAAAATTTGTACTAAATTTTAATTCTGTGCCCATCAAATTCTAAAGGCCGTTCCAAAAGATAGAAGTAATCCTAAGATCACAATCAGATACAATAGAGAGGGGAACACCATGAAACTTGACAATCTCTTTAACATACAACCGAGAAAGTTGATCTAGAGAAAATTTATCTCAAATCGGAAGGAAATGGGAAAATTTAGTCAATCGATCAATAATAACCCAGATTGAATTATTACCTCAAGATTTCTTTGGTAATCCCTCAACAAAGTCCATGTATATATTTTCCAATTTCTACTCTAGCATCATTAAAGACTGAAGCATAAATTTCGGTAAATGTCGCTCTACTTTAACCTATTGAAAAGTTAAACACTTCACAGAGAACTCAGAAATATCTATTTTCATTTCATCCCACCAGTAATACTCTTGAAGATCTATGTATATCTTTGTACCACTAGGATGACCTAAAAACAGGGAACTATGATCTTCACATAACAAATCATTCTTCAATTATGAATCTTAAGGCACACATAATCTCTTTCCAAATCTCAAAACACAATCATTGTTAATGGTAAATTCATGAAACATACCCTTCTTAACCAACTCTACCTTTTACGGCAACTCACTATCTTCCTTCTGCGCTTGATTAATTCTTTCTAAGAGAGATGATTTCACTGACACCTGAAACAAAATAGAAGAATTTCCTGCACCAACATCTTCTATGACAATGTTCATAAAATCAAAAACCAAATGATCTTATTCCAAATGTATAATGGTAAATTAAGCATTATTTTTTCTACTAAAAGCATCATCCACTTTATTTGATTTTTCCAGATGGTAAAGGATCATGAAATCAAAATACATGATTAATTCTAGCCATCTCCTTTGTCTAATGTTCAATTCCTCTTGAGTGAATATATACTTCAAACATTTGTGGTCAGTATATATTTCACATTTTACTCCATACAAATGATTCCTCAAATCTTTTAAAGAAAAAACAATAGCAGCTAATTCCAAATCATGTGTAGGGTAATTTAACTCATGAGGTTTCAACTAATGTGAAACATAAGAAATTACCTGATCATTATGAATAAGGACACAACCAAGTCATTTCAATGAATCATCACCGTAGATAACAAACTCACCATTTCTGTAAGGTAGTACAACAAATTGAGCATTCACCATTCTTCTTTTCAATTCCTTAAAACAGTCATCACATTATTTTGTCCAGATGAACTTAACACCTTTTTGAGTTAGTATAGTCATTAGACTAGATAACCGTGAAAAATTCTAAACAAACCTCCTGTAATAACCTACCTAACCTAGAAAAATATGGATCTTGGTTATATTTTTGGATCATGGCCATTCTTCAACAACTTTTGTTTTCACAGGATCAATATTTAAACCATTTTTTGAAACAATGTGGGCAAGGAATGAAATTTTTTGTAACTAATACTCACAATTGCTGAATTTCACAAACAATTTATTTTATTTTAAGTTTTGAAAGACAAACCTTAAATGACTTTAATGCTCCTCTTTACTTTTAGAATAAACCAAATTATCATTAATGAACACAACCAAAAATGTATCCAAGAACTCACGGAAAATTCTATTCATAAGATCCATGAATATAGCAGGTGTATTTGTTAAACCAAAAGGCATAACTACAAATTAATAATGGCCATATCTAGTACGAAACGTAGTCTTTGGAGTGTATCATTCCTTTACTTTCAATTGATGGTACCCCGACCTCAAGTTAATATTTGAAAAATACTGAGCTCCCTGGATCTATCAAACAAATCAGCATTGCATCAAGAACTAAGTCAGCAGTAAATTCAACTTCTCGATCAGGTATAATACCAGGAAAATCATCAAGAAAAAATGTCTAGGTACTCATTTACCACTGGCACATCATTAATTTGAATAGTTTATTTGTTTTTAACAATATATGCAAGGTAAAATTCATTTCCATGTTTTACCAGTTTCTCAGCTTCTTGATATGTTATCAAAAGTAAGGGTTCATTCTTGTACACAAACTGAAAATATTTTTGAAAAGAAAACTCTTTAGCTCATCAATCAATCCTAGAATGATAAACAGATATCTAATCCATACCCAAAATACCATCAAACTCTACAAAAGTAAAAAAAATAAGTTTTGCAGGAATATTCTTTCCTCACACAAGGATATGAAGGTTCTTATAATTTCTTTTTTTTTCTCATCACTTCCCACCAGTGTTTTTACCATAAGTTCATGATTTAAATCTTAAGATGGAATTACCAATTTACTAGAAAACTGAAGAGCCTTTGTGGTGTTTTGTTTAAGAATTTTTTGTTTTTGTTGACAACTAATATTTTTGTTTAAGAATGTTTTTGAGTTACAAATAGTTGAAGTTCCTGGTTGCTGAAGCTTTCCATAAAGAAGATTAAGTTGAAGAATAATAAGTCAGAAGTTAAGAAAGTGTCTCAAACATTATATATATAATTAGACGATTCTTTGCTGATCTTATTGTTCTCGCAGATCACGAATAGTTTCATGATAAAATATGTAGAAGAAATGGTGAAGAGGATTGAGGTTATTCACTACGAAATATTCTGAGGAAATTCAGAGTCTACTCTCTGAACCTAACATTTGGAGTCTACTTCCTGAACCAGAAATTCGGAGTCTACTTACTGAGCTAGAAATTTGGAGTCTACTTCCTGAACCTAAAATTCAGAGTCAACATACTGAGCCAGAAATTTGGAGTCCACTTCCCGAGCCAGAAATTCAGAGTCTAATTTCTGAGCCATAAATTTGGAGTTTACTTCCTGAGCCATAAATTCAGAGTCTACTTCTTGAGCCAGAAATTCGGAGTCTACTTCCAGAACTTGAAATTCATAGTCTACTTTCTGAGCCTGAAATTCAGAGTCTACTTCCTGAACATTAAATTCAGAGTCTGTATCCTGAACCTAAAATCAGAACTAAGATCCAACCATATCATTTTGAGGAAGATATGAAGAGTTCATGAGAACCCTAATTTTAACTTTTCATAAATCACGATGAAATTTAAGGAGATTTTAAAAGTCAAAGTTTGATGATTAAATGCTAGAGATTTTCAGAGTTTTTGAGATATTAGGAAGTGGGAAAGATTGTCAAGATTCTGACCTTTGTCTTCTGAGTTGCCTATAAATATGTTCTTAGATCCTTCGCTCATTTATAATTTTAACAAATGCAGAAAAGGAAGAGCGCTAGATAATTCTATGTGGAAAGTTCCTACCATCTTGAAGAAGTTTCCTTGAGAGTTTGAGAATAATAGAATCATAATTATCTTATCTTACTGAGAAGATCGGTTTCAGAAAATCGGATTCATGAAATCAGATTCAAGATTCAGAGTGAGAACCTGTGCGGAATCATCTTATCATGATGAGAAGACCATTTTTAGAAAATCAGATTCAAGAAATCGAATTGAAGATTCAAATTGATCATTTGTGGATCAGCATAACAAAGTTCTTATTCCTATGTTTGGCTCATTTGTTCTATAAGGAAAAATTGTAATCTTACAGGAGTCAATGTAATCTTTCCTATCAGGAGTTAGAAGGTTTCCAATGAGAGTTGGCACATGATATATTCACTTCTCCATTATAGTGGATTTCCATAGACCCATGGGAGTGGCTATGGTAAGGATGAGGGTTCTCTTATTGCGGTCGAACCTTGTACATATTGTGTGCCTTTCTTGATATATCATTCTTGTATTCTTGAGTTTCTTGCTAAATTATGATAAGGAAATAAATCCTAACAGGTTGCAAGGGTTATGTTTCTTAATGTTTTGAAACTTATAAAAAGTTAAACAACTGATTCAACCCCCCCCAGTTGTTATTAAATCCTTGGAACTTCAAGTTTTATCAAAGGGAGGTTCCCTTGTTTAATCCATATCATGGAGAATATTAATTCTATCAATAGTAGAGGATTTCCTATGTTCAATGGAAAAAATTATTATGGATGAAAAAAATAGGATGATTCCTTATCTCCTATCTCTTGGCCATAAAGTTGTTGATTCTACTACTATTGGATTTACACCTATTGATAAAAATGCTTCTATTATGTTTGTTGATAAGAGAAACATAGAAATTGATGGAAAGGATATAAATTATATTCTCATGTTCTTATCAGAAAATATTTATCAGAAGATGATGGGTCTCACAACATCAAAAAGCATGTGGGACAAGCTGGAAAGTGTTTTCTAAGGAATCAAAAAAGTCAAAGAGGCCAAACTACAAAATTGGAATAGTAAGTTTAAAGACATTAGGATGATAGATGATGAATGATTTGATGAATAATTTACCAGAGTTAATGAAATTGTATGCAACATCAGAGGATTCAGAGAAACCGTAGAAGATTCTATAATTGCGAAGAAACATATGAAAAACTTTCTAGACAGGTTTGATTCTAAAATTTTAGCTTTAGGAGATAAGGATGATTTATCTCATGATGAAATCCATAAATTTCTTGTTGTTTATGAAATGAGGAAAGATACAATATTTAATAAGAAGGTAAAAGATGAAATGGATTTTGAAGCTATGATAATGATGAAAATTCAAGATTATGATGAATATGATCTTTGTGAGTCCATTGATAAGGAATATGAAGAGTCGAATGAAAAAATAATGTCTCTAATGTCGAAGAACTATCGAAGAGGAAGAGGAAAATGTAGAGGGAAACTTCCTCTCAAATGTTTTGAGTGTGGTGGAATCAGACACTTTGCTATGAATTTCCCTAAGAAGAAAGTTGGAGAATATAAAGATGTTTCTAATGAGAATCCTCGATGGAATAAGTATAAAAATAATGAAAAAGAAAATAAGACATCTAAATAACTCAAGAATAATTTTTATGGAAAGAAAGAAGTATATTGAGCAAGAAGGTTGAGTCCAAATCTTCTGATGATGATTCCTCATAAGATGGAAGCAAAGAAGGATTCAAAACCATCATTGAAAAAGTTGAAAAAAAATGTTTCCTCAGAGAGTGAAGAATGTGGTGAATAATCTTACAGAGAATATCAAATAATATCTGAAATTCGGGCATTTATTGAGAGAAACAAATCTCTAAAGAATGAAATTAATGTGATGAAGAAAAATCACGATGAAGTTCATGATGGAAGTAAAGATGTCACTAAGAAGGAAGATGAATACATTTAAGAAATTTTATTTCACAAACTTAAAATCACTAATCATGGAAATATGATTGAAGATCTTAGCAAGAAGTTGGAAACTAAATAAGAATAGGTCAACAAGTTGTAATCAAATGTTACTGAGTACAAAAATTCCCTAATGAGGATGAATGAAAACTTCCACAAAACCACTAAAGTAAAAGCCGCGACTTCCAATTTTGCTATAAAGGATTACCATGAGAATTAGGTGAAATCTTCTCCTATCAAAAATAACGTTTTATCTGATTCTTAAAACATTTCATGTTATGGAAAAAGTATTTGTAATGCCTGGGTGGAGAAAGGATGTGAGAAACCTATCAATCCTACAAAAGTCGAAAACTCACTCAAAAGAAGATATGATCTGCATCCTAAGTTTTCTAGAGCTGAAAGAAGTTATCAACCTCCACAAAATTTCTATAAATAAAGATAATTCATTAATATAACATCAATATTTGAAGGATATTACTGGAGTTATAGAATATATGGGCATAGAGCTTATAATTGTTTCCACAATTTATCTCTACCTGGAATAAGGTTTGAGCAAAGAGGATGAAATAGTGAAAGAATAATGATTCACATTCCATACTCACAGAAAGATAAAAAGGTGAATTCTCAAGATGTTAGAAACATTACAACAAATAATTAATTTGAATGGTTAGTAGAATTTTGGGGAAGATGTGATCATTCTGGTCACCATGCCGAATGATGTATAACACTTCTTCCCGATCAAGTTTCTTATGATAAGAGAGAAAAGAGATCCAAAAATAAGATGGTTGATTAGAGAGATTTTATTGTTGATATATCTTTGAAATCTAGTAAGTGGAACAAACCATGGATTCTTGTTAGTGGTTGTTCTTCACACATGAAAGGCGATATAAAAATATTGGAACATGTTGAAAGTCATGATGGAGGAGTAGTTACTTATGGCAATGATAGTTCCTTAAAAATTAAGGGAATCAGAGTGGCATAGATTGAAGCAGAGAAACTGAAATCTAAGGAAGTCTTGCTTGTTGATTGGATAAAATATAACATACTTAGTGTAATTTAACTTTGTGATGATGGAAAAGAAGTTATCTTCAGAAAGGATTATTGTATCATCAAAAGTGTGAAAATGGAAAAGTGATTACAAAAGGAGAATGAACCAGTGGGAATCTATTTAAAATTGGAGAAATAAATAACTCTTGTTATTTGAGTGTTGAAGATGAAAAAAAGTTGTGTCACTGAATACTTTTCCACCTTCGGAAGAAGAAAATGAATAAGCTTTCTAAAGTTGTTGCTGTTTGGAATTTTTCCAAACTGAAAAAGAAGAGATGAAGATGTTTGTATTACTTTACAGAAAGGAAATATGACTAACAAAAGTCATAAAAGAGTTGAGATTCAATCCAACAAACAACTTGAGCTTATTCATTCAAATCTTTTTGGGATTATGAGACATCAATCATCAAAAAGAGATTTATACTTTATCACTTTTATTTATGACTTCACTCGGATGAAAAACATCATGTTCATGAAGCATACGTCAGAGGATATTGAAACATTTATATTCTTCAGAAGAGATGTCGAGAAATAATTGGGAGCTTCCATAAAGAAGTTGAGAACAAAAAATGGTACCGAATTCACAAGCAATGATTTTGAAACTTATCTAAGGAATCATGGTATCAAACATCCGTATATTGCTACCTATAATCCACAAAAAATGGAGTAGTCGAAAGAAAAATAGAAGCTTAGTGAAAATGGGAATATGTTTGTTATCATAATAAAAAATTTCAAAATTCTTTTGGATAGAAGCTGTTAGCATTACTGTACGTGTTCAAAATGGATTCTTGTTGAGACCGAAAACCAACATGACTCTTTATGAGATGTGTTATAACAAAAAACCTTCTTTTAATTACTTCATTGTTTTTGGAAGTCCATTGTTTCTCAAAATAAAATATCCAAACATAGGAAAGTTTGATGAGAAAGATGAAGAAGGAGTATTAATGGGTTATTCACCAAATGGAAGAAGTTAAAAATGCTGGAATAAATGTTTACAGAAGTTTGTGAACTCATATGATGTGAAGGTAATTGATAATCCATGTTCCTTCGCATAATTTGTTATGAATACTGAGGAAGATAAATCAGAGAATCCCCACCAGAGTGTAAGTGACTTAGATAAGTCACATGGGGAAGAAAGTGATGTTGGTACAGGAAATGTGTGTTTTCCTACCTTAAAAAAACAAGTTGAATTTGAAAATATTATTGGGGATTAGAAGGCTCCAATTCAAAAAAGAAGGAAGTTATGATTAGAAAATCAGACATCCCTTATCTCAAAAGTTGAACCAGAATCAGTTTCAGAAGCTATTCAACATAAAGAATGGGGGGATGAAATGAATTAAGAACTAGATCATATTGATAAGAATGAAACATGGTAACTTGTTCCAATGCGAGTAAATAAGAATGTAATCAGAACCAACTGGTTTTAAAGAAATAAATTGAATGAGAATGGAGAAGTTACAAGAAACAAAGAAAGGCTTGTGTGTAATGGATATGCACAGATGGATGGTGTGGATTTTGATGAAACTTTTTCCCCTGTTGAAAGATTGGAAACTATTCAAATGTTTCTTGTAGTAGCTTCTCATCGAAATTACAAGGTTTATCAGATGGATGTAAAGTCAGTTTTCTTAAATGGTGAGATCGAGGAAGAAGTTTTCATTGAACAACCTTGTCAGTTTTTAATTGATGAGGATGAAAATAAAATTTTCAAATTATAGAATTCCTTGTATTGGCAGAAACAAGCTCCACAATCATGGTATTCGATGCTTGACAATTCTTTATGAAAGATGAAATTTTCTAAAGGAATGGTTGATAGCAACTTGTATGTTAAAGATGTCAACTCTAGAACTTTAATTGTAATCGTTTATGTGGATGATATAATTTTTTTTGAGACTAAGAAATGGTTTTTGAAATGTTTGTTTACGAATTGATGAAAAATTTTGAAATGTCAATGTTGGGGGAATTAACTTTCTTCCTTGGACTACAAGTTCAACAACAAGAAAATTACATTTTCTTATCCCAGGAAAAGTATTCCAAGGAATTTTAAAATAATATTGGGATGGAATAATCAAAAGAAATTTCAACCCCTATCCCAGTGAGCACAATGTTTAGAAAAGATGATTCATGGAACAGTGTGATTCAAAAAGACTTTTGAAAGTTGATAGGAAGTATTCTTTATTTTACAGCCTCAAGGCCTGATATTTCTTATGATGTGACTCTCTGTTCCTGATATCAAATTAATCCAAAAGAATTACATATGTTGGAATTTAAGAGGATTCTGATATATGCTAAAGAAACAACTTCACATGGGTTTTATACAAGAGAAACAATGAGATGAAGTATCATGGTTATACTGATGATGATTGGGCTAGTGATTGTAATGATGGAAAATCAACATTAGGAGGAAATTTTTTCTTAGGGGAATGCTATGTGAGTTGGCACAGAAAGAAACAAAGTTTATTGAAATTAAGTACATCTAAATCTAAATATATTGTAGATACTCAGGCTTGAACTCAAATGATGTGGATGAAAGTTCATCTGGAATATTTTAAAGTGAAAGTCTCTAATCCATTGAAAATAATATGTGATATTCAATGTTCTGTTGATCTTTCCAAGAATCCGGTTCAACATTCAAGATCAAATCATATTAATATAGTGTATCATTGTTTAAAAGATAAATCTATTGCTGGTGAAGTCTTGATGGAATATATTTCAACAAAGTATCAGATTGCTGATATTTTCATAAAAGCAATGTCAATGGAAAGGTTTGTTGAACTGAGGCTGCAACACCATTTTCATCCTCATCCCAATACTTCCTAAAACTCATAAGGAAGTATACCCCCACTGTGATTTTTATTATGTTGACAAAGGGGGAGAGTATTTTTTCTTCTATGAATCTAAAGTTGTGGTTATCATATAATGGGGGAGAGAGAAATAAAAATGAGAGAGGAAAAGAAAAGTTAGAAATAGAAAGATAAAAGTTGAGGGGGGAGTTTGAGTAGGTGAAGTTTATCTTTATTTGGAAGCAAAATTTTCTTGTCACCAAGGGATGGAAATACTTCAAAAACATTACATTATCCAGTAGTGTGGTGTTAGGACACTCTTTTTGGGAAAGGCTATATTCAGCTAAAATTCAAGAACCTGATATGTAAAATTTTTGGGAGGTGAAAATTTGTTAACAAAGGTTACCAACAAATCCAAAAGGGGAGATTGAAGAACCTTTTTTTGTTTATTTAACAAAGTTTTGTATTTTTTAACAAATTATATTTTTTTTGAGGAATGTTTTTGAGTTACAGAATGGTGAAGTTGCTGGTTGTTGAAGCTTTATTTAAAGTAGATTTTGTTGAAGAATAAGAATTCAGATGTTAAGAAAGTGTCTCAAAAATTCTAAGTATAATCATTCGATGATTTTGTAATCATAAAGTTCTCACATATCATCAAAAGTTTCATGATAAAAGCTGTTGAAGAAATGGTGAAGAGGATTGAGGTTTTTCACTAAGAAAAATTCTAAGGAAATTCAGTGTCTACTTCCTAACTCCAGAATTCAGAGTCTTGTTCTTAAACCAAAATTTTAGAGTCTAAATCCTGATCCAGAAATTCAGAGTCTACTTCCTAAACCAAAAATTTGAAGTATACTTCCTGAGCCAGAAATTCAGAGTCTACTTCCTGAGCCAGAAATTCGGAGTCTACATTCTGATCCAGAAATTCAGAGTCTACATCATGAACTTGAAATTTAGAGTCTGTATACTAAACCAACAATCAGAACCAAGATCCAGCCTTATAATTCTGAAGAAGATATGAAGACTTTATGAAAACCTGAATTTTATCTTTGCATGAATCTCAAAGAAATTTAAGGAGATTTGAAAAGACAAACATTGAAGATTAAATGTGAGAGATTTGCAGATTTTTTGAGATTTGGGGTAGTAGGGAAGATTTTCAAGATTCTTGACTTTGTTTTCTAAGTTGCCTATAAATATGTGCTCAGATCATTCGCTCATTTACAATTTTAAGAAATGTGAAAAGGTAGAGCACTGTAGAATTCTAAGTGAAAATTTCCTACCAACTTGAAGAAGTTTCTTTGAGTGTTTGAGAATAAGATAATCAGAATTTTTGTATCTTTATGAGAAGATCAGTTTCAGAAAATCAGATTCAAGATATCTTATTGAAGATTCAGTGTGAGCACTTGTGCGGAATCATCTTATCTTGCTGAGAAGACCGGTTTCATAAAATTGGATTCAAGAAATCGGATTGAAGATTCGGAGTGAGAATTTGAGGGGAAGCATAAGAAAGTTCTTATTATTGTTTTGGCTCATTTTTTCTTTTAAAGAAACATTGTAAACTAATGGGAGTCAGTATAATCTTTCCTATCGGGAGATAGAAGGTGTCCAATGGGAGTTGGCACAAGCTTTATTCACTTGTTCATTATAGTGGATTTCCATATACCCATGGGAGTGGCTATGGCAAGGATGTAGGTTCTCTTATTGAGTTTGAACCTTGTAAATCATGTGTGCCTTTCTTGATTTACCTTTCTTGAATTATTGATTTTCTTGATAAAGGTTGATAATGAAATAAATCCTAACAGGTTGCAAGGGATAAGTTTCTTAATGTTTTGAAACTTATAAAAATTTAAACAATTGAATCAACCCCCCCCCCTTCTCAGTTGTTATTCGATCATTGGAACTTCAAAAACATCTCAAAAATGAAAGAGTGTGTAGATACTGAATCAAACAACAAATTGGCATAATTGAACAAACAAATAGTGCACTTGATGCTACTTCATTTGATGGCCCATCATTTATTGAAGTAGTTTCAAAGGATTTCACCACCCCTATCTGCTTGTAGTCTGGCTACCTTCCCTTATTTGAGTTCTTCGTTGGACAATCATTTTCAAAATGACCCATTTCATTGCACTTAAAACATTTTACTGATTGTAAATTAGATTTTGTCTTACCATTACCCTGATCTTTTTTAGTGAAATTGCGAGCTTAAGAGTTCTTCCCTTTCGTCTACCACCTCGACCTCTTATTCTGTAATTTTTCAAAGAAGACTTGATCATTGGAAAACTCTATTTCCACATTCTCCACACATCAAACAAGTTTTTTATAAATTTTGAACTCGCGAAAAGTTAAATCCCTTCAATACTTTGTCTTTAATACTGAGTAATAATGGTTGATTTTACTATCAAGATATCGCATGAAATTTGTAGCATACCTTGCTAGTCAAGTGAATATTTCTTCATAAGAAGCCACTGAGTCATCCTCCTACCTCAATTACAGGAATTGTTTTCTATCATAAGATGAACCACCTTAGGAAAATATTTCTCAAGAAACATACCTTTGAATTAATCCCAATAAAGAGCATCAATCTCCACATTATCCTTGATATTTTTCACCATTGACCACCACTGATCAACTTCACCTTCAAAAGGGCAAACATAGAGACTAACATTTTGATGTTATAAACACCCCATGACATCAAAAATCTTCTCCAGTGATTTAATCCTCCCTTTAGCTTTCATAGGTTCAGATGATTCTCTGAAATATGGGAAATGTTGCCTCATGAAATGCCCCACTACTTACATGTTCCACTGCGGTTGATCTGTTTGATCTCATGCATGGATACCACCACCATTTATAGCTTAAATCAAATGTGCCATAACATCAAAAAAACTGTTCAGTTCTGATTCTGACCATCTCAGAATGCTGATTTGGAAGGTTGCCTTCCTCTAGATGCCATCCAAATATAGCTGCCCTGTTTCCTCATTGGAAAACCATACTGAACACACAAATATCTTAGCCGAAGCAACATGGTAATTTGTAAATGCTATCATTTCAATATTAATTTATGGATATCAATTTAACAATATCATAAATCCTAAATTTATATAAACCTACCTATGATACCAACTATAAGGACTTGGCCTTAAACATTACATAATCCGGAATTAAATGAATAATTCATATTTAGGAACTTTTCAGGATTATAGTTTTAGAGAATTAGGCCATAACTTTTACATTACATCTCAAAAATTAAAAAGCTGATACTTCTACTAATTTTCCATTTTTATCATTAAAAACTCTAAAACAAATCTTGAATAGTCCCATGTTTTAGACAACATGACATTTCCATAATCCCATCCTTGACCCTATTCATCTTTAAACCCTGTGAAAAACATTTCAAAACATGGGATGAGCATAAAAATCCCAGTAACGGTTATAAAACAAATAAATAAAACATTAGTTCGTCATTACATACATAACATAAGCTCTTTCACTTACTTCATGAAATCATAAGATTTATGAATCACATATTGAAAACATAAATCATAAAGGTAACTTGTGGCATCCATATCATACTTACATTGTATCTATCATAGATTGGTAGGGAGTTACATTTAGAATAATCATCACAGTATATTCCCTAAATATCTTAGGAGAAACATTAACATTTACCTCTAACACATTACCCACTACATTGAAGAGCTATCTCGGGCTAAACCACCATAGGTTTATCACCGAACCACTCTTATAAGTAAAAATTCCCGATAACCATAACATATTCATAACACATAAAAAAATATAGAGGAAAGATAATATTTCCACATTTTTATCACAATATATCATTTCAAGATATTGAAATAATCAATTCTTTCTCAAAAACATTTTCAATACAAAAATACATAAAAATGGTATATAGTATTTATTTTCCTTTAAAAAACAATATGTCTTGTTATGTAAGCCAAAGATCAAATAATACTCGTGGCGGTGGGAAGGTCGTTGTCACCTCTTACGTTACAAAAACATTATTTTTGTCATTTAGTAAAATTTTTCGTAGAAAAAGATTCCCTTTGGATGAAATGAAATGTCAAAGGTGTTTATACATCGTATAAATGAAATTCGTATATTAAAACAAAATATACCTTAATGAAAGGATATTGAGACGAAGTTTCTTATCTCATGTCCGATTTGACCCGTTCGTTCTTTAATCTCCTAAATAATATAATGAAGTTAATTTATACTTTCTTAATAACATTTTTTAAGTTTATTATTCCATTTATATAACATATTTCCATGTTATAAACATTATGTAATCATTTAAGTTAATAACGGTCATTTTGTCGATATTTGGTACTTTAGTCAAAAATGAACTTCTTATATTTACTAGTTGTCTATATGGTCAAAATTATATTATATACAGAATTATATTAATGATCTAGATCTCATATTTATCTTATATATCCATTATATATATGTATTTATAATAGTACAAAACATTTGGAGGTAAGAAATGAAATACAACGTTCATGGAGACAGTAAGCTGTATATACGCATGAATGATACTTTCATTTCAATTTATTATTTTATTGGAATTTAAATATAATGATGCATAGGTATATTATAATTCTAGTATAATATCATATATAATATCATTAAATCTATCCTTTATTCATCTCACATATGGAATTATTGAGTCATATGACTTTAAGGGGGCTGTAGTCCACACTTCCTAAAATGATATTATCACGTTTACCCATAATGGAAACCATAAAGGTATGTTATAAATGAAAAATACAGAAGTATAAATAAAACATAAACATAATATGTATCATTTATAAATACATTTCTATATAAATGGACACCATTAGAGGTGGTAGGAGATAGTTGGACAATCATCATTTCGTGAGGTGTTAGTTTGCCATCCACAGAAACAGTATGTTCATTACCCATTATATGTAGGTGTTTGTAAGTGTAGTTTTAATCCTTCTAATAACAACATCATAGTATATCAATAATATTTTTAATGTTATAAAAAATGAATTAAATTAGTTTAGGGGTTGGATAAGTGAAATAAAAAAAGAATTTAAGAGAAACCATTACATTTAATTTGGGTAACTCTCTTTGGTTTGAACCAAAAGGACTTCTTGAAGTGTATTCTACATAAGTTAAGGATTATAGATGGAATAGAGGGATATAGAGAGCTTAATTGGGTAGGGTTTGGACGAGCCAAGGGGCATTAGAATGTGAGTAATGGGTTAGAGGTGATGAATTTTTATAAGGGGGGAGGGGCTCTTTAGGAAAGTGTGAAAATATTATTTTATTATATAATTATTTTCGATTTCTAAAAGTCAAAAACTAATTAAAGTCAAATATAAGGTGAATCATGGTTGAAATAAAATAATCTAATAAGAATTGGATAGGTTTTGGATGTTATTTTAATCTTTATAATCTTATTTACTTAAATCATTTATTAATGCGGTAAACACTGCATCATTATTGTGTCATTAATAATTTAATTTATTTGATGTCTAAATATTATAAATAAATACCATGATGTAGAAAATATTTTCATATTTCTGAAGAATATTTATAGTTTAAAATATTACTTATATAACCATATGTAAAAATTAATTTACTAAAAGATATTTGTTTATGTCATTTTTGCCATTACTTTAAGTTAATTAACATAAAGTGTCATTATCACTCTTAAGTTGCTCCATGGGGTCCCAAAATATACCCAAATATTCCCATGGTCGGTAATGACTCATCTAATAAGTTTAAGATAGGTGTTAAGATAATTTTGTATTATTATGATATTCTTTTTACCTTAAATTACCCTATTTACCTTTAACCGCGGTAAATAAAAGTCAAAAGTTACTATTCACCAAAAAATATTTTTATCTTATAGAACCATAATTTACTAACTAATAATAACCATGTATGTCATATTTTTTAAATTCAACTCACAGAATGGTAAAAATTCATTTAAATGAAAAAGTCGATTTTTAACTACTACTTAGTGGTTTCACTATTCATCAAAAATTGAAGTTTTTCAAAAAAAAAATCCAAAAATTAAGCCTATGTGAATTTTGATGTCCCGATTTTAAAGAATATTTTTTTTGGTCAAATAAAACATATAAAAGTGAACAAAACTAGATTTAAAATGGGTTCTCCATTAAATGGTGGTAAATCAAACTTTTAAAGTAAATTATGCTTAAAATTAAGTCATTAACATTTTAAGCCTCTAAACATTATTGGATAAATGTAAAAAGAATTAACAAACATGTATAATCATATTTTAGTTAGTTATATTAATTCTCTCTAATAAAACAACTAGGAATTAACTACCATTTAAAATAATAATATTATATTATTATTGTGCAACATAAGATTCCAAAGAGACTCGTTGTTGAGTATCGGGTACTCCATCGAACATAGAAACCCATTTAATGTAAAATTAATATTTAATTCACAAAATATTATTTAAAATGAAAATTTATTATTTCATTATTTACTAGGGATGTTACAAATACACCCCACTATGGAATGATTAACCAGATACTAAAAAATATAATAACTATTCAAATTGTCCACCGAATTTCCAACTATGATTCTCGAATTACACAAAATAAACAAATTTATTATTTAAATAGAAATAGTAACCTGTGAAAAGATAGGAGGAGACACACATCAATACTTTCACTCATATTTGGGTGTTAGTAATTAAAAATTAAAAATAATTCACATACAATATCCTTTGGATGAAAATGGTTTATCTAAACACCTTGATGCATAGTCACAACATTATCATTATCTAATTCACAAGAGATAACTACTAGTTAAAACATACCTTCTTAATCATGTCACAAACTCAAATACAATTCAACACATTTGATCTAGTGAGTAGTAATGTCCATCACCAATGTGATTGAAACACCATGTCGATACCCTATGTTAATAATAAAACAATTATCTTCCATTGACCTAATGATATGATTTATCATCATCAATGTGAATAATTTAATATTAAGAGGAGGCACCACCAAATTTAAAGAAAACAATTATGATGAGTGAAAAAAATTATGTTTATCATTGGAAAAAGTCCATACCACATGATTGTAACAAGAAAATTCTGTCGAAACAACCTATAAGACACAAACATTAAGAGGGTTAGAAAACTATATCACACCCCAAACCACTATACGTAGACCAAAACCACCCTAATATACCCACATGATTTACTAAAATGGTGGGTGGATTATTTTAAAAATATAATAGAGCTTGGTGGAAAAAAATAGATAGGTCTACCCCCTAAAACAAAATCCAAGAAAAGAATAATCATAAAAAAATATAAAGCTTTGGAACAATACTAAAATATTCACCACTGGTCTTAGGAAAATAAAAAACAACAATGTACAACTACCCAACCAATATAATAAGAAAGGAACAATAACAAGATAAAGTGTTATACACTGATGTGGGGAAGTGGACTCCTCTATACAAAAAACCATCATATACCAAAACCAACTTTAAATACTAATTTGGTTGACTATTAAAGATTCCTATGAATTTGGATATTCAATAATATTTTTATATATATGTTTGGGGATATTAGTGTTAGGACCAAGTTGTGTTTTGTTTGTATTATCTACAAATATTTCAATATGTTGATTATGTTAAAGAAAGAAATTGTGTTTAGAAGGTAATGGAAATTTGGATTTATAAAATTTGGAAACATATAGCATTATAAATTTCAAAAAATATTATATTTGTGCTATTTGGGTAAAGTCCATGGTGTTTTTGAGACATGTAAATCACTTCCAATAGAAGGTTATTCCAATAGTTTTCTATTTTTTCAGAAATGTTTCCAATTTTGGGACATTTCCAATAGTGATTTATTCCAATGGTAGGTCATCCCTATAGTTTTCCATTTTTTCATATATTTTCTAATGGTAGATCATTTCAAATGGTGATTCATTTCCAATTGTGAGTCATTCCTAGTAGTGATTCATTTCTAATGGTGAGTAATTTCCAACAGTAGGTCATTTCCAACAGTGAGTCATTTCAAATGGTAGGTCACTTCCAATGGTGATTCATTTTTAATGGTGTGTGATTTAAAATGGTAATTCATTTCCAATGGTGATTCATTTTCAATGGTAGTTCATTTCCAATGGTGAGTCATTTATAATGGTAGGTCACTTCAAATGGTTTCCATTTTTCCATAAATTTCAATATTTTCAATTTTGATGACTTTATTGATAAAAAATAGGTTTAATGCCTTAATTAAAGCGTTTTAATTTCATTTCAAAGGTGATGATTCATATATCTAGTTTCTAAATTTTTTCGAGACGTTTAAAATGAATAGAACATACGGATTTAATAAGATAATTCTTTAATAAGGAATATAATCTATTTCAAGTCCCTTTTGTACCAGATATAATAATTCTAAATTAAAGATCCTTCCATCGTTCCTCTCCTTATTATTTATTTTGGTATGGGAGGATCCAAATACTTCTTCCTTGGGAGTTATAGAACAAGTTTCTACAGTTGGTTCGAGTTCCCCTTGAAGATGTTCTCTCCTGTAAGTGTGTCCCCTATTTTGGTCTAGTGATTTTAGGGAAAGCTTATTTCTTCCAGGTTAGGATTACATTATTTCTCATTATGTGTATCATGCGGGGTGATTTTGTTATTCTAAAACATTATTTACATGATTTCATTTAGATTAATAAAGATAATGAATCGATTTTAGTTGAATTTAAATGGACATAGGAATGTGAAGTATGATCTTACTTATTTTTATTCATTTAATTTGATTTTAATTGATATTATGATGGTATGGGAGTAATGCCTTGATAAAAATCACAACTATTAGTGGATTGATTATTCTTCAATGACTTTTTTTGAATCCTCTATTTTTTTATTCTTTTATATAGATATAAATAACACTCTATCCTTGTAAATTTGGATAATGTAATAGATTCCCCATGATCTAATTCCTTTTGTGATGATACCCTTAATTACGGAAGTGTAATAGAATAATAGACCATTTTCTAAATCATAAAATATGTTCTGATGTGGTATGCCATGTGATATGTGTGGGGAAATTGATTAGATATGGCTGTGTAGTGAGGTTGTGAAGGTTATTATGACGAAGTGGTATAGTAGGCCCATTATGGGGTTAGTGATGTGGTTATGCAGTGGTGTCGTGTTGGATGGTGGAACTGGATGTGGATGTTGGGATTTTGGTTTGTGTTTCTTGTTGTGTTCTTATGATGTGTTAGTTACCCAGTTAGTAAAGAATAATGATATGAATAATGATATTTGGCATATTTAATGAACAAATATTATGTTTCTTGTAGTTTTATAAGAATAGATAATGTTTTAATCGAGTGAGTTAGTAACAGAGAATCATTAAAATGCCTTAATGGTGATTAAAAATTAATATATGGATTATGGATTTTGTTTTTCTTATGGGGGTTGTGATGTTGGTTTAAGCACATAAGTCGAGGTTCATGTGAGTTGTCTTGTTCCATTGTGAACCCTTAATATGGGTTATGTTTGTTGAAACTATATATGTACACTACCACAAAACTGGGTTTCCATAGTTCCACCCTTTATTAGCGCTAAAAAAATCATTGATAAAGGGGGTTCTTTATCAGCGCTGTTAAATGGGACCCTTTTATCAGCACTTTTTTTAGTAGCACTGATAATGGGGGTCCTTATCATCACTTTTTCCTAGCACTGATAAAGTGTATATTTCAAAAAAATCATGAAAAATAATATATTGATATATAAGTATATTTATATTAATAGAAATATAATATATATTTTTTAAATATGTTTTAGATAAGTATAAAATGACAATTACATTTAATATTTTGATATTTTAGTAAAAATGGATTTAAAATGTTTTAAAAATTATTATTAATTAATAATTCTCTAATTATCATCAACTAATACTCATTTAATAACAATTTAAAAACAAAAAAATTATAAAAATTATAAAAGATCTAAAATAATTTGAAAATGTAACTCAAACATCAAACGGACATAACTTTTGATCTGGGTGTTCATTTGTGCTCTACATCATAATAAATCAAATCATATGATGGGCTCTATACACTAGTGACACAAGGGAACCTTATTACACTTTTTTCAAGGCCCATAAGGCCTCCAAAACATAGTTTTTAGTCGAGATACCTCGATTTTTTAACATTAAAACATGTATAACTTCTGATCCAAATGTTATCTAGACCTGTACTACATATCATATCTAATATTGTTTCATTTCATTGATTTTACTAGTTGTAGAGTTGAAACAGACTTCTGGATTATAATTTATGGTCGTTTTAACAATCTATGGATTTTCAAATACACATATATGTATTTATGCATAAATATATATGTGTGTGTGTGTGTGTGTGTCTGTGTGTGTGCGTGTTATATATATGTATGAATTTATTTATTTATTTAATTATAAAAACACATAAAAACATATTTTATAAATGTATTTAGAACTAATCTTATAAATATATATTAATATACAAATAAATAAAGAGATAAAAAATTATAACTAAAAATATATATATAAATAAATATAAAAATAAATTAATATACGAATAAATATATATATATACTAATATATGAATAAATATATATGTATTAATAGAACTAAATATATTTATATTAATATGAATGTATATTAATATACTAATAATATATATATATATATATTAATATATGAATAAATACATATACACTAATATAACTAAATATTTTTACATTAATATGAATATATATTAATATACGAATAAATATAACTATATAAAAAATATATATTAATATATATTAATATACAAATATATATATATATGTATTAATAAATAAATAAATATATATGTATTAATATAACTAAATATATTTATATTAATATGAATATATATTAATATATGAATAAATATAACTATATATATATATATATATCGTTAAATAGAGAAAAAACTAAATAGCTTAGTGGTAAAGGCGTAGGCGCATAAGGGGGGAGGTCTCGGGTTTGAGTTCGGGTGGAAGTAGGGAGGGACGTTTGGGGAAGTGGGGGATGGGTTGGAAAGTGCAGCGTGTGGGGTAGTTGTAGGGGGTCAGCCTAGAGCTAATAAAGGGGGGTCAAGCACTACTAAAATCTCCCTGAGAATTGCATTTTAATTTTAATTTTTTTATATTTTTTGACTTTTATCTAGGCTAAAAAAGTGCTGATAAAAGGGGTCTGTTATTAGTGATAAAAAAGGCACTCATAAAGGACCTTTTTGTCAGTGCTTTTTTTAGCGCTAATAAAAGTCACCTTTTATCAGTTCTTTTTTTAGCGCTGACAAAAGGGGCCTTTATCCGTGCTTTTCTAAGCACGGATAAAAGGGTCCCCCTATCTTCATCTCGATTAATAATGCTGATAAAGGTCATATTTATAGTAGTGGTATTACCTTTTACGTTCATTCGAATTCTTTATGCACCCCACCCTTATTGATCACTATGCTCTAAAACTTGTATAGTCATGTGGGGTTGTTTTTCCAACATCCTAATGAGAGGATGGATGGATGGCTACCCACTCTTCCCTTATCCCCATACTAAGAGATAATAATGACAAGAATCAATTGTGATTTCTAGAAGTCAAAATTGAAGATATCTAGATGTGAAGTGTTGTTTTTGGATGTGATGTGATGTGATGGACCAGGTGTGTGTTGGTAGGATGTGATGTGTTTTGATGTTATTCAGAAGGGGTGGGAGCACCAGGACATAATATTTTGGGGTGTGAGAGTGGAAAATCAATGGGAAAGTTCTTTGGGGTACCCTATCATTGATGTGTTTCATATATTATTATATAATTTTTTCATTTTTTGGTGAGAAAGCCTTGTTGAGGTTTGGTTTTTGGTTAGTATACTTATTTAGGTGTTTTTGTTATACTTTTTTCACACATTTGAATTAGTTTTCCATTTTCTCTTATGCATTAGTGACATTGGTTTTCCTACTTAGTATACATCTATGATCATCCTATGTATATAAAACAATTTTTCGGATTCCTTGATGAATTCACATATCATGATAGACTTTACTATCTCTAACCTTTGGACAATTCATGTGTCATTACTCTAGTTTTTATTTTGGGTATTTACATTGGAAACTTTTTATCTATAACGGTTTTATTTAAACATGCATTGTGGGATGGTTTTGGATTTCTTATATACATATATTTCATGGAATTTATTGTGTTTAATTCTACTTATATGTTGATCATATTAATATTATAGAGGGCAGTTCCTTCAATATAAAATATTTTCATACCCTCGGTTCTAGTAGCCAACCCATGGCCTATTAGAGGTGGGACTCGAGGGTCGTTATCTCTCTCCACTCATTGTGGTATATTTAAATGGAGGGTTCATAGTAGATTGTAGTCAGAGCTAATAGTTGAGAATATGGTGGGGATTAGAGTTAGGAACAATGATGAATACCAGGGTTTTTACGGAAATAGTTCCAATTTACCATGGTGCATGACATAGTCTAAGGTGACTGGTATGTACATGGGATTTTAAGGCCCCCCATGATCGTGTTCATGGACTCTAAACATATTGAAGGACCATGTGAGATGGAACATATTTTTGTGTAGAGTCCTAGTATAGGTACATTCATCATTATGACTTGTTTTCTTCTTTGAATTAGGTTGTTTGGGGAATGTTGAAATGGATAAATTGAATAAAATGGATTAAATTTAATTAAAATTTATCACAATAAAAATCCATACGACTGGGGTTAGGAAATCATTTTTTCTCATTCAGCTATGTATCCAACTAGTTTTCTTTATATGTCATAGGAATTTGAGGTTTAGTAGGCTGACCTAGTTGATCACTGGAGGGTGGAGCCGATTAAGGATTATTATCAGTGGTAGAAGACGTTTTGATATTTTCAGCGGAAGGCTTTCGGAAAGAATGTGGGTTGTGTTTCTGATGCGGTGATATAGGAATTTCTAGAGGATATGTATATCACTAATAGTTAGATATGGGCCCCAAAAAAGTATTGGGATCCATTGGATGTTAGTAAGATGTGTGGAGAATCAGGTCATTGGTGTACATTTTATCTTCATGAGCAGAAAGAGGTGGATGTTTTATGGGTCGACTTTTAGAACAAGTTAAGTATAGAGTTCCTCTCATTAACCATGAGAACTATGTAGAGTTAGGAGCTCATCTATATATATAAAGGAATCATGTTTGTGTGGGAGCTTGGGATCATTTTCAAGGACCTTATGCAATTTTCCCCAGATCGTTTCCCAAATTAGGAGTTCCGAGCGAGGAATCTTAAGGAGGCACTCCATCCTTCGATCTAGTATGTTGTAACTACTTTTACATTTACAATGTATATGGATGTTCAAAAGAAGGCATATGGGATTGAGAAGATGAAATCGTGAGGATTATTACTATGAGAGTGTAACCAACATGGTTCCATGTTTGTAGATATTTCTATGGTAAGTCTCATGTACAATCATCTTCATGGTTTTGACCAACTAGGAGTCAACCTCAGTTGCTTCCCTTCCGACTACCTTGGGCCAATGGATTATGTACTCTTCATGGGGACTTCAGACCAGTCTGTTTCATTTTTTTAGTTCATTTAAATCATCATGATCAATTTCCATTGGCTTCTCAAGATCATCTTGGTAGAGGTTTTCAGGTTCAACATCCCCCTCAGCATTAGTTACAAGTTAGTTCTTTCAACCTGCAGGGGTTGTAGGCTTATGATCCAAACACAATAGATGGGGAAGGTACAAGTCAACCATAGGATGTACCTCATCCTCATGGACCATGACACGTGAATTGGTGGTGTCCATTAGAAGTTGGGTAGAGGAGTTGGGCATTGTCAATTGTAGTGAGTAGTGGAAACAACACCATAAGGTCCAGAGATCATTCGAGGTATTCTCAGTTTATCATGTAACCTTGTTTATACGTTTTTTGATTTAGGATCTTAACACTTTATTCTTGAACCCTCTCTATTCCATTCTCTAGGACTAGGTGTAGAGAGGCTTCCTATACCCCTAGTGTTGACTACACTAGTCAGTGGCCAAAACAAAATGTTTGATGTGTGTTAGGAATTTCCACTGATTATGGGGAAGCATCAGCCATGTGTGGACCTTTTCTTACTTGAGATACATCCATACAATGTCATCCTTAGTATTTAATGGTTGTATTCTATATTTTTTATCAACTTCATCCAAAAGAGAGGCGTGTTCGTACATGTAGACAACTAGAATGAGGTTTTTGTTGGTGAGAGGGGTTTCCAGGTTGGAAGTCAGTATTTGGATCCTCCTCATTAATTGGTGGATGAGTCTTTTGTTGAATCGGTAGACACATGGAAAAAAATGGATCCCATGGTTTTCAAGTAATTCTTGGATGATCTACCTAAAGATTTTTTGACACTACCCCCTCAACTCGATGTTGATTTTTGGATATAATTATATCTTGGATCGTCTCTGATTTGAATAGATCCCTATTAGATGGTTCCATCTAAGTTACAGGAATTGATTATTCAAATAGATGATCAGATTATCAATTGATTCATATGACTTAATGTGTCCTAGTGGGGTTCCGCATTTCTATTATCTAATAAGGCATATGGAAGACTATGGTTGGGCATAGACTACTGGAGGTTAAACCAAGTGATGATCAAGAATTACTATTATCTTCTAAGGATTGGTGATATTTTCAACCAGTTTAGGGGAGCTTGTTGGTTCTATAATATTGATCTACAGTCTGGATATCACTTGTTAAGGGTGAAGGATGGATATATCTATAAGATTGTCTTTAGATGTAGGTATGGACACTTTGAGTTCATGGTCATTCCTTTTAGTGTTACAAATGCACCATCCATGTTTATGCAGATTATGAACTCCATGTTACATGAGTTCTAGGACCGGGTTATCATTGTCTTCCTTGATGATATACTAATCTACTCAATGTCAGAGGAGGAGCATGTCGAACATCTCAGATATGTTTTTCTGGTTCTTCATCACCACAAGATCAATTGAATGTTTTCAAAGTGTAATTTTTAGATGGAGATATGAATTTACAATGTCATGTGGTTTCTCAATAATGTGTGGAGGTGGACCCATCAATGTTTGATGAAATTGTTTCTTAGGAATATTGCAAGAATGTGGTAGAGGTTTATAACATCATTGGTCTTGAAAGCTATTATTAATGGTTTTTTCATGATTTCTATCATTTTGCAGACCCATTGACAACATTAACCAGGATTGAACAAGGTTTTGTATGGATAGATCAATGTTAGACGTCATTCAGTTAAATGATGGAGGTGTTGGTTAGTTTTCTAGTGCTTCAACTACTAGAGGAGGCTTTGTTGTTTGAGGTTTTCTATGATGCATCCCATATGGGATAAGGGTCCTTCTTAATGTAGTAGAAGATATGATGTGTTATGGGTATTGGAAGATATTCTATCACAAATGTAACTATTACACCCATGATCTAGATATACTGTTAGTTTTGTTTTCACTGACATTGTGGTAATATTACTTCATTGGGGAGAACTTTGTGGTATTCACGGATCACAATAGTTTTAGGTATGTCTTTTCATGGCATGATTGGAATCCGTAGCAGTGAAGGTGGATGGATTTTCTTTAGGACTATGATTTTTATATCTCTTATACCTAAAGAAAAAGGAATTTCATTGATTATGTTTTGAGAATAAATCCATATAAAGATTGTTTTTTGAGAGTCTGAAGATTTTTGGAGAGTGATGGAGGACTTGACTTACCTACACATAAATGCAGTAGTGGATGGTGGTAGAGGATGTTTGTTTCATATGATGGTTCAATATTATTTAATGTAGCAGGTGAAGGTGTCACAATGTGGAGACTTAGATTTAGTGGTGTTGTCAGATCAGGTTCGCTATATTGATTCTCTATAGGAATGTTCAGAGAATGGTAAAAACCGGATGTTGTTTCATGGGAGGTTATATTTTCTAGTAGTGATTTGTGATGGTTCCCTATATGATATTCATATATAAACATTTTTAGTGCACTTATGAGTTTCCAATATGTATCGTGGCTTGAGGATAAATTTTTTTGGCCCAAAATGAAATGAGTTGTGGTATATTTTTTGGCTTAGTGTCTAGTTTTCTAGTAGGTAAAGGCCAAAATAGCATCTCCATAGAGATTTTCTTCACACGTGGATGTTCTTGAGTGAAAATAGGATAATATATCGATGGATTTTATCATAGGTTTTCCTAGAGAATATGGAGGCTATGATGTTATCTGGGTGATCATGGATTGGTTAATAAAATCAACTCCCATCAAAGAAATCAGGGAGTTCAAGACATTGGGTGTCTTGGAAAAATGGTATGTGGAGGATATGGTGTGGCTGGATGGAGTTCTGGTTTCATTATCACATATTGATATTCAAATTTTATCTCATTATTCTAGAGGGTATTACAGTATTATTTTGTCACTCAGCTGCATCTCAGCATAGCTTTCCACCCCCGTAGAGGTGGGAAGATGGAACAGACTATCTAAACATTATAGGATATGTTTCGAGCATGTTTCATGGACTATGATGGATCATGGGAACAACACCATCCCTTTTTTAAAGTTCTCTTATATTAATAGATATCACTCCTCTATTGGAATAGATTAGTTTGTTTCTCTTTACTAGAGTCCATTTCATTCTCTGTTGTGTTGGATAGATTTTGAGGATGTAGTAATTCTTTGACCTACTATGGTAAAAATCATGAAAGATAAATTTTGGTTGGATCAAGAGAGGATGAAAGCGGCATACTTCCAACAAAAGTCTAAAGATGATCGTATGAGGTAGTTCTTGTAGTTTAATGTTTGGGACCACATTTTTTTTTGTTTTCCCATCAACATGGTAATTCGATGTTTGGAAATGGAAGTAATCTCTCATCCTATGTTTTTTCACCTTTGAGGTGTTGGGGTGTGTTGGTGATGTGTTGAAGAACCCTTGTGGTTAAATTATTTTAAAAAAAGTTTTTATATTTGTTGACAACTGAACTCTTTGTAAAATAATTTTTTTGTTTAGAAATCAGACAAATATCCATATTAATAAAGATTCATTAGACTCATACTATATTATCAATATTAATGATATTAATCTCATCAAAAACAAAATAATAGGTGGTATAAATTGTTGTTTTTGGGAATTTTATCATTGTCGTAATCAGAAAAAGAAAGATGTTTCCAAGGGAAGAAGTCATATTTTTTTAATGATGTGTGTTAATGAATGTGATGTTAGAAGATAATTTTTTCATACTTTATAAACCGATTTAACTGATGATTTGTTTATCACAAGGTTATCACAAATCATGAAATAGTTTATGATAAAATCTTCTGAATAAATAGTGGATTGGTTTGAATAATTTCAAAGTTAAAATATGGAGGTTACATCGTAATGGGATATCCATCATAATGGTAATTACATATCAATTGGAATTAAATTATAATGATAATATAATTGGATTCACAAAGAAGGAAAAAGAATTTAGATTCACTGAGAAGGATATATAATTCATATTCACTAAGAAGGATAATGAATTTTAATTCTCTAAAAAGGATACAAATTTTAGATTCACTATGAAAGAAATAGAAATTTAATTAATTGTAAAGGAAATATAAATCATATTTATTTGATTACGAGGAAGACTCAAAAGTAAAATTCCATATGTTCTATGATGATTTAAAGAGGTCAAACTTGAAATTTAATTTTGAAAAAATCTCGTTGAAATCTAAAGAGCTTTAAAGAAGTCAAATTTGAAGCTTTAAATGATTGAAATGTTTGGAGTCTTTGAAATTTTGGGAAGTGGGGAATGTTTTCATGTTTCCCACTTTTGTTTTCTACATCACCTATAATTACTTTCTCAGATCATTTTCACAGAGTGGACTGTCCACACAAGTAGAAAAGGGGGAGCACTGATGAAATGAAGTGAAATTCATTGTCATCCAGAGATATCCTGAGAAGGATTAAATAGATGAATGTTTATTTACTATATTGAAAAATATCAAATTGATAATGTCATATTATGTCAATCAGAATGAGAAAATCATATTGAGTTGATTGGTCTGTGAAAAATCATATTGTGAATTTGAAAAGAGTAAATTTTTTAATGATTGAGAATGGGTTCATTGTATTGAGTATATAATATAGAGATAATCACATCCGATATTCATATTATTGGGAGAATTAGATCAAGTAATAATAGTATTGAGATGATAAGATCCAGACTCATCGGATTGAGCAAATAATATTTAGCCAAATCAGACTGAGAAATTGGGACTGAGAAATTGTGGAGTGATTTAAAAAAAGTATTTATTCTTTGGATTGGATCAAATTTTTTATAAGAAAACATTATAACCATACATAATTTAGTGTAATCATTTCTATAGGGTGTTAGAAGGTGTTTAATAGGAGTTGGCTCAAGTTGTATTAATTAATTCATAATATTGGATTTCCATAGAACCACAGGAGTGGCAATGGTAAGGATGTAAGTTCTCACATTGAGGATGAACTTTGTAAATCGTATGTTCTTTATGATGTTCCAAATCAGGATCTATGTATCACTGAGAGGGGGAGGGTTTGAATCAGTGATATCTTTTTCTTTTTGTGTGTCCTTCTTTTTGAAACAACCTTCACCACCTGCTGAAGAGTTCTTTCTCTTTTGAACACACACAACCACAAGAATACAATATTTACAAGATTCACCACTCAACAAGAGTAGCTACGTCCTTGGTATGGTACTGAAATAATCCAATACCATTCAATCCACTAGAAAACAATCCTTTTATGTAGAATTAAACAAGTAGGATATACCCTTACAATCTTGTAGCACTTGGAAAACAATCCTTAAGTGTTTGTGCACCCTCTTATCACAAATAGGGAACTACAGTATTTCAATGCTTCTTTTCAATTGAATAGGTGTATTCTCTGAAGTACAAATCTTTACATCCTTACCCATAAGTTGTTAAAAACTATATTACGCACAAATGGATATGTGTGAAGAACCCAAATTTTTTTCTCACCCTTTTAGGCATCTTTCACACAAATTTTATACCACACATGCAAGATTTGACTTTTGTCGCGAAACACATCTTGCATGAAACTTCAATCTTGCGCGCAACTCTTTTCTTGCGCCCAACATATCGTTCTTGTGAGAAACTCTATTTCTTTCATGCACTCTCTTTTTCTTAATATTTTTCGGCACCTCGGAGCTCGGGATTTCTCTTAGTTTCAAGCTTAAGAAATGTGAGGGGGTCACCACTTATTTATAGACCTCATCGACCCCCACGCACAAAAACCCCAATGTGTCATGCAAGATCCTGATGAATCATGAAAATAACAATTTGACATCACATAGGGTGTGTAAGACTATTTTGAGCCACTATCATCTTTCGCACACATTTTTGCATCTTTCGCACACTTCATGAATGTTCTATTTTCTGAAGTTTTGACCTCAAATCATGTCTTTCATGCAACATTCCAAATGTCGTGCAACATCCTGATGCGTCGGGCAAAACCACACTAGACGTCACATTGGACGCATAAGTATCTTTTATTCCAACCACATCTTTTTCCCACTTCTTGAATCTTTCACACACTTCATGATTTTTCTATTTTTTGAAATTTGGACCTCAAATAATACCTTGTGCACAAGATTCCAAACTCCCTCCAATCTTGCACACAAAAACCAATCATGCATGCAAAAACCAATCTTTCGTGCAAGCCTCTCCTTTTCCAGATTTTGATGTTCGGATCATGGAACTCCAATTACGCGCAACATATGAATCCATCTTCAAACATTCACACAACATCCTTTTCCAAAAACACATTTCTTCATCTCCTGATTTTCAGGCCCTAATGTTTGGAAAACACTGGAAAACAACACCACCTTAAAACATTCTTTTGTGACGCTTCTAGATTGTTTGTTCCTTTTTCATTTCTCTATTCACTACATCCCATAACCATTCTTTAGAATTCATCATGAAATCCACTATCGTGATATGTGTCCTTTGATCAAACAGCTTTAGCATCATTAGATTTTCCATGGAAATTATTATAACTTCCCAATCTTCCACCAGCATCTTTCCCTCTAATAAAAACTGTATATGGCTTGCATCATCTTTTCTCCCCATTTCCTTTATAATTATTACATCACAAGCTATCCTAATTTTGGATATTTGTGAAATAAAAATCATCAAATAATTGCATGATTTCCAATTCCTTTACAAATTGAATTGATTTATCTTTTTTGAAAACAAAATAAAACACTATTTAACAGTAAACTCTTCTTACTTCCTTTTCCATCCAAGTTGGTCCCAAAAATTTACTTTTTTTCCTTGATTTTCATGCAATAGTACATACTAAAAGTTTATTAGGAAATTAATCTTAATAGGTTTTAATGGTTATGATTTGAAATGTTTAGAAACTTATAAAAAGTTAATAACTGATTCAAATCCCCCTTCTTTGTTATTATTCAATCCTTTTAATCTTTTATTGGTATAAGTGTGAAGGATCCCTTGTTTAATCATTATCATGGATAATATCAATTCTGTAAAAAATAGATGAACTACTATATTTGATGGAAAATTTTATTATGGATGAAAAAATATGATGATTCCTTATCCCCCATCTCTTGGTATAGATGTTTTTGATGCTAAAACTATTGGGTTTCTACATATTGAGAAAGATCCACTAATAACATTAGCTGATAAGAGAAATATTGGAAAGGATAGAAAAACTAATCTCATGTCCTTATCATAAAATTTTTATCAAAAGATTATGGGTCTCAAAAATTCAAAATGTATGTGGGATAAGATGAAAAGTGTTTTTGAATGGATTAAAAAACTTAAAGAAGAAAATATAAAAATCTGGCATGTTATTTTTGAAGACATCAGATTGAGATATAAACAAACAATTGATGAAATATTCACCAGAGTAAATGGAATTATTTGCAACAACTAAGGATTTAAATATGTTCAGAAGGATTCTATAATTTTGAAGAAACAAATGAAAAACTTTACGTACATGTTTTATTCTAAAATTTATTCTTCAGAAGATAAGTATGATTTATCTCTTGATGAATAGCCTAAATTTCATGTTTTTTACGAAATGACAAAATCTCCATTATTTAAAACGAATATGGAAAATAAATGGCTTTTGAATGCATGAGAAAGTTGAAAATTCAATATGTTGAAGTTTTTTATCCTTGTGACTCTGATGATAAAGAGGATGGTGAGTTTAATGAAAAATATTTTGTATCTTATATCCAAGAACAATTGAAGAGGAAGAGTAAAGTATAGAGGTAAAATTATTTTCAATTTTTTTGAGTGTGGTGGAATCAGTCAATTATCTATGAATTGTCCCAAGAATAACATTGAAGAATATTGAGATGATTCAAATGGAAAACATTGATGGATGATGTGGAACAAAAATGATAAAGAATAAAAGTCTTCCAAGAGATACAAGAAGATTTTTACTAGAAACAAAAGATGTGTGTTGGGTATGAAAGTTGAATTGGAATCAACTGAAAAAAAATTCCTCTTAAGAAGAATGTTTAGAAAAATTCAGAATCTTCATTTCATAAGTTGAGAAAACACAAGCTTCCTTAGAGAGTGAAGAAGGTGTTGAAAAAACTTATAGAGAGTATCATATCTAAACATAACTTTTTTTCTTGCCTTGATAAAAACAAAACTCTCAAGAAAGAAATTAGATTTGTTGAGAAAGTTAGTGAATAAGTTTTTGATGGAATAAAAGATGTCATCATGCCAGATGATGAATAAATTCATGATATTTTAAGTTACAAAATTATAATTGTTGAATAGAGAAAGATGTTTAATGACCTTAGTAATAAGATGGAAGCTACGAGAAAAGAGGTTAACAATTTTCATTCAAAACTTCTCTATTCTGAAAGTACCTTGAGGATGATGAATGGAATCTTCAAAAATGCTTCAGACGTAAAATTTGAGACTTTTAAAGACTCTTTGAAGGCCCAATAAAAGAATCAGGTGAAAACTTCTGTTACCAAAAATAATATTTCATCTGATTCTTTTAACATTTCATGTCTTGAAAATAGTATTGGGAAAGATTGGGTGTAGACATGATGTGAGAGACCTATATATTCTAAAAAAGTATATAACATACTCAAAAGAAAAGGTGTTTCACGTCCTAATTATGTTAGAGATAAAATAAGTTACCAACCTCATTAATGTTTCAATAGGGAAAGATCTTATTTCAACAGAAAATCAAGACATTATGATTATTATTGGTATTGTGGAATATATGGAAATGTATGTTGCGCATCATTGATTGTGTGAAAATTATAAATTTATAAACCTACCTACTACTTAATATAGTGGCAAGACTGGGTCGAACCATAGGGAGGGACTTATTTTTTTATTAATGACCAACAAAAATAAAATAAAACAAAAAACACACAAGAACAAACAAACTGTGGAAGATGGTGGTGATGGTGTGAAGTGAATGAAATAGTGAGTAAGTGAAAGTGAAAGTGAGTGAGTTCAAGAAGACAAGACATACAGACAAGTTGGACAGACAGACAAACAACATGGGCTAAGCAGTGAGAATAATCAATGGATGAGTAGGGGATGTTAACTAGTTAGCTTCAATTTTTTTTCCTATATTCATGAACATAACCTGAAATATCTAGATCAAGTTGAATGTAGTTGGCCAAATTTGTCATCTGGTTAACTTGTGACTAAATAATACCTACAGTTTTCAACTGTAGCTATCATTCAATCAACTAGTGAGCAAAACCAGAGATCACTGGGTTCAAATTGTTTTTTAAACTCAGTGAGTTTATCTCTCTCTTAAGCTTCATTCACATTTTTGTGTAATCCTAAGATACAAAGACAATTTGAATTTAGATTCAATGAAAATCACTTTTCACTTAATCATGATGTTTTTAAAATATAATTGTTCAGAAAATATGAGAGAGAGAGAGAGAGAGACTATCTAGTTGAAGAATGTATGCATGAACCAGAGAAAAACAAATTTAATTGGTTCAGTGTATCCCCCCCACCCCACCTCGAAGGAGATTAGCCAAGCATAGATGAGTTCAGAAGAATTATATTTAAAGATAATGAAGTTAATGCTAAACTAAAAATTCATAAATTATATTATGTAGAGAAGTGTATTGTCACTCTCCCTGCTCAAACTCTAGATGATCACAAAAATGCCCGATCAGTTGAGCTATTCTCTTGATTAATGGTGAGGATGATTTGTTCTCAATATCCCACCTTGGGAATCAAGTAGTGTGATGGTCTGATCTAATCTGATGCTCAATGTCAGTAATCATGTGGAAGTTTGGAAGTGCTTCAGTGAAGGATGATGGTCGATGTGATGATGTTTGGAAGTCTGTTCGTAGAAGTGGTAACTGATTCTGGAGTTGGTGTTTTTTTCTAATGTGGTCACCTCCAACAATTAACATGTTTTCCACCCACGTAACCCTCAAGAATCCCATTACTGCTCCTGCCTCGCTTCTTTGGCCTCCACGTGGCACCTTCACCATATCTCCTCACTTCAGTTGGTGACCCGAGCACAAACCCCTAAACAGATTGAATTCCACCATGCAGCACGATCCCTCCCCCTACACATTGACGTAATCAAAAAATGAAAAAAAAATTAAATTAATTAATAAAACACATAATTTAATTAAATTGGTATTGGAATTATATATGTACATTAGTTAAAATTTTAGTACTAAAATAATTATTAAAATATTCACGAAGAAGATCTAATATTAAAATATTTAAATATAAAAATAAAAATTGTTGTTTTAATATATGTATAAACAATTATAATAATTATAAAGAAATTTAAAAATATTCTATTATATTTACTAAATTATTATTATATAATTAATGTTTATTGAAAATATTCTTACTATTAGAAAAAAAATATAGTGAAAATAATTATAATTTATATGTATATATATATTAATTGATATATGTATATTAATTTCGTTAATATAGTTTATTATAAATATTTTATTATTAATTTTATTTTTACTATTAATTTGAATAATTAAATGAAACAATAATGAAATTAATTCGATGAAAAATGAAAAGAGGTGAAGAAGAGGGGGGTCGGGTCGCACAGGAGAAGATGAGTAGGGGGTGTGGGGTGCAGGGGGTTCTCTCGAAGGAAAATGTGAAGGCGGAGGTGGCATGATCAAGTTCAGCTCGATGGCGATAGGGGGTCGGTAGGACGACACTTGCTGGAGGAACGAGGCACAGGGAGGCGGTGGAGCGGTCAGGCAGCGGGACGCTCAGTGATGGGGATCGGCGGCTCTGTTGTGTCCTCGGCGCATCGGAAGAGGGCATAGATGGACGCACATCGGTCAGGCAGGGGGACGTGCAGCGAAATGAATGAGAAATTTAAATTTTAATAAATGAATGAAAAATGTATGTTAAAGTAGAAGTAATTGTTAATTCTATGATTATTTAAAAAGAAAAAAATAATAACTAAAGTACATGATTTTCAGAAAAAATGATTATTTTAAGTAGCACCGTACATAATTGACAACAGGTTACTAATTATTAATTAAAATACATTATTTTGACACTTAAAATTCACTAAAAATAATAAAATATGTGGCAAATTACATTAAAAATGATTCATATCACACTCCCACACACTTAAATCTTTGTTTTTCCTCAAACAGAAGCATGATTTTGACTTTTTATAACATGAATAATGATTTGTAAAATTGATTTCAAAAAGTGTATGAAAAAATCTTTTAATATAGAGAAACAGATTCACGACTGGCATTGCATGAGTGCTAAAAAATAGTACTGCACAGTTTTAATTACAATCTAGAAACCAAATCGAACATATATTCATCCACTCCTAATTTTGTCATGCCTCCTACATGAACTTCACTAACTATCCTACGATAATTCCAATTGATGTTCTAATACAATGATTGTTGCTAGGTTAAATCAAATGGAATTAAAATCTCAACCAAAAGCACTTTCATTTCATACTTAATCATAGGTTCCAAAAATTAATGTCCATTTATATCGACACTTTATTTATTCTATTAAAATAATTTTTAATTAATTCAATTGTTCCCTTCTTTAGATGATCCAAAATTCACCTCACCTAAATTAGATCATATTTTATAAGGGCACATTATTATAATTTTTCCAAACCATATTTCTTGTGCAGAGCGATGTGCATTGTAGTTTTTGAAATTGGATTTTATTTATTAATCGAAACGCACCCAGTGAACATTGTCTTAGAGACTCACCAAGGGATCATATTTTGCCATTTACTCTACTTGTAAAATACTTAAATAATAATCGTTTCAGTTGAATTCCTAAACTGATTAAATACTTTTATAATAAGGCGAGTCCCGCATGTTCTAGTGAAAATTTCCAGTTACCTAAGGTCGGGATCCTAATTCCATAAAAACTACCCTATCACACTCCATTCCTCAGTTACTAAACAGAATGTTCATAATGATAGTGAACAATTCCATACAAAAATCACTCATCCTCAGCAATTTCAAACTATGTCGAACTGTCAACATCAAGCAAGTAGTAATCCACTAAATGTGTTATAATTGAAGTGCTAACTAAACACAAAGAGGGTGATGGGTTGGAGGTGTGAAATGAATCACTGACAGGTGAGGATGGTAGGAAAAATGGAAATGGAAGGATGCTAGCAGTGACTCATATGACTCACCATTAGTGTTTGGAAAAAAGTGATGGGTTTCACCATCAACTTCAGCAATGGGTCAAAACTTTTTATAAAAATTGAAAAAAATTTACAATTTTTTTAAACTTCAAGGGGGAATTTGATGTGACACTATAAAAATCGATCTACCCCACAATTATTACTCAAAATTGTCCCCAATACTGAATCGTACTTGAAATGAACATTGTATGCTGTAGTAGGATAATCAAAGTAACTACCAGGGTGTAAGAAGATTTCACTATTCAGTTCAACTACGTTTTCAACTATCTAGTATTAATGTAGGTAAGCACCCTGCAAGAACATGAATTCACAAGTATTCAAAATAAATCTAGGGGTCTCACTGACACATTGAATCATGAAACATATAGTTTAATATGAGAAGAAAATAAAACTGGTTAAAGTAGAACAACACATCCCTTACTATATGAGATTCCCTATTAAAATACATTTCAATGTTCCTCTTTTGCATCACCAAGTGAAAAACTCTGATAGTTCATTTTCATTACCTAAAAATTAATAAAGTGAACATAAGAATCATGAATTAAATGTTATAAAAAATCAAAACATGGAATGAGTGGAAGAAACGTATCCATATGATGGAGTGTGAAGCTCCCTTGGTTTTCCTTTGATGAGTTTCTGGAAGCAACAACTCTCTCTAGTAGCTGCATGTTATTAATCACTACCAGATAGTAATATCATCAAACAAGAGCTTCCAGCAGGAAGAGTTATCTTTATTGAAAAAAGGAAAATAGAAAATCAACCATGGGTTTATTCCCATGAAACACTGAGTTTATAGCCATCATTTATGTTTAGAAAGGGAATCACCAAGAGTGGCCTTTTCGAACCCTGCACACTTGAGAACCCCTCTCCCTACGAAGCGATCATCTAGAAATGCCCCAGCCGGGAAGGAGCCGTTGTTAGCCGAGATGACATTGCATCCCATGGGGTAACACCTCGATCAACAATGGTTCGTCACAGAAATCCTTCAGCCAAGTGAATTGCACCCATTCTGCCCACCCGGTGAGACACCCGGTGACCCGGCATGGCGAGTGGTACATGGGAGGCGGAAGTTCCCCCAAGAGTGGGCTCCCATGAATCAAACACCATACCTCACTGAACACCGTTTATTATGTCCCTTGACTCACACCACTACGGCACCGCAGAAGCAGCATAGCCCTCAGTTAGACTAGAGACAACTTCATTCTTCCAACAGAGAAATGTCATCCATGCCCTTTGGTTACCCTTCAAAGAAATGTTTTATTCTGTGAACATTGATGAAAAATGTTTCATTCTTCCAATAGAGAAATGGAATCCATGCCATTTAGTTACCCTTCAACGAAATGTTTTATTATCTTACCATTGATGAAAATTTATATGTTCTCCTCTCTAAACAGATCCATCAACCCAATTACCAAAACTCTCACAATAGTAATGGGTCCTAACCACATGGTCATCAACATTCTAGGAAATAGTTTTTGTCTAGAGTTAATATGAAATAGCCTCTGACCCACCTTAAAGTATATATTCTGATTGATTAAATAATGAAAATCCTTTTAACTCTCTTTATAAATTTCATAATTCTCATAAGACTCTCTTATAATCTATTCCATCTCACTCATATCTAACAGCCACATCTCAGCAGTAGATTTAAAATCAGAGTTGAGGACCTTTTCTTCCAAAAAAGATTTTTGCTACAATTCAATAGGGAGATGGAAAGATTTCCCAAAAAAATAGTATGTATGGTGACATCCCAATAGGAGTCTTATAGGAAGTTCTATTGGCCCAAAGAGCCTCATCCAACTTCATTGACCAATACATCCAAGATCTAGACACCATCTTCTCCAAGATCTGCTTAAGATCCTTATTAGAAACTTATGTATTCCCACTATATTGTGGGTGATAGGTGGTTCCAGTCCTCTGTGAGAATCCATATTTCTCCATCAAACTTCTGAACTTATATTTTTTTAAATGAGTACCATTATCTATATTGAATTCTCTAGGAACACCAAACATGGAAAAATATTATTATTTGTGAATTTAACCACACTGTCAGTAGAATTTTTGGGCAGAGTCACTGCCTCGACCCATTTGAACACATATTCCACAATAATTAAAATGTACTCATTCAAATAAGAGTATGGGAATAGTCTCATTAAGTCCAAGCCCTAGATATCAAAAATTTCAACATCAATAATTCCCTTTTGAGGAAGGTATTTCATTCTTCCTATATTTCCCATCATTTGAAATTTTTCAAAGACTATGACCAAACTCCTAGCTTCTTTAAACAATGATGGCCAGTAAAAACTAGCCTACAAAACCTTTTGAGCAGTCCTATATCCTCCATGATGGACATCGTAAGGCGATCAATGGAAGATCTCATGTATGGGAAGCATCTCCTCCTCAGCCACAAATCTACTCAAAATACCATCTCCACACCTCTTATAGATAATAATGTCATCCCAAAAAAATATTTCAATTCATAGATGAACCTCTTTCTTTGGTAATGTGACAGGTCCTTGGGTATGACACATAGTTCTATAAATATGGTATAGTCTTCAATCCTATATGACTACTTCACAGAATACCAAAATAACTATTCATCCTGGAATAAAATGTTAATCTATTTTGGATCCTCATTTTGGGTATTTGGAAGCCTATATAAGTGGTCTGCCACAACATTCTAAGACCCTTTCTTATATGTGATAACCAAGTCAAAATCATGTAGTTTCAAGGTCCATCTCATCAATCTGGAATTAGAATCATTCTATTCCATCATGTACATGAGGGTAGTGTCATCTATGAAAATGATAACTCTAGACCCCATCAATTAATATATGAATTATTCTAGGGAAAACATCACAGATGATAATTCCTTCATAGTGGTAGAATTGTTCTTTTTGGAATCACCCAATAGCTTGCTGGCATAGTAAATGACATGCAGCTTCCTATCATTTCTCTGCTATGAAACAACACCTACTAAAAAATCACTTGTCTCACACATTACCTCAAATGGGAGCTGTTAGTCATGGGATGTGATCATAGGTGAGGTTTACAGCTTCTCCTTGAGTATATTAAAGGACTCTAGACATATCTGAAAAAAAAATCAAGTTTCCTTAACTAGAAGCGAGCATAGGGGTCTAGGGATTTTATAAATAGTCATTAATGAACATGTTGTTGAACCTAGAATGACCCAAAAATTCCTTCTCCGCTTGGAATTATTAGGTGGGTGTAAGCTTTAGATGGCCTCAACTTTGGAATTATCAACCTCCATCCCCCTATTTGATTCTTTGTGAACCAATACAATACCTTCAGTATCCATTAGTAGTCACTGTTCCTTTATTAAGAAAAGATTGGTCTTCTGGAACCTTTCTAGCACAACTTCTATATTTTCCAAACAATTCTTAAAAGTACTTCCCACAATAGAAAAATAATCCATGAAAGCATAAATGATTCTTTATAATATATTTGATAATATGGCCATCATGAACCTATGAAATGTGGATGGAGCACCACAAATTCCAAAAGGCACATGCCTATAGGTGAATGTCCTAAATGGACAAGTGAAGGTGGTTTTCATTTGACCCTTGGGTTAAATAAAAATCTTGTTGTAACCTATGTAACAATCAAGAAAAAATAAATATTCATTTTCTACCAATATCTCCAACATTTGTTCCCAAAATGTCAAGGGAAAGTGGTCCTTTATTGTGTAGCATTAAACTTCTTATAATCTATAAATACCCTATATTTTTTCTCTGTCCTTATTTGGACATGATCGCTTTTTCTCATTGGTGACCACTATCACTCAACTTTTTTGGGAACCACCTAGACATGACTTAACCAATGGTTGTTATAAATGGGATGTATTATCCAAGCATCAATTAATATGATATCTTCTTCCCTCACCACATATTTCATGTTTGGGTTTAGTCACCTTTGGGATTACACTCTAGGATTACACTCAGGTTCCAGGGGAATTTTGTGCATACAGAAGGCTGGACTTATTCCCATAATGTTAGAAATTGACCAGCCTATTATGGACTTATATTATTTCAAAATAGTCAACGAGTTTCTCTATTTTCTAATATATAGATTGGATGATATAATCACATGAAGGGTGGAACTCACTCTAAAAAAATAAATATTTCATACCTGTAGGTATGGGTTTGAGTTCAATAAAGGGTGATGACTCACATGAGGGATGACACATGGGCCTGGGTGGGGAAAATTATTCATGTATCCTCCTGAGGAATGTAGTATAGAAGGATTCCTCTTCATCACTAGGACTTCCAAAAAAATATTCCCCTCTCTTAGACTCCACTATTGTGTATTGAATATGATATATGGAAAGATAATCCAGATTCTCTAGAAACTCTCCCTCATACACTTCAACAAACTCTCTCTCTTTACTTTAGTTGAACACCATTAAAGTTGCAGTAGGGATCTCAGGTTCATAATTGATCTCCCTTATCATCCTTAAAAATCAATCTACCTCCTCATAAATAGTACCCTCAGCAAAAAACATATATAATTTGGGAAATATTGGGTGGGTGGGATCTTTGAGTTTATTGAAATCATTGAGTTCCACTTATTTTCATCCAAATTGAAAATCAATTTCCCCTTCAATACATTAATCACAGCCCCCCTGGGGCTATGATGAGCCTAACAAGGATGATATGTACCTTATAATCACCCTCCATATCAATGATGAGAAAGCTGACAGGAAAGAAGAGTTTATCTACTCCCACTATAAAATCATCAACCCTGCCCACTGGATGAGTGATGGATCTATCAGCAAGCTTTAACACAAAAGTGGTGGGTAAGGAACTCTTAATCTCAAGTGTTGAAAAAGTGACATATGTATCAGATTGATTCTAGATCCTAAATCACACAAAAAATTAATCCTTCCACCTCTATCCACAAAGGTGCATGGGATAATAAAGCTCCCTAAGTCTTGATGTTTAGGAGGTATCCAATTTTTCAAAACAACATTACACTCCTCTATCAAACTATAAATGGAAAACTCTTCTAGGTTATTCTTGTTTGAGAAGATTTTCTTGTGTGATTTTATGCATGATGGGATTTGAATGAGATTTTCTTGGAATGGGATATCAATTTTAATAATTTTAACCGCTTTGAAAAAAATTATTAGTTTAGAATTCGGGGTTGGTTCTTTTATTCATTATGGGAAATGGATTATAGGGGAAATATTTTCACCGATTGGGGGAATCCCTATAACATTCTCTTCTAAAAAAAATTTCCCTTTATTTTATTTATTTTTAAAAACATTTTATTTTGGATTTTTAGTGGGAATAGTTGGAACCAGATTATTCCTAGTGTTGTTGTCTAGTTTTCCAGATTTAGTTTTTTAGAGATTCAAATTTCTAGATTCATCCAAATTCCCATTTTCAAAAATTTGAGGATATTCCTAGGCTCTTGGTGGGTTTGTAGACCACTTCTTGTAGACAGAACAATAGCATTTCTCATGGTATTGGATTCAGCGGTATTTGTAGGCAAGCCCTTGTCTCTACTTCCAACATCCCTAGCCAACAACCCCATTTGAATTTACATATTTTTAATTCTTGAATCCATTTGAACTTTATAAAAATCATTTTAAGTATTTTTCTATTCAAATATCCCTATAAAATAATGAAACATATCCCTCTCCTCATTTTTTAATTAGATGACTCAGCCTTGGGTTGGGGTTGGGGTTGGAACTACTGCCTATGAGGCTGCTGAAATCTAGGAGGGGAAACACGTCGAAGGATTCCGTGATCTCTCCAAGAAATGTTCTGGTGGTTCCTATACCTATGATTTTAGGTTTTTGAGAAAGTATATTCCCTATGTTGAATCCTAGGTCCATATCAAGCAAAATTTACTCTCTCATGAGCTTTAACATGCATGTCAATGTTTTGAAAACAAATTTCTGAGTGTCCATACATGCATTAATGATGGAATTTCTCCCTAAGTGTGATATGGGTGTTGCCAATGATGAAACCAGTTGCTTGGGATTTATCTTAAGGGGCATTGGTGGATTACTTCCAAAAAATGGTTCTTTCTCTAGAGCACTTATTCTAGGAGTTTTGTGATAATGTGTTGAAAATCTATTTGAGCTCTTCAACTGCCATATCACTAAAGGCCCCTCCGACAGATTGATCAACAAAGGTTTGGTTGTATGCGGTAAGGCTGTTGTAAAATGTGTCCATGAGATATTGAGGGTTGAACTGGGGGTTTGGAAAATACCTATGTAATCCCCTAAACCTATCCAAAGATTCGTGAAGCAGTTCACCCTCATCTTTCAAGAATACAGTGATCTTATGCCTAATCTTATATGTCAACCTTGTATGATAATATTTCCTGGTAAAGGCATTGTACACTTGATCTTAGGTGCCAAATATTTCCTCCTCTAACTATTGGAACCATGTCATGGCATTTCACTTGAGGCAGAAGTAGAAAAATCTCAACTTCATCTCTTCCCCAATAAGGCCCCTAAGTGGATGCTTCTAGAAACTACAATAGAAACTCTTAATGATGTCAAGAGGGACTTCACTAGGCATTCCATTTAAGGATAGTATCTGACTCAGAATGGAATTTTTGATTTCATAGTTTTAGAACCTAGATGAGAGCCTAATAAAATAAGGGTTTCTATAAATAAAAGATAAAATAAAATTGATTACGTTGTGCCTCACAACTATCGCATGGCCAAGTGGGTTAATGTTTTCAGGTTTGTTCACATTTATAGGTGTTAGGTTGTTTAAGATTTCATTCTCAGCCTCTCTATTGATGTCCATTTTGATTTTATCTGTTTCCTTTTTTAAATCAACTAGATGCTTCTAAATATCAGTGTTTACTGGTCCTAAATTCATAGATTTGGACCTAGTGAGCATACAATATAATTTTCAGGGGTTTTTTTATATTTTTTCATATTTTTTTTACAGTTTTACAGTTTTCTTGTATTTTTTATTTTTTAATATTTTTTTATATCTAATTTTTTTAACAGTTTTTGTGTATTTTTTTTTAATTTTTTTATACTTTTTTTATGTGAATTTTTTATTTTTTTTAATAAAATGACCACATTCACCATCCTCAGAAATGGTGCCAAATTTTTCACACCACGTGTTGTTGAACATGAGAAAATTATAAATTTATAAACATACTTACCACCTAAAACATTGGTAAGATAGGGTCAAACCACAAGGGGGGACTTATTTTGTGCTTAATGATATAAAAACACACACAAGAACAAACATTGGAAGCTAGTGGTGATGGCATGAAGTGAAAGAAATGTTGACTGAGTGAATTTATAAGTGAGTGAGTGCAAAAAGACAAGGCATGAAGACAACCAAGATAGCCCGACAAGTAGCATGGGCTAAGTAGTGAGAACAATCAATGGATGATCATGGGGAAATCAACTTTCCATCTTCGATATTGTTTTACCTTATTCAAGAACATAACCTAAAATATTTTGATCTGGTTGAATTGTTTTCCAGATTTTCCATCTGATCGACAATTGATTTCACTGGGCCATTTCAATGGGCTTTCATGCCTTGTATTTAGGCCACTTGGCCTTGGGAATTCGGGATAGTTAATGTGTCTCCCTCTAACCAGTCTAAAGAGGTCTTTGCTTTCAAATAATAAATTGAGGCTTCAGCCCCAACCTTTAAAAAAAACAAGTGATTGAATAATTCCTATAGTTTTTCAACTATAAAAATCATTCTCTCAACTAGTGAGAAAAATTAGATATCACTGGGATCAAAATTTTGGTTGAACTCATTGAATATCTCTCCCTTGGTATTGATTCACTTTTCTATGGAATACATAGATAAATGATTGTTTGAATTTAGATTCAAGAATTATAGGCTTTTAGTTAATCTTGATGTTTTTGAAATATAACTATTCAGAAAATGTCTATGTGAGAGAGACTATGTAGTTGAAGAATGCATGCATAAACTAGGGAAAAACAAATTTAATGGGCTCAAATTATCCCCCCCAAAAGGGATTATAACAGAATAGTTGAGTTTAAAAGATATGAAAATTTAATGGTAATGATGTTTATGATGAATAAATTGAAGAAAAACATAGTAAGTAGAAAAGTGTCCTCTCAGTCTCTCTACACAATCATCAGATAATCTGTAAAATTCCCAATCAGGTGTGTTCTTCTCCTGCTTGATGGTGATGATGATGTGTTCTTGATATCTCACCATGTGAATCAAGAGTTGTACTGGTCACATCTGATATGTTACTTTCTAGAAGTTATCGTGTGGAAGTCTGGAAGTACTTCAGTGAAGGTTTATAGTCTATGTGATGATCTCTTTAAGTCTGTCCATGGAAGTGGTAACCAAGTCTCGAGGTGGTGTGTTTTTTCTATAGTGGTCACCTACTATAATTCTCCTTTTTCATACCTATGGAACTCTGTATAATCCATTTCTCTCTACATACTCTTTTCTTTGTCCTCTACATGGAACCTTCCATGTGCCTCCTCATTTCGATTAGTGACCTGAGCACAAACCCCTCAATAGAATGTAGTCCTCCTTGCAACACGATCTCTCCCCCTACACATTGACATAAACAAAAAATGAGAAAAAAATAAATAATTAAATAAATAATTAAATAAATTTAACAAAATATTTATTTTAATTATATATGTACATCAATATATATGTTAATACTAAAATAACAATTATAATATTCACAAAGAAAAGATAACATTAAAATATTTAAATATACCAATCAAAGATGTTAATTTAATTTATATATAAATAATAATAACTATTATAAAAGAATTTATAAATATAATAATATATTTAATAAATTATTATTATATAATTAAAATTTATAGAAAAAAATTATTATTGTTATTAAAAAATTTAAAAGAAATAATTCGTAAAAAGAACTTTAATATATATATATATTATTAAATATATATAAAATTGGTTAATATAAATTATTATCAAAATTTTATTGTTAATTTTATTGTTATTATAATTAATTAGAATAATTAAATAAATAATAAATAAATAAGATAAAAAATAGGTGAGGAACAGTATGGGGATGTGGGGGGTTCAGTTGGAGGAAAAAAGGAAGGCAGTGATGGTATGATCAGGTTCATCTTGATGGGAACAAGGGGTTAGTAGGCCGACATCGGCTGGTGGAATGAGGAAATTTGTTTTAGTGCAATTTTCAGCTAAGGGGATTCATGGCGAGGTGGATCAGCAGCTCTGGTGTGCCCTCAGCACATCGGAAAAGGGCGTGGACAGAGAGGAAGTAGGGGTGGCGGCGCGACACAGCTCAACATAACATGATATGAGATGGCACCTGGTGGTCAGTGCAGGGGTGGTTCATCTATGGTGAGGATATGGTATCCAAATACAGAAAGGGTTGGGCAAAGGCCATTCGATTTTTTGTTCTACGAATCACTTCTACCATTGATCGATTTTCGTTCAGCCTTGCATTTAGTGATTTCTTTTATCTACAATCTATACTATCGTTGAATTAATGAGGTGATTTCTTGCTATTGTGGAACAACGATGAGTCAAGGGAGGGGGTGGTGGTGGTGTCTCCAATATGGGGATAGAGAATGGTGAGTGGATGGAAGAGAAATAATTGGGAGTAACTGTTGGTGGCAGATGAAATGAGAATGATGACATTGAGTAACCGTTGAACGAGGGTGGAAATGAGAGACCAGTGGCTGAGAAATTAAGGGTGGAGGCAGCAATAGTGATAGTGGAGTCACTAGTGGTGGAGGACGGTGTGTGGGGAAGAAGACCAGTGACACCATTGGGTGGAAGGGGAATAGTGATAGAGAGTCACTGTTCGAGGAGAAGCAGTATTGTGAATTGATTCATCATTGTAGGGTGTGGTAGCAGAATAGAGTGGAATGGTTCCTCAAGTCACCATTGGGTTGAAATGGGGTATAATTGGTGAGACAGAGTGGTAAATGGAATCAAATGGTGAATCGAGTCACTGTTGGAAGATGTAGAATTGGTTGTGACTCAATGGTTCACCGTCAAGTAAAACAGTGGGTGGAAAAGGGGGAAACATTGACTCGAGTCACCGTTTCATAGAGTGTTGGCTGAAGGTGGAGCTGGTGGTGGGTTGGTAGTTGCACAGAAAAAAAATAACACAAAAAATGACTCAAAAAATTAATTAAACTAAAAATAAATTAAACAACTAAATTATAAATGAATAAATAAAAAATTGAAAAATATAAATTATTATAAAAAAATAAACATAATTGAAATTTATTCAGTATCATATTACAACTCATTCAAACTAAATTTAAAACACAAAATTAAAAATTAAAAATCATTCCTGATAGAGTAATATAAAATATTAACTAATTAACTAATTAACAAAATAAATGAATTATATCAATATTAATTATCACAAATTATCAAAATATTTTATTAATAAAATTATATTGTAAAAATTAATTACATTAATTAAAGTATAATGTCAAATTTTATTTATATAAAAAATAACTAATCTAATTAAAGTTTTAATAAATGAATTATTTTGAAAAAAAATGAAATAATGAAAAAAATATAAAATAAATGAGAAATTTAAATTTAAATAAAAGAATACAAAATTTATGTTAAAGAATAATTAATTGCTAATTTGAAGATTATTTATAAAGAAAAAAATAATAACTATAATACATGTTTTTCACAAAAAAATGGTTATTTTATGTAGAAATGTACATAATTGACAACATGTTATTAATTAAAAATTATAATACATTATTTTCACATTTAAATTATATTACAAAATAATAAAAGATATATAAAATTACATTAAAAATAAGCCACATCAGGAAACATGGATTATAATTGTTGGAACAAATAATCCTCACCTGGAACAAGGTTTATGAAAAGTGGTAGAAATATTGAATGTATAATGAGAACCTTTTCTATCTTATAGAAAGTTGAAAAAGAGAATTATCAAGATGTTGTAAATTTTCCAACAAGAAATCAATTTAAATGTTTAGAAGAATTTTTTGGTAGATTTGATCAAGTTAGTCATCATGCTGAAAAATGTATGACACTCATTCCAGAGTAAGTCTATTATAAAAGAAAAGATAAGAAAATTAAATGAATAAATATGAGGAAATAGTTTTTTTTTGTTGAGATAGATTTAAAATAAAGTAAAATGATCAAATGTTTTACACTTGATAGTGGGTTTTCTTACCATTTTATAGGTGATATAAAAATCAAGAATCATGTTCAAATCATTGATGGGGGAGCAATTAACATTGGTAATGATAGTTACTTAAAATAGAGGAATCAGAATGGATGAGATTGAAGCTGAATAGTTGAAATATAAGGATGTTTTATTTATTAATGAGATAAAAAAACATACTTATTATAAGTAAACTTTGTGGATATGGAAAAGAATATGTTTTTAGAAAATATTTTTTGTATCATCAAAACTATGAAATATGAAAATGTTATTAATAAATTAGAAAGAAACAGTGGGGATCTCTTTCCAATAGGATAATTGAAAAACTCCTATTACTTGAGTGCTAAAGATGAAAACAAATTGTGGAAGCAAAGCCTTAGCCACCTTGGGTAGAAAATCATAAATAAACATTCTAAATTTGATGTTGTGTGAAATTTACAGAATTTAAAAGATGAGCTGAATATGTTTGTATTACCTTCCAAAAACCAAAAATGACTAACAAAAGTAATAAGAGAATTAAGATTCAATCTACCAAAACAGCTGATCTTATTTATTTTGATCTATGTGGGCTGATGATATATCAATCAAAAAAAGATATTTATACTTTATCAGTTTTATTGTTGATTTCACTCAGATTACAAACATCATGTTTCTGAAGCACATGTTAGAGGATATTGAAAATTTTAAATTCTTTATAAAATTTGTTAGGAATGAAATAAGGTTTTCTAAAATTAATCTAAGAACATATAATTTTTCCAAATAAAAAAATTATAATTTTAAACTTATCGAAGAAGGCATGATATCAAACATCTTCATAGTACAGACTATTCTCCACACACAAAATTGAGTATTGGAAATCATGAATAGAATTTTGTTGAAAATTGGAAGGATTACGTTAGAAGAATACAATATTTCCAAATTCTATTGGATAAAATCTATTAGTATTACTATACTAGTTCAAAATAGATGCTTGTAGAGACTGGAAACAATCATGAAACCTTATAAAATTTTGAGTAAAAAACGATCATTGAAATACTTAATTTTTTTGGAAGTCCATGTTTTCTCAAAATAAAAAATAGGGATTTGGGAATGTTTCATGAGAAATATGAGGAAGTATCATTTATGGGTTATTCAAAAAATAAAATAAGATACAAATATTAGAAATAATGTTTACAAATTTTGGGGGGAATAATATGATGTGAAGGTAATTTAAAATGAATGTTCCTTAAAAAGAGTTTTTGATAATTCTGAGGAGGATAAACTATAGAATTCCTATAATGGTTAATGTTTTGAAAACATCCTTTTCATGATCCAGAAGAATCGGGTGATGCGGAAATTTTTGTTGGGAATGAAAATTTTAAATTTACTACCATACAAAAACATGTTGAATTCGAAAACATTATTGGGAATCATAAGGCTCTAGTCCAGAGAAGATGTAAGTTGATATTGGATAAAAATACTTCACTTATCTCAAATGTTGAACCAAAATCGATTTTTGATGATATTACACACAAAGAATGGGAAGATTCTATGAATGAAGGGTTGGATTAGATTATGAAGAACGAAACATGGTAACTTGTTTCATGACCAACAAATCAATATTTTATCAGAACCAAGTGGGTTTACAGAAACAAGTTAAATGAACATGAATAAGTTTTATGAGGCAAATCCATACTTGTTTATAAAGGATATTCACAAGTGGAAGGTGTTGATTTTGAAGAAACATTTTTCTGAGTAACAATATTATGAACTATTAGAATGTTTCTTTCATTGGAAACACATCATATTTACAAATTTTATCAGATGTATGTATAGTCATCCCTCATAAATGGTGATATTGGGGAAGAATTTTACATTAAAAAACCTTTTGGGTTTCTACTTGATAAATATGAAAACAATGTTGGTAAATTGAAGACATATTTGTATGAGATGAATCAATATCTACATGATTAGTATTATAAACTTGAAAATATTTTGATAACATTGAAAATTTCTAATATAAAAGTTGATAGAAACATATATGTGAATGAAGTTGAATTTTGAGCATTGGTTGTAATTGTTTTGGTAGATGATATAATTTTTACTGGGGATAGAAAATATTTTAAACAAAATAATAAAAAAATGAATAATAATTATGAAATGTCTATGTTAGGATAAATAACTTTCATCCTTGGCATTAATGTACAAAAAAAGGGAAAATAAATTTTATTATCTCAAGAAATGTATTAAATTGAATTGTAAAATAATTTTGGGATGGAAAAATACAAAGAAGATTCAACTCTAATTTCAATGAGCATAAAGTTGAGTAAAGATGAATTTGTAATAAGTATGAATAAACAAGAATTTCATAAGCTGATAGGACGTCTTCATCTCAAGGTATGATATTGTTTATTATGTGAAATTTTATTCTAGGTATCAAAGTAATAAAAAGTAATAAAATGTGTTGGAAGAAAAGAAGATTCTAATATACATCAAATGAATAATCTCATATGGGTTGTTATACAAAAGAAATTGTGAGATGTAGTTTAATTGTTATAATAGTGCTGACTGGGATTGATATTGTATTAATATAAAATCAAAATCAGGATGAAATTTTTTATTTGGTAAATGTTGTGTGTGTTTTCATAGTAAGAAACAATGTTCATTAACTTTGAGAACATTTGAATCTGAATATGTTGCAGCTACTCAAGATTGTACTCAAATGTTGTGGATGAATGTTAAGAAAAAATATTTGAATGTAAAATTTTCTAAACCATTGAAGATAATTTATGATAATTATAGTGAAATTTATCTTTCTAATAATCCAATCCAATAATTAAGATCAAAATACATTGATATAATGTTTCACTTTATAAAAGAGAAAGTAGTTGTAGGATATTTTTACTAGAATAAATTTCAAAAAAGTATTATACTAGTGATATATTTACAAAATCAATGAATAAAGGAAGGTTTGTGGAATTGAGCCTGAAAATTCATGTTTAAACTCCTATCATGTGTTCCTAAACATTATATAGAATTACACCCACATTTCTTTGGATTATGATGACAAAGGGGGAGAGAACGTAAAAACATTTTACTTTTTAATTTTTTTTACTTATCTTTCATTTATAAATATGATGTTGTGGTTATCACAAAATTAGGGAGAGGAAAAGAAAATAAATAAAATAAAAGTTAAAATAGGGCAGAGAAAAATAAATTTGGAAAAAAATGTGAGAAAATAAAAGTAAGACAAGAAAAGTGAGAATGGGGGAGAGAAAAATAATGTGAGAAAAGAAAAGTGAGAAGAGTTTATCTTTACATGGTGGAAAATTTTTTCCTTTCACCGAGGGATGTAATTACTTAAAAAATATTAAATTATCTAGTAGTGTGGTATCAATTTACACTATTTTTATAAAAGGATATGTTTTGATAAAAGTCAAAAAAACATGAGTTTTTTTAAAAAAAAGTTTAGTTCTAAAAAATTATTATAGTTGGAATCATTTTTAACAAGAGTTTTCAACAAATCCAAAGGGGGAGATTGAAGAACCTTTCTAGTAAAATTTTATTAAACAATATTATTGAAAACTAACCACTTTATATAATAATTATTTTGTTATTCAGGAATCATACACATATCCATCATAATAGAGATTCATTAGACTCAGATTATTGTATACAGCTGTATAGTATTCATCTCATCAGATCCAAAAGAATCGTAATTAGAATTTTTTTTACTGTAAGCTTATATTTTTCATAATTAGTGAATGAATGAATTCGTTAAGTTAATACTTAATATTGTTATTGAAGATGTTTTTTTGATGAATATGAATTTAGGAGTTATTCTTTTTCCATAATTTCTAAACCATGTCATATGATCCCTTTCTGATCATAAAGTTCTCACAAATCATTAAAAATTTCAGGATAATTTTTTTAAAAAATGGTGGAGAAGTTTGAGGAATTTCAAAGTTTCATTAGGGAGATTCAATCCTAATCTGATATCTTCCATAATAGAATTTCCATCGTAATGTTAATTCAATCCTAATGATAATTCAATCATTTTTATTGAGAAGGATAAAAAATTGATTCACCAAGAAGGATATATAATTTGGATTCACTGATAAATAAATATAAATCAGATTCACTGAGAATAAAACAAAAAACATATTGAGCTGATTACGAATAAGGCACAAAAAAATTCCATATGTTTTATCAAGAGTTTTTGAGGTCAAACATGAAATTAAATTTTTTATAAATCTCAAATAAATCTAAGAAGGTTTACATAATTCAATGTTGAAGTTTAAAACAAGAGAAATTTTTGGTGTTTTTGAAATTTGAGGAAGTGGTGAATGTTTTCATTCTTCCCACTTCTATTTACTGAATCACCTATAAATAATTTCTCAGATCATTTTATCAAAGTGGAATTTTCACATAAGCAGAAAAGGAAAAGTGTTGATGAAAGATAGTTAAAGTCATTTTTGGGAAAAGATCTCACGAGGAGGATCAGATATCATAATATTTGATTAGTAGATTTAGTATGATTGGGTGGAGAAGATTGTATTTAGTTAATTGAATTGAAAAGATCATATTGAGTCGATCAGACTGAGAAAAATCATATTTATAATTTGAGGAGAGTTTGAGTTTACTAGATTGATAATGGTTTCATTGTATTGAGTCTATCATATTGAGAGAATTAGATCTGATACTCATTATAATGATATAATCAGATCCAGTACTCATCATATTGAGAGAATAAGATCCAGACTCATCAAATTGAGAAAATCAGATTTATCTAAATCAGACTGAGGATTTGGACTGAGCAATTATAGAGAAGTTTCAACAAAGTCTTTGTTCTCTGGTTTGGCTCAATTTTTTTATAATCAAACATTGTAATTTGATAGGATCCATTATAATCATTCCTATCAGGAAATATATGTAGTCTAATAAGAGTTGGAACAAATTGTATTCACTTATTCATAATAGTGGAATTACATAGAACCACGAGAGTGGCTATATAAAAGATGTAGATTCTCACATTGAGTCTGAACCATATAAATTGTACATGATTTACTTGATTTCCTAATTAATCATGCATATGTTTTTAAAAAAATGTTGATAAGTAAACAATATTAATAGGTTACAAGGGTTATGTTTTGAAAAGTATTGAAACTTATAAAAATTTAACTATTGATTGAACACCCCTTCCCAATTGTTATTTAATCCTTCAAAAAATCAAATTTCATACTAGTTTGCACTACCACCTTTACTAGAATGGAACCATGATGTCTTCTACATATCTCATCTTCATCAATTTCTTCATGATGACTACCATGTCATTGAATGGGGTTGTTGGATATTGATGATTACACATCATTCATGGAGAATATAGTATATATCCATGATCATTGGAAGAAGGTGTGTATGGATGGACAATTCCACTAGTTTTTGTGCTGTGGAGGCATGAGGACCTGAAGAAGAATATTTGGGTGCATTTAATGAAAATGTGAGACTAGTTAATAGAGTTTTTTTAGTTTTACCTTCTCTTTTTTCATTTTGAATGGTTGTTCAGACCTTTGTTTTTTATGGGATATGTTGTTTTCACCTTGATGTGATGCATTTTTCATGATGTGTGATAATGTTACGACATGAGGCAAAGGGAAGGTATGATTTATAATAAATATTTATTTTACTAAAATTCAATTAAAACCATGTGGGAAAATCATTTCCTCCCAAAGAAGATAGCATATTGGCATGGATGATGGAATTACATGATTCATATATTTAGGGAAATATTTTTTTAGTATTTGTGGGAATTTGGGATAACATGATTCATTTATTGTAGTGTTTCATGTGTAATGATACCCATGAAAGGTATTTCAAGGAATAGATTTGTGTACCATTTATATCCTTCCTTCTAGGTTGGTTTTTGATTATCGAGGGTGAGAATAGTTTTAGAGGTATCTAATGTAAAGGATAGAACCTTTTGACCCATTACTATTACAAAAATCTGATAATTGATGTGTCTCGGGGAAGTATGGGGTGTTTTTTAGACATGTAAATCAAATCCAGTAGTTGTTCATTGCAATTTTTTTTCATTTGTCTATAAATATTTCCAACCATAGGTCATTTCCAATGGTGAGTCATTTTCAATTATAGCTCATTCCAACAGTATTCCATTTTTTCAGATATTTTCAAACGGTTGGTCATTTCTAATGGTAAGTCATTTCCAACAGTGAGTCATTTCCAATGGACAATCATTTCCAATGATGAGTGATTTCTAATGGTGATTCACTTCCATAGTTAGGTCACTTCAAATGGTGAGTAATTTTTAATGGAATTTCATTTGTAATGGTGATTCATTTCTACTGGTAGGTCATTTCCAATAGTTAGTCAATTCCAATGTTGATGCATTAACAACAGTGTTCCTTTTCCAATGTTAGGCCATTTCCAATGGGGATTCATTTCCAATGGTGAGTAATTTCAAATAGTGATTCATTTCAAATGGTAATTCATTTAGATAGTTTTCCATTTTCAAGAAATTTTTAAATTTTCAATTTTGACATCTTTTTGATGAAAAATGGGTTTAATGTTATAATTAAGGGGTTTTAAAATTGTTTCAAAGGTGATTATTTATATCTTAATTTTCTAAAATTTTGAAGATTTTTTAATGGTATATACCACATTGATTTAATAAGATATCCTTTTAATGGACAATCTAAATCGTTTCAAATCACACTAGTTTGTGATCTGATGTTTCTAAAGAAAATATCCTTCTTTACTTCATCTCCTTCTTATATCATTTGGGATGGGAGGGTCCCAATCCTCTTTTCCTATGTTCGTATAACTTTTTGTTGTAGTTGGTTTGAGTTCCCCCTGAATAAGTTCCCTCTTATATGTGTGCCCCCGTTTTGGTGCAACGAGATTGGGAAAAGATTCTTTTTCCATGTAAGACTTCCTTCATTTATCCATTTGTGTTTCTAGTAGGATGAGATTATTATTGTTACTTCTTATGAACATGGTTTCATCTTGTTTTATAAATACAATGAATCTATTTAAATTGAATTTAAAGTGGATGGATAATTTGATATATGACCTTACATATTTTTATTGATTTTATTTGATTTGATTTTTTATTTTGATTGTATAGTAGGATTTGTTGATGAATATCATTTCTTCTGGTGGCTTGATCATTCTATATCAACTTTATTTTGAAATATATATTTTTTATTGTTTTATATCATCATAAATAAGTGTCTTACCATGAAAAGTCAGTTAATATAATGGGTGACCTAGGATATAATGTGTCATGACCCGTCCCAGTGGGGCCCGGGGTGCAACTCCCCAAACCCGCCTCCAATAAGCCTGGGGCTGGTGTCTAGCACCGAATAGGCATGCTCGTAACATGGGAGGCATTGCCTATAAACCTGTACACACGCACACACATCTCTAGGCCCATGAAGGAAAAATGCAAAAACTACTAAGAATGGAAAAGATGCATGCATACACTAAAACCACCCCACCGAGTACGATAGGAGAGTAAAGTACAAGAAAGTATGCCCTGGGCCAAAAGTACAAGCCCACCAAAAAGAAAGTCTGTAACAAAGTACAACCTATAAGGAAAGGTACTGGGACTGCAATCTGTAGTCGTAGGAACACACCTCGGTCTGCTTGATCTCACTGAGCTTTGTCCGGCCCTGGTCCACCTAGAATCATGTCGAATGCTCGCTCGTCTACACAAGACATGACATGTGCGGGCAAGGCCCATGCAGGGGTGAGTATAAAAATACCTATTAGGACACCCCGAAATAGTATATGTCTATAGATCATATAACAAGAAAAATATCCAGATATACTCATACACAAACGACCATCGTGATACTGGCACTAGGATCCAGCTCGAAGATTCCACTAAGAAAGCAACTAGGAGAACACACTCCTAGGTCTGAAGAGAGAGATATGATGTAATCTTCCTGGGATAACACAATCCACAAGTACTTGGGAACATGACGCTCAGATGAGGATCACAACCAATATCCCTGGGGTGATTCTGACAACTCAATCTGAGCTAATCTACTAAGCAGAGGATCGGCACCGAGGTAAAGTTGGTCATGATGATACCAAGAACTCTACCTAGGGTTCTAGGAATGAATAGAGGATCTAGATATATGTCTCATAGAGGGGATCCCAAAAACTATATTCAGGAAGACCTGCTGAATGGATCATACTCCCGTATATAGGAAATGATACCAAAACCTTCAGGGGAAAAACCATGGGTACGAACCCTAAGAAGCTAGTCCAAGTCATAGAATACATGTGGCTCAAGCCATGAAGAAAAGGTTACATGGCGTGTAGTATGGTTACACTCCATGTTCCTTGACCCTGGGTACTGCCCGTGTAAATGGCCCGTGTCATTGGTTCAAGCCGTATAAAACCAAACTACACGGTGTGTAGAAAAGGTACACACTGTGTTCCTTAACCCCGGGTACTACTTGTGTATACGGCCTGTGTCATTTGGTTTGTTGGGTAGAAAGAAACTTCACGACGTGTAGAAGAGGTACACGCTATGTCCGAGCACCTGGCCTCACTTCGTGTACGCTAGCCATGGGCCCGTACACGGTCTCTACCCGTGTCTATATCTCCTTCCCGTGTACGAGTACACGGGGTCTCTCGTGTATCTGGTCGGGTCTGGCCGGGGAGGGGTATACACGTCGTGTAATCCAACCAATGAACACACGTCGTGTAGCCCATACTACACGATGTGTACTCGGGATATTTCCAGATGCATCGTCTTCCTCCACGCGCCTCGGCTAATCCTTAGGATCTTGATATAACTGCCCGATCATCACGAAACTACGGATTTGGTGTCATCCCACCCCTATGCAACCGATTCCTCTGGTTTCAGGCTTCCCATAATCCCTAAAAACGCATCCCAATCAATCCGATCGAAAACGATCGAAGAACGGGAACATCCAAACCGCGTCGATTTGTCTGCCGCCCTCGTCGTCGCACCTCCATTTGGTCGTCCCGATGTTGGATCTTCGATTTCATATCATTGCACCAACAAACGATTTTGCAACGATCAATTTTCCCCAAGAACGTGAAGAACGCGCACGAAGAACACGTTGGAATCGGGTGAGAAAAAAATACAACAATCGAGAGGGACGAACCTCAATCTATGTTCATGTCGATCTTGGTTCTTCACCATTAGAAGGTTGAGAAAAAACCAAAACAACTCAATAATCAAAAATCCCACGATTCCTGCTCATATCCCTTCCAGTAAAAACGATCGATCCGTGGGCTAATATGTTCGTGGATTAGTCCTCGTTTGTTATGGAAATCAAAAACAGGGATGAAAAATCACAACAAAATCCTACCTAGATTTTCACGTTGTTCGTTGGAGAATTTCTGGTCCCTGCGTCGTTATCGCCGCATCAAGAGGTTTTCACCAGAGCCTCCAGAGCCACCAAGGGTTTCAGGGTTATGAGGATTGTAACCCTGGACCCGGCGCAAGCCTTTCTTTAAAAGGAAGATATTCACTGAAAAAGATCTAATAGAATGTCGTTGCAGAAATAAAATATATTTATTAAACATTTTATTACTCTAATGTCCAAAAACTATATTTCACCATCGACCGGTGCTAGCCGATTTTAGGCCTCGCCTAAGGTAAAAACGTTGTTCTGAATTCAATGGTGCAGTCGGATTTCTGATCTGATCACCCGTTCAATAGTTATTCCACTTTTTTTTAGGAAAACCGCACACATGTGTTATTTAATTATTAAATTAAAGTCAGACATTTGTTCCGGGCTCACCGGACCATAAAACTACATGTCGCCTCAGAGCCTGGTCTTGAATTAATTCCCATATAATATTAAATTAATACATGAAAAAATCCCAAACATTACATCAAACCCACCTTTGAGATTTTACATCCCAAAAATGTTAAAACAAAGCCTACTCAAAAAGATGTGGGTACTGCACGCGAATCTGAGCCTCCTGCTCCCACATGATTTCCTGGAGATTCCTGTGCTTCCACCGGACATGCAGCAAGGAAATATTTCTTCCACGAAGGATATTCTCCTACCAGTCCTCAATCACCACAAGGTACTCTGCAAAGGTCGCCCCATCATCGATGTCCAGCTCGCCCCATTTGATAACATGTGATGGATCAAGAACGTACCTCCACATCTGCGACACATGGAAGACGTTGTATACCTGGTCCACCTGAGGAGGTAGATCCAAGCAATACACCACCTCGCCAACTCTACTCAGAATCTGAAAAGGGCTAACGAACCTTAGAGATAGATTGTTTCCTCGGCCAAATCTCTGCAATCCCTGTCGAGGTGAGACCCGAAGGAACACATGATCACCCTCCTCAAACTCCAAGGGCCTCTACCTTCTGTCAGCATGAGGCTTCGTCCAACCCTGTGCAGTCTTCATCCACTCTTGGATGACTTTCACCTTCTATGTAGTAGCTCTCACCATCTCTGGGCCCATGAATGCTGACTCTCTCAGGTCAGTCCACCAAACTGGGGAGCTACAGGGTCGTCCGTATAGAGCCTCGAATGGTGCCATACCAATAGTGGAATGTTAACTGTTGTTATAATAAAATTCCACTAGTGGTAGGAGATCCTCCCAGCTACAACCGAATTCAAGAATTCAAGCTTAAAGCATATCCTCTAGGACCTAGATGGTCCTCTCTGTCTGAAGATCAGTCTGGGGATGGAACGCTGTGCTCAAGCATAACTGAGTCCCAAAAGCTTCCTGCAATCCCTACCACAACCGGGTGTGAACCGATAATGACGATCTGAGATGATCGTGGATGGAACTCCATGAAGTTGGACTATCTCTTGCATGTATAGGCTTCACAATCTCTCTACTGAACTCTGCTCCTGTATGGCTAGGAAGTGGGATGATGTGGTGAGTCGATCAATGATCACCTAGATGGAATCGTGTGCCCTGGACGTATGTGGTAGACCCATCACGAAGTCCATGGATATCCCATCCCACTTCCACTATGGCACCTCAAGGGGCTGAGTCAAACCTGCTGGCACTTGGTGCTCAGCCTTTACTTGCGGACAAGTAAGGCACTGAGAGACGAACTCTGCCACACCCTTCTTCATTCCTGGCTACTCGAACTGACGTCAGAGGTCCTGATACATCTTTTCTACGCATGGATGCACTGAAAAGGGGGATGTATGAAACTCCCTCAAAACCTCCTCCCGCGACGTCACCCGTACTACCATGCACCCTATGGAAAGAACAATCTACTCACCACCTTCTAAATATACATCAGCAGCGTCACCTGTGGATATATGTGCACGTAGAGTCTTACAGCTAGAATCCTCACGTTGTGCATCCCTGACTCACTGTAAGAGTGGAGGGGTAACAACCATCGACTGAAGGTAAGGTCCCTCAACTCCATACATGAAGGATAACTGTAAGGATGCCAACTGCCTCATCGCCTCATCCAGAAACAGCGAACTGGATTTCCTACTTGAGAGAATACGCCACCACGTTCCCCTTCCCAAGAGTATAAACGATCTCAAAGTCATATTCCTGGAAGAACTAAAGCCATAACCTCTGTCTCAGATTCAGATCCTTCTGAGAAAAGATATATCTAAGACTCTTGTGGTCTGAGTAGATGGTAAACTGCTCTCCCATCAGGTAGTGCTGCCACATCTTTAATGCGAAGACTACCACTTCCAACTCAAGGTCATGGGTTGTATAGTTCTGCTCGTGTGGCCTCAATTGACGTGAGACATCGGCAATCACTGCATTCCTCTGCATTAGGACACAACCAAGCCTAGTTCCTAATGCATCACAGGACACTACGTACTTGACACCCTCCTCTGGTAATCTCAGGATCTGGGCGCTCGTCAAACTCTGTCCCAAGTACTGGAAAGCATGATGGTGTCTGTCAGTCCACAAAAAAGGCTAACCCTTTCAGGTCAAAGCTGTCATGGGCGCTGCAATCCTGGAGAAATCAAGTATGAATATCCGATAGCAGCCTGCCAACCCAAGGAAACATTACACCTCCTTCATGCTCCGGGGTGGCTCCCATGCTAGCACTGCCTCCACCTTGGCTGGGTCCACTACTACACCATCTGCCGAGATAACATGTCCCAGGAAGTGTACCTCCTGTAACCTGAACTGACACTTCGAGAGTTTCCCATACAACCGATTCTCTCAGAGTGTGTCCAGAACCATCCTTTGGTGTCTCGTTTGATCCTCCTCGGACACAGAGTACACAAGGATATCTTCGATTAAGACCACTAAAACCCAGTCTAGGTAGGGTTGGAAGATCCAGTTCATGAGTCCCATGAACACTTTCAGGGCGTTTGTCATGCCGAAGGGAATCACCAAGTAATAATAGTGACCATAGAGACATCGTAAATCTCTCTTCGGTATATCCTCATCCCGTACTCGCAATTGGTGATAGCCTGATCATAGATCAACCATCAAGAACCATCATGCCCCTATCAACTTGTCGAAGAGGTCATCTATCCTCGATAGTGGATATTGGTTCTTTACAGTCACCTGATTCATGCGTTGGTAATCCACACAAAGACTCAAGATCCAGTATGCCTTCTTGGAAAACAGCACTGGGGCCGCCCAGGATAAAACACGGGGCCTCACAAAAACCCTTCTTCTATAAGTCAACCAGTTGTACCCTCAGCTAACGAAGCTCTACAGGAGACATCCGATATGCTGATGCTGATATCAGTGTCGTCCTGAGTTGCAACTCAATGCAGAAATCTATCTCCCGACGGGGAGGTAGCCCGGGGGCATCCTCTGGAAAGACGTCGTCATACTCATCCACTACTGCAGGAAACATGAAACACATAATATATGATGAGCCAAGGGCTAGGCTATCCAACTGATTTGAAATCGGTTGTTCCCTCCTATGTACGAGTCCATCCTGCACTGCCTGGGTCTCTCTTTCACCGACAAAAGAGAACCTCATTCCAACACTGCAGACACACTACACCCTTCGCCTAAAATAATTGATCTGGGCATAAACTATGGATAAGAAATCCATACCAAGAATGAAATTAAAAGTCCTAGATGCTACCACCAAGAAGTTCCAACTAAAACTCTCACCTCTAAGGGTTAGGTCACACAGTCTACAGAGGTGTGTGATCTCTGAAGCTTCTCAAGATATTGTTTCTAAGAGTAAGGGTCGATTTAATGGCTCAATTGGAATCTCAAGGTCTTGAACAAGATAATCAGCAAGAAAGGAATGACTAGAACATGTGTCTATCAATACGTCATCCAATGTAGAATAGACACAGATAGTACCTCTAATCATTCCGGGAGTACCTGGTTCATAAGCCTCTGCCACCTGCAGCTATCCCTGCCTTTGTCCACCAGCTCCCTGGGCCTGGGGTGGACCTCCTAGGGGTGGTGGTGGAAAAGGGTAAAAACGTCGACCACCTCCAGTTTCTCTCCTAGCTCCCTTACCATGTCAGTTGCCCCACGGATCTGTCTTCTCCACATATTGCCTCTTCCTCGGTGGTCCATCCACTGCTCCCATGTCAGTAGTATGGCGGGTTGGACAATCCCAAGCGAGATGTCCCCTGCCATCACATGAGTAGCATCGCCTCTCTCGAGGCTGTCTGGATGCACCCTTTGAACCCTTTATGTAAGATCCCCTATCCCGGGATCTCCTCTGAAAATGTCTGCCACACCTGGGTCCCTGACGTCGGCTCCCTGCTGCCGAGGTCTCTGCTCCAGCTCACCCACTACTGACATCTTCCGGTTGTTTCTACTCTTCCAAGAAGCTCTCAACCACCAGAGCCCAATTGAGAACCCTAGCATGGGTAGGAATGCTCATTGGGATGATTCTAGCTCAGATATCTCTGCGCAAGCCTCGCTAAAAAGTCTGAGCTATGAAGTAATGATCACTGACCATATCCATCAAGTACCACGAGAGGTCGGTAAATCTCGATGAGTAGTCAGCCATCGTCATGGTTCCCTACTGGAGCTGACGAGGCTCCTGTATGCATACTGCTCCTAGGGTAACCGGTGAAAACTCCTCTCTGAAAAGATGCTCAAACTCTGACCAAGTGAGTGTCGCCTCATCATGAGTCTGTATATCCAAACTCCACCATCGTCCTTTCGAGCCCTGCAGAAGGCTCACTGCCAGGACCACCATCTGGTCTGCCAGTGTCCTGACCCAACGAAAGACTCTGGTCACCACCACAATCCTGTCCTCTGATGCCTAAGGGTCAGGCTCGCCTGGAATCCTGAGGGGTCTCTGTCTCTGGAACTCATGGAGTGCGCTCAGCCAGCGCTCCTCCTCCACTGGTGTAATAGGCACTAAACACTGCTCCACACGTGGTGGGATAACTGGCACACCACCTGGTGGTAAAACTGGGGGATCTGGTCCTTGTATCAAGGCTTCATCACTTTGGGGGGTAATCCTCGTGATTGAGATGATGGATACTAGTGGGCGCGCGTTGCGGAGGCATCCTGTTAAAGAAACAATATGTATCTTAGTTAGTGAGTATATCTGGAGGGATGACTCAAAAAGGACATGGAAACCACAAACCATTACTATATGATGCATGTACCATTATTCTCCCTGCAACTAGTGTTCTCATGTTCCGAGTCGAAAAGCATGTTATCAGAGTCCTGGTGTATGGATACGTCGGTCGCTTGCACCAACACAGGGGTCCCTGTCCTAAAATCCAAACTCAAAACACATAACATTATTGCCCCAAACCAACTCACAGACTCTCGACCCTATGGTAGAACCAACCAACTTTGATACCACTCTGTCACGACCCGTCCCAGTGGGTCCCGGGCTGCAACTCCCCATGCCCACCTCCAATAGGCCCGGGGTTGGTGGCTAGCACCGAATAGGAATTCTAGTAACATGGGAGGCATTGCCTACAAACCTGTACAAACACACACATCTCCAGGCTGATGATGGAAAAAATTAAAAACTACTAAGAATGTAAAACATGCATGCATACACTAAAACCCAACCACAAAGTATGATAGGAAAGTAATGTACATGAAAGTATGCCCTGGGTAAAAATTACAAGCCCACCGAAAATTAAGTCTATCACAAAGTCCAACCTGTAAGGAAAGGTAATGGGACTGAAATCTGTAGTCGTAGGAACACACCTCGGTCCGCCCGATCTCACTGAGTGCCATCTGACCCTGGTCCACCTAGAATCCTATCAAAGGATCACTCGTCTGCATAAGACATGACATGTGCGGGCAGGGCCTGAGCAGGGGTGCGTATAACAATACCCATAAGGACACCCCGGAACCACAAAGGGAAAAAATGTAAAATAACAAAAAGGAAAGATACAGTCAGCTCCACATAGTATGTGTCTACAGATCATATAACAAGAAAAATATTTAGTTATAATCATACACAAACGACCATCGCGATACTACCACTAGGATCCAGCTCGAAGATTGCACTAAGAAAGCAACCGGGAGAACAAACTCCTAGGTCTGAAGAGAGAGATATGAAGTACTCGTCCCAGGAGAACACACTCCATAAGTACTTGGGAACATGATGCTCAGATGAGGATCACAACCAAAGTACCTAGGGTGATTCCAACAAATCAGTCTGAGCTAATCCACTAAGCAGAGGATCGGCGCCCGGGTAAAGTTGGTCACGATGATACCAAGAACTCTACTGAGGGTTCCAGGAATGAATAGAGGATCTATCTCTACATCTCACAAAGTGGATTCAAATAACTCTATTTAGGAAGTCCTGCTGAGGGGATCATACTCCCATATATAGGAAATGATACCAAAACCATCATGGGAAAAACCATGGGTATGAACCCTAGGAAGCTGGTCCAAGTCACAGAAGACAAGTGGCTCAAGCCTTGAAGAAAAGCATACATGACGTGTAGTATGGTTACACGTTTTGTTCCTTGACCCTGGGTACTGCCCATGTAAATGGACCATTTCATTGTTTCAAGCCGTATAAAACCAAACTACACGACGTGTAGAAAAGGTACACGCCATGTTTTTTGACCCCAGGTACTGCCCATGTAAACAGCCCGTGTCATTTGGGATGTTGGGTAGAAAGCAACTATACGGTATATAGAAGAGGTACATTCCATGTCCGAGCACCTAGCCTCGGTCCATGTACGATGTCCATGGGCCCGAACATGGTCTCTACCCATGTCTGTGTCACCTACCCATGTACTAGTACACGGGGTATCCTGTGTATCTGGCCGGGTCTGGACGGGGAGGGGTATACATGGCGTGTCCTTCGTCATGTACCCTGCCCATGTCTGTGTACTCCCAGAGTAGACATTATGTAATACTGCTGACGAACACACTCCGTGTAGCTCATACTACACGGCGTGTTGTCGGGAAATTTCAAGAAGTGTCGTCTTCCTCCGCGCGCTTCGGTTAATACTACGGATCTTGATCCAACCGCCCGATCATCATGAAACTCCGGATTTGGGGTCGTCCCGCCCCTACAAAACTGATTCCACCGGTTTCAGGCTTCCGATCGGCCCTGAAAATGTATACTGATAAATCCTCTTGAAAACGCTCTAAGAACGGGAACATCTGAACCATGTCGATTTGATCGCCGCCCTCGTCGCCGCACCTCTGTTAGGTCACCCCGATGTTGGATCTTTTATTTCAGATCATTATGCCAACAAACAAACGAGCAACGATTGATTTTCCAGAAGAATAGGAAGAAAGCGCATGAAGAACGCGTTGAAATCGAGGGAGAAAAAACAGCAATCGAGAGGGATGATCCTCGATCGATGTTCGTGTCGATCTTGGTTCATCGCCGTTAGATGGTTGAGCAAAAACCAGAACAACTCAAGAATCAAAAATCCCACGATTACCACACATATCCCCTCCCATGAGAATGATCGATCTGTGGGCTAATCTGTTCGTGGATTAGTCAGTGCTCATCATGGAAATAAAAAACAGGGAAGAAAAATCACAACAACATCCTACCTGGATTTCCGCAGTGTTCGTTGGCGAATTTTCGGTCTCCGCGTCGTTGTCGCTGTATCGAGAGGTTTTCTCCAGAGCCACTAGAGCCTCCAAGGGTTTCAGGGTTATGAGGTTTGTAACCCTGGACCCTGCACATGCCTTTCATTAATAGGAAGATATCCGCTGCAAAATATCTACTATAATCTTGCTATAGAAATAAAATATTTTTGTTAAATATTTTATTACTCTTATGTCCAAAAAATAGATTTCACCAACGACCTACGCTGACCGATGTTAGGCCTTGCCTAAGGTAAAAACGTTGTTCTGAATGCAATGGTGCCCTCAGATTTCTCATCCAAGCACCTGTTCAGGTGTTATTCCAATTTTTTTAGGAAAACTGCATGCACGCGTTATTTAATTATTAAATTAAATTCAAACATTTCTTCCAGGCTCACCAGGCCTCAGAACTACACGTCACCTTAGATCCTGGTCTTGAATTAATTCTCATATAATATTAAAATAATACAAGGAAATATCCGGTACATTACATAATGGATCATGTAATAAGACCCTTAATTAAAGAAGTGAAATTGAATTACATACCTTTTCTAAATCTAATAATGTTCTGTGTTGTTGTATGTTATGTGAAGTGTGTTGGGGTAATGGATGTGATATGGTTTTTTAGTGGGTATCTGATGGTTGTTATAGTTTGGTGGTGTAGTGGGGATGTGATTGGGGTTGCGATGTGGTCATGCAACAGGGTTGCATTGTAAGGTGGAACTAGATATGGTTGTTTTACTTTTCCTGTGTGTGCTACTTATTGTGTTCTTGTTCTATTTTAGTTACCCAGTTTGTAATTTATGGTGATATTAATAATAATATTTGGAATTTTTAATGAATTAATATTATGGTGGTTGTCATGTGCTATGAAAATTAGATGTTTTAATGGAATGAGTTGGTAACGGAGAATCTAGAAAATCGATTAATGATGATAAAAATTTAAAATATAAATTATGGGGTTTTTTCTTATATGGGTCTGTTTGTTTTTTTCATCACCAGAAGTGGAGGTTCATGGGAGTATTCTTATGCCTTTGTGAATCCTTAGGATTGGGAATGTGTGTTGGAGATCTTTTTTTATTTTCCCTATAAATTCTCAGGATTTCTATACTCTCCCCACCATTGACATGAATGATGTTCCAACAACCGCATAGTCATGTGGGGGTGATTTTTCCAACATCCGAATAACAGGATGAATGTGAACTGACCCACCCTTCCATGATCCCTCTCCTAGGGGATGAGAAGGACATGCACTGAATGTGATGACCAAAAGTCCAAATTTCCACTGTATAGTTGTGATGTGATGACCTTGATGTACTCGGGAGATATGTGATGTTATGGACCAGGTGTGTGTAGGTAGGATGTGACATGTTCTGATATTATTCAAAATGGGTTAGACAACCATGACATATGAAATAGTGGTGTGAGTGTGTAAAATCAATGGGAAAGCAGTGGGGGTAACCTATCATCGATTTTCTTAATATTATATTGTATACTTGGTTTCATTATTTGGTGTGAAATCCTTCGTGGGGTTTGGTTTTTGGTTAGTATAATTGTTTATATTTTTTTTCGTTCTACTACTTTCACATGGGTGTGTTAGTTTTCTCTTTTCACATGTTTAAGAGAGATTGTGGTTTTCCTACTGATTATACTTTTTCCCACCCAACATATATAAAATAGTTTTTAGGATCCCAGGAGGACTTTGTGGACCGTGTTGGACTGTACTAGCCCAAACCATTGGACAGTTCTATATCTCTTCTCTTGTTTTTATTTTGGACATTTTATTTGGATAAGTTTTATCTGTATTAGTTATATGTACACATGAATTACATGATGGTTGTTGTCTTTCATAAATATATACATATATATAATTAATTTGATTGCGGTTGATTCACCTAATCTCTTGGTTCTATTTATATTATTGAGGGTACCACCTCCCATACATTAGATTTGTATACCCTTGGTTCGATTCACTATCCCAGGGCCTAATGGAGGTGGGACTCGAGGGTCATTATATATCTCCCCTCATTGTCGTATCTTTAAAGGATGGAGTTAATCATAGTATTTAAGAAAGGCATGTATGTAAAGTTGTGATTCAAATTTTGAACCATCAACATGAGAATCATATCAAGATAATTAGCATGAAAATTGGAACCAATATATCTGCATGAGTCAATTTGTTTCCATCGGATTGAGATGTTGATATAATGTTAGAAGCTTATGAAAATTTTATTGATCTTGGAATGAATGACTTGATAATAATGAGAAGTTAGAGACTACTAGGAAACGGTATCAGGAAGAATCATCCTCAGATGATGCAGATTGAGACCAAAATCTTGGGATGTAATAGAACATCCAATTTTTAAATTTGACAATTCTTTACGATTTTATATTTCTCAAGTCATAAGTTTTTGGAAACTTGTGATGCAATCCTTATGAAGGAAACATGGAGTTTTAGTTTTTTCCATCATATTGAGGCTTAGTTGGAATGAACAATATTTCTAGAAATTATAGATAGTTACAACATTTCTCAATGAAAGTCGTATGTTTATTTTTTGATACTAAATGTATTCAAATTCTTAAGTAATTCATGTTACAAGATTATGTTTATGTATGAAAAGAGAAGACTATATGAATTATTATCAATACTGGTCATCAGTGTGTGGAACACTAGATACATTATAATGAAAATCATTAGGATAAGAATCATTTGCATGATAATAATAAACAGATAAAATATTTATCATGTATATGTAATGAAGTCATTTTAGACACCATTCCAACAGATTCGATATGTCTCAAACCCATCATAAAGGATTATGAAACTGATTTATATTGTTTGTATTCTTTGTTTATTGTATTTGAAGTTTTATCAGAGATAGAATGATTAAGAATGGTTGAATTTTATTTCAATTGGTTTAATAAAAAAATAATTCATACTTTATTATCTTACAATATAATCTATATAAAAAGAAAAAAATTACTGATTATCACTTAATAGGGGTACTAACAATCGAACTAGATGTGACACTGATCCATCAAAAGAATATACAGAAAAGTGCATCAGATTCAAAATAAAAATAATAACTTCATCGCTTATAAGATCATTAGGCTTTCAAAATGTAGAAAAGTAGAAATAGATTAAAGAGTTCAGAATGGTTTTCAATGTCTTACATTTAACAATTGGTAAGGACCTTTTGTATGAAAATACATTCAGTTTCCACAAGATGACATAATAATGGGTCATCTTCAGTTTTACATAAGTATTCATCATCCAAAATAATCATAATGAAGAATCAGACTGAAAAATTGTATTTAAGATATTTTTGTAAACTTGAAGAATTATTTAGATATAAGAAGATTCAAGAAGAACCTATAAGAATTATAAATATTTGTTGAAGTCAATGATGTAGACTTAAATTAATGATATATTTTGGACTTATATATTTTTTTGAGTGAGATTTGAAATTGGTTTTCCCAACATTTCAATTTTGAGGTTATTTTAAATGGAGAGCATAGTAAATTTGTATGATGAATATAACATGATTTGTTAACATGCACTGAGTGCTATAACATTTGTTTCTTAGGTATTTCATTTCCAACCAGATTTTTTATGTTTTTGTAGATGGAGTTCCCTCAAAAAAATTACAAAGGATTGAGGATTAATCTGATCATCAGAGAAACTTCCAATAGATGTTGCTTCATGAGAGCAATTCCATCAGAGTGATCCCATCAGAGCAAAATCCATCAGAGAAAGGTTCATTAAACCTAGTTTCATAACGTTGAGAAATTTTGATCATAAAATTGTATTTCAACTCAATATAAGATGAAAGAGTAAAAGTAGAATTAGGCTGAGGAAAATTGGTAAGAGACCGTCATAAAACTTTTAGATGACTGAGGTAGATTGGGATAATGTTTCTAAGGAAGAATTACAAGCTAATTTTTGGGAATATGTTTCAAGACCAACATATTCCTTATATATTTCTTGATGTTCTTGAATATTGTACATAGGTAAATTTTGATTGATCTTACTTGTGGACAAAAGTGAATACCTGCTATAGTGAATCAAGAAAATAAGAAGTAAATTGAATCTTGTAATTGTGGATACTTCACAATTGTTAAAAGGGTTAATTGTTTTATTGGAGTGTATAAATAATTATGGGAATTTAATACTAAAAAGGATAGTTGGGTGTATGAACAACTATAGTAGGAATGATGAATCTAGGATTGTAAAATTTTTCATATCATCTGCCTATGAATTTCAGAAATAATATAGTGAAAGAATTTATATTAGTTGGATTATCCAACATGGAAAGGAGTTTGTGTTTTTACCAAAACTTGTAAATATCATATTTTTCCTTATCTTTTAATTTTGTGGATACAAAATTTTAGGTTTAAAGGATTTATTTGAGTGTATCATTACATTAACATGTTTCAATGGATAATAATGTTTTCTAAATAATTTGGGAATCATTTTTATAAAGGAAAAATTGACCACCAAATAAACCCCCCCCCCCTTGGTGGTCTCGATCCTATTTGCGAATAAAAATTAGTATTAGAGCCTAGGTTCCCTTTGAATTAACTATTTCCAAAAATGGAGAATGATAATTCAGTGATCTATAAGGGGATTCCAATATTCAATTGTAAGAACATTCATATGTAGATAGAAATGATGTTTTCATATATTTTTTTCGATTTTCTATGATTTTTTGGAATCTAATACCAATGTATTCCCTCATCATATTGAGAATTATACCCCTAATACTGCCAATAAAAAAAACATGAGAGTTATGAAAGAGATAAAAATTCTTTACTCTCACTACTAACTAAAAGTGGATTTCTTATAGTAAAATGAGTTTGAATTTCCAAATGTATCTGCAATAAGTTGAAAAAAATTTATGATTGAAATATGATGGGGTAGAAAAGAAAGTTACAACTTTGGAGGATGTATTATAAAGATCTAAAAATAGATGATCATGAATCCTTTGGGGACTTATTTACAAGGATGAATGAAATTCTTATCGCCAAAATTTTTCTTGGTGATATTTTGAAATAATAATATATTGTTTAAATAATATTGATAATTCAAATGGATAAGTTTGATGCTAAAGTTACATTTTTGGAAAATAGATATCCTAAAACTCTATCATTACATGATATTCATAGTATTCTCATTACTTAGGAAATTAGAAGAGAAAATTTTATTAAAATTAAAGGAAAGAATGATCATGAAATGTCCATGAAACATTTTTTAAGAGGGAAAAAAGATAATGAAATTAAATAAGAATCGGGAGATTCTAAAGCATAGGAAGAAGATGATGATTTGAATTTAATTTTTACCCTTCCTTATAAGAAATAAAACATTGGAAAATAAAATATTAAAACTCTAAAATGATGGAATAGTGAAGGGGATGGAAATTTTTCAAGAATATTTCCTTGGAATAAATTTTAAGAGTATATTTATAAGGATAATGATAATAAATCTTAAAAACAAAACTAAAATAAACACAATGAATGATTTCTTTATGATAAGTAGAAAAAAATTTATCTAAGTAGAAGAAATATTAGTGAATCCTTATCTAGTGATGATGGTGATCATAAAATCAAATTTATTTCTCATGATATAAAGTGATATAATTTTTCATACAATATTGATAGTGATGAAGAAATTACAAAAATGAAATGGATTTTTAAATAGAATTTGTAAGAATAATTTTATCATAATACCCAACTCAAGAAAGAACGAAATAATACAAAAAAATTTGTTGAGAGAATAACATTTTAGAATAATGAAACGATGAAGAAATACTATAAAATTTTTAACTTTGTGAGATCTCATAATGAGATGATTGATGAACATGAATGAAAAATGAAAAGATAAAAAGAAAGATCGGCTGACAATGATAAGGTCAAAATGAAAGAGTCTATACATGTTGATGAAAATAAGAAATAAAAGTTACATATAGATGAATAAAAACATATGATAGATTTTCTAAAAGTTATTCTACCTATGAAAGAAATATATTTTATAGAAACATAATCAATGCTTCTTACAACACAATGTGATATAAGAAAGACGAGAGAAATATTCAACATGTCAGTTGATGTTGAAGGTGATTCTTCTAAATAATGTGGAAATAAAGTCCTACAAAAAAGGTTTTGTGAGAAAACATACTTCACCACTAAATATATAAATTATTTTTGAAATCATACTCCTAATAAAAGTGATCCATGATTTGTGAAGAAACAACAATGACAATATTCTGAACAAGTTTACTTCAGTCCAGAAAATCAAGATTCTGATGTCACTTTGGTGTTGTGGAATTTTTGAACGTAGATATTATTCATACTATTATAACAAGTCCCTAAAAAGATGTAGGTATGGATCAAGGGGGATAAATGGAGATATAATAATATCAAATTTTTTAAAAAATAACGTGTAATCAAAAAAGGAAGATCAGAAGATGAAGAAAAATTAGTATTTTAGGAATGTGGAGAAAAGAAACATGTTATGTCTAAAAAGAAAGAGAGATTAGTTATTTGTCCTGAACAAGTTGACATGTATAAAATGTTTTAATATGAATAAAAATCAGCTGCATCAGCTGAAAAAAAGAAGGTTTCTAAAGATGTTAGAAAATTTGATAAAAATATATCAATAGATTGTGGTTTGAAAATTTAGAAATGATGTATGATATTTGAGAAAGAAGGGAATGTTACTAAAACATTTTTTTGACTATCCTGCCAAAATAAGAGGAAGTCAAGAAAGTTCTCTTTCAATCCCAGTATAACAAAAAGGTTCCCAATTGGGAAATGAAATTTACATCCTTATTATAAGAGTATATATATAAAAAGAAACTTGTTACAAAATTTGAGAACGATAAACAAAAAGAATAAAATATATACAATAAAAAATCCAAAAATAAGAAGAAAATGTATAGGATGATAGTGGAATATCAGTTTGAAAGATGCCTATAATTAATAACTGAGGTTTTTACATATCCCAAAACATTTATATCTATATTAACTTAAAGGGAGTTGAAATAGTTTAAGTATGAAAGATGATATATGAGTCTCTTAATTTTCTTGCAAAAGAAAGTAATGTGGTTACAAAATATGGGTTTTTGTAAGGTGTGTTAATACACTTGATAATTATGATATGTTTATTTATATGGGTTCATGATAAATTTATTTTAAAAAAAAACCTTTAATAATTTCCCTACACATGAAAATTTTGAATGAAACATGAAAATGAATTACATGAATGTTGTGTTATGGAAATCATTTATAATATTTATTTACACTATTGTTAAATACACCTGGTGCACCCGAGTATAAATAGAGTATTTTTTTAAATGATCTTTGTTAAAAAAAACTCATTTAATAATTATGTGTTCTTGAAGAATAATTTCAATATTTTGAGATGAAATGTTCTAACGATTGGAAATGAGATCATTTTTCAATAAAGAAAAAACATTTCTTGGCGGATCCTTTGAATTTGATTGTCAAAAATAGGGGGGAAAAATCAGACAAACAAGAATGAAATTGGTTGAGTAAAAAGCAATAAAATAAAGAATGTGGTATATTTTTTAAGCGGTTGAAGTTGGTATTCAAAAAAAACAATAATGTGGGTATTGTAATGCCCAAGTTGTGTTTTTGTTGTTTTTTTAGTAGATCAATATGTTGATTATGTTGAAGAAAGAATGTATGTTGAGAAGGTAATGGAAATCCATATTTATGAAATATGTGTATGTAAAGTTATCAATCATATCTAGAACCATTGATATGAGAATTTGATACAGATCGTCAGTATAAAAATATGACACATAACATTGTCACGAGTCAATTCATTCAATTGGATTGAGGTGTTGATAAAATTTTATAACTTCCTAGAAAATGTATTGAGCCTAGAATGATTTTTTTTATTTAAATTTGAATTTAGAGACAACTGGGAATCAGTTTTTGTAAGAATCTACCTTAGAAGATGTTGACTGATATCGAAGGTTTGGGATGTAATAGAACTTACAAGTATTAAATATGATGATTGTTTACCGTATTTTATTTCACGAAATTCATCAGTAATCTTAAAACAAATAATGAAAGACTTATGAATGAATGGGAGATTACTTGTTCTACCAACCATATTGAGGCTCATATGGAATGAAAGAAGTTACTAGAATTAATGGGGAGTTACAATACTTCCCAGTGAATTTGAAACAATGATTATTTGATCCTAAACATATTCAATTTCATGAAGACATAGTGATACAAGATGAATATTATGGAAGAATATAGAAAATGATATGAAGTATTATGGATGATTAATATTACTGTTAGGAACACTATAAATAGAAGTATGAATATCAACAGGATAAGAATCATTAGCATGATAATAACAGAAGGTTGTAAGACTGCTCATGCTAATGTAATAGAACATACAAGTATTAAATATGATAATGGTTTACTATATTTTATTTCACGAAACTCATCAATTTTATGGAAACATATGATGCAAGCCTTATGAATTAATGGGAGATTACTTTTTCTACCAACCATATTGAGGCTCAGATGGAATGAAATAAGTACTATAATTTATGGGGAGTTGCAATACTTCCCGTTGAAGTTCAGACATTGATTTTTTGATCCTAAACATATTCAATGTCATGAAGACATCATGATAAAAGATGAAGATTGTATATGAATATAGAAAATGATATGAAGTATTCTGGATACTGATTATTATTGTGAGGAACACTAGAAATAGAAGGATGAAGATCATCTGGATATAAATCATCAGTATGATAATAATTGAAGGTTGGAAGACTGATCTTGCTGATGTAAAGAGTTCACACCCACACTGGTCTATCGGACACGATATGCATCTGATCCATCATAATGGATTCTGACAAAAAATCAAATTTTTGGTATTCCTTGTGTATCTGATTTAGAGTTTTATCATAGATAGAATGCTTTAGAAAGATTGAATTTTATTTCAATTGTTTCATTAAAACAAGAAGTCATATTCTGTTTTATTACAATTGCGCCAAGAGAAAAATAAAAAAATTATTGATTATCTCTAAATAGTGGTGTCAACTATCGGACTAGATGTGACAATGATTCATTAGAGGAATATAGAGAATGATTCATCAGGTGTAAGGTGAAACCAATAAATTTATCATATGCAAGATCATTGGTCTTATGAATTGTCTAAAATGGGAAATACATTGAAGATATTTTGGAATGGTTTTCAATGTCTTACATTTAACATTTGGTATGAATAATTTTATGAGAATACATTTAGTGTTTACAAGATTTCATTATAATGGGACATCATCATTTTTTAATATGTCTTCATTTTAATGAATAATCCTAATGAAGAATCTGACTGAAGAGTCAGGTTGAAGAAATCATAGTTAACATGTTTTTCAAAAAGACATATTCTTTAATGTCAGAGATCAGTGAACGTACAATCGCAAAGACATGAAGAAAAATGGTCCAGCCAGAGCTAGTTAACATCAAAGGGGCCTGAGGCCACCAGTTGATGGGAAGCATTGTTACCTTCCCTTTTACTAAATGAGAAGGAATAGATTGAGAAGCTTTGACAGAGTGAGAGGATTCTCCTGATGAGGGATCCAAAATACTGGAGTCTTCCATTGTTGGAATTGATAGCATGATAATGGTGAGACAGTCTAATTCGAGGTTGATTTTATCCCATCTGCGGTCATTGGAGTGCATCATACCTGTAAGGATGATAGTAGCCTCAGCCCCTATAGGTTCCCAGAGAGCGAAGTGTGATTCATGTTTGGCTGCGATGATTTTCCCCGGATAATTCCAGGCCAGGATATCGAGGGAAACAGTCCCATCATTGGGGATAGACACATACAAATTAATCTTGAGAATCTCATCACATGGAAGACACAAATGGGAGGGGCAAGAATGGGTTCCAAAGCACTTATTTTGCCCATTGTGGTGCTTGCAGCACTCAATACACGAACAGGCCCGTTCAATCCAAAATTCTGGAGTTCTGTGCACATGGTTGAAAAATGCCTCGTTACGACAGAGCCAGATGATCCAGGCTAGGATGAAATGTGAGCCTCCATTAGCCGATGAGAAGGATGATCACCATTGAGTTAGGAAACCTAGGAGGTCATCAGACATGGCTGGTGAAGTGGCTGTAGCAGAACCCCATTTATGCCAAATTTCCTTAACCCTAGGCACTAGATGATGGCGTGCATGGGAGATTCTAGGTCGTTCAGGTAGAAAGGGAAAGAATCATCCCTGGACATGTTCCAAAAGGCGAGAAGGCTCATGTTAGGAAGGGTGATCGTGCACACCTAGAACCAGAAGTGGCGGATTTTTGGGGGAACGTTGAGTTTCCAAATTGACTTCCAGGGTCCCCAATCCCAATAGACTAAATGGTTTCCAATGGCGAGCTGGTATCCGGACATCACTGTGTAGGCTCCCGACAGGTTGTTGGTCTAGAAGAGATGGTCGTGTCCTTCGTCTGGGACCCTAAGGGTACTCAGGATAATTCATTTGTCTCTATCATTTAACCATGCATGAATCCTCTCCAAAGACTATCTAGGACCCTGATCAAAAAAGAGGCACCTGATAGTGGCATCTTCGAGCCATGGATGGGCAGGGGATGATGCCCGAACACCTTCCTCATCTATCAGTCAGGGGCTAGTCCAAATGTTAATAGTTTGTCCATTCCTGATCCTCCATAATAGCCCATTTTCCAGGAGGCAATGGGCCCCCCAAATTCTTCTCCTGAGGAATCTTGGATGGGGGCCAAGAGAGGAGACGTGGAAGTCCTTGTGGGGAAAATACATAGCACGAATAACGCGTGCACAGAGAGATGAAGGACGGTTAATCAGTCACCAACCTTGCTTAGCCCGTAGAGAATCATTGAAGTGAAAGAGGTTGCAGAATCCCATACCTCCCTCAGACTTGGGTTAGCACAGTTTCTCCTAGGAAATACAGTGGGTTTAGTTCCTTCCATCATTCTTCCCCCATCATAATTTGGCTGTGCGTGAGTGGATCAGGTTGAAAATGTTCGACAGAAGATTAATCAGGGACATAAAATAGCTGGGGACAGACTGGATGACGGATTTAACGAGGATCTCCATACCATATTTGGAATTTTTTTGGAGGTCTAGCGTGGGATTTTATTCTAAATCCTGTCCCTCAAGGATGCAAGGATTTATTTTTTGAAGTGGCCAATAATTGTGGGGAGCCCGAGGTATTTCTTGGGTTTCTCGACCAATTAGATGCCTGCATAATCAAAGTGTTTATATTTCATAGATGGAGGGACCTCTTCACTAAAAGTTATTTCTGAATTTCTGTGATTGTTTGACTGACCAGACTCCCTCATGTACTGTTGGAACGCAGGGATGATTATCTGGCATACATTAGTGGTTTCTCTGGAGAAAAGGAAGAAATCATCGGTAAAGAAAATATGCGAAATCGGTGGAATAAAACGACATAACATTGCCCCATGTAAGGATTTTGAGGATGCAGCCTTGGAAATAAGGTTAGAGAAAACATCATCCACCAAGATAAAGAGAAAGGTGGAGAGAGGATCCCCCTGTTGAAGGCCCCAGGACCGGGAGAATCCTTGGGTGAGCTCCCCATTGACTTTGATTCAGAAAGAGAAGGTCAAGACACATTGCATGACCATATCAATCCATTTAGAATAGAATCCCATTTTCAGCATAATGACTCTGAGTAAGTGCCATTCCACATTATCGTAGGCCTTGGTCATATCAGGTTTACAAGCCATAGTTCCTCTTTTGGTGGTGGAGCGAGTTTCATGGATTGGAACACTTCATGGGCCATAATTACAGTATCAGTGATCAGTCTATTGGCCATGAAAGCAGTCTAGTTTTTCAAGATGATGACAGGTAACCAAGGGCACAGCCGATTAACTAAGATCTTCGAGAAATTTTTTTAAGAGAAATTGCATAGGCTGATGGGTATGAAATCAGGGACAACCAGAGGTTTCATTATTTTACGAATGAGGATGAGGATAGTTTAATCGATGGCAGAAATGCATGTTTTCTTGGACCAAATATTCCTCATCAAATTGCAGATGTCAGGACCGATAATGTGCCAGTATTGTTTGAAGAAGAGGGAATGGAATCCGTCCAGGCCTGGGGCCTTAGTGGGGTGGATATGTTTCAGAGCCATACGAACCTCCTCATCCATTACATCTTTGGTGAGTTTCTGATTGATATCATCGGTTATCATAGGTTTAATACAATCCTCCACTTGAACAGAAATGAAAGGAGTTCCTGCAGAGATGAGGTTCTGGAAATAACAGGTCAACGCATTGTGGATTCCATCGGTGTCAGAGACTTTACTGCCTTCAGGTATAGATATGAAAGTGATAGAATTCCTTTGGCACCTAGCTGAAGCTTTCTAGTGGAAAAATTGTGTATTGGCGTCCCCTTCGGTAATGTGGGTGTCCCACGCCCGCATAGCCTAGAAGACTTATTTGACACATAGGGCCGCATCCAGATCTTTTTGGGTGGCACTGATAGAAGAGATATTGCAGTTAGATGGGGGTTTCTTAAGGAGGTAATGCAGTTTCATTTCAAGGGAATCATAGTGCCTGTCTGGATGATGGAATTTCATGTCGCTCCAAGTCCATAGATCTGATGCGACCTGTTTGAGATTGAGTCCCACGTCTGCGTGATTACTCTTCCATCTTGATCAGATAACATATTCTCATTCCTATTCATTTTCCCAGAAGATTTCAAATCTAAAGGTTCTGCTAGAGTGCCTGTTCTATTTTCCTTGACTGTAGTCAATGACAATTGTGTAGTGGTCTGAGTAGTTGAGAGTCAGGTGGCCGATATGGAACATACTGAAGATATTTGTCCAATCTGTTGATCCCAGAAATCCATCAAGTCTTTCTGCGATGCGGGTGTCATCTTTCTTACCCGGGAACCATGTGAAAGGATTGCCCGGGTAACCCAGATTGGTCAGGTCCACCCTAGAGACCTCATCCTTAAAATATGACATCAATGAAGATGTTCAGATTGTTCCACCTCTTTTTTCCTTATGAAACAAAATCTCATTGAAGTACCCTCCAAAGAGAATAGGGATCAGAATATCTTGACGCACCATACAGAGGAGCTCCCATGATTTCCACTTCTTTCTTTCGTCCAGCCAAACATAGAACCCCACGAAAGTCCATGGCGGGGTGTGGTCCGCATGAATGGCCACAGCCACATAGTGTAAGGAGTAGGAAAAGATCTTGAGGTCGACATAATTCTTCAAAAGGAGACAGATTCCCACAGAGTGGCCTTGTCGGGAGACTGTGAGGCATCCTTGGAAGCTACATTTTAGAGTAATGCTTGTGGTGTCCTTGTTTTTCTAGTATGGTTTCAAACAGGAAAACCATATTGGGGAGACTTTGGGTGAAATTGTTCTAGAGCATTCAGACCGTTCGTGGGTTTCCAAGCCCATGATAGTTCTAGAATAAGACGATCATTGATCTAGGCTGGGCTGGGTCTTACCCGCCTCCGCCTTTGAGTCCTCCAAACATGTTTTTCCACCTGTTAATTTCCATATTTTAGCAAATTTCCCCACAAACAGGCTTGTTTCAATTCATCTTTTCAGTCCCCCTGGTTTAGTGTCTTCCATTTTACAGTCTCCTTCATCATGTTTCACCCTTTTCTAGGTTCGACGAGTAATCATGCCTAGTGTTAAGGTTCCTATCATTCCATCTTTATCCTGTGTTAGGATGTCTTCCATGGTCATTTCTGGATCTGGGTTAGGATCTGGTGGTTCAGTATGCATCTGCTCTGGTCAAAAGATTTGTTTCAATTCGTCTTTTCATTCGAACTCTTAGTATGTGTTATAAATTTGGGATTTATGAATTTAATTGAGCAATAAGTGAAATTATTTTTCCTAACTTTGTAATTATGATGTTACTATAAAATTAGAGTACCATACATTTGTATGATGATACAAACATTATTTTTTAACATGCACTAAGAGTTCTGACATTTATTTCACCAGGTATTGAGTTTCTAACAAGAGTTTGTTTTATAGTATGATATTGAGGATTTTCCATCCTAAAAATTCCAACTGAGTGAGGTTCAATATGATCATCATAGAATGTTCCAACAGATGATGCTTTATTAGAGAAATTCCCTCGAAGTGAGCCCCTCAGAGCGACAACCATCAGAGAAAGATTTATCAGACCATGTTACATCGAATGAAGGAATTGTGAGCTACCAATTATGATTCTAATTTATTGATGAAGAAAAAATTGGAGGATAATTGGTATATGGATAATAGTACATATACCAATAGACAATGTTTACCTAACTGAGGATGATCAGAAAAAATAACTGATGATGATTTCAAGACTCAATTTCTAGAAGAATTTTCAAGACCAAAAAGTTACTTAGAGAAGTTATGAAGTTTTTTTTTGATTTAAAAGAGGTAAATTTTGATTCCTATAAATTATTGAGAATGTGAATAATTTATGATGTTGATCTGGAAAAAATAACTAATTTGATTCATGTAACTGTATATATTTACCAATTGTTGAAAAGTCTCCATTGTTTTTCTAGTGTGTGTACCAATTGTGCGAAGGAGATAGTAAAATGGATAGTTATGGGGTATAAAAAAATAGTATAAATTTTTATATTGTGATTGTGGATTTTTTCACTTCTTTTCCTTTTTTATTTTTGAAATAAGATAGTGAATTAATCAATTTTGGTAGGACTATCAAACATGGCCAGGAGTAGTTATTTGTACTGAACCTTGTATATATATTGTAATGCCTTCTATTTATATATTTTTTTCACATAAAAGGGGTAAAACCCCAATATTTTATGATATTTATCATTTTATATTTAATTTCTTCAACAACATAGGCTTCACAAAATACACATCTTAAACAAAAAATGATATAAAATTAAATATCATTATTTTTAAATGACTGTTATAACCTAACCATTAAATTGGTAGGAATGAATATTATTGACCAAATTATGAAATTTATATAATATATATTTAATCAAATGTTTTTACATTCATCCAAATTATTTTATAGGAATAAGATAATAATGAATCCAATTTTATACATTAAAAGGCTATATTTTTCTAAATGCATTTTTACCACCTTTTATTGGAGCATTTATTTTAATACTGAATTTTGATAGAAATAATAATTATATTAAATAAAATAAACATAATTTTTAATATAATAATTACATAAATATCTTAGGGTTATAATTTGTTATTTTTCTAAAAAGATTTATTTTCCAGTGAATAGTGAAAACCCAAATCCTTATAAAATTTTCATTTTTGTTATATTAATTGTAAATTTATGATTTGAATAGTAAAAAAACCTATGAAAGTAAAAATCAAAATTATTTATATTATAAATAAAAATATGGTATATTTATATCATGAAATAATTAAGTAAGTGTTTTTAAAATGTTAAATTATGTGTTGGTATTTTTTAAAACCATAAATGTTTATTTACAATTTTATAATTAATATAATGATTTAATAGAAAATTATTATCATAAGATATATTCAAAAATTAATATTTTTTTATTATGATAATAAGATAATTTTATGAGACATTAATTAATTTTTCAATGTTTCATAAAAACAGTTATAGTATTAAAATCAATATTTTTTGAGTAAATGATGATTTTATTTAAAATATTATTTTTCTCATACTTAATAATAAATTTCATAAAATTGAGTCTATATATTATTTTTACATGTTAAAAAAAATTAGGGTGATTTTTTTTAATATTCCTAAAATATTTTTATTTTTTAGAATAGTGAAATATAACAATTTACGTTATTTATTATATACATGTATTATTGAGTCATAGATGATGTATGGATGATGTAAGCCCATAATATTGAAATTTAGTTCATTATTTTAATATAATTGATGATAATGTTAAAATTATTGATAGTATTGAGCCAAAATAATATACTAATCAATTAAATAATGAAAAACCATCCATCTCTTCAACTATAAATACCTCACCTCCACACATCTTCTCCTTACACCTCCAAAGATTTAATGCATGTCCAACGTATGCCCAATACATATTAAAAAAATATCTCCCACATTCTTGTATTTATGGTATCAGCAAAATATTATTTGAGAGTTCATGAAGGAGGTTCTAATGGAAATGAATTCATGTGGTAAAATATCATATCAATTCTTTTATTTTTCATTCAATTTATTTTATTTTCGTATCCTTTTCTTAACTCATGTATCCAAAGTGTAATAATAACTTCAATATAATTTATGTAATTGAATTTTATTATATTAATGGTATATCAAAAATAAATTCTCTTTTATTCGACATTTTATTCTAAAAATAAAAACATCGTATATGAGGTGCCGATTTAACACCTTCATAGATGATGAGTTTTTGTTTTTAATTTCATATTTCAAGGCAGGTCATAAAACCATTTTTATATTTAAAAAAGACATTAATATATTTAATAAAACATATACAATGTTCTAGAACCAATATATATATATATATATATATTATTAATTCATAAAACCACACTGGTGCGTGATGATCAAAAAACACCAAAATAATCAAAATGGATATCAGTAACATTTTATCTAATGAATAAACCTCATATATAGGAAAAAAATGATACACAATATGATTAAAAATTATTTAATATCATTAATAACAAATAATTGTAAATATGTATAACTCTTCACATTTCACATGATCATTTATACATGTATACATGTTAACCACTCATTAAACCCTAGGAAATGAACACTTCTGGACAACAAAATTGAATTTTATAACTCAACTAAAAGACCATAAATGAACTTAATAAAATTATTGAAAATCATATAAAATAATAATAGGTTCTTAATTAAATTATTAATGAATTTAATTTCATTATCCCAGATATTAAGTACAAGTGAAAAACACATTCGGACATAAGGAAAGAGATTTTCCCCAAAAATCTAGTTTTCATTTGGGTTACACTTTCTCTCTCTTAACCCCAATTTATTCCTTAATTATTTTTATATACATCTTATAAATTATGTGTATCTGTTCTAAAATCATGTATCCATATCTGTTCATCTTTCTTTTTAGAGAAATTAATGTTTTATAAGGATCCCTTTTCAATTCCTTTCGGTAAGAAACCTGATTAAAGGGAACATTCCAATTTCATACCCATTTCAGGTGCACTCCATAACCTATTTTTATCAACCAATATTTTTCTAAAATAATTATTTTTATAATGAAATAAAATATTAGTTAATTTATAGATTTATACAAACATTTAAGCCTTTTTTCGTTTTAATGTTCCTTTAGTATTTTCCCTTAAACCAAGATAAAGAGGCTTATTTATAAAGATTCTCAAACAAATTTTTACAGTTTTTCACTTCTGGTAGATTTAATTTATCAAAATTTAAGTATATTTTCCCATATTAAATACCAAATACAATTTAAATACATCATTTCATGGACTCTATTATGATATTCCCTTTGGTTATGCCTTATTCACCACTTATTCCTTCTGTGTGGTGTATGTATACTTCCCTTTAATTTTTTATCATCGTTAATTAAATATTTCATTAAATATACATATTTATTTTACGTGGATTTAATTATTTCTTTATTTATGTACCATTTTTATATATGGTGTTTTCATTGAATTTTATTGGTGAAATAATTATGAATTCATATATTCTACTCAATACAGATATTTTGGTAAGTCATATTTCACATGAATTGAATCTATTTATGAACAATGATTTTGGAGTTTTAGAGAAAGGTGGTGCCCACTATATCCTTTTGATGCATCGATAATCTCATGAGATGAAAAATATTGGTGACAAACCCTTCACGTTTGTTTCCAAGTAGAATCAGATGGGTTTCTACCCACAGACCTATACCGTCATGATGGTTTAATAGTTAATATAATAGAAACCTAATGTCTACTAATTAAGAATTTCCTTTATTTAGAAATCATTTATTATTATACATAGTATTATCACTATGAAAAAAATATATGGATGAATGTTCATTGTCATTTTGTTAATTATATCATTTTTTTCAGTTATTTACCTTTCTTTATTGACAATTCTTTGTCCCATTAATTCACTTATTATTCATTCATTTATTCCTTAACGATCATTTTAGATCACAATTTTATTTGTTTTTATGTTTCAAATTAAAAATATAAAATCTTGTAATTTATTTCATGGAAGTAGTTTACTTTCTTTTTTTATGTTCTACATTTAATTACAAATGTAATAAAGGTACCATGTATGTATCTAGGCCTTTATGACTAAAATATTGATCGATCCAATGTTATATGATCTCTTTTATCTATAATATTGTAATAAAATCACCACCGACTCTGGGATACTATAGTCAGGGTTGCTAGAGTTGGTATCAAAAATTGTCTAGTTGAATCCTTTGGAACTAGATTTTAGAAATATTTTATTAGGGAACATAACCCTAATATAGGCTTTGAGGATAACTATAAAAGAACACCCTAAAGAAAAACATGGTTATGAGATTATATATGCATAAAATTTTCAATTTATGTTAATTATTTCCCTATTTCTGGGAGTATACATTATGTTTTATAAGGATATGATATAATATATTGTATATAGCCATTTAAGAATGGGACCTTCAGAAGGAATGTGAATCTCACCGACTCAAATGACCCAATGAGTAAAGAGGATCAAATATTTTATGGTTTTATGGAAATATTTTGAAGGGAATACGTATCCCAAACATTATCATCATATGAGGAAATACTATCAGGTTATAATGAGAAAAATAATGAAGTATAATGGATTCAGAGAGATGCACGAGAACAAGAGTATAACTATGAAAAATCGGATAAAGGAAAAAAGATAAATAAGTGTTTTACTACATGAGGTAATTATGAAAATGAACACCCTTGTACTTTATTAAAAGTATTTAGAGTTGTCTATAAGTGTAGAAAGAATATCCCCCATGGTTGTGATTTAATGTGCAAGAAAAACGTTTCTATTGTAGAATGATTCAAATTCAAGGATATTAGACATTATGAAAATCAATATCTCAAGCATTAATCGAATATTCCCCAAAAGTGTATAACAGATCATAGTCAAGATTATCCTACTACTATAGAAGAATAAGAATGACGAATAGGACAATATTTTTATTCTAGAATTATGATATTTGATTATTTTATAAATAAATCAAGGATTATAAGAATTATGATATGTATACGTATTGTACTGCAATACATATTCTTTAATAAATTGGAATCAAGTGATGGATATCACTAGAAATCATAAGAACTGATTCTATTTTAATTTTATCTTCATGAAATCACATGACATGGAAAAGATAACCCTAAATATATGCTTGATTTTGAGATAATAATAAATAATATTTTATGGGATAATATTATTTACTATTAAGGTTGTTAGTGATATGATGGTTTATATTATTGTTGAATCATTAGATGTTTGTATTTGAGGAATAAATTCAAGAAACACATTTTTTTTACCTCTTGGAATAATGAGTTTCTGCATAATGGTTTAAAAGAGATTAATGCTTTCATTTATTTGGTATGTGAAAATAATTGCTACATAATTTAGGCAAATATTATGTTATGTTAATTTTGTAAATTTAGAGACCTTCCTTCTAAATTGTTAGGTATTTGAATTTTGACAGACATAGTTTGGATGATGCTTATAGTGAACCACATATGGAAGATATTACAAATATTCATGATGAAGATTAAAGTACCATTTATCATATTGGATAACTTATGATAACCATTTTGTTAAAAAATTAATGGATAAAAAAACGACTTTTGGATATTATTATTCATAAAAGTTCCTCAGGCATAAAAAAACCTCGAATTTCCATCTCTAGATTTTATGAAATAATGTGAAGATAGATTGAAACACAACCAAATGATGAATTTATGACATGTAAAGGAATCAAGTAATCTTATTTTATCAAGTGGGTATATGGAATGTAAAATAAACCATCAACTTTAGGAAAAGTATTTTGGAACAAAAACCTTTTATGTTTACTTTTCCTTATGTGAAATCAATTTTCTTTTAACCAGCCACAATATTTATTGTTCTATGATGGTTAAAATTCTAAATGAACATGTTCTCTTTCACTGCCTATCAGCACATTATTGTTATATTTCTCTTCCATGTCCATGTTATCTCTTTCCACTACTAATTTCCAAGATGAAATCCATGTTTTTTCTACCTTCACAATTATCTTTCCCTTTTATTAAGAGGATATTATATTAATCATATTTATGATGTGGGTTTCCCACAAAGGATTCTTGAAGTTTCAACATCAGATTTTCAAAGTAAATTTTTAAATTCCAAGGATAAAATTTTTTGAAGGAGGGGAGAATGTAACACCCCAAATATTTTATGGTTTTTATATTTTTAAGTTTAATTTTTTTTGACAACATAGTTTTCAAAGAACAGCAATCTTAAACGAACAATTATATGAAATTAAATATCATTATTTTAAAACACCATTATAACCTAAGAATTAAATTTGAATAAAAGAATAGTACTAAAAAAATTATTAAATCTATATATTATATGTTTAATCAATTGTTTTGAAATTCAACCAAATAATTATATTGGCATAAGAAATGAATGAATCCAATTTTATGCATTCAAAGGCTATATTTTTCTAATGGTAGTTATGTTACCTTTTAATGGCACACTATGAAATTTTTTCAACACTTTTATAAATTATATTGAACAAAATATACTGAATTATTAAAATTTAAATTTCAAAATTATCATTTGGTGGAATTTTGGTATTTTCTAGAAAATATTTATTTTCTCGTGAATAGTAAAAAACCCCATTTTTTTCAAAATTTTCATTTTCATTATATTAATAGTCTATTTATGATTTGTATAGTAACATTTCCTATGAAAATAAAATTAAAATATATATATCTTATTAATGAAAATATTGTATATTTATATCATGGAATTAGTAATTAAATGTTTTAAAAATTATAACTTAATTGTTGGTAATTTTTGAAACATAAATACTTATTTTCAAATTTATAATTATTAAAATTATTTTAAAGAAAATTATTTTCATAAAATATATTCAAAAACTATTATTTTTTGTCATATTATTATAAGAAATTTTTATGAGACCATAATTAATATTTTAAAGTATCATAAAATAGTTCTAATATTAAAATCAGTATTTACTGAGTAAATGATATTTTAATTTAAAAATTATATTTCACATAACTATAAAATTATTTTCATAAAATGGGGTTAATTTATTAATTCTATACATTAAAAATGGTTAGGGTGTGTTTTTTGGATTTTTCTAAAATAGATGACTTTTGTGAATAGTTAAATAATGAAATTTATGTTATTTAATACATATATGAATTATAGAGTCATAGATGATGTATGGTAGATGTAAGCCCAAAAAATTAAACTCTAATATTTTTTTTAGTTTGTTTAGTGAGATGAATCAATATATTTATAGTCTTGAGTGAAAATATTATAACTAATGAATAAAATAATAAAAAACACTCCTCTCCTCCAATATAAATACAAACCCTTACAACCTCTTCTCATCACACCTCCAAAGCCTTTAAAATTGTCCAATTTATTCCCAATACATCTCCAAAAACTCTCCCTAATTTTATGGTCTTTCTGGTCTCACTAAAAGACCATTTCAATATTCGTTAAAGAGGTTCTCAAGGAAAGGAATTTAAGAGGTGAAATCCCCTTCTGTTCTTTTATTTTTTTTAATTTATTTTTTTCTTATCCATTCCTTTCATACTCTATACAAAGTGAAATAAAAACTCTAGTATAATTTATATTATTTTATTATATTATGTTAATGGTATATCAACAATCTATTCTCTACACTTCTCATTTTTATTCTAAAAATGAAAACACCATCCGTGAGGTGCTGATTTTACTCCGTTGAGGATGATGAGTTTATGTTTTTCAATTAAGCCTTAATGGATAGTAATAAAACAATTGTTTATGGTAAAAAAAATCATTAACATATGTTATACAACTTATTTAATATGTTTTAAATAGTATATATACATAATATTAAATCATAAAACAAAACTGGTGCATGATGATCGAAAAAACCCCAAAATAATTCAACTGATTGTCCTCACCATTTATACTAATTAATAATAATCATATATGGAAGCACAATGGTCTATAAAACATTAAATTTTTTGTATTTTCATTCAGAATATATAATTTCAATTCTGAATAACTATTATCATTTCACATGATCTTTCGCAATGTATAAAAGTGAAATAATCATGAAAACCAAGGAAATAAAGACTTTTGAATTACGAAATTGAATCTTATAACTCATAAATAAGACCATAAATGAACATAATAAATTTTTAATAAATAAAATGCATGTTTAATATTTTCCAAATTAAATTATTAATAAATCTAATTACATTACAGGTGCAAAAAACTTTGGTACATAATGTATTAGATTCTCCCCAAACATCTATTTTTTATTTCTGTTATGATTTCTATATATAGACCCTAATTTAATCCTTCACTATTTTTATATACATATTATAAATTCTATTTATATTTTATATAACCATTTATCTAGATTATTTTATCTTTATTTTATGGGGATGCATGTATTATAAGGTATCATTTTCAATTCCACCCAATAAAAATGACCGATTAAAATGATCTATAAAATTTCATATAAATTTTCAAGTACAGTCCATCATATATATTCTTACACTGATATTTTTAGAAAATAACTAATTTTATCATTAAAAAATATCATAGATAATTTCTATATTTACACAAACAATTAATCCTTTTGTTCATTTTTAATTCTCTTTAGTATTTCCCCTTAAACTGCATTGAAGAAACTCACTTCTAAAGTTTCTTAAAAACATTGTTTATATGTTTTAAATTTAGTTGGAATTCATTAATCATAATATATTACTATTTTCTCTTTCTAATGTCCAATAATGGTTTAAATTCATTATTTTATAGACACCCTTATGATATTCCCTTTGGTTATGACTTATATTCCACTTATTCATTGTGTGTGGTGTACGTATACTTACATTTCATTTGTGATCATCATTCATCGAAGGTTTCATTAAATATCTATATTTTTAATATTATGGATATTATTATTGCTTTATCTTGGTACCATTTTTACATTTTTTTTATTTAAATGTTATTGGTTAAATATATCCCTTCGATTCATCGAAAGTTTTTTTGAGATGAAAAAGGTGGAGAAAAACTCTTCATTTTTGATTCCAAGAAGAATCAGATGGGTTTCTCCCTACAGGAACAAACCATCTAGATGGTTTAATAGTTCATGTTCCAGATACATGATGTTCAATAATTATGCATTTACTTCATTTAATAAACAATTATTATTATGCATAGAACTTTCATTATGAAAATGTCTATAGATGTATTTTCATTATCAATTAATTGCTTATACAAAATGTGTTTTTCAATTATATAACTTTACTTATTGAGTATGACTTATTGAATTTGATTCACTTGTTATTGATTCATGTAAATCATACTAAGAATTTAATCTCACCCTTTTGTTTATTTTAATTCCCTAGTTTATGAAGATGAAATCTTTGAATAACTATTATAGAAGTAATTTATTTTAAAATTTCATGTTCTATGTTTTATTAAAAATGTAATAAGGGTACCATGCATGTATCTAGTTCTTTAAGACTACTAAAATGATCAAACCTTGGTGATACTATCTCTTATATGTATTCAATTGTAATAAAATGACCACTGAATGTGGGTTTCTGAGGTCAGTGTTGTTATAAAAGTTGAGGATGAGATGTCTTATTTGAGTTGATCGTAAATTTCACAATTTTTTTGTTAATAAATGTTTCTAAATATGTTAAGAAACTTTCTTATGAAATTAAAAATGGGAAACTGATTCAACTCCACCCCACCCTCTCAGTGGTATTGATCATTTTTGGAAAAAAATAGTTAAAACTCTAGGAATTTTATATGAACAAAAAATAGGCCGAAATGTAACCAAAAGACTTTAATAAAACAATATTTATTGAAATAGAAAAAACCCCTTGAGGATAAGGGGTGTCATGTAGCATCTTAAAAAAAGAAACTAGTCGAAATTAGATGACGAAAAGATTCACAAACTATCACCATTTTTCAATGGTTTAGGATAATAACTTCTATAAAATATATAGAAAATATAAATACATAGTTACCCAATTTAAATATATACTTTTTATAAAATTCATATTTAATATGATGAAACTAATGTTATATGATTTCCTTGATCAATTAGTGTTATTATTTATATCATGTAATGTCATATTTTTTATTACTAATAATTAAAATATTGTGAATTTGAGGATTATTTAGAAGGACTTATAAAAATATAAATCACCATATTTATAAAAATAGGCTATATCCAGATGAAATGTGTACATGGGTGTGGCTACATCCTTAGTCTATATATGGTCCAATGTCGAAACTAGTCCATGATTCACGTATGTCCATGACCCACAGATGTGGAAATATTAATACCATCTTTATAGACATGTAGCCACCATCATATGATTGTGATAATATGATATTTAAATAACAAAAAATAAACCACTATGTTATAAACACGTGGAAAATTATTATCAAATAACTACTATTCCACTCAACTATAAGAAGTTTTTTTAATATATATGTATTTAAAATATATTTATATATATAACTATAATGTTTTGTAAACTAAAAATATTTATTCCTTCAAGCCCATCGCACATTGTACTTGACATGTGTCCTTTTCCACTTCAATAGGACCCATATCCAATAATTATTTTAATAAAAAAATATATGTTTATATACATAATAGTAGGGAAAAAGTATGTTTCAGAGTTTATCAGACCCATGTAACCTAAATAATCATCGATGATACATTCCATCAATCTTGGATAAAAATATAATTATTTGATATATAAATATATTTATATATAAAAACATTTGGAATTTTAATTATTAGATTATAGTATTAAAATTTTATTTCAAGGGATATAGGGAATATCTTTGAAGGATATAGTTATGGTAAATAAATTCCCATGGCTATTGGGTGATGATTAACAAGATATACCCACGTGAATTTATTTACCATGGTTGTAGGGTAATGCATCAAATGATATATCCATAAGAAATAAAGTATTTTAAATATTGTGTTTTGTTCATAGGATATCACAATGGAAAATTATTAACCATGTATATAGTTTGGATATATCCATGGAAATATTTGACATTGGATATGGGCCCCCTTACCATGAATTTTCCATATTCCCATACATATGCTTATAATTTGTTCCAATATTGCTACACCATATAGCCATAGGTATGTTGTACAATAGCTATCAGTATTATTTGTAGTATTGTATATTACAACATTACAAAGAATGATTTTTAATTATATAATGTAATAACATTGTTTCATTTATTCAGAATAATGGTTTTATCAAGTGATTATTCTAAAATAGAGGTGATTAAAAATAGAACACCCAAAATACTTTTAACAAGATCTATGGATTTCATCTGTTGGTTGGATAATCTCAACTCATTATGAAAAATTTATCATGATATTTAAATACATTAACAATATTCATTGGAAATGATGTTATGCTTCTCTATATGGATGAATTTATTGATTACATCAAGGATGTTAATTAGTCATTATTCACTACACCTCTACTCAGACTACCATATGGAAGAGAATGTTTTGTACTATAAATTGATTCTTAATGGAGGGATCAAAATGCGTTTTCATTTAATATGAAAGGTTTATATAGTATTCCCCATTTCTATTAAAGTTATGCTTTGGAAATTTCATGACACATGATTTGGATTTAGTACAAATAATATTTACATTAATTATCTGAATGAATTATACTGTGGGGACAAATGTGAGATATATATTAATTACTAGAAAATAAATAATTTTTTCACAAAAAAATTATATGAATATTCACAAAGGAGATATATAGAGTCGATCATGGATTATAATTTCATTACATAGTACTTTGTATGATGTAAAACATGGTGACCAATTCTCTTAATAATATGGATTGTGTTGACTTACTCAAATTTTGGTTTGAATGAAACCCAATATCAATACATATAAAAATATGAAATGTGGAAATCATAATAGAATGGATAAAACAAGACCTTTAAAATATGAATACTCATGAATTTATTCATTTTATGATCTGTTTGTAATAGAATATTGATATAGAGAATTAAATATTGGTAGAGTATAATGATTAATTTAAAAAATGAAAAATATAGAGTTTTATTATTTGTTAAAATGAATATTAATCCCCTCAATAACTGAGTAGGAGAATGAGTTATTATAGAAATCAGATATATAATCATTTTCTAATCACAGTATAAGAATAAATAGGCATACATATCTCTATGGGTATTTTATTAGAAAAAATATGTAGCGTGACATTGAAAATTATACATTAGGATTCTTGATGTGTGAGAAATTAATCATTAAACCTTTGAATTATAAGTTTATTTTTTTAATTGTTATAAATATCTATTCAGAAATGTGTTTATAATATTAGATATTTTATCAAAGGTATTCATAAAAATTTTAAATTCATCATTTAAATTATTGGTTTTTTAATCCACTCAAAAATTAATAAAATTTCATTTTTATTCAATTTAACTTCTTTGCCAATGAAAGGACCAATATATTCATAAATTATATTGTATTGTTTCTTCCAATAACATATTAAATAAATATGATTAAGATTCAAGAAATATCTAAAAGTTATGATGAATTCTATAGTATAAAATGGATATATAATTAATCTTTAACAATATTTATTATCCACAAACTAATATTTTTTATATGTTTTATATGTAAATTGGATGTTATAAAAGTAGGAATATGTTTATAATATTATCAATATGAGTTTTAGGAGTTTGGTATCTTAAATATATTAAAAGGTGGATTCTTTATAGAAATAGGCACTAGAACTAGTCCCATAAACTATTTAGTGGTCTATCCAATGTTGAACTCATAATGAATTCGCCACTTGGTTGCAGGTGTTCTACCCTTAACTACCTAGTGAGTCACATGGTACAGAGAAATATGTTATCTTTTACGTAGTTTTTGTACCCCAATGTCACTTTAAGGTACTTCTATTTGTTCATTTTGATCATCATTAATTCCAATTTATTCTCTTCTCATGTAAGACTATTTTTGGGAGTTTTGGGAGGATTTAGGGAAGGTTCATGGTTTTATAGGCCATACCATGCGATATTCATAGGAAACCATGTAACTTGTCTTAGAGACCTAGAGGATGGTGAAAGGTGGGAACATATTTATTCCAAATAGTACATAAATATCCCCAAATTGTGTATCATGGGATATGTGAATATTTTATGGTTATGTAATGGTTTTACAAATAATCGATCCAAATCACGTGACACGCTCCATTAGAAGGAAGAGGGTGTATTGTTTATTAAACAATGAAATCAAAAAATCTGATGTCAAATAATTAATATAAAAATAAAATTTTTTCCTTGAAACTCATCCTACTTTATATCAATATTATTTCTACATACTAGGATCTCAATACATGGGATTCGTCATGGTTATTTTGGAGATCCAATCCCTTTTGGAGATTAATTTCAATGGATAAATTTTCATTGGATATTATTAATCAATTATATGGATATGTTTATCATTATTTTCCTTGTTCCTCGAGATCTCATATCTTCTCCTTAAAGGAATCATAGATTATATATTTTATCACCAAATATAACACTTATGTAATTATATAATGATTATAATATTTGATTTTTATAGAGAATAATGAATGGGATTTGATCAAGAATGTCATTGTTGGAGAATTTAAGGTTTTACATGTTAAGTTGTCTTTTTTTAAAATAAAATTTCATGGGTTTATAAATTTTAGATTATATTATATGGGATTCATGGATTAGGTTCTCATCATTTACCCTAATATCTTTCATCTCCTTTATCATTTGGATCATGATCAATAATTGGAAATTTTAATTATTGACGTGAGTGGATTCATGAATTTAATTTTTTTATTGAACATTGTTTTCATGCTCATTTTAAATTGGATTCTTAAATTTATTTTTGGAATTATTTTTAGTTTTTTAAATGTTAAAATTTTGATTCATTAATAAAATGGAAAAACATATTGTGGTGAAAATGGAAATGTGTTTCTAATCATTTTTTATTTTGTATTTGGGTATTAATATGTAATATCCCAGAGAATTTTGTAACTATTTATTTAAAAGCCTATAATTATGGGTCATTTGTGAAACTAAAAGCCTATATGTGTGGGACATTTCTAAAATTTGAATCTTCCATGTGTTTGAAATTTGGGGAATTGAAAGAATCCAACTGTGGAATATTTAATATGGGAACATGGGGTATATATAAGGGGTTAGAATTGGGATAATCATTGGCATAGAATTATGATTAAAATAAAAATATAATCAATTTTTATGTAGGTATACACTTTTAGGAGTAGAATCTAGCCCTCCATTCCAGGTTTTTAAGGTAAATGTGTACACGAGGTGGCCTTTGATCACTAGAAATTTCTTGTATTTCTAGACTAGGTTATCCTAAAATACATTGGGATAAGTTTCCAAGGTTCACCTTTTTAATGATTATATTTAATTTCATTTAGAATGGTTTTATTGGTAATTACTTATGAAAATTATTTATTTCAGTGTGATTTATAACTATTCATAAATCGGATATTTTAATTAATTTTTGAAAATGATGAAAATTTATATTTAATGTTATATCTTTAATAGAATTTTAGTAATTGGTTTTCATAAATAATTATTTTGGAACACTTGGTGGGATACTATTGGGATTGTTTTTTACACCCTATAAATTTCTTTTGGTGTTTGTAGACTATGTTTTGTATATCATAGGTAAGATAATGGAACCTTATGGTGGTGATAGGTTTATATGTTAGAAGGTATGTGGAGTTTGGTTGTGTCATGTTGGGGTATTTCCCCTGATATTTCATAAATATGGTGGGTCTTTTTTCTTGAGTATTTGGTTGTTCATTTTTCTTGGAACATGTAATATACTTGTAAAATTTTTCATCTATTTTTTAACTTTTAATTAGAATGTTTCCTATCATTTATGTATTCCATCTATTGATAATTCGTTTTATTATATAAAAATTCATTCCCAATGTTAGTTTTTTATTACGAGGTGTTCTGAAAGACCATGAGTAATATGAACACTATTCAAGAATTTTCGTAGGATGGGTCATTAGAGTTTTTCCAGGATTAACCAGTTCGTTTCATGAAAAATTTGTATCTAACAGAGGCCAGTATTCATGTCTTCATATGTGACGAGACTTAAGGTGTATGTTGTGAGAGAGTTTACAAACAACTCTCATTATATTGATCGTTATGTTCCTATGGGATATTTGTTCGTGTGTTTCTTATATTGAGTTTGGATTTTATCATAGATTTTTTATTACATTATCTTAGATCAAATTGAGGTTTCTTATTTCCCTAGTAGTAATTCTTCTTTCATTGATTCAGTATAATTCCCCCTCTATGGATTTCTAGAGTTCCTCAGAAGGATTTTGTGGATGATGTTCTCAAGGAAACCCTATAGTTGATGAAAAACATTTCAATGCAGAAGTGTGACTTGTATGAGATAGGAACCAAGGAGTTATCCCAACCTTTACTCAAGCTAGGAAAATAGAAATAGAGATAAAATAAGAAAAATATTGAGAAAAATTATTCTGCACCATATTTCATATGGAATAATTCTCCCAAGGGTGTGGAGAAAAGGTTTAGAATTTCATGAATCTTTTTGACTTTATGAAATTTCCAGATTATGTAAAAAGTGAAATGGGACACATTTTAACTCAAAGGTACTAATAGGATATGGTAGGACAAAGACATATTAGAAATATAACATGAAGGTTTAGATTGAATGACATCAAGACCATCATTTTCTTGAAATTTTCCCAAGAACCATTGATGTTGGCTAAATACCAAGGGAACATCTGCCTTTAAAATGGTGGTAATATTGTAGTGTAATATGTAATCACTACATTGAAATGGTTTTACCCCTAGATTATATAATGTGATAATTTATAGGCTCATAAATTTCTGATGGGTTTGTTATCAGATATTCCATGCCTATTTTATACGATAAATAATATATCCTATACATAGTTGGATGATGTTGAGGCTAAGTGGTCTTAATGAATAGTTTTGTTAAGAAGAATCTAGATGATAAGAATGATGTTTTAATTGTGTATTGTTTTTTAGAAAATATAAATCAGGTATTGTAGTTATTTAATTTATATTACATTATCAGACTCATTCTTAATGTTTTTAAAATAATTTTTTTTATCATCAGTGTGTTTTTGATAATGGGTGTTCTCTTAGAAATTTTTGGGTAGAGTTTCACTAGATGTGTAAGGTATATTCCAACCAAATAGTGGATAGAAGACGGAGGTTATAAGATGAAGTGTGGATCTAATGGTTTATCTAATTATGATCACATGTTTTATCATATATATATTTTTAATAATAAAAATATGGTGATGATTTACTATTACTAAAGAATAAAACATAACAATTATTGAAATTTATTATGATCCAATATTGATTAAAAAATTCAAATATTGAGTTTTTTTTTACAATGTTTGTTCTATGATTGTTTTTGTCTGTAAACATGACTGCTGTTTTTGAAAAAAAAAACTATAGCTTTGAAATTTTCAAGATGTGATTTTTTTCAGGGTTTAGGGTTCAGTGTTTAGGCTTATATGTAGTTAAAACAATATAAATATCTCTTATACATTCGTTTATTTAGTATTTGAATCATAAGAACTTAGAAGAAGTATCAAATAGAGGACTATAGGTAATGTAATCGAATTGAGTCTGTTAGACATACTATTACAAATTCATCATTTATTGTATATTGGTTGTAGCAATGTTTAATAGTTCATCAATAAGATAAAAGTTTTCAATTCCATAAAATGATATTTTCAATTTTCATAGAATAAAATAATATTTTGTTATGTATGGATTCAATAAAATATACTTCTACAAATATTAAAAGTGAAGAAGTTATAAAATTCCCAGAAAACATTCAATGATTCATTGGATAGAAGTCTATGTAAAAATTCCTTTGAAATAAAAAAACATTGAGGTTACTCATAGAGATAATTCCAAGTTAAATTAATAGATTAGGGTTTACTATGAATTAAATCATAGAGAGGAAGTCTCTTTTGATACATTTCTGTGTTTTAACTACAAATTTGTGAAGCAGAATGGAATGAAGATTCACTTGAAAAAAGATAAGTTATGCAGTTATACTAGATAAGAGGTTATGTTATATATACAATGTATTCAAAATATCATTAATGTGATTATATGGAGGTGTAAATTCAATGATTCAACAATAAATAATAATTAATAATGATTCTATATTATATTTAAGGATGTATGAAAATGAATGTTATCACAAAGATATAATGAATATTCCCGAAATTCAGTATTTTTTAACTTGATGATATTTTAATTATTTTGAAAATGATACCTAAAATATGTACAGAAAAATTTGAATTTGAATATTTATAAGACCAAAATTTCTCTAAAATTTTCAGATTATGGATAAAAATATAAAAGGATGAACACTTAATACAAAGTATAATATTTTTATTTGTAAGTGAGTGTAATTAATGGAGAATTTTTAGTGCATGTTTTTAACCAATGAATCCCTTAATTTGGGAATATATCATAGATAGAGTTTTGAATAGTATGGTATTAGATAAACATTGTAAAGTTTCATTATAAAAATTTTATGAAGAAGATATAAAATGAAAAGGGTATCGGTATTTATCAGCCTAAGTGGCACTAGATATTGTTTTCAATGAGTTACTATTAGTAGAATTATTTGTAGAGGTGATATGAAGAACATAGCTTCAAATTGAGTTTCATGAGACTAGGTGTACTGGAAAAATCATAACAGATGGAATAATATTAGATGAAATAAATTTCATAATAATTTTTTTGTAAAATATTCAAGTGTAAGAAGTAATTTTAATAAATGATTGAAGATAGTTCAATCATTATATTGGTAATGTATGTAAGTATATTAGTGAAGTTTGTTACTATTTTTACAAATCATTGTTATATCACATTCTCTATGTGAGGAGCACATGAAATGTTAAAGCGATTATAATTATGTACAACTTATGGATTTTCCCTATAATCAGTAACTGGTAATAGTGTGTTTTAATTGTTTATCTAGACTTGGAATACCTCAAAACCTAGAAATTTATAGCTTCTTTTACTGAGTATTTAACCTCATAAATAATAATGTTACAGTGGTATTTCTTGTTTATTGTTTCCCAACTGAGTCTTTTCTCACTAAATGGAGGTGATGTATGTTTATAAATTATGAAAACATAAGAAGAGATGATCCCAAATTTACTAACTCACCATTTAATTGATCACATAGATCATGAATGGTCATTTTAAGTGGTATCAGAGTAAAGTAATTGTGTCCTAATCCTTTTACAAATACATTTAGATGATTTTATAAATAAACATACAAAAAATAGCAAGTTGTGTATTGAAATTGGATTGCATCTTTGGCAAACTAGGTACATATTTCGTAAAAGTGAAACTATAATAAAACGTCTTTATTTTAATCCCTATAATGGTATCTTAAATCCATCTGATCTTTTAAATCCATGTAAAGAAATAAATCTGATAAAGATGAATAACATGTGAGTCATATGTATAACATGATCTATAAAAATATGAGGTGTATGAGTTTTCACATAGAATATTGACATAAAGAATGTTGTATCATATGATCATAACATCATAGGAAATTCGCAGTGACATATAACATGACATGAACATGATTCAAGTCTAAATTCATAGATAATATCCCCTAGTGGACATTGTCCCATATAGGATTAAGATTACTATGTAATCCCATAAATGACACCTAATGAGAATTAAAAAAATACCCAATGAATTGTAGAAAAATCTAGTACCAACCATGAAAACATTTTCATAATTTATGTTTTCAATTAAACTAAATAAATCATTAGACATAAGCATAATAATTACACATGGAAAGAAAATGGTTTTCATAATTTTATATTATATCATAATCAAAATAAATTTCACAATGAAGGCATTTTAGAGATGAAATTAGAGAATGAATTATCCTATCAAAGTAAGAGACAACAATATACGTATATATTTGAGGGAAATTTTTAAATAATTTAGGTTCAATCCATCTCATGAAATTTTGTTTTCATTAATTAATAGAAAAATAATGAAAACATTCTTGAAGAAAATAATATTTCCACTTTGAAAAACAGTGTTGAAAAATTAAAAATTCACAAAATATTGTGGAAATCATTTTATATTATAATATTCATGGAAACATATAAAAGGAACTTCAATTAAAATAATGTTCATTCTGAAAAAATTACCATTCATGTTTTACACATTTAAACCATTATTCCTTTCAAATTTTCAGTAAAACCCAAAAGGGCATTGTCTGGAAGATGATATGAAAATTATTTCTCTAAAAATTAAAAAGTGGTAAAAATGAAATTGAAAAATAATATAATAATTTTAATACCATTTTTTAAAATACATTAATGATAACATGAAAATGGAAGATAATGGTTTTTCTACCAATGGGGGAACTAATGTCGATTTCCCTTAGAAATAATTTTATCAATACTTTTAAGAACCAAAGTTAGAAAAATGGAAATATTAATTGATAATTTCATGAATAACCAGAGAGAAATAAAATAATTTTTTTATAATATCATAATAAAATAATTTATTTCAATTGATATTATTTCAAAAAAGATATCAGTTAATGTGAGACTAAAATATAAATCTCTTCTGCTTTAGTATCATTTAAATATTAACTCCCATAGATGATGAAAATTTACTTTAAGTTAAATTACTATGAATTATTTATATTTAATGATTGAATATGTAAAGGTTTATTGTATACACCATTTAATATAATTTATGTGCATAAAATAACATGTGTCTCGATGAAGTATATTTTGAGACGAAACCCTTACTTAAAGACAGAATCAACACGTGCCTTCATTTTCATATTGAACAATAAACTTATGTTGATTGTTTAATTTATTTTGAAACATTTTTATGTTTATTTTTGATTTTATTGTATTTTTTACCATTCAATATTTAATTACTTAACCAATTAATTAGATGTAATAATTTTTGATGATAAAGGTCCCATATGTAGAAAATTACATTGAAAATTTTAATAAGGTCCAAAAGATTATAATTTAACAATATTTATTATTATAATAAGGAAAAATTATATTTTTTATATAAAAATTAAACTTTTAAAACCTTTAATAAAATATTTTATTGAAAAATGAGCTATGTTAGAATCATAGAGAAGGTAGGTCATACATATGGATGACTACAGTTTCCATTTTTTGATGAAAACATGTGATAGAATGTAATTGATAATTTAAATATATAGTATTATAAATATATCATAAATATCATATATGTTTTTTGAATACACTTATATATACCACCCTATGATGCTGTAATAAAAATGAATCTCATTGCTTCATGGGGAGCTAGTATGTTGTACATTGAAATGACACTATCATTTATCCAATTTATTTTATGTTAATAAAGCGTATGACAATGTTTCTATATATAAATAATAATATGTTTCAAATTTCATAAATAAACATCATATTAATCCTCATTATCTTCTATGTAATGAATAAGTGAAAAATGAATCACATTACTTTGCAAGGAAGTCGTTCATTGTACACATGAGTGATGTTTTCGTATTCCATGAAGAATGGAAATTAAAAATTTTAATGTGATATTTTCATTAAATTATTATAAATATATCATAAATATAATATATAATGATTAATTTCATTATTCTACACATCTGTTATAATTGGTGATGGAAAACTAATTACGTCGATTCGTGCGGCAGTTGTTCGCCATACACCCGACCCACTTTTTGGTTTCCAAATTGATGGAGGAACAGATTAATGTAGGTCATAAACTTAATAAAAAAAATATAATTATATGTGAGATAAATATTTTTTTCATTTCATAACCGTTTAATATTATTTTAAGGAGGTAGAAGTTGAAATAAAACAAAACACTCGGTTAAGAATGACGCCTCTTCTTCAAACAAATTCATTAAGTTTACACCAAAATCCATTTAGGATGGATTTTTTATATACTAATGGATTATAAAATATTTTCAGTGAGTTATTTAAGTTAATTGTTTTGTTAATCATTGACCAAATTGGTTTTGGAAGTGTATAAGGGATTAGAGGGGGGTGTCATTTTATATGTGGGGGAGAGGACAAACATGGAATTTTTAAAAGAAAAACTGATACCCATGTTTTTAACATACCATAAGAATAAACAATTTTCCATTTCAGTACAATATAATATATAAGATCAACATATGGATATAAAATAAATTTTATAAATTATTTTAACCCATTTGAACTCTTATCTTTTTAGTTTAACCCCTGGTAAACCTGTTTTCACCTTATGCGTTGTAAAATTCATTTCCTATTTTCACATTTAATTATGAAAAAAATTATATTTAAATTATTATGTAATATAAATTATAATTATTCAAAATATTGAATTCATTTAACCAAATTAAGTTCATTTATTTTCTTTAATTTAACTTAATATTAACCCACAAATGCGATAAAAAGCTCTTTTTATGAAATCTATTTTTAAAGAATAATATGATCTAAAAATTAATTTACGAATAATAATATTCATTATATAAATTTCAATTCATAAAGATGTATTTAAAATATATACATTTTTTTATACTATTATTCATCCGGGTTTATTTTAATTAATTACAGTGGAAAAACATTACGCATTTTAAACATTATTCAGCAAAAACATGTATTTTTAAGCTTAAGAAAAACAAATATGAAAATTAATTATAAAGATGATTCAAATGTAATTAATTTTATTTAATATAAAAAATAATACTTAAATAAATTTTTAATCAAAATATAATAATAATGGACTAATTAAATTATTCAATTTATTGAAAAAATAACAGTTTTACAGAAATTGGTATTTCTCACTATTCATTGAAAAATATATATTTTCCAAAAAATACCAAATATTTTTAAAAAATTAATAATAATATTATTATTAAAAACTTATTTTATTTTTATAAGATAATAATTTTAATTTATCCGAAAATTAATTTTAATATTTTGTCAAAAAAGAAATTAAAATCATTTTTGAATGAAATGTTTGTTTTCAGTAGAATAAAAAACCTTGTTAAAGATGAGTTCTAAATTATTAAGAATTTATAAATTTATATTTATTAGGAATTATATAAATATTTTATAAATAATTTAATTCAATTAATACATAGAAATTTAAGAGCTAGTTTATATCAAACAAGATTAAATGGTAATATTTTAATATTATATCACACTTCATTTAAACTCTATGTTTTGGGATAAATATGATATGGAGAATAGTGATAGTCTAAAATAATGGTGTGTCACATTATACCCCCTTAAAATAAATTTCATACTCATTATTTTAACATGTTCTCAATAATCAAGTGTTTGACTTTTCAATATTCTATTGTGGATAACCTTCTCATAAAAGGAGTTAATAAAACATCCCCTCCAAAGATGGAAATGGAAATAAAAATAACATATGGGATAATTCAAGAATATTTATCTAATTAGGAGTAAAATTATAATAATTCAATATATGAACATGGAATAAAATCATAACTAATTATGGGGAATTGTGGAGATCTTTGATCACTAAAAACTGAATTATTCATAGAAATTCAGCAACAACATAAGGATAAATTTGTATTGAGTTAAAATACCACTAATTCATCCAATTTGAAATCAATAGAATAATTTTTTTGTTTCAAATAATTTTCCTAGAGTTTAGATTATATATTACCATCTAGAATAATAATATAATGTGATTTTAAAACATCATATGTATAATTTTGACCATTTAACCAATTTCCACCACAAATCCATATTTTTTCCAAATGATGGATATTGAAGGTGAATTTTTCATTTTTGAAGCATTAAAATCAACTAAAAGATCACATAATTCCAAAAAATGATCAAAAAAATTCATCATATCATTAGAAATCATAAAAAATAAATTTTCATAGGGTAAAACAATTCCCAAATTCCGCAATCCTTCATATGTAGAGATGTTATATTGATATCAAAAATTTAATCCTATTACCAAAAGTTCAATGTAAATCATCTGACAAATAAGTATTATTAAAATTATTCAAAATATTCCTGACAATGATTGACACCCAAATATTAGAATTATTTTATTACATAATCTCCATGATATTATAATCATTTCCATAAATAAATTACTCTTTATCCCAAACAACCTCAACATTAACAAATGTTCTTTCCATAATGGTTTTCTCATACATTTCATCTTACATACTAAAAAGTGTAATATTATTCTGATAAAATAATATTACACAAAAAACATAACGGTTATGTATATATAACCCAAATAAAATATCCCTAAAAATATCATCAGTCAACTCAAAATATAATTAATTAATACCTAAAAGGGGTTTCTAAAACAATAAAAATATGTTAAAAATTGAACTCATAACCCCATGATGGTATCCATAGATCCTAAGTTAATTTTAATGAACACATATATAATTCAAAAATTTATACTATCCATATATGCTTCATTATTCTTATAATCATAATACCACAAATAAAAATACGTTAATGACATGGTTCTTTAATCCAAATACATAAGTACTTAAACTATTTTATTCCAAATATTGTAATAACAATTGTCCTTTCATCATATTTTTGTTAAATATTGTATAATGGAGCTAGCTCAGATAATTTCCATATTCTTTACACTTATGAATTTAACTCCCCATAAATTTATTATTTTTCACAGATCTTTTCCACACATAAAACATACTTCATCTCATTTAATTCATTTTCAATGTTCCTCTTCTCATATGTTTTAATGTGGGATTTGTAGTCTATATTTATTATCTTATTTAAAACATAAAAATCTATGAGTTGTTATCCTTAAATTATATTATGTGTTTTAAAATTCAACTATATTCTAGTTTTTAATCATAATTTGAGATATCTCATTTAGAATTATCATCAGATATCTAACTTCATTTTTATCAAGTTTGTCATCTCATTCAAAAAATCATTACATTACCCATGACAATGTTTATTTCATATTATATACTATCCTTCACCATTAAAAATCAAAATAAAAAATATAAGATGATGTTTCATTAACATAAAAGAGGGTAAACATATAATCTTAGAAGAAATAACATTTAAATTATAAATATATCCTGACTTTTGAGTCTCTTGGATTTAATCTTGGTTATCCATGTAAAATTTTCTTATTAGGTTTTATTACCTAATTATTTGATCAAGCCCTTTATAATGTTTTATAAATATTTTTTTTAATTTATAAATAATATCCTCTAGGGGGTTCGAACCATGTGTGTTATAAGACCTATTTTTATATATCAGCCAATGCTCGAGTCAAGACCAATGTGTCTTTTTTAGAGTTAGTATCCCTAGATGCATTTTCACTAGAACTACTTACACTTGTAGTATTCAGATGTTGATGTAATTTCATTGGGAAAACTCTATCTACACTTTAATAAAATCCATGGATATTTTATTATACTTAGTCTTATCCTGATACTTATCCTTTGACTTTTCTATAGACTTATCGCAAGATTTATCACTAAAGTTTTATCATCTAAGTTTAAAAAGGATAAAAAATATGTTCCTATAATACTAATAATTTATATACAAGCCTTTTACTCATTTTTTTCATGGATTTAACATAACCACTCATTAATTGTAAACTAAGGGTGAAAAAGGTATAGTGTCTTTTGAAAACCAGGAACTAAACACATTAAAGTGAGACTAAAATAAAACGTCATTATTTTTGTATCCATAAAGAGCTATTAAATCAATTAATGCTCATAAAACATCATATGATAACCCAGGTAATACATATAAGTACTCTTTTATATTAAAATATTAGTAAGAAAATAATAATATTAGTAAGAAAATAAACATGATAAGGAAGAGTAATATATGATTCACAAGTATAACATGATATCATAAAATATGAAGAAAATGACTGATAGAATAGAATAATGACAAGAATAACATGATATAAAATGATCATAGAATCACAATAATGATGAAGAAACATATAACATGACATAAACATGAGTTAACAATAACATCTTATAGAATATCACATGGTGGAAAAAAGTCCCATAATGGATTAGAATTACTCCATAATAACTAGATGATGCCTCCTGAGACAAAAACATTACCCAATTCATTTGATTTCTATCTGGGAACATCCATCATAACATGATAATGATTTGTGTGTTCCACTAAAAGGAAATACATTATAAGGCATAAACATGATAAACATCAAATGAAATAAAATGGGTTTCATAATCTTGTCTTAAATCATAATCAAAATAAATTTCATAATGAGGGAAGTTTAGAGTTGAAAATTATGAATATATCACCAAATCACATTAAAATAGAAAAATATGTATATATATATGCGATATATATATATAATCTATAATAAATCAATGAACTGGACATAGGTCATCACGGAGCTCAAAATTACATTTATTAACCTACACTTTTATAGTGGTGCGGGGTCAATCCACAGAGAAGGCAGATGAGTGAATGCTAAGGTTATCAAATTTCAAACCCCCACTATTGTTAGTAGTGGGGAAAACATATTCTAACCATAAATATTTTTTTATTTAAATTATGAAATTGAACTATGATGAGAAAACATGATTTTCTACAATGAAACAAAAATTTATACTAAGTACTGTCAAACTAAATAATTATAGAAAACTAAGATTTATCACCAAAGACAAAGGAGCTCAAATAAAAAAAATTCACTCTGTAAATCTAATATACTAGTTAAAATAATTTACTTCTTCACACTTTTATTGATTAACTGCTCAAAACATGCTGAAGAATGCCTTTTCCATGAAATTAAATAGGCAGAAGATTAAGTTTTGGAGTTTTCCACACCAAAACATAATCAATCTGCTAAGAAGTTTGAAAAAAGATTAAATTTGGAAATAAACTCACCATAAATTTCAAAAGAAAATGACATTAATGTCTTGAAATATTCATTAAAAAACAACCTCTCTAGTCGAATTGGAATTATTAATTTTGAAATCAATTGAGAGGTGAGTCAACTGAATAGAGAATCAAAATTCATTCTTACCGATAGATGATGATTCGTAAAAATATAAAGTAATCGAAGACGTTCTAAATATAAAATAGTAGAATTGAATTCATAAGCTATGACAATATTAACCTATGATTATTTTGATTAATTCAGTGAAAAACAACTGAAAGTATAGTTCAAAGATTATGGGCAGATGGAAGGTAGACTCCCCTTGCACTGCTCTGCCTTCGGGCTCCTTAGCCTCCATGTCTAATCTGTCATCTCCCGAGAGTCTCTACTCTCAAAAATTATGGTGTGGTATTAGAATGAGAGTTTGTTGTTGTATGCTCTTTTCAATGCTTTAAGTAACTACTGTCAAAAACTACTTCTCACCGCTTGTTTTCCACTGACATCCAATGTCCTTCCCCTATGCACTACACAACGTGCGTTTGTTCATGAATGGAACATCGCACTATTTTTCCTCACTTAACTAACTCCCGTTGAGTTATTTCATTGAATATTGACGTATACTTGTCTTTTTAGTGAACCTGTGTAAGAAAAAAAAGAAATAATTAAAACACATCGAAAGTTAATTAATGTCATTTTAAATTTTACTGTTATATTACTTATTAAAATTAAAATTAATTAATAAACATCATGACTGATAATTAATGTTTAATTTTATATTACAATAATTTTGTCAAAAAAATTTTAATTAAGTTAATAATTATAAATAATAATTTTTTAAGTTTATCATATTTAACTAAATCATTAAAATTTAACATCATACTTAAATAAGTAATTAAAAATTTAAAAATATAGATTTTATAAATTATTTTTATTTACTAATTTAATTATTATTATTGTATTTACTATTTTAGAAATTAAATTCTTAGATTAATTTAAGTATATATAAATTTATTTATTATTTTATTTTAACTTAATAATTGGAATTAATACTTTAGTTTTAAATATTTTTAAATTAATAATTATATTTTATAGTATATTTATAATTATTATTAATTATATACTTATAATATAATCAATATATTAATTTATTATTAACACCTATTATTAATTTAGGTTTTTATTTTAATTTATAATTTTACAATTTAATAATATTATTTTTTTTAAATCCAAACTTTTATGAATTGTATTATATTCATTTGATTTATTATATTTAACTTTAACATTAACATTTTGTATAATAAATTTTTTATTTTTTATTTATTTTTATTCATTTATTATATTCTTCCTCCCCATATTATCGGTGCACAGGGGGAGGGCCTTCGGTCTTCTTCCTCTGCAACTCCGCAGTGACAGACAACATCTCTCCTTGGATCCAGTAGTACCGACGACTCCTCTCATGTGGATCCTCGGGTCCCTGCTCGCCATCAGCTCAACCTTGTAGTGGCGCAGCATGTCCCGACCTCCATAGTGGTGACTTCAGCAGTCCAGATCCATGACTCACCCTCTCAGTGCATCACAACAGGTCTTCTCGGTTCGGCCTCTTTCACTCGGGTAGTGTGCAATGATTCCAGTCATCTCACGGTGCAGCGCAGATCCAGCTTCTTCCAACGAAACTAGGGGTTTTCGGCTTCCCCTCTGCATGTCTAGTTCAGTGATAACTGCAATGGTGGCTGGCAGTTCAACTTCCTTCATTTTTCCAAAAATGCGACAAGATCAGGAAGGAGGCAAAATAAGGGATTGATTTCTGATTTGAAAAGGGTTGGTGGCATGGTTCGTAGTGGGGATTTATATTTATAAATGGTGTAATTTGTTGATGGATTTGTAAGAAATGGGTCATCTATGATGATATATACGGATTTATTCGTCGTAGTGTGTATAATTGAAACAATGATGTGTATGTAAAGAGTAACCTAACGGTGAGGTAGTGTGGAATTGGGTAACGGTGTGGTAGAGCGGGAAAAGGGTCACTGTTACAAAAAAAAAAGAAAAATGGTCACTGATAGATAAAATAGTCACTGTTATAAAAGGTCAATGATACTTAAAATAAAAAGTCACAGGTACAGTGAATAAAAAGTTCACTAGTAGGAAAAAGAGGTCACTGATTGGATGGGTAACATTGGGATGGGGTTCACCGATAGAACCAAAGGGTCACCGTTATAAGATAAATAGAACATGTTACTATTAGAAATTAAAATAAGAGCAGTGGAAAAGGGAGTCACCATTATTATAAAATGAAGGGTAAGTAGCAGGGTGGGGGTCACTGTTAGAATAAAACTAAAAGTGAGGAGGTTACCAGTAAAATAATAATAGAGACCCTCGTTAAAAAATAATATAAAAATTAAAACATAAGTTATTTTTAACAAGAATTGAAAATAAATAATTACAAGAAATGTATACACCATTAATTTAAAACAAAATTTTTGTTAAACATAAAATATTAATGTTATAATAAAAAGTATTAATTGATAACACTTAAGTTAATAACTGGATATTTAATAAACTACGATTAAGAACATCTTAAATTGAGATTACTATATAAATTAATAAAAACGTATTGTTGTGTGTAGAAGAGAAGAATATCGGTGACCTTGTAGGTTACTGATATCTCTTGACTACCTCACCGGTAGACTAAAACCAAAAGAAAATAAATAAATAATCAAACTAAATTCATAAAAAAACAATTAATATTTTCAAACTCTTAATTAATTTATTAAAATACTATTTTAAGACATAAAATTAAAAGAAAAATGATTTCATTAATTTTAAATAAAAAATAATTTAATTAAATGATTACTAGGATGACTAAAAAAATTAATTAACATTGTTAACCTATTCTAATGTAACTAAATTAAAAGATAAATTATTATAATAAATACTAACTTAATTAAATGAAATTATGTTTATTAAATGAAATATATATTAACTTATTAAAAAGTCAAGCAGATTTAAATTAACCAAAATAAATAACACATAAATAAAGTCGATTAGTTTAGTAAGATTAAAATTATTATTTTGATGACTAAAAATACACAATTATTTATAAAAATTGATTAATTAACAAAATTAATTATAAAAATAAAAAAGTACATTTATTTAGTAAAAAGTGATTAAATAATTAATTAAATCATTAAAAATCAAGAAAACATATGTGGCAAAACTATGTAAAAATATAGTCACATAAAATTCCCCCACACTTTAGCATTTTTTGTTCTTAAAAAAGCCCATGTTTTATTTTCATTGAAAAACAGCTAAATGTATTAATGATTAAGATCAAACTATAAAATGTCCATCGCTTGAAACAGAGGACAAAACATAACATGAGGCTTTAAGAAAATGAATTACTCAAAGGAATCTTGCCTATAACAAATACTCAAGGGTAATTAAGAACACAGAGAACATCCATCAAAGAAGATGTCATGCCTCATATGTGATACAACTTAACAACTCACTTCAATTCAATCTTAGGTTATAAGTCCAAGAATGACAAGAGGTAAAACATCAATGGAACTAAGATCTTAACCAATGAACATTGTACTAAGACTTTTTTACCTTAGTTTCAAATATAATTATTTTTTTTGTGATTAAACTCAATGACACAACCTAAATGACTCCCATATAAACCAATTGATCCCTCTTTATCTAGCATTCATCAGTACCCTCACCTTTATGAGCTCATTTTTGACCCTTGACACTTTATTTATTTTTCCCAAGCCATGTATCATTGTGCTAAGAACTATGCAATGCACTTATTCAAAGCGTACAGAGGGATTAAAGTTAACAGAAACACACCCAACATATAGGGTCTCAGAGACAAACAGTGGGGTCCTAGATGCCCAAATAAATCCAGTTTGAAATAACTTATATAGAAATCATTTACATTGTCTCATTAAAGAAATTGATTTTAATAATTAAGATAAAATTAATGAGGCCGCTAGAATCAGAATCAAACCTCCAGTTCCAAGGGTCATGATCATATCTCCACAAAAATGTAACCCATATCACTTTCATAGGAAGGTCATAAACCAAATTTCCATGAATCCACTAAACAAGATCACTCAGCAATAATCAAAACTCATTAATTTCATACTCTAATCTATTATTAACCACCTGCAAGGAACTTCTCCAAAGGCAATACCCAATTGAGGACAATGTAAAGCCTAAAATTATACAATAATTTTGAAAAAATATAACCATTTTTAACAAAAATCTTGATTGAAGTGGGAATTGATGGACTCTCATTAAAACACAGTTTAGTACAGTCAAGAATTGACCCCCTCCCCCACACTTAAAACTCAACTTTGTCCCAAAAGTTGAATTCTAAAGTGGAAACAATCAATTAATCAATTAAGGTTCAAAATAGATTTTCATTTAAGTTGAGTTATGACATGTATAAAGGTCACAGTGGAGTTCAAAATTTTTTTTCCCACAATGATTAAAATTCATCAGGTTCATTAGAAAGTATATTCATTAACATTGATGTCCTGTCATAAGGATTTTCAATTAAATTTGAAAAAAAGGCATGCAACTTATGGGTGCATAGTGAATAGGGTGTAGCAAACTGAAATTTTTGGTTCAAAAGAATGTTCAATATAACAGAAAAATGCATTCTAATACCCCTTAGCAAAGACATTTTAATGAAAAACAAACTAAATAACAAACATGTACCCAACACACTTAGTTTCAAGTAGTGAATGGGTTTTAAACAATGAATTTCAGTTTACAACAAGGAGGAACTTGCAGAATTATTTTTAGTAGGGTGATATATATAAGAATTTCATTCCAATATGAGTAGAATTTTCCAAGCAAGTATAATTCTATTAGAAAAAACAGGAGCAGAAATAGATGCAAAAAGTTTAAGTACTTCCCTAACTAGGTTCTTGTCCAAAAATGATCATGGGAATTCCACTCCTTTATTAACACAACAACAGAATCCTAAAAAACATAGAGCGTGAAAACCACAGACAAATAACCAGCATAGAAAGTACATACAGAAAGCAGCACAACATGACTTTATTCAATCTAAAAAAAAGAATAGAAATAAAAGTAAACACAAAATAAAGAACATGGGGTGACTCCCATGAAGCACTGAATTTAAAGTCTTCAGTTAGACATTATTTAATTCCAAATTTATATTTATTAACACAACAAAGACTATGGGTCGCCTCCCATGAAACGCTAGATTTATAGTCCCCAGCTAGACTCACCTAGCAACTAACCATAGTCACTAGGTGGATGTGGTTTCCTCAATAGAAACCACCACAAATATTTGGCCCATTTTTTTTACAAAAAGTTGACTTATGTGGGCATAAAAACATAAGAAGACTATAACCAATTTATCATTAGCTGCATAAATCCCTAAACAGCACCCATTAGCAATTATGGACATGATTCTATAAACTACAATAATTGTTTCAAATTTGAAAATATTATCATTTTTAGGTAGTGGAAGCGACATATTTGTTGCTTCAAAGGGTATGAAAATGTCCTCACAGAAATCTTCTTCAACTTCAACACTAACATGTTCACATTGAACTGTACAAATGGGAAAATCCTGATTAGTTGTTTCAAAAGAGGATAAATTAATGTGATTAAAAAATCATGAACATTGGAACTCACATGTGATTCCACCTATAGACTATTATAAGTAACACAAGAAGGCTCAACACCCTTCACAATTGAGGATGAATGTGACAGACAAGGAAGAAACATTATTTGAACAATAGCAGATTCAGGTTTAACAATGTTGTAAATTTCCTCCAAAAGTTCCTCATTAATGAATGAACATTCAACATCTACTACTTCACAAAAAATAGTTCTTCCTAACTCAATTGTCTGCTAAAAAACTTTTTCATATTCAAATTCGAAAAGCTCACTTTCCAAAACCATGTAATTTGAGTGTTGCAATTCAATTTCAGGAGAAGAATTGTACAATTCAGTTTCATTAAGTTTGGTTTCCAGAATTTTCAAGTTATGAAAATTTCCTCAAGTTGCATAATACTACTTTTCATTTCATTGCACAAAGTTTCAGAAAAGTGGATACAATGAGAATAGGGAAATGAAAACTCTCAGTTAGTTTTTATTCCAATATAATTCCATCATCCTCATCATCCAACAACATTTCAGAAATTATTGGGCTTACAAATTCAAAACATGGAAGAAAAGAGTTGAGTTCAAGTTCAATGATTTCAGATTCCATGTGATCCATCTTAAGGTTCTCGTCCAGATTATAGCTGATATCATGTTCAGACACATTGTTCTCAATAGCATAAATGTTCAGTGATGAGTTTTTTTCATTTAAATTTTCATTCTCAAAAATCTATTCTATCCGAGTGAATTCCTTATCAAGAATCCTAATACAAATGTTTTTCTATAATATAGGAATGATGAAGAGAACGAGGAATTCTTTTTCAATCTGTTTCAATTCATCTTCAAAATTTTCCAAATCAACAGCATTAAAGTTCATTCTAGGTTCTTCATCTATGTGTTCTTTATTTGATGAGTTGGTTATTTCTAGATTTGGTTCAACAGATTCATATTCTTCAAAGTAAATGGTGTTTTTCCCAATTTCACTATAACTTTCCTCTTCCACATGATTTTCAAATCTATTAAAAAAATTATTTTTCATTTTCTTTAAATTCTTCTTATTATATAACCTTTTTTTGTAATTCCATGAGCATGTTTTCTAATCTTTTTAGTCTTTGATATCGCTCTTGAGAATATCTATGTTGAATTTCATGGGTTAGATTTAACCAATTGTTAATTAGTTCTACCCTAGAATCCAGTTTAAAATCAATTAATTCAATTTTAGCTTGGGTGTCAGTACTAGACTGATGTTTTTCATTTTCTTCAATGTAAAAATCCTGTTGTGGTTGGTTATAGACACACTTCCAAGCAGTATGTCCATAATCACCAAAAAAACATAGAAAGGTATGGTGTCGTAGTTTGAGCCTTCATAATTTTCCATTTTTTTAAAGTGTTTTTGATCAAACAAAAACAAATATTCAAACAGAAATCAAACACACAAACCAAACATCAAATGTTCACAGTTTTTTTTATATTTATATTTTTTTAATTGGTTTTTTAGATTATTTTTTTAACAAAACCATATATTCTCAGTGCATTACTTCCCTGGAAATGACGCTAAATTTTTGAACAGGATAGAGGTCATTATGGCCCTGAAAATTACATTTATTAACCTACACTGGCACAGTTGTGCAGGGTCAATCCACAGAGAAGGAATATGAGTGAATTCTAAGGTCTTTTAATTTCAAACTTCCACTGTTGTCAGCAGTGGGGAAAACTTCTTCTAATCATTAATGTTTTTTTTAAATGATGAAATGGAACAAGGATGAGAAAAAAATATTTTCTACAAAGAAACTAAAATTTATAATAAGTATTGTCAAATTAAAGTATTATTGCAAACTAACATTTAGCACCAAAGATAAAGAAGATCAAATGAACAATAGTCACTCTGGAAATCTAATCTACTAGTTAAAATAATTGACTTCTTCACACTTTTATTGAATCAGTACTCAAAACATGCTAAAGAATACCCTTCGACAAGAAAAATACAAGAGGCAAAAGATTATGTTTTGGAGTTCGCCACAACAAAACTTAATAGAACTGATAAGACGTTTGAAAAAAGATTAAATTTGGAAATAAACTCGACATAAATTTCCAAAGATAATGACAATAATGTTTTGAAAGATTCATTGAAAAACAACCTCACTAGTTGAATTTTAATTATTAATTTTGAAATCAATTGAGTGGTGAGTCAACTGAAGAGAGAATCAAAATTCATTATCACCGATAGATGATGATTCATAAAAATATAAAGTAATTGAAGAATTTCGTATGATAAACCAGCAGAATTGAATTTCTATGCTATGAAAATATTATCCTATGTTCATCTTGATTAATGAAGTGAAAAACAACTGAAAAAAGAGTTCAAAGATTGTGGACAGATGGAATGTAAACTCCCCTTCCACTACTCTATGTTTGGGCTTCATAGCCGCCATGTATTCTCTATTATCTTCTAAGAGTCTCTTCTCTAGAATATTATGGTGTGGAATTATAATGAGAGTTTTTATTGTCTGTTGTTTTCTCTTCTTTAAGTAACTACTATCAAAAACTGTTTGTCACCGCTTGTTTTCCACCGACATCCAATGTCCTTCCCCTATGCACCGCACAGCGTGCATTTTTTCATGACTAGCACGTCGTGCTAGTTTTACTCACGTAACTAACTCTCGTTGAGTTAGTTATGTGAATCTGGACGTATACTTGTCTTTTGAATGAAGCTGCGTAAGAAAAACAAATTAAATAATTAAAACTCATTGAAAGTTAATTAATGTCTTTTTAAATTTTACCGTTATTATACTTATTAAAATTAAAATTAATTAATAAACATCATGACTGATAATTATTATTTACTTTTATATTACTATAAGTTTATCAAAAATTTATTAATTAAGTTAATAAATATAAATACTAAATTTTATGTTTATCATATTTAACTAAATCATTAAAATTTAATCTCATAAGTCAATAAGTAATTAAGAATTTAATAAATTAGATTGTATTAATTATTTTGATTTACTAATTTAATTATTATTATTGTACTTAATATTTAAGAAATTAAATTTTGAGATTAATTTAAGTATATATAAATTAATTTATTAATTTATTTTAACGTAATAATTGGAAATAATACTTTAGTTTTATATATTTTTAAATTAATAACTATATTTTATAGTTTATTTATAATTATTATTAATTATATATTTATACTATAATCAGTATATTAATTTATTATTAACACTTATTATTAATTTGGGTTTTTATTTTAATTTATAATTTATCAATTTATTAATATTATAAATTTTTTAAATTAAAACTTTTATAAATTCTATTCTATTCATTGGATTTATTAAAGATTACATTAACTTTAACTTTTTTTATATTACTTTTATTATTATTTTTATTATTTATTTATTTTTATTCTTTCGTTATCTTCTTCCTCCCCCTATTATTGGCGCAACGGGGGAGGGCATTTAGTCTTCTTCCTCAGCAACTCCGCGACAACATACAACATCTCTCCTTGGCTCTAGTATTACCAGCAGCCCCTCTCATGCGGATGCTCAGGTGCCTACTCAGCATCAGCTCAACCTTGCAGTGGCATAGCATGGCCCGACCCCCACAGTGGCAGATTCAACAGTCCAGATCCATGACTCACCTCTCGGTGCATCACAACAGGTCTTCTCGGTTCATCCTCCTTCACTCAGGCAGCGTGCAATGATTCCATTCAGCTCAAGGTGCAGTGTGTATCCAACATCTTTCTCACGCTTCTAGGGGTTTTCAGCTTCCCCTGTGCAGGTCTAGTCTGGAGATATACGTAGTGGTGGTTGGCGGTTCAACATTCTTCATTTTCCAAATAAGCGCTGAGATCCGGAAGGATGTAGAACTAGGGTTTGATTTCTGATCTGAAAAGGGTTGGTGGCATGGTTCGTAGTGGGGATTTAGATTTATTAATGGTATAATTTTTTGATGGATTTGTATGAAATTGGTAATCTGTGATAGTATCTATGGATTTGTTCATCATTTTGGGAATAATTGAAATAGTGAGGTGTAGGGAAAGAGTAACCTAACGGTTAGGTAGTGGGGAATTGGGTAACAGTGAGGTAGAGCAGGTAAAGGGTCACTGTTACGAAAAAAAGAAAAATGGCAACTAATAGATAAAATAGTCACCGTTATTAAATGTCACTGATACTAAAAATAAAATGTCATCGGTAGACTAAAAAAATATCACTGGTAGAAAAAAGAGTTCATCGATACGATGGGTAATAGTGGGACGAGGTTCACCAATAGAACCAAAGGGTCGCCGTTATAATATAAATAGAAGAGGTTACTATTAAAAGTTAAAATAAGAGCATTGACAAAGGGAGTCACCGTTAGTATAAAAACAAGGGAGAGTAGTGGGGTGGGGGTCACTGTTAGAATAAAACTAATAGTGAGGAGGTTACTGGTAAAATACTAATGATGACCCTTGTTAAAAAAGAACTTAAAAATTAAAACATAAGTAATTTTTTAAAAGTATTGAAAATCAATAATTACAAGAAAGGTAAACACAATTAATTTAAAACATAATTTTTTTAAACATAAAACCTTATAATAGAAAGTATTAATTGATAACGCTTAAGTTAATAAATGGATATTTAATAAAATAATATTATGAACACCTTAAATTGAGATTACTATATAAATTAATTAAAAAGGTTAGCTGCAAGTAAAAGAGAAGAGTATTTGTGACCCTGTAGGTTACTGATAGTTCTTGTCTACCTCACCGGTAGACTAAAACCAAAATAAAATAAATAAATAATAAAAATAAATTCATAAAACTAAACAATTAATATTTTCAGACTCTGAATTAATTAATTAAATAACCATTTGAACACATAAAATCAAATGCATACTATTTTATCTAATTTTAAAACCCAAATTATTAACTTAAATGATTAGCAGGATGACTAAACAAATTAATTAACATTGTTAACCTATTCTAATATAACTAAATTAAAAGATAAAATATTAAAATAAATATTAACTTAATTAAATAGAATTACGTTGATTAAATGAAATAGATATTAACTTATTAAAAAGTCAAGAAGATTTAAATTAACCATACTAAATAAGACATAATTAAAGTTTATTAATTTAGTAAGATTAAAATGATTAGTTAGATGAATAAAAATAAATAATTAATTATAAAAATTGATTAATTAACATAATTAATTTTAAAAATAAAAAAGTACATTTATTTAGTAAAAACTTATTAAATAATTAATTAAATCATTAAAAATAAAGTAAAAAAATGTGGAAAAATTATTTAAAAATAGAGAAACACCAATGAATAATAATTATTCTATTGGTGATGAATATATAAAAATATTAGGAAGATTTTTTATGAAAATTACCATTCCAGTTTTCATTTTTTTAAAGAAACATAATTTTAAAAAAATTTCTATATAATTTTATTTAAAAATAACCTTGTAAACGTATAATTTAATATTCAATTAAAATAATGGTCAAGACATTAGAATACACCATTTATTCTATACATGTTGAAACAAGGATTCCTTTCACATTTTTAGTAATAGTTAAATAGTAATTATTGGGAAACCAACTTGAAGATTACTCTCAAAAAATATATAAAAATAAAAAATTGTAAAAAATACTTTAAATATCATATAAAAATATTATAAACCATTTTTTAAAACAGTTTAAAGAAAAAATGGATATGTAAGAGAAATTGTTTTTGACCGAAGTGGGAAATGACATCAATTTTCCTTAAAAACACTTTTGTCAATAATTTTATGTACCAAGGAGAAAAAAACGGGGCTATTAAATTTAAATTTCTAGAATAACCAGAGCATAATAAATGTAAATTTTTTATACCACGATCAATTAATTTCTTTTAATTTAAATTCAACCATAAAAAATCTAGATGAAAATTAAATTGAAAAATAAACCATTAACTCTTTGGTATCATTTGAATCGTAACTATCAGGAATGAAGTAAATGAATTATAAATTAAAATATCATGATTTACAAATAATTCAGGATATAATTTATAGATGGATAATATTAACACTATTTAGAATAAATTAGGTACATAAAATAACATATGTCTCCAAGAATGATGTTTTGAGATGAAACCCCAGCATAACCTCAAATCATCATGTATGATACTTTTTCATGGATAATAAAATTATGTTAATTATTTACATTATTAAAAAACTTTAAAAAATTTTATTATTCCTATTAGTTTATCTATTACAATTTGACATTAAATTAATTAATAAATTAATTACATATCGGTTTTCTCATGATAAACTGCTAATATGTCAAAAATTTATTTAGCAAGTCAACTATGGTCAATGAAATTATTATTAAATTGTATAAAGAATGTAAATAATTATGTATTTATAATTTTTATACATAAATTAAACTATTAAAAACAATTATGAAACATGGTTTTGAAAAATTAACTATTTTACAATCATGGAGATGGTAGGCCATACACACACATGTCTAACAATTCTATTTTTTTTATTGTGCTAAAGAGAAGTTATATGTTGTGTTATCATTATGTAATAATAATTATATCATAAATATCATTTAATTTATTCAAATAAACGTACATGTACCATCCATTTTATGTGGTAATAAAAGAATTACATCACTTCATGAGATGGTAGTCTATCCCACACACAAAGGACATTATTATTTATTCAATGGATGGTAAGGTAAAAAGTATATGATATATTTATTTTAAAAAATTATTTAAATTTTATTAATATAAAATATATATAATTACTCTTAATTACCTTCTATGTAAACCGTAAGTGGATAACCAATCATATTGCTTCATGAGGTGGTAGTCCACCGTAAACATGAGTGATGTTATCGTATTCCCTACGGAATGGAAAATAAGAAGGATCATGTGATATTATAATTATAGAAGTATAATTATACTATAAATTTCATATATATATATATATATATACATTAAATAAATCATTATATCCATATGTGAGAAGCAGTGATGGAAAATGGATTATATTGGTTTGCAAGGTGATCGTCTGTTGTACACATGATAAACAATTTGGTTTCACATTCAAGGGAGAAGGAGATAGATGTAGGTCATTCAACTAACATAACAACATACTATTATATATAATATAATGAAATTATTATATCATAATAGGTTATTAATATTTTAAGGAGGTGGAAAATTAAATAAAAAAATGATCGGTTAAGAAAAATACATTTATTTGGAAAACTTCATTAACGTTTTAGAAAAATCCTTCCTATAAAAGACTTTTGATCAAACTAATTATTATAATTTTTTTTGGGGAAATATTGAAGGTATTTTGGTATTGATTTTATAAATAAAAGGGTTTTTTTAATTTTTGAAAGGAGATGATATGTGGTGGCCTTTTATAAGTGGATGAGTGGCCACACTTTGAATTGTTTAAAATAAAAAAGTGATATCCACGTTTTCCAAAAAACATGAGGCTAAAAAATGGACCCTTTTATAATTTTAAATTTAATATGGTCTAAATTTTTACATAAAATATATTTTATACTTGTTTTTAGGTCATTTAATAACTTTTCCTTTTAGTTTATACACACAATCAAATTCATTTTCACATTAACCATGAAAAAATATTTTTATAGTTTTCACTGTTCATTATGAACTAAAATTAAGTTTAACTTATTATAAAATATAAATAATTATGATTCCAAATAAATATTAAATTTTATAAAATTCAATTCAGATATGTGGAAGAAATAAATTTTATTAAATACGCGAAAATCAGATGAAAAAGTGTTTTTAAGCATAAGTTGATATTATCATAAATTTAGGACTAGTAATATTACTTATTTGTATTTAAATTAATAAATATAGATATATAATATATAAATTCCATTTGAAAAATTTCTCATGAAGTGTTATTCTAATTAATTAACAAGGAGAAACATTATTCAATTTAAAACAGTTTTTTTAGGATAATTCATTTTTAAGAAAAAGAATAAACATATACTCAAATACAATATAAAAGTGATTAAAATGTAATTAATGTAATTAAACATAAATAAATAATAATATTAAAAATTTAAATAAAATTATTAGAATAATGGGACTATTAAATTACTTAATTTATTGAATTGAAATGATAGTTTTAGAAAAAATAAATATTTTTTAATATTCAATGAAAAATCAATATTTTAAGAAATAATTAAAATATTAAAACTTAAGTTAATATATATATAGTGATTTAAAAAATATTATTTTTTATCATATAAAATTTCATAATTTTTCAATAATGAATTATAATATTTTATTTTCAAATGAAATGAAAAACATTTTTGATGGAATTTTTTTTTTAGAAAATAAAATATATTTTTTAAAGTTGAGTTCATAATTATTATGATTTTGTAAATAAATTTATATTTATTAGGAAAATTATATATGTTTCATAAATTAGTTAATTATTTTTATAACATCCAATTTAATGGTTTGTTTATATGAATCACATTTAAATAATAATATATTTATATTATATCCTAGTTCTTTAAAACATAATGTAACATGTTGAATACAATATCAGGAATAATGTTATTTCAAAATATTAAGGTGTTAAATTCTACCACATTAAATAAATTGAATCCTCATAATTAAAAATTATTCTTAGTAATCAAGGGTTTGACAATCAAATGACCCATGGGGGAAACCCCACATCATAAAAGGGTTTATTAAAATCATCACAAAAGAGGGAATGAGAAATACCAAGGTCATCTAGAATAAAAAATGACTAGACTAACAAGAAGGAAAACATTTTTGGGAAGTAAAAATATAGAAAATTAATAAGATTGAAATAATTATTGAAAATGATAAATATCATTGATCATAAGAAATAGAATGATCTAGATATAGTTAGAGACCAAAAAACCAAAAATCTGTGATAAGTTGAAAGACCATTGATTCATCTCAAATGAAGGTAATGGGATAAAATTATTATTCAAGATCATTTTCCTATATTTTTGAAATTATTTTTATGATATAAAATGTAAACATAATGAAATTTAATTACCTAATAAGTATAATATCATCCTTTAACCAATTTTCACTATAATCCCATATTATTTTCTCTAAATGATGTGTATTAAAGGAAAATTTATCATTCGAAATCACTTAAATAAACTAATATTTTACATAATTCAAAAAAAGTTAAAAATTTATTACTCTTGTGTTTATAAATTATTCAATACAAAGATTTTTAGCATAAAGTAATATAATTCAAAAAATATAAAATTTTTTATATGTAGAAAATCCATGTTGATCAATAAAATTAAACAGTAATACACAATGTTATATCTAAATCATTACTTAAATAATTATTCTTAAAAATATTCAATATATTCTTGACTATGATTGAAACCCAAATATTAAAGTTAATATTCCACATAATCTTCCAAGGAATCATAAAATTTATTTATAAATAATAACCAATTTTTTTAAAGTATTATATTGAGAATGTGTATGACTGAAGTACCCTAATTATAGGTTGGGTAAAAAGAAAATTTTATTTTCTTAAAATAGCACAGCGTCAAGCAAGGGTCATCTCACATGAGGAGCGACATAGTCGGTTCAATCATTGATTATAATTCCCCCAATATAATTCTTTTTTCTCCTTATATTATTTATAAAAATAAAGGTTTTCAGTATTTTATAAAATAATTCAATTGTGAATTTAAATCTAAATGTAGATGTAGACAGAATGAAATTATTGAAGAATGGTCTTTTTCAATGGTTTCTTAACGCAGGTTCTTTTTTTATTTATTTGTTATTTAAATTCAGTATGATAACTCATTTAATGAAACCTCATTAATTAATTACTCCCTTTTGATATATTTAGTGTGTGATTTTATAATTACATTGGTGAACCAAACCCCATCTCCTCTAGAAATCAATTACGATAAAACCTCATCCAAGAATGAAATTCCTAAATGACCCAGCTGCACCATATGTCATTCCACCCCACAAGTCAACCCCATCTCCACTGTATGAAGTGTTTTCATTATATAAGGGAGATTAAAAAAATGAATCAAAGTAATTAAATGGAAATAGAAATAATTCAATAGTTGTAGACCACCACACCTATGAAATACCATCAAATCACTACAAATAGAATAAAAACATATTGTATTAAAGCACAATAATTATAGACATTGTGAATCCTCCCCTAGGGCCATGTGTGAGGTTATTCACATTCCATTGAAAATTGAAAATAAATCAGGATAAAATGATGAAATATAAGGATAATGAGATTAGCTTCGTTTAGAGATAAAGGGATGGAAGAAGTAGATGACACACTTTAATTAAAATATGAATGCATGTTACATGGGAAAAGAAAACTAAAATAAAAGGTAAATAAAAGAGAAACACTAAAGTAGTAGTATATAATTTGTCCATATATTCCCACTACAAATGATATCCTCTTCAATGCAACCCTTACCTATTATTTATATTCATTAAATATGCTTCAAGGTTCAACAAATGACCATTAATGTGTTTCAGGACATAATGGGTATTCGACCGTTTAAATTTCAATTTCAGAATTGTTCTTCAACGTATTGCACATGTTACCCCCTTTTTTATGGCTATTAAGAGAATATATTATTCTATAATGTTGTTCCAAAACATGTTTCGTATTTAACCTCATAATTTCATCTCCAGCCTCCAATATTCGAAGAAGATATATCCCAAACATTATGAAATTTTATTCTAGATGAATATTTCTTAAATATTTATTCAATGACGATCCTCCAAAGGTTGCCTGTAACACCCCGAGATTTTATGAAAAATATTCCTTTTAATTTAATTATTGTCTTGTGTTGTACGCTACACCATAAGGAGCTTGCACAACACGTATCCTTGACTTGCCTTTCATTACACGTTATCACGACCTTCCTTGATAGCGTGTGTAGTACTCAATACCGAGTTTCACTAAACAACGATATGCTATTAAAATATTATTAAAACTAGCCGTTATGAATAGTAATAACCACTTTTTGAAATTTTGTAAATTTTATTTTTCAAAATTGACATCATTTTTGGATTCGGAATATCGAAATTAGCATAGGGTGGAATTTTGGTTATTTTCGGATAACTTTCATATTTTGATGAATAGTGAAAATTACTAAATTTTAATTAAAAACAATTTTTTCAATCGAAATAATTAATAGTGATAAATTATTAATTTTAGTGGTTTTAATGTATATTTAGAATATATTTTTACAATTTAATACAATGATGGTCATTGGATGTAATTTCACATTTAAACCAGACACAAACAAGTGTCAATCTTTTGATAGTTATTATCTCTTAAGAACACGCTATTTGTTTTGACGACGGGAATTAATTTTTAAATTAATTAATTCAACCGATATGTTTTAAATTTGGTAAAATAGAAATCATTTTTGAGTTCATAATATCAAATATTGCTTAGGCCTAATTTTTGATATTTTTCTAAAAACATTCAATTTTTGATGAATAGTGAAACCACTAAGTGGTAGTTAAAAAAAACTGAATTGTTCATAAAACTTAATTTTACTGCTTCTGTGAGTGGAATTTAAAAAATCCGAGAGACACAGTTGATGTCAGTAAGTAAAATGTGTTTCAATGAGATGAAAATAATTTTTTGGTGAATAGTAACTGTTTACTTTTTCTACCACGGTTAAAAGTAAATAGGGTAATTATGGGTAGAAATGATATTATTATTACCCTAACAGATGTCCTAATTCTATTGGACAAGTTTAATTCGACCAAAAAACAAACTTAGGAATAAAATATGACCATTTAGGCCCACATGGATTAGATTAGGACATTTATTATTAATTTATTTAAAGAAGGGTTAAAAGAGTTAAAATCAAAGTTTATTTACTAAAACATTTTTAATATGGGGTTATACATAAGATAAATTCGACTATAAATATTCATTAGAAAGATAAAAAGGTTTCCTACAGAATGGTATTTTTTGTAATTTTTAGACATTAAATAATGAAATTTATTTATGACACAATGATGATACAGTAATTATCTAGTTAATGAAATATTCACATAATTGATGTTATAAATCCCCAAATAAATAAAATATGAGACTTTTTATAAATTCCACTAATTTTCTAGGTTAATATGACATCTTAGTATTGATTTAATTAACTTTTCTCGAACTTATCATTCTGTTATGATTTTCAAAAAAATCAATTACTAAATAGTGTCAAAATTGACATAAAATAGTTTTTAAAACAAATATTATATTATTAATTGTTATTTTATTCCTAAAAATCTACGGTTCGGCGAAATGACTTAGATAAGGTTATATATGTTAATAATAAACAATTTGGGGTTCGTTTGGCTTCTTATAGTATGTTCATTAAAATTATAGTGTAAGAACACAAGAAGACACGGTAAAAGTAAAATTATTTAACTTAATGTTAAATCTAAATGATAAGGTTAAAATAGGAACCTAAACTTGTCTAAATTCTATTGGATGAGTGTATTTCTACCCATACCCAAATTAGCCTCTAAATAAATCAATTTCGAGCTATTTAAAACTGAACATGACTTTATAATAAAATAATATTTTTAGTTATTCCAAAGGTGCCCCTCTCCTCCCTTATAAAAGGGCACCTCCTCCCTCTCTTCATCACACTACTTTGAGCCTTCATGCTCATCCAACCCCTGCCCAATTCTCCTATACACTTCCCTAGAAACATCCTAGAGGTTCTGGTATTCCTCAAAGACCAATTTTAGTGCCCTAAAAGAAGGTCTCAAAGAAGCATTTCAAAGAAGAGGTAATATCTGTTACCGATTCTTTCATCTTTATTTCTTCTTCCAATTATTCTTCTTTAGTTGTTTCATTATGAAGTAATAACATCAGTATCACTCATATACTGATATGTTATTATAAGTATGAAACAACCCTATTTCACCATCTATCCATCCTACGAAAAAAGAAATCACTGCGCGTGCGTACGTACGGAATACCGTCTCCACGCCGTGGTGTAATCTATTTTCCACCACCACCTTACATGGATGGGTATAATTGTGTAATGAATAACTATAGATAGTTATTAGAACATCATATTGATTCTGATATATTGAATCATCCACTCCAATTCAATTCAATAATTATGGAAATGATATCATCGCTCGTGCGTACGTACGGACTACCGTCTCCACGACGCGATGAGATAAATTCTCCATGGTAACCATTTAAGAATGATTATAAAGTATATATAAGCAATAATAATGAAATATATGACATTATAAAGCTACTGGATTTATGTGTATATATATTTATGTCATCTACTTAATTCCATTCAATTCAATAACGAAAAGAAAACAGCGTTCATGCGAACGTATGGCCTACCGTCTCCATGAACGGTGTATTTCTTTCCATTTATCGATCCATTATATATATGTATATTCTGAATATATATTATATATAAATCATGTTTTATATTCTATAATTAAGTAATAATGTTCTATTTAATCATATGAATAATTACAAGTCAAAACATGAACGACAAATGAGACGATTTTACCCAAAACGCTACTTTAACATTAACTTACAAAAGAACGGGTAATATAAAGTCATAAGTGAACCATATATGATATAATAAAAATGAATATGATTCTGTAATAAGTCAATGAAATTATTTAAATCATTATACAAGAGGTTCGGACACTTACGAAGCAAATCGGACCTAAGGTAAGGGAAATATCACAATCTCATTTTTAACCGAGATTGTTTATACTTTAGTATTTACAGGGGTGTATTTTATCATCCAAATACAAGTTCCCTAAATATGTAATATTGTTTCCATCCACTTACAATAGTTTAAATCCAATTTTACCGTTTGGTGAGTTTTTAGTAAAGAATATGAAAGGAATCTTTTGTCGTTTTTCGTACAAGGTACTTTTTGACTTTTCCGACAAAAGTACGATGAATGTTTTTTTTAACTTATACGGCATGAATGGATTTTTAAAACATTATTTCCAAGAAGCTTCCTTTACAAGTTTTGAAGTTTATTTTTAATCCACTTCTTTTAGTTTAAAGTTGTATGACATGTTAAGAAAGGAAAAATGTTTTTTAAGAAGAAAGGATATTTTCCTCAAGAATGGAGTTCAAGTGTTTTATCAAAATTATTTTTCATCTAAGATAATAAAGGGTTTTGTTTTTATCCCTATTATTACATTGATTTGATTATGTTGTGATGGAATTATTTTTATGAATTCCTCTATCTTATATGAATTGTTTTATGATGTTATGATGTTTAAGATTTCCATTTGTATTACATGGGTTATGCAATGATGTTTGATTTATGATTTTGTGGCACACATAAGAATGGTTTCATTATGAGATGGGTGGGACCTATATCTCCCTCCAATACATTGGGTAAAGATTTTATATCTCATGATATAGACATGTCTGGAATGGTAGGTTATACCGGTTTAGTGAAATAGGACTGAAACGAGGGTGACTCGGTTCAGAAAGGGACTTTTTCCACTAAGATAGTCTTGGCAATGAGTCCTGACTAACTATAAATGATTCTATATGATTATGTGTGTATTCCACAATGTTTCATGTTTTATGTTATGATTATTGTGATTACATTTCACTGCCATGATTTATCCCATGTTATGAATTTATGCTCTCTTTTGCAGGTTTAGATTTCCAAAATGTTATGTTCTTATGAATATGATGTGATTGATATTTATTTTTTTTACCCTTACTGAGCATTTGAGCTCACCCTTTTATGTTTTCTTTTCCCCAAGATATAAAGAAAGGTTTTAGGTAAAAAAAAGGAAGATCTTTATGGGAGATGTTGAAGATCTTTCACCACGACTAGAAGATTATATTCCGAGTTTCCAAAGACACTAAACTATTACGATCCTTGTGTGTGTATTTTTGTTATATACTAAGTATTGCGTAAAAGTAATGTAATGTCCATGTACGACAGGCTTCGGGTCTCTACAGTTGGTATGAGAGGAAAGGATTAGCCAACCTTTGGAAACTAGGATGCTAAAACGTTAGTGAGATCTCTAGAGATATTTCTAAGGTATGTCTAGGGATGTCCCTAAGGTTAAGTATACGTATAGGTTATAGTACTAGAATTACGCTAACCATCATAGAATTAAACCTAAGATGTTAGATATTGAAGGTACTCCCCCTTTACTATGTTGTTTTCTCTAGCATGATTTTTGCCTCTCAGAAGATTCTTTTTGTGTTTTAGTTAATGGAGGGAACCAGATGGAATTCAGTTAACATTGAATCCAATGAAAAAATTGGTGTCTATGAGCAACAAAAATGTGTAATTCCTAGAGAGAAAGATATTGTGATTATGCCAAATCAGTCATCGCGATATATGATTAACAAGGTGAAATTTAGTGGTATGACTAATTCATCAAAGAAGAGGAAGATAAACTATTATGCATGTTCGCATGTTGAGGAGTATAAAGAAAGGAAGGTTGAGATTTCTAAAGAAGGGAAGAAGAACCTTGAGGAATACCTCAAATGGAGGGACCGATGTTATCTGTGTGGAGAAATGAATCATAGAGTGATAGACTGTTATGGAGTTCAATGTCTTATTTGTTTAGAACATGGGCATTACCCAACTCAATGCCCTGACCTAAAATGTTACTTCTAAATCAAGGAAGGACTTATTCCAGGACTATCATTGAAGTGTATGGACGGAAGTGTTTATGTATTGGTATTCAAGAATAATGTTGTTGAGGTACTTTTATGGTGTATTGGAATACTTATGTATTGGTCTATTGTGGTGTTCAATAATTTTAAGGCACTGGTAACCATGAAAAGTGATTCAAATATTTTGGAAAGTAGATGATATGCGCATAATGAAGGGATAAGGAGAAAATGAAATGTTTGACAGTATTCATGAGCTAATGATTGATATAAGGACTAAGTGATATCATGGTTTGAGTATATAGAATTTTGAGGATTTTGGTATGTGGAAAGTGTTAACTTTTAACTGCATTCATGTTTTCACTAAGGTTCAATGGGTATTCATTCTTCAAGAGAATACATGATTAAGGTATTCACATGTTTGTAATTTGACAAACAAGTTATATCTTATGATATATGGGGGATAAATGATGACATTCACGTGATCATTTTCTTTATACTATGATCTTGGACCGAATTATTTTAGATAAGCCTAAAGATTAGAATGGATTATATTGGACATAAGTTAGGATAAAATGTTTTTCGATATTATTGATGGGATGTTATAGTAATATAGCTTTAGAAAAAGGCAAACCTGCAGGACGGGCGACAACCCATCGTGTCGGACAAGGCTATGGGAATCGAACCCACAACCGAAGTGTGACTGGACTTTATCGCCTACCACTGGTCTACATGAAGTCCCTGGTTAGTAGAAACTAGTTTTATTTTATTAAGCGGTATGATATATGAAGTATAAGTTCATTTTTGGAACCATATACTATTAACCATAAGATGGACTTATAACTTTTTCTAACCTTTTGTTTGAAAGAGATGGAATGACCCGTCATTCTATCACATGATCTCCTAACACATCATGAATGACAAATTCAACTTCATTTCATTAAGAGATGAAGTGGAAATTGTCCAAAGAACGACAAACGGTTAAACTATACCAAAATCACGGAAGTATTTCTTCTAATTCCAATTTCATCAACTTTAGGGAAATGATCTTGAAAACCAAAAATGTTGTCTTAGTTCTCTTATATTTGATGAATCAGATGGTGCCTTAGATCGTCACAAATTTATGGCTTTGTGATTTCTAGCTTTTCCATAGCCATGTTCTCTACCACTCTCCATCAGAACATGATGGTTATATTTCTCTTCCATATCCATATTTTCACCTATGTGGAAACCCAGTGATTAGTTTATTTGGGTAACCATTACATTTCATACTTTTGTTTTTAAAGATTGTTTTTGGTATTCCTTTTTACTATGTGGGTTTCTATTAAAGAAACTTTTGAATAGTAAACCATTTATAACCCTGACGAATTTCGAGGGCGAAATTCATTTTAAGGGGGGTGGAATGTAACACCCCGAGATTTTATGAAAAATATTCCTTTTAATTTAATTAATGTCTTGTGTTGCACGCTACACCAAAAGGAGCTTGCACAACACGTATCCTTGACTTGCCATTCATTACACGCAATCGCGACCTTCCTTGATAGCGTTTGTAGTACGCAATACCGAGTTTCACTAAACAACGATATGTTATTAAAATATTACTAAAACTAGTCGTTATGAATAGTAATAAACACTTTTTATTTTTCAAAATGGACTTCATTTTTGGATTCGGAATATCGAAATTAGCTTAGGGTGAAATTTTGGTGATTTTCGGATAACTTTCATATTTTGATGAATAGTGAAAATTTCTAAATTATAATTAAAAACAAATTTTTCATTCGAAATAATGAATAGTGATAAATTATTAATTTTAGTGGTTTTAAAGTATATTTAGAATATATTTTTACAATTTAATACAATGATGGTCATTGGATGTAATTTCACATTTAAACTAGACATAAAAAAATGTCAATCTTTTGATAGTTATTATCTCTTAAGAACACGCTATTTGTTTTGACGACGGGAATTAATTTTTAAATTAATTAATGCAACTGATATGTTTTGAATTTGGTAAAATAGAAATCATTTTTGAGTTCATAATATCAAATATAGATTAGGCCTAATATTTGGTATTTTTCTGAAAACTTTCAATTTTTGATGAATAGTGAAACCACTAAGTGGTAGTTAAAAAAACTGAATTGTTTATAAAACATAATTTTACTATTTATGTGAGTGGAATTTCAAAACTCCGAGAGACACGGTTGATGTCAGTATGTAAAATGTGGTTCAATGAGATGAAAATAATTTTTTGGTGATTAGTAACTTTTTACTTTTTTTACCACGGTTAAAAGTAAATAGGGTAATTATGTGTAGAAATGATATTATTATTACCCTAACACGTGTCCTAATTCTATTGGACAAGTTTAATTCGACCAAAAACAAACTTAGGAATAAAATATGACCATTTAGGCCCACTTGGATTAGATTAGGACATTTATTGTTAATTTATTTAAAGAAGGGTTAAAAGAGTTGAAATCAAAGTTTATTTACTAGAACATTTTTAATATGGAGTTATACATAAGATAAATTCGACTATAAATATTCATTAGAAATATAAAAATATTTCCTAAATAATGGTTTTTTATTTGTAATTTTTAGACATTAAATAATGTAATTTATTTATGACACAACGATGATGCAGTAATTATCTTATTAATGAAATATTGACATAATTGATGTTATAAATACCCAAATAAATATAATTTCAGACTTTTTATAAATTACACTAATTTTCTATGATAATATGACATGTTATTATTGATTTAATTGACTTTTTTATAACTTATCATTCTGTTATGATTTTCACAAAAATCAATTACTAAATAGTGTCAAAATTGACATAAAATAGTTTTTAAAACAAATATTATATGAGAGGATAAAATAGGAACCTAAACTTGTCTAAATTCTATTTTATGAGAGGATTTCGACCCATCCCCACCGTAGCCTCGAAATAAATAAATTTGGAGCTATTTAAAACCGATCTTGACTTTATAATAAAATAATATTTTTAGTTATTCCAAAGGTGCCCCTCTCCTCCCTTATAAAAGGGCACCACCTCCCTCCCTTCCTCACACAACATTGAGCCTTCAAGCTCGGCCAACCCCGGCCCAATTCTCCTCTACACTTCCCTAGAAACATCCTAGAGGTTCTGGTCTTCCTCAAAACCCAATTTTAGTGCCCTAAAAAAGGTCTCAAAGAAGCACTTCAAAGAAGAGGTAATGTCTGTTACCGATTATTTCATATTTATTTCTCCTTCCACCTCTTCTTCTTTATTTGTCTCATTATGACGTAATAACATCAGTATCACTCAGATACTGATATGTTATTATAAGTATTAAACAACCCTATTTCACCATCTATCAATCCTACGGAAAAAGAAATCACTGCGCGTGTGTACGTACGGAATACCGTCTCCACGCCGTGGTGTAATCTATTTTCCACCACCACCTAACATGGATGGGTATAATGGTGTAAAGAATAACTATACATAGTTATTAGAACATAATATTGATTATGATATATTGTATCATCCACTCCAATTCAATTCAATAATTATGGAAATGATATCATCGCTCGTGCGTACGTACGGACTACCGTCTCCACGACGCGATGAGATTCATTCTCTATGTTAACCATTTAAAAATGATTATAAAGTATATATAAGCAATAATAATGAAATATATGACATTATAAAGCTACTGGATTTATGTGTATATATATGTATGTCATCTACTTAATTCCACTCAATTCAATAACGAAAAGAAAACATCGTTCATGCATACGTATGGCCTACTGTCTCCATGAACGGTGTATTTCTTTCCATTTATCGATCCAGTATATATATGTATATTCTGAATATATATTATATATAAATCTTGTTTTATATTATATAATTAAGTAATAATGATCTATGTAATCATATGAATAATTACAAGTTAAAACATGAACGAAAAATGAGACGATTTTACCCAAAATGCTACTTTAACATGAACTTTCAAAAGAACGGGTAATATAAAGTCATAAGTGAACCATATATGATATAATAACAATGAATATGATTCTGTAATAAGTCAATGACATTATTTAAATCATTATACAAGAGGCTCGGACACTTACGAAGCAAATCGGACCTAAGTTAAGGGAAATATCACAATCTCATTTTTATCCGAGATTGTTTATACTTTAGTATTTACTGGGGTGTATTTTATCATCCACATTCATGTTCCCTAAATATGTAATATTGTTTCCATCCACTTACAATAGTTTAAATACAATTTTAACCTTCGATGAGTTTTTAGTAAAGAATATGAAAGGAATCTTTTGTCGTTTTTCGTACGAGGTACTTTTTGACTTTTCCGACAAAAGTATGAAGAATGTTTTTTTAACTTATACAGCATGAATGGATTTTTAAAACATTATTTCCAAGAAGATTCCTTTACAAGTTTTCAAGTTTATTTTTAATCTACTTATTTTAGTTTAAAGTTGTATGACATGTTAAGAAAGGAAAAATGTTTTTGAAGAAGAAAGGATATTTTCCTCAAGAATGGAGTTCAAGTGTTTTATCAATATTATTTTCCATCTAAGATAATAAAGGGTTCTGTTTTTATCCCTATTATTACATTGATTTGATTATGTTGTGATGGAATTATTTTTATGAATTCCTTTATCTTATATGAATTGTTTTATGATGTCATGATGTTTAAGATTTCCATTTGTATTACATGGGTTATTCAATGATGTATGATTTATGATTTTGTGGAACACATAAAAATGGTTTCATTATGAGATGGGTGGGACCTATATATCCCTCCAATGCATTGGGTAAAGATTTTATATCTCATGAGATAGACATGGCTGGAATGGTAGGTTATAACGGTTCAGTGAAACAGGACTGAAACGAGGGTGACTCGGTTCAGAAAGGGACTTTGTCCACTAAGATAGTCTTGACAATGAGTCTTGACTAAGAAGAAATGATTCTCTTTGATTATGTGTGTATGAAACAAAGTTTCATGTTTTATGTTATGATTATTGTGATTACATTTCACTGCCATGATTTATCCCATGATATGAAATTATGCTCTCTTTTGCAGGTTATGATTTCCAAAATGTTATGTTCTTATGAATATGATGTGAATGATATTTCTTTTTTTTTACCCTTACTGAGAATTTGATCTCACCCTTTTATGTTTTCTTTTCCCCAGGATATAAAGAAAGGTTTTAGGTAAAAAAAAGGAAGATCTTTATGGGAGATGTTGAAGATCTTTCACCACGATTAGAAGATTATATTTCGAGTTTCCAAAGACACTAAACTATTACGATACTTGTGTGTGTATTTTTGTTATGTACTAAGTATTCCGCAAAAGTAATGTAATGTCCATGTACGTCAGGCTTCGGGTCTCTATAGTTGGTATCAGAGGAAATGATTAGTCAACATTTTGAAACTAGGATGCGAAAACATTAGTGAGATCTCTAGAGATATTTCTAAGGTATGTCTAGGGATGTCCCTAAGGTTAATTATACGTATAGGTTATAGTACTAGAATTACACTAACGATCATAGAATTAAACCTAAGATGTTAGATATTGAAGGTACTCCCCCTATACTATGTTGTTTTCTCTAGCATGATTTTTGCCTCTCACAAGATTCTTTTTGTGTTTTAGTTAATGGAGGGAACTAGAAGGAATTCGGTTAACATTGAATCCAATGAAAAAATTGGTGACTATGAGCAACAAAATTGTGTAATTCCTAGAGAGAAAGATATTGTGATATGCTGAATCAGTCATTGCGATATATGATTAACAATGTGAAATTTTGTGGTATGCCTAATTCATCAAAGAAGAGGAAGATAAACTATTATGCATGTTCGCATGTTGTGGAGCATAAATAAAGGAAGATTGAGATTTCTAAAGAAGGGAAGAAGAACCTTGAGGAATACCTAAAATGGAGGGAACGATGTTATCTATGTGGAGAAAAGGGTCATAGAGTGACAAACTGTTATGGAGTTCAATGTCTTATTTGTGGAGAACATGGGCGTCACCCAACTCAATGCCCTGACCTAAAAAGTTACTTCTAAATCAAGGAAAGACTTAATTCAAGGACAATCATTAAAGTGGATTGACAGAAGTGTTTTTGTATTAGTATTCAAGAATAATGTTGTTGAGGTACTTTTATGTTGTATTGGAATATTTATGTATTGGTCTATTGTGGTTTTCAATAATTTTAAGGTACCGGTAACCATGAAAAGTGATTCAAATATTTTGGAAAGTAGATGATATGCGCATAATGAAGGGATAAGGAGAAAATGAAATGTTTGACAGTATTCCTGAGCTCATGATTGATATAAGGACTATGTGATATCATGGTTTGAGTATATAGAATTTTGAGTATTTTGGTATGTAGAAAGTGTTAACTTTTAACTGCATTCATGTTTTCACAAAGGTTCAATGGCTATTCATTCTTCAAGAGAATACATGATTAAGGTATTCACATGTTTGTAATTTGACCAACAAGATATATCTTATGATATATGGGGGATAAATGATGACATTCACGTGATCATTTCATTTATACTATGAACTTGGACCAAATTATTTTAGATAAGCCTAAAGAATAGAAGGGATTATGTTGGACATAAGTTAGGATAAAACTTTTTTCGATATTATTGATGGGATGTTATAGTAATATAGCTTTAGAAAAAGGACAACCTGTAGGACGGGCGACAACCCATCGCGTCGGACAAGGCTGTGGGAATCGAACCCACAGCCGAAGTGTGACTGGCCTTTATTGCCTACCACTGGCCTACAGGAAGTCCCTGGTTAGTAGAAACTAGTTTTATTTTATTAAGCGGTATAATATATGAAGTATAAGTTCATTTTTGGAACCATATACGATTAACCATAAGATGGACTTATAACTTTTGCTAACCTTTTGTTTGAAAGAGACGGAATGACCCATCATTTTATCACATGATCTGCTAACACATCATGAATGACAAATTCAACTTCATTTCATTAAGAGATGAAGTGGAAATTGTCTAAAGAACGACAAACGGTGAAACTATACCAAAATCACGAAAGTATTTCTTGTAATTCCAATTTCATCAACTTTAGGGAAATGATCTTGAAAACCTAAAATGTTGTCTTAGTGCTCTTATATCTGATGAATCAGATGGTACCTTAGATCGTCACAAATTTATGGCTTTGTGATTGCTAGCTTTTCCATAGCCATGTTCTCTACCACTCTCCATCAGAACATGATTGTTATATTTCTCTTCCATATCCATATTTTCACCTATGTGGAATCCCAGTGATTAGTTTATTTGGGTAACCGTTACGTTTCATACTTTTGTTTTTAAAGATTGGTTTTGTTATTCATTTTTACGATGTGGGTTTCTATTAAAGAAACTTTTGAATAGTAAACCATTTATAATCCCAACGAATTTCGAGGGCGAAATTCATTTTAAGGGGGGTAGAATGTAACACCCTGAGATTTTATGAAAAATATTCCTTTTAATTTAATTAATGTCTTGTGTTGTACGCTACACCAAATGGAGCTTTCACAACACGTATCCTTGACTTGCCTTTCATTACACGCAATCGCGACCTTCCTTGATAGTGTGTGTAATAAGCAATACCGAGTTTCACTAAACAACGATATGCTATTAAAATATTACAAAAACTAGCCGTTATGAATAGTAATAACCACTTTTTGAAATTTTGTAAATTTTATTTTTCAAAATTGACTTCATTTTTGGATTCGGATTATCAAAATTATCTTAGGGTGAAATTTTGGTGATTTTCGGATAACTTTCATATTTTGATGAATAGTGAAAATTACTAAATTTTAATTAAAAACAACTTTTTCAATCGAAATAATTAATAGTGATAAATTATTAATTTTAGTGGTTTTAAAGTATATCTATAATATATTTTTACAATTTAATACAATGATGTTCATTGGATGTAATTTCACATTTAAACCAGACATAAACAAGTGTCAATCTTTTGATAGTTATTATCTCTTAAGAACACACTATTTGTTTTGACGAGGGGAATTAATTTTTAAATTAATTAATTCAACTGATATGTTTTGAATTTGGTAGAATAGAAATAATTTTTGAGTTCATAATATCAAATATAGCTTAGGCCTAATTTTTGGTATTTTTCTGAAAACTTTCAATTTTTAATGAATAGTGAAACCACTAAGTGGCCTTTAAAAAAACTGAATTGTTCATAAAAATTAATTTTACTATTTCTGTGAGTGGAATTTCAAAAATCCGAGAGACACGGTTGATGTTAGTAAGTAAAATGTGGTTCAATGAGATGAAAATAATTTTTTGGTGAATAGTAACTTTTTACTTTTTCTACCACGGTTAAAAGTAAATAGGGTTATTATTGGTAGAAAAGATATTATTATTACCCTAACACATGTCCTAATTCTATTGGACAAGTGTAATTCGACCAAAAAAAACTTAGGAATAAAATATGACCATTTAGGCCCACTTGGAATAGATTAGTACATTTATTATTAATTTATTTAAAGAAGGGTTAAAAGAGTTAAAATCAAAGTTTATTTACTAAAACATTTTTGATATGGGGTTATACATAATATAAATTAGACTATAAATATTAATTAGAAAGCTAAAACTATTTCCTACATAATGGTATTTTATTTGTAATTTTTAGACATTAAATAATTTAATTTATTTATGACACAACGATGATGCAGTAATTATCTTATTAATGAAATATTGACATAATTGATGTTATAAATACCCAAATAAATATAATTTGAGACTTTTTATAAATTACAATAATTTTCTAGGTTAATATGACATGTTATTATTGATTTAATTAACTTTTTTAGAACTTATCATTCTATTATGATTTTCACAAAAATCAATTACTAAATAGTTTCAAAATTGACATAAAATAGTTTTTTATAACAAATATTATATTATTATTTGTTATTTTTTTCCTAAAAATCTAAGGTTCGTAAAAATGACTTAGATAAGGTTATATATATTAATAATAAACAATTTGGGGTTATTTTGGCTTCTTATAGTAGGTTTATTAACCTTATAATGTAAGAACACAAGAAGACACGGTAAAAGTAAAATTATTTAACTTAATGTTAAATCTAAATGATAAGGTTAAAATAGGAACCCTATCTTGTCTAAATTCTATTGTATGAAAGGATTTCGACCCATCCCCACATTAGCCTAGAAATAAATCAATTTGGAGCTATTTAAAACCGAACATGACTTTATAATAAAATAATATTTTTAGTTACTCCAAAGGTGCCCCTCTCCTCCCTTATAAAAGGGCACCTCCTCCCTCTCTTCCTCACACAACATTGAGCCTTCAAGATCGGCCAAACCCTGACCAATTCTCCTCTCCACTTCCCTAGAAACATCCTAGAGGTTCTGGTCTTCCTCAAAGACCAATTTTAGTGCCCTAAAAGAAGGACTCAAAGAATCACTTCAAAGAAGAGGTAATGTCCGTTACCGATTCTTTCATCTTTATTTCTTCTTCCACTTCTTCTTCTTTAGTTGTTTCATTATGAAGTAATAACATCAGTATCACTAATATACTGATATTTTATTATATTTATGAAACAACCCTATTTCACCATCTATCCATCCTACGGAAAAAGAAATCACCGCGCGTGCGTACGTACGGAATACCGTCTCCACGCCGTGGTGTAATCTATTTTCCACCACCACCTTACATGGATGGGTATAATGGTGTAAAGAATAACTATACATAGTTATTAGAACATCATATTGATTCTGATATATTGTATCATCGACTCCAATTCAATTCAATAATTATGGATGTGATATCATCGCTCGTGCGTACGTACGGACTACCGTCTCCACGACACGATGAGATTCATTCTCCATGTTAACCATTTAAGAATGATTATAAAGTATATTTAAGCAATAATAATAAAATATATGACATTATAAATCTACTTGATTTATGTGTATATATATGTATGTCATCTACTTAATTCCACTCAATTCAATAACGAAAAGAAAACAACGTTCATGCGTACGTATGGCCTACCGTCTCCATGAACGGTGTATTTCTTTCCATTTATCGATCCATTATATATATGTATATTCTGAATATATATTATATATAAATCATGTTTTATATTCTATAATTAAGTAATAATGATCTATGTAATCATATGAATAATTACAAGTAAAAACATGAATGACAAATGAGACGATTTTACCCAAAACGCTACTTTAACATGAACTTACAAATGAACGGGTAATATAAAGTCATACGTGAACCATATATGATATAATAACAATGAATATGATTCGGTAATAAGTTAATGACATTATTTAAATCATTATACAGGAGGTTCAGACACTTATGAAGCAAATTGGACCTAAGGTAAGGGAAATATCACAATCTCATTTTTATCCGAGATTGTTTATACTTTAGTATTTACTGGGGTGTATTTTATCATCCACATCCATGTTCCCTAAATATGTAATTTTGTTTCCATCCACATACAATAGTTTAAATCCAATTTTACCCTTCGGTGAGTTTTTTGTAAAGAATATGAAAGGAATCTTTTGTCGTTTTTCGTACGAGGTACTTTTTGACTTTTCCGACAAAAGTACGAAGAATGTTTTTTTTAACTTATATGGCATGAATGGATTTTTAAAACATTATTTCCAAGAAGCTTCCTTTACAAGTTTTCAAGTTTATTTTTAATCAACTTCTTTTAGTTTAAAGTTGAATGACATGTTATGAAAGGAAAAATGTTTTTGAAGAAGAAAGGATATTTTCCTCAAGAATGGAGTTCAAGTGTTTTATCAAAATTATTTTCCATCTAAGATAATAAAGGGTTATGTTTTTATCCCTATTATTACATTGATTTGATTATGTTGTGACGGAATTATTTTTTTGAATTCCTTTATCTTATATGAATTGTTTTATGATGTCATGATGTTTAAGATTTCCATTTGTATTACATGGGTTATGCAATAATGTATGATTTATGATTTTGTGGCACACATAAGAATGGTTTCATTACGATATGGGTGGGACCTATATCTCCCTCCAATCCATTGGGTAACGATTTTTATATCTCATGAGATAGACATGGCTGGAATGGTAGGTTATACTGGTTCAGTGAAACAGGACTGAAACGAGGGTGACTCGGTTTAGAAAGGGACTTTGTCCACTAAGATAGTCTTGGCAATGAGTCTTGACTAACAAGAAATGATTCTCTATGATTATGTGTGTATTCCACAATGTTTCATGTTTTATGTTATGATTATTGTGATTACATTTCACAACCATGATTTATCCCATGTTATGAAATTATGCTCTCCTTTGCAGGTTAAGACTTCCAAAATGTTATGTTCTTATGAATATGATGTGATTGATATTTCTTTTGTTTACCCTTACTGAGCATTTGAGCTCACCCTTTTATGTTTTATTTTCCCCAGGATATAAGGAAAGGTTTTAGGTAAAAAAAAAGGAAGATCTTTATGGGAGATGTTGAAGATCTTTCACCACGATTAGAAGATTATATTCCGAGTTTCCAAAGACACTAAACTATTATGATCCTTGTGTGTGTATTTTTGTTATGTACTAAGTATTCCGCAAAAGTAATGTAATGTCCATGTACGTCAGGCTTTGGGTCTCTACATTGCCTTAATAAGTGAATAGATCCTAGAAATTTAATTTTTAAATTTTGATATGATTCCACTTTCTAATTAAACTTGAATCACTTAAATTGGAGGTTTTTAGCCCGATTTATTCCTCATTTATGGCGGCGGGGTCCAATCTATTCACCAGAAAGTTTTTTGAATTCACTGATTTTTTCTTGCCTCTAAATGTTTGAATTTTCTATCATCCTGAAATGATAGTTGAATCCCAAAAATGATGGAATCATAATAAAGTCACCCAAATTGAATCAATTTTTAAATGTTATTCTCAAAATATCAATGTGAATAAAATCTGTTAAAATACAGAATAAAGCAATTTTCATATTTTAGCCCAAAACCATTCATAAATCCCAAATGATACATATAAGATTAAATTGATAAATTTGGAGGGTTTTAATAATATATATACATGTAAAAAATTATGAAAATATTTCCCCAATCAATTTATCCACACATAAATCATGTTTTACTCAAGAATAAAATCTCAACACTAAAAGTTAGAGGGCCCCAAAGCTATCATTATTTAAATTTCATGGTACTAGAATTTAAAAAACAATAATTTCAAATAAAATTATTAAATTTCACATAAAATATCATTTCAATTTTATTATTTTTCAATGGAAAAATAATTTCATGAATTTAACTTTTCCCATTTTAAAATTGATGGAACTTATCTTTTGATTCATTAGAGCTCCTCAATTAATAATTATTAAACATTACAAATCATTATCTACCTATATTTTGAATATTTTCTCTCATCACTCAGGATACAATTCAGTTATGTTTATGTGCATATAATTAGAACAACCTCCTTATCCATATTCTTTTAAAGGATCTACTTTATCAACTTTGTAAATAAAATTGACACCTAATATCATGAGGACATTTCAATATCAAATGACTCTAAAAATTATGGTTGGTAGTATTTTCTTCTTTAAAAATTAAGGCTTATGGATGAGGTATATCTATCATGTATAATTAATTATATCAAAAATAAAAGTGTAACAAAACTCTCCCCTTAAATGTTTCAATTGCTACTTCCCCTAAAAATTAAAATAAAAGTTCATGAATAATGAAAGCATAATGAATGATGTGAAACCTCTTGAATTTTTCTCTAATTTTATAATTTTTAATGTATATTTTTTCTTCTTTTTTCTTTTTTGAAATTTATGATTATAATAAACATCAAATACACCTCCTAACCACATATGATAAACATCATCGGTCTAGTGATAGTGTTTTTTTATTTTTCTAAGTCATAACCCATTCCCTTTTTTTATTTTCTATGTTTTCATGAAGGGAAAAGAAATCAAGTACATTGAATAAATAAAAAAAATATTCCATACTCCAACAATATAACCCCAAAAACATTTCATTGCAATAATTCTCATCCCTTCCACCATGACTCTCTCTACCCCCACTCATCAGTTTTAAAATATCATGAAAATAATATTAGGAGGGTAGGAAGGGAATTATTTTTCTTGAAACCTGGCTCCTTATAAAAAAAGATCATTCATGGCCTCTATGGGATAAGAAATTATTACTGTATAGGTTATATTTTAAAGATAAGGGATTCTTAAAAGAGGATTCAATCAATTTAAATGTTTTTTTAGAGTCTTAGGTTTGATAAGTTCAAATTTATGTTGTTGATGGTGGAATATCCAATGATCACTCAATAAATATGATCAATCATAAAATAGGAATTACTTGGTCTATAAATCCTATTGGGAATTTGAATTATAACATTGATCAATAAATCAATATATAAATAATAATAAGAAATAAATTAAAATTAATTTCAAAAATTCAAATCATGAAAATTGATAGGGAAATTTAATTTACATGAATCAACCAATTATCTTATGTCATTAGTCATCATTTTAATATCCATGTTTCATTTCAATCAACCAATTATCCATTTTACTCATTGAATTTAATTATTATTGAAATATAAAATAATGAATTAAAAGATTCTTAAGAAACACATATCTCTTATATAAACAATAAGAGAATTAATCTAAATGTGGAAATACAATTTCCCCATTAAAATCTCAAAACATGTTTTTAGAAGAAAAAACATGAGAAGTTCAAAAGAGTAACACTAAAATTTATCTCTCTTTTAAAATGACCATTAGTCCTCTTTCCTCAAATATTTGGGTCTTACTTGTGTCATTATGAACATACAAAATAAAATTACTCATTTAAGCATAAGTATCATATCATTTAATCTCAGATAGATAAGAGGGATTGGGGAAACATGCTAGAATAATCATAATACTAAAGTTCAAATATATGTTTCTAGAAAAAAAAATAGAAGGATAAGACTTAAGAAGATTCCAAAAGTGGGCCATAAAATTTTATTTCATCCAGAGAGTAGTACTGAGTATTATCTACAGTATGATGGTGATTGGGGATTCTTAGATTTCAACCACCAGATGCTCCATTTAATAGTTATCAATTGACTATTTTTTGGATAATTTCATGTTTTTAGGGCACCAGATCCTCCCCATTCACAATTTGGTATAGTTTTCATAGCAGGTGTAGGATTAAGTATGGATCCTCCTTTTAAGTGATGACTTGTGAATCATCATCCTCACTATTTAGTGGTTTTTCTAGTTTAACTGAATTAATAGAGTAATCAAATTGAGATATAAAATGTAGTATATTATGAACAATATTTTCATTTAAATAATTAATTTCTAAATACTAGCTTTAAATATCAGTAGTATGTAACTATTTTTATTCTAGAATATCCACTAAAATCTCTTCATGTACTCCATCTAGTAAAAATTCAATGCCTTCAGGGAGCTCCATGTGTTCCTTGACAGGTGCATATTCTTTTTTTTATTCTCCCTCGTATAATAAGAATAATATGATTCTAAAAATTAAAAACAATTAGGATTGATACTGAAATTAGATTCAATAAAATTAAATATGATTGATTTCAGGAATATATCATCTCCCATATTTTGTTGGACTTGAACATCATCTTCATTGGAATGTGCATCTTTAAGTTGCCTTTCATTGGATAGATGTAGGTAGTCAAGATCCTCCATTAATTATTAAAATTACACAAATTTAATAGATTATTCTTCCATATCTAGGGAGATATAAAAAGGTGGTGGATATTCTTCTTTATAAGGTTTGGGAAGATCATGTAGTTCCTCACATTCATTCTAGAAGTCATACAGTTCTTGTTGATCACCCACATGTAGCTTAGTAGGAAATCCCATTCCATTTATCTCTCTATAAAATTATTGAGAAAGAAAAATGGATCTTCAAGTACCTCCACCTTTACCACCTTAGGTTCTTCAATTTCAAAAATGACTTTTAAATATTTTCCACCACTACCACAAGTTCTTTCTTGGGAATAGGTTTGGGTTTCTCCATTAAATAATGAACATATTCAAATACCCTTTAATATTTTATTATCATTTTTTCTTTGTTTAGTCTAAATTCTTTAATCTGGCCTCTATTAAAATATTATTCTTTTTGTTGTTTCTATTTTTTTCAACTGTGAGTATGATACCCATTCATGATAATCTGAATTTGAATATATAACGGAAAGTGGGCTTTTATATTTTTTTAATAAAGAAAACAATGAATATTATTTAGTATTTTTTACTTATAAAAAATGATCAAAATAACTATTTAGCTCGTAGTAAATGGTTCTGATTTTAGCACATTCCTATCATAGTATGCAGAAAAAGAAAATTTTATTTTCCCGTTGTAGCACTGAAGCTGGATTGGGTTGTCTCAATTGATGAGCATAATTTTCAATTCAATACCTGATTATAATTATAATAATATAATTATTTTTTGTTTTTTTATTATTTATTAAAATTAAAGTTTTTAGTATTTTTGAATATAACAAAATTATGAATTGAAACCAAAATGAATATGTATACATAATGAAATTTGGGAAGAATGTTATTGGTCTAAGGTTTGATAACACAAATTCATACATTATTTATATGTTGTTTAAATTTAGTTTAATAGTATGTTTAATGAATCATCGATGATTAATTATACTCCCTTGATTTATTTTGTGTGTTATTTTATCAGGAGATCAACACACTAACCCTCCTCCTCCAATAATCATGTGGGATAACACCTCATCAAAGGATGCAATTCCTAAAAGACCTGACTCCACTGTATGCCATTTCATCCCTTAAGGCATCCCGTGCTCCACCATATGAAGGGATTTACTAAGATAAGGTATGGAAGGGTAATGAATCAAATAAAAGGAATGGAATTGGAAATAATGTCATGGTGGATGACCTCCAAACCCATGAAATACTCTCTCATCCACCACAAATCAAAAAGCATGTTGCATTGAATCACAATAATTAAGAATGTCCTGAATCCTCCCTCAGGGCTAAGCCTCAAGTAAATCACTTCCAATTTAAAATTAAAAAGTGATCATGACATAATAATGGAAGAGTGGGATAATGATATTATGGTTGTAAGAGATAAAGTAATTGAAGAAAAAAAGGAAACACTTTAATTAAAACATGAATGCACATTACAAGGGAAAAACAAAAAAACAAAATAAAAGATAAATCCTAAATAAGAAGGATAGTCCTTGTATATATATTCTATAGATAATTAATATCCTCTTAAATCCACCCATAGACTCTTATTTATATATATTAAATAGTCTTCTGATATCATAACAGACCATTTATGTATAATTTTGAAATTTGGGTTAAATTATTTTCCTTCAAACGATTTCACATGTTACCCACTTTTTTAGGATGAATATGAAAATATATTCTTCTAGAAAGGTTTTAAAAAATATTTTTCTCATTTAAAAATCAAATTTTAGCTCCAAAATCCATTTTAATAAATGTTATGACTCTATTACTGCATGATTTTATTCTGAAAAAATGTCTCTTAAATATTCATTCATTGATGAGAATAAAATCACTGCCTTAATGAGTGAATAAATCCCTAAAATATAATATTAAAATTATTCAATGAGTACCATTTCATATAAAATATTAATCAAATCAATTTTACATGTGAATACTAATTTATAACTCATTTACATATGTGGGGTCCACTCAATCCTCTATAATGTTTTTATAATTTATTTATTTTTTTAGGCCTCTAAATGTTCTATGTTGATCTGGGTCAAACAATAAATGTTAAAGCACAAAAATCACGGAATCATAACAAAATAATCACTCAAATGGAATTAATATAATAAATTTTATCCTCAAAATACCAAAGTGAATAAAATATGTTAAAAATTCAGAATTAAGAAATTTTAATATTTTAGCACAAAACACACCATAAATCCAAAAATGATGCAAATAAGATCAAATTGATAAATTGGGTGGTTTTAAATAATCGAAATATATATAAAAAATTATGAAAATACTATCTCTATTTATGACCTAATATGATAACATCCAAGATATTATAATAATTTCCTTAAATAAATAACCCAAACCCCAAACAACCTCAGATTTAATTAAATTTTTTTCCTAAAATTTTATGTCACACCTTTCAATTTACTACCAAAAAAGTGTCATAGTAGTCTCCCAAAATAATACTTTTAATTAAACATAAGGGTTACATATACTGAATCCTAGTAAACTTATCTCAAAATATCATTACTGACCTCAAAATCCAATTACATAAAACCTCAAAAGGGGTGCCTAATACTTTGAACATATGATCTATCATTAAACCATAAACTAGTGGAAGGCGGGTTGGGTCATCGAGTTGGAGACACTATGCCCCAAGAGCTTGACAAGGATGTTGCAATGACAAAGGGCCCGGAAGGTTTGGTTCCCCCCATAAGGATACTGAAAAGATGTTAGAGGATATAAAAGGGAAGGGAACTTTGCACTCTGAGGATGGGGTGCTGGGAAAGGAGGATGCTCCCCCTCCAAGGCAACAACGTGAGACAGAACAACAAAAATTTGTTGTTATGCTGCAAAATACATTAGAATTTATTATGAGCTCGGATGAGGTAATTTTTGAATCTATCTTAACAATTAATGCTCCTGATAAAGAGGCGGAAAGAATGATGGAAAGGGCAATAAGGGTTCCGGCCAATGAGGAGAAAAGCAACTGGATTGATAAGAAGGACTTGATTCTAATTCGATTCTTCAACAAAGGGATGATAAACATAAAGGAGTATATCCATTCATAGGACAATATGGAATCAGTGTTCAAAGCTGTTCTGATGGAGGAACCAGAAACTCAGTTAAACACCATCTCATGGAAAATTTTTAGGGAGATTAAATATAATAGGCTTAATTTTTATTTTAATGACTCGGTACCCTTTTATTATACTTGAAAATTTTGTTTCTCAATTTTCCATTAAAAGTGTTTGATAATAAAAAATTTCATTTTGAGTTAGGCATAACATATAAGTTAATCATTCATAAAGGCATATATGAGTCAAAAATTTAAATAGTCCTTAGATGATTCATGATTCTTATAACAAATATTTCCTTGAAAAAAATACCACTATGATAACATTCTTGGATCCCAATAAATAAATACTTTAACCCATCAAATCCAACGACTAGAATAACATAGGTCCTTCTATGGATTAGAGGTATCTCTTCAATTAAGGAACTGACTTAGAAAATGGTCATCTTCCCCACAATTAAGGGTTTTATGTCCTCACTAATTCATTTCATTATACCCTTATTTTCTATATATTAAATATATTCTAGTTCTTTTAACGAATATTCCATTGTGATTATTCATACAATTTTGACATGTTAAAATTTTAATCTTACATTCTTTATCAATTATAACACTTGAACATCCATGATACATCATCCTTATATTCTTCTATGTGTTTTTAAATTCAACTATGTTCCAATTTTCAATTAGAATTTGAGATAACTTATTTAGAATGATCACCAGATGTCTAACATTCATTCCAATATGGTTAGGTATCTCATTAGAGATATCATTACATTTCACATCACAATTGATTCTGGAAAGTTTTATCCTTTTTCACATCATTATTTAAAAACAATAAAAGAAACAAGGAGATAATTCATTAATATACAATTGGGGAAACATATAAACCTAGAAGAAATAACTTTTAAATGATAAGTATATTCTGACTTAGGAGCCTTTGTTTTTGTATCTAGGTCACTATGATAATGTTTCCAATTAGGTTTTATAACCTAATAATTTGATCATTTCCTTCATAATAGTTCGTAAGTGTTTTTTATTTTTTAAAGCATACCCCCCAGGAGTGTCAAACATGGTGTGCAGTAAGGACCGTATTAGTTTACCAAGTAACACACAAGTTAATATCAATGAACATTTTTTATATTTAGCATCCCTAAGTACATTTTTACCATAATTAAAACCTCTTATATTAACTATATAGTAAAATTATTTCTATGAAACCACTCTATCTATACTTCACCAAAATTCTAGGATATTTTTTATTATATAATCTTATCCTTATGCTTATCCTTCGACTTATTCTTATACTTATCCATAGGGTTATCAAAATAGTTTTCTCATCCTTACTTACAATGGTTTTCTAAACCTTTCATCAGATAATTACTATATAACCCAAAATCCTTTAACACATATATTTCATTTTTTATATAAACATACATTAATTAAAAATAGAATATCAAAATGCATAATGTCTTTAGGTAACTAGCTACTAGAAACAAAAAAAAGTAAGACTAAAATAAAAAATATTTATTTTAATCTATATATTTTGATCTTAAATCCATTTTATCTTCTAATAATTCATAGCATAACCTGGGGAATACATAGAATAAAAGGTTAGCTAGAAAACCCTATAATATAACAAACATGATAAGTAATCAGAACATGTTTGTCATAGGTATATCATGATATCATAAAATAGGATTCACATTAGTTATCATATAGATGCATAAAATAATAAATTTAGTATCATAAGATCATGGAATCAAATTAAATTTGAATAAACATATAACATGACATAAACATGAGTCAAGGATAACTTATTAGACAATATCACTTGGTGGAAAAAGTCCCAGAATAGATTAGGTTTACTCCCTAATCCCATATATGACACATCATGGGACTAAAAACATTACCCATTTCATTAAGGTACTATCTCGACACACCCATCATAACATTTTCATTATTTATATTTTAAAATTAATGAAAATCAATCATTATAATGAAAAATAATAATTAACCATTAAAATAAAATGGGTTTCATAATCTTTTCTCAAATAATAATCAAATGAACTTTCAAAATTATGGAATTTTAGGGGTGAACGTAAGGCATGTTTTACACCATTATGAAAAGAGATAATAAGATAGGTAAATATGAGAGAGATATATATATATATATATATATAATTTTTTAGAAAACCATAATATCAAAGGTTTTTGTCATTGATGAACAGAAAAATATTACAAACACTATAGAAGAAAACAACCATTCCACTTAGAAAAACAATTTTGAAAACTAAAATTAAAAATTATATTAAATGAGTCATTTTCTTTAAAAATAAACTCGGAATAATATAATGTAATATTCAGGTTAAATAATGTTCATGGTGGAGGAAAACAAATTTTCTGATGTTGCCATCAAAATAAAGATTCATTTTACATTTTTTTGTAAAATATAAATAGTCATTTTTTAGAAATCATCATGAATATTATTTAAAAAAATGTAAAAATTAAAAAAAGGTAAAATTTTAATTAATAAATAAAATAATAATACAAAAAAATAAAAAAACATTAAAAAGAATCATGTACATTGTAGGTAAAGTGTTTTTGACAAAAGGGTAAAATAAAGAAAATTTTCATTAAAAAAGTATCAATCATTTTATGCACTAATGAGAGGACAATGATATTATTATATGAATATTTCATGAATTACTATATGGTAATAAAATTAAAGGGTTTTATTACACCATGATATAATAATTTTCTTCAATGGAGATTAAATCATAAATAATATTGATTATATTGAGATTGAAAAATAAAACCTTGCCTCTTTGGTAAATTTTAACTCATAAATCCCATTAATGAAGTAAATGAATAGAATATTAAAATAAAGTTTTTTAAATAATTCATGATAAATATGTAATGGTATAGTGAATAAATTATTTAAATAAAAATTAGGTTCATAAAATAACATGTTTCTCAAATAAAGATGTTTTGATATGATACCCTTAACTCAAGTTCGAATCATCACATGTATTTATTTTCTTCTTGAATAATAAAATTCAGGTAATTTATTAATTTATTATAAACCATTATCGTGTAAATTATTATTTATTATTTTTTTAAATCGTCATATCCAATTACATATCTAATTAATTACATATCACAGGTTTTGGCGATAAAGGGATCATATGTCCCAAATTAATTTGGAAAGTCTCCTAAGACCAAAGAGATTAATATTTAATAACCTTAAGAATGTTAATCATTAAATAATTATATTTTTAATAATTAATTTATTATATTAATACCAATCATGAAATTTGGTTATGATATATGAAATACGATAAAATCATAGAGAAGATAGGTTATATGTATGCTTGATTAACAATTCTATTTTTCAAAAATCATGGTGGAATGAAGGTAAATATTATTTTATCTTTATATAATAACAAATATATCATAAATATAAATTTGTTTCATTAAATACAGTTACAAAAACAATTAATGTTATGTGGTAATAAAAATTAATCACATTGCTTCACGAGGCGGTGGTCTGTAGTACAGACAAACAGCTTTATGATTTATTTAACAGTTGGTAAGGTGAGTAAGTATATGAAATATTTATTTTGAAAAAATTATTTATATAGAAATATTATAGTATATAAATATCAAAAAACTCATTAATATCTTCCATACAATGTGTAACTTAAACACAACTACCATCACTTCCCAAGGTGGTAGACCACTATACATACGAGTGACGTTATCGTATTCCCAAAAGAATGCAATATCAGCATGTGTATATGATATTATAATTCCAAAAAATTAATCATATCATAAATATAATATATCAAAATTAAATATATCATTTTATCCATATTTTAGAAATAGTTATGGAAAATAAATTACGGTTGTTTGCATTGTGGTAGTCCACCATACACACGATCAACTGTTTATTTAACCATTTCAAGGAGGAGGAGAAGGATTTAGGGAATAAAACTAACCTAACAACATATTAGAATATATAATATTACGATCTTATTAATTCATAAATTTTTTCTAATTTTTTATGGGGTTTGAAGAATAAATAAAACAAGATGCTCGATTAAAAATGATACACCTTTTTCTGAAACCTTCTTAAGGATTGTAACATAATCCTTTTTAAGATGGAATTATGATAAAAATATGGATTATAGGATGTTTTAATAGAATTTAGGAATGAAATTTTTAGGTATTTTATGATACAAAGGTTGTTGGAAATGTGGTGAGGAGAGGCTAGGGGTGGCCTTTAATAAGTGTGGGAGAGGGCACACTTGGAATTTTTGAAAAGAAAAAGTGATAAACACATTTCTCACATTTTAAAAGGATACAATTGATAAATATAAAATATTATAATATATAAGATCAAAATATGTCCATTAAATAGATTTATGTCACGTTAAAGGTCATTTTAACTATTATATGTTTAGTTTAACCCCTGGTAAACCTGCTTTCACCTTAACTACTAATAAATTTTTATACCATTTATAATATTAATTATGACAAAAAAATTAAGTTGAAATTATTGTATAATATAAATTATGATAGTTAAAAATATTTCAATAATTTTACCAAATTAATTTCACATAGTGTTCAAAATTTATTTCTATACAAAACCCAAAAACGTGTTGAAAAAAGTGGTTTTCAAGAAATGCATTTCTTTAGAATAAAATGATATTATACTAAATTAATGACTAATAATATTTATTATATGAATTTAAATTAATAAAAAATATATTATCTGTAAATTTAATTTAATAAATTCCTCATTATGGGTTATTTTAATTAATTGAAAATGAGAAAGACTATGCACTTTAAAAGAGTTTTCTGAAAAAATGTCCTTTTAAGCCTAAGAATAAAATTATACTAAAATACGTTATAAAGATGATTAAACTGTAATAAATTGGAAGAAATAAAACCAAATAATAAATAGAAAAATTAAAATCTAATTATATGACTAATGGTATAATTAAATTAAATATTTTATTAAAAATTACATTTTAACAAAAATCGATATTTTTCACTATTCACTAAAAATCAATATTTTATAAAAAATGCCAAACATTCACCATTTGTTAATATTGATATGATTATTTCAAAAATTATTTTTATTTTATAAAATAAAATTTCTAAAATTTCCAAAAATTAATTGCAATATTTTCTCACAAATGCAATAAAAATCATATTTGAAGGAAACATATTTTTTATAGAATACAATTTTGTTATTAATAATGAGTATATAATTATTAGGAATTATTAATTAAATTTATATTTTTTAGTACCTATATATATATATAATAAAAATTTCAAAACTATTCATACCATTCGCTTTAACATATGGGTTATATCAATCTCATTTAAATAATAGTATTTTAATATTATATTACAGTTTGTTTAAACATATAATTACTTGATATATTAAGTAATTAGCATTGTATTATTTTAAAAAATTGGTGTAATATATAATTTCCTTTTCATTTAATATTTTTTTGAGTTTGAATAAAATTAATGTCAACATGGATGTTCAGAAAATAATGAATAATAAGGGTATTCTTGTCTTCGATGTTAAAAATTATCACACCTAGATGGATAGAGTGTTCCCTTCTCTTGTATCTATTATGTATGAAACTATTGAAGCTAAAAAATGGTTTTCCACCTTCTTATGAGGTGTTTCCCTTAAAATCTTTTTATAATAAGAATTCATATAATGTTTTTATTTCTAAGAATAATATTCTTTCCTAATTCTCACACAATGAGTTTCTATGTGTAAAAGTTATTCTAAAAGGTAAAGGGATAATGGACAAGATGAAGGAAATTTATAAAGGAAATAATAATTATAAAAGATATAATTTAATGGTATAGATGTTAAATGATTATGATATTAAAATGGGATAAGATTATTTTTTTTGTTACCTCTTTACAAGTGTTAATTTCATGTTAAGAAAGATAAGATATTTTAGTGATAAGTTTGAATATTTATAAATTGTTGAAAAAATTATAAAAATACTACCATATAAAATTCATTACATGATTTCATCATTAGAATATAGTTTTCCTAAAACTCTATATATTTTTTATCCGTATATAATTCTCCTAACTTATGAAATAAGGTGAGAAATGGTTATGATTAACAAATAAAATGTTGATTTAGAAATTTCTATAAAAGACACTAAGAAATAAAAATATATAAAAATTATCAAGTAATAATTCAGTGACTTTGAAACCAAGTATGAGGTATGTAAATAATTTAATGATTTTATGTCATTATTTTATAAATGGGTAAAATTATGTAGAGGTAATCACAATGTAAATTTACCACTATAGTTCTTTTTTGTGTGAAGCTATTGGATATTTCGTAGAAAACTGTCCATGGTGAATGGATGATGAAGAAAGTGATGAAAAATATGGAAATTCAAGATAAAACCTCAAGATAGAAGGTATTAAAATAAATTCTCTACACAAATAAAACATATAATAATTTCTCTAAATATAAATTGAAAAACTATTTGTTCAAGTATGATGAAGATGATGATAGAGAAGCGGAAGTTGAAAACTCCATTTGTGACATTAGTGAAAAATAAATTATTTAAAAATTGAATTATGAAAAGTTCACCAGTAAAGAAGTAAGTATCGCTGAATAAAAATAATAGGAAATTTGGATGGATTTTATGCATAAATGAATGCTGAGAGAATTTATCTAGAAGTTAGAGAAACATAAAAGATAGAACAAAAATTATAACAATGTATACCATTTAGAAACTACAAAAATAAATTCATTAAGAGAAATTAATGTTTCTAAAATAGATTATCAATCTTAAGAATAATCGTATTGCTATATAAAAACAACAATATAAAACATAAATAAAATTTAAAAAAGATTAAGAATTAATTTCCTCTTGTAGAATAAAATTATTGAAGTTTATTGAGAAATAAATATCATAAAAACATAATTTCAGAAGTTCATGATTGTTCTAAAAAGAGTTAACCACATAATGATCAACTTAATTCATCCAAAAAGTTAAATAAAAAGGATTAAGATGTTTAAAAAAATATATAAATTTAAAACTCCCATGTATGTAGTCAAAACAAGAAGAGTAGGAAATCTATAAATTTATTACATTTTGATGTGTAGAAAAAAACCTACTACAACTAGATATCTTGTTAAAGATGATAATAAATCCATGTATAAGTAGAATATGTCGAGTTTCTACCAAAACATTATACACATAAAATGTATTATTTGAATAGAAATAATGATTATATAAAACATATACAATGTTCTGAACCAAATATATGTTACATAGAAAAATACCATTTCTATAAATATTGATAAAACTATAGAGGCTATTGGAGTACTAAGATGAAGTGGTAATTTTATAAAAATACTAAAATTATCTTAGATTAACTATAGGTAGATTATGATGTGGACTCAACAAACTTAATGAGGAAAAACTAAGAAAGTTTGATTAAAGGGTGAAAATAGACTCCTAACTATTTTTTGAAATATGTGATCAGTTTGAACATATTTCTAAATTATTTCTTGTCATGTTATTAGAACAAAAATATTTATATACATTGTATCATGATTTTCATGAGATAGAAGAAAAGGAACAAAAAATCCATGTATTGTTCAATCTTCTCCCAATGATAAAAAAATCATAATTGTAAAAACCAAAACTTATCATTTAGATAAATTATATATTAACAGATGAATATTCCTTATATAACATAATAATCCACCTAATAATTGTTTAATCATAGTAAAATTGGAAATATAAAAACATAAACAACTTTTCCAAAATTTATCTATGCCATCTCTCACTATTTTCTACATAACCAGCATCCTTCTTATAAATATCATACATAGTACCTTTCATCATAACCTATGCAAAGGAAAGATAAGAAAGAGTGATCTCATTTTCACAATAAGGGTAATCAAAGTAGATATCCACTTATCATGAGCATAATGGTATATTAACATCAAAATAACATATTCAAATCATGCCCTACATATCAAAAATCATAATCATTTTTCATGGCATAAATCAAGTAAATTAATTTGACATGAATTTTAAAGTAATCACAAACCATGGGCTGTGTGAACATAACATTGGAAGAAGACATATAATTTTGGTGTACACATATACATAAAAAATAATATCTCTAGTAGTCATGACTCATTTGGAAACCAATCACAGTTGAATGGGTTAACTACCAAAACCATTTTAATAGAGAATCCTCAATAAAAATACCACCATAGTGGATATAGTATATTAATCAACTAGGTTCAATACCTATTCCATCCTAATTTATCTCAACAGATATCTATAATTAGACAATTCATTGGAATGAGATATTAGTCTCACCCATCACATAATGAAAATCATATGATTGACACATGATAATAAAACATTCATCATATTAGAAACCATGAAATGAAATAGGTTTCATAAATATTTCATCAAATAATAACTTTTAGAAATGAAAAATGTTTCCTAATAATTTCTTTATTTCCTCAAAGTGTAAATCATAGAAATATAAGTATGTTTCATATTAATTTTATCATGTTGTATCTAGTTGTGTAGAAATTGGTTAAATAAATATCATTTTATCATTAGCTTAAATAATCTATAGAATTATTTTAAATAGTATCAGTGGTTCATATCCTTATAAATAATATATAACATCAAAGGATTTTATCTTAGATGGAATGTGATTTTGAAATATCACTTAGAATATTTCTTGAGGAAAATAACCTTTCTTTTGAAATAACTATTTATAACTATAAATTTATAAAAAAATTGAAATCCTTTTCTTAGAAAATAAACATTGAAAACATTTAAAGGAATCATTCAAATGTTTATTTAAAACATTAATTGAGTAAAATATAATTTTCACATTGAAGAACATTTGTTTAAAAAACTAAATCATTTTTAAAATCATTTTCTTTAAAAATAAAAATTCAAACATAAAATTTAATATTTAAATAATCGAGATTCCATGAAGGTATAAAATTATATACATACTATACATGTTAAAATAAATATTTTCTTTTAAATTTTTGATAAAATAAATAATGGTATATTTTATAAAAATACATGAAGTTTCCTTTCAAGAAATTTTCTAAAATATAATTCGTGGGTAAAGTTGTATTTAATAAAACATTTATATAATGTTCAAAACATTTTTTAAATTATTTTTACAAAACATGGTTTTGGAAGACCACGGGTTTTCAACCGAATAGATAAATAAATGTGATTTTTTGTAAAAACATTCTTTTGAACATTTGAGTATATATAGAGAGGTACATTAAGGGAAACATTATTTTTTATCACATAAACCTAATCAAAAATTTCATGTGTTTTATGTGAGATAGATCATAATATTTCATAATTGGAAACATATTCGAAGATAATCACTATAAATGAGGAGATGGTATCATGAAACCCTTACAACTTTTCTAAAATTGAATCACAAGCCCCATGTTGGATTAAAAAGGAATTAATACTATAATATCATGATGAAAAATGAATTTAAGATATTAAATGACAAAAGGATTTTATATACACCTTGTAAAATAATATCTATGTATAACACAATATATGTTTCAATGAAAAAAAATTAATAAAAAAATCCCCTACCACATTGGTAACTTTTGAATTGTAAACCTAATTTCTATATCCTAGATATTCCATATATAATAAGAAATAAATTCCATCAAACTCAAAAATGATAATAAATAAGCCCAAAAAATACTAAAGAAAAATATTCAAAGAGGTGAGACCATGAAGGAAATCATTATCTCGTGAAGTAAAAATTGCTTCACAGACCACTACTATGCATGGCATTCTTCCATTTCACAAAGTGACCCACAAAAAATAGTTCATAGAATGAGGCAGTTCCACCAGTTCCAACAATAGAAACTAATTTTTTTTTGTATGTATGGGTGGTGATTTCTTCCACCATAAATAACCTTGTAAACTAAATTGTTTTCTGAAGAAGGTGGTGTTGCCGACACATGCAAATGAAACCACTTTCATTTTTAGGGAGTGTTGGTGATTTATCCCCTTGAGAATGACCCTTGAAACTAAATAGTTTTTTAAATAAGTTGGTTCCATCGTCAATCAAAACTGAATAAATTTTGTTTGTAGGACTAGGCTATGATTTCTTCCCCGCGAAGGATGGAATCTCCTCTGCAAATGATCACTCCCCGCTGACTATGTCATTCATGAGCTAGGAAACTGTACATGGGATCCTGCAAAAGATGCTCCATAGACCACTGTGGATGACTAACCATGACAGTATCTGGTCTACCTATCATCTATATAAATCCCTTGAGGGGGGCCAAAGAGAGGACTAGAGGCCATGGGATGGAATTGAAGAGAGTTTAAGTAGATGACTGTCGAGACAGAAAATAACTAGAACCTCTTGGATTTTTCCCTATAGGTAAAAATATTTCGCATAACAGTTAGAAGGAAATAAAAAATTATCTAGCCATTCATGAACTCAACCCCCCTTTTAGGAATCCATTCTATGGGGGAATAAAATGTATGACCCTTTGCAAACAAGAATCTCAAATAAGAAAAATCTATGTGAGCAGAAACCTAACCACACAACAACAACTCAAGGGGAGGAACTCGACCCCACACAACAACATGCTTCATAGGCAGAACCTAGAACCACATTAAAAAATTCTATGTGGGAGGATCCTAGGTTTGTATAGAATAACTATATGTATATGGTTCCTTCACTTGCATATCAAAATGCTATGAGCAGTGAACCCCATTCTGCCAAAGAACCTGCTACGTGGAATGAGAAGTCTTATGGAGTTCTACTCTATAGATCACATCACTCCCATCTGTTAGTTCATTGGTCCCCATGTTGTCCCCTCTGTGGACCTATCTAATAACATTAGTAGAAGTACCCTTCCAATGACACCTTACATATATGATAAGATTATTGTCCACATAAGTTTTTCATTTCGTGTTTATGTGCCTGTTGTAAGTAGAGTCACATATGTGACCTCTGAAATAAGGTGGACCCTCAGAATTGCCTTGGGTTTACACCCCATTTCTAATGAAGGATTAGACCTTAGGGTGATCAGCTGAACCTCCCCAGTCTGGGCGGTATAGAGGGGGTCCTAAATTCCTCTTTGTTTTATAGGGAAGATAATCCAACCCCAGCAGAACCAATTTTAGGGCATCCCTCCGGGAGTAAGACCCTATCCATTCTTACAAGAGGCAAAAAAAATTCACCTCTTTGCCTCCACCTAATACATATCCATATAGGTCACCAAATATGACTATCCTTGTTACCAAGATAAAATAAAGGGCATGCACACTCAATGCCCCTTCTCTCTATCTCTTTCCTTTATCACCTCATCCATCAGCAGACCGAATGGATTGGGTGATCTTCATATCTACTACTTCCTCTTGTTTCTCACATCGAGCATGACTCTTGTGGGCTTAGTGGTTAGTGGTAATCATGACATTATTACTAACCCAAAACTAAAATTGTCCTTCTACATGGATTTAATCCCCAAACATTATCTATATGTTCCAAATATACTATATAATTCCCAATCATATCTTCTAAAATGGGCCTCACAATCAGTATAAGTCCCATCGACACCCAAATCCAAGGGATTTCTATATAGATGTAATCCCCAACATCAATCCAAATGGGAATCCTTCTGAGTGTAAGTCCCAATCATTCCCCCTTGATTGGAAATATACCATTCATAAGTCCCAACACTTCCTGAAATACAGTGTTAGGTCCACTTGGATATATACCCTAATAGCGGGGGGAAGGGGGGATTTGGGTATGACAGATTAAAACAACATCCCCTTTTGATATTTTTTTCTCGTATAAAAAAACCCTCTTCCATCTCCTTCCTATTATAGAGTATGAATAAACCTAAAAGCATGCAGAAGACACAAAAATTGTTACTTGGTTCACCCTCACTGGGCTACGTCAAATAAGCATACACCGACAGTGTGCCGATGTACCAATTCCAGTATAAGCACACTTCTGTTTACAAGTTCGGAGCGGACTCACTGTCCCTCCGGGTTTACAACCGCTTACAATATGAAATGTCACTGCTCTCTCAACTGAAGTGTTCTCACTGCTTCTTCAAAAGATCCAGTCAAAATTTATAGACTTGTAGGTCCCTCTATTATCACTCTTGGAATATGTTTATTCAACTGTTGGTAGATGCTCTGTTGATGTACAACATTCAACCGCAGATGAATCTCACTTTGCACCGGGTGCATCGGACAACCCCATTTTTTACGGGCATCACTTACTGCACCTTGTGCGAAATTACTTTTCCTTTGGGGAAATACGATTTTAGCACAAGACCTATTTTACGTGCAACCTCCAAATTTTACACGCAGCCTCTACTCTCCCTTGCATGAAATCCACTTTTTGCACAACACCTCTTTTATGTGCAACACCTATTTTATGTGAAATTGACTTTTTTTTCACACAACTAGTTGTTTTACGCACAACCATAACTTTTCGCGCAACACCATACATTACATGCAAACTTAATGTTTATGCACAACTCCCTTGTGATCTTAAATTTCGTAAGCCACTAATTAGGTATTATCTAAGTCTTCAAATCATTTGAATGAGGAGGGTGATCACTTCATATTTATAGGCAAAATCAACACCTACGTGAAAACCCTTCTTTGGCATGTAATTCTCATTGAGCACGAAAAACACATCTTCCACGCAACACTGTATTTCGCACCATGATCAAATTTTTGATTCACCTCATGCCTTTTCAAATTTTGAAGCTTTTGATCTTGATACACCTCTTACACGAAAAACACTAATCCTCTATTTCGCGCACTGCGCCAATTTTTCACGCACCACAAAAAGTTTTCGCGCACGCTGCTATTTTTTCACACACCTCTTTAATTTTTTTTGCACCATGCAAATATTTCACACAACAATTTATTTTTCGTGCACCACTTAAATTTTATGTGCAATTCACATTTCCAAAAATGCATCTCTCCATTTTCTGATTTTAATGCCCAAAATATTGGTAAACACTAGAAAACAACACCACCTTATATTTGTTATTTTGTACCACCTACAGATTGTCCATTATTTTGTCAAGGATATTTAATCTAACATGGATAGCCCAAAAAATATCTCTTGAATCTGAAAAATCACCTTATAAACCCCCTTTGTCCGCAATTTAAACATCTTGGTCTGTGTTTTGAACAAACACAACACAGATGCCCACATCGTAAACAAACACAATCACCTCAAAAATGCTTCAATGATACCTTGAGGGTTTGTTTCCCAACAATATCCCCCTTTGGGTTTGTTGAAAAATCTTTTCATAACAATTCTATGCACTTTGATACCTCATTAAAGCTTTTTCAAGCTGCTACCACCATTCTCCTCTTGCAATACAGATAACAATCAAGGATTTAATCAACATATACTCTAAGCTCACATGAGGAATGCTTGGCATGAGAAACAAGAGTAAATAAAAATTTCATCAATGAATCCCTTAATTTATAACACCATATGTTGACACCAAACTGATATCAATTGTTGATGACACTCAAAAACCATTTGGGGATAGTTGGAATTCTTATGACACCATTCCAAAACCACTCTTCTGCTTTTATAACAATCTTTAGCTATCGTTACATCTATTCATTGATCGATCACTTCTAGCATCATCAGATGTAAAAGGCTCCCCCTATCTCATTTCTCTCCCCCAAACTCACCACTCCACCTATCAGCTTCTCCCCTTGTCTTTAAAAAAGAAATTTTTTTCTTCCTTAACCACAATTTCCCCTTTAGGATTCACTATTTCTAGCCCTTTGTAAAATAATTCAAAGGTCACTCCTTTGTGGTTTGTAAAATTGGAAAGAACACAGATTAATGCATGAGATAAAAACACACAATACCTTGGGGAGATAGGGTGGGGGCCCACATCCACATTTGTTCAGGTGTGGGGAGTCGACTGGACTCCCAGAGCAAGTCGATGCATCTCAAAAGCTTCCTTGGGTAAGACTTTCATCAAAATGTCTGCAACCTATAGTTCTGTAGGCACATACTTCAACTTCATTATTCCCGGATCAACCATCTCCCTGATAAAAGGATACTTTATCTCAATGTTCTTTGTCCTTGAGTGATGTACTGAATTATTGTTGATATTGATAGCACTTGAGTTATTGCACTAGATTCTGATAGGAGACATAACTTCAACTACCATATCATCAAGTTGCTGCTTCATCCACAATAGCTGTGTGCATGCTGGAGTGGCTGTAATATACTCATCTTCTGCGGTGCTTAATGAAATCCAATATTTCTTCTTTCTTATCCATGTAATACATTGTACACCAAGACAGAATGCACCTCCTGACGTTGAATTCATATTATCTTTTGAACCGGCCCGATCTACATTAGTATATCCCAATAACTCTGTCTGAGATTTCTCATTATACATCAAGATGAAGTCCAATGTTCCCTTGATATACCGAAGTATTCTTTTTCACTAAAAGAATTTGGGTTTCCTTGGGATTGCATTGATATTATGCTATTTGGAAGGTAGCGAAAACAATATTATGTCTCATCAATGTCAAGTATAATAAACTCCCAATAATTTTTCTATATTCTATGATATTAACTACCTTTCCATTATCATCTTTCGATAATTTCATTCAGGTAGCAATAAGAGTCTTCATCTCCTTGTAGTGTTCCATTAAAAATCATTTCAATACTTACATGGAATATTTAGCTTGAGAAATGAATGTTCTATTTCTTCATTATGTCACCTGTAGACCAGGAAAAATGTTACCTCTCCAATCATTGACATTTAGAACTCAGTTTTCACGAATTCAAAAAACTGTCTACATTGAGCTTCATCTGATCGACCAAATATTATGTCATCAACATAAACTAGGACCATCATACTTTGATTACTTTTTTTGTTGAAATATAAATTGTAATTAACTCCCCCACACTGAAGACCAAGCTTCTTCATGTACTTATCAATCCTTCAGTACCATGCTCTCGATTCTTGTTTCAGTCCATAAAACGCCTTCTTCAGTCTACAAACCTTGTTCTCATCCTCATGAATGAAAATTCCATCTGGATCCTCAATATACACTTCTTCCTCTATGAACCCATTCAAAAATACAGATTTGACATCCATCTGGAAAACATTGAACTTCCGTTGCACTACAATGGCTAGAAATAATCTGATTGTCTCTAGTCTTGAAACTACTGAAAATGTCTCATCAATGTTTATTCCCTCTATTGGGAGTATCTTGTGTACACTAATCACGCTTTGTTCCGAATACCTATAAAATCTTCATTCATCTTGTTGAAATTGACCCATCTAGTCCCGATGAAATTCTTATCTGTGGGCCTCAAAACAATCTCCCAGGTCTGATTCTTCTCAATCTGATCAAGCTCTTAAATCATTGCTTGAACACATTTTTCATCTTCAGCTACGTCAGTGAAGCATTTAAGCTCATCCTAAGATAGTAAAGATGTATACTTTAGTGAATTCATTATTATTTTCTATACTGGAGCTTATTGATAACCAATGATATTATACATGTCTATTTTAGCTTGAACCCTTTTTTTGTACAGATACAGATTTTACTTCCTTACGCTCATCATCATTATCTTTTTCTGAATCGATATCATCTACTTCTACTCCCCTTGAGTTTCTTTCATCCTCATCATTTTCATCAAGAAATTGTTCACTATGTTGTTGAATGATCTCCTCATTCTCCACTATAGTGAAATCCTTTCACTCAACTAATTTTCCCAGACTTTTTTTAAAGCATTTATATGCCTTCATTTTTCTGGAGTAGCCAAAAAATATACCTTCATCTCCTAATGACTAATATTTCCTATGTTTTTCCTTGTTGAGGATAAAGAACTTACTTCCAAATATTCAAAATTATTTCACTGTTGGATTCTTTCCATACCATATCTCGAACGGAGTCTCTCCTTCCTTCAAACACAACAAAGCCCTGTTAGAAATGTAGACTGATGTTAATACTGATTTCTTCTAAAATATCTCTGGTATGACTTTTTCAAAGGTAATCATTTTGGCCATGTTTTGGATGATATTATTTCTCCTTTCAACCACTCCATTCTATTGGGGAGTTATTACTGAGGAAACTTGGTGCCTTATCACAAGTTTCTCATGATATCCTTCCACTTGACTATTTGTGAATTCTGTACCATTGTCAGCACGAAGCTTCAAAATTCTCTGTCCAAGCATCCTTTCACACTCCCTCCAGTACTATTTTAGATAGATGAACACATCAAAATTATGGGAAATAACAAATAACCGTGCCATTCTTCTATAGTCATCAATAAAAAGAACATAATACCTCTTTCTGTCAATTGATTTTAGTGTGATAGGACCGCAAACATCAGTATGCACCAATTAGAGCACTCTTGTTGACTTCTTTTCCTTTGCCTTAAACATATTTCTAATGAGCTTCCCTTGTTGGCATGCATCGTATGTGTGGGAGAGGTCCCACTTCGAATTTTTTAAAAGAAAAATTGATAAACACATTTTTTTCATTTTAAAAGGATAAAGTGGATAATTTTAAAATATTAAAATATATAAGTTTAAAATATGTCCATAAAATATATTTATTTCACGTTTTAGTTCATTTTAACTGTTATATGTTTAGTTTAACCCCTGGTAAAACTATTTTCACCTTAACTGCTAATAAATATTCATAAAGTTTATAATAATAATTAAGAAAAAAAAGAAGTTGAAATTATTGTATAATATAAATTAAGATTATTAAAAATATTTCAATCATTTTACCAAATTAATTTCACATATTGTTCAAATTTTATTTCTATAAAAAACCCATAAATGTGATAAAAATGTGGTTTTCAAGAAATGCATTTGTTGAGAATAAGATGATATGATCTTCAATTAATGACTAATAATATTTATTATATGAATTTAAATTAATAAAAAAAATATTATCTATAAATTTAATTTAATCCATTCCACAATATGGGTTATTTTAATTAATTAAAAATGCGAATGATTATGCACTTTAAAAGAGTTTCCTGAAAAAATGTTCTTTTAAGCTTAAGAATAAACTTATACTAAAATTCGTTATAAAGATGATTAAAATGTAATTAATTGGAAGAAATAAATCCAAATAATAAATATAAATATTAAAATCTAATTATACGATTAATGGTATAATTAAATTAAATAATTTATTAAAATTAAATTTTTACAAAAATCAATATTTTTCACTATTCGTTGAAAAATCATTATTTTCTAAAAAATTCCAAATATTCACCATTAGTTACTATTTATATGATTATTTGAAAAATTATTTTCATTTTATAAAATACAATTTCTAAAATTTCCAAAAATTAATTATAATATTTTCTCACAAAATCAATAAAAACCATATTTGAGGGAAACATATTTTTTATAGAATAAAATATTATTATTAATTTTGAGTATATAATTATTAATAATTCATAATTAAATTTAAATTTATTAGGACATATATATATATATTTAATAAAATTTTCAAAACTATTCATACCATTCAGTTTAACATATGGGTTATATAAATAACATTTAAATAATAATAGTTTAATATTATATAATGGTTTGTTTAAGCATTGAATTACATGATATATATCATACTGATCACTATGTTATTTTAAAAAATTGATGTTTTATATAATTTTATCTTCATTCAATATTTTTTTGGGTTTGAATAAAATTAATGTCAACATGGATGTTCAGGAACACAATGAATAATATGGGAATTCTTGTCTTTGATTTTAAAAATTATCACATCTAGATGGATAGAGTGTTCCCTTCTCTTGTATCTATTATTTATGAAACTATTGAAGAAAAAAATGGTTTTACTCTTTCTTATGAGGGTTTTCCTTTAACATATATTTATAATAAGAATTCATATAATGATTTTATTTGCAATAATATTATTCTTTCCTAATTCTCAAACAATGAGTTTCTAAGTATTAAAGGTATTCTAAAAGATAAAGGAATCATAGACAAGATGAATAAAATTTATAAAGGAAATAATAATTATAAAAGATAAAATTTAATGGTATAGATGTTCAATTATGATTATATTAAAATGGGATAAGATTAATTTTTTGGTTACCACTTTACAAGTGTTAATGACATGTTAATTAAGATAAGATATTTTAGTGATAAGTTTGAATATTTATAAAATGTTGAAAAAATTATAAAAATAATACCCTATAAAATTAATTACATTGTTTCATCAATAGAATATAGTTTTCCTAAAACTCTATCTATTTTTTATCTGTATATAATTCTTATAACCTGTCAAATAAGGTGAGAAATGGTTATGATTTTCAAATAAAATGTTGCTTTAGAAATTTCTATAAAAGACACTAAGAATGAAAAATATATGAAAATTATCAAGTAATAATTCCAGGACTCTAAAACCAAATATGCGGTATATAAATAATTTAATTATTTTATGTCATTATTTTATAAATGGGTAAAATTAGGTAGAGGTAATTACAATGTAAATTTACAACTATAGTACTTTTTTGTGTGAAACCATTGGATATTTCATAGAAAATTGTCCATGGTGAAAGGGTGATGAAAAAAGTAATGAAAAATATGGAAATTCAAGATAACAACTCAAGATAGAAGGTATTAAAATAAATTATCAAAAAAATGGAACATATAAAAATTTCTCTAAATATAAATGGAAAAACTATTTGTTCAAGTATGATGAAGATGATGATAGAGAAGTGGAAGCTGAGAACTCCATTTGTGACATCAGTGAAAAATAAATTATTTAAAATTCGAATGATGAAAAGTTAACTGGTAAAGAAGTAAGTATCAATGAATAAAAATAAGAGGTTATTTTGATGGATTTTATGAATAAATGAATAATGAGAGAATTTATCTTGAAGATAGTTAAAGAAAAAATATATTACAATAATTATAACTAATAATATCATTTAGAAAAAACAAAAAATAAATTCATTAAGAAAAATCCATGTATCTAAATTAGATTATCAATCTTAAGAATAATCTTATTTCTATTTACAAACATTAACAGAAAACATAAATAAAATTTAAAAAAGAATAAGAATGAATTTCCTCTTGTTGAAAATAATTAGTGATTTTTATTGTGAAATTAATAACATATAAACATAATTTTAGTAGTTTATAACTATTCTAAAAAGAGAAAACCACATAATGATCCACTAAATAAATACAAAAAGATTAATAAAAAGGTTTAAGATGTTTAAAAAAATGTAAATTTAAAAATCCAATCTATATAGTCAAAAAAAGAAGAGTGGAAAATCTATAAATTTAATAAGTTTTGATGTGTATAAAAAAACCTACTACAACTAGATTTATTGTTAATGATAATAATCAATCCAAGTATTAGTAGAATATGTCGAGTTTCAACCAAAACTGTATACATAAAAAATGTATTATTTGAATAGAAATAATGATTATGTAAAATAGATACAATGTTCTGAACCAAATATATGTTACATAGAAAAATAATCTTTTTATAAATATATATGATAATATAGAGGCTATAGGAATACCGAGATGATGTGGAAATTTTATAAAAAATACTACAATTAATCTTAGATAAACTATAAGTATATTATAATGGGGATTAAACCAAAAAAATGAGAAAAACCTAAGAATGTTTGATTAAAATGTGAAAATAGATTATTAACTATTTTTGTTTTTTGAAATATGTGATCAGTTTGAACATATTTATAAATGATGTCTTGTAATGTTATTAGAACAAAAATATTTATATACATTGTATCGCTATTTTCATGAGATAAAAGAAAAGGAAAAATAAATCCATTTATTGTTCAAACATCTCTCATTGATAAAAAATCAGAATTGTAAAAACCAAAACATATCATTTAGAAAAATTATATATTAACAGATGAATGTTTCTTAAATAACATAATTATCCACATAATAATTGTTTAAGAATTATAAATTTTGAATATAAAAACATGAACATCTTTTCTAATAGTTATCTATGCCATCTCCCACTATTTTCTTCAGAACCTGCACCCTTCTTGTAAATATCATACATAGTACCTTTCAGCATAACCTATGAAAAAGAAAGATAAGAAAGAGTAAGATCAATTTCACATTAATGGTAATAAAGGAATATATCAACTTATCATGAGAATAAGTTTATAAGAACATATAAATAACATTTTAAAATCATTCCCTATATATCAAAAATCATAATCATTTATCATGGAATAAATCATGGAAATTCATTTGACCTGAATCGTAATGTATTTACAAACCATGGGCTGTGAGAACATAGCATTGGAAGAAGACATATATTTTTGGCATACACATATGCATAGAAAATAATTTCTCTAGTAGTCATGACTCATTTAAAAACCAATAATAGTGGAATGGGTTAACTACCAAAACCATTTTATTAGAGAATGTTCAATCCAAATACTACCATAGTTGATATAGTCCATTAATGAACTAGGTTCAATACCTATTCCTTCTGTATTTATCTCAATAGATATCTATCATTATACAATTCATTGGAATTTGATATAAGTCCCACCCATCACATAATGAAAATCATATGTATGCCATATGATCATAAAACATTCATCATATTAGAAACCATGAAATGAAATATGTTTCATAAATATTTCATCAAATAATAACTTATAGAAATGAAAAATGTTTCATAATAATTTCATTATTTCATCAAAGTGTAAATCATTGATATAGAAGCATGTTTCATATTAATTTTTTCATGTTGTAACTATTTTTGAATAAATTGGTTAAATAAACATTATTTTTGCACTAGTGTAAAACATCAATAGAATGATTTTAAATGGTATCAGTGGTTCATATACTTAGTAATAATATATAACATCAATGGATTATGTCTTAAATTGAAAGTTATTTTGAAATATCACATAGAATATTTCTTGAGAAAAATAACTTTTCTTTAGAAATCAGTTTTTATAACTACAAATTTTTGAAAAAATTTAAATCCTTTTCATAAAAAATAAAAAATAAAAACATATACAGGAATCATTAAAATGATAATTTAAAACCTTAATTGAGTAAAATATAATTTTCACATAGAAAAACACTTGTTTTAAAAATTAAAACAATTTTAAAATCATTTTATTTAAAAATATCAATTCATACATAAAATTTTATATTTAAATAATCGAGTGTCCATGATGGTATAAAATTATGTACATACTATACATGTTAAAATAAATATTATCTTTTAAATTTTTGATAAAATCAATAAAGGAATATTTTATAAAAAGACATGAAGTTTCCTTTCAAAAACAATTGTAGAAAATATTTCGTGGGTAAAAATGTATTCAATAAAACATTTATATAATGCTAAAAACTTCTTTTAAAATATTTTCACAAAACATGGTTTTGGATGACAACGGGTTTTAAATCGAAGAGATAAATAAATATGATTATTTGTAAAAACATTATTTTTAACATTTGAGTACATAAAGAGAGGTAAATAATGGGAAAAATTAATTTTCATGACATAAACATAATAAAAAAAATTCATCTGTTTCATGTGAGATAGATCATAAGATTTCATCATTAGAAACATAATCATAGAAAATCTCTATAAATGATGAGATGGTATCATAAAACCCTTACCAATTTTCTAAAATTGGATCAAAAACCCCATGTGAGAACAAAAAGGAATTAATACTATAATATCATGATAAAAAATGAATTTAAGACATTAAATGAGTAATGGACATATATACACGTTGTAAAATAATATTGATGCATAATGCAACATATGTTTCAAAGAAACAAAATTGATAAAAAAATCCCCTACCACATTGGTAACTTTTGAATTGTAAATCTCATTTTTAGATCCTATAAATTCTATATATAAGAAGAAATAAATTCCATAAAACTAAAAAATGATTATAAATATGGCCAAAAAATATTGATGAAAAATTTTCAATGAAGTGGGACCATGTTGGAAATCATTATCCCGTAAAACTCAAATTGCTTCGCAGACCACTACTATGCATGGCATTATTTCATTTCACAATGCACCCAAGAAAAAATAGTTCATAGAGGGAGGCAGTTCCACCGGTGCCCACAATAAAAACTATTTTTTTGCAAGGATGGGTGGTGATTTCTTCCACCATAGATAACCTTGTTAACTAAATAGTGTTATAAAGGAGGTAGTGCCACCGACACATGCGAATGAAACCACTTTCATTTTTAGGGAGTTTTAGTGATTTCTTCACTTGTAAATGACCCTTGGAACTAAATAGTTTTTTAAATAAGGTGGTTCCATCATCAATCAAAACTAAAAAAATTGATTGCAGGGCAGGTCTATGATTTCATCACCACAAACGATGGCCTCTCCTTCGCAAATGATCACTCCCTGCTGACTAAGTCATTCGTGAGCTAGGGAACCGTACTTGGGATCCTGCAAAACATGCCTCATAGACCACTGTGGATGACTAACCATGGCGGTATCTGGTCAACCTATCTTCTATAAAAATCCCTTGAGGGGGACCAAAGAGAGGACTAGAGGCCATGGGGCTGAATTAAAGAGAGTTCAAGTAGATGAGCGATGAGGCACAACTAAAACTAGAACCTCTTGGATATTCCCAGTAGGTAAAAATCTTTGGCATAAAAGTTAGAAAGAAATAATAAGTTATCTATCCATTCATGAACTCAAACCCCATTTAGGAATCCATTCTATGGGTGAATAAAATGTATGACCCTTAGCGAACAAGCATCTCAAATAAGAAAAATCTATGCGAGCAGTACCCTAACCACAAAACAAAAACTTAGGGGGAGGAACTCGACCCCACACAAGAACATGCTTCATAGGTAGAACCTAGAACTACAATAAAAAATGCTATGTAGGAAGATCACAGGTTCGTGTAGCATAGCTATACATAGACGTTACCTTCCCTCACATATCAAAATGTTATGAGGAGTGAACCCCATCCCGCCCGAGAACCTGCTACGTGGAATGAGAAATCCAAGGGAGTTCTACTCTCTAGATCACATCACTCCCATCTGTTTGGTCATTGGTCCCCATATTGTCCCCTCTGTGGACCAGTCTAATAACATTAGTACAAGTACCCTTCCAATGTAACCTTACATATATAATAAGATCACTACGGGAAAATGTGGATTTAGCGGTGGGTTTTTTCAATTTTGGCGGCGTTTTAAACCACCTCTAAATCGATTGGCGGCGGATTTGAAAAACCGCCGCTAAATTGTGCGTCGTGAAACTACTCGTCGTGGTTTTTAGAACCGTCATAGAATGTTTCGTGATGGATTTTTAGCGGAGGTTTTTTATTTATTTTATTTTTTTAAATGATTTTTTTATTTCTTTTAATTTTTTTTCATTTTTTTTAGTGTTTTTATTTATTTTATTTATTTTATTTATTTATTTCGTATTTTATTTATTTATTCATATTTATTTTATTTATTTATTTTATTTTTTATTTATTTATTCGTATTTTATTTATTTATTTGTATCTATTTTTTTTATTTATTTTTTATTTTATTTATTTATTTCATATTTTATTTATTTATTTTATATTTTATTTATTTATTTTATATTTTATTTATTTATTTTCTATTTTATTTATTTATTTCATATTTATTTTATTTATTTCGTATTTATTTTATTTATTTCATTCAATTCGCATTACTTTATTTACTTTATCCATGCATGCATGCACATGCCCATGCCAATGCCCATGCCCATACCCATGCCCATGCCCATGCCCATGACCATGCCCATGCCCATACCCATGCGCATGCAATATAAGGAAATACTACGTTTGGAGAGATTTGAATCCCTAACCACTTTCATATTTTCCAAATACTTTACCACTCCAACTAACTCGTCATGTGGGTAACAAACAGAATTTAATATACTTATATATACTAATTTAAAAAACAGATAATACAAAACTAATAGATATAAACTCATGAATAATAAAACAATAATCAATAATCAATAATTAATAACCAACAATTAATAATTAATAATTATTCATTTATTAGTTATTTATTAAGTTACTTATTATTATTTACTATTTATTATAATCAATAAAAAATAAATTATAATAATATTTACATAAATTATAGAATTATGAAATGAAAATAATAAAATAATAAAATTATAAAATTAAAAGAATAAAGAATAAACAATAAATAATAAATAATATCTCATAAATAATAAATAAAAAACAATAAATAACAAACAATCAACGATAAACAACAAATAATGAATAATAATAAACAAATAATAAATAATAAATAATAAATAATAATAAATAATAAATAATAAATAATAAATACTAAATCATAAATAAGAAACAATAAATAATAATATATAATAATAAACAATAAATAATAGATAATAATAAATAAACAATAATAAATAATAAATAATAAATAATAAATAATAAATAATAAATAATAAATAATATATAATAAATAATAAATAATAAATAATAATAAACATATAAAAAATAATAATAATATATAATATATAATATATAATAATATATAACAATAAATAATAAATAAAAAACAATAATTAATAATTAAAAATTAATAAATAAGAATAAATAATAATAAATAAATAATAATGAATAATATTAAACAAATAATAAATAATAAACAAATAATAAATAATAATAATAAATAGTAAATATTAATAAATAATAAATAATAAATAATAATAAATAATAAATAATATATAACAAAGAATGAATAATAAATAAAAAATAACAAATATTAAATAATAATAAACAAATAATAATTAATAAATAAAAATAATAAATATAAATAAAAATAATAAATAATAAATAATAAATAATAAATAATAAATAATAAATAATAAATAATAAATAATAAACAATAATAATAAATAATCAATAAAAAACATTAAATAATAATAAGTATTATAAAAGAAATAATAATAAATAACAATTATAAATAATAATAAATAGTAAATAATAAATAATAAACAATAATAAATGATAAATAATAAAAAATAAAAAATAAAAAATAATAATATATAATAAATAACAAATGACAAAAAACAAATAATAAATAATAAATAATAAATAATAAATAAATAAATAATAATAATAATAAGTAACACATAATGAATAGTTACAATTAAAGAGATAATAAATAATAAATAATAAATAATAAATAATAAACAACAATTAATAATAAATAATACTACATAAATAATAATTAATAAATAATAAAATAATAAATAATAAATAATAAATAATAAATAATAAATAATAAATAATAATAATAAATAATAATAATAAACAATAAATAATAAATAATAAATAATAATAATAATAAATAACACATAATTAATAATTATAAATAAATAATAAATAATAAACAATAAATAATAAATAATAGACAATAAACAATAAATAATAAATAATAAATAATAACAAATAAATAATAATATATGATATATAATATATAATATATATTATATAATATATAATATGTAATTTATAATATATAATATATAATATATAATATATAATATATAATATATAATATAAAATATATATTATATAATATATAATAAATAATAAATAAAATAATAATAATAATAATAATAATAAATAATATATAAAAACAATAAATAATAAATAATAAATAAATTTAAATAATAAATAAATATAAATAGTAAATAAATATAAATAATAAATAATAAATAACCATTAACAAAAAATAGATAATAAATAAATTACAGTATATTATAAATAAATTAAAGTATATTATAAATAATAAATAATAAATAATAAATAATAAATAACAAACCCGATACCAACTAAAAAGGCCATAACTTATGATCCAGGAGTCCATGTGGGCGCCGTGACTAGTCAAACTGAATCTCATATAATGAACTATGATCTGGCAGGTGGAGGAGTCCAAAAGGACATGCGGATCGAAAGTTAGGTCTGTTTGAAGAAAAGTTCGACAAGACACTGGTGACAGAAATGGGGTTTCAGAGGCCATCAGAGGGGTTTTGGGGTCGCAAAACACGATATAAGCATGCTTGTTTCTAATTAGTGCATATCTCTCTTCGTTGGCTTTGATTTGATATGTAGTAGATCCCAAACGAACACCTGGAGCGAAATTTATGGCAGTTTGAAGTTGGAGACATTTTTTCTACATTTTTATAACTCTAATATCATCGACACCTCAGACCGTCTCATGGTTTTGATTATACATGCCTCTTAATCTTTTCATAAGATTTGATTTGATTGGTCATGGTGCTCCAATGGATGCCCAGATCAAATGTTATGGGCATTTTACTGATTTTGGGGTTTCTCATGTTTTTTTTTTTCCTTTCATTTTGTTGCGGTTTTACCCAAACCGCCCCTATTTCGTGGTGGTTTTTCAAAAACCACCACTAATCCTCGAAAAAATTTAATTTTTTTTTAAAAAATAAAAAATCAAGCCATTTCGCAACGGTTTAAAAACCGCCGCGAAATGGCGGCACAAAAAACATTTAGAGGTGGTTTTTAAATCCGCCATGAAAAAACAGCTGCGAAATGACTATTTTCTTGTAGTGTCACTTCATATTTATAGGCAAAATCTACCCCTACATGAAAACCCTCCTTTCGCGTGTAATCCTCATTGATCACAAAAAACACATCTTCTGTGCCACACTGTATTTCGCACCAGGCTCCAATTTTTCATGCACCTCATGCCTTCTCCAATTTTGAATCTTTTGATCTTGAAACACCTCATACGCAAATTACACTAATTCTCTATTTCATTCACCACGCCAATTTTTGAAGCACCATAAAACGTTTTCGCACAGGCTTCTAATTTTTCACGCACCTCTTTATTTTTTCGCGCACCATGCAAATATTTCTCACAACAATTTATTTTCCGCGCACCACTTAAATTTTACGCGCAAGTCCCATTTCCAAAAAGGGAACTCTCCATTTTCTGATTTTCAAGCCCAAAAATTTGGCAAACACTATAAAAATGGGCCACCTTGTATTTGTTCTTTTGTACCACCTCTTGATTATCCATTCATTTGTCAAGGCTATTTAATCAAACATGGATAGCCAAAAATATCTCTTGAATCTGACAAATCACTTTGTAAACCCCCTTTGTCACCAATTTATACATCTTGGTCTATTTTTTAAACAATCACAACATGGATTCCCACATTATCATCAAACACAATCAACTCAAAAATTCTTTAATGATACATTGAGGGTTTTTCCCCAACAATATCCCCCTATGGGATTGTTGAGAACTCTTTTCATAACAATTCTCTGCACTTTGATACCTTATTAAAGCTTCTTCCAGCTGCTAGCCCCATTTAGCTCTTCGATACAGATAATGATCAATGATTTACTTATCATATACTCTAAGATCACACGAGGAATGCTTGTCACGAGAAAAAAGAGTAAATAAAGAGTTCATCAATGAATCCCTCCATTTATAACACCAGATGTTGACACCAAACTGTTACCAATTGTTGATGCCACTCTAAAACCAATTGGTGATAACTGGATATCTTCTGACACAATTCCAACATCACTCTTCTGCTTTTATCACGATCATCAGTTCCCGTGATATCTATTATTTGATCGATCACTTCTAGCATCTTCATATGTAAAATGCTCCCCCTATCTCATTTCTCTCCCCCTGACACATGGCTCCACCTGTCTGCTTCTTCCCTTGTCTTTGACAAAGACATTTTTTCTTCCTTAGACACAATTTCCACTTGAGGAGTCACTGCTTCTCCCCCTTTTGTCAATGAATTCAAAGTTCACTCCTTTGTGGTACGCAACATTGGAAAGAACACAGATTAGTTCATGAGAGAAAAACACACAATACCTTGGGGAGAGGGGGTGGGGGCCCACATCCACACTTTTTCATGTGTGGGGAGTTGACTGGACTCCTAGAGGTAGTTGATGCCGCTCAAAAGCTTCCTTGGGTAAGGCTTTCATCATAATGTCAGCAACCTATAGTTCTGTAGGCACATACTTCAACTTCGTTATTCAATGGTCAACCTTCTCCTTGATGAAATGATTCATTATCTCAATGTTATTTTTCCTTGAGTGATGCACTGAATTTTTGCTCATATTGATAGCACTTGAGTTGTCACATTGGATTCCGATAGGAGACATCACTTCAACTCCCATATCACCAAGCTTCTGCTTCATCCACAATAAATATTTGCATGCTTGAGTGGTCGAAATATACTCAGCTTCATGGTGCTTAATGAAATTCAATCTTTCATCTTGCTTATCCATGAAATACATAGTCCACCAAGATAGAATTCATCTCCTGACATTGATTTCCTATCATCCGTTGAACCGGACTAATCTACATCTGTATATCCCAATAGCTCCGTCTGAGATTTCTCATTATACATCAAGTCGAAGTCCACTGTTTACTTGATATACCAACGTATACTTTTCATTTGAACAATGTGGGTTTCCTTGGGATTTATTTGATTTTATGCTGCTTGGAAGGTGGCGAAAAGAATATCAGGTCTTGTCACTGTCAGGTACAATAAACACCCCATCATTTTTCTATATTCTATGATATTAACTGTCATTCCATTATCATCTTTTGATAGTTTCATCCGGGTAGCAATTAGAGTCTTCATCTCCTTGTAGTTTTCCATTCCAAATATTTTCAAAACTTCCTTGGAATATTTAGCTTGAGAAATGAATGTTCCATTTATTCTTTGTGTCACCTGTAGACCAAGAAAAAATGTTACCTCTCCAATCATTGACATTTAGAACTCACTTTTCATGAATTCCGAAAATAGTCTACACTGAGCTTCATCTGATCGGCCAAATATTATTTCATTGACATAAACCAGGACCATAATCCTTTGATTACTGTTGTTGTTGAAATATAGATTGTAATCAACTAACCCACACTGAAAAAAAGATTCTTCAAGTTCTGATCAATCCTTGAGTACCATGCTCTTGGTGCTTGTTTCAGGCCATACAATTCCTTCTTTAGTCTGAAAACCTTGTTCTCATCCTCATGAATGAGAAATATATCTGGATGCTCAATATACACTTCTTCCTCCAGGAACCCATTCAAAAATGCAGATTTGACGTCCATCTAGAAAACATTGAACTTCTGTTGCACTATAATGGATAGAAATAATCTTATTGTCTCTAGTCTTGCAACCGGTGGAAATGTCTCATCAACATATATCCCCTCTATTTGGGATTATCCTTTAAACACCATTCATGATTTTCTTCGAATCACTATGCAATTTTCATTCATCTTGTTGCGATTGACCCATTTATTCCCAATAAAATTCTTATCTACGGGCCTCAAAACAATCTCCCAGCTCTGATTCTTCTCAATCTGATCAAGATCTTCATTCATTGCCTGAACCCAGTTTTCATCTTTAGCTGCATCAGTGATGCATTTCGGCTCAACCTAAGATAGAAAATATGTCTACTGTAGTGAATTCATTCTCTTTTTCTGAACTGGAGGTGATTGATCCCCAATGATATTCTACCTTTCAATTTTATCTTGAATCATTGGTTTTTGTGCAGATACAGATTGTACTTCCTCATGCTCATCACCATTATCTTCTTCTGAATCAACATCATCTACTTCTGCTCCCCCTGCGTTGCTTTATTCCTCATCACACTCATCAGGAAATTTTTCAATGTCCTGTTGAATGATCTACTCATTATCCACTACCATGACATTCTTTCTCTCAACTACTTTTCACAGTCTTTTGTTAATGCATTTATGTGCCTTACTTTTTCTGTAGTAGCCAAGGATTATACCTTCATATCATGGGGACTCATATTTCCTATGTTTTTCCTTGTTGAGGATAATGCACTTACTTCCAAATATTCAAATGTATTTTACTGTTAGATTATTTACATACCACATCTCATATAGAGTCTTTCCTTTATTCAAACACAGCAGAGCCCTGTTAGAAATATAGATCGATGTCAACAATGCTTCCTTATAAAATTTCTCTGGTAGGTATTTTTTCAATGGGAATCATTCTGACCATGTTTTTGACGATCCTATTTATCCTTTCAACAACTCCATTTTGTTGGGGAGATCTTACTGAGGAAACATGATGCCTTATCCCATGTTTCTCAGAATATCCTTCTACTTAATTATTTGTTAATTTCGTACCATTTTTAGTATGATGCTCCAAAATTCTCTATCCAAGCATCCTTTCACACTCTCTATTGTACTGTTTTAAGTAGGTGAACACATCTGAATTATGGAAAATAACAAAAACCCATGACATTCTGCTATAGTCATCAATGAAAAGAACATAATATCTCTTTATGTTAATTGATCTTGGTGTGATAGAACCACAAAAATCAGCATGAATCAATTAGAGAACTATTTTGACTTCATTTCCTTTTCCTTAAACGTATTTCTGATTAATTTCCCTTGTTGGCATGCATCACACGTGTGGGAGAGGGCACACATGGAATTTTTGAAAAGAAAAATTGATAAACATGTTTTTCACATTTTAAAAAGATAAAATGGGTAATTATAAAATATTATAATCTATAAGGTCAAAATATGTCAATAAAATAGATTTATGTCACGTTTTAGGTCATTTTAACTATTATATGTTTAGTTTAACCCCCGCTAAACCTGTTTTCACCTTAATTGCTAATAAATATTCATATAGATTATAAAAGAAATTATGACATAAAAATAAGTTGAAATTGAATGCATAATATAAATTATGATTATTAAAAATATTTTAATAATTTTACCAAATTAATTTCACACATTTCTCAAAATTTATTTCTATACAAAACACATAAACGTGATGAAAAAGGTGGTTTTCAAGAAATGCATTTGTTGAGAATAAGATGATATTATCTTAAATTAATGACTAATAATATTTATTATACAAATTTAAATTAATAAAAAATAAATATTATCTATAAATTTAATTTAATCCATTCATCATTATGGGTTATTTTAATTAATTGAAAATGATAATGATTATGCACTTTAATAGATTTTCTGGAAAAATGTGCTTTTAAGCCTCAGAATAAACTTATACTAAAATTAGTTATAAAGATTATTAAAATGTAATAAATTGGATGAAATAATGCCAAATAATAAATATAAAAATTGAAATCTAATTATTTGATGAATGGTATAATTAAATAAAATAATTTATTAAAAATGACATTTGTACAAAATCGATATTTTTCACTATTCACTAAAAAATCAATATTTTCTAAAAAATGCGAAATATTCATCATTATTTAATATTGATATGATTATTTCAAAAATTATTTTCATTTTATAAAATAAAATTTATAAAATTTCATAATATTAAATGTAATATTTTCTCACAAAAGCAATAAAAATCATATTTGAAGGAAACATATTTTTTATAGAATAAATTATTGTTATTAATGTTGAGTATATAATTATTAAGAATTCATAATTAAATTTATATTTATTAGGAACTATATATATATATAAATTTAATAAAATTTTCAAAACTATTCATACCATTCGGTTTAACATATGGGTTATATCAATCACATTTAAATAAAAATATTTTAATATTATATAACGGTTTGTTTAAACATAGAATTACATGATATATACGGTACTGAGCATTGTGTTATTTAAAAAAATTGTTGTTTTATATAATTTTCTCTTTATTTAATATTGTTTTGAGTTTGAATAAAATTAATGTCAACATGGATGTTCAGAACACAATGAATAATATGGATATTCTTGTATTTGATGTTAAAAAATATCACATCTAGATTGATAGAGTATTTCCTTATCTTGTATCTATTATCTATGAAACTATCGAGGGAAAAAAAGGTTTTCCTCCTTTTTATGAGTGTTTTACCTTAACATATATTTATAATAAGAATTCATATAATGATTGTATTTCCAAGAATACTATTCTTTCCTAATTCTCAAACAATAAGTTTCTAAGTGTTAAAGGTATTCTAAAATGTAAAGGAATCATAGACATGATGAAGGACATTTATAAAGGAAATAATAATTATAAAAGATTAAATTTAATGGTATAGAAGTTCAATTATGATGATATTAAAATGGGATAAGATTATTTTTTTGGTTACCTCTTTAAAAAGTGTTAATGAAATGTTAATAAAGATAATATATTTTAGTGATATGTTTCAATATTTATAAATTGTTGAAAAATTTATAAAATTACTCCAATATAAAATTCATTACATGGTTTAATCATTATAATTATGTTTTCATAAAACACTATCTATTTTTGATCTTTATATAATTCTCTTAACTTATGAAATAAGGTGAGAAATGGTTATTATTAACAAATAAAATGTAGCTTTAGAAATTTCTATAAAAGACACTAAGAAAGAAAAATATATGAAAATTATCTAGTAATAATTCAGTGACTCTGAAACCAAATTTGAGGTATGTAAATAATTTAATGATTTTATGTCATTATTTTATAAATGGGTACAATTAAGTAGAGGTAATTACAATGTAAATTTACTAATATAGTGCTTTTTTGTGTTAATCCATTTGATATTTCATAAAAAATTGTCCATGGTGAAAGGATGATGAAGAAAGTGATGAAAAATATGTAAATTCAAGTTAACACCTCAAGATAGAAGGTATTAAAATAAATTATCTAAACAAATGGAACATATCATAATTTCTCTAAATATAAAAGGAAAAACTATTTGTTCATGTACGATGAAGATTATGATAGAGAAGTGGAAGCTGAAAACTCCATTTGTGACATCAATGATAAATAAATTATTTAAAAATTGAATGATGAAAAGTTCACCAGTGAATAAATAAGTATCTATGAATAAAAATAAAAGGATATTTGGATGGATTTTATGCATAAATGAATTCTGAGAGAATTTATCTCGAAGATAGAGAAACATAATATATAGAACAATAATTCTAAAAAATTATACCATTTAAAAACAACAAAAAAATAAATTCATTAAGAGAAATCCATGTTTCTAAAATAGGTTATAAATCTAAAGAATAATCTTATTGCTATATAAAAACATCAATAAAAACATAAATAAAATTTAAAAAATAATAATAAATAATTTTCTCTTGTTGAATAAAATTAGTGAAGATTATTGAGAAATAAATAACATAAAAAAACAATTTTAGAAGTCTATGATTGTTATAAAAAGAGTAAACCATATAATGATCAAAATAATTCATCCTAAAAGTTTAATAAAAAGGATTAATATGGTTGAAAAAAATATTAATTTAAAAATCCCATATATGTTGTCAAAACAAGAAGATTAGGAAATCTATAAATTTCTTAAGTTTTGATGTGTAGAACAAAACCTACTACAACTAGATATCTTGTTAAGGATGATAATAAATAGAAGTGTAAGTAGAATATATCGAGTTTCTACCAAAACATTTTACACAAAAAATGTAGAATTTGAATAAAAATAATGATTATGTAAAACATATACAATGTTCTGAACCAAATATAAGTTACATAGAAAAATACTCTTTCTATAAATATTGATGATACTATAGAGGCTATAGGAATACCGAGATGATGTGGTAATTTTATAAAAAATACTACAATTAATCTTAGATGAACTAAATGTAGATTATGATGGAGATTCAACCAACTTAATGAGGAAAACCTAAGAAATTTTTATTAAAGGGTGAAAATATATTTCTAACTATTTTATTTTATTGAAATATGTGATCAGTTTGAACATATTTATAAATGATGTCTAGTAAGGTTATTAGAAAAAAAATATTTATATACATTGTATCAAGATTTTCATGATATAGAAGAAAACGAACGAAAAATTCATTTATTGTTCAAAAATCTCTCAATCATAAAAAAATCAGTATTGAAAAAACCAAAACTTATCATTTAGAAAAATTATATATTAACCGATGAATATTCCTTATACAACATAATGATCCACATAATATTTGTTTAAGCATAGTAAACTTGGAAATATAAAAACCTAAACAACTTTTCCAAAATTTATCTATGCCATCTCCTACTATTTTCTTCATAACCTTCACCCTTCTTATAAATATCATATATAGTACCTTTCATCAAAACCTATGCAAAGAAAGATAAAAAAGATTGATCTCATTTTCACATTAAGGGTAAACAAGGAAGATATCAACTTATCATGTCAATAATGGTCTAAGAACTTCTAAAAACATTTTAAAATCATGCCCTATATAACAAAAATCATAATCATTTGTCATGGCATAAATCATGGAAATTAATTTGACATGAATCGTAATGTAATCACAATATATGGGCTGTGAGAACATAACATTTGAAGAAGAAATATATTTTTGTCATACACATATGCATAGAAAATAATTTCTCTAGTGGTCATGAATCATTTAGAAACCAATCATTGTTGAATGGGTTAACTACCAAAACCATTTTAGTAGATAATGTTCAATCCAAATACTACCATAGTGGATATATACCATTAATGAACTAGGTTCAATCCCTATTGCATCCGTATTTATCTCAATAGATATCTACCATTAGACAATTCATTGGAATGAGATATAAGGCTTACCCATCACATAATGAAAATCATATGTGTGACACATGATCATAAAACATTCATCATATTAGAAACTGTGAAATAAAATAGGTTTCATAAATATTTAATCAAATAATAACTTTTAGAAATATAAAATGTTTCATAATAATTTCTTCATTTCATTAAAGTGTAAATCATATAAAGAGAAGCATGTTTTATATTAATTTTATCATGTTGTAACTAGTTGTGGAGAAATTGGTTAAATAAAAATAATTTGATCATTAGCATAAAACATCAATAGAATGATTTTAAATGGTATCAGTGGTCCATATCCTTAGTAAATAATATATAACATCACAGGATTTTATCTTATATGGAAGGTGATTTTGAAATATCACTTAGAATATTTCATGAGGAAAATAACCTTTCTTTAGAAATTACTTTTTATAACTACAAATTTATTAAAAAAATTTAATATTTTTCTTAGAAAATAAACATTGAAAACATATAAATGAATCATTAAAATGATCATTTAAAACAATAATTGGGTAGAATATTATTTTCACATTGAAAGACACTTGTTTTAAAAAATAAAACAATTTTTTAAATCATTTTCTTTAAAAATATCAATTCAAATATAAAATTTAATATTTAAATAATCGTGTGTCCAGGAATGTAGAAAATTATGTACATATTATACATGTTAAAATAAATATTTTATTATAAATTGTTTATAAAATCAATAATGGAATATTTTATAAAATGACATTATGTTTCCTTTCAAAAAATTATGTAAAAAGTAATTCATGGGTAAAAATGTATTTAATAAAACATTTATATAATGTTAAAAACGTTTTTTAAAATATTGTTACAAAACATGGTTTTGGAAGATAATGGGTTTTCAACCAAAGAGGTAAATAAATAATTTTTTTTGTAAAAACATTCTTTTGAACATTTGAGTACATAGAGAGAGGTAAATTAATGGAAACATTAATTTTCATGAAATAAACATAATTAAAAAAATAAATGTGCTTCACGTGAGATAGATCATATGATTTCATCATCAGAAAAATAATTATAGACAATCTCTATAACTGATTAGATGGTATCATAAAACCCTTATCACTTTTCTATAATTGATTTAAATGCCCCATGTGGGAATAAAAAGTAATTAATACTATAATATCATGATAAAAAATGTATTTAAGACATTAAATGAAAAATATAAATTATATACACCTTGTAAAATATTATCGATTCATAATGCAACATATGTTTCAAACAAAAAAATCGATAAACAAATCCCCTACCACAATGTTAATTTTTGAATTGTAAACCTCATTTTTAGATCCTAGAAATTCCATATATATGAAGAAATAAATTCCATAAAACTCCAAAACAATTATAAATAAGCCCAAAAGTACTAAAGAAAAATATTCCAAGAGGTGAGACCATGAAGGAAAGGTTTGTCCCGTGAAGCTCAAATTGCTTCGCAGACCACTACTATGCATGACATTCTTCCATTTCACAAAGTTCCCCAAAAAAATAGTTCATATAAGGAGGAAGATCCACCATTTCCCACAATAGAAACTATTTTTTTTTTTGAGGATGGGTGGTGGTCTTTTCCGCCATAAATAACCTTGTGAAATAAATAGTTTGCGGAAGGAGGTCGTGCCGCCATCACATGCAAATGAAACCACAATCATTTTTAGGGAGTGTTGGTGATTTCTTCCTTGGTGAATGACCCTTGAAAATAAATAGTGTTTTAAATAAGGTTGTACAATCGTCAATCAAAACTGAAAATATTTTGTTCGTAGGACTGGGATATGATTTCTTCCCCACAAGAGATGGCCTCTCCTCCGAAAAAGATCACTCCCCACTGGCTATCTCAATCATGATCTAGGGAACCATACTTGGGATCCTGCAAAAGATGCCCCATAGACCATTGTGGATGACTAACCATGACAGTATCTGGTCTACCTATCATCTATAAAAATCCCTTGAGGGGGACCAAAGAGAGGACTAGAGGCCATGGGGCCTAATTGAAGAGAGTTGAAGTAGATGAGCGATGAGCCACAACAAAAACTAGACCCTCTTGGATTATTCCGAGTAGGTAAAAAAATTTCGTATATCAGTTGGAAAGAAATAATAAATTATCTACCCATTCATGAACTCAACCCATCATTTATGAATCTATTCTATGGGGGAATAAAATGTATGACCCTTTGCGAACAAGCATCTCAAAAAAGAAAAATATATCCAAGCAGAATGCTAACCAAACAATAAAACCTCAGGTGGAGGAACTCGACCCCACACAACAACATGCTTCATAGGCAGAACCTAGAACCACATTAAAAAATGCTATGTGGGAAGATACAAGGTTCGTGTAGCATAGCTATACGTAGACAGTACCTTCACTCGCAAATCAAAATGTTATGAAGAGTGAACCCCATCCCCCCTAAGAACCTGCTACGCGGAAAGAGCAATCCTATGGAGTTCTACTCTCTAGATCACATCACTCTGATCTGTTAGGTCATCAGTCCCCATGTTGTCCCCTCTCTGGACCGGCCTAATAACATTAGTACAAGTACCCTTCTAATAACAGCTTACATATTTGATAAGATCACTACAGAAAAATGCGGATTTAGTGCCTGTTAATTTTCTATTTCACGGCGGTTTAAAACGCCGCTAAATCGATTGGCAGTGGTTTTGAAAAACCGCCGCTAAATTGTGTGTCGGGAAACTACTTGCAGCAGTGTTCAAAACCGTCGTAGAACGTTTCGCGGAGGTTTTTTAGCGGTAGTTTTTATTTTTTTTTTATTTTTTTAAATTATTAATTTTTTATTTATTTTATTTATTTATTTCATATTTTATTTATTTATTTCGTATTTTATTTTATTTATATATATCGTATTTTTTATTTATTTGTATTTTATTTATTTATTTGTATTTATTTTATTTTTTTATTTCATATTTTATTTATTTATTTCATATTTTATTTATTTATTTCTTATCTTATTTATTTATTTCGTATTTTATTTATTTATTTATTTATTTATTTCTTATTTATTTTATTTATTTCATTTAATTTTCATTACATTATTTACTTTATCCATGCATGCATGCACATGCCAATACACATGCCCAGACACATTCCCACGCACAAGCCCATGCAATATGAAGAAATACTGCGTTTTGTGAGATTTGAACCCCTAAACTCTTTCATATTTTCCAAAGACTTTACCACTCTAGCAAGCTCTTCATTAGTTAATAAACAAAATTTAATATACTTATATAAACTTATTTAATAATCAAATAGTTCATAACTAATTGATATAAACCCAATAATAATTAAACGATGAGTAATAATCAATAATTAATAACCAATAACTAATAATTAATAATTATTGATTTAATAGTTATTTATTGATTTATTTATTAATATTAACTGGTTATTATAATAAATAAAAATAAATTATAATAATATTTACCTAAATTATAAAATTATGAAAATAAAATAATAAAATAATAAAATTACGAAATTCAAAGAATAAAGAATAGAGAATAGAGAATAAATAATAAAGAATAAAGAATAAAGAATAAAGAATTAATAATAAATAATAAATAAAAAACAATAAATAATAAGTAATAAACGTTAAACAACAAATAATAAATATTAAATAATAAATAATAAATAATAAAAAAATAATTAATAATGAATAATAAATAATAAATAATAAATAATAAATAATAATAAATTGTAAACAATAAAAAATAAAAAATAATAATTATTATTAATTAATAAATAATAATAAATAATAAATAATAAATAATAAATAATAAATAATAAATAATGAATAATAAATAATAAATAATAATAAAGAAATAATAAATAACAAATATGAAATAGGAAATAAGAAATAAGAAATAAGAAATAATAATAAATAATAATAAATAATAAATAAAAAACTATAAATAATAATAAATAAAAAATAAAAAATAATAATAAATAAAAAATAATAAAAAAAAGTAATAATAAAAAATAATAATAAAAACATAATAAATAATAAATAATAGTAATAAATAATAATAATAAATAATAAATAATAAATAAAAAATAAAAAATAAAAAATAAAACATAAAAAATAACAAATAAAAAATAAAAAATAAAAAATAAAATAAAAAAATAAAAAATAAAAAATAAATAATAATAATAAAAAATAAAAAATAAAAAATAAAAATTAAAAAATTAAAAATTAAAAATAATAAAAAATAATAAAAAATAATAATATATAATAATAAATAATAAATTACAAACAATGCATAATAATAAATAAAAATTAAAAAATAATAACAAATAATAAATAAAAATGTAAATAAATAATAAATAAACAATAATAAATAATAAATAATAAACAATAATAAATGATAAATAATAAATAATAAATAATATTAAATATTAAATATTAAATAATAAATAATAAATATTAAATATTAAATATTAAATGTTAAACAATAAATAATAAATAATATTAAATAAATAATATTAAATAAATAATAATATATAATATATAATATATAATATATAATAAATAATATTAAAATAATAATAATAATATATAATATATAATAAATAATAAATAACCAATAACAAATATTATTATTATTAATAATAAATAATATATAATAAATAATAAATAATAAATAATAAATAAATATAAATAATAAATAATAAATAACCATTAACAAAAAATAGATAATAAATAAATTATAAATATATTATAAATATATTAAAGTATATTATAAATAATAAATAATAAATAATAAATAATAAATGAAACACATGTAATAGTACGAAAAGACGTGATAAGGGATGGAGAATTAGGAAAACGCCTGAAAACATATGTAGAAGCATGAAGAAGGAAGCATTAGAAACCATGAGAACACATGAAAACTCATGAAAACTCTAGAAAACCCCTTACGAATTCAACATAATCATCATAATAACCCACAAGAAATCCATTAATAAAGATAAAAAGTCATGGAAACCCATATAAACAGAAATAAATGGAGCAACAGTTAAAACCTGTAAAAATTGTCATAAAGTGACAAAAACATTAGACTCACATTAATGGAGATAACTTATGATCTGAGAGTCCATTCCAGATCTACAACCAGTCAAATCAAAGATCCTAAAACAATATTTTAGCTGATAGGTGAATGTGACCGAATGGACCGGCGAGTCAGAAGTTACGAACATTTAAAAAAAACTGATGAGGAACGGGTGCTAGAAATAAGGCATCTAAAAAAATAACAAACCCGATACCCACTAAAAAATCCAAAACATATAATCCATGAGTCTATGTGGGCGCTGCAACCAGTCAAACTGAATCTCATGGAATGAACTATGATCTGGCAGGTAGAGGAGTCCAAAATGACACGCAGATCGAAAGTTAGGTCCATTTAAAGACAAGTTCGAGGGACACTGGTGATGGGAAAAAAGTATCCGAGGCCGTAGGAGGGGTTTTTGGGGTCAAAGACCCCAAAAAAAGCTTTCTTGTGTTGAACTAGACTGTATCTTTCTTTAATGGCTTTGATTTGATATGTGGTAGAGCCCAAACTGACGCTCGAAGCGAAAGTTATGGCCGTTTGGAGTTGGAGAACTTTTTTCAACATTCTTATAACTCTCATATCTTCCACACCTTAGACCATCTCATGGTTTTGATTATACATGCTTCTAGATCTCTTCATTAGCTTCGATTTGACTAGTCATAGTGCTCCAATGGACGCCCAAATCAAAAGTTATGGGCATTTTACTGATTTTAGGGTTTCCCATGTTTTTTTATTTTTTTCCTTTCATTTCATAGCGGTTTTACCCAAAACGCTGCTATTTCATGGCAGTTTTTTAAAAAACTGCCGCTAATCCTCAAAAAAATTTAAAAAAATAAAAATAAATAAATAAATAAATCCATTTAACGGTGGTTTAAAACTTCCATTAAAAACCACCACAAAATAGTGGCCAAAAAAACATTTACCAGTGGTTTTTAAAACCTCTGCGAAAAAACTACCACGAAAGGATTGTTTTCATGTAGTGGCACTTCATTTTTATATGGAAAATTAAACCCTACATGAAAACCCTCATTCCGTGCATAATCCTCATTAAGCACGAAAAACACATCTTCCACACCACACTGTATTTCGCACCATGCTCCAATTTTTCATGCACCTCATGCCTTTTCAAATTTTGAAGCTTTTGATCTTGAAACACCTCTTACGTGAAAAACACTAATATTTTATTTCATGTATTGTGCCAATTTTTCATGCACCATGTAAATATTTCGCACAATACTTTATTTTTCATGCACCACTAAAATTTTAAGTGCATGTCCCTTTGCCAAAAATGCATCTCTCCATTTTATGATTTTCAAGCCCAAAATTTTTGCAAACACTGGAAAACAACGCCACCTTGTACCTGTTCTTTGGTACCGGCTCCATATTGTCCATTCCGTATCGAGGTTATTTAATCAAACATGGATAGCCAACAACATCTCTTGAATCCGATAAATCACCTTGTAAACCCCATCTGTCCGTAATTTATACATCTTGGTCTGTTTTGTGAGCAAACACAACACGTAGTCCTACATTGCCAACAAACACAATCACCTCAAAAATGATTCAATAATACCATGGGGGATTTTTTCCCAACATATGAGGGATTTGACTCCTATCTAATTGGGATACATAGAAATACTCCCTAAGGTCCAAACCCAATGACCAAATCCACCCGATTTTTCTCCAACCCATTTCTCTGATAGGTTCATATCCACTAAGAAGAATATATCTCTTTTAGTTCCTTCGGTCCACCTAAAAATAAGTCGCACACCATCTTTTACTATTCATCTTTTTCTTGGATTTCCTTACCACATGGCATTAAACTGTAAGGTTGTTCCATTGTCACATGACCTAAAATGGTGATGCATCCTGTTATGTGGAACTGAAATATGTGGGTTCTGATTCCTATCACAAAGATATGTAGGAATCCGATCATATGGTTTTGATACCAATATCAAGACAATTCTTATCCCCCAGATGATAGTAAACTCTATATCATCTCACCAAGTGTCTTAAAATCAGAATTTTTCTAATAAATGAATAAGTAACCCCAGTAATGTCTATAAAAGGCTATCAGTTATTGAGATCCTTGAATACATATAGATACCTCCTTTAATGGATACACTTAAATACATATGGATGATTTTGAACCCATGTGTATTCATGATTAATTGTTACCTTAGGGTGACCTTCATATACATACATGGGAATAAACATAGGATTCATGAACATAGCTTAAATCTATAAGAGTGTTCCAGAATATGAAATAGTTCCACCCAAATGTGTGTGATGAACCCAACACCCCATCTTATTGACCAATGTGAGTTTTCAAGTTCTTTTGTACATGTTACCCAATAAACGTATACCATTGAAATGTAGTTCCATGTGTCATCAGAGATATAAGAGACATTGGGAATTTATGGCTCCACAGAAAACCCCCATTGAAGACCATTTTAAGACTCTATACCCAATATATGTAATTGAAAATAATTCAATCCCTTGGAATGAACTTATTGGGAACAAATGGGTTTTATCAGAAAACAAATGGTGGACCCGATGTGAGTCCTTAACCAAGATGGCGGTGTTACCCTGCATCATTCCCCTTTCTCATCCAACACAGAAGAGTAATGAATGAGACCATCAATTAAGAATCTGGTCCTGATATGATACTTTTTAGATGTTTTATTGTTTTTATATTTTACATATATTATAGGAAATCTTCATATCTCTATTCAATCCAATAGAGTCTCAACAACTTTCACAAACACATGTGTCAGCCACTTCACTGAATGGGTACTTAATCATATGAAGGATTCTAATTCCCATTGATCATCATGAATTCTGGGTTTAAAATGAAATTGATATGGAGTACCACTATAAGGGTATTATCCCCATCATGGAGGTACCAATTTAGGCCATCTAGTCCATGAATCATCTCTAGCCATATTCCTAGTGACAGTTAGTGGTCCTGAACCAGACGCCCTCACCAACTGTTTTGGGATCTTGACCCTAGAATGTGATAATGAGTTCCTCCCTTTCTTTAAGGAGTCTAATTAATTCATAACCAATAACTTCAAGCCATTAGCACAAGGGTCCATCCAAAGGTCCCCTTTCAGATTTCATCACTACTAATGTTCTCTGGCTTAGGATCCTCACCATAAAAAGGATACCACCCCATGGGCCCCCACTAAAGAATAAAAAGACCATGTTCCCCATGGTATCCTAAAAATTGTGACGATCAGACAATATAGAATATACCATCATACTCATATCTGATAAAGAATACCACCATGGAGATATGGGGGTACACTATCGGAAAATGAATGATACTGCTTCCTCTAATTAATATAATCAATCTAATATGATGGAGAATTATGTGCAGACACACGTTTCTGTTACTGATCATGAAGATCGTCATGAAAATAGATCAAAAATATATAGTTAGATTAATACCCATGACAACACACATGAATCTGATCATCAAAATACATGAAAACCCAAATAGTAGAAAAAAATTTTGTTTGTGCATGCATATCAAGCTGATAAGAAAAATGTGATGGAAACTAATGAGAAAATAAATATTCGAGATCATACACATTGAGCCTGCTATAAAAATATTGTGTAAATTGAAGAAAGAAGTTGGCATATCCCAGTTATATGTTAGGGTAAGACTCACACACCTTCCTTTGAACAAAAATACTATCAATACTTACGTTCAGGAAATGGGGGATATAGACTGGCACATATTTCTGTTCTGACATCAAAACTGGAATATATTCATATTCATAGTAAAGGCATTTCTCAGCATATCTTAGCAATGACAGAGGATCATACATCAATTCCTAACCATATCCTACATACATAATGAGATGTAATTATGTTCATTGAAATAAATAAGTGTTGGTCCCACAACACAGTCTCTCCAATTGGGGTGACTCGTCCACACAATGAGGTAGTCACTATGGAGCCGACATGCATCCCTGCTCCCATCCAAGAGGGTCACTAAATATATTCCATGATAAATTGACAATAGGATCATAAACCAATAAATGTTCCAACAAGTGGACACCGGTCCACTTTTGTCACTACTATAGGGAATACATATATCCCTACAAGAACATTGGATGCTCCCCAAGATATCCTAGCAGCACTATGAGAAACACTCAAACAAGCACTTGTATGTGAATGTTATAGACTACAACAAGCGACACTAGTCAGCCGCAAGTGAGTGGCCAAAAATAAATCATTCCAATGGTAAATAGAAAATGAAGAGTAGATTTAGGACCCTTATTTGCTAAAAGATGGTGTTCCTTGTTCCATCAAACACCTATCAATCATGGATCTGGATCTTACGGATATGTTACCAATTTATGAAAGTGGAAGTAGTTTTTGTGAAGGATATTCCCACAATAAATATTAAATAATAAATAATATATAATATATAATATATAATATATAATATATATTATATAATATATAATATATAATATATAATATATAATATATAATATATAAAAGTAAAATAATAATAATAATAATAATATATAATATATAATAAATAATATATAATAAATAATAAATAATAAGTAAATAATAATAATAATAACAAATAATAAATAATATATAATAAAAAATAAAAAATAAATAAAAAATAAATTAAAATAATAAATAATAAATAACCGTTAACAAAAAATAGATTATAAATAAAGTAAATTACATTATAAATAAATTAATGTATATTATAAATAATAAATAATAAATAATAAATAATAAATGAAACACATGAAAAAGTACGAAAAGGTGTGACAAGGGATGAAAAATTATGAAAACGCATGAAAACAGATGGAGAAGAATGAAGAAGGAAGCATTAGAAAGCAAGAGAACGCATGAAAACTAATGAAAACTCTTGAAAACCCCTTAAGAATTCCACACATTCATCATAATAACCCAAAAAAACCTATTGATAAAGATAAAAAGTAATGGAAACACAAATAAATAGTAATAAATTGAGCAACCGTTAAAACCCGTAAAAATGGTCATAAAGTGACAAAAACATTGGACTCACATTAACAAAGATAAATTATGATCCGAGAGTCCATTCCTGATCCGCGACCAGTCAAATCAAAGATCCTAAAATGATCTTTGATCTGATAGGTGAAAGAGACCGAATGGACTAGCTGATCGGAAGTTACGACCATTTAAAAAACTAATGGGGAAAGAGTGCTAGAAACGAGGCATCGAAAAACATAACAATCCCGATACCCACTAAATGGCCATAACTATTTATCCATGAGTCCAGGTGGGCACCGCGACCATTCAAACATAATCTCATGGAACTTACTATGATATGCCGGCAGAGGAGTCCAGAATGACACACGGATCGAAAGTTAGGTCAGTTTAAAGACAAGTTTGACGGGACACTGGTGATGGAAAAGAGGTTTAGGAGGCCTTAGGAGGGTTTTTGGGATCTAGAAACACGACAGAATCTTACTATTGGCAAACTAGTGCATAGCTCTCTTCGCTGGCTTCAATTTGATATGTGGTATAGCCCAAATGGACACCCTGAGCGAATGTTATGGCCGTTTGAAGTTGGAGAACATTTTTCAACGTTCTTGTAACTCTCATATATTACACACCTCCAAAAATCTCATGGTTTTGATTATACATTCATGTAGATCTCTTCATGAGATTCGATTTGACTGGTCGTGGTGCTCCAATAGACACCTGGATCAAACGTTATGGTTTTTTTGCTGATTTCGGGGTTTCTCATGTTTTTTATTTTTTTCCTTTCATTTTGCGTCATTTTTACCCAATACGCCACTATATTGTGGAGGTTTTTTAAAAACCCACCACTAATCCTTGAAAAAAAATTTAAAAAATTAATAAAAATAAAAAAAAATAATAAAATAATTTAATCAATTTCGTGGCGGTTAAAAAACCGCCATGAAATAGCGGCCAAAAAACCAATCCACTGCGGTTTTTAAAACCTCTGTGAAAAAACCACCGCAAAACAACTGATTTCCTATAGTGTCAATGCATATTTTTAGGCAAAATCAACCCCTCCACGAAAACCCTCCTTTCACGCATAATCCACATTGATCAAGAAAAACACATCTTCCGTGCCACACTGTATTTCGTGCTATGCTCACATTTTTCATGCACCTCATGCCTTATCCAGTTTTAAAGCTTCTGATCTTGAAACACCTCTTACATGAAAAAAATCAGCCTCTATTTCAGGCATTGTGCCAATTTTTCATGCACCGTGCAAATATTTTTGACAACACTTTATTTTTCGCGCACCACATAAATTATACGTGCAAGTCCCATTTCCAAAAATGAATCTCTCTATTTTCTGATTTTCAAGCTCAAAAATTTGGAAAACAATGGAAAACATCACCACCTTGTATCTGTTCTTTTGTACCACCACCAGATTGTACATTCCTTATCGAGGTTATTTAATAAAACATGGATAGCAAAAAAAATCTCTTGAATCCGACAAATCACCTTGTAAAACCCCATTTGTCAGTAATTTATACATCTTGCTCTATTTTCTGAAAAATCACAACACGGATGCCCACATTTTCAACAAAAAAAATCACCTTAAAAATTCTTTAATGATACCTTGAGGGTTTTTTCCAACAATATCCCTCTTTGGGATTATTTCCAACTCTTTTCATAATGATTCTCTGCACTTTAGTTCCTCATTAAAGCTTCTTATAGCTGCTACCCCCATTCACCTCTTGTGATACAGATAGCGATCAAAGATTTACTCAACATATACTCTATGCTCACATGAGAAATGATCGGCATGAGAAACAAGAGTAAATTAAACATTCATCAATGGATCCCTTCACTTATAACACCAGATGTTGACACCAAACCAATACCAATTGTTGATGGCACTCTAAAACCAATTTGTGATAGATGGAAATATTCTGACACCATTCCAACCCCACTCTTCTGCATTTATCACGATCCTCAGCTGTAAGGATATCTATTATTTAATCGATCAATTCTAGCATTGTCAGATGTAAAATGCTGCCCCTATCTCATTGCTCTCCCCCTAACTCACAACTCTACCTGTCAGCTTATCCCCTTGTATTTTACATACATTTTTTTCTTCCTTAGCCACATTTTCACCATGGGGAGGCACTATTTCTCCCCCTTTTTCAACGAATTCAAAGGTCACTCCTTTGTGGTCTGCAACATTGGAATGATCATAGATTAGTGCATGAGAGAAAAATAGACAATACCTTGGGGAGAGGGAGTGGGGGACCACATCCACACTTTCTCAGGTGTGGGGAGTCGACTGGACTCCCAGAGCCAGTCGATGCCTCTCAAAATCTTCCTTGGGTATGGCTTTCATCATAATGTCTGCAACCTATAGTTCTGTAGGAACATACTTTAACTTCATTATTCCATTCTCTACATTCTCCTTGATAAAACAATAGTTTATATCAACATGCTTTGTCCTTGAGTGATGGACTGAGTTTTTGCTGATATTGATATCACTTGAGTTATCGCACTGGATACTGATAGGATAAATCACTTCAACTCCCATATCATCAAGATGGTGCTTCATTCACAATAACAGTGTTCATGCTTGAGTAGCCGCAATATACACAGCTTTTGCATTGCTTAATGAAATGAAATATTTCTTCTTGATTATACAAGAAATACATAGTCCACAAAGATAGAATGCACCTCCTGACATTGATTTCCTATCATCCACTGAAATGGCCCAATCTGTATCAACATATCCCAATAACTCTATCTATGAATTATCATTATACATCAAGCCGAAGTCCACCATGCCCTTGATATACCGAAGTATTCTTTTCACTGCAATCATATGGGTTTCCTTGGGATTTCATTGATATTATGCTGCTTGGTAGGTGGAAAAAACAATATCAGGTCTCGTCACTATCAGGTACAATAAACTCAAAATAATTTGTCTATATTCTATGATATTAACTACCTTTCAATTATTATCTTTCGATAATTTCATCCGGGTAGCAATCAGACTCTTCATCTCCTTATAGTTTTCCATTCCAAATCTTTTAATAAATTCCTTCACATATTTATCTTGAGAAATGAATGTTCTATTTCTTCCTTGTATCACCTGTAGACCATGGAAAAATGTTAGCTCTCCAATCATTGACATTTAGAACTCACTTTTCATGAATTCAGAAAACTATCTATACTAAGATTCATCTGATCGGCCAAATATTATGTCATTGGTATAAACCATGACCATCATCCTTTGATTACTGTTTTTATTGAAATAAATATTGTAATCAACTCCCCCATACTGAAAACCAAGCTTCTTCAAGTACTGATCAAGCCTTTTGTACCATGCTCTTGGTGCTTCTTTCAACACATACAGCGCCTTCTTTAGTATTCAAAACTTGTTCGTAGCCTCATTAATGAGAAATCCATCTGGCTGCTCAATATACACTTCTTCCTCCAAGACAGCATTCAAAAATGATGATTTGACTTCCATTTGGAAAACTTTGAAAATCCATTGCACTGCAGTGGATAGAAATAATCTGATTGTCTCTAGTCCTGCAACCAGTGCAAATGTCTCATCAACATCCATTACCTCTATTTGGGAGTATCATTTGCACACCAAACATTCTTTGTTCTAAAACATTATTTAATCATCATTCATCTTGTTGTGATTGACCCATTTCTTCCTGATGAAATTCTTATCTTTGGGCCTAAAAACAATCTCCTAGGTCTGATTCTTCTCAATATGATCAAGATCTTCATTCATTGCATGAAACTAGTATTCATCTTCTGCTGCATCAGTGAAGCATTTAATCTCATCCCGAGATATGAATGATGTATACTGTAGTGAATTAATTCTTCTTGTCTGAACTGGAGTTGATTGATCACTAATGATATTCTACATATACATTTTAGATTGAATCCTTCGTTTTTGGGAAGATACGGATTTTACTTCTTCATGCTCATCATCAGTATCTTCTTTTGAATCAACATCATCTAATTTTTCTCCCTCTGCGTTTCTTTCATCCTCATCACTCTCATCAGGAAATTATTTAATATATTGTTTAATGATCTCATAAATCTCCACTACAGTGAAATCCTTTCTCTCAACTAATTTTTCCAGTCTTTTGTAAAAGCATTTATATGCCTTACTTTTTCTAGTGTAGCCAAGGAATATACCTTCATCTCCTTATGACTCATATTTCCTACGTTTTTCCTTATTGATGATAATACACATTCTTCCAAATATTCAAAAGTATTTCACTATTGTATTCTTTTAAAAACAAATCTTGTATGAAGTCTTTCCATCCTTCAAACACAACATATCCCTATTAGAAATGTAGAGCGATGTCAAAACTGCTACCTTCTATAATTTCTCTGGTAGGTCTTTTTCAAAGGGAATCATTCTGGGCATGTTTTTGATGATCCTATTTCTCCATTGAACCACTCCATTCTGTTGGGGAGTTCTTACTGAGGAAACTTGATGCCTTATCCCATGTTTCACAAGATATCCTTCCACTTGACTATTTAAGACTTACGTTCCATTATCAGTATGAAGCTTCAAAATTCTCTGTCCAAGAATCCTTTCACACTCTCTCCAGTACTGTTTTAAGTAGCTGAACACATCTGAATTATGGTAAATAAAAAATACCCAAGCCATTCTACTATATTCATAAATGAAAATAACATAGTACCTATTTCTGTCAATTGATATTGGTGTGATAGGACCACAAACATCAGCATGCACCAATTTGAGAACTCTTGTTGACTTCTTTTCATTTGCCTTAAACGTATTTCTAATGAGCTTCCCTTGTTGGAATGAATCACACGTGTGAGTACGATCACGTGATAGCTTACGGAGGTATCCTGCTGCATCACACTTTACCAGATCTTCCAGGGATGGTTGGAAAAGATGAAATAGTTGTTTATGCCACAACTTGTTTTCTTCCTCTCTGGATATAAAACACATATCTTCTTCTCCACTTACCAGGTAGTGATTTTACTTTGTCCATTTTCCCTATAGAACCGCTGACCCATCTCGTCTTTTGACAACAAACATCTTATTAGTAAACCACATAGAATATCCTAAGTCACATAATTGACTGACGTTGAGAAAATTGTGACTGAGGCCTTCTAATACTAAGACATAAGCATGTCTCATCTCTTTACCCCCAAACTTGGCCTTTCCTAAGACAATAATCTTCAAGCCATCATCATTTCCAAACTTGAATACTGCTTAATTGTCATATTTTGTTTCTGTAACAAGATCCTTATTACCTGTCTTGTGAGATGTGCAACCACGATCAAGGATCCACACACCAGAGTGATCTGATGCCTTAAGGGAAATTTCATCCACCACAGCCTTCTCATCTTGCTTCTTCATGGTCTATATTTTCGCCTTCACACTTGGCATGGATTCTTGGAGTCTAAATTCAATTTTAATAGATTTTTGTTTTCGATCAATCCCCCATTCGTCCTTAGCATCTGAACATAATTGATGCCTCCTTTCAACTGAACCACTATTATCCACTTTTAGCTTCTCTGTTTTCTGAGTGGACTAATTTCCTGATGTCCCAACAGGAGTCAAGAGTTTTTATTAATCCTTGAAATTTCCCTCAAACTGACAAATTATCTTTTAATTTCTTCAATACGCTTGATTTGATCTTTTCTTGTGTCATTCAAGCCATAAATCTCCCTTTTCTGTTCCTCAATCTTGATTTTATACTTACTAAAATTTTCTGAGTCCTTTGGTGTTGATGACTTGAGTTTCTCAATTTCATCAGTTAACTCAAACTTCTCATCTTCCTACTATTGCATATATAGTTTTTCATTATTAACTACATTGTTTGATTATTTTTTGGCACTCCAAACATCTATCTCTTCAAAATCATCCTCTAACTTTGCTTGGATATCAATTCTTCCCTCAACTCCTTCTTATTGTTCAGCTTCAGTTTCATCTTTCTGAGAACTACCGACAACTTCCACCATAGCATTTTCTCCACAATATTTGCAGTTCTCTATCTCTCCATCCTCATCAACCTGAGACTCATCTGAAATGTCATATTCTTTTGAATGAAGGGTCTTTTTCTTAAAGAAAATTATCTTGAATAGTTTCTTTCCTTTCCCATAGGCTGAAGACTTTTTCTGGGGAATTTCAATTTCACCGACATCATAATAGTCTTGGAACTTTTTGGGGCACCATGCCACAATATGTCCAAACTTTCCACATCAAAAACAATCATGTGGAAGTTTCCCTTTAAACATTACATTTCCTCTTTGAAAATTTGAGGAGATGAATGACATCACCTCTTCTGTCTCTTCTTATTCCTGAGAATCTTCAATAGTGAGATTCATGATGGCTTTGAATGCCACCTATTTGGAATTCAATTTTTCCACATCATCATTATCATTATTTCTCATTTGATATGAAATAAGGGTGCAATGCAGGTTATCCAATGTTAGCTCTTTCGGGTCTTCATATTTCAATACAAAAACTTTCAGATTAAACAGAAGTAGAAGTTTCCTCAAGATGCGCTTCACAATATTTAATTCTTCAATGACTTCTCCCAGACCTCGCATGTCCTCTACTACAACATTTACCATGTCAAAGAATGCATCAATAGATTCATTCGGTTTCATTCTCATATCTGCATACATGTTTAACAACATTTTTGTATTCTCTTATATGACCTTTGTATCTCCTTTATATATATTTAATAGATTTTTCCACATGGAAAGTGAGGTTTTTCATGACATCACCTTGGTATAGATAGCATTGGATAGGGCTCCCCCTAAAGCGTTGATTCCCTTTGCGTCAAAATTCAATTCTCTTCAACCAGCTTCTAATAATGGACCACTTTTAATATCATATGTGATACCGTGCATTGCTGCTGTAAACACATCCATTCCCAAAGATTATAAGTAGTGTTGAATCCGATTATTCCATAGCTGAAAATTGATCCCATCAAATATAGGAATCCCATTATGATTAATGACCTCCATTTCAGAGATAAACGGATATCAACCTTTTCCTCTGATACCAATTGTTAGGTCAACTAGGCTAGATACCCTGAGAGGGGGGGGGGGTGAATCAGGGTATGATATATTAAAACAAATTCCCCTTTTGATCTTGTATTTATAATAGAAAAAACCCTCTTCCCTCTACTTCTTGTGGTAGAGTATGAATAAAACTTAAAGCATGTACATGACACAAAAATTTTTACTTGGTTCACCCTCACTATGCTACATCCAAGGAGCATACACCAGCAGTGTGCCAATGTACCAATTCCAATATAAGCACACAGCTGTTTACAAGTTCAGAGCAAACTCACTTTCCCTCCAAGATTACAACCACATACAATATGAAAGCTCACTGCTCCCTCAATTGATGTGTCCTCACTACATCTTAAGAAGATCCACTCACATTTTATAGACCTGTAGATCTCATCATTATCACTAATGAAAACTGCATCTTCAACTGTTGGTGGATTCTCTATTGATGTACAAATTTCACCGGTAGATGAATCTCACTTTGCACCAGGTGCACTGGGCAACCCCAATTTTTACGCAATGCCCTTACAACACCTTGCGCGTAATTCCTTTACCTTTTGCGAAATTAACTTTTTTGTGCAACACCTATTTTACATTCAACCTCCAAATTTTATGTGCAACCTCTACACTACATTACGCATAATTATCATACCTTGCGAGAAATTCACTTTTCTAACAATACATCTTTTACATGAAACTGGATTCTTTTTCATGCAACCACTGTTTTTATGTGAAACCTTATCTTTTCATGCAACACCAGACTTTATGCGTAAAATTAATGTTTACGTGCAACTCCCTTGCGAACATCAATTTCACGCGCCACTGCTCGAGTATTCTGTAAGTCTTGAACTCACATGAATGAGGGGGATCACTTCATATTTATATGCAAAATCGAACCCTGCACGAAAACCCTCCTTTCACGCATAATCCTCATTGAGTACAAAAAACACATCTTCCACACCACACCATATTTCGTGCCATGCTCCAATTTTTTGCACACCTATTTCCTTTGCCAATTTTGAAGAGGCTGATCTTGAAACACCTCTTATGCGAAAAACACTAATCCTTTATATTTCACCCCACACCAATTCTTCACGCATCGCACAAATTTTTCCCACACACTGCTAATTTTTCGTGCACCTCTTTACTTTTTCACGCACCATGTAAATATTTTGTGGAACAGTTTATTTTTTGCACACCACATAAATTTTATGGGAGTCTCATAGTTCTGATTATACATTCCCCTACATATCAGACCATCTCTTGGTTTTGATTATACATGCATCTAGATCTCTTCATGAGCTTCTATTTGACTGGTCATGGTGCTCCAACAGATGCCCGGATCAAAAGTTATGGGTGTTTTACTGATATCAGGGTTTCTCATGTTTTTTTATTTTTTTATTTTCATATCGTTGTGGTTTTACCCAAAACACTGATATTTTGTGGTGGGTTTTAACAAACTACCAGTAATCCTCAAAAAAATTAAAAAAAATAAAAAAAATATAAAAAAATAAAAAAAATCCATTTCGCGGCGGTTTAAAAACTGCCGTGAACAAACCACCGTGAATGAGCGGCCAAAAAAACATTTAGAGGCGGTTTTTAAAACCTCTGCAAAAAAACCGCCATGAAACGAGCATTTTCATGTAGTGTCACTTCATATTTATAGGCAAAATCAAACCCTGCGCGAAAACCCTCCTTTCTTGTGTAATCCTCATTAAGCACGAAAACACATCTTCTGCGCCACACTGTATTTTGTGCCATGCTCCAATATTTCATCCACCTCATGCCTTTTCAAAATATGAAGCTTCTGATCTTGAAAATCCTCTTTCTGAAAAACAATAATCTTTTATTTCGTGCACCATGCCAATTTTTCACGCACCGCGTAAATATTTCACACAACACTTTATTTTTCGTGCACCACATAAATTTTATGCACAAGTCCCTTTGCCAAAACTGCATCTCTCCATTTTATGATATTCAAGCCCAAAATTTTTTCAAAAACTGGAAAACAGTGCCACCTTGTATCTTCTCTTTTGTTCTGCCTCTATATTGTCCATTCCTTATCTAGGTTATTTAATCAAACATCGATATCCAAAAACATCTCTTGAATCTGATAAATCACATTGTAAACCCCCTTTGTCAGCAATTTATACATCTTGGTCTATTTTGTGAACAAACGCAACACAGAGTCCCACATTGTCAACAAATACAATCACCTCAAAAATGATTCAATGATACCTTGGGGGATTTTTCCCAACATATGGGGGATTTCACTCCCAGCTTATTGGGATACATAGAAGGCCTCCCTAAGGTCCAAACCCAATGACCAAATCCACCCGATTGTTCTCCCACCCATTTCCCTGATTGGTTTATGTCCCCTAAGAAGGATATATATATTTTAGTTCCTTCGGTCCACATCAAAATAAGTCTCACACCATCTTTGACTATTCACTTTTTTCTTGGATTTCCTTACCACATGGTATTAAACCGCAAGGCTGTTCCCTTGTCATATGACCTAAAATGGTGATGCGGCCTATTAAGTGGAACTGAAATATGTGGGTTCTAATTCCTATCACAAAGATATCTTGGAATCCGATCATATGGTTTTGATACCAATATCAAGACAATTCTTATCCCCCTGGATGAAAGTAAACTCCATATCATCTAACCAAGTGTCTTAAAACCAGAATTTTTCTAATAAATGAATAAAGAACCCCAGTTATGTCTATAAAATGGTAGCATTGATTGAGAACCTTGGATACATGTAGATACCCTCTATAATGGATAACCATACATACATATGGATGATTCTGAACCCATGTGTATTCATGATTAATTGTTACCTTAGGGTGACCTTCATATACATACATGGGAATGAATATAGGATTCATGAATAGAGCATAAATCTATAAGAGTGTTCTATAATTGGAAATAGTTCCACCAAAAAGTGTGTGATGAACCCGACAACCCATCCTATTGACCAATGTGAGTTCTTAAGTTTTTTTGGACATGTTACCCAATAAACGTATACCTTTGGAATGTAGTTCCATGTTCCATTAGAGATATAAGAGATGTTGGGAATTAATGGCTCCACAAAAAAAACCCGTTGAAGCCTATTCTAAGACTATGTACCCAATATATGTAATTGAACAAAATTCAATCCCTTGCAATGAACATCTTGGGAACAAATGGGTTTTATCAGAAAACAAATGGTGGACCCGATGTGAGTCCTTAACCAAGATGGCGGTGTTACCCTGCTTCATTCCCCTTTTCCATCCAAAATAGAAGAGGAAAAAATTAGGCCATCAATTAAGAATCTGGTCATGCGATGATACTTTTAAGAGGTTTTAATTTTTTATATTTTACATATATTATAGGAACCATTCATATCTCTGTTCAATACAATAGAGTCTCAACAACTTTCACAAACACATGTGTCAGCCACTGCACTAGCTGGGTACATAATCATGTGAAGGATTCTAATGCCCATTGAGCATCTTGAATTCTGGGTTTTAAATGAAATGGAAAGGGAGTAATAGTATGAGGGTATTATCCCCACCATGGAGGTACCTATATAGGCCATATATTCCATGAATCCTCTCTATCCATCTTCCTAGTGACAGTTAGTGGTCCCGAACCAGACGCCGTCACCAACTGTTTTGGGATCTTGTCCCTAAAATGTGATAATGAGTTCCTCTCTTTCCTTAAGGAGTCTAATGAATTCATAACCAATAACTTAAATACATTAGCACAAGGGTCCATCCCAAGGGCCCCTTTCAGATATCATCACTACCAATGTTGTCTGGCCTAGGTTCCTCACCTTAAAGAGGATACCACCCCATGGGCCCCACTAAAGTAAAAAAGACCTAGTTCCCCATGGTATCCTAAAAAGGTTAACAATCATACAATATGGAATAGGCCATCATACTCATATCTACTGAATTATACCACCATGGAAACATGGTCATACACTATGGGCAAACGTATGACACTGCTTCCTCTAATTAATACAATCGATCTAATATGATGGAGAATTATGTGCAGACCCACGTTTCTATTACTGATCATGAAGATCGTCATGAAAATACATAAACAATATATAGTTACATGAATACCCATGCCAACACACATGAATCTAATCATCAAAATACAAGAAAAACCAAATACTAAAAAATAAAAATTTGTGTGCATGCATATCATGCTAATCAGAAAAATATGATGGAATCTAATGAGAAAATAAATATTATGTCTCATACACATTAATCCTTCCATAAAAGTATACTATAAATTGGAGAAAGAAGTTGGAATATACCAGTTATATGTTAGGGTAATACTCACACACCATCCTCCGAACAAAAATACTATCAATACTTACTTGTAGGAAATGGGGAATAGGGATAGCCACATATTTCTATTCTGACATCGAAACTAGAATATATTTCTATTCATATTAATGGAATTTCTCAGAATATCACAACAATGATGTACGATCATACATAAATTCAAAACCACATCCTACGGACATAATGAGATGTAATTATGTTCATGGAAATAGAAAAGAGTTGGTCCCACAACACCGTCTCACCATGTGGGGTGACTCATCCACACAATGAGGTAGTCACTTTGGAGCCGACATGCATCCCTTCTCCCATCCAAGATGTAACATCCCAAGTATGTAATCAATAATAGATATTTTTATATGTGTCTATTAATGAATTAGATAGTGTTTTAGAGTCTTAAAATGAAAATAAATCCAATCTTAAGCATGGAATACAATAATATTTTTAAGAGATTGTTTTATTGCCTTTTGATGGCAAACCATTTTTAAATCTATCTTTTGAAAATTTTATAAGCTATTTTTGTCAAAATAAACTTATTCTTTATGATTGGGACATAAAAATTTACTTTGGGTGAATTTTTGGTATTTTTCCAATAAAGTTAATTTTTTAATGAATAGTGAAAATGTTGTATTTTAATTCAAAACCTCTTTTTAATCTAATTTATTTATATGATTATATTATCTTTTGAATTGGTTTTGAAGTGAAATTATAATATATATTTACCATTTAATCCAATGGTGGTCATTTGAATCAATTTCACTTTGAAATTGGACTTAAACTTGTGTCAATCTTTTGATACTTATTGTTTCATAAAAACACGCTATTTTTCATGACCGCGAGAATTAATTATTAAATTAATTAATGTAACTTATATTATTTGAATTTTGTAAAATAGAAATTATTTTTGAATTCAGAATATCAAATTTAGCTTAGGGTGAAGTTTTGGTATTTTTCAGAAAAACATCAATTTTTTATGAATAGTGAAACCACTAAGTAGTACTTATAAAAACTGATTTCCCATTTAAATGAAACTTTTTCACTTCTGTGATTTGATTTTAAAAAATCAGACATACATGGTTGTCATTAAGAATTAAAATTTGGTCCAATAGGATTAAAATAAATTTTTGGTGAATAGTAACTTATTAAGTTTTTAATCGCGATTAGTGGTAATTAGTGTAGTTTAAGGTAAAAATAATGTTTTAATAGTATGATATGAGCTTGACACATGTCCTACCCTCATTGGATGTGTCATGGCTGACCGAGAGAACCCATGAGTCAACTTGGGGACCCCATGGAGACACATTGTTTGGGAAATGACATAAATAACTATTTTTTTAATGAAAAAGTAAAAATGACACAAACATAATATGTTTTACTAAAACAATCGTTATATGGGGTTATACAAGTCATATTTTTGTCTATAAGTATTCATTGGAAATCTAACACGATTTCCTACATCGTAGTATTTTTTATATAATTTTTGGACATTAAATAAATAAAATTATTTATGACATCATAATGATGTAGCGATTACCTCATTAATAAAGGATTTAAATTAACTGAAAAGATAATGTAAAATCTATGACCTACACATATCCAAAACCTATTGGGTGGGTATATTTCGAACTCTTATCACCTTATCCTAAAATTATATCAATGTGGGGCCTTTTAAATCCGAAACTCATTTTCAAATAAAGTATTATTTCTTTACTTTCCAAGAGTACCCCTCCTCTCCTCTTATAAAAGGCCCCCACCTCTACCTCCTAACCCACAATCCCAAAGCCTTTGGCTCGGCCAACCCCTGCCCATATTGTCTCTTAAATTCTCTCTCTTACTCCTTGAAGCCTCACTTTGGGCAGAAGTCTTCCCAAGGAAGCCTTTGAGCTCAAACCAAAGGGAGTTACTCGATTTTAAGGTAATGTCTTCACTTGAGTCCTTTTGTTTTATTTTGCTTCTCCAACCACTAAACTCTTTTTATTCATTTATTTTGTAACAACTACAGTTTATTAAATATACTAGGATGTTGTTATAAGAATTATTTGAGCTACAGTTACACACACCTACATCTAATGGTTAAAGGACATAGAGTTTTCGTGGATGGTGAATTTATGCCTCCTGAAACGATGATTGTTCAAAATTCTTTTAACAACTTCAAAGGTGGCCATTAAGATGACACTATATTAATATATGATATATAATATGTTTATTTTTTCCTCAAGATTCTTTATTTCTCATTTTGGGAATACCGTTATGGTTTCCATTATGGGTAAACGCGATATCTTCATTTAAGGAAGTGTGGACTACCGCCCCCTCAAAGTGATTTGATTCGTTAATACCATATGTGGGACATATAAAGTATGGAGTTATGATATTATATATTATATTATACTGGAATTATAATATACCATTATATCATTATGATTCTATTCTATAAAATACGAAATTGAAATGAAAGTAGCGTTCATGCGTACGTACCGCTTACCGTCTCCATGAACGATGCAGTTCATTTCTTACCTCTAAATGATTATGTAATATTATAAATGCATATATATACTGGATATATATGATATATATGATATATACATCATGATTATAACTCTGGATATAATGGATACAGGAACAACTTGTAATTATAAAGAGCATATTTTGACTCAAGTATCAATGATCGTTAAAATGACCGTTATTAACTAAAATAATTACAGTGTTCAGGACATGGTAATAAGTGATATAAAAGGAATAATGAACATGAAGAAGGTTCTAAGGAAAGTATAAATTAACTCAAGTTTATTATTCAGGACATTAAAGAACGATCGAGTCAAGTCGGACCCGAGTTATGGGACTTCGTCTCAATCTCCTTTCATTGATACATATTTTATTTTATACACAACATTATTTTATACGGTGTATAATCCCCTTTTACTTTTACGTTTATCCAAAAGGAATATTTTTTATACGAAGCATTTTACAAAACAACAAAAGGGAATGTTTTTGTCGTACGTATGCGGCGACAATGACTTCTCCACCGCCGTGACCATTATTTGAGTTTCGGCTTCCTCTACAAGCCATACCTTCTTTTTAAAAGAAAAATAAATACCATGTTTTACTTTTAATTTAATTTGGTATTGAAAATGGTTTTCATAATGTTTTTATATCAATGTGTTGTATTTATATCTTGTGATTGAAAGGTGGTAATGTTATGTTTCATTTATGCATGTTTTATGTGATACGATTATGTTGAGGTTCTTGGGCATTATTATGAAGACGGGTGGTTCCGTGATAAACTAAGGGCGGGTGAGCCTGATATAGCTCTCCAATGCATTGGGTAACGTGAAGGATTGAAACATTAAGGTTTCTCTGAAGAGATTTAGGGAATATACTATGATGGGTATTCCAAACATAACCAAGAGGGTTACTCCCTACGTAAGAATGTTATGAATGCCTCAAGATACCTTTATGTCTTATGATTTCTATGATTTATTTATGACTTGATGAGGTATGTTTAAGTGCTTATGTTTTATGGGTAAAGTATGATTTCATTATTATGTATATATGTACCCATGTTTCCTTTCCATATGTTTTTATATCCCTTACTGGTCTTTTTATGCTCATCCAATGTTTTTTTGAAATGTTTTTCACAGGTCAAGGGAAAGGTACATGATATGATGATAGTGTCAAGGAAGTGTCAAGAAAGAATCCATGTTTTTTTTAAATATGTTTCCATTGATGGGAAAGAAGAATACTATCTTTATGTAACCACTTTGTTTATATGTGGAATGTAATGCATGTTCTATGATCTAATTCTCTAAAACTCTAAACCCGAAAGGATCCTCAATGTGTAATCTTGTAATAAATCATGATTAAGTAAGGTTTAAGGCTGGGGCCTTATAGTTGGTATCAGAGTTCGGTTTAGATAACTATAGGAGTTATAATTCTATTAAATGATTATCCAAAAATGTTTATTTTTTTGTCAAATTGAAGTGATATAGTATTTTAAGATTACCATGTTGCTTCATCTAAGACATGTTTGTTCAGAATGGTTTTCCGCAGAGGAAAGAGGGAAGAAGTGCTAGGAAGGCATGAAGAAGGAAATAACATTCCGAATCATCATCTTGAGATGGTTGGAATTGGAACTGAACAGTTTGTTGCAATAATGGCACAGTTGACTCAAGCAATAAATGGCGGTGGTATCCATGCACGAGATCAGCCAAATCAACCGCAGAGGAACATGTCAGTGGTGGAACATTTCATGAATCAACATCCCCCATCATTCATAGGATCATATGACCTTGTGCTTGCTGAAGGGTGGATTAAATAACTGGATAAGATTTTCGATGTCATGGGGTGTTCAGACAATGAAAAGTTTAGTCTTGCTATTTACCGTTTGGAGGGTGAAGCAGATCAGTGGTGGTCGATGGTTAAAAATATCAGGGACGCTGATGAGATTAATGCTCTTGACTGGGATGAATTCAAAGGTATGTTTCTTGGGAAGTATTTTCCTAAGGCTGTTTGAATTAGGATGGAAAAGAAATTCTTGGAATTGAGGCAAGAGGAAGACTCAGTGGCTGCCTATGAAGAAAGGTTCACTCGATTGGCAAGGTATGCTCCAAATTTTATCTGATGCCTTGATAGTAAAATCAATCTTTTTTACTCAGGATTAAAGACAAAATATTGAAGGGAATTAGCTTCTCGTGAGTTTAAAAGTTATGAAAAGCTTGTTCGATGTGCTGAGAAGGTGGAAATGGAGTTTGTCGATGATCAAGTGTTCTATAACAACCAACAGAAGAAGAGACCGAGGTGGTAGTAGAAAGGTAAGAATTATTCAAAAAAGTATGATGGTAAGAAAACTAAGATTCTAGTTTGTGAAAAATGTGGCAAAAGGCATGCTGGGGATTGTCTTTTGAATTCTGTAAAGTGCTATCGATGTGGTAAGATGTGACATAAGGCTCGTTATTACACTGAAAAAGATCATGGTGATGGTAAGACCAAATTTGATTTATAGTTAGTGAAATGTTATAAGTGCAATGAGATGGGTCACTATGCAAATGAGTGTACGACAAAGAGCTTGAGTGATGGGAAGAAGTTAGACTACATGCAGAAAGGGGTAGTGAAATCCTTTGCAACTACTTCAGCAGATGTCGAGCCATCAAATGAAGTTGTATCAGGTACTTTGTTTATTTTTTCAGATTATGCCAGTGTGTTGTTTGATTCGGGGTCTACACATTCTTTAATCTCTGAAAACATTTCTAGTAAAATGGGAATACCATCTCGAGAAACGACTCCTAAACTTGTGGTAAAAACACCTGGGGGAAATGTTGAGGCAAAAATTATTTATAAGAATCTTCCTATCCTTATCTGTGGAAAGAAACTACTTGCAAACCTTATTGTTTTACCTCTAGTAGAGTTTTATGTTATCATGGGTATGGATTGGCTCTCTATTTACCATGCTTAGATTGACTGTAGAGCTAAAGAAGTTTCTTTTTAGAAAGACTTTCAGTTTGTGTACAAGAATGAACCCTTACTGTTGATACATTATCAAGAGGCCAAGAAACTTGTAAAAGATGGAAATGAATGTTACCTTGCACACATCTTTGAGAATAAACTTTTCATATTAATGATGTTCCAGTGGTAAATGAGTATCCTGATGTTTTTCTTGATGAGTTTCCTGGGATAATACCATATCGGGAAGTTGAGTTTACTGTTGACTTAGTTCCTGATGATAAGCCAATTTCAAAAACCCCTTATCGAATGGCTCAAATTGAACTTTTAGAGTTGAAGGAGAAATTGCAATATTTATTAGAGAAAGGTTTCGTTCGACCTAGAACATCACCATGGGGTGATCATGTTTTATTTTTTAAAAAGAAAGATGTTCAATGAGACTTTACATTGATTATAGAGCCTTGAATAACATCACTGTTAAGAACAAATATCTGTTGCCTCATATCGATGATTTGTTTGATCAGCTCCATGGAGCTCAGTATAATTCAAAGAGTGACTTGAGATCGGGGTACCATCAATTGAAGGTAAAATAATCAGATGTTCCGAAGACCACGTTCCGTATAAGATATGGCCATTATGAATTTTTAGTAATGCCTTTTGGGCTAACCAATGCACCTGCTGTATTCATGGACTTAATGAATATAATTTTCCATGAGTTCTTGGATAAGTTTGTGGTGGTTTTCATTGATTATATTTTGGTGTTTTCTAAAAGTAAAGAAGAGCATGAAAGGCATTTAAGGGTTATCTTGCAAACCTTAAAAGAAAACAAACTGTATGAAAAATTCAGAAAGTGTGAGTTTTGGTTGCAACAAATTTCTTACCTTGGTCATATTGTTTCTAAATATGGAATAACTGTTGATCCTGCAAAAACAAAATTTGTGGAAGACTGGCCAAGGCCCACAAATGTAACCTAGATTCATTGCTTCCTTGGTTTGGAAAGCTATTACCAAAGGTTTGATAGAAATTTTTCACGGTTATCTAGCACAATGACGAAGCTAACTCGGAAGGGTGTTAAGTTTTTCTGGAAAAAATAATGTGATGTTTGTTTTCAGGAATTGAAAAAAAGATTGGTGAATGCTCCAGTTTTGGCACTACCTTCCAAGAATGGTGAGTTTGTTATATACAGTGATGCTTCATTGAAAGGACTTGGTTGCGTCCTAATGCAGAATGATCAGGTAATTGCTTATGCTTCACGACAGTTGAAAACTCATGAGGTAAATTACCCTACACATGATTTGGAATTAGCTGCTAATGTTTTCACTTTAAAAATTTTGAGGTATCATTTGTATGGAGTAAAGTGTGAAATATATTCTGATCACAAAAGTTTAATGTATATATTCACTCAGAAAGAGTTAAACAGGAGACAAAGGATATGGCTGGAATTAATCAAGGATTATGATTGTACAATTCATTACCATCCGGGAAAATCAAATAAGGTGGCTGATGCTTTGAGTCAAAAAAGTAATGCTTTATTAGCAATGTTGCATTTGGAACGTGATCCTTTGGTTGAGGATTTGTTGAACATTGGCATAGAAGTTGTTGGTGCAGAAAGTTCTTCTATTTTGTTTCTGGTATCAGTGAAATCTTCTCTATCAGATAGAATCAAGCAAGCATAGAAGAAAAATAGTGAGTTGCAGAAAAAGGTAGAGCTGGTGCAGAAAGGTAAGTTGCCTGAATTCATATTGATAATGATTGTGTTTTGTGATTTGGGAAGAGATTGTATGTGCCTTGTGATTCATAGTTGAAGAGAGAGTTGTTATATGAAGCTCATAGTTCTCCGTTTTCAGTTCATCCTGGCAGTACTAAGATGTATAGAGATCTGCGGGAGTATTACTGGTGGGATGGAATGAAAAGAGATATTGCTGATTTTACTGTGAAGTGTCTAACATGTCAATAGGTTAAATCAGAGTGGTATTTACCAAAAGGGATGCTTCAGCCTTTACCAGTGCCAGAGTGGAAATGAGAGAATATATCCATGGACTTTTTTGTGGGATTACTGTTGACATCTTGAAGTAATAATGCAATCTGGTTTATTGTTGATCGCTTGACCAAATCTGCTCATTTCCTTGCTATACGAGATACTTTTTCCCTAGATCAACATTCCTGTTTGTATCTTAAAGAGATAGTCATGTTACATGGAGTTCCTCTCTCCATTGTATCTGACCGTGATCCTAGGTTCACTTCTAACTATTGGAAAGTCCTTCAGAAGTCGTTGGGTACTGAATTATATTTTAGTACATCTTTTCATCCAAAATCATATGGGCAGTCAGAACGAACAATTCAGACCTTGGAGGATATGCTATGAGCTTGTTCAATGGATTATCAGGTAAGTTGGGACCAATATCTTTCTTTGGTTGAATTTTCATATCATAACAGTTTTCATTCCAGTATACAGATGCACCATTTGAGGCGTTATATGGGAAGCGGTGTCGAACTCCTGCTTTCTGGGATGAAGTGGGTGAAAGGATGTTGATGGGTCCAGAATTGGTAGAAGAGATGGAAGAAAAATTCCAGCTGATTCAGAAACACATGAGAACAGCTCAGAGTAGGAAGAAGAGTTATGCGGACAACAGGAGGAAGGATCTCTCTTTTGAGGTAGGTGATCATGTTTTTCTCAAAGTATCACCATGGAAAAGTGTGATGTGGTTTGGTAAGAAAGGAAAGTTGAGTCCAAGGTTCATTGGACCATATGAAATTCTGGAGAGAGTTGGATCAGTTGCTTACCGAGTGGCTTTACCTCTGAGTTTATCTCAGGTACACAATGTTTTTCATGTTTTGATGCTGAGAAAGTACATGCCAGATCCATCTCATGTTTTCAGTCCAGAGGTAGTTCAGCTGGAATGGAACCTATCTTATGAGGAACAATCGGTCTAGATTCTTGACCACAGGTAGAAAGTGTTATGAAATAAGGTGATTAATTAGGTATAGTTTTTGTGGAAATACCACATGATGGAAGAGGCAACATGGGAATCTGAAAATGCAATGAGGGATAAGTACCCCCATTTATTCGTTAAGTAAATAAATTGTGGGGAAAAAATTTTCTAAATGGGGGAAGGATGTAACATCCCAAGTAAGTAATGAATAATATATATTTTTATCTGTGTTTATTAATTAATTAGATAGTGTTTTAGAGGCTTAAAATGAAAATAAATCCAATCTTAAGCATGGAATACAGTAATATTTTTAAAAGATTGTTTTACAGCCTTTTGATGGAAAACCATTTTTAAATCTATATTTTGAAAATTTTATAAGCTATTATTGTCAAAATAAACTTATTCTTTATGATTGGGTCATCAAAATTCACTTTGTGTAAATTTTTGGTATTTTTCGGATAAAGTTCATTTTTTAATGAATAGTGAAATTTTTTAATTCAAAACATCTTTTTAATCTAATTTATTTATATTATTAGATTATCTTTTGAATTGGTTTTGAAGTGAAATTATAATATATTTTTACCATTTAATCCAATGGTGGTCATTGGAATCAATTTCACTTTGAAATTGGACTTAAACTTGTGTCAATCTTTTGATACTTATTGTTTCATAAAAACACGCTATTTTTCATGACAGCGGAAATTAATTATTAAATTATTTAATGTGACTTATATGATTTTAATTTTTTAAAATAGACATAATTTTTGAATTCAGAATATCAAATATTGCTTTGGGTGATGTTTTGGTATTTTTCAGAAAAACTTCAATTTTTGATGAATAGTGAAACCACTAAGTGGTACTTATAAAAACTGATTTTCCATTTAAATGAAACTTTTCCACTTCTGTGATTTGATTTTCAAAAATCCGACATACATGGTTGTCATTAAGAAGTAAAATGTGGTTTAATTGGATTAAAATAAATTTTTGGTGAATAGTAACTTATTAAGTTTTTAATCGTGATTAGTGGTAATTATTGTAGTTTAAGGTAAAAATAATGTTTTAATAGTATGAGATGAGCTTGAAACATGTCCTACCCTCATTGGATGTGTCATGGACGACCAAGACAATCCATGGGTCAACTTGGGGACCCCATGGAGCAACTTTGGTTGGGAAATGACATAAATAACTTTTTATTTAATGAAAAAGTAAGAATGACACAAACATAATATGTTTTACGAAAACAATCTTTAAGTGGTGTTATGCAAGTCCGAGTTTTTACTATAAATACTCATTGGAAATATAAAAATATTTCCTACATCATAGTATTTTTTTATAATTTTTGGACATTAAATAAGTAAAAGTATTTATGACATCATAATGATGTAGCGATTAACTCATTAATAAATGATTTAAATAAAATGAAAAGATAATATAAAATCTATGATCCACACATGTCCAAAAACTATTGGGTGGGTATATTTCGAACCCTTATCACCTTAGCCTCAAATTATATCAATGTGGGACCTTTTAAATCCGATACTCATTTTCAAATAAAGTATTATTTCTTTACTTTCCAAGAGTTCCCCTCCTCTCCTCTTATAAAAGGCCCCCACCTCTACCACCTTACCCACACTCCCAAAGCATTTGGCTCTGCCAAACCCTGCCCATTATGTCTCTCCACTTCCCTCTATTACTCCTTGAAGACTCACTTTGGGCATAAGTCTTACCAAGGAAGCCTTTGAGCTCCAACCAAAGGGAGTTACTCGATTTTAAGGTAATGTCTTCACTTCAGTCCTTTTGTTTTATTTTGCTTCTCCAACCCCCTAAACTCTTTTTATTCATTTCTTTTGTAACAAATCCCGTATCATAAATATACTAGGATGTTTTTATAAGAAGTATTCGAGCTACACTTACACACACATACATCTAATGGTTAAAGGACATACTGTTTCCGTGGATGGTGAATTTATCCCTCCCGAAACGATGATTGTTCAGCATTCCTTTAACACCTTCAAAGGTTGCCATTAAGATGACACTATATTTATATATGATATATAATATGTTTATGATTTCCTTAAGATTCTCTATTTCTCATTTTGGGAATACCTTTATGGTTTCCATTATGAGTAAACGCGATATCTTCATTTAAGGAAGTGCGGACTACAACCCCCTCAAAGTGATTTGATTTGTTAATACCATATGTGGGACGTATAAAGGATTGAGTTATGATATTATATATGATATTATACTGGAATTATAATATACCTTTATATAATTATGATTCCATTCTATAAAATAAGAAATTGAAATGAAAGTATCGTTCATGCATACGTACGGCTTACCGTCTCCATGAATGGTGCATTTCATTTCTTACCTCTAAATGATTATGTAATATTATAAATGCATATATATACTGGATATATATGATATATATGATATATACATCATGGTTATAACTCTGTATATAATGGATACATGAACAACTTGTAATTATAAGGAGCATATTTTGACTCAAGTACCAATGATCGTTAAAACGACCGTTATTAACTAAAATAATTACATAGTGTTCATGACAAGGTAATAAGTGATATAAAAGGAATAATGAACTTGAAGAAGGTTCTTATGAAAGTAGAAATTAACTCATGTTTATTATTCTGGACATTAAGGAACGATCGAGTCAAGTTGGACCCGAGGTATGGGACTTCGTCTCAATATCCTTTCATTGAGGCATATTTTATTTTATACACAACATTCTTTTATACGGTGTATAAGCCCCTTTTACTTTTGCCTTTATCCAAAAGGAATATTTTTTATAAAAAGCATTTTACAAAATGACAAAAGGAAATGTTTTTGTCGTACGTATGCGGCGACAATGACTTCTCCGCCGATGTGACCATTATTTGAGTTTCTGCTTCCTCTACAAGCCATACCTTCTTTTCAAAAGAAAAAAAATACCATGTTTTAATTTTCTTTTATTTTGGTATTGAAAATGATTTTCATAATGTTTTTATATCAATGTGTTGTATTGATATCTTGTGATTGAAAGGTGGGAATGTTATGTTTCCTTTATGCATGTTTTATGTGATATGATTATGTTGAGGTTCTTGGGCATTCTTATGAAGACAGGTGGTTTCGTGATAAACTAAGAGCGGGTGAGCCCGATATAGCACTCCAATGCATTGGGTAATGTGAAGGAGTGAAACGTTAAGGTTTCTCCAAAGAGATTTAGGGAATATACTTTGATGGGAATTCAAAACGTAACCAAGAGGGTTACTCCCTACGTATGAATGTTATGAATGCCTTCAGTTACCTTTATGTCTTATGATTTCTATGATTTATTCATGAATTGATGAGGTATGTTAAAGTGCTTATGTTTTATGGGTAAAGTATCATTTCATTCTTATGCATATATTTACCCATGTGTCCTTTCCATATATTTTTATATCACTTTCTGGGCTTTTTATGCTCATCCCAAGTTGTTTTGAAATGTTTTTCACAAGTCAAGGGAAAGGTACATGATATGATGATAGTGTCAAGGAAGTGTCAAGAAAGAATCCATGTTTTATTTTAAATATGTTACCATTAATGGGAAAGAAGAATACTATCTTTATGTAACCACTTTGATTATATGTGGAATGTAATGCAAGTTATATGATCTAATTCTCTAAATCTATAAACCCAAAATGATCCTCATTGTGTAATCTTGTAATAAATCAAGATTATGTAAGGTTTAAGGCTGGGGACTTATACAAGAGGGTCACTAACAATATTCAATGATAAATTGACAATAGCATCAAACACAAATACATGTTCCAACAGGTGGACACCAGTCCAATTTGGTCGCTACTATAGGGATGACATATATCCCTACTAGAAAATTGGATGCTCCCCAACATATCTTTGCAGATCAATTAGAAACACCCAAACAAGCACTTGTATGTGAAGGTCATAGTCTACAACAAGCGACAGCAGTCACCCGTAAGTGAGTGCCGAAAAATAAATCATTCCAAAGGTAAATATAAAATGAAGAGTAGATTCAGGACCCTTATATGCTAGAATATGGTGTTCCAAGTTCCATAAAACACCTATCAATCATGGATCTGGATCCTACTGATATGTTGCCATTTTATGAAACAGGAAGGAGTTTTTGGGAAGGTCATCCCAACAATATTTATACAAACAACTCTGAGGGTACTTTCCAAAGTATATAAAACAAATAATTATTTCTTAAAAACAAATTGATCAATCAAGAGAGATTACATCCTAATGTTCATCATGGAATCCTTTATCGTGGTCATAAGATCAAACAACAAGAAGGTCCTCTCCTTTATGTCATCTTCCCTAAAGGTATTACTCAGAGTTTACAATGTAGAAATTATCCTTGGAGTAGGACATCATGCTATTATGGTAGTCATCTCCATGATAGATCCTACTGCGAAGGTCCTCCCAGTAGTATCATTTTATATCTACAAGATGGTCCTCCCCTCGTTGAGTCAAATATGAGAAATCGCTCATAAATTAAGGTTCCTAGAAATTTATTTCTCGATATATTAGAGATCATACCAATAAAAAGAGTCACCATTTATAAACTAAGAGACATTCCAGGATAATTCTCTTTCTTGGAGCCACCCCAAACCATTCCCATACCAATGAAACCCCTACTATCTCTGCTACTTTTGGAAAAACAATAAATAAGTGTCTATGTTGGTATGTTCAAGTAGAAAATAATTTGGCATAAGTACAAATAAAAATATTTCTCATGATAGGAAAATTGGTTGGGATGAAATTACAATTAGGTTTTGGCCCACATCCATTTCACAATTGATGTTCCAGAGGCATTTTTAGAAAAATTCATGCACAACATATATCTAAATACATGGAAAACCCTTCTTCACCTAAAAGAATTTTTTCCTATGATGGTTGTGAAGAACACGTCATGATGTTAAGATATCTTAAACAAAAATCAACATGGAATCCCTTCTATCTATATGAATACCATGATTAGACATATAATGGAATTATCTTCAATCGACATGCCTCAATGTGTTACATAAGTTTCATCTTATAATTGTTGATTCCCCACTTGGTGTTCACATTTTTGGATGGGGGGAAATGGATCATTGAATTTATCCTCAGGCCTCATAATTAATAATGAATAGTAAATAATGTCATGTAATTTCATTATCCCATGTAATCTATTAAGAAAACCACTTACATAAAAAATTCGGCACACTCAACAAGAATCGACCCTGAATAAGTCTCCAAAGTGCTAAACCCAATGACAGAAATCCATAAAATAACTCATGAACTAGGAAACTAAGAGAATTTAGTGGGATTATTGCCTAAGAGAATTCAATTAGCTAGCACTACTTTTTCCCACTGAAAAATAGTTTGTGTGCAAACTGGGTATTATGTCTGGCGCATTCCCAAACAATGATACACAAGATAAAGAGTGTAGTGATAATAATAACTGTTTAAAAAGTACAAGACCAGCCCCATCCCATAGGGATTCAAGATTTGTAACAAAAAATTCCCCCATAATACAGAAAATGAAGACCAAGGAAAAATAAAAAGAGAAATGGAGCAACCCCATCCTGCAGGGTTAGGGAATTTTTATCTCAACCACCGCTCAATGAAATTAATATTTTACCGTTTAGGAAGGATGATAAGAGGAAATATATCCCCATTCATCCAATATCATGACATAGTTCCCTCATAAGAGATGTGTATAACCAGGCTTCATAGAGGTTCCCACCAAGTCACACTTCGCCAAGAAGCTCAAAGAGGATCCCTGAAAGGAAGGGAGAGATCCATGAAAGGATGCGAACAACTCTCATACTATTTTTCAGCCATTATGATGACCACAATGTGTTTTGAATCAGTGAATTTCATTGACATAAATATTATAAGAAACAAAATCAAATTATGCAAATCAAAATGAATAAGGATGGGATGGTTCCATCTATGATGTGGTTCGCTCTGAGAATGAAGGTGTGCATACGTGGAACTAGTGAATCGCCCAGAATCTAGGATCTCCCTCAATAATTCCCATACCACCTCTATAGTTAAACTCTACCAGAGATAAAAATAAATCATGGTCATACATGACCCACCCCCTCATCTTGACGAGGATGAGATCCCAATGATCATAGAAACATTCTCTGCGTAGGAGGACATAATGAAAGTGTTGAGGTGAATCAATGTAGCATTGCTCTAAGGAAGCATTACTACTAAATATGATCCTCGGTCATAGCTTCGATGCACACTTCTATCTAGTGTACCTTATTCTCAAGGATTCATCCTAGAAATTTATGTAATTCTAGAACATCTTCTTGACATGGTTCCTCAGCCATCAGCCTACCTAGAACTGATCATGGATGGATACCATGATTTCTCTCCATTAGGGGGAAAATCAAAATGGATTCAGGAAAATACACAAAAGACGACCAAAGTTAGATATCCACCCAAAAAGTTGGTATAAATAGCATAAAATCCATCCCATTGCCACACCTTTCTAATACCACGTTCAACAAAACACTCATCGGTGGAATATCAACACCATTGAGTCAATGAAAACTCGATTGTAATCAATAGAGGAGTGTCATTGACCAGTGCAGCCATAACAGAAACCTTAACCCAACTAGCTGAGTGAAACCCCACAGACATCAAACATTGGGAGCACTTTGTTTCTGATTTTTAGTGGATTTGAGGATCCGGAACATCATCTGATGCATTATGCACCCCATTTTGATCTAATGATAGGAACTGCTGAGAAATAAGAAGCAGTAAAATTCAGATGAATCATGTGAACCATATAAGTGATAGAATTCATATTGTATTCTTGTTATCCATCTCATTCAATAATGGGGTGGGAAGATCTCAGTTGGAACTTACTATTTTAGTTTACCTCCATGCTAAAAAAGAAAACACTCTGTGAAATCATGAACTGTAAACAATGAAAAAAGGAGAGATTCTCAGAATTAATTTCCACATGGAAGGGACTAGACTACACCCTTAACTAAATGCTTCCCCAATAGAATAAAATATCTCTCTACATTGATAACATTTGTGATGAGTTTTGAAAAATTGTCAATGTAATGAAATATACCAGTGGGTTTTGGTATTTCTATTTCATCGCCCATGGAATGAAAGACTCCATATAGCGGACTAAGCTCAACTCTTGGATAACTCCGCCAGTCACAGGAAAAAGAAAAAGAAATACCATGGAGGAATCTATCACACTTATTATAGTCTTTGTGCCTAATATATATCTGAATCATGTGATGTGTCATTTAGTACCCCTAAGACATCAACAAAAATAACCCTTCTCAAAATGAAAAGTAGAGGGGTCCGAAGAGGGATAAATTCAAGGAGAAAAGAAATAATGTTTACTCATTCCAATATGGTCATGTTTGAGGATATTTTATAACCACTATAGACATTGATTTACTCAACCTCATAGAGCATAAATGGTCTAACCAATTAGGTTTCAATGAACATTGGTATTATTTCCCCTTTCACCAGATACTGTAACACACCATACCAAAATTCTTTGTCTTCAATGTCCTACTGCAGGAAATGAACGATTTTGGGAAAGTAAAGGTGATTAGGCCACCAACAAAAGTGGTGTGTGTTTTCACCACTTCCCTGAAAAAATAGGTGAATGAAAAGAAGTTTTTAGGTTAAGGACATAGAAATTTTATGGTAGGATGACTCAAAAAACAATTAACTGAGATCTTGGAATTCTCCAAGAATAGTTGAAAAAGCATACTATGCCCAAACTGCTTCCACTTCAATACAAACATCATCATTGACCTAAAAAACCTCTAAAGTCTATAGTTTTGAAAAATAATCCTTTCCAGAAAGAAAATGAGTGAGTTTGGGTTAATGAACATGTACCTAGTACAATGTTGTTTTTGACACACCCAAATTTTATCCCCTTATATCTAAAGAAACAGAACCCAGATCACACAATGTCACCACAAAAAGTAGTTAGACAGGAAAATTCATCATTAGATGAGGAATTAATATTTATATCCCTTAATTTCATCCACAAAATTGATATATTCTCCAATGAGGATTATGGATATGAACTAGATTTTCCCACACCTGACTTGGGAACCAGATAAAGAGGCTATAGAATCTGTGGATATTGGGGAAGGTGTGGCCACTATAGAAGATAGATTTCAATCCGTTCCCCTACACAGAATGTTGATATTGTAGAATTTCCTAGAAGATCTAATCAATATGTCCAACATAAAAAGGAAAATCCACCAACACCTACTAGAATCCACTGTTACCTAATCACTTTGGAATATCATCCAAGAGAGGAAAAGATGTTAGATCACCCATGGCATGTAGGAAGAACTATCCATCCCGACCAACCAAGGACATAGGCACCTCCAGCCCTTATCCTGAGGGTTGATCCATCTATATAAAATAATCAATCAACTATACAACTAATGAAAGATCTTCCCACACTGGGAAGTACATGCCTTTAGATTAGAAGTATGAAATCATAAAATAGTTATCCATGGTACCATCCAAACATTTAATATGGGATGCCCGGAATTTTTCAATATACATTAGTCAAACAATTGTAGAAACTTTTCTAATCCCCATGGATATTGAAGCTAAAGTAGCCACTTCCGATTTCTATCAAATATATACTAATTCTGTGAAATTTCATGTGGTTATCTTCTTCACAAATCATGATGAATAAACCATTATATAGGGTAAAATCAGATCCTTTTAGGTGTACATAAGGATAAATGGTGTCAATGTACATAAATATTTCATTGACAATGGATATATTTTGAATCTCATTCCATTATGGACACTTTATCAGCTAGGTTGCATTGATGATAACGTAGCACCATCAATCATAACATTGTAAGGTTACAAAAAGAGTGAGCATACACCATTGGTAAAAATTAATCTCAGGACTCTGTTCAGAGACCTTGTGTTCGATATATAATTTATGGATTTCCGGTATAACACAACCTTAAATGTCCTTCTATGAAGGGTCTTTTTACATCAACAAGATGAAATCCCCTCATCATACCATCAATGAAACATATACAAACTTAATGGGAAAATTAAGATGTTTCCTGATGATAAATACCCATTAAAATCCTATGAGTCGCATTATATCAATTATGGGTTCCATAAGTGGAAAGGGAACCAACCCGTAGTTGATTGTGTTGAATGGGCCATCGCCCCAAACAATCTAGAAATGGTCTCAATGGACCCCTTCAAATAACTCAATGGAGAGTATGTCTTATCAATCAACCAGATCTAGTAGATTGGTATGAATTTAGGGGAATATTCATCAACCACAATGATTTATATTCTGGCCACTGAGTATAGCAGTGGTGAAAAGTTTTCTAACACCCCAAATAATGGTGGAAGATTAGATGGCGACACATTAAATTTATCCCTATAGCTATAGAAGGTACCTACCTTACCCGTTAAAGCAAAAGAGAACATATCATAACTCAAATTGGATGAATATTTTCCCTTTTTCCTCACTCCATCATCTTCAATGTTTGAAGTAAATCCACAATGTTCAGTTGGGTCAGAGGAAGTCGATTCAACTCTAAAATACCAAGATATCTACTCCTCTCTTAAATTTGGATAAATCATACCGAGACTTCATTCCCCAATAGAAAAATATAAAGAATATAAAGAGTAGGAAGATGAAGATGATGATGACCTTATAGATTCCCCTCAAATTTTTGAGGAGGGAATCTTTCCCACCATTAATGACCTTAGAGAAATAAATCTAGGTACAAAAGAATACCCAAGACCCACCTTCATTAGTGCAACCAATTTTTATAAAGATAAAGATGTACATACCTCCTTACTGATGTAAAATTAGTATTTGTTCTCTTGAAAATACATATAAATGTTGTGCCTCTATCCTAGGGAGGCCACTCACCACCTGGGCCTTCCAGAGGGCCACTCAGTCTATAAACAAGCCACTTGGAGGACACACCTGACACATGATTCCAATATAGATGAAAAAATTCAAAAAGATCAGCAGATCCAACTTCATTTGGGAGGTCTAATTTCCAAAATTACTGGCCAATATCATCCCTATTATTGGGATGACTGGTCATATAATATTTTTCATCGACTTCATGGATCCTAAGAAATACTTCCCAAAGGATGATTTCCCAATACCAATCACAGAACTCATATTCGAGGGAATAAAAAGATATCAGGATCTCTCCATTATGGATGGATATTCAAGATATAATTAAATATAAATGACCCAAGAAGATTAACAATACACCACCTTCAAGGAACTATAGGGAATACTTTTCGATTCGGTAGTTCCCTTTGGGTTGAAGAAGTTAGGAGCTACATACAAATGCATCGTCCATTTAAAATACAAACCCTCCTTGGGAATGTTTTTTGAATGCTGTGTTGTTTACCTGGCGGTTAAATCCTGACAATGCCTTAACCACATATATGATCATGAATCTGTCTTCCATAAACCATGACAACACAATCTAAAAATGAACCCCTTGATATTTTCTTTCGGCGTTACCTCATGGAAATTTTCCAGCTTCGTCATATGCCACCGTGACATCAAAGTCGACCCCGATAAGACAAAGGATATCCTTGAAATGTCACTTCCTCATAACCTCACAGAGTTGAGAGGTATTTTGGGACATCTAACCAAAATATGGTTCTTCATAGCCATCCATGTGGGAAAATGTTTTCCCTTTACTAGGTTTATGAAAAAGGGGGTTACAGATCAATGGACTAATGATTTTGTGGAAGCATTAAAAATTTATAATAAATACCTCTTAACAATACCCATGTTGAAGCCACCTATTAATGGAAGGAATCTTATTTTTTAGGTGAAAAACCTAGAGCGATCAATGGGTGCCTTTATTGCACAAATGAATGACACTGACTATGAAAATAAACCTTATTATCTCAGTCAAACCATGATTGATGCTGATAATTGTTATTCGAATATCGAGAAGTGATGTCTAGAAATAATCGTCCCAATTATTAAAAGCATGAACTTTTTTGCATCATCATAAGGTCCATTTTTTCTCTTATAGAAACATTATTAAATACATCCTCAATTTTATGATTTTTACCAAACTCTTATCATGATGCACATCCATCCTTCCATAGTTTAACGTTAATTTCATGCCTCAGAAAGAAATCTAGGGTCGGGTGTTAGTGTATTTTCTAGTAGAAAACCCCTCAGTTGAAATGAATCTGTTGGACATTAAATTAATGGATGAAGAGGTTTTCTCTATTCATGAGGTCCCCTAGATATGACATATATATTTTGACGGTGGATCTAGAATCCTGGTAGGAAAGAGGATGGAGGACCCTAAGCTCAACAATGTGGGGCTGGGAATAATTCTCATATCCCCAGCAAAGGTGGTATTTCCTTACTCATTCCTCATTTCAGAGAGGTGAATGAATAATGAATCAGAGTATCAAGCTCTCATTGTAGGGATAGAGTTGGCACTTCATGTACAATTCGACCAATTGAAGATAAAAACGGATTCAAATATGGTTATTAATTAGGTTAAAAATTAATATACTATCAAAAAGGAAGAGATAATCCCCCAACTAAACCAAATGTAGGGATTGATATAACAATCTCCCATGGACATGATATTGAATCATGTCCCATGATCATGAAAGTCACAGGTTGATTCCCTAGAAAATGCAGCAATAACTCTCACTAATTCTAAGATGGAAGAAATATTCATCAAAATTTCGCACCGTCGGATGGTCTCACATATCTATCAAACAAATTTTTATAATGATCGTTGATAATATTCCCATAAATAAACTATATGGTCCTAACACTGTATAGATGATCATGATGGTGGACTACCTTCAAAATGGAGAACATCCACTGGACAAATCAAGGAGAGGGAAAATCTGAATATGACCAATATACATTGTTCTGTAGGAAAAAAACCATTAAAAAGAACTCTATAAGAAGAACCTTGATGGGTTCCTTATTATGTATATTGATGGACAAGAAAATATTATCGTAATGAATGATGTTCACACCAGATCATGTGGCTCCCACTAGTCAGGACTCAATCTTCCCCACCAAATTTGAAGGTTTGGGCACTACTGGAACACTCTAATGTAAGAATACACTAAATCCACCAAAAAATTTCATTCCTACAAGGTTCATGCTATATTCATTCACCAAACCCTAGAGTTGTTTCACACAACCAAGTAATCTTGGCCATTTTCTATATGTAGAATAGATGTTTTAGTCCCATATCCTCCCACCATGTCTATGTAGTTTAATGAGATTTTTACTATAATTGAGTACATCTCTAAGTGGTCTGAAGAAATACCCCTCAAAGAAGTCATGTCAAGGAACATTTTCAGCATCATGAGATCTAAAAACATAATGATATTTGGTGTCCTTGATACAATAATACTAGAAAACAACACTAATTGTTTCCCAAAAGAATTAGATGATCGATATTAGAAGTATGACCTAAAGTCCAACCATTCGTCTCGCTACCATGAATCAGCTAACAGATAGATAGAGGCCTTAAATAGGACCCTATCAAATGTAATTTAGAAAATCGTAGTTATGAATAAAAATTCTTATATGGACATGATCTTACATACCTTTTCGGATTACCAGATGATGACATGTACTTCCCCACATGTGACTGAATACTCTTTAGAGTATGAGAATGAGGAGGTCCTCTTGATTGATGTTCAATTTCCCTCAATCCATGTTTCCATATAAAAAATTATCAATAGATTACAAATACCAAAAATATCCTGATAAATTAGAGAAACTAGATGAGAAAATATTTCATACTTTACATCATTTATAAGTCCAACAAAACTGGATTACACGAGCCTTTAAAAAATGTTTTACCTCCGATATGTCCTCAAATGAGAGTTTGTGTTGGTCCTAATGACTAAAATGATAACCAAAAATAAAACCCCAGAGTTTGATATGAAATGGTATGAACCTTAAACCATGAATAAGGCCTACTCTAAAGGCGCTTATTCTCAAATCCCAATGGACTAAAAGAACACCATGGATCCCAAAAATGCATGGTTCCTGAATAAATATTTCATGTATCCAAAAGATAAACTTCCTTGATCTCATGAAGATAAAATGAATGATAATACCTACTAATAAAATGATGATAAACTACATTATAATTTTTCATGGTCTCATGATGATAAAATACATGATAATTCATCCTAATATCAGGATAATAAACTACATGAAATTTTGTACTCGTTTCATGATGTTAAACAACATAACACATTTCATCCATACCATATGATGCTAAACTATGAATCCAAGTCCACAAATCATGATTTTAAACAATGTGACATATTTTTAACATATTTTTTTTGTGGAAAATGGCTAATTATATCCTCACTCATGTTGAGTTTGTCACTCATCCATGCCATAAATTCCCATTTTGGTAAGCCTCCATCCATAGGTTTGAACTCAATGAACTTAAACTAGGTGTATTGTCTTAATATCATTCTAATAAAAATAATGACATATTTTCCTTATCGCATGATGTTAGAATGTGATATAATCATCATTCTAATCAATGATTCAATGCATATGATCCATATTTGTGTGGGAGAAAGATGAAATGTCCATGTTCCGGCATGAGAGTTAGATCCACATATGAAGTATTTTTCATTACAACTAAGGGTGGATTTATTCCTGTCATCACAAGATACATAGTGTTGTATGGAACCTTTGTTATAGGCCTATTCTTGAATAATAGGACAATTCCCCCCTCTTCATATGGGTCAAACCTGAAAGGATAATTCCTGTATAGACTTGTGTCTGTCTTGATTCCTATCATCAAAGGATATGTAGGGACTTATAGACCTATTGTGTTAGGCATATAATCAATTTTTATTCCATTAATATCATCATGGTATCATGATATTAAACTGAATGATACACCATCAACGTCACAAGATAATAAACTGCAAGACACCAATGTCCTCTATGTATGATGTTAAACTTCACAAGACGATAATGTTCTCACCCGAGAGGACGTTTTCCCTATAATCATTCATCTAACATTCCATATTCAAGAAATATGTATGGATTTATTCCTACCTATACAGTATAACTAGTGACCCCTAGATTATACATACTAGTATAGCCACCCAAAGAGTAAATAAATGTGTCGTATTTGTGTATGGGTTAGACCTATGTAGGGATCCATTCTATAGAACTACATGTGGATTGATTCTTATTTTATAGGATACATAGTGAAAATAATACCTCATATAATGGGAACAATCATGAAATATAAGAAATGTAACCTCCCCTGCATACAAACTAAATTAATGAATGGGACTCCAAAATGGGTCCTATTCATGGGTCTGTTTGATGAAATTTTCCCACTGTCCATGAGTCAGATCTTTGCAGGGAAGCACATTTATGACTATGTGTGGCTTGAATACTATATACAATAGATACATATTGATTCTTGGAACTCTAGTCCTATATTTACCCACAATGTTCCCACTCTTCCATGTTTTGACACCCTCAACCTCACTGCATTACATTAAACACCATGACGTCCCATAACAAAGTGTTCCTTGATTCCTACCCACACATTATATGTAGTGACACCCAAATATCCCACATCTTGTTTAGATACAATAGTCAAACAATCAATTGAAAAAATCCCCCCTCTTCATACAGATTATACTTGCATTGAAATTTTCTTATCCAGAACTATGTGTTCTTTGATTCTTGTCATTGCAGGATATATAGTGATGCCTGGATATCTAATTCCAGGTTCATCTACAAAAAGGATTAAAATTTACCTCCTCCCTATGTATGGGTCTGACCGTAAAATGGATTTCTCTAAAAACATTGTGTGTCATGAATCTCATTTTGAAAGGATACATAGGAACCCATGGATTTTAAACAATGGTCCATCCACTAAAAATTCAATATGCCAATATCCATTATTTTTCCACCGCTTTGTGGTGGAATAAAATTTTTCCTCCCCATAGTTTCTCACACCATGGATAACTCACATGGGAGAAGATGTCTTGTTAGTGTATTCTCCTTATGATTAATGTTTATCTATCCACATCTGGGTTCCCATGGTTCTGGTTGTAGGAAATTAAAGGGTACACAAAATTTCATTACCTTATGACGTAAAACTATAGGTAAATTTTTTTTACCGCATGAAGTAAACCTGTATGGAACCATGGAATCTATATTCAATAATTTCAATTGACCTATTTCCATACTGTAATATTATAAAATGAATGGGATTTCTAGACCCACATATGTCATGATTCTCATTTCAATGAGATATGTAGTGATGCTTAGGCATGTGTCCTAGTCACATTCATAGGGTAAATAAGAAAAAATTTCACCATCTTTTATATGAAAACAATGATCTATGAAGTGGATCTCAAGTTTGGGTTACTCATTAATGAATCTATTGAGGAAATAGAAATGAACTCCTCTATATGTGTTTCAGATCAATATATGTAATTTCCCACTAGATAGATAATCATAGTCAGAATGTTTCCCATGTAACCTAGCACATCCCTTTCCATTAATCCTACTATATGCCCTGATAAATTTGGGATCATCACCATATTCCACTGGTTATTGGATAAATTATGGTTCAGTGTCTTGAGGAAACCTTTTATTGAATATTCATAATATTCTATATTTGGCTCTGAATAAGTTTCCCAGAAAAAATGTATTTTAACCAAAGGAAAATCCGTCTATAGGAGAGACTTCGTCTATATCTGTAGAAAACAACAAAATATTTTTCCCATATCATTTATCCTTCATTGAGGATCCCCCAGAATCATGGTTTAGGTTTTATTCTCCCTCATGTATATGGAATTTCACAACATCTTGGCCCAATGAGACTCCTACTACCGGTATACAAGACATGTGGTCCTCATCAAATGACCTAAAACTACAATACCTTGAACCTCATTATCACATAATGCTAAAGTGCATTGTTGGAATCATATTAACATGACACTAAACTATGTGATTCCCTCAAACTATGTTATTCTAGATTCTCATTTCAACGATATACATAGTGAAACACACATACTAAATATAGAATATATCTGTGAGATAAAAATCTATCATGTCTTCTATATATGGGTCGAACCCTCATAAGAAATTTCTAAAATTGAAATCAAAAAATACCCAGAACTACACATGGCTTGATTCCTTCACACATAAGATGTGTAGTAACACCCACTTATCCAATCTTGGTTCTAGCTAGATCAGGATTTAAAAATTAATTTTCCTTATGCACATGTTATACTTCCATGGAGAGCCTTATAAGAACTATGTATGACTAAATTTCCACTTTTGCAGAATACATAGTGACACCTGTATCCTATATCCCAGTTAGTAAACAACAAAAAAATTACCCAATATTCTATACATGATCTTGAGATTCATAAGATATTCTAATATAATCCTCATCCCATTCATGAGCATCTATCCAAAAGAAAATTCCCATTATCCATACAAGATTCTAACCGGTGTGTGGATGAAATTTTCTACAACTATGTATAGATTAATTATGATCCTTGCAATATAGGTAGTTATTCTAGAGCCTCAAATCCGAGGCCCAAACATGAAATAAAATAAAAAAAATTAATTCCCCTTCCCTATGAATGCATCAGATTTTCACAGGGAACATTCTAATACTAGCTTAAGGAAAATATTTTTACCCATTATTGTGAAGTCTTGAAATGAAGGTATCTATCCGTTATCAAGTAAATTCCTTCCACAAATCAAAATTCATGTCTAGAAATGTCTGAATCCCCAAAAAACTCTTCAGACATCATAAATGGAGGGTCACACTCATGAGGACACATTTTTTGACTATGCAAAATATGCACCAGTTAGTTATGCATACGTTTCCCACAAAAACTGGGCATGTCAACCAAAGGAAAAATCATCCCCATGAGAAGAATTTCCTACCTACATAATATAAAATGAAATTCATGTCCTCCATCACTCCTGAAATTTGAACCTCTCCTAGATTATTGTTAACAGCCTTCCCCCTTCATTCCTGAAGATGATAGAACATTCTTAGACATATTACTGAGAAAAGGGAACATAATTTATCCCTCGATCAAAGCTAATTGGCCTTATAGCATAGAAATTGAATGTCCTCATGAAAAGAATATAATCTTCAAGGTCCTTGTCTAAGTTTCATGACATTAAATTGTACCTTGATCTAGCCCTCACCAACATAATACAAATCCTTATATGAGTGGTTTTCTATTCATGGATACTGTTTATACAAATGTCCTAACCTTTTTTACTCAACATTTCTTCTAGAAGCCACCCATATCGGTCAGGAAAAATATGAATTTTTAAAAATTAAATGTTCATTAGAAATGGAAGGCCAATGTCTTGATGATACATTTGTTTGAAAATTCACAATATTCCTCAGTTTTCTATATATAATTTTCCTACTCAATGATATTCATTTCAACCAAACACCAAAATTTCACTAGAAATGTTTTTCCTACCTCCATACACCCTGAAAGCATCATGATGGAAACCATTATTTTTGTTACACCTGGAACACATTCCCCATATCATTCATGTGATTATGAAATAACAATACTTGTGTCAAAAACATCCCTCATTCATGTCTATAAAATATTAAGACATTCTTTGGTATTAATCCATTTTTGGGCCCTCTCCCTATAATTAATGGTCAAACTTTGTTCACCACAATACATCTATTTCACTAGTATAGTTTTCAAGAATCTAAATTTACCATTAAAAGAGACAAAAAACTCGCCATGTGGAAACTCCATAAAGGTAACACTGGAAAAAAAGATGAGTTCTAGTTCGCTAAACCAACAATTTTCATAGTTTAGGAAAGAATCAAGCAGACAAAAATTAAAAAGGAAAAAATATTGTTACGTACAAAACATGAAAAGGAAGGTCTATTAAGAAATAATGTTATGTTTTCTAAGCCCTCGATAAAGTGGAATAATGAAAAAAAATTAGGGGGATAAATGAAAAGACTCAATGTTCATTGGTTTGTTCATGTAACCCTATCAATAAAGAAAACAATGCTCAATGATTCCATCAGATTAGGAAAACTCTACAGCACTACATGATCATGTCAATTTTGTTTTCCATGATTGTGATTGAAATTGATATTAAATGGAAATTATCTTTCAAAATGAGTCCAATTTTGATTAATTGGAATTTATAGAAAAGATAAAAGATGAATGTTAATGGGGAAAATGAGTTTTTATTTATCTGTTGAATGATAATGGAAGAGAATCTATATCCTAATGTCTCTCCCTAATGATGCTATAAAAAAAGTGGAACACAAAATAATTGAAATTATTACAATGAAGCCTAACTCTCTATAGTTCAAAAATTGACAACTTCCTGATGCGTCCCATTAAGAGTTTGTTCTAAAGTGGTCCTTTTTATCGGCCTTGATTTCATCCATTAGTAACATATTCCCAATAAAGGCCCTAATATCTCATATCTTCTAATTCATGGATTCAAAAATTATTGTCATTAATTATAGTTTCACCTTTAACCGTCCATCAGGAGCCTCAAATTCCCATAGATCCTCTATCTTTTCAACCACACAATCATAAGATCTTTATTCTGTATTAAAAAAGTGGAATGTCTCAACAGTAGTATCCTGAATTTTTTCTTCTTGATGATGGGAATCATTAAATAGATTTTGTTCACCTTAGTAGCAGCTAAGTCTGGTCGAGTATTGAAAACGTGGTGGGTAAGGATATACATGTTACAGTAATAAAATACACTTGACACTAATATGAAGAATATTTGGTGGAGGCTATCTACCTTTTCATCTCTTTTTTCTATGTGATTCTATGTGATGATTGTGAAAATTTGGTTCAAGGACCATATATCCCACATCCTAGTGTTCAGTCACAATGCAAAGATGTAGATCCCGATAACATTCTTCCACATGTATGTTATCTAGTATTTGAACCAAATCAGATAGGTTCATATGTATAAATGACTCTAATGTTGCTAAATATTTCATATATTCATCCAATACAGCTTCAGGAATGAGTCTAATAGGATCAACATTAACTGGTGGGGTTCCCATGGCTACCACGCTGGGACCAACGTTAACAGGGATGCCAGTAACATCTGTTAAAAACATAAACACTACACTGTATTATATAATGAGGGTGTTTTAGGATTAGTCTTCGCTCATACTCTTATATTATTCAGAAACAAGTCGTTCATCTATTGAAACAGTTGGGGATGGTGCTTCAGACACAAAAAATGTTATATAAAAGTTGTTCAGGAACCTTTCAGACCACCTTCCCCAATATCATGTTTGCGTAGTATTAAGTCCACATACTGGCATAATTATATGATAAAATGATGCTATAATCTGCATAAATCTTGGAAATTTTTATTCTAGAACCTTCATGTATCATCATCAGCTGAAAATGATAGGGAATAACTGGGTGGGACTCCTGAATCTGGGGAAGGGGAAAAGGGGAAACCTGTTTCTTACATCTGAATTATTAATAAAATATTTAAGGATATTATAATTCACAAATTTTTATCCCATCCACACTTATAGTAATAGTTCAATCCATCTAAGAGATGGTGTAACATCATTCCTCCAGTGTCCCTTAACCATTATCAACCACCATGCCCAAAGGTGTGGGGCATGGGATGAAAGTAAAATGGAAAAAGTTGATCAAAATATAGACAATTCCATTGATTCACATTGATCTCTTGTGAATGAAAATAATATTAATAAATACAAAGAAAAAAAGTTAGGATGATAAATTTTCATGGTATGTTGATATTCATAGAATTGACAGTATTCCTCCACCCCAATGTACATGAATTAGAATGATTATAGAGAGGAGGAGGAGACCTACTTTATTGAATGTGGCCCAATGATTCATATATGAGAGAAAGGATGGGTATAGCTATTTTAATGGTGTGTTCTTCCACTAGTTTGGATTCCATCAATAGGATAAAAACCCTGATTCTAGTGTAGGCATATTCAGATGGTAATATCAATACACTCAAGGAAATTTCAACGAAACCTACCATCCTGATGTTAGAATATACATCTGGGTGAATTATTTATCCCCACATGTTATATTGGACCACTTCAAGAGTATCCTAGTATGAAACCTAGATGACTCATTGTTGTTGAGTTGGATGAGTCCTAATATGGAGTAATATTTGCCTCATGCCACAAAATTTAATGAACAAATTTGTCCAATCATTGAACGTAATGAGTGAGTGATAATGGAGGGGATAACGAAGAAATTATTCTATAGTGGTCAGTAGGTCCCTTGGTAGGGAGGATAACTAATCATTGATTACCAATTCATTGTATGTAGTAATAAATTCTACATACATGTTTCCAAGAATGGAGATTCCACCATCCTGATATACATCCCATAAGCCGATCCCAACCTCACCATGAGATAAATGTAATGTTTTGGTGCTTTAACACCGATGACTAATTAATTTAGGAAACACCTCAGTTTGAGAAATAATTTAAAATTGAGAAACCCACACCACCTGGTATAAGCTAACAACCTTCAACTTTTTATGTAATTTCATTTATTTTGGGTTCACTAAGAATTTCCAATCACATTCATCTTATAAAATCCCTCTTGATCTTATATCACACTTCAAGCCCCACCCTCTATTGTTATCACTTCATGAGAAGTTGAAAATGGATGGGTAATTTATAATTGTTGATTTAAAGGATATATCATGGATATATTAGTTTCTTTGTGTCCCAAAAAACCATTCAGAACCAAGACTTTCTCCTGACCTAAACTAGGAATCATCTTTCTCGTATTAGATATGTTTACATGGGCGCACTTGTGAGACATCTCAGACCAAGAATATGGGAAATTCAATTCAATGGGTGGAAGGGGGCATCATCTTCAAATATTAAGTTATAGAGTGGCAGTAATTTTGAAAATGAATAATCTAGAATCTCAGGAGAATGATGGTTCTTCAAAATACCCTCCTCTTGGATGGGGTTAAATCTAAGATTCCATTCAACATTATCATCCATATAAAGGTGTCTCCTAGACACAATATTTGAGGTGTAACAAAAGCCATTTTTTTTCGAAAACTAACCATAGAAAATCTTTGAGATTAATTAGAGAAGAATTTTATTGAATACTTAGAAAAATATAAATTGTGCCACACACCCAACATGGGTATGCAGGTCATTAGTTCATGAAGGGATTCAACTACGATCGATCAATTCACGAAGGTGTTGGTTTGTAAAGAATTATCCATCAATTTGATGGTTCATGGTATGATCCATCCACAAATTATCTAACCACTATATATAATATCATGAATAACCATTTTTAGGTGAGACTTTCAGTTCATGGGTGATGAAATTAATTTTGTGGAAAGGGTGTCTACAGAGGAGGTGCTACTCGAATGTAAGAGGAAATAGAGAGAATATGAAGATCCCTAAATTCACAAAGAAATGTGGTAAATGGTAAATGATATTGGTTCCCTATTTATATGTGTAGTCCCCTCTTAAGGTTCCACTTTCAAGAAAAAAATCAGTTAAAAAAGGACTACATTCAACTTTGGAATAACCTCGTCTTTGTCTGCCTTAAAACCCATTCCAATGGAGGGAATTTGGTGGGTCATTGAAATTTTGCATTTAAGAATAAAGAAATTCCCTCAAACTCAGCAAAGAGTAGAAATAAAATTCAATTAATGTTGAATAAAAATTTTCAAATGGGAATGATCATAAAGGATATGTTGGTCCCGATAATCATAAATTTCATCATGGATCACTGCTCCGCATGTAGTTCCACCATTTCGCTAAGATTCCTACGAACAAAATAGGTTACAAAAGGACATAGTTACTTTGGTGCCAAAAAAACCCAATTTGATTGTGGGGCTGAGCGGTGATTTCTACCCGCACAAACAACCCTACAAACAAAACAGTTCATGTAAGTGGGTGGTTATATCAATGCCCATTAATGAAACTACATTCGTTTGTGGGGTCAAGATGGTATTTATACCCCCACGAATGACCCCAATAATTGAATATATTACATTATGAGGTGGTAACTCTAGATACCTCAAATTAAATGTAGTTATTTTTAGGTTTGGGTGGTGATTTTATCCCCCAAAAACAATAACACCAATACAAAAATGACTATTCCCTGATGAGTAGGTCATTTTCAAGTTGGGGCACCCTCCTTGTCCTCCTATAAAATATGCCTTATTGAGCATTATGGATGAACAACCATGATGGTATTTGGTCCCTCCACTATTATATAAATAAACCCTGAGGGGGAAAGAGGGTACCTAATACCATGGTATAAAAATGATGAAAGTCGATGTAGATGAGTGATGAGGCACCGGAAAAACCGGAACCTCTTTGATAACTCCCAATATGTAAAAATCTACCATATAATGATACGTAACAAATAATTAATCTTCTGGACATCCATGAATTCAAAAACCCTTTGAGGACACAATTCCATATGGCATAAAATAGATGACCCCTTTGAGAACAAGAATCTTGTATAGAACAATGCTATGCGTGAAGAACCTTACCCCACATAGACAAATGCTTCATGAGAGGAACACAGGTTTGCGTAGCAACACGATTCGTGTGACGAAACTTACCACACCTAAAAAATTGTTATGCGGTCATATCCTATCAATGCATATCACAACTCTAAGAAAACGGTACCCTCACCCACATAGCAACATTCAACACGGAGGGACCCCCATCTGGCCTAAGAACCAGCTACATGGAATGGAGCAACCTACGGTGTTCTACTCTCCAATATGTATCACCCACATCCATCAGGTCATTGGTCCCCATGTTGAATCCTCCAAGAACTATTCTAATGAAATCAGGCCAAGGCCACTTCCAAAGCCACTTGGAATTTATGACAAGATCATCCAGAACATTAGTGTGTCCTATTGAGTTTATATTCATGCAGTAATACGATTCATGTGTGTAACCTATGTAATAAGGAGGACCCTAAAAATTTTCTTGGTTATACTTTCTCGTGGTAATGAGGGTTCGGACATGGAAGATATCATGTAAAAATAATTATTCTAAGAGGGGATAGGCGGGATAAGGCTTTCCTTTCACATTGACATGGAATGGGATCATTACCCACAAAAATAATTTCAGGAAATCCATCCTATTGTATGACCTTATCATTTATTGTAGGAGGTGACACTTTTTATCCTCTTTACCACCACCTGGGGAATAGTTTGATAGATCACCAAATGTGACCATCCCAATTACCAATATAAAAGAGTATATATCCACACTCAAGGACCTCTCTCTCTCACACATTTGGAATCAACACCTCTTTGATCAGTGGATTTAATGGATCGAGTGATCTTCTGATCTACTACTACCTCTTGTTTCCAACACTGATCATTACTCATGTGGGAATAATGGTTTGTGGAAATCATGAAATCCACACGATGCAAAACAAAAAATGGTCATTTTAAAAGGATATATGCCCAAAAACGTATCTATATATGCCTCTTATAATGTATATTCTCTAATCATATCCACTCAAAAGGCCTCATATACTGTATAAGTCTGAATCATACCGAAATATATGGGCCTTCTCCATATATTTAAGCCCCAAATTTAATCCAAAGCGGGAATAATTCCAAGTTTAAGCCCCAATAATGACCACTTGAATGGGAATCTCCCATGTGTAAGCCCCAACACTTATCAAACTATTGGCGCTTCGATTTTGAACTATCTGGGATACATTGGAAGCATACCTGATGTCCAAACCCACTGTCCAAATCCACCCTATTGTTTTCTGGAACATATCCCTAGTAGGTTCATATCCACCTATGAGACTATATTTATTTTGGGTCCCTCGGGCTGCCCTAGTGTATTCCTCAAACCATCTTCGACCAGGAACCTTTCAGTTGGACAACCTTGTCATATGACATTAAACTGCACAGTTGGGTCCTTATAACATGAAATTAAAAGGTGATTCACCACATTAATTGGCATATTACTATGTGAGTTATTATTCCTCTAATGATGATACATCATAATCCCATCTTATGGGGTTGATCCCAAAATCAAAACAACTTCTGTCCCTCTTGGATGATAATAAAATCTAGATCATCTCACCAAGTAGACTAATACCACTGTCATCTTAATAAATGACTAAGAAATATTTGATATGTCCATAAAAGGGTATCATTTATAGAGAATCTAGAATGTATACATATCCCTCCATTGAAGGAGAACCTTATATACATATAGATATTTAGAAACCTTTGATTATTCATGATTAATCATTACCTTAGGATGATACATGTATGTATACTTAGGAATGAAAAAATGTTGCACAATCATATATTAAATCTATAATAGTGTTCTAGAATAGGCAATAGTTCCCCACAAAATGTTGTGATGAGATATACATCCAATCCACTCAACCAATATTAGTTTATAAGTGTTATTGGCCAAGTTACGTAATGAACACCTACCTTTGAAATGTAGGTCTGTGATTCATCACAAATATACAAGTCATTGGGTGTTTATGGATCTAAGAAAAAAACGTTTTAGAGACCATATGAAGATGATTTACCTAAAATAAGTTATTGCACACTATTCAACCCATTATAATAGACTACCCGAGAACAAACGGTTTTTATCAGAAACACTCATGAAAGAGTGATACACAAATGGATTATTAAATGAAAATAAATTTTAGGAGAATCATTATAATATACATTCATATTTAGTATTTATACCACATAAATTAAATAGTTTGTTAAAATGGAATGTGTCTCACATATGTAAAAAGTGAGATGGAAATCCATTACCTTATGTCTCAAATTCCATTATAAATATTAAAACCTCATTTAAAATAAATATAAGTTTATTATACATATATTAAAGAAACATAATTATATATATCATACCATATATTATTTACTTGTGACATTTTATTTCATTTTTTAATAAAAATTCCATGTTGATATTATGTTTTCAGCAATAACTTCTTTGTTTTCCATGTATATTTTTATATTTTGGTTTTGTTTATCTTAATTTGATCATAGTTCCATAATATCCATAATGATAAAAATGATATTAATATCATATAGATTAATTACATATGCATTTTGAGAAACCATAAATGTTATACATAGAAAATGAAATGCATTATTCACAGAGACGATCGATCATATGTACACATGAATGATCATTCAATTTTCTCAACGGATTTAAAAAAATAATGGTAAATATTATATTAACATTCCAAAATTATTTTTATGTCATATATATAACATATTTCTATCTAAACATATTATTATTAAGTCCATTTATTTCATATGTGAAAAATGAAACACATCGATTTGTGAGGCAGTAATACTCCATACACACGAACAACGTTATAATATTACCACAAAATAGAAATTAGGATTCATATGTGATAGAATGATTAAAGAAGAATAATAATATATTAAATAACATATATGTAAAGACCCGTAAATTTCAAGGAAATTTTTTTCTTAATTTTCTTTGGAATTTTACAAGAACACAGTTTTTGACGGCACGTGATTCCGTGGCCCGGTTTGCCCGAAATCATTTTCCGAAGTTTGGCTCGGGTACATTCAGTGAACGAACGAGCGGGTTTTTCTAACTTTTGAACCGGTGCTCAGAATCGAATTACGAGGGCGCCGATGGAATCGAAACGCCGATATTTTCTTAGAAACGCCTCTTTCGGATATGTGTTTGCTCGGGTGTGGTTTTTAATATTTGGGCTTAAAGTTAAGAAATTAAATAATGTGCTACGACAACTTTATTTTATTTCACTTAAAGCCGCTTAAAAGCCACTTTAAGCTGCTTACGCTAAGTTGAAGCAGATAGGGTGGAACCCAACAATATCCTACCCTCATGGTAGGATATTTTTTAGGTGGGGCCCTCACGAGCCCCATAGTTTCTTTTCCGCTAAGTAATGCACCCGCGAAAAACCCTATTAATTGAAAGTCAACTGAGGCGTTTCTTAGTCTATTAAACGCTCCTTTTAATTGGGCTGTTTTATTCATTGAGTTAATTCTATGAATTAATGAGTCGTTACTTAACTTATCTTTTTTCGTTGGTTGGCACGTTAATAAAATAAGACCAACATTCTTCTTCTTGTGTGTTGTTCATTGAGAGGATTTTGACAGAACCTTATGTCCTTCAACCTCCTTCACGAAGAACGCGAAGAATGTGAAGAACGCCGGCCTCCAACGAAGGGTGACGAAGAACGCCGAGCCCTTGGAGATCAACGACGCGACGCCATGTACCGCGACGCCAACGATTCTTCTCCCGCGACGTTCTTTCATCCGCGACAAATCTTCGATCATCCGTTGAGGTGAGAGATTGCGGACCTTTTAATTCTTTGTGGTTTATAACAACAACATGTATTTAATTGTTATAATTAAATCTATACGTTCTTGATCCTCTGAGTTCGTCGACGCAACGCCGTATACCGCGACGACACGACGCCCTTCCACGACGCGAGGATCCTCTTCTCCCGCAATGATCATTTCTGCGAAGAATGCATGTTCGAAGACTTCAACGAGGTAGGGGTTTGATTCTTAAAAATCTTAGTGATTTATACCTGTGACGTTTGTTAAACTTTTGATGTGTAATTTTTTCTTTTAAAACTGCTAACGCGGTGGGTGCGGACTAATGAACAAGTCTGAACCCACCGCACTTTTTCGTTCTTGGTGTGCGAAACGGTTGACGATGACAAACGGGGCCGCAATGGCGATTTGAGGGCCTGGTAGTGAAGAATGGGACCCGGGAGGAGCTTCAGCATTGGAAGAAGTGGAATGGGACCACCGGAGCAACTCTGGTGTCTCACGGAACCCACCGGCGGCACGGGTCACCGGCGCGGTGGCGACGGCAGCTGGAGGCGGCAGCCGACCAGACTGGCGACCGTGCGGGTCCGGTGACTCACTGGACGCGGCAAAGCTGTGTCCATTGACCCAGTATGTCCCCACGCGGGGCCACGACACTTCATCCCGTGGGGGCCAGTGCCCCGAGGTTCTTCCGCTCGGCCGGCTCGGCCAAGCTGAGCCGGGCCAACAAACCGGGTCGGGTTGCGCCTAGGCCGAGCCGGGCCGGGTCGCACCAAACCTGGTCGGACCTGGGTTGGGTCGACCCGGTTCGGGCCGACCCAGGTGGGGTTGGGCTGGGTCAGTGCAGGCCCAAAACCCCCATTTCAGGACTCTTTTCGGTCTTTCGCTCATAACATGAGCTATAGGCCTCCGAACGATGCGCCGTCAGCGGTGATGCGATCCTTGGATTGAGATGGTCATTTCGGTATATCACACTAAAGGTTTCAGAATACTTTGGGTTCGGCCAGGTTGGTTCGTCCACAAAACCAACCGGGCCCTCGGAGTGGAAACACTCATATCTTGAGCTTCGGACGCCCGATTGACGTGTCATAGACTTTGTTGTTTTCATCTAAGAGAGACGAAACTTTTGGCTTACTCCGAGGTTTGGACGCAGGTGGAGTACGTTCAGGTTGGTTTTGCCTTAAAAACCAACCGGGCCCCTATGATGAAAAAGTCAATAACTCTCAGACTAGGCGTCCAATTGACGTGCCGTCTGCGACGTTGAGTTCCTGTTGACGACATGGAAATTTTGGATACATCAACTCTGGACTATGTGTCAGTTGATGTATCAGCCTCCCGGCTCGTGGAGTGGACCCTCCCGAACGAGCTTGCTGTGTGCAGGAACCCTAGAGCTGGCTGCGACTACTACTGTGACGACGACGACTGTGCATAGATCCTCATTGGATTCGACGAAGACGACAAAAAAACTCAGCGATCCTTTGTGGGTCAGTGCTACCGATCCTGTGTGGGTCTGATCCTGTGTGAGTCAGCGCTCAGCGGTCCTGTGTGGGCCAGCGCCTACAGGTCCTATGTGGTCTCAATCCTGTGTGGGTCTCTGTAGGGGTTAGTTATCTATCGATCCTTGTGGCCCAGATCCTATATGGGTCCTTGTAGGGGTTAGTACCTATCGATAATTTGTGGGTTCGATGACTTAGACGGATCAATGATCATCTCTATCATCATTTGAAGAAGTATACCTGTGTGAGATGAATCCTGTTTTACTTTCCCATGTGGACTGTGTTGTGCTATCCTGTGAGGATTTATGTTTACTTTCCATTGTGGATTTTGTTGTGCTATCCTGTGTGGATTTACATTTTCTTTCCTGTGTGGACTGGGTTGTACTTGAGCTCAGATGTGGGAGCCAAGCGAGAATTGATGACTTAGGTATATGTATGGGCATATACCTAATCCGTGTTGGATGTTACTTCGTGATTGTATCTTTCCTTTGTGGTTTATCCTTTTTGGATTCTGGGAGACCTTCAGGGCTCTCAGGGTCCCTACTGAGTAGCTTATACTCACCCCTGCACGGGCTATGCCCGCACTACGTTGTGTTGGTTGCAGACGACGGACAACGCTGATCGTGGTAGAGGCTTGCGGAGTAGGACGATACCTGGAGGTGGACCACTGGGCACGGTGTACTCAGAGCGGACGGCTGGACCGATGAGCTGTGGAGGCTTTCTGTACCCACCCTTCAGGCGAGACTTCCAGAGGATGGCTCGACGCTGCGGCTTTACTTTTCAGTTGCTGTTTTCACTTTCATGTTGTACTTTACTTTCAGTTTGGGTTTGTATTCTGGCCCACTTAATTTCCACACTTACTGTTGTACCAGTTTTTACTTAGTGTTTACTTTTTTCGCTTGCTCAGTCTGTGGTGCTTGTTTACTTTACAAAGGCAACGCCTTCCCATTACTGGGATTTACGCCTTGGTACTAGTCACTAGCCCCTGGCCTATGGAAGGTGGGCTTGGGTTAGTCACGGCACGGGCCCCGAGGACGGGTCGTGAAAAATTGGTAACAGAGGAGTTCGGTTCTACCGCAGACTTTGATCTTTCTTCTATGTGAAGCGATAATGTTAAGAATATTGAGTGTGGTTATCAGTCCAGGGATCCCAGTGTTGGTACGGCGGCTGATGTATCCATACACAAGGACCCTAACTTCTTATTTCCTACTTAATGCACGAAGACATTGATTGCATGTGTGTTTCATGTTTTCATTGTGATTACTTTGTATCAGCTCATCAGGTATATTGTTCGGACTGTGGCGCACCTGTTTCCTTTCAGGATGGACCAACGACGGCAACCATCTAGGGTTCCGAGAGTTGTACGTGCGACAGCCTGCCGAGCGACGAGGGCTCGGTACAGGGCCCTTTCACAGCAGAGGCACCGGTGGTACCTATACCCGCCGAGCCACCGATTCTTCTAGCCCGAGCCGCTGACTATTCATGTTTCCTTAGTGCACTGTAGGAGTTCCAGGGCCAGCCACCGCCTAGGTTCCGTGTGGAGATGGACCCCCAGGTAGCTGAGGACTGGCTGGAGGCAGTTGTACGAGTTTTTAGGCTAGTGAGGACACCAGCAGACCTCATGGGGATCCTCGTAGCGAGCCTACTACACGCAGCAGCGGGCCGATGATGGATCTTGATGCTCTAGGTGCAGGTTGAGACATCTCTTATCTGGAAAGACTTTGATAGCCTCTTCCGCTCGGAGTTCGTCCCAGCAACCCTCCATGCGGTGCACATTCAGGAGCTCCTTCAGCTCTGGAAGGGCAGCTTGACAGTCGCCCAGTACTCGGTGAGATTTACCGATCTCTCGCGCTACTCGACAGACATGGTACGGGACCCATTCTTCCGGGCCCGAACCTTTGAGCAGGGATTGAGACATGAGATCAGGGCATCGCTGATCTCCCTCAACATTCTGACTCAGGCAGGAGTACTAGAGCGAACCCTTTTGATCGAGAGCATTCTTGCTGAGACTACACCAATGCCGAGACCCATCGCAGGGCGGCACGTAGCAGAGTCTTCCATAGCAGGTAGTCGATGGATGACTCAGGGGTCCAGGCAGACTAGACCCTCATGTAGACAACCTCAGGACACTGGCTTAGTAGTGCATGGCACACAACGTGGAGCCAGTCTTTGGAGAGGCAGGCAGTTCCTCACAGGCGGCTGGCAGGGCCACATGGCTCGTGACTGCCCGACCCACTGTGCCGAGGAGCAGAAAACAGTTGAGGGGCCACCCAGGCAGAGGCAGAGGCTAGACTGTGGCAGTCCGCAAGGATGATGCGGATGAGGCAGAGGAGCTGGCTGAGCAACAGGCGGTGGACGACGCTTTGAGGCTCTACCACCACCACCACCAGGATGTCCACCCCGACCACAGGGAGATGGCGATCAGAGACATGCACAACTCTAGGAAGCGGAGGCCTATAACCACGGCGCGACCGAGATGATTCGCGGTACGATCTGTGTCTATTCCACCCTTGCTGCAGTTTTTTATAGACACAACAGCGATTCACTCTTTCATAGTCGTTGCCCTTGTTTGGAGCTCAGAGATTCTGACAGAGCCGTTGGCTCGCTCCTTACGGATAGAGACTCCTACGGGAGCAGACTCGCCAATTACGCACTAGTGCCCGCAGTGTGAGCTTACTCTAGGAGGCGAGAGCTTCGGCTGGGATATTCTTGTAGAAGCGTCGAGGCCTTACGACGTCATCTTGGGGATGTATTGGTTATCTACAGTCCATGCACAGATTGACTGTATAAGGCGCAAGGTGCGTTGTGTACACACCGACGGGAGCAGGTTCACCTTCACCGGTGAGAAGGGAGCCTTCGCAGCACCGGATGGACTACCACAGAGTAGAGGATATCCCATCACTCATCAATTGGCTAGCCTCATCATAGGAGCAGTTGACGTGCTGAGTCCTAGTTTTCCTACAGTGGTGGATCAGTTTTCAGACGTCTTTCCTGACGATGTTCCAGGGCAACCTCCTCACAGAGAGGTAGAATTTTATATTGATATGTACCCCGGGATAGCCCCAATATCCACTCCAGCATATCGGATGGCCCCCGCTGAGCTTTGAGTGATATGGGTATAGTTGGAGGACTTGCAGGACAAGGGATTCATCCAACCCAGTTTTTCACCCTGGGCTTCCCCAAAATTGTTTTCCAAGAAGGCGGATGGGAGCTTGCGACTGTGTGTCGACTATCATCGCCTGAACCAGGTGACAGTGAGGAACAAGTATCTGCTACTGAGGATTGATGTCCTCTTCGATCAGCTCAATGGAGCCCAGTGGTTCTCGAATATAGACCTCATGTCAGGCTATCATCAGCTCAGAGTTCGAGACGGGGACGTGCAGAAGACGACCTTCAGATGTCGGTATGGCCAATATGAGTTCTTGGTTATGCCTTTAGGCGTACCCAATGCTCTAGTAGTGTTCATGGGCTTCATGAACAGGATCTTTCAGCCATACCTCGATCGATTGGTCGTAGTCTTCATCGACGACATTTTTATATACTTGACGACTGAGGAGGAGCACGCCTACCACTTACGGGTTGTACTAGACACACTCCGAGGGCACCAGCTTTATGGAAAGCTCTCGAAGTGTCAGTTCTTGATACATGAGGTCAACTTCTTGGGGCATGTCATTTTTGAGGTGGGACGTGCAGTGGATCATGCGAAGATTCAGGCAGTGCTATCTTGGGAGCCACCCAGGAGCGTGACAGAGGTGCAGAGTTTCTTGGGACTAGCTAGATACTATCGGAGATTTGTGCCAGACTTCTCCAGAGTTGCGGTGCCACTCTCAGATTTGATTAAGAAGGGGAAACCCTTTGTGTGGTCAGATAGATGTTAGCAGAGCTTCGAAGAGCTGAGAGAGATATTTACCAGCGCACCTATCTTGAGGTTGCCTGGGGAGGGAGTAGGGTACGTAGTACACTGCGATGCATCAGGGACCGGACTCAGATGTGTCCTGATGTAGGAGTGGGCAGTGATTTACTATGGATCACATCAGTTGAAGCCGCATGAGCAGAAATACGCTACCCAAGACCTGGAGTTAGCAGCAGCGGTCTTCGCTCTGAAGACATGGTGACACTACCTGATGGGCGAGTTCTTTACAGTCTTTTCTGACCATCAGAGTCTTAGGTACATCTTCTCACAGAAGGACCTGAACCTGAGACAGCGACGATGGCTCGAGTTCCCCTAGGACTATGACTTTGAGATAGTCTATACTCCCAGGAAGTGGAATGTGGTAGCCGATGCTCTCAGCCGGAGGACGGGCATTCAGCTACTTGAGGAGGCGATAGAGCAGCTAGCCGCTTTGCAGGTATCCTTCGTGGATAGAGATGGAGCAACCTTCCTTCAGTCTCTCACAATCACTCCTCCACTACTACACCAGGTCAGAGAGGCACAGCGTGGGGATGGAGACTGTGAGACGCGGCGTGCGCAGTTATCCTCATGACAGGCAACTGATGGCTTCTCCTTTGGATTAGAGCATGACATCCATTTCAGATGACATATCATGGTACCAGTCGCTTTATGGGAGGTATTTCTAAGAGAGTTTCACACTTCTCCCTTAGCGGTGCATCCTGGAGTGGAGAAAATGTACCCAGATCTCAGATGACAACACCGGTGGCCGAGCATGAAGAAGGCTGTGGAAGAGTTCGTTTCTTGATGCCTCACCTGCCAGCAGGTGAAGGCAGAGTATTAGGTACCAGCAGGCTTGGTACATCCCTTGGAGGTCCCGGAGTGGAAGTGGGATGGTATATCTATGGACTTCGTGACAGGACTTCCACACACTTACAGAGGTCACGACTCCATTTGGGTGATTGTCGACCGACTCACCACGTCGGATCACTTCTTACCCATCAGAGAGCAGGGCTCACTGGAGAGCTTGGGGCATCTATACATTCAGGATATTGTACAGCTTCACGGTGTGCCATCATCTATCGTGTCCGATCGAGATGCTTGCTTTACTTCCCGGCTTTGGAAGGGGTTGCAGGAGGCATTTGGGACATAGCTACGTCTGAGCACCGCCTTTCACCCTCAGACGGATGGTCAGACGGAGAGGACCATTCAGACTCTCAAGGACATGCTCCGCGCATGTGTCCTCGACTTTGGTCGCAGCGGGGAGGACCACCTAACCTTGGTGGAGTTCACGTACAAAAACAACTATCACTCCACCATCGGGATGGCACCATATGAGGCGTTGTACGGCAGACCTTGCAGATCTCCTTTGTGCTGGACAGACCCTGGGGAGTCCGCACTTTTGGGAACAGAGATGGTCCAGGCCATGACAGAGAAGGTCCAGGTCATCTAGGAGTAGATGAGGACAGCTCAGAGCCGGCAGAAGTCTTACGCTGACAGGAGGCAGAAGCCACTAGAGTTCGAGGATGGCGACCACGTATTCTTGAGTGTCTCACCTCGACGTGGATTACAGAGATTTGGCCAAGGCGGAAATGTGTCTCCATGCTTATTCGGACCATTCTAGGTCCTCAGCAGGATTGGCAAGGTGTCTTATCGCTTGGCTCTACCACCTCAGTTGCACCGGGTTCATGACGTCTTCCACGTATCTTATCTGAGGAGATACGTGCACGACCCGATGCACATCATTGACCATGGGAAGATAAACGTGGATGATGGGGAGACTTTTGTGGAGGTCACGGTGGAGATCGAGGATTGACAGGAGAAGGTCGTACATGGACGTTCGATTCCTCTAGTGTGCATCAGGTGGCAGAACGGGAACCTCTAGGAGGGAACTTGGGAGCGGGAGGCTCAGATGCGTGCTCAGTACCCCCATTTGTTTCCCATGATTATGATGTATCTTTAAGGGGATGTAATGCCCTGATGTGGGAGTGATGTAAAGACCCATAAATTTCAAGGAAATTTTTTTCTTAATTTTCATTGAAATTTTACAAGAACTCAGTTTCTGACGGCACGTGATTCTGTGGCCTGGTGTTCCCGGAATCATTTTCCGAAGTTTGGCTCAGGTACGTTTAGTGAACGAACGAGCGAGTTTTTCTATCTATTGAACCAGTGCTCAGAATCGAATTCTGTGGGCACCGATGGAATCGCAACGCCAGTATTTTCTTAGAAACGCCTCTTCTGCAGTTGCATTTTCTCGGGTGTGGTTTGTAATTTTTGGGATTAAAGTTAATAAATAAAATAATGTGGTACGACAATTTTATTTTATTTCACTTAATGCCGCTTAAAATCCACTTTAAGCTTCTTAAGATGAGATGAAGCGGATAGGGTGGAACCCAAAAATATACTACCCTCTTGATGTGATATTTGTGAGGTGGGGCCCGTATGAGGCCCACCGTTTCTTTTCCGCTAAGTAACGCACCCGCGAAAACCCCTATTAATTGAAAGTCAACTGGGGAGTTTTTTAATCTATTAAACGCTCCTTTTAATTGGGCAGTTTTATACGTTGAATTAATTATATGATGTAATGAGTCATTACATAACTTATCTTTTTTTGTTGGTTGGCACGTTAATAAAATAAGACCAACATTCTTCTTTTTGTGTGTTGTTCGTTGAGAGGATTTTGACAGAACCTTAAGTCCTTCAACCTCCTTCGAGAAGAACGCGAAGAACGAGAAGAATGCGAAGAACGCCAGCCTACAACGAAGGGCGACGAAGAACGCCAAGCCCTCGGAGATCAATAATGCGACGCCAAGTACCGCGACGCCAACGATTCTTCTCTCGTGATGTTCTTCTGCGACGTTCCTTCATCTGCAACAAATCTTCGATCATCCGTTGAGGTGAGAGATTGCGGACCTTTTAATTCGTTGTGGTTTATAACAATAACATGGATTTAATTGTTATAATTAAATCTGTACGTTCTTGATCCTTGGAGTTAGTCGACGCAACTCCGTATACCGCGACGATGCGACACCCTTACATAACGCGGCGATCCTCTTCTCCCGCGACGATAAATTCCGCGAAGAACGCACGTTCGACAACTTCGACGAGGTAGGGGTTTGATTCTTAAAAATATTTGTGATTTATACCCACGACGTTTGTTAAACTTTTGTTGTGTAATTTTTTCTTTTACAACCGCTAACGTGGTGGGTGCGGACTAATGAACATGTCTGAACCCACCGCACTTCTTCGTTCTTGGTGCACGAAACGGCGGATGATGAAAAACGGGGCCGCAATGGAAATTTGAGGGCCTAGAAGGGAAGAATGGGACTCGGGAGGAGCTTCAGCGCAGGAGGAAGTGGAATAGGACCACTGGAGCAACTCTGGTGGCCTGCAGAACCCACCGGCAGTGCGGGTCGCCGGCGTGGCGGCGCCGGCAGCCGGAGGTGGCGGCCTACCAGACCCGCGACCGCGAGGGTCCGGTGACTCACAGGACGCGGCAAAGCTGCGTCCGTTGACCCAGCGCGGCCCCCCATGGGGCCGCGACACTTAATCCCACGGGGGCCAGCGCCCCGCGGTTCCTCCGCTCGGCCGATCCGAGCCGGGCCGACCCAGGGGGAGTTGGGCTAGGTCGGTCCAGTCCCAGACCCCCCGTTTCCGGAAATTTTCGGTCATTCGCTCATAATTTGAGCTACGGGCCTCCGAAAAATGCGCTATCAGCAGCGATGCAATCCTTGGATCGAGACGGTAGTTTCGGTTTATCACACTCATGGTTTCAGAATACTTCAGGTTCGGCCAGGTTGGTTCGTCCATGAAATCAACCGGGCCCTCGGTACGGAAATGCTCATACCTTGAGCTTCGGACGTCCGATTGACGTTCCATTTACTTTGTTGTTTTCCTCAAAATGAGACGGAACTTTTGGCTTACTCCGATGTTTGGATGCAGGTGGAGTACGGTTAGGTTGGTTTTGCCTTAAAAACCAACCGGTCCCTGGGACGAAAAAGCCAATAACTCTCAGACCAGGCATCTGATTGACGCGCCATCTGCGATGTTGAGTTCCTGTTGACGATACGAAACTTTTGGATACATCAACTCTGGACTATGTGTCAGTTGATGTATCAGCCTCTCGGCTCGTGGAGTGGACCCTTCCGAACAAGCTTGCTGTGTGCGGGAACCCTAGAGATGGCTGCGACTGCTACTGTGATGACGACGACTGTGCAAAGATCCTCAGTGGATTCGACGACGATGACTACAACACTCAGCGATCCTTTGTGGGTCAGTTCTACCGATCCTGTGTGGGTCCGATCCTGTGTGGGTCAGCGCTCAGCGGTCCTGTGTGGGCCAATGCCTGCAAGTTCTGTGTGGGCCCGATACTGTGTGGGTCTTTGCGGGGGTTAGTTACCTATCTATCCTTTGTGGTTCAGATCCTTTGTGGGTCATTGCGGGGGTTAGTACCTATCGATCCATTGTGGGTCTGACGACTTAGATGGATCAGTGATCATCTCTCTCGTCATTTGAAGAAGTATACCTGTGTGAGCTGAATCCTATTTTACTTTCTTGTGTAGATTGTGTTGTGCTATCCTGTGTGGATTTACGTTTAGTTTCCTTTGTGGATTGTGTTGTGCTATCCTGTGTGGATTTACGTTTGCTTTCCTGTGTAGACTGGGTTGTACATGAGCTTGAATGTGGGAGCCGAGCGAGAATTGATGAATTAGGTATATATATGGGCATATACCTAAGTCGTGTCGGATGTTCTTTCCTGATTGTATATTTCCATTGTGGTTTATCCTTTGTGGATTCTGGGAGACATTCGGGGGTCTCAGGGTCCCTACTGAGTAGCTTATACTCACCCCTACACGGGCTATGCCCGCAGTACGTTGTGTTGGTTGCAGACGACATACAACGTTGATTGTGGTAGAGGCTTGCAGAGCAGGACGGTACCTGGAGGTGCACCACTGGGTGGGGTGTACATGGAGCGGACGGCTGGACCGAGGAGCTGTGGATGCTTTGTTTACCCACCATTCAGGTGGGACTTCGAGAGGACGGCTCAACGCTGCGGCATTAATTTTTCGTTGTTATTTTCCCTTTCGAGTTATACTTTCCTTTCAGTTTGGGTTTGTATTCTAGCCCACTTACATTCCTCACTTACTACTGTACTAGTTTTTACTTTGGTGTTTACATTTTCTGCTTGATTACTCTGTGGTTCTTGTTTACTTTACAAAGGCAATGCCTTCCCTTTACCGGGATTTACGCCTTGGTGCTAGTCGCCAGCCCCTGGCTGATGGAAGGCGGGCTTGGGGTAGTCACGGAACGGGCCCCGAGGACGGGTCGTTACAATATATATAGAAATAAATACAAAATTATATCATGTCATTAGATTTGGTTATAGAATACATAAATCTTTATTTTGCTACGTGGTAGTCAGTCGTACACACAAATGATGAATTTGTATACCATTTCAAGGAAGATGATATGGATTTTGGTCATTAAATTAATAAAATAACATGAAATGATATGTAATATAGTGATATTATAATATAGTATTGGTTTACTAATAATTTAAGATATTGAAGAATGAAATAATATAAAATGTTTGGTTAGGGATGTGACCTCTTCATCAAACAACTTCTTTTGGTTGGTACTAAAAGGCATGTTAGGATGAAATTATGTACAAAATAGTGCTCGTAGGATTTAATTATTGAATTAAAGAATTTTTTATGAATTTATTATCTGAATCAATGTGTTTTTTAAGTGTAAAAAAGAGATCATAGGGGGTATTCTTTAATAAGTGAGGTGAGTGGCACAATTGTAATTTTTCAAATAAAAATATTTTATGTCTATTTTTCACATTTTACAAGGACCCAAAATTGCTTATTATATATCCAAGAATATATATGGTCCAAATTTTTCAATAAAGTGTGTGTTAGAATTGTTTTTAGTCATTTTAAACCTTATTTGTTTAGATTAACCCCTTGTAAACCTATTTATACCTTAACCATTGTAATAAATTTTCTACTATTTTTTACTTTTCATTATATTCAATTATTAGATTGGAATTATTATATAATAATAATTACAATAATTAAAAATATGTAATATATTTTTTTAAATTGAAATCACACATGTTCCAGAATATAATATAAATTTAAACATGAAAATGTTACAAGAAAGTGAGTTTTCAAATGGAAAATATTCAAAGGCCACATAATTTTTTATATACATATTCAAAATGAAATGAAATAAAATGAAATAAATTGTATTAATAAATATTTAATTGATTTAAATTTACATTCAGAACTATATTAAATAAAATTGAATGTTTTTAAATGCTTTAAGTGAAATTCCAATTCTTAATAAAAACCCTTATTTTTTGATATTCATCGAAAAAAATTTCTTCACAGAAAATTCTAAAAAATTTATATTTGAGATAATTATTAAAATTTTATTTCAAAAATCAAAGTTTATTTTTTAAATTTTTTTATAAAATTGTTAAAAATTAATTTTAAAATAAGTGTGAAAAAGGATAAAAAACCACTTTTTAGAAAATCAAAATAGAGTTTTTAAGCATAAAATTAGAATTTTTTTATCCCATGTTAAGAAAATACATATTATGAATTTTAAATTTTTATTGAATATAATGAATATAAATTTCCATAAAATGATTAAAAAAATTATTTATTTATTTTATTAAAAAGACATGTTTGTGTGCATACGAATTATTTTTAAAAAATATTTCTTTTATTTTCAAATGGGTTTTATATTCAAATAAAATTAATTAGTAACCAATGAATTAATTATATGTATATATGTGAAAAAATATAATTTCATTATTTATTTAGTCCTATTAATACATTCCATTCGAATGGATAACCGACAACTATCATATTAAATAAAAAATATAGTATGTCTTGTTATGTTTAAAGTCTTTGTTTCATATAATTCAGGATAAAATCATTATTGTGTTTAATGAAAGATAAAATCATTGATGAAAATGAGTAAATATATAAAAGAATTAAATTTAATTGAAAAAAATTAAAAAAATCTCAGGGAGTTGCATTCTACCCTCTGTAAAATTAATTTAACCCGTAAAATTCATCACTTTTGTACGAACAAATTGGGATACTTCTACCTAAAACATCCTCATGATCCCATGTATCTTCCTAAAAATGGTGGGTTTTCCAGAAAACATTGATCGAATGAGAAATATAATTTCATAGGACATCTTTGGGTGATCCCGAATCTCCACCGACTGTTCATTATAAGAAATATCATGTTGCAGCAGCACAAACACTTAATTTGGTTCATGTGATTGATCCGGTTAGTACTTTTTCAAGATAGATACCTGGAACACATCATTAACCTAATATTGGTTGGGTAGAAGCACCAATTGATTGGCTACTATCCCGATACAATCAAGGATTTCAAACTGACTAATATACCTAGCGATTATCTTTCCTTAATATCTTATATAACATATTGATTTTTTAAAAGGAATCAATACATTAGGAAACATTCATGATACACCACATCAATATTAAATAAACAACTATATATTATTATATAATATGGTAGTTATTTATTAGTCATTATATTATAGGGAATGAGTAGGATTAACTGAAATATGAAAATATAGTTTATAGATTTATATATAGTAAATTATTTTGTGACTAATTAATTATAAATTAAAATATAATCCTTTTTAAAAATAAAGAAAATGTTTTTCAAAAAAATTACTTAAGAATGAAAAAGTTTGTTTTATACGAGTAAATAATAAAATCACAGTATCATAAAATATTAATGAAATTTATAATATATTAAATCTAATTTTTAACATTCATCCTATGTTTTTTCTATATATGATATAAAAATAAATCCAATTTTACTCATAAAAGATGTTTTTTTCTAAAAAGACAGTTTCAATACCCTTTAATAGGGCACTTGTTTAAAATATAGTTTTTGACACTTATAAATATTATTTAAAAGAATAAATCTTATATTTTAAAATTAAGTATATATATTTACTTTTGTTAAATTTTTGGTATTTTTATGATAATATTCTTCTTTATTTATAGTGAATGATATACTATATTTTAATTGGAAATTGTTTTTCATCTAATTTATTGTTATTGATAGATTACATTTGTGATAGTTTTTTAGGTATAAATAGTTCAAAAATAAATTATTAAATCCATTGTGGGTCATTGTAATCAATTTCACACTAAAATTGGATATAAAAACATTACAAACTCTTGAACATTTTTTATATTCAATACTATTTGATTCGTACAGTATTCGTGATTAATGTTTAATTAATTTCTGAAAATTTTGTGAATTGAATTTGAAAAAATGTATTCCATATTTGGATCCTTCATTTCCGAATTTATTAAATAGATTCCTTTTATTTTTGGACTATACGAATTGTAACATTAGTAATTTTTATTAATAATGTTAATGATAAATTTGGGAATTAATTGTAAAAATAATATTATAAATATTATAAAATTACCCTACCTCGTTTTATAATTTTATTTTATAATTTATTGTCAAAAAAATCCATGCTCGGTCTATTTTTATGACCTCTGGGATCCACTTGGATGAATTTGACCCTTTTATAGTATTTTAATTTAAAGGAAAGTCATATATGGCATACTAATGTTTTAATATCTTTATCATTTCTAATATCGGGTTATTTAGAATATATATTTAACTATAAATAGTCTATGTAAAACTAAAATATTTATCATCATAATGAAAATATATTATTTATTTTTTGGAAAAAAATTATGACATTAAATTTTTACACAATGATAATTTAGTAATTATTTAATTACATGAAAAATTTAATACAAGATATTAAAAAAATTAAAAAAACATAATTTGAAATAATTTGTGACAGTAAAAAATTTTATAGTTCTAATTGAAATTTTATTGATGTGGTATAAAATTGGTTATATTTTTTTGTTTTTATGATATTTATAATAATTCATGTAATGAATAGTGTTTAAATTAACATTAATGATATTCAAAAAATATTTTATTATGTTATTTAAAAATTTTAAAAATAAAAGATTTGGGAAAATATTAGGGATAATTATTTAAATTTCATCAACAATCCATTTATGGTTATTTAGAAATATTATAGTAACTATGTAACACCCCAACCCCAGTTACCCAGATTCGGTGCATTATTACATAACATTGGCAAGATCACAAGGGATCAAATACCGAAATACTGACTAGTTTAGTATCCTTGGAAGTACTAGATACATTTATAAGTTTTAAATTACATCATGAAATAAAAAAATCAACAAAAATTTTTCCCTTTTTGAACAAACTTATATCCTTATCATATCCCTATAGTTCATCCATAAAATACTTCTTCATATCCTGGTAAAAATGAATCATAGAAAGGGGTGACCTAAAATGCTCAGTAAGGATAACAATATAGAAGAAACTTTAATAAATAAGCATAAAAATTTAAGGCAATGTATAACACTAAAACAAAAGCCTTTTAAACATAAAATTTAGAATAATATGGAAAAGATAAAATCAAATAATTTCAATTACTTATTCACATGGATATTCAACTAGTCAAATAATCACATTCAATATCAATATCCACATTCATAATGATAGAATGCATAATGTCAGACTTCATAACCACATAGTCAAGGCCTTGTGCCAAGAATACAGATAATATTTTGTCAAGGCCTTGTCCCAAGACCCTAATTTCTCTCATGAGACATACCGATGAATCGATGAGCTATAGTGAGCTCCACCCATCACTTAATAAGTCAAATGCATTCCTCATATGAAAATGTTTAAACATAACATAAACATTCATATTAAAACTAGAATACGAAATGCCGATAGTTTACCCATAAACCATGAATGGTATAATAATAAAACATCAAAAGTCAAACATATCACAAAACCTTTAATACAATATGGAATATTTGTATCCTAATAAATCAACTTCAAACAAGCTTAAAATCCATCAAAGGATGTTGACATAAGTGAAATAATTTTTTTAGAGAAATATCTCTATATTTTGAAATATTTTAAAAGTCATATAATTATAAAAGAAAACATTTATTTTGAAAATATTATTATAAGATTTTAAGGGAAGCATCGACGATGTTATAAGTCAGAAAATAGCCGCACTCACCATATAAGGTAAAAAAAATTACCTTGTTTTTGTCTAAAGGGTCATAAAGTACCTTGTTTGGAAATCGATAGAAAGACTCCTTTCAAAACATATAAGGTCAAATAAGTGTATAACTGACATTTAACCATTTTTTAGTAAATTGTAATTTTTTTTGGAATACATTTTTTAAGATAATAAGGATGTGGATGATAAAGAGGTCTCAGTAGATACTTATGTAAAAACAACATCGGATAACAACGAGATTGTGAAATTAACCCTTAACATGTACTTTTCCTTGGTCGAGGGTGCGTTATCCTCATGTATAATAGTTAAATAATTGTTATTAAATTATACAAGAATCATATAATTGAATATAATATCATATATTATCTTCTAATATTACTTTGATAATAATATTTTAGTATTATCGTCATTTCGGGTGTTAACTAATTCATTTTCCTTTATATGTTTTGTTATGTAAGCCGTGTTTGTTAGGGATAGAATTCATTTTATTCATATCCAGAATGATATTATGTTCTTATACACTATTTTTAATTATCAAATGAAAATTATTCTTTATTGATTACGATGGGAATGAATCTCTTCGCGATCGTGGAGACGGTAATTCGTACGTACGCACAAGAAAAAATATCATTCAATTGAAGGTGAAATCTTATATAATTGTATTTTATACAATATATACAGAATCATTAAAATGTTATATTTATTATTCAAATCAATTATACATCATTATTACACCCATCCAAATAATGATGTGTTTTAATAAAATACTACACCACAATGTGGAGACTGTAAGTCGTACACACCCACGTATGGTGACTTTGTCATTCATATGACGGATAGAATATTGAATATGGTTGTACCATTTTTATAATAACATCAAATTATATAAAATATACTATAGTTATTATTTTATAATGGATAAAATAAATAAAGAGGAAGTGGAAGATGAAAAGAACGTGAAAGAGGTGATGAAATATTTACCTCTTATTCAAGTTCTACCTTTTGATTTGATCAAAAGGGCTTACTAGGTTAGATTTATGAACAAAATAGGGCCTATAAAATGAATAGAGGAATTTAGAAAAGATATTTGGGCAGGGTTTGGACAAGCCAAAAGGATTTGGAGGTGTGAAATTAAGAGAAGGGGAAGTTCCATTTTATAAGATAGGTGAGGGTCACTTTTGGAAAAGTTTGAAATATTATTTTATAATAAAATAATATTCAGTTTATAATAGCTCAAAAATAATTTATTAAGAAGATATTGTGGGTATGGGTCAAAAAAATCTCAACTAATAAGTTTTATATAGTTTTATTTCTCCATATTAACCTTCTCTTTTAGATTTAACTCTTAGTTAAATAGTTTGTCATTTACCACATCTCTTTGTATTTTTATATTATATGGATAATAAACTTACGATAAACTTACAAGAGAATTAAAAGTGGTTAATTATTAATATATATAACCTTATATAAGTAATTTGGCAGAGAATTATATTTTTAGTAATATTATATCCATTAATAAAATAATATTTGTTTTAAAAAATCAATTATGTCAATTTTGACAGTATTCAGTATTTAATTTTTTTTGAAAATTATAACATAATTATTAATTTGGAAAAAAAATATTTAATCAACCATAACATTTCATATTAACCTATAAAATTAGTGTAATTCATCAAAGTCTCAAATTACATTTATTTATATATTTATAATATCAATTATTTTAATCTTTCATTAATAGGGTAATTACTTCATCATCATTATGTCACAAATAAATTAAATTATTTAATGTCTAAAAATTACAAAATAAAATAACATATGTAGGAAATATATTTATATTTCTAATGAATATTTATAGTAAAATTTATATTGTGTGTAACTCTATATTAAAAATGGTTTAGTTATTAAACTTTGAATTTCACTCTTTCAACTCTTCTTTAAAAATAATAATAATAAATTTCCTAATCTAATACAAGTAGACCAAATAGGTTAATATTTTATTACGAATTTTTTTTTGGTTGAATTATAATCATCAAATAGAATTAGGTAATGTGTTAGGGTAATTATGATATCTTTTTTACACTTAATTACTCTATTTACTTTTAAATGTGGTAAATAAAAGTCAAAAATTACTATTCACCAAAAAATATTTCCATCTTATTAAAATTTATTTCACTTACATATATTAACCATGTCTCTCATATTTTTTGAAATTCAACTCACAGAAGTGGTAAAATTAAGTTTTATGCAAATTTGCAAATACTCCTCGGAGATGGGTAAAAGATGGTAAAAAGTTCAATAAAATTTTTATATATCTAAAATTATTATAAAATGACTCCAATGAATTATATTGAACTTATATAGGTATTATATATCTATTTTAGGCAAAAATAAATTTCAATAAAATAAATAATTATTTAAATAAAAATACCGTTTTAACCAATAACGCAATGTTTTCACTATTCATAAAAAATTGAATGTTTTCAGAAAAACACCCAAAATTAACCCTATCCTAATTTTGATATTCCAAATCCAAAAATGAAGTCTGTTTTGAATGATAAAATTTATAAAATTTAAAAATGTTGGTATTACTATTCATAATGGCTTGTTTGATTGGATGTGGTGTGTTAAAATCTTGATGTTGCGTACAATAAATGCTATTTCATTATTCAAAGTGAAACATACCATGGATGATTGGGGTGTTAAATTCTCTCATCATTATAATAATTTCTTCCTTGAAATTTCTAGAATATTAATGCATAAAAATATTCGGGTGGTTCTTCATCATATGTTTCTCGGGTTCCCACTTTTCCTCTTCCATCTTATTGTTTCTCTATAAAACATTCACCAGACGAGTCATCCGGTTTCTCAACACCTGTTCTGTGGTATCAATAATTTTGACAGGCTCTTCACAATAAGACATATTAGGATCCAGTTCAATTTCCTCATAAGTGAGTACATGCATTAGCTCATGCATGTATTTTCTCAAGAGTGTTACGTGGAAGACATTGTAAACTTTTGAGAGACATAGAGGCATTTCCAAATGATAAGCTATAACTCCAATTCATTCTAGAATTTAAAAAGGTCGGATGTACTTGGGACTCAATTTACCCGTCTTACCAAAATGTATAACACCCTTCCATGGAGATACCTTCAAGAAAACATGGTCTCCTACATTAAATTCCAAATCCTTCCTTCGGTTATCGACATAGCTCTTTTTCCTACTTTGGGCTGCTTTGATGTGGGTTTAGATATCCGTAAACTTTTCCATTGTTTCCTCAACAATTTCTAGGCCTATGAGTTTTCTTTCACCAACATCATCCCAACAAGTTGTTGTGCCACATATCTTTCCATATAATGCCTAATATGGTGCAATCTGAATACTTGAATGAAATCTAATTTTATATGAAAATTCTACCAGAGGTAAATATTGATCCCATGTACCTTGAAATTGATGTGAGAAAGATCTAAACATGTCTTATAAGGTTTGAATATTCCATTCTGATTTTCCATCAGTTTGAGGGTGGTAGGCAGTGCTCAAATGAAGTTCAGTATCTAGGGCCATCTGAAGACTTTTCTAGAATCTTGATTTAAAATTGGGATCACAATCAGAAACAATCGATATGGGTACTCCATGAAGTCTTAAAACTTCATTAATATATAGTCTTACTATACATTATGGAGGTAAATATTCTCTTATAGCAAGAAAATGTGCGGACATGCTAAGATTACCAACAATGAAAAATATTGCATAATTTCTTCTAGGAGTCTTTGGTCATCCCATGGAAATTTCCAATGTAATATTATCCGATTTCCACTCAGGTATGGGAAGAGGTTGCATGACTCCTCCAGCCTATTGCCTTCCATATTTCACTTGTTGAAAAACCATGCATCTTGACACAGAACTATTAGTCTCCCTCTTTATGTTGTCCCACAAAAAATGTTCCTTCGAATCCCTGTACATCTTAGTGCTCTCAGGGTGTATAGATAAATTGGAGCTATGAGCATCTTCCAACAATTCCATTTTTTATATTAGGTATTTAGGGAACAAAAAGTCTCTTCCCAAATTTCAAAATTCCATATTCATATATGAAGTCACTCATTCTCCCATCATTCACAACATTAATCTTCTTTTGAAACTCCTCATCATCAGTCTGAGAACTCTTTATCCTTTCGAGTAATGATGGTTTAGAAAACTTTTGAAAAAGTTTTTATGTTTCACCTTCCATGGTTATTACCATGTCCATCTTTAATAAATCCATGAAAATAGGATCTCTTTCAATTCTAATTTTCTAAAAACACCATGATCCTTTATAGTCAAAGCATCTTCTACTTTATTTACCTTCTCCGGGTGGTTGTGTATAGTGAAATCACAATCCTTAAGTTGTTCAAGCCATCTCCTTTGCCTCATGTTGAGTTCTGTTTGTGAGAAAATATACATCAAAATCTTTTGATCAGTATAAATCTCAAAATTTTCACCATAGAGATAATTTCATCATATTTTCAGAGCAAAAATTATAGTTGTTAACTCAAGATCATGAGTGGGATAGTTTTATTAATGATTTTTTAGCTGCTATGATACATAGGCAATAACTCTATCATTCTACATAAGGACAGAACTAAGTACTTTCGCTCAAGAATCACTACAAATAAAAAACCCATCATTCCTTGATGGAAGAGTAAGATAGGATCACTGAATAATATTCTATTTAGTTCTTCAAAACATTCTTCAAACTATTTTGTCCAAAAAATTAACCCCTTTACATGTGAGCTTGGTTAATAGGTTAGCCAACAGGGAAAAATTATGGATGAAACGTCGATAATAAACTTCTAAACCAATAAAACTGTGTACCTCAGTTATATTTTTCGGTGTTTCCCATTCTTGGATTGCCTTGGTCTTTTAAGGATCAACAGAGATTCCATTCTTAGAGACTATATATACAAGAAAAGAAATATCATGAAACCAAGATTCACACATAATATATTTCCCATATAATTCATTTCTTCTAGGAGTCCTTAGGATAATGTGAATGTGATTTTCATGATATTCATAGCTTTTGAGCATTTAAAGACCGATAATTTCCACGTAATTATTTTTAAATATTTGTGAATTTTACGAGTCCATGAAAATTGACGGCGTGTGATTCTAATGCCCGGTGTGCCCAGAATGAATATATGATCCTTTTTCGGGTATGTTTAGTAAACATACGAGTGGGATTTTATGACTTTTGAATAGGTGCTCAGAATTGAAATACAAGGGCACCGTTGAACTCACAATGTTGGCATTCGCTTAAAGAGACCTTCACCTCGACCACAGTGGGTCGATAGTGAATGATAGTTATTGTGTTTATCGTAAAAGAATGATATAAATAAAAATGTTAACATTTTTATTTTAGTTGTTGAAACCCCTAAACATGGGTTATGGTGGTGGGGACCACCTGATTCTATACCTCCCATGTGGATGTTTAGAGGTGGGGACCACCTGAACTAACCCCCATATTGAATTTAAGGGCGGGGACCACTCGACCCCTCTTAATGGGGGAGAAACCTCTCAACTCCCCATTAATCCTTTCTCCCATTCATTGGAGCCAATTAATTATGCCAACATGGTACAATTAATTGTTCCGAAAATTAATTGTTCCAACCTTTTATTTTGATAAACATAAATTAACGAGTTGGATATTTCAATTTTTGGTGGAATTGGGAGAGGAGAACTATTAGAGGATTGTTATCTCCTACAAAGAACACATTCTCCAATGAAGAATTCACTCCCCAATGAAGAACGCTCATGCTGACGAGGAACGTCTTCAATGAAAACGAATCGATGATCGAGGAAACACCGACTTCACCGAAGTCCATCTATCCCCATCCACTTAATCTCATTCTTCGCAACCTCCGTCAAAAAATCTCTGATGTAGGGGTTTAGTTGTGTATGATTATATATTTCCATGTTCTTCCATTTTAAAACAAATAATTCCTATCAACTCTATAACTAGTTGATCCATGAATGTTTTCTTTTGTGGGTTTGGGAATAAACATTGCGGGTGGTTTTAGGGTTTGATGTTCTTCATTCAAGAATTTGTTGAGACACTTGCTACCACTCTAATGTGGAGGGTGTGGTCCAAACAGACATGGCCTGAACCATCCTTCGTTCTTCTTGAATGGTGTGTTCTTGGAAATAGAAGAAGGTGGATTTGTACCATGACGACGAACGGATGCCGCAACCACTACATCACTGGATGCAGTGAAGATGACAACCTCGTGTATCCTAGTTGCCTCACGGCCTCCGTGCCACCTCACGACCTCACCGCCTCGCGACCTCTCTCCCTTGTGGCCCTCCTTGCCACCCCGAGGCCCCGCCACCCCGTGACCCTCTGCGCCACCTCGCGGCCCTCCATGCCGCAATGTGGCTTCTATGCCACCCCGCAACCTCACCGCCCATGGCCCTCCACGCCGCACCGCGGCCTCGCCACCCTACGGCCCTTCGTGCTTCCCTGTGGCCTCCGTGCCACCCCATGGACTCTCGTCCTTGCGGCCCTCAGCACCGCCTCGCAGCCTTGCCATCTCGCGTCCCTCCGCACCACCTCGCGGCCTCACCACCCCATAGCCCTAAGCACTACCATGCGGCCTTCCGCACCACCCCGCGGCCCTCCACACTGCCCCATGGTCTTGCCACCATGTGGCCCTCCACGCCACCGTATGTCCTCGCTGCCCTTTGGCCCTCCGCGCAGCCGCACCGCCCCGCAGCTAGGACGCCTCACGGTCCTCCGTGTTGCACCACAACCTCCACCACACCACGACCACCGTAGATCATGCAACCTTCGTTTCCCTCGCAACCTTTGCGCCACCCAATGCCACCCTGGCTGGGCCACCCAGTGTGGGCCGGGCCAAGTCAGTCTAACCAAGTCGTATCGGACACAGACCCACTTCGACCCATTTATGCTCTTTTTCCTTAACATTGGCACCATATGTCCGTTTGAAAAACCGTCTATGGAAACATAAACCTTTGAGCGAGACTGTCCCTTTCGTATACCCCAACTGAAGTTTTGGACAAAGTTGTGGTATGGTCAGGTTGGATCGAGCATGAATCCGACCCGGACCTCGGGAATAAAATGATAATAACTTACAAAATGGGAGTCAGATTGATGCACCGTCTATTGAATTGAGACCCCTATGGAATTTCTTTCCATTGTGATACTTCTTTGCGGTACTTAGTAGTAGTTTGATTATCGACCATAGAATTGAGGATCAGACCCTACTGAAGATGATAAAGCTTTGTGTGGGATCCTAGTAGCTGGCTATGATGTGAATAATGAATACAGATCATGTGTGGGTCAGTACCTTGAAATCATTTTTGGGTCAGCACCGAGTGATCCTGTGTGGGTCAGCACCGAGTGATCCTGTGTGGGTCAGCACCGAGCAATCCTATGTGGGTCAGTACCGAGCGATCCTGTGTGGGTCAGCACCTAGAGATCCTCTGTGGGTCAACACCGAGCGATCCTGTGTGGTTCAACAATACTATCCCATAACAGAATAAGATGATTCAGTAGCTACATATAATCATCTATAATACTGTACACAATTATACATTGTGTGAGACGAGTCTACACCTGAGCGGTACATTCCATTGTGGTAATACCTTGGCGTTATTCTTCCGTGTGGAAAACCTGAGTGGTTCTTACCATCATTGTACTCCTTCCATTATGGAACAGTTGAGATTTGGGCTTTTGGGTTGGACCCTGTGTTTCCTCTGGATTGAGATGGGTATACTTGATAACATAGGTATATGTACAGGCATATACCTAATTAGGGTTACCAATTGACTTCATGCTTTCTGGTTTATCCATTGTGTATTTTGTGAGAACTTGAGTGTCTTGGGGTCCCTATTGAGTATCATTATACTCACCCCTTTAAGGGTTATGCCCGCACCATGTTGTGTTTGGTGCAGACAACAAATAGTGTTGATCGAGGCTGAGGGAACCAAGAATAGATGGGGCCTGGAGGTAGACCATATGGAATGTCGGTATGCAGAGGAGACGAGAGGACATGGAGTGTTGAGGAGGCAATCTGTACCTACCCTTCAGGTAGAAACCTCAGAGGATGACCTAGTAGAAACTTTCCTTTTTCTTCAATTTTAAGTTTTTCAGTTGAAGTTGTACCTTCCCTATTGGGCCTGTATTTCATCCCCTTTTTTAATTTTGGCACACTTTTTTCTAGACAGTTGACTTTTTTTTGTACCTTGTTATGTGATTTTTTGCGTGTGTTTATAGGTTATAAAGGGAATGCCTTCCTAGTTTTATGGAATACGCCTTTTGGTGCTAGTCGCTAGCCCCTGGCTTATGGAAGGAAGGCATGGAGTAGTGACGGCACGGGCCCCGACGGACGGGTCGTGACAAATTGTTATCACAAGAGTCAATTCTAACATATAACATAAGAATCTGATCATTCTTTTTAGAAGAAATAATTTTAAGTGTATTGAGTGAGGTTATTAGTTTAGGGAATCCAGTTTTGGTACAGCGGCTGACGTATCCATACACCAGGACCCTGAATTCTGATTTCTGACTCAGTGCACGAATAAACTTATTTTGTGTATTTTTTGAAGAGTTTTCTTTGTGATTTATTTAATTCAGCTCACTAGGTATAACTTTTTTACCATGGCGCACCTGTTTATTTTCAGGATTCCTCCACCCAGACAGCCATCTAGGGTTTTGGATATAGTAAGCATTGATAGCCCACTGAGCGATGATGCCTCGGTGTTGGGACCTCTTACAATAGAGGCAACAACGGAGGAACCAATGGTACCATTACCCATCGGTCCACCGGTTTCAGCAGTCCCAACAGAATAGGGTGCACGCCGCTTGAGCACATTGCACGAGTTCCAGCACCAGAGGCCACCTAGGTTCAGGGGAGAGATGGACATGCATGTATATGAGGATTGGAGGGAGGTAGTGGTGAGAGTTTTCCTACTAGTAGGGATAGCAGCTGATCTCATGGTGATCCTTGCTGCCAACCTTCTTCAAGAAGAAACAGGTAGATGGTGGAGCTTGATGCTCTAGGTTCACAACAAGGTGATGCTTCTATGGGCAGACTTTGGGAGAATGTTTCAAGTAGATTTTGTTCCATCGAATCTTCGTGAAGTTCACATAATAAAGATTCTTAATTTACAATAGGGTAGCATAACTGTGTCTCATTACTCAGTGAGGTTCACTGACCTCGCATGAAACTCCACTAATATGGTGAAGGACCCATTCTTCAGGGCCCGGAACTTCGATCAGGGACTCAGGAGAGAGATCATAGCTTTAATGATTTCTATTAGCATCCTGATGTAGGAGAGGGTGTTAAAGAGAGCCCTCTTAGTGGAGAGTTTCCTTGCTGACTTGTCACCCACAGCGTGACCCACCACTAGATGTCACATAACATAGTCTTCTATAGTTGGCATAAAATAGATGTCACCGTGGTCCAAGAGGGCCAAAAATACAGGTGGAGGACTATAGGATTCAGGGATGGTTGTGCGTGGCACCTGAGGCAGATCCAGTAATGCTAGGAGCGAGCAATGTTATGCATGTAGCAGGCAGGGTCACATGGCTCATGACTGTCCGACCAGTCGTACAGATGATTACAAGACAATCGAAGGACCACCCAGACAGAGATTGTAACACCCGAGACTTTTATGTTATATAAACCATCAAAGGAATCTTTTTCTACACAACACATGCTTGGCTTGCTTTGCACGCAATCGCGACCTTCCTCGATAGCTTGCGTCGTACGCAATACCGAGTTTCACTAAACAACAATATGCTATTAAAACTAGCCGTTATGAATAGTAATAACCACTTTTTGAAATTTTATAAATTTTTTTTTTCAAAATGGACTTCATTTTTGGACTCAGAATATCGAAATTAGCCTAGGGTGAAATTTTGGTATTTTTCTGAAAACTTTCAATTTTTGATGAATAGTGAAACCACTAAGTGGTAGGTTAAAAACTGAATTTTGCATAAAACTTAATTTTACCGCTTCTATGAATGGAATTTCAATAATCCGAGAGACACGGTTAATATCAAGGACTAAAATGTGGTTCAATGAGATGAAAATAATTTTTTTGGTGAATAGTAACTTTTTACTATTTTTACCGCGGTTAATAGTAAATAGGGTAACTAAGGGTAAATATGATATTAATATTACCCTAACACATGTCCTAACTCTATTGGACAAGTGTAATTCGACCAAAAACAATCTTAGGAATAAAATATGACCATTTAGGCCCACTTGGATTAGATTAGGACATTTATTATTAATTTATTTAAAGAAGGGTTAAAATAGTTAAAATCAAAGTTTAATAAGTAAATGATTTTTAATATAGGGTTATACATAAGATAAATTCGATTGTAAATATTCATTAGAAAGCTAAAAAGATTTCCTACATGATGGTATTTTATTTGTAATTTTTAGACATCAAATAACTTAATTTATTTATGACACAAAGATGATGCAGTAATTATCTTATTAATGAAATATTGACAAAATTGATAATATAAATACCAAAATAAATGTAATTTGAGACTTTTTATGAATTCCACTAATTTTCTAGGTTACTACGATATATTAGTATTGATTTAATCAACTTGGTTCGAACATATAATTCTGTTATGACTTTGACAAAAATCATATATCAAATAGTGTCAAAATTGACACAAAATAGTTTTTAAATCAAATATTATATTATTAATTGTTATTTTATTCCTAAAAATCTAAGGTTCGGCCAAATGACTTGGATAAGGATATATATATTAATAATAAACAATTTGGGGTTCGTTTGGCATGTTATAGTAAGAGAAAACAAAAAGACACGGTAAAAGTTAAATTAATTAACTTAGAGTTAAATCTAATTGATAAGGTTAAAATAATACCCTAAACTTGTCTAAATCCTATTGGTTGATAGGATTTCGACCCATCCCCACTTTAGCTTCGAAATAAGACCCTTTGGAACCATTATAAACCGATTTTGACTTTAATATAACATAATATTTTGAGATATTCCTAAGGTGCCCCTCTCCTCCCTTATAAAAGGGAACCTCCTCCCCCTCCTCCTCACACCAATTTGAGCACTCAAGCTCGGCCAACCCCTGCCATTTTCCCTTCTACACTTCCCTAGAATAATCCTAGAGGTCCTGGTCTTCTCCAAATACCAATCTTAGTTCCTTAAGTGGAGGATTCAAAAAGGCGTTCCAAAGAAGAGGTAATATCCATTACCGATCTTTTCAATTTCTTTCTTCTTCAACTTCTTCTTCTTTAGTTGTTTCATGATAAAGTAATAACATCAGTATTAATTACATACTGATATGTTATTATAAATATGAAACAACCCTAATTCACCTTCTATCCATCCTACGGAAAAATGAAATCACCGCGCGTGCGTACGTACGGAATACCGTCTCCACGCCGTGGTGTAATCTATTTTCCACCATCACCTTACAAGGATGGGTATAATGGTGTAATCAGTAACTATATATGATTATTATTAAGTAATATGGATACTGAAATAATATATATATATACTCCAATACAATTCCACGATCATAGGAACGATATCATCACTCGTGCGTACGTACGGAATACCGTCTCCACGATGTGATGCGACTCGTTCTACATGATCTTCATTTCATAATGATTATATAAATGAATTGAATGAATGAATATGGTATATACTACACTAATACCATTCTGGAAATGAATTATCTATAACCTAAAGATAAGAATAAGAATTTATTCGACAAAATATGCATAAGAACAAAAAGTTATAAAGACCCGAGTAACAAGTAACAATGAAATATTACTAACAAGAAGCTAATAATATGACCATATATGATCTCATATCAATATGTATGATTCTGGAATAAGTCAATAACATTATTTAAACCATTATACAGGAGCTTCAGACACGAACAAAGCAAATCGGACCTAAGGTAAGGGAAATATCACAATCTCATTTTTATCCGAGATTGTTTATTCGTAAGTATTTACTGGGGTGTATTTTATCATCCACATCCATGTTCCCTCAATATGTAATATTGTTTCCATCCACTTGAAATAGTTTAAATCCAATTTTAACCTTAGGTGAGTTTTTAGTAAAGAATATGAAAGGAATCTTTTGTCGTTTTTTCGTACGAGGTACTTTTTGACTTTTCCGACAAAAGTACGAAGAATGTTTTTTTAACTTATACGGCATGAATGGATTTTTAAAACATTACTTCAAAGAAGCTTCCTTTACAAGTTTTCAAGTTTATTTTTAATCAACTTCTTTTATTTTAAAGTTGTATGACATGTTATGAAAGGAAAAATGTTTTTGAAGAAGAAAGGATATTTTCCTCAAGAATTCAATTCAAGTGTTTTATCAAAATTATTTTCCATCTAAGATAATAAAGGGTTCTGTTTCTATCCATATTTTTACATTGGTTTGACTATGTTGTGATGGAATTATGTCTATGAATTCCTTTATCATATATGAATTGATTTATGATGTCATGATGTTTCAAGAATCCCATTTTTGTTATATGTGTTATGCGATGATGTATGTTTTATGATTATGTGGCACACATAAGAAAGGATTCATTATAAGATGGGTGGGACCTATATCTCCCTCCAATGCATTAGGTAATGATTTTATATCTCATGAGATAGACATGGCTGGAACGGAAGGTTATTTCGGTTCAGTGATACAGGACTGAAACGAGGAGTGAACTCGGTTCAGAAAGGGACATTGTCCACTAAGATAGTCTTGGCAATGAGTCATGACTAACAAGAAATGATTTTCCATGATTATGTGTGCATGCCACAAAGATTCAAGTTTTATGTTATGATTATGGGGATCTCATTTTCACTTCTATGATTTATTTCATGTTAAGATATTATGATCTCTTTTGCAGGTTTTAATTTTCAAAAAGATATGATATGATTTTTATTTCCTTTATTTTCCCTTGCTGAGCATTTGAGCTCACCCTTTTATGTTTTCTTTTCCCCAGGCCAGGAAGATGGATATTAAGTAGAATATGCTAAAAGGGACCCTAGATATGATGAAATAAATGGGAGACACTGTAGAAGATTTATGAACTAGTTGTTTATGTTTCCCAGTTTCTAAAGACACTATACCTATACGGTCCTTTGTGGTTTTGTCATATGTTGTAATAAGTGTGATTCAATTTTGAAGTATTAACAATGTATGTAAAGTGTGGGTCGTTACAGTTGGTATCAGAGGAAAGGTATAGTCAACCTTTGGAAACTAGGATGTGAAAGCCTTAGTAAGAACCCTAAGGATAAGTCTAAGCCTAGAACACAATCTTAGTGTTTTAGAAATGGCCTTGAATAACCTAGGATAAGACCTTAAGCATGAAAATTTTATTCTTGAATTATGTGGTTTCCTATTATAATTAGTGTTGCTCACACTATTCTTCTTGGTTTTAGTCAATGGCTGGAACCCGAAGGAACCGTGTTAATGAGGAATGCGATGGGCAATGCAATGATTGTCCCCCTGAGCAACCAAACGATATGGGAGCAGGAATGCAAAATCTTGTAGCCATGCTCACACAACTTTCTCAAGCTATGAATCATGCAGGATTTCCAAACGAACAAAGGAGGGAGCAACATTCTGTTGAATCCTTCATGAGGCAGCGTCCACCATCTTTCAGCGGGTCTACTGATCCATTAGTTGCTGAACAATGGATTAGTACTACTGAAAAGATATTTTCAGTTCTTCAATGTTCTGAGCATGATAAAGTCATCCTAGCATTGTATCGTTTGGAAGGAGATGCGGATCAATGGTGGAATCTTGTTAAGAATACGAGGCAAAGGGATGAAATTGAGTCTATGGAATGGGACGAGTTCAAGAACTTATTTTTCAATAAGTACTTCCCTCGTATTCTCCGAACAAAGATGGAGAAAGAGTTCCTTGAACTGAAGCAAAGGGATGATGAATCTGTTGGTACCTATGAAGCATATTTTACCAGACTTGCAAGGTATGCTTCTGGTATTATTATCCAACCTGAGAGTAAGATCGATCGATTCTTTAGTGGCTTAAAACCAAGTCTTCAAAGGGCGTTAGCCATAAGGGACTTCAATAGCTACGAGGAAATCGTTCGATGTGCTCTAAAAGTCGAGATGGAGATTGGAGTAACCCATCAGTCACATGGGTTTGATAAGAAGAGGAAGATGGAATTCAAAGAAAAATCTAAAGAGCACACGGAAAAGAAGATGAACTTTCCCTTATGCTCAAAGTGTGGAAAGAAACATGGAGGGAGTTGTCTTAAAGGGACAAGTAAATGTTTTAAATGTGGAAAGGCAGGTCTTCGGGCATTTGAATGCCGTGATAATGGGAAGAAGATGTCTAATGATGCAAACAAAGGAAGGGATACACAGAATGAACCTGCTACACTTCAATGTTTCATGTGCAAGGAGATGGGGCATTATGCCAATCAATGCCCAAATCCAAGGGTTGATGATGATGGTCGAAGTCAACAAACTCTTAAGGCTAAAGAAAAAGGAAAGTCACATGCAATTTCTATCAGCGATGTGGAGTACGATAACGATGTGGTGAAAGGTACACTTACCATCCACTCTAAAGTAGCAAATGTTTTATTTGATTCTGGATCCACCCACTCTTTTATTTCTGAAAAATTTTCTAAGGGTATCACCGTATTACCTCAACAATTAGATGTTGATTTAGCTGTGACAACACCTAATGGCACATCAATCGCATCAGAAGTTTATAATTCTTCTCCGATCGAAGTTTGTGGGAAAGTGCTTCCTGCAAATCTTGTGATCCTTCCTTTAGTGGAATTTGATGTGATTCTTGGCATGGATTGGCTTTCTCTACATGGAGTTCATATCAATTGCCAAAGAAGGGAAGTCACATTTCATATTCCAGATCAACCTACGATCGTCTATCAATGCAAGGATGAACATAACCTTCCAGTGGAAATTTCTTCCATCTTATGGGTATTGATTCCACTAAATGAAGGTTATTTATCTCAAATAGTTGGTGAGAAACTCACGATTAAGAATATGCCCATTGTACGGGAGTTTGATGATGTCTTTCCGGAGGAATTACCAGGTCTTCCACCAAATCGTGAAGTTGAGTTTTCAATAGAACTCGTACCGGGTGCTTTGCCTATTTCAAAGACACCTTATAGAATGGCCCCAATTGAGTTGCAGGAATTGAAGAAGCAACTCCAAGAGAATCTTGATAAGGGATTCATACGCCCTAGTGCGTCACCTTGGGGAGCACCTGTTCTATTTGTTAAGAAGAAAAATGGATCAATGAGACTATGCATTGATTATCGAGAACTTAACAAGATCACTATCAAGAACAAATATCCTCTCCCACGCATTGATGACTTATTTGACCAACTACGCGGAGCTCAATACTTTTCCAAGATTGATCTTCGTTCAGGGTATCATCAATTAAGGGTCAAAAGGGAGGATATACCAAAGACGACTTTCCGTACAAGGTATGGACACTATGAATTTATAGTGATGCCATTTGGTCTTACTAATGCCCCTGCTATCTTCAAGGATCTAATGAATAGAGTCTTTAGAGACTATCTTGATCAATTTGTGGTAGTCTTTATAGACGATATTATTGTCTATTCAAAGAGCAAGGAAGAGCATGAAGATCACTTGAGAATTATATTGAATACCCTGAGAAAAGAGAAGCATTATGCCAAATTTACCAAGTGTGAATTTTGGCTTCAAAAAGTTGCATTTTTTGGTCATATAATCTCAAAAGAGGGGATATCTGTGGATCCAGCAAAAACAGAGGTTATCGAAAGATGGTCAAGACCAACAACAGTAACTGAGATCCGAAGTTTTCTTGGTTTGGCTGGATATTATCGACGTTTTGTAAAAGATTTTTCACGATTATCTAATCCACTCACCAAGTTGACTCGGAAAGGAGTTAAGTTTGTCTGGACAGAGGAATGTGAAGAGAATTTCAAGGAGTTGAAAAGAAGGTTATCCAGTGCACCTGTGCTCACACTGCCTTGTAGTGGAGAAAGGTTTGTGATCTATAGTGATGCATCCAAGAAGGGATTGGGGTGTTTTCTTATGAAAAATGATATGGTGATAGCTTATGCCTCACGACAGTTGAAAATCCATGAGCAAAATTACCCAACACATGATTTGGAGTTGGCTGCGGTAATATTTGCATTAAAGATTTGGAGGCATTACCTTTATGGTGAAAGATGTGATATTTATACTGATCATAAAAGTTTAAAGTATATTTTCACACAAAAGGAGCTGAATATGCGCCAAAGAAGATGGTTGGAGCTGATTAAGGATTATGACTGCTCAATCCATTACCACCCTGTGAAAGCAAACAAGGTGGCAGATGCATTAAGTCGACAAGACCATGCTAGTTTATCCATGATGAGGATCACAAAAGATCCAATATTTATAGATTTACAAAGGATGGATCTTGGAATTATAATGGATGGGGAAAAATATTATCTTTCTCAAATGAATGTTCAACCATCTATACATGTGAAGATTAAAGAGGCACAGAAAGAAGATGTCGAGTTACAAAAGAATGTGAGAAATGTTCCTGAATTCAACCTTGATTGTGATGGGATAATAAAGTTCAGGAATCGGGTTTGTGTTCCTCCCATCGCCGAATTAAAGAAAGAGCTGTTGGATGAGGCTCATAGTTCTTCATTCTCTATTCATCCTGGAAGCAGGGAGATGTATAGGGACCTGAAAGAGTACTTCTGGTGGGATGGCATGAAAAGAGATGTTGCTGAATATGTCTCTCGATGCTTGGTTTGTCAACAAGTTAAAGCTGAGAGACAGAAGTCTAAGGGGATGTTACAACCATTACCCATACCCGAATGGAAATGGGAAAACATCACTATGGACTTTGTCACAGGACATCCTAAAACATCCAAAGGCAATAATGCTATCTGGGTCATAGTTGATCGTCTTACAAAGTCTGCACACTTCATTGCTATTAGAGAGGATTTCTCTCTAGATCAGCTTGCCAGGATATATGTAAAGGAAGTGGTAAGATTGCATGGAGTACCACTTTCTATTATATCTGATCGGGATCCGAGATTTACCTCGAAGTTCTGGCGAAGTCTTCAGCATACTCTGGATACAGAGTTGAGTTTCAGCACTGCTTATCATCCCCAGACAGACGGTCAGTCTGAGAGAACAATTCAAACCCTAGAAGATATGTTGAGATCTTGCTCTATGGATTTCAAAGGAGGTTGGGATCAACACCTACCTTTGGTGGAATTTTCTTATAATAATAGCTTTCACTCCAGTATTCAGATGGCTCCTTATGAAGATCTCTATGGAAAGAAATGCAGGACTCCAACTTGCTGGGATGAAGTTGGGGAAAGAAAGCTATTAGGACCTGATCTCGTTGATGAAATGGCAGAAAAGGTCAGATCTATTCAACAACACATAAGAGCAGCTCAGAGTCGACAGAAAAGTTATGCCGACAACCGAAGAAAAGACCTAGAGTTTGAAGTGGGTGATAAAGTGTTCTTACGAATATCTCCCTGGAAGAGGGTTATGAGATTTGGAAAGAAGGGGAAGTTGAGCCCTAGATATATCGGTCCTTTCGAAATACTGGATCGTGTTGGGAAGGTAGCTTACCGATTGGCGCTTCCACCGAATCTCTCTCAAGTTCACGATGTGTTCCATGTATCTCTCCTGAGAAAGTACATACCAGATCCTTCACATGTACTCAGCTCAGAAGTTGTACCGCTGGAGCAAGATCTTTCTTATGAAGAACAGCCGATAGAGATTCTGGATCGTAGCGAAAAAGTCCTATGAAACAAGACCACTCGCTTGGTGAAAGTTTTATGGAGGAACCACCAACTTGAAGAAGCTACATGGGAGCTTGAGGATATGATGAGGGAGAAGTATCCTCATTTGTTTGTTACAAAGTGACGAATTTCGAGGGCGAAATTCTTTTTAAGGGGGGTAGAATGTAACACCCGAGACTTTTATGTTATATAAACCATCAAAGGAATCTTTTTCTACACAACACTTTCTTGGCTTGCTTTGCACGCAATCGCGACCTTCCTCGATAGCTTGCGTCGTACGCAATACCGAGTTTCACTAAACAACAATATGCTATTAAAACTAGCCGTTATGAATAGTAATAACCACTTTTTGAAATTTTATAAATTTTATTTTTCAAAATGGACTTCATTTTTGGACTCAGAATATCGAAATTAGCCTAGGGTGAAATTTTGGTATTTTTCTGAAAACTTTCAATTTTTGATGAATAGTGAAACCACTAAGTGGTAGGTTAAAAACTGAATTTTGCATAAAACTTAATTTTACCGCTTCTATGAATGGAATTTCAAAAATCCGAGAGACACGGTTAATATCAAGGACTAAAATGTGGTTCAATGAGATGAAAATAATTTTTTGGTGAATAGTAACTTTTTACTATTTTTACCGCGGTTAATAGTAAATAGGGTAACTAAGGGTAAATATGATATTAATATTACCCTAACACATGTCCTAACTCTATTGGACAAGTGTAATTCGACCAAAAACAAACTTAGGAATAAAATATGACCATTTAGGCCCACATGGATTAGATTAGGACATTTATTATTAATTTATTTAAAGAAGGGTTAAAATAGTTAAAATCAAAGTTTAATAAGTAAATGATTTTTAATATAGGGTTATACATAAGATAAATTCGATTGTAAATATTCATTAGAAATCTAAAAAGATTTCCTACATGATGGAATTTTATTTGTAATTTTTAGACATCAAATAATTTAATTTATTTATGACACAAAGATGATGCAGTAATTATCTTATTAATGAAATATTGACAAAATTGATAATATAAATACCAAAATAAATGTAATTTGAGACTTTTTATGAATTCCACTAATTTTCTAGGTTAATATGACATATTAGTATTGATTTAATCAACTTGGTTCGAACATATAATTCTGTTATGACTTTGACAAAAATCATATATCAAATAGTGTCAAAATTGACACAAAATAGTTTTTAAATCAAATATTATATTATTAAATGTTATTTTATTCCTCAAAATCTAAGGTTCGGCCAAATGACTTAGATAAGGATATATATATATTAATAATAAACAATTTGGGGTTCGTTTGGCATGTTATAGTAAGAGAAAACAAAAAGACACGGTAAAAGTTAAATTAATTAACTGAGAGTTAAATCTAATTGATAAGGTTAAAATAATACCCTAAACTTGTCTAAATCCTATTGGTTGATAGGAATTAGACCCATCCCCACTTTAGCTTCGAAATAAGACCCTTTGGAACCATTATAAACCGATTTTGACTTTAATATAAAATAATATTTTGAGATATTCCTAAGGTGCCCCTCTCCTCCCTTATAAAAGGGCACCTCCTCCCCCTCCTCCTCACACCAATTTGAGCACTCAAGCTCGGCCAACCCCTGCCATTTTCCCTTCTCCACTTCCCTAGAATAATCCTAGAGGTCCTGGTCTTCTCCAAAGACCAATCTTAGTTCCTTAAGTGGAGGATTCAAAAAGGCGTTCCAAAGAAGAGGTAATATCCATTACCGATCTTTTCAATTTCTTTCTTCTTCAACTTCTTCTTCTTTAGTTGTTTCATGATAAAGTAATAACATCAGTATTACTTACATACTGATATGTTATTATAAATATTAAACAACCCTAATTCACCTTCTATCCATCCTACGGAAAAATGAAATCACCGCGCGTGCGTACGTACGGAATACCGTCTCCACGCCGTGGTGTAATCTATTTTCCACCATCACCTTACAAGGATGGGTATAATGGTGTAATCAGTAACTATATATGATTATTATTAAGTAATATTGATACTGAAATAATATATATATATACTCCAATACAATTCCACGATCATAGGAACGATATCATCACTCGTGCGTACGTACGGAATACCGTCTCCACGATGTGATGCGACTCGTTCTACATGATCTTCATTTCATAATGATTATATAAATGAATTGAATGAATGAATATGGTATATACTACACTAATACCATTCTGGAAATGAATTATCTATAACCTATAGATAAGAATAAGAATTTATTCGACAAAACACGCATAAGAACAAAAAGTTATAAAGACCCGAGTAACAAGTAACAATGAAATATTACTAACAAGAAGCTAATAATATGATCATATATGATCTCATATCAATATGTATGATTCTGGAATAAGTCAATAACATTATTTAAACCATTATACAGGAGCTTCGGACACGAACAAAGCAAATCGGACCTAAGGTAAGGGAAATATCACAATCTCATTTTTATCCGAGATTGTTTATTCGTAAGTATTTACTGGGGTGTATTTTATCATCCACATCCATGTTCCCTCAATATGTAATATTGTTTCCATCCACTTGAAATTGTTTAAATCCAATTTTACCCTTAGGTGAGTTTTTAGTAAAGAATATGAAAGGAATCTTTTGTCGTTTTTCCGTACGAGGTACTTTTTGACTTTTCCGACAAAAGTACGAAGAATGTTTTTTTTAACTTATACGGCATGAATGGATTTTTAAAACATTACTTCAAAGAAGCTTCCTTTAAAAGATTTCAAGTTTATTTTTAATCAACTTCTTTTATTTTAAAGTTTTATGACATGTTATGAAAGGAAAAATGTTTTTGAAGAAGAAAGGATATTTTCCTCAAGAATTCAATTCAAGTGTTTTATCAAAATTATTTTCCATCTAAGATAATAAAGGGTTCTGTTTCTATCCATATTTTTACATTGGTTTGACTATGTTGTGATGGAATTATGTTTATGAATTCCTTTATCATATATGAATTGATTTATGATGTCATGATGTTTCAAAAATCCCATTTTTGTTATATGTGTTATGCGATGATGTATGTTTTATGATTATGTGGCACACATAAGAAAGGATTTATTATAAGATGGGTGGGACCTATATCTCCCTCCAATGCATTGGGTAATGATTTTATATCTCATGAGATAGACATGGCTGGAACGGAAGGTTATTTCGGTTCAGTGATACAGGACTGAAACGAGGAGTGAACTCGGTTCAGAAAGGGACATTGTCCACTAAGATAGTCTTGGCAATGAGTCATGACTAACAAGAAATGATTTTCCATGATTATGTGTGCATGCCACAAAGATTCAAGTTTTATGTTATGATTATGGGGATCTCATTTTCACTTCTATGATTTATTCCATGTTAAGATATTATGATCTCTTTTGCAGGTTTTAATTTTCAAAAAGATATGATATGATTTTTATTTCCTTTATTTGCCCTTGCTGAGCATTTGAGCTCACCCTTTTATGTTTTCTTTTCCCCAGGCCAGGAAGATGGATATTAAGTAGAATATGCTAAAAGGGACCCTAGATATGATGAAATAAATGGGAGACACTGTAGAAGATTTATGAACCAGTTGTTTATGTTTCCCAGTTTCTAAAGACACTATACCTATACGGTCCTTTGTGGTTTTGTCATATGTTGTAATAAGTGTGATTCAATTTTGAAGTATTAACAATGTATGTAAAGTGTGGGTCGTTACAGAGATAGAGGTTCGACTTAGGAGGTCTGTAGGGAGCAGGTAGATGTGGAAGAGGAGGTGGTTGTGTAGTTGGCGGTGGGAAACAATATGATATGTTACTACCACCACCACCAGGTGGTCCACCCCGACCACAGGGAGGAGGAAGAAAGGGGAAATATCAATACTAGGCAGCTGAGGCCTACAATCACGGTGCTCCAGAGATGATACAAGGTAAAATATTTGTCTACTCCACCTTAGCTTCAGTACTTATAGACACAGGTTCTAGTCATTATTTTATTTCCACTTCCCTCATTCGGTGCTCGGAGATTCCGACAAAGTCGTTGGCTCGATCCTTAAGTCTAGAGACTTCTACGAGAGTGGATTCAATGATTACGCACTCGCGCCAACAGAGAGATCTTTCTCAAGGAGGTGAGAGCATCAACTGGGATCTCCTAGTAGCGGCGTCGAGGCCTTACAATGTAATCTTGGGTATGGACTGTTTATCTATATTCCATGCTCAGATTGAACATATTAGGCTCAATGTGAATTATGTCCACAAGGATGGGACCGGGATTACCTTCACCGACAAGAAGGGAGCCTTTTCAGCACATGATGTACTTACCAGGAGGAGGGTTCGGACGATAACTCATCAATTGGCTAGACTTACCATCAGATTTGTTGATGTGGAGAGTCTGAGCTATCCTGTTGTGGTGGACTAGTACGATAATGTATTCCCTAATGATTTTTCGAGTATACCTCCTCACAGAAAGGTGTAATTTTACATTGACTTGTACCTCGGGAGGACACCAATAACTATACCAGCGTATTGGATGGCTCTTATAGAGTATCGTGAGCTACGGGTAGAACTAGAGGACTTGTAGGGGAAGGGATTCATTCAGCCCAGTGTTTCAACTTGGACAGCCCCGATTTTGTTTGCCATGAAGGCGGATGGGAGCTTGAGGATTTGTGTATATTTTCAGCACCAGAACCAGGTGAACGTGAAGAACAAGTAACCACTTTCGAGGATTTACGTTCTCTTTGATCAGCTGAAGGGAGCAGAGTGGTTCTAGAAGATAGATCTCAGATCAAGTTATCACCATCTCAGAGTATGAGATGAGGATGTACAAATATTGACTTTCAGGTTTCGATATGACCATTAAGAATTCTTGGTCATGTCGTTCGGCATGACCAATGCTCCAGTAGTGTTCATGGGACTTATGAACAAGATCATTCAGCCACACCTTGATCGCTTTGTAGTATTCTTCATCGATGACATTTTGATCTTCTCGTCTACTAAGGAGGAGCATGCCTATCATTTACATTTAGTATTGGACACACTCTAAGAGAACCAGCTTTATGGTAAGCTCTCAAAAATCAAGTTCAAGATCCGAGAGGTTAACTTTATAGGACATTTCATATCGGAGGATGGATTTTCAGTTGATCCAGTAAAGATTGAGGCTGTACTTTCTTAGGAGCCACCCAGGAGTGTGACGGAGGTACGAGGTTTTCTTGGATTGGCTAGATACTACCAGAGATTTGTGCAAGATTTTTCCAGAGTTGTAGAACCACATTCAGCATTGAAGAAAAAGGGGAAACCTTTCGTGTGGCCAGAGAGATTCGAGCAGAGTTTTCAAGAGATGAGGTAGAGGCAGACTAGTGTCCCCATCATGAGGCTTATAGAAGAGGTAGTAGGGAACAATGTCTACTATGATGCATCAGAGAACGGTCTTGGATGTGTCCTGATGCAGGAGTGAGAAATGATTGCATATGGTTCTTGATATTTGTGGCAGCATGAGCATAACTACGCTACCCATGAACTGGAGTTAGAAGCAGTGGTCATTACCTTGAAGATTTGATGACACTATCTGATGGGATAATATTTTATAGTCAAATCAGATCACAAGAGTCTCAGGTATATCTTCTCTCAGAAGGACCTGAACATGAGACAACGACATTGTCTTGAGTTCATCCAGGACTATGACTTCGAGATAGTCTATACTCCTAGGAAGGGGTATGCTGTAATAGATGCACTCAACAGAAGATCTGTAATATATCTATTAGGTGAGGTGACAGAGAAGTTGGACACTTTGCATATATCCTTTATGGATCGAGATGGAGCATCTTTCCTTTAGTCTCTTATAGTCATTCCCCCACTTCTTCAGCGAGTCAGGGAGGTGCAGTGTGGGGAAACTGACTGCATGGCACGACATGCTTATATATCCACAAGACAAGGACCTGATGGATTTTTGAAGGTGGGGAGCACATCATCCTCTTCAGAGGACATTCCATGGTACCGAAGTCACTTTAGGAGGAAGTGTGGAGAGATTTCCACATGTACCCTCTAGCGGTATATCCAGTAGTGGCAAAGATGTACTAGGATATTCAAAATAGCACTAGTGGCCAAGAATGAAGAATATAGTAGCAGATTTTGTCTCATGATGCTTCACTTGTCAGCAAGGGAAGGCGGAGCATCAGGTACCAGCAGGCTTGGTTTGGCCTTTAGAGTTCCCAGAGTGGAATTGGGATGAGATATACATGTACTTTGTGACAAGACTTCCACGTACATACAAGGGTCATGATTCTATCTGGGTGATCATCGACCGACTCACCATGTCTCCCCCTCATACCGATCAAAGAGAAAGGTTTAGTAGGGATCATAGGATTCTTCTATGTGTAGGAGATTGTGCGGCAACATGGAGTCCCCTTGACGATTGTTTATGATCGTAATGCAAGTTTCACTTCCCGGTTATGGAAGGGGTTCCAAGAATCTTTTGGGATGCAACTTTGTTTGAGCACCGCCTTCCATCCTCAAATGTATGGCCAAACTTAACGGACCTTTTAGACCCTCAAGGACATGCTGCGTGCTTGTGTACTCAACTTCAGTCACAGTAGGGAGGATCACTTGCCTTTGGTGGAGTTTTTATTCAACAACAACTATCACTCTACCATTTGGATGACACCTTTTGAGGTGTTATATGGGTGACCTTGCAGAACACCTTAGTGATGGATTGACCTAAGGGAGTCAACACTAGTGGGACCAGAGATGGTATGAGCTACCACAAAGAAGGTGAAAATCATCCAGGAGTGGATATAGACTGCACAGATCAGGCAGCAGTCTTATTCCAACAGGAGATGGATTCCTCTGGAGTTTGAGGATGGTGACCACGTATTTTTACAGGTCTCACCTCAATGAGGTTTGATGAGATTTAGTCGAGGAAAAAATTTATCTTCGAGGTTCATCGGACCCTTCCAGTTCGTCAGTAGATTTGAAGAGGTGGGTTACTGCTTAGATCTTCCACCTCAATTGCACCGGGGGCACGACGTCTTCCACGTATCCCAGATGAGGTGATACTTGCATGACCCTTCACATATCATCGACCACAACGAGTTAGATGTCGATGATGGGGTGATGTTTTTGGAGGTTCCAATGGAGATTCAGGATCGACATGAGCGGGTCCTCCATAGGCAGTTGATACCTCTGGTTCATGTTCGTTGGCAACACGGGAACCTCTAGGATAGCACATTGGAGCGAGAGGCTCAGATGCATTCTGAGTACCCCCGCTTGTTTTATTAGTTTGATTTGTGGCTTATGGGGAAACAAATCCCTGATGTAGGAAGAATGTAAAGACCCATAATTTCCATTTATTTTTAAAATATATGGGAATTTTAAAAGTCCATGAAAATTGACAACACATTATTCGGAGGCCTGATGTGCCTAGAAGAAAATTTTGAAAATTTTTATGAGTACATTCAGTACATGTACAAGTGGGATTGTCTAACTTTTGAACCAATTCTCGGAATTGAAATCTGAGGGCGCCGTTAAACTCAGAGCACCAATATTATCTTGAATAGACGTTCACCTTGACCGAAGTGGGCTGATACTGAAAGATCTTATTTGTGTTTTTTTGTGAAAGAATGAAAAAAATATAAAATGATAACTTTTTAATTTTATTTTTTGAAGCCCCTTAACATGGGTTATGGTTGTGGGGACCACCCAAGCCAAAAACTCCCATGTGGATGTCTAGAGGTGGGGTCCACATGAACTAACACCCCATTTTGAATTTAGGTGTAGGGACCACCTGACCCCTCTTAATGATAAAGAAACATCTCAACCCCCCATTAATCCTTTCATCCCATTAATTAGAGCCAATTAATTATGCCAACATGGTACAATTAATTGTGCCGACAATTAATTGTGCCAAACTTTTATTTCGATAAAATTAAATTAACAAGTTGACTATTTCACTTTTTGGTGGAATTAGGAGAGGAGTACTATTGGAGGATTATTATCTCCAAAGAAGAACACATTCTCCAATGAATAAAATGCTCTCCAACAATGAACACTCACACCGAAGAGGAACGTCTTCAATGATAATGAACTAAAAATTGAGGAAACACCGACATCACCGACGTCCATCTATCCCCAATGACTTCATCTCTTTCCTCGCGACCTCCATTGAAAAATCTCTAAGGTAGGGGTTTAGTGGTGTATGATTATGTATTCCCATGTTCTTAACTTCTAAAACAAAGAAACCAAATCAACTCTCAAACTAGTTGATCCACATATGTTTTCTTTTGTGGGTTTGGGAATAAACATTGCATGAGGTTTTAGGGTTTGACGTTCTTCATTCAAGTTTTTGTTGAGCCGCTTGCTAACAATCTAACACAGAGGGTGCATGAAAAACAAACATGGCTTGAACCCTCTGCCGTTATTCTTGAATAGTGTGTTCTTTACCATGGAAGAAGGAAGATTTGTACCACAATGATGAGTAAATGCAGAGGCCGTCACATCACCAGCCTCAGTGAAGGCGACGACCCCACGACTCCTCACCACCTCGCAGCTCCGTGCTTCCCCACAGCCTTGACACCCCGTGGCCTTCCTCACCGCTGTACGACCCTCTATGCATTCTCGCAGCCCTCCGCACCGCCCTGTGGCCTCGCCGCCCCACGTCCTCCGCGCCGCCCCTCAGCCTCGCCGCCCCGTGGCCTTTTGTGCCACCTCACGGCCTCCGCGGAACCCCACAGCCTCACTCCCCTGCAGCCCTCCACGCCGCCTCATAGCCTCTGCGCCACCCCGTGGTTCTCTGTGCCCCCCCCCCTCCGTATCCTTCCACACCGCCTCGTGGCCTTGCCGCCATGTGGCCCTCTGCCCCGCCTCGTGGTCTCCCTACCTCAAGACCCTCCGCGCCGCCCCACGTCCCTTCACGCCGCCCCAAGTCCCTTCATGCCACCTTGAGGCCTCTCTGACTCACGTCCCTCCATAGCGCTCCATGGCCTCCGCCGCCCTACGGCTACCGCAACCTCTGCCAACTTGCGGCTGCCGAAACCTCTGTTGCCCTGCGGCCTCCACCACCCTGCGGCCTCCACCGCCCCACGACCTCTACCGCCCTGAAGCCACCACGACTCCCACAGCTCATGCGGACTTCATGGCCTCTGTGATGCCCAGTCCTAGCCGCCCAAGGCAGTCTTGGCCGAACCCAGTGTGTTGGGCCTGGTCGAACCAAACTAGGTATGTTCGACAGGGTCAGACCAGACCCCGACCCACTTCGGCACATTTACGCTCTTTTGGCCCTAACTTTGGAACTAGGCGTCTGTTTGTCGAACCGTCTACGGAGCCAGAAACCTTGAAGAGATACGGTACCTTTGGTATACCCCCACTATAGTTTTGGGTAAATTTGTAGTAATTTTGGGTTTGATCGAGCACAAATCCAACCAGGACCTTGGGACTAAAAGGCAAATAACATACAGACCGAGTGTCCAATTGACACACTATCTGTTGTATTGAAACCCCTATGGCATGTCACAACTTTGTGATAATTCTTCATGGGACTTCGTGGAAGATGGAGTATTGAACAGTGGCTTGTGGTGCGGACCATCTTAAAGATGAGCATGATTTGTGCAGAAACCCAGTAGCTGGTTGTGACATGAAGAATGAATAGTCATCCTCTTTTGGATAGCACCTAATGATCCTGTGTGGGTCAGAACCGAGCGATCCTGTCTAGGTCAGCACCGAGCGATCCTATGTGGGTTAGCACCGAGTGATCTTGTGTTGGTCAGCACCTAGATATCCTATTTGGGTTAGCACCGAGTGATCCTGTGTGGGTCAATAGAAGTGCCTCATAACATAGTAAGAAGATTCAATAGTTACATCTAATCATCTCTACTACTATACTTAAGTTATACCTGGTGTGATCTTTGTGCGTACCTGAGAGGTACTTTATTTTGTGGTAATACCTTGGTGGTATTATTTTGTGTGTCGTACCTAAGTGGTACTTACTATCGTGGTACTCCATCCTTTGTGGAACATTAGAGCTTTGGGATTTTGTGTTGGACCCTATTTTTCCTCTTGATTGAGATGGGTATACTTGATAACATAGGTATATGTATGGGGATATATATAAGTAGGGTTGTCTGTTGACTTCATGCTTTGTGGTTTAACCTCAGTGGATTTTGTGAGATCTTGAGGGTCTTGGGGTCACTTCTGAGTATCGTTATACTCAACCCTGCACAGGCTACGCCCTCACCTTGTTGTGTTTGCTGAAGACTAAAGACAATACTAATCGAGGCTGAGGGTACCAGTACTAGATGGGGACCGGAGGTGGAACATACGACGTGTCAGTATGCAGAGGAGTTGGGTGGACATGGAGTGTTAAGGAGGTGATCTGTACCTACCCTTCAGGTAGGCACCTTGAAGGACAACCCAGTAGCTAGTTTTTTTCATCAGTTGTATTGTTTTTCAGTTGTACTTGTACCTTTATTGTTGGGCTTGTATTCCAGCCCCTTTTTACTTTTAGAACTATTTTTTCTATACAGTTGACTTGTGTTCATACCTTTTTGTGTGCTTAGTTTTGTGTGTTTACAGGTTATAAAGGCAACACCTTCCTAGTTTTAGGGAATGCGCCTTTGGGTTCTAGTTTCCAGCCCCCGGCCTATGGAAGAGTGCTTTGGGTAGTCACATCGTGGGCCTCAAGGGATGGGTAATGATAGAGTTTACCTAAATATCACAAAAAATACAACTACAAAGTCATCAAGATTTTTCCTGAAAAATCTATTCATTAAATCCAGGAAGACAGTGGGTGCGTTAGTCAATTCAAATGGAATAACTGTAAACATGTAATTTCTGTACCTGGTTCGAAATTTTGTTTTCGGAATGTCTTCCTTCTTCACACACAACTTATAATATCTAGATAAAAGGTCAGTCGTTGAAAAATATTTAACTCCATTAACTTGGTTGAATAAATCATCTATGTGAGGTAGGGGATGCTTGTTATTTATTGTTATAACATTGATCTCCCTGTAGTCAATTCACATCCTCATAGATCCATCTTTATTCTTAACAAAATGAACAGGGGCTCCCCATAGAGAAACAAAAGGGTGAAAAAATCCATTATTACTCAATTCCTCTAGTTATTTCATTAGTTCCACTTATTCTACAGTGGCCATTCTATAAGGGGTATTTGATATGGGCCTTAAACCAGGAATTAAATCAATGGAAAACTCAATTTCTCGTTCTATAGGATGTAAAAGTAAATTCTCTATAAACACATCAACATATTCTTGCACAATAAGTACATGATTTATTTGAACATTACTTTCCCCACCCATAGTTATTTCATTCTTTTCCTCCCCCATAATTGAATTTAGTAGAGCCACTGGGGGTAGATCTAGATAAGAATTAGGTGGTGACGTTTTTGCTATAAATATAAGGTACTCCTTATGGTCATCTTGAATTGTAACCTCCTTCTTCTTATAATAAATTTTAACATCATGGTCCAAACACCAATCCATACCAAGGATTATATCAAATTCAATCATGGGTATAACAATGATATCAACAGATAAAGAATATTTATATGACCTAATGTGAACTGATTCACAAATTTTTTTTACAGTGATACTTCTCTTAGGAATTTTGACTGACAACTCCATTTTGAAATCAAATTTGTAATGTCTAATTTTCTTAGAAAACTAGGAAGATATGAAACAACACGATGATCTAGAATCAAATAAATCATAGTATAATCTTGAGGAAACCATCAAATTACCTGCCACCACATCTTTTAGAGCTTCAACCTTAGTATTAGTGATTGCATAAGCTTATAATTTCTCCCTTGGCCTTTTCTGAGGTAAGTTCCCTTGGAACATAGGAAATTAATATTCATAATTCACATTTTATCTACAATTGAAACATTCAACATTGATAGCCTCTTTCTTCCCCTTGCAATCACGATCTTGGTGGCCTTTTTTACCACACTTATAATAGAATCCCATTCCCTTCAGAAAAGTACTGGGGTGTTTCTTCCCACATTTACCACCGGATGGATATTAAAATTATCCCTTCTTCTCCTTATTTTCATTTTTAGAGTGTTTAGAAAGTCTCTTCTTCTCTTACTTTTCTTTAATGTCTTAAGACATAGAGAATTCTTTTTCTATCTTGATAGTACATGAGAAAATATCTTTGTATGATAAAAAGAATTGTGATACTAATGCTCACCAGAGAAATGGTTATAACCCATAAAATAATCAATCAATCTTATCCATTGGGTTACGTATATAATCTGCAACATGCCTTTCTAACATTGTAATGTTCGCCTCATACATTGCAACATTCTCATCCTCCTATCGCCTGAGGGTCATAAATTATCTTTCTATATCTTCTCAATGGTCACAAGGAATTTATTTTTCTAATAAAATATCTTTAGACTCCCTTCATTCCTGGTTCAATACTTATTCATCTTCCTTTGTGTTTTCGATTAATGACCACCATTTACTTGCATCTCCCATGAGGAGATAAACTACAATGACAACATTTTCCCTTTCACTACATCCCAAAGCATGAAATATTTTCTCTTAGGAATTTATCCATTTCTAAGAGACTAATGGTTTTTTAATCCCATTAAATGTTGATGGTTTTTTCCTGATGAATAATTCTAACATTGATCCACAACGTTGTGGATCAGGGTGGTCCATATGGGTAGGGTTATTATGCATAACCTGAGTGAGTTGTCCCAATATGGTGATAAGCTGATCAGAACTAGTTGCATCACTAGATCCACTACAATTATCTTGAGTAGGAGGTAAATCCCTATATGGATTATGTTAATTAATACGATTGTCATTCCTTCCACTAGGATCCATTTCTAAACAATGGCATACACTACATTAGTATATGAATTGCAATAAATAATTCCAAACATGTAAAACAATTAACACAAATTGAACAGTTTATAGATATAATCCATAATCATAAAAAAGTTTTCTTTGATAAATTATATACTCATAAACCCTTCATAATGGTTTGTATATAAAATTAGAATTATCCTATGCATATCCCCCAGGAGTTTCGTAACCAAGAGTACAACAAGGCCCGTTATCGTGCACCTGTTCCCATTTGAGTCTAGCTCAAAGTGGTGTCTCAGGTTTTACCCCTAGGTACATCTATGTCAGAGCCACCTCTACCCACTCGTATCCCAATAGGGATGTATTTCTTATAATGCTCATAAAATCCCTACAATACCGATATTATAGGATTTTATTCTACACTAATCCACAAAGTCTATCATAGGGTAGTGTTCACTAATCAATGTTTTTCTAAATCTAGATTCCAGGGATTGTACTTAACTTCCTCTGATACCAACTATGACGCCCCAAACCCAATTACCTAGAGTTTTTGCATTATTACATAACATTTGCATGATCACAAGGGATCAAATCTAGAATGACAGATCATTTTAGTAGCCTCGGAAGTACTAGATACATTCATAAGTTTTACATTACATCATGAAATAAAAACATCAACAACATTTTGTCCCCATTTGAACACACTTATATTCTTATCCTATCCCTACAGGTCAACCATAAAATACTTTTTAACAGCCTGGGAAAAATAAATCATAGAGAGGGGTGAGATCAGATGCTCATTAAGGATAACAATATAGAAGAAACTTTCATAAATAAGCATAAGCATTTAGGAAAATGAATACAACTAAACCAAAAGACTTTTAAACTTAAACTTCAGAATAATATGGAAAATATAAAATCACAAAATTCAATTTACCTATTCAAATATATATTTTACCAGTCAAATAATCATAAGAAATATCAATAACCACTTTGATAATGATGGAATGCATAATGCCAAACTTCATAACCACATAATCAAGGCCTTGTGCCAAGACTACAAATAAGATTTTGTCAAGGCCTTTTTCTAATACACCAGTTTGTCCCATGATACCTACATATGCATCGAGGAGATATAGCGGGCTCCACCAATCGCTTACTAAGTCCAATGCATTCCTAATATGAAAAGGTTTAAACATAACATAGACATTCGTATTAAAAATAGCATATGAAATGACAATAATTTATCCATAAAACATGAATGATATAATAATAACACATCCACAGTCAAACATATCAGAAATCCATCAATAAAATATGGAATATTTTAATCATAATAAATCAACTTCGAACAAGATTAAAATCCATCAAAGGATGTTGACATAGATGAAATCAAATTTTTTTAGAGAAATATATCATTCTATTTTGAAATAATTTAAAAGTCTTATAATTATAAAAGAAAACATTTATTTTGAAAATATTCTTATAATCATGTAAGGGATTCTTCGAAAATGTTAAAATGGTGGAAAATAGCTGCACTTTCCATATAAGTTAAAAAAAATTACATTAATTTTGTCGAAAGGGTCATAAAGTACTTTGTTTGGAAAACGACCAAAAGATTCATTTCAAAATATATAAGGTAAAATAAGGGTATATGTGAAATTAAAACATTATCTAGTAAATAGTAAAAGAAATTGAAATAAAATTTTTATGAAAACACGGATGTGGTTGATAAAAAGGTCACAGTAGATACTAAAGGAAAAACAACCTCAGATAATAAAGTGATTGTGAAATTAACCCTTACCATGGATTTTTCCATGGTAGAGGGTAAATTAACCTCTTGTAAAATAGTTAAATAATTTTTATTAAATAATACAATAACCATATAAGTAAATATGATATAATATATGATCTTCTAATATTACTTGGTTAATAATATTTTAGTTTTATCATCGTTTAGGGTTTTAGCTGAATCATTTTCCTTTATATGTTTTATTTCGTAAGTTATTTTTGTTATGGATAGGATGTAATTGATTCATATCTAGAATGATATTAAATTCTTAAACATTATTTTTAATCATAAAATGAAAATTATTCTTGAATTATTATGATGGGGAATTAATCTCATCGCATTCGTGGAGACGGTAATCCGTACGTATGCACGAGCAACAATATCATCCAATTGAAGGTGAAATCGTATATAATTGAATGTTATAGCATATATATAGAATCATTAAAATTATATATTTATTATTTAAATAAATTATAAATCATTATTATACCCATACAAATAATGGAATGTTTGAATAAAAAACTATACCACGACTTGGGGACGGTAAGTCGTACGTATACACGTATGGGGACATTGTCATTCATATGATGGATAGAATAGTGAATATTGTTGTAATATTTTTATAATAACATCACAAAATATATAATATACTGAAATTATTTTTTTAGAATGGAAAAAACAAAGAAAGAGGAAGTGGAAGAATAACGGAACTTGAAAGAGGTGATGGAATATTTACCTCTTCTTTGGGTTCTTCCATTTAATTTTATCAAATGGGCTCTTTGGGATGTCTTTATGACCAAATTAAGGCCTCTAGGATTATTAGAGGAAATTTGGGAGGAAATTTGTGATGGGTATGACTGAGCCAAAAGGCATTGGCGGTGTCAAATTAAGAGAGGGGGAAGTTCTCTTTTATTAGAGAGGTGAGGGTCACTTTAGGAAATGCATGAAATATTATTTTATAATAAAATCATTTTCGGTTTCTAATGGCTCAAAAATGATTTATTTAGAAGATAAGGTTTTTATGGTTCTAAAACCTTTCAATGAATAGGTTTTAGACAGGGTTAGGTCATTATATTAATCTTATCTTTTATATTTAACTCTTAGATTAATAGTTTTTCATTTACCATGTCTCTTTGTATTTTTATATTATATGGTTAATAAACTTACTATAAACATCCAAGAGAACCCCAAGTGGTTAATTATTAATATATATAACCTTAGATAAGTCATTTTTCCTAACCTTATGTTTTTAAGAATATTATATCTATTAATAATATATTATTTGTTGTAAAAACTCAATTATGTCAATTTTGACACTATTTTGTATTTGATTTTTGTGAAAATTATAACAGCCTGATTACTTCGAATAAAAATTATTTAGTCAACCCTAACATATCATACTAACCTATAAAATTAGTGAAATTCATCAAAAGTCTCAAATTACATCTATTTGTATATTTATAATATGAATTATTTTAATCTATCTTTGATAAGGTAATTACTAAATCATCATTGTGTTACAAATAAATGAAAATATTTAATATCTAAAAATTATAAATAAAATACCATTATATAGGAAATATTATTATATTTCTAATTAATATTTATAGTATAATTTATATTTTGTTTAGCCCTATATTAAAAATGGTTTATTTATTAAACATTGAATTTAACTCTTTTAACTATTCTTTAAATAATATAATTATAAATGTTATAATATAATCCAAGTGTACCAAAGAGGTTCATATTTTATTCCTAAGGTTGTTTCTAGTCGAATTATACTTATCCAATAATATTAGGACATTTTTTAGGGTAATTATGATATCATTTTTACTCTAAATTAACTATTTACTTTTAACCGTGGTAAATAAAAGTCAAAAGTTACTATTCACCAAAATTATTTTCATCTTATTAAAGCACATTTTACTTACTTACATTAACTATGTCTCTCATATTTTTTAAATTCAGCTCACATAAGCTGTAAAATTAAGTTTTATGCAAATTTGCAAATGCACCTCGGAGGTGGGTAAATGATGATAAAAACTTTAAAAAAAAATTTATACATCTAAAAATATTATAAAATGTCACCAATGTATTAAATTGAACTTATATAGATATTATATATCTATTATGAAATAAAATAAATTTCAATAAAATAAATAATTATTATAATAAAATGTCAGTTTTAACTACTAACACAATGTTTTTCACTATTCATCAAAAATTGAATGTTTTCAGAAAAATAATAAAATTTCACCCTAACCAAATTTCGATATTCCGAATACAAAAATGAAGTCCCTTTTGAAAGATAAAATTTATAAAATTTCAAAAAGTGGGTAATACTATTTATTATAGCTAGTTTTTTTGGTTGAAGTGTGTTAGAATCTCGAAGTTACGTACAATGCAAGCTATTGCGTTATTCAAAGAGAAATGTATCGTGGATGCTTGTGGTGTTACAAACTATACTAACCCTTAAAGAGTAAAAACACATATTATAATGGTAAGAGTTAAAGAGGATAAATAAGAGTTAAATCCAAAATATAGGGATTAAATAATAGAAAAAAAGTTATCTAATTTTTATTGGATAAAGGTATTTAGACCCATAATAAAACTATATTAGAGATAAATCTGTTTTATACCATTTTAAATATGAAATGTATTTATATTAATTTAATATTTTTAGAAATTTCAATAGTTCCTCTATCATATCTTATAAAAAGAAACCTCTTAATCTCTTATCTTTACACATAAAAAACTTTTTAGTTCATCTCATCTATACCCTAAAATATTTCTAGAATCCCTACCTACATTATATAGCTCTAATTTTATGCAGAACAAAATCCTTGGTGGTCTTACGATGTTATAAAACAGAGATCTTCTGGGAAATAGGTATCATTTTTAAACACTTTTTTCTTCATTATTTATTCTTCCACTTCCATAAAACATTATTCCATCATGATGAAATAATGAATCCAATATCTTCAATATACTGAGTGTTTATTATTTAAATAACATAAATCCATCTCCACTCACATCAAATGGTAAAATAATTCATCATCCACATGTAAGGAGAACTATAGTCTCATAAACCAATATAATTCATTTTCCATCATCATCTCTCATGAATAGTAATAATTATTTATTTAATGTTTTTATATGAAATTCACAACATATTTATTATTATAAAAATGTAATATATAATTTCTATTCTTAGCTTCTCGTGCACAAAAAATGATAACATCATTTGTGTGTATGTCTGAACTATCACCTCCATGAAGCGATGTGATTCATTTTTCATCACCACATCATATATATGATATTTATAATTATGGAATGATAAAATGGTACTTAACTTATTTCAATAATGATCATTGAAAAATTAAAATGTTAATCATGATTCTGTAGGACATACCATCTCCATGATTGTAACATGGTTCATTTTTCATATCCATATTTAATGGATGGGTTTAAAAGAATAATTGAATTATAAAATTGCTTATTATTTCATGAATATTAATAGTATGATTATTTTATATTTACCCCTTTTGAGAATACAAATCATACAAATGTAATTTTGAACTTATGCACCGAATAATCTCGAAACATATGATATGAACCTAAATAATCAAGTAATTTTTATAACAGTATAATAAGTGATATAAAAGTAATATTTAAATTTAAAAATATTCTCAAGAAATTAAATTATCATAATAATTTTATTATTAAAAAATATAAAGATTTAACGTGATGAGTTTGACTCAAGGTAAGAGACTTTATCATAATTTCCTTTCATTGTGGCATATTTCGATGTTATACACCCACCTTATTTTATAATGTTTATATATATCAAAATTTATTTTTCATGTCATTAATTTAATTATAATAATTTTTTTAATTTTTTAATTTTTTTTCTATTCTTTCTCGGGGATTATGATTTAAACGTTCAATGTGGTATGAGATACTTTGAATGTGTAGAGATTTCATTTTGAAATCATTTTCTTCATGTAAATATTCATTATATGATTTTACATATTTATTTATATGGATTTAAAATTCCTATAAATAAAATTTTATGTATATTTTTAATTTCATTCAAATTTTTTGAAAGGTAATATTTTTACATGTTTTATACAGTGCATTTTTACAAACGAAAAAAGGAATGTTATATTCATAATGTGCACGGTGACAACGGATTTTCCACCGTTGTGACTATTATTTATTTTCTATCATACTTTTCAAGATTTAATATTTCTTAAATGAAAAAAGCTCTTTCATTTTATGTTTTTATTCTATTGAAAATGGGTTTTCAAATAAAAGGTTGGCTCAGCATTGAAAATTAGTTTTAAAAGAAAGGGGTTTTGTATCCAAAATCATTTTTCATATGGGATTAATAAGAGTTTTTCAAAGGTATTTATGATGAATGTTTTTTATTAATGATATGGTATATTTGAATTATCTGAAAAGATTGACTCCATTATTGAATATAATGGGGTTCTTATATTGCGTCTGGTAAGCCCATTACAACATAACATGGGGTGACCAAGATATCATCGGGAAAGAAAATTACAACATAACATGGGGTGGGCGATATAGCATTGGGTAATCCCATTAAATCATAATATGTGGTGGACTATATAGTGTTTTGTAATCCCGTAATAGATTAATTTTTATTTGTATAAATATTTATTCCAATTGAAATGGTTTTGAGAGGGTTTTTTGTATATGTTTCACTAAGACACATAAAAAAATTTTAATTGGATTTTATGGGTTTAAATGAATTTATTTAATTGAAATGTGTGTTTTTTTGTTATAAAATGAATTATTCTATATTATCAATGACATTTGAAGATAATGGTCATCTTTATAACTGTTTTGATGTATTTAACGAACTAACAGTTGATTTTATTTTTATATCACTTACTAATATTTTATGCTCATCCTATATTTTTAAAATTTCATTTGCAATTTTTAGGGGGGAATAGAGATAAGGATGATATCTATGAGATAATTGTTATGATTTTTTATATTGTGGAATCACGTATTTTTAAAAATGTTTTCTTTTGGTGAAAATAAATGGACATTGAGTATATGTGTCCAAAAGTACATTATGGCATTACATTGTAAGAGTGAGTATTTATTATATAAAACTCTAAACTAAAATGATCCTCAAATGTGAATTCTACTTCAAAAATAGTAGGATATGTAATGTTTATGTTTGGGGCCTTATAGTTTCTATAAAAGGAAAGGTTTATAAAAATTTTAGACGAGGACCTTTGGTTAAACATAGGATATGGTTCTATTAATATTCTTTTAGTTAGATCCTTTTTCTATTAATTTTTAATATCAAGGAAAATTAATTAAAAACGGAAGTAGGATGTCAAAACAACATTCCAATATATTTATAATGAATTTCTTGCAATAATTATTGCAATGTCACGTAATTATTATTCTGAAATATTTTATAATATACAAATATATTTCAAATAGTTCTATAAAATATCAAACACCTCCTCTATACTTAGATACCACCATGGTTCATGGTTTGTTTTTAGTCAAATAATATTTTATCAATATTATCATATTTTGAAAAAAGGTAAATATTATCAAGTAATTTTCAAACATTTAAACTTATCACATAATTTTGAAGCATATTATGATTTTAATATAGCTTTTGAAGAGGAATACCTTTGAAGAAACGATTTATATTAGATTTTAACATAAATTTATTAATCACCTACTTATGTCATATTAAATTTACATTTTATTATAAGGATAAAAAAACTTTATCTGAATGTTTAATAAAAATGATTTTTTTTGATGTTTTGATATTATTTATAATATAAAACATTTTTTGAAAAATATGTCTCTACCAACACACATACATTCCAAGATATACAAGGAGTGTTTGGAGAAATGAAACAAGGGACCTTGAAAAATATTGAAAGACTTCTTTCAATGCATGAAACTTCTATCTACATGAACAAAACGACAATGAAGTCAGGTGGAAATCATGATTAAGGTACATCATTATTTCTTATAGGTATAGTTTTATTGAATAAAATATAATTGAAATTTAAAATATCAAGATATAAAATACTTCATTAATTAAAAATCTAGTTTAATTATTGGTCTGGATGAAAAATCATAGATATAAGATAAATATAGAGTTTAAAACATGTTAATGTTATTTTTATGGATCTGCATCATAATTCTAGGAATGTTATGAGTTAAAAATTGTTCTAATAATATAGAAATATATCAGGTAAGTATATTTTATTATTATTTTAGATGGTAAATGAATCCCTAAACTATAGAAAAAGTATTTTGAATGAGAAATTTTATTCAATTAATTTTCATTCTAGGAAATCAATAACGATATAACCCATCACAAGTTTATGATTTTTTGATGGTTATGTTTATAATGAACATGTTCTCCATAACTCTCCATCAGAACATGATAGTTGTTTTTATATTTGATGTCTATGTTTTCCTACATGGAACCCCAATTTGTGTTATATCATATTACCTTCACACATCCATTTCTTACCATTAAATGGGATGTTTTATTGACACTTTTTTTGATGAAGTATTTCAATAAAGTTTCATTAAAAGGAAAAAACCTAAAGACCATGCTTGAGAACATTTTTTGAGGAGACAATTTATTAATGTGGGAGAATGTGAAAACCTCGGTTTTTAAAAAGAAACACTATGTTAAATATAGTTCATGATACATAACATTGAGTTTAAATTAAAAACTAAATATTGTTATTTAATATGATAGTTATCTCATAGCTGTTAGAATGGAGTGAATGAAAAGTATTAAATAAATTATGAAAATATGGTTTAAAATTTATATATAATTAATTATTTGGTATGTAATTAGCTATAAAAAAAATAAAACCAATTTTAAAATAAAAGAAAATGTTTTTGAGAAAAAAATATTTAAATATGAATAGGTTTGTTTTATACGTGTAAACAAACAACTAAAACATTTTGGATCATAATAATGAAATTTATAATATATTATATATAATTATAATAATAATTCTAATTATTTCTAGACATCATACTAGAACAGATCCAATTTTTCTCATTAAAGAAGTAATTTTTCTAAAAATCCAGTTCCACAACATTTTGACAGTCCACATGTTTTAAATGTAGTATTTGACACTTATTTAAATTATATTTGATATAATAAAGTTCTTACTTTATATATTTATATAAAAATTTAAATTGGTTTATTTTATTGTATTTTGTTGATATGTAAATTTTTTTATGAATATGGAAACAAATACAATATTTTAATTGAATCTATTTTTTTGTCTAATTTATTTATTTTGATATATTTTATTTTAAATTTGTTTTATTATAGAAATTTTTAAAATATATTTAAATAAATCAAATTTGGTTTGTTGGAATAAATTTCACATTGAAATTGGATATAAAAACATTTCAAACTTTTGAACATTTTTACTTTTAAATATCGTTCTTTCATCTCGTCTACATGATTAATTTTTAATGAATTTATTTATATTATTAAAATTTAATCTAAAAAAATGGATTCCATATTTGGATTAATAATTTAAAAATTTATTAATGATTTTTTCTTATTTTCTGATAAGTTTAGTAATTACATTAGTAATTTTTATAACTACGATTATAGTTAAATCTGGTAATTAAAGGTAACAATAAAATTATAAATATTATATAATTACCAATAGATTTGTATTAATTTTATATTATGATATTATGTTGTCCAAAACCATCCATGTGACTATTTTATGACCACTTATATCAACTTGGATGACTTATCTCCTTTATAGTATTTTAGTTTCAAGAAAAGTCAAAGGTGTCATACTTATGTTTGAATTACTATAAAATTTATAATATATATATTTAGAAGATATATTCACCTATAAATATTATCTTTTAATATAAAATTTTTATAGTTATTAAGTAAATTTGTTTTTTAAATTTTTGAATGATATAATTACCATAAAGTATTAAACAATGATGATGCAATAATTGTTTAATTAACGAAAATATCAAATAAATGATACTAAAAATATTAAGGTAAATATAATTTAAAATAATTAATTCCATACAATAATTTAATTGACTAAAGTGACATGTTTTTGATTTTTTATATTAAATTTTTTTCAATTAATCTTATTTTTATGATATTTCTAAAATGTCATGTAATGAATACTGTCAAAAATTGGTATTAATGATATTCTAAAACAAATAATATTTTATTAAATGATATAAAATTAGTTTAAATATAAAATAATTCAAAATTAATTGGATAAGGTTTTAAATTCCATAAAAGATACAATTATGATTCGTTTGACAATTTATAGTTACTATATTAAACCTTAAATAGGAAAAACACATGTTATCACAGTAAGAGTTAATGAGGTTAAATAACGGTTAATGCCAAAGGATAAGGATTAAAAAGGTGTAAAATTATATAATATTATTTGGATGAATTTATTTCAACCCATCCTACTCCAAGATTATAAATATGTCTTTTTGGATTAAGTTGGAACAAAAAAATAACTGAATATATTGAGATATTTCAAGAGTGCCTCTCTCCTCTCTTATAAAAGGGACCATATTATTCTTTTTTCTTCACACTTCATAACATATTTGTTTCATAAAATATCTACCCAAATATCTTCCTAGAATCCATACCCATATTCTAGATCTCTCATTTTAGAAATAACCCCATCCTTAGTGTCTATAAGGTATTAACCAAAGGAGATCATCGAGGAAGAGGTATCCTTTTTAATCAGGTATTTTGTTCTACTTATTCTTCCGCATCCATAAAATATTCATCAAACATGTTGAAATAATAAATTCAGTATCCTAAATATATTATTATTTTATAATTTTTTTCACCTAAATACACATATATATCCATTAAATGGGAAAATAATTCACCATCTCTGTATACAGTGGACTACCACCTCGCAAATTGATGTATTTCATTTTCCATCCCCATATATCAAAACTAGTTATAATGATGAAATTAATATTTATATATGATATTAATGAAATATTGATTTTTATTAAATGTTTATATATAATTTTTATATTTACATTTCCATGAATAGAAACATGATAATGTCATTCATTCGTACATGTGAACTATCACCTCCCCGAAGAGATGTGATTTTGTTCATCATCACATGACATAGATGATATATATAAATATATTTAAATGATTAATATAGTATTAATGATATCATTATAATTTAATAAATATAAAATTATACTTACCTTCTCTCTATAATAATCATTGAAAAATAAATACTTTACTCGTGTGTAGGTATGGATTTCAATCTCCATGATTGTAATGTGGTTCATTTTTAATGTCCATTTCTAATGGATGAATTTATAATGATAAATGATTTTAAAAATTATTTATTATTTCATTACTATTATTTTAATGATAATGGAATAATGAACACTTTTTTACTATAGGCATCATACCAATGAAATTTTGGACTCATCCACTGAATTTCACCAAATGTCTGATGTGAACTTAAATATTTAAATAATTGTTACAACATGATAATAATTTATATAAAAGGGAAAATAAAATTCAAAAATATTCTCAATAATGTAAATTATTAACCTATGTTTATATATAATAACTCATTTTACAATTAGGTATGGATACTTTAAATATTGGTCTAATTCAATTTTTATGGACTAAATATAGATGCCTAACGAGTTAATAGATGTGTCAAGGGTCTTTAAGGATTTTTCATAGCACAAAACTTGTACTTTTTGGAAAAAGTATTGTATCATGGTTAGTGTAAACCATGTGAGGTAGGATGGATGGTTAGTTTTAACTGTGCGAGCATGGATAATGGGTTGGAATAGGGCATACCATTTAATCTAACTCTGTGAGTTGGGCCGTACGACCTCCTGAAAGCCCCATAATTTATAACTGGTCTATTTACCATTGTTGTTTCATGGTTTCCATAACCATGTTTCCTATACATTAATTATTCCCCTACCTACATTTTCTCGTTCATGTTTTCAGATGGTGTGGCTATCTATGTGGCCAAACCATTCGATGAATATTTTTGGTAAAATTTACCATCTTTTTTCATAAATGATATTATAAATAAACCTGTCCTCAAATTTTAGTTTTATAGAAAAAGGATCCACTATTATAACATATTTTGAGCTCAAAATATAAATATTCATGTTTTTTAGATATATCGTCTTTCTAGAGTCTGAATCAATTGCCATTAATTTCGTTAGATCCACACCGTTGTCTTCTTGTTTCAATTTTAATCTTTTTCATTATTCTTCAAATAAATGAAACTATTTAGATACAAGATCATATGCCATAATTCTAGTGCATGAATATTTTCTTCATAACTACATTGATCTAGAGAAAACAAGAGGGTGATATTGGATGAGGAGAGTCATGTAGATATGAGGTATGTATCCTATAACTCATTACTCAAGATTCGTCATTTTATAAATTGTTGTGTCATTCTTCCGATTGCATCAGGAGTGTTTTGTTAAATATATATGACTTTATAATTGTTATTAGGACTATTTTCTATGAACCTTTCTATAATTTATATTCATTATTTTTTTTTATACATCCATAACCTCGACCACCCCATGTTGGGTTATTTATCATAATTTGGATTTTTGTGTTTTTACATGATAGAGCCACCGTTCAGATGTGAATGAGATGGAAAATTATACTGATAATAATTTCTATAATAAATGAATTTCTAAATTTCAATTGATCATGGAATGTATCATTTATGCTAACCACTTGACCCGCCTAAGGTAAGTGCATAAAATTGATTAATGAATGATAAATGAAAAATAAAGTATATCATATGTATATAAATTGGAATAGTTTATATTAAATGAAATTCATGTGGTTTTTCATCCATAAAACTTTTTTATAATGCTATGAAAGGTAAAATAGAGAACAAAGTAATTGAATATCAAATGAATTAAATGGTTTCATGTCCCTTGGCCTTGTCACACTAATGAAAGGAATAGATTGAACCTCTTCTTCTTATAAAATAAAAAGACCATCATTTAGGTTAGTTAATTAAATTAATCTAATGCAATGTGCTTAATTATATATACATGACTTTAAATCATTACATGAATTATTTAGAAACATGTGATCCATAGATTCATGGGGAATTCCTTGAGAACTCAATGATTCTAATCCGATTTAAGGACGTTGATTGCCTTGGTTGAGACCCACCTTGGATCTTAATCCTCACCTATTAGTGTATGCCTAATATGACACCATATGATCCCTTTTTACTATTACAGGATGACTTGTATACACTCATTCGATCCATCATGGCTTATATGGATATATGGTTCTTTGGTTACATCCTTGGGACTAGCCATTACTTATCTTGTTTTACCTTGGATGTATTCCTTAGGGTCGGCCCAATCATTCTATTGAATAATTACATAGACGATGCTCCTTAGAATACACTCTTACCCCTTATCCAGGTTGTAGTCACTACTGAGTTATCAACTCTAAAGGTATATGATTCCTTGGTTATTACCTTAAAACCCTTTAATTATAAATATCATTACAATTTTACTTGTTACACCTTGTAACTATCACAATTACTATCACATAGTGATGTCAGTGCTGTAATTGACTCATGTGAAATACAAATATGAACTGGATTTTAATAAATTAATGAACCATTTAAATTTTCTGATACCAGTTGGGGGAATAAAAAGGTAAAAAAGTACTTGGTTATTTACATTATGGTAATGATTTACTTTTCCATATGTATACTTTAACACAATTTAGTTTATTTTATACAGACATGATGTTATAGACATCATTGGTGGCAGCCTACTAAGATTTATCACACACCTTATTTGGGAACCTATGGTACTCATGGGAACTATATGTATGTATGTGTAGAAAAAGGGAAGGTTCTATCATCATACATTTGATTATTTGAGTTCTTATGATGGATATAGTAGCATATAACCAAGTTGAAGCTTGGGATGCTTGCGATAGTTTTTTATTCTTTTTTTCAAATTTTTTAACAGCATACCTATCTGCATCTTGTATAAATGTTTTATATCTTTATATATTCATGAAATATCATCATTATCTTTTGTATATTTATATTAATTATACCAATTTTTTAGTTATTTTTGTTATTGTCTCTTAATGTTGTTATCATATTACTTGTATTGCTTGCACTATTTAACTATGCTGGATATTTTTCCACTATAAAACACTCTGGAAGTGAGGTAATATTCTCCCTAAAGATACATTATAGTCCCTCGCTACAATTTGGTAGCCTTTAGTGTTCGAGGATATGCACTTGAGGCCATGTGGACAATAGGGGTGGGGGCACCTTCAGTGGAATTCGGGGCTGGACATCACATAGTGGTATTAGAGTAGTTCCCTTATTGATTTAATATTTGGAGATAGTATATTAGAGATTAGGAATTATTTTAACTTGTTCATAAGAAATTCTAGGGCACTACAAACCCTTATTTAGGGTAGAAGCTGAGTTACCTAAATTCTAATTGTTATTCTATTTTTTCCAATTATAGCTGATATCATTTGAACTTTGGATGATGCACATGCTTTGTGTTGTTATTATTATTAATTTAATTTATAATTTTATTTTAATATTGGAATGATGATATGTGGTAAATGATCATTATTATATTCATCATTAAAGGCACCAATTATTCACATGTCATGCATATTTCTATTCCAAATATGCTCGTCTCATTGTTTTAATTTTTTGTTATTCTTATGATTGTTGAGTGAGCTTTGTCTTTATTGGTCTTTTTCTGTTCGTGTCCTATGATTGAGTGATTTTCTATTTCAATTCATGTGGTTTTATGGGACCTTAAGGGTTGGATGGATTAATTTACTAAGTCAACCTTTAATTATAATTTAAATGGTGGTTGATATTATTTATACGGAGTATGGGTCCTGATTCACTATGGAATAAAACTCATTTTAAATAATCTATGGTATAATAAAATGTGAAAAAGAATCATGAGTAGAAAAAAATAGATTCTAAAATTAAATGGTTTGACATATTTATCCCACATTATCATTGTTATGACATGTAAAGGAGTGAACCTGAATGCTAAATATGAAATGAAATGAAATTGTTTCCAGAAAATTATGAGGAAATGTATGGTTGACCGTACATCTATTAGAACACCTATTTTTTACATGATAACATATCAATACATGGCTTTCTAATATGGTATTTGGTGTAGTATAACACGGTTAGTGAGACCTTTTTTAAATTTATCTTTCTCTAGTGGTGCTATCTTTATTCTTCTAAGATTGTTATAAGATGTGCTATTGGAATTTGTAGAACAATTCCGTCATGACGTTCTCATGTCATGTACTATGAGGTTGGTGACAATCATGCTCCAGGCATGGTGGAGCCCGAGATGATAGTATTACCTATAGGTGTTACACTTGGGGCACCAACTTCTATACCTGATTTGGTTACTAACACTCTAGTTCAAGATTGTTTCCTACATCTAATGTAGTCCATGCATTGTGCTTTATGTCATTCACCTATAATGGATGATCTGACTCACGAGTTCTAGTATATGCATCATCCAACTTTCTCAGAGGATGTTGGTTCATATACTACAATGTCTTTTTTAAAGGCTACATTGATTATATTTGAGAATCTATAGATTCCTACAAATAATAGTGTCAATATTGTTTCATACATGTGTTGTGATTTAGCCAAGCATTGGTGCAGCGTAGTTACCCAGGATGATCAACATCATGGAATGGTGTTGGTTGATTTTCATACTTCCTTATATGATTAGTTCATTCCTTATATGCTGAGATTTGAAAATATAAATAGTACATGAATCATAAGCAAGGTAATATGTCAGTTATATAATATTCAGTGTGTTTCACTATGTTACATCTCTTTTCACCACTTATAGCCAGTGTTGAGATTCTGTTTGCTGGACACTTAGAGGATGGGCTCATGTATTCCATTCGTACTCAGGTGAATGTCGTTTTACAACTTAATTTCTCTAATAATGTAAATTATCCTTTTATCAATGAGTGAAATAGAAGGTATGATGACAATACCAAGAATAGAATAACATTGCTAAGGAAGGACATTAGGTCCGGTTATATTAGAAAGATATCTATAGAGGTTTCTCATCAGGGTATTGGCATCCAATGTACCTATGATGGTAGCTCAATAGTGTTTCATTAGTGTTTATGATAGGGGAACCTGAAGCATCATTTTTATAGAGACCCACTAATGTGTTGGGGTTGTGGCCATATGAGGCATATTCAAGGATATTATTAGACTATTCCATAATATTATAGTGGAAGAGGTTCTACACCAAATTCATCATTAGGATACTGTTCTTTTATGAAACATCAGGAGGTGTGTTTGAGTAGCATGTGAAGGACTAGTTGAGGATAAGGTCACACCCTGGGTATCCAGACTCTTGATAACCAGCTGCCCTTACAGTGCAGTTTTGATCATTATATTACAGTAGTTTCACATGACCGTGGATGAGGTCAGTTATATGCACTACAGATGATACATGAGGATCTGGATACAAGACCATAAATATTGTGAGGTACTATTGTAGTATCCTCTACTATTTTAATAACTCAAGTGCTTATAAATTAATTTTTTCTATTCTAGAATTAAATAGTTAAATTCATTATAAATGTATAATAATTTAAGTGGTAATTACATAAATTGATGAATATATAAAAATAGAATAGTAATCTCACCTATGAAAGTATAAATAAAATTTATGTATTTTATAAGTGAAAATATGATATAATTATATCATGGAATAATTATATATGTTTTTTTTAAATGAAAATAAAGTGTTGGTATTTTGTAGACACATATTTTTTTTTTCAAAATATTATAATTAAATTATTGATTTAAAAGAAAATTTATTTTCATAAAATATATTCTTAAATTATTATTTTATTGTCTTATGATTATAATATAAATTTATAATACATTAATTAAATTTTCCATGTGTTATAAAGTCAATTATAGTGTTTAAATTGGTATTTTTTGAAAAAATTAGGAGTTAATATAAAAACTATTTTTCTCATATTAAGAAAATTATTTTCCTAAAATTGGAATAATTTTTAATTCTACATGTTTAAAAATAGTTTGGGAAAAATTTTGGCAATTTTTTTAAAATATATGAATTTTTTGTTAATAATGAAATATGATAATTTATTATATAAGAAAAATTGATTAATTATTCATCCATAGAATATTTATGGCTGATGTAAGTCCCTAATATTGAAATATAATTCATTATTTAAAAATATTTAGTGATAATTATCAAAATAATCATTGTATTAAGCCAATATAATGAACTAATAAATAAAATAATGAAAAAACACTCATCTCCTCCACTATAAATATCACCACACAAACCTATTATCCTCACACTTCAAAGCCTTGTATATTTCTTAATTTTTACCAAAATTACCTTATCAATCCTATTCCAAAATACCAATACCAATAGGTCTCCCCAAAATTCAAAAAATGCACCTTAAGGAGGTTCTCAAGGAGAAGAAATAAAGAGGCAAAATCATCTTTAATTTTTTTTATTTTCCTTTTAATTTATTTTATTTCTTATTCTCTCTTGAACAACCCTTATCTAAGATGCATGAAATCTCTTGTATCTTATATATAACATAATTTTATCACGTTTATAGAAATATTCACCATCAAAATCCATCTCTTCTCCCTTTTATTCTAAAAATGAGAACATCTTATGTGATGTGTCGATTTACAACCATCGTGGATGATACACTTTATTTTTTGATTACCGCCTTCAAGGATGGTCATAAAACCATTATTATGGTTAAATAATATTTTATAATACATATTATAATTTATAAAATGTTTTGTATGTAGTATATAATCATGATATTAAATAAAATTATATAAGATCGTGATGTTCCTAAAAACCACCAAAATAAATTAAATCAATTTCATTAATACCTTATCTAATGTATCATACTCATATAATAAAATAAAATGGTAAATAGTATCATTTAAAATTATGAAAATATAATAATTCCATTTATTTCCACTTTTGATGTTTTGTTTCTATTTGACAAGAAAATCCATAATGAACCAACCATGGAAACCATGACCTAAACTCACAGAAAACAATAAAAATAACAAAATATTATTAATAAATGATTAGAATGATGTTATAATAAGATCAAATAAGGAATTATAAATATTATTATTATTTTTTAACATATTAATAATAAAATTTAAATCATTATATAGTAATTTTTAACATGTTTTATTTAAGAATATCACATAGTAAGGGAGTTTTTTAAAAATCCTCTTTTAAATTTCTATTTTTTACCAAATTCAAAAGTAATATCTTTATGTTTAAAGTATTATTATTTTTTGTGTAACACCCCAAGCTTCTATGGTACGTTTCCCTTCGAATAATGCGATAGCGTGTGTTGTACGTAACCTCGAGTTCTAACACACACCACAACTAATTAAACTAGCCGTTGTGAATAGTAATACCTACTTTTTGAAATCATATATATTCAATATTTCAAAATGGACTTCATTTTTGGATTCGGAATATCAAAATTAGCCTAGGGTGAAATTTTGGTACATTTCGGATAACTTTCATATTTTGATGAATAGTGAAAATTTCTAAATTTTAATTAAAAACATCTTTTTTAATCAAAATAATTATTAGTGATAAATTGTGAATTTGAGTGGTTTTAAAGTTTATTTAGAATATATTTTTACCATTTAATATAATGTTGGTCATTGGACATAATTTTACAATTAAACCGAACATAAACAAGTGTCAATCTTTTGATAGTTATTTCCTCTTAAAAACACGGTTTTTGTTTTGACAGCGGGAATTAATTTTAAATTAATTTCTGACACTTCTGTGTTTTGAATTTAGGAAAATGGATTCCATATTTGGAATCAGGATGTCCAAATTATGTAAATAGGTAACTTTTATTTTTACACATTTTGAATAATTACTGCGGTAAATATTTTATTTACCATGGTTAAAGGGTAAATCCGGTAAATAAGGGTTAAAAAATAATATTATTATAATATAAAATTACCCTAAAACGTGTCCTAACCTTATTGGTGGACACATATCCGACCATGAGCATCCTTGGGTCAATTTGGGGACCCCTTGGAGCCACTTGTATGTGGTAGCGACACATTATATTAATAATGTTAAAATAAAAATAAAAATGGCATAAGCTTACATCTTTTAGAAGTACAATTTTTACATAGGGTTATACATGTTGGATTTTCGATTATAAATATTAATTAGAAAGATAAAAAAATTTCCTACATGATGATATTTTATTTATAATTTTTAGACATCAGATAAGTTAAATTATTAAGGACACAATAATGATGCAATGTTTACCTCATTAATAAATCATTTAAATAAATACGATTATAATGATTAAAATATTATCTAAAACATGTCCAATTCTTATTGGTTGATGTTATTTAGAATAGGAGTCATCTTATCTTCGACCTCAATGATTTTTGGACCATTATAAACCGAATATAATTATATTATAAAGTAATACTTTCACTCTTTCCTAAAGAACCCCTCCTCTTCCTTATAAAAGGAGACCACTTCTACTCATTCTTCACACCTCTCAAGCCACTTGGCTCGTCCAAACTCTGCCCCACTAAGCTCCCCACATCCCTCTCCTCCTCTTTGAAGCTTCCCCTTAGGCAGAAAGCATTTCAAGAAGTCTTTTGGTTCCAACCAAAGTGAGTTACCTAAATTAAAGGTAACGATTTCTCTTAAATTATTTTCATTTATTTTGCTTCTCCAACCCCCAAACTTTTCTTATTTCCTTTCTTTTGTAACAACACCAGTATACTCAATATACTAGGATGTTGTAATAATAAGGATTCAATCTACACATACACACAACTCCATCTAATGGATGATGAACATAATGTTTCTGTGGATGTCAAACTAACGCCTCACGAAACGATGATTGTTCAAATACATCTTACCGCCTCTCATGGTGGCAATTATGATGGCACTATAATTAAATATGATATTAATGATATATATTTTATATATAAGCTTCTGTAATTCCATTTTATTTCATACCATTATTCGTTTCATGTTGTATATACATACGATAATTTCATTTGAGGAAGTGCGGACTACCGCCCCCTTAAAATGATATGACTCGTTCATACCACACATGGAACGTATAAAGGATGGTGTTAATGAACATAAGTAACATATATAATATATTATATTATACTGGAATAGTAATATACCTATGTATCATTTGGATTCGATTCTTTTAAAATAAAAATTAAATGGAAGTAGCGTTCGTGCGTATGTACGGACTACCGTCTCCACGAACGCGATGAGATTCATTCTCCATCATATCCATTCAAGTATAATTATCATTTAATGATTTAAAAATGATGTTTAGGGACTTGATATCATTCTGGATATGAATAAGATACAACAAACATGACTTATGTAACAAAACATATAAAAGAAAATGAGTAAGTTAACACGCGAAACTGCGATAATACTAAGATATTATTATCAAATCAATATTAAAAGATCATATATGATATCATATTAATGTATATGATTCTTTTATAATTTAATAACAATTATTTCACCATTATACAGGAGGTTAACCTACCCCAACCAAGGAAAAGTACAAGTTAAGGGTTTATTTCACAATCTCTTCATTATCCGAGGTTGTTTATACGTAATAATCTACTGGGATATCTTTATCATCCACATCCATGTTTCTTAAAAATGTATTTCAAAACATTTTTACTATTTACAATAATATGGGTTAAAGTCATTTATACCCTTGTTTGACTTTTTATAAGAGGTTTATAAAGGAATCTTTCCGTCGTTTTCAAAACAAGGTCCTTTTTAACCTTTTCGACAGAATTGAGGTAAGAATGTTTTTTTAACTTATACGGCGGGTGCGGTTATTTTATGCCGTTATAAAATCTTCAAAGCTTTCCTTACAAGATTATAAGAATATTTTCAAAGAAAATGTTTTATTTTATATGGATCTTAAATGATTTCAAAATAAAAGGAGATATTTCTTTAAAAAGAATTTTGATTTCATCTATGTCAACATCCATTGACGGATTTTAAGATTATTTGAAGTTGATTTATTATGATACAAAACTTCTATATTGTATTGAAGGTTTTGTGATATGTTTGACTATGGATGTGCTATTTTTATTCCATTCATAGTTTATGGTGAAATTATTGACATTTCGTATGCTAGTTTTAATACGAATGTTTATGTTATGTTTAAACCTTTTCATATGGGAATGCATTGGACTTAATAAGTGACGGGTGGAGCCCGCTATAGCTCCTCGATGCATCGGTAGGTCTCATGAGACAAAATACTGTCTTGGAACAAGGCCTTGACAAAATATTATTTGTAGTCTTGGCACGAGGCCTTGGCTCTGTGGTTATGATAGTCTGGCATTATGCATTCCAACATTATGAAAGTGGTTATTGATTTTATATGTGATTATTCGATTAGTAGAATATCCATGTGAACAAGTAAATGGAATTATTTCATTTTACTTTTTCCATACTATGTTGAAGTTCAAGTTTAAAAGTCTTTTGTTTTAGTAATTCATTGCCTTAAATGTTTACGCTTATTTTGAATGTTCCGCTATATTGTTATCCTTACTGGGCATTTGATCTCACCCCTTTTCTATGTTTTATTTTTCCCAGGTAGTGAAGAAGTAAATTATGATTGACTTGCAGGGATATTATGAGGGGTTAATAGTGTGTATATGAAGACTTTGTTGTTTAGTAGTTTTTCACTTTGAAATGTAATGTAAAACATTATGATTATATCTAGTGTTTCCAAGGCTACTAAACTAATCGTTCTTTCGAGATTTGATCTTTCTTGTGATCATGCCATTATTACGAAGTAATGCACCGACTCTGGGTAGCTGGGGTCGTGGCGTTACAGTTGGTATCAGAGGAAGTTTAGTACAAACCTTGGAAGCTAGATTTAGATAAACTCTGATTAGAGCACGTATACCTAAGATGAACAATGAGGATTAGTATAGAAGAACTTCCTAGAATTTTGGTATTTAGAGATTTTGTGAGTTTTCCGAGCAATACATCCCTGTCTGGATACGAGCAGGTAGAGGCGGCTCTGGCACAGATGTACCTAGGGGTAAAACCCGAAAACACAGCTTTGAGCTAGACTCGAACGGGAACTGGTGCACGACAACGGGCCTTGCTGCACTCTTGGTTACGACACTCCCGGGGGATATGCTTAGGATAACTCTCATTTTTTTACAAATCATTATGAAGGGTTTATGAGTATATACTTCCTCAAAGAAAACATTTTTATGATTAAGGATTATATCCATAAATAGTTCAATTTATGTTAAGTGTTTTATAAGTATGGGATTATGTATTTTGATTCATAAACTGATCTAGTTTATGCCATTGTTTAGAAATGGCGCCTAGTGGAAGAAATGGAAACCGTATCAATGCACGCACTCCATGTAGGGATTGCCCTCCTGCTCAAGATAATTATAGTGGGGTTGGTGATGCAACTGGTGCTGATCAGCTAATCACCATACTGGGACAACTTACTCAGGTTATGAATAATAACCTTACCCGTATGGAGCACCCTGATCCGCAGCGTGGAGGATCAATGTTAGATCGATTCATGAGACAACAACCACCAACGTTCAATGGGAATACAAATCCCTTAGTAGCTGAGCAATGGATATTTTCCCTATAGAAAATATTTCGGGATTTGGGGAGCAGTGAAAGGGAAAAAGTTATCATGGCAGTTTACCGCCTCACTCGAGATGCTGATCAATGGTGGTCATTGATTCAAAATACGAAGGAAGATGATGAAGTATCAAATATGGAATGGAGGGAGTTCAAAGATCTGTTTTTAGAAAAATACTTTCCTCGCGACCATCGAGCAGATATGGAAAGACAATTTCTGAGTCAGAGACAAAAGGAGGATGAGAATGTCACAAATTATGAGGCTAACTTTACAAGTTTAGCGAGGTACGCTGGTGATTATATTCGCAACCCAAGAAGTAAGATTGATCGTTTCTTTGATGGGTTAAAACCATTTCTCCGTCGAGCATTAGTCTCACAATCCTTTTCATCGTACGAAGACATTGTCTCATGTGCTATCAAGACCGAAAAAGAATTCTCTAAGTCTTATGACTTTAAAGCAAAGCAAGAGAAGAAGAGACCAGCTGATCAATCTGGGAATGGAAATAAGGGGAAGAAGGGAAAGGTTGAATATCCATCTTGTGGTAATTACGGGAAGAAACACCTCGGTGCTTTCCTGAAGGGAATGGGAGTCTGTTACAAGTGTGGTGAAAAAGGCCACCAAAATCATGATTGCAAGGGGAAGAAGGAAGCTACCAACGTTCAGTGCTACAATTGCAGGGAGATGGGGCATTATGCAAATGCATGTCCTAAGCGTCAGGAGAACTTACCTCAGAAAAGGCCAAGGGATCAAGGCCAGGCTTATGCTATCACTACTGCTGAGGTAGAAGCTCCGAAAGATGTGGTGGCAGGTAATTTAATGGTTTCCTCAAGTTTAGCAAATGCATTATTTGATTCTGGATCATCGCATTGTTTCATATCTTCCCAGTTTGCTAAGAAAATTAGATATTTCCAATTTGATTTAATAAGGGAGTTGTCAGTTAAAACTCCTAAGGGAAATATCATTGCAACAAAGTTTTGTGAATCAGTCCCCATTAGAGCACATAAATTTTCTTTATCTGCTGATCTCATCATCATACCTATGATTGAGTTTGATATAATCCTCGGTATGGACTGGCTTTCGGAATATGATGTGATGATTTATTGTAAGAAGAAAGAGGTTACGATTCTTGATGATAATGATAAGGAACACCTTATTTTTAGAGCAGAATCGTCACCACCTAATTCTTATTTAGACCCACCCCCAGTAGCTCAACTTAATTCAATTATTGGGGAGGAAGAGAATGAAGTAACTATCGGTGAGGAAAGGAATGTTCAAATAGAGGATGTACCTGTTTTGAAAGAATTTGTAGATGTATTTCTAGAAGATTTACCTGGACATTCTCCAGAACGAGAAGTTGAGCTTTCCATTGATTTGATTCTTGGATCAAGGCCTATATCGAAGACCCCTTATAGAATGGCCACTGTAGAGTTAGTCTAACTAAAGAAACAACTAGATGAATTGAGTAATAAGGGATTTATTCTCCCTAGTGTTTCTCCATGGGGAGCCCCTGTTCTTTTTGTTAAAAAGAAAGATGGATCTATGAGGTTATGTATCGACTATAGGGAGATCAATGCTATAACGATAAAGAACAAGTATCCCCTACCTCGTATTGATGATTTATTTGACCAACTGCATGGAGCTCAATACTTTTCAAAGATTGACCTTCGATCTGGATAACATCAGTTGTGTGTAAAGAAGGAAGACATTCCGAAGAAAGCATTTCGAACCAGGTACGGGCATTACGAGTTTACTGTAATGCCGTTTGGATTGACTAATGCACCCTCTGTATTCATGGATCTGATGAATAGAGTTTTCAAGGAGTATCTCGATGAATTTGTGGTGGTATTTATTGATGATATCTTGGTATACTCCAAAACCTACGAAGATCATGAAAATCACTTGCGCATTATCTTGAAGACTCTGAGGAGGCATGAATTATATGGAAAGTTTAGCAAGTGTGAATTCTGGCTTCAGAAGATTTCTTTTCTTGGCCATATTGTCTCTAAAGATGGAATCTCTGTTGATCCTTCTAAGACCAAAGCAATCCAAGAATGTCTAGCACCTACGAGTATAACTAAGGTACGTAGTTTTATTGGCTTGGCAGGTTATTATCGACGTTTCGTCCAGAATTTTGCCCGATTGGCTAACCCATTAACGAAGCTCACACGTAAAGGGGATAAATTTGTCTGGACAAAAGAGTGTGAAGAATGTTTCGAAGAACTAAAGAAAAGATTAGTCAATGCTCCTATATTGACTCTACCATCGGGGAATGATGGGTTCATTATTTATAGTGATGCATCAAAGAAAGGACTTGGTTGTGTCCTTATGCAGAATGATAGAGTTATTGCCTATACATCACGACAGTTGAAAATTCATGAACAAAACAATCCTACTCATGATCTTGAGTTAGCAGCTGTGATCTTTGCTTTGAAGATATGGAGGCACTACCTCTATGGTGAAAAATGTGAGATTTATACTGATCACAAGAGTTTGAAGTATATTTTCTCACAAAAAGAACTCAACATGAGGCAAAGTAGATGGCTTGAATTACTCAAGGATTATGATTGCACAATACACTACCACCCGGGGAAAGCAAACAATGTAGCAGATGCTTTGAGCAGAAAAGACCATGGAGTTCTGAACATGATGAGAATTGATAGGGATCCAATTTTCATGGATCTAAGAAGATGGACATGGGAATAACCAGGGAAGGTGAAACATCAATGCTTTTTCAAATGGTTTCCAAACCATCTTTACTAGAATGGATTAAGAGTTCCAAGACCGATGATGAAGAATTTCAGAAGAAGATTAAAGCTGTGAATGATGGGAGATTGAGAGAATTTGTGTATGAAGATGGAATTTTGAAATTCGGGAAGAGACTTTGTGTTCCCAATATACCTGATCTAAAAAGGGAATTGCTGGATGACGCTCATAGTTCCAATTTCTCTATACACCCTGGGAGCACCAAAATGTATAGAGATTTGAAGGAACATTTTTGGTGGGACAACATGAAGAGAGAGATTTCTGATTTTGTGTCAAGATGTATGGTTTGTCAACAAGTGAAAGCTGGAAGGCAACAACCTGGAGGAGTCATGCAACCTCTTCCCATACCGGAGTGGAAATGGGACAATATTACGATGGACTTTGTCATGGGGCTACCAAAGACTCCTAGAAGGAACGATGCAATATGGGTTATTGTTGATCGTCTTACCAAGTCAGCACATTTTCTTGCAATAAGAGAAGATCTACCCCTGGAACGTCTAGAAAGACTATACATTAATGAAGTTGTGAGACTTCATGGAGTACCCCTATCGATTGTTTCTGATCGTGATCCCCGTTTTACTTCATGATTTTGGAAAAGTCTTCAGAAATCCCTAGATACTGAACTTCATTTGAGCACTGCTTACCACCCTCAGACAGACGGACAATCAGAACGGACTATTCAGACCTTAGAAGACATGTTGAGATCTTGCTCACTTGATTTTCAGGGTATGTGGGATCAATATTTACCACTAGTAGAATTTTCCTATAACAATAGCTTCCATTCGAGTATTCAGATGGCACCATATGAAGCGTTATACGGAAAGAGATGTCATACACCAACCTGTTGGGATGATGTTGGTGAAAGAAAACTTGTAGGCCCAGAACTGGTGGAGGAAACGGTGGAAAAGGTGAAGGTAATCCAAAATCACATCAAAGCAGCTCAAAGTAGGCAGAAGAGCTATGCCGATAATCGAAGGAAGGTTTTGGAATTTCAAGTCGGTGATCATGTTTTCCTAAAGGTATCTTCGTGGAAGGGAGTCATACGTTTTGGTAAGAAAGGTAAATTGAGTCCCAGGTACATCGGACCTTTCGAAATTCTAGAACGAATTGGGGCTGTAGCTTACCGATTGACAATGCCGCCAAGTCTCTCCAAAGTTCACGATGTGTTCCACGTATCTCTGTTGAGAAAATACATGCCTGACCCAAAGCATGTACTCACCTATGAGGAATTAGAACTGGAACCCGATCTGTCTTATTGCGAAGATCCCATCAGGATTCTTGATACAAGAGAACAAGTACTGAGAAACCGGACGACGCGTCTGGTAAAAGTTTTGTGGAGAAACCATAAGATGGAAGAGGCAACGTGGGAACCCGAGGAACTTATGATGAAGAACCACCTGAGTCTTTTTATGTAGTAATACCCTAGAAATTGCGAGGACGCAATTATTTGAAGGTGGGGAGAATGTAACACCCCAATCTTCTATGGTACGTTTCCCTTCGAATAATGCGATAGCGTGTGTTGTACGCAACCTCGAGTTCTAACACACACCACAACTAATTAAACTAGCCGTTGTGAATAGTAATACCTACTTTTGGAAATCATATATATTCAATATTTCAAAATGGACTTCATTTTTGGATTCGGAATATCAAAATTAGCCTAGGGTGAAATTTTGGTACATTTCGGATAACTTTCATATTTTGATGAATAGTGAAAATTTCTAAATTTTAATTAAAAACAACTTTTTTAATCAAAATAATTAATAGTGATAAATTGTGAATTTGAGTGGTTTTAAAGTATGTTTAGAATATATTTTTACCATTTAATATAATGTTGGTCATTGGACATAATTTTACAATTAAACCGAACATAAACAAGTGTCAATCTTTTGATAGTTATTACCTCTTAAAAACACGTTTTTTGTTTTGACACCGGGAATTAATTTTAAATTAATTTCTGCCACTTCTGTGTTTTGAATTTAGGAAAATGGATTCCATATTTGGAATTAGGATGTCCAAATTATGTAAATAGGTAACTTTTATTTTTACACATTTTGAATAATTACTGCGGTAAATATTTTATTTACCATGGTTAAAGGGTAAATCCGGTAAATAAGGGTTAAAAAATAATATTATAATAAAATAAAATTACCCTAAAACGTGTCCTAACCTTATTGGTGGACACATACCCGACCATGAGCATCCTTGGGTTAATTTGGGGACCCCTTGGAGCCACTTGTATGTGGTAGGGACACATTATATTAATAAAGTTAAAATAAAAATAAAAATGGCATAAGCTTACATCTTTTAGAAGAACAATTTTTACATAGGGTTATACATGTTGGATTTTAGATTATAAATATTAATTAGAAATCTAAAAAGATTTCCTACATGTTGATAGTTTATTTATAATTTTTAGACATCCAATAAGTTAAATTATTAATGACACAATAATGATGCAATGTTTACCTCATTGATAAATCATTTAAATAAATAAGATTATAATGATTAAAATATTATCTAAAATCTGTCCAATTCTTATTGGTTGATGTTATTTAGAATATGAGTCATCTTATCTTCGACCTCAATGATTTTTGGACCATTATAAACCTAATATAATTATATTATAAAGTAATACTTTCACTCTTTCCTAAAGAGCCCCTCCTCTTCCTTATAAAAGGAGACCACTTCTACTCATTCTTCACACCTCTCAAGCCACTTGGCTCGTCCAAAATCTGCCCAACTAAGCTCCCCACATCCCTCTCCTACTCCTTGAAGCTTCCCCTTAGGCATAAAGCATTTCAAGAAGTCCTTTGGTTCCAACCAAAGTGAGTTACCTAAATTAAAGGTAACGATTTCTCTTAAATTATTTTCATTTATTTTGCTTCTCCAACCCCCAAAATTTTTTTATTTCCTTTCTTTTGTAACAACACCAGTATCCTCAATATACTAGGATGTTTTTATAAGAAGGATTCAAACTACACATACACACAAATCCATCTAATGGATGATGAACATAATGTTTCTGTGGATGGCAAACTAACGCCTCACGAAACGATGATTGTTCAAATACATCTTACCGCCTCTCATGGTGGACATTATGATGGCACTGTAATTAAATATGATATTAATGATATATATTTTATATATAAGCTTCTGTAATTCCATTTTATTTCATTCCATTATTCGTTTCATGTTGTATATACATACGATAATTTCATTTGAGGAAGTGCGGACTACCACCCCCTTAAAATGATATGACTCGTTCATACCACACATGGAACGTATAAAGGATGGTGTTAATGAACTTAAGTAAAATATATAAAATATTATATTATACTGGAATAGTAATATACCTATGTATCATTTGGATTCAATTATTTTAAAACAAAAATTAAATGGAAGTAGCGTTCGTGCGTACTTACGGACTACCGTCTCCACGAACGCGATGAGATTCATTCTCCATCGTATCCATTCAAGTATAATTATCATATAATGATTTAAAAATGATGTTTAAGGACTTGATATCATTCTGGATATGAATAAGATACAACAAACATGACTTATGTAACAAAACATATAAAAGAAAATGAGTAAGTTAACACACGAAACAGCGATAATACTAAGATATTATTATCAAATCAATATTAAAAGATCATATATGATATCATATTAATGTATATGATTCTTTTATAATTTAATAACAATTATTTCACCATTATACAGGAGGTTAACCTACCCCAACCAAGGAAAAGTACAAGGTAAGGGTTTATATCACAATCTCTTCATTATCCGAGGTTGTTTATACGTAATAATCTACTGGGATATCTTTATCATCCACATCCATGTTTCTTAAAAATGTATTTCAAAACATATTTACTATTTACAAGAATATGGGTTAAAGTCATTTATACCCTTGTTTGACTTTTTATAAGAGGTTTATAAAGGAATCTTTCCGTCGTTTTCAAAACAAGGTCCTTTTTAACCTTTTCGACAGAATTGAGGTAAGAATGTTTTTTTAACTTATACGGCGGGTGCGGTTATTTTACGCCGTTATAAAATCTTCAAAGCTTTCCTTAAAAGCTTATAAGAATATTTTCAAAGAAAATGTTTTATTTTATATGGATCTTAAATGATTTCAAAATAAAAGGAGATATTTCTTTAAAAAGTTTTTTGATTTCATCTATGTCAACATCCTTTGACGGATTTTAAGATTATTTGAAGTTGATTTATTATGATACAAAACTTCTATATTGTATTGAAGGTTTTGTGATATGTTTGACTATGGATGTGCTATTTTTATACCATTCATAGTTTATGGTGAAATTATTGACATTTCGTATGCTAGTTTTAATACGAATGTTTATGTTATGTTTAAACCTTTTCATATGGGAATGCATTGGACTTAATAAGTGACGGGTGGAGCCCGCTATAGCTCCTCGATGCATCGGTAGGTCTCATGAGACAAACTAGTGTCTTGGCACAAGGCCTTGACAAAATCTTATTTGTAGTCTTGGCACGAGGCCTTGGCTATGTGGTTATGATAGTCTGGCATTATGCATTCCAACATTATGAAAGTGGTTATTGATTTTGCATGTGATTATTCGATTAGTAGAATATCCATGTGAACAAGTAAATGGAATTATTTCATTTTACTTTTTCCATACTATGTTGAAGTTCAAGTTTAAAAGGCTTTTGTTTTAGTAATTCATTGCCTTAAATGTTTACGCTTATTTTGAATGGTCCGCTATATTGTTATCCTTACTGGGCATTTGAGCTCACCCCTTTTCTATGTTTTATTTTTCCCAGGTAGTGAAGAAGTAAATTATGATTGACTTGCAGGGATATTATGAGCGGTTAATAGTGTGGATATGAATACTTTGTTGTTGTAGTAGTTTTTCACTTTGAAATGTAATGTAAAACTTTATGATTATATCTAGTGTCTCCAAGGATACTAAACTAACAGGTCTTATGAGATTTGATCTTTCTTGTGATCATGCCAATGTTACGAAGTAATGCACCGACTCTGGGTTGCTGGGGTCGGGGCGTTACATTTTGAATATTTTATTTTTCATTGTAATATTGTATGGTGAATGGTGGGACCTATATCTCCCTCCAAAAAATTTGGTATGCTGGAATTTGATCATATTGGTTATTTCAAGTGTAAGTATGATAGTTACACCACAAGGATAACTCCATGATGGCCACACAAAAAGGATTCCATGATGGTTACATTTTAAGGTAGTTGTGAGGGTTATAAATCATATGGTACCCACAATGGTTACTTTCATAAGTTATTAATTCCCCAAGTTTTATATATGGTTTTATTTATGTTTTCTATGTTTTATGTAAATCTCCTATTTTCAAAAGTTAGGTATATGATAATTTATGGGTGACGAGTATGTATTTGAAAAAATGATTTCATATGATTATAAGTATAGATGAAATAAAAATTTCCTTTATCTTTTTTACATTATTGGAATTTGTTTCTCATCATATGTATTTAAATTTTTTTTCATAAGGTTTAAGGATAGATTAGATAAATTAATAAGCCAAGTTGAATGTTGTGAAAATTGTTCATGAAAATGTTTGAGGTTTTATTAAAAACTCTTGTATTTTGGAAGAAATTGATATTGTTTTAGTATTACCCACTTAGTATACTTGTGGGTTGATATGTATGAATTATTGAATAATTCTATAAAACTATGAACTGAAAATATATTTGGGAATTTAAGAATGTTAATTATAAAAGAATTTACTAATTTAGTTAATGTTTAAGGTCGGGTCCATATATAGTTGGTATTAGAGCATTGTTTAGATTACATTATAGGTTATAAAGATATTAATTGAATACCATAAATGAATTTTACCATATGGATATTTTGAAATCATATATCATTTAAATATTACAATTTTTCTTCATCTATGATATGTTTTTTCAAAAAGGTTTTCTGTAGATGAAACATGGGGGAAGAAGTAGGAAGGTACCAATAGGATGATATATTTTTGAATCCTAAACCTGGAATGGTTGTAATTCAAACCGAACAGTTTGTGATTGTAATGGATTAGTTGACGCAGGATATACATGGTGGTGGAATCCATGAAATATAATAACTAGAGCTACCAAAAATGAACATGATGATGCAAGAACATTTTACAAGGCAACACCTAACTTCTTTTAGTGGATCTTCTAACTCACAGGTAGCTAAAGGGTGGAATAAATCCCTTTAAAAGATATTCGATGTCATGGGGTGTTTAGATAATTAAAAGAATAGTATTTATTTTTATTTTTTAAAAGATGAAGCTAACGAGTGCTGGCTAATGGTCATGAATATCTTTTATATAAATGATATTGATGCCTTAGAATGGGATGAATTTAAGAATTTGTTCCTATAAAATTATTATCTTAAGGTGGTTCTACATAGTATGTAAAATAATTTCCTTGAATTGAAACTAAAGGAGGAATATTTTGTGGTCGTGTATGAGGAAAACTTCACCTAAATGGAATGTTATTATATTACACTTATTTGATGTCTTGATAGTAAAATCTATCATTTTTTACTTTGGATTAAAGCCAGGATATAGAATGGATTTTGCATCGAATTAATTAAATACATATGATAATCATGCTCAATTTGTTTGGAGGGTAGAAATGGAGTTTTCTAATGATCACATTTATTTTAAAAAAAGAAAAACAAAAGGTCTTTATAGAAATAAATGGGTAATAATAAACCAAATAAATATTAAACTAATAATGTCTAGTTTTCAGTATATGGGATGTGTGGTCAAAAAACACCCTGGGGAATCCCTTAACAAATCCCAGAATTGTTTTTGATGGGGTATGTTTTTACATATGGATCGATATTGAAATGAAAAATATATTAGTGTATTTATGATTAATTATAATAATAAAATACTAAAGTGTTTTAAATGTGGTGATATGAGGCATTATACAAATAACTGTCCAAATAAAGATCTGTATAATGGAAAATAGATAGATTATAAGAATAAAGGAGTAGTGAAATCCATTATAACTACATCAGCATAAATTGGGCCATCAAATGAAGTGAAATCATGTTATTTGATTGTTTAATAATAATTCTATAATATTTTGTTTGATATGTGGAATACACATTCCTTTATTTCTGATAAATGTTTTGGTAAATGGGAAATTTCACCTCAAGAAATGTAATAAAAACTTATAGTGAAAAAACAAGGGTAAATATTAAAACAAAATGGAATAATAAGAATATTAAAATTATTTCTTATGGAAATTCATTACATACAAAACTTTTTTACTTCCATTAGTAGAGTTTTATGTTATTTTGGATACATAATGGAATTATTTTTATCATGATAATACTGATTTTATATATAAATAAGTTTCTTTTCAGAAATAATTTCATTTTGTATAAAAGAATGTACTCAAAACATTTCTAACCTACCAGTAAGCTAAGAAACCGTTAAAAGTTTAAAAGGAATTTTATCATTCACATATTTTTAAAAATAAGTGAACTATTTAGATTAATGATGTTCCCGTGGTAAATGAATACCTGAATGTTTTTTCTAATGAGTTTCTTAGTGTTATAACTGATCGGGAAGTTGAATTTACTATTGAATTGGTTCTGGTTGATAATCCAATCTAAACCCCCCCTATATAATGTCTTAAGTAGAACTTCTATAATTAATAACAGGTTGAAGTATTTTTTTGATAATATTTTCATCCACCCTTGCACTTCACCATTGAGTGATCCTATTTTGTTTATTAAAAAATAATATAGTTCCATGAGGCATTGCATTGATTAAAGATCTCTAAATAACATTAAAATTATTAATATGTATCCATTTTCTCATATTGAATACTTATTTGATTATCTCTAGGGTTATTAGTATTTTTTCAATATTTAATTGAGATATAGATACAATCAGCTAAAGGTAATGGATGATGACATTCCAAAAACATTATTCCAAACTAGATATGAGAATTATGAGTTTGTTTTTATGCCCTTTGGTTTGCTAAATTCCACTAATGTATATATGGATATTATGAATTAAATTTCCATCAAAATTTAGAATTTGTTTATGGGGTTTAATGGTGTTTTTTTATTTAAACAATTTATGAAAATCATGAAAAACAGTTAATGATTTTCTTAAAAAATCTCGAAGAAAACAAGCTATATAGAAAATTTAGAAAATGTTATTTTTGGTTGAAAAATATTTATTTTCATGGGAACATTGTAAATAAGTATGGAATAATAGTTGAAACTGCTAAAACAAAATTGGTTAATAAATGACCTAGACCTAAAAATGTTACAAATATTTGAAGTTTACTTTGATTATCAAGATATTACTGAGAGTTTGTTAAAAAATTCACATTGTTATCTAGACCACTAATTAATTTAACTTAAAAAGAGGATAAATTTTATTAGATAAAAGGCTATGATGGTTTTTTCATGAAATGAATGTAAGATTTCTGAATTATCTTTTTTGGCCTTAACATCTTGAAATAGTGATTTTTAAGGTATATTGATTCTTTATTGAATGGATATGGTTGTGTTTTGATGAAGAATAATCATTTAATTCCTTATGATTCAAGAAAACTAAAAAATCATGGGTTAAATTATCCCACACATGATCTGGAATTAGATGTTTCGGTTTTTGATTTTAAAATTTCGAAACATCATTTATATGGACCAAAATGTGAAATATATAATGATCATAAGTGTTTGAAGTATATATTTACTCATAAGGAATTGAATATGAGGCCGATAAGATGGATTACTAATAAAGTATTATGATTACAAGATCAATTACACTCTTGGAAAAGAATATAATGTTGTGGTTGACTTTAGTAAAACAAATAATGATTCATTAACCATTTTATTTTTGGAACATGAACCCATGATTAATTATTTGATGAATTTTGGCTTTAAAGTTGTTGGTCAAGGAAAGTATTCTTTTCTATTTCAGGTGTTAGTGCGTCTATCTCTGTCAAAAAGAATTAAGCAAGCACATAAAAAAGACTATGATTTATAGAAGAATTTAGAATTGGTTATGTATGGTCAGTTACTATAATTTATCATTGATAAATATTTTGTTTTTGATATATGGGAAGTGATTATGTGTGCCTTGTGATTTAAAGTTGAAGAAAGCACTATTTAGTTTAGCTCAAATTTCTCCATTTTTATTTCTTTCTAGCATCACTAAGATGTATAGAGATCTTCAAGATTATTATTAGTGAGATGGAATTAAAGGAGATATTATAGATTTTAACATGAAATGTTTGATTTTTTAATAGGTTAATGTATATTGAAAACTACCATAGGGGATGAATAAACCTTTTCCAGTTCCATAGTAGAAATGGGAAATTATATCCATGGGCTTCATGGTGGGACTACCAAAGGCATCTAGAGGTCACAATGTGATTTGGGTTATTGTTGATCAACTGCCTAAATCTTCCCATTTCATTTATATTAGAGACACTCATTCTATAGATCAAATTCCTCAATTTTACTTCAAAAAGACTATCAGGTTACAAGGTGTTCCTCTCTCCATTGTATTTGACCATGATCCCAGATTAACTTATAACTTTTGGAAAGTCCTAAAGATGTCATTGGGAATTGAATTAAATTTCATCAAAACTTTTCATCCTCAATTTTATAGATTTCTAGAGAGATAAATTTAGATATTTGATGATATTCTTTGATCTTATTCAATGGATTAACTGTTATATTGGCATCAAGATATTAATTTAGTTGAGTTATATTATAGTAAGTATTTTCATTACAGTATACAGATGGGACCCTTTAAGAAATTATTTATAAAGGAATGTCGAACACTATTATTTTGGGATTATCTTTGGGAATTTATCTTTATAGGACTATAATTATTATATGGGGTAGCAGATAAAGTGAAGTTGATCTAGCAACACATAAAGACTTCATGTAGTAGGTAGAAAAGTAATTTAGATAACATGAGGAATGAAATTTTTTTCGAGGTGGGTGATCATGTTTTCCTTAAAATATCTACTAGGAAAAGTGTTATTGGTTTTGGTAAGAGGGAAAATCTAAGTCGACTATTTATTATAACTTTTAAAATATTGGAGAAATTTTGACCAATTTGCTACCAAGTAGATTTTCCTCCAAGTTTATCTCATGTATATAATGTTTTTTATGTTTTAATGTTATGAATGTATATTCTGGTTTCATCTCATGTTTTAAGCCCAAATGTATTCTAACAAAAAGATAACCTTTTTATTAAGGGAGAAATATTCATATTCTTGATCATATAGAGAATGTATTGTGGAATAAGGTAATTCACCAGGTTTATTTTTTTCGAAAAAAACATGATTGAAGAAGAAATTTCGGAATATGAAAAGTCTATAATGTAATGGAATACTCAATTTTTTAATAAGTGAATAAAAATTGTTAAGACACAATTTTAAGAAGGAGGGGAGAATTTAATAACCCAGGTACTTATAAAATAATTAATTTTCATTCTGGAATTAAATATTAAATTTTTTTATAAATGTATAATGAAATAAGTGGTATTTACAGAAATTAGGGAATATATAAAAATAGAATATTATACTCACCAATAAAACTATAAATAGAATTTATATATCTTATAAGTGAAAATATGATATATTTATATCATGTAATAAGGATTTTTTTTTGAAATTGATAAATTAAGTGTAGGTATTTTAATGAAACATAAATATTTATTTTAAATTTTATAATTACTTTAACGATTCAAAAGAATATTTATTTTTATAAAATAAATTAAAAAATTAATATATTGTTGTATTGTTTTTATAATATAATGATATGAGACATTACTTAATACTTCAATATCATATAAATAAAGATATATTTTTAAAATTTTTATTTCTTGAATATATTTTTATTTATATTAAAAATTAAACTTATCATATTAAAAAAATTATTTTCATAAAATGAAGTTTAATTTTGAATTATAAACATTGAATAATGGGAAGGATTAATTTTTGGGATTTTTCTGTAACCCAAAATTTCTTTTGTGAATAATGAAATTCGATAATATACATTATAATCTATATAAATGGGTTATTGAGTCATATGTGATTTATGGATGATGTAAACCCATAATATCAAAATATAAATAATTATGTAAATATAATTAGTGATAGTTCTAAATATATTCAAAGAATTGATCCAAAATAATAAACTAAAAAATAAAATAATAAAAAAACACACATCTCCTCCACTATAAATACAACCCCTCACCACCTATTCTCCTTGATATTAAAATCCTTGATTATTATTTAATTTCTACCCAATTCCATTCCCAGGTCTCTTTACCATGTATAAGATCTACTGTTCTCCCAAAAAGTCCCAAACCAAGTGCCATATGGAGGTTCTCAAGGAGATGAATTCAAGAGGTAAAATCCTCTTTAATTTTATTTTATTATAATTGAAATTTATTTTCTATTTTTATTATATCTTCACCCCCTTATCCAAGTAGAATAAAAATTAAATTATCTTATATATACATTAATTTTATCATCTTTATGAAAATATTCAACATCAAACTCCTTCTCCTATCACTTTTACAATACAAATGAGAATATCTTTCATGATGTGTTGATTTACTACCATTGTGTACAATAGACATCATTTTTCCATTAACACCATCAATGATGATCATTACACCATAATGAATATTAAATAAAAATTAATTGTATATATTATAAGCTATATAATATTCATGAACAAATATATCAAAATGATATTAGTTAAAATGATTTAAGTTCATGATGGATGTAAAAACGTAAAAAATAAATTAAATTATTTTCCTTAATGTTTTATCTAATGATTTATAAATATATAAAATAATGTTATATGGTATAATTTAATATTATAGAAACATAATATGTCCATTTGTCTCCACTTATTTGGGTTTTTTTCATTTTAATAGGAAATCCATAATGAACCAACCATGGAAACCATGAAATAAAATAACCCAAAAAATGAAAATAAAAACTATTATTAATAAATATATGTAAATATGTTATAATAAGATAAAAAATGGAATTAGAAAAATGTTTCTTTAATATATAAATAACACTCTTTAAACAATTATATAGGTGGTTTAAACATTTTTTATGTAAGATGAACTTGAGGTAAGGGACTTTTCTTTGAAAATCCACTTTTAAATTTATATTTTTAAAAAATTCAAAAGGAATGTTTTTTTATTCATGTATTCTTATTTTATGATTATTTTCTTGTTAATAGGATTTTTTATGATTATGGGTGGGACCTATATCTCCCTATAATGCATTTGGTATGTTGGAAGTTGACCTTATTGGTTATTCCAAGTGTAACCACGATGGTTACACCATAAGATATCTAGGAAAATTAAATTGTAAGGTAGTTGTGATGGTTAAAAATCATATGGTAGTCACGATAATTACAATAATATGTAATTAATTCCCCAATTTACCTATATATTTTTATTTATTTATTCTATGTTTTATGGAAATTTCTTGTTTTCACAAGTTATGCATATGATACATTATGGGTGAGAAATGCATCTTTGTGAATATTATTTCATATGTTTATAAGTATTCATATAATAACTCCTTCCTTTATGTTATTTCTCTTACTGAGATTTTTGTTCTCACCAATGTTTTTACAATTATTTTCAAAGGTTTTAAGGATGTTTAAGATGAAATTAGAATCCAAGAGGATTGTTGTGATGGGGTTTTATGAAAGGATATCACATTTTTTCAAAAAAAAAATTCTATTGTGGATGAAGTGTAAATTTCATACTAGTATCCAATTAATATGATTTTGAGTTGATATGTATAAATTATACATTAATTATATAAAAATATAAAATGAGAAGTTCATTGGGAATATAATAAATTCAATTCTAAAAGAATATACAAGTTTATGTAAGGATTAATGTTGGGTATATATTGTTTATATTAGATCATGGTTTAGAAAACAATAGGGGTAAGGATACTGTTAATAGAATACAATAAAAAAATTTCACCCTTTGAAAATATTGAAATGATAAATAATATAAAGATTACCATGCTTCTTCATCTATGATAGTTTTATTTAGAATGGTTTTCCATAGAGAAAACAAGGAAGTAGAAGTAGGATGACACTAAGAGGATGTTGTATTTCTAAATCAAAACCTATAATAGTGAAAATTGGAATTGAGAAGTTTGTGATAGTAATGGATCAATTAATGTAGTCTATAAATGGAGCTGGCATCAATGCAAGAGAATATTCCGCGTTACCATAATTGAACATGATGATAGTGTAAGATTTTATGAGGCAACACCCACCTGATTTTAGTGGATCTTATGCCCTGTTGTTCAATGAAGGGTGTATTAAATCCATTGAAATGATATTTGATTTCATGGAGTGTTCAGATAATAAACATTTTATCCCTTCTATTTATCATTTTAAAATTTAATCTCACCGGTGGTAGTCATTGTTCACGAATATCAGGGATAGAGAGGATATTGTTTCCTTGGGATGGGATGAATTTAAGAATATTTTCCTTGAAAAATATTTTCCAAAGGTGTTGTGAGTTAGGAATGAAAATAAATACTTCAATTAAAACAAAATGAGGAAGATTCAGTGGCAATTTATGATGAAAAATTAACATTATTGGATAGGTATTCTATAATTATTATTTTATCTCTTGATCGTAAAATCATTAATTTTTACTCATTATTAAATCCAAGATACTGAAGAGCGTGAACCTAATGAAAATTTGAAATTTTGGTGAAAAGTGTTCAATGCGATGAGAGGATTCAAAGAGAGTTTGCTAATGACCACATGTACTTTGAAAATAAGAAGAAGAAAAGTTATATATGGAAATAAATGGTTGAGAATCAATCAAATAAATCTAAAAGTAAGAATATCCAGTTTCTAGTTCATGGGATGTGTGGTAAAAAGCATAATGGGGTATACATTAACAAAACTAGGAAGTTTTTACAATGTGATATGTTTCAACATATGTCTCGTGATTTCAAATAAAAATATATTATTATTAGCATGATTAATTATGATAAGAAAACAATAATGTTTTTCAAATGTGGTGAGATAGGGAATTATGAAAATACCTACCTAAATAATGATCTGAATGATGGGAAATATCTAAATTAGAAGAAGAAAGGTGAAATGAAATCCTTTAATACTGTATTAGTAGATGTTGGAACATTCCATGAAGTGGTATCAGGTACATTGATTGTTTAATTTTATTTTTCTAGTTTTTTTGGATAGAGGGTCTATAATTCCTTTATTTTTGAAAACTTTTCTAGTAAATTAGATATTTCAACTCATGAAATGAAATCCTAAATTATGGTAAAAACACCAGGGGTAATATAAAATAAAAAAAATTATAATAATCTTCCAGTTTTTGTCCATGGAATGAAATTGCCTACAATTTTTTTCCACACTTTGTATAGCTTGATTTTATTCAGGGTATGAAATGGTTTTCTCTTCATCATGCTAGGATTGATTATAGAGCTAAATAAGTTATTCTTAAGAAAGAGTTTATGTTTTTATAAAATAATTTACTAAAACCATTGATGACATATCAGGAAGCTAAGAAAATGTTAAAATATGGAAAATAATTTTATCTTTCACATATTGTGGAAAAAAACGGAACTGTTCAGATTAATGATGATCTAGTTATAAATAAATAACTATATGTTTTTTCTAATGATTTTCCTCGTGTTATAACTAATCAGGAAGTTGAATTTACTATTTAATTAGTTCTTATTGCTAATCCAATCTCAAAACCACCATATCTAATGTCTCAAGTGGAACTTTTACAATTGAAAAAGAATTTGCTGGAGATTATTGATAAAGGTTTCATTTGTACTGTCACTTCACCATGGGGTGATCCTGTTTTGTTTTTTAAAAAGAATGATTGATCCATGAGGCATTTCAATGATTATATATCTTTTAATAACATTAATATTAAGAATATGTATCCATTTACTCATATCAAAGACTTATTTGATTAGATCTAAGAAGATCAGTATTTCACAATGATTGACATGATATTTAGGTACCATCAATTGAAGGTGAAGGAAAATGATGCTAAAAAAATATCATTCCAAACAATATATGGGTATTATGAGTTCTTTTATAACCTTTGGTTTGAATAATTACCATACTATATTTATGGGTATTATTTATAGAATCTTATATGAATATTTATATAAGTTTATTATTGTTTTTCATGATGATATTATGGTGCTTTTAAAAAGTTATGAATATCCTAAAAACATTTAATGATTTTCCAACTAACTCCCAATGAAAAAAAGTTATATGTATAATTTATCAAATTTTATTTTTGGTTGTAACTAATTTCTTTTCTTGGTCACATTTTTAATAAGGATGACATAACAGTTGATCCCACCAAAACAAAAGTGGTTGATGAATGTCTAAGACCAAAAAATGATACAATGATTCATTGTTTTCTTATATTAGAAATATATTACTAATATTTTGTTAAAAACATTTCACGATTATCTATCCTTCTAACTAAGTTAACACAAAAGGGTTAAGTTTCATTAGAAAATAGACTATTCTGTGTTTTTTATAAAGGGAATGGATTAGTGGTGAATGCTCCTGTTTTGCCCCTATATTCTATATATAGTGATTTTTCATTTATAGAAATGGTTTATTAAAGGAACCTGGTTATGTTTTGATGGAGAATGATAAGGTAACTACTTATGTTTCAAGACAACTTAAACCTCCTGAGTTAAATTATCCCACACATGATTTGGAATTTGAACCTGTGGTTTTCACTTTCAAAATTTTGAAACAACATTTATAGGGAGCCAAATATTAAATATATATTGAAGATAAATGATTGAAGTATATATTTACTCTAAATGAATTTAATGTGAGGTAGAGAAGATGGAAATAACAGACTAATTATTATGATTATACGTTTAACTAACATCTTATAAACGATAATAGTAGTGTATTCCATGAGCTAAAATCATAATGCTATATTAACCATAATATGTTCGGAACATAGCCCCATGATTAATGATTTGATGAATTTTGCCTTAGAATTTACTGGTGTTGAAAATTATTCATTCCTATTTCATATGTCAATATAGTCATCTTTATCCAAAAGAGACAAGAAAGCGCATAAGGAAGACCATGAGTTACCGAAAAAGGTAGAATTCATTAAGGAATATATGTTTCCTTAATTTAACATCTATAAAGATTATGGTTTGATATTTAGGATCATATTTTGTGTGCCTTTTGATTAAAAGTTGAATAAATAGTTATTAAGTTAATAAAATAGTTCTCTATTTTTAGTGCATCCTGGTAGAATTAATATATATAGAGACCTTCAGGATTATTACTGGTGGGAAGGAATGAAGAACTATATTGCTGATTTTACCCTGAAATGTTTGATTTTTCAATAGGTTAATATATAATGAAAATCACCAAATGTAGTGGTTCAACCTTTTCTTATTCTAGAGTGGTAATGGTAAAATATATCCATGGACTTCAGGGTGCGACTACCCAATACTTATCGAGGTAAAAATAAGATTTTGATTATTGCTGATCGACTAAGTAAAAATAAATATTTCCTTACTATTTGAGATTTTCTTTCTCTAGATCATATTTATTGGTTTTACCTCAAAGATATTTTTAGGTTACATGGTGTTCATCTCCCTATTGTATCTAACCGTGATCATAGTTTCACTTATTACTTTTTAAGTGGTCTTGTGAAGACATTTAAAAGTTAATTAAATTTCATCACAAACATTCATCCTTAATTTAATGAATAGGAAGAGTAACAAATTTAGATATTGGATGATATTATTTAATCTTGCTCAATGTATTACCAGGGAATATGGGATAAACATCTTCCATTAGTGGAGTTTTCTTATATTAACAGTTTTCATTCCAGTATACATATGGAAAATTTTGAGTAATATATAGAAAGTGATGTAAAAATCAAGCATTTTTAGGGATGAAGTCTTGTTAAGGAAGTTGATGAGACCTGAATTAGCATAGGAGGTGGCTGAGAAAGTTATTATTATCTTGCAACACATGAGGATAGCTCAAAGGAGGTGGAAAACTTATCGAGATAATATGAGGAAATACTTTTCTTTCAAGGTATGTGATCATTTTTTCCTTAAAATCTCTCCTTGAAAAGTGTTATGTGTTTTTTAATAAATTAAAGCTGTGTCAATGATTCATTAAATATTTTTCAATCGTGGAAAAGTTGGACCAGTTTCCTACAAAGTATCATTTCCTCTAATTTTATCTCAGTTAGAAAATGTTTTTATATTTTGATGTTAAGAAATAATGTTCTAGATTTATATCATGTTTTGAGCCCATAAGTTCTTTATATGGAAGAGAAAATTTCTTATAAAGATAAAACTGTTCAGATTCTTGATCATAGTGAGAACGTGTTGTGGAACAAGTTAACTCACCAGGTGAAGGTTTTGTGGATAAAATACATGGTTGAAGAATCAACATGGGAATATTAAAATGATATGATAGAAAGTTATCCTCACATGTTTAATAAGTTATTAAAAATTGTGAGGATAAAATTTACAAATGTAGTGGAGAATATAATAACCTAGGTACTTAATAAAACTATTTGTTTTAATTCTATAATTATGTAGTCAAATTCCTTATAAATATATAATGAAATAAGTTTTATTTAAATAAATTATGGAATATATACAAATAGAATTGTCAACTCACCTATGAAGGTATACATAAAATTTATTTATCTTATCACGACCCGACCCTACCCGAGCTCGAGCCACAACTACCCCAGGCTTGCCTCCATAGGCCAGGGGCTAGCGAACATTGCCGAAGACATAACAAATCGGGGAGGCCTTTTCTTAAGTACCTGTACACACACACACGCAACATACTCAATGAAAATTTTCATAGTAAAAAAGAAAACCAAAGTACCAACTGCTATAGATAACCTACAAATGTGCATCGATCTTTAAACAGTACAAAGTATAAGCTGAAGGTAAACTAAAAAGGAAAAAGGTAAAAACACGCACCCAACCAGAAAAGTGCCACAACTTGGTAACAGGTAAACAAAATCAAACAGATGAGAGGGTCCCACAAATGGAACCCAACTACGACCACCGCACGCGGTCCAAGCTCCCGAACTCCTATGCTTCAATATAGTCATGACCAACCTGTTCGTCTTCTACAAGGGCACACTAAGTGCGGGCAAAGCCCAAGCAGGGGTGAGTATAAAAATACTCTGTAGGTTACCCTGAAGGCTCAAGGGGGCAACAAAGGAGGTACCGAAGGGTGAGCAGTATATCGAACATGGGATAGTAAAGGAGTACAACAAGAAGTGCAGTAAAGTGTATAGTAGAGAGTCCAGCTCAACCCAAGAAGAGAATGGAGTTAGACTCGTCGAGACACAAGGAGCTGGCAATGGTGAGAATTCAAACTTCTCATTGAGTCTTCGCTACCTATAGTAGGAGAGTAGACTCGTCCAACCACAAGAAGCTAGACACGGAAATCACGTGCCATACCCCGCGCATCATCACCTCCCCTAGAAGTAGAGTGGCCAAAACCCAAGGAGTGGGTACTGGAATAAGGTATATACATATCCATATGCTCAATCAAGAAGCCCGAACAAGATCATAAAGGGATCTCCATCACGTAGCTCAGCCCAAGAAAGAGATTATCCAATAGTCCCAAAAGTAAACACCATCAATGCCCAACATCCCACATGTCTGCCCCAAACTGAAAGTCACGGAGCTCAAATCACCGCACCACAACACTATCCGCTTTGGGCGGAACTGACTCACCCGCAGGGTTTTAGGGCATGTCATAAGGACACGTCTAAGTTGGGAAATCTCCCCTCGTACTTGAGAGTTCTGGGGAACATCAAACCACACCTCGTCACTGCCCCGCAGTCGAGAGGTCCCCTCAAAGTCGACAATCGACCCACTGCCCAGCCACACTAGAGGGTAATCCCTGGAAGTCGATGGGTTCCCACTAGAGGGAGACCCGAGAAGAGTCGACAGGTGCCACATTTACCAGTCCCGTAAATGGGCAGTCCACTAGAGAGAGACCCGGCTATAGTCATCGACGAGTCCCAATGCCCAGTCCCGTAGAAGGGTATTCCACTAGAGGGAGGATCGAAACCATCATCGGGGACCACTTCCCAGCCCAGCTGGAGGTAAACCTGGCATCGGGGACCACTTCCCAGCCTAGCTGAAGGTAAACCTGGCATCGGGGACCAATTCTCAGCCCCGCTGGAGGTAAAATCGGAACCGCTTTGGCCATCCCAACTGGATGGTACTGCTCAGTGAACACCACTATAATGGTCATCCATGATGGATGGTAACCCACTCATCATCCCTGCTAGATGGTACTACTCTGCCATCCCTGCTGGACGGTACCCCACTGGACATCCCTATTAGAAAAACCTCTTGGGTAGAGGATCGGTGCCCGCATAATGTGTTAATCACACCGAATCCACAAGAACTCTACCAGGAAACACGAAGCAACTATGTCGGCCAAACCATCGAGAATAGTGCCAGGGGTGAACCACTCAACCCTACTGGTCGAAACCATCATGAACAAGAGTAGGGGGAAACTCATCCCTGCTGGTCAAAAAACGAGAACAGAACCAGGGGAAAACTCAACCCCGCTAGTCGATAACTAGAACAGAACCAGGGGAAGACTCAACCCAGCTGGTCAATAATCGAGAACTTAGGAACCCTCTACATCATGAGAGGTCAAAAGTACGTAAAGAATAACATGGCATGCACATGGGGCTCACACGGCATGTAACCCCAAGTCAACCCCAACCGATCACACAAATGTTCTCAGGTACAAACAACCACATGTACCTCCAATAATTCCCATATACTCCCAAAGTATACCATGTTCCATCCCAAATGCTATTGTGCACACGGAACCCAATGTCAATGTGAAGGCGTAACGTAAAAACTCCAACTTGCCACCTCATTGGCCCAGGCACATCCAACTACATCTCTTCAAGCATATACTTCACTCACACAGGAGTGAACACGATCACACACTTAGGGTCTGCTACAAAAATGGTAGAAGAACTGTCACCGGGGAACCTTCATATTTCCACATTTAACAAGATTGAATAAGAGTCTTCGATCACTTGAACAGATTATACCTTTTTAATCCTCTCGGAAAAACATGTGAGATTGACTACATACTCGCCTCCAAAGGATATCCGATGGAAAAGTCACCAACACCTCTTTATGCATGATTGATGTCCCGTGATCCCGAGCCTCAGCCCTGAAAACAGCTGGGTGCATCACACCATTGGATCCCCTTAGAAAAACACATAAAAAGGATAGCTTACATGAGTGGAACTATTATCTGGAGAAAAAGATGCATTCTGGCACACCACACACGAGTGGTGCTACATGGGACCCGCATCCCGGTCCCGAAGCACAAAGAACGGATCACACCATTGCGATCCTCTTGAAAAAGTACACAAGTTTGATGAATCACTTGTCCGAAATGGACACCCAGTGATAAAGCTGGAAATCACCGCCAACTCTCAAAACAGCCCCCATGGGGCCCGCACCATCGTGTGGAATTAAAGTGGGTGGAGTTCTCCAATGCAATGCCCTCAGAAAAAAACCCAACAACTACTGCTCGCACGCCCCGAATGGACGTCCTAAAAAATGTTACAAAACGCTGCTAACAGCTCAACAGACTAGTTGTGGGGCCCATGCCTCAACTCCAGTTTCAATGCCCGAAACCACACTGGAAAACTATGGCTTGACGCCAGGATCACAATGCCACTAACAGCGCTCAAAAAGGACATCAGATGTGCCTGCGCTGTCCAACTCCCGGAAGAATGCCCGTCCACTTAACGGTCGTGTTTCACCCCCAAGCCCCTCATAATGAGAATTAAAAACTCCCATACCATTTCAAAATATTCGTCTCAATCCAAAGATCGCATCACCATAGACGGCACGCAAATCTGACATCTAGTTTGCCAAAAAGGGAATTTCAGTGTTGATGGACCGAAACAGGGTGGGCTGGGCCGGTTCGGTCAGCCCACCCACTCCCTGAACCGGCGGTCCGTGGTTCACTGCGCGGACCGCCCGTCCAAATCCAGACCAGCTCGGCCAGTCCGGCTTTTTCCAACATGGACCCACACTTTGCGGGTCTGCTCCACACACAGGGGTCGCGCGACGTCCCAGGTACCCGCGTCTTGCCCGCAGGCTTGGCCGACCGGCACCTCTCCCGTGACTATTCCTGAGGAGCGCCCACCTGAGGAGACTCCCACCGCCATCCTGGAGGCGCTGAAGCCCGCACCTCGGGCTAAGCCTACCCCACACCGCCTAGATCCACCGCCGCCTGGACCTCGCCGGACCGCTGAAAAACACGCAAAAAAACTCTTGAAACTTCATCGGAAAGTTGCGGATGCCCCGTAGCTCAGAATTCTAATCCAAAACATGCATTGAAAAGATCATAAAAAGAGATATGCAGTTATGAGATTATCTCAAAGATAAAGAAGCAATTCGACGCAAGTATTTAAATTTGAAGAAGGTTGTGGGAATTAAATCGGTAAAAACCCCAGCCTACCTCGATGGGCGTAGCCCGACGCTTCACGAAGGGTCTGGCAGAGCCACCACACCTTTCAGGAGAGAAGAAGCTTGATGTTGGATGGCTTTGTCCTTGAGAGAGCTTCTCCTAGGAGAGGATTAAGGGGAAGAAGTAGGGTGGATGTCAAGTTTAAATAGAAACACTTAAAGCCCCTGCTCCGTAGGCCCCGTACCTAAACCCTCTGTGGGGTCAAGGTTAAGCCTCCCCTATGGAAAACACCACCTCCTAAGCACAACGGTGGTCTCAAAATTTTAATCTAAGGCCCCGTTCAAATGTTATTAAACTCAGCGCCTGAGGACTCCAAATTACTAAAATGCCCCCAGGGCCATTTTTCACTGACGGCCCGCGCCCGTGAAACATACACCTCTCCTAGGGTAAACGACATGCTCCAGACTCAACAACGCCATCAGTTTTCCAATAAGATCCACCGCTTAAGAGATACTTGAGTTTAAGCATTAAAAAAATAAATTAATTATTCATTTTATCCGTTTAACGTTCCAGAAGTGAGTGAGGGATCCAAATGCCACACACCGACATGATTTATGTCGTTCCTAGGGTAAAAACACCATTTCAAACCCATCAGTACACTCAGATTTCTGCTCCGAATCATCGTTTTGGTGTTATCCCATTTATTTGGTGCTTCCAGTGTGAACACACTGAAAATTTAATTCTGACCTCACCAGGGCTCGGAATCGCACGCCGTCTGAAGACGCTGCTTTGGAATAATATCAAGAATATTCTAAAGTCCTTTATAGCCAAAACTGGGTTCTTACATCATTCCCTCCTTTAATATTTTTGTCCTTGAAAAGTCAAATTTAGTAAATAACTCAGGGTACTAATCCCGCATCTGGCTCTCCCATACCCAGAAGAACTCATGCACAGTTCTGCGGCACCATACACAGACCAAAGGATTTGATCTATTCACGTGAGGTCTTCCCTCACCGATGTTGTGCATAGGAGAACACACACTTATTCTCGATTGAGTCACATGGAAGACATCGTTCAAACACTCTATACTTTTGGGTTAGGGAAAGGCGGTAGGGAACCTCGCCATCCCTTTGCACGGTCTCAAACAGCCCGAAGGCTCTCAGGGGTAGCTCACCCCCGACCGAACCCCTAAGTCGCACACCATGACTGGAATCATCGCCTGCACCTGGGAGAAGACCCAGTGATTCCCTCCTTCAAAATATCCAAATGGTGAAACACCCAAGAATATCTGGTCACGCAAGGTTTCACAGTCGATGTCTCACAACCAATACCCTCTTACCTGCTCAGAAGCGATGGAGTCAACACCATCGACTAAAGAAAAGGTCCTATGCCTTTTTACCTTACCAACACAAGGCCATGCCGGCGCCCCACATCAACCTGGTAACAACTCAAAAAAGCAGCATGGAGAAAATAATTTCACACACAGAGTCCAAAAATTTTACTTCAAAAAGTAGAAGAGCTGTAGAGCGTATCTCTTATCACCTCATGCTCCACAGGATCATAGACATCCAAAGCTCGCAGCTGTCCGCAGTCCCAACTGTCATCTCCCAGAGCCTGACGTGGACTTCATAGGTTTGATGGGAACACCTCATAATGTCGTTCCCCACTACCATTTTCTCCTGCTCCTCTGCTAGAACCACCTCTACAGGTACTACTCCGATCACGGCACTACCTCCGTCGTGGCGGCGCACCTACTGCCTACCCGAAGCTCTCCTCATGCCTGGTCATGCAGTCTCGTGCCAGTTGTCCTCGCCCATCTCAACCATAGCACTGAATCTCTTTGGGCAGCACGGGTGCCCTCCGGTTCCATTTTGGCGTAAAACCATGGCCCTCAGTCCGGTTGTCAGAAAGCCACCTGCATCGAGGTTCTGCTTGCCGACGCCCGCTAGCAGTAACAGATGTCTTGGCTCCAACGTGCCTGCTGCCACCACCAAATCTAGAACGTGATAGGAATCTCTCTGTAAATAGTTCATGTTCTAGCACCCCGACATATGTAGAAATGCCCAAGGGTACTATGACAACACAAATATATCAGCGGAGACCCTGCTCAAACTTCTGCGCTTGGATATTGTCGTCATGGACCAAGTCAAGGTAAAAGTGTGCACGGTCTACAAAACTAGCCGCATACTCAGCCACCGTCACCATCCCTGCTAAAACTGCAGGATCTCTTGAATCTGAACAGAGTTTAAGCAGGAGGGGAAAAACTCCTCATGAAACAACAACTAAATGTTTCCCCACGAAAGTGATGACTCATCATGAAACTGAGTCAGCAGACTCCACCAACGCTAAGATGCTCCGAGGAAAAGGTTGGCGGCCAAATCCACCATAAGATCTGATGGCATCTGCACAAGCCAGAAATGGAGAACCATTGCCTCGAGCCAAACCTCTGCTACCTGAGGGTCAAACTCACCACCAAACCTTAACGGTCTCTGCCGCATGAACTTGTGGAGTGTGCTCAAACTGCACTCATGCTCAGTCTGCTCTGCTGAAGCTGTCTGCTGCTCAACAGGTACGAGTGATACTACCATACCACCCGGAGAGAGGGGCTCGCAAGATGTGTCCGGGACTAAGGCTTCATATATCACATGGTCGTCGTCACAAACCAAAGCTGGTATCCTGGATGGCTGTCTTTGCGGAAACATCCTGAATATTATCAAGGAGTGTCGTGGTCAGATGACCATATATGTATATAACAGTAACTACAATGGGGAGCTGACTCAATAAGGACAGTCAAGACTCAATCCTATGTGATGCACAAATCAATTTTTCCCTGTAATGTGTCTCTCAGCATGCCGAGTCGACAAGAGGGTTATCAGGGTCCTAGTGAATGGATACGTCAGCTGTCGCACCATCACTGGACTCCCTGGCCTGAGAGCAGCTATCGAGACATGTTAACACTATTTCCCTAAATCCCAACCAATTCCTTTTTAGGGATGTCCGAACAACTTCCAAAGGAACAAACAACATTTGATACAAATGTTTCACGACCCAACCCTACCTGGGCTTGAGCAGAAACTACCCCAGGCCCGCCTCCATAGGCCAGGGGCTGCCGACCAGTGCCGAAGGCACAATAACTCGGGGAGGCCTTTTCCTATGTAATTGTACACACACACGCAACACACTCAATGAAAAAGTGCAGAGTAAAAAGAAAATCAAAGTACCAACTTCTATAGATAACCAACAAATGTGCATCGACCTCTAAATAGTACAAAGTATAAGATAAAGGTAAACTAAAAAGGAAAAAGGGAAAAACACGCGCCGAACCAAAAAAGTTCCACAACCCGGTAAAATGTAAACCAAAGAAAATAGGTTAGAGGGTCCCACACCTAGAACTCGACTACGACCACCACATGTAGTCCAAGCTCCCGAACTCTTACGCTCCACTGTAGCCACGACCATCCCATCCGTCATCTGCAGGTGCACACCAAGTGCAAGAAAATCCCAAGCATGGGTGAGTACAAAAATACACAGTAGGATACCCCAAAGGCTCGAGAGAGAAAAAACGGAGGTACCAAAGGTTGAGCAGTAGATCAAATAGGGAAATGTAAAGGAGTACAATAAGGAGTGTAGTAAAGAGTATAATAGAGATTCCAGCTCAACCCAACAAGAGAAAGGAGATAGACTCGTCCAGAAACAAGGTGATGGAAACGGTGAGAAGATGAACTTCTTTTCGAGTCTTCGATCCCTATAACAGGAGAGTAGACTCATCCGGCCATGAGAAGCTAGACATATAAATCATGTGGCGTACCCCGTGCGTCTTCACCTATCCTAGAAGGAGAGTATCCAAAACCCAAGGAGTGGGTACTGGAACAAGGTATATACATATCCATATGCTCAATCAAGAAGCCTGAAAACGATCATAAGGGGATGTCCATCCCGTAGCTCAGCCTAAGAAAATGAGTAGCCAACATCCCCAGAAGTAAACACCATCAATGCCCAATATCCCGACGTCTGCCCCGAACTGCAAGTCAAGGGGCTCAAATCACCGCACCTCGACATTATCCTCTTCGGGCGGCACTGACTCACCCGCATGGTTTAAGGTCGTGTCACAAGGACGCATCTCAGTGGGGAAATCAACCATCGTACTTGAGAGTTCTAGGGAATGTCAAAACACACCTTGTCACTACCCCGCAGTTGAATGGTCCCATCAATGTCGATAGGCGACCCCCTACACAGCCCCATTGGAGGGGAATCCCTGGAAGTTGATGGGTTCCCACTAGAGGGAGACCCAATAAGAGTCTACGAGTGCCACACTACTCAGTCCCGTAAAAAGGTAATCCGCTAGAGGGAGACCCGACTAAAGTCATCGACGAGTCCCAATGCCTAGTCCAGTAGAAGGGTACTCTACTGGAGGGAGGCTCGGAACCATCATCGGGGACCACTTCCCAACCCTGCTGAAGGTAAACCCGGCATCAGGGACCACTTCCTAGCCTTGCTGGAGGTAAACTTGGAATTAGGGACCACTTCCCAGCCCCACTAGAGGTCAACCAAAAACCGTTCTTGTCATACCTACTAGATGGTAATGCTCGGCGAACACTACTGTGCTGGCCACCCCTGCTGGATGGTAACTCACTGGTCATACCTACCGGATGGTACTACTCTGGCCATCCCTGTTGGGTGGTACCCCAGTGGCCAGCCCTACTATAATCAATCTCTTGGGTAGAGGATCAGTGCCTGCTTAATGTGTTGGTCACACCGAATCCATAAGAACTCAACCATGGAACACGAAGCAACTCTGTTGGCCAAAGCATCGAGAACAGAACTAGGGGAAAACCACTCAACCCTGCTGGTCGAAACCATCGTGAACAAGGCCAGGGGGAAACTCAACACTGCCGATCAACAAATGATAACAGAACATGGGGAAAACTCAACCCTGATGGTCAATAACTAAGACAGAACTAGGGTAAGACTCAACCCTGCTGGTCAATAGTCGAGAACCAAGGAACCCACATCATCGCGAGAGGTCAAAAGTATGTAAAGCAGAACAAGACACACACATGGGGACCACACAACGTGTGGCCCCAAGTCAAACACAACTGAGCGCACCGACTTTATCAGGTAAAAACAAGCACATGTACCTCCAAGAATTCCCATATACTACCAGAGTATACCACGTTCCAGCCCAAAGGCTATCGTACACACGACACCCGACGTCAATGCGAAGGCGTAACGTAACAACTCCAACTTGCCACATCATTGGCCCAGGCACGACCAACTACATCTCTTCAAGAATATACTTTACTCACACAAGAGTTCACGCGATCACACACCAAGGGTATGCTACACACACGGTAGAAGAACCTCTACCAGGTCACCTTCATATTTCCACATTTAATAAGATCATGTAAGAGGCTCAACTTGCCTGAACAGATTACATTGTTGTAATCCTTACATAAAAACATGAATAATCGACAAATTACTCACCTCCAATGGATATCTGATGGAAAAGTTTCCAACACCTCTTTAAGCCTGAACGACGTCCCATGATCATGAGCCTCGGCCCCAAAAACAGTCGGGTTTATCGCACCATTACGATCCCCTTAGGAAAACACGTCAAAAGGACTGCTTACATGAGTGGAACGGATATCCGAAAAAATATGCATTCTGGTGCACCGTACACGAGAGGTGCTACATGGGACCCGCATCTCGTTCCCGAAGCACAACAAATGGATCACACTGTTGTGATCCTCTCGAAAAATTACTCAAGTTTGACTAATCACTTGTCCAAAATGGACACCTGGTGATAATGCTGGAAATCACCACCAACGCTCAAAATGGCCCCCATGGGGCCTGCACCATCATGAAGAATTAAAGTGGACGGATTTCACCATTGCAATGCCCTCAAAAAAACACCCAACAATGACTGCTTGCACGCCCCAAACAGACGTCCGACAAAAAAGTTACAAAATGGTGCGAACAGCTCAACAGACGGGCCATGGGGCCCATGCCGCATCTCCGGTTTCAAAGCCTGAAACCACATTGTAAAACATTGGCTCGATGCCAGGGTCGTAAGGTCGCTGACAGCGCTGAAAACAAACATCAGATGTGCCCGCGCTGTCCAAAACAAGAACTCCCAGAAGAACGTCCGTCCACTTAACGATCATGTTGTGCCCCCATGACCCTCTTCTCCGGAATTAAAAACTCCCGAAACCATCTCAAAAAGTTTGTCTCGATCCATGGATCACGTCACTACAGACGGCACGTGAATCCAACACATGGTTTTCCAAAAAGGGGCATTTTCAATGTTGATGGACCGAAACAGGGTGGGCCAGGCCGGTTCGGCCGTCCCACCCACTCCCTGGACAGGCAGTCCACGGTTCACTACATGGACCACCTCTCCACGTCCTGACTGGCTCGGATGGTCTATATTTTTCCGACACAGACCCGCACTTTGCGGGTCCACTCCACACCCCGGGGTCGCGCGACGACCGCGGTTCCCGCGTCTTACCAGCCAGCCGGCCTCTCTCCTGTGACGCCGCCTGAGGAGTGCCTGCCTGAGGAGACGCCCACCGCCATGCCGGGGCCGTTGACGCCCACACATCCACTTTAGCCCATGTCGTGCCACCTGGATCCGCCACCGTGCCACCACCTAGACCTCTCCGGACTGCAGAAAAACACCAAAAAAAACTCCCAAAACTTCATCGGATAGCTGCGGACACCCCGGTGCCCGGAATTCAAATCCGAAACATGTGTTGGAAGGCTCAGAACAAGGTATAAGAAGTTATGGGATTCTCGCGAAGATCAAGATGCAATTAAATGCATATAGATAAATTTGAATAATGTTGCAGTAATTAAAACGGTAAAAACCTGAGCCTACCTCAATGGGCGCAGCTCGATGCTTCACAAAGGGTCTGGTGGAGCCGTCGCACCTTTCCGGAGATAAGAAGCTTGAAGTTGGTTGGATTATTCCTTGGTTGAGCTTCTTCCAGGAGAGTATTATGGGGAAGGAGGGTGTGGGTCAAATTTAAATATAAACACTTAATCCCACCCACCCCGTAGGCCCCGTACCAGAACCCTCAGCGGGGTCGAGGTCAAGCCTCCCCTAGGGAAAAAACCACCTCTAGATCACAAAAGAGGTCTCAATATTTTAAACTGAGGCCTCGTTCAAAAGTTATTAAAATCAACGCCTGAGGCCTCCAAATTATGAAAACGCCCCAGGGCCATTTTATACTGACAGTCCGCACCCACGAAACATACACCTCTCCTAGGGTAAATGGAACGCTCCGGACTCAACAATGCACTCGGTTTTCCAATATGTGCCACCATTTTATAGATACTTGAGTTTAACCATTAAATGAATAAATTAATTATTTAATTTATCCGTTTAACATTCCGGAAGCGAGCGAGGGGTCCAAACGCCCCTCGTCAACATGATTTATGTTGTTTCTAGGGTTGGAACCCCATTTAGAACCCTTCTGTACACTCAGATTTCTAATTTGAAGCAAAGTTTAGGAGTTATCCCATTTATTTGGCATTTCCAGTGTGAAGGCATTGAAACTTTAATTCCGGCCACACTGGGGCTCGGAATCGCACGCCGTCTGAAGGCGATGCTCTGGAATAATATCAAGAATATTCCAAACTCCATTATAGCTGAAAAACTTGTTCTTAAATGTCTTATAGGTGAAAATGTTATATATTTATATCATGTAATAAGTAAATAAATATTTGGAAAATGATAAATTAAATGTTGTTTTGTGGTACATAAATTTTTATTTAATTTTTTTTAATAATTTATTGTTTTAAAAAACTTTATATTCATAATATAGATTCATTAATTAATATTTTCTTATTTTATGATTATAATATTATATTATGTTACCTTAATTATTATTTCAAAGTGTTATAAGATCAGTTATATTTTTAATGTTTGTATTTTTCGAATAAATAATAATTTTAATTAAAAATTAAATATATCATATTTAGAAAATTTTTTCTACAAGATGTGTTTCATTTATAAATTTTACATAATTAAAAATGTTTAGTATCTAATTTATATATTTTTCTGAATGTCTTGAATATACGGTGAATAATGAATTATGATAATTTACGATATAAGCTAGACACATAAATTATTGATTCATATATGATTAATGGGTGATGTAAGACCATAATATTGAACTCTATATAATTATTTTAATATATTTAGTGATAATTCTACAACTATTAATAGTCTTGAGAAAAAATAATAAATTAATGAATAAAATAATAAAAAACACTCCTTTAATAACCTATAAATACCACCCTCACAACCTCTTACCCTCGCACTTCAAAAGCATGTATATTGTTTAATTTCTTTCCCAATTACCTTCATAAGACTCTTACCCATGTCCAAGACCAACTGGTCTCACTAAAATTACAAAACCGAGTTCCTTTAAGAGGTTCTCACTTACATGAATTCAAGAGGTAAAATCCCCTATCTTTTTCTTTTATTTTCCTTTTAATTTATTTAGTTTTCTTATTCTCTCCTCACCCACCCTTTTCCAATTACAATTAAAACTATAGTATCTTATATATAATATATTTTTATTATGTTTATGTATAAATTAATCATCAAAATCCTTCTTCTCTCCCTTTTATTATAAAAATGAGAATAATTGTCTATGATGTGTCGATTTATCATCAGTATGGACGATACACATTCATTTTCCATTATCACCTTCATGGCATGTCATAAAAGAATTATTATTGCCAAATATGATTTTATTATACATTTTAAAAAGATATATAATTTTCTATAACCAATATATAAAAATGATATTAAATATAATGATATCAGTTCGTGATGGTTGTAAGAACTGCCTAAATAAATTAAATCATTTCCCTTAATGTTTTCTCTAATGACTCTTCCCCATATAATAAAAAATGGTATATATTATAATTTAAAATTATAGAAACATAATAATTTTAATATATTTCACTTATAGAGTTTTGTTTCTATTTTTCAAGAAAATCCATATTGAACAAACCATGGAAACCATGAAATAAACTCACCCGTAACAGTGAAAATACAAAATATTATTAATAAGTGGTTGGAAATATCTTACATTAAGAAAATTTAAGGAATTATTAATATGAATAAGGTTCTTTAATATATTAATGAAACTCTTTAAACCATTTTGTATGAGGTTTTAACATGTTTTATGTAAGGAAATCTAAAGTTGGGGGACTTTTCTTTAAAAATACCAATTAAAATATATATTGTTAAAAAATTCAAAAGGAATATTTTTTGAGATGAAATTATACTTATTTTTTGATTACTGTCTGGTTAATAGGATTTATTTTGATAAGTGTGGGATCTATATATCCATCTAATGCATTGGTTATGTTTGAAGTTGACCACATTGGTTATTCCAAGTGTAAGAGTGATGGTAAAACAATAAGATAGCTAGAGGTTTAAATTGTAATGTAGTCATGAGGGTTACAAATAATAGGGTACCTATAAGGGTTACAATATTATGTATGAAATTTTTCAAGTTACCTAAATTTTTTATTTATGTATTCTATGTTTTATTTAAATATATTATTTTCACATGTTATGTATACGATACTTTATGGGTGAGAAGCATGTCTTTGTGAAAATTATTTCATATGTTTATTAGTATTCATGGACTAATGATTTAATTTCACTTATTTCCCTTATTAATATTTTTGTGATCATCCAAAGATTTTAAAATTTCATTCACAAGGTTTAAGGATGGTTAAGTGATACGAAGAATCAAAGTTGATGGTTGTGATAATTTTTCTTGAAAATATTTCACTTTTTATTAAAAACTTTTGTATTTTGGAAGAAATGGATTTTGTTTTATTAGTACCCACTTTTTATCATTATGGGTCGATATGTATGAATTATGATATAATTGTATAAAACTCTAAACTGAAAATATCTGTGTGAAAGTAATAAAGTGAATTCTAAAATAATTTACTAATTTAAATAATTTTTAACGTCGAGTCATTATAACTATAATATCTACTTTATTTGATATAGGTGACCCACACTTTTCATATATTTATCTATCTTGGAAATTCCCAGTCAATAAATACATTGTTATTATGATGTAATGCCCATTGATAAACTGTTGCGAGTAAAATCAGACGTCACACACCAATGTAGGTACTGTCCCACTGAGGATGGAAGTCACCCTTTCTTGTGGGACCTCTTTATTGTTGAGATAATAGGATTTTATTTCATTCTAATGATTGATTGGTTGGTTCCATGTCATTCCATTGTATACTTATATCTCTGAAGGGTATCATTTACATCTCTATAGGGAATCATTTTTCTAGAAAAAGGTGATTGGGATATCTGGGATATAATAGATGGACATGATCATCATGGGAGAGGTGGAGTGACGACATATTTTTTTAATATCTTGATGAAGGATTTAGGTTTAAATCATGATGAATTCCCTTCGGTAGTAGCTCATTTTTGTGATGTCGTTCCAAAATATTTTTATAGCATACCTCCTGATAGAGAGAGGTAGAGTTTATGATCAAACTTGTTCTAATAGTAGCTTCAGTGTCCAATCTACGATACATGATGACACCTACTGAGGGACATGAGCTCAAGTGGTAGTTAGTGGACTTTGATGCCAAAGGATTTATACAGACTAACACTTCCCATAGGGGTCTGTCCGTGATTTTTTTTCTAAAAAGTCAGATTGGATCCTTCATCTATGAATGTATTACTAATGTTTGAACCAATTTAAAGGCATGAACTGGAATCCATTTCCCCTAATAGATTACCACTATGACCATATCTGATGATCTAGGGTATTTTCTAAGATTGACCTATGGTCGGGTTATCATCAGGTGTGGGACAGTCCATCATACATACCTTTTACAACTTTCTATAGCATATATGGCCTATATGAGTGCCTTTTTATGCTATTTGGTATTAAAAATGAACCTGTTGTTTTTATTTATCTAATGAATAGTTTTTTCACCCAAATATGGAATCCATTATCATAGATTTTGTGGAAGACATCTTGGTGTACTCTCATACTCGAAGCGACCATACTAAGAACCTTCAAATCATTTTGAGTTCACTGAGAGAGAATCAACATTATACCAGGGATGCTAAGATCCACTTATTGATGAAAAATATTCATTTCATGGGTCATATGATCTCAAAATCATAAGTATCTGTTGACCCAAAGTAGGTTACTACTGTGTTTTCCTAGGAAAATCCCAAAAAAGTGTTTGATATATAGTGTTTCTTGGGGTTGGATGGATATTACAGGCATATCATACACGAACTTTTACACCATTATTCACCTATTACTGGTCATAAAAGAATGGTTTCAAGTTTATATGGTCATTAGAGTGTGACAAAGCGTTTCAAAATAAAAAAGGGAGGCTTGTCTTGGAACATATTTTTATTCTTCCAGAACCTAGACAATGATGTACAGTGTTCTGTGATGCATTAGAAATCAGCCTAAGAGAAGTGATGATGCAAGAGGAAACTGTTGTTGCATATGAATCTATGTATTTGAAGCTTTATGAAACATATTAACTGAAACATGATCTTGAGCAAACATCAGTTGTCAATTCCTTATATTTTGTAGACACTATCTGTTGGGTGATAGAAATAGGGTTTATATAGACCAGAAGAGTCTCAAATATACATTTAAACAGTGTTACTTGAATATCAAACAATGATGAATGGAAGAATATATTTAGTCCATCAATTTTGATCATACCTATATTCCTGGAAAAGAAAATTTGGATGCGGATGTGATGATTTGGAAAAATCAAGCATATACTCTGCATGAAGCATGTAATGAATGGAAATTGATGGCTATATTTTATAATATATATCTAGAGTTTCTTGACATTCACCAACAGTCTTATCTCTTATCCATGATATTTATATCTTCCATCATTGATAAGGTGAAAAACATGCTATTTTCTTATCATGGAGGCTTGGTTCTCTGTGAGAGTATTTTAGGAGGTAACTCACTTTGGGATTAGTATATAGAAAGATGAAAAATCCTGTATATACATCAGGATGTCTAGGTAACTATAGATATGACAGAGGAGATGATGTAAGAATACCACACATCATAGTGGGTTGTTCATCCAGGAATCTACAAGATATATTTTGAAATGTAATGCTAGTATTGGTGTCATGGGATGAAACATCAAATAAAAGGCTTTATCACAACATTTTCCACCTATATTTAGGTAAATCTAGAGCACTACAGACTTATAGGATTGTTACATCCACTTCTAGTCCCATAATGGAAATCGGAATATGTTTCTATGGATTTAGTTACTGAATTACCTAGGTAACATAGAGGTAGAAATGATGCATGGGTTTTCATTTAAAGACTAACAAAATTAGTCCACTTCATTCATATCTAGGAGACTTTCTATATTGATGATCTGGGAAGAATTTATATCTATGAGATCATAAGAATACATGGGGTCCCTCACACTATTATTTTAGATAGGGAATATTATTTCATGTCTCAGTTCATTAAGGGGTTGTATAAGGCTATTAGTGTATAGGTGCTTCAGAGAATGGCCTTTCACCCTCAAACCAATAGATAGTCTGAATAGAGTATACATGTTCTATAGTACATGATCTTAGAATTTTTCCTTAATTACAATAGTTATTTTTAGGATCATATCCATCTCATCGATTTCGCTTATAATAATAGCCTTCAGTTGACAATTTAGATGGTGAGTCCTTGTATGGTAGGTTGATCCATTCACACCAATTATGGCTAGAGCGCGGTGAGGAATCCCTACTATGTTATTCTCTAATGCAAGAGACTTTGGAGCATGTTCATCTAATAATAATGTGTATGTATGATGCTCAATATATATAGAAATCATATGATGGTCTCCATCGAATACATATGGTGTTTGTGGTTAGGGATGGTGTTCTCTTATGGGGATCACCCTGGCTAGGTCATAAGTTGATATAGAGAAAAGGAGAGCTGTGAACATGCTTTTTTAGGCCATTTGAGATTATAGAGAGAGTCATAATGGTATCCTATCTCTTTTTACTAACTCATATGTACCATTACATACATTATATCTTCCATGTTTCAAAGCTTCACCGGTATCACGTCAACCCATCTCACATATTTGATCCCAATGAAGTAGATATAGGTTTTGATTCTACATTTAAGGGGTATCCTATACCCATTCCTGACTAGAGAACAAATAATCTCTAAGGAAAATCCCTCTAGTACGGGTGCTATAAAATCACAGATATGTACAAGATGATACATGGGTGTGGGGCATCAACGTGCATGCCAAGTGAAAAAATTTGTTCTTAGACAATGTTTATCTACCCTAAAAGGTGAACTTGGAGGCATGTTCATTTAAAGGGGGAGCATTGTATGAACCTATTTTTCATTTATGTATGGATTCATTAATGTTTTTGTCAAATTCCCTTTTAAGGACCTAATATGGGTGCCTAATGAGTTAGAAATGGCCTTTAGGGTGTCATGGGCTTGTTTAGATCCCACAATCCATCCTTTTTGTTAAAATATTCTGGTCGAATGGTTAGTGTAAACCATACAAGGTATGACACATGGTTAGTTTTAACCATGTGAGACTGGACAATGGGATGGAATAGGGGTAACAGTTTGATCCAACCATGCACATTGTGCGATATAGATGTTATAATGATTTTCTCTTTTTAACAAAGAATTTTTACATGGTTGGAACATGGTTTCCCTAATCATGCATCCTAACCATGCACTATTCCATTATCCATAGATTCCCTTTCATGGTTTTCTCATTATTTGGATAACTATGAAGCCAAACCATGTGAAGTATATATTTGGTAAAATTTAACAATTTTCCCTTAAATTATGTTTTAAATCTACCTCTCCTCTCATTTTAGTTTTCAAAAATAGGAATATCCTATTTTCCCATTTTAAGATCAAAAGTTAGCTATTCTAGATTTTTAAATGTATCTCCCATCCAGATTTTGAATCAATCATCATTCATCTCATTGTATCTGAACTAATATGTCCATAATTCATTTTCAATGTTTTTTCATTCTTATTCCATTTAAATACATTATTTAGATTTAGGTTCATATTCCCCAATTTCTAGACATTGATATTTTCTTCATATCTACTCTGATCCAAGGCAAACTAGAGGCTGATATTTGATGAGGATAGTCATACAAGTATGAGGTAGGTGGTTTATAACTCACCCCTCAAGATTCATCATTTTATAAATTGTATTGTAGTCAAACCGATTTCATCCATAGTGATTTGTCAAATTTATATTCCTTTCTTATGGTCATTAATACATTGTTCTATGACCCTTGATATAATTTTTATTCTTGGTTAGTGGTTATTTCCACAACTTCAACCATCCCATGTAGGGAGATTTAGAATAATTGTGAATTTAGTATTTTCACACATTTGAGCCACCGTTCGGGTGTTATTGAGTTTGACCATTCTAATGGTAACACACTATATATTAAATAAATGTTCAATTTTGAATTGACCATGTCAAGTACCATGTATTCTAACAACTTGACCCATCCAAGGTAAGTGAATAAATTTGATTAATAAATGTTAAATGAAATGGCATGTATATCATATGTAATTGAATTGGATTAGTTAATATTAAATGAAATGCATGTAGTTTTTCATCCATAGAAAAATCTTTTGATGTTTTTAAAGATAAAGTAGAGATCCTAGTTACTAAATACCAAATGCCTTAAATAGTTCCATTCAACTTGGCCTTGTCACACTAATAAAAGGCAATTCTTCAACCTCTTCATTTTATTAAATGGAATGACCATAACTTGGATTAATTAATTAAATGAATCTAATGTAAGGTGTCAAATTATACATATGGAAATTTATATCATTATAGGAACTATTTTGACTCGATCCCACCATGGTTTTCTAGGGGAATTCCTTGAGGACCCATAGATTCCATTTTGATTCAAGGATATCAGTTTCTTTTGTTGAGGCCCAAATTTGAACATGACCCTTGTATATAAGTGTATTCCTAGTATAAAATCATAGGATCCATTATTTACTATTATAGGATTCCTTTGATACACTCCTTGTAATAATCATGGATTCAATGAATATAGTGTTCCTGGATTACATCATCGGTACTAGACATAACTGATCCCATTTTACCTAGGATGTATTCTTGAACTCGATTTTATAATACTGTTGTAGAATTCCTAGGATGATTCTCCTTGGATAACACTCTTACCTGTTATCAAGGCTGTACTAACTACTAAGTTAGAGACCCTTCAGGTCTTGGTTTCTTTTGTTATTACATTAGAACCCTTTCATTATAAATATCCTCACAGGTTTCCTTGTTATATCTATGAACTGTAAATATTACTATCATTAGGTGATGTCAGTGATGTCTATACCTCATGAAAAATAAAAATATAAATATAAATATAATTAATAAATTAACTATTTTGATGTTCAGATACAAGTTAGTTTCTAAAAGTGGTGCTTGGGTATTTAAGTTACTATATAGGTTTGGTTTTATATATGAATTATTTCACAGTTTTTAGTTTATATTACATGGAATTGATGTTATAGAATCTATTGGTTGTAGCCTACTAAGATTTATCTCAGACCCTATTTGGGATCCTTTGGTACCTGGAAAGACTACATTTATGTATATGTTGACAATGATTTGCATCCAAATTTGGAAACATTATTTCTTAGGATGGATCTAGTAGATGATGACCAAGTTGAAGTTTGGGATTCTCGGGATAGTTTTTATTCCATTTTTCTACATTTTTATAGAATTCATGTCTACTTCTTCTATACCTATTTCTCATATTTCTTGACAAATTACATATCATCATCATCTTTTTTATATTTGTATCTATTATACTAGTTGTTTTAGTTATTTTTAATGTTTTCTCTTTTCACCGTTATCAGATTACATGTATTCCTTCCAATATTTACCTGTGTCTGATATTGTTCTTTTGTGTTACACTCTGGTAATAAGGGAATAATCTCTCCACAAAAAATCCTAGGAACTTGTTGCAAGTCGATAGCCTCTGGTGTTTAAGGAGATGAAATTGATACCATGTGAACAATTGGGCTTAAGGAACCTTCAGGGGAATCTGAGTCTAGGAATTCACATTATTATCCTATAATATAAGGATTTTATGTGATTATTTAGACTCAAGTTAAGGGAATTTGTCTCAATTTCCACTTATTGAGGCATAATTTGTTGTTATACACCCAAAATACATTAAAAGGTGTATAAAAACCCCTTTGACCTATCATGTCATTAATTTATTTGTTATTATCTCATTTAATGTTTTATTATTTTAATTCTTTAATGAGGATTATTATTTAAATGTTCAATATATTTTGGGACACTTTGAATTTTGAAATATTAAATTGAGAAATATTTTACTTCTTTTCAATATTCATAAAATTAATTTACATATTAATTTATTTGGATATAAAAGTATTATAATGTAAATTTTATATCTATTTTTATTTTCATTCAATGGTTTTAAAAATGAATCCTCTTTACATGTTTTATATTGAATGTTTTGATGAATTATAAAAGGAATGTTCAATTCATAACATAAATAGAGAAAACGACTTTTCCACCACTGTGACTATTATTTAATTTCTATACTCGTTTAAATTATGAAATTTTTTCTTAAATGTAAAAACCATTTAATTGTTTTTGGGTTTTGTGGTATTGAGAAATTTTTTCTAATGAAAATATAGTTTTGGTATTGAAAATGGGGTTTTAAAAGACAATGGTATTTTTATCCGAAATATTTTTTTCATGTCGGATTAATAAAAGTTTTTGAAATGGGTTTATGGTGAAAGTATTATATTAATGATATGGTACTTGATAATTATATAAAATTGGTGATCCTGATAAATCTTATACCTGGGGTGACCCGGATAGCACTGGATAAGCCAGTTATAGCTTAACATGGTGTGACCCAGATAGTGTCAGGAAAAATCGTTAAATATTTACATGTCGTAGCCCATATGTGAACATGTTAGCCCATTACATATTAACATTGGTAGTCATAGATAGACATGGTTAGTCCTATAATAGATTAATTGTAAGTCATCCATATTATTATTACTATTGAAAGTGTTTTGAATTGGTTTTGAAAAGGTTTTATGTATATGTTTGTTTAAGTCACATAATAGAGTTTTAATTTTTTATTATTTGTTTTAATGATTTGATTTAGCAAAACTGTGTGTTATTTTCATGTGAATTTTTTTATTATATATTATAAAAGATATTTTCTGTTAAAAATATTTGTTATTTGATTTTTTATGTATTTATGGAACTAACGGTTTCCTTTCTTTTAAAATACCTTAATGAAATTTTGTGCTCATCCCATGTTTTTAAAAAGTCTTTCATAGGGTTTAAGGAAAATTAGATTAAATTATGAGATCAAGGGGATAATTGAGAAAATTTTTAATAAATAGAAATAATATTTTATTTTAAAAAGGGAATCCATCTGTGAAAATAAATAGAAACTGAGTATAATTTAACACTTGTAATGTATGGGTTTATATGTTAAGATTTTATTCTAATTTAATAAAAATATAAATTTACAAGATCCTAGAATGTGAATTATAGTTTAAAATTATGATAAAATGTAATTTTTACGGATGGGTATTTATATTTATGCAAAATTTCACCCTTTAGTTGTGCATTGATAAACATCCTATATGGATATTTATTTGTAAGGGATAAATTTTTTATTCATGAATCACTAATATATCAAATGATCCATACTAAAATGGAAACTAAATCCATATATCTATATTTATTATCATTAAAAATGGTTAAAAAATTTATCCCATACACATAAATATCCATATAGAAAAGTAATACATCAATCTCTCCACTTTAATCCAATATGCAACATAAACTATTATATAAATGGTTAACATTATTATCCATCCAAAATTCAAAATTTATAATAAGGGTTATTAAATTTTAAAAAATAAACTAAAAATTAATTTCAAATATATCTTTATGTATCTCCTAATGGTCATATGAAGAATATGTGAATACATTAATTATATATTCCCTTTATCCTTGCTAATCACCAAAATTACCATAAAATGTTAATGAAAACTTTTATACCTCATAATTCCTTGAATAAAACAATAGATTATTGATAATATTCAATATATCTAATAATGATATAAACTTAATCAAGGATAATTTAAACCACTTAAAAAATCATTTATCATTTTTGAGGTCATCAATACTATCGAATTTATATTATCCACAACAATCATTACATCATCCAACATAAACTCAATTTTCTCAACACCAACAACATATTAAGGGTTATCTTCCATTAATCACGTGTTATCCATAAAATATAAAATCCATTTTCTATATCATTATTCTTATTAAAATTATTATTGATGACTGATAATGATATAATTCTTCATAACAATCCATATAAACTTAATGATTTATTTCACATAACTCATAAATTCCAATACCTAAAATCTTTTATCATTCGACTTCATTCTTAAACCATTAACCATGATTCATCATCCTATAACATAATACCTATTTCCTAAAATATCAAATATGAATCATGTATTCACATTAATAATCCAAACATTAATAATGATTATCCCAATTAACATAAACAATACTATTATAACATATTGTACTTTTCATATGTCATGTTGAGACTCTTTATCATCTATAGTATAACCATTGAACATATCTTCATTATAATTCTGTTCATCATATTTCCCCTTGAGAAATTTATTTTTATTATAATCATACTTTCCACATTTATTGATGTCATCCATTTATCGTGCCTTAGGAAAACAATAATTATCATCCACTATGTTAAATAAACTATTATTTTTTCCCTTATCAATTAAATGATATGCATTATTATTTTCTGAACTAAAAACATCGATCATTCCTTTGATACATTCCATTGATTGGAACATTATTGACATATATGAAACTGGATCATCCTTCTTATATGGTCTCCACCACTCAATCTATCTACAAACATTATCCTTCTATTCTTTGATGATTCCAAGAGTTTGTTGAGATGAAATTTTTTAATCATACATCAAGATTACTGATTGGGTATAATAAAAGTTTATTTATTCTATTCATCAAAAATTTTGGTATCTAATGAACACATTATATATAAGATTCACTGTTAACCTCATTCCTTCTAATTCACTCCATTGATGAAAAGAAAAAATAAGTGTAAGAAAAAATAATCAAATTAGGAAACCTCATAATCATAAAAATTAATTTATAATAAGTCCAAATTGTGAAACATTTTATGTAACATTAGGTTTATCCTATTTCATTATTAACAACCTTCGTTATGGTTTGTAAAGATTTAATGAATTCCAAACACATAACCCATGAGAGTGTCAAATCATGTGTGCAGTAAAGCCCATATTCAACCACTAGGTGATGATTTAGTCCAACTCAATGCACCCTATTTGGATTTATCCCAAATCCATATCGAATTATAGTGTCCAAAAAATTATGTAGTTTCTTTAAAACCACTCAATCTATTCTTCTCAAAAATTATAGGACATTTTACTATACTTGGAATCATGATTAGACTTATACATAGATGTATCTCTAGTGAAATCCTTTGAAATTTCCCATGGGATGTCAGTAATATTTTTTCATTAGATTTTCCAATGGGTAATTAGACCTATCCTATTATACAAAATATAAATACCCATGAATATCATACATAAATATTATAGTTTAATAGTCAAATATTCATTAAAAAACTTAATGATCCATGCCATAATCATTTAGGTCATGTACCTTTGGATGCTTGGATACATATTAAATAGGTCCATTTGTCCACTATGTTTTTCATAACTATAACACATACTAGAATATTATATATATTACCTTTCATCATAACATTTGGGAATAAAATCATATGAAATGGTTTTCTCATATGCCCAGTAAGGGTAAAATAAGGATATATCAATATATCATGAGAATATGTGTATAAGAACATGAAAATAAAATTTGAAAATCAGTTCTTATATATCATAAATCATACTATTTAATTATGGAATAAATATTGGTAGTTTATAAGTTATGAATCATAAAGGAATCAATAAAATTGATATATAAAAACATAACATAGACATAAAGCATATATTTTTGGAATACACATCATAATAGAAAATAATTTCCTTGTAGTTAAGGATCATTTTAAAATCTATCATAGTGGAATGGGTGAAATCCTCAGACCATCATAGTAGTCATGGGTCACTCCCAATACTATCAGAGTAGACATAGTTCATTGATGACCCATATTTACTCCCCATTTCAGGTCTATTTATTTCATGAAAAATAAATCTTTAACTAATGCATTGAAGAGATATATAGGTCCCACCATTGATACAATGATAATCAAAAATATGTATTAAAAAATATCTTTAATCATTCATCATATCAAAACCAATAAAATAAAATGGGTTCCTACTAGATTTTATCACTAAATAAAATGTACAAATGAAATATGTTTTAGAATTATTTAATCATTTCATAAAAAATAACCCATAGAAAAATAAGCGGGTTTCATTATAATTTATCATGGAATAACCTCTGTAAGATAAATAGGATTTATAATATTCTTTTCATCATAAACAAAAACCATCTGATTAAAGAATAAAAATTCTATATTTTGATCATAACCCTAGTAATGAATATGTAACATCAAAGGATTTCATCATAGATAGAAAATGTTTTGAATAATCACTGGGAAAATTAATTGAGTAAAAAAAATTCATTTAAAAACAATTTTTATAACTAAAACATTGAATATTGAAAAAATTATTTCTTACATATCTTGAGAAAAATTTACTTTTCTCTTTGAATTTTTTTAAACAAAAAAATATTAAAAAAGATTTTATAATAAAATAAACATTAAAAATTAAAATAGAATATTTACATCATTGAGTTTTCATTATTATATAAAATTACATATATTTAAAACATGTTAAATTAGAGATTTCTTTCATGTTTTTGGTACAATCCAAATAGTATTATTTTTGAAAATGAAATGATTTTTCTTTTAAAAAATATAAAAATTAAAACAATGTTATAATTTATATTCATAAACCATTTTAATAATGATATAAAAATTTCTGAAATAATTTTAAAAATCACGGTTTTGATAAAAATGGGTTCTCAATCAAAGGGTGAAATAAATACTATTTTTCTTGAAAACATTCTTTTAAAATCTTGAGTACATAAAGTGAACAAAATTAAGGTAAAATATGTATTTTCATGATGTTTACATAGTAGTATATATTTTATGAGTTTCACGAGTGATTATTCATTTTAATTCCGCATCAGATACATAATCATAAATAATACGAAAAAATGTTGATATTGTATCAAAAAACACTTAATACATTGGTAACATTGAATTGAAATCCCCATTAATGAATAACATGAAATGAATCATACAATAACATAAGTGTAAATTAATTCCTAATATTTTATGTAAAAGGTTCTATATATGACCATCATAAAATAATACCGGTCCATAAAATAACACATTTCTCAACAAAAGAAAATTGAGAAAAAATTACACACCACATTGGTAACTTTTAAATAGTATCCCCATTGAAAGATAGATCCTAAAATGGATATTTAATTCCAAATAATTTTAAGGAGAATAATAATAATATATATTCATGGGAATTATTTACACCACATAAAAAATATGTGGTGAATATGGCACGTGTCTCAATGATTTAAAAAGTGATATGGAAATCCATTACATGAAGTATCGACTTCTTTTCTCAATGTTCTAACCTATCGTATAATAAATATAATATTTATATACATATATTATGGAATCACACACACACACACACAGATATATATATATATATATAACATACATCATTGATTTAATTATGAAATTGTATTTTCAATTTTTTAATAATTTCATGTTAAAGTCATGTTTTAGATAATTATTGTTTCATTTTTCATGTATGTTTTGATTTCTTATATTTGGTCATATTAACTTTATAATAGTTCCATAATCAATAGAATATGAATGATATTTCAATTTTATTAACATATTGAACGAATGAAAGATAAGAAATATATTAAAATTGAATAATAATTTTCATGTGTTATATATCACATATATTTATTTAAAATTTTTCTTATTAACTACCATGTAAAGTGTATGTGGAGAACGAATCAAATAACTTTATAAGGTGATAGTCTGTTATACACACGAATGACATTATCGTATTCATACAGAATGTAAAGTAAGAATTTATATGTTATGTCATGATTATAGATGAATAATAATATAATAAATAAAAAATATAAAAATAATCCCACCATTAAATCAATATGTTAATGGTGGTGATGGAAACAGATAATATCCTTTCATGATCCACTATTCTACAGAACACATGAATGATGATTCCATATCCCATTTGATGGAAGGGGTGTAGGAATTAAGTTATTATATTAGAATAATACCATATTAATATATAGAAGTTTACTATGTTATTATATCATAATATTATAATTTTGAATTAAGTAGGTGGATGATGAAATAAAATGAAACACTCGGTTTGGGACGTTACTTCTTCATCATACATCTTCTTTTTATTTGTTTCAAAAAGGATTATTATGATGTCATTCAGATAAAAATAAGGCTTCCAGTATAAAAATAAAAACTTAATGAAGTAATTTGGAATGATATTGGCTAATACAATGGGAAATTGGAGTGTTAAGAGGAATGGATATATGTGTTCTTTTAGAAGTGATGTGAGTGGAACAATGGTAATTTTTTAAAATAAAAAGTTGTAACCATAATTTTCACCTGAAACATGGATAAAAAATGCGTAATTATATATAATAAATTTTTTATGGTCTAAATATGTCCATAAAATGGGGTTTTGGAAAATGTTGGTTCATTTTTAACAATTATCTATTTAGTTTAACCCCATAGTAAATTCATTTTTACCTTAGCCTCAGTAATTAATTTTTTACTATTTTTATATTATTTCTGGTAAAAATTGAAGTTTAATTTTGTCGATTATATAAATTAGACTAATTACAAATATGAAATCTATTTTTCCACATTAAACTCATTTAAGTGGAAAGATATAATTTAAAATTAAACCCATAAATGTGGTGAGAAAGCAGGGATTCAAAGAGAAAATGACCAAAGGTTTACGAAGTTTTTATATCGAAATTAAATATTAAATTTATTCCAATGAAATAAATTTTATTAGATAATATAAAATTGAAATAATTTTACCATTAAAACCATAATTTTTTATAATTCTTCAAAGTAAATGATAATTCTCAATAATAGCCAATATTTTTCTTTATTCATTAACAACATTATCTTCTCATAAAATTCTGAAAAATTCACCCAAAGAAAATTTTGACATGATTATTTAAAATATTAATAATATTTATTAAAATAAATATTATAAAAGTGTTAAAAATTAATTTTACAATAATTTATAAAAAGGAGAATAATATTCTTTTTACAAAAAAGTACTGTTTTTAAGTGTAAAATTGGATTTATTCCTATCTAATGTCTTGAAAAGGAATTATGTTAAAACATTTATTTAATAAATAATATATAAATTTCATTACAATGATTCAAAAAATTAAAAATTTTAATATATTGAAATAAAAAACGTTTTTGTGCATAAAAGTAATTTTTTATAAAAATATACCCCTTATTTCAAATGGTTCTTATTTTAATTTACAATTAATTGGTAAAATAAGAATTAATTATATATAATAGTTTAAATAATATATTTTTCATAAGTTATTTAGTCCTATTTATATTCTCAATTACAACTTCTAATAGGTAGCTATCTTATTAAATAATAATATATTAATTGAATGTCTTTTTTTGTTTAAACTCAGTCTTCTATGTAATGAAATCTAAAATATATGTTGTCTGTTATGAAAGATAAATTCCTATTGGAATATAATGAAATGTATTAATGAAATTAAATTAATTTTTAAAAAATACTTCATAAAATCTCATGGTGTTACAATAATGACCTTACATACTAGATAGTGGTATTATAAACATATGATCAAAGATATAATATTTTTTTATGAATTTGAATTATTAAAATGAAGTGACAATGAAATTTGGAAATGTTTAGTACCTCCATGTAAAATAAATTAGATCTATTATCATTGTGGAATATAATTTAAAATAAAAAACAACATTTTTTATTTATGGAATAAAACAAAAATTGTTTGGTTCTTATAAAATCTACGATGAATGAAATAAATTTTTTTCAAAGGGAATGGGTTTTTTGTTATAAAAAATTAATATAAAAAAGTTTCTTTGAATGGAAAAAACAATTTGAAACTTATTTCAAGTTGGTTATGTGTAGGGTCCAATATATCTGAGCATTATAGAACAAAATAAGGTTTGAAATAAGAGGATGGGGAATATGTGTCATTGTAATATGAGAAATATATAAAAGTGAGAAACTATTCATTATAATCCTAAAAAGTCATGTAGAATATATTATCATATTTATGTATTCCCTAAATGGATGACTACAAACTTTGTACATAAATAAGTTGATATATAATCAACTTGTCCCTTGGAAGTGATACATTCCAAAATATGTGAGTCTATGAAAAAATAAAAAAAAGGAGATATGTAATTTATTTCCATTATTGATAATTCTTATCACATTAAATTTATTATGATTTGGAACATAAGTCACTGGATCTCAAAATGATTAAGTGTTTCAAGTGAAGTGATGAAAAATAATTTTGATATTCGTTAAGGAATATTTGAATTTAAAATGTTTTTGAATAGATAATTGTGAAATTTATAGACTATCATGAAAATCATGAAATTCATTATAAATACAGTAGACCATACACAACATTTATGAATGGTGTTGTTGAAATATGAAATAGATGTTTGATAGAGATGGAACAAACTATGTTGATTGAATTTGATACATCTAAATTTTTTAGAGGAATTCTATTGGAGAAGTGGGTCATATTTAGAATAAATTTATATGTATGAAAAATCTAATATGAAACCTTATTTGATGTATTACAATGAATCCCCATGATTGATATTCATAAAGGTTTTCTTACTGTTCCTATATTGTAAAATTAAATGGTAGAAATTAACTAAATCTTGACAAAATAGTTGTAGATAGAATATTTCTTAGCTACCCACTTAATGGTATAGAATATAGGTTCTATGATAAAGAAACCAAAAAGTTTTTTGAATATATGAATGTGGAATTGATGGATCATTATATTAGATTATTTTCAATGGAAGTTTCAGATATATAAAACATTGAAGATGGAATTATTATTCTTAAACAACACAACTAATTTTATAATATGAGTAATAATGTAGAAAATGAACATGATAAAGTTGAAGATTGGGGTATATGAATTGACGAGATACAATCTCATCCTTCACATCAATATAAAGGGAAATTGGTGGAAATCCATGACATAATTGTTGATCATGGAAAATTGACTAAAACTAGAAGAACATCAAGGTATATTTCAAATAAATCTTTATATTCAATGGATAATCCATGATACATTGAATGATATTTTTATAATTAAGAGTATATTAATCACATGAATAAAGAGATGGATAAAATTTAAAGGAATGATACATGGGAACTGATAACCAAATTAGAAGGAGAAAATGTGATTCTTACAAAGCATATGTTCTGAATAAGTTTAAAGAAAAATGTGAATTCATAATAAAGAATGCATTATTATTATGTAAAGGATTTTTATAGGTTTAAGGAATTGATTTTAATGAAAATTTTTATGTATTAGATAGAAATGAAACTAAAATAATATTTCATATTGTAGCTTCTCAATGAAAATAAATAGTATTTCAAGTAAATATATTGTATGACCTTTCAAATGGGGAGCTGGAAGAAGAAGTTTTTGTTATTAAAAATTGTTTCTTTACTTAGCAGAGAATAAAAATCATTTCCTTATTATATAATGAATTATATTGATTGAAACAATATCTAGGTTCATGATACTCTATTGTCTAATACATTCAAAAATATTTGGATTTTTATAAAATTAAGACTTGATAGAAATATCTACAGAAAAGAAAATCAATAAGGTCCCCTCATTGTAATTTTTTATGATGATGAAATCATATTCACCAGGATTGGTAATGAAATGTCTGGAATATTTTCATATGATATGAATAGTTATTAGAAATTATCATTTTAAATTAAATGAAATAATTTATTTTCATAAAAATATTTCAAAATAAGAAGTATAGTTCCCAATCCTAAGAAATTAATTCTAATGAACTCCAAATTAAATACAACATAGAATATTCAAAATCTAGTTCTATACCAATTTCTGTGGTAAGATGTTTAAAAAATATAGTAAATAAAAGGTTTTTGATCATATTGAATTTATAAATTTTATTGGAACTATATTTTATCTGATAGAGTCAATTATGGATATTGTGTTTAAGGTTACATGACATTCAAGGTATTAATGTCCTCTATTGGAATATCATATTATGTCTAGAAAAATAATTTTCATATTTATCAACTACATTTTTTATATTAGATTAATGAATGGAAACACAATAAATATTAATCTGTTTAAGTATACAGAAATCGTTTGGGTATGTTTCATTGAGTAAATAAGATCAAAATATATTGGATTTTTCTCAATAGAAGAAACATATTTCAGTAGGAATACAAAGAAGAATAATTATGTAACTCTCATCCCACTAGAATTTGAGAATATAACTACCAATAAATCTTCAACCAAATTAATATGGATGAAGAAAAAAATTTAATATATATTGGCTGTTGTGACCTTTCCATTTTGTTGGGTTGTGAAAACGTAATTATTATAAATGTCACTATGAATCCAATGAAACATTATCACTGAAAGAACAATTAAATTAAATATAAAATCATCAAAGAGTGTTTCAAACAGAATAAACTATATAGGGATATTATTTATACAATGGATAAAGTTGATGTTATCCTTACTAAAACGTTTTTAAAGGATACATTTCATAAATTTAGGTTGTTCATGGGTGTAGAACCTCACTCTAAAAAAGGTTAAGTCATGTGATATATGAACCCTATATAATCATGTCATTAAATAGTTTTTTTCAAATTGGGTATATAATGTAGCATAAATTTATCAATAGTTTTGTACATTACCTATCTATGGATAAAAAATATATTGGGGGAATTTTTAATAGTGGTAATCTATAATTCCATCTTGTTTGAACTATTTTAATATTTTTTATTTTGGTATAAGATCTTGATTCTATTTGTTTAATAGTGAATGATGATATTTTTATCATTTGTTTAAAAAATTTCTTGAATAACTACACTACTGAAAATCCCATATTTACCAATGCATATATAATAATGGTTTAGATAAACCATTCGGAATGACTATGTATACCAATGGTTTGATTGAAACTGTTAGAATAGATGATTTTGTAAATATTTCTACCAACATTTTGTAAAAATGTTGGTATAGGCCTTATATGTTGGATTTTTACTAATGGTTTGTGTGAAACATTGGTATCGACCTCACATATTTCCTCCTTTTACCAATGGTTTATACAAACCGTTGGTATATGCCTTACAATACATACATTCCCAACAATTATTAAAACAAATTGGGAAAGTATTCTCCTAAATGCAGATCGGGCATCCAGTTCCCCCTCCACTCGATTGCAGGTCCCCCTTCTCTCGATTGGGGCCCTAAATCGAATCTCCCACCGATCAATCCATCTTCAATAAAGGATGCTTTTTCTTCTACACTTAAAATCAGTAAGTGATACGTTGGATTTTTTGTTCTGCAACTATTTTTTATACCTTGGTTTTATTGTTCTACAACTATTTTTTATCTTTTTATCTGGAATAAAGGATAGCTATGTGGATATTAATCATGGTTGTGGGTGGTCATTTAGGATTTAAGATAGTATTCCTTCATATTAATTGATTTATCCAATAGTATTATTTATTTATGTTTAATTTTATTATCTTTGAAAAATTATGTTGTTTAATAAGTTGTTTTTAATGGTTGGAATAATGACTATATGGTATAAGGGATCACATGGTTTTATAAGGGTTCACAGGGTGTCTAAGATAATCTAGTGTCTTGGGAATGTACACAGAGTACATGACATGTATAGCCATGTAAATATACATGGCCAATCCCATATGGTGAAAAGTATGTTTGGACAAATGGGGTGCTGAAAATGTCCCATTTAAACATGCCTTTGTTTCATGGGTATTCTCATATGATGTGTTGGACATACTATAGAGTGGGTAGTAATTAGATAACCCAAAACACTGTCATCCCTGAAATCCAATACAATAAGGGTAAATGGAAGAACTCATGTTCTAATGACATGACTAACCTAGTTTATAACTCACATCACATAAACATAAACTAGAACACTGGTTAAATGAAAGAAATGATCCTAAACATACACTATAACATTGGTTAAATAGAATAACCCATCATCGTTACTGAATTTCATACACATATGGACTAAAAACATCTTTCAAGAACATCCCTATAATGAATAGGATTTCCAGAAAACACAGATCCCTTAAATGTCATGAAATTCCTGTAGGAACTGATAAAAAGTTGCCTTGTTTACAGGTGGAAGCTTCATAGATTTGGATAATATATTCTCAAAATTATAGAGTGGAACCCCATTTGGTGTTTTGAGGTCAACCCCACTCCACAGATGAAAAAGAATATCATTATCCCTAATGGCCCAAACCCTCATGATCCATCCCTTTTCCAAATTATAGGATCATAAGGGGTCACACCATGTTCAGTGCGAACGATTGGCGCGACCGATCAGCGCAAGTGATCGACACGACCTATCAGTGCGACTGATCGGTGTGACTGATCGGCATGACTGAATGGCGCGAACGAATGGCACGACCGATCAGTGCAACCGATCGGCATGACCTATCAGTGAGACCAATCAGAGCGACCAACGAATCGGTGTGACCGATCGGCCTGACCGACCAATTGGTGCGACTGATCGGAAAGACCTACCAATCGGTGTGACCAATCGGTGTTATCTAGCCTTGTCGGTTTTTTACTTCTACAGTTTTTCCCATAACACATATTTTATGCCTTTTTGACCTTTTAAGGTGTTTCAAGGCCGTTTTTAACCCATAATTAATATCTTAAAATCCCGAGAAACCTCCCTATGAAATAACAATTAATTCAGTCATGTGTAACCACCCAACCATGTGGTAGAACTGCGATCCAACTTCCATGGCGTTCAAATTCATTATCCCATAACATTGGGGATCTCATCTTTTTATCACGCTATAAATTCTTCTTATCCCTCTTGGCTAGTCTGTTCATTTTCCTTATGCGTTCGAAGTCCTTTCTTTCCCGAGGCAAGTGGTGCTCCTGTGTAGGAGCCCTGTGAGTTGCGCTTCCCCTGTTTTGGTGTGTGGAGAAAAACTTTGATCTTCGATCAACCAAGTAAGTATTTTCTCCATTACCTCTCCTTTTTTGTATCATGCGGGGTGGGCATGCTTTTGCCTCTGTGTAAATTGATGAACCCGAACATAACAAAGATAATGAACAGACTTTTAATGAATGAAGTGGGGTGTGATCGATGTTCTTCTATACACTTTATGTTGTTATGTTTTTTGAGTTGTATGGGCCTATTCTCACTAAAAATCATGGTTGTTGGTGGTATTTCTCTGTTCACTAATGAACCTCAGTGACCTTGGATGTTTAAATAACCATAACATGGAATTGGTTAATTACGTATAATCGATTAAATAAATTGAAAGCACCAGTATCAACCCTTTTCTGTGATAACCCCAATTAAAGAATAGTGGAATTGAAACCATGGAGTGTGTTAAATCTTTTAAACCTGAAAATACCTGCATGGCCTGCCCTGTGTTGGTGGTAGTGGTTTGGTTGTTTCTTTCATGGGACGATTGATGGGGTGATACGGGGGGGATGGGAGCCCCTGTTGTTGTACTTTCTCTGGTTGTGAATTTTAGTCTGTGTGGTTACTCTGCTTATATCACGAATTGGGGTGGAATCTTCTGTTGTTGAGAGGCCATTAGATCATGTATTTTGGGGACATGGGGCTGTGTCTTGGGGTTTTCTTTGGTTCCAGTACTTCGAGGGATCTCACATATCCCTTTGTTGTTGTGACTTGCAAGAGAACTGAGTGTGAATGCTTAAATTGCTGTTTAGATATTTCTGTCTTTCATGGCTTGTGGTTATGCCTGTTAGTTTCACGGTAGTGAAAAATTCACCCTAATGGGATCACTTGAACATGAAAACAGGAATGGTTGAGTGGGGAATTAGTTTGGGAATGAGTTGTGACTTGGCCGTGAGTGTCGTGACTTCTTTTGTGAATGAATTGTAACAAGGGTGTTTGAGCTCAGGTTCTGGAACCCCTAGGTTGGGATGAGTGTTTGTTACCTATACATATATCTTTAGTTTTTTTATGTTTCTTATTTGTGCCCTAACCAAGTTGAGTACTTAGTGCTGAACACCCCATTTCATGGGGACGGTGTTTTTTCCCAGCACTTCTATGAGTGGATGGTTATTAGCAACTTTTTGGATCCCTTTCCCAAATAGACCAAAACTCTTCGGGCAGGCTGTGATGGTCTGAGGTCCATTATTAGCCCAAGAATATTCGAGCAGGGTAGTTGTGGTGGTTGGCCCAGGTGTTAGCGGGCAGGTTGTTTCCCATGTGTCTTCAGGATGAGGCCCTGATGTCTTCGAGCATGGCAGTAGTTGTTCTGACCCATGTGTTTGCAGGTGTGGTTACGCGTGGTGGTTGTGGCCCAGGTGCTTGCAGGCGGGATAAAAATTATGGCCCAGGTGTGTGCGGGCGGGGTTTGGCAGTGGGACTGTGGTGAGGTTGTATTCCAGGTGTGTGTGCGGGCGGGGTTCGGTAGTGGGACTGTAGTGAGAATGGTCAGATTGGTTTGATTCATAGGATGTCTTCAATAACCAGTGGGAAAATGGGTCAGGGTAACCAAATATAGATGTGCTATTACAATATGTTACTTGACTTGCGTTATTTGGGGAGCGTGCCTTGGTGAGACTTTGGTGGATAGTTTTTCCTTATTTGGTTCTTTGGTTTTTCTTGTCTCATAGGGCATTAGATTGTCTCCTCACATGGGCACGAGAGTCTTTAGTTTTCCCTACTGAGTGTACTTGTATGCTCACCCTATGTATATAAAATTGTTTTCATGTTTCCAGGAGGACTTCAGGGATCGTACAGGACCATACTAGCGTGGATCTTGGGGTACTTACTGTTGTCGTCTTCATTTTTCATGGTACTTACCTTTGGAGTTTTGAGGCTTGTATTATTTACTGTTGAACATGCATATGGGAATGAGTTACTTTTGGCTCTTCTTTTACATCCATCTTTGGTATTGGTGAGGTTGTTGTATTATCTCTCCATACTATAAAAATAAAAAATTTAATGCCTTTCATTTTTTGTGAGATTCTTTACCCTTGGCACTGGTCGTCACTCAGGGACCTATTGAAGGCGGGTTTTGTGGGTCATTATCTCTCCTTCAACGTAAAGACGGAAGGGTTTGGCAACCTGCTGACCCTTCCCTCCTTTTGGTGAAGGTAGGTCGTGATAGAATGGTATCAAAGGAGTGAGGTCGAGAGATAGGATGGATTCTAGTGTTAGGTACAGTGAGGATTGAATGGGATGGAAGGGAAACAGTGTTGGGTGATCTTTGTGTGTCAAATAGGCCAGTTAAGACTGGCTAGGACATGAGATTTTAGGGACCCCCGTGATCCGATGCAAGGACTCTGGACCTACCGAATGACCAAGTGAGGCTACACTGATTGCAGGTTAGAGACCCTAATAAAGGTATATCCTTCATAATGACTTGTGCTCTCGTGTTTTTGGGTGTTTTTGGGATTCAAAAAAAAAACAAAAAAAATAAATTAAGAAGTCAAATAAAATGTTAGAACAATATTCTACACTACCCGGGCTTAGGAATTCATTGTTTACTTGCAGGTATGGCACCTGGGAGGTGACCACGGGTAGTACGGGATATCGAGGCCCAGGAGGTTGAGTAGGATGACCGACGTAGGGCTGATCGAGATAAGGAGAATGATTAGTGGAAGAAGACGCTTCGTGCATTACAGCAGCATTCCCTCGGGAAGTATGTGGGTAACACCTCATACATGGAGACGGAGAGCTGGCTAGAGGAGCTGGTGATAGATTTCGGCTTGATCTGAGCTCCAACAGAGTATTGGGTTTCTCTGGCCATGAGCCAGATGTGGGGAGTAGCGCGTCAGTGGTGGATGCTTTATCATGGAGAGAAGAGGGAAGATGAGGTTGCATTGGATGACTTTGAGAAGGAATTCTGGACAGAATTCCTCTCTTCCATAATGAAGGATGAGAAGAGGCTGGAGCTACTTTCCCTCCAGCAGGTGACTATGTCTGTGAGAGAGTTGGGGATCACGTTCAAGGATATCCTTCTCTTTTCTATGGACCTCGTTCCGGATGAGGAGTCTTGGGTGAGATGTTTAGAGGAGGCGTTCCGAACATCACTCCCGTATGCCGTTACTCCCATTACCTTACCGACATACTTATAGGTGAAGAAGAAGGATGAAGTGGTGGAGAGGATGCACACACTAGGAGGTGTATCACAAGAGGGGATTCAGCTAGGCCCGTCAAAGGGAATGTCCATCAGCACCAGACCTCTAACATCAGGGCCCTCTAGGTTCCGACCAACAGGGAGAAGGCCTCATCAGTTCCAGTTTCGATCCCCTGGCCCTCGTCCTTTCCCTTCGAGCCTAGGGTTGAGATGCGTCGTCTGTGGGAGCCATGGGAACCTTCGAAACTAGTGCCTGGATAGGGAGTAGTATGTCAGCAGTGGGCAGGCCCAACACCCACCTCAGCAACAACAGCTTCCAGCTAGGCCCTTTCAGTAGCAGCGGCAGGGGCAGAGAGCTCCTGCTCCTCTGAGGGCAGACATTGCAGGGGGAGGCCACCCCCAGGGCGCTCCTTAAGGACCTTGACCAGGGTGTGGTCAGGGATTTGGCCAAAAGCCGAGAGGTAGAGGAGCTGGGCACGGGCAGTTTCACACCTCAGAGGCAGCTGTTTCAGGAGGACAAGAGGTCGTTCGAGGTACGATCAGTTTGTTCAGTACCCTTTCTTACGTATTGTTCGATACTGGAGCATCACAATCCTTTATTACACCCAGTCTGGCACGTTCTTTGGGTCTAGATGCCGAGAGACTTACAGTGCCACTAGTGATGAGCTCACCAGTCGGAGGTCAGACTGACTTGATATATGTTTTTTGAGGATACAGACTAATGATAGGGCCACATCAGTTAGTCAGGGAGCTTTTACTATTGCAGATACAACCATACGATGTCATTTTAGGCATTGACTAGATTTTCTCTATATGTTCCATCATCAACTACTTTCAAGGAAGGGTCATGATTTCAGACTTAGGCGGCTGACGTGTTACATTGACCGGCGAGCGGGGTGTCCAGAAGGGCAGCAAGAGAGAGGAACCCCTCCTCTCCTTGTTATGTGAGCTATCAGTGGATTCAGTGGGTGAAATGATGGTGGAGGTGCCAGGTATCTTCAGTGAGTTTATGGATGTCTTCCCTGAGGAGGTGATGACTCTACCCCCTCGAAGTGATGTCGAGTTTAGGATAGACTTGCATCCTGGTGCTCGTCCGATCACGATGGATCCCTACCGGATGGAACCTTCGGAGCTACGTGAGTTGCAGATTCAGATTGACCATCTGATGAAGAGGGGTTATGATCAACCAAGTGCGTCATCATGGGGTGCTCTAGTATTGTTCTCAAAGAAGGAAGATGGTGTTCTAAGGCTATGCATAGACTACAGGATGTTGAATGAGGTGACGGTCAAGAATCGCTACCCTCTTCCGAGGATAGACGATCTTTTCAACCAGCTGTAGGGAACATGATGGTTCTCCAAGGTCGACCTGCGGTCTGGATATCACCAGTTGAGGGTGATGGAGGGAGACATCCCAAAGATGGCCATCAGGTACAGATATGGGAACTTCAAGTTTGTGGTCATGTCTTTCGACATTACAAATTCTCCAGTTGTATTCATGGGGATTATAAAATCTGTATTCCGAGAGTATCTGGATCAGTTCGTAGTATTTTTCATCGATGACATCTTGATCTATTCAAGATCAGAGGAGGATCACGCTGAGCACCTGAGGATGGTTTTGGAGGTGCCCAGACAACAACAGCTCTATGGGAAGTTGTCGAAGTGCATTTTCTGGATGCAAGAAGTACACTTCCTTGGGTAGGTATTTTCTGAGCAGGGAGTAGCAGTAGACCCATAGATGGTTTATGTGGTTGTTTCTTGGGCAGCACCGAAGAATGTGGAAGAGGTTTGTAGTTTCCTTGGGCGGGCAGTTTACTATCAGAGGTTCATAACCAACTTCTCCTGAGTTTTATCACCCTTGAGAGCCTTGACGAAGAAGGATCGAGCTTTCGTGTGGGATAAGCAATGCGAGTTAGCCTTCTGATATCTGATGGAGAAGCTGGTTAGTGCCCTAGTCTTGAGATTACCAGAAGAAGGGGCAACATATGAGGTGTTCTGTGATGCTTCGGGCAACACCTCATATGTGTGTTGATGCAGCAGCAAGTGGTGATCTCCTATGGTTCTAGGAAGTTATGTCCCCATGAGCGTAGCTATTCCACACATGATCTGGAGCTTGCGGCGGTCATGTTCGCACTAAAGTTTTGGCAGCACTACCTCGTCAGGGAGCACATTGTGGCCTTTACCGATCACAAGAGCTTGAAGTGTGTCTTCTCCCAGTGGGACCTGAAATTACATCTACGAAGGTGGATGGAGTTTCATCAGGACTATGATTTTGATATTTCCTACACCTCATGTAAAGGAAACGTGGTGGTTGATTCCTTGATCAGGAAGTTGCAGAGGGGTGCAGTTCGAGAGTCGGTGGACACTTTGAGGGCGATTGAGGAGTTGGCTACCCTACACCTGGATGGGAGGATGGATGGCAGTAACGGTATCCTATATCAGATGACAGTAAAGTCTTTTCTGTTATGTCAGGTAGAGGATTCTCATTGGAGAGACCTAGAGAGTGAAGTGAAGCATGACCGGGTTTTCCAAGGTAGTGCTCTAGAAGGGTAGGTAAAAGATGGCCAGAATTCAATGCTCTTCTGATGGAAGTTGTTTGTTCTAAAGGTGATGCACGAGAGAGTCCTTGGTGAGTTCCACAGCTCACCCCTGGCGGTGCACCTAGAAGCTTAAAAGACGTGCCAGGGTCTGAAGAGACATTTTTGGTGGCCCGGGGCAAAGCGGGCGGTGGCAGAGTTTGTGGCCAGGTTCCTAGTGTGTCAGCAGGTGAAGGCTGAATACTGTGTTCTAGGTGGTTTGTTTCAACCTTTAGATTTCACCGAGTGGAAGTTGGACGACATCTCGATGGATTTCTTCACGGGGCTACCTAAGGTTCATGGAGGGTGTGATGACATCTGGGTAGTAGTAGACCAGTTGACGAAATTGGCTCCTTTCTGGCAATCAAGGAGTTGAGTGTAGTAGACTGTCTAGCATGGAGTTATGTGGATGAGGTGGCACAGTTGTATGGGGTTTCAAGGTCCATAGTCTTGGATAGGGATGCATGATTTACCTCACTAGTCTGGAGGGGTTTGATGCATGCTTTTGGCACCCAGCTGCACCTTAGCACTGCCTTCCACCCCGAGACAGATGGGAAGACAGAGCGCACCATCCATACCTTATAAGATATCCAACGAGCATGCATCTTGGACTTCGGGGGATCACGTGTGAGACAATTGCCTATTGTATAGTTCACCTACAATAATAGATACCACTCTACCAATATCATGGCTCCGTTCGAAGCTTTGTATGGGAGGACGTGTCTCTCACCCGTGTGCTATATAGAAGTTGAGGTGATAGGTGTTCTTGGCTTGAAGGTGGTACAGAGCACAACGGAGAAGGTGCAGCTTATACGAGAGAGGATGAAGGCGGCTCAGGACCGGCTGGAGTCATATGCGGATGATAGGAGAAGGCCCATGGAGTTTGAGGTAGGGGATCACATGTTCTTGAAGGTCTCCCCTCAGCAAGGGCAGCAGAGGTTTGGTAGGGGAAGTAAGATCTCTCCCAGGTTCTTCGAACCCTTGGAGGTGTTGCATCGGGTCGGCGAGGTGGCTTATCAGCTGGCGTTGCCACCACAACTACAAAGGGTGCACTATGTCTTCCATGTTTCCTAGATTCTTTGGTATATGCACGACGATTTTCACTTCATCGGCTGGGGAGAGATAGATATCGAAGATTATGTAACCTTCGTGGAATGACCGGTGATGATCGATGGTCGTTAGGAGAAGGTTCCTTGTGGATGAACCATCTCGTTGGTTTGCGTGTTATGGTGGCATGGTGGTCTTGAGGAGAGTACCTGGGAGAGGGAAGCGCAGATGTGTGCCCAGTACCGAGAGTTGTTCTGAGTTTTATCTTATTTTGTCAGTACATGTTTGATATGTAATGCTTTACTGTGTTGACTATTGGATGTGTATTTGCCTTTTCCTATGAATGAGTGTGAAGTATACTAAAGGATGGGGAGGGTAGGACCCGATTCCTAGTTAGGACACATTAATGTTAATGCACCTGAACTCGTGCAGGCAAATAAGTTCCACCCAAAGAGGATAGTATCTTAACACGGAGGAAGGGAAAACCCTCTCCCACATGGCCGGATGGTTTAGTCTTTTGTTTTGTGTGGTTGAACGGGGAAATAAGCGATATGATTCCCAAGATTGTTCGGGAGATAACCTATTCCTTTGTCAGAGAGGTTCACTCCTAAGAGGTATCTTTCAGGGTGATTGTTCGGACCCCCCTCTTTCCTTCTGTCTGGTTCTAGATTCTTGAGAGTGAGAATTGTTTGAGAGGTATCTGATTTAATGTCCCATACCCTCATGATCCATCCCTTTCCCAAATTCTAGTATCCTAAGGGGTCTCACCTCGTTCGTCGCAACCAATCGGCGCGACCGATCGGCGCGACCGATTGGCGCGACTGATTGGCTGGACCGATGGGCACGACCGATGGGCACGACCGATGGGCACGACCGATCGGTGCAACCGATCAGTGTTATCCAACCTTGTTGGGTTTTTCCATCTACAGTTTTTCCTGTAACTCCTCTTTTAGGCCTTTTTGACCTTTTAATGAATTTCAAGGCCATTTTAACCCATAATTAATATCTCAAAATCCTGAGAAAACCCCCTATAAAATAAAAATTAATTCATTCTTGTGTAACCACCCTACCGTGTGATGGTACCATGATCCGACGTCCAAGGCATTCAAATTCCTTATCCCATAATGTTGGGGTTCTCATATTTTTATCAAGCTATAAATTACTCTTCTCCCTCTAGGCTATTCTCCTCTTTTTTCCTTGTGCGTTCGAAGTCCTTTCCTTCCCAAGTAAAGTGGCGCAACTATGCGGGAGCCCTACAAGTCACGCTTCCCCTGTTTTGGCGCATGGAGAAAAACATCGATCTTTGATCAACCAAGTAGGGATTTTCTCCTTCATCTCTCCTTTCTGTGTATCATGCGTGGTGGGAATGATTTTTCCTCTATGGAAATTGATGAACCTGAACATAACTAAGATAATGAACGGACTTTTAAAGAATGAAGAGGGGGTGTGATCAATGTTTTAATGTACTCGTTATGTTGTTATGTGTTGTGATTTGTACATTCCTATGCTCACTGAAAATCATGGTTGTTGGTGGTCTTTCACGAAGAACTAATGAACCTTGGTTCTCCTGGATGTTTAAATAACCGTATCATGGAATTGGTTAATTACCTATACTTAGTTAAATAAATTGAAAGCACCAGGATCAACCCTTTTCTGTGATAACCCCTGTTAAAGCACAGTGGAATTGAAACCATAGAGTGTGTTAAATTATTTAAATCTGAAAATACCTGCATGGACTACCTTATGCTGGAGGTAGCGGTTTGGTTGTTTATTTCATGGGCTGATTGTTGGGGTTATATGGGGGGGGGATGGGATCCCCTGTTGTTGTACTTTCAGTGGTTGTGAATTTGAGGTTGTGTGGTTACTCTGCTTATATCACAAATTGGGATGGAATCCTCTGTTGTTGTGAGGTCGTTGGCTCCTTGATTTTGGGGAAATGGGGCTGTGTCTTGTGGTTTTATTTGGTTCCAGTATTTTGAGGGATCTCACTTATCCCGTTGTTGTTGTGACTTGAAATAGAACTTAGTGTGAATGCTTAAATTTATTTTTGGCTGTTTCATTCCTTTTTGGCTTGTGGTTATTCCTGTTAGTTTCCCGGTAGTGAAGAATTCACCCTAGTGGGATCACTTGATCATGAAAACAAGAATGGTTCAGTGGGGAATTTGTTTGGGAATGAGTTGTGACTTGGCTTCGAGTGACGTGACTTCTTATGTGAATGAATAGTAACAAGGATGTTTGTGCTTAAGTTTTAGAACGCCTAGTTTGGGATGAGTTTTTGTTACCTATACATATATCTGTAGTTTTTTTATGTTTCTTATTTTCACCCCACCCATGTTGAGCACTTAATACCGAACACCCCATTTAATGGGGAGGGTGTTTTTCCCAACATTCCTATGAGTGGATGGTTATTAGATCCTTTTTTTCTCCTTTTCCCGAATATCCCATGACTATTCGGGCATGCTGTGATGGCATGAGGTCCATTATTAGCCCAAGAATCTTTGGGTAGTGTAGTTGTGGTGGTTGGCCCATGTGTTTGCGGGAAGGTTGTTTCCCAAGTGTCTTAGAGATGAGGCCTAGGTGTATTCGAGCATGGCAGTAGTTATTCTGACCCAGGTTTTTGCGGGTGTGGTTACGCGTGGTGGTTGTGGCCCAGGTGTCTGTGGGCAGAATAAAAGATATGGCCTAGCTGTGTGCGTGAAGGGTTTGGTAGTGGGACTGCGGTGAGGTTCTGGACCAGGTGTGTGCGCAGGCAGGGTTCAGTAGTGGGATTGCAGTGAGTATGTAGGGACAGGTTCGATGTGTAAGATGTCTTCAACAATTAGTGGGAATGTGGCGTGAGGTACCCAAATATCGATGTGATATTACTATATGTTACTTTACAAGAGTTATTTGGGGAGCGTGCCTTGGTGAGACTTGGGTGGATAGTTTTTCATTTCTAGGTGCTTTGGTTTTTCTTTTGTGAAAGGGAATTAGTATGTCTCCTCACTTGTGCACGAGAGTCTTTGATTTTTCCTACTAAGTGTACTTGTATTCTCACCCTATGTATATAAAACTATTTTCAGGTTTCCAGGAGGACTTCAGTGATCGTAGGGACCATACTAGCGCTGACCTTGGGGCAGTTGCTATTTTCTTCATCCGTTTTATTGGTACTTACCTTTGGAGTTTTGAGGCTTTTATTATTTACTGTTTAACATGCATATGGGAATGGGTTACTATAGGCTCTGCCTTTACTTCCATCTTTGGTATTGTTGGTGTTGTTGTCTTATCTCTCATCCTATAAAAATAAAAAGGCTAATGCCTTCCATTTTTTTGAGATTCTATACCCTTGGCACTGGTCGTCACTCCGAGACCTATTGAAGGCAGGTTTCGGGGGTAATTATCTCTCCTTCAACTTAAAGAAGGAAGGGATTGGCAATATGCTGACCCTTCCCTCCTATTGTTGAAGGCGGGTTATGACATTATCCATCAATAAAACCAATGTAAATATATAAATAGTGATTCATATCAGTATCATTAATATAATTCCTTAGGAATTCTTAATCCATTAGTGTGGTCTCCTAATACCTCCCTTGTTGGCATTCAAATTCAATTATCCTCATTTAACACCACTTTAAGGAATCTCTTCATTTACAATTATTTTTTGGTTATCGATTTTATTAAATCATTATCTTTTATATTAGTTGGAGCTATTTAATTAGAAATTTCAAAACCCTCCATTAAAATCCTACTTATAACACGTTAATTTTATTTTTTAAACCCACCTATTTAATTTTAGAACACTCTGAAGAGTCTTATTACATAGAAAGACATGATTTTAATCATCCTTGAAGGTTTTTAACAACATCGTAATTGAAAAAAATATATAATTGTTTTTATCATTTGGAGTAGAGGCATAATATTTTCATTTGTTTAAAGAAAAAAAAATATTTAAGGTTTTTTTAATTTCAATTTCATGTTTTTATGGTGGGGAGGGGGAGTGTGTAGGTGGGGTGGGGGATGGGGTAGGGTGGGGTGCTGTCCAAGTGGGGGGGGGGGGGCTGGGCTATCCAGGTGGGTTCATGGTTGGCCAAGTGCCACAACGATTATTTAATTATGAGTTATGTTTTATATTTTTTGTTATTTTATTTTTCCCTTGTATTTACTTCAGTGTTTTTAGAGAAAATATAGTATTTTTACCCAAAAATAAGTGGTTCATGTTTGGCACACAGTTCAGTAAAACTGTGCCACATCCCATGGGAAAGTAGGTCCCCTGGACAACATTTTTGATGTGTATGAGTCAACCACACCTAAATCCAATGCCTGGTGTGGCCGATATCACTTAAAGTGTCTCACATTTATTTGAAATGGAAAAAATTTTATGTGAAAAAAATTTGACATATGGAAAATTGATCAAACACATTTGGATTGTGTTGATAATTAAGGACAACAGTCTATGCGTCATTTTTGATGTGTACGATTAAACCCCGCCTCAATCCGATGCATGGTGTGGCTAGTACCACTCAAAGTGTCACACTTTTATTTGAAATGGAAAGGATTTTATGTGAAAACAACAATTGGCATACGAAAAGATGAACAAATGCATTTGGATTGTGTTGATACTTTAGAAAAACAATCCATGGATCATTTATGATAGGTATGAGTCAACCCCACCTCAATTCGAGTCACGATTTGACCGATATCACTCAAAGTGTCTCACTTTTGTTTGAAATTGACAACATTTTAAGTGAAAAAAACAATTGGCATACGGAAAACCAAACAACTGCATTCATAATGTGTTGATACTTTATCACAACGATCCATGGGTCATTTGTGACATGTACTAGTCAACCACGCCTCAATTTGAGGCATGGTGTGACCATTATTAGTCAAAGTGTCACTCTTTTATTTGAAATGGACAACATTTTAAGTGAAAAAAACTAGAATACCGAAAACTGATCAAATGTATTTAGATTGTGTTGATAAATTAGCACAATGATCCATGGGCCATTTTTGTTGTGTATTAGTAAAACCCACCTCAATCCGATGCACGGTGTTGCCGGTACCACTCAAAGGGTATCTCTTTTATTAGTAATGGATATGATTTTAAGTGAAAACAAAAATTGGTATAAAAAAACTGAACAAATTAATTCGGATTTTATTGATACTTTATCACAATGATCCATGGATCGTTTGTGATAGGTACGAGTCAACACTGCCTCAATTTGAGGCATGGTGTGACCGGAATCACTCAAATTATCTCACTTTTGTTTGAAATGGATATAATTTTATTTGGAAACAGAAACTAGCTTATAGAAAACCAATGAAATGCATTTGGATTATATTGATACATTACTACAACGATACATGTGTAACTTTTGATGTGTACGAGTCAAACCCACCTCAATCAGAGGCACAGTGTGACCGGTATCACTCAAAGTGTCTCTCTTTTATTTGAAAAGGACATGATTTTAATTGAAAACCAAAACTTTCATACAAAAAACTGACCAAACACTTTCAAATTGTATAGATACATTATTACCACGATACATGTGTCATTTGTGACTTGTATGAGTCATCCCCGCCTCTATCCGAGACACGGTGTGTCCGTTATCACTCTAAGTGTCTAATTTTTTTTTGAAATGAACAAAATTTTAAGGGAAAACAAAAACTGACATATGGAAAACTGACTAAACATATATGGATTGTGTTGATACTTTATGACAATGATACATTGGTCATTCTTTACGTGTATGTGTGAACCCCGCCTCAATATGAGGCATGATGTAGTGGAATCCTACTATAATCAATATAACACACCATAATTATACCATTTAGTGTTCATAGCCATAAGAACATTATTATTATTCTCAATATGGTCAATAAACATAATTTTCCATTCTTCTAGACCATCACATGTTGAACTTCTGATCATTTCAGTTCTGCCTGAATTTTAAATCAAGTAAAGAGTTCCATACTTTACTCCTTTTGTAATGACCAATGATCCATGGGTTAGTTTCCATACACCATTTTCAAGTTTAGTTTCATAGAATGCATCATCAAACTTTCTCTTTTGATTTAGGAAGAAGAAAACCACTCCCAGGTTAAATCCATTTTCAGACATTTTTCATTTTCTATAAATGTTACTTTTGTTTGAGGATAAATCATATTTGGGTGTTCTTTTGTTGTTAAAAGATATTATTCTGATCCGAAAAAAACTAAAAAATTCAAAAATTGAGGGATTTTATTTCACAACATCAAGAAAGTGTAGCGAGGGAATATGCTGCCACTTGTCAATGTCCAATGGTAGGATTGTTGGGTTAAAGAGGTCATTTGGGGCATCATTCACTTGGATACAATTTTTTTGAGGATATTATGTGTCGTCACTTTTATTCTCACTATTAAGCATGAGAGGGTCTCATCAATTATTTTTTTCATGGAATAAAGAAGTTTCTCCCTTACATTAACCAGTAGTACACCATGTTTGACTATAACCCATCCTGGAAGGGGATTGTTTTTTGTCAACATTATATGCCTCATGACACACTCTGGATCAGACACATGTTCAACATCCACTTATTCAACCGATTTGGACATTATGAATATGCATATTAAAACCAATACCCATGTATATTATGTTATTACCACTATAGAGTCTACCAACAAATCCATTACCATTCACCCAATATATGACATTAACACCCCTACCTCTTTCATGTTCCTTCTTAGTGCATCAAAACTGACATTTCCTTTACGAAGAATATCTTCCATTTCAAATTTGAACATCTAAATGTATTTTATACAACACATCTAAAAATGATTTATTTCGCATTAGAATAAATTATATTACTATGACATTCAATTTTTATATATAACATGTCTCAAATCAAAGAGGTGGTGTCTCTGAAATTTACACTCATCAATGACAATCACAAACTCTTTTTCCCATGTTGGGTAGTTTCACTCACGGGGTCATAAATGGTGAGACTCCTATGAAAATACCTTTTCTGTATATATTATAATAAATAAATGTTGAATGCAAAATGCATCACAAATTATTACATACCCAAATATAGGATCAGAAAAAAAAATTCGGATTTGAGCCAATTTCAAATGCTTATTCAACTCTAATAAGTATTTCTCAGACTATTCTGTCTATTAGAATTTGATGGGGAGGTGGGGGGGGGGGGGTTGTGCAGTGGTGAGGTGAATTACAACTGGAAGAGTGGTTGTCATATGAATATTGAAATGGGTGTTAATAATGTTTGATTTATTGAAATGGTTATTCAACTCTACTAGTATATTGTTGTCATATGATGATTGAAATAGGGAATTGTAGTACATGACATGGTTGGGAGAGTTTGATGGTTTTATGTGTTTTTATGTGGTATTGTAGGTGTTTTTATGCTGTTTTAAGTCTGTTTGTATTTTTTTGTGTTATTTTTTATGCAGGTGTATACTGGAGGGGCTACTGGAGGGGATGTTGTGCAATAGTTCTGAAAATACACAATACCAACGGTTTTAAACCGTTGATATACTTTGTGAAAACACATTAATATAGTGTTTATAGTTAATTAAAACAATACTTGGGTCATTTTTGACGTTTATGAGTCATCCCCTCCTCAATCCGAGTCATAGTGTGGCCGGGTACCACTCTAAGTGTCTTTCTTTTGTTTAAAATGGTCATCATTTTAAGTGAAAACAACAGCTAGCATACGGAAAACTGACCAAACACATTCATATCATGTTGATACGTTAGGAAAATGATACATGAGACATATGTGACATGTATGAGTCAGACCCGCCTTAATCTGAGGCATGGTGTGGCTGGTATCACTCAAAGTGTCTCTCTTTTGTTTAAAATGGACACCATTTTATGTAAAAAAAACTGGCATATAGAAAACTAACCAAACGTATTCAGATTATGTTGATAATTTACCACAATGATCCATGAGATATTTTTGACATGTATGAGTCAACCCTACATCAATACGAGCCATGGTGTGTCCGGTACCACTCAAAGAGTCTCACCTTTATTTGAAATCAACAACATTTTAAGTGAAAACAACAACTGACATATCAAAAACCAACCAAACACATTCAAATAGTGTTGATACTTTACTAAAATGATCCATGGGACATTTTTGACATGTAAGAATCAACCCAACATCCTTTAGATGCATAGTTTGGATAGTACAATTCTAAATGTATACCTTTTGTTTAAAATGGACACCATTTTAAATGAAAACAACAACCGACATACGGAAAACCGACCAAACACATTCGTATTAAGTTGATACTTTAGGAAAACGATCTATGAGTCATATGTGACATGAAAGAGTCAACCTGCCTCAATCCAAGGCATGGTGTGGCCAGTATCACTCTAAGTTTCTCTCTTTTGTTTAAAATGGACATCATTTTAAGTAAAAATAGCTGGCATACAGAAAACTAACCAAACATATTCGGAATCTATTGATACATTAGGAATATGATACATGATTCATTTTTGATGTGTACAATTCAACACTGCCTCAATTTGAGGCACGATGTTCCCAGTGCCACATAAATTGTCATACCTGTATTTGAAATGATCAACATTTTAAATGAAAACTACAAATGGAATACGGAAAACTGACCAAACGCATTTTGGTTCTTTTGATACATTAGGAAAATGATACATGGATAATTTTGGACGTGTACACGTTATCCCCACCTCAATCTGAGGAGTGGTGTGCCCTGTACCACTCAAAGGGTCTCACCTTTATTTGAAATGATCAACATTTTAAATGAAAACAACAACTAGCATAAGGAAAACTGAACAAATGCATTCATATTGTGTTGATACATTAAGACAAAGATCCATGGGACTTTTTGACCTGTATGAGTCAACCCCGCCTCAATCCAAGTCACAGTTTGTCCGGTATCACTCTAAGTGTCACTCTTTTGTATAAAATGGACACTGTTTTAAGTAAAAACAACGGACATACATTAAATAAACCAAAAGTATTATGATTGTGTTGATACTTTATCACAACAATACACGGGTCATTTATGATGTGTTTGAGTCAACCGAGACTCAATCAGAGGCCCAGTGTGGCCGGTACCACATAGAGCGTCTCAATTTTATTTGAAATGGACAACATTTTATGTGAATACAATAACTGGAATAGTTAATACCAACCAAATTCATTCGAATTGCGTTGATACTTTAGGAAAACAATCCATGGGTCATATGTGATGTGTACGAGTCAAATCTGCCTAAATATAAGGCACAGTGTGGGTGGTATCACTACAAATGTCTCTTTTTGTTTAATATGGACATCATTTTATGTAAAAACAACAGGCATACTGAATACTGACCAAGCATATTCGAATTGTGTTGATACTTTAGCACAACAATCCATGGTCCAGCCTCACACAATCAACTTCCCATGTGAGGAACTCCTACCCCTATTCTAAAACAAATGACATTCAATACTCCAAGGACAACAATATTTTATAAGTCACACAAGCTCATTGATACATTCCCATTATCATCATCACTATGTTCAAAGACACCCACCCCAAACCATGGGAAATTATATTTGTGTTTGGTTGAATTCATTTATTCATTTACTTAATTTGGTTTATTAGCTTCTAATTTCTGAACTCAATCATGTATATGTTATAAAAAATGAAATTTTTTATGTAGTTTTAATTATGTATCACATATAATTACATATTCAGTTTTTAATGTATTGTATTCATAATTGATTATTGTATTATGTAACCTTATTTTGTGATTCTGCATTTACTGCTGTATAATTCCCATAACAACACATAGAGCAGCAGGATGATGTGTAAATTTCATAGCTAATCCAATGCCAGTGGTTTTAAACCATTGGTATAGGTTCTATATGTAATTTTTACCAATGGTTCTAAGAGAACCGTTGGTAGAGTTGTGAATACTTGAGACATTTTCCAATGGTTCTTAAGAAACATTTGTAAAATTCAAGATAAATTTTATCCCAATGGTTCATAACTGTTGGGATATCTCACCTCTATACCAATGGTTTTATTAAACTGTTGGTATATGTCTATTTTGAAGGCTTACTTGGTTATGATTTGTAAAACCATTTTTATAATTTATACCAATGGTTTTAAAGCCTATACCAATAGTTTTCAACCATTGGTATACCTTTCATTTACAGTAGTGCTACTTTATGGACATCATGATTTTATTTTTTAGTGATCCTTGTTTCCTACCCTGAGTTCACTCACATAGGATTTGAATTATATGATTAGTGATCCATTTCATAATTTAAAATGGTAAAATTATTTGTTTCCATATTTTGATGAAAAAATACAATGGGGTATATTTTTTATGCCAATAGGTTCTAAGGCATCATTATCTTAAGGGTAAGATTATTAAAAAGTATTAGTGTATCCATTTTTATTTTCTATTGTTGGAAACCAAAAATATCTTATGATGATTTATGTGATAATCTTAATTTCACAAATATGTGATCTATATCTATAAAATCTTGTTTATTATAATCATTAATAATATTTCTGAATGTGTTTTACTTATAAAGTTTCCTGATAGAATGTTTCCAGATAGAGAAGGTAGTGTGTAATGAGGTAGAGTCTAGAATACTGAGGATAACAGGTAGAGTGAGACATGATAGTTTTATCAAATTATTCTAATAAGTTCATTCTAATAAATTTTTTTTATAAATAAGATAAGGTGATACTTTATTATTCATAATGTATCATGTATTGTGACTATTAAAATGTTTCAGTGAATGAAATTATGTAAATATGTGGAAATTTTGGTTTGGTAGTATAATGTTTTTTCTACAATGATTTGTGAAGTACACTAAACTGATATATTTTGATAAATTTGACTCTATTTAATTTAAAATTTGAAATGTAAGTTAAAATGTTTTGATTTTTATGATTATATTGATATGGAGTTGTGGAGGTACAAATGGACCACATAAATACATTAATTTAGTCTATCAATCTTAGGAAGATTGACGATGTGTCGAATAGAGGGATTTGATTAACCACATTACAAGGATTAAATCTTAATGACTCTTAAAAATTCATCATTTTATGTCCTATATAAGAACAAAATTTAATATTTCATCAATTATATAAAATTATGCTTTTCCACTAAATGAACCTTTATAGTTTCATTGGGAAGAAGAATATCTAGTTGTATAAAAAAATATTGGATGGACATATACAAAGACGTGAAGTAAAGATTTTATATAATGATAATAAATTAGTCGATAAATAATTGTATGGAAATATCTAGATGTATCCATCAGGAAAAAATTCCAAATAATAATTATTGTTAGTGTTTTTCTAGTGAAGTAAATATACATTGGTTTCTAAAGAAATTCATTAGACAAATTAAGTGTCATGTAAAATCATTCTAAGTTATTACTAAAAAGTTATTTAGGGGAACTATATAATGGATCATGGTACAAAATAGGGTTTTTAATGTTTTTCTTGATGGATGGTTTGAATATATCTATAATTTTTTCACAAAGTCATTAATATGATGACGATGAGATAAAAACTAAATGTTTCGAGAATCATATAGGAAGAATCATGATTCTATCTGAGTATGTATAATTTTTTAATAGGGATGTTATCACTAGGAATTGTTTAGGGATCATAACATTAAGAAGGTATAAAAGTGGTCAATCATTGAATATTTCTATAGGGATTCCCAAAATATGAGCAGGAAAATTTAAAATTTAATTATCATGTGACATTTATTTCTCTCAGGGTTTTGGATAGTGTGGGACTCTATAAAGTGGTAAAGTAATGGTAAAATGTTTCAATTTTTTTTAGAAGGGAGTGGAAGTACTAGATATTTTAAGGCATAATTTTCCAACCAAATAATCTCTTGGTTTTGGAAGAGATACAAGATAATGTTTTCAATATTTTTCAATTTAGAAAATACTTTGCAGAGGCATTATATAGATAGTGTGAGGAAGTGATTTAATGAACATGTTTTTATATGATATTATTTTATGATGTAACATATGGAGTTTTCTATTAGTTGGTTTTGGAAAATTTGTGTGATCAGTCGATCCAAAAAAATAAGGCATAAGGTAAATTTTCATCAGAACAAATATACCAGTAAGTGCATATTGGGAATAAAAATGTTCATTATTGCAGCTATGATAGAAAGTGGAGAGGAATGATAAATACATGAAGGAATTTTTTTTATGAAATTTCAAGTGGCATAGTTTAATGTATTGGATATTGTTGAGGAGATTTCTTATTATTTTTCAAAACTATTATTATATTATATTATCTCTATGAGGATAACATACACATATATATGGACTACTATACTATGAAATTCATAGATATTACCTACATTATGTAACCACTACAGGGATTATTTTTTGGTGGTTTTATGGTCTTGGATTACTTCCAATCCATTCCATAGACCATATACACTTATTTTGTACTGATACATGTAAATTTTTATGTTCCTATGTGTTTTTTGTTTTTTGTTTTCTAGTAGAGTATTTTATCACTAAATAGAGTTGAATATTTTTTATTAATAAAGTATTCATATTAAAGAAAATATAACTTACTCAAAACCTCACCTTCCCAATGATCACATTGATCATTGTTGATCCTTTCATCTGTAACAACTCTAAATGTAGATAATTTATTGGTAGGTATATCATGTATAGTATGGTTTCCTGTTGCATCATTTGGTGATGTCAGAAGATCCTCTTTAAATAATATGAAGTGGAATGAATATTCAAATTTTAATTGTGGTTGATCATATATTTTTAATTCTACCACACCATTAGAAGTAACATAATGTGTAAGTTTGAATTACTAAAAGTGTTGTAGGATATATAACATGAGACATACCAATCCCACACCTCTAAATTATATAACTTGTGTGGATGATAAGGATACTTAAAAAAGTTCTATTATGATGTCTCTATGCAATGATGTGGATTGGGATCCTCAATAAAAAAAATTATGAACAGTGTATGTAGATGTTTCAAATACTACATGATTTCATCCAAAGACTTCTTTAATAAAGTTATTAAATTCATTGAAAGAGTCTCAAGTTGTAGTTGATGAAAGACCTAAAACTGTGATACGTATTATCAATATTTCATCTTATCAAGAAAGTATTTTATTGGATAATGGTTATTATTATTCACTCATATCAACCCATTTTAAGAATCTTTTAAAACAACCAATAGAACTCAAATTCTTTGTATTAGAGTTTTTGATACAAATTGGAACGAAGTAATGTGATTTTTAATGTTCAATTAATCTCTTTTTTATCGAAATGCATGGTAATTTGGGATTTTATGGTTCTTATCTTACCTATATTTCTTGTTTTTTTCAATATGTATTAGTTATATTCCAATAAAGTGGATATTGATTTCCATCATCAGTGAGTATTCTTAATCTCCTCAGATTAAATCTCTATGATATTTTATGGAGAATCATATTAGAGATATATTAGTGTAGGATCTCCATTATAGGAACTTGGAATGTCATTTCCTTGGTTTTTATTGAACATGGTGATGAATTTTTTTTGTGAACATCCTTTGGTGGTTAGGGAATATCGAGATGTTTTTTTCCAAATGATTTCTTAGGTCTTCCAATGGTGTGGGAATTTATTTTTTCAATCAAATTGGAGCCACAAAATCATCTCATATACATTATTTCTTATCATATATCTTTTTCATAATTAAATTAATATATGATTTACTTAGACTATTTGAAATCTAAAGGATTCATTCATCATATTGTGTCACATTGGGCTACCCCAATGCTTCTTGATAAAAGGATTGATGCAATAATCCATTTATGTGTCAACAATAAGATGTTAAATAGATAAAATAATAAGAATATATATCCTTTCACCCATATCATTTACTTTTTTGATCAATTAAATGGAGAGAAGTGGTTCTCAGAAATCGACCATCGATTGGGATATCTTCAATATAGAGTTCATGAGTTGGATAAACCAATACCAAATTTAGGAAATGGTACGGACACATAGAATGTCTTATAATTCTATTTGGTATAATTAATGCTCTATATATTTTCATGGATAGGATGAATTAGAGTTTTAACTAGTTAATTGATTTCTTTATCATGGTTTTTGTGGATGACATGATAGTTTACATGATAACTAAATAATAGAATGATCATCACCTGAAATCTATTCTGGATTTCTTGAGGGATCTCCAAAATTATACTATTTTATAAAATTTTTTTTCTAGATTTGATATGTTTTTTTATTTTTATATATTTTTAAGAACTTGGAATCGTAGTTTATAATAATATAGTGAAAGTATTATTTTCAAGGGAACAACAACAATGAATATTTTAGATTAAAAAAATGGGGTTGGTTGGATATTATCAATGGTATTTGGATGATTTTTCAAAACATACAACTAAGTTGATATATATTACTAGTCAAGGTGGAAAGTTAATATGGGATTATATATTATAGACTTATATTGATGAATAAATGTGATATTTAACCAAAACACCAATTATAATTTTACCTAATGTTAGAAAGGGTTTTATGGTGTTTTTTGATTGATTAGGTGTAGTAACGGGTTGTGTTCTTTTGAAATAATATCACGCTGCTGTGTATGACTATCATTATATTTATCCACATAAGAATAATTTTCCCACCAATGATCTAGAACATGAACTAAATATTAATTATGTCAAGAGTAGGAAACATTAAATCCATGTGAAAGGTTTCACTATCTATTCAAACCATAGTATTTTACATTAAATATTTTCTTTGAATGATTATAGAATTTGGAAGAATATTTTGGTGGAGTATATTCATGTTTTGGACAAAGAAATTTACTATACCTTGGAAAATGGGAGTGTTGTTGCAGAATATTAGGGTAGAATGTCTTATTCTCAAGAGTTTATGGAATTGACAGACAAATGAAATCAAATGGAAATATTTAAATATAAGATCATAATATAACATAGGAAGAGAAATTTGTTGTTCTTAAAAGTGATTAGTCTAAATCATCTATTATCGAATTTATTTTCCAGTAGAAATAGAATAATGAAGTATTCTGGTGCATCAAGAAATCTATATATTTTAGGGAGATGAAAACCATATTTAAATTCTTTTTATAGGGCATTCACAATTTCATAAACCTATTTTTCATTCCTTATTCTATGAAAATGTTGTGATGGAAATATTTTTATAGATCTTAGTGGAATTTTCATCCTGGTAGGATGAGTATGTATTATTAGATGAAACATGACATAAATAATTTTTCATGTCGATGTTAAACTTATTGGTAGATTAAGTCCAAACACAAAAGGCATTCTTACTGGTTTCTTCCTCTCCTGATGAATATTTAGAATTTTAATGAAGTGACTATAGATTTTGTCATTGATTAACATAAGAATACTAAAGGAAATAATTACATAAGGATTTTATTAATTAAATAACCAAAACAGATAATATCATTCATATTTGAAGTGTATCTATATATGAGACTTTTTCAAAGCTATACATTTAGTTGATCTTGAGTTTTCATGGGGTTGTGCATATAATTATTTTAGATATGGATCCATGGTTTAAATATTAGTTTTATAATGTCCTTGAGGAGGTGATGGGTACTCAATTTATGTTGAGAACATCTTACCATCCAAAACAATTGGAGGTGGAGAAAGCTATTTCAATATTAAAGGATATAATTTTTCTTTCATCATCTATTTTAAAGGTACTTAGTATTGAAACTTGGGACTAATTGATTTCTAAAATATCAACAGTTACATGTAATATTCCTTAATTCCTCCCTTTGAGGATTCATATGACTGACTAAGTAAGTCAACTATTTATAATTATTAGGTGGGTGAAATTTACCTTTTGTTAAAAATAAATTTTAGGGGATATAAGTAAATATTCTAAGTATTATTTAATTAGAAGAGAAATATTAGGATTTTTCAAAATCATATATTTATCGTTGGAATAATTATCCATAAACTTTTATATATAAAGGAATGTTCTTAAATTTTAACATCAACTAGGTAACCATTGGTGTATGAAGCAATGTAAGTTAGCTCTAAGATAAGGGGGACTGATGGAGATCACTGAGTGGATTGGAAGGGTGTTTATCAATTATATTTTCCATCACAATACTCTTTTATATATATTTTATTCCATTTTTTTCTTAATAAGTTTTATACTAATTGATCGCATTTTATAAACTGGGAAATGATTTATTTGAATATGTAAATTTTGTAATTTCAATGACTAGTTTCAGTTGTTGATTTTACAGAATAGATTTTGAGTGGGAAATACATTCATTTGGTATGAGTGTTATAGAAGAATGAATCAGATTCTCATTGGATTTGGGAATGAGAATCAATGACGAGGGATTTGTGGCCTTATCTATTCTTGGAGTAGTCTTTTTTGGATTAACATTATGTGGACATAAAGTGATATAGTAGGGTTATTTTCCTATATTAATATCAATTTCATGAACATATTTTTGCACATTTTTTTCTCCATTTTTTTTATTTATTCTAGGGTCATTTGGAGTTTTTTCAGAGGATTTAGGGCATGACCATTGTTGGAACATTGATAAGACAAACTGTACATCATTCTTAGTAGACTATGGAGATTGTTTTGGAGCCCCATAATATAGTTAATGGTTAGAAAATTCTATTCATCCTTCTCCTCTTACTATGAAACATGGGATATTTATATTTCATATATTTTTAAAATGGTTATCCAAACATTTTGAGTCTCTCCCTTGAATAGATATGGGTGCATGGTTGGAATATTTTTTATTAAACAATGTTGTCAAACCATGAAATGTGTTTTAATTAATAAAAAATATATTTTTGGACACAAATAACCACATTTTTTTCTCATTAAACTTTATAAATAATAGGATCTCAGCCCTATGGATCCCATTTGGAGATTTTATAAGATTTCTAGCCTTTAAGAGATTGATTCTGATTGTTCAACTAGTGTCCAATCATAGAAATCAGTGGTATATATCTATTCTTCCTCGTTCTCCATCATTCATCTAAGTCAACTATCATTTCACAAATATAATATTAGATTTGGGCTATTATCCCCAAATATATAGTTTTTTTTCATATGTAATGAGAATTTTATTAAATATGTTGTTAAGAAGAAATAAAGGGATCATGTCTACAGTCTTATTATGTGATCCTTTTATAGTTTCCTCAATAAATATTCTCCCTTAACGATAAATTATCTAAGGTTTGTTAATTTTGTATTTTATGGTATTGAATTCCTGATCTATGGTATCCACTTACACACTAAGATAAATCTTACTCTTTGGATTTTGTACCATGACTAATCACTTGAAATTCCAATTGTCGAGGTGGGTGGTTTCATGAAAAGCCATTATTTATTAATCCATGAATTCTTTATAATTTCAAATTAGTTTCCAAAAATTATTAATATATTTATTTTTGATTCATTTAATATTATGGTTGGGAATATTTTTTAAAATGTACATCATCTGTGTTATTAAAGATGGAAATTAGTTATAAAGATTAGTTTTTATGAATTTGGGTGTTGAAGTGTGATATTCTCTTAAAATTATTTGAACCCGGAATATTAGAGCCTCTACGTGTGGGAATGTTTTGAAATTAAAAGAATCCATGTGTGGGATATTTTTTTAATTTTAAATCCTCCATGTGTGAGTAGTTTCTGAAAAAGAAAACCTCTGAATATGGGATATGGCACATGGGGAACTCGCATACATAGGATTGGGTGGACATGGGACCATCAGTTTTAGGGAATTAGTATTATAAATCCAAATATATATTTTTTGGGAATAGAGATGGTTCTGATAGTGAAATGTTATCCCTTATACCAAATTTGAAATGGTTATGTGTATAAAATGTGTCCTCTTTTTGTTAATAATATGTGGTAATCATAGTTAAACTGGAACTGAGATACCCTATGAATTTTTCCATGGTGATCAATATGGATTTATTATTTTCAAACTACTTATGAATTGTTTTTTTGGTAAATTATTTTGAATATGAATTTTTACCTGTTCTTTATAATCTGTTCATAAAGGTTGGATTTACATGGATTATTGAAATTGTGTATATCTATATTGTATTCTATGCCTATTATTAAATGATAAGAATATGTTTTTTATATTGATGGATTATGGAACTCTTGGTATGACCCTATTGGGCTTGCATTATCACACCATGTACATGCCTTTGGGTGTGTGTAGAAATTTTTTTACTAATATATGAAATGGAAGGGCACCAAATGGTGGATTTGGGTTTCAGCAGTAATGGGTTGTGGGAGTCAATAAGTGAAACATTGAGGCAACTCGATAATAAAATAATAAATATTTTTGTAATAGTGGGTTCACTAGAACCAAAATAAAAAATATATTTCAATTACCATGTCCATATACAACGAGTTATGAATGATTTAGAATTTATAAAATAGTGTTGGTGTTTCAATTTCCACTATTTACATTCTAATATCCTTATATTTCATATCATATAAAAATATTATAGAAGATATATGAATATAATGAGAATGTCAAGATATAATAACATTAATATAAAACATATGTACTATAGTCTAGATATATCATAATAACTAGACATGGATTATGGTCGACTACAACGTGATAGGGGATCATAATAATTGAGAATTATTCTCAATATTTTCATACATGGAGGTCTTATGTGGATGAGATCATTATGACTAACACACCAATAAGAATTCTATAGGTTTCAACTATTATTGGTAGATCCTCTATATGAACACATTTAGTAGTCAATTGAATTGTGATTACAACCATTGTTTATTATATGATTATGTACATTGATTAAATGAATAAAATATATAATTTATGTTATAGAGATGTATTTCTGTGTTTGGTGTTTATTTGGTGGTATGAAATTGACTGAATAATCAAAAATTATTTTTCTCTTCAAAAAGGACGTAATATCCTGGGCCTAGTTGATCAAAATGCTAGTACCTTTACTAAATCCATGTATCTGGTAAAATAGGGTATATCCATATAGTTAATTCAATGAATAATAAATCAATTAATTATTATTACATTATGTGTGCCTCTCAAATTATAAGATATCACAAGACAAAGAGATTATATTACATTGTGTGTGTTTATAGAAGGGTTATCAATGCTATGATATTACCTTATCTATTTAGGGGCCGAGATTTTCCACTATACTTTACTCCTGGTATGTGAATAATATTCATCAATATTGAAAAACTTTATTAGAGGGTAACACATTTATATAATTCTAAATACATCCCATGTCATATGAATAGAAGTATATGACATGGTGGGACCACCCACAGTGTCTAGGAATTATCTGAGAATATATAATCTCAATAAAATTAATAAATTCACATTATTAAACTAAATTCTAAGTGTTATTTAATTTATTTATAATATTTATTTAAAATTACAATCTAAATAGAAGGAAAATATTATACGAACATATATTATTTTAATTTCCAAGGTTTTTCAAATATTTGTGAGAATGACCATTCTAGTTAATAGCTTGATTTTATCCCATAATATATGTTTTATTTTAAAATAATTAATAAAAATATATATGATATTTTGGACCTAGTAAATACATCATAATATTTCATTTATATCATATTTAGTGAGTAATAAATATCAAGGGGCCAGAGCACCATTTCAGTTATTTATAAATTCGCTATAAATTGAGGAGGATCTCAAACATAATACTATTCACTATATAATTCCATAGTCTCTCCCCTCTCTACCTTGATCCTAGAGAGATAGGAAAATGCTACGAGAAAAAAGTTTGTGTTATCCTGCATTTATTAATGGATCATCAGTGTGGGGATAACTAAGATGTTGAATCCTTCACCGAATCACATATCTATGACCAAAAATTTGATTATCGATATTCTAAAATACTTTCAAAGTGTGTGTGGATGATCTATATGGATTTGAGTTTGGTTACATTGTGTAATAATAAATATAATTCAATGATTTATGAATTCTTGATGAACCTATCTTTTGTTTGAATGAGTTAATATTTGTTTTATTTTTTTTATTAAATATATTCACATAGGATCTATGTGGCTTTGTATCAGGTTGACCTTCATTGATGATGATGTAGTTTCATTACTTTCTAGAGAAAAACTTTAAATCACTAGGCCATATTATTCTATTTTTATCCCTAATACCTTGAAACGGTATCATACATGTCATGTGATGGTTCAAGCCCATGAAAAATGAAATTTTTCATAAATTTATTTAGATGGAATTTATACTGTCACATAATCACAAATGATGATCCAATATGATATTGGATGGCCATGTTGTAGCCATATGAAGTTATTGGATTCGTTTTGTATCATTGTTATTTAATATAACAATACACACACTCACACACGCATATATATATATATATATATATGTGTGTGTGTTAATTTTATTCATATTCAATTGGAGGAATTCAATCTAATGAAACCAAACTCTAGTGGAAAGATCATGGCCAAAACAGTTTTTTTAGATAAATAAAATTCCACACCCATGTAGGAATTTCAAAAAAATCATAAAACAAAAAATATAGGATTTTTTAATATTTGATAATTTAGATAAGGGAAGAAAGGATTTCATGTGGTGGCCACATTTCAATGAAAAAAAATTAATAAGACATTTTTTTCCTAGTGGTTGGAGCAGCATGTCGAGAGCCATTAAAGACAAAAATTAAAAGCTATCCTACATGTGCCAATCCCTTTAAAAATAATATAAATTAAAATATATGGAAAGTGGCTTGGGTGGACTAATTTCACATTATATACCAAAAAATAATTAGTAATGTATTTTCTAGGGGATGACTACCGACACCTCAGATAAGACAATAAAAAATTGGGATTCCTATTTCTATCATTATTTCTACCTCACCATCATGGAAATATATACTCACATCACTTCCAACCATTAGGTTAGATCCCAATCATACCCCACCACTCATCATCGATAAACCCCATGACAATCACGTAGTTTCAAACCCCACCGCATCATCCAATAATTAATCTATCCTCATGAACTACCTCTTTTGAGCCACCTATTGGCGTCATTGAACTTTACCCACCACAATGTGTGCCCTAAATCAATGTACAAACTGGAAAAAATCCACTACCATCCAATTACCATGCCAGAAACCAACTGATTTTTGTTCCACCCTTAGAGGGCCTCTATCTAGTGTCTACGACCCTGCATGTGACCATCAGTGAAATTTGGTTCAACACATCTGGGTCTGGTCGAGTGGGAACTTTCCTAACCCAAATAGACAATTTCAGGTCAAAAAGACCTCAAAACCATTTTAGGGATTTATTGGGCCATCAGGGGCCCATGAAAATAAAAATAAATTAATTTAATTTTCAATAATATGTTTTCTTTTTTCAGGGATATTTTTTAATAAATTGGATCTATTAATATATATTTTTTTAATTAAAATCTGTATAATTATAATTATTCATTTAACTAAATCATATCAATTTTTCTAAAAAATAATTTTCATTAAAAATAATTAGAGGATCATGATAATTGGTCGACCAATGTATGTCCCATATTAGTTTATTTAATTTAATATTTCAATTTCATGAGGTATGTTATAATTAATTTAAATTGACAGTTTTTTCATCAACATTTATTTCATAATATGTATAAGGGTATGTTTATCCATCAATATGATTCTATATGTATTTTTCACTTCTTTATACCCCATTTCTTATGTGAGAGTATTTATGTATCATGATTGGGAAGTTGTAAGATATAGACCGCATAGATATGAGGGGATATTCTTGATGATATGGTGATACATTAATCCAATGTGCAAGAAACAATATTAATATGACTTGAATTTGGTATTTCACCCCTAGGGTCATGGTAGATCCATTGAGAATAAATGGGTTCACAAATATCAAATGATCAATATCATTTATGTAATTTATATAATTTATGTGTTATTGTTTTAGTATATTATTGAATAGGATCACATAACATAATAAACTGAAATGCATGGATTAAATCAAAGTAAAGTGAGATAAATTTTTTTCTATGAACTCCATTTTCAGATGTGTGTGAGATCAGATTGTACGTGCATATCAGATAACAAATTATTTTATTATTTAATCAAAAACCACAATGAAATATTAATCCGAACACATTTCATGTTTGAGTTTGGATATAATAGAGTATATGGGGTGCTTGTAAACCCTAATTTAGTGTACCTCCATTTTATGGAGAGTTCTATTGAATGATAGGAGTGAACAAAACTAATGTTTGTAAAAATGAATTATACATATCCAACTTGTTGCATATTTTTAGAAAAAGAATTATGAAAATCATTTTTATGATTTTATGAAGCTGTGTATTCACTCAATAGTTAAAGAAGCAATGAGTTAATGTGGTTGGATAGTCAAATTCCTACCTTGAAACTCTTTGAGTTGATTCAAATCCATATAGTGGACTTTAATGATTTTTCTTATGGATCCATCTAGGATACTCAAGTTACTGGGGAATCCTTATGAGTTTCTAATGAGTAGTTCAGAATCTTGATCAAATATCTATAATATATTAATTTCATGGTTCTAGAGTCCCAATACATATTAAGCTACTTATGTAAGTGAGGGTGAAAATTTTACTTATAGGATACCCATGTATTATACATGTTATGTTCACATCATAATTTAATCATCAATTTCTAAATAGTTTTGTATACAACATGATGAATTATATGAGCTTATATATTGACTCATATCTGAGAAGCTTGAGACAATAAAGTGAACTGAGAAATTAATGGGTTATCATTACAATGAATGTGTGTTAAATTGAAATATGGATCAAAATATTTCAATATATCTAATTATTATATATTTCAACTAATTTCATTAGTTTCATTTGTGAACACAAAACAAAATGTATATAGAAAATTCTTCATTGCAATGTGGTAAAGGTTTTCCAAAAGATAACATTTTAAATAAAGATTTACCTTTAGCTCTTATGATGAAAAATTTGAAAGAAAACGTGAGAATACCAAATAAATGTGTGATGGAAAAACCACATTTGAAATGTAATTATATGAAAAGTTATAGTTCATCATATAGAATGTTATTTTCTACTCATGTCATGAGATGATTCTATGGAAGATAAATTGAAATTAATTGAAATGGAATCTTGTAGAGTATTCAAATTAGAATACATTTATAATTTTATGTGATGTTTATATAATACATATTTTTTAATAAATAAAACTTGCCTATCACATATGTGAATTTAAATAAAATTATTGATTTAGAAGCTAAAATTAATATGAAGTAAGGTGAATCCTCAAAGAATTTGAGAACAGGTGATTCCAAAGTTAGTGGTAAGAAGTATACATCTTATAATTTCCAAGACTAATGGTTCTTTTTTATCCTTTATTGAGTTTTACCAAAACATTTTCTATCATTTCCATTGTAAACCGTGATAAATTATTTATTTTATGGAATGAAAGTTATTTTTGGTTTATATTAATCATCTAATATTTTAAAAATTCTTGAATGATTGGAAAAATAATAAAAAAAAAATGTATGACTCTGCTATAATTATTTGTGGAATAATGATTCTTTTTAATGAAACACTATGTCATTGTCAAAAACATAGCCAGTATGGTATTAAAAAATTAGTTAAAGAACTAAAAAATTATTGACACATTTATTTATTTATTTATTGAAATATACACCCTTCTAAAAACAGGTAATCCCAAAATTATTTGAATAATTTTCTTCCTGAGACCATGAACTAATCCATGTGTAATAAAGAGGTAAACATATATACATCATTATAATCTGTAATGTTTTTTTGTGAATTTAAAACTGAACTAGTAAGTTTTAATTTTCATAATATATGAGGTTATTTATTAAAATGTGTTGAAGAATATCTTCACCATGTATTCAACGATCAATAATAATGTAATATGGAGTAAGTCCAAAAGATAGATTTCCTTATACACATAAATTTTATGATGTTAGTAAAGAGGATATATGATGAGTATTACATGAAAACATTCATCAATAAAATTTTTCATGGAGTAATTTCTAAACTCAAATTTCATTGAACACATCAAATTCATAATGAATGAAAAAGTTGAATCAATTTTGAGATGTATATTCATTGAAAAAACATCTATTAATTTTTAGATATCATTCAAAAATTGCGGAATTAGTCAATAATCACATGATAACTATAATAAAAAACTAATATCATATGATTTATAATATGATATAAATACATCAATGTCATAATCACATGTTTTTATATAACGTGTGTTTTTAGGATACAATCATTCATGAATAAAGAAAAAAGGTCACCTAATGTAATTATCTTAAAGTTTTCTAATAATATTTCTGAAATCCCTAAGATATATATGTTATAGTCATGTGGTATACATCATTTCTATAAAATCAGAGCACATATATGTTTGAGATAGTGAGATAAAGATTGAATTGGATTTATTAAAGGACATAATGCACTAATAGTTATTATAAGATTAAGTTCCACAATATCATGTGTAATGGGAATGTACTAAAGACACATATTGTGTATGAAGGTCACAACCATCATAATAGTTTTACATTCCCTTCATATTGCGATATTATAATCATTAAGAGTGATGAATTAAACAATTAAGTATTTAATTGAATTAATATATGATTGAAAAGATCAATTAAAATTTTGTAATGTATACCATGTATCAAAATAAAGGTGATATTATTTTAAAAACTGCTTTGGGAATACAACTGGGACTATAAAAGGGTGTTACATGTGTGGTAACTGTAAAGAAAAATTGGATTGACCAAGTCACATTCCCATATCTTTATTAATTTTATACTTTTCATATATACCTTCTATGATATATTTTATTGGGAATCAGGTGTCAAGACCAATAATATTTAGAGGTTTATATATGTTGAACCCAGAAAGGGTCAGTATAACTATAAAATTTTAGTATGGTGTAAAAGTTATTGGAGTCAAATTTTTGATTGATGCAATAAACAATATCATATAATATTAATTTGGGAATTAATTTTTCCATTTTATTATAAGGTGTAGATGGGAGCACTGATTTTTTCTAAGTGAAATAATTTTTATAAAAAATAGAATTAGTTATTGTTAATAAAATTAGTTATAACAAGAATAAAAGTAACTATCCATAGATTTCCTTAAAATATCATCCTATTTTGTAGGGAAAGATAAATACTTAGGTATATCTAATGGGTTTCTTATACCATTCCAAAAGAATATATACAGAATAGGTATTTAAAAATATAGGTTGGAACAATTCAAGAGATAAATGTTTCTAATGTCAAACAAAATAAATCTCTCTATGAATACATGTATTGGACATCGGAGGATATTAATATTAGGATTTTAATTACATAAACTTCTGCGAGGGATTAATCCCATTTTCCAAGATTTTTACTAAATGTAATTTTTCCCATATATATACTATAGAAGAAAAATATCAGTTATTTCTAGGAGTGATATACAGGAAGTAACCAAAAATATCCATTTGTAATTGAGAGAGTAAAATAGATATGATCATAGTACTTGTAGAGGAGGGAAAATAGTTTTAATCACCATAAAACTAGTCTTCCTTTGGATCAATATGATCTAATACCATAATCAAACTGACATAATTAGAAAGAGAAGATCATTAAAGATAGTGGTATCCATATCTATAAATGATGAATGAATTTTGGCTTCTGGTGTAGCTAAATATGGATACTAACAAACATGCACCCATTTTTTATCAATCTTGGAGTCGCACATAGTAAGTTTTCTTTTCTCATAATTATAATTATACTACTTGTACTAGCCAAGATTTTTTATTTTGAAAGTGTAAAAAATGAATTAAATCATGGATATCATCTTTGGAGGATTCTTACTCAAGGAGGTTAATTTTTAGAATACAAAATTTCCATTAAACATATACATGGTAGGCCGAACGACTCAATCTATAACTCAACCGAAGCATGATCATATCGTATGAGAGTTATCATGGTTAGTTAGTAAGTTAGATCTAGTGTAGGTGGGTGTATTGTAATGATGGGTTCCCTTGACCCAGCATGAAAAATACTTTTCTATTACCATATTATCTATACATTGAGTTATTATTGATGTAAACATAGAATAATAGTGTTGATATATCCATGTTGATAATTTTATGGTAATTTCCATAGAATACTTTTCCTAAAAAAATGATATAACCATTTTGAATCTATAATGAGAGCCTCTATATACTATGAAATTAATATAAAACATATATCCAATTTTCCACATAAATCATACCAACTAGACAAATATAATATTTAACTATCATTTTTTGGGGATCGTAAGCATTGAGAATTATTATCCAAAAAAAATTTCTTGGCGATCTCGTGTAGATGAGATCGTGAGGAATTACTCTCCAATAAAAACACCACACAGTTTATGTTTCATTAGTTGTTTATATCCTTGAAATTTTTTAATTCTACCATTAATTGAAATTATTACCATCAAGTACATACTTATCATGTAACACAATGTGTTTTTAAAATAAATAAAGCTTTGTTTTACTGTTTATGTGACACACATCATTGAGTTTTAATGAAACTCAACACACCATTAATATTATTATTTAAAATTGAACATTATAACATAGAAAAAAATATGGTGGTATGAAAAGAGATAATTTTTTAAAAAATTATGTATGAAAGATAAATAACATATATTGTTAACTAAGTACTTAATTTTTTGAAAAGTCATTGTTGTCTTTAAAAATATAGTTTTATCAAACAAATTTTTTTATTTTTCTGAACAAATAACAAAAAAGATACACTTTTATAATATAAATTTGAATAAATAAACTTTTTTCTTGGATTCGACATGTTAAAATTAGTTTTTGAGAATTTTTTTGTATTTTACTAAAAAGGATAATTTTTAATGAATAGTGAGAAATATATGTTTTTTTCAAAAACATACAATTTGTTTAAAAAAATGAAAAAGAATTTTTTTTATTTTTATATTATTTAAAAGTAAATTGAGTTCAATTATGTTATTATTTATATAAATTGGTTCATTTTATTCAATTTTAATTTGAAATTTGATATAAAATCATTTTATACCTAAGAGAATATTTTCTTTGGAAATATGTTTCCTCATCGCATCTATAGGATTAAATTTAATTTAAATTCTACCACTTTTATGATTTTTATTTTGAAAATTGGATTAAAATTTTTTAATCAGAACAAATAATTATTATATATTTTATTTAACATATTTTTCATTATTTATAGTGAAAACAGTAAAACTAGTTACGATTATTAAGGCTAAAACATTTTTACCGAGGGTTAAACTAAAAGGATAAGGGTAAAAAAACACATAAAAATCAAATTTTATGTCCTTATCTATACATTATATCATATAATATTATAGAGTGATCCATTTTGGATCCTTTTATAATGTGTAAAACATGGGTATATATTTTTCCTTTTAAAAATTCCATGTGGGTCGTCTCCCACAATTATAAATGGGAACACAATCTCTTATTCTATTTTCTCTTATAATTCATTGTGCTTCTAAAAATATCTTCCCAAATACTTTAATAACTTATCTCCATAAAAATAGATTTATTTTTTAAATCATAAATACAATATATGGTGGATCTATCTATAATCCAAAATAGGTTTTCCAAACAAGATATATCATTATTAACCGAGCATCTTTGTTAAATTTCTTCTCCAACCTCCAAAAAATATAACAAATTCAGTATAATATAGTATAAAAAATATAATAAATATACTAATAAGTTATTAAGTTAATTTAATAAAAAACATACAACCCCAATTTTGTCAAATGGTAAAGAAAACCATCGATCGTGTGTATGGTGGACCACCACCTCGCGAACAAATTTAATTTTTTTTCCATTATCACCTCACATGGAAATTCATGATCTAATTTTTATTATATATATATTTTATTAATTAATTATTAATAATTTTTAAAATTAATATATCATATATATTTATACATTACCATCCATTTAATAAAGATAATGTGGTCCGTGTGTATGAAGGACTACCACCTCCCGAAGCGTTGTGATTTGTTTTCTTTTACTTCATCAAATAGATTGTCTCTATAATTTTATTTAAATAATTAATATTATATTTAGGATACAATGATAATTTTTGAAATATAAATAAACACTTAACTTCTTTCCATTATGATCATTGAAAAAATAGAAAATATACAAACGCAAACGTTCAGTCTACTTTCTCCAGGATTGTATCACAGTTCATTTTTAATAACCATAACTCATTATTATTTTTAAAAAAGTATAATTAATATATAAATATATTATTATTTAATTATTATTTTTCTGTATATGATTATATTAAAAAATATTTTACCTTATTCAACTTTCTAATGTTATTTTGGACATATGATAAGAACATCTTTAAAACAACTGACATGAACATTAATGATTAACTAATGGACTATGACATGATAAAAAATAAAATAAAATGAATCATAAAAATGAAAAGGGTTTATTAAAAATTTAAATAACGAACATAATTTATAATTTGGTATGATAAATTACACACGTGATAAATCATGCTCAAGGTATGAGATCTATCTAAACTGCAATTTTCTGTCAGTTATGAACAATCTCCCTCTAACTAACTTTCTACAACTACTTGAATTTATAAAATGATACTAAATTATATATATATATATATATCACATATATAATTTTATTAATATAACATTATTTAATGAGGTAATACATTCTTTATTATTATTTCTCAAATTGATTCATTATGAAATTTTATATGATTATTAAATGAGAAAATATTATGAAACGAAATTTATTTCCATGAGTAATTATTATGTTATGCGTTATGATTGAATTCCATTATTTGGAAATCATTGATCATGAAAATTTTATGATGGGTGTTCCCAGATAGATCTCTAATGAATTGGGAAAAGTTTAATTCTCATGAGACATCATGTAAGAGATTAGGGAGTATACAAAATCCATTATGGGACTTTTCCACCATGTGATATTGTCTTGGTAGTAACCTTTCACTCATATTTGTGGAATTATATATGTTAATTTTTTATTATCTATGTTACCCAAGTATTATGGTACTAGGTTATTCATGTTAATATTTAATTTTTATTACTCATGAGGTTTCTATTTTGAGATATCATGTTATATCTTTGACTAAAATGTTGTATTTATTTATCATGATTATTTTATCACTAGGATGTTTATCTCACCCGTTTCTATTATGTGTTCCCAAAATTAATCATATGAATTTTTAGGATCCTAAACAGATTTATGAGAACATTATATTGAATAAAATGAGAATTTCATGTTTTAATTTCATTCTGATGTATTATAAACCTAGTATTTCAAGAACATTATGCAACACAATTTCTGGGACGTACATATTAGATATTTATGTTTAAAAATCATGTAATAATATGTATAAGGTGATGGGGTCACTATATTTAATATCTGTGTAATTTTTTAGTTAACCTTTGGATACTTATTTGGGAAATTTTAGTGAGAACACTTTGAATAAACCAAAGGATAAGTATAAGGATAATTCTATGTATAGGAAAGTATATTATAATTTTGGTGTAGTATTGGGAGTAGGGGTTCAAATAGTTTCCATTCTTATTTGAGTACTAAAACTAGATTTGATCTACAATTGTTTTAAATAGGGGTAATAAATCTTAAATGGACACATTGAGATGGAATTGATTATTACCTAGTGCATAAAACCATGAATTTCTACACACCATGTTTAAAACTCATAGGGAATATTTTTTAGAAATTCAGAAACACATTATGAACAATTATGAAGGAATTGACCAAATAATTAGTTTTGAGAACATATACAGAAAATACTATGGATGAACTATATTTAAAATATAATCATAAGTTTGTATATACTTATCGTTTATAATTTATTCCTATCAATTTTGTAAGTTTTACTTTGGTAGGTTTGTCAGTTATTTCATTCTTATCTTGGGTTTCTTATTTTGTTTAATGGAAAGAAATAAGAGAGACCATTCCAACACCCAACATGATAGGCAATTTGAGGATTTTACCAATGATATGTCTAATATTAATGGATTGGGAGATGATAACTTCATGCACGTACTTGGTAAATTATTACAATTCGTAAACATTTAGATGAATCATGTAGAACACCCTGCTCCCCCATAGAATGATCAAGTGGTAGTGAAGTCTTTTATGTGATAAATGAATCCTAATTATGGTAAATATTCTAATACCATCATTACAAAACAATTGATTAACTCCATTGAGAATATATTCTCTATCCTCCAATGATCATAGAAAGAGGATGTTGTGATGGTTGTTAATTACATTGAGAGATTAATCAATTTGTTTTAGAATCTGATCAATAACACAAAGTCTAAAGATAATATTGAATCCATGGAATGAGAAAAATTCAATAAAATGATTTCAATGACTATTTTATTTAAACTCCTTAAATTAAAATAGTTATAAGGTTCCATGATCAGAAGAAAAAGGAAAATGAGTCTATCAAGGTGTATAAAAAAACATCACAATCCATCCATGGTACGTCTCCTACTCCATCATCAAAAATGAATATAATTTAAAACACTTATTTAGTTTTTTGAATCCAAGTTTATGTATATAACATATGATTTGAGACATTGATATTTAAGGAGAGATTTTCCTTTGTTCCATTAATGTTGAGATGTATATTGGTGACTCTTAGTGGTCTCATGGAATTGGATAAGGAAAATTTAAAATGGAGTTTTCATATGTGTATCAACATATAAATATCATGAAGGTAAGAAAATTGAACAATCTACATGAAAAATAATAGGGAGAGGCATCCTGGAAAATTTATACAGGGAATTGAGAGATGCTTGAAATATAGTAAATAGGGGCATCAAGCAAATCAAATATGAAGGGATATAAAGTAACCTAGTCATTTATAATAAGAAAAGAATGTTCATATCAATACTCAAATTATGGTGTAGTGTTTTAATTATAAGGAACACGGTAATTAAGAAAGATAATTCTCTAATACAATTTTTGTTAGAGAAAATCTTGGACAAAAACATATAAGACCCATAGATCAAGGAAGATAATTTGTTATCAGTACAATTGATTTGGATACTGACAATATTGTAGTGAATTTTATTCTAGTTATTAATACAATAATAGTGATAATATATTTTATTCTAGTCCCACACATTCTTTTATATCTTTCATGTTTAATATAACTATTCAAGAACTACCTTGATATATGGGGGTTGAGCTATCTATGAGAAAAATAAAGTGATAAATAGGGTCATACCAAGTGTATAACTCGTCCGCAGTGAATGGTTGTTGACTGAATCATCTATAAATTTTTTTACTTCTTTTATTAGAGTTTAAAATTATATTTTACATGGATTGGCTGCCCTTATATAAATCAAACATATTCTATAAAGGGAGGGTGTTTATTCTTCATATCCCAAAATATATAATTATACTATACAAGTGTAAGGAAAAGGATGAGTCTCCCTTTGAATCATAAATTCAAGTGAGGATATTAATAACTTATGAGAAAACATATATAGATCAAATGATCAAGATATATGAGATAATAATTCTTAATGAAATGACCATTATGAGGGAATATACTGATACATTCCCTGAAGAGTTTTATTGTCTTCCTCATAACTGATAGGTTGAGTTCTGAAATGAACATGTACCTATATGTCTGCCCATATCAAAGACTTAAAGAATTTACACTATTTAGTTTAAAGATATGGAAAACTAGTTATAATTGAATATTGAAATGGGTTTTATAAACCTAAGTGCTTTATTTTGGGGTGTGATGGTCCTATTCCCCATGAAAAACAATGGGTCAATGTACCTTTGTATTCACTATCTTGAAAAAAATGAAATCAAGATAATGAGAAAATACCAATTTCCATAGATATATGACTTATCTAATTAACTACATAGAGCCTAGTATTTCTCTACATTTGACATTTTATCAGGACACCACCAATTAAGGGAGAAAAAAGAAGATATTCCTAAAACTACCTTTCAAATAAGGCAAAGAAACTATGAGTTCAAAGTGATTCATTTAAGACTCACTAATATTCCAGAAATCATAAGTAAATTATTGAATGGAAAATTTTGTTATTATATTGATAAATTTTTATTAGTATTTATATATGATATTATGATATACTATAAAATAATGTTGATGCTAAAGGGTAATTTGAATACCGATCTTAGGTCTTTGAGAAAGAAGAATATATATATGAAAATTATAGTAATTGTGACATCTGTATGAAGGGATTATCAATCAAATATAATATTATCATGAGAAAAATTATATCTAAGGATCCTTATAATCTAAAGGAAATTTAGGATTAGTATAAATTGGTATCTATAATGAATATCCATAGTTTCCTTATAGTAGCTATGTTTTACCAAATACTTGGGAGAATATTCTCATGATTTTAAAACCCACTATCCAAAATAACACAAAAGGTATTAAAGGTTTTCTAGACTAGTGATTATGAAGATATATTTATGCATTTTATAATCATTCTTATAAATACACCAGTAATCATGCTACAATAAAGTTGGAAACATTGTTTTGTATACAATGATGCTTCAAAGAAGAGCATGGGTTATGTACAGATTCAGAATGATAAATTGATAGATAATTCATCACGGAACATTAAATTTCAGGTGTACATCATTCATACACATTATTTGGAGTGAGTTTCAATGATCTATTCATTGAAAATTTGGATACATTATCTCTATGGAGAGAAGTGTGAAATATATATGTATTATAAGAGACAAAAATATATATTCACATAAATAAAACATTATATGAACCAAAAAATATAGTTGGATTTGATCGAGAACTATAAATTCTCAATAAATTACCTTATTAGTAATGAAAATAGAGTGAAAGATTCTCTAAGTAGAAAGGATCTTTAAATTTTATAAATAATGTGAATTGAGAAGGAACAAGCCTTTATAGGCTTACATATAATAGACAAGGGCCTCATGAATGGGGAACAATTATCATTCCTTTATCAAATGATTGATCAGTAATCGATTTTTCATATTGTAAGGGGTGGTCAAATAGATGATGTAGGAATTAATAATATTTTGTAATGCACAAGAAAAGGGAAATACTCATAGTTAAAAATTAATGGAAAATATGTTGTAATATTTGGGTCATGACTATGTGCACCATCAAATCCTAAGATAAATATAGAGATATTAAATGATTCATGTAGATCAACTTTCTCCATCCACCCAGGGAGAATGAAGATGTACAAGGATCTCCAAGAGCACTATTACTTGGAAAATATGAATAAGTAGATCAAGTGATGTACAAAAAAGTTTCAGGTATATTATAAAGTGAAAACTGGAAAACACAATGCTAAAGTGATGGTGCAACAACTACCCATACATACATGGAAATAAAGAACATGAAAATAGACTTCGTTACTAGTATTCCAAATTTATTATAAGGAAAAAATAACTTATTGGTTTCTATAGATAAACTATAAATATATTTAGATTTATTAGAATTTGAGAGGACTTCTCACTCAGTCAACCTAAAAAAGATATTCATCAAGGAGGTGGTGAGGATTCATGGAAACCCCCAGTGATTGTATATGACCGAGATTTGAGATTTACCACAATATTCTGTAAAACCATACAACATGAACTAAATATTATGTTAAACATTTTTAAATCTTATAATCCACAAAATAATTTCTAATTTGAGTAGAAAATTCAAAAATATGAATAAAATTTGGGAGTATATTTTATGGACTTCAAAGGAGGATGAGATCAACTTCTTCCTCTAGTCAAGATCTTGTAAAAAATATTTTACACTCAAAAATCCAAGTGGGTCCTTTAGAATACCTTAATTGTAAAATATTAAGAAAAAATTTGTATTTGGATGTTGTTGGTAAAAATAGGATGTTAGAATCTGAAATGGATGATAATTATAAAAAATGTCAATACCATTTACCAATACATCAGGACTGCATAGAGTCGAAAACAATTTATGCTAACAATTGTTGATGAGAAATTGAGGTTGATGCAGGGGATAATGTGTTTCTCCAAAAATATCCATCAAAGAGAGTCATGATATTTTGAAATAAAGTAAAGCCAATCCCCAAGTACACTTTCCCCATTTAAATTATTGATCACATCAGAGTTGTGGCTTATTGACTAGCGATTACATGAACCATTTCTCATGTACATGATGTATTCTATTTACCCCTATTGAGATAGTATATAATAGAACCCTAAAATGGGTTGAATTAGATGTGGTAAATCATTAAAATGATATCTCTTATGAGGAGAAACTGGTGATGATCTTGGACCGTAGAGATAATGATCTATGAAACAATATGACTCACCTAGAATTGTTATTTATATCCATAAATATGAAGAGGTAGCCTAGGAACTGAATGATGAAATGAATCATCAATAACCACAATTATTTTTGAAATTCTATATAATATGAATTTCAATGGTGAAATTATGTATGGGGGAGAGTGTAACACATCGACATTTTAAAAAAATAATTTTTTTGAGGGCGTACGTGACACACAACATCGAGTTTTAATAAACCTCAATATACCATTAATTTTATTATTTAAACATGATCGTTATGACCAAGCTATTAAATCTTCTTGTATGTATAGGGATAACCACATATTGAAAATTATTAATAATGGATTATGAAAATATATTGATAAATAAGTAATACATTTTTTGAAAAATCATTAATGAATTCGAAAATACTTTTTCTAAAAAAATTAATTTTATTAATTTTTTTTGAAGAAATAATAAAATTATCCTTTAAAAATTTATAAATTTTATTTTAAACAATTAACCTCATTTTTTGAATCAAAATGTAAAAAAAATTATGATAAATTATTTAGATATTTTTATAATGTTTAATTTGATAATGAATAGTGAAAATACTATTTTTTATAGAAAACATCATTTCATCTGAATAATTTAAAATTATATATTTCATTAAGAAAATTTAAAAGTAAAATCACATTAATTATGTTATTATTAAATCATTTTGGGAAATTGGAATTATTTTAATGATGACTTTTTATATAAAAACTCTTTATACATATGGAAATTGTTTCTTTGGAAGCTCATTTTTTCATCACATCTATAGGTTTAATTTTATAGTAAAGTCTTAAAATTAAAGGAATTTTATATAAAAAAATGGGTTACATATTTTCAATCGGATAAATTAATATTATATAAAAAGGACAACTTAATTTTTGGTCATAATGAAAAAAAATCAAAAAATATTAATTACAATGATATTGGTTAAAACATGTTTACCTGGGTTAAACTAAACAAATAATGTTTATAATGAACTAAAAACTTGTAAAAATCATAATTTCTATCCATATATGGAACATATATAGAATAATGTTCTATAATGAACAATTAGTCATTATTTTAAAATTGTAAAACATGGGTATCACATTTTATTACCAAAAATATCATATGTATACTCTCCCCCACTTATAAAAGGGACCCCATCTACACTCCTCTTTACACTTTCAATGCCTTGTAGTTTAAACATTACCTACCCAAATACCTTAATTTCATCCCTCATAGACCCCTATATCCCTTTTATTGATCATAAATATAATCATGTGAGGCTTTTGGTATAATTCTAAAGATATTATTTAAAGAATATGTATTGTTCTTAAACATTCATCATTTTTCTATTTATACTTTAAACGCCTTTAAATATTATTAATTCATGATGATATTAAAAAATAATAGTTTTCCAAAAACTAATATGTTATTATTTTTGTGTAATAACTTAATTACTTATGCACCTCCATCAAATGAGAAATAAATACATCGATCATGTGTCTGAGAGACTACCTCCTTGTGAACTGATGTAATTAATTTTCCATCCTCACCTCCCATGAATTATCTTGATGATGAATTTAATTTTATTATATTATACTAATTAATTATTTATAACTGTGGTATTTTAATATATCATTTAAATTTTTACATTAAAAACAATTTAAGAATGAAAATTTGATTCGTGAATACAGAAGACTACAACTTCACGAAGTAGTGTGATTTATTTTTTTACCATGTCACTATGATGGTATTGTAATGTTAATTTAATGAATTAATTTTAAACTTATTATATAATGATCATTTTTTGAATTTTTAAATAACATTTACCTTATTTCTATCATGATCTTTGAAAAATGTAATTGTAACCCAAGTGTAAGTACAACCTACCATCTCTAAGATTTTAATGTAGTATATCATTCATAACCATAACTCATGTTTACTTATAAATTAATATAATTTATGTATAAAAATGATAATTATATAATTATAATTATTCTAGAGATTATTATACAATAATCTCATAAACCCTATTTATTATTTTAAGGTTATTTTGGACATATGAGTCGAACATCGTCAAAACATTTAGCATGAACCTTAATGATTAAGTAATTGAATATAATATGTTAATGAATAAAATAAATTGAAAAATAAACATGAAAAGTGTTATTAATAAATTATCTTATCACAATAGTATGATTTTTTAGGAAGATAAATAATGCATGTGATGAATTATGCTCGACATAAGGGATCTCTCTAAACCACCCTTTTCTACAGGTTCTGTACAATCTCTCTCAAACTCACATTATATATCTCATTAAATTCATGAAATGATTCTAAATTCTATATATATGCCTCTCACATATATACCTAGATTGTTATCTCTTCTATTTATGGTGTAATGAATTCCGTATTTATTTATAAAATACATTCATTATGAAATTTCTTTTCATTATGATATGACAAATGATTATGCAACCCACTTTCTTTCCATTATTAATTTATATGTTACAAATTGTGACATAATACCTTTATGTGGAACACATAAATATTTAAAAATGTATGATTGGGAAACCAATATAGAACTCCAATGCATTTGGCAGTGTTTTATCCTCATGATACTTCTTATATTGCATTAGAGAGTAAACCAAATAAATTTTTAGACTTTGTCCACCATGTGATATTGTCTAGGAAGTTATCCTTGAATCATGTTTATGTAATTTTATATATTTCTTCTTCTTTTTCATTGTTAGAAATATATTATGATACCATGTTCATTTTTTTCTTTATTTTAATTGATCATGAGCCTTATCTTTTATGATGTCATGTTATACATTTGACTCACACATTAAATTTCCTTTGATTATTATTTTATTATTATTTTTATCTCACCCATTTTTTTATGCATTCCCTAGATTATACAACATATTTTTAGGATCTCAAATTTGTTTATATGCTCATTATGGAAAATATAATAGGGTTTTCATGTGTTATTTTCCTTTGGATGTATTATGATCATAGTCTTCCAAATACAATAGGCACAAAGATCATTGGGTTGTACATATTAGATATTTATCTTTAAAAATCATATAATAATATGGGAAAATTCATTATTAACTATATATAACTTACTTTGATGTAATGAAAAAACTGTGGCATTATATTTATACCTAGGTATCTTGTTCTTTTCATTGTTGGTGGTATTTAATTGATTGATTAATCAGGAATCAATTGTTGCTTCCATAATTAAGTGATATATTGTGCCTAATTTATCAGGATGGTAGTACATTCACTAAATCCATGTCAATGGAAGAATAAGGTAAGCCTATCTAGTTAATTCAATGAATTAAAAAGAAAGTATGTATCATGGAATTATTTGTCCTTCCCACTTTATTAGATATCATGGGATAAAGATATTATATTACATGGTGGGTCTATATTCTATAACTTTTAATTATCTATTTGGGGGCCTTAATGGATTGTGAAACTCTTATCTTGTTATGTATATAGTATTTACTACTATTAAGGTAGGGTCCTAAATGGCTACTTACTCAAAGTACTCAAATTCCTGTAATATTTAGATGAATAAAAGAATATGAAATTGTAGGACCTACTATTTGGTACATTAATTGTTTGAGAATATAAAATCTGCATGAAATAAATAAATTCATATTATGGGAGATTATAATAATTTTTATTGAATTTATAAATTTAATTTATTTACATGTATTAATGTTAGTACATGTAAAATATTATGCGAATGAATATTATTTTAATATTAGAGGATTTATTAATATTTGTAGGAAATTTGTTTCACGATAATGTCTCACTTTTATAACATAATATATTTTATTATAGTTCAATTAAGTGATAAAAATATAAATGATATTTATGACTTAGTGAAGTGGTCATAAAATTTCTTTTATAGAAAATAAAGTCTGTAATAAATATCTAGGGAGCCATTTTATAGTCTTTAGAACATCACTATAAAACTAATAGGAGGATATCATGTATGATACTATTCAATGAACATTTTATGACTCTCTATCCCCTGATCCCACTTCCTATAGAGATAAGTGTATAATCCTTGAAATTGGTCCACATTATCCTCCACAGATCTATGTATCATCACTGTGGTGATTGTTAAGGCATAAAAGGCTTTGTCACATCGCCATACTAGCACAAAAAATTTAATGATATACATTCCCCTGAAATATCAATGCATGAGATCCTCATGGTCACCAACATCAATCTCTATAACTCATAGATTTTTCTCAGTAAAACATTTCCATAAACTTTTAGTGTCATGATGTGTTGTTGAATTGATCTAACCTTCTCTTAAATTCACTTATATATTTCATATCCTAATATATTTCATTCTCTAAATTTACCCTACCTCATTAGAGTTATTTATTTCCTTCCATAGTGGGTATTAAAAGGATCCAACAATATACATGAGTAGAAGCTATTATTGTAATAAAATTCCATCCAAGGAAGTTGTTGATCCCAAAATAATTTTCAATCAATAGAGAAATATCTCAAATGACATATAAAATATAAATTTTCCTCTCAAATAGTCTATATTTACATGGATGATCAGTAGTGCTAAAACTCGGTTTAATATCCAGAACATGATAAATAATTCTACAGAACAGTAATGTAATACTCAGATCTTGATCAGATGAAATTAGATTGGTACTCCATGAAATATTACCATTTTAATGTATATTTGGGTAATTTGATAAATATATAAATATTCTCTAATGTAAATGAAATGTGGTGATTTTGTAAGGTTATCGACAATAACCAAAATATTATTATTCCTTTTATATGTTTTGGGTATTCATATAACAAAATCCATGGAGATATTTTCAATTTACAGTCAAGTATGGGTAATTGTTGTCACATCCCATTATATATATGTCTCTAAAAATTAACATAAAAACATAAAATACATCAATATAAATATTCATTAATATCCATTTCCATGTAATATATCTCAAAATACTATTTTAGATCATTATAAATATTCTTACATTAAGGGTGAATATATAATGGAGAACTGTGAGTTTCATCCCATAGGTACTTTTTCATGTATGGTACTAATGAGACACATACATAGTTCTTAATAAATATCATTATTTCATGATAATTGGTTGAGAATTGAAACATTCCTCTCATTATTCTAAAATTTTTTACCATCCGTCGACACCTTATAAATTCTCTCAAGGATGGATGATTAAAAATTTATCTAAGAAAATTAGATCAGTCACCATTACTCAAGATTTCATAACATGTCTTCTAAAAATCCATAAATATTGGATCCCCTTCAATCCCCATCATGGTCAAACTATCACGGTATTTCCAACTTAGTGCATTGGACACATTGTTCTCATTCCTATACTGGAAACATAAAAATCCATAATATTTGATCAAATCTAATAATATTCTATAGCCCATAATAAATTGATTTTTTTGTGAAAAGATACATTGTGAAATTTTTATAAGAATATGTATCAAACCATTCTCCTTGAAGATAATTATTTATATCTTAAATTTATAAATTAACACTTCCATATCCAAATAATGAATTGGGTAATTTTTCTCTAGTGTTTTCAATTTATGACATGAATAATCATTCATCAAATAATTATGAATAAGGAAACATCCCAGTACCTTAATCAATGCATCATAATAGATCATAAACCCTTCTCCACATCATGGTAGATTATCCACTATTTCACTAACTAATATTCTCTCTTCTGTTTAAAATATTCCTCCCATTCTTATATCTACAAGATCATGGATCCTTTCCACTTCATTGTGGATTTTAGAATAGTTATCCATGAAAAATTTCTCCAATATCATCTATAGTAGACTTCCAACCCAATATAACTATGGATCTCAATCACGTTTTTTGGCATGGGCCGTCATTTTTTAACTTCCATATTTGAAGGATCCGTTGATATAACCCAAAATGAAGTTATATGTCCCAAGAATTACAATTTGTATAGAAAAAATTCTAACATTTTAAATTTGGTATGTGGATAATTATTTTACTATGTCCCCAACATAATATTCATAAATTCTTCATTATCGTAATTTCTCTCTATATATATAATAATATAGTCTATAAAGGCTACAATAAAAAGATAATGTAAATTTATAAGAACATTATTAATTAAATCTAAGAAGATATATGGAGCATGGGTAAATCAAAATGGTATTACAATAAGTCTATAATGACTATTCAATATAAGGAATTTCATGTTTGGTATATCCTCCTTTATCACACTTAATGGATGATATCAGGATCAAATATTGATGTTGAAAAAATATGGATCTCTGAGTAAATAACAAAATAGATCATTAATATGAGTTTGATTAAAATTTTTCTGAATAGTGATCTTGTTAAGTTATCTATAATAAATTAATTGTTTCATTGATCCATATATATTCTTTATAAAAATAAAAGGTTAACACTAAGGCGAATCACTTGGACGGATGAATCGCTTATCATGATTCTCTTAGATTTGTTCATCAACACCAATAACTCAATCTATGCTAATCAATATGGATAATTTGAAATAAGTTTGTCACCCTTTATGTTTTATATAGATTTCAGCACATCCTGGTATGTTGGAAGACATGAAATCTCCTAAAAATATACATCATCAAATTCCCAAACAATAGGTAAATTTTCAATGTTGGGTTCCCCCTAACCATTTAAGATAAATATCAACCATGGATAGGGAGTAAAACTGATATGGTGGGAGTAGATAACATTGTGGTTTTAATTTTATCACCAAATAAATATAAAATAACTGGTTGATTTAGAATATCGAATATAACTTCCATTCCATGGGAATTATTAATGGCTATATTCAGAGAGATCCAATCCATGACCAAAATGACATCAAATTCGACTGTAGGAAGAATAATGATATTTGAAGGAAGTAGATACACACAAATTGTTTTTGTCAATAAATTAAGTAATTGGTATGAAATCATCATACCATTAATATTTTCCGAACTTAGTCAAATTCTATTCCTTAAGGTCGTGATGAGATACCCTTAGAAAATTATTCTGATATGAAAGAGTGGGTAGAACCTAACTAAAATAAATAATTTTGAAATCAAGAGTGGATGATAAGTTTACCATTCAATAAATTTTTTGTTAGAAACATTATTTGTTGTGATTGAAAAATATTTCAAATATTTCTTTGAATTTGTAAGTTTTTTATAATTATTATCCTCATTAGAACATTTATTATGTAATTTATTTGAATATGTTCAAAAATACTAGCATCTAAAACATGAATTTTTTTTTGCAGTATTTAGATGATATTTATCTCTATTTGTTTTCTTTACTAGTGTCTACATATCACTTAAATATTCTTTTACTCAATTGTTTGATGTTACACAGTTCAAAAATCTTCTCAATCATTTCATAAAATTTCTTAGGTGACTATTCCCATAGTTTTGGCATATATGAGGATGAAACGTCTTCTTAACTCCATGGTAAATACCAATGGAGATCCCCTGAAACTTTATTTTCATTTTAATATCACTAAAATCATTAAAAATATGGTTTCTATCTTCCATTCCAATATTTAGTTCACATTTATCATTATTTTATGGCTTCCAATGTCTTTTATGGATATTGAGTTGTGAAGAATTTGATTCATACCACTAATTAATTGATCAATATTAATTTCTTGGTTTATGATAAATATAAAATAATATCTAAAATGAATTTTAATTTTTTTCCTCATAGGTACCAATGGATTCATCATACTTCTATTTCACCACAAAAAACCCCTCCCTATATTAGTATGAATAGTTTATGGAAAATATTTGTTTTGAAACACTGTATAAAATTCCTCCCATTCTCTGGTGTTTGTTTATTAAAAATGAATCGTATTATCAATATGGTTTGTCTATTAATTAGCTTCTACTTTCAAGAGATAGACTACTAGGACAACATTCACATGGTCTAAAAACTAAGGAATGAATATATTTACTACTATCACATTAATCTAATTCTCAGCAATATGTATATCAGATTACCCACTAAATGTGGTTTTATGTTGCCTCATAAATGATTAAAAGGCATTTTTCTACCTTCTTAGTTTATTCATATGATAATATTGATCTTTTTTAGAAATCATACCTTGAGATACATGACTTAGAATACTCAAAAAATATTATATCCTATCACCCAATCCATTCGTAGGCTCATGATAATAGTCATTTCATTGGTAGTTAATCTCATTATTCACCCAATTCCTTTTGTTTCAATACTTTTACAAAAACCAAAAAACTTTTATGTTCTAAACTAAAATAATAAGATTGAAAAGTCATATATTCATAAAAATCATTCCTAAGATAACCTATATTATGAAACCCTCTTATCATTATACACCATCATACATTTAAGCTACTTCATTCATGGTCATCATATATCCAAATCCATCGAAATAGGTCATTAATTAAATTTGAATTAACCCATTCATACCACCTAAGAGTTTCTATCTAGGTGTGTTGTCTTAATCCAACTCATCGAGAACTTGGGATGACCGAGTTAATAACCAATCACACAAAATTTAGATTTATTAACAGTAGGTGCATCTTTACCAAAGTATCATCCAATTTATTGTATATATAAGGGGATGTATCCTCTAGGAAAATAACACAATATGTACTTTACCATAGAGATATGATATTATCATATATATAGAATTATACATAGGGTATTGAAAAATGTTCTACATTCCTAATTTCTAAAAAAACTATACCTTTCTCTTTTACCAACTAAGGTGTCCCGAGCATAACACACAAAAGTATTACCTAATTTTAGATGATTATTTCATACGTAACACTATTATACATTCACTAAAATCACAATTGTTTTGATTCCTTGTAGAATAGATATGTAAACAATAAATTTTATAAAGGATCTTCAAAATCACTAATTATTTTATTTATATTATTACCATTTGATACATACCATACTTATATCCATTCATAAAAACTAATGTAAGGGATTCATTAAAATGGGTAATATCATATTCTAAATAAGGGAAAATTATGAGATATCAAATTATTGATCATATGTGAGGAAAGGGGTATGATAATATAATAATAACATAAGACTTCCCTAAAAATCAATCAAAAATCAATAATCACGAGTCATGAAATAAGGATTCATCATAAAAAAAATATGTAATAATAGTGTGGAATCATTAATAATATATCATGATACATAATATCATATCATATATATAATAATGAATAAAAACATAAACTTATAAAAAATTTAACATGTAAAAAAAGAAAGAAATCCACTCATTAAATTAAGGACAATAAATTAGGTTATCTCACAAAATTACAAGCATGAAACTAGGTCAATAATAAACACATTGTCATGAAAAAAGTTCTCCCATAATTTTAGAGCATGTACTTTGTATCATTAAAAACATAATTATCACCTAGTTTATCCATATTTACCCAACGTATTGAAGCGATATATAATTCTTTCCCATGCAGTCAAATAATGAAAAACATACATATTTTTTGATAAGATCATAAATCATTAATCTCATCATAATATCATAGAACATATAATAGAAAATTTATTAATAAACATGTAATTATTTTATCAATTAATAACCCATGTAAATGAAATGGATTTTGTAAAGGTTTCTTAGTAACTTAGTTAACCTATGAAAAATAAAGAGGTGCCATAGAATCATACATAAATAATCATTAAAATAAGTAGTCCAAAGAATGAATGTGTATGGAATCATAAGTACATCTACCCATTTAAGTATAATTTTTTTAAATGAAGATCATATAGATGAAAAATTCCTTCAAAATATCATTTTTACCATTATTTGAAAACAAAAGGAATGTATACTTTTATTTTGATTACATTTTATCATAATTTTTTCAAAATATTGGGTAAATCTATTTAATTGAGTATAAAATGGAAACATTAATAAGAAGCTTCAAATAATACAATGTTCATGATAGTTTTAAAATATAGTCAAGTCATATACGATAAAATAAATATATCTTTTTACTTTTTATAAGAAATTATATATAACCAGTTTAGATAAAAATATAAATAAACCGGGAAACATTGAAAAAAAATTAAACTATGTTTGAAAATTAAATTATAAAAACATTTTATCATATAAAATAAAATTATTTAAATTTTTTTATTATTCATATAATTATATTAAAAATATTCACCACAAAATAGGAGATAAATTTGGATTTTCATAAAAAATCATTATACTTTAATGTAACAGTGAAAGTAAAATGGTTTCATTACTAAAATTTACATCAATGACCTTAAGAATAAGATATATATGATTTAATGTATAATAAGCATAATAATTAGGATCAATTCTTATTTATCATAGAAATTCCAGAGAAGAGATTATATTATAACATAAACACTTACCTCATGACTTGTAATTATTTATACAGGTTAAAATATCTAATAAAATAAAAAAATAATTGTTAAAAATATAATATAAAACACTTTAATATATATCAAACCATAAATTATTATCTTATTACAACTTATCACCCATTTATTAATTTTTTTTTATTAAAATAAATGTTATGGGTGATAAATCTTTAGTTCTTCATGCATGTTTAGATTAGTAAGGTCAGGTACTTGTACTTTCATCCTGGGTCCATAATCTACAGGATGCTAGTCATTTCAAAAATATAATATTTAATCAAAATAAACTGTTTTATAAATATTCAAAAACGATTGTAAGGAAAAATTTATTATATATCTATGTGGAGATAGTAAACTATATATACACAAAAATTATGTTTCCACATTTTGATTGACGAAACAAAAGAATGGAAAATCTTAATTTGCCTTTACACGATTGTTATTATAAAATAAATATAATTTATATCCATTAAATATATCTTTATTATTTTCTATATTAAGTGGAACTATAAAACGATTCACATTGCATTGTGGAGGTGTAATTTCACACATACACATGACGGGCATTGCCATTTTATACTGGGATTGTAAGAAGGTAGATATGATATTATAATTATTTAAGAAAACTTTTATCATAAAAAACATATATAAACATTAAATCCATTGTAATAATAAGTTTTTAATGATGGTGATGTAAAATTAATCTTACCTCTATATAGAGGTAGCAATCCACATGAAAACACATGCAATATTTTTATTTATCAATTGATAGAAAAGGGGTGGAAATTAGGTGTCCCATAATCATAATAAAAACTTTGTTTAATGATAATAATTGATTTTTAAAGGCTTAACCCTGGTATCTTGCTAAAATAGAACATAATTTGAACCTAACATGTATCTAAGGGCATTCCCGATCAACAAATGTTTGATACTAGCACTTGGGTATCAAAAATAAATTATAGGAAATTATTTCACAATTTGAAAATAAATTAAAAATTGATTTTTTTTAAGAATCCATCACATTTTTATTCCATAATAGTTATCTATATTAAATGTTTCACATTTAGAGAAATGTAAAACCTAAAACTTATAAAAAAAATATAAAACATCATATACACAAAATATGGAATCACTGTATATCACATGTAGTTACAAAGGACCTGATATCAAGAACACCCACAACCTCCAAGTGGGTTTTCCCTTTTCGTGGTCTAAGAAAAAAATCTTCAAATTCTGAAATGACAAAGTGGGGTTTGTGAAACATTACTCTAGAAGTATCCCACCAAAACATTTCATAATTGTTACATATCAAATATACCTAATATATTCACTATTATATAAAAAATGTCATGGTAATCATTAGAAATTTTATATTAAAATAATAATTTAGAATCATTTTAATTTTTTAATAATGAATGATTGAATAATAATTTTATTCAAAATAGTTGTGATTAGGAATTTCATAAAAAAGATATCAATATATCATTTCATAAAAAAATTCATGTATATTTCATTTTCAATAATCAAACAATGTTTTATAATTTATGAAGTTAGTTAGTTAAATGTTCAAGGATCCTCATAAAAATAGGTGAAATACAAATCAAGTTGTGAAAAATTTCCTACATCTTAGTACTATAAGAAATAGGTGTCCAACCAAAAGAAATAACTCCTTCCATCAATAAGTTTAGTATGAATTTATATTTTTATTCAATTTTATGGGTGATCTATTTCATGCTTAGAATTTTTGTCTTTCAATGCCCCTTAAACTACCAAGGATCCCTTTTTTCTTCATTGTAATTAAACTAGGGATATATTATTCAACTTAAATAAAATTTTTTATTCATTATTCATGAATCCCCAATAATTTTTTCAATAATTCTATTTCATTTCAAATACCATAATTATTTTTTTTGTCAAAACACATTCCATTAAAAAAATCATTTCATTTGAAATTCAAAAAACATTTCATGCATTTTTATGAAAAGTCAGCATTTACATTATTCCTCATAAAATTAATTTCATTTTAAAATGATTATCTGAAAATCAATAGTTTATTAAAAAATACTAAATTTGTTACATCACACACCATGTCAATTTAAAACTTCTACCATGAATGAAAAAATAATGACTTGGAAATAAATTTGAAATCCATTTCAAATAAAAAGACCGAGACCATTTTCAATTGATAGGGGTGAATAACAAAACTCAAACCTCAAGAATAATACCTATAATTATAGACAAATAGTGGTGAGGAATAATTTTAATAGATGTATAACTTTTCAAAATACACTTTTAGAACACTCATTAATGTTGTACATTTTAGTATTAACCAACCCTTCATGTTTATGTGCCATTCTAATATTTCAAAATCAAACACCCCAATCACCACCAAATAGTGTTTTGAAACATGGTGTCGTGGATTTAACCAAGTTAAGAACCATGGTGTTTCTCAATCGCTTGGGGAAAAATATAGTCCATTTTACCCATCCCCCTCTCTACCACTATAATTAAGTGGTGTTGGCCATGCTAGTTGTGGCCATCTTTGGGATTCACAGTGTGCTCCACCATAGGCCACACCCATTTTGGCGTTTCCCATTTAACGAAAGTAGATTCATGATTTTCTACATCCTCTACCATTATTATGGTACTTTTTTACACTAAAAGGATTAATAAACTATTAAAACAACCATGAACCTACTTAATAAATAGGAAAAATTAACTCAATGATCAAAAAAATTTAATGAAAACAAAACACTATACCTCAAAGAAATAGTAAGGATGTTAAAATTCTCCCCACCATTATAGTCCCTACCCATATAAAACCAATTTAAGAATATTGATTCATAATGAGATTAGAACATTTCTCTGATATAATCATCTCATACTTCCACATCTCATGATAATATAAATGATGATGTCATGTAACCCATAATTATGGTATAAACATCCCTTGAATAACATGCATTTTAGAAAAAACAATCTGAACTAGCTGCTATGTGACAGTCAAGTTAGGTTCCATGTCAGGGTCCTACTACATTAAAACATGATATGTTTTTTAAAATTATTTATTGAATTATCAAAAATAAACCATTATATTGATCCAAACCATATCAGGATGAAAGGATAAATGGTATACCCCCATTTTAATCTACTAAATGACCCAAAAAGTTCTAACATATCATGGTGAAAAAATCCACTATTTTCTATGATGTCACTAACCTAGTTAAGGTGAGACTATCATGAAATATTTTTCATCAATCGCGAACTACATTTTATGTTAAAAACTATCCTAATTAGATTAATACCTTCTCTAAACCATTAAAAACCTCTAACAAATCATCTATCTCTTTGTTGACTTCTCCTAAACCAAGCTAAGTCCCACTAGGGAAGCATCACCATCCTCTGACCAACTATGCATAGAATTATAAGGAAGACCATAAAAAGACTAACATGGATCCATTCTTAAGGTATAATAGTTGATATAATTGTAATAAAACTCAATCCATCCTAGATAGTAATACCACACTTTTTCATTGTCTAGGATGTAAGAATAAAGAATGCCTAAAAGAATTTGTATAGCCCATTATTCCTGACAATATATTTCATTATGGTATGTTGTGATCATATTTAAATGGGAACCAATCACTTCTTAAATTTATATCAAAAATTTATAATTGAACAATTGATTCCAATAAAAAAATGGTATATGAAATTCAATAGAATTTGAAAATCTCCTACACATTCAACTTTCCAAAAACATTATATTTTGTGGTTCCAAAAACCTTATATTAGAGTATTAAATAGAAACCCCAAAAGAATGTACAATAATATATCACCCCACATAAAATGAATCAATAGAAGGTGTTAAATTTCACCTAAATGCTTCTGAGTCTCAACCTTTATCTGTTGACAACTACAAAAATGAGAGATAAAAATAGAGATTTCCTACTTCATACACAGCCACCAGAACCAATGCCTTACATCATAAAACATTTTAATCATTATTGGACGATAAAACCCCTAGGGAAGATGATAATCCCTGAAAAATTCCCTCATCATAGTTTATGGAAGAAAATAACCATTCTTAAGGTTAAGGATTCCCTCTATGGATATATAACATTTTCAAACAATGTCTCCACGATATAAAGAATACCTAATTTATCAGAAATCATCATCATGTTATTAATCAAATAGACTAAACTAAAATAGATAGCATGATAGTTCAATACTTTCAAAAACAACCTTGGTCACATCCTCTAAGTCCCCAAAATGAATAAGAGAAAAGTATACCTTTAGATTTAACTCCTCTATATATTCTATAATAGTTTAGGATGGTAGCTTCATGCTTATAGAATCAATAAAAATATTACCATTTATATGAGTGTATGAAATGTAAAAGGAAAAACATTATATTATATTTTCCCATATCCTCTGATAGATTAGAGTTTTTAGAATATATAACTCAAGATCATATGATTTGAGAAAAAGGTAATCCTTTATATGAAATAGTAATGTTGAAAATGCTTAAGAGAGTGAAACATAACTACATTTTTGAGATCATATGTGTTATGGTTATTTTATTTTCCCCAAATAAGAAAAAAAACTAAAGACTAGTGGTAATACCCTTCCAAAACCAATATGCTGTATATATCAAAAACAAACATAGATTCCTCCCATAACATAATAACATTCAACATTGTTATGATAAATTTAAATTACCAGATTTGAGAATATGTGACCCATGAATATCACTTAAAAATTTAAGAATTATCACATTGATATCTTGGAATAACTATATTGATTCCTCATGATGTCTAAATCTAATCTTAAAGAAGGAATAATATCCTCCAATATTTTAGGGAAAAAAATTAATCATTGAATAACAAAAAAAATAGACAATACATATATGGAAAATAATGTTTAATATTCAATAAGCATAGAAGTATCATTTTTATGTTGAATTAAAGAACAAGATACATATAGTGGATTTACATACTCCTGAATGATGTCTTTGGGATGTCGAACTCATTGATCTTGAGATGGTGGTATCCAATCCGAAGATCCATCCTAGAGAACCACGTACCCATTTAAATTGAATAAACAAATCATAAATGTGGGCAAATAGATACATATTTTTAATTGCGTCCCTTTTGAGATTATGTTAGTAAATACACATGTGAATGTTTTTATCATCGTTCATGGAATGAATAACTGGTGTTTCATAAGGTGACAAAATAGATCAAATCATTTGCATTTATTATAAAATCATTAAATTTAGTGTCTATTAACTTTAATTAAGAATGATCTATATGGTATGAGGGAATAGATATCGACTGAGTTTGTGGATCCAAATTGATAGAAAACTCAACCTCCATCTGTAATGGTATTCTAGAAATGCCTGATGCAAATATTTTTGGGAACATAATTGAAAATAGAGGAAGATAATAATAAGTGGATTGATACACTAAATCAATAGTATGAATGGATATCATTTTACCCACCGCTAAAAGATAATATATTTCTCATATTGATATTACTTCTCATTCTACCAAAAAAATATATCACTCCCCATTAGGTGATATGAAGAAAATCCACCAAATATAACATTCAATATGATATTTAAATGAGTAAAACCCATACATCTATAGAATGGAATATTGTTGTTTCATTTCAAAACCACAAATTCCCAAATTATCTTTATCTATAATAAAAAAACTATATAGGGGAATTAGAGACCCCTGTCTCTCTTTGTCTCCGGAGGCATTTTGATCTCCATCATGAATGGTATAATCTACATTGTAAGATATAACTGGTTCATAGTGTGGTTTGATTGGAATGAATTAGAAGCACTAGTACCATATATATAAATCAAAATTTTTTGGTAGTAGAAATGGTACCTCTCACAATCATATTACCCACATATATTTCCACTATATACTCATCCACTACATGAAATTTCATTATTCATAATGTTAGTGACTTCATCCCCATAATTCATAAATAATCTTACTATAATACAATTTGTATTAATACATGGGAGCCTCTGTCCATACATGGGATATGAAAAACATGGATCAATTTCATCAAGTGACCTAATTTCGCACAAGGGCATCATATTATTATTCCACCATACTTTAATTATTTGAGTGCTCAATCATTCCACATTTTAAAAACATGAGTATTCCTTTATTAGACACTAACTATGAGTTGTGGAAAACATGTTTTCATTGAACACTACTATTTTTTACACCAAAATACACATTCCAATTCATCATCGCCTTAAATGATGTAGTAATGCTTAAAATAGGAGTAAGAGGAACTCTTGTAAAATTTGACATAGCTTCCAATTCACATTATACTACTAGATCCATATTAGGAAATTTAGAATGAGAAGAAATAATTATAATAATGACCTAATATTATAAATATAATTAAAGGACTACTTGTTACCTCTAGTACGAAATATTACCATTGGACACCACCTTCAGTGAAAACTGAGCATGTTCATTAAAATGATTTTCATACAAAGTAACTTTTCAAACACATTGATAAAAGTTGAGGAATTCTGTGGAGTTATCTAACACCAATGATTGTAGATATAATCTCTCCATGAAAATAATATTCTTGTCATTTCACTCCAAATTTGCATCCTGCGTCACTATAACTATAGAATCACAATATGTACTACTTTTCCCATAAATCATGAAGACAACAAATTTTACCACAATGGAACTTTGTTCCTCCATGAACTCGAAGAGTCACTCAATATTTCCTATCCAATGATTCACCTCAAAAGTATCATTAGTTAAGTAAAAATATAGAGGTTGTTGGTGAAGATAATCTTAGTAATGAAATCCAATATAGTACCTTATAAGTATAAAACAATAGCCTAATTGGTTATGGGTGTGGATCCTTGACCAAGAGATTGGATCACATACATAACTACCACTATGTAGTTCTAGTGAACTGGGGGTTACCTAGCTATGATTCATAAAATAAATCCTTCCTAAATCATGTTTATATGTTTTCCTGGGAGCATAGTATTATAATAAAACAACATATAACAAGGAGACATATTCTAAGAGACCCAATAACATCAGCTCTTAAATCCAAAAATCATATCAAGAATACAAATATCAGAACAAAGATTAGGATAAGTGTAAAATACGATTGAAATACACATCAAATACACCTTTTCCCATCTAACCATGTTATATTAAGGATTTATCCGATGAGATATTGTTAGGTAATCTTTTCTATCCTACCCTATAAAATCTAAAAATATTGTCAATGTTATACCAAGATGTCTCAAATTTTAAATTGAAATCCAAGAAAAAACCAATCATCATATGAAACAAAATTTCATGAACAGGCCTAGATAACCCACTAAACTAGAATACATGTAAAATGTCGGATTCCACAAAGGGTATTATTGATCCCCATAGGGTAAAAACTAACATTAAGGATTGAAATATAAACTACAGGGACTGATTTTACCCAAAGAACAACCAATAAAAATTTAAATAGGGATTAATTGTAACGCCGAACCCCAGTTACACAGAGTCAGCACATTATTACGTAACATTGGTATGATCACAAAAGATCAAGTCTCGAAAGGCCGATTAGTTTAGTAGCCATGGAAACACTAGATACATTCATAAATGTTACATTATATCATAAAGTGGAAAACTACAATAACATAGTCTCCATAGTCCACACTCATATCCCCTTTAGACTATCCCTACAGGTCAGCCATAAAATATTTCATCACATCCTGGGAAAAAAAACATAGAAAGGGGTGAGCATAGATGCTATGTAAGGATAACAATATAGTGGAAACATTCATAAATAAAAGTAAAAATTTAAGGCAATGTATAACTAAAACAAAAGCCTTTAAAAGTTGAACTTCATCATAATATTCAAAAAGTGAAATAAAATAATTCCATTTACATACTCACATGGATATTATACTAGTAGAATAATCACTTTCAATATCAATAACCACTTTCATAATGATGGAATGCATAATGCCGGACTATCATAACCACATAGCCAAGGCCTCGGGCCAAGACTACAAATAAGATTTCGTCAAGGCCTCGTGCCAAGACACTAGTTTGTCTAATGAGACCTACCGATGCATCAAAGAGCTATAGCAGGCTCCACCCGTCACTAATTAAGTCAAATTAATTCCTCATATGAAGAGGTTTAAACATATCATAAACCATAACATAATTATATCACATTAAACATGCATAAAGGAAACATAACATTTCCATATTTCAATCACAAGATATCAATACAACACCTTAGTATAATAAAAAAAATTATCAAAACCATTTTCAATACCAAAATAAATGAAAATTAGAACATGGTATTTATTTTTCATTTAAAAAAGTTATGGCTTGTTGAAGAAGCAGAAACTCAAATTATGGCCATGGTGGCGGAGAAGTCGTTGTCTCCGCATACGTAAGACAAAATATTCCTTTTGCCGTTTAGTAATAACGCTTTGTATAAAAAGATTCTTTTTGAATAAATGTAAAAGTAAAAGGGGTTTATACACCTTATAAAATAATGTTGTGTATAAAACAACATATGCCTCAATGAAAGGAGATTGAGGCGAAGACCCTTACCTCGTGTGTGACTTGACTCGATCATTCTTTAATCTCCTGAATAATATACTAGAGTTAATTTCTACTTTCTTAAGAAACATTGTAAAGTTCATTATTCCTTTTATATCACTTATTACCTTCTTATGAACATTATGTAATTATTGATGTTAATAATGGTCGTTTTGTAGATCTTTGGTAACGGAGTCAAAAATAAACTTTTTATAATTAATAGTTGTTCATGTGGTAAAATATCCATTATATCCATAATTATATTCATGATTTAGATATCATATATATCCTATATATACAATATATAAATTCATTTATAATTTTACATAACTTTTAGAGGTAAGAAATGAAATGCACCATTCATGGAGATGGTAAGCCGTACGTACACATGAACACTACTTTCATTTCTATTTCATTTTTAATGTAATGAATTCATAATGATAGAAAGATATATTATAATTCTAGTATAATATCATATATAATATCATTTACTCCATCCTTTATATGTCCACCCTATGGTATTAACAATTCAAATCACTTTGAGGGGGTGGTAGTCCGCACTTCCTAAAATTAAATTATCGTGTTTACCTATAATGGAAATAGTAAAGGTATTCCTTAAATGAAAAAAAAGAAGAATAATAAAACATAAACATAATATATATCATATATAAATATAGTGACATCTTAATGTCCACCATGAGAGGTTTTAAAAGAATATTGAACAATCATCGTTTCGTAAGGTAGTAATTTTCCACCCACAGAAACAGTATGTTCTTTAACCATTAGATGAAGGTGTGTGTAAGTGTAAATAAAATAATTCTCATAAAAATCCTATTATATTGTAGATACTAGTGTTTTTACAAAATAAAGGAATAAAAATAGTTAAAGGGGTTGGAGAAGAAAAATAAAACAAAAGAACATTAGATAAGACATTACCTTTAAATCGGGTAACTATTTTTTATTTAAGCCAAACTCTTCCTTGGGAAGACTTCTGCCCAAAGTGAGGCTTATAAGAGTAAGAGAGGGAAGTTGAGAGAGTATTTTTCTAGAGGTTGGCTAAGACAAATGGATTTGAATGTGTTAATAAGGTGGTAGAGGTGGGGGCCTTTTATAAGAGGAGAGGAGGGGAACTCTTGGAAAGTCATGAAATGATACATTATTATGAAGTGCTTTTCGGATTTCAAATGTTCCACATTTATATATATCGAGTATAAGGTGATGTGGGTTCGAAATAAACACATACAATATGTTTTTGACAAGTTTATGTCTTAGAGTTTACCCTATCTTTTCATTTTATTTAAATCTTTAATTAAGGAGGTAATCGCTGCATCATCATGGTGTGAGAAAAAAATTTAATTTATTTAATGTCTAAAAATTATAAAAAATTACCATGGTTTAGGAAAACTTTTTAGATTTCCAATGAATATTTATAGTAAAAAATATAACTTATATATCTTCATGTAATAATTTTTTTAGTAAAACATCACATGTTTGTGACAATTTTATTTTTACTTTAAATAAAAAGTTATTAATGTCATTTTCTTACCCAAGTGGCTCCATGGGGTCCCCAAGATGACCCATGGATTGTCTTGGTCGTACATGACTAATCCAATAAGGGTAGGACATGTGTAATGGTAATTTCATATTATTATAACATTATATTTACCTTAAATTATACTAATTACCTTCAATCGCGATTAATAGAACTTAAAAGTTACTATTCACAAAAAATTATTTCAATTCCATTGAAGCACATTTTACATCCAAATGAGAATTATGTATGTCAGATTTTTGAAATTAAAATCACAGAGGTGGTAAAATTTTATTTAAACAAAAAATCATTTTTTAAATACCACTTAGTAATTTTCACTATTCATCAAAATAAAAAAGTTATCTGAAAAGTTCCAAAATTTCACCCTAGGCTAAATTCGATATTCAGAATCCAAAAATTAAGACCATTTTGAAATATATAATTTATAAAATTTCAAATAGTAGGTATTACTATTCATAATGGCTAGTTTGATTGGTTGTGGTGTGTGTTAGAACTCGATGTTGCGTACAACACATGCTACTATATTATTCAAAGATAAGCGTACTGTGGAAGCTTGGGGTGTTACATTCCCCCTACCTCAAATAATTTCATCCTTGACATTTCTTATAATATCACTGTATAAAAGTACTCAGGTGATTCTTCATCATATGTTCCTCAGGTTCCCACATTGCCTCTTCCATCTTATGGTTTCTCAATAGAAATTTTACCAGACGAGTCATACAGTTTCTCAGTACTTGTTCTTTTGTATCAAGAATCCTGACAGGCTCTTCGCAATACAATAGATCAGGTTCCAGTTCTAATTCCTCATAGGTGAGTACATGCATTTGTCAGGCATGTATTTTCTCAACAGTGATATGTGGAACACATCATGAACTTTGGATAGTCTTGGCGGCATTGCCAAACGGAAAGCTACATCCCCAATTCACTCTAGAATTTTAAAGGGTCCGATGTACCTGGCACCCAATTTACCCTTCTTACCGAAACGTATAACTCCCTTTCGTAGAGATACCTTCAAGAAAACATGACCTACTACCTGAAATTCCAAATCCTTCCTTTTGTTGTCAACATAACACTTCTGCCTACTTTTAGCTGCTTTGATGTGGTTTTGGATTACCTTCATCTTTTCCATCGTTTCCTCCACCAGTTCTGGGCCTACAAGGTTTCTTTCACCAACATCATCCTAATAGGTTTGTGAACTACATCTCTTTCCATAAAATGCTTTATATGGTGCCATAAAAATACTTGAATGGATGCTATTGTTATAGGAAAAGTCTACCAGAGGTAAATACTGATCCCACATACCCTGAAAGTCAAGTGAGCATGATCTCAACATGTCTTCTAAGGTTTGAGTAGTTCGTTATGATTGTCCATCTGTTTGAGGGTGGAAATCAGTGCTCAAACAAAGATCAGCATCCCAGGACTTCTGAATACTTTTCTAGACTCATGATGTAAAATGGGGATCACGATCCGAGACAATCGATAGGGGTACTCCATGAAGTCTCACAACTTCATTAATATATAGACTTGCTAATTGTTCAAGTGGTAGATCTTATCTTATAGAATGAAAATGTGTTGACTTCATGAGATGATCAACAATGACGCATGTTGCATCATTCATTCTAAGAGTCTTCGGTTGTCTGATGATAAAGTCAATCGTAATATTATTCCACTTCCACTCAGGTATGGGAAGAGGTTTCAATACTCCACCAAGCCGTTTCCTTCCATCTTTCACTTGTTGAAAAACCATACATCTTGACAATAAATCAGCAATCTCCCTCTTCATTTTGTCCCACCAAAAATGTCCCTTTAAATCAGTATACATTTTGGTGCTCCCAGGGTGCATAGAGAAATTGGAACTATGAGAATAATCAAACAATTCCTTCTTTAAATCAGTTATATTGGGAACACAAAGTCTCCTCCAAAATTTCAAAATTCTATCTTCATACACAAAGTCACTCAATTGCCCATCATTCACAGCTTTAATCTTCTTTTTGAACTCTTCTTCATTGGCCTAAGAACTCTTTATCCTTTCTTGTAATGATGGTTTAGAAATCATTTGAAAATGTTTTTATGTTTCACCCTCCATGGTGATTCCCATATCCATCTTTACTAGATCCATGAAAATAGGATACCTTTCCACTCTCATCATGTTCAAAACTCCATGATATTTTCTACTCAAAGCATCTGCAAACTTATTTTCCTTCTCGGGGTGGCAGTGTATCGTGAAATCATAATCCTTGAGTAGTTCTAGCCATTGCCTTTTCCTCATATTGTTTTCTTTTGGTGAGAAAATATACTTCAAACTCTTGTGATCGGTATATATCTCATATTTTTCACCATAGAGATAATGTTTCCATATCTTCAAGGAAAATATTAAAGCAGCTAACTCAAGATCATGAGTAGGATAGTTTTGCTCATGAATTTTTAGCTGTCGTGATACATAGGTGATAACCATATCATTCTGCATAAGGACACAACCAGGTCCTTTCATTGATGCATCACTATAAATAACGAACCCATCATTCCCCAATGGTAGAGTCAATATAGGATCATTGACTAATATTTTCTTCAGTTCTTCAAAACACTATTCACACTCTTTTTTCCAAACAAATTTAACCCCTTTACGTGTGAGCTTCAGTAATGGGTTAGCCAATCGGGAAAAATTATGGACAAAATGTCATTAATAACCTATCAAACCAATAAAACTACGTACCTCAGTTATAATCATCGGTGCTGTCCATTCTTATATTGCCTTGGTATTAGAAGGATCAAAAGAAATTCCATCCTTAGAGAAAATATGTCCAATAAAAGAAATCTATTGAAGCCAGAATTCACACTTGGTAAACTTCCCATATAATTCATGTCTTCTAAGAGTCTTTAGGATAATGCGCATGTGATTTTCATGAACCTCGTAAATTTTGGAGTATACCATGATATCATCAATAAATACCACCACAAAATCATCAAGATATTACTTGAAAACTATATTCATTAGATCCATGAATACAGAGGGTGCATTAGTCAATCCAAAGGGCATTACTATAAACTCGTAAAGCCCGTACCTTGTTTGAAATGATGTCTTCGTAATGTCTTCCTTCTTCACACACAACTAATGGTATCTAGATCGACGGTCAATCTTTGAAAAGTATTGAGCTCCATGTATTTGGTCAAGTAAATCATCAATGCGAGGTAGGGGATACTTGTTTATTATTTTTATAGCATTGATCTCCCTATAGTCAATGCACAACCTCATAGATCCATCTTTCTTCTTAACAAAAACGATAAGGGCTCCCCATGAATAAACACTATGGCGGATAAATCCCTTATTAATCAATTCCTATATTTGTTTTTTTTAGTTCAACTAATTACACGGTGGCCATTATATAAGAGGTCTTCGATATAGGCTTTGATCTAGGAATTAAATCAATGGAAAGCCCAATTCTCATTTTGGAGGATGTCCAGGTAAATCATCCGGAAACACATCTACATATTCATTCACAATAGGTACATCCTCTATTTGAACATTCTTTTCCTCGCCCTCAGTCATTTCATTCTCTTCCTCCCTAATAATTGAATTTAGTTAATCTACTGGGGGTGGATATAAATAAGAATTAGGTGGTGAAGATTCTACTATAAAGATAAGGTGTTCCTTATCATCATCATCAAAAATCATAACCTCTTTCTTCTTACAATAAATCCTTGCATCATAGTATGAAATCCAATCCATACCGAGGATTATCTCAAACTCAATAATATGTATGACTATGAGATCAGCACATAAAGAACATTTATATGCTCTAATGGGGACTGATTGACAAAAATTTGTTGCAATGATACTTCCCTTTGGAGATTTAACTGACAAATCCTATGTTAAATCAAATTAGAAATATCTAATTTTCTTAGAAAACTAGGAAGATACGAAACAATGCGATGATCCAGAATCAAATAAATCATTTTATAAACTTGAGGAAACCATTAAATTACCTTCCACCATGTCTTTCGGAGCTTATATCTCAGCAGTAGTGATAACATAAGGTTGGCCTAGATCCCTTGGCCCCTTCTGAGGCAAGTTCCCCTGACTCTCAGGAAATTCATTTTCATTATGTACCATCTCTCTATAATTATATAATTCCACGTTGAATAAAAAACTCTATTTCCCTTGCAATCATGAGCTTGGTGTCCCTTTTCACCATAGTTGTAACAAACTCCCTTTCCTTTTAAGAAATTACCAGGGTGTTTTTCCCACATTTACTACATGATGGATTTTCAACTTTTCCCTTCTTCCCCTTATTTCCATTACCAGATTGATCAGCAGATCTCTTCCTCTCTTTCTTTTCATTAAATTCATAAGTCTTAGGGGATTCCTTTTCAATCTAGGTAGCACATGAGAATATGTCTTCATATGACGAGATGGATTATGACACTAATGCTCGACAGAGAAACGGTTTTAACCCATCAAAGAAACGATCAATCATAATTCTTGGGTTACGTATATAATATCCAACATACCTTGCAATCCTAGTAAAGTTAGCCTCATAATTTGTGATATTCTCATACTCCTTTTTTCTCAGACTCAAAAATTTCCTTTCCATATCTGCTCGATGGTCACGGGGAAAGTATTTTTCTACGAAAAGCTCTTTGAAATCCCAACATTCCATATTAGATACTTCTTCATATTCTTTCGTGATTTGAATCAATGACCACCATTGATCAGCATCTCCAGTAAGGTGGTAAACTGCCCAGATAACTTTTTCCCTTTCATTACTCCCCAAGGCATGGAATTTTTTCTCTGGGGATCTTATCCATTGATCAACTACTAATGGATTTGTACTCCCATTGAATGTTGGTGGTTGCTACCACATGAAGCGATCTAACATTGATCCACCACGCTGTGGATCGGGGTTCTCCATAAGAGTAAGGTTATTATACATAACCTGAGTGAGTTGTCCCAGTATGGTGATAATATGATCAGAACCAGTTGTATCACAAGCTCCATTATAATTATCTTGACTAGGAGGGAAATTCCTATATGGATTTCCTGCATTGATATGGTTTCCATTCCATCCACTAGGCACCATTTCTAAATAATGTCATAAAATAGATTAGTTTATGAATCGAAATATATAATAAAAAACTTGAAAAACAGTTACCATAAATTGAACTATTTATGGATATAATACATAATCATAAAAATGTTTTCCTTGAGAAAGTACATACCCATAAACCATTCATAATGGTTTGTAAAAAAATGAAAATTATCCTAAGCATATCCCTCCGGGGGGGTTCGTAACCAAGAGTGCCGCAAGGCCCATTGTCGTGCACCAGTTCTCCTTCGAGTCTAGCTTAAAGCGGTGTTTTCGGGTTTTACCCCTAGGTACATCTGTGCTAGAGTCGCCTCTACCTGCTCGTATCCAAACATGGATGTATTTCTCGGAAAACTCACAAAATACTTATAATACCAAAACATTCGGAAGTACTTCTATACTAGTCATAAAAGTTTATCTTAGGGATTTGTGATCTAATCAGAGTTTATCTAAATCTAGCTTCCAAAGTTAGTACTAAACTGCCTCTGATACCAACTGTAAATCCCTTACCCCAGTTATCCAGAGTTGGTGCATTATTACATAACGTTTTCATGATCACAAAAGACCATGTCTCGAATGTCTGATTAGTTTAGTAAGCTTGGAAACACTAGATACAATCATAAATGTTACATTACATCATAAAGTGAAAAACTAAAATAAAATTGTCTCCATAGTCCACACTCATATCCCCTTCAGACTATCCCTGCATGTCAGTCATAAAATATTTTTTCACATCCTGGAAAAAATAAAACATAGAAAGGGGTGAGCTTAGATGCTCAGTAAGGATAAAAATATAGCAGATACAATCATAAACAAACATAAACATTTAAGGCAATGTATAACTAAAACAAAAGACTATTAAACATGAACTTCATTATAATATGGAAAAAGTAAAATAAAATAATGCCATTCAATTAATCACATGGATATTCTAATAGTCAAATAATCACATGAAATATCAATAACCACTTTCATAATGATGGAATGCATAATGCCATATTATCATAACCACATAGCCAAGGCCTCGTGCCAAGACTACAAATAATATTTTGTCATGGCCTCATGAAAAGACACTAGTTTGTCTAATGAAACCTACCAATACATCCATAGCTATGTCGGGCACCACCCATCACTTATTAAGTCCAATGCATTCCTCATATGAACATGTTTAAACATATCATAAACCATAACATAATCAAATCACATAAAACATGCATAAAGGAAACATAACATTTCCAAATTTTAATCACAAGATATCAATAAAACAAATTGATATAATAAAAAAAATTTCAATATCATTTTCAATACAAAAATAAATGAAAATTAAAAATGGGTATTTATTTTTCATTTAAAAAAGTTAGGTCTTGTAGTGCATGCTGAAACTGAAATAATGGTCATGGCGGTGGAGAATTCATTGTCGCCACATACGTAAGACAAAAAATTCCTTTTGTCATTTAGTAAAAACTCTTAGAATAAAAAGATTACTTTTGAATAAAAGTAAAAGTAAAATGGGTTTATACACCGTATAAAAGAACATTGTGTATAAAAATATATATTCCTCAATGAAAGGAGATTGAGACGAAGTCCCATACCTCGGGTTCGAATTGACTGGATCATTCTTTAATCTCTTGAATAATAAACTAGAGTTAATTTCTACTTTCTTAAGAACCTTTTTCAAGTTCATTATTCCTTTTATACCACTTATTACTATGTTATGAACATTATGTAATTATTTAAGTTAATAATGGTTGTTTTGTCGATCTTTGGTACCTGAGTCAAAAATAAACTTCTTATAATTACAAGTTGTTCATGTGGTAAAATATCCATTATATCCAGAATTATATTCACTATGTAGATATCATATATATCATATATATCCAGTATATAAATTAATTTATAATATTACATAACATTTAGAGGTAAGAAATGAAATGTACCGTTCATGGAGACGGTAAGTCGTACGTACGCATGAACGCTACTTTCATTTCTATTTCATATTTAATGGAATGAAATCATTGTGATATAAAGTTATATTATAATTCCAGTATAATATAATATATAATATCATTTACTCTATCCTTTATACATCCCACATATGGAATTAATGATTCAAATAACTTTGAGGGGGCGGTAGTCCGCACTTCCTAAAATGAAATTATCGCGTTTACCCATAATGGAAATCATAATGGTATTTCATAAATGGAAAATATAGTTGAATTAGGAAAACATAAAAATAATATATATCATATATAAATATGGGGGCATCTTAATGGAAACCCTGAGATGTGTTAAAATAATATTGAACAATCATCGTTTCGTGAGGCAGTAATTCGCCACCCACTGAAACAGTATGTTCTTTAACCATTAGATGAAGGTGTATGTAAGATTAAATCAAATACATCTCATAAAAACATCCTAGTATATTTCTGATTTTGGTGTTGTTACAAAATAAAGGAATAAAAATAGTTTACTGGGTTGGAGAAGCAAAATAAAACAAAAGAACATAAGAGAAGACATTACCTTAAAATCGGGTAACTCTTTTTGATTTGAGCCAAAGGCTTCCTTGAGAAGAATTTTGCCCAAAGTGAGGCTTCTAGGAGTAAGATATGAAATTTTAGAGAGTATTTGGCCAGAGTTTGTCCATTTAAAATTTCTTTGAAGGTATGAATAAGGCGGTATAGGTGGTGGCCTTTTATAAGAGGAGAGGAGGGGCACTGTTGGAAAGTCATGAAATGTTACATTATTATGAAGTGATTTTCGGATTTCAAAGGTCCCACAATAAAATATTTTGAGTCTAAGGTGATAAGGGTTCTAAATACACCCATCCAATAGGTTTTTGACAAGTGTAAGTCTTATATTTTACATTATCTATTCATTTTAATTAAATCGTTAATTAATGAGGTAATCACTACATCATCATTGTGTCATAAAAATATTTAATTTATTTAATTTTGAAAAATTATAAAAAAATTACCATGATGTAGGAAATCTTTTTTCATTCCAATGAATACTTATAGTCTAAAATATAATTTATATAACCCAATGTAATAATTGTTTTAGTAAAACATTACATGTTTGTGACAATTTTATTTTTTCTTTAAATAACTGGTTATTAATGTCATTTTCTTACCCAAGTGGCTCCATGGGGTCCCCAAGTTGACCCATGGATTTTATTGGTCGTACATGACTCATAAAATAAGGTTATGTCAAGTGTAAAGGTAATTTAATTTTATTACCACATTATATTTACCTTAAATTAGACAAATTACCTTTAATCACGATTAATAGAACATAAAAGTTGCTATTCACCAAAAATTATTTTAATCTCATTGAACCACATTTTACATCATAATGACAATGATGTATGTTGGATTTTTTAAATTCAAATCACAGAGGTGGTAAATTTTCATTTAAAAGAACAATCAGTTTTTTAACTACCACTTAGTAATTATCATTATTCATCAAAATATAAATGTTATCCAAAAAGTTGCAATATTTCACCCTAGGCTAAATTTGATATTCCAAATCCAAAAATTAAGTCCATTTTGAACGATAAAATTTATAAAATTTTAAAAAGTTTGTATTACTATTCATAACGGCTCGTTTGATTGGTTATAGTGTGTGTTAGAACTCGAAGTTGCATACAACACACGCTACTGTATTATTCAAACAGAAGCGTATTGTGGAAGCTTTGAGTGTTACATTAATAATACATAAATATACAGTATTCAAAAATTTCCATCAATAGTAAATGTAACACAAAGTAGACATATATAAATCACAAAAAAATCAATAATTTGAAATAGTACATAACACAGAGATGGCGTCACTTCCAGTCACCACCATGTCTGATGTAATCAATATTAGGAATAAGAAACCTCAATGTGGATATTTTAATTTTATTTATCCTAGAATATGATACATGATAAATGATCAAAGATATATTTAGGGTGTGAGAAACACTTTCCCAGTATGATACCGCAAATAATTTTATATGTAATATATATCTAATAAAAAAACATTATAAATTTTATATAAAACTAGGAATGATAATGTTTCCGCATTCCATAATAAAAAATTCTTTCTAAAACATTTCAATGTGAATTTAAAAGTAGTCATAAATAAAAAATTCTAAAAAATAGGGATGAATAAGAATTTCATATAATAGGCATGGATAAATCATTTCATAAACTAATCATGTATAATTCATTTTAAATCAAAGGACACTAATTCATAAATAAAATGGTTAATTTTTTATGGGATCAAGGATTAACATATATATTAGTGAAATATGGATACATGTGTATACACATACCATGATCTCATGCCTAGTGGAAATAAGAGTCTACCCCAATGAATGAACTCAATTACCTTATTATGATTAGAAAATGTTTCATCATCAATCCATTTATAGAGAGTGAAAATACATGTCTAGAATGCATGTGTTTAAACACCCTCTTCACTACTAAAGACCTCATGTTCTTAAAGGAAATAAAAACTGGGAAAAAAGTCAACTCAAATGAATTTTTATCATTAATCATTTATGTAGTCCCAAATCTTTTTTTCAACCATTTCATTTTAATTCAAAAAGAAACATAAAATGGTGTTCCAAAAAACTCAATCTTTTTAATACATTTAATTTCATTTCAAATATAAAAAAATTTGTTCCTTAATTTATAAAAAATAATAATAATAATTTTCCTAAAATAATTAATTTTATTTATTAATCATTTTATGGAAATCGAACTTTTCTTTTAAAATCCATTTTCAAAGATTTTAAAACACACACCTTGCTACTTGAAACACATTATCAAGAATAACATATCATGATTTGGAAAGAAATTTGAAATCCATTTAAATTAAAACAAGAACCAATAGTCTCAATTGATATGAAAAAATAATGTACCCATATATATTAAGGATAAGTAGGACCTCATTGCCTTCATTATTGGTGATGAGAGAGGAACAGATGTATTACTCATAAAAGAGGCCCTAAAAGATAAAACATAGAAGTTAGTGGATTACTAAACTGTAGGACTTGATTGAAAATTACAAAAAAAAATCTTGGAACAAATTCAATCAATAATTGATGTTAAAAGTTGGATACAAATTCAGTTTAATGCTCTTAAAATCAGTAAAAAAATGCTTTAGGACCCCTCATTAAGGTTCAATGTGGCCAGAGTAACCACCCTCAGAAATCAGGAACCATTAAAACATTTGAAAATATGAAAAACCTATTGGTGTTTCACACCTTGATCTGATGGATTAATCTGGGAGACTAACCATGTGGTATGACCATTCCATGGAGCACAAATCTAGTCAGTTTTAGACCACCACAACATAGTTCTGGCAATGTTGATCATGGTGAACTGTGGGACTCCCAACATTCTCCACCCAATTCTACACCCATTTTACCATTACATTTCAAAACATAAGATCTATGATTTTCTACAGCCTCCACTATGGATATGGTCTCCACAATTTCCAGTAACAAGAAAAAAACACACATATAACCACAAATAACCTCCAACACTTCCCTAAATGAAAACAACCAACTCAAAGATCATAGGAAGGAAAAGATAAAAAAATATTTGAACTAAATTTATTATTTAATATATTATAATTTTTATCATTTTATGAAATATTAAAAAAATTAAAGAAGTTGAAATAAGATATAAAATTGGAAGTACCCGATTAAGTGTAAGGCCTCTTTCTTGTGAAACCTCGTCTGTCTTACACCATATCAACTTAAAGGATGATACCTCAACAAAACAATGAAATCTATGAATTCGTTATGGATGTTATTAAAAAATATATTTAGGGATCAATTTTTTAAAAAGATAGGAATGATGGTGTCCTTTTACAATTGAGAAAGAGGATACACTTGTAATTTTAAAAATATTACAATATATTACTAAATTATTCAAACTAAATTCTTCCAAAAAGAATCATATTCGAAAAAAAATATAATGGGTTGAGATATGAATATAAAACATTATTTATAAAAGTAAATATTCCATTTTAACCTTTGTCAGGTTTTATTTAAAACTTTTAACCAGTTTTATCTTCGATTATGGTAAGTGGTTTTTTTACTAATTTCACATTCACAATGACTTTAAATTTAGTTGACCGTTTTGAATAATATAAATCATTATGAGTAAAAATATTGGATCCATTTAAAAATATTAAATTTATATATATCTAAAATAATTCATTTTCATGTTAGTTATCAAAAGGTAACAAGCCCATTATAGAAAAATAAAATTTTTAATCATAAAACAGAGATTACATTCATTATATTCCAGGTAAAAAAATAAAATGAATGGAAAAATATTGGAAAGAATATATAATATGTATGATTCATTAAAATTATTATAATATAGTGGTAAATTTATTTTATGAAAATAAAAATTAATTTCTATTATAAAAATTATTTTCATATAAATCACATAATTTTTTACATTCAAATTCTTTTTTTATTTTCTGAATATTTGATAACCAATGATTTCAGTATAAACATGTGATTTTTTTTTTCATAATTTATTTATTAATATTAATAACCTACAATCAAACATCTAGGAAATAATTTTTACATTAAAGAAATATAATTCAATAGTATATAACAGTCTATTTAAAGAAAGTGTTTCTTATAAAGAATAATATTACAAAAATAAACATTATTTTAATATAAATATATCATAAAATTTTTAGGATGTTTTAAATTTTTATTGTTTTACCTAACATATCATATATATGGGATTCCATTTATCTTCAGTATTTTGGTTTCTTATTTTAGTCAACAATTTTATTTTCCCAATATTAATTTAATCCTATTTTCTGACATTGTATTATCATGTTTTTTACGCATTATAACTACGTATAATTTATCTTTTTATGGAAAAATTCTTATGAATTTTGGTTCATGAATATCGGGAACTTCTCTCCAGTCTGTGGGAATGGGAAATGTCTATCGGGGGCTTCCACTAGAGAACTCAATAATCTTGTTCCGGGATGGCACAAACTAGTTTGTGAAACTAGTATAGCCCAAATTGATTTTAATAAAGATGGGTAAGGAAATAGTTTTATTTTTTTATCCAAAATTCCATTCATACATGGGATATCTCTTAGGTTTAATTTTTTTCACAAAAAATCTATATTTATTTCCATTTATGGTTCCTTTTTGTGTTACCTTGATCATAGGTGATCTAAGAGTCAACTGTCACATGGATTCAATGTAACCTATTTCCCCTATCATACCATCTGATCTCCATTTTCTTCCATTGATATTCACTGAATTATTTTATTTATTTTAATGGTTGGGATAATAAAATTATTGTATAATATATTAAATAATATGGGTATTTAATTTATAGTTTATATGGATGAATTTGGTGTCATGGATGAACATGGTTTCATGTAATAAATCTACATGAACATATATTAAAAACAATTATTTTTATTTGGGTTTAATAATAATAAATTTTCATATAATTCGTGTTTATAGATTTGATATATTGGCTTTCCTAGGACAAAGAATGTTTCAGTAGTACACTACACCACTTCTGTTAAATATTCAATGTTTCTATATATCTTGATTAGTATTTCCCCTATTAATCCAGCATTATTTTGGAAATAAAATGGACTAATGTTTAATAAATTATTGTTTATGGATTATATAGATGTTAATTTTCTTAATATATGTTGATACGACCATGGACTATAGAAATTGATTATAAATTGTGGAGTGTACCATTTATGCAATACAACTATTGATTACATATATTATATTATTAATATTGACTAGGGTTTCAATACCAGATATTGAAGGTACTATAGAAGTACTATACCATGTATTGTAGCATGAAACATTGTAGTAATGTGTTTCTATAGAGGGTAAATATCAAAGTAATACTATTCATATTATTTGGTCTTTTGTTCTAGGTAATTTGGTCCTAGAAAAAATGATACCTTGATCCATGAAGAAATAATTTAGATCATAGGGCCTCCAGGTCATCGTTAGTGGGTTGAAGGTGGAATAGTGGAACCATGAGAATAACTCAATGAAATAGGTAGGAAGTGCAATGAAATTCAAGTGTAGTTGGATATGAGGCCTTGAAAGATGTATAGGCTATATGATACATATTAACCATCCAATCTTTTTCATGGATTTTCTATGTGGGATGGAGGAGTTCCCTACCATATGATTATTTATACAGCTTGACTAGTCATATACAATATTGTAATAAGTAGGTGATGTAGTATGGCATCACACATTCATTGTTTTGTGGGTAAATTGAAATTGAATTGAGCGTGTTGGTATCTATCAAATATCTCTCTTCCAATGCAATAGAAAGGATATGTTCCCTGCTACTGTGTGTTGGTGGAATAAAAAATGCAACAATTCATGGAGGGTGTGATGAAACACCAAAAATAGTAGCATTGCATGGTTACTACTAAAAAGGGGTGGTGTGATGTAACATATTGGTGACATGAAATGTTGTATACTACTCATTTTTGGCTTCATGTAATCTCCTTAATTGCCCATCATGCCATAATTTTTTGGGATTTCAGGCCACATTATGGATTTTGAGTGAAGGGGCCTTCGGGAAATCACATGTAACAATACAGGCCATATTTAGGATTTCCATTAATTTTGGATATGGATGAGAATTTTTTTACTAGGGAGATTGGGTGTGTGTGTTGTTTTGATTCTTGTAATTCCATATAACAATTAGTGATTATTATTATTAAATTTTTGATGATGTTATATAAAATATCTGTATATAATGAGATTGGTTTTCATTAGCCTAATAATCATAATAAATCAAAAATATTTCTTAATGATTCATTAGTGTCTCCTTGATCCAGTGATTTTATGATTCCTAGTTAATAGTTTTTCATAAGGAGTCACTTTTCTTTTGATTTTGATTTTAAAAGTAAAATGTTTTAATCTTTATTAAAAGTAATTTTAAATGGTGATATTAAAGTAAAATTTTTATTTCAATGTGATGGTCTTGAAATTATATTTCAAAACATACTATTGGAATTCTAATTTATTTTTCATGGGGTTTCATCCTAGGGCCTATTACTATTTATGTGAGTGTGTGATTCCATTTTAAATGAAATAAATAAAGAGTTTTTAATGAGTGATTTAATAAAATATAAACATGTTCTATGTGGGAATTTTTTAGTCTATTTATCTTTCTATGGGTGATTCCTTACCCATCTAAATGACTTGAAGGCCTTATTTTTCATTAATTGTTGGATAAACCCCATTTTAAGGGTTGATGGGGAACCCTTACAAGACCTGTAGACCCAAGGAACAAATACCATACACCACCTAATAAATGAACTGAAATGACTAAGACCTCACACAATTTAAATATCCCCTCCCCATCATCTGCATCTTGAAGGTGCTTACCTCCCCACCTCGAATGGTTGATCAGCTAGTAATGACCAATGAAGATCTACATGGTGTGACTAATATTCTAAATCTTTTGTTCTTGTGAGAACTTATTTATTATTGTTTCCATTTATGTTATCTCTTATAATGATTTCATAGGAAACGCAGAAAAACATATCCATTGAATGATGGGTGAGTTGTACTAAGTTGATATACAATGTTGGTTTTCATTTGAAGTATCTCCATAAGAACATAGGGATACTCTTTTGGGTATGAATAATTCTAGGACTCTGTGATTACCTTGACAACATAGAGTGAGCCATGGGTTCTGAAAATGAATTTTTGAGAATTTTTTCACCATTACACATTGCTAAATTCTTGTTGTAATTGATTTGTGATAGGCCTCCATAGTTCATATAAGACACCCCTCAAGATCAAACCTCATTTATTGAGAAGTATTAAATACACCATAAGGTTTTGATGTATCTCTAAATTAAGATTCATGGGATTTGGTTTTTGTATAATTATAATCCTCAATATGAACCAGGAGTGGGATTGGATTGTGAGTGGAATACTCATACATTGTATTGATAAGAGAATAGTTGGTTTCAACTTTTATAATTCTTTCATATCAATTATGAGATTGAGATATTTAGTACATATCTATAAAATTATTTTAACAAAAGTGATACAATATGTATCACACAATGATTTTGGAATACATTTTTCTTTAAATAAAAATTATATCAAAATATTATTTCATAGGCAAGACAAAACTAATAAAATTCATGAGAGTTTATGTGAATATTATAAATAATATTGAACAATAATAAAACCTCTAGTAAATTAAATATTTTAATAAATTATAAATTCATATTAAATAGGATTACAAATTCGTAATTTTATTAAAGTGATTTTGTTAATAACATTTATTTCTCGTTGTATATTATATTTTCATTTAAATGAAAAATGTATTAATTTTAGAATGTATATTTTGTAAAATGAACATAATTTTTGTATTCTTAATTTCTAAATTTTCTAAAGGTTTATTTTTAATATTTTTCTAAAATATTTGATTTTTAGATGAATAGTGAAAACTTTTAGAATTTTCAAATAACATCACTTTAATGAAAATATCATAACCCAAAAATGACATAATTTCGTTAAACAATTTTCCTTTTAAATAATATATATTTATAATAAAAAAATTCATATAAGAATTATATTTTGAATTTATAATAACATTTCGGTAATATAGGTACTATTTGACACCAAAAACTGTTTTTATTCAATTAGATTAAAAATAAGTTATCATTATTTATAAAAAATTAAATATGATAAAATGGTTTTCATATTTGGTATTAAAATTTAATTATAATTTAATAATATCAATTTATTTTTTAGGAATTATCTAATTATTACTCTAAGTAAAGTAACTGTCGATGATAATGGTGAAATTGTAATTTTTAAGGAATTACATTATTAATGTTGTGTAGTTTATATCATATAAATTAAATTTAACTATTTAATATAATTAGTTTTATATGATTATTTCACATATATATAAATATAATATCACTCATTTAATTGGTAAATCATGTTATATAAAATCAAAAAGAAATATTTGTTACAAAATAGTTTTCTTTATATTATATATCTTAATTTAAAAGAAAATTTTATGTTCATTAAACATTTTATAAGATTATATGGTGGAATACTTTATGTTCATAAGATTTTAAAATATTTATAATCATCTCCTTGTATTTTTATAAATATATAAATCTCTTCGGTAAAATCTAGTTACTTAGTTAGAAACGATAGAGGTAAAATTTAAATATACCTAATGGTAAATGTATAAAACAATTATTTAAAAAATGTAACCAAATGAATGGTTAAGAGGAATATATATTTTAAAACATCTAAAATCTTTTATAAACTAAATTATGTACTAGTTTTGAATATCATTACCTTGTAGTAGTGTTATGAAAATATTTTTATGTAATGATTAATTAAAAAAATTTAAAATTTATACACTTATAAAAGGAGATCACCTATACCACCTTTATAACCCCATTATAAGGAAATATATTAACCATAAATATAGAATATTATGTCCTCAATTATATAACTACATCCTAAAAAAATTTATATTTCCAAAAGTTTCACTTAACTATCCCTATCATGTTACCCAAGGGAGAATATTAATGGATAAGGTAATATTCATAGACAATAGATCTTAAAAAATATATTCTTATGCCACATAGATATATTATATTAATGAAATCATGATAGAAGTTTTATAATTAATATAATAAAATGTTATTTCACAAATGTAATATCACTTTTCTACCTCCCTTAAAACCCATTAGAAAAATGAAAATATCGTCGTATGTATGTAAAAAATACCACATCCGTGAACGATGTCCCCTATTTTTCACAACCACCATACATGGATTGTTCAATGGAGTTATTTAATTTGAAATATAATACTTATAAAAGAAAATATTATTCTAGAATTATAGTTATTTTATTCTTCTATCATCCCCCATATCAATGAGAAATGATAGTGTCATCCATGTGTTTGTGTGAACTTCCACCTCCATAGAATGACATATTTAATTTTACATTACTATATAAATGGATGATATTAAAAAATATAATAAATATATATGTAATTATATTTATTAAAATATAAATATTATAGATATATAATATTTTAAATTATATAATTGATATTAATAATTTACAACCATAGTAAAATTAACCTCCTAGCAAAAATATATCAAGGAACCATTCTTAATTTGAGTCCATTTTTGAAAAAAACTATTAAAATATATAAATTTTATAATAATAAAATAATAAATGACATAAAAATATATAATAATATATGTTATGATACAATTTTAGAAATTTTTTTACCACATCCAATATACCAAGAAATTTTTGTACAAACTAACGTAACCACCTCAACTGCACTGTTCCACCAAAGTTACTTATTATTTATTTTCTAATAACTCATATTTTCGTTAAGTGATAACCTTAAAACATCATAAAATAAATTAAAAAACATAAAAATTGAGATAAATAATTAAAAAACATTCAAAACCATCCAGTAAACAAATTCAAAATTGAAATAGATTCCAATATCGCAAACCACACCAGTCGATTCCAATTTTGAATTTCAAACCTAACCAAATACCCTCTTAGACCTGACGATCTAATGCACATCACTTTCAAAAACATTCCATCACCATCATGAATGATTCTCCCAAAGGACCCCATGTTCACTAGAATTCCTGAGCTGTTATTGACGAAAACAACCATTGAGGCTATGCCAATAAAAGAAGATACATCAGAACTAGAATCTCAAATGTCATATGCATCATCCATGGTTGAGTTAGTCAACATATCCCCAAATATGAAGCTGAATCCTCTAAGAATTGACACCGTATAATTGAAACTGAACATACTAAAAGACACTATCCTTACAAAAAAACACCATCTCGATGTTCAAAACCAACACATAAAAAATTCCATTGAAACATGATGAAAAAACCTAGGGGACCAACAACAGCACACTAGAGAATCAAAAAAAATCAGGACAAAATTCATAGGAAGAAAGACTCCACTATATAAAGAAACCCAAGGCCAAAGTGAATCCCCCTGTAACACCATCAAAATGTTCAACCATCACATCCAAACATTCCCATGAAAATAAACACAACATACCCGTATGGGGTATAGTACAATAGATCTATATGTAAGAGTAGTGAATGAATGAATCAAATACTTTGGAATAGAGCATAACCACATGAGACAAACTATATGAAAATACAAACCAAAGAAAATCAATCAAATCCACTAATCTAGACCCAAAAGATTCCCAATCCATCCTTAGTTCCATCATGCTAGACCAAGATGGGGTCAATCATGATGAGGGAAGATAAAAAGAGGATAAGGGGGAGAAAATGACTATGATTAAAAACGATCCAAGAATATAAATAAATAAAATGGAATGAATTATGTGAAAGGGACTAATAAGAGAGAATACCAAGGAAAATCCTACTTGAATCTAGCACTGAAGTGAAAATACTATCATCAGGGAGATTGAGAGGGAGGGAAAAGGTGAGGGTAAGAATAAAACAAAATGAAACGTTTTTGATAGAGGAGGGGGAACCCTATATCTTAGGAGGGAATCATCGGGAGAGAAAGGAAAGGTATGAAATGAGTGGAGATATCATTGTCCTCAAATTACCTCTATAAGTGAAAAATATTTAACAAATATATAACAAATGATAATAAATATATCCTATAAATTAAAATTTTGATGAAAATTCTTCATATGTTTTCTTTAGTAAAAAAAATTTGATCATTTGGGTTGTTATGAAAACAAGAAGAATAAACTAGGACTCATGGTACTTGTTTTTTGCATATCAATTTTACTTCATTGAGATAGGATGTATTTTTAGATATGGTTTTTTTTTATATTGAACAAATATTTATTTTATCATTATTAATAATTAAGTATAATGTAATATTTTTTCTATAAATGTTTTATAATATATAAAAAATGGGTTTACATACTTTAAAAATTAAATGTTAATAATTAACTACCCCTTCCTTTTTCATATCATTTGTATTTTTTCAGAGATATTTTTTTCAAAATTATTTGATAAAACTATTCGAAAGATAATATTGAATGTGATATGTAACTTATTATATTACAAAACTGTTAAAATAGTTGTATTATAAAATTTTAAATTTTCATTACAATTTTATAATTTATATCTAATTTATTTTTTTAATTTTAAATTATATTTCATGAATCTCCTTATAAATGTACTTATGAAATACTCTTTTAGGGTGATTGAATTTTGGGTGGTAACAATTTAAATTATTGAGCTCAAATTTTTAGATATCATCTTAAATTATTATAAAACATATTTTTAATTCCATGTATTCTTTATGAGTCGATTAATGATTTATTTAAAATAGAATAGAATTTTGTGTATGATTGAAGGGTGGGGTCCTTTATCTGTAAAAAGGAATTGGATATGTTTTCATATCTCATGAGATAACATCATTGTCCAAGAATATGATCTCTTATATCTCTTTTACCATGATTGTGTGTGGACATGATCAGATATAACTTTTTTCACATGACAGTGCATACACTTGATTGCATAATTCTTTGTTGAATTGATATTTAAAATAAATGATTTTTATATCATTTTTAACATGATGATTCATAGATATGACCACATATATATTTCCTCACATGATGGTGCATGGACGTGATTACGTATATCATTGGTCTCATGATGGGGCATGATCTTGATTTTTTTCCGTATTCACATGATAGTTTATTGAAATAATAAAATATTACTTTCTTTAAATGATTGTGGATATAAAAGATAACACATAGATTTATTCACATGATATCATATGAAAATGATAATATATAAAAAAAATCACATGAATATGTGTTGACATGATCACATATATTGTTTCTAAATAACATTCCAAGAACCGATAGATCATATCCCGGTTTACATTATTATGATTTCATTTTCCTATACACATGCCTTATTTTTATATAACTACGATTATTATCAGTGGATCCTGTTTATTATCTCACACACTTATTCCATGATATATTTTCATTCATTTGAGATTATATGTATTAAATTTATGTGATATGGATGAATAATATTGTCTCATGTTCTTTTAACATGATATTTCCCCAATATGATGATTTATCAAATGATTATGAAATAATCCTGAATGAAAAATCGATAATTTTTTTCTCAATATGGATTTGAACTCACACCATTCTTATTTTTCCATTCCTCATGTTATGAGTATGGTTATAACTTTTTAAAATTCATAAATAGTGTCTAGTGAGGATCAATTATAAAGAAATGTTCACAAGTAGGCTAAATTTATATGCTAATGTAGCCGATCATTAAATACACTAACACTTATATTCATTGGTTCATTTGAATTTTTATGAGATTTAATGACTATATTATATAAACAATGTAAAATAAATATAAGTACAACTCACTTTATATCAAATCCCATTTAAAAAAATTACACTAGATATTGGATTATAGTTTTAGTTCGAATTAGTTGTTATCAAAGAAAATTATAGATATTTTTTAGGATTTTTTTATTTATATTGGGGATTGGGATGTGAGGAAATTCGTGAAGCCTATAGGGATGAGTGTTTCAATAGGACACCATCCTGTATCTTTTTAATATTTTGAGTATTTGGTTATTCTATCTATAACATTCCCATTGTGATAATATAATGTGTATGTGGTTATGGTGTAGATGCACCTCTGGGTAATATCCTGAAATTTTTTTGGTTTAGTATCAACATGATCTTCCCTAGGTGCATGATGAGTGGTCCTAAGAAATCATGACTAAATAGAAACATCAATGTTATATACTATGGTTAATCATATGGTCTATACAAATGATTATTAATGATTTAAATAGGGAATGATGGTGAAAAATATAACTTGTTTGGTTGAACAACTTTATTGGAAAATGACCACTTATATCCCACAGTACAATGAAGTGGTGTTATGTTTATGTATTTAAATCATAATTGAACTAAAATTATCATATTATTAAATGATTTTTTCATTGGATAATACATTTTTTACTGATTATTCATATTCATATGATTATTTAATATTATTTTATTAGTTATTATCATAATCACTATAATTATAGTTATTCGGTGGAAACAAGATCATAAAACAGATCTCATTGGTTGTATATCCCTAAAAACTCCTATAATTAACGAAATAATCATATTTTGTATGAATTTTTGAGATAATTGTAAAATATCCAAAAATTGCAGATATTATAGAAATGATTTTCCAAATATCTAATTTTATGAGGTTTATATCTTAGAAAGATAACATATCTTGTGTTTTGTATGGATCACATAGATTATTTCATTATTTATTTATCTTTATCATTTTGAGGATTCAGTTAATTTAAGGTGGGAGAATGTAACAACTATATATTTTAATAAATATTTTATTTGAAATAAACATTGTTATGATATAATGTTTTGTAATGACTCGTGCAATTTTGTGTTACAAATGTTGGAGGGAATTTGGAATTTTCATATAGTGAGAGGAAACATTATAGAAATAGGTGTTGAAATTAGATTTTTTATATTTAAATATCATGAAGAGTTATTTTTGGATTGATCAAAAGATTGGTTGGAGGCTTATATCTTTGATAATCATTGGAGGAATCCCTAACCAGCGGTTGGCTCCCACTGACTAGCTAGTGGTGTGGGAAGTGGCGCTACTTCCCAATATGACTCACTGACTAGAATGTGAATCAAAATAACAGGCTAACCATGATATACTTGGTGTCCCACTAGATATATATTAATATTTAACCATCTAGTTGCTAGGGAATATTGGTAAACACTTATGTAAGGTCATTTTGTTACATTTCGACATCAATCTGCCCTCATGTTTAACCTCCATTGCTCAATTTTTGAAGATCTATTTAGTTAGAGACTCTTATTCTCCTCCCTCTATGATACAAGAAGGATTTAGGTAAAAAATATTATTGAATACAGGGAAAATACTTAATTATTATTATATACTAACTCACTTTTACTCATGTGGTGGTATATATATTTGATGTTCATCATGAATGGTTTATCACGATATAACTTTCCCTTATGATCCCATAGTGCCCTAATTTTCTTTTATTTTTTTCCTCCTCCATCAGATTGAACATATATTGCTCTTTATAATCAAAATTATTAGATAATTTGATGATAATTTAATCATTTCATGGAGAAATATTCTGAAAACTATGGAGAATATGATTGAATTTTCTAAAGAATATGATGATCCAAAACTGGTTCCACGTTTAATCAAATTTATTTATTTATACCATTTTTTAGAAACATCCTGCGATCACAATGTTCTAAAGTTTTATTGATTTTGAATACATAAGCTATTTCTAATTATAACACCTATAAAATAAAATATTCAAAATAGTAATCTAATTTATATGGACTATACACTATAGAAGGACCCCAACCACTCACATGCACCAATACATCATTCAACCCAATGAATAATAATTTTGAAAGTATGGGGTAATAAAAAAATCTCAGTAAGGGGTTTTAAATTCATGATAATGATATTAATTTTTTCAATGGAATGTAACAGTAAAACATGCTAAAAAATGTGGAAACGAAAACCATATAATGAAATTATGAGTACATTGGAAAAAATATGATTTGAGATGATGATTTTTTCAGATTGATATTTTTTAAAATATATGTCATTATTTTATAAAATCATAAATATTTATTTTAATAATATCATAGGAATTTATATATGATTCCCAAAGTAACCTTGGATAATAATATAAATTCGTGGTTTACTTCTGATACAACATAACATGGTGGACATAGTCCAATAATGGATTAGGTTCACTCTCTAATACTCTAGTGTTCATAATAAAACCTCTTGTACACCATCTATGACATATCATGAGATTAAAACCATAACCAATGCATTATATGGATTTATAATTTTGGGAACACATGTTATATAGTTATAAAAAGTATCATAGCAGTTTAGGTTCACTCCACATCCCCTACTATCATTTATATAATGATTAAGTTCATTTATATGGAAGTAAAACTTAGTATATCATTTTTTACATCATACAGATCCTAAGAATCTTTTATTGAAAATATCATTATCGAAAAAAGTTTCATAAAAATAAATTATTTGGATGTATTTATATATATATATATTATTTAAAATTATTACACATTTCCCTTAAACAATAATTTGAAAGTTCCATTTATATGTAGAGGGAGAATCAAGAATCTTTAAACACTACAAATATATTTCTATAAAAAAATATTTCATGGGTAGAAGAAATTTTTTTGTAAAAACAAAACAAATTTTGATTAAGTGATATATATATATATATATTTCAAAACGAAAAAAATAAAATTTTCATCAAATGATACACACACACAGAGATATATATATGAATATGTAATCTAATTTTAATTCGAATGATAATTGTATATAAATATAATATATATACAAAATATTTCAACATGAAATTATTTATGTATATATATAAACATATATTTATATGGACATAAAAACCAAGTGAAGTTCATAAAAATGGATATTTTAAAACATTGGAAGAGTTAGAAAAACTTTTATCTTTTTTCTTTAAAAATGAGAGAAATTGATTTGAACCATTTTAACGAAAAATTAAAATATTCCTCATACAATAGGTATGAGATAAATCTTTTGAAATAGGTAGTTCATAGAGCATAGATTTATTGGGATTTATAAACATTTATAATATTAGGGACAATAATTTTTTCATTTCATGTAGAACATAAAACACTAGAATAGCTTAAACATGAAGCTGATTAGAATTTTACATTATAATAATATAGGTTTTGATAAATATAAAATCATTAAGGAAATAATCATATTAACACTTAAATTTATTTGGAATTATCCAAAATAATTATACCATATTGGAGGGGGTTAGAAGAGTATAATATTTATTAAAAAACAGTAGACCCCCTTACCTAGAAATTAGATCAAAATGATTTTGATCAAACGTATTACATTACAACTGCGTGAAAGTGAATGTATAAAACAATAGAGGAAAATTGACCTTGGTAAATATAGATAATAGCAACGTAGAACCCCTAGATGACATCATTTTCTACGAGAGAGACCCCCATTGTATTATATGTATATATATATATATACATCATGTGAACCTGTACATTTCTCTTCTGATATTAACCATAGTCACCCTACATTACTTAAAATATTAACATATACTACAAAATAAGTTACCCGGATCAACTGTAATGTGAGTAACCATAGAGTGGAAGCCATAATTTCCCGTAAGAAACATAAATATCATTCGTGTTGGTTATATCCTTCAACCCTACTCACTTCTGCATCACAAGATTATAAAAACCTAGTTTTTGCTGCGAAAGACTTTGAGATATTCTTGATGTTATTCCAGAGCAGTGCCTTCAGACGACGTGCAATTCCGAGCCCCAGAGTGGCCAGAATTAAATTTTTAGTGCGTTCACACTGAGAATGCCAAATAAATGGGATAAATCCTAAATGGTGCTTTAGCTCAGTGATCTGAGTGTATGGATGGGTCCAGAATGGGGTGTTTGCCCTAGGAATGACATAAAACATGTCGGCGCGAGATGTTTGGACCCATCACTCGTTTTTTGATAGTTATACAGATAAATTAATTTATTTATTTGTTTAATGATGAAACTCAATTATCTCTTAAATGCTGGCTCAGATTGGAAAACTGAGTGCACCGTTGAGTTTGGAGTGTGCCGTTTACCCTAGGAGGGGTGTAAGTTTCGCGGGCGCGGGCCGTCAATGAAAAATGGCCCCGGGGGCGTTTTCATAATTTGGCGGCCTCGAGCGTGGTCGTTGTAACTTTTGAATGGATCCTCGGATTAAGATTCTGAGACCTCCATTGCACTCGGATCATCGTGTTTACCCTAGTGGCACCTTCCTCTTTTTCTGCGTCAGGAGCGGAATCGGGGGCGAGTCGGGCCGGGGGATTTAGCATATATTTGCTTAATATCTACTTACTTCCCCCTTCCCCCTTACCTCCCTTACCTAGATGCATGGTATGTAGCATCACACTCCCTCTCCTCCTTCCTCCTCCTCCAAGATGGGAACGCCGGATCAGAGGTAGTTTTAGTCGCGGCGGAGATCGGATTGAGCATAGAAGCATCGACGTTCCGCCCGTAGGTAAGCAGATTTTAGTTTTACACCATTTCCCCAAATTAATTTTCATTTACAATCAATCGCTCCATTGGATCATCGAACGAAGTCCATAACTGCGTAGATCCTGTCCTGAGATTTCCGTAATGCTATCCGGATCGAATTTTCGACCACCAGATTGTTTCCGGTGGTCCTTTGAAGTTTTCTGGCCATGAGGCCTGTTTCCTGCAGTCCAGCAAGCTCCGGTGGTTGGAGAAGTTCCAGGCAGTGGCTCTAGCAGGTGGCGGGCTCGACAGAAGCTCCTCAGCATGGCTGTCCAAGACGGTGGCGGCGGAGGTGACCGGCCATCCGGTCGGCCGGGCGGCACCTCGCCGTTGTGGGTGAGGTGGGGTTGCGTTGTGCGACCCTGACGTGAGACCAAGACCCGCCTATGGTGGGTATTCGCATTGTGGAAGGACCGGCCATGTCGGCCGATCAGTGGAAGACGGATGCAGCCAGCGGGCTGTAGCGGAGGGGACCGGACCCGCGGCTGGGCCGCGGGCCGACTGGGCGGACCGGGCCTGTCCGGCCCAAGGGGTTTTCCCTCCAGCTTCAGACGCCCGTATGTTGAGATACGAGCGTTCGTTTTGTGTGTCGTTAGTGGTAGCGCATACCTAGCATTGAGGGGAATGTTTTGAGATGGTTTTGGGAATTTTAAATTCCTGAAACGAGGAGCCACGAAGGCGCAACGTGTCTTTAAAAAAATCGACGTTTTTCCAGAGTATCTTGTTTTAGACAACGCGGATGCATCTGACGTCCATTTTGAGCGCCGTCAGCTACGTTGGGACCCTGGTGACAAGGCGGAGTCTTCTAGTGTGTCTTTGGGCATTAAAATTAGATTTGAGGAATGGGGCCCACGACCCGTCTTTTGGGCTATGAGCAGCGTTTGGCGACTTTCTCGTCGGGTGTCCGCTCGGGGCTCACGAGCAGTCGATTATGGATGGTTTTCTTGAGGGGATTGCAATGGTACAATCTGACCGCTCTAATTCGGTATGATGGTGTGGTCCCCATTAGGGTCGTTTGGGCGTTGATGGTGATTTTCCATCTCTATCACCAGGTGACCGTTTTGGACAAGTGAAGAGTCCACCTTGTATACATTTCCGAGAGGATCGCAACAGTGTGATCTATTGGCAGCGCTTCGGGACCGGGGTGTGGGTTCCACGTGGTACCGCTCTTGCGTGGTAATCCAGAATGTATCTTTTTCTCTGGATATCTATTCCACTCAAGTGAGTAATGATTTTGACATGTTTTTCTAAGAGCATTATGATGGTGCAGTTCACCCGACCTTTTTCGAGGACGTGGTGTGGGTCCCACCCGACCTGGATATGGTGAATAGTACATTTTTCACCGGTTGACCGTTTCGGACAAGTAATTAGTCTCTCTCGCATGTTTTTCTGTGAGGATTGCAATGGTGTAATCTGTTCAGGCGAGCGAAGCCTCTTACGCGATCTTATTAAATGTGGAAATGTGAAGGTGCCCCAGTGGCGGTTCTTCTACCACATTTGTAGCGGAGCCTTGGCATGTGATCTCATGTACTCCTGTTTGAGTGATGTAAATTATTGAAGAGATGTGGTTGGATGTGCTTCAGCCGTTCAGGTGGTATGTTAGATTTGTTACGTTACACCTTCGCGTTGACGTTGGGTGTCCTGAGCATGATAGCCTTTGGAATGGAACGTGGTATACTCTGGGAGTATACAGGAATGATTAGAGGTCTATGTGGTTGTTTGTATCTGAGAACTTTTGTGTGTTCAGTTGGGGTTGACTTGGGGCCACACGTCGTGTGGGCCCCATGTGCATGCTGTGTTCTTCATTGCGTACTTTTGACCTCTCGCGATGTAGAGGGTTCCTCAGTTCTTATTTGTTGACAAGAAGGGTTGTGTTTTTCCATGGTTCTGTTCTCAATGGTATGGCCGATAGCAGTGCTAGTGAAACCCAACGATGGAATGGGCGCTGAACCTCTATTAGGTGAGTTTCACTGGATTTGGGTGGTTGCGCGGTACCCACTCCGTGCTCGGTTGGCCAGTGTTGTACCATTCAGTAGAGATAGCCAGAGCAGTTCTGGGTTTACCCTCCAGCTAGGCTAGGAAGTGGGTTACTCATTGACTTCTCAGGTTTTTTCCTCTAGCAGAGACTAGGCAGTGGGTCATCAAATGACTCTTGAGGGTCTACCATCTAGCAGGGCTGGGAAGTGGGTCACTCGTCGTCTTATTCCAGGTCTACCCTCCAGTAGGGCTGGGCAGTGGGTCGCCTGTCGAATTATTCCAGGTCTACCCTCCAGCAGGGTTGGGCAGTGGGTCGCCTGTCGGCTTATTCCGGGTCTACCCTCCAGCAGGGCTGGGCAGTGGGTCACCTGAAGATGTATTAGGGTTTACCCTCCAGTAGGGCTGAGCAGTGGGTCACCCGATATCTTATTAGGGTTTACCCTCTAGTAGGGCTGGGTCGTGGGTCACCCGATATCTTATTATGTTTTACCCTCCAGCAGGGCTGGGCAGTGGGTCACCCATTGACATTATAGTCTTAGTCTTTTCTACTAGGTTAGTCTGTGGCTTTCCTCCGTGATTATCGGAGCAAAACCCTTGGTTGTGTGGGTCATTGATGGAACGACCTTGGCTTTGAGGAGACCTCTCGACTGCGGGGTAGTTATGATATGTGGTTTGACTTAACCCTGAACTCTCAAGTACGAGGGGTGCTTTCCCCACAAAGAAGCATCCTTGTGAAGCGACCTAAAACTGTGAGGGCGAGTTAGTGCCGCCTAAAGTAGATAGTGTCGAGGTGCGGGGATTTGAGACCCTTGACATGTAGTTCAGGGCATACGTGTGGGATGATGGGCATCGATGGTGTTTCCTTCTTGGACTTTTGACGACTCACTTTCTTGGGATGAGCTACGGGATGGAGATCCCCATACGATCTTGTACGGGCCTCTTGATTGAGCATATGGATATGTATATACCTTGTTCCAGTACCCACTTCTTGGGTTTAGTTACTCTCCCTTCAGGAGAGGCGAAGACACGTGGGGCATGCCACGTTCTTTCTGTGTCTAGCTTCTCCTAGTTGGACGGGCCTAATATCCTACTATGGGCAGCAAAGACTCGACGGGAAGTTCATCTTCTCACCGTTTCCAGCTCCTTGTATTAGGACGAACCTACCTTCTTTTCTCTTGTTGGGTTGAGCTGGACTCTTTAATACTGTACTCTTGACTGCACTCTCAATTGTACTCCATTAATTTTTAATTTCGATCTACTGCTCACCCTTAGGTATCTCATTTGTTTCTCCCTCGAGCCTTTGGGTTATCCTACTGAGTATTTTTATACTCACCCCTGCTTGGGCTTTTCCCGCACTTGGTGTGACCTTGCAGATGACAGATAGGTTGGTCATAACGTCAGAGGACCATAGGAGTCGGGAGCATGGACTGCATACGGTGGTCTTTGTCAGGTTCCAGGTGTGGTACCCTCCCAGCTATTTACTATTTTTTACCTATTGCCGGGTTATGGTACTTTTTGGTTGGGCATGTGTTTTCCCCTTCTCTTTTCAATTTACCTTCAGTTTGTACTTCTTACTATTTAGAGGACGATGCACATCTGCGGTTTATATATATATAGCAGTTTCTCTTTTACTCTCATTTTCCTTTCTTTTACTCTGCACTTTTGCATTGAATATGGGGCATGTGTGTGTACAGGTACATAGGAAAATGCCTCCCCGAGTTATTGTTCCTTCGGCGCTGGTCGCCAGCCCCTCGCCTATGGAGGCGGGCTTGGGGTAGTTGCAGATCGAGCCCGGGTAGGGTCGGTTAGTAATAAAGTGGTATCAGAGGTGGTTCGTTCCTTGGGATGTTGTTCGGACGTCCCTAAAAAGTAATTAGTTCGGAATTAGGGCAATAGTGTTAACTTGTCTTGAGAGTGGCTCTCTGGCGAGGGAGTCTAGTGATGGTGCAACGACCGACGTATCCATTCACCAGGACCTTGATAACCCGCTTGTCGACTCGGAATGCTGAGACACTTGTTGCAGGAAAAATTTGTTTATGCATCACCTCGGATTGAGTCTTTGACTGTCCTTCTTGAGTCAGCTCCCCATCTTTGCTGTTACGGTTATATACATATATACTCATCTGACCGTGGCACTCCTTGATAATATTCAGGATGTTTCTGCAAAGACAGTCTGCCATGATACCAGTTTTGGTTTGTGACAAAGACCCTATGAGCTACGCATCCACAGTATAGAACCCATCATGTGAGCCCCTTTCTCTAGGTGGGCCAGTAGTAGCACCCCCACCTGTTGAGAAGCAGACAGCTTCAGCGGAGCAGGCTGAGTTTGAGTGTAGGATGAGCGCGCTCCACGAGTTCCAAAAGTACGGACCACTGAGGTTCAGTGGTGAGCCAGACCCTCAGGTACCAGAGGTTTGGATGAAGATAGTGGTTCTCCTTTTTAGGCTTGTGAATATGATGGCAGATCAGAGAGTGGATTTGGCAGCCGACCTTTTTCATGGAGCATCTTGGAAATGGTGGAGTCTGGTGACTCAGTTTCCTTATGAGTCGTCGCTTTCATGGGGAGACTTTCAGTTTTTGTTCCATGATGAGTTTTTCCCCCCTTCTTACGCCCCATTCGGATCCAGGAGCTCCTGCAGTTTCAGCAGGGAGGGATGACGGTGGCCGAGTACGCGGCTAGTTTCGCAGACCGTGAACGCTTTTACCCAGACTTGGTCCATGACGACAATATACGAGCATTGAAGTTTGAGCAGGGTCTCTGCTGAGATATTCATGATATCATATTACCCTTGGGAATTTCCACATATTCCAGGGTGCTAGAGCAGGCGCTGGTGACAGAGAGATTCCGGTCATATTCTAGAGTTGGTGATTGCAGCAGGCACGTTGGAGCCGAGACTTCTGCCGCAACTAGTGGGCGTCGGCAAGCAGAACCTTGACGCATGTGGCTTTCTGATGACCAAACTCAGGGGCGTGGTCATACAACAAAGTGGCGCCAAAGGGCACCAGTGTAGCTCGAAGTGAGTCTTTGCTATACTGGGAATGGGTGAGGTCACCTGGCACGGGACTGCCCGACCAGGAAGGCAGAGAACTTCGGGCAGGTGGGCAGTGCACCACCACGACGGAGGTAGCACCATGATCAGAGTAGTACCTAGAGAGGTGGTGCTAGTGGAAGAACGGGAGGATCTGGTAGTGGGGGATGGCTTTAGGAGATCTTCTTATCACCACTAGGTGGTCCACAACAGGCTCCGGGAGCTGATAGTAGGGACCTCGGGCAGCCGTGAGCTTTTGATGTCTACGACCCTGCAGAGCATAAGGTGATAAGAGGTATGCTCTATGGCTCTGCTACCTTTTTGCAGTATAATTTTTAGACTCTGCGTGTGGAATGATTTCCTCCCTGGTCTTTGTTTGAGGTGTTACCAGGGTGACACAGGGCATCAGGTGTAACCCTGTGTTGATAAGGTAAAATGCATGGGACATTTTTCTCTAGTCTATGGTGTCGACTCCTTCACCTTTCGAGAGTGTAAGAGAGCCTTGGTTGTGGGACATCGACTGTTGAACCTTGTGTGGACTGATATCCATGGGTGTTTCTCCATATGGATATTATGAAGGAGGGAATCATCGGGCTATGTTCCAGGTGTGGGCGGTGATTCCAGTCATAACATGCGATGTAGAGGTTTGTCCGGGGACGTGATCTACCCTCGAGGTCCTTCGGACCATTTGGAACCATGATGAGGGATGGAGAGGTGCCCTACTCCCTTTCCCTAACCCCAATGTTTAGTTTGGGTGCATGACGTATCCCATTTGATGCACCCGAGAAGAGGTGTGCGTGCTACTATGCACGACATCGGTGAAGGTAGACCTCACGTGAACAGATCAAATCCTTTGTTCTGTGTATGGTGGCGTAGAGCTGTGCGAGAGTTCTTCTGGGTACGGGAGAGCCAGGTGTGGGCTTAGTACCATGAGTTGTTCCTTGGTTTTGTTTTTCGGGGACGAAAATCTTGAAAGAGGGAATGATGTAAGAACCCAGTTCGTTGCAGCGAAAGAATTTGGGATATTATTGATGTTATTATAGAGCTGTTCCTTCAGACGATGTGCGATTCCAAGCCCCAGAGTGGCTGGAATGAAATTTTCAGTGCGTTCACACTGAGAACACCAAATAAATCGGATAACTCCTAAACGGTGCTTTAGATCTGATATCTGAGTTTATGGATGGGTATGGAATGGCATTTTAACCTAGGAACGACATAAAACATGTCGGCACGGGATGTTTGGACCCCTCGCTCACTTTCAAAATGTTAAATGGATTAATAAATAAATTAATTTATTCGTTTAATGGTGAAACTCAAATATCTCTTAAGCGGTGGCTCGGATTGGAAAACCGATGGAACTGTTGAGTTCAGAGTGTGCGGTTTAACCTAGGAATGGTGTAAGTTTCATGGGCGCGGGCCGTCAGTGATAAATGGCCCCAGGAGCGTTTTCCTAATTTGGCGACCACAGGCATGGTCGTTGAAACGTTTGAACATGGAATCCGATTAAGATTCTTATACTATCGTTGCGCTTGGAGCATCGTGTTTACCCTAGGGGCACCCTCCTCTTTGTCTGCGTCTGGAGTGGAATCGGGGACGATTCGGGCTGGTGGATTTAGCAGATATTTACTTAATATCTGCTTACTTCCCCCTTCCCCCTTACCTCCCTTACCTGGATGCACGACAGGCAGAAAAACCCTCCCTCTCCTCCTTCCTCCTCCTCCAAGACGACAATGACGGATCAGAGGCAGTTTTGGCCGCGGCGGAGCTCGGATCGAGCATAGAAGCATCGACGTTCCGCCCGCAGGTAGGTGCATTTGAGTTTTACACCCTTTTACCTACATTAATTTTCATTTATGCTCAATCATTCCATTGGATCATCGAACGAAGTACATAATTGTGTAGATCCTATCCTGAGCTATCCGAAATGCTATTCAGATTGAATTTTCGACCACCAGATCATTTCCGATGGTCCACTGATGTTTTTCAACCATGAGGCCAGTTTCCCGTGGTCCGGTGAGCTCCGACGAGTGGAGTAGTTCCAGACGGTGGCTCTGGAAGGCGGTGGGATCGGCGGAATCTCCTCAGCCCGGTGGTCCGAGACAGTGGCGGTGGAGGAGGCCGGCCATCCAGTCGGCCGGGCGGCACATCGCCGGTGCGGGCAAGGTGGGGTCATGGTGCGCGACCCCGGTGGGAGACCAAGACCCGCGTATGGGGGGTATTCACATGGTGGAAGGACCGGCCATGTCGGCTGGTCGGTGGCAGCGGGCCGACTGGGTGGACCGGCCGGACCAGGTCTGTCCGGCCAAAGGGGATTTCCCCTCAAGCTTCGGACACCCGTATCTTGAGCTACGGCCGTCCGTTTTGTGTGCCGTCAGTGGCAGTGTAGACCTCGCATATAGGGGAACGTTTTGAGATGGTTTCAGGAATTTTTTATTCCAGAAATGAGGGGCTGCAAAGGCGCGACGTGTCTTTAAGTGAATCGACGTTTTTCAAGGGGATCTTGTTTTGGATGGCGCAGACACGACTGACTTCCGTTTTGAGCACCGTCAGCATCATTGGGACCCTGGTGCCAATGCAGAGTTTTCCAGTGTTAGGCATGGGTCCCACAACACCTCTTTTGGGCGGAAAGCAGTGTTTGGTTACTTTCTCATCAGTATTCTGCTCGGGGTGTGCGAGCAGTCGATTCATGATGTTTTTCAGAGGGGATTGCAATTGTACAATCCGCCCATTCTAATTTTTTACGATGGTGTGGGCCCCACGAGGGCCATTTGGGCATTGACAGTGATTTTACATCTCTATCACTGGGCGAACGTTTTGGAATAGTTAATGGTCCACCTTGTATACTTTTCTGAGAGGATCACAAAATGCGATCTGTTGGCAGTGCTTCGGGACCGGGGTGCGAGTTTCGTGTGGTACTGCTCGTGCGCGGTAAGCTGGAATGTATCTTTTTCTCTGGATGTCTGTTACACTCAAGTGAGTTGTTCTATTGACGTGTTTTTTTGAGAGCATTTCAATGGCGCAGATCGCCTGACCATTTTTGGGGATGTGGTGTGGGTCCCACCAGACCTGGTTATGGTGAATAGTACATTTTTCACCAGTTGACCATTTCGGGAGAGTAAGTAGTCTATCTCACATGTTTTTTCATGAGGATTACAAATGTGTAATCTGTTCAGGTGAGCGGAGCCTCTTACACGATCTTATTAAATTTGGAAATGTGAAGGTTCACCTGTGGCAGTTCTTCTACCGTGTTTGAAGCGGAACCTTGTTGTGTGTTCTCATGCACTCCCATGTGAGTGATTTAAATTCTTGAAGAGATGTGATTGGCTGTGCCTCAGCCGTTGAGGTTTCAGGTTGGAGTTGTTATGTTACACCTTCGCGTTGACGTTGGGTGCAGTTTGCACGATAGCCTTTGGGCTGGAAAGTGGTATTCTGTGGGAGTATACGGGAACACTTTCAGGTACATGTGGTTGTTTGTACCTAAGAACGTTTGTTCGTTCGGTTGGGGTTGACTTGGGTCCACACTTCATGTGGGCCCCATGTGCGTGATGTGTTATGCTTTTTGTACTTTTGACCTCTCGCGATGTAGAGGGTTCCTCGGTTCTTCTTTGTTGACCAGTAGGGTTGAGTTTTCCCCTTGTTCTGTTCTCAATGGTTTGGCCGGTAGTAGTGCTAGTGACACCCAACAATGGAATGAGTGCAGAACCTCTATTAGGTGATTTGTTCTAGAGTTGGGTGGTTGTGCGGTACCCACTCCGTGCTCGGTTGGCTAGTGTTGTACCATTCAGTCGATATGGCCAGAGATGTTCTGGGTTTACCCACCAGTAGGGCTGGGCAGTGGGTTTCTTGTTGACTTCTCAAGTTTTACCCTCTAGTAGAGACTATGGAGTGGGTCACCCAATGACTCTTGAGGGTATACCCTCCAGTAGGGCTAGGTAGTGGGTCGCTCGTCATCTTATTCTAGGTCTACCCTCTAGCATGGATGGGTAGTGGGTCTCTTGTCGACTTGTTCTAGGTCTACCCTCTAGCAGGGCTGGGCAGTGGGTCGCATGTCAACTTATTCCAGGTCTACCCTCCAACAAGGCTGGGCCGTGGGTCACCTGATGATGTATTAGGGTTTACCCTCTAGCAGTGCTGGGCAGTGGTTCACCCGATATCTTATTAGGGTTTACCCTCCAACAGGGCTGGGCAGTTGGTCACCCGATATCTTATTATGTTTTACCCTCCAATTGGGATGGTAAGTGGGTCACCTGTTGACATTCCAGACTCAGTTCTTTCTACTAGGCTAGTCTGTGGCTTTCCTCCATGATTACCGGAGCGGGACCCTTGGTTGTACGGGTCAGTGATGGAACGACCTTGACTTTGTGGAGACCTCTTGACTGCGGGGAAGTGACGAGGTGTGGTTTGACTTAACCCAGAACTCTCAAGTATGAGTGGCGCTTTCCCTAACAAGACACATCTTTGTGATGCAACCTAAAATAGTGAGGGCGATTTAGTGCCGCCCAAAGCAGATAGTGTCGAGGTGCAGTGATTTGAGCCACTTGACATGTAGTTCGTGGCAGACGTGTGGGATGCTGGGCATCAATGGTGTTTCCTTCTGGGACTTTTGGCAACTCACTTTCTTTGGCTGAGCTACGGGATGGAGATCCCCTTACGATCTTGTTCGGGATTCATGATTGAGCATATGTATATGTATATACCTTGTTATAGTACCCACTTCATGGGTTTGGTTACTCTATTTCCTGGAGAGGCAAAGACGCGCGGGGTATGCCACATGCTTTCCGTGTCTGGCTTCTTGTGGTTGGACGGGCCTACCATCCTGCTATGGGTAGGGAAGGCTTGATGGGAAGTTCATCTTCTCACCATTTCTAGCTCCTTGTCTAAGGACGAGCCTACCTTCTTTTCTCTTGTTGGGTTGAGCTGGACTCTTTACTACTATACTCTTGACTGCACTCTCAATTGTACTCCTTTAATTTTCTTGTTCGATCTACTTCTCACCCTTTGGTACCTCCTTTATTGCTCCCTCGATCCTTTCGGGTATCCTACTGAGTATTTTTATACTCACCTCTTCTTGGGATTTTCCTGCACTTGGTATGCCCTTGCAGACGATGGACAGGTTGGTCGTGACATCAGAGGAGCTTAGGAGCCGGGAGCTTTGACCACGTGTGGTGGTCGTTGTCGGGTTCCAGGTGTGGGACCTTCCCAGCTGTTTACTCTTGTTTACCTATTTTCGGGTTGTGGCACATTTTGGTTGGGCGCGTGTTTTTTCCCCTTATCTTTTCCATTTATCTTCAGCTTGTACTTTGTACTGTTTAGAGGTCGATGCACATCTGTGGTTTATATATATATATATATATCAGTTTCTCTTTTACTCTTATTTTCCTTTATTTTACTCTTCACTTTTTCATTGAGTGTGTTGTGTGTGTGTGTACAGGTAAATGAGCAATGGCCTCCCTGAGTTGTTGTGCCTTCGGCACTGGTCACCAGCCCCTGGCTTATGGAGGCGGGGTTGGGGTAGTTGCGGATCGAGCCCAGGTAGGGCCGGGTCATGACAAAGACTCCCCAAGAGTACCATTCTATGTTCAACATGACACTCTTTGATAATCATCATGATCTAGGTACCATGGGTCACCTAATGTTATTTTGGGTAATAAGTTGACCTAATATATTCACTATGAAGAAAATAACGGTGTTAGTTTATGGTGACATAAAGCTAGATCCTAGGGACTATGTTGGTTGGGATATTAAATGTTTAGCCTCAGTAGCTTAGGACACCACTAAAGGAGATGACACAATATTTTATTCATCTAGAAGAGGAATATGGCATAGTATGTATGGTAAGTAATGTGAAGGATGTTGCTGAGTATGAAAACAATGCAAAATTTTTAACAATATCCTACCGGAGAAATAATCTAGGCATTAGTAAGATAAAAAACATGAGGTTGTTATGAAATGGATTTGTAGATAAAATGTTTTTGGGTTCGTTTTGATGGCGTTGATTTTAGAGGAATGATTGATGAATTTTAGGTGTTGATAGCACTGGTGGCGGTGCATTTAATTTGTGAATGTCCTCTTGGTAGGTAGAATTATTCTGTTGATTAAGTTATTTGGTTGATGGATTATTCCAGAAATTCTACAAGGAAGAATCAGACGAGGATTCAGAGTAAATTACATTTACTATGCAGGGCTATTCAGATATGGATGAATGAGAGGGTATGACACTACCATCGGTATGAGGCCCATGCTTTTGTACATGGTATATTTTTATGGATATCCATGCAATGGTGAAGGATTTCCATAATCATGTTGATGCTGGGGTGGGGTTTCTTTTGTAACATAGTTATGGTATTATCTATCTCTATATCTGTGAAGTCATGTCTGGTTTTCCCCCGTTACCCTTAAAAATTGTTTATCCAAAAAGAAATAAAACTTTTTGGTTATAGTAACATTCATAACTCATCCCATATTTTAAAATGTTAGTGTTTACATCTTCACTAAAAACTAAACACTAGTTATTGTTCCATATATGTGAGTAATATGGGGTCCACTCTTGTGCTTCACCATGTTCTTGACCCATGATATGGTCTCCTAGACTTGTTCTCTTATTATAGCATGACACATCAAATTATTTTTATGGGTTTATATAAGGACTGACACCAACTTCCCTCCATGAGGCTTCTCAGTAAATATATCTCCCACACTGTCCGAACCATGTGTTTCTAACATGGTTGAGGTGTTTCCTTTTAATCTTGTGTTGGACAACATTTTTTTTATATATTATAAAATTTTAAATTATGTTCAATTTTATTAAAATTTAAACTAAAATAGTGTTTTATACATATATAAATATATATTTATTTATTTCATTATCTCAATTATTTTATTATATTAGTTGTATTTGTTTTATTATAATATGAATATAATAATTTAATACTGAACATGTTGCTTTTAAAACATGTAACCATTTACTATAATTTAAAAATTAAAAATATTTGATATTCTACAACTCCATAATATTAATTATTGTCCCTAAAAATATAACAACTATTTATATTTATGTTAAATATTCAATAACTCGTTATTCAAAATTAATGAGATAATTTATTGAAAAATTAAATTTTATATATTAATTTCAAGAACTTGTAAGTAATTAAAAATTAATTTTATTTTTATATAAATTAAGATATATAATAATATTAAATACGTCTAACCATATACGTACTTATTAAATAATTTTATTTTGGTACAATTACTTTTTGTTTTGATTTTATTAATATTAATTTATATTATATTTTAATTAGATTAATAAATATTAATATCTAAGATATAGTATTTTAGTGACAACAACATAAAATAATTTACGTACTAGTTAATATAAATTCTTAAACAAATATTATTTAATACTTATATATGAACAATCATTATTTACTAACATAATTAAATATATATATATATATATATATTTGTAACAGGGTTTATTATTTATCATTACAAAAAATAATGTATATTTACTATAAACATTGATATCCTATATATATATATTTATTCAAATAATGAAAAATGACTATTTTTAATTTTATTTTCTATTAATTAATTTTAAAATGACCGCAATATCTTTTTTAACAACATAAATAACTTTCCCATAAATACAACACCAAAAGTTTTTATAAACCATGTTTATCAAATTCTATATTCCTTGCCTACAGAGATGCTACCTATTATCAAATTCCTCTATATTCTTAATGACATCTTCATTTCAATATTTATACTTAAGGATGATAAAAATGACGTAGACTATGATTTTTTAGTTTGCATATTTGTTATATGTTGTCATGGTTTATTGAATTTTATTATTATTGGTTTATTAATCCCTTCTCCTAAGACTAAGGATATGTTCTTGTATTGAATATCATATTATTATTTTAATAAAATTATATATTATTTTTTAATGATGTCTTATATATTTAATTATACTAATTTTAATTCTTTTATAACATGATAGGGATGTTTATTACAGTTTTTTCGAAATAGTGTTTTGGATGTTCCAGGGGTGGTTGTTCATGGTTTCGACCAAGAAATGATACTCAATGAGTCATTTTGAAAGTATTAATTCTCCATTGGTTATGATATTTTTCTTAATCATTTAATTAATTATGGCTTGGTTTTAATTAATTAAATTTCAATTCATAGGCTTGAGTTATGATGAGTTAGGAACTCTTTCCAATTGATGGAGGCCAAATTTAGTTAGACATAATACGAAAATGAAGTTCTTATTTACTTATATGGGATTTTTTTTCATATTGAGATAGGTGGTCTTATATAAAATACAAAATTTTGTTATGAATTTTTTATTTGAATATGTTATGGGGAAATTCACCCAGGTAAAATGAAAATAAATTCATAAATGTTTTATAGGTTTTACGTATTTATTAATCAGTTAATAATTTATAGTTATTAACTAATTATGATAGCCATTACTAGTGTGGTTGAACAAGGAACCATGGTCCTTGATATACCATTGGGAACTAGAGTAATGTCATTCATCAATGGTGGAGTATTTCATCACATGTGTATTCATGTGTAGTATAGAGGCTCAATGATTTTTCCCATATAATTGCATAATTTTTTGAATAAATATTTGTTAAATACCTCCCAATGTTTTTGAGGTCTAGTGTGTTTGGATGACTATTTTTATAATATATCAAGATGAATATAAAATAAATCATTTCATTTTTTCAATATATTGATATCCTCAATCTAATAGACTATATAAAACTACATAAGATAACCTGGAGAATATATAAAAGAAATGGGTGAGCTATAATTCCGAGGGAGCGAATAAACATGATATCAAAGAGTACTATATGAATCAAAAGGTATTGAATTATATCATAAAATTGAATGATCATGAGTAATAATATAGGAAAATAACATTAAAAAATTGTATCATAAGATAATGGGAAAATGGAAATTTAGAGGCAATATATAACATGATAAAAATGATATCCAATGCTAACTACCAGGAAAATATCACATGGTGGATAGATTCCCATAATGGACAGGTTTTACACCCTAGTAACACCCATAAAATCTAATAAGACAAAATAATTAATAACATAAATGGAAAACTATCTATGTGAAACCATCATAACATGCATATGGTTATGTGTTCAAAATATAGAAATCAATATTGATGAATAATCCTAAAAAATTACCTATAGAAATAAGTTGTTTTTTTGGAGAAAAGAACATATGAAATGTACTACCCCATAAATGAATGTAATGATAAGCCAGTTATATATATTAGTGTCATGTATATACTTAATTTTTAATGATTTAGTGACATTAAAATGAGAGAGAATGTAAAATTGATATGGAAAGCTCATAACCCCAAGAAAAATTTTGGTTCAGAGATATCACATTACTTATTTTAAAAAATCATTCAAATCATGTTCCTAAAGTCCCAAATAATAAAATTATAAATATTTATTAATTAGTTAATATTCTTATAAATTTATTTTTTAATATAATTTTCTAATGTAATTTCATAACCATTTTTATGAGGAATATGGCCTTCATTAATTTTTTTCCAAGAATTCATTTCACGGTTCCAATGGTGAATTACTTATGGGTAATTATTGATGTACTTCTCAAATGGGACATCAAATCCATAAGTAAAATTGAGTTGAATTCTTCTACAATCATAAATTGAAATTATCTAAAATAATCATTTGTTTCTAAACATATGAATGATTTATTTAGTAAAATGTTAATTTCAAATGGATAGTTATCTTTGACTGTTTTACTGACCATCAACAAATATTTTCATTTTATTTAATATTATTGAAATATATTTATTACATATTCTAAAAAATATATAATATACTTAATTATTTTATTTTTAACTACTATAAGTGAATTTAAACCATCCACTAAGGGAGTAGTGTAAATTTAATATTCATCATCTATGAAGGTGGTGAGCCAATATAATATGGAAAAGATTTTGGATTTTTAGAATTTTAGGAGATAAGAAAGTGGTAGAATGTAGATATTATATTATAAATATTGAATTATAATATATATATATATATATAATATTTTATTTTTTATGATATGTTTTATGATATAGGTCTGTATAAGGTATAATATGAAATGAATTTAGAAGAGGTAACTTGAGAATATTACCTCTTAAATGTCACCTCCTTAAAATAATACTCATGAAAAATTGAATTGGTATTTTGGTGAGACCAGATGCACTTGGATATGGGGGAGTGGTTTGGGAGGAGCCTTCAGGAGATTTTTTTCAAACTCCAATAATAAAAAGGTGTGAAATGATTGTGAGTTATGGTATTTATAAGGCGATGATTGAGGGTTTTTTGAATATTATATTCATTATTAATTATTTTGGCTCAATATTGTAAATAATATTTATTTTTGTGACTATATAATGTAATTAGTGCATGTGAGTTCTAAATAATGGTTTATTATATCATCTGTGACTCAGAAATATGTTTATTTATCGTACAATGTTCAATACCATATTTTACACAACTTCACTGTTCCCACAAAAATCACCTATTTTATAAAAATATATAAAAATAACCCCAATTTTTTATCAATTTAAACATTTAAAAAATGAAACACATTTTTTCAAATAATTTTATAATTTTGAAAACATTAATTTTTAAATAAAACCCACATTTAATTGAAAAATATACTAATTTTAATTTTGTGATCACTTCTTTGACATTGAAAATATTATTATGGTTTCGTAAAATTATATAATCATTATAATAAAGCATAAAATTATTTCAAAAAAAATAATTTATGGAAATATTATTTGTTTTAAATAATTTTAGTTATTATACAAATAGTAATAATATATACATGCCTTTGAAAAATTCTCAAATTTTTATTATCAGTTTTTAAACATTTATTTACATCTATCAAGATATAGATATGATATATTTTGATTTTAAAAAATATGTAAATATTTTTTTACATATCCATAGGTGAGGATAATTTTATAATGGTTGGATTACTGTTACCAACTACCAGAAAACTATTTCAATGGTTAGGTTACTTTTCTAATGGTGCGATTTCTATTTTAACAGTCAGATTTGGAATATTCATATGATCTCCCTAATTTCTATAAATACCTATAATTTCCTTAATTAATTATTCCCTTACCTTTTTATCTAGGTAACACACATTTTCATATTTATAATTAATGTATTATTACTAATATTATTTTTTCATTTATTCATCTTTTTTCTTGAATACAATTATTCCAGTGGCTACAACATATCCAAATTTTTAAATATTAGTTATATGATTTTCTATTTTTATCCCCTATAAATGTTTCAACTCCTATGAAAATTTTTGTTCTATAAATTTAATGTTTAATTTAATAGTAAAATGTTATTGTTTTTTCTAGAGGTGTTTGTTCAGTATGATATATTACTAAATATAACACCATAATAAGAAGGGAATTTCCATTATTAAAATATTGGATAATTACATTCCCCTTACATAAATTTAATTTTACATAATATATTAAAAATAGGTTAGGTTACTTCTTTGTCATGGATTCCTTCATTTCTCAAGTTTCCTCCTGATACTTATGGTTTTTTAATAGTACATTGTATAAGTGAGATGTGCTATTGTGCATAACTTTATATCTACAGTCCAAGATCTTCACGTGATACTCCTCATTAAAGAGATCATTTTCACGGTGTACAACCTTATGAATTCATTAAATGTGTTGGGTCTGGTATGTAATTACTTAATGTAGATATAAGGAATATATTATGTTCTTTAGACATAGTTGGTGGGTGTGAAAGCCGATAAGACACACCTCTAATGTGATCAAGGATCTCAATTGGGTCAACGTCCCTAGGACACATCATTCCATTCTTTCTAAATATCACAACTCTATTATGTAGATATATTTTAATGAATACCTTATTTTCAACCTCAATATCTTGGTTTCATTGGTGATTTTCAATATCTCTTTCGTCAAATATGACAACCTAATGTGCTGTTGAGTTTTTCTAACATTTTGAACCATTTCATGTCCCACTAACTTACAATAAAAAACATTACCCTATCACATAGGTTTTCTAAATCATAGTTTATAAATATAATCATATGGATCCATATGGATGCCTGAGTGAAAGATATTATTGTTCATGAAATCAACCAGAGGAAAATGGGGATACCCACCTTCTTTAAAGTCTACCGAGCATAATCTCAACATATATTCTGGTAATTGGATATTGCACTCAAAATAACCGTCACATTGGGGTTTATAAGCGATACTGAAGTTCAACACATTATTTTGATCATGTGGTATAGTTTTCTAAAACAAGGGGGAAAATTTAAGATCTCTATTATATATAATTGAAAATCTTTTTCCATATAGATTCATCACTTATATAATGTATATCATATAAAGTTGTGCAATTTACAAGTCCTGTAGAATTGCATTTATGTGAGTAGTCTCAAAAAAACAAATACACTACAACCCATATAACATTATTTTATATTATTCTCTTCAAAACATATATTAGAAACTCCCTAATTATGTTTTCCAAATTTCAATGTAGCTATCGATAGTGGTTCAATAATCCCCTTGAAATACATCCTTTCAGCCTTTACCTACTCATATACTATGAATTTGGATGTATATTTTATGATCTCTTTATACATTTCTAGCAATAGTTCTCCTAGAGATATTGATACCTCTTTTTACACCTTGGTTGTATGGAGAATGCATAGTTATGTTCATCATTCAGTGAATCCTTCTTTATCTCATTATTTGATGGAACAAAAAATAATGACCCAAATCATACAACTAATTATAAATCTATTTTGAACATTGATGATTTACCATTTATTAAATATTCAAATTTCTTCTAAATTTTCACATCATCTCTTTTAGGCTAATTTATTTTCTCTAGAAAGGATGGTTGAGAAGTCATTTGAGAAAGGAATCATCATTTAATATCCATTATGATACCCATATCCATCATTAACAGGTCTAAGAATATTATATCATTCTCAATTCAATAATGTTTCACTCAGAAAAAATGAGTTGTCCCAATTTTATAAGAAAATTTACCCAATGACTATAATGATTCAATTATTCTGACATTACATGCATTCAAACTGGGTTAGCCATTTTTTATTCTTTTTTAGGGTTGATGGTTTAGGTTCAAGTATTGGTGAACAATCACCTATACCTAGTTTACCACATTTTCCTTTAGAATATTTCAATGTCTCTAATATCCATAATAAGGTTGGGACCTAATTTCCAATGGGAGGTGGTCATTAGAGCTTTCAGACGAATTTTAACTTGGGAACTATCATTGGTCGAGAGCATATGAGGTCGAGCTCATCACACAATTTTGGGTGAATTTCTTGTTGTATCCCTATACTCTCTTATATAATTATTATAAATACAAGAATCTATTTACAATCCTTATATGGGATCGGTTTCCCAAATAATATTATTGAGTATAGAATATTTTTTTTATGAAAATGTGGGTCGTATAAATGAGATGATTTATACAATCCAGTATTTCATTATCTATTTTTTAACTATTTCATAGAAATGGGTTGATGATTATATTTTGGAGCAATATAACCAGGAAATATGTAATTTACAACCATCTATGTTTTCCATTGATATTTCTAGGATGGGTTTGAACCATTATGAGTCATCATGCGTTTCATGTATATAACATAAATCAAAACACACAAAATTTTTGGATATGTAAAGTTTAACATCATGTGGGAATGACTTGTTTGAAGGCACATAGGAAATTGGCATGGGGAACAATCCGTAGGAATTAATCCCAATTATCCTTTTTTATAAAAGGAATTATAGTTCTAAATGTTCGATCTTCCCCCAACCAGATGGTGGGTTTTGACTAATAATTAATGTCTTTGAGAGTTATTCCACTATGGTTTACAAACATGATAATTACTCTGAAACATTCAATGATGTAGATTTCCTTGTATAGGGACAATCATTTGATTTCACTAAATGGGCCTTCACACTAATGTTTCCCTGACCAGGGAAGTTTCATGAAGTGAATTATATGATCATTTCATATAACTAAGCCCATATGATCCTTGCTTTCTGTGAGAAACAAGGTATAAAAAATGATCATTCTCACTGTATATGGATGGAGAACTTATGTAATGGTGTTTCACCTATGGGGTGTTCGATATAGATCTTAGAACATAAGAAGGCATCACATACATTTTAAATATAGTTGGAATCCATGTTTTCATATTTCAGATAACTTTATAATTTGAAAATGGATGATGAAGAATGATGAACCCATTAGAGAGTTTGGGTCCCACGGGTTGGAGTTTTTGACACATATAGGTACATAAACCAAGGTGATTTCCCAATTTTATCTTGATATTTGAGAATTAATCATATATATATTTTTCTCATATGAATTAGAGTTCTCATAATTCAATTTTCTATGTCACTATGAAATGTGTGAGGAGGATTGGAAGTGACATGTTAATCTATTGGGAATATCTAAACACAATCACATGAACCTGTTTACTAGTCTCGAGGAAATCCTATGAAATATATGGCATGTGTGGAGGAATGTTCATGAACATGATGACCTGTCTAGAGGATGTATCATGACATCAAAGACACATCGAAAGGATTCCATGAGACTAGGGTGATATGACCTGGGGCTATTACATGACATGGTTGACCCTTCTTGGTGATGTCACATTACATGGGTGACATCTTGTGGTGTTATCACATGACATTGGTGAAATGTCCTGAAGAATAAACAGTACTTGTTTGACATGCGTTTTCAATGCCGAATGACTTGGGTGACATGTTTGGTGTTGTCTTGTCAATTGGGAAGTATGTACAATGGACATCATAAGACTAGGGTGACATGTATTGTCATTGTCTCATAATATGGATAGGTCAAATGAAGCACATGATACCTTCATATTAATGTTATATTTTCTTTCTTCACCTAAATCTTTTTTCATTACCAGTCTTTATTTTATATTTTTCTCTAGTTTTTTCATTAATTATGTTTTTAGGTTTAATGTGACATATTCAACATGTGGAACCTTCGTCATATAACATGGATGGCCCACCAGAAGTACTCTACATGATCTATTAGGCGATCTTGTGCATCCCATATTATATTTCTATTATCCTTTACGTGGTTACCAAGATTTTACTTGGTTGAAGACTCATACAATCATGTGAATTAATGATATAATATTTCCACCCTCTTTCACTCTTATGTGGGTTGTCTCTGTGATGTGTGTGTTTGTATTTTTTTACTGGAAGGGTGAGGGATTTATAGAACTCACTAACCCAGTTATATACTGGATTTCCTAAATAATCTATCATAGATTTGATCTGATGTTACTGGATGGATTTTTACACCACATGATTCACAACATCATACCATGTGTTTTCCAAGGCATTATATGGTAAACATTGACAGTGAGAATTCTATTTCATCATGATATTTATTAGACCCCAACCTATTAAAGGAATTTCACATAATCATGTTGACATGTCAAATTTCCTTTAAATCATTTCCCTAACATATCCAATAGTCTTCTCAAGATAAATATGACTATGCAATGTTTTAAAAGTGATATAAGAATACTTTAATGGGGTACTTTGTGAGACAAATAATTATTTTTCGGGGCCTAACACGAGATCTAGTTTTCTTGTCAAAGGGTCTTCATGAAAGAAAGAAGTATTTTCAAAGGTCTTTCATGAGACAATGATGACCTTTCAAAGGGGGTTTTCAAAATAAATGGTGATGACATGTGACACATAACACCTTTTATAAGAAAATAAACATATAATTTTTCCTAGAGAGGCATTAGACTTTTCCCATTTTATTTTTTTCCTTATAAAAGGCTCTCATCCTTTTCCCATTGGTTTCCCATCAGGTCATCGCATGATCAATTGGGTATCTCACTGTCTTTGATCATTATCAAGTGCAATAACTATTGTCATCAATGATGTGTAATGTGATCAATGATGGATCTCATGATTGTGTGAGAGAAATGTCATCATCAATCCCTCTGAATATCTATAGAGATGAGGCGGTATCATATGATCAAATATGAATGATTGAGGCAATTTTCTTTGTGAATGTGACACACCAACAATATCTTTCATGATAAGGTCAACATGTATCCAGGGGGATTCATAGGGCATTTTGAAATGTAGATGTACATCACATAAAAATAGTCCTCCATCGAATGAAGATTCTAACTTTTCCAGCGTAGTTTTTTTAAAGGTTTTGTGTGACTATCAGGCATCTATCTATTGATATTTCACATGATCAAATGAAATTTTATGGAATCCTTTAAATGATCATAAATGTTTTCTGGATTCCATTTCAATATTCTAAAGGACTATTAGAGGGGATTCACATGATCATAAGTTGATCAATCTCAACACATGATTCATTTTCATGACCATCCTGATGCGATGACATCACAGGTCCTTAATGAAGTTACATGATCTACATGATTCATCTCTTGTACTCTATCATACTCCTTCTATTGTTTTCTAGAGATAATAATACCCATGTTTTAGGAATTTCATCAACAATAGACAATCTTATTCTCATTTTAAGGGTGTCAAAAACATTCCCACCCCCATGGAAGTGAGGTCTGTATGTAAAATGACTTGGTTTTGAGGAGAGTAAATTCCTACGTATGTCCTTTGTGTCTTTTGCTGATCATTTTCCTGGATGTTGTTTTTTCTTCCACCAATCCGTTGGATCATTTATAAGCCCCTATATATTTTGATCAAGGGGGATGATCATTTCATCGGTGAATTTGAACTCCATAGATATTTAAATTTCTCATGTCATCTTATTTCTCCACATGCCCTTGTTGTAAGACCCATTTCTACAGAAATATTCACATGAAATAATCACATTATTGTTTTAGGAGATCATTCTTGTGATATTAAATCATGTCTTCATGAAATGTGACTACTTTTTCTCAGATCCTGTTCAGATTAATAACAAACTAAATATCATTAACATTCATGAACCTTGACCCATTTCATCAACCATATGACTGTCTTTCAGTCTTCACGTGACCTGGTGGCTCAATCGCATGATCATTTAATCGTCATGTTATTCTTGTGACCATATCAAGGTCATGCGATCAAAAATATCAGGTTTGATCATGTTTTACTGAGATTCCCAATTGTTTATACAAGTCATGAGTTATTTTGTAGGTCGTGGGATCCATGAGTTCTCCGTGAGTCGTGTGACTCACGAGACCATATTAGGTCATGGAATCACAAATTTCGTTATGGTTCATGTGATTCACATGATGTTGTCAGAGTCACGAACCTCTATTTACAGGATCTATTCATTCAAATGAAATTTTCTTCTATTATCATCTATATTAGTTCAATTTATCATAATTGATTAATGAAATTGGTTACAACAATATGGTCTCATCGGACATCCATCGGTAAAAGTGTTGATGCTAACTATAGTGTCATGGTCAAGTTGTCCACGAAAATATTAGTAGTCCTGATGGGGATAAATCGTATATAATATCCCATATTAAACATAATACACCTTTAAGGGTCTATTTTAACAAATAATACTCCAGTATTTCTATAGGAGTCATATATTTTCCCTCCTTCTTGGACTCTAAAGACCAATAATACCTTCTGGGAAAATATCTCTCAAATAAGCATTTTATTCACTGATGAATAATTATTAGATGGATGCATGCTGAAATTTATGCCCATATTCTTGGAAGAGAACCATTATAAAACTAATTTTTAAATCCACATGTATTAATATATAATGTGTACTTATTCCACAAAAAAGTTTTTTGGGTGGTTGACTACTAGGGCCTCTGATCGGGAGGGTGTGTTGGGATGTATTAGGGGTTTTCCCTTTTGGGTAAAGTATATCGCTTCTCAATTTTCAGTGAACCTAAAATGGATTGATATGTATGAAGCCATTTGGATATTCTAGTCCTCAACCTACTACATTAATGGATTTATATAATACTAGACAGAAGATGGAGATCATATACAAACAAATTTCACCTGACGCATGGCATGATGGGAATCATTATTTAGTACATTGTGTATATTTTTGGCAGACCCATTTCAAGAGATATCTACTATGAGTTTCCCCCCCCCATTTTCTGCATGGGGTTATATAGAGGTGACCCATTCTATTGAACATGTGTTGATCAGGTTAGTTGTAAAGGCCCTTATGAAGGCCACTCTTCCTTGGCCTGATATCCCATTTATACAATGAGAAGGATATTTTATGAGGATATTTTGTTATGATCCCTAATAAAAGAGGTTAACGGATTTTCCCACAAAAGAATCTCATAGTGATGAGGGTGCCTCTTGTCATGTAGTTAAATACGGTTCATTCATTAACCTGGGTGGGTGGTTATTCTTGAGGTTGACCAGACCACCAAGTTGGATAGTTTTTTTATATACTTACGTTAGTACGTGCTTTGGAAAAAGGAAAATGGTGTGGTAAGAGTCTCCACCATTATTGTGGAGGCCACTATGGAAATATGGAGGTTCATTGGGTTACCGATCCCTATGTTTAACATACTACATCTCCTCCTACACAACATTTACTATGGAAGATCCCCATATAGAACCTATAGTCTCTTATAGGTATTATGGGATTAGATGGGGGATCATATAGAAGTATATAAATACCTAAGAATCTAAAACATTACAATTTTTCATTTCAAACACTTTTTGAAGTGTATTAGTAGGCTGAGACCACATCACATTAAATTTCTTGGAAATCAGGGCCACCCTAAGCTATCACAACTACTTATTATTGAAACCATATAATCAATTACCACTAGTAGTATTATTAAGATTAATGATATATGATGTAAATTCATGAGATAATACTTTCCCCCCAAATTAATGGGGTAATTATCTTTGATTGGAATTAACCTTGTAGGTTCATTCATTATTTTAATTATATCCAGAAAAAATTTATTTCCCCTATTTACTATAATTTTATGAATTATTTGATGGTGGCTCTCATTTTCACCAAGGTGGAGACTCAAGTCTGTATATTTTATCCCTTAAATGGATGCTGAGATCTGTTTCTCCTGAAAATATTCTAATATATAGATCTGATGATTTCAATATGAAAAAATATCCATATTAGTACCCATGGATGAAAAGATAACTCCTATGGAAAAAGCCAATTTGAGGCCGAATTGGTGGATTTATTTGAGCGAACCAATAGCCCCAAAAATTCCTCAAAAGGAAGTGAATAATTTACCACTAGTTTTGTTTCGGATTAGAGAATAAATGATATTATATATAGTGATATTGGAACATTTGAGTGAAATCATTCTTGAAATATTATATCCTGTTGTATTTCAATGATGGATGATCTAGAAGATATCCAATTTTGATGCATTTATATAGAAACAACAAATCTAGGTAGAGATATAATTAGAAGTATTTTCTAATGATACTTCCCCCAAAGGTGTCACTTTTATAGGACATACCTCTATGGTCAATTGTTTTTGACAAGAGAATGATGGAATGATAGAAATTAAGAACGGTTCGATCTATTATTTACCATTGCTATAGTGAATGGTTGTTTGGGGAACATTGGAGGTTATTGTGGATGAACAGGGCCATCCCATCGTCAAAGAAGTGGTAATATTGATCTTACCATCATATAAAAATGGCCATGGTTATATTGTGATTTTATTGATTTAATTTTTTTTATGACTCGATGATTTTAGAGGCTTGCCACTCCTACCATCCCAGTTATACTCTTTCAGGTGTATGGCTATTAGAGATTTCTTGATTATTGAACAGGGGACCAATAAATTTGGTTTCCCAATTCATTTAGCTCTGATGAGAGCAAGTGTTACCATAGATATAGAATATATATATATACATCCATTAGTTCCGTCCTCAACACCTTAAACATTGGAACCTTTTGGGGGCCCTTATTTTTAGAGGTAATGGAAAATGAATTTATCTTAACTATCATATCCCTCTCTCCCAGAAAAATTGAGTATGAATTATATTTTACACATTTATTTTTTTTGTTCCAGTCACTCACTCTGATTTGAAAAAATGAATAGTTCATCACAAACTCTACCTTGAGGTACATGCATCTATTATATGAATATGGGAGAGAGTTATTTTTCTATTGTATATACTTCACTACTAGGATCATCCCATGATAATGAAAATATGTTTGAATTTATAGCTCAGTACCACCCAACAAATGATCCTCACATTTTAGTTTTCATTCCATTTGATCTGACATGGGTGAATGTACTTTATGCTAAAACTATTAACTATAGCTACTCCTATACTTATTTAGCCTTAATAGAGGGGTATTTTGAGAATTTTGAGAAATTATTATGAAACTAAAACATGGTCCAAATTGTTTCATGTAATCTAAAATTCCTTTTTGATTTCATCTATGAAAGAAATTTAGGAATGTATAATGTACTAAAAATAACTAGTGGTTTTACTAGGTTGCACATCGTAGGAAGGTGTTGCCTCATCACCAGATTATGGGGGTAGGGAAACAAACATTGATGGTGGTGAAACATATAAATGTGTGTTTCTAATCTTGATCACATATGATGGTAATATGATGGAACCCAACATCCATATACCAACTAATAAACCTTTCCCCCTATCATTAAGATGAATTAACCCTAGATATTGGAAGATAGAATACCTTCTTTCCTGGAATTTCATCTGACCATGTATGAAAATGTAGAGGATGGATCAATATATGATTCGTCAAGAACCACTGGAATGAGTCCTTATCTTAGTGACTTATTTTCAAAATATATTCCTATACCCATGTTTTGATTCATTCAAGCATAAAATTATGGATCAATATATTAGCTGATTTGTTGGATTGTGTGGTTGTAGATTTGGATCATACTTTCAGAGGCGCCTAAGGAATAACATAACATTATATTGGGCCATTTCAGGTTTAGGTGTACCACCCTTGGTTATGAGGTTTTCTTATGATACTTGACTTCAAGCCCAGGTGAAGTAATCAGTCTATATAAGGGATAAAAGGAGGTCTATTTAATTTAGATTTATAGAAGACGAGGCGTATTATTCCGTAAAAAAAGTTAGGATGAGGATTATAATCTGGATTCCTAGAACAGGGTGGAGTTGATAACTCATCATGACAGGGTCAACACTTGGAAGGTTGCGATATGACTATTACAATATGAAATCAAACATCTTTAGGATGATTTATCTCAGTTTCATCATGCACTAAATGTATTGGAGTAAATTATAGTGGAGAAACAAGGTCACTTTGAATTAGTGGAAAAGGATATGCTTGAATCTATTTATAGTGTCGAGGCATTCTAGTGAATTGTGGAGGTAGAAACTAAATATATTGATCAATTATGCCAAACTATTAACTATATAGAGAAGAAATATATAGAGATAAATGACTCCTCTAAACTCGTGTTATGAAAGTCTTATTGATTTTAGACTCTCCTTTTATTTATTTATTACTTTGAGACACACTAGTATACAGAGATTCCTCATTGTTATTATCTTTATCAATGAATGAAACTCCCAAACAATACATATTGTAGTATATATTTTATTCTTTAATGATTTAATTAAATTTAATTTATTTGATGACACATGAATTATTAATGATACCCATAATTTGAATAATACAAAGTAAACCTATAAGCATAGACTATAATTCTTAATGAACAAAAATATTCTTGAGAAATTATAATGAATGCCACTAACATGAGATTCCTCATTGATATACCTACTCTTATTTTCATCAAATCAATTGATTTAAAAAGGGGGATTTGTTTATGATATATGTATCAGAGGGAGAATTCTATAATTTTTTTTTGATTCTAATGGACTTAGCATACATATATTGATTTTTTCTTGAAAATAATGATCCCTATAATCTTTATATCTTTTATTTTATTTCTGAAAATTCTTCTTAAGCATCAAATTGGGAAATGAATTGTGGGTATTGACTCATATTTTTTTAAAGTTATAATATTATGGATTTTTGGCATTAAAAGTTTGTTTCCTTTCTATTTTATGAGTGATCAATATTACTAGGATCACATAATGTGCCTATATAGTTAACAGTGACCTGACTTTTTTCCAAGGATCCCTTTTTGAGTATTTGGACCTGATAAGCATTGTGTCTCTTATAATTGGGGTTTTAAGGCCCAGTAAACTAGAAATTTTTTTTTCTATAGTTTTGTTTCTTCATGATCATATAATTTTCAAATATAGTTTAATTTCATATATCTTAGAACATCTACTATTTTAGTTTAGGGTCTTCTATCTCATACCCATTGTTTTGAATGAACATGAATAGTATGTTTATGGGGATTGTAAATCATGGTCTAGAAATATTTAAGTTAACATGGGGTGGGTATTGGTGGGTATAGTTCAACCATTAATAATTAAAAGAGCCTATAATAGTCTTTATTGTCCTTAGAATAACTCTTGTATTTAAGAGGGCCTTCCTAGTATCCAAGGGTTCATTTTTAAGAACCAGACCGTCTTATAGGTTTTCTACGATTAAGGGCCATGACCAAGAAATACAAAGTTCCATGGGGTTCCAAGATAATTATATAAAATCAAGGAACTTTTCTATTATCTCATAATTCCATGTCACAAAGGTGTTTTATGAATAGTTTAATATTCAAGAATCATTCAAGAACCCCAAATGTTTTTTTGTCTCAATGTGAACATGTTATCGATGAGAGGATATGCAAAAAATCATTACTCTAAGTTTTTCTTGAATTAGGTGGTCCATTGAATGTGGATTGGTTTTTATTAAGGCAAAAAATTAGAATGTTTTATCTTTATTCCTTGTTTATATATGCTCTAAATTTTACCTAAGCTACAGATATAAAGAGTTTAAAGAGTGGATACTTGGATTTCTCAAATGACACCCTTTGCGAGTGTTCAACCAAAAATGTTTTAAGTATCTTTCACTAACAGTTTATTTTCATGTGATTTGGACCACCCAAATGCTAATGTTTTTGGTCATTAAACATTGAAAAAAGTTCCCACAGTTTAAGGTTGAAGTTCACATGGACCAAGAATGTGGGAAATGTTACAAAATAGCATAATTAGGATAACCATGTTCATGAGTACTCTAACATTATTTTGAGAATGGGATGAGAATATTTTAAATCATGAATCAAGGTTCACTAGTCCTAAGAATGGTATGGGAAAATAATGTCGAGAATGACCTCACTAGTGAAAAAAAACATTTTTTACGTTTGTTGGTTTTTATTTATTATATAGTTTTCTAGATGACATTATTAAAGGTGATGTTATAAATATAGTTTTTTACATTGGTTATTTTAAAACCGATATAAAAAACGTAAATTTGAAGTGTTTTTCACATAAGATATTTAATAATTGACATGAAAAACTCTTCTCAGTCTTGATTTATTACATCAGTTATTTATGAACCAACGTGGCCTATATTTTAATAATATTGTTATGTAATAAGCGATGTAATAAGTCATTCGTCCAAATAATTTTTCATGTCGGTTATTTAAGAACCAATGTGGAAAATGTGTTTTTTACATCGATTGTTTTTATAAACAACGTGAAAAACCTTAATGCAAAATGTTTATCATGTCTCTCATACAAAAACCTATGAAAAAATGATATATGATGTCGGTTATTAAATAATAAGTGTAAAAACCATTCCCCATGAATTTATTACAACAGATATTAAATAACTGAAATAAAAAACCATTCCACATGCATTTATTAGGCCAGTTATAAAATAACTAAATTAGAAACCTATTTTTTAATAAAACCACGAAACCATTACAATGATTTGCCAATGTAGACCCACAACAAGCATAAACCAAACCAAAAGTAGACCAAAATCTATACTAGAAAAACATCAGAACTAGACCAAAACAAGAATAACTCGAGAAAAATTAATCATTCACATTTATAACATTCAAAATATAAAATTTCAACTGAAAGAACCTAAATACAACAAAAAAGCTACCAAATACACAATTACAATTACATTATTAAATATTAAATTTTACACTACAAACCAACTAAAATCCAATCAAACCTGTAAGATAATTTGACCATTCCACTTGTAACTGTTTGAACTTTTGAGGTCTATGGGGTTGAGGGTCATCAAATAGATAAAAATTAAATGTAAAGTAGTTAACTTGTATAATAAATAAATCAAATAAAATATTATGGAAATGTTTATAAGGAAATATATCCTTGTAAAACTTAAAAGGAATTACAGTTGTAATTATTTCATACATAAATATTAACATATAATATATGCATTTGATGAATCCTTGTTGTTTATGAAAATTAAGTTTAAAAGTGTGACTATTAAAAATATCATTTTTATGTAATGCATCTAAAAGTACAAATTATAAATTTATATTTACCTTTACATTTACATATTTGATCTTAGCACTCTTTGTCTTTTTGGTTTTTTGAAAGTAGGCCCATCCCCTATTATAAAATACTATGAATGAGATAAATTTAATACTCATAATAACATAAATAACTATTAAGAAATTGAAACATACTTTTCCAATATATTCTTAAAACTTCCCTGCACATCGCCATGGACAAATCATATCCAATAAAGTGTTTTCTCCCATTGAAAAAACACTTAACATCCAATGATCACTGATATAAACAAAATATATGGTTATTGGGTTTTTATGTTAAAATATAAAGAAAAATTTTACAAATATATGTTTCATGCCTATCACAAAAGGAATCATCCAATACTATGTGATTATATTCTGTTCAAATATTTCAGTAATATAAAGTATGCTTTGTTCCTCATCCATTGCACGTGGTTCAGAAGAAATCATATGTGTGTTCCTGATTCCATATACATATGTCTATTTATTATTCTCTCTCTTTTTATAAAGATATTTAATATAATATAGTCATAAGTAAACATTTTTTTATAAATTTTACATAGGGAAAGGTGTTAAGACTTACATGGAAAAAATCTACACCACTGTGATTCCAAAATTATATTCAGTAACAAGATCCATGATATCATTTTTCAAAATCCCCAAATTTATTTCACATCCAAAAACATGAGCTTCCATTGGAAAAAATGTTGATTCACCAAAAATGTTGAATATCATGACAATTTTTCATGACCACTAGAATCTGTATTTGATGTCATAAACATTTATCTTTGTTGTTTTCTATACAATATTTATTTAACTTTACAGTATTCCTATAAGTAAATAGAAAAATATATTAGTTTTAAAATGTTAAAAAATCATTAATAAAAATGAAGTAAAGGATATAACATACATACCTCTATGGTAATGAGTCGCAGAACTCTTGATGGACAAACTAAAAAGTGGTTGATACTATGTCTAACTCTTGTCACCTCATTTGTAGGTAATGTTACTCAAGAAAATATATCTATAATATCATTTATAGTGACCCTAAAATTCTATAACTCTAACTATTGATGATGAACTATATGTCTTATATAATATACCAGCCCATATGAAACTATATGATGGTGAGGATCATCAACATAGAACTCACAATAAGTGGGAAGCTGTGGATGAGGATTATGATAAAATATGGGGTATGCAGGTTGAGGTGGAGGATAAAAAATTTGGTCTAGAGGTGGTTGAGTTGGAGCTGCTGGCAAAGGTGAAGGATAAATAATGGGGTCTTCATGGGGAGGTGGAGGAGTGGGAGCTACATTCTGAAATTGTCTTTTAATGTCTGTAAACGTAGACTGTATCAACGTTGTAATATTTTACTCCATCATCATACTAATACAATCAAATTTATCCTCCAATGATTCTATTTTTTAATCACCCTCATTGGGAGAAGTTTAAAACCATGGAAACAAATTTCTTATCTATACACCCATCGGGTATCCTCTTACCTGACCGGGGTGTTTGGGCTTTCCCAATGCTATTGTTATATACCGTGCCTCCCAACAGCTATAAATACCCCCTATGTTCTCTACTCCTCTAGATAATCCTGTATTAATTAATTTAAAATTTCTATAACAATTAAATGTATATAAAAAATAAAATTAACTTAAATAAATAAAATAAATATCTTATAATTCTCTTATCTACAATTCTTGATTCTTCTGAATTATATTTCCATTTTTTTCCATTCGAGGTCTCTTCAATTTCTCATGTCTAGAGGTAGGGTATGGAGGGGAAACCGCTCTAGATCATGAAGAATAGGCTTTATGTTTTTGTAATTTTTCATCCATCATTTGTTCTTCCAATAAACTATAGCTTCCCAGAGATAAAATACGAGGGTATTCATTTATAGATTGGATCTCTTGATGACATGTCCTTGTTTGATGTAAATTAAGAATATGAAATCATTAAAAAAACTTTAATAAGATCATTTATATAAGAATGTTTATAATATTTTACATTTCCCTTACCAAAAATGATTCTTTTTTTCTACTTTCATCAAATTGTTTCCATGTGTCTTCATCTATGAAAGAATATATATGACATCTATTTTCATGTGCCTATGACCAAAAATGAAATTTGATGTCCGGGTTGATTTGAAATCTCTCCATCTCATAGCATCCATTGATAAAAACTTAACCCTGACTCCTCCAGTTTCAGGAATATCAAATTTCATATAATAAAGAAGAGGTAAAACATATTTTACTATAAAAATGTAAAGATTAATAATAAAATTGAAAAATATATTACCAAAATTTTCTCCCATAGCTGATCAATTATTACTGTTCCCATAGTTCCCCAATCATTATACAAAATTCTTAATTTTATTTTACCCTAATTTGACATAAAACACATAAAATATTTTTCATTTTGACCTCTAGGAATATCATTATCATCAAACTCAATTAGTATCCTATGGTCCTGGCTACGGGAAAGTGATAATTTTTGTAAACGTATGCTTCCCTGTTTACCAACTCTTGAACTATTTTCTGTCGTTATAGGAGAACATGAGGAAGATTGGGGAGCACCAATAGGAGCATGTGAATGTTCCTCCCAATTGGTATGATCATGATTATCATATCTAGAATCATGTGGTTGAAAAACTTATTAATCTATCATTATACTTCAAATAAAAACAGCAAACATTAGTTCACAAATATCAAAATTCAAATACTACAATACTAATGTAAACAAAAACTAAAAAATTGAACTATGTTACGTAATATTAAACATGGTAAATATGGTAATCATGTTAAACAATGGTAAATTTAGTAATCATGGTAAACATGGTAGCATCATTTTCATTCAAGAAAATCAATAAATATATAAGCTACATAAAGGTAAACTATGGTAAACATGGTAAACATGGTAAACATGGTAAACATGGTAAACATGGTAAATATGGTAAACATGGTAAACATGGTAAACATGGTAATGTAATTTTTATTCGACAATATATATATAAGTTACCTAATGGTAAACATGATAAAATAAAATAAACAAAACTAAAATAAACAAAAATTTATACTAATTTGTGTTTATATGAGTTTTGATAAAGAAAAAATTACAATATAAAATTTTTTATGAAATTAATAAATGTAAACAAGAAATAAAAATATTTTACCTGTAATATTAGGAATTCTAAAATGTAATGTTTTACTAAATACCTTTATCATGATCATTCTTTATGGAATAGACCATGTCTTCAACATTCTCATCTCTATTTTCTGCCAATATTTCCATGGATGTAGGGATCTCACATTAATCAGTATCTTTATCAATTTGATCCTCACCAACATATTGTTTTTTTCGTTATAAAACAATAGACTAATAACAATTTTATTGATCAATTCCATAGAATATTTATTTTTCATGTGTTTTCATAATTAACGAATTTGTTGTGTCTTCTTATATATTCATATTAACAATTGTGATTTCAAATTCATCAGGTCAGACATTGTTGGTACAGATAAACCATTTTCAGTTAAAAATAGGAAATTTAATTTTCAATCAATCAAACTCCCATATTTATTAAATGACTCCATAATATGCACCTGATGCATAAATTGGGTTTTTTTATTTAGAACTCGAAAAATGCATTTTTTCTACATAAAACTATAGACTAATATTCCGAACTACACTTCTATTTTCCGGATATTTCATATGAAATTTATATCCATTAATGTCATACCCAGACCATGTTATCACATTTAAACATGGAACATCCACTAACCATCTTTATTTCTATGAAACATCTGATCTACTGATCATGGTCTTTTTAAACAATGGATTTTTTTTTGTTGTGCTCATTAAAAATTCAAATTTACTTATTCTTTGGATGAAACTATTTCAACTCATTAATATGCAATGTGATATATGGATGAGAAACATCAATTTTTTTCAAGATTTATAAATGCACCTTATTAATCAGTTAAACTGAAAATTATTTTACTTTCAATCCACAAATCCCTTTTTTGTCATTAATAATTCATTCATGGACAGATAGAGGTAAACCAATGTGATCCGCTGCAACCATGTAGCTCATAAAAAACTACACAACCCCCTAAGAAAATATACATTCCAATAATAGAGGATTCAATACAATATAGATTATTAACAAACCCCTTTAATATTTTCATATTCCTTTCAAAATAATACATACAATAAAGATATATAGGTCCAAAAAATATTTATTTCTCAAATCAGATGAACCATTAAATTCACCATTATATCAAAAAAATATAGAGGAAAATACATTTCCAATTTACAAAGTCTAGAAATTTCATATTTTTCCAAAATTTTCAAAGCATTCACATCAATCAGCTTATTACAAATTGTGTTAGAAAAATAACACAAATTCATTATAGTCTTTCTAACACAGATGGGAAATATTCTATGCAATTAAAATGGTTGAAGTTATTGAATCATGACATGACAATCATGATATTTCATACCTATCAACATCAAATCCTTCCAATAGACAAAATTTTTTACATTGTAATAATAACATTGAGTCACTTTGATATCATGAAGACACTGAGAAAATGTTATTTTCTCCCTCTAGGATAATGTATGACAAGACGAGGGAAGAAATGTTCATCTTCAATCAAGCATGTGAGCTAAATCCTAATTTATTCTCATTAACAGTAAGTCTAATCTTACAATCAACCCATTTTAGTCTTTCCATTAATATCTAACAATGTTACAATCGAAAGTGTCATAAATATTCTTCTCCGAGTGTATGAAATAAATATTTTGTTTCTCTTCATGATATCTTCAATATGGTAGCTCAAATAATATTGACCTTTTCTTCCAAATAATTTTATCATTACTAGATTTAAGTTTTCTTCCCAAATGTCACATCAAGGTTTTTCACCCTCTCAAAATAAACATTAGCGGATAATGGTTTTGTAGAAATATAAAATTATTTTGAGCCATTGAATGCCTATTTACTCATTTATGAGAGTGATTTTTAGGGAAAAATTTTCAATGTCCCATGTATAATAATCTCCTCCCATGATGTAATTGACAATATGGAGTCTGTGGTTTGTAAATTGGACATGCTTTATTCCCCTTATAACTATATCCAAAAAAAAATTCATACACTGGGATGTCATTTATAGTTAACATAAGCACTGCATGTTGTTGAAAATATTACATTTTATAATAATCAAGCACCTTAATACCATCCTCCCAAAAAAGATTGAAATCATTAATCAATGGAGACAAGAAATTATCAATATCATTTATTGGATGCTTTGGAATAAATATCAATATACTCAATATGACATATTTGTGCTTCATACAAAAATCAAGAGAGTGGTTTTAAATTAACAATAAAATAGTCCATGAACAATGTGCGCTACTAAGGCTTCGATATGGATTTATTCCATCTATGGACAACTCATGTATGAGATTTCTAATCTCATTTCTGAATATAGGATACTGATCATCAATTTTCTTCCATTGTGGAAAATTAGTTGAATGACGTATTTTTATGCCAAATATCCACTCATCATCATGCCATATTAACCTTTTTTCATCATGTGAATTAGGAAATAAACGTTTCAAATGAAGAATTATAGTATGATACCAAAATACCTTAACATAGATCTCTACAATCTCTACATCAGCCTGTGATTTTTCTTTCAACTTATACCATGATGTCCCACATTTATGACACTCTAACCAGAATTCATATTCCTTCCTATATATCATACTGTAATTTGTAAAGACATGTATTTTTTGTATCCTGATCCCATCGAGCTTAATATTTTCTTGAACTAATAATATGAATATGGAAGATGATTGTCTTTTGGAAGAATGTCATTCAAAAAATATAACATCTCTTTAAAACATTAGTCAATCCATACATGTTTATCCTTTATGTTAATAAATCTTAACACCACAAAAAAACCATAAAATCCATACAACTAATATACAATGGTTTTTTAGCAACACTATATAGATGTACAATTGTCGGTTCAATCTTAATTTGTTCTGCAACAATATCACAAATCATTTCTTCAATTCCATCAGAGTTATCATCTTGAAAATCATCATCATCAGTAGATCTAACATTCTGTCCAACTTCACTATGCCAAATCCATGTCCTATAACTCAAATTATAACCATGACAAATCAAGTGATCTTTAATCTCTCTACTTTTCTAATTATTAATATTCAAACATTTCAGGCAAGGATAAAAAAATGCCATTTATTGAAACATTTCATTTAGAAAATTCTAAAAAATGCATCAAAATCTTCTTTATATTCATTACCCATTTGATTTTCTATAATCCAACATCGACTCATTATAACTTATAAAAAATTTTAAAATTATACATCTTATTATGATAATACAATTTTATATTTATATATAAAATATCATAATATAAATGTAAAACAATTTTTAAATATAAAACAAATATATGTGTATTTCAAAAATATATGCATGGAAGTAATTTTTAAAATAATATATAGTTAGATATAACAATTTTATATTTATATGAAAAACTATATAATTTTAAAGTAATTTTTTTTAAAAACAATTGTGAATTATTGTGTTGGTAATCAGTGATTAGGGAACATTAAAAGGAAAGATTATACTCAATTTCTATCAATAAAAAAATTAGTCTTCTCCTAGAAAGTGTACAATAAAATTATTATATGATGATGATAAAAAACCCAAGATATTTTTTTCAAAGGGTGTGAAAGGAAAGTGTAGTATAGAATGAAAATCCTCTAGCAAGAAGAATTTTCTTTCCCACGAAGATTTTATCTCTAAATAAGTTGATGTTGAGGAATTTGAAAACTATATGTACTTATGGTAATAATTTATTACCTCTATAATAAACAAAAAAATCCTTTAAGAAATTAATTATGAAATCACTGATGTTAATGGATGAGTAAACCTTATTGTTAAATATATTATTCTCTTTAATATATCAATGATTGGAGGGGTAATATTAAACTAATATTAGGATTACATATCACCCTCATATGGATCATGATATTATTATATAAATTAATGTTGGATCCTTTCTTCTTAAGTTATAAAAATAATACATCATGGTGAAACAGGATACCAAATTCACCATTCCATAAACATGAAATATAAAGTAGAAATATTAAAATTTGTATACATTCACCATTTGGATCCAAATAAATAGGTATTGAAGGTTTAACATCTCGAGTGAGCTCTTGAATATTTTCCTCAATAAGAATCCTTGTATGTACAATATATAAATACCACATAAATCTTCATATACTCTTTAATGAGGAATTTAAAATCACCTAACTCATTCATTCGATGATATTATGAGCTCTTATCAACAAATAATACATTCATTATGTCTTTATATTCTTTAAAAACATATTCAAAATGTAAATAGAAGTAAAAAATAGTCTAAGATGGAATGAGATATCATTATTAAATAAAAATATACATATCCTTATCATTGAATGACTACCCACATAGGAAATATTTACAATCATTCACAATCAATTTATTTTTCTTCAATAAATCATACAGACATCAAGTGAGGATTATATAGCTCAATATGATGACATTATTTACCTCTATACCTCTTATGTCCAACCATGTTTATTTTTAAAGATAATGTAGAGTATGTTAGTTTAGATTAACACACTAAATAATGTGTTTTATCATATATGGAAAACTAAAATATTGAATATTAAAGGAATTTTAATTTTATTATATTACCAAAATTAATAATTAAATAATGATACAATTATTTACGATAAAAAATTTATTGAATAACTTCCTTGGTTGTATAGTTTTAGGGAAGAACTTGTAATATGATCATTTAATCAAAGCACACACATGTAAGTACATGCACACACACATGGTAGCAAATATAATAATAGATCTTGTATGATTTCACTCCCATGTTTTATTTTACCAAAAAAATAACTTTTCATGGAATAAAAGAACACTATGAAGATTATTATGATAGAAAGAAAAATAATATAAAAATAATATCTGAAAAACTAAATTTAGGGCATCGCGAAAAAGAATGAATGAAACTGAGGTGTGTGAGGCTTTATTGAGTGTTGCAAGTCGACGTGATAGATCTGGTAATAATAAAGATGATGAATATTGTTAGAAAAATGAGGTTAGAGGGAATAACTTCAAATAATCATTTCTAGGGTTTCCATGTGAGAGAGATGAGTCGTAGTTTGATCAAATGAAGAAAATAGAATGACAGAATACGGGGCCTGATAAATTATTTAAAATTTTTATCACTTCGATTATTTAATAACCGACATGAAAAACAATTTTTTATTTTTATAAAGTTATTTATTAAATAAACGATGTGATAAATCACTATGATTCGATCATTGATGTCAGTTATAAAATTACCGGCATGATAAATCATATCTTGGTATTTTTTATGTCAGTTATAAAATAACCGACATTATAAATATATTCCACACAGTAGATACATAGGTCAAAAAATAACCGACATGATAAACAAATTCATACAGCTTCGTACTTTAGTTATATATAATTGATGTAAAAAACACCAATTTGGTAAACATTTTCTGCACAAGTGCCTAGAACATCCAAGGGTGTTTAGTTCTACCATAGTGACTTCAATTTCACAAGGATTAGAATACCCTTACTACATCTCCAATATGTGTCTAGTTGTTATGTTAAATCCCATATTCATCACTATAATGATCAAATAGAGAGTTTTTTCCCATCCAGGTTTTATTAAAAAAATTAGAAAACCAACGCACTCAATACATGGTGTGTGATTTCTGAGTTGAGTTGATTCATGAAAAATGGAATGAACCCATTCTCTAGTCGGCCAAATTAATTATCTTGTTGTCTTTTGATAAGGAATGATGATGGTTGATGGACATTTCATATTAACTTCATATATTGGGGATGTATTTATCATGTCACATGGTTGTTTTCCTTATAGTTAAATGTTATGTAATAAGGAAATTTTACTTCAATTTTAATGTCATTTGATAAGGAAATGTGTGATAACGTTAAAATTATACAAGATATACATGAGGAAAATTTTGACATGTAGGGGGAATTTAGATGTTGGGATATTCTCCAATCTATGAATAGTCTTATTGGTGTGTAGCTATATGCTATATCCCTTCTTTAGGGATTTGACAATATGTATATAGATCTGACTAATGCATAAGAAAAGAAATAATGTATGACTCAACCTTATTTAAATATAGCTATATATTAATTTTATTTATTTTATTACCAATTATTAATTATACATATTGTAAGGGAGGTAATATTTCCTTCATCCTCTCCTTTAAGGTGATGTATTGGTGTAGAACTAACTTGCTTGCATGAGAGAGGGATGACTTACTCAGAGAAATTGGGTCTTCACTAAAGATTCATACCCTGAAATGTAATTGTATAAGGATACGTTTCCATAGTATTTATTTGATGATGGGAATTAAAAAAGATGTGTAACATGAATAGTATTTTAATTTGATTGAATAGTTGGGTCACATATAGTGTAAATCATAACCAAAGAATATCTGAGTTAACTGGAAGTTGGGAGTGGAAGGTATTATTCAACCATTGATAATGTATAACACCTTAATGTTCTACATGGTCATGAAAATAACTCCTAGATTTATGGGGTTCCTTCATGGGACTGAAGGATCCATTTGGATAAACCAATGCTTGTTACAAGTTTCATACATGGAAGGGTCAAGAGAAAGGAATTCCAAGGTCCATCAGGTTCCATGATAAGGATATTAACATTAGGAACATGTTGTGTCAACTCAGATATCAATGATTTAAAGTTGGATAATGGATAACATAAGATTCTAAAGGGGTTCAAGAACCCTAATGGATACTCTATCATGAATTGAGCACATTTCTTGGCAAAGGAAGTAAATCTGTGATTCTTGGGTACACAACCATAAGATTGGATGATCTGTTCAATGTGATTCCATTTTGTTATGCAGTTTAACATCATGAAAATTGGACACAGTCATGAAGTTCAACATCATGCTACATTGAAATTTTTAACAATCTCAGGGGTTTCTTAGTTGCATCATCCAGAGTGGTTTGTGAGGTACCCTAAACTCATATGAGCCAAGCTCATATTGGGAGAAAAGGAAAAAATGGGTCGACTAAACCTCACATGAGTTGGTATCATATGGATCTCTGCATAGGTCTATCACAAATGTGGGTATGTGTGCATTTTTTTCATTGATATTATGACTAGACCCGGGATTGGAGACTTGGAAATCATTATGTATCTTCTTATGGAAGTAATCAAGACACATTGTTGTCCTTTAATGGGAAAATCATTATGCAGGTCTGACCATTATGTTGATGGGGGAATTATTACCATTTATTATTATGACTAAACAAAGGATTGGAGTTCCATGCATAACTATGTATCCAATGATGAAATGAATCATGGAACATGTAGTTCTTGGATGGTAAACTCTATAAAAAGGTCTAAACCATACATTATGGGGGACATTGTTCATGTTTGTTGTTGCGGTTCGACCTAGGATTAGAAATATGAGAATCACTACGTATCGTGTAATGAAATGAATCAAGAGAGACAATGATCTTGTATGGGAAACACACCATGAAATTCTAAACCATACACATATGGGTGAATTATTCCCATTGATTATTATGGATGTACAAATGATTGGAAATATGGCCTTCAATACGTATCATGAGATTCCAGGTTTCAAGCTACATGAGGATTGTTTATGGAAATATCTCCATTCATGTTTGAAATATACATAGAGGGGAAAATTGTGCTTATTGAAATTCATGGTTAGACCCATGATTGGAGATCCAAGCATCACTACATATCATATGATGATAGGAATTAAGACAAACATAGTTCTAGGGAAAACAATTCTCCATGCATTTCAGACCCATACATACAAGTGGTAAATCTTCCCATTGATTATAATGGATGGAAATAGGATTTCAGATCTAGGATCAAAACAAATTTTATATTGAAAAGAATCATTCCACATGTAGTTCTTAGAAGGGAAACTCTCAATGTAGGATTGACCCATACATAGAAGGGGGAATTGTTCCCATTGAATTTTATGACCAAAATAAGGATTAGAGATTTTGGAATCAGTGTGTATCCTATGATGAAATGAATCAAGCCACATGTATTTATTTTATGGGAAATTATGTATGTTGGCCTCACCCATATACGAAGGGGGAATTGTTCCAATTGATTTTCATGGATGGACTATGGATTGGAGATCCAAGCAACACCATGTATCATATTCCGATATAAATCAATCCAAACATAGTTCTTATATGGGAAATTGAATCACAAATGATTATCTCTTATCAATAGTTTAATTTTATGTTTCTTTGCTAATATGTACAGTGGAACTCGGTTCAAAATCTCAACAATGGTATAAATTTAGAGTTGATTTTTTCTTAATTTGTCTTGTTAAAGGGGTTAGTATGCTGAGTTTAATTAAATTGATTGATTACTGATTTTTTATTTCATACTTCGATAAATATTGGGGTGGCCTCATTATTTGGATTTTAATCTTATGATATCCTTATGCTTTACCCTATATCACATTAAATTAATATAATAACCCATACATTACATTTATGTTATTACTTCAAAATTGAAGCATACTTATTACACCATATAACAAAACCATGAAACTACCGTATAGTTATAATGTCTTTAGAAACTAGGAAGCATAAAAAATTGGTTCATAAAGCATCTACATTATCTCCCTTTTATTTCATCATATTTAGAGTACCTTTGGGAATATCCTACTTAATACCCTTCTCCCTGACCTGGGGAAAAGAAAACATACAAAAGGGTGAGATCAAATGCTCAGTAAGGGTAAATGAAGGAGATATCAATCATATCATATTCATAAGAACATAACATTTTGAGAATCTTAACCTGCAAAAGAGATCAAAATATCAAAACATGGGATAAATCATAGTAGTGAAATTTAATACCAACAATCATAAAATAAAACATTATAATTTGTGTCATACACACATAATCATAGAAAATCAATTCTTATTAGTCAAGACTCATTTCCAAGACTAACATAGTGGACAAAGTCCATTTCTGAAACGAGTTCACTCCTCGTTTCAGTCCTGTATCACTGAACCAGATTAATATTATATTCCAGCCATGTCTATCTCATGAGATATAAATCTTTACCCAATGCATTGGAAGGGGATATAGATCCCACCCATTTCATAATTAAAACATTCTTATGTGTGCCAAAAAATCATAAATCATATATCATAGCATAACCCATGTAATAAAAATGGGATTCTTAAACATCATTCCATCATAACATAATCCATATAAATTAAAGGAATTCATAAGAATAATTCCATCATAAGTTAATCAAATCAATGTAAAAATAGGAATATAAATAGAACCCTATATTATCTTAGATGGAAAATAATTTTGATAAAACACTTTAACTCCATTCTTGAGGAAAATATCCTTTCTACATCAAAAACATTTTTCCTTTCTTAACATGTCATAAAATTTTAAACTAAAAAATAGTATTAAAAATAAAATTGAAGACATTTAAAGGAAGCTTCATGGAAATAATGTTCTATTAAATCATAAAAATCCATTCATGCCATATAAGTTAAAAAACATTCTTCTCGTACTTCGGCCGAAAAAGTCAAAAAGTAACTCGTACTGAAAATGAAAAAATATTCTTTTCATATCTTTTACTAAAATTCACTAATACGTAAAATTGTATTTACAAAATTGTAGGAGGATATAAATAATAATACATATTGAGGAAACATGGATTTTAATGATATATATACCCTAGAAAATTCTGAAGTATAAACAATCTCGGATAAAAATTTGATTGTGATATTTTCCCTTACCTTAGGTCCGATATGCTTTATTCGTGTCTGAACCACCTGTATAATGATTTAAATAATGTCATTGACTTATTATAGATTCATAATCATTATTTTGATATCATATATGGTCCTATTTTTAGCTTATTATTAATAATATTTCATTGCTAGTTGTTATTCATGTGTTCATTCCTTTATGTTCTTATGCGTGTTTTGTCGAATAAATTCTTATTCCTATTTTTAGGATATAGACAAGTCATTTACAGAATTGTAGTAGTATAATATATATTTTATTTATTCATTCAATTCATTTATTTAATCATGGTTTAGTGAATATTATGTAGAACGAATCACATCGCATCGTGGAGACGGTAAGCCGTACGTATGCACGAGTGACCATATCGTTCCCATAATTATTGAATGGTCTTGGAGTGGATGGTAGAATATCTCAAAATTAGTATCATTTTATAATAATCATATACATAGTTATTATTTTCACCATTATACCAATCCATGTATGGTGGTGGTGGAAAACAGATTACACCATGGCGTGGAGACGGTATTCCGTACGTACGCACGGTGATTTCATTTTTCATAGGATGGATAGAAGATGAAATAGGTTTGTTTCAGATTTATAATAACATATAAGTATATTAGTGATACTTATGTTATTTCTTTATAATGAAACAAATAAATAATAGGAAGTAGAAGAATGAAGAAACATGAATGAATCGGTACAAGAGATTACCTCTTCCTCGACGTGCCTCCTTTAAACATCCTCTTAAGGGACTAGAGTTGGTCTTTTGAGAAGACCAGAACCTCCAGAATATTAATAGGGAAGTTTAGAAGAGTAATGGGCTGGTTTGAACAATATTTAAGACTCAATGTTGTGTAAATAGGAGAGGGAGTAGGTGCCCTTTTATAAGGGAGGAGAGGGGCACCTTTGGAAACCTAAAAAATATTAATTTATAATGAATTCAAACCCCGGATTAAAAATTTAAAAATGACTCAAATACAATGTTTAGATGAGATAGGGTTTTAAGCTTATCCACCAATAGAATTTATACGTGTTTGGAATTTATTTTAAACATTATCAACTTGATTTATCCTAATTTAATCTATTTAATTTTATTTGTGGTAATAATATTCTAAATTTTAAATTGTTATAAATGATTTCTTATGTGATGTGAATTGTCTGTAATTGGATAATTTATGAAATTTTAGACCATATAAATTTTAATTTATAATTTTAAATATTTTTGTGATTTTTAAAATATTTTTATATTATGTTATTTTTATAAAATAACAGTAGTGTCAATTTTGACACTATTCATTTATTTGAATTTAAATAAAATACAAACAGAAGATATCTTCAAACTAAAAGCTTTAACAGATTCCTAAAATGTCATATTTATCTATTAAATTAGTGGAGCACATTAAATTGTTCATATAATATTTATTTTAATATTTTTAAAACTATTTATTTGATATTACAATAAATAAAATAATTTCAACATCACTATTGTGTCACCTTTAATGATAATTATTTAATACCTAAAAATTCTAAATAACTTCCCATGATGCATATAATTTTATTATATTTCTGGAGACTATTCATTTTCTATGTTTATTGAAGTTTATCACTAAATTGAAATTATTATATTTATAAGATTTAAGAGAGTGTCATGTTGTCACTTTCTTTGGTTATAATAATAATTAAATAATTTTCATGGTCAAAAGTCCATAAAAATACATTCTGAACCTTAGGTGATATGGGTAGACTTTTATTCATCCAATATAATTTTGGATGGTGTTAGGGTAATTTTATAATATTATTTTTACACTTAATTACATGATTTACCTTGAACTGAAGTAAATAAAAATTTTCGTAGTTACTATTCATAATATAAAAAAAAAGTAAAATATTTACATAATTTTGACCCAATGAATTAAAATATGGAATCCATTTTTAAAAATTCAAAACACATAAGTTACAGTAATTAATTTAAAATTATTCCTGTTGTTAAGAAAACAGGTTTTAAAAGTTAAAACATTGGCAAAGATTGAAATGTTTTTACCTATGAATTAAATGTAAAATTAATGTTAATTACATACATTATATTAAATGGTAAAAATATATTATATTTATAATTTAAAACCATTATATATTATAATTTAACCAATTAAATTATTGTGATGAAAAAAGTAGTTTTAAATTAAAATATAGCGTGTTTTTACTATTCATTAAAATATGAAAGTTATCAGAATAATATGAAAAATTTATCCAATGTAAACATTTATATTCTAATTCTAAAGAAGAATTTTATTTTTTCAAATTGACCTTATAAACATATGAAAAACTATATTTAGTGTGGGTGTTCCATCAAAAGTCAGCAAAACTACATTTTCTGAAAAGTAATTATTTTACCCGAAAAATTTATTTTGTTCACATACCATGTTTTTGAAAATGTGTAAGATGAATATTAATGTTATAAAATTCAAATTTTAATTAATAATATTAATAAAGGCTGGTCCATAATGGTATTATAACAATATATCGTTGTTTAGTGAAACCCGGTATTGCGTACTACACACGCTGTCGAGGAAGGATGTGATTGCGTGTAACGCAATACAAGCCAGTGTTGTGTATTGTGAAAGATTCATTTGGTGTTGCGTATAACATAAGACATAAAAAAATATTTATCATAAAATCTCATGGTGTTACAATTAACATCCACTTCACGAGATGATTTTGATCAGAATTACTATGTTATTGATGCTTTAATAGAAGCCTAAAAATAGATAGAGTTATAATATCAATAAAAACGTGTCTATGGTAGTGTAGTTATGGTTCCAATAATTCATTTAATCCACAAATTAAACAAAATATGTTGTTAATCCCTCAAATTTTATGTTTCATATACACAATATTTTCCTAAATAATATTCAAAGAGAAAAAGATATCATTCCCTTAAAATTGCTAAATTATAGATTACCCTAAGGAGATATTTTCACATCAATTTTGGTGGTTAAAAATTAAGTTAGAATGTTTATAGTGAAAATTAAAAAATATAATAAAAACAATGGGATAAGAAAAGTGTGGTTCACTGAACAGACCCACGAAATGTGAATATAGGTAGAAAACACTCTATTCATTGAATTAAAAAGTTAGAAAAGGGATGGGTTTTCAACATTATATAAAATATTTTAAGAGAATTAATATTACAGAACATAATTTAGATGATTATAAGATAATATTAAGATTAAAAGTTCATTGAAATTCTAATGAAATTGACAAAAACTTATGCGATTACAATTGAAATGAATATAAATGAACACATGAACCAAGATTAGAGTAAAGGTATCTCAAGTGAAAATTGATTTTGAAAGATACTCCCCAAAATTTGGTATTCCCATTTTCAATCCTATATATCCTTATAATCTATGAAATTACAACCCTTTTTAAGGATAAGAGGGGATTGAATTTATATCCAATGGCGGTGGACTATTTTCATTCCAAATATTCTTTTCCACTTGGCTCAATAATTTAATAATTTAGACATAAAAATCTATAAAAATAGTATTCTTAAATTTTTTACATATGTACTTTTATAGTACACACTCAAAAGTTTGTGGCCATTGGGATTTTGGAATAAAATCCATGTATAACTTACTAATCAATATTTTGTTATCCATTTTTTTCCATGATTTTTTATTCCATAATGTGAAAGGGTTTTTTATAGGAATATTCCATCTAATATGAATCATATCTTATAAAAAATTTATAACATTCTTCATTAATTTCACAACAAATTTTTTTATCTAAATTGGTCAATTGGAATTTGAAAAATGTAAACAAAGGTGGGCTATTTTTAATTCTTGGACTGAATAGTGGGATAGATATTAATTGATCAATTGGGCCCATGATAGTGGATTTGGGCATTAAACATTACATCAAATATGTTTTTATATTCAAAAACATATTTTTATGTTTCATAAAATTTGGGTTTTTGCATTGACCCCATAAATTCTATCTTCATGAATGGTCCAGTTTTAACGATTGATTATTTTGGCCTTCTTGTGTGGTCCATATAACCATTAAATGACCAAATTGGCCCATCCTCTAGTTTAATTATTTCTAGGAAATTTAAATACTAACCCTAAAAAATAATAATCACAACATTTTTATAATTAGAATGATAGTTATAATTAAAATACTAAACTAAATTGAATTTTAATTAAGAAAAATAATGATAAAAATAATATTTAATATTATAACATGATTACTTCACATAAATAATGAAATTTCAATTGAAAATTAGTAAAGGGAGTAAATAAAAATCATTTAATAAATTTATGTCATCATCTACCCTTTACTTAGTCCTATGAATTTCCATATATAAAACGTATATAAAAACATAACTAAATCAATTTCTATAGCGAAAAAATATTATAGTTTTTTTTTCACCAATTAGGGTGGGTCTAGAATAGAATATTAATACATAAATAATTCCACTATTTTTTTATAGAAATAATGGTCCAAAAACAATTCATTTTTATGCCCAAAATTATAAACGTAAAATGTAGGCACTCAAAAAATACTCCTCTGAAGATGTTAAATTTTTTTTTTCTGGAGGTTCACTCATTCACTACTGAAAAGTCAAAATCTTAAAGTTTGAATGATATAAATACTTCAATTCACTACTCAAAAGTGAATAATAATCAAAAGTTATTTTTAGGGGTTTCTCTGAGCCTATGTAAAGTTAGGAAAATAATGTAAAAAAATATAGTAAAAGAGGGGACAAAACACAATCATGGGAAAAAGAAGTGCTCTTTTTTTTGAAATAAAACATGTAAGGAAATGGAAACACAAAATTACAAGGTCATGGATGTGTAATTAAAGACATTAAAGTGTAGTAATATTAGAATATGATGAAAAAAATGAAATATGTATAAAATAAAAAAATCCCCCCAACAACAAAAGACAAGATGATTCAAGTATTATTTTTTTATTGTTGAACATGAAACAAACCTCAAACTCTTCTACCAACCCATGTTTTATCTCCCCATGAAACTAATTTTAATAGTTATAATAATATCACATGATGAGGAAGAGTGATATTTTCCCAACCCAAGACAAAACCCATTCCTTTTCTCATTTTTTTATTTTTTTAACACTTCAATATCATTTGTACAAGATGTCATAAAAATAAACAAATTACCAAAACTAATTGATTTAGAAACTCACCCCTCACATCAAAATATTTTTTCCCTCAATAACATTATGACACGTTGAAAATCATGAAAATGGTACGCAAAATAAAATTATCTCACCCACACACAATTAAACTTAAATAAATTATGAAATATAAATCCATGGAGATGTTGGGTGGGAAAAGTTTTTGATTTAGAAATGTGGCTATAAATTTTTTTTTCTCATATGCTCAAATATGATTTCAAAAGAAAGATCAATGTAAGGTTAATGAGAGGCTATCAGGATAGTTTGATTCTCATGTTGTTAATAAAATACCTATATCATTTTAATGTATTATATATTAGGAAATTCATCTCAAGGGTCCACAAATCTACGAAAAAATATAGGGGGTGAAAAAACAGAATATTAAATGATGGTCATAGGTGACCTTGGTATGAATTCTAATGTTGTTCTCATTGTTTGGGAATATTGATTTTCTAATTTATAAATTTATTATTCAAAATTTATTATTCTTGAAACAAAAATATTTATCCATGTTCATGAAAAAAATATACATTTTTGAGATTAAAATAAGTAATTGGACTCGCCAAATAGGTTGAACAAAATTTTAAACTTTCATGCTGAGTGATTATGTGTTTTTTTGTTTTTTTGTAATTTTTTAGTTATTTTAGATTTTTATTAAAATACCCACTAACAAAAAAAGATAAATTGAAAAATATTTTGATGAAGAAAGTGATTAAAAATGAAACTAATGGGGAAAAATAAAAATAATAGATATAGAGTGGTAGATAGAGGGAGATGAAGTTAAATGGAAAGAGGTAATCCTTGGTTTAGATTTGATGGGTTGTCATATCCATCTAGAGGTTGATTGGTGGTAGTAAATTTGGATCCTAGGGTGTCTGTCCTCTCACGGAGATTCTTTAAATGATGTCCATTAAACATGAGTTTACTTTTGGAATAGGGTTCTTGGACTTTCACTTCCCCAAATAGGTAAACATTAGTAATAATAAAATAACCTTTCCAAATAGAATTATGCTTACATGGGTGAAGCTGAAAATGATAGTTGAAGAGAATTACCATTTCAACTTATTACAGTACATTTAATAGGATGTGTTAAAATTGAATTTGATAGTATTTTCATTGTAGAGATTAGAATTTTCATAATAATATTTTCGAATCTCCTCCATTTCATTCAATTTCAATAATCTATCTTCACTAGATTTTTCACAAGAAATATTACATGTTTTGACATACTAAAATAAATTATGTTGAATTTAAAATGGTGAATGAAATACATAAAAAAACAAAACTAAATGGAGACATCCCAATGGTTTTTTTATAGGAATTTCTATAATCCCAAAGTGTTTCACCAAGTCTTTCATACCAGTCTTTTCTGGTGGGATTTACAATTCTATCAGGATCTATTTTGACTTATTTATTAGAATGTTCATCCATGATTTTTATGGGGGAGATATGCAGTTGAAATTTTATGCATGAACCATTCTTTTTTCAACAAGGAATATATATTTTACTTATATAAATGGGTTTCTAAGTCACTTATCAAGGAAAACTGTCTTCCAAATCAATTTAAAATATTGTTTTTTTGGAACTCACTAATAGTATGTGATTCATCCATTCTAGTGGGGTTGTCCATGACCCACCTAGAAACATAGTCAAAAAATAGAAGAATATATGAGAATCCTTTAGAATGTATAAATGTTCACATGATTTTGATACCCAAACATAAAAGATATCACAAAAGATCATGGGATTCTAGGGCTTTTCATTTTTTTTAAATTGAGCTAAATTTTCAAAAAGTGGGACATGATTCACAGAACTCATGTGAGTCCATAATGAGTGATGTATAGAAGAATTCAGAGTCCAGGACCTTTTGGTATGTACTTATTTCTCTAAATTTGCCACCTATGGTAATTGAGTGAAATAATTATATGATTGAGGAATGTTCATCTTCATCAACACATCTCCAAATTTTTTATTTCAGACCCAATTTTATAATTTTAATTATCATCCAAAAATAGAATTTTGAATCACTTTTTATCTTCATTATTTATTCTTCTGAAAAAAATAAGGAAAACCACCAAAAACCATGTAATTTACATTTGGTACACACCATGATAACTTTTGAGTGATAGATGATAGGTGTTTAATTAGAAATTTACAATTACTTATTTCAAAATGAGAGTTACTTGAAATTCTAATCAAGTGATCATCCATAGGGATTTATTTTCTAGTTCTATCAGTAATCACAATGTTGTACTCTTGGAGCATTAGGATAAATCTTAGTAGACTAGGTTTGGAATCACATTTCTTATGTAAGAACATCAAAGATGAATGGTTTGTAAAACTGAATATTTTTGAACCTAATAGATAGGGTCATAATTTATACAAGGTAAAAACCACAACAAAAATTTCTGTTCAGTCATAGTGTGGTGAGATTGAGTTTTATCTAATGTTTTTTAGTACTAATAGATGAAATGGGTAATTTTTATCTTCTTTGACCATGAACAGACCTAATGGACCTATCCCAAGCATAAAACTTTACTTAAAAGGGTAAAGACTAGTCTTGTAATTTGATTATCTAGGAATATGTTACACAAGTTTTGAGTTCAATGAAGGATTTCCTAGAAGCTTTATATAAATTAAATGTAACATCATTTTGGAGTAGACAAGTGAGTGGTTGATAAATACTACTGATGTTATTGATGAAACACCGATAGAAACATGCATGACCAAGGATTCAAAGGATGTTCCAAATTGATATGAGCTCAGGAAGTGATTGGATAACCTCAATTTAAGAAGGATCAACTTGAATAGAATCTTGTGAAATTTTGTTCCCAATAAAAACCCTATTAGTAAAAATGAAGTGATATTTTTTATAATCTCAGACAAGGATAAATTTGACACACTTTTTTATAACTAGCGAAATTGAATACAAGAAGGATACAAATGAATGACGATAAATGCTAAATTTATCCCTGAAGACCTCCTTGTAATTCTTAATGAATTTATAAATGATACTCACCATACATCTCTGTATTGTTTCAAGAGCATTGAAAATTCCAAATGGAATTGTATTATATACATATGTTCTAAAGGGGAAAGATATGTAGTCTTTTCTTAGTCTTGATGTGTTATTGGGATTTGTAAATAGTCTGTGTATCCATCAAGAAATCAATAATGTGTCTTTTAGGAAATATTTTATGGAATTTGATCATGAAAAGGAATAGGGTTGTGATATTTTCATGTTTCAGCATTCAACATTTGATAATCGATGCTCACATGCTATTTTTTCACTCGAGTAATGAACACCTCCCCATGTTCATTTGTGACAATAGTTATCCGAAACATAGAAGATACCAATTGAATCAGACTAACCTATTCAATATCATAAATTGGGTAGATAATAACATATTGTATAATCTTTGTAATATCATCCATAACTACCTCATGTATGAGTGGATTGAATCTTCTTTGGGGTCATCTGTTTGGTTTGGGTGATTATTCAAGATGGATGCGATGTATGAAAATCATATGGTTGATTCCTAGTATGTCATCTATATTCAAACCTAGGGAATATTTTATTTCCTCTAGCACAAGATATTTTTTAGACTCTTTAGTTCTAGTAAGTTAATCAGAGATATTGATGGGATAAGATTGATCATGGAAAAAATAATGCTTATTTAATCTGTGTATAAAGTGGTTTTAGATTAATTTCATACTTTATTTGTGGTTTATAAAACATAGGAATAGAGTATGGGATTTCAATTGGTTTTGATTCACTTTCCTTAAAATAGTCCAAGGTACAACATTAGAGATTATAATTGAGATGAGATTCAAGATATTTTTCAAGATCCTCTATATTGATGAAATATATGAATGAAATGACAACATCAACATCCTCATTAATGACTTAATTAACCATGGAGAAAATTTAAAAAGATCCTCTCCCATTAAAAGAAGATAGACATGATGGAATGGGGTTCAATTGACTATTAGAAGTTTTTTCAGAAGCATGTATGAGATGGAAGAGTGATCCTATGATGGGTATCTCAAGGATTTAAAAATGTTGAACTTGACTAGCAGGACACCAAATTCCATAGATAATATTCCCACATTAACATCAATCATAGTTCTAATTTTCATGAGGAATTTTCTTCCTATAATTAGGGAAGATCGAGAAGAGTTCGTATAATCATCCATATTCAAGAGATAGAAATCCCCAGGGAATATAAGATCATTTACTTAGACAAGAAAATAATAAATTATTCCCTTATCGCTAGATGTGATTCAATTAGTGGTTCTAGGTACCTAGAATATTGTTGGAGAATATGGATTTGGGGTGAAATTTATCAAGTCTCTTAGGTATATATGTTCATCATCAATGTTGGAACTCCTTAATTTTCATGGAATCATTGGGGTCCATAGATCTTTGAACTATATGGGCATAGACTACTAGGTAGAAACATTCTCAATGGTATTATATCGTCTCTAATGTGTGAAGACAATTCTTAAAAAAATTCATACTTAGAGATATTTTTTGATAAAATATAAGTGTGGAATGTTTAAAAAACACATCTAAAAATGTTGATCATTTCAACATTGGGTTCAAAGAACTTCTTAGGATTAGAGAAAGCCTCCGTAAAAGGAATTGGGGTTTCTTTGAGGAAAGGAAGGAGGTGATGGAATGGATTCATGGTCTTTTTCTATATTTCTTTCATTTCAGTTTAAATATCGACATTAAAAGGTTCATCTAATAATATATAATGAGGCTTGTAAATATTATTTCCCCATAGAATTACAATTGAACATACATTACCCTTGGGTAGGGAAATAGTTCAGTAGGAATTTGGGATGGATTTGATTATTTTTTCTAACATAGGTGGGATACAAGTTGAGAAATTTGGGTTTAAATATTTGTAAGGCAATAATGGGTCAATTTGGAATGATCTTCCAAATCACTTTCACATGGATACATAGAAGAAGAGGCATGTCCCGTATTGGGATTTCCTTGATTTTGGTTCTGGGTAAAGTCCTTGTATTTGGTTGGGAATTTAGAATTATTATTAGGGTAATGAATTACATGAGGAGAAAATTAATTATTCATCATTTTAGGTTGAGGAAATATAGGATAAATTTATTTGAAGTCACCAGCACCTTGGCCATAATGGAATTATATTGAATTTTGAGGACGTAAATAAGGGGGATGATAAATGTGATTACCATAACTCAATCATGGGTTATCGGTAGGATAGAAGGGCTCGGAGTGGGGTTATATGGAGTTTATAATAAACTATCTTGATAGTTTATGTTTGGTGTTATCCTAAGAATATGATTCATTGAGATCCATTAGACTAGAAGAATCAGATGTATCATCTTGAATCTATGACATGTGTTGGTTGGATGAGATATTGGCATATATATTACACATTATTTGATAGGTCTAGGGAGCATAGATTATGGAGAAAATGAGATTTTGGATTTAGAAGACACCATTAGTTATCAAAAAATACCTTTAATATCACTCATATACTCAACCATCTTGATGGGACCTATGGATTGATTCTCTTGTACTTGTTTAACATGGTTATGTCCTCGATTATAGAATTTCTTCATGTTTTCATCCATGTTGCTTATGAGATCTTGTGAATCTACAAGAGTTTTTTAAAAGGATCACCACTAGTTTCAGTATCAACCATAGTTCACTAAAGGGTCTATAAAACATCATAGATGTATTAGATCATGATTTGGTTATGGATTAGGTGGTGTGAGTAGGTTTCCATAATAAATTTGAACCTATACCTATACTTATGGAATAATTTATTGGAAAATTGATGGATACCATTATTTCTTTTTGGAATAAAAGTGATTTTAAAAGAAGGTAAGAATTTATTGATAAATATATAAATTATTTCATTCCAAGTAGTTATGGAACCAAGAAGAAGGTATCAGTTCCATATCTTGGAAGAGTCAGCTAGAAAGAAATGTAATTCACAAAGATTGATTTGTTCTTGATAATCATATTTAGGATTCATGGTAGAGAACACTATATGGAACTCTTTTTGGTGAAGATATGTATCCTCACCAGCTTACACAATGAAATGGGGAAGATTAAAAATCAAACTCGATTGTGTGTTTGAAATCTGCCGAAATGTTTAGATATTTAATACTAAGGGTTTGGTAATTCATAGTAGGGATAGTGAGTTACTTAAGTGTTTATTCCCTATAATTATCCACATATAGTTCAATTGGATCATAAATGAATGGGTCATGGGTGATTTGACTATCCCTAATATTTCTCCTAAGTTAGAGAAGATTTATCTTGATTTCTAGGTCAACCAAATCTGGTGGATTATTCTGTAGGTTATAAGAAATTTATAGAAGATTTGAATGTTTGATGAAGGTGGGTATTTCTTTTTATTTTTCTCATATATATATTTTTAAATTTTTTTTTCATAAAAAATTAGAAACTATAAACTATTAAAATAGACATATCTAGAAACGACTCTATTTGAATCATGTTCTATTTTCACCTATTAACCTTCTAAAGTCCCCATGCTCTGCTAATGTGTATATTGACACTGGGGTCGAATCCTTGGTGATAGTATATATTTTAGAGTCGATTGTTTATGATTTGTCTTAATAATGGGGGGGGGTTATGTTTTTATAGATTAATTAAATTGATTAATTTTTTATTATTTATTTATTACTTTTATAAATATGGGGTGAGTTCATTATAGTGTATTTAATTATATTATATCCTTGGGATTTTATTCATACTATATTAAGTTAACACCCTATTCCCAAGATGATTTTGATTTAAATTACCAAGTGTTGAGGATTTAATCCAAGCCTAAAATTAAATAGGATTCTAATATCAATAAAAAACTATTTATGGTAGTGTATTTATGTTTCCAATAATACAGGGAATCTATATGTTAAACAAGACATGTCAACAATCCATGACATTTTAAGTTTAACATAAACAATGTTAACCAAATTAATATTCAGCGAGAAAAAGAAATTAATCACTTAACATCCCCCAATTTTGAGTTACCTTGATGAGAGATTTTATTGAAAATAATTTTTTGTTTTAATTATGAAGGACCGATTTCTAAGCATGATCAGTAACTGGTTGGATAAAAAAACAAAAGATGCCAATTCAAACATCAAAATTCAAAAAACTAATGATTACAAAGAACCCATGACTATCATGATATCATCTTTCATCTCAATGATATATTTACTCATCTATTTGGGTGGTTAATAATCTGATTGTAATTTTTATAGTGATGAGTTAAAAGGTAAGAAAAATAATAGCACAATAAAAATGTGGTGCATTGAAAACATACATGAAATATGAAGAGAGGAAAAAACCAACTTTCGATTGAATTAAAAATTGAGGAAATGAATGGGATTTGAATTTATTTATACTATTTTAAGAAAAATAATATTACAAAATAGATGGTGGATGATTATAAGAGACTATAAAGATGAAACTTGCATTAAAATTTAAATGAAATTAAAAACAACTTACGTGATTACAATTGAAAATAGTACATAAGAATATGAAAAAAATAGAGGAGGAAAGGACCTTAATGTGAAAAAATGAGTTTATGTAAAGACAGAGTATTTCCATGTAATTTCGTAAAATATATGGGAATTTTACGAGTCCATGAAAATTGAAGGCGCATGATTCAGAGGCCTGGAGTGCCCAAAATGAATATATGATCATTATTTCAGGTATGTTCCATAAACGTGCAATTGAGTTTTTCTAAATTTTGAACCAGTGCTCGGAATTGAAATACGAGGGTACCATTGAACTCGCAGTGCCTATATTTTCTTAAGGATACTTTCACCATGACTGTAGTGGGTCGAGAGTGAAAGATAGTTTTTTATTTTTACATGTAAGAATAAAATAAATATAAAAGTGTGTGACATTTTATTTATATTTGCAACACCCATGTGGGTGTTGGGAGGTGGGGTCCACCCGAACTAATCCTACATGTGGAAGTTGGATGTGGGGACCACCACACTTTAACCTCCCATGAGAGGTTATGGTGGTGCGGACCACTCGAACCATAACCTCCCATGAGAGGTTATGGTGGTGGAGACCACCCAGGACTAAACCAACCTTTAATTGAGAGAAACTCTCAACCCCCATCATTAATGTGGAGGAGCCTCTTGACTTTTTGCACATTAATTGTTCCAAAACACATACCTTTAATTATTCCAACATAGTTAATTAGATTTCCCCCTTTTTAAATTATGTAACAATGTAGTTGTAATTTGGGAAGGTTCCTAATAAATGAACCATCATAAAATCCATGATCATTACATGCCTTCCCCATTTTCTATATATAGGGATCTTGGACAGATGTTTTCGGATGACTTCAACAAGCAATGAAGTGCTGGTAAAGTGACACGACACCCAAAACTTGGAGGATTATGCTCTCCAATGAGGAACACTTCCTCCACGAAGAATTCCAGTGAGGAACATCTTTTCCTTCTTCCTAGGAAGCACCTTTCGGAGGCAATAGATGTGGGACATCTATGACTACCGAACATCCCTCCTCATCATCATCAATGGAAAATACGAGGTAGGTATGGTTATTTAATTTGTGAATCTTCTAAATTAATATCCTCATTCATGATTCATGATTAATATTTAGCCACTTGCTACCACTCTAAATGTGGAGGATGTGAGAAAATTGACATTGCCCAACCCCCCTCCGCCATTATTCTTTATGGTGTTCATTAAAATGAAGGAAGATGACGGAGGTGAAGAAGGCTAGGGCACCACCCCTTGTAGCCACCGCGTCCCCCGCAGCCCCTCGCGGCACCCCGACTGAACTGGCTGAGCCACCCCTATCATGGTGCCCACCGGCAGTGTCGCCTATTGGCCACTCCCCCACTGGCCGTTCCCCCTCCATTTGCCCTTCCCATCGGCTGCGCCGCCCGCCGGCCGTACCACCACCCGCCCTCTGAGGCGCCCTGGCCTGCGCCACCACCAGCCTCACGAATTGCTCGCACCCCTCGCAATTCCCTGGTCGAACTGGCCCACACCCCTCATGGCGCCCCCACCAAATTGTCCCCAGTCATGAAACTCGCTATCCGAACAGGCCCCGGCTGTTCCACCCTAGCCCCTGGACTGAGCTACCCCGAGCCTTCTCCCTCGCGGCGCCCTCCGGGTGGATCCTCCAACGTGGCGCCCTCTGGGATGAGCCGCACAAGTGGCACCCTTCGGGCTGAACCTCCCTCGAGCCATCCTACGGCTAGTTCATTCCCTCACAGCTGGTCCACACCCTCCCGAATCTCCAAGAACCCTCACGGCCTTCCAGGTGAGGCCCAGTGGGCGGGGCCGAACCCAATGGGGTGGCCCGCCCAACGGGTCAAGTCGGGTCATCCCAAACTGGGTCGGACCAGACCCGAGCCCACTACGACCCATTTACGCTTCTTCAGCCATATCTTTGGCCCCAGACGTCCATTTAACGAACCATTATTAGCATTGGAAATCTAGGAGCGTGACAGTCCCTTTGAGTATTCCCAACTAGAGTTGGGGTGCAGTTGAGATATGGTCAGGTTGGATCATGCACGAATCCAAATGGCCACCCGAAACTAAATGACTAATAACTAACCGACCGACCATCTGATTGATGCACCGTCTGTTGCGTTGAGACCCCTATGACATGGCGGAACATTGAGATACATCTTCATGGGACAAAATGATAGTGGCAGTATCTAACAGTAGCACATGGATTAGATCCTTCCTGAGACAACCGAGTGTAGTATGAAGACCTATTAGACGGCTGAGGCGTGACGACTGCTAACCGTTTTGACCCAGAGTGAATCTACAAGCCCAGTGGGGATCACCTTAGTGTCACAGAGGATCCAAAGTGGGGAGCGTCTTGATGTCTTGGTAGACCCACAGTACTCGATAGGAGGAGTACCTTAGTAGGCTATGAGGGGGAGCGCACTTGGTGATGCAATAGACCCATGGTGGGGAGCATGCTGGCTGACGCGGAAAATCCACAACACTCGATAGGAGGAGTCCCTATGTAGTCCATGGTTAGTGTGAATCATGCTTGGTGTCATGGAAGGACCACTGTACTAGATAAAGGAGGAGTTTTATATCATCTGAGGATTCGATAATGTGACTAGGGATGTTACTTGATACTACCCCTAGAATAAAATCTTGGTTGAGGTGAGTTTGTTTTACATTGTTTTCCTCATGATTGAGATGGATCACTTGATAATTTAGGTATATTAATAGGAATATACCTATGTAAGGTTATCTAGTGTATTCATTGTTTGTGGTTTATCCTTGTTGAATTTTTTGAGACCTAGAAGGTCTTGGGGTCCCTACTGAGTATCTCTATACTCACACCTACACAGGATAGGACCAAACCATGTAGTGTTTGTTGCAAACGACAGACAGCGCTGACTGAGGTTGAGACTAATAGGACTGGATGGTTCCAGGAGGTGGATCATACGACATTTCAGTACATAGATGAGATGAATAGATGAGGTGTTATAAGGAGGCTATATGTACCTACCCTTCATGTAGGAATCGCAAAGGACAACCCAGAAGATGATTTTTTTTTATTTTTCTTCAGTTGTATAGCTTTCAAATTTACTTGTACCTTTTCTGTTGGGCTTGTATTCCAGACCCTTTTACATTCAGCACTATTTTGGTTATAAATTTTACTCATGATCATATCTTTTTGAGTGTGGTTACAAGTTATAAAGTCAATGCCTTCATAGTTTTAGGGAATTACACCTTTAGTGCTAGTCACCAGCCCCTGGCATGTGGAAGGCAGGCTTGGGGTAGTCACGACATGGGCGCTCAGGGACAGGTCGTGAAAATTTGGTATCAGAGGGAGGTTCAACCGTAGAACCTAGGACTCTAATATTTTTTGTGATGAAATAGTGTTAAGTGTAGTGAGTGTGGTTTTCAGTTCAGGGAGTCTAGTGTTGGTGCAGCAGCCGACGTATCCATACACCAGGACCTTGACTTCTGATTTCTGGCTCAGTGCACGAAAACATGAATTTAGTGTTTGTTTTCAAAAGAATAATTTACATTATCTCACCAGGTCATCTCACTAGGTATAAATTTTAACCATAGTGCTCCTGTTTTTTTTCAGGATGCCTCCACGTTGACAACTGTCTAGAGTTTCAAGAGTTGTATGCACTGATATCCCACCGAGTTACGAGGCCTCAGTGTTGGTCCCTCTTCTAGTATAGGCACCAACGGAGGAACCATATGTATTATTCCCTATTGATCCACCGATGCCACCATCCGCTGCTGCAGACGGTGCACGCCACTTGAGTGTGGTGCACGAGATTCAAGGCTAGTGACCACCCATGTTTAGGGGAGAGACGGACCCAGAAGCAAGTGAGGACTGGATGGAGTCTGTGGTGAGAGAATTATGACTGGTAGGGACACCGGAAGACCTCATGGTGATACTTGCTACCATCCTTCTACAGGAAGAAGTGTGCAGATGGTGGAGCTTGATGCTATAGTTTCACGATGAGGTGACACTTCTCTGGGCAGACTTCGAGAGCCTGTTTCCGGAAGAGTTTGTCCAAGCAACTCTTTGCACAGTGCGCATTCAGGAACAACTTCATCTGCAGCATGGAAACATGACAGTATCTCATTACTTAGAGAGGTTCATAGAATGCTCACAGTACTCCACCGACATGGTGCAGGGCCCATTATTCAGGGCCCAGACCTTTGAGAAGGGACTTAGGTTGGATATCAGGGCTTTAGTGATCTCACTCAGCACCCCGACGTAGGATGGGGTGTTATAGAGATCCCTCCTAGTTGAGAGTTTCATTGTTGAGCAGTCTCCAGCAGTGAGATCCACCACTAGTAGACACGTAGCGGAGTCTTATGCAGCTGTAAGAAGACATATGTCGATAAGGTCCATGAAGAACAGAACTTTAGTTGAACGACTGCATGATTTAGAGTCTGTTGTGCTGGGCACCTGAAGTGGAGACAGACATGCCTAGAGCGAGCAGTGTTTCCAACGTGGTGGTTAGGGTGACATGGATCGTGATTGTCCAACCCGACGTTTAGATGATCAGAAGATGTTCAGAAGACCGACCTGGCCAAGAGAGAGACTCGATTGAGGTGGCTCTAGGGAGCAGGTAGATGTTGAAGAGGAGCTAGTTGTGCATCTAGCAGTGGGCGATGATTCGAGATGTTACTGCTACCAACACCAGGAGGTCCACCCTGATGGCCAGGAACAGGTGGACATAGGAGAGCTCATCTCCAGGCTACTGCGTCTTACGATCATGGTGCTCCAAAGATGATACAAGGTAAGATCTGTGTCTACTCCACCTTAGCTGCAGTACTTATAGACATAGTTGAAAGTCATTATATTATTGGCACTACCCCTGTTCGGAGCTCGTATATTTTGACAGAGCCATTGGGTCGATACTTATATCTAGAGACTCCTATAGGAGATGATTCAATGATTACACACTAGATATGGCTGTGCGAGCTTACTCTATGAGGTGAGATCTTTGGCTGGGATCTCCTAGTAGTGGAATCTAGGCCTTACAACGTCAACTTGGGATGGACTGGTTATCTATAGTTTATGCATAGATTGATTGTATTAGGTGCAAGGTGTGGTGTGAGCACACGGATGGGACGAGGTTTACCTTCACTGGCAAGAAGGGAGCCTTTACAGCAAATGATTGACTTTCTTGGAGGAGAGTTCAACCAATCACTAATCATTTGGCTATCCATACCCTCAGAGCGATGGATGTGGAGAGTCTGATTTATCCTATAGTGGTGGACCAGTATGCAGATGTCTTCCCAAATGAAGTCCTAGGTCAACCTCATCGTAGAGATGTGTAATTTTACATTGATTTGTACCCCAGGATGACACCGATATCTACACCATCATATCAGATGGCTCCCACAATGCTTCGTGAGCTGCAGGGATAGATAGATGAATTATAGGGGAATGGATTCGTTTGGCCCAATTTTTCTCCCTAGGTAGCCCCAAATCTATTCGCTAAGAAGGAAGATGGGAGATTGAGGCATTTTTTAGAATATCGGCACCTGAATCAGATGATTCTGATGAACAAGTACTCACTCCCAAGGATTGACGACCTCTTTCATTAGCTAAAGGTAGAATGGTAGTTCTCAATGATAGACCTAAGATCAAGACATCACGAACTCAGAGTACGAGACGGGGATGTGCAGAAGACAGCCTTCAGGTGTCGGTATGGCCACTATGAGTTCTTGGTTATGCCATTATTCATAAACAACGCTCTAGCAGTGTTCATGGGACTCATGAACCGGATCTTTCATCAATACCGTGATGTCTTTGTCATATTCTTCACTGACGACATTCTAATTTACTCGACTTCTGAGGAGGAGCATTCCTACCATTTGTGGGTAGTGCTGGACACACTCTGAGAGCACCATCATTATGGTCAGCTATCAATGTGCTAGTTCTGGATCGAAGAGGTTCACATTCTAAGACATTTCATATCGGAGGCTGGAGTTGCAGTAGATCTAGCGAATATCAAGTCAGTACATGCTTGGGAGCCACCCAGGAGTGTGACGGAGGTACAAAGTTTTTTGGGATTGGCTGGATACTACTGGAGGATTGTGCCAGACTTCTCCAGAATTATAGTAACACTATAAACCTTAATGAAGAAGGGGAAACCCTTTGTGTGGTCAGAGTGATTCCAACAGAGTTTTCAGGAAATGAGGTAGTGTCTGACTAGTGCCCCCATATTGATGATTCTAGAGGAGGGTGTAGGGTATGTTGTCTACTGTGACTCATCTGGGACAGGACTTGAATGTGTACTGACGCAGGAGTGAGCAGTGATCGCATATGGTTATCAACAGGTGACACATCACGAGCAGAACTATGCTACCCATGACCTAGAATTAGCAGTAGTGGTCTTCACCTTGAAGATGTGGAGAGACTATCGATGGGCAATAGTTTTAACATATACTCTGATCACAATATTCTCAGGTATATCTTCTCTTAAAAGGACATAAAACTAAGACAACAACATTGTATTGAGTTTCTCAAGGACTATGACATCAAGATAATATATACTCCTGGGAAGGGGAATGTTGTTGTAGATGCACTCAGCAGGAGGTCTGGTATACAGCTGCTAGGTGAGGTGACAGAGAAACTGAACTCTTTGTAGATATCTTTTATGGATAGAGATGGAGCAAAATTTCTTTAGTCTCTTACAGTCACTCCCCCACTTCTTTAGTGAGTCAGGGAGGCATAACATGGGGATGCAGACGGAGAGAAATGGCATGATCAGATATCCACAGTTCAGGTACCTGATGGTTTTTATAAAGGTGGGGATCACATAATCCTCTTCAAAAGATGTACTAAGGTACCACTGTCACTTCAGGAGGAAGTGTTGAAGGAGTTCCACACATTTCCTCTAGAGATACATCTAGGAGTGGAGAAGATGTACCAGGATATCCGACGACATCACCGGTGGCCAAGAATTAAGAAAGCAGTCACATAGTTTTTCTCTCGATGCCTCAATTATCAGCAAGTAAAGGTAGAGAATTAGGTACCAGTAGGCTGGGTTCAGCATTTAGAGGTCCCAAAGTGGAAGTGGGATTGGATATCCATGGACTTCATGACAGGACTTCCATGTACATCATAGGGACATGACTTGATTAGGGTGATCGTCAACCGACTCACCATGTCGGCGCACTTCCTACCGATCAGAGAGCATGGTTCAATAGAGAGCATAGGATGCCTCTATGTGAAGGAGATTATGCGTCTACATGGAGTACCCATAATGATTGTCTCCGATCGTAAAACACATTTTAATTTTTCTCTATGGAAGGGGTTGCAGAGGCTTTCAGGATGCACCTCGGTTTGAGCACCGCCCTCCATCCTCAGACGGATGACCAGACTGAGCGGACAATTCCGACCCTCAAGAACATCCTGCATTCATGTGTTCTCGACATTAATCATAGCTTGGAGGATCACCTGCCTTTGGTGGAGTTTTTGTACAACAACAACTATCACTTCACCATGGGGATGTCACATTTTGAAGTGTTGTATGACCAACCATGAAGATAGACTTTGTGATGGACTGACTGATCAATGGGAGTCAGCACCAGTGGGACCAGAGATGGTACGGGCCACCATGGAGAAGGTGTAGTTCATCCAGGAACAGATGAAGACTGCACAGAGCAGGCTTAAGGCTTATGCCGGTAGGAGACAGAGACCTCTGGAGTTCTCGGATGATGACCATGTATTTCTACGATTGTCACCTCGATGAGGTTTGTAGAGATTTGGCCGAGGTGACAAGTTATCTCCCAAGTTTTTCGGACCTTTTCAGGTCCCCAGTAGAGTTGGATAGGTGGAATAACTCTTATCTATTCAACATCAATTGCACCGATAGCACGACGTCTTCCCTGTATCCCATTCGAGGAGATACATGCATGACCCTTCTCTATTCATCGACATTGGTTAGCTGGACGTCGATGATGGGGAAACCTTTACAGGGGTTCTAGTAGAGATTTATGATCGATAGGATCAGGTCCTTCATGGACGGTCTATAACTTCTGTGCGCATTCGATGGCAGCATGGGAACCTCTAAGAGAGAATATGGGAGAGGGAGGCTTCGATGCATGCTCAATACTATCACATGTTCCTTTAGTTTGAGACATGGATTACGGGTATGTAAAGCATGAGTTGGAGAGAATTTAAAGTCCGAAAATTTCCATGTATTTTTTTAATATACGAGAATTTTACATGTCTGTGAAAATTGACGGTGCGTGATTCTGATGCCCAGAGTGGCCGAAATGAATATGTGAACATTATTTTGGGTATGTTCAGTAAATGTGCGAGTGGGATTTCAAAAATTTTGATCCAGTTCTTGGAATTAAAATATGAAGGCACTGTTTAACTCGCAGTGCCAGTATTCTCTTAAGGAGACTTTCACCTCGAGGGTAGTGGGTCGAAAGTGAAAGATAATTTTTGGGTTTTTCATTTAAGGATAAAATAGTAATAAAAGTGTGTAAAATTTTATTTTTATTTGCATCACCCATGTTGGTGTTGAGAGGTGGGGTCCACCAGAACTAAACCTTCATGTGGAATTTGGAAGTGGGGACCACTAGTCTTTAACCTCCCATGAGATGTTTTAATGGAGGGGACCTCCCAAACTATAACCTCTCTTGAGAGGTTATGGTGGTGGGGACCACCCATGACTAAACCCCCCTTTATTTAAGAGAAACTCTCAACCACCATCATTAATGTGGAGGAGCCTCTTAACTTCGTCCACTTTAATTGTGACAACACACATACATTTAATTGTGCCAACATAGTAAACTGGATTTCACCCTTTTTAAATTAAGTAACAGCATTATTAAAATTTAGGAATGTTCCAAATAAATGAACCATCACAAATTCGACAATCGTTACCAACCATCCCCCCATTCCAATATATAGGGATTTTGGGAGGAGGTTTTGGGACGACTTCACCAAGCGTCGAAGAATAGGTAAACTGACGTGACTCCCAACACATGGAAGATTATTCTCTCCAATGAAGAGATAATCCTCCATGAAGAACACCGACGAGGAAAGTCTTCGACTTCTACTCGGAAGCACCTTGCGGAGGCAACCGACGTGGGACGTCTTCGATGACCGACCTTCCCTCCTCATCATTGTCAATGAAAAATCTGAGGTTGGAATGGTTATTTAATTCGTGAATATTCTCGATTAATATCCTCATTCTTGAATCATGATTAATTTATAGCCACTTGCTAACACTCTAAACGTGGAGGGTGTGGGCCAAAATAACATGGCCCGACCCCCTCCATCGTTCATCTTTGTGGTGTTCATCAGAATGAAGGAAGTTGACAGAGGCGACGAAGGTAATGACACCATCGCCCGCGGCCACCGTGACCCACACTGCCCCTCGCGGCGCCCCAGCCGAACCGGCCAAGCCACCTCGGTCGTGTCGCCTTCCAGCCATACCACCCACCAGCAGCACCACCTACCGACCGCACCACCAACCAGCCGGGACAACGATAGGTCGGGTCGCTGTCGACCCTCCGAGCCACCCCAGCCTACGCTGACGTTGGCCTCCTGAACCGCTCACTCCCCTCGCAGCACCCCTACTGAACTGGCTTGCGCCCCTAGAGGTGCCCCGGTCGAACCATCCCGTGCCCCTCACGGTGCTCCGGCCGAAACCGTCCACACCCCTCTCAGCGCCCCGACTGAACCGGACCGCGCCCCTCGCGGTGTGTAACACCACGAGATTTTATGAGATATATTATTTTTAATTTCTTTGATGTGTTCTATTATACACTACACCAAGATTAGATTGTACTATACGCAACGCCGTATTATCTTGCAGTGTAGAGACCCAGAGCTTAACGTACATGGACATTACATTACTTTTGCAGAATACTTAGTACATAACAAAAACACACACACAAGGACCGTAATAGTTTAGTGTCTTTGGAAACTCTAAATATAATCTTCTAATCGTGCTGAATGATCTTCGGCATCTCCCATAAAGATCCTCTTTTTTTTAAAACCTAAATCCTTTCTTTATGTCCTGGGGAAAAGAAAACATAAAAGGGTGAGATCAAATTCTCAGTAAGGGTAAGAAAAAGAAATATCAATCACGTCATATTCATAAGAACATATATTTTGGAAATCTTAACCTGCAAAAGAGATCATAATTTCATAACACGGGATAAATCATAGTAGTGAAATGTAATCGCAATAATATAACTTAATTCATGAAACTTTGTGGCATACACACATAATCATAGAGAATCATTTCTTATTAGTCAATACTCATTTCCAAGACTATCTTAGTGGACAAAGTCCTTTTCTGAGATGATTTCACTCCTCGTTTCAGTCCTGTTTCACTGAACCAGTATAACCTACCGTTCTAGACATGTCTATCTCATGAGATATATAATCTTTACCCAATGCATTTGAGGGAGATATAGGTCCCACCCATCTCATAATTATACCATTCTTATGTGTGCCACAAAATCATAAACCATACATCATAACATAACCCATGTAATAAAAATGGTAATCTTAAACTTCGTGACATCATAAAAAAAATTCATATAAGATAAAGGAATTCATAAAAAATTTCCATTAAAACATAGTCAAATCAATGTAATAATAGGGATAGAAATAGAATACTTTATTATCTTATATGGAAAATAATTTTGATAAAACACTTGAACTCTATTTTTGAGGAAAATAGCCTTTCTACTTCAAAAACACTTTTCCTTTCTTAATATGTCATAAAATTATAAACTAAAATAAGTTGGTTAAAAATAAACATGAAAACATGTAAAGGAAGCTTCTTGGAAAGAGTGTTTTAAAAATCCATTCATGTCGTATAAGTTAAAAAAACTTTTTTCTCGTACTTTTGCTGGAAAAGTCAAAAAAGTACCTTGTAACGTAAATAAATGAATGATTCCTTACATACCATGTAGTAAAAGTCAAAAAGTAAAAAATTGGTAAAAGAACATTAAACATTCATGAAAACACTTTTATAAAACATGGACATGGATGATAGAAATAACCCCAGTAAATACTTAAGTATAAACAATCTCAGATAAAAATTAGATTGTGATATTTTCCCTTACCTTAGGTCCGATTTGCTTTGTAAGTGTCCAAACATCCTGTATAATGATTTAAATAATTTTATTGACTTATTCAAGAATCATACTCATTTTTATGATATCATATGTGGTCATATTCTTAGCTTATTATTAGTAATATTTCATTACTACTTGTTATTCGGGTGTTTATTACTTTTTTGTTCTTATGCGTGATTGTTGAATAAATTGTTATTCTTCTCTTTAGGTTATAGATACCTCATTTAAATAATATTATTATTGTAATATATATCATATTAATTCATTCTATTCAATTATATAATCATTATGCAATGAATATCATGTAGAACGAATCACATCACATCGTGGAGACGGTATTCCGTACGTACGCACGAGCGATGATATCGTTCCCATGATCGTGGAATTGTATTGGAGTGTATTTATACTATTTAAGAATCAATATATCTTTTTAATAGTAATATATAGTCATTATTTACACCATTATACCCATAAAAGTAAGGTGGTGGTGGAAAATAGATTACACCACGGCGTGGAGACGGTATTCCGTACGGACGCACGCGCGGTGATTTCTTTTTCCGTAGGATGGATAGATGGTTAAGTATGTTTGTTTAATAATTATAAAAACATTTCAGTATATTAGTGATACTGATTTTATTACTTCATAATGAGAAAAATAATGAAGAAGTAGTGGAAGAAGAAATAAAGATTAAAGAATCGGTAACAGACATTACCTCTTCATTGAAGTGCTTCTTTGAGACCTCGTTTTAGGGTACTAAAATAGGTCCTTGAAGAATACCAGAACATCTAGAATGATTCTAGGGAAGTTTAGAGGATAAATTGGCAGGGGTTGGCCGATCTTGAAGGCACAATGTGGTGTGAGGAAGAGGGAGGAGGAGGTGCCCTTTTATAAGGGAGGAGAGGGGTACCTTTGGAATATATGAAACTATTATTTTATTATAAAGTAAAATTCGGTTTAAAATAGCTAAAAATTGATTTATTTTGAAGATAAGGTGGGGAGGGGTAGAAATTATCTCATACAATAGAATTTATACAAGTTTAGGTTCCTATTTTAACCTTATCATTTAGATTTAACATTAAGTTAAATAATTTTACTTTTACCATGTCTTCTTGTGTTCTTATACTATAAGGTTAATAGACTTACTATAAGTTGCCAAACGAACCCCAAGTTGTTTATTATTAATATATATAACCTTATCTATGTTATTTGGCCAAACCTTATATTTTTAGGAATAAAATAACAATTAATAATATAATATTTGTTTTAAAAACTATTTTATGTCAATTTTGACACTATTTAGTAATTGATTTTTGTGAAAATCATAACAGAATGATTTGATCGAAAAAAGGTTAATTAAATAAATATTAACATGTCATATTAACCTATAAAATTAGTTTAATTCATAAAAAGTCTTAAATTACATTTATTTGGGTATTTATAACATCAATTATGTCAATATTTCATTAATAAGACAATCAGTGTATCATCTTTGTGTAATAATAAATGATAATTATTTAATCCCTAAAAATTCTAAATAAATTCCTATGATGTAGATAATTGTATTAGATTTCTGGATACTATTAATTTTTGAAGTTTCATGATGTGTATTAGTAAATTAAAATTATTATACTTATAAGATTTAAGAATGTGACATGCTGTCACATTAATTGGTTTTAATAATAATTAAATAATTTTCAAGGACAAAAGTCCATTAAATGAATCTAATCCGACCCTTAGATGATATTCATCGACGTTTAGTCATCCAATATGATTTTTAAATGTGCTAGAGTAATTTTATAATATTATATTTACTCTTAATTACCTGATTTACCTTTAACTATGGTAAATAAAATTTACCATAGTTACTATTCAAAATTCCCAAAAATAAAAAGTAGCTTATTAACATAATATGGATCCACTGATTCTAAATATGGAATCCATTTTTCCAAATTCAATACAAAAAAGTTGCAGAAATTAAATTAAAATTAATCCCGTTGTCGAAATAAAACGGATTTTTCTTTAAAACATTGCAAAAGATTTAATTGATTTATCCTACGATTTCAAGGTAGAATCAACGCTAATGACATAAATTATATTAAATGGTAAAAATATATTCTATTTATACTTTAAAACCATTCAATATTATAATTTAACCATATAAATTATTTCGATGAAAAAAGTTGTTTTTAATTAAAATATAGCGTGTTTTTACTATTCATCAAAATTTGAAAGTTACGAGAATGATATGAAAATTTATCCAAAGTAAATTGTTATTTCATGATTCCAAATAATAATTTTATTTTGTCAAATTTAACTTATAATCATGTCAAAAACTATATTTAAAGTGGGTGCACCATCAAAAGGCGGCAAAACTGCATTTTTTTAAAAATACTTATTTTACACGAAAAATTTATTTGGTTCGTATACCATGTTTTAGAAAATGTGTAAGACAAATAATAATGTTATAAGATTCAAAATTTAGTTAATACTATTCATAACGTCTAGTTCATAATAATATTATAATAATATATTGTTGTTTAGTAAAACCCGGTATTGCGTACAACACATGCTATCGAGGAAGGTCGTGATTGCGTGTAATGAAAGCCATGTCAGGGTTGCGTGCTATGAAAAAATTCATTGTTGTTTCATATAAAATAATACAACCATATTTCGTTTATAAATTGAATATATATATATATATATACTCAATGTTGCATAGAATAACTATTATCAAAATTGTGTGTAACACGATCCAAGAATAGTGTTGTGTATACTACAAGCTAATACGGTGTTGCGTATAGTGCAAGGTAATATTGGTGTAGAATACCCCACAATACATTAATGAAATTAAAAGAATATTTTTCATAAAATCTCAAGGTGTTACATTCTAACCCCCTTAAAATTAATTTCTCCATTGAAATTCATCGGGGTTATAAATGGTTTACTACTCAAAAGTTTCTTTAATAGAAACCCACATCGTAAAAAGGAATACAAAAACCAATCTTAAAAAACAAAAGTATGAAACGTAACGGTTACCCAAATAAACTAATCACCGGGTTTCCACATAGGTGAAAATATCGATATGGAAGAGAAATCTAACCATCATGTTTTGATGGAGAGTGGTAGAGAACATGGCTATGGAAAAGACAGAACTCACAAAGACATAAAGTTGTGATGATCTAAGGTACCATCTGATTAATCAGATATAAGAGAAATAGGACAACATTTTTGGTTTTCAAGATCATTTCCCTAAAGTTGATGAAATTGGAATTAGAATAAATACATTCATGATTTTGGTATAGTCTCACCTTTGGTCGTTCTTTGGACAATTTCCACTTCATCTCTTAAAGAAATGATGTCGAATTTGTCGTTCGTGATTTGTTAGCAGATCATGTGATAGAATGAGGGGTCATTCCATATGTCCCAAACAAATGGTTTTAAAAGTTATAAAAAAATTCGCAAGTCCATCTATAGTGAGATTAATCATATATAGTTCCTAAAATGGACTTATACTTCTTATATTATACTGCTTAATATAATAAAACTAGTTTCCACTAAACAGGAACATCATGTAGGCCAGTGGTAGGCGATAAAGGCTAGTCGCACTTCAGTTGTGGGTTCGATTCCCGAAGCCTTGTCCGACGCGATGGGTTGTCGCCCGTCCTACAGGTTGTCCTTTTTCTAAAGCTATATTACTATAACATCACATCAACAATATCAAAAAAGTTTTATCTTTAAACAATACTAGCTTATTTCCAACATAATCCATTCCAATCTTTAGGCTTATCTAAAATACTTCGGTCCAACCTCATAGTATAAAGAAAATGATCATGTGAATGCCATCATTTATCCCCCATATATCATAAGATATATCTTGTTGGTCAAATTAAAAACATGTGAATACCTTAGTCATGTATTCTCTTGAAGAATGAATACCCATTGAACCTTAGTGAAAACATGAATGCAGTCAAAAGTTAACTCTTTCCACATACCAAAATCGAAAAATTCTATATACTCAAACCATGATATAACCTTCTCCTTATAACAGTAATGAGCTCATGAATACTATCAAACATTTAATTTTCTATTTATCCTTTCATTATGAGCATATCATCTACAATCCAAAAATATCTGAATAACCTTTCATGGATACTAGTACCATTAATCATACTCATTCAAAACTCAAGGGAAGACGACAGTGTAACAATCCTTAGATGTCTCTTTATTCCATAGTACCATGAGATTACTTATACAACATTACACATGATAAACATGTAATCATTCCATTACATTATTAAACCGTTGACCGAGCTTCAACAATTCCTTCATCTCACATATCATTTGTAGTCTCTTCATCATCATCAAAATTAATGCTACCCATACGATCATACTGATTCTCTTCATGAGACATTCCCTTAGTGAATTGGTTTTTATAATGCCCGTAAATTCCACATTTAAAACATTTAACCACTTTTGATTTCATAGCAATACCATTATCCTCATCTATGGTGGTAATTGAACCGTTTCCTTTGCACTTATTGGATTTGTGTCCTTCTTTTCCACACCGAAATCATCTTCCAGTTCCTTTGAAACACTCTCCTTGATGCCTCTTCCCACATGATTTACATAGGTGAAATTGAACTTTCTTTCCTCTATGATCATCATGAAACTCCATCTTTCTCTTATTAGCCGAGTCAGGAAACTTAACAAATTTTTCTTTATTGATCATATTATGAGATTGCTGATTCGGAATAATTATGATGTTTGGACTTCCAAATCCCATTTCATTTGGTTGCTCATGAATAATATCATTCCATTTTCCATTATATCCTCTATTATCGTGAATCATCTTGTTTCCAACCATTTTCTAAAACCCAAAAAGAATAGTGTGAAAGGAAAAAATCATATTAAAGGGGGAGTAACTTCAATATCTAACATCTTTGGTTTAATCTAATATCGTAACCATAGTTCTAGGACTATATCCTATACGTATACTTATCCTTAGGGACATCCCTAGACATACCTTATAAATATCTCTAGGGATCTTACTAACGTTTTCGCATCCTAGTTTCCAAAGGTTGACTAAAGGTTTCCTATAATTCCAACTGTAGAGACCCGAAGCATAACGTACATGGACATTACATTACTTTTGCGGAATAGTTAGTACATAACAAAAACACACACACGAGGGCCATAATAGTTTAGTGTCTTTGGAAACTCGGAATATAATCTTCTAATAGTGGTGAAAGATCTTCAGCATCTCCCATAAAGATCCTCTTTTTTGTAAACCTAAATCCTTTCTTTATGTCCTGGGGAAAAGAAAACATAAAAGGGTGAGATCAAATGCTCAGTAATGGTAAAAAAAATAAATATCAATCACATCATATTCATAAGAACATATCTTTTTTTTAAATCTTAACCTGCAAAAGTGATCATAATTTCATAACATGGGTTATATCATAGTATTGAAATGTAATCCCAATAATCATAACACAAAACATGAAACCTTGTGGCATAAACACATAGTCACAGAGAATCATTTCTTATTAGTGAAGACTCATTTCCAAGACTATCTTAGTGGACAAAGTCCCTTTCTGAGCTGAGTTCACTCCCGTTTAAGTCCTGTTTCACTGAACTGGTATAACCTACCGTTCCAGCCATATCTATCTCATGAGATATAAAATCTTTACCCAATGCATTGGAGGGAGATATTGGTCCCATCCATCTCATAATTATACCATTTTTATGTGTGCCACAAAATCATAAACCATACATCATAGCATAACTGATGTAATAAAAATGGTAATCTTAAACATCGTGACATCATAAAAAAATTCATATAAGATAAAAGAATTCATAAAAAAATTCCATCACAACATAGTCAAATCAATGTAATAATAGGGATAGAAATAGAATCCTTTATTATATTAGAAGGAAAATAATTTTGATAAAACACTTGAACTCTATTCTTGAGGGAAATATCCTTTCTACTTCAAAAACACTTTTCCTTTCTTAACATGTCGTACAATTATAAAATAAAATAATTTGATTAAAAATAAACATGAAAAAATGTAATGGAAGCTTCTTGGAAATAATGTTTTAAAAAAACATTCATGCCATATAAGTTAAAAAAACATTATTCTCGTACTTTTGCCGGAAAAGTAAAAAATGTACCTTGTAACGTAAACAAATGAATGATTCCTTACATACCATGTAGTAAAAGTCAAAAAGTCAAAAATGGGTAAAAATGACATTAAACATTCATTAAAACACTTTTATAAAACATGGACATGGATGATAGAAATAACCCCAGTAAATACATAAGTATAAACAATCTCGGATAAAAATGAGATTGTGATATTTTCCCTTACCATAGGTCCGATTTGCTTCATATGTGTCCAAACCTCCGGTATAATGATTTAAATAATGTTATTGACTTATTCCAGAATCATACTCATTGTTATGATATCATATATGGTCATATTCTTATCTTATTATTAGTAGTATTTCATTACTACGTGTTATTCGGGTGTTTATTACTTTTTTGTTCTTATGCGTGTTTGTCGAATAAATTCTTATTCTTATATTTAGGTTATAGATACCTCATTTACATAATTTTATTATTTTAATATATATCATATTCATTCATTCAATTCATTTATATAATCATTATGCAATGAAGATCATGTAGAACGAATCGCATCACATCGTGGAGACGGTATTCCGTACGTACGCACGAGCGATGATACCATTCCCATGATCATGGAATTATATTGGAGTGTATGTATACTATTTAAGAATCAATATAACTTTTTAATAGTCGTATATAGTCATTATTTACACCATTATACCCATCCAAGTAAGGTGGTGGTGGAAAATAGATTACACCACGACGTGGAGACGGTATTCCGTACGTACGCACACGCGGTGATTTCTTCTTCCGTAGGATGGATATATGGTTAAATAGGATTGTTTAATACTTATAATAACATATCAGTATATTATTGATACTTATGTTATTACTTCATAATGAAAAAACTAAAGTAGAAGAAGTGGAAGAAGAAATAATGATTAAATAATCGGTAACAGACATTACATCTTCTTTGAAGTGCTTCTTTGAGACCTCGTTTTAGGGTACTAAAATAGGTCTTTGAAGAAGACCAGAACCTCTAGGACGTTTCTAGGGAAGTTTAGAGGAGAAATTGTCAGGGGTTGGCCGAGCTTGAAGGCTCGAAGTGGTGTGAGGAAGAGGGAGGAGGAGGTGCCCTTTTATAAGGGAGGAGAGGGGTACCTTTGGAATATCTAAAACTATTATTTAATTATAAAGTCAAATTCGGTGTTAAATAGCTCCAAATTGATTTATTTTGAAGATAAGGTGGGTATGGGTCGAAATTCTTTCATCCAATAGAATTTAGACATGTTTATGTTCCTATTTTAACCTTATCATTTAGATTTTACATTAAATTAAATAATTTTACTTTTACCGTGTCTTCTTGTGTTCTTATACTATAAGGTTAATAAACTTACTAGAAGAAGCCAAACGAACCCCAAGTTGTTTATTATTAATATATATGACCTTATCTAAGTCATTTGGCCGAAATTTATATTTTTAGGAATAAAATAACAATTAATAATATAATATTTGTTTTAAAAACTATTTTATGTCAATTTTGACACTATTTAGTAATTGATTTTTGTGAAAATCATAACAGAATGATTAGTTCGAAAATTTTAATTAAATCAATACTAACATGTCATATTAATCTATAAAATTAGTTTAATTAATTAAAAGTCTTAAATTACATTTTTTTGGGTATTTATAACATCAATTATGTCAATATTTCTTTAATATGACAATTACTGCATCATCTTTGTGTCATAATAAATGATAATTATTTAATTCTTAAAAATTCTAAATAAAGTCCTATGATGTAGATAATTTTATTAAATTTATGGAGACTATTCATGTTCGAAGTTTCATGAAGCGTATCACTAAATTAAAATTATTATACTTATAAGATTTAAGAAGGTGACATGTTGTCACATTCTTTGGTTTTAATAATAATTAAATTATTTTCATGGAAAAAAGTCCATTAAATGAATATAATCCGACCCTTAGGTGATATGCGTCATCTTTTATTCATCCAATAGGATTTTGACATGTGCTAGGGTAATTTTATAATATTATATTTACCCTTAATTACCTGATTTACCTTTAACTATGGTAAATAAAATTTACCGTAGTTACTATTCATAATTCCCAAAAATAAAAAGTAGCTTATTAAAATAATTTGGATCCACTAATTCCAAATATGGAATCCATTTTTCCAAATTCAATACAAAAAAGTTGCAGAAATTATATTTAAATTAATCCCGTTGTCGAAAGAAAACGGGTTTTTCTTTAAAACATTGCAAAAGATTGAATTGATTTATCCTACGAATTCAAGGTAGAATCAATGATAATGACATAAATTATATTAAATTGTAAAAATATATTCAATTTATACTTTAAAACCATTAAATATCATAATTTAACCATATAAATTATTGCGATGAAAAAAGTTGTTTTTAATTAAAATATAGCGTGTTTTAACTATTCATCAAAATATGAAAGTTACCAGAATGATATGAAATTCTATCCAAAGTAAATTTTTATTTCATGATTCCAAAGAAAAATTTTATTTTGTCAAATTGAACTTATAATCATGTCAAAAACTAGATTTAAAGTGGGTGCATCATCAAAAGGCGGCAAAACTGCATTTTTTGAAAAATACTTATTTTACCCGAAACATTTATTTTGTTCTTATACCATGTTTTAGAAAATGTGAAAGATGAATAATAATGTTATAAGATTCAAAATTTAGTTAATACTATTCATAACGGCTAGTTCATAATAATATTATAATAATATATCGTTGTTTAGTAAAACCCGGTATTGCTTTCAACACACGCTATCGAGGAAGGTCGCGATTGTGTGTAATGAAAGCCAAGTTAGGGTTGAGTGCTGTGAAAGAATCCTTCATTGTTTTTTATAACATAATAAAACCATATATCATTTATACATTGAATACATACATATATACTCAATGTTGCGTAGAATAACTATTATCAAAATTGTGTGTAACACGATCCACGAATAGTGTTGCGTATACTACAAACTAATACGGTGTTGTGTATAGCACAAGGTAATTTTGGTGTAGCAGAAAACACAAGACATTAATGAAATTAAAAGAATATTTTTCATAAAATCTCAGGGTGTTACATGCAGTATACACAACACTATTCTTGACTCGAGTTACACACAATTTCAATTTTGTTTTGTGGAAATTATTCAACGCAGTATTAAGTATAAATATTGTTTAAAGTATAAATAAAATAACTTTTGATTATGTTATATGAAAAACCAAAAAGATATTTCACTACACGCAACCCTGACCTAGCTTTCATTACACACAATTAATACCTTCCTCGATAGCGTGTGTAGTAAGCAATTCTGGGTTTCACTAAACAACGATATATTATTAAAATATTTTTTAAACTAGCTGTTATGAATAGTAACACCCACTTTTTAAAATTTTATGAATTATATAATTCAAAATGGATTTCATTTTTGGATTCATAATATCAAAATTATCCTAGGGTTAATTTTTGGTATTTTTCGGAAAATTTTGAATTTTTGATGAATATTGAAAAACACTTAGTTATAGTTTAAAACATATTTTTTATTTAAATAATTATTTATTTTATTTAAATTTATTTTCAGTAAAAATTGATACATAATACCTATATAAGTTCAATTTAATTCATTGGAGTCATTTTATAAAATTTTTAGATATATAATAATTTTATTGAACTTTTCACAGTCTTTTACCCACCTCATAAGAGAATATGCAAATTTACATGAAACATAATTTTACCACTTCTGTGAGTGGAATTTCGAAAATATAACAGACATGGTTAATATCAAGGAATAAAATGTGGTTCAATAAGATAAAAATAATTTTTGGTTAATAGTAACTTTTTACTTTTATTTACCACGTTTAAAAGTAAATAGGGTAATTAAGGGTAAAAATGATATTATTATTACCCTAACACATGTCATAATTCTATTGGATAAGTGTAATTAAACCATAAACAACCTTAGGAATAAAATATTACCCTATAGGTACAATTGTATTAGATTAGGACATTTATTATTATTTTATTTAAGGAAGAGTTAAAATAGTTAAAATCAATGTTTAATAACTAAAACATTTTTAATATAGGGTTATACATAAGATAAATTAGACTATAAATATTCATTAGAAATCTAAAACTATTTAATAAATAATGTCATTTTATTTATAATTTTTAGAAATCAAATAACTTAATTTATATATGACACAATGATGATGCAGTAATTACCTAACTAATAAAATATTAAAATAAATGATATTATAAATACCCAAATAAATGTTATTTGAGAATTTTTATGAATTAAAACAATTTAATAAGTTAATATAACATATTAGGGATGGTTATATGAATTTATTTCGAAGTAATAATGCTGTTATGAATTTGGAGAAAACAAAATATCAAATAGTGTCAAAATTGAAATAAAAGTGTTTTTAAAACAAATATTATGATATTAATTGATATAATGGTCCTAAAAATATATTGATCCGCCAAAATACATATATAATAATATATATGACATTAATGAACCAATTGGGGTTTTATTTGTAATTTATAGTATGTTAATAACCATATTGTGTATGAATACAAGAAGAAACAGTAAAAGCTAAAATATTTAACATAGAGTTAAATATAAATGATAAAGTTAAAATGGTACCCCTAAACTTGCCTAAAACCTATTGGTTGAGAGAAGTTAAACCCATCCCCACCCTAGATACGAAATAATTCACTTTGGAGCCGTTATAAACTGAATATGAATTTAATATAAAATAATATTTTAAGTTATTCCTATGGTGACCCTCTCCTCCCTTATAAAAGGGCACCTCCTCCATCTCCTCTTTACAAAATTTTTAACCGTAATGCTCTTCCAAAACCTACCAATTTCTCTTCTAAAACTATCTTGTTATATCATAGTGGTTCTGGTCTTCTCCAAAGTCCATCTATAGTTCCCTAATAGGATGTTTAAAAGAGTCACATCGAAGAAGAGGTAATATCTTCTACCGATTCATTCAAGTTTCTTTCTTATTATAATTCCTCTTATTTGGTTGTTTCATTATAAAATAATAACATCAGAATTACTTATATACTGATATGTTAGTATAAATATTAAACAACCCTATTTTACCTTCTATACATCCTACTAAAAATAAAATCGTCGCGCGTGCGTACATACGTAATATCGTCTCCACACCGTGGTGTAATATGTTTTTCTACCACCACCTAACTTGGATGGGTATAATGGTGAAAATAATAACTATATATGATCATAATAACATGATAATAGTTCTTAAATATTATTTCATTCACCCAAATTCCATTCAATAATTATGGGAATGATATCATCGCTCGTGCGTACGCACGGATTACCGTCTCCACGATGAGATGAGATTCATTCTTCATGTTAAGCATTCAAGAATGATTATAAAGTATATATAATGAATAATAATAACATATATGAAATAATAAATCTACTGGATATATATATATATATATGTATATGGAATCTTCTTAATTCCATTCAAGTCAATATGGAATGGAGAACAATGTTCCCGCATACGTACGGCCTACTGTCTCCATAAATGGTGTATTTAATTTCATTTATCTATCTATTATATATATATATACTGAATATATATAATATATAAATCAGGATTTAAATTTTGGATGTAAGTAAATAATGATATAACTAATAATAATATCAAGAATTATCAAGTCCAAACACGTACGATAAACGAAATGATTTTAACCGAAACACTCCTTTAACATGGAATTGACAAATGAATAGTTAATATAAAGTCATAAGTGAATCATATATGATATCGTAAATATTATTATGGTTTTTCTCAAGTTAGTTGTTTTTTTAAACCCACTATACAGGAGTTTCAGACACTAATGGGTGAAATTGGACCGAAAGTAAGGGATAATTTTTAAAATCTCATTTTTATCCGATATTTCTTATAAGTAAGTATTTACTGGGGTTATATTTTTCATTCATGTACATAAAAATGTTTATTCATAATGTGTATAATATTCATAGATGTATTCTTAAAATAATTATTTCCAGTCTTTTACTTTTACATTGTGTTATGGAAGGAATCTTTATTTTGTTTACCATACGAGGAAGTTTTTGACTTTTTCGGCAAAAGGACAAGGAGAATGTTTTTTATACGGCATGAATGAATTTTTACAGTTTTATAATGCCTTATTTTCATGAATATTACTCTATAATATTTCATGACTATTTTCAAAAAAATACTTTTATTTTAAAATTTAATGTCATTTTTGGAAAAAAAATGATTTTAAAGAAGATAGGATATCTTCCTCAAGAATTTGTTTCAAGTGTCTTTTCAAAACTATTTTCCATATAAGAATACATTATTTAGTATGATTATGTTTCAAGTAAAATGACTATATTATTTACATGTTTTTATTATTATTATGATGAAATGATATCCATTTGTTTTATATGGATTATGTTATGATGGAATGATGTTTATGAAACCCATTTTATTATTTGGGTTATGATGAATTATTTATGTTTATTTTGTGGAACAAGTAAGAATGATTTCATTATGAGATTGGTGGGACCTATATCTCCCTCAAATTCATTGGGTGGAGATTTATATATCATGAGATAGGCATGGATGGAACAGAAAGTTAATCTGGTTCAATGATACAGGACTAGAACGAGCTGTGAACTCAATTCAGTAAGGGACTTTGTCCAATATGATGGTTTGGAAACAATGCCTTGGCTACTATGGAAATCATATCATATGTTTAATGTTTTTCCAAAATTACATGTTTTATTCCCCATGCTATTTTAGCATGATTGATGTTCCATTATGATATATGCCTTACGTACTGCCATGTTTTATGTCATTACTCAGGATTTTGATGTTTAAACATTATGTTCATGTTTTTAAATTCAAGTGTGTATAGTTCGTTTTATTTTCTCAATGCATACCATTACTGAGAATTTGATCTCTCCCTTTATATGTTATCTTTTCCCCAGGATATAAAGAATGGTTTTAGGTAAGAAAAAAAGAGGGAGATCTTTATGGGTGATGTTTAAGATCATTCACCATTATTAGAAGATTATGTTTCGAGTTTCCAAAGACACTAAACTAATATGTTATTTGGGTGTCAGTTTTTGTCATGTAATAAGTATTCCAAAAATGTAATGTAATTTCTATGTACATCATCTTATGGGTCTCTACATGGTGCCTCGGCTGAATCAGCCCATGACCCTCACGGTGCCCTGGTTGCTCTGGCCTCCCAGCCGAACCGCCCCCGGTCGCACCACCCACTGGCCGAATTGCCCCCAGCTGCGCCCCCCAGCCCCCAGGACAAGCTACCCTGAGTCGCCACCCTCGCGGGGTACTTCGGGCCGAGCAGTCCATGTGATGCCCTATAGGCCGAGCCGCCCATGCGGCGCCCTCTGGGATGAGCCACCCTCACACTGACCCGTGGCCGGTCCACACCCTCGCAGATCTCTGTGGCCCCTTGCAGCCTACTGGGCTATGCCCAGTGGGCTATGCCAAACCCAATGGATCATACCGGGTCAACCCGAACTTGGTCTGACCAGACTCGGGACCACTACGACTCATTTACGCTCCTGTGGCCATATCAATGGCACCAGGCGTCCATTTTACAAACCATCAACAGTGCTAGAAATCATGGAGCATGACTGTCCCTTTGAGTAGACCCCACTAGAGTTCGGGGTAGAGATGAGATACGGTCAGGTTGGATCGTGCATGAATCCAATCGGGCCTGTGGGACTAAAAGGCTAATAACTCACAGACCGGGCGTCCTATTGACGCACCGTATATTGCGTTGAGACCCCTACAACAAGGAATACCTTTGAGATACTTTTTCGTGTGACTTCATGATATTTGGAGTATCTAATAGTATCTCGTGGAGGGGATAATTCACGAGATGAGTAAGCGTAGTGGAGTGAACTAGTAGTTGGATGAGACTAGATGACTGATGACCATTTTGACTCGATGTTACTCTACTAGCCCAGTGGGGAGCACCTTGGTTTCACAGAAGACACATAGTGGGGAGCGCCTTGGTGTTGCGGCAAACCCATGGTACTCGACAAGTGGAGTTCCTATACTGGCTATGAGGATGACCATGCTTGGTGACACGACAGACCCATAGTGGGGAGCGAACATAGTGATGCGATAGATCCACGATACTTGACAGGTGGAGTACCTCACCAGTACAAGGTTAGTGGGAAGCATGATTAGTGTCATGGCTTCCCACTATACTTGATATTGGAGGAGTTCTCTAGTAGCTGAGGTTTTGATACTGTTACTGGGTATGTTACTTGATACTATCCCTAGAATAAAATCCTAGTTGAGCTGAGTCGGTTTTACTATGTTTTACTCATTATCGAGATGAATCAGTTGATAAATTTTGTATATGTAAGGGAATATACCTATGTAAGGTTATATGTTGATCTAATACGTTTTGGTTTATAGTTTTTGGATTTTGTGAGACCAAGAGGGTCTCGGGGTCCATACTGTGTTTCGTTATACTTACCCCTGCACGGGATTTGCCCGCAACTTGCTGTGTTAGTTGCAGACGAGGAACAATGCTGACTACAGCTTAGAGTACCATGACTAGACGGATCTCGGAGGTCGACCATAAGACATGTTGGTATGTGGAGGAGATGAACAGACAAGGAGTGCTGAGGGGGCTATCATTACCTACCCTTTAAGTAGGAATCCCAGAGGATGACCCAATAACTACTTTTCTTTCTTTTTCTTCAGTTGTATTGCTTTTAGTTGTACTTGTACCTTTACTGTTGGGATTTTATTCTGTCCCATTTTACTCTCAACACTCTTTTGGTTATATAGTTTACTAATATTTTTATCTTTCTGTGTTTTTTTATAGTTTATAAAGGAAATTCCTTCTCATTGTTAGGGAATTATGGCTTTGGTTCTAGTTTCCCACCGCTTGCCTATGGAAGGCGGGCTTCTGGTAGTTACAACACGGGCCCAGGGGGATGGGTCATGACAGTTTAGAAGATCCCAACATTCCTTTTTAGGTCCTAGATCATTAAAATATATCATACTTCTCTCTAAAATTCCAACCCTTTTCATGTTTATGAGGGGAGTGAATTTATTATGCAAGGTGGTGGATTGTTTTTATTCAAAATATTTGCCTCTACTTGAATCACCAATATGATAATATAAATATCCGAATTTGAAAAAATATTCTCCGTCAATGTTGTTTATATGAATTTTGATAGTATACACTCCAAATTGGGCATCCATTGGGATATTGGATAAAACATTATGGCTATTTTACTAAACATTATTGTGATGTTGTTTTTTATCTAGAATTTTTAAAATTCCACAATGTGAATAGGTTTTTCTATAGGAATATTATCTCAAATACACACCATTTATTATAATATTTTAATCCACTAAATCATTAATTTCATACCACAAAATTCCTGAACAATTGTTATATTGGATTTGGATAAAATTCATAAAATGAGGGATTTTATTAGTTTTTATAATGAATTATGGGATGGAATTTCATGGATCATTTGGGACCCCTGTTTTGGGTTTATGGCCTTTAAATTTTTATACAGGTGTTTTAGATATTAAAGAACATATTTTGGACTTTAATAAAATTTCAAAACCCGAATTGAGGCCATAACATTTAATTTCATGAATGGTTCGGTTTCTTCAATAGATTCATTGGGCCTTATTTTGTTGTTAACATGACCCTTAAAATAGACTATTTGGACTAAGATATTGTTTAATTATTTGTATTAAATTTAATTAGAACTATATAGAATAATAGTCACACAATTTCGATAAGTAGAGTTGGATTTAAAATTAAAATATTAAACTAAATCAAATCTGGATTAATAAAAATATTTCTCAAAAATAATATTTAACTCTGAAACATGAGTATTTCAAACAATTATATACTTTTCATTGAAAATTAGTAATGGTAGAAAATTTAATGTTATGAATTAATGTATAACTTCAGAAAATGTCCATGTACATCAAACCTATATTTAGAGGGGGTATTTTTCTCTATTGATGGTCATTGTTGGTCTTAGGATTGGAGATCTAGGCATCACTATGTATCCTATGATGACAGGAACCAAACCACACATAGTACAATGATGGTAAAATCTCCACGTAGGTTTGACCCATATTTAGAGGGGTTTAATTATGGTAATTATTATCATGGATGGATCTAGGATTAGATATCAGGGTTTCATTATGTATCCTATGTTGAAATGAATCAAGACACACATAATATATAGAGGGATATGTGGTGGGATACCAACACCAAGGATATTGTTCCTCTTGGTATAAGTCCTTAGTAAAGTGAATTTTTTATTTCATACAAGGGACATCACCAATTTTGTTTACCTTAATGTGGTATGGACATATAATGTTTCCCGTATGGTCATGATTTTGATACGATGCTAATACTAACATGAATCGATATATATAAATCATGTAGGGGATCCCTTACCAAAATTATTAACCCCACATGATCTATGCTTAGTGTGAGAAATAAGGAATGGAAATGGTATCTCTCACTACATATATGTTATTAAAGGAATGGAAAGAGGAATTTTGTATCATGTGGTGGTTTGGAAAAGATATAGTATCGATGCATTCATATATATCTTATTGGAAAGTGAATCCAGATTTATGTTGTTTTAGGAGAAACATGCAGTTTAACATCATTAAAAAAGTATGAAGGATCCCAGATCTTAAAAATAAGGCACAAAGCCCTATAAACATTTTATAGGAATTTGAGAAATAATCTAGTGAGAATAATCCCAGGTTTGTGATACATGGATTCTTGGGATGGTGTCCCAAGACATCATATTCTTAATTCATAGAGTAAGACTATATTTTAATGTCATGTAATAAATACATTGCCACACAGTCTGATATCTTATGGTTGAGATAGATATATTTCAGCTGGACCTAGGATTTGTGATCTGGGTGTCACTATGTATCCTATAATGGCATGAATCAAGAAATACATAGTTCTTGAATTGATAGATTTCTTCTGGGGATATAACTCACACGTGGGAATGGGGGCACATTATTACACTTTTTTTTAAATCTAGATCATGTACAATATCTCATATTTTATGTAATGATTCTATGAAATTTAATGTTGTGTGATAAGAATGAGTATAATCTTATAGTTTTAGGTCATATGACTAGGACCAGTTATGACTTTTAGTGTCATGTGACTATGATGTTATATTCTTGATGATGAATAATAATATTACCTTTTTGGAAACCTCACTTTGTTGGAGGTTGTGAATGCGTTCCACTTCATCATGAAAAATTTATAATTTCCATTTTAATAGTACTTATGTATGATATAAGGCTCCATCCCATTTGGGTTATAGATTTTTAGGATTATTTCATAGAATCATTATTCTTATGAGAAACAACATCAGTTCCCCATAAAGGAATGAAAAAAAGAGATCCTTTTTATTAAAGGCTCATGTTATCTAATTCTGATGTACTTCAAGGTTGGGTAGTTTATTAAACATTTTCTAATTTATTTTTCTTACTCATCCCACTACTTTTATGAATTTTAATCCTCTAATAGTTTTGTAAAAATATCTATTCAAGGTGAGGGAAACTACAATCATGTTGGAAATAGAACCTCATGTTAGTACATCAATGAGTATGAATTTTATTCTATAGTAGTGTGTGTGGTTGTATGGTAGGACCATAAATCATGGAGGGTCTCTTTCAGCTATGATATTTTATCCTTATCCTCCATCATCTGGATTACATTTGACGTATAATTTTTAAAGGAATTATTTATCCATTTTATGGTGCACGATAATATGATAAATTGTTTGTAATTATGCTTTACTCATGGTATAATTTAGTCAAATTAGTAAAATAGAATATGGTTATATTTTCTATCAACATCATGTGAGGGACACTGAATCTGGTGATGATATTGGACTTCATGAAGTTAATTATATAATTCATTTTGAATACCATGAAGTGTATTTCCTCTACCCATTTATATAATATGTCAGTAATAGTAAGGATGTAATTAAATAGATTAGTTATTGATGTTGGATATTTCCCCAAAACATCCATTACCTAATCAAAAAACAACCAATAACATTTAGTTTTACGTACCAAATATTGAGGTTGATGAGTAAAATTTTCATCAACCTATAATGCATGACATTTCTTGGTGATCTCCACATATTCTGGTATCACTTCCTTCCATTAGTAAAAAATACTCCCAATTTAACCGTAGATCATGGTCCCAAAATGATGTATGGATCATGAGCCTATATGGATTTATTCCATCACTTCCATAATATCACATTATACTACGCATATAAGAGGTTTTCCATTGAAACCTAATTTTTAGAGTTATGTTTCCTCATTTACCCCCTATTGAAGAATAATAGTTGATTATCAGTGATATGTATGTTCCCTTCTGCCTCAATCCATTATGAGAGTTCCATTTTGGAGATAATCAATTATGGGCTACATCCATCCATGGGTAGATATTGGTTTATCATGCTAAAGGGTGGCGTTGATCTGATTTATTTCTACCATGTCACAAATGATGACGAATGGTACCATCCTTTAGTGCATGATGTGTAAGTGTGCCTCATATTTATTTCAGTAAGCTAGGAAAATTATTTCATTATCTAGTGCATTAGTATGCTTATTTTGTTATCGAGGTACATGATTCAATGCCGGTGAAAAAGGAAACTCTTTCATCAGTCCTCTACCATAGTAAATGAGAGGGGTAAATTCTTAATATTTGTTTATTTATTTTATGTTGATCTATTTTATCACAAGTTTTGAATCCCATTTGATTTTCAAGTAGGATATTTTCAGCTTTAGGTGTACTTACATTCTAGAAATGAGGGCTTCATATTCTTCCTCATTATTAGTTTATCCCTCATATAATGAGAAAGAGTTAGGAATAACAACTTTTTATGGAGAAAAAAATATGATCCCTACTCCATCCCGTTTGAGCTTTGGGTTTCTAGAACACTACCTTTAGGACTTCAAGAGGAATAATAAAAATAAATTTCCCATATTTGGGAAGTGTCATGGGCATAGAAAACCTCTATATATGGAAGTTCAGTGTCCATTAGTGTAAATTATGGGGTGAAATGTGATGTAAGAAAATAATCAAGAGCCTACCCATTCACTAACTTCTATAACATGAACTGAATGTCATGTTTTAATAGAATGAACACCCATAAGTTGAAACACCCATTCATAATAGGATGATCAAGGATGTACTTTAGTGGGACAATACATGAGACCATGTTGTATTTGTGTTGTTAAAATTGATGCATTGTCATTTTCACTATAAATATGAGTGTGAGGTAGTTATTATCATCATCATAATATTGGGTCTCGGTACTTATAATCATTTTACATATGTATTAGATATTTTCCACCATCCTGACATCATTTTTCTATGCGAGGAGAGACCAATTGATCACTTGATGGTGGCTGCATATAAGATGAGTGGATATACATCCATTGTTTGAATCGAGTCTAGTGAGTGAATCAACTACTACATAATAATATAAAAGGTTTCTTAGAATTCATCATCACATCATTAGATCAATAAATTTTTCATTATGTTTCTAAAGGGGAGAGATTTTCAGGATCGGTTATTTATGAAACACTAAATATAACTACTGTACCCTTTGATCCCCCACAGTTTTTATGTTCTGATGGTGTGAAATTTATAGGATTTCACTAGTACACTATAGGTATTTGTTTATACCATTTTGTCATACCACAATACCAAGGAATATACCAAATATTTCCATAAAATAACTCTTCAGTGGATTCTTCTTCCAATAATGCAACAATAACTTTTTTATTATTGTTTGAATACCCATGAGGTGATCACATCACTATCGATATTTAATTACTAGCTTGTTGGAATAAAATAGTAGTATTCATTCAAATAAGGGGTTAAATATAATATTCATGGTGTGACGGAAGGTAGTGCTAGTGTTCTTTAATCCAAATGGAATGACCTGATAACTAGATATCCCCAGAGGTTCTCTAAAGGAAGTATATTCCTTGTTTTATGAGCCCATAATTATTTTATTTTACCTTTAACACCCATTAATGAATGAAATGGATTAGATTCCATTAGTTCAATCAATCAATAGTTATTTGATTGGAACCAGAAAAATTTTCTTCGTGTATTGTCGATTAAGGTCTCAAATACTAATTAATACCCTAACCTTTTCATCATTTTTCTTGAAAGGAATGTTTTTTCGTGACTCATTTTTGGTGTTAATCCTCCAAAAAAATTATTTGATCAATATGTAAAATTTTGATTCTACATTAGTATCATGAGAGAGGTGAATCCTCCTGGATGCCTACTTGAAACATTGATGGCCATTGAGTATGACTATATGATGGGTTGACACATTAGGGTTTATCCTAGGAATTTATATATAATTATAAGAAAATAAATATTTATATCTCTTTAAAAATTAATTATACATATCCTCCTCCTCCCAAGGCATGTTTGATTTAATGAAAATAGGTCATGGGTCCTCTTCTATTCCCAGATTCATCTACCTGAGTTAATAGATGGTTGTCGATATACCCTCCTAAAATGCATAAGGGTTGTTCATATGGTCTTCCTATTCTTCTTCTTCCACCTATGAGTAATTGGAAAAGATTTTAGATATAGGAACTAATCTAATGGAATATATAATTTTTTAGGTGAGAGAATCCATGGGAAGTGACACTGTCATTACCAATAGCCTAAGTCATCGACGATAGATTTTGTAGCTAATTACATTATTTTATGATATCATTGGGAACATGAGGAGATTTTATATCTTAGATTATGTCTACTGCCTCAAACATGTTTATGGGTAGCATAAAATCACTGTTGATCATAATCCATGGATTTTTAGCAGTGGTCCCCAAGCCATTGGGGGCTAAAAAGTTCTATATCATCATCCAAACTCATTTCATTTCCCAACCATTAAAATAAATGGAAATCATCATATATGGATTTAAAATAGTCAAAGGGAGACCTATAACCAAATACTATTCCTACCTTCCCATTTATTGTGTATTTCATACACGAATTAAATTTTGATATTACCGTCACATGGGTTAGAAGACAATGTATTAGTAGAAGGACATTATATGCTGTGTCTTATATGGTAACGACAAACTCAACATTAGATGTGAGATCCTCAAACTCAGCTTTGAGCCTAATCATCACAAGAATACTTTTCTCACTCTTAACGTTCCCTTGAATGGTATGATTTTAATGAAATAAACCCCCCTCAATATATCCCAAACGTCTAGGGGTATAAATCAGAATGCGGAGGTTTTTTGAACTATTTTCATTCTGATCCCTTCCAATGTCGAAGTCATTGAGTATTCCTAAAACATATACATCCCAATATATCCCCATGTATCCTCTTACTAATAATGTTATGTGAATGAGTGGTGACATAGAATTCTGATAGAATAGTCTCCACTTGAAAAACCATAACTCCATAAAATTCTATTACCAACTCATGTGGGATTTGGAGGGCTTTGATGAGTGCCTTTATGAGTTATTTTGAACATTGGAGTGCATCTCGGATTCCGAGTTTGGATAAGACAACTACCAACCATTTAAATAATTCACACTTCTGTGAAATTGATCAATAATTCCCAATGTGGGGTTACTCGCTCTTATGTGTCTCATGAGATAATTTATTTGAGTTGGATGGGATTGATGATTGATCATAGGATAATGGAGACAATTCTTCTTATGGTGTGGGTATTTTTGGAATTCCCCTTTATCTAGGTGATCAGATATTCACACCCTTCTATCCGGTTGTGTAAGATGACTATGATTGGATGACTATTAGAGGGTTGTTGGACAGTTCTGTGTTTATATTAAGCTTAATGGATTTATTTCCCATGGGGATCGACTACATATATTTCCTCTTTGGGTATGTGAAAGAGATATTGGATTCAAAAATTCCCACGATATCCTATATATCCTTGGACCATGTGCCCTTCATCTATAGCTACTTGGTCAGGTATAGTGGACTCATAGTCAAAGTCAAATTCATAATCAAAGAATATATATATTAAGTGAACTAGGATAAAATGAACAAATATGGGATCATAAGATAATGAGGATTCTATTTTGTGGCATGGTTCCCATGATCCAAATATTGAAGGAAATTTGTCTGCAAGAATCATCTCGTAGATTTGAGTTGAATATGACTCTTCATATTCTATCTCTTCCAATGTATAATAATTACATACACATGAGGTTGGTTTATTAGATGTCACCTCCATAGGTGATGATATCATAATGGGTTTTTGAATCTATTTTATCAGTGAGGATTTTTCCTTGTAAACTATATTTCGAGTCATCTGGTAATTGAACTTCTACCCACACCTGGCTAGATCAACATTTAAATCACTCGTTCTTCTGATTGGGATATGAATACAGAATTCACATGTTCCTGGGACATTTTCAACATCACATGTAAATAACAAACCATCATTTGGAAGAAATCATTAAAGATGAAGCAATCCCAGATGGTCTGACCCAAACTACAATGAAAAGTGAATTACTCGAGATGATTATTGTGGTTGACCGCATCAGGATTCTTGGGATGTGGTAGCTTGAGAGGGTTATTTTCCATGGCTATACAGAAATAATTTGGGACTGAATCAATTCTTAAAGAGTATACTTTATTCATTCATTCCCTAAATCATATGTGATCTTGATCTAATTTTTATTTTGGTTGAGGGTTATTATTTTTTCATACTACTAAACGGGAGGCGAAAATTGATTTGGGCCTTGGTAGGCTGCTTGGATGAGAACTACAAATTTTTAGGGTATTAAAAATTATTTATTCCTTACCAAGACATTTTCCATGATACATGGTCCTGGGAAAAGACTTATATTGGGTCTGCATAATGTCATCCTCCAATTATTTTTTCATTTATACAAATTTTCATAATCCACCTAGATACTTCATCAATATTTGGGTTGTCTTTATCTCATCCCAAATATCTTCAATATTGTGTTATAGAAATTTCTCATTTGAAAGAGGTATGATGAATGAATAGGTTAATCTTCTCCCTCTATCTATGAAATTAGAAACCCTCTCATTTTCATGTTTCTTTTAGTTCATGATGTCTAAAATTATAGTTTTCTTTATTATAGATATGAACTGATAAAGTAAATGATGATGAATCTATTCTCATCCTACAATGGATCCTTCTAAAAATCATTTGTACCAAAGGTTGATCATATCAGAGTATGTACAACACATATTATCTAAGTTTCCTCCTGTTGATCATGAGGGTCCATCATTTGACCACATCAAGAAAAAAATTGTGTGAGATGCTATTTGGGATATCAATCCCCATCAAATGTTGATAAGGATCGATTTCTAAAGATTATTGGTGAAAAATTTATATCCTCTCATTCGGGGAAAAGCTCTTTCTCAATCAAGCCATGTCCATGTCATCCATTAATGGATTATAGTCGAGTATCCAATGATTCAGTGTCATTGAGAAGGTATAGAGATACAACTAAATGGTATGCCTCACATATATAAGGAGTGGTAGTGGCTTGATGAGGTGGCCCTCATTTCATATCCCATTGATTTTCAATCAGTTTTGATAATGAATAATTTCCCCTAAGTGGGATATACTATTGCCTTAAAAGAGGGAAGTCACAATCACCTCCAACATCCTCATTTTTATGGACAAGATGACTGTATCTAAATCCTTCCTAACACTCATATTCTACTAGTTCACGAAAATAAACTCTTTCCTAATGCTTAGGTGGATATTTATCTTTGTATTAATATGACACCCAATGGATATTTTGACCCTACATTGCTCCTCATTGAGTTGTCTGATATTTTGTTTCTTATCCAAATATTGTGCCAATTATTCTTCCATGGAATGAATTTTGGATCTCTTTTGTGGTGATTGGGATATATAAATTTCATTACCATTATATTTGGTATTTTTTTATCATACTGATAGAAATTTATTATTCTGAAGTTCCATATTATAAATCCTCCATTGATTCTGAAAAAATGGAGCCTCAACCGATTTATCTAGATCAGCAACCTCTTGAGGTATGTTTTATGTAGTTCATTACACTACATTTACACCTTGATCACCATCATCTATTATTTTCATGGGGACAATATTTTTTAATTTTTATATGTAAATGGTAGTTATCTAATTGTTATCGGCATAGTAGGGTGATTCTCCACCACTTCAACCTCTTTCAAGAGTTTATTTAGGGTCATATATCTAAAACTTTTCCTTATTGGATATTTTTTCCTATGAACCCTATATGGTCTAATTACCATCATAGTATGTTCTTCCCATCTTGGTCTATGAATAGTGACCTTGATGGATTTTTTATCATGTTTTTCAAATGGGACCTAAATAGAAACAATTATTCCTTTAGTATGAGGAACAAAATGGATGTCGAATATTGATATTAGCCTTAAAACCATGAAAATATTGGTTCATTATGGGTTGTTGATAATGATGAAAATTCCATCATCCATGAGGTTGGGGGACTCTTTAGGGCCACCATTGGAACATTTTTATCCCTCTATTGTGTATTTGATGATTCGAGTCATGGATTTTATGACTCGTGAGATGGGAATTGAGTTCTGAATTCCCCATACCATTGATATTGGTTTCATCTAGAACCACCGATGTTTTTTTAGGACCCTCTCAGGTTTTTTTGAAAATAGGGACAGAGATTGAAATAAAAATTATGTTATCCATATGGGTTTTGTTTGGTTTGCAGCAGATGTCAATATTTCTTGAATCCTTTTAGGGATTTATTATCCAAGAGGTGGAGGTGGTAGTAAATATCCCCACAACCATATGGGTTTGGTACATTCTGAGATGGATGCTATGGATTAAGATATTGCAACCATTTTAATTTGGTGAAATTGTGCTCATGTATGAGATATGTGAAATAGAATCCCTTTACAGGGGTCAATTTTCAATGGTATGTTGTTGGGTTGTCCACAACGTTCAATTCTATGTTTGAAACATGGTACCACTATTTAGAGGGGCCTATATTAATGATCTTATGGTATCCATATCCTTCTATTAATGAAGTCTTTTCATCATTAGAGTGTGGGTATTCTGTGATATTGACCAAACTAGGACAATCATTACTCGATCCCATGATTTCTCCAAAGGCTATGAAATTTTAAAATGCCATGTATGGGGTCATTACTATCCTTCGGACATAGTGAAGTTAAATGATCCATATTTTCCTCATATTCATATAAGTATGTCAGAAAGGTAATAATAAATCATTTAATAGAGAGTTTCCATGTTATCAAGATGACCACTTTGTAGGAATTTGTCATGTTATTCCACTCTTGAGTTCTAGGTTGTAGAAAATGCATCCATGTACATCTAACAACACATTATATTTATGTTCTGAAGGCGACCCTTGTATCATGGATAGGGGAGGTGTCTATCCTTCAAATTTTTATGCATTTACCATATATTTTGGCATAAGTAAGACTTTCACTCCTTATTTTGAACAATTGGGATATCATAATCAGAAGTGAAAAGGGGGAAGAACATGGTTGGGTGGTAACTTTTGGACAACTCTATCCATATATCCATATCAGCCTCCTCTTTATCGTACTTACATGCCTCCACCTAGTCATGCCACAGATTATTCTTCTCTATGTCTTTTGTATAGCATGGTGATGTGTAGTTAATAGTTAATGGGGATCATTTTATGGTCAACACCAGAGTTTTTATAAACTCCCTAAATTGAGGTGTTTTATTTTTGAGATCGTCTTTACATGGAGGTGTTTGGGAAAGGGGAGGATTTCCTTGTCCAATGGAGATATCATTATGGGGAAGTAAAACACATCATATTTTTCCATTAGGCTTACTGTGATCCATCTCTACACTTACATAAGGATGAATATTATATTAATGATTGATGTTTGATTTTTTTAAGAGTCTAAAGAACCTTGAGGTGTTGTAGATATTCGTCAAATAGCCTGAAAAATTCTAGAATTGAAAATAATAAAATATGAGCCACATTTTTATTCGTGATAGGAATATTTTAAACTCCCTTTTGGTGTTGATTAGGGATATGAGCATAATCCATGATGACTACCATAATTTGTTGATTACAATATAGTTTTGTAGTGATATGATCCCACTACTAAGAATCTTCTGGAGTATACTAGTGAGCTTCTATATTTTTGTTAAGAGTATTATTTTTCTTCTGTGTTGTTGTTGGAATATAATAGCAAACCCTGGATATAGAGGTTATATGATCATGGTTCAAATATGCATTATCCATATTAATATTCTAATGGATCTCTATAATGTGAGAATTAATATGAGTATCATATTATATATCCTCTTAAAAATGATATTGTAGTCATTCATCCGCATAAGTGGGGACATGATCTTCACCTTCATGAGATGCTGGAGTGTTCCAAGTAGCTTCAATAATAATAATATGAGCATGTATCAAGGCATGTTCCACTATAGTTTTGTGTGACCCGATTATAACATGTAAATGAGACATGTCCTATGCCTTTGTAGTATATCACTGGTCTATTTTGATAAAAATATGATCCTTCCCTGAGGTATGATCCAATATCACATGGTGAGGTTCATTCAGAAAATGAATACTAGTCTAGTCCTTTGCCTTATGAGTATTCGTCTTATCTATTTTCAATAGGAATGTGCAACTTTCCGAAGAAATTATCCCCTCTCACTTGGTGTTCCCCATTATGAATATGAATATGGGCCTAGTCTGATGCCTCTTCCTTTACTGGAAGATGCTGATAATCCTCATGGATGGGAGAAAGAATGTGTTCTTTTTCAAGAGTGGCCACCTATTTATATAGATCATGGTGATTTTATTCTCTAGCTGTCAGGATTTTAATATGTTCTTTTCCCTCTATCCATACCAGTGTCAAAATATGTCAGGGTAGTTCTTCATTTTTCACTAGAATGCAATAATTTTTTTTAAAGGTTTGATTAGTAATGTATTCGTACATAATTTTAGAATCCAATATGTATTGGAACATATCATCTATTGAATTGGATATATAATCACACTCATGTCCTCCATGTTCCATAAAAATATGTTGATAGACATCTTTAATGGTGGAAGGGATATGTTCCTTCCAAATTCATGATCTAGGAATACATGTGTAGATATGATCTAAGGGGGCATGGATATGATACTTCCCTCTAGCTACCTCCAAAATAGGGTAGAAGGCTTCATTAGAGGACTCAGAGATACGAACCCACTCCCTTTTATACATTTATTATGGTTCCTAATATGACTTCTTTGGTACGATTTCATGAGCATCTAAGGTAGAAAAAGGTTGTGAGGTTCCCTCATCATGTGATGGATAACCTCCGGTGGGACGATGATCATGAAAGAGTTTGATAGGATCACTAATCATCATCACCTAAACTGTAATGGAGCTATAGTGATCTCCTTGATAAACCTTCCTCATATAAGGATATTACTTATTGGCATGCTCCAGCGATATAATTATGAAGTGATTTGTAGGGAAAAAATAATCAATGGTTTCATCATAGCTTTCCAGAAATGAGAAGGAGTCATCAAATTTAACATTTTGAGACCCTTAGATATATCCGTAGGGTGTGGGATCATAATATGTTTATGGTATTATAAAAAAATTTCATTATCCACCTAGATATAAAAATTTTAGGTTGGTGAGGTCGTTCTGTGATCAACAAGGGTTGTAGCCATAAATGAGGTTCCAGAATAGTCATAAATGAAGACATGGTCTTGTTTCAGGGTGTTTTTTGGGAGATCAGTATCTAAAGTGATGAAGAAAAAATGGAAGAAGGCCACAAATTTGTTTATTTTAATGAGTGTGAAACATTCTCAATTAGATATGTATACGAAATAAAATTGTCAATTATTATTTATAGTTTGTTCATTTTTCATGCATGGAAATGTCATAATGAGAATGGAATTGTTTTATATGAACCCCGGTTACATGTGATTTCATGTTAGGCATGACATTTTTTGTGTAGTAGGAAAAAAAGTCTAACGCATGGTAAATAGATCATTTTATTATTTCATAGATTCACATTGGGAACAATATTTTTTAATATCATTGATAATGTATGGTGTCCCAAGTATATGAGACAAGTTACTTGACACCTATAGTGATTCTGCTAATTCTGGAATTATATGCCATCACACTAGTTCTACAATTTTAGTTTCATTTTTTTAGGGTTGATTGTGAGGGTTCATGTATTGGTGAATAGACACCTATACCAAATTCACCATGTTAATCTCTTAGAAACTACCAACACCTACCACATCCATAACAATGTACAAAACTAACTTGTAAAGGTAGGTAGTCATATGGGGATTCAAACACATTGAATCTTAGGAACTTCAATTAGTCAATAGGATGGAATTTCAGGCTAGTCACCCCCTTTTTGGGGAATGTTTTTCATATTATGTTACTATCTTATAGATTTGAGATATTTTCAAGAATATAATCAAAATCCCAATATGGGACTGATTACCCTAAAAAATGTTGGGGAGAAAAATCCTTTTATGTGAAAAAGGGGTTTTTATTAATGAGACCATCTATGTGAGAACTAGATTTTTCATAAATTTCCTATTATTTATTATAAATGGATATTTACTATTATTTTGAATCCATATAATCAATAACACTGGAGTTTAATGCCATCTAGGGAGGTGATTGATATTTTTAGAATGGGACTGAAACTTTATGAGTTATCCTCTTTATTCTTTATATAATTGGAATCAAAACCCGCATAGTTTATTTGAGTTGTGAAGAATAAGGTCATGAATAAAGGTAATTTATGAGGGTAAAGAGGTACTAGGTATGGAGATAATGCCTTAAGAATTCATCCTATATTTCTTATTTATAATAGGAAAAATATTTCTCACAATTTAATCCTCCACCAACCTCTTTATAGGAGGTTATTGATAATTAATTCCTATGAGGGTTATTACCATTGGGATTTCCAACATGTTAATTCCTCTCATACAGTTACTGAGGTGTGTTTCTTTGCATGGGGATAATCATACCATGTCATTAAATTGGGTTTAAAAAATATGTTTTCCCCATAAGGGGTAGATTCATGATTTGAATGATATGATCATTAAAAATCCCAAATCCCACATGAGCCTCATCATTGTGAGAACTAAAGGATAAAAAATTATCAGACACACTGCAAATGGATGTGAGATTGTCCATAATGGAGGACATTATGGGGTGTTTGACATAGATCATGTGGCATAATAATAAATTTTGTGTTTTTTACTTGTATAATAAATCATATTTTTCAAAGTTTAATTAACTTCTCATGACACTTATGGATGAACAATAGTTATGAAACCATAAGAGAATTTGGGTCCCATGGGATAATGTTTCTATGCAATGGATAGACATAAACCAAGGTGTATGTACAATTAGAGCATGAATCATATGAAGGTTTCAAGAATATACTATTTTTATAGTAATCAGTGATCTCATATATCATTTTGGGGGTTTCTATCTTATATGTATGAGGAGATATGTACACTCCATGTATGCCTATCAAACGTGTCCAAATACAATCTCATTATCCACTTGACTGGTATGAATTATTTAGTTTGATCTGAATTTCAAATCTAGAGGTTTTTCAGACCAAACTACCTTGTATGGAGGATGTCACATGTCATGGGAGACATGGTAAAAGGACAAATCAAGACTTGGGTGACATGTTGTGGTGCTCATACATGACTTGGGAAAAAATTATTAGTGTTGTATTTTCACTTTAGCAACATCAATTTGTGTTTTCACATGACTTTAGAGTGATTTCAAGATGTCTTCATAATACATGGGTGAAATGTAATGTTTCTTCCTACTTAATTGGTCGACATGTCTTGGTGCTATTATGTAACATGTGATATGTGAAGGAGGAATTAAAAAGTCGTGGTTGACATCTCCTAGAACTGTCACCTAATCAAGATAGATTATGTGTTGTTAATTATCCTTTTTTCATGAAATCTATCACATCCATATTAACCAAAGGCTTCTATATTTACCAAACTTTTTTCATATGTGCCTTTAGGTTTTTAAGAAATTAAATTAACATCATGTATTTTCGTGTTATCCAGTCAACATGCCGAAAATACTTCTCATAATATAGTTGGACAATAAGAAGACCTCAGTATAACATAAATGGAGATCAAGAAAATAACATATTCATGTTTTTATCAATTAGGTTTTCCCTTTGTTTTACTTGGTGGAATACTCTTACAATCCCATACATTTATTTTCAAAAATGTTTTCTCTCTTGTGCTCTAGTGGGTGTAGTTATCATCACGTGTTTGTTGTTTATTTCTCCAAGGGGGATTTATATTGATTTCTCCTTTGTTTATATGTATCTTTTTATGGAAACTATTTTACATATATTATCTGGAATTAGTTTAGGGGGTTTAGCATCACACACTTCTCATAGATTAATCCTGGGTTCTCCAAGGAATCACATGATAAATAAATACCCCGATAATGTTCCTTCGTCTACATATTTATTAGAAATCATCCTATCAATTTGATATCACATAATCATGTATAAATGTTAAATGAAGTTTTCATCATTGATCTGACTTGTTTGATAGTATTTATGAGTTCAAGACTCAAGTAAAAATGCATTCACATGATCGAAGAAGACTTTTAAGGCATCATTTACAAGACTAATATAGCTTTACATATGCCTCTCTTAAAATCAATATGGATTTTTGAAGGGTCTTAAAAATAAAAATATTTCTTGTTAAAAGTTCTTAATGTGGACAATATGGATTATCAAATGGCCTTCATATAATGAATTGTGATCACATGACGTGTGTAACTCATTTCACATGAAAATAAACACATCCTCCCCATAAGAGAGGCTTACAAAACATCCAATTTTAGTGTCTTATTTATATTACAAGGATCTTATATTTTTCTTATGATTTTATCATAAGGTAATCATGTGATCAATATGGTATCTCATGAAGGTGTGTGAGAAATTTTCATGGAAAAATGCTCTGCTTTTTTAGTCATGTTTTGCGTGATCAATATTTGATCTCTTGATGGTGTGAAAATTTTTTCACAAACAATCCATCTTCCTGTCTATATATCCAAATGGGAATCACATGATCAAATAGGCATGATTTAGGTACTTCATATGATGAATCCTATAAACCAACATTCTCCCATATGACATGGTCGATGTGTCTCCTGGGGGTCTATGGGGTCTTTCAAATCACATAAGTTGTGCCAACATAAATATAAATCTCATGAAGCTTTCATATTTTTACACCATTGTTTATAAGGGGTATTCAGTTACTTTTAAGCATCAATATATTTCAAAGTAACATAAATAAAGAAAATTTTATATAATCTTTTACATGATAATCATTGTTTGTCAGGATTCATTCTCAAGAGAAGGAATGATTTTTAGATGGGATTCAGATGGCCCTAAAAATATCATAATCAACACATGATTAATTATTATTTCCATTCCAAGGTTATACATTCTTGTTTCCTTCTAGATGATATGATATCTATGTTATTTGGATTCTTCGACTTTGTGTCACTCCTTCATTTTTTTATGAGAGAACAATACACATGTTTCTAGATTTTATTTAATTATTGAAATTTTTATGCTCATTTGGATGGAGTTAACCACATTGTAGATAGAATTTTTAGATTCTTTCTATTAGATAATTTAAAGTTTTAAATTCATTCCGATGATGTTAGTGTTTGGAGAATTCATTTCCCTTTATTACCTCAGACAATTTTCACTGTTTCATATTAAACTCCTTATATGTGAATAGCTATTTGATGATATTATGATCTATTTATATTAAAAACATCTCCCTAGAGTGAAAATACTGAATGAATTTCAATATGAATACCACTAAATCTAAATCCATATCACGTATTTTATATTTCATCTCATGAACATTTATTTACCTTGACACATTGGATATCACTTTATCATTCTTCATCATTGAACAACCCAATACCAACATTTATGTATCATTGTATACCATTAAAATATCTCCACATGAGGGAAGTCTAGGGAAATGTTCTATGATTACCCTCTTTTTAAATTCCATTAATCATTCCTCAAATTCATTAGTCCAGAAAAACATTTCTCCCATTATTTTTATATTGGATAGGAGTTTTGGAAATCCATAATAGTTACTCAAAAATAATTAGTAACAGTCAACTATTCTAATAAACTATATATCTCCATTACATTTTCTAGTTAAGGCCACTCCATAATTTAAATTGATTAAAAATATTCCATATATATACCTATGGTTATTATAACACTCCCCATGAATGATACATACTCCATCCAAAACAATCATTTACTATTCATTTAGAATATCTTATCCCTTTAAAAAGTCTTCACCATAGTATTCATATGATTTTAATGTCCCACATTTCTTCTAGAGTGTATCAAAATATAATCTATAAAGAACACACCAAATTATTCAAGGTATTATCTAAAGAGTATATTCATTAATTTCATAATGATTACATGAGAATGTTTTAGTTTTAAGAGCACCAATTGGATCTCATAGTGCCCATACCTCATTTGAATGGTACTCTGAAATATGTCTTATTTCATCACCTATAATAGGTCGTATCTCGACTGAAGGACCACTGAAGAGAAATTTTTTTCCCATTATAGTGGGTTAAATATGTCATTTAACCATATAAGTGATTCTTATTATTTATCATGAATTTTTCCCCGTAGAAATCTATAATGAGGTATATTTACACATTATTATTCCCGTAGTAGAGGACTGGATCACTCCACATTGAACAACATGAGGATATAAAACCCTTGTATATATTAAATTATAACTTCCTCTTCAATTCCTACAACTCAATAGTATCCATTTCATAGGAATTATTGGGTATATGTAGAGATTAATGTATAATTTTAATTGATAACTCAACATCTCAGATGGTAGGAATACCAAAGAACTATTCAAGGAATGCATCAATGTAGTTCCTCATAATGGGCATGCCTCCTATCATGATTATCTATTTGGTATTAATAACTTTAGAAAAATATTATTTATCCTAAGGATACAATATCCACACCTAATATAATGATTCAAATTGAGATTCATACTCTCCTTTACACTTATACAGAATTTGAGGATGAATTAGTATGTGAAATATGATATCCATATTCTATCATTTGATATTGGAAATATATAAGGATAGCATATCTAGGCCCAATATTTCTTCAAATTCCACTAAAGGATGTTGGAAAATTTTTTCCATTATATTCTGTCCACAATCATTCATTTGGGAGGAATTGTATACTTGTGATGTAATAATTTCTCTTGAATCTATTATAAAAGATATATCCACACATATGTTTTGAGGTTCTGTTTAAAGATTTCAACTAAAACTGAAAGATATGAAAGAAATTATAGAACGATAAGAAATAATATGATCATTATTCTTTAATTTATATTAAATTTAAATTCTACCACATCAATTTAGGAATCCACCAGAGCAGTAGATATATTATATGACCTTACTTGTTCTCTATTATGTAGAGTTTATTCTCATTGATTGTATAAAAAACCCTTGAATTAGAAACATCTCTCCATAATGAATGTGTTCCTTATAGTTGGAACATTATGGAATAGGTTGAGTGTTGATCTGAAACATATTTAATATATTTAAATTATTGTATTCTTCATATCCCTTCGATATTTATTATAATGATGCCCATATTTTTCATACTTCAAGAAGCTAACGGTTCCTTGAGATAGTTTTTGGGATTCTTCTTCCCAAATTTTTGACTTTTGTGTTTTTTGTTTTTATTTCCTCCATGATTTTTATCCATTGATCCAATAGAAGATAAGTCTATTTAGGTTTTTTATCTCTAGGACCATTGGACCATTAAGAGTCTCTAATCTCCATCTCATCAAGGAAGGCACAACATACAATATCTAAAAAGCTGTCGAGGACTATAATTTCTAAATATTTTCATAGACTCAGTTGTAAACCAATAATGATGTATTCTACCTTACATTTGACATTGATGAAAAATAAAGAGCTATATCACTGACACCTTTTGATGTTTTCATCATTAACACAATATAATCTTCTTCTTTTTTCTTCATTACAAGGAACTCCATATATATTTTAACATATAGTGTTCGAGGAAATAATTATTAAAACATATTTTCTTCAATCCATATCATTACATGGAATAAATATCCTCATTTGAATTTATGTACTTGATCTGTTTCTACCCATTATTACTTCCCCTTTAAGATGCTAAATATCCAGTATAACATTCTCTTATTTTGAGTAATATAGGATAGATAATATATTATTAATAGATTTATTCACATATTCTATAATAATCTGATTAGGATACATACTAATGGTTGAAGTCCTATGTCCTATTAAGTATTTCAATGAAACTTTTTCTTTCATAAATGATGGAGGGAGTTCCATATGAATCAATTTATTGTTCATAGTTTGATTCAGGTGTGCTGGTACATCCATGAAATTCCCAACTCCCCCTCCAATAATGATCGGAAAATTATTTTGGAAATCATCACATTTATTTTCACATTGGTTATTACTACACTTGTTCATATTTCTTACCATTAACAAAAATAAATACAAAATGGTTGATAATGCTTTAACTTGTTAAGGTAAAAAATTAAAAATATGAACATCAAATAAATAACTAATAAATTGAATTTATATAATATCTTTTTAGTCTCATGGTTTTAATAATTTTTATAAATTTGGGTCTATCTATAATATTTTTAAGCATTATTTTCTTTTTAATTCATTCATAATCATTAATAAAGTGTTTTCCAATTTACCAAAAGATAACCCCCATGATTATCAAATAAGATTTACTGTAAAGAGTATTTGTTTTTCACTTGTTGATGATTGATTCAATTCTAAATGTATTATTTTTTCGGTTATTATCCCTATTTAAAATATTTATAGGTCCACATTCACATTCAGTATCTAGAAAAGGATTCAATTTCATAGACACCACTTACTCAATATTTCAAAAAATTCCAGGATATTTTCTGCCACATAGACTTATCCCTTGGGTAGTCACTAAATTATTCTATTCCTAATCCAAAAAAAATATGATTCCTTCCTCAGATACTAACTATAGTGATCTAATCCCTTTACAAATATTATTATATGATTTTTAATATTAATATCTAACAAACTCATCTCAAATTTCATGAGGCATATTGTATTTGGAAGTATTGGTTCATAATACATCAAGCTGAAAACAAAATAAAACATACTTATTTTATTACCTATAATAATCTCCAATAAGCCATTGAAATCCAAAAACTACACAGGATAGCATATAGAATACATAAAAGAAAGGGGTAGGATATAATGTTGATTGTAGGAATAAACATGATATCAAAGTATGACATATGAGTAAAAGGCATAACAAGATATCATAAATGGGAAGAATCATGAATAGACATATGGGAAAATAATATAAAGAACATGGTATCATAAAATCATAGAAACATAGGAATATACCAGAAATATATAACATGCCATAAAGATTAGTCAAGGATAATTCCAATGATAATATTATATGGTGGAAAGAGTCCTATAATGGATTAGGTTTACCCGTAATCCCATAAATAATGCCTCACAAGGAAAACTTATTACACATTGAATTTAGGAAATATCATATAACACCCATCATAACTTGTAAAATATTATGTGTTCCACAAATGGAAATTATTATTAAGGTATAATCATAAAAAGTCCCCTTTGAAATAAATGGGTTTTAATTGAAAAAAGAACTTATGTATTGTTTTACCCCATAAAAGGAAGGAAGAATAAGATAATTATTTATTAGATATAAGTATATGTAATGAATTTATAATTATTACATGACATTAAAAAGAGGGATAAAGTGAGTAAATTAGACAATGTTTATAAACCCATGAAAAAGTGTGGTTCAGAGGGATCCATTAGCTTATTTTTTAAAATTATTGTACACTTGTTTCTAATGTCCAAAATAATGAAATTTTATCTATTAATTAATTAATTTATAACCTTTTAATTATATATTTTATTTAATATACTTTTATTATGTTCATTTATAAACATTTCATTGAGGTATAAGGAATAATTTCATTGTTCATATAGTGTTCGTTTCATGGTTCAATGGTCAGACCACCATCTGTTATTTATTAATATTTTACTCAAATGGGTATAAAACTCTAAAAGTGAAATGAAATTGAAGTCATTTAATTTCATAAACATAAATGATCCCAAATATAGATATTTTTTCAAATATATAGACAATTCATTTATTGAAATATTAATGTTACGTCTAAAGTTTATTTATTGATTTTCACAGGCCATCCAGTACTAGTTTGTTTCATTTAATATTTCATCCATATATATTATTATAGAATGTCATAAATATATTATATTCGTAATTATAACATTTAACCCATTTTATGTTAATTTAAACATTCCATTAAAGAAGTAGTGTTGATCGAAATCTCATTATCCATGATTGTAGTGAACTGATATAATCCAGTCAATGGTTTGGTTTTTTAGAATAATAGGAATTTAGAAAGAAGTGGACTATAGATATTATACTATAAAAAATATCATATATATTATAAAAGAGTTACATTAAATTTAATACGAGGTATAGAAGTATACGGTAAAAAATCATGATTTTTGATGAGTTTAATTTAGAATGATACATGTTAATTGTATCCTTATTTAAATACTCTTTATGGAACTTGGAATGGATCCTTTCATGAGACCACTAAAACTAGGACTTGGGGTATATGTTTGGGAAGATATTTGTGAATAATTATTGTTAGAATAATTTATTATAGGTGTGTTGAGAAAGGACAGTGAGGGGTTGTATTTATTTTGGGAGGAAAGGGGGGTTTATGAATATTATATTCATTATTTTATTATTTTGGATAAAGACTAAAAATGTTATTGTTTATTGTGAATATATCTAGTAAAGGATGTATGTGTGTTTTAACTAATTGTTTATTACATCATCCCTGACTTAAAAATTCCTTTATTTATCATATAATGTTAAATATCATATTTTACTATATTGAACTAATCCTTAAAAAATTAAAATATTTTATAAAAATACAAAAAATTATCCTGAAAATTTTATGAAATGTATATTTAAAAATTTATTTTCATCTAAATAAAATAATTGTATAAATATGTGAAAATAAATCATTAAATAAAATCCTAATTTCTTTAAAAGAAAATCTATTATTAAGATAAATTTTCAGACCCTATTAACAAAGACATAAGATCTCAAAAAATTATATTCTAATTATAATATACATTATATTAATTTATAAATAAATTTTATAAAAAAACATTATTTTAAATCATTATATTTATTATATGCATGATAATAAAACATACATGTTTTATGATAATGTATACATTTATTATATCATTTCTAATTAATTAATTTACTTATATATTTATATAAATAAACTATATTTTCATTTTTTATATCTATAAATATTATTTTATAGTTTTATAGGTGTGGATAATATTCTAATAGTGTGTTTATTATTCTTAATGCTTATATTAATATTCTAATGGCCAAGTTACTATTCTAAATGTCATATTACTATTCTAATGGTCATCTTTGTAATGGTTATTTGGGTTTCTATCATTTTATAAATACATATCATTTCATTCATTATTATTTTACTTCCCTTTTTCCTCAGGGTTTTATATATTTATATTTTCAAGATGAATATTTTTTTACTCAAATTATTTTTCATTTCTATATGTTTATTTTTGAGTGTAATTATTCTGGTGGATTGATCATATAATAATTTTCTTATTTGAGTTATTTTATTTTCAATATTTATCCCCTTTTAATATTTTTAATTACTATGGGAATTTTTATTCTCTAAATATAATTTTTATAATAATTATAAAATATAGTCAGTTTTTCATGTGGTGCATGTATATTATGATACATAATAAAATACGGCACAATCATAAGAAGGTAAATTCCAATATTAAAATTATGGGTCATTACATATACCCCATTAAACACATATTTGATATTGATCACATGTGTATAGAATGTGGTACCCATGTTTGATATGGATCACATGTATGTGTCAGGGTAGCATGTCATACCCATGTTTTATATTGATCACATGTTTGTTCATGTGTATCCCCTGAGACCAATGTTTGATATTGATCATGTGTTTGTATGTGTACACCCATGAGAACTATGATTTATGTTATATTGCATATGTGTGCATGTGTATCTCATAATACCTTTTTGGGATATTAATTACATGTGAGCATGTGTATAGACCATGATAACCATGTTTGGTATTTATCACACACATACACTTGTGTAGCTCATGAGAGGTATGCTTGACGTTTGATAACATGTGGAATGCATGTGTAGCCATGTGAGTCCTATTATTTATGTGTTATCTCATATTGTTTTTGATATCCATGAATAATTTTTTATATGTTGTGTGTTTGTTATTTAATCTTGTGTCAATATATTGATTTTTTTGCTCGCAATTATATAGTTTAGTGTGCATGATGATCCTTAGGGACTATCCCCTAGAAGGGGATGTGATAGATTTTTGGTTGATATGTGCTCTATCTATCCATTAATGGGGATGTGTCACACGTGTTTAGTGACTATTCCATCATGGAGATTGTGTCAAGTGGCCAGTTAAAATTTCTTCCAGTAGGTCCTTAAGCATGTATGGTTGGGTTTTGTAATAGTTTAGTAGGCACATGATCACTTGATATGTGGATCATTATTTTATGAATTTGAATTGGGGATTATATTTTTTTCCCATAAAATTTATATTATTTATATTTACTATTATAATTATCATATCACATGCATGTACACTATATTTATCAGTTAGGTACTATACCTCATTGGTGTTTCCCTTAATAATTGTCTACACATACTATTTGGGTGGTCATGAAAAATGGGTATTCAAGAAACACTCACTTTTGGTTGGTATAGGTTGGGATGAATCAAGGGTTTGATCATTGAGTGGGATAGCTTTTTATGATTCTAAAGACTCTATGGAGTCAAACATAGGAGTTGGGAGTTGAGAATTTTTTTTTGTTTTTCATCATATATATATATATGTGATTGGATCGATGGGTAAGCAATTTATTTTTATTTAGAAATGACTTTTTGTGTCTTTTCTTCATTGATCCATTTCATATAGAATTTATATTGGTTTATCTATATTTTGGTTGTATAATGTTACAATTTTTATTTATTTGTTATAATTCACTCTAATTGAGGTTATGGAATCCAACTAATTCACTTTAGGACCACGTTTCCAGTCATCGTCCCCTAGAATATGGGGAGAAACTCCTATGGTTTTGATGCACTTTTTATGGGAAATTATGATTAGGGTTAAGGTGTTATAAAATGAAAGCATAGTTGTCATATTTTTCTATTCTATGGAGTAATTCAATAAGAAATATATGAATGCATCAAATCATGTGTTGAAACCTTTTCAGGTGCATCATAAACACCTATCATGATGGAATTTATGGTTACTAGGGCATGGTATTGATTTTCATGGTCTTAGAGGTATGTATTAATTTTATCACCTTGTGTGATGCACATGGATTTTGAATTTTATGAATTCATTATTGATTTGAATGTTTACTGTAATGGGAAGAGTCTTCACATGAACTGTATTTTATATATAGGATTCATACGAAATATATGATTCTTGTGTGTAACTATACTGACCATATTGAACCGTGATTCTTGAGTGTAAATTTTTTTTAATGTGTTTCAAATATCATTTTATGATGATATTATAGTTATAAAAATCTCTATTCAAGTTTTAATATAATTTCAAGTTATGTGATACTATGGTGTGGTTCACTAAGAGAGAAACAATGATTGTAATGGTGATGGGGTAACTCAATGATTGAAGGGTGTAGATAAATTGGATTGGTTATTATTTGGTGTAAATTTCATTATTGAAAAATCATTTTGGAGTTAATTATTTGATAAGATAAGTTAATTAAGATTACAAAAATAGCCAATGTAGAGTTATCTATGTTACTGCAAGTTGTATTTTTTTAAACAAACCATGTTTATAAAGTTCTCAACATTTATAGTCAATGAGGAATTTTTTATGTGATATCTTTTGAGATGTACCTGGATAACATTCCATGAAACATGACCCTTAGTGATACCTCATAGAATGTTATCCAGAAAACCATTTTGGACTTAGTTATGTGATCATGGGATCTAATAAGTTAATTCCTTGAGTTGCATGGGGGTAAACTGATTGAGAATATCTCATGTGAAGTGATAGTATATGAAAATATTTTATTTATGGTAGGGTTCATTGATGAAAGATCGATGTGCATGTGGATAAACATTCAAAGGATTAAAGTAACATTAGGTGAGTTGCCTTAAAATCATGGAGTACATATAACCTTGAGTTATACAACTCATGATATGAGTACTGGATTGAATTTGATGAAATTTAATGTGGCTTACATTATTTGTTTGGTCAGATCATTCATGTGGCAGTTGAATTCATGGTATATTATAATGTGAAGAAGATATCTTATACTAAAAATCATCACCAAGGGTGTTTGATATTAGTAGATTTGGTGTCTTATATGGAATTCACATCTGATAAGACTTGTGATTCCAGGCCCAAAGGTCTATGACTCATATGAAATCACTCTTTTACTAGTAATGAGTGGGGTTCTCATGCCTTGTTAGGTAAGCATTAATTCATGAAAATTTATGTTCCTATTTTTGAAGGGATAGTTTAACAATCATAAAACAGTGATGAGATGACCATTGAAAATGATATTGGTTTTGTGGATGAACTCAAAAAAGGAAGTGTTAGTAGGTCACTAAAAAATTTGGTTCAAAGAAGCCATTGGATTCAATTACCAGTGTGTTTGGTGTAAAGAAAGTAGTCTTGGTGGACCATATATTACTGCGTGTTGAGGTACCTTCATGGTGGGAGACAACATCATTAATGGAAGGGGTACTAAAATTTGATTAACCCATTTTTTCATTAAAATATAATTAATGGTTTGGTATAGTGGATTTCTTGATGGGATGAAATGTAACTAGGATAGAGTTATCAGATCTTATATGGTACTGGTGGATATAAATCTCTAGTCAATAGTGGTTCATTAAATGTAGTGAACTTTTTTATAGGTAATGCATGTATGTGGAGTTTTTGGTGTATTGTTTAGAAATCAATAATGAACACATGATCACATTTAGTCATTGTGTTTGATGATAAACTAGTCAAGGTCCAGTCAGAACAATTTCTCTGTTGCTATGATAAAATGAGTATACTCATAGTATGGGTTTTAATGATCCGTTCATGAGTGAATGACCCTCTTAGGTTAATAGTTGTGATTACAAATAAGACTTACCGTTGGATGATTATGGAGACTTTAGATTTTTTATGTGTAATGGACCTCAGAGTATTTGTTTTCATGAAGAAAACCTTGAATGTGAATCAGATGTGGCACAAGGTGGAGTCCATATATGGACATATAACATAGAGCATAGTTGGTAAAATATTTGTGTTTGTTGAATTAGTGGTGTTTATGTATAATGTTATGGGGTTTAAGGTTTTATTAGTGCTTACAGAGTCATCATGGAAAATATTTCCATCAATGTTAGTTTGTACTTTGATAAGTGTGCTGGATCAGTTTAATGATTCCTTTAATGGCTGAGGAAAAATAATTGGTGGCTCCATGCAGTGTTAGATATTATGGTCAAGTACTTTTTTATGATGTTTGATGTAAGAGAACTAATAATTGTTTCTATATAAAGATGAATGGGTTGATTTAGAACTACATGGAGCTCATGAAATTGATTTAGAATGATGTGTTTAAGGATGTTATATGTCCTTCTGGGAAAGGTTGTCATTGGTTTGATTTAGAACTAGGAATAAGGGTTTGGTATGAACTTTTATCTGGTATTTTATAAGTGATCATGTATGATGGAACTCATCCACAATGGTTGTGTCATTGGATTATAAGAATACTATTACATGGAGTGATTACAATAGTTGGAAGAACCATCATTTTCCAAGATAAAAATATTGATGACACCATGTTGTGTCGAGTAACATGGGCACAATGATGATGGTCTCAATTTTTTATGATATAGAGATTATGGATCAGTTTATTATTATTTTTTCTCTCGAATTATAAAACATTAGAGTGATGGGTGTTCATGAATGCAATTGGGGTTGGGGAAACGATGTATTATTCAAAATAATAACATGGATAAATTGTTCTAGAAGATGATAAATGAATATAAAGAGGAATGAATCACATGTTACCATAAATTCTCAAGGATTTGATGAGAAATGGTTAAGAGATATTAATAACATGTATCATTACAAATTATAAATTTAGTATAGAATTAAAAATTTCCATACAATAAATATATTATTCATGGAATAAGTTATTAAACTAATATTATTACTTTTTAATGTTATTTATGTGTAATTAATGATATTTAATGAAATATTAGTCAGTGATGAGGATCTCTGGGGGTTAATAAAAGAATCTTGTAATATTTTGGGAAGCTGTTGTAGTTACTAGATAGCTGGTGGATCCCACTGACTAGTAGGTATGGTGGGTAGGTGCCTTAGTGAATAGTTATTCTCACTGGCCTATCAGTGTTCTAGTACATGATGGATGGTTGGGGGAACTGGGAATCACATAAATAATATAATTTTGGATATTTTGAGCCATGATTTTCCCTCAGCTTTAGAATCACATACTAATTTTTATAGATCCATTTATCATGGATCTCCTCTTCTTTTACATCCATGACATTACCTTGATCTATGGTCTATCTAGGTGTAATATATTGGTGAATTTGTGTGATATCCTTTGTTCTTAATCAATTTTTACTCGTTATTCCTTATGTGGTGGCTAGTAATTGGGTCAGTCATTGTGGATGATTACTCTAGGTAAGACTTAGCCCTTGTGATACCTTAGTTTCCTAATTTTATTAGAATTATCTTCCTACTTGATCATCTTAATCAACAATATTACTTTTTTATAGAAATTAATAGATAGATAGGTTAAAATTCTACTAGATCTTAGTATAATTTTCCCAGAATTATGGGGATTTGGATAGGCTTGGCTATGTGATGGCCCATGTTGATAGATGATCTTCATTTATATAATTTAAATTGATGGTAAATCCCTTTTCCATTTCATTTTTTGGAGTTTTTAGTTAAAAAGATTTGGATCATTCATTATATCATGTAATAAAATTGTGTCATTTCTGCACTTTATATTTGAGAGCATGCCAAGAGTGGTCAAACTCCATTGGATGAATTTGAGTCAATGTTATGTCAACTGGTTTAATTTTCCAAGATATTATAATTTAATTATAATAAATATTCCTTCTTTTACCACTAAATGATAGGGATTTGTTTCCAGAATGAATTACGTAGAGTGTTTCAATCTTTCCAGGGGTTATTATTCATGATTCTGGTTAGGCAGTGATACCCGATGATGCATTAGAAAAGAATTCCTTTACCATTGGTTGTGAGTTTTCATATAACATTTATTTCAATCTTATTTAGATATAATTGATTAAATTAGGATTAAAAAACATGTGTTAGGAACATAAGAAAATTTTGTAAGTTTTATTGGACGTGGAACGACTGAGAAAAAGTAGTTGGGTTTTGGTTGGATGGAAGTCAGCTTCATGTTTAGTTTGGTGGTACAGTGTACAATAACTTATGGTATTATGCTTGGATTATTATAATTTTTAAGGGGATTATACCATTGTAAAATGGTCCTAAATTCATAATTTTTTAATAAATATCTTTAAGGGGACCATGTTCGGTGTATCTAAACAATGTTCCAAGGTCTACAACAGACCATTGTTCACTAGCCTCATGTTTTCCACCATTGTTAAGGATTTGATCAGTTGTGTGTGCATGTAAATATTTTGAGACACATGTATGATAATTGTTAAAATTTTCTACATGTGTACCCCATGTCATCCATGTTGGATGTTAATCACATGTGTGTATGTAGATCAAGAGACTTATGTCCAATATTAAAAACATGTATTTGTGTGTTTGTAGCCTTTAAAACCCATGTTTGATATTTATCATATGTTTTTGTGTGTTTACCTTGATATACATGTTTATTATTGACCACATGTGTGTTTTTATATATATATATATATCCTTGAGACCTATTCATGATGTTTGATCATATTTTAGTGTGTGTAGCTTGTGCGACACATTTTTTATATTGATCATGCATTTGTGTGGCACATGAGGCCTATTCTTGATTATTGATCTCATCTGTGTGTGTGTGTGTCCACTAAGACAGATGTTATTTATTTATCACACGTGTGTTTGTTTCTCCATGGAGACCTATTAATGATGTTTTATTAAGGAAATTTTATAATACTTTTATTTAAATTAAAAAAAATTAAATTTTTTTAAAAAATATATATATATGGGTATTTTTCATCAATGTTTTATAAAACAATTTTTCATATTTTCTATATGAAAAATCATGCCACTATTTCATATTTTTCAGGAAAATACAATCTCTTCAATTTTATATTATATAAATTAAATTTTAATCCTTCATGATTCATAAACAATTTCTTTTTTTAAAAAAACGGTGTTATTAAGTTTCAATTGTACCATTTTTTCCCAAATTGAAATTTCAAATTATTCTAAGAACTATTTTTCACCTACATAAAAAACATTTGAAAAATTTCATAATTGATCAGTGATATTATTAAAATCATACCATGAACCTTTTTTGATGACTTATGAAATGTTATTTTTTATTATTAGATTTATATATTAGTTTCATTTTAATAACTAATTTTCCATATAAATATCAATAAATTCTGTTCTAATGAATGTTTTTTAGAATAATCTATTTTACAATTAATTGATTGAATGTTGGTCACTTTGATTCCATACATAGATTTATTGGGGGAAATTATTGACAAACAAATATACCATTTATCTCTATAGTTTCAATAAAATGTACTTCATTGAATGGATTATTTTGAGAATATTATTTATTATCATTGGATACCCATTTATATTATATGGGTTTAACCTGTGTATTCCAGAAATTATGAATTTTTTCATAGTATTATTCAAATTGAAAAGGGACATGAATCTCCTTTTCCTTATATGTGTTATTTATGAATTGACGAGGATTGATTTTATGTGGCACATATATGCATCAATAATGGTGGGTGGGGTCCTATGTATCCCTTAAATGCTTTGGTTATGTTTGATATAACATTAGTTAGTAACTCATGAACATTATGAGTTTGTTCATAATTGTGTCGGAATAATAACTTTTCACATATTTTAATATGTATACATAATGAGTTTGTTCACAAAGGTGTGAGAATAATGAGTTTTGTCACATGGTTCCTTTACTTATGATTTTCCAACGCAATAATTTTTTTCTTTTTTTTCTACATTGCATTCCATGTTTAATACTATTTTCTATGATATTCAACAAATTTATTATCTCATGAGTCATGATTTTAGTTTTCTTTATCTATGATTGGATATTATTAATGTCTCTCTTTGATATGAAATAATTAAATGATATGTAACTATGTTATGTATTTACTTATTCTATTATTTATGAATTATCCTTTATTTTTTATGACACTATTATGTATCTTAATTACATCCATCATTCCATCATAAGCTTACTTATGGTCTATTATTTTCATCTCTTATGATTACTATTATTGAGTATCATTTATCTCCGATTTCATTTGTTTTTATTTCCCATTATTTTAATAAACATTAATACTCAGGAATCATCTTAAAATGTATCGTATGTGGATAACTTTTCATAGAAGTAGATGACTTATTATAGACTAAGATTTTTTATATATTGGGAAAATTGTATATTATTAGAAAATGATATGGATTTTCTTGGTTAATGTTATGTCAAAATTCTATGAAACTCTTAACCAAGAAGATCATGGGAATTTATTATAATGAAATATATTTATTATTTCATGTAACTATGAGATGGTCATGTTCATGGCTTATCATAGAAGGGTTTTATAAAGGGTATAAATAACTTTGAGGATTCAGATATTCCTTTATGTAGATATTTTAAGAGTATTTGATGTTATCAAGGGTGAAAAAGTTTTGGTTGTTCATAATTTTAATGGTATGGGAAACAATTTATGTTAGTTGACATAATGTGGAGTATTTTAATGATTAGGATAACATAATCTAATGAAAACCATAGGGATAGTGCATTCTGAAAATTTGGAGTTTAGGATAACATCCTACAATTTTAGTTAATATATAGATTGGCTGGTTGTCCTAGTAATTACACATCTATTTGTATATAGAATGGTAGATGGTTTTTGGAATAAATTTACCTATGGATAATCACTATAAAAATGACTAGTTGAGAATTAACTCAATAATTAATCTGGTGCATGATGAGGGGGATTATGACCATGTGTGTGGATAGACACTCTCAAGGGATGTAGACTAATTATTCACATGCTCTTTATAAGAAATAGTGAATTATCTATGATATTAGATAATTATGTTACAAAATATCATATAACCCAACATAATGGAATCTATATTGAAAAGAGTGTGGTTTCAGTTGAACTAAAAGCTAATGTGATGGTTTTAATGATTATATTATTTCAAGATTTATTTTTTCATCAGATCATTTATGACAATTCAATAATAATTTTAATAATTAATTTGTTATTTTAACCACTTTTGGTTTTAATAATAGATTAATCCAAAAGGAACAAAATTAAGAATTAAGTCAATGAAAAATTAAATGATTTTCAAAAAAATTATCCAAATGGGATATGAGATGGTGTAATAAATCTTGTGATTATCCCAAACCATATATTGTAAATCATTATTAACAATGTGACCATATTTGAGTTAATAGACAAAACAATGAATAAAGGGATGGATTACCATGGATATTTGGGTGATAAAAATGATGAAGGATAAAATGATCAATTTTATACATGTTAAGATTGTGGGAAGAATCACCAATGAATTTTTATCAAAGAAACTGGGAGATATTTTAGGTCTAAAATGCAGGGAATATAGCGGTTAGTTTTTTTGGAAAATTAATAAATAAATTAAATGATGAATGCTAAATTTTTTTAGTTGTACCTAAGATATTAGGTTGTTAAATGATTTAAAAACATATCTTGTGTTATTTCTATTATTTAGAAACCCCTGACTATGTTTATTTGTAATTAATGTTTAAAATTGTGAGAATATAATTTATTTATGTGGGAAAATATAATGACCCAATGTTTTACATTATGTTCTCTGGAAAACATATATTATTTAATGATGTGTTTTACATACAAAAAAAACTAAAATGATACCATGATATATTTATTTTGATAAAAATATGACTGTTAAAACCCATCTGTTGAATTAATAGGTTTGAGTAGGACTAATTGTATTATTATATATATATATATATATATTTATATTTGTGTTATTATATATAAATTTACATAGATTAATATGTGATTGAAAATATATTTTACTAAAATTTATATTTCTTGTGAGTTATATATTTCATTAATGAAAAATAATATATTTTTGATACATTATTATATAAATAAAATAATTTTTCTTTGATTTATTATAGTTTTTATTACATTATAAAAATTATGAATATGAAAATATATCAGTTTGAAATTTTATTTTACTCTAAATAATGTTTTAAATTATATTTAATGATATTGATTAAAGGTTAGATTCAGAAATTTTAGGTCCTAAATTCAAAAAAATGGAAATAGTTACTAGATTAATCATGAAAATATTATCTAGGAATAATTTTTTTTGATTATTATGAAATGATCTATTTTTTGGTGAAACATTTAAAATTACATTTTTAATCATATAGTTAATTTTATTTCATTATTAGTATATAAATATAAATTGGAAATTATTAAACACTTTTATGGAAATAATATATATATATATATTATAAGAGATATTGAAAATTAAAAAATATTGAAATTAGATTACAGTACTATGTTTGATATTTTAAAACATAAGTTGAAGAAATTTCTAAATTTTTTTCTTTATACATTTTTTATTTTATGATTAATTATTTATAATTATTAGAAGTTAATATTATAAAATACATTTATTTCTTTTAATGATAATTCTAATATTATGTAATAGTTTCCATTTTATTTGATGTCGTAAAGGATAACATATTTATATAAGAACATGTTACCACTTTATAGTCCAAAAAATGGTAAAAAGGGTTAATCTTTGGCGTATATGGACTTACATGATAGAAAACTATTTTTATTTTAGTAGTTGAGGTTTTTCTTGACATTATATTATCTCAACTCCATTATTTAGCTTTTTTAGTCTTTTAAACACGTGAAACATGGTCATTATTAATATTAAGATGATTAATTTAGTAAAATGTAATTATCACCACTTATAAAAGGGGTTTCTCTGAAATCCATAAAAATACACCCACAGTTTTGTTTCCTATTGAAATTGTTCCCTAATTTCTTCTACTAGAATCTTATTTCACTTAAACCAGCATCTGCACACAAATTTTTACATATGCCCTCCTGTTTCCAAAAATGGTTTATTTTCAATATTATCCTTTATAATAATTTCTCCTTTAATATATGAATAATTATTTTTTCATACTATATTTAATTTTTTAATATTTTTATAATATATATTAACCACATTTCCAAAATTATCTTAAGAAAAATGAAAACTCCATTCATGAGTATGTATAAACTATTGCTTATACGAAGTGTCATGTTTCATTTTATTTTGACACCTTACATGTTTAGTCCTATTTTTTAATTTAATAAATAATTATAATATTAATAACATGTTTTATATTATAAAATAATAAACCATGTTATATGTTTCACCCATTTTATGTAAAATAAAATCATCATCCATGAATTCAAGAAGATTACTACATCCATGAAATTATGTATTATATTTTCATCACTACATTTCATGGATGGTTGGAAAAATTGGTTTAATGGATAGTAATTATTTTTATGGAATTTTTAGGATTACAGAAATATAAATTGAATAACATATTAATAATGGTTAGAAAAATGAATTTTATAAATTCAATTTTCTAAAGTGAGCGTACTATGAGAAAAGTATTATAAATACTATGTAATAGTTTTTTATCCATCACCCCTTCTACAATCAAAATTAAATTATGATTTATAATTTTAATAAATTCTAAAAAAATATTATTCTAATGGTATTATGATTTTATAACAAAATCATTTCATAACCATCCATGAATTATGTTATGTACATGTCTGTTTTTGTCGTACAATCAATATGAAAATTCTATAAAATAATATCCTCGATGAATATGAGAACATAATTTTTGATAATATATGACATAAATAAGTAAATAATGACATTACATTGGTTTTTTAGTGGTAATATTAATATTGAAATAATTAATCAAGATACCAACTTCCCTTCAACAAAATTTCTTAAGCAGGAGCATAAATGATTTCACCATTAAGGATTATAACCAAAACTCAAATATAATGAAATCAAAATATTATAAATAATATAAAAGCATTGATGATAGTATCATGAATTATTTGATAATTTTTATCTATGGGAGAAGAATGAAGAAAATCATGGATATAATGAAATTTCTTCAAAACGATCAAAATTACCCACATCTGATATTTTTTATAAAACATTTTAAATTCATTTAATACAGGAGAACATAATAAGGGGATAAATGAAATTAATAGGGCCACAAAGTCATGTCCGTATAAAAAATTCAACCCCATTAAGTCAGAAATAAAAAATCATCTCATGATCCATGGGAGGCTTCCAAGAAATGTGTATATATCCAACTCAGGATTTTTCTGACCATGAAAGGTGAGAGAGTATGCCAACATGTTTCCTTCTCTCCATGTGTGAAAAATATACATACCCTTATAATTTTTAGAGTAAAATAATGCATTACTTTGTAGAAAAACCAATTAATTATATAAAAAATTATGGATAGAAATGTGAATATATATAAATTTATGATTTTTTATTGATATACAAGATATTGATGTTTATATTAGTATTTAAGAATTAAGAAATGAGTTTATTTATCTCATTTTAAAATACAAGATACATGTATGATTTTGTAAACCATTTTATATATATAATGTATACAATAAAAAATTGAGAAGTTATGTCATTAATTATCATATATTCATTTTAATTCATGTTAAATTTCATGCTCCATATTTATGGGGGCATCAAATAAAATGTTAATCATAACATAATTGTTGATTTTCTAAATTTATCTTCAAATAATGTTTATTTAGGTAATCCATCTATGGAATTTTTATTATTTATAAAAACCCACATAATTTTAATTTTTTATTTATTTTTTTTATTCCCCAAAGTATTTAATTTCCCATAGTATAATATTTTACCAAAATTATTTCTTGAAAGTGAAAATTAACCCTTATAATATTTTATGTTTATAGACTCCCATTTCCATGGTATAAATCGTTGAATTATTTTTCAAATTACCTTATTTATATATCAATAAATGAATAAGAAATTTTCTAAAACATAATTTTTGATAAAAATTAATAAAAATTTTAAAATTTTCAATATCTTTTATTTTTATCAAAGTGTTAAAATAATCTATTTTTAACTATTTTCATGTGGAAAATCATGCTATAATATTTTATTTCTATATTAAACATAATCCTTACAATTTCCTAGTTTCTAAAAGAAATTATACTTATCCATGTTTAATAAATAATTTTCATTGTGTATTGTTAATTTTAATAAAATTTTATGCTTGTTCCTTAATTCCAAGGTGGTTTTTGTAATGCTCCAAAAAAGTTTTTTTCACCTATGTCAACATAGTTTGACATATGTTTTCTACATTAGGGATATTATTTATATGTAACCATAATTGTTTTTCTATATATATATATATATTAGGAAATGTTATTTTATATCTGATTGGATATTCATCAACACATTTTTATTTCATAAAATCCATTGCGAATATACATATATTTTAATCTAATATTGTTTTCTTGTGAATTATATAGTATATATTCCATTGATTGAAGTGTGTTTACCTCGATTCCAAACTTCAATTAATTGGGGTAATTATTAAAAAAAATGTATAGCTATTATCTATATTATGTAAATTTTATATAATTCATTAAATAGTGAATACCTAAAATTTTATTTAGTGTCAATGTATAATCATTTATATTTTATAGTTTTATCATAATTATTGATGGAATTACGATTTTTCTCTTGTATGATTTTATCTAGAATGGATATTGAACCCATATTCGACCCATATGTTATTTATGATATGATGGAGATTTATTTTATGCTGAGCAAATATATATAGATGATGAGGGATTTGGCCATATATATATCTATAATACAATGGTGATGTTTGATATCTCATGATATAGTATGGCGTATACATAATGATTTTTTCAAAAAGGCGGGGGCATAATGTGTTTTTTCATACATTAATGCATGTACATAATGAGTTTCACCACAAAGATGCGGGAATAATGATTATTATAATAAGGATTAAAATTTTAATAAATTTTTCAACTTTCTATGTTGTATTTATTTTCAATATATGTTATATTCCATCTTCTTTCATATTTTCTTAGATATTATTCACTTTTATTATCCCATAATTCATGATTATTGATGTATTCTTCTTCTATTAGATAAAATTTATATGATTATTTGATATATGATAATTCAAGGATGTATATTTCTATTATCCCATTCAATATGACATTATTTATGATCGATGAATTATTTGGTGTGACTCTATTATGTATCATAATTATTCCGATATTCCCTTCTTAAGATCACCTATTGTTATTGATTGTTATCAATAATTATTACAATTTTAGAGATACTGAGCTCACTCCATTATTATTTTTCATTTTGTCTAGGTTTTTATGAGAAATGATATGTATGACGTGTCTATAATAATCATTTGTGTGGGAAATTTGTTGGAGATGTTGAATACTTATTATGAATTTTACAGGTTCTTATGTATTGGGTAAAATATGAATTAGTTGAAAAATATATAGGTTCTGATAGTTCGTATTTTTCCTTAATTAACGTATATTCTAAACCTAAAATTTCATGGTAATATATTATAATTAAATATTTTCTACAATTTATGAAATGATGAGATGCTCAAGTTCATTACTACCATTAATAGATCATCATAGATTAATAAGTATGAGAATAATTTTGATGGATAATATGTAATAAACCATGATTTATCTTATCAGTGAAAAAAATATCACATGTATTGTGACCTAAGTCCTTATGAATCCATGGAATAGGATAAAACTAGGTTTGGAATCCTCGAGTGTATGATTAAATTTTTACTATGTTTAAATCATTCATTTTGGGACTTATGTATTATTTTTCGGTTTATTATAAAAATGTTTAGAAATATCATTAATTTTTTAGTGGTTTATCTAGGCAAGGTTAATATTTCACTAATATAATGGGATAGAGATGACATTAGGAATCAGATACATTCTCATAAAGTATACAATAGTCAATTTCATTGGAAGAAGGTGGTCTAACAAGACTAGTAGGTACTTAGTTGTAATGTACCAGGTAACTCATAGGTCAATATAAATACCTTTTTATATACATATTTTTTTATTAATTTACCAATTTTTTATACATTTTATTAAATATAATATTATTTTTCTTATATTTATTTAAGAAATTAATGATTTATTTTCAAAACTAATGTTAATTTTTAATAAACTTAGTCAATGAAAAACATGAGATAAGAAATAAATATTATTGAAAAGAATATTTAGAACTTTTAGTATTTAATAGTCTATAAATAATTATTATTTATGGAATTAAAGAAATAAATATATAGATAAGGTTTATTTGAAAATAAGTTTTATTTCATAAAATTAAAATTATAATTACATATGTGTATTGTTAATAATATCATTAGAAATTTAGTTTTTACATTAATATTAAATATATAAATATATTACATAATGTTGGGTAGTAATTAACTCCTATTTTCTATGCTTTTGATAAAACCAAAAAATATATAAGATCACAAATCCATCGGAACATCACTTAATGGAGGTTATACATAATAAAAAATTTGTCCTATAAAAGTTCCCTACCCTAGGAAAGTGTGTACTAGATGTATGTAGACTTAGTGCAATTGTGACCCGAAAAAATCATTCTTATCCCACCTAATAAAACTCAAAAAAAGGAATGGAAAATTTTAAAAAAAATAAATAAAAAATAAAAATGGCTTATAAGAATTGTAAATTTTATTTGATATTAATTTATTTAGAACCAATTCTATTTTTCATTATAACCAGAAGATATCATAGATTACTAATAGATTAGAAAAGATAAGTAATCCTTACTAATTTATCATCTTCGAAAATAAGTATATATCACTAGCTATATAGAAATTATTTCCCACAAAATTTTCTAAGTTATATTTATTTAATTTTAACATGAAATATCCTGATATTTTAAAAGAAATATTATGTTTGATAACATACAACATATGAAACATAGAATATAAAAGAACCCCTAAATATTATTATTTATATATGATTGTTATAACCCAACTTTTGAAATGGTGGGTTTGAATATGATTAAATATATAATGATATGCATATATATATAATGTACCTTCACAATATATATTTATTTAATAATTCTTAGAAAAAAGAACATATTTTTTATTAAATATAATTTATTTTTTAAAAACATATTTTCTTGAAATGGGGTTTTTATTCATTTTTATGAAAAATAGTTATATTTAATTTCTTAAATTTTTATAAATTTTATATGATAAAAATTACATCAATTTTTAATCATCATATAAAAATTATCTTTGGGTGAAATTTTTTTATCTTTTTTTGAAAATATTGTTTTTTTCGATAAATATTGAAAAATACCACTTTTGTAAAATTGTTATTTTATTTTCCTTAAAATGTTTCATTATTAATTTAATTAAATATCAATGTAACATAATTATTATTTATTTATAAATAATATAATTAATATCATTTGGTTTATCATTATAAATTATTTTCTTATAAGTATATGTTTGTGCTTAAAAATGATTTTTCTAAAAACTATTTTTTTTAATATTATGAATTTATATTAAATGTTTTTTATAAAATTATAAAATTTAAACATTTAACAATTTAGTTAATTATTATAATTATTAGGACCAAAATTATTATATAATTCCATTTTATTTTTGGAAATAATGAACAGTATATTTAAAAGTTTTTGTTACCACATTAAATTGTTAATATGGTAATTAAAGATTAAAATAAAATGATAAGGTCTAAAAAATTATACCAATATAGAATTAACATTAATGGGTATTACATCTGGTTATATTAATATTCTGTAAATTACAAAAGTTTATTCCCAAGGACCGCAATAGTTTAGTGCCTTTGAAAACAAGGAACAAAATATACTAAATGTAGAAAGATCATCAATGTTTCCTACAATTACCACCCCCATTAGTAAATCCTGTTAATAAAATTATTCATAAACTTGGTAAAGGAAATATAATAAATGGGTAATCTCATATTCGTAGTAAGGGTACACAAGGGAGATGTATAATCATCACATGAGCAAAAGGGTATGGGAACATGAGAATAAAAAATGACAATCATACCCTTCATATCAATGATCATATACTTGAGTCATGGAATAAATATTTTATGTTAATGGATATGAATCATAATTTAATAAAGAGAATAATTAATGAAATCATATAAATGAAATAATACATAGAATTCGTGGTATACACAAAAGCATTTAAAATGATTTCTATAATAGTTAAGGAATCACTTGCAAGTACATCTATGTAGTGTGGATTTACTCCCCATTCCATCTTGGTATTAATGTTTCACTTCAATTATCATATTAATATTCAAGGATAACTCTCAAGAACATCATAGTGGACATAATCTTTTACAGAACTGATTTAACTCCCTGTTTTAGATAGGTCTATCTCTTGAGATATAAATCATTACCCAATTCATTAAATAGAGATATATGTCCCACCATATCATATTAATTAATAATTACAGCTTACACAAGATCATAAATAATCATATCATAAACCATCAAATGAAATGGGTATCATAAACATGATACTATATCATAAGCTTTAGAAAATTGACATGTTTCATAATCATTTCATCAAAGAATATACCATTAAAATAAGTAGGTTACATAAGAATATAAATTGGGAAAAAGAAATGTGTTTTTATTATAATTTAACCCACTAAAGAGAAATATTTTTCATAAACAACATTCCATCAATATGTCAAAAAATTAAAAGAAAGTGTATTAATGGAACATTGGGATCATTTCCCTAGAAAGGCATGAGTAACACAAATGAATGTCATCATAGGTGGGAAAAACATAAGCATAAATTTTATAAACATTAAATGAGAAAATAGTCCTTTATTATTTTATAATTTTTTGTAAACATAAAATCTATTGAGAACTATTTTCATGAAAATAAACATTAAAACTTATAGAGGAATCGTTGAAATAATTTTCAAAACAGTTTTCTTTGAGATCATATAAATAAATATTTAATTGTTTTGAAAACCATTTACCAAAAAAACATAAAAAATAATATCAAAAACATTTCAAAAACTAATTTATTTAAAATAATTTAAAAAACTAAAAAAAATTATTGAACACATTTTGAAAGTATTTTTTCTTGAAAAATTATAAAATAAGCTTCAGAACATTCAAAAATTATTTTCCTTTGAAAACACTTTGAAACATTATAAAGAATTAATGAAAAAAAATTTAGAAAAAATCATTGAAAAATTATTAAAGAATATTGAAGTATTTTTTAATATGGTTCTCTATGAAAATACATATAAAATTTAAAATTAATGCATCAAAACATTTTGAAAACCATTTTTCTAGAAAACTTATAAAAATAATTTTTAAAATATTTTGTAAATGTTTTTATTTGAAAATAAATAGAAAAAATATAAAGAATTATTGAAGATTTATGAAAAAAAAATTCTTTAAAAATATATAAAATAGTCACAAATCATTTTTAAAAAACATGTTTTTGAAAGAATGAAAATTTTCAACCGAAGAGAGAGAGGTAATGAGTAACATTCTTAAAAAAAATTCTTATTTATCTTATATACAAAAGAGTGGAAAATGACAAAAAATATATTAATATATCATTAATATCCATATTATAAAAATATTTATGAGTGATTTTGAAATATGTATCATATGTTTTCATCAATGAATGCATAATCATATACAATCTCGATAAACAATGAAATTGTTTCAATAAAATCTTTCCACATGGTAACATTGAATCATAAACCTCATGAAAAAAAATAAATTTAAATTATCTCAATATATTTTAAAAATAAGTATATTCATGATAAATCATTTTAAATGTAATTATATACACCTCCAAAAAGAATATAGGTGTATAACAAAACATTTGTCTCAAAGAAGAAAAATTGACACTAAATTATCTTACTAATTTTGTATCTTTTGAATGGTGAAAACACATGAAAGATATATAATAAAATGTATAAAAAAATATTTATTTATATTAATAAAATAATACATCCATGTTAATTATATGCACCACATATAATAAATATGAAGTGAACATGGATTGTTTGTCATGAAAATAAAAGTGATATGAAAAACCCCTTACCTAAAGTCTTGAATTTTTCCATACATGTTCATATATAATGTATAATAAATATAATTACATTATAAATCCTACAAATAACCATATTATTATATCTAATAACATATTTTTTTTCAATTTATATTACCTGTTTATTAAAAACTTAATCTTATTATTAAATTTCTGGAAATATTAGATTTGATTTTCGTATATGCTTTCACCTGATATTCTTGACCCTCTTTGTTTCCGACGCTTTCCCTAGGGCACGCACATCTATCTGTGGAGGACGTGCAGCTGTTTCCCCGCATTCCCACTTTCCAAAGGCGAGTGACATTCACTCCTTATTAAGGGACGTCTGCTCCTTGATCGAAATAGGATGATGGGATGTTAGTTCTTCCTTCCGTGGATTCCTCCTCGGAACTCGTCACCTAGTCCAGGTCTCCCTCGTAGATTTAATACGTTGTTCATGAATCTCATTTCCGATGCCATATATTCTTGGATGCCGGTTAATTAGACTATTTCCGTCAAGACTTCCAATAGGGTCTTGACATGGTAGCGACCTTCAGTCGGAGTAGACGACAACATCAGGCATGTCAGGTCATATCTGGGTGCATGGACATTGGGGAACCTGTATTATTCATCATGAGAGGGCATCTCAAGGGTGCATAACCCGAGGCATCCCACGTTGAGTGCGTGGAATCATATGCCATAGGCATGTACCCTAGGATTTCCTCAGCTTCCATGTTTAATACAGGGTATGTAGCATGTTTAATGTCTTGCGAAGATAGTTACGCCAAAGTCGTTCCGTCCGAGGTTTTCCTCAGGCATCTCATGTTTATCACGAGGTAGGTCGTGAGTTTAACATATTTCGGAGACAAAATAAGGGTGATCAGAACGTCCCAATGAGATGGATCGAGGGTGGTGTGCCCCATAGAGGGGAGATGTCACACCATAATGGCTGATCTGAACACCACTGAGGGCGGATCATGGGAAGTGCACCCCAGGATGGGGTAAAACATGGATTACTATTGGTTGGGATTGAACCTCTTGGAGGTTTCCTACGTACCCTGTGTGGAGGACAGGGATCAAAACCGACGTAGTTCGGGATGGTGCCAGTGAAACGACGTGAAGGTGGACCTTGGCCCGATGGATGTCGTCAGCGAACCGATGTGAAGGTGGACCTTGATCCGATGCCTCAGTGAATTGACGTGAAGGTGGAACATGGTCCAGATGGTGTGGGTATTACACACTAGGCTGCCAGGGTGTGGATGAACTGTCATGAAGAAGGTCGGAGTGACCAACAGGTGGTGGACTTGAACCTTTGAGAGGCTTCCCATGTACCATGTCATGACATGGATCAATGAACACGTAGTTCAGAGGGGCTTCATCGGTGAACAAACATGAATGTGAATCCATGGGTCCACTTGGGTGGTGGCCTTGAACCAATGGAAGGCTTCCTATGTACCATGCCTTGACATGGATCAAAGACCTCGTAGTTTAAATGATGGAATTCGTCAGTGAACCGACGTGAAGGTGACCCTTGGTCTAATGAGAGATGGGATTGATCCTCAGGGAGGCCTCCTACGTACCACGCCTTGACAAGGATCAAAGACCTCCTAGTTCAAAGGGTTTCTTCGGTGAACCGACGTGAAGGTGAACTCGAGGCTCTACATGTGGTTGGTGTCAGCGAACCGACGTGAAGAAGGGACCTTAGTCCGATGGGAGATGGGCCTGAGCCTCAAGGAGGCTTCCTACGTACCATGCCTTGACTTGGATCAAATTCCCCATAGTTCGGGTTGGTCACAACGGCTTTCCGTCAGATTGGAATGCAGTTTAGCGTCGTACTGGACGAGGATGAACTCGACGTGAATAAATGATGGGTGGGATTGAACCTTAGGGAGGATTCCTATGTACCATGCCTAGACATGGATCAAAGACCTCGTAGTTAAAATGATGGAAGTCGTCAGCAAACTGACATGAAGGTGGACCATGGTCCAATGAGGGATGGGCTTGAACCTCGTAGTTCAAATGATGGAAGTCGTCAGCGAACCAACATTAAGTAATGTTGGTTTTAACACATTTATTGTAATTAAGTTTTATTAGTTTCACTAATATTTTCGGTCAAAAACATAGTTGTAATTATTATAAATTATAAATAATTATGAATTCAAATATTTGGTAAAATTATCAAAATTCGTGTCACAGATGCGGACAAAATTAATTTCATGCTAATCTCATAGAAGAGATGACAAAGCGAGTTTTTAGAGTAAAAATGTCCAAATGTTATCTAAGTTTTTATATCTAAATATAATGTTAAATTGTTTCCAATAATATTAATTGATTTAAATTATAAAAGAGTTATATAATTATACATAAATCATAATTAAAAACAATAATAAATTATATAAATAAATTGGGTGAAAATGTAGTTTTGAACTAAAATTCAATATTATTCACTATTTATCAAAATATGAATGTTATCAAAAAAGTTAAAAAAATTCTCCCAATGTAAATTTTAATATTTGATTTAGAAAATTATAGATATTTGGGAAAGTAATTTTATTAAATTTTCATAAATTATATTCAAAATTGGTTCACCATTAAAATTTAGTAAAATTACCTTTTAGAAAAATACATGTTTTTATTCATAACATTGGGATTTTTATGATATTATTATTATAAAATAAATTGGATGATTATCAGATATATCTATCTAATATAAAATATATAAATTATATTGAAGACATTAATCAAATATTTTTTTTATTTATTGAGATACAATTATGTTTGTACATAGAAAAATGGTTTTCTTAAAAAAGGAATTTATTTAATTTAAAATAGTTCTTACATTAATTTATAGTAATTGATTACCACATAATTAATTATATAAATATGTTAATATCATATTTTTATAATTTAACTAATTTTATGCTTGATGTCCATTTCAATGGATAGGTGGCCGCTATAATAATATTTTACTAATCATATTAATAGTATATAGTAGATCTGTAAATACATGGCCTTGAATGTTTATAAAGCTATCAAAGGGACTTTGTATTGTTTGTAACACAATACAAAACAAATGGATTCATGTAATTTATGATAATCTAATTTTTGCGTGTAGGGAAATATTAACATGGTGTTGGGAATAATTTTACTCCAATATAGTTATTTAATAAAAACATATATTTAGTATTGGTTGAATGAAAATTATAGAAAATATTACATTAATTCAAAAATAATAATTACCAACCAATATGGGTGTTACATTATCCACCCATAAAATGAATATCACCCTTTAAATTCATCTATTTTATTAGAGTTTTTAAACATTGAAGTACTGATCATAGAAACTCACAATATAAAAATGAATACTAAAACTTCCATTAAAATGGGAATTTTAGAAACATGACGGTTACCCAATGTAACTCAGAACTTGGTTTCCAAATGTGAGAACATATGTGGAAAGTGAAAGTAAGGACATGTAAGATAAATTTAACTATTAACTTCTAATAGAGAGTGATAGAGAACATGGTTAGTAGAAATTTAACCATCAAAACACCATAACCTAAAGAGGCTTGAAAAGGTTGTTGATATCATTAAAAATTATGATATCTTGTCCAAATTTCATTTCAAGAAACATTTTCATTTAGTATAGTAATTTTCATTAAATTATATACTTAAATTATTTCAGGATAAGAATAGCCTTTTTTGTCCATTGATTAACTTCCACTTCATCTCTTATTCCAATAAATTAAGGTGAATTTTTCATTAAAACATTAACAGATCATGAGATCCACAAATATAGTGATAGGTTGTCCAATATGACTTTATCATATAGAAAATGTTAACAAAAGTTATCTAATATGAATAAATCACAATATAGCGAGATAAAAAATTTAATCTCAAAATCCTCAACTATATTATAACAAAAACCATTCTATAAATGGTTAACCCTACAACCCTTTCGATAGATAGAAATAAAAAACATTAAATATAATGTCATCCAATTTAAAAAAACATATTTTCATTGTTCCCAAATATATCATAAAGTATCTCTTGGTTATATCATACCAATCATGTGTATAACTTTACAATGTATTCTGTGGAAACATGGTAATAAACTTACATATCAAAAAAGTTATTGAAAACGTGCATGTTTCTTTATTTCAAAGTTTTTTTATATATTCATTAAATCCAAAAATGATGTAAACTTCATCAATTATAAATCAAACAACTTGTCAAAAAATCTTAAATTTATTCTAAGGTAATAAATATCATTAAATTTACAAGTTCATATCAAACATATCTTTATCCAAACATAATTACCATAACATAAGGAATATATTAAGCAATGTCTTTACCTTAATCATGTGTTTCATATGAACATACCATTTCCATTAAATCGCTTTTCGATTCTATCTATGACATTCAACATATTCTTTTAAATCCTTATATGAAACATAAAATGATAAATAATTATATAAGTTTCTATTAATAATTATTAAATACAAAAATATAAATACATTAGTCCTTCCAATTTAATTATTGGCATGTGATAATTCCTTTTTTGGTTATGAATTATATTCTTATTTCAGGTCATAGAATTGGTTAATGCTCGTGTTATCCAAAGTTAAGACATTAAACTCTATAACAATTCATCACTATATGACCCTTTTTCACACATAGATAAAATATTTCTCTCAATTTGAGGAATCCCTCTAGGTTCTTCATCCCCACATCTAGATAAGTCAGAAGAAAAATATCTTTTCCCCTATGCTCCTTACCATTAGAAAGTATAAAAAATTCCATATTCTTCTTATTCTATGTGTTAAGAATATCATAGAAGGTTACATTTTAAATCATATATCATGATAAACGATTCATCATAATTTTGGTATCTTATTTTATAGTCATTTACCAATTTAATTATGAATAATCAATATATTTTTCATCATATTCAATGTTAATCCAGTTCATTTTGGTTCCCTCCATTGAATAAACCCCAAAATCTTTGTGTCGGAAACACTTATCACAGTATAAATATATATAATCATGAAAACTTACTTATAGGATAACTAACTCCTGACACCTACATTTCAATCTATGTCACTTTGTACTTATCAATAGATACATCCCTAGACATATTCAAAGATATAATATTAAGTATATGACTAAAATTTTCTCATCCTAATGTCCAATTTTTGATTAAAATTTAATTTGATACCAAATATATAAATCAAGGAATATTATAAATGGATATTACATTAGTTTAGATTAATATTCATTACATTATTAATTTACATTCATGAGGCCCATAAACTATTACTATATTTGGAAACATGGAACAAAATCTACTAACATGGTAAGATATCATCAATGTTTCCCAAAAATATGTTCCCATTTAGTATATCTACTTATAAAATTTCTTCATAACCTGGGGATTGAAAACATAAGAAATGGGTGTGCTCATATTTTTATCAATGTAAAAAAAAGATATGTATTAATAACATGATCATAAGGTTATAGAAACATGTGAAAAACATTTTATGAACTTACCCTGCTTATTAAAGATCGTATAGATGAGTAATGGAATAAATATTGGTAGTTCATGGGACATGAGTCATAAATGAAGCAGGATAATAAAACATGAAATTATAACATAAGAATAAGACATAGAATTTATGTTTGACACATAAGAAAATTAAATGATTTCCATAGTAGGCAAGGCATTACTACCAATGCCATGTTTTTAGTATGGGTTCACTCCCTATATAATCTTAGTGTAAAAAGTCCTTTACATAAATGAGTTCTCTCCCAATTTTCCCCACGTCTATCACACGAGTTATAAATCATTACCCAATGTATTAGAGGGAGATATAGGTGTCACCCATATTTGAATGAAATCATACAAACATGTTCCACATGATCATAATCAATCATAACCTAATCCATGAAATAAAATGGTTATCCTAACAATGTAACCATATCCTAATATGTGGAAAAGAGATAAGTTTAATAATCATTTCAACAAAGCATAACCCATAAAAAGAATAGGGTTTCATAAGAATATATCCAATAAAAGGGAAATGTGTTTCATAAAGATATAACTGATAGAAGAGAAATTGGTTTCAAAATATCATGACATCAATATATAAACCATTAAGAGAAATAATATGAATTCAACCTTTAGATCATTTTCTATATAAAAGGATGAGGATCACCAACAGATGTCATCTTAAGTGGAAATAAATTTGGAAATATATTTTGAATCCATTTCATGAATAAATTATATTTTCTTATTTGATAAATTAAATTTAAAATATAATACCTTCTGAAAATTATACTCTTGAAAATAATCTTGAAAAAGTATAAATGAATCTTTAAAAACTATTGGAAATCATTTTTCATTGAATAAATATAAATAAATATGAAAACAATTTGAAAAACGTTTTCAATAAAAGCTTATAAAATAATCTTAAAGAAATTTTAAATATAATTTATTTGAAAATACATTAAAAAATAATATATAATTCATGAAAATATTTTGAAAACATTTTTCATTGAAAACTTATAACAGAAACATGATAACATTTTGAAAATATATTCTTTTGAAAATAATTTGAAAAATTATAAAGAATGCATGAAAACCTTTTAAAAAATCATTTTAATAAAATATTATAAAACAATCATGAAAAAATTTTGAAAATATATTTCACTAAAAATACTTTCAAAACATATAAATAATGATTTCGTACATTTTGAATGCCCTTTTCTTAGAAAATATATAAAATCAGATTGAATTTTTCTGGAAAATATTTTTCCATGAAAATAATTTGAAAACTTATAAATAATTACTAAAAAATATTTAAAAAAATTCATTTAAAACTAATAAAAAATATTGAAGACATTTAAAAAACATGGTTTTGAATGAACATATATTCTCAACTGAAGAGAGTGGTAAATGAAAACCATATTAAAAACAAATAATCAATTATCCTATGTACAAAATATTATAATAACGGTAAAAATACATTGTGATATCATGAATAACCATAGGAGAAGAAAATTCATGCAAGTACTCGAAATATTTATCATAAGGTTTCATTAATTAATGCATAATCACAAATAATCTTAATAAATTATGAGATTTTTGTAATAAACCTTTACCAGTTGGTAACATTGAATAACAAAAAATATGTATGAAATTGAAATTAAATTTATCTCAACATTCCATGATTAAAATGAGCTTCAGGATAATAAATTTTAAATGGTAGTCTATACACATCAAAAAATAGTATAGGTGAATAAAAAATAAGTATATTGGAGAAGGAAAATTGAGACAAAATTATTTTACTAATTTGGTAACATTTGAGCGACAAAACCCCATGAAAGAGAGATTATAAATTATACAAGTAAATAATAATAAATTTATGTATAATAATAATATAATACATCCATGTAAATTATAGGCACCACATATAATAAATAGGAGGTGAAAATGTCTTCTGTCTCATGGAAAATAAAAGTGAGATGACAAAACCCCCCACCTTATGTCTTCACTTTCTTCGTACACATTAAAAACTCATGAATAATAAATTCATGTGTGTTATAAATACACCAAATAAAAATATTATTATATCTAATACCTTATATTATTTGGTTATGACTTCATATTACCCATTTATTAAAAACCCCATGTTAATGTTACATTTCGGGTAATATCCATTTTGTTTTTCGTATTAGTTTTGACTTTCTATTATTGACCCTCTTATTTAGATCTTGATTTAATTATTTTAATATATTAAAAAATTACATAAATATCATTTTTATTAATTATCTAAATATTTATAAAACACTATAAGATATATAAATATGAAATTTAATACACTGTTCAAGGAGACGGTAGGTCATATATACGCAAGACTGGTGTTTCTATATTATTATTACACTGAAAGAAATAAAATAAATAAAATATATGTGTATATATATAATACAATTATATAAAAATTATTATTTATTATTTAATATATTCATTTACTAAACCCAAATTTAATACAATACATGTACAGTGTGAATGAATGACATCTCTTTATGCAGGTGGTTGTCCACACTACGATAAATAATGTTATCATAATTATAAGAAAATAAAAATCATGAATGTTTTTGTTATATAATAATTCCAAAATCATAAATACATCATAAATATCACATATATAATACAACAATATAGTTACCATTATAAGTCATACCATTTTATGCGGTAAAGGAAAACAAACAACATCGTTTCATGAGGCGGTAGTTCACCTTACGCAAGAATGGTAGGTTCGTTAACCGTTAGATTGATATGTGAGTAAGTGTAGGTATGAAACTTATAATAAAATAATATAAATTTATTTTTTATAATGAGGTTTTTATATAAGACTGTAATAAAAATATTTGAGGATCTGAATAATGAAAATAAAACAAAAGTGCTTCTGAAAATATGTTACATCCTTTTTGAGTTAGTCTTTTTGGTTATCACCAAAGGGCTTACTTTGTTGTGTTTATACCCAAGGTGAGAATTTTATATCAAGGTGAAGGGATTTTTAGAGATTATTTGTAAAATTTTTAGATTATTCAAAGTGGATAAGGATTTGTGAGATTGTGAGGAGGGTGATTACCCCTTTATAGAGGAGAGGAGTGACATAATTATAAATTTTAAAAGGTAAACACTATTGAGAAGTCTTCATTACATCATTTGCCTCAAATAATTTTTCATATTACATAAAATATGGAAATTAGACTAAATATATCCACAAATATGTCTTTTAGACTTGTTTATATGTCATTTGGCATCTTAAAATTAAATTTTAACAGTTAAGTAATTTTATTTCTAGCTTAATCACTGTAATTAATTTTAATTTCTCTCACTAATATTTTTGGTCAAAAACTAATTTGAATGTATTATAAATTATAATATTTTATGATGATATGGAATTAATTCATCCAAATTATAATCACAGTAGTTTTAGTTATTAATTTAATTATAATCCTGTAGATGTGATGAAAAAGAGGGGTTTGAAGGTAAAAATGTTCAAAAGGTTGCTATGTTTTTATATCTAACATTAATATGAATCATTTTCCAATGAACAAAATTGGATTTAATGATATAAAATTGATCTAATTTTAATTAAAACTAACTAAAAACATTACTTAACTATATATAAAAATTGGATGAAAATGCAGTTTTGAACTAAATTCATTTTTATTCGCTATTCATTAAAATATGAAAGTGCTTAGAAAAACACAAAAATTTAACCTGAAGTAAATTTTGATATTAAAATTTACAAAATTAATTTTATTTTACAAAATAATAAATATTAAAATATCAGAAATTATATTTAATATGGGTTATCCATTAAAAGGAAATACAATTATCATTTAAATAAATACATCTTTTTATTCATAACATTGAATTTCTTATTATATTATACCTATATAATATTTTGGACGAGTATAAAATATATTTACTGAATAAATAATATATTAATTATATTTAAAACATTAATAAAATGTGGTTTGTTTAATTTCTTGAGATAAAATTGTGTCTGTACATATGTAAATAGTTTTCATAGAAAAGTAATTTCTTTATTTTTAAATTGTTCTTACATTCACTTCTACCGATTGATAAACAACGGATTAATTTTATAAAAAGATGAAATTATATATCACAAATTTATTTAATATTATTTATAACGTCCTTTTAAACATCTAGGTGTTAGCTATAATAATTTATTATTAATAATTTTAATAGTATATTTTATTTCGGTTAAAACGTGACCTTGCATGTTATGTAAGCTATTGAAGGGAATCACTATTGAGTGTAGCACAATAAAAAAAGTTTTACGTGTACCGAAGGTTAATATATGTATTTAATGTAGTGAAATATTAACATGGTGTTGTCTATGAAGTATTTAAAACATATTTCTTTTATAAATAAAATTATATTCAGTGTTGCGTGAAATGAATAATATCAAACAGATTAAATTAATTTGAAACCAAATATTTCAAAAAATTTATAGCTGATACCAAAATAACCCCAACACTTACGTTAATTTTATTGGATGATTATATCTCATACTTAATAATTTAACTTTGTAATATATGGCCCGTTATTTCTATTTAGACATGATTTTAACCATTATAATATTTTTGTGATATAAATCCCAAAATTCAACACTCTTGATTTTAATAACTATAATATTTTAATGTAATGATAAATAAAAGATATGTTCAGTTTAAAAAAATTATTTTAAATGTAATTTTTTTTTTATCATGGTAATTTATATTTAATTTTTATCATTAATTATTTACCTTTAAATCTTACGTAATGGCGACGTGGTAATTATTTTATTAAAAAACTAAGTGATATTAAAAAAATTAAAAGTAAAATAATTTGAAATAATTATTGTGATAAATAAATTTATTGTATAAATATAACATATTTGGGTCTTTTAAATTTATTATATTCAAATTATATTTTTTCCATTATGTTATTGAATTCAACTAAATAAATAGTTCTAAAATTGATATAAAACAAATTTTATAGTAATGAATTTCTTATTAAATTATTTAATATTCATATAGATTAAATCGTAAGAAAAATTAATGGTATATAGTTCATGAAATAAAAAATGTCACATCTATTTGAAAATTTTATGTTTATATTAACTATAACAACCCCATAATTGTAAACATCATTAATATAGATATAATTTTCAAAACATTTAATGAATGGTTATAACAAAATATACTGGTAAAATGTAATCCAAATATTTAAACATTTTATTTTATGAAAATATCTCTACCCATACTCATATTATATTCTAATTTTATCAATTTAAATTGATTTATACAAGAAATATAAATTAAATTAATTTAATGTTTTATGAAATTCCAAGAGTGCTTGTCCCCTCTCTTTTAAATGGGAACCTATTCTTATCATTTCTTCACAGTTCAAAAACCATTTTATTTAGTAAATATATTTCAAAAAATTAATAAAATACCTCCCAACATTATATAGGTCTTATTATGATCATAATATCATCTTTATAGGGATTAATTTTTACAGAAAATGATGTTATCTGTATAAGAGGTATAGTTCTCAACCTATAATTATTGTTTATTTCTTCTTCCATCTCATTAAAATATTATTAAACCATTATTAAATAATAAACTCAGTATATTTAATATACTAATAATTTTTTATGTTAATATTAAAACCAATATCGATATTTTCTTCCATTAAATGGAAAATGAAACCACTATTTGTGCATATAGTGGACTACCGTCTCACGAACAGATTTTTTTCCATCACGACATCTCACGGATGGTTATAACGATTGGATTAATGATTATATATTATATTAATTATATATTAATAATTATTAATTTATAATATATCATTTACTATTCAACAATTAAATTCAGTGAAATATGTTAACATTGTTCATGCATATGTGTGAACTATTATCTCTATAAAGTGATTTGATTCATTTTTTATCACCACATCACATTGATGATATATAAAATTAAATTTTGAAAAATAATATTTTATTTAAGATATTATTATCATTTTTAATTATAAAATAATACTTTCATTTTTTTCAAAATGATATTTGTAAAATGAAAATGATACTTATTTGTATATATGACCCACCATCCTCATGATTTTATAGTAGTTCATTTTCTATTATCATTATACTTGATTTCATTAAAATTATAATTGATTTTTGAAAATATAATTATTTCTTGATTATAATTATAGATATTATAGGTCTATGAACACTTTTGACTATGGTCAACAGGTTAAAGACATTTTGAAATTATGAACCAAACATCCTCAAAACACTTAACGTGGACATAATGGATTATGTAATTAAATATGTCATTGTAATACATTGAAAAAATGGTTTAATAATCAAGTATTAATAATTTAAAAAGTTTATTAAAAAAATAATTGGTATAATATTATTATATAGGAGTTAAATTATATATGTGGAAGGTTCAGACCCTCTATAAGGGATTTTTTCGCAATTTTAATTGATAGATGCATATTTTGTTTCTATGAAACTAATTTATTCTCTATGGTTTATAAGAAATTTTTTAAAATAATATATCATGAAACCTTCATGAATAGTTGTATTTTAAATTGTAACATTAAATATCCCATCTATAGGTATTTGAATTCAATGTTACCATGTGGTAAAGGGTTACATTACTCAAATTCCTTTCATTAGTTTATATACATTCTTCATTGAAATTGTTATGAAATTATTATATGCGAATTGATATATAAATATTTTTTGTACTAAAATTTAATTTATTTATTTATTGAAATTAGTTACACATAATCACTCCATTGATTTATTATCAATTAAATGATATGATTTTTGTAATGGTTAATCATCTCAAATTTCCTATCCTGAGGACATATATTTATGATATGTACCTATAATCTTTTATAAAGTGCATATAATTAGCCTATATCAGGATATATACTAAAAATATTTATTTTCATGATATTTAATGTCTCATTTGATATTATGTTTTCACAGGATATAAGATTGATAAGTTACAAAGTTGAAATGTATTTATATAATAATCTCAATTAATTTCAATATAGTTCATGTTCAAGGTTATTTTAATGGAAATAATGTTCCATTTTTTCAATAACAAAATATATTTTATTCCTTTTTTGTTATGAATTTGGGTTTCATTTCAATTTTCCATTTCTTCTCTTATTTATAAATGAAACACTAATAATGTTGCTTAAAATTTATATTGGTCTGGTGCCTTCATTAAGGTCAGGAATATTTTGATTCCATATCAATGTTTTTGAAATTTTTTTTATCAATTTTCTTTTCAAAAGATAAATTATTTCCTAAATATATTTTACATTATAATTTACCCCCTTTTAGTAAGGCATTATAAATAAAATTTTATAATGTATTCCAAATGGGTCACATAATTTTATCTTTAAGAAATGTTTTAAAAAAGTATTTATTTTTATCATTTAAATCATGATAAAAAATTTACACCATCATGTCCATTATTTTCTTTAAATCAAACATTATAATATTACAAGGATATTTTCAAATAAAATTATTTTTACAATATTTAGTTAATTTTCAGTTTTAAAATTTTATTTTCAATTTGAAGATGTTATTTTTATAAATTATGATTTTAATAATAATTTAATAGTATTTCAATTCCTCATTGTAAATAACCATGGGTGTTAATTTTGATTTACTATGGTTATTTTGTTTTGATACTATGCTCATTATTTTTATAGATGGATTATTATTTTTTCAAATATATTTTTATAGAACCCATTTATTTTCCATTATTTAAACAATTTATGAAAGCAATAAAGTATTTTCACTAGTTTTATGAAGAAATGGAATCTATATTTAATTTATTCATGTAATGGATCCTAGAAATTATTTTATATGATGGTTTATTTTGTTATAAACCAAGGACAAGTTTTTCTATGATATACCTTATATTCATTAGAAATTAATTATGTTGGAAGTTTACCATGATGGTCATTACAGGTGTAACCATTATGGTTATTTCAAGTGTAATTGTGATAGTTACTCCAAGTGTGACTGTGATGATTAATCCAATTATAACCATTATTTTTACTCGATATATATTTGTGATATGAAGGTATTATATGATAAATAAAACTTTTTATTATTCATTCATTGGGGTTTTTACATAAATATAATGTTTTCAAAAGATAATGTAATGAGATTATGTTTAAAGAAAAGTATTTTCTAATACTTTTATGTTAAAAGATATAGGTTTTTAATGATTTCATTGATCAATATTGACATCACATGTCTCATAATTCATTATTCCTATAAATATTTCATTTTGAAATCATATTTACTTGTTCGATGACTAATTATAAAGGTAATGGTTGTATTAAATTCGTTATTATATGATCATTCACAATGTTTATGTCATCATACTCTAATGTTCCTCTTATTCTCCCTAATGAAATTAAATTTTGAATACTTAATTTTACCCCTAATGGGCATTTGAGCTCACCCTTATTAAGTTTCCTTTTCCCCAAGTTATGTGGAATGATGTTAATTTAATTTTTATTATAAAGGTCTCATGAGTATATAATTTTTTGTTATATATTAATTAATTAATATGAAATACAAAAATTAGGGTGTAAGTTCAAAAAATGATAACATAATGATGGGGGTATTGTTATATAAGAGTTTTCCTGATTATATAATACTCCAAAACTAAAATGGACTTTGGGTATATAAGTGATCCAATAATTTATTTTGTTTTTGTAAGTTTTTTATGAATAAAATTGGGTCATAATTATCAATATCATGCAGGAAATGTAAATTTTATGTTTTAATCACCAGATTTGTGATTATGGGTTTAGGTAATCAATGGTTATTATTATAGAAGGATTTATATAACATTAGTGATCATGTTTTTTTCATTTGAGGATATCTTAGGAGTTCTAGATGTCTTCGTGGGTTTATAATTTTGAGGATGATCATAAGTTAAAAATTTCCAAAACCAATTTTGAGGCTTCATGTTGTGAAATTTTAAAGTGACTAATTATATTTTGGGTGACATTTTATTGGGTTGAGGTATATTTAAAATTTATGTTCAACATGAATTATAATTTTAGTAAAATTATACTACACTTCTGGGGATATAATCTAAAAGGTAATAGATAACTATTGAGGTTCAAAATAATCATTAATGCTATTATTTTGAAAATATGGTTATATATATATGGAAATAATCAAAATATCTAGAATATTATATGACTAGGATATATATTTTCTTGGTATGAGTCTATATGAATGATTGAAGTTATTCAAACAGAACTATTAAATTTTTCTTATAGGAATGTCTTATCAAATCTATTTAATTTTCTGGTTTAATTCTTGGTGAAGAATAGTCTAATGAATTTTAAATATAATTGTTTATGGAATTATTTAGTTTTAAATTTGTGCATTACTATTTAATTTTTTGATGGTTTATTCATTTTTGGAATTATATTAGCTTTTGATAAAAAATTTTGTTTTTTAATGTATAATGATAGGAGGAATAACATATTATCATTTTTTGGGATTATGTGATTTGTTATAAGTTTGTTCTAGTTCTTCATGCCTAAAAAAATCATTTTGAATACTCATCATTTAGGAAAATATGAGATTATTTTGGAAATTGATTAAAGGATGAAATTATACTTGGAATGTAAGTATATTTCCTTGATTCTTTAGTATATATAGTAAATTATTTACTCAAATATAGGAAAATGTTCTTATAAAAAACATATAATCACATTACCATTTTTTCTAATGATTTTATGGTATTTTTCAAATCACTGTGGTTTAAGGTTTTGTGGTTATTATCATTATCTTGGTCATTCACTTTATTGTGGTCAATGTTCTCTAGAACACATCATAAATATTTAAACATTATTTTTTTCTTCCATGTAAATATATTCACATCTCACAAATGTTATCCTATTTGGAAACCTGGTAATATTTTATTCGAAATGACCATCACACATATCTATACCTCTTCTTTAGAGGATGTTTTATTAAGCCTTTTGTATGTGGGAAAATAAACAAGGGTTATCAAAATTGTAATCCATTGAATATAAAGAAAATGATAAAATTTAAAGAATTAATTTTTTAAAATGATGCTGAATTTAATATCTGAATATTTTAAAAGAAATAATATGTTCGATATAGTACAAGATACCGAAAAATGAACTTAAAAGAACATTGCAATATTATTATTTAAATATCATATATGTAAACTAGTATTTTAATTTGAAGTTGTCAATGGAAATAAAAAAACTCTAAAAAATATATATGAGGCCCTAATTAGTATTAATACACTTATTAATTCTTTGGAAATAAGCACTAAATTTTTATTAAGACCATTTTATTCATCAATCAATCATCATCATTCAAAATGTCTTTTATATATTTTCATGAGAAAAAATTAAAATTAATGACTTTATATATAAAAAATTTTATTTGATAAAAATGATATTATTTTTCAAATAATCATATTCATATTATCATTATGTGAAATTTTTTTTATTTTTCAGAAAATTTGATTTTTTGGAAAATAATGACAAATATTGATATTGGTCATTGTTTATAATCAATACGGGGGTAAATTGAGTTCCAATTATAATTGCTGTAAAAAATCATATGATTAAAATCCACAAATTCAAAATATCCCAGTCAATTAAGGTAGTAGAGATATAAATGTTTAATTGCACAATAAGTTCCTCTAAGGCTGGTTAGTCCTCAGTTGAATCACTGTAATCCCTAATTCAACTTTTAAAATAGGTTTATTGAATTAAGCACATATAAAGACTAACCCAAACTAACTATTAGAGTGAATGTAAAAACAATTTTATATTTTTGAAAATATAAGAAGCAGATAAAATAAAATAGAGTACTTGAATATTAGCACAACAATGTAAACAAGATTTTCAGTCTCAAGCTGAGACCTAATCCTCTCCACTTGGTGATCATCTGACACAATGTAATTTATATAAATAAACTTGATACACAACCTATATCAGGCTTTACATCAGTTTTTACAAACATTCCAGGTTCTACAACCTCTACCTCAGTTCTATATGGGAAGACTAGAAACCAAGCCACACAAGGCTAAATCCACAGTTATGTGTGGGAAACAAGAGTTGAGAGTGTTTTGAGTGGGGATTTTTAGTATCCCCTAGTTAAATCACAAGAAAAAATGTGTGTGACAAACACACACTACTTCGAAATGTAAAATAAGAAACAGAATAGATCTAATGAAATTAAGGTTGAGTTTAGAATGCTCTATGTGTTTGAAGGTCAGCTCAGGACTTCTTGGAGTTAAGGAAATTAAGGTTTTGTTCTTCTCTAAAAGTTACCTAAAAAATAGAGTGTTGCAACATTCAGGTACTGGCATCCAGGTACAGAGATGTCTAACTTCATGGTACAAGGGTTCCTTGAACCAAAATAGTATAGCCTTGAATATTTTCTTCAAAATGATCTTTGTGAAGCTCTTGGATTTTTAATATAAGAACTGTTTTTCTTCTTGTTCTATAGCTCTATCCGATGTGGTCTGGGTTTTTTAGCATACACTTACTACACACCCTTTTTTTAGATCATTCTCCCTTTTTAGTTCCCAAAATCCAACAAAGGGAATGATCAAACCATGCATGGTCTTCCTAGTACCTCGTACGATTTCCAGACATTTCGGAAAACAATATTAATTAATATCAGATGCATTAAGTCAATAAAATATGACTGTTATGGTAATATTAAGAAAATTTGACAAATTATAATATTTTTTATTAGTAGACTGGTAATGGTAGCCTGTCAGTCTGTAGCATCTTCAACAACATGCTTAATCAACAGTAGACTTCCAACAGTAGGCTTACCCCACGGTATACTTCACCAATGGTAGACTTGTCCAGCGGTAGACTTGTCTAGAAGTATACATTACTAGAGATCTCTTCCAAAGTAGAATAATTAATAGTAGACTTCCAGTAATAAGTATTAAAGTGGAATTCTAATAGAAACTCTTTGTAACGACAACCTTGTCACAACAGTAACCTATCACATTGACTCAACATCTATATACTTCAGTAAGTACTCCAATGGTAGGATTTACAACAACTACCTTGTACTAGTGACTTCCAATAGTAACTTTATTACTATATCTCTTATAATGGTAACAATCATCAGTAAATTCTTCAATGGGGATCTTTTCACCAATGACATCAAGCAGTATGTTATTGAATAGTAACCTTGACAATGACCCATACCAGTGAACATTCGACAGAAGTATCTTATTATTAACCATTACTATGAAGCTTTTATACTGTAAACTGATTATAATAAAATCATGAGCTTGAATATACATGCTTTGTACATAATAAAAACTATAAAAATATGATCATATAATTTATATATCATTATAAAGGAAGGAAAAGATTATTTAGGATTATCAAAACAGGTGAGTCCAACAATCTCCCCCTTTTTGATAAACACAAATTATGCCACTAAAAATTATGATAGTTATAATGTTATCATAGATGATGAATATCAGAGGTATGTTAATAAAATAAATAGGTGTTACAGATAATCCTATCACACATAAATTACACATGTAGTAGCATAGATTAATGTGATATGGATATTGAATTACTTTCGTTGTATTTTCTCTACATTTTTTTATTTGAAAAAATAAATACAATAAGAGACAAAAGAACATATTTGTAAAAATGAAAGAACATTACATGATTCAAAGCGAATTGTAAAATCCCTATCAAAATATACAACCACAATCAATCCACACCCAAAATAGGTAATGAATCCTTCCCATTGGAAGAAGAAGGGGCATGGTCTGTAGGTGGAAGTGGAGGCTGAGGCTGAGGGATAAAATCCTCGATGGTAAGAGAAGCTTCACCAGAAGCTTCAGTGTATTTGGAGGGAGTGACTATTTGGTGAATCATTTTAGTCATGATTATGATTCCTTGAGTAGGAGACATAATAAGAGCAAAACTGGCTGAGGCTAAGGTTGTGGAAGCAGAAGGTAATGCTGGAAGAACAATGATGGGTGTACAATCCACATGGAGGAAGGGTAACAGAAGATTCCTAAAGTCCATGATGATGCTTCCACCTCCCTCCATGGCAGAGATAATTTCATCCTTATTATCCATAAATTTATCCAAGATAGGAGTAAACAATCCCTGTCTGCTGGCCTGATCTTTAAAAACTCTGGTGACAGGAGGAATCCTTTTGTTTTCCAAGACCAACTTGAAGTTCCCATCCATTTGATGCTTGGTATAAACCCTCTTCTAATATAATTCAACTTGATCCTTTATGGACTTATGATCATGAGTAACTTCCCATAAATAATTCCTACAAGGGTATGAATTTCCTTGGTAATAGAAATGTCCTAATAGTATGACGTACTAGAACTAGATATCTTTTCCACTTATTTTCTATTAATGGATATAAATCCTTCAATGTCAATTATAGGATAGGATGAAGTGGAAGCAGATGCACCTAGAGGTGCTAGAGGGAAATATATTCTCTCCTTAAAATATTTAGTCAGGTCGCTGATCAGTCTGGTAACATCATCATCTTGAACTTTTACATGTGTTTCCATATTGTTCTTAAAGTCCTCAACCACAGTTACCAACTGCTGAACCACACTCTTGATATATATGATATCACTATCCACTTGAACTCATGAATCCATAGAGGAGTCCAAACATAAAATCGACTGTTTGAAATTTTCCAAAGACTCTATCATCTCACTCATTTGACTCTGAATCTTCTTTACTTCCTAAAGAAGATTAGATTGAATGCTGGATTAATCTTTAGATAGATCAGATGCTGAACGCTCCTTAATTATATCAAAAACCTTCTCAATCTTATAGGACATATCTTTAGACATTCTCTGCTGGTCGGATTTCACGGATTCAAGGTCTGCCTTACTGACATAGTATCGAGGGAAATAGATTATTAGAGGCACAAAAATGACGTCTGAAACGGAGGGTACTTAAAGAATTCTGTTGTGCATTTCTTCTTCTGAGTCATCATAATCTAGACCCAACACTAGAAACCTAGGGTCCTCAGTCCAACCTTCATTTTCATGCACAACAGATACTGATTATTTGGCAATAGGATGCTCCCCCCCCCCATTTGGAGCTACCTCCTTGATAAATATTTCAACCTCTTCCAGCCATGCAACCACAACTATTGTTGCCTCTTGATCAACTGACTCACTAGTAGAGTGAGTCACTGCTTCTACTGAGTCATCCAAAATTTCCATAGAAAGGGAAAAGATACAACATCTTATTCATATTCACTTACAACCCTTTGAGTGACTCCTATAAGAGGACTCAAACTGAGTTCCCCTCCTTCAAAATCCTTATCAGCAGTAGTCTTATATTCCTCATGGTTAGAATGACCAAATTTAGCACCTTATTCCTCTTCTATGGTATCTATAACAGTAATATGAGACTGATAAAATGATTTTACACTAGTTTCTTCATCCTCATTATCCCTTACGACAGATTCTCTCTTCAGTAACTCTCTATGAGGACTAGGCTCCCTAAAAGCTACCATTCCAAGTTGAGGACTGGATGGTAGATCTGGATCACTCATATCATCTATAAGTGTACCCTCTTTCTCATTTTCAAAAGCCTCCTCTACTTCTTCAACATAATATAAAGGTTTTGCCTCATCAGAATTCAAACATGGATCCCTCTTATCCTTTGGCCTATAAGGAGTATTTATAGGGAAATACTTCTCATAAATCATCCCTTCATCATTTACCCATTCATTTCTCCAGGGATTCCAGCTAATCATCATGATCGTGTAGATTATCATAGAGATATAAAAATTTTACTTGGATTCAATTTTTCCTCTTTATCTCTAGAAATTCCCTTAACCTTCAGCATCCCAGAAATCAGTTTGGTATGAAATAGAGCATTTGATTTAGAAGTTGTCTTAGTCATGTCTTCAAACTGAGCCATCAGCACCATACACAGGTTGATATTATGTCCATGCATTAGGAAATACAATATGAATTTTTCCTGATACTTTATCATAGCAAAGTACCCACTTTTGGGACATATCACATAATGGATAAACTTGAATATAAGTTTATCCTCTTCATTCATTTTAGTAGAAATATTCTTCCATGAGGTCTCATTTCCTGTCTGCTCTTCTAATGCTCCCTCATACCAAAAAAATCACTATCTGGAATAATCACTTCTAATTAGTAGTCACATAGACATTCATGAGGAGCCCTTAGACATTCAGCCCACTCAGAAGATGAAGCTTACCTCAGTTCTATTTACTCTTGACACCAGTCGGTTCTCATCATCTGACTTTTAGAATTTCAGATATTAATAAACTTCTTTGACTATCCTTGGGTAATAGGACCCATTATTGTTTGCAAAGCCCTCCACCCACACTTGAGTCTCTAGTACCTCTAGAACTAATGATTTTCTAGGGAGAAAAAAATCTTCGATTAACTCCTTTTTAGCCATAATTGATCTCTTTGACAGATATGGGTTAACAAGCAATGTTGATATATTACTGAACCTACTGGACTCGGCATGGGGAATTTAGGCCTTGGCACATCTCCAATACCAACCATCAGTCATTTTACTCTTTACATTTTTGATATGATTCAGTTTGTGGGTTCAACCAAAAGTTAGGGTTTAAGGATTTTTAGAGCTGGGGCTCAAGAGTGAGGAAGAGAGTGGATGAAAATGTGTTTGTGATCTTATTTTATCACTTAGGGATCGAAATAAAAATAAATCGAGAAAAATAATATTAATAAAATGGTTTAGATTCTCGCATAAAATATAATGTAATGGTAAAGTCCAATAGTGAGGTACCCAACAATGAGGTTTTAATGGTGAGGTCTTAAGAGTGAGGTTCAATAGTGAGGTCCAATAGTGAGAGTAAATGGTGAGGTTCAATAGTGAGGTTCAAAGGTGATGTGCAACGGTGAGGTTCAATGGTGAGGTCTAACATTGAGGTGTTCTAACTGTGAGGTCTAACAGTGTGTTGTTCAAATGGTGAGGTATAATAGTGAGGATTTCTAACAGTGAGGTCTAAAAGTGAGGTGTTCTAACGGTGAGGTCAAATAGTGAGGTGTTCTAATGGTGAGGTCTAATAGTGAGGTGTTACAATGGTGAGATATAATATTGAGGTGTTCTAACGGTGAGCTCTAATAGTGAGGTGTTCTAATAGTGAGGTCTAATAGTGAGGTGGTCTAATGGTGAGGTCTAACAGTGAGGTGTTCTAACAGTGATATCTAACAGTGATGTGTTCTAAAAGAAATTAATCATACCTAACTCATTTTTGATGAAATCTAACCTCTCAGAATTCAATGGATTTGTGAATATATTATCAAATTGATGTTCAGTGCCAATGAATTCAAGAGTGGTATCACCTATTTGATAATGATCTCTCAAAAAGTGATGTCTCACATCAATATGCTTTGTCCTACCAAGAGATAATGGATTTTTATAAATTTTAATAGCACTTGTATTATCACATTTTATTGGGAGATGTTTTAATAGATATACATAGTCTAGTAAAGCGTTTTTAATCCACAGAATTTGAGCACAAAAACTACTAGAAGCTATATATTTAGCTTTAGCAATTGATAATGCAATAGAATTCTGTTTCTTACTACACCATGATACTAGTGATTTTCAAAAAATGTGACATATTCTAGAGGTGATTTTTCTGTCTAGCTTGAAACCAGCAAAGTCGGCATATGAATAACTTATCAAATCAAATGATTTTTCTTTTGGATAAAATATTCCTATGTTTAGAGTATACTTAACATATTTAAAAACTCGTTAAATAGTAGTTAAATGATATACATTGGGTTTAGCTTGAAAATAAGGACACATGCATACACTAGACATAATATCAAGTCTTCTTGCATTAAGGTAGAGAAGACTCCCTATCATATACCTATAGTTGGTTTGATCCACTAGTTCTCCTATTTCATCTGCATCCAACATATTAGTGGCACTCATAGGTGTATCACTACCTTTACTAATATACAAACCAAAACATTTTATGAGATCCTTAATGTATTTAATTTGATTCAAAAAAATGACTTTTTTTATTTTGAAAAATCTGAAATCAAAGGAAAATTTTATTTTCTCCCATTAAAATGATTTCAAATTAATTTTCAATTATTTATGAAAAATTAGTAGATAACGAATTTTTAGAAGATCCATAAATGATGTCATCGACATAAATTTGTACAATCAAAACAGCTTTGGAAATTATTTTAATGAAGAGAGTAGGATCATCTATTCCTTTGGTAAAACCTTTTGAAATATGAAAATATTTGAGCCTATCATACCATGCTCTCAAATCTTTATTTAACCCATATAATGCTTTATAATGTTTAAAAACATGATTTGAAAAATGGGGTTTTGTAAAACGAGGGGGTTTTTCAACAAACCCATACTAAAATATATACCCAATTATAAAATCACTTTTAACATACATTTGATAAAGTATAAAATTCAGATAAGGTGTATAGGAAAGTAGTATCATAATGGCATCTATCCTAGCTACAGGTGAAAAGGTCTCCTCATAATCTATTTATTCTTATTGACTATACCCTTGTGCAACTAATCTAGCTTTGTTTATAACTATATTTCTAAAATCATCATCTTTATTCGTAAATAGCCATTTAGTGCCTATTGTCAATGTGTACATAGGTTTTTCCACTAATTACCATACATTGTTTCTTTCAAACTGATTTAAGTCTTCTTGCACATCCATCGTGAAAAATTCATCATTTATAGCATCATGGATATTTTTTGGTTCAAGTTGTGAAAGAAAATCTTGATTTTCAACCTGGTTTCTCAGAGAATATCTAGTTTGTGTTCCCCTATTTAGATCACCTACAACAATATATAATGGATTATTCTTAAGAGTCCTAATGCCTCTAGAAAGGGTGGAACTAGATTCTTCAAGGTTGTCTATTGTTTCAGACTCAATAGATGCAGATTCTCAAAATTTCTAAAACTGGTCACTTTCACAGGGGGATCACTATTTTATCATTATGGTCCATAATTGAAATATCTTCCTCAAGATATTCAAGAGAGGTTTTAGGTTCATGTGGATCAATCTCATCAAATTTGACATGAACTGACTCTTCTACACATTTGGATTTTTTATTGAATCTCTATAGGATTTACTCGAGATTGAGTAACTTAGGAAAATTCCCTCATCAATTTTGGGAGAAAATAAGTCAAGATTATATTTAGTGTTAAGGATAATGACATTTCAACCAGAAGGTATAATGTAATTATACATAGGATTCCTATTGTCCCAAATCTCATAATGGGTCTTCCTAGGAACAGGTCTTATCAATACTCTATTGATGGTATAACAAGTTGTATTTATAGATTCAGCCCAAAAATAAATATGCAAATCATACCCACTGAGCATTGTCCGAGAAATTTCTTGAAGGGTCGTATTTCTTATTTCCATGACTTCATTCTGTTCAGGTGTTCTAGGATAAGTGAAATTGTAACAATATCCATTGTGTGAGAAAAAAGATTCAAGCTCCAGATTTTCAAACTCACGACCATGGTCACTTCTCATGGTCTTAATTCTAAGCCCACTAAGATTTTCTACAAACTTAGAATACTTAATAAATTATGAAGAAGCTTCAATTTTGTGGGCTACAAAGTATACGCATGTATATCTATAAAAATCATCTTTAAGAACATAATCACAGTGTTTCCCATTGAAACATGATACTCTTGATGGTCCAAACTATTCCATGTGAACCAAATCAAGTGGTTCAGAAGTAGAGACCTCTTTCTTTGGTTAGAATGAATCTTTTGGATTTTCCTTTTGACAGGGATTATATACTTTGTCAAGTGGGAATTACAATTTAGGTAAGTCTCTAATTAGACCGTTCTTAGATAGTTTCCTAAGAGAGTGCACATTATGGTGTCCTAATCATCTGTTCCTTAACTAGGATTTCTTATAAAAATAATTTAAGCAAGAAACATTTTTCTCGGATATGTAATTTAAATCAACATCATACACATTTTCATTTATATAGGTAGTGGATACTAAATCATTTTTTAAATTAAAAACATTTCATGTATCATTTTAAAACATGAAATTAAAACAATCATCACACAATTTAGAGATGCTAAGTAAATTGAAATTTAATCCATCAACAAAGAGAACATTGGAAATTAATATTGTATTAGGGTTACCAATCTGGCCTAAGATGAAGATTTTTCCCTTTGCATTGTCACCAAAAGTTACATTTCCACCATAAAATTTAAGTAGGCTCTTGAAACATGAATAATATCCCATTATATGTCTTGAACATCCACTTTCCAAGTACCATAATGTCTTATACGATCTTTTTAAGCAACTTCCCTGCAAAACAGATTAGGCATGGCGTAACTTAGGTACACAGATTTTCTTGGCTCCAAAGAGTTTAGCAAGTAAAACTTTGGGAAACGATATATTCATTATAGGTTTCTTAACATCAAAATACATATTCAGAGGCATAAATACATTGTTAGGTCCTTTAGAAAATTTTCTATCAAAAGAAGTTCTAGAATTGGAACTAGCTATGAATTGTCCAGATTTGGGAAGAAATTTGGTTTTGCTAAATTTTCTCTATCCTAGTTAATATCCTAGAATAGTTGTATATCGTGGGGAAATCTATTTTCCTATAAACTGAGTCATGGTATCCCTACTGACAGTAAACATCACAATATATTTTCTTAATTTCTCAATGGATAATTTTAATTCTGTATTTTCTTTTAACAACTTTGAGAATTTCTCTTTTTCAATATCCAAATTTGAATTATAAATTGCCTTTAAAGCATGTTGTCTCTTTAATGACTTATATTTGTACTTGATCTCAATAAAGGTATCCTCAAGAGTTTCATATTATTTTAATAATTCAACCTTAGTAATATCTTAATCGTTATCTGACTCTCTCTTGTTCCATGAATAATAGGAATTATGTGTAGGAGAATGAAGTGTTAACTCATATGTTTCTGTCATAAAACATAAGTTGCCATGATTGTTATGTTTACTATTAGAAGTATAGATCCAATGGATATGTCTTCTGAAACACTACAAGTAGCATTCATGTACTTTTTTTAACCCTAAACCTTATCTTCATATTTATTCTAAAATTTCTGCTTGTGGTAGTCTTCCTTCACCTGACCTTTTTGTTTGATCTCCTAGTTGATTATTTCATTTGTGATGTCATTTAGTTTTTTGTCATTCATCCACTCTCTTTTAATATCATACTTTTTCTTGTAGTTTAACTTCATAATGAATTTATTCTTTCATTATAACTTTTTGAACCTTCTAGCAAGATGAGCCATCTCGTCATCATTTTCTGAATCTGACTCTTCACTAGTGGAACTTTCTATAGGAATTTGATGTTTTTCTTTGACTTTGATCTTTGAGGTTGAATTCTTGAATGCTACTAACTTCTTCGTTGGTTCTTTTCCTAATTCCTGATTCACCTTATGCTATTCTTCATACATCATAAGCTTTCCAATTAGTTCCTTCACTGGTATTTTCCCTATGTCACAAGAATCTTGGATGGAAACAAGAGTTCCCCTCTATCTGTCAGGTAGGCATTGAACCAGTTCAAGATTTGGTCCTTGATGTCCCTTGGTTTCCAAAGAAGTCTCATGGTGTTCACTATTTCATTGAACCTAAGATAGGTTCATCAGAATTTATTTTAAAATTATCATATTTAATAGTGAATATATGTAATCTCATTTCATTAACATTGGTTGTTCCCTCATGAGAAACAGCTAAAGTATCCCAAATTTCATATGTAGTTTTAAAAGCAGTTATTCTATTTAATTCCTTACCACATAAGGAATTGTACAATGCATTCATTGCTTTACCGTTATTATTATATGTGTCTTTAGTCAACATAGACAATATGTCTCTAGTAGTAGCAAGGAATATATGTTGTTCTTTAATTGTATCCCAGATCTTATGTCCCATGCTCTCTAGATAAATATTCATTTTAAATTTTCACTGATCATAGTTATTACCATTAAATAATGGTTTCCTGTTAGTAGTATCACTCTTAACTGTAGTTTCCATAGTGACCTAGAATTTAATGAACTGAAAATTTAGATATGACACAAATTTTAAGATCATTAATATACAACTAAAATCACAATTGAAAATAATCTGAACACTCAAAAAAAACCTCGCTTTTATACCAAATGTTGGTCAGAGTGGATATCAGGAGTAGTTGAATTGAGTTCCAATTAAAATTAATCTTAAAAATATTTTAATTAAAACCACCAAATTCAAAACATCCCAGTCAATTAAGTCTGTAGATATATAAATTATTAATTGCTCAACAATTTTAAAAGATTTATTAGTCCAGAGTTGAATTAATATAATCACTAATTCAAATTTTGAAACAGGTTTACTGAATTAATCACATATACACACTAACCAAAACTAACTATCAGATTGAATGTGAAATCAATTTTCCCTCATTGAAAAATATAATAATTAAATAAAATAAAATAGAGTACTTGAATATTAGAACAACAAGGTAAACAAGAGGTTCAGTCTTAAGCAGAGACCTAATACTCTCCACTTGGTGATCCCCTAACACCAAGCAGTTTATATAAATAAACATGATACACAACATGTGTCAGGATTTACAACATTTTTTTACAAACTATCCTGGTTCTGAAACCTCTACCAATATTCTACGTGAGAAAACAAGAAACCAAGCCACACAAGGCTTCTTCCACAGTTATGCGTAGGAAACATGAGGTGAGAGAGTTTTGGGTGGGGATTTTCAATATCCCCTAGTTAAATCACCCAAGACAGTTTTTGTGTAGAAAACACACAATGCTCAAAAATTTAAACTTAGGAACACAATAGAGCTAATGAAATTAGGTTTGAGTTTATAATTATCTATGTGTTTGATGATCAGCTCCGTATTTCTTGGAGTTGATGAAATAAAGGTTTTGTTCTTCTCTGCAAGTTTCCTCCAAAATTAGAGGGCTGAAACATTCAGGTACTTGCTCCTAGGTACTGAGATGTTAAACTTCTTGGAACAAGGGTTCCATTAACCACAACAGTACATCCTTGAATATGTTCTTCAAAAAGATATTCATGAAGGTCTTCCATTTTCACTATAAGCACTTTTCTTCTTCTTGTTCTTCAGTGTTGTCAAATATGGTCTAGGTTTTCCAGCTTGCACTTACTACACACCCTTTATTTTAGCTCGGTCTCCCTTTTTAATTCCACAGAGCCGACAAAGGGAATGATCAAACCATATATTGTCTTCCTCATACCTTGTACGATTTCCTGACATGTCTATAAACAATATTATTTAATGTTTGAACCATTAAATCAATCAAATATTACCATCATGATAATATTGAAAAATGATAAAGTATAGAATATGTTATTAGTAGACTAGTAATCGTAGCTTGTCAATAAATAAAATCTTCACTAGAAAGGTTAATAAGTAGTAGACTTCCCAAATTAAGCTTATCCAGTGGTAGACTTCACGAACAGTAGACTTGTCTAGCGGTAGACATTTCCAATTGTAGACTTGTCCAGCGGTGGACTTTACCAGTGAGATCTTTCATGGTAGACTACTTAATAGTATAATTCCAGTAATAAGTTGGACAGTGGAATTCAAGCATAAACTCTTTTTAATATATAACTTATCACAACAGTGACCTATCACATTAAATCAGCATCTGTATGCTTCAGTAAGTACTCTAATGGTAGGTTCTACAGCAGTAACCTTGTAGTGGTGAATCCCAACAGTAACTTTATAACTATACCTCTTATAACGGAAACCTTAATCAGTAAGGTCTTCAATGGTGACCGTTTCACCAATGACTTCAAGCGGTAAGTTCATGAATGGTAACCTTGACTGTAACCCATACCAGTGACCTTTCTACATAATTCTCTTAACAATATTCATTACTTAGAAAATTTTAAAATGTAAACTGATTCTCGTAAAGTCATGAGCTTTAAGATACCTGCTTTTTATGAGATAAAAACTATAAAAATATGATCATCTAATTTACATATTGTTATCAAGGAAGGAAAACATGATTAGGTATTATCAAAACAGGTGAGTCCAACAATTGATTTTTTAAAAATTGTCATTTTATTTTCATTAAAAAGATTCACTATTATTTTCATTTTTTCTAAATGTAAAATAAAGACTATTTAATTTTTTATAATCTAATTAACTATATATAAACCATAATTATAAATCATTTTAGTATAAGTACATTTTTGGGTATAGAAATTCATTTTTCTAAGAAATATCATTGTGTTTTACTCATTTATAACTAAAGTAATATATGAAAATTTTAGAAATTTAATATTTAAAAAAAGATTAAATATTTTTAATTAGTTTATCTTAATTTGTTAAAAATGCATGTTTTGTTTTTTTGACATTATGAATAGTAATTATTGTCTTTTTTGTTAACATGATAAATGGTGAATCAGGTAATTAAGGTTTAAAATAAAAATACTAGGACTAAAAAAACACCCTAAAACATTATTTAATTTTTTGGATGGTTATATATCATCCCTAGTTATCCAGAAGTCAAATATATAGACTTTTGGTTTCATTTGGATTTGATTATTACCTTTATAATATTTATGTGAATATAAGGTCACAAATGTCACACTCTTACTTTTATTAACTATAATATTTTTAACATTGGGATAAATAAGGGATATGTTTTCTTATAAAGGGTAATTTTAAATTATATATGTTTCCATTTATCATGATAATTTGTTAATAATTTTAATTTTGAAATATTTACCATAAAATATTTTGCAATATGGACATAGTAATGATTCAATTAATAGAAAAACAAAATAAATGATATTTAAAATGTTAAAAGTAATATAATTTGAATGAATATTTATGATCCATGATTTTTTTGGATAAATATAACAATTTATGGAAGGTTTTTATTTTTTGTAGTTGAATTTTATTTTTAATGAATATATTAAATTAAAATTAAAATAAATGTTCTAAAATTGATATTAATCATATTTTATAACAAATAATATTTTATTAAATGATTATGAATTTCTAAAAATTATTTCTCTTTCCATGTGAATTTGATATGGTGGATTAAATCAATCATGGTATTTTGAATGGAAATTTTTTCTTTTTATCAATGGGTTAACAAAGGGTTTAACCAATATATAATGTTAAAAATGTGATAAAAAAATTAACTTTTTTAATGGATTAATTAGACTAATTTTCGTCTTTCATTTTAATAAATTCAATTTGGATCCATTATGAAATCAAAAATATTTTATATAAATATAATATTTTAAGAAATTCCCCGAGTGACCCTCCCATCATTTACATGGGAACCACATCTTATAATTTATTCAAAATGAAAAACCAATTTTTTTAGAAAATTTCTTCCAAAATAAATTCATAAAATCCAAATACACATTTTAGAGATCTTATTTTTAGAAACATACAATCTTTATTTGGATTAACATGTAAAGTAATGTATATTGTCAAAATAAGTGGTATAATTCTTAACTAAGAATTTTTATATTATATCATCTTCCACCTTATTAAAATAATATTAATCCACGATGAAATAATAGCACAATTTCTATAAATTTAATAATTTGTTTTTATGTAAATGGAAAAACCTATGACCATCTTTTCTTCTATTAAATGGGAAATAAAACCATCGTTCGTGTTTACAGTAGACTTCGACCCTAAAAACCAATTTAATTTGTTTCCATATCCAACTCTTGTATATGGTTATAATATTATAATTAAGGTTTTATTATTATATTCATGAAATATTTACCATTATAAAATGATAATATATCATATATTTTATAACCATTTCATTCATTTAAAATTATAATACTTTTTATGTGTAAGTGTGGACTTCCACGTAAATGAAGTAATGTGATTAATTATCAACATAAAAACACATAAATGATATATAAAAGTAAATATAAATAATTAATTTGGTATTTATTATATTATAATAATTATATAATGATAAAATAATACTTACCTACTTTACATAATGATCTCTGAAAAATGGACACTCTCCTCATGCGTATGTACAACTTACCATCTTAATGATTGTAATGTAGCTCAATTTTCTTGTCAATATTTCATGATTGGTTTTAAATATATAATTTTTTATAAAAATTATAATTATTTTATTATTTTTTTAATTATATTTTATTACAATTACCACATTTTAACACAGTTAAAATGTCAAACTCATTTACAAATTATGAACATAACATTCTCAAAACACACGATGTGGGATTAACTAATTAAGTAATGAAATATTTCATTATATTAAATGAAACAAATTGTTTAATGATGATGTAATAAAACATGAAAACAATTCTTAATAATGTAAATAATTGATATAATTTTATTACATAGGATTTAAAGTTAATATATTAAATGTCTAGACTCGAGGTAATTGATTTAATCTCATTTTTTCTTCACTACGACATATTTTATTATTATGAAAATAATTCATTTTAAATGGTTTTTATACATAAAGTGTATAAATTATATCATTTATAATTCATATTTATTTAAATTTTAATATAAAATGTTAATTATTTCATCCATGGGTATTTTACATGTAAGTTACCAATTTGTAATGGATTTCATAACTCAATTTCATTTTATTGGGTTCTAAATCTGTTCATTGACATTTTAATGCTCTTATTATGTGTTAATTGATATATAAATTGTTTTATACTATATTATAACTTGTTTTTTTAGATTTAACTTTTTAAGCAAAATCACAAAATTAATTTATTCTAAATTAAATGATATGAAGTTTGTATGGGTAAATCATCTCAAATTCTATTTCTAGGGGAGATATGTTTATAATATGCACCTATATTATTTTTTGAGGTGTAAATACTACCTATTTGACATGATATAACATTAGTATATATTTTTAATGGTTGTTTATATTTTATTTTATGTAACTATTTAATGGTTATTTTGATTTAAGAGTTACCATAATAGAAAAGGCTTTATGATAAAATCTCCCTTATCTTTGGTATTGTTTATTCTCAAGGTTCCCTTGAAGTAAATCATTTTCTATTTTATAATGAAACACATATATATTTATTCTCCTATGAATATTATTGTGGTTTAAATGTTTTTTTCCCATTTCATCACATATGTATTTAAGAATCATTGTCAATATTTTTTGAAAGTGATACTGGTCGTACACTTATATTTAGATTGATAATCTTTCTCTTCCATATCCATAATTTCTATGATGTTTTCAAAAAAAATATTTTTAAAAAACAATGAATTCCATAAATATATTTTTCATTATATTTGAACCTATTATAAAAAGGGTTTGAAAGTTATATTTCCTAATGTTTTCCAAATAGATCGCATTAAAATCCCTCTATATATTGTTTTAAATAATGATTATATATAATGTTTAAAACATTAATTTTTTTACCTCGATAATGACCACTATTTTCTTTGATGATTCATTTATATGATTCCATGTTTTTTATAAAGAAATGTGTCTTCATAATATTCTATGACTTTTTTGTTTTTAAAACTAATTTTTAATATTAAAATTCTATTTTCATTAGGAATGGTTTTAATGATGTTTTAATGGTATCTACATTCATTAAACTCAAATGTTTATGATGCTGGTGGTTAATATTGTTTCACATATATTTTTATATATCCAATTAATTTTCTATGGGATAATAAAGTTATGATATGATGTGGTTTCTATGATTTTATGATGAAATCAAAGCTCTATATACTTTATTAATTTTATAATTCCTTGAAAATGATTATGATGGTGGGTGGTTCTGCTATAAACAGATAATGAGTGGGTTCATGATATCCTTATAGTTAATTTCATATGAATTAGGTTATATATTGACCACAATGGTTATTCCAAGTATAATTATGATGGTTATTTCAAGTATAAATGTTATAGTAACTCCATGTGAAATGATGATGATTACTCAACTTATAACCCCTATGGTTATTCCATATGTAAGAGTGATATAAAAATTGTCCAATATACCATCAAATTTTCTCTATGTTTTATATGAGGTTTTTAGGAAAATATTCTGATATTTCAAGGTAATATAATGTATTTATGTTTAGTGAAAGGTATTTTATACTTCTTATGGGTGAGAATATTTGGTTTTTAATGATTTATTTGATCAATATTAAAATCACATGGATCATGATAATTGATTCCTATGAGAGTTTCCTTTGTCAGATATTATTTCAATGCTTCCTATTTGATGATCCATATATTTATAGATATAAATTCCCTTACATTATGTCTATGAACATTGATTATGTAATCATACCCTTATGATCACTATTTTCTCACTAATTAAATTTAATTGATAATGCTTATGTTTACAATCACTGATCATTTAATCTAACCATTATTATGTTTAATTTTCCCCATGTTATTAGGAATTAAGATAAATGATTTATTTCCAGAAAAGTTTATGTTCAAGAAATTTCATGGGTTATATTTGAGACATATTTTAAAATTATAAAAGTTGGGAATAAGTGGGAAAATAGATCTCTTAAGAGAGTAGGTATTTTTATGTAAGAGTTTGTCCAAATTCTCCAAAAATGTAATCCTAATATGGTCTTTGGGTAAGAAAGTGGTCCAATATTTTTTTTGATGTTATATGGTTTAGATGGATAAATTGGGTTTATTATTATTAACATCAAGATAAAAATATAAATTTTATTATTTTAGCATCAAAAATGGGAGTGCAGGTTAGAAGATAAAATATAATACTAGATTCCTTGAATTAATAGATTACAAATTATCAACTACTTATAATTATTACCAATTTGGTGACCCATTATAGTAAAAAATATTAAAGACTTCAATGTTCTATCATAGTGAAACTGAATTATATTAATATACAATTAAGTTATAGTGTAATTATCTTATTAAGAAATGAGACTAAATTCTCTTTCCAAAAATCATCAACAAGAAGACTTGTTTCAATGAATTGTTCTAACTCTCTAGGCACTTACGAACTTCCTTCATCAAAACAAGAATAATATATTACTCAAAACTTCTTTTATTCTCCCATACTCTATTTATACATAATGATACATCATATATTCTAGTGTTATTACCATCATAAACATGTTTAATATATTTTTTTATTCCTTCTATAATCTATAGTTTTTGTCTTCTTATCCTCCAAAATATTATAGAAAATATAATACCTTAGGTGAATGTGTTTTTTCATTCATGGAACTCATGATTTTCAACCAAATTTATTGCAATTTGGTTATCAAATAAAATAAATTCTACTATTTGACTCTTTCTAGGGTACTTCAAAAATATCATTGGTAAAATAAATTATTTCCCATATTTATACTATCTATATACCCAACATCTATTTTAAATAGAGTAGTAATCTATTGTAACATTGAAATCCGACTTACCCATGTTACTCTATTGGAAAACAGTTTTGTTGTACAGTTTTTAGTGTCATAATATTTGATAAAGTCAACATCAACATATCCATGTAAATGATCTTACGAACAATTTTATAGGGTAATATATTTAATTCCATCCATGTATTAAATGATCTATTTAACAACCTCCCAATGTGCCCTTACTAAATTTCAGATGTATAAAGTTATTACTCCCACTACGTAAGAAATGTATGATCTTGTTTATTTCATTGTATAAATTAATCATTAAATCACCATGTAATATTTCACCTTTTCCATATAGAAGAATCCTCTTTCATTTTTAGGTTATTTCTCATTGGTGAGTTTGAATTCTCTCACTAAAGGATTCAAGAACTAATTGCATCTAGACATTTCAAAACATCGAATAAACTTCATATATGTAGTCCTTATAATATATAACCAATTTTTGGATACCCAATATATCTTGATCTTTATCCCAAAAATCTTGTTTTCTAAACCCATGTCCTTAATTTTTAATATTCTCACCATGTTACATTTAATTTTCTGGAATCATATATCATCAAATATTACTAAAAATATATTATACACATAAAAATGAAATATTATGAATATATCATCATCCCATTCCTTTCTACATTAATAATGATATGTGTAACACCTTATGAACCATTCCTCCAATATAAATGATTAAAATGAATGATTCTATTTTATAGTTTATTGTTTCATACATTAAAAAATATTCTTCTATTTATATTACAAATTTTGGTTTTCAATATTTTTGAGACCTATTGGATTCATCATGTAATGATATTCTATGAGATCACTAAAATGTAAGTTTCTATCTACATAATTTTTTTGAGTTATATATTTTCCATTGTAACCATACTCATCACCATATTGATATTTATATTTTCATCTATAGGTAAATTTATTTCCAATAAATGAATATATTCCTTCCATTGAAATCCTTTTTCAGCTAGTTTCTTTGAATAATTTTCTCTATTGTATTCTTATTTCCAGAAATATACCCACATTTTTAATGTTCTTTATGATAACTCTTTGAGTTCCCATTTTTTATTTATCTCCACTGAATACATCTCTCTATCTATAAAAATTTTTAATTTTGGTAAACACATCATGTGGCTGACATTATAGATATTTATAACAATCCATTACCAATTTGAAGAAGAAAGTACATGTCATCCTTAGATCTATAATAATCTATTAATACTCTAGTAAGTATCCTTAATTAAGATAGATATAAATTAATTCTTGGTTATTTTGTCACTTATTATACATAAAAATTGGTTCTCTTACTCGAGATACATAATTTCATTATATTTTTAAAACGTCATTCATTTTACACACCTCTTTACTTATTATTTTTCCATATGAGTCCTTTAGAACTTGTGATCTTTTAGAATTCATATTCAAATCAATTTATACATTTTTACTTAATTATTTTTAATTAAATTTTATACCCACTATGTGTTGGTCCATCTATAGAATAACTTCATTGAATTAATAATCTCAACATTATATGACTTGTAATTATTTTAATCATCCCATAGCCGGTAGAAGAATATCTCTTCACCACAACCACAAAAGATAAATTATGAAATTATACTCAATATTATCCATGTCTATAGCCTAAATATTTTTGTCTCTCGTGATTTTGAAGGCTGTAATGTGGTTTGCATATGATCTTTTACCAAACTATATCTCCTCAATATATATGACTTTGGACATCAATTTACTAGATATTCAACTATATTGTGATACTCAACCAAAATTCCTGAGTATATTCCCTGGTGAAAAATCCTAATCTGAGTTGTTTTTATCAATGTTTTATTTATTCTTTTAGTAGCTAAATTTTTCTCTAGAGTTCTGGGAATTATCTAATAATGAAATTTCACTTTCTTCTAGTTTAACATAAATATGTTGTATCTCTTGTACTGTCCCCTATTTTTGGAAATCAGGAAATTCAATATTCAACCACACTCTCATTCCACTAATTTCTTATATTGAGTGAGGTCCTAAAAAGCATCAATCATATTATTCAAAAAAAAATCCAGAAAATTCTTGTAGTATCATCAATAAACACTATAAATCGGTGAAAAATTATGATGGATTGGATAGGTGAATGTCCCAAAATATTATTTTAATCAATTGAAAACTTCTCTTTCATGGAATTCTAACCATCTATATTAATAGAACCCCTTTTTATCTCATGAATAGAGCTATCACATCTGTTGCTGCCCATATGATCAGGCTTCAATATGCCTTATCCATTAGAACATTCGTGTTCTTGTCACTAAGAATACAAGAATTATATTGTTAAACATCCATATTTAACAAACGTCCAATAATGTAATTATATATATAATTATTATTTAAAACAACATCCCATGATTTTATAATTTTTAATCAAACATGTAACCCCATGTAACATTCCATGACACAATATAAAATGATGTTAAATACCCTAAAGTATATATTTATCTATATTAAATTAGTTTCTCCCGTAACCTTATGAGATATCTACCTTATCTTAGCTTCAATACTCCACCATTCTTCATTAGTATATTCACGTCATATTTTCAATAATTCTCCAGATCATATTCATTGCATAAATTTATATTTTCAATACATTTAAATACATACTGTCCAATTAATCTTTTATATAAAGTTAATTATAATAATACAAATTAGTAAACTACACATTTCCATTCTATAATATTGACACTTCAAAAAAATCTCCTACCACATTTTATTGTACCAATGTAATTTGATCTTCTAGAAGATTATTATATTTTAGAGATTTCATTGAGACTCTTGTTGTCCTTATTGATGTGTCATATTTTTTCATATATCCAATTATTAGGACCATGCCTATTCTATTTTTCTCGATCCTTTTCACGTGGATTAGTATCCATTGCCCTATTATTATATACTATATTCTATTGAAGTGATTATCCTCATCAATCAACATTGAGAGTATTATTGAATATTTTTTGGATTTCCCACCACCTTTGATCCTTATTCATGATTATTTTATAGATATCATCAAATACTAAATATATATTTTCATTAGAGTAAATGAAAATAGTTACCATCGTATCCCTCCTCTCTAGATGTGATGATAATAATAATAGTTCCAACATATCATCCATGAGCATTCATATCAATGAAATGACATTCCCTAAAATCATATTGAAATTGTTTATGTATTTTATTGTTGGACATCCTTATAATAACAATAGGCTGAATATCCTCCAATTCCGAAACATTTTATTTAATGTTCTTGGTTTCCTATACACAACCCCTAGAACCTTCATCACATCTATAGTTTTCATTATTTATTTAATGTTAAATACAATATTCCTCACCAAATATGTCCTCCCTATCACTAATTCATTCATGTCCATCAATTCAAATTAATCTATTTCAATCTTATATAGACACACACTATTTTATATAGTATTATCTCACATATGAATCATATAGTGTTCAATATCAAATCTTCAGAATCTAAAATATGTTCCCTTAAACCTTTCCACCTTGAATATTATTTCATCCAACAATCTATCATTTAATTATAGTGAAATATCATAGGAAGTGAGATATCATTAACCCAAGAGTGATCCTATGATAGTACAAATGGTCTTCTTTAATACAAATTGTTTAGAATAAATATTATTTTATCAAAAATTCTTATGGAAAACAATCATAAAGGTATATCATTGGTATACCATAAAAACCACTCAATGGAGACTCTATTCAGTTGAAATGCATCCTGTTGAAGTTCTCATTCGTATAATGAATTGTATACGAAGTGGGTTAATAGCACCCAAATCACCAAATAATTTCTTCCTTGGACCACCCATTTAAAAGCATAATAATTCAAGTAAAATGAAAATATATTCAACACAAATACATAAAACATGATATTAATATAATAGATACATTACATGCACAGGAGAAACTCCATTCATTCTTTCTAGTATAACCGGAAAATGAAATTGATTACAATTATATTACAAAAGACATGTTATACATATAGATATATCATTTATTAAATTAATTGTCTATGTATTTTTATAAATAATTTAGTTCCCAAAAACATAAACTAAGTTATTTTTCTCCTTCCATTAAAAAAGTTATACCTGCTTCCCGGAAATCCTGGTTAAATGAACCTAATTTTTACTACTTTATTACCAATATAGCGACCCTTCAATATTTCATAAAATTCATATATCCAATATTATAACATAAAATTATCTGAAGATTAGAACTTCTGATTATCCTTCTTCCTATAGAGAAGACTTTCTTTCATTGTCTAGAAACCGAGTCCTACACCATCGATAGTCAAATTTCTTTTAAACAATGTTCTAGAGGACTAAACATTTATGGATATAAAAGAGGCTTCACTTCCCAAAATTATATATATATTAACTATTTTTGAATTATAAATTTAAAATAATTAATATATTATTGTAAGTTTAGAATTATATATTTATATAGATATATATTACATTATACCCAATAATAATATAAATATGTATTAATATGTATTGTTATATATACTATTCCTATAATTATGTGTTAACAATACAAGTGTTTTTATTAATAATATATGGATATTATTTTTGTGATTTTATTATTATATTATGATAAATATGTGTACAAACATATAGATATGTGCATGTGTGTGTAGGGTTGTATCAATATCATTACAATATGTTGACATAAACAAGTATATGTGAGTGTGTATTAAATTAAATATTATTGTTAAATAAAACGTAGTGTTATTATTGTAATAGTATGATATATGTATATTTTTAATATTAAAAATTTTAATAAATATCTATAATATAAAGATAATTCAATAATAATATATTAAGAATATTATAAAGGATTGATAATAACATCTTGGTAATAATAATATTAATATAAATGTATGATGAAGGCAGTTAATGCTACTGATTTAGCTAGAATGAAAAATGAGGAGTATCAGAAACCAGTTGCTGAGGATTAATCACAATAAGAGTCCATTTTAATTTTATATTATAATGAAAAATATATGGATAATTATGGTATTTTAGTTGAAATTTATGTGAATTTCAAATTTGATACAATTATTGATCTGGTGAAGCCTGGGTCAATTAGTTTTGGTATTTCAGTGGGAACTGCATATATTTTTGGAAATAAAGGGGGTTTTCAAAGGGTTGTGGGGGATGTTTTTCATGTCAAAGTTGTATCCAAGGAATATAGGATCTTATATTACCTAGGTATTCATGTTGATGATCTAGATTAGCATAGTAGAGAAAATTCATTTTCTCATAAATCAATTACAGTTAAATCTATGATTGGGATGATTAGAACCTCATGTATAACCATTCTAACTATGAAATAGGAGAAATTATTGGTTCCCAATATTTATTTCTTTAGAATTATTATTACATTTTAATCTTAGGATGATACCAAAATGTTTACTAAAAAAAATAATTTTGGAGTGTAAAACATGATTAATATAAAGGTTATGGATTCCATCTGATCTAACATACCCATGGAATGTGACTCTAATGATGAAATGAGTACACAGAAAAAGGTTAATGCATAGAGAAGAGGATTCCATACATTTGGACCAGGCATGGATGGGGGGTTATAATCATCACATCTTTTGATCTGAGGATCAAAATATGGAAATTATTGGTGTGAATATGATTATATGTGGCCATCCATTGCTCTAAGAAGGAATTTGTGATGCGGTTTCAGAAGACACTTTATGTGTTTTGGATTGAGGGTAGGTTTTATTTATCTAACCCCTTCCTATCCTGTTATTTTTTTTCATTATAAAATGGACTGATCCTAGCCAATTTCATGCGTGCACGCGCACACACACAAAGATATATATTACAACAGAGCAACGGAGGGAGATCATATGGGTTATTGATTATGGTGCATTTTTTTGTGAGAGGGGTGTTGATGGATAAATAAATTATGTAGTTTTAAAAGATATTTACTTTTAACGGTTAGGTTGGAACATATTTCAGGATATAGGACTTCAGCCAAAAAAATTATCATAATTAATATAATGAACCTTTTAAAAATATATAATCTATAGTACTCATGATTCAAATTCCCCCACCACAAAAAATATACATACCAAGACTTGAACCCCTGACGTTTTACATATCAAACACCAATAAATACCACTCTAGTATTGGCTAAACCACATCTTTGGAGTACATTAATAATTGAAAATATAATTATATGTTTATAATAATTACATTAAATAATAATAAATATAACTATATTTATAATTATGAGAAATATAAATATAACCATATTTATATTTATATAATAAATAAAATATTATTTATAATAATAATAAAATTAATTTATAATTATCTTATGAATATATTTTATTATATTTATAATTCATGGTATAATAAATATTGATTATTAGAATAAAAATTAATGATGTTTAATTATAAAATTTAAACATACATAGAAAAAATATATGAACATATATAATCATAAATAACTATTTTAGTTATAAAAAAATTTCGAATTGAATATATTTTTTACAATAAATATATTAAATATAAATATTTTTAAATAATTTAGTTGTATATTTCATTAAATAAATCTAATTTTATTGAATTTAATTATATATATATATATAATTAATATATATTTTATTATATATTATATTAGAATTTATTTTGTTACAAATATCTATATATAAAATATATAATATTATAATATATTATAAATAAATAATATTTATTATATTAAGTTTTAAACGAATATTTAGAATAATGTAAATATTTATCATGTAATAAATATTTATTATAATAAGAATATATCTTATAAAATAAATATTTTTTAAAGAATATTTTATTATATGGTAATATAATATTTATTATAATAAATTGTAATTATATTAACTATAATTTAATATATATTATATAATATTATATTATAAAAAAATTAAATTATTTTAACATTATTATTTTTATTTAATAAATTTATTAAACTTAAATATATTTTATATAATAACATTTTTAAACTAATGGGGTGTTAGTCAAGTGGTGACAAATACCATTCCCAAAAAATAAAACTCGAGGGGTCGCATGTTCGACCACAGATGGGATCATTTATGAGGGTTTCACAATAGTATTGACGATTAGGTCATAGAGGGCAGTATGATAAGGGCCAAGGTGGGTGTCTGATGACGATAGTGTTGGTGTGTGTTAAGGGAAATGTGAGGATGGTAGACCTCGTGGACAAGGCTCACACAGTCTGTGACAGTAGGTTATTGGGTTATTATGGTTCATCTATTCATTTTGGCCTTTGAGTCATGTTGTCCTATTATTTAATGGCTATTATGATTACAAATAATGTTATTGGGTTCCCTGTTCATAAACAACAAGATGTGGTTGTTTTGTTTAACAAAAAATGGGGGGCTTCCCTCATACCTGTGAAAAAAATATAATAAAAATAAATATAGATTAAATTAATATATGATTATTATATAAATTTAATAAATATATATATAATTCAATATATAATAAATATATAATTATTTAATAAATTATAATTTCTATTCAATATGGATTGTAATTTTTATTTAATATTCATTTAATAAATATTCATTATTTAGAATATATTATAATACATTATCGAAATATATATATTTCTTAATTATAATATATATGATATAATATTAAATATGTCTAATGTAAAACTTATTATAATATATTATAATATAGTATTATCTAGTGCATATATTATAAAAGATATGATATTATATGAAATATTTATACTATAGTACTTCTTTTAACATATCATAATATAATAAAAATATTATAACACATAACATAATATGAAATTTATTAAATTAATATTTTTAATAATGAATATATTAAATTTTTATATTAAAAATGTTTTTTAAAAAAATATTTAAGAAATATCTATATATATTTATTATAATGAATTTAATTATAATATATATCTATAATAAATATATTTTATATTAAAATATTTTATGTTAATACTAGTTTTCCTTTTCATGGTATGTTAAATATGTTAGGTGGTCTAAAGTGTTAAAATTTAAACAAAAAATTGGCAAATAGCATGAAATTCATTATGGGAGAAAAGGGCATCCAAAATGTTCAAACTGGAAAATCCACGGCACTAAATATTAATAAGGGTGAGCCCTCTAAAGTCTAAATGATATTTCAGCAACAATGATGTCTTCCCCTGATTTCATGTCTTATCATGTGGCATCTATCCATGTTAGGACTAACACATCTGAACCAGTGGTGCCAAACACTACATGTTACACAGGGAAGAGGAATATTGTAATGGAATTGGATGAGTTCTCAATAACACCTCTTTTTGGGATATATTTTAGTGATTACACTAAATGGTGGATGTTTAACCATTGTGAAACTTCTTAGGAGGACATTATATATAAGGCTGATGTGAAGGACATGCAGTCTTGGATTACAATTGAGGATGGTGTTTTTAATCAGAAATCACTCCTCACAAATTTCTATAATTCGATGAATGTAATTAATGATTTTTTTGTGAAATAAATAGATGAAGAATGTGATTAAGTAAGGGTAAAAATTACATCCTCAAACTAAGATATTTTCTTGAGTTAGAGAGGTTTCCTCATGTCCTTAGTGATTGTCTCACATACTAGTTCGACTCACATGTTTAGGTTATTTTTTAAAAAATTAAAATGTATTCTTTTAGCTATAAAGACAACATTGTTGTCCTGTAATACATAAATTTCTACCACATCCAAATCAAATACATTATAAATAAAAATACTATTAATTATTCAAGTAAATATAGTATATGTTTAATCATGATGAATAATTATGATATATCATCAGATAATGATAATAAACCTTGAAAGGATGTATATATGTGGAGAAGAGTTCAGTATCCTCAATGGAAAAGAAAACCCAAATGAATGTATTATAAAGGAAAAAACCTAAAATGAAATTTTATCAATGTATTCTGACTTAGTGCGCTTTCTTTTTTTTCCTTTTTATGATGTGTGATGATTTTTCGATGTTAGACCCCATATTCTCCTAATGTAGTTCTATATTATTTTAATATAGGTCCCTTTGAGCCTCATATTGTTTTGATAAATTATTTTATAAAAAATATATAATATATAATATAATATTACATTATATTATATTATATTTTCAATATAAATATTATATGTGTTACAATATATTATGACTATTGAATATTTATTTTAATATATAATAGAGTAAATATTATCTATATTTTCAATATTTATTAAAACATAATATATATTATACTACAATTTCCCCCTATGAATTTTCATGGGACATGACAACCACTGACCGAAATTTACTATCTGTATATATAAAATCATAGTATTGGGAGCTATAAATGAATAAATATATATCTATAGATTGTAAACATGTAGATCTTTTCCAAAGTTCATGATTATATGATGAAATACTTGGGGGGTAAAAATTTATTTTAAACTTCACAAAACTTATTTATAATTATAAATGTAATATCTATTCGAATGGAAAAATATATGGGTGTGAGTTAAATGTTGAAACAAATATGTAGTTGAATAAAAAACAAAAAATAGTGACATTATGATTTTTTTGTAGGTCGGTCCACACTGATCCCACTCTACTCTTCAATCCCCTTTAACTCATTGAGAGTATTGATACTCACAAATACCAATAGAGACATATTTTACATGTGATGACATGTTATATAATATTATAAGACAATATATACCTTTTCCATTTTTAGGTTAAAAAAATCCCATGTTTTTATATGAAATAGTCATAATATATCACTCAAAAAATTACAGGTGCAAAGACAACCCATTATACACTTCTTAATTGACAAAAACTACGTTATTTACCTTTAATTAAGTGAGAATGACGAGATAATAACTTTTGAATGGATGTATTACTATGTGTGAGATATAAATTATTGAAACTTATTTAGAAAAATAGAAACAATTTTAGCACTAGAAGAAGTTAATGAAGAATCATGGTGTTTATAACTGATATTTATCGCTTTGAAAATTAATTGTAAATATTGAAATTTTGGGAAACCAAAAGTTATTGAGTAATTAAAAAAAATTATTAATGTATTTATCAATTTATTTCATATTTTTTCGTACTTATTTCATCAGTATTTATTAATAAACATAACCATAGTGTATATTTTTATCCTAGATAAATCATGTGAATCTTCTCTATGCACATGTTCCCCATATTTTCAACATATATTGAAAAAAAGATTATAAATAATGATGAATGCATTTTACTATTACTTTTATTTTTTAATATTGTGACAAAATTAAATAATTAATCCTCACTCATAATTTTTGGTACCATTTTACTGAGGATATTTTCATTGGAAGTATACTATCAGCAATAAGAAATTATTATAATTTTATACCCTGCATAAGGGTCATAAATTGTTTTCATAGGCTTTATAGGGTAAATATGTACACTTCGTAAATGTACTTATATTCCTCACTTATGGTTACACTTGAAATGAAACTTGTTTTTCAAGGTTAGATTATATTTTCAATACTCTTCTGTTTATATTTTTCCTATTATTCACATATGTAAAATACCAAACATTTGTAACGGTATAAATTATTTTAATTTGTTTGTTTAAGGGAAATAATTTTTTTAATAGATTGAAAAAATAACCAATATCTTATAGAGGCAGTAAAAATTAATATTTGAATTTATATCTTGTTTAAGGGTAAAGTGTATCACTTATAAGGGTACTGAGTCATGTATGGGTAAATATAAATTCTTTTAAGTGTTATCCCTTATTTTCCTTTCTTGAATTAGTGTAACTCAAAATTTTTAAAACCTTGATAATTGTGACCTTTAAAATATTATGGTTATGTAATGGAATTTAATATTTTATAAATAATTTGTAATGGAAAGAAAATAATTTTTTAAAGGTAACTAGAAGAATATATATTAGATACATATGGGAAACCTGAAATTCTAAACATTTAATAATGTTAAAATTCATTTTCAATATAATGTGAGTTGGAAAAAAATCAGGAACTATGTTAGGGTAGTATATAAGTTATTTAAGGGTAAAGAAAAAATAATATGTGTTATGTAAGGGTAAAAAAAGCTTAAATAAGTATGAAACAAAAGTTATGTAATGATATAAATAGATATGTAAGAGTAACATGAAATTAATATATAATACATAAAGGCAAAAAAATATACGTAAGGGCAACGAAGAATTTATAAAGAACATATAAAGGTAATATGGATATTACAAATTAAACATATGGGTAGAAAAATTATAATTCATGAGTAAGGGCACAAAAGTACTTACATTACCGTAATTCAAAAATTTCAAAGCATACATATGGATAAATAAAATAATTTGAAACATAATTTTTCACAAGATTTAAACAAGTATAATTATATTAAATAATAATAATAATAAATAATGAACAACTAAATTTAAATAATATTAGAGAAAAATAAACCATGTTAGGAAATAAACAACATAAATAATTAAACAATTTAAACAATAACACATGTTATCTTAAATTAACATATGTGACATATTATAATGATAAAAATATGTATGCAATCTATAAGAAAATAACAATAATTTCTGTCAGTTGATAAATTAATTAAAAATTCAAATAAATATTTTATTTAAAATTTGAATAAAATAATATACAATATATTTTTTATTTTTTTATTCATTTAAAAATGGGAGGAGTTGCAGTTTATAAAAAACATTCACCAAGTCAAACCACAAAAAACTCCCCCTTTTTATAAATTTAAAACCTGATCATTTTTGAACTTAAAAATATTTTATCATAATACATCTCAAAACTTTTTCTCCCACTTTTATAAATTTAAAACAAAATATTGTTTTATATACAAAAAAACAAAAACCATTTCCCCTGTATAATTATTTTCTTATATAATTTTTTATAAAAAATATACTTATATTAGGATTTTGAAAATGGTCTACCATAAATAAATTATTTTAAAGAGAAAATACAAAAATTTATTCTTCAAATATTATATGTTGAAAATTTATTCCCTCTAAAATTATAGAATCTAATGGTTTAATGAATATAATTTTGACTTAATTTCAGTAGGAAAATATTCAAAGACAATATTTCCATTATTAACATGATTTGAATATAAACAAAAAACTAACATCTATATTTTTGTATGAAATTAATATTTAGTATTTTTGTATATTTAAATAATTTTATAATTATCACTATAAATAGAAGTTTTATCAAAATAAAAATAAATATCACACAATTTTTTCAATATCTAAGGAAACATAAAACATGAATTTGTTATCGAAATATAATGAGCCTTTATTTTTTATAAATATACTGAAAAATAATTTTTTAAACTCAATGAAATAAAATCTTTTTCAAGGAAATGAACCATACACTATGTACTTTTCATTTCAATCCATGGGCCTGCAAATCTAAATCAGAGTGACTAAAAGACTAAAATACATTAGTTTATAATTATAAAACCATAATTAAGAGGTCCATTTATGATTATTATAACTATTTTAACTACATTAATATGACATAATTTAGTATTAGATTGATAAATTTCACATAAAAACACCCAACATTATATCAAGAATAGAAGTAGTTAGTGAAGAAAGATTCTTATAATTCTTATATATAATTTAACAAAACCAGGTTTTGATGATTCATCACTATCCAATTATGATGTAATACTAATTGGGGTTATAATACATTTACCAAAATTCAAAAAGAAAACCCATTAATTGTTATTAGTATATTTATAATGATTAATAAATATACCATATTTAGTTTGAAAACTATTAAGACCTAAAAAACATTACCTCTCCCATTAAGCTCATATCAAACACATTTTTTATTAGAATCGAAAACTCATTACATTTAGCTTCACATGAAGATAAAAAACTATATCATAAATATTTATTTGTGTAAAAATATAATTAGAAACATTATTAATTAATAAAATATTACCGATATTTCCTTTATGAATTTCATTTTCTAATAAAAAATAATCAGTTATTGATTCCATGGTCTAGGATATTTCTTGAAACCATACAAGGATTTATTGAGTTTAAATACATGATCTAGAAATTGATTAATTTTAAATCTAGGGTACTAATGTACATATACATCTTATGAAATTACACCATTATAGAATTTACTATTTAAATCGATTTGGATTATTATAATATTCTTGAAAACAAGTGTAGAATAATAAAATACTAATAGACTCAATTCCAATAACTAGAGAAAATGAAAATTCAAAATATATTCATTCATCTATTAAATAAAACTAATCTATACACTTAGAATTTTTTTAATTTTATGACTTAATTCATCCATCTTATTTTATAAAAAACATTTATATCATATAACATGTTTCACTCTTAGGGGTTATCAAGATTCTGTAAAATATTCTAAAAAAATTACTAAGTTCTTATAATTTTCCATAGTCGAATCAACATGTTTCAATGATTAATCAATATTATTAAGAACCATATCAGATATTGAAGAATAATTATAGTACAAATTTAAATCTATCTTTTTGGTTTTTATTGCAGTATCAACATTTAAAAAATTTCCTCTAAGGGATGATTCTTCTGAGTCCTCTAATGATTAAGATCATATTGAGTAGTGATATCCTGCCATAATTTATAACATCATTATCATTATATCCTTATCAAAAAAAGATTAAGAATCTAAATTCTTCTTCAATATTTTTAAAATCTATATATTTTCATCATTATTTTCAAAAAATATACATGAATATATTCATATATAATCATCGGTCTCTTATTATATACATTATATGCTTTACTACATTTATAATATCCTATAAAAATTTGATAATTAGATTTTTCATCAAATTCAACCAAGCTATCATTACTATTTAAAATGAATACTTTTTACCCAAACACATTAATATATGTTACTATGTGTTTTCTTCCATTAAGAAATACATATGGTTTTTTATTTAACAAAATTATAAAAAAGAATCTATTAAAAATATACCATGCATTGTGAACATATTGATCCCCTAAAATGTTTAGTGTATTAATCAAATTTAGCATTGTTTGATCCATTTCTAAAAAATACCTGTTCTTTGTTTCTGAAACTCCATATTATTTTAGTGTTCTAGAAGATGCAAAATAATGAGAGTATATATTTTCAAAAAATATATTTTATTTTTTTGAACGGTCACAACAATTTTTTTCTTATAATTTATTTAATAAATGACCCTTTTATTTTGAATTAATTATATAAATAAAATAATCTTATATAAAGATTCATTCTTTTGAACTATACTATAAATCTATTTAAACCATATATAATCATAAAAATTTAAAAACATGAAATTTTAACTCATAATTTATAATTTTTCAATTATATATGAAAATGAAGATGTCATAACTCTAATGGTCTAAAGTAATAACATTTTTTAATAGATAAAAATACTACTCCATTTTTCTTAACTTTCATGCTTAAATCAAGTATAATATATTCATTGACCAATAACTTGGAAAGATATAGAACCTAACCACGATTATTTAATATATATAGAAGAATAAAATGAATATAACAATGTCTCTCATTTCAATGAAAATAATCCTTTTCTACCTCAGTTGAACACTTACTATTTTTTTAGTTAAATTAGAAAAATTATTTTTATCAATTTTATCGTTCCAATTAAAATAAAAGAAAACATTTTTATCATTAAATATAATAAATTTATTTTCTTAAAAACTAAAAATCTTTCAATCATCACAGGGATGTGATATACTTGTTGAATTATTTTTATGTCTATAAACTTCTATAGAATTTGATATTATTGTAGATTCATAAATACATGCATCTGTATACCCAAAAACCTTTTTATTATTTTTTTCTACAAAAGTGATATCTCATCTATCACATTTATTGAATGATAAAAATTTCAAGGGATCTCTAGTCATTTTTGGTGAGTATCCATTATCTATATATTAAATTTACTTGAAATATTTAGGGTAAATTAAATTAAATAAAATAAAGTAAAGAGTTGTTTTGAAACCGAAGATAATTTGTGACTAATTTGATTAGTAAAATTAATCTTTGTTTCTCACACACATTTAATACATTTATTTTATGCTAATATATAAGTTAATTCATATGAATTTTTTTTTAAGACCCAATGATTTATAAATCAAATAGATTACTCATTTACATAATTCAATATCACAAAACATATTGAACATGTGGCCGTGGATTTTTTTAAAAATGTAAATTAAAAAAAACATGTATTTTACCTCATTAAAAATATATTTTTATAACCAATATGATATTTTTCATTAATTTTTTTATTCACAGACATCATTATGTATAAATTTTCAATACATTATAAAGAAATATAAAAGAGTTGATTCAAAATATGAAAATTTATTTTTAATCATTACATTATCTTTTTTACCATTTGTTTTATCTTCATAAATTTTACTATTTAAATATGATGGTGAATCTATTAGTTTAGTGTTCTACAAATTAATCTATATAAATTTACATTCCAATTTAGTTGATTAAAACATTATTTGATCAACTCTTATTTTTGGATAATAATTACTTTCATAAATAAAATATTTATTTATTTCCTTATCAAAATTTAACTTCTCATATACTCATTTAGTTATTTATAATTCCTTATTATGTTTATGATCAAAAAATGTGACTTCATTCTTAATAATATCATGTTATTGAAAAGTATTTATATTTTCATTTGTCATATTGTTAATTATTTCTTTTAAACGATCACATGATTGAATAAGATATACAATATCATTTTCTAACCATTAATTTACATAAGTAAGTACATCATAAACAGACTTGTTATAATTTTTTTCATAACTATAAGTATAATCATATTTTTACTTACCTCGTTTTCTTGACTAGCCATGATATATAGTTTTATTGCATCCTTCACACATTTAGATTAAATCCATGATCTTGACTCCTCAGTACAACTCTCTCATGAAATATATTCTTTCTATAATTCCTTCATTAATATCTTATATTTAATACTTGTTTTAGTTTTGTATAATCATATTTTATGTGACCCATTGTCTTATATTCAAAACATGTTAGTTTATAAAAATTATTATAATTACTAGAGTTTCATTTATTTCCATTTTGGGTCATCTCTTGAATCATCTATTTCTTTTCATCATCTTCTTAAAAATTTCATTTTATGTTATCAATCAGAACCTATTCACTATTTTGGGATTCTATAACATAAGGGTTATGGGAAATAGTAGAATTAAATATATTTTATATACCTTACATTTGGTCCAAACTATCTGTATCATTTCAATTAAGTTAAAGCTCATATTGAATTATAGTTTCAATAAATTAATCCAAATTATTTTTGGTAAAATCCTGTATTTATTCTACTATAACCTTCATTAATGAAAATTTTTATGTAATTATCAATGTATTATCTCAATTTTTACATTATTCTTTATATTATCCCATAAAAAACAATTACATTCACGATCATAGTAAATATATTGTACATCTCATAGATTCCATCACAATAAAGTAATATGGAATCTTAAAATTCAAAAAAATTTCATCCTATCTTTGTTCTTGGAAACATGTTAGTACCATGATGAGTGAAGTTTATTGTAATCAAAATTTTAAAAATAGTTTTTAATGATGAAATATTAGTAAATATGTATCTAATTAAAGAAAAAAATAAATTTAGGAAATTATAATTTAACACATACATGATAACATCATTTATAATCAATGTTACCAAATCTATATTAGGTAATTTTAAATGTTTAATCATAACATCCAAATTTCTAATTCCATTGTTCATTAAAAATACATCCATTCAATACTTTTAAGATGAATAATCAATTTCATTGGAGTGAGGTGGTCTAAAAGGTTATAAGAATTTAGTTTCCAGACATTAAATTGAAATATTGATCTTTCCGTAGACTGTTTAGTCATGTATCTTGTTAAAAAATAAGAATAATAAATCCATGTATTAACCTATCAAAAGTGAAAGATTTTATTAGATTAAATATTAGAGAATAAACTATCCTATAAGTAACATCCTTTATGTATAATTATGGGTTGTAGTTATTAATGGAGAGATATACTAGAAGGGTAAATAGTCCTTTTAAACTTTTGAATCAAATTTATAATATAAAAAGATTAATACTTATTCAAACATAATAATATATGAGTATGACTGAACATTCCAAAACAATAAGTATTAGAATAAAAAATAAAAAATAAGAACACTATGATTTTTATACTAGTTTATTAAATAAAGAACCTACTATACTCTATAATCCCCTCTAACTTAGTGAGGGGAGTAGTAATCACTAACATAAAAAGTGAATAAGTATTTTATAGCTAAAATCATATTCTATTTTATTATAATATCATCTATACCTTTTTTTATGTACAACAAATACCATTCTTTTTATAGAACAACACTAACCTATCACCCATCCTATAACTTCACAACATTAATCAAGATACATAATATTTATTTTTTTATTCCAAAACCATAAGAGACCCAGGGGGAGCATCTTGACACCCTATTTAGGTTTCTGGGTGGGTATTAAAATTAATTAAATAAATGATTGTGATTTTTTTTAATTTATTATGTCCCATCTAGCGCTACATTTAGGGGAAAAATAACTAAAAAAGGATAAAAATAATTTAGAATAATTTTAATGAATTTAAATGAAATTAAAGGAGGATAAAAAATAAAAAATAAAAAATAAAAGGTTGGAGAATAATTAGAAATAATTAAAATTGGGTAAACCCTTTTAAATGAATTATTTTAAATTTTCCCACAATTTTTATTTTTATTATTTGATTTAATTTATTTTCCTTCTTTATTTTTTTCCATTTATTTTTTTCCTTTCCTTTTCTTTCTTTCACTCTTAATCTCCCCCTCTTTTTTTTGGCACTCCTCCCTACAAGGTGGTGTGCACCACCTACCCTCTCTTTCGGCAGCCTATTATAGTCTCATTTCTCCCTAGTTTCGATGTCACTCGGTTCACTATAAAGCTCTCAGAAAGGATAACCTCACATACCAGAAATTGTTCAATATCATTCTAAATCGACTGTGTAATCTTTTGTGGAAGTATTTTACTCGAAATTGGGATTTTTCTAAAATCATCTGGATTCTTGCATTTTAGGCCAAATCAAATCTCCGTAGAGAATATGATCCTCTACAAGTACAATGTAGGTAATCTAATCTCTTTAACCTCATCTGGTTTTGTATTTTAAATCACACATTATACCTCTCGTCAGTGCCTACCAAAAAAGTTTATTTTTACCTTTTATAAATTAAAAAAACCACTTTCATGATTGTTTCACCCATGTTTTAGATAATCTAACCTATTTATATTGATTCAACATCATTGGATGGCCCTTGTGGGTATTGTAATATTCTAGGCCTATTTTTACATTAGCCCCATATTAATTCGATTAATTAATTGCATATATTGTGTGAACCCTATTTTTGTTTATTATATTAAAAAATTATTTAGGATAATTGTCAACCATGAACCTTAGGTCGTGTTAGTTAAATATTGCTTAATAATTGTTTTTCGTTGTTAAGTTATTATTTTAATGTGCCATTTTAAAACTGATATTTTTTTGCATTCATTGGTAAATAACATTTGTTGTAACTGAATTTCATAGAATGATCATTAGTATATGAATTTGAGTTTATCATATTAATTTTTTTCAATTATAAATTAATACCATGTGATATCTGATTCCTTGAAAACTAATTAAATTCAAGGAATTTAGACAATGTGGACTGTGTATTAATGACTGCACAAAGACTCTCTATTCCAAACTGATTAAACATTATGCAAGGGAGATGATGTCTTAGGCTTTTCTAGAAAAGGGTTTCAGTTTCTAAAATACTGATTAGTGATACTAGTTACCTAAGGGATATTCATGAATGGACCCGTTGGAAAAGTGCCTATGCCATGCCTTGGGTGATACATGACCCCTTCTGTGCAATACTGTGACGAGCTTCTGATAAATCCACGAATCAAGTGATTCTTTGTTTTCACAATATTTCCTTGGACATGCCTGATTGTATTAGATTAACTGAATGATGTTCTGTAGCGATACCTTCAGGATGTTCTTTGACTAAAAATCTATAACTTGAACATAATAATAAAAATGATGCATGGAAAGCTTTTAGTTATTTCTCCTTTGTTTCTTTTGTAAATTGTGATACCATTATAGTGCTTGAAGTATATTTTTTGACACATAAACTAGACCCAAATATAAAGCACAAATTTGGGGTGTTGTTCTATTTTGTCTACCATCATATTTGTAGCCTTTTATAAAGACACAGACACACTTATACTATATATATATATATGAATCCTTCTTATTACATGTACCTTATTCAGATTCTTATCTTGAGCCGAACATGGTGATATGGGTTAGGTTCCATTGAGGACCCAGAACAATATCAATTTATTTTAATTATGTTTATTTAAATGGATGACTTTATTATATGTTGGCATACTACTTTTGTTTATAGAATGAATTTTAATGGTTTAGACACAATGGGTGTCGGCCTATTGGAATTTTATCTCACACCTTATTCGGGCGTCGTTAGGTACTCGAGTAGACTTTATGCTCGCATGTATGGATAAAAGGAGGCATGCTACTTCTGATTCTTGAGTGTGGATTGCTTCTTAGGAAGGATCTTGGGGGAAGAAGACTGAGATTCTTCTCATGATTTAGTTGTTTCACTTTGTTTCATTCACATTAAATCTTTCATTCCTTTCTTGTATTCCTATTTTACTTACTCTTATTTTAGAACAGACATCATAGTATGACATCATTGTGTATATTTTTTATTTATCAGTTTTCGCACTTATTATATCTTTAGTTTGGGTTATTTATTTGTTTTTGATGTAGTTTGGTTATTTATATGATTCCACTATTTTTTTGTAAACTATTTGTCATCTGATTTATATTACTTATTAGCTATGAGGGTATAGTCTTCCCCATAGAACTGGAAAAAAATCCCTCACTGCTAGTCGACAACCTCTAGAATTTGAAAAGATGCTGCTGAGATTATGTTTCCAACCTAGATCAGAGCACCCTTCCAGTGGAATCTAGTATAGGGATTATACAATTTGGAAGTAGTGGGTGTTTTTCCTATTGTCTTACCATTTGGGTAAGATAAGAGACTATGATATAATAATTTGGAAATTACCCTATTCTTGGATATAGATAAACCATGTACAGGGGAAACCCAAATTCCTAGGATTGGATTGCAGTTATAGATTATACCAATTAATGCTGATATGATTTACCAATTTGGTGAAACACTTGTTTTATGTTGCTTTTGATATTTTTATTATTGAGATAATGATTTTTACCATTTCATTCTTATGATATAAGGGCAATGCATTTACATGCATCATATTAGGCACCATAGGACTAAAATGAAATTCATATTTCCATACCATATCTACTTTTAGCATGAAAAATACTATTTTCTTGTGAGTCTTGTTGTGCTTAGTTGTAAAATTTTTAAGAACATGTCTGTTAAATATAAATTTGTGATAAATTGTTAGATGTTATCTTTACATTACTTAAAAAATATGTGGTATGCCTCATTTTAGTGATCCATTATGTTTACTCTTCCTTATTTTGATTTATCTCATGGAGTGGGCTACCTATTCTGTAGTGCTAAGAGGTAGGCTATATACCTACCCTATTTATTACACATTTTCATGTCTTGTTCTTCTACTGTGAATTATTTAAAAAGGTGTGTGTTTTGTTATTGTAAATAAATGGAATCATGACGTCTTTATACCGTTCCTTAGCGAGTGGTAATGATCACACTACAGAGAAAGTGGGTCCCAAACCACTGGAGGAGCCACTTAAAGAGAATGATTTAATGTTTCCTATAGTACCACCCATGGTGCCACCTCTGGTACCACTTCTTGTAGATCCTCTAATAGGACATGATGCTCAGTTTAGGGATAGTCTCCTCGTGTTCATGCAGTCAGCCCAAAATATTACTAGACATTACCCATCTACGGTAGAAATCACATGGGACTTCCTGAAGGAACACCCTCCCACCTTCTCCAGGAGTGGAATTCCTCATAAAAAATAGTCATGGGTAGAATCTATAAAGTCTATAATTGACCATATTAAGATGCTTCCAGAGTGGAGGTTAAAACTTACAGTCTACTGGATTTTTGACCTTGCCAAGCAATGGTGTGACGTTATATCTCAGGTGGAGAACACCAGAGACATGGTTTGGGTAGGCTTAAAAATACATTTCTACAATAACTTATTTCTGTAGACTCTGAGAGATGATCGTAATTGGGAATTCTTGTGCCTTCTTTAGGTATCTTGATAGTTCTAGAGTATTCTACTAATTTCATAGAGCTTCTGAGTTTTTCTCCATCTCTGACAAGTGATGCACAAACATCTATGAGATTACTTCAGGATGGACTTCAATATTCTATCCGCCCATCGGTGAACATATTTAGTTTGAGCACTATTAATGATATCATTAATCTTACCCTCATTTCAGAATGAAATGTCAGGGAAGATAATCCTGTGAGATAGGGTGGTTTAGCTCTGAGAGTGGGAGATAGTTCTTCACCCAATTAGATGCACTATTTTTTATGTTCCCATAGTGGAAATCATAGCTATGAAAAACATCTTGATAGTTCTATCAGATGTCATCAGTCCAGAAGAATTTCCCATAATAAGCATTCATGCATGAGATACCCATTGGAGTGCTGTGATTGGGATAATATGAGTCACATTGAAAATTTCATCCATTATTTCTCATAAACATCTACTAGAAGAGGATCCATACAATCATCTCTACCATGTATGAGATCTATGACTCCACAAAAGTATAGAAGTTCTTTTTCCAAATGATAATCTGGATGAGGTAATGGTGGCAGTTGTATTTGAGGAACGCATGTCTCAGACTATGAGCATCAGTAGAGTGGACCTGCTCAAGCCAGTCCGGCAGCATTTCAGCGTCCTGGTTTATGTCTTATGTATGTGGGGGAACCAAAACTATTGGATTATAGTACATGACCATCTACAGTTAGAGGTAAAATTATTGTATCCTATATATTAGTTTCTAACCTTTTTATATAGTTTCATCACATTCCTTATTATCTGCTACTGTTGTTGAAATCATTGGTTTTACAATTGAGTATCATTGTGGCATCATGTCTCTCAACACCCCGTTAAGGGCTAGGATAGAGGAAATATTCTAGTGCCAAAGTTACACCTTAAAATAGGTGGGGACAATTTCCATTGGATTTTTTTCATCCCCTGTATTTCTAGCATAGACTTCATTCTTGGTATGAATTAGATCGCTCCTTATAATGCCCAAGTAGATTTTTATCGTCGTCGGGTATCCTTCACATCCCCTGAGGGAAAAACATATCTACATAATGAGGAATGGGATATGTATGCAGATCGAGATGGAAAAATATGTGTAGGACTAGAAAGAGTAATATCCCAATTATCATGTCTCTTCATGAGTTGTCACGGAACACATATAGTTGACTTTCACCCATTTTGGATCATTTTAGTGATGTCTTCCCTGACAATTTCCCTGGATTACCTCCCATTAGGAAGTGGAGTTCACTATCGAGCTAGTGCCATGTGTGACACTAGTGTCTATTCCTCTTTATATGTTGAAACCTACAGAGCTACATGAAATCAAAAAGTAGCTTGAAGTCCTCAAGGATAAGGGTTCCATCAGACCTAGCACATTTCCATGGGATTCACTAGTTCATTTATTTAAGAAGGTGGATGGTACCATATGATTATGTGTGGATTACCATTGGCTCAACCATCTTATGTTAGAGAATCAATATCTGTTGCCTCTTATAGACGACCTCTTCAACCAGCTCTGAATAGAAACTATTTTATCCATGATTGACTTGTGGTCGGGATATCACCAGGTGCATGTATGACAATCTAACACACAACATACGGTGTTCTAGAGTGGGTATGGATTTTACGAGTACTGGTTATGCCATTTGGCCCTAGAAATGCACCAATAGTCATCATGGATATAATTAATCGATTTTTTCACCTATACCTTGATTCCTTTTTGGTGAATATGTTTGACAACATCTTGGTGTATTCAAATTCCAGACACGACCATGAAACCCTTCTTGAGATCATGCTGAGTACACTGATAGTTCATCCACTATATTAAAATATCATCACGTGCCACTTCGGGATTGATAAGTTTCACTTCATGGTTCATATAATATCTGAGTCGGTCGTGTTATTCAACCCAAAAATTTTGAGAACCGTAGATTTAGGGGAGAAGCCGTAAAATTTTTTCAACATATGATGTTTCATGGGAATTTCTTGCTATTATATGCATTTCATACAGGATGTATCCTACATATTAGCACCTATTAAGGCCCTAACTAAGAAGGGTGTGTAGCTTATCAAGCTACATTCTTGCGAAAAATATTTTCAGGAGTTAAAGGGATGACAAGCCTCAGCTCCGATCTGGATTCTTCTTGATCTAGAAAAAAGCTACAATGTTTACTATAAAGCTTCAGAAATCAGACTAGGTATAGTTTTGATGCAGGGTGATCAAGTCATGGCTTATGGATACTGCCAGCTGAGAACTCATGAGAGAAACTATCCTACACATGACCTTGAGTAAGCACCCAAGGTTTATGCTTTAGACTGGTGGAGACACTACATGATGAGGGAGAAGTTTTTTGTTTACATAGATCATAAAAGCATGAAATATGTATCCACATAGAGAGAATTGAATTTAAGGTAGCATAGTTGGGTTAAATACCTTACGTCATTCAATTTTGATCATTCTTATAACCCTAGTATGTGAAATTCCATGGATAATTCTTAGATCCGCAAGATAAAGAGACATGTTGTCCAGGAAGACAATAGTAAGTGAAAGATGATAGCTTGGATTCCTGAGATTCATTTGGAGGTTTGGGAACACTGTGGAAAACCGGTTCTAAAAGCACTTATAGTGACATCCTCTTTTCAAGAGAGATTTTGTTTCTGACATTTATCTAATCCAGAGGGGCTTGTTATGAAATAAATATTCACAAGAGAAAACCCTCCACCTTGTTGGCTTGTTGATGGCAGTGAATCACTGCATTTACCAAGGATGTGTATGGGTAACTTATGATATATGATAATAGGTAATGATGGAATATCATACCTCACTTTCGGGAGTTTATCATGTAATTTTTCAATATGTACAGAGACATGATTCTTCAATACTAGTGGCCAAGTATGAAGAAGCATATAGCGGGTATCATCACTTTGTGACCCACCTATCAGTATATGAATGTAGAGCACTAATTTCTAGTTCGACTTCTATTATCTCTATCCATTCCTAAGGGGAAATATAATAACATCCCCATGTATTTTCTTATTGGATTTATAATATTTCTTTGAGGCAGCGATGCAGTATAAGTGAGTTTCAATAGGTTGAATAATGTTGTTCATTTATTACCTATCTGGGAGACCATTTCTATTTATTAGTTAAGAAGGATGTATATATGAGAGATTGTGGTACTTCATGGTATACCTAATTTTATTGTCTTAGAGAGAGATTCCCACTTTAATTCATTGTTCTAGAATGGGTTGTATAAATCTCTAGGTTCACAGGTACACTTGAGTAATTTATATCACCCTCAGACCAATGCACAATCCGAGGAGACCATACGAGTTCTAGAGGATATTCTACGAGCCTCTATCCTTGATTTTGGTGGTTCATAGGTGAAATACATTCATATTTCTATGTTTACCTATGATGAATGGTTTTAGGTGACAATTCAAATGGTTTCATATGAGACTCTCTATAGTAGACTGTTTCATTCACCTTTATACTGACTTGAAGCATGTAAGGCTGCTCTATTGGGTCCTTGGCTTGATTAATAGATTTTTGAGAAAGTTCATAAGATTTAGAATAATATGACCACAGCTCAGTAAATATAGAATCCTTATACTAATCTCTATCACATACCTCTCTAGTTTGAGGTGGGAAATCGAGTCTTTCTACAAGGTTCACCAAGGGTAGGTCATAAAATTATCAAGATACATGGGAAGTTATCATCGAGATACATGAAGACATTCATGATAATTTAAAGGGTTGGGTCAGTGCCTAGTCGTTTATTTCTACCTTAGAGGTATCACTCCATGCATGATGTCTTCCATGTATCTCAATTTCGACAGTATCATATAGACCCATCCCAGTTTTTTGATCCTAAAGACATCGAGCTCGAAACAAATGCATTTTTTATGTAGTGTGAGATTTGTATTGTCGAAAATAGAATGAAGGTTCTCATAGGTAAGTCAGTTCCTCTGGTTCGGAAGTTATGGAAACATATATGCATTAAATATGAAACTAGAGAGAGGGTGATTAAAGTGCATGCTCAATGGATGAAGATTTTCTCAGATGACCTTCCACTATCCTCAAAAGGGAAACTCATAGAAGATATGTCTTAATAACGGGAATTTGTAACATTATGGCATTAATCAAGGTACATAACGTTTAATATTTTTGTCCATGACTATAAGGTGACCCTGGGCAAGCGTTTTCGCACCCTGTTGCGGTTAATGGGAAGACATTAAAATTAATTCAATAATTTCTTGGGCCTTTGGATATTTTTTTACATCACGCCTAACACTGACTTTGGTCAAAATATAATTAAAAAGTATTCAAAAGGATTAAAATGAATTTAATGGAATTTAAAAAAAAAATTAAAACTGGATAAATATAAATAATAAAATAAAAACTATTGTAGAAATATTAAAAATAAACAAAATAGGGTAAACCAATTTTAATTAATTATTTCCATTTCTCCAAAATTTTTATTTTTATTATTTCATTTCATTTATTTTTCTTCATTATTTATTTTAATTTTATTTTTTCCCCTTTCCTTATATTTATTTCATTATTTTTCCTTTCTTTATCTCTTCATCTCTCACTCTCTTGTGTGTGGCGCCCCTCCCTGCTAGGTGGTGCGCACCACCTCCCATAACCATTAGAAGCCCGCTACATTCACATTAATCCTCCAATTTCAATGTCATATGTTGGTCTGTGAACCTCTTAGTAAGGATTAACTCACATACCCTGAATCATTTGATATATGTCTAAATCCATTGTGAAATATTTTTCGGAATGATTTTACCAAAATTATGGTATTTCTAAAACACAATGGTTTCTTCCATTTTAGGTCAAATCAAAGATCAGAATAGAGTGTAGGATCCTATATGAGTACAAGATATGGAATCTACTCCCTTTCCCCTCATTTATTTTAACATTTTTAACCACATTTTGTGCCTCTCATTGGTTCCTACCAGTGACGTTTAATTTTACTTGTTCTAAATTATATAAACTCCTTACTTGATTATTGAACCCTTGTTTGAGATAATATAACCTATTTAAATTACTGAAAAATCATTGGATTCCCCATTGGTTTGGACGATGGTCTTGGAATATTTTTGTGTTATCCCATAACTAAATAAATAAATTAATTTTATATGTTGTGTGAACCCAATTGTTTAGTTTTAATTAAAATAAATTATTTAAGATAATTTTGAACCGTGAACCTTGAGTATTGTCAGTTAAATGTTTCATAATTATTTTATTCCTTATTATGTTAATATCCAGATGTGCCATTATAAAAGTGATATGTGTGTTTTTTTAATTCATGAATAAATTTATTTGTTATAGAATCTTGACTACCATGACCAATATTATGTGGCTTTGAGTGGATCACATTATTTTGTAGCAATTATAAAATCATACAATGTGATATCTATTTACTTGAAAACTAATTAAATTTAGGACTGTGAGAAAACATAGGTTCCATATTAAGGACGGTAGAAGGACTCTCTACTCCTTATAGGTTATAAATTATGCTAGGGAGATGATGTCTTATGATTTTCCAGACAAGGGTTTCCCTGGGTTTCTAAAATATGCATGAGTGATACTAGTTCTCAAAGGGACGTTTAGGGATATACACATTGAGAATATGGCTTCACCATGCACCAAGTGATACATGACCCCTTATGGGTGATACTGGGATAGACTCGTGAAAAATCCTTTCCCCGAGTGATACCTGGTCTTTCAGATGATTTCCATGGATGAGCTCGATGGTATTAGATTAGTAAAAAGATGTACCATAGTGATACCTTAGGGATGGGATAAGACTCAAACTCAACAACATGGACATAATAATAATAATGATGCATGGAAAGTGTTTATTTATGTATCATTTTTTCCTTTGTAAATTGTGATACCTTTCTAGTGATTTAAGCACACATTGTTATCACATAAACTAGACCCCAAGATAATGCACATGCTTAGGGTATTGTTCCTTTTTATCTGCATTTTTATTTCTATAATTTATATATATTTATGAATCCTACTTATTACAGGTACCTTATTGAAATTCCCAGCTTGAGAAAAAGTAGGTGAAACGGGATGGGTACCATTGAGGACCCATACTGATATCTATTTATTTTATTTATGTGAATTTAAGTGATTATATTTATTATATGTGGGCACAATACATTTTATATAGCACGAAATGGGAAGATTTAGACACCATGGGTGTCAGCCTACTAGGATTTTATCTAACTCCCTACTTGGGTGATTTGGTGTACTCGAGTAGACCTTATGCCTATAGGTAAGGATAATTGGAAGCCTTCTGCTTTGAGTTCATGAGTGTGGCTTGATGCTTAGGATGAAGCTTAGGGGTAAAGGACTGAGCTTATTCTTGTGACGTAGTTGTTTCACTTCATGTAATTTTTATTAAAACATTGATTTCATGCTGTATTCCTATTTTCCATACTCATATTTTAGCATAGAAATCATAGCATGGCATTATTGTGCATCTACTATCTTTATTATCTTCTGTAGTTATTATATATTTATTTGGGGTTATTTATTTTCTTATGATGTAGTTTGGATATTTATATTCTTATGCTATTTTTTTAAACTAGTTTTATTCCACTTTATATTAATTATTATCGATGTGGGTATATTATTCTTTATGAACACTTTTAAAAGGACCTTGTAGCTAGTCGGTGGCCTCTAGCATTTGAGAAGATGCACTGAAGTTATGTGGCCTACCCGTCTCAGAGCACCGTTCTAGTGGATTCTGAGACAGAGATCCTACACATAATTTTTTTGTGTAGATGAATCGCATTCTATTATATAGTATAGATTAATTCTATGTGATTTCCTATTAATTATGTTATCATATCTAGATAATACCTTTTAAATAAAGGTACATTCATGTGTAAAAAAAATGAATTAAATACACTTCCATGGAAAAATAAAAATAATTAGACTACATGTAGATATTGATGAACACAGTTGATATGATTTGGTTATATTTATCCCTTCTCAAATTGATTTAAAACAGGAAATTCTGGGAAAACTATAGTATGTCAGTAATTTGTAGAAATGAATCAAAATTGTTCTAAATGTATTTTTTTCATTTTTTTCATAAGTATTTATAAATAAAAACCCATCAGGGATATTTTTCTTAAAATTAAATCCCATTAATCCTCTCTATGAGAATATTCCCGACTTCTTCAACATATATTTAAAACCAAATGTTAGAAAAAATGGACATTTACTATAATTACTTATATTATTATTAATAAAAAATGAATATGTATCCTCAATAATTAATTCATGTTACTATTTCATAATGGTAAAAAATTTATGTATTTCTATTATTAGAAAGAATAAAATAAGGAAATTTTATACCATTTAAAAGTGTAATAAAAATCTTACATAAGTTGTGTTAGGGTAATGTGTATACTGTGGGAAGGAATTTATGTCTCATGTGTGTGTATCCTTGAAATGAAATAGGTCACATAAGGGTAGTATATAATATCTACACACTATAAAGATAATTCATATTTTTTTAAATAAAACATAAGTTTAAAAAATGAATCTTATGTAAGGGTATAAATGATGTTACATGGGTTAGGTATGGGTATGAAAAAAAAATTAATTTGGTTGTGTAAAGATGAAATATTTTTTATACATGGGACCTAAAGGTAAAAAACGAAATTATATAGCTTGTATAATGGTAATGTGTATCTCATGTAAGGGTAATGAATCATGTAAGGTGAAATAACTAGTCATGTAGGTTTATCCCCCATTTTCCCTTCTCAGATAATTGTAACTAATAATTTTTAAAACCTACAAAAATATAACCTTTAAAATATACTAGTTTTGTAATGGTAATCAGTATTTTATATAGATAATTTAAGGATAAGGAAATTATTATGTAGATGTCACAATAATTTTACATATACAATGTAATCATAAAATTCAAATTCAAATCATTTCATAATGGTAACATTCATTTTAAAAATATTGTGTAAAGGTATGGAAAACATTCATTTTTTTTGTACGGGTAGTGTAGAAGTCACATAAGGGTAAATAGAAACCAATACATGATACATAAGGGTAAAATTATGCCTATATAAGGTTACAAACATAAGTTATTTGGTGCTAAAAATATATACATAACGGTAACATTCAATAAACATATGGTATATAAAGGATAACCCAAATATTTTTTAAGACTACAGATGAATTTATAAGTCTAATATTAAGTTAATATGGATGTTATAAAATACATATATATGTGAAACCTTGTTTCCAAGTCATCTGAAACTGTACAATAGAATATATGTATGGGTAATACACACACTATAAATCATATATAAGTGTAAATAATATAATTTAAAAATAAAATTTTCATACAATTTGAACAAAAAATATAATAAAAAATAATAATAATGTTTTTACAATTAAAGGACAATTAAATATAATTTTTTTAAAATAAAATAAACCATGTTAGGATTTGAACAACATAATGAATTCAAAAATTTATGCAATAACATGTGATCAACATAATGAAAACATGTGTCATATGATCATGATAAAAATATAAATGTGATCCATTTAAAAGAGAAAAATATATTTTTTCCCAAGGTAAATTAATTAAGGCCTCTAGTCATTAATAAATGTATATAATCAAGTGTAATAAAATATATGATATTTTGTAGAATTTTAAATCATTCAATAAATGAATGGGGTTATAATTTTTCAAAACAAAAAGTATAAACAATTTTCATCCACCAATAGTAGATAGATAAAACTTTTGAAAACATGATGATTAAATATAAACAACAATATAAACTACATTATAATTTTCTATTAAAATGTCTATATAAAATAGAATGTAAACATATATTTCAGTATAATATAAACTAAAATATAATTTGAAATCTGAAATTTAATATAAATGTAAATAAAATTTAATATATAATTCTATACTTGATCACGATGATGTATACTCTGTGAAATTATGTCTAAATATTTAACATAACATTATAATAAAAACGTTTAAATGAATATTTTCTAATGTAAATATAAATTTACATTATTTTATAAATATAAAATCTTTAAATAGATTAAAAAAATTAGTGATGTGCGTGAATCTCATTTTTTTCATAATGAAATAGAATATATTCTCGAATTGTGTTCTTAGATCAAAAAATGTTTGGAAATGGAGAATAAAATGTCAAAGGAAAGAAATATAAGTGAATATGATATAGGGAATGTGTGGATGTACAAAATGAAGAGGGTATCAATAGATTTTTATTGGATGTAATAAATAAACATGCATTTGGCTATCTAAGAAATAGAACATGACTTTAATAAACTATAAAATTATATATTGAAATTAAAATACATGAGTGTTTTAACTTCAATGTTCCGTGACATTTTAGAATAAAATTAATAGGCATTTTAACAACTGTAAATCATGGAAAATATTAAAATAGTAGTATTTTTATAATATAAATATATATTTTTATTAAATCATTTTAAATCATAGAATGTTAAATCCTTAACCAAATCACATAGAATAAAATTAAGATCAATTCCAGCTAATTTAATAGTAGAAGAAATGGTTTTCTTGCTACCAAAATATTAAATATCACCCAAAATAGTGAAATTGTATAAAATATGTTGAAAAATTTTATTATAATCATAATAATAATAATCCTTATTTAGAGAGTAAAAAATTACTCCAATACATAATATAATTTTTCAAAATAATCTACAAATATACATGGAAATTAAATATTACTTTCCAAAAAAATTTCCACACCTTGTATTTTCATCTTGGAAAATATTCACTCCACTATTTTTACTATCATTTAGTTGTAATGTAATTTATGAGTTTTATAGAATATATGTCCATTAGAAGGAAAATTTACTCAAGTGTGTTTTTTATGGATGATGTTTTTTATCTTTATAAATTTAATAGGTCATGATAGATGTACAGATAAACCTATAAGAAATGTATATAAAGTTTATTCATTTAAGAGGCCCTTAGTATAGTGATTAATTTTGGAAAATGAAAGTAAAATATAAAATGATGATAAATATAAAATACTATAGAATTTTTTAATAAAGAATTGATAAAAATTATTCACAAAAAATCAATATATAGTTATAGAAAACAATTGAAGAAATTTAATAATTTGAAATTAAAATTAAATAGTTTACAGATGAATATTTTAATTCTCTTGTACCTTTACAAATAATTCATATTTAAAAATTCAATCAAATTTATTTTTTAAATAATGAATTTTAAAATTGAAGAATCACACTATAGTGTATTATTTATATTTTTCTATAAGTATCCTAATAATTCATGGAGACTAAAATGGATTGAAATAAGAGTTTTTCATTAAAAACTCCATTCATAAAATAAGTTCAAGAAGATTAATATACTAAAAGGATCACAAAACAACTATTAGTAACTGAATGAAAAAATTCATTAAATGTAGAAACATTGGTAAACCTCATAAAATAATCCTAAAAACATAAGAAAAATTACCAAAATCTATTTTTTATTGAAATTGGGATGTGGACAAGAAAATATTATTTCCATCATACAAAGGTAGAAGGAAGGGGTGGTGGTGACACTCAGAATCCATGTTAACTAAAGACATTGTATATTAAATCATTTATAGAGGATCATTTAGAGGACTAAAATTTTAATTCATAAGCAAAAGGTGATATAAGGGAATGAAAATGCACACATTGCATTGTTTTATTTTTTAGAAATTATTTGAAACACACAATGAATTAATGTTATTATTTTTAACTATATTTGAAATCGTGCACATAACCAAATTTCATCATATAAGATAAAATTAGGATGTTTATGAAGCTTTTCCTTTGTAGTATTTATTTTTTAATAACATGTAATGTTAATCAAATACACAAGCAATGTAATAGAGAATGAAATAATTATAAATCACTAAACATGTTATTTTATAAATCATTTTGGGAGATTTTTTATTAGATTATTAAAAAGAACATATAATTAATGTTTAAAATCAAAACTCTATGGATTTTTATAAGCATAATCTGACCAAATCAGATTAAATTAAATTGTGAATCATAAATGAGTTCAATATAATTATTTTAATGAAATTTAATGGGAGTTATATTACTGTAGTAGAATAGGGAATATCATGAATAACTATAAATTGTATGAGAGTTAAAATAAATAAGACTTTTATTAAAGGATCTTACCTATCTATCCGAAAATTTTCCTAAAATATAGATAATACTATTATCATGGTTCACTAGTTGGATTATCCACATAAAATATTACTACAACATTCTACTGATACCCTTAATATATATTTTTCTATGATTAACATAATTAATTGTGTCTTCTAGAAGTATAAGATGGGAAATTCCATTAGTGTAATTCTTAGATCAATAAGGATGAATACTTCCCACTAAGATATATTTTTTGATATATAAGAATATAGAATCTTTGATAAGGATAAGAACAGTGGGATAATGTTGGTATCTATGAATTAAGCCACAAAATTCATTGAATAAGCCTTATTTTTTTACCCATAATGGATGTTGATAACCAAGAAGAACTAAAGTACTTGAATAGGAGATTAGATACCCATGATGACAATCCCATACAAGATATAACCTTGATATTTAAATCCCCTTTGAGTCTCTCATTAACATTATTCATATCAAACATAATTTATGGATTAGAATTGGGAGAGATTTGGTTAATATCAGTAATTACCACTTAAGCTAGACTAATGACACTATGAATGATATACCCTTCAATAAACATGTATTGTTCTTCATAAAATCAACTTGATAGGATTATGTGTATTATTTATTTAATTAAGTTGTCCTACCCCATGTAAGGAATGTTTTACACGAAAATGGGCATATACTGTTTAATGGAATGAGGATCCTTCTCCTTTTTTACCAGTATGAGAGTGGGTTCATAGGGAACATGTGGGAGACTACCTCCACGAAAATAATATTGCACCACTTATACCATCTTCTAGTTAACCATGTCCCATGAAGACTTGTAAAAAGGGGAAATAAATTCATCTTGACCTGGTGTGATTTCTTGTTTACGTGTCCATACTACTTTGTAAATCTATTTCTCCTATGGTATAGACTATTGAAACTCATTGTTCTGATTAGAGGCCAAATAAGGGAATGGCATAAAACATCTTTTCATGACCCCTTAGGTATCCTCCAAGCATGGATGGATTGTATCCAGCATGAAGGTGATTGAAGTGAGCATCAATAAGGCATCTCACCACATCATGGCCATCTTAGTAAGAGACATTCTCCATGATGATGTTGGGTTAGTTGGTGTACTATTGTTATTTAATTCATTCATGGATGAATCCCAAATTATAATCTCATTACCACATCCAATTAATTTTATATTTTTCATGAGCCATATGTTCTATTTTTAAGAGCATGTCATCTATAATATTATTCCTAATAAGAATATAAAAATATAAGGTGTCATTCTTGTCATGAACTAGACTATACTCTAGACATTAAATATCATTGTTGATCAACATAGAGTCCTGATATAGGAGGGGAGGGTGGGGGTATGTTTTCTCCTCCATGTATGCAGATAACTTATGAGATGTCTATGTTTGTTTTGAAGGGTATCCAAGAATACCCCAATGAAGGCCTAATCCACTACTCCCTCACTATGTGGTGGAATCCTAGGCCCTTCATCTAGATATGAGATAATTTAAAATGATCCCTCCATTGCTTTCCTGGAGTAAAAACAATAAGTATAAGGTAGTGATCAGAACAAAAATGAATGAGATGAGAAACCTTAATATCATGAAAAGAAGATAATTTATGGATGTTCAAAAGTGAATTATTGAGAATGAAGTATGTCTAATGACATCCATTCTTTTTATTACACTATGTGGATAATTATCATGAATAACCTTTGTACATTAGCGCATTGTTTCACAAGAAGAAGATGAACACTTTAATTTCATTCTACGTAAAGCCCCCTCATCCTTTATTTTACTTTGGATATGAAACTTTGTTGAAGTCCCCACCATTGATCCATTTGACATCCCCACGGTCGAAGGAATCAAGATCATTCCCTAGGGACTCTTGGGTCATCAAATAAAATTTAGTGTAGATGAAGGAAATGATAAAACAATGTTCTCATGAGGTAATTCTAGTGGTTACAACATCTTTTATGAACCAAGAAAATATATAGAGATATAGGAATTCAAAAAAAACTATATATAAATATTTTGGGGATTGGAATGCAAGAAGATACAGACAATTAATTTATGTTCATAATATGATATTTTAAATAAAATTTCTTCTGCTCTTGTACCACAACAAGGGAGGTGGAGTTCCTATAAAGATTATTGTATATAACAATTTTTTATCTCAGGCACCCATTCCGTGGTCATTCCATTTTAGGAACGTCATCATCAAAATTAAATTCACATGGATTTTTTTCGAGATGATGGAGCTCACTTGATATGAGATGATGGTATCTTAACCATGTGGTTGGAATAAGATTTGGAGAAGACTCCATTCTGAACTGATTAAGAATAAACCATATAATAACAAAGCTTCATTAACATCATTCCCCTTCAATGCACCACACTAAACTAGAGAGGGTGAACCATTCATAGAAACACAGTAAGGGGAAGTAATGAATGAGATGGTCAACTGATATGAGAGGGGGATACTCTATGGGATTTTCATTTATTTACTCTCAATAAAACCCTTGCAAAATTCATATTATATTGAAAAATCCAAGAATGTGTTAGTGGTTTGATACAAGAGGGGGATGAAAGCGAGGATGAACCCATGATACCTAGGTCCCATTAACGGGAGAAGAAAAAATACATGGTGCAAGGCCTATAAGGGGACAAATTAGTGCACTGAGGGTCTACATTACTAGGTTGAATAGAATCCATGGTGGCTGAGATGGGTGGACTCTTATAGGAAGAAGGTTGTATCACTATTTTCCCAGTGAGAAATATCTCATATCATATCTAACCAGTATGGAGACACCAAGACCCAAAGATCATGATTCCATATAATGAAACGAGATATCCATGTACGAATGTGCATATTTTAACCAGATGAAATTCAAAGGGAATTTAATTTTTTCTGTGATTATTGTATGTTTTGTTCTATAAATTGAGGTTTGAAATTGAAATTTGAGAGACGGGACACTTCAACGTGTTTTATGGACATGGGTGAAGGATCAAGAAGTTTCCCAGCTATCCCACGAAGTCTTGGGATCGACGAACCTAGAAAAAAGTAGGATTTAAGGGACTTGTATAGGGTACATTGTTTTTTAAAACCGTGCAGTCCACCATAGGTTTAACACCATGAGTTTTTATGGGATTTATCATTTTTAAATTATGTCATATCTTATGTTGTATGATACACCAAGCTTATCTTTCACTATAGGCAAGACCGTATTAGCTTGCAGTATACACAACACTATTCTTGGATCATGTTACACACAATTTCAAGTTCGTTTGATAGTAGTTATTCTAAGAATCATTGAGTGTATATATATTTATATTCAATGTATAAATAATATATTGTTGGATTCTATTATACGCAACAAAAAAGGAGTCTTGAACTACATCCAACCCTAACTTGGCTTACATTACATGCAATTTTGACCTTCCAGGATAGCACGTGTTCTACGTAATACCGAGTTTCACTAAACAAAGATATGTTTTTAAAATATCATATAAACTAGCCGTTATGAATATTAATACCCACTTTTTGAAATTTTATAAATTTGATATTTTAAAATGGACTTCATTTTTGGATTCGGAATATCGAAATTAGCCTAGGGTGATTTTTTGGTATTTTTTTGAAAACATTCCATTTTTGATTAATAGTGAAAACGCTGGGTTACTATTTAAAAACAAACTTTTTATTTAAATTTATTTTAGGTCAATCGTCATACATAATACCTATATAATTTCACTGTAAATCATTGGTGTCATTTTATAATAATTTAACATATATTAAAATTTTGTTGAACTTTTCACCATCTTTTACCCACCTCCTAGGAGAATTTGGAAATTCACATAAAACATATTTTTACCGCTTCTATGAGTGGAATTTCGAAAATCCTAGAGACATGGTTAATATCAGGGACAAAAATTTGGTTCTATGAGATGAAAATAATTTTTGGTGAATAGTTACTTTTTTACTTTTATTTACCACGGTTAAAAGTAAATAGGGTGATTAAGGGTAAAAATGATATTATTATTACCTTAACACATGTCCTAATTCTATTGGATTAGTTTATTTCGACCAGAAACAACCTTAGGGATAAATTATTACCCTTTAGGTCCACTTTTATTAGATTAGGACATTTATTATTAATTTATTTAAAGAAGGGTTAAAATTGTTAAAATCAATGTTTAATAACTAAATAATTTTTTATATGGGGTTATACTTAAGGTAAATTAGACTAAAAATATTAATTATAAATATAAAAATATTTTTTACATAATGGTATTTTATTTATAAATTTTACAATTTAAATAATTTAATTTATTTATGACAAATTGATGATGCTGTAATTATCTTATTAACGAAATATTAACATAATTGAGGATATAAATACCCAAATAAATTTAATTTTAGACTTTTTATGAATTACACTAATTTTATAGGTTAATAAGACATGTTAGTATTTATTTATGTAACTTTTTTCGAACTAATCATGCTGTTATGAGTTTCACAAAAATCAATTACCAAGTTGTCTCAAAATTGACATAAAATATTTTTTAAAACAAATATTATATTATTAAGTGTTATTATATTCCTAAAAATATAATTTTCGTCCGAGATACTTATATCATGATAGGTGTATCATTAATGGACCACTTGGGTGGTATCTTGGATGTATATGATAATTTTATTAACTATATAATATAAAAATACAAAGTGACATGGTAAATGTCAATCTAATTAACTAAGAGTTAAAACTAGAAGATAAGGTCAATATAATGTCCCAAACCGGTCTAAAATCTATTGTTTGAGAGGGTTTGGACCCATCCTCACTTTAGATTCTAAATAAATCATTTTGGAGCTATTATAAACCGAATATTACTTTATTATAAAATAATATTTTGAGTTTTTTCAAAGGTGCCCCTCTCCTCCCTTAAAAAAGGGAACCCCTTCCCTCTTCTCTTCACACCATTTTGAGTCTTTATGCTCAGAAACATCCTGCCCATTTATCTTCTACACATCCCTAGATACATTCTGGAGGTTCTGGTCTTCTCAAAATACCAACTCTACTTCCTTAAGTGGATGTTTAATGGTGGTGTGTCGAAGAAGAGGTAATCTCTTCTTCCGATTTTCTCAAGTTTTATTCTTCTTCTACTTCTTATTATATATTTGTCTGATTATAAAGTAATAAAATGAGTAATAATTATATACTAATATGTTATTATAAATATGAAAAATCACTATTTAACCTTCTCTCCATCCTACGGAAAATGAAATCACAGCGCATGCGTACGTACGAAATACCGTCTCCACGCCGTGGTGTAATCTGTTTTCGACCACCACCTTACTTGGATGGGTATAACGGTGTAAATATTTAACTATATATGATTAATTAAATGTTATATTGATTCTGAAATATTATACATACACTTCAATACAATTCTATGATCATGGGAATGATATCATCGCTTGTTCGTACGTTTGGACTATCGTCTCCACAACGTGATGAGATTCATTCTCCATGTTAAATATTCAGGAATGATTATAAAGTATATTTAATGAAAAATAATGAAATATATTACAAAATAATGATACTAGATTTATGTGTATATATATTTCTGTCATCTACTTAATTCCATTCAATTCGATAAGGAAACGAAAACAGCGTTCAGGCATACGTACGGCCTACCATCTCCATGAACGATGTATTTCATTCCATTTATTAATCTATCATATATATTTATATGCGGAATATATATTATATAAAAATCATGTTTTACATTCTGTAATAATTTAAATCAAGATATAAGTGATAATATCAAGAACCACAGGTCGAAACTCATACGATAAATGAAATGATTTTCCCAAAACTGTTTCTTTAACATGGAATTTACAAAAGAACGGGTAATATAAAGACATAAGTGAACCATATATGATATCATAAAATTCAATGAGATTCTGTAATAATTCAATGAATGTATTTAAATCATTATACAGGAGGTTTGGAAACATACGAAGCATATCAGACATATGGTAAGGGATAATTATTCCAATCTCGCTCTTATCCGAGATTGTTTATTCGTAAGTATTTACTGGGGTTTTTGTTATCATCCATGGACATATTTTCTAAAAAAAATCCATGTATGTTTAATGTCATTTTTACCCATTTTTAAATTTCACCACAAGTTATGAATGGAATCTTACTTTTTTTAGCATACGATGTACTTTTTGACTTTTCTGACAAAAGTACGAGAAGAATGTTTTTTAACTTATATGGCATGAACATATTTTTACGGTTTCATAATTCCTTATATTCATGAAGCTTACTATACAAGAATCAATGTCCATTTTTAAAAAAATCCTTTCATTTTAAAATTTCATGGCCTGTTGTGAAAAAATGATTTTGAAGAAGAAAGGATATTTTCCTCAAGAATTCATTTCAAGTTTTTTATCAAAACCATTTTCAATATAAGATGGAATTATTTCATATGTGTATGTTTCAAGTATAATTTATTTATGATTTAAATGGTTTCACTTTTCTAAAGATGAAATGATATCAATTTTTTATGGATTATTTTATGATCGGATGATGTTTATGAAACCCATTTTTATTATTTGGGATATGATGAATGATTTATGTTTACGTTGTGGCACAAGTAAGAATGATTTCATTATGAGATGGGTGGGACCTATATCTCCCTCCAATGAATTGGGAAAAGATTTATATCTCATGGGATAGACATGGCTAGAATGGTAAGTTAATCCGGTTCAGTGTAACAGGACTGAAACGAGGAGTGAACTCGATTCAGAAAGGGGCTTTGTCCACTAAGATGGTCTTGGCAGCAATGCCTTGGATACTATGTAAATCATATCATGTTCTTAATGGTTTTCCACAATTACATGTTTTATCTCCATTCTATTTTAACACGATTTATGTTCCTTTATGATATATGCCTTACGTACTTCTAAGATATATGTCTTTTCTCAAGATTTAGATGTTTAGATTTTATGTTCAAGTTTTTTCATTCAAATATATATAGATTGTTTTATGTTCTTTATGTTTACCCTTATTAAGAATTTGAGCTCACTATTTATATGTCTTCTTTTCTCTAAAATATATTGAATGATTTTATGTAAGAAAACCAAAGGGTATGATCTTTATGGGATATGTTGAAGATCTTTCACAATGATTAGAAGATTTTGTTCCATGTTTCCATAGACACTAAACTGATATGATCCTTGAGTGTTGGTTTTTGTTATGTATTATGTACTCTAAAAAAGTAATGTAATGTCCATGTATGTCATGATTTGGGTCTCTACAGTTCGTATCAGAGGAATGGTTTAGTTAACCTTTGAAAAACTAGGATGCGAAAACTTTAGTGAAATCCCTAGAGATATTTCTACGGTATGTCTAGGGATGTCCCTAATGTTAAGTATACTTATAGGTTAGAGTCCCAAAATTATGTTGATGATTATGAATGACCTAGGGTGAACCTAAGTTGTAATGGATTAAAGAATTTTTTATAAGTTAGACATCCCATAAGTGAATTTTTATGATTATGTGGTTCCTCGTTATTTTAAATGTTTCTTACACTATGGTTTCCGGTCTTAGTCAATGAAGCGAATGAGAAAGAATTTAGTTAACATTGATTCCAATGGACAAATTGGTGATAATGATCAATGAAGTTTTGTAATGCATGGAGAGAAAGAAATTGTTATTATACAGAATCAGTCATCTCAATATATGATTAACAAGGTGAAATTTAGTTGTATTCCTAAGTCATCAAATAAAAGGAAGATGGAATTTTATGCGTGTTCTCATGGTGAGGAGCATAGAGAAAAGAAGATTGATATTTATAAAGAATAGAAGAATAACCTTGAGGAATACCTCAAACGGAGGGGAAGATGTTATCTATGAGGAGAAAAGGGTTATAGAGTGACAGACTGTTATGGAGTCTAATGTCTTATCTATGTAGAACATGGGCATTACCCAACTCAATGCCCTGACATAAGAGGTTACTTCTAAATCAAGGAAGGACTTATTTCATGGAAATTATTGAAGAGGATGGATTAATGTGTTTATGTATTGGTATTCAAGAATAATTTTGTTGAGGTACTTTTATGGTATATTGGAATATCTATGTATTGAACCATTGTGGTTTTCCATAAGAATATGGCATCGGTAACCATGAAAAGTGATTCAAATATTTTTGAAAAGTAGATGATATGTGAATAATGAATGGATTAGGAGAAAATAATATGTTTTATAGTATTCATGATCTCATGATTGGTATAAGTAACGTGTGATATCATGGTTTGAGTATATAGAATTTTTGGGATTTTGGTATGTGGAAATAGTTAACTTTTAACAGCATTCATGTTTTCACTAAGTTTCTATGGTAATTAATGTTTCAAAAGAATACATGAATAAGGTATTCAAATGTTTGGAATGTGACCAACAAGATATATCGTATGTTATATGGGGGATAAATGATGGTATTCACATGCTCGGAAGATTACATTTCTAGTAATTGTTTTATTTATACTATGATCTTGGAAAGAAGTATTTTGGATAAGCCTAAAGATTGGAATGGATTATGTTGGTAATAAGTTAGTAATGTTTAAGTATATAACTTTTTCGGTATTATTGATGGAATGTTATAATAATGTAGTTTTAGAAAAAGGAAAACCTACAGGATGGGCGACAACCCATCGCGTCGGACAAGGCTGTGCGAATCGAACCCACACCGAAGTGCGACATGGCATTATTCATACCAATGGCCTACAGAATTTCCCTCAATAGTAGAAACTAGTTTTGTTAAGAAGTATGATATATGAAGTATATGTCCATATTTAGAGTCATATATAATTAACCTCACCATATATGGACTTATGTATATTTGATAAATTTTTCTAACCTTATGTTTGCGACAGATAGAATGACCTATCATTCTATCGCATGATCTGATAACACTTCGTGAAAGGCAAATTCAACTTTATTTTATTAAGAGATGAAGTGGAAATTGTTCAAGGTATTAGAAACGTTGATATTGTGCCAAAATCAAGTAAGTATTTCTTTTAATTCAAAAATTATTGAACATGAGGGAAATGATCTTGAAAACAAAAAATGGTTTCCTAGTGCTCTCATATCTGATGAATCAGATGGTACCTTAGATCGTCACAATTTTATGGCTTTGTGACTGTTGTATTTTTCATAGCCATGTTCTCTACCACTCTCCATCAGAACTTGATGGTCAGATTTCTCATCCATATCCATATTTTCACCTATGATCTCCTATGTGGGAACCGAAGTGATGAGTTACTTTGGTTATCTGTTTTGTTTCTAACGTTCATTTCTTTAAAGTAAGTTTTAGTATTCCTATTTATGATAAAAGAAACTCTCAAGTAATAATCCATTTATAACCCCGACGAATTTCGAGGGAGAAATTCATTTTAACGGGGGTAGAATGTAACACCCCGAGATTTTATGAGATTTATTCTTTTTAAGTTCTTTCATATCGTCGGTTGTACGCTAAACCAAGATTATCTTTTGCTATACGCAAGACCGTATTAGCTTTCAGTATACACAACACTATTCTTGGATCGTGTTACACACAATTTCAAGTTCGTTTGATAGTAGTTATTATATGCAACATTGAGTGTATATATATATATATTCAATGTATAAGTGAAATATTGTTGGATTCTGTTATACGCAACAACAAAGGAGTCTTGAACTACACGCAACCCTGACTTGGCTTACATTACACACAATTGCGACCTTCCATGATAGCGTGTGTTGTACACAATACCGAGTTTTACTAAACAAAGATATGATATTATCATATTTTATAAACTAGCCGTTATGAATAGTAATACCCAACTTTTGTAATTTTATAAATTTTATCTTTCAAAATGGACTTTATTTTTTGATTCTAAATATCAAAATTTTCCTAGGGTGAATTTTTTGTATTTTTTAGAAAACTTTTAATTTTTAATGAATAGTTGAAACACTGGGTAACTATTTAAGAACCAACTTTTTTTTCAATAATTATTTATTTGATTTAAATTTATTTTAGGTAAAAATTGAAACATAATACCTATATAAGTTAAATGTAATTCATTGGGTTCATTTTATAATAATTTTAGATATATAAAAATTTTGTTGAACTTTTCACCGTCTTTTACTCATCTCCTAGGAGAATTTTTAATTTCACATAAAACATAATTTTACCGTTTCTATGAGTGGAATTTCAAAAATCTGAGAGACACAGTTAATATCAGGGACTAAAATGTGGTTCAATGAGATGAAAATAAGTTTTGGTGAATAGTAGCTTGTTACTTTTATTTACCACGATTAAAAGTAAATAGGGTAATGAAGGGTAAAAATGGTATTATTATTACCATAACACATGTCCTAATTCTATTGGATTTGTGTAGTTTGACAAAAAACAACCTTAGGAACAAAATATTATCCTTTAGGTCCACTTGGATTAAATTGGGTCATTTATTATTAATTTATTCAAAGACGGGTTAAAATAGTTAAAATCATAGTTTAATAACCAAATCATTTTTAATATTAGGTTATACAAAAGATAAATTAGAATATAAATATTCATTAAAAAGATAAAACGATTTCCTACATAATGGTATTTTATTTATAATTTTTAGTCATTAAATATTTTTATTTATTAATGACACAATGATGATGCAGTAATTATCTTATTAATGAAATATTAACATAATTTCTGTTATAAATACCCAAATAAATGTTATTTGAGACTTTTTATGAATTAAACTAATTTTAAAGGTTAATATGACATGTTAATATTTATTTAATTAACTGTTTTTTAACTAATCATGAGGTAATGATTTCCAAAAAAATCAATTACAAAATTGTGTCAAAATTGACATAAAATAGTTTTTAAAACAAATATTATATTATCAATTTTTATTTTATTTATAAAAATCTAATATTCGGCCAATATACTAATATAATGATAGGTGTATCATTAATGGACTACATGAGGGTCGCTTGGATGTATATGGTAAGTTTATTTTCTATATAATATAAAAATACAAAGTGACATGGTAAATGTAAATCTAATTAACTAAGAGTTAAAACTATAAGATAAGGTTAATATAATGACCCAAACCTGTCTAAAATCTACTGGATGAGAGTTTTTAGACCCATACCAACTTTATCTTGGAAATAAATCATTTTTTAGCTATTATATACCAAATATGACTTTATTATAAAATAATATTTTGAGTTTTTCCAAAGGTGCCCCTCTCCTCCCTTATAAAAAGGGAACCACTTCCATCTTCTCTTCACACCCTTTTGAGCCTTGAAGCTCAGCCAAGACCTAGCGATTTATCTTCTCCACTTCCCAAGAAACATTCTGGAGGTTCTATTCTTCTCAAAATACCAACTCTACATCCTTAAGAGGATGCTTTAAAGAGGTGTGTTGAAGAAGGGGTAATCTCTTCTTCCGATTTTCTCAAGTTTCTTTTTTCTTCTACTTCTTCTTCTTTAGTTGTATCATTATAAAGTAATAACATAAGCATTAATTATATACTGATATTTTATTATAAATCTGAAACAACCCTATTTCACATTCTATCCATCCTACGGAAAAAAAAACATCGTGCGTTCGTATCTACCAAATACCGTATCCACGCAGTGGTGTAATCTGTTTTCGACCACCACCTTACTTGGATGGGTATAATGGTGTAGATAAATAACTATATATGATTATTTTAATGTGATATTGATTCTGAAATATTATATATACACTTCAATACAATTCCATGATCATGGAAATTATATCATCGCTCGTGCATACGTACGGACTACCGTCTCCACGTTGCGATGAGATTCATTCTCCATGTTAACCATTCATGAATTATTATAAAGTATATATAATTAATAATAATGAAATATATTAAATAATCATGATACTATATTTATGTATATATATATGTATGTCATCTACTTAATTGCATTCAATTCAACAAACAAACGAAAACAACGTTCATGTGTACGTATGGCATACCGTCTCCATGAACGGTGTACTTCATTCCATTTATCAATCTATCATATATATTTATATGAGGAATATATATTATATATAAATCATGTTTTACATTCTGGAATTATGTAAATCAGGATATAAGTAACAATATCAAGAACAACATGTCGAAACTCGTACGATAAATGAAACGATTTTACACAAAATGGTGCTTTAACATGGAATTTACAAAAGAATGGGTAATATAAAGTCATAAGTGAACCATATATGATATAATAACAATTATTATTATTCTATAATAGCTCAATCACATTATTTAAATCATCATATAGGAGGTTCGGAAACATACGAAGCATATCAGACATAAGGTAAGGGATAACTTTTCCGATCTTGCTCTTATCCGAGATTGTTTATTCGTAAGTATTTATTGGGGTTTTTGTTATCATCCATTTCCATGATTTATAAAACTGTTTTCATGTATTTTTAATGTCCTTTTTACCCATTTTTTTATTTTACCACATGTTATGAATGGAATCCACCTTTTTTACCATACGATGTACTTTTTGACTTTTCCAACAAATATATGAGAAGAATGTTTTTTTAACTTATACGGCATGAACGCATTTTTATGGTTTCATAACACATTATTTTCATTAAGATTACACTATAAATTTTAATGACTATTTTTAACAAAATCCTTTTCATTTAAAATTTCATGTCATGTTCTGAAAATAAAATGATTTTTAAGAAAAAGGATATTTTCCTCAATAATTCATTTCAAGTGTTTCATCAAAACCATTTTCCATATAAGATTTAATTAAATAATATGTGTATGTTTGAAGTATAATTTCACTATGATTTACATGGTTTCACTTTTCTTATGATGAAATGATATCCATTTTTTTGTATGGATTATGTTATGATGGGATGATGTTTATGAAACCCATTTTTATTCATTGGGTTATAATGAATGATTTAGGTTTATGTTGTGGCACAAGTAAGAATGATTTCATTATGAGATGGGTGGGACTTATATATCCCTCCAATGCATTCGGTAAAGATTTATATCTCATGAGATAAACATGGATGGAACAATAATTTAATCTGATTCAGTGTTACAGGACTAAAACGAAATAGTGAACTCGATTCAGAAAGGGACTTTGTCCACTAAGATGGTCTTGGAAGTAATGCATTGGCTACTAGGTAAATCATATCATTTGATGAATGGTTTTCTGCAATTACATGTTTTATCTCCATTATATTTTACCATGATTTATGTTCCTTTATTATATATGCCTTATGTACTGCTATGATTTATGTCTTTGCTCATGATTTTGATGTTTAGATTTTATTTTCAAGTTTATGCATCCAAATTTTTATGTATTGTTTTATGTTCTCTATGTTTACCCTTACTGATCATTTGAGATCACCCTTTATATGTTTTCTTTTCCCCAAGATATAAAGAAAGATTTTAGGTATGAAAACCAAAGGGGATGATCATTATGGGAGATGTTGAAGATCTTTCACAATGATTCGAAGATTTTGTTCCGAGTTTCCAAAGACACTAAACTATTACGATCCTTGAGTGTTGGTTTTTGATATGTGTTAAGTATTTATCAAAAGTAATGTAACGTCCATGTACGTCAATATTTGGGTCTCTACAATATGAAACTATTTGTCCTTATGTTGGTAGACAGAGGCTTCCAGACATGTTGTGCACGATTCTCCAAACCATGTTCCAATGCCACATAGTTAGTGTTAGATGCAGTACCTAATAACTATTCAACACACAATTGGTGCACCATTACCCAATGGTACAACAATCTTGTGTGGGGTTCTCTAGGTGCCCAGTAGAGGGCATACGTTTGGCACATGGTTTTCAAAATCATATAGCCCAAACTGTGCGTGATACCCTACTTTAAAAATTGAGAAAAATTAAACTTAATTAAAATAAATTAAAATATTAACCTAAAAAATATCCTTTCCCCACCTGATCTAATGACAACACCGTCTCTCTCTCTCTCTCTCTCTCTCTCTCTTAGTCTCACATGACTTAACCCTGAGCTCCCCCCTTTAGAAGGCGATTTCAACTGAAATGTCTTCAGGTTTCAATCTGATTCTTCAAGGTAGGACCCCAAGTCCCTCTACTCCTATATTCTTGTGGATTTTCAGTCTTCCCATCAACATCATTCATTCATCCAAAACCCATAGGGGTATGTTTGTTTTGATTTTTGGTTTCTTTATTGTTTTATGGTATGTGGTGGCTCTTCTAGGCCCCCTTAATGTGAGTTTTTATATCTTTCACCAATGGAGAAGAATATTAGATTGATTTAGTATGAATATACCATACGAGGTATAAGTTTACACCTTCTGTTTGGTTTTTTATAACCTCTTTTGGGGGATTTTTAAAATTTTTGGTTCCATTTAGTTTAATTAGATTTATTGAAGACAACTCAAGGACTTACACTCTTATACATAGGTATATATACATGTATATATATATATATATTTAATGTATGTATTACCTCATGGTGAGAGTAGTACAAGCATTGGGTTAAGATATATATAAATATATAAATTTATGTTTGTAAAACTTTTGAGAAATTTCTAGTGGTCATCGGTAAAACTATCAAGTCCTAATGTGTTTAACTTGACATTGGTCCACATGTTGGGGAATGATCCTTATCCCCGACCCTTTAAATTTAAATAATGATTTATATTATTCTTTAAATAATTTGAATAATTTCTCCCATTGATAAATTAGATTATATTTTCTTGAATGAAATTATTAAGAGGATGAAATATTTTCTGATAAAAAAAGTCATGTTATATAATAAGAACTTTACAATAGAGGTGAACCATCTTACAAGCTTAAAATTATTGATTAGTTATTTTAAAATCATTCTTTTATGTATTTATCGGATGTTTCCTATGCTTGAGTAGAATATTTTTTATGAGGTGTGATAGAATACAACCTCTCCTGTTATGTTTAAATGGGATTTATTGAAATGAAATTAAGTTCAATGAATGCTTAGGGTTTCCTTATAATTTTAAAGAGTCTTGTTTATTTAAATTATAGATTGAATACCTTGAACACGAAACACCCTATTTGGATTTTCTTAATGAATGAGACATGAATGTATTTTATAATTGGACACCCTTAGGTGTCCCTTTTACCCAATGTCATAGGATTTCAAACATGTAATTTATTTTTTTATGGAATTATGAATTAAATTTATTGAAAGGGAAGTGATGAGTGACCATGAAACATGGCCCCAATTATCTCATTTCTTGATTAAGCATGAATTTATCTTATATGGATATGCCCAAGTGAGATTTCCAATAACATTCGATGTAGTAGTTTATTAAGTCTTTGGGATGTTGTTATAAATATTTTACCATGTGTGTTAATTGAGGTTTATTCCATGTAGTGGCATGTTTACGCATGTGATGATTTATTTATTGTTATTCCCATGTGAGTAATTATGAGCCAAGCCTAGTTAGATTTCCTCTTTCCTTTATCCACCCTTGGGTGAGTTGTGAAATGAGATACTATTTGTTCTTCCCTGATATATAAATTATTTTGTGATTGAATGTTCATAAGCCATGGGTGATACATCGATTATAATAAAGAATACCATGGATGGACACAATGAAAATTGAATTTTATGCCTGAGTAATACATGGTTTACAATGATATAATCATATAGGCCATTAACTATTATATGATTAGTGATACTCGGATCACGTAGAGGAATCCAAGGAAAGACTTGAGGGAATTTATTATTATTCCATGGGAGATACTTGGTCTCCCTCAGTCGATCACCAAGGATAGACTTAGGTGGCTGAAAAATTATACTACACCTAGAGTGAAACTAGTTTCCTGAGCGGTTCTACAGGGAAAGGCTTATAGGGTGTTGTATAATATTTAATATAGAGAGAAACCTAGATTACAACTTTAGGAATCCTTGGATGGGATCCAGTTCTAAATATTTTAATGAATGAAAAGATTCATATGACGTGTCTATCAAGATGAAACACAAGATTCCATTCAATTTTGTTATGATTGATAATTGTCATGGTTAAGCATATATTATTACATTTTATGGGGGACGTTGGGATACTTGTAGGGTCTCAATACTTCTTATTTTAATGGATATAATTATCTTTTTGATCTATGATAGAATGAAATAGGTCTGACTGTTAAATAAGAGACATCTTAATTAAATGAAATTGATTAAAAATATTTGTGTATGTGTAGGTTTATGGATTTTATAAAATATTTAATTTTTAGTACTTTGTTAATTTTCAAATATATTCTTGCAAAATACTAAATTTACATAGCATAGAATGGATTGGGAAAGACACCATGGGTGTGAGGCTACTGAGATTTATACCTCACATCCTGATCTGGTACCATTGGTTCCCTTTTAAATATTCTTAATTATAAGGATATAGACCTTTGGTTTTGTTTTTTGTTTTTATATGAAGAGTTATGAGAATAGCACTGAGCTAGAGCCTAAGATTCTCATGGAGACTAACTTTGATATTTTCAGATCATTTAATTACATGAGTCCTGTATTATACTGGATTGTAAATAATGATGTCTGTTTTCTATTAAGATTTTTTAACATCATCAGGAATTCATGATTTGGGTAAACTTCTGTTGGAAATATTCTATATTCAGTTGATATTAGTTTTGTCTTATACATATATACCATTTCATAATTGTTTGCATCTATTACTTATAGATATTTACTTTATATTTACAATTGTAAAACTCTGAGTATGAGTTTATAGTCTATCCACTGAACTACCTTGACCCACTCACTACTAGTCAGCAGCCTTTGGCATATGGGGAGACATTCTTGAGGCCATGAAGTGACAAGTCCTCCTATCGGTTTAGTGGTTATTCGGTCCATGAAGTTACAAAGTGGTATTAAATCCTCCTTATTTTCTTTGTCTTACTATTTTGGGTTGGTACACAAGAGACTCTGAACATTTTATCACTCCGTGAATATATGCACTAGGGGACTGATCAACCCATTTATGGTAAATGACCATGGGGCCTATTCATAGAGTTTTTGGTCATATTGTTTGATATTACAATTGATTATTATTTTACCTTGGGTGATTTTTTATATTTCCTCTGATTTTTGTTTATGAGAGTTTTGGTCTTTTATCCTTGGAATGGAATGGAAAGGAAGTTACATGACATGCATAATATAAGAAATATAGGAAAATTCACATACCATGAATATTCCATAGAATGAGGCTTCATTAGCATGTTTCCTTCTATGTATGATTGTGTAACTTGGGTGATGTTATGATTATTTTTGTACCTATTTAAGTAATCTTGTAGAATGGATGCTTATTTAGAATGTATTTATTACAACGTAACATTATTAAGTGATTATATGACATGATATTTTACTATTAGAATTTTATCTATGTGTATTTCTTTTTTTATCATACTAGTTTTGATATATGGGAAATGGTTTCATGGTCTGGTGTTTTTTTACAGTTTACATGGGTGATAGTTTTCAATTTTACAGTGTAAGGGAACCTTATGATTGGAAAATGGGTATCTTGTATATTCAAACCATCTCATGACCTTTATAAATTTTATATAAATTTTCAAAATGGAAAAGGCTGCTAAATTTAAATGTTAATGTGAAATGGGTTTGATTAATTGGTGTCAAATTCCAACCATAAAGTGTATGGTAGCTTTATGTATTGACAAGGGGTCACCCAAATGATTGAGTATTTATATACCCATGTATATTTAGGGAAATTTATAATTATTAAATCTATTATGTCTTAACTTAAATATATTAGTTAACTTTTCAAATACTCAACTGGACCTAAGTCGTTCAGTTGGGGAATGCTTTTGTGAGATGAAAAATTATGGTGTTTAAGCTTTCTATAGTTAAACAACTATTATTGGGATTTTTTTGGAAGAACCCAAGTATGTAAAATGGGAACATCGTAGGTTGAATTATCAGTTAAAAGGAGTTTATATTCTAGATTGAAATATTATGATGGAATTTAAATGAATGTGAAATGTTTAAAAATAAGTTAGATAAGCCTTTCATATTTTTTCATTCAGCTATTAGGTAAATTGGATACCAGGTGCCTTATTTTATAAAAGGGGACATTAGGTTTTGTTTAAAATTGTTAAAATCATTAAAGGATGATATATATTAATGAAATGAAATATAAATATAACCGAATGTTGATTCCATTATTTAAACTGTCATGTATGGGTAGGGAAAATATTTTCAGTGGTATACCTTAGAATAGATACGTGATTGTTTATCTATAGGGTGTTTCTTTTTTAGAAATGGATTAAATAAAAAGGTATCTTGATCCTAGTAGAATATTCCTTTCAAGACTTAGTATTATGGTCAACATTTATTCTTTCATAAGGGGATAGTTGTGCTAGGTGGCCCCCTTAGAGTTTCGTTCCTTGCTAAAACCCATTTATGAATGGTTGGTCATTGAATCCTAAGTCTTGATATGGAAATTAGCATCATGGAATACTTAGTTAAGCATATTAGACATGACTCTTGCATGGTCACTAATAGAGGATGTTATGCGAACCTCCCTTTTCTTCGGTGATGGATGACTCAATATGTCATCATTTAAGTTAATATTTTTATGGTGAAATAATAATTGGGACTAAATATATTATATGGGCCATCCAATCCAAGAATTCATAATTATGGTGACCCTATGGGTATATCCAGAATATTCCATCTTGATTTTAGATCTCACGGTATTATGCATTGACATATATGGTACCCGCTGAGTCCTCAATGTTAAAATGGGACATTTGAGTTTGGTTAAGTCATTGAGATTTGAGCTGTTGAGTATGTTCTCAGGTTATCTTTGGGGTATAGTGACTTTAGATTTTGAAAATAACATTTTTACCACTACATGGGAGGAATATATTAGACTTTTTTGTTTTGACGTGTCGGTCAGTTTGATTTTGGATTTTATTAGAAATGTGCTTTTACATGGTGATCATGGTTTGTGGAACATCACAAATGAATTTAAAGTTAATCTAGATCTAGCACACTATTGAATGGAAAGATCATCATTTCATTCTATAGCTAGGACACTACATAGGTGGGGAGTGTCACATTAGTTGTGGTGGTTGTGTTCCCTTCCATGTATAAGTAGCACAACCAAAGAGGACTATTGGGAAATTTTTAGTTTGGTTAAAATGAATTTAATGGTTTATAGTTTTCAATAAATATCGGTGCTTTCATGGAAACTTGAAGTTAAAATAATAGGAGGTGTATGATAACTTTGGAAACTCTCTTGGTCTTTAAGGACATCATTGGATAATATCCAAAGATCAGAAGGAACCTATGGTGGTGATGTATTTTGATATGTTAGTGGTGATGTGTCCGTAGGGTGAAGCCTATATTTTTTAATAGTTTGACTTTTATTGGTTTTTTATTTCTTCTTATGTTAATACTAGAGATACTATTAGTGTTTTAGTCTAGTGAAGATCATATTAACTACCTTGAAATCATCCTCGATGCACTAAGGGAGAGTCAATTATAATTCATGATAACGTTCGAAAGTTGTTGGGATGGTTTCTGATCAGTGCGGGTTTTTTGGAGGGCTGGTTATTCTTCAGTGCTACCTAAGTTCCCAGGTAGGAACACCTTGGATGGACTATTGGACACTTTCCATTTCTTCTGTTGTGACCACCAAGAAGATGTATCTCTTAGACCATTCAATGTTATTACGCAGACGTATTTCCCTTGTACCAATGTCTCCCTTATAGCATGGGTCATGGGATACCTAGGGATTGTTCCATTGACTCCAAATGGGTTGAATTTGTGGTTATCCTAGAAATGTTGTTAGGATTAGATGTAATTCTTTAAGGGTAATGTATACAAAGGGATAGCATCAAGACACACATTCATTTGTGTTGAGGCCCAACTATTTTAAATGTAAAAGTGGGGGTTTTGTATTGAAATGTCCCTAGAATTTAGGTGTGAGATTCAGTGGAATAATTATATTTAAATTCAATATCCTTGGATTATTCCATTGTAGTATTGTTGAAATTACTTGGTAATCATATGTAACCACACTGGGATCATCATTAAGATGCTTAGGGGTGTGATTTGTATGGAAATTACAATAGTGAGGAAAACCCTTGATTAGGAATTGGACTCTTCCTAAAGATAAAGCCTAAGGTGGGGAGAGCCTTGGAAGGATGTTTTAAAATATAAGTATGTGATCATATCTTTGGTTAAGTAGGATTGGGTAATCTCTGATTTGATGTTTCATTTGGAAATCAAGGGTTGGATCAGGTTTTTATAGAGTCTGTGTCATGTGCTCAAGAGGTACTTTAATGTTCGGTGGGTGTTAGAAATGTGACATGACTGTTTGAAATAAAATTCATGACCCTTGTAGGTTGGGTGATGTATTAATTCTTTATCCACTTCTTATTAGGTTTGATAATTTCTAAGGTGGTGTGCTTATCAGAAGCCGTGTTTTTGAAGCCAATGAAATTAAAATGGAATTTAAATATATGGTGATTACTGGATGGGTTGTTCTAAAAATAATGCAACAGAACTGAATTCCGAGAGTTGGGACACTTCAAGTTGATGTTTTTGGAGATTTGTGAATACCCTAGAAGTTTCCTAGGTGTCTCGAGGAGTCTTAAGAGTACTATACCTAGAAAAATCAGGTTTTAGGGGAACTATATAGAACCAACAATTTTTCTAAAACTATGCTGCACACAATAAGAAACCAGGAAACCTTATATAGGTGGAAAAGGGTTTTTTCATGGTATGTGCCTAGTTTTCCAAACCGTGCACCCAACCCACATGGTTAGTGGTATAGGAAATACCTAAGAACTATTCAACGTATTATTAGAACATGATTTCCGAACAATGTGGCCATATCTTATAGGGTTCTCTGGGTGTCCAGCGGATATGGGGCACATTTGGTGCATTGTTTTATAAGCATTGTGGCCCAATATAGAATGATAAAATTATTTAAAAATTGAATTTAATTATTATCAATTAAAATAAAAAACAAAACCTAATAACCCTCCTCTCCCTACCAGGGTCACATGCAACACTACCCCTTTTCCCTCTCGGTCTCACGGGATTCACCCATCAACACACCCCTTCAATTTTTTCATGTTTCACGTTAATTTTTCATTGTAAGACCACTAGATCCCTCTACTCCACTTTTCTTGCAGTTGTTTGATCTCCCAATCACCCTAATATATTCGAATGAAACCCTAGGTGTAGGGTTGTTTTTATTTTTTGTTTCCTTGTAGTTATAGTGTATGTAGTGGCTCTCCTGGGGCCCATTCATGTGAGTTTCAACATCTGCCTCTAAAGGCGAGGTGGATTGGTTGGATTCGGTATGCTGCCACCATCTGAGGTAAGGGATTTAACCGAGTATTTGGTTTTACTTACCTTTTTTGTGTCGTTGGTAATTTTTGGTTCCTTATGGGTTAATTATATTGTTTGAAGACTTCCCGAGGGATTGCACACTTATACATAGGTATGTATATTTATATATATATCATCCATGTGTGTATTCCCTCATGTGTAGGGGAATACTTTCATAAGGTTAACATATATATATACATATATATGTGTGTGTGTGTGTGTGAATGTATGTGTGTGCAAGTGTAGAGTCATTTTGAATGGTCACTGATAAAACTATTAAGTTCTAATGTGCTTTACTTGGAATTGGTCCACTTCACAAGGTAGTATCCCTATCCATGACTCTATAAGTTTTAAAAATTATTTAAGTGATTCATTAAACAGGTTTAATCATGTATTCCTTTGATAAATGGGATTATAAATTCTTGAATGAAATTACTAAAAGGTTAAATGATTTTTTGATAAACACACTCATGTTTCTATAATAAAACCCATATAACGGATGTGCAATATCATCCAAGATGAAAAGTAATGATTATTTATGTTAAATCATTATTTTACATATTACATGGATGTTCTATATGCTTGATTAAAATTGTAGGTATGAGGTATCATAACATATAACCACTTTTGTTCTATTTTAAAGGGATTTAATGAAATCAAATTAAGTTCCAAGAATTACTAGGCTTGGACTATACTTTTAGAGAGGCCCTTTTTATGTAGATTATAGGCATAATACCATGAACTTGAAGTACCCATTTGGTTTTATCTTATTGAATAGAACATGAATGGATTTTTTTCCTTTTACAACCTTAGGTGTGCCTTTTACCCCGTGTCATAGGATGTAAAATATATAATGTATTTTATATTAAATTGTGAATTAAATGGATTTAATGTGAAGGGATGAGTTACCATGAACCTTAGACCGTATTATGACAATGAATGATTAAGAATGAATTTCATTTGAATGGTTATTCCTTGGTGATATAGATAATACGATACCATAATGCTATTTAGTAAATTTTGATAATCTTGTTATAAAGATTTTACCATGTGATCTAATTGATCATTAAGCCATGTAATGTCTTGTTCATGCATGGGATAATTTTAATATTTAAATTATCATGCGAGTAATTGTGATCCAATCCTAGTTATATATCCCCATGCCTTTATCCTTACTTGTATAGTTTTTAGATGAGGTTTTATTGGTTATTCGATGAAATATAAATGATTTTTTGATTTGAATTTCATAAGACATGGGCGATACATGGATTAAAATGAAGAATACAATGGACATACATGTTGAGGCTTCACTTTTATTTCTGAGTGATACTCAGTTTCCAATGACGAACTCATAGGGGATTTTTGATTCTTATATGTCGAGTAATACTTGGATACCATAGAGGATTCCAAGGATGGATTTAAGGGACTTTATTATTATGTCATGCATGACACATGGGATCCCTTGATGGACCACCATGGATTGAATTGTGTGGCTAAGAGATTATACCACACCTAGAGAAATACCAGGTTCTTGAGAGGCCCACCAGGGATAGTCATATTGGGATTTGATTTATATTGTACCAAGAGCAATACTGGGATTCCAACATAGAAATTCCTTGCACGAGCTTAGGTTCAAAATGTTTTAAAAAATGTCATGATTCATATAAAACAAATTACAAGCCAAATAACAAGCATAGAATATGTATTATGATGTTTTTAATATGTCCTTGTTAGGTATCATTGATTACATATTTACAGGGGATGTCAGGATATGCATCGGGTTTTAAGACTTAATAATTTAATGGGTTGGACTATCATTTTAAAATTGGTTAGAATAACACATTCCTGATTGTAAAGTCCAAGATTTATCACTTAAATGAAATTAATGAAATTAATTTGGGTATAATTGGGTATCTATACTTTATAGGATATTTACTTTTGAGTAATTCTTTAATTTTCATATATCTTCTTTCACAATTCTAAATTTACATAGCATAGAATTGATTAGGCTAGACATTATGGGTGTTATCCTATAATGATTTATATCGCATACTGTAATCATATACCATTATTACCAAATTATACCTTCTTGGTTGTAGTGATATGGAACTTAGTTTGTTCTTCCTTTCTTTTATATGAGGAGTTGGAAGAATAGAACATGGCCGGAGATCATGATTCTCACGGAGATAGCCTTTGTGTTTCTATTTTCTGTAATATACATGGGTTTTTTATTTATTAGTATTGAAAACCATGTTGGGTGTTTAATTTATGACTTATGTATCATCATCTAACATGCATTCTTTGTATAAACATACATTTTCCATATTATATATTCATTTGATATTACTTTTCTCATTAGCTGCTTTACCATTTATTTATACTACCTTAGATATTTCTTATTATTTAATATCTTTTTAACACCATAAAACATTGAGTGTGAGGGTACAATATCTCCAATGAACTACCTTAACACCCTCACTGCTATTCATCAATATTTTCTATATAGAGAGATGTTCTTGTGACCATGTGGTGGCCGGTATGACTAACAGTTTAGTGGTAAGTTGGGCTGATAATTTAAAATGTAGCTCAAATATATGTGGGTGATGATGATGAATATTATAACATAGAGGCATTTAAGTCCCTTGGAGGTGATGTTTGAACAAAACTTATGTGTAAAGTGATATAAAATAGCCTCGGACCATTAATACACTCCCATAAATTGAAAAAGGATCCTCGACTGGAGGGGACGAGAAATGTCCAATTTGATGAAAATATTTCCCATCAAAACTTCTTCGATGCAAATAGTATGCTCATCGGTTTAGAGAAAGTATCATAAGAAGTCATTGATCCCTCACAAGAAAGAGATCGTCCGAAACCGAACTGGTATCCCTGTGAGAGAAATCCAAATCACCGCTCATGAGTGATACCATCTAAAATGTACTTGTATCAATGAAATAAATGAACAAATCCACCATAGTGTGAAGGATATAGGTATTAAAAATCATTCCTTGAAAAAAGATTCACTAGAAGCCAGAAAATTTCCAATGTTATTTAATATTTAGTTCTGACACATTGGCCAGGTAAGACTTATCTCGTGAGTTCATGATGTTTTGAAACAAATCAACTAGAGATTTAACGAACCCAAATGATCCAACTGGCATCCATATGAGGTCAAATAATAATTCCAAAAAGGAACATATCAAGATATAGAGAACCAAGTAGACCCCTTTTGATGATAACATCGAATCTAGGGGGACCACTAGGATGGAAACACTCTTCATCACATTGGGAGACAAAGGGTGCTAAATAATATCCTTATAGGAGGGCACTAGCAGGGGACAAGGCCCTGAAGATGAGGATCCCCATCCAACTATAATGATTCTACCACAAATAAAGGATAATAATCACTAGAAACCAATGATCTATATGGCATCAGAGCAGAGGAGAAAAGAATTATAGTATCAATGGTTGGAAAAATTGAAATCTCAGTGGCGTTTGAAGCACATTCTATTCCTCAATTTTTAATTTAGAACAAATATTTAATATATTAAATTAGTCTAATAAATAATGGAAATAGAATTATTATGTTTTTAATGATTTATGATATTAAGGAAAAAATTATTAAAAATAAAAAATTTTAGAAATATTTAATCATTTCAATAGTAAGTGAAAAAATAATGCTCTATTTAATTATATGTTTGATAATGAAAACCAAGTGGATCTCTATAATCAATTTTTAGTAGTAGTAATTCTTTCCACATGAGTGATATAAAAATATTCAATACATGTGTATAGAAAATCAAGTAACAAATATACCTAAAATTATTAAAATGGTATAAATTCAATGTGGAATCTGAATATATTTTAATGTGTATATTTAAATTGAATTTGAAATACTTATATAGACATCAATTTTTTATAACATAATATATATTATTTGAAGTCTCATGTACATGTGAATCAAACATTATGCCTGAAATATTTTATATAATTATTTAATTATAAAAAAGTATTAATGTTATTAAATATTGTAAAAAAATAATATATTGTGAAATTAAAAAAATATTAAATTTATTTTAATATATATCATAATAGTTGAAGTTAACATTGAAAGTTGAATTGTTTTCATTAATGAATACTCAATGGTACATAGAAAAAATGTTTTTTTAATAAAATAATTTAAATATAGATAATTAATATGAATTTCAATATAAAAAAATATAAAAAATTATTAATAAGGAGTGTTTGATACCTTCTAATGTATTATGATAATGATTTTCACCTTTACAATTTTCAACTAATAATAATGTGTTATGTTTTAACTAATAATTATTTGTTATCAGGGTATCCCAATTTTCATTTTTTTCAACCATCTCAAAATAAGTTAAATGATTTTATTTGAAGGTAAAATTATTCTATAATGGACAAAAACAGATATTATAAAGATAAATAGAAGAAAGTTTTACAAATAAGAAATATTCAACATCGTTAAAAAAATAAAATCTCATAAAAGAAATGATCTATCTTTTTATAGGTATATAAGAAAAAATTAGGGATATTAAATATTTCTTAATATATTGTAAGAGTGCATATCGTTATGGAGAAACAAAAAGAGTCTTCATACGATGACAACGTAAGACAACTATTTTTGATGTACATTGTGATTAGATGAGATGGATCTTAGGCTAGGTACCTTGTCAGTCGAGAAGGATACAGAGATTTGATATTGAATTATTGAAAGAGGATATGTTAGTTAGATATAAGGATTGAAGGATATGGGGTACATAGGTTTCCTAGAAAATTTAAAGGTGATGATGTTGAGGTAGAGGTATGCAGAAATAGAGGCGATGGGTGGATAGAGATGGGAGAAATGAAATGGTTACGAGGAGGTTATGAGATATGTTAGTGATGGAAGAGAGGGAGGGTGGGTTGTGTGAAGGTTAAAGCAATCATGTTAGAAGATTAAAAGTGTAGGGTAAAAAAAGAAGTGGGAAAACAAGCATTGTGGGATTGACACATAGGAGGGGGTTATATTGTTTATAGGAATTATAGATTATATATTATAAATATTTATTATTATATAATATAATATATTAAAAAATATTATATATAATATGTTTTAATAATTATATAACTTATAATTAAAGATATATTATATATTAATATATTTTAAATATTTTTATATTTATATTATATTGATTATTTATATTTTATAAATATATGCTTTAAACTCAATAATATTTTTTTCATGATAATCCTTATCTTTAATTGGTTTGCAAGGAATCCATTACATGGAGAAAAAGATATATAATACATTCCAAATGGCCATAATGTACATGGACTAAAGGCCTAGATGGGACAAGTCCTAATATGCAACAACCTCTCCCTCCATCCTATTATCTAATAGCTCTGTAACATAATATTTCAAATACAAATTGTATTATTTCCCCCATGTAGAGTCTCTAGATGTGCATCGAAATTTATTCACTAATAAGAGTGACAAGTCACAGAGATAAATGACCTACTGAATACATCGCCATTGATAGCTATTACACCCTCACATCCACCAGTAAAATATTCACCACACTACCATAGTGTCCTCAAATGTTGGCTTATAGAACTTGTATAATAAATACCATTGATGTCCCATAGGTCTAATACATTTCCAAAAAGCTAATTTAAAAGAAATATTAGTACTACCATAGTACCCCTTGCAACTATACATGCACCATTACCCACACTATAACAACGCAACAATACTATTACAGTGTCATGGTAATCTTCCATCACCTTTTATTAAAACGGGGCTTCATGAAAAAATATATATATATATATATAATATATTTAATAAATATATTTATTATAATAACATTTATTTATTAACTTTTATCTATTTATTATATATATTATTATTATATATGTATTATAATATATTATAAAAATATTTATAATTAATAAATTATACATTATATTTATTAATTATTATGGTATACATCAATTATATATTTAAAAACATATATATATTACAATAAATATTATAATAAATATATATTATTGTTAATATATTATATAGTATATATATTAGATTATTTTATTAAAATACATAATAATAGTAATAATATGATACTATAATAAATATTTATATAATAATACATATTGTAATATATTATTGTGTGTCATAATATAATAAATATATAATAGCATATAATGATATATTTACTATAATAAATATAATGTAAAAAATTATATTAAAATATACTAATAAGAAATATGATTATATTTAATAAATATAGAAATTACCATATTTAAATTTTTATCATAAGCATAATAATAATAGTTTATTAATAAATATATTATATTTATATGTATTTATTATAAATTAAATTTTATTATCTATTTTACTATAATGTGTATTCGTTAAATATTATATGTGATTAATTTCATTATATAATTATATGTATAATTATGTACAGAGTCCCTTAACAAAGTTTAACGTTTACAAGGGTGGTATTATTGGATGTTTCATATGTGTGAGGATGGGGTTTCAAGTCCTCATATGTTTATATTTTTGTTGGATCTTCCAACAATGGAATTGTAGCTGGTGTTTTTAACTGTGCTTCATAACAAATGTGTCATTTTATATGTTGAGATACCTCTGTAATCATGGGATTTTTTTCATGTATAGATTTCCACTCTACCCAGTTTAAAATTATATTATCTTGGAATAAAAAAAACATACATCCATTGGGCCACAGGATAAGAAATATTTTATAACCTAACTGTAATAAGTAAATATTTTTTTTAAAAACCTACATAAATAATAAATTTAGGTCTGATCCTATAACTCCCTATTTTATTATTTTTCATTTACATCCCCCATCACATGATCTATTATGTTTTGGGGTCAATAGAGTCATCATAATAAGGTTTTCTATCGTCCTTTAATTTTTAACCCCATCAAATTTAGGGTTTTCGGTTGATTTCTCCAATACTAGGAAAAATCAGACTGAAACATTGAGTTTTAATTTTAATTATTAATATAGAGAAATGATATTATATCACACTTATTTAATAAGTAATTTCTTATATTTTCATTTATTTATTTGTATCAACTTATAATATAGGTTACATTGTGGTAAAATAGTATTTATTTGATTTTAGGTGAAAATTGAGATGTACATATTTGGTATATTTAGGATTTTATTATTTTAATTGTTAAATAATTATTATAGGAGATATATAGTATATAGATACATTTTTAGGCATCTTTTAATTTATAACATATATTTTATATAATAATTTTGTTTTGTTTATTATTTTTAAATTTTTTTATAATGTATTTTTCTTATCACTAAGACTATGTGGACATTCTATTGATTGGTTAGTGAGGGGGTATCCACCCTCCATCATGTTTTTGGGATGTAATTATGAAATGAATGTCCCTTAACATAAAATATAATATTAATAGTTTAAATATTATTTTCATATTTAAAATTGGATTATTTTCTTTGTTTTTTTAATATATCATATGAAATGTTATCATTGGGTTATCATAAGAAATTATTTAATTATTTTGATTTAATATTTATTTTATTAGAGCCATGGATTACAATAATATGTAATTTTGGTTTTAGTAAATAATTTCTTGATCAGTTTTATGTAGAATTTGAGATTATAATGTTTCACATATATTATAGTTTACTGTGTAGGTTGTTTAAAATATCCCACAATAAATTGATTTAATATAAAGGCTAAAAAATAAAATATTTCTATGTTTTATTTTGTTTTATTAAATTTTTATCATGGATTATTATATAATTTTTATTAATATTGTTTAATATTTTAAGTTTTATGTTTGATAACTTCAATTCTTTCTATGATTTCCTTAAACATCCATACATAATTTTAAAGAGAAGTCTATTTTTAATTCTCCTAATCATATTAGTATATATGGATTTACATTTTATTGAAATATTATTTAACAAACTATGTTAATGATATCCTTTTATTTTGGTTCAGATGTTTCTTTACTCTAAAAACCACTTCATTACACATATCATTCATGATCTATAAGTCAAAAATATATAAATAACTACAAATAAGCTTCCTAATTGGTTGTGATATAATGGATGATTTAGTATAAGTGTAATGAAATGATGTGATTGTGATGCATAATTAGATAAATTGATAGGTTGATTATCAAAACAAAATAGTTGTTAGAGGAAATACCTATTGTTCCATTATCACTGTCTTCTACACAAATCTTTGGATTTGTACAGAGACACAATTTCATAATTAGATTCAATAATACATAATTGTACACAATCTTTTTTCTATGTTTTAATCCATGTAAATTTTTCAAAGAATACAACATGTTCTATAATTATTCAATAAATTAGTGAATCCAAAAATATTCTTCAATATTTCTTCTAATTTAATGATTCCCTTTTTATGGGTTTTTAATACAGGAAACTTATTTGGGAAAAGAACATTACTTCCATTGTAGTCTAGTTGTTGAATAATCCTTAGCTAGTTCCTTGATTGAATTATAAGTAGTTGAAATTAATTTTTATTTATATATTTCTTTAGATTATGTATGATTTTTAAAAATCACTTATTGTAGTGATTGAATGATAAATTATGTTCTGTTTAAATTGATATTGGTATGTTTAGTTATTTTAACTTTTTTCATCTCTATAAATTCATTTTCATGTATATCATGTTATTTGTGAACTTTACTAGTATAATGCATATATTTTTGTTAGAGTTATACATATCTCTTTATTGATAGATATTTATAGTTTGGTAAGATTCATTTTGAGTTATTAGTAATTTATTGTGTTGGTATGTCATATTTAATGGGCTTTAATGGAAAAAAATTTTATACACCTTACCATTTCCACTAAATGGGTTGTATGATGCCCTAAAACATTTATAGAGATTACCATTCCTATAGGGTAGGATTGGAACCAAAAAAAATATGGTAATTTTATTTTTATGGGAATATTTTTTTATAAAACCATATAATATCTAAACCAAAGTGTTTTCTCAATTAATGTATCTCTGTTATGAACCATCATGGTGTAGGTAATAAATTATTATAGATAAAATAATTTGATTTTCTCTGTTTCTTATTATTATTATTTATTAATGACTACCTAATAAACCTAATTTTTTATATTTGTGTGTAACTAGATGACATGTTCATGCATAAACAAGTTAATTCCCTATTTTTTAAGGCACATTGGCAGTTCTGTTCTAATTATATATGCTAACACCATTCAAGAACACTAGAGTGGACATAGAAATTTATATTACATATTTAACGCATGACAATAAGATTAAAATACGAAGTAATTTTTTACTATCTGATAATGAATTTTATAGCAACAGATGGTCTTTATTATGGTGTTGGAGCTGGTGGTTTATTCGTTTGGATACCCATTTGTTTTGTAGAATATTTTCTATTACATTCCATGTCATAATCCCTGTTTGGTCATGTGGTCCTTTAAAATATTTTATGAATTTTTTATTTGTAACCGATTTGGTATTTATTACATGTATACAGATGAATTTTTATCCATATATATAGTTACTTTTGGTCACATGTTGTAATTTTCTCATAGGAAAGTTTCTTCTATAGACAATTCATTAGGGTTTTTTTAAAATAACTAATCCTAACATATTATATTAATAAATTAATGGTGAATCATTCTTAAACAACATTATTATACCTATACAACTAATTAAAAACCCCTTATATTTAAAAATGACTATGGGATTAGTAAAAATATTAATTCAGGTACCATTTAGGTTTCCATATTAGGGTCAGTACAAAATATATCGTAATGGAGTTTTGGTTTTAAATGTGATATTATAGAGATGTGATTAAAATTTTAGGACATGAGAAGTAAACTATAAAATAAAATGGTCAACCTCTTTATAAAGTAGGCTCTAGTTACTAAGAGAATTCTTGGTGATCATTAAGAACCATAGAAATAAGTGAGATTTTTATTTAAGAATCTTCGGTATAATATGTTAAAAAACAACTCTTATTTCATAGGGCTCAATATAAAATAATTTTTTAATGCGTCATCTATCTACATAAAAATTTCTACATATACATATATGATACTACAAAAATCATTGTATTATTATGATGACTAAACTATTTTCTGTAGAAAATTCAATTTAATCCCATTAAAACCCCTTATTTGTATTATTTACAGTATCTATCAATGTAAAATGGGGATACTTTTGAAATGGTATTTCATAGTTATCCTAGAAGTTATATATAAATTATTATCATGATAAACTATTAGTTTTGTCTTATGAAATTTATATTTAAACAGATAGTGAACTTTTTTACATTTAACGATAATTATAATTTATTAGTCATGATATTTTTAATTGAAATATTTTTCATAAAAAAGAATGTTATTTGTATTTTTTCAATGAAACTGAAATTTTTATATAAAAATATATATATTTTTGATGTAATGGATTAAATGGGATGTTTTGGAGAGAGGAATTTAATTTAAAACCATGTTTTTTATTATTATGGGGAGTAAAATATATGTAGATTCAAATTTACGATCAATATATTATGAATCATTGGTTTATTAATATATATTTTTAGAATTTGATCCTTATGTGTTAATTATTATGTATTTATATTTGGGACAGTCATATTAAAACCATGATGAGAATATTATGTTATGACCATAACGATTACATATGAATAGATAAGTGAACATTTAAGACGTTATATGTAAGATAAAGGTTTAGTTTATTATATACGAAATGATATATCGTGGGAAGGTTATAGTTACTCATAGCCTGATAAGTCAGTGGAATCAGATTAAACTATATTTGAACAATTTTAGAGAAAGTTTTATTTTTCAAATAATTCTTCAAAATTTTATTCTATAACCAATGGACAATTTTGTGGCTATTTTCATGTATATATGGACGTTTTGGTGGTCAATTAGTGACCAAAATAATGTTTGTGGTCATTTTATCCCAGATGAAGGTGTTTATTGATAAAGGTGGTACTATAATGCCTATAACGACCTGTGATTTCACTATATTTTTTCCTTAATTAAATAATATCTTTGATAGTCCACTAAACATGTACAACTGAACTAAAATGAAAACATTATATATTTCAATTCATGTATATTAAAAATGTTTTTAAAACCAGTGGTTTAATTAACAAGTATGAAACTGAGTAACCGAATTTTGAAATATATACTCATAATTCATTATTTTGTGAATCTACCTTTTTTATGTAATGTAAATCTAATAAAATAATTAATTATATCACGGTTAAATTAGGACTCATTAATGTGATTTTTATTACTCTTTTATAAAAATTAATAATAACATCATATAGCATTTTAAAATTTTATTTTCTGATTAAATAATTTTCCATAATATTTTATAATTCATTTTAATGGTTAAATTTCTAAATTTTTGGATAGTAACTTAATAAAAATGACATAATATTTATAATTTTCAGGAAAATATTATCTTACGTTATTTTTGGAGATTTTATTAGAAAGATTGGTTTTCATTGTAATAGTATAAATCATTGTGTTATAAATACCACAATTTTAAAATGTTAAAAATTAAAATATATATTAAATAATTATAAAACCTAGATCATGGCAACCTATGAATGTAATATTAAAAATTATACATTTTAAAATACTATATTAAATGTCGAAAACTATTTTTTTATATTTAAACTAATATAATATTTTATTCTTATAAAAACTATGTTTAGTCATTTCCTATAATAATATATTCACAAGAGATAATTCTATTTTTTATTAAAAAAAATTGAAATATGAATATTTTGATATTTATTAATAAAATTATAAGTCCATATAAATCAACAAAATTGATAATTTTATTCTATAAATATGTTTTATGCATAAAAATACAGTTTCTCAACAGACATGTTCATATTTATAAATGAGAAAATTTTAAAATTATATTCCCTCACACATATAATATTTTATTTGATGAAAATATATTCTTTATTGAAAATATCATTTATAAATTAGTTTTCAATGCTAAATTCTACTTCGGTGATTAAAACTAATTTCTAAGGGTAAAAATTGAGTTACCAAGGTAATAGTAAATAATGGTAAAATGGGTTTAACATATTGAATAGGGTTAAAACATGTTAAAAATTTTATGTTGAAGGATTTTTGAGGGATTCATGGATGTATCCCTTCCAACACTCCATTATTTTTCATATTTGGATTCTTTAACAATGATTATTTTAACATATGTTTTATTATATAGATTATATTTTAAAAAATTTCATTCTAGACACTTATCGAAGGGGACTTCCAACACACCTTCATAGAACTCCAAAATATATATTTTTTATTAAATACCATTATTTTACATTCTTATGTAATCTTCTGTTAGTTGCATAATCTTTTATTCAAATGCAATTAGCCTAAGGCATCAATTTCTATGGAATTATCTAAGAATTGTTTTTTCTCAATATGGATATTATTTCTTCAAAAACAAAATCACCCTTTAAATCACACCTTATCTAATAAAATTTTATAATTACTATAAAATGACATTATTATTATTTTAATAATTAATGTAATTAAATTATGTGTATACTTATTACCCTCATTTCACCTTTTCCATTAAAAAACATGAAACTGTCATTCATGTGTTAGGTGGACAACTACCTCCATGAAGGGTTGAATTTTTTTTCACCACTGCCAATATCCACTTATTATATATACATTTTTTAATAATTAATATAAAATATAAAATATATATTTTGATTGTAGAAACTATAAAAAAATAATATTTAATAAATTTCCTTCCTATAATTATGTAAATATATTCAATAGCATTTCCCACATGCAATACCAAACAAAAACAATTACAAGATATGGTTAGTCCATTGAAAACCTCATCAATGAATTAATGGTTATGAACATACGTTACTGAATTTCAAAATATATTAATATATATTTCTTTAATATGAAAGGTTATTTTATTGATATTTACATATTTTATTATTTTATTTAAGAATCTATCTTTTTTATCATTTTGCTTTTTTATTAAATAAAACTATGTATACTATTTATGAAATATGATCTTAATAAAATATATTATATATTGACTCATTCGATCTTTATAAGTGTTTTTTATAAATAAATAATTAGAACAACTAGTATTTGAAAATATATTTTCATATAGACAAATCAACCAAATTTATATGATTATTTTATAGAAATGTAAAAAAATTATAAAAATAAATTTTAGGCATTAAAATCCAATTATTATTTTATAATTCCAAAATTAACTTAGTATATATTTTTGGTATATTCTAAAATATATTATTTTTAATTGAAGATAAAAAAAATATAGCTTCTAATAATTTATTCACATTTAATTAATTAGTCAATTTTGAAACAATTTTGATATAAATATTCATATTTATAAAATAAAATAAATAATTTACAATATTTTTTGAAATATATAAAACACAATATTAACATTTTGTAAAATAAACTAATATTTTACTAAAACTATTTTTCAAATTTTTCATTAATTAAATTTACACACAAGGAAATTAGGTTTTGGAATTTATTTAATTTCACATAAATCTTCTTTGAACAATAATAATATTATTAATATCATTATAAATAATATATATATAATTTTTTCCTGGTAAGTTAACATTATGATCTAAAATGAATGCTTCTTAAAATCAGGTTTTTACGCGCCACACATGCTAATGTTAAGATTAATTTACTAATAATGAAATGTAAATTTGTAAAAACCTTTTTTTATTTTATATAATAATATTTATATTAATAAATATTTGTAATTTAATTTTTAGGTATAAATTTTCTACTATTATAAATAATAATAGTAATTACCACAAAAACGGTAAAATAATGATTTTTAAATTATTATATTATAAGAGTCATGTAATTTATATAAAATCAATTAAAAAAATATAAATAAATAATATTATATTATAAATAAAAACATTATTAAATATATTAAAACTCATTTAATTGGAAATAAATACCAAATAAAATTATTAACACATAATGGTAAAAATGAAATTTTTCCATAGAAACAGTTTTTCTACAAATTACATGTTTTCATTTAAAATTTAATTTTATAAAACATAGAAAATATTTTGGATTAAATAATTGTTAATTTTTGTTCCATATAAATAAAAAAAAATTATATTTGTTATATTATATTTTATTATAAGAGAGGAACTCACTTTGTTAAAATATAATTATCATGAATAAAGAAAAATTGTTTAATGCAAAAAAAGAGAAAAAAATTCTATCATTTTTAAAAAATGTATGGAAATAATTTTTTTAGAATTATTTTACCCAAATACACCTCATAGTCAATTATTTTGAATCTTTGGAGCCATCGACATTGGAATAGTGTGTTGACATTACTAACATATAATGAGTGTTTTCAAAAGTACACATTTCCCATATTATAAAAGGTGTTCAGTTAAAACCTTTCAAAAATGAAGAATAATTTTTTAAATTTCTAGACAAATTTCCCAATTAACCTATTTGGTATGTCCCTCATGCATTATTAGTATGTTTTTTATACTATATTTTTTATCCCTTAAATTCTAATGAGTTTTAGAAGGAATGATGTAGTCCACAACGTAACAATTAAATCCTAATCTATTTCTCCTTATATATCATCCAAAAAAGATCCCACATAAATAAAAAAATAGTTACATAAAAATAATTATTATAATGTAATTTTATTATATTAATAGAATAAAAAATATATATTACACTCCACCCACTTGGAAAAATAATCGTAATTAGCGCGTTACCCGGACTACAACCTCCAATAAAATATCTTCCATTTTTCATCAGTTCCATTAATTTATAATAAAGAAGATTTTATGGGTGATTAAATGTGATATATATAGTATTAATATAATAATTAAATTCATAATTAATATTTATGTTATTTATATCTCTATTGAGAAGTGTAAACATTAATCGTGCATATATGTGGACTATGATCTATATATGAAATGTGTCTCATTTTCATCACCTCCCAACATGGATGGACATAAAAATATATTCAATATATAAAAATTATTTCAATAACACTATTAAGAATTTAGAAATTATGAAAATATTTTACATCTCTTTCAATTAAGGTAAAAATACAAAATTAGTTGTTGAAAAATTGATTGGAAAAACTTAATTAGTCGAAAAATGTATGAAAAATATTTAAAAAATAAATAAAACTTGGCAATAAATACACCCGAAAAAATTAAAAGTTTAATATTAAATTTCATAATATTTTGTCTAATAAATTAAATTTGATAATTTAGGATACTAGGTGAATATATAGAAAAAATTGAGAATATAGTATAGGTTATGATTTAATTATCATTTATAGAGACATGTTTTTTGTTATACACTAATATATTATTTATATAGTGTATTTAATAACTTTGAATATTTTTCATAATCCATTAATTATTACAATTTTTTATAGTCTCCTATGATTTTCATTCTTCCAATAACTTATGATTGAAAATTTACTAAATCTGTAACGGTTTTAACTCAAAATTTTATTCTTTAAGACATATATTATTTTATATTCAATTTTTTGAATACTCTATATAGTTCAAATTAGGTATTCAATATTCTGTATATTATTTTTAATGATATTTAATTTTTTATTTCATACTGTCTCTCTCTCTTTTTGATGTGGTTTTTATTAGAGTGTTTCTTATGCCATAATGTTTTCTTATCTCAATTTTTACTTGGTGAGACATATTTTCTATTATATTATATAATTTATTTTTAATTTCATATATGATAACCCTTAATGTATTTTTAATATTTATTTTCTTAGGTTTCACGTTATTAAATTTCATATTCAATTTTTAGTCTCCCAATGGTTTTAAATCAAAATATTTACAAAGTATTAAGGGGTTTTTTATCATATTCTTCTTTTGGTAAATTTTACATTTTATGCACCCTGATTAATTTTGTATTATGAATATTTTATTTACCAATTTGGGAATGTTTTATATATTATTGTTTTTTAAAATCATCTGATATACTAGAAAAATAAAGTTTTATTCTAATGATCACATTAGAAAAAATTGTTATCACGGTTGAAACGGATCATTTATACCTCCTTTGTGACTTTTTTGTAACAAGTTCACATTTTTTCCCTTTAATATAACTGTGTTCTCAAATAACTATTTAATTATTTCATTTAAATAAATACAAATTTAATTATTATTATTTTCTACTGGGGTTACAAATGTTTTTAGATCAATTCAAATTTCATCTTTTTAACTAAATCCCATTGAAAGGGACATTCTAATTTACTGTCTCCTGAAAGACACCACCACAAAAAAATTAATTTTAATCCATAAATAACGTATACATGATCATTTTATTTTTTTGAAACCCTCCTGGTTAAAATATTTATTTCAAAAAATAATATTTTATTTCCTTCTTTTAAAAAAGTCATTACTTATTTAAAAAATCACACCCATGTAGTTCATTTTTGTTCATTCATCTCACATATCCTTCCAATTAATTTTATGTGTTTTATCTCCATGCTGATGAAATATGTCTCATTTTAGTTATCACTGTTAAAAAACATCAGTTCCTTCTTCTCTTAGGAATCCTTTTGAGTTATCTTTAAATGGTTTATTGATTCAGAATTATAAAACCATGTTTTGCTAAATATATTTGATCATTATTATAAATAGGTTATTTTCTCATGTGGAATACATATATATAATTTTTATTTATGTATTATTTGTACAAAGAATTTTACATCACTATGAATTATTTGGGATAAGAATTATATATCACATGATTCTATTTGTGGGATTAGAGAGTGATCCTAACCCATAATGTGGTTTTTTCCACTATGAATGGTTCATATGCAGTCAGACTAAGAACATTATGATATTATATGGGTGAGTATGGAATTATATATACAACCTAATGCATTGGGTAATGAATTAAATTTATTGAGATAATATGGAATTATATATACAACCTTTAATTTTTTGTGATATCATGTTTTATATTGGTGATAAATGATTATGATAAAATGATATTAAGATAACATTTCATTTTTATATATCTATATTCATATGATCATCCTTATTATAAAATAATCTTATGAATTTTGACTGTAATTTAATGTATTATTTTCATGATTACTCACATACTAGGATTTCTAGCTCCATCGTTTCCTTATATATTTCCTTATGATATCATTTTTAGTTTTATATGTTATTTTGGTATCTTGAGTTCAATATTGAGTTTTAAAAAATTAATGGAATTTTTATTTTTTAGATAGTTTATTCAAATGTATAATATTTAAGACATTATAACTATAAATGCATGGAATATACTATCAGAAAAGCACATCATAAATCTTGAATTAAGGAATGTTTAAGGATTTTGTTTTCATAGTTTTTATGAGTTAATGGCCTAGTTATTTATCCTGATAATGATTCATGAAAATTAGTGAAAACCAAATGTATAAGTCTAAGAGATAAGAATAAAAATAGTGTAACATCGTAATATTATTGTAAATTATATCCAATGTGATTTTCTATGCAATGAATCTTTATCTTGACATTGTAAAGTGGACAAACATGTGGAATAGAATCACCTTGGTATATTCACATTGAAAGGGGTTGGTTTAGAATTGATACAATCATCCCTCTAATTTATGATGATTGGTTCTAATACTACACGCCTATCTAATGGGATATTATATGGTTAATTTTATGTACTTTATGAACTATAATAAAGGAAGTATTTTCATGTTACATTGAGGGGAATGGATTATAATTATAGGATAACCAAAATCAATGTAACATAGGTTGATACTGGGAGGTTTTAAGATGAACCATGTGTGGTATTGTTGAAATGAATGTATCATCTGTAGGAATGACAAATTGATTATTGAATGCAACATATGATTTGGATTAAACATTCATATTATCATTTACATTGATTATTTTGATAACCATTTTTTTATTATATAGTTGAAATATGATATTGGAAATTAATCTGATAATGGTTTGTATCAAGAAACCATTAATGATCATTACCGAATAAGGGGGAATTAAAAATGAATTATAATCATGGTGTCAACCTGTTATGATTGAAAATGATAGTTTATTTGACATAGATAAGTTAGTGAGTTTGATATCATAGTAGAAGATAAATATTGATAATCATTTTTATTTATATTATCTTCTGATACTTATTTATGATATTAAATTACAATTTAAAAGTTAATAGGGGTATATGAAATATCTATGAATTATTACTTAGTATTGTTGTTTTACGTATAAGAAACATATATTAAATTGTATCTGAAAGCTTGAAAACTATTTTATGATATGTTAATATTTTTAGGGATAACTATTGATGAAAAAATAAATGGGTACAGATAATTAATAATTTTAATATATATTGATGTTTAGGTAATAAAGGGTTGATTGATTTCAAGGAAAAAAGTTAAACTATTTTTGTAAATTTTGGATTCATAACTCATTGTATTTTTTGTGATGTTTATCTCATTTTTGTTATTAATATAATTATTTATAAAATACTATTTGAATTTATGAGCTATTGGTTAATACCATTTCCATTTCAGATATAGAGAAACATTTTGATGGAATATTTGAGTTCACTATGGTTCAATTTCATGGAGAACCAAATTGTATTTGGAATGTTATGTAATGAAGAATATATTATTAGGGAATATACATATAGGGATAATTGTTTTATAAATGATCAATATTTATTGAGTAAAGATAAGTAAATTGGTATAACAAAAAACAGTACGGTATATGTCATATTAGAAGTTATATCTAGAATGGTGAATATTTTAGGAATATCCTCACGTACATTCATTAGTTCTTATTAATTAAAATTATGAGGATTAAATTATTTATTGTTGGTGGGAATGTAATGACCTGAGATTTTAATATATAATTTTCACTAATTAAGTCAAATATGTTCCATATATTTCCCCTCAAGCAACACCAAATGAAAAAAACCATGATTTATTTGGTTTTCTACAAATATATATATTGATGTAGAAGGTATGAAAAACATTAACTGAATTAAAAAACATATATATAATATTTATTTTATAACAATTTCCTTATTTCATTATTCTGTTTAAGATTAAATATTTTTTCCCATTATTTTTTATTAAATAAATCTAATTATATTATTCTGAAATGATAACATTTATAAAATATAATATTTTTTGATTAATTAAATATTTATTAGTTTATTAAGGAAATTAAAATTATGGACAACTAGTGTTTTAAAAATATGTTTTCAAATAAATATAGTTTATAATTTAGTATTTTTATTTGTTTTTAATATTGAAGTTAGAAAAATTATAAATTAAATTTTTCAAAATAAAATTCCTTTTTGAATTTGAAATATCAAAAAAATTATAGATTTTTTTTGATAAAAATATTATTTTTATGTGAATAGTTAAAATTGCATAGTTTTCTAATACCACCACTAGAAAATGAATTGTAAGTTTTTCACACTTTTTTAATATAAAAAATATATTCTTATAAAGTAAAATAAATTATTTCAAAAAACTATCTCCAGTTTATAATAACCAAGAATATCATTTTAGAAAACCAAGTAATATTTATGAAAAACTATTTCATATAATTATTTAATAAAATTTTTTCATGGGAAATTAGGTTTTAGGAGTTATTTTATGGTGAAATAACTCTTATTTGAAAAATTATAATCTAATTAATTTAATTTTAATAAATTAAATTGATACTTTTTCCCATAAATAAAAGTTTTGATTAAAAATAGACTTTTCATTAAAACTTGTTCTTTTGTGTTACGTGAGCTAACCTTCAAGTTTATTTTCTAATAGATAAGAATTTAACTTGTTAAAATTATTACTATATTTGACATAATAATTTTCATATTATTTAATATATTCAATTACATTTTATGGTATAAAATTTCGATAATTAGGATTTTTGTATTTTCCCACGATAATAGCAAAACTACTATTTTAAAATTATTGTTTTATTAATATCATGTAATTTCTTTCAGTTATATTAAATAATTAATATTATTAGTTGAATAAACACATAAATAAATATATTTACAATAATTTAATTTGTATTTTATTGTAAATATGACTAAGAACCCATAATAGTCAAAATGATATTTTTCTAATAAAACTATTTTTCTACACATTTCCTATATTAATTTAAAAGTTAACATTATAATAATTATAAATTTAATTACAATAAATAGAATATATTTATTTTATAACTCCCAAATCTATTTATATGGGTTATGATATGTTCTTAATAATACATAGAATCACTTAGTAAAAAACTAGTTACATTGTATAAAAGTAAAAGAGATTAATATAAAACATTTATCATAAAAACCAAAATGCAAATTTAAAACATGTTTTTAAATCATTTTTTGAGTATTCATAGACCCAGATACAACCTACACACTGTAATTTATAATCATTGGTGCCATTGATATTTTAATATTGACAAGTAATATTAAAAATATATATGGTGTTTCCAAATGTTCAATTTTCCTCTCTTATAAAAGGGGGTCAATTACACCCCATAAAAATGAACTTACCATTGGAAAACTCAATGAATATTTCTCAAATATTATCATATAAAATTCCTTCAATCCTTATTAATACCATTTTCACAATATTTTTCTTAATCCCTTTATTTCTAATTAGTTTTCAATAGAATGATCAATTCCCAAAGTAATTATTAGCTCTATCTTATGATATTATGAATAATATTCCCCTTAAACATTTAATTTATACAAAAAATATATTTTAACTAGCATCAATACTATATATATATAATTATATTTATGTAATAAAAGTTTTATTTTCTTCTCCATCCGCTAAGACAAACAAAAGTGTTAGAAAATTAAGCGGACTATCACCTCCTCAAAGCGATGTATTCCATCATTCATCACTACCGTTAATGGATGATAAAAATGATTTAATTGATGAATAAATATGATATATATAATATTATTATTATTATAAAATTTTATATTATCTTTTAACTTTGTTACATATCTTTGTTTGAGAAATGTAAATATAAATCATTTGTACGTGCAAACTATCATCTCTATTTGCAGTGAGTTTCATTTTTCATCCCCAAAAAAATAATCTAGCCATAAAAATATTTCTAAAACATAAAAAATATTTCCATCAAAATATTAATGTTATATAAATTATTAAATTATCTTACAATTATTTAGAATAAGGAAAAATTATATAAATCGTTACCGAAAAAATGACCTACCAACATCATGTAGCCAACATAGACAAGAAAACTATATATTAAATAAATAGAACATCATTATAAATGGTCCATATTAAATAATATAATGATTATTAAGGTTCCTAATAATTTATATAATAAAACTAATTTGATTATTCAAGGATTGTGGCTCATGTTATATCTCATCCATGAATAGCGTAAATTGTTTATCTCAATTTCTCTCTATTAAGACATGTATTAATGTTATGCATGAATTTATAATTTATATAGTTTATATTCTCCCCAATAATTTATTGATACATAATAAATGATTTAACTATAGGTATATAAATATATCTATGTGATTTTGATGATTCATGTGACATTTAATTCAAAAATTACTGAAGCTTTAATGCTATCAACTCAAAATTTCTTTTCATAATATTTTACATTTATGAACCTAGTTTCATTTTAATGGTGTGTATACTTAAAATTTAATTTTTAATATAATGTATCATCTTTATCAATTTTATTTTAACATTAATTCCATGCTCCCTCTCTCTCTCAATAGGTTCTATTAGAATTATTCTTAAGTTGTAATGGAATCTTGTGTCAATTTCCACCCATTGAGACATATTTTTATTAAACTCCATGATTTCAGGGGAATATTGTATCCACTATACCTTATTTTTTTTAATAATTATTAACATATATTTCATGATCTTCACTGTGCTTTTAAAATTAATATCTCCCATTAGTTTTTTAATGGAAATCATTAAAATTTTCAGGGTTTTCATCTCAAATATTTATCTTTGAGACATTTTATATTTTATGAACAAAGATTTTTTTATAAGGTATAATTATGATTTAACATACCATGTATAATTTATTAGTTAATTTTTCTAAATTCATGGGATATGACATGAAAAATGAACTCATATTCTTTAAAATCCATTAAATCAAGTGTTATCTCGATTATAAGGTATCTTCTCTACCTCTTTGATGACATGTCAATTAGAGGTTAAATTTATTATCATTCATTTTTTGAACATATATTCACATCTACCCATTATATTTTTGTATATATTTCTATTTCAAATATTCATTGTCATATATCTATTTAATTTCTCTAGTAATGCTTGTTTTTAGTTCCCATCAATTTATCACTTTTAAAGAAAATATGTGTAAGGGAACATTCATAATTGATGTATAAGTTTGATCACCACTAACATAAAATTATTTTAAACCATGAATAACAGAAAAAATAATTATATTATCAACAAAAATCTTGGTTAAATTATGGTTTTATTTAATAAAATATTATCTTTTCATCTTTTGAATGATCCTTTACTTATATCAAAAAAATTGCGCAAAATATGTTTTTTTTGTTTTACCTTATCCTAGATCAATATAATGAAATTTATATATTAGTTTTTAATGTTTAAGACCTATGTAAATTTTTAAATTATGAATTTCCAAATTATTTAATTCAATCATCTCTTGGTAATCAGTACGATTTGTCCTTATATTATTCCTTGAAATGGAATTATAAAACGAACTTCCTTGTCATGGATTTGATCATGATTGTGAATTTGTTTCTGTTCTCTTGTGGAACACATATGTACAATTTAAATTTATATTAAGTTTGGTACCATAATTATATATCTATCCAATTAATTATGTATGGATTAATATATTATAAGATATTATATATTGAATTATGGAGTTAAAATATTCGATAATTGGAATTTTTACACTATGTATAGTTTATGGGAAGTTACCCTAATCAAAATATATTTTGAGACATGTGATCTCATAATTACCCATCCCAAAAAATCATTGATTAATTCTTTACATGTCATACGATTATATGTAAAGGATTTTGGATTGAACAAAAATCCACCATCAGACTTTTTCTACTTTATGATCACGGTCTCAGGAGTGACTTTTAACTTATATTTTTGATATCTTGTGTTATGTTAATAGAAAATATTTTGGATTACATGATATTGTGATATAATTTTTTTCTTAAATAGTTTAAGGTAAATTATATTCCTGTAATTTCCCGGGGATTTGGGGTCCATTACATGGTAGAAATCTGATGTTTGAGGTGTTTTGGGTGGTCTGGAAGGCCATACTAGCTTCTCGGTGACCTCTAGGAGTAGACTTGGTCTACAGATAGCCTCGAACATCTGGTAGACCTAGCCTACCGGTGTCCTTGGGGTACCAGGATCCCTCAGCTACCAGCAGCTCTCGGCTACCTGTAGCTCTCGGCTCCCAGTAACTGTTTCCAAGTGGTAGTTGTCACCAACCGATAGCTCTCGGCTACTGGTAACTCTCGCTTACCCCCATAGGTTTTCCAACAGCATATCCTTTTTGTAAAAATTGGTTTTTAAACCATGTTTTGACCCATTTAAACCCATTTTAAAGCCCATTAATGTCTATAAATGGAGTTTAAAATAAATGATTGGTGAGTTACCATCCTTACATGAAAAACCATGAGGTTTGCATCTGTTCAAACTGACTCGATAGGCGGGGACCTTTTAAGTGGTGTGTGGGGTGTCCCAACCGCATGGTCAACCCATGATCTCTCTTCTTACGCAGTTTTGAGTTTTTCTCTTCGTATCTTAACTGTCCAAGGGATTCTATATCTCATCCTTTATAACCTAAAGGCTTCTCCCTATGTTTATTTTTCTCTATCACCCTACGCACTGAGAACCCTTCCTCCCGACGCTTTGTAACCCCTAGATGTTTTCCTTGATCATATTCTATGGAGATCCTACTACTCACGCGAGGACTTAACATCGATCCTTGATCCATCAGGTAGGTATTTTCTATTTCTTCTCTCCTTTCTAGGTATCATGTGGGGTGGGAATGATTTTTTACCTATGGAAATTGACAAAACCAAACTTAATGAAGATAATGAACAGACCTCTAAAGAATAAAAAGGGGGTGATCGATGTCCCACTGTGCTCTTTTATTGTTGATATGTGTTGTGAATTATACGGGCCTATGTTCACTGAAAATCATGACCATTAGTGTTATTTCTCTCTTCACTAATGAACCTCAGGGTTTCTATATGTTTAAATAACTGTAACATGGAATTGATGAATTACGTATACTCTGTTAAATAAATTGAATGAACCATGATTAACCCTTTTTTGTGATAAACCCGGTTAAAGAACATTGGAATTGAAACCACGGAGTGTGTTAAATCTTTTAAATCTGAAAATACCTGTGTGGGCCTCCCTTGTGTTGGTGGTAGTGGTTTGGTTGGTTTTCCTTCACGTGCTGATTACAGGTGATTTTATGGTTTTCTTGGATGGGATATCATGTTTTTATACTCTCTTTATTTGTGAATCTGTGGATGGGGTGGGGGGGGGGGGTTACTCTACTTATATCACGAATTTGAGTGGAATTCTCTATTGTTGAGTAACTGTTGGATTCTGGAGTTTGGGGACACGGGGGTGTGTCTCGGGGTTGTTTTGTTTCAAGTACATTAAGGTATCTCACGTGATCCCTAGTTGTAGTTACTTTAAAATATAACTGGGTGTGAATGCTTAAATTACACGATGTTTTTCCTTTTTTCAGATTGTTGTTGTTCCATCTGTGAATGTGCCTGTTAGTTTCCCAATAGTGAATGGATTAACTCATACTAAACTTTTATGAATGATAACTTGAACGTGGAACTCAGAACTGTTTGTTGTGTGCCTGATTTCTGAGGTAGCAGTGCGTGCGTACCTACTTGTATCTGTTTGTGGAGCCTTAGGTTGGGTTGTGTGTTGGTATATATATGTATAATTTTTTGCTTCGTGTTTAGTCGCACCCCACCCACATTGGACACTTAGTGTCAGACACCCCATTTCATGGGGAAGGGTGTTTCCCCCTACTTACTGTCCTTCCTTCTCCCTCTTCCCCCGGCTGTGATAGCTGGAGGCGACCTTACACCCAAGATTCTTTGGGTAGGTTTTGATTTGTGTGTTATTATCCAAGGTGTTTTCGAGTAGATTTCTGGTTATGGTTTGTTTCCCAGGTGTCTTCGGGATGAGGCCCAGGTGTTTTTGGATAGTGATGGATGGTTGGGAGGCCGAGGTGTGTGCGGGCAAGGATGTGTGGTTGTGAGGCCTAGGTGTGTGCGGGCAAGAAGAGTGCAACAACGTCGGGACATTTGTATTTAGGGATGAGCAGATAAAAAGTGGGGTAAATGGTGGTGCGGAGTACCAAAATGTTTCGTTCTTTTACTCTTACTTTACTGGATGTATTGTTTGTTGAGCGTGACTGGTGAGGTGGGATGGATAGAATCCTTGATAGATGTTATTTTATCTACTTCTCAAGGGACTTTAGCATGTCTCCCACTTTTTCATGAGAGCTATAAGTTTTCCTACTAAGTATGATATATATTCTCACCCAAAGTTTAGGATTAGGTTGTCAGAAGAACTTCGGAGGCCATGTGGGTCCTTACTAGTCTGGACGTTGGAGTTGTTGTTGGTCGCTGCTATTTTATGCTTCAGGTTTTCATTTCCTGTTGGTTTGTACTTTGGAGTTCTTGTACCTTGTTCACTTTTATTATTTAAAACATTCTTGTAGTTTGGTTTTCTTTCCAGTTTCCTATACATGGTGATGTTTGGTGTTGACTCATTCTTTCTCCCAATCTTGGTTAACTAAAAAGGAAAATTCCTCCCATATTGTGAAAATGTTACACCCTTGGTGCTAGTCGCCACTCCAGGGCCTACTGGTGGCGGGACTCGGGGGCCATTATCTATTCTTCGACATGAAGAAGGAAGGCTGGGGGCCTTTGCTGCCCCTTCCATCGTCTTTCCGAAGGCGGGTCATGACTGAATGGTATCAGAGGAGAGGTTGTGGGATATGATGGAGTCTGGAGTTAGGCACAGTGAGGATTGCATGGGATGGTAGGGCAATAATGTTAGATGATCTTGGTTCATGAAATAGTCCTGGGAGGACCGGCTAGGACACCAGATTTTAGGGGGCCCCCGTGATCGAATGCAAGGACTCTGAGCGGATAAAAAGGCCAAGTAAGACTACATTTATTGCATGGTAGAGAACCTAGGGAAGGTACACACATCATGCTAATTGTGTTTTAATTGATTTGGGGCACCTTGGGGAGAAAAAAATAATAATAATAAATATAAATTCCCATGCTACTCAGGCTTAGGAATTCTTTTTTGACTTTTCATCTATGGAACTAGGACGTTATACACGAGTGACTCGGGCAGTTGAGGCCCAGCGGATCACGGATGTCGACCAGTAAAGGGTTGACCGAGATGAGGAGGACAACATGAGGCAGATGACTCTGTGCTCCTTCCAGCGACAAACCCTCGAGAAGCACGAAGGCAGTGTTTCTGACTTAGTAACGGAGGGATGGCTCGAGGAGCTAGCCATCAACTTCTCTTTGATCCGTGCTTCGAGGGAGTACTGGGTTTAGTTGGCCGTCAATCATCTAAGAGGAGCACTGCGTTAGTGGTAGACACTTTTCCTAGGATAAAAGACAAATGAAAAAGTTTTATGGGCTAGTTTTGAGAAGGAATTTCATTAGTATTTCCTCTCCTCTACGGCGAAGGCTGAGAAGAGACAGGAGTTGCTCTCCCTTCAGCAGGAAAGCTTGTTAGTGAGAGAGCTCAGGATCAAGTTCAAAGATCTCTTACACTTTTCCCTGGATCTCTTTCCAGATGAGGAGTCTCGGGAAAGACGATTAGAGGAGGCACTCCTTCCTTCACATTAGTACGCTGTCACTCCCTTAACACTTGCAATGTACCTAGAAATACAGAAGAAGGCAGAGATAGTAGAGAGAATTCTCACGAAGGGAGGTTCACCACGAGAAGGGAACCAGCTGAGCTAATCACAGGGTAAGGCGGTCAGCAGCAGGTCATTAGCGACAGGGCCTTTCAGGTTTCGACAAGTAGGGTTTAGGCCTCATTATTTCCAGTCCTAAGCTTCTGGCCCTCTCCCTTTTCTAGTAGGGCTGGGACTGAAGTGTTTCTATTGCGGAATTTTTAGACACATCCAGAGGAGGTGTCTGACTTGAGCTCTACATTGTAGAAGTGGGCAGTTTCAGCACCCACCTTAGCTGCATTCGTTGCCTACAAGGCCATTCCAGCAGCAGCAGGCCCATGGCCCTCCAAGGGACGACCTTGCTAGAGGAGATCGACATTAGGGTGCTCCTCAGGGACCTCGACCTGGACGTGGTTGGGGAGGTGGTTGAAAATAGTGAGGCAGAGGAGCTGGGCATGGATAGTTGCACGCCAAAGAGTTAGTAGCTCCAATGGGACCAGAGGTCATTCGAGGTACGATCACTTTATTCAGCACTCTTGTTTCTTCCTTATTTGTTTCAGGAGCTTCACACTCCTTTGATACACTTGAATTATCCCATGCTCTGGGTTTGGATGCCGAGAGACTTATTGACCCCCTAGTGCTGAGAACACCATTTGGGGGTTAGAACAGCATATCGTACTTCTTCTGGGGGTGTAGACTGATGTTGGGACCACATCAGTCTAGTGGATACCTTCTTTTATTGCAGATACATCAATACAATGACATTCTAGGAATCGACGGGTTATTCTCTGTGCATGCCACCATCGACTAGTATCAGAGAAGGATTTAATTCTCTAATAAGGATGGACATCGTGTGGCTTTTGTTGCGGAGCAAGGTTATCAGGAGGGGAGTCGACATGTGGAGGCACACCTTTCTATGCTGAATGGGATGTCAGTAGAGTCGACAGACGCATGAATGATGGATGTCCCAGAGGTCATAATAGAATTATCTGATGTCTTTCCCCATGAGGTTGTGACTCTATCCCCTTGACATGATGTTGAGTTTGGGACAAAATTTCATCCTGCTACATGCCCGATCTTGATGGCTCTTTTTCAAATGGCACCTTCTGAGTGGTGAGAGTTTCAAATTCAGATTGATGATCTGATATATAAGGGCATTGTTCAACCCAGCGTGTCACCATGGGCTCCTCCAGTTTTGTTCGTAAAGAAGGAAGATGGTAGCCTACGATTGTGCATAGACTACCGGAGGTTGAATCTAGTGAGGGTTAGGAATTTTTACCCCCTCCCGAGGATAATCGATCATTTCGACCAACTAAGGGGAGCGAGTTGCTTCTCTAAGATCGATATGTGGTCTGGATACCATCAGTTGAGAGTGAAGGAAAGTGATATCTCAATGACGGATTTCAGGTGTAGATATGGCCACATTGAGTTCGTAGTCGTGTCATTTGGTGTTACAAACGCACAAGCTACATTCATGAACCTCATGATCTCTGTATTCTCAGAATTCCTGGACTAGTTCTTTGTGGTGTTCATCGACGACATCCTTATCTACTAAAGATCATAGGAAGATCAGGATGACCATCTTAGGGAAATTTTGAGAGTCCTTCAACACTACCATATTTATTGGAAACTATCTAAGTGAATTTTCTTAACATGATAGGTAAATTTCCTTGGACACGTAGTGTCTCAAGGGGGAATAGCAGTAGACTCGTCAATGGCCGAGGTAGTCTTCTCATGGGAAGAACTCAAGAACGTGGCGGAAGTTCGTAGTTTCCTTAGTTTGGCAAGCTATTACCAAAGGTTTGTGCCTGACTTCTCTCGAGTTTCAGCTCCATTGGCAGCTTTGACTAGGAAATACCAGGCCTTCGTGTGGAGAAACTAGGGTGAGAATGCTTTCAGCTGCCTAAAGGAGAATCTGGTTAGTGCTCTAGTACTCATATTACCAGAGGAAGGGGTGTTGTTTGAAGTGTTATGTGATGCTTCTGGCCTTGGGTTGGGATGTGTGTGGATGCAGCAGTGAGAAGTGATCTCTTATGGGTCTTGGACGTTACATCCTCATGAACATAACTATGCCACTCACGTTCTGGAGCTTGCGGCTGTGGTGTTCACATTGAATTTTTGGCGACATTATCTCATAGGAGAGCGCTTTGTGGTCTTCTCAGATCACAAGAGAATGCATCATATCATTTCCCAACCAGATCTGAACATCTGGAAGCGGTGATGGGTCGAGGTACTCCATGATTACAACTTCGAGATCTATTATACTGAAGGCAAGGGAAACATTGTGGCCAATTTCCTATGTAGGAAATTAGAGAGAGAAGTATTTCAGGAATCTGCAGATGCTTGGAGAGTGATGGATGAGTTAGCGGCCTTGCATTTGGATGCAAGGGTGGAAGGTGGAAGAGGTTGTCTGTATAAGATGATTGTAGTTCCCTCCTTAGTGGTGAAGGTGGAAGAGTCTCAGGGGTGGGGACTCGGAGGTGGAAGTGATGTAAGATCGTGTTTATCAGGGAAATTCTCCTAAGGGATGGTTAGAGGATGGTTAGCATCAGATTCTTTTTCGTGGAAGGATTTTAATTCCGGAGATGATGCGTAAAGGATCTCTCCATGAGTTCCATGGCTTGGCTTTAGCGGTATATCATGGGTTGTGAAATATGTACCAAGGCCTGAGGAGACGGTTTTAGTGGTCCGGGGTAAAGAGGGTGGTGGTAGAGTTTGTGGCAATGTGCCTCGTGTGTCAGCAAGTAAAGGCTAAACACCATTTTCCTAGAGGGACATTATAGTCGTTAGATGTTCCTGAGTTAAAGTGGGATGACATCTCGATGGAAATCATCACCGGGCTACTCATGGCTCTGGTAGGCTATGATGCCATCTGGTTAGTGGTGGATTAGTTGAAAAAATCAACACACTTTTTGCAGATTAAGGATTCAAGCCCAGTGAGCACCTTATCCCAGAGGTAAGTCAATGAGGTGGTGCTGTTTCATGGGATCCTGAGATCTATTGTCTCTGATAGATATAGGTGGTATACCTCCTGAGTCTGGATGGGATTATAGAATTCCTTTAACACCTAGCTACACCATAGCACTGTTTTCCACCCTCAGACAGATGGGCAAACAGAACAAACGATCCAAAAATTAGAAGACATGTTGTGGGCATGTGTTCTGGATTTTGGGTGATCATGGGTAAGACACGTTCATCTAGTAGAGTTTTCTTATAAAAATATCATCCACTACTCTATTTTTATGACACCGTTTGAGGCGTTGTATGGAAGGTCATGTCGTTGACCCATTTACTAGACAAAGATTGGGGATGCAGCTGTTCTTGGTCCAGAAGTGGTGCAGGGCACCAACAAGAAGGCTCAACTCGTGCGTGTGAGAATGAAGGTAGCACAGAATCAGAATAAGTCTTATGTCGAATGTAGGAGGAGGCCATTGGAGTTTGAGGTTGGGAATCATTTTTTCTTGAAGGTTTCACCTTGACGTGGGCCGTGATGGTTTGGGAAGGGGAGTAAGTTATCCCCTAGTTTCATCAGACTATTTGAGGTGTTGGGACGAGTTGGTGAGGTAGCGTATCAACTAGTTTTTCCACCTTAGTTAGAGAAAGTTCACAACGTCTTCCATGTCTCCCAGCTTCATCGATATCTACACGAAGACTCCCACATTATCGATTGGGTAGAGTTAGATGTCGAAGATGATGTGACCTTCATATAAAAATAAATCAAGATCGATGATCATACAGAGAAAGTGCTTTGTGGATGAACCATCCACTTGGTTCGTGTGTTGTGGAGGCATGGTGGCCTAGAAGAGAGAACTTGGGAGCAGGAGGCCTAGTTACGCATTTAGTACCCAAAGCTGTTTTGACGTATTTTTTGTTTTTGTTCTGATCCTTGTTGATATATTTTAACATGTGCTTTGTTATATGAAATACTTATTTTTCATAGATATTAGATGATCTGTTCCCTATTCTATGTGTGTATGTCCAAATGTGTGATGATGGAAAACCTGACTGCTAATCAGAACGCATTAATGTCGATGCGATTAAACCCGTGTAGGTGAGTCAATTCCACCTAAGGCGAATACTATCCTGACATGTAGTAGGGGACTCACTAACTCATGTGTTGGATAGTGTGATCCTTGAGATTGTTGTGAATGTTTGTGGTTGATAACTCTTGGGGGAGTGTTTCTGGAGGTAGGGGGAGGGTTTTATTCCATCTTTAAAACAACTCAAGGGTTTTCCACTGAGAAGTATCTTTATAGGGTGGTTGTTTGGACCCCATATTTATCCATTCTTGGTTGTTCTTATATTCTCGGGGACGAGAATAGTTTGAGAAGTATCTGATGTAATGACCCGGGTTTTTGGAGTCCATTACTTGGTAAAAATCTGATGTCTGAGGTGTTCTGGGTGGTCTGAAAGGTCATCCCAGCTTCTCGGTGACTCCTAGAAATAGCCTTGGCCTACCGAAAGCCTCAGCCTACTGGTAGACCTAGCCTACCAGTGACCTTGGGGTACCAGTATCTCTCAGCTACTGGTACCTCTCGGATACGAGTATCTCTCGGCTACCGATAGCCCTGAGCTACGGATAGCTGTCGCCAACTGGTATCTGTCGGCAACCGGTATCTCTCACCAACCGGTAGCTCTCGGATACCGGTAGCTCTCACCTACCCCCACAGGATTTCCAGCAACGCGTCCTTTTTGCGCAAATTGGTTTTTAAACCATGTTTTGACTCTTTTAAGCCAGTTTTAAAGCCCATTAATTCCCATTAATGACGTTTAAATTTAATGATTGGTGAGGTACCCTCCTTACATGAAAAACCATGAGGTGTGCATCTTTTTAAACTGCCCCAAAAGACGGGGACCTTTTAAGTGGTGTGTGGGGTGTCTCAGCAGCGTGGTAAGCCCACGATCCCGCTTCTTATGCGGTATCGAGTTTTTCTCTCTGTCTCTTAATCATCATGGGGATGCTGTAACTTAGCCTTTATAACCTAATGGCTTCTCTCCACGTTTCTTTTTCTCTATCTCTCTACGCTCAGAGTACCCTTCCTCCCGATGCATTGTAACCCCTCGAAGATTTCATTGATTGTGTTCCGTGGAATTCCTGCTACTCGCGAGGACTTTACGTCGATCCTAAATCCGTCATGTAGGGATTTCTCATTCACTTCTCCTTTATGTGTATCATGTTGTGTGGGCATTCTTTTTTCATTGTGTAAATTGACAAAACCCAACTTAATGAAGATAATGAGTGGACCATTAAAGAATAAATTGGGGGTGATCGATGTCTCGTTTTGCCCTTTTATTGTTGATATGTGTTATGAATTATAGAAGCCTATGCTCACTGAAAATCATGACTGTTGGTGGTATTTATCTTTTCACTAATGAACCTCGGTGTTCCTGGATGTTTAAATAACCATAACATGGAATTGATGAATTAAATATACTCGGTTAAATAAATTGAAAGCACCAGGATTAACCCTTTTCATTGCTAACCTCAGTTAAAGCACAATGGAATTGAAACCCTGGAGTGTGTTAAATCTTTTAAATATGATAATACCTGTGTGGGACTCCCATGTGTTGTTGATAGTGGTTTGATTGTTTTTTCTTCACGGGATGATTACGAGTGACTTTATGGTTTTCTTGGATGGGATCCCCTGTTGTTATAATCTCGCTGGTTATGAATCTGAGGATTGAAGGGGGGTGTTACTCTGCTTATATCACGAATTGGGGTGGAATCCTCTGTTGTTGAGAAACCATTGGCTTCTGGAGTATGGGGACATGGGGATATGTTTCAGGGTTGTTTTGTTTCCAGTACTTTTAGGGATCTCACCTGATCCCTAGTTTTTGTGACTTCACAAGAGAACCGGGTGTGAATTATTAAATTACCTTATGTTTTTCCATTATGCCAGATTTTTTGTTTTATCTGTGAATGTGCATGTTAGTTTCCTAGTAGTGAAGGGATTAACTCATACTGAACTGTTATGAATGGTATCTAGAACAGAGAAATGGGAATTATTTGTTGTGTGCCTATTTTCTGAGGCAGTAGTGCTTCTATACCTGCTTGTATCTGTTTGAGGATCCGTAGGATGGGACGTGTGTTGGTATATATATGTATAATTTTATGTTTCTTGTTTAGTCGCACCCCACCCACATTGGAAACATTGTGTAGGACACCCCATTTCATGGGGAAGGGAATTTCCACCTAGTTACTCTCCTTCCAACTCCCTCTTCCCTCGGCTGTGATGGCTGGAGGTGACCATACACCCAAGATTCATCAGGTAGGTTTCGATTTATGTGTTATTAGCCCAGGTGTTTTTAGGAAAGGTTCTGGTTATGGTTTGTTTCCTAGGTGTCTTCGAGATGAGGCCCAGGTGTTTTCAGGTAGGGATGGATGGTTGCGAGGCCTAGCTATGTGTGGGTAGGGATGTGTGACTGTGAGGCCCAGGTGCAGGCAGGAAGATCATGGAAGTATTAGGACGTTTTCCATTAGGGATGAGCAGCTAGCTAGTTGAGGAAATGGTGGTGCGGAGTATCCAATTGTTTGGTTCTTTTGCTATTAACAACTGCTTGTGTTGTTGGGTGAGTGTGACTGGTGAGGTGGGATGGATATACTCCTTGATAGATGTTGGTTTCTCTGCTTCTCATGGGACTTTAGTACGTCTCCCCACTTGTGCACAAGAGATATAGGTTTCCCTACTGAGTATGCATTATATGAAAACCATATGTTTACTTTCAGGTTGTCCGGAGGACTTCGGAGGCCATGTGGGACCTTACTAGTCTGGAAGTTGGAGTTACGGTTGCTCACTATTGTTTTCTACTTCAATTATTCTTTTCCTGTTGGTTTTTACATTGGAGTTCTTGTACCTTGTTCAATTTTATTATTTAAAACATTCATGTAGTTTGGTTTTATTTCATGTTTCCTATACATGGTGGTTTTTGGTTTTGACTCATTATTTCTCTCAATCGTGGTTAACTAAAAAGGGTAATGCCTCCCATATTGTGAAAATGTCACACCCTTGGTGCTAGCCGCCACTCCATGGCCAACTGGAGGGGGGACTTGAGGGTCATTATCTCATCTTCAAATTGAAGAAGGAAGGGCGGGGGCCTTTTCCACCCCTTCCATCATCTTTCCGAAGTTGGGTCGTGACAATTCCACTTTATGACTCCATTATATTCATTTTGAATCTCATGTTATTATTTTTTACTATGTTTTCTCCCTTACTTAGCCTTATAGATCACCACTTTCTATAAGTATTTTCTCTAAGATATCGTATGAAATTTTATACGATCATTTGGAGTCATGAGAACTATATAATTTTTAAATATATATATATATATAAATATGCGATTTATTTATTTTTAAAATGATGTATAAATACATATAATCGTTCAATGTCATTAAATATAGAGATAAATTACATTTATTATTGGGAAATTATGTCTTAAATCATGAAACAGTATTTCTAATGGATTGATTTCGATCGAAATATTAAAAAAAATTCTTTCCTACACACATTTTGTGAAATAAAAACTTTAACCCTGAGATTTGTAGACAACCACCTCTTTGAAGTAACATATCTTGTTATTCAACTAGTAAATTTATTATTTTTATATCTTATTAAAATATGATTCTACACTATAAATTAATCTAAACAATACAATAATTCTTCTGTAACAAGGATAATATTTCAAATGAAACCACCAACATAATTAGAATCATCCACTAATTATGGTATATTTTTTTGTGTTAGTCTAGACACAAACTTGAAAAATGCTATAAAAAAATATCATATGTTATTATGATACCATTATTACCAATAATATATATTATAATTAAGTAAATAAATATTTAAATATTATTTTTTAAAGTTAATACTAAAATTAACTCTAACCCACTTTTATTGAGTTATTATTTATCATCTTTAACATCCAAATATTTATGGAGAATTTATTTTTAAACCCAGTGATATTATGTTGATTAATATAATCTCAAAAATGTATATCATTGTTGATAATAAATTTCATCCTCTTAAGTGATGGTTCCCCATCAATACCCATAATTTCCCTTCCAAAAAATATTATACATTTCTATTAGAAAAATAATTATTTCATATATCATGTGAACAAAATATTTCCCATATCCTTTTTAAATATAAATATATATTAACCTTTTCAATTAGGTTAATTTCAATTAAATTATTTTATAATATAAAAAGCGAAATTTTGAACCCCCCATTCCTATTGAGTTACACATTAACTTTCTTTTTCATCATTTTCTTTTATATATTTATCGTGTAATTCATAAATAATGTTTATATATATTCATTAAAAATATTAATATATTAAATTACCTTTCATTATTCTGTATTATATCTTTTTTACTATCCCATCTCAATTCTTACTTCTATGTAAATACAATTTAAGGTAACATTTTTATATCTTATTTTATTATAATTATCACCTCCTTAAATTTTTCAATAAATAATAAGTTACAAAAACCTAAATATATTGTGTAGGACCCTATTAGTATAATTATATTTTGATGAAAAATAATATTCCATTTGTTTCATTGATTTATCCTTTACCCTTTAAAGAAGCATCACTTATGCTGTTCATTTCGATTATAACACATCCTTGATATTTTAGGTGAATTATACTGTATTTGAACTCTATATTAAAGATATATGTTTAATTAATAAAATATTAACATCCTAAATTATTAAATTTCTTCTTAGCTTGGTAATACTTATGAAATATCATTGTGTTATTCTTTGATAAAATATTATTATTCAAACAATATTCTCCTGGGTTTTATCATGCGTATGATTTATGTTTGATTAATTTTCTTCATATAAAATTATTATGAATGTACATATTATTATTTTTAATATATATTAGTGGAGAAAAATCATATACCCTTATAATTCATTGATTAATATTTTAATCTCATGAGATACCATGTATTATGTATGGACTGTTGTCTTAAGGATAGTTTCTTATTTGAATGGTGTTCCAATAATTTTATATCCCTCTAATGAATTTTGTGATGTTTTATATATAATGATATGTTATATATGTGATTAGGTATTTATAGCAGTAGAATATTTTATGTTTTTTCAATATTTTTCTGAATGGGTAGAGAACTATATCAACCTTGTATCTTTGTTCACTATTTTTATGAAAATGGGGAGTGAATAGAATCCATTATGGGAATTTTTACACTATTTGATAGTGTTATAGAATGTTTACCATGACCTATACTTATGATATCATTCTATATTATAATTCCACATGTTTATGATTCAATGATCATAGGATATCATTACATTCTTTTATGTTGTCATGCTTATCTCACACAATCATGTCACATTACATGTTAGTTATTTTGAGATTACTTGTATTTCTATCATTAATTATGGAACACCATTATGGTATCATGTTTTTTTAATAATTAAATTATCCCATATCATGTTTTATCAAATGATTAGGAAAAAACTCTTGATGATGTGTTGATATATTTTTCCATTATTGAGAATTTGAGCTAACCCCTTTCTTATGACATCCTTCAAAAGGTAATGATGAAAAATATAACTTATGATAATAATTGAAGAGGGTTTTGAATATTTAAATTATAGATAAGTGCTCAAAAGTTGCTTAAAATATGTTTCTTACACAAATTTTCCCCAGAGACAATAATCCTAAATGTTCTCTGAACTATTTATGATTTTTTGGGGATATAATGTATAACATTAGGTAATGATGTAAAATAACGATATGTTAATATTAGGTAATTGTAATTTATATAAGATGATTTTTACTTATATATGATGATTAATTAATTTGTTTTAGTTATTTTTCGTATAGTAAAATAGTGAAAGTAGAAGGTAAATGCCTATGGGATATGTCAATGTATAGTATAACATCCAGTAATTTTTGTGAAGTATAGTCGCTGTGTTTTTTCAGTAAACTACATCCTTTTTTGGAAAATATAAGTGGATTTAAGGTTTGGAACAAACTTACCTAGGGTTAACAATCAATAAAATGTATTTTTGGAATTAATAAAATATGCCCCTAGTTCACAACAATAATGCATAACTGCAATCCTGGTATGTCACTTTTGGGGGATATAATATTTTTAATCATATGCTCTTTACAGACATTTTGAAGTAATAATTTCAAAGCTACTATAAGGTATTAGGTTAATATAGATGTGGAAAATAAAACATTAGTAACCAATTCCAAATTTATAATGATAAAGATGAAACTAAGCGTGATATAAGTTGAACTAAAACAATTGTATGTTAGCATGATGAAATCATATAATAGGACATATTATGGTAAAATCTTCCTAACGATATTTATGATGATAATCTTATAATGGTAATTTTTATTCCTTGAATTTAACCCATTTTAGTATCCTTAATTTTTGGAACTAGAATTAATATTTGGTATGAGGGATGATATGATGATTACCGCAACATGGAACAATCAGAATTGGAACTAGATTGAGATTCCTTGGATTATTCCAATTCATCCTCCATGAAATAAGAAAAATAATGTTAACGTACTCTATGTTCCAATCACTCTAAAGAGAATATGGATAGTGTCACCTGAAAATTCATGTGATAATGATAATTATAGAAATAATATTATATTCATTAAATGTTAGAAATTAGTACTATATCGTAGGGGAAATTTCATAAAGCGATGGGTAGATGCTATTATTTTGGTGATAAAGTATATAAAAAATAGTGAAATGAAAAAAATGTAAGGTTAAAAAATCATTTATATAATTTTAGGGGACTTGTAAATTATTTTCATCAGTGCACCAATATAAAGGATAATGAGAAAATTAGGCAGTAACACCTACTTAAACCATTGAAATAAGGAAAAACTAATGAGTTGTTTTTTTATTTAAGACAAAACATAATTTTCACCATAGAGTTGTGTATCTCTTATGTCGTGTAAGTTGGTCCATTTTAGATATTGAATGTTAAAGAAACATATATGATTTTATAATGATAACATAAATTGTATAAAATATTCATCAAGGCTTGTGGAAAGTTGTTTTGAATTTATCTCTTCTTCGCTCGTAATGATTATATTATGAATGGATTATTTATTTTTAAAAAGGCTCATGTTAAATTATTTATATGTACATATCACATCGTATCCTAAATCAACACACCATCAATTTCTATTATGTGGTTAATTAGAAACTCCCTATGTAAATTACTCCAATTTTATGAGTGCCAAAATACGGGGGGTGAAATTTATTGCATGGGATTTGAGAATGTAATGATTTGAGATTTAACTAGAACATAATCTTAATTAAATAATTTGTTTGATATATTTTTTCAAATACAATAGATGAATATAATTAAATCCCTATTTTTACATTTTATGAATATTAAATATGAATATTAATATTAGTCTTTTAATTAGTGATTACGAATAGAAGCAATAAAATTATGAAATATATATATATATATATTTAATTATTTTATTATACAATATATATTTTATATATATTAAATTTTATTAAAAAATCTATATATTATTGAAACATAATGATTTAATAATTCTTGTTTTATTAGTGTTTTATATAAATTAAGAATAAGAATATCATGTATTTAAAAAGTTATTTTCCTATAAAATTTTCTTCCATTATATTTTATGATTTAATTTAATATATAATTTTCTAATTTTTAGAACATTCTTTTAATAACATGGATATTAGTTTTTAGATTCATAATTAATATATAAAATTGGGATAAGTTTTGTTCATTTTCTAGAAACATTAATATTTATGTGAATAGTATAAAATAACATTTTTTGTATACAACATCTTTTAGAAAATTTTTATAATATAGATGATTCATAAATGTTTATAAGATATCCTTTATGACCAATTTAATAATTAAAATTATAAATTTTAAAATAATATTATGAATATTGAAGACCCATGTTTCTCATCTTAAAATTTAAGTAGTATTTTATTCTAATAAAAATTGTTCAAGGTTTTTTCTTAGAATCAATTATTCAAATAATATAATTAGGTTTTTTATTATACATAAAATTAATATAAATATAATTCCATTTAATTAAAAATAAATTAATTCCATATAAGTCAACATTATAAAAAAATTATCCTAAATTTAAATTTTTTTCTTAAAAATTAATTATTTTTAAACATTTATTTTTATGAGTTTTTTTCTAATTTAAAAATTAAATTTCCTCAAATATAAACAATTTATATGATAACATTTTATTCTGTACTAATTAATTATTATTAAATAATTTTTTTGTTCCCATTTTCAATTTTGGTAATTAAAAGTTAGCTCTATGTGTAAAATTAGAGTTACTGTTGGCATTGTAAATAAGTGTTAAAATGGTTTAAAATTATAAAAAAAGATATATAATGTAAAAAGATGTTTGAAAATGGTTGGTTATATGAGTATTGATAATAAAATGTGACACACTACATGATAGTTATTTTTTGGATCCATTTCCATTGAATAAAGAAATGAAATTATTGTAATGTAAAGGTTATTTTATAAAATTTCATTCTCAACACTTATAAAAGGGGACTCAAAAACCCATTTAAAAAATTCCTATAGTATATGTCGTATACTAACCCAAAAAATTTTCATTATCCTAGAAAAATATTTCACATAAATAAATATCGAGTCATAATGAATTAGCCTAATCCCTTTATTTCTATGGAATTCTTCAATGAGAACATAGTGTTCTCAATGTGGGTACTATTTTTTCCTAAAGTATCATAATTAATATCACACTGATTAAAATAAAATTTTCTAATTACTAAATAATAAAATAATTATTATTTTTATATTTAATTTTATTATAAAAAATAAATAAATATTAACCTTATTTCATATTATTTATTAAAAAACTAAAACAATCATTCATGAATTTTGCGGACTATGGCCGCCATGAAGTAATAATTTTCATTTTCAATATCACCTCTATTTACTAATGATATGAGAAAAATTAAATAATTAATTTTAAATATTTAATTTAATACTTATTATGAAGTTAAAATTATAATCTATCTTATTTCTCTATATTATTTTTGAAATAAAAATATTAATAATGTTTTGTTCAGACTATCGCATCCATGATGTAACGTATATTGTTTTCATATAGTTTATTTATAATCTATTAAAACTAATTAAAATATGATTTTACACTATAAAATTATATATATTTTTTTATTATTCTATAATAATTATATTATTCCAAAATAAACAACCTTAAAAATCAAAATCATCCATTAATTATGGTAGGTTCTTGTTTCAGTCGGTATAACCACATGCTTGGAAAATGATATAAAATAATATCATGAATATTATAAAAACATAATTACTAATAATGAATTATTTAAAAAAATATTATATTATTTTTTGGATGTTAATACAAAAGTTAAACTCATTCATGAGGATTATACAATTCATTTGTTAAAAAATCATCAAAACATTATAGTCACTGAGTTCATCTTCACGGATTGAAAATCACACAAATATAAAAAATTATATATTTGTAAATAATTTTTTATAGTGACATGAATGATAAAATAATGATGACCATTTTAGGATTATCTAATACTAACAAAATCATCACAAAACTTGTACAAAATTATCACTATTATACAAAAGTGATATTGAAAGTAAATAATAACTAATTAATATACACATAAACAGTTCTCTTAAAATAGGAGTATAAATTTTAAATGTTTTCAATATAGTTTTATACTAATTAATTGAGTTATTTATATTATTTTACAAGAGGTCAGATTATGTTAGAGGAAATAAGAATAAAATGTAATGATTTATTTATCTCAATTTTGTTATATTGAGATTTGTTCCATATTCACCAATTCATTATTTATGAGGTCTATATGATAGAAGAGGATTAATTTTTTTCATTAAATTATTGAAATATAAGTTATTTTAATATCCACCTCATTTTCTTATTTCCTATGATTTTCAAATTGAAACATTATGACATTGTAATGGATTTTGACTCCAACCCTATTATTTTAGTCATTATGTTTCATGTTGAGTTTCTTACTTTGTTGTTTAGTTTATTCAACCATAAGACTTTATATTTTATTTTCTAATCAAGGTAAATTATATATTTAAATAAAAATATCTCACCTTGCATACTTTTATTCCTCGGAATCTATATTGCAGTTGAGATTAACTCACATCCTCTTAAAAGATGGGTTCACTTCATTTTCTTAAATTTAACTTCTCAAAAATATTATCATTTTCAATTAGAGAAAAAATAATGTTCTACATCATATAATGAAAATATTTCCCTTGTACTTTTATAAAAATAATCTATTATTAATCATTCTAATGATGTGGGATTTAAAAATGGCATTTCAGAACATATTATTTGGACCATCCGAACCACCCTCATTTCTTTTGAGTTACATGTTCTCTTCCTTTATCTATTTTTTACTCTATATAATTTTGAAGTGATTTATAAATTTTATTTATATATTTTCCTTAAATATATACCTATCTTACTTTACCTTACTTTATCGGTGATAATATATGTTTTAATATCACTTCATAATTTTCTAATTAATATAATCCTGACATACGGGAAATTGTTTGTTTTTTATTTTTGAATAAGTGTCACCACCATAATTTATATTAAAATTAATATATTCTAAAAACCTTCAATATTTTAAATATAACCTATCTAGTTTAATTCTGGTTTAATGGAAAATAATAGTCCCTTTCCGTATAAAAAGATCCTTTGATAATTTCAAAAACAATCTTTTATTGAGTTCGTTTTTATACATACTTTTCATTGATCCTTCTTAAGAAATTTGAAACATGTTAATTAATTTATCAAAAACTATATTCTTTATTAAAATATGGAAATGAAAAATTTTTTATTCCCTTTTCTCTTGGTAATCCTTATACAATATATTTTAGTTTTTATTTGATATAATATTATAAAACCCACTTCTTTATCATGGATTTTAGTATGATTATGCTTTATGTATGTTTTAATTTCCTCAATTTTCACTAGTATGCATGAGAATATTATGATTTTAATTATATGAGGGGTGAGACCATAAATATATATCCATCCAATGCATTGGGGGGATAACCTACACGCACTATGTGAGGTGATAGGTGGCCCCTAAATTATATTACCCTATAAATAATTGGGTAATGATTTATATATCACGAGGTTTTATGTATATGATTATTGACTGAACCTAATCCACCTTAAGAAGATTTTCAATCTATTTGTGGGAAAGGGGAAAAGAAATAATCCACCACTAGACTATATCCATTATATTTTTGGGAATTGGGAGTGAACCCAATACACCCCTGGACATTATCCACTACGTGATAATGATATAGGGTGTGAACCTCGATATAAGATTATGATGTAATTATTTATATTAATTTAACATATCTTTTAATCTAAGATATTATGATGTCCTCTAATTACTAAATGTATCAATACATATGTCACACTATTATTCTACGTTTTAGATTCATATTTTTGGGATTTCATATCCTGCATGATTTATGGAAATTTTTTATTTTCCAATATTTTTTTTAATAAGAAATATTTCCAAGCTCATGATTTCTCATATTCTTAAGATTTATCCCATGATGACATGTTTATTAGTGTTTTCATTTCTAATCATTTGAGGTCACCACTTTCATATATTTCCTTTCAGAATTTTTCAATGAAAAGTATAACTTATTTTAAATCTATAAGGAGGTCTAGAATAATTTTATTATAGATTAGTGTTAATATTTTTTGTATAATATGATTACTATGTAACTAGTCCTCAAAGAAACTAAACTAAACAGTTCTTTGACCCTATTATATTTTTATGAGATGTATTGTTTAACTTTTGGTATCATATTAAATAAATATATGTTTATCTTGGGATACTGTACCACCACAAAGTATATGGTGGGGAGGTATTAAGTACATAATAAACCAAAGGAAAAAAATATTTTGGTCATCTTTTATGTTATAGATTACTTTTTTTTATTATTATTATTAAAAAATTCAATAATATGTTTTTAAAATATTTTCATAATTGTGTTTGAAAGGAATTTTTCATTTACAAAAATTATGTAATTTTCATTAAATTTTATTATTTATAAAGGAATAAAATAAATTAACTATTATGATAATGTATAATATTAAACTGTTTTTATTTAATTATATAGGAAAATATTTTTTCACTACAGACATTGATGGGAAAAATAAAAAATATTTTTTCTTATGGTACCATTATTTTGTGATAATATTTTAATTATAAATATATATCTATTTTAAAATTATTCTCATAAAAAGATAAGTATAACATCATATTACCAATTTTTGAATTATGTTATTAAATATATGTATGTGTAATTACTTTTACATTTTTAATTAATTATGAAAATTATATTGTTATTAGATAGGAATAAAATATATATTCCTCGTTTTTTTAAAATTTATAAAAAAAGATATTTTAATATACATCGGTATACTAATTATTATTATAAAAATATTTGTACAATATATGTGTAATTATTAAATTAAATTGTTATTGTTTTTAAAAATTTAATATATTATTTGGATATATATGGGTCTAAATGTACACACACACACACACATTTTATGTATTGATATATTAACTATTATTAAAATGTGATATTTGTTTATGTGTTAGTGCGTGATAAATTTTTTATTATTATGGAATATAATATAATGTTACTAACTATACAATATGATAAATGTACACATGTATCCAATGATGCAGTGCTTGAGTGGTACCACCCCTACATAGAATCCTATATGTCAAGCGTAAAACCCTCAAATACCATGAGTTTGGGTGATTTCTACCAGGTACTATATTTGGACTATAGTGGTGGTGGTAGTGTAGCAATAATAGAGATTATAATGAAGACATGTACTATTGAATCTATGGGTATTATAATAGTAAAATCCACTATAGGGGAATTTGGTCCATTAAATGGGCCTTCATGATACAAAAAATGGAATTCAATCCATATGGCCTTCATGACATCTACTTTTATGGTCTACATGAAATTCATGTTTCAAGGCCTTTTCCCTCTATAAATTTGGGCCATGTAATAACTTGGACTATGATTCATATAAGGGATCATTCATAAAACATTTAAAAAGACGTTTATTTCCCTTATAAAATGTCACTTAAACCAATAAATGGCCATTAAAGCCCTGAAATTGGACTTTTATTGTTGGGATTCTAAGAAATCTATTCCAGGCCTTTGTTCCTTGTGTATATTTGGTCATGTAAGGGTTTCATCTCAACACAATTATAAAGATGAATTATTAGAAAATAAAAATATAATCTTTCCATTCATATATATATATATAAGTAATATTAAAAATGTGAGTAATATTAATACCATATAATGATAGTATGATGATAATATTATTACTATTTCTAGTAAGATATGATTATAATATTATTATAGTAATAATAATTTTATTAAATAACAATAGAAACATTAGGAAGAGTAATTGTTGAAATCATTAAAATTATAATCCTCTAAGAACATTTTTTTAGGAAACATAATTGGGATAGAGTGTGGATAATTAGTATTCTCCTCAATTTTTTCTTCTACTCCACCTTAAACCCTCCCTCCTTTCAGGATGTCCAAATACTGGGAACCCCATGACCCCCCCCCCCCCCGAATCTAATGATAAAAAATCCTTATGCACTATATTTAATATAAATCTATAATTAGAATATCATTTACAAATAATGTAAAATTTACATTCCTATCACTTTTTTAGGTTTAGATATTTAGAGAGCTATAAAAATTATGTTACTAGTAGAACCCATGTTCTTTGTATCAAATGGTTGTTTTTTCCCATATATAAGAATTTTCATAATATAAAACGAGTCTTCAAAATATACCATAATATATCTATACATGATGAACATATAGATAAATCATAAATAATACTTCCATTCATGACATAAGGGAAATGGAAAAATAAAAAATGGAGATATTAAATACTCAGTATTGGTAAACATAAGAAAACCCATTCAATGATCGTAAGTGAGCATAATATGAGAATGCAAGTATAATCTTGATACATAAGACTGTTATACCAAAAAAATATAACATTATGAAGCAAGGCCAATTTATTGAAATTTTATAATACATGAATAAAAATTGTTTACAAACATGATTAAATAAACATGATCCATGAGAACATAATATATTCAAAAAAATTAGCATAAATTTTTTATAACTTTCAAATATAGGACATAAATTAGTATAAAGAAACATTTTTTTCATGAGTCACACACTTTCATACATTCTTGCAAGACAACATAATTGTATCCATGTATACATCACCTTCGTGAGCCACACACTTTCAACCATACAAGTGATAAAATAATTATTTTTCCACTTATACATATTTGATGATATTTAATCACTAAACCAACGAATTGGGGGTGATATATAAATCAACCCATCATTAATTCATACTTATTTCTGACACATGAAATCACTAATTTATCTTATAAAAAAGGACTCTTGTAAATAAAATGGGATTCATTTATTGAAATAATATTGTCCCATGTCAATAAACTAATGTTTATATCCTTTTATAATGGAACTACATAAAAAAATATTCATACTTCAATCAGTAATCGTAACATTATAATGAGATGTAAAATAATGGGGTATCCAATTATATCAAGTAAAATTATATGTAAATATTGTTAAATCCAGATAATAATTATTTACCTAAAAGAGATAATGGTTATACTATTAAATCAGTAATATCTCCCAATTAATCAATTTATTTCCTCTAGTTTAACACCCTTTAGTTAGAGTAACAAAATATTGTTTTTTCATAGAGGTTACAATAGGGAAAAAATTAAATTATACACTAAAGACTATTAGTAAATACAAATTAATTGATGGATCATTAGTTGAACATAATTATTATACATATTTTTATTTAGAGGCCATGTGAATTTCTGATAAAATATCATAGAGTAGGGATTGGACTACACATTTTATTATGTTTTAATTTATGTTGGTATTTATATATATATCCATTTGATTATCAAAGGATTAATTTTAAATTATGCAATTTTTCATGTGACCTTAAATGAAGATGTGCGATAATAACTTTTAGTTTTGTACATATGATCATATTAACTTATATGTTGAGTTATGTTTGTTTCATCTAGAGTTATCATAAATTTTTTGATCAGGTACATCACATGGAATTGGTTTGAATTTCCTAACTATATATACACCTTTCCCATCAATAGGTATTTTTATAAGATAATATTACTCCAGTCTACACATTCTTCCTCCCAGACAAGCTATATCAAGCCCACATTGTGGTTGTTATGTTTGGAAGGTCAATTTAGCACCCCAAGTTTGAGGTATACCATTGTTTTAGGATTTTAATTTTCTTTTTGGAGTTCTTATGAAACCTTTCTTGAAAAAATCTGCATAGTAAAGTGAAAATAATATAAAATTTGGATAAAGGAATAATTCACACTACAAATAGGCCATTCACAATGTGAATTTGTTTTGGGAAGATATCATGATAATTATAATTTCTTGTATGGCTTTCACCCACATAACATCTAAGAATACTCATGGCATGAAAACCATTGATTTAATGAAACTGTTTTTTTGAAAAATAAAACCAAGGAGAAGGGATTTTTATATAAAAAACTCTTAGAGATTCATGTCAAAAACACCCTTTATATAACATAAATATTTTCATTTTCATATCTTAGATCATTATATTGTTGTAGATCCTTATTTTGTTTATTCAGCCCTCTCAACATACAAACCTACCCTAAGAAATTATCAGTGACCATCATTGTTATGAATCTGATTCTAATGAATATTAGAGAACTAAATTGTGGAAATCAAATGTTTGGATATTGTTCCTCTATCTTGTCTTTGATATCATATATTTTTCTTGAATTTATCCAATGATATGAATGTAATTTTAAAATGTCATACATTCATTGAATTATTTTTAGATATAATAAGGATTGATTTCATAACATGTCACTAAGATGGCGTTCAATTTTTAGGCCTGGTGTGCCCAAAACAACTATTTAAGAATTATCAAACTTTTTAATAGCATAAATGCATGGATTTCAAGAAAAAACGTAGTAACTCCTAAATGGTTTACCATATTAGAAATAGGAGGGAACTACTGAACTCTTAAAATTTTTTACCCTAGGCGTGAATTCTGTTTTCTTGGTGCTGGTATTCTATGGAAAAAATTAAAGAGCTCATAATCGTCATTAAAAAATTGATTAAAAATTATTTTAATTTATTTATTTTCTTGTTTCCTTTTTGTTAAATTTTTTTAGTAATATATGTTTATCACTATAAAAATGGAATTTCTCTAATATGCGGCGAAAGAATGCTGGTAAATGAATGTTGATGTATTGGGGAATGTATCATGGATCATCGTGCTAACAAAGTTGGATAATCGTGTCAATAATGGTAACACAACCATTCCTCATCAATGAATAATACAAACACTAGTTAGGGATGTTTCTTCATTGGTTATTTTACCTATTATTAATTTCATGATGAATGTGGTTCAATATAAAATGAGATTAATCTATGTTTCTTTGGGTGATGTGGGACGAGTTATTGATTCTGGATTATAATGATATTATTTTATCCTCTGTGTTTATCCTTATAATGGGAATGAATAGAATTCAACACAAAAAATTACAATTTTAGTTCCTTGGAATTCGTTGTGCTTTCCCTCCCATTTTCTTAGAATTTTTCTTAATTGGATCCTCATGATCATGACTCAACTTCCCGAGAGGATCCAAATGTAATCAAACACCTATACTGGGGGAAAGATGAAACAGAGGCCAAATTAGTTTAGATCACGACCCAAGGATCAAATAGGTGATTTTTCTTCATATTTATGAGAAACATAAGAAGAATGGTGGCTCGAAGAATATGTAGTGGTGAGTGACCGCAACCTCGGTTGTGGTCGCATGTGAACATGCGGAGGCAGCGGGATCAGAGGTTATGGGACACGGTATATCACTACATGTGATTTTGTGGTAGATTCCATCGGAGACTATGTGAGTGGACCGACCCAAAAATGACCGATCATGGGTGAGTGGGTCGGGCGGGTGTGGAAGGCCAGGATGACGAGGTGGTTTGGGCCTACCTAGAGCGGTTTGGGAAGACCAGGCAGACCGGATCAGACCTCGCTAGCCAGAATGGACCCAGGTCAGACCCGAGCTGCCGGATCAGGCAATAGTCGACCACCATAGTCGGTCTGTGGCCTAGGGAACCCCCTTTTAAAATTTTCAAAAGGCCTTAACATTCAAACCAAATGTCCGTTTGACAAGCCTACTACAGCGTTGGGACCCTTACAACGGTATAGTCATTTCAAGATAACCTGAGTGGGTTTTTGTGGGAGTGTACATACAAACTAATGTCTTCGGGTTTGAATTATCCTTGAACGAGATCACTTCGAGAAAACATTTATATGGATGCCTGTGATCTAAAGACCTTGTGTCTTATAGAGGTTTCATTTCATATGGAGACTAGGGGTATTATGGATTCTGTGTGTCTTATGGAGACAACTTTTCTTGTGAATACTATCTATCTTATTGAGACTGTGAGTCTAATTGGATTGATTATATATGTATGTTCTTGATATATTTCTTGTAGACATATATTTGTGTGGATATGAATATAAATTCTATTTTTATATTCCTAGGTGTTATTCCATTGTCGTATTACTTGGTGGTAATCCTTTGAGGTAATCCTTGGTGGTGTTCATTCGTGGTATTTACATTGTGGTATTCCTTCATGGTATTCACATTGTGGTATTCCTTTTTGGTATTTCTTCATGGTATTTCCTTGGTGGTATTTCCTTTATGGAATTGTTTTATGGTTTATGGGTGTCCAAATGAGTATTGTTTTTCTCACCCCTAAGTGGGCTTTTTGAACACATGTCATGTCTTATGCTGGTGATCGACTCTTCTTTGGAGTTCTCAGCAGAACAAGACCAGGTGGTTACTTGTGATACCAGAAAGGAAAAGGTGTGTTCCGGTAGATTCACTGTCAATATTTACAATACAGGTTAGACATTTGGTTGTATAATTTTTTCTTTTGGTTGGATTTTTTTGGCACTGTTTACTTTATAGTAACTTTACTGTTGTTCTCTAGTTATGGGATATAGTGGTTTTTATGAAATTTTTACTTAGTGGTTTTATATTTAATCATTTTTGACTTGGAGATTTGTTCGCACGTACATGTAGATAGGAAAATTCCTCCCACTTGTGGGATATCCCTACTTTGTTCTAGTCACTATCCACTGGCCTATTGGAGGAAGGATTGGGGTATTGACAACATGGGCCCCTCTGGGATGAGTCATGACAGAGTAATATCAGAGGAGGATGGTTCTAATTTAGGACATGAACTCTATGAGGTTGTTTAGGGGAAAAATGTTATGTGTTTTGAGTTTGGATTTTAGGATAGGGAATCCAGTGTTGGTAAGACGACCGACGTATCCATTCAACAAGACTCTGGGAACCTTCTATTCAACTCTAAGCATGAAAACACTAGTTTCATGGAAAATAATGGTTCTTGAGTCATATAGGAATAGGTTGTGTCTCCTATTTCCTTCTTGAGTCAGATCTCCAAATACACTCTATTGATTCTAGTATATCCTGTTTTATCACAAAATTCCTCTATTCATATAGTCAGTCCATATATCGTTATGTGATAATGAGGATGATCCTCTAAGAGATGAGGTATTGGTACAAGGGCATGTACTAGAGAAAACACCTCCATGTGGTTTACTAACTGTAACACCATCTGTTGAGTCGGAATTACTACTATCATAGGATGAACGTAGACTCAACACATTGCATGAGTTTCAAAGGTAGTGACCTCCCATGTGTTTGGTTGATCAAGACACCCAGGAATATGAGGATTGGATGGAGGCAGTTACCTGTGTCTTCCACCTTGTGAGGACGCATTCTGAATAGATGGAAGTCCTTGTTATGAGTCTTTTGTAGGGTTATACGGGGATATAGTGGGGCCTGATGACCCACACACATAAGGAAATGACTCTATCATGCATAGAAATTGAGAATCTATTCAGAGAGGAGTTTTTTCAACCATGTTGCAGTCAGTGCACATATAAGAGATTTTGCATCAATAGTAGGGTAGTTAGACTCTGGAAGAGTATTCAGTGATCTTTACTAATCATTCATTATACACCATCAATATGTTACTAGAGTCATTCTTCAAGGATTTATCCTTAGAGAAGGGATTACACTAGGAGATCATGGGATCCATGATATCCCATATAATTCATATCTATGATGGGGTACTTGATTGGGCCCTAATAGTGGAGAGATTTCTAGTGAAAAAGGAACTGACTATGGGAGCTACCATTAGGCACCAGGTAGCTAAGACCTTGGTAGTTGGTAGTTGATGGAGGTATAAGGGGCCCAATATGGTCATTAACTTCAGGAGATGATCCCAGGACACATGATCAATAGTTTGGGACTCCCATGGTAGCTCGAGTTAGCTAAGGGACATGATATTTTACTCATGTGACAGTCAAGGGAATCTTGTATGAGATTGCACAACCCATCTTATGACCAATCAGGATATGGTTGAGGGGCCACAAAAGAAGATATTGAGATAGGATATGGGTGGCCGTCAAAGTGGAAGACATGGTACGGGAGTAGGAATGGTGGCATGAGGTGGTTAGAGGTTCCATCAATTACAACCACCACACCCAATTAGTCCATGATAGGCTCAGGGAGCCGATGGACATAGTTGAATTCAGCTACAAGAGAAGTAATCTTATGACCTTGAGGATCTAGGGATGATTATATGTATGATATGTGTCTTTTTAATAATATCTATTGTTTTGAAAGACACATGTTTCATTCATTATTTTTTTCCCAAAAAACTTGTTCAAGACTCAGAGATTACGGTTGAACAGTTGACTCAACCCTTATGCATAGAGACTCTTACATGAGGAGATTATATGATCATACACTGGTGTCGACGGTGTTACCTTACGTTTAGAGTAATGATTTTTTGGTTTGGTTCTCTTGGTAGTGGCATTGTGTCATTACGATGTCATTGTCAATATGGATTGGTTTTATATAGTTCATGCTCAAATTGATAGTTTGAGGTGCATTGTGCAGTGTGTCCTTAGTGATAGAACTAGGTTTTACATTGTTTGTGAAAATAAATAGTAGGAAGCATAGGATGGTCCCACACATAGGAGGCTTCAGTTGATCACTCATCACTTGGAAGGCCCAAAAATTTGTGGAGTGGACGATTTGAGCCTACAGTTTTTTGCAGTGGTGGTAGAGTATGAAGACATATTTCTTAAGGACGTTCAAGGATTACATCCCCATATAAAGTTAATATTATGAATTTATTTATACCCATGTACAGTGAAAATATCAACACCTTAATATCTAATGGATCTTATAGATCTTCGTTATTTGAGGGTGCATTTTGAAGAAATATAGAGTAAGAGATTTATGAGACCCAATGTTTCACCTTGGATAGCCCCAATTTTGTTTTCCAATATGGAATATTAGATCTTGTGGTTATGTGTGGACTTATGATGCTTGAAAAAGGTGACAGTGAAGAATAAATATTCACTACCAAGGATTGATTTCATCTTCAATCACTTGAATTGGGTGCACTGGTTCTCAAAGATTGACCTCATATCTGGTTATCACCATCTATGAGTACGGGATGAGGATATACTGAAGATGGAATTTGTATGTCATTATTGACACTATGAGTACTTGGTGATGTCATTTGGCATGATGAACGACCTAACGGTGTTCATGGGACTCATAAACAGGATCATTCAACCTTACATAGACCGGTTCCTGGTGGTCTTCATTGTTGAAATCATTGTGTACTCAGCATCTGAAGAGGAGCATGAGAGACACTTGAGCATCGTATTTTACATCATCCTAGAGCACCAACATTATGGGAAACACATGAAGTGTCATTTATGGAATTCAGGATGTCCATTTTTTGGGCACTTCAATTCAGATGCTATATTAGTAGTGGATCTTGTTAAGAATGACCCGATGGTTTTTTGAGAGCCACCCAATAGTGTTACCACGATGTAGAGTTTCCTGGGTTTGGATGCGTACTATCATAGGTTTATACATGAATTTTCCATTTTGGTAGCATCCTTGATAGATTTTACATGAAAGTGAAAACCTTTAATGTGTACATAGAAGTTACAAGAGAGTTTTCATTATTTGGGGTCGAGATTGAAGTGTGATCCTATCAAGAGATTTTTAGAGGAGGGTACCAAGTACATAGTGCTCTATGATGCATCAAGAACTGGTCTTGGTTTTTCATATTTTAGGCGAATGTGGTGGCTGGATATAGTTCACATCATTTGAGACAACATGAATAGAACTATACGACCCCCAATCTTGATTTAGCTATGGTAGTGTTCTATATGAAGATGTGGATACACTGCCTAATGGGAGAGAGACTCATCATCACCTCTTACCGCAAGAGTCTCATGTTTATCTTATCTCTAAAGGATATGAACATGAGACAATGGTGATGGATAGATTTCTTCCAAGACTGTGACTATGAGATTTTCTGTTCTCCAAGGAAAGGAAAAATGGTGGCAGATTCTCTCAGCAGAAGATCAATGTCACCATTATTGAAATAGGAATGAAAGCATTTTTCATCATTATAAATATCCATTGTGGATGGGGACAGAGCATCTCACCTCCAATAGATTGTTGTTATAACTCCACTCTTAGAGAAAGTCAGAGATGCATAGATTGGGGATACCGAATGGGAGACTATACATTCCTAGATATTGACAAGGAATTCCCCAAACCGATATTCGAAGGGTGGGGCAGAATTTTTTTTTTCAAAGGGTGCACGATAGTTCTAGTGGAGTTTTAGGGTGAGGTTTTGAGAGAGTTCCATTTATCCCATTTACCAGTACATCCAGATATGGAGAAGACGTACCAGGTCCTTCGATGATAGTTTCTGTGGCCAGGGATGAATAAGGTAGTTTCATACATTGTTTCTCGATGCCTCACTTGTCAGTAGGTGAAGGTCTAGCCCTGGGTTCTACATGGTTTGACTGAAATCCTTGATGATCTAGAATGGAAGTTTTATGGGATATCATTAAAAATCATGAAAGGATTACCATGTACATCCAGGTGACATGATACCATCTAGGTGATAATTGACCAAATCACCATGTAGTGACCTAGCCCCAGATTTCCTAGAGCTAGTGTCTGCTACTATATACATTATAATGATTATAAAGAATGAAGTCCCAAAGGATAGTTCGAATTAGTAGTACTGGAAAACCATATACAGAAATAATTCATGAATTATAAAATGAATAGAGTAATTAAAACATATTATTTTCTAAACACATATATAAAAAAATTTAAGGATAACTCTAATCCATCTAGTAAATTCTTGAAAATATCTCATAGTAAGCTTAATGGATTCATGGGGAAAGAAACATAATGTTAGGTTCACAAGGTAGAATACTCTAGAGGGGGGGGGGAATCGCGGTATGATATATTACAGCATTATGTCATTTAGATCTTGTTTCATTATTAGAAAAAACTTAATTCTCTCTTCATACCCTACCAATATATGAACAAATATGAAGTCATGCACATGAGACAATGATTTTTACTTGGTACGCCCACAATGGGCTTCGTCCATGGAGCATACAACGATAGTGTACCGATTTACCAAATTCACTAAGCCTCAGTGCCAAAAATGAGTACAATTTTGGAGCTAGGTCATCTAATACTAGGATCACTACCTTTACAATGCATATGTTCTACACACTGCATTCCTAAGGGTCACTACCTATTCCTCTTTCTCTGGCTCACTACCAGCGGAAAGGGTCATCGTCTTCCTCTTCATTCGCTCACTGCTCTTGGAAGGGAATCCAGACATATTTTATCAACTTTTAGGTCAAACATAATTTATGGACATGTATGTACTTTAATTTTCATGAATTTATGCATCCTCCACTATAGTTATATGCTCTGTTGAAGTTCCTTTTTCACCAACAGATGAATTCTACATTGCCAGGTACTGTTAGATACAGGGAACTGATTTCACAAACTGATTTGATTCTTTTTGAAGCTTTCTTGTGAAAATATCAAACTTTTCTCCTATCCCACATACTGAGTAAAAACTTTGGTATACATAACACCTCCTTCACATACTGCTATCGCTGCCGTGAACCATCCGTTATCTACCGACTATTTCTTCCTTCGCTATCGTGTACCGCCTCTATGTAGCGAATTCACGAACCTCTTCTCTGAAACACCCTTTGTCCGGGAAATGTTCTATATACATAAACTATCATCACTTCCACATAACAGAGCTCCCCCTCCACGTACCACTTGTAAAATTATTCCTCTCGCATATTATAGATTCCTCCTTCGTGGACCAATACCACTCTTTCTGCGTATCAGACATCCCTCTTCGCGTACCGGACTCCCTTTGCGAGTTAAGAATCCCCACAAACACCTTCAACATGAAACACTTTCAGACTTTTCTAAACTACCAAAGAAATATATTTTGTCTAATGATGTTCAATCCTCATAGAAATCAGTGAGATTAGAAATTCTTATATAGGCTATGACATCAGCAAAATCCACTAATCCAAGATTTACTAAATCATCAATCCAGCCCTCACCGCTTACCGATCCTTCTACCGCCGGGAACCACAAGCCTCCTGTGAACCATTTTTCTACACTGTATGTGTACTGTCATTGCTCTTATGTGGTAGATCCCCTATGCCAATGTCAATCCATCTATGTATCACACCACCATCTACTATGAACCATTTCTAGTTTCACGAACTGCACCCGCATACCATTCTTGCTTCCATGTAGGCTACCACATACTCTTCCCAGACATGTTACACTATCCATGTCCCAGGTTCCACGTTTATCTTCTATTTCCAAATTAATTTTCCATTTTCACACAAATTCCTAATTTTGAGGCCCCAAAATTTGAAAACCACTAAAAAATTGTGCCACCTTAAAAACATGTCTTCAGTAAACACCAACCATACTCATTTGTGGTCATCTGGCTTTGTCAACAAACACAACTACGACCAAAACATAACGATAGAAAACCTTGAAGGATTTTCCCAAAAAATATCATTCTTTTGATTTGTTGAAAGTATTATCATAAAAATGCTGCACATTTTGATATCTTGTTAATAATCCATCCAACATCAACCACTCTTTACTTCACGCATTTAAGATGGCAATTAAGGATTTAGTCAGCAGATGCTCTAAGCCCACATGAGCCATGCTCGACATGAGAAGCAAGAGTAAAATTCCAATTTCATCAATAAATCTCTTTATTTATAACATGAATTATTGATACCAAATGGATACTAATGAACTGCTTTCATCACGAACCTCCGCCATAGTGATATCTAATCATTAATTGATAACTTTTAGTATTGTCAGATTTAACCCTCACCTGATATTATTGCTCCTCTAATTGGATTAAGCTTAGATTCAACTCCCCTTATCTCGCTGATCCACTTAATAGATTCTACCCATGTCTTTTCACCCCCTGGAATAGTCAACCTTTCTCCCCCTTTGTCAATATACCTGAAGGGAACTTTAAGGTTGTCTGCAAGAGGGTAAAGAACACATATCATCAAATTAAGGAAATTGTAGAGACCCGTAGCTTGACATACATGAACATTACATTAATTTTGCGGAATACTTAGTACATAACAAAAATATATACACATGGATAGTAATAGTTTAGAGTATTTGGAAACTCGGAATATAATCTTCTAATCATGGTGAATGATCTTCAACATCTCCCATAAAGATCTTCCCCTTTTTTCATACCTAAAACCTTTATTTATATGATTGCAAAAAGAAAACATAAAACGGGTGAGTTTAAATTCCGAGTAAGGGTGAACATAGATAACATAAAACAATCCATAAACATTTGAATGCAAAAACATGAACATAAAATCTAAACATCAAAATCTTGAGCAAAGACGTGAATCATGGAAGTACGTCAGGCATATATCATAATGGAACATCAACCATGATAAAATATTATTGGAATAAAACATGTATTTGTGGCAACGATTAAGCACATGATATAATTTCCATTGTATCCAAGGCATTACTACCATGACCATCTTAGTGGACAAAGTCCCTTTCGGAATCGAGTTCACTCCACGTTTCTGTCCTGTAACACTGTACTCGATTAAATTACCAGTCCAGCTATGTCTATCTCATGAGATATAAATCTTTACCCAATGCATTGGACGAAGATTTAGGTCCCACCCATCTCATAATGAAATCATTATTACTTGTGCCACATCATAAACATAAATCACTCGTCATAACCCAAAGAATAAAATGGGTTTCATAAACATCATCCCATCATAAAATAATCCATATAAAACAGATGGATATAATATCAACGTAAGAGAAGTAAAACCATGTATATCATAGAGACATTATACTTGAAACATACATATATGAAATAATGTAATCATATATGTAAATATGGTTTTGATAAAACACTTGAAATGAATTCTTGAGGAAAATATCCTTTCTTATTTAAAATCAATTTCTTTTCACAAAAAGTCATGCAATTTTAATAGAAAGAGATTCTGGTGAAAATAGTCATGAAATATTTTGGATGAAACTTCATGAAAATAAGTCTTTATAAAACCGTAAAAATCCTTTCATGATGTATAAGTAAAAAGAACATTCTCCTCGTACTTTTGTCAGAAATGTCAAAAAGTACCTATTATGGCAAAAAAAGAAATATTACTTACATACCTTGTAGTGAAAGTCATAAATGGGTAAAAAGGACATTAAACATACATAAATAAACTTTTAGAAAACATGGATATGGATGATAACAATAACCCCAGTAAATACTTACATATAAGCAATATCGAATAAAAAATGAGATTTGCAAAATTATCCCTTACCGTATGTCTGATATGCCTCGTATGTATCTCAACCTCCTATTTAATGATTTAAATAATGTTATTGACTTATTACAGAATCATATTAATTGTTATGATATCATATATGGTTCACTTATGAATTTATATTACCCGTTCTTTTGTAAGTTCCATGTTAAATCAGTTTTTTGGGTTAAATCGTTTTACTTATCATACGTGATTGGATTGTCGTTCTTGATATTATTACTTATATACTGATTTAATTAATTAAAGAATGTAAAACATGATTTATATATAATATATATTCAGTATATATATATATATATATATGATATATCGATTAAGTGGAATAAAATACACCGTTCATGGAGACGGTTGGCCGTACGTACGCATGAATGTTGTTTTCATTTCCATATTGAATTGAATGAATTTAAGTAGATGACATACATAAATAAAAACATAAATCCAGTATCATTATTATGTCATACATTTCATGATTACTTATTGTATATACTTTATAATCATCAATGAATGGTTAACATGGAGAATGAATCTCATCGCGTCGTGGAGACGGTAGTCCGTACATACGCACGAGCGATGATATCATTCCCATTATCGTGGAATTGCATTAAATTGTATCTATAATATTTAAGAATCAATATAACTTTTCAATAATAATATATATTTATTTAATTGCATCATTATACCCATCCAAATAAGGTGGTGGTCGAAAACATATTACACTACGGCGTGTAGACGATATTCCGTACGTACGCACATGTGGAGATTTCGTTTTTGGTAGGATGGATATAAGGTGAAATGGGGTTGTTTCATACATATAATAACATATCAGTATATTATTTATACTGATGTTATTACTTCATAATGAAACAACTAAAGAAGAATAAGTAGAACAATAAATAATGTTGAATTAATCGGTAACAGACATTACCTCTTCTTTGAAGCACCTCTTCTTAACCTCCTCTTTGGGCACTAAAGATGGTCTTTGAAGAAAACCAGAACCTATATGATGTTTCTGGGGAAGTGGATATGTTAAATGGGATGGGGTTGGCCGAGCATGAAGGCTCAAAGTGGTGTGAGGAAAAGAGGGAGGAGGTTCCCTTTTATAAGGGAGGAGACGGGAACCTTTGGAATAACTAAAAATATTATTTTATTATAAAGTCATATTCGGTTTTTAATAGATCCAAATTGAGTTATTTATATGATAATGTGGGTATGGGTCTAAATCCTCTCATCAAATAGAATTTAGACAAGTTTACGTTTCTGTTATAACATTATCATTTATATGTAACTTTAAGTTAAATAATTTTTCTTTTACCGTGTCTTCTTGTTTTCTTACACTATAAGGATAATAAACTTAATATAACAAGCCAAAGGATCCCCAAGATGTTTATTATTAATATATATAACCTTATATAAGTAATTTGGAAGAACCATAGATTTTTGGGAATAAAATAACAATGAATAATAAAAACGTTTTTTCAAAAACTATTTTATGTCAATTTTGACACTATTTGGTAATTGATTTTTGTGAAACTCATAAAAGAATTATTAGTTCGATAAAAGTTAACTAAATCAATAATAACATGTCATATTAAATTATAAAATTAGTGGAATTCATAAAAAGTCTAAAATTACATTTATTTGGGTATTTATAACATCAATTATGTCAATATTTCATTAATAAGATAATTATTGTATCATCATTGTGTCATAAATAAATTAAATTATTTAATTTCTAAAAATTATATACAATTATGTATTAAATCTTTATATATTTCTAATTAATATTTATAGTGGAATTTATCTTATGTATAACCCTATATTAAAAATTATTTAGTTATTAAACTTTTATTTTTACTATTTTAACACTTCTTTAAAAAAATTAATAATTAATGTCCTAATCTAATCCATGTGGGCCTAAATGGTCATATTTTATTCCTAAGGTTGTTTTGGTTGAATTAAACTTATCCAGTTGAATTAGGAATTGTTTTAGGGTAATAATAATATCATTTTTACCCTTAATTACCCTATTTACTTTTAACAGTGGTAAAAAAAGTAAAAAGTGACTATTCACCAAAAATTATTTTCATCTCACTGAACCACATTTTAGTCCTTGATATTAACCGTGTCTCTCAGATTTTCGAAATTACACTCACTGATGTGGTAAAATTAAATTTTATTTGAATTCACGAATTCTCCTAAGAGGTGGGTAAAAGACGGTGAAAAGTTCAATAAAATTTTTATATATCTAAAATTATTAAAAAATGAATCCAATGACTTAAATCGAACTTATATAGGTATTATGTATCAATTTTGACATAATATTAATTTAAATAAAATAATTAATTATTTAAATAAAAAGGCAGTTTTTGAATAGTAACCCAGTGTTTTCACTATTCATAAAAAATTGAATGTTTTCTGAAAAATACCAAAAACTCACCCTTGGCTAATTTCGATATTACGAATCAAAAAAATAAAGTCCATTTTGAATGATAAAATTTACAAAATTTCAAAAATTTGGTATTACTATTCATAACGGGTAGTTTTAATAATATTTTAATTGCATATCGTTGTTTAGTGAAACTCGATATTCCGAATGACGCAAGCTATCGAGGAAGGTCGCGATTGCATGTAATGCCAGCCAAGTCAAGGATGTCTATAGTGAAAGATCCTTTGGGTGTAGCATACAACACAAGACATCAATAAAATTAAAAATAATATTTTTCATAAAATCTTGAGGTGTTAGATTCTACCCCCCTTAAAATGAATTTCTCCCTAGAAATTCGTCGAGGTTATAAATGGTTTACTACTCAAACTTTTCGTTAATAAAAACCCACATCGTAAAAAGGAATACCAAAACCAATCTTTAAAAACTAATGTATGAAACATAACGGTTACCCAAATTAACTAATCACTGGGTTTCCACATAGGTGAAAGTATGGATATGGAAGAGAAATCTAACCATCATGTTCTGATGGAGAGTGGTAGGGAACATGGCTATGAAAAGCTAGCAATCACAAAGCCATAGATTTTTGATGATCTATGGTACCATCTGATTCATCGAATATAAGGTCACTACGAAAACATTTTTGGTTTTCAATATCATTTCCCTAAAGTTGAAGAAAATGGAATTAGAAGAAATACTTTCTTGATTTTGGTACAGTCTCAAAATTGGTCGTTCCATGGACAATTTTTACTTCTTCTATTAAATAAATGAAGTTTAATTTGTCATTCGTTAAGTGTTAGCAGATCATGTGATAGAATGATGGGTCATTCCAGCTGTTACAAATAAAAGGTTAGAAAAATTTATCAAAAATTAATAAGTCCGTCTATAGTGAGGTTAATCGTATACGATTCAAAAAATGAAGTTGTACTTCATATATCATACTGCGTAATAAAATAAAACTAGTTTCAGATAACCAGGGACTTCCTGTAGGCCAGTGGAATGCGATAATGGCCAGACGCACTTCGGTTGTGGGTTTGATTCCTACAGCCTCGTTCGATGCGACAGGTTGTCGCCCGTTCTACAGGTTGTCCTATTTTTTTCTTCTAAAAATACAATACTAACTTATGTCCAACATAATCTATTCCAATCATTAGACTTATCCATAATATTGTAGTCCATTCTCATATTATAGTGAAAATGATTACCAGAGACTTCATATAACAAGAATGTTAATACCATTGTTGATCCCCATATATCATAAGATATGTCTTGGTGGTCACATTCCAAACAATCGAAGGCCTTAATCAAGTATTCTCTTGAAAAATTAATACCAATTGAATCTTAGTGAAAAAATTTGTTCTGTCAAAAGTTATCTCATTCCACATACCAAAATCCCAAAATTTCTATATACTCAAACCATAATATCACATTATTCTTATTTTAGTCATGATCTCATGATTACAATCATATTATTTTTTCCTTATCCCTTAAATATGCACATATCATCTGCTTTCCAAAATAATTGAATCATTTTTCATGGTTACCAGTACAATAAAATTACTGAAAACTAAAATAGGCTAATACAAAAATATTCTAATACAGCATAAAAGTAACTCAACAACATTATTCATGAATACCAATACATAAACACATCAATATATCATCTTCAATGATTTTCCTAGAATAAGTGCTTCCTTGATTTAGAAGTAACTTTTTAGGTAAAGGTATTGAGTTGGGTAATTCCCATGTTCTCCATAAATATGACATTGAACTCTATAACAGTCTATCACTGTATAACCCTTTTCTCTACACATATAACATATGTCCCTCCACTTGAGGTATTTTTCAAGGTTCTTCTTCACTTCTTTAGAAATCTAAATCTTCCTTTCTTTATGCTCCTCAACATGTGAACATGCATAAAATTCTATCTTCCTATTATTTTATGAATTAGGCATACCCCTAAATTTCACCTTGTTAATCATATATCACGGTGACTGATTCAGCATAATCACAATATCTTTCTCTCTAGGCATTACGCAATTTTGTTTCTCATAGTCACCAATTTGTCCATTGGATTCAATGTTAACTAAATTCCTTATGGTTCCCTCCAATGACTAAAACACAAAAAGAATTCTGTGGGAGGATAAAATAATACAAGGAAAATAACATAATCAAGGGGGAGTACCTTTGACATCTAACATCTTAGGTTTAATTCTAATATCTCTACCATAATTCTTGGACTATAACCTATACTTATACGTAACCTTAGGGACATCCCAAGACATACCATAAAAATATCTATAGGGTTCTCACTATAGTTTTATCATCCTAGTTTCCAAAGGTTTACTAAACCTTTCCTCTGATACCAAATGTAGACACTCATAGCTTGACATACATAGACATTTCATTAAATTTTTTGGAATACTTAGTACATAACAAAAACAGACACACAAGGATAGTAATAGTTTAGTGTCTTTGGAAACTCGGAATATAATCTTCTAATCGTGTTGAAAGATCTTCAACATCTCCCATAAATATCTTCCCTTTTTTCATACCTAAAACCTTTCTTTATATCCTGGGGAAAAGAAAACATAAAATGGGTGAGCTAAAATGCATAGTAAGGGTAAACATAGAGAACATAAAACAATCCATAAATATTTGAATGCAAAAACTTGAACATAAAATCTAAACAACAAAATCTTGAGCTAAGACATGAATTTTGGAAGTACGTAAGGCATATATCATAATGGAACAACAACCATGATAAAATATAATTGGAATAAAAAAATGTAATTTTGGCAACCATTAATCACATGATATGATTTCCATAGTATCCAAGGCAATACTACCATGACCATCTTAGTGGACAAAGACCCTTTCTGAATCGAGTTCACTCCTCATTTTAGTCCTGTAACACTGAACCAGATTAACTTACCATTCCATCCATGTCTCTATTATGAGATATAAATTATTACCCAATGCATTGGAGGGTGATATAGGTCCCACCCATCTCATAATTAAATCATTCTTACGTGTGCCACAACATTAACATAAATCATTCATCATAACCCAAATAATAAAATGGGTTTCATAAACACCATCCCATCATATCATAATCCATATAAAACAAATGGATATAATTTCATAATAAGATAAGTAAAACCATGTAAATCATAGAGACATTATACTTGAAACATACACATATTAAATAATGTCATCTAAGATGGAAAAATGGTTTTGATAAAACACTTGAAATGAATTCTTGAGGAAAATATCCTTGCTTCATTAAAATAAATTTCTTTTCACAAAAAGTAATGAAATTTTAAAAGAAATATATTTTTTGAAAAAATTCATGAAATATTTTGGAGTAAACATCATGAAAATAAGTCTTTATAAACCCGTTAAAATCCTTTCATGCCGTATAAGTAAAAAAAACATTCTCCTCGTACTTTTGTCGTAAAAGTCAAAAAGTACCTCGTATGGAAAAGGTAGAAAGATTCCGTACATACCTTGTAGTAAAAGTCAATAATGGGTAAAAAGGAAATTAAAAATACATAAGGACACTTCTATAAAACATGGATATGGATTATAACAATAACCTCGGTAATTAATTACGTATAAGAAATCTCGGATAAAAAATGAGATTTGCAGAATTATCCCTTACCATATGTCTGATATGCCTCGTATGTATCCGAACCTCCTGTATAATGATTTAAATAATGTTATTGACTTATTAAAGAATCATATTTATTGTTATAATATCATATATAGTTCACTTATGACTTTATATTACTTGTTCTTTTGTAAGTTCCATGTTAAAGCAACGTTTTGGGATAAATCGTTTTATTTTTTGTACGTGATTGGACTTGTTGTTCTTGATATTATTACTTATATCCTGATTTGATTAATTAAAAAATGTAAAAAAGTGATTTATATATAATATATATTAAGTATATACATATATATATGATATATCGATTAAATGAAATGAAATACACTGTTCATAGAGACGGTAGGCCGTACGTACGCATGAACGCTGTTTTCGTTTCCTTATTGAATTGAATGAAATTAAGTATATGAAATACATATATATACACATAAATCAAATATCATTATTATATCATATATTTCATGATTAAATATTATATATAATTTACAAACATTCATGAATGGTTACCATGGAGAATGAATCTCATCACGTCGTGGTGACGGTAGTCCGTACGTACGCACAAGGGATGATAACAATCCAATAATTGGGGAATTGCATTGAAGTGTATGAATAATATTTCAGAATCAATATAACTTTTAAATAATCTTATATAGATATTTATTTACACCATTATACCCATCCAAGTAAGGCGGTGGCCGAAAAGAGATTACACCACAACGTGGAGATGGTATTCCATACGTACACACACGTGGTGATTTCATTTTTTGTAGGATTGATAGAAGGTGAAATGGGGTTGTTTCATACATATAATAACATATCATTATATTATTTATACTTATGTTATTACTTAATTATTAAACAACTAAAGAATAAGTAGAAGAAGAAAAAAATTTGAATGAATCGGTAACGGACATTACCTCTTCTTTGAAGCGCCTCTTCTTAACCTCCTCTTTGAGCACTAAAGATGGACTTTTGAGAAGACCATAACCTATAGGATGTTTCTAGGGAAGTGGAGAGTATAATGTTTCAGGTATTGGCCGAGATTTAAGTCACAAAGTGGTGTGAGGAAGAGAGGGAGGAGGTTCCCTTTTATAAGGGAGGAGAGGGTCACCTTTGGAATAACAAAAAATATTATTTTATTATAAAGTCATATTCGGTTTTTAATAGCTCCAAATTGAGTTATTTATAATATAAGGTGGGGATGGGTCGAATTCCTCCCATCCAATATAATTTAGACAAGTTTATGTTTCTATTTTAACCTTATCATTTAGATTTAACTTTAAGTTATATAATTTTTCTTTTACCGTGTCTTCTTGTTTTCTTACAGTATAAGGTTAATAAACATATTACAAAAAGCCAAACTATCCCCAAGTTGTATACTATTAATATATATAACCTTATATAAGTCATTTGAAAGATAGTTTGATTTTTATGATTAAAATAGCAATTAATAATAAAATATTTGGTTTAAAAACTATTTTATGTCAATTTTTGGACTATTTGGTAATTGATTTTTTTGAATATCATAACAGAATTATTAGTTCTAAAAAAGTTAACTAAATCAATAATAACATTTTATATTAACCTAAAAAATTATTGTAATTCATAAAAATTCTCAAATAAATTTATTTGGGTATTTATAACATCAATTATGTCAATATTTCATTAATAAGATAATTACTGCATCATCATTGTGTCATAAATAAATTAAATTATTTAATGTCTCAAAATTATTAATAAAATACCATTATGTATGAAATATATTTTTATTTCTAGTGAATTTTTATTGTGGAATTTATCTTATGCATAACCCTATATTAAAAATTATTTATTTATTAAACATTGATTTATACTTTTTTAACCCTTCTATAAAAAAATTTATAATAAATGTCTTAATTTAATACAAGTGGGCCTAAATGGTCATATTTTATTCCTAAGGTGGTTTTCGGTCGAAATAAACTTATCCAATAGAATTAAGACATGTTTTATAGTAATAATAATATCATTTTTACACATAACTACCATATTTACTTTTAACCGTGGTAAAAATAGTAAAAAGTTACAATTCACCAAATATTATATTCATCTCATTGAACAACATTTTAGTCCTTGATATTAAACGTGTCTCTCAGATTTATGAAATTCCACTCACAGAAGCGGTAAAATTATGTTTTATGTGAATTTGTAAATTCTCCTAGGAGGTGAGTAAAAGACGGTGAAAAGTTCAATAAAATTTTTATATGTCTAAATTTATTATTAAATGACTCCAATGAGTTAAATTGAACTTATATAGGTATTATGTATCAATTTTGACTTAAAATAAATTTAAATAAAATAAATAATTATTTAAATAAAAAGTCGGTGTTTGAATAGTAACCCATTGATTTCACTATTCATCAAAAATATAATGTTTTCAGAAAAATACCAACAATTTACCCTAGGATAATTTCGATATTCCGAATCCAAAAATGAATTCCATTTTGAATAATAAAATTTAAAGAATTTCAAAAAGTGGGTATTACTATTCATAACGGCTAGATTTAATAATATTTTAATAGCATATCGTTGTTTAGTGAAACTCGATATTGCGTACGACGCAATCTATCGAGGAAGGTTGTGATTGCATGTAATGCAAGACAAGTCACGGATTCCTGTAGTGAAATCTCCTTTTGGTGTAGCGAATAACATAAGACATCAATAAAATTAAAAAGATTATTTTTCATAAAATCTCATGGTGTTACAGAAAGACACATCATACCTTGGGGAGAGGGGGACCCACATCCACACTTTTTCAAGTGTGGGAAGTCAATTGGACTCCCACATACAGTCGATTCCATTCAAAATCTTCCTTGGTTAAGGATATTGTAAGAATATTTGAACTTGTTGTTCTATAGGCATATAATCCAATATCACAAGCCCTTGATCAACTTTCTCCTTGATTAAATGATTTTTAATTTAAATGTTCTTGGTCCTTGAGTGATGGACTGAATTTTTTATCAGATTTTTCAGACATGAATTATCACAATGTATTGTAATTGAATATTTCACTTTAGTTCCCCTATCTTCATGTTTTTTTTTCATCCAAAATAGTTTCGTGCAAGCATGAGTAGCCACAATGTATTTCGATTCTGTGGCGCTCAATGAAATGCAATCATGCATCTTGCTTAACCCGGAAATACACATTCCTCCAATATAAATGGAACATCCTAATGTTGTTTTCCTATCATCTACTAAACATGACCAATTTTAATCTATATATTCTAATAACTCTGGTTGAGATTTTTCATTATACATAATGCGAAAATCCTTTGTTCCCTTGATATATTGAAGAATTATTTTTACAACAATGACGTGGCTTCCCCTGGGTTGAATTTGATACTACACTACTTGGCATGTGGATAATACAATATTTTACCTTTTCATTATCAGGTACAACATAACTCCAATTATTTTCCTATATTATGTGATATTAACTGCCTTGCCTTCATCATCCCATGATAGCTTCAGTTGGGTAACCACCAGAGTCTTCTGCTCTTTGGAATGATGCATTCCAAAATTTCTCAAAACCTCCTTGGAAAATTTAGATTGAGAGATGAATGTGAAATTCCTTCATTTAGTAACCTATAAACCAATGAAAAATGTTATCTCACCAATCATCGACATTTCACACTTTTTTTCATGAATTCAGAAAACTATTTGCATTGTGCATCATCTAATCCACCAAATATTATGTCATATACATAAACCAACACCATAATACATTGTCTATTTCCAATATTAAATTACAGATATAATCAACTCTGCCACACTGGAAACTGAGCTTCTTTGTATCACCCTAGGCTTCTACGATACGTTTCCATTTTAATAATGCAATATCTTGCATTGTATGCAACTTCGAGATTCAAACACACCGCAACCAATCAAACTAGTCGTTGTGAATTTTAATACCCACTTTTTCAAATTTTATAATTGTAATTTTTAAAAATGGACTTCATTTTTGGATTCGGAATATCGAAATTTTCTTAGGGTTAATTTTTTGTATTTTTCTGAAAACATTCTATATTTGATGAATAGTGAAAAACTCTAAGTTATAGTTTAAAACTAACTTTTTATTTATATAATTATTTATTTTATTTAAATTTATTTTAGGTAAAAATAGATACATAATACATATATAAGTAAAATGTAATTCATTGGTGTTAGTTTATAATAATTTTAGATATATAAAAAATTTATCAAACTTTTTACCGTCTTTTAACAACCTTCTAAGAGCATTTTCAAATTTGCATAAAACATATATTAACGGCTTCTCTGAACTGAATTTAAGAAATCCAAGATACATGGTTGATATCAGTAATATAAATGTGGTTTAATAAGATAAAAATAATTTTTTGTTGAATAGTAACTTTTGACTTTTATTTGCCACATTTAAAAAAAATAGTGTAATTAAGGGTAAATTGAAATTATTATTACCCTAACACATGTCCTAATTCTATTGGATAAGTCTAATTAGATAAAAAAATCCTTTGGAATAAAATACGATCCTTTAGGCCCACTTGGATTAGATTAGGGCATTTATTATTATTTAATTTAAAGAAGAGTTAAAACTGTTAAATTCAATGTTTAAAAACTAAACCAGTTTTAATATTGGGTTAAACAGAAGATAAATTAGACTCTAAAAATTCATTAGAAACATAAAAATATTTTCTACAAAATTATATTTTATTTATAATTTTTAGACATTAAATAATTTAATTTATTTATGACTCAATATTGATGCAGCAATTACCTTATTAATAAACTATAATAATAATTGATATTATAAATATCCAAATAAATATAATTTGAGACTTTTTATGAATTAAACTAATTTTATAGGTTAAACTGACATGTTAGGGTTGATTAAATGAATTTTTTTCAAGTAATAATGATGTTATGAATTTAGAAAAAACAACATACAAAATAGTGTCAAAAGTGACATAAAAGAGTTTTTAAAATGAATATTATATTATTAATATTCATTATATTCCTAAAAAAATAAGGATCTTCCAAAGGACATAAATACTATTATATATTTCATTAATGAACCACTGGTATTTCTATATTATGTTTATAATAAGTAAATTAACCATATAATATAAAAATACAAAGAGACATGGTAAATGTCAAACTATTTAACTAAGAGTGAAATCTAAAAGATAAGGTTAATATAGTGATCCAAACAAGTCTAAAACCTATTTTTTGTGTGTTTTTTGACCCAAAACCACCTTATACTTTAATGAATTTATTTTGGAGCCATTAGAAACCAAAAATGATTTTATTATCAAATGATATTTCAATCTTTTCCTAAGGAGCCCTTCACCCCTCTTATAAAAGGGCACTTCCACTTCTCTAAAACTCACATCTTCAAAGCCATTTGGCTCGGAGAAACTCTAACCAAATATTCTCTCCACTCTTCTTCCTTAATCCTAGAAGCCTTACTTTAGTCCTAAAGACATCCTATAGAGCCCTTTAGATCAAATCAAATGGAATAACCCCAAGAAGTGGTAAATATTTCATCATCTCATTCAAGTTTTTTTCTTCTTCCACTTCTTCTTTCCTTTTTTATTCCATTATAAAATAATAACACCAGTTTATTCTATATACTATGATGTTATTATATATATGGTACAACAATATTCATTATTCTATCCATCCATTTAAAGACTTGTCACCATACGTGCGTACGTACGGCTTACCATCTTCACGTCTGGTGTAGTTTTTTATTCAAATAATTCATCATTTGGATGGGTATAATAATCAGTATAAATGATGTAAATATTAAATATAACATGATATTAATTTTTTTATATGATTTACCATACAATTATACAATATTTTAATATCAAAATAATGATATTTTCGCTCGTGTGTACGTGCGGATTACCGTCTCCACGAACGCGATGAGATTTATTCCCCATCGTTTCTATTCAAGAATAATTTTAATTTGATGATTAAAAATAATGTTTAAAGAAAAAATATCATTCTTAATATGAATAAGATACATCATATCCATAAAAACATTACTTACTTAACAAACCATATAAAGGGATAAAATCTTTTAACACTAGAAACGATGACAATACCAAAACATTATTAACAAATCAATATTAGAAGATCATATATGATAGCATATTAATGTATATGGTAGTTTTATAATTTAATAACAATTATTTCACTATTATACATGAGGTTAACCTACCCTCGACCAAGGAAAATCACAAGGTAAGGGTTAATTCTACAATCTCTTTGTTATCGGAGGTTGTTATTACATAAGTATCTACTGGGACCCCTTTATCATCCACATCCATGTTTCTTAAAAATGTATTCCAAAACATTTTTACTATTTACTAGAAAATGGGTTAACTTCATTTATACCCTTATTTGAACTTATATGTCTTTCAAGGAATCTTTCAGTCGTTTTCCAAACATTGTACATTACAACCTTTTTGAAAAAATTAAGGTAAGAATATCTTTTTTAACTTATACGGCAGGTGTGGTGATTCTCAGCTGTTATAACAATGTCAAATCTATCCTTATAAGATTATAAGAATATTTTTGAAATAAATAACTTTTTATGATTATGTAACTCTAAAGGATTTCAAAAAAAGAAAGAGATATTTCTCTCAGATAGTTTTGATTTTATCTTTGTCAACATCCTTTGATGGATTTTATACTTGATTGAAGTCAATTCATTATGATAAAAATATTTTATATTGTATTGACACATCTTTTTATAATTATGTAACTTGACAAAATGTTTCACAATGACTGGCATTATACATTTTCTCATTATGAAAGTAATATTTATGGTTCATGAAGTCATTCGACTAGTAGAATACCCATGAATATGTTTTATTATGAGATTATTTACTTATCTCTTATTCCTACCATAAATATGTTAATGTTTATTATTTGTAAAGGTATTTGTTTTAAATTATTCACCATGCTTAATATTTATGTTATCTTCTTATGTATTTCTTACCTTACTAAGCATTTCAACTCACCCCTTTTTATGTTTCATTTTCCCAGGATATGAAGAAGTTAGTTATGAGTGACTTACAGGAATAATATAAGAGGCTTGGTTGCTTCTAACGCAATAAATTAGTGTTTTATTTCTTTTCAAGTTGTAAAGTTGAACTTATGTATGAATCCTATTTCAAATAATACTAAACCGATCAGTCATTCAGATCATGATTTCCTTGTGATAATGAAAATGTTATATAATAATGCACAGACTCTAGGTAATTGGGGTCAGGGTGTCAAAGTGGGTATCATTGGAAGATTCGTAAAAACCTTGGATTCAAGATTTAAATAAACTCTGATAAGAGAACATTATCCTAAGATAGACTTTCAGGATTTTTATAGAAGAACTTAATAGAATTTTTGTATTATAGAGATTTTGTGAGTTTTCCAAGAAATAAATCCCTATCTGGATATGAGTAGGTAGAGGTGGCTTCGGCACAAATGTACCTAGGGTTAAAAACCAAAAACAATGCTTTGAGATAGACTTGAACAGGAACTGATGCACGACAACGGGCCTTGCTGCACTCCGGGTTACGAAACTCCCGGGGGATATACATAGGACAATTATCCTTTTCATTACAAACCATTATGAATTTTTTATGAGTATATAATTCCACTATGATATTTTTTATGATTATGGATTATATCCATAAAATGATCAATTTATTTTAAGTTTTTTAGAAGTATGGAATTATGTATTTAAATTCATGAACTAACCTAGTTTATTCCATTATTTAGAAATGGAACCTAGTTGAAGGAATGGAAACCATATCAATGCACATAATCCATTTAGGGATTTCCCTCCTACTCAAGATAATTATAGTAGAGCTGGTGATGAAAATGGTGTTGATCATCTTATCACCATACTGGGAAAACTCTCTCAGGTTATGAATAATAACCTTCCCCGTATGGAGCACCCTGATCCCCAACGCAGAGGATCAATTTTAGACCACTTCATAAGGAAACAACCACCAAGATTCAATGGGGGTACAAATCCATTAGTGGCTGAGTAATTGATGAATTCCTTAGAAAAAATATTTCAGGATTTGGGAAGTATTGGAAGGGAGAAATTTGTCATGGCAGTTTATCTCCTCACTGGAGATGATGATCAATGACTGTCATTGATTTAAAACACAAAGAAATATGAAGAAGTGTCCAGTATGGAATAGAGGGAGTTTAAAGAACTTTTCCTAGAAAACTAATTTCCTCTTGACCATTGTGCGGATATGAAAATGAATTTTCTGAGTCTGAGGAAAATGGAGGATGAGAATGTTTCAAAGTATGAGGCTAACTTTACAAGATTATAAAGGCATGCAGTAGATTATATACATAATCCAAGAAGAGTGATTGAATATTTATTTGATGGGATAAAACCATTTCTCGGTCTAGAATTAGTTTTGCAATCCTTCTCATCATATGAAAATATTGTCTCATGTGCTATCAAGACAGAAAAGGAATTTTATAAGTCATGTGACTTTAAAGAAAAACAAGAGAGTGAGATACCTACTGAACACTATGGTAATTGAAATAAGGAAACATGGAAGAAGGGAAGAATTGAATATCCACCATGTGATAATTGTGGAAGGAAGTACCCTGGTTCTAGTCTAAAAGGAAAAGGAGTATGTTAAAAATATGGGAAGAAAGGCCATCTTGATAGTTTTTAATGTAATGAAAGACGCTACCAATGATCAATGCTAAAATTGGAGGGATATAGAACATTATGCAAATGAATTTCATTAGCATTAGGGAAACTTACCTCAGAAAAGTCCAAGGGATCAAGGCCAGGATTATGCGATAACTACTACTAAGGTTGTTGTTTCGAAAGACGTGTTGGCAGGAAATTTAATGGTATCCTCAAGTTTAGCCAATGATTTATATGATTTCGGATCATCTCATTGTTTTATATCTTCCCATATCACTAAGAAAATTATATAATTTAAGTTTGTTAAATAAGGGAGTTGTCTGTCAAAACTCCAAAGGGAAGTACCATTGCAACGAAGTTTTGTGAATCAATTCCCATTAGGGCGTATAAATGTACATTATCTTCTGATATCATCGCCATACCCACGATTGAATTTGTTATAATCCTCAGAATGGATTTTATTTTGGACCATGATGCAAAGATTTATTATAAGAAGAATGAGGTTACAATTTTCGATGATGATAAAGAGTACCTTATCTTTAGAGGAGAAACGTCACCAACTCATTCTTATCTAGATCCACCCCCAGTATCTCTACTAAATTCAATTATTGGGGAGGAAGAGAATGAAATAACTATGCATGAGGAAAACATGTTCAAATAGAGTATGTACCTATTGTGCAAGAATATATTGATGTGTTTCTAGAATATTTCCTTGTACATCCTCCAGAATGAGAAATTGAGTTTTCCATTGATTTAATTACTATTTCAAGGCCCATATCGAAGACCCGCTATAGAATGGCCACCATAGAATTAGTGGAACTATAGAAACAACTATAGGAATGAGTAATAATGGATTTATTCGCATTTTTGTTTCTCCATGGGGATCCCTTATTCTTTTTGTTAAGAAGAAAGAGGGATCTGTGAGGTCGTGCATTGACTATAGGGAGATTAATGCTATAATAAAAATGAACAAGTATCCCCTACTTCACACTGATTATTTATTCGAAAAACTTCATGGTGCTCAATAATTTTCAAAGATTTACATTCGATATGGATATCATCTATTGTGTGTGAAAAATGAAGACATTTCGAAAACAGCATTTCGAACCAGGTATGGGCATTACGAGTTTATAGAAATGCCTTTTAGATTGACTAATGCACCCCTTGTTTTCATGGATCTAATGAATAGTGTTTTCAATGAATATATGGATGACATTGTAGTTGTATTTATTGATAAAATCTTGGTATACTCCAAAATCTATTAAGATCATAAAAATAAATTGTGCATTATTCTAAAGAATCTCGGAAGAAATGAATTATATGGGATGTTTAGCAAGTGTGAATAATGGCTTCAAGAGATTTACATTATTTGCCCTATTGTCTCTATGGATGGAATCTCTATTGATCATTCAAAGATAAGATCAATCAAAGAATGGCCAGAACCGATGAGTATAACAAATTTACATAGTTTTATTTGTTTAGCTGGTTATTATATGAATTTAATATAGAATTTTACTTGGTTGGATAACCCAGTATCAAAGATCACACATAAAGGGGTGAAATTTGTTTGGAAAATAGAGTGTGAATAATGTTTTTAAGAACTGAAGTTAATATTATTCAATGATACAATCTTGAATCTACCATCGGGGAATGATGAGTTTGTTATTTATAGTGATGCTTCAAAGAAATGACTTGGTTATATCCTTATGAAGAATGATAGAGTCATTTACTATTCATCAAAATAGCTAAAAATTAATAAAACAGACTGTCCTACTGATGATCTTGAGTTATCAGCTGTAATATTTGATTTGATGATATGAAGACATTATCTCAATGGTGAAATGTGAGATATATACCAATCACACGAGTTTGAAGTATATTTTCTCATAGAAAGAACTCAATATGAGGCAAAGTAGATGGCTTGAACTACTCAAGGATTATGATTTCACAATACACTACCACTCGGGGAAGGAAAACAAGGTGGCAGATGCTTCATGCAGAAAGGATCATGGTGTTTTGAACAAGATGAGAGTTGAATGGGATCCTATTTTAATTGATATAGTGAAAATCGATATGGGAATAATCATCGATGCCAAAATATCCATACTTTTTCAAATGGTTGCCAAACCATATTTATTATAAAGGATAAAAAGTTTTTAGGATAATGATGAGAAGTTTAAAAATAAAATTTATTTTATGAACGATGGAAGATTGAGTGACTTCATAAATGAAGATGGAATTTTGAAATTTGGGAAGAGACGTTGTGTACCTAACATACCCAATCTTAAAAGAAAATTGTTTGATGATTCTCATAGCTCCAATTTCCCTATACACCCTAGTACCATTAAGATATATAGAGATTTGAAGGAACATTTTTTGTGGGATAACATGAAGAGGGAGATTGTTGAATTTTTGTTAAGATTTGTGGTTTGTCAATATGTGAAAGCTAGAAGTCAACAACCTAGAGGAGACATGAAACCTCTTCCCATACTTGAGTGGGAATGTGATTATATTACGATGAAAGTTTTCATGGGATTACCAAAGACTCCTATAAGTAACAATGAAATATGGTTCATTGTTGATCATCTTACCAAGTCAGCACTTTTTCTTTCTATAAGAGAAGATTCACCACTTGAACGTTTATCAGGACTATATAATAATGAATTTGTAAGACTTCGAGGAGTACCCATATCGATTGTTTCTGACTGTGATCCCCATTTTACATCAGGATTATGGAAAATTCTTCATAAATCCTTCGATATTTAACTTCATTTGTGCACAACCTACCACCCTCAAACTGATGGACAATCGGAATGAACTATTAAAACATTAGAATGCACGTTGAGATCTTTCTCACAATAATTTCAAGGTATATGGGATCAATATTTACCTCTGGTAGAATTTTCCCATAAAAATATCTTCCATTCAAGTATTCAAATGGCACTATATGAAGTGTTATATAGAGAGAGATGTCGTACACAATCCAGTTAGGATGATGTTGGAGAAAGAACACTCCTAGGCCCAGAACTTGTGGAGGAAACTATGGATAAGGTGAAGGATATCCAAACCCACAACAAAGAATCTCAATATAGGCAGAATATCTAATTCGATAACCAAATGAAGGGTTTGGAATTTCAGGTAGGAGATCATGTTTCCTTGAAGGTGTCTCCATGGAAGGGAGTTATATGATTCGGTAAGAAGGGTAATTAAGTCCCAGTTGCATCAGACCTTTCAAAATTATAGAATGAATTGGGGTTGTAGCTTACCATTTCACAATGCCTCCAAGTCTTTCCAAAGATCATGATGTGTTCCACATATCACTATTGAGAAAATACAGGCCTAATCCAATGCATGTTCTCACATATGAGGAATTAGAATTGGAACCCGATTAGTCTTATTGCGAAGATCCTGTCAATATTCTTTATACAAGAGAACTAGTATTGAGAAACCAGATGACTCGTCTGGTCAATGTTCTATAGAGAAAACATAAAATGGAAGAGGCAACGTGGAAACCGAGGATCTTATGATGAAGAAGCACCCAAATCATTTTATGCAGCAATATCATAGAAATTTCGATGACAAAATTATATAAAGGAGGGGAGAATTTAACACCCTAATCTTCTACAGTACATTTCTCTTTGAATATTGTTATAGCTTGCATAGAACGTAAATTCGAGATTCTAACACACCTCGACCAATCAAACTAGCCGTTATGAATATTAATACCCATTTTTTGAAATTTTATAAATTTTATTATTCAAATTTTATTTCATTTTTGGATTTGTAATATCAAAATTATCCAAGTGTGACTTTTTTGTACATTTCTGAAAACTTTCAATTTTTGATGAATAGTGAAAAACACTAATTGTTGATTATAACTAACTTTTTATTTAATTAATTATGTAATTCATTTAAATTTATTTTAGGTCAAAATAGATACACAATACCTATATAAGTTCAATTTAATTCATTGGAGTCAGTTTATAATAATTTTAGATATATAAAAAATTTATCGAACCTTTTACCATATATTACCCACCTCCTCAGAGGATTTGCAAATTTGCATAAAACATAATTTTACCGCTTCAGTGAATTGAATTCCAAAAATTAGAGAAACACTTTTCATATAAGTAAGTAAAATTTGGTTCAATAAGATAGAAATAATTTTTGGTGAATAGTAACTTTTGACTTTTATTACCGCGGTTAAAAGTAAATAGGTTAATTTAGTGTAAAAATAATATTATTATTACCCTAAAACATGTCCTAATTCTATTAGATAAGTTTAATTCAACAAAAAACAACATTAGGAATAAAATATGATCCTTTAGGTCCACTTGGATTAGATTAGGACATTTATTATTATTAAATTCAAAGAAGAGTTAAAAGTGTTAAATTCAATGTTTAATAACATACCATTTTTAATATAGGGATACACATAAGATAAATTCAACTATAAATATTAATTAAAAATTTAAAAATATTTCCTACATAATGATATTTTATTTATAATTTTTAAACATTAAATAATATAATTTATTTATGACACAATGATGATGCAGTAATTACCATATTAATGAAATATTAAAATAATTGATATTATAAATATCCAAATAAAAATAATTTGAGACTTTTGATGAATTAAACAAATTTTATTGGTTAATATGACATGTTATGGTTGATTAAATGAAATGTTTTTGAAGTAATAATGCTGTTATAAGTTTAGCAAAAACAAAATACCAAATATTGTCAAAATAGACATAAAAGAGTTTTTAAAACTAATATTTTATTATCAATTTGTATTCTATTCAAAAAATATAAGTATTGACCAAAGGGCTTAAATAAAATTATATATTTCATTAATTAACCACTTGGGGTTATCATGGATGTTTATTGTATGTTTATTAACCATATAATATAAAAAAAATGAGACATTGTAAATGTCAAATTATTTAACTAAGAGTTAAATATAAAAGATATGGTTAATATAGTGACCCAACCTATCTAAACCCTATTTGTTGTTTGGTTTTAGATCCATACCCACATTATCCTTTAAATAATTCATTTTTGAGCCATTAGAAACTGAAAAATGTTTTATTATAAAATAATATTTTAATCTTTTCCTAAGGTTCCACTTACCCCTATTATAAAAAGGCTCTTCCCCTTCTCTCAAATTCACACCGTCAAAGCAATTTGGCTCAGCCAAAACCAAGCCAAATATCCACTCCACTATCCCCCATTAATTATAGAGGCCTTCCTTTGGTCATAAATCCATCATATGGAGCCCTTTTGAACAAATCAAAAGGAAAAACCCAATGAAGAGGTAAATATTTCATCACCTCTTTCAAGTTTTTTCCCTTTTCCAATTATTCATTCCTTATTTTTTCTATTCTAAAATAATAATTCCAGCATATTATATATAATATTATTGTATTATAAATATGTTACAACCATATTCATTATTCTATCCATTCTTTTAATGACATGTCACCATACGTGCGTACGTACAACTTAACGTCTCCACGTCATGGTGTAATTTGTTAAACAAATACATAATCATTTGGGTGGGTATAATAATGAGAATAAATTATTTAAATAAAAAATATAACATGGTGATTATTATGTTTGTATGATATACCATCTTATTATATATGATTTTAATATCAAAAGAATGATATTGTCGCTTGTGCATACATACTGATTACCGTCTCCACGAACACAATGAGATTCATTACCCATTGTATCCATTCAAGACTAATTATCATACGATGATTAAAAATAATGTTTGAAGACTTAATATAATTATTAATATGAAGAATATACATCATATACATAACAAACATTACTTATGTAACAAAACATATAAAGGAAAACAAATCAGTCAACACCCAAAACGACAATAACACTAAAATATTATTAACAATTAAATATTAGAAGATCATACATGATATCATATTAATGTATAAGGTTCTTGTATAATTTAATAATTATTATTTCACCATTATATAGGAGGATAAACTATCATCATCCAAGTAAAATTACAAGGTAAGGATTAATTCTACAATCTATTTATTATCCGTGGTTGTTTTTATATAAGTATCTATTGGAACCTCTTTATCATCCACATCCATCTTTCATAAAAATGTATTTCAAAACATTTTTAATATTTACAAGACAATGGGTTATAGTCCTTTATACCTTTATTTGATCATATATTTCATGAAGGTAATCTTTCAGTCATTTTCCAAACAAGTTACTTTACGACATTTTCGAAAAAATTAAGATAGGAATGTCTTTTTTAACTTATATGATGGGAGAGCTTAATCTCCGCCATTATAACATCATCAAACACTCCCTTAAAATCTTATAAGAATATTTTCAAAATAATGTTTTTTTATAATTATGTATCTTTAAATTATTTCAAAAAGAGAACGAGATATTTCTCTCAAATAGTTTTGATTTCATCTATTATAAAAACCTTTGATAGATTTTATACTTGATTGAAGTAGACTCATTATGATACAAATGTTCCATATTTTATTGATTTTTTTCTGATATGTTTGACTGTGGATGTATTATTTTTAAACCATTAATGGTTTATGGTTAGAGTATTGACATTTCGTAATCTAGTTTTAATATGAATGTTTATGTTATATTTCAACCATTTCATACGAGGAATGTATTAGACTTATTAAGTGATGGTGGAGCCTATTATAGCTCCTTGATACATCAGTAGGTCTCATGAGACAACTAGATGAGGAATTGGATGAGGCCTTTCCCAATTTGATATATGGTTTTGGATGTGGCCTAAATTATTTTTAGACGTATTGGATGAGGCATTGAAATAATGTTTCAGAATGTATGGTATTATACATTCCCTCATTTTGAAAATAATATGAATGGTTCATGTGGTCATTCGTCTAGTACAATACCCATTATTATGTTTCATTATGGAATTATTTACTCAGCTCATAGTCCATCCATAAAAGTGTTCATGTTTATTATTTGTAAAGGATTGTGTTTTCAATTATTCATCATGCTTAATATTTTTGTAATCTTCCACAGTTTTTCTTACCCTTACTTAGCATTTGAGATCACCCCTTTCTTATGTTTAATTTTCCTAGGATATGAAGAATATAGGCATGAGTGACATTCATGCATAATCTAGGAGCATTGGATGTTTCTAATGGAATAAATTAGTGTAGTATTTCTTTTTATGTTGTAAAGTTGAACTTATGTATGAATCGTTTTACCAATAATACTAAATGGATTGGTCTTTTCGGACCTGATTTTGAAGTGATAAAAGAAATATTATGTAATAATGCACTGAATCTGGGTAACTAGGTTCAGGGAATTACATTCATTTGAAACTGATCAATACATGAATACCATGATCTGGGAGCTTTTTTCAATCCATATATAGCCTTCTTCAGAAGGCTGACTCAGTTCTCATCTTCATGAATGAGAAAACCATCAAGCTACTTAATGTGAACTTCCCCTTCCAAAACTCCATTTAGAAATTCTGACATGACATCCATCTGGAAAACATTAAACATTCATAGCACATCTATGGACAAGAGTAATCTGATTGTCTACAGCCTTAATATAGGTGCAAATGTCTCATCAACATCTATAACCTCTATTTTAGAGTTCGTATGCACACCAATCATGAATTATTTCGAATGAAAACACTATATTCATATATATTTTTTTAAGAAAGTCCCACTTTTTCTTGATAACATTCTTGTATGATGGTCTCGATATGATTTCCCATGTTTGATTCTTCTAAATTTTCTCATGCTCTTCATCTAATGCCTGAACCCAATTCTCATCCTGAGCTACTACACCAATGATTTTAGGCTCCACTTGTGATAAGTATGATACATGTTGTAGAGACTTCATCCTTCTTGTCTGTACTAGTGTTGTGTTACCACCCATTATGTTCTACCTATCAACCTCAACTCCTCTTTCTAGTCTCTGAGAAGAAACTGATTTGTTCTCATCATCTGAGTTTTCTTGGGAATCAACCTTTGGAGCTGGATTGTCTCCTGATCTGCTCATCTCTTCATCACTATCCACCAGAGTGTGATCATATATTTTCTAAATATTATGTTCATTTTATACTATAGTAACTTCAGGATTCTCAACTATCTTTCCCACCCACTTATTGAATCATTTATATGCTTTTCTTTTCTTTGAGTAGCTATGAAATATCCCTTCATCCCCACTAGATTCAAATTTACTATGTTTCTCCTTATTGATTATTATACATTTAATTCCAAATATTCAAAAGTACATTAATGATGGATTTTTCCATACTATAACTTATATGGAGTCTTCTCCTATTTTGGAAAAAGTATAGCTATAATTTAAGAGTACACTGCGGTTATCACAACTTCTTTCCAAAATTTCACTAGAAGGTCGTCCGTAATGAGCATTGTTTTGGCCATGTTGTTGAAAATCCATGTTCATGGCCAAACTACTTTCTTCTGGCTGTGGAGTTATTAATATTGAGGATTGATGCCTTATCCCATTTTTTGAGATAATCCCCCACTTGGCTATATGTGAACTATGTTCAATTATTAGTTCGTATCATTTGGATCTTCTGACCAAGCATCATTTCCCAATCTCATCGATATCTTGTAATGAAACTGAACAATATAGATTTTTGGGTGATTATTGAAACTCTTGTTATTCTACTATATTCATCAATTAAGAGACATAATATCTCATCACATAAATAGCCCTTGGAAAAATTGGCCCACACACATCAATATGCACCAACTCATTCAATATTGTAGACTTTTTATCCTTTTGCTTATATTTCTTTCAAAGGATCTTCCCATGTTGGAAGACATCACATGTTTGTGTATGATCATGTGATAATATAGGGGTATTTCGAGTTACATCATATTTCACCAGATCTTCCAAGGAATCTTGTCCTATGTGGCTTAGACGCTTATGCCAAAACTTTTTTTCTTCGTCCTTATACATAAAGCACAACTCTACTTCTTCACTCATAAGATTGAGATTCCATTTCATAAATTTTCCTTGAAACACAAGAGCACCATCCTTTTCCATGAAGATACATAATTTCTTGGTAAAATGTATGGCTTTGCATGAGTCACACAATTAACTGACACTAAGCAAGTTTTGACTAAGCCCCTCAAAAACCAAAACAAATTCTTGTCTCATCTCTTTTCATGTAAACATATATTTTCTGGAACCAATAATTTTTAAGCCCTCATAATTACCAAATATTATGTTACCATCATTATAATACAATATTTTTTTCACTTGATTCTTATTTCCCATTATATTGGATGTGCATCCACTTTAAATAATCTATATTCTAGTGTGTTCTGATACCTTGAATGCAATTCCTACAACCACTTCATGCTCTTACCTTTTCTTCTTGACCCATTTATTTGACTTAATATCCAACATCAAATGATAATATTGATTTTTTATATTATATAATGATCCATATTCATCTTGTGAGGCTGCAAATATGTTTTTAATTTTCATCTCTCTGGGTGATACATTTGGTGACTTCTTATAAAAAAATTCAGTCTGCCTCAACACATTCCTCTACATTGTTGATGTGCAATATCATTCTATATGTTTGAGTCCATTACACCTTAAACAATGACCATCTAATGATGACTGGGTATTTTGATCTCAGCATAACCACATTAGCTGGTCTTGTTCCCATTGACAGCTCTTTTCTACGAAACATACATTTTGAGAGTGTCCCATCTTACCACAACAATAGAATCTTATGTGAGATACATTCCTATGAGGAAATGTTGCACCACAAGTTGTTCCTTGGGTTCTCTGAATCTTAAAACTTCCCTTCATATCTAAATCTATCTTCAATCGTAGAGTGGGTCCATGTGGTCTGATATGAACCATAACTACTTTCTATTTTAGATCAATCCCCACATTGACCTTATCAATTAAAATTAATTATTTCTTCTATTTTGAGGAACCACTCTTATCAAATATCATATTAGTTGTTTAATATATGTTCATTTTTTATGATGTCAAACTGATAGTTAATAGATTATCCTGATCTTCAATTTTCCATCCTAGACTAACATATTCTTATTATAATTTTTAATACATTTGATTTGATTATTTATAGTTTTAGTCAATCTATCAATTTGAATTCTATGTTATTCAATTTAAAGTTTTTAATCAACAGCATTTTCTGAGATTTCTAGTATTGAAGACCTTAGCTTTTCAATTTATGCATTTAACTTATAATTATCTTCTTTCAGCTACCACATAATGAATTTTGAATCACAATAAACTTTGTTAGATTTCTTTCTTTTGGATCTCAAAATATCTACCTCTTCAAGGGAAGCCTCTAACTAGACCTGTAGATCAACTCATCCTTCAAGTAATCCTTCTTCTCTTGTTAATGAATTTCTGAAAACATCCACCAAAGCATCTATTTTATGACCCGTACAATCCTCCAACTCTTTTACTTCAGATTCTTCAATACATTTATCTTAATTTGAAAGTATATTATTCTTTTTTAAAAATTATATCCTAGTACTTCACCTCCATTTCACATTTGATAAAAACTTCTTTTGGGTAAATTCATAATTTTTTTCCTTCTGATCTTTGAACTTCATAGAATACATTGCTACAAAATTCCAAATCTTTCTGCATCGAAAGCATGCAAATGGAAGTTTACATTTGAACTTTTCTTTTTGTCTTTGTATATTTGAGGATAGAAATGACATTACATCATCCATATTTTCCTCCTAAGGTCTCTCTTCAATAGAGTGATTCTTCTTTTCCTAGAATGCCACTTGCTTAGACTTCCCTTTTTACACTTCATAGTTATCATCCTTTCTCATTTCATATGATTCATGGGTTCTATATAAGTTATCTATTGTCAGCTCTTTCGGGAAATTGTCTTCCAATAATGAAATTTCAAGATTGAACAACGTTGTATGTTTCCTCAAGATACGTATCACAATCATTATATCTTCAATGACTTCTCTATGAACCCTCATGTATTTCACAATGATATTTATCCTATAGAATAAATCATCAAAAATCCCATTGGGATTCATTATAAGATCCTCATAACTGTCTTATTGGACCTAAATATTTGCTTCTCGAACTTTTGAGTCACCCTTATAAACCTTCAATAATTTTTCATGCACAAAATGTGATGTTTTACAGGACATCACCTATATATAAATTTAATTTGATAGGGCTCACCCAAAATCATTGAACCCTTTATCATTGGCATCCAATTATCTTATTTAATCTCCTGATAAAGTATCACTATTAATGTCAGCTGATATTCCATGCATAGCTGATTTGAAGACATCCATCCATACTAACCTGAAGTAGTGCTGCATTCGAATCTTCTATATTTGAAAAATATTTACATCAAAGATCAGAATTATTTTATGATTGAACACCTCCATTTATTCTTCTTGAGAGAGTACCACTGATGTTTAACCATTCTCTCTGATACCAATTGTTAGGTACTTGGTTGAATACCCTTAGTGGGGGGGTGAATCATGGTATGATAGATTAAAACTTTCTCCCACTAGGATCATGTGTCATTATTATAAAAAACTCAATTCTCTCTTCCTCTGGAAGAAATATATTAATAGATATGAAATCATGCATAGGAAACATCAATTTTCACTTGGTTAAACCTCCCTAGGATACTTCCAAAGAGCATACAACGATAATCTATCAATGTACAAAATTAACTAAGGATCTATGTCAATAATGAATACAATGTTCAGGCTAAATCATCTATTCACATGATCACTACCATTACAATTTTGAGGGACTACTCACATTATTCCAAATTTTCACTCCCTATGCCTCTTTCTCTGTCTCACTGTATGTGGAAAGGGTCAACGTATTCCTTTTCCTTCGCTCACTACTGTTGGAAAATAATCCACACACAGTTTATTGACTTTTTGGTTAAACACGGTTTATGGAAATGTCGGTCCCTACATTTTCATGAATTTTGTTACCCTCAAATATAAGTAGATGCTCTATTGATGTTCCTTTTTCACCCATGGATGAATTCCACCTTCTCGGGTACTGCTAAATACTGTGAAATCATTTAGAAAATTAATTTTAATCTCTTTCATGATTTCTGGTGAAAATCATGAACTATTATCCTCTCCCACATAATATGTACTGGGTTTGGTACATGGAATACCTCCTTCATGTACCACTTCCACTTTCATGAACCACCCTTCGTTCGCCTACTGTTTCTTCCATTGATATCTTGTACTGCCTCTGTGTACCGATTTTGCAAACCTCTATTGCGAGACACCCCCTTTCCGTGAACTATTCTCTATTCACAGACTATCTTCTCATCTAAATACTATATCTCCCCCTCCTTGTACAACTTTCAGAATTTTCCCACTCATGTACTAATGATTCCTCCTCTACATACCGAGACAACACCTTCCGTGTAACAAAATTCCCTCCCCACGTACATACTCCCATTACGGGTTAAGAATCCCTACAAACACCTTCAACAAGAACCACATTTAGACTATAAAAAATTCATGGAGAAAAATATTTTCTCTAATGATGCTCAATATCAACAGTAATCAGTGAGATTAGTGATTCTTATATAGGAAAAGATTCCCACAAAATCTGATAATCCAAGATTTACCAAATCATTAATCCAGCCTTCACTGCTTACTGATCCTTCTACTACCGCAAATGACTAGCCACTCGGGAACCGTTTTCCACATTTCTTGCGTACTTCCTCTTCTATTATGTTGTTGATCTCCTCCATCGATGTCAAGACATCCGTTTACCACACCACCTTCTACCACGAACTGTTTCTGGTTTTGCAAACTGCACCCACGTACGGTTTCTGCTACCTGGTACGCTGCCGCATACTCCTCCTGGACATTGTACGTGATCCATGTCCAGGGATCCTCATTAATCTTATTTTTCTGACTTTATTCACCATTATTCATACATATTCCAAATTTTGAGACCCCAAAATTTGGAAAACACGGGGAAACTATGCCATCTTAAAAACTATCTTCGAAAAACTCCAACCATAATCAGTTGCAGTCATCTGGCTTTGTGAACAAACATAGGCACCCCCAAAACATAATGAGAGGACACCTTGAGGGATTTTCCCCAAAAAATATTAAGGTTAATCTTAAATTCTTATTATGTTTATGTAAAGTGGAAGAAATAATAAATCAATGATAATAGTTAATATGTCAAGGTCATTAACTAAACACACATTCCAAGTAATTAATAAACTGAATAAAAGTATGTAAGAAATATGAAAATCTAATAAATAGAAACACATGCCATCGAACTATTTAGATAAGGAAATATAGATATGTCATGGTAAGAAACAGAAACACATTCCATCTAAATAACTAAAAATAAAATATATCTATATATATGTTGACTCAAAATACCATGGATGAATAGTAACATAAACAAATATGAGTGCTTTGATTTATCAATTAAAATCATGTCAAAGACACATGGGGACATATTACTATCAATATAGTTCCTCAGAATATGTTATGACCTGACCCTATCGGTCTCGAGTCGCAACTACCCCAATCCTGCCTCTATAAACCAGCGGCTGGCGACAAGCATCGAAGCCGTAACGATTTTGGGGAGGCCTTCACCTAAGTACCTGTACATGCACACAAAACCCACTTGATGAAGAAGTTCAAATTAAAAAAGAAATCAAAGGAAAAAAACTATAACCCAACCACAATCATGCATCAACTTCTAAATAGAACAAGTAATTTGATGAAAAGCACTAACAAGCTAACTGAACAGAAAAAGGGAAAAACAGGCGCCCAACCCGAAAGGTGCCACAACCCAGAAAAAAGTAAAAAAAAGTAAAAAACTGTAGATTCCCAGACCTAAAAACCCTATTGTGACCCCAGTATATGGCCCATGCTCCTATTCCATCTATGATTCTTCATAGTCATGATTGACATGTCTATCATCTACAAGGGCGCACTAGGTGCAGGCAAAGCCCCAGTAGGGGTGACTATAAATATACTCCATAGGATGCCCCGAAATCTCGAGGGATCAAAAAAAAGTCACTAAAGTGGCGAGATGTATATAGGGAAATGAATAATGAAGGATTCTAGTAAATATAGTGCAGCGCAACCAAACAAGAGAAAGGAAGCAGACTCAACCAAACGAAAGGAGCTAGAAATGCTGAGAAGAAAAACATCTCATCGAGTCTTTGCTACCTATAGAAGGAGAGTAGACTCATCCAACCAAGAGGAGATAGACATGGAATGCACGTGGCATACCCCGTGCATCTGGCCTCTCCTAGATGGATAGTAACTGAACCCAAAGATTTGGAAAAAAGTAGGGTGTATATATATATATATATATGCTCAATAGGAAACCCGAATGAGTGTGTAAGTGGATCTCTATCTCCATGCTATGCCCAAGAAAAGTTTCTAATAGTTATAAGGATATCCATCCCTAATTCTAAAATGTCGTACACTTTAAAGTTATCTAATCGTTGAAACATACAACCAAGGGTCCTGCTCCCGTAATCACGGAGAAAACTCACTGACTAGCCTCATAAAAATGTCTGATTCTGAAAGATGTCATCAGGTAACCCACTTCCCAGCCCAGTTAGAGGGTAAATCCTAATAGGTCATCTGGTAACCCACTGCCCATATTATCTAGAGAGTAAACCCTAAGGTCAACAGGTAACCCACTACCGAACCCCGCTGGAGGGTAAACCCTATGGTTAATAGGTAACCCACTTCCTAGCCCCACTGAAGGATAATCCATGATATGCTGGTTGGTAACCCACTACCTAGCCCCGTTGGAGGGTAAACCTAGAACTGGTGTGATAACTCTACACTACCCCATCACTTGGTGTCAGTATCATCGCTACCGTGCATTGGTTCAGAGTGTGTCAAAGGAACCTCCGACCAATTCCCTTTCATGTTTCCACATTTAATGAGATCTCTAAAGAGGATCTGCATGCCCAAACATATTACACTGTTGCAACAATAATAGAAAAACATGCGAGATAGACTATTTACTTGCTCAAAACAGACTCCGGATGGAAAAATTATTCAACACTTCTTTACGCCCATATAGCGTATCTTAGGGCCCAAAAATCTGTCCTAAAAAGGATGGGTGAACTGCACCATCATGACGCTCTCATAAAAACATGCCAAATCCACTATTAATTCTCTCCAAACAGATGTCTAATTAAAAAGTCATAAAACTCTACACACATCTCGAATGACAACCCAATGGGCCCATGCCTCAAATCCAGCTTCAACACCTGAAACCACCCTACACATCTCCTCCTCAACACCAGGGTCACAACGCCGCTGACGGTGCCTAAAACGGACTCCATATGTGCTCGTGCCATCTGAAACAAGAATCTCGGTGAGGTGGTAAATAACACTTAACGGGCATGTAACACCACCGTGCCCCCCCCCCCGTCTCGTGAATAAAAAACATGAAGACCATCTCAAAACCTCAGTCTAGATCTGAGGATCATGTTCCACAGACGGTATACAAATCCAATACTTGGTTTGAGAGTTATAGGCGTTTTAATGCCAATGTACAGAGACAGGGTGGGCCGGACCAGTTCGGGCGATCCACCCATTTAGACCGGCTGTCCGTGGCTTGGCCACCCAGATTTCCCAGTCCACCGTGGCCCGCAGTTCACCGCGCAGGTCGTGCTTCTTTACCTAGACCTGAACGATCCGGTCCGGCTTTTCTCCCATGGGACACGCGTTTCTCAAGTCTCAGTCTCCTCGCGGGGTCACGAAGACCATAGTCTCCCGATACACGCTGACTGGAGATGTCGTCCAGTGCGCCCCCGTCTCGGCTCGCCTGGATAGCCACTGCGCCGGTCCGTCATCTAGCTCGCCCATGCCGACCACCGAGGAGACTATGCTGCTGCCTAGGGAGCACTCGCCACTGCCTGGGGAGCCAGCGCCACCACCTTCCTAGACACCTGAGGAGTCGGCGCCTCTCGGACTCACCGAACCGCCGCGTGGAGCCGCTAGACCGCCCTGGAACCACTGGAAAACATGGGTTTTGTCTGGAAAACATCCCTAGGTCACCTCAGACATCCTGGGACTCATATTCTTGATCCGAAAGAGTAATTGGAATGTTTTTATTGAGCTCTACTCAAATATGTCCTTCGCTCGATAATTAAACTACATTTCGACAGTATAAATTGAGTTCAAAGAAGATGCAGGAATTTAAAACGAAACACAATGATCCTACCTGATAGGGTGTAGCCCATCACTCCACAAATGATACACCGGATCTGCATCCACCTTGGAGAGGTGGGGAGAGGAGCTTGAAGAATGTGGATTTTCTTTGTTGGGAGAGATTCTGCCAGATAAATTCTAAGGCGGAAGAAGCGGGTCGATGTGATCTGGTAGGGAAAACATAATTAAAATTTAATTAATTTTAAACACCCACCAGTAGGCCCATACCCAAACTCTTGAAGGGGTTGAGGTCGAGCTGCTCCTAGGGTAAAATCCACATTCTTAGTGCAATGGTGGTCTCAAAATTTTAATCTGATCCTCCGTCCAGAACATATAAATTTCACGCCCGTGGATTTTAAATTATGAAAATACCCCTGGTGGTGTTTTCTACAGAAGGGCCGCACCTATTAATGTTACACCACTCCTAACGTAAAATACACACTATGGACTCAATGGTGCCCTCATTTTTTCCATCCGAACAACCGTTTAGGAGTTATTATAATTATTTGGTGTGTCTAGTGTGAAGCCACTGAAAATTTAATTCCGGCCACACTAGGGCTCGGAATCACACTCCGTATGAACACCCAGCTTTGGAATAACATGTAAAAATGTTCCTAGTATTATAGGCTCAAAACCTGGGTTCTTACATCACTCACTCCTTCATGTTTTTTGTCCATAAAAAAAACTACAAAAACAACTTGGGATACTGAGCTCGCATCTGGATCTCCTTTTCCCAGGTTCTCTCCTGCACCCTCTCGTGCTGCCACAAAACTCAAACCAAAGGAATGGTCCACCCATGTAGAGTCTGCCGCTGCCTGTCCTCAATCACCATCAGGTGTTTCTCAATGGTGGCTCCATCCTCAATGTCCATATCTCCCTAGTCGATGACATGCGTGGGGTCGTGCACGAATTTCCTCAGCTGCAACAAGTTGAAGACATCATACACTCTCTCTATCCGTGGGGGTAGATCAAGATGGTAGGCAACCTCTCCAACCCTATGCGTGATCACAAAAGGCCTGATGAACCTATGGGATAGCTTGCCTCCGCGACCGAACCGTTGTGTTCCACGCCGTGGGGAGACTCTCAAAAAGACATGGTCACCCTGCTCGAACTCTAAAGGCCTACGATGATGGTGTGTGTATGACTTTTGTCTTCTCTGAGCCATCCTCATCTAGTCATGAATGACCTGTAAGTTCTCCTTCATCACCTACAACAACTCTAGGCCCATGAGGGAGGTCTCCCCAACCTCCGTCCATCACAACTGTGACCTGCATGGTTTCCCGTAAAGGGCCTCAAAAGGTTCCATGCCAATAGTTGACTGGTAACTATTGTTATACGCGAACTCCACCTTGGGCAGGTGATCCTCCCTGCTTAGGCTAAAGTCTAACGTGCACACCCTGAGCATATACTCCAACGCCTGGATAGTGCACTTGGTCTGCCTGTCCGTCTAGGGGTGAAACGTTGTACTCATTCGCAGCTATGTCCTGAATGCCTCTTGTATGTCTCGCCACAATCACGATGTAAACCACATGTCATAGTCAGAGATGATCATTGAGGGTACACCATGAAGGTGGATGATCTCCCAAATGTAGAGATACCCCAGACTCTCCACCATGCTCTTCTTCCTGATGGTATGGAAGTGCGCCGACTTCGTGAGTTGGTCCACTATCACCCAAATGGAATCATGGCCCTTCATTGTGTGCGGAAGCCCTGTGACGAAGTCCATAGATATACCATCCCACTTCCACTCCGGGATATCAAGGAGCTTCAACAGCCCTACCGGAACCTAGTTCTCTACCTTCACCTGCTAACAGGTAAGACACCTTGAAACAAACTCATCCATGATCTGCATCAAGCCAGACCACAAAAACTGTTGCTGAAGGTCTCTATACATCATCCCCACATCGAGATGTATAGCCATTAGAGAAGTTTGGAATTCTCGCATCACCTCCTCCTACATCTCCACTGGTTCAACAGCTCTCCCCTGGAATAGAATCTTGTTATTCCCTCCATCATAATACCCATCGGGTGTATCCCCCATGGATATCAAATCACACAGTACCTCAATGTTGACATCCCCCAACTACGACTCTCTCACAAGATCAAGGAGATAAGGAGTCAACATCATCGACTGTACAAAATTTGTACCCTCCTGCTCCACCAAGGTCAGTTTTAGGGTATCCAACTACTATGGAACATCCTATACAAGATGGGCCTGGGACTTCCTGTTAAGGACATCTAATACTACATTACAATTCCCTAGAGTGTACACTCCTTCGAAATTATAGTCCTGCAGAAAATCCAGCCAGTTCCACTACCTCAAATTCATATCCATCTGAGTGACGATGTAATTGAGGATCTGGTGGTCTAAGTAGAACACAAAACGCTCACCTGGAAGGTAGTGTATCCATAACCTCAAAGAAAATACCACCGTTTCTAGCTCCAAATCGTGAGCCGCAAAATTCTGCTCATGGGGCCTCAACTGCCACAACCCATATGCAATCACTTCCCGCTGCTACATCAACACACACCTAAGCCCAACCCCTGATGTGTCATAGTATATCCCGAACTCAACGCCCTCCTCTGGAAGACTCAACATTGGAGCATTAGTCAGCCTATTCCTCAACTCCTTGAAGGCCTTTATACACTGATCAGTCCAGGTGAAGGGTCATCCCTTCAGCATCATTGCATTCAAATGGGCAGCAATACTGGATAAGTCTTCCATGAACCCCTTGTAGTACCCTTCCAAACCAACAAATCTCCCCACATCAAACGCATTCTTGGTTGGATCCCAAGAAAGTGATGCCTCTATCTTTACGGGATCTACCTCTAATGCTTGTTCTAAAATGACATTCCCCATAATGTGAACTTCATGAATCTAGAACTGACACATTGAGAGCTTCCCATACAAGTGGTGCTCCTGAAGTAAGTCTAGGAACATCCTCAAATGCTCTGTGTGCTCCTCCTCTGTCATAGAGTAGATGAGTATGTCATAAATAATGACGACCACAAACCGGTCCAAGTACGGTTGGAAAATCTAGTTCATCAAAGACATGAAGATGACAAGGGCATTCATCATGCCAAAGGGCATCACCAGAAACTCATAATTCCCATAACGGCAACGAAATGACAACTCTTGGATATCAGCCTCACGAACCTGCAACTGGTGGTAGTTAGATTTTTAGATCAATCTGGGGGAACCTCTTCTCACCTCTCAACTAGTTGAAGAGGTCATCAATCCTCATAAAAGGGTACTTGTTCTTTATCGTGGCATGATTCTGGTGATGATAATCCACACAAAGCCCTAGGCTCCCATCTTCCTTCTTCAAAAACAAAACTGAAGCTGCCCAAGGGGGTATATTGGGCATGATGAGTACCTTCTCACGAAGGTTGTCCAATGGAAGATGTAGCCCCTGAAGCTCTGTGGGTGCCATCTGATAAGCTTCACATGATATTGGGGCAGTCCCCAACTGCAAGTTAATGCATGACTCTATATCTCACCTCAGAGGTTGTCCTGAGACATCCTCTGGAAAGTCGTCCATGTAGTCCTCTACAACGGTTGGGATCCAAGTGCATGTAGCATCTACTTCTCCGAGAGCCATGATCACCAACTGATGCGGAAATGGTCATGGTCTCTTGATCAGATCACCCATCTTCTCTGCCACGGGGTCTTACTCACCAAGGATGGTGAACCTCGTCCCATCAGAATGCATGCATCTGACTTGTCTGTGACGAAAGTCAATCTGGGCGTGAACCATTGAAAGCCAATACATGCCCAAGATGACATCTTATGGTTCCATCTTTATGACTAGTAGGCCCCATGTGAAACTATCTCCTTCGAACAACAGTTTTCACTATCTACAAACATATGTCACTAATAGTGCACTTCCCATAGGAACCTCGAGGCTAAGAGTAGGTGTCAGCGCCTCTACCGGGAGCTCTAACTCCAGTACCAAAAGCAGGGATATAAAAGAGTGGATGGAGCATGTGTCTACTAGTACCGAAAAATGAATGGACTAAACACATATCATACCTCGGACAGTCTCATGTGATGGGGGGTCACGAACACCCATAGCCAGAAGCTATCTGTGGCCCATACTGCAAGCTCGCTGAGCCTGGCATGGGCCACCCAGTGGTGGTGGTGGAAGGAGCTCAAAATGTCGTCCCCAACCCCCAGGTCCTGGCGCTTTGCCTGCGCCGCCTCTCTGAGGACCACCCTGTCCACACCTGGGAGATCAATAGTCACGACGCTACCTCTGCCGCTGTGGTATGCCGACTACTAGCCATGACTGCTTGGTATTCCTGGTCGTACAGTCCCATGCTAGGGGACCCCATCCATCACAAGCATAGAACTAGCTCTCCCCTGACTTCCCCAGTTATCTAAGGCTCCACTGTGGTGTATTACCCATCCCTTAAGTCTTCTCACGAAAGGGTCTCCTCAACCGATGCTCTGCTCTCTACCACGAGCGCCCTCTCTAGCTCCCCGGCATATGTAGGGATGCATAAGGGCCATACACTAGGATGGATCTCCCGGTGAAGACCCTACTCAGACTTCAGCACCTGAAAGTAACTATTATTGATCATATATTCCGATTAGCATGTTAGATTGGTAAATCGAGAAGAGTACTATGACATGGTTAGCCCACCCTGCTTCAGCTCCAGAAGCTCCTGAATACGAATGGAGTGTAAACAAGTGGGGGAGTACTCCTCCCAGAAGAGCAGCTGGAAGATATCCCACATGTGAGAAAACTCGTCATGGATCTTCGTAACCAACCCCTACTAACATCCGGCCATCCCAAGGAAAAGGATGGAAGTTAGGGCTACCATCTAGTCAGCTGGTGTCTATACCAGCTGGAAAAGTCAATCCACAGACTCTATCTAGTCTTCCACTGCCTGGGGATATGGGTCCCCACAGAACTTCTACGGCCGCTAACGTTAGCAATCTCAGAGCACACTCAGTTTGCGCTCTACCTTGGCTTATGTTACTAGTACTAACCACCTCTCTATAGATGGAGGGGCCACTACTGAACCACTGGGTGGAAGGGGATCACGTGAGGGTCCCTGAACTGATGCCTCATCGCTCGCCAGGTCGTCGTCATGAACTAGAGAGGGTAACCTGGCAGGCTGTTGTTTTGGGGGAATCCTGAAAATTATCAATGATTACTGTGATAAGATGAGATTATATATAAAACATTAATTACAATGGGAAGATGAATTAGAAAAGACAGTCAATGACTCAATACTACCAGATGCATGGTCCAAATTTCCATACAAACATGTATCAGTGTACTGAGTCAACAAGCATGTTATCAGGGTACTAGTGAAGGGACATTTTGGCCGCCCGTACCATAATTGGACTCACTAGCCTGAGAGCTGCTCTCGAGACACGTCAACACTATTTACATAAATCCCATCCAATTATTTTTTAAAGGCATCAGAACAATGCCCCAAGGAACTAACCATACTCTGATATGACTTTTTCACGAACCAACCCTACCGGTATCGAGTTGAAACTACCCCATTCCCACCTCTCTAGGCCAGGGGCTGGCTACAAGAACCGAAGGTGTAATGATCTCGGGGAGGCCTTCGACTAAGTACATGTACATACACACACAACCCACTCAATGCAGATGTGTAATGTAAAAAGAAAACCGGAAGACAAACAACTATAACCCTACCACAATCATGCATAAACTTTAAAATAGAATATGTTAAGTGCGGAAATGTACTGACACGGTATCCAAACAGAAAAAGAGAAAAACACATGCCCAACATGAATAGGTTCCACAATCCGGCAACAGGTAAACCAAAGTAAACAAATGGAGAGTCCCACAACTGAAAACTCAACTGTGACCCTGGTACACGGCTCAAGATCTTGTTCCCTCTACGCTCCTCCATAGTCACGATCGACATATCCATCGGCTGAAAGGGCACACCAGGTATAGGTAAATCCCCAGCAGGGGATAGTATAAAGATACTCAATAGGATTCCCTGAAAGCTCGAGGAGAAACGATGGAGGAACTAAAGAGGTCAGAAGCAGACAGAACAATGAATAGTGAAATAGTACAGTTAATAGGGTGTAGCTTAACCCAACAAGAGAAAGAAAGAAGACTCTTCCAAACGCAAGGAGCTTGAAATGGTGAGGAGAAAAACTTCTCATCGAGTCTTCGCTACCTATAGTAGGAGTGTAGACTCGTCTGACCAAAAGGATCTAGACACAAAAAGCGCATGGAATACCCCGCACGTCGTCACCCCTCCAAGAAAAAGAGTAACTGAACCAAAGGATTGGAAACAAATAGTGTGTATGCATATATACGCTCAACAAGAAACCTGAACGAGTTTTTAAGGGGATCTCCATCTCATAGCAAAGCCCATGAAAAATTTCCAAAAATTCTTAGGATATCCATTACTGATGCCCAAATGTCCCACACGTCAAATATGTATCATCGGTGAACCGTACAACCATGGGTTCCGCTCCGGTAATCATGGAGAAAAGTCACTGACTATCCTCATAGAAAAAGACGAGTCTGAAAGATGTCTTTCGGTAACCCACTACCCAGCTTTGTTGGAGGGTAAACCCAAAGAGGTCTTCAGGTAACCCACTGCCCAACCCAGCTAGAGGGTAAACCCTATAGTCAACAGCTAACCCACTACCCAACCCCACTAGAGGGTAAATCATATGGGAAATTGGTAACCCACTGCCCAACCCCTCTAGAGGGTAAACCCAAATACGCCGGTTGGTAAACCACTTCCCAGCCCCGCTGGAGGGTAAACCCAAAACATATATGATAACTCTGCAATGCTCGTTCCATCACTAGGTTTCACAAACATAGCTACCATGTGTTGGTTCAAATTGTATCAAAGGAACCTCCGACCAATGACCTTTCATGTTTCCACAATTATTGAGATCTCTAATGAGGCTCTGCACAACAAAAAAGATTACATCGTTGCAATATTTGTGAAAAAATAAAAGAGATAGACTATTTATTCACTTGAAATGGACTCCCAACAAAACATTTATTCAATGCCGCTTTATTCCCATAAGGAATATCATGGGGCCCACACCTCAGTCCTGAAAAATGTCGGGAAAATGATTCCATCGCGATGCTCTCGGAAAAACATGCCAAATCGACTATTCATTCTCCCCGAACGGATGCCTGTTTAAAAAGACAGAAAAGGATGCATGCAGCTCAAATGACGGCCTGCGGGTCCACATGTCAACTCTATATTCAATGAATAAAACAACCTTGGAAAACATCATATCGATGACAGGGTCACAACTCCACTGACGGCGTCTAAAACAGACTCCGGATATGCTCGCGCCATTCGAAACAAGATTCTCAGTGAGGCGCTAAAAACACTTAACGGGCGTGTTGCGCCCCCGAGCCCCCCCCCCCCCCACTGTATCAGGAATTAAAAATCCATGAGACCATTTTAAAACTTTTTTCTTGATCCAAGGATCGTGTTTCCATAGATGGAACAAAAATCCGAAATTTAGTTTCAGAGTTAGAGTAATTTTAACACCAACTTACGGAGACGGGGTGGGTAGGACCGGTTCGGCCAGTCCACCCCTTCAGACCGGTGGTCCGCGGCTCAGCCGCCCAGACCGCCCATCCACCATGGCCCACGATTCACCAGCAGAGCCGTGGTTTTCTTGCATGGGTCGTGCTGCTTCACTCAGATTGACACGATCTGGTGAGGCTTTCCCCCCACAGGACCCACGTTTCGCGGGTCTCGGTCTGCTCCCGGGGTTGTGACGACCCCGGTCTCACGCTGCACGCTGACCGGAGAAGCCGGACAGAGCACCTTGTCTTGGCTTTCCCAGACTGCCGCTACGCTAGGCCGCCGTCCCACTCACCCACACCGACCGCTGAGGAGCCCACGCCGCCACCTTGGGAGCCCGCGCCGCCGCCTGGGGAGCCCGTGCCACCATCGTTCCAGACACCTGAGGTGCCGCCGCCACTAGGACACGCCGGACCACCATTTAGAGCCATCAGAACACCCTGGAACCACTGTAAAATGAGGGTATTAGTTGGAGAACATATCGAGTTCACCCTAGTCACCCCATGAGATAAATGTTTTATCTGAAAGAATCATTGGAAAGATCGGATCGAGCCCTACTCAAATATGGCCTGCACTCGATAATTAACCCTCATTTAGACAGTATAAATTGAGTTTAAAGAATATTAAAGAATTGAAAATTAAACACAATGATCCTACCTCTGAGGGCATAGTCCATCGCTCCAAAAAGATCTATCGAAGTCACAACCACCTTGGAGAGGTGGGGAGAAGATCATGAATTAGGTGGAGGATCATTGTTGGGATAGATTCTGCCAGAGATATTACAAGGGGAAAGAAGGCAGTGGATGTGTTTAAGTAGGGAAAACATAATAAAAACTTAATTAATTTTCAACACCCACCAGTTGGCCCATACAAAAAATCATGACGAGGTCAGGGTAACGTTTCTCCAAGGGAAAAATCTACATTCTGAGCACAACAGTGGTCTCAGAATTTTAATCTAAGTCTCTGTTCATAAGTTATAATGTTCACAATCGAGGCTGTTAAATTATAAAAACAGCCCTGGTGGCATTTTCTACAGAAGGGGCGTGCCCGCGAAAGTGACACCCCTCCTAGGTTAAACGACACGCTCTGGACTCAATGGTGCCATCAGTTTTCCCATCTGAGCAACCATTTAGGTGGTATTATGTTTATTTGGTGTGTCTAGTGTGAACGCACTAAAAATTTAATTCCGTCCTTACAGAGGCTTGGAATCAAATGCCGTATGAACTCCCTACTCTGGAATAACATCAAAAAATGTTCAAAGTCTTACAGCCTTCGAACCTGAGTTCTTACAGAATAGTTTAAAACTAAGGACTAATCCTCCATTTAATTTGAACAATTGTTTTTTCTCACGAGAACATATTGATTAATCAATGATCTATATAAATTTTTGTCTCCACCTATCACTGAATGTCCAAATAATTCTTCATATTGAATAATCTATTTTAAAAAATTAACAATATTCTTTATCAAATATCTATATTGAATAATGAATACATATATTCCAAAATTTCCTCAAATAATCATGAATCTATCAAATTATACACCATATGTGAGTAGGTATATGGTTGTGGCATTAATAATATCCATGATAAATGAAATTGATAATTTAGTGGAAATTCAATGTTCAATTATCCTGTGAAATTGATTATTTCAAGTAGACTAAAAAATAAATCCAAGAAGTGAAGGTGAATATTATCCTTGGAAAAAATAAATAATCAACCATATAGAGGACGAATAAGGATGGTATCTATAAAACAAATAAAAAGTGGAGTAAAATAAGAGGTTTTTTTCATTAATGAAATAAAATATTAACTTTTAAAAAGATTCATGAGGAAAATATCCTATTATTTTGATTTTTTTTTCATTTAAAACCCATTTTAAAATATTTTTATCGAAAATAAACCTTTCTAAATTGAGAAGGATGGGTTAAAGAAATGATAGTGGATAAATTAGTACATGTCGTATAATTTAAAATGAATGTTCCTTTTGTACTATAAAAGGTTAAAAATGGGCTCATTTTGAAAGAGACAAGAAGATTACTTCTACAAGACTGGTAAAAAGAAAAAAAGATAAAATTGTCTTTTCCAAATTACATTATAATAATTTTTGAATTTTTTTTAGTAAAACAAGTCTTTTATAAGAAAACATGTTCTCTGACTAAAGAGATAAACAAAGGTTGGGTTTTTTTTAAAACATTTTGTAAAACACATTGAGTAAAAAAGTGTGGAAAATGGTTATAATACTTGAATATTGTCATGAATAACCATGGAATAATGAAAGGTACTTACTGAACAAAGGTTATAAATTTTCCTCTAATGTAAATTTCAATGAAATATCCTTATGATTAGTCTTGAGAAAAATAGTCTTTAATCATTCCAAAGTGTCCCATACCAGTTTGAAATTTATTTAAATAAATAATCTCATGATATTATAATATTAAATGTAAATATTAAATATCATTAAGTAAAAGTAATTCATTATATAGAATGTAAATGGGATTGTATCCACCATATAAAAAAAACTAGGTGTATAACAATAAAATGTATCTCGATGAAATAAAATTGAGACGAAATCCATTACATATGAATCAAAATACCCAAAAGTGATAATAATCAAATGAAACATATATATTACATGAATATAATTGGTTTCATGATATTATATGTCAATGAGTTAGTATTTAAATGATATAAAAATATAATAAATTAGATCCACAATAATATATTATACCTTATGAAAAGAAAAGTGAGAAGAGAATTCCTTACCTTGTGTTTCCTTTCAGTTGAATGACCTTTAACTCCTCGTATAATATATTTGTGTTAATTTTCTACACGATCCATAACATTATTAATGATTATAATTACTATTATTTCACTTTTTAACATGTTTTTTACAACTTCATTAATAATTAACTTTACGTCAGGTGTTTTGACCAAATTCAGTTTATGTGTCAAAAAAAATGTTTGTAGGTCAACAATGGTCATAGGGGTATTTATATAACTAAATATAAAATATTTATCATATTTTTAAATAAATTATATTTTTTAAATCAATATTTAAATATGGTTATAAAAATTTAATTAATGTTATAATCATGGAGATGGTAGACTGTACATACATATGAGTAACGTAGCCATTTTCAATAGTCGTTATGGAAAGAAGGAAAGTAAAAAAATATCATTACAGAATTATAATTATATATTAAATAACATATTATATAATCATAAATAATTATATAAATAATTATTATGATGAAAAAGGAATCATATCATGTCAAATAGGTGGTAGTCCAAACATCCACGAATACTGTTATCAATTTTTACGTGTGAAATAGTAACAAAGAAAATGATATATATATATTTATTTATTTATTTACAGAAGGTAATTTAGACATAAATAACATATATATGTTGTTTATTTCTCATATTATAAATTAAAACCATCCTTTATATGTTCCACATTTAGTGTAAACGAATCACAACGCTTTGAGAGAGTGATAATCAACTCTTCCTCAAACGATGTTATCGTATTAACGTAAAATAGAATGTATTAAAGGTAGGAGTAATAAGAGTATTAATTAATTTAAATTAATACCATATATAATATATATAAGTATATTTTCCATCATAATGGCTACCATGAGAAGTGGTAATGGATGAATGTGCAATCATTGTTTTGTGATGCAGTAGTTTGCCGTCCACAGAAACATTATGTACATTACCCATTAGATGGCGGTGTGTGTAAGTGTATATCAAAATATCAGAATAAAAACATATAATTTATTTTTTATAATATTTTTTTAATAAAATAATTTAATAGAAATATTTTAGGGTCTATAGAATAGAAATGAAACTAGAGAGATTAAAAAAAGACAATAACTTTTAATCGAGTAACTTCTTTTGGTTTCAACCAAAAGGCATCCATAAGAGGTATTCATCCAAAATATAGGATTTTAATTCGAGGGGATGGATTTTGGGATGCCATTTCGGAAAATATTGTATGAACATAAGAGGTATTATAGGTGTGATGAATTAGTATAGGTGGTGGCCTTTTATTGGGTAGCAAAATTACTCACTTGGTATTCTTGAAAAGAAGTTAGGTGTGTACCAGTTATAACCTAATACAAGTAACAAAACCCCAAAAAAAACTTTTTAATGGAAGGTAAATGGAAGAATTATATCCATAAAATTAGTTTTGGAAAATTTTCATGGACATTTGGGCCCTTATACATAGGGTTTCACTCCATTTTATGCCTATTTAGAGCTTAATCACTGTAAGTAATTTTTATCACTTTCACTAATCAATATTGTAAACTATTAATTTGATCTTATTAGAAAAAAATATTATCTTGATTACAATGGTTTATTTATTTTTTTCAAAATTCAAATCACAAAAGTGGAAAAATTAAGATTAATGAAAATCTCAAAGATAGATAAATAAACTGGTTTAGAAAAAAAATGTTCAAAAAAGTGTTATGTTTTTATATTCAATTTAAAAATGAAAATTGATTCTAATGAACTATATTTTATTAATATATTTATAATTTATCCAATTTTACTTCAAAAAAAATTATAATATATGTTAACATTAATAAATCTTTAAATGGAATGGTATTTTTTAACTAAAAGGCAGTATTTTTCACTATTCACTAAAAAAATGAGGATTCGTGAAAAAATACAAACAGTTCATCATAATCTAATTTTGACATTATGAATTAAAAAATATATTTTATTTTATTAAATTAAATTCATAAATGTACAAAATTAATATTTAAAATTTGTTCTCTATTGAAATCGGGTAAAAATGCCTTTATAAAAATATAGGTTTTTTGTGAACTATTAAGTTAGTTATTATCTTGTTTTTACTAGATCTATTGGATGAATATAAAAAATAATTGATTGAGTATGTAAAATATTTATTAAATTAATATCACACAATAATTGTAATTTATTTAATCTATTAGTGTAAAACAGCTTTGTGAACATAAAAATAGTTTTCATTAAAAATATTATTTTTATATTCAATTGGTTCTTATATTCATATCTAATTTATTTTCAACAAATGAAATAATATTATATTATTATAAACCGTAAATTTTCATATGTTAGTTAATACTATTCATAATCTCTAATATAACCTCTACATTATATATTATCGTATTAAATTATAATGCTTTAATTAAAGATTATTTCTCGGTAAGACATGATATTGCTTATAGAGAAAGCCATTGAAGAATGTTCCTTTTGTGTGTAAAGTAAGCTATAGAGGAAGATCTATCTTGAATTTAATGTAATAGAACTTAGATTTGTGTGAATTAAAATACATAGAATATATTTTAAATCTTAAAAATATTATAAAGTATCTTTATTTTATATTACCTTATGAGCATGGTGACACCTGTTTTACACACTATCAATTACAATGTTTTTAATTATGTTTTTTGGGGAATAATATTATCCCCACATTATTTAAATTACAACCTTTCAATTCAAACTCAATCATGGTGATATAGTTTTAGATACTTCCTATATTCAAATCCACTATCCTGATAAGGGTTCAGAAGTCATCTTCTATAAAATATAGAATATAATGTACAAAGGTCACATAGACAACCATGTAACCAGGTCTCTATGTAAGAGAAAATTATTTAAAATTAGAGATACATACTTGGTGTAAAATCATAAATATTTATAAAGAGTGAATAGGGTCATCAATGTAATATATGTTTATGATCAATGTAATGTTGAGGTCCTCAAATCCATAAATTCGTGATAATTCAGAAGACCAATGGTTCATCTAAAATTAAGTTATAAGGACAACATTTTATTTCGAAGTAATTTTCCTAATGTTGGATAATTCATTTTCAGACCAAATATATAATAATTTATTCTAACTTGATGGGTTTCTAAATCAAATGAAAAATCATAACTGTTGGTTGTGCTTTGAAAAAATTCTAATTCATCCCTTTAATCTCAAAAACATAATCACCAAAAAAAAATTTAAGCCTACTGCACTAAATGAAATGTTTAAAAGATCAAAATTCCTATTAAAGAGTGACAAATCTTACAATTTGTATTTAATTATATCCCAGAACAAAATGGTTAGTATATTAATTTATAATCCTAAAAATTTTCACTACTGGTTCATCATTAATATTTAATCATTAAATTGTTTAAATAAAAACAATTAAAATTAACAAGGACATTTTGTAGGTCATTTGTTGGAATGATACCATTATTGTCCATCAATCATGGGTTCATGTCCTATGGCCGTGATGGATTTCATTGGCTGTCACCCGATATGCATGATACCCTTTTCCAAAACAATATAAGTATAACTTCAAAATATTATTATGATGGAAATCGATGAAATTACGTTAATTTTTAAATAGAATTTTATCTAACGTTTTCAATACGACTTCAATACATAAATACATCATCTATATTATTTCCACATAGGTCTTTCTTTTTTCTAGGGTTTATCTGTAATATCAATATTTGAATTTCTAAATCAAGACACATTATCATCAATATAGTACTCCTTAGGTTTAACCTAATTTAATTAATATGTATCAAAATCATTTACAATGGGTTTTAAAGAAAATTTAGATTATCGTATGCTTATCCCGTAGGACTGTAAAACTAGTTGTGTAGTAAGACTCATTGTCATGTACCTGCTTACCCTAATTCAAGCTTAGATAAACTTGTCAGAGTTGTTACTCCCATGTACATTTCTTCCAGAACCACATCCACTTGTAGTATTTATATAGGTATGTATTACTAGGAATATCCAAATAATGTATAATTTTACAAATTATAGGGGGTTTTTATATAAATGTTCTAGTTATATAATAGGGTTATGTTTTCTAATCTATGATTTATTAAATCCATTTCACATGGGTTCTAATAAATTTCCGTTGATAGCAATAGTAGTGACCCAACCCCAGATAGCCCATAGCAGATGTATACATCTAAAAAATTGGAATGATTACAAGGAATCGAGCCCTGATGGACAGATTAGTTTTGTAATATTTATAAACCAGATATATAAATGTGTATTTTATTAATAAATTAATTCACTAATTAGAAAATATTTTTTCCTTCTAAAAAATAAATAAACAACATTGACGGTAGCTCTAATCCATCAAGTAAATTCATGAAAATGTCTCATAAAAAGATTTATTGATTCCTGGGTAATGAAACATAACTTGGGTAAGCTCAATTTCATAGTATGGGTAAGTAAAGAGAAAGAAAAAATAAATAAATTAAAATAGTCAATATGGAAAGGTAAATAACTGAACACACAAGCCATGAAATCTGTAAATAGAATGGATGTACATAAGAAATATGGAATGGTAATAAACAGAAACACATTCTATTCAACTAACTAGAGAAGGAAAAACTAAATATAGAATGGTATGAAACTAAAACACATGAAATCTAAATAACTAAAAATAAAATGTATCCATAGATATGTCAACACAAAATCATGTGGATGAATAATAACAGAAACTAATATTACTGCAATTATTTCCCAATAGACATCATGTCTGAGGTACACGAGAACCTATTACTATGAATATCTATCCTATAGATAGTTTAAAACTATGTATCTATCCTCTATTTAATTTTAAAAACTGGTTTGTTTCATTAGATCCTATTAACACTGTCACGACCCGCCCTCGGGGCCCGTGCCGTGACTACCCCAAGCCCGCCTTCCATAGGCCAGGGGCTGGCGACTAGAACCAAGGCGTAAAATCATAGTAAAAAGGGAAGGCATTGCCTTAATAAAGTAAACAAGCACCTCAGAGTAACAAACGGAAGTAAAGCAGTACACAAAACTAGAACAACTGTGCTGAAGTAAAGGGGCCCGAAATACAAGCCCAACTGTAAAGTAAAGTACAACTCGAAAGGGAAAACAGCAACTGAAAGTACAAGTGGCTCCTGGGACGTCCTCCTCGATTCCTACCTGAAGGGTAGGTACAGATGGCTCAGCTCCGGGATCGTCCACCACGGATCCTACCTGAAGGGTAGGTACAGATAGCTCCACAACTCCTCGGGTCCAACTGTCCGCTCCGAACACGTCCCGCTCAGTGGTCCTCCTCCGGGTACCGACCTACTCCGTAAGCCTCAACCGCAGTCAGCGCTGTCCGTCATCTGCAACCAACACAACGAAGTGTGGGCATAGCCCGTGCAGGGGTGAGTATAAGATACTCAGTAGGGACCCCGAGACCCCCCGAAGTTCTCCTGAAATCCACAAAAAGAGTAAACAGTAAATCCACACAGGATAACAGTACAAGTACACACAGTTTATAACAAGTTTATGAAATCAACGGATAACTATTACCCAGGTATATGCCCATACATATACCTAAGTTATCAAGCGACCCATCTCAATCATTAGGAAACACAAAGATCATTGACTCAGCTCAAACCAGGATTTTCATTATCGAAACCGTAAATGTTGAAGAGCCCCATCTCTATAGTGTACAGTGGTCCTGTCACGACTCCGAGGCCGCCGCTCACTAACCTGAGACTGCTGAGGTACCTCTCCTGTCGAGTACTGCGGGTTTGCGGCCAACTACCGGGCGCTCCGTCCGTTGAGGGTTTGTCGCCAAATACCGGGCGCTCACCCAAATAGCCTACTGAGATACTCCTCCTGTCGAGTACCTCGGGTTTGCTGCCAACTACCAGGCGCTCCGTCCGCCGTGGGTCTGCCGCCAAATACCGGGCGCTCCATCCACTGGGCTAGTCAACTCACTCCAAGTCGAGTCGGTCAAGCAGTCATCAGGTCTTAGCTGGCTACACGGTCTCCGTACTCTGTACGCTCGTCTCCGGGAGGGTCCGCTCCACGAGCTACAGGTCGATACTCCAAGTATCACAAAGTCTCGCAAAGATGTATCTCAAAATACCGTCTTGTCACAGGGGTCTCAACGCAACAGACGGCGTGTCGATCGGACGCCCGGTCTGTGAGTTATTAGCCTTTTCGTCCCAGGGGCCCGGTTGGTTTCGTGAGCGAACCATTCCCGGCCGTATCACAACTGTACCCCGAACTCTCGCAGTGTATTCTCAAAGGGACCGTTACTCAACGTAATCACCATCGCGGGTCTGTCGCTACACCCAAGCGCACACACTCCGTAGAGTATCGCGGGTCCGCCGCTACAACCAAGTGCTCCATCGCCAAGGGTCTGCTGCTGCATCCAAGCGCACCACTACTGTCAAGTACCACGGGTCCGCCGCTACACCCAAACGCTCCACCGCCCAAGGTAAACAGAAGATTCAGCTCACACAGGTTCGGTAGCACTGTTCCACGTAGGATCGCTGAGTGCTGTAGTCGTCGTCGTCGAAACCACACAGGATCTCTGTACTGTCGTCGTTGCAGTCACAGTAGCAGTCGTAGCAGTAACAGTCGCAGCCAGCACTAGAGTTCCCGCACACAGCAAGCTCGTTCGGAGGGTCCGCTCCACAAGCCGAGAGGCTGATACATCAACTGTCACGAAGACCGGAGTTGATGTATCCAAAAGTTCCGTATCGTCAACAGGAACTCAACGCAACAGACGGCGCGTCGATCGGACGCCCGGTCTGAGAGTTATTGGCATTTTTGTCTCCGGGGCCCGGTTGGTTTTTAAGGCAAAACCAACCCGACCGTACTCCACCTGCGTCCAAACCTCGGGCGGAGTATGCCAAAAGATCCGTCTCACTAAGAGGAACACAACGCGACTGATGGCGCGTCAATCAGACATTCGTGGCTCAAGATATGAGCGTTTCCGCTCCGAAGGCCCGGTTGGTTTCGTGAACGAACCAACCCGGCCGAACTCAAAGTAATCCGAAACCTTGAGTGCGATATACTGAAACGACCGTCTCGATCCAAGGATCGCGTTGCCGCAGACGGTTCGTCGTTCGGAGGTCCGAGGCTCAATATAAGGCCAAGAGACCGAAACTGGTCCGAAACGGGGGGTCCGGGTCCGGGCCGACCCGGCCCGACCCCCCCCCCCCCCCCCCCGGGTCGGCCCGACCCGGGTCCGACAGAACCGGGTCGGACCGACCCGGTCCGCTGGACCCGGCCCGGCTGGTGGCGGCGCGGCCGGCCAGCGGCGGCGCAGTCCGGCCATCGGCGGCGGCGCGGTCAGCGCGCCGCGCATGTGCCGCACGCGGGGGGGGGGGGGGTGAAACCCCCCCCCCCTTTTTCCGGATCTCGGCCGGCCAAAGGCCGGCCGTTTCTTTACACACGCGGGACCCGCGGGTCCCGCCTCCTGTCCAAAGCGGCGGCCGGCGCGGCCGGCCGCCTTCTCTTCTCCGCCGCGGCTCCTCCTCGGTTTCTGGCGGCCGGCGAGGCCGGCCGCCCCTGGTTGTTCCGCCGCGGCCGTAGGGCCGCGGCCCACCCGATCTCCGGCGCCGGCAAGGCCGGCGCCCCTGGCTGCTCCGCCGCGGCCATAGGGCCGCGGCCCTTCCTGATTCCCGGTGGCCGGCGAGGCCGGCCGGCGTGGCCGGCCGCCTCTTGGTGTTTCGCCGTGGCCGTCCAGCCGCGGTTCTTCTTTTTCCGCCGGTGGCCGGTTTTCCGGCCGCCCTTCTTGTTCGGTCCTTGTAAGATTTTCGTAGCGTAACGACGTCGCGCCCCACCGCCACGGCCCGACTCCGGCCGCGGTCTCATCCGTTCTCAAAGGCGCGGCATTATAGCGTCGCGGTTCTTCGTCGTGACCCAATCTGGCCTTAAATAATTCTTTTCGCGCGGTGCAATGGTACCGCGTTACCCCGCTTCAAACCATAATAAAACTAAACCACAATGGAAGAGGATCGACCGTGTTTGTGCGGACCGGCCTCCTCCCGTTAGTTTGATATCAAGTGGCTTAGAAATACTTGAGGGATGTCAAATAAAATGTAAACAACGAACTCAAGAACCCCTACCTCGATAGTCGCACGTTGACGTAGTCGTGGAATATCGGTGTCGATTCCTTTGACGTCGAAGGAAGAGTCGTTGTCAATGGCGTTCATCGCGGGAAACCGTCGCGGAAGAGATGATGCGGAAGAAGAACGTCACGTCGTGGATTTGGCGTCGCGGAAGAACCGTGTTCTTCGGCGAAGAAGTTCTTCGTTGAAGAACGACTTTCTTCGTGTTCTTCGTCAAAGTTTGAAGAAGAAGGGAAAGCTCTCAAATTCTCTCAAGAAACAAAGGAACTAACCAAAAAAAATTAATAAATTAAGCTCATACTTAATTTATTAACACAACACCAACCTTTGAAATTCAAGAGTTTGAATTTCAAAACTTTAATTAAACTCACTTATTAATGACATAAGTTATAACCTAAGTTTACATCATTAATTGTGAGTGAGGGGGGTTAGAGGATATGAAGGGGTGGAGTTCGTGTGGGCCCCACCACCCTCTTAACCTCCCAAGGGAAGTTGGGTTGTCACCCAACTTCCACCCAAAGGATAAAAACAGTTAAGGAAGATAAAAATAAAAATTGAAGTTAAATTTTTATTTTAACATTCACAATTTTATTTTTACAACTCCCCTCGTGTAAACGCAACTTTGGGAAAGGTCTCCTTAAGCGATTATCGGCGCTATGAGTTCATCGGTGTCCTCAGATTTCAATTCCGAGCACCGGATCAAAAGTTAGTAAAACCCGCTCGTTCGTTCACTGAACGTACCCGAGCCAAACTTCGGAAAATGATTCCGGGCACTCCGGGCCTCGGAATCAGGTGCCGTCTGAAACCACGCTCTTGTAAAATTCTAAAAAAAATTAAGAAAAAAATTTCCCTTGAATTTTACGGGTCTTTACATTACTCCCACCTTAGGGATTTACGTCCCCATAAAGCTTCAACTCACACTTAAGGGAAACAAGGTAGTACTGAGCACGCAACTGAGCTTTACGCTCCCATATGATCACCTGATGATCTCGTGCTACCCGAGAAGCACCCCAGAGGAAGAAACCGTTCACGTAGAACCTTCTCCTGTCGATCCTCGATCTCTACTAGAACCTCTGTGCTTGTCGCCCTGTCATCGACGTCCAACTCCCTGGGGTCGATGACGTGTGAAGAAACATACACGTATCTCCACAGCTGAGACACGTGGTGGACATTATGCACCCGGTGCGACTGAGGTGGTAGGGTCAAGCGGTAAACCTCCTCGCCTACCCTGCTGAAGATCAAAAGGGTCCATCGAACTTTGGAGATAACATGCCGCCTCGGCCACATCTATGAAACCTCATCGGGTTGAGACCGTATAAGAACGTGTTCGTCACCCTCGAACTCAAGAGGTTTCCCTTTTTAGGTTAGAACTGAAACTAAAAACTCCTGCTGCCACAAGGGTAGGGTTGACCAACTCAAGAGTGATCGGTCACACCCTCTTATGCCTGAGTTTAACATGTGCTGCCCAGGGTTTCATTTTCGCCGACCAAGGAAAACCCATTCCGACGTTTGCCTAAAACAGTCAATCGGGGTATGATTTGTGAATCAAAACCATACCCAGATCAACATCGTAAGGCCTCTACGCTGCCACCAAGAGATTCCAACCGAAACTCTCGCCTCGAGGTCAAATCACACCGTCGGCGTAAGTGTGATTATCGAGTCTCCTCCCAAAGGTATCTCCAGACGTGAGGGTCAAGTCTACGGCTTACCCGGAACCTCTAGGTCTGGGACATGATTCGTGGAAGGGTAGAATGATTGGTTCCTATGTCTATAGATATGGAAGCACGTAGTAGACATAATTCGTACCCCGAATCATTCTTAGAGCTCCTGGGTCACACTCCTTGACCGCAATGCAGCTATTCTCCTCCCCATCCCTCCTGCTCCCTGAGCCTGGCGGGGACTACTAAGTCGGGTGGTCGTAACATGTCGATATGTACACCACCACATGCTGCTCTCCAAGCTCCGCTTCCACGTCTGCTACCCTGCAGATTCATCTGTCCTTAGCACTTCCTCCTCCTGAAACATTTTACACGCCCGAGTCTCTGAGACTGGCGCTAGTTTCCTGCCTTTCACTGCTAACGTTCACAACCACAAATGTTCTCTCTAGCATCCTAGCATAGGTAGGAAATGCATAGAGGAAAATTAATGGTTCGGATGTCCTTTAGACACACTTCGCTCAGAAGTTCGAGTCTAAAGAACTAATCACAACGTAACCAACGAGTACCAAGATTGATTGGTAAGCCACGTTGTGTAACACCCGAGACTTTTATGTTATATAAACCATCAAAGGAATCTTTTTCTACACAACACTTGCTTGGCTTGCTTTGCACGCAATCACGACCTTCCTCGATAGCTTGCGTCGTACGCAATACCGAGTTTCACTAAACAACAATATGCTATTAAAACTAGCCGTTATGAATAGTAATAACCACTTTTTGAAATTTTATAAATTTTATTTTTCAAAATGGACTTCATTTTTGGACTCAGAATATCAAAATTAGCCTAGGGTGAAATTTTGGTATTTTTCTGAAAACTTTCAATTTTTGATGAATAGTGAAACCACTAAGTGGTAGGTTAAAAACTGAATTTTGCATAAAACTTAATTTTACCGCTTCTATGAATGGAATTTCAAAAATCCGAGAGACACGGTTAATATCAAGGACTAAAATGTGGTTCAATGAGATGAAAATAATTTTTTGGTGAATAGTAACTTTTTACTATTTTTACCGCGGTTAATAGTAAATAGGGTAACTAAGGGTAAATATGATATTAATATTACCCTAACACATGTCCTAACTCTATTGGACAAGTGTAATTCGACCAAAAACAAACTTAGGAATAAAATATGACCATTTAGGCCCACTTGGATTAGATTAGGACATTTATTATTAATTTATTTAAAGAAGGGTTAAAATAGTTAACATCAAAGTTTAATAAGTAAATGATTTTTAATATAGGGTTATACATAAGATAAATTCGATTGTAAATATTCATTAGAAAGCTAAAAAGATTTCCTACATGATGGTATTTTATTTGTAATTTTTAGACATCAAATAATTTAATTTATTTATGACACAAAGATGATGCAGTAATTATCTTATTAATGAAATATTGACAAAATTGATAATATAAATACCAAAATAAATGTAATTTGAGACTTTTTATGAATTCCACTAATTTTATAGGTTACTATGATATATTAGTATTGATTTAATTAACTTGGTTCGAACATATAATTCTGTTATGACTTTGACAAAAATCATATATCAAATAGTGTCAAAATTGACACAAAATAGTTTTTAAATCAAATATTATATTATTAATTGTTATTTTATTCCTAAAAATATAAGGTTCGGCCAAATGACTTAGATAAGGATATATATATTAATAATAAACAATTTGGGGTTCGTTTGGCATGTTATAGTAAGAGAAAATAAAAAGACACGGTAAAAGTTAAATTAATTAACTTAGAGATAAATCTAATTGATAAGGTTAAAATAATACCCTAAACTTGTCTAAATCCTATTGGTTGATAGGATTTCGACCCATCCCCACTTTAGCTTCGAAATAAGACCCTTTGGAACCATTATAAACCGATTTTGACTTTAATATGAAATAATATTTTGAGATATTCCTAAGGTGCCCCTCTCCTCCCTTATAAAAGGGCACCTCCTCCCCCTCCTCCTCACACCAATTTGAGCACTCAAGCTCGGCCAACCCCTGCCATTTTCCCTTCTCCACTTCTTTAGAATAATCCTAGAGGTCCTGGTCTTCTCCAAAGACCAATCTTAGTTCCTTAAGTGGAGGATTCAAAAAGGCGTTCCAAAGAAGAGGTAATATCCATTACCGATCTTTTCAATTTCTTTCTTCTTCAACTTCTTCTTCTTTAGTTGTTTCATGATAAAGTAATAACATCAGTATTACTTACATACTGATATGTTATTATAAATATGAAACAACCCTAATTCACCTTCTATCCATCCTACGGAAAAATGAAATCACCGCGCGTGCGTACGTACGGAATACCGTCTCCACGCCGTGGTGTAATCTATTTTCCACCATCACCTTACAAGGATGGGTATAATGGTGTAATCAGTAACTATATAAGATTATTATTAAGTAATATTGATACTGAAATAATATATATATATATACTCCAATACAATTCCACGATCATAGGAACGATATCATCACTCGTGCGTACGTACGGAATACCGTCTCCACGATGTGATGCGACTCGTTCTACATGATCTTCATTTCATAATGATTATATAAATGAATTGAATGAATGAATATGGTATATACTACACTAATACCATTCTGGAAATGAATTATCTATAACCTAAAGATAGGAATAAGAATTTATTCGACAAAACACGCATAAGAACAAAAAGTTATAAAGACCCGAGTAACAAGTAACAATGAAATATTACTAACAAGAAGCTAATAATATGACCATATATGATCTCATATCAATATGTATGATTCTGGAATAAGTCAATAACATTATTTAAACCATTATACAGGAGCTTCGGACACGAACAAAGCAAATCGGACCTAAGGTAAGGGAAATATCACAATCTCATTTTTATCCGAGATTGTTTATTCGTAAGTATTTACTGGGGTGTATTTTATCATCCACATCCATGTTCCCTCGATATGTAATATTATTTCATTCCTTCTAAAATAGTTTATATCCAATTTTACCCTTCGGTATGTTTTTTGTAAAAGATATGAAAGGAATCTTTTGTCGTTTTTCGTACGAGGTACTTTTTGACTTTTCCGACAAAAGTTAGAAGAATGTTTTTTTAACTTATACGGCATGAATGGATTTTTAAAACATTACTTCAAAGAATCTTCCTTTACAAGTTTTCAAGTTTATTTTTAATCAACTTCTTTTATTTTAACTTTGTATGACATGTTATGAAAGGAAAAATGTTTTTGAAGAAGAAAGGATATTTTCCTCAAGAATTCAATTCAAGTGTTTTATCAAAATTATTTTCCATCTAAGATAATAAAGGGTTCTGTTTCTATCCATATTTTTACATTGGTTTGACTATGTTGTGATGGAATTATGTTTATGAATTCCTTTATCATATATGAATTGATTTATGATGTCATGATGTTTCAAGAATCCCATTTTTGTTATATGTGTTATGCGATGATGTATGTTTTATGATTATGTGGCACACACAAGAAAGGATTCATTATAAGATGGGTGGGACCTATATCTCCCTCCAATGCATTGGGTAATGATTTTATATCTCATGAGATAGACATGGCTGGAACGGAAGGTTATTTCGGTTCAGTGATACAGGACTGAAACGAGGAGTGAACTCGGTTCAGAAAGGGACGTTGTCCACTAAGATAGTCTTGGCAATGAGTCATGACTAACAAGAAATGATTTTCCATGATTATGTGTTCATGCCACAAAGATTCAAGTTTTATGTTATGATTATGGGGATCTCATTTTCACTTCTATGATTTATTCCATGTTAAGATATTATGATCTCTTTTGCAGGTTTTAATTTTCAAAAAGATATGATATGATTTTTATTTCCTTTATTTGCCCTTGCTGAGCATTTGAGCTCACCCTTTTATGTTTTCTTTTCCCCAGGCCAGGAAGATGGATATTAAGTAGAATATGCTAAAAGGGACCCTAGATATGATGAAATAAATGGGAGACACTGTAGAAGATTTATGAACCAGTTGTTTATGTTTCCCAGTTTCTAAAGACACTATACCTATACGGTCCTTTGTGGTTTTTTCATATGTTGTAATAAGTGTGATTCAATTTTGAAGTATTAACAATGTATGTAAAGTGTGGGTCGTTACAGTTGGTATCAGAGGCAAAGGAGGTAGGAATGTATCTGATCCTTGGGAACTCTCACATGTGAGCGTTGGACGAAGCATGGCTCTCCGCCCAAGGGCTTCATGAGGAAATGGCTGCCACTGGGGATGGTGGTGTGTCCCGCCCAGGGGGTGTAGCCGCCCATGGAGTGCCCTGATAGGTATCAATTATAGTCCACTGGAAGTAATTCCAGACCGCTACAGTTGGTATCAGAGGAAAGGTATAGTCAACCTTTGGAAACTAGGATGTGAAAGCCTTAGTAAGAACCCTAAGGATAAGTCTAAGCATAGAACACAATCTTAGTGTTTTAGAAATGGCCTTGAATAACCTAGGATAAGACCTTAAGCATGAAAATTTTATTCTTGAATTATGTGGTTTCCTATTATAATTAGTGTTGCTCACACTATTCTTCTTGGTTTTAGTCAATGGCTGGAACCCGAAGGAACCGTGTTAATGCGGAATACGATGGGCAATGCAATGATTGTCCCCCTGAGCAACCAAACGATATGGGAGCTGGAATGCAAAATCTTGTAGCCATGCTCACACAACTTTCTCAAGCTATGAATCATGCAGGATTTCCAAACGAACAAAGGAGGGAGCAACATTCTGTTGAATCCTTCATGAGGCAGCGTCCACCATCTTTCAGCGGGTCTACTGATCCATTAGTTGCTGAACAATGGATTAGTACTACTGAAAAGATATTTTCAGTTCTTCAATGTTCTGAGCATGATAAAGTCATCCTAGCAGTGTATCGTTTGGAAGGAGATGCGGATCAATGGTGGAATCTTGTTAAGAATACGAGGCAAAGGGATGAAAATGAGTCTATGGAATGGGACGAGTTCAAGAACTTATTTTTCAATAAGTACTTCCCTCGTATTCTCCGAACAAAGATGGAGAAAGAGTTCCTTGAACTGAAGCAAAGGGATGATGAATCTGTTGGTACCTATGAAGCAAATTTTACCAGACTTGCAAGGTACGCTTCTGGTATTATTATCCAACCTGAGAGTAAGATCGATCGATTCTTTAGTGGGTTAAAACCAAGTCTTCGAAGGGCGTTAGCCATAAGGGACTTCAATAGCTACGAGGAAATCGTTCGATGTGCTCTCAAAGTCGAGATGGAGATTGGAGTAACCCATCAGTCACATGGGTTTGATAAGAAGAGGAAGATGGAATTCAAAGAAAAATCTAAAGAGCACACGGAAAAGAAGATGAACTTTCCCTTATGCTCAAAGTGTGGAAAGAAACATGGAGGGAGTTGTCTTAAAGGGACAAGTAAATGTTTTAAATGTGGAAAGGAAGGTCATCGGGCATTTGAATGCCGTGATAATGGGAAGAAGATGTCTAATGATGCAAACAATGGAAGGGATACACAGAATGAACCTGCTACACTTCAATGTTTCAAGTGCAAGGAGATGGGGCATTATGCCAATCAATGCCCAAATCTAAGGGTTGATGATGATGGTCGACGTCAACAAACTCTTAAGGCTAAAGAAAAAGGAAAGTCACATGCAATTTCTATCAGCGATGTGGAGTACAATAACGATGTGGTGAAAGGTACACTTACCATCCACTCTAAAGTAGAAAATGTTTTATTTGATTCTGGATCCACCCACTCTTTTATTTCTGAAAAATTTTCTAAGGGTATCACCGTAATACCTCAACAATTAGATGTTGAGTTAGCTGTGACAACACCTAATGGCACATCAATCGCATCAGAAGTTTATAATTCTTCTCCGATCAAAGTTTGTGGGAAAGTGCTTCCTGCAAATCTTGTGATCCTTCCTTTAGTGGAATTTGATGTGATTCTTGGCATGGATTGGCTTTCTCTACATGGAGCTCATATCAATTGCCAAAGAAGGGAAGTCACATTTCATATTCCAGATCAACCTACGATCGTCTATCAATGCAAGGATGAACATAACCTTCCAGTGGAAATTTCTTCCATCTTATCGGTATTGATTCCACTAAATGAAGGTTATTTATCTCAAATAGTTGGTGAGAAACTCACGATTAAGAATATGCCCATTGTACGGGAGTTTGATGATGTCTTTCCGGAGGAATTACCAGGTCTTCCACCAAATCGTGAAGTTGAGTTTTCAATAGAACTCGTACCGGGTGCTTTGCCTATTTCAAAGACACCTTATAGAATGGCCCCAATTGAGTTGCAGGAATTGAAGAAACAAATCCAAGAGAATATTGATAAGGGATTCATACGCCCTAGTGTGTCACCTTGGGGAGCACCTGTTCTATTTTTTAAGAAGAAAGATGGATCAATGAGACTCTGCATTGATTATCGAGAACTTAACAAGATCACTATCAAGAACAAATATCCTCCCCCACGCATTGATGACTTATTTGACCAACTACGCGGAGCTCAATACTTTTCCAAGATTGATCTTCGTTCAGGGTATCATCAATTAAGGGTCAAAAGGGAGGATATACCAAAGACGGCTTTCCGTACAAGGTATGGACACTATGAATTTATAGTGATTCCATTTGGTCTTACTAATGCCCCTGCTATCTTCATGGATCTAATGAATAGAGTCTTTAGAGACTATCTTGATCAATTTGTGGTAGTCTTTATAGACGATATTCTTGTCTATTCAAAGAGAAAGGAAGAGCATGAAGATCACTTGAGAATTATATTGAAGACCCTGAGAAAAGAGAAGCTTTATGCCAAATTTACCAAGTGTGAATTTTGGCTTCAAAAAGTTGCATTTTTTGGTCATATAATCTCAAAAGAGGGGATATCTGTGGATCCAGTAAAAACAGAGGTTATCGAAAGATGGTCAAGACCAACAACAGTAACTGAGATCCGAAGTTTTCTTGGTTTGGCTGGATATTATCGACGTTTTGTAAAAGATTTTTCACGATTATCTAATCCACTCACCAAGTTGACTCGGAAAGGAGTTAAGTTTGTCTGGACAGAGGAATGTGAAGAGAATTTCAAGGAGTTGAAAAGAAGGTTATCCAGTGCACCTGTGCTCACACTGCCTTGTAGTGGAGAAAGGTTTGTGATCTATAGTGATGCATCCAAGAAGGGATTGGGGTGTGTTCTTATGAAAAATGATATGGTGATAGCTTATGCCTCACGACAGTTGAAAATCCATGAGCAAAATTACCGAACACATGATTTGGAGTTGGCTGCGGTAATCTTTGCATTAAAGATTTGGAGGCATTACCTTTATGGTGAAAGGTGTGATATTTATACTGATCATAAAAGTTTAAAGTATATTTTCACACAAAAGGAGCTGAATATGCGCCAAAGAAGATGGTTGGAGCTGATTAAGGATTATGACTGCTCAATCCATTACCACCCTGGGAAAGCAAACAAGGTGGCAGATGCATTAAGTCGACAAGACCATGCTAGTTTATCCATGATGAGGATCACAAAAGATCCAATATTTATGGATTTACAAAGGATGGATCTTGGAATTATAATGGAAGGGGAAAAATCTTATCTTTCTCAAATGAATGTTCAACCATCTATACATGTGAAGATTAAAGAGGCACAGAAAGAAGATGTCGAGTTACAAAAGAAGGTGAGAAATGTTCCTGAATTCAACCTTTATTGTGATGGGATAATAAAGTTCAGGAATCGGGTTTGTGTTCCTCCCAACCCCGAATTAAAGAAAGATCTGCTGGATGAGGCTCATAGTTCTTCATTCTATATTCATCCTGGAAGCACGAAGATGTATAGGGACCTGAAAGAGTACTTCTGGTGGGATGGCATGAAAAGAGATGTTGCTGAATATGTCTCTCGATGCTTGGTTTGTCAACAAGTTAAAGCTGAGAGACAGAAGTCTAAGGGGATGTTACAACCATTACCCATACCCGAATGGAAATGGGAAAACATCACTATGGACTTTGTCACAGGACTTCCTAAAACATCCAAAGGCAATAATGCTATCTGGGTCATAGTTGATCGTCTTACAAAGTCTGGACACTTCATTGCTATTAGAGAGGATTTCTCTCTAGATCAGCTTGCCAGGATATATGTAAAGGAAGTGGTAAGATTGCATGGAGTACCACTTTCTATTATATCTGATCGGGATCCGAGATTTACCTCGAAGTTCTGGCGAAGTCTTCAGCATACTCTGGATACAGAGTTGAGTTTCAGCACTGCTTATCATCCCCAGAAAGACGGTCAGTCTGAGAGAACAATTCAAACCCTAGAAGATATGTTGAGAGCTTGATCTATGGATTTCAAAGGAGGTTGGGATCAACACCTACCTTTGGTGGAATTTTCTTATAATAATAGCTTTCACTCTAGTATTCAGATGGCTCCTTATGAAGCTCTCTATGGAAAGAAATGCAGGACTCCAACTTGCTGGGATGAAGTTGGGGAAAGAAAGCTATTAGGACCTGATCTCGTTGATGAAATGGAAGAAAAGGTCAGATCTATTCAACAACACATAAGAGCAGCTCAGAGTCGACAGAAAAGTTATGTCGACAACCGAAGAAAAGACCTAGAGTTTGAAGTGGGTGATAAAGTGTTCTTACGAATATCTCCCTGGAAGAGGGTTATGAGATTTGGAAAGAAGGGGAAGTTGAGCCCTAGATATATCGGTCCTTTCGAAATACTGGATCGTGTTGGGAAGGTAGCTTACCGATTGGCGCTTCCACCGAATCTCTCTCAAGTTCACGATGTTTTCCATGTATCTCTCCTGAGAAAGTACATACCAGATCCTTCACATGTACTCAGCTCAGAAGTTGTACCGCTGGAGCAAGATCTTTCTTATGAAGAACAGCTGATAGAGATTCTGGATCGTAGCGAAAAAGTCCTACGAAACAAGACCACTCGCTTGGTGAAAGTTTTATGGAGGAACCATCAACTTGAAGAAGCTACATGGGAGCTTGAGGATATGATGAGGGAGAAGTATCCTCATTTGTTTGTTACAAAGTGACGAATTTTGAGGGCGAAATTCTTTTTAAGTGGGGTAGAATGTAACACCCGAGACTTTTATGTTATATAAACCATCAAAGGAATCTTTTTCTACACAACACTTGCTTGGCTTGCTTTGCACGCAATCGCGACCTTCCTCGATAGCTTGCGTCGTACGCAATACCGAGTTTCACTAAACAACAATATGCTATTAAAACTAGCCGTTATGAATAGTAATAACCACTTTTTGAAATTTTATAAATTTTATTTTTCAAAATGGACTTCATTTTTGGACTCAGAATATCGAAATTAGCCTAGGGTGAAATTTTGGTATTTTTCTGAAAACTTTCAATTTTTGATGAATAGTGAAACCACTAAGTGGTAGGTTAAAAACTGAATTTTGCATAAAACTTAATTTTACCGCTTCTATGAATGGAATTTCAAAAATCCGAGAGACACGGTTAATATCAAGGACTAAAATGTGGTTCAATGAGATGAAAATAATTTTTTGGTGAATAGTAACTTTTTACTATTTTTACCGCGGTTAATAGTAAATAGGGTAACTAAGGGTAAATATGATATTAATATTACCCTAACACATGTCCTAACTCTATTGGACAAGTGTAATTCGACCAAAAACAAACTTAGGAATAAAATATGACCATTTAGGCCCACTTGGATTAGATTAGGACATTTATTATTAATTTATTTAAAGAAGGGTTAAAATAGTTAAAATCAAAGTTTAATAAGTAAATGATTTTTAATATAGGGTTATACATAAGATAAATTCGATTGTAAATATTCATTAGAAAGATAAAAAGATTTCCTACATGATGGTATTTTATTTGTAATTTTTAGACATCAAATAATTTAATTTATTTATGACACAAAGATGATGCAGTAATTATCTTATTAATGAAATATTGACAAAATTGATAATATAAATACCAAAATAAATGTAATTTGAGACTTTTTATGAATTCCACTAATTTTCTAGGTTACTATGATATATTAGTATTGATTTAATCAACTTGGTTCGAACATATAATTCTGTTATGACTTTGACAAAAATCATATATCAAATAGTGTCAAAATTGACACAAAATAGTTTTTAAATCAAATATTATATTATTAATTGTTATTTTATTCCTAAAAATCTAAGGTTCGGCCAAATGACTTAGATAAGGATATATATATTAATAATAAACAATTTGGGGTTCGTTTGGCATGTTATAGTAAGAGAAAACAAAAAGACATGGTAAAAGTTAAATTAATTAACTTAGAGTTAAATCTAATTGATAAGGTTAAAATAATACCCTAAACTTGTATAAATCCTATTGGTTGAGAGGATTTCGACCCATCCCCACTTTAGCTTCGAAATAATACCCTTTGGAACCATTATAAACCGATTTTGACTTTAATATAAAATAATATTTTGAGATATTCCTAAGGTGCCCCTCTCCTCCCTTATAAAAGGGCACCTCCTCCCCCTCCTCCTCACACCAATTTGAGCACTCAAGCTCGGACAACCCCTGCCATTTTCCCTTCTCCACTTCCCTAGAATAATCCTAGAGGTCCTGGTCTTCTCCAAAGACCAATCTTAGTTCCTTAAGTGGAGGATTCAAAAAGGCGTTCCAAAGAAGAGGTAATATCCATTACCGATCTTTTCAATTTCTTTCTTCTTCAACTTCTTCTTCTTTAGTTGTTTCATGATAAAGTAATAACATCAGTATTACTTACATACTGATATGTTATTATAAATATGAAACAACCCTAATTCACCTTCTATCCATCCTACGGAAAAATGAAATCACCGCGCGTGCGTACGTACGGAATACCGTCTCCACGCCGTGGTGTAATCTATTTTCCACCATCACCTTACAAGGATGGGTATAATGGTGTAATCAGTAACTATATATGATTATTATTAAGTAATATTGATACTGAAATAATATATATATATACTCCAATATAATTCCACGATCATAGGAACGATATCATCACTCGTGCGTACGTACGGAATACCGTCTCCACGATGTGATGCGACTCGTTCTACATGATCTTCATTTCATAATGATTATATAAATGAATTGAATGAATGAATATGGTATATACTACACTAATACCATTCTGGAAATGAATAATCTATAACCTAAAGATAAGAATAAGAATTTATTCGACAAAACACGCATAAGAACAAAAAGTTATAAAGACCCGAGTAACAAGTAACAATGAAATATTACTAACAAGAAGCTAATAATATGACCATATATGATCTCATATCAATATTTATGATTCTGGAATAAGTCAATAACATTATTTAAACCATTATACAGGAGCTTCGGACACAAACAAAGCAAATCGGACCTAAGGTAAGGGAAATATCACAATCTCATTTTTATCCGAGATTGTTTATTCGTAAGTATTTACTGGGGTGTATTTTATCATCCACATCCATGTTCCCTCGATATGTAATATTATTTCCTTCCTTCTACAATAGTTTATATCCAATTTTACCCTTCGGTAAGTTTTTTGTAAAAGATATGAAAGGAATCTTTTGTCGTTTTTCGTACGAGGTACTTTTTGACTTTTCCGACAAAAGTTAGAAGAATGTTTTTTTTAACTTATTCGACATGAATGGATTTTTAAAACATTACTTCAAAGAAGCTTCATTTACAAGTTTTCAAGTTTATTTTTAATCAACTTCTTTTATTTTAAAGTTGTATGACATGTTATGAAAGGAAAAATGTTTTTGAAGAAGAAAGGATATTTTCCTCAAGAATTCAATTCAAGTGTTTTATGAAAATTATTTTCCATCTAAGATAATAAAGGGTTCTGTTTCTATCCATATTTTTACATTGGTTTGACTATGTTGTGATGGAATTATGTTTATGAATTCCTTTATCATATATGAATTGATTTATGATATCATGATGTTTCAAGAATCCCATTTTTGTTATATGTGTTATGCGATGATGTATGTTTTATGATTATGTGGCACACATAAGAAAGGATTCATTATAATATGGGTGGGACCTATATCTCCCTCCAATGCAATGGGTAATGATTTTATATCTCATGAGATAGACATGGCTGGAACGGAAGGTTATTTCGGTTCAGTGATACAGGACTGAAACGAGGAGTGAACTCGGTTCCGAAAGGGACTTTGTCCACTAAGATAGTCTTGGCAATGAGTCATGACTAACAAGAAATGATTTTCCATGATTATGTGTGCATGCCACAAAGATTCAAGTTTTATGTTATGATTATGGGGATCTCATTTTCACTTCTATGATTTATTCCATGTTAAGATATTATGATCTCTTTTGCAGGTTTTAATTTTCAAAAAGATATGATATGATTTTTATTTCCTTTATTTGCCCTTGCTGAGCATTTGAGCTCACCCTTTTATGTTTTTTTCCCCAGGCCAGGAAGATGGATATTAAGTAGAATATTCTAAAAGGGACACTAGATATGATGAAATAAATGGGATACACTGTAGAAGATTTATGAACCAGTTGTTTATGTTTCCCAGTTTCTAAAGACACTATACCTATACGGTCCTTTGTGGTTTTGTCATATGTTGTAATAAGTGTGATTCAATTTTGAAGTATTAACAATGTATGTAAAGTGTGGGTCGTTACACGTTGAGTGCTCTGCTTCCGACATGTCGTACTGTCGAAGCTGTATTAGCTCCAGAAAACTCACAACCACCTCCTCAAGCCAGTCCTCAGCCGCCTACGAGTCAGGATCACCTCGAAACTTGAGGGATATCTGGTGGTAAAACATATGTAAGGCACTAAGCCTGTGAGTCTCTACTAGTATCCAAGCTAGGCGTAGAACTCTAGAAATCGCCTCCATCCAGTCCACTGCTGCCTGGGAAATCTGTCTCGCCTCGTATCCTCAGAGGCCTCTACTGCTGGAACTCGTGCATCGCGCTCTGCTAGCGTGCACCGTCAGCTAGTGGCATCTGCTGCCTAACGGGTGGTGGTGCTGCTGGTACACCACCCGAAGGTGCCAACACTGAAAAAAGGGTCCTGCAATGGAGTCTCGCTGCTCGGTGGGCCATCATCGAGAACTCTCTCGGAACTCCAGCTAACCATCTGCATGGTGACATCCTGAACAGTTGTGTCATGGTCAACGATTTATACCAGGTGAGCTGACCTGGTTTGAGCTGACTTTAAACCTTTTGGGAAACACACACGCAATCAGTGTTTTCATGCATTAAGTCGGAAATCAGAAGTCAGGGTCCTGGTGTACGGATACGTCGGCCGCCGCACCAACACTGGACTCCCTGGACTGATAAGCACACTCAATACACTAAATACTATTGCTTCACATAGAAAAAAGATCAGAGTCTGCGGTAGAACCGACCCCCTCTGATACCAATTTGTCACGACCCGCCTTCGGGGCCCGTGCCGTGACTACCCCAAGCCCGCCTTCCATAGGCCAGGGGCTGGAGACTAGCACCAAGGCTTAAAATCATAGTAAAAAGGGAAGGCATTGCCTTAATAAAGTAAACAAGCACCTCAGAGTAACAAACGGAAGTAAAGCAGTACACAAAACTAGAACAACTGTGCTGAAGTAAAGGGGCCGGAAATACAAGCCCAACTGTAAAGTAAAGTACAACTCGAAAGGGAAAACAGCAACTGAAAGTACAAGCGGCTCCTGGGACGTCCTCCTCGATTCCTACCTGAAGGGTAGGTACAGATGGCTCAGCTCCTGGATCGTCCACCACGGATCCTACCTGAAGGGTAGGTACAGATAGCTCCACAACTCCTCGGGTCCAACTGTCCACTCCGAACACGTCCCGCTCAGTGGTCCTCCTCCGGGTACCGACCTACTCCGTAAGCCTCAACCGCAGTCAGCGCTGTCCATCGTCTGCAACCAACACAACGAAGTGCGGGCATAGCCCGTGCAGGGGTGAGTATAAGATACTCAGTAGGGACCCCGATACCCCCTGAAGGTCTCCTGAAATCCACAAAAAGAGTAAATAGTAAATCCACACAGGATAACAGTACAAGTACACACAGTTTATAATAAGTTTATGAAATCAACAGATAACTATTACCCAGGTATATGCCCATACATATACCTAAGTTATCAAGCGACCCATCTCAATCATTAGGAAACACAAAGATCATTGACTCAGCTCAAACCAGGATTTTCATTATCGAAACTGTAAATGTTGAAGAGCCCCATCTCTAGAGTGTACAGTGGTCCTGTCACGACTCCGAGGCCGCCGCTCACTAACCTGAGACTGCTGAGGTACTCCTCCTGTCGAGTACTGCGGGTTTGCGGCCAACTACCGGGCGCTCCGTCCGCTGAGGGTCTGTCGCCAAATACCGGGAGCTCACCCAAATAGCCTACTGAGGTACTCCTCCTGTCGAGTACCGCCGGTTTGCTGCCAACTACCAGGCGCTTCTTCCGCCGTGGGTCTGCCGCCAAATACCGGGCGCTCCGTCCACTGGGCTAGTCGACTCACTCCAAGTCGAGTCGGTCAAGCAGTCGTCAGGTCTCAGCCGGCTACACGGTCTCCGTACTCTGTACGCTCGTCTCCGGGAGGGTCCGCTCCACGAGCTACTGGTCGATACTCCAAGTATCACAAAGTCTCGCAAAGAAGTATCTCAAAAGACCGTCTTGTCACAGGGGTCTCAACGCAACAGACGGCGCGTCGATCGGACGCCCGGTCTGTGAGTTATTAGCCTTTTCGTCCCAGGGGCCCGGTTGGTTTCGTGAGCGAACCAATCCCGGCCGTATCACAACTGTACCCTGAACTCCCGTAGGGTATTCTCAAAGGGACCGTTACTCAACGTAATCACCATTGCGGGTCTGTCGCTACACCCAAGCGCACACACTCCGTAGAGTATCGCGGGTCCGCCGCTACAACCAAGCGCTCCACCGCCAAGGGTCTGCTGCTGCATCCAAGCGCACCACTACTGTCAAGTACCACGGGTCCGCCGCTACACCCAAACGCTCCACCGCCCAAGGTAAACAGAAGATTCAGCTCACACAGGTTCGGTAGCACTGTTCCACGTAGGATCGCTGAGTGTTGTAGTCGTCGTCGTCGAAACCACACAGGATCTCTGTACTGTCGTCGTTGTAGTCACAGTATCAGTCGTAGCAGTAACAGTCGCAGCCAGCACTAGAGTTCCCGCACACAGCAAGCTCGTTCGGAGGGTCCGCTCCACGAGCCGAGAGGCTGATACATCAACTGTCATGAAGATCGGAGTTGATGTATCCAAAAGTTCCGTATCGTCAACAGGAACTCAACGCAACAGACGGCGCGTTGATCGGACGCCCGGTCTGAGAGTTATTGGCATTTTTGTCTCCGGGGCCCGGTTGGTTTTTAAGGCAAAACCAACCCGACCGTACTCCACCTGCGTCCAAACCTCAGGCGGAGTATGCCAAAAGATCCGTCTCACTAAGTGGAACACAACGCGACTGACGGCGCGTCAATCGGACGTTCGTGGCTCAAGATATGAGCGTTTCCGCTCCGAAGGCCCGGTTGGTTTCGTGAACGAACCAACCCGGCCGAACTCAAAGTAATCCGAAACCTTGAGTGCGATATACCGAAACGACCGTCTCGATCCAAGGATCGCGTTGCCGCAGACGGTTCGTCGTTCGGAGGTCCGAGGCTCAAGATAAGGCCAAGAGACCGAAACTGGTCCGAAACGGGGGGTCCGGGTCCGGGCCGACCCGGCCCGACCCCCCCCGAGTCGGCACGACCCGGGTCCGACATAACCGGGTCGGACCGACCCGGTCCGCTGGACCCGGCCCGGCCGGTGGCGGCGCGGCCGGCCAGCGGCGGCGCAGTCCGGCCAGCGGCGGCGGCGCGGTCAGCACGCCGCGCATGTGCCGCACGCGGGGGGGTGAAACCCCCCCCCCCTTCCGGATCTCGGCCGGCCAAAGGCCGGCCGTTTCTTGACACACGCGGGACCCGCGGGTCCCGCCTCCTGTCCAAAGCGGCGGCCGGCGCGGCCGGCCGCCTTCTCTTCTCCGCCACGGCCGTAGCCGCGGCTCCTCCTCGGTTTCTGGCGGCCGGCGAGGCCGGCCGCCCCTGGTTGTTCCGCCGCGGCCGTAGGGCCGCGGCCCACCCGATCTCCGGCGCCGGCAAGGCCGGCGCCCCTGGCTACTCCGCCGCGGCCATAGGGCCGCGGCCCTTCCTGATTCCCGGCAGCCGGCGAGGCCGGCCGCCCCTAGCTCCTCCGCCGCGGCTGTTTTGATCACCGGCGGCCGGCGTGGCCGGCCGCCTCTTGGTGTTTCGCCGTGGCCGTCCAGCCGCGGTTCTTCTTTTTCCGCCGGTGGCCGGTTTTCCGGCCGCCCTTCTTGTTCGGTCCTTGTAAGATTTTCGTAGCGTAACGACATCGCGCCCCACCGCCACGGCCCGACTCCGGCCGCGATCTCATCCGTTCTAAAAAGGGGCGGCATTATAGCGTCGCGGTTCTTCGTCGTGACCCAATCCGGCCTTAAATAATTCTTTTCGCGCGGTGCAATGGTACCGCGTTACCCCGCTTCAATCCATAATAAAACTAAACCACAATGGAGGAGGATCGGCCGTGTTTGTGCGGACCGGCCTCCTCCCATTAGTTTGATATCAAGTGGCTTAGAAATACTTGAGGGATGTCAAATAAAATGTAAACAACGAACTCAAGAACCCCTACCTCGATAGTCGCACGTTGACGTAGACGTGGAATATCGGTGTCGATTCCTTTGACGTCGGAGGAAGAGTCGTTGTCGATGGCGTTCGTCGCGGGAAACCGTCGCGGAAGAGATGATGCGGAAGAAGAACGTCGCGTCGCGGATTCGGCGTCGCGGAAGAACCGTGTTCTTCGGCGAAGAAGTTCTTCGTTGAAGAACGGCGTTCTTCGTGTTCTTCGTCAAAGTTTGAAGAAGAAGGGAAAGCTCTCAAATTCTCTCAAGAAACAAAGGAACTAACCAAAAAAAATTAATAAATTAAGCTCATACATAATTTATTAACACAACACCAACCTTTGAAATTCAAGAGTTTGAATTTCAAAACTTTAATTAAACTCACTTATTAATGACATAAGTTATAACCTAAGTTTACATCATTAATTGTGAGTGAGGGGGGTTAGAGGATATGAAGGGGTGGAGTTCGTGTGGGCCCCACCACCCTCTTAACCTCCCAAGGGAAGTTGGGTTGTCACCCAACTTCCACCCAAAGGATAAAAACACTTAAGGATGATAAAAATAAAAATTGAAGTTAAATTATTATTTTAACATTCACAATTTTATTTTTACAACTCCCCTCGTGTAAACGCAACTTCGGGAAAGGTCTCCTTAAGCGAATATCGGCGCTACGAGTTCATCGGTGTCCTCGGATTTCAATTCCGAGCACCGGATCAAAAGTTAGTAAAACCCGCTCGTTCGTTCACTGAACGTACCCGAGCCAAACTTCGGAAAATGATTCCGGGCACTCCGGGCCTCGGAATCAGGTGCCGTCTGAAACCGCGCTCTTGTAAAATTCTAAAGAAAATTAAGAAAAAAATTTCCCTTGAATTTTATGGGTCTTTACAAACACATCAAGGAGATATATAAATTCTGGGCTCCATCTGTCATTGACTTTCCAAATCATTCTTCATATCGTGTAATAATTTTAAATCATACACAATATTCTTTATCAAGTATCTGTTTTGAATGTAGAAGAAATATTTACCAATATTTCCAAAATAATAATAAAATTTTTATTGTAGACACTGTATTTAAGTAGATATATAGTATAGGAAAAATTAATATCCCTAGTAAATTAAATGGATAATTTAGGGAAAATTCAATTTTCAATTATCACGAGAGATTGAATATTTCAAGTGGACTAACAAACAAATCAAGGAATTGAATGTGAATAATATACTTATTAAATCTATAATAATCCCTCTAGTGGAATAATAAGGATGGTATAAATAAAAAACACCAATTAGAGTAAAATAAAGGGTTATTGTCACTGTTGAAATAAAAGAATATTTTTTTAGAAATATTCTTGAGGAAAATATACTTCTCTTTTGAAGAACCTTTGGAAAATAATTTTCATTGAAATCCTCTTTTAAAAAATAGGATATTAAAATTAATCCATTTGAAATTTAGAAGGGGGATTCAAAGAAAATACATAAGATAAATCCTTACATGTCTTACAAGGTAAAATGAATATTCCTTTTGTACAGAAATTGGTTACGAAATGCCTCGTTTGGGAAGCGACAAGAAGACTCCTTTTATGATATTCATAAAACAAACAAGGTACATGTTTCTTTTCTGACTAATTTTAAAATATTTTTTTAAATCCTTTTAATAAAACATGATTTTTAAAATAAACTAGTTCCTCTAACTAAAGAGATAAAAAAAGTCAGATTTTATAAAAAACATTTTCTAAAATAATTTCAGTAACAAAGAGTGGAAAATGACATTAATACTTTAAAATGGTCTTGAGTAACTAGATAATAATGAATGGGATTATTAAATAATAGTAATATAACTTCCTAGAATGAATTGTTTATTGAAATATCATTTGAATTAATCTTGAGAAAAATAATCTTTAAACATTCCAAAGTGTACCATACCGCCTAAAAACATTTTTATATCATAAAACTCATGAAAGAATAATATTAAATGAAATTATTAAATTCCATGAAGGGAAATTATCTAATTATAAATAAATTTGTTTCCAATGTGTACAACACTTAAAAAACTAGTGGAATAACAATATAATGTGCCTGAATGAAATTAATTTGAGATGTAATCCATTACATATGAATTGAATTACCCAAACATGATAACCATCAAATGAAACTGCTAAATACCATGAATAAAATAGGATTGGAGATATTATATGTTAATGTGGAAATATTTGAACCATATTTATATAGAATATATTAGTTACATAATAATAATTTATTCCTAATTGAATAAAAAATGTTCAAATAATAGAAGCGTAAAAATACTGAAAATGCTAATCTCACAGATAGACAAATTAACTAGATTAAGTAGAAAAATGTTCAAAATATTATTAGGTTTTATATTCAATTTAAAAACATAAATTTATTATAATGAACTAAATTATATTAATATATTTATAGTTTATTCAATGTGGCTTTGAAAAAAATTATAATATATTTTTACATTAATATTTATTTAAACTAAAAGATAGTTTTTAACTAAAAGAAGATATTTTTCACTATTCGCTAAAAAAAATTATTTTTCGTAGAAAAATCCAATATAATTATTACTAAGATAATTTTAAAATTATTAATTACAAAATATAGTTTATTTTACAAATTAATTTCATAAAAGTTTCAAAATTAATATTTAAAATATGTTCTCTCTTAAAGGGCGATAAAAATGCATTAATAAAATTATAGGGTTTTATGTGAATTTTTGGGTTTTCTCTTATTTTATGATTACCATATCTATTGGATGAATATAAAAAATAATTTAATGAATATAAAATTTTTTTATTACATTAATATAAATAACTAATTTTAATTAATTTATCTATTAGGGTAAAGCAACTTTGTGAATATAAAAATTGTTTTCTATAAAAATATTCTATTTATATTCAATTGGTTCTACTATTGATTTATAAATAATTTTAGACCTATGAATTAATCATATATTATTATTAACAATATATTTTCATAAGTTAGTTAATACTATTAATAACCATTAATATAATGTCTTGGGTATATATTATTTTATTAAATAATAATTCGTTAATTATATATTATTTCTTAGAAAGACTCGAAATTTCATATAGAGAAATCCATCGAATAAGGTCACTTTTTCATGTAATTCTAGTAATAAATGAAGTTATCTCTTACATGTAACATAATCCAACTCAGTTTTTCATGCATTGAAATAAATACAATCTATTTTTAATAGTAAATATGTTATAAATTTCTAGATATTATATAACCTTACTTTATTGGTGACATGTTTCATACACTATATGGATTACAAGGTTCTTAAGTTTTTAGGGTGTCACAAACCTAGACGGCCCACATCCTATCTATTTGAGAGTGGAGTATAGTAGAGAGCTCGAGACACCTCTATGTGAAAGAGATAATTTTAATCTATGTAGTTCCATCGATGACAGTCTCATATCGTTATGATCGTTTGAAATACTAATTGTGGAAGGGATTTCAGGAGCCATTTGGGACTATGTTACGATTGGGAGCAGTGTTTCACCCATAGAAGGATGAACATACATAATAGACCATACAGGTTTTGGAGGACATTCTATGATCTTGTACTTATATTTTGGCATCACTTGGGAGGATCACCAATCCCCGGTAGAGTTAGTGTAAAATAATATCTACCATTCCACCATCTATATGGCACCATTTGAGGCCTTGTACAGGTGACTCTATAGGTCACATATTTTCTTGATGGACCGAGAAGTGTCAACACTCATGAGACCAGAGTTGGTGTAGGTGACTATAGAGAATATTATGATCATCCAGGAGTAGATGAAGACTACACAGAATTATTAGACGTCTTATGCTGATAGATGATAGAGGCCTTTGGATTGTGAGGAAGGATATGATGTGTTCCTTTAGGTCTCAACTCGACGTGGATTATGAAGATTTGGCCTAGGAATCAAGCTATCTCCAAGGATTATCAGACCATTAATGGTTATACATAGATTTTTCATGGTGTAATACCACTTGGCTCTATCTACATTGTTAGTGTGGGTACAAATAGTCTTCCACCTATTAGAGATGAAGAGGTACGTGCATGAACCATCACATTTCATTGATTGGGGTGAGATGGACATCAACAATGGGGTGACTTTTGTTGAGTACCCGTTGAAGATTCAGGATCGATAGGATAGAATCCTTCTTAGGAGGTAGATTCCTCTAGTGTGTGTTCGTTGGCGCCACCGAATTCTCCAGGAGGTAACATGGGAGCAGGAGGATTGAATTAGTGCTCAGTTCCATCATTTTTTTGATTATAACTTTGTTTTGGATTTAGGGGGGAATAAAGCTCTATGGTAGAGAAAATGAAACATCTTTTAATTTTCATGGTTTATTATTAGATATTATATTTCATGATTTCAAGTCCATATGCTGAAACGACATGTGATTTTGAGACCCTATGTACCCAAATAAATTATTGAAAAATTTAAATGTTTTTAACAGCAAGCATGCATGATTTTCCTGAAAATATTGAATAAATCATAAATGGTTGCCCGAATAAGAAATCCAAGGGCATCATTGAACTCAAAAAATGGGTTTTACCAGAGGTACGACTTATTTTTTTTCAATGTAGGACTGCTGTGGTAAAACTCCAAAAGGACATAATCGTCATTAAATAATTTGAAAAATATATATAAGGTGATGGAGTGGCTTGTTTCCTTTTTATTAAATCTTTTATAGGAATATAGGTTTATCAACATAATCATGGAATTCATATGATACACGGAGAATGAATCCTCTCTAACAATTGATGGTGGATTAGATAACGGACTATGGATCATCGCGCAAATGAAGATGGGGGATCTAGTTAATGATGGAAATGCAATTGTTTCTCATCAATTAACAATCATAACTCAGTTTAGGGTGGTTTTTTCATTGTTCCTTTTCCCTGATCATAATTTCCATGATGAATGAGGATCAATCCACAAACAGATTGATCCATCGTTCGATCTTTGTTTCAATATGGGTTACTGATTCAAGATTATTAAAATACTGGTTTATCCTCTCCATTTATCCTTCTAATGAGAACAAATTTAGGAGGACATAAAAAAATTACAAGGTTCATTCATTGTTTGTTCTTGTGACTTATCTCCCCCATTCTTGGAAATATTCTCCATTGGATCCTCATGATTGTGACTCTAGTTATCGGTAGGTTCCAAACGCGATCCAACCCCTAGATTGGATGTATGATGAAACAGATGATGGTTTAGTGTAGATCAAAACCCAAAGATTATATACGTGCTTTAATTTTATATTTTTTATAATCGTAGGAAGGATGGTGGCTCTTAGAATTAGTGGGGCTGGTGATCGGTGGTGGCGGCTGCATGCGAGCCAGAAAATCCAGTATGATCATAGGCTCTTGGATGTAGTGCGTCACCACGTGGGTTCAGTAGTGGTTACTGTAGGTGACTGTGTAAGTGGAAAGACCTGGTAATTTTCTAGTTCAGGTGAGCGGGTCGGTCCGACTATGTGGGTTGCGCCCAGTGGGATAGGTTAACCCAGTGGATTGAGTTGTTTATGGTGGGTAAGGGTGCGGGGGACATAGGTCAAACCCATGCAGCCGAAATTAGTTTTCAAACACCAAGGTCAGTCCACGACCTAGTCAACCCCTTCTAAAATTTTCAAATTTCCATAAAATTCATATTAGACATCCATTTGGCGATACATATATGGTGTTGGGACCCTTACAATGATACATACATTTAAGGATATTGTAAGTGTGTTTTAGGAGAGATTATATTCAACATAATGGCTTGTGGAATGAGTTATCCTAGAATTAGTGTGCTTCAAGAAACATTTTTGTGGATGGATGTGTCCTAGAGACTTTGGGTCTTATCAAGACAGTGTGTCATTTTGAGACTATTTTTCTTATAGAGTCGGTGTGTCTTATGGAGATTATGTGTCTTATAGAGACTATGTGTCTTATTGATACTGTGTGTCTTATTTTATTGAGTATATTTAGATGTTATTGATATATTTGATATAGGAATATATTTGTGTGGATCAGACTATTCATTCCTTTATGGTATTCCTTTTTGGTATTCCATTGTGTTATTCCTTGGTGGTATTACTTTGTTGTAATACTTTTTGTATTCGTTATTGGTATTCCTATGAGATATTCCTTCGTGGTATTTCTTTTTTTTATATATTTATTTGTGGTATTTATTTATGGTATTACCTTTTCAGTATATCCTTTTTGGTATTCATTTGTGTTTTTAGGGTTTCTTATCGATTATTGTTTTACTTACCATTTTATGGGCTCTGCCCGTATATGTCGTGTCTTGTGTATACGATCGACTCATCAACAATGTTCTTGGTATACCATGACCAAGTGGTTCCTTGTGAGACTAGACATTCTTAGGCGTGTTCTAGTTGGTTTTTCGTTGACAATCTCAAGACATCTTACTTTATAGGTTGGACTTGTTGATACATACTCTTTTCATTATGTGGACTTGTTTTGGCCTGGTTTAGTTTCTATTATATTCAATGTTATACACTTGCTGTGGAACATAGTGGTTTTCATGCATTTTTTACTTTGTTCCATAATATTTTCTCAATTTTGGATTAGAAATGTGTGTGTGCATATATGTGCTTAGATAAATGCCTCCAATCTGTGGGATATGCCTAGTTGGTTCTAGTCACTAGTCCCTAGCATATTGGAGGTGGGTTTTGGGTTGTCATGTCACGGGACCCGATGGGATGTAAAGTGATAGAGATACTAAGATCTCTATGTTTGGATATATATTTATGAAATCCTTTGTGGTTTTAATAGAGGAATTGATAGAATATGTGATATTGTGTAGTGATATTAGATACTTAGTGTTCAGTAAATTTATGGTAGGTTGATTCTATCCCACAATATTTATTTTGGAACATGATGGATTGAGTTTTTATAAATAATTCTTGTCCTTTATTTTGGAAACTACTTGATGAATATTTTATGAATTTTTTTTATGATTTTACTTGTAAAGTTTTTATTTTAAAAAATGGAAACAAAGTCAATTTCAAAAGAAACTAAATCGGAATTGTGTTGTTACTAAATGTTTTATTGGGGGACATTCATAATTTTGATAGTATCTATTCATGTTCATTAGGGATGGAGTATGGTCCTTTGATCCATAGTCAAATAAAAAAATCATTGGATGAAATATGGTTTAAAATGGAACTAGGAAATAATATTTAACTTATGATGGATATTGGTCGAATGTGAAACGTTCAAAATTGGGTCACCAAGTGATGTCATGGCGGTAGGATGACTTTCCACTCATGATTCTTGGTAATTACATAGTTGTATGAATATTGATTTGGGGTTTATAAGTGAAATTTTTTTTCCATGTCTTAAAATTCGAATAATTGTTTTTTTATATTTTAATATATGAATATTTTTTATGGCCTAGATAAAAACAATTTATCTTTTTGTATCCTATTATATGAAAAACATAATAACATGTAATTATATTAGTGGTGTGTATTGTGATTTCTCTAGGGATTACGTACATTGTGTTATAATCACACCATACATGGGAGATTTTTGTGTGTAATAGATGTCATCTATCAAGATATAGGGAAGGGACATGCTTATTAATTCTCAAGTGATGTTCTACAATTAAGTGGGTTTAGATGTTGTAGATGGATCTAGGGAGAGTCATTCTAACGACCCATACTTTATAGACATTGTTATTACTTCATAATTGAAGCATACTTATTACAACATATAACAAAACCACAATAGGACTGTATAGGGATAGTTTCTTTAGTAAATGGGAAACATAAACAACTCGTTCATAAAGCATCTACATTGTCACCCATTTATTTCATCATATCTAGAATTTTTTTTTGGTATATACTACTTAATACCCTTATTCTTGACCTGGGGAAAAGAAAACATACAAGAGGATGAGCTAAAATGCTGAGCAATGGTATAAAAAAGAAATATCAATCACATAATATTCAATAGAACATAACATTTTGGAAATCTTATCCTGCAAAAGAGATCATAATTTCATAACATGGGATAAATCATAGTTGTGAAATGTAATCCCAATAATCATAACATAAAACATGAAACTTTGTCTCATACACACATAATCATAGAGAATCATTTCTTAGTAGTCAAGACTCATTGCCAATCCTATCTTAGGAGACAATGTTTATTTCTGAACCGAGTTCACTCCTCGTTTCAGTCCTGTATCACTGAACCGGATTAACCTGCCATTCCAGCCATGTGTATCTCATAAGATATAAATATTTACCCAATGCATTGGAGGGAGATATAGGTCCCACCCACTTCATAATGATACCATTCTTATTGTGCCACAAGATCATAAATCATACAACATAGCATAATCCATTTAATAAATATGGGATCCTTAAACATCATGTAATCATAACATAATCCATATAAGATAAAAGGACATCATAAAAATAATTCCATCAAAACATAATAAAATCAATTTAAAAATAGGAATAGAAATATAACCCTATATTATCTTAGATGGAAAATAATTTTTATAAAACACTTGAACTCCATTCTTAAAGAAAATATCCTTTATACTTCAAATTCATTTTGCCTTTATTAACATGTCATACAATTTTAATCTAAAATGAGTTAATTAAAAATAAACTTGAAAACAAGTAAAATAATATTCATGGAAATTATGTTCTATGAAATCATAAAAATCAATTCATGTCGTATAAAAAATCATTCATCTCGTACTTTGGTCGAAAAAGTCAAAAAGTAACTTGTACTAAAAACCGCAAAAGATTCCCTTCGTATATTTTTGCTAAAAATTCACTAATTGGTAAAATTGGATATAAAAAGTTGTAGGAGTATAGAAACAATATTACATATTCAGAAAACATGGATGTGTATGATAAATATTTCCCAGTAAATTCTGATGTATAAACAATCTCGGATAAAAATGAGATTGTGTGATTTTCCCTTACCATAGGTCAAATTTGCTTCGTACGTGTCTAAACCTCCTATATAATGATTTAAATAATGTTATTGACTTATTCCAGAATCTTACTCATTGTTATGATATCATATATGGTTATATTATTAGCTTTGTATTAGTAATATTTCATTGCTACATGTTATTCGGGTGTTTATTGCTTTTTGTTCTTATGCATGTTTTGTAGAATAAATTCTTATTATTATTTTTAGGTTATAGATACCTCATTTCCAGAATGATATTAGTGTAATATATATCATATTTATTCATTCAATTCATTTATATAATATTTATGCGATGAATATCATGTAGAACGAGTTGCATCACATCGTGGAGATGGTAGGCCGTACGTACGCACGAGCGATGATATCGTTCACATGACCGTGGAATTGTATTGAAGTGTATGCATACTATTTTAGAGTCAATATCACTTTAAAATAATCATACATAGTTATTATTTACACAATCATACCCATCCATGTAAGGTGGTGGTGGAAAACTGATTACACCACGGCGTGGAGACGGTATTCCGTCTGTATGCACGCGGGGTTATTTCATTTTCCATAGGATGGATTGAAGGTGAAATAGGGTTGTTTCATACATATAATAATATAGCAGTACATGAGTGATATTGATGTTATTACTTCATAATGAAACAAATAAAGAAGAAGAAGTAGAAGAAGAAATAAAGTTTAAAGAATCGGTAACAGATATTACCTCTTCTTTGAATCGCCTCTTCTTAACCTCCTCTTAGGGCACTAAAGATGGTCTTTGAAGAAGACAAGTAACTCTAGGATGTTTATAGTGATGTTTATAACAGAAATGGTAAGGTTTTGGTTGAGCATTAAGGCTCAATGTCGTGTGAGGAGGAGAGGGAGGAGGTGCCCTTTTATAAGGTAGGAGAGGAGCACCTTTGAAAAAACATAATATATTATTTTATAATAAATTTATATTCGGTTATTAATATCTCCAAGCTGATTTATTACGAATATAAGGTGGGTATGGGTCAAAACCCTTTCATCCAATAGATTTTAGACGAGTTTAGGTTACTATTTGAACCGTATCATTTATATTTAACTGTAAGTTAAATAATTTAACTTTTACCGTGTCCTCTTGTTATTCTACACTATATGGTTAATAAAATTTCTATAACAAGACAAACAAACCCCATGTAGTTCATTATTAATATATATAACCTTATTTAAGTCGTTTGTCCGAACCTTCTATTTTTTATAATAAAATACAATTAATAATATAATATTTTTTTAAAAAACAATTTTATGTCAAATTTGACCATATTATGTAATTGATTTTTGTGGAAATCATAACATCATGATTAGTTCAAAAATAGTTAATTATATAAATACTCATATGTCATATAAACCTATAAAATTAGTGTAATTCATAAAAAGTCTCAAATTACATTTATTTGGGTATTTAAAATATAAATTGTGTTAATATTTCACTAATAAGGTAATTACTGCATCATCATTTTTTCATAAATAAATTAAATTATTTATAGTCTAAAAATTATAAATAAAATACCCTTTTGTAGAGAGTCATGTTATATTTCTAATGAATATTTATAGTGTAACAGCCCGAGATTTTATGAAAATTATTCTTTTAATTTAATTAATGTCTTGTGTTGTATTCTACACCAAGATTACCTTGCGCTATGCGCAACACCGTATTAGCTTGCAGTATACGCAACACTATTCTTGGATCGTGTTACACACAATTTTGATAATAGTTATTCTACGCAACATTGAGTATATATATATATATATATATATATATATATTAAATGTATAAATGAAATATGGTTGGATTCTGTTATACGAAACAATGAAGGATTATTTCACAACACGCAACCCTGACTTGGCTTGCATTACACGCAATCACGACCTTCCTCGATAGCGTGTGTTGTACGCAATACCGGGTTTTAATAAACAATGTTATATTATTATAATATTGTCATGAACTAGCCGTTATGAATAGTATTAACTAAATTTTGAATTTTATAACATTATTATTCATATTACACATTTCTAGAACATGGTATAAGAACAAAATAAATTTTTTCGGGTAAAATAAGTATTTTTAAAAAAATGCAGTTTTGCCGCCTTTTGGTGGCACACCCACCTTAAATCTGGTTTTTGACATGTTTATAAGTTCAATTTGACAAAATAAAATTATTCTTTGGAATCAAGAAATAAAAATTTACTTTGGATAAATTTTTCATATTATTCTGGTAACTTTCATATTTTAATGAATAGTAAAAACACGCTATATTTTAATTAAAAACAACTTTTTTCATCGTAATATCTTATGTGGTTAAATTATAATATTGAATGGTTTTAAATTATAAATAGAATATATTTTTACCATTTAATATAATGTATGTCATTAGCATTGATTTTACCTTGAATTCGTAGGTTAAATCAATTCAATCTTTTGCAATGTTTTAAACAAAAACCCGTTTTTATTCGACAACGGGATTAATTTTAATTTAATTTCTGCAACTTCTGTGTATTGAATTTTAAAAAATGGATTCCATATTTGGAATCATAGGGTCCAAATTATGTTAATAGGATACTTTTTATTTTTGGGAATTATAAATAGTAACTACAGTAAATTTTATTTACCATAGTTAAAGGTAAATCGGGTAATTAAGGGTAGATATAATATTTTAAAATTACCCTAACAAATGTCAAAATCCTATTGGATGACTAAAAATCGACCCATATCACCTAAGGGTCGGATTAGATTCATTTAATTAAATTTTTTCAATGAAAATAATTTAATTATTATTAAAACCAAAGAATGTGACAACATGTCACTTTCTTAAAGTATATAAGTATAATAATTTTAATCTAGTGATAAACTTCATGAAACTTCGTAAATGAATAGTCTCCAGAAAGCTAATACAATTATCTACATCATAAGAATTTATTTAGAATTTTTAGGGATTAAATAATTATGATTTATTATGACACAAAGATGATGTAGTAATTATCTTATAAATGAAATATTGACATAATTGATGTTATAAACACCAAAATAAATGTAATTTGAGACTTTTTATGAATTCCACTAATTTTCTAGGTTACTATGATATATTAGCGTAGCTTAAATCAACTTGGTTCGAACATATAATTCTTTTATGACTTTCACAAAAATCATATATCAAATAGTGTCAAAATTGACACAAAATAGTTTTTAAACCAAATATTATATTACTAATTGTTATTTTATTACTAAAAATCTAAGGTTCAGCCAAATGACTTAGATAAGGATATATATATTAATAATAAACAATTTGGGGTTCGTTTGGCATGTTATAGTAAGTGTATTAACCATATAGTGAAAGAAAACAAAAAGACACGGTAAAAGTTAAATTATTTAACTTAGAGTTAAATCTAATTGATAAGGTTTAAAATAAAATACAAACATGTATAAATTTGATTGGTTGATGAGATTACAACCCTATCTCATCTAATCTTCGAATATGAGTCATTTTGGGAGGTTTTTAAGTGGGTTTAGATTTATTATAAATTAATATTTTTAAGAATTCCTAAGGTGCCCCTCTCCTCCCCTATAAAAGGACACCTCCTCCCCCTCCTCCTCACACCAATTTGAGCAATCAAGCTCGGCCAACCCCTGCCAAAATATCTTCTCCACTTCCCTAGCAACATCCTAGAGGTTCTGGTCTTTCTCAAAGACCAATTCTAGTTCCCTAAGAGGAGGTCTCAAAGAGGCACTTCAAAGAAGAGGTAATTACCGTTACCAATTCTTTCATCTTTATTTCTTTTACCACTTCTTCTTCTTAGGTTGTTTCATTATGAAGTAATAACATCAGTATCATTAATATACTGATATGTTATTATAAGTATTAAACAACCCTATTTCACCATCTATCCATCCTACGGAAAAAGAAATCACCGCGCGTGCGTACGTACGGAATACCGTCTCCACGCCGTGGTGTAATCTATTTTCCACCACCACCTTACATGGATGGGTATAATGGTGTAAAGAATAACTATACATAGTTAATACAACATCATATTGATTCTGATATATTGTATAATCCACTCCAATTCAATTCAATATTTATAGAAATGATATCATCGCTCGTGCGTACGTACGGACGACCGTCTCCACGACGCGATGAGATTCGTTCTCCATGTTAACCATTTAAGAATGATTATAAAGTATATATAAGAAATAATAATGAAATATATGACATTATAAAGCTACTGGATTTATGTATATATATAAATATGTATGTCATGTACTTACTTCCATTTCAAGACAATAAGGAAAGGAAAACAGCGTTCATGCGTACGTACGGACTACCGTCTCCATGAACGGTGTTTTCCATTTTATTTATCTACCTGTTATATATTTATATATACTGAATATATATGATATATAAATCATATTTTATATTCTGGAAGTAATTAAATCATGATATAAGTAATAATGATGTCAAGAACAACAAGTCAAAACACTTACGATAAATGAAACGATTTTACTCAAAACGCTTCTTTAACATGGAATTTACAAAAGAACGGGTAATATAATGTCATAAGTGAACCATATATGATATCATAACAATGAATATGATTCTGTAATAAGTCAATGACATTATTTAAATCATTATACAGGAGGTTCGGACACATACGAAGCAAATTGGACCTAAGGTAAGGGAAATATCACAATCTCATTTTTATCCGAGATTGTTTATTCGTAAGTATTTAATGGGGTGTATTTTATCATCCACATCCATGTTTCATCAATATGTAATATTATTTCCATCCACCTACAATTTTTTAAATCCATTTTTACCCTTCGGTGAGTTTTTAGTAAAGAATAAGAAAGGAATCTTTTGTCGTTTTTCCGTACGAGGTACTTTGGACTTTTCCGACAAAAGTACGAAGAATGTTTTTTTTAACTTATACGGCATGAATGGATTTTTAAAACATTATTTCCAAGAAACTTCCTTTACAAGTTTTCAAGTTTATTTTTAATCAACTTCTTTTATTTTAATGTTGTATGACATGTTATGAAAGGAAAAAAATGTTTTTGAAGAAGAAAGGATATTTTCCTCAAGAATGAAGTTCAAGTATTTTATCAAAATTATTTTCCATCTAAGATAATAAAAGGGTTATGTTTTTATCCCTATTATTACATTGAGTTGATCATGTTGTGATGGAATTATTTTTATGAATTCCTTTATCTTATATGAATTGATTTATGATGTCATGATGTTTCAAGAATCCCATTTCTATTACATGTGTTATGCGATGATGTATGATTTATGATTATGTGGCACACATAAGAAAGGAATCATTATAAGATGGTTGGGACCTATATCTCCCTCCAATGCATTGGGTAAAGATTTTATATCTCATGAGATAGACATGGCTGGAATGGTAGGTTATACCGGTTCAGTGAAACAGGACTGAAATGAGGGTTACTCGATTCAGAAAGGGACTTTGTCCACTAAGATAGTCCTGGAAATGAGTCATGACTAACAAGAAATGATTTTCCATGATTATGTGTGCATGCCACAAAGTTTCAAGTTTCATGTTATGATTATGGTGATCTCATTTTCACTTCTATGATTTGTTCCATGTTAAGATATTATGATCTCTTTTGCAGGTTATGATTTTCAAAAAGATATGATATGTTTTTTATTTCTTTTGTATACCCTTACTGAGCATTTGATCTCACCCTTTTATGTTTTCTTTTCCCCAGGATATAAAGAAAGGTTTTAGGTAAAAAAAAAGAAGATCTTTATGGGAGATGTTGAAGATTTTTCACCACGATTAGAAGATTATAGTCCGAGTTTCCAAAGACACTAAACTATTACGGTCCTTGTGTGTGTGTTTTTGTAATGTACTAAGTATTCCGCAAATGTAATGTAATGTCCATGTACGTCAGGCTATGGGTCTCTACATATAGTCTAATTTATCGTATTTATTAACCAATGATAAAAATGTTTTAGTAATTATACTTTGTTTTTAACTCTGTTAACTCTTCTTTAAATAAAATAATAATAAATGTCCTAATCTAATCAAAGTGGACCTATGTGGTCATAGTTTATTTATAAGGTTTTTTTTGGTCTAATTAAACTTGTCTAATAGAATTAGGACATGTGTTAGGGTAATAATAATACCATTTTTACCCATAATTACCCTATTTACTTTTATCCATGGTAAGTAAAAGTAAAATGTTACTATTCACAAAAAAAAATTATGTCTCTTATTAAACCAAATTTTACTCTTTGATAGTTACCATGTCTCCTGATGTATTGAAATTCCACTCATAGAAGTGGTAAAATTATGTTTTATGTAAATTTTCAAACTCTCCTAGGAGGTGGGTAAAGGACGGTGACAAGTTCAATAAAATTTCTATATATCTAAAATTATTATAAAATTACTCCAATGAATTAATTTGAACATGTATTGGTATTATGTATTAATTTTTACCTAAAATAAATTTTAATAAAAGAAATAATTATTTAAATAAAAATTCGGTTTTTAAATAGTAACCCAGTGTTTTCACTATTCATCAAAAATTGAAAGTTTTCAGAAAAATACCAAAAATTCATCCTAGGATAATTTCAATATTCCAAATCCAAAAATGAAGTCCAATTTAAATGATAAAATGTATAAAATCTCTAAATATGGGTATTACTATTCAAAACGGCTAGTTTTAATAATATTTTAATAGTATATTGTTGTTTAGTGAAACTCGGTATTGTGTGCAACGCAATCTATCGAGGAAGGTTGCGATTGCGTGTAAAGCAAGCCAAGATAGTGTAGTTTGTAGTGAAAAATTCTTTTGATGATTTATATATAAAAACAAAATATTTCTCATAAAAATATCATGTGTTACATTTTACCCCCCTTAAAATGAATTTCTCCCTCAAAATTCATCACTTTGTAACAAACAGATGAGGATACCTCTCCCTCATCATATCCTCAACCTTACATGTAGATTCTCCTAATTGGAGGTTCCTCCATAATACTATCACCAAGAGAGTAGTCCTGTTCTGTAGGACTTTTTCGCTACGATCCAGAATCTCTATCGGTTGTTCTTCATAAGAATGATCTTGCTCTAGCGGTACAACTTCTATGATGAGTACATGTGAAGGATCGAGTATGTATTTTCTCAGGAGAGATACATGGAACAAATCATGAACTTGAGAGAGATTCGATGGAAGTGCTAATTAGTAAGCTACCTTCCCAACACGATCTAGTATTACGAAAGGACCGATATAACTAGGGCTCAACATTCCCTTCTTTCCAAATCTCATTACTTTTTTCCAAGGAGATATTCATAAGAACACTTTATCACCCACTTCACACTCAAGGACATTTCTTCGGTTATCAGCATAACTTTTTTGTCAACTTTGAGATGCTCTTATGTGTTGTTGAATAGATCGGACCTTTTCTTCCATCTCATCAAAAAGATCAGGTCCTATTAGATTTCGTTCCCCAACATCATCCAAGCAAGTTGGAGTTTGGTATTTCTTTCCATAGAGAGCTTCATAAGGATCCATGTGAATACTCGAGTGAAAGCTATTATTATAAGAAAATTCCACAAAAGGTAGGTGTTGATCCCAACCACCTTTGAAATCCCTAGAGCAAGATCTTAACATATCTTTTAGAGTTTGAATTTTTCTCTATGACTGACCGTCTATATAAGGATGATAAGTAGTGTTGAAACTCAACTATATATCTAGAGTATGCTGAAGACTTCACCCGAACATCGAGGTAAACCTCAGTTCCCAATCAGATATAATGGAAAGTGGTACTCCACTCTATCTTACAACTTCCTTCACATGTATATTGGCAATCTGATCAAGACGGAAATCTTCTCTAATAGCAATGAATTGTGCCGACTTCGTAAGATGATCAACTATGACCCAGATTGAATTATTTCCTTTGGATGTTTTACAAAGTCCAGTGACACAGTCCATAGTGTTGTTTTCCCATTTCCATTCTTGTATGGATAATGGTTGTAACATACCCTTAGACATCTGTCTCTTGACTATAACAAGCTGACAAACCATGTATCGAGAGACATATTCAACAACATCTCTTTTCATGCCATCCCACTAGAAGTGCTTTTCAGGTCCCTATACATCTTCATGCTTCCAGGATAAATAGAGAATGAAGAACTATGAGCTTCATCTAATATTTCCTTCTTTAATTCTTGGATGGGAGGAACAAAAAACTGATTCCTGAACCTTATTATCCCATCAAAATCAAGGTTGAATTCAGGAACATTTCTCACCTTCTTTTGTAAATATACATCTTCTTTCAGTGCCTCTTTAATCGTCATATGTATAGATGGTTGAGCAATTATTTGAGAAATATAGGATTTTCCACCTTCCATTATAATTCTATTATCTATCCTTTTTAAATCCATAAATATTGGATCCGTTGTGATCCTAATCATGGATAAGTTAGCATGGTCTTATCGACTTAATACATGTGCCACCTTGTTTGCTTTCCCTGGGTGATAATTAATTGAGCAGTCATAGTCCTTAATCTACTCCAACCATATTCATTAGCGCATATTCATCTACTTTTGTGGGAAAATATACTTTAAACTTTTATGATCAGTATAAATATCACACCTTTATCCAAAAATATAATTCCTTTATATTTTTAATGGAAATATTACCACAGATAACACCAAATCATGAGTTGGGTAATTTTTCTCATGGATTTTCAACTGTCATGATGCATAAGATATCACCATATCATTTTTCATGAGAACACACCCCGATCCCTTCATGGATGCATCACTGTTGATCACAAACCTTTCTCCACTACAAGGCATTGTGATTATAGGTACACTGGATAAACTTCTTTTCAACTCCTTGAAATTATCTTCACACCCCTCTATCCAAACGAACTTAACACTTTTTCGAGTCACCCTGGTTTTTGGATTAGATAATCGTGAAAATACATTCACAAAACGTCAATAATATCCATCCAAACCAAGAAAACATCATATCTCAATTACTTTTGTTGGTCTCGACCATCATTTGATAACCATTGTTTTTGCTGAATCCATAGATATCCCCTCATTTGAGAGTATGTGACCCAAAAATGAAAATTTTTTAAGCCAAAATTCACACTTGGTAAATTTGGCGTAAAGATTCTCCTTTCTCAGGGTCCTCAATACCATTCACAAGTGATCATCATGTACTTCCTTGCTCTGTGAATAACTAATAATATCATCTATAAAGATTACCACAAACTGATCAACATAGTTTCTAAAGACTCTGTTCATTAGATCCATGAAGATAGCAGGGGAATTAGTAAGACCAAATGGCATCACTATAAATTAATAGTGTCCATACCTTGCATGGAAATCCGTATTTGTTATATCCACCCTTTTTACCCTTAATTGATGATACCATGAATGAAGATCAATCTTGGAAAAGTATTGCGCTCCACGTAGTTGGTCATATAAGTCATCAATGCCTGGGAGAGGATATTTGTTCCTGATAGTGATCTTGTTATGTTCTCGATAATCAATGCAGAGTCATATTGATCCATATTTCATCATAAATAACAGAACAGGTGCTCCCCAAGGTGACGCACTAGGGCGTAAGAATCCCTTATGAGGATTCTCTTGGAGTTTCTTCTTCAATTCCTGCAACTCAATTAGAGCCATTGTATAAGGTGTCTTTGAGATAGGTAAACTACCCAGTATGAGTTCTATTGAAAACTCAACATCACGATTTGGTGGAAGGATAGGAAATTCCTCAGGAAAGACATCATAAAAATACCGTACAATGGGAATATTCTTAATCATAAGTTTCTCTCCAACTATTTGAGATGAATAACCTTAATTTAGTGAAATCAAGACCAATAAGAGAGTAGAAATTTCCACTAGAAGGTTATGTTCATCCTTGCATCGATAGACAATCATAGATTGATCTGGAATAGGAAATGTGACTTCCCTTATTTGGAAATTGATATTAGATCCATATAAATAAATACAATACATGCCAAGAATCAGATCAAATTCCACTATAGGAAGGATCACAAGATTTCCAGGAAGCACTTTACTAAAAACATCAATAAATTAATAATTGTAAACATTTTATGTGACTATTGTACCATTAGGGGTTGCCACGGCTTACTCAATATCTAACTGATGAGGTAATATGGAGATACCCTTAGAATATTCTTTATAAATAAAAGAGTGGGTGGATCTAGAATCAAATAAGACATTTTCTACTTTAGAGTGGAAGGTAAGTGTACCTTTCATCACTTTGTTATCATACTCTACATCATTGATAGAAATTCCATGTGAATTTCCTTTGTCTTTATCCTAAAGAGTTTGTTGACGTAGATCATAATCAACAACCCTTGGATTAGGGAATTTATTAGCATAATGACCCATTTTCTTGCAATTTTAACATTAAAGTGTAGGAGGTGCACTCTGTGTATCATTTTCTTTGTTCGAATCACTAGACATATTCTTCCCATCATTGCATCATTAAAATGACCGGTGACCTTCTTTTCCACATTTTAAACACTTACTTGTCCCTTTATGACAACGCCCTCCATGTTTCCTTCCACACATTGATCATAAGGGAAAAATAATATTCTTTTCAGTGTGCTCTTTAGATTTTCCTTTGAATTCCATTTTCCTCATCATATCAAATGTATATGACTGATGGGTTACTCCAATATCCATCTCAACCTTGAGACCACATCGAACGATTTCCATGTAGCTATTGAAGTCCCTTATGGATAACACCCATCGAGGACTTGGTTTTATGCCACTAAAGAATTGATCGATCTTACTCTCAGGTTGGATAATAATCCCAGAAGCGTACCTTGCATGTCTTGTAAAATTTTCTTCATAGGTACAAACAAATTCATCATCATTTTTCATTAGTTCAATAAAATCCTTATCCATCTTTGTTCGAGGAATACGAGGGAATTATTTATTGAGAAATAAGTTCTTGAACTCGTCCCATTCCATATACCCAATGTCTTCTTATTGGCCTCATATTCTTGATAATATACCACCATTGATCAGCTTCACCTTCCAAACGATAAACAACTAAGATGAATTTATCATGTTCAGAACATTTAAGAGCTGAAAATATCTTTTTAGTGTTACTGATCCATTGTTCAGCCACTAATGGATCAATATACCAACTGAATGAGGGTGGACGCTGAATCATGAAGGATTCAACAGAATGTTACTCCTTCCATTTCTTGTTTGGAATTCCTGAATGATTCATAGCTTGAGAAATTTGTGTGAGCATGGATACAAGATTTTTCATTCCAGCTCCCATAACGTTTGGTTGCTCAGGGGGGGAATCATTGCATTTCCTGTTGCATTTAGCATTAACACGGTTCCTTCAGGATCCAGTAATTGACTAAAACCAATAATTCTAGTGTGATTAACACTATTCATAATCGTAAAACCACATAATCAAGAATAAAATTTCACGCTTTAGTTTTTATCATAAGTTATTCATGGCCATTTCTAAAACACTAAGATTTTGTCCTATGCTTAGACATATCCTTAGGGTTCTTACTATGGCTTTCACATCCTAGTTTCCAAAGGTTGACTATACCCTTCCTCTGATACCAACTAGAGCGGTATGGAATTACTTCTATTGGACTATAATTGATAGCGTTTAGGGCACTCCATGGGCCGATATGCCCCTTGTGTGGGACACACCACCATCCCCAATGGCATCCATTTCATCATGAAGCCCTTGGGCGGACATCCATGCATCGTCCAACGCTCTCATGTGAGAGTTACCAAGGATCAGATTCTTTCCTACCCCCTTTGCCTCAGATACCAACTATAATGACCCATACTTTACATACATTGTTATTACTTCATAATTGAAGCATACTTATTACAACATATAACAAAACCACAATAGGACCGTATAGGTGTAGTGACTTTAGAAATTGGGAAATATAAACAACTGGTTCATAAAGCATCTACATTGTCTCCCATTTATTTAATCATATCTAGAATCCCTTTTTGGTATATCCTACTTAATACTCTTATTCCAAACCTGGGGAAAAGAAAACATACAAAAGGGTGAGATCAAATGATCAGTAAGGGTGAAAAAAAGATATATCAATCAAATCATATTCATAAGAACATAAAATTTTGGAAATCGTAACCTGCAAAAAAGTTCATAATTTCATATCATGGGATAAATCATAGTAGTGAAATCTAATCACAATAATCATAACCTAAAACATGAAACTTTTTTGCATACACACATAATCAGAGAGAATCACTTCTTAGTAGTCAAGACTAATTTCCAAGACTATCTTAGCAGACAATGTCCATTTCTGAACCGAGTTCACTCCTCGTTTCAGTCTTGTATCACTGAACCAGATTAACCTGACCTTCCAACCATGTCTATATCATGAGATATAAATCATTACCCAATGCATTATAGGAAGATATAGGTCCCACCCATCTCATAATGATACCATTCTTATGTGTGCTACAATATCATTCATCATACATCTTAGCATAACGCATGTAATAAAAATGGGATCCTTAAACATCATGTCATCATAACATAATCCATGTAAGATAAAAGGACCTCATAAAAATAATTCCATCAAAACATAATGAAATCAATGTAAAAATAGGAATAGAAACATAACCCTATATTATCTTAGATTGAAAATAATTTTTTTAAAACACTTGAACTCCATTCTTGATGAAAATAGCCTTTGTACTTCAAAAACATTTCTCCTTTTATAAAATGTCATACAATTTTAAACTAAAAGATGTTAATTAAAAATAACTTGAAAACTTGTAGAGGAATATTCATGGAAATTATGTTCTATGAAATCATAAAAATCAATTCATGCCGTGTAAAAAAATCATTCTTCTCATACACTGGCCGGATAATTCAAAATGTAACTCGTACTAAAAACTAAAAAAGATTTCCTTCATATGTTTTGCTTAAAATTCACCAATTTGTAAAATTGGATTTAAAAAATTGTAGGAGGATAGAAAAAATATTACATATTCAGGAAACATGGATGTTGATGATAAATATTTCCTAGTAAATTCTAATGTATAAACAATCTCGGATAAAAATGAGATTGTGAGATTTTCCCTTACCTTAGGACAGATTTGTTTCGTACGTGTCTGAAACTCCTGTATAATGTATTAAATAACGTTATTGACTTATTCTAGAGTTGTAATAATTTTTATTATATCATATATGGTTATATTCTTATCTTCGTATTAGTAATATTTCATTGCTACTTGTTATTCGGGTGTTTATTGCTTTTTGTTCTTATGCGTGTTTTGTCGAATAAATTATTATTCTCCTCTTTAGGTTATAGATACGTCATTTCCATAATGGTATTCTCGTAATATATTTCATATTTATTCATTAAATTCATTAAATTCATTTATATAATCATTATGCGATGAACATCATGTAGAACGAGTCGCATCACATTGTGGAGATGGTAGGCTGTACGTACGCACGAGCGATGATATCATTACCATGACTGTGGAATTGTATTAAAGTGTATGTATACTATTTAATAATCAATATCACATTACAATAATCATATATAGTTATTATTTACACAATTATACACATCTAAGTAAGGTGGTGGTGGAAAACAGATTACACCACGGTGTGGAGACGGTATTCCATTCGTACGCACGTGCAGTTATTTCATTTTTCGTTGGATGAATAGAAGGTGAAATAGGGGTTTTTTAATACTTATAATAATATATCAGTATATGAGTGATACGTATGTTATTACATCATAATGAAACAACTAATGATGAAGATGTAGAAGAAGAAATAAATTTGAAACATTCGGTAACTGACATTACCTCTTCTTCGAGGCGCCTCTTTTTAAAATCCTCTTAGGGCACTAAAGATGGTATTTTAATAATTAAAGGACCTATAGGATGTTTCTAGGGAAGTATATAATAGAAATTGGTAGGGTTTTTCCGAGCATGAAGGATCAATGTGGTGTGAGGGAGGAGGTGCCTTTTAATAAGGGAGGAGAGAGGAATCTTTGGAAAAACATAAAATATTATTTCATAATAAAGTCATATTCGGTTTTTAATAGATAAAAACAGATTCATTTCGAATATAAGTTGGGTATGTGTCTAAATCCTCTCAACCAATACATTTTAGACAAGTTTAGGTTACTATTTTAACCTTGTAATTTAGATTTAACTCTAAGTTAAATAATATAACTTTTATCGTGTCTTCTTTTTTTTACACTATATGGATAATAAACGTACTATAAAAAGCCAAAGGAATCCCAAGTGGTTCATTTTTAATATATATAACTTTATATATGTATTTTTTCAGAACCTTGGAATTTTCAGAATAAAATAACAATTAATAATATAATATTTGTTTTAAAAACTATTTTATGTCAATTTCGGCACTATTTTTTAATTGATTTTTTAAAAATCATAACAGCATTATTAGTTCTAAAAAATTTAATTAAATAAATACTAATGTGTCATATTAACCTATAAAATTAGTGTAATTCCTAAAAAGTCTTAAATTATATTTATTTGTGGATTTATAATATCAATTATGATAATATTTTATTAATGTGGTAATTACTGCAACATCATTGTGTCATAAATAAATAAAATTATTTAAAGTCTAAAAATTATTAATAAAATACAATTATGTAGGAAATCATTTTATCTTTCTAATGAATATTTATAGTATAATTTATCTTATGTATTACCATATATTAAAACTGTTTTACTTATTAAACATTGTTTTTAACACTTTTAACTCTTCATTAAATACTATAATAATAAATGTCCTAATCTAATCCATGTGGACCTAAATGGTCATAATTTATTCCTAATGTTTTCTTTGGTCTAATTAAACTTATCCAATAGAATTAGGATATGTTTTAGGGAAATAATAACATAATTTTTCCCTTAATTACCCTATTTACTTTTAACCGAGTTAAATAAAAGTAAAATGTTACTATTCACAAAAAATTATTTTTATCTTATTGAACCACATTTTACTCCTTAATATTTATCGTGTCTCTGGTATTTTCAAAATTCCACTGACAGAAGCAGTAAAATTATGTTTTATCTAAATTTTCAAACTCTCCTTGGAGGTGTGTAAAATATGGTGAAAAGTTCAATAAAATTTTTATATATCTAAATTTATTATAAAATGACTCCAATGAATTAATTTGAACTTATATAGGTATTATGTATCAATTTTAACCTAAAATTATTTTAAATAAAATAAATAATTATTTCCATAAAAAGTTAGTTTTTAAATAGTAACCTAGTGTTTTCACTATTCATCAAAAATTGAAAGTTTTCAAAAAAATACAAAAAATTAACCGTATAATAATTTCGATATTCAGAATCCAAATATTAAGTCCATCTTGAAATAAAAAATTAAAAAAATTTAAAAAATTAGGTATTACTATTCATAACGGCTAGTTTTAATTATATTTTAATGTCATATCATTGTTTATTGAAACTCGGTACTGCGTACAACGCAAGCTATTGAGGAAGGTCATGATTGAATGTAAAGCAAGCCAAGATTGTTTTGTGTGTAGTGAAATATTTCTTTTATTATTTATATATAAAAAACAAAATATTTCTCATAAAAATCCCGGGTGTTACAGTCATCGTCATGGGCTGGAGTAGAGAAACATTGGTTCCCGAGTCATTATGTTTTGTAGTCTTAGCCTTTCAATTTAATTTACTTTTCAATTATTACCCTGTTTTAGTTCTTATATTTTTTTTATTTAGTTTAATGGTAATTTTCTAAAAAAACACATAGTTTTTATTGGAGATATACATTAATTGTAATTTTATCAGGCTCTTTCGTAAAATTTTCCCCAAAAGTCCTCTAAATCCCCTGGAATTTATTTCAAGCCTTTTTTCAATAGGGATGTCACCTGAATTTAGTAGAATCTCGTTCTCTTCTTAAGAAAATTGATGGTGGTTGGATGTTATAAATGATATTAATCATTTTTAATCCTTGAGTAGGGATTGTAGAAAAGAGATATGAATGGTTATTTCTCATTGTCTGATCAAAAATAGTTTTAATTCTAGACAATACTAACTCTGTTGGCATGGAATAGTGGAAGATAAGGTCAACCCCACAATGAGTTGAAATTTGGAGGAAAATTCATAACTAATTTCATGTCTCTATAACATAATTTTTATTTTATTAGACAAATTAAATGACACAATTTTAATAAATAAAATTTCGGAAGAAAGGAAAGAAGGTGTCAAGGTCAATTTCATGGTAAAGAAAAAGATAATAATATATTTAGCTTTGGGTAGCCCTGTGTCTAAGGCTACAATAAAACACAAGGTTCCTCAAATGGTTGTGGTCAAACCAATTGGATCTACCTATGATGAAACTATCCCGTGGTCAGTGTATAGTTGACATCCTAGGTGCATTATTCTTAGATTCTATACTGAAAATGTGGTAGAATAATGGTAATAGTCATTATCATAACTAATTAGGTTAGAATACATTATTCACTATTCCCATGGGCAAGGTTTTGGAAAATAATGTCAAAAACAAATATTATTAACTTAATTACTAATTATATGGTTACCAAGGTTCAATATATATACTCATTAAATTCATAAACACCCCTTAATCTCAATCTATAACACTAAAATGATTATCTACACATGATATAATTTAATGAAAGTATTGAAATGATGTTCATGATTGATATAATGATTAATTAATTAACAACTATGAGGTTGACAATTAAAATAATGAAAAATAAATTAAAAACAATCTTGAACAAATAATTACAAATGATAAATACAAAAAATTAATGATTAATAAGGAGAATTAATAAAATATATATACTTTTATTAAAGTATAAGTCATTCAACATTTCATAATAGAATGAAAATCAATACAAAAACCAATATAAAAAAATTGTGGTTTAGAACCCAACCGAATCCTCCTGGTGGTCGTGCCTCATGCTTGGAATGGAATGGAAAAACACTTGTTGGGGGACCCATATATATAGACTTATGAAGTCATCCTATGATCCCATGGGTCAAATATGACCGTAAAAGAATGATCCAATCAAAATATATAACACTTCATCAAAGATATGCTATAAATAATTGTTTTTTATTATTTTTAAAACTTAGACATCATGTAAGGATTACATGATGTGTAATGTATAGGGATGAACTATGAACTATTTTCTTCACTTTAGGTCTAATACTTCTTACACACCTTGTAATATATTGACATTTTTCAATGTTTACATTTCGTGAAATATCAATATCCAGCACTAAAAGTCTCATCCTTCTCTAGTTCATTAGTCTTGAGACTCTTTAACAACTTGTGATCATCAAACACTTGGTAATGTTTTATTTAAATCTGATAATTGAGCTATTTGAATTTCAAATTCAATCTCAGGTTCATCATATTTTTGTTGTCATTTCATGTCACTCTGAGGATCAATGTGAAGTGTCTTTATGTTCTTCAATATGTTACCTTTTCCCTCATATATCTCTAAATTTTAATCATATATTGGAATGACAAATTCATCACTATCTTCCATAAAGCTCAAAATTAATAATTTAATATTTAATGAATTAAAACATAAAAAACTCATCAATATATAGATAAAAATAGACTAATCCAACACCCCCACACTCAAATCATTGGTAGTCCTTGAGCAAAAACTCAACATCGGAACAACATGGATATATACATTAACAAAATCATTTTCAAATTATTATGCTAATAAAGAACTATATAATATAAAATCACAACATAAACAAAATAATTAATTCAAAAGTCATTTATCAATTCTAATATGAAATTGGAGACATTTCTTCCCTTTCAAACATAAATTTGGACCTTTCATTGACAGCCATTCAATTTATGATTTTCCACACCAATTATTTTTTCCCTCATCATTCAGGGTATATTTTAATTGGAGTTAAACTTGTCACGATCTGAATCTGGTCGCCTTCAAAATCGGCACCAGACCTGGTCCATGGCAAGTCCCGAAAGGCGTTCCCGATCCCCACGGGCTAGCACAAGTGCCCGGGTATCAAAAACTGAAAATTGGGAACGATTTACCCGAGTTTTTATACTTGAAACATCAAATGAATCCAAGAAACAAAATCTGGATTTTTCAAACCGAAACATCTTTTTGATGAATTCAGAACTGAACTGAACAATTTTAAACAATGTTTTAAGATCATTACAAAGGTACAAACCCAAGAAAAGACAGCCCAAGAACCTCAACATGGCAAGAGGCATCTTCCTCAAGCCATCTCCACAACACCGCATCATGAATGACCGGTGGAAACCCGAAGTGTTGGCACAAAAGTTATACCCAAACCTGCGAAAACAAAATAACCAAGTCTACTTACACCCAAGGGTGTAATTAGGGTGTGAGCCAATTCCCAATAGGATACCACCACTAAGAGATTCTATATAATAATCATTTAAAGACGAAAAGCATGCAAGTTTTCAAAAACATGAAAAGCTAGTTACAATTTCTAAAAGCTGCAACTTTGAATAAGAACAGTTTTCAAGTGGGATATTTTAAAGGATTAACACTTTTTTAAAATAAACACCAAAGCTACTTAATTTTCCAGCAAAATGTACCGTATGCCGACGGTAAGAACAAAATATCGAGTGATCACAAGCAATGGGAAATAACCCCTAGGCACTAGCTAGTTGTGGGTCCCAGGTACCTCGTATCTCGGTGAGAGTAACCATCACAAATATTCATTCTCATGCACGATCCACTAGTAGGGAACATACCCATAACCTAGTGGTCCCCAATAATCATCATCTTAGTTTAGTTAGAGTTGTAAGTGTCAATCTTGCTAAGTGAAACTGAGGCCAAACCCCACGGGATCATTAGCATACTAGTACATGTCCACCCACCTAGATACTCGGGTTTTCCCTTTGTGCTCAAACAATTTCAACAAGTCAATGCATATAAATTTCACATGAAAATATCATTTCCATATCATAAATTAACCAAACATCCCACATGTATACAACACAAGTCACCAAAGTCCACTTTTCATTCAAATGCATTTTGAAATCAAACCCACACCAAAATATCCCACAACACTTTTTGCATAAATTTCACAATCCAACACATCCTTTAACAGTTTTATAAAATACATACAAATATACTAAACATCACATAACAGCCCACTCACATGTTTCCTAAAACCCTTTTTATAAACAAAATCCACTTTTCACATCGCACTCAAACAAACAACCCATATCACATTCACACCTCTTTCACATTTTAGTAAATCCATTAAACATTTTTATAAAACATTTCCAAGAGGATACAAATAACATAACAGAACTATTAACATTTAAAATGGTCCATTTGAAAGTATAAACAATCCAAAAGAGTTTTCAAATATGGTTTCACATCTTACATAAATCATTAAACCATTCAAAACATTCATAAAACAATTCTAAAGAGTGTACCAAATCTTTTCACAAAAAAAAAACTCATTTCAAAACCATATATCAAGGACAAAATAACACCAATACAAATTCAAAACAGAATTTTCATCCCCAAAAACATTTATTAAACTACCCCCATGTGTTAGAAAAACAAATCAAACAATACCACAAATGATCCACATGAAAAGCACACGTTTTCAAAATCACTTTCAAGAAGTACAATAAGGCCTTACACCTTAAACCCATTAAAAGAAACCTCTTTAAAACCTAATGGAACACCAATACCCTACCAAATCAGAATTTTCCGCCCAAAAAAGATTTATTAATCCAATTTCATATGTTATAAAACACACCCAAACAATACCAAAAGGGTTGCACATGTAAAACACCCAATTTTTTAAACTAAAATGAAACTGTAAAAACAAATTCATTACCAAATACAAAATAAACAGTTCCCGCACAACACACAACATATTAGTAAATGCATAATAAGTAATTCAAGAAAACTAACTCATATAGAACTGATTACACATGGAATCACCTACCTTTTATGCCGAAACCCTCAAAACATGGTGCGAAACATCAACCGCACCACCGCCGCACATCAAGGAATATAAATACAGACCTAGACCACCCAAAATTGATCCAAAAGATACCAAATAAGACCATATGTTCGAACCCTATGTTCTGGACATTCTATAAACTCTTGAGATAGGGTGGAAACCCTAAGGAGAAGAGAATAATTGAAAAGGGAAACATTACCCAAAATAATCATGAAGAAAACGACCTAAACTCCACCAGAATATGAATTTAAAAATATCCCACCATTCAAGGGAGGTTCGAACAGGGATGATGATATAATGTAGGAATTGGAATGGGGGAAAAAGAGTAAGAATTGAGAGAGTTATGATTGAATGAACTTACCTCCTCAAATCTGCCCGATTTTAGAAACCCCAAGAATGTCAGCACCAAATCGCAATGAAATAGATCTCCAAAGTGGGGGGGGGAGAGGCAATGGGAGCGCACCTGGGCTTCTTATGGTCGAGTGGGATGTGTAATCACCTAACAACCCATTTTAATGAATATGATATTAATACATTAATGAAACAATTTAAAACAGAAAAATGGGCCTTCGGGTTGGCCCAATTCTCAAATTAAAACGAAAATCCCCCATGCTTATGGATTTATAAAGGCCCCAAATTTAAATTTGGGGTTACTATATCAGGGGAGAACAATCAGGAGTTGGATTGAGTCACAAATATTAAAAATTGAAAATTTTATAAATGAAACAAAATTTATTTTTTAAATCTGGAATTGGGCTCGCAGTTTTGCCCAATTCATGAAAACTAACCTATTATCAATAAAACCTTTGGAAACCACCAAAACAAATCATGAGTGGAAAATAAATTTAAAATAACCCTAAAATAGGTTACGTACGTGACAATTCTACCACCTTGAAAACATTCCGCCCTGGAAAGTCACAGCAAGGTCAAAGCAACAACCAAACCCAACTGAGAAACCAATAGGTACACCTTTGCCAGGTTTCATCCCCAAAGGTCAAAACACCTACAGTGATAAATGATGGAAGGAATACTCTCACAAACCAAACATACACCACTTTCCTGAAACAATCATGTATATTCAGGCTTTATCCCAAATTAAAACTCCTCAAACACAATCTGAACAATACTCAATCAATTTACCCAAAAAAACAACAACATTGAACAAGGTTACACTTCCCTACTATAACAAAACCATTGGAAACTCTCCAATATCAATTTTTACCCAATGAATTTGTAGGTAGTTAGACATCTTTGAATGATAATACCTACTTCCCAGACATGTCCATGGAAAAAAATATGAGTTACTCGTATGAAGAGACACAAATGGGCTCCCCACCATAAGAGACAACTTAAATTGTTTTCCCGAGACAGAATCAAGAAACTAATAGTGGGAGGCCCAAACATACTCTCTTATACAAGGGATATACTTCCAGTAAATGTTTATGAAGGAACATTCATGAGAATCATAGTGGGTCTCCCCACTATAATAATTGACCATCATAACCGACCAGCATGGGCCGACACAGAAAGACCCAAAAAAAATTAAAGATTTAGGAAGGGTGCAGGATTAGTCTGCATGGTTTGGGAAACTGTGCACTAACTATGAATATAATTCTTTCTACATGGCTTCCTAGCACACGACCACTACTAAACGTGCACAAACTATGTGCTCAACCATGACTAAACCAGAGGTCTGAAATATTCCCATCTTTCATACTAAGGATAGGACTTTGTACAAGGGTTTAAATGGCCATGGGATTTCCCCTGACTACGAGGCAGCTTCTCTCCGAGACCTATGGCTGGAGCTCAAATGATTGAAGCATCTTCGGCCTCGTAGTTAATATTTGGAAACCCACTGAATGAGAATTCTTCTTTTTGGTGCCACAAAAAACTACACCGTAGTCCCAAATAAGTTTTCTAGACATAACACATTCCAAACTCACTTTACCTTATCCCGAAATTTCACCGAAACAAGGGCTAAGAAGATACACACACATCACAACTTGTTTCTTCAGGTGATAAACAATAGATGTAAAGAACACCTACACTCACATTCCTCTAAAATAGATGATTTTGATGTTTTTACAAGGGATACATTTGCCCAACATAACAGGGACTCTTAGAGGATTTCACTAATTTCACCTATACAGTCAATCGAGTACATGACATCATAAGGCATCACCAAACATGACCACTTCAACTGATATAAACAATTCATGGAGAGGGACCTTATACAACACCCCCAAATAGCACAAAATTATAGAAAGTGGCCACAATATCCTATCATGACCATATTTCCCACACCAGTGGTTTAACATGAACTCATGATTCAAAGAAACTTTGAAGAACCCAAAGGACCTCTTAGACACCATCGAGACAATCATCCACACTAACAACCCTAGACCATATCCACCTTCGACGAATCAAGAAACTTAAGAAACTAAGGTCTCTTCAAACCTTCTAATAGCACTCTCCCTTATAAGAGGATCTAAAAATCAATGAAAGGAATGGGTGTAGACTCAATCTAGAAATCTCAATAAAAAATTCCTTATATTGATCAAATGGAGGGTCTTCAAACGGAGAAACAATCCGGGTTGCACTTCAATTGTGCACTAACCTTTAATGGGGGTGTACCTTATCCAAGGATTGAACCCAAGGACTCAACCAAGATAGTCCATTTGTCAAGATATACCACAAACCAGATCCAAACACATGTAGGGAACCATCGTAAAGGCGTCCCGAAACATTTTTCAAAAGAGACCACTAACCGTCCCTACAACACAACTTACTGACCAAACCCAAACCCAAAACACAGTTCAAACAGGAGGGGTTCTTGGACTCAAAACATCCCACAAAATCAACATTTTCCGAAAACACATAATATAGACCATCCCAAAAAAATTCATCAAGAAATCCTGTTTTTTTATTTAAAAACATTTCCTTGAAAACAAATGGTTCAGCGGTTAGCGCATCCACCAATGGTACCCCATGGGTCTTACACATGCATGTTTCTATGCCACACCAGGCACCCTCCTCATATCCATCACGTCACTCATCCAGTCATGTGATCAACCATCCCTCTTCCCATATAACCCCATGCATGTGGTTGCTCATGAAAATACTGAAGGTTAAAACAAAAATTCTTTCCACTTTTCAAAACCAAAATGGTCAACCAACACATCCTTTTTCTCAAAACCGCTAACCACGAGATCAAATTCCAACTCACATCTTACAAAACATTTCATAAATGCATAAACATTTAGAAAATAACTCACTTTCAATATATTCACATCAATTTCAAAACATCTCATCCCATTAAAACACTCTTTTATTGTTTAGAAAAATCTATTGGAAACACTTTTCAAAACCAACTTCAATACAGTTTCTGCCTTCAAAAGAGGTGTAATCACACCATTTTATATTTCAAAATAATTCTGAATATTCAGTTCCAAAATTTCATAAATCATACAATTCCATATTTATTTGAAAATCATTTCACAAAAACATTACACTTCTTAAAACCAAGTCACATTAAAACTAAAGTTCCAAGATTTCAAAACTAATGAATGCAAGACAATGCAAGAGGAAACTAGTTTCAGTGGGTGACTTGGAAATATGGTTGGCGGCCATATTCCGATCACTTCACTATCACTGAGAGTGTTCTAGGAAATATCCCCACCTCCACATGGCTTGCCATACCCTGCGAGCTCATTGAGACCATTAACCCAACTTTCTTTTCATTTCCCCTAATCATCATCAATCCAAGAAAACCAAAAGACATAAAACAAATCCCAACATCCCCTGGCGACTTGAATCCTGAAATGAGGTGTGGTGATCAATCACTCTACCCATAACCATAATTCCATGTCCCAACAATCATAACTCTATACAATCCAGACTATTTCCCAAATAACATGACTCAAATGGAGCGAACCTCCTCTGATACCATTTTGTCACGAACCGAATCTGGTCGCCTTCAAAATCAGCACCCAACCAGGTCCATGGCAAGTCCTGAAGGGCGTTACCGATCCCCACGGGCTGGCACAAGTGCCCGGGTATCAAAAACTGATAATTGGGAATGATTTACCTGAGTTTTAATACTTGAAACATCAAATGAATCCAAGAATCCAAATCTGAATTTTTCAAACCGAAACATCTTTTTAATGAATTCAGATCTGAATTTCACAATTTTAAACAATGTTTGAAGATCACTACAAAGGTACAAACCCACGAAATGACAGCCCAAGAACCTCAACATGTCAAGAGGCATCTTCCTTAAGTCATCTCCACAACACCACATCATGAATGACTGGTGGAAACCCGAACTGTTGGCACAACAGTTATACCCAGACCTGCGACAACAAAATAACCAAGTCTACTTACACCCAAGGGTGTAAGTAGGGTGTGAGCCAAAGCCTAATAGGATAACACCACTAAGAGATTCTATATAATAATCATTTAAAGACGAAAAGCATGCATGTTTTAAAAACATGAAAAGCTAGTTACAATTTCTAAAAGCTGCAACTTTGAATAAGAACAGTTTTCAAGTTTGCTATTTTAAAGGATTATCACTTTTTAAAATAAACACCAAAGCTACTGAATTTTCTAGCAAAATGTACCGTATGCCGACGGTAAGCACAAAATATCCAGTGAGCACAAGCAATGTGAAATAACCGCTAGCCACTAGCTAGCTGTGGGTCCCAGGTACCTCGTATCTCGGTGAGAGTAACCATCACAAATATTCGTTCTCGTGCACGAGCCACTAGTAGGGAACATACCCATAACCTAGTGGAACCCAATCATGATCAACTTAGTTTAGTTAGAGTTTTATGTGTCAATCTTGATAAGTGAAACTGAGGCCAAACCCCACGGGATCACTAGCATACTAGTACATGTCCACCCACCTAGATACCCGGGTTTTCCGTTTGTGCTCAAACAATTTCAAAAAGTCAATGAATATACATTTCACATGAAAATATCATTTCCATATCATAAATTCACCAAACATCCCACATGTATACAACACAAGTCACAAAAGTCCACTTTTCATTCAAATGCATTTTGAAATCAAACCCACACCAAAATAGGACACAACACTTTTTGCATAACTTTCACAATCCAACACATCCTTTAAAAACTTTATAAAATACTTACAAATATACTAAACATCACATAACAGCCCACTCACATGTTTCCTAAAACCCTTTTTATAAACAAAATCCACTTTTCACATCGCACTCAATCAAACAACCCATATCACGTTCACACCTCTTTCACATTTTAGTAAATCCATTAAATATTTTTATAAAACATTTCCAAGAGGATACATATAACATAACAGAACTATTAACATTTAAAATGGTCCATTTGAAAGTATAAACAATCCAAAATAGTTTTCCAATATGGTTTCACATCGTATATAAATCATTAAACCATTCAAAACTTTCATAAAACAATTCTAAAGAGTGTACCAAATCTTTTCACAAAAGAACTCATTTCAAAACCATATTTCAAGGAAAAAATCACACCAATACAAATTCAAAACAAAATTTTCATCCCCAAAAACATTTATTAAACTACCCCCATGTGTTATAGAAACACCTCAAACAATACCACAAAAGATCCACATGAAAAGCTCACATTTTCAAAATCACTTTCAAGAAGTAAAATAAGGCCTTACACCTTAAACCCATTAAAAGAAACCTATTTAAAACCAAATGGAACACCAATATAAAACCAAATAAGAATTGTCAGCCCAGAAAAGATTTATTAAACCAATTTCATATGTTATAAAACACACCCAAACAATACCCAAATGGTTGCACATGTAAAACACAAAATTTTTTAAACTAAAATGAAACTGTAAAAACAAATGCTTTACCAAATACAAAATAAACAGTTCCCGCACAACACACAGCATATTAGTAAATGCATAATAAGTAATTCAAGCAAACTAAATCATATAGAACTGATTGCACATGGAATCACCTACCTTTTATGCTGAAACCCTCAAAACATGGTGTGAAACATCAACCGCACCACCGCCACACATCAAGGTATATAAATCCAGACCTAGACCACCAAATATTGACCCAAAAGATACCAAATAAGACCATATGTTCGAACCCTATGTTCTGGACATTTTATAAACTCTTGAGATAGGGTGGAAACCCTAAGGAGAAGAGATGAATTGAAAAGAGAAACATTACCCAAAATAATCTTGAAGAAAACGACCTAAACTCCACCAGAATATGAATTTAAAAATATCCAACCATTCAAGGGACGTTCGAACAAGGATTATGATATAATGTAGGAATTGGAATGAGGGGAAACGAGTATGAGTTGAGAGAGTTATGATGGAATGAACATACCTCCTCAAATCTGCCCGATTTTAGAAACCCCAAGAATGTCAGCACCAAATCGCGATGAAATATATCTCCAAAGTGGGGGGGGGGGAAAGGAAATGGGAATGCTCCTGGGCTTCATAGGGTCTATAGCGAGTTGGAATCACCGAGAAATCAATTTTAATGAATAATATATTAATACATTAATGAAACAATTTAAAACTGGAAAAGGGGCCTTCGGGTTGGCCCAATTCTCAAATAAAAACAAAAATCCCCCATGCTTATGGATTTATAAAGGCCCCAAATTTAAATGTGGGGTTACTATATCAGGGGAGAACAATTAGGAGTTATAATGAGTCAAAAATATTAAAAATTGAAAAAGTAATAAATGAAAAAAAAATTATTTTTTAAATCTGGAATTGGGCTCGTAGTTTGGCCCAATTCATGAAAACTCACCTATTCTCAATAAAACATTTGGAAACCACCAAAACAAATAATGAGTGGAAAATAAATTTAAAATAACCCTAAAATAGGTTACATACGTGACAAAACTCCTATCTCAAGTAGATTTTGTAAACCATAGGATTACATTGATTTACCTTTATCTACCCCGTAATGAAAAACATCACAATTAATCTTGAGGGATTATAAATTAGGATCAAATGAATTTAAAGATGAGGATAGGTAGGTATAAATTTATAAAATAAATTAATGAAAAAGGAGGATTATACACCCTATTTTATAATACATGACATTTAGAAGAAAATCTCAATGAAATACACCACACCAATATATTTTCATCTCGCACACCCCCAGTAAAAATTATTGGGTCACGAAAAATGTAATCATAATAAAAAATGAACCTCTATTATTGGTCATCTAATGTTTTTCCTGAATTAATGATTTTCAATAAACCTCATATCCACAACCTAACCATGTGTGATAAAAACCATCAGTCATTTAATGGTGATTTTTTATTCTCCCAATTCACAATCCATTTCATTATCTTTTTTTTCAAGAGTTACATTTACGATACGTCTCAAATATAGAAACCAAAAACATATGACTGTGAGTTCATCGATCTGAAAATGATTATTTATGACCGACTAGTGAAACAACACATCTTTTTAATTTTTCATTTTTTTTTATTATTTTAACAATACAAGGTATATAAAATTAATGTTAATATAAATATTCCCAAAAATACCATGAAAAACCCCAATGTATCCTCTCAATAACAATATACCAGGTCCACCGGAATAACCCATCCCCCATACTCATTAAATTGAATATCACGAAAAATAATTAGAGTTGGGTAGGAAAGGTAATAATGGCATATAAGATAGATCAATCCTAAAAATTTCTTTCATGGATTATATTCCGTAAAAAGGATTAATATGTAGGTATAACTTATGATAAATGGGATCTTAAATAAAATTACACAATCATATTGAAATTTATTTTGTTTGGTAATATAATTGAGAAGTTTTCAATGAAAGTTTTAGTTGTTTTACATGACCGAAATTTCACTCAAAAAATATGCTCATAAAATAGGAAATATATGGTACAAAATCTTCTTAGGAATTGGAACAGAATATAACTCAGCTGGGTTATAGATGGAAAACAAATAATCAGTTTACTCAATGCATGCATCACAGAATAAACATCAATAAATGTAATCATATCAGAAATCATTTTCACAAAATTAGAAATCAATGTATGAAGGTGAATTTTAAAATTTCTATTAATTTATTTTTCATTTATGGTCATGATATTTTACATTTTCCAACATGTCAAAATATGTATCCTTGGTTATGATGTTTCTGTATTATCATGTAAAATAAAAATATTTCAAAAATTTGTGGGATAATCTATTTCATTGTGCTCATGTAACAATTCATTTTTTTTGTAAAACCGTATGGTGGAATGATCTATGAGTTAATAGATATAACAAAGTAAAGAGTACTACCCTTAATTTGAAAATTTTGAATGAGTTTATTAAGTTCAATCTAACCCACGTTCACAACATGAACTATGATTTCATGACATGAATTATTCATATATACATCACTTTAGTTGCTTTCCATTTCTTACTTCCTTGGTTTGAAAAATATAAATAGAGATAGAAAGTACATTCCATTCTAAAATGATAATTGTTTTTGTCTCAAACAGATAAAAAGGTCAAACAATAATATATTTATTAAAATTAAAAAAATCTTAAAATCTAAAACATAGAAATGAGTTTTAAAATGAAGGAATTCTCCTAGGAGATTCTATTTTTATTTTCATTTCGAATGACATTTACCATTGTTATATAATTGGAACATGGTAAAAATATAACCATATTGAAGTTAATCACTTCTGACTTTTCTATGATTCTAGGGTAGTCCTTTGATTCCTCCCAAATTGGGTTAACTTAATTGGTACTTTGGTGGGATGCAATTTGAGGACAAATTCAGTAAAAATACATGGAAATCAAAATATGACTATATTTTATAGTTCTTTTCTACCACTAAAGATGTTTCTTTAATTTGCTTCATATGAGCTTCTAGAAGCCATCTTGAACTTTAGGCTCTGTGTTTTCCTCATCTTCATGAATGTGTGATAGGTGGTCTTATTCTTCTTTAGTTGTGATAATACCAGAAGATTGATGCATGACTAATTATCACCCCCCCCCACTTCACTTTTTCTTATTCTTTTGATCATACTTATTGTTCGACATCAAAACCCATTGTTTCATATTCTATTAACTTTTCTTAATCCTATACAATAATAAAGTAATAAATTTCTATCAAATTTATTTCCTCATATTCATGATGTTGCAAAATGGATTCTTGTTGTTGTTTATCATATTATCTTATATTTAGAAATGATGCCTCTTATTCTGCTACTATTTTTAAATCCATAAGTTCAACTTTTTTAGTGATTTAATCTTGAGCCATGTATTTGTTCTTTTCATTTTGACTATTATTTTTCATCCTTTTTTGATTCCTCATTATTGAATTTATCAACATATTAATCTTCTTCATCATCAATACAATAGTCCTTGCATTATATTTTAAGGTATTTTTCATACAAGGGAATATAAATTTTAAACAACATGATAAATTTTAGTAATAAACTCTCCATGTTCACTAAGTTTAGATTAATGATTATTCATCCTCTTATCCCACAATGGAATGTACTTTTTCAGTAATGTAGTTGGTCTATCATCTGAATTATTTTCTTGAGGATGTCGGAAGGAATGATCTTCTTGAATTTAACTCCCTTTTTTTTTTGTGTATCAACGTCATAGACTTCCTCCACCTCTTTACATATGTCATCATAAAAAATTAAGGTCATCCTCATTGTAATTTTTTTTTTCTGTAACTTAAATTAACTTTGTTAGTAGTCCAGTCAGCCTTTCTTATGAGTTCTTCCTAACCAAGTATTCTACTTGGTGGTATTGAAAATTTGGGTCTCCTCCAAAAGATTCATGATTGGTGTCTCCCAATTAGTTTGGTTGGAAATAATCATATCTAAAATAATATGAATCAACCCACTTGATTTCATGGCCTTACCAGCCACTGAAGTTCAATGTTTCCCATGTTGTTGGATACTTTAGTTATTCAATTCATTATGATGGTGAAGTGGCATAATATTGATGAGACATGAATTCCATCCTATATAACACGAATAAATACCAAAAACATAATAAATAATTAATAAAATTAATGAAAAATAATAATTAAACTAAAATCACTAAATATAAATTTGATATGAAAATTATTTCACTTAATATATCAGAATCATGTAATCTGATATACTCTACTGCTCCCCAAAAATGGTGCCAGTTTTTACAAACCCAAAGGGATTAATTACTTTCTATTGTTTTGATCAATAATAATTTTATTTTATCCTAGATAATACTATCTATAAATGCATAGTAAACTGGATTATGGGGTTAAAGCCACAGAGATCGGAGAATGCGGTAGATAATTCTTAATCAATGTTTTGGTTTCTCCCACTTCATTTAGTTTTTGTTAAACTAATGAAATGAAACAAAATAAATAAATAAAATATAAAAATAATAAAAATAATATATCAGGGTGAATTTTAGGTCAATGAGAAAAGGATAATCCTATATTAATCTTTGGGTAGTCCTGTAGCTTCTATACATTAATTTTTTATAGGCTGATTTTCATAGTCCTAGTCCACTCTAATTAGGTTGTTCACTTTCTATTTCACTTCCCATGTTCATGGTTGTGCAAAAGAATGTGGTGAAAATTTATTATTAACATAATTACTAGCTATAGTGTTAGAAAGGTTCTATAATAGATTAAATAATTTTATATACTCCCATTAACCTTGAATCCTAACCCTAATAAGATTATACTTTCATGAAATAAATGATTTAATGAAGAGAAATGAATGGCATACTCAACATAATGATTTAATGAATTAAAAATGGAAATAAACACCTGAAATAATAAAAAATTGAATAAAATTGTGTTTAACAAAGATCTAACAAATAATATATAAATGGTAAATTTTTTGAGAATAATAATATATGAAATATTAATTTTTTAATTAAAATATAAATAATTCAAAAATACATAAATGAATGAAAAAAATAGAAACATGTCTTCAATGAATGATGAACCAGAACCATGTGGAAGCCTCCTAGGGGTAAAAAATCAAGCATGGAATAGAATGACAAAACACATGGCTAGTACCCAAATATATAGGCCTATAACGTCATATTCTGATCCCCTAGGTCAAATATGGGATTAAATGGATGATCTGATCAAAAGATACTACCCTTCGTTAAAGACACGGAAATATTAATAATTTATTATTCTATCTGACACATACACATTGTGTAATGATTAAACCATGTGTAATGTATGAGTATATACTCTATATTGTTTTTATCACATCACACTATGTACTGGTTACACACCTTGTAATATTTTAACATAGTGTTTGGTTTACACAACTTGTAATGTCAAACTCCAGCATTGGAAGTCACATTTTCTCTATTTCTTTAATATTTAGTCTCCTGAACATCATGTGATCCTACAACATATGGAAAGTGTTCATTAAATATGATAATTTAACTCTTTCAGATTTCAACATCAATATTGTGTTCATTGTTTTTTTATTGACACACAAGTCTACATCATAGACTAGTTCAAAGTGCCTTTTTGTTCATCAATATTTTCCATTTTCCTTCATATATATATCCTAATGTCACTCCTTCATAAGAATATAAAAAATATCAATATATCCCATGAAATAGACCATTAGTCAATAAATTTTTTATTAATTAAAATATAAAACAAAATCAATATATTAATCAAAATAGAGTAATAATGTTGTAAGACCCTTACATGTAGATTGGAATCTCATCATGGGGTTAGCTAATGATTATAGAATATCATGAATTAGTATTGATATTTCCTAATAGGAATACATATTTCATTTTTTGAATAATTATTTTGGCAAATAATGTGATTAAAATGGTTTAAAGGGGGTTTTGAATGATAATTGTAATGATTGTTGATTATAGTGATTTTGAATTTTCAAATTCCTCATATTTCCATAGAGTGAGACTAAATGTAGTTTTGTTCTAGTTATAGAAAATGGAACCCAATGCACATTATAAAAATCATTATGAAGGGGATATGGAAATTGTGGTTTCACATGATCTAACTGTCAGCCAATAACCTATAAAAAGTATAATTGAAGATTTTCATGTTCGTGATAGAAAAAATCGAAGTTATAAGACAAGGAAAGTGGGTCATTCAGTACAGTTTCAAAAAAGTAATCCAACTATTTAAAAAGGGATTATGTACTTGTAAAATATGACAGGTGGATAAACTGAATGAATTGAATATTAAATTTTCATAGTAAAATGAAAAATCTAATTATTAGGTTTGAAACCTACACATTGTAATATCTTTCACGCCAAGAGATTCATCATGTTTTCCTAGCCAAATCCAAGCACGTAATTGGGTTCTAGGATTGTGAAGCATTGTTTATCAAAAAAATTAAACCATGCACATTCATGATGGCATGAAAAAATGGATTTTTATCTTCATGATATATAGACATTTTGTGAATGTGCATGTAGTTATTTTTAATTACATGGTTCACGTTAATTTGGGAATAGATACTTGTTACTCTTTGAAGGATTGAATTTTTGAGTTAGGATTATGAACATATATTTCAATTATGCTAGTTTCCCTTTTTATAAAATATTACAAGGATATGGTTAAAATAATAAACCATCATTTCCCAGAGGTATGTATCATTATTATTTCCATAAACTTTTTTATTCATATCATTTTAGGAGTTTCTAGTGGGTCCTAGAGGAAACATGGGTGTTTAAGGCTTTTCCACCTAGCATATATAGTTAGATAAAACCATGATGGGTCATCAATTGAACTATCATGGGCCGTATGGTTTATTAAAACCATGAAACACAAGCGACAAACCCAGTAATCTTCTACATAATTTTTAATGTAGGGAAAAAACTCCTCCAATCCATAATTTTTCTAATTGAGGGGAGTCCTGAGGCAGATATGTGTGAGTTGCTGGTGGATGGTTTGGCAAAACGTGTTTTCAAAGCATGCGACCTAATTTTAAAGTTGACGAAATTCCATTTTCTATAAGAATATAAAAACATAAGCCTACCCTCTTTTCTTATTTTCTCCAATGGCCAGACCCACTCCCCCTTATATGAATCTTATTCATTCTTATATAAATGAATTGATATATCTCTACAGTCTGAACATTGAATCGCTTATCATCAGTCTTGTTGGTTATCAACTAGTGATTTCTCAATTCCACCTTCTCCTTTCATCATTATTATTCGTCATGATGATGTTATTCTGGTGTGAGCTCTTATGCCTTATTTTATAAGTGTATATCTTAATGATCAATTTCTTCTATTCATACCAAAATTGTATTCTAAAAATGTATGAGGAGTTGAATACAATGTTTAGGTAGGTGGTCTCACGATTTTCCATAAAAGTCTTGGTGTTTATATATTATGTTGTTTTGTTGTGCATTGTATTTTTTCAAGTGATTCCTATTAAATGAATCTAATCATGAGTTGAATGGTTTGGATTGTTCAAGATGTCCCATGAGACCCATTGAGGTGTAATTAGTGGTTAAAGACCTAAAATTCATACCACCCCATGGGTGTGATGTTAAATTTGATAAAACCAGCATTAATGGATTATGATTTTGATTTAACTATTGACATATTTCATTTACTCCATTCCATAGGGATGTTAAATTAAATGGTTAAATTTTAATTGAATTGAATTAAGAGGTAATATAAGACCATGTCTTTATTCCATTGGCCATTTTCTTTCTTGTATTTTCTTGAGATATTCTTTCCCAATTAAGATTGATGGGAGGATTCATGTGATGCTAGGCGTTCTAGTATTTTTATTTCATTTTATCCACAGTTTTATTTCAAATGAATTGATTGTATAAATGTTATGACCAATTGAATTTAAATGTGGACTTATATGGTGTGGTTATTCTTCGAGACCATAACTATTCTTATTGGAATGTTGAGAGTGTGAGGTGGGTCCCAATATTGAATTTCTTTAGATGGATAATTCATAATTTATTTATTAAATAAATTATGATGAAATTATTATTAAGAACATTGGTGAATCATGGTATCCCATATTAATTCCATGGATAGACTAATTTGGAAGATGGCTCGTATACGACATAGTGATACTCGAACTCCTTTATGGATACACAATGATAGAATTAGAGGAAATAATGTTTTTATTCCATGTGTGATACTTGAAATACCTTTGTGAAATTCCAATAAAGACTTATAGGGATGATTATTGTATATTCATGGATTTCTACTTGAGATGACTTTATAGAACTCTAAAGATGTACTAGGTTGGAAATGAATTTATTTCACCCTTAGAGTGGTATAAGGGTTACCATGTAGAATGCCTAGGATGGTCCTATAAAGTGTTTTGTTCATGATATATCTAATGAGATACCTTTGTTCTGACATAGTAATTGTATGGAATGGATCATGTTTCCCTTATATTTTATAATGAATTAATTATATGATGAGTCTTCAGTAGAAAATAACAATATTGGATTTGGTCAAAGCCTTACAAGTTATTGATGTCCGTATTATTGACATACTATATGGATGATATTTATGGGGGATTCTTGTTCCATTCGTCAGGTCTCGAGACTTCATTATAAATTAAATAATGGATGAATAGTTATTTAGAGATATTCCATCTTAGAAAGATGTAGGGAGTTGATGAAGGGTGTTCCATTGTTACCTGGACCCATGTTGGTTATTTATACACCATATGTTCATTAAAACATTAATTGTAACATGAACATAGTTTATTATATATTTATTTTCTATATGGAATTAGATATCATTGGTGGTGTCATAATCAACTTATCTCACATTTTCTTGGAGAACCTTTCGATACCTAAACATACTTCATAGATGTAGCTAGGTAAAGGGGAAGGGACACAATTGTTAGTTCAAAAATAATTATTACATGAGATCAGTGGAAAAAATTACCATGATATGGATTGTGATTCTATCTAGAGATTGTGTGTTTTGGAATTTTTGGATTCATTGGTATTCTTGTATGTATGTGTACATAATTCCATGTCTACCATTTTTGTTTCTTTAAATATAATTCCATGATCATCATTTTTTATTTTACATTGATGGATGTTATAACTTGTTATTATATGATGGATGTTTATTATTTATCCCTTTTTTATGTTTATTCTTATCCTATTTTTTGATATTTTTATTCCTTTTTTCCTATATTATTATCATGGAATTTTAGTCTCTACTTAATTCCACAATGGACCATTTCTACTTATTGGATTCCTCTAGGATATGAGGAGGTGTACATGAATTCATATGGCTAACTGGGTTTTTTTCTATTGAGTGAACTATGTCCTGGATGTCATAAAGTGGTATCATAGATTTCTTTTATTTACCGTAATATATTGATATTATTTAATAGATAAATGGTATGTGCTAGAATTTGGTCATGAGCCAGTGTTGGGGAGTATCTAACCCAAGAAGAGTGAAGATCCAAATTACATGGTGTGGGAATAGATTTTCTTGATTAGGATTATCATAGTTTCCATGATTTCACAGTTTCTTGATGGACAGGATGTTTTATATTCCTTAATACAATGGATTTTTACCATTGGTGGATATGGAAAAGAGGTTTTATATCATGAATCATCATAATAACATTAGGATTTATATGTCATGAATTATTACATGACATGTTTACATATTTGGTTTGTTTACTGTAGCATGTTTTGGGGACATTATTTTTATGTCCATAAATTGTACTAACATTTTATGTAGGGACATGCTAAACAACTGTTTAATATTTAATGGGAATTGAAACTAAAATTATAAGGTGTATGTGACCTTATATATTGTATGAAGTGATCCATATAATTCATCCACTTTTAATGAAATTGTCTTTATAAGTGATAAATAATTTAATTTAAATCATATTGAAAAATGAAATTGTCACAATTAAATAGGGATTCTGATTATGATTTAATGGATATTTTCCTCTATAAATTGAAAGTTCTAGTCTGTATACTAGGACCTTGGTCTAATATAATAAAACATGACACTAACTCGACCATAATAGTGGGAGTTATACATTGAATATTTTTTTCACTGTGACCTTTTGGCCACTACAACGATTCATCAAAAGTAGGAAAAGGGTGAGACTTTTAAATAGATATTCTTGTACCTCTCATATTCTTATTTCTTGAATTGTAGTACTTATTAAATATTGTATATACATATGGTTTGGAATTTTTATAAATATTAAAACATGACATCCTTGAGTCATGCTCTTGGAGGGTGGCGACGACCATGCTCTGATGGTTTTTTTCCCAAGGAAACCAGTAGATCCCCCCTAGTACAACATGAGGAACCAATAATTATACCTAATGTTGGAGATGATGTGAACTTTATAAGGTGTTTTATAAAAATTATTTACACTATAAAAGGATCCCCACAACCTTCCTTGACAATGAAAGAGTTGATGAATGAGTTTTAGTAATAGAATCTACCCTTGTTTTTAGGGGATGGTGGTCAACAGGTTGTAGAGTCCTGTCTTGAGGCCATGTTATTGAGTTTATATCATCTCGAGTCACCACCTAAGAAGAGAGTGAATCTATCTACATATAAGATTCAGGATTCCTCTAATATATATGTGGATATTATCACTAATACTTATTGCCAAATGGATATGGTTTTTAGGGATTTTCTTATGAAATTATATGATTATTTCAATCTAAAGGTGTCTATAGATGTAAATACCAAGAGTATATGCACTTGGAGTAGGGTTATTTATCATTCATGGACTATTATTATCATTTCACAGAGAACCATAGATTAAAAACATTGTGTTTTGTGATTATTTATTGAATAATATACGATTCTAGGATGATCTTAGATATGAAATCATATAAAACATAATTGTATTTCGACATACTAATTTATTTTGGATAGTAAATCTAGAGTTTATCATTGAGCAAAACCTGATAGAGTATTTGGGAGAGAAATAGGGTGGTTTTTAACCTAGATCTAGATATACATCAACCAATAGTTGTAATCCTTTCTTGTAGCTTCCATGAGTTGATATTATTGACCTGGTTGCATACAAAGGTAGTCGTGTGAGGTGAAATCGGTAATGTCGACTAGGATATATGAGGCCTCAGTGTACAAGGGACCCAATTGAGTGTTGATATTGAAGAAATATAGGTAATATTAAACATTTTTATAGATATTTTAATATAGTATCAAGTGTGATATAGTATGTTCTGAATAAATGTTTAGTAGAAGGGTTAACAAATTCTCATATGGCATAGAGCTGGACTACATACAGCTGATCCGTCTAAGTAGTTGGTCGTGGTCATGGTAGAAATACACCAGATTTAACAAACAATTAGAAAGGATTTTCTCTAGATTTATATGATATATTTGAAGTTTTTGGATCTGGTAAGATGTATGTAGTGTAACAGTTATCTAAAAAGTAGAGTGTTGGATATTCTTTGGAGAGAGGTACTATACTAATATTCGATATGTTAGTATTTATTCTTATAAATATAAGTGTTTCTCATTCCTTAATATATCTTCTCATTGTGAAGATAATTAAGATTGATGTTCAGTTATCCTTTTGAATGATTACACTCGATACTCTATTATGGATATGATCATATATTTTAACCCAATGCATAGAGATCCCCTTGAGATTAGTGGGTGTCACTTCGTATTGGATTCACTTTGTCATTGATATGACATGATCTGATATCATTCCTTGGATGTAATGAATGGCTCCCTATCATGATTACGTTGACTTGTATCATTAAAGGGTGACATTCAAATCACTATAAGGAGGGGTTTTTTTTATTTAAAATGGTGAATGGGATGTACAGGTAGGCCGAGCTGGGACAATGCATAATGGGCTGGGTGGGATGAAATCCAATATTTCTAGATTATATTTGGATAACTCATAGACATGTTAGTAGGATTTCAATACAATGGTAGATCATTCCTGGCATGCTTTCCAAGTTGAATTTTCATGGATACCTCTCCAAGAAATGCATGATTTTATCACAAATTTGGATCCTAGATCTACACTAGTATCCGTTCCTCCATACAGGATAACTTCTACTGAGTTTTAGGAGTTTAAGAAGAAGCTAGATGGTTTGGAATCTATGTGTTTTATAAAAACTAGATCATCACTGAGGGGTTCACTAGTCATTTTATCTAAGAAAGCCAATGGTACCCTAAATCTTTTCATAGATTACCATCAGTTAAACCTTCTTATTGTAATGAATCTATATCCATTTTCACGTATATATGATTTCATTGACAGGATCTATGGAGAAAGGGTTTTCTAAAAGATTTATATGAGATCAGGTTATTATTTGTTTCATTTTATACCATCATATATACCATGGGGAGAATTCTACAATAGATTTGGCTTATATAAGTATTTGTTTATGCCATATTGTTTCATTATTACACCAATTGTTTTCATGGCTCTATTGAACCAATTTTTCCATCCATATCTGTATTCGTTTGTGGTGATATTCTTGGATTAAATATTCATGTATTCTCATGTTCATTATGACCATTCCAAATAACCTATGATCATATTGAATACACTAAGATAGAATCTGTTATATGCTAATATTTCAATGCTCTACTTTTGGATGGATTAAATTCAGGTCCTGGGTCATATTTTCTTAGATATATGACTATTAGTTGATCCAAGGAAGGTGAGAGTTGTTTTTTCCATAGGGAATCCCAATATCATCTTGGAAATACTGAGTTTATTCCAGATAAATGGTAATTATAATCACATAATACAAGATTTATCATGATTATCAGCACCTCATATGAGCTTTAGTAAGATGGGTGTGAAGTTTATATGGTCACAATATTATGAGGAAGCCTTTTTGAAGCAGAAAGTAAGACTAAATTCAGCCCTAAAACTGATTCATACAGTTCTAGAAATGAATTATTGTATATTAGGAAGAAAAAGTCATTGGGTGGGGTTAATTTATGATATAGGATGAGAGATTCATGGAATATAGGTATTTTCATTGGATGTCACATGATAGGAACTACCCGATATATGATATCAAGTTAGCTATTTTTTTTCTTGCCAATAATTATTGAAGAAAATATTTACTAGGAGGGCAGTTTGTGGTTTATATAAACCAAAAAAGCCTCATGTACATATTTACAATGTTTAACAATTATCATGGGTAGTGAACATGGGTTGAATAGAGAATTTATTTTGACATTGAGAATGCTCATATTTTTGGGAATGGAAATTATATTATCAATGAACTATATAAAAGGACTCTGATATAAACAATTAAAGAGGGTGGTAGTGCGTGGAATCTTATGGCCTTTTTTTCAGAGATGCATTTGGAGGTTCAAGACCATCATGGATAGTCTGTTCCTACATCACTATCTATTAAATCATCGCTTATAGAGTGAGTGAATATGAGGCTATAATCTGATTCTAAGGGAATATTTTTATGGGGTAGTATTGTAGGTGATGACCCACCATTATGATGGTTGGTTGATGAGAATGAGATCTTGAACATTCACAAACACATATGGGTTCTTACATGCATCTTTGAGGTATATATGTAAATGTTAGACACCTCAATAAGGTATGTGTATCCCTGTATTACAATGGTATTTAATGACTTATTCCATTAATACTGCTGGTCAGAAATGATGTGAGAGAAATAAGAGGTTTTTTCTAAATGCTTCAGCTCCCAGCAGGTGAAGGAATAATACCAGTGACTAGAAAAGCATTTATAGTCATTACCTATTACTCATAGAAAGTTTAATGTTGTCACCAAGGACTGTTTTTATTAGATTTAATTGATCACGTTTGGAAAATGAAATTGTGTCAGTGATCTTATACATGTAGAAAATGGTTACACATTTCATATATATTCCAAATACATTATCAATGGGAAATCTTAGGAGTCGTTATATTAGGAATATTATACACCTCTATAGGGTTTCTTTTCCTATCATATAATAAAAATATGATCATTTCATATCACCGTTTTATTAGGGTTATAATAGGGAACTAGGATCATATGTACTACTCAGTATATCCTATCACCCATGGAATGATGTTCATTCTAAGTATATGATGATGATTTTATAGGATATGCTACAAGAATGTGTCTTTGATTTTAGAGGCTTTTTAGAGAAACACTTACCTCTCACCGAGTTCTGTTACAAAATTAACATCCATGAAACCATACAGACAACTCATTTTGACGACTCATATGGTAGTACATGTTGTTCAAAACATTCCTAGATAGGTGTATATAGAAATAAATGAATATACCACCTCATTATGTCAATAACATTGATATTATGAAGAATGTCGGGACAGTAGCATATAGGTTCTGGGTACCTCAGATATACTAGGACATGTACGAAGCCTACCATTTCTCTTAGATTTTTTGATATCATTCTTGTCTTATGCATATTTTTTAGCATTAAAATGATGAGTTGTAGGTTTATGTGTCCATTCAAGAGTATCCTATCAGTGTTTTCAATAGAGGAAAGAAGGATCACCAAGGATAGTTAGTTCATATTGAATGGGTGCTATTGAAGCATGCCACTATACATTATGAGACATGGGAGTAGGAGGCCAGCGTACAACCCTAGTGGTTGGAGTTATTCTAAAATGATGTTTTAAAACTCTTAGAAGAAAAATCCAAGGAAAAAATTTTTAGGGGAAAGAATGTACGAAAAAAAATTTATATGAGGTATATAACATTTTTATTTTAATTTATTTCTCTAATATTATCTATTTGGATGTTCAAAGTGGGTTCAAAATGGAAATAGTGGGTTTATGGGGATTGTAGATATCCTTGAGCCTATTTTTTTTAGAGGCAACAACTAAGTTTAACGGTTAGCATAAACACTATTTCCCAATCTGCATTGGTAGATAAAACAATGAAGGGTAGTCTAGTGCACTTCACAGAGATGCATGATTTGATATAACTTTGAATCTAAGGATGAATTTCTATGAATTTCCTACATAATTGTTAATAGAGTATAAATTTATGGTTAACACATGGTTTGTATAATTTTGGACAATGATAGTGCAAGGGGGTCATGAGGTAGAGATGGAAAAACCGTTAGCACAGGGTTTAGTCATCCATGTATCCAAACTATGCAACCTAGCTTCAAATTGGTGAAAACACCATTTTTATATTTTTTCTTAAAAAAATACAAAAAATATTTTCTTATTTCATATAGTTCTCATCCCCTCTCCCTCTACTATGAAGATTCATTATGCCTAATGATATGATCTAGTGTTTCTCCATCAATCATAATCTAAATGGATCATTGTGAGCCTTGCTAGATACCCAACGATGATTTATCTATTCCCCTTACACCTTACATGATTTTTCTTCCTCTTGATGAAGTTATTTTGGTTTGAGGTCCTATTCCATAATTTTTTTATTTTTGTATGTTTGATCAATTTATTAAACTCTAGCCAAGATTAGAGGAAAACAATGCATTAGGTTTCGACTAACAAGCTAAGGTTGGTTGTATCATTATATTCCCTCAATTTTAAGGTGTTTTTATATCATGAAATTATGTCTCACTATATATTTTTCTAAGAGACGCTTATTAAATTAATATATTATTCAATTGAATGGATAGGATTGACTGAAATAACCCATGTGAGCCATTGAGGTGTAATTAATGTTCACGGACCAAACATTCAAATCCTCCCATGGGCATGTTCTTAAATTATATAAAACCATCAGGGGTGGATTATACATTTATTTCACCTATTATGGTTTGAACTTTTTACCCTTTCCTTGGGATTTAAAATTCAATGATTAAATTATAATTAATTGGTAGAATAGGTAATATAAAACTATGTTCCTATTAAATTTTCCATTTTCCTTCATGCTTTGTTTTGTGATGTTATTTGTATCCAAATTCCCAATTAAGCTAAATAAGATGATTCATATTTTTCTAGGAATTATGAGACTCTGAATTGACATGATCAACCTTTTGAGGTATTATTAATTGATTATATATATGAAATGGAATATTGAATTTTAATATGAACATATATGGTATGGTTAGTCTTTGGGCCCATGACCATTATTATTGTCATGTAGAGAGTGAGATGTTGGTTCCAATTTAGGATATCCATATCTAGACTCTTGAAACATAAAATTTTAAATGAATTAATATAAAATGATTATTAATAACCATTGGGACACATAGGCTCTCATATAAATGTTGTATGTAAACTCATTTGGCAGGAATCATGAATATGAATGAGTGATAATTTTACTCCTTTATGGAATACCAATGATAGAATGAGATGGAAGAATGATATTATTCCATAATAGATACATAGAATACCTATGTGGAATATCAATGATAGACTCAGAGTGCTGATTGTTTTTCATTCCATGAGTGAAACTTGGGCTCCCTTTAAGGACTGTTAATGACATGCTCAGTAGAAGATAACATTATACCACACCTAGATCGATAACAGGGTTATAATAAGGAATTCCTAGAATAATATTGTATGTTAATTTGTTCATGATATACATGTAGAAATATCTCTTCTCCAAAATTATGAATTCAAAGGACCAGATCTGGTTTTCATTTAATTAAATAATAAATTGATTATACAATGTGTCTGCTAAGACAAATTACAACATTGGATTCATTCAGAGTCATAAACCTTATTGATGGTGTTATTATATAAAACATGTATGAATGTAATTAATGGTAGATACATTGGACACGATTCATTTACTGATACATCATTATAAATTAAATCATCATCAGATTATTTTTCAGAGATATTCCAACTTATGCCAAAGCAGGTAGTAGAGGACGGGTGTTACCTTAGAACCCAAACAAATTTTGGTTATTATTTAATGTATGTTCATTATATATTTAATTGTTATATTCATAGAATTTATTATATATTCACATACTAGATGGCATAGACACCATTTTGGTGGCCTACTATGTTTACTTCACACCCTAATCAGGCCACATTTTAGTACCCAGACAGTCTTCATGGATGAAAGTATGAATAATTTCAAGTGCTCAGTTATCAATATTTCAGTGATTATAGAATGGGATTGGGGGAGTATATCACTAAGATATCAATTGTGATACCATCTAGAGATAGTATTTCTATAATTTTTAGTTTCTTTGGTGTACTTGTATTTATGTGTACATGCTTCCATGTCTTCCTATTTTTCATCATTTTGTATAGCATGCCACAATCATAATTATATATATGAAATTGTTTGACGTGATTTCTAGCGATTATAAAATGGATTTTGATTCTCTATTTTCTCAGTTAACTTTATGAAGAATAATTTTATTTACATTATTATACTTATTTGTTACACTATAACCATGAGGGTTATGTCTCCCCACATGTATCACAATACATATTTACTACTGGTTGGTATCATTTGGAACATGGGGAGTCATACTTGAGGTCATGTGGGAAACCGGGTTTGGTTATTGTTGAGTGAACTGAGTCAAAGATGTTATAAGGAATAGGGTCATAGTCATGGAAAGTGATATTGATATGAATATTGAGGGAGGTATTATGTTTGTTTCCATGAGGATAGGTGGGAAACCTAATGTTTGAAACAAGGTAAACATAGATATCTATTCTAATGTTGGTTGAATGCCTCTAAATCTAATTTATGAAAATATTAATTGTACACCGAGATCCATTATCAAACCATGTTTCTACAATGTGGTTCATTTATTCATAGGAAGATGGAAATCACTACACCATGAATTAATTTCCACCACTGTGGAATGAAAGGGAATATCAAGTTATATTTTCATAAAAATATGAAATCTGTTTGTAAAAAAGATCATATTAACCTCATTCATCTCATATTCATATGAAAAAGCCCCATCAATGTATTTCTCATCCATAGATAAAGGCGAACTAGTACATTTATGAGAACACTTTGGTTCACGTTTCAACACCTCAATAGGGAAGCAAGATATATCTAATGGAGGATAATATAAAACTTTTTGGAACATTAAATACTATCAAGAGTGAGAAACTGGGTCCCTATACTGTATAATGTACTATCTTCTGAGCTGAACTCTTATGCATGTATTTTTTAACATGAGTACATCACATTATTTCCATTATTATTTTGTGGTTAAAAAGATGAGATTACATGTGTAAATTATGTCCCACAACATGAGTACCAAGGGACCCCTTGGTTAGTGGGATTTAAAGATATTCAAATTCCTAGAATTTTCAATTACCATTGATGTAGTGTAGTTATTATTTCAGCTCACAATCATACATATGGATGATTTTCATTTAATCTTTTGTATGTACTTTTTGGTGGTATTTAATATCCACATAAAAACTATTCTCTTCAGATAACATTTACAACCATAGATTGATCTCTTCTCCTATTCAAGGGGGATCATGATATAAATACAAGAAGTGCATGATCTTTAGTGACAACGGATGAAACCATATATGGCTACTTAGTAGCAATGACCTTGGAAAATGTTGAATAAATAAGAAATATGACTCTTCCTACCATTGATTATTTATACCTAGATGTATTTCCTAATGAATTCTCTCTGCTAAAAATAGAATATAAAGTTAAATTTTATATTGACCTATCCCCAGAAAAAATACATATTTTATTAAATTCTATAATGGCTCTTATAGAGTTGTGAGAGTTTAAGGATCAATAATTAGATTCATAACATAAATGTTTTATTAGACTTAGCACATCCCCTTTGGATGCACCAATTTTATTTTTTAAGATGATATATGGCTCTCTCTACTTATTTTGTTATGATTAATAATTAAATAATGTTATTATTGAAAATAAATATTATATTCCAAAAATTGATGAGCTGTTTAATCAATTAATGTGAGCTATTTCATTCTATATGATTGATTTATTCGTATGACATCATCTACTTAGAGTCAGAAAAGAGGATATTACAATGAAAACACTTTTAATAGACTATTTAAATTGTGAATATATCTGGATTCCCATTGTTATAATGAATGAACTTATAAGATATATGAACATGATGAATTTTAGATTATAAAGGTTACTCAACTCCTTGTTTGTATTATTTTGTTTGTGATATTCTTGTTTATTGTTGATGCATGAATGATCATGAGGATTTCATTTATATTTACTAAGTAAATTGTTGGATAATTCATTGTATTATATGTAATATATGAATGAATTTTGGATACATGAAATTTTTTTCCATGTGAATGTCATTTTTGTCGAAGGAATTTCATTTTGTGTAGGATATATAGATGTTTTAATCTCTAAGAAGGCATTAAATAATATTTTTTTGATATAAAAAAAATTTAGGATAAGCATTCTATTATTGGAATGTTGTTTGATATTTACCGAGTCTTTTTTCTCTCATGAAGACAGTGATAATAAAGTGTGTTCCATTTATATGAACTGATTAATTTTAGAGATTCTATATATATCTTAAATCTTCTTGTAGTAACCAATGATGTTATTTTCTGAAAAAGAGCATGGTTTGTGTTTATTGTCTATCATCTCCTAGATGATCAAGGAGATTTCATGGAAAAGGATTATACAGTTCCAGCCATAAACAGTTTTGAAGGTGACATCCTTTCCTAGTGTTTGCCAAATTATTGGGGTCCAAAATATGGGGAATGGCATGCATTGTGAAAAGTTGTTCTTTTCATGAAGGTCTCGTGAAAATATGGAAAATAAATGAGTTTCTCAGAGATGGGCTTCATGATGTGTGTTTCATAAAGACATGAAGATTATTATGGTGTGCTCAATGATTATGAGACTTTTTGCAAGTGGTGCCTTGCAGTGTTGCTTTGCGGCAGTGCGACGGGTTTTGACTGAGAGATCTACAGTTACGATGTGCATTGATAAGAGAGATGTGTCGCGAATACATTTTTTGGCTAATCAAGAATTCACACTTAATGATTCTGAGATCCGTGTTTGAATGTGCCTATAAATAAGAGGCCACCCTACTTCTTTTCAAATGATTTTAAGAGAGAAAATCCAGGATCACGTTGAATTTGAAAGTAAAGGGGTGCTCTTTGAAGCAGATTGTTCTATTTGATCTTGATCTTCTCGAAGAGGCATTTAAATTCTTGAATGAAGACAATTATTCTATGTCATTTTAGAATCACTAATATGGGGTGTTTTGCATTGTCTTAGTGAGCTTCTTAAAGTAGTTTTGTTTGCGAGGTAGTGAGCTCCATAAAGGGCTGTTCTCTACGAGGTGGTGTTCTCCATGAAGGGTTGAGATATGCGAAGGGGATTTGAAAAGGGCTATTTTGAGTATCAAGGTTGAGTGCATATGGATTTCAGTGGGAATCTACATTGGTCTTTGATTTAAGTAGTGTATCGTTCTGGACGGAGGCAAATACTTCAATGCCAATCTTTGGAAGTGACCTTCATACCGATAAGTTGAGTTAGAATTTGATCAAAGTATTAAACTAGTGGGTGTTTTTGGAAGTGTTTTGATGGAATTTATGTTCCATACTTGCACTTTTGTAAGGGTAGTGTGAATGGAATAGATTTAGTATGACCAAATTATTATACTCCACAGTTACTAATGCTTTTTGGATTTAGGTATGATCAACACACTATAGGTGTATGCTCCATGGAAGTATCCATTTATAGTGAACCATGTAAAATTGATGTGACATCTCCTTATTTTTATTTGAATGAATGATTTACCATGTTCCCACCAACATGGGAACAATATCCACAACTTTAAAAATTACACTTAGACATCATAATTCAATCCTCCACTCTCAGGGTGTTCTAGGGTCATTTAAGTGATATCAGAGCCCAAGTTTCTGGTGTTTGATCATTCTTATACTATCATTGAGAATTCAGCCAGTTTCAGGGTATTCCCCCTCTTCGATGGAGGAAACATTCAGATTAATATTAACATAATGAGATCTCATCAAAGATCCCTTGGGAAGGCAGTCCTATTTTATGTTGTCCATTTAATAAAAGTTATTGATCCAATAGGGCTGGTTATAACTGATGCAGATAAGAAAATTCTTGATGTAGAAGCTAAAATTTAGAATGTTCTCACCACAACCCTTTTTGATCAGATCTATCTAAAGGTGATGTGTTTTACCTCAGTAACATCTATAGTAGATAAATTTGAAAATATTTATAAAGGTGATATAAATGTGAAGGAGTAGAAACTACAAGTCCGACACAACAGGTTTCATGATCTAAATATGCATCCTGATGAGAATGAAGACTCCTTCAATCGAATTACTGAAGTGGTTTGATCAGTTTGAGGACTAAGAGAGGGAATAAAAGAAATTGATACTTTAAAAAATATATCAAGAAGACTCCCACCCTTGTACAATGAAATAGAGTCATCCAATGAGGAAAAATATCCTTCTAAACAATCCATAGATGATCTTCTAAGCAGCTTGGTGGCATATGAAATGAGAGTCAAACTAAAGGATGCAATGAGTTGAGAGTGTAAATAAATGGCGTTCAAAGCCATGGAAAAAAATTTAATAATGTATTACTGGTGAAGATGATGAGTAAAAATAATTTCTTTCTCTTATTTCCATGATGCTACAAAAGGGAAAATGAAAATTTAAAAGGAATTCACCTATGTCATTATTTCTTTGTGGAAAAATCAAAAACATTTCATCTTGGAGATTAATAGGGTTCCAAGATGAAAAAAGTGACATTGAAATCATTGAGAACCGTAAAAAATGTTTTTTTAAGATGGGAGACTTTAAATCTAGAAATAATGTGTAGAATAAGAGCTTTTTCTACTAAGAGAAAGATGATTATAATGAATTCTTTGAAGAAGAAGAACTAAAATTAAAAATTGGAAACCAAACATCCATGATGGCTACCATTGAAAAGTCAGAACCATCAACAGCTAAATCTAGAGATAACTAGTTGAAAACTAATGTCGGTCCTAAGTTACAACATAAAGAATATTTTGGTATCCATTATAATTATTGTAAGAGATCCAATAAGTGGAACTAAATGGTGGAAGAATCATTAGAATATGTTGATCATATAGACGCTAAAATTTAATGACTAGAAGAACTACATAATGTATTGTCATCAACCTTAGAAGGACTGGTGATGCTATGGAACTAAATCTCATAATTTATATTTAGGAAAAATTCATCATTGACCATACCTCTAGACTGGTGTAGAAGTCCAAAACTATTCGGGGACTCAAAGAAGAAGTTATTAATCATAATATTATGCTCAAAAGTGAATAAAGTTCAAAAGAATAAAATAACAAAATTCAAATTGGTAGGTTCTTTAAGGATGAGCCTCTAAAGAGAGAAAATGAGGGTCAGATGGCATGGAATATATTTTGAGTGATCAAAGACCCATAGGCAATGAAATTAATGGGATCAGTTTTTATGCCGATTCAACAAATTCTGCAAATAAATTGGACTGTAATAAAGACAATATGAATGTTAATCATGTTAAAAAATCTCCAAAAGTGTTCAAAAATAGACCCTTAAATCAATCTAAAAAGAGAACTGGAGGCTATCCTCAATATTCTAGGAATGAATGGTAGTCAATATTTTTTCCAAAGGAAGAAGGCATGAGGATAAATAGAAATGAGAATATGTTTCGTCTCATGATGTTTTAGTTCTATGGATATATGGGTCATACTATTTCATATTTCAAAGAGGAATGGATATATCTGAATGCGGTAGAGATATGAGTTCAACAAAGGAGAACCAATTCATATCCTACTACTTATAGAAGAAATAATTTCAATGGATATTGTTTTTTTTCTAACTTTGGCCATAAATCCCTTTATTACCGGCAGAGGAGGGACGTGAAAACCTTATACCGATGTCCGAGAAAAGTCATAGCTCTCAAAAAGATATTGTATCTTTTTCAAATAAGTTTTCTCTCGTGGAAGATAATTTTTACTAAGAATATCCCATGTACATGGATGAGAAAATTGAATGGCCATCAGTGTCCTACACTCAATCCAACATATCAGGGAAAGAATCGAAGAAAATGGAGAAATCCATCCTTGCATATGTAGCCCTCAGAAATACAAAAAATCAATAGAACATGGATTATGGATAGCGGTTGTTTGTCTTATATGATAGGTAACGTAGGCTTGTTAATGAATTTCCAGAAGAGGGTTGTTGGAATCGTATAGTTCGGTAATGATGGAGATCTGATAATAAAAGGTAGTAAAATTATTGAAATAGCTAACAGGGAGAAAAATAAAATTGGAGTCCTTTATGTGGATGGCCTACATCATAATCTCCACAGTGTGATTCAACTCTATGACTCATGAGTTATATTTACTTTTAATCAGAAAGGATGCACTATCAATGTAATGTAAAAAAACTCACTTATAAAAGGATGCAAAATAGAAGGAATCATTTATTTGATTGATAGTAATGAAAATATGTTATAATTGATTTTTTAGAAGAATATAACCTATGGAAATAGGGATTGGGGAACATCAATCGACAATACATGGAGAAGATATCAAAAATGAATATTTTCATAGATATTCACAACCTGAATCATGAACATGAAATGTCTTGTGATGATAGAATTCGGGGAATCTGGTCAGTAGTTCATATCATCCAAAGAAGAAAATGGAATCTCTTTATCTAGATCTCCTTCATAAATACGTATGTGGCCCGATAAATTCTTTTGGAACTCACAGAGAATGGTACTTCATCCTCTTCCGAGATGGTTATAGTAGAATGAAATGTGTAATGGTTATACATAGGAAAAAAAGTTCTTGGCTGCATGAAAATATGTCATCAGATCAACAAAAATGCCACTGGAGGAACAATAAAAGTTTTGTGATCTGAAAATAGAGGGGAATAAACAACCATTTAATTTTAAAATTACCTAGAGGAGAATGGGATACAATATAATGTAGCTGATTTGATAAATCTACAACAAAATGGATTTGTTGAGTGCATAAATCTATAGGTTAACAAAATGGCATGAACTATGATGATTGAGAGTCGTATTCCTTGACATTATAGGAAAGAGGTCATTCAAGCTGCATGGTATATTAAAAATTATACAGAGATTTTTATGGGTGAGATGAAGACACCATATGAATTATGGCATGGAAGGAATCCCACTTTGAAATAATTCCATGCATTTGGAAGTAAATGTTTCATCAAAAATAAATAAGGAAATCAAGGGAATTATAGAGAAAATACAGATGAATGAATTTTCTGTGGATACTCAATTAACAACAAAGACTACAAATGTTTCATCAAGCACTTGGAAAGGATTGTGAAACACAATGATGTTATGATCATTAAAGAGGAACCCTAAATTATTCAAGGAATTCATAGGTTGATGTGATAGAAGATGAGGAAGAAGGTGAACATGTAGAAAATGAAAATACAGAAATAGGGGAAGGTGTACATAACTTTCCATAGTGACAACATGATGTTGCAATAGAAGAAGAATATGAATAGGAAACCTTAGTTGAAGAGAATCCGGTTGAATCTCAAAGGAGGAATCGAAGAGCAGAAATTGATCAATACAACATTATTAAGAATTGTACTACACCCACACAGTCATGTAGAATGAGGAATAATACACACTCAACATTTATGTCAGTTGTGGAATCATCCTCAATTGAACAAGTAAAAAAGGATGAATCAAGGGTGAAATATACGAATGAAGAGTTAGATCAGATTGACATGAGGTAGACATGGGACCTAGTCAAAAGACCCAAAGGACAAAATGTGATTGGTATAAAGTGTATATTCAAGAAAAAATTTGACAACCATCAAATGTGGTCAAAAAAGGTGTGATTTGTGTCTAATGGATACTCACAAATTGAAGGAGTTGATGTTGATGTGACATTTTCTCTAGTAGAAAGACTGGAGGCAATGAGGTTACTTCAGCCCATGGAAATACAAAGACGATATATAGTTTATTAAATGGATGTCAAGACAACATTCATAAATGAATTTTTTTAAGAATAATTCTATATCAAACAACCCATGGGGTTTTTGTTTGGGAATGAAGAACTTAATGTTTGGAAATTAATAAAAACACTCTATGTCCTAAAATAGGCACCATAAGTGCAGTACACTTGGTTGGACTCGTATTTGAGAAATAATGAGTTTAAAAGAAGAGGATTGTATCATAATCTCTATGTAAAGAATTCTCAAAAGGTCAAGTTCATGGTATTGGTATACATGGATTATATTTTTTTCAATGGATGTAAGAAATGATCAGTGGATGAATTTTCTAATCATAAGAAATTAGAATTTGAAATGTACATGATTGGTGAAATCACATAATTTTTAGGGTTTCAGGTGCTTTAAAATAATGATTAAATTTTCATTTCATAGGAAAAGTATTAAAGAGAGCTTCTGAAGAAAATAAAAATGTAAGATTCAAAACCAATGGTGACTCTAATTGTGGGTAGAACAAAACATGGAAAGCATGAGTATCAGTTGTCTATGGATCCCACAATGTATAGGTGAATCATAGGAAGCTTACTATAACTGACAACGACACGCCTAGATATTGTTTTTGCAATATTCTTGGTGGACCTATTTCAGAGTAATCCAATGGAGGAACTATGAATTCCATATAAATAATCCTGAGCAACATTCAAGGTACTAATAATTAAGGGTTATACTTTGCTACCAAAATAGACAATGAACTATCATGATTTTCAAATGCTAAATGGGCTAGAGATGTAGTGGTTAAAAATTCCACTAGTGGTGGATAATTCTCTATTGGGAAGAAAATTGTGGGATGATTGAGAAAGGCATAGGATATTACATCGCATAGTATTACTGAAGATTAATATATGCCCACCACCAAGGCATGCACTCAGCTACTTTGGATGAAGAAGAAACTGACTGAAATAGGTGATGAGGTGAAACAAACAATGGCTATTTAATATGATAACAAGAGTAAAATTGATCTTATAAAGAATCTTGTTCATCATTCTCATACAAAACATATTAAAATTCGATATCACATTATTATGGAAAAAGATTAACAAGGCATGATCAAAATGGACCATGTGAGAACTGATGAGAGAGTGGCTGACATTATGACCAAGCCACTATTAGTGGCAGTGTTAGAGAAACATCAGTTGATCCACATTGTTCAGCCACTTTCTAATGCATAATTAGGTTATGAAATTCCCATCTCCAATTTTTTTAAATAATGTTAATCTATTTGTGTATGTGATGTAGGTTTATGGGGAAGATACAATATAGGGGACCTTGTTTTTTATCTCTTCAATTCAATATTTGGTTCATTGGGATTATTTCCAATGGGAAAGAATTGATAAATTCAATGGGGAGTAAGATATATTTTTAGATATATGAAATATGGAGAATTGAAAAACCCATAAATGCAACAATAGGGGTGAAAAGAAAAACAATGAGAACATAATTCATGACCTCTATCTTGTTTTATACATTAATAACCACTCACATAGACTTAGAGTGATGACTGAGTTGTTTCTTGAAGGTTGATGTTTTGATAGTGGCTGGAGTTTCATTGAATTTATCTGGAGATTGACAAAAAATCCAAATGGGGAGATTGTTGGAACCAAAATGTTCTTTTCAAGAAAAGGAGAATGGTTTGTGTTTGTTGTCAATCCTCTAATGGGTGATAAGGGATATTTCAATGAAAATGATCATACAGTTTAATCCATATGTAGTTTTGAGGATGACTTTGTTTCCCAATGTTTGTCTAATTATGGGGGTTCAAAATTTGGGGAATGGGAAGCATTGTGAAAAGTTGTTTTTCTTTATGGTTTCTTAAAAATATTGAAATGGAATGAGTTTGTGTAGAGATGGAATTCTTGAATTGTATTTCCTGAAGACATGAAGATAGTGATCGTGTGCTATATGATTAGGAGGCTTTTTATGCGAGTGGTGCTTTGCGGTGCTACGAAGGGTGTTGACAGAGAGCTCTATTGTTACGATGAGCATTGTGAAGAGTGATATGTTCTGTGAAGACATTTTTTTCCGATCCAGATTTTACACTTGAAGAAGCATAGATCTGTGTTTGACCATGTGTATAAATAATAGTCCACCCCTCTTCATTTTTAATGATATGAAGAGCTAAAGAATGGGATCACTTTGAATTCACAATTTAAGGGGTTCTCTGCAAAGAAGATTGCTCTATGTGAGATTGAGCCTCACGAATAGATAGTTAATGTCTTGAATGATTCTAATGATTCTAAATCATTTGAGAATCATGAATATGGGGTGTTCGACATTGGCCTAGTAAGGTTCACGAAGTAGTTTTCTTTGTGAGGTGGTGAGATATGCGTAGCACTGTTCTCTATGATGTGGGGTGGTCTACGAAGGATTGTGCTATGTGAAAGGACTTTGCGAAGGGATATTTTGAGTAAAAATATGGAGTGGCTAGGGAATTCAGATAGAACATACTCAGGTCTTTGATGCAAGTAGTGTCCCATGCTAGACAAAGAGAAAGAGTTCAACGACAATCTATTGAAGCAACCTTCAAGTAGATAAATAGAGTTAGACTTCTCTCATAGCAGTGAACTAGTAGAGTTTACATAAGTGTCCCGATGGGAGCATTGATTCATCCTTGACCATTTTTAGGGAATTGTGCCCAGATTTGATTGACTATGAAAAAAATATTGTACTCTAAAACTGGTGAAGGTCAGTAGATTTATGTACAAATGACACACTATTGGCATATTCTCCTTGGACATAGCCCTTTGCGGTGAACCAAGTAAAAGTGTTGTGCAATCTGCTTACATTCATTTTATTAAATGATTTAACAAGTTCCTACCAATATGGGAACAATATCCATACCTTTAAAAAGAAAAATTTGACACCCTAATTTCCCTCCCCTCTCAAGGTGTTTCAGGGTCCTTCACCTCTCCCACATCAGCATTCATCTTAAATTTTCCAAAACCATGTAACAACTATGTAATATATTGTGATGCATATAGTTATGGTATTGATTGTGTTCGTATGCAGGAATTCCATATTGAATAATATGGATTGAGGTAATTGTGAACGAATGAGAAGAACTATCAGATACATGATCTCAAATTAGATATTTCTTTAATGAATTAATGACCTAGTGACATTACCTATTTGGAGAAAAGATCACAGGTTTCACAGACCATGAGTGTATAAAATACTTATTTTTTATATAATATATAAAGCTATGAAAATAAATATAGAAAGAGTACCTCAAGATGATTTATTTCAACATGATATATATTAGTAGAAGTTAGAATTATGTAATAGAAGCGTTGAGTCAAAAATCATATGGTGAAATGGTCTGAGAAGCTAGTGAAAAATTGTGGACGATGAGTGTGATTTCTGACCAGCATCTAGATTGTAGTGCACAAGATGAACATTTAATTTTCTTAATAGTTAATCTTGATCCCGACATGATGGAATTGGTAAAAGTGTATCAAAAATCAGATCTATATTCTTTCACCATTCTGTTAATCATTAATCAGGGGTAGATTTATAATGAATAGACATGGATGAAAAATTCTTCTTATGTTTTTGAAATCTAATTAGAGTCCATAATTATTTATAGAATAAAATTCTTTCAGAATATCACCATTTGAAATGATATACTCACCTATGTATTTAGAAAATTTACAAGGCTATGAAATCATAATTATGGTGTTCAGGTATGAGACATAATATTGAATATTATGTGATGAAATACAAAATTTTATATTATGTAAATACTGAAAATCATTAAATAGTTGATATGATGAAATCTATTTATATTATAGTATAAGTATGGGAACATATAGTAATGGAATTTTTTATAGGTCTACTAAGAATGTTTTGGAAGCATGACATTACATGGTTTATTGCAGATGAACTCACCAAGTCATCATACTATATCTTTATTAAATATTTGAACACTGTAGAGGATTTGGAAATGTTTTATATGTGAGATGTGATCATTTTTCATGAAGTTCCTATATTGATTTTATCAGATAAAGATCCTCAATTTACTTCTCAGTTCCCATGGTCATCTTAAGAAGATCTTATAAATCAATTGACTATCAATATGAAATATAATCTTTATATTGATAGGTATACCGAACATACCATATATAAATTGAAAGATATGATCATAACTTGTGTTAATGACTTTAGTGGATTTTGATAAGACCATATTCCTTTTATATAATTCTCATAAAAAGATATCTACTAGGAAATGATGTAGATATCTCAAATTGAATATTTTTATGGCCTTCCATTTCATTATCTAGTATATTGGGTGGATATAGTGTAATCTTTATTGATTATACTGATCCATTGTAATGATATTACATACAAAATCTGAATGATCTTTTAGAAAACAGCAAAAACCCAATGATAAAAATAATACTCTATAGATAATCATCGCTGTCACTTATATTTTAATGTGAGGGACCACATCTTCTTTAGAGTGTCACCAATACTTGGTCATAAATTCTTAGGAAAAAGAGATGTTGTCACCATAGTATATGAGAAATATCATGATCATTAAATCGATTGGAACCATAGAGTATCGATTAACCATTCCACCAAGATTCATTGTTTTCTCTAAGTACTTACATGTTTATTATATTAAAATGCGTAAACTAGATCATCATCATCAGATCAGTTGAGATTATGATATTATTCAACATGATTCTACTTTTATACATGAATTGGTTGATATTATGGATAGATAGGTGAAAATTATTTGAGGGAGATCTATTTCTTCGCTAGCAGTATTATGGAAGAAATGTGGTGTTCAATAGGAAACATGGGAAGGGGGAAGATTGTACTATAACATTGTCCTGGTCTATTCAATCATAAAATTGATATCCAAATACTCAAGGTATAAAATACCATTGTTGGGGAGAATTTTCAACCACCAATTTTAGGTATGATTTATTTTTATGATATTTATTTTATATTTGGAGACCTTGAGATTCCTTTTTAGAATATTTCAGAGGATTAAAAGAAAAATAATCTTAAATTGGATGTAGAAAAAATTCAAAAACATAATAGGCCAATAAAGATAAGATTTTTCATTCGAAATATATTATTTTATGTTTCATATAGTTAATGTTTCCCACTACGTGAACTGATGAGATGACTCATACCATAAACAGTATTAATTTATTGAAATTGATTTTACAGAAATTAAAATATATGTAATATAAATTTCTTTGGGCCCATCCTATTTTATCCCATACTATCTTTATACATCCACAATCAGTTTAGTTTTCACCCCTCTATATATATATATATACCCTAGGTTATTTTATGTGACCTTCGATGTCTAGACTCCAATTCCAATGAATATTTACGTGTTTAATTATTGAAATCAATCATTAGAATTTCATTCCTCCTTATTTTCTGGGATTTCCTTAGGGTTTCATAAACTAAACCACAAATCTAGGGGTGATACCCCTATATGTTGTTTTTTATGTTAGTTGATTAGATCTTCTTGCGTTTTAATTGTAGAATGGATGTAATATTTGAGATCTTTTTTATCATAAAAGTCCTTTCATATAGAAAAAATTTAAGGGCGGTTGATTCCTTATCACTCAATACTTTTGGAACATGATTTCATGATTTTTTATAAATTATTCTTGTAATATTTGATGGAAACATTTTTTGAATAAATTTTTATATAAAATCCATGTTATGAGGTGATTTATAAGTGGTTTGATTGAAAAATTGAAACAATATTATTTTCAAAATAATATTAATGATATTTTTTATTTCTAGAAAAATTATTGTTAATATATTGGGAAAACAATTTTTTAATTATTCATGTATATTTTTGTTGGACTATTGCTAGAAGAGTTGTCATTATTTAATAATATACTATAAATGGACCATGATGGGGAATTACCCCATAAACATTTGGTCACAAAGTGATAGATTATTGATATAAAGACTTTTGATTCATGATTATAATGATGTTTGTGGTTTCATTCATATTTATTGTTTTGTGGTAATGTAATGTTTTATCCATGTGTTAAGAGATGGATTTTTTTAAAAGTTATAAATTATTTAAATTTTTTATGGTTTTATTAAAAGTTTGTCATTTGATTAACTATTTTTTTATCAATTTTTTTTTGGATTATTCTTATCCAAGTGGCGTATATTGGGATGTATCTAAAGATTAACAACTTATTGTTATACTTTCCCTATACATGGGAACTTTTGGGGTGTTTATAGTTGATGGATACCATGATACAAGAAAGGTACACATGTCTTATATATTTAGTGGTGTTCCTTGAAATATAGGGTTTGGGTTCTAGAGCTAATGATAGGTAGTGTCATCATCATGTTCTAGATATGGTTTCACTTTGGTTTCTATGATTTTATATTTTTAGAGTCTCATGCTGTCACTTTTTTTATTTTTTGCATTATTACTCATATTTTTCTTGTATTATCATATGAAATTAAGTAAGATGGTTATTTCCAAATGCATAATATATTTTCAATTGGTCATATTTATTTCTATCTAGGTTTTTGGGTTCTTTGAAAAAATAATTTGAAAAATTTATGTTAATCCCTTAGAATTTATTTCTAGCCTTTGTGCCTTGGGGACTTCACATTCGACTAGTATCATATCCACCTATTCACATGATAATAGTTGATGTAAGGGATGTTATACACATCATGGTTCACTAAAAAGAACATATATGAACAAATCAATTTCCTTGAATCATTTAACTAAAGTATAGATACATGGAGTTATTTTTTATACTTAGTAATCATTAAAAAAAATTATTTCTATTATAACCCTACATTTATTATTTGCATTGAAAATATATTTGATCGATATGTTATTATGTGAGTATATATATTCATGTATGTAAAAAATTATTTTCTATTTTTTTGAGGCGTGTTGGTGGCTTATAACTAGGTATTAATCACACTTTCATGCATTCACTAGTGGTCATAAAGCTTGACATTATCTATTTCATGTATAAATTATACTTTTATAACTGATAAATATTTTTTTATATTATGTCATGTATGTCATTGGGGTGGGATAACATCCACTATGGTGTAATAACTTGAAACATGTGGGTTAGAAGATATGTTTGGAATAAAACATATTTTTGATCAAATTCTTTATATTTGGCCTATTTTATTGTATATTCCATTTGGTTGTTTTTCATAGTTTTTATCGTTAACATATGATTTGTTATTTATTATGTATAGTGATATCATTATTCATTTTATATCATTTTTACCATTCTATTTTTTCTACATTTGGTAACATCCATCTTGATCAAAATACATGTTGGTCTCTCAATGGAAGTATTTATTAATTATTCTTGTAATCAAAGTAGGTAAATCAGTCATTGATTTAATAACTAAAAAATGATGCTAGTTACTAACCCCTAATTGTTTTCACTTTACCTTTGTGTTATAAATAATTATGGTACTGATTTTGTTTCAAGATCATGGTCATTAATGGATTATTTATTTTTAAATTTTAAGGTTTATGTGATTTTTAAAAAATTATTTGGTTGGTAGGGATGATTTTTATACCGTTTATATGTATAAAATAAGATGTTATTGTTATTTAATTTGAAATATAAAAAACAAAAAAATTGTTATAGGAGTTTAGAAGTTGAAATAATAATGGGAGGTGTCTAATTTATGTGAATGTGTATCCAATTCAAGACCACTTCGTACCTGGTGAAGTATCCAATGGGGTTACCTAATTGGATTTCTAACTAGGTGTATGGTGGTCATCTATAATGTATACGGTGATCCATCAGGTACCTCATGGGTGGATATTGGTTATGTAAGCCCATAATATTTTAAACTAGGGAAGGAATGTAATTTTAGGGTATATCCCCTGTACCTTTTTCACATTAGTGAAATTGGAGGAGGACATTTTAGATGCACTCTCCCCCTTTTCATCTACCTTATGATAATCATTGATGATCCATAAACCATTAGTGATAAAATATCAATTATATAATATGATTAGTGGAATGATTCCTACCTTTTCTAACATTCATCTCCCCTATGACTCCACTTAATTTTGGTTAGATGAAATTTTGGATTTTGTTGGGAGATCTCATCTGATCATGGTAGAATAACCAAAAAATGTGTATTTTTGAAGTGTATAGAGAATGATTTGGATAACTAGATTATTAATTTTTCTAATAGTTTGTCAAGATATATATTTTCTGAAATATTTATTTAATGTTTAGATATAAATTAGATTAAAATTACAATGGAATAATTTACCAATATTTTTACTTTTTCATTTCCTAACTCGGGTAAGGCGTAATTAGTGGACATGTGTTTTTAATATAACGTGGTTTTATAGTTAAAAAATAATTTATAGAGATGTGATAGGTGATCCATATGTCTTGAGTGGCACGATAACTATAAATTACCTAAATTATTATTAAACTTATAACATATATCAATAATTATGGATGGAATATCATTGACCTAATAGTCTTCAAGGGCCATATAAAATATTAAATTATTCATTGGTGGTTTCATAGATGAATGTTTCTTAGTGGCTCAGATTATGTTTTTTATTAGATATTTGAGTTTTTTTATTTAGATTTATACTGAAAAATGTTTTATACTATCAACATATATCATTTTAAATTTGAAATTCAAGACCAACTCTAGTGTAGACAAACCATGTACAATGTACCCCCACTATCACCTTCCCAAAAAACATTGAAATTGAAATTTGATATATCAATTCATCATCACCCATACCAGTAAATGAGTCATCTCAATTCATTCATCCACCTCAACTATCACACCTATCATGGTGACCTCCCTTTATTTTCTGCGACGCACCTCATGGGAGGAAACCATAGTCACATTGAACCAAATCACTAGTAATCTTCCACTGGCATCTATTATTACCGTCGAAATAGGCTTCATCGTCTCAACCATACTCAAATGATGAAACAACCAAAATCCAAAATAGATCCATATATTATAATAAAAACCATTGAAGACAATGATTTCACAAAATGAAAACAAACTAGATCTTTTTTTGAGTCTCTGCATATCACAAACCTTGATTGTTAACATTAATGCCATCACAAACAGAGCATTGAAATCATCGCAAAAAGACAAAATTCGAACATCATAACAAAAAAAAACTTTGTAACAAGTCAAATCAAAATAAAATTGAACAAAATCACAACCAAAAAAAATTAATCCAAAAGAAAACAGAAATACCTCACCTGTAAGAACCACCGAATAAGTCTCCGAAGAGAAATGAAACCAAAAGATGAGAGAAACCAATACCGAGGAGAGAATGTAATGAATCATACACTGTACAACCTCCAACACCATCTCAAGTTTTCCAAAAATCGTCATCGAGCCAAACCGTGTTGGGGTTAAGCTAGATGGGTTGGACAACAAGAGTAGTGGAGAAGAGGAAAACCATGCGCCACTTCTATCGTCGGCCCAAAAAACATAACTCACTCAGACATTGACACAAAGTGGTTGTCTAATGCATAGGGAGAGGAAGAAATATGAGAGATGGGAAGAAAATTCCATTCCACCAGTGACCATCACTAGTAATGTAAAGAATTAGAACACAAAAAGGTAAAGGAAATCATATAATCGTAAGGGAGCACAGATAAGGGAGAAGGATGATGGGGAAAGGAACAAAGAAAAGAACATTGGCTGCATCAAACTGATGGAGAATTGTTTCATGAGGAAATACTATATGAAGAGAAGAGTGAGTAGGGAGAACAGAGAGAGAAGGAGAACATCCCTAATAGATAAAATCCATATAATATTGAAAATTCTTTTAATCGTTTTAATTTGGAATTCCAAATAGGTAATTTTTATGGATATGGTTGATCTAAAAGTAGTTTATTTGAAATGGGATTTGAACATATATTGTTAGTTTTCAAAATTAATATCATGTTATTAATCTTAGGCCTTTGTGTTATTTAAGAGGTAATGTTAGGATTTTTAAATGAATTTAAAATAATTTTTTTATAAATGTCTTAATTAATGAAAAAGGTACACAATAATGATAAATGAAAGAGTTCATTAAAAATAATGAGATATATTCTCCATTATTAAAATCCTAAATTAATTTAGGATTATATCTAAACAATTTTAAAACATGAATATATTTTTATTAATAATTAACCCCATAATAAAATTGAAAACTAAGAAAATAGATTCTTTTAAAAAAATATTGAATTTTTAATTCAATTTTTTAATGTCATAAAATTTTATTTTTATTGGTGTGTTCAAGATTTTTGTTAAATTGATAAGCTGTGAATTTCATTAGAAATATTAAATTTCACAGTTTATAAGAATTCTATTATTTTCGTTGTTTTAATCCATTTTAATTTTTTTTCAGAAAAAATCACGCAACTATGTTTCTGTTTTCATTGGTTATAGATCTAAAAATTCAAAATTTATAAGGATATCATAAAATTTTTTTAAACACATGAGATTAACCCCCAAATAGGAGATTTAACGCCTAATAGTGACTTTTTGGGATCCCATTATTTTATTCTCATCTTCCTCTTAGAACGATATATGGCGTTTCTAGGACTTTGTGAAATTTTCAGACAATGGAAAAGATTTACGATCTTCTGTACACCATTTTGACATTGAAAATTTTCAATTTATTTCCAATTGAGATTTATCCCAACCTAGGATATTTCTGAATCAAAAAACCAATTAGTGTTTGAACAAGTACAGTAATACTTTTACATAACTTCTATATTAATACTTAAACTGTAGTGTTTTTGTAAATTATAATTTATTTACATTTAATTAAAATAAAATTATCAATGTACTAATTTTTTTTTCATGTATTCAATTACAAAATTATTAATGATAAATTATTAAAATTAAAATTATAAATTTTATTTTTTATTCATAAATGAAAAATATTTTGTATAACTATAAATTTATTTCATTTTTTTCGAATGAGGTATACTTTTTTTTGAATTTCTAAGAATTTATGTGGTGGATTTAATAAAAAAAGGATCATCCATTACAATCTCATAAGGTCCAACCCATTCCACATAGGGGACCCTAGTGTTATTATCATTAGTGTACTAGTCCAAGGAGCATACATGGACATACTAGAATGTTGGTGGGTTCATAGAACCCATAGGACCACGTGTAATGAATGCATGGAGGTTTCAAAGACAGTATATGGGGAGGCAGAATGACACGTTGGAGTTGAGTGAGTGTATGATAATGTTGATCCCCCACTAGCTAGGCAGATCCATTCAATAGAAGGGGTTATTTATACAGAGGAGGATTTATTGAACTGATCTGTGATGTGGGATATATGAGGCAATACTCTATTAATATTCATTAAAAGATACACACATTGATCTTGTCACATAGTCAATCTGATATACATCATATTATGGATCCCACTAATCACATATAAAAAGGGACCTATCTTTACAACTTATCCTTCAAAAAGTTTTGCATGATCTTGTGATCAATAGAAAAAGGTTTACTAGATATCTTCACTCATCATACAAAATGGTTGTGTCAATTTAGATTGAACTAAAAGAATATATAAAAATACCTCATTCATGCATGATGATGATTAAATGAATAGATACATCAAGAGAAACCTTTTCATGAAATTAAATTGATGGTAGATAATCCTTGAATGGTATACCATTCTCAAAAAATTGATCATCCTCAAACTATAGATCTTATTTTAATAGTATATCATATTTATTGTATAGATAATACTTCAATGGTAGGTCATCCATGATGATAGATCATTTATAATTGTATTTTAATGTACTGCTTGATGTTATCTATTATTTCTAAATCCTTCACAGTAAGGTATCTCACTTCCATTAAATAATAAAAACCTATCTCTCAAATTAAATTTTATCACCATGAAACACTAACGGTAGATTATCTATGGTGATAACATCATCCTCATAATCTAGAGGTATCTCCCAATCACTCTAATATAAGTAGTGCACACTGTAATGTGGTTGTAGTACAACCCAAAACTCCTGACAGTATCAGCACACGATGGTATCTCTTCTTAAACTTATGGAGGCATCATTCTCTTGCCATGGTAGTGAGAGAGTGGTGGAAACATCTCAATCTCTCTAATTATTATTATCTAAAATCAATTAAAAATATTGATATATAAATATATATTTTCAATTAACTTATTAAATGTAAAAAGACATTAATTACTATTTCATTGGCTAAAAATAAAATATCATGTTTGATTAATTATTCTAATCAAAAGTTCTACAAATGTAGTATATTATTTATGATACTGTATTTTGTTACTGTTTTTATACATTCATATATATATCAGGCCATTTTAGATGTTTGAAATAATTTATTAATTTGTAATATAATTATTTATATTAATGATCTTATTATAATTTTTTAATAACTTTCTTCAAAAAATGGAATAGCATGCAAACTCTATGTTAATGAGATTAGAATATCATAATATTGGTAATGTAAATGTTAATGTTTTTTCACTAACTTGTGGCTTGAAGTTACTAGATAAAAATATGTGCCTAGATGATATTGGATTTAATGATGATGCAAGAGTATTCTGTTAACATACGATGTAGTTATAAGACAATATTTATATAGTTTAATATACATTACAATAAATAAACTATCTTATAGGAAATAATATTAGGATTCTCTCCTAATTCAAATAAATTTATATACTGATGAAGGAAATTCTATTTTTAACCCCTTATTACTGATGTGATCAAAGATCATTGAGCGACATCATCCTCATCATCTCATTATTTTTTATGTTTTTTTTATTATTTTCATCATGTAATTTTTCAAAATTATATTTGTAATCATCATAGTCATTATATTCCCTTCCAAATAAAAAACAGGTCTATCTATTGGTTATTATATAACCAAAATTAAATTTTATGGGTTCTAACTCCAGAAGAAAAGTTATGTCCATAATAGGATAAGACTCATACAAAAGTCTAGGTTGTGCCTTTGGGTAATGTAAATTGCACAATCTATAATAGTTTATCACACCTATAAAAGAAATTTTATCTTAGTGGGTTTTCACTTATTATATAAGGATGAATATTGTACTTGGATCTTGGTGATACGAACCACTATAAAAAATGTACTTTATTTTAAGCTCTTCTAACCTATATAACATGAACAATTATCTAACTAAAGACTCTTTAATTAATAATTTATTATTATTTTTATATATAACTTAAATGAATTCGTTTAGATCATAATTAATAGAAAAATAGTCAATTGGGGGTGAATATTTTTTTACAATTTTATAAAAAATAATTAATTACGGTTTATTAATTAAATAATCTATAGCGAGTGAAGTGATAGTGTTCTGCAGTTTAGTGAAAATAAAATAAATGAACACTTTATTTTTATAGTGGTTTGGGTCACCAATATCCTAGTAAACTCATAAAAATTCTACACTATATATGTGTATTGGAAACCTCTAAGTGAAACTCACTTTTATAGGTTTGACAACTAGTTACAGACTCTACCTTTAACAATACCCAAGGGTAGAAGCTATGATTTTTAATGAAATATTGACATAGTATTGACATGATTTATATTCATGACTAAAAGACCAATAAATTCCATTTAGTTGACAGAGTAACCAAAAAATATAAAATTTCATTAGGAAATAATAAAATAACATTTAAAATTACAAATAGAAGAAGGATAAATGACCTGATAAATAATAAATAAACAAAAAACCAACAAAAATCATATGATAGGGATGATGATGTATGATGATCTTGGTCACATCAGTAGTAGGAATTGGAATGTAGAAGTTCCTTCCAAGTGATAGAAATATTACATAATTCTATGATGTTCTTGATTTTATTTCCCTTGGAATGCGTGTTATGAGTTTTTTATTGAATAACCCATATGAAAAATGTTTTATCCCTTGACCATATGCCAAAAGACTAATCCCGCATCATTATTAAATCCAGTTCACCAAGGAGTATCTTATATTACAATATCATCATTCCATGTATTGTTGAATAAAATAACTTAATATTACCAATTTTTATTTTGAAATTCATATCTCATTGTCATAAATTTTTCACACTCTTCCACGTATAAAAGAAATATATTAAAAATGATTCTATTAAGGTCGTTTGTATAAAAATGTATATTATAGATTACCAAATAAATTAAAATATCATAACAATATTGTTTTATAATAAAATATTAAAATATTTACAAAATAGAGCATAAAAAATAATACAGTTCCTGTGTTGAACTTTTATACAGAATATTTCATAAAACAAGAAATTGTATTTTTTGACAAAATATTGTTTTAATTAAATAATTATTTTATATGTAGTATGTAATATAAAGTCAATTATATTTTGAGAAAAATATTTTTAACTAATGTTTGGAAAAAATACATATTTCTACCATTTAAATACTATAGAATTCGATATTCCATTACAAGTTAGGCTGATCGATTGTTGCAGAACTACGATATTCTTTATTAAAGTGTGATCTATTATCAGTGTAACTTTGTACTGTCATGAAGATATGATCAACGATGAATAAAGAAGTAGGTGATACCATTCCACTTGGATGATAAAACGTTACTGAATGAAGCCAGTATGTGGTGATACCATTGAAACATTCAACCATCACTGATAGTAGAATAGAAATACAGTTCCGTGAAGGATACAGATGATGGCTTTACCTTCGAGTGTAAGATTTATTTACCATTTCCAAAAAACCATCACTAATAGAACATTCTACTGAAGATGATATTACATTGTAAAATGGTAGATGTTTCAGCCACCAAGAAACCAATGGTTCTACTATGGACACATAGAGGTGTATAATAGTATTCGGTGGTGCTATCGTCATTAAGATAACCAATGAAATAGTGGTACGATGTTCAAGGAGGATCTATTCACGTGATATGAGTCACATTATTCTTCTCATTTATAATATATGATTCCTTTTGTTATGAAACATGTATGATACTCCTTTGTTAATTCTATTGGGTTTCAATGGTATAATATTCCCCAGAATCAATATGCCAAGAATATAAAGATTCACACATAGATTTGGTTTGATCAAAATTTTCATCAATATTTGGTATGATGAGTGGTGATATATTTTTATCCTCCTATTTTTTTCTTGAGCTTTTTTCATGGATTAATGAAGGTAGATTAGTTGATGAATATTCATATTGTATATGTGATGCACGAGATCCATCAGATGGAAATGATCATCTTGAATGAGTGGCCATCATTATGTGTATATCCATTAATCAGGATGAATAGATTATCCCCTTATGTGTCCTACATCATATATTTATTTGGTTAAGCCTCCTACATGTCAACAATAATGTTCCAATGAAAGGATATTAGAAGGCAGTATGGGATCGACACCAAAAAACACACCCACGCACCATTATAACTCCATCATGCTAACCCAAAATATAGATTTTGGAACAACCGTGCATTTTACATTGAACTATATAGGCCTATCCACATTCCTCTACTTCCTTGAATTCCCTTTGATATGGCTCATCCATGGTGTTGACTAGTAGTCCCCCTATGGTGTTTATGGGTTGTCCCTTGTGGAATTTTTGTAACAGCCCAAACATTTTGAATAATATTTGTTTCCTGAAATTTCTTATTACATAATTCTTGCACAACCTAACTATATCCCTTAATTATGACTATTGGTTAATAAGAATGTTGGAAAATATACTCTCAAAAATAATTTCAACAGTATAATCGTTGTTTATAAATATAATTAAAAACTAAAAAGTAATGAAGAAAAAATATTCGGTGGCCTCAATGAGTAGATATGTGCCTTACGAAGCCCATTTTTCAGAACTTGGGTGGGAGGTATCATCTTTGGGCTTCGTTCTGGACCAATCCCAAGCAGAGATTCAACAAGTGACTCTCAGAAGAAATCACCTTCGGGAGAAGTTCAAGCTGGTGGAATTTACCACTCAGGGGATGTTATCTGAATCAACCACTAAATAGGAATGATGATATTTATCTTGCAATGATTAGGATTCAAAGAGATCCCATGATCAATGACCTGGTGAAACTGGAAATGGAAATTATAATGTAAAAGACATCATCAACCCTATCCCAAATGATTTCTCAACCTTCATTACTATAGAAGATAAGGAAAGATTAGAAAGAAGATCCTTTCTTAAAAATAAGTGTGAGACAACAAAGGATGGAAAGTTTCTTAAGTTTAATATTGACCAATAAGGTTTAATGAAATTTCGTAGTTGACTATGTGTCCCATCTATTCTGTATATAAATAAATAGTTAAAAGATGAATCTCATAGCTCTACATTTTATATAAATCAAGGGAGTAAAAAATTTTATAGAGACCTTCAAGATAATTATTGGTTTGATTACATGAAAAGCAATATTATAGACTACACTACAAGGTTCCTATAATGTCAGCAATTAAAGGTGGAGTGAAAACATATTAAAGGGGTATTAAAACCACTACACATACCAACATGGAAGTGGGACAATATCTCTATAGACTTTGTCATTGGTCTCTCGAGAATATCCAAAGGAAATAATGTGATATGGGTTATAGTAGACCATCTCATTAAGACTGCCCATTTAATCGCTATTCAAGAATTTTTCTCTCTTGATAAAAAATCCATGATTTATGTGAATGAAGTGGTAAGGATATATGTGGTACCACATTATATTATTTTTTTCATGATCCAAGGTTCACATTAAAATTATAGAGAAGTATTCAACATGCTATGAATATTGAATTAAATTTTATTACAGCCTATTGTCTTCAAACTGATGGCCAATCTGAAAGGAATATTCAGAAAATCCATGAAATTATGAGAACATGTTCAATGGAATTTAAAGGTGCATCGGATCAGAATCTCCCACTATTTGAGTTCTATTACCTAAAAAACATCTATTAGATAATTAAAATATCACCCTATGTATCTCTAACTGGGAATTGATGTAGAACTCAGACATGTTGGGATGAAGCAAGTGAGAGAAATATTCCTAGGCATAATCTCATGCAAGACATTATAGAAGATCTTCATGCCATCCAACAACACATTAAGGATGATCAATGTAAGAAAAATACCTATGATAGCAACTGTAAAAGTGACTTATAGTTTGATGTTGGTGATAAATTATTACTTCGTATTTCTCTTTGGATGAGAGTCATGCAGTTTGGAATAAAGGGAAACCCAGCCCTAGGTACGTTGGACCTGATACAATCCTTGATCGCATTGGAAGAGTGTCATATAATATTTCATATCCTTCAAATATAGTTTAAGTACACAATTTTTTTCCACGTATCCCTCTTAAGGAATTATATATCCGACCCTTCATATGTAATAAATCAATATGTGGTACAACTGGAACATGACCTATCTTATGAGGGGCATTCGATGAAGATTTTGGATCATAGAGAAAAGTTTAAACACGACAAGACTACATACCTCATTAAGGTGTTGTGGAGGAACCAAAAATAAGATGAAGTGATGTGGGAAATCATGGAAATAATGAGGAAAAAGTACCTACACCATTTCGACTAAGTTTATGGGTAGAAATTTTAAGGACAAAATTTAGTAAGGGGGAATAATGTAACGAATCGAAATTTTTGAATAATACTTGTTTCCTGAAAATGTGTATTATATAATTCTTGAAAAAAAATAGATCCCTTAATTATGATCATTGGTCAATAAGGCCATTGCAAACTATACTATCAAAAATAATTTTAACCATATAATTTTATATTATAAATAGAAATGATAAATGAAAACTAATGTAGAAATAAGATTTGATGAACTCAACTAGTAGAGTCATGCCTTACGGATAACTTTTTCAAAAGATTGGAAAGAAGGTAGTATCTTTGGTATTTTCTCTAGACCAATCCTATGATGAGTTTTAACATGTAAAGCTTAAAATTAATTGCCTTTGTTATATGTTTAAGTTGGTATAATTTACCAATGGGGAAATGTCATCTGAGCAACCCATTGATTGTATCACAATCACACACCATACCCCTAGGTCCTTAATAGGTTCTATATGGGGTTATGATTCATGTCCATTGTTATTTATTATATAATTCTTTTATGTAAATAAATATTTTTACTTCATCCTCCCAATTTTAAGAATAGTTTTTCTTAATAAAATTGTATTTTCTAAATTTATTAAATTTGAAAATAATTTATACATTGTAAAAAAGATATAAATGTTTGTGATAAAAAATTAAACTATGAGTGATACTTATTATAATTAAATATTCTTATAAAAACTCTCATTTATAATTATAAATGGTAAAATAATTTCAACTTTTTGTAGAAATTTTAATAAGAATTCAATATAAATTTTATATCCACTATTATTTTTAATAAATGATTTTTTATAGGTAAAATATAAATTTCTCATATTTATAGATTTATTATGATAAAATAATTATCATTTTTTAACTAATAAAATAAATATTATTTTATAGTGAATATATGATAATTTTATAAAATGTTTTGTTTTTCGTTGAATAGTAAAAATACAGTTTTGAGTATTGGTATGTTTAATGACATCATAAATGATGTAATAATTATTGTAGACTCTTCCCGAATAAAATATGTTATGAGGTGTCCCAAGTGTCCAATACCATGGTTACGTACCATAGTTAAGCCCATGGTTTTTCAAATACCACTAATGAGGTGACCCATGGAAATTAATAAAATATTCCCTCCTTTTTTCTATAAATACCAACACATTATTTCATTAATTTCATTAAAAATACCTCATTAATGAAGATATGGTTATTTTAACTACCCTAGGGTCCTATCTATGTTCCCTCAACCCCCATGGTCCCAACCTTTGAGTTTTTGATTTTACTCTTCCTAGTAAAGGAACCTTTCACACTACTCTTTTAGTCGAGACTTCTTTTTTGTTATATCTTTTAATTTCCATTTTCTGATGTTGGGGTAAGTTATTATGTATCCTTATTTCTATAAATATTAAGTATAAATGATTAGAGACCGTTTCCACTCTCATCAACTGGTTTTCTGAATTTTTATGTGGCTCCACAAGGATGCAATTTTATACTAAGGGAAATTCACAACTGTTTTTCATCTTTCGAATTCCCTTTTACATGGAATGTATTGAAAATTTACGTAACATGATCATATATAAATATTATTCTGTACTTATTCTATATTATTAATCTATTATTAATGGGTGACCTCTTCACCCTATCTTTTTAATGTTTTTAAAAAACATGTTGCATTGTCATTATACTGCAAAATTTTTAACTCAAAATATCCCTATTTTTCTCGTGTAATTCTCTTATTTTATTCATGTGAATACCGAAATCTATTCCATTTACAGGGGTTTTTATCAAAAGAAAAAAATTATATATATTTTATTCTAGAATTTATATACATAAAACTCTCATTCCCTTTCAGTGGGATATAAATGGCCTAATAAATATGTTTTTAGATATTTTTAAAATGTCACAATTTTGATATGAAACCCATTTCAATTATTTATTTCGGGTTATTTATGAATTTTTTTTATTATTATCTATATAGATCACATGAAATTAAAGACATATTAAGAGTGAACCCTGATAGTGCTCCAATGCATTGGGTAAAGGAATTAATCGGTAGATATGACACGTTATATGATACCTTTGTGAATAACATTGGTTAATTTTTTTGACACCTTGGGGATGGAACATGGTGATATGGTTATGAATGTATAAATTAAATGTTCTAGACACATTTCAATGTTATTATTGATGTTATTATTCTTAGGACATGAATATATATCATTCACTTAATATATTCCTCATGCTCTTATTAATATCACTCAAGTTCACATGTAAACTGTTTCACTAGTTTTCATTACTGGGCCTTCTGATCAGCCATTCCATTGATGTATGTCTCTAGGTTATGAGATGAAATAATTCTTCTTTTGATGAAACATTCAAGAATACTTTCAATAGGATTAAAATATTTTTATATGTTTTCATGTATTATGTACCTTATTTCTAAGAATATAGACATTAAAGATCTTATCTTTGTAAAATGTAATGAAAAGTTATGTAATATAAATTCAAGATGCCATAAGAATAATGGTTGACCTACTTTTTACTAAATCCACCAATGAAATTGTTTGAAATTCAACATAATTAAAAATATTAGGATATAAAATGAAATAAATATATTAAATATGTATTCAATATTTTGAATTCATCATTAATAAAGAAAATATATGATTAAAATTTTAATAAAGAATCATTAATCATTTCAAAAAAATTAATACATGAAAAAAATAAATTATTACATTGGGGATTTTATTTTAATTAAACTCAACAATATTATAATTTACCAAACCGTAAAAATTAATATAAAAACCAAAGATTATAATACATAGTAATTAAATTATTTTTATTATTATTTATTTTAGTATGAAAACAAACACGTGATTATCATATTTTTATAGTGCATATGGAAACATGGAATCATAAACATCTGGTTCATAGGTAAACTACATCATCTACCAAAACTATCTTCATAAATAAAACCCATATTTAAATATCTCCCATAATAAATTTCTTCATAACTTGAGGAAGGAAAACACAAGAAACAATGAGATCATATGCTCAATAAGGGTAAACATGCGATATACATAATTATAAAATGAATATAATGGTATTATGACATTATCATAACATTTGAAAACTGTAGCCTAAATATAAAATATCATAACATGGATTAATGAAATAAAATTTAAAATTTCATAAGGAATGAATCATAATAGAATCAATTATCATGATCTATGACAGCATAACATTGGCATAAGACCACGATTTTCCGCATTCACATAAGAATAGAAAATAATTTTTATAGTAGTTAAGGAAAACTACCATGTATATTATAGTGGAATGGGTACACTCCCAAAACCATTATAGTAGTCAAAGGACACTCATAAAACCATTATAATGGAAATAGTTTCATACTATACTGGGTTAACTCTTTATTTCATTTCGTTCGATCTCCTATGATATTCATCTTTTCCCAATGCATTGGTGTGAGATATAGTTCCCACCAATCACATAACAAAAATTATATATATGTGTTTTATAAGATGATAAAAAACTCATCATATCATAACCTAGTAAATGAAATTGTCTTCATAAACATTTCCTCGTATGAAGACAATGGAAAAGGGACATGTCTCATAAATATTTCATCATTTCATCATAGTATAACGCATTAAAATAAGTGGGTTTCATAAGAATTTTATCATGAAATAACCTGTGGAAGAGAAATGAGATTCATAAACATCATTCCATCATAAAAAATACCTTTTAGAAAAATAATATGAATGATATCCTTAAAACATATCCCTAGTAATGAATATAGAGCTTAAATAGATGTCATCTTATATGGAAGATGATTTTCAGCGATCATATAAAATATATGGTGAGGAAAATATCCATTCAACATTGAAAACCACATTTTAAAACATAAAAAACATATAATTTAATTTCTCTAAAAATAACCATTGAATTTTTTAAATTAATCATGAAATAAATGATTTTTCATAATAGATTGGAATTGTGTTCATGTCGTGTATGTTATAAAAATATTCCATCGACGTTTTCAACAAAATGCATGTAGGCATTGATTGGGAAATAATATGATGATTCCTTACTAAATATTATGTTAAAATTAAGAAATGGGTAAAAATATCATCAATAAATAATTTTAAGAATGTTTAAAACGTTTTGAAAATATTTTTTTAGAAAACATGGTTTTGGAAAAAAAGGATTTTGGTCGAAAACAGAAATTATGATGATTTTTTTACTATTATTTTATCATATTTTTATGTAACAAAGAGTAGTATATGGTAATATGAATTTATAATGTCATGAATAACCAAGGGAGAATAAAATCATGTATAATTATTGAGAGTTTTATCATCAAAATTTAAACGTTGGAATATTAATCCTAAACAATCTCAATAAACAATGAGATTGTAACATTAAACATTACAAATTTGGTTATATTTGAAAAAACCCCAAAGTTAGATCACAAAATAGATATTAAATCAACAAAATCCCTTGGACATGAATCCTAAAATACATTAATGGGATGTATATACACCATATAAAATAAATAGGTGGTAAATATGTAATGTGTCTCATATAATTAAAAAGTGTGACAGATATCCCTTACCGTTTTAGTATTATATTATTTTATAATAAAAAATAAATAATAACATAAAATAAAAAAAAATTAATTTATAATAATGATATTATTGATATAACAATTCAAATGTAAGTATATACAACACATAAAAATAAGTGTCGAATTTCCATATGTCTCCCATAAAAAATAGACACTAGAAATCACATACATTAAGTATCGATATAATGTATACACATTAAAATATCATATTTAATAAATATAGATTTACTATAAATATATTAAATAACAATAATTATATATTTAATACAATATATAACTTTATCATGAACTTTTATCGCCCTTTATTAACAATTCTATGTAGAAGATACATTTCAGGCAATAATAGCATTGTTTTTCTTGTATGTTTAAATTTAATATTTCTAGTCCTCTTACATTGATCACGGTTCTGTAATTACATTAATTATAAAAATGATATTTATATCATATATATTGAATTAATATTTATTTATATTTATCCTTAATTTTATATATATATATTGAAATACACTATTCATGGAGACGGTATGTCGTACGTATACATGAATGTTTTTACCATTTAATCGCAGTTTAGAAAGAAAGAAATTTTAAAAACATATTAATATTATAGAATAAATTAAATATAATATATATCATATTTAATTATTAAAGTCATTCCCATTACTATAACTATATATCATTAATGAATCACATAGCTTCGTGATATTGTAGTCCGCCATGCAATCAAGTGATGATATCTTAATCCCACATAATGGAATGTGTGAAGGTAGGTGTGATATAATAAGTACTAATTTATAATATTTTCATAAAAATTATATATAAACATTTAACACATCATTATATATAGTCTTTATAGGTGGTAACATGAAAAATGACATCGGTTCGTGAGACGGTAGTTCACCGTACACACAAAAGTTGATTTAGTAACCCATTTGATATAAGTGGAGTTTGTTATAGATCATTAACATTGAAAAAAAATATTAGTATTTTTAATATAATTATTTTATTATATAATCATATTTTCATAATAATTTAAGATGTTTTAGTGAGAAATAAATTAAAAACACACACTCAAAAATATTTCCTCTTCTTCGGGTAACCTCCTTAGAATTGCACCAAAAGCCTTACAATGTTGAATTTTTGAACAAACAATATATTTTATGATTAGAGGATAGAATATTGGAAGTGATTTTTCATTTATTGGACAATCCAAAAGTAAAATAATGTGTAAACAAGATAGGGGGGGTTGCCTTTTAGAAGCGAGATTAGTGGTATTCTTGTAATTATATGAAATGAAAATGGTGTACCACTATTTGTATTCTTACAAATGCCATAAAATGATTATTTATGAGCGTTGGACATGTTAGGTTCTAAATATGTCTATAAAGTCGAAGTTAATTGTATTTGTATGCAATTTTATCCCTCGTATTCTTTGTTTAACACCCCGGTAAACCCATTTTAATGTTAAATACATCAATTAATTTCTAATATTTTCATTATTCATTTTGGACCAAAATTAATTTGAATTTATTATAAAATGTAAATGATTTTTATTCCAAATATGAAATCTATTTTTCGAAATTCATTCAACATAATTGGAAAATTAAATTTGAAAATTAATCCTACTAACATGACGAGAAATCAATTTTTCAAAGATAAAAAGTTCAAAATATTAAAATGTTATTATATCAATGATTTACATTAAAATATTAAAATGACTTAATTAATAATAATTGATATATCATATAACTAATTTTACATTAAAACTACTTTAAAAAATAATTTTATTTTAATTTTTTTCAATGAAATAGTGTTTTTCAATTAGAATTCAATATTTTTCACAATTCATAAAAAATAAATATTTTCAAATAATATCCAAAAATTACAATAATATTATTTTGAAATGATTATTTTAAAAATGATCTTTATTTTATCAAATAAAACTTATTAGTGTTCAAAATTATTTCTTATTTTTTTCAAAAACAAATTAGAAAATATTATTTATGAAACAAATACATAATTTTGTAAAACAATAAGTAATTTTTTATAAAAAATGTTATTAATATAATAATTTTATATTTATTATTTAAAAATTATTTATCACTATTCATATATCTATGTTTAATGGATAGTTTATAATGGTTTTTTTATAATGATATTAATAATATATTATTCTTATGTTACAACTTCGTTTTGTGTGTAAAGCTAGCTAAACCTAGTTTTGCATGTAATGCAAGCTTAACTCAGTGTTGTGCATATCACAAGGTATAAATGATATTTAATTTATTAAAAAATAATTTTTAATAAAAAATATTGTGGTCTCATTGTTCCCCCCATAAAATTAATTTCACCCTTGAAATTCCGGACTCTAATAAAAACAAATTAAGATATTTTTACCTCATAAATATTTTAGGTTCCCATGTATATTTTACATAAAGGTGGTTTTTTCAATAAAATTACTAGATGATTTGTCTTGTTTCATATAACATTTTTTTATGGTCCAAAAAAAATCCATTAGTTGTTCCTAATAATAAATATTATGATCTAGTAGTAAGACCTATGAGTTTAGTATATGTGATGGATCAGATATGTTACTCCACATGAGCGATAAATGGGAACCATTTTAAACATGAGAATGGTTTGTTGGAAGCTTTAATAGATTATCCAATGTTCTAATAATATCTTGAATTTCAAAGGGACTGATTTTCTGAGGTATTATTTTATTTTTCTTCCTAGATCTCATAAACTTCTCCCCAGGATAAATTCATAGAATAACCTTTTCACCAACATAAAATTATAAATCAAGATGGTGATTGTCAGTATAACATTTCTTCATACTCTTAGATTCATTGATGTGTTACTGAATCACTCTAAAATTCCCTACCATATTATCATATTTCTGAGATCCCATTATCCTTCTTTCTCCAACTATATTCAAAAACACTATAATTCTAAATATCATTCCATATAAGGATTTATAAGGAGAAATTTTAATAATTTAGTTAAAGATATTGTTAAAAAAACCTAACTAGAGGAAGGTGTTCATGAAGACTACCTTTGAAGTCTAATGAACTAGATTATACCATATCCTTTATGGAATGTATTGTTCTCTCAGACTAAACATCTATCCGAGGATAATACATAATGATGAAACTCAACACTATTTCAATAGAATTATAAATACTTTACTATTACATTGATGTAATCCTGGGATCTCAATTAGAACTAATGGAATGCTTATTCCATGAAACCATACAACATCATTAATTTATACCCTAGACACTGGATCTAGATAGAATTTTTATTTGATATGCATGTAATGTGTTAACATTTTATGTTGGTTGACTACTAACAAAATAGAATTATTCTATTTAGTCATTTTAGTGAGTCCAATGAAAAAATTCATGGTGATGTTTTCCCATTTCAAATTATAATATTGGTAATGGATGTTACATCCCCTTTGTGTTTTCTCTATTTTCCTTAAATTACTAACATACCAAGCATCGAGATAAAAACACTATGATATATCTCTTTATTAAATCCCAAAATAAGTAGTCTTTCAAATATATATACATCTTCACACTTCATAGATGAAATTATAATGAATAACAAGGAGCTCCCTTTATTAGAACCTTCATAAATCCCGGTATATATGGAATGAATACATAGTTCCAAAATCATATCACTCAATCATGATCATTGTGAAACTCAACGATGTTTATAACCTTATTTTTATCTCATCATATTTATTTTGGAACTCATTAATCTTTACCTTAGATAGATGATTTAGAATTTAATTATGAAATATATGATTTCTCCCATTTATTCAATATTTTTTTGATTTATCCCTTACAAATAATGAAATATTGGATCTTTTGTTATCCTCACCACGGATAATCTTTAATGATCTTTTAGAGTCAATTAATAATCAACCTTCTTCACATTCCCATGGTGGTACTGTATTTGGAAACTATAATCATTAACTATCTCTAACCATTTTCTTTGAAATATATTCCACTCCATATGGGTGAATATGTACAGTAGTTTTTTTATCCATATATATATCACAGTTTTCTGCATAGATATAACTCGTACATATCTTAAATTAATAAATTATCATAGCTAAATCGAAATCATGAGATTGGTAATTTTTATCGTGAACATGCAATTATAGAGTAATAATCTATAACCATGTTATTTTTAGTAGAAAACGTCTCAAACCATTCATGGATGCAACTCTAGAGAATACCAACCCTTATCCAGTATTTTTTAATGCAAGAATTGAATCACTTACTTATCTTCACATAAGTTACATGAAATTTTCTTCACATTCATCTATCTAGAGGTACATCGCTCCCTTAAATGTAAAAGTGGTGAGTAGATTAGATAATCGTGAGAAATTCTAAAAAACATCAATAATATTCAGTTAAACTAATAAAACTATAGATCTCATGCATTGTGGTTTTTCTAGTCCAACATTAAATAGCCTCCATCTATGAGGGATCTACCGATATACCCTCTCTCGAAGTAAAATTACTTCAAATTGAAAAATATTTCTACCAAAATTCTCATTTTAGAGGATTTCATATAGTTTCTCCTTCTATAGAGTATTTAGTATAATTCTCAATTTAACTTTTCTCCCTTTATTTATATTTTAATGGATAATAATCTTATCTATAAATACAACCTCAAAATGATCTATGTAATCTATAAATACTATGTTAGTTAAATCTATGATGATAGAGGTGAATTGTTTAGACCGAATGAAATCATTATATGTTCATAGAGTCTATAACATTAATGAAATGTTTACTGGGAATGTTATCCTTCTTGAACCTCAATTAACGATATCCAGAATGTAGGTAAATATGGGAAAGGTTTTGTATCTACACTATAGATTAAATAGGGAATCAATAAGGATTAAAAAATTCTTGTTCTTGATCATGATTTTTTTCAGATACTAATAATCAATGTAGAGTATCATAGATCAATAATTAATTTTAAAAAACAGAATATTTTCACCATAAGGCAAGACAATTGTATAAATGAATTCCTTTTCAAGGTTCTATTAGTGTTTCATTTTAAATTCATGTAACTCAATTGAGGCCATTTTATAGGGAGTCACTAATTTTTTTTTGGAACTAGGTATGGGTTATATTGATAAATGAACTTCATGATTTTGAGGAAGTTTAATAAAATATATTTGGAAACTCATCAATAATAATTTACACAGAATGCATATCATCTCTATCAGGTTTCTACATAACCATTTTAGAAAAACACCCATTTTTAAATGGAAATAAGACCTATATATGGAAGCGATCTCCATTAAAATTAAATAATTATCATCACAATGATAGAAAATCATAAATTGTTTTGTAATTTGAAATTTTACTTACTTTACTAGAAAAATGATGTGGAATTTATGTAGATAAATCCAATCCCTTCATATAATGACATCAAATTAATCTGAAGGAAGAATGGCAAGATATATAAGATTCACAATCCCACCAATGTCAAGTGGAGATGAATCATAGACATTAGACATGATCATCCCACCATTATAGGGTTTTAATACTAATTCAACATCTAATTATTTGATTGAAAACATGATACCCATAGAAAATCCATCTTATATTGATGAATAGGCTGATCCTTAGTCAAATATGACATTACCAATTTTAGAGTGGATAGTAATTATAACTTTTACTATTTCATTTTCTCAACATGCATCCAAAGCAGTGATAACATGATATATACCTTTTTATATTAGCTTAAAAGGTTGTTGACATTGATATTCATCATTAGAATTTTTATTTTGGAATCGGGTAGCATCGTTCCCATATACCATGCATTTGAAACACTAGAGTGTTTGTAGTGTATTTGTATAACATTCTGTCTATATATTGTCAGATAACTTCTTCCCATTGTATTGGAAATTAATTTATTGGTGAACATCCCTTACACAAATAAAACAATTACTAATCCCCTTAATTAAATTTAATCTATGTTTATTCCTAAACATTGAGTATAAATAAAATCCCATATTATTCCCTCTATGGTTTTTAGATTTTCTTATAAATTTCATTTTTATCTTCATATCAAACCCATGAGATTTATATGAAACTCCAACCATAATTTCCACCATAATAACACATTATAGAATCTATTAATACATATTGATGTACCTGATTGATAACACCCTCTAGATACATGGTTTTAAGCCACTAAATATTCAGTTAACCTTCCTTTCAGGTTGGATGATAATACTAGAAATGTACCTTAATGGTCTTGTAAAATTTTCCTCACATGTACCAATAGATTCATAATCGTTTTTATTTATCTCGGGAATCTAATTCTCCACCTTTATAAAAATAAAAAAACATATTGAAAACTAATTTCATGGAATCATCCCAATCCATTGAGTCAATTGCATTAATTTCTCACATATTCTTGACAAGATTCCACTATTGATTTACATCACCTTCCAAATAGTAGAGATTCAAAATGATATTTTCATGTTTTGAACATTGGAGGATGAAAAATAAATTTTTATTATATATGATCCATTGTTCGAGAAAATAGTGGATTAGAATACCATTTAAAAGAAGATCTATGTTACCATATAAATGACTCAATATATTATGGTTCCCTCCATTGATCTTTTAAAATTCTAGAATGATTTATAACTTTAGATAATTTAGTGTGCATAAAAATGTTTTTATCATTATAGATCCCTTAAAATTTTGATTTGGAGGAGTAAAATAATTAAATTGTTCATAGAACATAGCATTAACATTTTTCATTTGGCTTCCATTCATGGACTAAAACTAAAAATCTTTGTGTAAGGGAAAATATTCATAGTGGGGAACCACATAGACATAAAAACTGTCTTATAGGATTTCTAAATTATGACCACTTATTTTATAATCTATGATATATTAGGTTTATCCATGGTTATAAATAATCATCATATTTTTAAAACATTGACGATGGTTTGTAAACAGTTTTTGAATTATCAAAACATATCTCCCAACAGTTTCAAACACAGTGTACAGAAAGGCCCATTTCCGTACATCAATTTGTGATGAAGTACGAGTCAATGAACCATTTTCAGAGGTTGTACCCTTAGGTAACATTATGGAAAATCCACAGCCACTTGTTGTATTTTTACAGGGATGTGATTTCTTGGAAACCACTCATTTAATCCTTTACCAAAATTCTAGGATGTTTCCCTATATATTACATCATCCTTAAATTTATCCTTCGAAAAGTATTTAGGGATCTCACTAAACGTATCCTTTGATACAAACTATAATGAACCTTGCTTATCATACATAAATATTACAAAAGTTTTATGAACATTTATTACATTACACAAAGAAATGTCTGAGGGTCATAAATGTTTTATGCCTTTAGAAACATGGAAATAAAATGAAATAGTTCATAGGTAAACTGCATCATCTTTAACTTTGTTCATCATGATGAGAACCATTCTTAAAAATATCATACGTAATACAGTTCTTCATAGAATGGGGAAAGGGAATATAAGAAATGGTGGGATTGGATGATCAATAATGGTAAAAAATGAGTTACATAATAATAATAAAATCCCAAGGGTATGAGAATAAAATCATAACATTTGAAAACCATTTATATCATATCAATGTTCATTATATGATATCATGTGATAATGATTGTACTTTTATAAGATATGAATCATAATAGAATCAAAGAACATGCTACATGGGAGCATAATATTGGCATAAAACAGATATTTTTGGCATACACATAAGTATAGAAAAATCATTTCTATAGTAGTTATGGACCACTTGCAAGGACATCATAGTGGAACGTGTTCAATCCAAAACTATCATTATATTCATTGATCACTCCTAAGACCATAATAGTATACAAAAAAATTATTTAACCGAGTTCTCTCCCCTTTATATTCATATATATCTCATGAGATATAAATATGTACCTGATTAATTGGTGGTAGATATAGGGCCCACACGTCATATAATGAAAATCATTCATTTTTGTGCCACTATATCATAAATAATTCATCATATCATAACACATGAAATGAAATGGTCTTAATAAACATATCATCATATCATACATGTTTAAAATATAAATGTTTCATACATATTTAATCATTTCATCTTTTCTTCATTGAAACCCCCATAAAAATAATTGGGTTTTATATTTAATTTATCATGGTATAACCCATAGAAAAGAAACTGGTTTCATAAAAATCATGCCTTCATAAGAATAAGACATTCAGAAAAATAATAGGAATGGTATCATTGGATCATATCAACCAGAAGGCATAAGTAATATCAACTGATGTCATCTTAGATGGAAAATTATTTTCATTGATCAATTAAGACATTTTCCTAAAAAATATACATTAAAATTTGAAATATTTTTTAAAACAAAATAATGTTTTGAAATTATATTTTTAAATAAAATTAGATGATTATAAATTAAACATTAATGTAATTATTGTCAATGATGTAATATCATTCTGTTCATGATGTACTCGTTAAAAAAAATATTTCATTAATATTTTCTATAAATTAAAAATGGGTATTGTTTTGAAAAAACATGAATATTTCATTGTTAATTTTTTTTAAAATTTATATATCGAAAAAAATTCATTAATACAACAATTTAAGATGTTCAAAAAAATTCATCATTTTTTATAAAACATGTTTATGAAAAAAAGGGTTGTATACAGAAGAGAGAAATAATGAAGATTTTTCTTAAAATTATTTTTTAAATAATTTTATGCACCAATGAGTGGGAAAGATGTATTATTAATTTATAATATCATGAATAACAGTAGTATAAGAAAAATAATGATAATTATTGGGATCATGATCATGATATGTCAAAACTAGAGACCCAATCATAATCAATCCTAATATGCAATGAGATTGTAACATAAAACATTGCCACTTTTGTAACACCTAGAGGTTTTGTAAAATATTTTTTTGAATTAATTTAATATTTTGTAGATATTTTAATTTGATTAAACAATCCATATTTTATAGGAAATCACTACGCTTCAATTGTCGTATATGCAACACCAACTTACGATTGTGCTATAATAACCCCAAGCGTGTAAGAGAATATAATATACCAAGACGATAAAAAATATTTACTAATTTAAATTGATATGATATATTCTATATACATTTAAATGAACCCAGTATTGAGTTCTCATGTGTCATACCAAACAACGATTTTCTTCAATGACTTTTGATAAATACATTACTGAGTTTTACAATGTAACAATATATTATTAAAATATTGTTATTTAATATAATAAGATATAACATAGACCTCAAGTTAATGGTTATTAATATTAGTAAGAAAAATATTAAAACATATGTTTTACAAAAAATATATAATGAATTCATTGATTAAAATTAATTGGAAATGTATATAAGAACAAATAGAATATAAAAGAACTATTTTTATAGAAAACTGTTTTTATACTCACGAAGTTGTAATATACTAATATATTAGACTAATTAATATTTCAAAATTATATTAATGATATATATTTGATATATATTCAATAAAATATTTTTTATATTCATTAAATATATTCTATATGCATAAGAAAATAACAAACCCAATATTTTGCATAAAAACACTATCTTTATAAAGGCACTTTAACTGCCTTTTAATAGGGAACCTATTCTAAATATATGTTTTGGAAATTTAATAAATATTTTATGTTAAAATTAACTTCATATTTTAAATAAAATCATAATAATTAAAATGGAGTGAATTTTGGTTATGTTTATGTGATATTCCTTTTTTAATGAATAGTGAAAAATACTGAATTTTGATTCAAAATTGATTTTTATTCAAATTTATTTCTCATTATAAATACTATTTGAATTTTTTTAAGCAAAATTATATTAAATATTTTTAAATTAATTAAATTTAGGCCATTTTAATTAATTTTAAATTGAAATTTAATAAAATAACATTGAAAACTTTTAAACATTTTTACTTCAAAACCTTGTATTATTATCATGTTTGTGAGAATGAATTTAAATTAATTTTTTCCACTTATGTTATATGAATTTTGAAAAATGGATTAAATATTTTGAATCATAATAATTTATAATTTCTAATATGATCAACTTATTTTTTGACTAAAAATATTCCTGAAAGTAGTTAAGATTAATTACAACGATTAAAGAGAAATTAAGCTTAACAATGGATAAACCATAATATGACAGGACAAAATATCCAATAAAATTGTCTAAAATCCATTTCATGTCCACTTTTAGACACTATACCCCCTTTTATGTAATAGGTTTTGTTATTGTATCTACTTTTAATAAAAAAACTCGGGTAGAAGTCCTTTTCACAAAATTTACACGAGTACCACTTCTCCTCCTGTATAAAAAGGCCTAGTCTCCTCCCACTTCTTCACACATCTCATGCCACATTACCTTTATCATGATCTAAGAAATTATCTTTTAAAAATCCCTCCTATCATCCTATAATCCTGCATTTGGTAATTAATCCAGCCAAGGATTCCTTTTTGTGACAACCAAAAGTATTTACCCAAAGAAGAGGTAACAACTTTCCTCGGGCTCTTTAGTTTTATTTCGATTCTCCACCCTCTCAAAAATACTAAAAACCTAATTATACAAAAATACTAGTATCCTTAATAAAATGAGATGTTTTATGATAATTTTTTAAACTGATCTTAAACACACTTCCACTTAATGTGTAACAAACATACTGTTTATGTGTATGAAGAACTATGACCTCACGAAACAATGATTGTTCGTTTTTTCTTTACCATACTTCAAGGCTGAGAACTATGATGAAAATTATATTTATATATGAAATATATATTTTATTTATTATTTATTTAGTATTATTTAATTATTTTATAAGAAATTATTTTATACCTTCAATTTTTCATAAATAAAATGACATCATGTGTGGACGTGTAGACTAATATCTCCACCAAGAAATGTGGTTCGTTCTCAAATTACATGGATTGTGTTAAGGAAGGATCTAGAGAAAAAATGTGGAATATATAACATAATAGTTATAATTTAATTATATTATACATATACATATACATATATTTAATTCTTTTTTCATTCAACACGACAATGAAATGGAAACAACATTCTTGCGTATATATTGTCTACCATCTCCATGAATGTTGTATTTCATTTCTCATTTCTATTTTTTATAGATTATATTAATTAATAACATACTAAATATATATGATATTTATATAAATTTTTACATTATTTATTCAATTAAATCATGATATATGTAAGAAGATCACGGATAATAGGCCAAAACATGTATGAAGTACAAAGAAGAAATTATCTGAATTGAAACCTTAATATATAATTGATGATAAGAGAGTAATATAAAGTAATATTAAAATAATATATGGTTTATATAAAAAATATATTTATATAAATGATTTATATTAGAATTATATTTATTATAATGGAGTTTTGTATGAGTGTGACTAGATTCAGGACATAAGGTAAAGAGATTTCATATCACATTTTATTTCCATAATATAAATGTCGTATTAACCACTCCGATAATTTACATAGTGTGTATAATGAAAATATATTTATGGTATTATTATTATAATTAATTATATTGGTATTTAAATATCCATTTGATGATATTTATTTCATTATATTTTTGTTTCAAAAGATACCAAATTTGCAAAGTAACTTTGTCTCAATTTTCCTACTCTAAGACACATGACATGTTATGCACCTATATAATTATATGAAATGTATATAGTAATATTTGAAATTTTATATCTTACAGATACTTATATTAATGATATTTTAATCTACATTTAATTTTATTATTTCTATCACTATTTAATGTTACCAAATTAGGTAATGTATTATAGATTCAATCTCATCATTTATCGACATTGTTTATGATGGAACTTCCATTGATGAAATACTATGATCTGTATCTTAGTAAATATAAGGAATTTTATTACCATATATATATACATTTTATATACATTTTATTTTACCATTTTTCTTTATATGGTTCCTAATATGACTATGATTGTTTTTAAAAAGAACGACTTTCTTTCTCGTTTCAGTTGAAAATCAATATTCTTTGAAAACCATGATTTCTAATAATGTTTTCAGAAATTATTTACTATTATCTAATGAGGATAAATAAATTTATTCCCATATTATAACTTTTAGAAAATGTTTTTATATGTAATATTCTGGTCATTTTTTGATCAAGACACTTTTATGAACATTTAAGTTAAAAATGAAATTTTTGGCATGTAGAGACATACCTTCTATCATGACAATAATTTATATGAATCCTACATCATAAATTTAAAATTTTATTTATAAAGATAAATTTGTTTATTAATATTGTGGTTATCCATTTTTTTAATGTGGGTTTCAATGAAAAATGTTTTCAAAAATGTTTTATGTTAAAAAAAGTATTAAAAAATTTTGAGCACTCTTTATATTTTCTCATATAAAGGCTTCCAAAAAATTTTCTAATATTTTTTTTGTATTTTTTCCATTTTATTTTATAGAAATTTTTTATAATTTTTTTTTATATAAATAATTTTCTAAATAATAAATTTCAATTTTCAGAAGAAAATTTTTGGAAGGATCTTTCAAAATTATTTCCCATCTAAGATGACATTCGGTGGTGTTACTCATGCTTTTATGGGGAAATTATTTTATGTTTCCATTCGTATTCTCTCTCTAGATGTTTTATTTTTTTGAAATTATTTTTATAAAAAACAATTCTCCATCACAATTTATCTGATTTTGATGCATAGTTCATTTCCTAGGATAAGATTTTGATGATGTTATTATAAAATCATTCACTGTTCCCCAATTTATGATATGATTACATTTTTATGATACCAATTTCATTCTTGGGTAATGATGTGATTTTTTGTGATGTAGTGTAATTTCATTATGATTTCATTATGAGATGTTGGTGATTTATATTTCCCTCCAATTAATTAACTAATGATGGATGACTCATGAGTATAAATGTTATGGGTGAACTTGATTATGTGTTCAAAATGTTATGAATGGACCTGGTTACATGTCGAAAATTTTATGTGTGAATATGATTACGTGTTCACAATGAGATTAGTGAACCTTATTATGTGTCCATATATCAATGATTCGACTAGATTACATGTTCACAATGTTATGCGTGAACCTGATTGCATGATCACAACATTATGATTGGACCTAGATACATGCCCATAAGTCCATGTGAGGTCCTAATTTCATTTTATTACATTAATGTGGGAAACTATTTCTTCTTATACATTCTTAAGATGTTATTAATTGATTTATATGACATAATTCCATGTCATATTAACATATTATTCATTTATGGATCATGTTTATGATTCTCTTATGATTAATTTCTTATGAACCTACAATATTTATTCTATGAATCTTGTTTATGATATTTTATATACATGTTATTTTTTATAATTATGCAATCATGTTATCATACCCTTATTTTTATGTTATTATTAAGTATTTATTATATTTATGCTTACTAATAATTTTATCCCACACCTTTGTTATTTTTCCTTTCCTCAGTTTTGGAATAATGGGATTTAAGTAGAATTCATAAGGGGGGTCTTTAAAGAAAATATCGAAGATCTTGGATAGGTTTGGATTTTTTCCATGTTTTTAAAGGCACTAATCTAATAGAGTCTTTGACCATATTTTTCTAATGTACTAAGTTTTGCACAAAAGTAATGTAATGTATATATAATTAAAGTGTGACTTTTTATAGATGGTATCTGAATGAAGGTTTCGTTATCCTTTAAAAACTATTATGGGGAAACATTAATGTGATTGTTAGGAATATTTATAAGGGTATTAATAGGGATGTCTCTAAGGATTCTCATAAGGATGAGTTAACATTTAAGAAACTTTCCTATTTTTTTGGTAGATGATAGAGTGAATATTTTCCAATAAATACATCACATTCAAGATACTAAAAGTGTACATGGTTCTGGAACAGATGTACCTAGGAGAGAAAGCACCAAAAAATTGTGTCGGGACAGACTAAACCTAACTTGTACACAATAATGGGCCTTACAATGAACCTAATTTGAAACTCTCAAGGGTTATTCTTTAGGAACTCACAATCTCTTCCCAAGATATCATGAAGTATCAAAAAATAAGTTTTCTATAAATAACATTAGATAAACCTAGGGTGTCATGGATTATGTAAGTGTCATAATCAAATATCATATATGTGGATTTTCTTGATTATATTATTCCTCTATATTATAATTGTTTCTTACTATATGTTGTTTGGTTTTAGTCCATGGATGAAACTCGAACGAACTACATTAATAGTGATTTCGACTGATAAGGAAATGATTTTTCACCTTAGGATTCGAATTATATGGGATATGGTTGAATACCCTTGTTTTTATGCTCACCAAGCATTATTAATATATGAATCATGCTAAGATTATAAATAGTCAAAAGAGAAAACAATTTTCTTTTTAGTACTTTAGGAGGCATCATCATTCTTTTTTCAGTCGGACATCTGATTTACTTATTATTAAAAATTGGATCAATACCTCTAAAAAGATATTCATTATTATCAACTTTTTGGATCATGAGAAATTCATTATATCTTTTAAACAATTAGAAGGTGAAAAATAACACTGGTGGACTCTAATTAAGAATACGAGGAAGAACGATGAGATTGAATCCATGGTTGGGGATGATTTCAAGAACATATTATTGAATTAGTTATTTCATCATGTTATTTTTATGAATATGGAAAATTAAATCTTTGAGTTGAAGAAAAAGAATGATGAATCTATCCTAACCTATGAGAATAATTTCACAAAACTTTTGAGGTATGCTTATGGTATTGTCCTCCAAAAAAAGTAAATTTTATATGTTCTTCAGTGGATTAAATCTGAGTCTCAGAATGGAATTTTCCATAAGTTAGTTTATTATCTATTAATATATTTTAACATATATAAATAATGTCGTAATTATTCTTTTATTTAGGTATAAATATAAATGTTTTAACAATAAAAGGAAGATGGAGTAAAAAGGAAAATCTAAAAACCATGGAGAGAGGAAAAAGATACAAACTATTACATGCCAAAATTGTGTGAAAGGGATCTTAGGAGTGTGCTTGAAATGAACAATAATGTGTTTCAAGTGTGCTAAAACTGGTCACCAAGAAAAATAATGTAGAAGTGATGCAATGTGAAAATTTAATTAAATTATTGTTGAGAAATCACGACAGAATGAACCACCCACACATTAATATGTCATATTTATAAAGTGTGGTCATTTTGTGAATCAATGCCTCAATATAAGGGATAATATGGATGATATGACACAAAATTATCTGATGAAAAATGAAGAAATTGAAATCTTATGAGATCATAATGAATGAATTGAATAATAAAAATTAGGGGAAAACATATCTCCCCCCATTAATTGGGATGTTCGTGTGAAATTTTGTATTAATAGAACATGTTAAAATATTATTTTTCATCCTTTAGTGAGGTTTCATGTGATTATATCCCTATACATGAATGTTTTTAGAATAAAATAACATTTAATGTTCCATTGGTTAATAAATGAACCCATGTATACAATAAAAATATTTTTGGTACAAGATAAGAGCATATTTTAGGAAGAAAGGGTGAATTATATTTGGGGAGGGTTATAAGGTTAATAATTTAATGAATGATTAAGTTAAAAATTTAATTAAGCATGTAATACTAATGTATTATCTCACCTCATGAAGATTGAATAACATTTGATAACATTTTTTGTGATAAAGATAGATTTAATGACCAATCATTCTATTTATGGATATAATGATCTGTCAATTTTTCCAGATTTAGAGATACAACTTAATTCATTGGAGTAAGATATGATGTGGGAATTTTTTAAGGAATATTAAAGGGTGATGTTATCTTGAAAAAAATAATGTATTTATTTCTGTAAAAATTATTCATAATTAGGAAAATTATCTAGAAATAAAATGTTTTCCTAATAACATAATTTTTTTTGAGCTAATTTCCTTTTAATACATCACATATTTAAGATATTGAGGCCCTCAACTTTTCATTTCGCATTCACTTTTTTATGATTGATGACCTAATTAACTCCCTTTAAATATTTACGCTTTCCCCCAAGTCTAATCTTCACTCCCTACCTACGTTATCTTATTTTGAAACCTATTTTTGAGTTACATTGGGTAACTATTATGGTTCCAACATTCCATGTAGAAATGAAGTTTAGTATTCATTTTTATGATGTGGGTTTATAGGAAAGGAAATTTCAATAATTAAACCATTAATAACCCTTATTATTTTTTTGGATAAATTCATTTTAAGGGGGTATAATGTAACATCCCGAGATTCATTGACATAGTTTTTTCGAATTAATTTAATATTTTTTAGGTATTTTTCATTTGACACAAAAAACTATCTTTTTATATGAAATCTCTATTTTTGGGTTGAATTATACACAAAAACATTTTAAGCATACGCCACAAGAAACACCGAACACATAAGGGAATATAATATCATGTAACCTTACAATATATTTAATATTTTAAATATATTTCATATATTATATATATCGTAAAATTCATGTGATACAATGTTTTCATAAATCTCATGCAATAACAAGTTTCTTCAATGACTGGCATTGCACGCATTACCAAGTCTTACTAAAGAACAATATATTATTAACATAATATTATATAATATAATAAGATATAACCTAGAAGTTAAATTAATCGTTTTTAATAGTATTAAATAAGTTATGAATATATTTTGTTTAAAAAAATATAAAATGAATTCATTTTTCACCAATTAATTGGAAATGTATATAATAACCAATTGAATATAAAGGAAATATTTTTATAGAACTCTATTTTTATACTCACAAGGCTATTTTATCCAAAAAAATAATTACAATTAGAAAATTATATTAATGATATATATATATATATATTATATTAATTAAAATATTTTTTATATTCAACCAATATATTTAATAAGAATAAGATAAGAACAGACAAAATATTTTGCAAAAAATCAATATATTTATAAACACTTTTACCACCTTTTAATGAATAACCTATTTTGAATCTAATTTTGGTACTTTTATAAATATTATATGTTAAAATAAACCTCATATTTGAATTATGGACATAAATATTATCTTATGGGTGATTTTTTTGGTATTTTTATGCGATGTTTCATTTTTTAATAAATATTGAAAAATAATGAATTTTGACTTAAAACTTATTTTATTGTATAAATTATATATAGTGTTAAATAATATTTTCATTCGGTTTTGATGTCAAATTTTATCAATTATTTATCAATTAATACAATTTAGGTCATTTTAATCAATTTTACATTGAATGTTAATATAAAAACATAACAAACTTTTGAATGTTTTTTACTATAAAAACTGCATTGTTATCCCGTATATGAGATTTAATTTAAATTAATTTCTATCACTCATTTGATTGAAATTGTAAAAAATTGATTAAATATTTAGAATAGGAATAATTTATTTTTTATAATATGGCCAACATTATTTTTACCAAATATATTATTGAATGTAATTAAAATTAATTACAATGATTAATGTGATATTAAGCTCAACAAGGGACTAAACCTTAAACTGAAGGGATAAAATGACCTAGAAAAATCTTAAAAATCCATTATTTGTAAACATTTTTACCCTATACTCCATTTTAACTAATTCGGTATATTATTGGATTCAATTTCATTGGTAATAACATGGGTGTAATTCACTTTTCTGAAATTTACAAGAGTGTCACTCCCCCTCCACTATAAAAGTCCTCCTCTCATCCCAATTCCTCACACATATCATGTCATGGATAGACAAATATATTCAAATATACCGCATAAAAATTCCTCCCAAAATCCTATAATCCTAACCCGGGGCATAAATTCATTAATAGATTCCTTTTGGTTCAAATGAAATAGAATTACCAAAAGAAAAGCGAACATCTTTCTTTAAGATATTAAGTTTTATTTTCATTCTCCACTAACTAAAATATAATTATTACAAGATTATAAAACAAAAAAAGAATTATAATGATACTAAGATGATGTAAATATATTTTTAGACCTAAACTTACTCACACTTCCATCTAATGGGAAACAAACATACCTTTTATATGAGTGAAGAACAACTGCCTCATGAAATGACGATGGTTCGTTTTTTCCTTTACCACCTTCATTGTTCGACATTATAATTAAAAGATAATTTATATATGAAATAATTATTTTATTTATTATTATTTATTATTATATAATTCTTTTATAACACATTTATTTATACATTCTATCTTGTGTAAATGTGACAACAATGATTGTGGATGTGTGGACTACCAACTTCTTAAAGTGATGTTATTCATTCACACATTACATGGATTCTGCTAGGGATGGTATTAGTGAATATATAGAATATATATATAACATAATAATTCCTCTTAAATGATATTATATTCATTTATACATTTATGTCATTTACATAAATTCTTTCCATATGAAAACAAAACAGAAACAACGTTCATGCATATCTACGACCTACCATCTCGATGAACAATGTATTTAATTTCCTCATTCTATATATTATAGATTTTATGAATAATTATAAAATAATTATATATGATATTTATATAATTTTTTTACATTATTTAAATAACTAAATCATGATCTATGTAATACAATCAATAATATTATGTCAAAACTTGTTTGAAGAAAAAAGCGGGTATTAACCCAAATGAAACCATAAAATAGAATTATTAATAAGGAGGTAATATAAATTCATAAAAAAATAATATAAGGTATTAGATACCAGAATATGGTTCTATAAAATATTTATAATAAAATTATATTTATTATATAGGAAGTTTGTATGAGTACGACAGGGGTCAATACATAAGGTATGTGGATTTCATATCACTATTTATTTTCGTGAGATAAATGCCTTATTCAACAATAATTTTGTTTGTCACAGATTCCATATTATAAACCTATATATTTCAATGAAATTTATAAACTATATTTTTAAATTTAATATCATGAATATATTTATTTTATTGATAGTTTAATCTTCGTGTAATTTCATTATTTACATCATGATTAAAATTTATCGAAGTATGTAACAATTCATATCTTCAATCTTATCGTTTATCAAGATTGTTTACAATTATTCTTCCTTTAATGAAATATTATGATTAGTATCTTAAGAAATCAAATTAATTTTCTTAATCCTTGTATATTCATGTTACCTTCATTTAAGGGAAACCATTTTCCACTTTTTTTTAATTAAGATAACTAAAAAAATGCTTTTGTGAAAGTCATACTTTATTTCCTTTTTAGATCAGAAATCAATGTTATTTCAAAAATATGATTTCTAAATATGTTTTCAAAAATCGTTTTCTATTATCATATGATGTTAGATGAAAATTTTATATGTGGTTTTACATTTAAAAAAATTCAAAAGCAATCTTCTTGTATTTTCTGATCATGACTCTTTTCTAAACATTTAAGGTAAAAAGGAATTTTTGACTTGTATAGGCATACCCTCCACCAAGAACGTCACTTCCTTGAATATTAAATTGTACATATTCTATCTTTTTATAAGGAAAACTATTTTCTTAATATTATAAAAATTCATTATTTTTAAATTCGGTTTCCATGAATTTTTTTCCAAAAGGTTTTATGGTAAAAAAGTATAGAAAACCTTTTCAATATCCCATTATATGTTCTCAATGAATGGATTCCAAAATGTTTTCATAGATTTATTTATAATTTATAAATATTATTTTCAATAAATTGTATTCTTATTTTTATAGGTTTTTAAAATAATTTTACAAATAAAAAGTAAATTTTCCTCAAGATTTTTTTAAAATATCTTTCAAAAATATATCTTCTATAAGATGTCATATATTTGTGTTACTCATGAATTTATTAGAAAATGATTTAATGTTTTCATTAATAATATTTTTTTGAATGATTTATGATTTAATGGAATGATTTTTAAGAAAGAATATTTCTCTTTAAAGGGTTATATTCTTTGGAAACCCTCTTCTTTTCATGGGTTAATATTTTTATGAAATGATTTTAAAAAGTATATCGTTTTTATAGGATATGATATGATTACATGTATATGATACCAATTTAATTTTATGGGTTGTGTTATGATTTTTAATGATCTTGTTGTCAATGTATGTATGATTTCATTATGAGATAGGTGGGACCTATATCTCCCTCCAATGCATTGTGTAACGATGGATGAATCATTAGTATAAATGTTATGTGTGAACTTGATTACATAATCAAAATGTTATGCACAAACCTATTTTCATGTATATAAGTTTATGCATGAACATGTTTACATGATCAAAATATTTTTATTGAACTTTATTATGTGTTAAAAAGTTAATGCATGAACCTGATTACATGTTCACAATGTTATGCATGAACCTGATTTTTATTTTTATAACATTATATGTGGACCAGTTTATGTGTCCATTTTTCTATGTCCGGGTCTATATTCATGTACTTAACATATTGTGTAAACCCGCTTCTTCTTATACATGTTCATTATGTTATTATTTGATGTTTATTCTGAAGGACCCAGGAACACCCAGAGAGGGGAGGGGTGAATTATAGTGTCAACCTTTCTTTTAATGTTTTGGATCTTATTCCCTCATTATTTAGAACTTGTTACATCATTAAACCAACTAAATGAAATGATAGGAGACAACACTTTTACTTGGTCCACCGCAAAATGCTACATTTAAGGAGCTTACGCCGACAATGTGTCGGTCATACCTAATTACACTATTCTTTACAAGTTGTGGATTACAAAGGTTCAGGAATAGTCACTCTATCCCGGGTTCACTACATTTATAAATGTTCATCGATAGATCACTGCATCCTCCAGGTCACTCCCATGGACCCCCTATCTCAGTGCCTTTTGTGAAGTCCCAGTCAGTATATAGATGTGAAGGTCTCTTCAATAGATTCGCATTGAATTCTTGGCCTTTTCTTTGCAAGAAACTCTGCTTGCATCGAAGTCTGAAATTGATGCACTTGAACGCACTGAACCACTGAAACAGATAACCTGAATGAGCAAACAGGTTTCACTAACAATTACATGCAACAAGAACCCTTTGTGCGCAAGACCTTACTATTGTGTGCAATATTTCCGTTTCGCATGGAAAAATATTTCGCACAACAACAACATTTTTGTGAAACTGAATCTTTTACGCGCTGCCTCAATTTTTACACGCAACTCTGCCTTTTTCGCACGGCCCAGAATTTTTTGTGTAACCCAAATTTTTTTCCACGCAGCTCAGTATTTTCCATGCAAGAAGGAATGTTTCACGTAACCAAGAATTTTTCATGCAGCTCAGAATTTTTCACACAATTCCCTTTACGCGAACCTTTTACGTGCATCAGAACTTGGTTCTTCACTTAGCCATCAGCCAGATGGAATGAAGGGGATCACCTCTTATTTATAGGTGAATCAGACCCGCTCGTGGAAAACCTATTGTGGCATGGAAAACCTCTCATTTGGTGTGTAATATTTCACGTAGGTACCATTTTTCACACACATCTTCAGATTTTTCCCACAGCCCATGCATTTTCCATTTTTCGATGTTCTGATTCTGAAACACTCTTTGATCAAAAATCCTCACTCCACTATTTCATGCACCAAGCTATTTTTCACACACAACTCAAATATTTAGTGCACAGAACACCTTTTTCGTGCACCACTTCCTCTTTGCATGCACCACCATTTACCAACAATCCATGTCTTCATTTTCTTATTTTGAGTCCCAAAAATATGGAAAAAAATGGGAAACAACACCACCTTCAATACTATTGTCTTCTTGAACAGTATGATCACTTTACTGGCAAACATTCTAAACTTCTTCTAAGGATTTACCACAAACACAAACCATACTCCAATTCATTCATAGAGTATTCATAGGTCCAACAATCCCCCCCCCTTTGGGTTTTTTTATCAATCAGTAAATAAATCCAATTGATCACCATCCATATATATACCAGAAACACAAGAATCAACTCAGCCAACACTCTAAGTATACGTGAGTAATGATCGATGTAGAAAAAAACAGAAGAATCTTGAAATGGGTTCTAGTGTTTTGGAATTCTCAATGACGCCCAATTAAATCTCTTACAATGTCACAGAAGCATTACATGTCTAATGTATTCCTTATCATCATATCACTAAAACTGAATTCTCATCATTTCATATAAGCATTACATGATCATAACATGCTTGAATTTATTCCTTTCTCCCCCATTGGAAATAAACCCAAAGACGGGTAATTTTTCATTTTTCATCTCAAAACACATTCCCCATGGATAGTGTCTCCCCCACAAACCTGCATCACATCCATAAACAGATTAAAAGTAGTTAAAATTTATGGGGAGAGTGGTATTGTGTATCTCGTTATGCACTGAGAGCTGGCTGAACACTAATCTTCAACCGATACTTCTCAAACACAGCCGCTGACAGGGGCTTGGTCAGGATATCATCCAGTTGCTCATCAGTTGCCACATGATATATTCTAATCATGTATTGTTCAAATTTTTCTTTCATACAGTGATACCTTATTTCAATATGTTTTTTTACAAGAATTCTAATTATGATTCTTTATAAGAACAATTTCCCTATTGTTATAACAAAAAATTACCATTAGATGCTTCACCTAATCACTAATATCTGTAAGCTATTTCTTCATCAATAGCAGTTGAGTGCATTCTTTGTGGTAGAGATATACTCAGCTTCAGTAGTACTAAGAGAAGTAATTTCTTATTTCTCGATCAAACAGCCAACACATTTATTCCCAATATAGAATGATCCACCACTGGTGGACTTTCTGTCGACTACATCTCCAGCCCAGTTAGTATTATAAAATGCTGATAATTCACCATCCCTTCCTGAAGTAATGTATAAACCAATGTTATGAGTACCTTGAATGTATCTCATGATTCCATTTACTCATGCCATATGTTCCTCCTTTCGATTACATTAAAAGCAGGACACTAGACATGTTGCAAAGAAAATATCTATCCATGTTGATGTCTGGTATAGTAGGCTCCCAATGATCCTCTTATACATGGTGGGATCTACATAGGTACCATCCTCATGTTTTCCATGTTTGGTTCCAAATGAAATCTGTGTTGAAATTGGTTTGGAGTCATTCATATTAAATTTCTTTAGCAACTCTCTAACATACTTTTCTTGATAAACCAAAGTGTAATGTTTCTTTTGAGTCACCTACAACCCCATGAAATATGTGAGCTCCCCAATAATAGACATTTAAAATTATGATTTCATGTGGTTGGGAAATTCATCCACTGATTTTTGACTGCTTCCACCAAATATAATGTTATCAATGTAGACTAGAACCAAGAACTGATCTTTTTGATAATTCTTCACATATAGATTGTGATATACTCCTCCTCTTTGGAATTCCAGCTTCCTGAGATTATAGTCTAGCTGGTAATACCATGTTCGTGGAGCATACTTCAAATGATATAGATCCTTCTTTAGTTTTCAACCCATTGTTTCATCAGTACCAACAAGAAAACCCACTTGTTGTTCAATGTAGACTTCTTCTTTGAGTACACCATTCTAGAATTCTGTCTTGAGATCCATTTGATATTCTTTATAACATATTTTGAGTTCCATGGCATGAAAAAGCCTGATTTACTCTAGTCTAGCAAGTGGAGAAAAGGTTTCTTCATCATCAACACCTTCAATCTGGGAGTACCCTTGACATACCAGTCTTGCCTTATTTTTAATAACACTTCCATTCTCCTCAAAATTGTTCTTGAATATCCATTTTGTACCAATCACATTGTGAACGTCATGTCTCTGGAAAAGATCACATGTCTGATTCTTGTCAATCTAATCTAAATCTTCATTCATGGATTTCACCCACGATTCATCCTTTGATGCTTATTTGAATGAGGATGGCTCCACAAATGATAGAAATGAATATTTTGTGTTGTTACTCATTCTCTTTGTTTATGTGGGCGTACTCTTGTCCCCAATTATGATAGATGGATCAATCTCAAATCTTCAATTCTCATGTAAGGTTCAACTACATTCTCTCCATCCAAGGTTTACTCTTCAGATTCCTCATTTGAGTTAGCATCATGATGTGACAGGTGAGTGTTTTGTACACATTCCTCTATTTCTATATTTGTATTTTATCCATGTTCACTTTCTTCCTCACTTCCAATCACATTAGTATATGAAATCCTTGAAGAATTTGTTGTTTTCTCTTCAATGATATTAACATCACTATATTCTACAATCCTTCCTAATATCTTGTTCAAACACTTGTATGCTTTTCTATTCATTATGTATCCATTAAAAATTACTTCATCTATATTGTCACCATACTTACATTGATTTCCATCTTTATTTCTGATTAATCATTTACTTCCAAAAACACAAAAATATTTCAAAGAGGGCTTCCTTCCATGCCACAATTCATATGTTGTCTTTCTCTCACCCATATAAAGCCTTGTTCGATTTTGAATATACACTGTAGCTTGATCATACTCTTTCCAGTAATGTCGTGGAATACGACTCTCAATCAGCATGGTTCATGACATGTTGTTCAACTGTTTATTCCTGCATTCAACAACTCCATTTTGTTGTGGATTTCTCCCTGGTGCTAGCTCATGTTGTATCCCATGTTTATCTGGATTGTTTTCAAATACAATGGATGTGTATTCACCTCCATTGTCAGATCACAACAATTTTATTGTTCATCTGGTATCATTATCAATAATTCGATGATATGTTTTCATGTAGTTATGTTCTTGTCATTTCCTATTTATGATCAATACACATGAAATTATACGGTTATCATCTTTGAAAAGGAAAATTCACCATTCTAAAAGATTTTGAGAATAATTTATCAGCTAAAATATGTCTATATGAATGAGATCAAGAAGATGAGGTGCCCTTTTCTTCTTTGGACGATATGAACTACAGACCATCTTTCCATGAATTGAAGAATCACAAGACTTTTCACGTTCCGGCTTCAGGTTGGGAATATCCCTGAAAATATTCAGTTTTGATATTTTCTCCATGTCTTGTTGATTTTTGTGCCCTAGTCTCTGATGCCAGAAGTTATTTTCTTCTTCAACAGTCATGTAACAGATGTTTTTTTACTATCAACCTGATACATGTTTCCTTATTTTCTTCATCCTTTCATAAGTTAATTTCCTGTCATTCAATTTATAGAGCATTCTTTCTGATTGAAAGTGACTATAAGTCATGAGTCACAGAGTTGACTCACACATAGAAGATTATGACCTCATCCATCCACATAATTAACTTCTTTTTCCTTTAGTTCTCCATTATCTAGCTTAGTAATTCCACATCCTTTTATCTTCAATGCATCATGGTTACCGAATCACACTATTCCATAGAACTTTTTCTTGATATTCGTTATTATGTATACATTACCTATCATATGAGATGAACAACAACTATCCAGAATCCATGTGCTATTTTGTTTTGTAGCTTTTAGGGCCACCTCTACTTGTTTGGATTTTTCAAATTTCTTCTTCCATTTTGATGAGACAGTGAAATGAGGGTATAACACTGATGTCCTTTCAATTTCTCATCCAAGTACGTGTGTTCTTCATAGTATATGTTTTCTTCTAGAAGAGTAAAGCTTTTTGTAAGAGCAACACTGTCTTGTTCACAAGATTTGACTTTTCTCAAACTCTTGTATGAGGTTTCAATGTCCCTTTTATGCCTGCAATCAATGTCCTTATGACCAATGTATGAACAATGAAAACAATATCCATATAAATTAATTCTTATAAAAGAATTAGGATATGAATTTATTCTCCTTTTTAGAACTCCCATATCCTTTTCATTCAGATAGCATTCTGACTCTTCTCAATAAGACATGGTATGGCCCAGATATCCACAGAATTGACACTACATGAAAGGAAATTTCTTCTAACTTTTGTTTATCCTCATTCCTTCTTCTGTGGGATAATAGTTTGAGTGCCGCTTATTCTTGTAGGTTCGAACATAGTCTTCATCTCTTCTATTAGATTGAATTGGAGGCTTCCTTTTAAACACTTCTGGCTACTTTTCTCAATGTCAATCTTTTAGCATGCCTTTATTTTGGTCGCATTTGTTTGCAGCATTTGACAATTTGGCCTCATAGCCAATTCCACAATTTCCCATGTGAGAAGGTCTTTGATCACTCAAAATCTTTTCAACTCCATTAGATCCACATTTTTCTCTCTCAAACAGCTCAGCAAATGAGAACCTTCCAAACTATATTTTCATCCTTGATTCTTTTGAAATTAAATCTCTCTCATGTTTACCACTAAGAGTAACAGCTTCCTCCTCAAGACGCTCAGCAGTCTCAGACGTTATCTCTAGTCTGGAGGTGTGTTCATTGATGAAATTTTCCCGCTCTTCAATTCTTAGCATCATATCCACTACATCATCATTGCTTTCAAGTATTTTAGACTGTACTTTCACAAAATTTTCTAGTTGTTCAATTTCAGCCTGAAGTTGATCAACATATTAAGTTTATTCTTATAAAATTTATTTCCACTTATTGAAAGTCTTAAATTTAATCATAATATTACTAATATCATCCTTAAGTTGCAACTCGGGATTGGCACTAGTTGTCAACTGATTTTCTCCAGTAGTGTCTTCTAATTTTACAATAGGGGCCATCATGGAAGCATGTTTTCCAGTTTTAAATTTTGGATCATCATTGATGAGGCTGAAGTTCATCACATCCCCCAAAATACTTTTTATAAACATACACAAGCACAGTGGTGCAGGGTCGATCCACAGATATGGACGGTGAGTGAATTATATGGGTTTATAACTAAAAACCTAACTGTTATCAGTAATGATATAGGAATCTTTTTACTTTTTACTTTTTTATTTTTATTTCTTTTTAATAAAGTAGTATGAAATTTTTTTTAAATTACCTATTTCCAATACTGGAAATGATACAAAAAAATGAAACAGTGTAATCTAAAATAATTATAGAAGGAAACATGAGTGCTGAGGGTAGATCAAAAAGTATGCTCGATAGATTTGCAAATTACTTGCCTAAATGAAAGATCCTCATTTGTATAAATTCACACCGTAAAAAGTAGTTGTTAATTATTCATCTCCAGAAGAAATAACACTCTGTAATATAGTTCTCAAATTTTTCTACATAAAAAACCACATACAACAGATTGATAAAAGGTTATCATCCGAAAAAATCTTGTCGAAAGTTCTGATGATTTCATATTTGAAAGTTTAATGAACTATCTCAATGATGGATCTCTCCAAAAGAGCATCTATTTAGAATTATTTTCCTAAATGTGTTATTTCAATTTTATGTTCACGAACCAGATTTTATCTCGCCGAAAGAATCAGATTCTCATTGAAGAAGTTAATTAATGGAGATAAAAGTTTTAACCAAAAAAACTCAAAATTCTCAAGCAAATGATATTAAACTAAAATAATTGTCAATATATTAGTAGAAAGTACAATGTAAAACATATAAATATAGAGGAATACAGATATCCTCCCTCTGAAGAAGATTATCGTGTACAACTACATCGCTCCTGTAACACCAATCTCCATTGCTGCTCCTAGGAGTCTGAATGAGAGTCATGATCAGCTCTTGGATGGATGTGTTCATGGAATGAATGAGTGTATCCCCCTCCTCCAAATCTTTTTCTTACTCTTCTTATGTATCACACTATCTTCTACTTATTTTCACCACTTGTTTTCCACCGACATCAAAATTCCTTCCCATAAGCACCGCACTCGTATGTTTTTTCGCGATCGGCATGTCACGCTAATTTTTCTTACATAACTAAATCCGGCTGAGTTAGTTAAGTGTATCTTGACATATAATTGTCTCTTGAATGAACCTGCATAGTTAGAACATAAAAATAAATGAATGAAATAGTGTTTAATTGTTAACTTTTATAAACAAACAAAAGTATCATCAATGAATGATTTGATGTTATTAAAATTAAATTAGTATTTATTATTTTTTATTTTATTTGTTAACTAACTTATTTTATTTAATATTGTTATATGTTATTATTTATATTTTTTAATTATAAATGTTATTAATTAATAATTATCTTAAATTAAAAGTTTAGTATTTATTAAATTAGTAATATTTAGTTTTCCAATATTAATTTTTTTAGATTAATAATCATGTTTATCATAAATAGTTTTATATTAATTATTAAAATTTATAAAATTGTATAACCTTATTATAATTTATAATTTTTATTATTCATAATGAAGTTAAATTTTTAATTATTATATTCATTAATGTATTTTATTAAATTTTTTTATTTCTACTTAATTATTAATTTTTTCATTATAGATTATTTAATTAATTAGTGGTTTATTTAATTCTATTGAAATTAATTTTATTACATTATTATTATTATTATATTTTATCTTTTATTAATTATTTAACTTCACCCCTCCCCACAATTCCATGCTATGTAGACCTATAGGAAGGGGAGGGGTTTTATCACTTGAGTGAGAATCCAGCACTGTAGCTCCTCCCCAAGGTGGTACGATGCATCAGATCAGGGTCTATTTCTAGCTCCTCCTAGCGTGGAAACCCTCGAATCCTTCCATTAGATGTTCTAGTATTCCCTCCTCCACCCGCATCCCATCCAACAGATGGACTCTATTTTCTCCAGGTAACGAAATGTCCTCGTTCTACATTGGACAAGCCCCGACCTCGATGCTCCTTCACAATGGTATAGTAACAACCTTTCCTTGGGTCATTCAATAGATGTTGGATATATAAAGGCTTGGGTCGTGATTCTTCTTCGGATGCGTCATGGCCTCAACTTCTAGATCTGGCGGATGATGGATCGTGTCCCACTCAACGGCGAACAGAAAGGCTCAGAATCTCTTGGGAAACCCTCCTCAAATATCAATCATTGTTCATTACTTCCTTTTCAAGATCTACACTAATTAAAAAGGATCGGTTGAATTGGAGTTGGAAGATGTTTTTTGTGGATTGTAATTTATCCATATCTGAATTGATTGAATTTTAAAAAAAATCCAGATTAGTTTGTAACGGTGGTGATGGAAGGTTTGACGATGGCTGGAGAAGGAGTGCTGGTGTTGGCGTGATGACTCAGAAAGACAGTGGAAAAAAATAAAACCAGTGAAGTTCAAATCAAATCACTGTTTGAGTCCACTGATTTGTTTTATGATATTTATTTTACGATTAGGTTGTGGGGGTTTGAAACGGCTATCCGAGTTAGCTGAAGAAGGGTGGAAGCATGGAGGGTGAGAAAATAATGAACTAACAGTGAGGTGTAGGAGTAAATAAAGAAGGAAAGAAAAACGGTCAGAGAGAGGGGTGAAATTTTGAGAAAAGTGGAATTCTATTGCTGAGGGGAATGAATTAAGAAAAGGAGAAAGGATAATAGTGAGTTGTAGTGGAAGTAATCTAACGGTGAGGTAGAAAATAATGAAACAATAGAGAGGTGGTTGGGAAAGCACAAGGGAACTACTAGACTAAAATAAAAACGTGAGGCAGAGGGACCAGCATGGTATTGTGGTATTAGTGAGGAATAGATCAGCAATATATGAATAGAAAAGGGTTCACTCTTAGTTATAAAAAATATCATTGTTACGAAAAAAAAGATGTCACCATTAGTGAAAAAAATAAAATATCACCATTACTTTAAATCAATGGTTCACCAATACCATTAAAATAAAAATAAAATCTCACCATTTTTATAAAATAGAAAAGGTCACCGGTATATGGTAGTATCAGTGAGATTCAGGGGCAAGGGTTTCTATTAGAAAAATAAATTAAGGTTACCAGTAGAAATTAAATAGAAAGATCATTATTATAAATGTTTCCCGATAAATAAAAAAAGGTTACCAAAATACTTAAATGGAAGCTATCGGTAAGCTGCATAAGGTAAAAGGGTTCTGATAGAAAACTACCAGTGACCTTAAAATAGACACAAGTTGAACATAAAAATTAATACTAATGTTATTTAAAAAAATGATGGAAAATAATTAATTACATGAAATCTAAACACCATTAATTAAAACTGATTTTTGTTAAACATTAAACATTAGAATTATAATAAAAAAGTATTAATTGATAACACATTAATTAATAAATTGGAAAACTGTTAAACTAAATTAATAAAAGACATAAATTAATATTAATAAATTAATTAATTTAAAAGGTAAAGAAAAAGTTAATGTTAAGAGTATCAGTGACCCAATAGGTTAATGGTATTTCTTGTCTACCTCATCGTTAAGAATAAAATCAGAAATTAATGAAAGCATAATCATACTATATAATTAAGATTAAATAATTAATATTTTCAAACTCTAAATTAATTAATCAAATAACTATTTGAATACAAAAAATTAATAGTGAACTATTTTATTCAATTAACACTAAAATTATTAACATAATTAACTAGCAGGATGACTAAACATATTATTACATAAAATTAAAATATTTTTATGAATCTATATCGAAGAATAACATATTAAAAAAATATAAGTTGATTAAACCCCAAATAAATATGTTAAAAGATTAATAATTATTGAAGTCAAATTATTAAAAGGTGGCAGATTGGTATTAACACAATTAATAATCAAATAATATATTTAGATAAAATATGTAAGATTAAAATTATCGATTTAAAGACTAAAAATACATAATTAATTATAAAAAAATAATTTATTGACAAATTTAAATATAAAAAAATAAAAGTACAATTATTTAGTATAATGTGATTAAATAATTAATTAAATAATTAAAAAAGTAAAAAGATGTCGCAAAACTATGTAAAAATAGATTCACATCATTCCTTATCACATAATTCATTATCACCATATTCATAATCGCAGACAAAACATTTATTTGGTACATTATTTCTAGATTTCAAGACTACATTTTTGAAAAACCTTTTCTAAGGCTCCTCAATGTTTTTAGAATTACTATTTTCATCATCGATCATTCTTAAGCTCTGAGAGGCAATATGACCTACTTCGCCAGAACAAAAGAAAGCTATAGGTAACTTCCCTTTGAATTTTCCTTTTCCCTTCTGGAAATTCTTTAAAATAAGAGAATGAATTTATTTTTCCTCATCATCTTCACCACATATATCTATTGATATATTTATGTTCTCAATAGCATTGAATTCCATTTCCTTACCCACTAGAGTTGTAGAATCTTCTTGTTTGACACTCATTTCATATGGCAACATGCTGCTAAGTAGATCATCGAGAGAATTTTTGGAAAAATCTCTTTCCTCAATGGATGACACCTTGGAATTTTATAGGGGTGGAAGTATTCTCAATATTTTCTTCACAATGTCAATGTTTTTTATTTCTTCTCCTAGACCAAGAATTACTCCAACCACATTAGTAATTAGATTAAAGGAGTCTGCATTCTCATCAGGATGCATCTTCAGATCATAGAACCTATTGGCAGGGCTTGTATTTTTTCCTCCTTCACTTTTCTATTTTCTTCATAAAAATTTTCATGTTTATCACACATGGACTATGCTGAGGTAAAACTCATCACTTTTAGATAGATCTGATCAGAATGGGCTGCGGTTAGATCATTTTGTGCTTTAGAATCTACATCATGAATTTTATTATCTTCATCATTCATAGCCAGCCCTATTGGATCAGTAACATTAATTCTTTGCACTGTGGAAAAAATTACTTCCATTCCAAGGGAACTTAGATGACATCTCATTCTGTTCTTCCAAATCTAAAAATTACTTCCATTAAAGATGTGGACTCCCCTAACACGGGATGAATTTTTCATTGCAGTATGAGACAGATCAAACACCAACAACCTCCCTCTGATACCACTTGAAGGACCCCATAACACCTTGAGAGGGGAGGGGTGAATCAGGGTGTCAAATTTTTCTTTTAAAGTTATGGATCTTTTTCCATTGTTGGTAGGAACATATTATATATTTCAATAAACTAAAAGCAATGAGAGGACACAACACTTTTACTTGGTTCACCGAAAAGGGATACTTCCAAGGAGAATATGCCGTTAGTGTGGTAGTCATACCTAATTCCACTATTCTTCACAAGTTTTGGATTAAAAAAGTTCAGGAACAATCACTTTTTCCCAAGCTCACTTCATTTACAAATGTTCATCGATAGATCCCTGCGTCCCTCGGGTAACTCCCGTTAACTACCCATGGCTCACTGCCTTTTACGAAGGCCCATTCAGTATATACACATGATGGTGTCTTCAATATATTTTAATTAAAGTCTTTTACTCTCCTTAGCATGTGACTCTTCTTGCATTGAAGTCCAGAAATGATGCACTAAGACGCACTGAACCACTGATTCGGATAACCAGAACATGCGAACAGGTTCCACTTACATTTGTACACAACACCAACCCTTTGCACGTATGACAATACTATTACGTGCAATATTTCCTTTTCATAGGGAAAAATATTTTGGGCAATAGAACCCTTTTCACACAACTGAATATTTTACATTCCACCTCAATTTTTACGCACAGATCAGCCTTTTTCACACAACCTAGAATCTTTTGCACAACACAAAATTTTTTTTCTATGCAGATTGGAATTTTCCGCGCAAGCCATAATTTTTCACGCAACCAGGAATTTTTCACACAGCTCAGGACTTTTCGCGCAAGACCCTTCACGTGATCCTTGTAATCACATAAGCACATGTATCTTCTCTTAGATATCATCCATACAGAATGAGGGGGCCAACTCTTATTTATAGTTTCTTCTTACCCCCACGCGTGAAACCCCCTGTTGTAACAGCCCGAGATTTTATGAAAATTGTTCTTTTAATTTCATTAATGTCTTGTGTTGTATTCTACACCAAGATTACCTTGCGCTATACGCAACACCGTATTAGCTTGTAGTATACGCAACACTATTCTTGGATCGTGTTACACACAATTTTGATAATAGTTATTCTACGCAACATTGAGTATATATATATATATATATATTAAATGTATAAATGAAATATGGTTGGATTCTGTTATACAAAACAATGAAGGATTCTTTCAAAACACGCAACCCTGACTTGGCTTGCATTACACGCAATCGCGACCTTCCTCGATAGCGTGTGTTGTACGCAATACCGGGTTTTAATAAACAATGTTATATTATTATAATATTGTCATGAACTAGCCGTTATGAATAGTATTAACTAAATTTTGAATTTTATAACATTATTATTCATATTACACATTTCTAGAACATGGTATAAGAACAAAATAAATTTTTTCGGGTAAAATAAGTATTTTTCAAAAAATGCAGTTTTGCCGCCTTTTGATGGCGCACCCACTTTAAATCTGGTTTTTGACATGTTTATAAGTTCAATTTGACAAAATAAAATTATTCTTTGGAATCAAGAAATAAAAATTTACTTTGGATAAATTTTTAATATTATTCTGGTAACTTTCACATTTTAATGAATAGTAAAAACACGCAATATTTTAATTAAAAACAACTTTTTTCATCGTAATATCTTATGTGGTTAAATTATAATATTGAATGGTTTTAAATTATAAATTGAATATATTTTTACCATTTAATATAATGTATGTCATTAGCATTGATTTTTCCTTGAATTCGTAGGTTAAATCAATTCAATCTTTTATAATGTTTTAAACAAAAACCCGTTTTTATTCGACAATGGGATTAGATTTAATTTAATTTCTGCAACTTCTGTGTATTGAATTTTAAAAAATGGATTCCATATTTGGAATCATAGGGTCCAAATTATGTTAATAGGATACTTTTTATTTTTGGGAATTATGAATAGTAACTACAGTAAATTTTATTTACCATAGTTAAAGGTAAATCGGGTAATTAAGGGTAGATATAATATTTTAAAATTACCCTAACAAATGTCAAAATCCTATTGTATGACTAAAAATCGACCCATATCACCTAAGGGTCGGATTAGATTCATTTAATTAAATTTTGTCAATGAAAATAATTTAATTATTATTAAAACCAAAGAATGTGACAACATGTCACTTTCTTAAAGTATATAAGTATAATAATTTTAATCTAGTGATAAACTTCATGAAACTTCGTAAATGAATAGTCTCCAGAAAGCTAATACAATTATCTACATCATAAGAATTTATTTAGAATTTTTAGGGATTAAATAATTATGATTTATTATGACACAAAGATGATGTAGTAATTATCTTATTAATGAAATATTGACATAATTGATGTTATAAACACCAAAATAAATGTAATTTGAGACTTTTTATGAATTCCACTAATTTTATAGGTTACTATGATATATTAGGGTTGCTTTAATCAACTTGGTTCGAACATATAATTCTGTTATGACTTTCACAAAAATCATATATCAAATAGTGTCAAAATTGACACAAAATAGTTTTTAAACCAAATATTATATTACTAATTGTTATTTTATTCCTAAAAATCTAAGGTTCAGCCAAATGACCTAGATAAGGATATATATATTAATAATAAACAATTTGGGGTTCTTTTGGCATGTTATAGTAAGTTTATTAACCATATAGTGAAAGAAAACAAAAAGACACGGTAAAAGTTAAATTATTTAACTTAGAGTTAAATCTAATTGATAAGGTTTAAAATAAAATCCAAACATGTCTAAATTTGATTGGTTGATGAGATTAAAACCCTATCTCATCTAATCTTCGAATATGAGTCATTTTTGGTGGTTTTTAAGTGGGTTTAGATTTATTATAAATTAATATTTTTAAGAATTCCTAAGGTGCCCCTCTCCTCCCCTATAAAAGGACACCTCCTCCCCCTCCTCCTCACACCAATTTGAGCAATCAAGCTCGGCCAAACCCTGAAAAAATCTCTTCTCCACTTCCCTAGCAACATCCTAGAGGTTCTGGTATTTCTCAAAGACCAATTCTAGTGCCCTAAGAGGAGGTCTCAAAGAGGCACTTCAAAGAAGAGGTAATTACCGTTACCAATTCTTTCATCTTTATTTCTTCTACCACTTCTTCTTCTTAGGTTGTTTCTTTATGAAGTAATAACATCAGTATCACTAATATACTGATATGTTATTATAAGTATTAAACAACCCTATTTCACCATCTATCCATCTTACGGAAAAAGAAATCACCGCGCGTGCGTACGTACGGAATACCGTCTCCAAGCCGTGGTGTAATCTATTTTCCACCACCACTTTACATGGATGGGTATAATGGTGTAAATAATAACTATACATAGTTATTACAAAATCATATTGATTCTGATATATTGTATAATCCACTCCAATTCAATTCAATATTTATAGAAATGATATCATCGCTCGTGCGAACGTACGGACTACCGTCTCCACGACGCGATGAGATTCATTCTCCATGTTAACCATTTAAGAATGATTATAAAGTATATATAAGAAATAATAATGAAATATATGACATTATAAAGCTACTGGATTTATGTATATATATACATATGTATGTCATCTACTTACTTCCATTTCAAGACAATAAGGAAAGGAAAACAGCGTTCATGCGTACGTACGGACTACCGTCTCCATGAACGGTGTTTTTCATTTTATTTATCTACCTGTTATATATATATATATACTGAATATATATGATATATAAATCATATTTTATATTCTGGAAGTAAGTAAATCATGATATAAGTAATAATGATGTCAAGAACAACAAGTCAAAACACTTACGATAAATGAAACGATTTTACTCAAAACGCTTCTTTAACATGGAATTTACAAAAGAACGGGTAATATAATGTCATAAGTGAACCATATATGATATCATAACAATGAATATGATTCTGTAATAAGTCAATGACATTATTTAAATCATTATACTGGAGGTTCGGACACATACGAAGCAAATTGGACCTAAGGTAAGGGAAATATCACAATCTTATTTTTATCCGAGATTGTTTATTCGTAAGTATTTAATGGGGTGTATTTTATCATCCACATCCATGTTTCATCAATATGTAATATTATTTCCATCCACCTACAATTGTTTAAATCCATTTTTACCCTTCGGTGAGTTTTTATTAAAGAATAAGAAAGGAATCTTTTCTCGTTTTTCCGTACGAGGTACTTTTGACTTTTCCGACAAAAGTATGAAGAATGTTTTTTTAACCTATACGGCATGAATGGATTTTTAAAACATTATTTCCATGAAACTTCCTTTACAAGTTTTCAAGTTTATTTTTAATCAACTTCTTTTATTTTAAAGTTGTATGACATGTTATGAAAGGAAAAAATGTTTTTGAAGAAGAAAGGATATTTTCCTCAAGAATGAAGTTCAAGTATTTTATCAAAATTATTTTCCATCTAAGATAATAAAAGGGTTCTGTTTTTATCCCTATTATTACATTGTGTTGATCATGTTGTGATGGAATTATTTTTATGAATTCCTTTATCTTATATGAATTGATTTATGATGTCATGATGTTTCAAGAATCCCATTTCTGTTACATGTGTTATGCGATGATGTATGATTTATGATTATGTGGCACACATAAGAAAGGATTCATTATAAGATGGGTGGGACCTATATCTCCCTCCAATGCATTGGTTAAAGATTTTATATCTCATGAGATAGACATGGCTGGAATGGTAGGTTATACCGGTTCAGTGAAACAGGACTGAAACGAGGGTTACTCGATTCAGAAAGGGACTTTGTCCACTAAGATAGTCTTGGAAATGAGTCATGACTAACAAGAAATGATTTTCCATGATTATGTGTGCATGCCACAAAGTTTCAAGTTTCATGTTATGATTATGGTGATCTCATTTTAACTTCTATGATTTGTTCCATGTTAAGATATTATGATCTCTTTTGCAGGTTATGATTTTCAAAAAGATATGATATGTTTTTTATTTCTTTTGTATACCCTTACTGAGCATTTGAGCTCACCCTTTTATGTTTTCTTTTCCACAGGATATAAAGAATGGTTTTAGGTAAAAAAAAAGAAGATCTTTATGGGAGATGTTGAAGATTTTTCACCACGATTAGAAGATTATAGTCCGAGTTTCCAAAGACACTAAACTATTACGGTCCTTGTGTGTGTGCTTTTGTAATGTACTAAGTATTCCGCAAATGTTATGTAATGTCCATGTACGTCAGGCTACGGGTCTCTACAGTTGGTATCAGAGGAAAGGTTTAGTTAACCTTTGGAAACTAGGATGCGAAAACGTTAGTGAGATCCCTAGAGATATTTCTACGGTATGTCTAGGGATGTCCCTAAGGTTAAGTATACGTATAGGTTATAGTACTAGAACTACGCTAACGATCATAGAATTAAACCTAAGATGTTAGATATTGAAGGTACTCCCCCTTTATTATGTTGTTTTCCCTAGCATGATTTTTGCCTCTCACACTATTCTTTTTGGGTTTTAGACAATGGCTGGAACCCGAAGGAACCGTGTTGATCAATGCAATGGACAATGCAATGATTGCCCTCCTGAACAAACAAATGTTATGGGAGATGGAGTGCAAAATCTTATTGCTATACTTACACAAGCTATGAATCATTCTGGACATCCAAATGAGCAGAGAAGGGAACAATATTCTATTGAGTCCTTCATGAGGCAACGTCCACCTTCTTTCAGTGGGACTTCCGATCCACTTGTTGCTGAACAATGGATCAGCACCACTGAAAAGATATTTTCAGTTCTTCAATGTTCTGAACATGATAAAGTCATCTTAGCAGTGTATCGTTTGGAAGGTGATGCTGATCAATGGTGGAATCTTATTAAGAATACGAGGCAAAGGGATGAAATTGAGTCCATGGAATGGGACGAGTTCAAGAACTTGTTTTTCAGTAAGTACTTCCCTCGTATTCTTCGAACAAAGATGGAAAAGGAGTTTATTGAGCTGAAGCAGAAGGATGATGAATCTGTTGGTATATACGAAGCGAATTTTACAAGACTTGCAAGGTATGCATCTGGCATTATCATCCAACCTGAAAGTAAAGTTGATCGATTTTTCAGTGGCTTAAAACCAAGTCTTCGAAGGGCATTAGCTATAAGAGACTCCAGTAGCTATGAAGAAATTGTGCGTTGTGCTATCAAGGTAGAAATGGAAGTTGGTGTTACATATCCATCTCATGGTTTTGACAAGAAACGAAAGATGGAGTTCAAGGAGAAATCTCATAATAATGGTGAAAAGAAGATGAATGTTTCCTTATGCACAAAGTGTGGAAAGAAGCATGGTGGAGATTGTCTTAAAGGGACTAGAAAATGTTTTAAGTGTGGAAAAGAAGGTCATCGAGTAGCTGAGTGTCGAAGTAATGGAAAAAGGGATTCTAATGATGTGAATAAAGCAAAAACTGCAGAGAACGCACCACCAACACTTCAATGCTTCAAGTGCAAGGAAATGGGGCATTATGCTAATAAATGCCCTAATCCAAGGGTTAGTGATGATCGACATGAGAAACCACTTAAGGCAAAGGACAAAGGGAAGTCACATGCGATCACCATTGGCGATGTTGAATATGATAACGATGTGGTGGAATGATTAAGTGTTTATGTAATGGGATTCCAAAATAATGTTGTATCGTAAAGTATTTATGTATTGGTCTAATGTGGTATTAAAAGTGATTGAGATATTTTTGGAAATAAGATGATATGCGCATAATGAAGGGAAAACGAGAAAACGAAATGTTTAACAGTATTCATGAGCTCATGATTGATATAAGGAATAAGTGATATCATGGTTTGAGTATATAGAATTTTGAGGATTTTTGTATATGGAAAGTGTTAACTTTTAACTGCATTCAAGTTTTCACTATGGATCAATGGGTATTCAAGAGAGTACAAGATTAAGGCCTTTGAATGTTTGGAATGTGACCAATAAGATATATCTTATGATATATGGGGATCAACGATGGTATTAAATCTCTGGTAATCGTTTTCACTATGTTATGAGATTGTACGACAGTATTATGGATAAGCCTAAAAATTGGAATGGTTTATGTTGGATATAAGTTAGTATTGTTTAAGGATAGAAGTTTTTTCGATATTATTGATGGGATGTTATAGTAATATAGTTTTAGAAAAAGGACAACCTGCAGGACGGGCGACAGCCCATCGCTTCGGACAAGGCTATAGGAATCGAACCCACAACCGAAGTGCGACTGGCCTTTATCGCCTACCACTGGCCTACAGGAAGTCCCTGTTTAGTAGAAACTAGTTTTATTATATTAAGAAGTATGATATATGAAATATAAGTCCATTTTAGGAACCATATATGATTAATCTCACTATAGATCGACTTATGCATATAATTTTTCTAACCTTTTGTTTGAGACAGATGGAATGACCCGTCATTCTATCACATGATCTGCTAACACTTCACGAATAACAAATTCAACTTCATTTATTTAAGAGATGAAGTGGAAATTGTTCAAGGCACGAACAATAGTGAGATTGTACCAAAATAAAGTAAGTATTTATTCTAATTCAAATTTTCAACCTTAGGGAAATGATCTTGAAAACCAAAAATGTTGTCCTAGTGATCTTATACCTGATGAATCAGATGGTACCTTATATCATCACAAATCTATGGATTTGTGATTATTGGCTTTTCCATAGCCATGTTCTCTACCACTCTCCATCAGAACATGATGGTTAGATTTCTCTTCCATATCCATATTTTCACCTATGTGGAATCCCAATGATTAGTTTATTTGGGTAACCGTTACGTTTCCTACTTTTGTTTTTAATGATTGGTTTTGATATTCCTTTTTACGATGTGGGTTTCTATTAAAGAAACTTTCGAATAGTAAACCATTTATAACCCCGACGAATTTCGAGGGCAAAATTCATTTTAAGGGGGGTAGAATGTAACAGCCCGAGATTTTATGAAAATTATTCTTTTAATTTCATTAATGTCTTGTGTTGTATTCTACACCAAGATTACCTTGCGCTATACGCAACACCGTATTAGCTTGCAGTATACGCAACACTATTCTTGGATCGTGTTACACACAATTTTGATAATAGTTATTCTACGCAACATTGAGTATATATATATATATATATATATATATATTAAATGTATAAATGAAATATGGTTGGATTCTGTTATACGAAACAATGAAGGATTCTTTCACAACACGCAACCCTGACTTGGCTTGCATTACACGCAATCGCGACCTTCCTCGATAGCGTGTGTTGTACGCAATACCGGGTTTTAATAAACAATGTTATATTATTATAATATTGTCATGAACTAGCCGTTATGAATAGTATTAACTAAATTTTGAATTTTATAACATTATTATTCATATTACACATTTCTAGAACATGGTATAAGAACAAAATAAATTTTTTCGGGTAAAATAAGTATTTTTCAAAAAATGCAGTTTTGCCGCCTTTTGATGGAGCACCCACTTTAAATCTGGTTTTTGACATGTTTATAAGTTCAATTTTACAAAATAAAATTATTCTTTGGAATCAAGAAATAAAAATTTACTTTGGATAAATTTTTCATATTATTCTGGTAACTTTCACATTTTAATGAATAGTAAAAACACGCTATATTTTAATTAAAAACAACTTTTTTCATCGTAATATCTTATGTGGTTAAATTATAATATTGAATGGTTTTAAATTATAAATAGAATATATTTTTACCATTTAATATAATGTATGTCATTAGCATTGATTTTACCTTGAATTCGTAGGTTAAATCAATTCAATCTTTTGCAATGTTTTAAACAAAAACCTGTTTTTATTCGACAACGAGATTAATTTTAATTTAATTTCTGCAACTTCTGTGTATTGGATTTTTAAAAATGGATTCCATATTTGGAATCATAGGGTCCAAATTATGTTAATAGGATACTTTTTATTTTTGGGAATTATGAATAGTAACTACAGTAAATTTTATTTACCATAGTTAAAGGTAAATCGGGTAATTAAGGGTAGACATAATATTTTAAAATTACCCTAACAAATGTCAAAATCCTATTGGATGACTACAAATCGACCCATATCACCTAAGGGTCGGATTAGATTCATTTAATTAAATTTTGTCAATGAAAATAATTTAATTATTATTAAAACCAAAGAATGTGACAACATGTCACTTTCTTAAAGTATATAAGTATAATAATTTTAATCTAGTGATAAACTTCATGAAACTTCGTAAATGAATAGTCCCCATAAATCTAATACAATTATCTACATCATAAGAATTTATTTAGAATTTTTAGGGATTAAATAATTATGATTTATTATGACACAAAGATGATGTAGTAATTATCTTATTAATGAAATATTGACATAATTGATGTTATAAACACCAAAATAAATGTAATTTGAGACTTTTTATGAATTCCAATAATATTCTAGGTTACTATGATATATTAGGGTTGCTTTAATCAACTTGGTTCGAACATATAATTCTGTTATGACTTTCACAAAAATCATATATCAAATAGTGTCAAAATTGACACAAAATAGTTTTTAAACCAAATATTATATTACTAATTGTTATTTTATTCCTAAAAATCTAAGGTTCAGCCAAATGACTTAGATAAGGATATATATATTAATAATAAACAATTTGGGGTTCGTTTGGCATGTTATAGTAAGTTTATTAACCATATAGTGAAAGAAAACAAAAAGACACGGTAAAAGTTAAATTATTTAACTTAGAGTTAAATATAATTGATAAGGTTTAAAATAAAATCCAAACATGTCTAAATTTGATTGGTTGATGAGAGTACAACCCTATCTCATCTAACCTTCGAATATGAGTCATTTTTGGTGATTTTTAAGTGGGTTTAGATTTATTATAAATTAATATTTTTAAGAATTCCTAAGGTGCCCCTCTCCTCCCCTATAAAAGGACACCTCCTCCCCCTCCTCCTCACACCAATTTGAGAAATCAAGCTCGGCCAACCCCTGCCAAAATCTCTTCTCCACTTCCCTAGAAACATCCTAGATGTTCTGTTCTTTCTCAAAGACCAATTCTAGTGCCCTAAGAGGAGGTCTCATAGAGGCACTTCAAAGAAGAGGTAATTACCGTTACCAATTCTTTCATCTTTATTTCTTCTACCACTTCTTCTTCTTAGGTTGTTTCATTATGAAGTAATAACATCAGTATCACTAATATACTGATATGTTATTATAAGTATTAAACAACCCTATTTCCCCATCTATCCATCCTACGGAAAAAGAAATCACCGCGCATGCGTACGTACGGAATACCGTCTCCACGCCGTGGTGTAATCTATTTTCCACCACCACCTTACATGGATGGGTATAATGGTGTAAAGAATAACTATACATAGTTATTACAACATCATATTGATTCTGATATATTGTATAATCCACTCCAATTCAATTCAATATTTATAGAAATGATATCATCGCTCGTGCGTACGTACGGACTACCGTCTCCATGACGCGATGAGATTCATTCTCCATGTTAACCATTTAAGAATGATTATAAAGTATATATAAGAAATAATAATGAAATATATGACATTATAAAGCTACTGGATTTATGTATATATATACATATGTATGTCATCTACTTACTTCCATTTCAAGACAATAAGGAAAGGAAAACAGCGTTCATGCGTACGTACGGACTACCGTCTCCATGAACGGTGTTTTTCATTTTATTTATCTACCTGTTATATATATATATATACTGAATATATATGATATATAAATCATATTTTATATTCTGGAAGTAAGTAAATCATGATATAAGTAATAATGATGTCAAGAACAACAATCAAAACACTTACGATAAATGAAACGATTTTACTCAAAACGCTTCTTTAACATGGAATTTACAAAAGAACGGGTAATATAATGTCATAAGTGAACCATATATGATATCATAACAATGAATATGATTCTGTAATAATTCAATGACATTATTTAAATCATTATACAGGAGGTTCGGACACATACGAAGCAAATTGGACCTAAGGTAAGGGAAAAATCACAATCTCATTTTTATCCGAGATTGTTTATTCGTAAGTATTTAATGGGGTGTATTTTATCATCCACATCCATGTTTCATCAATATGTAATATTATTTCCATCCACCTACAATTTTTTAAATCCATTTTTACCCTTCGGTGAGTTTTTAGTAAAGAATAAGAAAGGAATCTTTTGTCGTTTTTCCGTACGAGGTACTTTTGACTTTTCCGACAAAAGTACGAAGAATGTTTTTTTTAACTTATACGGCATGAATGGATTTTTAAAACATTATTTCCAAGAAACTTCCTTTACAAGTTTTCAAGTTTATTTTTAATCAACTTCTTTTATTTTAAAGTTGTATGACATGTTATGAAAGGAAAAAAATGTTTTTGAAGAAGAAAGGATATTTTCCTCAAGAATGAAGTTCAAGTATTTTATCAAAATTATTTTCCATCTAAGATAATAAAAGGGTTCTGTTTTTATCGCTATTATTACATTGAGTTGATCATGTTTTGATGGAATTATTTTTCTGAATTCCTTTATCTTATATGAATTGATTTATGATGTCATGATGTTTCAAGAATCCCATTTCTGTTACATGTGTTATGCGATGATGTATGATTTATGATTATGTGGCACACATAAGAAAGGATTCATTATAAGATGGGTGGGACCTATATCTCCCTCCAATGCATTGGGTAAAGATTTTATATCTCATGAGATAGACATGGCTGGAATTGTAGGTTATACCGGTTCAGTGAAACAGGACTGAAACGAGGGTTACTCGATTTAGAAAGGGACTTTGTCCACTAAGATAGTCTTGGCAATGAGTCATGACTAACAAGAAATGATTTTCCATGATTATGTGTGCATGCCACAAAGTTTCAAGTTTCATGTTATGATTATGGTGATCTCATTTTCACTTCTATGATTTGTTCCATGTTAAGATATTATGATCTCTTTTGCAGGTTATGATTTTCAAAAAGATATGATATGTTTTTTATTTCTTTTGTATACCCTTACTGAGCATTTGAGCTCACCCTTTTATGTTTTCTTTTCCCCAGGATATAATGAAAGGTTTTAGGTAAAAAAAAGAAGATCTTTATGGGAGATGTTGAAGATTTTTCACCACGATTAGAAGATTATAGTCCGAGTTTCCAAAGACACTAAACTATTACGGTCCTTGTGTGTGTGTTTTTGTAATGTACTAAGTATTCCGCAAATGTAATGTAATGTCCATGTACGTCAGGCTACGGGTCTCTACAGTTGGTATCAGAGGAAAGGTTTAGTCAACCTTTGGAAACTAGGATGCGAAAACATTAGTGAGATCCCTAGAGATATTTCTACGGTATGTCTAGGGATGTCCCTAAGGTTAAGTATACGTATAGGTTATAGTACTAGAACTACGCTAACGATCATAGAATTAAATCTAAGATGTTAGATACTGAAGGTACTCCCCCTTTATTATGTTGTTTTCCCTAGCATGATTTTTGCCTCTCACACTATTCTTTTTGGGTTTTAGACAATGGCTGGAACCCGAAGGAACCGTGTTGATCAATGCAATGGGAAATGCAATGATTGCCCTCCTGAACAAACAAATGTTATGGGAGATGGAGTGCAAAATCTTATTGCTATACTTACACAAGCTATGAATCATTCTGGACATCCAAATGAGCAGAGAAGGGAACAATATTCTATTGAGTCCTTCATGAGGCAACGTCCACCTTCTTTCAGTGGGACTTCCGATCCACTTGTTGTTGAACAATGGATCAGCACCACTGAAAAGATATTTTCAGTTCTTCAATGTTCTGAACATGATAAAGTCATCTTAGCAGTGTATCGTTTGGAAGGTGATGCTGATCAATGGTGGAATCTTATTAAGAATACGAGGCAAAGGGATGAAATTGAGTCCATGGAATGGGACGAGTTCAAAAACTTGTTTTTCAGTAAGTACTTCCCTCGTATTTTCGAACAAAGATGGAAAAGGAGTTTATTGAGCTGAAGCAGAAGGATGATGAATCTGTTGGTATATACGAAGCGAATTTTACAAGACTTGCAAGGTATGCATCTGGCATTATCATCCAACCTGAAAGTAAAGTTGATCGATTTTTCAGTGGCTTAAAACCGAGTCTTCGAAGGGCATTAGCTATAAGAGACTTCAGTAGCTATGAAGAAATTGTGTGTTGTGCTATCAAGGTAGAAATGGAAGTTGGTGATACATATCCATCTCATGGTTTTGACAAGAAACGAAAGATGGAGTTCAAGGAGAAATCTCAGAATAATGGTGAAAAGAAGATGAATGTTTCCTTATGCACAAAGTGTGGAAAGAAGCATGGTGGAGATTGTCTTAAAGGGACTAGAAAATGTTTTAAGTGTGGAAAAGAAGGTCATCGAGTAGCTGAGTGTCGAAGTAATGGAAAAAGGGATTCTAATGATGTGAATAAAGCAAACACTGCTGAGAACGCACCACCAACACTTCAATGCTTCAAGTGCAAGGAAATGGGGCATTATGCTAATAAATGCCCTAATCCAAGGGTTAGTGATGATCGACATGAGCAACCACTTAAGGCAAAGGACAAAGGAAAGTCACATGCGATCACCATTGGCGATGTTGAATATGATAACGATGTGGTGGAATGATTAAGTGTTTATGTAATGGGATTCCAAAATAATATTGTATCGTAAAGTATTTATGTATTGGTCTAATGTGGTATTAAAAGTGATTGAGATATTTTTGGAAATAAGATGATATGCGCATAATGAAGGGAAAACGAGAAAACGAATTGTTTAACAGTATTCATGAGCTCATGATTGATATAAGGACTAAGTGATATCATGGTTTGAGTATATAGAATTTTGAGGATTTTTGTATATGGAAAGTGTTAACTTTTAACTGCATTCAAGTTTTCACTATGGATCAATGGGTATTCAAGAGAGTACAAGATTAAGGCCTTTGAATGTTTGGAATGTGACCAATAAGATATATCTTATGATATATGGGGATCAACGATGGTATTAAATCTCTGGTAATCGTTTTCACTATGTTATGAGATTGTACGTCAGTATTATGGATAAGCCTAAAGATTGGAATGGTTTATGTTGGATATAAGTTAGTATTGTTTAAGGATAGAAGTTTTTTCGATATTATTGATGGGATGTTATAGTAATATAGTTTTAGAAAAAGGTCAACCTGCAGGACGGGCGACAGCCCATCGCTTCGGACAAGGCTGTAGGAATCGAACCCACAACCGAAGTGCGACTAGCCTTTATCGCCTACCACTGGCCTACAGGAAGTCCCTGTTTAGTAGAAACTAGTTTTATTATATTAAGCAGTATGATATATGAAGTATAAGTCCATTTTAGGAACCATATATGATTAATCTCACTATAGATCGACTTATGCATATAATTTTGCTAACCTTTTGTTTGAGACAGATGGAATGACCCGTCATTCTATCACATGATCTGCTAACACTTCACGAATAACAAATTCAACTTCATTTATTTAAGAGATGAAGTGGAAATTGTTCAAGGCACGAACAATAGTGAGATTGTACCAAAATAAAGTAAGTATTTATTCTAATTCAAATTTTCAACCTTAGGGAAATGATCTTGAAAACCAAAAATGTTGTCCTAGTGATCTTATACCTGATGAATCAGATGGTACCTTATATCATCACAAATCTATGGATTTGTGATTATTGGCTTTTCCATAGCCATGTTCTCTACCACTCTCCATCAGAACATGATGGTTAGATTTCTCTTCCATATCCATATTTTCACCTATGTGGAAACCCAATGATTAGTTTATTTGGGTAACCGTTACGTTTCATATTTTTGTTTTTAAAGATTGGTTTTGATATTCCTTTTTACGATGTGGGTTTCTATTAAAGAAACTTTCGAATAGTAAACCATTTATAACCCCGACGAATTTCGAGGGCGAAATTCATTTTAAGGGGGGTAGAATGTAACAGCCCGAGATTTTAGGAAAATTATTCTTTTAATTTCATTAATGTCTTGTGTTGTATTCTACACCAAGATTACCTTGCGCTATACGCAACACCGTATTATCTTGCAGTATACGCAACACTATTCTTGGATCGTGTTACACACAATTTTGATAATAGTTATTCTACGCAACATTGAGTACATATATATATATATATATATATATTAAATGTATAAATGAAATATGGTTGGATTCTGTTATACGAAACAATGAAGGATTCTTTCACAACACGCAACCATGACTTGGCTTGCATTACACGCAATCGCGACCTTCCTCGATAGCGTGTGTTGTACGCAATACCGGGTTTTAATAAACAATGTTATATTATTATAATATTGTCATGAACTAGCCGTTATGAATAGTATTAACTAAATTTTGAATTTTATAATATTATTATTCATATTACACATTTCTAGAACATGGTATAAGAACAAAATAAATTTTTTCGGGTAAAATAAGTATTTTTCAAAAAATGCAGTTTTGCCGCCTTTTGATGGCACACCCACTTTAAATCTGGTTTTTGACATGTTTATAAGTTCAATTTGACAAAATAAAATTATTCTTTGGAATCAAGAAATAAAAATTTACTTTGGATAAATTTTTCATATTATTCTGGTAACTTTCACATTTTAATGAATAGTAAAAACACGCTATATTTTAATTAAAAACAACTTTTTTCATCGTAATATCTTATGCGGTTAAATTATAATATTGAATGGTTTTAAATTCTAAATAGAATATATTTTTACCATTTAATATAATGTATGTCATTAGCATTGATTTTACCTTGAATTCGTAGGTTAAATCAATTCAATCTTTTGCAATGTTTTAAACAAAAACCCGTTTTTATTCGACAACGGGATTAATTTTAATTTAATTTCTGCAACTTCTGTGTATTGAATTTTAAAAAATGGATTCCATATTTGGAATCATAGGGTCCAAATTATGTTAATAGGATACTTTTTATTTTTGGGAATTATGAATAGTAACTACAGTAAATTTTATTTACCATAGTTAAAGGTAAATCGGGTAATTAAGGGTAGACATAATATTTTAAAATTACCCTAACAAATGTCAAAATCCTATTGGATGACTACAAATCGACCCATATCACCTAAGGGTCGGATTAGATTCATTTAATTAAATTTTGTCAATGAAAATAATTTAATTATTATTAAAACCAAAGAATGTGACAACATGTCACTTTCTTAAAGTATATATGTATAATAATTTTAATCTAGTGATAAACTTTATAAAACTTCGTAAATGAATAGTCTCCAGAAATCTAATACAATTATCTACATCATAAGAATTTATTTATAATTTTTAGGGATTAAATAATTATGATTTATTATGACACAAAGATGATGTAGTAATTATCTTATTAATGAAATATTGACATAATTGATGTTATAAACACCAAAATAAATGTAATTTGAGACTTTTTATGAATTCCACTAATTTTCTAGGTTACTATGATATATTAGGGTTTCTTTAATCAACTTTGTTCGAACATATAATTCTGTTATGACTTTCACAAAAATCATATATCAAATAGTGTCAAAATTGACACAAAATAGTTTTTAAACCAAATATTATATTACTAATTGTTATTTTATTCCTAAAAATCTACGGTTCAGCCAAATGACTTAGATAAGGATATATATATTAATAATAAACAATTTGGGGTTCTTTTGGCATGTTATAGTAAGTGTATTAACCATATAGTGAAAGAAAACAAAAAGACACGGTAAAAGTTAAATTATTTAACTTAGAGTTAAATCTATTTGATAAGGTTTAAAATAAAATCCAAACATGTCTAAATTTGATTGGTTGATGAGATTACAACCCTATCTCATCTAATCTTCGAATATGAGTCATTTTTGGAGGTTTTTAAGTGGGTTTAGATTTATTATAAATTAATATTTTTAAGAATTCCTAAGGTGCCCCTCTCCTCCCCTATAAAAGGACACCTCCTCCCCCTCCTCCTCACACCAATTTGAGCAATCAAGCTCGGCCAAACCCTGCCAAAATCTCTTCTCCACTTCCCTAGAAACATCCTAGAGGTTCGGGTCTTTCTCAAAGACCAATTCTAGTGCCCTAAGAGGAGGTCTCAAAGAGGCACTTCAAAGAAGAGGTAATTACCGTTAGCAATTCTTTCATCTTTATTTCTTCTACCACTTCTTCTTCTTAGGTTGTTTCATTATTAAGTAATAACATCAGTATCACTAATATACTGATATGTTATTATAAGTATTAAACAACCCTATTTCACCATCTATCCATCCTACGGAAAAAGAAATCACCGCGCGTGCGTAAGTACGGAATACCGTCTCCACGCCGTGGTGTAATCTATTTTCCACCACCACCTTACATGGATGGGTATAATGGTGTAAAGAATAACTATACATAGTTATTACAACATCATATTGATTCTTATATATTGTATAATCCACTCCAATTCAATTCAATATTTATAGAAATGATATCATCGCTCGTGCGTACGTACGGACTACCGTCTCCACGACGCGATGAGATTCATTCTCCATGTTAACCATTTAAGAATGATTATAAAGTATATATAAGAAATAATAATTAAATATATGACATTATAAAGCTACTGGATTTATGTATATATATACATATGTATGTCATCTACTTACTTCCATTTCAAGACAATAAGGAAAGGAAAACAGCGTTCATGCGTACGTACGGACTACCGTCTCCATGAACGGTGTTTTTCATTTTATTTATCTACCTGTTATATATATATATATAATGAATATATATGATATATAAATCATATTTTATATTCTGGAAGTAAGTAAATCATGATATAAGTAATAATTATGTCAAGAACAACAAGTCAAAACACATACGATAAATGAAACGATTTTACTCAAAACGCTTCTTTAACATGGAATTTACAAAAGAACGGGTAATATAATGTCATAAGTGAACCATATATGATATCATAACAATGAATATGATTCTGTAATAAGTCAATGACATTATTTAAATCATTATACAGGAGGTTCGGACACATACGAAGCAAATTGGACCTAAGGTAAGGGAAATATCACAATCTCATTTTTATCCGAGATTGTTTATTCGTAAGTATTTAATGGGGTGTATTTTATCATCCACATCCATGTTTCATCAATATGTAATATTATTTCCATCCACCTACAATTGTTTAAATCCATTTTTACCCTTCAGTGAGTTTTTAGTAAAGAATAAGAAAGGAATCTTTTGTCGTTTTTCCGTACGAGGTACTTTTGACTTTTCCGACAAAAGTACGAAGAATGTTTTTTAACTTATACAGAATGAATGGATTTTTAAAACATTATTTCCAAGAAACTTCCTTTACAAGTTTTCAAGTTTATTTTTAATCAACTTCTTTTATTTTAAAGTTGTATGACATGTTATGAAAGGAAAAAATGTTTTTGAAGAAGAAAGGATATTTTCCTCAAGAATGAAGTTCAAGTATTTTATCAAAATTATTTTCCATCTAAGATAATAAAAGGGTTCTGTTTTTATCCCTATTATTACATTGAGTTGATCATGTTGTGATGGAATTATTTTTATGAATTCCTTTATCTTATATGAATTGATTTGTGATGTCATGATGTTTCAAGAATCCCATTTCTGTTACATGTGTTATGCGATGATGTATGATTTATGATTATGTGGCACACATAAGAAAGGATTCATTATAAGATGGGTGGGACCTATATCTCCCTCCAATGCATTGGGTAAAGATTTTATATCTCATGAGATAGACATGGCTGGAATGGTAGGGTATACCGGTTCAGTGAAACAGGACTGAAACGATGGTTACTCGATTCAGAAAGGGACTTTGTCCACTAAGATAGTCTTAGCAATGAGTCATGACTAACAAGAAATGATTTTCCATGATTATGTGTGCATGCAACAAAGTTTCAAGTTTCATGTTATGATTATGGTGATCTCATTTTCACTTCTATGATTTGTTCCATGTTAAGATATTATGATCTCTTTTGCAGGTTATGATTTTCAAAAAGATATGATATGTTTTTTATTTCTTTTGTATACCCTTACTGAGCATTTGAGCTCACCCTTTTATGTTTTCTTTTCCCCAGGATATAAAGAAAGTTTTTAGGTAAAAAAAAGAAGATCTTTATGGGAGATGTTGACGATTTTTCACCACGATTAGAAGATTATAGTTCGAGTTTCCAAAGACACTAAACTATTACGGTCCTTGTGTGTGTGTTTTTGTAATGTACTAAGTATTCCGCAAATGTAATGTAATGTCCATGTACGTCAGGCTACGGGTCTCTACACCTGTGGTGCGAAAAACCTCTCCATTGGTGCATAATATTTTGTGTATGTACCATTTTTGTGCACATATCTATATTTTTTTCACATCTAATGCATTTTCCATTTTTCAATGTTCTGATTCTGAAACACAATTTGTGCGAAAAACCTCACTACACTATTTCATGCACCATGCTATTTTTAGAAAACAACTCAAATATTTTTAATGCACAACCCTCCTTTTTGTGCACCACTTCCTCTCTGTGCACACCTCCTTTTAACAACAATCAATGTCTTCATTTTCCAACTATGAGTCCCAAAAATTTGGCAAACTCTATGAAATGGTGCCGCTTTCAATACTGTTGTCTGCTTGAAATGTATTATCACATTACTAGCTCACATTCTGAACTTCCACTGCGTATTGATAAAAAATACAATCCATACTCAAATTCATGTATAGAATAGACATGGATCAAACATATAACATAACTCCATATATTATTCATACTTTATTTTTATAAAAGTTATGTTCCTAATTAAATTATTATTCATGTTATATGAATTTCAAATATTTATACCATGATTCAAGTTTATGATCTTTGAAATGTATTGAATGATATTCTAATGACATGACCATGTTCTCGTAGCCTGATGTACATGTTATTAGTATGTATTTCCATTATTTACCCATACCAAGCATTAAAGATCACTCTTTTCTTATTTTCTCTTTCCCCATGTTATGATAAATGGGTTTTATGTAGAATTACTTAGGGGGATATCATTTTAGTAAAAATTAAAGATATTTCCGAGAGTTAGAATATTTTTTATCTATGTTTTTAAGGAAATATAGTAATACAATCTTTGGTCACATATTTTTATAATGTATTATGTAATCATCAAAAGTAATGTAATGTATATAAATGAAAAGCGTGGGTTTTTATAACCTTGTTAACATTTGAAAAATAATACCCCTGAATGAGAGATCCTTAAATTGATATGATATCCCAAAAATTTCCATGGGAAGATTCATAAATGAAATTTTTGGACAATACATGTAGCTTATAAAATTAATAGGTGGTGAATAATTAATGTGTCTCATATAAGAAATAAGCTAGAAATAAATCCCTTTCCACATTACTAGTATTTTGGATCATAAGCGCCAATAAATCATAGCATAAAATGAAATGTTAATTATCATGAAAATAGGTTTATTCATGATATATCATTTCCAAGTGGATGTTCATACCCCATATAAGAAAACATGTTTTCAATTTTCAAATTTATCCCCACTATAAATGTGTGGTTATATATCCCTTTTCGTAAGTCTAAATATCCTTCAAACATAATCAAAACTAATATATAATAATTATAAGATTACTATAAATCTATGATAGGACCGTTATATTATACATAATACCATATATGACTAGATCCTAACATTCTATTACTATTTTGTTAATAATTTAATGTCAACGTTATGTTTTGGGTAATAACTACATTGTTTTTCATAAATGTGTTGATTTTTTGTTTTTTTTACTCAAAATTAGGTCATGGTACCATCATATATATAATGATTACCATGATATAAATATCAGACATATTAAATATATATATATATCATTATTTATAGAATTTAGATATAGAAAATGAAATACACCATTCATAGAGATGGTAGGTGATATGTATACATGAACATAGTTTCAATTTTTTTGACATATTAACTGAAATAAATATAAATCATTTACAAAAATTAAAGAATTATTTTTATGTCACAGATGTCTACTAATTTAATTATGACCATCCTTATTACCTTTCATTGAAATCATTAATTAATCACATCGCTTCAAAATTCGGTAGCTCGTCCTACACACGAGCAACGTTATCGTATTCCCACAGAATATAATGTATGAAGGTATAAGTGATATAAATATTCATAAAGTATAACAATATAATAAATGTCATACACAAATATTTAATACATCATTATAACTATTCATGAGATGATGTAATGGAAAAAATAATGACATCTGTTCACGAGGCGGTAGTCCAATGTACACATGAATGATAATTTCAAAACCCATTTGAAAAAAGTAGAGATGTTTGTAGGTCAGGACATTAAAATAAAAACATATCAGTATAGGGAAGATATTTAATTTATTATATCATCGGGGTTTAATAATAATAGAAGTAGTTGGAGGAATAAATAAAATTAGAATTTTTGAGGAAGAATGCTTACTACTTCCTCTGGTAACCTCCTTAGGTTTGCACCAAAATCCTTCCATGGTTGGATTTATGAACAAAAAACTTCTTAAAATGTTATTAGAGAATTTGGGAAGTTATTTTTTCATTTATTTGAAGAACCAAAAGGGTTTTAATGTCTAAAAATTAAAATATAGGCGGTGTCCTTCTATAATTGAAGTTAGTGGCACAATTGAATTTTTTGAAATGAGAAAGATGTACCCATGTTTTTCTCATTCTATAAGGATAAAAAATGAAGTATTATCAATAAATATACATGATAGGGAAAACATATGACCATAAAATATAATTTAGACAAGTTTTGAGGTAATTTTAACCTTAATAATCTTAGTTTAACCCATGGTGAACCATTTTTACCTTAATCTCTGTAATTAATTTTTACTATTTACATTATTAATTTTATAATAAAATTATGTTTAATTTATTATTTAAAATAGATTATATCAATTCCAAATATGTAATCCATTTTCATAATATTTAATTTATATAATTTTAAGAATTTTAAATTAAAAATTAATCTTATTATCAAGATGAAAAAGTAGGTTTTCAAAGAAATGAAGTTCCAAAGATAATTTTTTTTATATAAACATTAAATATAAAATTTTTTAAAGTGGCCTAATTTAGAATATATATATATAATTGAAATATTTTTACATAAATAAATATTTAAAATATTATTTATCATTATAATTAAATTAAATTAAATTATTATTTTCCAATTAACGTTCATTATGTTTCCATATTCATAAAAAATTATCTCTTCAAAAACTTCTTAAAAATTTACTCTAATATAATTTTAATATAAATATTTTAAAAAATAATTTTATTTTACAAAATATATTTTTTAATAGTTTAAAAAACTACTTTTTTTATTTTTTACAAATAATAATTTTTTTCAAACATTGTTTTTTCGAAATATATCACGATTTTATTGAAAAATTATTTACATTTTATGGATATTTTTTCTTTATATAAAACAAGTATAATTAATATTTTTTTATTAATATACATATATTTATGTATAAAGGGTAGTTTATATGGTAATGTTAGAATAACAATAATAATATATAATAGTTTTTAAAAATTTAGTGTCCTGTGTACTGACAGCTATGCTCAGTGTTACATGCAGTGTAGGCTTAACACGGTGATACATGTAATGCAAGATATCAATGTAATTTAATTTATTCAAATAATGACCAATATTTAATCTTATTATGTCATAATTAATGTATTAATGAGAAATTTCTACTAAATTATTAATACACTAGTTCAAATACTAATAATATACCAATTTTTGTAAATTAAAATACATAACATTTATTCATATATCAAAATTTATTCTCCACCTTTTTAAATTTATCAAAATGAAAAATATATTAATATTTTTCCACTTAAATAGTGAAAATATCGACCAACCATTACTAATATTAAAAATAAGTACACATGTAACATATAATTTACATAGAATTTAGTTTTAAAAAATAAAGTAATTATAATTAAAAAAATATTAATCTTCTAGCATACCCTATTAAAAATTTATTTTCCCAAATTTGAAAAAATATAAACATTTAATGAGTATGTGGACAACATTTTTTTAGTGTGATTTTTTTATCATACATATACCTTAATCACATGATCCATATGAATGAAATATAACATCAATATTTTTGTTCTAGAGTGTTGCGGAGGGATGTTAGAAATTGAAATTTTATTATATTTATAACAAATGATAAGAAATTTATCAAAAATAATATTAAAATCACAAAAACATTTAATATATATTTTTTTAGAATAAAATATAGCACCAAAAAATACCCTTCTACATATATAGACATTTTAATTAATTTATGTTTCATATAACTCCATGAAAAAAACATTTACCTAGAAAATGACACAAAAATGTTATTCTTTTATAGTTAAGCCTAAAACCTCCAATTTCATAGTTAGAGTAATATAATAAATCAATTTTTAAATTAATTATATTTGTACAAAAAATTCCATTAATATATATAATATCTATATTAATATATCTATTATGATATTATTTAGGTTTGGAAAGAAATCATACACGTAAAAAAATTGGAAACATTATGTCTAGTCAAGATGTAGTGAGATAAAATAAGCTATCTATCATGACTCTATACAGATTAATATCAATAGAATTTCCTTAATCATCTATATCAAATTTGTAATTAATAAAAATTTTCCTTTTCAAATTCTTTAATGAGTCAATTACAATTCTTATAAGCAGTTAATTATCATAATTAATTTGAATAATGAAAATACTATATTTTCATGTATTAATTTTCAATCCAAGAAAACATATTTATTTCTTCATTGGGATCAAGTATAACTCATTTTTCATTATAATATAATTTTCATTACATATTAAATAATTTTAGGAACCAAATATTATATCACCAAAAAATCAATATATTAAAAATATCATTTAAAAACTCTTTAAAAATAAGGTAGGATCAACCATTCCTTTAACAAAACCATTTTTATTTATGAATTGAGGTGGTATCTCATACCCAGCAAGAATATCATTATTAGGACTATATATATATTTATTAATTTTCATAACATTATTTTAAAAAATATAATTTTAAATATAGGGGTTGTTTATATTAAACTTCCACTGAAATTATTCCATTTAAAAATGATTTTTTCATCCATTTGAAATAGTTTGATATTTTGAAAGCAAGAATAATCTAATAAAATTATACTAGCTTATATCCTAGACATAATATAAAACGAATCATCAAATTCAATTCCCTATTCTAGATAATAAACATTGATAAACTAATATTTCATTATTTTTAACAGTGTTTCCTACTTCAACAAATTGATTAGAAATAATCCACTTAGTTCCTTAGATTTTTTTATATTTCAGGAGTTCAAAAAAATAAACACTTTATTCCTTTAAAATTATTTAAATTTATCATGCATAGAATTAACCTATTTTGGAAAAATTAAATCATTTTCACAGTTGACAATAACATAATCTACAACAAAAGAGGAATTATGATCGGAATATAAGACATATTTTAATACAATATTTGACACATCCAATTAATTTTTCAGTAGGAATATTTTTTATTTTTTTCATTTAGTAGGATAATTTCTAGAAGTGGTATCCACACCCTGAAAGGATCCATAATCTTTTTTTTGTTTTTTATCTTCACCAAACATAATTCCCCTTAATTCATCATTATATTTGTTTAAATCATAATATAGTTTCTGTTAATAATTTCATTAAAAATAACATGCACATACTCTTTAACAATTATATTCTTCATACTAAAATATCTATCAGCCTAGATAGTATTTAAATATCCAAAAAATATTTTCTCAACTAATTTATAATTGATTTTGTCTAAATTATCTATTTCATCATAGGTTAATACGTTGCAACCAAACCCCTTAAAATATAAAATTTTTGGATTGAAACCTTTATATTTTATATGGGGTATTATTTAAAAAATGGTATAATATATCTTCTATTTGAAATATAAAAATCAATATTTATATCTTCTTCCCAAAAATATTTTGGGAAATTAAATTCTGTAATCGTTGATCTCAAATTTTATTTTCATTGATCTATATTTTATTTCAACAACACCATTTTGATGTGGTGGACTAGGGGATGAAAAATAATTTCTATATCCATCCTATTCACAAACTTTATCAATGTATAAATTGAAAAATTAACCACAATTATGACTTCTGATAGATTTGACTAATCAAATTTTGAATCTTTTATTGAGTTTATATAATTCACAAAATTTAAATAAAGATACATTTTAAGATGATTAGAAATAAATAAAAGTGAATCTATTATAATCATCCCTTATGTTATATAAATACATACTACCACCAAAACTAACATGTTTGTTAGGAAAAAAGGTCAATATGTTATAGTTATATTTATATAGTATTTCTAAAATCATTAAAGATTTAAATATTTCTTAGTGGTTTATACCTTTTGAACATAAATCACTCATAAATTACTAACATATCTCTAACTTTGGAAACTATAGAAACTATTCAAGAATCAAAAATCTTTGTAGGAGTCTGAAGTTTTCAAGACTACATTTATTATTCTAAATAATTTCATATTCTTCTATACTATATAAAAAATATCCTTTTATGGAAATATTAGAAAAATTAATAGTATAAACATTGTCTTGTCAATTTTTATGGAATAAAACAAATTTGTGTTTCAAAACAATAATTATTTAAAAAAAAGTATATTTAATTCATCATCACATTGTTAAGTTATTCTTAATAAATTTCATTTCAAATAATCTACAACTAATTATTTTGAAATAATAATATTTTTAGAAAAAAAACATCACCAATACCTTTAATATTTCATTTAGAGTTTTATCCAAATATTACTTGGCCTCCATCACAAGAATTAAAATATTTAAAATTTAAAATATCACATTTCATGTGTGTGGTGTAGCCACTATCGAAAAATAATTAATCTTTGATAATTTTATGTCATATTTCTTGAAACTAACCAATCATGAATTTTTTTAATACCCATACTAACTTGTGTTTAATTAGATTAGTAGTATAATATTATTGGAATCCTTCTCGATTTGAAGAAACTATAATTGGTATGTAATGAGAATTGTTATATAGAAGTGAAAACTAGTGTATCCCTAAATTATTTTGTAAATCCCAATGTATATTCATTGGCATAATACAATTTCAATCTATATATAAATCATGTTACACTGAAAATACCTTCTTTTATACTTTTATAAAAGTTAGTGTTATTTATCATTAGTGGAAAACTATTTTTACCAACACTATTCTAATTATATTTTTATTCTCATATATATCATTTTATGATTCTTTTATTTTTTTTGAACAAATATAGATAAGGTTTATTTATTATTGAAAAATTCATTTTTCAAATTTATATTCCCTATTTGAATACTCTATATATCTGTATAAATATTTAAATTAGATCTAAAATCCGTATTTAACTGTTTCCAATTTTAATTCTTATTATTCTTATATTCATTCTAAATGTTAGATAAATATTCTAAAATAATACAAATTTTTTTGGGTTTTTAACCTTTACTAAAATAAATACTTTTGTATGTTAATTTATTCTTTGAGTATTGAATAATAATAATAATAATTCATTTTTTTTTTCAATTTTCTTCAACCATATACTTATTCTAAATTTTTATATAGGAGTATTTTTTAATTAACAAAATTCAATCATTATTTAATTCCTTACTTTATTTAATAAATAATTTCAATTTAAAATTAATTGAATCAAAATAAAAACATGAATTAGAATAATTTTCACATTTTTAAATAGTAATATGATCAACATTTGTAGGAATAAATAATTTAGTGAAAATTTAATTAGTTAACTCACACTTTAAAACCAAAAAAAATTCTCTATCTCTTATTCATGTCCAAAATCACTACTTTTAGTTAGAACTGTTTAAGCAGTCCCATTCTCTTAAAAAATATTTCTTTTCATTCCATCATTTTTATTTTCCTTCCATTGTATGTTTCTATTTTGGATAGTCCATCCTAATGAGGAATTTTTTTCCTTCATTCATAACACTGTAATTTTGGAACATAATTATTTATATTAAAACAGGTTTTCTTGTTATCCTATTTCAACTTAATTATAGTCTACCTCTTACTACTTTTTTAATAAACTTGAAACACATATTACATAATTATGGAATCTCATTGTCACTTTCCTAGAAATCCAAATCATTATTATTTGAAAAAATTAATTAACATTAGACTTTAAGTATATACCTAATATGTTTATATACTTCTTATCAATAATGTTTTTCAACACTAAATCATACTGCAATAAATAGAAAATTAGTTCATCCCTATTGCACTATTTAAAATTCTTACATTAAATGATGGAATCCTTTTTTTCATTCCATGTTTTGTGTAGAGATCTCAATACTCTTTCAACATTAGTTTGGTGGTAAAGTAATTCACTAGGATAACCCATGAAATTTATGATTCATGTAAAATAGTTTACTGAGTCGTCTTCTGCCACCATGTCATCATGGTATTCTACTCAAATAACTCCATGCTTTTTTCTTTTAATCACGTATATCCCAAAGTGTGTAACTTGATTTATTATCTATAAGTCGTGGGGTTAATTAGAAACATAATTATTTCTATAGACACTTATACTTATTAAACAGTGAAAAAATATTTTTAACATGATCATTCAAAACATATGTAATCATACATTTACCTAAAATTGTTTCTATATCAACTTTCATTTTCTCATTCTTTTACTACATGATATTCCAATGATCCACACTTAACTATTTTATGTAATATTCTATTTTTTCATGCCAATATCCATAGTCATTTCTATAAAAAAGTAGGATATTTTTGGATTCTATCCATCACAATTATTAACAGCATGCATATTTAAGAACTTTTCTTTTATTCCATATATTGTTAGGAATTGGTTATTCAAGTTATCATAGTATTTTAAAAATAAACCAATGAACTATATTTGGAAGAATAAATACAAATAAAGGTGATAACTAGTAAGAGAAAAACTCTGATACCAATTATTTTATTGTAATTAATGGAAAAGTATACTAGAGTAAGGAGAATGGTTATTTAAAATTTTAGAACAAATAATCAGTTAGAGTGGACTAATTAAAGATACTTTTGTGAGTGAAGTGTTCAAACTATGTAGTTTCATTGAAATAAAAAAAATTAATACTACGTTTTATAGTGTCTTGGATCATCAACATCCTAGTAAACTAAATAAACTACTCTAATCATTGAATGTATTGGTACCCACTAATAAAAAATCACTTTTAGAGTTGTGATAACCTATAATATACTCTACCTTTTACATTACCTAGAGGAACAATCCATACATTTTAGTAGAGTCTTAACATATTCTGATCGTAAATTTTCATTGGGATATACAACCAAAGAATATCCTTTGATGTTTCAAAATAGACATTGAATACATTATTTTTATAAGGATAAGCATATACTGACTCTTACAATTAGAAAGAATAAGAGATAGATGACATGATTAAAAATAGAAACAATGAAAAGGCATTTGTGAACAGATGATGAAGATGATGATGTCTAAATACCATGATCACTATAGTAGAAAAAAATTTAAATATGTAAATTCCTTCATGATCATAGTAATGTAACAGAAGTTATGTAGTCTCTAGATCATATTTTTAGTAATAATCTTGATTACGAGGATTTTATTAAATAAATTATATTAATATTGGTTTTTCTATTGAATACAGGACAATGGACTAATTGTGTATCATCATTAAATCCAATATCTTCTAGAAACATCTTATTTTATTATATTTTCATTTCACATGTTAATGAATAAAAAACATAATATTACTATTACTTATATTTTAAAATATCTTTTTATGTTATGACACTATTCATTCTCTCTTCAATTTCTGAAAAAAACATAATAAATTTAGCTGAATAGGATCATAAATATAAGTACATATGTTACATAAATTAGTTAAAACATCTAAATAAGAATTAATTATATTTAAATATAAAAATAGTAACAAAACATAGTATCTTAGAGAATATATATAATGTGTTAGACCATTTCCCTTCATATTTAATCAAAAATTCAATTATATTTTTTAGCAAAATAAAATAAAACAAAAAGATTTATTTCACATGCCAAAAATAAAATTAAAATAAATATTTTTTAGAAAAACATTTTTCACAAACGGAAGAAAAAATACATATTACTAACTCTTACATAATACCATCACACAAGATACCATTGCAGGGTTGGATGATATATCATTGTTGAACTCCATAATGTACCATTGAAGTATTGCATATAATCATTATTTCAAAGTACTACCATGAAGATATGATCTTTTGTAAAAAAATTGGACATATTTTTCTGCATGGAAAATGTACCATTACTAAAGGTATGTAGTAAATGGTTCTACCGTTTAGATGAGATTTTGTCACAAAAGAGGGAGTGGTACTACTTTTCAATTAATGTGTTAGAATTAAGATATGCCATCAAGTTGAATATTAATCTACTATTACCAAACTATTATCTCTGATGGTATATGAAACCAATATAGAGATATTTATATCTAATGTAAGATAGTTCTATCAACATATAAACCAATGGTGAGACCATTGGAGCATGAATGTAGAGAATGATATTAGATGATTCCTCCATTGTTATGATCTCCTGTGAAAGAGTGGTTCACTATGACCTGATGATCTATACATGAAATATGAATCATGTGACTCTTTTGATTTATAAACATGAACATGTTCCTATAAATTTAGTGTACAAGAATCATTATGTTTCTCCATTACTATTTGAGTGTACCATATATTTCAAAATCATAATTCAAGAAAGACAAAGTTTCATTCATGGATTTATTTTGATCAAACTTATCTAATTAATTTTGTTATGATGAGTAGAGATGTATAATTTTCCTCCTATTTTTCCAATATTTCACACTAAATTTTTATTTTTGAGAGGTTTAATAAAATATTTTTCATATATAAAATGCATATGATACATCATATGGAAGCGGTCAATTTGATAGTGCATCCATTATTATGTGTGTATCATTTAATGTGGATGAAAAAGAAAAACCTCCCATGTCCCATAGTAGAGATAATTTCAATGAATCATCTTCTCTACAAATAAATTGATTCCAGTGAATGGATTTGCTAAGGTAGAGGGGCTTCGGTGCCTGAATACAATCACAAGCCACTGCCACATCAACACGCCTCCATGCACAATTGCATTGGAACCTCCATGTGTAGTATTTCAGAATCTATTCACATGTATTCATTCATTTTCCTCCATTATGTCTTCATGGGTTATCATTATACATGGTTGACTTGAAGGTCCTCAATGTGGTTGATGGTATGACCCCTCTAGGGTTGTAATTCATGGCCAATTTTTTTTACTAAATCAACCAATGAAATTTCTTGAAATTAAACATAATTGAAAAGCATAAGATAAAAAATAAAACAAATTATATTATATATGTAAATATCATTTTTCTTTATAGATTAATAAATAAAATTTATGATTAAAATTATAATAAATTTTCATTAATCATATCATGAATTAATGAATGAAAAATTAAAATATTATATTGAGAATATGATTTTCATTGAATGAGATGATATTGCAAATTATAATAAAAAATTCGTAAATTATTAATAAAAAATATATTAAAGTATTAATAAATATTTTTAAACACTAAAACTATTTATCACACCACCTCTAGTCTATTTTCCTTTAATTTATATCAAATTATTAGTATATGATCCTATATTTATTTTGATAAAACCTTTGTTTGTTTTGGTCTAATACCAGACAATTGGTATTAATGTATTTTTCTTTTTTATATTTAATTTCTATTTTTTATTTTTAACCACTATGATAACATTAATATCATATACCATATAGTATATGGATTAAAAACTAGTTCTATTAAATAATATGTATTAATTCCATTGAGGGATTGATACCTGAAATGCACTGTGTTGCATTTGTTGTCAATGAGGCATGATATTGTCATGGAATGAATGGATGTCATGGAATGTCAAGATGTGAATGACAAAGAATGTGATGGTGTTGGTGATGAATGGAGAATCGCCATGGTACTAAGATGCATGTCACTTAGGAGATTCACTAAGTGACATAGGATGTTGTGGTTGAAACATTCTCCATCGAAATCAGACGATTGTTGAACTGATCTTTAAGTTCCAAGAACTTGTATCAACTGGATACAATGTCACAACAAGCTCTAGAAGGCCATGCATTTTTAAGAAAATTCATGAGGAAGTGAATGGGATCCATCCATAACTTCTAAGTGGATGAAGTGGATTAATGAAGTCCATGCACTAACACTTAGTGCATGTGAATGTGAAGAAGATCCAATTGATCTCTGATTTGATCAATGAAGATCATTGAAGAATGTTGATGAATTATTTAATTCAGGAGCTTCGGTTGATGAAGAACCTTCTACAAATGTCTCATAAGTCTAGAATACATGATTGAAAGGAGTTGAGGAAGTTTGTGGAAGAAGAATGAAGAAGAAATGGAAAGAATGTCTTAGAAGATGGCTTGAATGGCAATTGGCATTTACACATGTCACTTTGTTTTTTAACGAAGCACTTGTGTTTTTAAGTAGCAAAAAATAGCCACCAAGGAAGGCCAGCCGAGTGTCATCACCCAAGGCTCATGTGGGACTCGAGGTCACCACGCCCATGAGGAACCCTCAGGCCAAGGCAACATATCCCTGAGGCAGGAGATCAGGGCCGTGTATAAGCCCCGAGGCCACGCGATGATGAAGCCCGCGCAGCGTGAGCGCGAGGAGCGCACCCGTGACAAGCATAGTGGGCACCAGTGGCATGCCCGAGTGGCAGGGGTGGGCGCAAGAGCGCGCCCGCAGAGAGAACTCGGTGCGGGGCGGCACAGAGAGGGGAGGAGATTAAACTGGCCATCTCTGGGAGCGGCTGGGTGATAAACCGCGGAAAATCCGCTCGCCGTTTCGATGTGGGACGCGCAAAATTCACCGGGAGCGAATCCTGGCCGCTCGATCGATCATGCGCCAGATCTCGACCGCAAGATCGATCCCGCGCGAGATCTTCTGATCGCGGCCGTCTAAAGATCCGATCCAACAGCCTGCGAGGCGTCTCTTTCCTCGAGCCATGCCGAAGCCTCCCCGCGAGCCTCCGACGAACCAGGAACCATCCGAGCATGGATTTTGAGATCCCGACCACCATTGCCGAAGCCGAAGGCTCCATTGAGCTAGTCTAGACCTACCGAACATGATCATGCTAGAAAATAGGCATGCATGCAATGTTTGGGAGATTTCGAACAAGGCCGAGGCAAACAAAGCTGCCGAGGTTTCATGTGTTCGTGTTTTGCATGTTTGGATTTTAATAAGGCCGTGCATGCATTCTAAGTCGCATGCACGTAGAGGGAAAATAAAGGAAGTGAATCCGCGGTGAAACAAGAGAGAAAGAAACGAGATTCTCGGCCCACATTTAAATATTTTCAAAGAACCGAAAATCTCGGTGGTTCAAGATTTATATCCCGCGGATGTTTTGAGGATTCCTTTGCCTATAAAAGGAGCATCTGAGGCGTTTGAGAGCTTTTCTTATCCTTTGAGAAACAAGAGTTCCATGAGAGAACCCTTGTGCCTCGCGAAGAAGAAGCCCCGCGCAACCCACTTGTGAGGATGAAGTTCCAGAGCCACCCGAGGCTCTGAAGGAGGTCCATGCCCGCGTACTCGTGTGGTAGAAGGAGCCCTAACTTCCCGCAAACTTGCGCGGCAGGAGGAGCTTGCGCGGCCCTTGTGGCATGTGAACCTTGCACGCCCAAGACCCATTGCTCCCTTGCGCGGCGTTTGAAGAAGGCAGTGAGAGACCGCACGTTGCGCGCCTCCTTTGAAGGCAGTAAGGGTTTGGGTGGTTTATGTGCCAAGGCAAGAAGGCCCTATGGGCATTGGGTGAAAAGTAGGAAGAACCCAAGGTCGTGGCACTTGTGCTTGTGTGCCAAGTGAAAGAAGAAGAACATACGGGTGATGTGTGTGCACCCAAGTGTACCTTGCACGCTTTGAAGAAGAGGAGAAGAGGCCGCACCTTCCATGCCTTCAGTTGGTTGGTGTTCGGTTGTGTGCAAGTGGAGGTCGAGACTACACATTGTGTGTTTTTAAGAATTGGAGAAGGCTGCAACCAAGTGTGTGCAAGACAAGTGAACAAGAAGCCTAGCCTTGTGTGTGTGCCAAGTGAAGAAGGCCCTACGGATTGTGAGTGCTAAACAAGAACAAAGAAGGCTAAGCCGTGTGTGTGCAAGAAGAGGAAAGAGTCCAAGCTTAAGTGTGTGCAAAACGAAGAAGAAATTGTGTGTGCTAAACAAGTGAAGGCCGAACCTAGTGTGTGCACTAAGTGGATTGAACACACTTGGAAGAAGAGGAGGATACTCACACTAAAGTATAACACACATTAAGTGTGTGTAAACAAAAAGAACAAAGTGTGTGAAGGAAGAAGTGGTGTGTGTGCTTAAGGAGATTACACCCTTTGGGGTTTATCACACCAAGAAGAAGGAAAGGGGAGTGCATGCTTACATGCATGCACGTGCGCACGTGAACAAAGCTAAATCAGGCTGTGTGCATTTGAGAAGTCCAAGAACAACTGTTCTTGAAGAAATTGAGAAGCCATGAAATCAGTGCATGAGGATGCAGAGATGCCATGCACTCAGTGCATGAAGTTGATGTGAAGTGAGACTGAAACCAGACTAAAGTTAAAGACATCAGCTGCCTGAGTTTTCAGTGATTGAGAAGATCCTGATCAACAGAAGTGATCAGAAGGTGTGAGCAAGACCAACAGACCATATCAGAGGCTGTTGAAGATTCTTGAAGAGAGAGGCTAGGTCATCCTAAGAGAAAGGAGATAAATCTGGAGCAAGATGAGAAGACCTGATCAACTCGAGTGATCAGAGGTAGAGAGCAAGTCCATCAGCCTTTATCCCAGGCTGCTGAGGATACTTGAAGAGCTGAACAGAAGAAGAGCTACTCGTGTGACTCGAGGAGCCAGGAGAAGCCCCCTATGAGACTCAGGGTGGAGGAAGTCTTCAGTGGGATTCTAGAGCAGGCCAGTGGGACTCTGGTAACACTGTGGGACGCAGTATAAAGACCCTCCTATGGGACTCAAGAGAGATACATTGGGACTTTGTATCGACCATTGTAATTCTAACAAGTTATAATGGAGAAACCTTGTTGGGGCGTATAACCAACATGGCAAGGACGTATGCCTTTGGTGCCGAACCTTGTAAATCCTTGTGTCCGGTACCTTTATATTTACAGAATTATTCGAGGAAAGTTTGAGAGACACACGAAGAGTGGATCGAGGCTTTAACCAACCATATAGGTTTAATTGATAAGAATCAATTAGTAAAAAGTTTTAAGGGATCACTGATTCACCCCCTCCCCCTCTCAGTGATTCACACTGATCTGGGCACTTCAATTGGTATCAGAGGGAAGGTTACCTCTAAAAGATCCAAGGGAGTCTTTATGAAGTGCAGATTTGAGTAAATGAGGAACTGGCCTCAAATGGAGATATCTACCAAGACTCAGAAAAATATAAAGAAGAAACAGGCAAAGAAAGCATGTCCTAGCTGTGATGAAGCTGGAACAATGAAAGATCTTCAAAGTGCAATCGGATATCTTCAGAAGGCAGTCCCCAAGGAAGTGGCAATGTGTATAGCTACATGCATCCTTGATCTTCAAGAAGAAAAATTACAGCTAGAAGAAGAAGCCAATACAATGGAAGATCAATTGGATAAAAGGGTTGGCATAACCAACACTCTCAGAAAGCCGGTGAAGGCTAAGGATGAAACAGTTTCTCTTTGCAATGATAGATATGAAGATACTTGTGAAGAATTTCAAAGAAGCCTTTCGGAGAAAGAAATCTTTATGATAATGATCAAATAAGTTTTCCATGAACTGGAAAAATTGCAAAGAGTTTCAATGGTTGTCAAAGATGCTCAACTAGAAGACAATGTCAAAAGGGTGAAAGAGCTGGACAATTCATTACTAGAAATAAAAAAGGTGCATGAAGACCAGATAAAGCAGCTGGAAGAGAAATGGGAAGGAAGGCTAAGAACTATTGATGATGAGAAGAACTCCCTCAATATGAAATGCTTAGAACTAGAGGTGATATTGAAAACTCAGCAATCACCCAAAGCCAAAGCCTCCCAGTCAGCTGAAAGGAGAAATGTTGCTACTCAAGTATTCATTGAGAAGGATGATTCTAAAAGAAATACATCCTCTAATAAAAGGTAAACAACTTCTAAAAAGGAGGTACCATCCATCCCATCTTGTACTCATGTTTCTAAATGTGTTTCCACAAAAAGTGCTGGATGGAAGAATAATTCCAAACAAGTATGGATGAAGACAAAGAAGAAGCAGAGCTCTACTGAAACTACACAGCAACTCAAGAAAAATGTCCAACAACCAGAAGGAATCAAAAAGTCAAGATTTGTGGGTCAATGTTGGTGCTGTAACAAGTATGGGCATTGTGCAAAGGATTGTTGGTACAATCCACTGAATTCCAAAGCACAGAGGAAGCCCGTGCCTAGGGGTGCAAGCCAGAAGAAAAGAAGCAGCATCCACAGGTCCAGAGACATCTGTTTACTGCTAATAGATTTGGATTGCTTGAGAACATATGGGATGTGAGCAAAAGTGGTCAAATAGATACATGTCAATCTTCAACTGTATCCAAAGCTCAAAAGAAGAAAATATCACAGAACCTGGCTCAGAAAGAATCCTTGGGAAGCAAACAGAAGAAAGGTGACAATGCTCCCAAGAAGATGTTGAAAAAGGAAGAGAAGTCCTTGGATTCTAAGTCCAAGAAGGGTGATGCATCCAAAAGGACCACCAAGAAAACATGCTTCTACTGTGGAAAGAAAGGGCATACCATGGATCTTTGTAAACAAGCCATGGAATTCTCTAGAGGCAGACTGGACTCAAACAGACAATCAATCCAGATGAAGCAGAAGGGATTGATTGAAAATAAGTTGCCTAAGAGAGGTAGCTTTATAGCATTAAAGAAACCATGTGGAACATCCAAAACTGAGGCCACACTTCCAAGTGACTTACTAGTCATATGGCCACATCAGTTGCAACATTCCAGAGAACTGCAAAAAGCTGAAGATGAAGTTCTGGCAATTGCTAAGGAAAAAGGAAAGAAAAAGATTTCACATGAAGATCATGTTCTGTGTGTGAGGTGCAATCAAGCTGGACATACTAGTGATAAATGCATGATATTCATTCCAGCTCAGAAGGGATTCTTCAAAAGAATGAAGATTGCACCAGGAGACTCTAGTGCTCAGAAGGCACCTAGAAATACGGGAGTCACACACAATGAAGTTAAAGAGGCGTTGAGATCCACACCAGCACAAACATCATTAAAGATCAAATGTGCATGTGTGAAGAATGGTGAAAATGGGACATCTCGGTTGAGAGAATCTTCTCAACCTTGTTGTTCACATTGATGAACCAAGGAGCTTCCATCTTATTCCCTAACAACTTGTATTTACATGTGCTAACATTTCAGGGAATTGAAGATGATGATCATTCTCAACTGGAGGATGGTTTGGACAGAATGGAGTGCACCCCTTGAGGGGGAGCCAATCTGAAGAAGATGGGATTCTTAGATTAATACCATCTTGAGAAAAGTGAAGGTATTCCAATCATACTTGCATCCCTTGTTTCTTAATTGTATTCATCATGAAAATTAAGGGGGAGTATTGATTGAAGACAAATGAATGAAAGGGGGAGCTTTATCTTTGCACCCGATCTTTCTAATGAGTTTTGTGGAGTATGTGAAGGATTTGGCAATTCATTGATATATCTGAAAATTTTCAACCCCTTGGAGCATGATCTCACATGTACAGTGAATGTTGGACAGCATTGAGTACCTTGGTTACATCACTATTGTTTTCTACACCGGGTTAGCCCAAGTAGACTTAGAGATGATTTACTAATGGTTCTTTGCTAAAGAGAACATGTGACATCATCCCTCTCTCAGTGTTTTTCATGAAAATACATTTCAAAGGGAGGAAGAGATTTTTGAAGAGAACCACACCACACCATTGAATTTGATTGCCAATAAGGGGGAGAAAATATTGGCACACATATTGACCCATTCATATGTGATAAAGAAGTGTATTGACAACAAATACAAAGGGGGAGATTGAAATGCACTGTGTTGCATTTGTTGTCAATGAGGCATGATGTTGTCATGGAATGAATGGATGTCAAGGAATGTCAAGATGTGAATGACAAAGGATGTGATGGTGTTGGTGATGAATTGAGAATGGCCATGGTACTAAGATGCATGTCACTTAGGAGATTCACTAAGTGACATAGGATGTTGTGGTTGAAACATTCTCCATCGAAATTAGACGATTGTTGAACTGATCATTATGTTCCAAGAACTTGTTTCAACTAGATACAATGTCACAACAAGCTCTAGAAGGCCATGCATTGTTAAGACAATGCATGAGGAAGTGAATGGGATCCATCCACAACTTCTATGTGGATGAAGTGGATTAATGAAGTCCATGCACTAACACATAGTGCATGTGAATGTGAAGAAGATCCAATTGATCTATGATTTGATCAATGAAGATCATTGAAGAATGTTGATGAATTATTTAATTTAGGAGCTTCGATTGATGAAGAACCTTCTACAAATGTCTCATAAGTCTAGAATACATGATTGAAAGGAGTTGAGGAAGTTTGTGGAAGAAGAATGAAGAAGAAATGGAAATAATGTCTTAGAAGATGGATTGAATGGAAATTGGCATTTACACTTGTCACTTTGTTTTTTAACGAAGCACTTGTGTTTTTAAGTAGCAAAAAATAGCCACCAAGGAAGGCCAACCGAGGGTCATCACCCAAGTCTCATGTGGGACTCGAGGTCACCACGCCCATGGGGAACCCTCAGGCCAAGGCAGCATATCCCTGAGGCAGGAGATCAGGGCCGTGTATAAGCCCCGAGGCCACGCGGTGATGAAGCCTGCGCTGCGTGAGGGCGAGGAGCGCGCCCGTGACAAGCATAGTGGGCGCCAGTGGCGCGCCCGAGTGGCAGGGTTGGGTGCAAGAGCGTGCCCGCAGAGAGAACTCGGTGCGGGGCGGCACCGAGAGGGGAGGAGATTCAACTGGCCGTCTCTGGGAGCGGCTGGGTGATAAACCGCGGAAAATCCGCTCGCCGTTTTGATGTGGGATGCGTAAAATTCACCGGGAGAGAATCCTGGCCGCTCGATCGATCGCGCGCCAGATCTCGACCGCACGATCGATCCCGCGCGAGATCTTCTGATCGCGGCCGTCCAAAGATCCGATCCAACGGCCTGTGAGGCATCTCCTTCCTCGAGCCATGCCAAAGCCTCCCCGCGAGCCTTCGACGAACCAGGCACCATCCGATCATGGATTTTGAGATCCCGGCCGCCATTGCCGAAGCCGAAGGCTCCATTGAGCTCGTCTATACCTACTAAAGACGATCATGCAAGAAAATAGGCATGCATGCAATGTTTGGGAGATTTCGAACAAGGCCGATTCAAACGAAGTTTCCGAGGATTCATGTGTACGTGTTTTGCATGTTTGGATTTTAATAAGGCCGTGCATGCGCTCTAAGTCGCATGCACGTAGAGGAAAAATAAAGGAAGTGAACCCACAGTGAAACAAGAGAGAAAGAAACGAGATTCTCGGCCCACATTTAAAGATTTTCAAAGAACCGAAAATCTCGGTGGTTCAAGATTTATATCCCCGGATGTTTTGAGGATTCCTTTGCCTATAAAAGGAGCATCCGAGGCGTTTGAGAGCTTTGCTGATCCTTTGAGAAACGAGAGTTCCGTGAGAGCACCCTTGTGCCTCGCGAAGAAGAAGCCTCGTGCAACCCACTTGTGCGGCTGATGTTCCAGAGCCACCCGAGGCTCTGAAGGAGGTCCCTTCCCGCATACTCGCGCAGCAGAAGGAGCCCTCACTGCCCGCAAACTTGCGCGGCAGGAGGAGCTTGCGCGGCCCTTGTGGCATGTGAACCTTGCGCGCCCAAGACCCATTGCTCCCTTGCGCGGCGTTTGAAGAAGGTTGTGAGAGACCGCACCGTGTGCGCCTCCTTTGAAGGCAGTAAGGGTTCGGGTGGTTTATGTGCCAAGGCAAGAAGGCCCTATGGGCATTGGGTGCAAAGTAGGAAGAACCCAAGGCCGAGACACCTGTGCTTGTGTGCCAAGTGAATGAAGAAGAACCTACGGGTGCTGTGTGTGCACCCAAGTGTACCTTGTGTGCTTTGAAGAAGATGAGAAGAGGTCGTACCTTGCATGACTTCAGTTGGTTGGTGTTCGGGTGTGTGCAATTGGAGGCCGAGACTACACATTGTGTGTGTTTAAGAATTGGAGAAGGCCGCAACCACGTGTGTGCAAGACATGTGAACAAGAAGCCTAGCCTTGTGTGTGTGCCAAGTGAAGAAGGCCCTACGACTTGTGAGTGCTAAACACGAACAAAGAAGGCTAAGCCATGTGTGTGCAAGAAGAGGAAAGAGGCCAAGCTTAAGTGTGTGCAAAACGAAGAACAAATTGTGTGTGCTAAACAAGTGAAGGCCGAACCTAGTGTGTGCACTAAGTGGAGTGAACCCACTTGGAAGAAGAGGAGGATACTCACACTAAAGTATAACACACATTAAGTGTGTGTAAACAAAAAGAACAGAGTGTGTGAAGGAAGAAGTGGTGTGTGTGCTTAAGGAGATTACACCCTTTGGGGTTTATCACACCAAGAAGAAAGAAAGGGGAGTTCATGCTTACATGCATGCACGTGCGCACGTGAACAAAGATAAATCAGGTTGTGTGCATTTGAGAAGTCCAGGAACAACCGTTCTTGAAGAAATTGAGAAGCCATGCAATAAGTGCATGAGGATGCAGAGATGCCATGCACTTAGTGCATGAAGTTGATGTGAAGTGAGACTGAAGCCAGACTAAAGTTAAAGACATCAGCTGCCTGAGTTTTCAGTGATTGAGAAGATCCTGATCAACAGAAGTGATCAGAAGCTGTGAGCAAGACCAACAGACCTTATCAGAGGCTGTTGAAGATTCTTGAAGAGAGAGGCCAGGTCATCCTAAGAAAAAGGAGATAAATCCTGAGCAAGATGAGAAGACCTGATCAACTCGAGTGATCAGAGGTACAGAACAAGGCCAGTAGCCTTTATCCCAGGCTGCTGAGGATACTTGAAGAACTGAACAGAAGAAGAGCTACTCGTGTGACTCGAGGAGCCAGGAGAATCCCCCTGTGAGACTCAGGGTGGAGGAAGTCTCCAGTGGGATTCTGGAGCAGGCCAGTGGGACTCTGGTAACACTGTGGGACGCAGTATAAAGACCCTCCTGTGGGACTCACGAGAGATACAGTGGGACTCTGTATCGACCATTGTAATTCTAACAAGTTATAATGGAGAAACCATGTTGGGGTGTATAACCAACATGGAAAGGACGTAGGCCTTTGGTGCCGAACCTTGTAAATCCTTGTGTCCAGTACCTTTATATATACAACATTATTCGAGGAATGGTTCAGAGACACAAGAAGAGTGGATCGAGGCTTTAACCAGCCATAGAGGTTTAATTGATAAGAATCAATTAGTAAAAAGTTTTAAGGGATCACTGATTCACCCCCTCCCCCTCTCAGTTATTCACACTGATCTGGGCACTTCAATACCAAAAATTCCATTTTTTATATTAGTGACTATGGATACTATATATTAAAAATGGAAACTAACCTGAAATAGTTATGTGTATATCATTGGACTGTCCTGGAGATACCATATGAGGTACCTAGAGTTTATCTTGAAAAAAAGATTAGGTAATGTTATCTTTAGGTATGTTTTGAATTATAAAGTTAATAATATTTTATGCTATGATATATATAGAAATTTATATATTCATGTTTCAGATCAAAAAATATCCCTTCCCATGTGTATAATCCTTCAAGTTACTCACTACGGTATAAAAAATCCTAAAAGGAAAAACCTGGGAATCCTATAAGTAGAAAATAAGGACTTAAAGATGGGAGAAGATTAGTTAATGAACCAAATGATCCATTAATTACCAATTATTACAAATGGTATGATTTTTCATGGTGAGGTGTTAGATAACAAAAATCAAGTTGAAAGAGTAATACGAACTCTTCCAAAAATATGACATGAAAAGAAGGATTTCATCAATGAGAGTTATAATTTTTATGAGTATACCTTAGTTGAACTAAAATTCTCTTAATAGTAGTATGGGATAAAGTTGATGAATTTTAATGACGAGGAGTATATAATGATTAAAAGTTATATCTTTTATGTTAGATATTAAAAAAATATTTAACACCAATGAATATGAGTTATTAGAAGTTGACAATGATATGTATCACTTTAGAAATAATTTTTTGTGGATCATGATAAAAAGTGGTGAAAAGTGGCAGTTCAAAAGGATTTAATAAAATTATTGGAAAAATGGTAATTCTAGTAATAATAATGATGTTTTTTAATTAAATTATTATGATTTTAGAAAGAATGTCTGCATTCATATATAATTTCTTGGACTCAAACAACTTCTAAAAGACAATAATAAATGAAGAAAGGAAAATAAACATTTTTTAATTGGATAAAACTGTTTAGATAGTGCATACAGATGAAGTCATTCTGGGTTTTAATAAGAGATAGGGAAAATTAATTTTATAGATAAAAATTGTGAGGGAACTGATTCAATTTTTAATTATTCAATAAGTACTAATAATATTGATCAAAATATATTTTCTAGAGATTAAAATGATTCTTATTCATGTTATGATTATGATTATATTTATTCTAAATTCATACAACTTTTAAAATATAAATATGAATTAAAGAAATCATTTTTTCAAGTTTTTTTAGAAATAAACTGACAAAAAAATTTAAAATAAGAAGTTAGTTCAGTAAAATGAGGTACTTAAAAAGGAATGTGAAAATTTGAATATTAGTGTTTCTAAGAAAGCTGAATCTAAACGTAATTTTGATTCAGATATTCTAATACATAAAAAAGAAAATGACATATTTAAATCCTTTATTATAGTGAATGATAAAGTCCAATAGAGAAAAAATAACTCTAATTTGGAAGATACAACTAATGTTGATAATTATCATAAAAAACTCAAGAAGAAAAATAAAAAACAAACAAATAAAACCTTTTTATCTAATATGAATGTTTATACTAATTTAGAAACTATTAAAAAGGATAATGTGAATTTGAAAAAGAATGATTTCAATTTTTTAAAAAATTTATTCACATTCGTTTAAGGAAAATAAAAATATGATAAAATTATGTAAATGATGAAACAAAAATATAATAATAAAAGTTTTGGTTATAACGGGTTTTTCACTATTTATAAATAAGAATTACTTAGTTATTTGTTCAAAAATATGTTTTTCTAGTGTATGTATATTCAAATATTGAATCAAATGAAATTATTCCAATGAATTCCCATTGATATTTTCACTTTAATTTTGTAATTCAAAGAAATATATTGATAGAGTTTTATTTTATAAACATACCACTAAAATTTATTTGAAATCTATATTAGTTCCAAAAAATTATACTACTAATCCAATTGGACCCATGTTAGCTTTGGTACCGAAACATGGTATATGATTGTTTCTTTTTTGGAAATGTACCTTTAATATCTCAAAGACTCATGTTATTTAGAAAACAATTATTCCAGGTACATGATAAGTGATATTTTAATTTTTTTAATCATTGAATTCATTGGATAGAGACCTAGTAACTTTTGTGAACAACAATAATGATGATTTTAAAGTTATTTGCGAATTTTCTTTTTTAAATATTCTATTATTTCAAAAGTACTATTTATTAATGGTTTAGAACACAATTTAATAATTATATCACTCCTTTTTGATGATAGAATACATTTAGTTTTTAAAATAATAAAAGTACAGTAATGAAAAATAAATTTGTTTTATTTTTCGTAAAAATAAATGATAATGATTATTCTATTGATTTCACTAATATAACAACAAAAATATTAAGTGTTTACATACTCTTGATGTATATGACATTACGTGGAATAAGTTTCTTGGACATGAAAATTTCAAACTGTTACATGTGTTTCTGAAGCCTGAACAAGTTCTATAAGTTACAAATCTAACTACAAGTAAGTACATTATGTGTGATTCTAATTTGAAGAGTAAGAACACAAAGAAAAATTTAAATAGGTAAAATATGTTAATATTGATAGATTCTTGAACTATTAAATCCTGACTTATTTGGTCCTATACAACACATTAGTTTTGGTGATATAAATGTTTTAGTTGAAATAATTGAATATTATAGTTAACTAATTTGAATTTATTTCGTATAACATAAAAATAATATTTTTACTTAATTTTTTTGATATATTTAAGATCATTTAAAACATAAAACGTATGAATATAAAATTTATCTGAAGATATAGAGGTTTTGAATTTCTTTTATATTTAATGTTGTGATTTTTTGTGAAGAAAATGGATATAAACATTATTTTTCATCTGATAGGACACCAAAACATAATGGTTTGATTAAAACATGTAATAGATCATCACATGAAAGTTAATGAGTAATTATTATGGAATTTAATGTTCCAAAATACTTTTTTTGAATAATCTATTAAAATATATTTTATATTTTTAAATATATTATCTTTTAGACTTTTAAAAATATCCCTTATGAATTGTTTAATGATTTTAAACCATAAATTAGAAAATTTAGTGTGTTTGGTTCCAAATTCATTATCTTTAAAAAGTGATAATATAGATATATTTGATTCTAAAAGTGATGAAGGAATTTTGTTATTATATTCCAATACATCCATGGATTATAGGGTTTTAAATATTAGAAAATTAATTATTGAAGAGTCTTTTCATGTTAATTTTAATAAATTTTTTATAAAATCACAATTATGATTAAATAAATATGATGATTAATTTATGGAATTTAATTTTAGGGAAGAAAATGAAAGAAAAAATGAGAATGAATTAGTCTAGGGAGATAAAATCTCTCCTTAGACTCATCCTAAATAATGGAATTTTTTTAATGATTATCCTTTTGAAATAGTATTTCCAAATGTTGAATCTGGTATACAAACCAGAAAATCTATTTTATATTTTTATGTCGATTCTACATTTGTAGGTGATTTTATATGTTTTAATATTGATAATTATTTAATTAATTCAAAATATATTAATGTTTTTCATGATAAATAAATAAATATGAAACGAATAAATTATGGATTTCAGTTAATTTATTAAAAGATAAAAATTAATAGGAAATACGTAGATTATTTGAAATAATCTAATGAATTAAGAAACATATTTAATAGTAAATCTATATTATTAGTCAAGGTTATTCCTTGGATGAGGGAGTTGACTTTGAGAAAATATATCATCTTTATTATATAGAAGGTGTAAAAAATTTATTTTCGTTTACTTGTTTTAAAAATATTAAATTATTTCAAATTGATGTAAAAAAACATTTTAAAAGGAATAATTAATATGGATGTTAATTTTAAACAAACACAAGTATTGAAAAATAAAAAATCTATAAATAATTTTTTTAAAATTAATAAAACATTATGTGGTCTAAGGGAATCTTCACAAACATAGTACGAGAGGCCAACACAATTATTATTGAAAAATGAATTTGTAAAATAAATTTTTGATACTGTGTTATTTATAAATATATTTTTATATTATATTTTTTTATATAGATTCTTATTAATGATATAAAATTTGGTTTAACAAATGATTTACTATGTAAATATTTTTCTAATCTAATGACTAGTTATTTTTCTTTGAGCTTATTGAGATAATTTAAATTGTTTCATAGTTTAAAAATTAATCAAAGAAAGAATGGTATTTTGTTATGTCTGTATAAAAATAATAATAAACATGATAATTGGATTATCCTTGATCTATTAAATTCTATGAAAACAGAAATGATTTGTAATTCCAAATTTAACATTAATTAATATGGAATGTATATTACTATTAAAAGTTATAGATGTGCGATAAGAATCATATTGTATGTCACTTGATCTATAGTAGACATAATATTTTAAATTTTTTTATGTTCTAGATTTTAGTATAGAGAAAAAGAAAATAATCTTTAAGATATTAAAAGAGTAATTATATATATATTAAAGAAACTATTACTAATGCACTATTTTATTTGAAATTAGAACAACATCGATTTATTATATTATTCTGACTATGACTTTAAATATTACAGGGTTATCCAGGAAAGAACAGTAGTTATGTTTCATTTACTCTATAAATGTTTGATTTCATGGAGTTATAAGAAAATCTTATATGTTTACCTTTCTACATCATATGTTGAGAATGTTTTCACTATTAGTTTTTATTCTCAAGACATATATTTAAAAAAACATTATGTGATTATAATATTAGTTTGGACGAAGTTCCAATATTTTATTATAATTCTGGTGAACATTCAATTTTTAAAAACAATATGCAACACTCTGAAATAAAGCATATAGTTTTTATATTTCATTTTCATAGGGACCATGTGAATAAAGGGGATACAATTTTAGAATTTTTCCAAAATTTAAAACATCATGCTTATTGTTTATGATAGATTTCATGACCACAATCATTTCAATTTGATGTGGGTATGCTTTCCAATGTCAAGCATTCAATTTTATTTTCCAATGACATCTTTGAAAAAAAGTTGTCCAAGAGGATGGGTGGTTTGGATCATAACACCCTTTAGAGAGGAATTATTTCTTACTTTGGTACTCTCTTATTGATTTAATACATATTCATGAATAATTTATTAAAAATAATAATTAAACAATATGACCACTTTATGTTATAAATAAATTATATGCATGTATTCTATTCAAAATAATCTACATTTATATGATGTTCCTCAATGATGGATTTCAGAATACTTATCTCAGGATATCCATTGATGGTGAACTTTTATAAAGGACCATATATTCTTATGTAATTTGTTATTATTTCCCTAGTTTTATGCCACACACTTTTTCTCTTTCAAATTTATCATCATCCAAGTTAATAGGATTTGTTTTGATGTTGGAAGAAATCCCTTATGATGGGATCCTTATGTATCCTTGATAGGGGAATAAAAACCTTCATAGATCAGTGCCACATGATGGGGAACTTCATACCTTTTATGTTCATGTAACAAGGACCAAATTGTTCTGTTTGTCGTCATAAAACACGAACATCTGGGAAAAAAGTTCCAAGTCAAGGATGGTGTTGGACTTATACCAAAGTGAAAATAGAGATATGTAAGGGATTTAACCTCCCAAGATTGATGTGACCCTATTGTTAATCTGTAATAGAGAGTATTAGGTTGAATTTTGGGAGTTTATTTTGAACCTTATGGAGTATTACTTGGTGTCCTATTTGTTTGGGAATCAAACGCCACACAGTTCAATTGATTGAGGCTTATAACTATGGAGGATTACCAAGGTTTCTTAATTGAGAATATGGCCTTTTAAGGTTTGGTTAATAGAGTATATGACCCTTTTATATTATATTAACATGTTTTAACAAAAAATAGGAGGCCCATTTGTGTGGAAGGTTGGGGATTATACCAGATAGGAGGCCCATTGGAGTGACTTTGGTTGGGGTTTATACTTATGTATGAGGCCCAATTGAATGAGTGTGGTTGGGGATTATACCCTTGGAGGAGTCTGATATGTGTTTTTATGGTTGGGGAATATTCTAAATAAGAGGCCCATTTATTTTATCATGGTTATGAAATAATAGTTGAAAACCTCTAAGACCATATTGTCCATGATCGGTGTGAGAAAAAAGAGTAATTGGAAATATACAAATAAGAATAATCTCCGTTGTCTACTGGTTGATGAGATCATTCTGATGGGATAGGGAAAAGTATTTGATGATCCCAAATCCTTTTTTTTGCAAGCCCTAATGTATGAAATATAGGAGGGGTATGACATACATCAAGAATGATTACGGTATTACTCATGGATTCATTCCCTAAAAACAATTTTAGGGAAAATGATAGATGGATAAGGCATGAACCCTCATCAAAGGGAAAGGAAAGTGGATCCCCTCACCATTTAAAATGGGCATGTCCTTAACAAATCAACAATTTTTGGGGTCCTCATTGCCTTGGGTATGAACCATTGTAAACATCATTATGACATTAACAATTAGATAAGATAATTTTGGAGAATCTTTTACCAATGGATTGTAAAATATAATGGGAGACGCACTATTGTGTCCTATGGAATGATCATAAAATGATGGAGGTCTCAGTGGATGACATCTATGGATAATTTGTGAAGGGTCCCATATTGGGGATACTTATTCGCATGAAATTTTGATTGAGAGTGTTAATTGGAATGTTCATAGTGGGGATAAGGTAAATCGAATGTTATATGGAAGACGGGTATCAAGATATATGGACTTCATCCCACATACTATTTTTTCTATGGGATGGTGGTCAAAAAATACTCCATCATCATATGATTCAAAAAATATTTTTTCCAAAAAGGCCAATTATTTGGGTATGGACTTCTAAAAAGTACTTTTCTTTTTATATGGTGTTACTCAATGATATTTCTATGGAGATGAGTTTTTGTAAGAGTCCACCCCTTTTTGGATGGTAGGGTGATGTCCCTTTCTAACTATGTAAATGGGGTAGGTGATTTCATAATGAAACCAATTGATGGAAATGATTATCTCTATTATTCTCTACATCTATCTCTGTCTCTATATCAACCATCTTTTTTAGGTTTTAAATTCCTATTTTTTTATTTTATTCTATTTTAACAAAATCAGTGAACAAAAACTGTCACCAGAGAAGGATTTTAGTTTCTGGGTGTCTAGATGTTAATGCCTCATCTGGAAAATAAATTTTAGTTTGTGGGGTGCCAAAAGGATATTTCTCACTCCTTAAATTAATTTTCATTTTAGGGCGCTAAAATTGGATTCCTCCCGCCACAAATTAATTTTAACTTTTGGGTTTCAGTATTGGAGGGCTGGAGGATAATCCCCTCCACATAAAAAAATTGGGGTGGATTTGTGTGGAATAGGCCTTGGAAAACAAACTAATTGTCATTTTTTTGGATCATGAGGAATAATATTTGACCTGTCAATTAATTTTTTAGGGATTCCTGTAATTTCCCAATCAAGATAATTTTATCTCTATAATGGGGAGGGGTAAATTAGTGATATTTTTTTATTCTTCCCTTATTAAGTAGCTACCTTAATATCCTAATAAATATTACTTTCCCTACTGAAAATAATTCAAAAAAATATCCATATAAACATAATAATTTACAAGGATCACTGATAAATAAGAATAGAAACATCCTTTGTTTGGTTTGAAAAAGATCCAATACCAAAAAATCAATAGAAAACAATCTTTAGTGTGGAATACATAAAGTATGATATAACCTTACACTCGTGTAACACTATAAAAAATAAAATAGATCATGATATTTAATTATTATAAAATAATGTAAGAATGGTTTTGTAAAAAACATGATACAATGCTTTAGGAATAACATTCAAAAATATGATAGTTTGGAACAATTCCTCACTTTCATACCCAGGAGGTTGTAATAACTTTTCTCAGGATTGATATGAAATTTAGTTTGATTTACCAATGAATTATTCGTATCTTTATTTATCAAAATAGAAAATATAAAACTCTTTCCGAATATGATTACGGGAAATTCTATAAAAATTATTTCTTAGTGTGATATCCTACTCTGATTTCTTAGCCCGATTGGTCAATATACTAACCAACTAAAAACAATCGTTTCACTTCCCTTATGATTTCTCTATCCACTAAATAGATTCAACAAAACTCAATCATATAACCTCTTCATTTTTCAATGATTATTATGTACTCTACCTTCTCTATATTTTTTGTGAACAATACATTTTCCATAACTTAAGAAGTACGTTCTCCTTTTATAGTCATCCCAAACATAGTTTGTGTGAAATTCTGAAATTATTTAATTCTCAACCTAATTTTCATAATTTTCACGTATCCTTGAATTTAAGATACATTTATTACTTCTTCAAGTCTTCACAAAACATCTTATTTCTACACAAACTTTCTTTAATATTATAAAAACTTCAGATATTTATAATAATTTCTTTTCAAACCACAATCTGATTCCATTTTCCCATTCTAATTTTCCAAAAAATATTTCTTGATCCTAATGATCTGTAAAATTGTATATATGAATAAATAAATTGATTCAATATTATTTAAAACACTATTCTGATTCATTCTTCTGATTACCTGATACTTTTTCATCATCGTGATGCTCTAAACCAACTAATGAAAATAAAATGAATCATATTCTTCATTATCACTGTGAAAACATACCCAGCAATCACTATATAATATTATTCTTCTTCATATCATTCATTTGTCTCATGAAATTCCTCCTTCGATGATTATAATTGAACACTAAACAAGATGAATCATTATCAACAAATTTGTTCTTTTTGCAATTCAGTTCTCATAAACATCTTTACTTGAGGATTTAAGTATTATGAATTTTGGTCTGATCAAAAACCAACACCGTAATTATGATAATTCTCCTCTACCTTATTTTAATTATCCTTCTCTACTATTAAAACCATCTATATCTAGTAATTTCGTTATGCTGATCTTCAGTCCAAAAATCTTTAGCTTCTCGAACATTATTGTTCTTAAAACATTCATCAAGAATTATGAATTCTGTAATGATTTTGAAATATTTATGATTGGTTTTAAAATCATCTCACTTGACAAGGAATGTATTTTAAATTACATATCAACATATTTCTTTCATACTTAGTCTGAATATGATTATTATAAATACAATCAGACTGAATATGATATCCAAAACCTTTTCTACCCCTTTATTTTATCAATATTTCACCAAATGTTTTAAATAATAATTATGACTTATGATACCTCCAAAAATAGTAAATCATCCTCAGTTTTTTATCGTTTCCATAAAATCTCCAATTCGTCCTCATTAAGATCACAACATTTCATTCTAGACTCATTGTGAATCTATTTAGCCTTCTCTTCTGAAGAACTCAGTCTCAATATGATGGGATTTCTTATAAATTATTAGTATGATTTCTTGAATATGACGGCCAATCTAAATTCCACCAAAAAAGATAGGCGATTTCTTTACTTCTAAAATTTTCATGAAAACCAAAGAAAATCGTCTTGAAAAAATCATCTTCAACTTCCATAAATATTCTCTTTCCATTTTGGTCTAAACAATCACCCAATTTGTATTTTTTCAACAAAGATTCATAAATCACTAAACATTGTAACCTCAAACTATGGATTACATATCAACAATTATATGATAATGTGGGATAAATCATTGTAGTAAATAATTTTCATTAATAGAAAAAACATGTTTTCCAAAATTATTGATCACTAAAACCATCTTCAATATTCTCAAATAGCTTTTCATCCTTTCTAGAGATCAAAAATTGTGTTTCCTACAACCACTCCAAAAAATAGTTTGAATTTTTTATAAACATAAATTGATGTTTTTAAGGAATAAACATAAAACATGCTTTTATATGCTTCTATAAATAATTATTTATAGAAAAATTATCCCCCTTGACAACACCAAAAAAATGTAAGATGATAGAGGGGACAGAAAAACATACCTCAAACTCGTTGAGAAAGAGGCTGGAAAACCATGGTCAACCTCAATTTAGAAAATCATTAATTTGTTAAAGGTTTGGTGAAATTTAAATCAACATGTTTCAATGTTTGAACATACTACATATTTAACACATTTTTATCAACAAGCTATTTGATGAAATGATATTTGAAATCAAAATGTTTCGAATGAAAATGTTGTACTAGATTCCTAGTGAGGTTGACTGCATATTGGTTATCACAACCCAAGAGAAAGGGTAAATTCACTTCTATAATGAAATCTTCTAAGTGAGTCTTCATCCACAAAAGATGGGGAGTAACTAGTGTAGAAGAAACATACTCATCATATTTCATACTAAAAGTTACAAAAATATATTTCTTTTTATTCTAATTAACACAAATTTTTCACAAACAGAAACTCCATCAGATGTAGATATTATATCATTAACATTTCATTCCTAAGCATCATCTTATTGCACATACAAATCAATACATTATAATATATTATACTGAGTTCCAAAAAAATATGTCTTCTAGGTATTTGAGAATTGTTTTTCTAGAAATTAAATGTGATTATTTAGTAGAAATATAAATTCTTGAACAAAAGTTAACCACATAAACAATGTCATATTTTGAGGCAGTCAAATATAAAAGACATACCATCCACTATTGAAACTCATTCTGATCATCTTTTGAGCCTTATCTAACCTTATTCAACTCAGTTCCCACTGATATTGGTGTGGAAAGTAGTTTTTCATATTTCTACGAAAACCTTATTAATATGTTCCTTAGTATAATTTTTTTTTGAAAAATCAAAATGGGTTTCTTATTTGAAAATTTTATAACCCAAGAAAATATTTCATTTATCTAAGCATGTACATTTCAAACAACCTTTTCATTACCTTAGAAAATATTGGACAATATCTTTCATTATTCCTTGTAATGATACTGTCAAAGACATAAATGATTATAATGGGGGAAACCTGATGAAATTATTTCATGTAAAGATTATTGTCAACTCTTCCCTTCTTGAAACTCATCGTCCTCAAGCAAGTATCTAATTTGGAATATCAATCCCTTAAAGTTTATTTTCATCCCATATAAGTCTTTATTCAATTGTCACAAATAACTTTCATCCCTTCCAACAACAAAGACATAATTTTGTTCCATGCAAACCTCCTCATCAATGTACCCATTAAAAAATGTGGGCTTCACATCCATTTGAAATATTTTGTAACTTTGTTGTGAATCACTTGAAAGAAAGATTATGATTTTTTCTAACATTTCCACAGTCTCATAATAATTAGACACCTTCAATATATGAGTAAACTTTTCATAGATATAATTTGTTGTTCCTTATCACATTAACTTATTCATTAATATGTATTTTTGTGAAAACTACTTTATAACAACAAAATACTGATTATCTGGTTTGGGTACAAGTTCCCATGTATTGTTTTTTTCCATTTGATCTATCTCATAAATAATGGACATAAACTATTCTGGATGTAACATACTAGGAAAATAGAGAAATATGAAATTTTAATATTTATTAATACTTTTAAATTAAATATTAATTTTTCTTTAAATGGGTTTCTATGTTCGATGGCGTACCTGATACGCAACAATGGGTTTCTTTGAAATCTTACGTTACACACTAATAATATAATATTGTAATTTTAAATAGATGTTAATTCCTAACCATTGTATTGGCGGGAATTAAAAGAACTAATAAAATAGGAATATACATGTTTTTAAATGTTTTTAAATTTTTCCAATAATATTTAGAGGCTTAAAATGTGAATTAATCAAATATTTATCCTAAATACTATTATATTATTTAAAATGCCGATTTAAAACCTTTTGATGGGGAACCCTCATTAAATACCGTTTTGGTCACATATATAGGTTCTCTTTGAAAAAATAAAATTCTTTTTTAGATTCGGGACATCAAATTTTACATTGGGTAATTCATTGGTATTTTTCTAATAAAATTCATTTTTTATGTATAGTGAAAAATATTGTATTTTTATTCCAAAGGGGATTTTAATATAATATATTTATATTGATAGATTATATTTAAAAATGTTTTTAAAGTGTAATTAGATTATATTTTACCAATTATTCCAATTTTGGTCATTTTAATTACTTTCACTTTGAAATTGGACATAAACTAGTGTCAATATTTTCACAGTTATTGTTTCGTAAAAGCACACTATTTATTTTTACAACAGGAATTAATTTTAAATTAAATAATGAAACTCTTATTTTTAATTTGGTAAAATATAAATCATTTTTTAATTCATTATATCAAATATATCCTAGGTTCAATTTTTAGTATTTCTTGAAAAACATCAATTTTTAATGATTAGTAAATCTACAAAGTATTAGTAAAAAAATTGACATTTTCATTTAAATAAAATTGTACCATTTATGTGAATTGAATATCAAAAATCCAACATGAATTCATTTTATTTGTCAGTTAATTTGGTTCAATGAGATGAAACTATTTTTGGGTGAATTGTAACTTTTGACTTTTATTTACCATGTTTAAAGATAAATAGGGTAATTCAAGGTAAAAAGAATATTATAGTAATAATAAATTACATTAACATTTATCCTATCCTTATTGGTTGAGTCAATGACAACCATTTCCATCTTTGGGTAGATTTCGGGACCCCATGGAGCCACTTGGAAGTGATAAGGACACATTAGATTAATTAATTTAATGTAAAGACAAAAATTACACAATCATATATCTTTTAGTAAAGTAATTTTTACATAGGGTTATATAAGTTATCTTTTTGGCTGTAAATATTATTTGTAATTCAAAAAATATTTCCTAAATAATGATATTTTTTTATATTTTTTATACATATAATAAATTAAATTATTTATGACACAATAATGAAGCAGTATTTACCACATTAACAACTGATTTAAATAAATAAGATTATATATATTGAAATAACATCCAAAACCTATCCGATTATTATTGGATGAATTTATTTTGACCATGTGTATGATTATATTTGACATAAATTTGTTTTGTACCTTTTGAAATCAATATTAATTATATAATAAAATAATATTTTCACACTTTCCTAAAGATCCCCTCCTCCCCCTTATAAAAATTCCTCACTTCTAACTCATTTCTCACACCTCTAAAGATCCTCGGCTAATAGAAACTCTACCAAAATAATCTCTCAATATCTCTCTCTTCTACCTAGAAGCCTTACCTTATGCAAAAGTAACTTCAAGAAGTCTTTTTGGTTTAAACCAAAGGGAGTTACCAAAATTAATGGTAACGATTTCTATTAACCTATTTTCGTTTATATTAATTCTCCAACCCTAAATTTTTTTTATTAATTTTATTTATAACAATAAAACTATCCTCAATATAATAGGGTGTTTTTTTGATATGTATTCAATCTAGACTTACATACACCACCATTGAATGGGTGAAGAACATACTATTTCTGTAGATGGAAAACTAACGCTTTATGAAACGATGATTATTCGGTTATCTGCTACAACATCTCATATTGGCCATTAATATGGAACTTTATTTTTATATGATATATATATTTTTATGTTTTATTTATGCTTATGTATTTTCCATTTATAGAATACCTTTATGGTTTCCATTATGGGTAAACGTGATAATTTCATTTGAGGAAGTGCGGACTACCAGTCCCTCAAATTGATATGACTCATTAATACCATATCTAGAACTTATAAAGGATGGATTTAATGAAATTATATATGATATTTTACTGGAATTATAATATAACAATTTATCATTATCTTTTAATTCCATTAAATCATGAAATAGAAATGAAAGTAGCATTGATGTGTACGTACGACGTACCGTCTCCATGAACGGTGCATTTTATTTCTTATCGGCAAATGATATATAATATTATAAATGCATATATATACAGGATATATATATGATATATATGATATCATAATAATGAATATCATTCTAGAGAGAATGTACTGTTGACCACATAGACAACTTGTAAATATAAGGAGTTCGTTTTTGACTCAAGTATCAAATATCAACAAAACGACCGTTATTAACATAAATGATTGTGTAATGTTTATAACATGATAGTAAGTCATATAAATGAAATAATTAACTTGAAAAAGGTTCGTAAAAAGAAAAATTAACTTTTGATTATTATTCAGGGGATTAAAGGACAAACGAGTCAAGTCGGACACGAGGTAAGGGAACTTCTTTACCCAATATTCTTTATTTGGTTTAATATCCTACTTTTAAATTATGTTGTGATATGATTATGTAATAAATAACTTTATATGTACAATCTTGTAAATTTACATTACTTATGTGTACCTATATGGAATACATATAATCAGTCTGTTTTATTTACAAAATGATCTTCGTAAGGGACTTCCTCTTAATCTATTTTCATTGAGGCATATTTATTTTTAATATAGGGCTTCATTTTTTACATTGTATAAACACATTTTACTTTCATTTAATTCACAGGGAATCCTTTTATATGAGGAATTTTACTAAATGACAAAATCTAATGTATCTTTTTAACATAAGCATTGACAACGATATTTCTACTATCATGAGTATTATTTGTTCTTTAGATTCCGTAACAATATATAGGGTTCCCTAAAAGAAAATAAATATTATATATCATTTTTATGTATTTTGGTATTGATAATTGTTTTGAGAAATAATTGATTATTTCAATATATTAAATTGATATATTTTTATTCAAATGTGGAAATGTTATCTTACCATTATTCTTGGTTTATGTGTTTTGGTTCTTGGGAATTGTTTACGTATATGGGTGGTTCTGTGATAAACCAATGGCATGTGAGCCCAAGATATCTTTCTATTTCATCGGGTAATTTAACAGAGGTAAACATGAATGTTTTTTCTTAGAATTAGTTAATATAATGTGATGGTTATTCCAAATGTAACTCCCTACATAGTTGTTATATCTAAAATGTATGTATGATATTGATGCCACAAGTTACCTTTATGATTTATGTTTTCATTGCATGATTCATTAATTATATGATTTCATGAGGTATGTTAAAGAGCTTATGTTATGTCTGTATTGATGAACTAATGTTTTCTTTCATTTTTTTATAACCCTTATTGAGCTTTTTATTCTAATACCATGTTTTGAAATGTTTTTCACATGACATAAAGATGAATAGGGTCAAGGACATGATCACAGGAAAGTCATGTTGTCTAAAACATGGAACGGGACATGCCTCTTTTTTTCAGGAGTTTTTATTTTATGAAAAAATGGAAACTGAGTAAAAGTTTCTACATTGAAATTCTTGATATGTAATGAAATAGTTATGGACTAACTCTCTAAAACTCTAAACCAAAAAAGATCCTCAATGAGAATTATTAATTTAATTCAATATTATGTAATGTTTTAAGGTTGGGTACTTATAGTTGGTATCAGAGGTTGGTTTTGGTAACTTTCGAAGTTATGAAATAGATATATTAATTTATATAAATATATTTATGGTAATATTGAAATGATATAGCATTTACAGGATACCATTTTACTTCTCCAAAGATATTTCTATGTTCAGAATGGTTTTCCATAGAGAAAACGGGGCAACTATGTCGAGACGACATCAAGAGGAAGACAAACATCCAAATCGAAAACCTGATATGGACATAATCGAAACTGAAGAGTTTATTTCATTGATGTCATAGTTGACTCAGGATATAAATGTTCATGGTATCCTTTCTTGAGAGAATCCAGATCGACCAAAGAGGAACATGTCATTAGTGGAAGATTTAATGAGACAACATCCCCCATCATCCAGAGGATCATCCAACCCTGTGCTAGAAAAAGGGTGGATTAATGAATTGGAGATTTTTTTTTGTCATGGGATGTTTAGAACAACAAAATCTTTTTTTTTATCATTTGGAAGGTGAAGTTGATAAGTAGTTGTCGATGATGAAAAATATTAGGGATAGTGAGAAGATTGATGCTCTTGATTGGGATGAATTCAAAGGTATGTTTCATGAGAAATATTTTCCAATGGTGGTTCGTCTAATGATGAAAAAATAATTCTTGTAATTGAGGTTGGAGGATGACTAAGTGGCTAATTTTGAAGAAAAATTCACTCTACTAGCAAGGTATACTCCAAATTTCATACAAAATCATGATAGTAAAATCAACAATTTATACTAATGAATAAAGACAATGAATTGAAGGGATTTAACTTCTCATGAGTTCAAAAGTTATTAAAAACTTTTTCATTGTGAAGAGAAGGTGGAAAAAGAGTTTTCTAATGATCATGTGTTGTTTTTCAAACAATAGAACAAGATGTCGTGGTGTCAGGAAAAAGGGAAGAACTCTTCAAAAAAGTATGATGGTAAGAAACATAAGTTTTTAGTTTTTAAAAATTGTGGTAATAATCATGCTAGGGAATGTCTTTTAAATTCTGGTAAGTGTTACCGATGTGATAAAATGGGACATAAGGCTTGTAATTTCACTGAAAAAGATCAAGGTAATGGTAAGTCAAAATATGATTTATAGTTAGTAAAATGTTTTAACTATAATGAAATGGGTCATAATGAAAATCTGTGTGCAACGAAGAACTCAACTGAGGAAAAGTAGCCAGACTACATGCAGAAAGGGGTGGTGAAATCCATTGTAACTATTTCAACAAATGTTGGGCCATCGAATGAAGTAGTATTAGGTACACTATTTTTGTGTTCATATTATTTAAATGTGTGTTTGATTCAGTGTCTACACATTCTTTATTTTTTGAGAGGTTTTCTAGTAAATTGGGAATTCCATATCAAGATATTAATATGTAACTTATGGACCAAACACCTGGAAGAAATTTAGAGACAAAATATAACATAAGAACCTTCATTTTCTTGTGTGTGGAAAGAATTTAACTGGAAAACTTATTTTTTTGCCTCCGATAGAGTTTTATGTTATTACGGGTATGGATTGGATTTCTATTTATCATGATAAGATTCACAACAGAGTTAAAGTGGTTTTTTTTCAGAAAATTTTTTAGTTTGTGTACAAAATTAATCCATTTCTTTTGATAACATATCAGGAATCTGAGAAACTAGTAAAAGATGGAAATTAATGTTACCTAGCACACATTGTTGATAATTATGGAACTCTTGAGATTAATTGTGTGGCAGTGGTAAAGTATTAACTTGATGTTTTCCTTGATTAGTTTTTTGGTATTATACCTGATCAAGAATTTTAATTTATTATTGACTTAGTTCTAGATGCTAAGACAATTTCAAAACCCCCTTATTGAATGGATCAACCTGAACTTTTAGAGTTAGAGAATCAATTTCAGGATTTATTATGTAAAGGTTTCATTTGACCTAGAACATCACCATGTGGTGCTCCTGTATTATTTGTTAAAAAGATAGATGGTTCAATAAGACATGGCATTGATTATATAAAATTTAATAACATCACTGTTAAGAACAAGTCTCCTTTGCCTCATATCAATTATTTTTTTGATCAGCTCTTGGGAGATCAGTATTTTTCAAAGATTGATTTGAGGTTGGGGTACCATCAGTTGAATTTAAAGGAAGAAAGTATTCCAAATATTTATTTTCATACAAGATATGGCCATCATGAATTTGTAGTTATGACTTTTGGTTTAACAAATGCAACTTCCATATTCATTGATCTTATGAATATAATTTTATGTGTGTTCTTGGATAAGTTTGTGGTGTGTTTGTTGATGATATTTTTTATTATTCTAATATTAAAGAGGATCATTAAAGTAATTTAAGGGATGTATTGAATACAATAAAGGAAAAGAAACTTTTTTGGAAATTTATCAAATGTGAGTTTTTGTTACAACAAATTTCATTCCTTGGTCACATTGTTTAAAAAAATGGCATAAATGTTGATCCTTCTAAAACAAATGTTATTGAAGAATGTCCAAGACCCAAAAATATAAACTAGATCTATAGTTTTCATGATTTGGAAGGCGATTACCAGATGTTTATTGAAAATTTTTCACGGTTATCTATCCCATTAAATTTTTTAACTCGAAAAGTTGTTATGTTCATTTCAAAAAAAGAATGTGATGATTATTTTTAGGAATTGAAAAAATATTGGATAATGATCTTGTTTTAGCATTTCCTTCCATAAATGGTGAGTTTTTTATCTATATTGATGATTCGTTGAAAGGACATGGTTGTGTCCTTATACAGAACGATCAGGAAATTTCTTATGCTTCATGTCATTTAAAAGCTCATGAGTTAAATTACCCTACACATGATTTGGAATTAGTTGATGTTGTTTTTGATTCAAAAATTTAGAGGCATCATTTGTATGGAGTAAAATGTGAAATATATACTGACCAAAATAGTTTAAAGTATATATTTAATCAGAAATAATTGAACATGAGATAGAGGATATTGCTGGAATTAATCAAGGATTATGATTGAACGATCATTTACCATCTGGGAAAAGAAAATAATGTGGATGATGCTTTGAGTCGGAAAATTAATGCTATATTAACCATGTTATGTTTAGAATGAGAACGTGTGGTTTCTGATTTGATGAACGTTATGCATAGAAGTTTTTGGTGAATGAAATTTTTCTATTTTCTTTCGGGGTTCTGTGAAATCAAATCTATCAGACAGAATTAAGCAAGCGCATATAGAAGATAGTAAGTTACAAAAAAATGATGAGTTGGTTCAGAAAGGTAAGTTGCCATAATTTAATGTTGATAATGATTGTGTTTTGAGGTTTCGGAAAAGATTATGCATGCCGTGTGATTCCCAGTTAAAGAATCAGTTTTTATGTGAAGCTCATAGTTCCCCATTTTTAGTTCATCCTGGCAGCACTAAGATGTATACAGATATTCATAAGTATTACTAGTCGGATGGAATGAAAAGAGATATTTCCGATTTTACTGTGAAGTGTTTGACTTGTTAGTAGGTTAAAGCATAGATGAGTTACCAAACGTGATGCTTCGGTCTTTACCAGCTCTATAGTTGAAAAGGAAAAATATATCTATGGACTTCGTTGTGAGATTACCGAAGACATCACGATATAATAATGCAATCTGGGTGATTGTTGATCGATTGAATAAATTTGATCATTTCATTCCTATTCAAGATACTTTGTATCTAGATCAACTTTCTCGATTGTATGTTGAATATATAGTCAAGTTTCATGGAGATCCCCTTTTAATTGTATCTGATCGTGATCTTAGGTTTACTTCTACCTTTTCGAAAGGCCTTCAAAATTCGTTGGGTACTCAATTAAATTTTTGTATAGCTCTTCATCCTCAATCAGATGGGTAGTCAGAACGAACAATTTAGACCATGTAGGACATGCTACGTTCTTGCCCACTATATTTCAAGGGATGTTGGGACAAACATATTTCATTGGTAGAATTTTAATATTATAACAGTTTTCATTCCAGTATATAGATGGCTCCATTTGAGGCATTATATCGAAAGCATTGTCGATCTCATGCTTTTTGGGATGAAGTAGGTGAAAGTAAGATGATGGGACTATAATTGGTAGAAAGGATGACAAAAATGGTTCAGTTGATTCAGAATAACATGAGAATAGATCATAGTTGTCAGAAACTTTATACGGATAACCTGAGGAAGGATCTCTCTTTTGAGGTAGGTGATCATGTCTTTCTCAATGTTTCTCCATGTAAAAGTGTGATGCTTATTGGTAAGATGGGAAAGTTGAGTTAGAGTTTAATTGGACCTTATGAAATCCTAGATAAAATTGGATCAATTGCATACATAGTGGTTTTACCTCCATGTTTATCCCAGGTACACAATGTTTTTCATGTTTCAATGTTGAGAAAGTATATTCTAGATCCATCTCATGTTTTAAGTCCACAATTAGTTCAGTAGGAAGAGAATATATATTTTGAGGAACAACCGATCAAGATTCTTCACCATAGAGAGAAAGTGTTGAGGAATAAGGTAATTCACAAGGTAAAGGTTCTTTTGGAAAAACCATATAGTTGAAGAGGCAGTGTGGGAATCTGAAAATTCTATGAGGGATAAATTCCCCAATTTATTTGTTAGGTGAATATAATTGTGAGGACACAATTTCCAAAAGGGGGAAAGATGTAACAACGTAGGTAAATAATGAAATATGACATTTTAAAATTTATTAATATTTTGAAACTAAATATTTATTTTACATTATAGGTGTAACATCCCAGGTAAATCCAGAATAAAATATTTTCATATTTATTAATATTTACGAATTAAATAATAATTTTACTTTATATGGGTTTCTATGTTCGATAGCGTACCTGATACGCAACAAAGAGTTTCTTTGAAATCTTACATTTCACACTAGTAATAAAATAATATTATTTTAAGTGGTTGTTAACACGTAGCTGTTGAATTGGCGGGAATGAATAGAAATAATAGAAATATGATTATATATGTTTTTTTAAATGTTTTTACATTTATCCAATAAAGGATAAAGGCTTAAATTATGAAAAGAATTAAATATTAGGCATATATACTCTAATATTCACTAAAAGGTCGAACTATCGCCTTTTGATTGCGAAATCTCTTATACTCTAATATTCACTACAAGGTCGAACTATCGCCTTTTAATGAATAGTAAAAAATGTTGTATTTTAATTCAAAACCTCTTTTTAATCTAATTTATTTATATGATTAGATTATCTTTTGAATATGTTTTCAAGTGAAATTAGAATATATTTTTACCATTTAATCCAATAGTGGTCATTGGAATTAGTTTCACTTTGATATTGGACTTAAACTAGTGTCAATCTTTTGATATATATTATTTCATAAAACACTCTATTTGTTCGGACAGCAGGAATTAATTATTAAATTAATTAATTTAACTTATATGATTTGAATTTTTTAAAATAGACATCATTTTTGAATTCCTAATATCAAATATTTCTTAGGGTGAAGTTTTGGTATTTTTCTGAAAAACTTCAATTTTTAATGAATAGTGAAACCACTAAGTGGTACTTAAACAACAGATTTGTTGTTTAAATGAAATTTTACCACCTCTGTGTTTTGAATTTCAAAAATCCTACATACATTGTTGAAATTATGAAGTAAAATGTTGTTAAATAGGATTAAAATAATTTTTTGGTCAATAGTAACTTTTATGTTTTTAATCGCGATTAGAGGTAATTAGTGTAATTTAAGGTAAACATAATGTTTTAATAATATGAAATGACCATGAAACATGTCCTACCAATATTTTATGTGTCATGAATGACCATGAAAATTCATGGGTCATCTTGGGGACCCTATGGAGCCACTTTGGTAGGAAAATGTCATTAAAAGCTTTTTATTTAATGTTAAAATGAAAATGTCACAAACTTGTGTTGTTTTAATAAAACAATTTTTAAATGGGATTATATAAGACATATTTTTTGACTATAAATATTCATTTGAAATAGAAATGGATTTACTATATCATGATAGTTTCTTATAATTTTTAGACATTAGATAAATTAAATTAATTATGACACCATGATGATGCATCGATTACCTCATTATTTAACGATTTAAATAAAATGAAATGATAATGTAAAATCCTAGACCTACAATTTTCAAAAACCTATTGTATGGGTGTATTTAGAAATATTATCACCTTATCCTAGAAATATATAATTTTGGGACCTTTAAAATCCGAAAATCATTTTATAATAATGTAACCTTTTATAACTTTCCAAGAGTGCCCCTCCTCTCCTCTTATAAAATTCCCCCACCTCTACCACCTTACCCACACATCTCAAGCCTTTGGCTCGGCCAACCCCTGCCCATTTTGTCTCCCCACATCCCTATATTACTTTTAGAAGCCCCACTTTGGGCATAAGTCTTTCAAACGAAGCCTTTGTGCTCAAATCTAAAAGAGTTACCCGATTTAAAGGTAGTGTCTTCTCTTGTGTTCTTATGTTTTATATTGCTTCTCCAACCCCCTAAACTCTCTATATTCCTTTCTATTGTAACAACAACAGTATCTTCAATATACTAGGATGTTGTTATGTTACGTATTTGAGCTACACTTACACACACCTTCATCTAATGGTTAAAGAACATAATGTTTTTGTGGACGGAGAATTTCTGCCTCATGAAACAATGATTGTTCAATATTATTTTTACACATTTCATGGTGGAAATTAAGATGTAACTCTATTTATATATGATATATATTATGTTTATGTCTTCCTTATGCTTCTGTATTTTTCATTTGTGGCATACTTTTATGGTTTCCATTGTGGGTAAACATGATAATTTCATTTTAGGATGTGTGGACTACCGCCCCCTCAAAGTGATTTGATTCGTTAATGCCATATGTGGGACCTATAAAGGTCTTATTTAATGTTATTATATATGATGTTATACTGGAATTATAATATACCCTTATATCATTATGATTACACTCCATTAAATAAGAAATAGAAATGAAAGTAGCGCTCATGCGAACGTACGGCTTTCCGTCTCCATGAACGGTGCATTTCATTTCTTACCTCTAAATGTTATGTACTATAATAAATACATGTATATGATGGATATATAATAAATATATGATATCCAAATCATGAATATCATTCTGGATATAATGAACCAATTCCCACATAAACAACATGTAATTGTAAGAATTCCATTCTTGACTTAAGTTCCAAATACCAACAAAACGAAATTTATTAAATTAAATGATTACATAGCGTTTATAACACGGAGATAATTTATATCAAAGGAATAATAAAAATTAAGAAGGTTCATAAGAAAGTATAAATTAAATTTATTTTATTATTCAGGAGATTAAAGTGCAATCGAGTCACGTCGGACATGAGGTAAGGGACACCGTCTCAATCTACTTTCATTGAGGCATATTTTGTTTTTTACAGAACTTTATTTTATTCAATTTATAAACCTCTTTTAATTTTACATTTATTCAAAAGGAATTGTTTTATGCCAAGAATTTACAAAACGAAAAGAGGGAATATTTTTTTCGTACATAGGCGGCGATAATGACTTTTCTACCACCTTGAACATTATTTTAGTTTCAGGTTCCTCTACAAGCCATAAATTTTTTGAATGGAAAATAAATACCATCGTTTACTTTTCTTTTATTTTGGTATTGAACATGGTTTTCAAAATGTTTTTATATCAATGTGTTGTATTGATATCTTGTGATTGAAAAGTGGAAATGTTATATTTCCTTTATGCATGTTTTATGTGATACAATTATTTTGTGGTTCTTGGGAACTGTTATGAAGACGGGTGGTTCTGTGATAAACTAAGGGCAGGTGAGCCCGATATAGCTCTTGAATGCATTGGGTAATGTGAATGATTTAAATGGTAAGGATTCTCTAAAGGGATTTAGGGAATATACTGTGATGGGTACTCCAAACGTAACCATGAGGGTTACTCCCTACGTAAAAATGTTATGAAAGCCTCAAGTTACCTTTATATCTTATGATTTATATGTTTTATTCATGATTTTATGAGGTGTGTGATTATGTTTTATGAGTAAAGTATGACTCCATGCATGCACTAATGTTTTCATTTCATACTTTTATAATTCTCACTGATCTTTTTATGCTCATCCCATTTTTTTGAATTGTTTTTCACAGGTCAAGGGAAAGGTACATAATGTGATAATAGTGTCATGAAAAATCCTTGTTTTATTTTAAATGTGATTTCATTTATGGAAAAATGAGTACTATGTTTTATGTAACCACATTGTTTAAATGTGTAATGTAATGCATGTTTTATGATCTAATTCTCTGAAACTCTAAACCTGATAAGATTCTCAACGTGTATTCTTGAAGTAACTCAAGACTAAGTAATGTCTATGGTTGGGGCCTTATAGTTGTTATCCGAGGTTGGTTTAGATAACATTAGGAGTTAGAATTATATTAAATGCTAATACAAAAAATATTTTCTTATTTTCAAATTTAAATGATATAGCATTTGAAGATTACCATGTTGCTTCATCTAAGACATGTTTTTTCAGAATGGTTTTCCGTAGTGGAAATAGGGAAGCAGTGCTAGGAAGGCATATAGAATGAATGAACTTCTGAATCATCATCCTGAGATGGTCAGAATTGGAACTGAATAGTTTGTTGCAGTAATGGCGCAGTTGACTCAAGAAATAAATTGTGGTGGTATCCATGCATGAGATCAGACAGATCAACCGTAGAGGAACATGTCAGTGGTGGAACATTTCATGAGGCAACATCCCCCATCATACAAGGGATCATCTGACCCAGTTCTAGCTGAAGGGTGGATTAAAGCACTAAAGGAAATTTTTGATTTCATGGGGTGTTCACACAATAAAAAGGTTAGTCTTGTAATTTACATCATAGAGGGTGAAGCAGATCAGTGGTGGTCAATGGTTAAAAATATCAGGGACGCTGATGATATTTATGCTCTCGAATGGGATGAATTCAAATGTATGTTTCTTGAGAAGTATTTTCTTAAGGCTGTTTGACATAGGATGGGAAAAAAATTCTTGGAATTGAGGAAAGAGGAACACTTAGTGGATGCCTATGAAGATAGGTTCACTCGATTGGGAAGGTATGATCCAAATTTTATCTGAGACCTTGATAGTAAAATCAATCATTATTACTAATTATTAAAGCCAATATATCGAAGGGATTTAGCTTCTCGCGAGTTCAAGAGTTATGAAAAGATGTTTGATGCGCTGAGAAGGTATAAATGGATATTTCTGATGATCATGTGTTCTATAACAACTAGCAGAAGAAGAGACCGAGGTGGCAGAAGAAAGGAAAGAATTATTCAAAAATGTCTGATGGTAAGAAAAATAAGTTTCCAGTTTGTGATAAATGTGGTAAAAGGTATGATGGGTAATGTCTTCTGAATTCTGGAAAGTGATACTAATGTGGTATGATGGGACATAAGGCTCGTGATTGCACTGAAAAATATCAGGGTGATGGTAAGACCAAATTTATTTATAGTTAGTGAAATGTTTTAAGTGCAATGAGATGGGTCACTATGCAAATGAGTGTCCGACAAAGAGTTAGAGTTATGAGAAGTAGTTATACTACATGCAGAAAGGGGTATTGAAATCCATTGCAACTACTTCAATTGATGTCATGCCATCAAATTATGTTTTATCAGGTACTTTGTTTGTTTTTTTAGAGTATTTCAGTGTGTTGTTTGATTTTGGGTCTACACATTCATTCATCTATGAGAACTTTTCTAGTAAAATGGAAATACCATCTCAAGAAATGACTCTTGAACTTGTGGTAAAAACACCTGGGGGAAATGTTGAGGCAAAAAGAATTTATAAGAATCTTCATATCATTATCTGTGGACAGAACCTACTTGGAAACCTTATTGTTTTACCTCTAATAGAGTGTGATGTTATCCTGGGTATGGATTGGCTCTCTATTTACCATGATAAGATTGATTGTAAAGATAAATATGTTTAATTTTAGAAAGACTTTCAGTTTGTGTACAAGAATTAATCCTTATTTTTTATAACATATCAAGAGGCCGAGAAACATGTAAAAGATGTAAATGAATGTTACCTTGCACATATCGTTGAAAACAAGGGAACTATTCAGATTAATGAAGTGCCAGTGGTAAATGAGTATCCTGATGTTTTTCCTGATGATTTTCCTGGAATAATACCAGATCAGGAAGTTGAATTTATTGTTGAATTAGTTCCTGATGCTAATCCCATTTCAAATCCCCCTTATCGAAGGGATCAAACTGAACTTTTAGAGTTGAAGGAGAAATTGCATGATTTATTAGAGAAAGGTTTCATTCGACCTAGCGCATCACCATGGGGTGCTCCTATTTTATTTTTTAAAAAGAATGATGGTTCTAGGAGACATTTCATTGATTATAGAGCCTTGAATAATACCAATATTAAGAACAAGTATCCTTTGCCTCAAATAGATGATTTGTTTGATCAGCTTCAGGGAGCTCAGTTTTTTTCAAAGATTGACCTGAGATCTGTGTACCATCAGTTGAAGGTAAAGGAAGAAGATATTCTGAAGACCACGTTTCGAAAAAGATATGGCCATTATGAATTTTTAGTAATGCCTTTTGAGATAACCAATGCACCTAATGTATTCATGGACCTTATGAATAGAATTTTCCAGGAGTTCTTGGATATGTTTGTGGTTGTTTTCATTGATGATATTTTTGTGTTTTCTAAAAGTAAAGAGGAGCATGAAAGACATTTAAGGGTTATTTTTTAAACCCTAAAATAAAAGAAATTTTATGGGAAATTCAGAATGTGTGATTTTTGGTTGCAACAAATTTCTTTCCTTGGTCACATTGTTTCTAAAGATGGGATAACTATTGATCCCGCAAAAACAAAGGTTGTTGAAGAACGTCCAAGACCCACAAATGTAACTGAGATTTGTAGCTTCCTTGGTTTAGCAGTATATTACTGAAGCTTTGATATAATTTTTTCACGGTTATCTTGTCCAATGACTAACCTAACTCGGAAGGGTGTTAAGTTTATCTGGACAAAAGAATGTGATGATTGTTTTCAAGAACTGAAATGAAGATTGGCGAATGATCCAGTTTTGGCACTACCTTCCAGGAATGTTGAGTTTGTTATCTACAATGATGCTTCATTGAAAGGACTTAGTTGCGTTCTAATGAAGAATGATCAAGTAATGCTTCTGCTTCACGACAGTTGAAAACTCATGAGGTAAATTACCCTACACGTGATTTGGAATTAGCTGTTGTTGTTTTCGCTTTAAAATTTTGGAGGCATCATTTTTATGGAGTAAAGTGTGAAATCTATACTGATCACAAAATTTTAAAGTATATATTCACTTAGAAATAATTGAACATGAGAGATAGGGTATGGTTATAATTAATCAAGGATTATGATTGTAAAATTCATTACCATCCAGGAAAAGCAAATAATGTGACTGATGCTTTGAGTCAAAAAAGTAATGCTTCATTAACAATGTTGTATTGGGAACGTGATCCTTTGGTTATGGATTTGATGAACATTGGCATATAAGTTTTTGGTGTAGAAAGTTATTCTATTTTGTTTCAGGTATCAGTGAGATCATCTCTATCAGATAGAATTAAGAAAGCACAGAAGTAAGACAGCGAGTTGCAGAGAAAGGTAAAGCTAGTTCAGAAGGGTAAGTTTCCTGAATTTAACATTTTTAATGATTGAGTTCTGAGATTTTGGAAGAGATTGTGTGTGCCTTGTGATTCACATTTGAAGAGAGAGTTTTTATGTGAAGCTCATAGTTCTCCGTTTTCAGTTTATCCAGGCAGTACTAATATGTATATAGATCTTTGGGAGTATTACTGGTGGGACAGAATGAAAAGGGATATTGCTGATTTTATTGTAAAGTGTTTGACTTGTCAATAGGTAAAAGCAGATTGGGCATAACTGAAATGGATATTTCAGTCTTTACGAGTACCAGAGTGGAAATGGGAGAATATATCCATGGACTTCATTGTGGGATTGACAAAGACACCTCGAGGTAATAATGAAATCTGGGTTATTGTTGATCGCTTGACTAAATCTGCTCATTTACAAACTATACGAGATACTTTTTACCTATATCAACTTTCCCATTTGTATCTTAAATAGATAGTCAGGTTACATGGTGTTACCCTATCCATTGTATCTGATCGTGATCCTAGGTTTAATTCTAACTATTGGAAAGGCCTTCAGAAGTTGTTGGGTACTAAATTAAATTTTAGTATAGCTTTTCATCCTCAATCAGATGGGAATTCAGAAAGAAAGATTCAAACTTTGGAGGATATGCTACGTGCTTTTTCAATGGATTATCAGGGAATTTGAGACCAACATCTTTATTTGGTTGAGATTTCGTATAATAACAGTTTTCATTCCAGTATACAGATGGATCCATTTGAGTAATAATATGGTAAATGGTGTCGAACTCCACATTTCTTGGGATGAAGTGAGTGAAAGAAATCAGATGGGACCAGAATTTGTAGAAGAGATGGCAGAAAAAGTTTAGTTGATTCAGAGACACATGAGAACAACACAGAGCAGGCAGAAGATTTATGAAGATAACTGGAGAAGGGATCTATCTTTCGAGGTTGGTGATCATGTTTTTCTAAAAGTTTCACCATGGAAAAGTGTGATGTGATTCGGAAAGAAAGGAAAGCTATGTCCAAGGTTCATTGGACCATATGAAATTCTAGATAAAGTTGTATCAGTTGCTTACCGCCTGGATTTACATCCAATTTTATCTCAAGTACACAATGTTTTTCATGTTTCGATGTTGAGAAAGTATATGCCAGATCCATCTCATGTTTTGAGCCTAGAGGTAGTTCAGTTGGAAGATAATCTCTCTTATGAAGAACAACCAGACCAGATTCTTGACCGAAGAGAGAAAGTGTTGTGAAATAAGGTAATTCACCAGGTAATGGTTTTTTGGAAAAACCATATGGTTGAAGAGGCAACGTGGTAATCAGAAAATGATATGAGGGATAAATACCCCAACTTATTTTGATATGTGAATAAAATTGTGAGGATGCAATTCCCAAAAGGGGGGAAGGATGTAACATCCCATGTAAATAAAGAATAAAACATTTTCCTATTTATTAATATTCATGTATTAAAAATTAATTTTACTTTAAAGGGGTCTCTATGTTCAATAGTGTACCTAATACGCAACAAATAGTTTCCTTGAAATCTTACGTTGCACACTAGTAATAAAATAATATTATTTCAAATGGTACTTAACACGTAGCCGTTGTATTGGCGGGAATGTATATAAATAACTAAAATATGATTATATATGTTTGTTCAATGTTTTTACATTTATCTAATAATGGATAAAGGCTTAAAATATGAAAATAATTCAATTTTAGGCATAAATACCCTAATATTCACTAAAAGGTCGAACTATCACCTTTTGATGGAGAAACCTCTTTAAATATAGTTTTGGTCACTCTTATACATTATATTGGACAAAATAGAATTCTTCTTTAGAATCGGGACATCAAAATTTACTTTTTGTAAATTTTTTGTATTTTTCAGATGAAGTTCATTTTTTTAATGAATAGTGAAAAATGATGAATTTTAATTCAAAAACACTTTTTAATATAATTTATTTATATGATTAGATTATCTTTTTAATTGGTTTTAAAGTGAAATTAGAATATATTTTTACCACTTAATCCAATATTGGTCTTTGGAAATAATTTTACTTTGAAATTGGACTTAAACTATTGTCAATCATTTGATATCAATTATTTCATAAAACACTCTATTTTTTCTGACAGCGGGAATAAATTATTAAATTAATTAATATAACTTATATGATTTGAATTTTTTAAAATAGACATCATTTTTGAATTCGGAATATCAAATATAGCTTAGGGTGATGTTTTGGTATTTTTCTGAAAAACATCAATTTTTAATGAATAGTGAAACCACTAAGTGGTACATAAAAAATGGATTTTTCATTTAAATGAAATTTTACCACCTATGTGTTTTGAATTTAAAAAATTCAACATACATTGTTGTCATTAATAAGTAAAAATTGGTTCAATGGGATTAAAATAATTATTTTGGTGAATAGTAACTTTTAAGTGTTTAATCGAGATTATAGGTAATTAGTGTAATTTAAGGTAAAAATAATGTTTTAATAATATTAAATCACCTTGACACATGTCCTACCATTATTGGATGTGTCATGGGCGACCATGAAAATCCATGGGTGAACTTGGGTACCCCATGGATCAACTTTGGTAGGAAAATGACATTAATAACTTTTTATTTAATATTAAAATGAAAATGTCACAAACATGTGTTGTTTTACTAAAACAATTTTTACGTGGGTTTATACAAGTCATGTTTTTAACTATAAATATTTATTAGAAATATAAAAATATTTCCTACATCATGATATTTTTTTATAATTTTCAGACATTAAATAAATTAAACTATTTATGACACCATGATGATGCAGCGATTACCTCATAATTTAACGATGTAAATAAAATGAAATGATAATATAAAATCTAAGACATAAAGTTGTGAAAAACCTATTGTATGGATGGATTTAGAACTCTTATCCCCTTATCCTAGAAATATATAATTTTGGGACCTTTAAAATCCAAAAATCATTCTATAATAACGTAACCTTTAATAACTATCCATCAGTACCCCTCCTCTCCTCTTATAAAAGGTCCCCACCTCTACCACCATACCCACACCTCTCAAGACATTGGCTCGTCCATCCCCTTCCCATGTTGTCTCTCCAACTCCCTCTATTACTCCTATAAGCCTCACGTTTGGAAGAAGTCTTTCCAAGGAAGCCTTTGAGATCAAATCAAAAAAGAGTTACCCGATTTAAAGGTAGTGTCTTCTCTTGTCTTCTTGTGTTTTATTTTTCTTCTCCAACCCCCTAAACACTTTCTATTCCTTTCTTTTGTAACAAAACCAGTATCTTCTGTATAATAGGATGTCTTTATGTGAAGGATTCGATTTACACTTACACACACCTTCGTCTAATGGTTAAAGAACATAATATTTTTGTGGATGGCGAATTTCTGCCTCACAAAACGACGATTGTTCAATATAATTTTAACACCTTTCATGGTGGACATTAAGATGTCACTATATTTATATATGATATATATTATGTTTATGTTTTCCTTATTCTTCTTTATTTTTCATTTGTGTCATACCGTTATGGTTTCCATTGAGGGTAAATGGGATAATTTAATTTTAGAAAGTGCGGACTACCTCCCCCTCAAAGTGATTTGATTCATTAATACCATATGTGGGACGTATAAAGGATGGAGTTAATGTTATTATATATGATGTTGTACTGGAATTATAATATTCCCTTATATCATTACGATTTCACTCCATTAAATAAGAAATAGAAATGAAAGTAGTGATCATGCGTACGTATGGCTTACCGTCTCTATGAACGGTGCATTTCATTTCTTACCTCTAAATGTTATGTACTATTATAAATACATGTATATGATGGATATATATTAAATATATGATATCCAAATCATTAATATCATTCTGGATATACTGAAACATTTACCACATAAACAACATGTAATTTTAAGAAGTCCATTTTTGACTTAAGTACCAAATATCAAAAAAACAATATTTTTTAAATTAAATGATTCCAAAACTTTTATAACATGGAAATAAGTTATATAAGAGGAAAAATAAACTTGAAAAAGGTTCTTAAGAAAGTATAAATTTTCTTAAGTTTATTATTCAAAAGACTAAAGAGCAATCGAGTCATGTTGGACACGAGGTAAGGGACATCGTCTCAATCTCCTTTCATTGAAGCATATTTGGTTTTATACACAACATTATTTTATATGGTGTATAAACCCCTTTGACTTTTACATTTATTAAAAAGGAATATTTTTATAAGAAGCATTTACTAAATGACAAAATGGAATTTCTTTTTGTCGTACGTATGCGGTGACAATGACTTCTCCGCCGCCCTGACCATTATTTGAGTTTCGGCTTCCTATACAAGCCATAACTTTTTTTGAATGAAAAATAAATACCATGTTTTACTTTTCTTTTATTTTGGTATTGAAAATGGTTTTCATAATGTTTTTATATCAATGTGTTGTATTGATATATTGTGATTGAAAAGTGTAAATGTTATGTTTCCTTTATGCATGTTTTATTTGATACGATTATGTTATGGTTATTGGGCATTGTTATGAAGAAGGATGGTTCCGTGATAAACTAAGGGTGGGTGAGCCCGATATAGCTCTCCAATTCATCGGGTAACGCGAAGTAGTTAAACGTTATGGTTTCTCCGATGCGATTTAGGGAATATACATTGATGGGTATTCATGTAACCATGAGGGTTACTCCCTACGTAAGAATGTTATGAATTCTTCATGTTACCTTTATGTCCTATGATTTATATGATTTATTCATGATTATATAATGTATGTGATTATTTTTTATGAGTAAAGTATGACTCCATGCATGGAATAATGTTTTCATTTCGTACTTTTATATCCCTTACTGAGCTTTTTATGCTCATCCAATGTTTTTGAAATGTATTTCACAGGTCAAGGGAATGGTACATGATGTGATGATAGTGTTAAGAAAGAATCCATGTTTAGTTTTAAATATGATTCTGTTGATGGGAAAAATGAGTACTATCTTTTATGTAACCACTTTGTTTAAATGTGGAATGTGATGCATGTTTTATGATCTAATTCTCTAAAACTCTAAACCTGAAAAGATCTTCAATGTGTATTCTTAATGTAACTCAAGATTAAGTAATTTTTAAGGTTTGGTCCTTATAATAGGGGTTTCTATGTTCAATGGTGTACCCCATGCGCAACAACGAGTTTCTTTGAAATCATATGTTGCACACAAATAAAATAATATTATTATTTTAAATGATCGTTAACGCCTAGCCGTTGTATTGGAAGGAATGAATAGAGATGACTAAAATATGATTATAAATGTTTTTTAAATGTTTTTATAGTTATCCAATAAAAGTAAGCGGCTTAAAATGTGAATGAATCTAATTTTAAGCATAAATACTCTATTATTTTTAAAAGGTCTCTTTACCACGTTTTGATGGTGATCCATCATTAAAGATAGTTTTGGTCACTATTATATGTTCTATTTTACAAAATAATATTATTTTTTAGATTCGGGACATCAAAATTTACATTGGGTAATTTTTTGGTATTTTTCTCATAAAATTCATTTTCTTAAATAGTGAAAAATACTGTATTTTAATTCAAAATTTCCTTTTAATATAATTTATTTATATGGTTAGATTATCTTTTTAATTGGTTTTAAAGTGAAATTAGGTTATATTTTTACCAGATAATCCAATTTTGGTCATAGTAATTAATTTCACCTTGAAATTGGATATAAATAATTTTCAATCTTTTGATAGTTATTGTATCTTAAAAACACACTACTTGTTTTGACAACGAGAAATAATTTTAAATTAAATAATGAGACATCTATGTTTTTAATTTGAAAATATAGGTATCAATTTTGAATTATAAATATCAAATATATCTTAGGCTGAATTTTTTGTTTTTTCTAAAAAAACATCAGTTTTCGATGAATAGTGAATCCACTTAGTAGTAGTTAAAAAACAGAATTTTTCATTTAAATGAACTTTTATTGTTTTTGTGAATTGAATTTAAAAAATCCTACATAAATGGTTGTTATTAGTAAGTAGAATTTGGTTAAATAAGATGAAAATAATTTTTTGTGAATAGTATCATTTGACTTTTATTTACCACAGTTATTTGTAAATAGTGAAATTCAAGGTACAAAAGAATATTACAATGATACAAAATTACCTTAACACTTGTCCCAAACTTATTGGTTGAGTAATTTACAACAATGGGCATATTTGGGTCGATTTTGGGACCACCATGGAGCCACATGGAAGTGATAATGAAACTTTAGATTAATTAATTTAAAGTAATGACAAAAATGACACAAACAAATATATTTTAGTAATGTAATTTTTAAATAGGATAATATAAGCTATATTTTAGACTATAAATATTGTTTAAAAAAAATATTTCCTACATCATGGTAATTTTTTATAATTTTTAGAAATCATATAAATTAAATCATTTATGACACAATAATGATGAAGTATTTACCTCATTAATTGATGATTTAAGTAAATATGATTATAAATACTAAAATAACATACAAAACCTGCCCAATTCTCATTGGATTAAATTATTTCGTCCATTATTCTTCTAATAGTTGACATTAATTAGTATTTTACCTTTAGAAACCGAATATCATTATATAATAAAATAACATTTTCACACTTCTTTAAAGATCCCATCCTCCCCATTATAAAAAGCCCTTGCTTCTCACTAATTCCCCACATCCCTAAAGACCTTTGGCTCATCCAAAACCCACCAAAATAATATCTCAAGATCCCTCTCTTCCATCTAGAATCATTACCTTAGGTATAAGTCACTTCAAGAAGTCCTTTTGGTTCAAACCAAAGGGAGTTACCCAAATTAATGATAACTGTATCACTTAACTTATTTTCTTTTATTTTACTACTCCAACCACTAAAATATTTATATTCCTTTATTTTATGTCAAAACAAGTATCCTCAATATACTATGATGTTTTTTTGGAAGGATTCAAACTACACACACACAAACCTCCATCTGTTGGGTGAAGAACATATTGTTTCTGTGGATGGAAAACTAACACCTCACGAAAGGATGATTGTTAGATTATCTCCTATCACATATCATTGTTGAAATTAATATGGAACTCTATTTATATATTATATATATTATGTTTATGTATTTTTATACTTCTTTATTTTCCGTTTATATCAAACCTTTATTATTTCCATTTTGGGTAAACGGGATAATTTCATTTGAGGAAGTACAGATTAACGCCCCCTCAAAGTGATATGAATCGTTAATGCCATATGTGGGACATATATAATATGGAGTTAATAATATAATATATGATATTATACTAGAATTATAATTTACCAATGTTTCATTATCTTTTAATTCCATGAAAATATGAAATAGAAATAAAAGCAGCGTTCATGCGTACGTACGACTTACCATCTCAATGAACTGTGCATTTTATTTCTTATCTTCAAATTACATGTTCTATTATAAATACATATATATACTGGATATATATGATATATATGATATATATATAATGAATATCATTATGAAGAAAATTTACTATCGACCACATGGATAACTTGTTAATATAAGGTGTTAATTTTTTACTCATGTGCCAAATATCGCCAAAAAGACCGTTATTAACTTAAAAGATTGAATAATGTCTATAACATGGTAATAAATGACATAAAAATAATAATTATAAACTTGAAAATGTCTCTTTAGCAAGTAGAAATTAACTTTAGTGTATTATTCAAGAGATTATTGGACAAACAGGTCAAGTCGGACATGAGTTAAGGGAACTTCTTATCCGAATTTCCTTTCATTGGGTTAGTCTCCAAATTTTAAATTATGTTGTGATATGATTATTTAAAAATTAACTTTTGATGTCCTATCTTGTAATTTTACATTACTTATGTGTACCTATAGGGAATACACATAATTGGTCTATTTTATTTAAAAAATGATCTCGGTAAGGGACTTCGTCTCAATCTACTTTCATTTAGGAAAATTTTGTTTTAAAACATGACTTTATTTTATAATCTGTATAAAGACATTTTACATTCATTTAATTAAAATGGAATCTTTTTATATGAGGAAATTTACTAAATGACAAAAATGAATGTTTCTTTTTAACGTAAGTGGGGACACCGACCTTTCCTCCAACATGAGTATTATTTGATCTTTGGCTTCCATAAAAAGTTGTAGTGTTTTTTTAGGAAAATAAATACTATATACCCTTTGTACGTATTTTGGTATGGAAAATGGTTTTGATAAATAGTATATTATTTCAATATCTTCAAATGATATATTTTTATTGAAATGTGGAAATGTTAAATTTATATTATGCTTGTTTTAAGTGTTATGTTTCTTGGGAATTGTTTATGTATATGGGTGGTTTCATGATAAATCAAGGGTAGTTGAGCACGTGATATGTAGAGACCCGAAGATTAACGTACATGGACATTACATTACTTTTGCGGAATACTTAGTACATAACAAAAAAACACACACAAGGATCGTAATAGTTTAGTGTCTTTGGAAACTATGAATATAATCTTCTAATCCTAGTGAAAGATCTTCAACATCTCCCATAAAGATCTTCTTTTTTTTATACCTAAAACCTTTCTTTATATCCTGGGGAAAAGAAAACATAAAAGGGTGAGCTCAAATGCTCAGTAAGGGTAAATAAAAGAAATATCAATCACATCATATACATAAGCACATAACTTTTGGAAATCTTCACCTGTAAAAGAGATCATAATTTCATAACTTGGGATAACTCATGGCAGTGAAATGTAATCACAATAATCAAAACATAAAACATTAAACTTTGTGGAATTCACACATAATCATAGAGAATCATTTTTTATTAGTCAAGACTCATTTCCAAGACTATCTTAGTGGACAAAGTCCCTTTCTGAACCGAGCCACCCTCGTTTCAGTCCTGTTTCACTGAACTGGTATAACCTACCATTCCACCCATGTCTATCTCATGAGATATAAAATCTTTACCCAATGCATTGGAGAGAGATATAAGTCCCACCCATATAATAATGATACCATTCTTATGTGTGCCAGAAAATCATAAATCATACATCATTGCATAACCCATGTAATACAAATGGGAATCTTAAACAACATGACATCATAAAACAATTCATATAAGATAAAGGAATTCATAAAAATAATTCCATCACAACATAATCAAATCAATGTAATAATAGGGATAAAAACAGAACTATTTATTATCTTAGATGGAAAATAATTTTGATAAAACACCTGAACTCCATTTTTGTGGAAAATATCCTTTCTTCTTAAATTTTTTTTTCCTTTCTTAACATTTCATACAACTTTAAACTAAAAGAAGTTGATTAAAAATAAACTTCAAAACATGTAAAGAAATATTCTTGTAAATAATGTTTTAAAAATCCATTCATGCCGTATAAAAAAACATTCTTCGTAGTTTTGTCAGAAAAGTCAAAAAGTACCTCGTACGAAAAACGACAAAAGATTCCTTTCATATCTTTTACTAAAAACTCACCGAAGGGTAAAATTGGATTTAAAAAGTTGTAGTTGGATGGAAATAATATTACATTTTGAGGAAACTTGGATGTGGATGATAAAATACACCCCAATAAATTTCAAAGTATAAACAATCTCAGATAGAAATGAGATTGTGATATTTCCCTTACCTTAGGTCCGATATGCTTCGTAAGTGTCCGAACCTCCTGTATAATGATTTAAATAATGTTATTGACTTATTCCAGAATCATATGCATTGTTATGATATCATATATGGTTCACTTATGACTTTATATTACCCGTTCTTTTGTAAATTCGATGTTAATGAAGCATTTTGGGTAAAATCGTTTCATTTATCGTAGGTGTTTGGACTTGTTGTTCTTGACATTATTATTACTTATATCATGATTTAATTACTTCCAGAATATAAAACATGATTTATATATCATATATATTCAGTATATATATATATAATAAATAGATAAATGAAATGAAACACACCGTTCATGGAGACGGTAGTCCGTACGTACGCATGAACGCTGTTTTCCTTTCTGTATTGTCTTGAATGGAAGTAAGTAGATATATATATACATATATACTTAAATCCAGTTGATTTAACATGTCATATATTTCATTATTATTCATTATATAAACTTTATAATCATTCATGAATGGTTAATGTGGAGAATGAATCTCATCGCATCGTGGAGACGGTAGTCCGTACGTACGCACGAGCGATGATATCGTTCCCATGATTGTGAAATTGTGTTCAAGTGAATGTATAATATTTCAGTATCAATATCACATTATAATAATCATATATAGTTACTCATTACACCATTATAACCATCCAATTAAGGTGGTGGCAGAAAATAGATTACTACACGGCGTGGAGACGATATTCCGTACGTACGCACACACAGTGATTTCCTTTTTCCATAGGATGGATAGAAGGTTAATTAGAGTTGTATCATATTTATAATAACATATCAGTATATAATAAATACTGATGTTATTACTTTATCATGAAACAACTAAAGAATAAGAAGTTGAAGAAGAAAGAAATTGAAAAAGATCGGTAATGGATATTACCTCTTTTTGACGCACCTTTTCTTATCCTCCACTTAAAGAACTAAGGATGGTCTTTGAAGAATACCAGGACCTCTAGGATTATACTAGGGAAGTGGAGAAGAGATTTTGGCAGGGGTTGGCCGAGCTTGAATGCTCAAATTGGTGTGAGGAGGAGAGGGAGGAGGTGCCCTTTTATAAGGGAGGAGAGGGGCACCTTTGGAATAACAAAACATATTATTTTATTATAAAGTCAAGTTCGGTTTTAAATAGCTCAAAATAGATTTATATCGAGGATAAGGTGGGTATGGGTCTAAATACTCTCATCCAATAGAATTTATACAAGTTTAGGTTATTATTTTAAACTTATCATTTAGATTCAACTTTATGTTAGATAATTTAACTTTTACCGTGTCTTCTTGTTTTCTTACACTATAAGGTTAATAAACGTACTATAAGAAGTCAAACGGACCCCAAATTGTTTATTATTAATATATATAACTTTATCTAAGTCATTTGGCCGACCCTTAGATTTTTAGGAATAAAATAACAATTAATAATATAATATTTGTTTTAAAAACTATTTTTTGTCAATTTTGACACTATTTAGGAATTGATTTTTGTGAAAATCATAACCGAATGATAAGTTCGAAAAAAGTTAATTAGATCAATAAAAACATGTCATATTAACCTAGAAAATTAGTTTAATTCATAAAAAGTCTTAAATTACATTTATTTTGGTATTTATAACATCAATTATGTGAATATTTCATTAATAAGATAATTACTGCATCATCATTGTGTCATAGATAAATTTGATTATTTTATGTCTAAAAATTACAAATAAAATACCATTATGTATGAAATCTTTTTATATTTCTAATGAATATTTAAAATCGAATTTATCTTATGTATAACCCTATATTGAAAATGTTTTAGTAAATAAACATTGATTTTAACTCTTTTAACCCTTCTTTAAATAAATTAATAATAAATGTCCTAATCTAATCCAAGTGGGCCTAAATGGTCATATTTTATTCCTAAGGTTGTTTTTGGTCGAATTAAACTTGTCCAATAGAATTAGGACATGTGTTAGGGTAATAATAATATCATTACTACACTTAATTACCCTATTTACTTTTAACCGTGGTAAAAAAATGTAAAAAGTTACTATTCACCAAAAAAATTTATTTTCATCTTATTGAACCAAATTTTACATACTGACATCAACCGTGTCTCTAGGATTTTTGAAATTCCACTCACAGAAGCGGTAAAATTAAGTTTTATGAACAATTCAGTTTTTTTTAACTACCACTTAGTGGTTTCACTATTCATCAAAAATTGAAGGTTTTCAGAAAAATACCAAAAATTAGGCCTAAGCTATATCTGATATTATGAACTCAAAAATGATTTCTATTTTACCAAATTCAAAACATATCAGTTGCATTAATTAATTTAAAAATTAATTCCCATCATCAAAAAAATAGCGTGTTCTTAAGAGATAATAACTATCAAAAGATTGAAACTTGTTTATGTCTGGTTTAAATGTGAAATTACATCCAATGACCAAAATTTTATTAAATTGTAAAAATATATTCTAAATATACTTTAAAACCACTCAAATTAATAATTTATCACTATCAATTATTTCGATTGAAAAAGTTGTTTTTAATTAAAATTTAGTAATTTTAACTATTCATCAAAATATGAAAGTTATCCGAAAGTCACCAAAATTTCACCCTAAGCTAATTTCGATATTCTGAATCCAAAAATGAAGTCCATTTTGAAAAATAAAATTTACAAAATTTCAAAAAGGGGTTATTACTATTCATAACGGCTAGTTTTAATAATATTTTAATAGCATATCAGTGTTTCGGGAAACTCAGTATTGCGTACTACACACGCTATCGAAGAAGGTCCCGATTGTGTGTAATGAATGGCAAGTCAAGGATGCATGTTGTGCAAGATCCTTTCGGTGTAGAATACAACACAAGACATTAATGAGATTAAAAAGAATATTTTTCATAAAATCTCAGGGTGTTACATTCTACCCCCCTTAAAATGAATTTCTCCCTCAAAATTCGCCGAGGTTATAAATGGTTTACTATTCGAAAGTTTCTTTAATCGAAACCCACATCGTAAAAATGAATACCAAAACCAATATTTAGAAACAAAAGTATGAAACGTAATGGTTACCCAAATAAATTAATCACTGGGTTTCCACATAGGTGAAAATATGGATATGGAAGAGAAATATAACCATCATGTTCTGATGGAGAGTGGTAGAGAACATGGCTATGGAAAAGCCAACAATCACAAATCCATAAATTTTTTACGATCTAAGGTACCATCTGATTAATCAGATACAAGAGCACTAGGACAACATTTTTGGTTTTCAAGATCGTTTCCCTAAAGTTGAAGAATTTGAATTAGAATAAATACTTACTTTATTTTGGTACAATTTCACTATTGTTCGTGCCTTGAAATATTTCCACTTCATCTCTTAAATAAATGAAGTTGAATTTGTTATTCGTGTAGTATTAGCAGATCATGTGATAGAATGATGGGTCATTCAATCTCTCTCAAACAAAGGTTAGCAAAAGTTATTAAATATACATAAGTCATTCTATAGTGAGATTAATCATATATGGTTCCTGAAATGGACTTATACTTCATATATCATACTTTTTAATATCATTAAACTAGTTTCTACTAAACAGGGACTTCCTGTAGGTCAGTGGTAGGCAATAAAGGCCAGTCACACTTCAGTTGTGGGTTCATTTCCCACAGCCTTGTCCGAAGCGATGGGCTGTCGCCCGTCCTGCAGGTTGTCCTTTTTCAAAAACTATATTACTATAAAATCCTATCAATAATATCGAAAAAACTTTTATCCTTAAACAATAATAACTTATGTCCAACATAATCCATTCCAATCTTTAGGGTTATCTATAATACTGTAGTCCACTCTCATAACATAGTGAAAATGATTACCAGAGATTTAATACCATCATTGATCCCCATATATCATAAGATATGTTTTGTTGGTCACATTCCAAACATTCAAAGTCCTTAATCATGTATTCTCTTGAATACCCATTGAACCTTAGTGAAAAAATGAATTCAGTTAAAAGATAACACCTTCCACATACCAAAATCCTCAAAATTCTATATTCTCAAACCATGATATCACTTAGTACTTATATCAATCATGAGCTCGTGAATACTATTAAACATTTCATTTTCTCATTTTCCCTTCATTATGCGCATATCATCTTATTTCCAAAAATATCTCAATCACTTTGAATACCACATTAGACCAATACATAAATATTCCAATACTCCATGATACAACATTATTTTGGAATCCCATTACATAAACACTTAATCATTCCACCACATCGTTGTCATATTCAACATCGCCAATAGTGATTGCATGTGACTTCCCTTTGTCCTTTTCCTTAAGTGGTTGCTCATGTTGATCATCACTAACCCTTGGATTAGGGCATTTATTAGCATAATGCCCCATTTCCTTGCACTTGAATCATTGAAGTGTTGGTGGTGCGTTCTCTGTAGTGTTTGCTTTATACACATCAATAGAAACCCTTTTTCCATTACTTCGACACTCAGCTGCTCGATGACCTTCTTTTCCACACATAAAACATTTTATAGTCCCTTTAATACAATCCCCACCATGCTTCATTCCACACTTTGTGCATAAGGAAACAGTCATCTTCTTTTCACCATTATTCTGAGATTTCTCCTTGAACTCCATCTTTCGTTTCTTTTCAAAACCATGAGATGGATATGTAACACCAACTTCCATTTCTACATTGATAGCACAATGCACAATTTCTTCATAGCTACTAAAGTCTCTTATAGATAATTCCATTTGAAGACTTGGTTTTAAGCCATTGAAAAATCAATCAACTTTACTTTCAGGTTGGATGATAATGCCAGATGCATACCTTGCAAGTCTTGAAAAATTCACTTCTTATATACCAACAGATTCATCATCCTTTTTCTTTAGTTCAAGAAACTCCTTCTCCATCTTTGTTCGAAGAATACGAGGGAAGTACTTATTGAAATATATGTTCTTGAACTCGTCCCATTCCATGGATTCAATTTCATCTCTTGGCCTCGTATTCTTGATATGATTCCACCATTGATCAACTTCACCTTCCATACGATATACTGCTAAGATGACTTTATCATGTTTAGAACATTGAAGAACTGAAAATATCTTTTCAGTGGTACTAATCCATTGTTCAGCAACAAGTGGATCGGAAGACCCACTGAAAGAAGGTGGACATTTCCTCATGAAGGACTCAATAGAATATTGTTCCCTTCTCTGCTCATTTGGAAGTCCAGAATGATTCATAGCTTGTGTAAGTATATCAGTAAGATTTTTCACTCCATCTCCCATACCATTTTTTTGTTCAGGAGGAAAATCATTTCATTGACCATTGGGTTGATCAACATGGTTCCTTAGGGTTCCATCCATCGTCTAAAACCCAAAAAGAATAGTGTGAGAGGCAAAAATCATGCTAGGGAAAACAACATAATAAAGGGGGAGTACCTTCAATATCTAATGTCTTAGGATTAATTCTATGATCGTTAGCGTAATTCTAGTACTATAACCTATATGTATACTTAACCTTAGGGACATCCCTAGACATACCTTAGAAATATCTCTAGGGATCTCACTAACGTTTTTGCATCCTAGTTTCCAAAGGTTGACTAAACCTTTCCTCTGATACCAACTGTAGAGACCCGATGCTTAATATACATGGACATTACATTACTTTTGCGGAATAATTAGTATATAAAAAAAACACACACACAAGGATCGTAATAGTTTAGTGTCTTTGGAAACTCGGAATATAATCTTCTAATCCTGGTGAAAGATCTTCAACATCTCCCATAAAGATCTTCTTCTTTTTTATACCTAAAACCTTTCTTTATATCCTGGGGAAAAGAAAACATAAAAGGGTGAGCACAAATGCTCAGTAAGGGTAAACAAAAGAAATATCAATCACATCATATACATAAGCACAAAACTTTTGGAAATCTTAACCTATAAAAGAGATCATAATTTCATAACCTGGGATAACTCATGGCAGAGAAATGTAATCACAATAATCATAACATAAAACATTAAACATTGTGTCATACACACATAATCATAGAGAATCATTTCTTATTAGTCAAGACTCATTGCCAAGACTATCTTAGTGGACAAAGTCCCTTTCAGAACCGATTCACCCTCGTTTCAGTCCTGTTTCACTGAACCGGTAAAACCTACCATTCCAGCCATGTCTATCTCATGAGATATAAAATCATTACCCAATGCATTGGAGGGATATATTGGTCCCACCAATCTCATAATGATACCATTATTATGTGTGCCATAAAATCATAAATCATACATCATTGCATAACCCATGTAATACAAATGGGAATCTTAAACATCATGACATCATAAAACAATTCATATAATATAAAGGAATTCCTAAAAATAATTCCATCACAACATAATAAAATCAATGTAATAATAGGGATAAAAACAGAACTATTTATTATCTTAGATGGAAAATCATTTTGATAAAACACTTGAACTACATTTTTGAGGAAAATATCCTTTCTTCTTAAAAAACATTTTTCCGTTCATAACATGTCATACAACTTTAAACTAAAATAAGTTGATTAAAAATAAACTTGAAAACAATTAAAGGAAGATTCTTGGAAATAATGTTTTAAAAATCCATTCATGCCGTATAAAAAAAACATTCTTCGTACTTTTGTCGGAAAAGTCAAAAAGTACCTCGTACGAAAAACAAAAAAAACATTCCTTTCATATCTTTTACTGAAAACTCACTAAAGGGTAAAATTGGATTTAAACAATTGTAGGTGGATGGAAATAATATTACAGATTGAGGAAACATGGATGTGGATGATAAAATACACCCCAGAAAATTTCAAAGTATAAACAATCTCGGATAGAAATGAGATTGTGATATTTCCCTTACCTTAGGTCAGATATGTTTTGTAAGTGTCCGAACCTCCTGTATAATGATTTAAATAATGTTATTGACTTATTCCAGAATCATACTCATTGTTATGATATCATATATGGTTCACTTATGACTTTATATTACCCATTCTTTTGTAAATTCCATGTTAATGAAGCGTTTTGGGTAAAATCGTTTCATTTATCGTAGGTGTTTGGACTTGTTGTTCTTGACATTATTATTCCTTATATAATGATTTACTTACTTACATATTATAAAACATGATTTATATATCATATATATTCAGTATATATATATAATATATAGATAAATGAAATGAAACACACCGTTCATGGAGACGGTAGTCCGTACGTATGCATGAACGTTGTTTTCCTTTCTTTATTATCTTGAATGGAAGTAAGTAGATATATATACATATATACATAAATCCAGTATATTTAAAATGTTACATATTTCATTATTATTCATTATATATACTTTATAATCATTCATGAATGGTTAATGTGGAGAATGAATCTCAACGCGTCGTGGAGACGGTAGTTCGTACGTACGTACGAGCGATGATATCGTTCTCATGATCGTGAACCTGTGTTGAAGTGTATGCATACTATTTCAGTATCAATATCACTTTATAATAATCATATATAGTTAATAAATACACCATTATACCCATCCAATTAAGGTGGTGGCGGAAAATAGATTACACCACGGCGTGGAGACGGTGTTCCGTACGTACGCACACGCGGTGATTTCCTTTTTCCGTAGGATGGATAGAAGGTTAATTAGAGTTGTTTCATATTTATAATAACGTATCAGTATATAATAAATACTGATGTTATTACTTTATCATGTAACAACTAAAGAATAAGAAGTTGAAGAAAAAAAGAAATTGAAAAAGATCGGTAATGGATATTACCTCTTTTTGACGCGCCTTTTCTTATCCTCCACTTAAAGAACTAAGGATGGTCTTTGAAGAAGACAAATACCTCTAGGATGATACTAGGGAAGTGGAGAAGAGATTTTGGCAGGGGTTTGCCGAGCTTGAATGCTCAAATTGGTGTGAGGAGGAGAGGGAGGAGGTGCCCTTTTATAAGGGAGGAGAGGGGCACCTTTGGAATAACTAAAAATATTATTTTATTATAAAGTCAAGTTCTGTATTAAATAGCTCCAAATTGATTTATTTGTGGGTTAAGGTGGGTATGGGTCGAAATAATCTCATCCAATAGAATTTAGACATGTTTAGGTTATTATATTAAACTTATCATTTAGATTTAACTTTATGTTAGATAATTTAACTTTTACCGTGTCTTCTTGTTTTCTTACACTATAATGATAATAAAATTACTATAAGAATCCAAACGAACCCCAAATTGTTTATTTTTAATATATATAACCTTATATAAGTCATTTGTCCGACCATTAGAGTTTTAGGAATAAAATAACAATTAATAATATAATATTTGTTTTAAAAACTATTTTTTGTCAATTTTGACACTATTTAGCAATTGATTTTTGTGAAAATCATAACAGAATGATAAGTTCGAAAAAAGTTAATTAAATCAATACTATCATGTCATGTTAACCTATAAAATTAGTGTAATTCATAAAAAGTCTTAAATTACATTTATTTTGGTATTTATAACATCAATTATGTCAATATTTCATTAATAAGATAATTACTGCATCATCATTGTGTCATAGATAAATTATTTTATTTTATGTCTAAAAATTACAAATAAAATACCATTATGTAGGAAATCGTTTTAGCTTTCTAATTAATATTTACAATAGAATATATCGTATGTATAACCCTATATTAATAATGTTTTAGTAAATAAACTTTGATTTTAACTCTTTTAACCCTTCTTTAAATAAATTAATAATAAATGTCCTAATCTAATCCATGTGGGCCTAAATGGTCATATTTTATTCCTAAGTTTGTTTTGGGCGAATTACACTTGTCCAATATAATTAGGACATGTGTTAGGGTAATAATAATATCATTTCTACCCTCAATTACCCTATTAACTTTTAACCGTGGGAAAAAAAGTAAAAAGTTACTATTCACCAAAAAAATTATTTTCATCTCATTGAACCACATTTTACTTACTGACATCAACTGTGTCTCTCAGATATTTGAAATTCCACTCACAGAAGCGGTAAAATTATGTTTTATGAACAATTCAGCTTTTTTTAACTACAACTTAGTGGTTTTACTATTCATCAAAAATTGAAAGTTTTCAGAAAAATACCAAAAATTAGGCCTAAGATATATTTGATATTATGAACTCAAAAATGATTTCTATTTTACCAAATTCAAAACATATCAGTTGCATTAATTAATTTAAAAATTAATTACCATCGTCAAAACAAATAGCGTGTTCTTAATAGATAATAACTATAAAAAGATTGACACTTATTTATGTCTGGTTTAAGTGTGAAATTACATCCAATGACCAAAATTGTATTAAATTGTAAAAATATATTCTAAATATACTTTAAAACAACTCAAATTAATAATTTATCACTATCAATTATTTCGATTGAAAAAGTTGTTTTTAATTAAAATTTAGTAATTGTCACTATTCATCAACATATGAAAGTTATCCGAAAATCACCAAAATTTCACCCTAAGCTAATTTCGATATTCCAAATCCAAAAATGAAGTCCATTTTGAAAAATAAAATTTACCAAATTTCAAAAAGTGGTTATTACTATTCATAACGGCTAGTTTTAATAATATTTTAATAGCATAACATTGTTTAGTGAAACTCGGTATTGCGTACTACACACGCTATCGAGGAAGGTCGCGATTGCGTGTAATGAAAGGAAAGTCAAGGATGCGTGTTGTGCAAGATCCTTTCAGTGTAGCGTAAAACACAAGACATTAATGAAATTAAAAAGAATATTTTTCATAAAATCTCACGGTGTTACATGATAACTCTCCAATGCCTTGGGTAAAGCGACAGAGGTAAACATGAATGTTTCTCCTAAGAGAATTAGGGAAAATACAGTGATGGGTATTCCAAATGTAACTCCCTATATTGAAATGATAACTACAATATAACTATGATATGGATTCCACAAGTTACCTTAATGATTTATGTTTTCTATTTGTGAATCATAAATCTTATGATTTCATGAGGTATGTTAATGATCTTATGTTATGTATGTGTTGATGAACTAATGTTTTTTTCTTTTTTTTTAGAACCTATATTGTGCTTTTTATACTCATCCCATGTTTTGAAATGTTTTTCATAGGACGTAAAGATGAATATGGTCAAGGATGGGATCAAGGGAAAGCCATGCTGTCTAAAACATGGAACTGGACATGACTCTTTTTTCAAGAGTTTTTATTTAATGAGAAAATTGAAACATAGTAGATGTATATACATTAAAATTTCTGAGATGTAATGTAATAGTTATGGCCTAACTCTCTAAATACCTATAATAGAAAAGATCCTCAATGTGAATTATTCATTTAATTCAATATTATTCAATGTTTTAAGGAAGGGTCCTAATACCAGATACTCAAAGGCTTCAATTACATCATTCAGATAAAATTTTTAATACATAGAAGTGAGTGAATTTTTTCTTTTTTGTTTGATCCTTTTTTATGTTGATCACCTTTAATGTTTTGAATCTCCACTTGCTTCTCCGGGATAGAATGAAATTTTTGAGTCCTTTCCTCATCACTTGACAGAGCTGTGTCTGATTCTTCTTCATGAGTAGGATTATAATTGTTTATATCCTTAATATAAATGTTAACAAGACATTATTTATCATTATCAACTTATTTATCTTCATGAGTATATTTGTCCTTCTCATAGTTTTCAATAACATTAACATCAATATAATATAAAATTATCATTCTTTATTTGTTGAAACATCTATATCTTCTTCCTTCCAGAGCATAACTAAGAAAAATTTCATCTTCACCATTATACTCAAATGTTCTAATGTTTAAAATTTTTTTTATAGTGCAAGGTCTCATAAAAAATCATAACCGATTAAAACATGGAGATTTATCATTAAAAAGTTTATATGGATTTCTATATAAACTTATCTTGTAGAAAACCCAGTTTTTGATATATATATATATATATATATATTATTAGTAATGGCTTGCCTCAAATAGTATTGAGAGAGACCGTGTTCACATTATATAGTTCCTCTCATTTCAACCAGTAGTCTATTGTTTTTATCAGCAACCCCATTTTGTTAAGGAGTGTATGAGAAACAATAATCATTCCAAATTACATGATTCTCATGATATATTTCTAATTGTTCATTCTTATACTCACCACCATTATCAGTTCTCAACTTCCTCACTGAATATTCACATTCCTTCTCGACCTTCCTCTTGCAACATTTAATTTTGTTTTAAGAATCTGACTTATGATTCATATACACAACACATGTAATGTAGGAAAACTCATCAATGAAAGTGATAAAGTAATTATCCCCATTTGTTTATTATTTTCTCATTCACCCATATATGATGAAATTAATATATTAAATGTGTTTTTTGAACAAATATCAACTGTTATATGCAATGATTTTGTAATTGTTCATATACAAAAAATAATTAAACACCAATCCCTACTTATTGGAAACCGAGAATATCATGGACATTAACATGCTTTGATAACTTTATAACGTTTATATGACACATGTTTCCCATAATTTTATGCCAAAAATAGTTCTATTTAACAATAATCAAGAAACAAGAGTGTTGAATTTTAAAAACATGGACAAGTTACCTTTTGTATGTTGGCCGCTTGTTAATATCATTCCATCATCCTCACTTATTAAAAAAACCATATTTTTTGAAGATAACTTTGTTACCCTCATCAAAATGTTCTAAAACACTAAACATGTAATGTTTTGGCCCATCAACATTCAAAAGTTTATTGAAAATCATATTTTCATTCCAAATGATGGCAGATCCTACACCTTTTATTCTAAGAGATTCATCAATTCTAAATGTCATTGTTCCTTACTTGAAGTATTTTACATTCATCAAAAATAGAAAATCTCCTTTCACATTTGATGAACTTCCTCTATTTAGATTCTATATTCATTCTTCTATTTTATCTTTCAGGGAGGTTTCTATAATAAGATGTTTTCTTTCTTCATCTATATATTATGAGAATTGTTAAAAATGTTTTTTTGTGGAAGTAACAAAACAAGTCATCCTTTTGTAAGATGTCCAGTTTTTTCACACCTTTTACAATTAGTTTTTAGGGGTTGAAAACTATTTTCATAAATCACACCAAACTTCTTAGGCTTCTTCAAAATGACCTTTTCTAACTTCTTTTTTTAAGGAAATTGATTCCCACTCAAACATTACCTTCTATAATTTGATGGATATTAGTAATGTTGTTCGTTGAACCAATGCACATTTTATTTACGTACGAATCAACCCAAATACTAGAAATATCCAAAAAATTAATATTAGATTTTGAAACATCCATGCTGACCAGAGTTGTGAATAGATTTTTCAGAATCATTCTATTCTTTCTTGTTAGAACATTGTTTCTCACTAACCTCTCCGTTTTCAATTGGAATATTATTTTTCAGCTTAGTTTTCTATTAATTGTTATTAAAACCAAAAGTATTAGAAAAATTTTTAAATTCAGAATGATTAAAAAAATTTTGGACTCATGGTTTTTAAAATCTTATGAGTTACGCACTTCTTCAATCTTGGATGCATACATAACATTCCTAGATTTCATTTTTTTTAGAAAACTCTAGATTTCATCTCAACATTTGAAGGTAACTTTTGTTTATACTTATCAATTTTATCATTATGATAAATTTTACCAACTTTATAGATATATATTTTGTAATTAATACCTTTCTATTTAGATTCAAGAAGGTTTTTTTGGACTTTTTCAAAATCAACTTCTTTCCCCTTCAGCTTCACTTCCAAATTTTCATTAGGATTATTTTCTTTCCTAATATATTTCTTCAAATAATCTATTTCAGTCACCATATTAAATTTCCTTTCATGATAACATTAATTATTTTTTATGAGGAACTTTTATTTTTCACCTTTTTTATTTATTTCTCTCTCATTTTAATCATTCACAAACATTATTTCAAATATTATTTCAGATTATATTATAATAAAATTTCTTATGCTTCTGAATGGTTTCTTGTGAATTATTAATTATTAAATATTGTAATAAAAGTATTCTCACCAACATACTCAGCATATTTTTTGGGTTCTCAATCATTATCTTATTTTTTTCATCTATAGATAAGAAAAAATGTTTTTTGATTTGATGATCATTTTAACATTCCATATTAAAGACGATTAATCCTTATCACTTTGTTTACTCCATGATCTTCATGGCCTTATTTCTTCTTCATCATTATCGTCTTATTTATTATTTTGAGTAAAATTAGCTACCAAGAGAATAATAAAACCACATTTAAAGAATTTCAATGGATTTTTCTATTTATATTCACTTGTTACTCTTCTTTCTTTTTTATAAAAATAATAATAAAATTTCATCAAGATTTTTACATAACACATTTTCAGAAACTGAGTCACGATCATCTTCTTCAATAAGAATCATCTCTGACTTATCCTTTATGTAATCCTAGAATAAAATTTCCCTACTAACTTTTAGTTTTCTTTCCATTGATTTCTCCCTTCTCATTTTATAAGTGATGAGAGTTATATGGAATTCATCTTGAGATAATGTTTCTTGGTATCTATCTTCTAATGAAAAAACTTTAACATCAAACATCTTGGGAAGTATTATTAATATCATTTCATCAATTGTAGAATCTTCTAATTTTTTTCAATGACATCTGACAGTGTTAATAATTTCATTCACCTTGGTAATGAAAACCCAAATAGATTCATACACACCCATTTCCATATCTTCATACTTGAACCCCCATATTTTTAATTTTTCCTCCTTCACAATTTTATTGCATTAATATATGTTTTCAACTTGTAATATATAACTTTGGATATGGAAACACCATTTATTCTTAAGAATTAAATTTTAATAAGAAATGATATTATATCATTATTATCTCTTATATAATTATCAGGATTCTTTTTATCAGATTATGTAAGATGACATTTTTCATCAATAGAAGGAAACCATTCTGTTGTAATTTCAAGAACATCTTATCCAATGGACATAATATAAGGAAGTATTCTATCTTTCTAGATAAGATAATTCTTACCATGGAAAACTGGAATTTTTTTACCATTCACACAATTCATATTCCACATCATAACTTCTCTTCAAAAAATTTATCAGTGAATAAATGCATGAAACATTTAGCTCTAATACAAATGGTAATGAACTAGTTAAGATTATTATATCATTGAGACATGGATGATTAAATTATTGATATTAAGTTTTTTATTTTTTTATCTTATGAGACAACCATCACCTTTTATTAAATAATACTATTCCTCGGGAATAAAAACCAAACACACAGTCACCTGAACACAAGAATATAGAAGGGTCAAAATTCAATAAAATTAACTATGTACTTTGTATGGATTTGAAATGATCTAAGATCACACAATTTACTAGAAAAAAATACTCTAGTTTGGAATAAAATGAGTAGGATATACACTTACACTCTGGTAATGCTATGATCAATACAATAGATTTTTCCATTCAAGTAGAACAAAATGAGTTAAGAATTTTTTTAACAAACATGTTATAGTGCTTCTTGACAAACTTTCAAAAATATTATATATTGAAAAAATTCATAACATTTTTACTCAGATGTCGGTAATAAATTTTATGGACATTATTATGGACCTCAGTCTGATTTTTTTGTCTGATTTTCTCAGTCTGATTACTCAGTATGTAAAATATAAAACTATGTGAGAATTTGACTAAGAAAATTATGGTAAATATTTTAAGAATATGTAAATTCCAATCTGATTGATCCGTGGGATTAGTCAATATGGTGACAGGCTGAATATAAAATTTTATCTTCTCATTTTCTTCATCTATAATGAAATATTCATTAATAAAGCTTAATATAGAAACATATTATTCTCTCTATATTTTTTATCACTCTTTTTTATCTGTTATTTTCATGACATGTATATCTATCAGAATGTACAATTCACTTTCTCCTTTTATATTCATCCCAAATTTGGTTTGGATGGGATTTTGAAATAGTTTCCCTCAAAATCAAATTTTCCAAATTTTCATGTCTACATTAATTTTAAAGAGATTTATGACTTTGTTAAAACAACTCAACACTTCTTGTTTCTTATTGAACCTTATTTAATATTCCAAAAACATTATATATTCTTCAAAATTTCATTACAAAAACCATTCTGATTCAAATTTCCCATTCTAATTTTCCTAAAAATATTTCATCATTAAAATGATCTGTATTAATTGTATCTATGAATAAATAGATAGCTTTAATCATCTTAGAAATCACCATTATGATTCTTATTTCTAATTACCTGATACATTTTCTTCATCAAGATTCACCCTAAAAAATAATTTAAAAAAACCAAGCATATTATTTGTTGTCACCTTGAAAACATATCCAACAATATCTAAATAAGATTATTCTTCTTCATTTCGGTCATTGGTCTCTTAAAATTCTCCATTCAATGATTACAATGTGATGCTATATATGATGATTCAGCATCAAAAATTATTTCTTTTCTAAATAATATTCTCATCAACTAAATTATTTGAGGATTTAAATCTGTTTGATTTTGGTCTGATTGAAAAAAAACACCTTCATTGCGGTCATACTACTCAACCATGTTATTATTATCCTCCTTACATACTACACACATCTACATCGGGGAAACAAATTATAATGATATTTAGAGTTAAAATAATTATATTATACAACATTATTATTCTTAAAATTTTCATCAAGCATCCTAAATTCCTTAATGATTTTGAAATTTTTAAGATCAGTTTTAGCAATATCTAACTTTCCAAGGAATGTATTGTAACTTCCCCATCAATTTCTCTATTTCCCACTTAGTCTGAATAATATTTTCTAATATACAATCAGACTGAATACAATCTCCAACACATCTTCTCCCCATTATTTTTATAGATATTTCATCAAAATATTAAAATAATAATTCTGAATTTTGAGAACTCCAAAATTATAAAATCATCTTAAAATTTTTATCGTATCCATATAGACTCTGATTCTTCCACATCATGATCAAAACATATCATTCCAGACTCACTATGAATCTAATTAGCCTTATAATATAGTTGGATTCTACTGAATATGATAGACCTTCTTAAACATTGTGAGTTTGATTCCACGAATACGATGTTCAGTGTAAATTTCACCAAAAAAATTGAGGTTATTTATTTTATTCTTAATCATCCTAGATAAGAAAAATACAATACTCTTGAAAAAAATATCTTCACCTTTGATAATCCTTCTCAAGCAAATTTTTTCCCAATAAATGCTATATAGGATTGATTTTCAGAGTAGATATTCACATAGTTGGAATTATATGTGAATGATAGGGTTTAATTTAAGAATAGTTCTTAAAAAAATTAATGTATATGAAAAGGTTTAACTGGTTTATTAAACCCTTTCCAATTTCATAAAATATTCATGATGTCTTATAAAAACTTTTCTAAACCCAACAAAATTTCCCATGTCACAATGGAGTATTATCAACATGAAGAGTATTCAATTATTAGGAAGAATTAGGTATCATAATATTATTTAAAAAATTATTTATGGGGTTTACATAGTGGAATTTTAACCCATTTTAGAGTTCATAGAGGTATATGATTAAGTCCAATGGGAAACTAATTGTGGGGCCTAATATCCATGACCAATGAATCCTTGAGAAAGGTTGATCCCCATATATTGATTAAATTCTCACATAAAGAGTGGTATTTTTCATATTTCATCTTGTTATGGGATTAGAATAATGTTAGTCTCTAAATATATTACATGATACCATTATATGGATCTAGCTCTCAGGCATGTAATGCTTCCTACTAATGTTACTATGTTTCACATAGTTTTATTGTCATAGTATAATGAATTATATGTTCTAAAATTTAGGGCCACATAATGAATAACCTTTCGTAAAGTTTAATGTTTTATGTGTTGGATGAGTCTCATATTGTTTAATTTCATTTAGAGAAAGATATTGGATACACATTTTAACATCATGTTATGGGGAAGTATGATTTTTTCATTTTAAAGTCACTTAGCTTTTACTAATGGTTAATGAGTTTCCATTACATGGTGATAAGAAAGAGAATGTTCCATAATCCTTTAGGATTGAATAGGGAAGGTTCTAAGACGTAATTTGGGGGATTCAAACCTAAAAAGTGATATGGGACAAGTATTCAAGGAATGTGCACAAAATATTTTTGAAAATTGGTTTCCTAAAAAACTTTTATAGGAAATACAGTGACATAAGAGGTATCCCCTAAGGACGAATATTCTTTTAGTCAAAAGTCCTTTTGAGGGGGACATATAAAAAAAATAGGGAATATTATGAATAGATTAAACAATGGTTCCCTTAGGAATCTAAAACTCCATCACTAATTTCTGATTAAATCTTATGGAGATTCATATTTTCCTATACACAAACTGTGATTTGTGTATGAAATGTACCTGAGTATGGAAGGATAATTTCACATCAAAATAATTAAATAATGGGGAGATATGTTTCTTATACTGTTATATCCTACACAAAGGGAAGGTTTTTTTACTGTCGCTGCACCCAATACATATGATCCATCCATCACTATGTATCTTATCAAAGCATGATTCAAAACACATGTAATTTTTAAAATTAATCCCCACACTGATTGATTTTTTGTTTAGAGAGGATCCAATTCTATTTGAATATGGGATTTCAAGAATAATGAGAACCTATAATGGTCCCTCATATGCAGATTTGGTTCTTATATAGGATAATGGGGGTCTTATTATATTGTAGTTAGACTATAATATAGGATTTGGGTGTCACTACATATTATGTCAAAGTGAGAATCAAGCCACATATAGTTCTTAGAAAAATGGGTGGTGGGAGTACACTATCCAAAACAGTTATCCTCTAACACAATTGCAATAACCATGTGTATTTTAACATTATGCATGAGATTTCAACCATCCAGTTTAACATCACACTAGAAGGATTTTTGGAATTCCTTTTATAGTCTTTCATATAGGACCACATTAACAATTATGTGAACTAATATGCCTTGATCATATGATGAATTCCTTACCAATACACTTAATCCCACCTGTGTTATGAATCATGTGAGAAAAATGGAGTGAATGAAGATTTCATTCCATAAATAGTGTCTATTTAAAGAAATTACAAGGGAATTTCTATCATGGGTATGATTTTCCATTATGTATTATCCATGCATAGATACAGATATCATATTAATGAGACACAAGTTGTATGTAGTTCTTGGAAACCATGTAGGTTATCATCATATAGAATAGATGAATGTTACCCGATGTAATGAAACTAATGAGCGATATAGGGCATTCCAAGACAATATTATTTCGAAATACATTGGATGCGATGAAGGAAATTGTAAGCCATGATCTTGGGGGTTATTAGATCCAAAGGAATGATATAGGACAAGTATGCAAGGAATGAGCATATACCTTGTTCGAAAATCAGTTTCCTAGAATAATGTTTTTAGGTATTGTGAGGATTAAATAGGTCCCTCCTAAGGAAGAAGGTGCCCCTAGATGATAGGCCAATTGAGGTAAATATATCCAGATCCAAACAGGATCATAATATGCATAGTAAAAAATTAATGTGTTCTCGATAATCATACATTCTATCTGAAACAGATAGTTCATGTTTATGGAGTTCTAAATTTTCCCAGGACGAGGCGTATGATGTGTGGAAGTAATTTGTCAGAGAACCAAGGAAGCATTTGGACCACCATTATCCATGGAATGTGAAGTCCCCTTCATTAATATTTTTTTTAAATAAGGAGCAGAATTTTTTGTTTCCATTGTGTCTTTGTTGATGACATAATTTAATGGAATCACTAAATATCTTATTGTAATGAGAATCCACAAACACATAGTTCTAGATTAGAGTGCTGGTATAATTCCATTAAAAAGTATTTTTATCCCCTTCAGCATGAACCAAAATGTTATATAGTTTTATAACCTGAACTAGGGACATGAAGCATGTAGTTTTACATCATTCAGTAAGGATGTTTTCAAAGAGTTTAGCATTTTATGACGAGGATATTAGGTTTTTTAGTTTATAGTATTGTATCTCATAAATTGATGTATTTTGGTTTTGGATTATACAACTAGGAAAATATGTTGTTCTTTTTATGGTCTTTCATCTAAGACTAAATGTTATGTAGTTTATAAACATGTGAAGAGAATGAAATATATGAATTTTAAGGTTTTTTAAGAGAATAAATATTGTTAATGTGTCTTTATGTTATGAGGAAAAAATATTTTTCATACAAGGCCATGAATACTGGGCCAATGATGGTATTCAGTTTAAATTCGTGAAACAAAGATGAAATAGAAGGAATTATCACCTAAAGTATTTCATGATAAATATTGTATTGGTAGAGGGTATTAGGTGTCCGCTATCAATTTATATTAATGAGTATGATACAAGGTGTTAGAATTTATTTATGATGTAAGATCCTTCCCATTTGGTTCATGCTTTGGGGGTTTCTTCTTCGGAATCATTGGAGTCGTCAGAGTTAAAACCAATTATCCCTCATAGAATACATAGAGACAATCCTTTTTGTTGACGTCTTGTAAAATCTATTTTGGTAATATTTTCAAATGATAAAGGGTACAAATCCTTTTATCCCTGAGTCTCTCTAGATAAGAAAACTACATCTTGGAATTCTCATCATTTGGAAAGTTATCCATAGATAGATATTTTGAGTTAGGGAAATTGGGCCTCAATGGTTTGCAACATCTCTATTTTCTAAATAAGAAAATATGGGGTTACATGAGTAATAGTGTAGGATTTAGTTTTTTAGTCCTATAGAGAATACAAGATCTTGTTGACCAATGAATTATTTTTTTATTCCACCATTATCTATAGAATTTCTGAAATAGTATTATTGAAATCTTTTATATATCCATTTTTTTACACATGGTAGTCGGAAGAATGGATGGATTTGTTGTTTTACTCGTGGTAATTTTTCTTCAATTCAAAAAAGAAATAATTGGTTCTATTTTCCATCAGTATAGTGTGATAGACACAAAATATGGCTATGATGTTCAAATTCATGGAATTGAAGATAATTATCAACCCATATTCCTTAATAATTATTTCATAGAACCATTTCTATAAGATGATAGTAATAGTAAATATATATTTTAATTTCTTAGATATAACTTAAGGTATGGACCTAGAACATCCATTCCCCATACCAAAAACATCTAGGAGTATTCAGTTGTATACTGAAACTCTTCCTGTTGATAAATAATGTTGGAATGCACATAGAAGGAATGAAACATTGTGACAATATTTGTGAAATCATGTGTCATCAAAGGGAAGAATTAGTCAATCATCTTAATTTAGGGAGAAAACATAGCTCTAGACTGATGGGAACCATGATGACTTGCATGAACATCCTCTACGGTGGAATTCATATCCTCTTCATCAATTCATATTATAAGAATTCCATCAAATCTATAATTACAAATTACCTTCTAATGACTTGGGATATCACAAAGGGATAAACTGACTGACAATGTCAGATCTGTTGTTTTACAAATTTGTCTAGTAGAGGGTCCACATATTGAAGGTATTTTGGGATGGGTGTCATACACCAATGTATATAATTATCTCATCTAGGGGTATAATTGATCTCATTGATCTCTTCTATGCCACATTAAATGAATGAAGATATTGTTATGTGATGTGAGTTTATTATGATTATATTATCCCGATATGGATCTACTATGGCTATAGTAGAATTTTCTAACACATCTACATTATCATTTTGTTAATGTAGTAAATGATTTAATGTGGTATCATAGGAGAATTATTCCATCATCCCTTGAACATAATTAATACGAGTTTCATGTCTTCTTTATAAGGTAATAATAACCATTGATATATTTAATTAACAACTCAATATCAGCATTGATTCTAAAGTGGTTCACTCATGTTTTCAAATCCATCTCCAAGGCTCTAAAGATGGCTTGGTATTTGGCCCCATTGTTAGTGTATCATTCTGATTTCTAAAAGCAGTATGGTAGAACATATTTTTCATGAGAAATGATAATGATTCCTAACATAAATATATTGATATTGGGATATTCTATTTTTGTTCCAATTATGCTTCTACATACACCATCAAATTATATTTCCAACATTTTGTTAGATTCCAGAATTGATAATATTTCCTCATATAGTTATTTGATACTCATCAATTCTTATTCCACAGATTGATGGTCTTCAATGAAAATTTATAATGCATTTACTTTTAAAACTTTCTATATTATGAACTGGATGTCGAACTATGACATAGTGACCTCCAATCGTGAAAATTGTTTAATAAATAGTGGATGATTGAGGATATATTTGAGCATGTCATTTCAATATATCAAATGGACCTCATTATTTTATAGGTTATATCATAACTTTTGAAATGAAAAATCCTGAAAAAATTGTTATTCATGATATCTTAGTAATAAATTTCGGTTTCATGTATGATGGGAATGAGATTATAATAGTTTTTTCACAAATAACATCATTTTTTTATTGTAAGGAAGGTACCCACTGATTGATTTAGAGATTTCATGTATTGGTTAATAAGAATCCATTCAACATTCATCATCATGACTATTGGGGTCATTAAGTATTTCATTAAGACATTGAATGCTTCTTAGAATCTATCAATATACTAAAACCTCACCCCATTATTCATGAATCTGGATAAGGGAAATCAATTTCGTGGGAGGTTCTCTATGAAGCATAAAAAATAGTATAGTTTCCCATGTAGTCCTCTAAACTCATTGAGGGTTCAAGGAGGTTTAATACCCAAAATATTCTTAGACTTATCATCATTGAATTTAATTTCATGATATCATATGAAATAACTGAGAAATTTTGCTTATGTAACCACCTTTCAGGAGATTCATCTTTATACATTGTTATTAATATTTTTAAAAAATGATTTCTAAATCCAAATGGTGATCATAATGTTTCTCTAGAATTTTACCACCTGATAATTGACATGAAACATTACTAATTTTCCCAGGAATGGTTTGAAAATATGATTTATGGAACATTGATATCTAGTGTTAACATTATTCAAACCAATAGGCATCACATGTCAGCAGAATAATCTCTAAGAAGCTTTAAATGCATGGATTATTCTTATATTGGTTCTATACATATTTTATTATAATATGAATAGACATATATGAAAGATATGGATTGATAACCAGTCGTTGCTTCAATTATAATATCTGTAATTGGGACTGAGAATTCAACTTTCAGACAGTTCAGTTTGATTTCCCAAAAATCAATTCCAATTCTGATATGCTGATTCTTTTTTCATTATGGGGACAAGTTTGGTGAGTCAATTTTGGTACTGAACTCCACAAATTAATTTGGGTTTGATTATATTATTAATTCTGGCTTTACCATTAGTATCATGAGTTGAATGTGTCCATATAAATACTTGATTATAACCATGGTGATCTTATGTATATCCTAATTGATAGGTAGACACTTTTTGATGAATGCATGGAATCTAATTTTAATTCCAATAAAACACATACTAGCGATGCTTTAAAAAAAGAGATGTGAATTTTTTATTAATCAAGGTTCATAAATTTAATGATCAACATTGGTTGATATCATCTCTGTACACAAATTTATATATTGGAGTTCCATAAAAGTGATGGAAAATCCTTCCTGAAATACTGGAAGAGGATATATTTGATTGTTTTTTATTCTTCTTCTATTTCCTCTCCCTCCTCATATTTCTTTATGTCTATGTTAGGATGCATGATAGAATAATAATAATAATTAAGTTTAGTGTAAATTAAAATTTCATAATAACTATCCCCCATTGGTGATATCATGACTTCCATAGGTTTATCAGATGAAGTAGTGGACCGCTGAAGTTCTGCGGAAAAGGTTGGAGCATCTACATCTGATTTAATTCTATTAAAGGAGGAATTAAGAACGTCTTCCACACCCTTGAGTTAAAATTACATTGATGATATCATAAGTAATGCTGATCAGATCTCAGAATTTGAGAAGATGCCTTTGAATCAACAGATGGGAGTCAAATATTCATCACTGAGGACTTTCAATGGGTAGGTTGGGGTCATTTCTGGGTCATTTGGAGAATTAACCCAAGCGACTTAATCAGTTAAGGGTCTATTGTATTCTCTTTGGTGGAATCTTACATCAACATATTGATATTCATAGGTATTGAATAGAGATTTATCACTAAGTAACATCCTAATATATCCATTCCTATAATATTTATAGAATTGATGGTATAAGGAAGGGATCATTGCATATTGATGTAAATAAGGCCTTCTTTGAAAAACAGTGAAAGATATATCATGTCAGATGACCAAGAACTTTGAGTTAGACACTAGATCCCCAAATTGATCTCAGATCGTAATTTTAAATTGGTATTTTTTTTCACATTTATCATTTCTTTATAGTTTTAGAGTTCATGGGGATGATTTGGCATCAGTATATCCTAGTTGGTGAAGTGTTCTGATCAAAACAAGGTTGAATCCTGATTCATTTTCAATAAAATATAAATAGAATTCATTTTCATATAACCATTCAGAACATACAGGGTCTGGATGTGTCCCTATATAACATCATCTATGTCATTTTGGTGAAATAGATTACTACAATACATTTTATAGTATCAACATCTGCTCAATATTCCTATGTGGCTTCAACTATAGCTCTATATTCTTGAGGAAACATCACTTCCTTAAAAAGTTATTTCAATAGATCCTTTCATAGATTGAGAGCATCTATAACTGAAATCATGATCAAAATGGTGCCAATTGCTTCAAGATATCATAAATTTGACTCAAAGGACAATGTTTCCCTATGGGGAAATATTCCCAAGGAGAAATTTTCGGAAATAATGTTCCTGGAGAAGATGAGTCCTGTGTTTGAGAATAATTGGAGGGATTGATTTTTATTGTTTTATAGGGCCATAATTCCATCCCACTTTCCTAGGATGGTCAGTTTTTCAATTATTCATCAACTAGATTTCAAAAATAAACAATTAGGATTGATTTTTTACATGTGTGTAGGAATTTTCATGATAATTTTTGGATTGTAGAGGGGATTTTCCATGGGGTTCAATATCTCAGATAGCTATAGTATAGATGAAACCAATATATTGTGTTCAGTCATGGTTGTTCCTCCCTATTTTATTTAGCTCATGTAGCCTCTTTTCATGATTCCCTAATTTGGTGAGGGAAGTTCATGTTCCTAATACCACTTCTCAATGGACAAGGGATCCCTAAAATTAATGGCATTAATGGATCCAATGTTCAATTATCCATATTTTGTGGACACTATTTGAAGGGTTGGTTCCCATTGTACCATTTTGAGGGTAAATTACAATTGTTCTATTTGGAGGGGTGGTGCCCATTTATCTGTGACTAAAGGCATAACATCCAAGATAGCCAATTGTATCTTTGTCTAGTGGCATGTTTATATTTAGGGTTATGTTTCTACCCTCCAGGCCATGTCAATTCTTAGAATATTTTCCATTGGAGGGTTTTCTAGTTGAAGGGTTTGGTTGTTCCATAGAAAGAGTTAATATGAGAAAAATTTGTTATTTTAACTACACGCAGAGGATATCATGAGTCTATTTCATTAATTTTATAGTCATCCAATCAAAAAACTGTTATGAATTATTTATAGTAATTTATTTCCTAAACCATCATCCACTTGGGTTGTGTTATAACTTATCTTGGATCATCTTTGTTGCTTCCATATCAACACTTTCCCAAGAGCAGCCATCTTCTATAGAACATATTTGAACATTAATCATCCTGGGATTTTGTGCCAAAATTTTCAATGAAATAGTAAATAATTCTGGAACTCCTAAAGTATGGCATGATCATGTCTTTTGTGTTCTAGATGTTCTAACATGTTATTTTCCAAGGCTTCTAAGACGTAGCGAGGAACCTACTGGTAACCAAAAGAGTATACCGTAATTTTTTTCATCAAACTAGAAGCATTTCTGCTCTCTTATTTCATCCTTAAGAGGGTTTTTTTACCTTATAGGGGGTTCTATATGATAAGGCATCATCTTTATATTAGGAGACAATGTTGTATATATATTTATGGTAAAGGTTATAGTTTATGATTTTCTATTCCTCTTTCCCAAGGCTACCGGTTCTGAAATGGATTTGGATACGGTTTGTATGCTGGTGTCTTCCATCATTTTTGAGGCTACAAAAATGTCTTAGGACCCAACCATATATTTAACATGAATGGTTGTTTTTTTCAACTCATTACGGAATATTTCTATTCAGCTTGACATTAAATATTCCTAGGAGAACTAAAAATTTATTAAGTATGTTATACCCTTCCACCTGGAAATAATGTCTAAAAATAACTTAGTTTATCATTGTTTTCAATTTGAGATGTCAAAGATCATTGCATTTACCTATGTTGAGATGAAATAATAAATGAATTGTCAGTGCAGGTCTTCTCATCCTTTGATTGACACTTTGGGTAAACTGGTGTACTTTATGAATGTATGTCCCAGTAATGTTTGTTAAAAACATTTAATTTTGGTCTATTCTTGATGGAATCAAAGGATTTCCAATAATTAGTGGGGGGAAGTATCATTTCTACCCATTCTATGTAATGTTTTCTTTCTAGATGAATTGTAACATGTTTACCCCCACTAGATTCTTATTAGGATTCCAATAATTCTATAATGTTAAGAAGCCCCATGGGAATAGACAATTGAGGAGGGGATGGATCAGGGTGAACAATAGGATGAACTGTATATCTTGGTCTTAGATGCACTTATGCTTGAGCTGGTCGGTTGTAACTTGACCAGAATTGATCTGGTTGTTTTTCTAATTGATTTAAATCTCGTTATTCAATTACCCATCATTACAAATATATTAATTTCCTTACTATCACATCTTGTGTAAATTGAGAATCTACTTTCACTTATATGATGAGCACTTACTGTTAAGGAACATCAACTAAGATAGTGAAATGGGTTTTAGTTTGGAGAATATATCCAGAGAGAATATTACACATGAGTAATTCAGCATTAATCCTTTTAAATTCTATTGTAGTTGTCTCGTACTTTTTCATTCATTCCTAAAGTGTGATTGTATCTACAACCTTGGGTTGTAGGTGGGATTGAACCGTAACCTTTTCCATTTATTTGGTTGATGCCCATTGAGGAGGAAATTCATCATTCAGAGGATTTCATAAATTCTATGATATCTATTTACTTTTAGTATGCACACCTTCATTGATAATTTCAATGTGAACTATATTTAAAATGGAGATATCCTATTATTGTTCTTATCCATTGACTTTAAGTTCTGCAGCATTTCCAGAAGAAATTCTAATGTCCTTTACTAATGAAAACATCATTGTGGTCAATTCATCTATATTTGAATATTGAGATAAGCAGTTCATCCAAGAGTATCCCCAAGATGATCTATGATTCCAAGTAGAAGTTGTGTTCTGGATATGTCATTTTTGTTTTGGGCTTTAATTGGAACATATTATTTCTCTCAGGCATCCATTCTATATCATCTATTGAAGTGCGATCTAAATGGAACCTCTGGATAATTTTTTTATTTGTATTTTTTAATAAGAACATCATCATATGACTGAATGAACTGGTAAAATTCATTTTTTAAAACTCCTCCCAACTGATAAAATACTGAATTTCCCTAATTATGAGGTTTAAGTAAAACTTCCCCCAACCTTCTAGGCTGGGGTTGCTCATGTTCCACATTCACAACATTTGAGTCATGATTTATCAGCCTTGATGGTTATGTTAAAATTAACCCATCCCTATGGGGTGAGGTTTCTTATGTACTTAAATAACTATAGCTACATTGACTACTCTTCTAATTTGGTGACTCATTGTTCAATCATGGGGAGGGTGAAATTTATAAATTTCACTAAATCCATCGGCATACAAATATATTTTCCCTACATGAAAATTGGATTCCCTTATTTGTGAGGCTTGCCCAATATTTGCATACACCTGAAGCAAGATTATTTCGATGGATTGATCACATTTGGCTCACCTTCATTGAGGGTTATTATGTTCTAATTCTATCTAATGATACCATCAATTGAGAGCAGTTAATATTTGATGAAGTTGGTCTAGTGGTATTACATTACATGATTTCACCTTCGGTAAGTCTTGATGATTGAGGAGTAAAGTGAAATGGATAAATCTATGTTTACTCCATCCTATTATATGAACACGAGATGGGGTTTTAGTGATCAACTATTATTGTAATTTTAATGTAGTGATACATGCACTCTGAATGGATCCTAGCTGTTTTTCCAATTTCTAGTGTCATATTGCTAGGAGGGCCTCTTAGTCGATTTTGATGGTTCAAATCTTCTATTACCTTGAAATTAATTTGATATTCATTTTCATATAAGTATTTTTTATTTAGGTGATGAATATTAGTTCCTATAATTATATTAATTTCAATAACAAATTATACTAAAAATGACTCTCAAATGTGAAGTTGGGGAGGAGATAAATGCCAAAACATTAAAGGTATATTGTTCATATCCAATTGTATTATCACTAGAAACATATCTCATTCATCATTCACAACTGTTTTCTCAACCGAATATGACAAACGTGGATGTTTAAACATTTATTTAGTTTAAACATTGGTTTTGGTAGGGATTTATTTAGTTTTATTGGATATTAAGCGATTCAAGGGCGGTTAAGAGATTGGTTGTTGTCTTGGGTTATCCTCTGGTTGATAAATAATATTTAATATCAATAATGTCACATTAGTATTGACTGGAATCATTTAACCATGAACATAACAATATAAAATTTTTATTAGAGTTACTTAATCAAGGGTATGAACCTCTTGATGAAATAATGTTTCGTTGTAGGGAGGACACTCACAAAGAATACCACTGTGGGGACATATACTATCACAACTTCACATCGAACTACAATGAGAAAGTATGTAGTGTTTACCTTGGGGAGGACTTCTAAGGTGGAAGATAACAAGGGGAGGAGTATATTAATATTTAATCTTTTCTTCGTGTTTATTTTTATCAAGAACCTCATCAAGTGATGGTATGTCATGATTGGTAAAATTCCGGAATGAATTAAGCTTTCATGGTATGATATCTAGGGGAACTTTGGAACTGATGGAAGAAATTTTATAGGTATGTCCTTAGTAAAGACCTCTACAATGTTCTTAATTTTATAAAAAGATTATAATCTTAATTTACCATAGATTAATAACTTAGTTCTTCAAGAACACAATCATTCAATAAATTAGTTTCGTATACCGGTTCTTCATTTACCATTTCTCTCAAATATTCATTCTTTTTAGGTGTTTTATTATAGTTGATTTTGGGTACCTTTTGTGGGTTCTAGATTTAATATATATAATACTATTTGATTATCCTCTGTGTCACTTCAAGAATGTTTCCATTAGTCTATATAATTTTGGTAGGAGTGCGGGCCTTCCCTAAATAGGCCACCAAATTAGATCACTAACCTTAAAATAGAAGGTGGACATAAGAATGATCTAATTATCCATTTATCATTAAATTGTTTTCATGAACCTTCTTTATGGGAGTAGTAATACATGTGTTCTCCTATGTGGCCATTATTCTGTATTTATGGGTCATATAAAATATGGAGGTGAGGTTGTGTTCTTGACGCGATGTCACCATCGATAAGATAGTTATGTATCTGAAAACCAGTAAAATGTTGACACGAATAGGTTCATGTCTTTCCATCATTTAGAAGATTCATGGGGAGGATTATATAGCTATATTTGGAATATATTTACATTCTTTTACTATAATATGGATGTATTTCTTCTCCTATCCTCCATTTATTTCTAGAACATACTGAAAATCATCATGTGAAGAGATATGAGTCTACCCCCCCCATTTCAAATATGGATCAACTAGATTGTTTATCTGGATGCCACCAATATGTTCCAGCATGAATGGTTGATGTGGGTATGTGTGTTTCCCTACTCATGGTTTTCCATCATATTTATTTTGTGGGATTCAATGGAGGGAATTAACATAGGTTATAATTTCCTATTAATCTGCCACTTAACATAGTGGGATATCCTAATTTCCTCTGCCTAAGTGATGTAAGATTGACTCTCGATGGTGGAACCCATATCATGAAGAGGGTTTGATATAATGTAATGTTAGTGGTCATAGCTACTATATGTATCCCATTGGATGGACCCCTCTATATTTTGGATGTTTCCATTAGTGGCCTCTTGATCCAACTCCCTAATATAAGGTGGGAACTCATTGTTGTGATCTAGGAAAAAACTATAGAAATAATTTAAAATAGAAATTGGTTCCATCTATTTCTAAGCCTCCATATCTTGTTGAGTAGAGAGATGGTGGGAGTTTGTTATCTAGGGATACATTCATGAATCATACAATGTCAGGATGGTCCAATTACATAGGTATTCAAAACCAAGAACATTTAAAACCAAGGGATAAAGGTTTTGGGTTAGTGATAGTGTCCTCTAATTTGAAGAAGGTTATTCTTATGAAACAGTTGAGGAATAGGCTCGGTATGGTTGAAAGGATATTATTTGATTGATGGGAGTTCTTTTCAAAGGTACCCAGATACAAAGGATAGACACAAACAATAAAACCCATCAAAGTAGCATCTCATTAAATTAACTTATGCATAATCAATTATATTTTAATCCTTGTTTAGACCTATATAATTTTTTTTATTAAAGGGTACCGACAAGTTGGATACATAGTCATCTTGATTAAGGATTCATTTCAGGTTCACCATTTGTTTTCTGAAAAATGTTATTCCCTCACTCATTATGAGTTAATGCAAACCTTCATTGTAATGTTAAGTTTTCACATAGATTTTTAGAGTGAAAATTTGGAAATAATATTGGCATAGAGGATGGGGGTCGGTCTCATCCAACCATATTAGTGGATGTTATTGCCTACTATAGAACATATTTGTATATTTAATACATATTAATGAATCCTTTATTAAATCACAAATATAAAAATAGTTTACCTTAAGTTAAAAAACAATTATTATCACAACTTTTATTCCAAATAATCAATTTGTATCCATGGTTATTCATCTAATAATATATATTTATGTATCATAGTTTCTCCATGGATCGTACCCTTTTGAAAATGGTGAGTCATTTTTATGTCATTTATTATTATTATGCTAGTTTTAAACCACACAATGGTGATCTTGGGAATTTATTGTTATCGAGGGAGATAGTATTTGTTATGATGTAGGTATGGGACCCCTAAGACAGGATTCCTACCAATCCTTGAGAAAAAATCAGATCCCATTTAGTTTGGATCCCCTTAATGGGACACATCATACCATTTAAGGTCATGTGATTATGACAAAACTTTATAGTTTGACATCATGCAACAATGATGTTTTGGAAAAAGTTTCTTATTAATGGATTGTGTGAGACTTACGCTGAAGAGGCCCATGGTACATAGAAAGTATGTAACCTCCTATGTTGTATGTAATCCTTTTGAAATTATGGTCGAGAGAAGATTAGGTTGAATTTGGGGTGCTTGACTTCAACCTCATGGATGATTCCTTTATATCCCATTTGAACTGAAATTAAATTGCAAAATGTTTAGGATATTGGGGATTATACCTATAGATTATTTTTAGTGTTTTTTCATCAGGAATATAGCCCTTTGATGGTTTTTGTAATAGGGAATATGGCCCTCCATGAAGATGGAAATATTATTTTAGGGATTACACTGAATATGATTCCCATTTGAGTAGAATCATGGGGAATATACCAAATAGGATACCATTTTTGTGATTAAGGTTGGGGATTATACATACGGAGGAGTCCGATTTTAGTGACTGCTCTAGGGAATTATAGCTTTGGAGGAGGCCTATTTGAGTTAGTATGATTTGGTCTTATATATAATAAGAGGTCTATTTTATTTTATCATGCTAATGAAATAATATTCACAAACCTATAATCACATGTGAGTCATTATTGATGTGAGAAGAAAGAGATTTTGCATGATCTAGTAATCAACATGATCTTCTTCATCCAATAGTGGATTAGACTGGTGCGATGGGAGAGATAAAGGGCTCTAATGTGCTTGTCACCTGAATTTTTCTTAGGCCCTAGGGTATTGAAGGAAAGAGGGGTAGTAAATCCTAAAATAAGTACTTAGTTATTACCCTATGAGGGATTCCCTAACATTACTTTTAATTAATATGAGAGAAGGATAAGCCCCTATCCCTCATCAAAGGGAATGGAAAGCGGATCACCTAACTATCAAAAGTTGGTTGGTCCTTGGAACTACCACCCTGGTTACGGTCATCATTTCCATGTGGATTCAAAATTTAAAAAATATTCGGGAACTTACCCATTTTTTTTGGATATGTGTGGGACAATGTTTTTTGAGGAAATTCACAATTTAATGGAAGACATGTTGATGTGTCATTTCTTCTATCCATGCAAGTCCGGAGGCCTTAGTGGAAGATACATTACTTCATGGAGGGGCCCATGCAGAAGGAAATATTTTATGGGGGATTTTGATAGAGATAGTTATATGAGAAATTCACAGAGGGTCTTAGATAAGGGCGAAATATATATTGAAAAAGGGTATTAAAAATAAATGACTTTGTTCCACATATTACTTTATATTTGGGATGGTGGTCCACAAAGACTCCATCCACATATGGTTCATGGAATGGTGGTTCACAATGTACTTTTCCTTATGGATGAATATACAAAAAATATTTTTCTATGTGTATAGATATCTAAAATGGTTTTTTTATGTGGGCGATTTTTTTCAATTGGCCACCCATTTTTGGGTTTTTGGGTGAGTACACATTCATAATATGTGAAATGTGGAAAGTGATTACCTAAGAAATATCTCTATCGAACATCTTCTCACCCTTATAATCCATATTTTTATCTATTTATGTCTCATCCATTTTTATGAATGGTTTTGATATCGCTAAAAATGTATCCATTTGAAGGATCATAAAAAAAAACAACCTCCTGCAAAGGATTTTGGTTTGTGGGTGACCTAAAGATAACACCTCACCCCACCAATTAAAACGTGTATGTGGGGATTAAAATGTTTATCCCTCACCCATCAAATAAATTTTCTTTTTTAAGTGTTCAAAAGGTTTTTCATTACTAATAAAATATTTTTCAGTCATAGGGGTGGGAGGATTCCCCTCACCCTTCAAATGAAATTATTTAATGGTGGATCTATACGGAAGATTACATGGACCAAAAACCTAATGTTGTTTATGGGGGTCCAAAAGTGGAAACCATACCACAAAAATGGAAATTCCTTTATGGGGGAACTATGAATCACAAATATATATAGGAGGGATTCTCAAAGGGGGTGTTTTATGTGGAAAATAGGGTTTCTTTATGGCTCCAGGTGTTTAAAAAAAATTCATGAAAGAGATCAATTGATTTATTCAACCCTTTCTGTGTTCATAAACATGTTCGGGTCTCCCGTGAGAACTTTTACAAGCCTAACTCTGACATGTTCACTAAACCATTAGGTCCTATAAAATTAGAAAAAATTAATTTTGAATTGGTTATACTATAAGATTAATATTTCTTCTTATTATAATTACATCCATGTTCTAAAACCTATAATGTTTTAAATATATTGTTACATTTATAATAATTTAAAATGTTAGTAATGGATTCCTGATACATTTACTATTTAGGAAGAAAATATTAAATTTATTCCCATTAAATTTTTTTAATAATATGGAGAATATTTTTAAAATATTAATTAAATATCTGATTTTTTAATTTACAAAAAGGGTGATATTTTCACTGTCTGAACGTCTTCATTAATAATATAATAGAAATGGTGTACTCATACTTTTATATTTATGTTTTGATAAATTAAAATTTCCATAATTTAATTAAAAATATATTCATGATCTAATATTTTTATTCATGTATTAACTTTTTAAAAGATCAATGATAATTTATTAATGTTTTTATTATAAATTTTATTAGTTAATAATAACCTCAAAATATTAAGTATATATAAAATATTTTATTTTTTATTTTTTATCTTAATATTTTTAATTTTTGGAATTTATAAGAATTTACTTAGTGGATTTTATAAAAATAGGCCAATTTTACAATCCCAGAACGGCTAGCCCATCAAACACATAGGGGATCCATGAGTCAAACCCATGGGAGTGTTGGACTATGGAGACTAAATGGTGGTAGAAAAATGTGGGTAGGTTCCTAGAACCTATAGGACCACACATAAGGAAGAAAAGGTTGTGTTGGTTCCACCGTGTGGGGAAACACAATAGTTTAGTGGTAGTGTGTGAGTGTTTGTGAGTGAAAATCAAAAAATTCCATAGGAAATTAATTCATTGGTATAAGATTATTGATATATTAGAGGATAAAATTAATCAATGTCTAATTTGGGATGCAAGAGGCACCAATCTTTTCATATGTATTAAATGGTGTGCAGATAAAATTGTATATTCGATCAAACTAACCACTAATATCTAATAGATCCCATGCATCACATATACAGATAGTGTATTGTTAAACTTCTGAATATTAATAAATTTGTGCACGACCTCAAGACCAATAAAATGAGGATAATCATCTATCTCCACTCATCATGATGAAGGATCTAGTCAAGGTTTATCGAACTAAATCCATGCATGAGACATCATCATTCATTCATGTTGAACATTCCAAAAAATTGTAGAATCATGATATGGATTTTCATGGTATTAAATTGGTGGTAGATCATCCTTGAATGGTATATTATCCTCCAATATTTAATAATCCTTAAATAGTTCATCTTCATTGAACTGTATATTATCTTTCAATAGTACATCATTCATCCATGTTATATCATCTATGATGGTAGCTCTTACACAAAGGTAGATTAATCTACCACTTGAATTTATCTCTTACATAAGACTCATCCATGGTACAGTTACTCGCCTCCATGATAAGATAAAACTAGTGTGGGATATATATTATATAGCTTATATGAATGTATCACCATCCTCATCAACTAATATTTTCTCCCATACTCTATCAAAGTTGTATAACTCATTGGAATGTGGTAGTTTTACTACCCTACCACCTCAAAGTAGCACTGAATGTTGGTAGCTCCACATTAACTTGTATCATTATCTGGTTCCTCTGACATTGGCATGGTGGTTGTACCATCATCGTGCTACTTCCATGTAACTTTACCTACAATCAGTTAAAAATGTTTTTATAAATATATAATTGTTTTCATTTTAATTACTACGTGTTAAATAAATTGTTAATTACTACTTTATTTTTTAAAATATACTAATTTTTTAAATATTCTGATAAAAATTAATAAAAAATAGTATATTCATTATGATGCGCTATTTTGTGACTGTTTTAATATTTTAATATACAACATCATTGTTCATATATTTAAATTTTATTATTAATATGTAATATATAAACATATTGTAATGATCATATTAGAAGTTTTAGTAATAATTTTCATGATGAAATTGGTGATTGAACAAATTCATTGTTAATCAACACAGATTTCAAAATAGTAGTAATTATAAAATTATGTTTTTTATTCACAAACTCATGGTGTGTAGTTATTTGAAAACTAGATGCACCAAGAAGATATTAGATTTAGTGATGATTCAGTATTATTATTCTATCCTATGATCAAGGGATAAAACAATATATATATAGTTTATTCCATATAACATAAATTAAAATTATAGCTGCTAATATGATCGTGGACATCAATTACTTTTAAACCATTGATATGATCGTGAAGGAACTTATACATTTACCTCCTTACTACTAGAGTGATCAAAGATCTTAGAATGAATGAATGTTCAACATCTGAACATTCTAATACTTATTAATTGATTCTATTTTTCATTTTTTGTGTTTATTTCTTTTGTTTGCAATCGTTATAGTTGGATTATAATTTTCCAAATCCATGGTAGGCCAATATGTTAGTTTTTCTACCATCCAAAAGGAATTTTTTGGGTTCTAAATCCCAAATAAATGTTATGTCCAGAATATTTTGAGACTCCTACAATAATTATAGGTTGTGACTCAAGGTAATGTATAATGTAAAATCTATAATGTGTTATCACACCTCTCAAACTGAGTTTCTCTCAGTGGATTCCAATCTTCTCATTGATTAGAGATGGTTGAATATTTGACTATTCTCTTGTTGATTTGAACCACTATAATTTTTTTTATTTTAATTTCCCATGAATTTTATAATAGGATATCTTCACTCACTGGAGATTCATTACTTAATAAACTATAATTGATTGTTGTTAAATGAATTTAAATGATTATTCATCCCTAGCCAATTTTCCCACTATTTTTTATCCAAAAAATAAATAAAATATCTAGACGCTCATATGTCATTTCTAATCCTCCATTGACTTTTCCATGTTTCCAAATATGACATTTCCCCCCCACATGATATTTTCCTCTTCCAATATGATATTTCTAGAACCCTGAATTCCTTTTCCTGATATCCTTGGAGAGATTTCCAATATGAACTACTCATAATATATTTTATCCCTATGTATGATAATTCAATTTATATATTACTTTTCAGTTCCCAAAGGATATTTCATCCCTAACCAACCCATACAAAATTTCACCGCTCATAAAATATTTTCCTCCACATATGACTCTTGAATTTTCAAATTTATTATAGAGTGTGTAAAAATATATTAACCACCTAAATAATTATATTCACATTAAAATTAAATTCATATTCACATGGTTTACTAAAATAGAGAAAGGATCCTCTTATTATTACAAGTGGCACTCATCCTACCAAATAAGAATATTTTAATCATCGGTCCATGATGAAATGGGGATGTTAAAGGCTCTCAGTAAAAGAATCAGGACTATTGAGATATATATATGGTATTCATCAAAGGAAGGTAAATTGGGAAATAAAAACAAAGACGGTTTTAGAAGTGTGAAATTATATTGGTGAAGAACTAGTTGTTCATGTTACTCATTTTTGGTATAGATATATTGAAGCATTCAAGAATATATTTGGAATCTATATAAGAAGTTTTTTATTTAGATCATCAGGTAGTTGAATCCATAAAGACAATAAGAGACTCTAGTGATAAACTAATTGAAGCTAAGATATTAAATTTATATTATTTTACTTTAATTATTCTAGTGATGGAGTATTAATCACATAGTGTTCGAGTCAAGGAGATTATTCTTACCCCTATTAATGAATTTTATTTTAAATTTAGTATTATCTTATAATTATATATCTTTAATAGTTTCATTCACAGCCTATGATTGTGAGTATTGGGTTGAATCTGAAGTATTTGAAGATATCCAAGCACAAAGATATGCTATATTAGTGTATGTTTTGGTCATTTAATTTCACTCCTTATGCAAAAATTTCTAGCGTTGGACAGTTAGTGAGGTCTCATTGGATTCGAGATAAATCATGAGTTTAAAATTGAATACTTATTTAGCAGATAATTATAGGGATTGTCTGATATTAAAATAATATTTTTTAAAACCATCTCCAAACTCCTTATTTAACTTTTTATTTAATAAAAATCCATTATAATTTATTCCTAATAAAACCAATAAACTCAAGAGAGGATATGTTAAAGCCCAGTCTTATATAGAGAAAAGCTTATTCTATTTAATTAATACATTCACTTCAGTTTAAAATTTTGTTTATCGATATCCTCTTAAAAGTTTTCTCATCAACCCAAAATTGTTTTTAGGGGGAAACCATGTTTTAATATTTATATATTTTATTTTTATTTCTTTAATTTAAACTATTTTTGATACATGTATAGGTATAGATAAACTAAATGGAACACATTATCAGCTTTATGCAGCCAGATTTAATAATAGTAATCGGCCGGTATAATTGAATAATCAATAATTTTTTTATCTTAGAACTGGGTTGATATAATTATTACCTTATTTTAGGGTTTAATATTAATTGATCCTTAAATTAATTTGATTTAATTCATGTATATAAGTAATAAAATTCAACATAGAGGAGTCCCTAAAGCATAGATCAACTAAAAATCATTTCCATTATCATTAGAAAAATCAACCTCGGAGTGTATACAAACTTTATATCCTAAATAAATAACCACCAATGGTTAAACTCACAAGTCCTTCCTCTAGAATTTAATCCCTACATTAAAGAGTGCCCTGTTTATATTACGTAGATCAATGGGATCATGAAAAAAAGTGGATATAATGAATATGAGTTTTGGAACAAATTCTAGTGGATAGACTAATCCTGTCCATATCAACTGTTTGAATTTAATAATTTCATAGTTTTATTTGGAAATGGATTACTAGATAATTACTAATACCATTTTATTGCATCATCTAGAAAAGCCCAAATTGACAAGTCCCCTAATGAATCTAGGGAAGATATTATGTGGATCTCAAAAAACATTGAACAATTAAGTAAAAAGGATACCACTAGATAAGAATATGAGTAAAATATTTTTACCTCTAATTTCCCAGAAATTAAAGTTTAATAACTAACCTCTCTTCTTTGATAGTTAACACTAAATATGGTTATGTAAGCTACAACGTAAACTCCTATTAATATGGGCCAAATCATTCATCCTCTATATTTTTACAAAAATGGATCAGTGAGGTGAAAGTGAGACATTATTCCATATATTAGAGGTTGTAACACCCTAGGTTTTTTTGAAATACTTTTTTTTCAATAAATAATTTTTTTGATAGATTAGTTTATACACAACACTGAGTTTTATTGAACTGTAATAGACTATTAATATTACTGACTAAACATGACTATAATAACCTAGTCGTTAAATATAGTGGCATAAAAAAATAACCGTATTTTAAAAATTATGTTTAATGGTTACATAAAAATAAATCATATTAATAAAAAATTTATTATTTTTTATAAAATTATTTATATGTTTCAAAAATATTATTTACTCAAATATTCTTTTAATGATTTGTGAGAAAAAATAATAAAAACAATTTTTTTTTCAATTTTAGTTTTTTTTAAATAATATTATTTTATTAAATCTAAATTTATAATTTTTTGGATTGATTATTTAATAATATTATAAAAATGTAAAAATTATAGTGAATAGTACAAAATACATATTTTTAGAAAAAAATTATTTTTTGTTTTAAAATTTTTAATGTTCCATTTTATTTTAAGATGGTTTTAAAAGTAATATTTGTTCACTAATATATTAATTAATCTAAATTATTTATTTGGAATCGTTTTCATATTGAATTTTGATATTATAACTTCCCATAATTATGAAAATGTTTTCTTTGGAAACCACCCTTTTGTCGCATCTCTACATATGATATTAAATTTATTTTTTCCACTTGTTTGAGTATATTTCAAAAAACTATTATTAAATATTTGTAATTAGAATAATTAATATTATATAATACATTGGACTTAATTTTTGGTAAAAATTAATAGTAAAAATAATAAAACTTAATCACCACCATTATGTATTGAATTGGGTTACTAGGGGGTAAAACTAAAAAATAAGGTGTAAAATAAATTATGAACACTTAAAAATATCATTTAATGTCCATATTTAATAATTATATCATACATATATTGATAATTATCCATTTTTTGATCCGTGTTATATGTTTAAAACATGGTTACACCTTTTTATTTTCTAAACTTTTAGATGTATCTTCTACCACACTTAAAAAAGAGAACCGTCTCCCATCTCATATACACACATCCCAAAACAATTTTCTTCCACCAAGACATTCCCTAATCCTTTCCTTACGTATATACCCACTTGTTAGAGTCCTTATTTTTATTGTTCAATTATATGAACAGAAATAAAATCATGCACATGACACAATAATTTTTACTTGTTTTACCCTCACTAGGCTCTGTCCAAGGACCAAACAACAACCATGTGCCGATATAACAAGTATACTTAATCACACTACTATTTATAATATTAGAATAGATCTTCTCTTCCTAGGATCACTAACTTTAAAAGGATTAGGGTTTTGTCACTGCTTTCCCATGGGACACTACCTACATCTCATCCTCTAACAGACATTTGGTGATAAGGATCACTATATTCCTCTTCATTCTCTCACTACTCTTAGAAGGGACCCACTCACAGTTTATGGAATTATAGGTACCTTAATTTTCATGAATTACAAAATCCTCATTGTTGGTAAATTCTCTACTGAAGTCCTTTTTTTAGCTAAAGATGAAATCCACGTTTTCGTAGACTGTTAGGTTAATGGAAATTTCTTTCTCGAAATGTTTTAGTATTTTGCATGATTCCTTGTGTCATATCCATACCACATTGCTTCCTACATATACTGTATAGCTGGTATGGTTCATGAATCACCTATCCATCAACTTATTCTACTTCTTGAAACCATCCACCTTCATAGACCCCTTCTCTCCTAAATCTGTGCACCAACAATCTTCTGCTTACCATTCCTACTTCGTACACTATCTCCAATTTTTCAAAATACCTGTCATATATGGACTACCTCTACTTCATCATATCGTATCTCCTCAACATATCAGGTATTCAAACTCCTTGTATTGCATCTTCCACCTTCGTTTCTTACTTCATTTTTGGGCTATAGTTCCCTGAAAAAAACCATTTAGAGAATTTATTCCACGCGAACCACTTCACACTTCACAATATTATCCCTTTCGAACTTCTTTCAAGATTTATAGAATTCCCAAAGTGAATATTTTCCCAAAGGGAATTGTCGCTTAAATAATAAAGGGATTTTGATTCATTATATAAGGAAATAGACCCAAAAAATCTACTAATATGAGATTACCCAAATCATTAATGTGTTACAACCTTCACATCATACCATTTCTTCCTCAAACTGATATTCCCTATGCGGTCCACATACTAACATTCTTTCTTTGTGGAGACTAGAATCAAAATCATGTTTACCAAATGGTTCCCTTCATGGGTTTTCAAATAACCACATAATTTAGTTGAACAAAAATACATCCCATGTAAATCAAGCCTTTTGCAAACTGCATACCTTCACCACGAAACAGTTTCATTCAACGCGAACTATTCTCATACGACGATTGGGTCTCTTTCATTGTGGTTTCCTTACTTTTACAATTTACGATGATGTTAGGAATACAAATTTTTCAATCTGATAATTGTGATTCATGGTCCACATATTATGTTCCCCTATGTGAAAATAATCATTTTACAAAATCCAACTCTTGATTTTAAGGCCTAAAAATCTGGAATCACTAGGAAAATGTGCCACCTTAAGCACGAAATTTTGTAAAAAAACCATCCATACTAATTTGTGGTCATCTGACTTTGTTAACAAACAAAATCACAGCCAAAACATACTGAGATGACAACTTGAGTGATTTTCCCCTATAGTAAACCTAAATGATTTTTCTGAATATGATGTATATTCCTTATACATGCAGTTTATTTTATTTCATCCACTAACCAATTTATTTTTTTAAAACATGATTATATAATGAATTAATTATCTAAAATATATTGGGATGCTATAATGTTAATTTCAAGAAATAAATTTATCTCTATTTCCATTATGTGGGAAGCAAAACTGTGATCGTGTGTATAGTAGACTACAGCCTCACGAAATGATGTTATCCATTTTCCATCACCACCTCTCACATATGGATATAATTTTGGATGTAATATATGTATATATATAATTTTACTTAATTAATTATACTTATTTATTTATAATATCACATATACCTTCTTAATTATTACTTCATACGAACATGATAATGTCGCTCGTGTGTCAAGAGGACTACCACCTCGCAATGCGATATGATTAATTTTTAACATATAATTTATAAAGAGGGTAAAAAAGATGAATTTAATTAATATATGTGATATATATGATATAATAATTATTTTTAATGTTGATATATTATTTTTCATACATTCATTCTATTCGATTGAAAAATGAAAACAGTGTTCATGCATACATACATCCTACTATCTCCATGAATGTTGAAATTGAATTTATAGATATGAATTTTCTTTATTTATATAAATTCGTATATAATAAAGATTGGATTTTTTGGTCTTCCATATTCCCTCTTCAATGATGCCCTAACCCCTAAATGTCATGGGGCTTTGCTCACCCCTTTCGATTGGAGGGGGAGCTTGGTGTCCATCTCTACATGAGAAAGGGGAGTTCCTCCTTACAGTCTTCAAACCCAAATTTTTTTCATCCCTTCCTAAAGATCCCATTTCCTTCAAAGGATCTAGATATATTTTAGAATTCACTACATCTTACCCTCTTCCCGGCAGTGGTCAGTGGTTCCACAGATCTATGTATCCTCACTATTTGGATCAGTTTCATCTTCATCACCCATTAATTGATGAGTTTTACCAGATCATATCTGAATCCTGGGAGATATAGGAGCGTGCAGTTGTTGGATTACTTGACCGGACGCACATCATTCTCCGATTTGGGTTGGAGGAGTACTTGATCACTGCTTTGTCTAGGTCCTCTTGAAGATGTAATTGTTCTACCTTTTACCTATTTAGATGGAGCTTTGAGTTTCATATGCAGAGGGATCATTTGATAGTTGCAACATCGGTAAGCCATCATGGTATACCAGTTTCTTTTGAAATCCTTCCATCCTCTATGCTCTTGGAAATATTTTAGGGAACTACCTATGTTAGGATTCCCGAATGGAGGTTGTGTGCCACCCCATTTTTCTATGAATTTTAATTAAGGTTGATGGTGCATTGATACTAGTGAATTTGGTCTAGATCAGAGATTGGATGGAATTATATTGTAAATAGAAAGTCATTTTCAAGTCATGGATGAGTTACAATGTTTCTTACAGTAATTTTGGACATTTGGAATTGGTTAGTCGCAATAGAAGGGAAAATGGTGCCTTATATGTGGTAGAGAAGATGAGCATCAGTGGTTGTGATGAAATCAGAGTAGGTCAGGTGATATCGAAGGAGAATACTGTGGATACTCTGATAAGGAAAGGGAGAGTGAATGGGGGAATGGATGAAATCACAAAGGAGTAGAGTGGGGGAGTATCTTATGTTTAGGCGTGTATTGATCTGGGTGTCTCTTATGAGCAGGGAGTTCATGTGGGGGATACTCCCATTGGTTGTGCAGTGGTTGATGCATGGATAACCATCCCATATAGGCCTCTATGACTTCGGTTGCAATGAGGAAGGTGTGATTGTCACTGAATCCACTAGTAAATAAGGTATTTGATCAGCTAATGTGTGATTTTGATGTTGGGAACCTTCCATCATTGGAAGATTTTATGAGCCCCTATCTTCTGTAGTTGGCAGCTGGTGATATGGCACCATCAGGGAATATGGTTTGTAGAGATGGTCCAATGGTAATGGGTATTCATACCTCAGGTGGACAGGTGAATGTGAATGTTCTTACATGCAATCAGTTTAAAGGATTGGAGTAGGAAGAGTTTCCCATTGTGTTGGAAGGCCCTCAAGAGCTTGAAGATGTTATCATGCAGACTATTTTCAATAACCCGAAGGAAGTGATTACAGATGAGGCAATGGTAAAGGATTCCCATGATGGTCATGACAATGCGGTGCGCCCTCAAAAATTATATTTGATTGATATTAATAGGCTCCCCAGCAGATGGGAGGTGGGATTTTGTTTTCATTAGAGGGGGATTTATTGGGAAGAAAATGATTGATTCAACAGTTATAGCTCTATTCATATCAATGACAAGTGGGGAGATGTTTCTGATAATGATAAAGAAAATGGTATCATCATTTATAGACGTTCATATAGTGATATTGTTCAAAGTGGAAAGAGTAAGATATATTATACTGAAAGAGTTATTACTGATCTACCAAGGAGTAGGTTGGGGAAAGAATACTCTTACCTACCAAATCGGGTGACTACTAGGTCTTCTTCTAAGAGGTAATAATGGGTTCCATTATTCCTAATAAAGATCATGTTGTCAAGCCATCCGTTATAGAGCAGCTTCCATTGGAAAAATTGAAGCTTCAAATGCATTATGTCAAGATATTTAAGCATTACGAATAGAATTCCATGTAGGAATCAACAACATTGGAAGAAGACCCTTATGATGGATGTGGTGAGCGGTTTGATTATTATGATATGTATTTTTCATTTTTTGCTGGACTTGTCGTTTGGATGTGTGAAAGCTGTACACAGTCATCCTTTTTCTTTTCTACTTTACTTTTTCATTCTCTTTAATAAATGTTCAGAGGTTTTTACATCTAATTGGAGTATCCTGGTTGTATATAAGGAATATAAATGAAATACATATCCTGGTTAACAATATGTATATTATGGATCCCTGGTCAAATTAAAATGACCAACAGTACCAAACCAAAAAAATAAATGATAAATGAATTAGTTTTTAACCTAAGCACAATTATAACAAGGAATTGTTAATAAATGGGTAGTAAATGCTCATAATTAAATAATATATTATATAACATAAATTATTATTATATAATTGATGTATAATAATCCTATATTTATTACACTTGAGGTTCAAACATTTACGAATGATTTTGAGACTTAAGGCATGAAATTAGTCGTCTCATTATTATTTTTGGGGGAAAAATTCCATATTAACAACTTATTTCTTTTAGGACATGTATATAAATCACATGAAAATATTTTATGATTCTTATCAAGATTAATATTGGTTATACATATCCATCTAAGGTTGATTATTTATTAGGGGTTTTGATTCAATAGTTTCCATAGTGGTAAAAGTTCTATCTTAAAATCTAATTATTTATTTTGATTATTTATGATTATTATTCAAATGACTAGATCTTACTATATACCTCTTAATTCACTAGTGAGTTTTATAATAATTTATATTTATTGAAATTAAATGTTTTTATTTTATTTTAATCTCTTTATATACTCAATATACCAACATACTATTTTATTATAAAATCATCTATATTTTTATCTTCGGCCGAAAAAAATATTTCTTCCATGTCCATATTTTCTAAAAATGAAGTAAATAATGTTTTCACTAATCTTAAAATGTTGTTTAAATACATTTTTACCCATTTTTAATTTTAGAAATAAGTTAATATGAATCTTTTAGTCATTTTTAAAAAAATTATCTCTAGTATTATTAATAAAAATTTGAAATGAGTATTACTTTTAACATGTGAAACATGATTCATATTTTCTATCATCAATACTACTCAATTATTTAAAACATAATTAAAAAATTTCCAATTTTAATTTCCAAGAAAATATTTTCATAAATCTTGGCGAAAAATTATTTTTTTAAGATGTTTTTTCAAAATTGGAAAACTAATTTCATCAATAACATTTTAAAGATATTTTTATGAATTTTTTTTTTATTAAATGATAATAAAATTAGATGTTTCTAATGTTTTTCTAGGGATATGATCTAAATTTTTCATCCTTATTCTTTATATAAATGGTTTATTATTTTGATGAAGAAATGTTTATGATACTATTTTATTTTATGTCCGTAATGATATGATGAATTGATGAGATGATTATGAATCTCATAACCCTTATAGAGGTTATGATAAGAAGAAATAATAATTAATCATATTCTTTATCAATGGGTTTTGATATGTGGAATTTTTTGTGATATTATCGAACAAAAAGGTATGAATTATGTAATGGGTGGGATCTATATCTCTCTTTAATTAATTATGTATTGATTAATGTTGTATGATCATATAGGGTACATGGGATGTTATCCCAAGACTATAAGAGATGATATACAATAGAAAATCACAATCCCTAAAATGATGATACATGGGAGGTTATACCAAGCTTTAAGTTGGTATATGGGTGGTCATCCCAATATTAACATGTTGTGTATGTCTTGGTGTGTTTCATTGATATAATTTTTCCTATTCTTATATGTATTCAATAAATATATCTCATATTCTAATTTTATTATCTCATGGTTTATTTTATTTTATTCATTTATGATTCATGTATTATAAAATTCTATTAATCATTCTATGACTCGTGTATATGATCTATGATATGCAGGGTATGGTTTCAACATGTTATTATCTTATTCTCACACCCTTATGATTGTGTTATGTTGATATCTCCCTATTTTACCATGATAATAAATTGTGCTAAAATTTTATTACACTTATTTCCCTATGTAATAAATAAAGATAATATTTATTTTATGTCTAATAAGAGTGATAGTTATGAATAACCTAGTGTGGGATAATGTAGTTCACTTATGAACCAGTTGTTTATGTATCTATGTTTCCAATGTCACTACACCCATATGATTCTTCCATGCATAGTTGTGTTATATAATGAATATTCATAAATTATGATGTAATATCATTTTATGTGAAGTGTGGATCTCTGTAGTTTCTATCAAATAAAAGTTTAGTTATCCTTTGTAAACTATTATGGAAAAATATTGGTGAGATCCATAAAGGTATCTCTAAGGATTTGTCTATGTAATGTAAAATTTCATGTAAATTAATTGAGGGATATAGTGAGTGGTTTCTAAAATGAATAGATCTATTTCTAGATACTATATGATTATGTGGATTGTGAATAGTTGTAATAGTGGTTAATAACACCGAAAAGTATGCATTGAGCTTGACTCGATCTCCACCTAGTGTAGAAAAATCTGTCTTGATGCACAACTGGTTTGACACTCTCCAAGGATATTATTTTGAAATTTAAAAAAAATTATAAACCATCGTAATGTATTTAAATAATGTTAATGAATAACCTTGATTAAGCATATGGGGACATATATTAAAAATATGGTGTCCTGATTTTGACATTCTATGAATTATTTTTCATGGTTATATGGTTTTCGTAATGATTATTATTACTTAAATTATGATTTTTCATTTTACTAAATGGATGAAACCCAAAGGAACTTTGTTAATGATGAATGAAACATACAATTAAATTATCTCCCTCTAGAGAAACCAAATATTATGGGGGTTGGAGGAAACATACTATAATTATGGTCACACAACTTTGTCATGATATGTATCTTGATGAACATTCAAATGAGAGAATGAGGGAATACAATTCCATTGAGCCCTTCATGATGCAACATCCACATTATATTAGTGGGTTTTTTGATATACTAGTAACCAAGAAGTGGATCAATACAACATTTATATTATTTACCATTATAAAGAGTTTCAATCATGAAAATTTCATTTTGGGTGTCTATAATTTGGAATCCAAAGAGGATCAATAGTGGAATATTATTTATAATATGAGGAAACAGAGTGAAATGCAATCCATTTAGTGGTATGAGTTTATGAACTTATTTTTTAATATGTACATTACTTATATTTTTTCTATGAAAATTTATAAGGAATTACATGATCTAAAATATAATCATCATGAATCTATTGGTACCTATGTGTAAAATTTTACAAGAATTGTGAGGTACACTTATGGTATTATCATCAATCCAAGAAGAAAATTTTATCTATTTTTTATTAGCTTAAAACCAATTCTGTGAATGGAATTATCCCTAAGGGACTTCATTAGCTATAAATAAATTGTTCGATGTGATATTAAAAGGGAAATTGATAATTTACTTGACCATAAATATCATGGTTTTGACTAGAAAAAAATGATGTAATTAAAAATAAAATATAAAAAACAAGGAAATAAGAAAATAATCCTTATTTTATGTTTAATTTGTTGATGAAAAAATGAAGGATATTTTTTAGGGTACTATGAATTGTTTTAAGGGTGGAAATAAAGTTCTTCATGTAGCTAAATTAAAAACTTTATGAGAATATTCTAGTTAATTATATGAATAAATGGAATTCCCTATAGAATTCTCCAGTCACACATCAGTGTTTCAAATTCAAGGATTTATGTCATTATTCTATCATGTTCTCAAATCTAATGGTTAATGATGATGATCATATTCAGAATCCTCATAAGATAAGAGATGAAGGGATATATCTAGTGATTTATATTTCTAATTAGGGGTATGATAATTTTGTGGTGAAATGTACATTTACAATCCACTCTAGAATAACTAATGTATTGTTTGACTCTAGATATTAACACACTTTAATATCTAATGTATTTTTAATGGTATCACAATACAATATAAATGATTAGATGTTATGTTAGTTGTGAAAAAACATAATGAAATAATGATCTCATATAAAGTGTTTGATTCCTCCCTAGTTTTAGTTTTTGGTTTTGTTTTTCCTAAAAATATAATTATTCTCCCTCTGGTGTAATTGGATGTTATCTTAGGCATGGAATGGATTTCACTATATAATGGACAAATTTATTTCAATGTAATGGTAATTTATGTTTGATATTCCAATAAAAAGTATGATTTTATACCGCTGTGATGATAAATGTGAACATCCAATGTAAATTACACCCATTATATGTGTCGTGTTTCTTATTAAAAGAAGATTTCTATCTTAGATAGTTGGGGAGAAACCCATAATTTTTTATATTTCTATTTTACAAGAGTTTGTTGATTTATTTCATGAAGAGTTTCCTTTTTTATTAAATCATGAGAGAATCCCCTCCTTTTATGTTTTACTTAAATAAAAATCCACCTATTATTTTAGGAGAGGAGAGAACCTATTAAATGTACATAAAAGGCCTACAGAGACCTAGATATGACCCAATGTGGAATTAAACCATTATTCTTACTGATTTAAAGGACCTAATCCCTTGTCAATCATCCCTTCACCACTGAGGCGTGCTAACCATGTTTTCATATCTATTTTTACAGCTTCGTTTCTGTGTGGCAAGTTGTTATCCTCCAGCATCAACATTTATCTCATCCGTGACTCCACTAAGTCATGATGACCACATTTTCATCCATTTATGTGTGGCTTCACAACAATATGTCGGGTATTTATCCTCTATCACTGACATCCAACCTATTTGTGACTCCTCCATCATAGCACTTCTGCTGGCCTACCCTCTTCCATAGCCACCTCTCTCTGTTATCTCCCATCAAGAAGAGTTTCCTATTTTTCCAGAAAATTGTGATGTTGAGTTAGAAATATAACTCATACCAAGTGCCACTATTATTTCATTATACTCCTTATAGAGTTTCCTGGATTTACAAGGTATTTATTCATAAAAGTTTTTTCACCTTTTGGTCCACTAACCCTTTTTTAAGATGGATGATGTATCGATGAAACACTGTATTAATTATTGAGAACTAAAAAGGATCACAATAAAGAACAATTATCCTATAACCCATATTGATGATTTTTTTCACTAATTATAGATTGAACTTCATTCAAGATATCATCAATATAGTGTTATAAATGAGGATATTTTAATGATATAATTACATACAAGGTATAGAAACTATTAATAATTAAGGATTGAATTTGGTCATATTAATTCCCTTACCATCATAGAGATTTAATGAATATATTCCTTAAATATTACCTTTATCCGTTTTGGTAGTCTTTATAGATAATATTATCGTATATTCAAAGAGACAGTAAGATCATTAAAATAACATTAGAATTGTACTAATGATTCTATGGAAGGAGAAACTACATTCAAAATTTACAATGTGTGAATTGTGACTATAAAAATTTGCAGTTTGGGTCATATAATCTCAAGTGAGGTTGTATCAGTGGATCAATCAAAGACAGAGGCTATAGATAATTGATCTAGACCGACCATAATGACTGCGATATCAATTTTTCTTTGTATGGAAGGATATTATTGGCTGTTTATGTAAAATTTTCATTTTTCTCAATCCAATCACCATGTTAACATGGAATGGAGCTATGATCCACTATAAATACGAATGTGAGGAAAATATGAAGGAACTGAATACATGATTTTTGAGTGCACTTGTGCTTAAATTACTTTATAGTGGATATGGGTATGTAATATATATTGATTAATCAAAGAAGGTATTGGTATCTATTATAATGTAGAATGATTTGGTGATTTATTATGCCTCACAAAAATTCATGGTTCTTGAGGAAAATTACGTAACTCATGATTTGGAGTTAGCTGTGATATTTTTTTGAATTAACAATATGGAGGCTTTTTCTATATGGTGGAAGGTGTGATATATATAGTAATAAAAAATGTTTAAAACACACATTCACATAGATGGATTTGAACATATCTTAGAGAATAGGGATGGATCTAATTTAAGAATATGACTATTAAATACATTACTCGCATCTAAAAGAAAACATGCTTGTCAATGTTCTGAGTTAAAATGATCATTCTATCTTATCTATGACTAGGGTCACAAAATATCAAATATTTAGGGATTTTAAGGGGTTGGATATTCATTTATTTAAGTAATGGTAAACATAATATCAATATATAATAATTTTCAACTCTTAATCCATATAAATATTAAAGTGATTTAAAAACATTATGTTTAATTTTATAAGAAGGTAAGAAATGATCATGATTTTAACATTGATTAGGATGCAATAATATATTTTAATAACCAAATAAATGTTCCATCCATACCAAATTTGAAGAATTATTTGTTATAGGAGTCTCATATTTCATCAATCTCTATTCATCATGGATGTTAGAAGATGAATATTGTTCTGAAAGAGTATTTCTAATTTGATTTTATAGAGAGATAAGTTGAAGAATATGTCTATCAGTGCTTGGTATGTTAGATAATTAAGGTTAAGAGATAAAATTCTTATCATATGTTACAACCATTACCCGTACCATAATGAAAATGGGAAAGACACTATGGATTTTATCATTAGACTACCCAATATATGTAAAGGGAATACTGTTATATGATTTTTAGTCAATTTCCTTAAAAAGTTAGCACACTTCATCACTTTCAGAAAATATGTTTCTCTGAATCATCATTATAGGATATAAATTATTTTATAAGGATACATTATGTTTAATATTTCAATATATTTGATTGTAAAATAAGTTTTACCATAATGTTCCGATGATGTCCTCAACAAAATCATGATACAGTGTTGAGTTTCATCACTGTGTATCATCCTGAGAATTATAGTCAGTATATGATAATCAATAAATCATTGAATATGTGTTGAGATCTTGTTCTAAGGATTTGAATGTTTGTGGGGATCAATACCGACCACTGCTTGGGTATTCATAAAAAATATTTTTCACTCGAGCTTTCAAATGGATCTTTATTTATCCTTCTATTGAAATAAGAGTATAAAACAATATACATGAATAAATTTTCAGAAAAATGATATTGTGAATTATGTTAGAATAATAAATGGTATATTTGGTTAGATTCATTCTATAACACAAACTAGAATAGAAAATTCAAAAAAAAACATTATGCTGAAAATTACAAGCATGATCTGGAAATTGAAGTAGGTGACATTGTATTTATATGAATTCCACTATGGAATAAGTTAACGAGTTTTATAAAGAAGTCAATAGTAGTACCTGAGTCTATTGTTCCCATTGAAATTCGTGATCATATTGATATGGTAGCTTATCGATTGGTGCTTCCATCGAACCATTCTCAAGTCTATTATGTTTTCCATGTATCTCTCCTACAATATTATATTCATAATCCTTCACAAGTACTAAATGTGAAGTCATAACACTAGAACATGGTAATCACTATGAATGGATAACAAGTGGATATTTTGGATTATAGAAAGTGATACAATACAAGACCACTCACCTAGTCAATTTTTTGTGGGGAAACCACCAATTTGATGAAGTTGTTTGGGGACCAGATTAATTTATTAGGAAAAAGTATACCCATTTGATTATATTAGAGTGACAAATTCTTATGGAAAATTTTAATTTAATTGTGGTATAATTTAACACCCTGAATTGTTATAAACATTTTGGGAAAAGATTATATTTCTTCAATATGAAACATTGATAGCGACACTGAGTTTTAATGTACTAGAATATACTATTAAAATTATTATTTAAAAATACACATTATAACCTTGACATTAAAATTTCCTAAATGAATATGAATAACCACATTGAAAAATATAATTGTTTTATATAAATATATCATACTAATTAAAAGTTACTTACTTCATAGTGAAATCATTATATGTTTCAAAAATAATATTTTCTCAAAAAAATTCTTTTGATTTTTATAAAAAAATAATAAATGAAATTTTTTACACTTTTAGATAATATAATTGAAAAAATATAATTCAATTTTTATTTCTAAATTTCAAAATTTTCTTTTAGTGAATTTTTAACACGTTTTTTCAAAAATTATTTTTTTATTACTATTAATCAAAATACTAATTTTTATTGAAAACATTATATTTAATATATATAATTTGAAAACTAAATTTTATTTTAGGATTCTTTAAAAAGATAAATTAGTTAAATTATATGTTTTTAATCCAATTTAGATATTTCAAATCAATTTCATATTTAAAATTTGTTTTAAAATTTCAAATTCTTAAGAAATTATCTATCTGGAAAACCACATTTACATGGCATTTATGTGTTTAATTTTAAATTTAAATTTTTTATTTATGTGAATGGAATTTGGAAAATTTTATTCACTATTTTTAATCATAATAAATAATATTATATAATATTTTTAACTTAATCTTTTCTTTTCAAAATGAGTTGTAAAAATAATAAAAATTAATTACAATAGTTATGTTTTAAACGGGTTTAACGAATGTTAAAATAAAAAGAGAAGGGGTAAAATAACGCAGAAACTTGTAAAAAAATCCTTTTATGAAAAAATTTCAAACTTATAAAATCTAAGTGTCGATAATGATCCTTTTTAATCCTTTTAACATGTTAAAAATGTTGGTACACCATTTCTTCAAAACATTCTTGTGTGTCCTCTCCCCCACTTATAAAAGGGAACCCCCTCTCCTATCATATACAGACATCCCAAACACATTGGTTCTACCTATACATACCCAAATCAATTAAAAATATCCATCCCCACATCTTATAGGCCTTATTTTAATTATTAATCCCTCATATGAAGGCTTTTAGTGTAATCCAAATGTAGATCTTCAATGGAGGGGTATAGTCCTTAACAACGTGTTTTCATTTTATTTCATTCGTTAACACATTATAAAAATTATAAACAATGATTATATAATAACCCAATTATATACCATATAATTATATTAAATTTTTTTAACGTAAATACTTATATCTATCTCCTCATCCATCACGTGGAAGACAAAACCATTGATCATATGTACAGTAGACCACAACCTCATGAACCGATGTAATTGATTTTCCATCACCTTCTCTCACAAAAAGAGATACTGATATATTTAAAAATATTATATGAAATTTATGAAATAGTTATAACTCTTTAAATATAATATCACATATAACTTCTTATTTTTTATTCTTCGATAATATTATAATACCACTATTGTGTACGGTGCACTATCACATCCCCTTTCGATGTGATTCATTTTTCATTTATGATTTACATGGAAGTTAATGGGGATATATTTAATTACTATATGTGTCATATATTACATAATAATGACATGGTAAAAGAGATATATTCATTAAATTCATTTTTCAATTGGCCATGAAAATTCAATGGTGTTCAAGAAAACATACATCCTATCATCTCCATGAACAATGTCATTCATTTTCAATCTCTATCATTCATATGAAAATATAAATAAATATATAAGGAATATATATATATATGCATATTATTTATATCAATGTTAAATTATATATATGATAATTCCGTGATCAATTTAAAAGCTTTGAAAACCCATAAAAACATGAATGAAAAATGAAGTAGTTGTTACCCGAAACATGATTTTAACAAGTAATTATTAATAAATTGATAATAAAATGTCATAAGAAAATAATATATTAAATGATATGTATTATTATTTGTAAATATCTAGAAATTATTAAATACATTTTTTTTAATTATATGGAATTATGACAAGACTGTGAAAATCAATGGTATGTGATTCTGAGGCCCCGAGAGCCAGGAATAAATTTTTGAACTTTTTTGAGGTATGTTCAGTAAAAGAGTGAATGGGTTTCTCTATATTCTGAACCAGTGATCAGATTGAAAATTTGAGGGCACCGTTGAATTCACAATTGCTGGATTATCTTAGGCATATCTTATCTTTGACCAGCAAGGGTCGGTTGGAAATGATAATTTATGGAATATTAAAAAATATAATAAAATAACTATACATTATTATATTATTTTCTTCCACTATTTAGAGATAGTTGGAAAAACCGTAGTATAACGACGATCTTTATGTGAATAAAAATTAATTACTCATTTCATTGATCATGTAACCACAATGCATGTGTGTTTAATAGGTTTCTTAAATATGATTCATTAATGAAGAATAATAATGAACAAAATTTGGGGATTAATTATTTTATTAATCATACCATTTTCAATGGAATTCACGAACAACAGAAAAAATCTATGACAATGTTCTTGATGATGTCACCCTACAATAAAGAACAATGATCAATCGATGACCATAAGAGGACATGAGCCAGACAATGACGGAAGACTTCGAACGTGGATTCCTTCATTAATCCATAACAAATACCACTGAATCTAGGTAAAGGATTCTTGTGTTTTATATCTATATTTTCACATTTTGGAATAATATAAGGAATGTTGCTCAACTGAACAACAGTTTGATCCGTGACTCATTCTTAATTTTTTGAGGTTGTTGTTGAGTTACACTTTGGGGGTTTTCTTAATCTTATAATGATCATTATTCTACCACTATGATAAAAGGCTAACGCGGAGGGTGTAGGCCAATCTGAACAAGTCTTCAAACCACCTCAGATCTTACGTTTGGTGAATTATGTGTGGGTGATCTAACAATGTGGTGACAATGAGATTCTATTTCCATCACAGTGAAGTAGGATACTTGGGAGGCCCATAGACCCAGACAGGAATGAAAATGGGCCACCAGAGAATCTCTGGTGGCCAAAGAAGCAACCGCCGGTGAGAAACAACCGGTGCAGTGACATCAGTACTGCCCCACTAGTGTGGTAGGAAGAGTTGTAACCAAAAGACCATGTCATTTGGAGACACAGTGGGTACCACATGGGAGAGGAGTGGCGTACTCGGCTGGCGCAATGGTCGTCTCCAACCGGATTTTTTGGGAGGTGCGGCGGCGCCCCACTTACGCCCCGAGCTACGTGAAACAGATGAACCATGTCTGGTGTAGCACAACCATCTTGCTTGTAGGACATGTTTTTACAAAAGGCCGGACTTGTGGTCCCAACGATCCGGCCGGGCAGGATCCCTACCAACCCAGACCCGACTGGTCCGATTTCACTATATCTAACGTAACTCAAAAACCGGCCATCTGATTGATGTGACATTTGAGGCATGAGGACCCTTATAATTATGAGTTAATTTATCGATACACATTATGGGTTTTGGAATAATTTTTATTATAGCCATGTTGGATCAGGCTCAAATCCAACCAGTCCATATTTATCTTTTTTCTTATATCTTATAGACCGGGCGTCCGATTGACGTTTCGTCTGTTGAGTTTGTTACCCTTACAACAAGGCGGTTTGTTGGGTTACTTCTTCATGGGATTTCATGGAGATTGAGGTACTAACTATGATATGAGAACAAAAATCTCGTGATCCCAAGCGCACCATGTGTGGGAATCTTGTGGCTAGCTATAATGTGAAGAGCGACCCTCCATGGATCAGCATGAAAACGACCCTCCAGGGAACGGAAGCAGTGTAACCATCAGTGGATCAGAAATATAGAAAACCACTATGGATCAACATGAGAGTGATCTACCATGGATCGACAAAAGTGCATCCCTCGATAGAATGACAGCAGTACGACCCTCTGCATATCGATAATATAGTGACCCTTTATGGATCAGCAGTACAACAACCATTCATGGATCATCAACAGAACCACTCAAAAGAATAAAATAATCTATCTCAAGTCTATTCATGTATATTATTTTCTCTATGTTGTATAACTAGTCTGAGATATCATATACATTATACTTTATGATTGATATAGTGCATTGTGGTTTTTCCTTTATGGAATTCCGTGAGACTTTTGGGGGTCTTGCGGACCATAATCGGTATGGATATACTCACCCCATCATGGGATATTACCAAAAATTGTTGTGACTTGGGAAGATGATGGACTTCATGATTATGACTTGGGAATCCAGGACTAGATGGTGCTCAGAGGTGACTGATAGACGTGGTGAGTGGCAGTGATGACAAACGATGAGTTGTACCTACCATTCAGGTAGTATCCATGGTGGATGACCTCCGGAGAATGTTTTTTCATTTTTTACTATACATTATTTTTATTTGGGTTTTTATATTGGACCTTTTTACCTTTAGTTCACACATTCACTATCAAAAATTCTACATTGTGGTTTGCTTTTATTGTGTACCTAGTCTGTGTGCCTATAGGTTTAAGGGAAATGCCTTCCATTTTTTGTATATGAATTTTTGGTGATAGACTCCATCCCCTAGACTATGAAATCTAGGCTTGGGGTAGTCACGACATGGGGAATGGTGGATGGGTTGGGAAAAAGAGGTATCAGAGCCGGATTGGTTCTACCAGAAGAACTAAGAGTTTGTGTCTTCAATGGAGCAATTTTGTTAAGTGTCTTGAGTTTAGATTACAGTGTGGGGAGTCTAGTGTTGGTGCGGTGGATGACGTATCTATACATTAGAACCCTGGGTTATGATTTCCGACTAGATACATGAAAACATTGTTTGTGTCTATTTTGAAATTTTTTTTCTTTTGATCTCTTTGAGTCAGCTCACCGGGTATAACATATTCACTATGGCACATCTGTTTCTTTAAAAGATTTCATCGCATAGACAACCAACCATGATTCTAGTAAGAGATCACGGTAAAGGAATATTGAGTGATGAGGAAATGGTGCTAGGCACTCTTACTACAATAAGACCTTCAGGTGGTGTACCAGCACGACCTCCACCCATAGATAATCAATTTTTACCAGTCCCACTAGCTTATTGTGCAATCCTACTGAGTGTTTTTCATGAGTTATAGAGACATAAGCCTCAAAGGACTCAAGTAATGATAAATCCACAACTATATCAGGACTGGATGGAGTCTGTGGAAAAAGTTTACACTTAGAATAGACAATAACATTCCATATGGTGGTCGTAGAAGCTAGTCTCTTTCAGGTAAAAATAGGGATATGGTGAATCCAGACACTCCTAACACATGGGTAAATTGATCTTTCCTGGTAGGAATTCATGTTCAACTCCAGGGCAGAGTTCGTACCAGTGACTTTATTCTATGTGCATATTTGGGAGCTACTGCACTTATAGAATGACTGCCTGATAGTGGAATAGTACTCAGAAAGGTTCAGTAATCTCTCTCACTACTCCACTAACATGGTATGGGAAACATTCTTCACGGAAAAGACCTTTGAGTAGGGAATCCAACATGAGATTAGAGTTTTGATAATACCGATCAACATTCCGATGTGCATTAGAGTGCTAGAGCAAGCACTATTGTTGGAGAGCATCCTAGCTGAGTAGTAACCAATGGGAAGATCTGCCACCAGACAATGGGAAGTAGAGTCATATGTAGTAAGAATTAGGAAAATGATGCAGAGGCCTAAGTGGGACATATATTCTTGGGACGACCCCCTGATATAGGGTTGGAGGTGTAGATCTCACAGGGTAGTGGAGGTTAGTAGAAGAGTATACTGTGCTACTCTTGTTGTGGGCAGGGTCACATGGATTATGATTTCCTGACTCGTTGTACTGATGATCAGCATTTGGTCGAGGGACCTCGAATACAACAATAGGGTTTCGGGTAAGGAGGGTCACAGGGTAGCAGAAGTGGGAGATGTACAAGCCATGCCATAGGTAGTGGAAAATGGTTTTAGGTAGTACCACCATGACCCCCAGTTATTCCACCTTTACATCAGGGAGCAGTTGGACAGGGACGAGCTCAACTTTAGGAAGAAGAGGCATATGACCATAGAAAACTGGAGATGATTCAAGGTATGATCTATATCTACTCCACCAAATATGTGGTTTATATAGACACATGTGTTAGTCACTATTTTATTACCACAACTCTCATTCGGTGATCATATATTTAGGTGGAGCTGTTGTCCCAGTCATTACACTTAATGAATTCTATGGGAGAGGATTTAATCATTATGCACTGGTGATGGCAGTGTGAGCTCACACTAGGAGGCGAGAGCATCAACTGGGATCTCGAAGTCACAGCATCGAGGCCTTGTAATGTCATCTTAGGTATGGAATGGTTATCCATAGTCCATGCTCATATCGATTGTTTTAGGTGAAAAGTGAAATGTATCTTTTAGGATGGGACAATGTTTTTCCTTCACTGGTGATAATAAATCATTTTCATTACATGATTGATTGTCACAGATGAGGATGTAGCCGATCACTAATCAGTTGGCTAGCCTCTCCCTCATTGTAGTGGAGGAGAGGAATCCATGCTGTCATGTTGTGTTGGATGAGTATGCATATGTCATCCTTGAGGATGTTTAGGGACTACCTCCTTATAGAGAGGTAGACTGCTACATCAACCTGTACCCCGGGAAGACACTAATATATATTCCAGAAAGTCGGATGACTCCCATAAAGATTTATAAGTTGTGGTTTAGTTAGACGACTTGTAGAGGAAGGTTTTCCTAAGACCCAGTGTCTCTCCATGGACATCCCTAATTTTGTTCACCAAAAAGGAAGAGGGGTGTTTGAGGCCTTGTGTGGACTATCGGCGCCCGAACCAGTTGACCTTGAAGAACAAGTGTCATCTACCAAGGATTGATGATCACTTCGACCAGATGAATGGAGAATAGTGGTTTTCAAAGATAAACCTCAATTCATGCAATCATCAGCTCATGGTACAAGATCAGGAAGTACCAAAGACAACATTCAGATGCCGTTATGGCCACTACAAGTTCTTGGTGGTGCCTTTCGGCATGACCAACACTCCAACACTTCTTATAGGACTCATGAACGAGATCATCTAGCCATACCTTGATCACTTCATGGTGGATTTCATTAAATACATCTTGGTGTACTCAGTGTTGGAGGAGGACCACACCACACATTTACTGATAGTCTTTGATACACACCAAGAGAAGCTTCATTATGGAAAGTTCTTGATGTGCATGTTCTTGGTATGGGAAGTCCAATTTCTAGGACATGATATCGTAGAGGATGTACTTGTGTCTGATTCGATGGGGTTTGATAGGTTTTACTGGAGGGTTGGGCTTGAATTTTACTGTGCATCAGCACACTTTTCAGGTTTGATAATGTAGGGTAACCCTTTATTTAGACTAAGATATTACAGTAGAGTATTGAGGATCTGAGGTGGAGAATGATGAGTGTCCCCATCTAGAGACTACCAGAAGAGGGAATTTGGTATGTAGTCTATTTCAATTCATTAGGGACTGGGCTAGGGTGTGTCATGATGCACGAGAAAGCAATGATGGCTTACGGCTCATGACAGCTAAGGCAACATGAGAAGAACTAGCCGACCTAAGACGAGGAGTTAGTATTAGTGGTCTATCCATTGAAGATGTGGCAAAACAAGTTTATGGGTGAACATTTTACTATCTACTCCGACCATAAGAGTCTCAGGTATATCTTCTCATAGATGGACCTGATCCCGAGACAACGACAATGAATGTATTTATTTTAGGACTATGACTTTGAGTTAGTCAACACTCATGGGAAGGGAAACTTAGTGGAAGACATACTAAGCTAGAGGTCGTGTCTACAACAACTGTGTGAGGTGACAAAATAGATTACTACATTGCAAATATCCTCCGTGGATAGATATGGAATGCATACCTCCAGTATATGATGGTCACTCCCCCACTCCTTCATCATGTTCAGGAAGTACATCTTGGAGACGTTGAGTGCGAGGCTAAACGTGCTTAGATATCCTCAGGATATGATCCTGATGTATTTTCGATAGGTGGGGATCACATAATTAATTTATGAGGATTTACCATGATACCAGTGATGTATAAGGAGAAGGTGTTGTTGAAGTTCCATAAATCTCATTTGGCGGTACATCCTAGAGTGACGAATATGTAATAGGACCACTGACGTCTATAATGGTGGCAAGGGATGAAGAAAGAAGTGGCAGTGTTCATTTCATGATACCTCAAATTCCATCAAGTGAAGGTCTAACATCAGGTTCTAGTAGACTTAGCACATCCACTAGAGGTACCAGAGTGGAAGGGGGATGATATCTACATGGACTTCGTTACTGTGTTACCACACATGTCCATAGGCCATGACTCTATCAAGGCAATCGTTGACTGACTCACCAAGTCGGACCATTTTCTACCCATATGAGAGAATGGTTATGTAGAGGTATTGGGACGCCTCTATGTCCTGGTGATATTATGGCTTCACGGGGTACCAACAAGGATCATTTCAGATCATGAAGCTCATTTTACATCTTAGTTGTGGAAGGTATTATAGGAGGAATTCGAGACTCAGTTACACTTGAGAACCTCCTTGCACCCTTAGACAGATTTTCAGATGGAGGGGACCATACAGACACTTGAGGACATCCTTTATGCTTGCATACTTAATTTTGGATTCCATTGAGAGAACCTCCTACCACAAGTGGAGCATGCATACAACAACACCTATCCATCCACCATCAGCATGGAACCATTTGAGGCTTCATATGGGTAACCATGCAGATCACCACTATGCTAGACAGACCTAGGGGAGTCAACACTTATGGGCCGAGAGTTGGTGCTTGCTACCACTGAGAAGGTTCAGATCATCCAGTAGTGGATGAAGATTGTAAAAACAAGGCAGAAGTCTTATGTCAATAAGAGATCTAGTTCATAGTAATTAAATATGGAATCAAAGCAGTTTGCCTAATTATAGATATCCTTTTTGGATGGAGATGGAGCAGCTTATCTCTAGTTGAAGGTTGTCACCCCTCCACTATTACAACAATTTTGGGAGGCACATCTTGGGGATACCGACTGTGATACTATATATTCTCATATATACACAGGTATGTCCTTGATGGATATTTGGATGGTCGGGAGCATGTCATTATTTTAACAGGATGTACAATAGTACGAGTGGTGTTACATGAGGAGACTTTGAGAGAGTTCCATACATCCCCATTACCAACACATCTATCTGTGATGAATATATACCAGGACCTCCAATTTATGTTATGGTGGCTCGAGATAAATAATGGAGTTTCTTAGTTTGATTATCGATGCCTCACTCTTCAGTAGGTGAAGGCTAAGCACTAGGATCCAGTCGATTTGATGTAAACCCTTGATGTGACAGAATGGAAGTGGGATGGTATATTGGTAGAATTATTTATAGGGTTATGACATATGTCTAGGGGAAATGATACATCTGAGTGATCATTTACCGACTCACCATGTCAGATCACTTCCTAGATATTTTGGAGTTGATTTCAATAGAGATCCTAAGACACCGATACATATAGAATATAGTTCGACTCCATAGAGTTCCATTGACTATTGTCGCATATCATGACGTTCGCTTCAAATCCTAGATGTGTAAGGCATTACAAGAGGCTTTTGGGACTCATTTAACCTTGAGTACATCATTTTTCTCACAAAAAGATGGCTAGATAGAGCATTCCATTCATATTTTGGAAGAGATACTATGATCTTACTATTGGATCTTGGATATAGTTTTGAGGATCACCTTCCTCTGGTGGAGGTTTCATAAAACAACATTAATCATTTCCCAATTGGTATGGAAACATTAGATACCTTGCATGGGAGAACCTATAGGCCACCTCATTGCTAGATAAACCTAGGTGAGTAGAAACTCATGGGCCAAACATGATGCAGAAAACTACAGAAAAGGTGAAAATCATCTGAGAGTGGATGAAAACTCCACCGAGCCATCAGAAACCTTATGATCACTAGTGAGAGAGGCCTTTGGAGTTCACAGAATGAGTCCACATGTTCTTTTGAGACTCACCTCGACATAGATTACAGATATTTGGATAGGGCGACAAGCTATCTGTGAGGTTCATTGGCCCTTCCCCATACTAAATAGAGTTTTCATGTTGACATGCCTCTTGGATATACCTCTACATTTAGAGTGGGTACACGATATCTTCAACGTGTTATAACTATGGAGGTACATGCATGACCAATCACACGTCCTTGACTGGGGAAAGCTGGAAATCATCTATGTGGGGAATTTTTATGAGTACTTAGTGGAGATCATGGATCAATAAGAGAGGACCCTTCATGGTTGGTCAATTCCTCTAGTGCAGGTTTGGTGGCAACACATGAATCTCTAGCAGGGTGCATGGGAGATTGAATCTCATATTCGTGAATAGTACCATCATTTATTTGAGTAACCCTTTTTTGGATTTCATGGATGTAAAGCCCCATGGTAGGGATAATGTAACGACTCATATTTTCCCATGTAATATGTTTATACATTATATGGATTGATTTAAATGTTAGGAACTGAGGTGGTGTTCAATTCTATAGTCCAGTGTTCTAGGAACTATTCTATGAAAAATATTAATCATTTAACAGATATTACACTTGATTTTCCTAAAAAATTGGAATAACTGTAATATCGGTTCCCAGATCAGAAATCTAAGGGCACCGTTGAACTCATAAAAGTTGTTTAACCCTAGGCATGTCTTAACATTGCTCAACACAGGCCAACATGAAAAATATTCCTTGAGATGTAATGGGAATAAGTCTTTTAATAAAAATATTTTATTAAATGCAACAATATTTCACTATTTAATAGGAATTTGTTATGAAATTTAGGGTTATCACAAAAGGACTAAAATTCATCTCATGTGAGATGAAGAACCAATGGAGAAAAATGGTTACAAGTGATGATATATTGATGCAACCTCGAATTTATAGGATCAAGGATTGACGAACAATGATGATGAAACTTCACTTTTTCTTAAAAGGTTTTTCAAACACAAGGTAGGTAAATTATTTACATTTTTCCCCATTCATGTTTATCAAGATCAATAAAATTATATCTAAAAATACATTAACCCGTAGTTCGACCATTGCAGGATGGATAAAAACTTCAGGGTTAATTTGGGGAGAATAATTTTTCCTCTTATTTTATTCCATCTAATGAGAATGAATTGATGGTGACACAAACAAGGTAAATTTTTATTCTTTGAGAATTATTCTAATTTTCTTTCCCTATTCAACATGTTCTTCTTTGTTAGATCCCCATTGAAATTATTCGACTTTATAGGAGGCTTTGAACATGATCAGACCCCCCTGATTGGAGGTAAAGCGTCTACATAGGCCGCATCTCTATAGATCTAGACTCAAGAAACCTGAATCTACTATCATTGTATATTTTAGTGCACGGGAGTACTTTTGGACTAGGTAATATTCCACTAGTGTGCTAGAACTGGTGACTGACCATGTGTAGGAGGCGACACACTCTTCGGCGGAATCGTGTTGAAGTAAAAGCCCTACTGTAGGACACGATGGTATCCGTAGGGGTGCATCTGCAGTGTGTAGACATGGTGTTATGGCCAGTGGTCTAGTTAGACCACATGAGCCACCCCAGAAATGTAGGTTAGATTAGTCCATGCTCTAGCAGGCTAGTCTAGGTAGTCCAATGGGCTGAGCCGAACCAGGTCTTGTCTACAAGAATGGGTCAGGTCAATAGGTGGGTTGGGCTGACCAGCATGTCAGGTCATATTCTAGTATGAAAAATATTTTTCTTCAAACATTGATAAATTTCATATCATGTGTATGTTTGATAATTCATCTGTGGCATTGGGACCCTTGTGATGAGATGGTACTTTTATATATACTGAGTGGATATTTTTAGAAGTTTGAAGTTGACATATTGGCTTGAGGAGAGGGTTATCCCAAAATGAGAATACTGTGAACGATGTCAGGTGGCTAGATATAACCTTGAGACTTCATTACTTATATAGATTATTTTTATTACAAAGACAATGTTTCTTATCTAGAATTTGTGTCTTAAAGAGAATTTGTGTCTTATCGATATTGTGTGTCTTATTGAGACTCTGTGTCTTATGGAATACACCTAATAATATTATTATTCATAAGATCAACTTATACCTATGTGATATGACTATATTTTACTTTATGGAATACAATGTGGTATATTCGTGGTGTTATATTTACTTTTTGGTATTCTATGTGGGATCTTCTTTTTGTTATTGTTTTTTGGTTTTAGGGAATCCTACTGAGTATTCTTTTACTCAAAACTACATGATATACTCCCACATGTTTCATGTATTTTGTAGATCGGTGACCTTTTTATAGAGTTCTTATAATACCAAGACCAAGCGGTTCCCCGTGAGACCCGACATACTGATTTGTGTTCATGATTCTTTTCAGATAAATATCCCCTCACTATTTACTTGAGGATTGATCAGTTAGGAATTTCTTTGGATGAGTTTCAAGAACATGTGTCTAGAGACACTTTTCGTCTAGTGGGCATGTATTATTGCCATTTCCACCTTTAAGTACATTCCATGTTGTACTCTGGTTAGGTTTTAGTGATTTTCATGCATTTTTTACTTAATGTTTCTACATTTCATCATTTGGGGAATAGAGATATGTGTGTACATATAGGTACTTAAGTAAATGCTACCCATTTATGGGATATTCATACTTGGTGCTAGTCACTAACCGTTGTCCTATTGGAAGCGGTATTGGGGAAGTCACGTCATGGACCACTCTAGGAGAGGTCCTGAAAACGTACCTCAAGACAATAAAATGAGGCACAAAAGTAACATTTTCCTCTAACTATCACAGCTCAATCCTTGTAATTACATGAACCAAGTTTCCTAGAGTCAGTGTATTATTAAATAATATTTATATGATCACAAGAGATTAGGTCTTGAAATACTGATGAGTTTAGTAGCTTTTGATGTACTAGATACATACATAAGTTTTACATTACATCATGAAATAAGGAAACAACATTGTGTCTCCTATGAAGATACTCATATCCTTGTCCTATCCTTACAGGTTAATCATAATATACTTATTCACATCATGGGAAAGAGAAAACATAATAAAGGGGTGACCTTAGATTCTCAGTAAAGATAAAAATGTAGGGGAATCGATCATAAATAAGAATAAAAATTTAATCCAATGTGTAAGACTAAAACATAATCATTTTAAACTTAAACATCATCATAATATGGTAAATATAAGTCAAATAATTAAATTTAAATATTCATATGGATATTCTACTTTTCTATTTACAACATAGAGTATCAATAGCCAATTTGATATTGATGAAATGCATAATGTCGAACAACATAACCACATAGTCAGGGCCCTATGCCAAACCTACATATATGATTTTTTCAAGGCTATATTCCAAGACACTAGTATGTATCATGAGAACTACCAATGCATTAATGAGCTATAGAGGGCTCCACCTATTAAATACTAAGCCCAATGCATTCCTCATATGAAAAGGATGAAACATAACATAAACATTCATAATTAAACTACCATATGAAATGTTAATAATTTAACCATAAACCATGAATGGTATAAAAAACACATCAACAGTCAAACATATCAAAAAACCTTCAATTCCTTATGGAATATTGTATCATAGTAAATCAACTTCAAAAAAGTGTAAAATCTATCAATGGATGTTGACATAGATGAAATCAAAACTATTTGAGTGAAATATGTCTTTCTATTTTGAAATCATCTAAAGGTAACATAATTATAATGGAAATCATTTATTTTAAAAATATTATTATTATGTTGTAATGGAATATTGTAAAGTGTTATAATGATCGAAAGTAGCCACACCTGCCGTAAAAGATATAAAAACATTCTTACCTTAATTTGTTGAAAAGGTTGTTAAGGACCTTGTTTAGAAAAAGAATGAATGATTACATTCAAAAAAATTTATAAAAATTCAGACAATTGTAAAAATGACTTTAACCCATATTCTAGTAAATAGTAAAAATGTTTTGAAATACATTTAAAAACACATAGATGTGGATGGTAAAGAGGTCCCAGAAGATACTTACATATTAACAACCTTATATAATGATAAGATTGTATAATTAACCCTTAACTTGTATTTTTATTAATCCTATGGTAGGTTAACCCTTGATATAATGTTAAAATAATTGTTATTAAATTATATGAGAACCACATACATAAATATTATAACATTTAAGATCTTATAATATTTCTTTGTTAATGATATTTGAGTAGTATCATCGTTTCAGGTGTTAACTGATTTATCTTCCATTATATGTTTTGTTATATAGGTAATGTTTTTATGGATATAAAGTATTTGATTCATATCCAGAATGATATTATGTTCTTAAAAATTGTTTTTAGTCATAAAATGAAATTTTTTCTTGAGTGTATATGATAAGGAATGAATATCATCACGTTCGTGGACACGGTAATCCTTACGTAGGCACGAGCGACAATACCATTCTATTGTTGGTGTAATCGTATACAATTGTATGGTATATAATATATAAATATTAATTAACATGTTTTATTTATTATTTACAAAAATTATACTCAATATTATACCCATATATATAAATATGTCTTGAATAACAAACTACACCATGACGTGGAGATGGTAAGTCGTACGTACACATGTATGGTGAATTTTTCATTCATGGGATGGATAAAATAATGAAAATGGTTGAACCATATTTATAATAATATCACAGTATGTTTAAGGTAATGGAGTTATTATTTTGATATGGAAACAACAATGAAATAGGAAGTGGAAGAAGATATAACTTTGAAAGAGGTGATGAATTTATTACCTCTTCTTTGGGTTCTTCATTTTGATTTGATCAAAAGGGAGACATAGGATGGAATTATGATCAATGTAAGGCCCCTAGGTTTATGTTATTGTAGTTTGGAGGATATTTGATCAGGTTTTGGTAGAGCCAAATGTCTTTGTATGTGTGGTTTTGAGAGAAGGGGGAGTACCCTTTATAAGAGAGGTGGGGGTCACTTTAGGAAAAGCTTGAAATATTAATTTATTATACAATAATATTCAGTTTATAATGGCTCCAAAAATATTTATTTCAAGGATAAAATAGGGATGGGTCGAATTAATCTCAACCAATAGATCATAGACAGGTTTAGGTCACTATATTAACCTTATATTTTATATTTAACTCTTATTTAAATAGTTTAACTTTTACCATGTATTCTTGTATTATTATAATGAATGGTTAAAAAATTTTCTATAAAAAGTCAAGAGGACTCCAAAGTGGTTAATTATATACATATATAACTTTATCTATGTCATTTGGATGAACCATATATTTTTAGGAATATTATATCAATTAATAATATAGTATTGGTTTTAAAAATTGATTTATATCAATTTGAACACTATTTAGTATTTGGTATTTGTGAAAGTAAAAAAACATGATTACTTCAATCAAAATAAATTAAATCAATCCTTTACTTTCATATTAACCTATAAAATTAGTGTAATGAATCAAAAGTCTAAATTTACATTTATCTGGATATTATTAAAATCAATTATTTTAATCTTTCATTAATAAGGTAATTATTGTATCATTATTGTGTCATAAATATATTTAATATCTAAAAATTAAAAATAAAATACCATTATGTTGGAAATATTTTTAGATTTATAATGAATATTTATAGTTGAACTTAACACATATATAACCTTATAATCAAAATGTTTTAGTTATGAAAAATTGAATTTAACACTTTTAACTCTTCTATGAATAAAATAATAATAAATTTCATAATCGAATAAAAAATGATCAAAGGTGATCATATTTTATTAATAAAGTTTATTTTGGTCGAAATTCATTTATCTAATTGAATTAGGACATGTGTTAGGGCAATTATAGAATCAATTTTTCCATTTATTACCCTATTTACATTTAATAGTGGTAATTAAAATTCAAAACATAATATTCACCATAAGTCATTTTCATCTTATTGAAACATGTTTTACTTACTCGTTCCCGCTTTGTCTCTTGGATTTTTGAAATTCTATTCGTAGAAGCATTGAAATTACGTTTTCTGAAAATTTTCTAATGTGCCTCAAAGGTGGTTGAAAGACATTAATTAATTAAATGAATTACATTGAACTAATATAGTTATTATGTATCTATTTTGACTTAAAATAAATTCAAATAAAATATATAATTAATTAAATAATAATTCAATTTTAAACAATAACACAATGTTTTTCACTATTCATCAAAAATGTATGTTTTCAAAAAAATACCATAAAATCACCCAAAGATAATTTAGAAATTTTGAATCCAAAAAATGATGTCCATTCTGAAAAATAATTTATAAAATTTCAAAAAAGGGGTATTACAATTCTAAACTTGTTTTAAAACTCCTAGTTTGATTTATCATTGTGTGCTAGAAATCGAAGTTTTGTACAACACATGATATTATATTATTCAAAGGGAAACATAGCATGGAATATTGGGGTGTTACATTCTCCCCTCCTTCGAATAATTTCACCATTGAAATTTCTTGAATATTACTACATACAAATATTTTTTTGATTCATCATCATATGTTCCTTAGGTTCCCATGTTGCCTCTTCCATTTTTTGGTTTCTCCGAAGAACATTTAATAGATGAGTCGTCTAATTTCTCATCACTTTTTATATGGTACCAAAAATCATGACATGCTATTTACAATAAGACATATCATGTTCCAGTTCAATATCTTTATAGGTTAATACATGCATTGGGTCATGCATGTATTTTTTCTATAGTGATATGTGGAACACATCATGAACTTTGGACAGACTTGGAGGCATTACCAAATGGTAAGACATAAATCCCATTAATTGTATAATTTTGAAAGGTTTGATGTACTTGGGACTTAATTTAAACTTCTTACCAAAACATATAACACCCTTCCCTGGAGTTACCTTCCAGAAAACATGATCTCCTAAATGAAATTATAAATACATCCTTTGGTTATCAGCATAGAGCTTTTGCCTACGTTGATCTACATTGATGTGGTTTTGGATAATCTTCACATTTTCCATTGTTTCCACAAAATGTTCTGGGACTACAAGTTTTCATTCACCAACATCATCCCAACATGTTGGAGTGCGACTTATCCTTCCATATAACGCTTCATATGGTGCCATATGAATACTTGAATGGAAGCTATTATTATAGGAAAATTATACCAGATGTAAATACTGATCCCACATACCTTGAATGTCAAGTGAGTAAGATCACAACATGCCTTCTATGATTTGAATATTCCATTCTGATTGTCTGTCAGTTTGAGCGCAGTAGGTAGTGCTCAAACGAAGTTCAGTATCCATGGCCTTCTGTAGAATTTTCCAGAATCATGATGTAAAATGGGGATTAAGATCATAAAAAATTGATAGGGGTACTCCATGAATTCATACAACTTCGTTAATTTATAGTCTTTATAAACGTTCTACTATTAAATATTCTCTTATAGCAACAAAATGTGCAGACTTGGTAAGGTGAACATAAAATGACCCATATTTCATCATTCCTTCTAGGAGTCTTTGGTAGGCCCATGACAATATCCATCGTAATATCATCCCATTTCCACTAAAGTATTAGAAGTGTTTTCATGAATACTCTAGGATGTTGTCTTCCATAATTCACCTATTGGAAAACCATAAATCATGATACATAATCAGCAATCTCCCTCTTCATGTTGTCCCACCAAAAATGTTCCTTTAAATATCTATACATCTATGTGCAACCAATGTGTATAGAGAAATTGGAGCTATGAGCATCAACCACCTAATCCCTTTTTAGAATAGGTATGATAGGAACTCAAAGTCTCCTCCCAAATTTCAAAATTCCATCTTCATATACGATTTCAATCAATCTCCTATCATTCACAACATCCATTTTATTCGGAAACTCCACATTATTTGTCTAAGAAATTTTTATCCTTTCTATTAAAGATGGTTTGGCAACAATTTGAAATAGTATTGATGTTTCAACTTCAATGATTATTCCTATATCCATATTTACCAGATCTATGAACATAAGATTGCTTTCAACACTTCTATTATTCAAATATCCAATATATTTTATACTCAAAGCATCTTCCACCATATTTTCATTCCCCGGGTGGTAGTGTATAGTGATATAATAATCTTTGAGTAGTTCAAGCCATCATCTTTGCCTCATGTTGAGTTCTGTCTTTAATAAAATATACTTCAAACTCTTATGATCAGTATATATCTCTCATTTTTTCACCACAAAGATGGTATCTCTATAACATCAAAGCAAAGATTACAGTTTCTAAATGAAAATCATGAGTGGGATAGTTTTTTTCATGATTTTTTATCTATTGTGATGCATAGAAAAAAACCCTATCATTCTACATTTGGACACAACCAAGTTATCTCTTTAAAGTAACACTATAAATAAGAAACTCATCATTCCATGATGATAGAGTCAAGGTTGGATCATTGACTAATCTTCTCTTCATTTCTTAAAAAATATTTTGAAAATATTTTTTCAAAACAAGTTTAGCCAATTTACGTGTGAGCTTGCTTAATAGGTTTTCTAATCAGGTAAAATTCTAGATGAAATGCAAATAAGAACATTCTTAACCAATAAAACTGTGTACCTCCGTTATACTCATCGGTGTTGTAAATTATTGTTTTTCTCTTGTCATAAATGGATCAAAAGAGATTACATCCTTAGAGATAATATGGCCAATAAATGAAGTCTCCTACATCCATAATTCACACTTTCTAATCATCCCATATAATAAATTTTTTTAAGAGTATTTAGAATAGTGCATAAGTTATTTTCATGATCTTCGTAGATTTTGGATTATACCAAGATATCATCAATAAATAACAAGATAATTTCATCAAGATATTCCTTGAAATCTCTATTCATTAGATCCATGAAGACATAGGGTGCATTAGTTAGTCCAAAAGGCATTACTGTAAACTCATAGTGCCCATACCTATTAAGAAATGTTGTATTCGAAATGTTATCATTCTTCACAAACAAATGAGGATATCTAGATCGAAGGATAATATATGAAAAATATCAAGGTCCATAAAGTTGATATAATAAATCATCAATGTGAGGTAGGGGATACTTCTTCTTTAATGTAATAGCATTGATGTCTCTGTAGTCAATGAAAAACCATATAGATCTATCATTCTTCTTAACAAAAAGAACATGGGATCCCCATAGTGAAACACTAGGGTGAATAAATCTTTTATTACTCAATTCCTCTAGTTGTTTATTTAGTGCCAATAATTCCACAGTGGTCATTCTATAAGGGTTCATCTATATGGGCCTTGAACTAGGAATTAAATCAATGAAAAACTCAATTTCTTGTTCTAAAGGATGTCCAAGTATATCCTATGGAAACACATCTACATATTCCAACTCAATAGGTATGTACTCTATTTGAACATTCCTTTCATCACACATATGTATTTCACTCCCTTCCTCACAAATAATTGAATTTAGTAGAGCTACTATTGGTGGATCTAGATAAGAATTAGACGGTGAAATTTCGGCTCTGTTGATAATGTACTCTTATCATCATTGAAAATTGTATCCTCATTCTTCTTACATTAAATTTTCAAATCATTGTCCAAAATCCAATCCATGCTGAGGATTATATCAAATTAAATCATTAGTACGGTGATGAGATCAACTGATAAATAACATTTATATGCCCTAATGGGAACTGAGTCACAAAACATAGTTGAAATGATACTTCCCTTCAATGTTTTGACTGGAAACTTCCTTATTAAATACAATTGAAAAATATCTAATTTTCTTAGCAAAATGGGATGATTTGTAACAATGTGATGCTCTAGAATCAAATAAAGCATTTGCTATATTTTAGAAAACCATTAAATTTCCTGCCACCACGTCATTTAGAGCATCAACCTCCATAGTAGTGATCATATTATCTTGTCCGTTCTCTCATGGACTTTTCTAATGTAAGTCTCCTTAGTGCTTGGGAAATTAATTTGAATAATACTCCATTTCACTAAAATTATAGAATTCAACATTGACAATCACTTTATTTCCCTTTCAAACACAAACTTGGTGGCGTTTTTTACCACGCATTAAACATACTCTCATTCCCATCATGAAAGTTCCAGGGTTTTTCTACCCACATTTACAACAGGATGAAAATTCAACTTTTCCCTTCTTCCCCTTATATCCATTTCCAGAGTGTTCAAAATAACTCATATTCTATTGCTTTAATATAAAGTCATAAGAATTAAAGAATTAATTTTTTATCATGATAGAACATGAGAAAATATCTTCCTATGATGATAAAGATTGTGAGACTAATGGTCGATGGATAAATGGTTTTAACATATAAATGAATCAATAAATATTAATCATTACTTTACATGTATAATCTTTTTCATTCCTTTCTTTCCTTTTAAAGTTAGCCTCATACATTGCAACATTCTCATCCTCCTTTTCCCTCAGAGTCAGAAATTGTCTTTCTATATCCACTCGATGGTCCCGAGGAATGTATTTTTCTAATAAAATCTATTTAAACTACTTCCACTCTATATTGGATACTTATTCATTCTCCCATGTATTTTGAATTAATGACCACTGTTGGTCTGCATCTCATGAGAGGCGATAAAATTCCGTGTTATCATGTTCCGTTTCGCTACTCCTCAAAGAATGAAATATTTTTTATAAGGAACTTATCCATTGCTCACCTAAAAGTGGATTTGCATTCCCATTGAATGTTTGTGGTTTTTTCCTCATGAATCGGTCTAACATTGATCCTCTACGTTGTGGATCAGGGTTCTCCATACAGGTAATGTTATAATTCAAGCCCTGAGTGAGTTTTCGCATTATGGTTATATGTTTTCCAGCACCAGTTGCATCACTAGATCAATTATAATTATATTGTGTAGGAGGGAAATACCTACATGGATTGCATTAGTTAATATGGTTTCCATTCCTTCAACTAGGCACCATTTCTAAAAAATGGAATACACTAAATTAGTTTATTAATTACAATACATAATTACAAACTAGTAAAATACTTAACATAAATCGAATAGTTTATGCATATAATCCATAATCATAATGAATTTTTTTAAAAATATTTTTATAAATCCCTCATAATGAATTGTAATGAAAATGTGAATTATCCTAAGAATATCCCCAGGGAGTGTCCTAATAAAGAGTGTAGAAATGCCCGTTGTCGTGTACCCGGATACCCCAGGTCACGCTCGAAACTCATAGACAATTATTTTACTCTTATGTATATCTATTCTAGAGCCACCTCTACCTACTCGTATCTAGACAATGATGTATTTCTTGGAAAACTCACAAAATCTCTACATTACCAAATATCTAATAAGTTCTTCTATACTAATCATTAAATTCTATCTTTGGGTAATGTTCTCTAATCAGAGGTTCTCTAAATCTTGTTTCCATGGTTTGTACTAAACGTTCTCTAATACCAGCTGTAATGTCCTGACCCAATTTACCTATAGTAGGTGCATTATTACAAAACAATGCCATGATAACAGGAGATCATTTCTCGAAAGACCAATTAGATTAATATCTTTTTATGTAATAGATAGAATTATAAGTATTAAATTACATCATGAAATAAAAAACAACATTTTCCCCTTTTGACACACTCATATTCTTAGCCTATCCATGCAGGTTAATCATAATATAAATCATCAAATCCTGGGAAAATGAAAACCCACGAAAATGGTGAGCTTAGATGCTTAATAAAGAAAACAATTTAGAAGAAACTATGATAAATAATCATAAACATTAATGTTAATGTATAAGACTAAAACATAAGCCCATTAAAAATAATCATCAGAATAATTTGGAAAATGTAAATTAAATAATGTCATTTACTTATTCTCATGGATATTATATTAGTCAAATAATTACATAAATATCAATATCCAATTTTATAATGATGAAATGCATAATGTCAAACATTATAACAACAAATTCAAGGTCTCGTGATAATACTACACAAAAAAAAAATTCAAGGCTTTTTTCTAAGACAATAGTTTGTCACATGAGACCTACTAATGCATTGAGGAGCTATATCAGCTCCACCCATCACTTGCTGAGTTGAATTCATTTCTCATATGAAAAGGTTGAATCCTAACATAATCATTCGTAATAAATCTAGCATATAAAATTTTAATACATTAACCATTAACCACAAATGATTTAAAAATTACACATTCATTGTCACACATATCACCAAATAATCAATAAAATATGGAATATTGTATCATAATAAATCAAATTCAAATAAGTGTAAAATACATCAGTGGATGTTAACATAGATGAAGTCAAAAATATTTGAGGGAAATATCTCTTTCTATTTTGAAATAATTTAAAAGAAATATAATTATAAAAGAAAACATTTATTTTGAGAATAGTCTTATAATCACTTAATGGAAGCTTTAACGGTTTCAAAATGGTGGAAAATAGTGTCACCCATAGTATAAGTTAAAAAGAACATTCATACCTTAATTTGTTGAAAAGGTCGAAAATGACCTTCTTTGGAAAATGACAGAAAGATTCATTTCAAAAAAAAAATATCAAAAATCAGACAAGGGTATAAATAAATTTTACCCATATTCTAGTAAATAGGTAAAAAATTTGAAATAAATTTTTGAGAAACCCAGATGTGGATGATAAAGAGGTCCCAGTTGATACTTATGTATTAACAACCTTAGATAACAAAGATATTGTATAATTAACCCCTACCTTGTACTTTTGATTTCTCATGGGTAGGTTAACCTCTAATATAATGGTAAAATAATTGTATTTAAATTATAAAAGAACCAGGTACATAAATATGATATCGTATATGATCGCCTAAAGTTGGTTTTTCAATTATATTTCAGTGGTATCATAGTTTCTGGTGTTAACTGATTAATTTTTGTTCATATTTTTTGTTACGTAAGTCATGTTTGGTATGGATAGGATGTAATTGATTCATAAATATAATGATATTATGTTCTTAAACATTATTTTTTGACCATAAAATGAAATTTATTCTTGAATGGTTATGATCGGGAATGAATCACATCACGTTCGTGGAGACGATAAACTGTACATATACACAAGTTCTATACCATTCTATTAATGGTGGAATCGTTTGTAATTTGATGGTTTATCAAATATACATGAAAATTAACATGTTATATTTATTATTTACATAAAATTACTCATTATTATACCAATCCAAATAATTAAGTGTGGAATAACAAACTACACCAAGACATAGAGATAGTAAGCAGTATGTACACATGTATGGTGACTTTGGCATTAATAGGATGGATAGAATAATTAATTTGGTGGTACCATATTTATAATAACATCACATTATATTAAAGGTTATAGAGTTATTTTTTTTGGTATGGAAACAACAAATAAAGAGTACGTAGAAGAATAAATGAACATTGAAAGTAGTTATAAAATTATTAGTTTTTCTTCAGGTGCTTTCTTTTGATTTGATTAAAAGGGCTCCTTAGGTGGGGTTTCTGATCAAATTAACTCATCTAGGATGAATTGAGGGTAGTTTTGAGAATATTTGAGTAGGTTTTTTCCGGGCCAAATGTATTTTATGGTGTGATTTTGAGAGAAGGGGGAGTACCCTTTTATAAGAGAGGTGTGAGTCACTTTAGGATAAGCTTGAAATATTAATTTATTATAAAATCATATTTGGTTTATAATTGCTCATTAAGGATGTTTTTGAGACTAAGGTTGGGTTATTTCAAAAACATATCTACCAATAGAATTAATATTGGTTTAGGTCACCATATTAACATTATCTTTTAGATTTATCTCTTAGTTAAATAGTATTACTTTTACCATTTATTCTTATATTATTATAATAAATTGTTAATAAACATACTATAAAAATCCAAGTGAATCCCAAGTGGTTCATTATTGAAATATCAAACATTATATTTTTTTTTGATGATCCTTAAATTTTTAGGAATATTATATCAATTAAAAATATAGTATTTGTTTTAAAAATCCATTTATGTCAATTTTGACATTGTTTAGTATTTGGTTTATCTGAAAGTAAACACAACATGATTACTTAGATAAAAATACATTAAATAAATCATAACATGTCATAATAATCGATAAAATTATTGGAATTCTTCTAAATTCTATATTTACATTTATTTGGTTATCCATAATATCCATTATTTTAATCATTCATTAATAATGTAATTACTATATCATCATTGTGTCATTAATAAATTTAATTTATAAAAATTATAAATAATTTACCATTATGTAGGAAATATTTTTAGTTTTCTAATGAATATTTATAGTTGAATTTATCTTATGTATAACCCTATATTAAAAAAATATTTGTTATAAAAATTTGAATTTAACACTTTTAACTCTTCTTTAAGTAAAATAATAATAAATTTTCTAATCTAATCCATGTGAATCAAAGTGGATCATATTTTATTCCTAATGCTAATATTGGTCAAAATAATATTATCCAATAGAATTAGGACATGTGTTAGGGTAATTATAATATCATTTTTACCTTTAACTACCCCATTTAATTTTAACTGTGGAAAATAAAATTCAAATGTTACTATTCACAAACCATTATTTTTATCTTATTATACCACATTTTCATACTGATGTCTACCGTGTCTCTCTGATATTTAAAATTCAATTCACAGAAGCAGTAAAATTATGTTTTATGAAAATTTGTTAGCGTGCCTAGAAGGTGGGTAAAAGTTGTTTAAAAATTCAATAACATTTTATACGTCTAATATTATTATAAAATGACTTCAATGAATTACATTAAAAAAATATTGGTATTTTGTATATATTTTGATTACAATAAATACAAATAGAATAACTAATTTTTTAAATAAAAAGTCAGTTTTAAACAATAACGCAGAGTTTTTCACTATTCATTAAAAATAAATGTGTGTAGAAAAATACCAAAAACTCACCCTAAGATAATTTTTATATTCTGAATCCAAATATGAAGTCCATTTTAAAAAACAAAATTTATAAATTTTTAAAAATTGGGTATTACTTTCATAACTAATTTTGAAATGGAATGTTTGATTTGTCGTGGTGTGCTCGAACTCGAAGTTACGTACAACATAAGATATTGTATTATTAGAAGGGAGACGTACCACAAAATCTTGGGGTGTAACAATCCTTCAATGATATGGTCTCATGATCTATTCACATAATTTTAATTTTCAATTAATCAAAAATATTTATTGGATATTAAGTAGTAAGATACCCTTTAATACTACTTATATGGTTCAGACATGAATAGATCACTGAGGGGATTAGGGTGAATCAATGATCCTATTTTTATTTTACAATTTTTTATTAAATGAACACAAATTCTTCATCTGGTGAAGGTTCCAGATCTACTCAATTAATTGTCCCAACCTTTCTTTGTATGTAGAAATAGATGATAAAATATAACACATGATATTTAAAATGTTTTGAGACTATACCTAATCATTTTCATGTTGTAAATTCCCATAAATATGGATTCAACATCTAATTTGAAATTTTCATACATGTGTGTGTGCCGTTTTTGCGGTTGTACCTTATTTGTTTTAAAAAAACTACTTTGAAAATTCCCATACAATAATGAATCCACAATCTCCACACATGACTTTTATAACCCACTCGAAGAAAAAATGCCTATTTGAAATATGATATAACAAAGATAGAAACAACATAGTGATCACTTCCTCTATTTATGATCACACTCCCAGAATAGATGGATCAATATATCAATACATGTACTTTTTCATCAATAACATTTACAGCTAATAAGGATTCTCAAATTTCTTTCCTCAAAACATCCAATAGAACCTATGAAATATGTTCTTACTTAATTTAGGAAGATGTACTACATCATGAGCTCTCTTTCATGCATGATCCTCTCCTCAAACTCATCATCTTCATTAATATGCAATGTCAGTTCTTAGAGTTTTTCTCACATCCATTTATATAGGTCACTATCCTCTTTCCTCAAATAGAGAGGTATATACCCAATAATGGAAAACTATAATCACCATAATGGAATCCCTAAACCACTTATAAAACCTCAAATAGCTTCCCATTATTTTTACCATAACAACTACAACATAAATTTGTGTGGTCCTTACCTCAGTTTATGGAGTTTGTAATAAATATTCATTTAATCCACCAAAATAAATGTTTTATAATCTAGTAATTTATTCTAAAATGAAGATAAAAAATAAAATCTAATTATAATTGTATCACTAATGATATGTTCATGAATATTTATTCTTAATTCAATAATGTTTCCTATGTCATAGCCTGACATGCCTTTCACCACATCACAGTTCATAATCCTTGGATTCTTTTCTCTTGAACACACTAACCAACAAATTAATTGTATATTTCTTATTCATATTTATTCATGTAAAAAACCTGTCAAAAAAGCTTCCTTCGGTGCCACAAAACCCATATTGGATGTCCCTATGTTACATCGAGAGACTTAAAAAGAACCATTGCATTATTCGTGGGCATGGTAAACCCTTATTGATTTTCTCAAACTATAGGTCATCCATGCAGTGGGACTGTAATACTATGCTCTGAATTGTTCCCATAGTGGCCTTATCTATATTAAATATTTGAATAAAACGTTCACCAGGTTGACAAAAAAAGGAATGGTCCCTATCTAGATTCCTATATTTTGTATTTTCTTCTCACAAAAACATATTCTATTAGTGTTTCATACTCTTGTAATCATCTCCATCTTCACCATAAAAACCTCCATATAATGATCATTCCTATTTTGGTAAATATTCAATACATCATGACTTATTATAAGGCATAATATACATTTTACATTTTGAGGACGACTTCAAACTTGATTGTCAACAACTATTATATTTCTAACACAATCATTTTGAAAATCTACCAGATGTCCAATGTTTGGAAAATCCATGATGAGTAGTGAAAAGTAATAATTTGGAGCTGAAGCTAGATGTGAACATCCCATGTAAAAGGAAATAATATATCCCTAAATAGAAACAAGATGATTAATTCTATTTGAAGAAAAATCCAATGAAGAAAGTGAAGGGAAAATTTAAAATGAAGAACCTATATCAATCCCAACCTCCCTTCCCTACAATATTAAAACTACCCAAGAGAAAAAGAAAAAAATTACATCATGATTGCGTTAAAACATTATAGAGAGTGGAGGTCAATATCCCTTTATTGGAAGTCATATAGAAAACACCAATTCATGAATGATTTATATAGGATATGTCTACCAATAAAATAAAATTACCACGAGATGGGAATGTATGTTTACATTGAAATGTTTCTACTGTAACAACCCCCAAATTCCTTGAAAATCTTATGACCCTTGTGATTTTGGTATCCCATACACTGTAAGAGAGATTAATTTTAAAAATTCATTTCTTAATTTCCATGAATTAATATATACAATTCTGTATTCAGTTTATTCTTCCTGGGGGATAGGAGAACTCAAGAAAATAAATGTTGATATAAAAATTCTTAATCACACAAATACTTATTGAGTTTGAGTTTCATAGGATGTTAGGTTAATTGTAAAAGTATTTTTATTAACTTTTTGTTTTAATATTTGTAAAATATAGGAAGGAAATGGAAAAATTGATTCCCATATCATTCTAGGTGGGGTATTTCTTAAATTAACTAAAACCATAATAAATTTACCTGAACAAATGATTTCAATTAATTTTGGAGAAAAAATAACTGATCATTGAGATTTCATATTTAATGAAATACCCAATCGATGAGAAATAGTTTTTTATATTATACTACATTGAAATTCATTTTGGTTTTTAATGATGAAATGAAAATGTTTGATGAAATTTTTATACAAGGAGGAGGCCTATAATCATATTGATTTATTGGATGAATTATTTTTTTAAAATATGTGAATTGTGGAAATAATTACATTTAATAAAAAGTTCGAGGAACTAGTGGAATTTTATTTTGATGATTCACTGAATTATACCACTAATACAAATTCCTAAAACAGTACTATTGAAAATATAGATAATTCTCAACAAAAACTATCACAAGAGTACCCACATAATATATAACTGAAGGGTCTTCCCTCTAATTATTAATGTAAGTTTCTTAAAGGAAATTAAAATTTAATTTTTATTTTTTCAAAAAATATTTATTTCAATCCTGAACATCATTTCATATAATTCCTGAATCAAAATGATAGTCAAGTAGGTTTTTCATTAAGAGATAGATCTTGGAATTATTTCCAACACATGTGTGCAACATAATTTCTTATAAGTTATTAAAATCTATTGAGACATCAATAAAATTATAAAAACAAATTTAATAGATTTTTTAAAAAAATAGGATGAATCATTTTAGAATATGGAATCATATACCCCATATTTAACTCTTAATGTGTGGGTCTTATTCAGAGTATACCTTCTTAGATTGGATTCACTATTGTAAAAAATGACATTAATAAGTTCTTTACCAATAGGTTTTAAAAAAGTTATAGGTTCTACATTGAATATATGAGATTAAATCTTGTAACCCAATGGGGCCACATTCCCATATATTTTGTTGAACATATGGGTGGAAAACTCACACTGAATGGTCATCACAACAACCATGAAGTTCCTTTGAACATTTATAGTTTCTCATAGATTGTGATGTCTAAAAAACTACCTCACTTGTCTCTTTTTTATGTTTTCTAAACTAAGGATTCCATGTCATTTATTTAATGCCCATGTTAATTTTCAACACTTCATGTTATGTGTCATTTAATACCTGGTTGAGTGCTATATAGACGTATTTCATGATGATTTTATATTTTATTGTATATGATTTAAAATCTAACATGAAAATTTATATAAAAAAATTAAGAAGATTTCAGTTTATAACTTTTAAAAAATGTAAATTTTTTGATATGTGCATCATAATCCAATGAGATGAGGATATAAATTTTTTCATTATTTTAGTGATGAAACTTCATCATCCCTATTGATCTATGTCATAGTTTAGGTACTTGTATCTCACATGAATACATCAATGAACAAAAATTAAACAGGCATGTACCTCATTCATATTAAAGATGTGTTTGTATGCCAGACATCACCAACGAGCATTGCATAATTGTTATGAGATCATACCCTTATAGATCATCCAATTTCAAGTCAAGAATCTATGAGGACACTAATCATTGAATTTAGGGTGCTATAAAAGTCCTACAACTATTCTTTTATTGTCATGATTATCACCACGATCTCATCAATACAATCTATGAAGGATATCAATGATCAAAACCACATATGGGATATTTCTCTATCCTATATATGTGTATAGGATAGTGGATATTTGAATATGTTGGAATTAATTATCTTTGGGAATGATTTTCTCCTCATCTTATATAGTGGGAGATAAAATACCCTAAAATGGTTCGTCATCCTGCATATATCCAACACCCACTATATATGCCATAAATGGCATGTTTTGATGATCATACAACATAATAATGTTATTTATATATTTATCAAAAAAAATTAATATATGTTAATTATATTTAATTATAAAACAAATCCCTTAACTTGACTCTTAATTCTGAATATATTAAATGAACCATGAATAATAAAAAATATTTTTTCAAACAAAGTTCTTCTTGTAATTACTTAAATATTTGTAAATAATTTTAATAAATAAATTTCAACACCATTATTATATTCTCCAATAATAATGAATTTTTTTATTCATTGGTGATCATCAAAAAATGGACAACAACCAGGCCCCATGGTGGAGCCAGCCTTGTCTTGTACACCTATTCACCACAACATGACAAACCCTTGAATATAATATTGTGTGTGACTCCATAAGAACATATCTTGATATTAGTGAATACCATTGACATACTAAGAGTAGAGACTACATACCCATCAAGGACTCTAAATAGATAAGAAATAAACAGATCAATGAAAACCATCATATGAACACACATTGTTAATATAATATCTTTGTCCACTGATATCTAATAAAGATGGATGTATAGCTTGTTTAATCATATATTCTTGATTTATTGTTTTTATCTAACTTGATGGAATTACCATAAACTAACATGGGCATGGATTTAATGAAGGTACTGCCATCTTGATTAAATAAGATTCATAAGTTAATTCCTCAACTCAGAAGTGACATATTTAATATTCCCCATTCGACCAAAGTCAAACCATCAAAGATAAACCCAACATAAGAAACCACAACATGACTTTAATGACATGGTTTTTACCTTGAATAAAAATATGTGATCAAAAGGCATATATTGATAACGATCTCATGTCTGGAGAACAATACACATTGTCATAGATAAGAACCACAAATGACACTTGAAACATATGGTGTTCTTTTAACAGGTGCATCCCAGTAATCTCGACTTCCAGGCATCACCAAATTTGTCCTTCGTGAGATAAAGTCTCAATGATAATAATCCATTAACACATGATAGTCATACATCAACTGTTTCTTATTAGTAAAATGTAACTAGAACATATGATATATTTTTATGATTAGTATCATACTATCGTGAGATTCTCATTATATCCTTGGAACTGATATGAAGTTTTTATACAACAAAAAATCAATGTAAATAATAATTAAATAGTATTTTTAGAAATATATACACTATTATGGAATGTGTACATCATGCGAAACTCATTGTATACATGATATGGTAATAAAAAATGATTATTCATGTTGGGTCTTGGGTACTCAATATTACAACACTCCAGGTTGAACTAGAGGCTAATTTATAACACATTATGTTATCTCTCACATGATTAGATCAATTTTCTTGTGAGTTATTGATTTATTCATTGGAGATACATGTCTCCACTACATGGAATATCTGATATCTGCGACTTTACCTCCTTGAGTAAGACATCTCCAAATATAATATCCTGCGAATTCCCTTTTTTCAAAATTCAAGTCATGAAATATTGGCTAGCACTGGTAGAAGGATTTTAAGAATGATAAAATCTTACTTACTAGGTTTGATTCCTAGAACTAGAACAAATCGTTGCATATTATACACATTGCGATTAGTTTCCTCCAAATCCACAACATAGTAAGACTTTTTAGACATTATCATCACTAGATTAAAATTACCTTATCTAGAATATGATGTTAGATTATATCAATATAAAATAATAATATTCTTGGTCCCATTATCACTAGTATCATTTCTACTACATGAACCAATTACACATATCTTTTATTTTCCTAAGTACTTTTATTGTTCTGACCAATTCATGTGCAATTATCCTGGATAAAATTTATATTTTCAAAACAAAATTTTTATATTGTAAGTATTGTTTCCAAATCTAGATTGTTATATATGATTAATCAATCATACAAGGATATGAAATTATTCTCACCACATTAATATCATGATATTCCTCACATTTATTCTTAGAGTAATTATTCTATTTGACATTGGTAACAATTTTCTCTCATATCGTTCCCACTTTTATTTTTAAATACATTTTCAGTATATGTACTATATATTTGGCCTATGAAAGATCTTGTTTTACCTTAGTATATCGCTTACCATAAAACATAGGTTTATACATTATGTCAATCTCTGGAGTGTTAATTTCATCATAGTCTCACCTAAATATAAGAGCAATAATTGTTTCAAATATGTTATGAAGTATATTTTACATAGAAAATAGTGGATATCCCACTAACTTCTTTCAAACATATGGAAAAGATTCATTCCAAATTAATTTTCTATTATATTTTTTCATATATAAATATTAAAATATATTTCATTAACTTTCAAAACTTATTTTCATTATATGATATCTCCCACCCTTTTTGGTTATATCATATAGAAAACATCCCTGATTGGTGGTATTGAAATATAATTCCTTATTACATGATCATATAAATTGGTTTCAAGAGTATAATTTTAATGGATTATAGAATTATGACATAATATTTTCAATTGAGGGGTATTGGTAACTCACATGTACTATCCATGCATAGTCTTCCTTGAATACCCACCACCGTATTCAAACAAATATGTAGCCATACAATATTAGATGAATAAGTTCTTATTTTTTAATTGAACTTGTTAGTATTTTGTTATTTACATTTACTTCTTACTTATATGATTTATTATTCTCAATGAATAATGTATCACCATCCATGGTGAATACAAAACCTTTACCATGATTTAATCATTTCTATGTAGTATGTGTCTATGGAAACATATTTTTCACAATTTCTCAAGGAATTTTTTCTTATTTCTACTATTTTTAGCATATCTGACATTTACAAAACCCATGTCAATATTTCTCACAATGTCTTAAATAGAGATATACACCCTTTTTTATAAATACAGTTTAACACATGACTATAAATTTTTTATTGTTGGTACTTTTTATAATATACTATGAGAACTTAAGGATACTAACATAGACACAAAATGTGTTTTTATTGATGCATGTTTTTTAATATATTTAACAAATAAATTTCATCTAAACACATGTTGTTAAGAAAAATTTATTTATATTATAACATCCCAAGTAAGTAATGAATTATAGATATTTTTATCTATGTCTATTAGTGAATTAGATAGTTTTTTAGAGGCATAAATGTGAATAAATCCAATCTTAATCATGGAATACACTAATATTTTTAAAAGAATGTATTTCTACCTTTTGATGGAAAACCATTTTTAAATCTATATTTTAACAATTTTATAAGCTATGTTTGTCAAAATAAACTTATACTTTATGATTGGGACATCAAAATATACTTTTTTTAAATTTTTGGTATTTTTCCGAAAAAGTTCATTTTTTAATGAATAGTGAAAAATTTTGTATTTTAATTCAAAAACACTTTTTAATCAAATTTATTTATATGATTGGATTATCTTTTGAATTTGTTTTTAATTGAAATTAGAATATATTTTTACCATTAAATCCAATGGTGGTCATTGGAATCAATTTCACATTGATATTGGACTTAAACTGGTGTTAATCTTTTGATACTTATTGTTTCATAAAAACACGGTATTTGTCATGACATCGGGAATTAATTATTAAATTAATTATTTTAACATATATGATTTTAATTTTGTAAAATAGACATCATTTTTGAATTCAGAATATCAAATATATCTTAGGGTTATGTTTTGGTATTTTTCTGAAAAACATCAATTTTTGATGAATAGTGAAACCACTAAGTGGTAGTTAATGAAACTGATTTTTCGTTCAAATGAATCTTTTCCACTTCTATGATTTGATATTCAAAAAATCTGACATACATGGTTTTCATTAATATGTAAAATGTGGTTCAATGAGATTAAAATAATTTTTTGGTGAATAGTAACTTTTAAGTTTTTAATCGATATTAGAGGTAATTAGTGCAATTTAAGGCAAAAATGATATTATAATAAAATGAAAATACCTAGACACATGTTCTACCCTTATTTAATGTGTCATGTACGACCACAAAAAGCCATGGGTCAACTTTGGGACCCCATGGAGCCACTTTGGTAGGAAAATGACATTAATATCTTTTCATTTAATGTTAAAATTAAATTGACACAAACATGAGTTGTTTTACTAAAACATTTTTTAAATGGGGTTATAAAAGTCATATTATTTACTATAAATATTCATTAGGAAGATAAAACGATTTCCTACATCATTATATTTTTTTTACAATTTTTAGACATTAAATAAATTAAATTATTTATGAAATAATGATGATGCAATGATTACCTCTTTAATAATGGATTTAAATAAAATGAAAAGATAATGTTATAACTATGTCCTACACATGTCCAAAACCTATTGGATGGGTGGATTTATAACCCTTATTGCATTACCCTCTAATTATATTAATGTGGGACCTTTTGAATCTGAAACGCATTTTAAAATAAAGTAACATTTCTTTACTTTCCAAGAGTGCCCCTCCTCTCCTCTTATAAAAGGCCCCCACCTCTACCTCCTTACCCACACTTCCAAAGCATTTGGTTCTACCAAAACCTACCCATTTTGTCTCTCTACTTCTCTCTCTTACTCCTTGAAGCCTCAATTTGGGCAGAAGTTTTCCGAAGGAATCCTTTGAGCTCAAACCAAAGGGAGTTACCCGATTTTAAGGTAATGCCTTCACTTGTGTTATTTTGTTTTATTTTCCTTCTCCAACCCCCTAAACTCTTTTTATTCATTTCTTTTGTAAAAACACCAGTATCTTCTATATACTAGGATGTTTTCTATAAGAATTATTCAAGCTACACTTACACACAACTACATATAATTGTTAAAGAACATATTGTTTCCTTGGATGGCGAATTTCTACCTCCCGAAACGATGATTGTTCAACATTATTTTAACACCATAAAATGTTTTCACTAAGATGAGAATATATTTATATATGATATATAATATGTTTATTATTTCCTTGAGATTTTTTATTTTTCATTTTGGGTATACATTTATGGTTCCCATTATGGGTAAACACGATATCTTTATTTGAGGATGTGCGGACTATCGCCCCCTCAATGTGATTTGATTCTTTAATACCATATGTGGGATGTATAATGGATGGAGTTATAATATTATATATGATATTAAACTGGAATTATAATATACCTTTATATCATTTTGATTCCATTTCATAAAATACGAAATCGAAATGGAAGCAGCGTTCATGCGTACGTACGGCTTACCGTCTCCATGAACGGTGCATTTCATTTCCTACCTCTAAATTTTATGTAATATTATAAATGCATGCATTTACTAGATATATATGATATATTTGATATCTATAACATGAATACCATTCTAGATATAATGGATACATGAACAACTTGTAAGTATAAAGGGTTAATTTTTTACTCAAGTACCAATGATCATTAAAACGACGGTTATTAACTAACATACAAAGTGTTCATGACATGGAAATAAGTGATATAAAAGGAATAATGAACTTGAAAAAGGTTCTTAAACAAGTATAAATTAACTCATGTTTATTATTCAGGAGATTAAAGAACGACCGAGTCAAGTCAGACCTGAGGTATGGGACATTGTCTCAATCTCCTTTCATTGAGCCATATTTTGTTTTATACACAACTTTCTTTTATACGGTGTATAAACCCCTTTGACTTTTACGTTAATGAAAAAGGAATCTTTTTTATACGAAGCGTTTACTAAACAAAAAAAGGGAATTTTTTTGTCATACACATGCGGTGACAATGACTTCTCTGTTGCCGTGACCATTATTTGAGTTTAGGCTTTCTCTACAAGACATACCTTTTTTTAAAGAAAAATAAATACCATGTTTTACTTTTCATTTATTTTGGTATTGAAAATGGTTTTCATAATGTTTGTATATCAATTTTTTGTATTGATATCTTGTGATTTAAAGGTGGAAATGTTATGTTTCTTTTATGCATGTTTTATGTAATATGATTATGTTGAGGTTCTTGGGAATTATTATGAAGACGGGTGGTTTTGTGATAAACTAATGGGGTGAGCCCGATATAGCTCTCCAATGCATTGGGTAACGTGAAGGAGTGAAATGATATGGATTCTCCAATGATATTTAGGGAATATACTGTGATGGATATTCCAAATGTAACCAAGAGGGTTACTCCCTACGTATGAATGTTACGAATGCCTCAAGTTACCATTATGTATTATGATTTCTATGATTTATTCATGAATTGATGAGGTATATTAAAGTACCTATTTTTTATGGGTAAAGTATGATTTCATTCTTATGTATATATGAAATCATGATTCCTTTCCATATTTTTATAACCCTTACAGATCTTTTTATACTCATCCCATGTTTTTTTGGAATGTTTTTCACAGGACAAGGGAAAGGTACATGATATGATGATAGTGTCAAGGAAGTGTCAAGAAAGAATCCATGTTTTATTTTAAATATGTTTCCATTGATGGGAAAAATGAATACTATCTTTTATGTAACCACATTTCTTAAATGTGGTATGTAATACATGTTTTATGATCTAATTTTCTAAAACTCTAAACCTAAAAAGATCCTCAAAGTGTATTCTTGAAATATCTCAATATTAAGTAATGTTTAAGGCCGGTGCCTTATAGATGGTATCAGAGGTCGGTTTATATAACTTTAGGAGTTAGAATTCTAGTAAATGATTATCCAAAAATATTTTTTTTGAAATGATATAGCATTTGAATATTACCATGTTGCTTTAACTAATACTTGTTTGTTCCGAATGGTTTTATGTAGAGGAAACAGGGAAGAAGTGCTAGGAAGGCATACATAAGGAAATAGCCTTCCAAATCAGCATCCTGAGATGGTAGGAATTGGAACTGAACAGTTTGTTGTAGTAATGGAGCAGTTGACTCAAGAGATAAATGGTGGTGGTATCCTGCATGAGATTAGCCAGATCAACCATAGAGTAACATGTTAGTGGTGGAACATTTTGTGAGGCAACATCCCCCATCATTCATAGGATCATCTTACCCGGTGTTAGCTGAAGGGTGGATTAAAGAACATGAGTATATTTTCAATGTCATGGGGTGTTCAGAAAATCAAAAGGTTAGTCCTGATATTTACCATTTGTAGGGTGAGGCAGATCAATGGTGGTCGCTGGTTAAAAATATCAGGGACGCTGATGAGATTGATGCTCTTGACTGGGATAAATTCAAAGGTATGTTTCTTGAGAAGTATTTTCCTAAGGTTGTTTGACTTAGGATGGAAAACCAATTCTTGGAATTGAGGAAAGAGGAAGACTCAGTGGATTCCTATGAAGAGATGTTCACTCGAATGGCATGGTATGTTCCAAATTTTATTCGAGACCTTGATAGTAAAATCAATCATTTTTACTCAGGATTAAAACCAAAATATCGGAGGGCATTAGCTTCTAATGAGTTTAAAAGTTATGAAATGCTTGTTCGATGTGCTGGGAAGGTGGAAATGGAGTTTGTCGATGATCAAGTGTTCTATAACAACCAGCAGAAGAAGAGACCAAGGTGGCAGGAGAAAGGGAGGAATTCTTCAAAAAAGTCTTATGCTAAGAAAACTAAGTTTCTAGTTTGAGATAAATGAGGTAAAAGGCATGCTGGGGAATGTCTTCTAAATTTTGGAAAGTGATACTGATGTGGTAAGATGGGACATAAGTCTCGTGATTGCACTGAAAAAGATCAAGGTGATGGTAAGTCCAAATTTTATTTACAGTTAGTGAAATATTTTAAGTGTAATGAGATGGGTCACTATGAAAATGAGTGTCCGAAAAAGAGCTTGAGTGATGGTAAACAGTTAGACTACAAGCAAAAAGGGGTGGTGAAATCCATTGCAACTACTTCAGCAGATGTCGGGCCATCAAATGAAGTTGTATCTGGTACTTTGTTTGTTTTTTCAGATTATGCCAGTGTGTTGTTTGATTCAGGGTCCACACATTCTTTCATCTCTGAAACCATTTCTATTAAAATGGGAATACCATCTCATGAAATGACTCCTGAACTTGTGGTAAAAACACCTGGGGGAAATGTTGAGGCAAAAAGAATTTATAATAATCTTCCTATCCTTATCTGTGGAAAGAACCTACTTGAAAACCTTGTTATTCTACCTCTAGTAGAGTTTGATGTTATCCTGGGTATGGATTGGATCTCTATTTACCATGCTAAGATTTACTATAGATCTAAAGAAGTTTCTTTTCATAAAGACTTTCAGTTTGTGTACAAGAATGAACCCTTACTATTGATAACTTATCTAGAGGCCGAGAAACTTGTAAAAGATGGAAATGAATGTTACCTTTCACATATTGTTAAAAACAAGGGAACTGTTCAGAATAATGATGTGCCGATGGTAAATTTTTATCCTGATGTTTTTCCTGATGAGTTTCCTAGAATAATACCAGATCAAGAAGTGGAATTTACTGTTGACTTAGTTCCTGATGCTAAGCCTATTACAAAACCCCCTTATCGAATGGATCAAATTGAACTTTTAGAGTTGAAGGAGCAATTGCAAGATTTATTAGAGAAAGGTTTCATTCGACCTAGCACATCACCATGGGGTGCTCCTATTTTATTTGTTAAAAAGAAAGATGGTTTTATGAGACTTTGCATTGATTATATATCCTTGAATAACATCACTATTAAGAAAAAATATCATTTGCCTCATATCGATGATTTGTTTGATCACCTCCCGGGAGATCAGTTTTTTTCAAAGATTGACCTGAGATCGCGGTACCATCAACTGAAGGTAAAGGAAGCAGATGTTCTTAAGACTGCATTTCGTACAAGATATGACCATTATGAATTTGTAGTAATGCTTTTTGGGCTAACCAATGCACCTGCTGTATTCATGGACATAATGAATAGAATTTTCCATGAGTTCTTGGATAAGTTTGTGGTGGTTTTCATTAATGATATTTTGGTGTTTTCTAAAATTAAAGAGGAGCATGAAAGACATTTAAGGGTTATTTTGGAAACCTTAAAAAAAAGAAATTGTATGGGAAATTCAGCAAGTGTGAGTTTTGGTTGCAATAAATTTCTTTCTTTGGTCACAATGTTTCTAAAGATGGGATAACCGTTGATCCTGTAAAATCAAAGGTTGTTGAAGAATGGCCAAGACCAACAAATGTAATAGAGATTTGTAGTTTCCACAGTTTGGTAGCCTATACCGAAGGTTTGTTATAAATTTTTCATGGTTATCTAGTCCAATGACTATGCTAACTGAGAAATGTGTTATGTTTATCTGAACAAAAGAATGTGATGATTGTTTTCAGGAATTGAAAAAAAGATTGGTGAATTCTCTAGTTTTGGAACTACTTTCTAGGAATGGTGAGTTTGTTATCTACAGTGATGATTCATTGAAAGGACATGGTTGTGTCCTAATGCAGAATGGTTAGGTAATTGCTTATGCTTCACGACAATTGGAAACTCATTTGATAAATTACCCTACACATTATTTGGAATTAGCTTCTGTTGTTTTCGCTTTAATGATTTGTAGGAATCATTTGTGTGGAGTAAAGTGTGAAATATATACCGATCACAAAAGTTTAAAGTATATATTCACTCAGAAAGAATTGAACATGAGACAGAGGAGATGGCTAGAATTAATCAAGGAATATGATTGTACAATTCATTACCATCCAGGAAAAGAAAATAAAGTGGTTGATGTCTTGGGTCGAAAGAGTAATGCTTCTTTGCAATGTTGCATTTGGAACGTGATCCTTTGGTTAAGGATTTGATGAAATTTGGGAAAGAAGTTGTTGCTATCAGATTTTCTTATGTTTTGTTTCAGGTATCAGTGAAATCTTCTATATCAGACAGAATCAAGCAAGCACAGATACAAGACAGTGAGTTGCAGAAAAAGGTAGAGCTGGTTCAGAAGGGTAAGTATCCTGAATTCAACATTGATAGTGATTGTGTTTTGAGATTTGGGAAGAGATTGTGTGTGCCTTGTGATTCATAGTTGAAGAGAGTTTTTATGTGAATCTCATAGTTCTCCATTTTAAGTTCATCCTCGCAGTACTAAGATGTATAGAGATCTTCGAGAGTATTACAAGTGGAATGGAATGAAAAGAGATATTACTAATTTTACTCTGATGTGTTTAACATGTCAACAGGTTCAAGCAGAGTGGCAGTTACCGAAAGGGATGCTTCAGCCATTACCAGTGCTAGAGTGGAAATAGGAAAATATATCCATGGACTTTGTTGTGGGATTTCCGAAGAACCCTAGAGGTAATAATGCAATTTGTGTTATTGTTGATCGCCTGACTAAATCTGCTCATTTCATTTTTATACGAGATACTTTTTCCCTAGATCAACTTTTCCATTTGTATCATAAAGAGATAGTCAGGTTACATGGGGTTCCCCTCTCCATTGTATCTGACCGTGATCCCTGGATCACTCCTAACTTTTTGAATGGCCTTCAGAAGTCGTTGGGTACTGAATTAAATTTTAGTCCAGCTTTTCATCCTCAATTAGATGGGAAGTCAGAACGAACAATTCATACATTGGAGGATATGCTACGTTCTTACTCTATGGATTATCAGGGAATTTGGGACCAACATCTTTCATTGGTTGAATTTTCATTTAATAACAGTTTTCATTCTAGTATACAGATGGAACCATTTGAGGCGTTATATGGGAAGCGGTGTAAAACTCCAACTTTTTGGGATGAAGTGGGTGAAAGAAAGCTGATGGGACCAGAATTGTTAGAAGAGTTGGCAGAAAAAGTTCAGCTAATACAGAAATACATGATAACAGCTCAAAGCAGGTAGAAGATTTATGCGTACAATAGGAGGAATGATCTATTTCTTGAGGTAGGTGATCATGTTTTTCTGAAAGTCTCACCATTGAGAAGTGTGTTGCGATTTGGTAAGAAAGGAAAGTTGAGTCCAAGGTTCATTGGACCATATGAAATTTTTGAGAGAGTGGGATCAGTTGCATATCGGGTGGCTTTACATCCGAGTTTATCTCAGGTACACAATGTTTTTCATGTTTCGATGCTAAGAAAGTACATGCCAGATCCATCTCATGTTTTGAGTCCAGATGTAGTTCAGCTGGAAGAGAACATATCTTATGAGGAACAACCGGTCTAGATTCTTGACCAGAGGGAGCAAGTGTTACAGAATAAGGTGATTAATCAGGTAATGGTTTTGTGGAAAAACCACATGATGGAAGAGACAATATGTGAATCTGAAAATTCAATGAGGGATAAGTACCCCCATTTATTCGATAAGTAAATAAATGGCGGGGATGCAATTTTCTAAAGGGGGGAAGGATGTAACATCCAAAGTAAGTAATGAATAGTAGATATTTTTATCTAAGTTTATTATAGAATTATATAGTGTTTTAGTGCCTTAAAATGAGAATAAATCCAATCTTAAGCATGGAATACACTAATATTTTTAAAAGATTATTTTACTGCCTTTTGATGGAATACCAATTTTAAATCTATCTTTTGACAATTTTATAAGATTTTTTTGTCAAAATAAACTTATTCTTTATTATTGGGACATGAAATTTTACTTTGTGTGAATTTTTGCTATTTTTCCGATAAAGTTCAGTTTTTAATGAATAGTGAAAAATGATGTATTTTAATTAAAATCCAATTTTTAATCTAATTTATTTATATGATTATATTATATTTTGAATTGGTTATTAAGTGAAATTAGAATATATTTTTACCATTAAATCCAATGGTGGTCATTGGAATCAATTTCACTTTGAAATTGGACTTAAACTGGTGTCAATCTTTTGATACTTATTATTTCATAAAAACACGCTATTTGTCCTGACAGTGGGAATTAATTATTAAATTAATTAATGTAACTTATATTATTTGAATTTTTTAAAATAGATATCATTTTTTAATTCATAATATCAAATATATCTTAGGGTGATGTTTTGGTATTTTTCTGAAAAACTTCAATTTTTTATGAATAGTGAAACCATTACGTGGTAGTTAAAGAAACTGATTTTTCGTTTAAATGAAACTTTTCCACTTCTGTGATTTGATTTTCAAAAAATCCTACATACATGGTTGTCATTAAGAAGTAAAATGTGGTTCAATGAGATTAAAATAATTTTTTTTGAATAGTAACTTTTATGTTTTTAATCGCGATTAGAGGTAATTAGTGCAATTTAAGGCAAAAATGATATTATAATAAAATGAAAATACCTATACACATGTCCTAACATTATTGGATGTGTCATGGCCGACCAAGAAAAGCCATGGGTCAACTTGGTGACCCCATGGAGCCACTTTGGTAGGAAAATGACATTAATATCTTTTTATTTAAGGTTAAAAATAAAATGACACAAACATGAGTTGTTTTACTAGAACATTTTTTAAATGGGGTTATAAAAGTCATATTTTTAACTATAAATATTCAATATAATTATAAACAGATTTCCTACATCATGATATTTTTTATATAATTTTTAGACATTAAATAAATTAAATTATTTATGACATCATGATGATGAAGCGATTACCTCATTAAAAAGGATTTAAATAAAATGAAAAGATAATGTAATATATATGACCTACAAATGTCCAAAACCTTTTGTATGGGTGGATTTAGAGCCCTTATCACCTTACCCTCGAATTATATAAATGTGGGACCTTTTTAATCCGAAAATCATTTTATAATAAAGTAACATTTCTTTACTTTCCAAGAGTTCCCCTCCTCTCCTCTTATAAAAGGCCCCGACCTCTACCACCTTACCCGCACTTCCAAAGCCTTTGGTTCGGACAAAACCTTCCCATTTTGCCTCTCAACTTCCCTCTATTACTCCTTGAGGCCTCACATTGGGAAGAAGTCTTCCCAAGGAAGCCTTTGATCTCAAACCAAAGGGAGTTACCCGATTTTAAGGTAATGTCTTCACATGTGTTATTTTGTTTTATTTTGCTTCTCCAACCCCATAAAATATTTTTATTTATTTCTATTGTAACAACACCAGTATATTCCATATACTAGTATGTTTTTATAAGAAGTATTTGAGAAAAACATACACACACCTACATCTAATGGTTAAAGAACATAATGTTTCCGTGGATGGCGAATTTCTGCCTCCCGAAACGCTGATTGTTCATCATTATTTTAGCACCTTCAAAGGTGTCCATTAAGATGAAACTATTTTTATATATGAAAAATTATATGTTTATTTTTTCCTTAAGCTTATGTATTTTTCATTTTGGTCATACCTTTATGGTTTTCATTATTGGTAAACGCGATATCTTCATTTAAGGAAGTGCAGACTACCGCCCCCTAAAAGTGATTTGATTCATTAATACTATATGTGGTATGTATAAAGGATGGAGTTATGATATTATATATGATATTACACTGGAATTATAATGTACATTTATATAATTATGATTCCATTTCATAAAATATGAAATAGAAATTGAAGCAGCGTTGATGCGTACGTACCGCTTACCGTCTCCATGAACGGTGCATTTCGTTTCCTACCTCTAAATGTTATGTAATATTATAAATGCATGAATGTACTAGATATATATGATATATATGATATATACATTATTAATAGCATTCTATATATAATGGTTCCATGAACAACTTGTAATTATAAAGGGTTTATTTTTGACTCAAGTACCAATGATCATTAAAACGACAGTTATTAACCTAAATACATAGTGTTCATGACATTACAATAAGTGATACAAAAGGAATAATGAACTTGAAAATGTTCTTAAAAAATTATAAATTAACTCAAGTTTATTATTCAGGAGATTAATGAATGACAAAGTGAAGTCGGACCTGAGGTATAGGACTTCGTCTCAATCTCCTTTCATTGAGGCATACTTTGTTTTATACACAACCCTCTTTTATATGTTGTATAAACCCATTTGACCGTTACGTTTATTCAAAAGGAATCTTTTTTATACTAAGAATTTAGTAAACGACAAAAGAGAATGTTTTTGACATATGTATGCGGCGAAAATGACTTCTCTGCCTCCGTGACCATTATTTGAGTTTCGGCTTCCTCTACAAGCCATACCTTTTTTAAAAGAAAAATAAATACCATGTTTTACTTTTCTTTTAATTTGGTATTGAGAATGGTTTTCATAATGTTTTTATATCAATGTGTTGTATTGATATATTGTGATTGAATGGTGGAAATGTTATGTTTCCTTTATGCATGTTTTATGTGATACGATTATGTTGAGGTTCTTGGGCATTATTTTGAAGATAGATGGTTCCATGATAAACAAAGGGGGGTGAGCCCGATATAGCTCTCCAATGCATTGGGTAGAATGAAGGAGTGAAACTTTATGGTTTCTCCGAAGATATTTAGGGAATATACTATCATGGGTATTCCAAATGTAACCAAGAGGGTTACTCCCCATGTAAGAATGTTATGAATACCTCACATTACCATTATCTCCTATAATTTCTATGATTTATTCATGATTTGAAGAGGTATATTAACGTGACTATGTTTTATGGGTAAAGTATGATTTCATTCTTATGTATATATGACCTCATGTTTCCTTTCTATATTGTTATAACCCTTACTGAGCTTCTAATGCTCATCCCAAGTTTTTTTGAAATGTTTTTCATAGGACAAGGGAAAGGTACATGATATGATGATAGTGTCAAGGAAGTGTAAAGAAAGAATCTATGTTTTATTTTAAATATTTTTCTGTTGTTGGAAAAAATGAATACAATCATTTATGTAACCACTTTGCTTAAATGTGGAATGCAATACTTGTTTTACGATCTAATTCTGTAAAACTCTAATCCTGAAAAGATCCTGAAGGTGTATTCATGAAATATCTCAAGATTAAGTAATGTTTAAGGCCGATGCCTTATATATATCATACTAGAAATAATATAATATAGATTTTTCACTACAATTGGAAAATGGTTATGGGATAACACCATTATTTTTGCATCATGTCTTGACATTAATGGATGTTTCTACAATGAATATTAATATTAAAATTAGTTCTCCATTTATATAAATCATAAATTTGATTTCTATAAGGAAATATTCATTTATTTTTTACTCCATGCTATATTTTATTGATAAATTTTAACATGTAAGAATCATCATCAATCCCCATTAGTAACATCATCATTATGATTTGAGTATGGTAATGTGCATTTATGAAATACTCCATGGTAAAGTATAATAATAAAACAATTCACAGTGAATATATTCTTCAGTACACTGTCTTAAAGAAAATAATATATTTTAAATGATTAAAACATTACATAACTATTGGTTGAGTATTAAAAACCACACACAATATTCATTTTAAAAAGTGGAAGAATCAATTATTTTGTCTATTAGACACTTGAGATTAATGTTTTAGTAATATGTAAAACAATCAAACATGAACCACTTACACGGCAATTAGAAGTTGTGTGATTCTCACCACACACATGGGATACTGTATTGATCGAATTCTCATAGAAAATACATTAATTATTGTAACATTTTTTACATACTTGGTTGCTTCATTTCAAAACAAATATGTGATAGGAATATTATATTTGGTACAAAGAAAGTATGACAGAAACATAATATAAAATTGATTAATATACTTTAAGTAGAATCAAATGCTTCAATCATAACTTCAACTTATTTCTTTTAAACTTCTAAGGACTTATTTCATGACATGTAAAACAAATACCCACATATACAATGTATAGGTTCTGAGTGCAGTGGAAGCGCAAGAGGGATAGTTCCGAAATTTACTTTTTTCCATATTCAATTCCCAATCCAAGAAATGTTCAGTGATGAATGACATGATCCATAGAATGGAATAAATGAAATAAGAAAATGGAATAAAAACATGGAACCAAGAGATAGGATCAACATATTTTGTTTAATGTTATTTTAATTAGATAAAAATTACTTCCAAGGATATTCTTTCTTCATTGATGAATTCGTTATCTGACCTTCAGGTGTACCATCATTGCGTTGTAGAGATCAGTGGTAGATATCCTCTAGTAGTGATCCACACATGTTCCAAATATCACTCAATGTCATTGAATGAGTGCCTAGGTAAAAGCATAGAATATCCTTGCGCTTGGGATGTCCACCTTTGATTGAGGTGATAACTTCTTCCAAAGCATTCTCCATAATTTGATGGTGGAGGATCTCTCTCGTTCATGAGAGAATTACTAGAGAAGGATGAACTCTCTAGGCTTGATATCTTTTCCCCAGTTCATTTTTAACAACACAATAGGTGTGAATTGGGCCACGCTTGGGTAATTATAGAATAATATAATTAAGTATTTAATTCACTAGGGTAATAATAAATATTTTTTACAAGTACCTTAATTATTTTTAGTAGTCCTAGTGAAATTCACATTTCAAATAATAATAGAAATATTATTTTTTCCTGACATGCACATAACCTACAAGTTATAATAAAATAATATTTTATAATATGATATTAAATAATATTATTTCGTACTGGACCATTAAAATCAGTACAGTAATCCTTCTCAATATTGATTAAATATTCCACCAACAATATATTATGATAATAACTAGTGACAAAATAAATATGATCATGAATACCTGAATAATTATTAAATCATGAATGAGAATAATATTTATTTAAATTTTAAATAATATATTATTTAACTGAGATAATGGATACACATAGTGTGTGACCCTCTAGGACTATTTCATAGTGACCTTAGGTGAACCTTCCTAAATTCTAAGGATTGTATCTTGCAATAGGGAAAGGAATGTAACACCCCAATATTTTATGAGATAGATTATTTGATGTATATTTTTGTACACTATACCAATATTAGCATACGCTATATGAAATGATGTATTAGCTTGCAGTATACACAACACTACTCTTGGCTTGTGTTGCACACAATTTCATGTTTTTTTGATAGAATTCCTTTCATAGAATGATGAGTATAGAATTTATTAAATATATAAATGAACTATTTTTGGATTATGTTATAAGAAACACCAATGTAATATTTCATTACATGCAACACTTACATGGCTTGCGTTGCATGCAAGAGTGGCCTTCCTTGATAGATTGCATGGTACACAATGCTAATTTTCACTAAACAACAATATTTTATTAAAATATTATTATTTAATGGGATATAAACTAGTCATTATGAATAGTATTATCCAAAATTTTTATTTTATAACTTTTTAATTCATCTTACACATTTTCTAGAACATGGTATGTGAACAAAATAATTTTTTGGGATAAAACAACTATTTTTCAAAAAATGCATTATTACCACCTTTTAATGGGGAATCAATTTTAAATATAGTTTTGACACATTTATAAGTTAAATTTGAAAAAATAAATATATTATTTGGAATTAAGAGATAAAAATTTACTTTGTATATGTTTCTGATATTTTTCTGATAAATTGCTTATTTTGATGAATAGTGAAAATAAGCCAAATTTTAATTTAAAAAAAATTAATGGAGATAATTTATATGATTAAAATATAATATTCAATAATTTTCAAGAATAGATAGAAAATATTGTTACCATTTAATATAATGTACATCATTATAATTAATTTTAAATTGAATTCATATATTAAAACATTTTAAACTTTTGCAATGTTTTAAACAAAAACCCATTTTCTTCAACAATGGGACTAATTTTAAATTAAATACTACAACTTATATATTTATAATTTTGAAAAATTGATTCCATATTTTTAATCTATGGGTCCAAATTATTTTAATGGGCTAATTTCTTTCGGTATTATGAATAGTAGCTTTGGTAATTATTTTTATTAACATGGTTAATGGTAAATCTGATAATTAATGGTAGAAATAATATCATAAATTTCCCTAACACCTGACAATATATTATTTGATGAATAAAAGTCAACACATATCACCTACGGGTCTGAATAGATTCATTTTAATGGACTGTTTTCCATGAGAATGATGTAGTAATTATTAAAAAAAAAGAATTTGACAACATGTCACTGTCTTATATCTTATAATTGTGATAATTTTAATATAGTGATAAAAATCATAAATCATCAAAATAAAATAGTAACTAGAACTATAATTAAATTATCTACATTATGTAAATTTATTTAGAATTTTTAGATATTAATTAATTATCATTAATGATGACACAATTGTGATGTTAAAATTAATTCATTAACAGAAATATCAAATAAATGTTTTTAAAAATATTAGAAGAAATATTATATAAACTAATTGAAGTTATCATATAATTTTATATCATAATATAAAATTTTATGAGTGTATTAAATATATTGTTTTGAATTTATATTTTGTGTGGATTTTATTTAAAGTCAAATAAATGAACTGTGTCAAAATTGACACTAATGACATTTTTTAATAATAATACGTAATGAAATTATTTAAAAATCATAAATAAATATTTAAAATATTCAATCTCATAATTATAAGATGTAATGTGTCATAAAATGCCTATTTATGGTCGATTAACACCATATATGTAAATTTTTATAACTATACACCATTAGAATGATATTACCAAAATTAAAACATGATAGAACAACTACGTGTCAATTAAAATGATAAGGTATAATTTGATCAAATGTGTTCTACAAAATTTATTATCTGAAGGGATTACGACCATATATCATCTAATATTCTAATTTGGAAAACATTTCTGGTTTTGGGTAGGGATTTATTTTATTATAAATTAATATTTTTGTGAGTTTTTTAAAGTGCCCATCTCCTTTCATATAAAAGGGAACATACTCCCTCTCCTCTTTACTTATTTTTTAGCCTTCAGGCTCGTCTAAACCATGAACATTTCCCTTATAAACTTCACTATTTAAATTCTAGAGGTTCTGGTCTTCTCAAAATACCATCTCTAGTTCCCTAAGAGTAAATTTAAAAGAGGCACATCGACGAAGAGGTAATCTCTTCTACTGATTATTTCAAATTTATTTCTTCTTCTACAACATATTATTTAGTTTATTCATTATAAAGTAATAAAAAAAGTATCACTAACATAATTATATTTTATTATAAATATGAAAAAACCCTATTTTAACTTCTATCCATCATATGAAAAATGAAATCACCGCATGTGCGTGCTTTCAACTTACTGTCTCCACACCATGGTGTAATTTAGTTTTCACCACCACCTTACATGGATGAGTGTAATAATGAAAATAATTACTATATATGATTATTATAACATGATACTAATTCTGAGATATTATAAACCATCCAATTTAATACCACTCAACAATTATGGGAACGATATCATCACTCGTGCATATGTACGACTTACCGTCTCCAAGATGTGATGAGATTCATTTTCCTTGTTAACCATTCAAGAATGATAAAAAAGGGTATCTAAAGAATAATAATTTATAATATGATATAATAATGATACTAGATTTATAAATATACATATATGTCATTTACTTACTTCCATCCAATTCAATATAGAAACTAAAATTGCGCTCATGCGTACATACAACCTACCGTCTTCAGGATCGATGTATTTCATTTCGTTTATATATCTATTATATATATATATATATATAATGAATATATAAGATATATATAAACCATTTTTTACATTATTGATGTTACTAATTCATGATCTATGTAATTATATAAAGAATAATATGCTCAAACACATATGATAAATAAAACTATTATTACCCAAAAACGTCACGTTAACATAGAATTGAAAAATGAATTGGTAATATAATGTAGTGTAAGAATCATATATGATATCATAAATATTATTATGGTTTTATTACAAGTTAATAATATATTTAGTTCCACTATACAGCAGTTTCATATATATACAAAATAAATTGGACCTATGGTAAGGGATAATCTTGCAATATAATTTTTATATGAGAATGTTTATAAGTAAGTATTTTCTGTGGATATATTTTTCATCCATGTCCTTGTTTTATAAAAATTCTTTAATATATTGTTTAATATTCTTATATGTATGTTTAAATTCATTTTTACCCCTTTTTGACTTTTACTATATGGTTTGGATTGAATCATTCTTTTATTTACCATACGAGTTACTTATTTACATTTCTTAAAAAAGTACGTGTAGAATGTTTTTAACATATACAACACGAACATATATTTACATATTCATAACACTTTACTTACATGAATCTTAATCTACAAAGTTTCAAGTGTATTTTCAAATAAATTATTTTCTTTTAAAATTGCACAATATTTTTAGAGTAGAAAACATTATGGAAAAAGAATGGATATTTAACTCAAGAAATGAGTTCAAGTGGTTTTTGAAAATTATTTTCCATTTAAGATGATTATATTAATATAGGGTTATGTTTATATCCATTTTATTACTTTTATTTTATTGTGTAAATTATGGAATGGTATTTATATGGAGTATGTTATGATGTAATGAGGTTTAAGAAAACCATTTTTATTTTTTGAGTTATGTTATGTTAAATGATTTATATTTTGGTTCCATATGTAAAATTGATTTTTTATTTGATTGGTGGGTCCTATATCTCCCTCCAATGCAGTGGGTAAATATTTATTTCTAATGAGATAGAAATGACTGTAATGGAAAGAAAATCTTGTTCAGTATTACATTGATGGAACTACAAGTAATATCAATTTAGTAATGGACTTCATTCACTATGATGGTCTTTCTAGTAATTCCTTGAATACTATGGATATCATATTGTGTGCATATTTGTTTTACAAAATTATATGTTTGATACCAATGTTATTCTATCATGGTTAATGTTTCTTTTTGATCCATACTGAACATATTGCCAATATTTATTTCATGACTCACAATTTGGGTGTCCAATATTTATGTTCATGTTTTTATGTTCAAATGCCTATGTTTACCCTTACAGATCATTTGAGCTCACCCTTTTTATGTTTTATTTTCCCCAGGATATAAAGAAATGTTTTAGGGGGGAAAAGGGAGGTCTTTATGGGATATGTTTAAGATATTTCAGCAGGATTATAATATTATGTAATAAGATTCCAAAGGTACTAAACAAATAATGCCTTTGGGAATTTGTTTGATTCATGTCTGAAGTATTCCACAAAAGAAATTTAATGTCCCTATACATCAAGCTTGGGTCTCTATAGTTAGTTTCCGAGCAAAGTCTTGATCAACCTTTGGAAATTATGTTGCAAAAACATCAGTGATATCACTAGAGATTTTCAAAATATATCTCTAGGGATTTCCTAAGGATAAGTAAAGTATAGGTTTCAATTCTAGGGTTTTTCGGAAATCATGAATAAGCTCGAATTAAAATAAATATTTCATAGATTGAAATATTGTAAGTAATTTACATTAATTATTTGTTTCTAATCTATGATATGTATTTATCACACTTTTCCTTCCAGATTTAGTAAATATACATAACTACAAAGAACATATTTAACCCTTGATTACTTCAGACGTGAAAATTAAGGGAATTATTATGATAGATTTCTAATATGGAAACATCATGAAGAGAATAATGATGATGGTATGAGTACTGGTCATACTACTGAGGATAAATATATTTCAAATGCCATGTGAAAGTTATTTTATTTTCTTTTAGTATAGATTATATTGAACCTATGAAGCTAGAGGTTGAGAAACCTTAGGACATGATTTATATTTTAGGAAAGACGAATATGATGGATCCTGAGTAATTTTTTAAGAATAAATATGGATAATTGATGTGTAAATGTTTTTTTTGAATTAAAAGAATATGTTATATTAATCCTGAAATATATACTTTTTTTAGTATAAGTTTTTCCTTAAGGATTTCAATGGATATGTTGAATAGTTAGAAAGAGCCAAAAAGTGATTTAATGGTAAAGTGATAAATTTGGAGAGCACGTGATTAAGGTGAATATAACCCTTAAAATATTAATTGTGTTTTGGTAATGATGTTATATATATATATATATTGGATTTGAATAAGTAAAATAAATTATAATAGTATCTTGGGAACTAATTATGGAGTTATTGACAAGTGGGTTATGCTATCATTGATTATGTATACAACTTTTGGGACTTATGGAATATATCCAATAAGTTTTGGAATAAGGAAACATGCTTGTTTTCAACAATGATATATGGTAATTTTGGTAATTAATATGAAACAAGAGAATGCATTATGAAGTCATTAAAATGTTGGGAATCTGAACAATAAGACACATCTTATGATATATTGGGGTTAAATGATGGTATTCACATTCTTGTTATATGACATTTATTGTTGGATAGAAGTATTTGGGATAATCCTAAAGGTTATAATGGAATATGGTGGACATAAAACAGTATTGTTTAAGGCTAATACATTTTTTATATTTTATATATGCAATGTTATAATAGTATAGTTTTAGAGAAAAGGAAAACCTGTTGGATGGGTGACAAGCCATCGGGTCTGACAAAGATGTGGGAATCGAACCCAGAACCAAAGTGTGACATGACTTTATGGCATACCACTAGCTTACATGAAGTCCTTGGTTAGTACAAAGTAGTTTTATTTTATGATGTGGTAAGAAAAATGATGTATAAGTCCATTTTTGGAACCATAGATGATTAATCTCACCATAGATGGACTTATGTATATTTAATAATTTATGATAACATTATTGTGATAGAGACAGACGGAATAACCTATAATTATATCTCATGATCTACAAACACTTCAAAAATGAAAAATTAAACATTATTTCTTTAAATAAGATTTGAAGTGGAAATTGTTAAGGGCACGAACAATGGTGATATTGTACCAAAATAACATATGTATTAATTCTCATCAAAATTAATCAACTTTAGGGAGATGATCCTGAAAAAAAAGTGTTATACTAGTTATTTATTAACTAATGAATCAGATGGTCCGATAAATCATGGCATACTTATGGATTTCTAGTAGTTAACAATCTCCAAATGATATTCTCTATCACTATCCAGCAGAACACGATGGTTAGATTTCTCATTCATGTCCACTTTTTCACTTCCCGCCTTCGTTTCCTATGTTGCAACCCAGTGATGAGTTACATTGGGTAATAGTTATATTTCTAACATTAATTTTTAATATTATGTTTTAGTATTCATTTTTATGATGTGGGATTCTATAAAAGAACCTTTCATTTAGAAAACCATGTATAACACTAATGAATATAGAGGGAAAATTTTATTTTAAGGGGGTTGGAATGTAGTACATCGAGATTTTATGAGATAGATTAATTTATGTCCTGTGTTGTACACTATAAAAATATTACCTTGTGCTATATGCAAAACCATGTTAACTTTAAGTATATGAAACACCATTCTTGGATTGTGTAGCACACAATTTCTTGTCGTTAAGATAGATTTCATTTCATAGAAAACTGAGAATATATTTTGATAAATTTATGAATGAATTAAGATTGTATTACGTTATACACAACACCTAAGGTACAATTTACTACATGCAACACTTACATATCATGTGTTACATGCAACAATGACCTTCATTGATAGCTTGTGTGGTACGCAATACCGAGCTTCACTAAACACTGATATATTATTAAAATATTTTTATTTAATGGGATATAAACTAGTTGTTATGAAAATTATTAACCACACATCGATTTTTATAACATTATATATCGTATTAAACATTTTATAGAAGATTTTATGAGAACAAAAATAATTTTTTCGGATAAAATAATTATTTTTCAAAAAAAATGAATTTTTGGTGCCTTTTAAGGTGCCCCTATTTTAAATCCATTTTTTGAGACATTTTGAAGTTAAATTTGAAAAAATAAAATTTCTATTTAGAATCATGATATTAAAATTCACATTTGATAAATATTTTTCATTGTTCTGATAACTTTCTTATTTTGATAAATAGTAAAAATACCCAAAATTTTAATTAAAAAAACCTTTTTTCATTGAAATATTTATTATTATTAAAATATAATATTGAATGGTATTAAAATATTAATATAATATATTTTTACCATTAAATATAATTTATGTCAGTTTCATAAATTATACATTGAATTCATATGTTAAAAGATTTCAATATTTTGTAATGTTTTAAACAAAAACCCATTTTTCGACAATAGGATTAATTTTAAATTAATTACGGCAAAATACATGTTTTGAATTTTGAAAAATTGATTCCATATTTTGAATTAGTATGTCAAAATTATGTTAATTTGGTACTTTTATCTTTTAGAATTATTAATAGTATATTTGGTAAATATTTATATTACCATAGTTAATGTTAAATCAGGTAACTAAGGGTAAAAATAATATCATAAAATTACCATATCACCTACCAAACTTATATTGGATGTATAAAAGTTGAACCATATCACCTAAGGGTCAGAATATATTTATTTAATGGACTTTGTTCCATGAAAATGATGTTATTATTATTAAAACAAAAGAAAGTGAAAACAAGTCACTCTCTTATATCTTATAAGTATAATAATTTTAATTTAGTGATAGAACATCAAATGTAAATAGTCACTAGAAAGATAATTAAATTAAATACATCATGTGAATTTATTTATAATTTTTAGAGATTAATTATTTATCATTAATGATGACACAATAGTGATGTAACATTTATTTTATTAATATAAATATCAAATAAAAGGTTTTAAAAATATTAAAGAAATATCATATGAACTAATTTAAGTGATCCAAGAATTATATAAGTGACTATGAAATGTTAGTATTTTATTAATTTTTTTGAATATATATTTTGTGGGGATTTTATTTAATGAAAAATAAATGTATAGTGTCAAAATTGACACTATTGATATTTTATAAAAATAAAATTTAATAAATTATTTAAAAACCATAAAAATTATTTAAAATTAAAAATTTATAATTATAAGATGTAATGTTTCATAAAATAATTATTTATAGTCAAATAACACCACATATGTTAATATTTATAACCATTAAACATTTATAATTTTATTACCAATGTTAAAATTTAATAGAATAGCTAAGTGTCAATTAAAAAGATAAAATTTAAATTGACAAATTATGTTGTAAAAATTTTATAGGTTGATGTGATTATAACCATATCTCATCTCATATTCAAATTTGGTACAATTTGGAGGTTCTTAGGTAGGGTATTATTTTATTATAAATTAATATTTTTTATAATTTCATAAAGTCCACCTTCCTCTCTTATAAAAGGGAACCTCCCCCCCCCTCTCCTCTTCACTCTATTTTGAGCCTTCAAGCACAGAAAACCCTACCCATTTATCTTCTCAACTTCCCTAGTTACATTATTCAGGTTCCAGTCTTCTCAAAAGACCAACTCTAGTTCCTTAAGAAGAAATTTAAAGGAGGGACATTGACGATGAGGTAATCTCTTCTACCAATTGTTTCAAATTATTTTCTTATTATAAATCATCTTATTTATTTGTATCATTATTATTTAATAAAATTATTATATATAATATAATGAAGTTTTAATATAAATATAAAACAACCCTATTTCACCTTATATCCATCCTATTAAAAACAAAATCCTTGCATGTGCGTACTTACGTCTAACCATCTCCACATCGTGGTGTAATATGTTTTTCACCACCACCTTACATGGAAGTGTTTAATGGTAGAAATAAAAACTATATATGATTATTATAACATGATACCAATTCTGAAATAATATAAATCATCCAATTAAATATCATTCAACAATTATAGGAACGATATCATCGCTTGTGCGTACGTACGACTTACCGTCTTCATAACGCGATGAGATTCATTCTCCATGTTAACCATTAAAGAATTATTATACTGTATATATAATAAAAAATCATGAAATATATTAAATAATAATTTTCTTACATTTATGTACATATATATATATATATGTCATTTTTTAAATTATATTCAATTCAATAAGGAAACGAAAACAGTTTTCATGCATACGTACGACATACTGTCTCCATGAACGATGTCTTTTATTTCAAATATATATATATATATATATACAATGAATATATAAGATATATATAAACCATGTTTTAAATTTTTGATTTATGTATTTCATGATCTATGTAATCATATGAAGAATAAAAAGTCCAAACACATAGGATAAATGAAATGATTATTTCCCAAAATGTCGCTTTAACATGGAATTGACAAACGAATAGCTAATATAAAGTAGTAAGTGATTAATATATGATATAATAAATATTAATATTGTTATATTAAAACTTATTAATATTTTTAAAGCCACTATATAAGAGTTTTTAACACATATAAAAACAATTGGCCCTATGTTAAGGGATAATTTTGCAATCACATTATTATTTGAGACTGTTTATACATAAGTATTTTATGAGATATATTTATCATCTGAGTCCATGTGTTATAAAATTGTTTTCATAAAATGTTTAATATTCATCTATTTATGTTTTATTTCATTTTTACCCATTTTTTACTTTTACTACAAGTAATGGAAGGTTACCATACTAGGTACTTTTTGACTTTATCGATAAAAGCATGAGGAGAATGTTTTTTTAACTTATATGGAATGAACATATTTATATATATTGATAACACTTTTATTCCATAAATATTTTTCTATAAGTTTTCATGTTTTTTTTCAACTAAATTCTTTTTTTTTAAAATTGCGCGATATTTTTAGAAAAGAAAACATTTTTATTAAGATTGGATATTTTCCTCAAGAACTGAGTTTATGTTTTTTATAAAAAATTATTTTTCATCTAGTTGATTATATTTAATTAGGGTTATATTTAAATCCCTAATATTACTATGATTTTATTGTGTTAATGATGGAATCATATTTATATGGATTATGTTATATAGGAATGGTGTTCAAGAAAATGTATTTTATTTATTTGTTTATTCTGTGATGAATGTTTTTTTGTGGAATAAATATTAATGGATTCATTATGAGAATGGTGGGACCTATATATCCATCCAATGCATTGGGTATAGATTTATATCACATGAGATAGATATGAATAAAATGGAAAGTAAATCCAATTCAGCAATACATGGCTGGATCAACAGATAAACCCGGTTCAGTAATGGACTACGTCCAATATGATGGTCTTGACATAAATGCCTTGGATACTATGTAAATCATATCATGTGCTTATTTGTTTTCCACAATTATATGTTTTATTCCAATACAATTCAATCATGGTTAATATTCATTTATGATCCATGCCTTATGTACTACCCAAATTTATTTCCTGACTCACTATTTTGATGGTCAAAATTTATGTTCATGTTTTTTTGTTCAAAGGTTTATATATAAACTTACTGAGCATTTGAGTTCACCTTTTTATGTTTTCATTTCCCCAGGATATAAATATATTTTTTTGTACGTAAAAAGGGGATGGTCTTTATATGAGATGTTGAAGTCCTTTCACCATGATTAGAAGATTATTTTCCATGTTTCTAATGGAACTAAACTAATATGGTCTTTGAGAATTTATTTGTGTTATGTATTAATTATTTCGTGAAATAAATGTAATTTCTGTGCACATCAATCTTGGGTCTCCACAAGGAACCCATAGAGGAAGACGTTAATGTCACAAAAAAATGCCACCTCATATGAATTCTTACCGTATAATATAATCCCTTCATAATAATATCTCTAATCGATCAGGTTTCATGGTTGTTCAGTTAACCTATATGCTCGATATCTTTTTCATTGACATTCAGAAATAAAATATTCTTATAGAACACCATGGATATGTATTTTTTTAGACTATATAATTTCTATTAAAGGTCCTGATATATTATTTTCCATTAAATAAAATATGTGATAAATTTTTTCTCACATTATTCCTTAATGAAATATTACTGTTGACGCACCCAATATATCCTACCTCACCTCCAATATATATGATCACAATTTTCATCAATACATCTACGTGTTCAAATCATAATATCCATTAATAATAGTCTTTAATTAAAAGGTAAAATACATACATCTATAGATAGGAACATCCAATGACACTTATAAATGTTGATTACCAGCTGTCAGGTATTGTCCTCATAATATCCTACCAGATATCACCAAAGGTGTAAACCATGAGATGGTTCCCCAATGTATTTAGAGTCTTCAATTCAAATATTCTGTATCATTTATGTCCCTCAAATGATATAATCCAACTGTAGACCATATATTCAAAAATAGCATTATAGTACTTTTAGGTTCTTATAATAGAAATGATCCACTATGACCTTTTAGTGAAATAATAACTCTTAGGACATTATAAGATAAAATGTTAAGAAAAATGAAAATCATGAGGCAATAAGAAAATTAATAATATTCAAAATCAGGAATATAAGTTATCATAAAGTACAAAACAAGTTGGTTATAGGGCACCAACTTCAATAGACTCCCACTTTCACTAGAACCAACTACTAATGACCTTCACTCCGCTAACTCTTACACGATAATCATTCTTCTATTGAGATAGTACTTTGGTCAAGGGGCCTACCACATTCTCTACTATGGATACTCAACTCAATAAAACTTTACCCCATTGATTAAATTCACTCAGGAGGTGATTATTCTAATGTATGTTCATTGTCGGTTGATGTGACCTTAGCTCTTTTGAAAGATACACTGCTACAGTAGAATCACAATACAATGTTATAGGGTCTTTAATAAAATGTACCACATCATGATCCTGAATAATGTTTCAAATGAAAATATATTATTTTGATGCATTAGAAGCATATATTTAGTTGAACTCCACTGAAGAATCAGTTATAACTTGATGATTTGAACAATTCTAGCACATATCTCTACCGTTGAGATAGAAAACTTATCATGATATCAACTTCATATCATTATCACCTATCTAAAAACTAGCTTTAGAATACCCTCTGATGAAAAACTCCTTTTCTCCTCCAAACAACAAGATCATATCCTCATTTTTTCTAAGATACATAAGCATGTGCTTAAAAGTAGTCCAATGTTGTTCTCTTGTATCTTCAAGACATCTTCCTACTATGGTCAATGCATAGGAAACATTTACCTGGACCATCGATGAAGTTGGTCCAAGTGTAATGATATATATTCCTAATAACTATAGTACATGTGGAAACCAAGGTTAAACCAACAAAGATGGAAATTATTATCACTATTCTTCTAAAAACATTGAAAAACACCCCACTGTTGTCAAAAGTGGGATAAACCTTCTATTTTTTAAAAAAAATATTTTTTTAAATTTTTTTATCATAAGGAAGAAATGAAACACCACAAAATTTTGGAATTTTTGTTCTAAATTGTAATTGAACAAGAAACCTGCTAAAAATAGTAAGTAACAATGATATAAAATGCTGATTATCGAAAAATAAAGAGATATTCATTCAGGAAAAAATATACATTATACTAGTTTTGAAAATATTTCTTCTCATGATAGTGAATATAACTAGTAACACTAAAAAAGAGTGGTTTATTTCCATCTATAGGAGATAAATCACTCAAGAAGACAAATATTGGAGTTCTCCATTACAAGATTAATCAACTGTGAGAATTATGGTTTGAAAAAGATGATAGAATGAACTCTTCGTATGTTCCGATGTTTTCATTTCAATTTAAATGTTTAAAAAATTTATCCACAATCTAACTCTCTAAATGATTTTGTAGTTATGAGATTAAATGCTAGTGGTATGTTTCTGTTGAATGAAATCATAGCCGATCTCGCTGATCAATTTGGATCACATTAAAAATGGTAGTGAGAAGGAAAAAAATATTACCAACATACTTGATTTTAACCCCAAACTGGAAGAATTATCCTAAAATCATCTCTATTATGTAATATAAAATCATTAAATTATAAGAAATAAATTTTGATGAAAATATAGGATGATATCTCCCTCTTCAAGCATAAATTGCTGTTTATCCCGGACCTCGGGTCTCTAGGAAGTGGTTCTCTAAGAAGCACCCCAAGAATAGCCACAAGTTGTCACTCTGATCTAGACCAAAGTGAATCCTTGAGTGTATCAAATGAATTTACCCCATATTTCACAGTTTCTCGGCATAATATATCAATTTTCACATGGTTCTCTTCACCGCATCTTTCCACAAACTTTAAGTGTCTTTCACGTGTGCACCGCACATGTGCGTTTTTTCATGTCTAAAATGTCGTGCTAGTTTTTCCCTTGTAACTAACTCCCAGTAATTTAGTTGTATGTATTTAGATGTGTTTCCATCTATTTTGTGAACCTACACAATTAGAATAGAAAAATGAATAAATGAATCAATTTTTAAATGTTATCTTTTTATAAATAAAAGTTTCAATAAATAATGTTTAAATGTTATTAAAATTAAATTAGTAATTATTCTTTATTATTAAAATTTTAAATAAATTATTTTATTTAATGTTGTTACATGTTATTATTTATATTTATTAAATTATGAATGTGGTTAATTGATAATTAAATTAAATGGAAATTGTTTTATTTATTAAATGTTTAAAATTAATAATATAAGTATTTAGTTTTTTCATGTTTTTTAGATTATTATTTATGTTCACCACAAAAAAAATTGTTTTATTTTAGTTATTAATATTTATAAAATTTAATGTAGTTATTATTTTCAAAAATTAATTTATTCGAAATAAAGTTAATTTAAAATTATTATTTTCATTAAAGTATTTAATTTTAATTTTAATTTTAATTTTATTATTAATATTATAATTTGAATTTTTTTAATTTATTACTTTTATATTTTATTCTATTATTATTAATTTATTAATATTAGTATAATTTTTCTATTTTATTTTTTTGATAATGAATTATTTTATTTTTTTGTATTCCCCCAGTCTTCTTCTCCAACGTGCCATGGGGGGGATTTCTTCTGAAGGAAGCTGCTATGAACCGCTCCTCGTCTGCTCACACGATGACCGCGACTCCTGAACCTGGCGACCTCGACTCCTCTTCCCTTTGGCTCTTGCGGTGCAGCGGTGATAGGCATCGACGATAGGCATCGGTGGAGGTTCCATCTGGTGCCAACGTAAATTCCAGTAGTGTCTCTCAGAACTGCTTTGGCGGTGCAGCACTGGCCTCCTCCCCATATGGGTCATGACTTGACTCCTCCTCATCGGGCATCGACTACAGGTGATCCCCACCCCACAACAGGCTCTGTTTTGTCCATGGAGGTAGGTTGAGTATGAGATCCTCCCTTAGACTGGTGCATCCACATCGATAACCTAACTAAATAGTAGCAGGTTTCGGCTTCTCACAAGCTCTGATGGATTGTACAACGGGCTCCTCATGTTCCTCCATTCGTCTCACACTCAATCATGTGGTGACATACCTTCAACGTATATATCTGATGCAACACGACTCTTACTGGGATCAGTAGTGGCAACCCAGCCAATAGTTCTCCAACACCAATAGTAGAGTCCGGTAGTGTCCGGTTCTTCAGATCAGTAGCAGTTGCTAAGAATGAGAAGGATGGTGTGAGTGAAAAGGAAGAGTGGAGATGTGTGGTGGCACGATGAGTTATGGTCACACATTAACGTAGTACGGTGACAAGAGGCATGGTGCCAGAGAAACGGCATGGGAACGGTGCATGGTGGAAACTATGCAACAACATATGGGAATTGACAGTGGCGGCGTAAAGGGAAATGGTTGTTGTTGCACCGTAAAAGTGATTTTCTATGGAACTGTGACACATGTGAGACCGTGAGATCAAGACGATTCTATAGTAACACTGAAAAAATAATAGAATAGTAAAATAAATTAAAACATAAATAAAATTTGAAAAAAATAATTATTTAAAACTAAAAATAAATTAAATTAGTTGAATATTTAAATACATCATAAACTTTAAAAAACATATAAAACCATTTAATATTAAGATAAATTATTATTAACATCAATTTATAAAACATAAATTAAAACAAAACTCACACTTAAATTAAGAATCATTAAATTTAATATTGTTAGAAAGTGAATTATAATTAAACAAGTGCATTAATTATTTTTATTAATCCCAGTGAAACCCCCATGTTAAATAATAACAATTAAATTATTATATCCTAACAATATATTCACATGTGAGATACAATTAAATATTATTTAATAAAATAATATTCAATATTTTTATTTTTACTGGACCATTAAACTCAATCCTCCAATATTCTTTAATATTTATTATTTAGTATTCCCACAGTATACTCCCTCTAATAAATATTGATGGAATATATGCGGCCAGGAATACATGAATAATTTTTAAACCACACCCATGTACAATTTTTGTTTTACTTTTTAATTAATAAATTATTTAATTGATATACTATACATACTTAGAGTGCGACCCTCTGTGCCTTTTCCTCCGTGGTATTAGGAGAACCTACCTAATGTCCAAGGTTAGCATCTAGAAACACATTGAGTAACCTATAGAGAACTAATTTAATGTCACAATGAAAAGTTACCTCATACAATAACTCATCATGTAACATAATACCTTATCACAAAATCACTAATCGAGAAAGGTGCATACTAGTTCCATCAGCCTATATGTTTGATATATCTTTCATTGACTTTTGAGAGATAGAACATTTCAATCGAGCATTGTGGTTGTGGATTTTTTTATACTATATCATTTCCATCAAAATTCATGAGATATTATCTTCTTTTAATGAATATTATGGATATATTCTTTATCACATAATTTATTAATTTAATATTTCCCTTGACACACCCAACATATCTTACATCGCCACAAACATCAGTTGTCATGATTTTTTTAAAACGTCTACGTTCAAAACTCATAATATTCATTAATAATAATCGTAATGTCTAAGGACCAATACAAACATTCAAAAATATTAACATTCAATGACACATTTAAATGTTGATTTCCTACCGTAGGGTCTCGTTCTCATAATATATTACTGGATATCACTAAGGGTGTACAACATGAGAAGCTACCTCAAAGACCTATGAGTCTCCATCCCTGATAGTCTATTTTATTATTCCCTCAAATGATATCATTGGGATATATAACATATATTCAAACATATTTTCATAGCACTTTTGGGTTCTCATCATATTGGGGATCTGATATGACCTTTTATTATGACAGTTACTCTTAAGACATTATCACAGACACTATTAAAAAATAGAACATTCATGATGTGATGAGGAATTTATTAATCACCAAAACCCTGAATATAAGTTATCATAAAGTAAAAAAGAATTTAGTTCTAGGGAACCAACTCCAACATGATGACCAGCCTTGAGTTTTGAATAATGTTTCAAACAACCTTTGGTATCAAACAAGTCATTGGACCTTTTTCCTTGTATTTCAACTTTTTTCACCATAATAACTAAATATTATTCTTTCTATAATATTATTATATCATAGATAACCTTCGTAAAATGGTAATGAATAAATAATTTTGTTTAGTTCATTTTGAAATATGAAATTGGACAAATAAAAGTTGGTGAAAATGATATAAGAAAGGGTTGTCTTGAAAGATCAGGAACATCCTTTCAATTTACACATATTTAGTGTAATCATGAGCCCATATATATATAGCTTCATTTTCTCTTATAATATTCTTAGAGACAAGAAAACATGTAAAATAATTTGTGTCCTAATTTTGTATCTATAAATCACTTCAGATCTTTATGATAACATTATGACATTACCGACATATGTTTCATACATGAGCTCCTATAATCATTTTTACCCTATATTCCCAAGGATGATTAAAATATATTGGGGAATCATGCACCATGAATTTCCAATATCATAGTACTTTTCACAAGAGCCTGTATTACTCTTATAAATTTTTTCCAATCAAGACATTGTCTTTCTCTAAAATTAATCACATTTTATGTGAGAGATTAATTTCCCTTTTCTATTAAAATAAAATCTATTATATTGTTACATTTATCATTATTTCTAATTATAAATTACCAACTAATTAAATCATTAAATATATCTCACTATCTTATCAAACTATAGTATCAATCACTATTATACATCGAATGCTCTATCGATTTCTTATTCTAGTGTCAAGGATACTTGATACCATTACTCATAGTCTCCATGTTTTGGCTACACCACTACTCAGAGAGTACTTTGGTCAACCTTTAAAGGCCTAATTGTTGAATCCATACTCTTTGATCAATTTAGTTAACTACCATATTCTAAAAACCATAAACAATATTTAATGAATTTTTTATTATGAAGTTTGAAAAAGTTAGATTCGACTACATGTTTTCATCAAATAGTATTTAATTCAAACCATAGCTCTAATAAATACTCTTTGGTACTATGGGACACCCTCAACATTGGCTGATGAGTAGCCTGTATACCCAGTTATATTAAAATATGAGAGATGGAATTCATTCCAACCATAATATTTCTTTGTGAGGTTTTTAATACTTTCTTGGTGAATGTAATCCTTTCTAATTGATTATGTTCATTCAATGTTTTCACACTCACAACTGATCATGACATAAAAAAATGAATTAATTGTGACTTTATGTATATTTTATTTCCATTTTATGTGTTTCCAAAATAAATTAAAATTAATAAAATTATAAATAAATAAATAAATAAATTACAAAACTGGTATCATGTTTATAATAATAGTTTATCCATTTAAACTCAATGGACCGACCATAACCTAGTGGAATAATACATGAGTTGAATCTTGACTCATATGATAGATCTCCACCAATATAGTGTTTCCACTAATCTTCTTTAATTTCAGTACATCTTGGTCTGGTCCAAATCACACATTGTTATCATCAAAAAATACAAGTATACTCGCACATAGGCAAATGGGTATAAGGAATAAGAGAAACATACCAAAATAAAACTGATGGACACAAATGGCCTTATACTTGTTAAATAAATAATTAGGATACTAAAATCATAAATAAAACACATTAAATTTTATAATCCTTAAACACAGGTAATATTTAATTAAATGAAAAACACAAAATGCAAGGGCTGAATAACTACTCAAGACTAGTCAGTGAATAAATTAAATCCACGAATAAATTAAAAACCAATAAATTTAGGTCTGAGGGAATTTAAAAAAATAAATGGTTTATTTAAATTCAAAGAATTAAAATTATTTTTGTTTAGAAAATCATTTAATTTTACTTCCAAAATTATATTTAAAATTATTTTAATTTTTACCAAAAAATAAATTATTAACGATTAACTAAAACGATTATTAATATTATTTAAGACAAAATAATTAACAAATATTTTTTTTGATTTTATTTAAATTATCATAGTGTGTAGAAGCTTTCCGAGGATCATTGTAGGTTGGGATGAGCCCATGAAAGATAGTTTTAATCTGGGTATAACCCATGATCAGAAAATATGGATCATGTGGACTTAGATTGACTCATTCTGGGTAATTTAGATCTACTAAAACTTTTTAGGGGGTGGGTCAGGTTTGATACACTCCATGGGAGTATGATCTGATCCAAAAGGAGGCTATATCATGGAGTGGAGGGACACACATGAAATGATAGATAATATATGGACAACTATAGGGCTATGATATGGTAACCAGAGAGGTCTCAGCTTAAGTTGGGAGGCTCACTACAGTCTGGAGTTACTCCAGCCCGATAATAGTAGGTCCCCATGGGGTAACTCATGAGGTTGAAATGGTGCATTAGACCAACCTGTCTAGATCTAGAAATAGTCATGCTCATCCATGTAGAATATTGACAAAATCTATATTCCCATAGTGCTGGTCCTAGATTATAACTTCTATAAGAAGGGCTAGATGGGGGGGAAGACTATCATGTAAAAAAGGGGATTACTACAGTTGTTCAATGGGGTTCTGTTCACCAAGAGGTGAAATAACCGACGGGGTCTAGGAGAGCGACATACAAGTGGATAAACAATTTGAGGGACGTAGCAACTAATAGATGAGATGTACTGGTCTTGTGAACATGTAGTGTTAGTGGATTTTTATGACTATGAGGAGGGTCGCACAGAGTGTCTTCCTAAAGAAGTCTTACTTTAATTAAATATTTGGCTTCCATGGGAATCCAACGGTAGTTAAAATAATTTTATGGTGTTAAGTACTCCCTCCCCCAAAAGCTTCAAAAAACCAACGTATTGTGATTTTATAAAAATCTATATTTCAATATTCTATTTTTTGACAATGTTCTATGTGAAGCAATCATCTCACTTGTTCTAGCCAGAAAGAAACTGAATCATCGGAAAATAAAAACATGAAGATAGATATATATATATATATATATATATTCTTCAAATTTAACCCACAACAACAACATTTTGGATCTATATTGAAAATTTGAATGGTCGTAACATGGCCATCCAAAAAATAGATTGATGTGCATTCTATTCCACTTGGACCAAATTAAACCCCTCTACAAACTTTCCAGAAAATTAATATTTTTCATAGATAATAAAATTAAAATTACACCTTTGATGCCAATTTAATGTACTATATCACTAGAAGAAGACAATGGGTAGTGGATTTAATATTTTTCAACATTATATAGATAAAAATTAATCGTCTTTGATTATTTCAACCTCGGTGGATGTCTATTGATAACCTATGAATATTTCTAAGAAAAAAAGATAAGAAAATAAGTACCATGCTTGCATTGAAGACATGTTCATTTGTGCCACGTCGTCATTGAATATTTTTTGTAGTATCTATGATTGAACTCCTCTATATCACCCAAACATGTTTCAGAAATCTATACAAACACCAATCATTGTATTTATATTTCTAGCTTGTAACACCAATGATCCCTTCGACATCATGACAATCACTATGATCTCATCCTTTTGATCAATGAATGAGATCGAAGATCGAATAGTTGAATGGTATATTTCGCTATTTTTGATGTTTGAGGAGGAGAGAGGATATCACAATATATTGGAATAACATGTCTATTGAAAATATATACTCCTCATAATATATAGTGTGAGATAAAATAAAAAAATGGCTCCCAAAACCCCATATATCCAATTCCCACTAAATAAGCTATAAACAACATGTTATAATGATCTAACTACGTCATAATGTCGTTTATATTTTTATCAAGTGCTTGTAATATATATTTGTTATATTATAAGATTTAACTTTTTCCTTAAATTAATTTAAAATTCACACAACATTAAAATAACCTTGAATATTAAATAACCTTCATTCATTTAATATTTATCTACATATCATCTTAAATATATATAAATAATTCTAATAAATAAACACAACCCAATTATTCAATTTTCAAATTACAATGAATTTAGTTATTCTTTGGTGATCATTAATACATGGGCAATAGTCAGATACCATATTTACTACCACCACATACATTTCACATATTGACAAGAATAGGGAAGAGACGTCAATATGTTATTGTGTGTAACCCTCTATACCCTTATCTCAATAGTAGATAATACCATTTGCAGACTAGGAGAAGATTATAGGTACACATAAAATCCCCTAAAAAGATAAGTAATAGTTATAGAAACTACAACCATCATATGAACATGCATTGTCTAATATAATCTTTTTATCTCATTATATTTGATAATGAAGGATGCACACCTTATATCATCATTAATTCATTTTTTTATTTGTCGATCAAACTGGGTGAAAATTTATTTGGATAATATATTCATTGATTTAATAAAGGTACTACCATCTTGATTAACTAGGCTCAGGATATTAATTACTCAAATAAGAAGAAAAAAAATCATTTTTTCTCATTAAACCAATGTGATACCCCCAAATAAAGAACCTACACAAAATACCTTGCCATGACTTAAATTTCATGGGTTTTCGCTTGCATAAATGTACATGAAAAAAAGGCACACATTGATAATGATCTCAAGCCACGTGTCCAATACGCATGTTCATAGATGGAAACAACCAATGAAACCCAAAACATATGGTATTCTTATCTGTGAGTATGTCCTCCTGATCTCACCTACAAGAGATCACCATGTGTGAACTTCGTGAGAAGAAGATACAATGATTATGTTCCCTAGTACGTGATAGTCAGACATAAACTGTGTTTAGTTAGTATGATGTATCTAGACCATATGAAATATGTTTAAGATTAATGTAATAGTATATTGAGGCTCTCATTATATTATGGGAAATCCTATAATATTTTAATATGGAAAATAATATATTGAAATTACCATTATAATAGTGGATGTAGATATATCAACACTATTATGGTAATTGTAAAATATGGATAACTCACAATATACATGATATGGTAATCAAAAAGTACAATTCAATTTGGTTCTAGGAAACCCAATATAAAAAAAATCAAATCATTATTTAAAAAGGAATTTTTTTAAGCCAAAAAATTTCTATAGATGAAACTAATGTTTTAAGACAAGGATAACATCATTTCATCACTATATAATCCCACCAATGCGACACACATTTGATCATTTACAAGACATGATTGTTTTCATTGTATATATATTAAATCCTTCAGGAAATATTTTTTTTACTATGGTTAAACTACTTAATAAAGAGGATGATTTTGGGTTTAATGATTCATAGAATATAATATCTGAAAAACATAAAATTTTCTTGACCATAACCCCAAAAATCTTTCAACACAATTGGAATCAATCCACTGATGTGTTCTTTGATGCTTCAAAAAAATATATTGGGGTAGTTTTGTATAATAAATATATTGGGAACACAAATGTAATATCATACACATAAAAAAACACTATAAACATCCCAAACAAGCTATAAAAGAATTTGGAAAATATTATCACTTATTTTTAAGTAAATTATTTTCTTCCACATTTTTTAGAAATAAAAGTAACTATTTTTTACATTTTATCTATTAGATATTTTATCAGGAAATATAATTCATCAACAATATTAATAATATAGGTACTTTTGATAAAGGAAAATTAATTAGATATCAATAAAAATTATTATTTTTAGGATTTAGTTATAGATCACATGACTATGTCAATACAAACTGCGTTGGTAGAATCATTTTCTGAGGTAACCATAGATAAATTTATCTAAGTTGAATGGTTTTACGTAGTAATAACATTACCCTAATATGTTGATATAATGAACTTATTGATTACATTAAAGGTATACCCTTTTTTTAAACAATTCATCTCTTAAATTTATATTTTAATTAAAAAAAGTCATATAATGATCCCTATTTATAGAAAATTGGGTGTAAAGATGTGACTAGGAAAAATATACTTGAGGATAAGGTAAATATTTTTTTTTTCATTTTGTCACACAATAGAATGTAGATATTATTTTAGACCTAAAATATCAAAAATAAATATACTAGAAACAAGATTGTTTTGGAAATAAATTTTTAAATTCTTATATGATTTTTAAAAAACATACTAATACAAAAAAAATCATTTGTTTAATTTCATAATGGTAAGAAATTCTTCATCCCTTGATTATTTTTGTAATATTTTTTGTGTGGTGATTAGATTTAATGTTTTGTTTTTTTTCTTGTGGATTTTCCTATATCTTTTTATTTGTAAGCTATATTATCAATGTATTAAAGGAAATTCAACCAATACTTATTTTGTATAAGTTATTACTTAGTTTAAACGATCAAATATTTTCTATAGGTTTAGAGTGTGTTGATCCAAAATAATTGGTCACGTGTAATATTATTGTAATAGGAACCTCAAATCCCAAATGAATCTATATAAAGTGAACCATATGACCTTATATACAAACCATAGCACAAAAACGGCAATTCATGGTTTTAAATTAAGTGAACAACATGATTCTTGAAATAATAGTGGAACCTGACAACATATATAGGGAAAAATTATAGAATGTGTATTATGGTTTTATGGTATTACTTTATAAACCACTAATTCCGTCCCATTATAAATTATTTTATGAACAAAAGTGTCACTATTATCTGGTGCTACATTAGAAAACATGCTTGGTTGTTTGGAGAATGAATCAACCATCCAAAACAATGTAGAGAAACAGAATCTAAAAATAATGGACGAATAGAAAATACGAATAAGAGGTTATTATAATTACATACTATAATATATATATATATATGTATAATATTTAATTTCTCAAAATAGATACTTTTACATTTGAGATAATGTATTGTTATTTTACTCCCTGATAAATCCCATCCAAGGTAAAATTCATTACATGTGGACCAGTCAATTTATAGGTGATGTTAAAATAAATGGATTTAACTTATAGAAACCATTTCAGGTAAATATATAGTAGTAGAAGAAATTTCATGATGTTTTTTAAAGGATCCATTGGAGGAGTCCAAACTCCCCTAGTAATTTGGAATAATACACATACAAGTCATTCCACTCCATCATATTTTTCTAGATACTCACCCTTTATGTATTTTACTCCTTAAAAATATTCTTAATGAAATTAATTGAAATAGATATTTAAATAAGTGTATGAGAGATGAAATTAAATATTTGGTGTAACTATTTTTTAATTTTTATATTTTTTATTGTTTCTAAGAATCATTCAATTAAAGTAAATATAAAATTTTAATTGATGAAGCAGTGTTTATAATTTATAAATTATATATATTTACAATTTTATTCTCTATTATATATTTTTTATATTTTTAATGCTTGTAAATATGAATCTCAATGTTTTCCTACCAAGTGAAAGATTTATTTCTATTTTTAGTATCCACTGACATTGAAACTACTCGAATTTTATTATTACTGAGTGAATTCTTCCACAATTTTCATGGATATTATATTTTTTAACCACAAAACATTATCTGATATGAGTGATTATTTTTCAAATAAAAATTATAACATGAGTAAACATAATTTTTTAACATGAAACAAGGTTACATAGACTATAAGAAAAATAAATTATTATGGAGATAACTCAAAATATAGTCCTAAAATTCCATTAAAACTTTTTTAAAATGGGTAATTAGTATCACATAATGATGTTCAAATATGATTAAATATTGGGTGTGTGATTAACTAGTGCACATATACATCCAAATATTACACTACAAAACTATTCATTGGAAAAAATTTAAATAATACCCTAATAATAAATATTGAATGGATTATGTGGGGAGAATATTGAACATAAATTGAAAAGGTAAAATATTACCTATAAGAATATCGTTTGAGTTGTTCCATAAAACAAAAATTATATCAAGGTTATATGGAATGTGGGGTAGACTGAAAAATTATTGTTTCCCTTTTCAAGTTATTAATTACTCTAAAATATAATTTAGTTCACTCATAGAAATAGAACGTAGACATTATTTTAAGAGAAGTAGTGATATATATTCACATAAGAGGCACAAAATTTAAAAAAATAGATGAATATTGCCCTTCGAATTTACTATTATATTTATTTGAATATAGATAAGAAAATATTTTTAATAAGTTGATTTCTCTTTATTAGCTGATAGTGTAATAGTGTAAGTGTGGATGAGTGATGAGATCCCCTAATTACAAAATATTAATATGTTATTGACTGATAATTTGAACCACAATTTAATTAAGACTTGATAAATTTTCATATTTTCCATATTTGTTTGTCAGTATGGATTTAAATGGTTTTATTTGTTTAAATCATGAGTTATTATTTTATTTTTTATTTTTTTGGATAAATTGGGATTTCATACATTGACTGGAAAATCTATGATATCATTTTAAATGACTTTTTTATAGGCTTTAATCAATTTTCTATTTAATTCATACTAAGACTACATTGATTAATGTGTCTTCATGGGGTTGGCTCTTAAATATGACGATGGAATGGGGATTTCATAGAAATATTGAACTCTCATTTTTTCATTTTAACTTGTGTAGGAGACTTAAATCCCACATATGACTTTTTGAAAGCCTTGTATAATTTTTTTCTTTACATATTAGAACCTTTATGTATTTCCCATGTAAAAATGAAATTCCCTTCAAATGTATGACATTTATTGGTGCGTGTAATAAATGTTTATATTGAAAAAATTCTATCCAAACTAGACTGAAATTTTACCCAATGTAAAATGACTATAGATAAATAAAAACACTATGTTAATAATCTCATGTGATTTTTTTTTCACAAAAATGACTTTTCTATGTGACTGAGTGAATTTTCCTCCAAAAATGATATTAACAATTACATGTATGACATTTTCAATGTTTTTATGACATTTACCAATAGTTTTTTATGATAATTTCCTCCATGATCATCTTGTAATAAAATTTCTCCTTGCGTAGGACATTTCAAGGCTTGAAACAATATTCACCACCCTTGGTATATTATCCAATTTTTCCAACCCATATGTCATTTTATTTGTCATAGGATATTTCTATCCATGTATGACTTTTTTCCATTAATATTTTGGTTCACAAGGATGAAATTGTAAAAATTATTGAGGTAAATTAATTTTAATCAAAAATATATTATTATTACCCATGTTTTCTTATATTTCACATGGATTCTCTCAATATTCTAGGTGGAACATATCCAACCAATGTAAAATATTTTTATCATTTATATAAAAAAAAATATTTTTTATAGCCACCCTGCTAAAGAATATGGACCCTTATACAGCCAACATATTATCCATCCAAAAAATTCCTATTGGTAAATGAGTTTAAAAAAGTGTCTGTAACCATGAAAGATGATCCGTGAAGGAGAAGTAGTCAATTCTACACATGTCGTGGTGTATATATAGTGATATATTAAAAAATATCCCATATTTGGTATAAAAAACTAATGATTCACTATATAAGGGAGATTAATAATTAAGGAGAAAATGAGATATCATAGATCATCGGATTGAAGATGACCAGATGCGTTTTTTCATTTCATTTTCTAAAATTTCTCAACGGAGAAAATATTATTCCCTAAGTGGTGGATCTATGAAGACTACAGTTACCTCAATTAGATAAATTTAATTTTAATTGATTATTCACATTTGGTTATTACTCTATAACGTTTCATCTCTCTTTCAACATTTCAAACCTATGTCTAAAAAACATAACCCAAGTATCCTATAGTGAGTGGTTTCTCTATTAAATATGAACTAGATACATTTTAACACATAATAAATGTCTGAAGAGTTTATTAGTCTTGGAAAACAATACATATACATTAATTTGACTTATATAAGAATAATTAAACCGAACAAAGTATTTTGTTTGATATCATCTTTATTCCCTCTACCATATCCCTTCATATTAATCAAATAACATTTCCTAGAATCTTGGGGAAAGGACACATTCTAATACTTAGTAAAGCTATGTGTACCAAAGTTTTTATCATGAATAATTAATAATAATTAATATATAAAGGTAAATAACAATAATAAATTTAATTTAATGAATAAAATGAGAATAATATAGAAGAAATGAGGGACGTTCAAACAAATCCAAATAAATAATCATATGATATTAAAACCTATCCAAGGATATTATAACTAATTGAATAATTAAATAAACATCAATAAATGATCTCATAGTGAGGTAATTAAATACATTGAACATACAAAACATAATTTTAATTCATTTCACAAAAAATTGAAAACAATAGGTAAAAACCCATTTAATATGGCCAAATAATTTTTCACACGAGACATGTAAAAGTATCAAAGGAATATATAATTCTGGTCCCCACCCATAACATAATAAGAAAAATGTATTCCACAGATATATGGGTTTAACCATAATCAATATAAATATTCGTATTGATAATATCACATAATAAATACTTATACTTACACTATACAATAATCAGAAACCATCTAGTGTAATATGTTAAATTATTTCAAAATACTACATCCCCAATCAAAATTATCCCAAACCATTTAGATAAATAATAGCGTTCATTTTATTATAGAATATCTCTATTTTATAATATGTAAAATAAGTTTTATTTATATTGATGTATAGATTTACAAACAAAATATCCTTAAAACATTTTTAGGGAAAACAACATTTTCAATATGAAAATCCACATATAAAAATAAAAGATCGGAAAAAGAAAATTTGAAAATACATTTTTTTAAATAAACATGAAAGCAATGAAAATATTTTTATAGCAGTTATTGTTAATGATGGTATGAAATTTCATACAAGTTGTACATGCTAAAGCAAATATTAATATAACATTTTTGGTAAAGGCCATTTAGGTCATGATAGGAATATTAATTTCAAATCCTTTTGTAAAAAATTCAAGAATGGGTAAAACCATATATAGAAAATCATTTTATAATGTTGAAAATATTTTTTTAAATGTTTTTAGATAAAATTTTTTCATAAGAAAATGCATTTTCAACCAAATAGAAAAATAATGCTTCCTTTTAAAAAAAATTCTCATTGATTTTATATACCAGGGAGGAGAAATAGTAATATTAATTTAAACATCTTGAATAACTAGATAATAAAAAAATATATTTTCTTAATGATAGAAATTCCAAATAATTTTCCAAAGGGATACTTAATCATAAATGTTTTTGCAAATGGATGAGATTGAGAAATAAACCCTTACCACATTGGGATCTTATGAATCGAAAGCCACATCAAATAAATAACATCTAATAAATCAGTAAATTATATGTATATAAATATTTTCATGATATAAAATTTCTAAATTGGATTATATATACTGAAAAATGGAAAATGGGGGAATACATCATATGTCTCACGAATGTAAAAAGGAGACCAAAACCCCTTACCTCATATTGGAATTCCTTCGTATGTGTCTGAAACTCATGTATAATAAATATAAGTTTCTTATAAATATATTATACAACCATAATCATATATCTCATATAATTTATGATTTAGTTATTTTATTTTATAACTCATATTTTAGAATTTCTTTTCTAAAATCAATGTTTTTTTTATAATGTGTTTGTTTTTTAATGCATGTTTTCGTTCGATAATTTCAGTCCTTTTACATTAATAATGATTTTATCATCTCAAAATTTATAAAAATTATATAAATATCATTTATATATATATATATATATTAACTTTATTTTTCATTATTGTAATTTATCGATGTTATAGAAATAAAATTTATGACATTATTCAAGGAGACGATAAGTTGTAAGTATAAAGGAACGATGTTTCCTTTTTGTCTTGATAGATGGAAAAATTATGATATATCCTAATTTAACACAAATGAACCACTATTATGTTTTATATATAATTAATATTATTCAAATCCATCCATATTACCATCCTTGTAAAAGTAAAATGAAAAACATTTCAAATTACTAGGTGGAGGCGGTATTCCACATGTAAGAACGAGCGACAATATTGTTTTCTAACAGATTAAAAGGTAATAATTTAGATGTGATATTATTATTATAAATAATTTTTTATCAATAAGTTTAAAATATATTAATTATAATCATCCTTAACAACTTCCATGTAAATAATAAATGAGAACGAATCACATCAATTCGTGTAGTAGTTGCTTGTCGTGCACAAGTGCGACCTTATTGTATCCCCCCTAGAATGGAAAGTAAGAATTTTTTTTTGATATTATTACTGTAGATGTAAAATTATTTCATTAATATAATAGAAATATTTTAAGATCCATTAATATTTTCATCCATGTGAGTGGTGATGGAAAAGAACTATATATGTTCTTGATGTGGTAGTATATTGTACAAACGATCAGCGGTTTTGTTTCCCAATTGATGGAAGAGGATATGGATGTAGTTAATGATTTTATAATATTAAGATATTAGTATATGGAATATAATAGTTTTATTATATTATCATTATTGAGTAATATTTTAAGGAAGTGTAAAAAGAAATTAAATAAAAAAGATCATTTAAGAACATTACCTATATTCAGGAAACATGATTATTTTTTCACCAAAATCATTCCAAGGATGTGTATTTTGATAAAAATAATGAATTAATGACGGATTTATAGGATAAGGAAGTTATTTTGGGAGTTATTTTCTAAACCAAATGGTTCTTATTTGTGATGAGGAGAGGATAAATGACTGCCTTTTATAATTGGACAAGGGTACAAAACATTATTTTAGAAATGAACAAAAGGGACCCCTATTTTTCAAATGAAAAAAGAATTAATAATTGTTAATTAAAAATACTATCGGTTTAAGAAATAACTATTTCTATAAAATGAGTTTTTGAAAAGTATTATGTCATTTTTAATGCTAATTCTACTGGTTTAAACCTTGGTAAACCTGTTTGCAAATTAACCGCAATTATTATTTTTTACTATTTTTTCTTGTAGTTATAGTAAAAAAAATATTTTAAAAAAATTATATAATTTTAATTAGTTTGATTAAAAATATTAAAAATATTCTTAAAAATTGAATTTATTAAATTGGTAAAATTCCATTAAAAATTAAACAAGTATATGCATAAAAAAATTGATTTCCAATGAAAAATATTCTTAAGTTATTATATCATCATTCAAAATGAAATTGATTAAAATAAAAATTAATTAGATAAATTGAAATATAGTTGATCCAATTTTACATTCAAACCAATTTAATATATAATTTTACTTTTTAAATAATTTAAATGAAAAGGATGTTTTCATAAGAAAGGGTACTTTCACAATTCATTGAAAAATTATTCATTCAAAAAAATGACAAAAAAATTACCAAAAGATAATTTTGACTTGTATATTGAAAAAATGAATCTTATTTAGTGTGGAAAATTAATTTTAAATTATTTGTGAAAACCACATCTAAAATACCTTTTTGAGAAATATAATTTTTCAAGAAACATTTGTTTTTTATTCAAATTATACTTATTTTAATTATAATTCATAGATTACCAATGAATTTATTTTATACATGTGTGACCCATATAAATTTAGTATTTTATTGTTTTCATATTTATACCTAAAAATAAATAGAGCGGTAACATTGGTCAGGTTTAAATAAAAATATTTTTATATACAATCATGCTACTTTTAAACCCGATGTTTCTTACATCACATTATATAACATAGAATGAAATTATTTAACAATATATACTTTAAAGTATCATGGTTTTTAATCATCTTCTATGATCTGTGTTTTATGTCATATACACAATCCAACATAATGTCCTCTCCTAACATCTCTGGGTGTTACATTCTATCCCTAAATGAAATTTCATCCATTCAATTTAATATTGATCTTATGAATAATGTTTTTTTAAAATTTTTAAATACCGTTATTGATATTTTATATCATTATACGGGTTAATAAAATATCTTATTTATTAGAGTGAATTGTAATTATGAATTGTCTATGGGAGAATCTTGTAACTGGGCTTCTATATGAGAGATTGTTGGTAGCAGTTAATGATATTGAAATTTATGGATATAATATATAATAATATATGGTGGTAGATATCATTGATCAAAAGTATGTTAATAACCAAAAAACCATGTTTTTTAATGAGTTAAGAGACCATTTTATTCATCATATATAAAGGTAATAGGACAAAATTTATGTTTCAAGATCCTTTTCCTAGAGTTTGAGGATCCTTTTACCATATAGACTAAGAACATAATGAAATATCTATACACAAAAATTATAAGTTCACGCATTAATGATTTTAATAATAGTATCATGTTTTTCTATAAACAATAAGTATCCAATTTAAAATTTTCATGATTTAAGCACGAAAATAATTTTTTAATATATCATAGGATCTATAAAATAATTAAAAGTTATTCCCCATATATTTACCACAACCAAATTATTTACACATGTTATATAGGAACAACTATATTTCAACTTAATCTATTCCATAAATTATTAACCTTAAGACCTTTCCAATTTTTTGACCAAATTTAATGTCAAAAAATTTATAAGGGATGTCACTAATTCAAAAAAACATTATAATGTACAAATAATATAAATTGTCTCTTAATGACACTTTGATAATATGTGAATACATTGATAGTCATAATACCTTTATGGTAACTTTCATGTTTCAAAAAAATATTTTTTTCTTTATTTCTTAAAAAAAATATCAAATTTTTTATTTTATTCCAAAATTACAAAAAATTTAGTCGATTTCAGAACATATAAAATAAAATATAAAATCACTAACCAATTTCAATATAACCAATACTATCCAATAATCATATATTTATAAATATTATCTCCCCTCCAATAAAATATTATGAGTTATATCTCCTCAAAATTTATTTTCCAAAAATATCAACTAGCTACTGAATCACTTTTCATAGTAAAATTTAACATCTGTCCACAAATCCATAATGAGAAAATATATTAGTAAAATAGTTATTTGTTTCATGATTTTTATAACTATGAAAATAATGATAAAATACTTATTCATCATAATTATTGAATCCAAATACACAAATACTTGATTCCATATTGCATGTAGTAATAACAGAAGTTTAACTATGACCATGTAATTTCTTTTAGGATATATTTCATTTATTTTTGGAGAATTCAATCATGTAGTTCCCCATATAAAAATATATGGTTTAATAATTGAAAATTGGAATCTTCTTTCATTCCCATTAAAACATGAACATGGTGGAATTTATCTCTACACATTTAGAAAACTACTATTAACATCAAGAAAGTACCAGGGTGTTTATTTCCACAATTATAACATATTGTAAAATACATCATTACCTTATTCCCATTATCTATATTTTTTTACTTTTCTTCTTATTATTAGCTTTCATCAATTCAGATCTATAATACTTGGAGAATTTTTTTCAATATTGATTGACATAAAAATATTTCTTCATATGATATGAATGTTTAAGAAGATATTTATAATTAAATATTTGGATTAACCCATTAAAGAAATTTCCAATCATGTTTTTATATTATATATATATATAGTATCATTCCCTTATATACTTGGAATTTCTTTTTCAAATATATAAACATTTTCATGATTCTTTTATCATTGATTTTAAAATTTTCTCTCCATATCTGCTCATTTCTCTCGATGTAATTTTTTTTTCCAAATATGTTATTTAAAAATATTCCTTTTAATTTATTATATTTCTTCTTAATTTATAGGTTTTTTAATCAATGACCACAATTGATCCATATTTCAAAAGAGATGATAAAGTACCATGAAATATTTCCACCTTTCATTACTTCCCAATGTGAGAAATATCATTTCGAAGGAACATATCCTTTTCTAAAATACAAATGGATTTTTATCCCATTATGATGGAGTTTTATGATACATAAAATGTTCTAAAACTGATACAAATTTGTGTGTATTAGCAGGTTTATCTATATGAGTATGGTTATTTCTCACAACTTGAGCAGTTTCCCCAATATGGATATAATTTTATCTGTTGTAGGTATAGATTCATCTCTTGTTTTATTATCTTTCCTAGGAGGAAATCACTACATTGGGTATGTAAATATATGTGGTTTCCATTATTTCCTCTAATAACCTTTTAAAAAAATTATCCTACACTATATTAGACCATAACATTATGAAACCCAATTTATAATAAAAAACTATTGAAACATAAAACATCAGTTGAATATTTTAAATATGGCGTTTCTCAAAGTCAAAAACATGGTTTCATTGGGAAATCATCCAGATCATAAATATATTTTTAAAATCTTCATAATGGTTTTTATGGAAAATTTAAATTATCCTAGGACTATCCCATTGGAGTTAAAATCTAATTACGTATTATGGCACATTATTATGTACCAAGGAATTATTGATTCAATCCCAATACACATTTTTCATGATTATTACTGATAATTACATCTATTCTAGTACCATTCCCACTAGTAGTATCCATACAATAATGCATTTTTAGTAAAAACACGTAATATTTACCATACCAAAACATTATGATGTTATCATATACATAGAAATACCCTTAAAGTTCGTAATAGTGTTATGTTCTCAAATTTTTGTTTTCTTAAATATAATTTTGAAGGTTTATAATATATTAATACTCTGAGACCAACAATAATGACTCTAACACCTGTATCCAAGAGTTAGTGGAGACTTTATTATACTGGAACTGGATACAAGGTATCACATCAGGAAGGACTAAATTGTTTAGTAGTCTTGCTGAAATAGATAAATACTTGAATTTCACATATATTTGAAATCATAATATAAGAAAAATTTATTTTCTTTGAGATAATATTTATAAACTCTATAATTTCCCCATATATTAATCATAAAACAATTCATGGAATCCTCAGAAAATGAAACATATGAAAGGGATGATCTCCAATTCTTAGAAATTTTATGCATAAATCAGAAGCTATCATTAATAAATATTCGTAATGAATATTTAATGGTATATATGAGAATAAAAATATATTTAAATAATATATTGAGCATAATATAGATTGAATCAAGGATTATAAAATAAAGAAATAAAAATAATCACATGTTTATGAGAATTAACTATTTATGTTCAAACTAATTGAATTATCACATGAATGTAAATAAAAGATATCATAATAGGGCAATGAATAATTTTTAACATCTGATACAGAGGATCAATAAAATTATAAAAATATTATAAAAATATATTTAATAACCCATTAAATTTGGTTAACATATTTGTCTCATGATACCAGTCGATGCATCGAGTGGATAATTAATTCTGAGTCATAGCCTTCACTTATTAATTATAATGCATTCATATTATAAATCAGGTGAAACATAATCGACAGAAACATTCATATTGAAAAAACTAACATATAAAATGGAAAAACTTACCCAAATCAGTAATGAAATATGATCTAGTGTAATATGGTGAATGGTCAAAAATAGTATATCTGCAATCAATATAATCATAAACCATCTATAGAAATTATATTTATGGTTTCAATAAAACATATCCCTAGTGGATAATATGTATAATTAGGGTTTTAGTTGTTTATGAATAGAAGCCTAATGAAAATATCCTTAAAAACAATATTTATGAAAAATATACATTGCACATTGAAAATCACATTTTAAAACTAAAAGTTAAAACAATTTTTAATATACTTTTATTAGAAAAAATATTTATAAAATTTTAGAATAATCATTAAAATATTTAGTAGCCATGATGGAGGCAAATTTCATACGTGTCAAGCATGTTAAAACAAAGATTCATTTAACATTTTCATTAAAATATATATAGGCATGGAGATGATGATTCCTTTCAAAACTATTCGTAAAAATTCAACCATTGTAATTTTTTTTAATAAATATGTTTTATTGATAAAAACATTTTTTAAATCATTTTTAGAAAACATGGATTCATAAGAAAAATAAATTTTATCCAAAAAGATAAATATTGTTTCTTTTACTTAAAAAACATTTTCTCAATAATTTTAAGTACCAATGAGGAAAAACATGAACTATTACATTAAAATATAATGAATAAGAAGAGGAAATGATAATATATTGGTTTTAAGATAGAAATTCCCAAACAATCTACAAGGGATTCTTAAACATAGAAAATCTGTGAGAATAATCTTATTGGGAAGTAAACCGTTACAACATTTGTAACTTTGAAATAGTAATCCCCATAAAATAAATAACATCAAATGAAACATCAAATACTATGATGACAAATATATTCATGATATAACATATCAAATGTTGTTAAATGTACACCATACAACAGACCAATTGGTGAATATGTCATGTCACATAAGTAAATGTGAGATGAGAAACACTTACCTTAGGTTTAATTTTCTCTGTATGTCTCATAAACTCTTGTATAAGAAATATTTGGTAATTATGAATCTATTTTAGAAAAATAATCATATACGTCATACCATATATGTGACACCCACCAGGTCACTAGTATATATTATCTTGAGCATTATTTATCATTAAGTTTGTTCATGGAGTTATAGGGTGTCAATCCTCGAATCCGTGATTTTTGGTGATATAGACCAAGGATCATGGTTAGTGAATGGTTTATCACAACTATTTTGAAACCATGAAATATTATATTTAGTTTTTATAATAAAATTTTTCATGGTTTTAGTTTGGTTTTTTAAACTGTGCAACTCTCTAGAGAAAAAATGTACATATTTTGGGTTGAAAGTAAGACCCACATATTTAGTGCATCGTTTTCTTATCTGTACGACCAAAGAGATAACCCCAATCTATCTCACTCAAAATGGAATATTTTACAATTTTATATTGTTATGTTTTTATGTTTATAGGGTTTGTTTTCCTCCGCCATCATGTGCATTCCTCCTCCCTTGACAATGGATCTCCCCCCTCTTTACATGGTTGACTCTCTATGGTTAGTGTTATTTAGGATTGTTGATCCATTCCTTAATTCATATTACTCTTCCCCCTAATGTTCTATTTATTAATCTTTTTAATGATTTGGAACCCTAGGGAGGTCTTGGATGAATGTTGGGTTATGATGGGGTCTTTTAATTTTATTTATTAATTTGTAGGGGTGTGACTCCTTATTCTACCTCTTATAGATAGTATTTTTCAAGGGTGATGCGAAGGAAAAAATTTGAGTTAGGTTTCTCTCTTTAATGTTTTTTCAATTTAATACCTCTAAATTATAAACTTCTGTTATTTTTTTTATTGTTACATTTAAATAAATTGATTTTGGTGTGTATTCCATCTTTAATGTATTTCGGGGATAATTCAGAAATTTTAGTATTTAAAGAGTGTCTTCCAAATTGGGGTGGCATATATGATCCTTGATTGCTTTATAAAATTTATTAAAGTAGTTTTATGGTTTTAAATGTATTTCAAAAATAGATTTATAAATTGTTTTACCTTGGGAATTGTGTCCTGATAAAATATGATTTTCTTGATAAATTGGATTATGTTATATCATTGATATATATGAGCAATTGTTTTTGAATTTTTTTAGCATTAGAGTATTGTATGAGTTAATTGGGGTGTGTTTGAGGTTGTTAGATGAGTGATAATGCGACTATCAGAGGGCGGACCATTAGAGACTATATTTTCGTCAAGTTAAATAGTGAGATTTTGTGTTAAAAAACAATGTGAGCTTCTATGCTGGTTTCCGAGATACTATGTGAGCTCTTAGAGTCAGGCCCAGGGAAGACCATGGGAGCATGCATTACATATAAATCTAGTCTACTTGTTCACTCATTCATGTTAGACATTATGTTTAGATCCCATTGGTTCCCTTACATCTGATGGGTTTGTTTATATTGTTTATTAGTTAGATTGGCTCTATTTTATTTTATGATACATACTATGTCCATTGGTCTATTTTTCATTCATCTATGATTTTGAGGTTAATATCACCTTTATTAGTCATTTTGGGTTATTTTTGTGAATTTTGTGCCTTATGGACTTATTTTTCTAATTGATTCAGGTTTTCAGATTATTTTGGAAAACCATGTTTTGTTTCAAAAAGGAAAACCAAAAGAGTTTTGTATGTTTCAAAAAAGAATTTTGTTTTTAAGTTGTTTATAATTTATTTGTCAACTATTTTATAAGTTTTCATGTTTAAAAGTATAAAATATATTCATGGTGTTTTCTATTGGTATTTTTTTTGAACAACCTATATTTTTCATCTTTGGGAATTTTTAGATTTTGTTTTACATGAATGATAAAAATGCAAAGTATTTGTGTATGAGGGAGACTTTTCTTGGTTACTGTAGTACAATGTTGTGTTCTTCTGATGTGGTCTCGTAACTATTCAATCTTGTGTAGTTTTATTTTATTTTTACCAGGTGGGTTGTAATTTGGCATTTTTTCCTTGAATATTTTAATTTGATATCGGGTTGATTATTTTGAGATACCATGTATATGTCTTTTTGTGGCATATTTTTACTTGATTTATGCATTGTTTATTGTAACTATTTTTCTTTTATTTTTTACAATGATGATATTAGTTTTGAAATCATATTTCACGGATGGTTTATGTTGATTTACCTATAGATAAATGCTTGTAAGGAGATAGTTAGATTTTCTAGGTTATTGATGCAAGCCTGTGGTGGTGGGAAACACACTTTAGGCCATATGGCAGGATGAAATGAGTTATAGGATAGGTCGACTTTGGTTGGTTCGTTAAAAAAATTTAGCATATGGGGTTGTTTTTTATTTTTATGTGCTTGTGGTAGTTTGTATCATGGAATTTGAGTACATGAGAAGTAGGAATAAGGGATTTTAAGACATCTCCTCTTCATGTTGAACCACCAATTTTTTTGGTGGTTCACGATTGTGGTGATCTTTTGTGTCCAGTTATGCTTTTTTTATGATATTTTTTATACTTCTTATTGATTTTTTTTATCCCATGTTACAGGTTTTCTTTTTGATTTTTTTTTTATTTAATGTTGAATTATTCGTGATAAACCTTTTTCTTGAGTGTCTTATGGAAAATTCCTCTCATAAGAACCTTATCTAGGTGTATAAAGGGTACAAGAGAGAGTACCATGGAAAAGAACACTCTCATTGATCTATATTTAGTGGAATCTATGATTTTTATGACCTATAACTTGGGTTAGATTGGTGTTCTTCTGTACACAAGAACTATGGTCCACACAACAGATCTTTTGATGAAGAATCCATCACATTTTCATGGCGATAAGGGACCATATAATAATGATGAGTGGTTGGATGATATCAGGAGAATCTAAGAGATCATAAAGACCCCAATGACCTCGAATGTGGGATTCAATATGTATGTGCTAGAGGGACTAGGTATAAAGTAGTGTATGTTGATAGTTCTTTTGGAGAAGCATGAGGATATCATATGGACCACTTTCATAGTTGTGTTAAATCAGAAGTTCTACATGAATACCTTGAGTGAAAAAAGGCCCATAAGTTATTGAAGGTTGATAAGGGTGATTTTTCAATGATGTAATGTGCTACTAGATTTAGTGAGTTTTTTAATGTATCTTCACAACTTCTCACAAATGATTACCTCAAGGATCTATACTTTGAGATGTGCTTCAGTATATGGGTCATATAATTAATCATTATTTAGTTACCTCTTCATATATGGATTACAAGGCATCCATAGTAGAGGAATATTTGACCATAAAGTTAGGTTATACTGGTGTTATTTATAAGGTAGGTTTCTAGAGTTCTTCTTTAGGACAAAGGTGGAAGATTGATGAGTCTCATATAGGTAGTAGATTGAATGTCTAGCAGTATTTAGGATTCGATCCTATGGTTTAAAATGGAGTATACCAGTTTATTGTTATTAGTGTGGGAAAACTAGTCATACCAGGCCTTAGAGATTAGAATGTCTGAGGACATGCCACCAGTGTGAGAAGTCAGGTCATATTATGTGATATTATCTTTTTTATTTGTGTGGGAGTGGAGTAAGATTAGTTTTATTGAATTTCTCTAAGTTGTAATCAGAATATTATAAGTGTATATGATATATTCTTCATAGAAATGAGGATTATCAACAAGGGATGAAGACTCATAATGGGTCTGAACCATGGTTTCTCCATGAAGTGTAGGTAATTCTAAAGGACTCATATTTCAAGCCAACCACAATTCATGTTACAATGTTTTTTTCATCTTTAATAGAATATTTTTATTTGAAATAGGTGTGTCCTATTCATTAATTTAATATAATATGATTTATTCCTTGGGTATGAGGGATGATATTATGCCTTATGTCATGGACATTCTATCCCTATAATATAAGAAGAAAGAGAATCTTGTTATGTTCCCTTTGGTGATGCGTTTTCATATATGGTGTGGAATTGGTTTGGGACTTATTTTTTATACATATTAATGTGTCCATCCTCTCTACAATCATGGTTTGTATAATTAGATTCATGGTTAAATTCCATTATTATTTCTAATGGGTTTAGTTCCTTAATATTTATGGGAGAACCCATGTGTTCCTGGACATATGGGATCTGTGATTTGGGAATATAGGACCAATCAATACTATGTTTGGATTGATATCATTCATGTTGTCCAACATGATCATTCATGCTATTGAGAAGCACTCTTTTGGTGAACTTATAGTGGTAAAATACAGGTAAACATATGTTTTTCAAATTATTTAATGGAGTTTCCATCCCACTGATAGGTTGATTTTAACACCTATCTACTTTATAGGACAAGACCGATTGCCAAATCATTATATCTGATGGCTCCATCCAAGACAAATCAGTTAAATGTTGATATAGGGGATATCGAGGGAAAGGGTATTATACCCCTATGATTGTCACCATGGACGTCCCTAATTCTATTTGAAAATATGGTGGATGGTTTCATCTAAATTTTCATAGACTACAATAATTATATCTGTTTGATAGTGAATAATCAAAATAAGTATTTCTCAAATTGATGATATATTTTACCAACATAGTGGGTCATGTCGGTTTTCAGAATCTGACCTATGATTAGGGTACAACCAATTAAGTTTCATGAAGGAAGGTGTTTCAAAAGCTAACATTTAAATTAAATACGTGAATTTAAATTATTCCGTTATATCATTTCGTCCTAGAAATTCTATAGCCTTTTTTAAGTTTCTAATGAACTAGATCATTCATCAAATTTTCTAATCCTTCATAGTTATGTCTGTTGAAATCATCTTAGTGTATTCCAATATATATGACGATAAACCACATCATATGGTGTTTATTTTGGGAGCATTGAGAGAGAATAATATATAAGTAATGTTTATGAAGTTTCGTTTTTTTACTTTGGAAGTGAAGTATATCGATCATAAGATTTTTGATGTAGTGGTCCTAGTGAATCCAGAGAATTTTTGAGCAGTCATGTATTCTGAGAAGCCTTGGAATGTGTTAAATATCCATAATTTTTTTGACTTATAATGGTTATATATGTGATTTTTGGGAATTATCCATTGCATATTCTCTTTTCAAGTTCATGACTATGAAAACCGTAATGTTTCAGTTGGTTGATAAATGCCAATGTTTTTTTGAGTAGTTATTAAACCAACTTAAATACGCTCCTTTGTCAATTCTTTATGATCCTACGAAATATTTTCAGAGTATTTTGATGCTTCCGATGTGATTTTTTTGGTTTTTATTGATGTTGGATAACCATTTTGTGGACTCTGGATCATGGAATCTATTACAAAATGAATGGAATTAACCCACCAATGACTTGAAATTTGTGGTATTCATGCATGAGAAAAATATGAGGTGGAATTACATCTTTAGGGAGTGTTTTATAGTTTATTAGTATCATAAGAGCCTGCTTTATATTTCCACAAAGAGGATCCCAAATCCTAGGCAGATGAATTACATATTGTACCATCATACATTTGATTTCAGGATTTCAAATAATCTAGATGAATGAAATGTGGTTGTTGATGCATTGAAAAATAAGCTTCCATTATAGGAAGTTTGGGAATTAGTGGATGAGTGGGGTTTAAGGATATTTTTTCTAATCTGATATAGACATGAATATAGGTTGAGGGATGTTTTTTTATGTCAATGTGGAGGTTACTATGTATCTCATCTATAAGATGTAGATTGAGATGACATCTTACCCCATGTTCTATAAGATTAACTGTGCTTTAAATTGCAGAGAGAACTCAGGTGATTAGTCACGATCTCCCAATGGTTATCATCCCTTTTAGAAGTGTTTGGTTGTTCCATCGATCCTGATTTGGGATTTAATGAGAGAGGTGAATCATTATTGTCATCCCACTCATATTTGGTTGAATAAGATGTTTAATACATTTAAGAATCTATATTGGTATCCCATGATGAGATTTTCTATAGAGGACTTTATTTCCAGATTCTTGACATTGCATTGGATCAATGCTAAGCATTAGAGAACATTTATGATGTTATAGCCTGTTTGCATTTTGGTGTTGATGTGGGATGAGATTTATATAGATTTCATGATTGGACCACCTCATACCCTTAGTGGGAAATATTCTATTTGGTTTACTATTTATATTTTGATGAAATATGCCCATTTTCTACCCATTAGGGAGTCAATGAAGGTAGAGGGCCTCATAAGCCTATATGTTCAACAAGGTTTTCATGTCCAGGGAGATCACTAGGAAATAGGTTCAGAATAAGATGCCTATTTTACATCTCAATATTGGAAGGGGATCTAGGAGGCTTTGGGAAACATATTTTGTTTAAGAACCACATATCACCCACAGACCAATGGTCAGTCTCAGTGAACCATCCTTACTCTCAAGGATATGTTTCATGTGGGTGAGCTATTTTTAGTGGTTTATGGGAACCTAAAAACCCATTTTTTGAGTTTAATATTATAATATCAATTAGGAGCCTATTATAATGGCCTTGTTTCGTGAATTTCATAGGTAGTTGTGCCAATCCCCATTGTGCTTGTCCGAGGTTGGGAATCATTGTTTGGTCAGAACAATCGTCATTTATGAGATGGCTAAGATATTTTCCTTGATTCCAAGATGGATATAAATTTCTCCAATTGAAAATAATTCATATTCAAACTACTTTTAGAATTCTTTGGTGTTTTAGTTTGGTGATCTTGTGTTTCTTAGGGTATTAGATCAGTTGATATGTTGTCAATTCTAAAAGAAGTGGAATCTGGCCCTACATTATATAATAATCTTTCATGTTATGGGGAATCATTGGATAGTGTCCTATCGATTGGATCCTCCACTATAGCTGACATTGATTCATAATTTCATCCATATCTCCTAGGTGTATATATATCATCCCCACCAATCTCACATGTTTTAATTGGATTATTTGGAGTTAGAGTAGGATACCATCATCATGAATCAACCTATTCAAGTCATGGGTGATTAGAGGAAGGTTTTCGTTAGGAAGTTAAATCCATTTATCTGTATGATCTTGCATTGTGGTGGAAATATTCCAATGACATAAGAGTGGGAAGGTAGGGAGAGGTTGTAGTTTCCACCACTATTTTCTTCTAATGAATCTTTAGGACACTCTAGGAAAATAAAATGGAATTTTGGGGAGTTTGTGAAATAGTTTTTTGTAACTAGTATATGTTTTTTGAGTTTTATTTATAATTGAGTGAATTCTGAGAGAATCAATGTGCAGAGGGACAAAAAAAATTTGGGGGAGATGGAACATGGCACACAGTTAGCTCATGGTTTATCAGAACTCTGCAAAAACTGTATGACAGGTGATGCAGTTTTGATAGTGAAATTTTTTATGCTTTGAGAGTTGTTTTTTCATAATATTTGACACCCCAAATAAATACTATGTAGAATATTTTTCTCAGAATGTGTCACCCAAATGATTGGGTTATGGTTTTCCTAGCCATGTGTCCAACCCATGTGACATTATCCATCTCATTAAAAATATTGATTTCACTAAATTTCCCCAATTGGATTTTTGTTTTTCATGTTTGATTCCCTCTTAAAATGTGTGTTATATCATCCCTTGGTTGTGTATTTTTACCCCTATTTCCATGGTGGATTTATCCTTTCTTTCTTGGTGTTTTTTCTTGAGTTGAGTTTATCTCTTGTCAATTTAATATTCCTCATCTCCATCTTGTGCTAGTTATTCAATTTTCATGGAGATGTGGAATACAAGGGATAGTTTTGGATGAATCTTGGGTTATGATCGGGTTTTTTTGTTTCTTATTTAATTGGGTGTGATACATTTTTCTAACTATTATAGGTGGTCTTCATCAAGGAGGATAATATTTGGACCGAATCTGTGTTAGGTTTCTCTATTTAAGGGCGTTGTCCATGACATACCTATAAATTATGAATATCCTTGTTTTTTTAAAATTCAATTTAAATATATATTTCTTGGTTTGTAATCCATGTTTTATGTATTTCATTGATTTTTTTCGAAATTTAGGTATTCAAGGAGGGTTTTCTGAATATGGGTGGCACATGTTCATCCCAAGTGTTTGATAAAATTGATCAAATGGGATTTATGTGTTTAAAGGGATTACCAAATGCATTTACAAACATTATTATGTGGGGAAGGATAATTTGGTAAAATGGTAATGTTTTATGGCTGAATTGGATTATGTTATAGATTTCTTGACATGGACACTTGTTTGGTAATTTTTTGGTATTGGAGTAGAAAATCGGTTAATTTGGGTGTGAGTGAGCTGGTCGTTAGAGTAAACATGTGATCCTTATATAAAATATCATGTTGACCTCTAATTGTGCCCAAGTAACTGAGTGAACCGTTGGGTATGAAGGCCATGTAAGATTCCATGTTGGTTTTTCAGAGATCATGTAAGCTCTTTGAGTAGGGACTAAGAAGATTTTGTGATCATCAATTGAATATATATTAATAATAGTTTCTTACTAATTCATTTTAGACCATATGGGTAAATCCCCACTGATCAATTGCTCATGTTTTTTGGGAGTGTATAATTTATGTAGTGGATTATCTCCATTTAAAATGATGAGATGTACTATAAAATTTGGTTTATTTTACATTTATATGGTTATGTGATGTTGATATTCAGATCACCTTTATTTTTACTTTTGGGTTATGTCTTAGCTTGTTGTTCCATGTGGCCTTGTTTAGATAATTATCCAAGTTGGGAAATTATATTTGAAAAACATGATAATTTTAGAATGTAAACCCAATATGGATTTAAAGGGTTAATTGAAATTGGTTGGTTTTCAGTGGTTTGTATTTGAAATTTTTTTCAAATTTTTTTTTTGTTTTCATTGGTAACATAATGGTGGAATCCTACTAGGACTTGTTCCTCACACCCTGCTTGGTCTCTCTTTGGGTGTTTTCATGTTTTTATTTTCCTGACATAGGTAAAGTAAAGAGAACCATGTACTCATATGGATATTATTGATTAACAGTGTCCTATGTTTGGTGGTGAGGATATCATCTCACGGTTATAGAATCATGTGGATTAATGCTTTTTAATTTTCACCTATTTTTTTTACTTGATCTTTGTTTGGAATTTCAAAAAAAAAATTAGTATGCGTTGTTTATTATTAGATACCATGTATATGTATTACTATTGAAATTTTGTACTTGATGTACCCCATTGTTTTTTGTATTTTTATTTCTTCTTCTGTAGACTCTTTTGATATTTTATTTGACATATCATTTCATTGATGGGTCATTTTGGTTTACCTATGGAGAATGTTTTCCTAAGGGATATTTGGTTATGCTCGGCACCTTTCACAAGGTTGGACTGACTGCGAACATGCATCAGGTATAAGGGCCCTTGTTTTTTATAAATTAACATCACATAACATTTACAGAGTACTTAAAACATTATAAAATCATAACCCAAAAAACCATATTTTTACAGTACCTTTTGGGAGCATTGAAACATTAACAATTAAGTGAGATACATTATCTCCCACTAGGTTCTTTATAACTAGAACCCTTTATGGGCACATAAAACATAATATATATTTTCAAGACATAGGGGAAAGGAAACATAAAAATGGGTGATTTTAGATTCTTAGTAAGGTCAAAATGGGAGATATTTAAGAAAAATCATAAGCATAAGGGTATGAGATCATTATCATGAAAATATATGATCATACCTTGCATATCAATGATCATAAACAGGAATGATGGAAATAAATTAGTAGTTTATAATACATTAATCATATAAAAATTAATAACAGAAAATATTAAATTATAACATAATAATAAAACATATAATTGTGGGAAAACACATAAATATATAATATTATTTACATATTATCAAAGGAATCACTACCAAGACCATCTTATTAGCATGGGTTCAGTACACGTACCATATCTTTAGTCATGGTTCACTCCCACAACCATCTTTGTAGCATGAGGTTACTCCTCATACCATCAGGGTAGGCATGGTTCAGTCCCATTGCCATATTAGTAGAAAATGTTAACTCCTCATACCATCTGGGTAGGCATGGTTCACTCTCATTTCCATATTAATAGTAAAGTTTCACTCCCAAGACCATATTTTTCTATCTCATGAGATATAAATATTTACCCAATTCAATGGAGAGAGATTTAAGTACCACACATCTCATAATTAAATCATACATACATGTTCCAAAATATTATTAAAAATCATATCATAAAGCATGAAATGAAGTGTTTATCATAAAAATGTAATAATATCATAACCTATGTAAAAATATATAGTATTAATAATGTTTTCATGAAAATAATATCAAGTAAAATGATGTGGGTTTCAAAAGTAAATAACCCATGAAATACACACATGTTTCCTAAAAATCATGAAATCAAAACATAAATAATTCATTTTAAGAAAAGTAATAGAAATATTGAATCATTTCCTTATTAAGGAATGGGTAACACAAATGGATGTAATCATATATGTGAAATAAATTTTATATGTCCTTTAAAACATTTATTGATGAAAATATCCTTTCTACATTGACAAATTCTATTTAAAACATAAAACAATTTTAAAACCCTTTTTATATAAAAATGGATTTGAAAACATAAATGGATCATTTTAAAATAATAAAATAAATTCTATTTCATTTAAAATTATCTTCAATGGCCATTTCAAAACAATTTTTAAAGCATGGTTTTTGATGTAAAATATACTTCCAACAGAAGAGGGAAATATAGTCAATTTTTTTTAAAAAACATTTCTTTATTTATTTTAAGTACCACATAGTGGGAAATGGTAATAATACATTGATATTCCTTGAGTAAAAAGAATAGAATAAAACTCATGAGTTTTCTTGAGATATGAATCATAATATTTTTTCAATTAATGAATAATCATAAACTATCTCAAAAACCAAATATATTGATTCAATAAACTATTACCACATGTTATCTTGGGATCATATTCTCCACGTTAGAAAATATATTTACATGAAGATTAAAATTTAATTAAAATAGAAAGATTCATTATATAAAATTTAAAATATAATTATATACACATTTAAAATTATTGTAGGTGTATAATAACACATGTGCCTCAAAAAAGTCAAATGGTGAAAAAATTGTCTTTCTGATTTAAAAACTTCTGAAACATTAACCACATAAAATAAGGATATTAGATTGGTTATGTAAATACCCATAAATTTAATAATAATAATAATATAATACATTCACATATAGTGTATACAATATAAAAAATAAAATAGTGGTGTTTCTGGAAGGTTTCTCCCGAAAATATATAGTCATATGAAATTCCCCTTACCTCTGGTCTTGATGCTATTCGTACTCATACAAGATTCCTATATAATAAATTTATGTTTTTAATAAATCTTTTATAGTATAATATTATTATTTATAATACCATATATAGTTTATTATGATTTTATATTACCTGCTTGTTAAAAATTCGATGTGAATGATTCAATTTAGTTAATACCAGCTTTATTCATCACAATTGTCTTAATTTGTTATATATTTGGTCCTTATAATTATATCAGGATTTATAAAATTTAAAAAATTACATAAATAACATTCATACTAATAATATTTTTATTATAATAATCTATAGGATATGTATATATGAAATTCAATACACCGGTCATGGAGAGGGTTGGTCTTATGTAAGTATGGGCAATGTTCTTGTTTTGTTGTGATATTGAAAGTAATAGAGTAAATGACATATAAGTGTGTTTGTGTGTGTGTGTATTATTTTTAAATTACCCATATTATATCAAATATATCATATAATTTCACTAAAGACAGCCTTAATACATTCCCTGTAGTATATGAAAGAATCACATCACTTTGGGTGGGTAGTAGTTTACACTTCTTCAAACAAAAGTATCATATTTACACCAAATGAAGAGTATAAAGACATGTGCTGTAAAAAAATAAAATAAGATTAAATAAATAATAAATATAACATATAACATATATAAATATAGTGTTTTTATTAAATACCTCCATGGGATTTTGCAAAGAAGAAAATGAAGAATCATTATTTTGTGAGGTGATAATTTTTCATACACGTAAACTGTATGTTCATTACCAATTAGATGGAAGTGTGTAAAAGTGTAGGTAGAAACATTAGCATAAAAATTTCTCATTATATTTATGATATAGGTGTTTATTTATAAAACGATAATAAATAGAGTAGATGGGGTGGAGAAAAAATATAAAAGAAAGGAGATAGAGGGACGATGTTTCCTCATCTTTGGGTAACTCCTTTTGGTTCTTACCGATGGAATTCCTTGGATTAATTTCTGACCAAATAGATGATTCATGTAGGAAATTATGTTTTTTGGGAAATAAATCAGGTACATATTTGAAAAACCTAGTTGGTTTTAGAGGTGTGCGTAATGGGAGAGTGTTGGTGGCCTTTTATAAGGGGGAAAATCACTCACATGTAATTTTTGAAAACAAGTTATGTGTAACCACGTTTTTACCTAATAGAAGTCTTAAAAAACATACTGAAATCAATTAAATAAGTTTTATAGATGATTAATAGAAGTCCAATGATTTTTATGCTATTTTATAGGACTTTTTGGGCCGTTATATTTTGGTTTAGTTATTTGTTAACCTAATTTCTCTCTTATTTTGTGTAATTAATTTTATTTACATTCTCTATTATTTTTGGTAAACAAATATAGGTAAATTATTAATAAATATGTATTATTATAATACCAAATATGGAATAATTTTTTCTATATTCAATGCACATAAATGGTAGGAAATAATTTAATTTTAATCCTTCTAATGGGATGACTCCATGATGTTTTAAAGTAAAAATGACCAAATGTTTGTAAAATTCTTCAATCCAATTTCATTTTGAAATTGGTTTCAATGACCAAAATTGAAATAAATTAAAAAATATGTTACATTTAAACATTTAAAATAATTTAATATATAATTTTACATTATAGAATATTTGGATGAAAATGATGTTTCGAATCAAAATTCAGTAATTTTCACTTTTCATTCAAAAGCGATGATTCACAGAAAAAATGGCAAAAATTCATCCTAATATAAATTTGACAATTTGAATAGAAAATTATTTTTCTTTTATCCAATTACATTTATATGTGCATATAAAATAAATTATATTGTTTTTAAAAAAAATATCATAAATAGTAGTTTCTTTGAGAAAATAGAATTTTAAAACACATAAGGACTTTTCCCCAAATTATATATTCCATTAAAAAAATATTTGAAAAGTAATTATTACTATTAATATTAATATTTATAACATCTAATTTGTAATTATATAATTTAAATAATTATAATAAAAGAAGTATGTTTTGTAGAAACTCATTGTTATGTGTATCATACGTCAAGTCGATGTTGTGTGTAACTTATTCCACGTTGGTATTGTGTTTAATGTACACCAAGTCAACATTGTTTGAATTTAATTTTTGATTTAGTGAAATGAAATATATCAATGAAGGTTAATTAATTCAAAGAAAAGGTCCATATAAACATGGGGTGTCAAATTCTAGCCCCCTAAAAATTATTTTTTCTTTCAAAATTCATCATTTTCGTACAAAAAATGACGATATTTCTACTTAATAATATTCTAAAGTTCCAATATATCGTCCTCTAACTCGTGATTTATTCTCAAAACATTGACCATGATTGTTGTCTTATTTTTAAAACATTCTCTATACAGTCCATAATTTCAACTGCTTGTTCCTCATAAGAATGATTCTTCTCCAACCGTAGTACCTATGAGATCAATACATGTGAAGGGTTTGGTTTGCACTTATTTAGGAGAGATACATTGAACACATATTTAACTTGAGAGATATTTATAGGATGTTCCTAGTGAAATTCTACTATCCTTATATGATCAATAATTTTGAAGTGTCCAATATAACTAAGGATTAATTTTCTTTTCTTCTCGAATCTCATAACATTCTTAAAGCGAGAGATTTGTAGTAACATAATTTTGAAATCATCAAATTCATGATCACACCATTGGTAATAATCATAACTTTTGTACTGACTTTGAGTTTCATTGATATGTTGCTGAATGGTTTTAACCTTCTGAGGCATCACTCTAGTAATCATAGGTCACAATTTCTTTATTTCTCCTACATCATCACACCATATTGAATATATAAATTTCTTCCCATTTAGGTATTTATAAGGTTCTATATGAATTATTGAGTGAAATATATTTTTGTAAGAAAATATTAATAGAGGTAGGTGTTGATTCCAACCACCTTTGAAATCTAGAGAATAATATATCAACATCAACACTAGGGTCTGACTTTTTCTTCCTAAGAGACCATCTATATAATGATGATAAGTAGTGTTGTAACTCAATTTTGTATCATGTTATATCTTAAGGATTTTCTAAAACGTGGAGGTAATCCTCAAATTCGGATCTCATACAATAGAATGTGGTAGTCCATGCATCTTTACCACTTCCTTGATGTATATCCTAGAAAACGTTTCCAGCGATTAGCCTTCTCTGATAGTGATGACGTGTGATGACATAGTAAGGCCATCGACTACCACCCTTATAGCATTAAGTCATGTTGAGGTTTTGTTTATTCCAGGGAAAAAATCCATAGAAATATTATCCTATATCCATTATAGTGTGGGTAATGGATGAAATATCCATTTAGACTTTTTGGTTTCACCCTTAATTGGTATGCATACTAAGAACCGAGATACAAACTCTATATTATGTCACTTCATTCCTACCCACCAGAAGTTTTATTTCAAATCCATATACATCTTCGTACATACAACATGAATAGAGAACTCAGAACTATGACTGTCATCTAATATATCCTTCTTCCAATATGATTTGGAAGGAACATATACCCAATTATAGAACCTTATAATTACTTCTTGATCAATGTTTTATTCAGGAACATTTCAGACATTTTCATGATGGTCTATATCTATATTCTGCACCTCCTTAATCTTAAAATTGATAGAGGATTAAAAATTAATTTGAGAAAGAAAATATTTTTTCGCTTCCATCAGGACTTATAGCTTCATCATTTTTAAATCAAGAAATATTGTATCTTATTTATCCTAATCAGGGATAAGATAACATGATCCTTTCAAAATAAATCACCATCCACCTTATTCACTTTCCCAGGGTGGTAATGTATTGAGAATTCATCATCCTTTATTATCTCCAACCATAATCTCTTATCCATGTTCAGCTTCTTCTGTGTGAATATTTATTTCATACATTTATTATCAATATATATATCACACTTTAATACATAAAGATAATTCATCTATATCATTAATGAAAAAAAATTCACTACTAACTCTAAATCATGAGTTGGTTAATTTTTTACATGAATCATCTAATATCATAAGGCAGAGGCTATAAACATGTTATTCTACATAAGAATGAATCCCAATACTTTCATTGATACATCTATATATATTAAAAACCCTTCTCCCCTCTAGTGTAATGTATAAATAGGTGTACTGGCCATCCTTTTGATCAGTTCATTTAAATTTCCCTACATTCATTTGTCTAGAAGAACTTGACACCATTCTGAATAAACTTAGTTAGAGGATTAGATATTGGTGATAAATTATCCAAAAACTATCGATAATATCTTACTAAACAAATAACAATGTGGATCTTAGTCACCATGGCTAGCCTAGGACATAATCCAATAACCTCTATCTTTGATGAATATACTTATATACCATCTCATGAGATTATGTGACCCAAAAATGAAACATTTTACAGCTAAAATTTAAAAAGTTTAAATATTTCATATATTTTCTTCTTTTTTAGGGTCATTAGTACAATTACCATGTTTTAATTGTGATCTTACTTTCCATTTTAATAGATAATAAAATCATTTATAAAGACTACCCCAAACCGATCAAGGTAATCTCTAAAGACTATGTTTATTAAATCCATAAAGATAGTGTGAGTTTTAGTAATACTAAAAGATATTAATATATATTCTTAATGTCCATATCTTGTACGCAATTCTTTATTGGGTATATCATATTTTATGACCCTCAATTGATGATATATAGATCCAAGTTTATTGTTGGATAAGTATTGAAGTCTTCATTATTGATCAACCAAATCAGTAATATGAGGAAGATGATACTTTTTAATGATTGTGATTTTTTTCAAATCTCATTAATCAATGTAGAGTATCATTTATCCATATTTTTTTCAAAAATAATAGTCACACACCCAAGGTGACACACATGTCCAAATTAAACATTTTCCATGGTTTTCATGGAATTTTTTCTTCAATTCCAACAACTCAATCGAGGCCATTCTATAGGGAGTCTTTGAAATTGGTGTGGAACCAAGTATGAGTTCTATTTAGAACTAAGAATTATATTTTAGTGGAATTATGGGATACTATTCCAGAAATACATCAACAAATTCATGAAAAATAGGAAAATCATCAATGTCACTTTTCTCCCAAAACATTTGAGATAAAAAAAACTTTTTAAAGGGAATTATGAACCATAGACTAGATGAAATCTCCATAGGAATTTCATACATATCTTCACATTGATGGATGATCATAGGAGGGTTTCAAATATCAAATGCACCTTCCATTACCTAGAAATTCATGATATATTTATGTAGATAAATGCAATAAAAGTGAAGGATGTCATCAAATTAAAAAAAGGATGATTTGTCGGAAACAAATTCCCATAAACATCAACAAGAGATGAATCATATACCTGGGATGAAATCATCATACTATTAGAGGATATCACTTCCAATGACAAAACTAATAATTTTGTTGGAATCTTAACACCCTTCGAATGTTATTTAGATTTAAAAGAGTTGGTAGATCCAGAATCATATAGGAGATTATCTATTATAGAGTGGACGGGAAGTGTATAATTTACCACATCGTTATCACACCACTCATCCAAAATAAATATTTTCTGAGATTTCCCCTTGTCCCATGACATAAGTGGTTATTTATGGAAATAATCATCTTAGACCATGGGTTTGGGTAGTGGATAGAATAAAAAAATATACATATTCTTGTAGCTCTTAATCCTCGGAGGTGCATTATGTTACACTTTTTCTCTATTCGCACAATTTTATAACTTATCCCCATCACTTCGGAAATAAAATGCATGATATCCTTCCCCTACACACATAAAATTATTTATTATACCCCTTAAATAGGATTACTCCAGGCTTATTCATACTCTTAGAGAATAATGGAAGGCTTGTCTTCTTCCCTTTATGTCTTTAAGATTTTCCTTTAAACTCTATATTTCTTTTATTGTCAAAACCATGAGATTGATACATTACTCCAACCTCCATTCCATACTTGATTAAATGAAACACAATCCCTTCAAATCTATTAATGTAAGTTATAAAAAACTCCATTTTGATATTTGTATTTAAGCTACTAAATAACCGATCATATTTATTTTCAGGTTTGATGATAATTCTTAAGTTGCACCTCGCATTTCATGGAAAATTAGCCATACAAGTAAAAATATATTCATCAACCTTTTATTTAACATAAGGAACTATTTATCCATCTTAAAACCCATGGATTCAATATAATATTTTTTCCTATAGTTCGTGATTAAATTCCACCCCTGTTCTGCTTCACCTTCTAACTTATAAATAAATAGAATGATTTCTAATGATCCAACCACTAGAGAATAGGGAATATATTTTCAATAGTACAGATCCATTTTTCATCAACATGTGTATCATAAGACCCGATGAAAGAAGGGGGAAGTTTCCTCATGAAACAATAAAAATAATATTGTTCTCTCATTTTCTAATTTGGAAGTACACCATAACTCATATATTGAGAAATTTGTGTGGTCATAACAATAAGATTCTACATTCCAGCTCCCATAACATTTTGTTTCCCAAGAAGAAAATCATTGAATTATCTGTTATAATTAGCATTAACTTGGTTCCTTTTTGTTAATCCCTTGGAAAAAAAACAAAAAATATCAATTAAGAAATTGATATCATAATGATGAACCACATAATCATGAAAAATCACTTATAGTATTTGTTGCTTATATCACATTCTATAATCAATGAAACCATTGGTTTAACCTAGATTATTTATATTTTACTTCTATTCAAATAAATCAAAATGATTTGTGGAATATTTTTATAATTTTCAATACATATCCCTCAGAAGTGTGAAGCTAGGTGTGCAACAAGGCCCATTGTTGTGTATCAGATTACCCTAAGTCAGTCCTATGAAATCATATTGGAATTTAACACCTAGGTATATCTTTTCTATATCCACATCCACTTTTAGTATCCTGACATGGATTTTTTTATGATAAACCACTCACTCTATCCTTCAACAAAATTCAATGGCATTTTCCTATACATTTCCTTATCCCTAAACTTATCCTTAGACATGTCCTTGGACTTCTAATGATGTTTTTCACATATTAGTTTCTAATGTCTAACTAAAACTTTCATCTTATACAAACTATAAAGACCCACTATTTTCATAAATTAATATTACATAACATTTTTAGAATACATAAAATATTATACAAATCAACGCCCAATTACTGTATTAGTCGAGCGCCTTTATAAATATAGAAATATAAACACTAGTACATAATTCAACTATATTATCTCCACTAAGTTCTTCATGAATATCACCATTCTTATAAACATCAAACATAATACATATATCCATTACCTGTGAGAAAGGAAACATATAAAGGGGTGAGATCAGATGCTCAGTATGGGTAAACAAGGGAGATATGTAGGACTAATCATGATCACAGTGTTAGGGGAACATATTCAAAAGAATACAATGTCATAACATAAAAATCCAAGATCATAAGCATGAATCATGGAATAAAGATAAGATGTTCATAAGAGATGAATCCTAAAGAAACTAATAACATAACCCATTAAATAATTACATAGGAATAAAACATGGAATTTTCTCAAAAACCTGAATATATAATTTTATTTCCATAGTATCCAAGACATCCCTTCCAATACTATCTTTTTAGTATGGGTTCACTCCCCACACCATATTGGTAGTCGTGGTTCACCCCCATGGACATCATTGTAGCATGATTTCACTTCTCATACAATCTTGGTATTCGTGGTTCACTCCCATGTAAATCATAGTAGTTAAGATTCACTCCCAAAACTATCTTAGTCTATCTCATGAGATATAAATATTTACCCAATTCATTGGACGAAGATATAGGTCCTCGATATCATAATTAAATCAGGAATATATATATTCCACTGGATCATTAAAAATCATATCATAACCCATGAAATGAAATGAGTATCATAAGCATGTAATAATATCACCAACAATGAGAAAAAAATATATATTTCCTAATCATTTCATCAAAATCATAACACATTAAAAATAGTTTCAAAATCATTTAACCTGTAAAAGACAAACTGGTTTCACAAACATCATGGCATAAAAACATAAACCACTCATTGAAATAATTTGAATGGAAAAAAGGAATATTTTTCCTATAAATGCATGAGTATCAGTAGTGGAAGTCATCTTATATGGTAAATAATTTTTATATATCAATTAAAACAATTTCTTGTCGATAATATACTTTTGAAATGAATTTTTTTTTAAAACATAAAACCATTTTGAAAACCTTTTTATTAAAAAATAGATTATAAATCTTACAAAGAAATACTTGAAAATAATACGAAATAAATTTTCCTTAAAAATGGTATTCAAGTAACAATCGAAAACATTTTTTTAACATAATTTAAAACCTGGTTTTTGAAATAAAATAATTTTCCGACCAAAGAGGTAAATATAGTCATATTTTTCATAAAAAAAATTATTGTAAATTATTTTAAGTAACAAAGAGTGGAAAAATGGTACTAACACACAAAGATACCATAAATTAATAGAGTATAACAAAACTCATTATTTTTCATGAGGGATTAATAATAATATTTTATCAATGATATCAATGCCATTAACAATCTTTATAATTGATGAGATTGCATCAATATACTCTCACCACTTGGTATCTATAGATCATACTCTCCATGTAAGAAAATAAATTTATAGGTAGCTTAAACTATAATAAAAATAATTAAATTCAGGTTATATAATTTTAATTGTATGTTTGTAAACCTCCATTAAAAATTTAGTTTTATAGAAACACATGTGTCTCAAAGAATGCCAATTGAGACAAAATTTTCTTACTGATTTGGTAACTTTTGATTCATTATCCCCTTGAAGTAAATATCACATAAATTATTTGAAAATAACAATAAATTTAATTATAATAGTCATATAATATATTAATTTAACTTATATACACCACACAAAATAAAATATGTGTGACTACAGCAAGTATCTTATAGAAATAAAAAGAGAGATGAAATTTCCCTTACATTGTGTCTTGAATCTCTTCATACCCATACATGAATCATGTATAAAAAAATTATGATTATTATAAATATGATAAATAGTTATATTTTAATATATAATATAATATATGGTTTATTATGACTTCATATTACCCATTTGTTAACAATTCTATGTTAATGTTTCAATTCAGGTAACACCTGCTTGGTTCTTCTCATGTGTCATAATTTGATATATATTTTAACCTTATAATAATATCATGATTTATATAAGGTAAAAAATGATATAAATATCATTTATATTTATTATATTTGTGATATAATAATATATAGTATATATAAGTATGAAATTTAATACATCATGCATGTAGTTGGTAGACCGTACAGAGGCATGAACAATGTTTCTGTTGTATTTTTGTATGGAAAGAAATAGAGTAAATGAAATGTAAGTATACATATACAAAGATATATATCATTATTTATGTATAATTATTATATCACATATATCATATATGTTCACTAAACACATCCTTAATACATTTTATATAGCGTGTGAATGTATCACATCGCTTGGTGGGGGTGATAGTCCACACATCCTCAAACGAAATTATCTTATTTACACCAATTTGAAAGTATAATAAATCAATTATATAAGTATTAATTAAGAATTAAGAAATAATAAATATAACATATAACATATATTAATATTGTTTCCATCATAATTTTTACCATTAGAGGCGGTAAATGAAAAATGAACAATCATCTTTTCAGGAGGCGACAATTCACCATACACGTACACAATATGTTCATTGCTCATTTGATGGAAGTGTGTGTTAGTTTAGGGCTAACCATTAGAATAAATTATTATTAAATTTTTGATAATGTTTTTTTATAAGATTGGAATAAATATATTTGAGGGAGTGGAGAAATAAAATAAAAGAACTGATCTTGAGGGAGGATGTTACATCTTCTCTTGGTAAATACTTTTGGTTTTTTCACCCAAGGGAATCATTGGATTTCATTATTCAAAAATTAAGTATTAAATGAGTAAAATATTTATGTTTCTAAGTAAATTTTTCAGATATATTTTGATCCAAAGTGTTTCGAGTGGTGTGAGTAATGGAGGAGAGGTGGTGACCATTTATAGTGGTAGAAAAGGACTCACTTTGTATTTTTGAACCAAATTTAGGTGTACCCATGTTTTTACCTGAAACAATTCATGGATAAATAACCAAAGTCCACAATTGAATTTCTATTTCTATTTCATGTATATACAATGTGTTCTAGATGAGTTTCTTATGTCTTTTTAGGACTTAAGTTTAAATTTTAGATCATTGTTAATCTGTTTTTTCTCTTAATCATTGTAATTATTTTTAATTTCTTTCACTTATATTTTTTTTCAAAAATAACTTGACCACGTTATAATTTATAAATTATTATATATCCAAAATATGGAATCCATTTTTAAAAATTCCAAACACATAAGTTGAAGAAAATAATTTAAATTTAATCTCGCTGACGGGACAACACTATGAGTATTTAAAGTAAAAAATTTCTAATGTTTGAAATTTTTTATATAATTCCAATGTGAAATTAGTTAAAATTACCAAAATTGGATTAATTTATACAAATATGATAATATTAAACATTGAAACCAATTTAATATATAATTTAATCTTATAAATAAATTAGATGAAAAATATATTTTGAATTATAACATGGTATTATCATTATTCTTCAAAAAATGTTGTTTCTCAGGAAAATATCAAAAATTATTCCTAAGTTAAATTTTTAATTATAAATTCAAAAATGAATTTAATTTATTAAAATTAAATTTCTAATTATATATATAATTTTTTTATAGATGAACCTAAAAATTAGTTTATTTGGGAAAATAGTATTTTTAGACATATAAGGACTTCGCTGAAAATTATATCGTCCATTGTAAAAAATATATGAAAAGTAGTTATTTATATTCATATTACTATGTTTAACAGCTAAATTATAATTATATTGTTTAATTAATTATAAGAAAAAAATATGCTTTGTATAAACTCAGTGTAGTGTGTATCGTACACCCAGTTAGTGTTGCATGCAACATACACCATGTCAGTGTTGTGTGTAACATATGCCAAGATGATGTAATGTGAAATCATTGTTGTACATATTGGAATGTAGTTAGACAATTAAAGTTAATTCATTCAAAAAAGATCCATAAATACTCAAGGTGTTACATCGGGACTTATATTGGGCCATATGCAGTGATGAGTTAGGTCAACCCAAGTTGGCTCGTTACAAAATTTGATTTACATGATTTCATTTATCAACTTTTATCAACTATTTGTAGAAATCATCATTTCGGGTGAAAAGAGATTCATTTTTTAAGAATGTTATGAATAAATAATTTCATTAGTTTTACTTTGATCATCATTACATCTTTAACTGAATATTAAAAATGATATAAATATCATATATTTTCATTATATAATTATTTTTAGGAATATATAAATTTTAGATGTAGAAAATGGATTACATCATTCATAGAGACGGTATGTCCTACAAACACATGAATGATGTTTCCATTTATTATCGATGGATGAAATAAAATGGAAAACACATACCAACCATTATAGAATCATTATTATGCTATATATATAATTTATATTAATAAATTAATTTATTATTATGATCTATTTAAAAATAAAATTAAAATATAATCACATCGTTATGTAATTGTAGAATTCCAGACATACGCAAGAGGGACAATATTGTCTTCCAACTGATTATAAGGTAAGATGTTTTATGTCATATTATATTTCATGAATTATTATTTGTTCATAAATATCATATATATTAATCAAAATTATCTATAATACCTTCCATTTATTTTTTTAAGAGAAAAACTAATCACATCACTTCCAAAATCTGTAGTCTGTCGTACACATGAGCGACATTATTGTATCCCCACATGGATGGGAAAGAAAGAATTTATAGGTTATATTATACCAATAAGTATAATTATTACATAAATTTAGTATATATATATATATATATATTAAACCCATCCTTAAATTTAATTGGGAGAGGTAGTGATGGAAGATAAACTACATAAGATCGCGAGGTTGTTGTCAACCATACATAGAATTGACAATTTAGTTTTCCAGTTGATGGAATAGGAGAAGGATATAGTTCATGACATTAAAATAACAACATCTCATTATAAGGGATATATATGTGTTATTATATTATCTCGATTGAATAAATATATATGATTTTGAAGAATTAATAAAAATATATATGGTCATTTAAAATTGTTACATCTTCTTTAGATAACTTATTTAGGTTTGCATTAAATCCTTCATTGATTGTATTTATTATCAAACAAATGAGTCTAGGATGTTGGATAATGAATATGAAATTTATTTTAGAATTTATATTTTAAAAAATTGTTTTTATGTGATAATAGGAGAGCATAGGGTGTGGCTTTTCATAAGCGGGGTAGAGGAAACACATGGAATGTTTGTAAAGAATAAAGTATACACACATTTTTCTGATGAAAAAAGGTACCAAAATAGAATATTATCAACACTTAGAGGTTATAAAATCAAAATATAGACATAAAATGTCTTATAGAAATGTTTTATGTCATTTTTAATCATTATATTCTTTGTTTAACCCTCATGTAAACTCATTTTTACCTTAACCTTGGTAATTAATTTTTACAATTTTAATTATTAATTATGATAAAAATATTAAGTTGACATTATAATATGATATAAATTATTTTGACTCAAAATATGGAATCTACTTTCCAAATTAAAATTATGGATTTGGAATAATTCAATTTAAAATTAATCTTACATACGCATTAAAAAAATGGGTTTTCTATTGAAAAACATTCAATTGTTTAAGAGGTTTTCGTTTCATAATATAATTATAAATTTCTTCCATTGACCTAAATTAGATAAATTTTAATATAATTTAACTAATTTTACATTAAAACCTTTTTAATATTTAAATAAACTTTGTGTTAAATTTTAAAAAAATTACACTTCCCATAATAAATTTGTAATTTTCACTGTTCATGAAAAGAATTATTCCTTTATGAAAATAATAGAAAATAAAACAAAAAATAATTATGACATGTATATTTTAAAAATTAAGTTTAATTTTTAAATAAATTTTTTAAAAGTGGAAAAAATTAGCATTATATATTTTTTGAAAACCATGGCTAAACATCCTTTTAGAAAAATAAAATATAAAAAAAATAATTTTATTTCTTTCAAATGATTCTTATTGTTTCCAAATTAGTATAAAATAATTGCATTTATTTTTCTACATGTCAAGGCCACTTTATTTTCATAAATAGTAATTTATATTCATACCCATAATGATATCATCTAGATTGTTTTGGTTACGTTTAAATAATAATAATTTAATAGCGTGTCACTTTTTGATTAATGACAGTGTTGCATGAATCATAATCTATCAAAGAGATTTAACATAACTAAAAAGATGTATATTTTAAAGTCACATCCTGTTACATTATATTTAAATCACGTAGATGTGTTTTATATAATCTATCAATCACGATGCTCCTCATTTAATATATTGGGGTGTTACATATTGAATCTGTCAATTCAAAAGAAAAATACACTAAACAAATATTCTTCTTCTCAGACATCTTGAGTTCCAAAAATTAAAAAATTCACTGAATTTCAATTTTTTTGTGGAGAACCATGATATTATCGTCATTATTTTTCAATAATTATTATTTTACATTTAATTAAGGTAATGTAATGTTTTGATAACATCAGAACCATTGATAAATCCTCATTTTAGAAGATTACTTTGTAATATTGGGATTATATAATGTTATGTTTTAATTGTTTTATGTTCATAGAAATCTAGGAAACCCATTAGGGATTTTATCAGAAATTGGAATAATTGATTTCCCAAATTATATGTTATGATTCATGGGTTTCATTTTTTCATTTTTCGGTGAGTACATCATGACCCAACCCTACCAGGGCATGAGCCGCAACTACCCCAAGCCCGCCTCCATAGGCTAGGGGCTAGCGACAAGCGCCAGAGGCTAAACAAATCGAGGAGGCCATTGGCCAAGTACCTCTACACCCACATGCATCCCACTCAATTATGAAGCACAGAGTAAAAAAAGTAAAGTAAAGTAATGTGCAAATTGCTATAAACATATCACCAAAGGTGCCTCGACCTCTAAATAGTACATAGTAAGTGCTGAATGTAAACTGAAAATAAAAGGGAAAAAAAGCGCCCAACTAGAAAAGTTACAAAACCAAGCAACATGTAAACAAATGTAAACACCTGGAAGAGTCCCACACCTAGGACCCAACTATGACCACTACGTGCGGTCCAAGCTCCCACACTATTAAGCTACTCTGATGTCATGACCAACCCGTCTATCGTCTGCAAGGGCACACCATGTGCGGGAAAAGCCCAAGAAGGGGTGAGTATAATAATACTCAGTAGGTTTTCTCGAAGGCTCTAGGAAGAAACAAAAAAGGTACCGAAGAGGTTAGCAGTAGATCGAATAGGGAAAAGTAAAGCAGTACAACAGAGAGTGCAGTAAAGAGTACAACTCAACCCAACCGGAGAATGGTTGTAGACTCAACTAAACACAATGATCTAGAAACACTAAGAATATGAACATCTTGATGAGTCTTCACTATCGATAGTAGGAGAGTAGACTTGTCCAACCACGAGAATCTAGACACGGAAAGCATGTGGCAGACCCCATGCGTCTTCGCCTCCCCTGGAAGGAGAGTAACCAAAACCCAAGAAGTGTGTACTGGAACAAGGTATACGTATATATATGATCTATCAAGAAACCCGAACAAGATAGTAAGGGGACCTCTGTCTCTTAGCTCATACCAAGAAAGTGAGTAGCCAACAGATTCCGAAGTAAACACCATCGATGTCGACTGTCCCACACGTTGGCCTGGAACTGCAAGTCAAGGGGCTCTAATCACCGCACCTTGATACTATCTGCTTTGGGCAGCACTAACTCTCCCTCATGGTTTTAGGTCGCGTCGCAAGGATTAATATCGATGGGGAATGAACCCCTCATCCTTGTGAGTTCATGCGTAAGTCAAACCACACCTCATCACTATTACACAACTGATAGCTCATCTCAATGTCTAAGATGTTACATCACTAACCAGTACGACCAAGGGTCCCGTATCAGTAGTCCCGGAGAAAAGTCACTGACTAGCCTCATAAGAAATCCTATGTATGAATTGCCAATGGGATACCCATGACCCACCCCTACTAGAGGGTAAACCAGGAACAAGTCGATGGGCGACCCACTACCCAGCCCTGCTGGAGGGTAGACCTGGATAAGTCGATAGGTGACCCACTACCTAGCCTTTCTGGAGGGTAGACCTAGAAGAAGTCAACAAGGGACTCACTACCTAGCCTTGCTAGAGGGTAGACCTTGAAGAAGTCGATAGGCAACCCACTGCCCAGCCTTTCTAGAGGGTAGACCTAGATGAAGCCGACAGGTGACCCAATGCCCAACCTTGTTGGATGGTAGACCTAGAACTGCTCTAGCTATCCCTACTGGAAACAACCTCCTAAGTAGAGGATCAGTGCCCGTGTTATGTATTGGACACACCAAATCCTCAAAACTCTACCAAGGAACAAAAATGGACGTAATAATTAAAACCCACATGGATAAAGGAGAAAGGGAAACCCAAACAACTCCGCCAATCAAACCATCGAAAACAGAATTAGGGGAAACCACGCAACCCCGCTGGTCTAAACCACCGTGAACAAGAGGACCCTCTACGTCACGAGAGGTTAAAGGTACATAAATCATAACACACCATGCACAAGGGTCCCACATGATGTGTTTCCCTATCTCATCGTCAAACTAGGAACACAAACTTTCCCAGGTACAACTACAAAATGTACCTCCCATCATTCTCATATACTCCTAGAGTATATAACATCTCTAGCCTAGAGGATATCGAACTCATTCCACCCAAAGTCATCCCGAAGGGTGAAAATGTAATTTCTCCAACCTGATTCCTCCACGGCCCTAGAACATCCAACCATACCTATTTAAACACTAAATTCACTCTCACATGAGTGAATACGATCGCACGCCAAGGGTTCCCTACAAACACCGCAGGAAGAACCACCACTGGTACACCATTCATGCTTCCACATTTAATGAGATCTCAAAAGTGGCTCTTATCTACCAAACGGATTACACCACTGTAATCCACACAAAATAACATGCGAGATAGACTACTTAATCATACGAAACGGGCTCCCGGTGGAAAAGTTATTCAACTCTTCTTTATGTCCATACGACTTCTGGTGGGGCACGCACCTCAGTCCCAAAAGAGGTCGGGTGAACTACGCCATCACGATGCTCTTGTAAAAACGTGCTGAAACGACTATTCATACGCCCCAAAAGGATATCTGACGGAAAAGATTCCAACACTGCTTTAAGCCCAAACGGCGTCCCGTGGCCCGGAGCCACGGTCCCAAAAACAGTCGGGTGCATCGCACCGCTGTGATATCCTCAGAAAGACGCGTCAAATGGGCAGCTCACTTGAGTGAAATGGATATCCAGTGAAAAAGATGCATTTCACCACACCACACACAAGCGGTGCTTCGTGGGACCCACATCTTGGTTCCAAAGCGTAACGAACGAATCACACTATTGCAATTAATTCAAAAAAGTACACAATATTGACTATCCATGTTTCTAAAACAGACACCCGGTAATAATGTTTGAAATTACTGCGAACTACCAAAATGGCCCTCATGGGGCCCGCAGCATCATGTAGAAATAAAGTGAGCAGATTGTGCCAATGGAATTCCATCAGTAAAAACCTTGAATCGACTGCTCACACGCCCTGAACAGACGTCCGATGAAAAAGTTATGAAACACTACTCGTAGCTCAATAGACGGGCTGTGGGGCCTAAGCCTCAACATCATTTTCAATGCCTGAAACAACCCTAGAAAACTCTGCCTCGTCACCAGGGTCCCAAGGACGCTAACGGTACTCAAATCGATCGTCAGATGTGTCTGCGCCGCTCAAAACATGAACCCTGGAAAAACATCAATCCAATTGACGTACGCGTCATGCCACTAAGGACCCCGTACTAGGAGTTAAATCCCAAAAACTATCTCAAATTATCTACCTCGAGCCGAGGATCACATTTCCACAGAAGACATGCAAAACGGACACCTGTATTGGATGATACGGGTGTCCGAAATCAAAGGGGACAAACCTGGTTCGCAGCGCCGGCCTACGGCTTAGCCACACGGGCCGGTCAGGGACCTTGATCCTCAGTCCCAAAAAGAGTCTGGCATGTCGCATCGTTGTGATATCCTAAGAAAGACACAACAAATGGACTGCTTATTTGAGTGCAATGGATATCCATAGAAAAAGATGCATTTCGGCGTACCACACACGAGCGGTGCTTCATGGGACCCACATCTCAGTTCCAAATCGTAACTAATGGATATCACTATTGTAATCCTCTCAAAAAATTACACAAGATTGACTATCAACTTTTCCGAAATAGAAACCTGGTAATATAGTTAGTAATTAACGCCAACTCCCAAAACAGCCCTTGTGGGGCCCGCACCATCACGCAGAATTAAACCAGGTGGATTGGGTAGAGACCCCGATCCCTGTGTGTCTTATGGGACATGATATACTAACATTTCATTACAATGTTTACAAATAATATATCATGTCCCATTACTACAGAAGATCACGAGGCTCAGGATTCTGGGAAACCAGATGCTTCTGATAAATTACATTACTACAAATCATGCCTGAAAAATTTAAAACAAAAACGTATGATGAGTAAATATTCCCATAAATGGGGTTTAAAAACATTTTAAGAAAACACTTTCTCAAAGAAGTCATCTCTAAGATAATAAAAAACATCACTAAAAAATAAATAATTATCTTTTCTTAAAACATGTAAATCCTTCATTTTTTAAAACCACTTTCACAGAGAAGAAGTACGTACTTAAAATAAGCTTAAAAGAATAAATGAATTAGAGAGCGCATGAATGTGAAGAATAGATTATTCACAACTTACAACAAAAATTACATCAGTTCTAAAAGATTGAGTGTATGCAGGGAAGACATTCATACCATGATACATTGGCACATATGGTTCTTATAAAAGCATACCACATGAGTTAAGATTTTATTTCATAAATTCATTCTCACAGTAAAAGGGATTTTCATCTAGGGGATGTCTTATTAGTTAGAATAACCCCTGGTTGACCATTTATTAACACATGCAGATGGAAATTATAATTCCAGACTTGTCAAGAACTTGTGTCATGATCTTAAAACATAACTTAGTACGGGTCAAGGCAAACCACCAATCCTGTTTCCCATAGTAGAACAAGCCAAGGCTAACTGCCAAGACCGTCGCACATAAAATCACATGCCAAGGATAACTGCCAAGACTGTCGCACATAGAAGCACAAGCCAAGGCTATCCGCCAAGACCGTCACACATAAAATCACAAGCCAAGGCTAACCGCCAAGACCGTCGCACATAACGTCTCATGAGACTCTTACTTTACGCAGTGCATTAGAGCGCTATATAATTCCGGGCGCACCCGTCCGTAAACACTTAAGTCCAAAACATTCCTCACATATCTTGACATGGTCTTTATTTCATAGGGTTTCATTCATACATTCTTAATCAAACCCCTTTTTACATGCGTTTTCATAGTCAAGAAGACAGATCAATCATTAATAAAACTACGACGTACATGCTAAAAATCCGTACACATAAGAATTTTACATAACAATTGAAAACATGGGTTTTAAGGAAATGAACATAAACACTTTAACATTCCAAAGCATCATAATACCAAGTTAAAAACAAAGTCGTACATAACTAATACACATGATGATAAATGGGTATGGTGGATGTTTATTTAAAACAGTGTGAGTATACATATATTTATACACTTAGGGATATAAAGTGTGCAATTTGGTCCATCTTGGGAAGTCATGTATATAAGTATACAAACTGCATGAACATATATAGTTGTCTAAAAACTCATTTTCACTTTAAATAAAATGTCTTTTCCTTTGAAAAGCATGAAATAATAATGAGAAGAACTTGTATTTGAAGACAATATATTGATACAAGGTTATATATATCTATTTATATAAATTTAGGTGTGTATACACTTGTGCATGGGTCTACCAAATTAAACAATACTCAATAATATTTCTCATGTTATACATTAAACAAAATTAATTTTAGGTAAAACCGAATGGAGTTATTTTAAGTGAAATATAAATGTGAACATAGTTTCACAAAACCCTTTTTGGCATAAAATCATTCTTTCATACAACATGGTCAATCCATAAATACGAGTGCATATATATAAATACCTATGTAAACGTATAAGGAATTCACACAACTCATTTCCACAAATCAAAAGTATGAATTGTCAAGAACGTTAATTAATGATAATTTTCAATTGGAAAAATTATTTTCATGTCAAAATAATCCTTAAACTTCATCATACATATAAACATTTATATAAAAAAAATTTGGGTATTACTCTTGAAGTAATAATCTTAAAGGGTACATATAATTTTAATAATTCTTCATGTTATATGGTGATAAATTATAAAACAAATAAAAAAGCTTCTCCCTTATATTCACACATAGATGTATATATATGTCTATATAATCACATGTACATATATATATATATGCTTCATATATTTGTATTATCTTACATGTTCATAAAATTACCCGAAAAATACATTTTTTATAGGGAAGAATAAAGAAACGGTCATATACATGTGAAAGAAAGGTGTACATATTCATGTATCATCTTATATATGTATGAATAAATATATATTTACATGAAAAGTATATATATAGGTAAATGAAACCATTAAAACCGAAATAAAACACAACTCCAAAAACATCCTTTAACCCGGTTGAGTTCTGGGAGAGGAGAACAATTATAACCGGTTATTAAGGCCTTTATACACACATATGCATGAAGTGTATATACATATATATAACTGTCTATATTCACCGAAAAAGATGAAAATTAAAACAAGAAGACCTCCCCTATATAGGTTCTATTCTAGGAAGGAAAAAAATGGGTATAAATAGGTTAATATTTTCTTGTATATATCTATACATATTTATATAAATAGTTTAAATAAATATGTATATCTTATCAAAATTTAAGGAAACGAAGAAGAGGATTTTCCCTTACCTGTTCGGAGAGGGGGAGAAGGAAGAAGCAGGAGACACTGGACTGGTGGCCAGAAAGATGAAAGATTCACAAAGCAAGAACTCTCCCCGTTTTGGTGAAAACTGATGTTTAAAAAAAACAGAGGTCTCAACTTGGATGGAGCGGGGATCTGAGGGGAGTTGATGGATAACCAATGGAAAAAGAGGAGAAGTCGGGTCCACTCTCTATCCTAGGGAAGAAGAAGATGCCGCCTATCCTACTGGTACAACGGCATGAGGAAGAAGAAAACGTGGGATGCGGGGAAGAAGAAAACCGTGATAGGAGGAAAAATCCATTAACGGACGGATGGCCAGGATTACACGAGGAAGGATCAGACGGCCCTAAGGTGATGCGGCGTAAAAAAACATGGACTGCTGGGATGAAGTAGCGCTGGATCGGATGGTTGCAGACAGGTGCAACACTTAAAAAAGGCGGGTCTCCCCCCCCATGGGATTTATTATTATTTTAAAACATCAATAATTTTCTGTTTTTTTATTATCCTTATTATAAGATCTCTATTATTATTATCCTTAAATTATTACTTACATTTATTATATTAAGAAAGGTCAATGGTTCATTTAATACCCAAGTAAATTACTTAATTCACCCTTATCAAAACCAAATTTTTGTATTTATTTAATTTATCAATTCATATAATTTAATATCACTTATCCTCTATTTATTGTCTCTTATCTTGATTTACATCTATATGTTATTAAAAAATGATTACTTAACCCAAAATTTTAAAATAATTTTTCATTTTACGTTGTAGAAAAACATAATTTTATAACATATGGTAACTTCATAAAATTATGATAACATGAAAACATAGAAAAAAATTGTAGATATATATATTTATGTTGTTTCTTTAGAACTTAGGCCACAAAACAAACAGATTCATTAAGAATTATTTAAAAGAAAAGAGTCTTAATTATTATGATTGTATTTAGCAAGACCCTAAAGGCCTTCTGATTTAAATCCCAATGGTCATTTTGAAAAGACAACAATGGTAAAATTACAACGGCTATGTGGAAACATTATAAATATACAGTCTTGGTATTCATATTTTGAAGACGGTTTGTCAACTAAGGATTGTAGTCTACATTGCACTAGTACTCAACACCGCCGTCGTGGCATTGGCCTTCCAGATTCTTATGATGGATCCTAGTGATCAAAACTACGAATTCGGGCTTGTTTTTATCCTGATTAGTCTTCCGGTGATCATTCTAGGGTTTTTATTTTTCATTTATGGTCCGTGATCTTTTCTTGTAAATCTAATGTTATAAGACTCTTCAGTGTTGAGTTATTAAATAAAAAGTTATGTGTTTTTATCTTTTACATTCCGATTGATTTGAAGAGAAAACATCAATGGCACAAAACACCCAATTGTCATTTATAAGGTTAGAAAACATTAGGGTGTTACATTATTTCCCCCTTCAAAGAATTGCATCCTCTCAAATCTATTAATAAAAAGAAAAACAGAGACCTCAGTCATACAACTCTATTGAAATAGGGGATCCGACTCGGTTAACGAAATACCAATGTTGGTACATATTTCTTCTGTTTCCCTACACCAGATACACTTTGAGAAGTAGGTATTGAACTCCTGCTCGTGTGTACTGCACACAGGTTTCCAAAGGGAGGATCTTGTGGTGAAAATCTCGGAAACATCCGAGTAGATGAATTCCCTGATAACTCTCTGGGATATATCACGCTCGAGGTAATCGAGGGGAGTGATGCGATTGAGGAGACTGAAATTTAAGACCTGGAACATATAGGCTGCACTAAGGTGGCCATCCTGTGCAGCTACTAGGAAGCATGCTCTGGCATAGAAGTTTTGCGCCAGATTAAAATACTAAAAGAGAACCTCAATGTATCTTCCCCTTCACCTATAGCAGGGGAGTTAGTTAGTGGCGATGAGATAAAAAACACGACCATCCTCCTAACACGAACGAAGAATCTCATAACTTTTCTCTAAATCGAGCAGACGTTGGAAAGACACTCGCAGGTGGAAAAGAGACAGATAATCCATCGTGCATGTCTTGATCATAATAACCTCTACTAACTCATCGGGTAGTGATGAGATTTTTGTTTGACCAGCCATCTGAAAAAAAAACATTCGAAACAAAACACTTAACAACACTGATAAGGTAGATGCAGGAAAGAAAACATGAAACATTCATTTACACAAACTTTTACATAACAAAGCCTGAGTTTACTAAACGAACACCACAAAGAGAGGCAAAACTCCCCAATCTTCAAACCACACACAAGCTAAACAGGCAGGGCTGAACTCATGAGAACATTTATGAAGCCTCCTGAGTTTAGCATAAGGGGTATGGAGTTGGGAAACATAACCCTACACCTCTTTCCTAGGAGATAATCAGATGGAATCATCTTCCAAATACCCCAAAGTCCATCAACTGGCCGCAGAAACCAAAGTGAAAAATCTGGCCCAAGTAAGCCGCTCGGAGGTCTCTGGCAGCAGCAGCTTCTTGAAATGGGTTATCGATCATTGTGAAAAATTCTTCACTAGTCGTGAACACTCGGAAGAGTCACTAGTCGTACCTTTCCCGACATGCATAATAGGTAAATTCGGTCATCATAATTAAGAGATAATCCATCCCCAATCCCCGGTGAAGACTAAGCACCCTAGGTGAGTTTGACACATCATACAATTGCTTCCATGACATGTGAATTCGGGCGTAATTAAGAATGTTCTCACGGCTAGCTAGAGATATAATGTTCTCTAGAGCCTCAGTGGGATGTGATAGTAGGTCGGTAGGTACATTTCTATCTTCCATCTGAAAGTTATAACATTTTTACTTAGTCAATCATAGTAATATGTTCATACCACCTGGTTTTCCAAAGTTGCCTAAACCCATACTCTGATACCAACTGTAGGGACCATGATCCCCGGGTGTCTTATGAGACATGATATAGTAACATTTCATTACAAAATTTACAAATAATATATCATGTCCCATTACTATAGAAGGACACGAGGTTCAGGATTCTGGGAAACTAGATGCTTCTTATAAACGTCATTATTACAATCCATGCCTGAAAAATTTAAAACAAAGACGTATGGTGAGAAAATATTCCAAGTAAGGGGTTTTAAATTCTTTTAGGAAAACTCTTTCTCAAAGCAGTCATCTTGAAGATAACAAAAAACTTCACTAAGAAACAAAGAATTAACTTTTCTTAAAACATGTAAAACATACATTTTTGAAAACCACTTACATAGAGAAGACGTACGTACTTAAAATAAGCTTAAAATAAGACATGAATCCGAGACAGCAAGCATGTTAAGAACAGATGATGCACAACATACAACCAAAATTACTTCAGTTATAAATTATTTAGTGTAAGTAGGGAAGACATTCATACCGTGATACATTGGCACATAAGGTTCTTATAAAAGCATACCACATGTGTTAAGATTTTATTTCATAAATTCATTCTCATAGTCAAGGGGATTTTCATACAGGGGATGTCTTATTAGTTGGAAAAACTCCTGGTTGACCCTTTACCATCACATGCAGATGGAAATTATAATTCCAAACTTGTCATGACCTTGTGTCAATATCTTAAAACAAAACTTAGTATGGGTCAAGGAAAACCGCCAATCCTGTTTCACATAGTAGCACAAGCCAAGGATAACTTCCAAGACTGTCACACGTAAAAGCACAAGCCAAGGATAACCGCCAAGACCGTCGCACATAAAAGAACAAGCCAAGGCTAACTTCCAAGACAATCACACATAAAATCACAAGCCAAGGCTAACCGCCATGATCGTCGCACATAACAACTCATGAGACTCTTACTTTACCCATTGCATTGGAGAGCTATATAATTCTGGGCACACCCGTCCATAAACACTTAAGTCCAAAACATACCTCACATATCTTGACATGGTCTTTCTTTCAAAGGGTTTCATTCATACATTCATAATCAAACCCCTTTTTACATGCGTTTTCATTGTCAGGAATATAGTTCAATCATTACTAAAACTAAGACATACGTGCTAAAAATCCGTACACATAACAAATTAACATAACAATTGAAAACATTGGTTTTAAGGAAATGAACATAAACACTTTAACAATACAAATCCTTATAATACCAAGTTAAAAATATGGTCATACATAACTAATACACATGCTGATAAATGGGTATGGTGGATGATTATTTACAACAGTTTGAATATACATATATTTATACAGTTAGGGATATAAAGTGTGAAATTAGGTCCATCTTGGGAAGTCATGTAAATATTTATACAAACTGCATGAAAATTTATATATATGTGTGTAAAAACTCATTTTCACTTTAAATAACATGAATTATCCTTTGAAAAGTTTGCAATCATCATCGAAAGAACTTGTATTCAAAGACAACATATTGATACAAGGTTATATATATCTATATATATATAAATTTAGGTGCGTATACAAATGTGCATAGGTCTACCAAATTAAACCATACTCAATAATACATCATATGTTATACATTACACAAAATTAATGTTTGGTAAAACCAAATGGATTTCTTTTATGAGAACTATTAATGTGAACATAGTTTTCACAAAACCCTTATTGGCATAAATTCATTCTTTGATAAAACATGGTCAATCCATAAATACAAGTGCATATATATAACTACATATGTAAACGTATAAGGAATTCACACTACTCATTTCCACAAACAAAAAGTATGAATTGTCAAGAACGTTAATTAATGAAAATTTTCAATTGGAAGAATTATTTTAATGTCAAAATAATCCTTAAACATCATCATACATATAAACATGTATATTAAAAAAGGTTTTGGGTATTACTCTTGAAGTAACAATCTTAAAGGGTAGATATATTTTTAATAAATCTTCATGTTATATAGTGATAAATTATAAAACAAATAAACAAGCTTGTCCCTTATATTCAAAAATAGATGTACATATACATCTATATAATCACATGTACATATATATCTATATGCTTCACATATTTGTATAATCATACATGTTTATAAAATTACCCGAAAACAACATTTTTTTATAGTGATGAATAAAGAAAGGGTTATATACATGTGAATGAAAGGTGTACATATGAATGTATCATCTTATATATGTATGAATACATATATATTTACATGCAATGTATATATATATATATATGTAAATGCAAACATTAAAACCGAAATAAAACATACACCAAAAACTTCCATTAACCTGGTTTAGTTCTGGGAGAGGAGAACAATTATAACCGATTCTTAAGGCCTTTATACACACATATGAATGAAGTGTGTATATATATATATATAACTATGTATATTCACCGAATCAGATGAGAATTAAAACAAGAAGACCTCCCCTACTCATGTTCGATTCTATGAAGGAAAAAACGGGTATAAATAGGTTCATATGGTCTTGTATATATCTATACATATTTATATAAAATGTGTATATAAATATTTATAGCTTATCGAAACTGATGGAAATGAAGCAGCAGAGTTTTCCTTACCTGTTTGGAGAGGAGGAGAAGGAAGAAGCAGGTGATTCCATATCAGTGGTTGGAAAGATTAAAGATTCACGAAGCAATAACTCTCCCCGTTTCGGTGAAAACTGATGTTAAAAAAAATAGAGGTCTCAACTTGCGTGGAGCGGGTATCCGAGGTGAGTCGGTGCCTAACCTTTGGAAAAAGAGGAGAAGTCAGGTCCACTCGTCAGCCTAGGGAAGAAGAAGACACTGCCTATCATACAGGTACAGCTGCCAGAGGAAGATGAAAACGCAGGATGCACGGAAGAAGAAAACCATGGCAGGAGGAAAAATCCATAAATGGATGGATGGCCAGGATTTCACGGGGAGGGATCAAACGGCCCTAAGGAGATGTGGGGTAAAATACATGGACGACTGGGATGAATCAGTTCTGGATCGGACGACTACAGACATGCGCGGGGCTTAATAAACGTGGGTCTCCCCCCTTGAGATTTCTTATTTTTTTTAAACATCAATAACTGTAAGTTTTCTTATTATCCTTATTATATGATGTCAATTATTATTAACCTTCAATTACCACTTCCTTTTATAATATTATGCAAGGGAAATGGTTTGTTTAATACACAAGTAAATTACTTAATTCACCCTTATCAAAAACATATTTATTTATTTATTTAATTTATCAATTCATTTAATTTACTATCACTTATCCTCTATTTATTGTCACTTATCTTAATTTAATCTATATGTTATTAAAAAAATTGATTACATAACCCAAAATTTTAAAATAAATTTTCATTTTACGTTGTAGAAAAACATAATTTTATAAAGTGTGGTATCTTCATATAATTAAGATAATATGAAAACATAGGAAAAAAGTGTGTATATATATATTTATGTTGTTTCTTTAAAACATAGGCCACTAATCAAATAGATTCATTAAGAATTATTTTAAAGAAAAGAGTCTTAATTATTATGATTGTATTTAGCAAGTCCCTAAAGGCCTTCGGATTTAAATCCCAACAATCCTTTTGAAAAGACAATGATAGTTAAATTACAATGGATATGTGGAAACTTTATAAATATTATGTCTTGGTATTCATATTTTGGTATCGGTTTGTCAACTAAGGATGGTTCTCAACATTGAACTGGTACTCTGCATGTCTGTCGTGACATTGGCCATCCTGATGCTTATGATGAATCCAAGTGATCCACACAAAGAATTTGGGCTTGTTTTTATCTTGAGTAGTCTTTCGGTGATCGTTCTAAGGTTTTTATTTGGAATTTATGGTTAGTGAGCTTTTCTTATAACTCGGATGTTGTATGCCTCTTCATTGTTGAGTTCTTAAATATAAATTTATTTGTTTTTATCTTTTACATTCCGATTGATTTAAAGAGAAAATTTCATTGGAACAAAACTCCCAATTGTCATTTATATGATTTGAAATCATCTTGGTGTTACAGATTGAGCCAATGCAATGCCCTTGAAAAAAACCCTGAATCGACTGCTTGCACGCCCTGAACAGACGTCTGATGAAAAAGTTAAAAAACGTAGATCGTAGCTCAAAATACAGTTCATGGCCTCAACTCCAGTTTCAATGCCTGAAACCACCCTGTACAACTCTGCCTCGGCCCCAGGGTAGCAACACCGCTAATAACATTAAATTTAGACGTCAGATGTGTCTGCGCCGCTCAAAACACGAACCCCTGGAAAAACATCAATCCACATAATGTACGTGTCGTACCAACAAGGCCCCCATCTCAAAACACGAACCCCTGGTTCGCAGTGCTGGCCTACGACTCAGTCGTGCGGGCCGGCTATGGACCCGCAGTCTACCCAAAGACTGGCACTTGTGGCCGGTCGTCCAGCCACATGAAGACCTGCCGAGGGCGGGTCTTTGTTCCCCCTCGGGTTCGCGCTTCATGCTCCCGGTCCTCCATGCTGTCGCCTGGAGCCCGACGCATGGAGGAGTTGGTGCCGCCTCGCCCCAATGCCGGAGCCCGACCGCCCTGCCGCCAAACCGCCAAGGACCACTCAGCCGACTCCGCATCCGTCTGTACTCACGTCGCCGCTGCCTTAGCCCGCACCACCGCCGTCTCAGACCGCCGGAACACCACCGAAAACCCCAAAAACCACCTGAAACTTTGTCGGAAATCTACTGATGCCTCTGAGCATTGAATTCAAATCTGAAATCTGCGTCGGAAATCTCAGAACAAGTGATATGGGTTTATGGGTTTTTCTTGAAAAAATAACGGCTAATCGATGCATATATATAGATTCAAAGGAGGTTCAGAAGTTTAAAAGGAAAAACGCACGATCCTACCTTAATGGGGGCTGCCCGACGCTTCACCGATGATCCGCAGAAGATGTCACGCCTCACCAGAGAGCTGGAGGAGAGGATGATTTATTCGTTCTTTGGGAGGGTTTCCACCAGGGAGAATCAAACAGGGGGGAGAGAAGTGTTTAAATAGAAAACACTTAATCCCCCCGCCTGTAGGCCCCGTACCCGAACCCTCTGCGGGGTCGAGGTTAAGCCTCCCCTAGGGTAAAATCCACATTCTAAGCCCAACAACTGTCTCAAAATTTCAATCTGAGGCCCCATTCAATAGTTATAAAATATAACGACAGAGGTCACTAAATTACGGAAACGCCCCTATGGGAATTTTTCATAGAAGGCTCGTTCCCGCAAAACTCATACCTCTCCTAGGATAAACGACATGCTCCTGACTCAACGGTGCCCTTAGTTCTCACTTCTGAACTACCTTTTAAGAGATACATGTGATTAACCATTAAACGAATAAATTAATTATTTTATTTATCCGTTTAACGTTCCATTAACGGGCAAGGGGTCCCAACATCCTCTTCTGAAATGTTTTATGTTGTTCCTAGGGTAAAAACACAATTCTGGACACATCCGTATACTCAGATTTCTGATCTGAAGCACCATTTAGGAGTTATCCCATTTATTTCGCATGCCTAGTGTGAATATATTGAAAATTTAATACCAGTCACAACGGGTCTTAGAATCGCACACCGTGTGAAGGAGCTGCTCTTGAATAAAATCAAGAATATTCCACTATTTTTTATAGAAAAAACAGGGTTCTTACATCATTCCCTCCTTCAAGATTTTCATCCCCGAAATGCAAAACCAGGGAGAAACATAGGGTACTAATCCCACACCTATCTCCCCCATACCCAGAAGATCCCTTGCACAATTCAGCATCACCGCGTATGGACCCAAGTATTTGGTCCGTTCTCGCGAGGTCTTCCTTTTCCGATGATGTTCATAGGAGTACGCACACATCTCCTCAGATAAGCCATGATGGAGATGTCGTGCACCCACTCCAGACTTTGGGGTTAGGGAAAGGTGGTAGGGAAGCTCCCCATCCCTTCGCACAATCTCAATCGGCCCGAAGGACCTTGGGGATAGCTCACCTCCCCAGTCGAACCTCTATATGGCACTCTGTGACTAGAATCACCATTTCATCATGGGAAAAAAACACAATGACTCCCTTTTTCATAATATCTATATGGTGAAACACCTAAGGATAACAGGTCCAACAAGGTTTCATAGTAGATGTCCAACAACCCAGACTCTCTTACATACTTAGAGAGCGAAGGAGTCGACACCATCAACTAATGAAAAAGGTCACACGCCTTTTACCTTACCAACATAGGGTTACACGATTCCCCATGCCACCCTAGTAACATCTCAAACAAGGAGATGGGAGAAAACCATTTCACACATAGATCCTAACAATTCTACTGCAAAATGTAGAAGATGTGTAGAGCATACCTCTTATCACCTCAGGCTATGTTGGATCATAGACATCCAAAGTTCGCAGGTGTCTGTTGTCCCAACTTCCAGCTCCTGGAGACCGACGTGGACTGCCTGGTGGTAATGGGAAGACCTCATAAAGTCATCCCACACTAACAGTTTTCCCCGCTCCTCTGCTAGAACCACCTCTTTGGGTGATACTCTGATCACGACGCTGCCTCTGTCATGGTGGTGCACCTGCTGCCTACCCAATATTCTCAGTGTGCCTGGTCGGGCAGTCCCATGCCATGTGACCACGGCCATCGCAAGAATAGCACTAACGCTCTATGGGCTGCCATGGTTCCCTTCGGTGCCACTGTGGTGTACGACCACAGACAAGAGTCCACTCACAGAAGGGTCTCCTTGGCTGAGGCCCTGCACTTTGCTACCACAGTGGTGCCCGACCTCATCTCCAAAACTGGTAGGTGGAAGGCTGCATGCATTGAGGTTTTGTCTGTTGACGCCTGCTAGCTGCGGCAGAAGTCTCAGCTCCATCGTGCCCGCTGCCATCACCAACTCTAGAGTGTGACAGGAAGCTCTCTGTCACCAGCGCCTGATCTAGAACCTCGGCATATGTGGAAATGACCAAGGGTACTATGATAGTATGAATCTCTCTATGAAGACCCTGCTCAAACTTCCTCACTTGGAAGTATCCATTGTGTACTACGTCCGAGTAAAAATGTACATGGTCTGTGAACCTAGATGCGTACTCAGTCACCATCATTCCCTCCTGTTGAAACTGATGGAGCTCATAGACTCGAATGGAAAATAAGGAGGGTTGAAACTCCTCACTAAATAGAAGCTGAAAGTTTTCCGATGAATGCGATGACTCATCGAGTAACTGAGTCACCAGACTCCACTAACGCCCAGCTGCTCTATAGAAAATGTTGGCTGCCAAATCCACCTCTGATCTACCAGTGTCTGCGCAAGCCTGAAGAGACAAACCAGTATCTCGAGCTGAACCATTGCTGCCTGAGAGTCTAGCTCACACTAATCCTCAGCGGTCTCTGTCGCTTGAACACACAGAGTGTGCTCAACCTGCGCTCAAGCTCATTCTTCTATGCTGAAGCTGTCTGCTGCTAACCAGATGGGGGTTCTACTACCGGACAACCCGGAGAAAGGGAATCACATGATGGGTCCTGGACTGAGGCCTCGTTGCTCACATGGTCGTCATCATGAACTAATGTTGGTATCCTTGCTAGTTGTCTTCGTGGAGACATCCTGAATGTTATCAAGGATTTCTGCGGTCAGATGAGCATATTTGTATATAACCGTAACAACAATGGGAATATAACTCAAGAATGACATTCAAAGACTTAATCCTATGTGATTCACAAAACAATTTTCCCTGAAACAAGTGTCTCAGCATGCCGAGTTGGCAAGAGGGTTATGAAGGTCCCGGTGAATGGATACGTCGGCTGTCGCACCATCACTGAACTCCCTGACCTGAGAAACTCTCTCGAGACACATCGATATTGTTTCCCTAAATCCCAACCAACTCCTATTTAGGACTTCTGAACAATGTCCCAATGAATGGAACGCCTCTGAAACCACTTTTTCATGACCTGACCCTACCCGGGCTCGAGCCGCAATTATCCCAAGCCCGCCTCCATAGGCTAGGGGCTGGCAAGAAGCGCTGAAGGCTTAACAACTCGGGGAGGCCTTTTCCTGAGTACATGTACACACACATGCAACCCACTCAATGAAGAAGTGTAGAATAAAAGAAAAACTAATGTAAAGTAAAGTTCCACCTTCTTTAAATAGACCACAAAAGGTGCAACGACCTCTAAATAGTAGAAAGTGATGAAGGTAAACTAAAAAGAAAAGGGGAAAACATGCTCCCAAATAGAAAAGTTCCATAACCCATCAACAGGTAAACATAAGTAAACAACTGGGAGAGTCCCACGCCTAGGACCCGACTATGACCACCGCAAGCGGTCCAAGCTCCCGAACTCCTAAGCTCCTCTGACGTCACGAACAACCTATCCATAATCTGCAAGGGTACACTAAGTGTGGGAATATCTCATGCTGGGGTGAGTATAAAAATACTCAGTAGGATTCCCCAAAGGCTCGAGGGAGAAAAAATAGGTACTGAAAAAGTGAGCAGTGGATCGAATAGGGAAAAGTAATGGAGTATAATAGAGAGTACTGTAAAGAGTACAGCTCAACCCAACAATAAGAAGGAACAAGACTCATCCAAACACAAGGATCTAGAAACAGGGAGAAGATGAACTTCTCGATGAGTCTTCGCTATCTATAGAAAGAGAGTAGACTCGTCCAACAACGAGAAGCTAGAAACAGAAGTCACGTGGCATACCTCGCACGTCTTCACCTCTACTGGAAGGTGAGTAACTAAAACCCAAGATGTGGGTAATGGAACAAGGTATAAATACATATATGCTTTGTCAGGAAATCCGAACAAGATCATAAGGGGATCTTTGTCCCGTAGCTTAGCCGAAGAAAGTGAGTAGCCAACAGAATTAAAAGTAAACACCATCGATGACCAGCATCCCACATATCGGCCCTGAACTGTAATTCTAGGGGCTCAAATCACCACACCTTGATACTATCTAATTTGGGTGGCACTGACTCTCCCTCACGGTTTTAGTTCACGTTGCAAGGATGAGTCTTAGTGATGATAGCTCCCATCATACTTGGGAGTTCAAGGGTATGTCAGACCACACCTCATCATTGTCACACAGTCAAGAGGTATTCTTAAACTCTAAGTTGTTACATCACTGACCCGTACAGCCAAGGGTCCTACTCTGGTAGTCATTGAGAAAAGACACTAACTAGCCTCACAAGAAGGCCCGAGTCTAAATTGCCAATGGGTGACCCACTGTCCAACCCTGATGAAGGGTAAACCCTAATAAATCATCAGGCGACCCACTACCCATCCCATACTGGTCGGTAAACCCAGAACAAGTCAACAAGTGACCCACTGCCCAACCCTGCTGGAGGTTATACATATAAGAAGTCGACAAGTGACTAACTGTACAGCCTTACTGGAGGGTAGACCTGGAAGAAGTCAACAGGTGACCAACTACCCAACCTTGCTGGAGGGTAAAACTCGAAGAAGTTGACAGGCGACCCACTGCCCAACCTTGCTAGAGGTTAGACCTGGAAGAAGTCGACTGGAATCCCACTACCTAGCCTTTCTAGACGGTAAACCGGGAACTGCTCTGGCCATCCCTACTGGAAACAACTTCTATAGTAGAGGATTTGTGCCCACATGATGTATTGGTCAAACCGATTCCCCAAAAATCTTTTAGGGAACATGAAGGGACGTGATACTGAAAACCCTCATTACTAAAGGAGTAAGGGAAACCAAAATAACTCCACCAATCAAAACAACGAGAATAGAACTAGGGGAAACCACACAACACCGCTGGTCTAAACCATCGTGAACAGGAGGACCCTCTACATCCCGAGTGGTCAAAGGTTCATAAAGCAAAACACGACACGCAAAAGGGTACCACACGACTTGTGGCCCTATATCATATACAAACCACAAACACAAATGTCCCTGGGTACAACTAAAAAATGCACCTCCCAACATTCTCGTATACTACCAGAGTATATCACCTCTCTAGCCTAGAGGCTATAGAACACATGGAGCCCAAATTTATCGCGAAGGGTGAAAATGTAATTTTGCCAAACTGCTTCCTACACGGCCCTATCATGACCAACTATAACTCTTTAAAAATTAACATCACTCTCACAGGAGTGAACGCGATCACACGCCTAGGGTTACCTACATACAGTGCAGGAAGAACCACCCCTGGTACACCTTTTATGCTTCCATATTTAATGAGATCTCAAAGGAGGCTCTGATCTAATAAATTGATTACACCGTTGTAATCCTAGAGGAATAACATGCGAGATAGACTACTTACTCAATGGAAACAGGCGCATGGTGGAAATGTTATTCGACACCGCTTTATGTCCATAGGACGTCTCGTGGGGCCCGCACCTCAGTCCCAAATGTTGTATGGTGAACTGCTCCATTGTGATGGTCTCAGAAAAACATGCTGAAATGACTATTCATCCACCCAAAACGGATATCGGACTAAAATTTTTCCAACACCTCTTTACGCTCGAACGACGTCCCGTGGCCCCGAGCCTCGATCCCAAAAATAGCCGGGCATGTCACACCGTTGCGATCTCCTTAGAAAGATATGTCAAATTGACTGCTCACGTGAGTGAAATTGATATGAAGAGAAAAATATGCATTTTTCCGTACCACACACGATCGGTGCTTTATGGGACCCGTATCACGGTCCCGAAGCGTAATGAACGGATCACACTATTGCGATCCTTTCGAAAAAGTACACAATATTTACTATCCACTTGTCCGAAATGGACACATGGTAATAATGTTAGAAATTAATAACAACTACCAAAATGGACATCGTGGGGAGCACACCATCGTGCATAATTATACCGAGCAGATTGCACCAATATAATACCTCAAAAAAACACCCCGAATCAACTGCTCGCACGCCCCAAATGGACATCCGATGAGAAAGTTACAAAAAGCTTCTCATAGCTCAAAAGACGGGTCATGGGGCCCATGAATCATCTCCTGTTTCAACACCTGAAACCACCATGGAAAACTCCACCTTAGAACCAGGGTCCCAACACCGCTGACGACACTCAAATCGGACGTCAGATGTGTCTGCACGGCTCAAAACATGATCCTATGGAAAAACTTCAATCCACTTAACATACGTGTCGTGCCAGAGAGGCCCCCATCTCGGGTGTTAAAACCCCCAAACCACTTCATATTCTCTAAATCGACCTGAGGTTCTTACTACCATATATGGAATGCAAAACAGACACCTGTAGTGGATGATACGAGTGTCTGAAATCAGAGGGGACAAACCCCTTGGGCTGGACGGGCCGGTCCGCAGGGCCTTAGCCAGCCCGCGCCGGCCGACACGGTTCACAGCGCCAGCCCATGGCTCAGCCACACGAACCGGCTGTGGACCCGCAGTCAGCCCGTAGACCATACCTCGTGGCTGATCGTCCAGCCGCCTAAAGACCCACTGAGGGCGGGTCTTTGTTCCCCGGTTGGGACGCGCACCGTGACCCCTGTCCTCCGTGCCATCGCCTGGAGCCCACCACATGGAGGGGTTTCCGCCACCTCAACCTACTGTCAGAGCCCGACCACCCTACTTCCAAACCACCGAGGACTACCCGGCTGACTGCGCCTCGTCCTGGACCCATGCCTCTGCCGCCTAAGCCCACACCGCTGCCGCCTCGGACCGCCAGAACCTTACTGTAAAACCCAAAACCACCTAAAACTTTGTCGGACTACTACGGATGCCTTGGGACACAGAATTCAAATCCAAAATATGCGTTGGAAATATTAGAACAAGTGATACATGATTTTTTCCATTTCTCGACAAAATAAAGTCAAATCGACGCATATATATAGATTCAAAGAAGATGCAAAAATTTAAAACGAAAAACGCACGATCCTACCTTAATGGGTGTTGCACGATGCTTCACTTATGATCTTCCTGAGCTATCGCACCTCACGGGAGAGGTGTAGAGAAGATGATTTTTTCTTTCCTTGGGAGGGTTTGTGCTAGGGGGAAAATAGGGGGTAAGAGAAGTGTTTAAATATAAAACACTTAAACCCCCCGCCTGTAGTCCCCATACACGAACCCTCAGCGGGGTTGAGGTTAAGCCTCCCATAGTGTAAACTCCACATTCATAGCCCAACAACGGTCTCAGAATTTTAATCTGTGGCCCCATTCAAAAGATATAAAATTTAACGACCGAGGCTTCTAAATTACGGAAACGCCCCAAGTGGCATTTTCCACAAAAGGCCCACACCCACAAAACTGATACCCCTTATAGGGTAAACGACATGTTCTGGACTAAACGTTGTCCTCGGGTTTCCAATCCGAATGATATTTTAATATATAATTTTGTTTAACCATTAAATGAATTAATTAATTAATTAATTTATCCTTTTAATGTTCTGTTAACGGGTGAGGGGTCCTAACGTCCCACATTGACAAGTTTTATATTGTTCCTAGGGTAAACACCCCATTTTGGACACATTATTACACTCAGATTTCTTGTCTAAAGCACTGTTTACATGTTATCCCATTTATTTGGTGTGGCCAGTGTGAATGTACTGAAAATTTAATTCCATCCACACTGGGGCTTTGAATCGCACGCCTTCTAAACGAGCTGCTCTGGAATAACATTAAGAATATTCCAAAGTCTTTTATAGAAAAAAACAGATTCTTACAGAGTTGTAAAAAAATATAATATGGGAATGCCATGATGTTCTTAATGATTGATAAGAATCATTTTTCTTTTTGGAGTTACATCATGATCACAGCTAATTTGGTGAGGTGATAGATATAAGACATGCTGATTATATTGATTAATAATTATAAATTCATTTAATGTAGTCTTATATTATTAATATTCTGTGTAAGTATCCCAATATGTTATTAGAAGATGATTAGATGACACTTTCACAGTTTTTAAAGGATTATAGTGGGTTCCCTCTATAATGTTGTTTTATTATTCCATATGAGATCAAATGACTCGGTATGTAGCCAATAAGGTTGAGAGACTCACAAGGATATCCTATAGATAGATATTTTGACATGATACCAATGAGTAGTGTTGTATGGGATAAAATATTGATTTAATGTTCTTCCCAAGAACCATTTATACTTTTAATAGTAAGGATGAATACATTGAGTTTTTTTTTGATATGGGTTGTGTATTCGTCATATGTATTTTATTCCCCATCTTATTCCTTTCAAAAATTGATTACTATTTAGACTATAGGTGGGATGGTAACTAATTCCGAGGTGGTGATTATTGGATATATATTTTAGGGAGCACCCTCACCCCCAGTGTTTATAAATGATATTTTACTATTTAGAATCAAGCACATTTTTTAGAAGGTTAATTTACTATTTTACATATCATTGTTGAGAATAGTTTTTTCTCAACATGTGGTGGGAACTATACATTGTGACAACATATGAGACATTGGATTGATCCATATGTTACATTTGATTATTCTAACATATAACTCTATTGGATACATAATATATGATAGAGGTAATAATTTAATATCTTTTTATATATAGTGGTTGTATTCTATTAATAATTTTGAATGTATTATTATCATGTGATTTTTAGATAATTATTTTATGATTTAGAACCTTCTTAACATGTCTCTTTAATGTTTTTTAATTTTATTTCAAGCATTAGTACTATTTAATTTATATTTTTTGATATTAATAATATAATTTGTATTCTATATTATATTTTGGGTGGTTTTTTTGACAGGATGGTAAATGAACTATATGTCTATTGGAACTATGAAGATTGATTACATATAGTCAAAGTGACACATATTCATGATTTTATAATAAAATAAGAGTTATTAAAGGTATTCATAATCTGGATATGATGTTATATGATTTATCAATTAGAATAAGGTTGTTCTTTCATTGTTTTTGGTACTAGATGTTTATGTATTTAATGTTCATGGTAATTTATTAATGATAACACAATGGAAGCCTTGTGACAAACATGCCTATTTCATTGGAGATTTTTCACTCTAACATGATTTACATGAATATTTAAATGAATATTAGCACTATTTGTGTTGTGTGTAATGGGAGGGGGGTTCATTATCATTGGACTCGAACCAACATGATTATAGGGAATAGGTTTCTATGTATGTTGGTAAACCGTTTTGTTTCCACATTGTGTCATCAATATATCTTATTATAATAATTTTATTGAAGGTTTATAATTTTTTTTGAGATTCATGAAATAATCACACAAGTAAAATATGTATTTATATATTTTCTACTTTTTATATCTGTATCAACCAAGGCTCCACCAATTTTTTATTTACTGTGTCGATTATTCTTATAAAATTCTAATATAAAATCTCTAATATTGTTTATATATCATTTAGAATATTTTCTTTTCATTTTATATAATAAAATATTCCTACTTGGATCCGTGCTTTTATTTCTATTGTTTTTTTGAATTTTTGTTATAGAAAATATGCATCCCAAAATTTTTCTAGACATTTCCATGGAACTTATTATTAATTTTTTAATGTATGGCCTACCTAGTAATCTTTTATTCCATCAATGAAAATAAAAAATACCTAATGTAAAATTATATAGACCTAAATTTATGTTTAATCATAGTACAATATAATATATCCCTAAACTAGTATGGGGAATTACTTATCTTTTTAGATTGTGAGAAAAATCATCAACTTGGTGGGATGAAGATAGAGGGAAATTGTTTTTGGGACTAGATATTTCTCATGAAATTAAATAGAAGGATAAAAATATTCAGAGTCATATTAAAATATAAAAAATGTACAAAAGGGATATGTTGATAATCATTGATGATATTATTATTTTAATGAAAAATTATTCAATGAAATATTTCCATGAAATAAGGTCCTAAAAATTTGGATGAAGATAATGTTGAACACCATATTAATTATACTAATAATCCTTATTGATGTTATAAGGATGGTTATATATTGAATAGTGTCTATACAGATCTAATTAAATTTTCATAATGTGTTATAGGTCTCACCATTTTAGAAGTTTTTACTAGATCCATCACATGCACAAAAAATAGAAACCATACAAAAAGAGGATGGTATATCTTATTAGGAATAAAATACAAAGATATTTGATCATTTAATTAACATATAATGGAACATGAAAACTCAAAATGTTTATGTTTTCTAGATAAATCATATCTTTGAGGTGGAGATGCGATGTTTGGTTGATTTACCAATTTTGTGTAGAAATTTCCTGAAGATGGTTCTCCGATAATAATGTTGATTGTTATTTCATTAGATAGAGGTCTGAATTGATTTCCTTTAACCATCACTCAGGTATCCCACAAGTTAGTTCATGAGTATGCTGATTATTATGAAATGATGGTGGGTTTTCCAAATGTTATATATATTTCCCTTGATTTTAATAATCTGAAGACCATCTATTTTTGTTTACTATTATAAATTTCTTTGATTGATTTTAATATTTCTCATAGTATCCCAAATGATCAATAATAACAAATCATTGGATGTATCATTCTACTATCTGGGTAATATATTTTTTTCAACTCATAGAACCTCTTTGGCCAAACTACTATCATTTGACTTAATCAAAATTCATTCAATAGTCACATATTTTTTAATGTTTACATTTTAATTAATTAGCCTATAGTGGATAATTAATTTGAAAATATAATGGTTTATTCTAATATGTTTATCAATGTGTCCATATGGTGGTCAATATCCCACTAATTTGTTCCTATAGATTCATTCTTTTGTTCTTACCCTCCCTTGGAACAACTAGGATATTATGAAAGGGATGGGAGTCTCTTTTGATATATTTTATCTATGAAGACATGATGAATTTGATAATGAAACATTTAATAGTTTCTAGGATCTCTATAGATATGGACCTATCATCCCTTGTATAGAAAAATAAAATGATTCCCTATCAGTATAGTTATTTATAATTAAAGTACTATTTTAGTTTCAAAACTAGTAGATGGGATGGATTTTGATCCAGGATATGGAGAATCGTTCTAAGAGTTGTAATTTCATACAATTGTGTGTCTGAATTTGTTTGATGCTTGAGATATTCCCCATGTGTTTTATTTATGTCTTGGGAGTATTATAGGGATCAGGGTTTGGGTGTTTTTATTTTTTGGGTAAATAGTTTGGGGAACATAGTTATAAAATGGTTTTCTCTAAACATAAACCCCAAAAATGCTTTCTTAGTTAAATAGATTCATGGTTTCTGAAACTATGTAGTGTGACTAGGAAAATAATATATATGTATGTAGTGAATTTGATACATGTTTCAAGGTTAGTGAAATGTCTGGGAAACCTTATCCTATAACCATGCGAGGGGATACTATTGGATAGAGGCGATTGTATGGTCTGCAAAAGGTTTAGAAAACCAAATTCCCAATAAATGAAACCTTTAATACGTAGGAAATAACAATATTCCCCTACCGATATTTAAAATATATAACCCCCTTTCTTTCTCCCATTCACCCAGTAGCTACTGCATGCCTCTTTTCCTCCCCCTCTCCTCTTGTCTATGGTAGAAACCCGCCATCAGTTGTTCGAATCAGCTTCCATATGTGGATTTGGACTCCTAAATGGGATTCAGAGAGTATTATCCCTTATTTTCATTATTTCTATTGATTTTGAGTGATCTAACGACATTTATGTGGGTTATGACGAATTATCAAGGTATTTATCTTGTTTCATAGTGTTTTAATATTTATCTCAATTAGGATGTTGATACTAGATATGTGGACTCTTCTAATGATAATGTATGTGGTATCAAACATTAAAAACATAGTCTTGTATATTTTTTTAGTGTGTGTTGTGTTAATTCAAGAGTCCTTCACCATGAATGACATAATTTAAATTAAATATTTATAATTGAGATTCTTAGTTTGAATTTACCATTTTATATATAATGGACATTTGAAAATGGTGATTTTAATTGGAAATACTAGTGCCTAAAAATAACTTTATCTTTTCGTGATTCCATTAAATGTATATTTCAATTTTAAATTATTTTATAGGATACATGGTTTGAATCCATGGTCATGAAATTTCCATCCACAAACATTGATAACTATAAAAATATTTACCATTGAATTGGAATAAACCAAATAATGGGATTCCTTGATTGGAAATCTAGAGGCCCGTATAGTTGTAAAGGTAACCCTTGGTGGGGAATTTTATGTGATTGAACCTCAAATGTTAATGATGATAAATAATTTAATAATGAATATTTTCTATAAGATGAAGAATATAATTTATTTTATGAACTGTGATTCATTGTTAGGTTTTCAGTTTAATTTTTAAAAACTTTTATGTGAGTGGTTCACTTATATTGATTTGGAAAATTTTCATAAGAGCCATTATGTGTTTTTAAAAGTGAAATTACTATATCTGTGGTATTTTATATAGAAAATTCCCATAAAGAACATTAATTATTTCAAAATAGAAATTCACATAAGAAATTTTGTTTGTTTTTATAGGGAAAATTCCCACAATCATTGTTTTTTATTTTAAAATATAAATTCCCATATGTGTTGTTATAAATCAGTGTAATGTAACATACCCATAAAGGGTGGTACATGATTACAATAATGAAATATAAAATAAAGGTGGTCTGTGATGATTATTGAATTCTTCCACGGAAGGATTTATCTTATATGTTTTGTCCTATGACCCTGAGGTGGTATTTGATTACTATTAAAACTACATATGAGGGTCTATGATATGTAATAAAATACACATAGGGATGTTATGTGATTGTCATTGAATACTCTCTAAGTGGATGTATGTGATTACTAAGAATACTCTCTGAGTCGAGGTTTTTGATACTATATAGAAAAAATCATAATGGTGGTATGACATATTATGGTTGGAATGGTCTACGGGACATGCCCAGAGATATCTAAGAACTAGAATAATTATGTTTGGATTGACATCAGGTGTCACCATAGAGACCAAATTTTGGTGGTTATCAACATATTTTGTTCAAATTATTAAATTTTTTATACATTATTTATTATGGAACATATGACTTTTCTATTATTAGATTATTTATTTTAGGGGCATTAGCAGTGGTGGCCTAATGAGTTGGACTAAAGCCTTTCATGGGCCACCATAGTACTTGGTTACTCAGGAAGATACTACATGTATTTAGGTTATAGGTTATGGGGTAAGACCCACTGTATAATGTATTATTTTCATACTAAATTGGTGTTAGAAAATGGGATCGGGAAAGGCATAAGACTAGTTGGGGTGGGTTGTTAGCCTCATTATTTTTTTGGGTTTTCTTATTTTTACTTTTTTTCTATGATCTTCTCAGGGGTTATTCTATTATAGATATATAGGATATTTATTTTTTACTTTGTGAGATGTTATATTTATTTATTCATTTGAATTATTATTATTTATAATTTTTATAAAGACGGGTATCTATCCCAATTTATTTCAATTTATATTATAATATGATACAAGGGAATATTCTCCGCAAGGTATTCTCTTAGTCTCTATTTACTAGTCATAAATCACTAGAAAATTAGGATGTGTACCTAAGGTCATTCCATGTTCTACGAGTTTAGGTGATAGTCAAAGGTCTGGGGAAGTAATATATTACAAAGTGAAATCAGATTGTATTTTTCATTTTTCTTACTATTGTAGAAAAGTATATAGGAGAGTTGTTCTTCTACAAAGATTAGAAATGATATTGGGAATAGGTTCTTATAGACCTAGGTGTAAGGTAAAAACATGTTTCAAGGGGTAGTAATTATTAGTTTAACATATCAATTATATGTGTTGCTAATTTCTATCATTATTTAATCAATTGTATGTGATGATACTGATAAAGGGTATTTTTATCTTTTCACCTAGTATGGAAAGAGGGAGAGTGTGTGTCCATTCATCATGTTAAAAAAATATGATTGATATGTCATCTGGGTACTTCCTATGGTTAATATTTTCTTAGGATTAATGGTTATTTATATTTAATATATAATTAATGGGATATTTATTCATGTAATTTATATCATATAATGGTTTTAAATTATAGATTGGGGTTTTAATTTAATGGATTTTATATAACTGTATGTGGAAATTCAACATGACTAACTCAGATGGAAATTTTTATTTAATAATAATAATATATATATGTATGTGTGTGTTTGTGTTATAAGTGAATGTATTCATTAAATAATAGTATGATAAGAAATTGATAAATATTTTTATTCTATAACATGTGAATGAGATATACTATTTAACCCAACAATAGAATTTTATGTTTATTCAAGTTGTAGAATTTTAAAATGATGGGTAATGGAAATTTTAATAAAATGTAAAGAATTGGGTTTTAAAGCTATAATTCTGAGACAATGTGAAATAAAATGACAATGAAACCTTTATGGATTAGGGAGATGTGTACTCTTTATGTTTTGTATTGACCTAATTTAAGGATATTTTGGAAAATAGAGAGAACATGGGTGATGAGACTCCTCGATATGGATATTTGAGACCATGATGATTTTTTTTGTATCAATAGGAGGTGTTAAATAAAGTTATTTTAGTTTTATTTTTGTCCTCTTGGGTTTTATTGTAGTTCCATTGCTATAGTTTTTTTTGCTTTTAATGTTATTGATGTAAGTGCGTTAAACAATAGAGTGAATGGTTGGAATTGGAGCATTAAAATACATTGTGTTTTGGAATATGGGTAGAATTTCTTCCCATGTGAATGTATATTTTTTAGTGCATACTTAAGAATCTAAGGATTATCTTAGAGATCCATGGTTACATCTTTAGTTGTGGTCTAGTTTTGGTGTGTTGGGTGATCAAGGGTGACTGTGCGAGAGGTTATCACTAGTGTTGTGGATATTATAGATATGGTAGTTATGGGTACATTATATGACATGTGTAATAAATACAAGAGATATGATATCATTTTTATGATAAATTCACAGTATTCCCATATTTTTTCACTCAAGGGAATCACCTTATTTTTTTTCTTTATTTAAGGTCAGTTTTAAAGGGAATTATTATTCAGATGTATGACCCTAATGTTCTGATATTGTTTCAATGTGGTAATAAAATTTTACCCTGAATGTATGGGTATAATACTGGTAGATCATCGTTATATGATTATAATAATATAATAATGCTTAGGTTGTTGGGGAGGCTAGTATTCAGAAAGGACTTGTGAGAGATGCGGTGGTTGTTCGATGCAAGAATCAGGGATTCCTTTAACTCGATGGGTCTGATGGGTGGGGAGGAATGGTCATATACTTTAGTGGTAGCCTGATCCTAGAAATAGTGATGTATGACCTATGGGATCATGAGTCAATATATAAAAATGGTTATAGGTAGGTGTGTGTCCTCAGGGTTTTGATGAGACCATGGTGGCATGCACTTGATAGATATATGTATTACTATTTATGATGTAAAATATGGTGGATCTTGATAATGAACCAGTTTATTTTGTGTGAAAATAAGTTTTATATCCCATTATTTATGAGGGTTATTTTTATCCATGGTTTAATATGGGGTCTTGTCTGGGATTTTTTTAATTTCTTTGGGAATTATTATTTGTGATTGAGCGGTTTTGTGGTGGTAGTGCCTCCATGAACATTACCACACTAATTCTTGGATGAGAACCATGAACCTACCATGACTCTGGATTGTTAGTATCCTCATGGTGAAAGATTTATATCATTTTATGATATTCATACTATTAGGGATACCCAAGGCCTTAATATTGGTTTTCAGATTCCCTTTTGGTGAAAGGTGACATCACAGCTTAATCAAATTGCAGTGGCACTATGTACGAATTAGTTTCGGAGGGAGGCATTAGCGAACATTGTTTTGTTATGAATTGATTGGAAATAAAATTATGGGGTTTTATAGAACCATGAATGTTACTATCATAGAGAAGCATAAGTAAATATATAATGTGTTGTATTCACAATTTTTAGAAAGAGGGGTCCTTTTTATAGATTTGGTGTAGGAAAATATTGTGAGAATCATTCTATAAATCTATTAAAGGGTTGTAGGTGATGTTTTTTGTCACATTGGTGATAGAAGGATTCCCAAGTCTAATTATTTAGTTTGAACTGCAGGCTCCCCATTTCGATTTGGACCAGCAACCTATAGATGAAATACCTTTCACCATGACACGTTTCTTAGCAGCCACCTTTGGCAAGGCCACTGCCCAGCAACTGTTGGTGTTCCACCCTATGCAGAAGCACCCTCATAGTGCCACTGAACCCAACCTTCCAACCGACCATCTCACACCCTGGAGACACTAGAACCATTATGGCCCATCAGTTTCTACACCTCACATGCAGTAGCCAATGTCTTACAAATCTAAATGTATCACTCCCTATCGACACCTATGTTAATGATTTTGGGTGAACTGAGCTGAACCAGGCCCCAGCGTGACGTCCCTCCTCCGCTGTTGGGTCTAGATCTACATAGCCATCCCTGTGTCTCTTCTGCCTAGCCAAAATGTGAACCTCGTTGCACTATATAAAATTTTATTCCTAATCACACTACTTCATTTATTGGGGCTGAGTCCCACTTCATAAGGTGAGTATCCCTAAAGAAACTAATTCTGGGAGTCCCTACTTGAGATCTTTTCATTATCTATATTGGATATGTAACCATTATTTTGACCAGATCCCCCCAGAAAATGAATCTAGGTATGTCTTCCAGGACATACATAGGTTTAGTCAGAGCTGTCTAGCCCAAATTATCCCTACACGGGCTCATAATAATTTGGAATGGGCATGCATAGGTTTCCACATACCAACACATGCCATGTCAGGGGTTCTCATGGCCCACTTTTTTTTATAATCAAAAATTAGTTAAATATTATATTTTAAACAATATTTTATTAATTCCATCATAAATTAATTTAATTTTAGTGATGAGATAAATTAATTATTTATGTTTGTTTTTAGTCTTGAAATTAAATAAATTAATGGGATCAAACAATGAATATTCTTGAATTAAAACAAGAGTGAATTTTTAATTCGATAAAAATTCCATTGTAAAATGTTTAATTAAAGTTTAATTTTTATTTCAGCCTTTTGACATTATATGTGAGTTGAAAGAACATAAAAATGATAATGATCCATTTTACTACCCAATGCATGTTTTTTATGTTATTTATTTATTTATTTATTTCAATGTTTTGTAATTAGTAGTTTAAATAAAAAGACGATCTCTCTATCGTTTCAATGTCATTATATGTATAAGGGTCTTTGTGCCATTATACCAGAGTTGTATATTTTACTCCCGAGATCCCCTCCCTTGATAACATGCACTATTTAATAAAGACAAGACATGGAGGGATGCTTTCACACCATGTTGTGGTGACGTTCAAGACATGAGCTTGATGCATTGGATGAGAGGTGTTGCAACTTGAGTCGCAAGTGGCATTACTCAAGGTATTACCCCTAGGGTCTAGGTTAGCCATTTATTCACTCACCATATCAACCATTAGTACTAGATAATTATTAGGTTGTCATTTTATAGTATCATTGTTTGTTTTTATGTGAATTTGTGTTATACACGTGATCACATAGAATAATAAACAAGAATGTATAGATAAAATCAATATGTGATGTGATGGATTTTTCTATTTATTTAACGTTCAGTTGTAAGTGAGATCATATAAAACATTCTTACAAGATAGAAAATGTTTTCTTTCATCACATAAAAATAGTAAATCTCCCAATTAAATAATTTGTTGTTTGTCCGTCCATTATTCAAATTCAGACAAAATTGAAAGTTCAGTGTATTTATCATGAAAAAGATTAGGGTTCCTTTTATTACTGAGGAATTATTATGAGAATGATGGGATGAATTAAATAAATTTTTAGTAAAGATGTATCAAAATAAATGTTTTTGTAATTTTATAGGAAAACTTTTATTAAATAATGTTATGATTTTAGAAACAAGAATGTCACTCAACATATCAAGGAACCATTAGAAAATGTGGTTGTCCAGCCAAATTCCTACATTGAACCCTCCGAGTAGTGGCGTAGCAAAAGATTGTAGACTATGATGGAGGTTCAATGATCCTTTCCACTATAACACTGATGTTATAGAGTATTCATATTCTAGTATAGAGGGTTCCTATAATTAGATAAAATAGTGGGATACATTTAATTAATCAAACAAAAATTTCTGAAATGGTAATTACATAGAAAGGATCTTATTTTTTAAAATTTACGTGTATAGATAATGGAATGTTATAACACAATAAAAAATTATTATTAGTAATGAACAAAGTAAATGTCCACATTGGCACAAGTATCCATGAATAATATGGACTCTAACACAATGTGTTATGATATATGAAACGTAGGGTACCAATGTCCCCAATACCATTCATGTCATCTCATGACGCTAGTGCGAGAATTTGATTACAAGAGACTAATCTATTACGAAATTGATGGTGTTTTCATAATGGTATCATCAATTTCTGATTCTAGTTGTGGGAACTACATCATGATATGAATTATATAACATGTAGTCTCATCTTAGAGAAGTTTTCAAAGAGAAAGTGAAGAATGATATGAAAAAAATAATGAATACACCATTGTGTGTAAATTGAAATATGGATCATGATCTTTCAATGGATATATTTCTCATATCATTTTAACTTATTTATAAAACTTTCTATTTAGTATACAAAACAAATAGTATTGATTAAATTCCTCATTATATATTTCGGTAAGTCTCTTCAAGTAAATATGATTATAAAAGACCGATTAATCATAAATTTTTATTACAAAAAAGTTGAGAGGAAGGGAAAAAAGGCCAATGAAATGTAATTCCATAATAATATGAGCAACATCCTTCAATGAAAATGTTTTTAACAGAGTTTATTTTCTTTTCATGTCATTAGAAATAAAAAATGGATGCAAAAGTGAAATTAACTGATTTAAAAAAGAATTTTATTGCTTCTCTTTCAAGTATGTTAATCAATAGAAGATTTATGTTTCAAAATTACTTATTGGGAATTAAATACAATAGCGATATCACATGTATGTGTTGATATACAGTAACCTAGTATGTAGAGAAAAATTAATATAAATCAGTTGTATTCTTCATGAATCCTAGAAACGGGGATTCCTATGTTATTGGTGAGAAGTACATGACTTCAAATTTCCTAGTTAAAGATTCAAGTTGAACATCGTTGAGTATAATCAAAAAATTGAGTATAACCTAGAAATTTATCTCATGTGCCTTTTGGACATATGGATACATTATTCCTGGTTTCAAAATGATTTTTTTTTCTGTGTGGAATACTCATATAATAGTTTAGTTGTACATGAATCATAGGAAATATCTTGATGAATATAAGATGTTAGAATTAATTTTCCCATTTGTGGATAGATAAATGTTTTTCATAAAAAACATTAAATATACATCAAGGATAGTCCTATTATTGAATTTATGTTTGGTATAGATAAACAAATTTTTTATTAATGGCCACTTTAGTTTTGTCAAATAAACCATTAGAAATAATGGTATGCCACAAAACATTCGAAATTATTCTAGCTGGAGAGAATGAACTATTACAGGGGTTTGATATAGGAATATGTACGTCCAAATATTTATTTAAGTTATTAATGAATGAAAATGTGATTTATATGAATGGTCAAACTATATGAGTTTCTTCAGTCCCACGTGATGAATAATATCTTGACCAAGCTATAATCGGTTATTACAATTTAGTGTGGAGTAATTCTAAAATGAAGATAACCATATCTACATAAGAAATTGGTGTTAATTGGGAGGGTTGATGGTAATGTCTTACATGTTAACATTGATAAACATAACGTTTCATGGAGCAGTTCCAATATGCATATTTTATACATCAGAGTTTTGATGTAAGTAGTATTAATATTGAGACATGTAGAAACATCAACTACATTTCATAGTATTCTTCGAAAATAATGGCGTTATCCCTTAATAATATTACATCTAAAATGGTAAATGGATATAAAATGATTCATAGTTTAATGGAAATGTGTTATTACATAATGTATATTTTTAGATGTAATGACATTGTTAGGAAATAAAAAAATTTCATCAGGAACAAACACATCGTACCTCTAATGTAATTATACTAATGGTTTCATATGATATTATTTAAATCCCTATGATAGAAGACTAATAATCAAGTGAAATAATTCATTTCTATAATGTATGAACATCTATATAAGAGATAGTGGGACCAAAACATACTAGGTTATATAAATTTATATAGATTCCTAAGTATTTGAAATAGGAACTAGTTCTTCAAGTGCATGTGGATGAAAATGTTTACAAGTACATATTGCATAGGAAGGAAAAAAGTATCTTGATGGTTTTTTTATTCACCATATGTAGTGATATATTATTCATTTTTAATAATAATTCCTACAAGTAAGAATTTTATGGTAATTTGATAAGAATGAAATGATTAATTAAAATTATATAATATATTCCATGTATCGCAATAAAAATGGGCCTATAATTTTTAATATTATGGTCGGTATTCAAATGAGATGATCCATGGATGGTACATGTGTAGTACTAAGAATTCATGATTGGTTATTTCAGATATATATGTTTAATCCATTATAATATTACATATCATAGCTCATTTCAATGATCATATTGTTAGGTATTGGATTCCATGCCCGTTGGTATAGGAATGTGTCTATACGACACAACCAGAAGAGGATAGTCATGTCATAGAATGCTAATAAATGTTGCAAGTTTCTGAAATATAGTTTATCATTTAAGTAAGAAACATGACCATATAGTTTACATTCTGAAAAATAATTCCCATTTTTTTAACCTAGGATAGAGGTAGTTCCATAGTTTTCAAGATAAATATGTTTAGTAACACGTGGAAAACATATATTAGTCTTCATGTAAGTTAAGACCAGGATGAAATTTATTCTCTAATGATTGACTTAATGTACAAACCAATGTATTAGTGAGTAATATCTACTATGGTAGATCTAATAGTTTCTTTGACCCAGTCAATGGTACATATAGTGACATGGTATGGAAAAATAAAAAATGGAACAATTCAGGAGAGGAATTATCCCCAATTCCACATGGAATGTATCTCCCCATGTTAACATGTCCATGAAATGGGAAGACATTGATGTGATAAGTTTAAATTCATATGCTTACATAATGGATCAATCACATGTTCCATGATATGTATAATAATTTATATTTCAAAGCTATAATATATAATAGGAAAATATAAATTATATCCAAGAGGACTACAAGTGAAGAGGAAAGAACTATCTAATTGTACAATGGAAAGTAGAAAATTTATGTACCTAGAAAGAGGAAAAGAAAAAATAATTTTTTAGGGGAAATAAACTAGTCTCCCTTATATCCATGTGATCATGTACCACAGTTAGATTATGGTGTTGAGAGATACAAGCTCATATGAGCCAATGGTAGCCACACCTACTTGTATCGAGTACGTTGTAGCTTTTGAGGCATCTAGGAAGAAGTTATTAAATAAATGAAATGATTTATTATATTTATTAGAATCTCACCTAGTATGTAAGGTATTATCATAATGTAAATTATAATATTATTATTGACCAAGTTGTCATGTTATGATTGTGAAAATATAATATACTCTAGGATACCATATCGTGATAAATTTTACTCAAGATGTTGAGGCCTCGAATAACAAATTCCACATGTAGCTGAATTATGGCCAGACTAGTATCAAATGTTATGAATCAGTAGAAACATGATCTTAATCATGTGAGAGTTAATAAGTATGGTTAGTAACATTACTACAGTGAATGTGGGTGTTTTTTAATAGTGGGTTCCCTATACCAAACTATAATGTCATTTCTATTACGATATATTGTATAAAAGTAAGATATACATGATTATTACTTACCATTATACTATAGAAATATCTCCATCCAGTATTTAATGGTAATTTCCATATATTAATTGTCCTATTAAATAGTTGCATTAGATTCTAGTCTATAATGAGAATGTCAAGGAACTATGGAATTAATCTAAAAACAATGTTTCTATAGAATTGAGACATTTTACTTATTGGATAGAGTATATGTTTGACTATCTGGTTTGGGGGATTATAAGTATTGAGACTTCTTCTCTTGAATTTTTCAGTTGGTGATCTTTAGTAGTGAGATCATGAGGAATGACCGGCCAATAGGAACACCACATGTTTATGCTTTCATTTGATGTTTTTATCTATAGACATGTGTAATGGTCTCCTGACATGTGATCTGCTACCATTGTGTATCATTAGATCACATACTTTGATGCATGGAATAAACCATGATAATTAAATTATGGCAAGGTATTTTGTGTTCAGTTCATATTTCGTGGAAGGAAATTGGTTGAATAATCGAGAAAGGACTTATCTCTTCAAGGTTAAGGAAGTTATATATATCGGGACATGTTGATTAGGATGTTAGTTCCTTCATAAGAACTTGTCCATGGTAGTTGAGGTTAAATCTGTCTAGTTAGACCGATAAATAATAAATTAATGAGAAGGGTGATGACACTGGTGTGATCATACGTTATCATACATTAATGAAAAAGATATTATATTACACAATACATGTTCATAGGATGGTAGTTGGTACTATGACAATGATTATCTATTTATGGGCCATTATGGGTTACTAGATCCCACTCTTAGTCTATGAATTGTACTCACAGATATCAAGATAAGGTTCTAGAGGGTCATACACAATAGTTTTTTTTAGGATTATTAAATATTTAGTTGAATTGGAGTGTTGCACATGGTGGGCCCCACCATTGGGGTTTGAGGATATTCCAAGGAGATATGATCACCAAGTAATAAATAAATTCATATTATTCACTTTAATAATAAAGAGAATTTAATTTATTTATTAAATCTACTTACATGTTTTTGAGTAAATATATGAAAAATATTAATTTAATGAATATTAGTATTAATGGTTCATTTAAAATTTGTGGGAGTGGATATTTTAGTTAATGACTCAATTATTATCAGGTATTATATTTATTATATTATATAAATTGATAATAATAATAACAAATGATATTTATGGCTCTTTTTTGTAATAAAAATATTCTTCATATTGAGTGTAAATTATTTAGGGGTTGGTAAGGAATTATCAAGTATTTTATTAAAACCCTTTAAATAAAAGAAGAAAGTAATTCACCAGAGACTATACATGAGATTTTTTTGTCATATTTTCTCTCCCATGTTCTAATGAAAAAGGCTCTCTATCCAAGATCTTGGATCAAGATCTCTCTCATTCTTCACAAGAATGGGTTTTTAGTGGTCGTCTGACCATTGAAGGAATTATCAGAACTCCACACTAGCCCTTTCATTTTTACGATTAACACTCCCACATATTTTTGAAGAACATGAGGATAATCTAGAGAAATTTTGATTTGGATTATTCATGTTGTGATTTCCAATGATGTGATGATGCCGAGTGTCTCTTTAGATATAAACCATGTATTTTATGTTTTTTATTATGTGCTTAATCATATTCACGTGGGATCCTCAATTTAAACTTGGAGTAAATTCATTGAATTTGACGAGTTCATGTCATTCATCAGTGAATTTTTATAAAATCCCATCATTATGGGATTATGATGTGTGCTCGGAATCTTCATGTTCTATCTATAATAAAGTACAGTTTTAAAAATCATTTTAATAAATAAAAGATGGTTGTAAATGAACATTTGTTTTTTATAATGAACTTTGATATTCACAAGACCTTGATTATAAATATAAAATGTGATAATAATGATTGAAAAATAAATATACTCCTTCGGTACACTATATGATAATAATGTAATAAACATAATCATGACATAAACCATCATGTAAAAGAGTTAACAAATAACCATGACACTATCCATCATGTGATAATCCAATAATAACTATGAAAGCACACTATTTCAGATCTAAGCTATGTGTATATGTACTATATATAATAATCAATTCCCAACCTAGGCCTATGATATCCCCAACTGGTATAACCTCTACTGTAATTTCACACACTAATGTGAAAGAAATCATTATATGTAATGACACAAACAATGTGTGAAATTTCTATTCCTGACACCTAATGGTTACACAAATATGATATATTCATCTAAAATGATTTAAAATTCCTTATTAATAATTTATTCAACATTTTCTAAGAAAAATTTAAAACTCTAATTTTCTGGAAACCCGATTTTTAAACAAAACCACTATTCAATCATTTTATCAAACACTTGGTGTGAATAAAACATTAGTAAATTAAAACACCATTTAAAATTATTCATTTTCCAAAAAATCCATTATAATAATAAAATTATTCAATTAAATGAATAATCCAATGTCATTTACGAGTAAAATAATAATTTCAATGAATTAACCCTTTATATGGAGACACCTACCCAATGAATGTAGGTGGATCTAATTTCCCTCGAAAATAGAGATCGTGGAAGAGTAGATCGAGAATTAAAGATCCATGATCATTATGAAGAATATAAATCCTCTATAAAACAACAATTATCTATCAAACACAACCACATTTGGGTTCCACGAGATGATAGGAGAAGATATATAGTGAATATCTTCAATAAAATTAAAAACATGATCACAAATGCTATATACCTTGATGATATTAGTTAATAACCAAGTGAATTCTTCATGAATCCAAAGGATTAAGTCTATAGAGTACTTGGGATGGATTAGATCAAGATATAATGATATTATTGGGTGATTAATAATAAAAAACCTTGGGAAAAGGGTAATGAGCAATTTTTAAAAGGCATAGAGTGTAAATGATGGTTATGAATCATGGATAAGAAAAAAATGTCTTCCATCCATGTGTGGATATAGTCTCTAGCCAGTTGTTTTTATGGGACCATCCACACTATTTTTTCAAACCACAAGACACCATGGGAGAAATACCTAGACCCTGTATATTCTTCCTTGGTGATCCAAATAGTTTTAAAATACATTCTCAAACCATGAAAACAACCATTATTAAAACATTGTGTTATCCCATATTGTTATTACATATTTAGTACTAACTATGCACCAATTTTGTTCCTTTTTTTCCTTCCCTAAAAATATCCATTTTCAACTCATTTTCCCTTGATTTCACTAGAAAATCCTTCACGAAAAATCATAGATAAATTAATTAATATGTATGATTTTGTGGGTATTAATATTCTCTCTACCATGAATTATTTCAATCCCAATATACTACTCATGATCATGAAATCACAAAAATAAAATGTTGATATTTCCTCATGAACAACCCCGACTCCTATGTATTGTTGAAATCCCATTAATACTACCACAATACTAATACCAAAGAAATATTTTTACCCCTATGTACTTTATCGTGGTGATCAATAATATTATCTATTTACTGAAAAATAGTTTTATTGAGATCATGATAATCATCCTCCCAGTTAATCGTAGGAAACAGATTTGGTTATTACCTACAAATATGAGAAACATGAAATATTTCATGGATTTTTGTCAAATATGATGGTAATTACAAAATATATTTCACCTTTCTCATTCTCAACACAATCTCAATGGGACCCACAAACCATAGTTACCACATATCTTGCAAACGCAACCAATGATGTCCCAAGGGAGGAGAAATCCTATGAAAAAGATAACCACTAACCTCAGACACTAGTCTCTAATATTGGTAGTCCACATTTGATTTTAAATTACTATACAATGCAAATAATCAATTTTAGATCATCTTCACCTTTAAAATTGTCTTATGGATGAGACTCATCCAAACCATGGACTGCTTTCCCAACTCTTTCCATCAAAAGGGAGATCTACATGGACACTAATACAATGTTTCATATAGTTTTAAATTTGTTGAATCATGATAAAAATTTTTATAGGAAAATTTCACCATAGGAAAATGTTTTTCCCAAGACTCACAAAAATCAAGCACAATTTACATCAGAATATCTTCAATATCCTACATAGCTCTCTCTATCTATCTATCCATAAGTGGATGATATGTTTTCCCCTATTTCAACTAGAAACCTATAGAACACCATGTTTAATGGTATGTAGCCCTTCTTTATGCCTTTTTATGTGTTTAATGATATTGGGGAATGCTTGGGGGGAGTTTGGAAGGTTTTTCAATGATTTTGAAATCTTTGGATAATTTTCTAGGGCTACAGGGTTTGATCAAGGTAAGAGAAAATCATACAATAATCCTAGGTAACCATGCAATTTTTCATTGTTAATGTAGTACCATCAACATTTTTAGTATACATTTTTTCAAACAATGCGAGCTAACTATGCAGCCCATTAAAATTAGGTTTAAAAAATAGGGTTTGTCGGGATATTCCCTAAAAAACCCATTTCTTTCCCAACTCGATCCTCACACAGTATTTCTTATACTCAAGGGTTAGGAAAACTCCCCCACCAATATTGGTAGAGTTTTGAAGGGATTTATTTATATCTTGAACATGATTCCTCTCAGGTATGAATTATATCCTGGTTTATTTTTGGGTTTTCCTTAGATCCAGTTTTTTCGCGTCTCATGGTTTCTTATATATACTTCCATTTCATTTAGATATAGGGTTTTTGTTAAATAAAAAATATGAGAGTGGGTCTTGTTGATGTTATTCAAAAAAGGAAAATGTTTTTTGGTGGATTTTTCACCCATATTTGTGGTGCAGTTGTGAGTTGGGCGATTTCACTAGAATCCCTAACATATGAGAATTCATTTTCGACTCCACATTAATATAACATGAGTCCCTATTATTAATTATTTTGTTTCTATTGATATTAATTGTTAATATTATGTGATAATCATTACAGAAACCCATTTTTTGATGAATTGGGTGTTTTGGGTAAAATGCAATATTTCTAAAAATCTGATTTGTTGTGTGATTTTAAAATGTTCATTTTACGATTTATAATGGGATAAATTATGGGAAAAATGATTTATAGAAGATTAAATTCTATAAAAATGATGATTTATTGGAATGTGGTCTGGCATGGAAAAAGGGTTTATGGGTGTTTTCAAAAAATGAGTGATTTATTGAAGTGTTTATGGATCGCGTTAGAATTGTTGATGTGCTTAAGGTATTGTTTGGATGGAAAGTGTTATTGGTATATTATTGTGGATCAATGAGTGTATGTTCTTATTAATGGTATTGGAAATTATTTCTTGTGTTGATTTGGATGTGGAGTGGGTGGGGAGTGCCACTTTAAAAGAGGGGATTAATATTAGATGAAACAGACACTATTAAAGATATGTGGTCAATAAGTATGACTACATTGGGAATGTAGTGTGACGACTTGTATGAGACGTTCTACAATGATTGTTTACCAGTTTGGCTATGTGAACCTCCATGGTTATTCTTTTTTTTTTGTGTTTCTATGCCTGTTCGATTTTATTATGCTAATAAGAAATTGTAAAAATGTATTCTGGTATGGTGGTTGGCTGTCGATTTATTGTGGTTAGATGGGTGGAAGATGTCTTTTAAGGGTGTTTTTGGCTTTTTATAAATGGTTTCACTATTTGTTGTTTTATATAAATTATTTTATATAATTTTCTAATGGTTTTATCCTAGTGGCGTGTGTAGGGAAGGCATTGGGGAAAACCTACTAAGTATTAGTACTCACCCACTACATGTAACTTCATTGATTTTGCAGATATTGTATTATGGGACATATGGATAGGTAAAAAATCTTATTTTAGTAGTGGTTCTTCATGATTCTCTAGTGATATTGTGGTGTTGGCAACATGTAGCTTGTTGTTGAGCAATGGAGTGTGCCCTTGTTTACCTTGGATCTCTTGTTTAGTCTTCCACTTGCTTCTGCGATATTGGTTTGGTGTTGTTTGGTTGTATTAGTTGTTGGGAATTGTTATGGAATAGTCTTGTTTTATTTTGGTAATATATGGTTTGAGATTCAATGTTCACGTATATCATGTATTTTTTTAATGGATTATTTGGTTGGTTGGTTTATCTTAATGGGAGTATCATTCACCAAATTATTTCTGAATACCTTAGCATTTATTACCAGTATTCAGCATCTTGGTATTATCTCTTAAGTCCTAGTATCATCTCTCCGCTTTCTCAAGCCAATGTGGAAGGGGTAGGACATTACAATTGTTATCAGTTTTTTTGGTCCTTGACATCCATCATTGTTGGATTCATTTTTGTTGGTTTTTGGTCTTGGTATTCACATTCGTTCTTGGTTTATCCTTTTAGTGGGGATGGTAATAAGGAATTGTATTTTAAGAACATGAAATTTATAGCATAAAAGGATATATCATTCCCTTTTATGATGAACTTCAAGTTTCTCGGGAATTGGGTAAATAAGTGTTTTGGAGACACTTATAGGCATTATAAATCTCATTGTCATGGGTGTAGAAAATTAAATGATAATGGCAAGCATTGTAGAAATCACTTCCCACTATGATTCAGATTTCATTAATTATAATTGTTAATGTTGTGTTGTGATTAAGATGATTTTTGAAAAATGTATAAATTACTTTCAATTGTGTGGATTTGAAATGTGGATTGTTGTGGTATTCTTTAAATGGAATGATTTTTAAAATATTGGGGATTATTTTTAAAATAGTGCAACATGGATAATATTATCTTGTGGAAAGACTCATAATTCTAGTGTAAATGTAATTGAATTTGAAATTATATACATTTTCTTGCTGAGGGAGTGACATTAATGTTTATTTTTTGTGTTGATTGAAATTGAAGTGGGTAGGCGTTGTAGAGACCAAACAGAGGAGGCTACTAAAAATGTGTTTTCACCTAAGTCTATGGTGAACCAGCAACTAGTGAAGAGTATATGGAAGGCCTTCCAAGATGTGAAAAGTGGGAGCAAAGTGGATGAACCGAATCATGTTAACCACACTATTAAGTTTCATATATAGAATCCACATAACATTATGGGTGATTAAGATCCATAAAGGGAAGAAGTGTTGTTGAATAGAATTAATAGAATATTTGAATTCTTTGGAACACTATTTGAGATGAAAATGAAACTATTAACATACATGCTACATGATATATCCCAATATTTGTGGGAGTATGTATTTCATACAGGAACGGAACACGGGGTGTCATGGGAGGTTTTAAGGAGTTGTTTAATACACAATTCTACCCTTATATGTTAAAAATTCATATCACAACATATTTCTTAATCTTGAAGAAAGGGAACATGATGGTAATATAATATTTGGTTATGTTCTTGAACTTAGTGCACTTTTCACTTGAGGTAGGGGTTAGTACTTTGTTGAAGGCATGTATTTCCGAAGTTGGGTTCAGGTAGGAAATTAGTTCTAGAATAGTGGTTTTGTGTATAAGTAATTACAAAAAAATGGTGAATCATGAAAATATAGATGAAAGAGATATTCTTGCAGCTATATGTATGGTAATTATGTTAGTACCTAAGGGAAATAGTGGGAACATTAATTCTAGGGTTATGTAGAAGAGAGACAGTCTTTTCTATGGTGGAAGTATGGTTCTGAATCTGAAGGCAGGATCAGTGAATCATCCTCTAGAGCCTCAGAATAATCTAGGATGTCATCAGTGTGATTATAGGTCAAATTATGTGGGATTTTAGGAAATATCCATAATAATTGCATAACTACAAGATGATGTGGAATCTTTAGTGGTATTTTTGGAATGCTCAAAGGTCGATTGTTCGTAACACTACTTAGGGATCAAAAGCATCCTATTCCTCGATAGGACGGGGCTAGTGTCAAAACCCTCACTAGTAAAACAATGAAAGTAATGGTGATTCAAGGACTACCACAAATCTTAAGTGGGGAAACAAATAACAGTGCGTGGAAAGAAAAAATATTTTGTAGTAGAGCTGGTTGCGATGGATGATTAGTCGGGACCATCCGCAATGCGAGGTACGATTTTTTTAAATTCTACCATGACCTTATTTTTCTTTGATATGGGTTATTATCATTATTTAATGGATTTATATGACGTTTCCTTTCTAGGATTATGTGCGGAAATAATTCCTTCTATTTTGAAATATCAAACCACTCTGGGTCAAAGAGAGTGGCGAGCCATCATGTGTAGAGCATGTTGTTTAGTTATGGATGTGGTTGAGTTGATGTGGGATTTCTCATTTTTAAGATGGATTCTTATAAACTAATGTTTGCAATGGATTGGTTAATGATATTTAAGGACCACATTGGTTATTATGTAGAAACGGTGAGTATTACAATGGGGGGGGGGGGTGGAATAACACATTTATTTAGAGGGAAGAAAAATGAGATGTTGGGTGTAAGAAGTTTGTTGGCACCTGTTGTGTTCATGATATCATATCAGTTGGTGGAATTTTTGTTGGTATGAATATAAGGAGTTTATAAAATTGTTTTCTCTAGTAGTGTTTGATCAGTTGTTGGATGTCTTACCTAAATAATTATCAGGGTTTCCACCTATGGTAGATGTGGATTTTAAAATTCATCTCTTTTCGAGGAACAGTCCTATCTCACTTCCATCTAACCGAATGAAACCAAGAGAATTTAGGGAATTGAATGTGTGGTTAGAAGAGTTAGAAAACAATGGATTCATATTTCCTCAAACGTATCCAAGTGAATCACCTATCTTTTTTGTTTAGAATGAGAATAGAACCCTTCTATTGTGTGTTAATTATAATAAATTTAATCTGGGAACGACAATGAACAGATATCCACATCCACATATTGATGATTTATTTGAATAGTTGAGGGGATCTTAGTGGTTCTATAAGATTTACATCAGGTCAGGATATCATAAATTATGGGTGAGGAAGGATGATATTACCAAAATAGATCTTAGTAGTTGATATATCTATCAATAGTTTGTGGTTATTACCTTTGGTCTCACAAATGCACCAACTATGTTTATTGAATTGATGAATCATATATTTTAGAGATATCTTGATATTGTTTTGGTAGTATTTGATAATGATATACTGGTTTATTCAAGGACAAGGTTTTAGAATAAATATCCCTTGGTGATAATTTTGGGGATCTAGAGAGATCATCGCTTGTATGCCAAATTATCAATGTGTGATTTTTGGATGCAAAAGATTCGATTACTTGGACAGGTTATTTTTGAGAGGGGTGATTCAGTTGGTCCTAAAATTATAGAGTCCATTATTTCATTACAACCACCAAAGAATGTTTTCATGATATAGAGATTCTACGGTCTATCTATGTATTACTGACATTTCGTTAGTGATTTCTCATGATTGGCACCACCAATGACAACATTGATAGGGAATAATGTTCCATTTCAATGGGATGATCAGTGTCATAGAATATTTGAAGTGGTTAGGGGTCACCTTATATCACCACAAATCCTGTTTTTACTTAAACTAGGGAAAGGGTATGGTTTGTATTATGACACATTAGGACTAGGGTTTTACTATAATCTCATGCCAGGGTGATGTGGGTGCATATGGATCATAGAAGATGAGGATTCATGACAATAACTACCCAAAACATGGTATAGAGTTATAAGTAGTGGTTCATGTCTTGAAAATGTGGCATCATTATCTCGTTGAGGATAATTTCACAGAGTTTACTGATTATAAGAGTTAAATTAATATTTTATCATAATGATATTTGAAATTGTGGCGAATAAGATTAATGGATTATATCTAGATGTTTGATTTTGAATTTAATTATAAAATAAGAAAAGGATATTTAATAGATGATGCATTTAGCAGGAATTCGTATACTCTGGTGGTGAAACAAGAATTAGATCATTGGTTGTTGATGTCGGTCAAAGCTGACATGCAGTATGAATGTGAGGAATAGAGTCATAGAGTGGTTTACTTTTTTGGTCTCATTGATTCTTGATTTTGATGTGTTGGTTAAACAACCATAGGCATCTGATTCCAAGTGTATGGTGATGAGGTCAAAACACAATGGTGGGGAGACAATTGAGGGCTCGGAACTAAATGAGTATGTAGTTTTGTGTTTTTGAAATTAGATTGTTTTGCCAGAGGCTTGTATTGAGGAAATTATTTGGGCTTGTCATCATTCTAGGTTGGATTTCCATCCAAGAATTTAAAAAAATTACAAGGTCTTGAAAGTGAAATATTGGTGGGATGGTATGAAGTTGAAATTGGATGAGTTTATTTTTTAATGTTTCACTTATCTGCAAGTCAAGGTAGAGCATCAGAGGCGAGATGGAATGCTGCAATATTTTTCTATCCCAATATGTAAATGAGAGAAGATAGTGCTGGATTTTGTTACAGGTCTCCCCAAATTGGTCAGAATTCCTGATTCCATATGGTTTATCATTGATCATCTCACAATGTCGGCCTATTTCATCATGATTGTTGAATATCACATGATATAAGATCTATCAAAAATCTATATCCATGAAATGATAAAGAAGCTAGGTGTTCCATTTTCAATTGCATCAAATTGAGATATGAGGTTCACAACTCATTTTTGGGAATCTTTGCCGCAAGACCTTAGGACTTAGTTGTCTATAAGTATGAAATACTATCTGTAAGAGTTAGTGTCCTAGATCAAAATGGAAGCACCATGAGTACAATTATATTTTATGTATTTAAATATTAAACATATTACTAAATATTTCTCATTTTTCTGCATGAATATGATGTAATAATGTCTTAGAGTATTTGTTTCATTGATAAGGTCATGGTAGTTCCTAATATCATGAGAACCTTGGGATGATATTAAAAAAATTCTTAAATATAGTTCTACAGCTGGATGAAATACTATGATGGGACACATAACATGTATACCATCAGGTGTGTGTACTCATAAAGAGATGAGATATCCTATTATGAATCTCACACTTTGTAATCTTCATGATAAGATATTATTAGAACACACTCTCCAGTAAGAATTCTATATTTTTTCATGTCATCAGATATTTATATCTGCGAGCATCTATAATGATCCATAGACATTAAGATTACCATTAATATGTGTCACGACTCATGCACTTTTCTTTACTAATGAAAATTATCACACATATATTTGGAAGGAATTAGGTTGTATTGGGTGTGTCACGAGTGGCTTGTTATTAATGGGTAAGTCGAGGAAGGATTTGTACCTTCTATTTATAGAAGTTGATGTGTTTTACCTTTGATTGAAATAGAACCGTTGCATGAAATTCCATGTCCATGGTGTAGTGATGAGTTTATTTAATGTAGTCAAAGGACTACATATCAAGCATAAAATTTGATGACAATATCATGAAACCTACATGGTGTGATATTACGACAAAGTGATTATATTACATAGTGAGCATTTCTATGTGGATTTCATTGTCGCAAAATTAAGTTCATTATCTTTGGTTCCTTGAACCATTTCTAGACAGTAGTCTTGGACTTTAAGAAAACCTACCTAATTCCAACAAGAAAGAATCCTGGAGGGTCACACACTAAGTGTTTCTGGTGGTGATATTTAAATTCTATTTGAATTTAATTAAAAAATATTATTCTCAATATAGTGGAATGATTTTCTTCAATTTAAAATGTTTCATAAATTAAATAAATATTTATTTTCCAGATTTTGGGTAAATGATATTTATTTATTTTATTGAATAGTTTATAAATATTAATATTCTTGTTTGTAAATAAAATATTATTTTATGAGAATAAATTATTTATTTATTTATTCAGGTGTTCAATAAATGGATGGGGAGTTCAAGTGGACAATGGCCTTTCTAGTAGTAAAAAAATTATTTTCATGATGATAAATCATTATTTAACTAGTTGAAAAAATTAAAATAGCACTTCTATTATTTTGTGACACAAAATTGAATTTATCATTCCATTTGGTGCAATTTGGAGAACCATTAATAATGACATGGTATTATTATTAATAGCATGAGTTTTATATATGGTTATAAATGTATTTAATTTCTATTTTGAAATTAAATATTGTAACTAAAGAAACATTTAAATTAATAGACCCATACGTCTATTTTTCCATGTACCAAACCACACACATGGTGAATTTATAATTTTTGAGATAAAAAATTTCCCTATCAAATCTGCTTCCCAACCCCCTCAAGAATGAAAGACATTCTTCAATACTGAAGAACAAGGAATCAAGAATGACAAATAAAAGACACTAGTTTTGTCGCACCTTCTCTTGGAGAATTAGTGGTGTCGATCAGAGGCCATCAGAGCCTATGTGGAATATTTCTAGAGGGATTCTAGTTTTTATCCTTACAAGCACTACAAGATAATCCAGAAGGTTCATTTTTTATGATCAACATCATCAACGAATAAAATACCAAAGATCCAGATATTATATTCATTATGAAATTAAATAAATTAATTATAATCATGATTTGCAAGATCCTATATAAAGGTTTCAGACCCATTCCTTCTATATATAAATTTTTGATTCAATTCCATGGAGGCTGGTGTTCATCTTCGTATTGGTCCCAGAATAATCATTGATCATGGTAAAAATTAATGTTCGGTGTCCGCCCAACTGCACTTCTACTGCGCCCAGAACATAAAAGTGGTATTAGAGAGGTTACATCATATTTTATAATTATTTAAATAATTATTTGAAGATTTATAGTTTAATAATTTATTTGGTCAATTCAATGTTAATTGTTATTGTAATATGAATTTAAAGATATTTTTCCCCCTTTTTGTTTCTGAGACACCATACAAAAAAGATATTTTCATTTAATTTTGATTAAAATAAAATAGAGGATCTCATGTGGAGGCTCCAATGGTTCTTGTCCATACAACCCCAGAATTCACGACCTATTGTTGTATGTAAACGTTGTGTATCAAGGTTTTATGCATTGAGATTGGTCTACCAAGCCAATATGTGGCATTGTATTTTGTCAACGTCTTAAAGACTCCATGTCTTGATGAAGAACAGGTGGCACACCATTTCCAAATTACACGGAATGTGGCCCACTGGAAAAAACATGTATCCCATTTAGGTTAGGGTTAGACCATGTCCCCGAACATGGCATGCTCGGTTGTAGATCGTGTAACGAGGATACTATATGGCATGTGGCCCACTGGACACCACACGTAATCCAAACTGTTCTAAAGTAAATTTACACGCTGTATCCCTAGGTTTCTACTTCATATGGATGGTGAATGATAGTACATGCTGTGTAGTTGGAACTACATTATGTGTACACATCGAACTTACACAAATTTAGTAAATTTTTTTATTATATTATAAAAAACCCATATGATTTGTATCATGATGTAGTTGTATAGCTGATGCGCAACACTTGATGAGTTTTTTATATATACATGTTTAATTTAATATCTTTGTAATGTTCATTTCTACTCATTTGGTAGTTATAAATTATAATTCACCAGGATGTCTCCAAGGTACATGTTACGTACAACAAAAATTATAAATTAATTTATTTTTTTAAAATTTTTATGGATGAGAATCTCAAATAAATTACTAAAATGAATTAAGATAAAATGATTTATAAATAAACAATAAAAATTAATCGATTCAAGTTCAATTTATCTTAATATGAATGATTAATGAATTAATAACATGTTTTATTAAAAGTGTAATATGTTGTATTTATTTGGGTGATAATGAAAAATAACAAGACCTTCGTATGTGATCTCTTTCAATTTAATTAATTTATTAAATTAATTTTTGTCTTGCGAGCCATGTATTCTCTTTAATATATGGGCCATATGTGCCCACAGTTTCTTGTATGTAAACCCCCTTTTACCCATCACCAATTTCTGAGATTAAAATCATATGTAATGTATAGATCTCCCAAGCTAGAAGAGGTAGTTCAAGCTGGAGTTGAGACGAAACCAATCTTAGGAGATACCGAGGTGGACATGTGGAATGTTATAAACATGAACCGAAAAGATTCAAGGTGTTTCTCCCCTAAGTTAGTGTTATTTTATCAACCACTAGAGAAAATGATGATTAGAAAATATCATGATCATACCCTTTTCATTATTATATATGTTCAGTTTCATGGATTATCATTATGGATGTGTTGTCACGATCACATAATTAAGGTATTAAACAAGCTTAAAATATGGACCTAAAAAACTGTTCTTAGGCATAAATATTTTCAATACATGGTTAATCACTTAAGTAAGTTACTCTTAATATTAACAAGAATGTGATAAAGATAATAAGTAATTACCACATGAGAGATAAAAATCCCTCAAATAAAATATTATATCTGACCAAGCCTTATGTTACTTGATTAAGGGAAAAATCAATAACACTATGTGTTTGATCGACCCTTGTTTGAACACTTAATTTTACACAGGAATCCCTTATTATAGGTTTTGGTTTGAATTTACCATATTACCTTAAGAGGAGTAGCCCTTGATAAAATTGGTTTGATATTCGATGCAAGAGTTGTGGAAATACAATTTTAGGATTTCATGATTGAGATGTCCACTCAATGGATCAATGAGATATAATCCCAAAGTTGGAAAAGAATATCTTACCAAAAAATCATTAAATTTATTGAGAAACCCTTAATGGGGTTATGAGAATGGGAATATGGATCCTTGAAACTAGTATGCACGGACAATTGGACATTCCGAGTTCAATGGTGGGGGAAATTGGGACATGGTAAAATAGTGGTAGACTTAATAAAATGTATTTATTTTATTATAAAAATAAACAAAGTACTAATGATCTTCTATTTTAATTATATCATAAAAATAAAAATCTCTTCAACCCCACTATCCTTGCTATTAATTTTGGATAAATACGACATCCTAACTGGAAGTAACCTCCAAGAGTGGTTTAGATGCCTCTGGGTTATCCAACGCCATGAAGAGAAGTATTACGTCTTAGAGTTAGAATTACCTGATCTGCCTTCCAAAGAAGAGAGTGATAAGGATTTATTGGTCTATGAGAAACATATGATCAACGCGATTAGTTTTCAACATTTTATTTTATCATCAATTTCTAGTGAGCTCATGAAGTCTCATGAAAACATGAATTCTTAGAGAATTCTTGAGCACCTATGTTGTTATTATAAGGAGAGAGAAAGATATGAAAGGTTTGAGTTCTCCTAGGAAATCTTTCAAATTAATCTTGGAGGGGGTTCCTCAGTTGGTCCTCATGTAGTCAAGATCATTGGCTACATTGAGCACCTGGAGGTTCTAGGATTTAATCTCTATAAAGAGCAGGGCACCGATCTCATTCTCACATCACTCCCTCGTAGCTTCTCCATCTTTTTTGTCAATTTCAGCATGAACAACATTTAGAAGTCTCAATCTGATCTTATTATCCTCATTCACCAAGTGGAGAAAGATATGTAAAGTGAAAAGCCTTCTATTATTATGGTGAATAAGAGGAAAGGGAAGGAAAAGGGCTTTTAGCCAATGCTTTTTAGGACCTTCCAAGAAAAGGAATATCAAAGGGGTGGTAAGAGAACAAGAGGAAATTTGTTTCTCATGTGACATGAAAGGCCACAAGAAGAATAACTACACCTATCCTAAGAAGAAATGGGAAAATTCATGAGCATTTGTTATCAAATGAAATATATTTGTTTCTAAAAATTGGGTATTAGATATATATTTTTGTGCTGACATATGTATCTAGATACAAGAACCAAGTAGATTTAATAAGATTGAATATGTGGAGGTAGATATGTGAGCATCCAATGAAGCCAGCATTTCTACTATAGTTGTCCTAGACTACCCCCTCACATTTCCAAATGGGACACTCTTGGTGTTAAAGGGTTGTTATTCTGTGTTGTCTGTTACTAAAAACATTATATTTGTATACATATTAGATACACATGGATTTTTTTAAATTTTAAAATGAATGTTTCTTTTTTAACGAAGATATCATTTGTTTTGTAGTGAAAATTTATAGAGTTCCCTTTATGTGTTGGATTACACAATCCAAGTAACAGAAATTGATAATAAAGGTACTCCACATGACTCATACCACACCGAAATTTGGAATCACTGACTAGGTAAAGTAAAGAATAAATTCACGAAAAAGTTACATAAAGATGGATATTTAGATTCATCTGAACTAAAACCACTTGGCGTATGTCATGAATGTTTTCAAGGAAAAATTTTCAAAGACCCATTTAGTGAGAATGGTGAAAATTATAAAGAACTTCATGAATTGCTTCATACTGATATGTGTGGACCATTTCAAGATGAGTAAAGGGGAGGTTACTCATACATCATATGTTTTGCTGATGATTTTAGAGGATATGAATATATCTACTTATGGAGGAATAATTCAGATTATTTTGATATATTAAAAGAATACAAGAATGATGTAGAGAACTATATTGGTAAAAAGAATAACAAACTCTGCTAAGACTGAGGTGGGGAATTTCTTAATGAAGACTTCATTGATTACTTACAGATATTTGGGATCCTATCCCAACTCAACCCTCCCTAGACACCCCAGTGGAATGATGTGAGTGAATGAAGGAACCACACCCTGTTGGACATTGTGAGATCAACGATGATTCATACGAGTCTTCCATTATCCTTTTAGGGATATTATTTGCAAATAGAAACTCACATATGAAACCAAGTACCAACTAAATCGATAAATGGTATTCCATAAGAGTTCTAGAGTGGAAATAAATTCATGTTATCAAATTTACATGTGTGGAGAAGTGATGTGTTTGTTATGGAGTATTCCTGAAAAACAATTTACCCTAGGGCACAAAGTGTACCCTTATTGGATTCCCAAATGAAACAAGGGGACATTATCTATACAACACCTCAAAAAATGGTTATATTGGCATGACCCTCCATATTCTTTCAGATGATGCAAATCTCTAAAAGAGATAGTGAGAGCATGATATAATTCGATGAAGTTAAGGATAAAGGTACACAAGAGTTGGTATAAGAGTAGATTCAACAATACACCATGGAATAAAGAACCGTTACAAAGACCAACGAACTACACAAGAGTACAAGAGAATCTAGAAAACCATAATGGTACGGTTTTCATATTTCTGAGTATGATGTCTCATTATTAGTTGATAATAATGACCCTTCAACTTAGAAAGAAATAGTATGTTGCACAAATGATTCCATGTAGAAAGAACCAATGAATTACTATGTAGATTCTATGTACCAAAACTATGTCTAGATTTTGGAAGATCCTCCAATTGATGTAAATCCTGTTGATTGCAAATGAGTACTTATGAAGAAACTGGACATTGAAGGACAACTCAATACCTATAAGGCGTGGCTGGTTACAATAGTGTTCAAAAAACATTAAGGAATCGACTATAATGAAACCGTTTCACCAATTGTAGTGACGAAATCCATCATAATTCAATTGGCCATTTTCTCCTATCAATACTATGAGATTTGGTAAATATATATCAAAACAAACATTCATAATGAGAGCCTTTAGGAAGTTGTCTTCATGACACTACCTGATGGGTTTATGACTCTAAAGGATTCCGGTAAAGGTAGTAAAGATTCATAAATCCATTTATGGATTAATGAAAGCATTTAGGTCATGGAACATTCATTTTAATGAAGCCACAGTGAAGCTTGATTTTATCATGAACGAATGTGATCCTTGTTTCTACAAATGTTTTATTGGCAGTGCAGTCATTTTATTAATAGTATATGTTGATGACATATTTCTTAATGGAAACATGATACCATCCCTATAGTCTATTTAGGCATGGATGAATCAATTCTTTTCCATGAAGGACTTGGAAGAGGAATCATCTATTCTTGGGATCAATATCTATCATGATAGTCCAAATAGACTTATATGCCTAAGTCAAAGTACATACATTGATAAGTTTCCAAAGATATTTAAAATGAAAAAATCCAAGAGGTGATTATTTCCAGCATCACATAAAATTCATATTTCCAAAAAAATTGTCATCAGACACATGAGGAAACAATGATAATGGCAAGGACTCCATATGGATCAACGATTGAGTTAGTCATGTATGCCATAATATATACTAGGATGGATGTTTTCTACCCATTGAGTGCACTTGGAGGATATAGAGCTATCCCAGGTGACCTCCGTGGGATTGAAGTAAATACTTTCCTAAATTATCTTATGGGTACTAAGGATATGTTCCCGATTTATAGAGGAGATGTGGAAATAGTCATCAGAGGATATGAATATGCTAGCTTCCAGACTGATGAAGATAACATGAATTTGGAAACTTGATACATCTTCACATTGAATGGAGGTGATGTGAGCTTAAGGAGAACAAAGAATATTGTTGTCATAGATTATATAGTTGAGTCTAAGTATATTGTAGCTTCTGAGGAATATAATGAAGGTGTTTGCATACAAAGCATTGTCCAGGATCTAGATGTGATACCTATCAGTAATGATCCCATCACACTGCACTATGATCATACAGAAGTAGTGGCTCATGAAAATGTGCCACGGTCAGATCAGTAGACTAAGCACATACATCAGAAGTATCATCTCCCAAGTTATTTTTTTCAGAGAGGTGAAGTTTTACTGAGAAGTATTTCCACATAAGACAACTTGGAAGACACCTTGACTACATCCATGAATCAGTAGTAACGTTATCAACACACAAGGTCCCACACACTGAAAGTCATTGGAAGTTAGCTCTAGTCCATATGAGAGTTTGTAAGTGTTTTTGTCTTAGAACCAACTAGTTGTACATTTATTTCAAGGATATTTAATGTATTTAAATATTAATCATCTTATTACATATTGTACATTTTTATAGATGACTATAATGTAATAATGTCCTAGAGTAATTGTTGCATTGATACGGTCATGTAAGTCCCCACTATGATGAGTTCCATGAAATTATAAAACAATATTCTTAAATATAGTTTTATAGTTGGCAGAATTACTATGATGGGACACATATCATGCAGACCGTCAGGTGTGAATACTCATAAGAAGATTAGACTTCTCTCATGATTTTCACAGTGGGAAATCTCCAAGAGAGAAGATTATGAAAATAGACCTTCTAGTAGGGTTTTTATAAGATATTTTTATATGATAGTGTTTTTAATTATTCATATAGTATAATATTTTCATTAATACGTGTTCCAACTCGTGCACATTATTTTCTAATGAAAACCATCTCGCAAATTGTTTCTATGAAGTAGGGTATATTAGGCATGTTACAAGTGGCATGTTATTAATGGATAAGTTGAGGAAGGATTTGTCCCTTCCATTTATGGAAGTTGGTATCTCGACCCTTTGAATGAAATAGAACTATTGTGAAAAAATCCATGGCCCCAGTGTTATGATCACCTTATTTCAGGTATTCAATGAATGACATATAGAGCATAAAAGTTGATGAAACCGTCATGAAACCTGTTGGTTTAGATATTGAGACAAAGGGATTATATTACACAATGAGCATTCATATGTGGTTATATTTATTGTGGATTTATGTCCATTCTCTTGGGTGTCATAACTCATTACTAGTTAGTAATCTGAGACTTTAGGAAAACCCACTAAATTCCTACAAGCAAGAATCCTAGATGTTCACACACTAAGGGTTTATGGTGGTCTCGGTTAAATTATATTTGAATTTAATTAAAAAATATTATTCTCATGATATTGGAATAAATGTATTCCAATTAAAATTATTGTATAAATTAAATAACTATTAATTCATCAAATTGTGGGTAAAATATATATATTTATTTTTTTGAACATTTAATAAATATTTATTGACAAGTTTCAAGATAAAGTATTCATTTAAGGTCATAAATTATTTATTTATTAATTTAGGTGTTTAGTAAATGGATGTGTAGTTCGAGTTGACCAAGGCTGGTCGAGTAGTAAAACAATTATTTGTAAATGATAAATAATAATTTAACTTGTTGGAACAAATTAAAATAACACTGTTATTATTTTGTGAAATTATATTTATAACACTGTTTGCCACAAGTTGAGGCACCAAATATAATGACATAGAATTATTATTAAAATAATGAGGTTTTTATAAGGTTTTTAATGTATTTAATTGTTGTTACGAAATTAAATATTGTCGTCAAATAGCCTTGTCAACAAATAGACACATACATCTATTATGCCTTGTACCGATCCACACACCTGTTGAATTGAGAATTATAGAGCTAAAAAATTCTCTCTTGAATCCTCTTCCAACCCCTCTCAAGAATGGGAGATTTTTATCAAGGCCAAAGATCATGCGATCATGAAAGAGTGACACAAGACACTAGCTTCACCGAACTAGAACATGGAGAATGAGTGGTGTCGATCAGAGGCCATCCGAGCATGTGTTGATCCCCACTAGAGGGATTTCGATTTGAATCCTTGGAAGTGCAACTAGATAATCCAGAAGGGTCATTTCGGACAATAAACATCATTAATGAAGAGAATACTAAATATCCATTTATTATATTATTTTTAAAATTAATTAAATTCATTATAAATAAGGTGAGAAAGATCCACCAAAATTATTTTTTTCCTTTTACTTCATTATCTAAATCTTAGATTCTATTCTACAGAGACTGGCGTTCATCATAGTATGGATCCCAAAATAATAATTGGTTATGGTAAAAACTAATTTGGGTACTGGCCTAGGGGATAAAGTCGATGATGAGGACGACATACCATCCTCATACGGATAAGAAATCTAAGATTAAGATACAAACATTAAAAGATATGTTATTGGCTTGTGTGATGGAGTTTGGTGGCTCATGGGACGAGTACTGGTTTTTTTTGGAATTCCCATATAATAACAGTTATCCGACATTGATACATATGTATTTGTTTGAAGCATTGTATAGGAATCTGTTTTGTTATCCACTTTATTGGGTAGAAATAGTTGAAATTTCATTGGTTTGAACGACCCTTGTCAATGAGATTATAGATAAAATTATGTTGATCAAAAAAATAATAGAGACAGATCAGAGTGATTAGGAATTATATATGTACCATCGCTAATGACGTTTTTCATTTGTGATGGGCGATCATGTGTTTTTTAGAATCTCTCCTAGGATTTGACATTGTCGATTTGAAAAAAAGGGCATGTCATATCCTAGTTAAATTGGGCCTTTTGAGATACATGAGTTGTTTGGAGAGGAGTATTATCCGTTGTATTTTCCACCATGGTTTAGTGTGGTTCACAATGTGTTCCATGTATCTCAATTTAAAATGTATCATCTGGATCGTGACTATGTGATTCTTTCAGATCATGTTGAGCATGAACTAGATGTTTATTTTCTTCACATTCTAGTGAATATCATGGATATGAAAGATAATTTATATCAGGGTAAAAGCATCGGTATTCTTAGGTTTTTTTGGTAGCATGGTTAGATTATAGTGGAGACTTGGGAGTGAGAGAATGTGATGGTCGAGCAATGGTATGATCTCTTTTAACAAAGCATTGGATCTCTACGTTATGAGGATGGATAATATAATTATGGGGAGAAATTATAACCCTAGGTTTGAGGTATTTAACCCTTTATTATTCCCTTTTATGTGTTTAATGTTGTTGGGTAATATTTGGGAGAGTTTGGGATGGTTTTAAAATGATTTGAATATGTTTGGAAGCTTTTTCTTGGGAATCACGGTTTGAGTACGGTTAGAGGGAACTATGTAAGAATCCTAGGTAACCATGTGATCTTTCACTATTTATATAGTAGAATCCACTTCTATAGAATAGGGTTTTTCAAACCGTGTATGCTAATCAAGCCGTTAATTAAAATTAGGTTTAAAAAAATAAGGTTAGTATGGAATTTCCCTAAGACCCAAATTTCATTCCCAACATGAACATAACAGGGGATTTAATCTCTTCATGGGTTAAGGAACCTCCCCTACTCAATTTGGAAGAACTATGATGGGATTTATTGGTGTTTTTAAGGCAATTACTCTCAGGTAAGTCTCAGTTCTTGGTTTAATTTTGGGTTTTCCTTAAATCTAGTTCATCACATCTCTTGGATTCTTAGATCTACATTCATTTCAGGTAGATCTAGGGTTTTTTACCAAAAAATATTAGTATTGGGATTTTTTATAATATTTAAATAGATCTTAGGTAACTTTGGTTTAGCTTTCACCCATATTTGTGATGTGGTTGTCATTTGGGTGATTTCAACAGAAACCCTAAGTTAGGTGCCTTCTCTCTTGACTCCACATTGCTATATCATGATGCATTCTTTTCAAATAATTTCTTTTCTTGAAATTAGTTGTGAATATGATTTTATTATCTTTATGGAGACCCATTTGGTTATGAATTGTGGATTTTGGGTAAAATTTGATATATTGAAAAGTGGATTTTTGTGATATTTTAAAATGTTAATTTAAAAATCAATAGTGTAATGAATTATGGAAAATATAATTAATGAAAGTTAAAATTCAATAAAATTTCTGTTTATTGAAATGGGGAATGGCTTGGAAAAAGGATTTGCGAGTGTTCTTAATAAATGATTGATTTATTGAAGTGGTTATGGATTGCGTTGGAATTGCTGATGTGTTCCAGGTGTTTTTTGGTTAGAAATTGTTATTTTCATCTTATTGTTTCCCTATGGTTTTATGTTCTTGTTCATTGGCTTAATCATTATTTCTTGTGTTTATATTGATTTTGATTGGCTAGGGGTTACCACTATAAAATAGTGGATAGATTTTGGTTGGAAGTGCCACCATAGAAGATAAGTGGCCAGAAAGTACAAATAAATTTGGAATGTATTGTGATTGTTTGGACGTGAAGTTTCACCATGATAGTTTAAGGGATTTGTTGTGTGAACATCTATGGTTATTCTTTGTTGGGTGTTTTTATGAAATGTGGGAATTTTTGCGCTAATATGAAATGGTAATAATGGATTACAATATAGTTGTTATCTTTCCTAGTATTGAGTTTAGTTGGGTGGAAAATGTCTCTTTTTTGGTTTGTTTGGCTTGTGGGAAATGGTTTCACTATTAGTTGTTTTATATAAAATATTTTATATAATTATTTTAATGGGTTTTTATAGATTCGCATGTATGAAATTAATTAGGGAAACACACTAAGTATTATTACTCATCCCTACTTGGAATTTGGGTTCTTTTACAGATAATGTTTTCTTGGACACAGGTATAGGTAAAGCATCTCATTTCACTTGTGGTTCATCGGGATGTTTCGGTGATGTCGTGTTTCATATATCATAGAGCCTACTATTGAGTAGTGGATTGTGTCTTGGTTAATATTGGGTTTCTTATTTAGTCTTCTTTTTGGTACAATGATATTGGTTGGGTGTGGTTTGATTATATTGATTTTTAGTAATTGTTATGGAATAATATAGTTGTCTATTGGTAATATATGGTTCGGTTTTCTATGTTAACATGTATTATTAAATTTTGTTGGTAGTGTATTGTTTGGTTAGTTGGTTTATCTCAAGGGAAAATTGATTCCCAATTTATTCTTGAAGCCCTTGTAAATTATATCCAGAACTTTTAACCTTGGGATCATCACTCAAGGACTAGTAGCATCTCTTTCCCTTATCAATGCAATAAGTAAGGTGTGGGATGTTACAAAACCCATCACATACTAAAAAACACTATAGAATTACTATGATAACCTTGGATCCATTTCAGAAATAATTACAGGGGGAGACACATGATTTCTCATTATTTATCAGACATACAATTCTCTAATATGTTACAATTTCATCATCTCTATGATATGTAAGAAATTATATAATTTCGTAAGTTAATCAATAATCAATTGGATGTCATTCTTTAAACTAATATTCAATGTAAAAAATTATAATGTCCACTAAAATATAATCACACATCTATATGAGTGTGGAAAAAGTTTGTAACAACCCAACTTGTCTTTAGTGGTCTGCCTTAATTTTTTTACAATTGAGACACCATCAAAATACACTTGACCATATCATCCATTGCCACCAAAACTGATGTCTCTTATGATAAATCATCATGGTATTATAAGGTTGAATGGACTAACACTAAAAGTTACCACTATCCATGCACTTATTCCTCATAGAAATCAAAATATCCAACCATTATTGGAAGCGCAATGCTCTACCATGAGATCAATACCACACACCCAAGGTATCCTCACAGTGAAAGATTTTAATAAACTATTGGAACTCAGTGTTTGTCACATACACAAGACAAAATTTCTCATTCAAAGACAATTCATATTTTATAGAATTTTAGAACACTTTTCCACCAACCAAATACACTCCCAGTCACATATCTATGAAACAATTCATTAGATACCACTCCTCAACTGATTATTTCATGGATTGGGTCCGAAATGTTTTACTCAATGCATCAGATCCTGCATTCCCTTTTCCATGAGCATGTGAAATATCAAAATAAAATATTTAATGATACACAAGTAATTTATTCTATAAAAATTTTACATACCTATAAGTAAAAATATATTTCATGTTTATATGATGGGAATACACTCTAAAATGACCACCAAAGAGATGGTGATTCCACGTTTGTAGTGCATAGACAATTGATGCCAAAAAAAAGATTGTGGTTAAGGTAGTTCTTATCAGCTCAAATTAATTATCATGATACAGAGGCCACTGCAGGTTTCTTTGTCTTCAATACACATCCCAAACAAGTACTTGAAATATGAAATAAAATGATATAGTCGAACCCTAATTATAATGGAATCAAAACTAGTGTTGAATTCAACCTAACCACTAATTCGTAAAAAGTAATTTGACATTTTTTATTCCACTCCAGATTTACACCCTTACAAGTTGCATATATTATCTAATATGAAATCTTTTCGAAATACTTCACACCCAATATATAGTAACCATCTGATCCCAATATTTTTAATTAATATCAAACACGTTTATGGGGTACTCCATAGACATAACTGCCTTTAACATCTAAAGATCCACTAATACTCCACTTTAAAATATGACATGCCCTATAAATTTCACTTCTCAAAACCAAAAATCACATTGGGAGTGTTTTCCATACATATGATGTTCCCTAAAGGTTCTAAGAATTATGTCCAAATAATCCATGTGATCCTCATATAAAGTAAAACACACCAAAATATCATCCATTAATAAAACAAAAAAATATTATAAAACCCGATAAAAGATCTAGTTAATCAGATCTATAAATACCAATGGTGCATGAGTGAGACCAAATCGAATACCCAGAATATCTAAATGCCCATTCAAGATATTAAATGCTGCATTAGGTATATCCACTTCTCAGACTCTCAACTGGTGGTATATTGACTGAAGGATAATCTTTAAAAACTAATGAGAACCTTTAAGTTCATCAATGAGATCAATTATCTATGGCAAGGGAAATTTGTTCTTGATGGTCACATCATTTTATTATAGACAATCCACCAAAAGAATAAGGCCCTCATATAACTACTTATAAAGTAAGAGAGGATATTCCCATGACCACATGATAGGATGAATAAATCCCTATCCTCAAGTTCCAGAAGATCGTCATTATGTTCAATCAACATAGAGGATGAAATACCTTAAGATTTCATAGAAACGGGAATCATACCCAAGAATAGGTCAATGGTTAACTGAACTTCTCTATAGGGTGGTAGACCATAACAATCATATAGAAAGGCCTTAGGGTATTAAAAAACCACTGAGTGAAGAATAATACCTATAAAATTTTTAAATTAATAATGAAAAAACTCTTAAAATATCATTATATTAACCCATCATATGAAACAACATGCCCAAAAATCCTTAGTATCAAGTCCTACTCACCCTTAAAAACCTCAGTTACTCCTTTGAAATATAAAATCTAATCCCAAATATAATAATAGTCTATATTATCATTAAATATAATCATACAATTCATACCTTGTATGAATTTGAAGATTTTATGATTAATTAAAATGAAGTCTCGCATCATATTGATGTAATCTATCATCACCCAATACATGGTACACCTAAAACCATGCTTAAAAATCAATATAAAAGGCATAGAAACATTTGAAAATAATCAAAAAAGTATAAAATTCAAACAAAAAAACTCATATAACAATAAATATATAACAATGGAGAATCGCCAGTATCAAAAAAATCTTGCACAAAATATGAAGAAATAAACACCGTACCTATGATAGTAGCAAACTCTACATAAAATTTCACTCTTCTACATAACAATATAAGGCCACAAAACCTCCTATATCTTTATTAGTTACATGAACATCCTTATTATTTTAATGATAATACAGACCACCATTAGAATCATCTATATGACCATGTGAGCCAATGGTGAAAGTGGATCTAGCCTTACCGTCCTGGGATATCCTTTCACAAAAACACCTTAAATTTCTTATTACTATAAAATGAAGATATGACGTTGTAATTTTTATATAGTAAGTCATGGAAAGAGAAATCTATCCATATTGGTAGTGGATAACTTTTTTCTCTCAATAAAACCTCTAAAACTAGTGACAACCATTGTACTTCCTTTTCTTACTAAAAGACATCCCATAGTAATTAGATTCACCAACTGAAGCTCCTCCCAAACCAATAATTCTAAAAACATCTTCTTCTTATAGATCTTTTTTTACTACCATTAAAAAGGATAAAATTAAAATGATAATGATAATTAATAAAATATAAACACATTATCCCAAATCAAACCTTAATGCTTCTACGTACCCATTATTTTAAATGTTTTCAACCAATTGTACCAACTCAGAAAAACAGTGTGAATACTAAATAATGGTATGATCCCCTTACTCCATGGTCAAAAAAAACATGGTTATTCAATTATCATAGCATCTCAATGTCAAAACTATGGTTTCATATCTTCATGAAACATGTTTAGGTAGGATCCTCATTATGTTTACCTTTTACAATAGAGTCCCACCATCTCTTACCAGGTCACTCGAGCATGTACGTTACAAAATCCACATTCAATTCTTAGGAGTATTCATGAATTTAATGATATTCTAAATATAATATACGAATTTCATATATTAATAGGTTCTAATATTACCAAATAATATGGGTGAATAATACTTATTCAATTACAATCAATGATCCACCACATGTCTATTGTTCATAGCACCAGCTCGACCCAAAGTCTGAATTATGTGAATTACAACATCATCCAATGAAGGTCCCACTAGAGGATTTTCCTGCATAACTTTTCTCATAGTCATCTCACTTTGATTTGGAATATCTCTTCTAAGAGGCATAATCTAATAAAAAAATAACCAATCCACATTAAAGACAATTCCAAAATTATTGGACCAACATAATGAATAAATCTCAATACCTTAAAACAAAGAGAATTTAATGTAATATTTATTCCACATATTAAAAATAATACTTGATAAAAGAATAGTTTCAATTAAATAAACTACACATCATATTAATTAAAAAGAAATCAAACTCTATGTCTCATGATTTGTAAAAACAATTCAGACTTACCATGGTAACCCAAGTACAAATGCAAAAGGGGGATGTCCAAACACCCTCCCTGACATACTATATGAATCTTGATGGTACTAAATCGTGTCTAACAAAGACACAAAGCAAAAACCTGGAATTTTTATAAAACATTAGGCTAGGTATCCACTTTGATACCATTTTTTTATGAACCATCATAGGTCTACTATATCAACCACCTGAATTGTCCCATCACAATGTGGTGAGGTGCATTAAGATATCTAAAACATGTATTATATAAAAAATGAAAAAAATGAGTGTAAAATGATAAAAAAGAGATAAATCACCCAATTGACATAAAATCCAAGAATACCATAAATAACATGAATAATATATCATTGATATACAAAAATATATCCTTGTGACAAAATTCCACCTCCAAACCATCCCATTCTGATGGAAATGACTTCAAGGGTTGCCCACATGATACTTGATTCCATTCCCTTTACCAGAATCCTATACAAACATGTACAACCACTTAAATAAAATTAATAGTGCGTAAGAAAAAAATTTATTTTTATTCCACCAAAAAATTTATATAATGTTGATTATGAATAATAAATTAGTTATAACTTTAAAAAAAATAATGTTTTATAAATTATTATAATAAATTGAAACCATTTCTAAATCATCATTTTCTTTTCATAAAATCCTTTCATATCTACATGAAAAATAATATGAAAATTACCTATGATAAGTATGATATCATAATAAATACAATCCATGGGTGTACCATAAGATAACCATATAATTAATATAACCATGACATGATCCATCGTGAGAAATCATGTATGAAAATATCCACGACATAATCCATCATGTGATAATACAATCATAAATGAAAATAAAAATGATTGGGATCTAGCATGTGAGTACACATACTAGGAATAAAAATAAATCCCCAATATAGGCCTATAATGGATTTAATAGGTGTAGCCTCTAGTTTAATTAGAGACACTAATGTGAATGAAACCCTCAAATGGAATTACATAGAAAATGAGTGACATGTATATTCTTGGAACACCCAAGGATACCCAATGTTATAAGTTATTCCATACCAATTTAAAATTATATGCACTCAATTTATAATACATATTCACATAAAATGAATTCCACATCAGCGCATGAAAATCCAATTTTTTCAAAACCATCATTCAATAATTTTATCAAACACATGGTGTCAAGATATCAATTATTAAGAAACACCAATTTTTAAAGATGATTTCCTTCCAAAAAATCCATTATAATATAAAATAAAATAAATTAAATGATGAAACCAAAAGAATATATAATAAAAATAATAAGTTCATATTTTTCATCCATAGTATTGTATCTTCACAACACAATATCCACTTTAATTGGTTCCTAGTAATAGTTTTCTATAGACCAAAAGCTCACATCCCAGAATGCTAGAGGCTGTAGACTACACGATACTGTCAAATTATGTTATGGTGGGGAGAATAAACCCTCATGATTAGGGAAGGAAATCAGTATAACAGATATAAATCAATCAATACTAGAAAATTGTATAAATAAAACAGTGAATAATATTATAGTTATAAACTGATGAGGTGAAAAACGTCAAATAAACAATCTTTCATTCATTTTAAATGAACTACAGATCTAAATTTGTAATCAAATGGCATGACATATAGTACATTACAATACATATATACATAAAAGAAATAAAAACTATAAGGCTATCTCTGGGATAATCCTATGATCTGGCTTAGTCCTTTTCTCATATCTCATAGGTACAAGCATATTCCAAAGAACCCAGTCATGAAATCATGAGGATAGTTTGGGTACACTACAAAAATGGTTGACCAAAAATGATCTGAGATATACTCATTAGGCTACAAAAAATGTTTCCAAATCTATGATGTCTATAAATATTAAATACAGTAGTGTGATGGGGTGAATGGTAAATCATTAAATAAATAAAAGAAAATAATATGCCTCAGGTTCTATACATACACCTAGCTAACAATTCACACTTTAGCCTAAGATATAAAATCTGAAATGATGGTCAAAATGTAAAATATAATTTCTATGAATATAAACACACACGCACACACACATACATCAATATATATATTTTCACAGTGAACGTGAATGGGGATATAACTGGGACATCCTAAGGACCGAATGGGAAACACGGACTAAACCCAAGCATGTTCTTAGTCCTGGAGGACATGTCTATAAGCCTAATAATCCAAAATTTATTAGAACATTACACAATAGGGATTAATGTTGTTAATCAAATGGTATCTTGGGCAAAATTGATGTGACCCATAATGTGGAATCACAAGTATTGCAATTGGAGATTAATAAATAACCATCACAATAAGAGTCTATCCAAGGAGATCTGTAAATAGGAAACCAAATTATCACTCTTGGTATTGGATAATGGTATAGACCACAGAGTTTATCCTTGGTACACAATATTGAGTACCAAAAATTCCTCTTGTAATGGTACAAAAACATTTCTCACTGATCCCATCTAAGGTAAACCACTAGGGGAATAAAATCACTCAATGGTGTTAGAAGACATCTACCTAATGAGCCGATCCATGGAATTCTAGAAAATATTACAAGTATCACTCCCGATTTATCATAAATAAATTAAACTATGACCACTTCATTGAATTTCCATAAATAGGTAATGTAGGAATCACATAAGATATATGAAATCTATAACTTCCTATAAGAACATCCCAATAATTCTATTAAAAACATCCCAAATACCCCTCAAGTCATAATATAATTTATGTGATCATATAAAATTAAAAAAATGGAGGCCCATTTTTAAAATCTAGAATTATCAAAATTCCAACATAACCAAAGATTTCCACACCAATTTAACATTTCAATTAAAAATGAAAATTCTATGTACTTAATCATTCTATTAATCATTTTAATTATATGATAATATATAAGTCTATGGTAATAAATATTCCATAACATAATTCATATAATATAATAATGTGGCCATGTATGAAGACATTCCATATCCTAATTTTAATCAACATAAATAGGGGTCTAAACTAATAAATATGTATTTCTAATGTCCGTTGAAAGTTATTTTCCATTTACATATGGTCTAACACAACCAATCATTTTATAATTTCATTTCTAATTGACATGGTGACCATGTAATACTATATACCCCAATACATATTTTTATTAATGTTTTAAAAAACATGATGATTCAAGGAAAATTAATGACACAACTAAAATGGGTAATTTAGATTGATTAAGTTAACCTCTAATAATTCACATTGATTCACAATGGTTATGTTAAATTATAGTATTAGGTTCCATATATTCAGTTTCATAAATTAAGGATAATGTATGGAGTACTTGGAAATCTACATAATGGAATATTTTTTAATTCTATGAAAACATTAGAGGATGAAACTATAACACCTAACTAATACCAATGATTATTTACTAATCCAATACCAAGGCATGATTCTAGACGGTATTAGAAAAAACAATAAAATTAACAATCACCTTGAAAATATTGATAATTAGCTCACATAAATATATAACAAATGATAAAAAGGAAAAAAATAAAAGGAGAAATAGGAATAAAGATATTACCAGTGTGCAACCAATGAGACTGGTCGAATGAGATTCCAATATCAGATGGAGGATATATCTCAACGCCTACGTGAGGATAGTAGGAGGATCTTGAATTTCCCCCTACTGTGTGCATGATTAAGAAGGAAATGGAGGTGAGGCTTAAAAAGAGGGGGGGGGAACCATATATTTTTTATTTTTAATGAGCCTCATAGGTTGTAAAACCATGTGACTATTGTTAAGCCTCCACTAACTATGATCCATAACCCACACAGTTTGGTCACATAGTTTTATATAACCATGCACCAACCATGATGTTCTACTAGTTATGAGGTAATAAGGGTGTACGCTTTGCATATAGTTTGGTCAACCAATTTTCATCCCATGCAAGTCACCCCATGCCATCCACATACAATAGAAATCACCTCCTAATCCCTAACACAGGTAAGTCAACTCATTATCCTCCAAAATTGGGCCCACATGGGTTACCCCCACTATTAAAATAACTATGCACCAACCTTGCGACTCATGATGACTTTCAAAAACCAAATCCTTTGGATCCCGATTCCTCCAAAACTCAACCAAACTCTCAAGAAATATCATGATACATAATACCCAGCAAAAAAAAATACTTTCAAGTATTCCAGTGCTCATATTAATATTTTGATACTTGGATTAGAGAATGGAATGTTCACTAAACTATAAAATTCATATTCACTCAAAAAAAATCATCTAGACAAAAAAATGGGATGAAATAATCTCCCCATCTTATAACATTTCATCACAAAGAATTTTTGGGGAAATGATGAAAGGATTACTTGACCTACCCAATTTATGTTAATTTTTTGAAGAATTATTTTTTATTTCCATATGGCCAATCAAATTTCAAGAATAACTTATTATTATGGTATATAAGATACTAAAAATTGATCTAATGATCGCATTCCATGATCACCCCTAATAAGATGCTTAACTAACCCTGTCTAACATGTTAAATGATTACTTAATGGTCTCCAAAATTAAAAATACCATTGAACTTACAATCATGGTTATATCATTTAACAAATAATTATTTTCCACAATGATCCACACCATAATATTTTCATATCATATCATTCTCTAATAATTATAATAAGTCTCATGGAATGATTTTCTTAGCTTGGTATCTCTATTAAAGTAGATTACATAATACTGTCCTCATTTAATTGAAATGGTTAAATTGCAATCAAGAAAGATAAAACTGTTCATTAATGATTTCTTTTAAATTCCATACTGAAATTTTTATCACACCCATATTAAACATATGGTGTACCTGAAATGTTTCCTCACATGATGGATTTATTGAATTATGAAGAAATAATGATAATCCCCTTCCAACCGACTATTCTAAAAAAATTCCTCTTAGTCAGGTGGTGTATCACAACCCAAAACATGATACATTTTATCTAGGAAAGACAATTTTTTTGACCATATCAAATGAAGCCTATAACTAGACTATAGTCATGTATCCTAGAAAAACCATCACCTACACATTTAAGATGTCGTGCCTCAGCACAAATATGGGTGTATACCTGATATACTATACATAGATTTTCATCCTTAGAACATCTCATTAATGCCTGACTGGAAAACCAATGTAAACCTTAGAATCCTAAACTAGAGTCTAAGGTGATTATCCAAGGTAGTAAATACTCTGAATTTACATGTGGTACATCAATACGCAGATGAAACATCGACACATCTGAACATGGGCTGAGACCACAAATGTCAATTCAAATAGTTTGCTATTTTATGTGAGACCATCCATGGAGGTAATTCAAGGAAACATAAGTTTCACTCATGACTAACCATGATTCTATAAACAACAATTACACATAATTGTAACCCACAATGAGAACATTTATTAAAATAAAAGCCATTTAAACAATACCTCAGCATATAAATGATGCATTCCTATGGTATCTCGAATGATATCAAGATAGGGTACATGATCATCACTAAGATAGTAGTAAAAAAGGTGATATCATTAATTAACAAGAATATATAGGAAACTTCAATTATATTAATTGGTCGGTATAATTCTTAATCAACCATATCCACTAAATTAAGTAATCAGTCGAACCAAAACTGGTCGATTTCCATTAAGAGAGTTTTGATGATCCAACCTATGTGTCATCATTAAATAACCATGATATCCTTAAATCATAAGTAAATTATATTATCACCCAATCCTAACCACCACATTCCCCCCGTGTAATTGTTTCTTAATAGGTTGCATAAACCCCCAACCACATCATTTCTGTGTTTTCCTGCAACTATCGACACTTTTTCCATGCATACAGGGCTTAGGGGAATTTAAAAATCGTACTTCCCTTATCAAAATGGTTTTCTAGGGTTGTGTTCCTTCAACATGGAATTAAACACCTTTTCCAGCATTCTATGTGATGCTCCCTACAATAAAAGTATCCTTATTGTATAATTTACTCAAAAAAAGAAAGCATCCCCCGGTACACAATCTATCAACCAATGTAGTGGGTCCTAGAGCTATAGAAGATGCTTTAAATAGTGTCAAACTAAAATGAGAGATATACTAGATTCTTACAAGTGCAATGAAATAGGTTTATTTTTGACGTAAGTGTAAAGACCTCCCTATTTATCCATCATCGAATAGGGGGAATAGGGGTCACACTACCCACTAAGTGAAACACCATTCCATAGCCATGTCAGACCCGCTGAAACTGATCATTTCTCAAAATGGATTCCTGTAACAAGGGTCATCTTATCAAATGTCCACCTATTAAGACAAATATGTCATTTTACAAACTTATAGTCTTACATAAGGCAAGTGGAACCTGAATAGTACCACACTTCAAAAATCAAATCTGAGAAATTAGCAATCCTTTAATGTTCTAAGGTCCCTAACTACATCGACATAGCAAATGAATAATTCATAAACAATTGACCCTAACAATATGTCAAAACTAAATAGTCACTAGGCCTAACCAATTATCAAATTAGTTAAAATAATCATACAATAAATGTTCATGTTCCTATTCTAAGGAAAACTAAAAGAACATTTATTCTACCCTTAAAAGAGGGTTAAAGATAAAACACCACCTTACAGTCATCATTTAAGAAATTTAATTGATTTGTATTTAATTTATAAACATTAAGAGTTTCAATTAATACATCAAATACCATTTATATGGAAATTTTTTTATCACATTATTTTTGCAATTCGCTTTATAAACCCCACTTTAAAAATCATTTTTTATTTATCTAGGTGGTTCTTGAAAAAATGATTTGTTAATGTGAATTTAAAAAAAATAAATATAAAAAAACACCCTTTAGGTTTTAATTATAATTTTAATTCACTAACAACTCTTCTATGTATTGTTCAAAAGAATACAATATGAAATTTATTAATTAAAGAGTGGATTATTCAAGTAATATTCCTCTATACGTTTATATGTTACACTATATAAGATGTTATAGAATCTTTAATTAACCATCCCTATAGGACATGAATATACCCCCATGGAGTTAATTACTACTTCAAAAGAAATAATGAAAACTACAATGGACCCATTAAACCATTATGGGTTCATCTAATTGTAACCCAAATCATTTTAAATCAATAAAATTCTAAAAGAACCTTAGTGGGTTCTTCACACAATCATAACAAGATAAGGTTGGCCTAATTGGGCCAAGAGAAGTGTATGATAAATGATGAAATTATTTATTTATTTTTTATGGTTTAGTAGATTTTACTTCTATAAAATAGTATCATGGAAAACCAAGTTCATATACAATGGTATGATTATATTGCCACCATTTATCAATTTATAATGAGCTCATACAATTTATATATTGCAAATTGGATCCCATTTGATTGAAACAAATATTTTTTAGCCCATGAAACCAATATTTAATGGATAAAACAAGTATTTTTTGGATAGTTTTAGTTCCCCCATCAATCTATACGAGAAAATTCCATTTAGGATGATACTGAAACTTTAATAACCAATTGTATATCAATATTATATCCATACATTTGATCACAAGTTGTAAATATAGGGATTCATATAAATTTATTTCTTAATAGTGGTTAGGAGATAGAAAATCTAAATAAATCATAGAAGCATGGAATAGAACTCAAGTAACATACTAGTATATTATATTATCTATGAATGTAACCTACATGGCATGGAATATAAAGGTAATCTATTTCATTATGTATTTATAATGATGTGTGTAATGTAACTTCCTTCCATACTGAGCTATGGGTAAAATTATATAAACCGCATAGATATGGAATAGAATAAGGAACTTCATTCACTCAAGGTGAAATAATAACAAACTATATAAATTCATATAACAAATAAAAATTATATTCTTGACCACTTGGACTTTTCCCCATGTGTGGGGTGACCACTCCCAGACATTGTTTTTTACAAATTATAGACACATTTCTAGTATCCTATCAAGAAGTTAAAAAATAGTAAAATAAAATAAAATAATACCCCAGAACCACTTGTAAAATCACAAACTAGCAGCCACATGGATCATCTCCCTAAGTCAGTTTTCCAGTAGGGCTCAAGCCCCCCTATATGCCAGAGGTTGTTGACTAGTAGTGAGAATGTAATGATGGTATGATGGAGAGAACATACCCTTATTAAAAGTGTTACCAATTAGTATAAAAAATATAAATCAATTGATAGTGATAAAAATTATAAATTCAAGGCCATGGGAAATTATAGTAATAGACCAATGGGGTGGCCAACACCAAATATAAAATCATCAATTCATGTCAGATAAACTATGTTTCTAAAGCAGGAAACAAATAGCAGGAAATGAAGTAAATTATAATAAATTAATAATTAAAATAAATAAAAACCTCAATGGATATATCCACAAGAATCCTGAGCTCCATATGTATTATGAGATTTGGTATTGCAGGTATAATAACGAAAACAGAAGAAAAATATAAATAACCAGGTCCTACAAACATGCGGTCTATTCAGGAACCAAAGTTAAATGGTAGACTAAACAGTGTGATAAATTTTACTTTTTGGCCACCACTAATAGTGTGTGAATGAATCATTTTTTAGAATATAAAATAAATTATTGTGCATGTATGGTAGGTAAATTAGTAAATAAATAAAAGTAAAAAATCATACTCATGTTCATTAGAGAAACCCAACTGACCACACTTACATTGGCCTAAGCTAGAATATCTCAAACCATTGTCTACATGTAAAGATAAAATATATAGGAAAATAGTAAAATATAGGTACATTTATATATTTTTCTGGTGAGTGCACATGGGGTCATAGTTACATCATCATACATATTGAATGAAAACATGGACCGAAGCCAATCATGTTCTTTGTCTTAGTGGAAATATAATTAAACATAAAAAAATAGAATTCCATAGATCTCTAAAAAATTGGCATTGAAGTTCTTAATCAAAATGAATCATGGGACCATACAGGGAAATCCATAAAGTGGAAACAGAAGTGTCCAACTAGGAGAACAGGAAATACTCATAGCCATAAGTGACCATCCAAGGTTATCCATAAAGAGTAAACCCAAGTATCACACTTGGTATAGGAAAAATTAATTACCCACTATGAAATCCCCTAGTAAAACACATATGGGTTGGATTATTTCTCTTGGAATGGTATTTCATTATTTCTTACTAAGCACATCCATGGTATTCTACTAGAGGTCTAGTTATCTTTCTTAGTTATACGAAGATATCCTCCTACAGATCCTGTTCAATGTGTTTTATAATATAAATCTTATATCACTCCTGAGGTAATATTATTAAGGTAACATGTGAGAACATCCTTGTATTTAGGTAAATAGGTTATCTATGTATCACCCAAGGTACATACAATCTATAATATCATATGATCGCATCCAAGGTACTCTGTAAAAAGGAACCCATGTATCACTGAAAGTGTAATACAATTTAAGTGATTATTTATTTTTTATACAAAAGTAAAGGACATATATATAATAATTCCACATCATGAGTCCTATATAAAACAATAGGGACACACCCATTTAAAATTTCATTTATAAAATAAACATACAAATACATGAGCATTCCATACACAATTTCAATTATATGATAATGAATAAGTCCATGTTTGTAAACATGCCACAACATAATTCATAAAATAATATTTAAATGTAGATGTATGAAGACAATTCATATACAAATTTAAATATACATAAAGAGTTTCCTCACCCGATTCATATGAAATTTAGGAGTCCGTGGAAAAGATAATTCGATTTACCTATTTTTAAACACAATCATTCAATTAATAATTCAATTTCTAGTTGATATGGTGACTATGTAATACTAAATTCTATGATATAGATATATATTCAAGTTTTGACAAATGTGATGAGTCCAGTCATATGAGTGAAACACCCAAAATAGGTGATTCAAGTTAATGGGTTCATCCTCTAATGGTTCACATTGATTCAGAATTGATATTTGAAATTAGAACATTAGGTTTTACATATTTAGTTCCATAAATAAAGGAAAATTCATCGAGAACATAGAGTTTAATGCAATGATGTATTTTATAATTTGAAAAAATATTTGGGAATGATCGATAGACCACCTACCTTATACCAAGGATACTTCACTCCTCTAATATTGTGTCTTCAATTGATCATGTTCAAGATAAATCAAATAAACTAACCCAAACCATGAAAATATAGAGAATTATTGTTTATAAATTTAGCACTAACAATGGTAATGAAAACATTGAATGGGGAAAGTGTAATTTTGCATTTACTGGTACACATCCCATGAGACCGAAGATAAGAAATTATGACAACATATGGTGGAGATCAATCAACACCCATGAGAGGATAGTTGGAGGAGCTCAAGAACCCTCTAGCGTGTGTGGTGCAATAGGAAAGAGAGGAGGTAATTTTAATGACAATGAGGTAAAACCATATTTTAGAACTTTCTAATAATTGGTATGATTTGGAATCATGTATTTTATAGCCATGAACCCATAATGATGCCTAGTTTTATGAGGATCCACATTCCACAAGTTTAGGTTTGAGGGATTGATGTAATCATACACGAACCTTCATTACTAGTAGTTATGCATCACTAAGGGTGCATTATTGTGGCATGGATTGGTCAAACTATGATTGACCTATGTGATTCACCCCATTCCCACATGCACTGAGCTGCATGACCTCCAGAACCCTTTCACAATTTAGAAAAGCCACGCTCATAAAGAATTAGGACCCCACAGTTGACCTTAATGGTTAATCTAACTAGGTCTCTCATGAAACATTACAAAAACTAGATCTTCTATATCCTGATTACTCAATAAATCAACTGAACTCCTAGGAATCCTCTAAAGACTTAACCCTCATGAAAAAACAACACTTTAAATTTTTATAGTTCTCATATTTTTATTTTGATTCATGGTTTAACGAATAGTCTTAACCCCAAATGGTAAAATTTAAATTCCAGTGAAATATATCATCCCATCCAAAAATGTGGGATACTACTTGTATAGAGACACCTTCCTCCTGATTTTAGGTATAATAAATCATCTTCAAAAATATATACCATGGATGATTATATTGGATCCCCATGATCATATATCGATAATAAAAACATCAATAGTCTATCAAACCTCTTAGGTTATACATACATGGATCCCTTGGGTTCCCCCAAATGATAGTTGAAGATATCTAGTTAGTAGCTATGATGAAATGAGAAAACAAGATTAAGAAAAAAATTGAACTTAATGAGATTCAATATGGACATAGGCAACTAACCATGAATCCCATGGAAAAAGTATCTATAGCACTAGGGAAGGATTAGGTCATTCCAAAAAAAGATCAATGGATTATTATTCATAAAACAAACAAGGTAAAAGCATTAAAAACTGACATTTTTACATCTTCATTTTTATTGCTAGGTTATGGAAAATAATTATAAAAAATGTACACCAACCATGTGTGACTATTGTCTCGTGCAACATAGCTTCCTATGAATAACCAACCATGTGTGACTATTGGGGGAAAATTCATGAATTTCCTAAAAATGTAATTCCATTTATTATTTATTATTATTGGGTCCTAGAATAATGGTTTATGTTTTAATTCATCTCTTATAACCATCTTCATAATAAGGCTTCACTAGTCACAGTTCTGGAAAAGAAACAAAAACTGTTCAGAATATAAGACATTTCATTCAAGGTAGGCCTTCTTGAAAAAATGCATGGATATCCTGATAATCGGTTCATCTAGGGTTTCTATAATAGTTTTACCATAGTGATTAAAATTTCTATATCTATCCAAAATTTATCTGTGAAGATTATTTTCGAAAATTTCTGCTGTTGTATTTACATTATGTATGAAAAGTGTTATGAAAATGAGAAAGATCTCCTTCTACATGAGTTGGAAAATATAAATCTATATGATTCATCCAACATGCATGAAGGTGAATTCAACACCATCATGAAGGTGTTACAGAATAAGGGAGGATGGGTCTACCAGAGTAAGGAAAATCTTGTGTTCAAGGGTTTTTTTTGAATGTAATAATACATTGGATGAGGGTTACATTGGGGATAATTTCATATTGGTGTAATAATCATAGCGGACAAAATCATACATAGTTCAATTTAGATTACTTTTTGTATAAAATTAATTCCATTTAATAATTCCTTGATTCTTAATTATATCACATGGTTCAAGCATTATCGGATCATCCCCCACTACTCATTTGCCTACGTGATATGAGTTCTTACAATAATCATTTTTGTAATATTGGATGTGGGTATAAAACCAAAGTTATCATCAATTAGTATTTGCTTCATGGGATAAATTAATGATTAAAGGATAATTGGTTTAGTTTCATAAAAAAAATTGATGGATAAAGGGGGACCACTGTTCATGGGAGTCCAACAAGCCTTGCCACTTTTGGGATATCGACAGACATAAGGAAAATATTAAATTGGATGAGGTGGGTATTGAATGTACATTAGATGATGAAAATTTTACAAACATGGATAGCATGGATAATCACCTTTTTGATGTGATTCTTGAAAAAGAACAAGCAATAAGGGGGAATCTTGAGAGGCTTGGATTAATGAGGGGGATACAAATACATACTTTTTTCGGGATTGTTCTGGGAAAGGAAACATAACAATACACCAAACATTTTTCTTGAGGATGGTTCCTTCACCAATGATCCACATGTGGTTTGATGTATGGAATCATCTTAATTTTGTTCCCTAATTATTGATGTTATCCATTTCACGTAGGAAAGATACCCTATAGTACATTTTGATCTTTTTGATATAATTCCTAAAATTGTTTAACCAGGTATTAATTGTTTGATAAATATTACTCGAGATCAGGGTGAGGTCTCAAATCTATTATACCCCAAAAACTATATATTCCTCTATAACTGGTCGATTTTTGGGAGACTTCTATATTTATTCATGGGAAATCATAGAAATTGAACTTGTGGATATCATCCAAGATTTTTTCTGGGTAGGAATCTTTCCTAGACTGGTCTGTTCACCCACATTAATACAAAAATAAGAATATGAATACATCATCTCTCTCAATTAGTTACCAGAAATTCATATATTCATCTTCCCATATATATTCATTTCATTAGTTATCAACAAAAGTATCTACATGCATCTTTAGAAATGGTTCCTTGAAGAATAGAAAGTCTTCATTTTTAGAAGGTCTAACAATGTTTCCACTACTGTAGTACATTAAATGATTGGTGATGTAAATAATATATTATCTGGTTATAACATTTCAATGAATATTAATATTGTAAAATCATATGATATGATGGAGTGGAGTTCTATTATCTGAGTCATGAGTTGTATGGGGTTCTCTAAATATGTGGTTGAACTGTTCTTCAGGTGCATTAGTTCCCCTGGATTTATATTATATTTTTAGAGAAAAGATATCGATTCATAAACTTAGTTTAAGGAACCAGCCTTAAACATTTCTTAATCTTGAGTTATTACAAGATTACACATTGAGGATCTTTTAAACATTATTCTTTTAGAGAATTATATTATAAATCATGCATTACATTCCAAATTTAAACAAAGTGGTCACATTGAAGACAATATTCACTTTTCCCATCAAAGGAAACATATCTAAAACAAAACATGTATTCTTTCATGACACTTCCTTGACACTATCATCACATAATGTACCTTCCCTTGTCCTATGAAAAACATTTAAAAAACCCGGGATTATTATAAAAAGCTCAATAAGGGATATAAAAGTAATAAATGAAAACATTATTCCATGTATACATAATAATGAATGAAATCATACTTTACTCATAAAACATAAGAGCTTTAACATTCCTGATCAAGTCATGAATAAATCATAGAAATAATAAGACATAAAGATAACTTAAGGCATTCATAATATTCTTACATAGGGAGTAACCCTCATGGTTACGTTTGGAATACCCATCAAAGTATATTCCCTAAATCTCTTTGGAGAAACCTTAGAGGTTAACCCCTTCATGTTACCCAATAAATTGGAGAGCTATCATGGGCTCACCCCCTTAGTTTATCACTAAACCGCCCATCATCATAAACAATGCCCAAGAACCATAACATAATCGTATCACATAAAACTGGAATAAAGGAAACATAACATTTCCACATTCCAATCAAAATATATCAATATTGAACATCGATATAATAAAAACATTATGAAACACATTTTCAATACCAAGATAAAATAAAACTAAAACTTGGTATTTATTTTTCATTTTAAAAAAGTTATGGCTTGTAGAGGAAGCCAAAACTAAAATAATTGTCACGGCGGTAGAGAAGTTTTTGTCGCCGCATTCGTTCGAAAAATACAACCCCTTTTGTCATTTAGTAAAACGATTCGTATAAAAAATATCCATTTCAATAAACGTGAAAGTCAAAAGGGTATATACACCGTATAAAAGAAAGTTGTGTATAAAACAAAATATGACTCAATGAAAGGAGATTGAGATGAAGTCTCATACCTCGTGTCCAACTTGACTCAATCATTCTTTAATTTCCTGAATAAATAACTCAAGTTAATTTAAACTTTCTTAAGAACCTTTTTAAAGTTCATTATTCCTTTTATATCATTTATTACTATTTTATGAACATTGTGTAATTACTAAAGTTAATAACGATTGTTTTGTCGATCTTTGTTACGTGAGACAGAAATAAACTTCTTATAATTACATGTTGTTAATGTGGTAAAATATCTATTATATCCAGAATTATATTCATGATATAGATATAATATATATAATATATATCCATTATATACATGCATTTATAATATTACATAACATTTAGAGGTAAGAAAAGAAATGCACCATTCATGGAGACGGTAAGTCGTACGTACGCATGAACTCTACTTTCATTTCTATTTCGTATTTAATGGAGTGAAATCATAATTATATAAAGTTATATTATAATTCTAGTATAATATGATATATAACATCATAAAATCCATCCTTTATATTTCCATTATATGGCATTAACGAATCAAATCACTTTGATGGGGCAGAAGTCCACACATCCTAAAATGAAGATAACGTGTTTACCCATAGTGGAAACCATAAAGATATGCCATAAATGAAATGTACAGAATCATAATGGAAACATAAAAAACTATATATCATATATAAATAGAGTGACATATTAATTGCCACCATGAAAGGTGTTAAACGAATATTGATCAATCATCGTTTCGTGAGGCAGAAATCCGTTATCCACAGAAACAGTATGTTCATTAACCATCAAACGAAGTTGTGTATAATTGTAACTCAAATAATTCTCATAAAAACATCATAGTATATTTAACATACAGGTTTTGTTACAAAAGAAATGAATAAAAAACGTTTAGTTGGTTGGAGAAGAAAATAAAACAAAAGAACACAAGTGAAGACATTACCATAAAATCGGGTAACTCTTCTTGGATTGAACTAAAAGGGTTTCTTGAAGAGATTTCTGCCTACGTTAATGATTCTATGATGAATAGAGGGATGTGGAGAGATAATATGGGCAGATCTTTGTTAAGCCAATGGCTTGAGAGTTGTGGGTGTGGAGGTAGAGGTGGGGGCCTTTTATAAGAGGGAGGAGGGGCACTCTTGGAATGTCAAGAAATGTTAATTTATATTAAAATTATTTTAGGATTATAAAGGTCCTGCATTGATATATTTAGAGGATAAGGTGATAAGGGATCGAAATATAATCATCAAATATGTTTTTGACAAATGTACGTTTTAGAATTTACATTATCATTCCATTTTATTTAAATCGTTCATTAATGAGGTAATCACTACATCATCATGGTTTCATAAAACATTTAATTTATTTAATGTATAAAAATTATAAACATAATACTATGATGTAGTAAATAATTTTATATTTTAATTGACTATTTATAGTCCATGATATCATTTATGTAGACAAAATTAAAATTGTTTTACTTAGGTGTTACATACTTTTTTATATTTAACTTTATTTAAAAATAAAAAGATAAAAATTCACTATCACACAAATGTGATTCCATGGGGTCCTAATGATTGTAACAAGGAAACCCATGGTCAGCCATGAAACAACCAGTAGAATTTGGACACATTTTGGGGTCATTTTTTTTATTATGATATTATTTTATTTCCCTTAACTACCCGATTACTACATAATCATTATAATTAAAGATAATTACTGTCGTTATTATTCATAATGTCAAAACAAAGTGCTAATTACATAATTTGGAGCTTCTGATTCCAAATATTGAATCCATTTTATCAAATTCGAAAAAATAGAAATTGAAATAGTTAATTTAAAAATAATTCCCATTTTCAAAACAAATAGCGGGTTTTTTAGAGACAATATCTATGAAAAGATTGGCACTTGTTTATGCCCAATTCCAAAGTGAAATAAATCTTAATGACCTCCATTGGTTTAAATGGTAAAAAAATATTATAATTACACTTTAAATCTAATTATAAAGATAATCTATCCATATAATTAAATTAGATGAAAAAGCAGTTTTGAAGTGAAATGCAGTATTTTTTCACTATTCATTAAAAAAAATGAACATTGTCAAAAAATACCAAATTATTTTCCAAAATATATTTCAATGTACCATTTCTAATTAATAATTTTATTTTGAAAAAAAGAGCTTATAAAAGTTTCAAAATTTTGATTTAAAAATGGTTTGCCATCAAAATGTGGTCAAACAATCTTTTAAAAATATTAGAGAATTTTATGCTTAAGATTGGATTTATTCTCATTTTAAGCCTCTTAAAACACAATATAATTAATAAATAGAAATATATATGAAAATACATAATTCCTTACTTGGTATTTTTCATCCTTCCCCCCTTTATAAAATTGTGGCCTCGCAATTTATTTACATATATAATAAGTTGGGGTATTTATCACTCATTTCATTTTCAGATTCCCATGTTGCCTCTTCAATCGTGTGGTTTTCCCAGAAAAGCTTTACTTGATGAATCAACATATTCTGCAACATCTGCCCCCTATAGTCAGGAATCTAGACATGTTGTTCCTTATAAGATAGGTTCTCTTCAAACTGAATGACCTCTGGACTCAAAACATGAGATAGATCTGGCATGAACTTCCTTAACATTGAAACATGAAAAACATTGTGTACCTGAGATAAACTTGGATTTAAAGCCACTATGTATGAATCTGATCAAAATCTCTACAGAATTTTATATTTTCCAATGAACCTTGGACTCATCTTTCCTTTCTTACTAAATCGCATCACACTTTTCCAAAGTGAAACTTTGTGGAAAACCTGATCACCTACCTCAAAAGAGAGATCCTTCCTCCTATTGTCTATATAACTTTTCTGCGTGCTCTATGCTGTTCTCATGTGTCTCTGTATCAGCTGAACTTTTTTATCCAATTATTCTACCAATTCTGGTCCCATCAACATCCTTTCACCCACTTCATCCCAAAAAGCTGGAGTTCGACACCGCTTCCCATATAATGCCTCAAATGGTGCCATCTGTATACTAGAATAAAAAGTGTTATTATAAGAAAACTCAACAAAATAAAGATTGTGTTCCCACCATCCCTGATAATTAATCGAACAACCACAAATTATATCCTCCAATGTATGAATTTTTCATTCTGTCTGCCCATCTGATTGAGAATGAAAAGCTGTACAAAAATTTAATTCTGTACCCAATGACTTCTGAATGCCTTTCCAAAAGTTAGAAGTAAACCTGGGATCATGATCAGATATAATGGAGAGGGGAACTCCATATTACCAGAATATCTCTTTAAGATACAAACGATAAAGTTGATCTTGGAAAAAAGTATCTCATATAGCAAGGAAATGAGCAGATTTAGTCAATCTATCAACAATAACCCAGATTGCATTATTACCTCGAGGTGTCTTCGACAATCCCACAACAAAGTCCATGGATATATTCTCCCATTTCCACTATTGTACTGGTAGAGGTTGAATCATCCCTTTCGGTAACTACTGCTCTACATTAACCTGTTGACAATTCAAACACTTCACAGTAAAATCAGAAATATATCTTTTCATTCAATCCCACCAGTCGTACTCTCGAAGATCTCTATACATCTTAGTACTTCCTAGATGAACTAAAAACGGAGAACTATGAGCATCACATAACAACTCTCTCTTCAACTATGAATCAAATTTCACACACAATCTCTTCCCTAATCTCAAACCACAATCATTATCAATGTTAAATTCAGGCAACTTATCCTTCTGAACAAGCTCTACCTTTTTCTGCAACTCAATATCTTGCTTCTGTGCTTGCTTAATTATGTCTGATAGATAAGATTTCACTAATACCAGAAACAAAATAGAAGAACATCATGCACCAAAAACTTCCATGCCAAATTTCATCAAATCCTTGACCAAATGTTCACGTTACAAAGGTAACATGGTTAATGAACCATTACATTTTCGACTCAAAGCATCAGCCACATTATTTTCTTCTCCCAGATGGTAGTGAATTGTACAATCATAATCCTCGATTAATTCTAGCCACCTCCATTGTCTCATGTTCAATTCATTTAGAGTGAATATATACTTTAAACTTTTTTTATAAGTATATATTTCACACTTTACACCATACAAATGATGCCTCAAAATTTTTAAGGCGAAATCAATAGCAGCTAATTCCAAATTATGTGTTGGGTAATTTACCTCACGATTTTTCAACTGACGTGAAGCATAAGCAATTACCTGATCATTCTGCATTAGGAAACAACCATGTCCTTTCAATGAAGAATCACTGTAGATAACAAACTCACCATTCCTAGAAGTTAGAGCCCACACTGGAGAATTCACCAATCATCATTTCAATTCTTGAAAACAATCATCACATTCTTTTGTCCAGATAAATTAAACACCCTTCCGAGTTAGCTTAGTCATTGGACTAGATAACCGTGAAAAATTTCTAACAAAACCATGGTAATAGCCTACCAAACCATGAAAATAATGAATCTAATTTACATTTGTGGGTCTTGTACATTCTTCAACAACCTTTGTTTTTGCAGGATGGACAGTTATTCTATCTTTAGAAACAATGTTACCAAGTAAAGAAATTTGTTGCAACCAATACTCACACTTTCTGAATTTCCCATAAAATTCTTTTTCTTTTATGGTTTTCAAAATAACCCTTAAATTTCTCTCATGATCCTCTTTACTTTTAGAAAACAACAAAATATCATCAATGAAAACAACCACAAAATTATCCAAGATCTCATGATAAATTCTATTTATAAGGTCAATTAATATAGAAGGTGCATTGGTTGGGCCAAAAGGCATTACTACAAATTCATAATGGCCATATCGTGTACGAAACGTGGTCTTCGTAATGTCTGCTTACTTTACCTTCAACTGATGGTACCCCGATCTCAGGCCAATATCTGAAAAATAAAGAGCTCCCTAGGGCTGATCAAACAAATCATCGATTTGAGACAATGGATATTTGTTCTTAACAGTGATGTTATTCAAGGCTCTATAATCAATGAAAAATCTTATAGAACCATCATTATTTTTACAAAATAAGATAGGGGACCCCCATGGTGATGTGATAGGTCAAATGAAACCTTTTTCTAATAAATCTTGTAATTTCACCTTCAACTCTAAAAGTTCAATTTGAGCCATTCGATAAAGGGTTTTTGAAATTGGCATAGCATCAAGAACTAAGTCAACAGTAAATTCAACTTCCTAATCTGGTATTATTTCAGGCAACTCATCAGGAAAAACATCAGAATACTCATTTACCACTGGAACATCATTAATCTAAATGGTTCTTTTGTTTTCAGAAATATGTGCAAGGTAACATTCATTTCCATCTTTTACATGTTTCTCAGCCTCTTAATATGTTTTCAATAGTGAGGGTTCATTCTTGTACACAAACAGAGAGTCTTTCGAAAAAAATGTTGTTAGCTCTACAATCAATCTTAGCATGGTAAATAGAGAGCCAATCTGTACCCATGATAACATCAAACTCCACTAGAGGTAAAACAATAAGGTTTGAATGTAGGTACATTCCACAGATAAGGATAAAAAGACTCTTATAAATTCTTTTTGCCTCAAAATTTCCCCCAGGTGTTTTTTCTACAAGTTTAGGAGTCATTTATGGAGATGGAATTACCAATTTAGTAGAAATTTCTTCAAAGATGAAGGAATTTGTAGACCCTGAATCAAACAACACACTGGCATAATCTAAAATAACATACAATGTACCTGATACCACTTCATTTGCTGGCCCAACATCTACTGAAGTAGTTTCAAAGGATTTCACCACTAATTTTTTCTTGTAGTCTGACTGCTTCCCATAATTTGAGCTCTTTGTCGGACACTAGTTTGCATAATGACCCATGTGATTGAACTTGAAACATTTCACTAACTGAAATCAAACTTGGTCTTACCATCACCCTAATCTTTTTCACTGAAATCAAGAGACTCATGTCCCGTCTTACCACATTGGTAGCACTTTCCAGAATTCATAAGACATTCACCATCATGTCTTTTACCACATTTATCACAAACTGGAAACATAGTTTTCTTACCATCAGACCTTTTTGAAGAATTCTCCCCTTTCTCCTGCCACCTCGGTCTCTTCTTCTTTTGGTTGTTATAGAATACTTGATCATCGAAAAACTCCATTTACAACTTCTCAGCACATCGAACAAGATTTAAATAACTCTTGAACTTGCGAGAAGCTAATGCCCTTAGATATTTTGGCTTTAATCCTGGGTGAAAATGATTGATTTTACTATGAAGGTCTCGAATAAAATTTGGATCATACCTTTCCAATTGAGTAAAACATTCTTCATAATAATCCACTGAGTCATCCCCTTTCCTCAATTCCATGAATTGTTTTTCCATCCTAAGTCGAACAACTTTATGAAAATACTTTTCAAGAAACATACCTTTGAATTCATCCCAGTCAAGGGCATCAACCTAATCAGCATCCCTGATATATTTAACCATTGACCACCACTGATCTTCTTAACCCTCCAAACGGTAAATTTCTAGAGTAACCTATTGATTGTCTAAACACCCCATGTCATCAATAATCTTCTCTAGGGATTTAATGCACCCTTCAGCTAGCATAGTGTTAGATGATCCACTAAATGATGGGGGATGATGCCTCATGAAATGTTCCACCACTGACATGTTCCTCTGCGGTTGATCTGGCTGATCTTGTGCATGGATACCACCACCATTTATCGCTTGAGTCAAATGCGCCATTACTGCAACAAACTTTTCAGTTCCAATTTCAACCATCTCAAGATGCTGATTCGGAAGGTCATTTCCTTCGGTATGCCTTCCTAGCACTGCTTCCCTATTTCATCTGTGGAAAACCATTATTAACAAACATGCCTTAGATGAAGAAACATGGTAATATACAAATGCTATATCATTTTCAATTTGACCAAAAAAAATATTTTTGGATAATCATTGAATAGAATTATAACACCTAAATTTATCTAAACTGGCCTCTGATATCAACTATAAGGTCACAACATTAAACATTACTCAATCTTGAGCAATTATATGTTTACACCTTGAGTATCTTTTCAGGTTTAGTGTTTTAGAGAATTAGATCATAAATCAAGCATTACATTCCACATTTAAACAAAGTGGTTACATTACAGACATTATTCACTTTTCCCCTCAATGTAAACATATTTAAAACAAAACATCGATTCTTTCATGACACTTCCTTGACACTATCATCACATCTTGTACATTTCCCTTGTCCTGTGAAAAAAATTTCAAAAACATGGGATGAGAATAAAAATCTCAGTAAGGGATATAAAAGTACGAAATGAAAACATTAGTCCATGTATACATAAGAATTAATGAAATCATACTTTATTCATAAAACATAATAACATTAACATTCCTCATCAAATCACAAATAAATCATAGAAATCATAGGACATAATGGTAACTTGAGTCATTCATAACATTATTACGCAGGGAGTAACCCTCATGGTTACATTTGGAATACCCATCACAGTATATTCCGTAAATCTCTACAGAGAAACCTTAGCGTTTAACCCCTTCATGTTACCCAATTCATTAGAGAGATATCACGGGCTCACCCGACCTTAGTTTATCACAGAACCACTCATCTTCATAAAAAATTCCCAAGAACCATAACATAATTGTATCAGATGAAACATGAATAAAGGAAACATAACATTTCCACATTTAAATCACAACATAACAATACAAAAAATTGATATGATAAAATCATTATCAAAACCATTTTCAATACCAAAATAAAAGATAATTAAAACAAGGTATTTATTTTTCATTTAAAAAAAGTTAAGGCTTGTAGAGGAAGCTGAAACTCAAATAATGGTCACGACGGCGGAGAAGTCATTGTCGCCGCATACGTACGACAAAAACATTCATTTTTGTCATTTAGAAAAACCATTCGTATAAAAAAGATTCCTTTTGAAAAAACGTGAAAGTAAAATGAGTTTATACACTATATAATATAATGTTGTGTATAAAACAAAATATGTCTCAATGAAAGGAGATCGAGATGAAGTCCCATACCTCGTGTCCAACTTGACTCGACTGTTCTTTAATCTCCTGAATAATAAACTAAAGTTATTTTATAATTTCCTAGTAACCTTTTTAAAGTTCATTACTCTTTTTATATCACTTATTACCATTTTATGAACATTTTGTATTTACTTAATTTAATAACGGTTGTTTTGTCGATATTTGGTACGTGAGACAAAAATAAACTTCTTATAATTACTAGATGTTCATGTGGTAAAATATCCATTATATCCAAAATTATATGCATGATATAGATATCCTATATATCCTATATATCCATTATATACATGAATTTATAATATTACATAACATTTATAGGTAAAAATGAAATGCACCGTTCATGGAGACGGTAAGCCGTACGTACGCATGAATGATACTTTCATTTCTATTTCATATTTAATTGTGTGAAATCATAATGATATAAATGTACATTATAATTCCAGTATAATATAATATATATAATCATATACAACATACTTTATATGTCCCACATATGGAATGAACAAATCAAATCACTTTGAGGGGGCGGTAGTCCGCACTTCCTAAAATGAAGATATCGCATTTACCCATAATGGAAACCATAAAGGTATTCCAGAAATGAAAAGTACAGAAGCATAAGGAAACATAAACATAATATATGTCGTATATAAATATAGTGACATCTTAATTTCCACCATTAATGGTGTTAAAATAATATTGAACATTCATCATTTCGTGAGGCAAAAATTCTCCATCCACAGAAACAGTATGTTCTTTAACCATTAGACGAAGGTGTGTATAATAATAGCTCGAATACATCTCATGAAAAAATCCTAGTATATTGAAGATACTTGATTTGTTACAAAAGAAAGGAATACAATTAGTTTAGTGGGTTGGAGAAGAAAAATTATACAAAAGAACACAAGTGAAGACATTACCTTTAAATCGGGTAACTCCTCTTGGTTTGAACCAAAAGGGTTTTTTAAGAGCTTTATACCCGAGGTAAGGCATATATGATGAAGATAGGTATGTGAAGAGATAAAATTAGTAGAGATTGGCTGAGCCAATGTCTTGAGAGGTGTAGGTAAGGGGGTAGAGGTGGGGGGATTTTATAAGAGGGAGGAGGGGCACTCTTGGAAAGTCAAGAAATGTTACTTTATAGTAAAATGAGTATAGGATTTTAAAGGTCCCGCATTGATTTATTTCTAGGATAAGGTGATATGGGTTAGAAATATACCCATCCAATAGGTTTTTGACAAGTGTAAGTCTTATAATTTACATTATCTTGTCATTTTATTTAAATCATTCATTAGTGATGTAATCACTGCATCATCTGGGTGTCATAAAAAATTTAATTTATTTAATATATAAAAATTATAAAACAAATAATATGATGTAGGAAATATTTTTAGCTTTCCAATTAATATTAATAGTCTAAGAGATATTTTATGTAGACAAAATGAAAATTGTTTTACTTAAGTGTTACATACTTTGTTATATTTAACTTTCATTAAAAATAAAAAGATAAAAAGTCACTATCACACAAAAGTGATTCCATGGTGTCCCAAATATTGAAACAAGGAATCCCATGGTTGGCCATGACACAAATAGTAGCATTAGGACACATTTTGGGGTCATTTTTTATTATTATGATATTATTTTACTACCCTTAACTACCCGATTAATAAATAATCACGATAATTAAAGATAATTACCGTCGTTACTATTCATAATGTCCAAAAAAGAGTCTTAATTACCTATTTTGGACCTTATGATTCAATATATAGAATCCATTTTTCAAAATTCCAAACATTTAAATTGCAATAATTAATTTAAAAATAATTCTCGTTGCCAAAACAAATAGCGGGTTTTGTTGAAACAATATCTATGAAAAGTTTGACATTTACTTATGCTCAATTACAAAGTGAAATCAATTATAATGACCAACATTGGATTAAATGGTAAATATATATTCTAATTACACATAATTCCAATTATAAATTTAATTTAACCATATAATTAAACTAGATGAAAAACCAGTTTTGAAGTAAAATGCAGTATTTTTTCACTATTCATTAAAAAATTGAACATTTTCAAAAAAATACCATAAATTTATACATAGTAAATTTTAATTAACCAATTCTAATGAATATGTTTATTTTAAAAAATAGAGCTTATAATATTGTCAAAAGTTTGATTTAAAAATGGTTTTCCATCAAATGGCGGTAAAACAATCTTTTAAAAATATTATAGAATTCTATGCTTAAGAATGGATTTATTCTAATTTTATGCCTCTTAAGACACTATCTAATTCATAAATTGACATAAATATGAAAATCCATAATTCTTTACTTACTTGGGATTTTACAGTTAGTCTAGGAAATAAGGAAAGGGGGCCCCTTATATCCATCTTTCTTTATTCTGACCCAGGAATCGTTCATCAAGTATCTAACTAAAGGTTTTAGTGAGGTCAACATGTGACATTTCTAGTGTAGTCACCACATAATTGTGATATCCCACATCTTATTTTTGGATGACCCACTTCAATTCCTAAATAGAAATATCATTTATATCCAATAACATAATAATATTCATTTGTTTGTATAGAAAGTGGAGTGTCCATACAATTAATCAAAAAAGAAATAGTGTTGCCTTACTAGATAATGACTAGATTGTAGCAGGAGAAATATTTTTTATAGTATGGGTGTTGTCAAAAAGAATTTCCACATAGATTACTCTCGATATTCTATTTCACCAGGTTAAATCCAAATTCATCACATTGACATACTCATTGAATGGCTATCAAACCACATTACCAATTAGAAAAACTATGTCCTCTATTTAAAATGACACTAAACTTAGTGAATATTTTTTACCTCTATCCCCATGCACGTCCTTTATACCCTCATTATTTATAAGGAATTAATAATAAGAATTGAAAAATATTTTAACATCCATTATCTTGGAAACCCATGATGAAGGTAAAAACCACTGGGAATCGCTACCGAGGATGGATAGAGAGGTAGGGAGTAGAGTTATTGGACTAAGAAGTTTCACTGGATCCATAAAAAACATTAATGTACGGTTATCTTGGTATTTCATTGAGGTGATGTTATTATTGGAAATTTTCATAAACAGAAAATATGAGGATCATTTGGATAGATACAGGGGAGGATTTCCAGGATTTTACACTCAATTCGATGTTAATTAAAAGTTATTATAAACCATTGAATATGAATTTTGGGATGTATCTCAATCATATCTAGGTCTAATAATTGGGTGTGGAGTGTTTTGGGATCCTCGTGATTCTTGGTTCTGGATGTATCTTTCTCACATGCCAATAGTAATCCCTCTTTTACCCATTCCACGCTCAGTCCAAAACAACAAGAGGTTTTAAATATTATATTGGTCAACACGAACCAAGATAGACTCTTTTTACCGATTCATTAGTCTTTATTTTATTGGATAAGTGTTATAGAAATTTACGAATTTAGAACTAAATTTACAATGCATGGGGATGATCACTATGGTGAAAATATATTCTATCTAATCTCAGCATCATTTTTCGGTGTATCCACAACCAGGTACCAGGTTTATTGGCCATCAACTAGCCATGCCTTAGGTGGAGATAAGTTTTAAACAAGCCTCACTCCCCTTGGGGTGGAGGGTCCTTCATTGCCTCTTCCTAGAGTGCGACCTACGCCATTTTTTAAATTTTCTAACCCTGAGTTCTTACCGTCATTCGCTTTGATTTCTATAATCACTACGGTTCTCGAATGTCTTGAAGGCACTCTACAAAATTCAATTTCAAAATAGAAATTCAATGTTGCATCCTCTATACTAAAGATAAAATTAATTTAATGCATCAAAATTTCTCTTCTGTATGTGGATTTATTCGATCACTAGATCTTCAAATCATGGGCTATACTGGAATGAGCTATAGTGGGGCTGTCGATTTCAAGGAATATTATGATCTATTTTTTATCCAAGGAATAACTAATTATTTCATGTATGGGTACGCCTCACATCTATGTTGGATCTCACGTTATACAGTTAAATTGGTCCTATGACTGTAATATGAATATATATTCTTCAAAAATTGGTGTCTGGGTATGATTTCTAAAACATCATCTTCTCTTTCAAAATTCATCAATCCTTTAAATGCTTGGTAAACTGGTAGGATGATAGTTATGTTCAAATAGTATGACCATGGAATTATGTCAGACAATTTAACTATGAATTTGTGTTGATTTTGATGTTGCTAAGATACTTATTGAGTCATTTTTTTATTTCATTGGATGAGGAGTTCTGGTATAGAAATTTGGTTGTGTTCGGGTCATGGTTTCAGTTCCTCTCTTCTTGTATAAAAATGGGACCTAGTGTAGAGTATTGCAAGAACAGGGGGTTGAAGATGTCGGGTGCTAGTTAGGTGACTCGGTCTTCGATTGATACTCATTTTGGGGAGTCATTAAATTTGGAGTGAAATATTTCTTCTGAGGTTAGTGGAGGTTTGGTTCAAAAGTATGTCATGAATGTGGGTAAGAGTAACTCAGACACTACAATGCGTAAGAAATGGGAAGGGGTACCAACTTATAATTCCAAGGAATCTGATATTTTAAGTTTAATGAGATAGTTATTGACTAGTCGTTTAAATCATAATTCACACTACATGACTGATAATGGATTCATCATGAATAATGACCTTAGGAGAGAGGTTCTGCTAGATGTGAGTATTTGTGTTATGACATGGGCGGTAGGCTACAATGATAATGTTACCAAAGAGTGGGCAACATGAATTTTTGTTCACTCCATTCTAGCTAATTTTTCTTCATTTCATAAGGAATCAGGATTGAGTAGTGGTGCCTTACTCAAGGAGGGGATATAGGGGATGATCTGGGATGTGGATAATCAAGTGACATTTGGAAATACATGGGTTTCCAGCCTAGTGACCTAGACTACGGTTCAACTAAGAATTAGATTTGTATTTATATAAGAGGAAGAATTGACTACATATCACCTAGAACCGTCCAATTATGGGGTCTTAGAGAATGAGCTTATTATTGATGGTACCCGTTTTTCTACTGGTGGGACTTCGAGCACAAGGAGTAATAAGAGGCTTAAGGGTTCCCTTAAAGTGAATTACTACTCATCTATACCACATCCAATAGAGACTAGATAAGAAAATAATAATAACACTATGAATATGGATAGTGAGGCGTTTTTCCTGGGGAATTCATGTGGTGTGTGTTAATTACACATGGAGTTGCTTTTGAGTTCAGAGGAGGAAGTGGTCGATAGGTGTTGTTACGTAATTCCACTAAAAAGGAAGCTGCTAAAATGATGGGTAGGTCACTGAGGGTGACTCATTATGATGATAAATACATCTGGATCGAAAAGAATGACCTAATTATTATTGGGGGGGATTTATCAATGAAAAGATCATCCAACAAGAGTACATTCAATCCTAGGATGATCTGTCTGATGAGTTTGAAGATATGATAATAAATGAACTAATAACTCAGGTATCCTCTATCTATGGGAAAATTTTTACGGAGATTTACTTTGGTAGACATAAATAATCTTTTAATGGTTCTGTTATCTCATTTTTTGATTGGTTGAATGGTTTCTCTCGTTTTCCTTAAAAATTGATTGATATAATAAAATTGTAATTTTCAGTCAATATCCACAACAATGATTTACCAATGTATGAGGGTGAAGGATGAATCTAGTTTCCATTATTCCTATGTGTGATTTTTGTCATAGTCTTAATGAGGTGTCTTCTAATAATGTGTTCTTATAAGGAATGTGTGTGTTTTCTATTTGGTTTGTCCTTTTCACATACAGTGGAAGCAACATACATGATATATCCATCTAAAATTTTTATTATTCTAGGTCCCATGTTTTGGAGGGTAATATCTAAGAGTGTAGGGAAATAGTTTTTTCATAGAGTTTGTGTTTTGGAGTTTCTTGAATCCTTGAAACAAGTTTCTTCATGAGGGTATTTCGAGCTCATGGCAAGATATTATAGTTAAGGATCAATCTATGGATGTTAAACTAGTCCATCTTCTTAGGTGTGTGAGATTTTTATAATACTTATAGATTATCATTGCTAGAAATAGTCATGTTACATGGTTCAAAGTTTATCCCTACAGAAAAAATGACTCCAATTGATCTCATATGTTCGTAGACTCATATTGAATGTTGATGGTTATTGTACCAACTGTACCTTGTAGGGTGGATGAGTTGTCGTAACTATGCCAATTCGACCCATCTTATATTTCAATGTTATATATGGTCATGGAGAATACTGAAAATATATTTTCATACATGTATATTACATCACATTTTTAGAAAACTTAATAAATTATCCCAACACAAACCAAAAGACCATATTAGTTTAGTGCCTTTGGAAAATTGGAACACATTCATCTAATTTGGTGAAAGATGTTCAATTATTTCAACAATGATCATTCACATTAGTAATTCTATGTAAAACCATTCCTTTTAACATGGGGAAATAAAACTAAAATGGAGAGAGCATAGATTCCAATTATGGTTAAAAAAATCGATACATGCAAGAATAAACATGAGTATAGGGGTCTGAGACAATTATCGTAACATTTTAAGAGCATACCCTACATATCATGGGATTATAAAAATGAATCATGGAATAAATCATGACAGTTTATAGGACATAAATCATAAGAAAATAATGATGATAATACATGAAACAATAATATAGGAATAATACATGGAATTATGATAGACACAAATGAATATAAAATGATATCTATAATAAGTAAGGAATCGCTTCCAAGTCCATCTTGGTAGTATGGGTACACTTCCAATTCCATCGTAGTTGTCATGGTTCACTCCCATGGCCATATAAGTAGTATGAGTTCACTCCTCGTACCATATTGGTAGTCATGGATCAGTCCCATGTCTATATTATTAGTCAAGGTTCACTCCACTGTCCATCTTAGTCTATCTCATTACATATAAAACTTTACCTAATGCATTGGAAGGAGATATAAGTGACACCAATATCATAAATATATCATACATAATTTTTCAGAAAAAACATAAACAATCATATCACAAACCATTAAATGAAATGGTTATCACAAGAATGTAACCATATCACATCATATGAAAAAATATATATGATTCATAATCATTTCATCATAAACACAATCCATGAAGAGGTGTGGGTTTTAAAATCAAATAACCGGTGAAAGAGAAATGTGTTTAATAAACATCATGAAATCACAACATTATAAAATCATAGATAAAATATTAATGGAAAAATCTAATCATTTCGCCAAAAATGAATGAGTAACTTGAAAAAATGTCATCTAAGATGGTATATAATTTGGTTATATATTTTAAAAACAATTATTGAAAAAAATTCCATTTTCTTCGAAAAAATACTTTTAGAGCATTAACATTTAAAATAATTATTCTAAATAATCATTTAAAAAATATATCGAGGTAATTAAAACCCATATTAAAATATAAATCATTTCCTTCAAATACATTTCCTTTAAAATTATATTTAGAGATCTTTAAAAATATTTCTTGACGAAAAAACTCATCAGATAATTCCAAGTTTCCCATTCCACTTCAAAACATTTGTATCATAATAACCATGAAATAAAATCATAAAGGAATCTTAATATATCATGTAAATAATTAAATTCCAAATATAACATGTCCAATGGTAGTATACACACCTAATAAAAGAACATAGGTGCATAAAAAACATGTGTCTCAATGAAAGAAAATTTATACAAAAATATATTACTCATTTGGTAACTTTTAAACAGTAAAACACCGTGAAATATCGATATTAAAATGGATATGTAATTACACTTAAACAAATTTATATAAGTAATATAATACATTCATGGGTTGTATGTACACCACATAAAATAAATTAGTGCTGAATATGGCTTGTATCTCAGCGAAATAATAAGTGACATGAAATTCCTTTACAATGTTTGTATCAAGGACGTACAAATTTAGCAATGGGGTGATTATGTGTACTAATAGAATATCATAAAAAGGGAATTTTAAATTAAAAAATTATATAAATAGATATTTATTCAACATAATATCTTGGAATAATCTAATCAAAAATTTATGTGTAAAGCCCAATTGGTAGAAATTGTGTTAGGAAAACCCTTACCTCTCATTCAACATCCAAAACACATGTTCAAATCTAATTTATATTGGTTTAAATATGTTTATTAACTTTGTTAATAACTATATTTATATTTATCGTACCTTATATGATGATTATATTGTGTCTTATAACCCATTCCTTAATAATATTTTGTTATTTTTATAGTTTCTAGTGCATTTGTTAAATAGTTTCATGACTGAATCAATTGTGTAAAATTATGGATGTTATTTGAAAATAAGATTAAAAATATATAATTAGAATTAAATTATATTAATGTACTAATGGAATTATAAATGGTCCCATATATCATTTTAATTTCTTACATGAGGATAATTAAATAGATAAAACGTGAATGATAAATGGTTAGTTAATTTTGTTGGGTTTTTTCGAAACACCATGAAATATATATATATATATATATTAAAATAATATTTATCTAGTAAAATAGTTTTAATATCATCCATGAAGGTGGTAAAAAAAATATTCACGAAGGCAATTAATCAGAATAACTTGGATAATAATTTTGTTTCTTAAATAAGAGGATATACGAAATGAAATGGAAATGAAATATTGCATTAGTGTCATAAAACATAATTATTTAAATTATTCTATATTTAAAATGAATTTATTTATTAAGGGTACGTGGATAAATTTAAAAAAGAAAATAAATTAAGAGAGGTACATTTGGAAAATTACTTCTTGAATATCACCACCTAGAGAGACCCTTGAGGACCTTGGATTTGGTATCTTAGTGAGAAAAAGAGAACATGGATATTATAAGATTGAGTGAGATTGTTTTTAAGACATTTTATGTTCTATAAGGCTTTGTGGGTTGAAATTAGGTGGTATTTATATTTGAGGAGAGGTGGGTTTTAGTGATTTATTAATGAATATTTTATATTTAAGGACAACCATTTTGAGGTGGCATTAAATTAAACTACTTAGTTTGAAATTAATATTTTTTTGAAGTTTATATTGGATCCACACCTCAACAAACCATTAAATGTTGTATTTTTTAGTTATTTTATTCCTTTATCCCTTTTATCATTAACAAGTTTCATTTTTATCTATAACATGGTAACTAATTTTTATACCATGGATAATTTTTTATTCCTAAAAATGAAATTGAACAAACAACCTAATTTGGAACATATTATTTTTAACAGGGAATCCATTTTACGTAATTAAATATAAATAATTTGAAAAAATATGTTTAAAATTAAAACTTTAGATAAAAATCGTTGGTTTTAAAGTGAAACATTAAATAGTTTGAAATGATTTAATATAAAATTTCAATGTGAAATTGATTAAAATGTATTATATTGGATTAAATTAAAATTCTATGATCTTAGGATACTTTAATACCAATAAAATATATAAATGAAAACTATAAATTAATTTTATAAAAACATTGTTCTCAATTAAAATTTACTATTTTTCAAAATTCTTCAAAACATGAATCTTATCAGAAAAATACCCAAAATTGAACCAAAGTAAATTTTTATATCTCTAATTAAAATAATAGGTATATTTTTTCATTTAAAAATTACAAAAGTGTCAATATTATATTTAAAACGTGTTCACCATTAAAAGGAGGAAAATTACCCTTTTGAAAAATTTATAGGTTTTTATGCATAAGATTGAGTTTGTTATTATGTTATTCCTATAAAATATAATATGTGAGTATCAAAAAAAATTATTTAATATATAACGTTTCAATTTCATTAATATCATTCTCTAAATATAATTATTTTAAATTATCATGAAAAATGCATTTCGATGCATAAAAATAAAAATATTTCCTTTATAATAAATTGAAATATATTTAAATTTCTAATGAAATGGTAACTAATAAATTTATATTATAATCCTTATATTTTAATTAGCTTTTAAATACTACTCACAACCAATAATTTAACACCTAGGATATATCTTACTATATTAAATAATAATAATTTAATAATATACTATTATTCGGAATAACTCAGTCTTACTTGAAATGAAAGCTATCAAAGGAAATCAATCTTATGTGTAACATAATACAAACATAGTGGTCTGTATACTACATGATAAGCCATTTTTTCATGTAGTTAATGACTATCATGGAGTATCATATAATCAGTGAAAAATAGTGTATTTCATATAACAAATTTCTCTATTAAGTATTCTGTGAAATGAAAAATAACAACAAGATTAATTTAATTTAAAATATATATTTCACAAAATCTATGTGGGTTACATTCTTCCCCACATACAATGAATGTTTGATGAAAAATTATTCTTGGTTATCAATTGTTTTATACATTAATGTTCCTTTCATATAAACCGACATCCTGAAAACAAATACTATAACATCCTTGTTAATAAGTAAAATCTTGGTAATAATGGTTAACCAAAGTAGCTCAAAACATGGATTCTATATTGGATAACATAGGTGAATATCTGGGAATATAGAAGAAGTGTAAATAATCATAGATATTAACAAATATCATTGATTACATTAAATTGTGTGATATAGGGAATGTTAATAATAAAAAACCATAAATTAAAGAATAATGAATATGGACATTGATATCATCAAAAATTATAATCACAAGAAAATATTTTACATCACGATCCATGTTCCTAACGTTGAAGAATTCAGATGAGAATATGTAATTTCATATATTCAAGACAAACTTAATTTTTTTCCTTGATCAATTTCAACTTCAGATATCATTCCAAAAAATTAAGTTGAATTTGTCATTCCTAAATCATTAGTATATCATGAGATCCATTAATAGAATGATATGTCATTCCATCAATATTTATCACAGAAAAATGGTTAATAAATGTTATCAAATATGCATAAATCCTCAAATAGAGAGATAATAATTTAATATCTAAAATGTAACCTAATTTTTGAAATAATCTATTCAATAAATGGTTGAAATTTTAACACGTAGGAATGTTGAATATCCAAAATATTAGAAAGAAGATCTCTTTATCACCTTAACACTTATCTCCAATATATCATAGGGTAGATCTGGATTGTCACATTACAAACTTGTAAATACCATCATCATGTATTCTATTGATTATTATTAATAACCTCAACTACCATACATATATATTGAAAACATATATGTTTCATTTATCCTATGTTTATTGGATATATTCGTTAATTAAAAAATGTTTCTAAATTCATCTGTGTTACTATAATCCATATTTCAAAAATTTGTTAACTAGTTTCAAGGAAACTAGTAACATCTAATATACTTTTTCTTATCCAATTTATCCTTATCCAATTATCATTTTCCTAAAATCATGCACATATTATGGGATATCCTTCCCTTTATCCTGGTTTTTACAAAAATATTAACTTTTCCACTTTTCATGGTTACAATTAGCATTCAACATATGCTCTTAAATCATTATGGGAAAACTATAGTGGACAAATAAATAGATGTTTCATTTTTACCTAACAGAATAAAATTACTTATAAAATATTATTCTTGAATTAATTAAATACCCAATCATTCCACATCTTTTTTTATTCACCACATTACTAATAGTGATGTCAAGATATTTACCATTATCTTTAACCTTAAGAGGTTGCTAAAACATATCATCATATTTAGCCATAAAATATGGGCACTGGTTTGAAAAATTATCATTTTCCTTGAACTAGAAAAACTATTTTTTGGGAGGTTCAATCTTTTGGGATTTTTGTTTATTCACATTAAATCTGCATTAAAATGATCAATGACATTATTTCCCACACTTAAGAAATTTATTAGTCCACTTGAGACATTTTCATCCATGTTTCTTTCCACAATTTGATCATATAGAAAATATAATCCTATTTCACCATAGTTTTTTGAGTTTTCTTTGAATTATATCCTTGTTTTCTTATCATAACCAAATGATAGATGTGTAAATTCAATATCCTTTTTTAAGATGAATAAGAGAATGGAATATACTGAAAAATAATTTCCTAACACATTTCAATCCATGGAGTCAATTTTTTCTTATTTCCCCGTATTATTAAAAATGTTCCATCACTCTTTCTCTTTACAATCCAAGTGAAATGTTCCCAACATTACTATTTCACTATTTGGACAATAGAGAATAAAAAATATATTATCAATAGTACAAATCCATTTCTCACCCACTAGTGGATTGGTTCTTCCCCTAAAATAAGGTGGAAATTTCCTTAATAAGGATTCAAGAGAACATTGTTCCCTCCATTGGTAATTTGGAATCCTATAATGCTTCATGGTTTAATAGGGTTTTTTAATATAGAAACAAAATTTTTCATTCCAACTCCTGTAACATTCAGTTTCATAGGTGGAAATTTATTGAATTTCCCACCACATCCATCATTTACATGTTTCCTTTGGGTTCCAACCATTAACAAAAACATATAATCACAGTGTCACACATAATAATCATAATATAAAGCCATATAATCAATGAAAGTCACCTATAGGATTTCTAAATAATGATACACACTTTTATATCCATGAAACCTTCTGATTATACTTACATAAATCCCTAGAAATATGCATAGAAATATCCATAGGTATTTAAGTATGTTTTCTCATCCTATTTTCAAAATCATGAATAATATTTCACTTTGATACCAAATATAATGACCCAGTATTTTAATATATGAATATTAAATCACTATTGTGTTACACTTAATACATTACACAAGTGCACACCCAAAGAGCATATTATATTAGTGCCTTTAGAAATGTGAAACACATTCTTCTATTTTTTTGAAAGATATTCAATTTTTTGAAAAAAGGTTATTCCATTTAGTAATCATACTTAACAAATTTCCTTATAACATGGGGAAAATAAATATAAAAAGGGGTGAACTCAGATACTCAGTAAGGGTATTTAAAATAGACATGTATGAATACACATGATTATAGTGGTAAGATAATGTGATCATAACATTATAAGATCATAAGATATATATCATAGTATTATAAAAATAAATCATGAAATAATTGTTGGAAGTTCAAAATAAATGAATCATCATAATCTAGTAAAGGATAACATGGTCAAAAGACAGGTAACTATGGTAGGCACATAAGCATATGAAATTATTTTCATTTTATTTAAGGAATCACAACCAAGGACATATTTGTAGTATAGGTTCACTTAACATACCTTATATTCAATCATGCTTCAGTCCCATGACCATAGTAGTAATATGAGTTCCCTACTCATAAAATCTTTGTAGTCATGGTACACACCCATGGCCACCTCAAAAGTCACAGTTCCCTTCAAAGACCATCTTAGTCTTTCTCATGAGATATAAATGTTTACCCAATTCATTAGAGGGAGATATATGTCCTACCCATATCATAAGTTTATATTACATACTTGTTCCAAAAAATAATATAAAATCATATCATAACCCATGACGTGAAATAGGTATCATAAACATGTAATCATATCATAACATGTTGAAAAATATTCAGGTTTCATAATCATCTCATCTAAAACATTTCTCGTGAATAAAAGATGGATTCAAAAGCTTAAAACTGATAAAATAGAAATTGGTTTCATAAACATAATTATATCAAAACATAATCCAATAAAGGAAATAACATGTGTGGTTACATTAAATCATTTAAATATAAAGACATGAGTAATAATAATAGATGCCATCTTAGAAGGTAAAAAAAATTTAATGACATTTTAAAAAAGAATTCTTCATGAAATATACATTTTTCAATAAAGAACACTTTTTAGAACATAAAAATTTTATGAAAAACACTTTATTTTAAAATATCTATTAAAACATATAAGGGGATATTTGAAAAACAATAAATCAACAAAAATTTCATTAAAATTATTTTCTTTGAAATTTATCTTATGAGATCTGTTAAAACACTTCTTGAGGAAAACAAACTTCAAACATTTCATAGTGTCCCATACCACATTGTAAAATTTGCATCATAATACCGTTGAAATATTAACATTAAATGAAGCATAAAATATTAGGAAAATATGGATATTCCTGATATGACTTTTCAAATTGTAGTATATACACCTAGTTAATGAACATTGGTCCATAAAAAAACTTGTGTCTCAAAGAATGATATTTGAGACAAAACTACCTTACACATTTGGTAACTTTTGAACCATAAAACCTCATTAAATTGAGATCATAAAATTTGTGTTTAAATATAAATAAATTAAATTATAGAATTTATAGAGTACATTAATGGTCATTATTTAAACCACACTAAATAAATTAGTGGTGAATAAGGCATGTATCTCACAGAAATAAAAAGTGAGACAAAATTACCTTACAAAGTTCATATCAATGATATAAGAATTTATTAATGGGGTGATAATGTATATGAATAGTATATCAAAAAAATATAAGAAAAAATTACAACATCAATAAATTAATAGTGATTCCATAAAAAATATTAGCATATATAATCAATGACGTATATGTAAAACCCAATCAGTGGAAATTAAGTTAAGAAACCACTTACCTCACATATGTATTCCATAAAAAATGTTTAAAAATCATGTATAATAGTTTAAATAAGGTTATTTACTCGTTAAATAACTATATTCATATTTATAGTACTATATTTGATGATTTTATAACATCTTATGAATCATTGATTAATAATATTTAGTTATTTTAATGGATTCATGTGTGTTTGTTTGATTGTTTCATGATTGATTCATTTGTGTAAAATTTTGGATATAATTGTAAAATGAGTTTAAAAATGTAGAAGTGGGATTAAATTATATTAATGTAAATCCATTATTATTAGTGGTCCCATATATTATTTTAATTTCATATATGATGATAATTTAATTTAATAAACATTAATGATAAATGTTTAGTTTATTTTCCAGTATTTTTCAAAACCCATGAACAAGTTTCATTTCAATTACTATTACGAGTTTATATTATATAAATATTATAAAATAGTATGTAATATAAAAATTAAAATTTTATTATCCATAAAAATAGTATTAATACTAGGCATATAGGCATCATTGAAAGAAAAACCACTATTCGCGGAGGCGATTAATCGACAAAACTTGGACAATAATTTTGCTTCCTGAATAAGAGGTGATGATAAATGAAATGGATAAGATATATTTTATATGAAATATAAAAATAAATAATATTTATTATTTTTTGGTTATAATGGATTTATGGATGAAGGAGGTGAGGATAAAGTTTAAAAAGAAAATAAATTAAAGGAGGTACTTTGTGAAAATTACTTCTTCAATCTCTCCTCCTTGAGAGACCCTTGAGAACCTTGGATTTGGACTTTTGTGGAGACCATAAGCACATTATCATGAATAGATATATTAGGATAGGTTTGGAAAGATAATTTTAAAAGATATCCGTAGTTGGCGACAAAATGGGGTGGTGATGAGTGCTATCTATACTTGAGGAGAGGTGGGTTTAAGTGATTAATTAATGAGTATTTTATATTTAGAGGAAACCCATTTGAGGTGGAATTAAATTAAATTGATTTAGATAAAAATAAAAACTTTATATTTTGTATTGGGTCTATCCACACCTCAAGAAACCATTAAATGTTATATTTTTTAGGTATTTTATGCCTTTACCCACTTTTATCTTTGACAAGTTTAATGTTTTACCTAAACTGCTGTAAATAATTTTTTTTACCATGCTGAATTTTTTATAGATAAAAATGAAATTAACTGTACATAATTAATTTGGATCATATGATTCCAAATTTGGAATCCCTATTTTTTAATTCAATTCACATAATTTCATAAATTATATTTAAAATTAATCCTGTAGTCAAAACCAAAAATATGGTTTTTTAAAGTGAAATGTTTTAAAGTTTGACATTTTTTATTGCTAATTTAAATGTGAAATTTATTAAAATGGCCAAAATTGGATTAAATTATAATAATATAATCTAATTATTGTTAAAAACAGATAAAAAATATAATCAAACACTATAAAATATTTTGATGAAAAAGCTGTTTTCAATTAAAATGTACTATTTTTCAATATTCATAAGAACATGAAACATATCAAAAAAATACCAAAAATTTAACCAAATTTATTTTTAATAACTCTATATAAAATAATAATTTCATTTTGTCATATAAATATTTTAAAAATGTCAAAAAATATATTTTAAATGGGGTGTCCATTAAATGGGTGTAAAATTACCCTTTTGAAAAAATATGGGTTTATGCATAAGATTAAGTTGGTTATTATCATATTCCACTAAATATGCTAGAAGAATATTAAAAATATTTAATTGAATATTTAATATACATTTTATTAATAACATTCAATAATTCTAATTACATTAATTTATTAATATAAATCAACATTGGAAACACAAAAATAAATATCTTTTCCTTTATAACTAGTAGGTATATATTTTCATTTTCAATGAATTTGTAACCAATTAATTTATATTATAAACCTTATTTTCTAATAATTTATGTAATACTATTCATAAACACTAATTTAACAGGTTGGTTATATCTTACTATATTAAATAATAATACTTTAATAACATACTATTGTTCAGTAAAACTCATCCTTTCATGTAATGGAATGATATCAAAGGAACTAAACCATTTGTGTAACACAAGACATTAATGGTGTTGCATATAAGAAAATCTAACCCGGTGTTGTGTATAACAAAACATTATCTTGGTGTTTTTTATAATGTAATCCAAAAATAGTGTTTTATTTATAACAAAAATATATATTCAGTATTATGTGTAATGAAAAATATAATTAAGATTATATTAATTTAGAAAAAAATATTTCACAAAATCAGAGTGTGTAATAGGGATATTACAACCTTGTAGAATCTTCTACCATGATCATGGTGCATGAATAATTCATATCCCATGTGATCTCACTTGATGAGTTCATAACTAATTCTTATATCATACATGGGTCCATTTTAACATCCCAAGCTTCCACGGTACGTTTCCCTTCGAATAATACGATAGCGTGTGTTGTACGCAACCTCGAGTTCTAACACACACCACAACTAATTAAACTAGCCGTTGTGAATAGTAATACCAACTTTTTGAAATCATATATATTTGATATTTCAAAATGGACTTCATTTTTGGATTCGGAATATTGAAATTAGCCTAGAGTGAAATTTTGGTACTTTTCGGATAACTTTTATATTTTGATGAATATTGAAAATTACTAAATTTTAATTAAAAACAACTTTTTTAATCAAAATAATTAATATTGATAAATTATGAATTTGAGTGGTTTTAAAGTATATTTAGAATATATTTTTACCATTTAATATAATGTTTCTCATTGGACATAATTTTACAATTAAACCGAACATAAACAAGTGTCAATCTTTTGATAGTTATTATCTCTTAAAAACACGCTCTTTGTTTTGACAACGGGAATTAATTTTAAATTAATTTCTGCCACTTCTGTGTTTTGAATTTAGGAAAATGGATTCCATATTTGGAATCAGGATTTCAAATTGTGTAAATAGGTAACTTTTATTTTTAGACATTTTGAATAATTACTGCGGTAAATATTTTATTTACCATGGTTAAGGGTAAATCCGGTAAATAAGGGTTAAAAAATAATATTATAATAATACTAAATTACCCTAAAACGTGTCTTAACCATATTTGTTGATACATGGTCAACCATGGGAATCTTTGGGTCGATTTTGGGACCCCATGGATCCACTTGTAATTGATAATGACACTTTATTTTAATTAAGTTAAAATGAATACAAAAATGACACAAGCATATATCTTTCAGAAAAACAATTGTTACATAGGGTTATATATGTTTAATTTAAAATTATAAATATTCATTAGAAAGATAAAACTATTTCATACATAATTATAGTTTATTTATAATTTTTATACATTAAATAATTTATTTTATTTATGACACAATGATGATGCAGTAATTACTATAATAATGAAAAATTAAAATAATTGATATTATAAATACCCAAATAAATATAATATGAAACTTTTAATGAATTAAACTAATTTTATAGGATAATATGATATATTAGGATTGATTAAATTGACTTTATTCGAAGTAATCAATCTGTTATGAGTTTCAAAAAAATCAACTATTGAATAGTGTCAAAATTGACATAAAAGAGTTCTTAAAACAAATATTATATTATTAATTGATATTAAATTCCTAAAAATATAAGGTTCGGCCAAGAGACTTATATAATGATAGGTTCATCATTAATGGACCACTTGGGGGTCGTTTGGATGTATATAGTAAGTTTATTTACCATATTATATAAAAATAAAAAGAGACATTGTAAAAGTGAAACTAATTAACTTAGAGTTAATACTTAAAGATAAGGTTAATATAAGTACCCAAACCTGTCTAAAATCTATTGGTTGAGTGGTTTTCGACCTATCCGCATATTAACCTTTGAATAATCAACTTTGGAGCCATTATAAACCGAATATGAATTTATTATAAATTAATATTTCTAGCTTTTCCAAAGGTGCCCCTCAGCCCTCTTATAAAAGGGCACTCCTCCTTCTCATTTCTTCACACCTTCAAAGCCTTTTGGATCGGAAAAACTCTGCTCAAATACTCTCCCAACATCCCTCACTACAACTTAGAGGCCTTAGTTTGATCAGAATGCCAACCTAAGGAGCCCTTTTGATCAAATCAAAAGGAAGAACCCGAAGAAGAGGTAATGTTTTCACCACCCCTTTTCAAGTTCCTTTATTCTTCCACTTCTTCTTTCTTTGTTGTTGCCATTCTAAAATAATAACTACAGTATCTCACATATACTGTGATGTTATTATAAATATGGTACAACCATATTCAGTATTCTATCAACCCTTTGAATAACATGTCACCATACGTGTGTACGTACGGCTAACCGTCTCCACGTCGTGGTGTAATTGTTATTCAATATAATATTATTTGGATGGGTATAATAATGATGTTTAACTCAGGTAAATAATAAATATAACATGTTAATGATTCTGTATATAAGATATACCATCTATTTATATATTATTTTAATATCAAAAGAATGATATTGTCGCTCGTGCGTACGTACGGACTACCTTCTCCACGAACGCGATGAGATTCATTCTCCATCGTATCCATTCAAGTATAATTATCATTTGATGATTTAAAAATGATGTTTAAGGACTTGATATAATTCTGGATATGAATAAGACACAACAAACATGGCTTATGTAACAAAACATATAAAAGAAAATGAGTAAGTTAACACCCGAAACGACTATAATTCTATGATATTATTAACAAATCAATGTTAAAAGATCATATATGATATCATATTAATATATATGATTCCTGTATAATTTAATAACAATTATTTCACCATTATACAGGAGGTTAACCTACCCCAACCAAGGAAAAGTACAAGGTTAGGGTTATTTCACAATCTCTTCATTATCTGAGGTTGTTTATACGTAATTATCTACTGGGATTTCTTTATCATCCATATCCATGTTTCTTCGAAATGTATTTCAAAACGTATTTATTATTTACAAGAATATGGGTTAAAGTCATTTATACCCTTGTTTGACTTTTTATAAGAGGTTTATAGAGGAATCTTTCCATCGTTTTCAAAACAAGGTCCTTTTTAACCTTTTCGACAGAATTAAGGTAAGAATGTTTTTTTTAACTTATACGGCGGGTGTGGCTATTTTCCACCGTTATAAAATATTCAAAGCGTCCCTTACAAGCTTATAAGAATATTTTCAAAGAAAATGTTTTATTTTATATGGATCTTAAATGATTTCAAAATAAAAGGAGATATTTCTTTAAAAAGAATTCTGATTTCATCTATGTCAACATCCTTTGATGGATTTTAAGATTATTTGAAGTTGATTTATTATGATACAAAACATCTATATTGTATTGAAGGTTTTGTGATATGTTTGACTGTGGATGTGCTATTTTTATACCATTCATAGTTTATGGTGAAAGTATTGACATTTCGTATGCTAGTTTTAATACGACTGTTTATGTTATGTTTAAACCTTTTCATATGGGAATGCATTGGACTTAATATGTTAAGGGTGGAGCCCGCTATAGCTCCTCGATGCATCGGTAGGTCTCATGAGACAAACTAGTGTCTTGGCACAAGGCTTTGACAAAATCTTATTTGTAGTCTTGGCAAGAGGCCTTGACTATGTGGTTATGATAGTCTGGCATTATGCATTCCATCATTATGAAAGTGGTTATATATTTTGCATGTGATTATTCGATTAGTAGAATAACAATGTGAATAAGTAAATGGCATTATTTCATTTTATTTATGCCATACTATGTTAAATGTTCAAGTTTAAAAGGATTTTGTTTTAGTTATACATTGCCTTTAATGTTTATTCTTATTTATGAAAGTTTCCGCTATATTGTTATCCTTACTGGGCATTTGAGCTCACCCCTTTTCTATGTTTTATTCTTCCCAGGAAGTGAAGAAGTAAATTATGAATGACCTGCAGGGATGTTATGTTGGGATATGAGTGTGGATTATGGAGACATTATGTTGTTGTAGTAGTTTTTCATCTTATGATGCAATGTAAATCTTATGAATATATCTAGTGTTTCCAAGGCTACTAAACCAATCGGTCTTTCGAGATTTGATCTTTCTTGTGATCATGCCAATGTTATGTAATAATGCACCGACTCTGGGTAACTAGGGTTGGGGCGTTATAGTTGGTATCAAAGGAAGTTTAGTACAAACCTTGGAAGCTAGATTTAGATAAACTCTGATTAGAGCACGTAGACCTAAGATGAACTTTGGGGATTAGTATAGAAGAACTTCATAGAATTTTGGTATTGTAGAGATTTTGTGAGTTTTCCGAGCAATACATCCCTGTTTGGATACGAGCAGGTAGAGGCGGCTATGGCACAGATGTACCTAGGGGTAAAACCCGAAAACACAGCTTTGAGCTAGACTCGAACGGGAACTGGTGCACGACAACGGGCCTTGCTGTACTCTTGGTTACGACACTCCCGGGGGATATGCTTAGGATAACTCTCATTTTCTTTACAAATCATTATGAAGGGTTTATGAGTATATACTTCCTCAAAGAAAACATTTTTATGATTATGGATTATATCCATAAATAGTTCAATTTATGTTAAGTGTTTTATAAGTATGGGATTATGTATTTTGATTCATAAATAGATCTAGTTTATTCCATTGTTTAGAAATGGCACCTCGTGGAAGAAATGGAAACCGTATCAATGCACAAACTCCATGTAGGGATTTCCCTCCTGCTCAAGATAATTATAGTGGGGCTGGTGATGCAACTGGTGCAAATCACCTAATCACCATACTGGGACAACTTACTCAGGTTATGAATAATAACCTTACCCGTATGGAGCACCCTGATCCGCAGCGTGGAGGATCAATGTTAGATCGATTCATGAGGCAAAAACCACCAACGTTCAATGGGAGTACAAATCCCTTAGTAGCTGAGCAATGGATATTTTCCCTAGAGAAAATCTTTCAAGCTTTGGGGAGCAGTGAAAGGGAAAAAGTTATCATGGCAGTTTACCGCCTCACTGGAGATGTTGATCAATGGTGGTCATTGATTCAAAACATGAAGGAAGATGATAAAGTATCAAATATGGAATGGAGGGAGTTCAAAGATCTGTTTTTAGAAAAATACTTTCCTCGCGACCATCGAGCAGATATGGAAAGGCAATTTCTAAGTCTGAGACAGAAGGAGGATGAGAATGTCACAATGTATGAGGCTAACTTTACAAGGTTATCAAGGTACGCTGGTGATTATATACGTAACCAAAGAAGTAAGATTGATCGTTTCTTTGATGGGTTAAAACCATTTCTTCATCGAGCATTAGTCTCACAATCCTTTTCATCGTAAGAAGACATTGTCTCATTTGCTATCAAGACCGAAAAGGAATTATCTAAGTATTATGACTTTAAAGCAAAGAAAGAGAAGAATAGGCCTTCTGATCAATCTGGGAATGGAAATAAGGGGAAGAAGGGAAAGGTTGAATATCCGTCTTGTGGTAAATGCGGGAAGAAACATCCTGGTACTTGCTTGAAGGGAATGGGAGTCTGTTACAAGTGTGGTGAAAATACCACCAAGCTCGTGATTTCAAGGGGAAGAAGGAAGCTACCAACGTTCAGTGCTACAATTGCAGGGAGATGGGACATTATGCAAATGCATGTCCTAAGCGTCAGGAGAACTTACCTCAGAAAAGGCCAAGGGATCAAGGCCATGCTTATGCTATCACTACTGCTGAGGTAGAAGCTCCGAAAGACGTGGTGGCAGGTAATTTAATGGTTTCCTCAGGTTTAGAAAATGAATTATTTGATTCTGGATCATCGCATTGTTTCATATCTTCCCAGTTTGCTAAGAAAATTAGATATTTCCAATTTGATTTAATAAGGGAGTTGTCAGTTAAAACCCCTAAGGGAAGTATCATTGCAATAATGTTTTGTGAATCACTCCCCATTAGAGCACATAAATTTTCTGTATCTGCTGATCTCATCGTCATACCTATGATTGAGTTTGATATAATCCTCGGTATGGACTGGCTTTCAGACTATGATGCGAAGATTTATTGTAAGAAGAAAGAGGTAACGATTCATGATGATAATGATAAGGAACACCTTATTTTTAGAGCAGAATCGTCACCACTTAATTCTTATTTAGATCCACCCCCATCATCTCAACATAATTCAATTATTGGGGAGGAAGAGAATGAAATAACTGTCGGTGAGGAAAGGAATGTTCAAATAGAGGATGTACCTGTTGTGAAATAATTTGTAGATGTATTTCCGGAAGATTTACCTGGACATCCTCTAGAACGAGAAGTTGAGTTTTCTATTGATTTGATTCCTGGATCAAGGACTATATCGAAGACCCCTTATAGAATGGCCACTGTAGAATTAGTCGAACTAAAGAAACAACTAGAGGAATTGAGTAATAAGGGATTTATTCTCCCTAGTGTTTCTCCATGGGGAGCCCCTGTTCTTTTTGTTCAAAAGAAAGATTGATCTATGAGGTTATGTATCGACTACAGGGAGAAAGAACAAGTATCCCCTACCTCGTATTGATGATTTATTCGACCAACTACATGGATCTCAATACTTTTCAAAGATTGACCTTCGATCTGGATACCATCAGTTGTGTGTGAAGAAGGAAGACATTCCGAAGACAGCATTTCGAACCAGGTACGGGCATTACGAGTTTACTGTAATGTCGTTTGGATTGACTAATGCACCCTCTGTATTCATGGATCTAATGAATAGAGTTTTCAAGGAGTATCTAGATGAATTTGTGGTGGTATTTATTGATGATATCTTGGTATACTCCAAAACCTATGAAGATCATGAAAATCACTTGCGCATTATCTTGAAGACTCTGAGGAGGCATGAATTATATGGGAAGTTTAGAAAGTGTGAATTCTGGCTTCAGGAGATTTCTTTTCTTGGCCATATTGTCTCTAAAGATGGAATCTCTGTTGATCCTTCTAAGACCAAGGCAATCCAAGAATGGCCAGCACCTACGAGTATAACTGAGGTACGTAGTTTTATTGGTTTGGCAGGTTATTATCGACGTTTCGTCCAAAATATTGCCCGATTGGCTAACCCATTAACGAAGCTCACACGTAAAGGGGTTAAATTTGTTTGGACAAAAGAGTGTGAAGAATGTTTTGAAGAACTGAAGAAAAGATTAGTCAATTCTCCTATATTGACTCTACCATCGGGGAATGATGGGTTTGTTATTTATAGTGATGCATCGAAGAAAGGACTTGGTTGTGTCCTTATGCATAATGATAGAGTTATTTCCTATGCATCACGACAGTTGAAAATTCATGAACAAAACTATCCTACTCATGATATCGAGTTAGAAGCTATGATCTTTGCTTTGAATATATGGAGGCACTATCTCTATGGTGAAAAATGTGAAATTTATACTGATCACAAGAGTTTGAAGTATATTTTCTCACAAAAAGAACTCAACATGAGGCAAAGGAGATGGCTTGAATTACTCAAGGATTATGATTGCACGATACACTACCACCCGGGGAAAGCAAACAAGGTGGCAGATGCTTTGAGTAGAAAAGACCATGGAGTTTTGAACAATATGAGAATTGAAAGGGATCCAATCTCATGGATCTAGTGAATATTGACATGGGAATAACCAGGGAAGGTGAAACATCAATGATTTTTCAAATGGTTGCCAAACCATCTTTACTAGAAAGGATTATGAGTTCTCAGACCGATGATGAAGAATTTCAGAAGAAGATTAAAGCTGTTAATGATGGGAGATTGAGAGACTTTGTGTATGAAGATGGAATTTTGAAATTTGGGAGAAGACTTTGTGTTCCCGATATACCTGATCTAAAAAGGGAATTACTGGATGATGCTCATAGTTCCAATTTTTCTATACACCCTGGGAGCACAAAAATGTATAGAGATTTGAAGGAACATTTTTGGTGGGACAACATGAAGAGAGAGATTGATGATTTTGTGTCAATATGTATGGTTTGTCAACAAGAGAAAGCTGGAAGGAAACAGCCTAGAGGAGTCATGCAACCTCTTCCCATACCGGAGTGGAAATGGGACAATATTACGATGGACTTTGTCATGGGGCTACCAAAGACTCTAAGAAGGAATGATGCAAAATGGGTTATTGTTGATCGTCTTACCAAGTCAGCACATTTTCTTTCTATAAGAGAAGATCTACCCCTGGAACGTCTAGCAAGACTATACATTAATGAAGTTGTGAGACTTCATGGAGTACCCCTATCGATTGTTTCTGATCGTGATCCCCGTTTTACTTCAAGATTTTGGAAAAGTCTTCAGAAATCCCTGGATACTGAACTTCATTTGAGCACTGCTTACCACCCTCAGACAGATGGACAATCAGAACGGACTATTCAAACCCTAGAAGATATGTTGAGATCTTACTCACTTGACATTCATGGTATGTGGGATCAATATTTACCACTGGTAGAATTTTCCTATAACAATAGCTTCCATTCGAGTATTCAGATGGCACCATATGAAGAGTTATACGGAAAGTGATGTCGTACACCAACCTGTTGGGATGACGTTGGTGAAAGAAAACTTGTAGGCCCAGAACTGGTGGAGGAAACGGTGGAAAAGGTGAAAGTAATCCAAAATCACATCAATGCATCTCAAAGTATGAAGAAGAGCTATGCCGATAATCGAAGGAAGGATTTGGAATTTCAAGTTGGTGATCATGTTTTTCTGAAGGTATCTCCGTGGAAGGGAGTCATACGTTTTGGAAAGAAAGGTAAATTGAGTCCCAGGTACATCAGACCTTTCGAAATTCTAGAACGAATTGGGGTTGTAGCTTACCGATTGGCAATGCTGCCAAGTCTCTCCAAAGTTCACGATGTGTTCCACATATCTCTGTTGAGGAAATACATGCCTGACCCAACGCATGTACTCACCTATGAGGAATTAGAACTGGAACCCGATCTGTCTTATTGCGAAGAGCCCGTCAATATTCTTGATACGAGAGAACAAGTGCTGAGAAACCGGACGACGCGTCTGGTAAAATTTCTGTGGAGAAACCATAAGATGGAAGAGGCAACGTGGGAACCAGAGGAACTTATGATGATGAACCACCCGAGCCTTTTTATGCAGTAAAACCCTAGAAATTTCGAGGACGCAATTATTTGAAGGAGGGGAGAATGTAACACCCCAAGCTTCCACAGTACGTTTCCCTTCGAATAATGCGATAGCGTGTGTTGTACGCAACCTCGAGTTCTAACACACACCACAACTAATTAAACTAGCCGTTGGGGGTAGTAATGCATACTTTTTGAAATCATATATATTTTATATTTCAAAATGGACTTCATTTTTGGATTCGGAATATTGAAATTAGCCTTGGGTGAAATTTTGGTACTTTTCAGATAACTTTTATATTTTGATGAATATTGAAAATTACTAAATTGTAATTAAAAACAACTTTTTTAATAAAAATAACTAATCTTGATAAATTATGAATTTTAGTGGTTTTAAAGTATATTTAGAATATATTTTTACCATTTAATATAATGTTTGTCATTGGACATAATTTTACAATTAAACCGAACATAAACAAGTGTCAATCTTTTGATAGTTATTATCTCTTAAAAACACGCTTTTTGTTTTGACAGCGGGAATTAATTTTAAATTAATTTCTGCCACTTCTGTGTTTTGAATTTAGGAAAATTGATTCCATATTTGGAATCAGGATGTTCAAATTGTGTAAATAGGAAACTTTTATTTTTAGACATTTTGAATAATTACTGCGGTAAATATTTTATTTACCATGGTTAAGGGTAAATCAGGTAAATAAGGGTTAAAAAATAATATTATAATAATACTAAATTACCCTAAAACGTGTCTTAACCCTATTGGTTGATACATGGTCGACCATGGGCATATTTGGGTCGAAGTTGGGACCCCATGGATCCACTTGTAAGTGATAATGACACTTTATTTTAATTAAGTTAAAATGAATACAAAAATGACACAAGCATATATCGTTTAGAAAAACAATTGTTACATAGGGTTATATATGTTGGATTTTAGATTATAAATATTCATTAGAAAGATAAAAAGATTTCCAACATAATTATAGTTTATTTATAATTTTTAGAAAATAAATAATTTATTTTATTTATGACACAATGATGATGCAGTAATTACTATAATAGTGAAAAATTAAAATAATTGATATTATAAATACCAAAATAAATATAATATGAAACTTTTAATGAATTAAACTAATTTTATAGGATAATATGATATATTAGGATTGATTTAATTTACTTTATTCGAAGTAATCAATCTGTTATGAGTTTCACAAAAATCAACTATTGAATAGTGTCAAAATTGACATAAAAGAGTTCTTAAAACAAATATTATATTATTAATTGATATTAAATTACTAAAAATCTAAGGTTCGGCCAAGAGACTTATATCATGATAGGTTCATCATTAATGGACCACATGGGTGTCTTTTGGATGTATATATTATGTTTATTAACCATATTATATAAAAATACAAAGAGACATTGTAAAAGTGAAACTAATTAACTTAGAGTTAATACTTAAAGATAAGGTTAATATAAGTACCCAAACCTGTCTAAATTCTATTGGTTGCGTGGTTTTCGACCTATCCCCACATTAACCTTTGAATAATCAACTTCGGAGCCATTAGAAACCGAATATGAATTTATTATAAATTAATATTTCTAGCTTTTCCAAAGGTGTCCCTCAGCCCTCTTATAAAAGGGCACTCCTCCTTCTCATTTCATCACACCTTCAAAGCCTTTCGGTTCGGCAAAAATCTGCCCAAATGCTCTCCCAACATCTCTCACTACAACCAAGAGGCCTTAGTTTGATCATAAAGCCATCCTAAAGAGCCCTTTTGATCAAATCAAAAGGAAGAACCCGAAGAAGAGGTAATGTTTTCACCACCCCTTTTCAAGTTCCTTTCTTCTTCCATTTCTTCTTTCTTTTTTCTTGCCATTCTAAAATAATAACTCCAGTATCTCACATATACTGTGATGTTTTTATAAATATGGTACAACCATATTCAGTATTCTATCCACCCTTTGAATAACATGTCACCATACGTGTGTACGTACGGCTTACCGTCTCCACATCGTGGTGTAATTGTTATTCAATATAATATTATTTGGATGGGTATAATAATGATGTTTAACTCATTTAAATAATAAATATAACATGTTAATGATTCTTTATATATGATATACCATCCATTTATATATTATTTTAATATCAAAAGAATGATATTGTCGCTCGTGCGTACGTACGGACTACCGTCTCCACGAACGCAATGAGATTCATTATCCATCGTATCCATTCAAGTATAATTATCATTTGATGATTTAAAAATGATGTTTAAGGACTTGATATAATTATGGATATGAATAAGATACAAAAAACATGGCTTATGTAACAAAACATATAAAAGAAAATGAGTAAGTTAACACCCGAAACGACGATAATTCTAAGATATTATTAACAAATCAATGTTAAAAGATCATATATGATATCATATTAATATATATGATTCTTTTATAATTTAATAACAATTATTTCACCATTATACAGGAGGTTAACCTACCCCAACCAAGGAAAAGTACAAGGTAAGGGTTATTTCACAATCTCTTCATTATCTGAGGTTGTTTATACGTAATAATCTACTGGGATTTCTTTATCATCCACATCCATGTTTCTTCGAAATGTATTTCAAAACATATTTATTATTTACAAGAATATGGGTTAAAGTCATTTATACCCTTGTTTGACTTTTTATAATAGGTTTATAAAGGAATCTTTCTGTCGTTTTCAAAACAAGGTCCTTTTTAACCTTTTCGACAGAATTAAGGTAAGAATGTTTTTTTAACTTATACGGCGGGTGCGGCTATTTTCCGCCGTTATAAAATCTTCAAAACTTCCCTTACAAGCTTATAAGAATATTTTCAAAGAAAATGTTTTATTTTATATGGATCTTAAATGATTTCAAAATAAAAGGAGATATTTCTTTAAAAAGAATTTTGATTTCATCTATGTCAACATCCTTTGATGGATTTTAAGATTATTTGATGTTGATTTATTATGATACAAAACTTCTATATTGTATTGAAGATTTTGTGATATGTTTGACTGTGGATGTGCAATTTTTATACCATTCATAGTTTATGGTGAAAGTATTGACATTTTGTATGCTAGTTTTAATACGACTGTTTATGTTATGTTTAAACCTTTTCATATGGGAATGCATTGGACTTAATAAGTGACGGGTGGAGCCCGCTATAGCTCCTCGATGCATCGGTAGGTCTCATGAGACAAACTAGTGTCTTGGCACAAGACCTTGACAAAATCTTATTTTTAGTCTTGGCACGAGGCCTTGACTATGTGGTTATGATAGTCTGGCATTATGCATTCCATCATTATGAAAGTGCTTATTGATTTTGAATGTGATTATTCGATTAGTAGAATAACCATGTAAATAAGTATATGGCATTATTTCATTTTATTTATGCCATAATATGTTAAATGTTCAAGTTTAAAAGGCTTTTGTTTTAGTTATACATTGCCTTAAATGTTTATTCTTATTATGAATGTTTCCTCTATATTGTTATCCTTACTAGGCATTTGAGCTCACCCCTTTCTATGTTTTATTCTTCCCAGGAAGTGAAGAAGTAAATTATGAATGACCTGCAGGGATGTTATGTGGGGATATGAGTGTGGATTATGGAGACATTATGATGTTGTAGTATTTTTTCATATTATGATGTAATGTGAAACTTATGAATATATCTAGTTTTTCCAAGGCTACTAAACCAATCGGTCTTTCGAGATTTGATCTTTCTTGTGATCATGCCAATGTTATGTAATAATGCACCGACTCTGGGTAACTAGGGTCGGGGCGTTACATCCATACAAGATGTTGTATCGATAACTTGGGTTATGAACTATTTAGTTCCTAGATTTATGAGTCTCTCCACTAATAATGTGGATATTACTCACACATAGAAGGAAGGACATATGGATGAATAGTTCCAAGGCCTCTGGGAAACTCCTGATAACCCATGCAGCATTTTCACTATCATATAGTCCCGTTCCCTAGAGGGTGTTATTGGTGTTAGATATGATCCACATAAAACCAGATATTTCAGACCAATGTGTCCTTTTACAGGAACTAGCCCCCTAATAAATTATAATTTAAAAAAAATTATAAAAACAAGAGATAAATCCTCCCATGAATTCAATATTCAAATGCCTAGCTAGGGGTAGCACTTATAAGTGAGCATTTGGGTTTTGAATGCAGACCCAAATTTTAATATATTGTTATTTTCAATGTATAAAATAAAAATTTATTGAAGGTTAGGTTTTTATGGTTATAAAGAAACTAAATATTGGATGTGTTTAATATACTCCCAGACTGATCACATATTCTTGATAAAAACAAATCCTCAATAAAGATTTTGAATTTATAATCTATTAAAAGGATATATTAGATCCACTTTGAGTACAATTCATGTTAGTCGTGTGTTAGCCTATATAGTAAATACAAAAGTTCAAATAATCATCCCCTCTATACTTACATAAGTGAGTCAGATTTTAGACTCCACATAAATATAGTTGATTTAAGAATATAGCTCAATCTATGTGATCAAGCCCTATAGATTCTTTACATAAAAATGGAAACACTATGCATGGGTAAAATAGTGTTGTGAATTTGGGGTTGTGTTTCATTGGCCTATTTTTCTTGAGTGTAGACCCTTGATGAATACATAAAATATTCCACTAGAATTTCTGAATCGAGTTCACTCCTCATTCGATTCCTGTATCACTGAACCGGAATAACTTACCTTTCCAGCCATGTCTATCTCTTGAGATGTAAATCTTTACCCAATGCATTGGAGGGAGATATTGGTCCCACCCATCTCATAATGAAATCATTCTTACGTGTGCCAGAATATAAACATAAATCATGCATCAAAACCTAAAGAATAAAATTGGTTTCATAAACATCATCCCATTATAACACAATCCATATAAAAAAATGGTTATCATTTAATCATAAGTGAAGTAAAACCATGTAAATAATAGATACATTATACTCGAAACATACACATATGAAATAATTTCATCTTATATGGAAATTAATCTTGACAAAACACTTGAAATTAATTCTTTAGGAAAATATCATTTCTTCTTCAAAATCATTTTCTTTTCACAAAATGCCATTAAATTTTAAAAGAAATGGTTTTTTGAAGATAATCCGGAAATATTGTGGATTAATCATCATTATGAAATGGTGTTATGAAACCGTAAAAATCTATTCATGCCGTATAAGTTAAAAAAACATTCTTCTCGTAGTTTTTCCGGAAAAGTAAAAAAGTACCTCGAATGATAAAAAAAGATTCCTTACATACCAAGTAGTAAAAGTCAAAAATGTGTAAAAAGGACTTTAAATATACATGAATCCATTTTTATAAAATATTTTCATTGATGATAAATATAACCCCAGTAAATACTTGCGAATAAACAATCTAGGATAAAAACGTTATTAGAAAAGTTATCCATTACCTTATGTCTGATATGCTTTGTATGTATCCGAACCTCCTATATAATGATTTATATAATTTCATTGAATTATTATATAATCATATTCATTGTTATGATATCATATATCATTCAATTATGACATTATATTACCCTTTCTTTTGTAAATTCAATGTTAAAGTATAATTTTGGGTAAAATCGTTTCATTTAACGTACATGTTTTGATTTTTTATTCTTGAAATTGTTACTAATAACCTCATTTAATTAATTCTAGAATGTAAAACATGATTTTTATATAATATATATTCATTATATAAATATATATGATAGATCAATAAATGGAATGAAATACATCATTCATGGAGACTGTTGGCCGTACGTACGCATGAACGCGGTTTTCGTTTCCTTATTGAATTTAATGGAATTTAAGTAAATGAAACATATATGTAAATAAATCCAGTATCATTATTTTGTAATATCTTTCATGATTATTTATTATATACATACTTTATAATCCTACTTGGATGTTTAATCATGGAAAATGAATCTCATCGTGTTCGTGGAGACGGTAGTCTATACGTACGCACAATTGATGATATCATTCCCAAAATTATTGAACAGAATTAGAGTAGAAGATATAATATATCAGAAAATATTATATGTTATATTAACCATATTGAGTTATTCTTTACAACATTATACCCATCCATGTAATGTGGTAGTGGAAAAACTAATTACACCACGGCGTGGAGATGGTATTTCGTACGTACGCACGCGCGGGGATTTCATTTTTCGTAGGATGGATAGAAGTTGAGATAGAGTTGTTTCATATTTATTATATCATTATATTAGTGATAATTATTGTATTACATTACATTGAATCAAATAAGTAATAGGATGTTTAAGAATAAAGAAACTTGAAAGAATCAGTAGAGGAGATTACCTCTTCTTCGACGCACCCCCTTTAAGCTTCCTTTTAAGGGACTAGAATTTTTCTTTTGAGAATAAAAAAACCTCCAAAATGTTTCTATGGAAGCGGAGAAGATAAATGGCCAGGGTTTTTCTGATCTTGAAGGCTCAATGTTTTCTAAAGATGAGAGGGAGTAGGTGCCCTTTTATATGGGAGTATATGGGAAACTTTGGAAACCTCATGAATATTAATTTATAATAAATCAAACCCCACATAAAAACCATAAAAATGAGTCATATTAGAATATGAGGTATGATAGGGTTTTATTATCATCAACAAATCAAATTTATTCATGTTGGAAAATTATATTAAACATTATCAATTTTATTTATAGTTATTTAATTTATTTAATCTTATTTGTATTAATAATATTCTAAATTTTAAATTGTTACAAATAATTAGTTATGTGTTGTGAATTATCCATAATTGGGTACTTTATGACATTTTAGACTATATGAATTTCAATTTATGATTTTTAAATATAAATGTGATTTTTAAACAATTTAATCATATGTTATTTTTATAAAATAACAATAGTGTTAATTATGAAACTATTCATTTATTTGAATTTAAATAAAATCCACACATAGGATATATTCGAAACAAAACGTTTAAAATATTCATAACATGTCATATTCATCATTAAAATTTCGGGAGTACATTAATTAGTTCATATAATGTTTATTTTAATATTTATAAACCAATTTATTTGATATTTTTCTTTATGAAAAAATTACTACATCATTTTTGTATAATCATTTATTATACATATTAGTTGCTGAAATATTAAAAATAAAATCCCTTGAATAAGATAAATATAATAAATTTAATAGTAATATTTTTCCTCGAATATATCATCTTAAAATATCAATATATAAATTGTTATATTTATTAAATAATGAAGGTGACATCTTTGACATCAGTTAAAATAAAATAATATAAATGACCTAATCGGTTTTATAATGCTCTAAATGGCCAAAATATCTACCCCTAGATGACTAGGGTATATATATACTCAACCAATAATGTTTAGTCATGTTTCTGGTCCTTTTTATAGATATTATTATTTTTAGTAAAAACTATATTATTGATTTTTCACTAAATAAACAATTTCTACATCATTAATGTATATGATTTTAAGGTAATAAAATACTTATTAAAAATTACAAATAAATTACCATGCTAAAGACAAACATTTTATATTTAAAATGATTATTTATAATTGAATTTATATTCTGTATAACTATATATCAAAAATAATCAAATTATTAAAGTTTGAGTTGGACATTTCAGTTTCCTTTAAATAACTAAATAAAAGGTCTTAATAAAAAACAAGTGGGTTCAATTAGATTACATTTAGAACCAAGTATGATTTAGGGTAAAATATGATCATCCAATTATATTATGATTAGTGTTAGCGTAATTTTATAATATTATATTTACCCTTAATTACACGTTCTACCTTTAACTATGGTAAAACAAATTTACTGATGTTAATATTCATAATGACTAAAAATAAATAGTATCTGATTAAAATAATTTGTACCTACTGATTCAAAATATGGAATCCATTTTCCAAAATTCAAACGACTGAAGTTTCAGAAAATAATTTAAAATTAATCGCGTTGTTAATAAAAAGTGTTTTATAATTTAAAACATTGCACAAGATTGAAATGATTTTACCTATGAATTCAATGTAAAATCAATGATAATGACATAAAGTATATGAAATGATAAAAATATATTCTATTTATACTTCAAAACCATTAAATATTATAATTGAACCATATATATTATTATGATGAAAAAAGTTGTTTTTAATTAAAATATAGCGTGTTTTTACTATTCATTAAAATATGAAAGTTATCAGAATAATATGAAAAATATGTCCAAAGTAAATTTTTATATCCTAATTTCAAATAATAATTTTATTTTTTCAAATTGTACTTATAAACATGTCAGAATCAAGATTTAAATTTGGTGCGCCATCAAAAAGCGAAAAAACTGCATTTTTTTAAAAATACTCAATTTACCTGAAAAAAATTATTTTTTTCTCATACCATGTTCTATAAAATGTGTAAGATTAATTATAATGTCATAAAATTAAAAATTTAGTTACTACTATTCATAATAGATAGTACATAATAATATTATAAAAATATATCATTGTTTAGTGAAACATGGTATTGCGTACAACACACGCTATCAAAGAAGGTTGTGATTGTGTGTAATGCAAGCGAAGTCAGGGCTGTGGGTAGAAAAATCTCCCTTTTATGCTTAATATAGAATAATCAAAACATATTTCATTTATACATTCAACCAAATCTATACTTCATGTTGCGTAGAATAATTTCTACAAAATGAACTTGAAATTGTTTGTAACACGAGCCAAGAATAGTGTTGTGTAGACTGCAAGCTAATATGGTGATCTGAATATTATAAGATAACATTGGTGTAGCATACATCATATGAAATCAATATAATTGAAATAATATTATTCGTAAAATCTTGGGGTGTTACATCCTACCGCCTTAAAATGAATTTCGCCCTCGAAATTCATCGAGGTTATAAATGGTTTTCTACATGAAAGTATATTTAATTGAAAACCACATCGTAAAAAGGAATTACAAATCTTAACATTACAAAAAAAAATTATAAATAGTAATGGTTACCCAAATTAACTAATCACTGGGTTTCCACATAAGAGAACATAGGTGAAAAAATGGATATGGAAGAGAAATCTAACCATCAAGTTCTTGATGGAGAGTGGTAGAGAACATGTCTATGAAAAATCCAATAATGACAAAGCCATAAGTTTGTGATGATCTAAGGTACCATCTGATTCATCAGATATGAGGGAAATAGGATTTTTTTTTTGGTTTTCAGGATCATTTCCCTAATGTTGAAGAATTATCTAATTAAAAGAAATACTTACTTGATTTTGGTACAATCTCACGATGGTTCGTGCCTTGAATAATTTCCACTTCATCTCATAAAGAAATAAAGTTGAGTTTATCTTCCATGAAGTGATAGCGGATCATGCGTTAGAATGATAGCTCATTCCATATATATCAAACATAATGTTAGTAATAGTTATATACATAAGTCCATTTATGGTGAGATTAATTTTATACTGTTCCAAAAATGGACGTATACTTAATCTATCATACCTCTTAATAAAAGAAAAAACGTTTCTACTAACCAAGAACTTGTTGTAGGCCAGTAGTAGGTGATAAAGGTCTGTCACGCTTTGGTTATGGGTTCGATTCCCACAGCCTTGTCCAATTCGAAGGGTTGTCGCCCGTCCTGCAGGTTGTCCCTTTTTCTAAAACTACATTATTATAACATTCCTGCAATAATATCAAAAAAAGTGCTAGCCTTAAACTATAATATATTATGTCTAACTTAATTCATTCCAATCTTTAGGTTTATCCAAAATACTTCTATCCAAGCTCATAGTATAAAGAAAACGATTACTTGAATTTTCACATATCAATCATGTGAATACCATCATTTATCCCCCATATAAGATATATCTTTTTGGTCACATTCCAAACATTTTTATAACCTAACCATGTATTCTCTTGAAAAAAGAATACCCATTTATCCTTAGTGACAACATGAATTCTGTCAAGCATTAACACTTTCCACATACCAAAATCCCAAAATTTCTATATACTCAAACCATGATATCACACTGTCCGTATATCAGTCATGATCTCATCAATACTATAAAACATCTCATTATCTCATTATCCCTTCATTATGTTCATATAATATACTTTCCAAAAAAATATTAATAACCTTTCATTGTTAGTATTACCATTCAACATATACTTTCAAATAATTTAGGAAAAACAATATTGTAACAATCCTAAGATGTTTTTTTATTCAAAAGTATCATTACCTATACAACATTAATCTTGATAATCATAAATCATTCCACTGCCTTCTTAAACCATTTGACCGAGGTTTAACAATTCTTTTATCTCACATATCATTTGTAGTATCTTCATCATCATCAACAGAAATACTACACATACGACCATGATGATTCTCTTCATGAAATTTTCCCTTAGATCATTGGTTTTCATAATGCCTGTACATTCCACATTTAAAACAATTAAATTTTTTTAATGAATTAGAAATACCATTATCCTTCTCCATGGTGTTAACTGAACCTTTTCCTTTGCAATTACTGGCTTTGTTTCCTTCTTTTCCACACCCAAAGCATCTTCCATTTCCATTGATACATTACCCCTGATGACTCTTCCCAAATGATTTACGTGATGGAAATTGAACTTTCATTCCACTATGATCATCATGAAACTCCATATTTATTTTTTTAGTCGAGTCAGGAAACATACCAAAGTTGGTATTATTTATTATATTATGAGATTTCTGATTAGGTATAATAAAAATTTTCGTACATCCAAATCCCATTTCATTTGGTTGCTCATGAAGAATATCATTCTATTGTCCATCATATCCTCCTTTATTGTGACTCTTTATGTTTCCAGCCATTTTCAAAAACCCAAAAAGAATAGAGTGAGAGGAAAAAATCATGCTACAAAAAATACATAACAAAGGGGGAGTACAATAAATATATAAAATCTTATGTTTAATTCTACGATCGTCATCGTAATTCTAGGACTATAACCTGTACGTATACTTAACCTTAGAGACATCTCCAGACATACCCTAGAAATATCTCTAGGTATTTCACTTATGTTTTTGCATACTAGTTTCCAAATTTTAACTAGACCTTTACTCTGATACCAACTATAGATACACAAACTTGACGTACATGGAAATTACATTACTTTTTCAGAATACATAATAAATAACAAAAACAGACACACAAGGACCTTAATAGTTTATTTTCTGTGGAAACTTGGAATATAATCTTCTAATCACGGTGAAAGATCTTCAACATCTCCCAAAAAGATCTTCCCCTTTTGTTTTCTTACCTAAAACCTTTATTTAAATCCTAGGTAAAAGAAAACATATAACGGGTGATCTCAAATGCTCAGTACGGGTATTCATGGAGAAAACAAAACAAATCATTTACATTTGAACTAAAAAAACTTGAACATAATGTTTAAACATACAAATCTTGAGTAGTGACATAAAAAATGGTAGTACATATGGCATAGATCTTAATGAAACATTAATCATGATAAAATATAATGGGAATAAAACATGTCATTGTGGAAAGCATTAATTACATATTATGATTTCCATAGTAGCCAATGCATTGTTTCCAAGACCATCATAGTGGACAAAGTCCCAATCTGAATCGAGTTCACTCCTCATTACAGTCCTGTACCACTGAACCAGAATAACTTACTGTTCTAGCCATGCATATCTAATCAGATATAAATCATTACCCAATACATTATAGGGAGATATAGGTCCCATCCATCACATAATGAAATCATTCTTACATGCTCCACCATATAAACATAAATCAATAATCAAAACCCAAAGAATAAAATGGGCATAATAATCATCATCCCATCGTAACATAATCCATATAAAACAAATGGATATTATTTCATCATAAAACAATTGAAATCAGGTAAATCATAGAGACATTATACTTGAAACATAATCATATGAAATAATGTCATCTTAGATGGAAAATAATCTTGACAAAACACTTGAAATGAATTCTTGAGGAAAATATCCTTTCATCCTCAAAATCATTTTATTTTCACAAAATGCCATGAAATTTTCAAATAAAGGGATTTTGTTGAAAATAATCATGAAATCTGGGAGATTAATATTCAAGATGGAAAACGTGTTATGAAACCGTAAAAATCTGTTCATGCCGTATAGTTAAAAACTCATTCTTCCTGTACTTTTGTCGGAATGGTTAAAAAGTACTTCATATGGTAAAAAAAGAAATATTTCGTAAATACCATGTAGTAAAAGACAAAAATCAGTATAAATGAATTTAATATACATAAAACCATTTTTATAAAATAGGGTCATGGAAGATAAATATAACCCCCATAAATACATACGAATAAATAATCTCGGATAAAAATGTGATTGGAAAAGTTATCCCTTACCTTATGCCTAATATACTTCATATGTATCTGAAAATCCTATATAATGATTTAAATAATGTCATTGAATATTTACAGAATCATATTCTTTTTTATGATATCATATATGGTTCACATATGACTTTATATTACCCGTTCTTTTTTAAAGTCCATGTTAATGCAGCGTTTTGGTTAAATCGTTTCATTTATCATACATGTTTTGATTTGTTGTTCTTGATATTATTACTAATATCCTGGTTTACTTATGTCCAATATGTAAAACATTATTTGTATATAATATTTATTCAGTATATAAATATATATGATTGATCGATAAATGGAATGAAATACACAGTTCATGGAGACAGTAGGTCGTACGTATGCATGAACGCTGTTTTCATTTCCTTATTGAATTTAATGGAATTAAGTAAATTAAAAATATATATAAATAAATCCAGTATCATTATTATGTAATATCATTTATGATTATTTATTATATACAAACATTATAATCAAACTTGAATGGTTAATCATGGAAAATTAATCTCACCGCGTTCATGGAGACGGTATTCCGTAGGTACGCACGAGCAATGATATCATTCCCATAATTATTGAATAGAATTAGAGTGGATGATATAATATATCATAATCGATAAGATTTTATAGTAACCATATATTGTAATTATTTACACCATTATACCCATCCAAGTAAGGTGGTGGTGGAAAAACTAATTACACCACGGCGTGGAGACGGTATTTCGTACGTACGCACGCGTGGTGATTTCATTTTCTGTAGGATGGATAGAAGGTGAAATGGGGTTGTATAATATTAATTATATCAGTATATTAGTGATAATTATTTTATAACTTTACATTGAATCAACTAAATAATAGGAAGTTAAAGAAGAAAGAAACATGAAAGAATCGGTAGAAGAGATTACCTCTTCTTCGACGCACCTCCATTAAGCTTCCTCTTAAGGGAGTAGAGTTGGTCTTTTGCGAAGACCAAAACCTCCATAACGTTTCTAGGGAAGTATATAAGAGAAATGGGTAGGGGTTGACTGAGCATGAAGGCTCAATGTGTTGTGAAGAGGAGAAGGATGAGGTGCCTTTTTATAAAGGTGGAGAGGGGCACCTTTGGAAACCTCAAAAATATAAATTTATAATAAGTAAAACCCCACATCAAAACCTTCAACAATGACTCATATTCAAATATGAGGTATGATAGGTTGTAATCTCCTCAAAAAATCAAACTTATACATGTTGGTAAATTATTTTAAACCTTATCAATATGATTTGTCCTTATTTAATTTATTTAATCTTATTTGTGGTAATAATATTATAAATTTTAAATTGTTATAAATAATTACTTATGTGTTGTGAATTATCCATAAATGGGTACATTATGACATTTTAGACCATATAAATTTCAATTTATAATTTTTTTATATTTATGTGATTTTTAAAAAATTTAATAATATGTTATTTTTAAAACATAAAAATAGTGTTAATTTTGAACTATTCATTTATTTGAATTTAAAAAAAATCCAAACAGAGGATATATTTGAATAAAAATATTTAATATATTCCTAAAAAATAATATTCATCTGTAAAAATTTTGGAGAACATTAATTAATCCATATAATGTTTATTTTAATATTTAAAAACCCATTTAGTTGATATTTCTCTTAATAAAAATATCACTACATCATTTTTGTATGATCACTTAATATACTTATTAGTTACGTAAAAATTAAAAATAAAATCATATGATGAATATAAAAATAATACCTTTCATAATAATATTTTTACTCGAATTTATCATCTTTAAATCACAACATTTAAATTGTTATCTTAATTAAATTATGAAGGTTACATCTTTGACATAATTTAAAATAACATAATATAAATGTCCTAATCAGTTTTAGAAGGCTCCAAATGGTCAAAAAATAGTCCCCTATATTACTAGGGTATATATATACTCGAAAAATAATGTTTTTTCAAGTTTCTGTTCCTTTTGATAGGTATTATTATTTTAATAAAAACTATACTATGGATTTTTTACTAAATAAATAATTCCTACATCATTAATGTATAAGCATTTCAGGTAATAAAATATTTGTTAAAAATTACAAATAAATTACCATGATAAAGAAAAACAATTAATATTTCAAATGAGTATTTATAATCTAATTTATATACTGTATAACTATATATTAAAAAATCAAATTATTAAAGTTTCAGTGAGACATTTCACATTCCTTTAAATAAACTAAATAAATGGTCTTAATCAAATACAAGTGGGTTCCATTAGATTCCATTTCAACCAAAGTATGATTTAGGGTAAAATATAATCATCCAATTATATTAGGATTAGTGTTAGGTTAATTTTATAATATTATATTTACCCTTAATTACCTGATTTACCATTAACTATGGTAAATAAAATATACCGTTGTTACTATTCAAAATGACTAAAAATAAAAAGTATTTTATTAACAAAATTTGGACCTACTGATTAAAAATATGGAATCCATTTTTCCAATTCAAATCACAGAATTTGTAGAAATTAATTTAAAATTAATCTCTTTGTTAAGAAAATTATTTTTAAAAGTTAAATCATTACAAAAGATTGAAATGATTGCACCTATGAATTCAAAGTAAAATCAATGATAATGACATAAATTATATAAAATGGTGAAAATATATTCTATTTATTATTTAAAACCATTAAATATTATAATTTAACAATATAAATTATTACGATGAAAAAAGTTGTTTTTAATTAAAATGTAGAGTGTTTTTACTATTCATTAAAATATCAAAGTTATCAGAATAATATGAAACATTTGTCCAAAGTAAATTTTTTTATCCTGATTCAAAAGAGGAATTTTATTTATTAAAATTGAACTTATAAACATCTCAAAAACTAGATTTAATGTGGATGCTCCATCAAAAGAAGGAAAAACTAATTTTTTTGAAAAATACTCATTTTACTCGAAAAAATTAGTTTGATCTCATACCATGTTCTATAAAATGTGTAAGATGAATTATAATGTCATAAAATTAAAAATTTAGTTACTGCTATTCATAAGGATTAGTACATAATAATATTATTACAATATATCATTGTTTAGTGTAACACGGTATTACATACTACACACACTATCGATGAAGGTCGCAATTGCGCATAATGCAAACCAAGTCAGGGTTGTGTCTATTGAAAGCTCCAATCAGTGCTTAATATAACATTATCAAAACATATTTCATTTATATATTAAAAAAATCAAGAATTAATGTTGCGTTGAATAATTTTCACAAAATGAACATGAAATTGTGTATAACATGAGCCAATAATAGTGTTGCGGAAACTGCAAGATAATACGGTGTTCTGTATAGTACAAGATAATTTTGCTGTAGCGTACAACATAATACATCAATGAAATTAAAATAATATTTTTCATAAAATATTGGGCTGTTACATGCCTTCTCCGAACAAGATGAATTATTCAGTGCATAGATTCTATGGATGATAAAAGTATTGAACAACTCATTTTTATGTGAGACAATAAAGGAATAATAGTATGTGAGAATGAATTATATAAATTACTTGAATAGAGAAGGATCCATTATATATATTTTATCATATTCATAAAAAAGTTATGGGTATAAGAAAAAAATTAAAAAAACAATAATTTCATGACTTGAGAGGCCCCTTATACTCTAACCCAACCCCCTAGATGAAACAATTAATATAATCCTTTATGTTCCCCAACTCTCATTCAATACATATTATTCCATGATATTTTAGTATATTCCTTTATGAAAATATCATATTCAATTTCTTCCTTAACTTGATATACAAAACTAAAAATAATCATGACACACTTTTTTAATCTAATGTTATATGATTTGAAATATAAAAATATTAAAATAATAATAATGGATCAAGTAAATAAATAATAAAACTCATACTTATAAAATGATATATTAAAATTCCATTCATATTTTTTGTATATTAAATATTGATTTTTCTATTAAATTGAAGGGTAATATAATAAATAATTAATTAATTATGATAAGAACATTGAAATATTAAAAATTTATATTTTTCAATGAACTCTTTTGATGTGATTTTAATTTTAATTAATAAATTAAATTTACATATTTTTAGAGATGATTTTGATAATAATTAATATTTACAAATAAAATATTAAAACTTATTTAGTTAAGAATTTAAATGAAATATGATTTTAAATATTTTAATTTTAGAAGATTATTTTTCTATAAAATAATATTTTATTTATGTTATGTATATTCATTTAAAAGATAAATTGATAATTTTTTTATTTTGAATTTTATGAAATGAACATCAATTTTGGATTCAAAATTTTAATATTATCCTTATGTGAATTATTATTATTTTTTCAAATAATTTATCTTTAGTTGAACATTGGATAAAACGTTTTTACAAAAATAGTTGTGATTGTGATTATATTAAAATGTAATAAAAAGATAAAACCATAAAATAAATTCGTAATCAAGAATGTAATTCTAGAGTGAAATTATGTATTTAAAAATAGAAACAACCTAGATCTGGATTCCATGGAATGATGCTCTGAGGCTAGTTAGACACATAACCTCAAGTGTATCTCCTCAAATTACAGAGGCTACCGACTAGCAATGAGGCCTAGGGTGTGCCAGGGGGAGACTATGACCTCATGTTAGAGTGTAAAGCAATATAAGTGTAATAATAGTCAATAGTGGAAGAATTAAATTTATCAGATAATATAGAAACATCCAAATGATATCTATATATCTGATACAATTACATTTGTATTCTAAAGTATAATATGATGACGATATATGTCATTCTATGTGAATATTAAGAATCCAAAATATGTATACATGCATTAATAATTTACATTAATCAAAATACCTAAATAACATAAAAAATAGTATCTCGGAATAACATCACAATCCTTATCCCAATCCCATGACCCCATTCTACTAATCATAGCACAAATTCAATCACCAAACTATGGGTGCTTTCCGTGGTCCCTACATGCATCTAAATTGGCTATCTGGATACCCAAAAACAACTCAAACATGGTGTGAGATACAATACTATTAGGTCACCAACCAAACAATCTATAATAAGTCATGGTTATGTGATGTAAGCTAAGTAAGAGTAAAATATATATCATAGGTAAGATGTAACAAAAATTACAATTCCCATGGATTATATACTAAAAAACCACTATTACCGTATACCTAAAAAAAGGATCCATGAAAAACAAGTTTTATGATCTTATCACAAGGATTCCTTAAATTAAAATGAAGTAACAACACAAAAGTTCTGTATTAACAATATATCATATATCCCATGGACATTCCATACAAATTGTAATACAATATCAACCACGGTTGAGCCATATAATCGAGAATGTCATATCAACAACAGCTACTCCGCATAACAAATCGTATCACATTTATCATGTCTATGTTTATAACTAGAAGTGTCAGACAATGAAGGGGAGATCAAAGGTATATAAGACTAAGGCATCAATATCGATTCCCAGGAGAATCTCAATGGAAACTCGATAATGTAAACAATGTATTCTATGGATTATATCAATATTGCAAGTCCAAAGAGTGTATAGAAAGTCGGATCCAAGGAGTAGTAAAACACAAAGAATCCCATGGAATTAGAATCCAAGGAGCATACAGGTCCATCGAATTCTCTACTTCTATCATGACCCATGGTCTGGAACACCCATGGAATCCATTTAAATAATTCATCATTCAATTCAATTAGAATTTCATACCAAGAGATTACCCACTTATATAACAATTCAAAAACAATTCACATTTAATGAACTTACAAACTAATCTCCATTATATCTAAATAATCCATTCAAAAAATTCAATCAGACAACATATTTTTAACACTTGGAAAGAGAGGTAAATCATCCCATTTTCAAAAAACTAAATTTAATTATATAACTAACAAGATTCCTCTAACTGGGAAAGCCCCAACTAAGCACATATGAGACTTAGAATGGTAAAGTAAAAAAGAAAATCAGATGGAACTCCCCATGGATGGCCTTAGTGTTGGAAATAATATCCAACACATCTCAAAGGAAATAATGGGTATTAAAAATATGTTCCATTACATTCAATTTAGTTTTGGGGTCATGTTATAAAGTTTGGTGGGTGGTACAATGACAAGTATCTCAATAAAGTGTCAAAACACTCAGTAAATAAATGGACCACCAACTATTTTTTCTATATTACAGTGATATTTTAGTATCATATCTTGACTTGACATTTTTCGAGATAAAATGAACAATTGAAAAAGAATATGAAAATATGGAATACTATCTTACACCAAAATAATTTTGCTGATACCAAGGTAAATAAATAATGAAAAAAAATGAACTGATTACTCACCAGTGTAGATCCAACAATACAAACGACACCCAATTCTGAGATCATATGAAGAAAGGAGACCAAATCATATATTTGGATTCTAGGTGGAGATTCTTACATGATGATTCTTCCAAACGAAGGATAAGAAAAATATCATTATGTATTTAAACTCATTACTATTGAAATAATTATTTTTCGTCAAAACTGGTTTTCATGGTTTGGTTGCATGGTTGGAAAAAACATGCACCAACTATTTGCCCCGTACAATGATAATGGGCACCAGCACGGTCATTTATCATGGATTGAATAACTTTGTGAAATATTGGAAAAACACCACTGCCAAAAACTCTAGGTACTCTCAAAGAGGCACACACCTCCATCTTCCTTATTTCCCCAAACTGTGTGTCCTGTATCACCACACTATCTAGCCCCTCATGGTTTGTAGTATCTTTGAAACCTATCCCGGATGGTCTATTCTCACCCTATATCCTACCCTGATTTTCCAAAAATATTGTTTCTAGGCTCTGAATAAGCCCCATACACCCCAATACCCCCATAAACTCAAAGGGTTTTCACATTGGGTCATAATTAATCATTTAAACACAAAATATATATCTTTAACTCTTACAAAAACCAAGAATCATATAATATTCTCCCTTTAAATAAATTCATACTCGAATTTCACACTCAAGGCTTATCCAGATTTATCTGAAAAAAACCTCCAACCAATCAGCATGTATATCAGTCTCCCACTCCTATGTCTCATTCTATAAATGGTCATGCTACCATAGTACCCATACTAGAGGAATTGACCACCCATATAGAACCTCCTTTATCTAATAAAAATAAGAATAGTATTCTATTTAGAGGACATATCATCCTATAACTCATCCATCATGAGATGAAAAGCATGATATAGGTTCGAATGAAAATATCACAACTAATATACGTGTATGATTTTGTACATGGATCAATACCTCTGAGGTAACTAGAAATGATAGGGTTTTGTCTCAACTATCTCCATAATCATGAATGCTACAACATTTTATGGTGAAATCTTAACTTGTCTCCTAGTCTATCAATGTCCTTGCCTCAGTGAAATAGGTAAAAGGCCTAATCCCAAACCCCAAACTCTAGAGGAGATCTAAAACAATATAAATATGATTTCTATTGAGAATGAATAGTATCCATTCAGTTCCTAATCAACTAGACCTACTGAAAATTCTCATTCACAAAATGTTGTCTATGTAAAGCTACCTCAGCAAACTCTAATCATCATAAGGGATATTGGAATATCTTACATTTGAAATACTCATAGGGCTTCATCTATAAATTTTATTGTTAACTATTAGTGTAGGTGGAATATACCAGGGGTATTTGTCTCTCCCAAGAGCCCCCAAAATCTATGAAGCACACTCACGACATGTATCAAGAACCTATATCGTATGCTCTTACTTCTCATCGGTTTGAGGGTAGTATGTTGTGCTCAGAAGCACTTATATACCTAGTTCCCTATATAAAATCTACCAAAAATAAGATGTAAATTTTGCATCCATATCTGAAATGACTATGGGAGGGACCTCGTGATGTCGTAATATATCATGGATATACAACCTCTGAATCTCATCAACATGGATGGTTACCCTGGTTAGTAGGATAATTTCAACCATTTTGATCCTTTCAAAAAAATCCTCACCACATTATCACTATGACACAACATTAGAAAAAAGATAAGGAAATCAACTACATCACCATCCCATCTCATCTTGGGAATAGGTTACTTATATAAATGTCGAGCTTCTCTCTATTTTTTATATTCACCTACTAATAGGTACAACAACACATAAAAAAACAATCCACCTTATGTTTCATACCTGGTCACCAGTACCGTTGGTGTATGTCCTGATAGATCTTGGTAACGTCAACATACACCACACATTGTATGGAATAAAACTATTACATTAGTTCCTAGCATATCTCCATTGGGACCAAAATGAGAACATGGATATGAAGTATATCATCCTCACCTACATCCCATCTTAGTGGTGGATCTTTACCTACCAAACACTCATATAATACTAGTCCCTTTGAATCTGATAGCTTCTTCATCCTCACTATATCCAGTAGGGTAGAGGTAATAGATTAGTATGATGTAAACACCTTCCCCTAAATATCATCCACTTCCATGTACATATCATAGAAAAAATATGTAATATTCCACTAAAAATTGGTCACCTTATCTGTATATATTTGTATCCTCCTACTCAGTGCATCAACCACTACATATCTATTTCTAGCTGTATAGGTAAGATCAATGTCAAAATAACTATTGTTATTCAACCAAACTATGTTGTATAATTTTCATATCATGCTGTGTAAATATATACTTTAGTATTTTATGGTCCGTGTACACCACAAAACACTCTCTCAGTAAATAATTTCTCTAATTGCGAAAATCATGAAAAACTTCAGCTAACTATAAATCACGAGCCAAGTAGTTACTTTAATGTAGTCATAGATATTGAGACCAATACTCCACAAATATTCTTTTCTAAATCATCACTTCTCTTAGAATGATAATTTATGTGTCTAAGTACGTAGGGTAGAACATGGCCTGCTCTGGCCGAATCAGGACTCGTGATAAAGTAAATATCCCTTTCATCACCAGAATGTTTGTTTCATAGATATCTATCAATAAAAACATCAGACCATTCTTATTCAATCCCATAAATTACTTTGGTAAGAGTCAGAAGTCCTGCATTAAATTCCTATAGTATCCATACAACCCCAAGAAAATTCATATATTAAATATGATCTTGGGATGTTATTAGGAAAATATAACTATCCCCTTCCCTATGTCTATTAACACTCTTTTATCTGAGATAATATGACCCAGGAAGTGAATATCCTAAATAAAAAATTGGATCATTATGAGCATAACATATAAATGAGGCTCTCTTAGTGTATCCAAAAAAAATCAAAATATTTGGCATGATTTTGTCAATTATTAGAATAAACAATGATATTTTATATTGAAACAACCATAAAATAATCTAGACAAGGATGGAAAACATGATTAATAAATTCCATGAATTTTTTTGGAACATTTTTTAGACCAAACTGAATAACCAAATACTCATATACACCATTTCTACTATAAAATGTTGTACAATGTATGTTTGTTGGTTGAACACAGACCTGATGGTATATAGATCTCAAATCATGTTTTGAGAACACCCAAGATCCTCAGAGTCTATCAAAAAGGGAATATATTAATAAAAATAGATAAAGATTCTTACCTATCAGTAAGTTAAATATCAGATAATCCATGCATAGCCAAGGGGTACCATCCACCTTTTCTCCCAAAGAACCAGCAAACCCTAGAGAGAAGTACATGGTTAAATAAACCCATTTTCCTTCAATTCATATAGATGCCTCTTGAGAAACTAAAACTCTGTCGTAGAAATCATTTATGGAGGAATGGATAATTGTTCATCTCATGGAACTAGTTGGAAGGATAAATCAACTTATCTCTCAGGGGTAAACCAAAAAACATGTCAGGGAAGAAATTCTAGAAATGATCAACCACTGGAGGATAGTCTGCCTAAAATGCTCCCTAATTATATAGATACAAACTTGTTATCTGGGATGTCATTACTCCTATCCAATGATTCCATGGTCTATATTAGATCTTATAGACATCCCCTTCACCCTTGTAAATAAAAAATATACCCTATGATATTGTGAAAGTCATCATCTGGTGATAGAAATAAATATTGTCATAATAAGTCACTATCATGTCCATTATGAGTATGAAGTTAAACCCATTCATAAAAAGGGAAAAATTATTCCATATGGAGAGACACCGACAAACCACAATGGGAACTCCTTTAACTAATGTACATCCTATATTATGTTCCCTAACGGGGTGTATAGAATCATAACGCAATCAGAAAGTATAACCACAAGCCCAATACTTTCCGTCAAAGGTATATATATAACTCTATGTGACTAACATATACAAAAAAAGAATATGCTAACATAGAGGAAACTAGAATATTACCTCTCACCATAAAAGGTCTAGTTCCATGCTCCTCATTTGTAGGCCATACACAAAATATTTGGCCTAAACCAAGACCCTATGACACAACCTATCTGCATGGGCTAGGATCACTATGTTATCTCAGTACACCTGGTATATGGTTTCATAATCCATGTCACAACCCATCCCCTAGGGCCTGTTCCGTCCCTACCCCAAGCCTGCCTTCCATAGTCCATGGGTTGGTGACTTCCAATAAAAAGGCATATCCCTAAAATGAGAAGGAATTTAATTTAAATATATTCAAAAACATAATCCAAGAAAACAAAAAGATGAAACTATAAAGTAAAACTACAATCGTAATGGTGTGTACTAAAAGTAAAGGGGTTAGAATACAAGTCCAACTGAAAGATAAAACTACAAATGAAAAATAGAAAACAGCTCCTAGAATCGTCCACCAAGGATCTTACCTAAAGGGTGGGTAAAAATCACCTCCATTTCCCTCCACGTCAGCCAATATCCTCCACATACCTCTTGGTCCTAGCTCCCTCAAGTCTCTTCCAAATTCCTCATCGTTTTCACATGACATAATAAGGTGCAGGTGAAGCCTGTGCAAGGGTGAGTATAACAATACCCAGTAGGGACCCCGAGACCCTCAAAGGTCTCCTAGAATTACCCAATGGAAAAAACCTAAAAGAGTGATCTCAATCACAATGAAAAAACAATAGAAACAACTCAATCCAGGTTTATGTGATGTATAGAAGTATATATGACTAGTCACAAATCTATATCAATTTATTTGGTCGAGAGGCACTACTACTGACCATAGAGAGTCTTACCCACATGGGTTCTATAGGTACTAACCCCCGCAAGACCCACATTGGATCCAACCCACCCGGATTCGATGGATACTAACCCCGTTGACCCACACAATATCTGACCCACATACAATCGGTATGTTTGGACCCACACATGTCTGCAGAGTGATGACCCACATAGGATCTGACCCACATAGGATAAGCATATGGTGACCCACACAGGATTGCTAAGTGTTGACCCACACAGGATCTGACCCACACAGGATTGGTATGCCCTGAACCACATAGGATGGCTAAGTTCTATCCCACACATGATTTGACCCACATAGGTTAATTTCAAATCCACAATGGATCTCTAGAAACTATATTTCATATGATCTATCTCCAAACTCTCCCTCACTACCGACCAGTGACTTCCCTCTCATAGTACGCTTGATTCTGGGAGAACAGATCCTCAAGTCACGATTTGTATTTTAGCTGTCACGAAGTCCCATGAATAAGTAACTTGATGATTTTTCACGTCATTGTGGTTCCAACATAATAGGCAGTGTGTCTTTCGGAAGATCGATCAATAAGTTATTATCATTTTAGTGTCACAGGCCAGGTTGGATTCAGTGTCTATCAACATTGAAAGTACTGAAATATCCTCCAAAACTCTCATAGAGTTTATCGAAATTACCATCTCGCACCATGGATCCCATCGCCACTGACAGTTCATCAAAAGGATTTCAGGTTCACATGATACGGTCCTTTAAGTGTTTCTAGGCCCACGAGGGGTCTGGGCACGATACCACCTAGTCGGACCGACATGCCCCGGCCCAGCCTAAGACGACCCGACCCGGTCAGGCCCGCATCAGACTGGGCTGGCCTAGTTGGGCTAGGCCTTGGAGAGTTCTTCTTACTGTGCCGCAGACTGGTATGGGCCACCGGGAAACATGGCCTGGCAAATTGGTACTCCCCATGTGGGAAGCACGATTCACCTACCAAAAGGCTGAACGGAGCCCTTCACCTCCATAACTGGTGACACCAGCTAGAGCCACGTCATCACATGTGGGATGCACAAGGATTAGGTCCCCTCCTTCTCCACTTTCAAGGCTTCAATGCCACTTCCCTTTAACGCAGTACGCTATGGCGCACCACATCCAACTATGTGGCACATGACAATGTGCCGCCTACCACCACCACTGTCGCCCGATGTCAGACGGCGTTGTCGCTCATCGGTGTCGTGCCGCCAGATCTTCCGTTGGGCTCCAATTATTCTACAGAGCTCTATTTCCAATCCCACCTATGCATACAAGTCTCCCATGATGCCTCCAATATAGTGTGACCTATTGCTACACATTTCCATTAAATTAATTAATCCCTTACCTAAAGAACGCAACATAAATGAATCGGCGTAGGGTCCAAGCCTTGTTGTTTTGCCCCATTCCCTCAGCATTAACATGATAACAAGTTTTTGAATATTTATCTAACATTAAAGGATAAATAAACTCATTTCAATCAAAACCCCTACCTCGAGATCCATTGGAGGTGTCACAGTTACGGTAGGAGGACCGTCCACGTTGGATGGAGTCATCGGAGTTTATCGATCACAGATGGTTTCCGCCCAGGTATTCATCCCCCATCGGTGGATGTGGATGTAGGAATTATCTATAGTTACCTCCCTTGAATAGGATATTCCAATACCCAACCCTAATATCCATTTAAATAAGAGGGGGAAAGGTGAGTAATGCGTTAAGGAAATAATGAGGTTCATTAAATGAATTAATGAACCTCTTTTAACACACAATGGTGGAGTTACATAGTTGATGATTCAATCCATTATTTGGATTGAAAATTTACCGGTCACACCCCTCTCCTCTAATACTTAGCAAAAAAAATATAATAAAATAACAATTACATGTTATTTTACTTTTCATTAAAACGTCCAAAACCAATCTTTTTCTCCAGACCTACTGCAGTCGAAGTAAATCTTCCCCTATGTGAATCTCGGCATTGTGGATTTGACAATGAAATCATAATTTTAATACTATCACTGGTTAAAATGATAGATAATGTTTCCCCGTGATTGCTAAACATACCTTAAAAAATGATCAAAAATTCATTCTGGGCACACCAGGTCTCGGAATCATGCATCGTCAATTTTCGAAGTCTTCTAATAATCCCAAATAATTTAAAAAAATAAATTGAATTTGTTTCCTTATAATCAATGAACACCACATCAGCCTGATAAACTTGTACTACTCTAGATCCATTTCTAAAGTAGAGATCAGAAAAACACTCTCGAACATGGTGTCAAATCTAACCCCTAGAAATAATTAATATATGGAAGGTCCTACAGAAACATTCCATGTGACCCATCCTACCACAAGATTGACATGTGACTGGTTCGTGATGAAACTGATTTATCCTATGTTCACACCACCTATAATGATGATATAAAAAAGATATAGCAGTACACACACCCTGACCAGTAATCATCCAATGAGAAGCCTAAAAATGGATCTTCCTTCCTAAAGACACTAAACCACTATGTCACGAGACTACACTGATATTCTCTGCACCAAAGATTACATTGGTATACACTATATAATTATTGAATGATTCACTATTTTAGTAATAGTATTAAACCAAATCATGTTTACTTTAGATCTAAGGACATGTCAATGGCCTTCCTCAAAGCTTCTCTCCGTTGAAGTCTCATCACCAAGGTTGATGAGCACAAAATGTTGCATCATTGTAAAACATGTTTAATACTCTATAACATAAATAGATATCAGTTACAAATGAATGATCTCATTATCCCTATCTACTCAAAATTACTCTAGGAATAATAATTCAAAAAATCTAGTTTGGATGTCCATCCAAACCATATCATGCAGTGCATTATCGATATCCAGAACAAACCACAAACACATTGCAACTCGTTGAAGCATGTCTGTCATGAGCTTCACTTTCCTAACAAGATATGTCGACATAATCATGTATATATAGAGAGTTGTCTCAGGACACATATATTTAGTTTTATATTCTCTATAACCCAAAAACATGGGAGTATACTATTGTGGGAACACATGTGTCAAATTAGCTATAGATGAGGCAGAGTATAGTGCTCCCTAAAAAGTCTGAATGAAGTGGAAGCACCCCTCGAAATATTGGGTCATAGAACTTATGTTCAGTAAAACTAATTATTCCATAGATATGACTCTAGATGGATCTGTTGGGTTCCCATGGCCCACCGCCTCAAGTGTGAGGTCATCTCCACCCTTAAAAAATATTACGCGAGGTTATCATAAAGGGATTTATCTAAAATTCCAAACACATGCCTCAAAAATGATTGATATCAATGTTTATTTTTCAAAAGTGTAATTCAGGCCACAAGCTTCTTATAAATAGGTCACAACACATAACCATCTCCTAAATCTATAACTGATAAAGTGAATAGTTCTAAAGCCACTAGTTACACTTCCTCTTTCCCTCTCAAATGTTGGGTCTAGGCCGAGTTCTCTATTTATCATTTCCATTTTCCATTTTTATTTAATATTATTTTAACATTTAATTTTAAATGTTAAAACAATGGTTTCATCAAATTATGATCCATAAGGTCCCATACTCCACACGAATCAAAATATAGTGTCCACCTTATCAACACCATAACATGGTCTAGTCCATACTACTCATGGTCCATGATACAATGAGCCATAATTGGCTATTTAGGGTGTCTACTATAGCATAATACATAAAATGGTAGTTAGGATAAAGAATAAAATCTAAGTACTATCCATGTTTTCCAATTCACAATACAAAACATCTATCAGAACAACATGTATATCAATTACGACACCTATCACAACAACATGAAAACAAGAAACTCATACTATATAGAATGACATAATGAATTTAATTTGAATCTAAGAAAGTTATTAAATTAATCATGAGATTGAATACTCTCATACCATCAGGTTGTGATAAAATATAACCCAGAATCATATTAATGAAAATATCAAAATTCAATTGCATATCCCAACAGTGGAATCAAATAAATTATATGAATAAAAATCATGAAAACAATTATTTCCATTCAAGGTGATTTGAGTTTTTCTTATATGTGGATTTGCTACTCCACGTAAAACATTATTACCATATTCCAGTACTTTCATGTCCGTATCTATTTTCACCAAACAATAAACTAGAAAAAATAAATCATTTGATTCACTTTGTAATTTCATAGAACTGGATTTTCCAAAATTGTGCCCTGATCATGTTTAGTCATATGGCCTCATGTGAATCTCCTCACATTACAAAGGATTACAATAATAACTCAGGGCCTGGGGTCTGTTAGTGGGTATAATATACCCTCATGTTAGAGGGTTACAAAGAATAATATTAATAATAGTCTCTATCGGATGCCTTAAATCAATTACATAGTAGATAAACATACAAATGATAGATACATATATAATAAAGTTTGAGATGTAATATCATGTATAAAATAAAGATGATACAAATCATTTCATGTGTCTACAATGCATCTGAAATATACATAAAAACATTAGAACATTACATCTATCTGAATAAAAAATGCAAAAAATTACTATCTCTAAATAAAATAACAATCCTTGGATTGGTCCCATGATGTTTTTCTCAAAATAATTGAAATATTTCATGCATCTAACTACGGTTTATTTCCTTGATCCCTAACTACATCCAAAGAGTCTATCTGGGAACCCAATGATGGACCAAACAGGGTGTGAGATACAATCCTAGTAGGTCACCTCCCAAAGTGTCTATAAAAATTCTTGGATATGTAATATATTCTAAATTAAAGTGAAATGTATATTACATGTAAGAAGTTATAAAAAATTGTCCATGACATGTATAGTAAAAACTTGTTTTAATGTAAAGAAATACGAGGATCCCTGAAAAACAAGTGCCAAGCTCCAATAACCAAGAAGTAGTAAATTAAAAGAAAATCACCACCAAATACATGTTGTAAAACCTGTAAAAACTTATCGACCATGGTTGATCTGTGTAATCATGAATTTCATATCAACAATGGTCATGCCATATAACCAAGCATCTCACATTTACCATGGCCAATCCATATAACCATAAGTAAAAGGACCATGAGGGGCCAATTATAAGGTATAGAATAACAAGTCATCCTCAATGAGTATGATTATTGTCTCAATTGAAACTCGGTAACAACAATGGTGGAGTCCAATGATCATGTCAACAAAGAATTTTTTTAAAGTGATTCAATCAAATCAGAACCAAGGGGGGCATGTTCCAAGGTATTCAATATAAATGCAATTCAAAATGAATATAGATCCAATTCATTATTTACCACTATCATGAACCAAGGTGTATCACACCCATGGTATCCTTTGAAATCATTTTTCATTAAATTAAATTACCATTCAAAATAATGGTTTTAACCAATCATATTAAAATTCAAAATTATTCACATTTTATGAGTTTACCAACACATGTAAACTATTTCTAAATAATACAATGATTCAATTAAACATATATGAACACATGATAATGGATACAACCTTATTCTTTTCAAAAAATTCAATTAAACTCGTTTATTAATAGGGTTCCTCTATCTAGAAAAGAACTAACTCAACCTATGAATTTTTTCAGAATTCATTGGAAAATGAAACTGACATGGAACACGCCATGTGTGGCCTTGGTTGGGAAAAAACTTTTAACACATCTCAATGTAATTAAATGGAATCTCTAACAGGTCCCGTTACATTCAATTCGGCTATTGAATTCATTTTTTAGGACACATTAAAATATCCAGTAGGAGGAACAAAGAAAACATCCTCTATAAATCATAAAACCACTCAGTAAAATTATAGACCACCTTCTGTAGGTATTTATTAGAGTTCTCGTCCAGTATCATCCTTCAATTAGACTATTATAAGGATTAAAATGAAAATGGTAAAAGAACATGGAAATAGGGAACATTATCTTGAACATAAATAACCTCATCAATACCAAGAATAATTTATAATGAACGAAAAGAAATTGAGTACTCACCAGTGTGGATGAAAAGAGAATAGAGACGCTTAATTCTGAGATCAACAAACAAATGGGTTCAAATCCAATATTTGGCTTCAAGGTGGAGCTCCCAACATGAAAATCATTCACATCGAAGGGGAAAAAAATAAATTTAGGTTTATAAACATATTAATGTGGAATCATGATTTTTCTTCAAAAAAGTGGTTACCAAAGTATCTCCACATGACTAAGCAAACTAGACACTAACTATGCACCCAATAATGTGCTAAGGTGGGACCCACATGGTCAATGCACATGATTTAAAAAACCATTAAAAAACCATACAGAACACCTATGTCAGAAAATACAGGTTCTCATGCCCGGGCATGTGCCTCCATCAACACTGCATTCTCAATCTGTGTGGCCTATATCAACCTACTTTCTTGCATCGCACAGTTTTTATTGGTTGTGTGACCTACCGAACTGGATTATACTAACCATGCAACGTGCACTGATTATCCAAAAATACGGTCTACGGGCTTTCAATAATCCTCCTATACCCATGATACATCTATGGAATCAAAGGGTATTCAAATTAGGCCTTAATTAAGGAGTAAAAACACAAAAAGATATGTAACTTGTAAAAAAACTATGATCCTACAAAAATAAAATATTGAATTTAGAAAACCGATATTTAATATTTTGAAACCTATGTTATAATTTATTCTAATAAAAAAATATTTTAATTTTTTTTCTTTATGATTAACATATTATTGTAGAGTTTTGTTTTTGATTTATTTGTATACCATATAAATGTTTTTATTTAATAATTACCTTACTAATATCCTGGATGTCAAAAACATTGATAATTTTGTCCTAAATATTATTTTTTACCATTAAAAACTACTTTTCAAAAAATGGGTTTCTGTGCCTTACATGTGATAATGTTAAAATTAATTTTTATGAAAAACATGAACATTGTTTGATTAAATTTATTTCAAATGTTTAATCATTATATCATAATTATTAAATAACCTATATTTTTTTTAAATAAAATTAAATTACTTATATAATTTTTTTTTAGAACTATTAAAAAATATGGTAATAGGGATAAATATTAGGGTGTAAGAAATAAAAACATGTATTAAAATTTGTATTCAAATATTTATAAACATTACCCTTCCCCCAATCCATTAAATTCCATTATTGGATTTATTTTATTTTGAAATAATGACATTAATTTTTTTGTATATTATAAATATTCTACTCTTATCCACTATAAATTGTCTTATAATTACCCAATTATTTCAAAACCCATTAAACATTGATTCAACAAATATATTCCCAAATAACTCCTCTAAACACATATACACATCCTTCAAGATCTGGTTTTATTAGAATATCACAACTCAAATACTCAATCCTTTTTGAAAATGAGCTCTTCCAAAGAGTATGGTAACAATCCACATTACTATTTTTTCTTTAATAATTTCTTCTTCAACCCTGTATGTCATATTATATCCATAAAACTATTATTCATTAATTATTGATAATATAATAAAATTTATTATTATTATTTAATATACTTTTCTACCTTCCTACAAAAAAATATAATAAATGAAAGATTTTATCTTGCATACCTAAATATTACCACCTCCAAGAACAACATGATTGATTTTTCATTAAAAATGGTTGATTATAAAATATTATTGACAATATTAACATTAAATTCATAATATTATGAAAATTATATATTTATAAAAAATTCTAAATCTTCCTTCTAATCTATGGAAAATAAACCTATCTCTTATGTATACGTGAAGACTACCTCTTTCACGAAAGTAATGTACTTGAGTTTTCACTCTATCTTCTATTATTAATGGAAGTATATTAAAAAAAGATTCAACACCTTAAAAACATGTTAATAATATCATTATTCTTCTATAATAATGATATTATCGTAATATAATTTTTTTCATACCCATACTCACTCATTTAATATATATTGTGTTTGTCTGAATCCAGTTAACCGTATAAATAAAAAATGTGACTATGGTATTAAAAATACAAATGATATTGTGAATTAATAAGTAATAAATTATTTCTATGGGTTCTGAAATGGTAATGGTAATATTTAAAACATTATTATGATACTAACCCTTATTTAGTGAAATTAAGAAAACAAACTCATTACAGACTTCATCGTCTATAATTATAAATATAATACATATGAAATAAAATAAAAACATTATAAATAATTAATAAAAATATATTATTTTCCATAAAATTATAATAATATTACATCAATTAAATATTTCAAAAATTATCGACACATCTATTAAAATATAATTATTGAAAAAATATTTGAAGCTAAAAAATCCAATCCTGAAAAAAATATTAAAAACTAAAATATTTGTCACAACTGATTATAAATGAATATTATACAATTGTAATGGTATAAATAATGATCTTAATTAAGTGATTATTATTATTATTTTATTTATTAATTATGTTCAATAATTTTATTTTAATTGGTAGTTATGGTTGTGGTTTTTTAATCTCAGTTAGTCTTCACTAAGGTATAATGCATATTCACATATTATTTCTATTTTATATTGTATATATTGACCATACAATTTTTTATAAAAAATTTCTAATTTCAATATTAAATATTTTCGAATTCATCTAATGGGATACTATTTATGGGTTCTCAAATCGAAAGATAATGATGATGTAATGATTTTTGTTAACTCAAACCCCCTATTCATTAAGTTATAATGTCTCTATTTAAATTACCATTTATATGCCTGGTTTATTCCACACTATAATATTATATTGTACATTTTATTTCTCTTTTTGTATGACAACTGTTTTATTAACATATATCCCATTGATGAGTTTCTTCCCCATAAAATTATAACACTATTTTGATTAATAATCAATCTCTTTAACGAATATTTTTCTTCATTATCCATATCTTCGCTAATAAAAAATATGACCATTTATATTTCAAAACCACATTATGTGTTATACTAATGTGGAAAAAATATTTCTATTTCCATCATTTCAAGAATAATATTTATATCTTGTTTTATGATATGGTATTTAAAAACGTGTATTTTAGAATTTTAAAAAAGTTATCCTTCAATTTTAATTTGTTTTATATTACATTTACCATTTCATTATGATATTATTTATGTATTTATAAGGTTATAGTATTTAATTTTCACTTTTTAAAAGTTGATGTTTTAATAATTATTTACTTCACCGTCCTAAAAATAACAATTTAATTTGATATGTATCATCATCATTTTATGATAATGTTAATTTTTTTCTAAAATATATTTTAATGTTATTTACATGAGACTATATTCATTTGATGTAATGAAAATTTCATTAAATAATTATTCCTTTCCATTTCTTAATTTTTAGTTAATTAACAATATTTTTTATTATATTCAAATTAACGGGTTTATTTGATCTTATTTTTCAATGTCCTTCACCCAAAAATTTTGAAAATGTACTTCGCATCTATGTTGATATTATTAAAGGTCCTTATAATACCTGGGTATATGTTCTTATGCCACCATATACCTTCTTCATTTAAGAGTATTATGAAATTATTTTTGTATTTTTCATGAAATCCATCAGTTTTACTTGTATTAATTAATTGATTTTTGAAATATAATTCTTTTCATGTTGATATGAAACATAAATGTATTAATGATTAAGATTAATGGGTGGTTTCTTGTATATCCCTTTAATTAATTGGTTAATATTTTATATAATGTGAGTTGATAAATACTTGAGTGATCATGATGTATGAATAAAATATAAATTTTCTGTTTTGTGAATGTGATGTAGGTTTCTTTGTTTAATGATTATTTGTGTCAACATCATATGGATAGCTTATATCAAAAGATTATTTTCTGAGTATTGTGTAAGAAATATTATTCACTAGATTGATGTGTGAAAATTATGTGGGTATATTAGTTTATAGGTTTGTTTTTTGGATGTTTTGTGTGTATAATGTTTCATACATTTTGTGTGTGAATGTGATGTAGATATCTTGCTGATAGTATTATTGTGTGAATCTGATTCATGTAGCTTTGTTCAAAAAAAATTGTGTGAACATGATGTATGTATATTGGTTAACAATATTTTCTATTCTCAAGTTTTTTATGAAATTAATTATTTTAGAATGTTTAAATGGCATGTAATATTTATATATTTCTTTGATTGTGTTTATTTCTACATGTCTATTATCTCATATTTCTGCACTCATTTACCATGATATATGTTTGTTAATTTGAGATTACATGTCATTTTATCGCCTCCTATAAAAATATATTATTGTTCCATGTTCTTTGTAATAAGATATTTTATCTCTTCTCATGACTCCTCATATGTTTGTGATCAAATTCATGAGGACATATTGATATTTTTTCATTACTTTGCATTTGAGCTCAGACCATTATTATGTTTTATATCTCAGGATATAAAAATATGTATATTAAATGAGTAGTCTAGAATAGGGTCTATTATTACTAAATTATGGAATGATGTTTAAAATTATATTAAAATATGATTCTTCAGTAGCTAAACCTCAGTGGATCAAAATCTTCAATATTATAACAGAAAACATTTCCTTTTTTTGTTACTAAAATAACTTATGTATTTGTATGACAATATTACTATGTTTCAAAATTTATGTAAATATACGGAATTTTAATTTTAATTTCATATCATTAACTGATATTGAATATAACTGGTTGAAATAATATATATAGTTAAACATATGTCAATGAAAACTCTATTTTAAACTCTATAGCCTTTATTTCACCATTGATGATAACTCCTATTATAATAAAAATTATAAAATAAAATAATAAGTAATATGATACACAATATCAATGGAAGTGTAGAGAATATATATGTGATGTAGTGATTGTGGATGTATGATAGTGGTGGATTATATATTGGGTATAAATGGGAATTTAGCTTTTAGGATCTTACCATTACCTGACCAAAAGTAAATATGAACATTGGTCAATATTTCCATTCATCAATATAACTATCAGGGATTATTATAATTAGAAATAATTTTAATATTACAATTTATGTATTTAAAGTTCAATTATAAGATATATTTGATGTATAAGGGAGAACAGATGGCCTTGACCAGTAGAATCATGCATTTTAAAGACTATTTTTCAAAATGTGGGTGAATGGTCGATTCACTTAGTATATTCTTTTACCAATCCCTAATAGATCATTAATATGTAATACTTGAACAAAATAAAATATAAGGGATGTTCATTTTTGAATATATCACTACTAGATAAATTCAAGTCGAGCCAGACCATGAAAATACCACCATCAAACAAATTACCCTTAGGTAAGATGTTGGCTTAATAAGGAGTTATATATCTTGGCTGTAGTATTATAAATGTGTAATTTTATTTTTATAAAAGAAATATTGGTTTCTTAAATCCCAAGTTCATTATTAATTTATTTATAAAAATACCCACAATTAAAAGATAAATATGATAAATAAGTTTATAGGTAAAAATAAAACATTTTTTTTTATTTTTGGAAAATATATATTCTCAATTAATATTTAAAAGAAAATTTATTTTCATGGAATTGTGTTCTAAAACAAAAATTGTTTAAATATAAATACAATATAATATTATAATTCCCTATGAAAATTTGATAAGTGTTAGAAAAATGATTTTTGTTAAAAATATGAAAATCTATAATAAATAAGGACTTTCTGAAAAGATAAAAATATTCTTTTTTAGATAATTAATTTCAATGAATATACATTATATTTTGAATTAGTATTGTGAAAATAGGTTACGGTGAAATTTTGATAATTTTTTAAAATTCATTATTTTTCTGTAAATTGTAAAAATATATTCTTATGTTTTCATTATGTTTTATGTCTTCATAAATATTTAATTGTTATTATGTGAATAAAATAATTGAATAAACAACCGGAAATACTTTATTTTTGAAATACAATGTTTTTTAATGAATGAATTTTTTTTCTCAAACCTCTAAATAACTATACAATGTCTAAATTAGAAAATTAAGCTTGTTTAATATAATAATTTATGGAGACATTAATTTCTCAATAAAAAACAAATTTCTAAAATAGCATTTAGTTTAAATAATGGATGAATTCTATAATAAATTACATAAATTTTTGAAACCATGATCTCAATCTATCGGCATTTCATTTCTTTTCCATTTTCCACAACCGAAGTCTCTAATACCTATATTTACAAATAACAAAATCCCATAATTTTTCAGTAAAACCAAACCTCTCTAAAATATTTTATTCAATACCAAGCTACATAGAATTAATATGAACTAATTTTTTATCTCTAGCGTATTAATATAGATTTTATAAGGATCCATAGAATTCTCATCAAGCTTTATGAATATATCTGTCAAGGAAATGGATTATTTTTAAATCCCTTTTATCCCATTACATACCTTATAGTTAGGCTTTTAAATTAATTTTTATTATTTCATAATTAATTATGATTGTTCTTTTACTTTACAAAATTTATATGATCAATGAAGAACATTTAATCTCTCTCATTAGGAACATTCTATAAAGCACTTTGTATACTCGGTATGTTCTAGAAATTTTCAATTGAATTTCCATGAATGTTTTTTATATTGTGAATATTAAACATTAAATTTATTAATCTATATTTACATATATTAAATTATACTTCATTTTTTGGTTATTTATATCAATTAATCCTAGATTCCTTTATTTAGGGTTACAATTATGAAAATGTCATGTCTTTAAAAACTTATGTTATCAATGATTTTATATTAAAATCATTCCATATTCCCTAAATATTTTTAATGAAAAACATATTTATAATCCATGTGTCACTCATGATTTTATACAAATTAAGGGTGTACCCTGATAGTGATCCAATTCTAGGAGTAAATAAGTAGTCTCTAGAGATGATTTGTTTTACGATACCATAGGGAATAAAATTGGTAATATGTTTTAGGACACTATGGTATTTAATATTGGTGATACGTATATGAATGTCACATTTTTTTATAGCCACATATCCATGTTATATATCAAATTATTATGATTATAATGTCATGATATACATCATGTTTCTTCCATGATAACCAATCATGTTCTATTTTATTTATTTATCACCTAATGAGATTTATACCCACACCTTATTACTTATTTTTTCTATTGGAAATCACTTACAGTTAGGTGAATTGAGATTGAATAAAAAATGATACATACAATATAATTAAATGTATATCATGATAATATTATTCATTTGAAATTTATTAATTATTTCCTTTGTTTCCATTACACTAAACCTCAAAAATTACTTTTAAGATGTTAATGTAATTTTTTAAATAGAATTAAGTTAAAATTTATGCAATAAAAAAATTTGGAATATTTTTATCTTGTTATTCTGTTATTATTTGTGAGATATAATTTTGGACTTTTATAAATGACATAAAATAATGTTATTCTAATCTTGTATAATCATACTTTATATCCATGTAATTTTTTAGAGAATTTTTTTTATCACTTTAGCCACAAGTGTGGCTCAAAAGAGTATGAATTGGTAGTAGAAAATTATTAGTCATTGTTTGAGAATTATTCACGTTATCTAGTTGATTAGTATGATAATTCATTAGTGGGAATCCTAAGGATGTTAGAGATATAATATAATATCCATGAATTTTCGGGATGCTTAGAGTATGTTGTTTTCCTACCAACTGCATCCCTATCTGAATACATGAATGTCAAGGTGACTATGGTGCATATTTACATAGGTTTAATCACCCATAAAATATATGATTGGGTGTCTAATCTATTTTCACATAGTGTACTATGAGTGGACCTACGACATCAAAAAATTTCGGACACTCCTAGAGTATATTACTTAATTAATTGAATACTATTTATGATATATTAGGAATGAGTTATTTTAATAATCAATTTTGTTAATGAATATGAGGGAACCCAACATAAACACACGTGATTGAAATAATATTTATTTAGATTGGGTTTAAAGATAATGCTATGTTTTTACGATTATTATGTTTCTATATTTTTTCGTTTCAAGAGGTTATTTGTGATAATCATCTTTTGATATAGATTATTGATCACTGACATTAACCGATATTGGTATGAGTGTGGGTTAGAGCATGAGGTAACCATGTTAAATATTAATTCCATGGACAATGAGAATATTTTTTCAAAGATAATCATAATGATATATGTGATGGAGTGTAAAATATTGTATGGTTATTCCTAAAACATTATCCTGAATTTTGATTAACAAAAAATATATAGTTTTGTTTCAAACACAATATGTAAGAGAAGGATATAGTCTCATGGATGTTCAATGAATATGATGAGTCAAAGAACATTTCATTTTGTACCTACCAAAAATTTTGGAAGAAAAACCTAGGTGAATATTTCATAGGAACAAACAAATATTTCCTGTGTCGAAGGATTGGTCCTCAAGTTCATTATTGTAAAAATTATATTAATTGGTCACCCAATGAAATGGTAATTATTAATATCAAAACTAATAATACTTATAAACATTAGTGAATCAAGTAATATGAGTATGGGAATAAAGAAAACTGAGACCCTAATTGATGGTCTAATAAGGATTATAGGTATCATTAACCTATTAAATTCGGGAAAAGGGAAAACTATCCAATCATAACTACTCATGTGGATTATGGTAATTATGTAACACTTGTCATCGATCCTATAGTTTTGGATGAAATAAAATATTTTGGAATACTATATCAATGAGTTTTTAAGTGTACTAAATCACCACCCTTATGATTTAGTTATTAATGAAAAACACATGTTTTATTCTCTCATAATACGATGATTATGGGAACATGCCTTGTGAAAATATTATTATTCTTACGTTTTATGAATTTAATCTTTTTTTAAAAGAATTGGTTATATCATATTAAATAAAGTATTATTTGGAATATATTTTTTCAATTTTATATCATCTTACTTCATTTTATATGTGTAATGATGATTATAAACACCTTCTATAATAATATTATATATTAGGGATCTTGATATTGACTTAAAAAATATATAGCATTAAATGGTTGGAGAAAAACTCAATTCTAGGTATATTAATTTTATGCAGAAAAATGTTATCTTCCTTCCATTATTGTGGTTGAATTATATATATAAATTATATCTTTATTCATGTCTACATTCTAGACACCCTTAGAAGTGATCAATATCAGTTGATAATTAAAATTTGGATGATGTTATATATTTAAGTGGGATAATATAATTCTACAAGATTTCAGTATATTTATACATTTAATTAAATAATATATCAAATTGAATATTTCTTAGTAAGTACAAAAAAATGAATTACGACACACCTTATTAAAATAATGAAATATGACGTGAAATGAATAAAAAATTTAAAATAAAAAAAATCTTCATGTAAAAAGATAATAAAATGATTCCTTATAAAAAATGGATTTAAATACATTACAAATATTTTTTATTTTTAAATATAGATGTATATTTTGTTTAAATTTAATATTTAGACATTATATAATTAGTGAAATATGATTTAAACTATTAATCATTAAAACTGTTATTTTTCAAATAACTGATTTTTTAATGTGATGTATCTTTTGTGTATGAAATAAAATTTTAAATTTTATGAGATTTATAATATACTTAATATTTCAAACAAATAACAAAAATAATTTATTTAATAATATATAAAAATATATATTATGATTTCAAAATGTAAATTTTAATCATTTTTTATTAAAAAATACTTTTCCTGGATATTATGCAGTTTTATTATAAATAAACATTTATATTATTTAATATTAAAAAATTAATTAATTTATGTTAATTTTTATTTTCATCTTTTTAGGATAAACATATAGTCAAATTTTCATATTTTTCTAAAATAATTTATTTTTCTATGATTAAAAAAATTGAGATTTTACTAAAAATGTAGCATTTATGACTATATCCAGAATTATGATTCACATTAAAATTTATAAAACCTTTACCAAGATAAAAATATATTTACTGAAAATATAAATCTAAAATTACTATATACAATTTATAAAACTAATTATTATCATTTTTAATCCTATGATTTATATTATCTGAATAGAAAATATGTTTCCAGATTTGGTACGGATCAACATTCGCCAGAATTGTTTGAGGGTTTCGTCAACGAAACATTTGGTTTGCGTTCTTGGGTAGTGGATGAAGCATTGGATCGACATCAATTAACCATTCATCTTGTTTTCCAATGATTTCTCCAGTTTCTGGTCATCGAAGTCACACCTCTGTTATAATAGGTGATTCCACCTCTTTTGTTGGATAGTGGATTTCGATCGTGGTCGAGACTGCAAATGTGTGGCAGTGTTGATTCTTCTTCCATAACTTCCACATGTTCCACATCCCATTAAGAACCCATAAATTCTCAAAGGTATATGTGACATAAAAAATTGTTTTCCCCAAATTGATGATCATTCACTTTTCTTAATGAAAAATGTCTTTTCTCGCATATGCATTGAGATGGACCTCTCTTAGACTGTCGCACAATGGCTTCTTCAAGAGGTGGATGGAACATCTTTTCGTTTTCCACTTAATCATTATGAATACTTCTTTGGATATTGTTCGCATTATTGTCTACATGTCCATTGGACTTCGTACTTCTCTTTACATGGGAGTAGAGTTCATAATGGATCATCGACTTATCCTATTGATAGAAATTCTCCAACTATTCCAAATGTTATTATTGGAATACCTCCCTCTGGTACAGGGATGAGCCAAAAACTGGATGATCATCACTCTCACTCAAGATTCTATCAGGTTAGAGCCTCATATTTTCCTAGAAAATAATATTCTAGTCTACCAATATTAGCCGCTCATTCTCCCCTTATGGTATGAGGATGTCGGGTGGTGACAGAAAGGGTAAGTGTATCAGTGCATGGGTTTTAGGGGTGCTGGACCATCCTATTCCAATGTTGTTGATAGTGTAGCAGCTGGCCTCTCTAGGATAATAAATTCCATAACATTGTAGTGTTATCCAACAATCGATGGAGACAATGTAGAAGTTCCTGCTTCTGGTGGTTGACCTAACTATAAAATAATAGATGTTGGATCTTCTACCCTGTCCACGTCTGGGGTTGGATTGATCGGTGGCATGGGGGTTCAGGACGAATCGGTTTCACCTCTTGTTACATTGAACCAAATTGGGGAAAACAATCAGTATAATATAAATACAAAAAAGTGATGTCAGACATGGGAGTTGTGTACCCTTGGTGTTTCCTGGATGATCATTGGCAAGTAGGAGGTGTACGGTAGGGTTGGTAGGATGCACACTCGCTCCATCATCCACCAATGTAGTCTTGTGTCTAAGGATACATAGCATGATTCTATGATGGAGCAATATTATTCCAAAGGTATGTATGACTATGGTTTTTCTGTGTAACTTTATATATTTCTATGGTTCTCACTCTATAAAAAGTGATTTATGAACATTTAAAAACAATTTAGGTTGAATAAGAAATACCTTTTGTGTTTTTATTTAATAATTACATGACATGGTATAAATATATTTTGAATTTATTTTAAAGCCATATAGCTCTTATTTTATTAATAATAAACATATTATTTTCATGGAATGTAACATCCTTGTTTCACATATGAGGTATCAATCCATAAATTAATTGTTTAAACCAATATTTTTTTACTTATAAATGTGCCATGTGGTTTAAATGAGGGTTTAGAAGTATCCAGATACTATTTTAATCCTAGAGCTCTAGTTTTTAGAGTTAACATTAGTGGAGTATGGTTAGCACATGTTTAGTGCTAAAATTTCTCCTGAAACCTTAAAGACATGTATATGTGCCAGACAATTTTTCTAAAAAATGAAAGTGCAGCATTAGCCATGTGAGGAAAACACCAAGGGTAAACATGGTTTGTGCATTTTTTTCTACCAATGCACTGCAATTCAGGCAACATGTGTCCCTTGAAATATCATTCGCCAATGGTACCACCTCTGTATTGAGTACATTTGATGGATCTAGTGTGTACTTCTTCGTGATGGATATATAGAACCCATCAAGTACCTTAAAGGGGTTAGACGGGAGTGGTAGTTGATGGCACATTGCTTTGATGCGATGAAAGATCTAAAAGGAACTAAGGTATCTAGGACTAAGCTTTAAGTACCTACTAAACCTCTTGAAATTAATCCATGAAGTTATATAATGGAACTCAATCTATATCCTGAAACTCAACATTTCATCAATCATCGCATGATTTGTTTTCTCTAAAATATGTGTGGATTTCATTTGGAGTAGAATTTTTTTAACCTTATATGTCATTTTTTGGATAATATTATCTCATATATTCTTGTTCTTTCTAACTTTATCCCATTGTATCAAAGTATGACACCACGTCCCATACAAATCCTCATAAGGTTCCATTTTAATTTTATAATGGAATCTATTTTTATATGTGAACTCCACTAGGGGAAGGTGTTAGTCCCAACATCAATAAAATCTTTTGAAATTGATATTCATATATCATGAAAGGTTTTCTATCTAACTATTTGTCTAAGGTTGATAAGAAGTGTTCAATCTAGTTTCATTATCCAACACTAGATAAAGGATTCTCTAAAACATATAGGTAATCATAAAATCATGATCATATACAATAGAGAGTGGAACTCAATAATGTCTTACCACATCCCTTATATATATCATAGAATGTTGGATAAAAGTGAAATATTCTTTGATAGAAATGATATTTGGGAGATCGACAAATACCCATATGGTGATATTATCTTTAGGTGACCTGGGGAGTCTTGTGATAAAATCCATGGTCATGTTTTCCCATATCCATAATGGTATGGTTAATTTCTTCATTATACACATAGAAATTTTCATTTATCCATTACTTGTAGGTATACCAAGAGTCAACATACAAACTATAGAATCTCCCTCTTAATGTTATTCCACCAAATTTTTTTATTCAAATATCTATAAATATTAGTGATTCCTTGAGGAATATAACAGGATGATCAATTCGCATTATTCTGGCATTCCATCTTATGTTTTGGATTGGATGGAATTCATATCTGGGTTCCAAAATATATAACTCTATCTTTAGAAACGTTGAAATTCAAAACATTTTATACCTTCTTCTAGAACAAATCATCATATTTACAGTCCTCCTTATTCCTATTAGGAATGGATGGTTGATTTGTTATTTGATAAAGGTGGGATAAATATCCTCTTATTATTCCCTTGTATCTCAATCTCATGTCCAAAAAATACTACATCCCTTGTTATCCTCATAATGCATTGGGTTACAGGGTTTTATTACTTAGAGAATATGTAAATTATTTATCTATTATATGATGGTAATATATTTAATTATAACAATCACTTATCATCCTTAAACACCATGTCAATTATTTATCTATTTTTTTGAATATAAAATAATGCCTTTTATGATCCATATACTTTTCACACATTTCCCGACATATATTACTTATCTATATCATTAAAATGAATATCACATTCACTAATTATACATAATTAATTTGGATGTTATACTCTTGGATCATCAATTGGTTGGAGGAATATGATATCACTGTCTCATCTAGAAAGAGTGACAACCAAATACCTTTTTGGATACATCGCTTTATATTAAAAATAATTCCTCGTTGGTGGGTAATGTGACTATGATTATTAATAGGACTATTTTCCATCCCTTTAGTGAATTATTTATTTTTTTAGTCAAGGAATATTTGAATCCATTTTGAGTAAGCTGGGGTAATTGGCTTGGAAATTATAATAATTTTATAACAAATCAGTTATAGTAGTTAGAAAATACAAGGAATCTATGAACACAAATCACAAATTTTAGTCTGGGATATCTTTTGATTGCCTAAATTTTCTTAGATCATCATATATTACATTTCTGGAGATAAAATTCTATAGGAAGGTTACCTTATCTATCTAAAAATCATATTTATTATACTTTTTAAATAACATATCCTACCTCATTGTCTTAAATAAAGCATCTGAATTCTCGTCATAAACCACATTACTTTTTTAGTATATAATAATATCTTCTATAATTTTTACCACATATTTTATAGGTAATACTTAAAGACACTATTCATAAACACCATAATGATTCCTAGAGAATTAGTGAGTCTAAAGGGAATCACTATAACCTTGTAGTTCCCATACGTTATATGAAAATTATTCTTGGTGACATTCTACGATTTCCATTAATTGATAATATATCTACTGAATATCTACCTTATAAAAGTATTATGCTTCACATATCTAGGAAAATAAGTTTTTAATTCATGGAAAGAGGGACATTTTTTATCACTTGGTCTTCTTGAGTTCATGATAATCATCCCAGATGTGAATTTTATCATCCTTCTTCTTGTAGAATAGGATTAGTGAATTCCATGGAAAAGAATCGGGGCATAAAAACCCTTAATCTAGAATCTAATATAATTATTTCATCAGCAACTCATGTTATAAAATTATCTTTCTATATGAATTATTTTATTTTGAAAATAATATGAGTATGAGTTTGATCATGAAATCAACCTCATGACTAGGATAAATTAAGTGTAATTATTTGGTAAACACATCATAAAATTCACTTACAATGGTCATGTCATTTAAAATGATATTTTCTATAACCTAAACTATTACACCATGACCCAACACCTTGCGTCCACATTTATCTTACATATATTCAAGTATTTTTGGGTTTAAAATTCATTAAATTAAAAATCAAAATGAATAAAAAAGGAAATTTTTTAAAAATAATAATAATGAAAATATTATTTTTATGAATAATATTAAAATTATTATTATATTAATAATAATAATTATTAATATAATAATAATTATTATTATTTTGAGGTTACTATTATAATTATAATTAGGTTGTTATTACAATTATTATTATAATTATTTTTCTAATTATTACTTTGGTGTTAACATTGTTAGGGTTATTTATTTTCCTCCTTTCCCTCCCCTCTCCCATCAAGTCTGGCCCCCTTCCCTTCCCTTTCCCTATCATGCCCCACCCTACTCAGGTTCCCCCCTACGCACACACTTCCTGGGAACCCTCCCCCCAGCTCCATGCTCCCCTTATGGTGCCTCACCCTGTTTCCTGACTTCCCCCTCCTGATTCATGACTACACCCTGTCGTCGCCCTCTACTTTGGCCCACCCTTTGCTGGTCTGCCCTCCTCCAGAAACCACATCTTGGATTCCCTCTTGCCTCTAGTTACCACAAACCTACCAGCCCTCTTCCATCATCTGAACCTCCTCCCATGGGTAGCCACCCCTTTTGGTAAATCCCTCCCTTATTATAGTGGATTCCATTGATTTTCATGGGGTTTGGTAAGGATTAGGGTCTAATCTTTTTCATTTTTGATAAATATTACCTTTATTGTGTTCTGTGTGATGTTCTTTATGTGCGTGGGTGTTTTCATAACATTTTTATAAAAGATTCTTTTTTTTAGGTAGGTGGGTCAATACAATTATATTTTTAAATGATTATTATATTATTTCTTCTCTTTATAAACATGTTCTTTAAATTGATTATGTTGCGCGAATTTTTTTTTGAAATCATTTGGCACATATATGTATAGAAAATTAATTTATATGTGGGAAAATGGTTATTTTTTGTTTGTGTTTCATGGTGATGTTTCTTGAGAAAGTGTGTTTTACATGTCATGGAATGTGAAAAATGTGTTTCTCACGGCACACACAGTGTGAATACATTTAAAGAATGGTTTTAAAGGAAATTGATTTCCATGGAAGGATGGATACATTTTTGTGCACTTTTTACTAACATGTGAATTGTTTAAAAGTGGAAAAGTGCGATTTAAATTCTAATTGGTTTATCGGTGGTCATATAAAGTGGTGTGTCCATAGCATTAGTTGGTTTTATTTATTTGTTTTCCTATGTTTATCAAATAGGAATTTATGAACTATATAACTGATGGTAAAATCATTTGAAATGGTTTTTTGTGTGTGAGTAAAATGGAAAATGTAGGTCTTTTTTTGAACATATTATAATGAGTTGTGTATTGAATAAATAATGGAATTATTTTTTTGAAAATAAACTTGTTTCATGTATGGGTTCCCAATATCTTAATTATATTATTGGGTATCTCTTCGAAGGGTTACACAAAAATACATAGGTATGTATATGTATATAAATATATACACCACTTGGAAATATTCCCCCATTGAATAAGGAATATGTTAATTTGATTAATGGGTATATACATATCATTGTATATGTTTCTAATTGTGGGGAGATCAGTATCAAAGGAATCGATTGAGGAATTTTTCGGCTTGGTTGTCTACTTTTAAGGTAGGTTTACATATTAATTATCATTTATATTTAAAAATTATTTATTTATTGTTTTCTTCAAAATTATTTAATGTTATTTACTGATTTATGGTTTTTAGAATGATGGATTACTGCGAAATAAAGTAACACACTCTTTATATTAAAAATTAGAATAAATAATATTATTTATTGTTCATGAAAAGTGTTTATCGAATCACTTAGTTGGAGTTTGGATGTAAATTGAAATTTTTAATTAATTTATTGGGTTGTAAATCCAGGTGGTTTTCTCAAATAAATTTCTTAAACGGGGTCCTAATTTTTCTCGAAATTGAAAGTGGGGTTTATTTGATTCCTGGGGAATGATTTGGTGTGTGTCTGGTTCTTTAAGAAGTAGTTTATAATGTGATGGTTGTGCAAGGATTGAATGGTACTTTTAAAATGGGTTTTTTAGAAAAATATTCTTGGATGGTTCACTTTTCTTCGTTATGTGTATATTGTGGGAGTTCCACCATGTAGTACTCCGTTGCAATCAAATAGATGAAAGGAAATGGGTTTAATACTTGGGTTTCATTGGGGTGACATATTGTGTGAGTTACTTACGTGCCATATATATATATATATATATGTTCTGGTGACTAGTTATTGGGTTTATATTGGTCGGTTCAACCGATTTTTAGTCTTAACATGGGAACCTAGTATACTGAATGAATTCTTGGTGAACAATTTCTACCCCAATCTATGTTATTTCACGAGATAGTGGCCTATATCAGAAGGTTATTTGTTTATTATTTAATGGGATTGGGCCCCTCAATTAGGCCAGGTAGGGTGTTGATTGGGAATTTGGGCATCATGATGTCCTCAGGTAGGTCCTTCCTTTGAGATAAGTCACTTATATAGTATGGTCTATACTATTCACTAGCTCCTAGGTTCTGTCATTTACTTCGGCACTTAGTTATCTATGATGGATTATTATGGAGAATTTTTGGGTAGGTCAATATTTCATGTTGTTTTCCATTTCACATGTGTGATCACTTATTCTACCTCTTTTTATGGTGAATCCCTTTTCTAAATGTGATAAAATTAATTTCAAATGTTTGTGGAAAAAGGGTATTGAAATGTTTTACATTTCCCTCATCTCTATCATTATTTCTTTAAAAAGATTAAATATTACTCCGTGGAAAAGAAACTGAATTAAAATAAAAATGGAAATGGACCATAATTTTCTTTCATTGAGAAAATTTGAGAAAAAAATAATTTTAATAATTTTAGTTCAAACCTAAAATTGATGTGTCTTTATTTAAAGGAAATTCATTTTGAACTAGATTACTTGGGAATGCCTATTGTGTTTTAATACTCACACCAATCAATTATTCATGTTTTTATTATCAGGTGTAGAATTTATTTTTATCTTGATCATCATGGGAGATGTTGGGTCACGATTTCAAAGTGTGACCCATGGAGTCATATGGAGGATTAGTAGTCATCATGTCAGGTTAGTTGTATTTTTTAGTTATTTCCCATTCATTCTATTTGTTTTATTTATTTTTGATATTATATTTTAATATTCCAATGTTTTGTTTATTTATATTGCGTAAAATCATTCCCATAATCACTATGTTGATTCCCTAGGAAATTGTTGCCATCCCCAAAGGATCGGGAATGCATCTCAAGCCTTATCACGGGCAGGATTTGGTGAGTGGTTCAGGGTCAACTCATGTTGGTTCATGACAAAATGGTATTAGATCAAATGATATGTAGAGGACCATACATTATAGTTACCTTTGTTATATTAGTTATCAAGGTATATTGAGTTGGACTATTGGAGAATGTGGTGTAGGTCTAGGGGAGTGTATGGACAACACATTCTGAACCGAACCATGTGTTTCTATGGGAAGTCCTGATTTCAAGGTTTTTTTGTTATTGTTGGTTGCCTGATATTTGAGAAAATGAAACGGGATACTAGCCGGTTATCTTAGAGAGCATTTACAGCTTGGAAATCCATGTGGATCTCGGGCCATGGTCATAATGGGCTCTCTATGATGGAGGTTTTATTTTCATATGGTCGTCATCCATAAGGCCATGTTAACCATAGACACTACTTTCCTCAGATGCGCTTTTCTAGTTCCATTTGTTATTTTTTTTGAGCCATTGAGTGGTAGGATTCTTTCGGTTCTACATTTTATTATACTAGTATGGTCTGTGGGTGTTCTTATCAGGATTTTAATTTAATTTTTGGTTGGATGAAATAGAGACTCATTTATGAAAGATTATATTTCCCAAACCAAAGCATGGAATATTTTTAAATGTGGAATGGGCCATTTTTAAAATTGTAGTCATTTTGGAAAATGTTATGGGTGGTTGTTAAAATTTTTTGTGATGTGTGAAATTATAAAATGAATTTGTAATTTTTATTTTTATTCATTGATGATATGATGGTTTTAATTTTTGTTGGAATATTTTTAAATTGTCTTGGAAAGTTATAATTTATTTTATTAGTCCCTTGGTATTACAATGAGTTCTCACATATATGTATATGGATGCATGTATGTGGTAAGTGGATGGATGCTTGAGATAGCATAGTAATGTATATATTTTATGGTTAATGAAATACTAATGGTGGCTATTTAGTTGATAAGTCTTGGTATGTTTTCTTAAAATGTTCTTCAATAATGGGTATTATAATGTTTTGAAAAAATTGGAGAATGAAATTCTACCTTTTATTGTTGGAGTTTTCCTTTTGGTCCATGAATTTATCATGTTGTCTAGTGCACTCCCCCATAAAAAATCTATATATTCAAAATCCATCCTCGAGTGATTCAATTTTGGATGGTCCTCTAGTTGATAAATGTATGGAAATACTTCTTCGGTTTTAAGGTTATTTTATTTCCTCTTATTTTCGGATATGTGAATCCTCTCACAGAGAACGGGCAGATATAGAAGGATTTTAACGAAATGGTAGTTTCCTTGAAATATCTAGGTTGTCAATGGTGATGTTTTACACCTATTGTATGATCATGGATTATTTTTAAGGTACATTTTTTGTTAATACTTCAATATAAGTATCTTATTTTGATTAAAATAGTGGTTCTCTATGTTCATGACAAGGATTAGGGGTGTTATAGGGGATTTGGGTATTAAATAAGGGGAGAAAAGAAATTTCTGGGAATGCTGCATGGATTCAATATGCTTATTAGAACCTGTGAATATCGTCCTCGGTAACCATGCAGCCTTGGGAAGAGAATTTTTCTCGGTTATCACATGATTAAGCTAAACATGAATAATTCCTAGGAATCCATGAAAATGGATTGAATTTGGCATAGTATCTATCACATAGTTTTCATATTGTTGGGAAAACCGCACAGGTAAACCGTGCAACATAGTAAAGTGCAAAAATTCAGAAATATTCCATCCCAGTATTTTTATCCCCAATACGGAATACTCCTCCTCTCTTCCTCTTTCAACCCTATGGATGAATATGTATGAACCAAGATTTAGAGAGACCATTCAACTTTGATTCTGGACCATTTGGAGGGCTGTTGGTTGTGAATCTAATACTTATGTAAGTCTAATCTTGTCCCTACTTCCTTCACTCGATTAGGTTTTTCATCATTCTCTCATCACATCCTGAAGCTCTAAAACCCTCTCTTTCATGTGGATCCTATGTTAAGGATTCAATGGTTTTTGAATCTAGATCGAAGACTATTATTAAGAGTGTGTTGATAAACTTATTTATGGTAGCTGGTCTACAATTATTATCCAATAGTTTTAATTTAGATTTTTGTATAGAAGTATATCTTCTTTTTCCCCCTTTTTGTGATCTCGATACCATTAGAGGGTTTGGAAAAAAGGGGTGACTATGTGACCATTTTAAACACTCACAATCCATATGGGATGCATAGAGGATGACTTGACCAATTTAGGGCCACCCATGCGGTACCCTGGGGTTTCAAGACCTAGACATGGGTAGGTTTAAGTGAAGGGTTTCCCAGTAATACTGTGGTACCCAAGAGGAACTTGTTTTAATGGTTGATTGGCAATTAAGTGTGATGATGATAGTTATTTATTCATTGTTAAAGGAATAATGTGTTGTTTCTAATTACATGAAAGTGGGGATGTTGGGTCGAATTAGATAATGTCGTTTGTTTCAGGGACTTCGGTTAAAAATGTACCAAAGGATTAGTGCATAAAATATGGTGAACTTGTAATTGGACAATAGAATGAAAAATGGATGAATATGTTTATTAGTTTAATACATGATAATTATGGTGTATTAATAAAGGGTTAATTGTGATAAAGTGTTTGAGCCTTGTGAGACATGAATTTTACTTATAGTGTATAAGTTGGTAAATGCTTATGAAATGATAAATTGGAAATATTTTTTAATATATGGAAATTGATGAATATTTTCTAAGGGATAGGGGTTGTTGAATACACAGAAGGGGTTATTCCATGATAAGGGGAAATTGTATAAGTTGTTATGAATTTTAAATGGTAAATGTATTAATGGGTTATGGCATAACAAGAATTCCCATGTTGTTTGTCATGTATTATGATATCTAATGGAATTGTTTATTCTTGGTTGTTTTATGGTATAGTTGGTCTGATTAGATAAATAATAATGTGAACATGGCTTGGTAGAGTGGGTTATTGGTATGAGGATCAATGCCCACGGATCGAGTAAGATTGAGGCTCTTAAACTCCACCCAAAAAATGAATGAATTTGGGAACATGAAAAGGATCTATTCCACTAATGATTTCATTCCACCCAGACAGAGTATTCGAGGTGAGGATAACGTGTTGATGTGTTATTTTTATCCCTAATGAGATAGGGACTTGAATTATTTTCCATATAAATTTGGATTTATTGACTTATTCCTTTATGTATATGATATGTGAGCCTAACCCATGGAACATGTGCAAATAATGGAATATGTAAAGAATATGGTACAAGATTTAAAATTTGAATAAAGGCTAAGCATAATATAAAAAGAACATTGTTAACTAATGGCACCTGAACTGTCCCTTGTTTAATTAACATTTATTTTTTACTTGAAAACACATTCTATTAGACTAGATATTTTATAGACACCATTAGTAGTGGACTATTGAGTTTTTTACTCGGACCCTGTATGGGCCGCCGTCAGGTACCTGAGATGAATTTTTGGTTGTAGGTCAGGAAAAGAGAAAATACTATACCATAGGATGTTGAGTTGGGATTGGGATTTACAAGGATAAGGATATGGACATATAGTCGAGACCCATTTGGGGATTTGGCCACTGTATTATTTTGTGTTCATTCACTTACAAAACTAGTATACTATGACATTTTCAATGTTGGATTATGGTTTGAACCTAGTTGGGTGATGTTTAGCTATTATGATTATTGGCTGTTTCATTTGTTTGTTCTATTTATCGTATGATCTTATGTAGATTACTTTTCAAATTATGGTATTGTCTCCCCACAAGACTCATTAGACTCTAGAAACAAGTCGACAACCTCTGGCATATGGGGAGGCATTCTTGAGGTCTTGTGATGACTTGTCTCAATGCATCGGTTTTGTGACTCCCATGTTGGGGACATTAAGAAGTGGTATTAAATGTATTCATTTTCCCTTTCTTACTATTTGGGGATGGTATACAAGAGGTTTGGATATGATGGGCCTTAGTAATGATCATATTCTTGGGAGTAGCTTACCCATGTATGAGGGAAAAACCATGACACCCAAGGTTGTAATTTTTGTTCTTCATCTGTTTTGTAACAGTTGAATGATATTTCGCCATTGGGTGATGCACATGTCATGTGATTTGATTGATTTATGGTATTTTTATCATTAATGTTATGTCATGAGGTTGTGCATTCATGGGTCATTTTTTGCACCTAATGATATAAGTCGAATGCATCATTATAGGCACACACACAAGATGATTGTGTAGGGAGTATAGATTAGAAACATTTTACTTCCTTGATAAATATGAAGAAAATTATTCATAATGATGGTAATTAATGTGGTAAAATGAAAATAATGAAAATTAATTGTTTAATAATATCATTTATAAAAAAAATTTATGTCTGGGTTAAATTTTTTTATTGTAATAAATTGAAAACGATGATTAGGTATCTAAAAGTGGAATGGATCATATTGAAACATTTTAAGTAATGTGAAGGTGTGTCATAAAAGGCTTGTGATTTAGTAAATTGGATACCACATGGTGACCATGAAACATGGTAGGTATAGTAGAGGGTATTTTTCTTTGTGTGATAATGAGCATTCAGATAGAGTATGAAGAATGGATTGTTTTAAGGTTGATATATTGTGATCTCTTCCGTCTGTGGTTTAATCCTGTCAGTCATTCTTCAAAGCGTCGGGTAAAATAGAAGTTTAACATGAGAGTGATTGAGTTCAAATGTTGTTATTCTTTGATATGTTAGTTTGACCCTTTTATGGGTAGTTTGGGGTATTGAGAGTTCCCATGTTTGATACATTGGATTTGGCTTGTGCGGTAATGCAGGTAATGATATTGCCTAGCTGTTGTGTTTAGGGAATCCTTGGACGGTTTTGGGCCTTTGGGTTTCAAGGAATTTTTTAGTAATGTGGGTGAGGAAAATATCAGGGTTTATGCCTGTATGGAGTGCAAGCTGGACCTTAAGGATAGTGAATGTATCTTAGTGACCTTGTGATTAGAGAACATACAAGTTATATTTTGAATAATAGAGAGGATTTTTATCTCCTAGTGCCGATTAATGTGTACTCCTTTAGTTAATAATCTAAATTAAATGGTTATTTTGTTCCATGGGGAGAGTGTTCATTAGAACTGTGGTGGGAGTGCCACTCACAAGCATTTCTTGGTTCATGTCATGATATATATGTTTTGGAGAGTGGGATAATTTGTTTTCCTAGGTGTGAATCTATTATTTGGAGTTGGTATCTTTCTACCATCATAGTGACCTATGAGAGAGGCCATATAGGGTTTCTTGTGCTTTTGGGTGTGTGTTGCACATGTAGAAATTTGGGACCTAGAGAGTGGAACTAACAGTGTTTCAAGGTGTTGGTTTGGCCAAGATGGCCAAGTGTAAAGGTTGATGGTTAGTGGGGCACTCGAGTTATGGTTACATGATGATAGTTTTTTAAAATCTGGGGTGACCTTGTGGGAGGTCATCTGAGTTGCGTAGGCACCTCGGAAATTGAAGAATAAGAAATGCTTTAGAGATAGTGTCAATGCATTCTAAGTACCACAATATTTTACTAGATGGTATAGTTTTCCTGGTTCATTTACAAGGCCACCCTATTTTTTGTGATAGTTGGTAAGGTTTGTTTTGAAGGGTTGTATTGTACAGATTCCTGGATCAACTGTGTGGATAATGATTAATGGATGTATTGAATTTATTTTGAGTGTAAGAGACAAGGGTGACTGATGTGAGATTATATTCTACTGCTTGATAGAAACACCTGAGGTGAGGGTGGTCACATGGATGAACTTGTTGGTGAGAATGGTTTGGTTGTTGGGTGAGATGTAGAGGTCACCTCAGGGTTTATGGGGTTGAATAACCAAGATTCATTATTAGGTAAGTAAGTTGGTGATGGGATAAAAGCATGTATGTGACGAGTTTGGAGAGATTTATGGTTGTATTGGTGGGGTAGACAATTGTGCTTCAGGTGTAAGCCGTAAAGGATGCATCAGAATAACACGAGCAGTGTGTTGGAATAGGGCCACAAGAAATATTGGTTCACAGTTTTTTGGAGATTTGGTCATGGAGTGGTAGTGAGACTTGGTTGGAAATTTCACCTGAGCTATTGTGGTTATGTTTGGATGAGATGCATTCGGTAGGGGATCCTGAGATCCTTGGTCATTCATGGTATACTAAAGTTCGGCATTAGAAATGGATATGTGGGTAGTGGTGTTCTTTGACCACTTCTTATCATACATCATCTATTGACGATCCGGCCCAATATCTTGATATCAACCCAGGTACATTGGAAAGCACTGGATTTATTCGAAGAGACTTAATGTTGTTTGGTTAGATTAGGTACATCATGGTGGTTATGATAATGGAAATGGTATATGTGGATCTTTATGATGGTATGTAAACCCTCGATGGATTTGGTTGAGGTCCTCCGGATGGGCTCAATGTTGACAAATGCCATGGGTATCATTCATGGAAGCTAGGAACAGGTACTGGGTGATGTTCATTTTCTTGTTTTAGAAAAAATATAAATAGCCATCTCTATATTTTGGGTTTAGTCTTATGATCAATAGTAATACACCATGGTTGGAATCCATCTAGTAGAGAAGTAGTAATGGGACTCCAAAGGAAATGAGTGATAAGTCATTCTTGTATGGGGAGAGGAGAGCATGGAGTTGACATAGTGCCATAGGGATTCCAATGTGGATCTAATGAGGTTCATGATAGGATCCATATAGAGGCCATTTAGGCAATGTATGTGGTGACTGTAGAGATAGGTGTTTGCTTCAAGATCAATTTGGTTCTTTGGGAAGCTTTTGATGTCTGTTTTGAAGTCGTAGAAGGGTGTTGTTAGATATGAAAACTAGTTGTGTCAAGAGGGGATGGGTCCTATAACTCCAACAACAATCAAGGAGATACTCATTTGATTTTTAATATGGTGGTTTTAGAACATCTTAATTTTGAGGGATCCTTGGCCAAGTGATGTGGTGTTACACCAAGGGTGAGCCAAATGACGGTCTAGAGGGAATTAATTTTGTAATGATGGAATTATACTAGAATCTAGGCAATGACCTTACTGGGTATTTGAGATTATAATGATAGTCTTGAAGTTAGTATGAACATTAGGAATGTGATAAAGGGGTATCATACCAATAGTGTAATGTGGGTGTTATGGGGAAAGTCTGTTAGTTTTTTCTGACCTGTGATGGTATACCCAAATGGGTGTGGTGAGAGTGACCCACCTCCGGATTAATGTTTTATTGGAAAATCTTTTTAGTGATGAAGTTTTTCATGAGTGAGGTCAAGTTGATCTGAGTCCATGGATTGATAGTGTAAGAATTTCTTCTTGATTGGTTTTGATGGTACTAATAGATGACAATGAAGGGTAATTCCCTATGTATGTTCGATCATGGTGAGTTGGAACATGTTAGGTGATGTGAATGTTGAGTTGAGATTTGGGTTATTTTTTCATGATAGTGCTGAATTGACATGTTTTTGGAAAAGTGGTTGAATAGTCCGTGTGTTATCCTTAGGGAGATATTTAGTTTGGTCACTGGTAGTGTTGGGGAAAACAATGTGAAATGATGCTTTGGGATTTGGGTCATGTGTTTTGAAGAGGATTAGACTAATGGCGTGCCAATTGATTCCTCTGTGATGAAATGTTGTTGTGTGTAATTTTCTTCCTGTTTGGAATCAAGAACAATTGCCTATTTTTTACCTAATATGTTCTATTTTTTAGACATGAGTAAAGTTGATTCATCCTTTAGGAGTATATAGTTCTTCTTACGGGTTGTGGTGAGGAAGTCGTGTTGTCCAAGACCGTGTTTTGGTTCACTTTTGTGGTATCTTTATATTGTTCAATAAGAAAATTTGGGAAATGGGAATTGATTAGGTGTCTTAATTTCCTAGTATCTTGGTTGTGAAAGCTCAGTGATGCTTGGGATCACGACTTGAGGATGATTCGTTATAATGTGGGGAGGTTGTAAGATCCAATATTATTTCATGTGGTACGATTTTTGATTACACATAAGTTAATGTTTCTTTTTTGGATTAAATGATTGGTTATATATGATCAGAGGAATTATTTGGGGTGTTCCATTTGTTTTGTGCATTAAAGAGGAGGATAAAAGTGTTTTTTGTGCATGTTTCTTGGTTTGTGCATGATTACTGCAAACCGTGAAGATCGTCCTAGGTAACCACATCACATTGGTCTAAGGAATTCCGACGTTTATTGCACGGTTAATCAAAAAACGTGGAGTAACCAGAAAACAATTTGAAGGGGGTCATTTGGGGATAGTTTTTCCCACATGGTTTCTCCACAGTTTGGAAATTGTGTGGGTAAAGTGTGTATCCCAGTAAAGTGGAAAATTTTTAAAAAATGCCATCCCAATATTTTTAACCCCAACTTTTGATTTCCTGCCTATCTTTCTCTTGAAACACTAGAGACAAATATGGATGACCCATACTTCAAAGAGATGATCCTCCTTTGATGCATGATGATTTAGAGAATCATTGGATTGAGATCGATTCCCTGAGTAAGTCTAATCTCCTCATTGCTTCCTCTTCTCAATTAGGGTTTTCATCTTTCTCTCATCCCCTCCCAGAGCTCTAAAACCATATTTTTCTATTGTAAAAATGGTTAAGGCTTCAATTGGTGTTGAATCTATATCCCATGAAATGACTAATAGTGTGTTCATCAATAGATTCTTGGTAGGTGGTCTATTAGTGTCATCCCATAGTTTTATTTTAGATTTGTGGAACGATTTTTTTGGTCATGTTATCATTTTTTAAATGTATGATTATATTTTAAATGTGATTATGATAGTTCTTCCTTCTGTGTTATGGGGATAAGGGGGTATATGGGATGACATGAAAATGGGTGAGTTGGGCCGAATGAGATTATGTCGATTGTTTGATGAACTTATGTTAGGTTTTTCCTAGAGTATTTTTAATTAATAGATTGTGAAGATGTAACTAATTAATGGAATGAAAAATGGATAAATATGCTTATTTGGTTAATACATGGCATTTATGGGGTATTGTGAAAGGTTTGAATGTCATAAGGTGGTTATGCCTTATGAGACAAGAATTTTACTTTTAGTGCATAAGTGGGTTAATGATTTTGAAATGATAAATGAGATAATTGGGTAAATATATGGTAATTTATTTATATTGGATAAGGCATAGTGTTTGCTGACGAAACATAAGTTTCTAAGGCATGAAAATGGGAATTTAAAAAACTACCTATGAATTGAAATTGTAAATGTATTAATGGGGTCTAGAATAGTATTAATTCCCATGTATTTTTTCATATGTTGTGATCTTTGGAAAATTTGTTTATGATTGGTTGTGTTATGGTGTGGTTGTAGTGATTGTATAAATAATCATGTGAACATGGATTGGTAGATTTTGGTATGGATATGAGGCTCTACACCCATGGGTTGAGTTAGATAGAGGTGCTAAAACTCCTCCCCCAATAAATGCACGGTTTGGGGAAGGGCGCATAGGCTCTATTCCCATAATGGTTTCATTCCACCCAGATGGAGTATTTGAGGTGAAGATATTGTGTTTATGTGTAATTTATGTCCCTAATTACATAGGGACATGATTTATTTTCCCAATTCATTGTGATTTATTTCCATAGAACCTTGTGTATATGTTATGTGTGACTAACCCATGTAGCATGTGCTAAGAATGGAATAAGTATATAAGATGGTGTTAGTTATGAAATTGTGAGAAATGATAAGAATGAAATACAAAGATCATTGTTAACTAACAGAACCTGAATAATCCCTTGTTTACTGACCATTTATTTTTAACTTTCATGGACTGCCTATTATATTGGATATTGCGTAGAGACCATTGGTAGTTTCATGATTTGTTTTGTTCTCACTCCCATGTCGTGCTGTCGTCAGGTACCTTAGTAGATTTCATGGTTTTAGGTTCGTACAAGTGAAAATTCTCTAAATTAGGATGTTTGGATTGGGCTCATGAGGTACAAGGAGAAGGATTTAGACACAGAGTCAGGACCTATTGTGGGATTTTTCCATTGCAGTATTTTGGGTTTATTCACATTCACTAAAAGTATATCATGACATTAATAATGTTAAATTATGGTTTTCACCTAGTTGGGTGATTTTTGGATAGTATTATTATTGGTTTATTCAATTGTTTTCTCTATTTATTTTATGTTCGGTTCTTGATTACTTTGCAAAAAAGATGGTATAGTATCTCCACATGACTTATTAGACCCTCACCTCTAGTTGGAAAACTCGAGTTTATAGGGAGGCATGATTTAAATCATGTGATTCCTCATGTCGGGGCACCGGTTTAGTGTATCCTAGGTCTAGAAAATTACACGTGTTACCCTAAATTACCTACCTTGAAGCAGTGAAAGGAAATTCGAGTGGAGAACATGGGAATTAGTCTTCATTGTTGGTATTAGTCATTGTATTAAAAGGGTGTTTGGATCATTCATTGGGTTCCTTCTATGAAATATATCATGATCAACCACCCGTGTTGTGAATTTGTTCATAAGAAGTTGTAAATGTTTCATGTAGGAATCAAGTGCTATTTGGGACTAGATTTCTAGTCCCTCTTCTGGTAATGTCTTTATTAGATGCAATGGTCATGTTTGGTGATTCATTGGGGCGTTGTGTTCTTGTTAGAATTCAATGGTGATTTTTGTGAAACCTTCCAAGAACCAATGTTTTGAAAGAAGTTTATTTTCCTTTGAGAAATTATAAATTCCTCTATTTTAGTGGAATGTGTCTTCTATGTGTCTTTCTTCTCAATGTAAATCATTTGAATTAGAAAGGGGTGATGCCTAGGGATATTATAATCACCAATCATGGTGAAGGTTTCATGTTAGGGTATAAATATTGTGGGATGTGCTGGGTTAGGTGCTATTGTCTTGGTTGTGGTATGGTTTCTTGTAGCACCAGTAGGTGAAGTTCTGTTCATCAGTTTTTAACACTTAACTGTGAGGTAGGAGATTCTTCAATCAACAGTTCCCCAATTATAGTTCTTATATTGAATATGGTGGGTAGTCAGCAACCCTAGTGGTTTATAGAGATCATGATCTAATTTCTATCATCATTTTTGGAGATAGAGACAGTTTATGAATTTTTTAAGGTTGTTTCATTTCGAGTGGTTTAATTTTTTAGAAAGAGGCATGAGGACTTTATTCCCATGTTGCGAGGTCTGTGTGTACAATAGTTACTCATTGGTTACATGGAGGTGTGGTTGTCTCAATTTATTGAACATCGGTTCTTATAACATTTTATATGTGAACCATTGTTTGATTGTCCTTGTATGTCCAGCCTTATTGATCAACCTCAATTGTGGGTTGGGCTCGTCTAAGGATGGTGATCTACCATCGATGTAGTGAATAATGTGGTGTTTTTTGTTTGGTTCATATACCTTTTCATTAGACCACTTAGGTAGGTATTCTGATCTTTGGTGGGTGTTCTTTTTAGTTTATGTTAGTAGGTGCATGAAGATATCAAGTAGGACCATGTTGAGCTCCCATGATAGCATTCACGAGTTAAGCGATTAGGTTAGATATTATGGTTGGGATACCCACTCTGGGTCTCTCTAAAATTCCTCTATAGTGAATCATTGTTAGCATATATCTTGTCGTGGGGAGCTTGTTCGCCCAACCCCTATGTTGGTCTTCCAGTACCTTCTAGAAATATAGCTTATTATTATGGTCGGGTGTTTGTTCAGGTCTGCCCATGTCAGTAATTCATTTATGTTCTAGGTTATAGCTTTTTGATAAGTGGTCTCATTTGGAGATATCTAACCCCAATCCCCATTCTTAAATAAAACATTGGTGTCGATGTGCTCCCAACGATGTTGTAAATCAAGGCTGTGGTAGTCTTGATTGAGTACATCACTTGTTTATGGTAAAATAATTAAGACATTTGGAATGTTTATGGTATTTTTTCTTGGGATATTGAATGTTGTGATGTGAGATTTCCTATCATGTGACTCTCAACTAGATGTCTCATAGATTTTGGGGTTGGAAATAACTAGCTGGTAGTCAAATTTGGGTTTAAGATTTTTTGTGGCTTTATTGGGGTGGAAAAATTATAGTGGGGAGAATTATTACACCCTGATCTAGCACCTCGTAATTGTGGTTAGCATGGTAATATTTTAGTCATTTTTATGTCTAAATTGTTACATTAAAAATCAATATAAATGAAAAAAAGTAATAAAAAATGATTTCATAATAATAATAATAATGATAATATTATTATTATGAAAATTATTATTGTTATTATTAATCATATAATTATAAGGTATATTATTATTATTATTAGGTTGTTGTTGTGTTTATTATTATTATTTTGTTGGTGTTAATTTTTTTAGGGTTTTATTTTTTTTCTTCCTTTCTATCCCCTCTCCCATCATGCCTAAACCCCTTCCATCACCTTTCCCTGTTGCGCGCCACCCGGCTCGGATTTCCCCTCACACGCACACTTCTATTAGACCGTCCCCCCGGCACCCTTCTAATTTATTGTGCCTCCCCTGCTCGCCAAAATCCCCCTTCTGGAACGTGACCCCACCTCGTTGGTGACCTCTACTCACACCCTCCCTTCATTGGTTGGCCCTAATCTAGAGACCATGACTCAGGAGGCCCCCCTCCTCTAGCAACCGTGACCCCGCCTGCCCCTCTTCTGGCTATTGCATGTCCTCCCTCTGGAAGCTACCCATCTAGGTAAGCCCCTTGCACATTATATGTGTTTTCTTTCAATTTCACAGTTTTCAATTTGATTTAGGGTATAATCTTGTTGTTTTTGGTTAAATGTTTCCTTGTTAGGGTTGTTTGTGGTGTGGTTGTGGTGTGATGACACTTTCACATTATTTTTTCAAAATATTCTTGGTTAGAGGTAGGTATTTCTAAGCCTTAATATTTTTATATACTTTTAATATGGTTTAAGTACTTCATAAATGTGTTATATGAGTTTATTATGTGCTACAAAACATATTTTTGAAATTTATTAGCGTGCATATATGGATAAAATGGATTTTCGTAAGGGAAATGAATATATTTTATGTGTTTCATGGTGATTATTCTTTAAAAGTGGTTTTATTCCTTTAATAAAACGTTTTATATGTTATTATCAAGAAACAAAAGGTGAAAATTCATGTATAGTGAGTATTCAATGGAAATGGGTTTTCAAGGAGTGATGGTTACGTTATTGTTCACATTTAATTAACTTGTGAGTTGGTTAAAATTTAGAAAGCATGATTTGATTTGGAATTGTTTTTTGGGTGGTCTGACAAAGGGGCTTGGGCATAGCATTGAGTGGCTTTAATTATCTATTTTTTCTTATTTTTTTCAAAGGGTAATATATAAACTGTGTAGGTGATCGTAAAAGAATTTGATATGTGTTATTTGGTGTGATTAAAATGGAAATGGATTTGTATTGGAATGATGGACTTTTTTCAGTATTTAGAATGTGTTGTGTGTTGTATAAATAATTGAAATCATTTTTTGTAAAAAAAACTTGTTTTATATGTGGGTTCCTTATAGGTTAATTAGATTATTTATTGGCTCCTCAATGGGTTTCACACATAAACATAGGTATGTATACATATATCCTCTTTGAAAATATTCTCCAATCGAGTGGGGAATATGTGCATTGGATTAAGGGGTATATATATAGGAGTTTATGTGTGTGAAATTTTGTGGAGGTCTTTACCAAAGGTATCAAGTGCAAAAATTTTTGTCTAGGTTCTCTCTTTTTGATGTAGGTTTCCTGTTAAATATCCTTTAAATTAAATAATTATTGATTTCTTCTTTTTTGAACTTTTATTGAATTCTAGTTAGTAATTTATTGTTTTTAGAATAATTCATTATTTTCAAATAAAGTAAGACCCTCTATGTATTTGAAATTTCATGAAACTATTTTATAAAATGTGCTTGTCAATTTTTTAATAATTTTCTTAGTGGGACTTTTGAGAAAAAATTGTGGTTTTCAAAAAATGTATTGGGTTTTAATGAATCTAGGTTGATCAAATGTATTTCATAAATAGGGTCCCAAGTAGTTTTTAAATTTTATGTGCTGTTTATTTGATTTTTTAGAAATTATTTTGAGTGTGTGTGGTTCTTTGAGAAGTGGTATATCATATGATATTTATGTGAGGCCTAGTTGGAACTTTTAAATTGGTTTTTTTCGGATATCTCTCCTTAGATGGTCCTTTTTCTATAGTTATGTGTAAGTTGTGGGATGTCCTCCATGTAAGACTCCCTTGTGAATTCAAAAAAAATAGACTTGTTTCTTTGGGTGAATTTTTGTTTGAGTTTATTATGATTGATATACATGTATGTTCATGTGAATGGATGCTTCATTGAAATTTGTTGTCTAACCCCCTTTTTAGTCTGAACATGGTAACCGAGCATAACGAGAAAAATATCAGTGAATGATTGTCGCATTAGTCTAGGTTATTGTACTGGCTATTAGCCCATAGTAGGGGTTATTTTATTATAATTTATATGTGATTGGGCCACTCTATCATACTATGTAGGGTGATGATCAGGCGTTCAAGTGTTATGATGTCATTAGGTTGGACATTCCTTCGTGATGAGTCACATGTGTAGTATGTTCTAGTTTTTCAGATCTCATACGTTCTCCCATGTACTTAGTCACATACTGATATAAAAGAGATGATTATGTTGTATTGCTTGGTTGGAACTCTTTCTTGCTATTTTCCATTTCCCTTGTGTGATCATTAATTTTTTCTCCTTGTATAGTGATTCTCATATTCACAAGAAAAAATGGATTTAAAAAGTATTTGAAAATATTATTCTATTACTTTTCCAATTACTTATTCTCTATAATTATTTATTTAAAATGGTTAAATATTCCTCTTTGGAAAGAAATTGGTTTAATATGAAAAGGGTATTGGACCATTATTTTATTCAAATGGAAAAAAATGAAAACATACTTTTACACATTTTAGTTCAAACCTAAAAATGATGCTTCATTATTTAATGGAAATGAATTTGGGAATAGATTATTTGGGAATTCCTACTAAATTGTAACACTAACAACTATAATTTATTCTTTTTTTAGTATCGGGTGATGGTTCAAGATTAATCTTGATTCTATGGGTTATGTTGAGTCTTTGAGACAGATTATGAACCACGGGGTTATATAAAGGTTTAGTGGTAATCTAGTCTTATTAGTTTTATTATTTATTTATTTCTTCATCATTTTATTTGGTTTATTTATTTTTTGTATAATATTTTAATATTCTATTGTTGTGTATATTTATCCTAGTTCATTTCCCTCCCATTGTTACTCTACTGATCCCCTTGGCGCTTGTCTCCAGAAACCATTTTTATGCTTGATACAAAACAACTCATAAAACAAGAATCAATTTTTATGATTCATATCCTTGAATGAAAAACAATAATACATATCACCCATTGAAAATTGATATTTTTTTAATTTTTAAGTAAATACAATTTTTTGATATTTTTTAATTTTGGAAACAATACGTTTATCATTCAACAATGACAACACTAATTTAATAATTCATTACACAAATCACTATTTTTAAAAGAAACATGAAACAATATTGAAATATTATTATTAAAAATTATAGTAATCTATTAGATGTTGGAACAGATGGTATAAATAGTATTAAATAAATTATGAAATTGTGTCATTTAAATATGTATATAAATTTAATTCTTTGATGAACAATTAATTAAAATTTAAAAATAAAAATCTATTTGAAAATAACGGAAATCATTTACCAAAAAACTATTTTTATGAAAATACACACATTTTACCTCAATAAAAGAACCACATTTTTTTAATGATATTTAAGAAATTTTTATAGTATATATATTTAAAAAAATATTTAAAATTCATTTTATGCTCTTTATAAAATATATCAGAATAAATCCAATTTTATTCGTAATAACGGTACTTTTAAAAAATGTTTTTATTCCTCTTTGAATATTTATTTTAAAAATATTTTTTTACACATTTAGGAAATTTATTTTAAAATATAAATTATATTTTTTAGAAAATACTTATAAAATTATATTGTGGTAAATTTTTTGGAATGTTCTAAAAATTTTGGTTTTTATGAATATGAACAAATACAGAATTTTAATTGAAAACTAATTTTTGTTTGATATTTTTACAAAATTAAATTATATTTTAAATTGTTAATAAATAAAAATGTATTAAATTATATACACATATATTTCAATATTAATTAAATTTAAGTTTTTGTATTTATTATTATATTTTATTTTTATATAAAAACCATGAAGACTGTTAAACATTTTCTCTTTGAAAACCCACTTTCTTATCGCATCTAGAAGAATAATTTTAAAATATATTTTCACTATTTTGTGAAAGAAATTTTGATATTTGTTTTCATAAGTTGAATTTTTATAAATTATATTTTATCATAATTTAAACATAATTTTTTACCTTGAATAATTGTAAAAACATTAAAAATAATTTATCGTGGTTAGGTAAAAAAATATGTTTTCTATAGGGTTAATCTATAATGATAATGGTAAAAATGACAGATAAATTTTATATAATATATTAAATATTAATATTAACACCCGAAAATGTATCACTATATATAATAATAAATTTTTAAACCTTGTTTAATGTGGAAAACAAGGGTCAACCTTTTTATTTTAAAATGTTACATGTATGCCACTCACCTCACAAAAAAAGCCACCACATCTCCTCTCCTCTTCACATCTTCAAACCATTTAGAACAATACCAAATAAAATAACTACCCAACATACATCATATTATACTATAATAGTTATATAGGTTAGAAACTATCCAGGGAAGGATTTTTGGGAATACCTAATAAGCATACCCATAGAAGAGGTAACGTTCTTTAACAATCATTTATATTTTATCTCATCACCCACCTCCATAAATAAATATTAATCCATGTTGATATAATAAATGTTGTATAGTAAATATTATAATATTTTTTATGATGTTTTAATTACCTAAAATCACATCCACTTCCTTCAAATATTTTATCAAGTCATCATTAGTGTCTATGGAAGACTAGCACCACACAAACCAATGTCATTCATTTTCCCATTAACACCTCTCGTGGTAATATATTATTATATGTATATTGTATATATATGATATTAATAAAATTAATATATATTTTGAATCATTATATAATATATACATGTTTTACATTACATTACATAGAGGATACATTAGCGTCGTTTTTGTGTGCGATGAACTACCGCCTCACAAAATGAAGTGAATCATTTATACATAACGTTTTACATGGAATATAATAAATATAATTTATATGAATATATGTGATACTAATGAAATTATTATTACATTAATTTAATATTCATCACTCTTAAAATATATTATAGCTTTTTATTTCTTACCATTTCACCCATTGAATGTTGATAATGCAGATCGTGTTTTTGTGGACTACCATCATTATGAAGTGATGTGACCCTCTATTTTCATCACCTCACAACATGGTCGAAATGTATATGTATATTTAATGAAAATATATTTTTTTAAGATACTATTATCACTCTGAAAATATATAATATTACTTACATCCATTTAATAATGTTCACTTAAAAAACAAAATGTTACTCACACATACATATAGCATACCATATCCACGATCGTAACAGACTGAATTTTTTTGTACCATAATTAATGATTGGTGTTAAAATAATATTTTATGTATAGATATTATAATTTTTTTAATATTATGGAACCATTCTCAATTTAATAGGACTGAAAATGAAAAATAAAAACAATGATGAAAAAATGGGTTCTAATGTTAAATGTGGTTTTAATAAGGAATTGGAAATAAAACGGTAATTAATGGTCTTAAGTAGTTCATATGTGTTATAATATAAATAAATATAGTTTTATAATAGATTTAAAGTAAAAATATTTCTATTACACAAGATGTTTTAATGTTTACAGAGGAATTCGAGACATAAGGTATGATATTTCTATTATCTCTTTTATTTCTGGTAAACAATTGATAAATAACCACCCATTACTTTAATGTGTGGTATATACATCCAATTATAAATATTATATCATGAAGAACATCCTTTTAATGATAATTATATATTTATCGGATGCTATTCTTTATTTGTTATTATGATTCCAAAGATTACTAAAGCGGTAAGGGATTTATGTCTCACTTTTTACTTCTCTGAGACTTATGCCATATTCACCACCTATTTATTTTATGTGGTGTATATAAAACCATTTAATTTTATTTATAATGATTTTACTAAATTTTCTTTATTTAAATATCCAATTATTAGCTCCCTTTCATAGTGTTTATCATATTATAGATACCCAACCTGTAATGGATTGTTGTCCAAATTTTCCTTCTTTGAGACAAATTTCATGTTAAACAACTATACTCTTATATAATGTTGACATAAAGCCAATTTGAACTGTAATATAATGTATTTATATATTTTTATAACATTTTACATTTTGATTAATGTTATTCATTCATGGGGAATATGATATTCTGTTACTAAATTAGTATGAGGTTTATGATACAATATCATTATTTATTGGAGTTTTTTATGATCATGTTTTCGATGAGGAAATATTATAATCCATATATATATAAACACATTAATTTTATCCAAAATCAGTCATACATCTAGTGCATGGTTTTTCTATTCATGAAAAATAATTGTGTGCCCAGGGATTTCCTCATCCCTTTTCCCAAAAACATGAAATTTCTAAAAATTATTCTCGATATTTAAATTAAATTAAAATTCATATAAATTCATATAGAATAATATATGGGATAGTTATATGTATCTATTGAAAAAAACTGAACACTTTATAACATTTTAAATAATATTTTTGAAATCAGTCCTGGAGGTGGCATCTGGCTCTTGGACCTATGGATCCATTCAACTTATATAATAAAAATAAAAAATTTATTACATCACACATGTGTGTAATTTTAGAAATAATGGAATAAAACATGAATGGTTTCTCAGATGGGAAAGTAGAGAGCACCATTAAATATTAAACATAGATTTTACCCTAGGTTTCATATGTTTCATTAATGCATTGTCCAATATATAAAATTCATTATTCATAGCTGTAGAACCCTAGAGAATTGAGATAATAAAGGGAGATTAGGGGGGATCTCATTAGAGGGTGCTTTAGGGATTGATAATCAATGATGCATGAAAATGGAGAGCTAATAATGAAACATAAAGGGTTTCAAATTCATCAAAATAATCAATAGTAGACACATTATCCTATATTTATGGATTTATCCTTGAGGTATGGCTTGATCTATTTAGATTTGTCCCTCTCTCATGGTAAATGATGTGATCAGAAATTAATTATTCTAAAAAATTAATTTATTTATCCCCACTAGATGGTCATGTTAAATATATTTAAATTTTTTAAATTAGGAAACTCACATTAATTTTAGTATAGGAAAATTCATCACTTATTCAATTATTATTTTCCAAAAACTAATGTTGGAAAAACAAAAACACACCAATTTTTATTTCCTCACCATTGAGGTTTATTTATTTCTATTTTATTTATTCAAGAATTTCACCACCATTATTTCTATATCTGTAATTTTTGACACTTTCGAAACCCAAATATTATTTATCAATCCATTATTCTTTCCTTGGATCAGATTTGTGGAACATGTGATTGATATTTTCAACTAACAGAGGTGCAAGGATTAAAACATAATTTTTAGGATGAATCAAAGGATTAGATTTGAAAACATAGTGCATAGATATTAAATGATAAATGATGATGATAGATTCTATAGGAAACAGTGTTAGAAATATATCCACCAATGATGACTGGGACATTATTGGCACTAAAAAAGGATTCACAGGAATGCTTCATGGCAGTTTTGATGGAAAATTTATAAAGATTATAGAAACATAGTTGGATTTGGAGTTTTTCATAATTATGGTCTATAAAACATGTAGTTTAGAATAAAACATTCCATGTTTATCCTTTATTGTAGTGTTAGTTTTTTGGATGCGGAAATGGTTGATAAATGTGTGTTAACCTATCATTCAGTGTGATCCCTAGCCACCTAAATTAGTTTTTACATAGATGAACAAATAGATTATTCAATGTGACCCCACATGTAATGGATGTGTTGGGGGACTTGTCATTTACCAACAATGGTACATGGTGTAGGAATATGGGGTAAAATTTGATTACCCTAATGACTACATATATTTCATGTGACTCCCTCAGACATAGTGTTGATGGAAATTAACAAACCATGTGTTCCAATGACACACAAGAATATGTTATCATAGGCAAGGCCTACCATGTATATTAATAAGACAAAATTTTCCCATTGCATGGTCATGAAAATCCCCTGATCTCTATGATATGGTTTTATTGTTTTATGGGTTTGTTTTCTAATTCCACCCCCATAATCATTCTGTACAACTTCTTGTTTTGAGGAATAGATGTAACATCCCCTTAGTTGATTAGATACATATATCTCTTTAAGAGGCCTGAGTATATGATCCTCATTCCATTTATTCAATTTTTAGTACAAGTTTCAATTATATTACATTCTAGGTATTGGATCCCTTTTCTTGTTTTTATTCAAGATACAGTCATGTTTCCCCAATAGACCTGAGTGTGATCCCCTATATGTGTATCAACATCTATTATTTTTTGATGAGTTGTATTTGTATTGAGTGTGTGTCTCATATGTACCATCTTAGATCCTTTTTTATGTCCAAATCTTAGGATCCAATGAGTATGAACCCACAAAAGAGTTCCACATATTTCTGTGTGACCAAATTAGTGATCTATATTGGTTAAAAGAGTGTTATATATGATCCTTAAGAATAATTCCTAGGGTAGAAATGAGGGAAGGCGTCACTGTGAATCTTATATTATTCCTTGATCATACTTAGTACATCATTTTTATCCAACTATTTTTATTTAGATATGACTCCAACTTTTTTACTTTGTTCTTGGTGTTTTTTGGGCATCCTAATAGGTTTGATTATACTCACCATTAAAAGGTAACTTCGCAAAAGTGTTGTTTCTTATAAATACATCAGTATTTTTAGTGAATTTTTAGGGTGTCCAAAATATATAAGTGATTAGTATTACATGGTGATGGTGGAAGATTTCAGTTTTGGATAGATCCAAGTGTTAATTTTTAGAGACAATACCATTTCTATATAAGGTTTTACTCTTTATAGTATTAAAGAGAATATATTTGTCCTATTTTTTCATATTTTTTATTTTCTTACACTGTAATGTGAGATTTAAGTGGTTTATTAATGAAATATGTTCCTACCAACTATCTTTAATTGCCTCATTACATTTTTTCGGTAGATATGTGTCTATATGTTTGTAGATATTTTAGGATAAGGCGTACCTTGTGTGTGATATTTCTCATTACTACCAGTAATCATCCCCTGAACTATTGGAGGTAGTATTGTAATGATAAAAACTTCTTACTATCATCTACATTTATCTTGATTAGCTAGTTCATGTAATAGTGTTATCAAAGATTAGTTAATATTAGGAATAGATTTTAGTGATAGTTTAGCAATAAGAACTGGTTCTAGATACATGGAAAATAGAGCGAATGTGTGTTGAGTTTAGATCATAGGATAGGGAACCATGTGGTGGTGGATTATTAGACATATCCATTCCCTAATACTATAATAATATACCTATCATAAAAAACATGTTATCCCTAGTTATAGGGAATATAAGGGTATATATATCATATAGGAATGGTTTGTGGATTCTATGTCCCTGTTATGTTAGATCCCGATATAGGATCTATAGACCTTGGTACATCACGACTACTAAGGGGTGATATCATGACGACAACAAACTGATTTTCTATATTGAAATCATGGTTATGACATGATATGTGAAAAATAATCTTTTCAAATATTTAATCATGGGGGTTTCTCTCATAGAGGATAACATATTGTACTTCCACCGATTGAAAATTGTGTAGGCCCACCTCAAATTATTCAGTAGGATACATCCTTTTATATCAATCCATGGTTGGATCAGTTAGTTCAAAAATATGAAATTTATGAGTGGAGAACACATCAAGGGTTTTGGATACAGAGACCACTCATAGACCATTGTTACTAGGTTCCTTTGATTGATGATGTTTGATGTAAGAAATTAATCTCATAATATATGAGATTATGGTATGCATAAAGATTCTAAAGAGGATCCAGTCTACCACATGAAAGTTTTTTAGGCCAGTAATTGATGTGGGAGTTTCATGTGGGAATTCCTGACATATTGAGAAGAAGTAATCAGTTATTAAATTGAGGTTCTACCAAGGTAGGGGAAACATCATGTACATGTAGGTCTGTAGGAAATTGGATATGATCCGTGGAGAGAGAAATAGATAATTCTAGGTAGTGTCCAATGGTATGATCTACTACCACCACCCCCACCTAAAAGAGTCCCACATGTTGATTAAGGATATAGTGGTCCAGGAAGTGGACAAATACATATAGTGGAGGATTCTAACTCAAATACTTCAAGAAGAGTATGAGGTATTATTTGTGTCATCATTTATTTTATTTTATTTTATTTAGACACATGTGTTAAACTTATTTAGTAGTATCATCCCATGTATGAAATTATTAGATACAATATTGGATACTAGTTTGACCCTTGAAATTAGATACTCTATATGGGGAAGATTCGATAATGAAAATCTTCTGTTGGTACTATTATATGAATCTTGGAGGAGTGTGTTTTGCATGGAATTTCCTCATATTAGTAACATAGACCTGTGATTATATTATTGGTTTGGTCTAGTGGACTATTTTCGAATCCCATATTGGAAATTACGAATTATGATAATGTTATGTATGAGAATATGTGATGATATTATCATTTGATGTTGATGAAGAATTTTAGGATTAGAAGACTAGGATCATATGTAGAAGGTTACACCCAGTTTCTCAATTAATAGATTTTTTGAACGTTGGAGTATTAAAATGTTTTATGACTTTTTAGATCCCTACAGAAATGGAAAAGTATGAGGTCATCTTCCTCACGGATACTTCATACCATCATCTACACTAAGAGATCAACTTCTATATAGACCATCACCTAGAAACTGCCTTGATAATTTTAATATTATATCAGATGGCCCCATTAGAGTAGCGACATCAGATGTCACCATTGAAGGATATATAGAGAAAGGGATTCATAAATCCCTATGTGTCCCATTGGATTTCCCTAGTGTTTTTTTGAATATGTTGGTTGAGTGTTTAAGGTTGGTTTTGGAGAATCATCAATTCGATCAAGATATTATCAATTATTAATAACAATTTCTAAGTATCAATGATGTTATGACCAATTTAAGGGAGTGTAAGTGTATCATAATGATTATCCCTAGTATAGGTTATCACTACTTCCAGGTTTAAGAGGATGATATACTTAAGAAGGAATTCAAATTTCACTATAGTCTCAATGGTTTCTTGGTGATTCCCCTTGTCATTAAAATTTCCCCAAATTTTTTCATGGGACTCATAAAATCAATCATTTATCCCTTCTTAAGATGTTTTTTTGTAGAATTATTTTTTGACATCATCATATACGCAAAATCAGAGTAAAAGTATGTGATGCATTTTAGGATGATCCTAGTCATAATCATAGAGAACCATGTTTTTTGGAATCTCATGATGTTCATGTTCTAGATTTGATATTTCCACTTCCAATAACATGTCACCTAATATATGGTTGTACAAGTTCACCCATTAGGGCTCACGGAAATTCATGCATAGGAGACACCCAAATCACATGACATGTATATAAATTCATTGGTTTGGATTTATATTTTTAGAGGTTCCTGCAATATCTCTATTGGAATGTATCACCCCATAATACATTTACTTGGAAGAGGTATCCATTCTTGTGGACTGAAAAATTTCAAAAAAAAAATTAGATGTTATGGATTAGAATGATGAGGGTCCCCAGCTTAAGAGGACAAGTGGAGTTAGTTTCATAGGTGGGGTTCTAAAATTCCTCTAGAGATAATATTTTATGTGTTATGATGCAGAAGTTGGAAATGAAAACTTACGGATCCTTATAGCTATGAACCTATGAGAAAATTTTTTCAAACCTGAATTTAGTACTAGTAGGAGTAGTATTCACTTTGAGGATTTGGAGAAACTGTCTTATAGAAGAGGAATTCCCATCAACTCTAATTATAAAATTCTCTTGAATATATTCCCTAAAAAATATATCTAATTTAGTTATAGGTGATGGATAGGGTCCCTAACGAATTGTGACTATGAGATGTTTTATACTACCTATAAGGGGAACACAATGATCTATTCTCTCAGTAGAACGTCCAACTCACAGTTATTGAGTGATTTGAGAGATTAGTTGTCCTCATTGTTTTTTCCATTGTTGAGGAGTGAGGAGAAACCTACATATGGTTGATGGTTGAAACCACACAACATATCTTGTGTGATAGGGACGCACAACCTTGAGATATCAACTTTAAGGTGTATCTTTAACAGATATTCATAGGATGTGATCCATAGGTTTTTTAGGGAGGTGGTTACCATGTCATCAATTCTGGGGATGGACGATGGCATTGGTCCTACTGTAGGAGGAGGTACTCACGGTGTTATATATATCACCATTAATAATATATCCATGTGTTTAAAAGTATTATTACTACATTTTTGTGCCATTTTTTTGGGTCAGGGATATAGAAGAGTGTATATGATTTTGTATATTGATTCTTCACTTTTAAATAGGTAATGTTTAGGCATCATGTACAAGAATGTTTTCCCAACCCATGAATGATCCAAAGTGTAAGTATGATGGAATCTCCATGTATTATTTGAAGATAAATACACTAATTATAACAACTCATGATGCTATCTAGTTTATCGTAGACAGAATCTCCATGTTTTCCCACTTCTATTAAATCTGAGAGCAGAGTTCAATATATAGGTTGAGATACATATTGGTTCAGATGATAGATTTGATATAAGGTGTTAACTATATGGTTGTTTCATATTAGTGTGATTGATTCATGTCATCATTGTGTATAGGATTATAGGAGGATATTAGGACTTATATAAAAATAATAATAGTATTCCACCCCTAGAGGGACATCCAGACTAAGAAAACTATTCATGTCCCATAGGATGTGTCATGGGATTGTATGTAGGATTTTAGCCATTGTTGGGGAGATCATATACACTTAGTAGGGTTTTTATATAAAAAATCATTAATCCACTATTTTTATTTTACCATTTAATGGACTTTATAGGAGATCCTCCTGGTCACACCTAGGCTATTGATAGTTGGGAGAATTAGAACTAATGGTCTCAATGATTTTGTGAGAAATGATATAAAATGTGAAAATTATTTAAAATCCAATTAGGCCTGGATAGAGTAAGTATATGTCCTATGAATACTGTAAATAAATTATTTTTTATTTTTATGAAGGAGATTATGTGTGTCTCAACATTTCACATAGGTCAGGGTAGAAAAGATTTTTCATGGGCGAAAAGTCATCTCTGTGGTAGATCATACCTCTTCAAATACTATATGAAGTTGGTGAAGTATCTTACCTCTAATACATAACAAAATATTTATACATGATGCAAGAAACCTTATATGTGTCTTAGTTGAGGATATACATGTATAACCCATCACACATTATTTATATATGAAATGTAGTCTTTATGAATGGAGATTCTTTCACTAAGAACTTAGTCGTGATCAAGGATCTATAGGTGAATATCCTACATGGCTAAGTCATTCATTCAGTGAGTGTTCACTGGTAACACCAAAACCTCTATGGGAGTACCTGAGAGCTTGAGAAAAATAGGTGAGCTCAATACCCTTACTTATTTGAGTAGTCTTTTTCATTTTTTAATGAGAATCCTTAAGGGGGGGGGAATATAATGACACAAATTTTATTAGTTGACATTTTGGAATATTTTAAATAATATTTTTGTAATCATTCATTGAGTTAGCATAGAGTTATTCACCCTATGTAGAATAACATATACAACAAACAACACCGAGGTTAAATGAACTATTAAATATTATTATTTAAATATGATTTTTTTAACCTATACATTAAATTGGTGGGAATGAATAACAGTAACCAAAATATGAAAATATGTTTAAATGTTTTACATATTGTATTTATTAAAAATATCTATTTATATAATTTCAGATAAAATCATTTTATGCTTCAAATATAAATTTTCCTAGAAAAAGGTTTTATTTTTCATTTTTGGTATCGAAATTATAATAAATTTCTACAAATTTTATATTTTTTCTATAAAATGAAAATTATTTTTTAAAACAGTATATCAAAATTAACTTAGGGTGTTTTTTTATTTTTATGAAACGATTTATTTTACTCAAAAATGTGAGAAATATTAAATTTCATTAAAAATAATATTTTTATTTCAATCATTAAAAAATATTATTTTTATATAGAAATGGTTTTAAAGTAAAATTAATTCTATTATATTGTTAATAATTCAATTTATTTCATCAGAATCAATATTATGGTTGAAATTAGTATGAAATCATTTATATAATTAAAAGTGTTTTTTTTTTAAAAAACTGTTTTCATTGTGTTTTGAAATTTAACCTTAAATTAATTTATGAAACTTATGGAAACTAAATATGTGATCACATAAACATATTTTTATTAATGAGGCCTATATTAGGTAAATAAGACCATTTTATTTTTTTTCAATTAAAATAGAAACTATAGTAAATAACTATCACCTTGGTAGAAGGTAAACCATTTAATTATGTTTTAAAATAATATGATAGGTTATTAAAAAACAACCCACCAATTGACTTAATTTCATTATATGAGTTTATTTCATCCAAAATCATCCAACAATTTAGAATATGGCCTTTTTTCAATTTATGTATAATTTTTTCCTGTATAATGTCTAAGTGAGAGATAAGGTAAAAAATGAAACTTCTCTTCATTTAATATATATAATTTTTTGAAAAGGATAAATAAGAATTATTTTTGGTTATAAAAGTTTATTTAAAAGTGGAATTATTTTTATCATATAAATATAATTTGAATTTTTAGTGATTTAATAATTATCTTTGATTCTTACACAATGTCGACACAATATTTATTCAATAAATATAATATATAAAATTATTTATTTCCATAATATTAAAATTAAATAAAATTTGATGAATTATATGTTAAATGTATTTATAGATTAATATTCCTTTTTAGTGATGTTTAAATGAATTATATTAAAATTTCCGGTTTTCCATGATGTATTTATTGTATAATGAAGTGAATAGTGTTAAAATGACATTAATGATATTTAATAATAAATAGTATTTTATTAAATGATTTTAAATTCAAAAAATAAATATCTCCAACAAAATGAATGTGATAAGGTTGAAAAAATAAACTGTATTCCATTTATTTGTCTGTTGTCCATTTATGGATACATTTTTTACCCATAAATGGTATAAAAAATTAATATTGTTATAATTTTTGAAAGGGTTAACATATAATTAAAATAAAAAGGAATGGGTGAAAACATAACCAAAACATGTAAAAAAATTAATTGATGATATTATTTCAAGTCATCATATTGTTATATTATAATTGTGTCAATTTAAATCCATTTAGACATAGAAAATAATTTATTATAATTTATTACATTAACAAATTCATAGAATTTTCCTACCCTCACTTATAAAAGGAAACCCCTTATATATTTTTATTACACCACATTGAGAAATATAGATCATCAAAACTATTTCCAATTAACTTATAAACATACATATCCATGTTCTATAAGATTTTCCCTTCACGGCTACAAAATATGAATTTAATATCACTAAAAATACCTTTTATTAGTGCTAGAGATGGGATGACTACCAAAGTGAGATTAAAAGTACTAATCATTAATCATACTAAGAAAAATGATAATGTAACCCTTTATCAGTGCTAGAAAAATCACGGATAATGTGGTTTTTTTAGTTCTTATAATGTTTTTGAAAAAGGATAAAATTTATTAGAACTTTTATTTAGCACGGATAAATGTACCATTAATAATGATTGTAAAAGTAATAAGAAATGAGTAATTTTTCAACGCTATTAATTGTGATAATAATGTAGAATACTATAGTGATCAATTAGAACACACTACACCACCAGTGCAGTGAGCTGTAACAGCACATTGCAGTACTAGAAACACCCCCAGAATTCCAAAAAATTAAGTATCAATACAGAATTTAAATGAAATGAAACTTAGAAAACAAATACAATAAAAAATACAATTTTCTAACATTTTTATTCAATTATATATTTAAAACATATTATAAACATTGAAAAAAATAAATGTTCTTATATCTTTTGATCAAAACCTTGAATCATGCTATTTCCGAAAACCCACACCTAAATTAGAAAAAAACCCCACCTATATCATAAAATATACTGATTTTATTAATAATATAATGCAATAAATTAATATAAAGTGTTAATTTTAAACTAAAGTTTTAGCCACACCAAGAACATTGTGTATCAAAATGAGTTGTAGTTGATTCTTGCACGTCATGCCATTTCTTGTCCATCTTCAAGAATTATCTAGGTGAAAATTAATTAAATAATTATAAGATATAAAATATATTTAAATAAGTTATAAAATATAATATATAATGATATGAAACAAAATACATGACTTTTTTCTCAGTTCTTGCAATGTGATGTGTGTTTTACACAAAAATGTCACTAATATATTGAAAATATGTACATAGAGTCATACCTATCACACTATGTTTTAAATAGAGGTGAATCTTATTCTTTCACATCCCAAATACCTTATGGACCATTTAGATAATGTATATAAACAATGTGAATTTTTTTACTATGTTTTGAGTATGCCACATGTCTTTTTACTAAAATGAGATTTTTAATTGAAATCATAAACCTAGACCAGTAATGGTCACATTACGTGTAGGTTTGATGTATGGACAATTCCTACACATCTCAAATAAATTATGAATCATTTTCATAAATTATCACGCAAATATTTGCATCTTTTCCAGGATTTCAGAGAGTGAAACTATTTTGAACATAAATGTCAATTTTTTACTAATGACTGACACATTGAGTTATAATGGACACATCATGTATCAGGATGAGGTGAGGATAATAACTACATTTTAAAAATGTCTTATTAAACTTTTAAATATATTATAAAAGAATTAATAATCCATTTCAATGGTTTTTAGTAGGTCAATTTTCATTTTTACTAAAATTGATATCAATTTTAAATTAAATGACGCACTTGAAGTCATACCGGTCCCACCATGTATAGAATTGAGGTGAGGCTAATTTTTATATGTCTCCAATTAATTATGGATATATATAAATTTTTTTCAAATCAATATAAATTAATTTTAATAGTTTTGTGTATGTCACTTGTTTATTTAACCTAAAATGAAATTTTAAATTGGAAATGTGAACTTTGAATCATATTGTCCACACCGTGTATCAGTTTGATGTGAGACCAATTACTACATGCCAAAAATGATTGATACATAATTTTAAAAAATTATGAAGATAATATAATCATGTTTTCTTATTTTTCATGGAGTGGCACTATTTGAAATAAAATGTTTATTTTAAAATAATAATAGACACAATGAGTTATATTGTGCACATCATGTATCATATTGAGGTGATGATGGTTCATAAACATCAAAAACTACATATGGATCATTTCAAAAAAGTATCAATATAATAAAATGTTTCTGTATCTATTTGGAGTAGGTCATTTGTCCTTCTTAGTAACATTGATGTTAATTTTAAATAAACATACATTCTTGTAGTAATATCAGTCACACTATGCGTTTTATTTAGGTGTGGATGATTCGTAATGGTCTCAAATAACTTATAGATCATTTTATAATGTACCAAAAAATTGGAATGTGTTTTCATGGTTATATGTATGTCATGTATCTTTTTACCAAAATTTTATTTTATACTAGAAACATGAACTTTGTCTCATACCAGTCAAATCATGTATCTGTTGGACATGGGATAATTACTACACAAATAAATTTATTTATGAATGATTTTAATAAAATATCTTGGAAATATGATCCAGATTTCTTATTTTTTGTGAGTGACACTTTTAAACTAAAATAACAATTTTATTCTTCTAAATGACACTTTGATTTATCCCAGGAAAATCATGTATTAGAATTATGTGCTGATGATTCTTATATGTAAAAATGACTTATAAATCTTTTTTCCAAGGTATCAAAACAACACGAATGTGATTTCTTAGGTTTTAATATGTCACTTTTCCATTTTACCAAAATTTATGTCAATTATAAATGAAATGAAGAATCTATAGTCATATCCCTAACATCATGCATGGGATTGAGGTGTGGATGATTTGTACACATCAAAAATTATGTACAGAATATTTTTCTAATGCATCAAAACAATTAAATGTGTCTTCTCAGTTTTGAGTACGTCCCATGTATTTTACACAATATTTAATTTTAATGTATAAACATAATCTTTGACTCATACCAGTCGCATGATGTATTAGATTGATGTGATACAGATTCAAACACATCAAAATGATTTGTGATTAATTTTACTAATTTATAAAGGCAATATAAGCATGTTTAATTTGTTTCTAATGAGTGAAAAATTTAACCTAAAATTTTATTTTTAAACTAATAATAGTCCCTTTAAGACTTACCAGGAGCATAGTGTATCAGATTTAGATGCAGCTAATTGTTTCACATAAAAATAAATCAATGAGTATTTTACTAAGGTATCAAAACAATCTGAATTCATTTTCATGGCCTAGAGTAGGCCAGTTGTCCTTTTCACAAAAAAATGTCAACCATTTTAAATAAAAAGATGCACTTGGAGTCATACTGGTCATAAAATACATTATAATGTAGTGATGATGATTCAAAAAATTAAAAAATTACTTATTTATAGTTTTCCTAATGTATATAAAAAATATGGATTCATTTTCTTGGTTTTGTGTATGCCACTTTTCGTTTTTACTAAAATATCATATTAAACTGGAAATACTCACTTTGACTCATACTGCTCAAATTGTGTATTATTTTTAGGTGAGAATGATTCCTACGTATCATATATTATTTTTAAATTTTATCCAAAATTATCAAGAAAATATGAGCATGTTTAATTTTTTTAGTGAGTGACAATTTTTCAACAAAAATGTCTATTTTTAACTAATAAAGAAACAATTGAGTCATACTCGGCACATCACGTATTAGATTGAGGTTTATATGATTAATACACATAAAAATGACTTACGTATCATTTTAATAATGTATTCACATTGTTGGGAACAATTTCTGAAGGTATCATTGAAGAATTTTTGAGGTGATTGTTTCTATTAACAAAGTAAGCCTCCATGTTGTGTTTGTTGAAAAAGAAGACCACGATGTCCAAATTGTTGAAAACAGGGTTCTACATGGTTAGTTCTTGAGTTCAGGAGATGTTGTTGAGAATACAAAATTAATAGAAGAACCTCAAAAGGTGAATGGATGATCTGGAGGCATTACAAAAAGAGCAGATATAAGATGGATTCGTTTTCCAATGTCAGCCAAATTTTTGGGCATAAAATAGGTAAATGTAGAGATGTGTTTTCAGAAATGCAAGGAGTGATGAATATTGGAGTGGTGCACAAAATATACGAATATTTTTTTTTCTTAGGAGGTGTTTTTAGATCAGATGATCGAAAATTGGTAAAGGCTTGAGGTGTGAGAAATATTGGAGTAGTGCGCGAAATACGATGTTGCTCAGAAGATCTGTTTTATGTGCTCGAAAAGGATTATGCACTCTAGGATGTTTTTTGGAGCATGTTTGATTTTTTATATATGTATTATGTGACCTTCTCATTCGAAGTAGCTCAAGAATTATAGAGTATCTATGCCCTGGCATGAAAAAGTGTAGTACGTAATAGAGTAGCGAGTAAATGACAAGTTTGCGCGTAAAGAAAAAGTTTCACGTAAAATAATTGTTTGTGCATAAAGAAAAGTTTACACATAAAATAATATTGTTTCACATGAGAGAAGTGTATGCCCGTAAATCCTGTTTGGTCATAAAAAAGGGTATTGTGTGTAAAATAATTGATTCTGTCTAAAACAAGTGTGGCGTGAAAAGTGGATTTCGATCTAAAGCAATGAATTACACACAAGACCCAATGAAGGTTGCGCAAAAGAATGGTTATTTACAGTTCACCCGGTGCAATGAGAGATTAATCTGTAGATGAAAGTTGGACATCAAAAGGGTATCCATCAACAGTTAATGATGCATATTTCATTGGTGAAAATGAAGAGACCTACAAGTCTATAAAATGTGAGTGAATCTTTCCAAAGTGTTGCGAGAAAAGGAAGAGGAATAATGTTATCCTTTCAACTGGCACTGATTTGGGGAGAGAGAAATAGGAAGTGCCCCATGGGAAAGCATTTAGATGATCGAAAAAATTGTAAAGGCAGGGATCATGGGTATAAAAGTGATCTATCCTGATGATTATTGTCAGTGCACTTTAGTAGATTTTGTACAATGGAACATCACCATTGTATGCTCCTTGGACATAGTGCAGTGAGGGAGAATCAAGTAAAAATATTTCTGTATGTGAATTTTATTTCCAATATTACATTCAAAGCATCATCATCATCTTCTAAATAAGGGAATAATAAGATCAACTTTAACACATAAGTTTAAACAAAGCATCCCTTATAAAAAAGATTTCGAGAACCAGTGGGGCATAGATAATTTTTAGAAATAATATCCATTCCCAGATTCACCCACTCTATGGATATCTAGACCACTATTATTCCTAATAATTCATATCATAGGTAATGTTTCTTTTATTATATTTGATTCTTATTACTTGGCTCTCTTGATTACTCAAGTTAAAGATTTTCTCTTCCCATATATTAGTGTGATATGAGAATGGGAAGAACATAAAAGGAGAAACAAATGACTTTTGAAATTCCCTACAGTGGAAGTGTCACTGGAAGGAGTGTGAATCAGTAAAAGGAATCATATAGTGAAAATAATAATTTTTGGATAAATCATAGAGATAAAATAGTAACTTATTCAATGATGTGGAATGAATGAGCTAAGAACCTGAGGTTCCATGTGATGTTGGAACAGTTGATGATGAAGAATGTCCCAAAAGGAGAAAAGTTGATGTTTTCCTTGGAACAACTTAATTGGACCAGAAATTTGGTGAAGAGATTATATCTAATGATATCTGGATCCAAGCATTGGAAGTTGGGGGTGACAAGATAAGAGAATAAAATCAAAGGGTTATTGACATGGCCAAAAATATGATGGAGAAGAATGATTCTCATGCTGAAGAACAGCCAAAATTATATAAAAGGTTATAAAAACACTATGCTAATGAAAAGGGAAATAATTGGATATCGGATGAATTTTAGAATCTGAAATCTTGAAATGATATTCCTGTTCCACAACTTTTTTAACTAGTTCAAGAGAATTAATGACTGCAATATAAGAGTGCATGCTGTATAGATTCTATTTCTCAAGAACTATTGAAAATAAATGAGAAATTTGACATGGTGGATAAGCTCACAAATGAGTTAGAGGATGAGATCAGTAGAAGGAAGAATCTCAAGAGATAACTCAATGCGAAAATTGAAGTAAGGAATGTAAAGATTAAAAATCAGGAAGAAGGGCTAGAGTTAGTAAAGAATGAAGTGGAGAAATCCAATTCCAATGGAAATTATAAAATTAATGATGCCATTAAGTTACTATTTAATTATCCTTATATAGGAGATGATAAAATGAAAAGAAAATATGTTATTTCTGAAAAAAAGAAATAACAAATTTTCTCATTTAAAATTCTATATGGTATGAGAAAATATATAATTGGATATGATGACCGCCCTCACATGTATGATAAGAAGAGACAGGAGAAAAGTTATAGATATAAGAAAAATCATGTTGGTGCTTGAGACAGACCTAAAAATAAATTCACATGATGAGAGGAAAATATTTTCTATTTCTACAGAACTGATGGCCATAATTCATATTTTTGTTGAGATGATTTGGAATATATTTCTTACTATAAAGATATAATCATTAATAAATATGTGAATAAGAAGAATCATCCTGAGTAGTCTGAAATAAGAGTCTCTTAGAAGAGAGTACCCATGAAGTTCTTCTATTGGGGAAGAATAAGGAACACTACGAGAATGTGTCAGGAAGCTCAGGAGATCAATATCAGAAGAAGAACTCAACCTGTAGCAATATATCATCTTAGAATTGATGAAATGAAGTTTTTCATTAATGGAAGATGTTTTATATGTTCTAATCATGTTCATTTTCAATACATGTCTAAAATAAGAAATAAGGGAAGGAATCATAACCAATAAGGCGATATAGAGAACCTACAATGTAAAACTAAAAACCCTATATAGGAAGACAACATGGTAAACTAAAAATTAGGTTTATAGACTCAGGGAAATCATAAGGACCTCGACGAAAGCTGTATCAATCACCTCCTCTGTTACACTAAAAAAAACTTCCCTGGAATGGATGTGGAAAATCCTAGAAGATAAAGGGAGGATATTGTCCTTGTGTTATTATGATGAATGTAGATTTGTTGGAATACTCAACCCCAACATGAAAAGGTGGTGTGACTTGAACAATTGATAAATGTAATATTATTAAATAATTTCATGGAAAATTTGCATGTCATTCCACACAACGGGTAGTAAAGGAAATAGAAATAACTCTCCAAGGGAGGAATAAGAAATAGTCATTGATTAGTGGAGAGATTCCAGCTTGGAGAAAGAATCATGAAAAACAACATATTGGTAGATCATCAAATAAAGAAATATCATGTAATGGGATTAAATCCCAAATCAAGAAAAATTCAATCAACTCAGAATGTAAATATCAGAATAATAAGACTCAAAATATGCGTAAAGAATTTCTGGTCATATGGACATAACAGTTGAAGTTGGCTAGGCAGTTGGAGCAGGAAAGGAAAGTGTGTGATTCATTGAAAAAAGAATCAAATGGTTGAACACTCAGGATCAACTGCAATCCTCTTCTTGAGGATTACAGAAATACCTTTATCCCGATGTGTATAAATTATATAATATTATGTTAATGTGTTTCATTTTCCAAGGGATATACTATCCTATGGGAATTGGCATGAAAGGATGAAAAGTAGTGAAGTTATATGATCCATAATGTCAACTATGTCAAATCAATTATTAGATATGAAGAAAGAATATGGATTAATTCCACTAACGGAGTAAGTGTTATATTGTTACATGAGACAAGTAGATGTAATTGAGCGCAATAGACAGTGGATGGGTTATTAACATTATCTTTTGTTTCCTACACCGAGTTTCACTCAGTGGGCTTAGATGTTTGGTTTATGGATCATTGTTATGTGCTGAATTTAACCATTGAAGATCTCAATGATATAATTGAGCTAGAGATGTTTCTAAAACCTACAGCCATATATTAATAAATGATATTGGATAAGAATAATGATTGTCGTACTAAACGGTGGGTTCAAGAACAGAAGAGTTGTATATTAAAGTGGGATCCTTCTATATCCTCCTCAGATTTTAGACCTCAATGGTATAGATTGTAAGAATTATTATGTTTTATGACATTAGTAAGACCTATTGGGGAATAAGCTGCAACACTCGGGATGTTGATAAATGAAGTTTAAATAAATTAAATGACACGGTAGCAATATGATTGTTTAAATTAATGAAGAGGTAAGATATTCAGGGGGATCAAAAATGGAAATTGCTGATTCCAATGAAAATATAGATAATGAGCATGAGGTATTCATGTATATATCTATAATGATTCCAAATAGTCATGATGAAATTGATAGACAGAGTATCATTGGTTATTAGATGGTTCCAGTGCAGACAGGGAGGATAGGAACTCTACAACAATCATGATACTTATCACTGGTAGAGCCTAATGTTTTTGAATAAAGAACTAGTGATGAGATTTGGGTTCACGATATTAATAAAGTGCTTAACCAATTAGAGAATAAGAAAACATGAGAGATTTTTTAAGGATGACAAATATGATTGTGTAGTGATTCGAAACAAAGCATAGACCGTGTGAGAAGGATAATCCCATATTGATGGTTTTTTTGTTATTGAGATATTTCCACCTATGAAGAGGATAGAGAAAATCAGATTATTCTTTTCCATTACAGATCAACAGAGGTTCACATTGTTCTAGAAGCATGTTTATTATACCTTTTTGAATAGGGTTATGAAAAAAGAATTTAATATTGAGGAGCTAGAAGAGAATTGTATTTAATGCTAGATTAGTTACTGAAGAAGCTCTATTTTTTTAGAATTGCAGAATTGATTGAAATCTGTAGGTAAACAATGATTATAATAAAAGGATTATGGTTAAAATATATTTCGAAGACATAATATTCAACGAATCTGATGAAGAACGGTGCATGTGGTTTAATTGGAAGTCCACTATATCTGATAGTTACAGGACCTGATATTTTATTCACCACATTCCAAATAGTAGGAAATCAATGAAATCCAAAATAATTCCACATGATTACAGTGAAAATAATACATAGGTATATCAAGGTCATAGAGGAATTTGGATTCATTTATGATGAAAAATATCAGTCAGAGTTATTGGGATATACCGATGCATATTGGTCATGTTCAAGGGATAATAGGAAATCTACGTCGGGATGTGCTCTCTATATTGGAAGATTGTGTATCTATTTTCTATGCAATATGAAATACTGGTTTTCATTGAGAATCGATGAAGCTGAGTATATTTTCGCCACTCAAGCATTCACACAGTTAATGTGGATGAAGCTGTAGGTTGATGATATGGGTGTTGAAGTAATGTATCCAATCAGAATGTAGTGTAATACATCTAGTGATATCAATCTTATTAAAAATCCATTCCATCACTCAAGTACAACGAACATTGAGAATAAATATTATTTTATTAATGAGAAGGTGGATCAAGGAATGGTGAAGTTGGAGTATGTGCCGACAGTGCTACAGTTTTCAGACATTCTCACAAAGGCCTTACCCAAGGATGTTTTTGAGATACATCAACTAGCTCTGGGAGTTCTGTCAACTCCCCAAACATTAATATGTGTGGATTTAGATTACCCCCTCTCCTTTAAGTATGGTGCATTTTTCTTACTGAACTAATATATGCCCTATACTCGGGTTTTGAACCATAATGGAGTCACCTTTGGGTTCATTGAGAATGGTAGATAAATAGTGACTCGCAAAGGGGGGTTTATCAAGACAAGTGAAGAAGTTGATAGGGGGAGAACCAAGATGAGAGTATGTGGTGGTCAATGTGATCATCCAGATCATAGAATGGACAAAAAAATAATCCAAGAATTGAAGAGTGAGTGTTTTTAAATCTGACAATACGAGGAGTGATCAATCAAAGAATAAACATTACTATAGCTGAAGATCATGATAAAAGAAGAAAAGGGCATTGGAATGGTGTTAGAAGGTTCCATGTAATCCGTAATATGTATCAGATTGGTATCAATAATTGGTGTCATAAATTAAGTGATTTACTGATGAACTTTTCTTTTACTCTTGTTTCTCACATTGAGTATTGCCCATGTGGGCTTAGAGTATGTGCTGAGTGAATCCTTGACCAATGTCAGAATCACAAAAGGAAAATGGAAGATGAAGCATGAATATAGAATAATTTTATGAATTAGTTTTTAACAAACCCAATGTGGAATATTGTTATGAAAAATTCCCTCAAGGTTTAATTTTGAGATGATTGTGTTTGTTGACAAAGTTGGCCTCCATGTTGTGTTTATTGACAATGCACACCATGATGTTCAAATTGTAGAAAAATGGGGTCTACATAGTTATTTTTCAATTTCATGAGTTTTTTTTGATAATACATCATTGATAGAAGAACCGTGACAAATGAATGGATGACTTAGAGGTGGTACAAACATAACAGATACAAGGTGGTGCCATTTTCCAGTGTCTGCCAAATTGTTTAGCCTAAAATTTTAAAATGGAGAGATGTGTTTTGGGGAAAGGAAGTTGTGTGAAATATTTGAGTGGTGTGTGAAATATAGGAAGTGAGTTTTATATGCATAAGGTGTTTCGAGATCAAAATAATGGAAATTGTAAAAGGCATTAGGTTCCTGAAATATTGGAGAAGTGAGTGAAATATGTTGTTACACAGAAGATGTGTTTTACGTGCCTAAAGAGGATTACACACTGAAAGAGGTTTTTTCACGTAGGGATGATTTTTTCAATAAATAGGAATTGAACCTCTAATTTGAAGCTTCTAAATACTTAGTTAGTATCCGAACTCTAGCATGAAAAATTGGGGTAACCGAGGGCGTTTTGCGTGAAACACATGTTTTTCTATAAAGAAAATATTGCACATAATATAACTGTTTGCGAGTAAAGAAAAGATTGTGCGTAAAAGAATATGGTTGCTCGTAAAAGAAGTCTTTGTGTGTAAAGCCAAGGCTGTGGATAAATGAAGTCTTCTACATTTCAAATAATCAGTTAATCATAAAAGTGGTGTTACGTCAAAAGTGGATTTCACGCAAAAGTAGGGAATTATGCCCAAGGCCCAGTGAAATATTCTCATATAAAATTGGGGTTATCTTGTACACCTAGTGCAAAGATAGATTCATATGTAGGTGGAATTTTCACATCAATAGAGAATATATCAATATTTAAAGAATAATATTTCATTAGTGAAAATGAAGAGAACAAGAGGTCTATAAACTGTGAGGGAATACCTTCCAAGTGCAGTGATCAAAGGAAGAGGAATTAAATTATCCTTTCTAATTGTTGTGATCCAAGGAGAGAGAAATAGTGAGTGACCCTTGGAGAAGTATTGATTCGACCCTGAACATTGAAAGGGAAGTGATCATGGGTATAGAAGTGATCTATCATGGACATTACTGTCTGTTTTCTTTAGTGTATTTGGTTCAGCGGAACATCACTATTGTATTCCCCTTAGATGTAGCCTAGTGGGGGTGAACTAAGTAAAAATCTATATGCCTATGTGTTATATTTTCTGCATTACATTAAAAGCATCATCATCATCTGATCAAGAAGGGAAGATTAAGTTCAAAATTAATACATAAGTTAAAACAATCTGAAACTTATAATAAATAGGTCATGATCTAATGGGGCATAGAATTTTTTTATAAACAATATCCATACCCTGATTCACCCCCTCTCAACGTATCTAGGCACCTTTTAATCCCAAATAACATAATATGAATATATTTTTTACATTTTTGAGTATTTCAATTTTCTTTTTTTACTAAAATTAATGTCATTTTTAAATATAATAATTAGTTAGAGTCATATCAACCACACTATGTGTCATATTGATTTGTGGATGACTACTAAATATCTTAAAGAATAAAAAATCACAACCCCTAATATTATCATGCATTCCATTTTATTAATTTTTTTAACCACCAGAACAACATATGAACATTATGTTCTTATCCAAAAAACATTTTGTCTAGGGACATCTAATTAATGTGCATTGATGCAGTTCGAAAAATAATGGAAACAAAAAGCATTGTAACATTAGAAGAATGGAATTTTTTTTCTCATTTATGGATTTTTACAGATAGTTGAATAAAAATGGACTTCCCTAAAGATATGTGAAAACAATAATTATTAGATAAAATTATAAGGAAATGAACCTACAAAAAGTAGATAAAATGATGTAATAAAATAAATTAAATAAGTTGTATAAGTTATAATATTCATGATGTTTGAATTCATTCTTGATGAATTTATTTATTTTCATTGTCTTATTTGTAGGTTCAAAGTCTAGTATATCATGATCATGAGATACTTCGAAAAAACCACACCAAATCAAACAAAATAATCAACATATATACATAACTAATTATTATATGATTAGTACCAAAAATAAATAAATTAATAATAAATATAAAAACATCCAATAAATATATGGAAAATTATTTTACAATGGAAATATCATGATTACCATTATGATTGAGCAGTTGAAGGAACATGAAGGAAAGTGGTAAATTCTAACACTTCAAGGGTGAAAAAAAATTTAAGGGGAAGAAATATGTGGTTTTTTTGATGAAAATGGGATGAAATATGTAATGAAATATTCAATGATAATAAACATAGAAAATATGACTTCCCAAAAGATCTGCGAAAGAACTAAATAATTATAAGTTAAAAAAGATAATGAAATTAACATACAAATATTAGATCAACATATGTCATGATTAATTAAATAAGTAGTAGTAATTCACCTTTTCATGATGGTTGTATACATTCATGGCCAATTTACGTGTTTTCATTATCTTAGTTATGACCTAAATGTCAATCTACTGTGAGCTTGAGCGGTTTTAAAAAACCACCCCAACTTGAATAATAGAAATCACCTGTATAAGAAGAAAATTACTATCTGAGTAATTCTAAAAATAAATATATCACACATAAAGCTGAAATAATAAATTTATTCTATAGATAATGATTTTACTCTTAAAAAATGAATATTACATATTAAATGGAGAAGTGGATGGAACTTTAAGGAATGTGGTAAATTCCAACACTACATGGGTGAAAATTTTTGGAGGGAGAAGATGTATGTGAATGATTTGGTGATTAAATTCATGAAATATGGACAAAAATTTCAAAAATAATTGAACTCTTCTGAGATTAATGAAAATTAAATAAACATTTTTATTATATAATTGTTTTTTAAAATTTAGAAAGTATATAGTAACATTACCTTTACATCATTCCAATGGGGTTCCATTTTATAGACTTTTCTTCCATGGGATTGGTAACATCATAATGTGCATAAGACATTTTCTTCATGAGTGTTAAAACATTTAATTTCGATTATGAAAATGTAGTATAGAACATATAATATAATGGTGAAAACATATTATATGAAAAAACACTTTTACCATCGCATTGAAATCTATTTTTAGAGGTTTTAGGGATTTGGTTCCTCTATGGATAAGTCAAATCCCCTATTTATAGCACCTATAACCTACATGATATTATCTACATTGGGAACAACATGAACTAATTATGAGCACCCAGTAAAACAGTCATCCTTGATTGAATTTTCATTTGACATGCCATTGGATTTAGTCATTATTTGGAAAATCATCCAATTATTTTTTTACTAAACATGAGACATAATATACATACAGTACTTGTGATTCCATTATTAGTGTCTCATATTTTTCCAGTTCCATACTAAAATTCACCTTTATATATCCCTTTTAATCAACTTTCACAACATAAATATTTACAACAATTTACTATGGAAAATCATAACTTGAATTATTTTATAATATAGGTTTTATATCTAGTAAATAATTCCAAAATATGACATAATTTCATTTATTGTATTTCTATCTTTGGAACCAGATATTTCAATCACTTCCTCCATAAACATAACACCAATGTTTTTCAACGTATTGTTGTCTTCATGTTCTTTTATATAAAACAACTAACCATTGATTACCAAACTAGTATAACATACAACATTTTCTTTCATTCCCTTCTCTTACCATCAAATTCGTTCAGTAATTGAATTCTTATTGTTAGATAACTCCTTATAAATCTGATCTCAGAACCATCATATAAACTATTGATCATGTGTATCTGAAATCCATCCTTCATCCCTTGATGGATTCATATCTATAAAAATTTATTTGTGGTATTCAATATATAGATCAACATATATACTATTATGTAAATTATAAATGTTCACTTTCTCTATATTTATCAAGTTAATTATAACAAAATCTCTTATATAAACCCACTCACCCATATAGAATCCAATGTGATGAGAATTTTAGAGGCTGATGCGGTTAACATCTGATAATTTATTAGTACATAATTAATTGGATTCTTCACAATTATATTGTTATGTAACAAAACCATCTTGAAGACTTCGATTCATTACATAACCATTCAAAAAAATCATGTGAAACTCTATGGGGTAGATCCATCTATAATGGAAAGGACCACATTGTTGAACCTCTCTTTCCAAGTAAGCCATCAACTATACTATTATATCATAGAATTATTGTGGTATAGAAAATTTCTAATTCACATAATATGAATAAAATTACCATATTCATGATTGGAAACTTCGTTAGGTCATTAAGTTAACTGTATATAGAATTGAAAAATATTTCTTGTCTAGATAGTGTATGTCATAATTTTTTAGGAAGATTTCAGTTTGATGAAATATACCTCAAATACTGAATCAAAACATGACTACGATGTGACTTTATTCCTTAAAACGTCATATTACTCATTGCAATTGCATCATAGATATTTTATGAATTCCCTTATGTAAATTTTACACCATTATGGATTTATAAAATATTCAAAATTTCCTGTATGGATATAGTTTAACTTGAGGGTGAAAATTATTCCCTTTACCCTTCACCAGTGCCAAATCTTTCCTTATCTCCATGTCAATCACATCCAACCAAGTCTTGATTCCATAATTTTTTATTCTAGAAACATTTAGTGATGTTCCAATACAACCATCAAATACCTTTTGTTTCTACATTCATGACATCAATAAAATCATTGACATACCAAAAAATCCAACAAGTAAATTCGAAAAAAAATTGATCACTTCTTCCAAATTGATATGAATAGGGTTTTGAAAAATGGTTAACCAAAAATAGGTTCTATATTCCCATTGAATTTTATCATACCATTGAATATTATCTTCATAGATCATTATTTATGTCACTGAGGTGAAAAGTATCAATTTTATAAAAACACAGCCTTCGAGGAATGGTTCATCTGAACTGAGTGTGAGAATTTTTCCCAAATTAAACACCCCAACATTACATTAATGTCATATCCTGATAAATTACCATAAGCGGGGAAGTCATTTATTAACCTATACAACATGGAACTCAATGTGAATTTTTAACCACTAAGGGAAAAATAAATTATAACACTTATATATGACATCAATTTTAAATCATCGATCAATAGATCTAAATAGAAATTAATATAATTACTAGGATGATTTGGTCCGGATATAATCCAAGAGAACATAAGATATTTTCACATCATCTATAACCATGGAGATATGTTATAATTTACAAACATAAAAGGCCATGTACTGTGAATACTAATTTATACACAAAATCGATGTATTCAATTAATATATAATACCAGACAAAAGTTTCTTGATTCATTTCTATATTAAAGATACTCGAAAACAATTTTATTCCACTATAAAGAATTTCATTGATGAAGTAGGTTCCCATATTTAATTCTTATATCTACAGCACATGTCAATTGTCTTGTAGTTTCCTAACATCCATATCATCTTATAAGCTATGGAATGATAGGAAATTACCATACATATTTTTTAGGAGTTGTTGCGTCAATTTGTTTCGTTATAACTTTTCCATTCCATTATGTTTTGAAAATCATAAAAACATTTCTTAAGTAAAATTATCCTTCTCTATGAAACATTATTTTAAGGAAAATTTTATTTTTATAATAATGTTTTTTCATTACTTATGGTTTCCTATACCTTATCCAAAGTTCTCATAAACCAAGTCTAACCAACATTTTTAAAATTCCAAAAATCAGATCCTTACCTATCTCAGAATCTTACAATTCCATTGAATCTGATTTAACAAGAATTGTGACTCCAATTTCTTCTGAAATCAGACTCCAATCTCTTTAGAAATCAGATTCTGAATTTATCAGAATTCAAACTCCGATTCAATTTTATTTTTGAATCCGACTATTAATATTTCTAGATTTTTATTTTTTTTCTTTATTAAGAAAATAATTAATTTATTTTCATATAGTTACATCATTTCATTAAAGTAAAATTTCATTTTATAAGATCCAAAAAATTTTAATGTTTCATAAACAAATTAATGTTCCTTTATAATAATTTTATTTTATTATATATATTATTATTTAACAGACATGATAATGTTTCCAACGTCTTATTATATGAAATTATGTCATACAAATTGTTTCTAACAAACTGTTGGTTGAGTGAAATATGAAAAGGTCCCTAAAATATTTAAGGAAAAATATGACCATTATAGGATGGACTTGACCATTGGCCTCCATTCCTATAAATACCCATCCACTTGAACTGATGGATGTAAGTGTTTTTGTTATGAGCTTTGAATCAAGAGTTGATTTTTTGGATCACTTTTTTGAAACTAGAAAATCTATGTTTAACCTTCCTTATGCGAATGATGTGAAGATATTTTTGAAGCTGTGAATAATATGTTCATCCTTCTTAGTTTAATTCCGATTAGTACTGATCAATTGGGGGATTTTGGGGATTGGAAGACTGAGGTACTAATCACCTTAGATTTTGATGGTTTGGAGGGATAATTAGACAAATTCCAATCATTGTATCAAGGGAATACCCTTGTATAGGTAATACAAACATTATTGAATGTAAAAATCAAGGGACATTTATCCATGGTTGTCTGATACCAATCTCTTCGGATTAAAATATTTTTTATACTCGTATACTTCTTTTTGGTAATGAAATAATGTGTAACTTTGTAATTCTTTTTTATTATTATATATTCTAGTATAAAAATGATTCTATATGATATAAGGTATAATCATTCCCTATGTAAACTTGTTTTAAGATTCTTCTTCAGATCCATCTTATTGAATCTTAAGAAATTTTGTTTCTTTCTTATAAACTAATGTAGTATTGTGAATTTATCTTGTTTAACATTGCTAAACATATATTTTCTTATGGATAAAAACGGAATGTTTGTAAAACAATTACCCCCCCCCTCTTGTAATTGAGCAATCTACATATTTATTTTGATCCATTAATTTGTATTTAATATGGTCTATGAATTACTTATAATCACATATAATTTTCTAGATAAACTATTCTTTCTTAATGTTAATGGTCCAGTTTTTTTAAGATTTTATTTACAAAATCATTGTTTATAAACTTTTGATACTAATCCTATTTTGTGAAAGATATCTTTTTTATTTTCTTATAGATTACATCAATGAATTCAAGTTCTATAGACAATATAAATACTACCAGAATCCAAATCATTGATGGAAATGACTATGAATATTGGAGAGCTACGATGAAGACTATTATTATCAACACTAGTTGATAAATTTTCTATACTAACTGGAGACTACAAAAATCTAGACAAAGAAATCAGAAAATTCACCAATCAAGAAGAACATGAGTATATTCTTACCATTATGGTATGCGATACTTTATTATGTTCCATGACCTAGAATATCTATATCCCTATATCATATTTTGATGCTGCTAGTAGCATCTGGAAGAAATTAGAAGTTACATATTTTGGGACATCCAAGGTCATTGAAACATGAATAACTATTCATAGAGGTGAATATCATTGATTTGTGTTTTCATTATGGAGAAAATGTATGGAATGTAAAAAAACACCCTATGACTATTTTCAACAACCTCAGTCTATGGGTGAGAATGGACTTGATGATGAGATTCTCGTCGATAAGATAACAGATATTATGCCAAATGATTGTGAATCCAAAATAACCGTGATTAATGAGAGTATGAAGGATTCAAAGATCCCTCTTGAGGACATGTTTTGTAATCTTATATAGTATAAAAATATAATGTAGAATAATGAAAAAATCATTAAAAATAGAATGTTAATGGTATTATTTCTTTCACTATGAAATAAAATATTATGAAATATGATAATCCTAAATGAGTTACTAATAAAAAGCCCATAAATCTACTATTATATCCGAATCATGTGATATTGATCATTATGAGAATGAACAATACAACCTTTCTCCAAGGATGAAAAAAATTATTGGATGGAATGATTCCTAATAAAGATACAAGAAGAAATACAAAAAGGATACGAACTATTCAGATGTGAATAGTTATGAATACAAGAGTGTAGGTCATATCTAAACAGAAAACCTTATGCTCAAAAGGAAATAAATAAATGATAGATATTAAGAAATAAAAAATAATATGTCTACAAGTCTATGTATAAGAAAGTAATAATATATTATCACACCAATAGTGCTAGTGGTGTTGATTCTTCAGATGAATATTTTGATATTGAATCCTCAGGAAAGAAGAATATTGTTATAATATCTAGAATTCCTATTGGAAATCAGTGTCTCAGGGCTATGGAAAATAATGCCGAATCATTATCCAATATTTCCTTAAGTGCTAATTATCCTAATGAATAATATTATGAATCTATGTATGAATAATCATCCTCATATGATTATAATATATTACCATCTTTTCAAGAAGTATCTAGTATTTCTATGTAAAATGAAAATGAAAATTGTAATATCAAAAATAATCATGATAAAGAATATTTTATAAGCTATATTTTTAAATGTGAATATCATATCATTCAAAATACCTTGATCATAAAATTATTGATTTTTAAAATGTTTCCAAAAACCTTAAGGAATTTATTTCTAAGGAGGATAAAGGTTCTAAGGATCTTGAAAATGTTATTTATAAGAAAAAAAATTAGAGACAAAATAAAATTATATGACTAATGAATATTTTTTTTAACGGTGAAGCTTTGGTCAAGGAACAAAGCAAAAATTTATTGATAAGAAAATGAGAGATTACAGGAAGCGAAAGGAAATGATTTTTTTACAATCTCTATCCAAAAGATAAAATAAATCAGAGGGAATAGAGTCCATCCAAGTCATGCTTTGATGGACACCTTTGTTGGCTAGAGCATCAGCAACGGCATTTGCTTGACGATAGGCATGAGTAGCTATAAAATCAATCCCACAGAGTAAATTGAGACAGTTCATCCAGCGACCAGGATAGATGAATGTTGCCACTCCAGATGGCATGTGTGATGGTAGTTGAATCACTTTTAATCCAAAGCTTTCTACAACCCCTTTGAAGAGCAAAATCAACATCATGAATAACTCCGAGCATTTCCGACTCCAGAGATGAAGAGTGACCACAACCAACATAGAAACAACCTTGACATTGCCCAGTTGAGTCCCTGAAGATAGCACCACAACTGGCAGGACCAGGGTTGCCTTTGGAGGCTCCGTAAACATTCACATTGATCCATCCTGGCATCGGAGATTCCCAAAAAACTTCAAAGAGGAATTTTGGCTTTGGGAAGATACCAGGAACGTGAAGATGACGAAGGATCATAAGGTCACCAACTGAGTTGTTGCAACAGTCTTTTTGAATTGAGGCTGCTTCATGAATCGCAAGGAGGATTCGGGACTTCCCTGCATTAAGATGGAATGAGTGATTATTGTGAATAATATCATTTCTAACATACCAGAGTTCATGTAGAAGTTCTGCCACTGCCGCCAGAAAAAGATTTTTGACCTGCAGAGAGGCATCATGTCTAGTACAGTGCATTAAAAACATGTAAATAGAATCAGTAATGGGTATTCTGCAATTAAAAAGATCAAAGATGTACTTCCAAATAGCAGAGGCCGTCGCACAAGATAGAAAGAGATGATTTTCATCATCCCTATGTTGGTTACATAGACGACATTTGGAACAAAGAGAGATGACAAAAAATTTAAGGCAAGATTCCGTGGGTAATCTATTGTGCGCAATGCGCCAAATAAGGATGAGTCTTTAAGGCTTGATGTAGGGTTTATTGAAGTGATTCTCCCAAGAATAAATAGATTCAGGATCAGAGAAATTATGCTTATAAAACTTTTTAGAATCCAGGATGCCATTGGGAGAAGGCTCTCAGACAAGGAAATCACCAGCAGAAGAAAAAGTATAATTCTCAATAGCTTGCATAATGATATCAGGAAAATCCCAGTCAGAGGATTGTAAGACCTCCTTTATAGACTGTTGAGTATCATCAGGAAGAGAATCCGGAGGCAACAAAGATATCAGAGGGTTACCACACCATTTACCACACCAAAAATTAATGGAAGAGTCAGCACTAACAATCCATCTAGAATCTTGCATGATTTTGTGAAAAGAGTCCCGAATGGAAGGCCAGATAGAAGAGTTGATGAAGTTAAGATTACATTTAGAGAGCATAGCGAAAAATCTATGTTTTAGAAAATCAGTAGCTTTAGAAGTAGAGTTAATGATGCGCCATGTAAGGTAGGCCTGTAAAGCATCATTGAACACCTTTAAATTTTTAATGCCTATTCCACCATTTGCCATGGGTTTACAACAAGTATTCCAAGGAATAGTAACAAGATTCTTTTCGAAAATACTTCCAGACCAGATGAAGTTTTTAATGTAAGTGTTAATTTTTTTAAGAATACAAATGGGCCATTTATAGGCCATAAAGGAATGAACCATTTTAGAAACAATGGTCGATTTAACCAAACAGATTCTCCTAGCCATGGAGAGAGACTTCCCATTCCAATTAGCTAGTTGATTTGTGAGATGAGAAAGAATATTAGAAAAATAGGTAGCTTTGGGGTGACCCCAAAATATAGGAACACCTAGATAGGTGAAAGGTAAAAGACCCTCCTTGATACCCAGATAATTAATAATACCAGATTTTCTTCTGACAGGGAAATTCTTGCCAAAGTATATAAAAGATTTGTTCCAAGAAATAACTTGACCAGAGACATCCTCATAGTGAGATATAGTTTCCTTGAGAGCATGAAGACTTCTTTGGTCCCCTTTTATGAAAAGGATAATATCATCCGCATATAAGAGGTGGGTAGGGGCATTTAAGTTTTTGGCTACCTAAATAGGTTTGATCAAATTATGTTCAACCTGGTAGTTTATGAGTCTGCTAAGATAATCTTCGGCAATCACAAAAAGAATGGCAGAGAGAGGGTCCCCCTGTCTAACACCTTTAGTGCATTTGAAAAAAGCAACGAGGGGTTCCATTAAGCTGAATAGAGATATGAGATGAGTGAAAGAGGGTCTTGATTCTACCGATGAAGGAATCATTAAATCCAAAGTTCCTAATAACTTTATAAATAAAATTCCAATCAATAGTGTCAAAGGCCTTTCTAAAATCCAGTTTGATGGCCACACAACCACCTCTAGATTTTTTAGTTAAGGCATCCGTGCACTCAGAAGAAAGACAAATGCAGTCATGAATGGATCTTCCCTTGATAAATCCAAATTGATTCCAAGAGACGATTCTATTGCAGATAGGAGCAAGTTTGTTAGCAATAATTTTTGTGATGATTTTTTAGATAGTGTTAATCAAAGATATAGGTCTAAATTGATGGATCTCGGTAGCATTCTCAACTTTAGGAATTAGGGTTACAAATTGAGCATTGTTTCCATGAGGTAAAGATCCATGAGTGAAGAAAATATTAACGAGTTTGCAAACATCATTTTGAATTATATCCCAATGTTTTTGGAAGAAACTGTTATTAAAACCATCCGGGCCATGCGCACTATCTGGGATTAGTCGAAAAACAATGTCTTTAATTTCATGATCAAGGGGAGTGCTTAATAGGGACTTATTATCACCTTCATTTACCAGCAAAGGAATGATGCCAGGTTTAAGATCAGCATTTCTGTCCGGACCATTTAAGATGTTATAAAAGTACGTGATAACATGATCTGTAATGGCTTCTTCAGAGTCTAAGACCAAGTCATTATGAATGAGAATGGAAAGCGGACGATTAGCCTTTCTAATTCTTTGAAGATTATTATAAAATTTAGTATTGCGATCACCATCAGTAATCCATTTGGTTCTAAACATCTGTTTACGAATATTTTCTTTAAAAGTTAGAAGGGAATTATGTTTCGAAGAGATATTAGTTTCCACCTGAGGATCTAAGTCAAAGTCAGAATGAGTGTTCTGAGATTGAAAGCGACTGAGCTCATCCTCCAGGTGTGTGATGTCTAGATCAATTTGTAAGATTGAGTTTTTACACCAACCTTTGAGAGCCTTTTTAAGAACTTTCAGTTTAAATAAACAAGCAAAGTCAACTTATGGTGTTTCATGGAGTTCCAAGTGTTAAAAATAAAAGTAACACAGTCAGGGTTCGAAGACCAAGCATTGTTAAATTTAAATGGAAAGATAATTTTTTGAACATTCGTAGAAAGATTTACAAGGATAGGATGATGATCAGAGTTAATTCTAGGGAGAGTAACACTAGATATTTTATCCCAAGTATCAAGCGTCTTCATATTCACAAAGGCTCTATCAATTTTACTAGCAACGTTTTTATTGTAATGCTTTCATGTACCAGGTATATTTGGTACCGATAAGATTAACCTCAAAGAGGTTACAATCATCAATAGTAGATTTAAACTCTCTAGAGGAAATGGGGAGATGAGTGGGACCAATTTTTTCAGATAAGGTAATAATAGCATTGAAGTCTCAAAAACAAGCCAAGAATCGTGAATGAGTTTAGCAATATCAAGAAGTTCAAGCCATAATATTCTCCTATCCAGATACCTATTTTTGGAATAAACCATAGTATAATAGATGTTCTGACCATTCCATATGAAATCACAAGTGAACTGCTGATCAGAAGTTTTAATAATGTTAATATTTTTTAAAGAATTATGACAAAAAATCCACATGGAGTCAACTTGAGGACTGTTTTTACAAGATCCTAGAAAATTTTAATTGAGAGCACCAAATCTCATAATGTTCATTTTAGAATTGACCTTAGGTTCAGAAATGGCAAAAAGGTATGGTTTATGAGTATTTAGAAACCTCCTCAGAGTAATGGAGGTGTCATTATTGGCCACCCATTGACAATTCCATAAAAGAACATTCATTTATACTTGTGTCTAGGGTTAGAACCCTTCTTTTTTTTTGGATTTACAAGATCCCTTCTTTTTTTGAGATCTTGTTATAATTGTGGAAGAGGATAAATGATGATGACCCTCATCAGTTTCAGAGCATTGAGAGGAATCAGATTTCAGATTGGCATTTTGAATAGTAGCAGGGTATGATGTACACAATGAAGCAGAAATTTCTAAGGTGTGAGACTGTTCTGCTATATGAGCAGAGGCCTTTTCAAGAACAGGAGGTAAAGGTGAGCTGGTTTGATTAGACTCAGAAATAACATCATGAGCAGATTGCTCATGTTGAGGGAGGGACTCAGTCTCAATCTGGACAGATTCAATACCAGCGGGATGGAAATGTTCATATACAGGAGGCATTCTATGTTCATGGTTCTGGATGTTATTAGGAGAGATAGAAATCGTGCTGTTTTCCAGACATAAGGCATGGTCTTGAGCAGATTCAGAATCAGACAATGAGGTATGTGGAGAATTATGAGACAAAGGAAACATAACAGCATTATCAGCATGTATGACAGGTTTACTGACAAAACTAGTAACATTTCCAACAATACCAGAGTTCAAATTATCTAACTGTTCCTGCAAAGAATCAGATATCTGTAAGTCAGCTAGAGGATTAGAATCCTCCTTCTGGACAGAGGGATATTCAGTGTGTAAAATCAAAATAGGATCAGGAGTGTGTGATGATGTAGGGTCAACATAAATTTCAGCAGGAACAAAATCAGACTGAGATTTAGTTATGGGAGCTGCAATAACAGATGGGTAATTTTTAACATCAGAGTTGAAAGACACAGAGTTACCAGAATCAGAAGATTTGGTTGAAGGAACTGCAGAATCATTAGTTTTAACATCAGAATTAATAAGCACAGTGGAACCTGGGTCTGCAGGAATTACAATGTCAGTATGAATCATGCTGGAAGCAACCACATTCTTCTTGAGGGTAGGTACTGAGTCCCCCAGATCCCCACTAAGATTCTCCTTTAAAAATGAAAAACTAGAGGAATAAGCATTGTTAGCAGCATTAGAAATAGGGGTAGTGGTGCTCTTGTTAGAACATTCTCTGTTACAGTCATCAACTGACCCTTTTAAACCAGTGGGATTATCCTTATATTGAGAGTCCTCCTCTTCCTCAACCAAAACAGCCCAAGATCTACCTTCTAGGGTTGATGAGGGATTGGATTTCTGGACCCACTTATCAACCTTAGGTGGGTCAGATTTGACAGCAATATTTTTCCCTTTTTTAGTATTTTTAACCTCTTGCCAATCATTTTTATTTGAGGGATCCAATAGCTTTCTAGCAACCCTACAGCTGGAAAAATTATGGCCAATCAGTTTTCAAACTTCGCAGAAGGAGGGTTTATTTTCATATTCAATACTGAGCTCTACCCTATGTTCAGGGGCATTAAAAACTATGGTGGATGGTAAAGGATTAGCTAAGTTAATCTCCACCATAACTCTTGCATATAATCCTAGACCCCCATTCAAGGTTCTATGATCGATTTTTATAGGGGATCCTAAACAAGTGGCAATGTCATTTAAAATCTTCGGGTGCCAAAAGAACCAATTCATCCTATGAATTCTAACCCAAACATGAGCCAAATGGTTTTTGTGAGTGTAAGGATTAAAAGCAGGGTCCTAATCTGAGATTCTAAAAAAACCAGGCTTTAGGAGTAAATTCCCAAACTTCCAAATCTGTTCAAGTTCAGATTGCAAACTAAAGAGAATGTGGTAGTATCCCTTACCTAATGAAACCATCTTCCAGCGTGAAGAGCTCCAGCAATGAGAAATCCTATTCTTTAAATCAGAGATAGACCAAGGTTTATCACCTGTGTTGTAGGAAATTCGACCAAGCACCGATTACCTGAACATTTTCTCCCTCTGTTTCAAGGCTTCTGGATCAGCATCAACCATAAAAACTCCATCGTCCAGTTTTCTGAATAATGGTTGCCCGGGGTCCTTCCCGCTGCTAAGATCAGAGTCTTTTAGCGCATCGCGGAAGGAGACATGAATATTGCAAAGTGGGATTTGGAAATTTCCAACTTCAATGTTCGAAGAGACAGTATCCACAGAAGCAGGAGCCAACTGGGGAACAAGTTTCAATATGGTGGGCATTGGGAGAAAAATTAATTTTTGAATAAAAATAATAACTAGGTTTAGATAAAGAATACTTTTCTATGAAAATGTGGATACCATAAATTTTTCTTTCTAGGAATTCTCGATCCATAAAATTTTGGATTATAAAAGTATATATATTTTATTTTGTTGAAAAAAAAGAATGTTCCAACAAAAATGAAAGGTACACGGATAGTGGATGTTCCAAACACATGAATTGTAAGACAATCCTCTTTAAAAATTTTATCAGGGGTGAAAGGTGAAAAAATAACCTTTTGACACAATGCACAAGAAAAAATTGTTAGTATAAGTAACATTTTTGTTCTCAGAAAATAATTAATTTAAAATATTTTATTTCATAAATTTGTTAAGATAAGCATTATAGTAATAATCCAATTATGTGTTGAAGGTCACACTGTCAATATTAGGAATAAAAAAATTATAATACACAATTCTGAAGAATGGTTTATTCTTAATACCCATAGTCATGAGAATGTTTATAAAAATAACTTATATGATCTTAGGATCCAATAAATACAATTACATAGTGAAATGGAGGGTCAATATTGGTTAATGGCATAGAAAACTAGGAAACTGTAACCTTCATAACTTTTGTAAAATCATAAATAAAATATTTGTTAAGGATCTACCAAAGATTATATTTGATTCCTAAAATGTTTTTGATCCTTATAATTATGTAAATAAACATAAGTCAAGAATTAAATAAATTTGAGAACTCTCAACTTCTGACGCATTACATCTAGTGCATATAGGTCTTTCGGACCGACAAAAACAGGTAGTATTGGAGGCAAAAACATTGTTTTTTAGTTGATGATTACACTAGTTTTACAGTGGTCTATATTATAGAAAAGAATCATGAATTCTTTTCTTAATTGAAATTCTTTTTAGCTAAAGTTAAAAATGATAATAAGTATCCACTGATATCTATTCATAGTGACCATGTGGGAGAATTTCAAAATTCATATTTATTAAAGAATTAGTAAGAATGGAATTAATGATAAATTATAAGCTCCAAGAACTCCTCACCAAAATGGTGTGGCTGAAAGAAGAAACCAAATTCTACCACAGATAACTAAAACCATGTGGAGGGAATATTCTATTGTGAATAAATTTTGGGAAGAATCTTCTAGTACATCTTTATATTTTATAAATCAAGTTTTAATAATAAATTTTCTTAATGAAACACATTATGAATAGTGCAGTTGAAAGAAAACTAAATATTTCCTAATTATAAGTGTTTGGATGCAAATTATACATCCTGAATACTAAAAATAACTTACATAAATTCCAATTAATATCTAATGAAGGATTTATCTTAGGCTATTACACTACTTATATGACCTATATTGTTTTTAGAAAACATTCTTATACTGTTTATGAAACAATACATGATAAATTTGATGAAACTGATGATTTTGTTTTTAAACAACCCCAACCTACATACTGAAATATGTTTTAAAAAACTTATTATCAACATTTGATGGAAGAATATTATAATATTGAAAATATACACTAAATTATATTTTGATGTATTTACCCCAAATGATTTTTTTCCTTATGTTGATGAACAAGGTTTACAAAACCCAAATCGGTTGTTTCTTGTGAATAAACCCAGTGATAGTATCATTGGTGATGTAAATCAACCTATAAGGACTAGAATATTGCTAAGAAATGAAGTACAACATTTACCAGTTATTTCCAAATTAGAACATAGAATCACAGTTGAAGCATTTGGTGATGATGATTGGATTAAATCCATGCACGATGAACTAAATGAATTTAAAAGGAACAAATTTTGGAGAATGGTTAAAAGACCTAAAGAAACTTCTGTAATTAGAGTAACGTGTGTCTCCAGAAATAAATTTTCTGAAAATAGAACCATAGAATGAAATAAGGTATGTTTAGTTTCTAAAGACTATAATCAACAAGAAGGAATAGATTGTGAAGAAACCTAAAATCTAGTATCCACACATGAATCTATTCATATTCTAACTGTCTTTGTAGCGTTTTCTAATTTAAAACTTTTTCAAAGGTACATGAAGTGTGATTTCCTTAACAGATATGTTCAATAAGATGTTAATGTTTAACAACCTCTTGGTTTTGAATATAAAAAAAATCCTAAATACATTAACAAACATAAATAAAATTATGTGGACTTAAACAAGCCCCTAGAGCTTGGAATAACAAACTTACATGATTTTTGAGAAAAAAATCGTGATAAGGGAATTGCTGATCCAACATTTTCTATAATTAATGTTAAGAAAAATGTTTTTATTGTTCAAATTTATGTTGATGAAATTCTATATGGAGAAACTCAGGAATCATTAATTGATTCTTTTACCAATATCCTGAAATTTGATATTGAAATAAGTATGAAGGGTGAGTTAAAATTTATCCTTGGTTATCAAATTTCACAAAAAATAAATAGAACATATATATCTCAACATAATTAAATTAATGTTATTATTAAGTAGTTTTGATATTACAACACTAAATGTATTTTTACTCCAATCAGTACCTCAAATATCGATGATTGATGATGTTGGGAAACCAATAGATTAAAAATATTTTAGAGGAATGATAGGAAGTTTATCATACATAACATGTAGTAATCCAGACGTAATGTTTTTAGTATGTTTATGTCAATGATATAAGTATAATCCAAAATAATACAATTCCAAAAAAGTGAATATGATTTTTCTCAATTTAAATGGAACCATGGATTTATGACTTCTCTATTCTATTGGAAATAATTTTTTTAAATGATTTATAGATGGTGACATCACTAGATGTAATATGGATAGAAAAAGTACATCCCAAACTTGTCATTTTATAGTAGATTCATTAGTTTCTTGGTCATGAATGGAATAACACTCAGTATCACTTTCCACTAAGGAATCTGAATATTTGGAAACTGGAAGTTGTTGTGGTCAAATGTTGTTGATGCAACACACAGTCATAGAAAATGTAATTAGTTTTACCATAACACAGATAATTTGTGATAATAATTGTTCTATTTTCCTAATCATAAACCCTTAACATCACCCTAGTTCAAATTACATAGATATTTGGCCTCAATTTTGTAGATATCACACACTTAGAAGAGGTATAATTCTATAATTTATCGGAATGCAAGACCATCATGCAGAAATATTTACAAAATCATTACACATCGATAGAATTTAATACATTACAAAAATGTTATGAATGATAATCATAAGGTAACTATCCATATAACATTTGTTTTGAAACCTATCTCCTTACATTAAGATACTTCTTTTCACAGGAAGAGTACATATATTTATTCTTTTATTACCATTCTTTTAAAAAATTTGTAACATAAAAAGTATTCATTCTCTAAATCATTCAAAACCTAAAATGTATTCATTCTCTATAACTTTTTGAACCTAAAATTTTTTCATTCTCTAAAATTTTTGAACATAAAAAATTATTCATTTTCCTAAAATTTTCAGAACCTCAAATAATTTCTTTCCCTAATATAATATTTCTGATCCTACTTTTTATATGAGGTACCTTATAAATACTAAGAAATCATTTTGATAAATCTGAATGTCATTTTTAATATATATATATATACTCATAATTACATATGATTCTTGTTGGTATTTTCGATCTTAATTTAATAAATCCTTACCAGATTCACATTAGATAAATCCAATTTTTTCTTAAAACCATAAAATATAGAAACCTATTAATCCTTCTCCATCATTTATTTCAATCTTCAGATTATATTATAATCATCTAAACCATTTTATATATTTGATAATATGAACCTTCACTGCAAAACGTATACTAAGGGAACCACTATTAAAATCCCAAATCAGTTATCTTAGTGTTTTTGCGTGAAAGATAATCCTCATTTAATAGTTCCCAATTATATTTCTATTCTTATTTAAGATCTAAATGTCTCTGGAAGTTTCCACATTGACTTTGATGGGGTCAAACAAGGAACACATGACTGGTTAATTTATAAAGGAAGGTTGGTGGACCCAAATATCATCATCTAGTACTACTCCTTGATTTCGAAAATCATAAAGAACAATAGTTGGGAATGTATTTTCATATCCAAGGAAAAGAATTAGGATATGTTATATCATGATATTTTTGAATAATTATATTATATAATTTAATTTTATGAAGAAAGTGGAAAAGAGGTGTTTTCTTTCAATAATTATGGAATGACTTCCTCCTTTTCATTCAACAAGGCCGGAAGTATCTTGAATATTTATTATGATAAAGAATAAATATTTTTCTTACATAAATTACCTGATAAGGAAGGATATTTTGAGAAGGTTAATGAAATTTATTATCTTTGACATAACTAATTAAAGACCTTGATGTTCGGCCATCTTTCAACCAATCATATATTACTAGAACCCTGTATGAAAGTATTTACAATTCCGAGAAAGGGAGAGAAGGATTATATAAAGATATGTGATGTCATCATGATTATTTCTTGGTGAATAGAAGAAAGATAAATCTCATAATTTATATTATTTTTACCATGAATAAATTTAATAATGTCACAAACAAGTCTTAGATCATAATGTATCTTGCGATCTTGTCAAATATTGTTGTATTGTGCCTAGAATTTTACAAAACAATTTGCATCTCAAAGGCCATGATATTCAAGAAAAATTTATTAATAGATGATACTCTAATATGGATGAAGATTGGTTCTAGTGTCAATAAAAGTGTTTTTGAACTTCCAGAAAAAGAGGATAAAGTGTCCAGCATGAATGGTTTTGTTGGAGAAAGCTCTAAGAAAACAACAATGAAAAAAGGGTAAAAAGCCAGAAATGAAATAACTAGCACCAATACACCAGTCAGTTTCTATTCCACCAAATCATAAGATTAAAAATATGTTTTGGAAGACGTTATATAAAAGTGGAGAGAGAAGAAGATGAAAAATAAGGAAGGATATGTATTTTTTGTGTTAGACCATGCTGAGGCTAAAGCATTAATGATTCAAGTAACTGAAGAGATAGAGAAATAAACTGAAGAGAAGAAGTTAAAAAAGAATACATCAGAATTCAAGAATGTTCATGATTTCCATAGAGATACAGAGAACGTATTTGAACAGGTTTATGTACCAGAATAATTCTTATAAGAATCACTTCCTATTGAGAATCTAGTTATAGAAATGAGAAAGAAAATTATATCAATCATGTATACCATTGTTGAAGGAGATGAATTTTATCAAAAGAAAATTAATAGGACAATGATAAAATGATAATGATAGTAAAATAATATAATGATAAATAGATCCCTTTTGAAAATTTTTCTATCAAAATGTCCAAAGATGAATCCACCAAGATCATTTCAAAAGTACAATCAATTTTGAAAAAATATGATTGCAATGATGGGGTGAGAAATATTCATATTATGAGAGTCGTAATCATGATTTTATTAATCATAATGATGATAATAAAATTAGTAACAAAGTCTATGATAAATGAATTAATGATGGTGATATAATTATACATGTTTTTGATGGAGAGAAAGAGGTTCAAAATCATGAGAAGAAAATTTATATGGAAGATAAAAGAAATAAAATCGTTGTTGAAACAAAAAAAATGTTAAAAAATAAAATAAGGATATTGTATGATAATCTAAGAAGAAGTATTATGAACAAGATGAAGTTGGATTTCCAAAAAAAATATACATTAGAATTTTCATCTTCTCTGTGACATTATTTTATTGAACAATATTTGAAAAATCATGTTGATAATATTTTTTGTTTTCCAAATATTTAATCATAGTGATAACTAATTCAACAGTCAATTAATTAGAAAAAGGAATCTATAAATAATTTTTTGGAGAAGACCATAATGTTATGTGTTTACTTTAAAACATTCAAGATCAACTATGATGCCCACATTATGTAATACAAGAAAACAAACAAGTGGTCTATGTTTGTGAACGTTGATCATAAATTTTTGAGGATTTCATGGATTCAGTAAAGGATGCCTTTGAAAGGTCTGGTGAAACAATCAAGAATCTATCAACACGTTTTTTAGAAAAGAGAAATGAATAGCATTCTAGTCATCATCTTGAAGTTAGTGATCTAAATTTAAATCTATATTCAGATTCTCTCAATCTAAAATGAGAAAGGGTACATAGGGAATAAATGGCTGAAAAATTAAATGATATAGAGTAAGTGATAATGTTTCAAAGTGAAATTCATAATTCATAGGAAGACCGAATGAAAGATCTCAAAAAGAAAAATCATTTTCAGAAACAGCTGATAAAAAAGTATGAACATGATGATAATGAGTTGAAGAAGCTAAAGGGAACCTTGAAAATGCCGATGTTGAAGGATAAAAAGAAGGATAAAAGATTATTCAAATATTATCTTCTATTGTATTTATTTTTTTTGAAAAATTATACTATATTAATGCAAATTATTGTTTTGACATTGTTTTATCTTTTATATATCATAACCATTTAGGTATGTTTTCCCCTCCCTTACTTTCTAAGAATCACAAAGGGGGAGAAAAGATCGATCAGAAAGATTATGATGAAATATAATGCCTAAGTAAGGGGAAGATTACATAAAGAAGAAATTATGAAGTATGTAAGAGTTATATCTTTATGAAAGACATGAATATGATCCTTATAGATTTTAAATCTGAAGGGGTATTTAGTCGTGTTCATCATTGATCATAAACTAAGGGAGATAAGTATTAATTTTTAAAGATAAAAACTGAAAACCTTAGTCCATATTTCCATTAATGAATGTTTTTTTACTTTAAAAAAATTGTGATATTGATGATTCAATATGTTTCCTTATGAATTTTCTATTTCATTTTGTTTTGAAAATCACAAACATATTTTTTAAGGAAAATTATCATTTTCTAAGAAAATTTCTCTTAAAGAAAATTTTATTTATCTGTGAATTTTTTTGTCTTCACCTATAGTTTCCTATCCTTTATATACTTTTTTCTTAAACCAATTCTGACGATCTTTTTCCTAAGTCAAAAAATCACATCGGTGCCTATATTATAATATTATATTTCATATGAATCTGATTTAACCAAGATTTATCTTCGATTTATTATGAAATCAAACCCAAATTTCTTTTAAAATGAGAGCCCAATTACTTCGGAAATTAGATTCCAATTTCTGTTAAAATTAGGCTCTAATTTCTATGGAAATCAGAATATAATCTCTTCAGAAATTAGATTATGAATTCATCTGAATTAAAATTTCAATTCTATTTTTATCCAAATCTGACTGTGGATATTTCTTGATTAATATTTTTTACATTCATAAGAATCCAATTAAATGGGATTATTGAAATTAACTTATTTCTATAATATAATGTTTCATTTAATCTTATCCTAGACATGTTAATGTTTCTTAAGATTAGAAATTTTTTTCTTAAAAATTATTATATCTCACAGAAGATAATGTTTCCCAGGTTTTCTTACATTAAAATACGTCATTAAATCTATTTATAACATACCATTGGCTAAGTGACACATGTGTAGTTCCCTCTCATATTTGAGGAAAAAATATGACTATTGGAGGAGGAAGTTGACCGTTAGAATTCATACCTAAAAATACCAAGCCATTGGAATTGATGGATGTAAGATTTTTTTATGATAATTGTGAATGAAGAATTGATTTCTTATAGATCTATATTGAAACAAAAAAATATCTACATAACCTTCCTTGTGAAAATGTTGTGAACATATTTTTCAGTTGAGGAAAAAAAATTCAGCCTACCTTGTACAATTCCAATTGTTACGGACCAATCAAGGGATTTGGGGAATTGGAAGACTGAGCTGCCAATCACCTTATAAATCGAGGGCTTGTGGGGATAGAAAGAAATATTTTGATCTATATATTGAGTTATTACTCTATTTTAGATAAGAAATAATTTATTGAAATATTAAATCAAGGGAACTTTAACTGATTTTGTAAGATACCCTTCTTTTTGGGTGAAAACATTTCTTATACTTGTCCTATTTTTTACAAGATTTATTCCACTAATTTTTGTTAATGAAAGAAATTATAAATTTCTTATACATTCTAATTCTTGTATACTCTAATATAAACAGAAATATATGTTCTTTATGGTATAATATTTTCTAAAGTAAGATTTTCTTATGTTTATTTATCGTAACTATCTTATTGGATCCTAAGAAATTTAGTTTCATTGTTTGGAACTAAAGAGGGATTATGAATTCATCTTGTTTAGCATTGCTAAATATAGATTTTCTTAAGGATAAAAAAATAATTTTAAATCTAAAATTTTACCCCACTTGTAATTTGGAAATCTACATCTACATTTTTATCCAACGAGACCTGATTCATTTTTCGTGTATCGATTTACACCAAAATTATAGAATTTTATGACTGATTTGTGGTCCTTTTGAAAAATATGCATTTATTTAGAAAAACAGGTACTTTTTTAAAAAAATACCATTGAAATTAGAATTAGTTTAGAATCATATGTTCTAAATTTAATGTTATTTTATTCTAATTGAAAAACATTTAAATGACCAAGTAGTTTTTTAAAGCAAGTTACACTCCATTTACTACAAACTATTAAATTATATAACCTCAATACAGATGAAATTGTTGGGAATGTAGTACAATTGGTATAAAATGGTCTCTTATAATATCTATTTATCTTCCCAAACAAATTTTACAATCCCTAAGGTCATATTAAAATTCCATTTTCATTTCTTCAATGAAATATTTCTCATCATTTACATTGGTATTTATATAAAATGATCCATAAACCATAGTATTATCCCAATCAGTGTGCACATTAACATTACCCTATGTCATGTAAGTCATTTATATATTTTATCTATTCCATGATAAATCAAATTTTCAAAATAATATTCCATAATAATTTTTATTTAATAACAGCAACATAAACATGGAAAAAGGATTTGAGATGGGTCGAATGTATTATTAATTGAAATCATGATGAACTCTTTACCTTCATATTTATAATAATTTTTTAAAAAATCAGCGTGAATCCATGTTTGATTCTTATTTATACTAGAGGGTTCATAAAATAATCATTTCTTAATAAATAAAAAATTATATATAATATATTAATAATCAGAAGTGAAAATTCAAGATAATTCAAGTATGTGTAACACAAATTTTATTTTTTCAAATAATTTCACTATGAATTAAAGAAAAGGTTAATTTATCTTAAGAAATGAATTATCCTATTCTGTTAGATTTTATCCTATTTATTAATCCAAAGGTGAATGTTATGGACAACTTTCATCCTCTTCTACTGATCTCCAAGAATTTTATCAATACGTTTTTTTGTTTGATACTCATCCATAGTATCCTACGGGAATTCACCTCTGTTGCTTGAGATATTCTAATTAGTAGTCATCCATGCGATTATTACCACATAGTGTAGTACAAGAAACAGAAAATAATAATGAGATGAGTCTCAAGAAACAGGTTTCAATAATAATTGTTCGGAAGATGAAGATAATGAGGATGATATTTTTACTCCATTAAGTTCTTTAAAATTGGGTAATCCCATCCATTTGTGAGAACTACATGGATGGTAATCAGATATTCCTAAGGGTAGAACCAATACATATAGACCTAATGTGATGAATTCCCAAAAACTATTTCAATTACTTATTTCATCATATATAAAATTTGATAAAATATATTCTATTTTTTAGAAAAAGTGTTGCAACATCCTAAGGAAATAATTTATTTAATATTAACGGTATATAAATTACTTAAAATCATCTCAAAATATTTAATTAAATTTTAATTAAAAATTTATATGTAATTGAAAAAAATTATGAAAATAATACACTTTATAATGATAACATTTTTATGAAAAAAAATTCTAATTCGATAAATTTATTAAAGTGTTCTGTCTCTGTAGGTTGAAAGCAAGAGTTATTTTCAGGCATACTAAGTGTATAATTTGTAATAAAATTTCATTTTAATGGAAATTTTGGGTTTTATTGTGATTTTGGGAACATCGTAAAAAAACTTTAGTCATAATGCGATCAATAATACTAATTATTGAAGATGATGAGGTTTTAAGTTTAATGGGATAGGATCCACTCTTAAAAAACATTCGAAGTTAGATGAATCATTATAAGTAAAATTAAATAATGAATTTCAGCCACTGAATGAACTCTAATGAACATGTTACAAATTAAATGGTTTAATGAATGATTTTCATGATTTTATAAAAACATAGATGAATGTTGTTTGGCGTGACAAATCCTCCAGTAGTGTTCATGGGAATCATGAATAGAATCTTCCAAACATACCTTGACCGCTTTGAAGTAGTCTTCATCGAAAATATTCAGATCAACATAGCTTCTAAGGAGGGGAATTCCTATCATTTTTAGATAGTTCTGGACACATTTAGAGAGCACCAACTTTATGGTAAGCTCTTGAAGTTCCAGTTCAGGAGCCAAGAGGTTCAATTTCTTGGACATGTCATCCCATAGGTTGGAGTTGCAGTGAATCCTGTGAGGATTGAGGTGGTACATTTATGGGAGACACCTAGGAGTTTGACAGAGGTTCAGAGTTTCCTTGGTTTGGAAAGATAGTACTAGAGATTTGTTCCATTTTTCTCTAGAGTTGCAGCAAATTTATTAGCATTGAAAAAGAAGTGGAAACCCTTTCTATTGTAGTAGAAATGACAGTGGAGTTTTTAGGAGCTGAGGTAGAGGATGACTAGTGCAACCATATTGAGGCTTTCGGAGGAGGGTTTTGGGTATGTAGTCTACTACAACGCATCAAGGACTGGACTCAGATGTGTCCTGATGTAGGAATAATAATTTATGAATTATAGTTCTTGACAACTGTTACAACACAGGTAGAACTACGCTACCCATAACATAGAGTTAGAAGTAGTGGTCTTTGCCTTGAGGATGTTGTGAAATAACTTGATAGGAAAGAATTTTATAGTGTACTTTGACCACAAGAGACTCATATATATCTTCTCATTGAAGGACTTGAACCCGAGACAATGATGTCGGCTTGAGTTTCACCAGGGCTGTGACTTTGAAATATTCTATACTCCTAGGAAGGGAAACATTGTAGTGGATGCACTTAGCAGGATATTTGGTATAAAGCTGCTAGGTGAGGAGACTGAGCAGTTGGCTGCTTTGTAGATATCATACATGGATCAAGATGAAATATCTTTCCTTCAGTCGCTTACAGTCACTCCCCCACTTCTTCAGGGAGCCAAGGAGGCGCAGCGTGAGGATGCTGACTGTGAGGCTCAACATGGTCAGATATCCACAGGTTACGCACCTGATGGATTTTGTGATGGTGGGGAGCATGTCATTTTCTTTAGAGGATATACAATGGTACTAATGTCAATTTGGGAGGATGTGTTTAGGTACTTCCACACATCCCCTCTAGCGGTAAATCTAGGAGTGGCGAAGAAGTACCAGGATCTTCGGCGACAGTACTGGTGGCCAGGAATGAAGAAATCTGTAGCATAATTTTTCTTTTGATTCCTCACTTTTCAGAAAGTGAAGGCCGAACATCAACTACCAGGAGGCTTGGTTAAACCTTTAGTGGTCCCAGAGTGGAAGTGGGCTGTGAAATCCAAGGACTTCATGACAGGACTTCCATGTACATTCAAGGGTCATGATTCAATCAGGGTGATTGGCGACCGACTCACCAAGTCATCCCAGATCCTACCAATCAGAGTGTAGGGTTCAGTAGAGAGCATGAGACGCCTCTATTTTAAGAAGATTGTGTTGCTCCATGGAGTACCCTCGACGATTGTCTCCAAACATGATGCATGTTTTACTACCCAGCTATGGAAGGGGTTGTATGAGGCTTTCACGATGCAGATTCATTTCAGCAGTGCCTTCCATCCATAGATGAATGTTCAGACTGGGCAGACCATTCATACCCTCGAGGACATTCTACATTCATGAGTCCTTGACTTCGGTCGTAGCTGTGAAGATCACTTGCATATGGTGTAGTTTTTATACAACAATAGCTATCACTCCACCATTGGGATGACACCTTTTGATGCGTTGTGTGGTCGACCTTACAGATCACCTTTATGCTAGACTGACCTAGGGGAGACCACACACCTGGGACTAGAGATGGTACAGGCTACCATAGAAAAGATGAAGATCATCTAGGAGTGGATGAAGACTACACAGAGTAGGCAGAAGTCTTATGCGGACATGATACAGAGACCTCTGGAGTTCGACGATGGAGAACATGTCTTTCTATGACTCTCACCATGACAAGGTTTGTGGAGATTTGTTTGGGATGGCAAGTTATAACCGAGGTTCATCGGACCCTTCATGGTCCTCAGTAGAGTTGGTGAGGAGGCTTACCATATATCTCTTCCACATCAGTTGCACAGGGTGTAGGATGTCTTCCCCATATCCCAGCTAAGGAGATATGTGATTGACACTTCTCACATCATTGACGATGGTGAGATGGAAGTCGATGATGGGGTGACAGTTATGAAGGTTCCAGTAGAGATTGAGGATTGAACGGAGCGGGTCCTTCATTGGTGGTGGATACCTCAGGTGCATGTTCGCTGGAAGCATGGGAACCTCTAGGAGATCATATGGAAGTGGGTGGCACAGAATCGTGCTTAGTACCCACACTTATTTTCCTTGTATTGTGATGTGGCATTTGGAAATGAAAATCCTTGAGGTGGGGAGAATTTAATGACTTATAATTTCCATGTAATTTTTTTAATTAAATGGGAATTTTAAGTGTCTGAAAAAATTGATGGTGTGTGATTTCAAGGCCCAGTGTACATAGAATAAATATCTGATCATTTTTTCGGTTACTTTCAGTAAACGTGCAAACTGGGTTTTTTGTAACTTTTGAACCGGTGCTCAGAATTGAAATCTGAGGACACCGTTGAACTTGTAGCGCTGGTAAACTCTTAAGCAGTCTTTAACCTCGACGATATTTGGTCGAGGGTGAATGTTAGATTCAGTGTTTTTCATGAAAAAATATAATATAATAAATTTTTTTAACATTCTTATTTGTTGAAACCTCTGATGTGGATGTCATAAAGGTGGGCTCCACCTAAACTAAAACCTTCCAAATTGGTTATTGTGATGGGGACCACCTTAGCCTAAACCCCTCAATTGAAATTCCTAATGGTCGGGACCACCCGATCCCTCATAATAAGAAAAACCATTAAAATCTTTCTTAAATTTGGGGAAGCCTCTTGAACTTACACTAATTTACTTGTGCCACCCCAATTAATTTATTATACCAACTCATCAATTAATTAATTAACCCAATTTTAAATTATGCCGAAAAACTAAAAAGATAAAAAATTCTATTATGTTGGATATTTAATTTTTGGTGGGGATTGGGGGAAAGTATTTCGAAAAGATGAAGGGGAGAGATTTTGGGGGGATTACACTTCTCCAACAAAATAACTTCTTCCATGAAGAACGATTCTCCAAATGAAGAACGTCGATGTTCTCCAATATCTTCGACTCCTTCTTCGTGACATCCTCCAAAGTGGACATATTCAACAATGAAAAACAAATTCAATCGAAGAGTGTTTATCTGAAGAATTAGCTCGGGATTAGAGGCGTTTGGTGGGAATGACGAATGTTGACATCTTCAACTTCTCTCTCACATCACAACAAAATACCATCGAGGGAGGGGTTTAATTAAGTTTGATCATCGATTCCCATGATCATCTCTTATAATCAAAGAATACAAATCAACTCACTAACTAGTTGATCCACAAATGATTTATTTTTGAATAATTGGGAAAAATTATAGCAGATCTTTGTAGGGTTGTTGTTTTAAATACATTTTTTAACCGTTCTCTATTTTTTCGCGATTCAATATTTGTGAGCCACTTGATACCACTTTAACGCAGAGGGTGTGGGCCCAACGAACATGGTCTGACCTCTCTTCAAACCATTTTATTTTTTGATGAAATAGTTACGATGGAGGAAGATAGATACCTAAGGCTAGTCACGAGATGAAGGCGACGACACTACCACACTGCCCGAGAGAAGAGAAGAGTGGCTTGTGTCGTGGAGACAAAGGGAGGACGGTCGGCCAAGAGGACAAGCAACAACACCTCAATCTAGGAAAACGCTCCACAAAAACAACTCTAAATATCCATACCTATCATAAAAAAGCCTTAAAATCACCACCGAAGGAAAAAACAACCTTATATCTACACAAAATGTGTGAAGATCTAGAAAACCTAGGGAGATGGAGATGTAGATCAAGAGGAGACCACAAAGAACCAAGAGAGGAGAATTTCCTAAGAAGAACTACATTAAATACACCATGAAACCCCTTCTATTTTCCTCCAAAATGATATAATGAGGTTCCCCAACCTCTAAAAACTGGAACTCCCATGTGAGCTATGAATGGGAGGAAGAATGAGGGAAAATGGGAAATCCCAAGTGGCCCTGGAATTTAAAACACAAACATTAAGTGGCTGCATGGTTACCCTACATGGTTTTTCCAACCATGCGCCAACCATGCAGTTTCCACTATCTCACCTAGGGACATCGCATGGCTTGCCCGCATGTTGGGACAAACCGTGTGCCACCCATGAAAAGCCCACTTTCAAGGATAATAACATATAGACTAGGAACTCGAGACTAAAAGGCTAATAACGTACAGACCGAGAGTCCGATTGACGCACAGTCTATTGCATTGAGACCCTTATGATGTGGAGGAACGTTTGGATACTTCATTGTGGTTCTTCGTGGTTATTGGGGTATGGAACAGTGGATTGAGGAGCGGACCCTCCCGGTGACAAGCGAGCTTAGTCTGAGAACCATATTTCTGGCTGTCATGATGTACTAGTATCTTGTGGGTGTTTGATGATGTACTGGAGATGTACTAGGATACTTTGTGGGTATGATGATGTACTGGAGATTTACTAGGATCCTGTGTGGGTCTGATGATGTAATGGATATGTACAAGAATCTTGTGTGGGTCTGACGATGTACTAGAGATGTACTAGGATCTATTGTGGATCTGATGACATAATGGAGATGTACTAGGATCTTGTGTGGGTCTGAAGGCATAATGAAGATTTACTAGAATCCTATGTGGGTCTGATGATGTACTAGAGATGCACTAGTATCATGTATGGGTCTGACGATGTATTGGAGACATACTAGGACCCTATGTGGGTATAACGATGTATTGGAGATGTATTAGGATCTTGTGTGGGTCTGAAGACATACTCATGATGTACTAGGATTCTGTGTGGGTCTCACGATGTTCTGATGATATACTAAGATATTGTGTAGGTCTGACGATGTACTATGATCCTTCGTGGGTCTACCTCTTAATAGAGTAAGACTAATTAGTAGTTACATCTAATCATCTTCACTACTGTACTTAAGTTATACCTAGTGTGAGCTCAGTTCGTACATGTGTGGTACATTCCTTCGTGGAAATACCTAGGTGGTATTCTTCTATGTGGCGTACCTGTGTGGATGACACCTTGGTGGTAATATTCTATGTGGCATACCTGTGATTTCTCTTGATTGAGATGGGTGTACATGTTAACTTAGGTATATGTATGGGCATATACCGAAGTAGGGTTGTCTTCTGACATCATGCCTTGTGGTTTATCCTTTTTGATGTTTGTGAGACTTTGAGGGTCTATGGGTCCTTACTGAGTATTGTTATACTCACCCCAACTTGGGGTATGTCCGCACCTTGTTGTGTTTGGGGCAGACGAATGAAAGCACTGATCGAGGGAGATGGTACCAAGACTAAATGGGGCTTAGAGGTGGACCATACGGCATGTTGGTACACATAAGAGATGGGTGGATGTGGAGTGCAGAGGAGGCGACCTGTATCTGCCCTTTAGGTAGGAACCTTGGAGGACGACCCAGTAGTTGCTTTCCTTTTTCTTCAGTTGTATTGTTTTTCAGTTGTACTTGTACCTTTACTATTGGGCATGTATTCCAGACCTTTTTACATTCAGCATTGTATTTTCTATATAGTGGACTTGTGTTCGTATCATGATGTGTTCTTTGTTGCGTGTGTTTATAGGTTATAAAGGCAATGCCTTATCGGTTTTAGGGAATACAACTTTCAATGCAAGTTGCTAGCCCCTGGCTTATGGAAGGTGGTCTTGTGGTATTTACAGCACGGGGCCCGATGGACGGGTCGTGACAAGTTATATACCATGAACCTATTTAATTTAGCTAACTGATTTTTCTCATTAGTCCTTTCAATTATTCTAGGGGATATCTATTACTGGGCCTCACCCATCACTACATGTCCAATTCATTCCTCATATACTTAATGATCAATAAAATTCATAAATTATAATCCTTATAAACTAACATTCAGTTTAGTAAAGAACACAATATTGTCAATGATTCCATTAGTTATTCAAATAACATTAATAGTGAAGCATCATATATATAAATGATATAATTATTAATAAATAAGAATGATCATGATTTATATTTAAGATAAATTTAATGTCCAATGAAATATTATAATCGGAAATTGAATGATTCAAGAGAAATATAATCACCGCTTAATTAATAAGAGATAAAATAGGACCTTTAATTCATTAAAAATACATTTTTTTGAAATAAAATAATGTATATTATATAATAAAATAAAATTGATAAGAAACCTTAAAATATGATTTCTAAGTAGAGTTAACCTTGTAAAATATTTAAAACTTATGGATCAAAATAGTAATTATAAAATTGTTATGGTGAAGGTAAAATCCATTACTATTCAATATGTTAATAAAATGTCTGGACTTTTTGGTAAATACATATGGACCTGACTCTTTTATAAAACATTCGAAATATTCCATTCAAATATTTAAAAAATTCAAGGATAAATTTAAATTTTATTTGTGAAAATAAAACATTTTCATTTTAATTTTTTGACAAATATGGACATGGTTAAAAGATATACCTAATCAAAATAGATATAAGTTCAGTTTCTCTTTTAGTCATTTCAGTTATTGATTAATGTACCAAAGAGATGAATAGTTGGACGAAAATATAGATTATCCTTAAAATATTAAACATTAATTGGATCATTACCCGTATGGAAAATATATAGATTTATTTTAAAAACCTCATATGTAATTATATACACCACATAAAAAAATTTGAGCATATTACGAAATATGTTTCAATGGAGTGGAAATTGAGAGGGAATCTCTTACCCCACATTCAAATTTCCCCATATTTTCCTTTTAACATCATGTATAAAATTTTTTATTTATTATAATTACATTTCGATACCATTTACATTTCAATAATATCTTATATTATCCCCTTATAATATTTTATTATCGGTTTGTTAACAAAATGTTATTATTATCTTTGTTTTAGAAGTTAACTACTTCATTTCTCATGTCTGTTTTGATTCAACAGTCTTGATCACTGTATATTACTCATGGTCGAATCATCTATTGAATTTAATTCATAATATTTATTAAATTTATAATTTTATATTCATCCATAAAAATAGAGATATAAAAATTAAGTACAATGATGATGGAGATGGTAGGTCATACACACACATGAACCCTTTTTTCACTTTTCCACGAATGTAACTAAAGAAAAGTAAACAATGATTCACCTTTATAGGAAAAATATTATATAATATATATCTGATATATTAATTAAATCTTTCATTATTACTATACATGTAAATTTTAAATGAAAATCATATCATTTCGCTTCGTGAAGTTGGTAGTCCACACATACAGACAAACTATATTATCATTTATCAGCAGCTTATTAGGTATTAAGGTACAAAATATATTAAAATTTTTGAAGAATATTTATTTCATAAATACCATATATATTCCTTAGTTCCATCTCTATAACCATAAATTTAAAATTTTAATGAATAAATTAATTTCACTGCTACATGGAGATGACAAGTCGTACGTATGCACAAGAGATGAAATCACTCTTCGTAGGATGTAAATGTGATTGAATATCCCTATACCATAACTATAATGACCCAAAGTTTATCAATGAAAATTCCCTTCTTATAAATATGTCGTAAAATAACATAAAAACGCAACAAAATGAACTACTAAGTGATAAGTAACCTTTAAACATAAGTTTCTCACTTCTATGTTGGGAATTTTGAAAATCCCACATTCACGATTGTTTTCAATATGATTTTTGGAGTCTAATGAAACAAAAATAATTTTTGGTGAATAGTAACCTACCCATATGAATAGTAACCTACCCTTACGAATAGTAATATGACCCTTATAAATATTAAATAATAGTAACATTACTTATGAATAATAAAATAAAATTTACACTTCTTAGAAAGTGACAATTTGACCTTAGTAAACGTTTTTAGTATTTTATAATTCATAAATAATTAATTATAATTAATTAATTAATTAAAAATACTATTTATTTCCCTGATATTTACTCATAAATTATTTAATCATTGTCTAATTGTTTTTAGATAATTTTATATGACCCTACGTAAATTTTGAAAGAACTATAAAATCAGTTTTAATCATAAAATCTGTTTTTTAAGTAAATTATGATTTTATTTAAATATTTAATTAATAATAGATAGAAAGTTATTTTTGAATAATGGACTTCATTTTTGGATTCTACACGTCAATAAATGTTTGGGGTAAATTTTTGGGATTTTTATGAGATACTTGAATTTTTAATGAATAGTAGAATCCGATAATTCACAATAAATGCTAAATAATGTTTAATTTGAGCCATCGATGATGTGATGCTGATGTAATCCCACTTTTTTCGGGATTACATTATACAATTACTATTATTGGTCATCCAATAATCACTATTCCTTGTCTTAGGGGAAATTAATAATCTAATGAATTTAATATTAAGGAAACTGCACTCCCCTCCACTATAAAAGCCACCCTTCACTCCCTTTTTTCCTCACACCTCTCAAGCTCCAAGACTTCTATAAACTCTTCCAAAACATCTTCCCTAGAACCTCCCCCAGTTCCAAAAGTTGCTGGTCTCATCAAAAGTCCATGACTAGCTTCTTTAAGTAGGATCTCAAGAGGAAGATTTACGAGGTAATTTCTCTCGCTCTTCTCCTTTAATTTCCTTTCAAGATCAAGATCTTTTCTTGATCTCTCCCAACCTATGTTCATCAAGAAAAATTTAACTCCAGTATTATACATATAATGTAATCTTATTATTATAATGGGATATTATATCACCCCACACCATTTCCCTCTTCCTTTTATTTCATTAAAGATAACGTTGTTCATGAGGTTTTAATTTATCACCTTCAAAAACGACATGCTCTCTTTTTCCATTTATACCTTCAGATCTGGTCATGAAACCATTTTTATGGTTGAAAAAAAATATTTTATATCTATTATGTTCTATTTTAAGTTCTGGAAATAATCTATAACAATATTACTAAGTTAAAAGTTATAACAATTTTGTTGTGATCCAAAAACCGCTCAAATTAACCCAAATAACCATCATTAAATTCTTATCTAATGATTCGTCCACATGAATCTAATATAATTCATTATAAAATTATTAAAACTACTGTAATATCATTAATAACATGAAATATCAGTTCTTTATGTTTACCCATGATCTACCCAAACGTCAATTTAAGTGCACAAGTGAACCACTCAGGAAAACCATAAAAAAGAACATCCCTGAACAATGTTTTTAAACTCTATAATTCATCCAAGGAACATAATATGACATAATGAAACCAGAATGAACACTATTAATGCACACATGGTTCTTGATTTCTAATTAATGAATATAATGTCATTATACAGGACATTAAAGAGAAGGAGGCATTCAGGTACAAGGTAAGGGGAAATCTCGAACCCAATTTCCTTCCTTCGGGTTCTCCCTCTTTCACTCTATTTTTGATATGGTTGCTCCTCAAAGATCATTTGTTCATCATTACCTTATCATTTCTGTGATATACATGTTTGTCACTAGTTTTTATGTACATAAAAATGTTTTCCAAAATAACACTTCCTTCAAGAACTCACCTTTTACATCTCATTCAAGGTTGACAGTTCTTGTATCAAGTATGTTGTTCCCTCTTTCTTTTGGGAACCCAAATCATATAAACATGTTATTACTAGATGAAACTGATTCCTTTTCATGGGTTCTTTATGGTGATTTATGTTATATGATCATTGTGTCATGCTTGAAAAATGACAATGTTATGATGTGATGGGTGCTCCCGGAATTATATAGCGCAATATGAATGTTTAAATGTGACGGATGCGCCCAGAATTATGTAGTGCTACAATGCATTGGGTAAAGTGATTAATATTATGAGTAAATGTGAAATTATGTGTGAACAAGATTCTAGATTGGTTCACAAGTATGTGTGGTAGTTAACCACTAAGACATGATGTTTCATTTTTATGCATTGCCACACATCAATTCTACTATTTATGTTCATCTCATGTTCATGATCTTTTGACTATGTTATGATTATGATCACCCCATGTTATATTGTTCTTATATATCCTATTAATGGGATTTTAGCTCACCCAATTTTATGTATATCCTTAGTTAGCTACATTTACTATATAGAGGACAAGTGCCAATATGAAGAAATAGAAGAAGAAATTAAATGAATTTTTATGCTTAAAGTTGTATTTGTTATGTATGGTCTTAGTTTTCCCAAAACACTAAATGTATGGATCCTCTAAGTGTAATACTATTATCTATTTTATCATTGAAATGATGTAATAGTAATTTAAGAAAAGGTTAAGGTTGCTATTGTTGGTATCAGAGGAAAAGGATGTAGGAATGTATCTGATCCTTGGGAACTCTCACATGTGAGCATTGGACGAAGCATGGCTCTCCGCCCAAGGGATTCATGAGGAAATGGCTGCCACTAAGGATGGTGATGTGTCCCGCCCAGGGGGTGTAGCCACCCATTGAGTGCCCTGATAGGTATCAAATATAGTCTACTAGGAGTAATTCCAGACCACTATAGTTGGTATCTGAGGAAAGGTTTAGTTAATTTGAGGATTAGAATTAGTGAACCCTAGAGAAAACCTACAACATGAGACTAAGTACAAATTAGTACACAAGGATATTTACCTAGGGATCCCATATGTTTTGTTTTTGGTATAATTATTTAAATGAATAGGGTATTCATTACTGGTTTAGTTATGTTTTGTTCTATCCTTTTCTATTTTTGAAAATGGTGGGAACCAGGAGATGTAATGAAGGATAAGTACTCTAACCTGTTTGTGTAAACTGAAATTTCGAGGGTAAAATTTCTTAAGGGGGGGGGGGAGAATGTAACGACCCAAAGATTTTAAATGGAAATTACCTTATTATAAATATGTCGTAAAATAACATGAATGCACAACAAAAAGAACTAATAAGTGATTAGTAACCTTTAAACATAAGTTAGTCACTTCTATGTTGGGAATTTTGAAAATCTGACATTCACGGTTGTGTTCAAGATGATTTTTGGAGACTAATGAAACAAAAATAATTTTTGGTGAATAGTAACCTACCATTATGAATAGTAACACACCCTTATGAATAGTAATATGACCCTTATGAATGGTAAATAAGAGTAACATTAACTATGAATAATAAAATATAATTTTGACATCTTAGAAAGTGACAATTTGATCTTTGTAAACATTTTTGGTATTTTATAAGTCATAAATAATTAATTATAATTAATTTATTAATTTATTAATTTAAAAGAATATTTATTTCCCTTAAATGTACTCATTAATTATTGAATCAATTTCTAATAGTTTTTATATAATTTTATAAGACCCAACGTAATTTTTGAAAGAACTATAAAATCTGTTTTAATCATAAAAACTGTTTTTTAAGTAAATTAGGATTTTATTGAAATATTAAATTAATAATATTTAGAAAATTATTTTTGAAAACTGGACTTCATTTTTGGATTCTACATGTCGAAATATTTTTGGGGTAAAAATTTGGTATTTTTCCAAGATACTTGAATTTTTTATGAATAGTAGAATCCGATAATTCACAATAAATGCTAAATAATGTATTATTTGAGTCATCGATGATGTTTTGCTGATGTAAGACCACTTGTTTCAGGATTACATTATAAAATTACAATTATTGTTCATCCAAGACTCACTATTCCTTGTCTTAGGGGAAATTAATAAACTAATGAATTTTATATTAAGGAAACCCCTCTCCCCTCCACTATAAAATCCACCCTTCACTCCCTCGTTTCCTCACACCTCTCAAGCTCCAATACTTCTCTAAACTCTGCCCAAAAATATTCCCTAGCATCTCCACCACGTCCAAAGGCTTCTGGTATCATCAAAAGACCACGAATAGCTTCTTTAAGGGGGATCTCAAGAGGAAGATTTAGGAGGTAATTTCCCTCCCTCTTCTCCTTTAATTTCCATTCAAGTTCATGTTCCTTTCTTGATCCCTCCCCACCTATATTCATACAAATTGTTTTGTAACTCCAGTATTATACATATAATTTAATTTTATGATTCTAATGGGATATTATAACACCCCAAACCCTTTCCCCCTTTCTTTTATTTCATTAAAGAGAACGTTGTCCATGAGGTGTTAATTTATCACCTTCAAAAATGACATGCTCTCTTTTTCCATTTCTACCTTAATATCTGGTCATGAAACCATTTTTATGGTTGAAACAGAATATTTTATATGTATTATGTTCTATTTTATGTTCTGTAAATAACCTATGGCCATATTACTAAGTTAAATGTTAAAACAAGTTCGTTGTGATCTAAAAACCGCTCAAATTAACTCAAATAACCATCATTAAATTCATATATAATGATTCGTCAACATGGATCTAATATAATTAATTATAAAATTATTAAAGATAATGTAATATCATTAATAACATGTAATTTCAGTTCTATATGTTTACCCATGATTTACCCAAATTTCAATTTAAGAATACAAGTGAACCACTCAAGAAAACCCAAAAAACGAACATCCCCGAACACTGTTTTTAAACTCTATAAGTCATCCAAGGAACATAATATGAAATAATGACAGCAGAATGAACATTATTAATTCCCACATAGTTCTGGATTTCTAATTAATGAATATAATATCATTATACATGACATTAAAGAGATGGAGGCATTCAGGTACAAGGTAAGGGGAAATCTCGAACCCAATTTTCTTCCTTCAGGTTCCCCCTCTTTCACTCCATTTTTGATATGATTACTCCTCAAATATCGTTTTTTCATCATTGAATTTTATTTTTTGTGATATACATGTTTGTCACTTGTATTTATGTACATCAAAATGCTTTCCAAAAGAACTCCTCTTTCAAGAACTCACCTTTTACCTCTCATTCATGGTTGATGGTTGTTGTATCAAGTATATTGTTCCCTCTTTCTTTTGGGAACCCAATGCTTATTAATGTGTTATTATGAGATGAAAACAATTCACGTTTATTATTTTTATTTATGTTATATGATCATTTTTTCATTCATGATAAATGATAGTGTTATGATGTGATGGGTGCGCCCAGAATTATGTAGCGCAATATGAATGTTTAAATGTGAAGGGTGCGCCCTGAATTATATCATGATCGAATGCATTGGGTAAAGTGATGAATCTCATGATTTAATGTGAAATGATGTTTGAACAAGATGATATCTTGGTTCAAAAGTATGTGTGGTAGTTAACCACTAAGACATGATGTTTCATTTTTATACATTGCCACACTTCAAGTCTACTATTTATGCTCCTCTCATGTTCATGATCTTTTGACTATGTTATGATTATGCTCACCTCATGATATATTGTTCTTATCTATCCTCATACTAGGCTTTTAAATCACCCCTTTTGATGTATATCCTCAGGTGGATACATTTACTATGGATAATACAAGTGTCAAGAAGAAGCAATAGAAGATGAAATTAAATGAATGTTTATGCTTAATGTTTTATTTGTTATGTATGATCCTAGTTTTCCCAAGACACTAAACCTATGGATCCTATAAGTGTAATATTATTATGTTGTTTATAATTGAAATGATGTATTATTAATGTATGAAAAGGGCCAGGTCTCTATAATAACCATAATAATATCTATGTATTTTTATGATCATAGGGTTATTTTTTATGGGTAAAACAATTTGGAGGATGCATCCAAAAAAATAAACATGAAAAATTCAGTAAAGTCAATTACCTCTTCTTTGTTAGACTTTCATTATATCACTTATTAATGGACCTATGGTAGGTATTTTGTAAGGGAAATAATATATAGAACATAGATAAGAATATTTATTAGTTAATTGGGTAGGGTGTGGTCAATATAGTTTTCTTAAATAGGTCTAAGAAAGGTGATAACGGGTGTCATTTTATAAGTGAGGGGAGGGTACTTTTAGGAATTTCTTAATGTATTAAATTAATATAAATTGTTTTTTACTCTAAAAATGGTTATAAATTTTTATAAAAAAAATATAGTATGATTATGAGTCCAAATATTCTCATAAAATAATGTTTTTACATGTTTTAGTTATGTTTTAACCATTATATTTTATATTTAGCATCCCATTTACCATTTTGATAATTACATCAATATAAGTGTTTAATACTATTAAAGGGTCTATAATGTTCCGATAAAACTAAAAAATACTCATTTATATTATATTGTTGATTTTTCCATTAATTAGGATGAATATAATTTTTATATGAATTTTAAATCATTAAATATAATATAAGTTTTTATAAAATATCATTTTTGACTTTTTTGACACTATTAAATTAATTAGTATTTAAATAGATCAAGATAAAGAGATAACTCAAATGTAGTGAAGTAAAGCATCCATTAAAGGTCATATATATCTCCAAAATTCAAGTAATACAATAATCCCTAAATTTTTTGTTACTTATAATATTTTTAATTTCATTTTTTATATTTTTCTATCAATTGAATTAGTATAGTTTTGATATATTTTTAATAATTTAAGCTCATTATTCAATCACTAAAAATATAAATAAATTACCAGGATAAAAAAAATTAATTCCAATTTAAAATAAAATTTTATAATAGATAAAAATTTGTATCTATCCCTATCAAAAATATTATAGATTTCAAAAGAAGAAAAGTGACATTTTTTATTTATCTTCCGCTTATATATTATAAAAGACAAAATATATCAAAATAAAAAATGTCATATTTGATAATTTTAAATGATTATTAAAACATTTATCATATAAAAAAATTAACTCATGTTTGGGTTGAATTTTCAATCCTTTTCACATTATCTATTAGCATAATTACTCGATTTACCCTATACCAAGTTGGTAATTATTTACTATGATTACTATTCATACTGACCAAATATAATTGGGACACATATTTGAAATTTTGAACTCTTAATTATATATATAGAATAAAATTTTTAACAATAAATTTCAATAAGATATGAAAATAAATTTAAAATTAAAACTACAAATCCAACGAAATATTGTTTTTTAAATCCCTTTTAAATATAAAAAAAATATATTTATATTAAAATAAACGATAAATTTTATTAAAATGAATTTAATTGAATTATAAATAATAAAATAGATATAATTTTACGTTATAAAATATTGAAAATAAATTGAATATTTTATAATTCATGAAATGAAAATACCGCTCTTAATGTAAATCAGTATTTTAGACTATTCACATGAAAATCAATCATTTTAGAAAAGACCAAAAATTTCACCAAATGTTATTTTAGAAGATATGAATTTAAAAAAAATTAATTGTAAAAAATTAAATATTTTAATGGAGTTTATATTTATTTGAATTCCCATACAAGATATAATCAATGATCTATTTTTTTAAAGAAAATATATTTTTGAATCATGAAATGATTTCATTGAAAATTAAGTACTTATTTATTATTAATAAATTAATTATATAAAATTTTTATAATTTGGTTAACCATATTCTTCCATTCTAATTCAATAACTATTTAATAAAAATATTATTTAGTTAATAATATTTTTTAGTTTGTTTATACTCGATGTTGCGTGTTCAATATACTATATAAAATAATTTCCTTTTAAAATATAAGGGTTTTGTATCCTACAATTCAATAAATTTCATTATCTAATTAGAACGTTTTCTCAGTAATAAAGGGATTAACATTTAAATATCTATTTATAAAAACCCCCATCAGAAAATGATTAATAAAACATCATCTTAACAAGAGTGAAATACAAATACAAATGTCATATGGAATAACACATAAATAGGATTATAAATAGGATAAAAATTTTAGGAAGTAAAAGTGTTGATATAGAGGAGAAAACTAACAACAAAAGAATAAGGAAAAGTGATATAGAACATGGTCATTAGAAGGTTAATTACCAAAAAACCATAAATATCTGATTGGTGAAAAAACCATCACTTCATCAAAAATGATCATAATAGGATAATTTTTTTCCAATATACGTGTTCATTGAGTTGCGGAATTACTTTACAATATATATATAAAACATAATGAAATATATTTACTTGATGTCCTTTTATCTCATTACTATAATATTATTTGTTGGTTTTTATTTCATCGATTTACACTTCATCTCTAACTCCATGAAAAGAATATACAAGATTAATTTTTCATGCATCAAGTAGTTAAAATAATTCTTAAAATATCATATTATCCCTTAAATAATTACAAGTAATTAATTTATTATTTCAAATCCAAAATTTTTAGCACAATTTATAATACATTAATAAATAAAACCCAAAAAATAACCCCAAACATTCAACTTTTTCCCTATTCAATAAATATATCCCCATAATACTCTTCAAATATATATGTTTTCAAATTGAAATCCCAATAATACCAAATAATTTAACATATTTGTTTCCTCATATAACATCCTAGAGCTCATGATTTCTCATATCAAACATGTGTATTCATTTATCACATATTCTATTAAAACACACTAATAACATTAATCACCATAAAACAACAATGATAAAATAAATAATTATAAATATTAACTCGATCATTATTCCTGTTAGCATATCAAATATTTTCCATATATTATAAAATAATATAATAAACTTCATCACATTTTTATAAACTCAATATCCAATTTAATGTTGAAAATAATATCACATTAATTCATTAATTACAATAATCTATTTATACCATTTAGTAAATATTATCTATGCATCAGAAACATATTTGGGGTTACATTTTAATAATATATAAATTATCCCAAAAACCAATTTACTTCTAAATTATGTTTATTGGTTTCCAATTCCATTAAACATATTTATTGAAATCCTTGAAAAAAGACATCTATAATATAATTCTTATGTATTTCAGGATTTTTATAACAATAATATTGTTATAATACTGCTAAAACATAATTATTGAGTCCAAATACACAAGCACACCAATTATTACACTTTTTTTGTTGTAATTATATAATGTTTAACGTGATTCGTAATCCAGTTCTGAGGTATATCTCCTTAATGATTTGGGAATTCAATTTAATAGTTCACTGTCTCTTTACCATTGAAATAATTAACATTATTGGATTATTGATTGCACTTTAATTCTTGCACCTAATTAAATTTCCCTCTATATATGATGGAAACTCCCATTGCAATAAACCTTGTACCCATGTTTTTCTTTCCACAATTATCACATACAGGGAGATCCATCATTATTTTGTTTTCATGCACCTCATTTTTTTTCTTTATGACCACTGATACTATTATTATCTTGATTTAATTTCAAAATATATGACTTAGATAATTATTTTTCTATCCTAATGTCACTTAATGTTATATAATAAGATGATGAAGCAATTTGAGAGAGTAGTGCCCTTGGGAGGATGTTCATAATCCAATCAAAGAAATGGTCAACCTTACGGTTTGGGTTAAATAAATATTTTAAATCATAATACGCTAATGTTTTGAAGATAACCTCAAATTACTCCAAATCATTATCCTCCTTATTCTTAAAGAAAATAAATTTCTCTATATTTCAGCTCATTATTCTCGAGTGAAGTATTTCACAAATAATATCTCATTAAAATTTATCTATTCCATGATTTTTTATTTTTTTCATCCTCTTTTGTGTTCCATATCAATGAACACCTTTAATCAACATATTATTGAAAATAATAAAATACAAAAAATAAGCTTTCACTTTCTTTATATCCAAAATCTCGGAATATCTTATTAAGATATGAAATCAATATCTTAGCTACTAATTTATTGGTATTAACATTAAAACATTGATGATTTTGTCACATTAATTGATCTCGTATAGGTGAACAACATTTTAAAAAATCATTTGTTCTATATAGAATTATTTATTCATTATATACCCAGTCTAATAACCTAATATGGTCATTATCTAACTAGTTCAAACACTTAATGTGTTGGATTACTCCACAGTACTATCCCTAAATCTTCTATGGGTGTTGACTCACTTTACTCAATTAGGTTCTATAATTAAAAAACAACACACACTTAGTTAACTAAAAATATTAATGAATATTGATCTATAAAATAAAATTTATTCTAACGTTAAAAGTTCACAAATACTAAGAAGAGTTATCATAATTTTTAGGTTAGGTCTTTTCTTTTAATTTCATGTTCTAGTGAATTTTACTAAAATTTATCTAATACCAACTATAATACCTTATGTCTGATAATGTAGAGGCATTTTTTATATTATAACATTGGTAAGAGATAAATGGGATCTCACCACATAGGATCAATCAGTTTAGAAGTATTTAAGAACTACATACATACATGATTCCCATATTATATTGGGAAATACAAAGCATAAGAAATATTCTATCATCCTTGATATTATTCATAATACATTTCTTCAAATCGAGGAGAATATAGAAAATTAATGGGTGTGATTATATGCTCAGAAAGGGTTATGTAAAATAGAATCTATCAGGAGTAAATAAGTCATAATCAATGTGGGAAGGAAAACAACTAGAAAAAACTCCATTTAATCAATATCCTGATCGCAAAATGTATCAATGTATAATGTTAATGAAATAATCATATAGATAATAATAACTAAATTATCAAAGAATTAATTTCGAAATATTAGATATCCTTATTTAAGAAATCCTAATATATCTACCACAAAATCCTTGTTCTGAGATAGTTTAAAATATATGCAGGAAAAAATCAAGAACCCAATTAGTTTATCCAATTATTCAGTCTTCTGATACCTGTTGATGCAATGAAGATATATCTATTATCGATCCCCACCTATCAAAACATGACCATTCGTTCATCATATATTTAATAATAAGATCAATTCATAAACAAAAATACTTATTAGAAAATATTTGTGTCATGTATATAATACAGATTTATCAAGGTTTTCTTCAGTCAATCAAAAAACATTCATAGTACAAAACCATATATAGAAATGATATCTGGTTTAATCATTAGCATATCCAGGAAAGATATTTGAAATAAATGTAATATCTAATGAAAATGATTCAAAATAAATGGGCTATTTCAAGAAAATCTTAATGAACATAAAATTAATAAGATATACAAGATTACCATAAATTAATTAGAAATATAGGTTTTAAAATAAATTCATATCATTTAGATAATAAAATAAAATTAATGAGAATCATTATAATATGATTTCAAAAAAGATTTTTCTTTGTAAAACCATTTAAATTTTTTGGAAGAAGACAAATATCATAAAATTGATATAGTAGTTAGAGAATTCATTAACACCATATATAATAAAAACATTATTTTTTTACTTTTTTATAATTAAAGTTCAAAACAAATATTTCAAAAAACATTAGAAATATTACTTTTTAACATTTTGAAAAATAATTTATAACTATAAATATCCTTTGAGTAAATAAAAAAGACCTTTGTAAAAAATTATATGATATGAACAGGGTAGAAAAATACAGTTGATGAAAAGATAAATAATATGATTTTTTTCTTTTAAATATATAATTTCATCATTCAAGTAATAAATAGAAGAAAATATGGAAGAAAATATGAAATATCCTTAAAAGTGTGAATTTTAATTGAAACATTAATTATCATGAAAAATAGATATTCACGTTACATATCTAAAAATGGAAGTATACACACAACATAAAATCAGATTAGTTTATAATACAAAATAAGACTTTATGGGGTGGAAATTGGGATAAAATATCTTATATCACATTCGACATTCCATATATGTTATTTGGACCTCATATATAATAAATTTATATTTATTATACATACATAAAAAACCATAAATATATATATGTTAACATATATTATATCTTCATAAAATTTTATCACCCATTTGATAACAATATGTTATTATAATAATTATTTTGGTTGTTAACTACTTCCTTTTTCATGCATGTTTTGATTTAGTAGTCTCAATCCTTGTGTAATACCCATGGTTTTATAATATCTATAATTTTATCTAGAATATATATTTATATTCAACAAAAAAATATTGAGACAGATGAATTAATTACACCATTCCTAGAAATTGTAGGTCACACATAAACATTAACACCTTTTCACTTATCGAAGGATGGAACGAAAGAAAGGTAAATGATTAATCAACATTATATGATACTCTTAATATAATATATATCTAACATATTCATTTAATATATCCATATTAACATACATGTATATTTTAAATGGAAAACACACAACATCACTTCGTTAAGGTGGTATTCCACACGTACGCACAAGGGATATAATCATTTTTGAAAATTTTTGAAGGAAAGAACATGTATATGATATTATATTATAGAATAATATTTATTTCATAAATATAATATATGTTCATTAGTTACATATTTCTAACTATCTATGCAAATAGGTTAGGAAAAAATAATTACACCACTACATGGAGACAACAAGCCATACATTCACACAAGCATATGTTTTTACTTATTATAGGATTGAAAATAAATGTAACATGGTTTTATGAAAATCATAAAAACATATCCATAGGATTATGATACTTGATTTATCTATTTTGGATTGGGAAAACACATTAGGGGTTTGTAAAATAAAAAATAAATTTGAAAGAGTCGATAAAGACCATTACCACTTTTTCTATAGAATTTCGTCAGATATACTCTTACAACTAGGATTGCTCTTTTGAATCCCTACTACAAAAAACCACTTTAATAGAACAAGCCTTCATCAGTGCTCAAAAATAACCATTATAAAGGGTTCCTATTATCAATACTTATTTTGTAATGATATATGTTTCCATTTATCAGTGATTTTTTAGCGCTGATAAAAGTTAACCTATATGAGTGATTTTATTTACCACTGCAATTAGGTACCCATTATCAACATTTTTTCTAGCATGGATAAAGGGTACCCTTTAATGGTACTTGTTTTTTTAGAATAGTTAAAGAGATCCATTATGAGTGCTGATACAGGGCCCACATAAAATTAAATAATTAAATAATTAAAAAATAAAAATGTGTTTAATTTAAAAAAATTAAAATTTTATTAAATAAATAATAATTAATAATAATTAATAAAAATGAATAAATTTATTTTAGAGTATATGATTTATAAATACTAATAACTTGTATATATTAAATATATACTTATATGTAAAATATAAATTAAACAAATAATAATTTAAAATAAGTAAATTAAGAAAAATATTAAACATTTTATTAATTAAATAATAAATTTTAATATTAATAAATTTTTAATATTAAATATATATATATATATATATGAATATATATAAATATCATTTATATAATACATAATATTTATTCATTATATTTAATAGTCACACATTTAGTGAATAGTGGTTTATAATTAAAAATTAATATAAATTGAAAATACTGACTAATTACATCGAGTAATGGACAAATTAAATGTCATTTTACTGCTCAATTTACCATATATAACAAACATTGTATATTTATTTCACATACAAATACCTAATCAATGAATTTTTTATACCACATAGACATACACATATATTTATGTAATTAAGGGAAATTTATATAGAAACGGATGCTCCTAATATTTATGTAATTTATTGAAATTTTATAATTCAATTTATAATTTCATTATAACATGATAAATTTAATATATAAGTTTGTTGATTGATAAATTTTATTTATTTATTGTTAATTTAATTATAGTTAGGTATTAATTCATTTTTAATTTTTTTTAATTTTTTTAAACTTTTTTGGTATTCAATCAATTTCAATTATTTATTTATATTTATTTATTTATTTATTGTATTTTAATATTTTGAAAATTTATTCATATTTATTTCAATATATATACAGAATTTTTAATAATTTATATTTTATTAAAAATCCTATACATTTTTTCAATATTTTTAACGTGCACTCATTTTTAATATTTAATTTTCGCTCATTTTAAACTTGAGCACACTTAAGATTAAGTATTCATTAATAATTTTAAAGATATATTTGTAAATAAATAATTATAAATAAATATATTTATAAATGTATATTTACTATATGTATGTATTTATGAATTTAAAGATATAATTAAATATATATATATATATATATATATATATGTATATATATATATTAAAGTATTCTTATAATTATAATATATAATTTCTGTATGTAAAAAATTAAAAAATTGAAAACAAATTATCTAAAAAAGAATATATATATATATTAAAAATATAAGTATAATTATATAAATATATATAATGATATTAATATATTAACATATAAATATATTTCTTATGTGTTTATATAATTATAAAAAATAATTATATGTTTAAATAATTATAAAATCAGTATAAATATATTTTAAAAATAAATATATCTAAAAATTTATATTTATATTTAATTATTAAATATGAATATATAAATATAATTACAAAATTATTTTATAATTATAATTATAAATCTTTTATGAGTGGTTAAGTAATAAGCGCTAATAAAATGAATCTTTATCAGCACTTTTTTTGAGATCAAATAATGGTTAACACTATTAAAGACTTGTTTTGTAGAAGTTCTTCCAAAAGGCCAATCCTAGGTCTAAGTGGTGATCTAACGAAATTTTATGGTATAAGAGGTAACTGTCTTTATCGAATCTTCAAAGTTTATTTCTTATTCTACAAATTCCTAATTTGTTGTTCCCAACATAAAGTGATAAATTCAGTATCATTAACATATTGAGATAGTATTATGAGTATGGTACAACCATATTATATCTATTTCCCATCCTCTGAAGAATGAAAACATTTTTCCTGCGTATGTATGGCTTTCATCACTACATAACGGGGCGATTCAATTTTCATAACCAATTTATGTAGATGATTATAAATATGTATCTAATTTATATATACATTATATTTATGAAATAAATATTAATATATAATTATAATATCATATATACCATCATTCCTTCCAATACATTAGAAACTGATAATGTCGCTCATGCGTATGTGTGGATTATAACTTTCATAAAGAAGTGTGATCTCTTCTAAATTTACACATTGAATGGATGGTAACATGGATATATTTAATGAATATGTTAGATATATATTATATAAAAATTATCCTATAAAGGTGAAGTATTATTTTGCTTTTTTCATTTCATCCCTTGAAAGTTGAAAATGTGTTAAAGCATACCCGCAACCTACCATCTCCACAAATGATGTAACTCTTTTTTCATCCTCAATATTATATTGATTACTATATATATATATATATATGTAATATTTAATGAATAATATTCTATATATTGTGGAACCACGGGTAATATAGAAGGATCGAAACTACCGAATCGAAACATTCATGAAAAAATGATGTAGTTAACACCCAAAATGATGATAATAATAAAAAAATTATTAACAAATAGGTGATAAAACTCAATAAATGAATAATACATGTTAATATATAGATTTATATGGATTTTCTATGTAATTATAGTAAATAAATTTTTTTATAAATGATGTCAAAATAATATATAATGCTAGTCGGATGCGAGTTAGGGGATTTTGTCTCAATTTCCACTCCATTAAGACTTATTTTATATTATAAACTGATTTATTTTTATGTTATGTGTATACTTCCCATTTGAGTAATTTAACATAAATATCTATTTTTCATGATGATTAATGAATTAATTAATGTTCACTCTTTTATTGATATTTCATAGTTTCTTCCATCTTTTCCTCTCTATGGAAAATAAATCAAACAAAAAAATGTATAAAATAAAAAAATGATATTCTATAAATTTTGATCAGGTATGAATAAAGTTTATGTCCATATTTTTCTAAATTTTTTTATATAATTACTTTTTATTTACTCAAATGTTTTTTAATGTTGTACTTGATCTTTTAAAAGGTTTGAAATGAATAATTTTGTGGTTTTTCAAAAGGTTTCTTTCAAAATTATTTATAAAATAACTAAAAAAGGAATGTTCTTTTTTATATATTGTGTTAATTGATTTTCCAACAACCATAAACATCTTATTAAATTTAGATTCTTCTACAAGATTTTATTAGTTTTATAAAGAAAACTCTTTCAATAATTCTTATTCAGATGATTTTAATAAACATTATTTTATTATGTAATGTATATAAATTTATTTTAAAACCTATATTTTTTATTAAATAAAATTCATATTTTATGGGTTATTATTTTATTTCCATTATCTTTCTCTTAAAATAGTAATATTCTTGTGATAATATTTCATTAATATTTTTTTAAATATCTTTGTGTTATATTTTTATTGATTAAATAATATATTATATATACATCTGATTTTTTACTTTGAATGTTATTTAGTTGGATAGAGAAAAAAATGATAAATCTATATTCAATACTCAATGCAGATATTTTTTTATAATTGTTGTTGTTTATGAATTTATTTGATTACTCAATATATTATGAATACATTGAACATATAATAATGAGTGGTGATTGGTTATATATATCACTTTGATGCATCAATAGGTCCCACGAGACAAACCATCTTTCGACATTAATTGGTTTTGTGATGTTTTCATACCCATTGTTTATACTATTTTAGCAAAATGATTTTATGTCTGATATATCATTATGTGTGAGACAATTTTTTATATCATTAGTAATTTCCATGATTGACCATTAATTTATTTTTATCAATGAAATTATTTCATTAATTTTATCTATTGATACATTTTGAGATAATGATATTGAATAAATTGAAAATTTATTTAGTTGTTTACCTTCCTAAATTTATTATACCTTATTTAATCACGATTCATTCTACTGTATATAACCTTTACTGAGAATCTAATCACACCCTTAATATGTTTTATATTACACTTGATATGAATAAATTTATTATGAATAATATCATGGTTATGATAATATTTATTATTCTCTATATTTTATATTTTCAATGTAATTAGGGAATAATGTATATATCTAGTTCTTCAAGACTACAAAAATGATCGTTTCAGTGTGGTGAGATCTATAGTATCATTGTGCAGAATAATAATGTAATCACCAGCTCTAGGTTATTAGCATCAGTGTTTTACATTTGGTATTAGAGATATCTTAGTATAATTATTTGGAATTATATTTTAAATGAACATAGCTAACAAAAAAATAATTAAAATCAATCATAATATTTGTGAAATTTTATAGTTTGAGTAATTTTTAAGTGAATCAATATGAATGATTACTTTTAATTGGTGGGTTCCATTTATTAGTGTTTACTCCTAATGGAAGAAATGGAGGCAACACTCTTAGTCAATATTTGGAATAACCTTCAGATGTATCCTATAAATCTATTATTGTAACTAAGAAGATCATATACTTATTATAATAGTAGAATGAGGATATGATGAATAAACATTTCCATATGGAACAAAAAGTTTTTTGACCTTGTGATTCACCAATATTGGATATATTTATGTGACAAAATCCATTATGATTTGGTGTTACTAGTAACCCTTTTGTCACTGAGCAATGAATTAATTCTGTCAAAAGGATATTCCTGGACTTAGGATATAAGGAAAATTAAAGTTTATTCTAGAAGTTAATTTTTTGAAAGAATATGTCAGTAAACTATGTTCGTTGATCCATAAAACTAAATATTGTGGTGAAATAAAAAATAATTTAATAGAGAACTTTTAAAGTAATATTCATTGAGAAATACATCCCTCGAGAACAGTGAGCTGAAATATAAAAAAATTATTCTTTTAAGAATAAAGAGGATGGATATGTAGATTAATATAATGTTATCTTTAGAACATTATCTTATCATTATTTAAACTATATATGTTACCTAAATAGTAATATTGAGAATTTATTTGATAGACATAAGCTAATCTTTTGAAGGGCTCTAGTCCCTTCAGTCATCATCATCATCTGATGATATTGTATCAAATTCCATTATCATAAATAAAAAATTATAAATGTCATATATTTTGATATCAATTAATGAAAACGATATGATGAGTGATCAAAAAAGAAAAATTAAATGAGGTAAAGAAAAAAATTGATGTATTGAACACCTTACATGTGGTAATTGTGGAATGAAACACCTAAGAAGATGGTTGAATGGAATGGTAGTATACTTCATGTATGGAGAGTAGTAACATTGGTAGAAAGAATAAAAGGGTAATAAATAAGCTTCAATTTTTTTATTTCAACTATAATAAGATAGGGCTATATAAAGATTAATTCCCATTCATGAAGGAAATATAACACAAAACATGCTAACGAATCAGGGTCAAAATTATATGATTACTATGTCCAAAGAGTAATAATTTATTTTTTTTGTGGATTTGGATTTAATAATTATGATCTAGAATTATTTTATCAATATTATAGTTATAATAATCATAAAACATATATGTAATATAGTATACTAGTATTTCATTATTGATATCAAAGAATATATTTAATGGTATAGATAACCAAGAAATGAGATTTCGTGGTAAAGTGATATTTTTGGATTATTCATGAATAAAGGAAATATGACCACTAATATCTTCATGATGTTGATATTATAATTTTTACTTGTCATAAATATATGACATCCATTGATGAAGTAATGATATTATATTAGCAACCTTAAAATTGGTTAGTGATTTTATGATAAAGACATGAATTTTATTGTATTTTTTTCATTTATGGGAAATATTTTATAATCTATAAGGAATAATTATATAGTTAATTTTTAGAATTACATATCTTTTCATTGAGTTATTATGGTGATTTAATTAATTAGTATGTTTTAAGAGTATATGTGATCATGGAATTCACATTTTTGAAAAGTGATACGATGAGATCAATAATGTTTTCTAATGATAATTTGTAGCTAAAATCTTTTAGATTTTTGGGTTTTGAATTTTTCATGTTATATTTTTGGAATATCATTAATGTTTACTATTTATTGAATGGAAATAGTTAAACTTTTGGAGGTATTCTTTGGGTTTTAGAGATTAATTTATTATAAATTGTTCTAATTATTTTGATTTTTAGAGTTAAAATTAATTTATATTTATAATTTTATTAAAATTATAATCAATATAAATTTAGTTTTAGTTCCTCAGAAATGAATATTTTATATTGCATTTTAATTTCAAGGAGTTAGAGATAAAGTGGAAGTTGATCAATGAACCATAAAAGAATAATATAATGATAATGAGATAAAAATATATCAAGTATGAATATTTCATTTTGTTTTATATCTATATTTTAAAAGAATTAATCAGATATAAGAGTATTGATCTGGAAAAAAATATCCTATTACGATCATTCTGATGAATTGATGGCCTTTTCAGCCTTCACATATTATGGTTTTTGGGTCATTACCTATCTCCTAACCAAGTTCTTTATTAATTTTTATTATTCCTTTAGCATTATTTTTTCCTCTATATATATATATATAATTACAACAAATTGTTTCCTATTTATAATCTGAGTTATGTGTTATTTCATATTCCCTTTGTATTTCCCTTTCTCTCTTTTGAAGAGGATGTTTTTTATACCTTCTTATGATTTGGGTTTTCTAAAAAGGAATATTCTAATGTTAAACCATCGATTTATGAGAAATATTTCAATATTTTATAATTAAATTTAATGAATGGGGAATTTAATAAACATACATTTTAAAAGGAAGCAATGTTTAATAGTATATTCAACAAGAAACACAGATTATAAAAAAACTATGATATATTATTATTTAAATATGATGGTTATTACATAGAAACCAACATGGAATAAATTAATATGGTTAACCACATTATGAATATATGTATAAATATTTTATATAATATATTTATTAATAATAAATAAGAATTGTATTTTCAATAAATTAGTTTATGCTTTAAAAATACATTTTATTTAAAAATGGTTTAATTTTTTATTTACTGTATGGGAACTGAAATTAACTTCTACCACTTTTAGAAATCTAAATTTAAAAAATTATCTTTTTATGAAATAATAATATCAACATTACGATATGGTTAAATTTTGTCATTTTTTTAAAAAATTATGATTTTCTAGTGAATGGTAAAAATTACTGATTTACATTGAAAATGTATTTTTATTTCAAGAATTATAAAATATTCATTTTAATTTAAATAAGTTTTAAAATAATATTATTTCTATTATATTATTAATAATTCCATTAAATTCAATGGAATCAAATTTATGGTTAATTTTTGTATATATACACTTTTTTATATAAAAATGAAATTTTCTAAAGAAAAACTCTTTTTATTGGAATTATAGTACTAATATTAAATTAATTGTCCCCAATAACATAAATTTAAGATTAAAAAATGATTCTATATTTTTAATCCTATGTCCAATTTTTTTAATGATTTCCCTTTTATAGTTGGTAATTATATTTAATAACGATAGTAAATAATTACCAACGTAGTAAAGGGTCAATTGACTAATTATAGTAAACAATAATGTGATAAGGTATTATAATTCAACTGACAACTTAAGTTAATTTTGTTGTATGATTATTTTTGTAATAATAATTCAAAATTCTAAAATATTTAATTTTTTATTTTTATTTGACTATGAATTTTATAATATTTAATTGATAGATATAGGCACAAATGTCACATTTCATCTTTTAATGTATATAATATTTTTGACATGTAAAAATACAAATTGTACTTAGTTTTAAATTCTTATTAGAAATTGTGAGTATTTCTTTATCATTGTAGTTTATTTTATATACTTTTTTATGTAATAATTAGCTTAAATTCTCACACAATGTCCACACTTTATTTAATCAATTAATAGAAAAATAAAACAAATGATTTCAAAAATATCCAAAATAATAAAAATTGAATGACTTGTTTTGTCCCATGAATATTAGAGATATATATGATATTTAATGGATGTTATAATATATTATATTCTAATTTCATCTGTGTATTGATATATTTAATTTCATATTAAATGAACACTGTCAAAATGACATTAAAAATATTTTATACAGAATAATATTTTATTAAATGATTTAAAATTAATATAAATATGATATTAATCCAACATAATGGTCATGTAAACCATTTTATATTTATGGGTATTTTTTCTTTTTATTGTAACATTCTTAACCCTTAAATTAACGAAAATTTTAATATTGATCTAATTGTGAAAATGGTTAACGGGTGGGTAAAAAAAATATTTAAGGCTGAAAACATAACCAAAATATGAAGAAATTTTAATTTATGAGAGTTTTAAATTCATAATAATCGTATTTATTCTAATTATATAAATTTATATCCATTTTTAGATTAAAAATTAATTTATATTAATTTGATACTTTTAGAAATTCTAAGATGATCCATCCCCTCACTTATAAAAGGACACCACTTCTCTCATTTCTTTGAACCTCTTTGATCTACCTATATCTTTCATCCCCTACAAAATTAACTTAAAAATATACTTATAAATGTTCTATTGATTATTTAACCTATAAATGATCAACTATAGTCACCTTAATAAGAGATCTAAATAATGTCTCCTTAAGAAGAAGTAATTGTCTTTATCGAATCTTTTACGATTAATTTTTCGATACATACTCATAATGTGTTGCACCAATCCAAAAATAATAACCCTCATATCATAAATATATTGAGATGTTAATATTATTATGGTACCGCCATATTCTATCACATTTCAATTCTATATAAAATGAAAACATCGCACGTGCGTACATAAAACTTATCATTTTTTCTTTACCACTTTACATGGATTTTTATTTAGATATAACTAAGAAATATATATGATATTTATGAAATAAATCTACTTCTCTAATTATAATATTTTATTAACCTTCTTACCATCTTATCTATTAGGAAATGATAACATCGCTCATGTGCACTTTTGGACTACCTCCTCCATGAAATTATGTGATATGTTTTTCATTTACACATTATAGGGATAGTAATATAGATATATTTAATTAATATATTAGATATATATGATATAAAATTGATCCTATAATTTTTAATTATTATTTTCCTTCATTTTGTTAGTTTCATTTAAAAGTGACAAAGTGTTCGTAGATAGGTAGGACCAACCATCTCTATAAATGTTGTAATTAATTTTTTTATCTCTATATTTTATAGATGAATATAAATTAATAAATATATATATTATTTAATATATATGATTAATAACATTCTATAGATCATGGAACAATGATTTATATTCAAGGATATAGAATAACAAATAAAAACATACATGAATAATGATGAGTTAACATCCAAAATAATGATAATAAGAAAATTTTTCTGACAAATTGATGAAAAAATGTTATAAAGGGATCATTTTTGATATTATTTATATGTATATGGTTTTGTTATGTAATTATAATAAATATAAATTTATTATATAAAAGGTTAAAATAACCTTTCGGTAATTTTGAACTTGAGGTTAGGAATTTTGTCTCAATTTCCACTCCATTGAGACATATTTATTATTATGTATGTATTTTTATGTGGTTTATTTACTGCACCTTTGTGGAATCTAAAATTAATCGGTATATTTTCATGATTATTACCGTTTCAATAAAAATTTACTATGTTAAATAGATTCCATTTTTTTCATCCTACTTTTCCTCTCAAAAGTACATTAATCATACAAAGAGATGTTTAAAAGAAAACATAATCATATTTATCTTTTGATCTGGTATATTTTTCAACCATGTCAATATTTATCAAAATTATTTTAATTTTTTATTTATTCAATTTAAATTTAATGTTATCTATGAATTCCGGAAATGATTTAATGGAATCATTCTAAATTATTCTTAAAGGATCATTTTCAACTTTCATTATGAACAAATGAAAGTAAATATTTTTTAAAATATATTATCTTGATGGATTTCCCCCCACCATAACCATTTTATGTTATTTAACATAATATACATATTTCAAAATGTTTGAGAAGGAATTATATATTAATTAATCTTATTTTAATATTTCTCATCCATTCAATTTTATTCTCTAAAATATTATAATTTATTTGGAAACTTATACTTTTGATAAATTAAAGGCCATATTTTATCTCTTATTAATTTTGTGATCATTTAACATTTTCTTGGATTATTCAATTTCTTCAGGTCATTTTTCATTTGACATTAAATTTATCTTAAATATATTTCATGGATTTTATGGGCTCAAATCCATGTGGATAAACCGTTTTCATGTTTTCTAAGACTGAGGTGCCTGGATGAAACTACGGGGGAGTCTATAGTAGTGAGTTTTCTAGATGTTTTATGTATGGAGATCTCATGATGTATACAGTTTTTACAGAATTTTGAAGTGGGTTTCATGTCATTTAATGAATCAAGGAATAAAAATAAATAAAATGAAGAGGAATACACTTTTTTAAGAATCTGAACCTTGAAGATTACATGACATGAATGTGGGTTACACATCATCAAATTCCTCACTAAAATTCTATATTTTATATTTTCAAACAATTGGTTAATTCATAACCCTATAGTTTTAGTGGATATCCAATTCATTCCATGCAACCTGAAAACTTTCTCTTCTATTTTTTATAGATCGCTTCAATGATAAACTTTCATTAGGCTCCATCATTAAAATGTGGTCACCTGAGTTGATCTAAGGTGTTTTACATTTTTTTCTATATGTTCTTCTATTTTTATCTCTTTATTTCATATGTTCTTCTTTCCATGTGATGTTGGATGGTCAAAAATGTTTATAATGGGGTTTCTATAGGTTATTGTTAGTGAGATTGTATTGTATCATCATCATATGGATACATTTCTTATGGAAGGGGTTATTGGAGATTCATTTCATGGTTAATTCCCGTTTGAAGAGAGTTGAGACCCTTTTGAGGGAGGGGATTAATTGCATCTATTTATTTACATGAAATAATAGAGCTTGCATGATTTATCCCCTTTAATGTTAATGTAATTAAACTAATAATTATTTCAACAAGATTAAATAATTTTTATCGATCATATAGTGATGTTGTTACTCTTCCCTGTGATAATTGTTTGGCTCTTGATATGCTAGATATTGTGATATCTATGTCTTGATTGGTTTAGAATGTTCTTCTTTATAGAAATTTGTAATTAATGTAAATCTGAAATTAATTGATAAGAAATAGCCTATAAAATTTAAAGAGGCATGATTAATGAATTATATTGTTGTGATAATTTGAAGATAATCAAATTGTGAGTGCATGATTAATTAAGTTGGTTAACGAACCAGAATCATGTTGATTCTTATAGATAAAGGATTTAAAGGAATGTTAAATTAATTATTTATTTATTTTGTGACAACCTACGAAATCTTTCTACTTAGGTTTCCCATAGTTGGAACATGTGAATAATGAATCAGTTAATTAAAGATGAAATATGAATCAATTGTGTGGTGAATGATAATTACTTATAGGTCATGTGTTTCCCTATTTCTTTTTATGGACAAGTTCACTGTGATATGGTGTTGTGAGAGCTCAATGTGTATGAATACTGGTTGGCTTGCCTTAGGACCAGGAACCTAATTACTATGTTGGTTTCTTACTGATTTTGATGTGATGTGATCCTATATTGGCTATGTTTGGAGGGCTATTTTGACATGGGGTGGGGAGGAACAAATGTGAGGTGAGCCTGGGATGGATGATCCAGGTGAGATATTTTGACATGGGGCGTGGAGGCCCATATGGGACATGAGCCTAGAATGGATGAACATGGAGGGATGTTGTTGTATATTTGGTGGGGATGCCTAGTTTTTATGGTAACAGTTGATTTATGTGCTAGACGGGTGCATCAAAGAAAACATGTGGCATTGGGGAGGATACTGTAGTTTCATTTCAAGTAGTTCTTACATGAAATTAGTTTAGGTGACGAGTTAGTTTCACTTATTATTCACTTTTCTTTAGCATTATTTCCTTTCCTTTTCTTGATTGGCACCATGGAGGATCCTACTGAGTACACCATTATGATGACCCTATGTATATATAAACTATTATTTAGTTAATTTGGAGAAGGTTGGAGAATAGGATTGAAAATACTATCGTAGAGTTCTTAAGTACTGTATGGACTTTTTGGTCACTTCCAACATTACCTTTTCTTTTTGTACCTATAGTTTTCCTTTCATTTATAGTAGATCATATATGAAATTATATATATGTACATTGGCTGTATTTTATATTGTATTCTGAGTAGGATTTGGGGGTGTATGTATTTTCTCTATATTTATCATATTTTATCTTATTGGGTAATGCCTCAAATCTATGTGTTTACTATACCCTTAGTGCCAGCCAGAAACCTAGGGCCTACATGAGGTAGGACTCAGGTGTCACTATCTCTCTTTTCTTATTTCCATCCCATGGGGGTACACCTTATGGGTAAGGGGCCATGACAGAGTGGTATCATATATATGGTTGTGGGATATGATGGAGTTTGGATTTAGACGCATGTGAGGTTTCATGGGTTTATAGGGAAACAATATTAGCTATGATTAGTAATAATTGTAAACATAGGAGACTAGATGAGACATGGGAATTTAGGCCACGACGTGATCTAATTCATAGACTATTATCATACACTGGATACTGAAGGAGGTGATATTGTTTATAGGTTTGAGACATAGGAAAGAATCTTACATCATTCTTCTTTGTGCATGTGTTTGATTGTGTACACCTTGGGATAAGTTAACCTAAAATGAATAAAATAAAACAATTACTTAATGTTAAAGTCTTCTATATCCCAGGTTTAGAAGCACTAATTGTTATTTCATTTACAAGCATGGTGCCTGTTCGACGTCCTCATCAGTTACACCTAAAATATCATTATTAGGTTATGACAGAATATCACCATAGGGTAGAGGTTGTAGACGAAAACACGCGGAGGATGAAGCTCTGAGCATTTTTGCACCAGAGTCCATAGAGGTACGAGTTATATGATTCAAATTCAGTCACCGAAGACTGGTTAGAAAAGGATGAGACAACCTTTAGTTTGATCTGTGATCGGAAGGATCACTAGGTATCATTGTTTATCATGATACTGGGTGGGGTAGTGAGGAATTAATGGTTATTGTTTCTTGGGGATCATAAGAATTCAATAGTCTCGTGTGATTTGTTCCAAGAGAATTTTAGAGTATAGATTCTATCTTTTATTTGGAAGGTGGCCATTCACTAAGAGGTACTTATAGTTTGGCAAGGAATCTCCAATACATGAGAGTTTAAGATCCATTTCAGGAAACTTATATTATATTCCTCAAACCTATTGGTAGATTAAAATCATAGGGAAAGGCATTTTGAGGAGGCCTTGAATCCATAGATCAATCAAATGGTCTCCCTTATTATGCTCAAGAATTATCTCTTGGTTCTTGAAAAGGAAGAGGGCATAGAAACGACATTATCTAGAACTGGATCATCACAAGAGGGTAGTTTTCAGGGTTCTTCACGACGTAGAACTATGGCTCAAGGTTCCCATCTGTTAAAAAGAAGAGTTGTAGATTAGTAGGTGGTAGTTCCCAGCCATCAATATCACATTTCTATAGGGTGTAAGCTCTTAGGACTATGAAAAGGGATTAGATTAATGTTTTTAATATGGATGATGTGGACAAAAATGGTGAGAGTGACCGAAAATTCTAGTTAGTCAGTGTGTTCTAGTTGTTTTGTTTCAAGTACTTTTTCGATGGTAGTTCTAGCTGAGGAAGAAATAGCAGGTTGCTGCAGTTTTGGATCACTGGGGAGTAGATAGGGAATGTTGAGGATAGCCTCTATATGCTCTCCATTCTTATGGAGATGAGTGTGTCCATGGAGGTAGGCGTAGTAGTGTGAGATATGTTTTGGAGCAGGTCATGGTCAGTTTCACGCTTTAGAGTTTCCAGCTCCAGGTGAGATAGACATCACTTAAAGTACCCTTTTCATGTTTTATAACAAGGTTTCTATATTTTTTATCTTACAGTATCAAATTATTTCATATCACCTACCCTTTTCCATGATTTGGGACTTGAGGTAGAGAGTATTCCACTTCCCTTGGCATTTATTGCACCAGTTAAAGGATGAGATTACTTTTTTAATGTATGTTGATACTATGAGATAGTCCTAGGGCAACACCACTCATGGGGATATCTCCTATGTTTACAGATACAACCATATGAAATAATCCTCAACATGGAGTGGTTGTATTCTGTGTAGTCTATCATGGCATGCTTCAGGGGGCATGTTGTGTTCTTCGATTCTGATAGAGATATAGAAGTGGTTATTGGAATTTGAGACCTGTAGATGGATTAGAGTGATGTTACATCCTTATCATCCCAAATTCAAGAGATAATTATAAGTTTATCAGAGTTCATCAGTTGATATATCCCATGTTTGTAAAAGGGTACCATGATGTATTTCAAGAAACATCTTCAGATTTACCCTCAATGAAAGATCGATTTCTAGATTGAAATACATCTAGGCTTTCCACCTATATCGATGTGTTCAAATAGGATGACTGATTCTAAATTAATAGAGCTATATATAAAGATCAATGGTTTGTTCTAGTGTTGTTTTGTTCAGGATAGTGTGTCAATATGAGATAAAACAATTTTGTTTTTAAAGAATGCTAATTGTATTTTTCAATTGTGTATCGATTATCATACCTTGAAAAAAGTGATAGTGAAGAACCACTATCCTCTTCTATAGATTTATTATTTATTCAATCAATTAAAACATGAAAATATGTTCTTGAATATCTATAAACGTCCATGATATCATCAGATTCATTTGACGGATGAGGATATCTCGTAGACTACTTTCCATTATAATAATGGGAATTATGACATTATTGTGAATCCATTTGGTGTGATGTGTAATACATATATGTTCATTGAGATAATGAATTTTGTGTTCCATAAGTTCCTAAATAATTTCATGGGGGTGTTCATCCATGAAATCCTTGTGTAATCTATATACAAGGAGAAGCATGCAGAGCATATGCATGCCTTTTGAGAATTTGTCATTGTGAAAAACTATTTGGGACATTGTCGAAGTGTCAGATTTGGGCCCTAAAATATCACTTCATAGGGATTGATGTATCCCAATAGTGAGTATATGTGGATACATAAATGATAGATTATTTTGTGTCTTGGTAAATCTCTAGGACAATGGAGGAGGTTCGATGATTCCTTTGCCTTATTGGATATTATAGGAGGTTCGTAGATGATTTATATATGGTTGAGACTCCTCTGACAATTCTAACTAGAGAGGATCATGTGTTATTCCGGACTGATCAGTTTCTGGTAGCTTTTGGGTATCTTAAGGAGCATTTGGTAAGTTCTATAGTTCTTTGTCTTCCAATAGAAGGGTTTCAGTTTGATATTTTCAATGATGCTTTACATCTTGGTTGGGCCATGTTTGATGAAATATATATCACTCGTTTCATATGGGTATCATTATTTATGTCCCTGCGAACATAATTATGCCACCAATGATCTCTAGTTTTCATTGGTGGCATATTCTGTAATGTTTTTGAGAGATTACCACATCGAGCAGCAATTTGTGGTCTTCACCAATCATATGAGGCCAAGGAATGTTTTCTCCCAATGTGAATTGAACTAGTGCTGGCATCAGTGGAAGGTGTCCTTTCAAGATTATGATATTAAGATTTAGTATACACCTAGAAATTTCAATGTTGTTGTCAATGCGTTGAGCATGAAGTCATGCCATAATGTGGTGCGTGAATAATGTTATTCCCAGAGGGCAGTGGAAGAAAAATTACAATTTCTTCTAGATATGGGAGAAGATGGGGGGTAGAAGTTATATTTTTCAGTTGGTTGGGATGTCATATCTCATATATTAGGTGGAGGAATCCCAGATGGGAGATCTTTAGGTGGAGTCCTCGAGAGACCGATATGTTTTTTGGAGAGTCTCTTGATGATTGGTGTGAGAATGAAAAACACTGAGTGTTGTCTTAAGGAAGGATATTCGTTCCTTTGCAGATGTGTGAGATGGCCCATAGAGAGTTACGTATATCACTTTTGGTGGTACATCCTAGCATGATGAGGATGTACTGAGCTCTGAGGGGTTTGTTTTGGTGTCCCTGGTTGAAGCGTGTAGTTGTAGACTTTTTGTCTCGATGTTTGGTCGGCCAGATGGTGAAGGATGTGCACCATGTTCCCAATGGGTTTTCTAGCCATTAGATGTTCATTAGTGGAAAATTAGAGGACTTCCCAGTGGAATTTTTTATTATATTACCCAATATATTTGAGGCTATGAAACTATATGGAAGGAAGTGGATTGTTTGAAGAAATTATCCCTCTTTATAGAATTCATGGAGCCAATCTATGTGGAGGTTTTATTAATACAGAATTTGGAGGATGTGGTGAGACTCCATGGAGTCCTTAGGTTGATCATTTCTATTTATGATCCTTATTTTAAATCAAGGGTGTGGAGAGGTATCCATCATTTTCTTATTAATAGATATTTCATAGAACTAGTTTTCATCCACATATGGACAACCATAGAGATTAGACTATAAAAAATCATGAAGACATGTTGTGCTCTTGAGTCCTAGATTTTTGAGGATCATGGATGGGTCACCTAACCTTATAATGATTCTCTTACAAAAATAATTTCACTCCACAATTTATATAGAACCATTTGAACACTTGTATGGACAACCATTCAATTCTCTATTGTTCTAGACTGTGGTCAAATAGTTAGTAATTCTTAGGTCGGAACTGGTACAGAATTCGAAACAGATGGTTATGGAGATTCATGGGAGGATTAAAGTAGTGCGTTATTGATACAAATCATTTTATAATCATAGGAGGAGACCATTAGTGTTCAATGTTCTTGATAACATGTTTCTGAAGTCCTTGTCAGGGGCAGAAAAGGATCACTCATGGAGCTAAGCTTTCTCCAAGATTTGCCAGTCCATTCAAGGTGTTGTCTCATACTGGAGTTGTGGTGCATCATATTGAAATTAATTTATAAATAAGCTATATACATGATGTTTTTTACATTTTAAAGTTCCATAGTTATATTTAAGATGACTCTCACATCATCGATTAGGGTAAGAGATATTTTGATGATGATATGACCTTTGAGGATAAACCTGTAGAGATCCAGGACCTCAATGATAAGGTGGTTCATGGGAATTTTATACCCTTGGATCGTGTCATCAGGAAGAAAATTTTAATGGAGGAGAGTAACTAGAAATGTTAGTCGTAGAAACACACTCAGAACCCTGAGTATTTCGATTTTTATCTATTCTCTTGTAACACTCTTCATTTTGTGGTTTTAGTCCTTTTCCGATTTATGAGAGAGATTCCTCTTATTGCTTGTTGTGGATTACACTATTTTGTGAGTTATCTCCCTCATGAGAGTGTTTAAGAGGTGATTTTGGTTTTTTCATGCTTTCTTTCTGTTCCTTTTATGAAAGGTTGAGTTGTTGTTGTGATAAGAGGAAGGAGAGGTATCTCAGTGGTTGGATGTTTGGACGACCCCTTTTATGTTTCCCACTCTATGGTTGGTTTTGGATTCTCAAGAATGATAATTTTTTTTATATGAATAATATGTAAGGTCCCTAATATATGTGGATCAACCCTTTTGATTTTTTTGAAGACCATGTTTCTCAGAGGACGCTCAAAAGATGTATAGAGTAGTTCGGTTACAAGAATATATAAGTATGGAGATCTCATGATGTGTAAAAGTTTTAAACACACTATATGTGGGTTTCACTATGTGTAATGAGTTTTTTTATGTATAAATTAAATAAACGGGTGACACATTGTTTTTAGAAACTGAAGCCTAAGGATTCCACGACATGAAAGGGTATTGCACATTATCTAATTTCCCACTACAGTGGTGTATTAAGCATTTTCAACCCCTGAAGTTATTCATAATCTTTCCAATGATGAATTTCTCCCTATAATTCTAGGTGACCTAGTGACTCTTACAATGAAATTTTGGTTTTCTCTTTGATGGGAATTGATAAAAGGATTTCCATCTCCGAACCGTGGGATCCCGGGTTGATCCAAGGTGAATTTTTTCTTCCTTTTGCAACATTTATTCCAGTTTGATATCTTTTTCCTCCAATTAATATTTCAATGTGATGTATTATGATATCCCTTATTTTTAAGTGGATTTAATCATGATAATGTGGGTTTGAATGGAATGAAGTATCCTCAGACGGGTGCAGTTCTTGAAAAATATTTGATCGGAGATCCATTATGTGGTTCATTCTCATGAAAATAATGTTGACACCCTTTGGAGACAGTGGATTCATTTCAACCCGTTATTGGAATTTAATTGTATATATAGCATGATTTATCCTCTTTTATGTTAATGGAATTGACATAATAATTATGTGATATGTATTAATGAATCAATATCGATCACATAATGATATTGTTGCTTTGTACTATGAAAATGCTTTACCTCTTGATTTTATAGACGGTGTGATTTCTATGCCTTACGTGGTTTAACATATTGTTCTTGATAGAAATTGGTAAGGACTGTAATGTTGTAATTAATTGATAACTAATTAGATATAAATTTTTTATAGTAATTTTTAATGTATCTAGTTGTTGTAACAATTTAATGATTATCAAATTGATTTAAGAGTGCATGTTTAATTGAATTAGTAAATGAACCTGAAGAAATTTGATCTGTGTTGGTAATGGAATTAGATTCATGATAAATTAATTTTTTAATTAATTTCTAACATATTGTGATAGCTTTATTCTTAGGTTGTGCATAGTGGGAACCTATGAATAATGAATTGGTAAATTCCTGATTGAATAATATCTAGTTCTGTGAAAAAGGATAATGACTTGTAGGTATTCTTTTTATCGATTTATTTTTATGTCCAAGTGCATTATGCATTGGAGATATGAGATATCATTGTATATGAAAGCTAGATACCTTTCCTTAGTGGAAAGATCCCAGTTGCTATGACATTTTCTCGCTGCTAGTGATTTGATTTGAAGATGGGATGAATGATCCTAGAGGTTTGTTGTGACATGGGGTGGGGAGGTCCGATTGTGATGTGATCCTGGGACGGATGAGACTGGAGGGATGCTGTGACATGGGAATTGGAGGCCCGTATGTGATGTGAGCCTGAGATGAATGAACTTAGAGGGTGTTTGTGGTATGTGGGGAAGGGATTCACATTTTTTGTGGAAACAATATAAACTAGTCATGGAAGGATGCATTGTGGGTATGCATGTAGTTTCCAAGAGGACACAATAGTTGAGATAATGGGTTGAGCTTGGGCTTACCCATTTTTATGAAATATGGATTCTTTTTTGAATGAGTTTTTTGTCTAGGGGACGAGTTATTTTTTATTGGTTTTCCTTTCCCAATGCTTGAATATGATGGTTTTGGTTTATATCCTTCCAAAAAAGGTGATGACGCATCGGGTATCCCATGTGATTTCTGTGGTTAGATTCTTGTTGTGGGATGAGTCTGTGCTCCTGCTAAAGGTGCCGAGGACTTGACGGGTATTTTATCTGCTCACCGTGTTTAGAACCCTATTATTGGAAACTTATAATTTTTTCCAAGAATAATTGGAAATATAAAAAATGATAATCTTATTAATAATATAATAAAAATTTAACCTAGGTGTATGGATATTATTAGGTTGCAATGCTGAGGTTACAATTATAAGACATTATGGAATATGTTTTCTTATACCTAAAGGGAATGTAACATTGTTGTGATTCTAATTTAATGAAATGTTGAAAATGATAATAGTTAATAAACTGTAATTAATTAATTAATGTAAAATGTAACTAATTAAAATAAATTAGATAATTTAAAATAGGTATTTAAATTGTTGTGTGCTTATAGGATATCTATTCTAAGTAGTGGTAGTCGGGTTCCTGGGATAGGTAAGCTAATGTTGAGTCTGATACTAGGTTTTCTCCATAATGTGGTTGTGAGATGTATTATATCATATAATATTTGTGATTGTATATGCTAATATACATTATCGATTAGGTAAAATGACACCTTGAGAAATCTTATCCATGTGGGGTGTTTTCCCAAACATCATGGTGGGAGGATGGATGAATGAATACATCCATTAAACCCACTCTCTTCTCTTTATAGTTACATGTTCTGGTATGAATGGTAGTTAGTTTTCTGAATATATGTGTGTAGAGGGATGTAATGGCATGTTGTTATTTCACACACATTTCATCTGGATATAGTTTCATATGGACTATTATAGTTGTAACATGTATATTATGGGATGGATTTATGGTCATTTCTCAGTGTATGGCCAGAGATGTCATGAGGAATAATACTAGATGTATGATAGATGTTATATAGGTGGTGTCAGATCCCAACAACAACATTGTTACTTTTTGTTATGAGGATGTGGTGGTGTGTTGCACAAGGTGCATGTTTTGGTGCTTATCCCAGGTGTATGTGGAATAACATTTTGGAGATAGATGCTCAGAATGTGTGATGCTAGGGTAGAGCAGAAAACCAGTTGGGAAGTAGTAGAATGGTACCCTTGATATTCCTTACTAAATTATATTATATTGTATGAAATCATTGATGATTGTAACCATGGTGAGATTGGGAACATAGAATACCTATTTAGTTGATGATTTAGTTTCACTTATTGTTTATTGTCCTTTATCATGATTTTTATACATTTTCATGGGAGGTTATAAGGAGGATTTTACAGATTATACGGTTATACTCACCCGACTTATATATAAATTTCTTTTCATTTTGGTTGAATAAGGATGGAGATCCGGCTGGATACTACAAACTTATGGGTTTTTAGGATCTTTTTGGGCTTCATGGTCACTTTCATCATTACAATTTCCTTTAGTACTTTAATTTTTCCTTTAAGTGGTAGTATTTATTCCAGGAAATTACATCTGTGTACTTGATTTTATCTTATATTTTAGTTTTAGGAGGATTTTGTTGGTGTTTGTATTACCTCTCTCTTTCCCATGTGTTCTCATAGAGGGAAATTCCTCACATCTGTGTGTTTATTGTACCCTTGTTTCTAGTCGCTAACCTGAGGCCTAATCAAGGTGGGACTCAAGTTTCACTATCTATATTCACCCATTATTCTCCTAGGAGGGGTATAATTTTTGGGGAGGGGTCATGGCATGGATATTATTTTTTTCAACCATATATCATTTATATATACAATAATATACTATTTATGTTTTTTTACTATGAAAAATATTGATAAAAATTTGTACATTACTCGATATATGTGTTTTTTGATAAGGTATATTTTTGATGAATTTAATTGATAATTCAATATGTGATAAATAAATTGGAAATATAGTGAAGATATGGCCTCAGTAATAGATATCCAATCGATGCATCAGTATATCAAATGAGACAAATCAATAGGGAAAATAAAATAGGTTCAGGGTGGATGTCTACTAATATTTTAAAAATTCTTGGATCAAGGATTTAATGGTATATGTATCATGATGTATGGGAACATGAAGTCCAACATTAATAATTTACTTCATTGAGAATTTATTTATTATTATCAATGAGATTATTTTGTTAATATCATCTATAGATACATTAATTATATTTATTAGATTTAATGAAATGTGTTTACGGGTTTTTATCTTTCCATATTGATTATGACTTATTTAATAATGATGGAATTAATTTTATATTACCATTACTAGGAATCTTATCTGACTTGTTTGGTTTTCTTTTCCCTTAGATATAAAGGTAGATATAATGAATAATGTCAATGATTTTGGGATTATTTATTAGGCTATGTATTTTATATTTCTAATGTAATATGAGAACTAGTTATGTATATAGTTATTAAATAATCCTAAACGGATCAATCTTACCGGATGATACACCTTGTATATTGTACCATTGTAAAAGAAAACATTGACTCTAGGTTACTGGAGTTGGGGTGTTAAATCAAATGTTCCCCATTAAACCTAGGTGTGATCCCCTATCTGTGTATCAATATTTTTTATCTATTGATGAGGTGTAGATTAGTATACTACGTATACCAAATGAACCATCTCAGACCCTTCATAATTCAATATGGGATGTCCCATCGAGTATAATCTATTCAATGTGTTCCGTCAGTTTTACTGTGATCTGATGAGAGAGTTGTCATGGAATACAGTGTTCATGGATCCATAAGAAGAATACCTATGATGGTAGTGAGGACATTCCTCATATTGAATATTTGATTCTTCTTAATGAATATCTTGGTTATCTTGTTTATCCTCCTTGGGATTTCAATTAGAGATAACTCCCTTTTTAATTTTTTTTCATGATTATTTTGGGATACCCACTGGGTATGTTTATAGAAACCCAAGAATATATATTTCCCATATGAGTATTGTTTTATACAGAAGCCCTTCCATTTGATAGAGTCTAAACATGAACCAAACAAGGTGGATCATAGTAGTATTCAGTTGTAGTTCTTATTTTTGGCTATGGGAAGATCCATGAGCTAATTTGACGAGGTAGTTCTTCATTATATTAAGTGAGAGTATTTTATAGTATAAGTGGGATAATATTTGGGCTTGTTTTTATTTCTATATTTTTTTTTAAAAAAATTTTATGTGGGATTATTTTGGTTCATGCATTCATTAAAGTCTTTCCGGTAATATTTTTTCCTACATTACATAGTGGATAATGTCATGTTTGTGTGTGTGTGTGTGTAGGTATCATAGGATTTAGACTCCCATGTTTGGGATATGTCTACATGTTCTAGTTTCTAGACCATATCCTACCAATGGTGGGATTCAGTCATTACTCTAAATACACTAAAATCTAGGAAATCCCCAGTGATACAGGTGATGAAATTATTCATAAATCCCCAATTAAAATCTCTAATCCCAAACACCCATGTTAAATTAAGTCCCAATATGATGAAGATTCGACCGTACATTACCCTTAAACTACATATTGATATATAATAATCTTATCATATATGTACCAATAATTTCAAAATAATATATGGGTTTTAATGCAATGTATAATGAACCGACTCAAGTCATCCTCCAATGTCAATAGAATCATTTCACCATATATCCTGAAGTGTGTTCCAAATCAGCAATAGATGAAGAAAATCACATAGCATATTAAATATAACCATTCATATGTATTTCAACTTCTAAAAAAAATTAATCACAAATATGTTTATTTTAGATCAAACATTATTTATTATGATGTTGGAATCATTAGTTAAACATAATAATTTAGATTCCAAATGAAAACTAATAAAACAATGATTTTAAATATTAAGAATCATAAAACTCTCTTGAAGAGATTACGAATAAAATATAACAAACATTATAAAATATTAATAATCCATATTAAGAAGATAAAAGGATAATAATGGTTGATGGGGATAATATATAAAATTTATCTACTAGTCTAGATTTTCCAAAGTTTTATCCGAGATATCACTGTGTGACATGATTTCACCAGCATCTATAAATATCCACTAGCTTCCCAAAGGACTGCATATATGAAACCAACATGGGAATAAATATGTGTAAAAATTTATGAAAAATTTAAACTATATACACTATATCTTTATTATAAATGCTATGAGAAAATTTTTTTTATGATTCAACCTATAGTTTATATAATTCCATTTATAAAATAAGTTAAAAGTACTTTTATTATTACTAAGATTAGAAAAAAAAAATTTAAAATTTTATATATTTGAAAATAAGAAACACGAGTATGGTTCTTAATTATTTTTATGACAAAAAATTTGTATAAAATACTTTGTATATTCATGTTCCTCTTGTAGAAAATAGTTTATAAAAAGGAAATGTGAACGGGTCAGAGATATGTCTTGAGTGTTTTAATATGGGAAAACATGACCATTGAAATAAACCACTCATTTGTTCAGAAAATCTATTAATAGTTTTTTTAGTATGACTAAAGTAAATAAAGACACTATAAAAAATATCCAAGGAATTTTTTTTATAAATACTGATATGTAAAGAAATATTTGACATTAAAATCAAAATAAAACATATGTTATTTTATTTCATCATAAACATTAATAAACAAGAAAATTAATTATCCCATATATCAAATAATATTTACATGAAAAATAACACAAAATACTCATTACGGTATACAACCATAAGAAATAATGGGAAATTACAAGGATGTAACTATTCTAAACAAAATAATAGCTCATTTTGTATTCCTTCCAATATTTTTATCCTTTATTTCTCTCAAAAAACAATATCATATGAACATTCCATAGTGATGTAATAAAATAAACTCAAGGTTTTTGGAAAATTCATAATACGGACTTTTATATTTACCATATCTCTATTTTTCACATATATTACTAAGGATTTTAATGATATTTATAAATGAGTAGAGAAAAAAATTAAAATACAACATTATATTATATAATGAATTATAGTTAAATAACACATTTCACCCTAGTTCAACCTTTAAAAAAAACCCTATAAACAACGATATTCGCTAATAATACATTTTCATAACATTGTTTCCATATTCAAATAGTTCAAAACCATAATGGAATTACATTTAACTGTATTATATAACATAGTAAAAATACTACATTTACCTCGAATAAGGACCATGAATTTATAAAAGGAATTTAATCTATAAAAAAAATTTCAATATTATTCAAGAAGTATAACATCATTAAAATAAACCATGGAAATAACAAAAAACATTCATGTAACAAATAAAATAAATCATGTCCTAATAAAAATTAATAAAACATATCACTAAACAAATTACATAAACCTTGATCACCTTTAATAAATGAATAAAAAACATTAATCATGGAAATAATGTTTTGCGAACATAGAACCTAGGATTATAAATTATAGTATACTACTAGTATAAATTAGTATAATTTGGATGGATAAACAATAAAAAAACATATGATTTTTGTTTGTATTAGAGAACACAACTGTTTTATCAATAAATTACAATAGTGGTAGAGATTCAGTTGGAGGGGCCACCAGAACATGTCATTTGAAATGGGTAAAATGGTGGTATATTAAAATAAAAACATAAAAATACCATTTATTGGAAAATATTTCTTCCATAAATTTTACTAAACTATGTAGGAACCATTTGTCTACAACTAGAATTGAGTTAATTTGGGCTACCAATATTACATGAACAATTTGGAAACCCCAGATAAAATAATTTGGAATAAAAAATGTTTCGAATTTTATATATTTTTATCAAAAAGTACAAGAAATTCCTAAAAATATTTAATATAATAAATACATACAAATTATAGTTAAAATGGGGTGTCATCAATGTTTTTTTAAATTTTGGGGTCAAAGCCTCATTTATTATTAATGCAAAGAAAATACCACTTTAACTGGGTAGAAGGAGACCCATTACATAGCCCAAAGGCCAAGTGGGAATTTTAGCCCATTACATGGCTCGTAGGCCATTTTTTTCTAAAGCCCATTCAATGAATAGTCTTCTACAGTACCCATGCTTCTACATTACTTCTACAGTACCCGCCACTACTACAGTACTCTGCCACCGCTACATTGATCTGCCATCGCTACAGTGCCTGTCATTGCTTCAGTGATGCCACTACTACAGTACACTACAGTATGTCTACAATACCTCCACCCAATGGGTTTTGAACCCCCCCCCCATTTTTCTTGTAGAATTATGGGGTTCTTACTAGTAAGCCAAACCCCAACTACAAAATGTGTTATTGGGTAACAAGGTATTGGGCTGGCCTACCCACCTGCGCACCGCACGTCTCGAGCAAGGTCCAAGGTGGCCAACCCTTGGGCTTAGGCCAGTTCCCAATGGTTTGGAGGGCCCCAGAAGTGGTTTTCTATCATATAGTTCATGTTTCCTTGCGAGGACTTGAATTCGGAACCTTGGGGTCAGGATGCCACCACCTTTAACCAACTCACCAGTGCCCCATCAGTGAGGGACTCTTTTATGAAAAATCATGATACAAACCTATATATTACAAGATGTCATCAATGTGATATCTTGTAATATATGGTTTTGTATCTTGACTTATCATAAATGTTTCCCTCATTGACCTCTTTTCAAAATCAACATTCTTGATTTTAGACTTTTTTTAGTGTATTGAGACATGGAAAGTGGTTGTGTAAGCCCTATGAATTACTCAATATGAATTTATTTTTTAATTAATTTCTTATTCTTATTTATTAATAAAATCCTCAAAATTCATCTTGAACAGTAATATATAATTAATTAACCTCAATAATTATTCTGTATCACATCCTAAAATGTTTGTTTAAATCCTATATTAATTCTCTTGATATTTAATTCCATATGAAGATATCAACATCATAAAATTAATTTAATAAAATAGACACATTAGTTTTCCCTTTTATCATGTTGATATTTTGAAATATTCATGTTATCAATGTAAATTTTGGATCTTATAATTTAATCATACATATCCATTTCACCTTTTGAATTTTTCCTTCAATATCATGAACTCATCCTCAGAAATATACCTAGTTTAATATTGGGATACTAAATATGAATACATGTACATAGAATGCAACATATTTGTGAAAATCATATTATTGTCTCCATAGATTTCACTTTTTAATAGCTTTACATGGGAATATTATATTCTTGTACCACCTTCCAGTATAACTCAATCTTATTCCACACTTCCGCAACTACTACTAAATATTCTATATTATAGAAATTCATTCATAAACATTAAATTTTAAAAAAAATATACTTAATATTGTACATCTAACATTCAACATCATATAAAACATTCATCCTAAAAATAACTATATGTAATGTTTAGACAATCACATTTGATAGAATTATCATGATCACAAAACTCTTGCCAAAAATTCATATTCATACTATTTCTTATACTTCTGGAAAAAACTATATCAACATGGTTTCTTCCCATTTTATTTTTCCCATTATCGATTTTAAAAATTTTATTCAAACATATGAATTATTATATTTATCAAACATTGAGCCTATTAAATATTATATGTGAAATTAATAAAAAAAATATTTTGAAATGATCCTTTTAAAATTATAAATCATAATATTTCTTCTAAATAATTCACATTTTTACCATATTGTAATTCAAAATTCATTCCTCATAGAACATATATAATATTCCAAATTTTACTAATTATCTTAACTTATTATTGAACCAGTTAATTTTTATTATCCTTGGTTCTACAAGTCATATTTATTTTTTGATACTCTGAGATCTTCATCACATTCTAGAATATTTCTGTATCATACATTGCACTTTTTTATGTTATCCTAACACACTTATTCCCACATCAAAAAGGATTGTATGTAATTTTTTTCTTATAGATAATACTTCTTGAATGTATAATGTTTCAATTTCACTTATAAATATATATTGTTTCACATAAATATAAATTTTTGTTATTAAAAAATTAATAATTATCATAAATATTAGTAATATCATATAGAATATTATTCATTTATCGAATATATGAACATGTAATTTATTCTTAATATTACTAGTTAAGTAGTCAAAACATACATGTAATATAATTCCATATATCCTAATTCATCAAATAAAATATTATTCCCTTTATAAATATTCTTTTCTATTAAAATAATAGATCTCCAATAAATGAATCGTTCCAAAGAAACATATATAATTATAGAAAACATTTGAAATAAAATATATATCTAAAAGTGATGTAAACAAAAATTTCTCATTTATATTTAATAATTCATTTATGATGGGGTTCTTTAAAATCCTCATTTATTTTGTTCTTCATCAACAAAAATTATATATAAATGAACTTACTATTAACATAATGGCTTGGGCACAACACACTCGTTCCCCAAGCTAGTTGGTCACATGACCATAGGTGTGTCTCCCAATATGCCAGAGGATGCCAACTAATATAGAGGGTCAAATATCGATCATTGGGAGAATTATAACCTCTTATTTAGAGAATTAAACTAACATAAAAATAAATAAGAAATAACTAAATGATATAACTGTAACCAGAATGATACCAATATCACATGATGAACAAATAGGAATATAATATCAAAACTAAATAGTAGATATTCTATGCCAATGAATGTGTTATGTTTCAAAATGAATACTCAAAAATAAAAGACACTGACAACTCCAATGTGGGTTCGGAACCATGTCAGGTGCCTTCATCTGTGATCCATCTCAACTCATCCATCTAAAAAACAACCTTTTCCCTTGGCCTATCATGAAACCATGAATCCAATTTGGGCACTGATTAGACAGCCTGTGTAGGGTGTGAGTATTAGTCAGTAGGCCACCACCAAAAATACCTATAATAATATCATGTTAAATAGTATTTGATTTTGTATAAAATATAAAAAAATAAATAAAGTAAACAGTTTACGTTTATTACATTAAATTTATATAACCACATAACCCTAAATTTTGTGAGGACATTCGAACTCTCAATACCTATTTTGACCAATGACTAAGTATAATCTATCTATAAGAGATATCAAACATCTAAATTCAATCTTCCTTTCATTATATCAAAATAAAAACGTATGGAATGGTTACCATTCATCATCTCAATATCACATATGAATTCTCTTTTTACAATTCATCATTTCAACATCACATTCGAATTCCATTAATACCATTCATCATTTAAATATCATATTTGAATTCAATTTTTACCATCCATCATTTCAATATCACATATGAATGCCATTTTTACAATTCATCATTTCAATATCACGTATGAATGCCATTGTTACCATTCAACATTTCAATATAACCTATGAATGTCATTGTTACCATTAATTACCTCAATTCTCTTATAAATTCCATTATTATAATTAATAATATTGATTCACACATGAATTACATCGTTACCATTAATCATTTCAATTAAAATATGAATACAACTATTACTATTCATCATTTCAATTCACACCTGAATTCTATTGTTACAATTAATCATTTCAATTCGGATATGAATGAAATTATAAACACCTATCTTTTAAATTAACACATGAATTACTTTATTAATATTCATCATTTCAATTAACATGTATCATAATAACACATTAATTAATTAACCCCTTAGTTAAGCACTTTCATCAATTAAATACTCATATCATCACATTGATTAATACTAAAAACAACTGATCAAATATATATCATTAATAAACTAAAAAACTAATTAATCGCATCAATATACATTATGAATTCCACAATTAATTAGTCACATAAATTTCAATAATTAATTTAACAATTAATTAATCAGCCTAACCATATTAGTTAATTCAATAATTAATTAATCACGTCAAATAATTTTTAATCATGACAATATCCATTAATTAATTCAAAAATTAATTACTCTAAGTCAACATTTTCCATACAAAAACAATTAATAAAACAATTAAATATTAAATTTCAATAATATCAATATATGCATAATTAATTCAATAATTAATTATTCCAATTGAACGACACTAATATTCTTAATTTCACAATTTCGTCAAATAATTAATTCACCAAATTAATTAATTCAATCTTTGAAACTCATTTTTTAATCATCTAATAGAAATTGTAACATTAAATAAATCTTAATCAGATTAATACATTATAGCATTAGAAAAATAGACCACCTACCTCAGGATTGGTGATAAACTCTCACCAATGGGAATCCCAAATTTGACTGGAATAACAATGAATAAAAAGATCTTGATTAAATTCTTATATCCATGTCTTAAATGGATTAGGATATAAAAATAATAGATATACATATAGTTCCCACAATAGATAATCATCCCTCTTTTATCTGGGAAGTGGATTAAGAGAGGAATAGTGAGAGATCTAACTGGGAATAAACCACATACCCAGGATGATGAAGATCCTCTATCCCCCCTTCGATTCTCCAAGAAAGAATGATGGGTGCTTATGAATTTTTTCGAGAAGCACAAAAAACAATAGGAATATTATATTTCCCTATTGGGGTTGAGTATGGGTTAAAATAGGTTTATGTTATCTTAAAAAATAATTTTTGGAATAAATAAAAACATCTACCCAATTTTCTAAGCAGGGGAGGATGTTTTATCATACCTATAAAACATAAAATTGTGCCTTTTATGGTGGGGGTGGGTGGTGGACAATTTCTAAAAATTGGGAAAATTCAAAAAAACGTGTTCCAACTATACGAATCCACTCTTTTTTGGATCAAATGGTTTGCAGGGCTGGGGTGCATAGTAATGGAAAGTCATGCACTGACCACTCACTACCATTTTTCTTCTATCATCCAAAAAATTTATACCAAAAACTTCCAATATCTAAAACTCAAATGAAATGTAATAAAAAACAGGAAAAAAATCCTTTTAAATGAACCCATGACATCTCCAAAAAAGGTTGGGGTTTTATATAACTATTTAACATACTTATTGTAGAGTATTACTATATTAGTTACATATAGAGTACAAATAAAAAAATCATCATATAAATCAATTGGTATCTTCATTAAAAAATATATTTAAAACTTACAAAACAATGTCAAACTATCCCCCAACACCATCAAACAATTTCCGAATGTTCTTACAAAATTTGGAAGACCTCATTTGATCTGAATCATAATTTTATTATTATAATAATTGATAAAATATATAATAAAATTCTTTAAAATATATTTCAAAATTAGTTCATTATCAATGAAAAATCCACCCATTTTACTCATACACCACCTAGATTATAAAACACTCCACAAACACCTTCTTAGTTACAATAGGAACTATAAAATTTAAAATTTATTATATTTTTATGTTGGTATGATTTAATATTTTTGATTATGAATTGATCAATGTGGTTTTTATATCACCAATGGATGTTTGTACACATGTTTTGATTAATTGGTAGAATTTAAAAAATTTATTAATTTTTTTGGGTAAACGGAATTTTTTATAATAATGTTTTATAAGAGTCTTGTTACCTTGAGGGATTATGTCGGGAACCCAATGTTATTCCTAGATTTAGTAATGGAATTGAATGATCACCCAGTACTAAGTGGCTTTATAATAAGTAACTTGTGGTTAGCTAGAAATTATTTTTTATATTTTCATAATTAAATATTTTTAAAAAATAATTATAATAATCCCCTATTATTTTATAACCAAAAACCATCCAATACCATACCCACCATACCCCCTTTCTTGCCTCTACAAACAAATCTTGACACTCCATTCAAAAACAGATCATGAAATCATCTACGATGGTGGGATTCTTAGAGTGATGATCATATATGCCTTATATTTTCATCCATGACTTTAGATACTATTCTATATGATAGAAGAAGCTATTTAATTGGACTTAGTTATCAGAATTATTAAGAAATACCATATCTATTAACTCAAATGAGTCATATGATGAACATAAATTTGATACTAAGAAATGTATCTCTTGTATTTATGCCCATTTTATCCAAATGCATAAGGGTCTGGGATTATAACATAATGCTAAAACCAGATAATTTTTTAATTAACATTTATGATATATTATGGAATTTAATATGAAAATCAGTTAATTTTCATATGCTTTTTAACTTTTAAGGTCTCTAGAATTTATTTTGAAAATAGTCTAAACTCCTAGTTTCTCTATTATCTTTTAGTGTTCGCAAAAACAGGTAATAAAATAAAAATGGTCTGGGATTAACAATATTTTCATGATTAATTAATATCAAATTCAGAATGTTTATTTGTGTTTTATCGAGTTATTTGTTAGCATTTGGATTTGTTTGTGGAATAGTGTAACTATAGTATATTGACCTTGAAATACCATAGGATTGGATTTAATTTTTTAAATATGGTTAGTGAGTCATGAACAACCACTTTTATAGAGAATACCATTTTAATGGGTTTTAAATGATGGTTTAATGGGTCGGTAAGGATCAGAATTGGTCTTCGAGGTACATAAATGTTAAATGTGAGTATATATTTCCATCTTTCATGAAGACCTTTTGAACAAGAAAGTGGGTATACTAAATCATTGCCTTTATTTTGATGTCCTACATCGAATTCGTTTTATTCTTGTTTATACTAGCTATAGAGAAGTTATGGCTTTGATTATGTGTTATGTCATTCCTCATATTGAATTAATGGTTTGGTTTGTGGGGGGGTAGGAGGATCCTATTTACTCTATGTGATATAATTTGAGATTTATGATATAGTAGAATGTTAATATGTCTTATATGATACCATATAGAAAAATTTTCATCTGACGTGGTTATAGAGGAATAGTTCATACAAGATTTATTGGTTAATTATGGTACACAATGTTATCACGAACTATTAGATTCTATATTTTTCTTGTGGTATATCTTTGGTAATGGAGTAAATTTATATGGTAGAGTTATGTAATAGAATTTATGATTTGATACACATTGTTTTTGTATTGTTCCTTATAGGCCGGTATGAGTTTTCTATATACATGGTGTTATAGTTAGGGATATATCTAATTTTCATTCATTATTTAATCCTACACTTTTTATATTGAGTGTTAATGTGGTAATGGTTCCATTCCAATTATGGAATTTAGGATGAGGAAACATAGTTATTACAAGGAATAACTCTCAATTATTATATATGGGTTGGGTTATATTATTATCCTTCCAATGCTTATGGAACCCATTTACATTATTTATAAGCAGGAGGTCTGGTACAAATCAGTGGTACCTTATTGTGCAAATATTTATATTAGAGTTGGTTCCTAGAACCATGTTTAGGGTACTTTATGATTACCTATATTCATAGTTATAAATATTGATAAATTAATTATCACATCGTTATTGTTCTATTATTTTACATGGCTTGTCATGATGTCTTAAGAGTAGTTATCACACTGAAAGACCATAATAGTTTCCCACAATGATGGGAACCCAAAAGTTCCATGACAGTATTCTAAAATATATGTTCAATAACTAAATGAATTAATTTAAGGTACAAAACAATTATATAATGTTAGGGGTAAATAATTATAGTACATTGAGGAACCTTCTCATGGTTTATGACCTTGGAAATTTTCAGTGTATGCTATTATGAGAACGTGACACACCAAAAAGAAATCTACATTTATATGTTTCATTGGATATTGCAATATTTGGATGTTTGTATTTCCCCTTTTACATAATGTTATAAATGGATATTATGAGTAACATACATTTATCTATTAATGAAATCTATGATGATATATTTTCATGATGAAATATGATACCATGTGTGCATCATGATTAGTATTTCAATAATGAATAATGTGATAAATTAATTGTCTCTTATGTTATTTAACATAAGTAGATTTCTTAGGACATTTTATGGAAGTGATACAACCCATGTATCAATGGAAATAATATTCCATGGCCATGTTCAATTCTGAAAAAGTCAAAGAAAGTGACATCAAGCACATGGGTTGATGGAACCATCATGAAACCCACATGATTCAATATATCAAAATATTGAGATTATATTACATAGGATATATATATATGAGTTTTTATGTTCTTGTGACATTAAATTCATTATCTATGAATGACTTGTTGTGTTGTTAGATAAAACCCATGGAGTTTTGGAAACATGTCTTAATTCCACCAAGAAAGTGGCTTATAGGGTCACACACTATGTGTATTTGGAATCTTAGTTAAATACTATTATTTTACCTGTTGGATAAATATTATTCCCACATTTGGTTTAAAAATAATTCATGTTTCCTTGATTTTATATAAAATGCCACTAGTTATATGAGAGAATATTTTATTATAAGAATATTTAATAAATATATTTATTATATTTAGTAAATATAATTTTTATTTATTTATATATGGATAATGTTGTTATATTTATTTAATAATTAAATTTATATTATTCATGAACTAATATATATTTTGGAGGATTAGAAACAATTTTTAATGGTTTAGTGTGGAATAATTTATATTTAATATTATTTTAATAAATAAATATTTATTCAATTATAGATTTTTTGAACATGTCAAGAAAAAATAGTATTATTATTATTATATACATGGGTTTTTGTAAGTATTAGAAAAATATTAAGGGTACATGTGTAATTAAAATTATCTATCCCAAGTAGTATTTAAATATATTTATATTATTTCTTACAATTTCTATAGTTGTTTTTTTTGTGAACAAAAACATCAGATTTCTCTCAAATCCCTATAGACAATCCTCTTGGAGAATTCTATCATGTAAGGAAAATGACCTTCCTCCACAACCACACTCAATTGTATAGTGATTAAAGAAAACCCTTCATAAATTGATTGTTTAGGTGTTTAATGATGAAAAATAAAAGTGTTGGAATCTATCGTACTAGCACCTGAAGAATCCTACAACGATGTTCAATGGTTATTAGAGAAAAATTGCATCACATCTAGAGGGAATGCATACTTTATTCATACAATGAAACTATAGTAAAATTTAGATACATTTCCAGATTCATGAATAAATAAATAATTCATCCTAATAATATTCTTTAATTTCTTATAAATAATTATAAATCATTATGTGATGATCCTATGTTTTGTTTCCTGAATTATCTTATCAAGTAATATTAGAATGAATTTTAATGGGCATGTTTTTTTTCCATGGTTATATATCTCAGATTAATCATCGATTTTGAAAAAATGTCCACTTGGGGATACCACATGTATAAATTTTTTTAACCTATATTACTCATGTTGTATTAGATCGGTGTCATAGTTATTTCTATTTATTTAATGATAATCTATTGATTTTTACATTTATTTTTATTTATTAAATTATAGTTTAATTGGTCAATAATATGATCCATGAGATCTAATTATCCTCTTCATTCTCTCAAATGTAATCAAAATCAATTAATTTTATAAATGAAGTGAATTCAAAGAATTAATCCGGAGGTATCAATGATTCTATCTCGATAACACAATATTACATGTTTTATAGCTCGTTGGTACATGTCATTTACCTATGTTTAATTCAACAAAATTATTCATGAATTAATATATAATTAATTAAATATATGTGTATTTATTACAAATAGTGGGTATTTAAATACACCATGTGTTCTCTAGCGAAACTCAAACATTGTTATTCAGGATATATGATAGGTAACATTTATATAAGATGGGTAACATTCATAAATGATGGGTTATCCTTTTTCCCAATTTGTGATGTGTATTTCCTTAATCATCTTTCATGACTGGTGACCATATAATTTAGATATTACACAATGTGTAGACCATGTTCATGCCTTGTACTCCATTAGTTTTTTTTCATGATTACACATAGAGTACCTAGTCGTGTACCTTCGATAAACGGTAAGAGATACACATATTGCATAGTTATATTGTAAACTCTAATTATATTACCAAATTATACAGAATCAAAAATTAATTTATTATACTGATTAAAATTTTCAAAATGTGTTTTATATGTCCCTTATTTTATACTATACAATCCATGTGATGGTTTATATATATATATATATATTAAATTTATAATTAATTTCAATGTATTGTTTTAAACTGATTGTCTTGTATAAGTCATAATATATTCATTAATTTACTTGCATTGAAACAAAATATTTTTTAGAAATAACAAGTTTTTCATGTGTAAGTTATTTGAATAATTAAATTCCAAAAAATCATGGGATATGTCATGTATTATACATGTCACATGAGAAAATAGTATAAAAATCAAATACACATTGGGTAGTTTAGACGATTACTCACTGTGTTTCATCTATGGTACAAGTTTTGTGCATAATAAATTTTAAACAATTTCATTTGATTTGAATAATATTATGATGGATTAGAATCTCTAGTATATTAATATAATAATTATGATAATATAATTTAATAATTAATGAATAAAATTAATTTATTTTAGTGTGATTTATATTAAATAAGACTTATTGGAATTCAATTATTTTTATTAAATGAATAATTTATTGTATGTATGTGGAATTTCATGTGTATTGAAAATAATATTTGATTTAATTGGTTTATATTTAATTTTTTATTCAATTAAATTTATGGCTAGAACATTATCCATCCTCTAATTATGAATGGTCTTGTGCGACCAGTGTGTTATTTAATATTAACCCCATAACCAATCCTTTGATTCTCATAACCTATGTGTATGTAAAAGAATATTTAATGGATAGAGCAAACAAATTAGTGGATGTGGTTTATGTTTGGAGAAGAGGTGAGACCAATATAATGTGTACATATGTTGATAATTGGGATGATACAACATAAACCAAGTAATGATTCAATTTCTTTTCATCCTAAGACGATTTCTTGTTTATCATTACCTTGATAAAATAACCATTAGTAAAATTTCATCATTATATATCTTTATTATTTAATTTCATTAATGTTTTAGGGATAATTTCATAATGGTTTTTTATCACATAAATTATAAAATTAAAAAGCATGTAAGATAGGATTAAAAGAGAAAAGATTGTATAAAATCATTATCTAAGATATCATTAATTACTTAAGTAAATCCAATTATTTTTAAAAATATCATCACAAAGATAAAATGGGAAATTATTAAATAAAAATAAAAGTTCCTCCATTATATTAATATTTATATACATATTAAAGTGGTATAGACTTCCACTAAAAAATATAAAACTAAACATTAGTTTATGGTTGATGACTGACCCATTTTGGGGTTCATTCAATTGTGGGGGAATTCTATTATGAAATTTCATGATAACTTAATACAATTCACATCAATGGTTTTCTTCCAAATTAGTACATGATGTAACTAAGAGGTAAAGGATAATGAAATACAATTGAAGGATTTTAGGATTGGTTAGTCCACTCAATATACCACGGAATTATGATTTAATGCATTTGGAAATTTAAATTGACACATAGAACTTTTGAAATATATTATTAAGCCCTAGTATGTGTTATAATAATGAGAATATAGTAATTTTATACTAAAAATATTCTAGTCTTTATTGTAGAAACAAAAATACATGTTTCTTCAAACATATCACTGTGATCCATATTTGATAAGGATAAACTTCTAACTATAAGTAATTTCCATGAATGGAAAAGGCACTCATATTTTATTTTACACCATGAAATGAAATTATATGTTCTAAAAATCCTTATTAATGAAGCAATAGGACAAAAGGATAGTGGGGAATGAATTTAATATAGAAGAGAAATTTTTGGACGATGCCAAAGATTCCCAATGTTTAATGTTATCTTCTATGACCAATAGAATACTAACTAAACATGAGTAAATGAATTTATATAGCATGATGTCTTATATGTTTTATCTATATCAATATAATGTGATTAAAGTGTGATTAGATATATCTAATGAACTTTTTACACATATGATTAGAGATTTTGTTCCATCCTATCCTCATTTAGCCAATATAAATGGCAACATTTAATTCCCGTAAATCGTAGTCATTACACTCCCAAATGAGTTCCGAACATACTCTTCCTCTCCACACTACCCAAATACTTATATTTGTTTGTTAATCATAACACAAACAATAATGATATTATTATTTTATAACATCATATTCTCATTAACCAACATGAAAATGACATGGGTAATTACAAAAATATTGTCCATATACTGAATAATAAAATTAAGAATAATGAAAATGGGTCCCAAACTCATAACAAGTCATGATCTCTTGAGAACCATCCTTCTAAGAAGAATAATATACAAAAGAAGAAAAATGAAAAATATATAGTATGGTTTTTATGTGGAGGAAATGCCGCTGGAAGAGAAACATCACACAAAATTAAGGGGAAACTAATTTTGTATTTTATATAAAGTGAAATCATTGAATATCTGCAAATATATAATTAGATACCACTTTTTGTGATCAAATATATTTCCAAATACAAGAAATATGGATATTGAAAAAATCTTTCCTAAGGGGAGATAGATTTGTTGGATGCCAATGGTGTGAGGAAGACTTCTCTAGCTATTAGAGACTACCACCTTTCAAAGATAACATAAATAATCATGGTTATAGAATATTATCATTATGTACTAGATTTTACAAGGAAAATAATTTATATATCTATATTTGATAAAAAAAATTTATTTTCAAAATATAAATAATAGCTATTTATTTAATATTAACAATATTTTTTATGATATGGAACTATTAAATAATAGAATTTATTAATTTAATTTTGAAAACCAAGTATTGGATATTGATAATGAATCATGTTTCCAGTATGCCTATAATACCTAGTTTTGGAATCAGTGTCTTGGTCATGTAATTAAGAATTTTTTTAACAAAACTCTATCATGATGGTTATTTAGACTATATTGAGATGAAACCACTTGAAATATTTCATGCTTGTATACAAGAAAAAATGATCAAAACCACCATTTTATGGACTGGGTTATAGAGACTACAAATTAGTACAGACTAATGTGTGTGAACTATTTCAAATAAAATCAAGTGGTAAATATTATTATGCCATAACTTTTACATATGAATGGATTATATATGGATATGTCAAAATAATGAGGTAAAATAATGACTCCTTTGAAAAATTCAAATTATTTTAGAGTGAAGTACATAATAAAAATAGAAAAAAATTTAAAGAAGCTTCAATGAAATCTATAAAGTGAATGTAATAACCAGAGATTTATTATCTTTTTACAAGGGTTTAGTATTATTTCCCATTTAACATCACTTATAAATAATATAAATAATGGTGTTACTGAAAGGAGGTAAAATAACTGTATTTAAATGGTATGGTTGATAATGATTCATTCAGATATTCCATTATGATTTTGGGGATATGCATCACCAGCTACAACATACACATTAAACTATGAACCAAATAAATCAAAAAATGTAATTCCCATATAGTTATGGGGTAGAAATAATATTTTTTTCACATACATGTTGATGGGGTTGGGAAGCATTTATTAAGGCTGTTTTAGGAAAAAACTAGAAATTCAAATCACAAAGTGTATCCTTATGTGGTATCATAAGTAAAACAGGTGCATTCTACCTATATAACCAATAGAAAATAAAGTGATTTTCACCAGAAATGATATCTTTCATGAAGGGGGAACATAAATAAAGTCGATAGTGGAAGGAAAATTTATTTTTTTTAATTTGATTCTCAAGATACGTTTGATTTGGTAGAGGAATAAATTGTATATGTTTTTGTGGAAGAGTTTCTTCTTGAAACAGAAGTATTATTTAACAGCACAATATAGGTAAGAGAACTAGAAAGATATGATTTTATACTCACAAAATATGAAGACACATTAATAGTTAAAAATAATGAACCTGTCTCTTATAAAGAGAATATAGAGATCAAAAAATATACAAGATGTAAATAATCCATGTATTTTGAGATGAATTTAATGTTTTATATACTACGTGTGGGTTCTTTTCAATATACTAATTTATATAAATCCCGTTGGTTTCTAATTTTTATAAAAGAATTTTTTTACATGTAAGGTAAATTATGTACTGGAAATGAAATGTTTGTGGATAAAGGGTTTAAACAACATCAATACATTGTTAATGATATTTTTTTTCAATTTCCGTATTTAAAAATATAATAATTGTAATTTTAATAGTATCTTATTGTGACTATGATGTTCAGAATATTGGAATCAAAATAACTTTTCTTAATGGGATCTTTATGAAGATGCATATATGACACAACGTGAAGTGATTATGACTCATTGTGATTCTAAAAATATATAGATGTTATAGAGATCCATTTTTTCATTGTATAAAAAATTCATGTCATGGAAAAGGTCAATAAATGTATCCATAAAATAATTTCAATTCATTAACACTGAATTTTAGGACTTTTTTAAATTTAATTTAGTGGGAATGTTTTCATTCTCATTGTATTATATGTTGTAAAATATTACTTATTGGAAATGATATACTAGTATCACAGTATGTTAGGTTTTAGTAAAACGAGTTCTTCCCTATAAAAGATATAGGTGATGTATCCTATATTCTCTGGATTTTGATCATATGTAATGTAACAAATATAGTTTTTTGACTATGACACAATACATATATTTACTACATTCTAATGAGATTTATCATGGAATAATCCAAGAGTGTATTAGTTCAAGTGTCACATATTACATATATTTCAAATAAAATTAATCCTTAAACACAAAAGGAGAATGAAGGACTAAGTAAGATACCGTATGATTCAAATGTAGGATAAATAATGTATTCTATATTATATATGATACATGATTTTGCCTAAACATTGATAATTCTATAAAGATATCTTGTTGATCTAAATCAACAACATTGGTCTTTAGTTAATGTTATCCTAAAAAATATTAGAAGAACTAAGAATATATTCGAACTATATGAAGAAGATGAGGAGATAGTCATCAAGGATTATACTAATGCCAGTTTCCTAAAAATTCATAATGATACAAATTCATAGTAGGGATATTTATTCAGTATTAATGGATGATTTTGAGCAAGAAGAGTTTAATTCATCTAGTTTTTTACTAATTTTACAATGTATTCAGAGTATGTTGTGCCTTCTAATACAATAAAAATATAAATTATAGATAAAAAAACTTTATCGATCTTTATATGTTGCCTAGAAATAAAGACCCTATCACATTATTCGATGATAAAAATACTATGGTTTCTCTCGAAATAGAGAAACGTTCATGCCAATGGATAAAGAATATATTCAAGAAGAATCACGTCTTTATTAATTTTTCTCAAATATGTGTATTTTTATTATATATGGTTTCTATATAAGAAAATCTGGCGGAGTAATGACAATATCATTATATAAAAAATAATCATGTGTATCATTTGAGAGCTTGGGGTATGAGGGTTGTTAGAAGATTGTTGATATGTAAGTGAGACTCTATTGGATTTTATTTCATAGAAACAACATTTATCAAAAATATTATTACAATTATTCATGTTTTGAGAAGTAATAAATTATATACCAAATAATTGTTTTTTCTTCAAAATGAAATAGTATATGATAATTTCCTTAGAGTAGTTGTCGTATTGAATGGTCATAATAGTACCCTAATATGATGAGAACCCAGAACTATTATGATAGTATTATTAAATATATTTTCTTTACTAATATAAAATCATTTTATGGACAAAATTTACATATTATATTAAGGTAGTGACTCATAGGACATTCATATCCCTTCTCATGGTGTAGGCCCATTGGTAATTTCTAGCATAAGATATTATATGAATTGTACCAACTAGTTTGAAATCCACATTTATATGTGTCATTTGATTTTCCTATTTTATGAAGTATGTATTGATCCTTGTATATTAATATTACTATTAAGGGAATTTGTGATCCACATAATTTCATGTATTTATGAAAATCATGATGAAATATGTTTGCATTGAAATAGGATATGATGGGTGAATCACGATTAATATTTCATTAATGAATAAAATAATAAATGGTTTCACCTTGTATTATTTAATAGATGTTGATATCTCAATCCCTTTAATAGCCGTTTTACAACATACGTATATCCATGGACATGGTATTATTTTGGAAGGTTTATCTCTGGAAAAGTCAATTGGGCACTTGGGTTGATATCACCATCACAATATCTGTTTGATTATAAGTATCACATGATAGGTATTATATTACATATTATGCATACAAACAAATTTTTTTGTCATTGTAACATTAACTAATTCTTTTATTGGTTCCTTGGAATGTTTCTAAACACTAATATTAGACTTCAGGCAGCTTCCCCTAGTGACAATGAGAGAGTGGCCTAGGGGCCAAAAAATAAATGTATCTAGAACCATGGTTAAATTGTATTATTTAACATGTTGAATAAATAGTATTCCTACATGTTATTTGATAAATATTCACATTATATTGGTTACATATATTCTATCACTAGTTATTAGAGAGATTTTCTTGTGAGCAGAATATTTAATAAATAATAATTTGTTATTTCATAAATATAATATATATTTATTTATTGATGAATTATGATAGGATATTTAATTATTAAATCAATAGTAATTATTCAGGTCTTAATAAATATTTTAGAGAAAATTGGTCTGATTTAAATTTCCTGGTGAGAAATAATATATATTAAATATTATTTGAATAAATAATATTTAATTAAATCTATATTTTTTCACATCTCAAGAAACAAAAATATTATTATTATTATTATTATATATACAGGATTCCTTAATGAGTAAGGAAATAATAAGGCCAAATGTGAATTTATTATTTTCTAACCATTGTTGTATTTAAACCCAATTATATTATTTCATTCCATTTTTTAACCTTTAGTTTTGTTGTGTGAAACAACATATGAAGATTTTTCTTAAAGACAAATAGAGAACCCTGTATTTGAATGATGCCACATATAGGGAGGTATCCTCCAACACCACTAATATTTAATATATATAGATCAATTATAATCTTTATTTAAGAAATTCTTGTGTCGATAAAAGATAAACAATGGAACTATTATCATCTACCATGTAAGCACCCAATGATTTCTACGGTGACATTCAATGGTTCATAAAATATGTGTGGATAACCACTTGAGGGTTTATATATTTCATACCTACAAGGTAATGATACTATGATGTAGATATAAATTCATATTCATCAATGAAAAAATAATTATTCACAAGTTTATTCATTAATTTATTAAATTAATTATAAATCTTTATCTGATGATCTTGTGTTTTGGTTCTGATTTTATTTAACCAATTAATATTTGATTCAATTCTATTAGTAATATATTATATATTTTATGTACATATCAGATTAATATTAAATTATGATGAATAGGTATGTTCTCCATACCCCATCTGGTTTTTCCATTGTGCTTGATACCTTAAACATATTAGGGTTAGGGGATGTTAGGAATTTATCATATTTGAATGATTTTTGATGGGATGACATATTATAGTGAGTGGGAGTTCTAAGCCATTGTCACATTATAAAAAGTGGGTTTCATGGATGAAAAACATGTTCCAAAGAGTAAGAGTTAGAACCATTTCCATGTCAGAGTGCACTATATTATTAGAACCATGGAATAACAAAAATAGATCCTCAGCATTGGAAAAATGGGATAAGATCAGTTATCCTAGTGCGTATGATAATTTTATTTCATTATTTACTTTCTAATACACATTAAAATCTAATTAAATTTTCACACATTATTGGAGACATTCGTGATGGGATGATGAGTGTTATTCTCCCACCCATCTTATGTACTATGATGGACAAGTAATACCAATGTCTTGTGTGTATGAAAAATTACTTCTTTGATTTTGTAGATAGTCTAATGAGACATGGGTTATATATATATATATATATATATATATATATATATATTTCTAGTGTTATTTATTAAATGATTTCATACAAGATTATATTATTGGGAACATGTATTTGATACAGACATATAATAGTATCATTGACTCATTTTTAAAATGTATTGTATATATTTATTTTTTATATGGTTAAAATTTATCCACAATTTCATATGTGTAGTCTAATATTCTTGTTATAGTTGTCATCATTTAATTTATTTGTTAACAATATATAATATATTAAGTTTATAGACACCTAAATGTAGGTAAATACTCTCATAACTATTTGAAACATTTGGTATATGGTTGGTATGCATAAGGAATAATAGTTTCACGTGAATCAGTTACTATTTTGGTGGTCCATTTAAATTTGTATAAGTTTTATAATTTTTTTCTCTTTTTTTATAAAAAGAAATTAATTAGAGATAGAGATGTACGGATTGTTGAAGTATAGGAAGGAAATAAAAAATTCTACATTAACATCTATTTAAGGAAAAAAATTGTTACAAATGTTATGGTATATTCGTTTTAGTTTTATCAACTACAGTTTAGTTTTTTAAGGTATGATGTTTAAGTGGTTTTTATATTACATTATAAGTATGTTATTTTAAATATAGGCATACAAAAATTAATTATACAACATTTAATGTATTATTATACAAGGTAATGAATATATTTAATTTTTAGAATTTGTTTGATAGAAAAATATTTTTAGAAAAAATATTGGCTAAAGAGTAATTTTTTTGAAATCATTATTAAATAGTTTTAAAAAAAACTATGATATATTATTCATTGTTTTACTAAATAACATATTGGTGGTTAATAAGTTAACTAAAATAAATATTTTTGGGTTTTAATTTTCTATTATTTAATTTTTTCGATATAGTTATTATGATCCAAATCATTATAATAACACCTAGTTAGTGGGTTCAGAAACTGGATTCCTTATATTTTTATTATTACATTGAAAAAATCCTAGGATATTGTTTGAGATATTTAAATAATTATTTAATGATTATTATCCCTTAAGATTGTGTAAAATTAAATGTAGCATAATTATAGTTTTGATATGATGTAATGAAAAAAAATTAACATGTGAGTGGACATTTTTATAGAGTAGTATTCAAAGGATTACAATATTAGTAATGATTTAGTGTGAGAAAATGTTTTCATAGGGAATGAAATTTTATATGATTACGTTATTTTTAGATGATTAGTATGGCCTATATTATAATAGTGTTGTTTACTAAAGGGTTCATCATAAGATAGTTGGTTTGTTATCATAATCGTGGAAGAAATTTGAGTAGGTGTTATATTTCAATAAATATATACTTTAATGATAGATTTGATATGTTTAGACCATGGGTAAATTCTTTGGGATATTGAACATTAGATAATGAAAGTGTGATACTAGGATTTTATTTTTTCCATCTAAAAACATGATTATAGTGCATTGGTAATGAAAACCCAGTCGAGTAATTGTTGTGAAATTGGTAAGAATTTAATGGACACATGGTTAGTTAATTATTTATGGGATCTTAGATCTATGAGATATAAATAATTATCAAATTATCTAGGGCTTAAAACCTTTTTAATAAAATTATTTACTGATTATATACATGGAAACATTAGTAAAAAAATTATTATTCGAACTGATTTATAATTTCATGAATAAAAGAATTTCATTATATCCCATGAGACACGGTGGGATTCATAATATATCAATGAATCTTTATTTTCCCAAAAATCTAGAGTTAGGTTATAATTCATCACTATACATTAGTATATGACAAAAAATTAGAATCCCCTCTTTGAAAGGGATGTAATATCTATTTTAGAGTTTTAGGATAAGGATAAAACTAAAGAGGCATGGGAATGAGAAGATATAAATGAATTTTTCTATCATCTAAGCATAATAAAGATGGTGGAATCATGTGATACCAATTTTGATTTATTTTCTCAATATGTAATAAGATAGGAAAAGAATGAGAATATTGATATTACTCTCATATAAATATAGTTATTTTATGGGATTTAAATTTCATAATTTCGTAATATGTATTAAAAATATTTATTTTAGGATATATCTATTAGGAATTAAAATGGAGGTGATGATTCATCAATATAGTTAGATAATGGTAATATAGAGAATCACTATGTCACCCTAATATGGTGTTTAGTGATTCAATTTTGAGGTTGAATGTTTTTATAATATAAAATATATATCCTAAAATTATGGTTTCAAGTTGTGTTTTTTTTCTTAGGAGAAGTGATAAATGAATTCAATTGGTGTGGTGTTCCGTCAGTTGATCTTCCATGTGACCCTTATGTAAGAGGAATCGTTGTGAAATAATACTATAATGTTCATGGTAGATATTTCACTCGAAATAAAGAGGAATATTAAAAATAATTAGTTTTGATTTCTTTATAAATAAAAATTTTATAATTCATTATAACTAATTGAGTAGATTTAGTTTATCGTGTTACTGAATTAGTGAATAATTCAGTGAATGATTTAGTATGTACGGAGATAGCGAGTGTATTTGTACTCTCAAAAAGAGAACATCAGTTTGTTCAATATTTATATTGATTTATAGGTTATTGATTGTGAAACATTGTTTTCTAAAGATTGTAAGCCTAGCTATTTTTATCCTGTCTTTATGAGATAATACATTAGATTTATATAGGGTAATAATGTGATATTGTGATAAAGTCATAGTATTTTGTGGGGAGTAAGGTATTAAAAGATAGGAAATCAATATTTATCCATAATAGAGTATGTTAAATTGAATTTTGTTAATAATATGTTAATTTATAAATTATGGGTTTTTATTAGGTAATAGAAATGAATATTTTTAGAGAAATTCATTTTTCTCAATATTATATGTATGCACCACATGTATATAATTAATATATGATCTAAATAGTGATAAAAATTATGTTATAGTGTACGAACTATAGATCAGGTGATATTATGGATTCATCTCATGAAAAAATGATTTTTAATAGTGATTTTATAATGAACAGGGTCATTATAAGTTAGTGGAACTAGAGAATTTCAACTATGTATTATCCTAGAGATGGAGGAATATATTTATTTTATATTTATAATTGGTTGTTAGGGGTCAAAATATTTAAAAAATATTTTTTACAACTATTTTGATATTAAAGTAATTGGGGATGTTTTGATAATATGTTTTAGGTTATTGGAATCAATTATAATAATTTAGTAGATTACAACTTGTACCAAGTGGGTATTTATTGAGTAAAAAATGATATTTTTAAGGATAGGGGAATCTATGGTTCACATCCTAGTAAAAAATTACCACAAACTAGTTACTAATGAAAGTATTTGACTTTTTTTACATTTTTATAAATTATAAAATTTAAAATAATAAATAATAAACCAACACTCATCTATTCCATTCAGAATAATGATAAATGGATGTCATTAACATTTTTATTAATGAAACTTTATGTTTTATTTAATATTTAATATATTTTTCATTTTTCATTTTTATGATATTAAATAAACTATTAATGTTTTTATGAGATTTCATAAAATAAAAACAAAGGTGTTTTTTATGTTGGATATCAAATAACAATTAGTGTGTCCCATTTGTATTTGATTAAAATCATTTAATACTAGCTTATATTTGGTGAAGTGTGTATGAACCAGGAAAAATTTGAATTATAATTGTTATTTTGGGTGTATTTAAGTAGTAATTACATGAGAGATGGGTTACATAGGGTGAGTGGTAGAGTGTTTCAAAGCTCACATATTAATCAACCCAAGACTAGTTTAGAATAAACTAGAAATGTATCTTCAATGTGTGATTAAATAAGACAAGTGTCAAATTAATGAGAATATTTTGTATATATTGTGAGGTGATCACACGTTATTTACGTTTAATTTTTTATATGATATTAAATTAAATGAAGGTTTTTCATGTGAATAAATGGATATTGAAGTGACCCCTTAATCAATGACTTTTAGATTATTTTTTGAGATTATTAATCACAAAATATGTTAATGGAAATTAATGAAAAAACTAATCTATGCTTGATGAATCTCATATTATATTGGAGAAGAAGTCGATGAGGCAATATGAAACATGAGATTCACAGGGTTAATCTTGGTCTATGAGATGATTTCTACATTTTTACTTGAAGGATGTGTCATGATCATTTTAAGATAAAGAAGATAAGTGACCCATGGGTGATATTCTTATTCCAGGAAAGAATGTCAAAGTCTATAATATATTCCCAAGGATGTAAGTGTTGTATTTTATGGAATGAGTTTATGTAGATACATTACAGGATAAATAGATTCTTATAATATGGCTATCAGGTATTTATTACAGTGTGATGATTATAGGACAGTAAGTGTATGTAGAAACACTACAATATGAAGGTAAATTGTAGCTTTTAAAATAAAAATACTAATTTTCACAACCATCTTATGTAGGTTAATCAAATTGAGGGTCTGATTTATTTGAAAAAAATTAATTAGTCAAATTTTTTTTCCTAATTATTATATTTTAATAGTTAATGAAAATATTATATCATAAAAATTCTTTAACAATGTGCATAATGAAAATAGAAAAATGTTAATATAAGTAATATGAAACTCTAAAAATTGAATATGAATAATTATTGATTATTTATAAAAGACATCCACACTTTTTCATTCAATGATACGGAATTAAAAAACATCGACATTGGGAATCCATGGATTTAGAAAACCATAAAAGTATTTCTTCCTTCAATAATGAATATCTCGAGAATAATATCTGAAGAACATTGTTTCCCAATACATGAGAACCCATAATTCGTAAGATCAAACTAACTCAGTCTTCCTATCACCAGAATCTATTGATCAAACTAAACCAAAAAAATATTTCAAACAATGAAAAATTAAGGTATTTAGAAAGATCCCCATAACGAGGATTAATTAAGTAAGAACTCTCTGAGTAATTACTATGAAATGATCTCTCAAAGTAACAATATGTTTCCAAAAGCATCCATGAAACTCTTACATAATTAGTTATGAAGAACCTATCTCCTCCATAAATGTTTCTTCTATTTATAAGACAATACACAATGTTCATATCTTGTTTTACATAGATGTGGTTTCACTATCCTTGGATAAACACTTCTTCCCTTTAAATGATCTGTTGAACTTATTATGATAGTGAAGTTAGAAACATCATTATAGTGAAATTGATTTTTGTCCTATATATTTTCCATGGTTCATCTGGTAGAATAAAATTCTCTATTCAATTGATTTTAGAAAGATTCATCTAGATATCAAATCATCCACTATACAATTGATGTTTTAATAGTGGGAATAATAGTGATTTTTCAAGTGAGACATGGAAAAATCAACTACATTTTGACATTATAAATCGTCATCCAAAATAATTAAAATTTTATGCTGTATAAACATATAGTATTATCTAGTATAGAAATATATTAGTTTTAATGATGTATAAATGTACTCATTAGAACAATGTACCCATTTAATAATTCATCTAATGTAATGAATTACTCTTTTAAATAATATTTAAAAATACTTCATACGACCTTTTAGGATAATTATGTATAATGTAATATCTTTTCTACTTCTAGAAAAAATATTTTACATTAAAAATATTATAGACACTCGATAAATATACAGTTAGTAAAAACAATTTTATAAGGATGTGGGTTTTGATTTTCAAAATAAATGTTAAAAACTGTATAAATTAAAAATATCACTCAATAAGAATGATAATGTTGATTTTATTCCGATGAAGATTTTATTTTCAATATAAAGGAAGTTAGGGAATTATGTAATGAGGAATATAAAATGTTCATATTTTACTGATACACATGTAATGAACTATAAGTATATGGTGTCCAACATTGTACCCTGATCACACAGAATTCTAGAAATGGAAATATTATTGGAATATCCCCTTACAATATTTTTTCTGATCGTTCAAAAGTTGAGAAAAATATATATGCCTAAAATATATTTCTTCTTCTATTTTTTTCTGATTCTCAGCTAAAATTTTATATCTTAAAGGGAATTTTTATGGATATTTTGGTGGAATGTGTCTCATAATTTAATTATTTTTATTGTAAAATTATTATCATTCAAACTGGGATAAACATTAATTTAAAATCATATATAATGGTGGATTTTTCTCTTTAAATATATGATCAACATCTTTCGTATAGGAATCGGCCACTAGGGATCAGCCACAAATAACATCCATCTTCGGTCTATTGTAGTTAGTGATTCTTTAATTTCATTTTTTCATAGTTTTATATTATTTAATAATGGGATTAATACTTTTGTTGTGCCCTATAAATTTATATTTTTTTCTAACATTATTAAATATTTTTTCAATTTATATTTTCACATCTTTGGCTTATAGTATATTCATTATTGATGGACAGTCAATTATGACTGGCTAAACTCACAGGTGGGGATCAGATTAATCGAAATAGTTTTTATAAAATTTATTAATCATTCATAACTCATGGATTTTTATATTTCATTATTGTCTTTTCATATTAATTAATTCATAAAATTCATTATTAAATTATTAACAAATCTTGTTTAGTAATTGATAAATACCAACACATTAGAGATAATTAATTCATTAAAAGAGGTTAGGGTTATTAATTTTATTTTATTATTGGATATAAATTCAAAATAAATATCTTTATTCATTATATACAAAATAGTTTAAATTATAAATTGTTATTTATATATTTAAATCAAATAGATACCAATTATGTTTTAAATTCTACATCAATGAGTTTCATTAATTTTTAGAGAGATGTATATTTGTTTCCCTTTATGAAAAAATATACTTGAATATTAATTCCACTCTCTATAAAATCCATTTAATTTTCAACATGTATAACAAATATTGTCGTTTAGTGTAGAATTCATTAATGTAGGTTTAATGTCACCAACCAACCTAGTTCGACCCCAAACCAGTCACCCAAGTTTGACTATGACAAGGCCCGGGAGCCATTTCCATCCTTCCTGAGATGCCCACTAGTGGCAATAATCATTAATAACTAAACTGAGGACTATTTATCCCATTAATAAAAGAAAAATAAAATAATAAATTAAATAATAAAAATAAACACATTTAGTGGAATGAAATTAAACATGGCATACCTCTATGTTACCATGCAGGTCGCCACAAACCCCAGAACAACATCGCTCTATAGAGACTGAGACCAAACTGGAAGCTTCACCATAATATAAAAAAATAGATATATAGAAGTGAGTATTAAAAATCAGTTGGTATCCCAGAATTCATTGATCCATATGCCTATCCGTTAATAATAAAACTCAATTATTCTAGTTTAAAATATATATATTTAAAATAAGGGTTTTATTACCTTTAAAAACATGTAACATGCAAATAAATTCAAAAGAACCATTTTCCAATCCATTATCCAAAAATTTTTCTAATGAAATAATGATTTTCAAATAAGTCCTCATAAAAATATGAAACATGCGGTGAAAGAAAATATCTTAGTGAAACACGGGCATTAAAAATAGAGTACAAGTAAATAAGTACCCATATAAGAATTTCCAATGAGAACATAAATGTTAAAATGGTTTTATTTCTTTAAAAGGGTTGGGGCCGAAGCCTCAATTTTTTATTTTGAAGACAAAGACATCTTTAGACTGGGTAGAGGGAGACCCATTACATATCCCAAAGGCCAAAGGCCATGTGGCCTGAATATAAGGCTTGAAAGCCCATTTTTTCCGAAAGGACCCCTTGGTGAACATCACTACTACAGTACCACACCGCTACAGTCCATGCTACAATACTGCCACTGCAATAGTATCTGCTACAATCCCTCCACCGCTACAGTGTTGTCGCTGCTACAGTGTCACCGCTGCAATAGTACCTGGGAAATTCACCCCTACCCGGATCCGATCCTGGGTCATTTGGATGCCAAGAAAAAGTCTGTACCACTAGGGTATAGGATCATTGGAAGTTAAAATGGTTTTATTAAAAAATAACTAGTTTTTGGAAAGTAGAATATATTTAAAACATTTATCATGGTATGAACATAAATAAATAGTGAATATACACTATACATACTCGATTTATAATCCATCTGTTGGAAAATTGATGAAATCGAAAGATAATAACTAATCCATCTTATCTCAACTAGCCTCACTGGTAGAAGAACCCACATGGCTAATCCATGGGGATATAGTATATCTATTTTGAACTAAATAACAATCATCTCTCAATTATATCTACAATTTCAAGGATTCTATGGCTACAGAAAACATGGGAGGGATGGAAGCAAGCACAAATATATCAAATCAACCATATAAAGCCTATATACATGATATGACTGACCACTTGACATCATCCATGTAAATTATACATAAAATGGAGATTATCTATGAAGTTTCCATATTTTCAGAAATGCATTCAATGATTAAAACTTGGCCTCATAAGTTGAAAAAACATTTTCCACTTGAATACCATTTTCAAAACACTTTGGAAAATTAACAAACCATTAAAATATTAAGAAAAAAACTGGATGATGGGACAAAATATATTTTATATTTCCAAATTTCATAAACAAAATATGTTATAATTTATATAAAGCACTTGTGTTCTACACCTTTCATAACACATATTTTTCAAACACAATTACTTATAGAAAACATTTAACCCAAGCATAAAAAATCATGGAAACAAAAATGTGGCCAGTTTCATCTATCATAATAATTTTTCATATTATACCTACATCATCATATAATAAAAACAAAATATAAAAAAAAATCATTGTTTTTAATTAAACGCTTAAACATAGAGAGACTGCCACAAAACATGATGTTTTTGACACCAAAAACCCAAACTCGCTTCATGCTTCCAAACCTATAGACCTTTAGACACACACACAGACATATATATGTGTGTGTGTGTGTGTGCGTATGTTCCCATTAACCCTATATCAACTTTCCCCTCCCCATTATAGAATAAGTATAGGGGGAATATATATACATATACCTATGTGTGTGTCTGTGTTTGTGTGTGTGTTTTCATATATAAGTGTACAGGTGAAAGTGTACATTAAATAGAAATTTGATGCCATAAATAATAATAAGAAGACTAAAACATATAAAATCCTTTATTAAAATTGAGTCATATAATTATAATGGAAGAAATCCTACTTAAAATCATTGGTGAACCCACTGCCTTCGACTACCACATCTCCAACCAGCATTGATCATACATTTCAAAAACTAATAACTACGAGACAACAAAATAGTCATCCTTTTGAGTAAGGGTTCACCCAAATCTCTCACAAGAAAATGGTAAGAGGAAGAAACTAAGAAAAAGATAAAAAAAGGATTAAGATGTGATGCAGGACTCACCAAAGATGACCACACCATAAATCAAGAAGTGAGGGGGACAGGAGACAATGTCACACGAGGAAACCCCTTTAGGAATTGGTCATGTAAACCAAGGGGTGGGTTCATGTGAGGGTAGGGGAAACATGTTGGATGGTATTAGATAATAAAAATAACAAATATAATAACAATATAATAATTATTATTAATTGATAATAATTCATTTTAGTTAGTTTTTCTTGTGACCTAGAAGGAAGTACTGTTTTACAAACTATGGGCCATGTGTACGCCTCTATAATATTTTATAAACACCCCACTAGGGTAGAACACATAGTTTGGGAAACCATTTTCTATCCAAGAAGTCTACTCTGTCAAATACTATAGATACATTCACACAGTCTGTTCATGGTTTCTAATAACAATTCTCTAACCGTGAACCAATGATAAAAATCCAATGAAATAAAATTTTTAAACTCAACTCATCCAAAAACAATAATATGTGGCTATATATAAATTCAAAATTAATTATAATTAAAAATTCAGGTTCGGGGTGTGATAATTATGTCAACCAGGACACTTTTTAACCCCAAAATGTCACGAAGATTTATGTGGTCATGATATTATATGAAATGAAAAAAAGACAGAAGAAGAGGTTTATGAATCCCAAATACCAAGAACTAATACACACCATTATTTTTAATGTTTGAGCCCCAAGAGTGACTAAATACGCCATCATAAAAAAATAGTCATACACTGACTGGGAAAATGAGAAGGATTGAAGAACATGAACCATCCAACAAAAGAACCAATGGAAGAATCTCAAACCTTGAAATTGAGTCTTAAGACGTGGACCACCATGACCCCTAACATAGAAATCTATATGGAATCCCACCACAATCTGTTCAGGATCTCCATTGGAATCAATCACATTTCCCATAATCAAAACCATCCAGAATATTATAATTTAGTTAAGGCGAGGCAGAATCTAAGAATCATAAAGAAAAATCAAAATCGAAATTTCTAGGAATAAAAGTGTAATGACTAGAGATATTCCAAAATAGATCATAATGAGGGTGGTCACCCAAGTATTTTGGAACATTATTTAGACACTATTTTACCTTGCTAATGTAACCTACAATTATATGAACAAATCTCTAACAAAAGTGTGACCTATTAAATTTTTGAGTCACACCAGACCGGATTAAGAGACGAAATAAAAGAGACCCATAATGGGAATCCCCACCATTCAGAATCCAACTACCTTTGTCCAACCCCCAACTCAAGAATAACCCAACTAAGAAAACTCTACACTATTTATAAACCAAACATTGATTATTATTTTCCATAAGACACAAGCATATCAAAAACATGAACATGACAACGAATCGTCCCAGAGCACTGCAAAAAATACAAAAATAACGAGGGCATCAAAACCTCCAAAAAAGGAGGTCTGAAAGAAATATACTCACTTATGATAAAACCAAGTTTATTTCTCTACAAAATTGAAGATCAAATGGATGAGAAACAATCCCCACCACAAGTAATTCCCTAATAGGGGAAAAGCTTCACTTTGAGACCAATGGATGGAGTTATGATGTCTTAAAGCATCTACTTCCCCACCATCAATAACTAAAAACCTCTAATTGAGGAATCCTCTTTTAGAAACACATATTATAGAACTTATGCATGGAGACACCATAAAAAATTCTTTGCAGGATTAAAAAACAACCAATAGTGTCCCAAATCCTCGTATTGAAAGAAAACTAGTTGTTGGTATGATGTACAAGATGTAGTTGAAGACGAAGGAGACTTATTTGGATGAAGACTATATGGGAAGAGATGTTCTTTAGACATATTTCTCAACTATTTTTCTAGATAAAAAAGAAACTATCTCCTTAGAGTATTCAACCCATTATTTCACCATTTTTGTCCCCATTGGACAACCATGAGCATTTACATCCCAAAAGAACAAACATTCATTGACCATGATGAGAAATAGGTAACAAAAAAATAACTCAACCCCACCACACTAATTGGTGCTTGGAAAAACCAACAACTAGAAGGTACCCCTCAAAAAGCATTGAACCTTTATGGGTATCACACTTTAAATACCATAATAACACCCAACCAAATCTATAAAAAACCAAAACATATCCATATAATATGTCAAACCAAACATAATTCTCATAAAACAACACATTACAAAACAAAATCAAATATCAACCATAAATAAACCAAAACACTACCACAAATCATGCCACGAACCCTCTTCCAAAAAACACCATTTCTAAAACCATCCCACGAACAAAGTTCAATTTCATAATCCAATCACTATTTCAATTAATATTGAACTAAAATCATTCAAACACTCTCAACATAACCAAATCTAAAAATTCCAAATGAAAATTCTCAATACTGCTGCGAAAAAAACATAAAATTATCCATTCACATTTAAAAACAGTGTAATACCCATTACCATTTTCATAAAACATAACAAAATTTTCAAACTCAATACCGACCATTGTAATTCCATGATGAATCGAAAATATATAATAAAATGTTTTAGATCAATAACCTAAACACACATACGAATAAACATCTATTCACTATGTACATACATCCATATATATATATTTGAGCTCTCTTTATATTACCTAGGTCAATGTAATTTAACAATATAAATTTCTAACCCAAATTAAAAATAAAAAATCCAATTATGAAACCACCTCTATCATCAAAGTATAAAATTTTCAAATCCCATGTTCATTATTCATTTTCAAAACATGAAAAACCATTCCAAAACCCGAAAAAATGTAAAAAAAAATATTTTTTTAAAAACCCATTTCACATTCAAACACCCAATGGTTTTCATTTTGGAAAACATACATTGATAAACAACATTCCACTTTTAAAATACAAATGAAACACCCCAATAATAAACTCATTCCAATACCAAAAACGTAAATACAATAGTAAAATATATATCTAAAATTCATAGTGGAAAATACGCAACATATGACATGAATGAACAGTTTGGTAGGTTGTGCGCCAACCGAGGGAGCACATTGGTGCTCATTAGAGGAAGATTCTTGGTTTTAACATGGTTACAAAATCCATGAACAACAACCATACACCATATGAATTCCACCCATAATAACTACCAAATCCTAAAACCTATCTATATATGAACAAAAAAATCATGAACCTTGAGAACACATTAGGACCAATATTGGGTTTTGAGGTAAGACCACCTCAGAACACACTGACAATTAAATCACCCTTCTCAATAGTTTGGGATCATGAAACTACACGTGAATTAGTAATTGAATTCTAAAAATCATAGATCAAAAATATTTTACATCATCAAATAACATGTTTCCTCCAGTAATATCATTTTTCATGAACCAACTCCCTTCGACGATGAACTAATCACCCGATTCATCCTACGATAATGCTCAATAGGCATTCCAGATCCTCTTGGGATGGAAACGAGAGTTGGTAATCAAACATAACTCAGTGTGGAATGATTTATCCAAATATTATTAAAAAAAATAAATAAATATTATCTATCCTATAAAAATAAATAGTAAAAGAATAAATAAATAAAACTAGACATACCGCTATGTGACAATGTGGGTCACCACCAACCACCGAACCAACATCACTCCATGGAAACTAATATCGACTCATTATATGCACTAGAAGATAAATATATATATAGATATATTCTTGAGTATTATAAATCAATATGTGTTTTTGAATATACTAATCTCTATTACAAGCCATTAAAATGGGAACTATGTCATTCCAGTTTAGATTGCATATATTTAATATAATGTTTAAATTTCATTTAAAAACATGTCACAAGATAATAATTTTAAAATAAACATTTCCCCATACATTTTCCAAATATGATTTCAATAAAATAATTATTTTCCAAAAAAATTACCAAGATGAAATATGTGGTGAAATAAATATCTTAGTGAAAAACAATTAGCAAAAATATATTACAATTAAATATGAATGATATAATAATTTCCAGTGAAAACATAATAGTAAAATGATTTTATAAAATAATTAATAAAAAGGTAAATTATAATACATATAATACATTTATCATGGTATATAACTAGACACTATGTTTTGATACCCAATATTTACTCATTTTTTAATCCATATACCGACCTATCGATGTGATCCATAATCCATAAAAAACCCAAATGATCTCAACTAGACACCCTTGGGGAACATCCCACATGATTGTTCCATGCGGACTTAGTTTTTCTTATAGGGACTTAATAGTAAATGTATCTCGACGCTCACTATGAAACATATGATTCCATTACTATTGAAAAGAAGGCCATTCTGTAAGAAATCATGAATATAACATCACAATCATGTAAATCCACAATACATGAAAATTCCAACCTCCAGAAAGGATCCATGTGAAATACCCTAGAATATAATGAATCTATGGAGGAACCCTCTTTTCTGGTAAATATTCCATGTTACAAACTAGGAATCATCAGTAGAAAAAAAACTTTTACCATTTGAAAAACAATTCCAAACACTTAAGAAAATTAAAATGTCATTGAAGTATTAATGAATGTTCTATCTAAAGTGTAAAAAAATATTTTATATTTTCCAATTTATATAAATAAATTATTTTATATGTTAAATCAAGATCTTGTGTGCTTCATTTTTCAAAACACATTTTTTGAAACATGCTTATCAGTGAAATCTTGTCATTATAGAAGAACGAAACAGAGAAATGAAAAAGCGGACATTTTAATCTATCACAATAATTTTTAACATTATATATACTTAATTATATAATAAAAAATTTAGTAAAACATGTATGAAAACATATTTTTCATCTAAAGGCTACGCCATGGAGAACCTACCATAAAACACACTAATTTTAATACTAGAAACTCAATCTCGCTCCACACGTACACACATGTACACCTATATATATACCCACACACGTTAATCCACTGTACAATTCTCCTTACCATGAGAAAGTTTTTATAAGGAGGATATATATGTGTGTGTGTGTGTTTACCTAAGTATACATGTCCATGTCGCCTTCAAATAGTCATGAGATACCCTGAATAATAATAAAAATAAATATTTATAAAATTACTAATTAAAATAGTTTCAAATAATTAGAATAAGATAAACCATACCCTAAATTTATGGTGAACCCAATAACTTCAACAAATATACCTATAACAAGCATGAATCTGAGTTCATGAACCCTAAGAACCAAGAAACAACCAAAGAAACAACCATTTCTGGCTAGGGTACTCCCTAATCACGTGAAACATAATGGGAGAAGGAAAAAAATAATAAATAGATTAATAAAAAGTAATAAGGGGAGAATATGGACTCACTATAGAATATAATAATAGAAATCATTAGTGGATTTGGTCTAGAACCATGGGAGGAGAGGATATGGTAGCACATGAGGGTCCTATTTGAATGTGGGTCAAACAAACCTAAGATAGGGGTTATATGTGAGGGTAAGAGAAGGGGGTAGGTAATAGATGATGAGGATGATGATGATAATAATAATAAGAACAAAAAAACAACAAAAAAATATTATTAATTTATTTTATTTTATTACTTTAGACCTAGAAGGCTGCACATTTGGTAGCACAGTTGGTAATATCATATGCCAACCATGAACCTCTACTAGAGGGCTTCGACACCCCACAAGGATTAGACACACAATTATGGAAATAATGTGATGGATTTGTAATCAGAACTACTATAAAATGTCGAAACATTCTCATAGTATGTTCATGGTTTCTAAAAAATATGCACTAACCGTACACCTATGCAAAAAAATCAATAAAAATTAAAATTTTAAAATTTATCCAATTTCATAATTCAAAATTTAGTATAGATATAATAAATAAGTAAATATAATTAATAATTAGGTGTTGGGGTGTGAAATTTAAATTCATGATCTTGGTAATACTGTGAAAATCAAAATTTTCATTTAGTAAAGTAGAGTTACAATTACTAGTTTCTTTTTAAATTTTATGGATTATTTAACAATATTCAATATTATTTTTTAATGTTTCATTGAGAATAATATATTTTTATTCATTTTTACCTCATTTAATTAATTACACCTCATTTGTTGTAATGATTTTGGGACCATTATATGGGATTGAATTGAAACAATTGAATGATAATTAATTTATTGGTTATATAAAAAAAATTCATTTATCATTTATATATTTTTTATTTTAGTGTTGTTTTTATTTATTATTTTTTATAAGTTGTTTTTTTCATAATTGTATGTGAACTAAGGATTATACAATGAACATGGATTACAAGACACCATCAATGTTCACATGTTATCAAGAGGAGTCTAATTTATCATCAATAAAACTATATAATAAATGGTACAAAGAATAATATATGATGAATTATTATTAGTCTCATGGATAAAATAATTTCCTTTATTAATTATTAAGAGAAACTTATAATCAACCATATGATGGTGGAATAAAATTTCAAAACTTCTAAAGTGAAAATTTTGAAGAGTGATACAATAAATGAGAGTCTATATCTCATTTATTATAAAAGAAAAAATCATAATAATTATTGATGGAAATAATTATTAGATATTTAGTAATCAATGAGTTTAAAATCAAGGAATAATCGACTTTATAAAATTTCCAAAATAAAATGATCAATAACATTGTTGAATTTGATAAAAATTCAAAATATCTTATCGATAACAAGATTTAATACCATGAAGTGTGGAATAATGTTGTTGAAGAAAATTACAAGTTAATAGAGGGAAATGAAATTTATGTATAAGGGAATAAAATATAGTAATAATAAATTGAATATACTAATGTATTTTAGGAAGAATAACCTCCAACAACTAATGATAATGATAGAAAATAGAAATTCACATCAAAGTACCGGATGAGTAGAAGATTGAAGATCTACTGGATGAAGAGAAATATAATTATTTGATGGTATAATAATTATGTTTATAGTATGTAGAACTATACAAATCGTAGATTTCATTATAATCATGTGTCAAGATGATACAATAATTAATAAATAAAACCATTCCACTTGAAGATGATAATTAAAAATCATTTTTGTACCAGGATGAAGTATCTTCTTTCCATTCTTAAATTTTATGATCTAATGAGATACAACCAAGATATAATATTTAAATAATGAATATATTGGATAAAACCCAATATTTTTTTGGATTATTATTAATTAAGAGATCTTTTTGAACCACTTTTAGTAGACACCGTAAAATTTCATACATTTTTAACTAAAATAGACTTATCGATGTACATTACATAATTATTATTGATATTGTTGTTTTCGAATATTATGATTATTTAATGAAGATGATGAAAAATGAGGGAAGTTCCAAAAAATAAGCTATCTATCTGTATATATTTACATTCCATCAACCGACAAATATTTTATAAAAAACTTAATAAAATATCTTTGAAAAAATTATTCAAATTAACTCATGTAATAACTTATTTTTTTGATGAAATAAGTTATCTAAAATGAATCATCAAAAATGAAATATATTTTTTCTTATTAAAAATTTTTAATTAATCTTCTTCATAAATGTTAATGGTACAAGTTGAAAATTTTTAATGTTACATTCTCATTCAGACATAGAAATGTTTCTAATGTTATTGATAACATGATATATTTTCATGATTATTCATCATGGATGATTTAGTTTTATATAAAAATTATTAGTTTTGAACCCATAACATGATTGAAAAATACTATATTTCCCATTCTCAAGAGGTATTCTAAGAGTTTTTTTAAAATTGTTTACTAAACCAGTTTTTATGAGAGATTCCTTTGATATTGAATAATACTATAACACTATTATTTATTCTTATCAAAAAATTTAAATTTTAAAAAACATTAATATGATATGGGTCATAAATTAATTATAATATAACTGAATGGATCCTGATACATACCCTCTCTTTCAAATTTTAGGATGATTTAAAAAACATGAATTACTATGGTATGAATCAGCATTACAATATTATTAATTATACCTACACTAATTATTGGGTATTATTTAATGATTTTTATTTTAAACATTAAATATGGAGTTGGTCCCTAGTGGAAATAACACATTTAATATCATTTTTTACTTTCAACATAGGTTAAAAAGAGATGTCAATATGGGTGATATAGAATGTGGACCTTTTAATATCAATTTTTTGAAAAAATAACCATAAATGGATTTATGAAACTTGCATACCTTTTTGGCATCCTTTGGAGTCACAAACCCTTCAAGTTGTGTCATGTAGACATCTTCCTAGAGGTTCCAATTAAGGAAAGCTATTTTGACATCCATTTTCCAAATTTCATAGTCATAGTAAGCAACAATGGACAATAGGATTCAGATGGACTTCAGCATTGCAACCGGTGAAATGGTTTCATCATAGTCAATTCCTTGACACTGTCTAAAACCTTTTTCAACCAGTCGTGCCTTATAGGTACTAACTTGCCCCTCCATGTCTAGTTTCTTCTTGAATAACCATTTATTACCAATAGTATTTACATCAACTGGAGGATCTACCAAAATATAGACTTGGTTTTGGTACATGGAATCCATTTCAGAATTCATGGCCTCTTGGCACATGGCAACGTCTGTGCCTTCTACTACTTCTTTGTTGGTAAGAGGATCATCATTGTCGACCAATAATGAGTCACCATGCTCAGTGACAAGAAAGACATATCGTTCTGGTTCTCTCACCTCTCTCATGCTCTTACGCAGTTCTTGTGTCTCTAGAATAGATTGGTCTTCCAAGGGGCTTTGTGGAGTCTGTTCTTGTACCAAATCAAGTGTATCTTGACCCTTGACTTCATCGAAGTCTATCTCACTCCCACTATCTCATTTGGAGATGTGCTCCCTCTCAAGGAATATGGCGTGTCTTGCCACTGTAACCTTTTTGTCTGAGGGGTTGTATAGGTATTATACCCTTGTATCCTTGGGATATCCTATAATGATACACTTTGTTCCTAGGGGTGTATGTTTGTTACCTAAAGAGGCCTTAACAAATTCTTCACTAACCCACACATGTAAATTCGATAACATGGTTTTGCGTCCACTCCATAATTCATATGGAATACCATTTATCGATTTAGTTGGTACTTAGTTTAGTATGTGCGCTGTTGTTTGTAATTCATATCCCTAAAAGGATATTGGATGATTCGCATGACTCATCATTGATCTCACCATGTCCAACAGGGTGCGGTTCCTCCTTTCACTTACACCATTCCACTGCGGTGTGTAAGGAGTGAGTTGAGATAGAATCCCAAACTCCTGTAAGGAATAAATGAAGTCTAGATTAAGATATTTCCTACTCTTTCTGAGTGGAGCTTCTTAATCTTCATACCAATATAGTTTTCAACTTCATTCTTGTATTTTTTGAACCGATCAAAAGAATCTGACTTATACCTCATTAAATAGATATATTCATATCTACTAAAATCATCAGTAAAAGTTATAAAGTACGAGAACCCACCCCTTGCTTCAACTAGAAATGGTCCACACACATCTGTGTGAACTAATTCTAGAAGCTCTTTAGCTTTTTCACCTTTCCCACTAAATGGGGCTTTGGTCATTTTGCCTTGTAGACATGCATGACATGCACCAAGTGGTTTTAGTTCGAAAGAATCTAAATACCCATCTTGATGTAATTTTGTAAAATGTTTCTCATTGAGATGACCTAGCTAGTGATGCCGAAGTTGGGTGTGGTATGAGTCATGTGAATTAACTTTGTTATCGATTTCCATTAATTGGTTTGTGTAGTCTAACACATAAAGGTCGTTACATAAATGTTCCCTACCAAAACAAATGATATCTTTATAAAAGTAGCAACATTCATTTCCAAACATGAATATGAATCCATTAGTATCTATTCTAGATACTGAAATAATTTTTTTAGTAACAAAAGGCACATAATAACAACCTTTCAAAACCAAGACCATCCTGGTAGGCAATGTGTGGTGTTAGTCTCTGACAGCTACAGTAGCGACTCTAGCTCCGTTGGTTGCTCGTAGATCTACCTCCCCTCGATCAATCTTCCAGAATCTACTTGGTTCCTGTATTTGGATATAGATGTGAGCACTACAAGTATTATATAATACCCAATTATTAGAAACAAATAGATTTTATTCGATAACAAACGCACCTAAAGCTTCCCCTTACTTCCTTGGATGTGTGCAGTTTCTCTTCCAGTGGCCCTTCTAGCCACATGCGAAACAAACCGCATCTTATTCCTTTCCCTCCCATTTGATCTTCCTTTTCATGTAAGGCCTTGAATAAGCTTTGGTCTGAAAGATCATCGCCTTCCCTTTCCTTTTATTCACCATAAAAACCGAAGGCTTTTCACGCTTCATGTCATTGTCCACATGGAGAATAAGGATAAGAAGATCAGATTGAGACTTCGCAATATTTTTCATGTTGAAATTAACAACAAATTTTGAGATGCTCTAGGGGAGTGATGCGAGAATGACATCGGTACTCAGTTCTTCAGGGAGTTTAAACCCTAGAACCTCCAAGCTCTCAATATAGCCAATGAGCTTGACTACATGAGGCCCAGCTGGGGAACCCTCTCCAAGCTTGCTCTGATACAGAGCTTTGGAGATCTCAAACCTTTCATGTCTTACTCACTCCTGTTATAAACCACAGAGGTGATAGAGCATGTTGTAGGCATCCATGTCTTCATGAGACTTCATGAGCTCACTAGACATATATGACAACATTAAACATTGAACGTCGAGAGCATCATTTAAATGTTGATAATAGACTATAAAAACATCATCACTCGCCCCTGGTGAAGGAGAATTAGGAAGTGTGGACTCCAGCACTTAAAACATCCGTTCATGGCGTAGGATAACCAGAAGGTGCCTAATCCATTCCTAAAAGTTACATCCTGTGAGGATGTTTTCTTTATCCAAAATTGATCGCAGAGAAAATGTGGTTGATGTGTTTGTCAAATTGATTCTACAAATTAAAAGAGCAGATTCATCAGAACATTCTTGATTACATTTTATGAGAAATAATAAATTTTATTAAGTTACCCACTATTTTATCAAGTCCCAATGGCCCTCACCATTGAACTCAGAATGTCCAGTTGATTTGACATTCTAGTGGAAAGGATACATATTTCCCTTCGCATAACCCAACAAGGGTTGGTCAAGCTATTTGAAGGTATTTATGTAGGCAGGTCTTTGCCAACTGTGAGCTTACAATTCCATGATCTCTTGAGTGGACTCCCCAATCCTGAAATCCTGACTTGGATTTCCTCAACTCTTGCCTCCAATATTACATCAAGTCTAGAAAGGTCTACTTCTTTGGATGTAATATGGTTAACTCAAACCGAAACCTTTCATAAGGGCTTCCTTTATAAAAGTAAGTGTCCCAACAAGGGTTGGTCAAACACATAGTTTTATTGAGTCATTCCCTTAATCAAGTAACGGAAGGCTTGGTCTAACTTAATATGGTATATGAGGGATTTTATTATTTATGCATATCTTTGCATTATCACATGCTTTTTAATATTAAGTGATGCTTGCTTAAGTGATTAACCATGTTCTGATAATGTTTACGCATAGTACAATTTTTATTTTATTCCATCTTTTCATGCTTTTTCATTTTATTATTTATGTGATCGCGACAACACATACATAATAAATAAAACATGAAATCAGACAGAAATAAAATAAGATGGAACGATCATGAGCTTCTATTTGGATAGCTTATCTACAGGTTTTGATAAGCTAAACTTGACCTAGGGAAAACACCATCAACCTGATGGTTTGTGTTTTGCAGCTCCCACCTGTCCACCTTTGTATCTTCTTATGTCGATTTTGCCTCGGCTTCGGGATTTGAACCATCTCATCTGGCTTGGGAGATCCTCCATTACATGGGTTTACATTAAAGAAACCATGGGCACATAGGCCCTATATTTTATTAGAATAAGGCTCGTAGGCCATAAAATTTAAATTAAATAAATTTAAATGAATCCATACACATACAAAGGGTCTTTGGTCTAGCTCATGATCATCCATATTATGCAACAATATTTACGCATATTTAGAATTCAAATTCTTTCAATCGTTATTCTATTTATGATAAGAAATACTCGAATTTAATCAATTATGATCTTATAATTAATCAATTCTTTATCTTAAATTCCATTCTAAATTTCCTTGAGATTATTCTCATCCATATTACTTGTACGGGTCTTTGTACATTGGAGGAAACCTGGTGAAATTCCATTTTTTGAAAGTACACAGCGTGTAGTTTATAATTACACGGTGTGTATTTTTCATTTCACTATTCATCCAAAGTACACACCGGGGCTTTGGCGTGTTTTCTGTACTTTGGAAATTTCAGAGTACACGGCGTGTAAATGATTCATACACGGCATGTACTTCCTTGTTACGTGGTAACCAGCCTGCCGATCCCATGTACAGGGTATACGGCTTATCTTTGTACACGTTTTCACCTGGGCCGGAATGGACTACATGGCATGTTGCTCCAACATACACACCGTGTATTTCAGTTTTCACGAGCCGTTCTATTCTGGTCAATACGGCGTGATTAAAACTTAGGCATAATCAATTCACACGGCGTGGTTTGGCGGACCAGTTCCGGTTCATTGAACCTAAGTACATGGCGTGTAGTTTTAATTACACGTCGTGTAATCCCGTGTTTTACAGACAGAAAGAGAGGCTCCTCCGGATGATTTCCTCATTTTTATTTTAATCAAAATTAAAATTAAAAGGTTGTTTCTGTGAAATGAATCGATAAATGAAGGAGGAAGAATAGATCTCGTTAATTCAGATTTATAGAATGATTTATTTTGAATTGAATAAAATATGAATTCATAGATTATCAACGAAAATTAAATAACAATAATCAACGAATTAAACTCGCTCTGATACCATTAGAAGGTTCCGGGCATAGCGGAAGCGCCTGGGTGGATGTTCCCACTTGGCTTTTTGTCATTAGAAATGATCAATCTTGGATCAATACAACTATAAATGCAAGTCTCCATGGATTGAATAACAGAAAAAAACAAAGAAGATGGTTTGTCCCGGAACCACAAACAAGGATCGTGACAGGTTGATTATAATTAATTTAATTAATTATAAAGAAATATGTTTTCGGTGTTCTTTCTTCGTTGATGTTCTAGATCACGTTGTCGATGTGATCTGTCGTTGCATCACAGAAGCCAAGTGTAGACTCCCTCTAGCGGTGATCCACATGTGTACCTTATATCTCTAGACATCGCCAAAGGATTCTCTGGGTGCTAGCATGGAGAAGCCTTTTCTTGCGTTGTCCACCATAGACAGTCTTGATACGATGGAAGAGGATCTCTATCAGTCTTGAGAGCGTTCTTGGAGGAAGAGGATCTTTCAGTCATGAAAGAAATCTCCATAGATTTTGTGCACAATGATTCTCTTGTGTGTTGGAAAAGAGTTGGGGTTGTGAGGATATTTATAATCAAGTGTGTGGGGTTATAGAGTTAAGAAAATAAATAAACACGTTACGCATTTTATTTATTTCACTGACTCGTTATTTAAAAACCCCATGTCAAATAAATAATTACTTGACATGCGCCCACGCTGATTATAATAAATATCATTTAAAACAATATTATATCCTCAAAATCCCGACTTGACAAACTACACGGCGTGTAATAATAAATACATGGAGTGTACTTGTTTTTCATTGAAAACTACACAGCGTGTACATTAAATGTACACGGCATGTATATCTTGTTTTCATTTATTCATTTCCTTTCCAAAATAAAACTACACAGCGTGTACATTTAATAATACACGGCGTGTACTTGTTTTATTTTATTTTTTTTTCATCATTTAAAACAACATAGGCTTCCTTGAATAATTATTAAACCACGTACGGGAATATTCATTATTCAACTTGAGATACTTGGATACACTTAGTGTGTGACCCACTAGGCCTCTTTCTCGTTGGCATTAGGCGAGCATGCCTAATGTCCAAGATTACTGTCTAGCAATAGGTCAAGGCACCCAAGAGAAAAAAGTTGACTCTGCATTGACATATCACCTCATAAGAATGCTTACTGTGTAATTTAATCCCTTTGTCTCAATATCTCATCAAGCATGTTTCATGGAAGTGTCATAAACCTATATGCTTGATCCATCGTTCTTTGAATACCTAAAATAAACTCGTTGTTTACACCATGGCCATGGAATTTAATGCGACAGTTCTATTTCAATCAAAGGGCTGAGATATCAACATCAATAAATGGAAGGGACAAATCCTTCCTCGACTTATCCATTAACAACATCTCATTCGTGACGCACCCAACGTACCCTACATCCCGCCAACTATCCGCGTGATGGTTTTCCTCAGTAAATCTAAGTGTACGAGTCATGAAATGAGTTAATGATAATATTCTAGTCTATGTACCATTACACACGCTCGTAGATAAAATATCCTATGACACCAAGACATGAAGAATTACTACTGGCGGGTCTGTTCTCATAATCTCTCATCTTGGTGATTACCAAGTGTGAACTCCATGAGAGAGAATCTCATCTTCTTACAAGTACTCGCACATGACGGTCTGTATTCTATGTGTCCTATCATAGTATTTCATTCAACCGCATAACATTATTTATGAATATTGTTATAGAATTTCAAGTTTCTCATCATAGCGGGGATCTGCTATGCCCTTATTAATGTAACAAATATTCCAGGACATTATTATATTATAGTAAGGTAGAACAATTAACAATATATAATAAGTGAACATTTATGTAATAAAAGTACAAAACAGTTGGTTCAGTGGATCCCAACCCTTACACGTTGGTGGTTGTTGCCTCTTGAATTGATCTAACATTGATCCTCCACGCTGCGGATCAGGGTTCTCCATACGGGTAAGGTTATAATTAATAACCTGAGTGAGTTGTCCCAGTATAGTGATTAGCCGATCGACACCAGTTGCATCACCAGCTCCACTATAATTATCTTGATCAGGAGGGAAATCCCTTCATGGAGTGCGTGCATTGATACAGTTTCCATTTCTTCCACTAGGTTCCATTTCTAAACAATGGCATAAACTAGATCATTTTATGAATCACAATACATAATTACATACTTATAAAACAATTAACATAAATTGAACTATTTATGGATATAATCCATAATCATAAAAATGTTTTCTTTGAGGAATTATATACTCATAAACCCTTCATAATGATTTTTAAATAAAATGAGAGTTATCCTAAGCATATCCCCCGGGAGTGTCGTAACCAAGAGTGCAGCAAGGCCAATTGTCGTGCACCAGTTCCCATTCGAGTCTAGATCAAAGCGGTGTTTTCGGGTTTTACCTCTAGGTACATCTATGCCAGAGCCGCCTCTACCTGCTCGTATGCAGACGGGGATGTATTGCTTAGAAAACTCACAAAATCTATACAATACCAAAATTCTATGAAGTTCTTCTATGCTAATCCTCAAAGTCCATCTTAAATCTATGTGATCTAATCAGATTTTATCTAAATCTAGCTTCCAAGGATTGTACTAAACTTCCTCTGATACCAAATATAACACCCCGACCCTAGTTACCCAGAGTCGGTGCATTATTACATAACATTAGCATGATCACTAGAAAGATGTTGTATCGAAAGACCGATCAATTTAGTAGTCTTGGAAACACTAGATATATTCATAAAGTTTTACATTACATCATAAAAATAAAAACTACAACAACATAGTCTCCATATTCCACACTCTTATCCCCTAATACTATCCCTACAGGTCATTCCTAATTTACTTCTTCAAATCCTAGGAAAAATAAAACATAGAAAAAGAGTGAGCTCAAATGCCTAGTAAGGGTAAAAATATAGCGGAAACATTCATAAATAAGAATAAACATTTAAGGCAACGTATAACTAAATCAAAAGCCATTTAAACTTGAACTTCAACATAGAATGGAAAAAAATAAAATTAAATAATTCTATTTACATATTCACGTTGATATTCTACTAATCGAATAATCACATGCAATATCAATAACCACTTTTATAATGATGGAATGCACAATGTCGGACTATCACAACCACATAGTAATGGCCTCGTGCCAAGACTACAAATACGATTTTTCCAAGGCATTGTGCCAAGACACTAGTTTGACTCATTAGACCTACCGATTCATCGAGGAGATACAGCGGGCACCACCCATCACATATTAAGTCCAATGCATTCTTATATGAAAATGTTTAAACATAACATAAACATTCGTATTAAAAATAGCATACTAAATGTAAATACATCATACATAAACCATAAATGGTATAAAAATAACATATCTACAGTCAAACATATAAAAAAACCTTCAATATGATATAGATGTTTTGTATCATAATAAATCAACTTCAAATAAGTGTAAAATCCATCAAAGGATGTTGACATAGATGAAATCAAAACTCTTTTTAGAGAAATATCTCTTTTTATTTTGAAATCATTTAAGAGTCATATATTTATAAAATAAATCATTTTTTTAAAATATTATTATAAGCTTGTAAGGGAATAATTGACAAATTTATAATGGCAGAAAATAGCCGCACCCGCAGTGAAAGTTAAAAAAACATTCTTACCTTAATTCTGTCGAAGAGGTTAAAAAGAACCTTCTTCGAAAAATGACTGAAATATTACTTTATAAACCTCATATAAAAAGTCAAAAAGGGTATAAATGACATTAACCCATATTCTAGTAAATATAAAAAATGTTTTGAAATACATTTTTAAGAAACATGGATGTGGACGATAATGAAGTCCCAGTAGATTATTACGTATAAACAACCTCTGATAATGAAGAGATTGCGAAATAAGCCCTTACCTTGTACCTTTCATTGGTTTGGGGTAGTTTAACCTCCTGTATAATGGCGAAATAAATGATATTAAATTATACAAGAATCATATACATTATTATGTTATCATATATGATGTTTTAACATTGTTTTGTTAATAATATCATAGTATTATCGTCGTTTCAGGTGTTAACTTACTCGTTTTATTTTATATGTTTTGTTACGTAAGCCATGTTTTCCATTGATAGGTTGTATCTTATTAATATACAGAAAGATATTAAGTCCTTAAACATTATTTTTAAATCATAAAATGATAATTATACTTGAATGGATACGATGGAGAATGAATCTTATCGCGTTCATGGAGACGGTAGTCCGTACGTACGCACGAGCGACAATATCATTTTTTTGATATTAAAATAATATTTAATTGGATGGTATATCTTATATACAGAATAATTATCATGTTATATATATTATTTTTATGAATTACACATCATTATTATACTCATCCAAATAATAATATATTGAATAACAATTACACCACGAAGTGGAGACGGTAAGTCGTAGGTACACATGTATGTTGACATGTCACTGAAAGGATGGATAGAAGACTGAATATGGTTATACCATATTTATAATAATATTACAGTATATAGGAGATACTGGATTCATTATTTTAGAATGGTAATAAAATGAAAAAATAAGTTTAAGAAAAATGAATTTGAAAAAGGGTGGTGAAATCATTACATCTTCTTCGGGTTCTCCCTTTTGATTTGATCAAATGGGGTACATAGGTTGGATTTCTGATCAAAATAAGTCCTATAGGTTGTAGTTATGGAAGTTGAGAGAGTATTTGGTCAGGTTTTTGCTGAACCAAATGGCTTTGAATGTGTGAATTAGTGAGAAAGGCGAGTTCCCTTTTATAGGAGGGGTGAGTGGCACCTTTGGAAAAGCTAGAAATATTATTTTATAATAAATTTATATTCGGTTTCTAATGGCACCAAAGTAGATTATTTAATGGTTAAGGTGGGTATGGGTCGAGAACCACTCAAACAATACAATTTAGATAGGAATGGGTCATTATATTAACCTTATATTTTAGGTTTAACTCTTAGTTAATTAGTTTCACTTTTATAATGTCTCTTTTTATTTTTATATTATATGGTTAATAAACATACAATATACCTCCAAGATACCCCCAAGTGGTCCATTAATGATAGAAATATCATGATATGAGTATCTTGGCCTATCATTAGATTTTTTAGGAGTTTAATATCAATTAATAATATAATATTTTTTTTAAAAAAACTTTTATGTCAATTTTGACACTATTCAATAATTGATTTTTTGTGAAAAACATAACAGATAGATTACTTCCAACAAAGTTAATTAAGTCAATACTAACATGTCATATTAACCTATAAAATTAGTTTATTTCAAAAAAAATCTAAAATTATATTTATCTGGGTATATAAAATATCAATTATTTTAATTTTTTACTATTATGGTAATTACTACATCATCATTCTGCCATAAATAAATTAATGTATCTAATGTCTAAAAATTATAAATAAAATATAATTATGTATGAAATATTTTTTTATTTCTAATGAATATTTATAATCTAATTTATCTTATGTGTAACCCTATATTAAATTTTTTTTATTAAATAAACTATGATTTTAACTCTTTTAACTCTTTGAATTAAATAATAATAAACGTCCTAATCTAATCCAGGTGAACCGAAATGATAATATGTTATTCCTAAGGTTGTTTTTGGTCAAGATATACTTGACTAATAGAATTAGGATAGGTGTTAGGGTAATATTAATATCATTTTTACCATTATTTACCCTATTTACTTTTAACCGTGGTAAATTAAATTTAAAAGTTATTATTCACCAAAAATTATTTTCATCTCATTGAACCACATTTTACTCCATGATATTAACTGTGTGTCTCAGATTTTCTAAATTACACTCACAGAATCAGTTAAATTATGTTTTATTATAAATTCAGTTTTTTTATATACCACTTAGTGGTTTCACTATTCATCAAAAATGACGTTTTTCATAAAAATACCAAAAATTCACCATAGTTTAATTTTGATATTCTGAATCCAAAAATGAAGTCCATTTTGAAAAATAAAATATATAAAATTTCAAAAAGTTTGTACTACTACTCATAACGGCGAATTTGATTGGTTGTGGTGTGTTAGAACTTGATATTGCGTACAACACACGCTATTGCATTATTCAAAGAGAAGCATACCGTAGAAGCCTGGGGTGTTACAATTATGTTGCAAGAAAAAGTTATTATTGAATAATTAATATAATATAAATATTTTTATTTATTTATCAATTTGATATATCTTCCTCAAACACCACAAAATAATGTGCATAACAATCACTCTTTAAATAAATTTGGAAAAAATATGTGTAAAATATTTTATCCACAAAAATATTAAAATTTAATCATTAATATTAGTAAAATTATTAGTAGTTTATAATTATATTTTGGTTCTTACAATTAATGTAATAAGAAAACCCAAAATATAAACTGTATGATTTTTATTCCTTTGAATATATATTTAACTCAATAATTTGGTTCAAGTATTTCATAAAAATTTAAATGTATTCTAGATACATAAAAACAATAAACCAAAGTGAAATAATTTTGGATGAAATTAATTTTGACATATCTATTTACAACATTAATTAATTAATTAATTAAAACATATGTTTAATTAATGAAAATAAATTTATAATTGAAATTTACATACTTTCAATACAACTAAAATGTGTGTACAGTGAGATCCTTACACTTTAAACCATCCATGATGTTGTTTTTAAATATATTTATTTTATAATATATTCAATATATATCATCTCTAATATTAAAATTAGAATAATTATATATTTTAGAACAAAATTTGTGCTAAATTTATCAAACCATTGACATCCTAATGAGTATCTAATGGTGACAGAATTTAAAATTCTACATTTATTTCTTGAGATTCATTCAGTTTTTGATACTCATATATAATATAACATTATGAATATATTATAATTAATTATAAAGATATAAATAAATCAAATATGAAAAAACAATTCATTCCTCATTTTTTAGTAAATGACAAACGTCATCTAACTGAAGAAAAAAATGACCAATACTTTGACTATAGACACCTCCTTAGTTGACAGTGGCACTACCACTGTTTGATCAATAATATAATTTACCTTTTATCTTACATAAACCATGTTCATTTGTTGATGATGTACAAAATATCCTAGAAGATGTAAAATTATGCATACTATAGTATGTAAAATGGGATCCCAACATGCAACTCACAGTACATGGTCGAGTCTGAATGAGGAGGTGAAGGATTATGGTAGGAAGGTTGTGCAAGTTTCATTAGTGTCAAAGATTCATTAAGAGTGACCCTTATAAATGATTTAATTCAATCATTTTTTAACCCATTTATGTGTCATAACTTTTTAATCAAAAAACTCGTTCTCCCTTATAATCTCACCCTATAAATTCAACATAAGGGGCTTGAAGAAAACATTTTTAAGATCGATACACCCATTATACCCTCTGACATGACATGGGTGCTCTGTATTTACTAATGTTGTGGTAACAATATACATCCTTCCTATTGGTATTAAGGTCACCTATATCATTTTCTCTATAAGTGGGTCCTAAAATATTGTTTTCAATTGATATATTAGTGAAATAAATTTATCAAATTATGAAAATATTGAAAAATAACTATTAATTACTTACAATATTATCATATACTTACATAGTTGGACACATAATACACTTACCATTTATTCACATTCTCTCTCTATTCTATCTTAATGACAAGAGTGGATTTTTTGGATAATATATAACAAATTCAACACCATTACTTTGCTAGTATCTTAATTAATTAAATTTATTGAAAATAATTTTCTACTCTAATAAAGGATACCCCCACCCCACAAGAAGATTTTTTAGGGTTGAAATTTCTAGATATTATCACATAGTGATGTTTTATTTGAAACCATGTACATAAGATAAAATATATAATTTATCATGTAATTAAAATTAAGTAAACAAATAATATTTACAAACGACAAAAACATACCATAAATGTATCCTCCCACCAAATAGATTTCAAATACAATAATTTATCCATATTTATATACCCAGAATTAATTCATGGATCTTGACTCTATTTACTCCTAGAAATAAATAATGAAGTCAACATTGCCTTAAAATATATTCATACAGTTACTAAAAATTATATAAAATTTTTATTAACAATTTTCATCTATTGAAATTAAAATACCATCAGTAATTGAATATATTAAATATTAAAAATTTTAAAAAAATTAAACCATTAGAAATCCATGTAAACCAGTTTACTAATTTTACCCTCATGGACTCCCACAATAGATCATTCACCTACAGGTAATTTCTCTTCTAATAAAAGATTAAAATACATATCTGATAATGACTCTTCATATCATGATATGTACTAAACCATACGAAATGTGGACCAGTTGGGTGGTTGTTTTCATCAGTGTTTGTTATCAAGTTCATTAATCCATGTGCAAGTGAATGTTTTAGTAAACATATAACCAAACACCTATCATAATTTGGTACCATCTACTCATGTGCAAAATATGTTTTTCACATATTTTTTTAAATATACATTTCATTTAATTAAATAATGTAATTTTGATAAATATATTTATATGATAATATATATATATACTTCAAACCCCCTACCTTTGTGGATATCATTTTCAAATATTTATTATACTTTAAAAAAATATTTGTACTATTATTTTTTAAAAATTAAATAATTTTTTAAAATAAATAATTTCTTTTTATAATATAAGACATTATATTGAATGTTAGAAATTTCAACCAAAAAATTTGTAAGTTATACTATTTATTATAAAAATAGACAATAAAAATTGACAGAAATTATTATCATATAAAAATATGTAATTTTTTCTTGTATATTATCAGAAATAAGTAAATATTATAATTAAAAATATAATAGTTCATAATGGGGGGATTATAAATATTTTAATGATAAAAATACTATTACTAAAAATGATGAATATAATGAAAATAATCATAATAAAATGATAAAGACAAAATATTTTGACTAGTATATATATGAATCTGAATAATAATAAAAATATTAAAATAACTATAGGAATCATTAATATTTATATATTTAAATATCAAAGTAAGAAAATAAATTTTTTTAACTATGATGGTTTCAGAAAAAAATCATATTTACCTATTTAATTCGAAGAAAATTGAGTTTTACCTATATCTATCTTATGTTTGAATTTAATATTGAATGGAATATGTCCATATGACATTCATTGTGATCCTTGTATGATAATGTAACATATAATGGAATGTGAGATGCATCCCCAACACCAATAATATTCTTATTAAAAAATTATTTTTTACATTGAAAAACAATGGAAGAATAATCATTGGATGGGTCAATGACATAAAATATTTTCCTTTCATATGTCTTTATGATTAATGTTTATTTATTAAAAATAAATATTTTAAAATAAATTATTTTATATCCATACTCATCATGGTTCACACCAAAATTATTGTCAACCGAGTTATACTTAATACAAGTACTTACAATTTAGTATAATCATCCTACCATATATACTCAAAAAATAAAAAATATTATTTTGATGAAAAATTGTGTTTTTATAATTGGAAAATTAATAATATAGTGCTTCAGTAATAACCATCACCCAACTATTTTGAATAGTTCTCACATCAGTGAGGATTTTTTATGAAAAATGTATTACAATAAAACCAGCACATGTGACCATAATAACACTTGTTATTCCATATCACACATTATTATCATGATAAATGTCAATGGAATTGTTTTAAATTTTTCTTTAATGATTTTAGTTAACTCAAAATGTATTACCATGATTATTAAATTCAGTATTGAATGAAATCCATTTTTTTCATTCCATTTAAGTTCAAAAATGATCTAATTACATTGTCATAAATATTTTTAGAAATATGAGAACTATAAATATTGTGTTTTATATAAAAATATATTCAATTATGTATCATTAATAAAATAGATCATTTATTCCATTATTTTATTGATTACATGAACATCACTACTTTTGAAATGTGATATTGATTTTTTCACTTTTTTGTAATATTTTTCAGTTGAAAATGGTTGGGGGGAATTTCATACTCTTATTAACTATTAAATTACTTTTATAATTATAAATAATGATGATCTATTCATATAAATTTCTTATATCCAATGTACACTACTTCTCATCCATTCTAAAATTGATAATATGAACCCCCTTCATCATAAATTTGAAAAGTTGTTTTTCTTTTAGCGTTGTATCCATATAATTTTTAATGCTAAATATATTCATCTATAATGAACATTATTATAGAATGTATAATAAAATATTCTTCTATGTATACATCAAATTATATAAAACATGTTACCCATAAATATTCTAAATCACAATCACTGGGGATATATAAACATAAATATCATTTCCAATCTATTCTGGTTTAAAAATAATCAAGGATAATACAAAATTTTTCTTCTTAATATATATCTATGTTATATTTATTGAGATAACCAACATTATATACCATGAACTATGTTTTCTAATGATACTCTAATATAGATTCATTTCATATTTACATAGACTCATTATCTCTTTTCTAGATTAATTTCCAAAACAAGAAAATTTATGATCAAATATATTCTATTGTGGTCAATCGGAAGGTTGGAGTCGTCTTCCTTAAGATATTAACTCATAATTAGGTCGTCATATTAACATTACATAATTTTTATTTTCAAACAGATATTAAAATCTTGATTTTATTTATGATTATAGATTATTTAAGCTAGAGGTTTGGAGCATTTTGTTGATAAAGAATCATGGTGGGGATTTTTCATCCATTTTATATCAGGATGCCCTAAATTTAATATATTATAATAAGAATTCATATTCATTCCAATATATTATGCATTAATGGGTGAAACAGTGTATTCTTTTATACTCTAATCACATTGTTCATAATATTATTTTTCCGTATAACTAGAATATGAAATCATTCTTCCATCTAGAAGTTTACCTTTTAAAATTTCAGGAAATTAAATTAATCTATTATTACACCAACCATGTATTTCATCTATGTTAACTAATATCAAAACTACTTATAAAACAGCAGATTTAGTGAAACTTTAGAATATTGGTTTCTCAAAATCATAGAAAATGCATTCAACACATTTTTTTCAATGGTTTCAACACCTACACACTATATTAATTCTTCGAGATGATATAATATCTCATGAAGAACAACCTAGTAAACATTAGACCTTGACTTATTTTCTATTTCACAATATTAGGCCCAATATATATAATTATGTCTAAATTCATAAAAAATCAGATGGTGTTTAATTTCCTTATACACGAATTTACTTATGTTCAAACACTTCAGACATGAATATAAAAGAGTGTATTTTTTCAATATTACATTTTGTAAATTCTGAGAAATTTACAACCCATTTATAATATTCATCACTATGTCATTATTCATCTATCCAATTAAAGTCATGTATTTACATAAAATTCACAACAAAATATATGATTATATTAAAATATCCAAATTTTTAAATATATATACAAACAAAGAAAATTAAACTATATAAGCATAGTGGTATATAAACATGCCTAAATTTTTAATAAATAATATATATCTAATAAAATATTTAAAAATGAAAATCTTATACAAAAAAATTGTTAATCCAAAATTACTTATAATGTAAAAAAATTTATAAATGAATAAAATTTTAGAAAAAAATGATTTTAATCAGACAAAATTATAAAATTAAAAAAATATAATTACAGAAAATTATATTTACAGAAAATTATATCTAACAAAATTAAAAAAGAAAAAAATGTATAGTCACCAAAAAATATTTTAAATAAATTATAACAATAAAAATTTATAACATAAAATAATGTTCATATAAAAAATCAACAAATGAATAAAATTTATATATAAAAAATAATTAATTAATCTTCCAACAAAAATTAATTAATAAAATATGTAGGCCAAAAATTGAGAATAATTAGTAAATTATGATGAATTCACTTTAGGGTGGTGGAAACTGGAAAAATATTGAAAGATTGAATAGATTTTTTTTAAAAAATCAATTATAAAATCAAAAAAATAAAACCCTTCGAGCATCGTTGTGAGTTTAGAAGACTAGGGTTTAAGTGGAACAAATAATGTTTCGGGTCCTTGTAGAAAAAAGGGATATATAATTTAAGAGAAAGAATGCAAAAAAAAGGTGAAAATTGAATAGAAATGTAATATCGATCATGGGTTGGGTTCTATTATGTAACACCCAAAGAATTTATGAATTTGTTTTTATTTAATTGAATCATTTTGATATTCTTCATTTTACGGAACACTGAATATATATTATGTTATAAGAAAGACCCAATTTTGGACTAAATTTGATGCAATAGAATGTTAATATAGCACTATAAGAAATAATTATATTCTCTTTAGGTACAGGTAATACTATTTTGGAATTGTGTTACACAATATGACATGTTTATTCGATATCTTGTGTTACATGAAATAACGAGTTTTACAAAACTAAAATATAATATTAAATTTTTTTAAAATATATTTGTAGTTACCATATAACAATGAGATGGAAGTGACAAATAATATTAACTAAATTATCAATGTATGATTTAACCATTAATATAATATTAATCAAGGTTAACAATTAGTTATAAAAAAAGTAAGAACTATTCGAAAATAAAGAAATTCATTTCCTTAGAAACATATTTTAGTATTTAAAAATAAATCATTATATAAATAAATTAGAAAACTATGTTTTTTTAATATTTTTCATAATACTAATATTATATATATTCAATAATTTTTTTCACACTCATAAAATATATTTATATAGGTATAAGATAAGAATATGTTTAATTGTATAGATAAAAAGAAGTATTTTTTAAAAGGTAATTTTATGGAATTTTAATTGTGAACCTATATTAAAACAAAATTTTAAAATATTTATAATAAAAATTTTAAAAAATATTTTTTTTGGTAATTTGATTATAAAATTTACTTTGGGTGGTTTTTATATTTTTCCGAGATATCATATTTGTTTGATCAAGAGTTTAAACGATGAATTTAAATTGAAAACCCTATTTTCATATTACTAATTTATATTGTTAAATTATATTTTAAATCAGTTTCAAAGTATATTTAGATCAATTATAATTATATTAATATAATTTACGTCATTTTAATCACTTTCTCAGAAAAATTGGATATAAAAAATTTTCAAGCAATTGAAAATATTCACATTAAAAATTGGATGTCTCGTGCTATTGGTGGGATAAATTTTAAATTAATTTCTACCAATTATGTGTTTTGATTCTGAAAATATTGATTCTATATTTTTTATAATAATAATTTATAATTTATCATATGTTTAAATTACTTTTTGACTTATAATAATTGAATAAGTAATTAAAATTAATTAGAATGATTAAGGTAAAAATGAGTTTACTTAGTGGTTAAATGTTAACAAAGGGGTATAGAAAACTATGAAACTTCTCCATATTCAATTCTATGTCCATATATAGAACATATACCTTTTTTCATAAAAACATTACCATTATTGGAGACACATGATGTAAGTTATACCCCTTAATAGTATTTAAATTTTTTTACTTATTAGAATGTCACTCCTCCTCAACTACAAAAGGGTACCCATCCCAACACATATTCACACCTATAAAAGCCATTTTAATCATCCAAACCATAAAAAAAATAATATCCCAACTTTTTTACTCCCAATATTGAATTCTTAATTTTGGAATAATAAAAATCTGGTTACTCATTTGGTGTAAACCAAAAGAAATTACCCCAAAAAGTGGTATCATCCTTTAAAAACAAATACGGTAATACTTATTTCTACACACCATAAATTATTTTTATTACAAGATTATATAATAAAATATTAATCCTAAATATACAGAAAGTTTTTTATGTTAGGGGTTCAACTTACACCTACACACACTTCTAATATATGGTATATGTAATCATCATTCCTATTTACATCATACTACCACCTTGTTAATCGTTGTCATTTTTTCTTCCATTACAACCTATCATGTTTGGTAATAATGTTTGAATTTTTATTTTTATATGATATAAATTATATATATTATGTATTTTTATTATATAATTATTATGTAACACATACCTTAATTCTTTTAATATTGGGTGAATATGATAACTTCAGTTGTGTACGTGTGGACTACCGCCTCCCAAAAACAACGTGATTCATTTAAACATTATATGTAATATATTAATAATGGGATTAGAATAAATAAATAATATATATTAAATAATGATTATAATTTAATTATAATATAAATAATTATATTTCAATTACATTCTTTCTTTTAACACGACCTGAAAATGGAAACATCGCTCATGTTTATTTATGACATACCATCTCCATGAATAGTGTATTCCATTTCATATTTCTATATATTTTATATTATAAAAAAATATAACCAAGATATATGATATTTATATCATTTCATTCATATTATAAAGAATTAAAACATTATTTAAGTAATAATATCAAGAATAACTTGTTAAAACATATAAAAAAATAATGTGGTTATTAACCAAAATGTATCTTTAACATGATATTATTAATAAATGGGTAATATAAAGTCAAAATAAAACCATAAATTTTATTATATATATTAATATGTTTTTTATATATATATAAGGATCATATATTTATTATACATTTGGTTTTAACATGTGCAATGATATTCAATACTTAAGGTAAGGGTTTTTTCGCCTCACTTTTATTTCTATGAGATATAAACTATATTTCCCACATATGCTTGTTGTGTGGTGTGTATAATTCCCATTGACATGTTATATAATGAATTTAATTTATTTAAACATATTAAAATCTTCAATTTAGTTTATTATTTCATGGGGATCTTGATTTAAATGTGACACAATCTGTAATGGGATTTCTAGTATCACTTCTATTTCTTTGAGACGTGTGCTCTATTCACCAATCATTTCATTTGTGTGGTGTTTATATATTAATTTAATTAATTTTATGATCCTTATACTCATATTTATTGGTGTTTACATATCAATTTTATGATCCTCATATCATGTGGTTTTAAGATTAAAATTTTACCAAATCGATAAGGTGATTTTTTTCTCAATTTTGCTTCTTTAAGACACATGGTTTTATAAGAAAATTAGTTATTTTATAACGTGAATATACTTCCACTTTACATGTTATATCTTAAATATACATATTTTAATGATATTATAATCTTATTATAATTTCTTCCTATCTTTGGTTTTATAGTTTAATTTCGAAGAAGTGGTAATATTTGATTGCTATAATCTCATCATTATCTGGTTTGTTTACAATGATGCTTCCATTGAAGAAAATTTTGGATCCATATAATTATTTTATACTTGTATATCTCCCATGTGTACCCTTAATGATAATTTGAGTTCACAAATTAATTATGTTTCATTTAAATAATATATAAAGAATGATTTTATATATGTGTACTGAAGGGATGATCTTAAAGGGATATTTTAAAGATCATTCATCTAGATAGAATATTATTATTCCATGTTTCCAAAGACTTTAACCTACTATGGTCCTCTATCATGTAATTTTTTAATTTTCTAAATATTCATAAAAAAATGATTTAATATCCATGTATGATAATCCTAGGTCTCTATATTTGGTATCAAAAGAAAGGTTTTGTCAAACATTGGAATCTAGGATAAGAAAACATTAGGGATATCCCTGGGTATATTTCTAAGGATATTTCTACAGAAAAATCTAAAGATAATCTTAAGGTGTCATAGATTTAAAAATAAGGTGTTATGAATTAGTCATCATATAATTAATTTTTCATGATTATGTGGTTTTTCACTATGATATGTGCATCTATCACAATGCTTTTTGGTCTTAGTAAAAGAAATAGTTTTTCATATAATGATTTAGATGTGGAAATTATGGGAAATAAGAAAATTGATGCATTAAGTATAAGCATCGTAATGAGAACCAGAATAGTTGTATGAGTATTAGTTATAATACTGAAGATAAATAAACTGTGAATGACATATGAAATGTTTAATTTTTCATAATAATTTTGTTTACAATAAACATAAGAAGCATGATAAAATTTAGTTTGATGAACCTTAAAACATGATTCATATTTCATTATCATGGAAAGGGGTATTAAATAATAAGATGATGAAGCATGATTAATTTTTTAAGAATAGATTTTGATTATTAATGTGTATATATATTGGAATTCAATAATTAGTTTCTATAAATCATGAAGTATATAGTTATTTATTATGTATTTAAAGGGATATGTTGAATAGTGCTAATGAAAAATGAAAGTGATATAATGTAAAGGTGGTATTTGTTTTAAGGGAATTAAACCATTAATGTGTTAGAAATGTTGATAAAATTGTGTTTAACTTGGATAAATAGATCATGGAAATTGATTATGTAAATTTTATTGTATTGATTACTACTGAACTGATTATTTATTTTTTTTAAAAGTGGTCAATGTTATCAAGGATGGAGTTTACAATATTTTGGGATTTCAGAAATATTTTTAATATAATTTAGAATAAGGAAGCATGCATGTAATAAATAATAATTTATTTTAAATCATTTTATTACCATGTTTTAAAAGAATACATGATGATTTTATTCACATGTTTAAAATGTAAAAATCAAGAGATAATTTATGACATATGGGGGATAAATTTTATGCTAATTTTGAGAAATTGAGTGACCTTTTTTCCAATGTTTTTAATTTTCATATTTGATAAGGATATAAGTTTAACCATTTATTGATTTATGTTAATCATTGAGGAGGTTTTATATATTAAAATATTATCACTCCATGTTATAATTTTTTTAATATTGGATAACTTTTGAAAACCCTTTATTGTGATAAACATATATGGAATGACCTATCATTCTATTTATGGATCTCATGATCTACTAATTCTTCAAAAATAATGAATTCACATTTATTTCATGGAATAAGATATTTTTTGGAAATTTTTTATGACATAACAATGGTTGAAGTTGTCCTAAAATCAGGTATGTATATATTCTTATGAAAATTATTCAAGCATATCCGGTTTATGTCTTTGTGATTGTTAACATTCTCCAGACCATGTTCTCTTTCACTCTTTATTAGTACTTGATGGTAAGAATTATCTTTCATGTTCATGTCTTCACTTTCCACCTATGTTATTCTATGTTGTGACCTAGTTATTAGTTTCATTAGGAAACCGTTATGTTTTGAACATTCCATTTTTAATGGAATCTTAGGTATTTATTTTAATGATGTGGGTTTATATAAAAATAACAATTATTTTTTGAACCTATGATAAGCCATGAGAATTTAAAAGTGATAAATTTATTTTATAGGGGGTATAATGTCACACCCCAATATTTTGTGAAACACATTTATCTAATTTAACATAATGTTTACAATATTCTATATTTCAATGAACACTAAATATAACTTGTGTTATATGGATACACTATGTTTGTATTACTTTTCACATAGCACTATTTTAATTGTTCACTACACACAACTCTTAGTGTATCATCATGTACATGGAAAATTTTTATTTTCTTGTCTTATACACAATGTGAAGTTCATTCGATAACTTTAGTAACATTATAAGGCCACATATACTAAACTAAATTATACTATTGATAGTATTATTAAAATATTGTTATATATTCTATATATACATTGGAATTGATTTTCCAAATAAATATAAATAAATTAGGAAAATATTATTTATAGATGAATATAAATTGAATCCTTTTTTATCAATTAATTGTAACTGAAAGTATTAACTATTTGAAAATAAATAAAATCATTTTCTAAGAAAACAATTTTTTCATGCACGAAAATAATTTCTTATCAATAAATTAAACAAAAAAAATTTAATTTTTTTAAATAAATTATAAATTATATATTTAATAAATGTTTTTAACCGTCATACTATATATTTTATAGGTATAATACAAGAATAAATACATTTTTTATGAAAAATATGAAGTTTTAAAAAAAAATATTTTAATTCATTTTATTGGCACACTAGTTTAAAATCTAATTTTTTATTCTATTAATATATATATTTTAAAAAATATCCATTATGGAAATTTTAATATAAAAATTTAATTCAACTGATTATATTGTATTTTTTGAGAAGTTTTAATTTTTATGAATTTTTAAAACATCCAATATTAATTCAAAATAGGTTTTTCATATAATTTATTTTTATAGTTATAGTATATTTTTTATTTGTTTTAATGTATATTAGGATAAAATATTCATTTGTTAATAATATTTTGGTTATTGGAATCAATTTAACAATGAAATTGGATATAAAACGATTTTAATCATTTGAATATTGTCACATTAAAAACCCATTATTTTGTCACGTCTATGGGATTAATTTGAAATAAATTTCTACCAATTATGTGTTTAGAATTTGTAAAAATGGATTCGATATTTTCAATCATAATAATTTATAATGTAAGTTAATTTCAACTTAGATTCTGACCATAAATATTAGTTAAATTAATTGAAATAAATTACAATTATTAAGGCAAAAACAACTTTAATTAGTGGTAAACATTAACTTAAGGGGACAAATAACTGAGAAATTTAATTCCCAAACCCCATATGCTTAAGTATGGTTCATTAATTTAATAAATTATACTGATTACAAGGAATAAAATCCTGAAGGACCAATCAGTTTACCAGTCATGGAAAATAGATTACAAACATGAACATTACATTACAATTTGGAAGATAAAATACAACATAGATAATCCTTTGAGAACACCATTATTCTTTAAGTTTATGCTTATATATCAATCACAAAACACTTCTTCTATTCTTGGAAAAATAAAACAGAATAAAGGGGTGATAAAAAAATTTTAGAATGGTTAAATAATACTATAGAATCTTTCAAAAATAATCATAAAAAATTAAGGTAAGTATAAAATGGAATCACAATACTTTTAAAAATAATATTCAGAACAATATGAAATGAATAAATAAAACAATTCCATTTAAACATTAACATGGATATTCTGTTAGTTGAATAATCACATGTAATATAAATTACAAATCTAATAATGTAGGAATGAATAATATCAGACCTACCATCAAGGCCTCATGCCAAGACCATATGGGCAAGACGTTAGGAAAACCCAAAATTCGTTTTTCTCATGTGAACTATAGATGCATTGATGTGATGTAAATAAATAGTCATAAACATTTATGGTTTTAATTAACCAATCCCAAACCACTTTCATTCTAAGTCCAATTAATTCCTCATATGAAAAGGGTGATACAAAACATAAACATTAATATTAAAAATGACATAAGAAATGTTAATACATTAACCATAAAAAATGAATTTTATCAAAATAGAATATCTACAGTCAAACATATCATAAACCCTATAAAAAATTATGAAATAATGTATCATAATAATTCAACCTCAATCAAGAATAAAATCTATGAAAGTATTTATATATTGATGTAAATAATATATCAATAACATTAACACCCATTGAATGAAATATCCCTTTTTATCTTTTCCTTTCTTACTTTGAAATAATTTAAACGTCTAAACAATTTTAAAAGAAAGAAGTTATTTTTAAAAATAACCATTTAATATTGTAATGGATGATAAAAAATTTTACGGAATCATGATGGTGGAAATAGTCGTTCTTGCTATATACGTTAAAAAAGCATTCATTTCATAAATTTTTAAAGCATCAAAAAGTAAATCATTTGGAAAATGTATGAAATATTCATCTCAATATTTATTATAAAATTTCAAACATGGGTAAAAAGGACTTTAAACATTTGTTGATAATATTTTTACATACATCTTCAGAAACATAGATGTGGATGATACAGATTACCGAGTAGATACTTACGTATAAACAATCTCCAATAATGATGAGATTTTACAATTAACCATTCTGTAAAACCTTAAAAAGAAATAATTTTGAAATTTTTTTTAATGAATATAAAAATAGACATAATTTTTTTTATAACCATTTATATTCATATAAATTTGTATGATAATATCAAGAACATTGAAATGGGGAGAGGATTAATTCTTTAAACATTCAAAGCGGTCCATACCACTTTGAACTTTTAAATCATAATCCTCATATCCTAAAATGAAACATTAACTATCATGAAGATAAATGTATTCATTATATGAAATATAATAGGTTTAGTTCATCAACCACACATAATAAATTAATAGTGAACATGGCATATCTATCTTGTAAATTAAAAAGTGAGATGCAATTCTATTAACTTTGGTCTGATATCTTTGAATGTGTCTCAATCTCATGTATAATGTTTTTAAACCTATTTATAACTTAGAAAAAACCATAATAATATTTAATATATTAAAAATGATTCATTTATGACCTTATGTTACCCATTTATTAATAATTTCCTAGTTAAAGAAACATTTCAGGTAATAATTCCTTTCCTTATCATACGTGTTTTGACTTTTTATTCTAGATCGTATTAATTAGATAGTGATTTAATTAATTACATAATGTATAACATGATTTATATATAATATATATTCATAATATAAATATATATTATAGATATATATATGAAATGGAACACATCGTTCAGGAAGACGGTAGGTTGTGAGTATGTATGAATGTTGTTTCTTTTTTCTTATCGTATTGAGTGGAAGTAGATAAATAACATATATGTATGTATATATATATAAATATATTATAAAATTAGAATTATTAGGTCAAATATTTCATACTTATTCCTTATATATATATATATTTATAATCATTCTTGAGTGGTAAATGTGGAAAAAGAATCTCACCATGTCATAGAGAAGGTAAGCCGTACGTACACACAAGTGATGTTATCATTTCGTTGATAGTTAAAATGTATAGAATTGGGTGGTATATTAATTATAAAGAATAATTATATTGTTATATTAATTATATATATCCATTATACTCAACATCAAACCCATTACAAAAAAAATATTTTTCAGCAACAGATCACACCACGACATGAAGATGGTATGTTGTACGTACATATATATAATGATATTGTTATTCAAAGGATAGACAAAATGAGAAATATGGATTTTAGATGATTATAATAACATATAATTATATTTATGATAATGTAAATATTACTTTGGTATGGTAACAACAAATAAAGAGAAAGTATCATAATAAAATAGAACTTTGACAGATGTGATATTTCTGTTGCCTTCTTACAGTATATCATATTGATTTGCACAAAATGAATCCATAGGATGACTTGATTCACAAATTATTTCCTTTATGAATGATTAAGTGTATTAAGGAGAGTCAATTGGTAGGGTTTGGTTGATACAAAGTGCTTTAGAGGTATTAATTAAAGAGAATTAGAATTTCCCTTTTATAAGAGAGGTGAGGGGCACTTCTGGAAGATCTTAAATTATTAATTTATTATAAATATATTTTCTATATAAAATATCTCCAACATAATTGATTTAGACTCTAATATGAATATTTGTATAAATAATCTCAATTAATGAATTTTATACATGTTTAGGTTATAAGTTTAACCTTATATTTTGGATTTAACCCTTAGTAAAACATTTTAACTCTTATAGTTTCTCCTTGTATTTTTACACTATAGGGTTAATATAGTTACAATAAAATACCAAATGAAACTCAGTTGAATCATTTAAGAAACTTTTACATTAAAATAGTTATTTTTATTAACCATATATTTTTATTACTTTTATATCATTTAATAACATAATATTTCTTTTTAAAATATCATTAATGTAAAGTTTAATACTATTCAATATATTCATTTTTACATATATCAAACCAACATGATAACAACAAATGAATACATAAAATATGTCACTAACATGTCAAATTTATCTGTAAAATTATTTTATGTCATTAATTAATTCAAATTATATTTACATCAACATTTTTAATATCATTTATTTTATATGTCTATTAATTAAACAATTATTGTATCATTATTATGTCACCATTTAATTTATCTATGTAATGTCTAAAAATTATAAATAACATATAATTATTTAGATAAATTTATTAACTTTACAAAGTCTAATTATTTTCTACCATATCACTTATATATCCTTATATTAAAAATAAAATATTTCATTGAATTTGAATATGATAATTTTAACTCATCATTAAATAAAATATAATAAATGTCATACTCTAAGACAATTGGAATAAAAAGGATCATATTTCTAACCAATGGATGATTTCGTATGGAAAAAAGTATCTAATGAAATTAGTAATTTTATTTTGTGTAATATTATATAATTGTATTATTATTTTTACCTTTAATTTCTCTATTTACCTTTTACCATGGTAAATTAAATTCAAATATTAATATTCACCAAAAAAAAATTTGATCCTATTAGACCAAATTTTTAATACTGATTAGTTCCATGTATGTCTGGTGATTGAAATTCAATTCATATAAGTGGTAAAATTTTGTTTAATACTACTTTGAAAATGTAGCTAGAAGGCCGGTAAAAAAGACGTTATAAATGTTCAATTAGTTTTTATATCTAATTCTATTTTAAAATTTATTAAAATGACCTAAATTTGGTAATTATTTTAATTATTTATATAATGTGTCTTTAGAATAAATTTAATGTATTATAATTATTTAAATGAAAAAGTCTGTTTTTAAAAAATAATGTAGTGTTTTCACAATTCATCAAAAAATTAAATGTTTTCAGAGAAATAAAAAAACACCATAAGATAATTTTGATATTTTTAATTCATAAACGATGGCTATTTTACATATTTTAATTTATAATTGTGTCTAAATGTAATTTTAATTTTGTTCACAAAAAAACATAAAAAGTAGTTCGTTCAAGAAAATAGTATTTATAAACATATTACAATTTTAATGAATTATATACATTTAATTAAAAATATGATTTATTTATGTGAAAGTATTATAAATAAAATTAAAAAATTATTTATTACTCTTTAAATTACTATATTTAAAGGACAATTTATAAGCATATCATTTAAATAATTTTAACAATAAAGTGTTGTTTCGTAGAGACTCAATCATGCGTGTTACACAAGCCAAGTCGTTGTTGCACGTAACACAAGCAATTGAAGATAATGTACCATGAAATATTGGGGTGTTACATTTTATCCACAATCAATAAATTGTGTCCTCATAATTTAAACTTAGAATTGAAATATATAGGTTGGACTTTTCCAAATATTTTTTTTTGAAATCACACATCAGAAATTATATAATGATACCTCCATTTCTAAATAATGAAAGGGAAGTATGAAGGTCAATAATGATAACACATATTAGGGTTCCATTTAAGAATAAATTGACAAGAAAGCGAATATAATCATCATGTTTTGATGAAATGTGATACAGAAAATCATTAGGAATATTGTAATAATCAGAAAGCTATAAATTTTTTATTATCCAAGGAACCATTTGATTCAACACAAAATAACGAATTGGGAAAACATTTTGTTTTTAGGATCATTATCCTAGATTTTAAGATGTGATTTACATCATATAATAAGAACTAAAGGAATCATACTTACTTGACAATTAGAGTTCTATTCTTTAACTAATTTGTATAATAATCTCATCTTTCTCTCCAAAAAATAATAAATTTAAAAACATATTCTGTTTATCTTAATAATATTTTGTTCCTAAAATGGATTTATACATTATTTGACATATTATTTTAGGAAAAAAACTATTTTATACAAACCATAACATCACATAGGCCAATGGTAGATGATAAATCCTTATTGCACTTTTTTTGTTGGTTCGATTCCCATAGCCTTGTCCGACGCAACAGGTTGTCCCCAAAACAACATGTTACCTTTTTCAAAGAACTATATTATTATAACATTCCAAAGATGATCTTATGTAATTTTTTAACCCTAAAAAATATTTTCTAATATATTACTTTATCAATTTAAACCATTAGACTTATCCAAATTGCATCAATCCAAAATGAAACTGAAAATAATTATAAGGAATGTCACATAACGTAATGAACATCTTTTTATCAAATAACATGCATGTAAATACCTTCATCATGTGTTCTAAAAAAACATGGTAATAAACTGAATTAACATGAAACCAAATTTTAATATTTTTGTTATTTCTTATTCCTTATGTAAAATCTATAACACTAGATATACTCCTTAATTACAAAAAATGTTGTATACTCCAACAATGATGGAATAAAACATTATGAATTTCAAAATTAGCTGATAATATCAAATACATATTATCCAAATCATCCATTAGTTTATTCCAAGATCATTAACTCAGAATCTGAAACATTTTAAGGGTTATCTTTCACTCAACCATGTAATTTAAAAAATGTTATACTTGCAACTGTGTCACATTACATGGTACCATAAAATCTCAAATCTATAATAAAATAGTACTACCGTACAATCAGAATTTATTTAAATAATTCATCTAACAAGTACATCGTTGATATAATACGCAAATGACATAATTCTTAAGTAACAATATAATCACATTAATCATTCTTCTTCATCTATGATAGTATCATAACTTGATTATTATCCAATAGATTTATATGGGGTAAACTATAATGATTGGGAAATTGATTGAATAGTGTCTCATATCCATGCAGAAGAATCATTGTACATGGGAAAACTTTATATTACCCTTGAAACCATGAAAATGGTGTCATTTTTCTCAAAACATATGAAAAACTCATATTTATTTCAATAATTTATGAGGGTGATTCTTTTCAAAGTTATCACTTGTGGAAAAATTCATCCCTCCCCTCATCCCTTTATCCCTCTTTTCTATTTCCATCCTCTTAATCTCTATATTCCCTTAAAATCCATAGGACTCAGAAAATTATTCACTTATCTTGTTAACACATAATATTATTTCTTCATATGATGGGAAGAAGTGGGAGACTATTTCCCTTGAAATGTTTTTCTTAAAACCATTACTGATAAGATACATCATATTCTTTGGATCATTTATATTTGTGGAGTTCTCATTCCTTTTACTAGGGGAAATTATTGAATGATGACATACACTAGGTTAGATCATATTATAATGTATAACCCAAAACTAGAAAAATTATAACCATTTACTGAAAATTTACAGATTTCTATTCTCATAATATTAAAAATGTGTTTTTAATACATATTTACTCAAAAAACCATCATAATTTTTTGTAATGAAAATATAAATTATCTTAATAATATCTCCTTTGAGTGTGAAACCATGTGCGCAGCAAGGCACGTTGTTGTGCACCAGGTTGCACCAAGTCATCCTGGAACACATTGTCATTGTTACTAATCCTAGGAACATCTTTTCCAAAACTGCATACACTTATAGATCCCTATAAGAATGCATTTTTTAGAAATACTCATGTAATCTCTACATCATTAAAATTTTTGGATATTACTCAACACATATCCTCAATGTCTATTTTTTGGTTATGATCCCTAATCTATGTTTTCTAAATCTAATTCCAAGGTTATCACAAAATATCATCTAATACCAACTGTAACACCCTAACACCAGATACCTGGAGCTGGTGCATTATTTTAATACATTGGCATGATTACAAAGAATAACATCTCCAAGGACCGATCAGTTTTGTAGTCTTGGAAAATAGATTACAAAAATGAACTTTACATTATAGTTTCAAACATACAATACACCATTCAAAATCCTTTCAGAACACCATTATCCTCCTATTTTAACACATCATATCAATCATAAAACACTAATTGGAATCATTGGAAAATAAAACATTAGAAAATTTTGAGGTAAGATCTTTAGTAAGGTTAAACAATACAACTGAATCTTTGATACATAACCATTAACTTCTATGGAAAGTATAAAACTAAATCCCAATACTTTTAAACAAAATATTCAGCATAACATAGCAAGAATAAATAAAATAGTTCCATTTAAATATTCACAAGGATATTATATAAGTCGAATAATTAAATATAATATCAATTACTAATCCTATAATGTGGGAATGCATATTGTCAGATATACCGTCGTGGCCTCATTCCAAGACCATTTGCATAAGATGTTAGTCAGAACCCAAATTAGATTGTCTCATGAGAACTATTTATAAATCAATGGGATTCCATTAATAGGCCCCCATCACATAGGGATTTCATTTACAGGACCCCAAAGCATATGAGTTTCATTCACTAGTCCCCAAACCATTTCATTCTTAGTCCAATTCATTCCACATATGAGAAGAGTGAAACATAAAATAATAATTTATATAAAAACTAGACTATGAAATTTTAATACATTAACCATAAAACATTAATAGTATCAAAATAGAACATCCTTAGTCAATAATATCACAAAACCTTCAAAAAAATATGGAATATTGTATAATAATATGTTAACCTAAATAAAGCATAAAATACTACAATGGTTGTTGATATAGATGAAAATCATCTAACAAAATCATTAATACTCATTGAAATAAATATTCCTTTTTACATTCACTTTTTACTTTGAAATCATTTAAAATCCCGTGAAATTATAAAATAAAACATTAATTTTTTAAAATACCCCTGTAATATTGTAATGGAGGCATCAAAGTGTTAAAGCATCATGATGGTGGAAATATTTGCTTGCACCGTATGAGTTTAAAAATTATTATTTCTTTAATTTTTCCAAAATATCATATATTACCTTTTTGGATAATGATGGAAATACTCATTTAATAATGTTTTAGACAAACATAAACATGATAAAATATTAATTTAAAACTTGTTTAATACAATTTTGAAATACATTTTAAGAAATATAGACATGTATGATAAATATGACTTAGTTTACACTTATGTATAAACAATCCTGAATAAGGATGAGATTGTACAATTAACCAATAAATAAAACCTTAAAAAAATTCTTTTTGAAAAAATTTTAATGAAAATAAAAATATATAAAAAAGGTTCTTTATAGACATTTATATACATATAAACATGTATGATAATATAAAGAATATTGAAATGGAGAAGGGATTAATTATTTATTGATTTAAAGCATCTCCTACCACCTTGAAAATCTAAATAATAATCCTAATATATTGAAATGAATATTTAACTACCATGATGATAAATTTATACATGATATGAAATATAATAGGGGCATTACATACACCACACATAAAAAATAGGTGTGGAACATGGCTTATAACTCACAAAAATAAATAGTGAGATGGAATTCCCTTACATTAAGTCTGATACTCTTTATACGTATCTGAAACACATGTATAATTTTTTAAAAGATATTATTAACTTCTAAAAGAAACATAATAATATTTATGATATCATAAATCATTCATTTATTACATTAAATTACTAATTTATTAAAAATTTATTAGTCTAGGCAACATTTCTGGTAAACATTGCTTTCTTTATCATACATATTTTGACTTTTTATTCTTGGTCATAACAAATAGATCATGATGTACTTCCTTAAATAATATATATGATGATTTATATATCATATATAATTAGAATATATATATAAATATAAATAATAGATATTTAAATTAAATGTAACACACCGTTCATAGAGACAGTAGGTTGTACGTATACATGACCACTATTTATATTTTATTATCATGTTGAATGGATGTATGTAAATAATATATATATATATATATATATTATTCTATTATAACTTTTATTTAATTTATTTTACACATATTCATTATATATGTTTTTAAAATAATTTTTGAATGGTTCATGTAGAGAATGAATCTCACCGCTTCGTGGAGACGATAATTTGTACGTAAACATGAGTGACAATATCATTACCGTGATGGTTAAATGATATGGAATTTGCAGAATATTAATTATTTATAATAATATTAATTTTAATTAATTATTTATATCCATATAACTCATCATTATACCTATTATATAAAAAATACCATTGAGTAAAAAATTACCCCATGATGTGGAGATGGTAAGTCATACGTACGACACATGGTGATATTTTTATTACTAGGAGTTATAAAATAAGGATTATGGTTGTTACACAATTATAATAGCCATTCTATATATTTATTATAAAGGAGTAATTACTTTGTTATGTAAAAAACATATAAAGAGGTAGTAGCTGAAGAAAAGAACATTGGAAGAGGAGATACAAATATTCCCTTGTTTTTTAGTATCTCGTTTTGTTTTCCACAAAGGACTCCTTAGGATGTATTTATTCCAAAAATATTTCCTTTAGGATGTTTTTATGGATTTTAGAAGAGGAAATTTGTAGGGTTTACAAAGAAAACAGGTAATATAGGTGTCAATAAATGAGAAGTATAAGTCCCCTTTTATAAGAGAGGTGAGAGGAACTTTTGAAAGATCATAAAATTTTAATTTATTTTAATTTATTTTCATTATAAAATAACTCCAATTTAATTTATTTTGTGTAATAGATGATTAAGGGTTGAAATAGTATCATATAATGTGTTTTATACATTTTTAGGACATAAAAATAACCTTATCTTTCATATTTAACACTTAGGTAAACAATTTAACTCTTAATGTGTCTTCATATACTTGTAAACTCTAGGGTTAATATAATTACTATAAAATACCAAAAAAATTGGATAATTTATGACATATTTTACATTATAAAATTTATTTGGCCGAATCATATATTTTTATAAATTTTATATCATTTAATAAAATACTATTTATATTTAAATAACATTTATGTCAAATTTAATACTATTCAATATTTTCATTTTTAATAAATATCAAACCAACATGATAATATCATACCAATAATTACATATGTCAATAACATGTCTAAGTTAACTATAAAATTATTGTATGTAATCAATTAAGTCAAAAAATATTTATTTTTATATTTTTAATATCATTTATTCGATATCTCAATTAATTAAACAAGTATTGCAACATCATTGTGTCAGCATTTACCTTATTTATTTAATGACTAAAAATTATAAATCAATAACAAAGATATAGATAAATTTACTAGATTTATAAATACTATTTATAGATGACCATATCTTGTATATGACCAAATAGTAAAATTAAAATATTCATTTAAATTTGAATATGACATTTTTAAATCTTCTTTGAATAAAATAAGATAAATCTCCAAATAATACACAAGTGACATAAAAAGAATAAGATTTATTTACAATGATTGATTTGGGTTGAAATAATACTTATCCAATGAAATTATTACAAATTTTAGGGTAATTTTATAGTATTAAAATATTATTTTAACTTTTAGATACCCTATTTACCATTATTCATGGTAAATAAAATTCAAAAATTATTATTCACAAAAAAATTGATCCTATTAGACCACAATTTTCATACTGATTACAACCATGTGTGTCAGTTTTTTAAAATTCAATTCATAGAATGTGTCAAATTATGTTTGATACTAATCCACAAATGTGGCTAGAAGGCAGGTAAAAATATGTTAAAAAAGATCAATGATTTTATATATATAATTATACTATAAAAATAATTCCAATGACATAAATAGGGTTAAAATATGTATTATTTATCTATTGTAAAATTAAAATAAATTTAATTTTAAATATTTATTTATATAAAAATGTTGGTTTTTAAACAATAATGCATTATGTTTCACTATTCGTAAAAAATTTAATGTTTTTAGAGAAATACAAAAAATTCACTATAATCTAATATTGATATTATGAATTAAAAAATTATGTCTCTTTTACCGGATTAAATTTCTATGTGTGTAGAATCGTAATTTTATTATTTTTTTACAATAGTACATAAAAATTAGTTCATTTAAGAAATTAGTATTTTCAAAAATATAACTATTTAAACAAAACTTATACATTAAATTATACTTTTTTAATTTTTGTGAAAAAATTATAAATAAATTTTAAAAATTATTTATTAATATATTTATTACTTTACATAAAATATATGTTATAAATATATCATTTAAATAATTTTAACAGTAATATTTTGTTTTATAGAAACACAATCTTGAATGCCACAAGAAGCCAAGTCGGTGTTGCATGCAACACAAACTATTGAAGATAATATTCAGTGAAAATTTGGTGGGTTACAAGAATCATGTCTCAAAGAGTGTTTCGACAATATATAGACCATATAACCCCTTATATTTAAATTTTATCATTTTTTGAGGCACAAAATGTATGAGAGACCTCTAAATAGTGTTTACCTGTTTATATTTTCAAAATTCCACTCTTCGTCAAATATAAAAGGGAACTCACCCCTCACTTTTTAACACATATAAATCCATTTTTTCATCCCAAATCTTCATAAATAATTTCCCAATGTCCCACCTCTCATTTTAGAATCATCATCTTGGTCACAATGGAAACCATGTTAGTCTTTTGATGAAAACCAAAATGAATTACTCAAAGAAGAGGTAACATCCTTCAACAAGAACTATTGTTTTATTTATTTCTCAAAACATTAAATAATTTTTATTTAAATATTATATAAAAATATAATAATCCAAAATATACTTATATGTAGTTATACTAAGGTTTTAACCTACAAATACGAACCTATCAATCAAATGGGATATGAAATCACCGTTCATGTGTATGGTGGATAACGGCTTTGCGATCTGATATAATTCGTTCTTCAATTTCCACCTATAATGGTATTGTAATAATTACAGAATTACTATTTTTTTATGATATATAATATATTTATAATATATTTATTATTATTTAGTTATTATAGAAAACATATTTTCCTTCGTCCCAGTTTTTGTTAACATGATAACTTCATTTGTGGATGTGTATACTATCGCCCCCTTAAAGTTATGTGATTTGTTCAAATTTTAGATGAAATGGATTAACACCTGGTTTAGTAAATTTATATGATATATATTAAAAAATAAATCTTATGGAAGGATAATATATATATATATACCGATAAATTTCATTTACATTATTTTTTTCAATATGACAATAACACAGAAAGAACGATCATGTGTGTGTATGATGTACCTTCTTCATGAACCATGTATTCCATTTCATATTTTCAGCTTTTTTAGATTATTATAAATACATATATACTAAATATATGTTAAATTTATAACTTTTTTATATTATTTTAATATTTAAACCATGATTTATGAAAAATGATCATGAATATTATTTCAAAACATATACGAAAACAAAGCAGTTATTACACAGAATGTAACTTTTAAAAGAAATTGTTAATAAAATGGTAAAATACCATCATAATTAATTAAAATATATTATAATATATAATAATAAAGTCATTTTTAGAAGTATAATAAAAATATTTTTATTATAAATGAGTTTTTAATGTGTGTGAATAATGTTAATATGCAGGGTAAGGGTTTTCCCATCTAGCAGTTATTTATGTAAGATGTATTCTATATTAACCATTTACTATTATTATGTGGTGTTTATAGTTCACAATGAAATGTTATATCATGAATATAATATATTTCATGACATTAAAAATATCAATTTATATAATTATTTCATGGGGATCATTATTAAAAATTTACTCAAGTATGAAATAGATGTCTAATCTCAATTTTATTTCTATCAGACTTATGCCTTATTCCCCAATAATTTCCTTTGGGTGATGTATATAATACTAATTAATGAATTTAATGACCGTTATACATAAATTTATTTGTATTTATATATCTATTTTATGTTCTTTATTTTATGGAGTTTTATAATTAAAAAGTTATCAAATCGATAGGTAGTTTTGTCTCAATTTTCCTTATTTAATGTATATGTTTTATTATGAACCTATATTCTTCTACGAGGTGTATATACTAACATTTTACATGTTATATCATGGTTATAATTATTTCTATGATGTTATAAGATTATTTTAGTTTCATTATATCATGGTAATTGTGATTCAATTTTTCCGAAGTGGTGAGAATTTATTTCTACAATATCATCATTATCATGATTGTTCATGATTATGCTTCCATTGGTGAAATATTTTGATCCATTAATCAACATATTTAATGAATTTTCTTCTCATCTTTTTTTTTAATTATATATAAATTTATTCTTACCATTTATAAAATCATTTTTATAGAAGTTAATTAATAAAATGTTTTTATTAGAATCTAATTGTATTTATCTCTTTAGTGGAAAATCTATTTTTATAAAAAAACCATGTTTCCTAGGAATATATTCCAAAATTTTTTCAAAGTGATATTTTAAAATAATTTTAATGAAATTTTTTAAATATGTTTGGTTTTTTAAAAATGGTTTTTTAATAATGATTTCAATATTCCATTAAATGTTTTCAATGATATTATAAAAGAAATGTTTTCCAAAATGATTGTCTAATCATATTTATATGTTTTCAAGGAAAATCATGTTTAACAAAAGTTGTATGTTTAAAATTTTTTCTAGATTATTTTCTATGTTTCCCATTTAATTTTTCAAGGAACATGGTTTTTCAAAAAAATCACAATACAATTTTTTTAAATGATTTTATAATCTTCATTTATCTGGTTATAAATAAAAAGGCTATCCAAAATGTTTAATGTTTAAAATAGTGTTTTAAACTATTTTAAAATATTACATAATAGGATTTCAAGGAAATGGTTTTAAAAAAATTATTATTAATAAGATTTTTAAATGATTTTAAAAGATTTATGTATATTTTTTTAATATTAGTTTTCCAAAAAATGGATTTTGAAAATGTGTCATGTTTTTTAATGAGAATTTACAAGAAGGATAATTTCCCTTAAGAAATGTTTCAAGTAATCATTCAAAATATGTTTCCATCTAGGTTATCATACATTTATATAGTTTATTATTTTCTAGAGATATAATCTAGTGACTCTATTCTTATACATTCATTTAATTGTTTTTGTTTGCGATGAAAAGTTGTTTAACAAACTTGCTTCCATTCCTGGGGTTATATCATGATAAAACTCTTTTGAAACCTACTTTATTTCTTGGAATATTCTATGATGAAATTATAATGAGATGTATCAATTTTTCATAGGTTCTTATATGCTATAATGTATATTTTACCCATTAATTTCATGGGTTATGATATGATATTTGTAAAACCCATCTATTTTTATGGGTCATTATATAATGAATGTTTTGTTATCTTATGTCACACATATGTATGATTTCATTGTGATATGGGTGGGAAAATTTCTCCCTCATATTTATTGGGTAAATATTTATATATCATGCAATAGAAATGGTCAAAATGTGGAGGGAACTCAATTATTTAAAGGAAATTGTTTGTCAAGATAGTCTGGTGAGTGAGCTTTGACTACTAAGATGGTCTTGGGAGAAATCTATTTCTAATAAAACGTTCTTGGGAGAGAACCATGAATACTACAATGGTTTGGGGAGTAAAACCATTCCACTATAAATAAAGGGATACAATTGGGGATGGTGGTGTGTCTCACCCAGTAGGTGTATCCCTCCTGAAGTTCCCTGATAGGTTTTGGAAATGATCATTGAGTTATAGGGAATTATATCAAATGGTTTCATGTATGCCACAAACTCTATTTCTTATTCATATTTTATGATCTCATATCTTATTCCATTGATTCCCATATGATTCATATCTAAAAAATAACCAATATTTATGCCATGGATCTTGATTATGATCTTCTATATGTTGGGTATGATCGTATAATGTTATGATCATGTTCTCATACCCATATCTACATGTTATCCTTATATATATCCCTTGTTTTCCCTTACGGAGAATATGATCTCACCACTTTATTAAGTTTCTTATCCTTGGGTTAGAAATAAAGGTTTTAAGTAGGATTACTAAATGGGAATATCTTTGAGGGGGATATTGAACATCTTTCACCATGATTGGAGAATATCATTCCATGTTTCCAAATAAAATAAACTATTATAATACTTGTGAATGTACATTTGTAATTTGAAAAATATTCATAAAAAATGATGTAATATTCAAGTATTTTAATCACAGGACACTATACATTACATGCTGAGAGGATAATATTTTTATAATTATTGCATTGAAACATATTAACATTTTTTTTAAAACTAATTTTAAACTCTTCTCATGTCAATTTTAAGGAATGTTATAAAAAGTAGATGTTAAAACTCTGATGATAAATCATCATTTTCTGCTTGTGGGCGATTCATGGTACTGATTTGTGAGAGTTCTATGAATGAGTGGAGTTGAATCATCTATTATTCATTTTGGGATAAAATTTAAAAGTCAATCATTCATTATTCATATATTATAGTATGTAAAATTGTTTTCAAAATATAAAAAATATAAAATGTGTTAATATAAAATATAAAAAGTTGAAAAAACCCAAGAATTAAATTCAATGTTGGATTTTTGAACTAATGAGGTGATAATAAATAATTTTTACCATTTTTATTGAATAATATTATATGATATATTCATTTTTTTCATTAAGATTTTTATTGAATATAATGAATTCTTCTTAAATAATTTTTTTCCCTGTTCATTCTTTATGAAGTCATCTTTTCATAATATGAACCATAAACCTCAACTTAACATTAATTAAAACCTTAATAAATATTCTCACGGTTTTAAGGATTAAATTCTCTATTGAGGTTTAATTAAAATGAAATTTTAAGGATAAAATCCATATACTTGAGATTCTGTATACATCAATTTATCAATATTAAATAATGAGTGAAATGAAATTCTGATAAGGTAGAGAATAAGTGGAATAGACACAATTGAAAGGTATAATAATTTGAGTAGAAGTGTATGTAGTTCATCGATATTAATCATGAATGAAGCATGATTTGAAACTCATTATTGTATTTTTTTTCTTTTTAAATATTCAAATATAATATTTTGGTTACGATCCTATTAAACATAATGTTTCACTTATTGAAGTATATATTCATTGTGTTTGGAAGTTGATATTTTTCTTGTGTACATGATGTATTAATATTTGGGGGAATTTTACATCATGATATCATGCATATTTTTATTAATTAATATTATTGTTTTATATATTACTTTTAGGTACTATTTATTGGTTTTGTCTTTTTATAGAAGACAATGAAATATTTTTTATATTTGGGTTGATTTTAAGAAGAAGTAGATTGAATGAATTTTTTATGCTACCAATGAATAAAACACAGAGGGTAATGTTAATGCATGAATAAATTTTATAATTTATTGTACTAATAAGGTAAATTTTAGGTGATTGTGTTTGTGCCAAAATTAGAAGTTTGATTTTTTGCTTTCTTAACAAGAAGTCGTGGGGGTGAATGAATGTGTAGGATGTGTATTAGTGAGTTTCAAGACTTATTTATAAATTAAATCAATCTTATTACATATTTAACTTAAACATTCCTTACAACACCCTAAAATTTTAGAATATTTATTTCTATTTAATTTGATGTTTATAGCTGTATTTACTTGCAACATCAATCTTAAAAACACATTATATAATATTTCTATATTTTTATTATATTTGACTATTATCACATTGTTAATGGATTGGTGGGTGCGAATATTACTAATGAAATTATGAGAAATATATCTAAATAATTTCATTAATGAAAAAGTATGGGTTCACTCTTAGGAAATAGGTACTCAAATTTTAATGATAGGAATAAAATAAATCCAAATATTTCAATAATTTTATTTTATAAATATTATATTTTGATCACTATAGATCAATAATGAAAACAATTTTTAATTTATATGACCAAAAGAATAATCATCTATTCATTGATTAATGATTGGTTATAAATAAAGATAAAATAATTTGATGGTAAAAAAGTGAAAAGAATTAAAAAATAGTTTTTGTTGGGTGAAATGTGTTTTAGCTTATAAAATATAACAAAACACTATTAATGATGGATTTAATAAAATATGTAGATATTTTATTCAATTAAATATATTAACTATAAAGACCATTGTTTTTTGGACTGTGAAATTGACCATAAATTTATTTTTCTTTATTCAGATAGTCATAAAGGCTAATATAGTCGTTTTCCTCTACTAGATGATCTCATAAAAGTTCTATGGACACTTATTTGGCCCCAGAATTGGGTTTTTACCCTAATATAGGTGTTTGGTAGAAATATGAGTCATTCATATTTTCCAAGAATAATTAATAATTACTAATTAATTTATTAATTATTAGTTAATGTGCACAAGTTAGTTAAGATATATATTATTAATAGAGCAACAATTTGAGATTTCTTTCAACCATTGAGTTTTGAATGGGGTTTTTTCTATTCAAGGTATAAACTCATGCCAGTCACTGAGGCAGAGCGAGGGTCCTTTTTCATTGCATTTATTTTTCTTCCTTTTACATTTTTATTTTCTTTATTATCCTCCCCTAGATTATCATGTATTCCTCATTTCTTCACACCTTATATTTTATTGGGATTAAAAAAAGAGATTGATAGTTGGTGTGGGGATAAGAGATATAACGCCCTGACCCTAGTTACCCAGAGTCAGTACATTATTACATAACATTACCATGATCACGAAAGATCTAGTCTATAAAGACTGATTATTTTAGTATCATTTTATATACTAGATACATTCATGAAGATTACATTACATCATAAAATGGAAAACACAAACAACATTGTTTCCATAGACAACACTGAGATCCCAAAGACTATCACTGTAGGTCAGTTATAATATACTTATTCATAGCTTGGGAAAAATAAAACATAAAAAGTGGTGAGCTCAGATGCTCAGTAAAGATAAACATATAGCAGAAACATTCATAAATAATCATAAACACTTAAGGAAATGTATAGAACTAAAACAAAAGCCTTTTCAACATAAACATCATCATAATTTGTAAAATAAAAAAATTACATTTACTTACTCACATGGATATTCTACTAGTCTAATAATGACATGCCATATCAATAGCGACATTCATAATGATGGAATGCATAATGCCAGAATTTCATAACAATATAGTTAAGGACTTCTGCCAAGAATATAAATAAGATTTTTTCAAGGCCTTGTTCCAAGACACTAGTTTGTCTCAGGATACCTACTGATGCATCAAGAATCTATAGTGGGCTCCACCCGTCACTTACTATGTCCAATTCATTCCTCATATGAAAATGTTTAAATATAACATAAACATTTGTATTATGACTAGCATTCAAAATATCAATACTTTATCTATAATCCATTATGGTATAAAAATAGCACAACCACAGTCAAATATATCACAAAACCATCAATACAATATGGATGTTTGGTATCATAATAAATCAACTTCAAATAAACATAAATTTCATCAAAGGATGTTGACATAGATGAAATCAAAACCTTTTTAATGAAATCTATATTTCTATTTTGAAATCATTTAAAATTCAAGTAATTTTAGAAGAAAACATTTATATTTTATAATAATCTTATAAGCTTGTATGGGAAGTTTCGATGATGCTTTAATGGTAGAAAATAGCTGCAAACACCATATAAGTTAAAAAAAGATATTATTACGTTAATTTTGCCCAAAAGGTTATAAAAGAACTTGTTTGGAAAACAATAGAAAGATACCTTTAAAAACATTTTATATGAGTCAGACGTGGTTATAAATGACTTTAACCCATAGTCTATAAAATAGAAATAATATTTTTAAATACATTTTTATGAAACATGGATTTGGATGATAAAGAGGTCCCAATATATAATTACATATAAACAACCTCGGATAATGAAGAGATTCTGAAATTAACCCTTACCTTGTAATTTTCCTTGGTCATGGGTAGGTTAACCTCCTTTATAACAGTGAAATAATTGTTATTAAATTATAAAATAATCATATACATTAATATGATATCATATATGATCTTTTAACATTGCATTGTTAATAGTATCTTAGTATTATCATCGTTTAGGGTGTTAACTGATTCATTTTCCTTTAAATTCATTATTACCTAAGTATTGTTTTTTATTGATATGATGTATCTTATTCATATTAATAATTATATTAAGACTTTAGACAATATTTTTAATCATCTAATGAAAAATAGTCTTGAATGAATATGATGGGGAATGAATCTCATCGCATTCGCGGAGACGGTAAATCGTACGTATGCACGGGCAACAATATCATTATTTTGAAATTATAATAGTATATAATTGTATTTTATATCATATATAAATAACCATAATCATGTTATATTTATTGTTTAAATCAATTATGCATCATTGTTTTACCCGTCCAAATAATAATGTATTGAATAACAATTACACCATGACGTGTAGACGCTAAACCATACGTACGCATGTATGGTGAAATGTCATTCAAATGATGGATTGAATAATGAATATGGTTATACCCTATTTATAATAACATAAATGTATATATAAGATAATGGATTTATAATTTTATAATGGAAACAACAAAGAAATACGAAGTGGAAAAAGAAAGGAACTTGAATGGTGTGATGAAATGTTTACCTCTTCTTCGGGTTCTTCCTTTTGATTTGATCAAAATGGATTCTTAGGTTGCCATTCTGATTAATGGAAGGCCTCTATGATTAATTTAGGATAGTTTAGATGGTATTTGGAATGGGTTTGGCTGATACAAATTGCTTTGAAGGTGTGAATTAGAGAGAAGGGGGAGTTCCCTATTATAAGAGGGATTAGGGGCACCTTAGGAAAAGAAAATATATTATTTTATAATAAAAACAATTATGTTTATAATGGATCAAAAATGAATTATTTAAAGGATAAGGTGGATATGGATCTAAATACACTCAAAATATAGGTTTTAGATAGGTTTGGGTAACTATATTGACCTGGTCTTTTAGATTTAACTCTTAGTTAAATATTTTGACATTTACCATGTCTATTTGTATTTTTATATTACATGGTTAATAAACATAATATAAACTTCCAATAGAACCTCAAGTAGTTCATTAATGATACTAATATCATTATATAATCTTTTTTACAAACCATAGATTTTTAGGAATATAATATCAATTAATAATATGATATTTGTTTTAAAAACTCTTTTATGTCAATTTTGACACTATTTGGTATTTTTTTCTAAATTAATAATAGCCTTATTACATCAAAAAAAAGTAATATAACCAACTATAAAATGTCATATTAATAAATAAAAATTTTCTAATTCATAAAATGTCTCAAATTAAATTTATTTCGATATTTATAATAATAATTATTTTAATATTTCATTAATTAGGTAATTACTAAATCAGGATTGTGTCATAAATAACTTGTATTATTTAATGTATAAAATAAATAAATAAAATATAATTATGTAGAAAATATTATTTTCTTTCTAATGAATATTTATAGTCTAATTTATCTTCAGTTTATCCCTATATTAAAAAATTTCAACTTATTAAACTTTAAGTTTAACTCTTTTAACTCTTCATTGAATTAAATAATAAAAAATGTCCTAATCTAATCCAAGTAGACCAATTCTTTTCATATTTCATTCCTATGGTTTTTTGGTCGAATAACACTTATTTAATAGAATTAGGATATGTGGTAGGGTAATAATAATATCATTTTTACCCTTAATTACCCTATTTACTTTTAACTGTGGTAAACAAATGTAAAAAGTTACTATTCACCAAAAATTGTTTTCATCTTATTGTACCACAATTTACAAAACGTTATCAACTGTGTCTCTCACATTTTTGAAATTAAACTCCCATAAGTGGTAAAATTATGTTTTATGTAAATTTGCAAATGCTCCTTGGAGGTGGGTAAAAGGTAATGAAAAGGTTGTTAAAATTTTATATATCTAATATTATTACAAAATGACTACAATGAATTAAATTGAGATTATATAGGTATTATATATCAATATTTATCTAAAATAAATTTAAATAAAATAATTAATTATTTAAATAGAAATTCGGTTTTAAACTATAACTATGTGTTTTTCACTATTCATTAAAAATTGTACGTTTTCAGAAAAATACCAAAAAATCACCATAAGATAATTTTGATATTCCGAATCCAAAAATGAAGTCTATTTTGAAAGATAAAATTTATAAAATTTAAAAAAGTGGGTATTATTATTCATAAAATATTTTTTGATTGGTTGTCGCGTGTTAGAACTCGAAGTTGCGTACAACACACACTACTGTATTATTCAAATAGAAACATATCGTGGAAGCTTGGGTTGTTAAATTCTCCCCTCATTCAAATAATTTCGTCCTCAATATCTCATGAATATTACTACATAAAAAGACTTGGGTGGTTCTTCATCATATTTTCTTCGGGTTACCACATTTCCTCTTCCATCTTATTGTTTCTCTATAGAACATTTATTAGACAAGTCATCTATTTTTCTCTGCACTTGTTATCTTGTATCAAGAATCTTGACAATATCTTCACAATAAGATAGATCAAGTTCTATTTTAACTTCCTCATAGGTGAGTACATGCGTTGGGTCAGGAAATTATTTTCTCAATAGTGATATGTGGAACACATCGTGATCTTTGGAGAGACTTGGAGGCATTTCAGAATAGTTACCTACAACCCCAATTCATTCTATAATTTTGAAAGGTCTATGTACCTGGGACATAATTTTCTCTTCTTACCAAAACGTAAAACACCCCTCCATGGAGAAACCATCATGAAAACATGGTCTCCTACCTGAAATTTCAAATCCTTCCTTCAGTTATCGTCATAACACTTCTTCCTACTTTGAGCTGCTTGGATGTGGGTTTGGATTACCTTCACATGTTCCATCATTTCGTCCACAAGTTTTGGGCCTAAAAGTTTTCTTTCACCAATATCATCCCAATAGGTTGGTGTATGACATCTCTTTACATATAATGCTTCATATGGTGCCCTCTGAATACTCGAATGGAAGCTATTGTTATAGGAAAATTCTACCATAGGTAAATATTGATCCCACATACCCTATAAGTCAAGTGATCATGATCTCAACATGTCTTCTAAGGTTTGAATAATCCATTCTGATTGTCCATAAGTTTTGGGATGGTAGGAAGTGATCAAGTGAAGTTCAGTATCCTTGGCATTCTGAAGACTTTTCCAGATTCTTGAGGTAAAATGGGGATCATGATCATAAACAATTGATAGATTTACTCCATGAAGTCTAACAACTTCATTAATATATAGTCCTACTAAACGTTCATGTCGTAAATCTTCCCTTATAGAAAGAAAATGTGTGGACTTGGTAAGATGACCAACAATAACCCATATTTCATAATTCATTCTAGGTGTCTTTGGTAGTCCCATGACAAAGTCCATTGTAATAATATCAAATTTCCTCTCAGGTATGGGAAGAGGATTCATGACTCTTCCAGGTGGTTTCCTTATAGCATTCACTTATTTAAAAACAATAAAACTTGACACAAAATCATAAATCTCCCTCTTCATGTTGTCCCAAAAAAAGTTTCCTTCAAATCTATATAAATTTTGGTGCTCCCAGTGTGTATAGAGAAATTGGAACTATGAGCATCGTCCAACAATTCTCTTTTTAGATCAGGTATATCTGGAACATAAAGACTCATCCCAGATTTCAAAATTCGTTCTTCATATATGAAGTCTCTCAATATCTCGTTATTCACAGCTTTAATATTCTTTTTAAACTCTTCACCGTCGGTCTGAGAACTCTTTATCATTTATAGAAAAGATGTTTTGGAAACCATTTGAAATTTTTTTGATGTCTCTCCTTCCATGGTGATTCCCATATCCATCTTTACTAGATCTATGTATATAGGATCCTTTTCTACTCTCATCTTGTTCAAGAAACCATGATCCATTCTACTCAAAGCATCTACCACCTTATTCTTCTTCCACTGGTGGTATTGTATAGAGAAATCATAATCCCTGAGTAGTTCAAGACATCTCGGTTTCCTCATGTTGAGTTCTATCTGTGAGAAAATATTCTTCAAACTCTTGTGATTGGTATATATCTCACATTTTTTACCATAGAGATAATGTATCTATATCATTAAAGAAAATATTACAGTTGATAACTTTAGATCTTGAATAGGATAGTTTTGATCAGGAATATTTAGTTGTCGTGATGCATAGGCAATAACCCTATTAATCTGCATAAGGACAGAACCAAGTACTTTCTTTTAAGCATTACTGTAAATAACAAACCCTTCATTCCTCGATGGTATAGTCAATATAAGAGAATTTACTAATCTTCTATTTAAATATTCAAAACATTCTTCACATTCTTTTGTCCAAAAAAATTGACCAATTTATGTGTGATCTGGGTAATGGGTTAGGCAATAGGGCAAAGTTCTGGACGAAATGCCGATAATAACCTGCTAAACCAATACAACTACGTACCTTAGTTATACTCGTCAGTGCTGGCCATTCATGGATTGCCTTGGTCTTATAATGATCAACAATGATTCCATCCATAGAGATAATATGAACAAGAAACGAAATCTCCTGAACCCAGAATTCACACTTGCTAAACATCCCAAATAATTCGGGACATATAAGAGTCTTCAGGATAATGCGCAAGTGATTTTCATTATCTTCATATCATTTGAATTATAACATTATATCATCAATAAATACCACTATAAAGTCATCAAGATATTAATTTAAAACTCTATTCATTAGATCCATGAAGAGAGAGGGTGAATTAGTCAATCCAAAAGGCATTTTTTATACTCATAATGCTCGTACCTAGTTTGAAATGCTATTTTCGGAATGTCTTCTTTTATCACACACAACTGATGATATCCAGATAGAAGTTCAATATTTGAAAAGTATTGAGCTCCATGGATTTGGTCAAATAAATCATCAATGCCGGGTAGGGGATTCTTGTTCTTTAATGTTATATCATTGATCTCCCTATAGTCAATGAAATACCTCATAGATTTATATTTCTTCATAAAAAAGGACAGGGGATCTCCATGGAGAAACACTAGGGTGAATAAATCCCTTATTACTCAATTCATCATGTTTTTTCTTTAGTTCCATTAATTCCACTGTGGAAATTCTATGGGGGTTCTTCGATAAGGGCCTTGATCCCGGAATTAAATCAATGGAAAACTCAATTTCTCGTTATGAAGGTTGTCCACATAAATACTCTAGAAACACATTAACATATTCTTTCACAATAAGTACCTCCTCTATTTGAACATTATTTTCATAAACCACAATTATTTCATTATCTTCAGCCCCAATAATTGAATTTAGTTGAGCTACTAGGGGTGGATCTAGAAATAATTAGGTGGTGATGATTATGCTATAATGATAAGGTGTTCTTTACCATCGTCAGAAAAAATAGTCTAATAACCAATATATACTGAGGATTATATCAATTCAATCATGGTTATGATGATGAGATCAGCAGATAAAGAACATTTAAATTCCCTAATGGTAACTGATTCACAAAACATTATAGCAATGATACTGCCCTTAAGAGTTTTGACAGACAAATCCATTGTTAAATAAAATTGTAAATATCTAATTTTCATAGGAAACTGGGACGATATGAAACAATGTGATGATCTGGAATCAAATAAATCATTGGTTAAACTTGAGGATGCCATTAAATTACCTTCCACTACTTCTTTCGTAGCTTTAACCTCTATAGTAGTAAAAGCATAATCTTGGTCTTGATCCCTTTTCCTCATTCGAGTTAAAATCCCCTGACACTTAGGACATTCATTTACATAATTCCCCCTTTCTCTACAATTGTAGCATTCAACATAGACAACCTCTTTCTTCCCCTTGCAATCACATGCATGGTGGCCTTTTTCACCAGACTTGTAACATGCTCTCATTCCCTTCAGGAATTTAATAGGGTGTTTATTCCCACATTTACTATAGGAAGGATATTTAACATTTCCCTTCTTCCCCTTATTTCCATTTCTAGTGTTTTCAGCATATCTCTTCTTCTCTTGTTTTGCTTTAATGGAGTAAGACTTAGAGAATTCTTTTTCTGTCTTAATAGCAAACGAGACAATATCTTCGTACTATGATAAGGATTTTGAAACTAATGATCGATGGATAAATGGTTTTAATCCATCAATGAAATGATCAATAATATTTATTAGGGTACGTATACAATCTGTAGCATGCCTCGCTAACCATGTAATGTTTTCTTCATACTCTGCAACATTGTCATCCTCCTTTTTCCTCTGACTCTGAAATTTCCTTTCCATATCTGCTCGATGGTCACGAGGTAAGTATTTTTTATGAATGTTTCATTAAACTCCCTCGTTTCCATATTGGATAAGTCATAATCATCATTTGTGTTTTTAATCAATTACCACCATTTATCAGCATCTCCATTGAGTTGGTAAACTACCATGACAACTTTCTCCCTTTCGCTACTCCCCAAGGCATGGAATATTTTCTCTAAGGAATTTATCCATTTCTCAGCTTCTAGTGGATTTGTACACCCATTTAATGTTGGTGGTTGTTTCCTCATGATGTGATCTAACATTGATCCTACACACTATTTATCAGGCTGCCCCATATGGGTAAGGGTATTATTTATAACACGAGTGAGTTGTCTCCATATGGTGATATGTTGATCGGTACTAGTTTTATCACCATCTCCACTATAGCTATCTTGGGCAAGAGTTAAATCCCTACATGGAGTGTGTGCATTGATACAGTTTCCTTTCCTTCCACTAGGCTCCATTTATAAAAAAAATAATAAATTAGATTAGTTTATGAATCAAAATACATAATTCCAAACTTGAAAAATACTTGACATAAATTGAACAGTTTATGGATATGATTCATAATCATAAAATTTATTTTCCTTGAGGATTTTTATACTCATAAACCCTTAATAATTTTTTGTAATGAAAATTAGAATTATCCTATGCAGATCCCCTGGGAGTGTCCTAACCAAGAGTGCAACAAGGCCTGTTTTCGTGAAACAGTTCTCGTTCGAGTCCAGTTCAAAGCGGTGTTTTTGGGTTTTACCCCTAGGTACATCATTTCCAGAGCAACCTCTACCTGTTCATATCCAGACAGGGATGTATTGTTTGGAAAACTCATAAAATATCTACAATACCAAATTCTAGGAAGTTCTTCTATACTAATCCTCACAGTTTATCTTATGGTTATGTGCTATAATCAGAGTTTATCTAAATCTAGTTTCCGAGGATTATACTAAAATTCCTCTGATACCAACTGTAATTCTCCAACCGTAGTTACCAAGAATTGGTGCAATATTACATAACATTGGCATGATGACTCAATATCAAGTCTTGAATGACCCATTAGTTTAGTAGTCTTGGATGTACTAGATACATTCATGTGGTTTACATATCATCGAAGAATGGAAAACTACAACAACATTGTTTCCATAGAAAAAAATGATATCCCATAGACTATCCCTGTAGTTCATACATAATACACTTCTTCGCATCTTGGGAAAAATAAAACATAAAAAGTGGTGAACTCAGATGCTAAGTAAGGATAAAAATATAGTGAAAACATTCAAAAATAAGAATAAACATTTAAGGAAATGTATAGAACTAAAACAAAAGTATTTTCAACATAAACATCATCATAATATGGAATATTAAAATAATTCCATTTACTTAATCACATGGATATTCTTCTAGTCAAATAATAAAATGCAATATCAATAGCCACTTTCATAATGATGGAATGAATAATGTTAGACTTTCATAACCACATAGTCAAGGCCTTGTGACAAGACTAAAAATAAAACATTGACAAGGCCATGTTCCAAGACACCAGTTGTCTTCATGAGACCTACCTCTGCGTCGAGGAGCTATAGAAGGCTCCACCCGTCACTTACTATGTTCAATTCATTCTTCATATGAAAAGTATTAAACGTAACATAAACATTCATATTAAAACTAGGATACGAAATGTCTATACTTTATACATAAACCATGAATGGTATAAAAATAAAACATACATAGTCAAACATATCACAAAACCTTCAGTTCAATATGGATTTTTTGTATCATAATTAAAAAATATCAAATAAACCTAAAATCCATCAAACGATGTTGACATAGATGAAATCAAAACCTTTTTAAAGAAATATATCATTCTATTTAGAATTCATTTAATAGTCACATAACTTTAGAATAAAACATTTATTTTTTAAAATATTCTTATAATCTTGTAAGGGAATCTTTGATGATGTTATAATGGTATAAAGTAGCCGCACCCATCGTATAATTTAAAAAAAAGACATTCTTACCTTAATTTTTCCGAAAAGTTTATAAAGGAACTTTTTGGGAAAATGATGGATCAAATCCATTAAAAACATCTTATAAGAGTCAAAAAAGGGTATAAATGACCTTAAACCATAGAATATAAAATAGTAAGAATGTTTTTCAAATACATTTTTAAGAAACATGGATTTGGATGATAAAGAGGTCCCAGTAGATAATTACATATAAACAACTTCTGATAATGAAGAGATTTTGAAATTAACCCTTACCATGTACTTTTCCTTGGTCGGGGGTAGATTAAACGACATTATAATGGTGAAATGATTTTTATTAAATTATACAAGAATCATATACATTAATATGATATCATATATGATCTTTTAACATTTCTTAGTTTATAATATCTTAGTTTTATCGTCGTTTTAGGTGTTAACTCATTCAGTTTCCTTAATATGCGTTGTTACATAAGTAATGTTTGTTATGGATAGGATGTATCTTATTAATATTAATAATTATATTAAGACATTAAACATTACTTTTAATCATCTAATAAAAATTAGTCTTGAATGGATATGATTGGGAATGAATCTCATCGCGTTCGTGGAGACGGTAATCCGTACGTACACACAAGAAAGAATATCATTATTTTGATATAAAAAAATATAATTGGATGTTATATCATATATAAAGAATAATTATCATGTTATATTTATTATTTAAATCAATTACACATCACTATTATACTTATCCAAATAATAATGTATTGAATACCAATTACACCATGACGTGGAGACGATAAGTCGTACGTATGCATTTATGGTGACATGACATTAAAAGGATGGAATGAATAATGACTATGGTTTTACCATATTTAAAATAACATCAAAGTATATGGAATATACTGGAGTTATTATTTTATAATGTAATCAACAAAGAAATAGGAAGTGGAAGAAGAAAGGAACTTGAATTAGGTGATGAAATATTTTCATCTTCTTCGGGTTCTTCTTTTTGATTTGATCAAAAGGGCTCCTTAGGTTGTCTTTCTGACTAATGAAAGTCCCCTAGAATAAATTTAGGACAATTTATAGGGTATTTGGGTAGATTTTGTCCAATCCAAATAGATTTTAATGTGTGAATTAGAGAGAAGAGGGAGTTCAATTTTATTAGAGTGGTGAGGGAACCTAAGGAAAAGATGGGAATATTATTTTACAATAAAATAATTTTCATTTTTAAATTCTCCAAAATAAATTATTTAAAGTAAAATGTGGGTATGGGTCTAAAAACACTCAACCAATTGGTTTATACAGGTTTTATTCACTATATTAACCCTATCTTTTAGATTCAACTCTTAGTTAAATAGATTGACATTTACCATGTCTCTTTGTATTTTTATATTTTAAGGTTAATAAACATACTATATACATCAAATAGAACCTCATATGGTTCATTATTGATACACATATCATCATATAAGTATTTTGGACGAACCCTAGATTTTTAGGAATAGAATATCAATTAATAATATAATATTTGTTTTAAAAACTCTTTTATGTCAATTTGGAAACTATTTAGTATTTTGTTTTTTTATAAATTCATAACAGCATTATTAATTAGAAAAAAATAATCTAACCAACCATAAAATGTCATATTAACCAATAAAATTAGTTTAATTCATAAAAAGTCTCAAATTACATTTATTTTGATATTTATAATATCAATTATTTTAATATTTTCTTAATTATGTAATTACATATTCATCATTGTGTCATTAATGGATTAAATTATTCAATGTATAAAAAATTTAAATAAAATAAAATTATGTAGGAAATATTTTTATCATTCTAATGAATATTTATAGTGAAATTTATCTTATGTGTAACCCTATATTAAATAGGGTTTAGTTATTAAACATTGAATTTAACACTATTAACTCTTCTTGGAATTATATAATAATAAATGTCCTAGTCTAATCCAAGTTGACCAAAGGGATTAATATTTTATTACTAAGGTTAGCTATGGTCTAATTACACTTTTCCAATTGAATTAGGACATATGTTAGGGTAATAATAATATCATTTTTACCCTTAATTACCATATTTTTTTTATCGTGGTAAATAAAATTAAAAAGTTATTATTCACCAAATATTATTTTCATCGGATTGATCGAAATTTTACTTAATGATATCAACTGTGTCTCTAATAATTTTAAAATCCAACTCAACGAAAGTGGTATAATTATGTTTTAGGTAAATTTAAAAATGCTCCTATGAGGAGGTTAAAGAGGTTGAAACGTTCAATAAAATTTTATATATCTAATATTATTACATAAAGACTCCAATGAATTCTATTGAACATATATAGGTATTATTTATAAATTTTGACCTTAATTAAATTTATGTGAAATAATAAATTATTTAAATAAATATTCAGTTTTAAACTATAACTCCGTGTTTTTCACTATTCATCAAAAAATGAAAGTCTTCTGAAAAATACAAAAAATTCACCCTAAACTAATTTTGATATTCTGAATCCAAAAAAGAAGTCTATTTTGAAAGATAAAATTTATAAAATTTTAAATATTGGGTATTAGTATTCATAATGGATAGTTTGATTGGTTGTGGTTTATTAGAACTTGAAGTTGCGTACAACACACGCTACTCTATAATTCAAAGAGAAGCATATTGTGGAAGCTTGGGGTGTTATAAGATAGGTGCCAACATGGAGATTGATAGGAGCTAGATCATCATGTGTTAGTTATGGGAAACAAATTAGTGTGAAGCTTTACGAATTTCACCCAAAAGAATTTCATTAATTAGTTGATTCCATAAATACCAATATATTAACTTATTTCTTGTTTCATATTCATATTATTATTTATAATTACCACTATTGGGTCGATCTCTGCTTAATTGAGTTAAAAATGGGGCATCAGTCCGATTACAGGGGTTCCCATTTTGGAAATCTCAATCACACAACAATTGGTTCTATGAACACATTTCCTAAAATCTTACTATATAGGGAATATAACATTTTATAAATATAGTAATTATACTTATGGTACATTTAATATACTAGTACTTTTACATGTATCCATGTACATGGGAAGATATAATTTTCAGAACTACATATAGTGCACCAGACAGACATTTCATATTGTCATACATGACCATGTAATCAAATACAGTGATAGAGAAACGTTGTATGGTAAAATTGACATGTAGGGTATATGTCCAAATCACATTTAGGTAACATGTAATGTATAAGAACACATCTAATCTAAGTCATGTGGTTAAACCATGTGAGTTTCACTCACAGGTACCTATGTAGGGTACATTCAGTGTATATGAATTACACACCTCATATAGAGGTTTTACACGCCATCTCCAAATATAGTATAAAAATTGGTGGGTCTATGAGTGTACATGTAGTGTATATATGTATAAAAATTGTGTACTTCTCCCTTGCTACAATTTTTTTTATTTTCATGTTTTGAATCCATTATTTTAGAATTGGAAACAATAGTGTACCATTTTGATTGTTTTCCAACATAGATCATGATGGTGGAACCTATAGGGTGTTTGGAGGAATTTAAAGAAGTTTTTTGAGAAATTGACTCAATTTTGTGGTTCATACTCAATTAGATGAATTTAGTTTTCTCCTATGAGTACGACTTTTAATGAACCCCAACTGAGGGTTTTGGTAATGGGTTTGGAAAATTGCAATGGGTTCACCTAGGTCCTCATATAATGTATCTTAGAGATTCCATTGTTTTATGGACTAATATGTGACTTATTGAGGAAGTTTTCATTTGGAATTCAAAACATCATATAGTGATACCTTAATCTAAGATGGGTCATAGTCTAACCCTATAGACTAATGTTTCAATTCCTCTTCCCTAGTGTACATCTAAAATGTGATATGTTCTCTTATGGTTTAGGATGCCATTAGATGATATTGAGGAGGTTATGGGATGTGTTACCATGAGAGCTTAGTTGTGACAAAGAATCCCATGTAGGATTCCTTTTCATAATATATCTAAGGGACTGTAGAGGGATTCCTATGACCATGTACTATTTTATAGAATCCTAGAAGGAATTTATTTACTTATGTTCTTACATAGAGGATATACATTTCTATTAATTTTCTTATGTGTGTTCCCTGAGGATCCTCAGAAGGACGGCACTCTATTATTTATCCAAGGGGACCATAGTGGGTTCCCTAGTGTATGAACAACCTTTTGATACTGTATTATGGTTCTGGGTGGAGATGGTAATGAGTTTCACATTATAAATAGTACCAAACATGTAGGAACATGAGGCAGTGGTATGAGTGGTTGGTTTAAGCATTCACCCACCCTCACTATCTTACTTATAAATTTACGTAGTTACTCTTGATGCCACATTGATTTCTAGATTCACTTCGTAAAACTCAGTCATGGGGTCTAATATTATATTATCCTATGATATGTATGCCAAAACATACATTATGGGTATTTATTTTGAGCCATATTAATCAGAAATTAGTTATTATGATGCCAAAATGTACTTCGATGGATCTGGATTATGAGCCATACATGACTGATCACAACTATTACTATAAGTCCCAGTTGAAACATGGATTCCTCTTTGATGAGGGAATACTTAGGAGGTTTATCAAGATGTTTTGGAACCCCTCTATGAGATATTTATGAGATAGATGATTTTATTCTAAAGAAACATCTATTATGGTCCCTATGGTCCGGGTGTAGATACTGAAACACCATCATCTATACATTCTTATGGATGTGGTTGTTGGGCCATTTAATCTATTTATAACCTCTTATTACATCGTATTGTGAGATAATACCGTACATATCACCTAAGGGTCATCCCCCATAGGGATTATACAAGACAAAATTTCATGATTACCAATAGACTCAGATATTGAACTGGATTTACACAAAACATGAGTTGTATGACATATAATTTAATTCCACTTTATAGGATATCTAGTTAGTAATAGGAATCCTTCATTATAATTATTTGAGGTAGGTATGGGTGATCCCAAGGTTATAACATGTTTCCCCCCATAGTGACATAACATTATATAAGAAGTTTTTGGATCTATCCAATGTAGGTATGGTTGATTAGGATCATAGAAATTATGATAAACTTGATTCTACAAGGCTTGAGTTGTGTGACATCCAGATCAACTCCTTATTCCCATTATGTCCAATTGATTAGGATTATTGACCGAAGGATCATCTATGGTTTCACATTATTTACTTATTTCCAATTGTATCATGGCTAGGATGAGTATATTGCATGAAAATATAGATATGGCAGAAGGTTATAGGTTTAGCACTGGGGGTGGCCAGCTGAGATATATTTCTCACCCTCTGTGCGTGTATCTCATTGTGTGTTTAAAACCAATGTCTATATTTAGGTAAATATCATATGAATGATTCATAGAGATGATGAATATGGTATTCTAATAATGTAGAGTCGCTCAGGTGGATTCACATGACTTGGATAGAGCATCTTGATAGTTTTATTTACACCAGGTAAGATGTTTAGCTCAAAGTTATTATTATATCTATTTACATTTTTTATTTACTCATATATATTAGATCGTTCTAGTGGATGATCATTGTTGTATGTAAAACATGGACGTTCTAACCTTTACAACATTAAATATTTCATTACATCCTAGTTTAAAATTTTTGATTCAACTACCTGATTATTAACTATTATGGATGATTTTTGGTTATTTTTTTGGTATCTTACTCTCATATGAGGGTATAGTCTCCATATAGACACACCCTACACTCTCGATGTAAGTTGGAATCCACTAGTGTACAAGGAGGCACATTTTATGACTTTTTCCAACCAGTCTAATTACTATTTATAGATTGATATTGTTGGTAGATGAAAATGAGAGTTTTTATACTCTTTCTGAATATTTTAAATGCCCTAGGTTAATTTTTTTTATAAATACCATTTAAAGGCGGCATCTTCAATGCCACCTTTTCCTTAAAATAGTAAATTTTTTCTATTTTGATTATGATTTCAATAAATATAATATTTTAATGTTTTATTATTATGTTCGTATGGATATATATATATATTTATATCATTAAGTTTCAACATAATTTTTCTTCTATTCAAGTACACAACTTTTCTTGCCTATATAATATAAACTGTAAGACCGATATAAATAAAATTTTAAAAATTGATTAAAGATATAAAAAATAGTCCAAAATAAAAATAATTACTTAAAAAATATTAGTCAAAATTTATTTATAAGATTTCTAATATACCTAATTGAATCTTAGAAAGGTTTCAAGTATGTGACTTCAATGGAAAATATAATATAATCTATAATACCATTATGAATAAAATTTGAAACATTGCATAAAAATATAACCAGTAGTCCAAAATTGAAATGAATTTTTAAAAAATGTTGGCGAAATATTGTTTTAAGCTTTCTAATCCTCCTACTTGAAGCATATTTTTTTTGAATATCTGACATTTGTTGCCTATATAATATAAACGGTAAGGCTAATATGAATGAAATTTTAAATATTGCTTAAACATATAACTATTAGTCAAAAATAAGAAAAATTTATTAGAAATTGTTGGTGAAAATTTATTTATATGCTTTATAATCCACATACTTGATACTTAAAAAGGATTCATGTATGTGACTTTCCTAGCCTATATACTATAAACCATAAGATCGATATAAATGAAATTTGAAACATTGCTTAAAAATATTACTAGTAGTCCCAAAGAAAATAAATTACTTAAAAATGATAGTGAAAAGATATTTATATGCTTTATAATCCACCTTTTTGAAACTTATAAATGTTTCTCGTATGTGGCTTTGATAGCCTATATAATATAATAACTATAAGTCAAATATGAATGAAATTTTAAACATTCCATAAATATATATGTAGTAGTTAAGTTTTAAATTTGTACTTATATGGGTCTTATAGTTTATATTTTATAGGCAAAAAAATTTACGTAGTTGTCTTAGAATCCTCCTCGACATTCATTCTTTTCGCTCTCACTTCACTGTTACATTTCATAAATTCCTTTCATCATAATTAATTTATTTTATTTATGGATCCATTTATTTTCAAAAAAAAATTAATTTTTTTTGATATCTATTAATTTTTATTTACATTTTTTTATACTACGTATTTTTTTATTTTATAAAGTTATTTACTTGAAATTGACTAATTATTTTTATGATTAAAGTAGTCGACTTTGAAATATGTAAGATATAAATTGTGCCTAAAATATAAATTAAAACATAAATATCGAATAAAAAAATACGAAGATATAATACTAATAGTTGTATTTTTATATTTTTGGACATAATACAAGTAAATAAACATGTAGAATCAATGTCTATATCAGTAGAGAGGAGATTATGTCCCAAGTGGGGGTGTCCAAATAGGACGTGTGCATCAAGTACACAGTGGAGTCTGATGACCTAGAGAAGTCTGATCCTTAGGTAATAGAATGTCGACTAGAGCATCCTTCATCTGTGTGTCAGTGGGAGTAGTTGTCAACTACATCTCGTAATGCCGTCCAGATCCTTCTCCCACTAGGTTGGCAGAAGGACCTGCCCCCATCGAAATAGTGAACCAAGCATGCGATGGAGCAATACCCCAAGATGAAGAAGGATCTAGAACCCAAGGCTACAATGGATCCCATGGTTGTGATGGATCTATAACCCAATATAAAGAAAACATCAGATATCCTATCAGGAAAGAGGGATACAATGCCACCTGAGGCACATCCTGAATAAGTTAATCCTGGACAACTAGAGGGTCGACGTCTCCCTATGGAATAGGTGAGGCCTCACGTGTAGCATGACACTATCTATGTTGACTTTTTCATGGCTCCTTAGCAATAGTACCAACAACATGATGTTCCTCTAGGGAGGGGACCTCCTCTCTCTGGGCAAGACATGCAGAGATGCTCCCAGAAAGCACATGAAAAGATGTCCTCTCCTCCATCGTTGTATCATGGATGACTGCCTGGCTAAAGACCCCCTCCTCATCTTAATCACTCATGTGAACATGTTTCTCTATGTGACATCCCTATAGAGAGATTAAAATTGAATTATAAAATATAATAATAAACAAACTAATTGAAAATTATTGACTTACCATCCACTACATCTATGTGAAGGGTTTTGTAAGATACATTATAGACTTCTGTCTATTCCATGGTGAAAACTCAACCTTCTCTTAAATGTAGAATCGATTTGTAGAAACACCTTGAGTATGAAACTATGCACGTCGGTGCCCGCAGTTGATAAAGATGGAATGTACTCAGGACTAGTCATTATCCTACCTCCCTATCACCTTCATCCCATGAAGTCACTCATCTAGTCTAGATGGAAATAGAATTGGATGAGTATGAAAAAACTAGCGCATGACTCTGTCAGGATAATGCCACTCAATAATATGAAGGTGAATGAGGGTCACTACAGCCATAGAATCCTCAAGCCCATCTGTGCAGTATACTAGCAACTTTTCCATAATACTCCAGTATGGAATCCATGAAATCTGAAATAACATGTTATTTTTTTGAAAAAGGAGCCTAACTAAAAACCAAAATTGATGATATTATTAAATATTTTAGATAGTGATATATTGTATATAAATACCTGATCAGGTACGAGACAGTCCTACTGATGGGAATATATAACAAAATGTGGTCTCGGAATAGTGTCAAAATTGGGTCGCTGACACCACCTATAAAATACATCATCGATAGAGAAAAATAATGAGAAATTAAATTCAATAACTCATAGTATAATCAATAACCAATAGAAATGACTAATCAAACTAGCATCCATGTGGAGTGTCATGCAGCAACTCCATTTCGATCGGCGGACTAGCATGCTCAGTGAAGAATGCAGTGATATAATCACATGCCCACATCTCAATAAGGATGAAGCATCCCTCGAGACATGTGTAGTCCCTATTGGATAGATTTCATAATGCTCTTTACATGTACGCACAACAAGATGATCCCCAAATAGATGTCCATTCTTGATCAATGTCCTCTAGTCAGGGTAGATACATCATGTTCATGTGCATCCCTAAGGGAAAAGTACACACGGTCCCACCAATGAGCCATAATATATATGCACGGGAATAATGCATGATAGTCTGCTTGTCATCATCATCCTATAAATGTGGATTCTATGACTCCAACCAAGGCATAAATATGGACGCTCCATCTGTAGCCCTATGGTCAGAAAAAATATCAATGCCTAACATTCACTGAGCAAAGATTGGAAAAGCTGCATTAGTGATTCCAATAAAAGGTCTCTCTTAGATAGGAATTTAAGAAGCACCGACACGTCCTCAAAGGTGATGTTCATCTCTCCCCCAGGCATGTGGAATGTGTGTGTCTCTGGTCTCCACCTCTCAATGAGGGAAGCAAGTAGGCAATGGTCTAAAAATGTGAAATCAGATATGGAAAGTCCATAGAAGACAACATGGTGTAAGTATGTTCTAATGGCCTGTGGAGGCTCCCTGTGATGAAAATGGTGCACTCGACACACCCTAACCTATCTATCTGCACGACCCTCTAACTCGGCCTATGAAATATGGGTAGGATGTTGAGTGAGTAATATTTTTTCATCCTTCTGCATATAAAAAAATTAAATGAGTCTAAATTGTAAAATGTAAATACAACATTATGGTTAGAATAATGTTATGCATTGTAGAATGAAAGACATGAAATTTTTATTCAAATTTAATTATGAAATTATTTTTACCAAATGAAATATAATTCTTCATGTGTTTTGGTTCTGAATGAAATAATGATAACAAGATGAATGGAGACAAAAAAAAATATATGGGAAAAGATATGTTCTGAAAGAATATTATTATTGAAAATATCATTGTAAGAAATTTTTTTATTGATATATTCTTTAAGGGAATATATCTAGTTTTTTGGATTTATTGTAAGGTTTTAGGGGTTAGGTGTATGATTTTTTTAGTGTTTAGGTTTGAGGGATTAGGGTATTGAATATTGATATTATGGATTAGGAAACATGTTTTTTTGTTAAGATTAATATGGTATTTAGATATTATGTATGTGTCACTATGATATACATTTTTGGAACAATGGAAAATAGATTTTTAGAACAATAGAGAAAATATTTCTAAATTATTGGGTCTTGAATTTGGTAAGATATTTTCTGGAGGATTGTTATGATTAACTAATTATGGATTGGATTAAGATAAATCATATCAATTACTAATTATGTTTTGGGAATTTATCTAATTATCTATATTGAATAACTTATGCTAATATTTTTTATACAATTATTTAATTATATAAATATTTATTAAAATATCACACATAATGCTATAAAAAATCATCGTAAAAGGAAGATGATTTTGGGTTTGGGTTTAGGGTTGGGGGTTCAGGGTTTCAAATTTTGATATTAAGGGTAATGAAATATTGTTTTTGGTTAAGATTAATAGGGTATTTAGATATTAGAACTGTGTCACTATGATATTCATTTTTGTAATAATGGAATACTGATTTTCAGAATCATAGAGACAATAACTACAAATTATTGGGTCTAGAATTTGGTTAGAAATATTTTGGAGGAGCTTTATGAATAATTAATTATGGATTGTATTAAGATTAACTATTTCAATCAGTAATGATGTTTAAGAAATTTATATAATTTATTATATTTAATAACATATGATAGTCATTATGATACTACTATTTAGTTATATGAATTTTTATTAAAATATCACACATAATGTTATCTAAAACCATGGTAATGTGAATATGTTTTTTGGGTGGGGTTTTGGTTTGAGGGTTTAGGGATTTTAATTTTCATATTAAGGTTCATGAATGATTTTTTGGGTTAATATTAATATCGTATTTCGATATTAGGCATGTGTCATTAAGATATACATTTTTTGAATATTGGAATGCTGATTTTTATAAGAATAGAGACAATATTTCAAAATTATTGGGACATGAATTTTGATAGACATATTTTGGAGGAGCATTATTATTAACTAATTATGGACTGGATTAAGATTAACCATGTCAATTACTAATTATGTTTTCGGAATTTCTCTAGTTATCTATATTTAAAAACTTATGCAAATCATTAAGATACAATTTTTTTGTTATATAAAATGTTATTAAAATATCACACATAATGTTATCAAAAAACATCATAAAGGTAATATATGTTGGGGTTGGGGTTTAGGTTTGAGGGTTTAGGATTTCAAATTTTGATACTAAGGATTAAGAAGTATCTTGGTTAAGTGTTCAGATTTTCAGTTTAGGGGTTTAGAAAACTAGGGGGAAAAGAATCGATAATAACATTTAATTTATAGTATGAGAATGTCACAATGAAAAAAATACATCATTATGGATGAGACTGTGAACTCATCCCAACAACATTAAGGAATCATTTTCAGTTACGACCTTATTTATGACATATCATTTATCTAAAACTTTTCCCTTGTTCTTGAGGCTAGTTCATCACATTACGCATATTACTGTGCAGCATTCTCCAATGAAGAAGAAAAAAAATGTATGTCAGTTATCACTCTTGGTTGGCCTTCGAGCATTGAGAAATAATGATACAGACAATAGGTGTCTATGGTGAAGCATAACAATAAGCAATGGTACCCATCTAATACACTAAATTAACATATTCTTCCCTTGATATGTTCACTAAGGCACATGTTGAGATGGCGTGTGTTCATGGAAACTGTATGGCCAGAAAGATTCCGCATTGACATTGTGTTTTTTCCAGTAATTCCACAATTTCTTCACCGATGCGATTTTTGATGGGGCCTTAATGCTCTTGAACTTCATATCGGGAGTTTTCTCATCAAAAATATAATACATGATAAGATTAATCTTCCTCAATATTCTTTTCAATCTCTTGTTAAAAGATTCTAGTTTATCTTATCCACTATTGTATTTCATCTGATGCTAGTTTTTGTCTATTAGTAAAGTAATTCATGAATCGATATAATGTCTCATAATCTAGGGCAATTGTAGGTAGCTTTCAAACCCCTTTGAAGACACCATTGATGTACTCTACAATGTTTATCGTCATGTGTCCGTACCTCTTCCCCCCGTCATATGCCGATTCCCATTTCTCTTTTGGAATATGCATCATATAATCATAAAATTTGTGATTATCATGGTAGATTTTTTCAATAAATTATTCAAACCACGGTTGGTTAGGATCATATGCTACATATAATAGATGATATTTCCCAAAATTGTATTTTATCATTATTTTGAAATATTAAAAAATTACAAATACAATGCATACCAAGCCTCATGATTTCCTTCATCATTGGTTCGTTGTGGAAGGTTTTATGAACTCTTCTAGAAATTTGTCTAATTCAAAACCAATAATTTGAATTTGGGTATCCCGATGTATCAATATCCCTAGTTATTGCGTTATTGATTACCTGATGGTGATTAGATATCAAAAAATAACTTAGAATATTGGTGAAAAGGTTTCTGATACATACGAGAGACCAACTCCATGATTCATTGTTTATTTCTCTACAATGGAAAAGGAACGTAGAAGACATGAACGGTTTCCATCTTGGGTTCCCTCAATCAAAAATACACCCTCATATTTTCCATATAGAAATGTTTTATTAATCTGAACAAACTATTTACTGAAACCTAATGCAGAGATACAGGGTAGGAATGCCCAGAACAACCGATGACATTGAACACGAGATGGATCAAGACGGTTATCACAAAACAAATTTTTTTCATATCTAGATAGAATAAAACTTGGTTATGATCCCTCAATATGGATAGAAATTATGGAAACACCAGATATGAGTCATCCCAATCAGCATAAACCTTCAAAAATTCTTTCTGTTTTTCCATCCAATACTTATTATAGGAAATCATAAAACTGAGTTTCTATTGAATCCTCTCTTTCACAAGGTATATTGGGAAATATTCACATTTACTAATCATCTCAACAACAATAGATGACACAAACTATACATCTAATGAGTTATGATCTTGTGTGGGGCTTGGCTGAATGCATGTATGAGCTACATCAATCCGTGGATTCTCCAACCTCCTAATGTAATGTCTGAAATCTCCCTCATGTGAAATCTACAGTCACCCCCATACATCTCACACCATATGAAATATTTACTATAGCATGATTCAAGAACTATATAGCTATGTTTCCTTTCAATATGATATCTCTTTAGAGTTTTTTTAATGCCTATTTTAATGGAAAATTCCATCCAATATATAAGGTTTTATCAAGTTCACTAAACCTATTTGGTAAAACTCTAGGGAAATCAGTTTCCAGTGTGATAACATTATTGTCGAATTCAAGCACACACACCATTTCTTTTGACTACAATAAAAGGAGTGGAGGATGATTTATTGTAGTTCGATATTGATGTAAAACTAATGCATTTCTTGAATCCTTATTCCTAACGTCAGTTGATCCATCCTCATTAGAATTGTTGTCACAATCCGATCCTTCATTACGAAACTCCTCATCAAAAGTTAAATTGACAAGTTTATCTGGGAGATTGTCTAGGTTGTCTGCCTCTACAACATCATTCAGAATAGGCTCAATTTATTCAGGTGTACTATCTTCAACCACTATTGTAATTATACATCTTCATACAACTGTACATTTTTGTTGTACATCAGCAATATAGACATAAAAATATATCATTGTACCATCTGAACTTGGAGAATATAAATTAGTTGCTTAGACCCACTGTGCATCAAGAACCAATTGACAAGCTTGATTCCACATTGTTGTTGAGAATTTTAATTCATGTTGCTAATAGACTTGATCTTTTGGTCGGGTCCCATATTTAAGGAACCGCGAATATTATCATTAAGGTAACTTATGGTTACACAATCAATTGTACAAACCACCATTATTGGTTTGGTACTATAAGAAGATCCTTACTTAGATTAAATAAACTGCCCATAACAATACACACAGGTAAACATGACTCTCTATGTAAAAAAATGAATCATTCATCAGAACTAGGATATTGTAACAAATATTAATAAGTAATTATAATTAACTAATCATATGTATTCATTTTTAATCCTATGTTATCATTAATTAATCGATAATTAATAACTATTATAAATAAGTATTATTTCTAAACTATATACAAAAAATTAATCAACTTAATACATAACTTATTTAATTATTAATAAAAACTTTTTAACTAATCACTCATTCTTTAATCACATGTTAATCAATATTATGTTATTCGTTAATTATTAATTCTTTAATCCTTAATCATATTGTTTTCAACAGTTATATGTAATTAACCAATAATATATATTCATTTTTAATCCTAATTTATCATTAATTAGTCTATAATTAATCATTACTAATATTAAGTATTATTTCGAAACTATATAAAACTAGTTAAGCTACTTATACAGATTTATTTACTAATAATAACTTTAATTTGTTGATGCTTTTGACCTTATTTCATTCCATAACATCTTAATTATCATTTTATCCTTTATAAATATACTAATTGGAATTTTTTTCTTAAATAGTTTAGTAGTTTATAAAGAAAATATGAAACAACTTATTCATATCCCCAGGGAGTGTCAAACTAGGAGAGCGGTAAGGCTCGTTGCTGTGTTCCAAGATACCCCAGGTCAAGATTGAAACTCCATATCAAAGTTTTCACTCCTAGGTACACCTATGCCGGAGCCACATCCACTTGTTTGTATCCACACATAGATTTTATTTCTTAGATAACAACATAATCGTTATGCTACCAAAATTTCACAAAACTTAATCCTAAGTTAATCTTATGTTAATCTATACTTATTCTATAAAAAGTCTATATTTAATCTATACATAATCTATAATACTATCAATAATTATTTCAAACTATATATGACTAATTACAAAAAGTAATAAAAAATATTAATAACTACCTAAACTACTAAAAAATAAATATTTAAAACTAAAAATAATTCAATTAAATAAATAAATATAAATTAATTAAACAAATAAAAATACCTCTAAAATATGATTAAAAAAACCAGCATAGAATATGAATTTTCTAGAGAAATACACAGATGATTTAAAAGATATTAAAGAAAAAATTGAGTGGGGAGAAGAGGGTTACCGTTTTATTGGGAGTAGAGGCAAAAGGCGACATCACCCATACCAACTTTTTCGTGTCATCAATCTTGGCCAATGGTGGCACAGAGAAACAAAGGTGGCATCACTGATGCAGCCTTTGTAGTGTATTTTTTTAAAAAATATAACCTATCCCATTTTAATTTTTTTTAATGTATAAAAAATCTGGAATTGATGTTCATATAAGATTTATTACTAAGAATGGAATGTGAATATAATATTTTTATACCTTAATTTTTTTTCTCTAAAAATTATTTGTTTCTGTTTTTTATATAGATATATGAATTATATTTTTCCACATATAGGAATATAGTGTTTTAAAACGGATACACATTTGGAATAGGATTAATTAATATTTAATTGGTTCAAATTAATTTTGGAAATAATGAATTGTTACAATGTTAAATATTTTTTTACCTTGTTAAGGGATAAAATGAATAAAAGAGGGTTAACCTAAGAGATAAAGTTGAAAATAACACCAAGAAAATATCTAATATCATTGAATTATTTTATTTCAACCATACCCTTATAATATATAAAACTATGAAAATTTTGAATTTCTTGACTAAATGATGATAAAAATTATATAGTGTTGTTTCAATTATTTACCTGTTTTTCACCCACATATCATATATAAGGTGTTGGTAAAAATCCCGCAATGTAACACTGTAGTGTTTTTGGATTGATTGTTTCTATTGAAAAAGAAGGCGAACAAGGTCAGTTGTGGAGTTTTATCATGGGTTTAAGTGTAGTATGTTGACTGTGATCCAAGACAAAGGAATGGATTCCTTGTAGGTGGTACGAAAATATACATATACAGGGTTGTACCATTTCCCAGTGTTTGCCAATTTTTTGGGCTCCAAAATTTAGAGTATGGATCTCTCATTTAGAAGATTGAATTATAATGAAATTCTCATAAAAATATCATAATGTCAATCATTTCAAGAATATTGGTTTTCGAAAAATGATATTTTTGAAGGTGTAGAGAATCATGTTTTAGAATCATGAATTAGTGAAGGGTTTATTGTAAATCACCATGACTACGAGAAGCATCGTGAATTAGAAATTTCCCTGGTGATCTTTGAAAATAGGGGGCTTCATTAATGATATCGTATAGATTTAAAAATAGGTGATGATGAGCTTGGAAACATCTTGAATGGGTGGTGACACCTATAATTACTCCACTACCACCCTCATTTGAAAATATAAATTCATAATAATGATTAAAAGGCATCTAATTCATGATGGTGATTTAGGAAGGTTGTTCATACAAAATGAGTTAATGAAGAAATTCATTCTGTGAAGGCTATGAGAGCTAACTGAAAGATGAAATCATCAAACAAAGAATTGATGTTTATGAAGGCTATAGAAATCCTTTTGGAATTTGTTAGATTCACGAAGGCTAAGATAGCTTCAATAAAGTGTTAGATATTTCTGAAATGGGGTTGATTTTATGTGAATAGTTGAGATTTATGAAAGATAAGAGATTCAATAATGATAGGTGGTTCATGAAGGTAGATCTTACATGTGAATAAATTAACAACATCGGGAAATCTATGTGAGAATTTTTAATGGAATCCGTATCATGAATGTATTTAAAATGGATTTGTTATTAAATTTAGGGTAAATTGGTATACATGAGGTGTTTGAATTGTGGACATCAAAACAGAATCTATAAATAGTCGAGGATGCATTCATTATAGCTAATGAAGGGACCTACAATTTCGTAAACTATGTGTGAATAATGTATATATTAGTGAGTAACAAAATGGGAAAAAGGTGATCCTTTCCACTAGTAGTGATCCATAGATGACAATATTGATGGGGTGAACCTTATAAAGTTGTAAGATATCCCTAAAAATTGTAAATAGTATAATGATGTCCATATATGTTATCTAGACCTAACCATGTTATGTCAGTTTTCCATAGTGGATTTTATACATCAGTATATTTCCATTGTATTCTCAATAGATGTATCCTAATGATGATGAACCAGGAAAAAATATGTGTTTCATTATGCTTAGTCTCATTCATTACATTAAATTCATCACTATTAGATGAAAAAGGAAACAATAATATAATAAAAAACAATTAAGAAAAAATAAATTTTCACTTATAATAAAGAGGTTGAGATACAATGGGGGTAGGAAAAATTATGAAAATAATATCCATACCCAAATTTGAAGACCTCTATAGGTTTTTAGGCACCTTTTGGTCATCAAAATGTATCATAGAATTAGTTTATTTTAACATAATTTTTTCTTTATATTGGTTCATTGTATTTTTGAAATAAAAATTTCATTTTCAACTTATCTCGATGTGCAATGGAAATAGAGAAGTTCTTCAAAGAAGAAGAATGAGCCTTGTAGAATTTTTTAATATAAAAGAATATAATGAAAGTGTTTGATTCAGTTGATGGAATCCAATAACGTATCAATTTGTATTACTAATTCATCATTCAATTATTCTTCTTGAATTAATGAAGAACCTGATATCCTAAGAGATGTTGGAACTACTGTGTATGATTAAATTCCAAGAAGTCCATTTGTAAAAAATTTAAACATGACAAATGAATTGGATAAGAAATTAAAAAATAAATATAATTCACAATATATTCTATCCATGTACAATAATTTTTATTCAACAAGAAAAAAAGTTTTAAATAAATGGATTATTGATGTAGCCTCTTACATGAGGGAGAATAATGATTCCAACCTTAAAAATCATTGAAATATTTCTACAAAAATATAAAAACTCAATGATAATGACAAGGGAAAGAATCTGAACTGAAACCAAATTCAGAATATAGAAGCCTAAAAATAATTAACATGATACACATCTATTTGAACTGGTTTAATAGAAAAAATTATACAATAGGAGAATAAAAAATCTAATGATACTATTTATTAGAAAAATGCTAAAATAATTGAGTAATATAACATGATTGATAAGATCTCCTGAGAATTGTAAGATGAGATAACTAGTAGGAAGACTGTAATAAGATATCATAATTTAGAACATTAATCTAGGGAACAAATGATTCAATAATGAGGAAAAGGTATAGAATCATTATAGAAATAAGTGGGGACATCCAATGTAGTTGGGAATCCCAAAGTTAAGGATTTTTTGAATTTATTATTCAACTATCCTTCAGAAGTTAAGAATTAAATAAAAATAAAATATGGTATTTCTGAGAAGAAACCTGAAATGATTTCCTCATCCTAATAGATATATGGTTTGGGATAATATGTTTTTAGATATGATAAAATCTCTCCCATTCATGAATGGAAAAGATCCTTGAATAGTTCCAAAAATATAAATAATATTTTAGGTGATGGAAATAGACCTAAAAAACATTATATATAAATTACTGACAACATGTGAAACTTTTATGTGATGCATGGTCATATTTCATATTTTTTATGATGCTTTGGAATATATGTCATATTGTGAACATTGAAATATTTCAAAATCCTATATCAAGAAGAAGCTTCACGAATGTTTGAAAGAAATTCTTATTGGAAGAATGTTTAAATCACATTATATTATTGTGGAAGATAAGGACCCACAATCAATATTTTTTTTAAGAATCCTAGGGTATCAATGTCAGAAGAAGAATAAGTTTGGATTCATCAACATCACAGTCAATAAATGATGAAACCATTTATGTTTTTAGTGACATATGGTTTACATGTTCTAATAAAGGTGATTTCTAATGTTATTGTATATAGAAGAAGAAATGTAAATAAATAGGACAAGACATGATATCCCCAAGTCTAGTGTGGCATAACGAAAAAGGTAATATTGTGAAACAACATGTTATGTTTAAAAATAGGTTTTAAACATTAGGGGGAGAAGTAAGAGATCCACGAAAGATGTATCAATCAAGTCATATAATCCATTCACAAAATCTCTCTATGAAAGAGTATGGAAAACATGGAATAAAAAGGGAGGAGATTCCATATTTGGGATTAAAAAATGTATTCTCAGTGAAAGAATTACTCCTAGAACATTATAGTGAGTATTCTCGGGTAACTAATAGTAGAAAAATAAAAATTAATGACAAAAAAATTTTATGTGTAATATTATAGGGTGAGATAAAAAGGAAAATGATAGATACCTCCACTAAAGAAATAAGAATCAGATGAAAATAATTTGAAATATTCTTACTCTGATAAAGAATCATGGAAAATTTAATATGAGTGGAGAATAATAGAATGAAATATGTACACGTATTCTTAATCCCCAATTTTTTAAAAATTTTAAACATATAGAACATATATATCATAAGAATAATGCAAATTCTGGTAAAGAATAACTTCTTATATGGCCAGAACAGATGAATTTATCTGGGTAGTTATAACAAGCATAGAAATAGTATAATTCTTTGAAAGAAAATATCAAAGTATTGGTCTATCATAATCAGTTATAATCCTTCTATGTTATATTCAAGATGTACCCATCTCCCTATAGGTTAAATGGTTCAAACATATTTTGGATGTTGTGTGGGGATAAGGGTGATATACCATCCATGGAGGGTATTTGATGAAAGAGAATATGTGCATAAATTTGAATAGAGTTACATGAAATGATAAGAAATCAAAAACATTAAAAACACACATGGATTCAAATGCAACATGTTTTGTTACATAAAAACAATATTTTGAAAATGTTTATCTCCAAATTATGCACTATATAAAAGGGTTATTATATGATGGAGAGCCTTTTTTGAAACTGAAGAGTTATCAAATCTACACTTGAATGATCCAGTGGTTCCCAGTTACATTTAATATTCAATCATTGGTATCATTCCCTAGTTTCAGTTCCATTTTTTCACTACTAAAATAATTTTTGGGAGATAAAAATAAAAATTCATGTATTTTATGATTATATATCTCTTTCTAAAAATATTATAATGGATGAATATTTTTAAGATACTATGAAGATATGAGAGAAGGTCAACAAGCGACTGAGAAAAATTTTATGAAGTAATTATGTGGTGATAGAAAATGAGTAGAATATTTATCAAATACATGAATAATTTCAATATTATAGTGGCAAAGTGGTTAGTAGGTAAAAGTATTTCTGGTAACAGATTTAATTTCAAAGGAAGATTCATATAATAAAAAGGATGAATGTAAACATGTATCTTCATAGAGACTAAAGAGTTAAGTATAAATTGATAGATAAAACATAATCATATATTATAAATAACTAGTGAAAATAAAGAACAACAAGACTCTACATCAAGAATCATTATAATAATAGGTTTATCAAAAGTGTTTTAAAAAAGAATAAAGAGATAATAAGTGGGCTCGGGAAATGAATTGAGAACATGTGAAAATTGAGAAGAATTAGACATGGGAGAGAAAGGGGTCTCTCATCATTCAAACGTAAGGAGGGAAGTATAGGAATGGTTATAAATCATACTTCCAATGTTTTTAATTGGAAATAAAAGGGCATAACAACACAATGAAATTTATACTAAAATGAGAATGGAAAACATCCCTTACTTGGAAGTGTGATACCAATAGCTAGATAGAGGCTTAATATAGACTTCTTGGGAGCATGGTGTGCCATGAGAGGATTCTAGAGACATAATGATAGTGGTTGGTCAAGCTCCAAGGGCTTTGAGTGAATATAAATTGGGACCTTGGGTGGGATTATATAGGAAAATAGAGGGAATTTTTTATTATTTAGGTTTTGGGAACCACACATTAAACAAATAAAAAACACCAACCATCCCATAATTTCTACCCTTTTTTTGAAAAGGGGTAGTGGAAGAATTATTTTACAATGAAAATTTCCAAATGAATTAAAATTTTCGGCTTTCTTATGTGGAGGTGAGTCATACTATCAAAGAAATCTATTTAAAAAGTTAAAATGTTTTATAAGTCTTAAAAGGTCCACTAAAGAACCATAAAATTATCCAAAAAAATTCTAAAATCACATTATTTTAATGGTACGACATTTACTGTCTGAACACCACATTTATAGTATTTTATTACATTAATATTGTGACATTATGATGTCATAAAACACATTAAATATTAAAATGGAATCTAACTTTTACCCAAAAATTCAACTATCTCAGAAAATTAGGATAAATTCACCATTGTATAATTTTTATGTTATAATTCAAAAAATAATATACATTTTATATAAATAATTTTCTAAACAGGTGAATTTTTTCTTTCACAATAAAAACCAACATTTATAAAAAATTCATTGGTTTCCCAAAAATAGTTTTCAAACCTTTATAAAAACTACAATTGTATTCATAAAAATTATATGATCATTTATATTTAATAAAATGTAATTTAGTAATAATATTTTATTAATATATTATTTAATTATGAAATACATTATTTCATTAAAATTTATTTATTAATTTAATTTTAACAAAAAATCATATTTGTTGACTAAAATCCATTTTCGAAGTAACAATAACAAGATGAATGTATATTATTTATTATATAAAAAAATTATGCACATAATGATAGTGGTAATGTATTGTTACATAAACCCTTATAACACCCTCATTAAGACCTATGTGTAAGGTGTACGATGGTGACAGACTCTTGGGGTGGCTTTCTAAACATCATTCATGAGGAAATCTTTATCAACTTTAAATTCTACCATAAGTTGCTCGGTTCAATCTTACCATGTTGAAGATCAATGTGGGCTTGGTCAAGAAAGAATCTCAATGATGCCACCTTCTTAATGAGATCTAACAAATGGGATATGTTAATGCCCTATATTTATACTAATCATGTTATTACTTCTCAATGACTATATTATCAATGTTAATAATTCTTATTGATATTTCGAAATCCAAAATCATTTAACCAATAAATATTATATGTTATATAACCATTTTTCAAAATAATACATTTAATTATATAAAGATGTATTTTCATTAATAAAATTTGGTGTCGTTACAATCTTTCCCCCTAAAGAAATTTCATCCTCAAAATTTAATTTTCCCACACTAAATCTGATGAGGGGTAATTCAGCTTCATCACTTCCTCAGATTGCCACATTACTTCTTCAAACGTCTGATATCGCCAAAACAACTTAACTAGGGGAATTTTCTTATTTCATAGAATGTTTTCTCTTTGATCTAAGATATTCATAGATTTCTATTCATAGGAGAGGTCATTTTCAAATGGTACCTCCACTAGACTATGTATATGTGATGGGTCAAGTATGTACTTCCTCTAGAGTGATACATGTAATAAATCATGTACTTGATATTGGTTCAATGGGAGTTCTAGTTGATAGGCCACTTCTCTAATGCGATCATGGATCTCAAAATGTAAGATGTACCTTTGAATATGCTTTCCCTTCTTCCATAATCTCAAAACTCTATTCTATGGTGATATGCAGAGGAATACCATATCTCCAACACGAATCTCCAACTCTCTTTAATTATTGTTAGCATATCTCTTTTGACAACTTTGAGAATGTTTAATGTGTTTCTAAATAATCATCACTATCTCTACCATTTCTAGCCTTGAATTTTTATATCCTAAAGCTCATTCCATCTTGTTGATGTTCTTCACCTCTTCCCATATACATTTTTATAAGGATCCTTTTGTATCCATTAGTGAAAACTTTTATTTTAAGTGAACTAAACCAGAGGATTAAATTCATCCCATCCTACTTTGAAGTCTATTGAGAATGCTCTCAACATTTCCTCAAGTTTATGGATAGTCATGTCATATTGGCCATCAGTTTTATGATGATAAACCATACTGATGTTCAGCTTAGTATTCGGATCATTTTGAAGTCTCTTTCAGTAATTGTAGGTGAATATTGGATCTTGATCGGATGTAATAGATTTTGCTACTCCATGCAGCCTTACCATGTCTCTAATATATATCAATTCAAGTTGATCCATTGAGAAATCCATTTGAAAAAAATGAAGTGTGTAGCCTTTTTACGACGATCCATAACATCCCAGATAGCATTTTTTCCTTTAGATGTCTTTGGAAGTCCGATGACAATGTCCATGGTGATGTTCTCTCATTTACATGTTGGTATGGGTAATTTTTTCATCATACCCTTGGACTTATTATAACGACCCATACTTTACATATATTGTTATTACTTCAAAATTGAAGCATACTTATTACAACATATAACAAAACCATGAAAGGACGGTATAGGTATAGTGTCTTTAGAAACTGGGAGATATAAACAACTGGTTCATAAAGCATCTACACACTCTCCCATTTATTTCATCATATTTATAGTCCCTTTTGGAATATCTTACTTAATATGATTCTTCCGGACCTTAGGTCCAATTTTCTTGAACCTCCTTTAATTTTGGTAACATTCTTTGGTTTGAACCAAAAGGACTTCTTGGAGAGTCTTATTCCTAATGTAAGGCTTCAAGGGGAAGGAGAGGGGTGTAGGGAGCTTAGTTGGGCCGAGTTTGGACGAGAAAAAATGCTTGAGAGGTTTGACGAATTTCATATAAGTGGTCTCATTTTATAAGGGAGTGGAGGGGCTCTTTAGGAATGTGTGAAAACATTATTTTATTATAAACTTATCTTCGGTTTCAAGAGGTCCAAAACACATTAATGTCGAATATAAGATGACTCATATTCGAAATAAAATCATCCAATCGGAATTGAACAGGTTTTGGATGATATTTTAATCATTTTAATCTTATTTATTTAAATCATTTATTAAGGAGGTAAATACTACATCATTATTGTGTCATAAATAATTTAATTTATATGATGTATAAAAATAATAAAAAAATACCAACATGTAATAAATCTTTTTATCTTTTTAATTAATATTTATAGTCCAAAATATAATTTATATATCCCCTTATAAAAATTAATTACAAAATAATATTTGTTAATTCCAATTTTGTCTTTACATTAAATTAATTAATCTAATGTGTCATTGTCTTTCATAAGTGGCTCTATGGGGTCCCAAAATCGACCCAAACATGACCATGGTCGGCCAATACTCATCCGGTAAGGTTAATTCAAGTGTCAAGGTAATTTTGAATTATTATAATATTATTTTAACCTTGAATTACCCTATTTACCTTTAACCGTAGTAAATAAAAAATTACCGTAGTTACTATTCATAATATCAAAAAAATAAATGTAACCTATTAACATAATTTGGACCCAATGATTCAAAATATGGAATCCATTTTTCAAAATTCAAAACACAGAAGATGCATTAATTAATTTAAAATTAATCCCGTTGTTAAGCAAACAGGTTTTAAATGTTAAAACATTGCCAAAGATTGAATTCATTTAACCTCCGAATTCAATGAAAAATCAAGGATAATGACAAAAATTATATTAAATTGTAAAAATTTATTCAATTTATACTTTGAAACCATTCAATATTATTATTTAACCACATAATTTATTACGATGAAAAAAGTTGTTTTTAATTAAAATATAGCGTGTTTTTACTATTCATTAAAATATGAAAGTTATTAGAATAATATGAAAAATTTATCCAAAGTAAATTTTTATATATTGATTCTAAAGAAGAATTTTATTTTGTCAAATTTAACTTATACACTTATCAAAAACTAGATTTAATGTGGGTGCGCCATCAAAAGGCGGTAAAACTGCATTTTTTTTAAAATACTTATTTTACCCGAAATTTTTTTTTTGTTCTCTTAAAACGTTCTAGAAAATCTATAAGATGAATAATAATGTTATAAAATTCAAAATTTTCTTAATACTATTCAAAATGTCTAGTTTTAATAATATTTTAATAGCATATCATTGTTTAGTGAAACTCGGTATTGCGTACGATGCATGCTATCGAGGAAGGCCGCGGTTGCGTGTAAAGCAAGCCAAGCTAGTGTTGTGTGTAATGAAAGATTACTTTGATGATTTATATAACATAAAAACAAAATATTTCTCATAAAATTCTCGGTTGTTACATTCTACCCCCCTTAAATTGAATTTCGCCCTCAAAATTCGTCACTTTGTAACAAAAAAATGAGGATACCTCTACCTCATCATATCCTCAAACTCCCATGTAGCTTCTTCTAATTGGTGGTTCCTCCATAAAACTTTCACCAAGAAAGTGGTCTGGATTCATAGGACTTTTTCGCTACGATCCAGAATCTCTATCGGCTGTTCTTTATAAGAAATATCTTTCTCCAGCAGTACAACTTCTGAGCTGAGTACATGTGAAGTATCAGGTATGTACATTCTCAGGAGAGATGCATGGAACACATCCTGTACTTGAGAGAGATTCGATGGAAGCACCAAGCGGTAAGGTACCTTCCCAACATGATCCAGTTTATCGAAAGGACCGATATATCTATGGCTCAACTTCCCCTTCTTTCCAAATCTCATAACCCTCTTCCAGGGAGATATTCGTAAGAACACTTTATTACCCACTTCAAACTCTAGGTCATTTTTTTGATTGTTGGAATAACTTTTCAATCGACTCTGAGCTACTCTTATGTGTTGTTGAATAGATCTGACCTTTTCTGCCATTTCATCAACGAGATCAGGTCATAATATCTTTCTTTCCCCAACTTCATCCCTGCAAGTTGGAGTCCTGCATTTCTTTCAATAGAGAGCTTCATAAGGAGCCATCTGAATACTGGAGTAAAAGCTATTATTATATGAAAATTCCACCAAAGGTTGGTGTTGATCCCAAACACCTTTGAAATCCATAGAGCAAGCTCTCAACATATCTTCTAGAGTTTGAATTGTTCTCTCAGACTGACCGTCTATCTGAGGATAATAAGCAGTTCTGAAACTCAACTCTATATCCAGAGTATGTTGAAGACCTTTCTAGAACATCAAGGTAAATCTCTGATCCCAATCAGATATAATAGAAAGTGGTACTCCATGCAATCTTACCACTTCCTTTACATATATCCTGGAAAGCTAATCTAGAGTGAAATCCTCTCTAATAGCAATGAAGTGTTCAGACTTTGTAAGATGATCAACTATGACCCAGACCTCATTATTGCCTTTGGATGTTTTATGAAGTCCTATGACAAAGTCCATAGTGATGTTTTCCCATTTCCATTCGGGTATGGGTAATGGTTGTAACATCCCCTTAGACTTCTATCTCACATATTTAACTTGCTGACAAACCATGCATCGAGAGACATATTCAGAATCATCTATTTTCATGCCATCCCACTAGAAGTACTCTTTCAGGTCCCTATACATATTCGTGCATCCGGGATGAATAGAGAATGAAGAACTATGAGCCTCATCCATCAGCTCCTTCTTTAATTCGAAGATGGGAGGAACACAAACCCGATTCCTAAACATTATTATCCCATCACAATCAAGGTTGAATTCATGAACATTTCTCACCTTCTTTTGTAACTCTACATCTTCTTTCTGTGCCTCTTTAATCTTCACATGTATAGATGGTTGAGTATTCATTTGAGAAAGATACTATTTTCCCCCTTACATTATAATTCCAAGATCCATCCTTTGTAAATTCATAAATATTGGATCTTTTGTGATCCTCATCATGGATAAACTGGCATGGTCTTGTTTACTTAATGAATCTGCCAACTATTTTTCTTTCCCTGGGTGGTAATGAATTGAGCAGTCGTAATCCTTAATCAGCTCCAACCATCTTCTTTGATGCATATTCAGCTCCTTTTGTGTGAAAATATACTTTAAACTTTTATGATCAATATAAATATCACACCTTTCACCATAAAGGTAATGCCTCCAAATATTTAATGCAAATATTACTCTAGCTAACTCCAAATCATGAGTTTGGTAATTTTGCTCATGGATTTTCAACTGTATTAAGGCATAAGCTATCACCATATCATTTTGCATGAGAACGCATCCCATTCCCTTCTTGGATGAATCACTGTAGATCACAAACCTTTCTCCACTACAAGGATGTGTGAGTATAGGTGCACTGGATAACCTTCTTTTCAACTCCTTGAAATTCTCTACACATTCATCCATCCATACGAACATAACACCTTTTCGAGTCAACCTTGTGAGTGGATTAGATAATCGTGAAAAATCATTCACAAACCGTCGATAATATCCTACCAACCCAAGATAACTTCGGATCTCAGTTACTGTTGTTGGTCTCGACCATCTTCCGATAACCTCTGTTTTTGATGGATCCACAGATATCCCCTCTTTTGAGATTATGTGACCCAAAAATGCAACTTTTGGAAGCCCAAATTCACACTTGGTAGATTTGGAATAATGCTTCTCCTTTCTCAGGGTCTTCAATATAATTCTCAAGTGATCTCCATGTTCTTCCTTGCTCTTTGAATATACAAGAATATCTTCTATAAAGACTACCACAAATTGATCATGGTAGTCTCAAATGAATATATTCATCGGATCCATGAAGATAGCAGGGGCATTAGTATGACCAAATCGAATCACTATAAATTCATAGTGTCCATACCTTGTACGGAAAGCCGTCTTTGGTAAATCCTCCCTTTTGACCCTTAATGATGATACCCTGAACAAAGATCAATCATGGAAAAGTATTGAGCTCCTCGTAGTTGGTCAAATAGGTCATCAATGCATGGGAGAGGATATTTGTTCTTAATAGTGATCTTATTATGTTCAAAATAATCAATGCGGAGTCTCATTGATCCATATTTCTTCTTAACAAACAGAATAGGTGCTCCCCAAGGTGACACACTTGGGCGTATGAATACCTTATCAAGATTCTCTTGGAGTTTCTTCTTCAATTCCAGCAACTCAATTGGGGCCATTCTATAAGGTGTCTTTTAAATAGGCAAAGCACCTCTTATGAGTTCTATTGAAAACTCAACATCACGATTTGGTGGAAGACCCGACAATTTCTCTGGAAAGAAATAATCAAACTCTAGTACAATGGGCATGTTCTTAATTGTGAGTTTCTCACCAACCATTTGATATAAATAACCTTCATTATGTGAAATCAAGACACATAAGAAGGAAGAAATTTCCAACGGAAGGTTATGTTCATCCATGCATCGATAGACGATCATAGATTGATCTGGAATATGAAATGCGACTTCCCTTCTTTGGAAATTGATATGAGATCCATATAAAGAAAGCCAATCCATGCCAATAATCACATAAAATTCCACTATAGGAAGGACCACAAGATTTGTAGGAAGCACTTTCCCCCAAACTTCAATCGGGGAAGAATTATAAACTTCTGATGCGACTGTTGTGCCATTAGGTGTTGTCACAGCTAACTCAACATCTAATTGTTGAGGTAATATGGTGATACCCTTAGAAAAATCTTCCGAAATAAAATAGTGGGTGGATCCAAAATCAAATAAAACATTTTCTACTTTAGAGTGGATAGTAAGTGTACCTTTCACCACATCGTTGTCGTACTCCACATAACTGATTGAAATTTCATGTGACATTCCTTTGTCTTTAGCCTTATGATTTTGTTGATGTCGATCATCATCAACAACCCTTTGATTATGGCATTTATTGTCATAATACCCCATCTCCTTGCACTTGAAACATTGAAGTGTAGTAGGTTCATTCTCTGTGTCCCTTCCTTTGTTTGCATCATTAGACATCTTCTTCCCATCATTGTGGCATTAAAATGCCTGATGACCTTCCTTTCAACATTTGAAACATTTACTTGTCTCTTTAAGACAACTCCCTCCATGCTTCTTTCCACACATTGAGCATAAGGGAAAGATCTTCTTCCTTTCAGTGTGCTCTTTATATTTTCCTTTGAATTCCATTTTCCTCTTCATATCAAACCTATATGACTGATGGGTTACTCCAATCTACATCTCGACTTTGAGAGCACATCGAACGATTTCCTCATAGATATTGAAGTCCCATATGGCTAATGCCCTTCGAAGACTTGGTTTTAAGCCTCTAAAGAATCGATCGATATTACACTCAGGTTGGATAATAATACCAGAAGCGTACCTTTAATGTCTTGTAAAATTTGCTTCATAGGTACCAATAGATCCATCATCCTTTGCTTCAGTTCAAGAAACTCTTTCTCCATATTTGTTCAGAGAATATGAGGGAAGTACTTATTGAAAAATATGTTCTTAAACTCGTCCCATTCCATGGACTCAGTTTCATCCCTTTGCCTCGTATTCTAAATAAGATTACACTATTGATCAGCATCTCCTTCCAAACGATACATTGCTAGAATGGCTTTATCATGATCAGAACATTGAAGAACTGAAAATATCTTTTTAGTAGTACTAATCCATTGTTTATAAACTAATGGATCAGTAGACCCATTGAAAGAAGGTGGACGATGCCTCATGAAGGATTCAACAGAATGTTGCTCCTTCTTTTGCTCATTTAAAAGTCCTACATGATTCATAGCTTGAGAAAGTTTTGTGAGAATGGCTACAAGATTTTTCATTCCAGCTCCCATAACGTTTGGTTTCTCAAGGGGACAATCATTGCATTGTCCACCACATTCCACATTAACACGGTTCCTTCGGGTTCTAGGCATTGAATAAAACCAAGAGGAATAGTATGAGCAACACTAATTATAATAGGAAAACCACATAATCAAGAATAAAATTTCACACTTAAGGTCTTATCCTAGGTTATTCAGGGTCATTTCTAAAACCCTAAGATTGTTTTCTATTCTTAGACTATTCCGTAGGGTTCTTACTAAGGCTTTCATATCCTAGTTTCCGAAGGTTGACTATACATTTCCTCTGATACCAACTATAACGACCCATACTTTACATACATTGTTATTACTTCAAAATTGAAGCATACTTATTACAACATATAACAAAACCGTGAAAAACTCGTATAGGTATAGTATCTGTAGAAACTGGGAATCATATACAACTGGTTCATAAAGCATCTACATTGTCTCTCATTTATTCCATCATATCTATAGTCCCTTTTGTCATATCTTACTTAATAAGCTTCCTCCTGACCTTAGGTCCAATTTGCTTCGTAAGAGTCCGAACCTCTTTTAATTTTGGTAACTTTATTTGGTTTGAACCAAAAGGACTTCTTAGAGAGTCTTCTGCCTAATGTAAGGCTTCAAGGGGAAGGAAAGGGATGTAGTGAGCTTAGTTGGGTAGAGTTTGGACGAGCCAAAAGGCTTTAGAGGTGTGAGGAATTGCATGGAAGTGGTCTCCTTTTATAAGGGAGTGGAGGGGCTCTTTAGGAATGTGTGAAAACATTATTTTATTATAAACTTATCTTCGGTTTCAAGAGGTCCAAAACACATTAATTTCCAAGATAAGATGACTCATATTCGAAATAAAATCATCCAATAGGAATTGGACAGGTTTTGGATCATATTTTAATCATTTTAATCATATTTATTTTAATCATTTATTAATGAGGTAAATACTGCATCATTATGGTGTCATAAATAATTTAATTTATATGATGTATAAAAATTATTAAAAAAATACCAACATGTAGGAAATATTTTTATACTTCCATTGAATATTTATAGTCCAAAATATATATTATATATTCCCTTATAAAAATTAATTACTAAACGATATTTGTTAATTCCAATTTTGTCATTACATTATATTAATTAATCTAATGTGTCATTGTCTTTCATAAGTGGCTCCATGGGGTCCCAAAATTGACACAAGGATTCCCATGGTCGGCCAATACTCATATAATATGGTTAAGACAGGTTTAAAGGTAATTTTGAATTATTATAATATTCTTTTAACTTGAATTACCCTATTTACCTTTAACCGTAGAAAATAAAAAATAAATGTAGTTACTATTCATAATATCAGAAAAAATAAAAGTAACCTATTAAAATAATTTGGACCCACTGATTCCAAATATGGAATCCATTTTTCAAAATTCAAAACACAGAATTTGCAGTAATTAATTTAAAATTAATCTCGTTGTTAAGAAAACAGGTTTTAAAAGATAAAACATTGCCAAAGATTGAATTTTTTAACCTACAAATTCAATGTAAAATCAAGGATAATGAAATACATTATATTAAATGGTAAAAATATATTCTATTTATACTTTGAAACCATTCAATATTATTATTTAACCACATAATTTATTACTATGAAAAAATTTGTTTTTAATTAAAATATAGTGTGTTTGTACTATTCATTAAAATATGAACGTTATCAGAATAATATGAAAAATTTATCCAAAGTAAATTTTTATATCATGATTCTAAAGAAGAATATTATTTTGTCAAATTGAACTTATAAACTTGTCAAAAACTAGATTTAATGTGGGTGCGCCATCAAAAGGCAGTAAAACAACATTTTTTGAAAAATACTTATTTTACACGAAAAAATTATTTTGTTATCTTATCACATTCTAGAAAATGTATAAGATGAATTAAAATGTTATAAAATTCAAATTTTAGTTAATACTATTCATAACAGATTGTTTTAATAATATTTTAATAGCATATCGTTGTTTAGTGAAACTCAGTATTGCGTACGATGCATGCTATCGAGGAAGGCCGCAGTTGCGTGTAAAGCAAGCCAATATAGTGTTGTGTGTAGTGAAAGATTCCTTTGAAGAATTATATAATATAAATACAGAATATTCCTCATAAAAGTCTTGGGTGTTAAATTTTTGCCACTAACCTTCACATGATGACATGCCAGGAACTTTGAGGTATACCTAACAATATCCTTTTTCATGTTATCCCACAAATAGTGATCTCATGGATCTCGATAAACCATTGTTCTTCTGGGGTGAATGGATAAACTATAACTATGATCATTATACAAAAGTTTTTTCTTAATATAAAAAAATGATGAAACACATATCCTTTTCCAAAATCTCACAATTTATTCTTCTTTAACATTCAACTCCAAGGATTTCCCGTTTTCGGTTGTTTCCTCTTTCTCTTGAATTAACATATCATCTTTTTAGCATCGTTTAACCATTATAAAAGATATGGTGGAGCAATCATTTTTGAATGTATTCTTGGTGTCTCCTTATTTAGTATTACCATTTCCATATTCATTAAATCTAAGAAGACTAGTCACTTTTCAATTCTCTTCAATGATAGAATTGATGGGTCATTTCTACATAGAGAATCCCCCACCTTGTTCTCTTTAGTATGGTGGCAATGGTTTGAGAATTCAGAGTTATTGATCAGTTCTATCCATATTTATTTGCGCATATTCAACATTTTATGTGAGAATATATACTTGAGAATTTTGTGATCCATGTATATTTCACACTTCTCCTCAAAGAGGTAATGTTTCCATATTTTTAAAGAGAATATTACTACACCTAATTACATATCAAGTGTTGTATAGTTTTTCCCTGACCATTCTATTTACTTGAAGTGTAGACAATGAATTTTTCATTTTTCATCAACACACATCCCAAGCCCTTATTTAAAGATTCACTAAATACCACAAAAATTTCTCCACTTGTGGGTAGTGTGAGAACGAGTGCAGTGATAAGCCTCCTTTTAAACTCTATGTTGCTATCTTCACATTAATTAATAAAAGAAAATATTACTCCCTTATATGTTATCTTGGTAAGAGGGTTTTAAAATCATGAGAAATTTCTCACAAATCTGAAATAATATCCAGCTAGCCCCAGGAAACTATGGATATCTGTTACCGATGTTGCCCTCAAACCATCCCTAAATTACATCTATCTTGGAGGGATCCATAGATATCCCATTGACTATGATGATATGACCCAATAATGAGACCACATTAAACCATTACTCATACAATATGTACTTTTCAAAGAGATTTTCTTTTCAAAAGGTGTCGAGTATAGTGTGTAGATGATCATCATACTCTTCCATGGTTTTGGATTATATTATAATATCAACTATAAAGACTACTAAAAAGTTATCGAGGTAATATATAAATACTATATTCATAAATCCCATGAAGATTACTAGAGCACTAGTGAGTCTAAAATTAATTACTATGAATTCATAGTTCCTGTATCTTGTATAGGAAGAAGTATAGGGGATATCCTCCATATTCACCCTTACTTGGTAATATCCCAACCCAAAATCCACATTGGAGAAGTATTTTCCTCCCCATAGTTGATAAAACAAGTCATAAATATGGGTTAGAGAATAATTTTTCTTTATCATGATTTTATTGAGCTCATGATAATCATTGAAAAGGCGCATTGACCCATCATTCTTCGTAACAAAGAAGACTGGTGCACCCCAGGGTGAAGCACATGGGTGTAGAAACCCTTTATCCAAATTCTCCTATAGTTGTTTCTTTAGCTCCTCAAGATTCACAACATCCATTCTCTATAGAGTATTGAATATTGTAAATTCCCTAGGTATAATATCAATTAAGATTTCAACATCTATTCAATGAGGAAGACCATGAAATTCCTTAAGAAACACTTCGGCGAATTCCCTCACAAAAGGAATGTCTTCATGGATAGTTGATTCCTTAAAATCAATCATCTGATTCATATTCACATGCTCATAAGGAAGTGATATACATGATTGAGATGATGGTGCTAAAAAAGATTCATCATCCTCATTTCACTTGTACATAATGGGGGGTCGATTCTCTATATGGAGAGTGATTTTTCTCTCAAGAAAATTTATTGTGTCTCTTTATAAGGAAATACAATCCATGCCAATAATACCATAAAATTTCACCAAATGGATTATAATGGGGTTTTCCTAGTAATTTAATCCATAAAATATGATAAGGTCTGATTTATATTCATGGGATTCAATGATTTCTCTATTTTCCATTCTCACTAACATCTTTACTTCCATAATTTTTAGTGGTGTTGGGATAGTTTTACAAAAAATAGGGATATAAATGATTTTGTTGAACCATAATCAAAATGTATGATCTCTATTCTTGAATAAAATACTATCATACCTATCACAACATAATTTTCAGGGTTCACTTCAGTGGTAGTGACGGAAATAACTCTCCATTAATACCTTGGAGGTTGTTGGTTGTCTCTGAAAGCCCTTGGCATAGAGACCTGGTTTTCAAACTGCCCTGGTTATTTGTAGTTAAAGCAATGAACAATGCATTGAGGTTCGAATGGAGTGATCATATCCAATATTGCTGCCACTGGTTTTTCTTGTCAGCAGTTAATGGCAAGGTTCTCTTTTATTTCACACCAAAAGCATTTCTTCATCCCATTCAGGATATTTTAGGGGTGCTTCTTTCATCAACATTGGAAGGTGGGGTGATGGATTTTCTGATCATTATTGGATTTATACATAATACCACTAGAATTTAAGTCAAACTTATACTCCTTATTCCCATGATACCCCTAAGATTTTTTGATCTCAATTTTGTCTTTGAGAAAACATTATACAATTTGTTCATTGCTCTCGAAGCCACGAATAACTAAGGTTTTTTGTAGGCAAGGTTTTAGCCCACCAAAGAAGTGGTCAAACATTTATTTGGGGGTAATGACCAAGCTAGAAGAATATCATGAAATCATTGTAATGTTTTCCACATACGCTCTGGTTGATACTTCATCTTTTTTAGGGAAAAGAATTCCCATTACATATTACATCGTGGGGTGTGAGAATAATATTTTTCGAAATACATTATCCATAAATCCTTCCATATAAATGCCTAGAACTCCTCTATAACATTCATATATTTTATAAATTTCCAACATTAATCATCTTCATCCTCCATATGATATGCCACCAAAAATAACTTCTCCTTTTTAGAACATTAATGGATAGATAATATCTTCTCAATGGAGTTGATCCATTGATCGTCGATTGAGGGATCAGATGATCCATTAAAATTAAGAGGCATATGACTCATGATTCTCTCAATAGTGAATTGTTCTTTTGCGGGGGGGGGGGGGGTGTACATTCTCCTCTTGACCCATGTTTTTATTAAAAACATTTGTTAACTTTAAGTGTATCGTGAAAATTATTGTGATTCCAGATCCCATCAAATAGGGAATATAATTAGAACAGTTGTCAAATTTATTTTCACATCTATTTTTAGCCCGAGTCTTTATATTACTGGCCATTTCCTGGAATAAAATGTATTTTTGGGGTATCTAATAAAAGTTAATCCAATGAAAAAAATGGATGACTTATAAATTTGGTTCATTTCTTTAAATTGTGACTTTTTAGACTTCAATATAATTTATCAATGATTAACTTCCCAATTTATATTCCTACCAATTGTTTTTAATTCTATTAAAAAGGTTTTATACTCAGATTATGAATTTACCAATTCCTATCCCCTATAAATTGTTTAACCAAGAGTGTAGCAATGCCTGATGACATGCACCAGTTCCCATTCGAGTCTAGATCAAAGTGGTGTTTTCGGGCTTTTCCACTAGATACATCTGCTTGAGGGACTCCTATACCTGCTTGTATCCAGACATGGATGTATTTTGTTGATAAAACAATTAATAAATACTATACAAAATTTAGGGATGTTTTTTTATACAATGTTTTATCACTATGGATTTCACTAGGGTTTTCTAAACCTTATCCAAAAAATAACTAAACCTATCCTTCGATACCAAATATAGCAACCTTTCAATTTATTTCACACTTATAAATAATTTTTTACATAATCTCTTAACTTGATAAAACATAGATTATTTATCGGTCTATTTTATTTGGGGATTATTAACATTACATAAAAATTTATAATAAGAAATATATATCTTTTTGAAAACATCTTTTATATGACCACACACATTACATCATAGTTATAATTTCATGGGATAACCTGAGAACATGCACAAGAAAAGGGTGAGATATAAGACTCATAAGGGATTAAACAAGCCATAAAATGAAGTATAATGTATATGCTATGAAATATGAATATAAATGGAACATAATAGAAACATGAACATAAAGGCATGATATTGCACGATTATCATAACTTGGAAATGAGGCAACAACATTTACATAATATTAGCATGATCCAATGACCATTGCACATGGAGCATGAGAAAACCCTCATTGAACATGAATTAGAATGAGTAAACCATAATTTTACAATATGTATCATCATACTAATATTCACCCAATTCATTGGAGTGTTATCGGGGCAAACCTTTCTTCATCATTTCATTTTATGTATAAGTGTTCCACTGGGATCATATTACATGGATTCATTAAACATCATCATTAATTCCATGATAAAGGAATGTGGAATTTATAAATTAAACTATATAATTAATATGTAAATATTTATAAAGGTGAATAACCTAGATAAAGAAATGGGTATGGTATTCTCTATAAAATGACTTTGGCTTACAAAAATCACGGTGCAATATTGGCTGCATAACGGTGTGAGAAGAGAATTCATAAAAATGGTTGATGAGAGATAAAGGGGTGTCTCATCATTTGTAAATGAAATGGAAATTAATGGGTTCATGTAGATACATGTCCCAATATTTTTAATGAAATTTATATTCCTAATAAAAAAAATCATGAATGTAAATGAAAAGAGAAAAATTATGTATGGAATTTTGGCATGGTAATGGGGGTTTATGGGAGGTATTAATGAGAGATATAAGGGTCTCTAATCATTAAAAAATAATCTTGGAAGTATATGGGAGGTAATAAATCACACCTAGACATTTTTAATTTAAAATAAAAGGTCATAATAACATAAATAAATTTGGACAAAAATGAAAAAGGAAGAAATCCCTTACATGGAAGTGTAATGCCAAAGGCTAGGGAGAGGCTTAAAAGAGGCTTATTGGGATACTGGGGCACCTAGTAAGGATTATAGGAATTGTAGGGTAGGGGTTGGCCACGATTCATAGGCTTTTAGTGAAGAGGATGTGGGATCTTGAGTGGATTTATGTAGGAAAAGAGAGGGAATTCTTTATTATTTAGGTTTTGGGCACCACACATTGAACTAATCAGAACCACTAACCATACCATGGTTTGTGACCAAGTTTTGTCCCAATGGGGAGTGGAAAAAATTTTGTTTCAAGGCCAATAGACGAACTTATTAAAATATTTGTATGTGGAGGTCAATCATACTCTCAATGAAATCAATTTAAAAATATAAAATGTTTTATATGTTTTGAGGGTCCTCTAAGGAAATATAAAATTAACCAAACATATATAAAATCAAAAAAATTTAATGGAAAAATATTTATTTTCCAAAAATACCATTTATTGTATTTTATTACATCACTGTTGTCTCACTATGATGTCCTAAAACAAAATCTATATTAAAATGATATTTAATTTTTAACCCAAAATTCAAATGTCTTTGAAAATTATGAGAAATTAAAAATTGGATAATTTAAAAATACTAATTCCAAAATAATATTCATTTTATGTAAATGATATTATAAAAATGTGAATTTTTAAATTTTAAAATAAAAAGCAACATTTATAAAAATTTCATGTATTTGACCAAAATAGTTTTTAAAGCATAATAATAATTATAGCTGTATTTGTAAAAATTATATGATCATTTATTTTTAATAAAAAGTAATTTAGTAATAATATTTTATTAAAATATTATTTAATTAAAAAAATCCATTAATTCCGCAAAATATATTTATTTGTTTAATATAAAGTAAAAATTTTATTAGTGATTTAAAAACCATTTACAGATTGATAATAACAAAATAAATGTATGTTCTTTATTATATACAAAAATAATGCACATAATCATAGAGATATGGTCTTATTACGTAACCCCTTATAAAACCTACATAAAATCGAAGGGAAAGGTGTGTGATGGTTACAGACTCTCGGGGTGGCTCAGATAACATCGCTCGGGTGGTATTCTCTATCATCATCCACTTCTCCCATAGGCAGTTCCAATCTAGATTAATGTGTTGAAACTCGGATTGGACTTGGTCAAGGGTGAAGCCCAATGATTCCACCTCCTTTTCTAGATCTAAAAAATGGGCTTTTGTGGATAAATTCTACAATATCAGGTCATATCGTCCTTTTTCTATGTAATTTGAATTTATTAAAGCCCTATATTTATAATAATTATGTGAACACTACTCCATGGGTATATTAGAAATGGTATCAAATTTTAAGGGTATTTTGAAATCTAAAATCATAAATCCAAAGAAGTGAATATGTTATATATCTATTATACATAATAAAACATTTAATTAGATCAAGAGAAATTTTCATTAATGAATGTTTCGTTTGTTACACCACATGTCCGATTTACCATGCATTGTTTAAAAATGTGTAAATCATTTCAAATTAATGATCAATTATTAGTAATGCTCTTATAGACCCATGTAATTATCATAGGTCATCCACCTAGATTATTATAACCCATTTGAGGGATCTTATTTTAAATAAATCACTTTATAAATTATAATGCTCCCAAACCACCTTCTATGTGGCCTTGGCTTGACTCCATTTAGAAATTTATAGATAAAATTTAATGAGAATAAACTGGTAAAACTTTTTTCATTCGCTATTATGGAATTGAAAGTGATCTCCATGATTTCATGTGATTAAATGAAAATTGAATTTTACATGTATACATCCTTTGAAATTATTAATGTGTTATATTAAATGATTATTATTATTAGACCATGAATTTCGGTTAATCTGAAATAGTTAAGGGAATTGATGATTATGATGCTTCATGCTACCTTGACATTTGATGCTGAACATGGAATTTCACATAGTTTATTGAGATTTTAGACATGACATTTCGTGATCCTATGTTTATGATATTGATCATGATGACTAATATCATTGATTTGAATTTTTATATATGATGTTGGGAATCCTTGGATGAATTATGGGATGATATTGGATATTTAAGTATGATACTATTATAATTATGTAAGGGCGTGTTGTTAATATTCCTAGGGTCCTTACTACCGCAATGTATGTATATATGTATATGTTTACATAATATACATATATATATAGTATATACATACACCGATACTTATATATATATATATTGACATGTGTGTAGATAAATTCCAACTTCGGTTGAAGTAGGTAGAGTCATATGGGTGTCCTTTAGGGACCTGATCCAACTTGGTTATAGTTTCCATCCCAATTTTATATATATTATACCTACTAAATTCACATTTTATATTAAATATATATATTATACTAGATGTAATTGGGGGTGGCCTGCTGAGTTTTACTTATACAGTATCTAGATCATCAATTAGTACTCAAACAGACCTCGTCGATGTAGATAGGGACAAAGTAATGTTTCCATCATTGGAAGTGAGATTATCTGTTAGGATAGAATTTTGGTAGAATATGACTAATCCAGTTATCTGTATTCTCATGGATAGTTTTTAGTTTTTTTGTACATTTATTGTATTTTACTCCTACTACCATGTGTGCTTAATTTCTATTTTCAAAACATGTGGAAATGAAATCATTTTTTATATGACCCTCGTAATTACCAGATTCACCTAATTTATTTAGCTGGAAGATAGATTATTCTTGTATTAATCATTATTTCTCTTTAATATTTTTATCCAATTATTATAATATTTTTATCTACTTTGATCATGAAGATATTGTTTCCAAATATTACCATCATAGACCCTGGCATCCAGTCAACAACCTCTAGCATAAGGGGATACGCAATTGAGGCCATGTGTTTGAATAGTTCATGTTACATATGCGTGAATTGGGATTTGGATTTGACAAAAAAAAATTCTATGTTATTACCTCTAGGTCTATATAGGACACAACTACATCAACTTACTCAAATCTAGATATGGATTCATTTCTAGGAAAACCATCTACTAGTGATTTTTCCAAAACATAAGGATTCCATCTTATACAAAGACATATTACTAGAATTTTCACAAAATTTATCTTATCATAATTCCAAAATAAAATGTCATTTTTCACCTTGACATTATATCATATACTATCTAAAGTAGTATCAATACCTTTAAAATCATGGTCATAGTTATCTTATCAATAATTAAATTGTCCTCAACAAACACCATATTCTCTAACATTATCTAAATATTGTTTTAATACTTACTATAGCACCTTGTATTTTAATTCTCGATCCTACTTCCAAGAACAAATAATTTTAATACAACCATAGATACACAATATAGATTCGTATATATAAAAATCCCATAATTATATGATGTTAAGAAAAATATTTCATTATATACATTCCTCTGACATTTTCATTTTATAGATTTATAGAATTAGGAAAAAATATAAAATAAAAACCCCATTTAATTTCAAACTAAACGAAATTTACCTTCCTCTATATAAAAAACTACATAATACATAATGCATTTCAAAAATATCCAAAAAAATACCTAAAAAAGTTATTTTGTTACACGTATGTTGTGTAATACTATTCATCATAAATTGGGGAAATATAAACATAAAAAAGAGTGGGATCAAATTATCAGTATGCATAAAAATATAGATTATAATTAAAAATAATAAGTTCCTATAAGATTATACTAAATAATATGGAAGGATTAGATTATGAAAAAATTTCCATAATAAAATTAAATTGAATAAATAACATATCAATGAATTAAAAATTAAATGAAAGGATCACATGATTAATAATAAGTGAAAACTTTGTGACGGAATGTATTATATAGAAAATCATGAACATACAAATAAGGTCTCCATAAATACATCATTCTTTCCTTCATGGAAAAATCATGAAAAATTGTCTCTTATCGACTATATTAAGGTCATATGCTCTGCTAATTTGTATAGCAGCACCTGGGTCAAATCCTGGGTGATCATAAAAATGTTAGAGTTTATTCATTTAAAATGATAGTATTTTGATTTGGGGTGGGGGGTTGCAGAGCATAGAAATAAATGATAGATAAATAAAGATTTATTTGATAATTTAATAATTATTGGGGTTAGTTCATAACTATGGAGTTAATCATGTGATATCCTTGATCTTTTCTTTATATTTCATTGAATTAACACACACTTCACAAGATGACATTGATCACAATTCGTAAATATTAACGATTTAATCCAATCCATAACTTAAATAGGTTATTAATTTCAATCATTAATTGTTTATGGTAGTATATGTATGGTTCCCGTAATCCATTGAATCCAAATTTCAAAAAAAATATGTCATTAATCCCTGAATGTTTATGTTTATCATACACAATGTTATCCTAATGAATACTCAATGTGCAAAATTTATAAATCACTTAAGATCCCCAAATTATTACTCACTATAATGGTACATTAAATCATAAATGTATATAAGTATATATCTAGTAATATATTTTTTAGGGTGGTGAATTAAAATGAAAATAGAAATAATTTGATAACAAAAGAGTTGTGTTCCAAGAACACACACAATTGATTAGGAAAATTAAAATGAACTTTTGATTGAATGTGAAATAATAGTACGGTAGGAATTTTAAATTGATTTAAATTACTTTAAGACCATTAATATTATAAAACATAGTGTGGACTAGAATAATATGTGATCAATAAGTAACAAGTATGAAAATAAAATTACAACACAAACACATACAAGGATACAAATGAATATGAAATCAAAAGAATATAAAAATAATCATTTAGGAATGGTTTCAAAATTAATAACATTAGTATTTAAACTCATCCCAAGAAATTCGAACAATATTGTTTATTTCAAACTATCATTCTTTTTTATGAAATTCTAACTCAATGCAAGGAGAAGAGGGGGATTCATTTATAGCCCAAAGCGGTAAACTACTGGAATCCTAAATATTCCCCTCCACATGGATCGACAATTATTCCATTAATACTATTAAATATTTAGATATTATATTCCTAGATGATTTAGATATTAATGTTTTTAATCTACTACGATTCTTTGGTGGTCATTAGACTTTTTTATCTAATGTTAAGGCTATTTTACTAAAGAAATTGCAGCTATCCATTTTTATAAACATTTTTTCTAAGGCTATAATGTGAATGGATTTTTGTATAGGAATATGTCATTAAATTATAATATGATATTCTAATAATATGGAATCATTTATCATGGATTTCGCAATGAAAAATCTCAGATATTATTAATGTCAATATCATGAGAGAAGTTCATAATTGTGTGATAGTTTTAATTCAATGAAATAATGGTCGGTTGGACATCATAAAATAATGTGGGCCCTTTTTCATGGATTTGGGATTTTAAATTTTCATCCAATATGACTTTTTTCCCCAAACGTTTGGTGGAGAATCTACTATTTTGGTCTTTCGGATTGAACCTAGAAATTCAATCATCATGAATGGCCCAGTTTCATCATAGATTATTTGGGCCTTCTTGTGTGGAATAATTGTTCATTATAATATAATAATTTGAAGAAAATTTCCTTCTTATTATATGTTGGAAATTTAATACAGAACCCTATATTTAAAAGCCAATAAAATTCAGATAAGTAGGGTGAGAGTTATAGTTATTATTGTAAACTGAATCGATTGGTCCAATTAAAATAATTCCCTAAAATTGTATTATGAATTAGAAAATGATTATATGACACAAATTAATCACATTTTCAAGAAATTTAAAAAATGGAGAATAAAAATATATATGAATAAGCGAATAACATCATCTCCCCTATACATAGTTGAATGCATGTCTCCATATGAAAAAAAACATAAAAACATAAAAAAATCATTCTCACTAACAATCAAATATTAAAATTTTGTTTTCCACAATATGGTGAGTTTTAGACCATTTCAATCATCAATATTGAATTAACCCAAAAATTGTTGTAGAAAAAAAGTTCTAAAAATAATACAATATTAATGCTCAAATTTATAAATGGAAAATATAGGCCCTAAAAACATACTCCTCTCATGTTGATAAATATTTATTTTTGAATCTTCACCCACTCACCAAAAAAGTAAAAATATTATATTTTAAAGGATATCTCAACTTCCACAACCTTTCAAAAAATTCATAATAATCAAGTGGTCTTTTAGTGGATTTCTTGTGGCTATGGGTTGGTAGAAATATAGTGTCCAAATGTTTGTAAAAGAGGTGTAAAACACTAGCATGGGTATGGAAATGGATTTTTTTTAGAAATAAAACATGAAGGGAATTAGAAACATTTATTTACAAGGTAATAATTGTGTGAATACAGAAATAAAAGTGGAAAAAAGTTAATGTGAATGAGAAGATGAAATATTTACACAACACAGAAAATATCCCAATGACATAAGTGTGATTTTTTCTATTTTATTATTTTTTTCAAAATTTAAACACTAAAAGGATCTCACAGTCATCTATCAAACCATGTTTGATCTCCTTATTACACTAATTTTAATAGTTACAACATGGTTAAAGGTTTATTAAGGGTGATTTTTGACCTGCCTAAGATAAAAACCCTTTTTTTGTTTTATTTATTTTTTAATTTTTTAAACACTGGTCAAAAAATCTTTTATATCAATTAATAAACATATATACATTCCCAAAACTCACCAAATGAAAAAATCTCCCCCACAATAAAAAGGATGATTTCAATATAGCATATCATAAATCCCTGAAAATCATGAATAGGATACCCAAAATGAAATACATTCCCCCACCTCCAAAACTTAAATTGAAATAAATTATTCAATGAATATCCATGAAGATGTTGGGTGCTATAATGTATTGGGATTTTAATTTGGATATAAAAGAAAAGAATTTTATAGGCTCAAAGGTTCGTTCAAAATGAGAATTAATATATGTGTAATGGGAGGTCATTTAGATATTATGATTCTCATGTGGTTCATAAAATGCCTCTTTCAAATTAATGTACACTAAAGTAGTAATATAATCTTGATGGTCCACAAACTCAAGACTCACAATCAGGTGTGAAAAAAACAATATGAAAATATGGACATAAGTGACCTTGTGATTAAATATAATGTTGTTCCTCATGGTAGGGGATAATCATTTTCCAAATAAAAAATTAAATATTGAAAATATATTGGTTTTGAGACAATATTCATTATCAAATTTTATGATGAAAAACTTAATTTATTTAGATGAATGCATGTATTTTGACTCCCCAAAATGGTTGGACAAAATTTCAAATGTGGGTGGTGAGAAATGAAAATTCTTTTTTTAGTATATAATACATAATTTTTTTATTTTTTTTAATAACAAACCTAAAAAAAAGGGAAAGACAAAAAAACTTTAAATAGGAATATGGAAAAATATAGAGAATGAAAGATTAAAGAGAAGTGAGATAGAGAGAAAGATATAGAGGGAGAGATAAGTTAAAGGGAAATCGGTTCTCGTAGTTCAGATTTAGAGGATTTTCATCTTAATCTAGTGGGAGTGTCTAATGTAGAAGTTGGAGATTTGATGGATTTCATTGTGATTCCCAGGATGTGTGTCCTCTCTAGGGATGTTGTAGAAAATTTCCATTACATATAAAAGAAAACAAAAAACAAAAAACTGCAATAATTTAATTTAAAATTATAAAAATAAAATTTCATAAAAGTAAAAGATAATTTGGGTTTCCTAACAAGTATTACTGAATTTATATTTTCTAGAGCTAGACAGTTGTAATGGACTACAAAATTATGACGATGGCCAATATAATTTCTCAATTCTAGTTTTGTTCAAGAAAAACTTCTCCATTGGGAGTATCATTTGTTCATTTCATAGTTTATTTTCTTCCTTATCGTTTCACTTGAAATTCAATGGGGGTGGAGAGAGATTATTACTATCCTCTATTTGTTATTCAACTTGAGTAATGATGTTATCCACAATGTGATGGTTTTCTATACTTGAAAATTTATAAATATGTTTTAATTATGATGGTACAATTATATAAGTTTTAGATAACATGAAACTTGAGTATGAGATACCAATTGTTTTTAACTCATTTATTTCATCACTTATTGATGTACAATAATGAATATTAGTGGATTCATATGACTAAATGAATTTTTAATTATTTTTTATATCAATGTTTTTTCCAAATAATGGTCAATTTCATCCTCACCAGTGGTTACTTTATTAATTAGGGAACAAATATAACAAACATTACTACCATCGGGACAATATAAACACATCGATTCAGGGTTCACATAAGATATAATAGATTTTATAGAATCATGGATAGTAAATTATTAACATTGTAAAATTTGATCTGAATCAATAAATGAAAATTATAGTTCATTTTCCTCATTATTAGCCATGTTGGGGTAGTGGTGGTCATATGCAATTTCATATTTCAACGAGTTCTTAAGATCTTTTAGGTCGATCGAAATTACATTTGTAATTTCAACATCAACATCTCCATTTATTACTTGGTTAGTGAGGATATATAATTCAAAATATCCATTATCATTATTACGTGATGGGCATGATGGATAACGTTTCAAAAAACTCTGAGAGATATATTCATAAACATTGATAATGAATAAATATTGATTCATGGTTGATATTGCATGGACTGAAAAGTATTGTTCTTGACCAGTTGGTCACAAAATTCTATGGATAATATGCTATAATGAACATCAAATTTTGTTTCAAATGTTATGTGGAAAGTAATACCTTAAATTAGTGGATATAGGAAAGATGTTGTATCACCTTTCTTATAAAGGACTTATAAGTCAGTTGGGAATATAAGATCATTGACTCAGAAAAAAATGTTCAATTATTCCCTCAGGAATAGTTGTTCTTCTATTGGATAACGAGATTACAACACTTGTTGGGTTCAAGAGGTGTAGATTATGTTTAGAGAATATGGATTTGGTCATGACATTTATTGTGTCTCCTAGGTCAATGAGTGAATAATCCAAGTTGTATCTCCCTATTTGGAATGGAATATTAAATGTCCCAAGATCTATGTAGTTCATGGGTATAGACAACAGGGATGAAACATGCTCAATGGTCTTAAATTGTCACTATTGGGTACAAAAGTCCTTAACAAACATTGAAAACATTGGGTTTTTATAGGAATGAATGGAGGTGGGTGAATAGATTCCGGTTTTATTTTATTATTTTTGGTATTTTAATTTTAAATCTCAACATTCAACAGTTAATTTGAGGATACATCATAAGGTGTTGAAATTTTTATCCATATATAAGTGAATTGAACATGCATTACCCATTGGTATATTCAATTTTTTAGATGGTTTTTGGAAATAATTGGATGGTTGTTGCTGGCTAAGGTGGGATGCAAGTTGACAGATTTGGGTTTCAATATTTTTAAGGCCAGAACAGGTGATGGAGGTAAGATATTCCGCAACACTTTCACATGATTTCTTGGAAGAAGAGTTATTTCCTACATTTGTATTACCCTGATTTTGGTTTTTAGTAATGTTATTATATGGGTTTGGGACTTGGTAAAGTTCATTAGGATACTAGAATCTATGAGGAGAAAGAAAAGGATTGATCCATTGATGTTGGGGAACAAAATGATATGGTTGTTGGAATTTACCACCAGCTTGAACATATTATAATTTTTTAGATTTTGAGAAGAGAACATAGGGGGTGAGAAATGAGATTACCATACCTCAAAAATGGTTTATAGGTAGAAGAGAAGGTCTAAAAGTGGGGTTGGTTGAAATTTAAACTGAACTAACTTCATTGTTATGGATCAGTGTTCCTACGAGAATATACGGCATTGAGCTCGATTGGTCCAGATGAATCAGATGGATCCTTTTAATGTTTTTTACATGTGTTATATGGATGAGCTAGTGAGCTAAAAATTCCACAATTCAAGAAATTTTTAGGGAACATAAAATACAGAGAAGATCAGGTTGTGGATTTGGAATCCATAGATTGTTTTCTCACAAGACTGGTAAGTTCCCTCATGCACTAGTTCATCTTGTTGGACTCTAAATATTGATTCTATTGGACATGTTTGACTTGATGATGTTCTTGAGTATAGAATTTCTATGTACTTGAAACCATGTTTTATATGAAATCTCATGAAGTTATTGGAGTTTTATCAATAAGAGCACTTTGAATTCCATCATCATTAATAGTTTTCTTTATATCCAATAACCCATCATAGATGTATTGGATCAATATTTGGTTAGAGATTTGGTCATTTTGGATGGTTGACAGAAAAAATTTTAACCTCACCCTAACTCATGGAGTGATTTAATTGGTAATTGATGGATACCAGATATTTTATTTTAGATAGATGTGGTGCGAGAAGTATGAACGAATTTTTATAAAATGAGACACTTAATTTCAATCCCTGAGTTTGTGGAACCATGAGGGAGTTAGTAGATCCATGTCATAGAGGTGTTGTCTAGTGATTAAGGGAATTATCAAGGATTTATTTTTTCATTAGAAACCCCTTGAGGAATTATGGTAGAGCACACAACTTTATATTATTTAAGATGAAGATCTGGATCCTCAATTTCTAGACCATGTAAATAAGGTAGACGATGAATCAAACCTGATTTGAGTTCAAAATCGGCCTCAATGTTTGGATATTAAATTCAAATGGTTTGGTAATTCATATCAGTGGTAGAATGTTCATTAAGGGTTTTTTCTCTAGTATTGACCATAACAAGTTTAAATGGTTGGACAAAGATTCAATCTTGAGTGATTTGTTTACATTTAATGTTACTCATATGTTGGTGATGATTTTGATCTATTATAGTGTCAAAACGATATGTTGGATTACCTAAAAGGCTAAAGGAATCCAGAAAAAAAATTATGTATAAGGAAGGTGGTATTCTCATTGTTATATTTTTTTCTTTTTATGTTTTTATGAGAAGATGGGGTTTTCATTGGTATGTTTTCTATTTTTTTTTTAAAAAAAATTCAAAAAATAACAACTAGTTAAGGAATCATACCAAGAAAGGACACCATTTAAATCTTGTATGATTATCACTAATCAACCATTCAGTGGTATAGTGCTCTAAAAAAATTTATAGTAGCACTCGAGTCAAATCCTCGACGGTGAAACACATTTTAGAGTCGATTGTTTGTAATTGAATGGCTTTTGTTGGAGGGGGTATTCATAGGGAATATATGAAATTTGTGGTTAATTAATATTTATTTAACAGCTTCATAATGATTGGGGTGAGTTTATATTAATGGCGTTAAACATTAGACATCCATTATAATTTCATTATATTGTATTAAATTATCATCCAGTTCAGAAAATGAATTTGATCAGAATTCCCAAATGTTAAGGATTTCATCAAAGATATAAAATAACTAGAGTTATAATATCAAATACGTACATTTTATTGTAGAGTATTTAGGGTTCCAATAATCCATATAATATACATTTTAAATAGAATGAGTCATTTATCCATGACATTGTATGTTTAACAAACACAATGTTAACCTGAAAAATAGTCATCGAGGAAAAGGTCTCAAACACTTAACATCCCCAAATTATGACTCACAATAATGGTAGATTTATTCATCGATTTATATTGATATTAATTTTTTTATATATGTTTTGTGGAGAATAATTATAAAGAGAACTAATAGAATGGGATTAGAAAATATTTGTGCACCGAACACACACCAGAACATCAAGGAATCTTAAAATGAACATTTGATTAAATGAAAAAAATCTGAATATATTTTAACTTTATTTAAACTATTTTAACCCCATTAATATTAAAAAATACAGGGTGGACAAGAATAACCGGTGATGAAGAAGAAGCATTCATAAAAATAAAATTGCAACACAAACACTTACAAGATTACAAATAAAGAAGAATGAAAAAGTAAATCAAAAGAAACATTGAAGAATGGTATCTCAAGTAAGAACAGGATTATAGAAGATCTTAATAGGACTTTGCAAAATCGTCGGTAATTCCAACCTATCCTCAGTTTCTCTGAAAATCTAAATCAATGCAAGGAGAATAGGGGGATGAATTTATTGCCCATAGTGGTGGACTGTTTTAATTTCCAAGCTATCCCACCACTTGGATCACCAATTTGGCCATACAGATAGCAGATTCGACATATATGATATCCATACAAGATTTTGATATTTTTTTTTCTATTCTAAAAAGTTTGGGTTCATGTTATTTTTGTAGCCAATATTATTATTGCTTTACTAAACAATGTACATCTGTTCATTTGTATAAACACTTTTTCGAAGGCTAGAATGAATGGGTTTTTTATATAAATATTATATTAAATACAAATAATTCCTTATAAAATTTACTTGAACTATATATTTTCATTATCATTAAAAATGATAATCTTGAATTGATGTCTATATCAAGACAAAATTATATAATTGTGTGGTGGTTTTAATTCCCGAAAAAATGGGGGGCTGAAATTAATAGAATCGTTTGGGAACCTTTTTCGTGGATATGAGATTTTTAATATTTATCCATGATGATTTATTTTTTCCACATACTTTTTGTGGAGAATAAACAATTTTGGAATTCAGGATTTATTCTATAAACTCAATATTCATGGATAGTCAAATTTCATGACATATTCTTTGGGCCTTATTTTGTGATCCATATGACCATTAAAATGACCAAATTGGCCAAATCGTTTTATAATGATATGATTGAAATTGAATAAGGAAACCTAATAAATTAAAATCATACAATATGGATTAGTAGGGTGAGAGATATAAATAAAATAGTAAACTTACTCAATTGGACTAATTCAAATGAATCTCAAAAATTATATTTATTATCAAAGAATTAGTATCTCACACCAATTATTCACTTTTACATGAAAATTAAAAAGAGGAGTAGACAAATATTTTGTAATAAATGAGTGAAATAAACTCCCCAACAATTTTACTCATGAATTTACTCATGTGAAATAAATATAAATACATAACAAAATCATTCCCACACACCAATAAATATTAAGAATTTATTTTCCCCAATTAGTGGAGGTTTATCCCATTTCACTCATCTATATTGAATTGCAACACAAATTGTAACAGAAATAATGTTCCAAAAACAATTCCTTTTTTATGCTCAAAATTTGTAATGGAAAATGTAGGCACTCAAAACAAACTCTTCTCAAGATGAAAAAATATTATTCATATAGGTCCACTCATTCAACAAAAAAAGTGAAAATATGAGAGTTCAAAAGTGCTCTTAGCTTCCATTACCTATCACAAAATTCACAGAAATCCATAATTATTTTATAGGTGTTTTTGTAGCTATGAGATGGAAGGAATATAGTGTCCAAAAGGTTGGAAAAGAGGGGGAAGGAACCAAAATGGGTTAAGAAATGCATATTTTTTGGAAAGGAAACATTAAATGAAATGGAAAGATATATTTAAAATGGAATGATTGTGTCAAAAAATACACAAAAGAGGAATAAAAATTTAAGGGGATGATAAGACTAAATATTTACCAAGCACCAAACTTCTCCCAATGACATAAGGGTTTATTCTTTTTTTTAGACTTGAATTTGAAAAAGATATAAGAATAATCTCCCAACACATGTTTAATATCTTAAATACACTAATTGTAATAGTAATATCAAGTTAGAAGGTTGATGAAGAGTTATTATAGAACATCCCACTGTATAACATTTTTTTGTTTTTTTTCTTTTCATTTCACTTTTTTGGATCAAATTTCAAAAAATGTTTTAAAATATCTCATAAACATATATACATTCCAAAACTCACCAAATGAAATCATCTACCACACACTAAAATTGACGATTTCCCTCAATCATATGATAAAACCTTGAAAATCCAGAATAAGATAACCAAAATTAAATCTATTCACCCCAAATAAATTTCATTAAATTATGCTATGAAAATCCACGTATATATTTGGCAAGATAAGGAATCAGGCATGTAATGGGGATATGAAAGAATTTTTTTCATAGGCTCTAAGGGGATTTCAAATGCAGGATTAATTTCAGGTTAATAGGAGGCTATTTGGATATCATGGTTCTCATTTTGTTCAAAAAAATTCCTATATCATATTAATGTACACTAAAGTAAGAAATTCATCTTAAAGGTGCCCAAAAAAGACCCACAATTGATGATGCAAAACACACGATATTAAAATATGGTCATATGTAACATTTCTATCAAAGGTAATTTTTTTCCTCATGATTGAAGATAATCATTTTCCAAATCAGTAATTGTGCATTGAAATTTTTTGGGCATGGAACAAAATTATTTTTCCAAATTTGTGACGAAAATTACAAAAATTAAGTTAAAACCATGTCTTTTGACTCTACAAAATGGTTGGCCCGAATATCAAAATTTGATGGTGACTAATTACAACTCTTTTTTTGGGTATATTGTTCAGTTGTTTTTTATTTTATAATATAGTAACCCAGACAAAATTGAAATACTAAATAAAAATTTTAAGGAATAATGTGGTAAAAAAGAGAATGAGAGAGGAAGAATAGAGAGAGAGAGAAGATAAAAGAGGAAGAGGTGCCCCTTGGTTTGGATTTTTTTGGTTTTCATCTTAATAACATGGTTGTTCTTATGCAGAAGTTTGTGATCTTATGGAATTCAATGTGATTCCTGGGATTTGTGTCCTCTCTTATGATGTTGTAGAAAATATCCATTATCTTTAAAATAAAATAAAAAAAATCATTATTCATTTAAATAAGATGAAGAAGAAATTAAAATTTCATAAAAGTAATAGAAAACTATGCTAGCCTTACAAGTAGCACTGAATGAATTTTTTCTATAGTAATATATTTGCAATGAGATGCCCATATTCTAATGGTGGCCACTATATTGTTTTTAAATTCCATCATTCTTCCCAAAAAAATTATCCTTTGGGACACTCGGTTGTTCATTGTATAATTTCATCCCTTCATTGTCATTGTGATTTCAATTCTTTGGGGGGTGAAAGGAGAATATTATTATCCTCCCTTTGGTCTAGAACGTGAGGTATGATTTTATCCACAATGTGCTGATATTCTATTCTTGGAAATTTAAGAATATGTTTCAATTCTCACGGTGCATTTGTGAAAGGTTCAGGTAACAAGAATCCAGGATTTGATATCCAAATTATATTTAGTTCATTTATTTCATCACTTACCAATGAAAAGTAATCAATATTAATTATGTCATAATGCTAAAGAAATTTTCAATGTTCATTATATAAGTGTTGTTTTCTAAATAATGTTCTATTTCAAAATCACCAATGAGCACTTTATAAATTTGGAAACAAATATCCCAAACATCACTACCATGGGAAAAATATAAACACATATGTTCTGGGTTGACCAAACAAATAACAAAATTTAAAAAATCATGGATAGGAAATGATGAATGTTGGATAATCTAATCTGAAACAAAAAATGAGAGTTATATTTTATTTTCCTCATTCTCATCCAAGATGAAGTAGTTGTGGTCATATTCAATGTGATATTCAAAAGTATTTCAAGCCCTTTTAGATCGATGGATTTTACATTTGTAATTTCAAAATCAACTTCTTAATTTATGATTTGGTTACTGAGGATCATAATTCACAATCAATGTTATCACTAGAACATGAAGGGCGTGATGGATGAAGGTTCAACATAATCATATAGAATCTTCTAGAATCATGGATAGAGAATGCAAATTGATAATTTTATGGCTATTGCATGTCCTATATTTTTTTGAACATGACCAGTAGTTCACCAAATTCCATGGATAAGATGTCAGTATGAACAGTAGTTTTTGTTTTATATGTCATGAGTAAATGTCTTCCAAGAATATAATGAGATTGGAAAGAAGTTGACTCACCTTCCCTGTCAGGTACATTGAAGTCTGCTAGGAGGATACGATCATTTACTCAGACAAGGACATCCTCAGTTATTCCATTAGGACTTGTTGTGCTTCAATTGGATTACTGGATGACAACACTCATTGGGTGAATGGTTTCTAGACAATTTTTAGAGAATATGTATTTGAGCATGACATTTATTTAAGACCCTATGTAAATGAGTGCATCATTAAATTTGGAAATCCCTATTAAGTATGGAATAAAAAATATCCCTAGATCTTTGAACTTCATCGGTATCGACTACTGGGTTGAAACATGCTCAATGGTATTAAGTTGTCTCTTATTGGGACACAAATATTTATGAATGTTTTCATACATAGGGATTTGTTTGATATAATATAGGAGGGGAATATTGATTTTAATACGTCTAAATATGCCAAGAATTTCCTAATCAGGCTCAAATGACTTCCTTGGCTTAGAGACCATTATAGGTATATGAATTTGGTTTTTTAGAGGAATTTAAGGAGTTGTGGGTGTGGATTCAAGTTTTTTAAATTATTTTTGGTCTTTTTATTTTCATGATCAACATTAAATGGTTCATTTGAAGATCCATCATGATGAATTAATATTTTTTTCATGATCTATGTAAAATTTCACTAACATTACCCCTAGGGTTAGGAAATGGTTGAGCTGGGAGTTGAGATGATTTCGATGTTTGTTTCTGGAAAAGGTGGGATAAAATTTGACCAATTTGGTTTTCAATATTTTTAAGACTTGAATGGTTGAAGGAGTCATGTCCTTTCACAACAATTTCACAAGGTTTCTTGGATGAAAGGAAATCTTCTGTATTTGGATTAACTTAATTTTGGTTCTTGGGAATGTTCTTATATTGGGTTGGGAATTGGGAAGTCTCATTAGGATAGTAAAATCTAGGAGGAGATATATTTGGATTGATCCATTGAATTTGTGGAACAAAATCATATTGTTGTTTGAAGTTACCACCACATTAACCATATTGGAATTGGTTTGGAATTGTAGGAGGGAGGTGGGGGGATGTGAAATGGGATTATCGTTCCTCAAGAATGGGTTAAAGGTAGAAGAGAAGGGTTAATAGTGGGGTAGGTTGGTGATTCCAATAAATTGACTTAATTGTTGAGTGTTGGTGTTCATATGAGAATATGCCACATTGAGTTCTGTTGGTCTAGATGAATCAGACGAGTCCTCTTGAAGTTGTGGACATGTTTTACTTGGATGATCTAGTGAGTTATGGATTCCAAAATTCTTGATAGGTCAAGGGAATATAGATTGTGTAGAAGATGATATTGGGGATTTAGAAGCCATGTCTACATGTCTCCCAGTACCTGTAAGTTCACTCATCCACTCTGTCAACTTGTTGGGATCTATGGATTGATTCTCCTGGACTTTTTTCACTTGAGCTTGTTCTCGGTTATGGAATTTCTGTGTGTTTTCAACCATGTTGCTTATGAGATCTCATGCTGCAGCTAGAGATTTTCCACAAAATCTCGGTAACTTGTAGCATCAATTAGAGTTCTCTCAATAACCAATAAACCATTGTAGAAGTATTAGTTCAAGAGTTGGTTAATGATTTGGTTGTGTAGGTAGGTTTCCACAAGATTTTCGAACCTCTCCCAGTGCTCATGGAGTGATTCATTAGTGAATTTATGGATGCCACTTATTTCCTTTCAGATAGAAGAAATACGAGAAGTAAGAAAAAAATCGAAAAAATAGATGCTTAATGTCAATCCATGAGCTTGTGGAACCATGAGGGGGGTAATAGAGCCATTACATAGTAGTGTTAGCCAAATAGAAATGGGATGGTCGATGTTTGAATTTTTTCTTCATATAACCATTGTGGCTTCATGGTAGAGAAACCCACTTTCAACTCTTTGAAATGATGTTTTGGATTCTCACTGGATAGCCCATGGAAACGAGGTTGATGATGAATGAAACCAAAATTTTGTTCAAAATAATCCATATTTTTTTGGATATTCAATACTAAGGGGTTGATAATTCGTATCAGGGGTAGCAAGTAATTTAAGGGTTTTATCACTAGGATTAGTCAAATCTTGTTCAATTGGTTGGACAAAGATTGTATCATTAGTGTTTTGATTATCTCTAATATTCCTCCTATGATGGTGAAGATTTATATTTATTTCATAGTCAAACAGAACCGATTGATTGTTTTGGAGGCTACAGAGTGTCGGAATAAATTTTGAATGATAAATAAGGTGTGTTTTTTATTGTGTTTTTTCATTTATAATTTTTATGAGAAGGTGGGGTTTTGGGGGGTTTTTTCATTTTTTATGTTTTTTTTTTGTTTTTTAAATATCAATAACTACCAACTACTTAATACACTATCCCCAGAAAAACATCCATCTGAATAACACCCAATTGTTGACTATTGACCATTAAATGGAAAATTTCACCACTAATGTGTACAGTTGCACTCGGATCAAATCCTCTACGATGATGGATATTTTAGAGTCGACTGTTTTTAATTGATTTTCATCTGACTAGGGGGATTACATTTTAGAGATTAAATGAATTGATCGGTTAATGAATATTGATTTAATAATTTATTAATGACTATAGTGATTTCATAATTTGGGATTTTACATTGGTATATTCTTGAGATTATCTCTATATTACATTATATTACCATCCACTTCACAAGATTACTTTGAACATAATTCCCAAGTGTTAGGTTTTTAATACAAGAAATAACATTACTGTCATTATAATCACAATCTATACTTGTTTTTTAGAGATTATATATGGTTCCAATAATCCATGGTATACACATGTTAAATGAAACTTGTTATTAATCCATTTAATTTTATGTTTAACAAACACAATGTTATCCAAAAGAATACTCAACGTGAAAAATCCCCCAATCACTCAACATCTAAAAATAATTAGTCACCCCAATAGTAGATTTACTCAGTCATTTATATTGATAGTAATATGGTTATATATTTCATTTGGTGTTTATTTATAAAGATAACTAAATTAATAGGATAATAAAAGAGTTGCGTAGAAAACACACACACAAATAATAAGAAAACATTTAATGCACTTTTAATTGAATCAAAAAAGAAAAGGGGAAAATTGATTTGAACATGATATAAACTATTTTAAGAACATTAATATTACACAATGGATGGTGGATGATAATAATAGGTGATGAAGATGGAACATTCATGAAAATAATATTACCACAAAAACACTTACAATATTACATTGAAAAAGAATGAAAAATTAAATAAAAATAAACATGGATGAATGGTATCTCAAGTAAAAACATGAGTATATAAGATCCACCCAATCCATTTTAAAAGCCTTGGGCTTTCCAACCTATCCTCATTTTCTCTAAAATTATAACTCTATGCAAGGACAAGAGGGTGATTCATTTGTAGCCTAAGGTGGGGGCTATTTTCATTCCAAATAATCCCTTCCACATGGATGGAAAATTTTTCTATTAAGTTAGATAAAACTATTTATATTATCTTTTTATAAGTTGTATTTATTGATTTATTATATCTACTATGAAATTTTGGTTCTAATTGTACTTTTTATCAAAATTCATGGCTATTTTTCTAAACAATGTACATCTTTCTATTTTTATCATCAATTTTTTAATGGGTGAAATGTTAACTTATTTTTGAATAAGAATATGCAATAAAATCCAAATAATTTATTATAGAAAGAATGCTACATATATATTAACATTCATAATGAAAAATGGTATCTCGAATTGATGTCTATATCATGGGAAAAGTCAATAATTGTGTACAAGTTTTAATTCCCAGAAAGAATGGTGGGTTAGAATTTATAGAATAATTTGGGCCCATTTTTCGTGGATTTAAGCATCGAAGTTTTTATCCAATATGAATTGAATTGTCCCAAGACTTTTAGTGGAGTATCAATGGTTTTGGAATTCTAGATTGAGCCCATATATTCAATATTCATGGATGGTCTAGCTTATTCATAGATTATTTGTTCCTTCTTGTGTGGATCATATGGCTATAAAAATGGACGAATTGGCCAAAAATTCCTTTTATTCTAATGATATGTTGGAAATTGAATAAGGAACCCTAAATAACACGAATCATACAATTTAGATAAGCACAGTTAGAGTTATAACTAAAATGTTAATTTAACTCAATTATAATTTTTCAAATAATTACTAAACATTATATTTAGTATTAAAAAATGAGTATCTCAAACCAATTATGAACATTGACATTAAATTTATTAATGTTATTAGACAAAATTATGTATAAATGAATAAAACAACTTCCCAACACATATTCCTATACATGACCTCATATGTAAAAAATACATAAAACCTAACAATAACATTCTCACTCACCAACAAATACTAAATGTTTTCCACAATCAGTGGAGGATTTAACTGTTCCACTATTCCACAATGAATTTCACTACAAATTGTTTTAGAAAATATATTCCTAAAACAATCCTTTTTCATGCTAAAATGTATAAATCGAAAATTATGGAACTCAATATTTTCTCCTCTCAACCTGATAAAAATTTTCTTCTAGATGTTCACTCACTCACCAAACAAAAGGGAAAATATTAGAGTTAATAAGTGCTCCCAAATTCCATTACCTATGCTGATTTTCACAATAATCAGGAGGTATTTTAGGGGTTTTTTTTGTCTATGGTACACTAGGAATATAGTTTGAAAATTATTCTAAATTTGTGTAAAGACTCCAACATGGATATGGAAATTCATATTTTTTAAAATGAAACATGAAATGAAATGGAAACACAAATTTAAAAGTGAATGATTGTATAGTGTACAGGGAGAGGACTTTGAGAGGTTTCTTCTCTCACACCCACAATAACTAGGTTTTCCCCTTGGTTTCATTTTCCTTTCCCCCCTCCGACTTATATGGGATCATGTCAACTTATCTAGTCTCAGCTCGGCGAGGGTAAGGTTTGGTATTGGAGTGTCACCATAGGGATCTTGTGGGATTCATCATTGTATCCATCTCCCGCTCTCAGAAAAATAATAATCTGATGATTCTCTTGTGTTTCTCTCGGGGTGGCTCACCCCTTCTGACAATAACATGGATTGGGGTGCTTCCAACATATTTTGATTCAGTTTATCTAATCCTTTCCAGCATCAAGGGAGTGGCTCTAGCTCTGTCAATCTGTAATGACTAGGAGACGAATTTGATGGGCTTCAGGTGTGGTTCTACATCAGATCTGTAGTACGTTCGAGGGTGGATGCTTTGGGTATCGACATTAATGTAAATTTTTGATGTTTTTATGATTTGATTAGGTCAGTGTTTTTTGGATTGGATGTGAATTTGGGGGTATTTTCCTTGTTTTTATTCGACGTTAGTCGTTCATATATGTGTCATCATATTGATTTTCCTTCCACTATGACTAGATTACTTTAGACCCCTATAAGGGTGAATTAGTGGTTTTGATCATAGTTGATCCATTCCCAGATCAGTGTTTCTAGTTCGGGAAAACCTCGATTCCATAATTGGTGGCACTCCCTTAATATGGTGATGGAGTAGCCAGTCCTAAGTGACGAAGTCTTGAACACATGTCCCTTGGATTATCTTTCGATATTCGGCGGCCATGGTGGCAGGGGTGTCTTGTGAATTTCGTCAATGTCTTCCCAATATAGTCATTGTTAGAGGTGAAATATAATTGTGAATTCTTCATTATAGGGAACCCAAAAACTCTACAAGGAATTTATTTAGATAAAAATTTAGATATTGTCCCCTCCACCATGCATGTCTTTTATGATTTTGAAGATGAGTGGGTATGGGAGAGCCATCAGTACCAGGCCCACACATTTTTGCACGAGACATATTTATTAGAAGAAATGCACTATTAGTGGCATGCCTTAATGATGTGGATGTTGAAAATGTTTATTTCATAATATTCTTGTTCTTCGTTGCAACCATATTTATTTTAGGATTATGTTTAAGTCTATTTTTCCTTTAATTCAGGTTGGGTTTCACCCATTTACCATTTAAATGGTGTTAATCCAAAAATTATAAAAATTTCATCCTTCAGGACATTTAGTCATACAAGAGAAAGATTGTGTCAATAAATACAAAAAAGAAGAAGAAAATTGGAATGGGATGAGAAGATGAAATAATTACAAAACACACAACATTTCCCAAGGACATAAGTATTATTTTTTATTTTTATTTATTTTTTAGCATTGTTTAGAAGATTTAACTTTAAAAAGTAATCACACTTTTCTCCAAAATAATTTTTATCTCTTCACAAAAATAATTATAATAGTTATAATAACATTAAAGTTTAAGAAAGAGTGATTTTTGACCAACCCCTGAAACAACACTTTTTTTTATTTATTTTTTTTTCAATTTTTTTAACACATGAAAATAAAATGTGGTCAAGATGTCATAAACACACACACATTCCAAAAACTCACTGAACGAAAACCTCTCCCCCACACTAAAATGGATTCTTTCCCTCAAGAATATGATAACACCCGAAAAATCAAGGATAGGATAAACAAAATTATATCCATTCCCCTTAATCATAAATTTATATAAATAAATAAATTAAAATCAATGTACATGTTTGGTGGAAAAGGTATTGCGATTCTAATGTGGCTATCAATGAAAATGTTTTCACAGGATTTGAGGGGTTCTAAAAAAGTGGATTAATGTAAGGGTAATGGGAGGTTATTTGAATATTTTTATTCTTATGTGGTTCAAACAATGAAACTATTATATTAATGTAATATAATGTATGAAATTCAGCTCGACGGTCGGTGAACTGAAGACTCACAATTGATGGTGAAAACACACACTATGGAAATATGGTCATAAGTCACCTTCGCATGAAAGACAATGTTTTTCCTCATGGTTGGGATGAATAATTTTCAATATAAAAAAATCTAGCAATCAATATCTGTTGGTTTCGAAACAATATTCATTTTCCAAATTTATGAAAAAAATACAAAATTTATGAGATTAAACCATGTATTTTGACATCCCAAACAGTTGAAAAAAATTTAAAAAGTGTATGGTGAGTAATTCTATATATATATATATATATATATATATATATTGCAGTTGTTTTTTTAGTTCTCATAAATAAAAACAAACACAAAATAGAAAGAAAAAATAAAAAATTTAATAAGGAATGAGGTAAAAAAGAATGAAAGAGGAAGAAGAATAGAATATATAGAGATAGTTATAGAGAGATAGAGAGAGAGAAGTTAAACGGAAAGAGGTTCCCTGGGATTGGATATGGTGGTTTTCCATCTCAGTCTAGTGGTGTTCTAATGTGGAGGTTGGGGATTTGATGGAGGTCGATGTGATTCCCATGATGTGTTTCCTCTCTGGTGATGTTGTGGAAAATTTGTATTACATGAAAAAAATAACAAAACCTCATTCATTTTATTCAAAACTAAAAAAGTATTTGAAATTTAAAAAAATTAAAAGAAAATATGGGTTTCTGCCCTAGTAGGACAGGATTTGTTTCTCTGTAGTTAGTCTGTTGTATTGGAATAACCTTATATTATTGGTGGCCACCATATTTTCTCAATTGTTGTGTTCTTCTAGAAAAACACATCCTTTGTTTGGCTCAGTTGTTCATTGATTAATTTTTTCCCATCTTCCTACTGTGCATGAAATTTAATAGGTGTGAAATGAGAATATGACTATCCTCCCATTATTCTTCAACACAAGGAATGATATTACCCACAAAGTGATGGGTTTTCAGGATATAAAATTAATAAACAGGTTTCAATTCTGATGGTAAATTTATGTAAGGTTCATATAACATGAAACCAGATTAGGATATCACAATTGTTTTAACCTCTTTTTTTTCATAACATATATATGTACAGTAATAAGGATTAGAGGAGTCATAATAATGAATAAATTTTTTAATTTTCATTACATTAATGTTGATTTCAAAATAATTGATAATTTCAACCTCACAAATGATAACATTATTAATTAGGGAACACAGATGATAAACATCACTACCACTAGGAAAGAATAAAGACAATGGTTTAGGGTTCACCTAAAATGTAATAGAATTTATATAATCATGGATTGGAAATAATTAATGTTAGATAATCTGATCTAAATCAACAAATGATTATTCTATTTCCTTTTCCTTAATATCATCCAAGATGAAGTTGTATTATTCCAAGGAAAGATGTGATTCCAAAAAGTTTTCAAGATCTTTTAGATTGATGGAGTATACATTTGTAATGTCAAAATAAAATTTTTTATTTCTAACATGGTTAATGAGGATGAAGAATTCAAATATCCTTTATCATTAGAACATATTGGTAATGATGGATCAGGGTTCAACACACTCGCAAAGTTACTTTTAGATGCATGTATATAAAATACATATTAATTATCTTTTGGGTATTTCATGGAATTAAAAATATTAGACATGACCATTTGGTCACCAAATTACCTGGATAAGATGCTAGCATGAACATATTTTTTTGTTTTAGATGTCACATGGAATGGCCTTCCTAGAATCAAAGGATATTGGCATGAAATTTTCTCACCTTCCACGTCAAGGACATAGAAGTCAGATGGGAAGATATGATCATTGACTTGGAAAAAGATATCTTGAATTATTCACATAGCACTAGTTGTGATTAAATTGGGTAACTAGATGACAACACTTGTTGGATAAAAGGTACATTGAACATTTTTAGAGAATATGGGATTGGTAATGACATTTATTAAGGATCCTAGGTCAATGAGTGCATCATCAATGTTGGAACTCGATATTTGGCCTGGAACAGTAAATGTCCATGGATATTTTCACTTCATAGATATGGAAAACTAGTTTAAAACATGTAAAATGGTTCTATGTTGTCTCTTATGGGAGAGTAAACTTTATCAAACATTTAATAATTAGTTAATTGTTTGATAGAATATATGATGGTAATGTTGAATTCAAAATGTCTAAACGTTCTAAGAATTTAAAAATTAGGTTCAAGGAAATTAATTTTCATAGATATGGCTTCATGAAAATAAATTGGGTTTCATATAAAAAAAGAAGGAGTTGAGGCAGTGGATTCAGGTTTGTTTTAAGGATTTTTGTCCTTTTAAATTTCAATATCAACATTTAACATTTCATTTTGGGATCTATCATGATGTGTAGACATTTGTTTTCCTGTACTAAGTGAAATTAAATTTTCATTACCCATGGGGTTGGTAAATGGTTGATATTGGAGTTGGGATGAATTTGATGGTTGTTGCGAGCTATGGTGGGATGCTAGGTGACCAATCTAGGTTTCAATATTTTTAAGGATATATTGGGTAAAGGAGGAATGATTTTCCACAACTCCTTCCCATAGTTCCTTGGAAGAAGTATCATGTCCAGCATTGGGATTACCATGATTTTGGTTCTTTGTGTACTACTTATATTTTATCGGGAATATGAAAGGCTCATTAGGATAGTGGAATCTCAGAAGATAAAGAGGAGGATTCATCCTTTGTGGTTGAAGAAAAAAAGGATATGGTTTTTGGAAGATACCACCACCTTGACAATATTGGAATTGGATTTATTTTTGAGAAGGGAACTAAGGGGGATGCGAAATGGGATTACCATACCTCAAGAATATGTTTAAGGTATAAGATAAGGGCTCAGAGTGGGTTTGGTTGATATTTCTAATGAAATGACATGATTGTTGAGAGTTGGTGTTACTATCAAAATATGCAGCATAGAGCTCTATTGCTATATATAAATTAGATGGATCTTCTTTAATATGTGGATATATGTGAGTTGGAAGAGATGGTGAGCTATGGATTCATTAATTAATTATAGGTATAATGAATATAGATTTTGGAGAAGATGAGGTTGGGGCCTTGGCAGTGACAACTAGTTATCTCACAAGTCCTATAAGTTTACTCATCCACTAAGTCATCTTGATGGGATATATGGATTGATTATCTATGACTTGTTTTACATGAGCATGTAATTTATTATGGAATTTATGTGTGTTGGAATACGTGTTTCATATGAGATTTCATGTAGCTAATGTAGTTTTTTCAACAAGGGCACCGCCACTTGGAATATGAATGATTGTTCTATCCATTTCTTATAACCCCTTATAAAAGTATTTCATCAAGAGATGTTTAGTTATTTGGTGTTGTGGGTAGGTTTTAATAAGATTTTTGAACCTCTCGCAGTACTCATGGAGTTATTCATTATGAAATTGATGGATACCACTTATTCCCTTTTGGATAGAAGGAGAATGAGAAGCAGGAAATATTTTTTCTAAAAAGAGATACTTCTTACCAATTCTAGATTTTATGGAACCATGAGTGAGGTTGTATAGCCATGAGTTGGTATAGTCAAATAGAGATAAATGAAATTCTCAATGTTTTTTTCTTCTTGGGAAACCCATTAAGGATTCTTGGTTGAGAAAACCACTTGGATCTTATCAAGACAAATATATAGATCCTCACCTGTTAGCCCATGTAAATTAGGTAGAAGCTGAATCAAACCTGATTTGAGTTCGAAATCATCCTCAGTGTTTGGATATTTAATACCAAGGGGTTGGTAATTTATATCAGTGGTAGATAGTTCTTGAAGGGTTTGTTCCCAATGATTTTCCATATCTAGTTCAATTGGTTGGACAAAGACTGGATCTTGATTTAATTTATTATCTATAATGTTCCTCCCAAGTAGGAAAAGATTTCTCTCTATTTTTGGGGAAAATAGACTTGATGGATTATTTACGAAGCTATAGGGCTTCAAAATTAATTTTTACGCTTATGAAAGGTGGGTTTATCTATTTTTTCCAATTTATGATTTTTCTGAGATTGTGAGTTTTTATTTGTGTTTTTTTCATATTGTATTTATTTATTTATATTTATTTATTATTTTTTGTTTTGTTTTAAAAAAAATACAAAACAACTAATTAATTATTGTACCATACATGAAAACAGTACCATTTTAAGCATTTATGATTATCACATATCGATCGTTCAAAGGTTAGATTCTCTGTTAATGTGTATTGCAGAGCTCAGGTCGAATCCTAGGCAATTATACAAATTTAAGTGTGGATTTTTTGAATTGATTGTATTTTGATGGGGGGTTTGTTTGAAGAGCTAATATTTCATTATGGATTAATAATGATTAATTTAAAAATTTAATAATTATTCGGGTGAGTTCATAATTAGGGATTTTATCTTGTGATATCCTTGTTCTTTTCTTTATGATTTGTTAAATTAACATCCTCTTCAAAAGATAACTTTGATAGGAATTACCAAGTGTTAAAGATTTAATCCAAGAATTAACATAACTAGGGTTATAATATAAATCATTTATTATTTATGGTTGTGTATTTATGGTACCAATAATCCATGGAATCCACATGTTAAACCAAACATTTCATTAAACCATAACATATTAGGTTTAACAAACACAATATTAACTTAATGATTACATAACATGAAAAATCATTCAATCACTTAACATCCTAAATTATTACTCAAACCAATGGTAGATTAACTCATCAATTGATATTTATATTAATATTTTTATATTAGTTTTATGGTGATGAATTATAAATTGAACTAAAATAATGGGATAAAAAGGAGTTGTGCTCTAAACACAAACACCAACAGTGGGGAAAATTAAAATACACTTTCGATTGAATGAGAATCAAAAGGGGGAGTGAAATTTTTACTTGATTTAAACTATTTAAAGACATTTAATATCATAAAACATATTTTGGATTAGAATAATAGGTGATAAATAATAACCATTAATGAAAATAACAATACCACACAAACACATATGAGATTAAAAATGAAGAAGAATTCAAATGTAAATCCAAACTAATAATGTAGGAATGGTATCTTATTTAAATAATTGAGTTTGTAATATCCTCCGAAGTCTTTTTAAAAACCTTGTTCATTCCAAAATATCATTATTTTTCCTAGAATGTCAACTCTATGCAAGGAGAAGAGGGGGATTCATTTATTTCCTAATGTGGGGGACTTTTTGTATTCCAAATATTCCCCTCCACTTGGCTTGGTAATTTTTCCATACATACAACTGAATATCAATATATTATATTGTTAAAAATTTTAGATATTGATTTTTTCTATCTACTCTGATGTTTTGGAGGTCATTGGAAAATTTTATCTAATGTTATAGATATTTTTTTACACAATGTGTAGTTTCCCATTGTTATCAACACCTTTTCAAAAGCTGTAATTAGAATGGATTTTTTAATAAGAATATGTAATAAAATCAAAATAATTTCTTCTAAAAAATCATCCATGTATATCTTTAATTTCACACTATAAAATCTCATCTCAAATTGATATCTATATCATGAAAAAACAAAATAATTGTGTCCTAGTTTATATTTCAATACAGAATGGTGGGTTGGACTTCATAGAATCATTTGGGACACTTTTCCATGGATTTGAGCTTTTGAATAATTATACAAGATGAATAGTATTTTTCATGTCTTTTTGTGTAGAATCAAAACATCTAGGCATCTAGATTGAGCCCAAAAATTCAATCTTTATGGAAGGAATACATTCATCACATATTCATTGAATATCATATGTAGACCATATGTCCATTAAAATTGCTGAATCAGCCAATAAATACCTCAAATGATATTTAGAAAATTGAATAATTGACCCTAAAAAATAATATCATATAATATGGAATTTTATGGAGAGATTTACAATTAAAATATTAATCTAACTCACCTGGAAAAATTCAAATAATTCACAAAAACTATATTTACTATTAAAACATGAGTATCTCACACCAACTATTCACTTTTAAATGAAATATACTAAAGGTGGTTGAAAAAAAGTTATCAATAAATGAATAAAGTCAACAGCTTTATCCAAGTCATAATAATTGTCATCAATACATTATTCCAAAAATAATGTTGAATTGGGTTTCCATACACTAAATACCAAAAAACAGTTATATCATTAGATCTACCAATGCATCTTGGCGATAAATAATGTCCTCCACTACCAATAAATAATTTAATTATAATTAATTCATTATATTACATAATTATTTATCAATCTATAATAAATATTTATAATTATCATCTATATAGGAATAAAAATATATGAAACACCATTTTATCCCTATTTTATAAAAGGAATAACATGATCATAACCTATCTGGACAAAATTATATTGTAAACAAACACAAAGTAAGCTTTCCTGTGTAATCAATAAACATCACTATCAGAATTAAAAATATAGGTATTTTTAATAGTTCCCTAATAAAAAAATGAGAAATATTAATATGTATGCATCCCTCAAATTCAAACTATAGAATGTAAGGGGTATATAGTTAATTCTGTAATTTACCCAATCTATCGATGTATAGAATCTTGAATAACATCCTTTAATCAATAAAATGGAAAAAAATGTATTCAAAAAATAATTTAATTTGATGAAAAATGTTATTGATATTCATTAAGGATGTTTATGAAAGACAAAGGCAGTGATGGTCATTACTTTGATATAGAATAATGTTACAAAATACATCTAGAGAAATAAAGTGAATATTTTTATAAGAACAAATCCCTAGTGTAAAAAATGAAGCTCAAAATGATGTTCAAAATGATAAAAATCATTCATGTAATAGAATGATTTGAATGATATCACATAAGGGATATTGAGTTGAATTATTTGATAATGTGAGTTCAATCCTTAAGATCATTTAAATTTATACTTATTACCATATAAATAAGGTAACATAAAATCATTTTAGTATAAAACCATTGTAATATAAAATGATAAAATAGAGGTGAAAACATAAAAGAGATTTTATAAAACATTTATAAAATTGATTTAAAATATATATTTAGATGTCACTTTAAAAATTAACTATCAATAAGGTGAAGTAAAATATTTTAAAAATTTGAAATTTTAAATATAATATCCAAAAATATATCCTTGAGAATGAAATAATTTTTTATATAGGAAATATAGAGCCAATTATAAAACATTTAATTATAATATTAACCTTTTCTATAATTTTAAACTACCTTTTTTGGATACCCACATTGTAAAAAAAGTAATAAAATATTCTTGGTCGTAAAACATAATTATACTAAACATGATATAAACTAACATATAATAAAATATTTGGGTGATAAAACCAAATCATCAAGAAAATGTTCAATATGAAACATTATTACACAATGAATTTATATTTTATTTATCAATATCCCTTACAGTAAATATAAATCATGCAGAATGAAACATTTGAAAAGGAGTTTATGTGGTAAAGATGAATATAATGAAAAAAATATAACATAATAAAATAAAAGGTAAATGTTTTCAAAATTATTTGAAATAAGTTCAAGATTATGAAATTACAAAATTAATAATAATTGAGTTTCCAAAAACTCTTATGATTGGGGTGAAACATCATTCAACTAAAAATTTAAGAAAAGAACATTATTTGTCTTAGTATACCCTCTTGAATTATAGGACTACAAATATAGACCATTCAATGGAAAATAATAGTTTACTCTAAACTATATTTTGATTCATGGGGGTGATAGTGGTTGAGGAAACAGTAATCACCCCTTTCAATGAGATTTCAATCATGTTGTAATGGCACCATACAATTGTATAAAATGATACTTTCCCTAGCACTCCCATTACTAAACAAGATTTTATCCATAATTTTCCCTTATATTCTAGTGCGTCTCACATAAATTCCCTATTAAATTATTATTCTAAACTTCCTAATATAGTTGGTTAGGACCCAAGGGGTGTTGTTATTTTTAGGGAGAAAACTAATCATAATTTTAGAGTCAAAATATACCATATAGAGATTTATGTTATAGATAATACAATGTTTCAGACCATATAACATAGTAGGTTTCTCAAACCCATGAGAATTTGACCTGGCATAGTATGTTCTGAAACCAGAAAACATCATGTTTTTATTATCCGAAAATAATCAACCCCATCTAATCTCTCCAATTGTATATGAACCATAAATATTTATCTTCAGAAAATTTCATGGTGTTGTCCTTTTAACCACCTCTTTTATAAAATCCATCACCGATAGTATCCCCTTAAGGAAAATGATGACCGCTTCCAGGGATGAGTGTCTCAATTAATTGTACAATAAATTTCACACAAACTTGGATATATATTCTACGACATCATATTCATTCTCTCACATTATTCCTTACCTCATACATAACCTTTCATAACACTATGATCACCATTGCATATATCAAAATTTCCTAAACATGATGCCAGACCCCTAAAACTAATCAATGATAAAATCAAAATAAAATCCTTGTGCAATGAGATCCCCATTCAGAATATAATAAAAATCCATATTCTTTTGTCTCATTCACCATTCAAGAATATATTTTCAGATGATTATGATTTATGAGACATGCACATGTATCACGAGGCCACAAAAATACCCTTATTTTCAAAATTATCATCCATGGGGATTAGATTTTTCCTCAACTTCCACACTATGAAGTAATTCATTGTAAGTATTTCCTTATACCATAACATTATATCCCACTCTTAATGATCATTTATTTCATAGATCATCACTCTATAATCCCATCAATTGAATCTTCTATATATTAACATGGAAAAAAGACACATTTCATTTACAAACACTAGATTGATGTCTATATGGAGGGTCCTATGATCCTCAATGAGATTAATAGTAGAAAAGTCAATGAAATAAATTCTCCTTGAATGAAAATGAATACAAAATTGAACATAATAAACAATAGAGTATTTATAGATTATAAATACTTCCAGTAGATAATATCATTATGTCACACCACCCACTAGACCTCCACCTTTAGAATTTCTATCTAATAGATCATGTAGTGCACAACCCCAAACATCCTTCTTAGTAGATCCACCCAAGAAAATTAGTTCCACCATATAAACATTCTTGATAAGCCTTTCAATTAATTATTTCCCTTTGATGACTCCCCAATTCTTCCTTAATGAAATTTCATACATGTCCCTCAAAATACATCATAATGTAATACTACATTCTTCGATCAGCTTCTCCATTCTCATCTAGGGGGCATGATGAATTTTAATCCCTGATTGACATAACAGATGAATCCTATTTTTATTTATTTTATTTTTTTATGGGTCCCTTGTATCCATGAGGACATGTTAAATGTTCATTGGGATATATGTATGAAAAATATATACCAGATTTATCAATCACCCAAAATAGAGGGTGTGGTTCTTACAGTTGCAAATGCACCCAGTGATTTGATTGATGATTCCTTCAAATATGGAATTCTTGATCATTCCATATGAAATGGGATCAATTATAAACACCAACAATAGATTTAATATTTCTATTATAAAAGTGTTTTTTATGTTTTTTATATGTATTGAAAATAATTTTTAAGTGATGAAAAAACATCTCATCCCACGATGAACCCAATGTCCACTCCTATTTTAACAGTCCTCCATTATCTAGTTAAAGGCTTTTATGGATCTTATCCTATAATTAATAATGAAAGTAATTTTGTTAGAAAACATGATATGGGATACAATTCATTCTCTGGACCAATCCCTATAAGGCAATATCTTCCCTTACTTAATGATGTGTTTTATGTTCCTGGTGATGGAATCCTATTCCAAAATGGAAATACAAGGTCACACTAGATATTATATCATAAACCATACTCATTATTAGAGAAACTGAATCACAAACCCAATATTGTGATGTTTATCAATAAATAATAAATTAACCAAAATAATAAGTTACAATTCCACTCTATGAATTCATATTGTCTTACAGACCTTATAATGAAACCCCAATCCACCTGATCATTGGATTTATCAATATAGATCATAATCATAATATTATATATAAGTTTTTTCTTATTAATTTCATTCACCATTTCATTGTAAATTCTAATAACCCCTTTAATTCCCTTATCGTCGATGGAGTTGTGTTGTACATCTTATATGGTCCTTGGAATGAGTAGTCCTAGAATTTTGATCATTAAGAAGGTAAGAATTTATTATGAGAATTTCAAAAGGCATATAGGCTAATATTTATTTAGTATAATGGTATATTTAACCACTATTATCTTAACTATAATTTAATCACAGACATATCTTGTGAGTGATTCACCTATAAAGAACATTTTCAGTACCTTAATTACTTGAGTATTTATTATGACTCATGAATCTATGTAATACCATCATCAAAATCCATCATGTCTAGGTTCACCTTCTAGCATCCTTCTTGAAAATTAATTATTTATCTTTTTCTCTCATAGAACAACCTCCTCTAACCTGTATTTATTATCCACCATCATACAAAGTATATTTCAAAGAATGTGACCTTATTCATTCACCACCAATATTCTCCCTCCATCGATGTTAGATGTTTCTATAAGGATATACTCCAAATGTTTCAAAATCATCTTCTCTATCACCGCAACATCCCATCAAATACAATCCATCCTAAATTCAATGGTCATTACCTTTAGATACATTATTCTCATTCAGATACACCTAAAAGAGGATTTGTTCTAATCCCCCTATCTATGAAATAGTCACCTTAATCATTCCATTATCAGTATTTTTATTTCCGTCATTTTTCATAAAGTATATTATTATGGTTAACCCTATTATTTATGGAGTCATCATCCCGACTCTCATAAAGATTCCCCTCCATCTTCTCTATATCGTTTTTGATCACTAATAAGATAAAATAACTATTTGTTTTCTTGTAATACAACTGTTGTATGTCCTTCAATATATTGGTTTGATTGGTTAACCCCACCCTTGAGGATACTTACACTAGTTTATCCAAAGAGTTCGTACTAATTTTCATGAATCCTTCATATAGAGACTAGATAGTTGAAAAGAAGAACTAGATTCTTATCATGTTTTCCCTCTTTAAATGCACCACTTAGGGAGAGTAATTCAATAGAATGTGGGTATGATGCACAATAGATGGTTGATGTATTTAATCAATACCTTGCATGACCGAAAGAAATTAGTCCAATCTACTTCATATGAAACTATTTCCATTCTATTTATTTCCCTGGGTGTAATTTTCTCTTAAAAACATCATATTCATAATCACATTGTCAGTCATGAACTCATTGATGTATTACATTAGCCTAATGAAATACACTACTTCAACCTTTTTTATTATTCCTCTACTATGGTTTGGAAGTATTCTCCAACAAACCATGTAGAGATATATAGTTGTAAGATAGAAATAAATAAGAATTAATGGGATATAAAATAAATCAAACAACATACAGATGAAATATGGTAAATAATATATAACATGTCTCAAAGAATCATAATTAAGTCTAATAGAAAACCATTATATTATTTACTATTTATTAAAAATGTTATCTAACCTCATATATAAAAAATTAACAAACATAATCACCCATTTAAGAGGAATTTTAACCTTAATATCCTTTAATAATATTTATTTATAACAATTATCTACATGAATATTAGTTAGTTATTATCTATTTCTGATGATGGGAAAAAGTAATCTTGATCCTTTAGAACTATTTTTATAATAATGGTATTTGTATTAATCCTCATTAAATATTTTATCCTCCTAGTATCTATAATGTACTATAATTTAAAAAGATATAATTTCATTCCATTATATTTTTAGTCACAATCCATGAAGATGAAATCGAATATGATTATGTTTTATCAATTCAAAAAGAACATTTTTTATTAATTAATGAATTTAATAATAATTGTACCATTAAAAAACTAAAAAAAGTAATTATTTACACATATATATCATAGTTTAATATAAACTAAGTTTCCAGGGTTATCCATGATAAAAATTCAATACTTTTTCAATTAGGCTGTCAAAACGACATAAACCTGAATATACCATGATTATATGACGATTATATGATGGTTTGGTTGTAATATTATTATTCTAGATGAATAATTTTTGTATTTAGTGTATATTAGTGTGATATATACTAATTTTAAGGATTTAAATAATTATTTAATGGATATTAAAATATTGCATAATTAGAATAAAAGTATTTTCTTCTTTGTACGCTTGTTTTAAAAAATTGAATTAAAAATTAGCATTTATTGATTATATCATTAATTTTATCTAAAATTTATTATAAAAGAACATTAATAATATCATAAAAATATTATTTATACATTAACCTCATTATTAGTAATATCCATGAAAGGTTATAATGAAAACAGGAATGCAATATTCCTTGGAAGAGGTATCCCATATGTACATAAGGATAATGATTTCAATTTCATAGAATGGAAGAAAGGAGTAATAGTTTTATCATTTAAAAATCATATATATGTTTGAAATATATTAATTATTATTTATATAAACTTTCTTACAATCCATTTCATGTTGTGAATAAAAAAACATGTTGTTTCATGGAGTTGGTAGTCCATACATCTGCACTAATCATGTTTTCAGTTTTCTTTAGGGAAGAGAAGAAATATGGTTAATGTTAACAAATTTGAATATTAAAATTTGTTAAATAAATAGTAATTATTTCATTACATAAGTATTTTAAAAATTATCACTATAATATAAAAAATTAATGGGTAAAAATACTTTTGTTTAGAACTTTGAGTTTCTGTAACACCCCGACCTTGGTTACCCAGAGTTGGTGCATTATTACATAACATTGGCATGATACAGAGAATCATGTCTCGAAAGACAGATCAATTTAGTATCGTTCGAAGTACTAGATACATTCATAAGTATTACATTACATCATGAATTAAAAATATCAACAAAATTTTTCCCCTTTTGATCAACTATATATCAATATCATATCCCTGCAGGGAAACCATAAAATACTTTTTCATATCATGGGAAAAATAAAACATAGAGAGTGGTGAGCTCAAATGATCATTAAGGATAACAATATAGGAGAAAAATTCATAACTAAGCACAAACATTTAAGGCAGTTTATAAGACAAAAAAAGCCTTGTAAACATAAACTTCAGTATAATATGGAAAAGATAAAATAAAATAATGTCATTTACTTATTCACAAGGATATTCTACTAGTCGAAAAATCACATGAAATATCAATATCCACTTTCATAATGATGGAATGCATAACGCCAGACATCCTGACCACATAATCAAGGCTTTATTCCAAGACAAAAAATATGATTTATTTCAAGGCCTTGTGCCAAGACACTAGTCTATCTCATGAGAACTAATGATGCATCGAGGAGCTATAGCGGGCTCTACCCTTAATATACTAAGTCCAATGCATTACCCATATGAAAAGGATTAAACATAACATAAACATTCATATTAAAACTAGTATATGAAATTTCAATAATTTATCTATAAACCATAAATGATATAAAAATTACACATCCATATCCAAACATATTAAAAAAACATTCAATAAAATATGAAAGATTTTTATTATAATAAATCAACCTCGATCAAGAATAATTTCCCATAAAGGATGTTGACATAGTTGAAAATGATCAGTAAACATCTTTGATAGAAAAAATCCATTTTCATAAAATCATTTAGTAGTCAGAAATATTATAAATGATTTCATTTAAAAGATAGTTTTGAATGAAAGTGTCACATACCACATTGAATCTCTTAAAAGAAATTTACGTTTTAAAACATTCATGTCTATATAAAAAATCCTTAGAACAATTTTTAAAACATAGACATTAATGAGAAAGGTTTAAAAGAATAAAACATTAAGACAATTAAAATGATTTTTTGGTAAAATATTACCTTAAAAATAATCCCTTGTATATATGTATTTTGAAACATGGACATGGATAATAAATATTTAACAGTAGATACTTACGTAAAAAACCTCGGATAATAAAGAGATTGTGAAATTAACCCTTAACATGTACTTTTCCTTAGTTTAGGGAATGTTTACCTATTGTATAATAATTAAAATATTGTTATTAAATTATAAAAGAACTATATACATAAATATAATATCATATATGATCTTATAGAATTTATTTATTAATAATATTTTAGTTGTATCATACTTTCCGGTATTAATTGATTCATTTTCCTTTATATTCTTGGTTATATAAGCCATTTTTTTTATGGATAGGATGTATTTGATTCGTCTACATTTTTATATTATGTTCATAAATATTATATTTAATCATAAAATTAAAATTATTCTTGAATTATTGCTATGGATAATGAATCTCATCACCTTCGTGGAGACGGTAATCCCTACGTACATATGAGCGACACTTTCATTATATTGATGGAGAAATCACTTGTAATTGGATGGTATATAATATATACATAGTAATTAACATGTTATATTTTTTATTTACATCATTTATACTCATTATTATACCCATCCATATAATTAAGTGTATGATAACAAACTACACCACGATGTGGAGACGGTAATCTGTACATACGCACGTATGGTGAAATTTTCATTTATAGGGTGCATATAATAATGAATATGGTTGTAACATTATGATAATAACATCAAATTTTATAGAATATACTTGATTTATTATTTTTTATGGAAACCACAAATAATGATAAAGGGGAATAAGAAAAGAACTTGAAAGAGGTGATGAAATATTTACCTCTTCTTCAGGTTATTTCTATTTATTTGACCAAAAGGGCTCCTTAGGATGGCTTTCAGTCAAAAAGAAGGCCTATATGATTAAGGGAAGAATGTTGGGAGTATATTTTGGCAGGGTTTTTCTGAGACAGAAGTCTCTGTAGGTGTGAAAGTAGGATAAGGGGTGGTTCCCTTTTATATGAGAGGTGAGGGTCACTTTAAGAAAAGCTTGAAATATTTTTTTTTAATAAACATTTTCTAGTTTTTAAAGGATTCAAAATGAAATATTTAAAGTATAAGGTTGTTAGGGGTTGAAAAAAGTTCAAAACATAGTTTTTAGATAGGTCTAGGTCATCATATTAACCTTATCTTTTGGATTTAACTCTTAGTTTAATAGTTTGTCATTTTTCAGGTCTATTTATATATTTATATTATATGGTTAATAAACATACTATAACATTCCAATCAAACCCCATGTGGGTCATTAATAGCTTATATAACCTTATCAAATTTCTATTTCTGAACCTTATATTTTTTAGAATATTATATCAATTAATAATGTAATATTTGTTTTAAAAACACAATTATGTCAATTTTGACAATATTTTTTATTTGATTTTCCTGAAAATTATAACAGTGATATTACATCAAAAAAAATTATTTAATCAACCCTAACATGTCATATGAACCTATAAAATTAGTGTAATTCATCAAAAGTCTCAAATTACATTTATTTGTATATTTATAATATCAATTATTTTAATCGTTCTTTAATAAGGTAATTACTTAATCATCATTGTGTCATCAATAAATTAAATTATATAATGTCTAAAAATAATAATTAAAATACTATTATCTAGAAAATATTTTTAGTTTTCTAATTAATATTTATAGTCAATATTATATTATGTTTAACACTATATTAAAAATGGTGTAGTTATTAAAATTTGAATTTAACTCTTTTAACTCTTCTTTAAATAAAATATCAATAAATTCACTAATATAATCCAAGTGAACCAAAGAGGATAATATTTTATTTATAAGGTTGTTTTCAGTCGAATTAAACTTTTCCCTTAGAAATAGGACATGTTTTCAAGTAAATATAATATCATTTTTACCCATAATAACACTATTTACTTTTAACAATGTTAAATAAAAGTAAACATGTATTATTCCCCAAAAATTATTTTCATCTTATTAATCCACATATTACTTACTGATGTCAACTGTGTCTCTTTGGTTTTTTAAATTTAACTCATAGAAGTGGTAAAATTTTGTTTTATAAAAATTTAAAAATTCTCCTATGAGGTGGGTAAAAGACGGTAAAATGTTTGATAAAATTATATATATATATATATAATTATTATAAAATTACTCCATTTAATTACATTAAACAAATATAGGTATTATGTATTTATTTTTAAGAAAATAAAATTTAAATAAAATAAATAATTATTTAAATTAAAATTCGGTTTTAACCAATAACGCAGTGTTTTCACTATTCATCAAAATTGAAGGATTTCAGAAAAATACAAAAAATTCACCCAAAACTAATTTTGATGTTCCAAATCCAAAAATGACGTCCATTTTTTATGATAAAATTTATAAAATTTCAAAAAGTTTGTATTAATATTCATAATGTCTAGTTTGATTGGTTGTGGTGTGTTAGAATCATGAAGTTGTGTACAATGCAAGCTATTGCATTATTCAAAGGGAAAATTACTATAGAAGCATGGGGTGTTACATTATCCCTCCCATAAAATAATTTTGTCAGATAAATTTCTTGAATATTGATGCATAAATATATTCGGGTGGTTCTTCATCATAAGTTCCGCAGGTTCCTATGTTTCCACTTCCATAATATGGTCTCTCTATTGGACTTTCAATAGAAGAGTAATTCGATTTCTCAAAAATTATTCTCTGGTATCAAGAAATTTGACAGGAACTTCACAATAAGTCATATCAGGTTCTAGTTCAATTTCCTCAGACGTGAGTACATGCATTGGGTCAGGCATGTATTTTCTCAATAGTGATACATAGAATACATCATGAACTTTTTTATTAATTGGATGCATTTCCAAATGATAAGCCACAACTCCAATTTATTCTGGAATTTTGAAATGTATGATATAATTGGGAATCAATTTACCCATCTTACTGAAATGTATAACACCCTTCTATGGATATACCGTTAAGAAAACATAGTCTTTTACTTGAAATTCCAAAATCCTTCCTTTAAATTTCATTATAGCTGTTTTGCCTACTTTTGGCTGCTTTGATATGGGTTTGGATAACCTTAACCTTTTCCATTGTTTCCTCAACAAGTTCTGGGCCTACAAGTTTTCTTTCACCAACAAGTCGGTGCGTGACATCTCTTGACATATAATGCTTCATATGGTTCCATTTGAATACTTTAATTGAAGCTATTATTATAGGAAAAATATACTAGAGGTAAATATTGATCCCACGTACCTTGAAAGTCAATTGAGAAAGATCTCAACATTTCTTCTATGGTTTGAATAGTCCGTTCGGATTGTCTATCGGTTTGAGGGTTGTAGGGAGTGCTCAAATGGAGTTTATTATCTTGGGCCTTTTGAAGACTTTTCCAAAATATTGATGTAAAATGGGGATCATGATCAAAAAGAATCAATAGGGGTACTCCAGGAAGTCTTACAACTTTATTATTATATAGTCTTTCCATACGTTCAAGTGGTAAATATTCACTTATAGTATGAAAATGTGTTGACTTGGTAAGATGATCAACAATGACCCATAGTGCATCATTCTGTCTAGGATTATTTGGTAGCCCCATGACAATGTCCATCTTAATATTAACCCATTTCCACTCAGGTTTAAAAAGAGGTTTCATGACTCCTCCAGGATGTTACTTTTTGGGTATCATTTTTTTACAAACCATACATCATGACACAAAATCAGTAATCACCCTCTTTATGTTTTCCAAAAAAAATGTTCCTTCAAATATATATATATATATATCTTATTGCTACCAGGGTTTATAGAGAAATTGGAGCTATGAGCATCATCCAACAATTCCCTTTTTAGATTAGTTATGTTAGGAACACAAATTCTCTTCCAAAATTCCGAAATTCCATCTTCATATATGATTTCACCCTATATCCCATCATTCATAGCTTTAGTTTTATTTTGAAATTCCTCATCATCAATCTGAGAAGTTTTTATCCTTTCTAGTAAGGATGGTTTGGCAACCATTAGAAAAATAATTGATGTTTCACCATCCATGGTTATTCCCATATCCATCTTTACTTGATCCATGTATATAGGATCCTTTTCAACTATCATCTTATTAAAAACACCATGATATTTTCTACTCAAATCACCTTCCACAATATTTTACTTCCCTGGGTGGTAGTGTAAAGTGATATTATATTCCTTGAGAAGTTAAAGCCACTTTCTTTTCCGCATGTTGAGTTCTTTCGGTGAGAAAATATATTTCAAACCCTTATGATAAGTATAAATCTCACATTTTTTATGATAGAGATAGTGACTCCATATTTTCAAAGCAATTAATAAAGCTGCTAACATTAGATTATGATTAGGATAGTTTTGATCATGAATTTTTAGCTATCGTGAATCGTAAGAAACAACTCTATCATTTTACATAAGGATACAACCAAGTCCTGTCTTTGAAGCATCACTATAAATAACAAACCCATCGTTCCCTGATTGTAGATTCAAGATATGTTAATTGACTATTCTTCTCTTTAGTTATTAAAAACATTCATCACACTCTTCTATCCAAACAAATTTATTCCCTTTATGTGTGAGTTTGGTTAATGGGTTAGCCAATCGGGCCGAATTCTAGACAAAATTCCAATAATAACCTGCTAAACCAATGAAACTACTTACCAGAGTTATACTTGTTAGTGTTTCCCATTCTATGATTTCCTTGGTATTTGAAGGATCAATATAGATTCCATCCTTAGAGACAATATGGCCAAGAAAATAAATCTCATGAAGATAGAATTCACACATGAAAATTTTTCCATATAATTCATTTCTTCTAAGAGTATTTTGAATAATGCGCAAGGGAATTTTATGATCTTCTTAGAATTTAGATTATACCAATATTTAATCAATAAATACCACTAAAATTCCATCAAGATATTCCTTGAAAACACTATTCATTATATCTTTGAAGACAGAGGGTGAATTAGTCTATCCAAAAGGAATTACTGTAAACTCATAATGCATGTACCTATTTTGAAATGTTGTTTTTGGAATTTCATCCTTCTTCACACACAATAGATAATATCCAGATCGAAGGTCATCCTTTCAAAAATATTGATCTCCGTGAAGTTGTTCAAATAAATCATCAATGTGAAATATAAGATAGTTGTTCTTTATGGTTAGAGCATTGATCTCCCTGTAGTCAATGCACAACCGCATATATCTATCATTTTTCTTAACAAAAAGGATAGGATAACCCCATGGAGAAACACTATGGATAATAAATCCCATGTTACTAAATTATTCTAGTTTTTTCTTTAGTCCCACTAATTCCATAGTGTCTATTCTATAAGGGGTCTTTGATATGTGCTATGAATCAGGAATAAATAAATGGAAAACTAAATTTCTCATTTTGGAGGATGCACAGCTAAATCCTCTGGAAACACATCACCGTAATCTTCCACAATAAGTACTTCCTCTATTAGAACATTCTTTTCCTCACCCATAGATATTTCATTGTTTTACTCCCCAATAATTGAATTAACTTTTGCTACTGGGGGTGGATCTAAATATGAATTAGGTGGTGAAATTTCATCTCTAATGAAAATGCACTCTTTATCAAAGTTGAAAATTGTAACATCCTCCTTCTTACAATAAATTGTTACATCATGGTACCAATTCCAATCCATTTCGAGGATTATACCAAATTAAAAAATGGGTATGATGATGAGATCAACAGACACAGAACATTTATATTCTCTAATGGGAACTGATTCACAAAAAATTGTTGCAGTGATACATCCCTTAGGATATTTTACTGAAAAATCCCTTGTTAAATAAAATTGTAAAAATCTAATTTTATTATCAAACTGGGAAGATATGAAACATTGTGATGATATAGAATCAAATAAAGCATTGGCTAAACATGAGGAAACAATAAAATTTCCTGCCAACACACCTTTTGGAGCTTCAACGTCAACAACAGTGATCAAATAAGCTTGTCCTTGCTCCCTTTTCCTTTTCTAAGTTAATATCCCTTGGTTCATAACACATTAATTTGCATAATTCCCCAATTATCTATAATTGTAGCATTCAACAGCCTCTTTCCTCCCCTTCAAATCACGAGGATGGTGTCCTTTTCCCCCACACTTATAACAGACTCACATTCCCTTTAGGAATGTACTGGGGTGTTTCTTCCCACACTTACCATAGGATGGATATTCAAATTTTCCCTTCTTCCCCTTATTTCCATTTCCATAGTGTTCAACAAATCTCTTTTTCTCTTGCTTTACTTTAAATTCATAAGACTTATAAAATTAATTTTCAGTCTTGATAGCGTATGAGACAGTATCTTCGTATGATAAAAATTATTGTGAGACTAATGATCTCCAGAGAAATGATTTTGACCAATCAAATAATTCATAAATATTACTTCATGGGTTATGTATATAATCTGTTTCATGCCTTTCTAACCTTGTATTGTATGGCTCATTCTTTGCGACATTTTTATCCTCCTTTTTCCTCAGACACAGAAATTGCCTTTCCATATCCGCTCGATGGTCATGAGGAAAGTATTTCTCTACAAAAAGCATGTTATAATCCCTCCATTATATATTTGATACTTCATTATCTTCCACTGTGTTTTGAATCAATGAGCACCATTGATTCGTATCTCCTGTGTGGCGATAAACATCAGTGAATGATTTTTCCCTTTCTCTACACCTCAAAGCGTGAAATATTTTCTATATGAAATTTATCCACTGATCAGATACTAATGAAATTGTACTCTCATTGAATGTTGGTGGTTGTTGCCTCATGAAGCAGTATAACATTGATCTTCCGCATTGTGAATCAGTGTGCTCCAAACGGGTAAGGTTATTATTTATATCATATGTGAGTTGCCCTAGTATGGTGATAAGATGATCTACACCAGATGGTTCACCAGATCCACTATAATTATCTTTAGTAGGACGGTAACCCCTTCATGGACTACATGAATTTACATGGTATCCATTCCTTCCAATAGATTTCATTTCTAAACAATGGCATACACAAGATTAGTTTATGAATCACAATACATAATCCTAAACTTGTATAACGCTTAATATAAATTGAACAGTTTTATGGATATAATCCATAATAATAAGAATGTTTTGTTTGTATAGGTATATACTCATAATCCCTTCTTAATGGTTTGTAACAAAAATGAGAATCACCCTATCCATATCCCCTGAGAGTTTCATAACCAATAGTGCAGCAAGACCCGTTATCGTGCACTAGTTCCCATTCGAGTCTAGCTCAAAGCCGTGTTTTTAGGTTTTACCCTTAGATACATTTGTACCCAAGTCGTCTCTACCATCTCGTATCCATATAAGGAGGTATTACTTTGTAAAATCAAAAAATCTCTATAGTTCCTAAAGTCTAAGATGTTCTTCTACACTAATCCTCAAAGTCTATCTTAGGGTATTGTTCTATAATCAATGTTTTTCTAACTCTAGCTTCCAAGGTATGTACTAAGCTTCCTATGATTCTAAATGTAATGCACAGACCACTGTTACCCATAGTCGGTACATTATTACATAACATTTCCATGATACAAAGAATCCTGTCCCGAAATAACGATCAGTCTAGTAGCCTTCTAAGTACTAGATACATTTATAAGTTTTCAAATACATCAAGAAATAAAAACATCAAAAAAAGTGTCCCCTATTGAACAAACATATATCATATCCTATCCCTGAAGTTCAACCATAAAATACTTCTTCACATCTTGTAAAAAAATTAAACATAGAAAGGGGTGAGCTTAGATGCTCACTAAGGATAAACATATAGAAGAAACGTTCATAATAAACATAAACATTTAAGAAAATGTATAAGACTAAAACAAAAGCCTTTTAAACTTATACGTCAGCATAATATGGAAAAGTTAAAATTAAATAATTCCATTTAATTATTCACATGGATATTCTACTTGTCAAATAATCAAATGCAATATCAATTGCCACTTTCATAATGATGGAATGCATAAATCCAGACTTCATAACCACATAGTCAAGGCCTTGTGCCAAGACTACAAATTATATTTTGCCAAGGAATTTGGGCTAGGATAGTAGTTTGTTTAATTATACCTACTGACGCATCGAGGAGCTATAGCGGTCTCCACTCGTCACATACAATGATAAATTCATTCCCCATATGAAAAGGTTTAAACATAACATAAACATTCGTATCAAAATTAGAATTCAAAATGTCAATACTTTATGCATAAACCATGAATTTTATAAAAATAACACATCAACAATCAAAAAAATCACAAAACCTTATAATAAAATATTAAATATTTGTATCCTAGAAAATCAACCTCGATCAAGAATAATATTTTGTAAAGGATGTTGACATAGTTGAAATTTATTAGTAAAAATATCTAAGAGAAAAATCCCTTTTTCATGAAATCATTTAAAAGACACATAATTTATAAAGGAGTTAATTTAAAATATATCTTCTTATGTAAGTTTCACATACCACTTTGAAACGTTTGAAAGGAATTATCATTTTAAAACATTAATGTCCATATAAATAAATCCTTTAAACCATTTTAAAAACATAGAAATTTATGAGAAAGTTTTTGAAGAATAAATCATCAAAACATTTAAAATGATGTTTTTGTAAAAGAGACTCTAAAAAATAATATTTTGGAAAACTATTTTATGAAACATGTACATGGATAATAAATATGTCTTAGTAGATACTTAAGTAAAAATAACCTCAGATAATAAAGAGATTGTGAAATTAACACTTACCTTTTATTGATCTTTATTAGGTGGTATGTTAACCTCATTTATAATAGTTAAAACATTGATATTAAATTAAACAAGAACTATATACATAAATATGAAATCATATATGATCTTATAATATTTCATTATTAATAATATTTTATTAGTATCACTGTTTCGGGAGTTAACTGATTCATTTTCCTTTATATGTTGTGTTATTTAAGTCATTATAGTTATGGATATGATGTATTTGATTCATATAAAAAATTATATTAAGTTAATAAACATTATTTTTAATAATAAAATGAATATTATTCATTAATTATTGTGATGGGGAATGAATCTTATCACGTTTGTGGAGACGGTAATCTTTATGTACGCACCAGCAATAATATCATTATATTGAAGGATAAATCGTATCTAATTGGATGGTATATCATATATAAGGAATAATTATAATGTTATATTTATTATTTGCATCAATTATACTCATTATTTTTCCTATCCAAATAATGATGTGTTTTAATAACAAACTACACCACGACGTGGAGACGATAATCCGTACGAACGCACATATGGTGACTTTGTCATTTATAGGATGGATATAATAATGAAAATGAATATAAGATTTTTATAATAAATCATAGTATGTATAAGATATTGTATTTATTATTTTAAATTATAAACTGAAAAGAAAGAGGAAGTGGAATAAGAAAATAACTTGAAAGAGGTGATGAAATATTTACATCTTCTTCGTGTTCTTCCTTTGGATTTGATCAAAAGGGCTCCATAGGTTGGATTTCTGAAAAATGTAAGTACTCTTGGATAAAGGGAGGAATGTTGGGAAGATATTTGGGAAGGCTATGGCCGATCCAAAAGGCTTTGGAGGTTTGAGATTATGAGAAGGGGAAACTTAAGAAAAATCTTGAAATATTATTTTATAATAAAATCATTTTAGGTTTCTAATAAATCCAAAATGAATTATTTAATGGACAATGTAGTTATGGGTCAAAAAAATCACAACCAATAGGTTTTATACAGGTTTAGGTCATAATATTAACCTTATCCTTAAGATTTAACTCTTAGTTAAATAGTTTGTTATTAACCACATCTCTTTGTATTTTTATATTATATGGTTAGTAAAATTATTATAACATGCCCAGAGAACCCCATGTAGTTAATTATTTATATAAATTACCTTATCTAATTATTTTGGTAGAACCATATATTTTTAGGAATATTATATCAATTAATAATATAATATTAGTTATATAAACACAATTATTTCAATTTTGACACTATTTAGTATTTTATTTTTGGGAAAATAATAATAGTAAGATTGTTAAGAATTTTTTTAATCAAGCCTAACATTTCAAATTAACCTAAAAAATAGTTTCATTCATAAAAAGTCTAAAATCACATTTATTTGGATATTTATAATATCTATTATTTTAATCATTCTTTAATAAGGTAATTACTACATCATCGTTGTGTCATAAATTAATTAATTATTTAATGTATAAAAATTATAAATAAAATAAAATTATTTAGGAAATAATTTTAGCTTTCTATTGAATATTTATAGTCTAATTTATTTTTTGTTGAACCCTATATCAAAAATAGTTTAGTTATTAAACATTAAATTTAACTCTTTTAACTCTTCTTTAAATAATATAATAATAAATGTCCTAATCTAATCCAAATGGACCAGAGGGAATCCTATTTTATTCCTAATTTTGTTTTTGATTTAATTTCACTTATCCAATAGAATTAGGACTTTTTTTATGTTAATTATAATATCATACTTACCCTTTATTACCCTATTTACTTTTAATCATGGAAAATAAAAGTAAAATGTTTCTATTCACCAAAAACTATTTTTAGCTTATTGAACCAAATTTTACATACTGATGCCAACTGTGTCTCTCATATTTTTGAAATTCAACTCAAATAAGTGGTAAAATTATGTTTAATGCAAATTTGTAAATGCAGCTAGGAGGTGGGTAAAAGACGGTAAATAGTTCGATAAAAATTTATATATTTATACTTAATATAAAATTACTCCAATGAATTACGTTGAACATATAGAGATATTATGTATCTATTTTGACCTAAAATAAATTTAAATAAAATATACTATTATTTAAATATGATATCGGTTTTAACCAATAATGGATTGTTTTTAACTATTCATCCAAAATTGAAAGTTTTCACAAAAATACCAGAAATTCACCCAAATATAATTTCGATATTCTGAATCCAATAATGAAGTCCTTTTTCAATGACAAAATTTATAAAATTTCAAAAAATTTGTATTACTATTCATAACTACTAGATTGATTGGTTGTGGTGTGTTAGAATCTCGATGTTTCATACAATACAAGCTATTTCATTATTCAAAGGGAAATGTACTGTGGAAACTTAGGGTGTTACATTTTCCCCTCCATAAAATAATTTCATCCTTGAAATTTCTGGAATATTTCTGGATAAAAATATTCTGGTGGTTCATCATCATATGTTATTTGGGTTCCCATGTTGCTTCATCCATATTATAGTTTCTCAATAGAAATTTCACCAGATGAGTCATCCAGTTTCTCAACAATTATTCTCTAGTATCAAGAATTTTGACAGGCTCTTCACAATAAGACATATTAGGTTCGAGTTCAATTTCCACATATGTGATTACATTTATTGGGTTCAGAATGTATTTTCTCAATAGTTATACGTGGAATAAATCGTGAAATTTTGAGATACTTGGAGGCATTTTCAAACGATAAGCAACAACTCAAATTCCTTTTAGAATTTTGAAAGGTCTAATGTCCCTAGGACTCAATTGATCCTTCTTACTAAAAATTATAACACACTTCCATGGAGATACCTTAATGAAAATATGATCTCCTACTTGAAATTCCAAATCGTTCCTTCAGTTATCTACATAGCTCTTTTTCCTACTTTGGGATGCTTTGATGAGGGTTTGGGTAACATCCACCTTTTACATTGTGTCCTCAACATTTTTTGGGACTACGAGTTTTCTTTCACCGACATTATCCCAAAAAGTTGGTGTGTGACAACTCTTTTCATATAATTCTTCATTTGGTTCCATCTGAATATGTGAATGGAAGCTGTTGTTATATGAAAATTCTTCCAGAGTTAACTATTGATACCATGTACCATGACAGTAAAGTGAAGAAGATATCAACATTGCTTTTAAGGTATTAATGGTCCATTTTGATTGTCCATCATTTTGAGGGTGGTAGGCAATGCTCAAATATTTTTCAGTTTTTTGGGAATTCTGAAGAGTTTTCCAGAATCTTGATGTAAAACGGGGATCACAATCAGAAACAATATATTGGGGTACTCCATGAATTCTTACAACTTCATTAATATATAGTTTTTTCATACGTTCAAGTGGAAAATCGTCTCTTGTAGAATGAAAATGTGTTGACTTCGTAAGATGATCCACAATGACCCATATTGCATCATTACTTCTAGGAATCTTTGGTAGCCCAATGACAATGTCCACCATTATATTATCCCATTTCCTTTCAGGTATGGAAAGAGGTTTCAGGACTACTCCAGTCTGTTTCCATCCAGTATTCACTTGCTGACAAACCATTCATCATGACACAAAATCAGAAATCCCCCTCTTCATATTGTCCCACAAAAAAATATTCCTTCAAATCACAATGCATATTAGTGCACAAGTGTGTATAAAGAAATTGGAGCTATGAACATCATCGAACAATTACCTTTTTAGATCAGGTATGTTAAGAACCCACATTCTCTTCCCAAATTACAAAATTCCATCTTTATATATGAATTCACACAATCTACCATCATTCACAGCTTTAATTTTCATTTGAAATTCCTCATCATCATTCTGATAACTTTTTATCGTTTTTAGTAATGATGGATTGGAAACCATTTAAAAAAGCATTGATGTTTTACCATCCATGGTTATTCTCATATCTATCTTTACTAGATCCAGGTATATAGAATCCTTTTCAACTCACATATTGCTCAAAACACCATGATCTTTTCTATACAAAGCATCTGCCACCTTATTTTCCTTCTCCTAGTGGTAGTGTATATTACAATCATACTCCTTGAATAGTTCAAGACATAATCTTTTCAACATGGTCAGTTATTTCTGTGAGAAAATATATTTCAAACAGTTGTGATCTGTATAAATCTCACATTTTTCACCATAGATATAATGTCCCCATATTTTCAGAGTAAATATTAAAGATTCGTACACAAGATCTTGAGTTGGATAGTTTTTCTCATAAATTATTAGCAGTTGTGACACATAGGAATAACTTTAGCATTCTGCATAAGAACACAACCAAATCGTTTCTTTAAAGAATCACTATAAATAAAAAAACCATCATTCACTGATTTTAGAGTAAAGATAGGAGCATTGAATAATATTCTCTTTAGTTCTTTAAAACATTCTTCACACTCTTTTCCAAATAAAAAATTTAACCCCTTTAGGAAAAATTCTTGCAAAAACACTGATAAAAACATGCTAAACAAATAAAACATTGTACCTCAATTATATATGTTAGTTCTCGCCATTCCTGGATTTCCTTGGTCTTTGAAGGATCAACAGAGTTTCCATCCTTAGAGACAATATGGCCATGAAATGAAATCACCTGAAGCCAAAATTCACACTTAAAAAATTTCTCCTATAATTCATTTCATCTAAAAGTCTTTAGAATAATGCGCATGTGATTTTCCAAATCTCTATAGATTTTATATTATACCAATATATCATCAATAAATACCACTACAATGTCATCAATATTTTCCTTGAAAACACTATTCATTATATCCATGAAGATAGAGGGTTTATTAGTCAATACAAAATGAATTACAATAAACTCATAATGTGCATACCTAGTTCAAAATGAAATTTTCAGAATGTCTTCCTTTTTCACACACAACTGATGATATCCAGATCAATGTTCAATATTTAAAAAATATTGAACTCCATGAAGTTGGTTGAATAAATCCTCAATGTGTGGTAGGGGATACTTGTTCTTTATTGTTATAGCTTTGATCTCCTTGTAGTCAATGAACAACCTCAATGATATTTCTTTCATCTTAACAAAATGTTTTGGGGCTCTACAAAGAGAAACACTATGGAGAATAAATCCCTTATTACTCAATTACTCAAGTTGTTTATTTAGTTACACTAATTCTATAGTGTCCATTCTATATGGGGTCTATGATATGGGTCTTGAACTATGAATTAAGTCAATGGAAAACTCAATTTGTCATTCTATAGGATGTCCAGGTAAATCCTCTAGAATCACATCAACATATTCGTCCACATTTGGTTCACCCTCTATTCTAACATTATGTTCCTCACCCATAGATATTTTATTTTCTTTCTACCCAATAATTTAATTTTGTTGAGCTAATAGGGGTGGGCCTAGATAATAATCAAGAGGTTATGTTTCTTCTCTAATGAAAAGGTACTTCTTATCATTATAGAAAATTGAAATATCATTCTTCTTACAATAAATTTTCACATCTGGGTCCAAAATCCCATCCATTCTGAGGATTATATCGAATTCAATCATGGGTATGATGATTATATCAGTATATAAAAAACATTTATATTCCCTAATAGGAACTGATTCGGAAAATATTGTTGCTATGATACTTCCCTTAAGACTTTTGGCTGACAACTCCCTTGTTAAATCAAATTGGAATATCTAATTTTCTTAGCAAACTCGAAAGATATGAAACAATTTGATGGTCCAAAATCAATTAAAGCTTTGGATAAACATGAGGAAACCATTAAATTACCTACCACCATGACATTTGGAGCTTCAACCATAGCAGTATTGATCGCATAAGCTTTTCCTTTCCCCCTTGTCATTTTTTAAGGTAAGTTCTCTAGGCACTTAGGACATTCATTTGAGTAATTCCCTTTTTCTCTACAATTTTATAATTCAATAGCCTATTTCTTCCCCTTACAATCACAAGCTTGGTGGCATTTTTCACAACAGATGTAATAGATTCCCATTACCTTCAAGAAAGTACTACGATGTTTCTTCCCACATATAATGTAGGATGAATAATCAATATTTCCCTTCTTCCCCTTATTTTCATTTACAAAGTGTTCAACAGATCTATTTTTGTATTACTTTTCTTTAAAGTCATAAGACTTAGAAAATCCTTTTTTTATCTTGAGAGGACATGAGACAATATATTCATATGATAAGAATTATTGTGGGACTAATTCTTACTGGAGAAATGGTTTTAACCCATCAAAGAATAGATAAATATTACTCATTGGGTTATGTATATAATTTGGTTCATGTCTTGAAAACCTTGTAAATTTAGCGTCATACTTTGCGACATTCTCATCCTCCTTTTTCATCAGAATCAAAAATTTCCTTTCCATATTCGCTCGATGGTGATGAGGATAGTTTATTTCTAAGAAAATATTTTTAAACTACCTCCGTTACATATTTTATAATTTAAAATCTTCCTTTGTGTTTTGAATCAATGACCACCATTAATCTTCATCACTTTTGAGGCGATAAACTTCCATGAAAACATTTTCCTTATTGCTACTCCCCAAAGAGAGAAGTATTTTTCTGAGGAATTTATTCATTGGTCAACTACTAATGGATTTTTACTCCCATGGAATGTTGGTGGTTTTTTCCTCATGAAAAGGTCTAACAGTGACCCCCCTCATTGTGGATCAGGGTGTTCCAAATGAATAAGGTAATTATTCATAACCTGAGTGAGTTTTCCTAGTATGGTGATAAGCTTATCAGCACCAGAAACTTCATCATCTCCACTATAATTATCCTGAGTTGGAGGGAAATACCTTCATGGATTACATGCATTGATACAATCCATTCCCTACACTAGGAATTGTTTCTATACAGTGGCATGAACTAGATTATTTTATGAATCAAAATACATAATTTTGGACTTGTAATACACTTAACATAAATTGAACAGTTTTGTGGATATAATCCATAATCATAAAAAAATTCTTAATAGAGATATATATTCAAAAACCCTTCATAATGGTTAGTATAGAAAATGATAATTATCATATGTATATACATTGGGAGAGTCGTAACCAAGAGTGCAGCAAAGCCCAATGTCGTGCACCAGTTCCCATTCGAGTCCAGCTCAAAGCAGTGTTTTTGGGTTTTACCCCTACGTACATCTGTGCCAAAGCCACCTCTACCTACTCGTATCCAGACATAGATGTATTTCATGGAAAAATCAGCAAATCTATACAGTACCAAAATTCAAGGAAGTTATTCTATACCAATCCTCAAACTATATCTTAGGGTAATATTATATAATCAGAGTTTTTTAAAATCTAGTTTCCAAGGTTTGTACTAAACCTCCATTGATAACAACTGTATGGCCCAGACCTATGCTATCCAGAGTCGGTGCATTATTACATAACATTGGCATGATATAAATAATCATGTCCCGATATACCGATCAGTATGATATCCTTGAAAGTAATAGATACATTAATATGTTTTACATTACATCATTAAATAAAAACATCAATAACATTTTTCCCCTTTTGAACAAACATATATCTTTATCTTATCCCTATAGGTCAACCATAAAATACTTTTTCACATCCTAGAAAAAATAAAACATAGAAAAGGGTGAGCTCAGATGCTCAGTAAGGATAATAATATAGCAGAAACATTCATAATTAAGCATAAACATTTAAGGAAATGTATAAGACTAAAAAAATCATTTTAAACATATACTCCAGTATAATATGGATTTGTTAAAATAAAATAATTCTATTTACTTATTCATATGGATATTCTATTATTCTAATAATCACATGCAATATCAAATGCCACTTTTATAGTGATGGAATGCATAATGCCTGCCTTTATAACCACATAGTCAAGGCCCTGTTTCAAAACTACAAATATGATTTTGTCACGTCTTTGTTCCAAGACAATAGATTTTCTCATGAGGCATACCGATGCATCGAGGTGCTATAGCGTGCTCCACTCGTCACATACTAAGTCTAATGAATTCCACATATGAAATGGTTTAAACATAACAAAAAAATTTGTATTAAAACTACCATATGAAATTTAAATAATTTATTCATAAACCATGAATGGTATAAAAATAACACATCCATTGTCAAATATATCACAAAACATTTAATAAAATAGGGAATGTTTATATCCTGATAAATTAACCTTGATCATTAATAATATCCCGTAAAGGAAGATGACATAATTGAAAAATTTTAGTAAATATATTTGAGAGAAAAATACCATTTTCATGAAATCATTTAAAAGTAACATTATTTATAAATAATTTGATATAAAAGATATTTTTTAATCAAAGTGTCAAATTACACTTCAAAACTTTTTAGTGAATTAACATTTCAAAACATTCTTACCCATATAAATAAATCCTTAAAAACATTTTAAAAACATGGACATTAATGAGAAAGGATTAGAAGCATAAATATTTAAAACATTTAAATTGATGTTTTTGTAAATTTGTACCATAAAAATAATCCCATTGAAAACTATTTTATAAAACATGGACATGGACAATAAATATGTACCAGTAGATACTTATGTGAAAACAACGTCGAATAATAAATCGATTTTGAAATTAACCCTTACCTTATAATTTTCCTTAGTCAACAGTATGTTAACCTCCTGTATAATAGTTAATAAATTGTTATTAAATTATAAAATAACTATATACATAAATATGATATCATATATGATCATATAATATTGATTTATTAATAATGTTTTAGTAGTATCATCATTTTGGGTGTTAATTGATTAGTTTTTCTTTATGTGTTGGGTTACGTAAGACATTTTTGTTTTCGATAGGATGTATTTGATTCATATAAAAATTGATATTATGTTCATAAAAATAAAATTTAATCATAAAATGAAAATTATTCTTGAATGATTGTAGTGGGGAATGAATCTCATCGCGTTCGTGGAGACGGTAATCTGTACGTACACATGAGCGAAAATATCATTATATTGATAAAGAAATTGTATATAATTGGATAGTATATCATATATATAAATAATATTTAATATGTTATGATTATTATTTACATCATTTATACTAATTATTATACTCATACGAATAATTAAGTGTTTGAATAACATACAACACCTATACGTGGAGACGGTAATCTGTACGTACACACATATGGTGACATTGTCACTTATAGGATGGATAGAACAATGAATATGGATGTATGATTTTTATAATAACATTATATATATAGAAGACACTGGATTTATAATTTTATAATGTAAATGGAAAATTATGTGGATGTGGAAGAAGAAAAACGTGAAAGAGGCGATGAAATATTTACCTCATCTCCAGGTTCTTCCTTTTGATTTGATCAAAAATGCTTCATATGATGGATTTATGACCAAATTTATCCCTCTAAAATGAAGGGAGTAATGTCTGGAGGATATTTGGGTAGGTTTTGGCCAATACAAATTTCTTTGGTGTTTTTAAATGAAGATAATGGGAAGTGACCGTTTATAAGAGAGGTGAGGGTCACTTTAGGAAAATATTGAAATATTATTTTATAATAATATCATATTCAGTTTCTAATGGCTCCAAAATGGATTATTTAAAGGATAATTTTGGTATGATTCCAAAAAATCTCAATTAATACGTTTTATGTTGGTTTAGGTCATCATATTAACCTTTTCTTTTAGATTTAACACTTAGTTAAATAGTTTTTCATTTACCATGTCTCTTATGATTTTTATATTATATTGGTAATAAACATACAATAACATTCCAATCGAACCCCATGTGGTTCATTATTAATAAATATAACCTTATCTAAGTCCTTTCATAGATACTTATATTTTTAGGAAAATTATATCAATTAATAATATAATATTTCTTTTAAAAACTCAATTATGTCAATTTTGACACTATTTAGTATTTGATTTTTGTAAAAATAATAATAGCATGATTACTTCAAAAAAAAATATTTAATCAACCCCAAAATATCATTTTAACCTATAAAATTACATTAATTCATCATAATTTTCAAATTAATCTTATTTGGATATTTATAATATCAATTATTTTAATCCCTCTTTAATAATGTAATTACTTCATCATCGTTGTGTCAAAAATAAATTAAATTATTTAATGACTAAAAATAAAAAATAAAAAACCATTATGTATGAAATCTTTTTAGATTTCTACTGAATATTTATAGTAGAAATTATATTGTGTTTAACACAATATTATATAATTAGTTATTAATATTCGAATTTAACTCTTTTAACTCTTATATAAATAAAATAATAATTAATTTCATAATCTAATGAAAGTTAAACAAAGTGGATAATACATTATTTCTATGGTTTTTTTTGGTTGAATTAAAATTATACAATAGAATTATGACACGTGTTAGGGTAATTATAATATCATTTTACCTTTAATTACCCTATTAACAATTAACTGAGGAAAATAAAAGTAAAATGATAGTATTCACCAAAAATTATTTTCATCTTATTGAACCAAATATTACTTACTAATGTCAACTTTGCCTCTCAAATTTTTGATACTCAACTCACAGAAGTCGTAAAATTACATTTTATGTAAATTTTAAAATGCTCTTATGAGGTTGGTAAAAGATAGTAAAAAGTTATAAAACACTTTATATATCTAAACATATGATAAAATTATTCCCATGAATTAAATTATACATATATAGGTATTATGTATTTATTTTTTCCAAAAATAATTTTAAATAAAATGATTAATTATTCAAAGAAAATGTCAGTTTTAACTAATAATGCAGTGTTTTTCACTATTCATCTAAAATTCAATGTTTTCATAAAAATACCAAAAATTTACCTTATGCTAATTTCGATATTCTGAATCCAAAAATGTAGTACATTTTAAAAGATAAATTTGATAAAACTAAAAATATTTGGTATTACTATTCATAATGTCTAGTTTGATTGGTTGTGGTGTGTTAGAATCTCGGAGATGCGTACAATGCAAGATATTGAATTATTTAAAGGGAAACTTACCATGGATACTTTGGGTGTTACAATTTCCCTTGGAGAATTACTTGGAAAATGAGGGCATAAGATAAAGTATTATGATCTTAAGATCATTTATTAATAAGATTTTCTGAAAATTTGATATGGTAGGTATTTAGGATTAATCCTTATTTTAGGATTTTTATTTAAGGTTTAGTTAGTCGATAAATTTATAAGTTGTTTGGAATGTAATTTCTTTAAATACCCTGAACATTTTTAAAATTGGAAGTCACTCTCATGGAAATTGGATCTATAATTGAGAAACAATTGATTGAAAAAAATTAAATGTGGACAAATTCTTCAACCAAAAATTATAAAACTTCTTTTTAAAATGGTTTATCATTTTCACTAGGTTAAACCCTTTATACCCTTAATTACTCTTACCATGGTAACTATATTTTTATGACTAAATTTTTACATTATAGATAAAAAAAATATTTACTTATTACATAAAATATACTAATAATTTCAAATTTGAAATCCACATTATCTAATTAAATTTCTATAAGAGATAAAATTTATTTTTTAAATAAAAAAATTCATTATTTACTAAAAAATATCATGAGAAAAATATTAAATAACTTCTAAAACATCAAATATAGATGTGTAAACAAAAAGAAATATTTTTTTTATAAAATTTACTTATAATATAGATATTTTTTTATAAAATTGTTTCAAAAAATTATATGAAATTAATACCTAATAATGATGTCATTAAATCATGGTATTTTTAAAAACAATATATTTCATTGTTCACTATAACATAATGTTTGTTTCAAAAAATTCCCAAAATTTAATTTTCAGAAAATATTACTATGATGAATCTAAATATATTGCACATATTTTAAAATTTAAATTAAAAAATTAAAAAATTAAATTTTTTTTGTTTTGAATAAATTTATAAACTACAATAATATACTTTTTATAGGGTTAAAAATTCTATAGAATACAATTTATTCTTAAATATTTTTATTTATTTTTTAATAATTTGTGTTAACCAATTATTAAAATATATATATACTATCATAAATTAATCATAAGATTCTTTTGAAAAAAAATCATTACAGATAATATTTAGTTTTTTTATTAAAATGATATTATGATATTAGAATGGCCTAATTAGTTATTTTAGCTATGCCAATTTAATTTCATTTATTTTAAAAGTAAACATTTATTAATTACTAAAAATATTTCATAAATGAGTTACCCCTATTTCTTGATATTAATAAAATCGATACATTTTAATAGATATATTAACCTATTTATTTTCTATCTAAATATTTGATGGTATAATTTATGATCAGTTCTATGTGTGGAGAAACATTTCGAACACATTAACATATTTAAAGTTAATCATATATTAAAACCTGTGTGTTACATTCTTCCCCATTTAAATAAATTATAACATCACAATTTGACTCCTTAGATCAGAGAAATTTCTCAAGGATACTCATAAGGAACCATACACTACTAGATGATCATGTGTTTATTTACAATATGAAGTGAAATTTATCTACATGAAAATAGTTATAATCCATTTCTAAAAGTAGCTAACTATCCCTTATTTCATATATAATTCTAATATGGGATGAATAGATTGGTCAATACATAATAAAATCCCATAATCCTTAAAAATTATTTAATAATAATCATTCCACCTTGTCTTTTTATTTTTCCCTCGATATCCAATAGTTAGGTAAATCATTAATAAGTTCTGATATTAGAACAAATATTGTGAAAATAATTATTTGCTATATTAGTAGTAGTTTAATAAGATTTTCCTTCTTTTAATGGTTTTCTCTTACTATTTACCTCATTTTCCCTTTGATTGGAACATTTTTCCACATAATGGAAAACTCCCTTTCACTAAAACTTAAATATTATTTTAGTATCTCTCTATCCATTACATTTGTGGGTTTGACGACCTTCATCTCCACCATTATAGAATCTATTTATCCCTTTATGTAAATTTCACCCCTGATTCCTTTCATAGCTTTCAGATATAGGAAATTTAATTTCCTTCCCCTCATCATCTTCATCCCAAAAACTTTTTTGAGACTCGTTCCTTATCTATTTAATTTGTTGAGGACATAAACTATGATCACGTAGTTAATTAAATTATGGGATAGTTTATTTGGAATAATCATTACTTTTTTTATCCAACTCTCATTCTTATGGTTTTATCATTTAAATCATCATTTCATTACCCTCACACCTGTTGTTAACTTATGACCTTGTAGGAAAATACATTACTAGAACCAAAAATTGATTATCATAAGTGATAAAATATTATCATCATAAGAGGATTATATAATTTTAACCTCAATATATTCTATATTATCAAAATAATATATTATTATATTGTTCTTTATTCCATATAATATTACTCTTAGTTTAACCTATATCATTCATTTATTAACATATACAATTCTTAGTTCACCCTTAGTTACTCTATGTTTGGGTTTTCTCATAATCCTTAAAATTAAACTATAAGTAACTATGAAAACATTTAGTTATTTTTAATGATAATATTGTGAACTAAAACACATCCACAATGTGTTTCAAGACATGTGTATAGTCATAGTCTCACTCATCATGCATAAAAGTGATGGTCAAGTCAAGTCTCAGCCAATACTTTTCAGGGTGATTACACATAGTTGCATCTTTTCAATAAATTCATCAACATACTAGTATAAAGAAAGGGATGTATAGATTATAAAACCACCCACTAAAGACTTTTCCAAAAAAACTGGATTTCATCCTATATATAAAATCATTTATACAATTTTTACTAAAGTTCTCTTATCTTAATTCCCAAATTAAATTTGGATTTTTATCTTAAAAATAAATCATATAATATTCCAAGGGATATCTATAACATTGAAAATGTGATCAACCCTATATTATAAACCCATAAATTATCCTCAGCAAATATCCTAAACATAGTGTTATGTAAACCCTTCTCTGAAACAAATTGTAGTCTCCTAGACCCACACTTCTGAGCATAGTTCCATAGATGAATACTTTTCATACTAGCTTTTATACTCACACTATATTCTCATATATAAATATCTCATAATTGGATGACATAAAAAAATATTTCTTTACATGAATTCGCTTGACTTTATAGGTTTAAAGATTTATAGAATTATGAAAAAACATAAACTATCAAAACCTATGTTTTCTTAAAAAATTACATATTCTTTCCACTATATAAGAAAATAAATAATCCATAATAAGTATTCAAAATCTCAAAAAAAAAAATTAACCAAACATGCTATTTTGTTAGACATACCATGTGTAGTACATTTCTTCATAACCAGGGGATATAAAAACATAATAATGGGTGAGATCAAAGAATAATTAATTTTAAATATAAATGGAAATTTTTAAAATATTAAAAATTAAAATAATACGAGTAAAAAATATATGAAATAAATGTATAACAAATAATAATTTCAAAATATAGTGAAACTGAAAGAATATTATATCTATGGATAGCAATGGAAATGATAATATTACATGTACCATAATAACTGAATTCATAATTATAAAATACATAATTTTGGAAATCCTACATTTATAATAGAATCCTAATCCAAGAAATCATTCTAGTAATCAAGGATATATCCAAGACATTATTCTTATCATCATGACCATAGTAAAGAGATGTTGCTGAATATGGATGATGTATACCAAACACCAAAACATGTTTTTCTCATTAGACCTAGTAATTCATCAAGGTAATATATAATTTCATACCCCATCCATCCCTTTTTATGTATAATTTATTCATAAAATGAGATAATGAATAAAATAAATAAATAACTTTCTTAGTAACCATTCATTTATAAATAACATCATAATTAATGCCTATAATTTTTCCCATGAAATTAAAGTATATAACATGATCATAATATATGTGGATAAAGATAGAAGATGTTAAAATAATTAATAGTCAACTTCCCTATTTAATGATTAAATATCTGTGTCAGAATAAAAATTATATGAATTTTCAATAGTTCTCTAATCAATAAATGTAATAACATTATATGTATGAAACCCTCAAAATGAATCTGTATAGACCAAGGGGTATAATTTTAAGTCAATAACTATCAAAATCAATCAAATTACTGAATATAGCTAAACAACCTTCAAATTGAGAAATTTAAAATAGTATATTAAAAAAATTATGGAATTTGATGAAAGATTATTCCTATTCATAGTGGATGGTTATAAAAGAAAAATGATGTGATGGGTTATATCATTAATAGAGAATAACAGTATTTAAACCATCTAAATAAAGACGTGTATGGTTTCAAAATAAAATATAAAGAGTGTAACGATGACAACTTATAAAGAGGAAGACTTAGATGAAAATCATTCTTTCAAAATAATTTATTGTACAATATGACACAATAAATGACCAAGAATGGAATTGATTTATGTTGTGTGTTTAATCCCCCAAATTCAAAATATTTCATTAGGATAAATCATGTAATATATATCCTATAAGTGTTAATCCTTTTAAATACAAAATTGAAAATTGAGTTGGAAACTTGAAATCAATTTAAAATTATTTGTAACATTGACATAAAGTCAAAAAATTCAAGCCATGTTAAAAAGTAAATTTTAAAAAATGTAAAGTAATGATTTTGAAAATTTTCAATTTTATAATGAATCCCCAATAATGGATCTTTGAAAATGACATAAATTTTACTATATGAAATTTGGAGCCAATGATAAAACATATTATTATGAACAGAACAATTTTAAAAATTATAAATTACCTTTTTTGATAAACCAAATTTTAAAAAGATTAATAAAAACATTTTTGTTTTAAGAAAAAAATTTTCTAAAAAGAATTATAAATTATTATATGATAATATATAGGGTTGGGATAACCCAAGAAAGTAATGCAAAAGTTCAAGATGAAACATTAAAACTCAATGAATACATATTGGAGTTATCAATACCCCTTACATGAAATATAACTCTTGAATAATGAATCGTTTGAAAAGGTTTTTATGTGGAAAAAATATAAACCAATATAGAATTACACAGAATAAAATAAAAGGGAAAAATATTCCCAATATATATGAAATAATATAATGAAAATTATGATGACATAATGAATGAAAATTGTATTTTATTTGTTATCCTAAAAAATACCTTTTAATAAATTATAATTATAGGTATTACTTGGTTTTAATATTAATTATGTTTTATAAAACATTATGATATTTCATCTAAATTAAATAATACATGATTATTTTCTAATAATATATTTCTCACTAAACGTTTATAGGAGTTCTGGGGTAGAAAGAAAACCTCAAGGTTGCATGAAAGTATTCATTAATAAATGTTATGTGGCCGTATGATATCATCTAACATGACACAGAAATTGTAGACTGTAAGGGGTAATAGTCTCATAAGAAATTGAGTCCCCTTATCATGTTATTCTCCAATGTTATTCTTCATGAAGGGTGGTCTTGGTAATTGACCATCCAGTAGGAAATCGACATTTTATTCATCATTATATGTACCTATCTATGAATGTATATATCATTCCATATAATTTATGATTTCCATTAAAGAATATACTAATTAATTTACTTTATATATTAAAAACCATGAAAGAATATTCCCGTGGGAAATTATGATATATTGGGTGTGCCATAAGTAATATTGAATTAATGAATAATGTGACACTAAATTTTTCTATTTTTTTTTATCAATAGAAGTTAATATATTTGGCCCTTTAATAGAAATTAATCTTTATTGGTATATCCCTGGTCATGGTGTTCTATGGGCATTCTTATTTCTAGAATGTCAAAGAAATTGATATCATGTACATAGTATGATGACACTAGTATGTGTCCTACATTATTATAGATATCAAGATAATGGGATTAAATTACAAAGTATGCTTTCATATGGGGTTTTATGTTGTTATGAAATTATCTAATTTCTATTTGGGTGCTTTGGTTGGTTTCGAGACACTAACCATGGCATTAAGGTAGTTATATATAATTCAACTGAAAAAGAGGCATAGACGGTCACACACTGCATGTTTTAAGATTCAAAATTAAATGAAATGTTTATTTAAAAAGTTAGAATATATTTTATTTTCCTTTGATATTTAATAATATTTAGTTTTGGTCCATCACAATGATTTAATCACATGTTATTTCAATTAATAATTGAGTTCAATAATAATAATAAATATTTATTTTCAAATTTTAGTTAATTTAATATTTATTATTTTTATAGATGAATAATGAAATGATATTTATTTCTTAATTGAATAGTTATTATTTGCAGTCCAATAAATGTAATGGAGGAGAACATGATTGAGGTTAATGGTATTATTGGTAATGATATAAGTAATACTAATTTATTGTTAGGTAATTCACATGTCATGTGAATAATAACTATATTATTATTAAGACATGGGGTTTACTAAGAATTACAAAAAGGGAAAGGGGGGTGTACTGAATTTTCTACCCTTAATTTTCCAATAATAAATATATAATTATAACACTTTCTATAAAGACACATTTTATACCCAAAAGATAGATATAAACTCTCTCAATCCATATAGAGAGTTATAATGATCTAAATCTTCCCCTCTACTCCTCGTCTATTAACCCATCGATGGAAACCCTAGTTTTATCATCCATATAGGATAATTTAACTATAATATACCATAAATTGTGCATCTGATTAGGATCAAGAATTCTATTACCCACTAATTTTGTGGAGACATTAAGTGATTGTGTTGTATATGTTGATCTTTAATAGATTGATTCTACCCATGGATATTATAGAACAGTGCTAGTATGGTGAGATCAGATCAACCAGATCATCAACAAACAATAAAATTTGAGTTTAGGTAATTCTTTGTTATCTCATAAATTAATTATAAATTATATTTGAATATCCTCCTCTTTTGGTTCTATCTTTTAATCAAGTCATGTAATCTATGTATTTTTTGGTCATGATGTTTTTTTGTTACATACAATAATTATTATTAATATATGAAAACTAGATGTCAAGTTGGCCATGCCATACAGGCACATCTACTATCTATGGGGCCTTTAAGTTGAATAAAAGGGAGGTTACATGGTTAATTTATAATTATTTATTAATTAATAATTGAATTATATGTGTTTTAAATTTCTTTTACCTATATTATATTTGTTCCTAAAATATGAACATCAATAACTCTTCACTTTATTCATTATCACTCATATAACCAATAAATTGTTCAAAATTTAAAGCATATTCATTTTAAAACATCATATGAATATACCAAATGTTTTTTCTAGGTAACATAAGAATACATGTAATGTACCATGATCTACACAATATGTACCCCCGTATCTTATGGGTACCTAATTATAATACAAGTTCAAACTGATGAAATAATATCAGTGATCTAAAAAAAGTGGATCTATGGGTAGATCCATATTAGTTGGTACATAATTTTAATACCAAGATTCCATTAAACATTCATACATGTCATGTAGTCGTTATGTCCTTTTAATATAGAACACATGGGTCAAAGCATGTCATGTATCTAATATACAACACATGTACTAAAAATCCAGGAAACATATAGGGAACAAATATGTAGGAACATTACACATTGTATACCCCATACACATACATTGTTTTTGAACATTCACATTCCTTAGTGTGTTCCATAGGGATTGGAAGAATAGACAATAGTCCATGTAACTATGTACACATCGTGTGGTTAATTTAACATAAATAGAAAAATTATTTATATAATTAAAACAATTTAAATGGGTTTCATATTTCATTTATATAATAGTATGTAACATCCCAGCCGAGGATCCACACGTCAGTTCCCTAAGTCGGTCTGTCACATGACCTCAAGCATGCCCTGATACACCACACGCTTCCAACAAGTAGTGACAGTATAAAATTGAACATTGGGAGAACATACCCTCTTTTATTAATTTATAAAACCATTATAAATAAATAAAAAATTATAAATGAATAATAAAATGATCTCACAACAAGAACAATACTATTATTTCACGATAATGAAAATTACAAATACGATATCAAACTAGACAGTTGAAATATCACACCAAAATATGTGTCTACTGTCAAAATGGAAACACAAAGAAAATACAATAACAACTCTGATATGGGTCCTAAACCATGTATAGTTCCCTCACCTACGATCCATCTCGACTCAGCCACCTAACACAAGGAATTTCCCTTTATCATGTATAGCAATCATGAAAATTTACTGATAACAATCTTGCAGCCAAAGTAGAGTTTGAGTACAACTCAGTAGGCCACCACCAATTCCGATTAAAACAATATATAATCAATAAAAGAGTATGTATTTGTATAAATAAAATAATAACAATTCATAAATAAAAATGATCACATTATTAAATTATTCTTTATTTGACCACCTAAACTCCCTAAGTTCCAATGGATGCTGAAACCTCATTCGCTACATCAACCCAAGGTGAAGCCTAAACTCTCCCCAAGGGATATAATGTCTTAGAATTACACTTTTATCATCATATATCACATCTCATATATTGTAATTTCATTATTAGAATTCTATATCTCCATTATCATATTAATTCCACATTTATAACTCCTCATTTAATTAACTAAATCAATAACTAATGAATCATCTCAATATCATTAATTTACTAAAAAATTAATTAATCTTATCATTCTCCTTAATTAACTCAATAATTAATTAATCTGATCAATATCATTAATTAACTCAATAATTAATTAATATTATCAGTCTCATTAATTAACGTAACAATTAATTAATCTTTTAAATCTAATTAATTAACTCAAAAAATAATTAAACATATTAATCTTATTAATTAACTCATAAATTAATTACCCACTTCTATTTTATTAATAAACAAGACAATTAACTAACCATATTAATCTTATTAATTAACACAACAATTAACTAATCGTCTCTACATAAATACTAACAAAACAATTAGTTCATCACATCAATTTCCTTAATTATATTCCTAATTAATTAATAAAAATCTATAATCCTAATAATCTCCTGATTAATTCATCAATTAATCATTCAATTCAAAATTTCATTGTCCTATAATTAATTCTTCAATTAATTATTCATTTTCACAGTTTGAATATCATATAATTAATTCATCAATTAATTATTCATGTTCACACTCTCAATATCGTTTAATTAAATCATCAATTAATTATCTTGGCTTGACAATCCTAATATCTCAATAATTAATTTAACAATTGATTATCTCAATTTCAAAATAACATTATTCAATCAAATCACCAATCCTTTAATTGACTAATTGGCACCATTAATTAATTGAATATATGATTTTACAAATTTAAGAATGAACCCTCTAATTTCTATAATTAAATACGCATAATTTAAATCAGGACAATGGTATGTTAATATTAGACAACCTACCACAATTTTTTAACAAACAATCACCCAAAAGAAATCCTAAATTTGTGTGGTATAAGGAAGTAGAATGAGATCTAGAACTAAAACCATAAATCAATATTGAAAAATCATGATACTTCAATTCTAGAGCTATATCGATAATCCTATGTCTATATATAATGAAAAAAGGATGAATATCACTTTCTATAATGGAAAAATAATTGAATAGGATCAATAAACTATATTGAATAGGATTCTCATACTGGGATGTGTTTCGATCTTTGATTCATGATTCCAATCTAAATAATAAAAGTTTTAATGCCCTGGAATCTGTTGGATAGGCTATGAAGTCATGAGAAGATGATACGGTTCGAGTTAGGGATGAATAGAATGAGTTCTGGGAGTTCAAGAAATTTAGAAACTAATTTTTTGGTGAATAAAAAAGTTGATCATAGTGTTCGTGGTAGGGGTTCCTGGTATTCCCTAGCCATGTGACTATACCCTCTTCCTCTTTTATAAGGTTGCATAATTACTCTTAATAGGGAACACTGTTTGAAAAATCATACCCCAACATTGCAATTCCCCTCTATCAAAGTTTACAGGTTTTTCTAGGTTGGTGTGAATGGTTTTCTATAACTATGAAGTGTCATCCATATTCTAATTTTTTCAAATTTTCACCCAAACCGAACACATGTTAAAAAAAGAAAAATTTTGTCAAAAAAAAGGAAAAGAGTCCCTGAAAACAAGCCTGATTCATATTTGAAAAAAAAATCGGCATCGTAAAATCTCCCCACCTTATAAAAACTCATACTAGAGCTACACTCCAATATTTCTCTAAGATTAAGAGTCAAAAATATTGGGCCACTGAACCCTCATATCTTCCTCTCTCTTCAATTATTCCTCTTGTTTATTCCCATGTTTCCTCAATATATGATCTATCATCATGGCCTTTCCCCTCAGTACATTCTAATAGATACCCAATACACATATTGGATGCTCCTAAAAATGAATCTATCTCATGTTCGACATCATAAACATCAATTACATGAGTAGGGTCAGGGTGATACCACTGAAGTGTTAGGCCCAAGTGGTGTTTTGGTTGTATTTTTTTCCAAAGATAAGTATGTTGAAAAAATAAAGTATGTCATGAATGATGATGTATGGAAATATGGATTCAAGAATGTGTTTAATTGAATCAAAAAAATTTTGAAGAGTCAATACAATCAATAGGATTGGGATATTGATAAGAAGTCAGAAGATATTGTAAACAAGATTCAATATCGTAATAAAGAATAATTTTTTTGTTGATCAGTTTTACTGTAAAATAAGAGAAATAAATCAGTTCGATTTATAAAATATTGTGATTGGACATAATAACAATATTTAAAGATTAAAATTCATAGTGGTTGATAAATTCTACCGTACTGAGGTTTTATCACTCTATTTGTAAATTGTCATCAAACATTCCCTAAATTATGAATTTAAGGTGAAATCAAAATGGTGGATAATTAGAGTCTACATGACTATGATAAATAAATGTGATGGTGCTATGTTGATCTTGGAGTTCTCAAAAATCATAAGTTAGTGGTAAAACTTGTGATATAATCCTGATGAAATAAAGGGGTAGTGAAAAGAAATTTTATAAATCTTAGGTAATGTAAAATATATGTTTCTCATAATATTTAGATTTATAAAAGGTTAAAAGGGTGCTAGAGAAAGTATTTATACTGATCATTATCATGAAAATTGTATTTGGTATGATAAGGGAATAAATTTTGATTAAGGGAAGGGGAGTTCTAATAATTTTATTGGAAATTGGGACAATGATAAAGATAATTCTCAATGTATTCACTATCATGTAGTAATTCATTATATATGAAAAAGAATGTAGATGGAGAATGTTGGTGAAGGTGAATATTTTAGATCATCATAATGGGTTTATTAGAATCATAAATGATGAGAACGTTTCTGGAAAATGTTAAAAACTGAAGGTTATGGTTTTTAGTCAGACTAATAGAGAAAATAAACAAATCTTTGGAGGTTGAATTTGATGGGGAAAAAAATATGTGGCATTGTATTTATAAGACAAAGACACTACTTACATTGGCCCATTGTATTTAGTATGACATAATAATCAGAAGAAGCATTTTTTGGGACTGATGAATATAATGGAAAACAAAAATAATGGAGTAACTAATAATAATAGTAATTTAAGAGTTTCATTAACAATGTAGTCAACTATTTAAAAGGGGTTATAATTCATTTTTTGTTATTCAAGTGGGTTAAGGGAATAGATGATAAAGAATCTATTATTTTATACTTTTCATCATCATAATGATCCAGATCATACTGAAATTTAGAATTGAAATTTGACCAGAGTGTGTAAATATTTTGTAGGAGATTGATGGAAGTGTTGCTAAAGGGAGAATCATATTTAGTAATTGTAATGGAGATTTAGAATTATACATGCATTTGAAAAATAATATTTGAAGAAGAGATGAAGTTTGTGAGAAGATTTATGAATATTCGAAAATATTTGACGAAGTCAAAAATAAAACTGATATACTTGGGATATCATTATTTTTGGACGATTTAGTTGAACATGAATGTTTTTGGGATTCTCCCGAAAACCACTTTTGAGTTATCTATAAAAGGGAAAAGTACACTATACTTTTCAGCTGAAAATGTTTTCCAAGATAATAGAAAAAATCACATATGATTATAGGAAAAAATAAGTTTTCTTACTGCACTAAGTTAACTAAGTTTTGATAGAGATAAGTGAAAAGAGAAAATAAAAAAATTCAAGGTTTTCATCTAATCATAGTATTCAGTTGGATATCGTATTTAGTTGATTACAATATTCTTTTTCCAATTGAATTTATATAGTCATCATATTTTTCTGGATAATCAAATCAGGATTTCTGTATTGGGATTTCAGGACTGAGGAAGTAGTTATTAGGAATTTTCTTAATTTAATTATTATTGAGTTATATATTTCCTTGTTGAGAAATCGGATTAGAAGAATTGATATGGACGAATTGGAGTAGGTCAATAAAATTGGGAAATATGATAGATATGTACCCCAAATTCCTTTGATGTTTATACTAGCTTCTGGGTATGAAATTGAAGAACTATTTTCAAATAATATATCTGTAAAAGATTAAAATAAAAACACGTAATATATTTTGTTACACAATCATTATTTTTCCTATATGTTCTAAGAAGGATCACTTGAAAAAATTTATTGTCTTCAAAGTGCTGCATGAGTGAAAGGGTATATCATATACATTATATTTCACATAATAGAAGGTTTTTTTGGGTTCTGTGGTATTGGATCATTTTTCATCCATTCCAAGGGCTTAGTTAATCTTAATTAGTACTAAACTTTTTAAATACTTTTGTTCCCATGGATAACAAGGAATGAAATATTTAATAGGCGGTGAAGATTGTTTAAAGTGAAAAAACATTAAATAAAAAGTATCACTAACTGACCCCCTCCCCCAATAAGTGATAGAATAATCATGGATGGGAACTTTCACGTTGTATCTTATTAGAATTTTCCCTACACTTATTCTTTTCTGGTGTTTTGAAGAGAGTTTGATAAAAAAAACCGAGTTTAGTGAATATTAAAGGGTTTCCAATCATAAATTATAGTAAGTATCAATTATAGAAAATAAGAATATTCTCATATCTTATATCTCTTGGGTATGATGTTCCAGGATCTATTATAGATGATTTCCCTACTGGTATTCAGAATGATCAGATCCGAAAAGCTGATAAAGAAGATCTTGAGAGTGATTGAATATATAAGATTGATTTACACTCATTACTTTCTAATAGATAGTTTCTAAGTGTTAAATAATTTTCCACAACCAATGGTATCTGAGGTAAGATGAACAAAAATAATAAAGGTAACACAAAATTGAATAAGGTAAAGATACTAATATGGATATTAATGTATGAAGTGCTCATGATGAGTGAGCATGAATCTATTAAAGACTTCTTTTCCAGGATAAATGACATTTTGAGCAATATTATATGTGTTGGTAAAATGTTATAATAATTTACTATTATAAAAAGTATATTGAGAATTATTCCTAAAAAGATTCATGATAAGGTTTATTAAATAGAGGATAGTGATCTAGAATCATTATCTCTGAATTATTTACATATTACTCTCATCACATATGAAATAAGAATGGAAAATTTTATGAATTAAAAAATAAAAACTGAATGATAATTATCATTCAAGGCTTCCAATGATGAAAATTCAATGAATATTCTGGAAGAAGTAGTAAATGGAGATTTTTATTGTGAAGATGAGGTTTGTGAAAATCTTAATGAAATCTTATCCTTGTTTTCTAAGAATTCTAAAATGTTTATAGGGAGATATAATGGAAAACATCCTTGAAAAAAAAATTGGATATGGATTTGTTTGGTATTCTTGAAAATTTTCTATGAAGAGGTAATGAAGAAGAAATTGAGGAAAAATAAATTGAATAATAATAAAGAAGGATAAGAATAAATTGGAAGAAAAATGGTTATAAAGATAAATACTTTTCCAAGAGAGAAGATATGAAGTTCTCTAAATCTGAAATGTGAAGTTATTTTTCTTATAATGATGAAAGTTAGGAGGTTACAAATGAATTTTAATAGAACATGTTTATTGAAATAGTTAATAAGGAATGATCCTATAGTAGAGAAATGTGTTGTTATGAATAATAAGAAAGTGATGTTGAATCTAGAAAATCCGTTTAGTAAGGTATTGAAAATATTTGTAATATAAAACAGATCGATGAATAATTCATTAGTAGTATTCCTAGAGAAAAAGAATAAACTAACTTTTAATTCAATTTTAAATATGAATTGAAAGAATATATGAGAATGATTAGAACACTTGAAATTAAAAAAAAATAATTTGGTAGATGAATGTTCCGCAATAAATAATCAATAATTTTTTCTCGATGATAAGGTTAAGTAGGAGAATGAAATTTATGATTTGAAGAAATATGCAGAGGAATAAAATAATCATAATAACTATTTGGAAGTGATGTTTTTTGAAAATTAATAAGATTTGGAACATGTAAAATTGAAAAACTCAATCGATGAAAAGAAAGATAAAAATTTAAAATTTTTAGTCTCTGAATTTTGTTAATGTTCTCATATTGGGAGACCAGATATGGTTTAACAAATGTTAAATTCAAAATGTAATAACGAAGATGGGTTTTTTAGAAGAATAAATTTGTTAATGTTATTTATGTGGCCCATAATATCAAATTTTAGAATTCATAATTCCCAAAATACACCAAGTCAAAAAATGATTCTAAATATTTTGAATCCAAAAATGATTCAAATATTTCTGATTCTGATAAGATTAAAAATAAAACCAATCTGAATAAAAGGGATCTAATATAAAATACAATTTATGTGATCATGAAATCTCGATTAATAAGGTTTCTATAAAATGTATTCCAAACTATTATTTGTATGAAAGTTAAAAAATAAAATTCCCATTATATGGATATTCCTGGAATTATTGTGGATTTGGGACTACAATTAACATGTTTTGGATTAACCAAAATCATTACACATGTTCAATGAATTATATAAGTAATTGTTTTTTGTAGAGTCAATTGCATCAAGGGATGAAGAGTGAGAAGGATGTTCAAAAGAAACATGAGATGGTTTGTGTAAAAATTGTAAATATATTCCAAACAATTGAAACTATTTTTGAAAGATGCGTGAAACCCATATATATATAAAAATATTGCTTATTTTGTTACCAACACAACAAATGTTTCTAATAAATTATCATAAGACTAATGTTTTGGAAGATAAGAAAAACAGATCTGTTGAGCCTAAATGGGATGTTTTTTTAGCCTTCTGTCAAGAACATATTGACTTGGATAGGAATTTTGAGGAAGCAAAAAATCAGTAAAGGAAATGGGGTGTAAACATACTTCATATGACATAATAATATTAGATGAAAAGTTATCAACTGATTGTGGATATGGTAAATAGAGGCATGATATCAAAAAAAATTCAACTATATTTTCAAAAAAAATAAAATCATAGGAAACATATTATAGACATATTATAGAAAACATGTTTCTAAAGATGAATAAAAGTAAATATCGACATCATAGGATTCTAAATATTAGAATAAATTTGTTACAAAACCTAAAATGGATGAACATAACGAAATAAAGCACATCCAATGAAAAATAAAAAAATGATGAACAAAAAGGAAATATTGAGAGTGGACCCTTAGTTAGATTGTTGTTTCTACGAAAAAATCAAGGATTTTCATTTTTTAAAATAAATTGAATACCTGTACTAACCTACAAGGAATTGAAGGAATGGAAATAAGGAAGCTTGAGTTAATGAGTCTCTTATTATTCCTAACAAATAAAAGTTATGAAGTTATGAAAATATGTGCTTTTAAAACATTATGTTTTTATACATAGGAAATTTTTGATATGTTTGTTGAGCTAGGTTAATGATACTTTTATCTTAAAAAAATTCGTTCAAGGACTTCCCCAATCATAAGAATGTTTGATGAAAAAAAGTTTATTACATATAATTTTTGTTATGTAAATCATTTATCACCTTGATTACAAACACTTTCTTTCTAAACTGGGTTCACTCATGTAGATATAGAATTTTTCAATTAAAGGATATTTGTTAAAAAAATTCATGTTATACTTATGTTGAAGAAATGTATCATGATTCATAGATGAAAAGATACAGTCTCCGTAAATGATATCATTTAGGAGAAACTTAGCTTGATTCCCCTTTTGAATTTTTTTGTCAATAATGGTGAGAGATAAAAGAAATAGGGGTAGAAAGAAAGGAATATATATAATAAAAGATGATGAAAGAAAAAAACACAACCTTTTGTTTTCAAGTGGTTAAAGTGGGTATTAACAAAAAAGACAAAGGGGATACTATTAAGCCCATGTTGTGTTTTGGTTTTATTTTTTATCAATATATTATTATGGTAAAGAAAAAAATTATATTGAAAAGATGATGGATAAAAATACGGATTGTAGAAATTTTTTAGTTAGATCCAAAATATTTGTATGAGTATATACGATCAATTGGATTTTTATATTGATAAAAATTTAAAACATGGTGAAAATATGATTAAACATTGTAATCTATAATAAGATTGTTGATGATCAGTTTTTCTGTAAAATAGGAAAAGGAAATTAGTTCAATTTTTAAAATATGGTGATTATACTTAACAATCGTATTCGTGGATTCAGATTCATAGTTTTTAGGAAAGTCAATCGTATTGAGGAATTATCTTACTGTAAGTAAAGGGTAATCAGATTTACCCTAAATTCCGAATGGATGGTGAAATCATAATGGGGGATAATTGGAGTCTGTATGATTACAATAAATAAATGTGATGATGATTTTTTGATCATTTAGTTCTCACAAATAATATGTTATTGGAAAAACATGTGATGCAAGCCTAATGATTGAAAGAGGGTGTGAAATGAAAATTTATCAATCTGAGGGAAGGTGAACGAGGTGTTTCTGATCATATTTATCTCTCTCTTGAAAGACAAAATGGTGTTAGAGATCATATTCATCCCGATTCTACTGATTCCAATTGTATTCCATATGATTAGGAATGAAATCTGCTGATGAAGGAAAGGGAAGTAAAAATACTTACGTTTGAATGTCTGAAGATGATCATTAATGTATTCAATGTCATGAAGTATGTCGGGATATAAGAAGTTTTTTGAAGAATAATATGTTAGTGAAGCCGATGATTTCAGATCATCATAATGGGTTCATCAGATTCATAAAGGCTAAGAATGTTTGTGGAAAATGTGAAAAACTAAAGGTGTTGGTTTTCAATCAGAACAAAATCCAGGAGACACAAATCTTCAGAGGATGAAGATGACGGAAAAAATATGAGTATATAGTGTCACCATATTAAAAATAGAAAGAATATATCGACATTGGTCTGTCATTTTCAGTATGATATCATAATCAGAATAATAATTTTTTGGGATCGATGAATACAAATAAAAATAAAATAATTGAGTGACCAATATGAAGAATAAATTTTGATTTTAATTAAAAATTTAGTCAACTGTTTAAAGGGTGTCTAAATAATTTTTTTTGGTTAAAATATTTCAAGATAATCGATGAAAAATAATTTATTATTTTACATTTTATCTCAACATAATGAGATAGATCGTATGGACAATCTGAATAGAAATTAGACTTGAGTGTCTTAATAATTTGAAGAATATTGTGGGAAGTGTTTTCAATGCGAGAATCATGTTTAGAAATCAAAATAGAGATTTATAATTGGGTTAGAATTTAAAAAAAGAAATTATGAATAATAGATGAAGTTTGAGATAATATTTTAGAAGATTCAAAATGAGTTGATGAAGTCATAAATGAAATCTAATGTCAAGGGAAATTGGGTTTTCATGTAATATAGTTTAGGAGAAATGTTTTTGGGATTCCTCCCAAAACCACATTTGGGTCACCTATATATAAGATATGTACATTGTACTTTTCTGGTGATCAAATCACTGGTCATAAAGAAGAGGGGGAAGCTCCATATATTATTGAAGATAAAGACCATTATATATTGAGATAATATAAATATGTTTCAATAGATATAAGTGAAAGGATAAGAGAAAATATTTTATACTTTTGTTTTTCTGATCATCGTATTTAGTGGGTCATAAAATTGAACTGATTACTATATTCGACTTTTCATTGTATTCGGCTGGTCATCATATTTGGATTGATAATCAGATATAGATTTATATATTGGGATTTACGGATTAAGGAAGACAGTTATATGAATTGTGTCAATTTGAATCTGAATGAGTTATGTTCATCCACATTGAGAAACTATATTACAAGAAATAAAGTGGAATAATCAGACTGGGACAATCAAATTGGGAAATCAAACTAAGATTTATATCAAATTCCTTTAATGTTCTTACAAGATTCTAGGTATGAAATTTAATAATTGATTTCAAACGAATACTTTTTTGAAATTTTAAAATAATCACCAGTAACATGTGTTGTTACAAAACATTGTTTTACCCTATTTTTGATAAGAGGGAGAATATGCACTATTGGATTGTATTCAAAGTTCCACAGAAGTGAGAAGGTATTTCCAACTCATTTAATTGTGAATAAATGGATTATTTTATAGTGTATGGTGTGGTATTGGATCATTTCCATACCATACCAATGACATGGATATTCCTATTTAATATAGAGACTTGTAAATACTTACATTCCTATGAATTTTTTTAAAATTTATTCATGAGGGAATAAAATTTTTATTAATAGGTGAAGGTTGTTTCAATTACAATGAAACAAAAAATAAAAAGTATCACCGAATCAGACCTTCCCCTACTTAGTGATTAAATTATCTTTATTGGGAACTCTCATGAAGTTGTGACACATGAAAGATTCCAGCCATACCACTGTATTTTTATGGGAGAGCCAATCGATACTCCACCATCCCGATTCTCTCCACAACCTAAATAAATCCAACAAACATGGGATCTATCATTCCATGTGTTTATATACTATAATGAAACTACATTGGATATACCCAAAGGTATATACAATAAACTTATGTAAACTCTAGGGGTCATCTACTTGTTTTAGCATAAAACATATATCTACTATAGGATGTATCCAAATGTTTATGAATAAGATATATCTTCTCTGATGTATCCTTCACAAGACATGATCCCAACAACTATGACAAACCTTCCTCTATCCAATAGAATGGTAATATGCATGGCCAACCATAAATATCCTTATATGGTTCCACATGAATCATATCCTAATAAATGTGGTTATTGGTGAACTCCATTAAATCTAGGCACGTCTCCAATGATCAACCAATGTCTAGATCAAATTCTCATAGAATATCCTCAAGAACCTATATAGTACACTCCAATTTCCCATCTATATGTGGGCGGATATCAATACTCAGCAAAACCTTCATACCACGAACCTTCTATTTGAAATTCTAGGAACGCAATGTAAAATGTGAGTCATGAACTAAAACTATATTCTATGGATATCTGTTCATATGGACTACCTCCCAAATATAGAAGTCTACCAACTTCCCCACTGAGAAAGTCTCCCGTATAGGTATGAAATGTGCTACCTTTATCATCCTTCCCACAATAACCCAAATAGTTCCATTCTTATGAGTCTTACTCGAGGGACACACCATATATTCTATCATGACATCATCAAAATTACATTTATAATGGGAAATGGGTGAAATAATACTTCATGTAGTTGATGTTATTCATTCACCTGTTGATAGGTGTAACATTGTGTTACAAACCCTACTATATCATTTTTCTAGATCAACCACAAAAATTGTCAACATATGTCATGGTACATTTGGGTTACACTTTGAGATACCTCCCACATAGAGGCATGAAATAATCCCATCAACTCCTCTCAAATTCTTGTAGTCACAACAACTCGATTCATAACATAGATAATGTCATCCTCAATTATCTACTAGTCAAGAGGTGTCTCCCCACCATCAAGCATTTCATTAGAGATAAACCTTATATTTCCTCATACTATCTATCAATGATCCATCTGAAAATAGTAGACTACACTTAAAATGATACAACATCCATCCACTCAAGGCCCTCCTAAACAACCATAGGTACCTCATATAGTAGTTTAATCATAAAACACTCATTGTTGGGCTTCTAAAAAACCTGAGACTGTGTTTTTCTACTTAATGAGTCAGCAACACCATTACCATTAATGGGGATATGTTATAGTTTAAAATAATATTTATACATATAATCAACCCATATTCAATTTTAATGTTCCAAATATAATTATGCGAAGATATACCTTATGTTATTATGGTCGGTAAACTATGTGAACTTCTTTCCCAATAGATAATGGTTCTAACCCAACAATGAATAAACCACCATAGGCAACTCATGGTCATACATTGGGTAATTATATTAATTTGGACTCAATTGCTGATACAAATAACACACAACTCGACCCTCATACATTAACTCTACTCTTAGCCCTATCTTAGAAGCACTGCAATACACCATGTATTCATCACCTGACTCTGATAGTATATAGATTTGTGTCGATGACAGTATCTTATAAAGATTTTAGAATGAATTGTGACGTACCCCAGACCAATCAAACATTATTACCTTCTTTATTAGGACTAAGGGTGCTGCTATTAAATTGGAAAAGTCTTTGAATAAACATTCAATAATGTATATCTAATAACATAATCTAAAAATATCAAAAACGTTCTTTGATTACTCCCATGATAAAACTACACACACTTTCACCAGGTCCACATACACACTTTCTTCCAATATGATTTTCCCCACGTAGTGTATATGATATATCCAAAACTAATACAAAGATAGACTTGAATATAATTTATGCTCTGTCAATGTACTCAAGATGATGTGAAGATGATGGTCCTGATCATCATGATTCCTAGTATACACCATGATGTCATGCCCAAATACTACCAAAAAATGATCTAGTTACAGATGAATTGGTATTTTTAACAAGTCCATAAACAATATTGGTGCATTCATCAATGAAAATGACATTATGAAGAACTCATATAGTCCATACATACATTTTAAAGCAATCATCAATATGTTATATGGTCCAAATCTCAACTAATTATACCCTTGTCACAAGTTGACCTTTGAGAGGACGTAAGCTCTCCTAAAGTAGTCAATGAGATCATCGATGCACGGAAGAGGATACTGGTTATTCAATTTCATCAGGTAAAACTTCTTGTAATGAACACCTAAAAAATAACTTCCATCACCATTCTCCACACAAAAAAACTGGTGGTACCCAAGGAGATATACTCAGAGGGATAAACCCCTTAACCATAAACTCCTCCATTTGAGTATTATGCTCTTGAATCTCTATATTTTCCATTTTTTATGGTGGAATAGAATCTAGTTAAGATCATGGAATGATCCTAATAGTAGAATCCACATCTCTCTTAGGTTAAAACCCTGAGATGTCTTCAGGAAACACATATTGAATCTTGTAAACTATGGGTGGAATGACATCTTGCACTACACCCCATCATCCAGAAAAATACTAGAAACCTGATTAGTAATATCTCCCAATTTTTGAGCAATTGGCCATGCTCGAACATCCTAGATATCCCACTCTCCATGGTGAATATGTTTTTCACCATTAGGATATGTAAATGTCTATATCATGTGTTAACTATCAATAAGGGTTCATTATGATACTAACCATTCCATACTCAAAAATAGGTCTAAGCCTGATATTTCATGGATATAGAGATCCCATAGAAAATAGTACTCACCAATGTTTATCTAAATTTCCTTACACAAAAATATGACCCTACACCACACTCTCAATGATGTATCAATCATCAACACCTCACTCCCAATCTACACTTCTAGGCTCAAACCATTTACAAGTTGTGCAGAAATAGTGGAATAAGAGGAAATACTATCAAATAAAGAATTTTCTAATGACGAAGATATAAAAATTCCACCTATCACTATATATATCCCAACCTCAATATCCACCAAAGTAGGTTAAACTTCATCAAAAATTCCTAACCCTCTTCCTTGTGCTCTAGATTGTGTCCCCTGAGATGCAATATTGAACTGGTACCGGTGGTCTTTTGTAGAAGTGTTGCACCCACTGCCTAAACCACCACTGATAGTAAAAATCCAACTGCCAACAGGAAATGGTGTAGAGGATCCCCTTACTACACTCGGTTCCTATTTCGATACCCCATCATTATGCGTCTACTATGGGAACGAAAAGAACATCAATATATGTCCCATCATCCCACTCTGGGAACTTGGGTTCTCCCAGATACATGGGTCAGCTACGCTCATGCATGAGCTCATTTCCAAGCCCCAAATATTCATAGTGTCATATCTACCATTACCAAAAAGTTATAAAACATAAAAAGAAAAGAAAATTGGTCTCTAATACAACTTTAAAAAATCTTGACCCTAGTGCCATGCACCTTTGCTCCATGCTAGTGGGTCACATGACCTCAAGTGAAGCTCCACAAACCCCAGAGGATACCAAATGGTAGGGATGGTCTAAAACTAATCATGGGGAGACTATACCCACTATTATTAGTGTAATTAAATAGTAGAAATAAATAACTAATTATAATTGAATAACGAAATTATATCACAAGCAATATAAAACCAGTATTACAATATAATGAAAACTGGAAATATGATATCAAACAAAACAATAGATATTTCATGTTAATATATGCGTCCACTGTCAAAATGAAAACACAAAGTAAAGACACTATTGAAACCCTCAAAGGTCTTAAAACCCATCTGGTTCCCTCATTCATTCTCTTTCTTAACTTGACCACCTAAAAAGTAACTTTCCCTCATCGTGTCCGGCAATCATGAAATTTATTTCGGTACTGATCAGCCAACCTGAGTAGGGTGTGCGTAAAACTCAGTAGCACATCACCAATTCTATCTAAAAAATATCTAGTAAATAATAATGTATGTACATGTATAATGAAAATGATAAAAATGCTTAAATTAACAATCATTAAATTATCAAATTATTATTTATTTAACCACATAATCTCCTCCAGTTCATGAGAAAACCTGAACCTCAATACATACTTATTCACATGCCAGAGTCTAAACAATCCCCACGGGATATGATGTCTCATAATTAAACTGTTACCATTATATATGCCATCTAATTTATTAGAATGTCATTTTTTCCATTCTAGATCTCAATTCCCATACAAATGTCAGTGTTACCATTTGTCATTTTGTTAATAAATTTAAAAATTAATTAATCACCTCAATCTCTTTAATTAACTAAATAATCCATTAATGTTAACAATATCATTAATTAACTCAAAAATAATTAATCTTATTAATCACATTAATTAAATAAAAAATTAATTAATCTACTAATTATCATTAATTAACTGAACAATTAATTAAAAATCTCAATATTATTAATTAAATTGATAATTAATTAATCATATTAATCATATTAAATAATTAAAAAATTAATTAATCAACTCAATATTATTAGTTAACTCAACAATTAATTAATAATCTAAATATTATCATTTAACTTAATAACTAATTAATCATCTATAAAGAATTATTGATTCATCAATTAGTTCATCACATCAACTTTCTATTAATTAATTAAAATCTACCATTCAAATAATCCCATTATTAATCATCAATTAATCCTTCAATTCCCAAACTCATTGTCTATTATTAATTCATCAATTAATTATCAAATTTCAAAATCACAATATCCTAAAATTAATTCATAAATTAATAATTCATATTCACCAACTCCATATCATATAATTAATTCATCAATTAAATATACTTATTTAAAATCCTGATAAATAAATAATTAATTTTACAATTAATTATCCCTATTCTAAAACCAAATTGTACAATAAAATCCCCAACCAATCAATTAATTAATTGACCAAGTTAATTAGTCCATTTTAAGAGTTTCAACTTTTCTAAATTAATCATAAAGATTCTACCATTACAAAAATGTAATTGAAATCATTACTATGGTATTTTAGTAATCGACCACGTACCTCAATTTTTTGATGAAAGATTTCCCATGGGAATCCCCAAATATTCAGCAGCACAGCGATGTAGATTGAAATACAGATCTAAAACCATAAATAAACATGAAAACAATTAGGATCCATTAATTATAGATCTATATATACAATTCTAGATCAAGATCTAATCAACAAAGGAAGAAACACCCTTTCTACAATGGGAAAATAATATTAGAGGAATGTGAAACTAAGTGGGATATGATTCTCTTACTGGGTGGGGTGCATATATTCAATCTTAGATTCAAATCCTGAATAATAGAGGTCATGATGGCTTGGAATATATCTAAGAGGTTATGAAATTGTGATGAGATGAGTTAGTCTGAGTTATGATTTAATGGGATGAGTTTTGTGGTTCAAATGAATTAAAATTTATTTTTTGGGTGAATTAAAAAGTCGTGCATAGTTTTATGGGTAGGTTTTCACAATTTTATCAAACTTTGTTCCTAAACTATGTACCTAATTTATAGGGGTTCATAGTTACTCTTGAGAGGGAACACTATTTTACAAACCATATGCCCACCATACAAATAACCTTTGTCTAGCATTTTTACAGTTTACTATGTTGGGGAACATAGATTTCTCTAATTGTCTATGAACCTTTCACTGCCCCCTTCTTCCATTTTTTCTCAAATTTTAACGTAAACACACACCAATTTAATATGAAAATGAATGGTACTAAAAACAAGGAAAATGAGTACTAAAAAACAATCAAAATTCTCTTCAAGAAAAGGTTGTTATCCTACACAGTGCACTCCATGTTTTAGTTTTATTAATTATATATGGAATTAATTTCTAGGATAAATTCAAAATTGAAAATTTATGTGTGAACCTTTATTATAGTTCAGTTTGTTCACATCTAGATAATCACATGAATTTTAATTCAAAATATTTTTCATGTGTCATTTTTTTAATTTATGGGTTATTTAATTACCAAAAACCTATGTATGATGGATTCCAAGGTAGTATATAAGTACAAGAATCATTTTTGGTAGCTTGGATGAGTACATGTTATTGCCTCCATGTATACTCGAGTACCATTTTTTTTAAATGAAATTAATTTTTTATTTAATTTACAATTATTAATGATGGATGTTTATATATTCTTGAATGATATTAAAATAAATTGAATTAATTTTTGTTATTTTGTCCCAACTAAATAACTTATTGGTGAAATTTATAGACAAATTGAGAATGTATGTTCATTTCATGCTATGTGTCTTATCATGAGATTATAATAGTCCTATTTATATTCTTCGTTTTCTTTTCATTTATTATTTTTATCTTAAAATGATGTCTTTTATTTCATCCCCAAATCCTTATCATGTAAGAGCTTACATGTCCTCATTTTATTTTATATAATCCCACCTTATCCAATCAATTGGATTCCCTCACTAGAATGTGAGTAAAATATTTTGCGAGGATAGATCTACCATGAAAAAAAGAGCCATTCTCAGTATTAGAGCGAAGGAAAAACCAATCATGGTGATACATATGAGATGATGAGGAATTTCGAAACATAAACAAGGAAAGGGTTCGGGTTTTTTCCCGTAGGGTTGAGCTTTACTTTATAATCATTTGGATAAACTAAACCGTAAGGGAATATAATCATAATGCTACTTATATTTAATTTTTTTCATACAATAGTCTTATTATATATGTTTTTGGATGCATTATGATCAATAAATTAATTAATTAACAAGTATTCAAGACATAATAAAATTAAACCATGTTATTTTGAAATTGTATCATACATGGTTAAACACTTAAGAAAAAAACCCAAAAACATTATCAAATAATGTGATAAAAAAACTCGGTTTTTACAAATAATGATAAAAATACATCAATTGAAATATTAATTTGGTATAGCCTTCCATTACTTGATTTAGAGTCAAACCCATAGTTTGAGGTTCATGACCAAAAAAAGCCATGGTGTATTTGATTATCAATAATCTTTAGCTTGATGCTTTGGGTTGATGTAACTTGGTTCACATAAAGTGTCGAATTCAAATATAGGACATGATGTAACTAAAAGGAATGAATTGAGTAAATATTTATATGATATTTCATGATTTGGGAGTCCACTTAAATGATCATTGAATTGTGTGTTAATATAGTTGGTGAGTAATGATTACCTAAAACCATTCAATTGACTTGTGAAGCCTGTGTATGGGTTATGAGAAGGGAATGTGTTTAATTTCATCTAGAATTTCCATAGAATATAATATTTTAAAATTAATGGGGATGGCTATTAATTTTCATGAAAATTCTATGGAATTAAATAAATTAAATAAAATTTTATTTTATTAATCATATTTGGTAATCAATGAAGTATTAAGTATCTTATCATAGTTTATAAACATGTAAAACCACACAAATTATCTAGAATTACTGAAATCGGTAATACAGAAGTATTAACTTCTATCTATCATGAATTTCCTTGAATATTATAGGTGATTAAAAAGTCTAATCCTCTAAGAACAAAAACAGTAATTATTAGAAACCATACTTCCTGGGTCTCTTGTGATAAAGGCTACTGGGGAAGTAGCGTATCTATACCAAAACATGTGGATGAAATAATGGATTTCTAATTTTTCATACTAACCTCTATGTCCATTGATCTTCAAAGTCAATATGAGGATTTTAACAAAGGTGTCACTCTATCCTCATTTCCTAAAACCTTCTCCATTTTCATTATAAATTATTATATGAAAAATTGTAAGAATAATTTTTTAATCTTATTACTCTTATTATCCAATTTTATAATGACACGATTAATAAAAAATTGGTAGAGCTTATACTGAATATGAAAAATAATATCATGGAAAAGTGCTTAAAGACTCATTCTAGGTAAAATTCACTAGAGCTCCATTATTCTATGAATAATAAAATATGTGGAAAATAAATGGAGTATAATTCAAGATTTTTTTCATGTGGATATAATTTCCATCGGAAGAGGATATAGACCTTGAAAATTTTAGATACATTCTTATCATATGGAAACATTGTTGAATTTTGTTATGAAAAAATATTAACGGTACACCCAAGAAAATCATTTTAATATTTTATTCCGAGATGGATATATTTATTTTATGTTCTGGAAATAAGTGATTCAACTTTTATAATGATATCATATGTTATGGTTTTGGATAGTTGAATAATGGTCTTTATGTATTAAATTACAAAAAATAAATATCATCAATTGAAAAATAATCAAATTCACATGAATTTTTTGAAACCAAATCATGGAATCCAATCATATATCATGGAGACAATAATAATTTGATGAAGCTCTATAAATATGGTTACATAGACACTTTTGATATTAAACTAATAGAAATATGTCATGAATTTTTAAAGGAAATATAACCAAAATACCATTTCGTGGTTAAGTTGTAAGGGCCACAGAGCTTCTATAATAGGTGCATATATTTGTTTTCAAACCTTTTCAATTAGAATCTAGTTGTGGATTCTCATACATTATTAATTTTACTAATTACATGAATATATGTGGTTATATATACATGATGAGGTACAAGTCTAAATAATATTAGAAGATAAATAGTTCATGAATGATATTGAGATTTATTTTGGTATGAATATAATGAATATTTTATTGGATAAAGGTGGTGAATATCTTACCCAAATAGTTTATTGAATTTATAAGGGATTATAGGATTTTATCTAAACTCAAACCATGATTAACACCATAGTGGAAATGTTGTAGTGAAAGGGGGAATCATACCTTATTGGATAAGGTAATGTCAATGATGAGTCAAACAATCCATTCATTATGGTGTTGGGGATATGAATTATATAAAGAAGATTATGTAATAATTTTTGTACCAATTAAAATGTACATTATAATTAATTTTGCATTATGGAGTGGAAATAGTCTCATTTTATCACAAATTCATCAATGGAGTGAAAGATATTCATTGTGTATAGCTTATGGAAAAAAACTCCCCTCATGGAATAAAGTTTGGGTTTATAGTTCACCCCAAATAAACTAGTATATACTACATATATGATTCCTTGGACATGAAAGTTATAGATTCTAAGAAATATGTATTACTTGTGTGTAAACACGTCCTCAAGGGGTATAGTGGGAAAAATAATATCGTAGATTAATTTGATGTTGAAGATACAAATGAGTTTTTATAGAAAAAAATATATGTTCCCATGTAGAAGAAGTTAATCACTAAATAAAAATATTCAATATGGGAACATAAGAGGCTAAAGAGATATAGTATATGGTTTTGTTGTTATATAATAAGGAGACTCATTATTGGTTGATAAATATTAACTTTTATCCTTAAAAGTGGTATTGTAGAGATAAGAAGTTACAAGATGGAATGGATACATGAGTTTTAATAAATATTCCATTTATCATAACCCAGTTTGGGGTTTGATCAATCTTCTATTATATGTAGATCCTATTTGGTGGAAATATATATTTAAGAGAAATTTTTACACGGACTTTCATGTTTGTAACTATAAATCATGGAATTTATTTTAAGGTTTTTAGGAAAAATTTGAGCATATATAATTATGAAAATTTCTCTCTAGTTTCCACGATTTAATCCATTGGAATATTGCATTCCATAGTATCTTACCATGACTATGAGATTTCAATGATTGATATAAAAATAGACACATTAACTAAAATATTAAAAAACAAATATGAAACAACCTAATATGTTTTTTAATCCAAAAACTAATAAAAATTTATGCAACTTGTATAGATACATTTATGTATTAAATAAATAATCTATTTCAAAAATTATTTTGTTTGGTGAATCTTTAAAAGAATTTGATTTCATTAAAAATGAATGTGAGACATTTTTTTTATGGGCGATTTATTGGGAGTATGTTCTTTTCCTAGTTGTATATAATAATGAAGATTTCCTAATTGTAAATGAGATACTAGCCTTATTATTGGTTAATGCATTGTTTATAAACTACTTCTCTATAAAGGACATTGGAGAATAATCCCAAATTAATATGATCTCAATAATTCGTGAAAAATTAAATAGGACTCATAGACATATTCAAAACATAATCACTTTTTAGATTTTAAATAGTTTTAGTAGGAAATTATTTAAGAGGGAATTCATTCTATCGTCTCATGGTTTACATATTTACAAGGCTATGTAGCCTTATATGTAGTATGGAAGAGATATAATGAGTAATATGTTGTTGTGAACTGACCCTATTTACTAAGAGTCGGTGTATTATTACATAACATTAGCATGATCATAAGGGATAAAATCCAGAAATATCTATCAGTTTAGTAGCCTTGGAAGTACTAGATACATTTATAAATTTTACATTGCATTATAAAATGAAAAAAAACAAAAAAAAATCATTATTAACAACATTCATATCCCATAGACTATCCCTACTGGTCAGTCATACTATACTTCTTCACAACCTAGGAAAAATAAAACATATAAAGGGGTGAGTTTAGATGCTCAGTAAGGATAACAATATAGCTGAATCATTCATAAATAAGCATAAACATTTATGGAATTTTATAAGACTAAAACATAATCATTTTTTACATAAACATTAGTATAATATAGAAATGATAGAATTAAATAATTCCATTTACTATTTCATAGAGATATTCTACTAGTCAAACAATCACCTAGAATATCAATAGCCAATTTCATAATGATGTAATGAATAATGACAGACTTCATAACCACATAGTCAAGGCCTTGTGCCAGGACTAAAAAAAATATTTTTTCAAGTCCTTGTGCCAAGACACTATTTTGTCTCATTAGACCCACCGAGGCATCATGAAAATATAGTGGGCCCCAACCGTCATTTCCTAAGTCTAATACATTCCTCATATGAAAAGGTTTAAACAGAACATAAACTTTCGTATTAAAACTAGAAAAAGAAATGTAAATAATTTATCCATAATCCATGAATGGTGTAAAAATAACACTTCCAAAGTCAAACATATCAAAAAACCTTCAATAAAATATGGATGTTTTGTATCATAATAAATCAGTTTCAAAGAATCTTAAAATCTATCAAAGTATGTTGACATAGATGAAAAAAAAATTGATAGAAATATCTATGTATATATTGAAATAATGTATAAATAATTTAATTATAAAAGAAAACATATATTTTTAAAATATTCTTATATTCTTGAAAGGGAAGCTTCGACGATGTTATAACAGCACAAAATAGCTTCACCCACCGTATAAGTTAAAAAACATTCTTTTTCTTAATTTCGTCGAAAAGTTCATAAAGTACCTTGTTTGGAAAATGACGAAAAGAGTCCTTTAAAAAAAATATATGTTCTAATAATGGTATAAATTAATTTAACCCATAGTATAGTAAATAGTAAAAATGTTTTGAATTACATTTTTAAGAAAGCACGGATGTGGATGATAAATAGGTCCCAGTAGATAATTACATAAAAACAACCTCGGATAATAATGATATTGTGAAATTAACACTTTCCATGTACATTTCATTGGTAAAGGGTACATTAAACTTTTATATAATAGTTAAATAATTGTTATTAAATTATAAAAGAACTATATACATAAATATGATATCATATATGATCTTTAAATATTGCTTTGTTAATGATATTTCAGTAGTATCATCGTTTCGGATTTTAAATGATCTATTTTCCATTATATGATTTGTTATGTATGTAATGATTGTTGTGGATAGGATGTATCATATTCATACTCTTATTGATATTAATTCTTTAAAAATTGTTTTTAATCATTAAATTAAAATTAGTCTTGAATAGATATGATGGGGAATGAATCTCGTCACGTTCGTGGAGACGGTAATCCCGTACGTATACTTGAGCAAACATATCATTCATTTGATATTAAAATCATATATAATTGGATTTTATATCATATATATAGAATAATAATCAAGTTATGTTTATTATTTACTTAATTTATACTCATTACTGTACCCATCCAAATGATGATGTATTTGAATAACAAATTACAACACGATGTGGAGACAGTAATCCCTACGTACGCACGTATGGTGACTTTTTCATGTATAGGATGGATAGAATAAGGAATATGGTTGTAATGTTTTTATAAAAATTTCAAAATATATATAAGATACTATAGTTTTTATTTTATAATGGAAACAATATAGAAAGAGGAAGTGGAAGAAGAAAAGAACTTTGAAAGATGTGATGAAATATTTACCTCTTCTTTGGGTTCTTCTTTTTGATTTGATAAAAAGGGTACCATTGGATGGATTTATGACTAAATTAATGCCTATAGGATGAAATAAGGAAATATTAGAGGGTATTTGGGTTGGTTTTGGCCGATCCAAAGGGCCTTGAAGGTGTAAATTATAGAGAAGGGGAAGTGTCCTTTTATAAGATGCGTGAGGGGTAACTTAGAAAAGGATTGAAATATTATTTTTTAATAAAGTCATATTCAGTTTATAATGGATCCAAAATTATTCATTTTAAGAATAAGGTGGGTATGGGTCAGATACCACTCAACCAATAGGGTTTATACAGGTTTGGGTCACTATATTAACCTTTTATTTTAGATTTAACTCATAGTTAATTAGATTTACATTTACCATGTCTCATTGTATTTTTATATTATATGGTTAATAAATATACTATAAACCTCCAATAAAACCTAAATTTGATAATAAATTACATATATAATAATATTTAATCCATTTACATTATCCATAGATTTTTAGAAATAGAATAACCATTAATAATATATTATTTGTTTTAAAATCTCTTTTATGTCAATTTTGACAATATTTTCTATTTTGTTATTGTTAAATTCATAACTTTATTATTACTTAAAAAAATTCTTTAATCAACCCTAACATGTAATATTAACCTATAAAATTAGTTTAATTCATTATAAGTCCCAAATTAGATTTATTTTGATATTTATAATATCATTGATTTTTAATCTTTCATTAATAGTGTAATTACTACACCATCATTATTTTATAAATAAATTTAATTATTTAATGTCTAGAAATTATAAATAAAATAAAATTATGTATTAAATCTTTTTATCTTTTTAAATAATATTTATAGATGAATTTATCTTATGTATAACCTTGTATTAAAAATGTTTTATTTTTTAATCATTGATTTCAACTCTTTTAACTCTTTAATAAATTAAATAACAATAAATGTCCTAATCTAGTCCATGTGGACCTAAAGGATCATATTTTATTCCTAAGGTTGTTTTGGGCTGAATTACACGTATCAAATAGAATAAGACATGTGTTAGGGTAATTATGATATCATTTTTACCCTTAATTACTCTATTAACTTTTAATCATGGTAAATAAAAGTAAATACTTATTATTCACAAAAAAATTATTGTCATCTTATTGAAACAAATTTTTCTTACTGATATTAACTGTGTCTTTTTGATTTTTGAAATTCAACTCATAGAAGTGGTAAAAGTACGTTTTAGACAAATTTGCAAATTCTCCTAGGAGGTGGGTAAAATACGGTAAAAAGATAAATAAAATTTTTATATATTTGAAGTCATTATAAAATGAATCCAACTAATTACATTGAACTTATATAAGTATTATGTTTCAATTTTTACATAAAATAAATTTAAATAAAATAAATAATTATTTAATCAAAAAGTCGGTTTTAAACAATAACTAAGTGTTTTTCACTATTTATCAAAAATTGAAAGTTTTTAGAAAATTAAAAAAAAAATCACCATTAGCTAATTCTGATATTCCAAAATCAAAAATGATGTCCATTTGGAAAGATAAAATTTATAAAATTTCAAAAAATTATGTATTAATATTAATAACGACGTGTTGGATTGGTCGTGGTGTGTTAGAATCTCAAAGATGCGTACAATGATAGATATTGCATTATTCAATGGAAAACATATCTTGGAATCTTGGGGTGTAACATTATTCCCTCCATAAAATAATTTCATCCTCAAAATTTCTATAATACTACCACACAAAAAGATTCTAGTGGTTATTCATCATATGATTCTCTGGTTCGCACATTTCCTCTTCCATCTTATGGTTTTCTATAGAAATTTTACCAGAAGAGTCATCCAGTTTTTCAAAACTTGTTCTCTTGTATCAAGAATTTTAACAAGATCTTAAAAATAAGATAGGTCAGGTTATAGTTTAATTTCCCCCATAGGGGAGTACATGCATTGGGTTAGGAATTTATTATCTCAACAGTGATATATGGAACACATCGTGAACATTGGAGAGACTTGCCATCATTTTCAAATGGTAAGCTACATCCCCAATTCATTATATAATTTTGAAAAGTCTGATTTACATGGGACTCAATTTACACTTCTTACTTAATCCTATAACTCCCTTCCAGGGAGATACCTTCATGAAAAAATGATCTCCTACCTGAAATTCCAAATCCATCGTTTGGTTATCGGCATAGCTCTTCTACCTACATTGTGCTGCTTTGATGTGGGTTTGGATAACCTACACCTTTTCCATTATATCCTCAACATGTTCTGGGCCTATGAGTTTTTATTCACTAACAACATCCCAATATGTTGGTGTGCGACATCTCTTTCCACATAACGCTTCATATGGTGCAATCTGAATACTTGAATGGTAGCTATTGTTATAGGAAGATTATACTATATTTAAATATTGATCCCACATACTTGAAAATTAATGTTTGAAAGATCTCAACATGTCTTCTAAGGTATGAATAGTGCATTCTGATTGTCCATCAATTTGTGGGTGGTAGGCAGTGCTCAAACGAAGTTTAGTATCCAGGGATTTCTGAATACTTTTCGAGAATCTTGATGTAAAATGGGGATCACATTCAAAAACAATTGACAAGGGTACTCCATGAATTCTTGTAACTTCATTGATATATAGTTTTTTTATATGTTCAAGTGTTAAATCTTCTCTTATAGAAAGAAAATGTACTGACTCGGTAAGACGATCAACAATGATCCATATCAAATCATTCCCTCTAGGAGTCTCTTGTAGCCCCATGAAAATGTCCATCATAATATTATCACATTTCCACTCAGGTATGGGAAGCTGTTCCATGACTCCTCCAGGATATTACCTTCCAGCTTTCACTTGTTGACAAACCAAACATCATGACACAAAATCAGCAATCTCCCTCTTCATTTTGTCCTACCAAAAATGTACCTTCAAATATCTATACATCTTAGTGCTACAAAGGTGTATAGTGAAACTGGAGCTATGTGCATCATCCAACAGTTCCCTTTTTAGTTCAGGTAAATCAGGAACACAATGTATCTTCCATAATTTCAAAATAAAATCTCTATATATGAAGTCACTAAATCTACCATCATTCACAGCATTAATTTTCTTTTGAAACTCCTCATTATTAGTATGAGAACATTTTATCCTTTATAGTAAACATGGTTTGGAATCCATTTGAAAAATAATTGATGTTTGACCTTCCATGATTATTCTTATATTCATTTTCACTAGATCCATGAAAATAGGATTCCTTTCATCTCTAATATAGTTCAAGACTCCATGATCCTTTCTTCTCAAAGCATCTGCCACCTTATTTTCCTTCCCCAAGTGGTAGTGTATTGTGCAATCATAATTATTGAGTAGTTAAAGCCATCACCTTTTCCTCATGTTGAGTTATTTTTATGTGATAATATACTTCAGACTCTTGTGATCAGTATAAATATCACATTTTTCACCATATAGATAGTGTCTCCATATTTTCATAGAAAATACTACATCTTCTATCTCAAGATCATGAGTAGGATTGTTTTTCTCATGAATTTATAGCTACCATGATGCATAGGCAATAACTCTATAATTCTTCATAAGGACAGAACCAAATCTTGTCTTTGAAGCATTACTATAAATAACAAATACATCATTCACCAATGGTAGACTCAAGATAGGATCATTGACTAATACCCTCTTCAATTCATCAAACTATTCTTCACAAACTTTTTTCCAAACAAATTTATCCCCTTTATGTGTTAGCATGGTTAATGGGTTAGCCAACCATGCAAAATTCAGGATGAAACATCCCATAATACCCTGTTAAACCAATAAAACTACATAGCTTAGTTATACTTGTCATTTCTTTCCATTCATGGATTACCATTGTCTTTGAAGGATCAATAGAGATTCAATCCATAGAGACAATATGGCCAAGAAAATAACTCTGTTGAAGCATGAATTCACACTTGCTAAATTTCCCATATAATTTATTTCTTCTAAGAGTCTTTCAAATAATGCTTAATTGATTTTCATGATCTTCATAGATTTTATAGTATACAAATATATCATCAATAAATACCACTAAAAAGTCATCAAGATATTCCTTGAAAACTCCAATCATTATATCCATGATGATAGAGGGTGTATAAGTCAACCCAAAAGGCATTACTATAAACTCATAATGCCCAAACCTGGTTGAAAAATAATATTTTCACAATGTCTTCCTTCTTCAAACACAATTGATGATATCCAGATCAAAGATCAATCATTGATAAATATTGAGCTCCATGAAATTGGTCGGATAAATCATCAATGCGAGGTAGGGGATACTTGTTCGTCATTGTTATAGCATTGATCTCCCTGTAGTCAATGCAAAACCTCGTAGATCTGTCTTTATTCATAACAAAGAGGACAGAGTCTCCCCATAGAGAAATGCTATGGATAATAAATCACTAATTACACAATTCCTATAGTTATTCCTTTAGTTCCACTAATTCCATAGTGGCCATTCTATAAGGGGTCTTCGATATGGGCCTTGAACCAGAAATAAATCATTGAGAAACTATATTTCTCATTATGGTGGATGCCCTTGTAAATCTTCAGGAAACACATCAACATATTCTTGCACAATATGTGCATCCTCTCTTTGAACATTCTTTTCCCCACCCAAAGTTATTTTATTATCTTCCTCCCTAATAATTGAATTTAGTTGATCTTCTGGGGGTAGATCTAGATAAGAATTAGGTGGTGACATTTCTACTATAATGATAATGTACTCCTTATCATCATCGAGAATTGTAACATATTTATTATTACAATACATTTTTTCATCATGGTCCAAAATCCAATCCATACAAAGGATTATATAAAATTCAATCATGGGTATGAAGATGAGATCCGCAGAAAAAGAACGTTTATATTTCCCAATGAGAATTTATTCCCAAATTTTTTTTTTTCAATGATACTTCCCTTAGGTTTTTTGACTAACAACATACTTGTTAAGTCAAATATAAAATATCTAATTTTCATAGAAAACTGGGAAAATATGAAACAATATGATGATCTTGAATCAAAAAAAAAGCATTTGGTAAACTTGAGGAAACTATTAAATTTCCTGCCACCACGTCTATCATAGCTTCAACATTAGTAGTAGTGATAGCATAATCTTGGCCTTGATCCCTTGGCCTTTTCTGAGTTATTTTTCCTTAGAAATTAGGAAATTAATTTTCTTAATGCCCCCTTTCTCTACAATTTTAGCATTCAACATTTACAAACCTCTTTCTTCCCTTTGCAATCACGAGCTTGGTGGCCTTTTCGTCTACACTTTTAAGAGACTCTCATTCCCTTCATGTAAGTACTGTGGTGTTTCTTCCCACATTTACCACATGATGGATATTCAAAATTTCCATTCTTCACCTTATTTCCATTTCCATAATGTTTAGTAGATCTCTTATTCTATTTCTTTTCATTAAAGTCGTAATACATAGAGAATAATTTTTCTGTCTTGACTGCACATGAGACAATATATCTGTACGACGAGAAGGATTGTGAGACTAATTATTAAAAAAGAAACGTTTTTAACCCAAAAAAATGATCAATCTTACTTCATGGGTAATATATATAATTTGCAGTATGCCTTTCTATATTTGAAAAGTTAGGCTTATATTTTGTGACATTATCATCCTCCTTTTGTCTCATACTCAAAAGGTGCCTTTCAATATCATCTCGATGGTCATGAGGAAAATATTTTTCTTAGAAAATCCCTTTAAACTCCCTCTATTAATTATTTGATACTTAATCATCTTCCTTTGTGTTTCGATTCAACAACCACTATTGATCTGCATCTCCTGTGAGGCGATAAACTGTTATGAAAACTATTTCCCTTTCTTTACCCCCCAAATCTTGAAATATTTCCTCTAAAGAACTTATCCATTGCATAGCTACTAATGTATTTGTACCCCCATTGAATGTTGGTGGTTGTTACATCATGAATCGGTCTAACATTGATGCTCCACGTTGTGGTTCAGGGTGCTCCATATGGGTAAGGTTATAATTCATTACCTGGGTGAGTTGTCCCAGTATGGTGATAAGCTAATCATAACCAGTTGCATCACTAGCTCCACTATAATTAACTTGAGTAGGAGGGAAATCCCTACAAGGATTATTTGTATTTTAACTGTATTCATTCCTTCCACAGGGATCCATTTCTAAATAACGGAAAACACTAGATTGGTTTATGAAGCCTAATACATAATTCCAAACATTTAAACATTTAACATAATTTGAAATGTTTATGGATATAATCCATAATCCTAATAATGTTTTCTTTGAAAATTATATACTCATAAACCATTCATAATGGTATGTAAAGAAAATTATAATTATCTTAAGCATATCCACTGGGAGTGTCATTACCAAGAGTGCAGCATGACCCGTTCTGGTTCACCAGTTCTCGTTTGAGTCTCGCTCAAAGCAGTGTTTTCAGGTTTCACCCCTAGGTACATCTGTTCTAGATCCACCTCTACTTGCTCGTATCCAGATAGATATGTATCTCTTGAAACCTCAAAAAATCTCTGCGATAACAAAATTATAGTAAGTTCTTGTACACTAATCCTCAAATTCTATCATAGGGTAATGTGATCTAATCAGAGATTTTCTAAATCTAGATTACACTATTTGTATTAAACTTCCTCTGATACCAACTGTAACACCCAGACCCCAATTTCCCAGAGTCGGTGCATTATTACATAAAATTATTATGATCACAAGTGATTAAATCTCGAAAGACCGATCAGTTTAGTTTCGTTATAAGTACTACATACATTAATAAATTTAACATTAAATTATAAAATTAAAAACAAAAACAACATTTCCTTCATTAAAATCATTCATATCCCATATAATATCCCTAAAATTTAGTCATAATATATTTATTCGTATCCTGGGAAAAATAAAACATTAAATTGGGTGAGCTCAGATGCTCATTAGGGATAACAATATAGCGAAAACTATTATAAATAAGCATATACATTTAAGGCAATATATAAGACTAAAAAAACCTTTTAGATTTAAACCTCATTATATTTTGACAAATTTAAAATCAAATAATCCCATTTACTAATTCAGATTGATATTCTACTTGTCAAGAAATCACAGGGAATATCAATAGCCACTTTCATAATGATAGATTGCATAATTCCAAAATTCATTGGCACATAGTTAAGGCCATGTTCCGAGAATACAAATAAAATTTTGTCATGGCCTACTTCCAAGACACTAGTCGGTCTTATAAGACCTACTGATGCATCGAAGAGCTATAGCGGGCTCCACCCTTCACTTACTATGTCAATATATTCCTCGTGTGAAATGTTTTAAACATAACAAAAACTTTCTTATCAAAACTAGCATAAAAATATCAATACATTATCCGTAAACCATGAATGTTTTAAAAATAACACATACATAGTAAAAAATATCACAAAAACATCAATATAATATGGAAGTTTTGTATCACAATAAATCAACATTAAACAATCTTAAAATCCATCAAAGGATGTTGACATAAATAAAATCCAAACTTTTTGATAGAAACATCTCTTTATATTTTGAAATAACATAGATGTCAGGTAATTATAAAAGAAAACATTTATATTGATATTATTCCTATAATATTCTACGGGATGCTTTGACGATGTTATAATGGCAGAAAAGAGCTGCGCCTGCCGAATATGTTAAAAAACTTTCTTATAATAATTTTGTCGAAAAGTTCATAAAGTACCTAGTTTGAAAATGACGGAAAGATTCCTTTCAAAACATATATGGTCAAATAAGGGTATAAATTACTTTAACCCATATTATACTAAATAGTAAAAATGTTTTGAATTACATTTTAAAGAAAATGCAGATGTGGATGATAAAGAGGTCCTAGTAGATACTTACATAAAAACAACCTCAGATAATAAATAGATTATGAAATTTACCCTAAACTTGTACTTTTCTATGGTCAATGGTACGTTAACATCACGTATAAAAGTTAAAAAAAATTATTAAATTATAAAATAAGAATTTACATAAATATGATATCATATATGATCTTTTAATATTGCATTTTTAATGATATTTATGTAGTTTCATCTTTTTCGGGTGTAAACTGATTTGTTTTCCTTTATTGGATTTGTTACATAAGTAATGTTTGTTATGGATTGGATGTATATTATTTATATTCAGAATTATATTAAGTCTTTCAACATTTTTTAATCATCAAATGAAAATTAATCTTGAATGGATATAATAGGGAATGAATCTCATCATGTTCGTGGAGACCGTAATCTTTATGTACGCACGAGCGTCAATATCATTATTTTGATATTAAAATCATATATAATTGGTTTCTATATCATATATAAAAAATAATTAATATGTTATATTGATTATTTAAATAATTTATACTCATTATTATAACCTTCCAAATGATTAAGTATTTTAATAACAAACTTCACCACGACGTGGAGACGGTAATCCGTACGTATGCATGTATGGTGACTTTTTCATTTATAGGATGGATTGAATAATTAATATGGTTTTAACATTTTTATAATAATAGCTTATTATATAGAATACACTGGATTTATTATTTTATAATGGAAACAATAATGAATGGGGATGTGGAAGAAGAAAAGAACTTGAAAGAGGTGATGAAATATTTACCTCTTCTTCGGGTTCTTCCTTTTGATTTGATCAAAAGGGCTCAATAGGATGGCTTTATGGATAAATAAATGCCTCTAGGATGAAGTTAGGAATGTTTAGAGGGTATTGGGGTAGGTTTTGGCTGATCCAAATGGATTTGAAGGTGTGAATTTTAGATAAAGGGAAGTGACCTTTTATCAGAGGGGTGAGGGCCATCTTAGGAAAATATTGAAATATTATTTTATAATATAATCATATTCAGTTTATATTCGATCTAAAATGATTTATTTCAAGGCTTAGGTGATGATTTGTTAAAACCCAATCTACCAGTAAGTTTTAGATAGGTTTGGTCACTATATTAACCTTATCTTTTAGATTTAACTCTTAGTTAAATAGTTTGACATTGCCATGTCTCTTTGTATTTTTTTATTATATGTTTAATAAAGTAAATATAAACATGCTATAGAATCTCCATTGGTTAGTTAATAACATATATTATATTATTTATTCCTTTTGGATGAACCTTAGATTTTTTAGGAATAGAATAACAATTAATAATATAATATTTGTTTTAAAAACACTTTTATGTCAATTTTGACACTATTTCGTATCTTTTTTGTTAAATTCATAACAGCATTATTACTTCGAAAAAAATAATTTATTCAACCCCAAAATTTCATATTACCCTAAAAAATTTGCCTAATTTACCAAAATTATTAAATTATATTTATTTGGATATTTATAATATCATTTATTTTAATCTTTCATTATTAAGGTAATTACTGCATCATTAGTGTCATAAATGAATTTTACTATTTAATGTCTAAAAATTATAACGAAATAACATTATTTAGGAAATATTTCTTGATTTATAATGCATTTTTAGAGTATAATTTATCTTATGTATAACACTATATTAAAAATGGTTTAGTTATTAAACTTTGATTTTAACTCTTTTAACTTTTCTTTAAATAAAATAATAATAAATGTTCTAATCTAATCCAAGTGGACCTAAAAGATCATATATTATTACTAAGGTTGTTTTTGGTATAATTACACTTATGCAATAGAATTAGAACATGTGTTACGGTAATTATGATACCATTTTTACCCTAAATTACCCTCTTTACTTTTAACTGTTGTAAATAAAAGAAAAAGGTTATTATTCACCAAAAATTATTTTCATCTTATTGAACCAAATTTTACTTTCTTATATTAACTGTGTCTCTTGGGTTTTTGAAATTCAATGCACAGAAGTGGTAAAATTATGTTTTATACAAATTTTCAAATTCTCCTAGGTGGTGGGTAAAAGACTGTAAAAAGTTCAATAAAATTTTTATATATTTAAACTCATTATAAAATGACATCAATTAATTACATTAAACATATATACGTTTAATGTATATTTTTTTACATAAAATAAATTTAAATAAAATGAATAATTATTTAAATAAAATATTCAGTTTTAAACAATAACTCTGTGTTTTTCACTATTCATCAATAATTTAATGTTTTCAAAAAAATACCAAAAATTCACCCTAAGCTAATTTCGATATTTCAATTCCAAAAATTAATTCAATTTTGAAAGATAAAATTTATAAAATTTCAAAAATTGGGTATTAATATTCATAATGGCTAGTTTGATTGGTCTTGGTGTGTTAGAATCTCGAAGTTGCATACAATGCCAGATATTCCATTATTAAAAGGGTAACATACCGTTGAAGATTGGGGTGTCAAAGATTACATATACATATGTGATAGGATCTATCATGTAGTTCATGTCATATATGCAGATTAATGATTTCTATGATTTGATAATGGTAGGAAAATATCAAGATAATCAATTTGAACAACATTGGACTATTATTAATATTATCCTTATGTATAACAAGTGAACTAGGGATACATTCTTGGTGTAAGGAATATATGAAGAACTAGTCCTCATGTGTAATATAGATTATTTTTTTGATATATCACAATGATCAGATGTCAGTTTTTGGATATATCTTTTTTCTCAATGGAGGTGTAGAGTTATTAAATAGTTTAATGTAGTTATTTTTCATTAATTATAATGTGTATTCTGAGAAATTTGGGGATTATAATGTATCCAAGGAATAAATTTAGATTTATTATTTTCTGAAGAGCTTGATGTATTTCCTAGTAGTCAAGAACCTAACACAATTTACTATTATAAAATTATAGTTGTAGATCCTTCTAAAGATTCAAGATCTCATCAATGAAAAAAAGAATATATATAGGAAGTTTCATCTCATGATTTATTTTTCACAATTATTTGAAGTTATAATGATTAGAGTATCCATTTAAAAAAACATGGTAAACACCTTGAATAAGTAATTATCTTAACAGAGGCATGAGTATCATATAACAAATAGTAGAGAGAAGGTTATTTACAATTTTCTCTAGTGTAAGTGGGATTTAATTACAGTTGTTTCTTTATAAATAACATCAATGTTATTAATGATAAAATGTATTCATTTTCTTGAATACTAATAATTTTTCTTGTCATATTATAATTATTCATACGCATGACATATTATGTGATAATTTCTTAAAAATATATGTCACACTAGAAATTCATAGCTGTTTCTTAGTGTGATGAGATCCAAAAATTCTGTGATAGTATTATATATTAAATTTTATATTGACGGATGATATTGGATAATGGGACACAAATGATATAGTATAATAGTGGTAGAACACACATAGGATATTGAGACACCTTCTCATATTGTCGTCCCTTGGTTATATAGAAGAAAGTAGGTTATGAGAACATACCAGTTAGTAGGAAATATATACTTTATGTTTTTATGGATGTTCCAATATATGGACAAGTGTATTATACTTTACACATTAATATTATCAATAATGAATATCATATGATGTGTACTTTTTTGTATTGTGGGAAACTATGATGTCATATTATCATAGTGAAGTAGGATAAGTTGGGTATGCCACTAGAGATATTGCATTAATTGATAATGAATGTAAGGATTTACCTTCTCTGTATATTATCTTAAAATGATATATTATTAACTTTTATGGAAATTTAACTTCTTAGATTAATCTACATCCATGGTGTTCAATGGAAATATTCATTTCTAGAAATTCAAAGAATGTGATTCTAAGAATACTTTTTCTGATAATATTATGAATCCTACATGATTATATATATTGTGAAAAATGGATTTCATTACATAGAATTTGCCCATAATAATTTTTAATTCATTTCAATATTAAATTCTTTTTTATGGGTTCCTTGATGTGTTACTAGATTCGTTCCATAAACATTAGGTGGTTCTGCCTACGACACTAAGAAAATTTCCAAAGGCTCACACACTATATTTATTTGTGATATTGATTGAACTTATTTTTTAATTTAACAACTTTTATAAAATATTATTCCATCAATTTTGTTTAATAATTATTTGGGATGGCTGATCACCCAGATTTAGTCACAAGTTTTTCAAATGTATAATTGAGTTAAATATAAATAATAAATATTTATCTGGATGGTTCCTCAAATAAAAAATATATTGAATTTATCAATGAATAATTTTTGTGATAATTATTTATTAAATAAATATTTAATATTCAATGTTATGTAAATATAAGTGACATGTGGACATAGTTTAATAGTCTAATTGGAAATGATATAAATGGTATTTTTTTATTATTAGGGGATACACATGTAAAGTTGATAATAATAATATTATTATTAATAAATGGGGTTCGATAATAATTATTTAATTATAAAGGGTATTTTCTTCATGTTTCCAACCCTAAAACTACTATATTAATTATTTATTTTTATCACATTCTATTAACACACTTTGTGTCCACAAAAGAACCAGAGATGCGATATCAATCCGTAGTGAGAGTTATAGATATATAATGTAATATCTTCTCATATTCTACAATGATATCGATATAACACAATAAGTTCTGCGTCCTCATTGAATAATTCTACTATGATAAGCCATAAATGATGAAAATGATTGGGATGGATCGTGAAATCACCCAATGAGTCCATCGAGACATTCATTGTTTGTAGATCAAATTTTGAAAATATCTATAGGTATTTTGTACTTGGATCCTATAGAACAATAATTTTAGGATGAGATCAGTTCAATCATATCATCTATAAAGAGTGATTAAATTGATCAGGTAATTCTATATTTTATCATGAATTAATTATAATTTACACGTGGAAATCCCCCTCTTATGGTTATAACATTTTTTGAGGTCATGTAATATATATATTTCATTGGTCATGAAATTATTCATCAGGGGAATTATTTTTTAATATATAAATTAACTCTAAAAATATATATTTTTCATGCTATAAAATTGCTTACACTATGCCAAAAACGTATAAATTGTGTTTCCAAAAAAACATGCAACTAGAATAACACTTCAGTCAATTGAAATGTAAAGAAAAAAATTATTTTTATTATTATAACCCATTTATTAAAAGGAAATAATGTATATAAAATTAATGGGATAGTAAATCAACCAAACTCTATAAAAAGAAACTTAGTTTATATAATATAACATGTCTCAAAGAATCATAAGTAAGAGAAATCAAACATAATCCTTAATTATCTATATGATAAAATTTACTCTAACGTAATATATATAAGAATTAACTCTCAAAATCACTCATCTAGCATTAATTTTCATATCTATATCTTTTACAAACATCATTTAGCAGTATACTCTAAATATATATTCGTTAGTTGTTATTATTTTCTTATATCAGGTGTAAGTAATTCTTATCATTTTTAACTATTTAAAAATGTGTAGGTATTCATTATTGCTACCAATGTTCACAATCCAAAGATTATTAAAGGTAATATAAGATATGTTCCATGATATATATAATATTATAATTTCATTCCATGTTATTATTTGTTTCAATCTATGAAGATGAGATCAATGATGAGAGTGTTTTACATATTCCTAATGAATAAAAGTTGTTTTATTAATTAATGAGTATAATAATAATGTTAAAATTATTGGACAAAAATTTAATTTTTTTAATATTCAAATAATATTATTCAATTAATTATGTTCTCATAGTCAACCATGATATAAATTCATAACATTGTTCAGGTTGGTTGTTAAACTGACCCAAACTTGAATATACCGTGATTATTAGATGACTACGTGGTGGTTTAGTTGTAATATTATTATAAAAAAATTATAAGGATATTATCTACTGATTATTATTATAATATGATAGATTTTTATTGAATTATAATATGAAGTAATGGATGTGATAATATTATATAATATGAATAAAATTATTTTCCTCTTTGTGTGCTTGTTTTAAATGATTTAAATAATAATTATCATTTTTAGATCATATCATTGATAGGACGTATAATTTGTAAAACCAAAATAGTAGTGATATATTAAAAATCACTTTTATTCAATAAATATTTTCTTTGGACCATCAATTAATGTCGGTAATTAAGAGTGGCATAAACGTTTACATTGTATTGGTAGTCCATGTGTACTCATGGATGATGATTTTTTTCCTAGAATGCGGGAAATTAGTATTATGGATTACCATTTAAAAATATTAAATATCATTTAAATATCAGAAATATATATATTAAATTTCCTTTTTGTTCTATATATGATATTTTGTGAAGGAAAAATAACTTTTTTCTTCATGAAGCCGGTAGTCCACACATACATAAGAATCAAGTGATCATTTTTCTTAAGGGATGGTGTGAAACAATGTTCTTGGATATTGTCATAGAAAATTAACATTAATTATATAACAAATAATTATTTTATTACATAGATATTCTAAAATTAAAATAATAATTTTGAAAATGAAATAAATGAATTTATGGAAGAATGATTACTCATGTTGAGAACATTGAGTTTTCCTTTGGGAATTCTATTAATATGAGGGATCAGGAAAATCTCTTATGACTATAAGAAAAAAATATGGGTTACGATTATAGAGGAAAATTTAATTGAATGGTTTCATGGGGAAACATAATTTTAGGAGTGGTATTGAAGGGGTGTTGAGTGGATCCGTTTATAAGTGACAAGGTATAAAATAAATACCTATAAATTTTTATTAATTGGAAGTAACCCTCATGGAATGTGGATCCAAGATTTAGAAATAATAGATTGAAGAAGATATAAGGATTATAATTGTATTTCAAAAACATTGTAAAAAAAGTTTTTAACATTTTTTAGACTCTTTTCACTTTATTCGATCCTTTTAACCAAAACTTGATTTTACCTGTGTACTAAATAATTATCTCTGTAATTTATTCTTTATGCATAAAAATAAAATTCGCCACATTATAGAATTTTGATCGAGTAATTCCAAATTTTATATGTATTTTATTTGATTCAATTTATAAATGTGATAAATAATAATTTTAAAATAATAAATGTATAATATATTAAATATTATTTCATGAAAAAAATCATAACTATGTTAAAAAATACAGGATATCAATTCTTAAACTATAATATATAACACTGTATTTATAATTTTACTTTTAAAAAACATTTCTTGTGTATATAAAGCTATCTCAAATTTCTATTACATTCTAAAATACTAAAAATTTCATTAAATTACGGTTTTTGAAAAGTTATTATATTTTACTATTAACATTAAGATCAATCATTTTGGAAAATTCCAAAAAATTCACCTTAATAAAATATTTCTATGAAGAATCAAAAAGAACTTTTTTCAAATTAAAATATAAATTTTACTTTTAAAAAAAATTATAAAATAGATTGATATTTTTTTAAATGGAAAAATATTATTAGGAACACAATCTATTGTTCTTTATATTTTTATCATTTAATAATTAAGATTATATAATTATTCAAGACAATATATATTTCAAAAAATTAATCAACTGTTTCTTTGGATAAAAAATAGTACTATATAAAAAGAAATTTTTTATAAAACACAATTCAACGAATAAAAGTATCTTATTAGTCATTTTTGATATACTGATTTTCTTTTAATTCATTTTAATTGTATACTTTATTTCATTTATATAATAATATTAATAAATTGGTTACCCACATTAATTCCCACAAATTCAACTTCTACGTTTAATGTATCATACATAAATATTTATATTTTTTAAGAAAATATCACATTTTCATTTATGTTATTTTTTGTGTGTGGAGAAATCTATCAAGCAAATTGATTTATTTAATGTTAACAATATATTAAAATATTTATGTTTTAATGTTCATTTTGAAGAACCGTTAAAAATGAATTGTATTTTACTATCTTAAAATGAATTGGTAAAAAATTTTATTTTTATAATAAGACATATTTATATTTGTAAAATTACATGTTATCTTTAAATTATTCATAATTTCATATAAAATATGATTAATAATAGTTCATATACAAAAAGTTCGTTGGTTAATAAAAAAAATTTCATTATATATTGTGTTTTCATTTCAAAGAAAAATTTATAAATTTAACAGTTTTATTATAGAAAACCCCTTCATATTGGATTAAACGTTTAGATATTAAATTAGGATGAATTATTTATATATTTCAATAACAGTTGACTTTTATGTTAAGGGTGTAAAATTTATTGATTCTCCTAAAACTATCAATTTTATTACTAATGTTTTTTAATTTTTTAATAATCATATATAAATTTAAAATTTCAAATAAATAATTTAAAAAAAAGTACTATATTGTATTTATAAAACCCTTGATTTTTGATTTAGAAATGTAAGTAATTTTTTACTCTAAATTATAATTTTATTTTCTTATATTCAAATGAATTTCGAATTGATTTTTGAAATTTAAACTAAAAAAATTATTTCATAATTTATATCTACGTGTTAAAATAATTTAATAATTTTATTTCATTTATAGTAATAGAATTATTTTTACATGTATTAATGTTAATTACCCCGATAATGATAAAACCATTATTTTCAAAAAAATGTTTTATTAACATTGTGAAATATTTATCTAATAGAAAAATTAATCTATTATCAAAAATGAAACCAATATATTATTAAATATATATATTAACACATTAATATTTATTCAATAAGTATTGAACTCCAAATGATATTAGGATCACTTAATTGTAAAAACAACATTATTCTCGAAAATAGTTTCCTCTATGTGTTAATTTCTTTTAATTTAAAAGATTTTATTTTCTTATATATATATATATATTTAATTATAAAATATGAATCCAATATTTAGTTTTAAAATATCAAATGTTTTTTTATAAATGATGCCTTATATTTTGAATGAAATACAGTCTACTAAGGTAAAAACTAATTTTCAAGGTAAAAACCAAAATGGTATAATGTAAACATCATGTGGTAATGTGATTCAATCGTGATTAAAAGATATTAAAAATGGGTGGTGATGGATTTATAGAAATTATCGCACCCTAAAATCCATTATTTCTATCTTTTGTAACCACTGACCCTTAAAAATTTTCATTTTATTGTTGAAAAGTAACGGTTATTTAAAAACGTGATCTTTTATTCACTTGTCAAAGGGGATCACCACCACCCTCTCAATGTTAGAAAAAAAACTTGAAATTTTATTGAAAAATAACCCAATTTTTCCCTCCTTCAATAACCTTGGAGGAAAAAAAATTCACTAGTCACTATAAGTTATACTAAGCCCATCATTTTCATGGAGACATTCAAGAGAATGTTCAAAATACCAAAATATGTATTAATTAATCATTATCCTTATATTCTAAATATTTATCTTACAAATATTACTTATCCAAAGTAATATAATGAACATAGTTTTATTGATAAACTTATTTTTTATTATATTAATGGAACTACGATTATATTATTTTTCATTTTAATTGAGGAAAAAATAATATGTTGATCTTGCATTTGTGTGGATTATCACCTCTACGTGGAGGCATGCTTCATTTTCCTTTCACCAACAAACATGGATGAAATTAAATATATATATATATATATATAAATTTGTGTATATTAAATTATAAATATTATATAAGGATAGTATTTGGACATCCTATAAGTGATTTTAATAATAAATAGTCATAGTATAATTAACAACCAAAAATGAACATATTAGAGTACCTTTCCTAATTTGAGTTCATTTTATCAAAAACCTGTATGTATATATATATATTATATTAATTTAATAATTTATAATGTAATACCCTAAAAATATATAGATTATGATGTTATTCTATAATAAATTTAATTCAGAGGGAATTAATAGATGACGAGATGGGAGGAGAGACGGGAGGCGAACGGAGCGACGGCGCGGGATGGCGTCTGCTAGGGTTTTCTACCGAGATGGCGATTCCGCACTTCCTTGGATTCAATCACCTCGACATGCGAACGGTGGGGAAGGATCCGGCTCCGAGTGGTATTTCCTCCACGCCGAGTTCCGATTTCAGAAAACCAGCGCTGAGTTCTGATGTCAGAAAACCAGTGGCTTCCTCTCGTGATCTGCTCGCGTCGGTTGGTGGTGTGGTCTCCTCCAGCGAGCAACGGCCTTCTGGGAAGGATGCGGACCCGAGCAGCTTCAAAAATCTGGAGGCTTCCTCTGCTGATGTCGCATCGGCTGGTGGCCCGAAGGTCTCCTCTTGTGAGACTGCTTTGCTGAGATCGGAGGATGGTACGGCGAGGGTGGACCGGTTGAATCGCGTCGCTGCGAAACCTCCGCCCGGCAAATCCCTTAACCAGTCTGCATGGGATTCTTCGAGGTCCAAGGTAAAGGATGTTTTGAAGATTGCCTCTTCCGATGTCAATATTGGTTAGTTTCAGGAATCTATGAGGGTTCCTTCTGGTGCCGCATCATGTGGACAACATTCATTTGTTGATGTGATGATGGATTCGTTATCGGATCAGAAAAAGATTGAGAATTCCGGCATTAGAAGGATTCTCCGAAAGGGATCTTTGGCTCACGTTGAGGCGAACCCTGGTGTGATTTCTGAAAGGTTGGCATTGGGTGAGAACTCATTGATTTCTCGCATTGTTCTTCCTAAAGGTGCGCAACCCTGGAAATGTGAAGATTTATTCCGTAGAATTTCGATGTTGTGGGGCTTTGCTAGCTGGAAATGTGTCTCCCTTGGGTGGGGATTCTTTCACTGTTTGTTTCCATCGGTGGATCTCAAGATTAGGGCATGGAGTTCTGGTTCCATGTTCCTAAAACCAGGATGGCTTCATCTGCATGAATGGTCACTTGACTTTAATGTCTCGAATGCAAAAAATGTCCTCGCTCAGGTATGGGTGCGTCTTCATGGTCTTCATTGGGTTCTTTGGCATCCAGAGATCTTGCATGATATTGGAACGACAATTGGAACTCCCATCCTCCTTGACAAGGAAACAACTGATGTCAGATTTGGGCACTTCGCTAGAATGCTGGTGGAAGTTGATCTCAGATCCACTCTCATTGATACGGTAACTCTTTCTATTCCATCTGATCAAATTCAAATTGATGTTGAATATGAAAAGAAGCCTCTTTTCTGCACTAAATGCATGACTGTGGGGCACTCTTTGGAGTTGTGTCGTAAAAAAAACTCTTGTAAAGAGTGTGGGATGCGAGGACACCCCTCCAATCTCTGTCGAAAAAAGGATACTTTGAAGGAATCTTCCTCTCCAAAGCATGTCACCAAGGACAGCGACCCTCCTATGAAGGAAGTCTCTGATGTTCCGACTCCTTCAAAGGGCAAAGTGTTGATTGTTGATTCTACTCCGAAAAGATCTTATAGCGGCCCTTCTAGAGATCAGGAGGTTATCGCTTCTGATAATTTGATCCCTAACTCTCACCAGGTTGATGTTTATAATCAGGGTGATGTGCAATTACATGTTGATTATCATCATGAAATCCAGAAGCAATTTCAGATAACTTAGTTACCTGAGAAATGGGGGAACATTTCTGAAGATGAACAGGGGAGGGTGTGTACACCGATCAGGGTATCGGGCAATGGTGACAAGTCAAAGACTACAGAGAATGGAAGGGCGGAGGAACCCACTCCTGGAGTTGGGGACCTAACCCTCTGCAAAGGGGGTGCCTCTCATGTTGAGACAAAGGGAAGAGGTATGGATGCAACTACGATATCATATAGTGATATTGTCCGAGGAGAAAAGAAAAGAGGCTCTGACAATGAGGGTGTCAGATCTGCCCCTGTTTCAAGGAAACCAAGGAAGGACTACTCTGCAGTTCCAAGGACTGTGGCCACTAGGGCATCTGCCAAGAAGGAGATTGAGAAGCTATCAAAGGAGCAGATGGACAAACGGATGTTCTATAAGAAGCTTCTTAAACAATACGAGACCCAATCAGAATGTGAATTAGCTGATGCTGATGACACGATCGGGTATGGGGGTGGTGACTATGAATGTTTTGACTTGTAATCTCTCTCTCTTCCTTCTCCTGTTTCTGCACTTTTATTTTATTAATAAATTTGGTGGTCCAAGCTTGCTTGGATCGGACTTTCTGGTTTAAATTTAATTCAGATAAATAATTCAAAAGACTTACATAGAAATTGACTGAACTACCTCAAATAATCTATATAAGATAAAACTATATAAAAAATAAGTATTATATGATAATATAGAGTCATTATTAAATGAAATATAGATTATTAAGGTTCTTAATATGGTATTTATGAAACATTATTTTATAAGTCATCAATTTTGGAACATTTACATGCCATATTAGGAACAAGGTAAGGGTATCTTGTCTCAATTTTCACCCCTTTAAAAATATTCTCATTACACACAGTGTTCGGGTCTGAATGGTGCAGACACCAACCCTTCAGTATTTTTATCATGATTCAACAATATCTCAATATATTCAGTGTTTTATTCAAATATCATTATCTTTTGGCATTTTTACTCCAAATTGACAAAATATAAAGGGGTTTACACTAACCCAATTATTTTCAATTGAGTTAAAAAATTATTATTCAATTATACTTTTTTATATATGATTTATTATACCAAATGATTAAATTTAATTGTATTTACTGATTTTTTTTATTTAATTATACACTTATTCCTTATAATATTATTATCAAATAATTCTTATCTCAAATATAATATTACATGAAATGGATTTCTTGGTCTCAATTCTTATTTCTTAAGACACAATTATTTTTATGCATCAACTTAATATTATATGGTGTACATAATATCTATTTTTTATTATATTATTAATTTAATTTTTTACATAGAAATATTACATTATTTCTAGTCTCTTTTTCATTCATGGGTTTTAATTTAAATGGTACTGAAGTCATAGGGTTTTTTTATCATCCTCATTTTAAAATAAAGATATCTCAGAAGTGATAACCCATAATAGTTATTTTTATATTATTTATTTTAAATATAATAATAATTTTATTCATCGAATTTTATCCCTATAGAGATTATTTTTCTATTTACGTTAGTTTAACTTAAAATATTTATAATCGTTTAAGGAAATGAGGTTTTCAAAAATATTTGCTTAAATATAAAAGGGAATTTTTATATGATTTCATTTTATCATAAACTCCAAATATCATAGTTCTCACTATATTTATGTCAAAAATAGAAAATTATCATTTTCAGCTACATTGAAATAATTTTAAGTGTTTTTGAATAAAATCATTTTATCTTTTTCTATATAGTTCATTTTTACAAACATAATATCTTTTAAAATTTATATGTGAACATATATTTGTAATTCCATTTTCAATTGATAAAAAACATTTGTCTCTAAATTTTCATTGTTTCTAAAAAATTAATTTTTTATGGTTATATAAAATATTTCAATTAAAATTCTATGAAATCATCAAGGTTATTTTGTAATTCTAATGTTTTTTTCCAAAATTCCATGATTTCTTTCATCTAAGTTATTTTCCTTTGAAATATCTTTGGATTTGTTTTGTATATTCTTAAAATATTATCATTTGTTTTAATTCTATGGATGGATTATGAAATTAAATTTTATATCATAGTATTGATTCATCACTACTTTATTTTACATAACAAGCCACTATGTTTATTAATGAATTTCTAAATATATTCCCTTTATGAATTAATTCCAAAGGGACATCAGCCCCACTTTTATTATATGGTTTATTTATGATATTATGATGAATATTTATTATGATTAATATATATAAGTATGAATATGGGTGGGGTCATATATCACCCTGGAATTCATTGGTTTAAAATTTTATCTCATGATAAAGTCAGGCATAGACATAATGAGATTATTCCCTATGGAATATGATAATGTGTTTGCTCACATTTTCAGGTAAGGACATAAAATATTTTCTCACATACGTAGGGAATAATGAATTTTCACACAATATTTTTCTATGATTATGGTTGTGATATATCATCCATTTTTTTCATGTTATACCACCCTTATATATTTCAATAGTTTTATAGCTATGTTACTTTCCATTTTTATTCAAATTTTCTAAGATATTTCATTATTTTATATTAATCCATGACTTATTCCATCATTTATTATCTATTATTTTTTTGTTTGAATTTATATTGTATCTTGATTGTGCCCATATGATAATCATATACTTAATAATATTATTTGATTAGTTTAGCTTATTTTTACCCATACTGACCATATAGGCTCACCCATTTATGATATTTCTTTTTCAAAAGTTTATAAATAAAAGAAATACCTATGATGCGTTGAGAAGAGTGACTTTTCTTAGGAATCTTCAAGAGATTTTAAAGACTTTTTATGGATTAAGTAATTTCTTAGTGGAAAAATGACTATTATTTGAAAATTGAATGGGTTGTGATAGTTAATGATTTTCCCTCTAGAATTTTACACTTAAAAGATAATATGAAAATATGGTACTGAAAAATTTTCTTTAATTATAGTAATTGTTACGGTGATGTTCACGTGGAATCATACCATTTTTCAATGTTCTAATTAATGGTATTAAGTAATATTAGTCTAAAATTTAATAATTTTTTTAATATTGTTTTTTGGAGATGATGAATATGTTTTACTAAGTATTTTTATTATGTTTATAGTCTACAAATAAAATCAACTATTATATTTTGGAGAAATATACTATTTTAATATATATTTACATTTAATCTAAAATGATGTAATATTTATTTATGTAATTCATGGGTCGCCTAAGTTGGTGTTGGAGTAGGGTTTTTTTATTTTTTGAGATTTAGATTTGAAAACCTTAGTGAAAATAAGGGATATGTCTTAGTATAGGACAACATTTTGAAATAAGGGTAAAGTTGATATTTTTTGGTTTCCTAGTAATGAAAAACTTGATTAAAACTCCATAGGGATATTATTTTGTAATTAAAATTTTATTTTTTGTAACATTAAGATTGATATGGGGATAAACACGCAGAAAATTGATTATTAAATGATGTGATATAGGATGATCCTAATGTGAAACTAGTTGATGAGAATGTATAATAATTTATGAAGTCTTATAATTATTATCATTAGAATGCGATTTCTCACACTGAGTAACAGTGAATTATTCACACACTATTCTTTTTGGTTTTTGTAAATGGATTGAACTAGGAAGAATCATGTTAACAAAGAATGTGAAGGATAAAGAAATGAAAATCCTCATGATAAAGCAAGTAGAATGTGATATAGAATACAAAATCTGTTTATTATTCATAATAGTCTATATCTAATTATTATTATCAACATAAACCTAGTATAATTGAAAAACACCCCAAATAAGATATGTTTTACGAATAGTTATGTTATAATGACCATGGAGGGAAAAAGATTTATCATCCTATGTGTTAGGACTCTGGGAGGAAGCACCTAGAGAAATATCTTAATAGAATGAGAATATTTTTTTGTGTCAAAATTTATGGAATATAGAATCAAATTTCCAGATAAAATTGGATAGTTTTATGGAGGGAAATAATGTTCATCTTATGTTACAATATTTTTTTTAAAGTTTGTATAACTTGGTCATTATCCAAGACAATGCCTAAATCCAAGATCTAACTCTTAGACCAAGGGGATACAGAAATGATTATTCAATGAAAATCACTAAAGTGTATCATGATAAATATGTCTCATGTATATTACACTCTAGTGTTATGGATTTCATGTTGACAATTCTTAGAATGTGCCCCATTGAAAAAATATTATTATTAATTTTAGTTTAATTTTATGGGGTTTTTAGTTTTGATACGCTCCCTTTATATAGATCACATAACAAATTATAATGAAGGTAAGTTATGTTTGATATTCCAAACCAATCTATGATTAAATATCAGAATGAAGATCAACATGATCATCCATTGGAAACCACATCCATGGTATGTATCTTACTATACACAAATTAGAGGTTAATATATCAAATATTTGTTGAGAAACTCAATATTTAAAATATAATTATTATTTAGTAAAATTTTTATGTAGATTTTGAAGAGTTTACAAGTTTAACCAAAATTTTTTAGGTTGAGTTTCCCATATAACTCATACCTACTACTCTACCAAAATAAAAGACTCCATAGAAAAAAATCCCAATTGAGTTGAAATATTTCAATAATTAAATTGTATTGGTTGTACTTTTATTAAGAAAAGTTCCTGTTGATATAATTAAATGTATTATTATGTTAAATGGTTATGTAATGAATAGTCACATCCTTGGTTTTATTTTTTTGGATTTTAAATTACCATTATGAATTATGACTATTGCAAATATAGTTGTTGACAATGATCACATAATTAGTATAAATGCAATGCTTTAACAGATCCAATTTACTCAGAAAAAGAAAAAAATATCCTCATCTAGTAAAATTGCTCCATACTAAGCCCATTTTATCCAAGATTGAAAAGGGGGTGGCATCACTAGGCTTTTCGCTTTAATAAGACCAATATGAGTTTCAACATGTTAAGATTGAGCAGAACTACCTTAGAGAGAAGTAAAGTAAATAGAGATTCCCACTTTAACGATGTTATCTAAGCCTCCCTAAGAGTATTTCACCATAAAAAATCTTACCCTTTAGCCATATTCTTGTTTTATAAGGGGTTATATAATTAAAACATAGCACTATGATTTTGTACATTATTTTTCCATTGAGAATATACTTTCATTTTATTATTGTTACATTGTATGTTCTTTTACAAATAGAAATAGACTTTTTATTTAATATGAAATTAAGAAATCTATTTTGATGAATTAATGGATTTTTGAATTAAATAATATTTTAGTAAAATATTATTACTATGTTACTGTATATAAATAATCGTATAATTTTTATGAACACAATTGTAATTTTTATTACGGGTTGAAAGCTGTTTTTGACAAAACACGTGAATTTTCTACATATGATTGTTTTTATACTAAAAGTAAAAAATCTCATATTTAGAAAATTATTTAGATAAAATGAATATTATTTTTAGAATCAGGATTTTTAAATTATCCAATAGTGAATTTTCTTTATTTTTTGAGAGTGTTGAATTTTTGTGAAAAAATTAAATAATATTTTAATATATAATGTGTTTTATGACAACATAATGACCCAATTGTGATGTAATAAAAAACAATAAATGCGTTTTTCGGCCAATATATGTTTTTTCAGTAATATAATGTGATTTTATTTTTGTTTTTTATATTTTACAAAGACTTAGTAGACCCTCCAAGACATATAAAACATTTTTACTTTTTAAATTGATTTCCTTCAGAATGTGACTCACCACCACATAATCAAGGATAATATTTTAAAATGATCAGTCATTAACCATATAAAATAATTTTTTATACTCACCTCTGGAAGAAAAAATGGGAAAGAACTATGGGTTGGTTTGTGGTTTTGATTAGTTTAATGTGTGGTGTACAAAACCTAAATAATTAATAATTCCATCCCTTTTCCTATATAATCCCACCCAAGCCCCCACTTCATCTTCACTCAAATAATTTTGATCTCATACAACCTCTTCCATCCTCTCTCTATAATCCTCCCAAGCCCCCCCCCCCCACCCATATTTCCAATAATCCTCTTTCAAACCTCTCCCATGCCATTGCGATCACTCTTCCAGGTAATGGAAATCGTTTTTTTCTAATTTTCGTCCAAATTTAATTATGTTGTTATACCATTTAATTTTTAGTTAAAAATGTTGGTGTATGATATTTCACCCCACCCATACATCCCTAATTATTTTTTAACGATGAGAGACCCATTTATCTCTCATTAATTCTTCCCATGTACCCCAATTACCGTGTCGAAATTCCGCAAGGGATTTCCCTCTCATCATTCACATTCTAGGAATTATTTTATATTGTGATTATAAATTCCATTACCTATGGTGGAAAATGTATCTATATGACCCTTTTATAGTCCATTTGATTTATATATGATGAGACACCCATTTCTCTCTCATCTTCCAATTTTATGAATTCTTATCTCACGTCGTTATGGAGCTAAAATTGCACCACTATTTTCCAAGACAAAGTAATTGTTCAGTGAATACCATGTGCATTTCTCTATCAAGGGTATTCACATTTATGAACATTTAATTATTGATTATAGAGTTTCATTTATTATTTCCACATTCCATAATCATAAAAAATGATGATGTTTAATAAATCCTTGTTATATGATCCATGAGGCACACTTATTCATGAAATGAAATGATTAGGAAGGGAGAGATTGAGGGGAGGGCTTTGTATTTGGGAGAAACCATAGTCATGTTTTCCCTTTCTGGGGATGGTGGCGACCATTTCACCATCCCCCACTGGGGGGGGTCTCTCATTATCTTTTAAAGGTTATTCCCCCCACATTCTATTCCCTTCTCGAAGCTAGATATGCTCCCTCCTTTTCCCCAAATTTCAATTGCTCTGAATTTTATCCGAGTTTCTCAATGGGTGTCCAAACTATCAATTTTATTTGTATGAATTCTCAATATTCTCTATTTATATGAGGCAGACCTTAGTGATAGTTTTTTATTAGAAGCGACCTTCTGTGGATTTGTTCGATCGACATGGCTTCGACTCTTGGGGTTTGCAGGATAGGGAAACTATGGATTTGTTGGATAATAGACACGTGATGATATTTCATTCCTCATAGGAGGATCTCATCATGGCCTATTCTAGGGATCATCATCGCTATAATGGCTTTAGATTATTCCTTTTTCAGTGGTACTTCAAGTGGCATATAAAGAACGACCCACCGATTATGCCAATACTATAAACTTTTCACAATCTTCCATTAAATTTTATGAATCCATCATTTATGTGTATTTAAGGGAACCTGATTGTTAGGTGTATGTGTTAGGATAGTCAAATAGAAGATCTTTGTCATCCTATTAATCCTCGTGTCTATGCTAAACTGGATGTTTCAAAAATTACTTTTGAGTATATGTGGATATTTGTGGGAGAAAAGTACTGAGGCAAGCAACATGTGGTGAATGAAGCATGGACCGATTATTTCCCCGGTTGCAGGCACGTGGGCCACTTTTTTGAAGTCTTTATTATAGGGGGCCCGAACTACTGAGAGGAGATGAAATGGTAAATTGGAGGAGCCTGAGGTGCATGGTGAGTAAAAATACTTGGTTCAGAGACTCACTACTATGGATGTTCAAGTTGAAGGGGGGTTTCCTCAGTAGAATGCTAGTGTAGGAGAACAATCTTGTCCAGACAGTGGATAGAAATGGGGAACATGAGGAAGGGTCAGGTAGTACGAGGTAGGATATGTTTATAACTCCTACTATGATGCCTCTCATGGATTGGGTAATGAAATACTATTTGTTTTAGCAGGAGGTATCTCGAACGGGAAGTGAGGAGGCTGGGAGTAATTCAATGGTGGTGCAAGTAGAGGATAGATAGGAGAATAGATTTTGTGAGTTTATTGAGTCAGGTAGTGGTGTTATACAGGGGAATCAGAGACCTACTAGGGAGGTGGCAGTTGAAACTAGTGGTGGGAAGATTGGGGGTTCATAATCAAGCTACTGGTCCTCAAACTAGTTGGGTAGAAAATTTTAAGTGCTTATAGTGGAAGGCATGAGTTATGGCCTTGCTAATTCTTCCATGATAGATCGTGGATGCATGCATGACTGCAATGGAGATTTCCACTACCATTCTATAGGAGATTAGTCATGCCCGAAGAGGAACCAGAGTAATAAAAGGAAGAAGGGCCAGAGGGACTACTCCTCGGCACCTCTTCTTGAGACTCGTTCAGCAAGGATGGATAACCTCGATAAGGTCTACAATGAGGATGTGAACCATCAGGGACATACGGTCCATGTTGATCAAGCTTCATATGTATTTTCATGCTCAAAGGATGAAGTGGTAGAACAAGATCTGCTTCATAATGCTTATGAGGAGGAGGAAGCTAAAATTATGGGGAGGACATTATCATAAACCCTTAATGAGGAGAAATACACTTGGGTGGACAAAAAGGACCTCATTCTTTTTTGTGTATTCAACAAAGGGATGATTATCATTGAGGAGTATATATAGTCATGGGACCAACATGACTCTGCATTTGAAAATTTGCTGATGGAGGCTCCGGACTCCTAGGTGACATATATCACATGGATATTAGGTACGGAAATGGATTCTAGTAATATCATATTACTCTTTAATTACTCTGGTTTAAGTGGTGATGTTGTTCTTTGGGTTGGAATGTTTTTTGGTCATTAGCTTCTAGTTTTGTTTTTCATGTTCTTTTTTTGGGTGACACATCCATCATTTATCATATTTAATTCAGATGGGGTTTAGAGCACAAGGCCTTCAACTATTCCATCAATTTGTATTTGGATGTTGAGAGGGTATGGCTACACCATCAGTTCCAAGCACATCTTTGTGTGGGAAAGCTAGCCGAGTGGTCATGCATTAGTGGGGTTTTTTGAAATGAGGTTAATGCTGGGGTGAGGCATATTCAGTATGTGTATGGATGTTTCCTATTTTGTAATTTTTTTATTGTATGTTGTACTTTGTATTTCCCACTTTCCACTAAATGTGTTTTGATAATAAAAAATAAATTTTCAGTCAATATGATTGCACCCTTATAGAGCACCAATGAATTGGTTGAATAACAGTATCATGATACATCAAGTGAAATTAGGGTTTACTCATTCTAATTCAAGTGCAATGAAGTTTTAATCATTCTTCATGGGAAATAATCCTTGTCTCGTGCTAATATAATGATAAATTTTGTTGCCACATTTCCTTGTCATGATAATCATGTTATATCATGCCTTTATGTTCATGTTTCTCTAATCCTCTATTGATATTCCTATTTCCTAACATGTACTGTATTCTAAATGTTAATCCTTGTATAATCCCTTGCTTGTATTTATAGACCACCCTTTTCTTATGCATGTCCTCATGTTATCCCATGAAATTCTAGGTACAAATGAATATTATAGACATGTAGAAGAAGTTTTCAATAAAGATATTGTGTTTTATGTTCTAAGTTGTCGTGTAATGTTCTTAATTTCCCAATACAATAGATCTCTTGGTCCTCAAGGTTTTATTATGTGGATATTTATGTAAAAAATCTTGTTTTTGTGTGAAATAAAGAGCAGGGTTGTCATAGTTCGTTCAGAAAATAGGTTTAGTTATTTTTGCGATTAGTATTAGAAAACCCTATTAAATGCACTAGGGTTAAGAATATTTGTAATAAAAACATCCCTAAAATTTCGGGATTATTGTGTAAGTGGTTTATCAAGAAAATACATCCATTTCTAGATATTTTCAGATAGAGGCAGCTACGGCCCAGATGTATCTAGGGGTAAAAACCCAAAAAAACCACATTGAGATAAACTTGAACGAGAACTGGTGAACGTTAATGGGCCTTTCTGCACTCTTGGTAATTACTCATAGGGTATATGCTTTGGAAAATTCATAATATTATATAAACCATCATTAAGGGAATTAAAAATCCACCTAAGAATATATGTGGGGATGTAGATCATGGATAACATAGATTAAAGTCTATAAATTAATACGTAAAAGAAATAAATGTAATTTATAAGTCATCCATTTTTTTGTACAGATTACCCTTTATGTGTTACCCCAAACATTCCTTTTATTCCAGATAATGTCTAGTAATATGAGTACTAGAGCTAACAACCGATGTGAAGATCAAAATTATGACAATTCTAATTAAATGACCAATCTGATGGGAGTGATAATCACAAACATTGTCATGATACTCTCGTAGTAGAATCATGATTTAAATATAATCATGGGCAATGATGAATATTCAACCCCCTCCCCACCCAAGAAAGAACATGTTGAAATCAATAGCTTCATGGGACAAAGGAATACTGCTTTTAATGTATCATCTGATCCCTGAATCGTCAAACAATGGATCAACTCCATTGAGAATATATTCTCTATACTTAAATGATTTGAAAATGAGATGGTACTTCTAGATTTTTACTATATAGATGGTGAGGCTGATGAATGGTGGACATTTATAAAAAAATATTAAGCCTGAGCATGAGATCGAGGCATTGGAATGGAAGGATTTCAAGAAAATGTTTTTCGACAAATATTTTCCTCACACTCTATGACTTATGATATAAAGGGACTTAGTTCCCCTCAATAAATAATACTATAAATCTTTCAGAACATACAAGTAAAACTTCACAAGGCTTGAAAAAAATTCATTTGGCTTTTTCATTTCCCCCGAATGCAAGTTTGACTACTTATTTTGCAGGATAAAACCTAGCCTATGGAAATCTATAGTGATCTGTGGCTTAGAGATGTTTTATGAAATTGTCTAATGGTCCATCAAAGTAGAAATAGAGATTATAGAATCTCAGGGGTATCATGGGGATAAAAAGTGTAAGTTGCATTTTAATTCTGAAAGCCTGATATATAAATCCAATTGTGCTAATAAAATCCAGCACCCCACATTCCAAAGGATCCAAAAGAAGCACCCTAGAAATTATCTTATAGGGAAAAAGTAATGTTTTGGTGTGGAAGAGAGTGGAACCAAGCTATTAACTGTCAAAAAGAGAACCCCACTTCTTTGAATAAGGATAGGAATACTCTATTTGACCCTCAACGTGTTGTTCATTCTTCAACTGTAATGAATTGCAGAACTTTACAAACTAGTGGCCCAAGCCAGGGGTTTTCAGAGGCAACCAATAACCTCCAAGGCATCAAGGGTGAGATTTTTTCATCAATACCACTGACGTGAACCCCGAAAATGATGTGGTGGAATTTACACTAGATATTCATTCAATAATAGAAAAAATACTTTTTTATTTTGGTTATATGAATTATTTTAAATCCAAAAAGTTTAGTAGAAGTATCCCAATGCCACCACAAATCATGGATGAAAAGATGTCGGTGAGTTCAAAAAATGGGGAAATCATTGTAACCAATGAATATAACTCCTCCAATGACATAATTTGTGGAATGAACTTCCCAAAGAACCTCTCTATTCTCCCTCTTGGGTAATTTGATTCAATTCTTGGCATCGATTGGTTTTCCTTATATAGAGCCTACATAAATTTCAATGAAAGGGAAATCACACTCCATATGGGAAATCGACCCCCGAGTTTTTTCATTTTCAAGGAGGAGGGTGAATCTTCTTTAGCAACATCATCTCATGCATGTATATTACAACCCTATGATAATTCATATCTTTATTAGATGATTGAGTCTAAGGAAGAAACCATCCTTCAAGACATGCCTATTGTGAGAGAATTTGCTAAAGTGTTGCCCAAGGAATTTTCTAGTCTTCCTAATAGAAGAGATGTTGAATTCTCCATTGATCTTATACCTATGTCATTTCCAATTTCTAAGTCTTCATATAGAATGGTTATTGTTGAGAACGAGGAGAATAAGAAACAACTACAAGGGAATCTAAATAAAGGGTTTATATGCCCCAGTGTTTCTCAATGGGGTGCATCAGTCCTCTTCATCAAGAAGAAGGATGGGTAAATGGGCTTTAGGATTGATTATCGTGAGCTCAAAAAATCATGATAACGAACAAGAATCCTCTAACCCTAATTGATTACTTGTTCAATTAGCTATGTAGATAAAATACTTCCCTAAGGTAGATTTTTGGTTGGGATATTATCAAGTAAGGTTGAATAAGGTGGATATCCCCAAGACTTTTTTACGTACAAGTTATGGGCACTATGAATTCAAAGTAATGCCTTTCAAGCTCAGTAATGCTCAATAAATCATCATGAACATGATGAATATAGTATTTAGAGATTACCTTGATAAATATTTTGTATTCTTTATATATGATATTCTAATATACTCTAATACAAAAGAGGAGCATGAGTAGAATCAATGCACTGTACTAGAGACCTTGTGAAATGATAATATCTATCCAATTACAACAACAATGAGTTATAGTTGACGGAGGTATTCTTTTTGGGTCATATCATCAAAAGAAATGGGATATCTATGGATCCCTCAAAGGTAGACACAATTGAGTGATAGTTGAGTCCAACATCGGTAACAAATATCCATAGCCTCCTCGGGTTAGCTGGATATTATCCTCGATTTGTGAGAATCTTTTCTCCATTTTCCAACACTCTAACCAAGTTAACTTAGAAGGGAGTAAAGATTCATTAGAGTTATGAATGAAAAGAGAGCTTCAAGGATTTGAAAATGAGTCCTATCACTATGTCCATTCTCACACTTCCCAGAAGTTGAGAATTGTTTTTTGTATTTAGTGATGCTTCAATGAAGGGTATGGAATGTGGGTTGATGAAAAATAAAAATGTTGTTGCCTATGATTCAAGTTAATTGAATTTTCATGAGAAAAACTATCCAACACAAGATCTAGAGTTTGTTGCAGTAATATTTACGTTGAAAATTTAGTGGCATGACCTATTTCAGAATAAGATTGAAATATACACCGATCACAAAAACCACAATTATATATTCCCATGGAAAGTGTTAAAAATGTTCCAATGAAGACGGATTTAGCAGATCAAAGATTATCACTCCTCAATCCATTACCACCCTAGGAAAGCGAACAAGGTGTTGGATGCTTTAAGTAGAAAGGACCGATCAATTCATTCCTTGATTAGAATTGAAAAGGATACATTCATCTTGTATTTGATGAAGATGAACATAGAAAAAATAAATAAGGGAAGATAATCCAATCCTTTAGCTACTAATTTATCAACCATCTCTTTTGGAATGGTTAAAGGATGCTCACAAGGATGATGTGGGAAATCATAAGTATGTGGAATCTATTAGAAAAGGGAAATCCTCATTGTTCGATGTTAATGAAGAAGTAATTGTGAGATTTGGGTTGAGACTATGTGTTCCGTCAAATCCAGTGTTAAATAATGAACATTTGGATGATACACATAGTTATAATTTACCCGTTCACCTAGAAAAAAAATGATGTATTGAGAACTTTGAGAGAATTGTTGGTGGGATAACATAAATAATGAGATCACTGAGTATACATTAATGTTCTTGGTATGTCAGAAAGTGAAGGCTGAGAGGTAGAAGTCTAAGGGGATGATACAACCATTACCCATACCGTCATGGAAATGGGAGAACATCACGATGGACTTTTTCACCAAACTTCGGAAGATATCCAAAGGAAACAACTCTATATGGGTTGTTGTGGATCATCTTATAAAGACTACACACTTCATTGGAATTCGAGAGGATTTTCTCATTGTATTAAATACCATGGATATATATCAAAAAATTGGTAAGGCTGCACGGTGTACCACTATCTATTCTAATAGATTGAGATCCATAATACACCTCTATGTTCTTGAAGAGTCTTCAACATGCTATGAATTCTGAGCTAAACTTTCATAAGGATTATCATCATCAAACTGATGAAAAATCTAAACATACTATCTAAAACACTTCAGCACTTGTTGGTAGCATGCTCAACGGACTTTATACTGAAAATCGCCAATGAGGTCTATTTTTTGATGTTAGAGACATTTTATTCATCCACATTTCATTATGTGAGAGATTTATGAGATGTGGGGAGAAGGTAAATCTTAGTCGAAGGTTCATAATCCCTTTTTAGATCCTTGAATGCTTTAGATTAGTGGCTCATAAACTTGCACTTCTACCAAACCTATCTCAAGTAAATGATGTATTCTATGTATCACTCTTGAGGAAGTACATACCAGACTCATAAAATGTACTCAAACCATAGGTGGTACAATTGAAAAATGGCCTCTCCTATAAATGGAATTCAGTGAAGATCTTAGATCGTAGGAAAAAATTTCAACAAAATAAGATAATATCCCTTGACAAGGTGTTGTGGGGAAACCAAAAGTTTGAAGAAGCAACATGGGAATCAGAGGAAGTGATAAGGAAAAGTTGCCCTCATCTGTTTTAGTGTGGGGAAACAAAATTTCTATGGTGAAATTTCATAATAGAGGAATATTGAGATGACCCAATCTATAATTAATAAAAATTACTCTTGATTATAATTAAATGTATAATTATGCTAAATGTTTTTGTAGATAATATGCACATATTTGGTTTTACGTTTTCAGATTATAAAATACCTTTAAAAATTGTGATCATTACTAAAATTTCCACTAAACAATGATTACATGGTTAGTATAAATATAGGGCTTTGACAAATCCAATTTACAAAGACAAAGAAAGTGATGGCCCCATCAGGTAGATTTTCTCCACAGGAAGCCCATTTTTCAGTGCTTGGAAAGGAGGTGGCATCATTGGGATTCACTCCTGACCAAGCCCAATCCAACCATCAACATGTTAAGCTTGAGTGGAACTACCTATGAGAGAAGTGAACATTAATAGAGATTACCACCTGAACGATGTTATTTGAGCCTCCCCAAGAGTCTTTCACCATCACTCACCTTACCCTTCAGTCTTTGGTTGGTGTTATAATGGGTTATGTAAAAACACTCAAGCACTATGATTATGTAAATTAGTTTTGTATAGAGAATATACTTTCATATTATTATTATTACATTATAAATTGTTTTTAATGAAAATATAGTATTTTTAGTTAATATTCAACTAATTAATATATTTTGATGAAATAATGGATTGATGAATTAAATAATATTTTAATAAAATATTATTACTAAAATAGTAAATTTAAATGATCATATAATTTTTATGAATACATTTTTAATTTTTATTATGGTTTGAATGCTTTTTTTGAAAAAACCCATGAATTTTCGATAAATACTGTTTTTTTAAACTGAAATTCACATATTTAAAAAATTACGTAAATAAAATAATTATTATTATTTTTGAATGAAGTCATCAAAATTATCCAATAGTGAGGTTTTCATAATATTTTCAGACAATTGAATCTTTGCATAAAAATTTAATACTATTTTAATATATTATGTGTTTTATGACATCATAATGACCCAATAGTGATGTAATAAAATAAAATAAATGCGATTTTTGGCCAATATATGTTTTACCATTAAAATAACTTGATTTTAGGTTTTATTTATTTATTTTACACAGCCTTAGTGGACACTTCAATACTTATAAATCATTTTATGTTTTTAAATTGATTTTTTTGTAGCTGTGACTCACCTCCACATAATCAACACTAATATTTTAATATGTTTGGTCATTAACCTTATAAAATAATTTTTCCCACTCCCCTATAGAAACAAATGGTAAAAAATTGTTTGTTGTTTTGTGTTTTTGATTAGTTTAATGTGTGGTATCCAAAACCAAAATAATAAATAATTCCCTCCTTTTTCCTATATAAACCCTCCCAACCTCCCACTGAATCTTCACATCAAGCCTTTTGAGATTGAAAAACCTCTTCCATACTCTCTATAGAATCCTCCCAAGGGGTCCCAAGATCCAAATAAGCCTCTAGTAGGCCTCTTCAATGCCTTTGGGATCACTCTTCCATGTAAGGGATTTCATTGCTTCTCATTTTTGAACAAATTTATTTACATTTTTATTCCCTATTATTTTCAATTACAAAGGTTGGGGTATGATTTATCACCTCTACATTATTGCCCTAATTATTTTTAATTTAGGATATACCCCTTTATCTCTCATTAATTCCTTTGGTGTACAACCATTACCATCTAAAGATTATGTAAGGGATATCCCTCTCCTCATTTACATTCTTGAAATTATTTTGAATTATGACTCTAAATTCCATTACATATGTCAGGAAATTTATATATATGACCCACCTTACTGTAAATTTTATTTACATATGATGATACACCTCTTTCTCTCTCATAAACCAATTTTATGAATTCTTATTTCACATCCTTATGCTGCCGAAATTCAACCGCAATTTTCCAACAAAATTTCATTATGTAGTGAATACCATGCCCATTTTTCTATCAAGGGTATTCACATTTATGCACATGTTATTATTTATTATATTTTTTCATGTATTTATCCCACATTAATTTATCATGTAACAAATGATTGGGTTTAATTAATCAATGTTATATGATCCATTTGGCACAATTATTCATGAAACAAAATGATTAAATAGTGTAACCCCTGATAGCACTCCAACGCATTGGGAAAAGATTAGTATCAGGATACATCAAGTGAAATGAGTGTCAACTCATGATAAATAATGTGTAATGAGGTTTTACTCAAGATCCATGTGAAATTAACATTGGATAATGCTAATATCATGTTAAATATTATTTCCACATTTCCATGTGATGATAAACAAATTATATCTTGCTGTTATGTACATGTTTCTCTGATTATCTATTGACATTACTATTTCTTAACATTTAAAATATTCTTCATGTTATTCCTTGTTTAATCTCATACTGGGCTTTATAACTTATGATTTTCTTATTCATGTCCTCAGGTTATCCCATGAAAATCTAAGTATGAAGGAATATTATGGTCATGTAAAAGAAGTTTTCATTAAATATGTTGTTTTTTATGTTATAAGTTGTTATGTAATGTTCATAATTTCTCAAGAAACTGGACCTCTGTATCCTCGAAGTTGTATTAAGTTAATGTTTATGTAATAAATCATGTTTAAGTGTGAAATTAAGAGCAGGTCTGTTATATAAATCCATTATAATCAATAAAATGGATGTATACTACCTAGTGCATCACCAAGTGTATAAAACATATTTTTTTAAAGAAAGATAGTGATTCAATGTGTATTTTCATTGATTTGTGTGAGATTAATAGGATCACTACTAATAACAAGAATATTTTATAACATATTAATTTTTTATTTGATCAAATTCATAGAGCTCAAAACCTTTCAATTAATGATCTATGATCTATATATCAACAATTGAGTTCCAAGAAAGGGTATATATACAAGAAAATATTTTGTTGTGATTTACAGTACTTATGAATTAATAATAATTCCATTCGGATGTACCAATCCCCTTATTATTTTAATGCATATAATGAAAATCATTATTAGAGATTACCTTGATTATTTTGTGGCAGTATTTACAGTTTTTATTAAAATATATTATTAGTTAAAGGATGTTCTTAATGATCATTTAATGAGTTTTTTGAATGCCTCAAAGAAGTAGAAACTATATTCAAGATTTAGAATGTGTAAAAAATTTATATGTAATTTATCATTCTTAGTTCATGGGATCACAAGATAGGATATATTTTTAAATCCTACTTAGAAGGAAGTTATTGAGAAATGTCATAGACTAACCATGGTGACCAAGAGACATAGTTTTCTTACAATTTTGAGATACTATTTATTTTTTTTGATAAATTTATCATTGGAATGAAATCTAATAACTTAGTTGATGTGGAAGGGATCTTGGTTTCTTTTGGAAGAAGAATGAGAAGAAAGAATTATGGAAATAAAGAGACGTTTGTTCACTACACCTATGCTTATTGTTCCCATCAATAGAGAATAGATTTTGGTTTGTAGTGATTCATCGAAAAAGGTACTAGGATGTCTTACTTATAATAACAACATGAAATTATTTTACTCCTTATTCCAATAAAATATTTATGTTAAATATTAGTGGATACATGATTTGGTGTTGGATATGATAAGTTGGAAAAAAATAGAGGAATTATCTATATGGTGAATGGTGTGATAGATACTCTAATTTTAAAATCATGAATTATATATTAATACAGAATTTATTTCCTTGATCATTTTTGAAATTAACATTTTTTTTATAAATTATTAAAATGTATGGTAGTTATCTCTACACACAACACCGAACAATAATGATACATAATTTATTTTATGAATATTAATAAGAAAATCTTAAGAAAATAAAACTAATTTTGAAACCAATTGTAAATAAAAATTAAAATAACTTATAAATTATCACTAAATAAGAATAAGAACATTTAAATCATCAAAAAAATTTCTAGAAAAAATGATTTATTTATTTAATTTTTCGTAAAAAAAATTATTAATTATATAAATTTATCTTTTAAAAATGAATATTATATTTTAATATATAATTTAAAAATTATATTATGGTGATTTGTTTGTATTTTTATATTAACATTTATATTTTGGTGAAAAAAAATAATTTTTACTCAAACTATAACATTTATGTCTATATTGAGAAGAAAGTATCAATTTAAATGAAATTAAATATTTAAAATAAACGAAATTTTATTTAAGGAGTGATATGATTAATTTGAAAATACTATGTAAAATTTTAAAAAACTATGATTAATTTTTTAGGAATTTAATTAATATTTTCCAATAAAAATGATTTTTTCGTATTTTATTTCATTTACATATTATTTTGGTAAAATATGGTTTTATTTTAATTTTGAAAAATAATTAAATACATTTTTTATAAAATAAATAATGACTTAAAATAAATAATATTGATTTTTTTGTCAAATATATGATTTTTTCAAAAAAAAAATAAACTTTTCATAAAAAATATATACACTATATGTATAAATTTTTAAAAAAAATATAAATCATAGTATTTTTATGTGAAAAAATTATTTTAAAATTTATAATTATAATTATTAAATTATTTCATAATTTAAATATTTTTTATGTCATAAAATTCATTATTGTCCTTAACATTTAGTTACTATAGTAAAATATTAAAGTAAAAAGATAAGGGGAAAATCATAAAATCTTTAAATATGTCTCAAAAATATATGTTTGAGGGAATTAAAGACATTACACTTAAATAAATTTATTTATTTTACAACTATATATTATTTTACTTAGAATAGTGTTAATCCATTTTTTAAAAACTAAGTGGTATTTACAAAAAAAAGTTACACTTTTCTTTAGTTTTAAAATGGGATACTTACACCAATTAATGATACACCATTCCAATTAAATGAAATTCCACAAAAATACATATTTCTCTTAATAAAATCTATTATAAATTAAATAATCCTAGGTTCTAAATTAGTTTTATAAAGTCCACTCTTTCTAAGAGAGTTTCCTAGAAAAATATCAAGATATCAACGTCAGACTTTCTTTCTTCTTAGCCTTTTGGTCTTATTATTACTATAAAAAATTATATCTATAAAAATTTAAATAATAAATATTATAACAGAATATAAATATTATTATATTAATGGATAAACCGTCTATTTATTATGAAAAACAATACATTTACCGTTATTACGTGCAAAATTTGGCTTCCACAAAGAGATGTGGTTTTTTTCATCACAACATATCTTGAATGGTAACAATGATTTATTTTATGAATTAATATTATTAATATATAAAATTTATGATTTATAAAAAATAAATCATCAAATAACTTCATTCCATAACAATTTTTTTAGAAATGGAATCATTAATCTTGCTTTCATAGGGATTACTTCCTCAGAGAGTGGAAAATTAAATTTTTCCTCACCATCCTACATAGGATAGTTATAAGAATGATTTTTTTAGGAAATTAAATGATATTTATGGTATTATTAATCTTATTTAATGTTTATAATAATAATATATAACAACATATCCCTATTAATTAAATCATTATAACAAGATATCAGGTGGTAATATTTCCCACCATTGTAAACAATTTAAAAAAAAAATTATATCATAAATTAGTTAGGAATGTTATGAAATGGTAATATAAGATAGTGGAACTCATATTTTAGATATTTTAACAATTAAAAAATAGTGATATTGAAATTCTATATATTTATCATTATACAACATTTTAACCGTTAAACACATTGAAACTAGTTCGTCACAGTTTCAATTTTAACAAACCATATTCATGTATTTCACATAATTAAATGAGAGATAATAAATCATTAAAAACAATTAAGATTCTAAATTTATTAATCTAGTAATATTGAACTTTCATCCAATATTAATGAATCATCTCAATCACCATGAATCTTTTAAGAAATAATCAATTTTAAAAATCCTAACATCTCATGATGAAAATAAACATAACCAGGTATCATATTTGTGATATATGGTTTCAAATGATTTCTATAAAAGCGAATGTATTTTATTAAGTATGTGAAATTAATGATTTTTTTGTTCTTATTCTACATTATTTTAGAGCATGTTTGACTTAGGAAGATTTATTATTATGGTTATTTGTCTTTATTTTCAATTACATAAGGCATGTTAGATATTGTTATCCATTATTTATTTTAGATGCTGTATTAAATTCCCAATTAACTTCCTATATAATAAATAAAATCCATTTCATGATATCATAATTTTCATTTAATGGTAACCCTCTAATGAAATTTTGTTTCTTATGTTACCATTACCGTTAGGGTTATTGCATAATAATCTTTCTTCATTGGGCAACGATTCTTATTCATCAAATTTTTTTAGTGTATATATTAGAAATTTATTTAATTTATCATAATTTTTATTGAAATATAAATGATTTAAAAATCATTACCCTTTTATAACATAGATGGATTTTAAATTCAAATTTTTACGACGTTTATGTATTATTTTGAAAATAAATTCTCATTCGCTGTTTTATTATTGTTATTATTGAAATTCATTCATATGTATTGGTAAAATGAGATATTTTATTTCATCATGTGGTATTTTATCTATTTTTCCTAGGGATTTATATTTCTACAACATAATCCCCTTTCTAAATTATTATTACTTAAAAAATTATAATATGTGTAAGGAAATCGGTAACCTCAAACATCCAATCTATGATTTAAAATATTGTTCCTATGGAATAATTAGTTGAATTTAAAAATATCATATATTTACTATTATAAAATATTTTTCATATTTTAACTCTTGAAAAACTCACATTTTCAAATAAAATATTATTTCTTGATGAATTTCCATGTCATTACAGTGCATAATTATTAAGAAAACAAATATATCATATCCATTAACGAAAACGTGTCCTCAATTACCATGATTATTATCACATAAATGCACTTTATTATTATTTTAAATATAAATATGTATTTAACCATCTTTCCTTATTATTTTCTATAAGACATTCAAAATAAAATTTTACTCTCTCTTTTAATAAAGTACTTTTTTAACAAAACTATTTCCAAATCCTAAAAAGCATTTAAATCATTTATAAATTGAACCTTTAGTTTGGAAATCCACATTCTATTTATAATTATTTAATATATTTTAAAAGATATATTATTAAATGTTCAATTGAATTGTAATTTTTTAAAAAAACACTTCACCTTTTGAAACTCCTATGTATTTTTCATAGATCTATTATTGATGATTACTTTTATGAAGTAAAATTTTTCATGATGTCATAATTTTATTATTTTAAAAAAATTACTTATTTTTAAAGGAAAAACTATTTAACCTTCTTTTTAAATGTATGTATTATCCAAAAAAGTCACTTCACCTTTTAAAAAATGATTGTTCAAAGGGACTATAACTTCATATATAATACTAAAGGTGAATGAATTTTCTAAACCCCACTTTTAATATTTTCCTTCCATTTTTACCTTAATATCAAAATTATTATTTGTTTTTAAATTGTTTTTAAAGAGTAAACATCTAAATATTCTTAAAAAATACTCTTTTGGGAGATTGGATTTTTTTCATCAACCATTTATATTCTTGATGTCATTTTTTGGATTACCATTTTGTATGTTACAAAAAACATATTTCTTTCTATGATTTCCTTATAATGTGATGAATGGATATTTTATATTTGATCATATAAGTATTCATAATTTTTCTATGCATTCCTATATCTCCCTCAAATGCATTGGATATTGTATCATATCACACGAGATGATGATTATTTGTGAATGTGATAGAGAAAAATTTGGCCAGAAATATTTTGTGTGAATGAGATGATGAATTTTTTTCATAAATTCTTTCTATAATAATTATATACTATGAATATTTCACATGTGTTTTAGGAAAAAACTATTTTGGAAGTTTTTTTCACATGTTTCTTGTGTGAACATGCTTCTTGTAGCATTGTTCATAGATTTTTTTTCATGAGAGATATATGGGTAACTTTGTTCAAAATATTTTGAATTATTATGTTTGATCTATAATTGCTAATTTTATTATGTTTTAATGGAATGAAATATTTTTATAATCATCTGATTATTCCTAATGTATTATGTTTAATGTTTCAAAATATTTTAACATGATATATTCTTTTTCATTAAATATTACTTGTACTTTTATCATGAGTATTGATCAACTCTTATTTTTACTTAATACTTTTAATAAGACATTTATCATTTAATCAAGTTTTCTCACTCTATTTTGATCTAATACTTGATGACATGTTGATATGTTTTTCCCTTAATGAATATTTGTGCTCACTACGCCATTGTGTTTCCAATCCACTTGTTATGAATATTAGTATAATTTATTAGAATTCTTTGAAGGGGGTAAATTTTTAATCAATTTGAGAGAAATGTTCTAATGTTTTAAAAATAAGCTTCTTATATAGTGAGTTTTCATAGGAAAAACCATAAATTCTTGGTATTGTGTGTTTATTGTGAAATTTAATGTTTATCTTATGTAAATTATATTATATAAGATAAGTTTATATCACATTACATCAAATCCCAGTTTTAATTTTGGTTTTTTTTTTCCACCGGACCTGGGATTAGGGGTCTAGGGAATCTCAGCTGGTATTATAGATGGGCTAAGATATTTTTGGGGATTAGTTTTAAAATTTTAGTATTTTGATCAGAGAAAATTAGAGAAACCATAGTGAAAATTTTATGGGATATGTTTTTGTACTAGATAACATTTTAATGTTTTCGTAAAGTGGGGAATGTGTGGTTCTTATAGAAATTACAACTCTATTGGATATTGTATTAATAGTATGGATATAGAATAGATTCACCACAGGGTAATCACACCAAAAACATTTTCTTGTTTAACTAACCAATCTTTACTCTCGGGTACTATGAGTGGGACCAAGACCACACACCTTGCCAGACACTCCCATAGAATTTAATTTGATAATCGTATTATATTTTAAAAACTATATGAATGATTTAAATATATTGTAATTTTATTATGTGTTTAGTCAGAAACATATTAGAAAAATTATCATAGATGACATTGTTCAAATTAATAGAGTGATTGGTTGGATCAATTATATAATAGTTGAACAGAAATTATCGTATGATAAAATGAAGGGATCCTTAGAGAAAACAAACTAGGTTGTATTTTTTATATATTTTCATTTACAATTGTTTTGATAGACATTATCTTAACCTTTTATGTAATTGGTTCCAAATAGAATCATGAAAATAAAGATGTTAAAGGTATCTCCCTAAGCACTTCTGAAGAGGCATATTTTGGATAAATTGTTTCCTCATCTTATCATGGATAGTGTAGTGGATGTCTCAATAGATGATATATCATGAGTTTCTTTTTTAGAGCATAAATTATTCATTTAGTGATAGATAATTAAAAATAAAATTGGTTCAATTATTTAAGGTGGGGAGAACATAACACCCTGAGTTTTTAGAATATTATATATATATATTCAAAATTAATTCTATGTTAGGTAGCTTTACCCACAAAACCCTAAAAAGAAAAGAACAAAAACATATTTTATGGGTATTATTATGATGTTTAAGAACAATAAATCATATATTAAAAAAAATTGTTCATGCATTGTGAATTCATACAAAAATAGGATTATTAACAATTAACGCTTAAATAATTATTTTGTCAACTAAAGTAGTTTTCATTGTATATTTATTTCTCATTTAAAAAATAAATAAATAAATTATATTATTTTTAAATTAAATTATTTTCTTGATTCCCACATTTCAAAATTTACTTAGCTTAATATTTTTTTTATTTTTCAAAAATAATTGATTTTAGGTGAAAAATATTGTTTTTTCCAAAAACATAGCATTTATGAAATTATCAAGAGGAAATTATAAATATAAGAATTTAATTCACTAAAAATTATTTATTTATTAATATTATTAATTTAAAAAATAATATGTTAACTTTAGTAACTGTTTAGTTAACGTTTTAAGGTTCTAAGTAATATTTTCCAATAAAAAATTGTTTTTTGTTTCTTCTTTAAATTAAATATTATTTTTTTAAAATTTAATTTCCTTATAATTTTGAATGCACATAACATTTAATATTTTTTATTAAAAATCCAATTTATTACATTAATATAAATAAAATTTTTAGTTTTTTGAAGATATTTATTTTAATCATAAAAACACTCTTTTCCCTAAAATTATTTTAATACAATATATGTGTTAATTATAACACTATATTTTCTCAAACATAAAATTTTTATTGAATAAAATAATTTAAAAATATCTTATTATAGTATTGAAATTTTTTAATAAGGCTTATCTGAATTTTTTCCTTAAGTTTATTCACTAAGGATAAAAATTAGTTAGAATTAAAAAAAGATTAATGTTAAAAAATATAAGTTAAAAGGACAAAAACCACTTAATATGACTACAAAGTGAATGATTTTCAGGGTTTTAAAAATTAATTTTTGTAAAATTACATTATTCACTACATTTTATGAATTTTTCCTTGCAATGGTTTTATAATAATATTTAAAACTAAGGAGTAGTAATGGAAATTTCATTTTTCCTCCCTTATAAAACAAGATTAATTCCATAACTTCATGCTACTACCATCTCATATAATCTCATCATAAATATCGTCCATTATTTTATTCATTTATTACTCTTCCAATTTTTTAATCCTATGGTATTAATAAATTATAACAATTCGTTAATTTCCCAATATGTTTCCAAAATAAATCTCAATATCTCAATGTGATTATTTATTACTCCTTGGTCTTTTATTCTACATATTCCTCTTCAAAATATTAAAAACACCCAAATAAAAGAAAATCTATATTACTAATATACAATAAAGTTATTATTTTATTTTAGAAAATAATATTCATTATTTTCATGTGCTAAAAAAATAAAACAACATAAATTGTGCTTACGTGTGGATTTTTGCCTCCATGAAGTGATGTAGTATAGTATTCAAAAACAAATATCATGATAGGTGTAATTTATGTATTTTTCGAATGAATATGTTACATATATAATATTAATTCAAAAACTATAATTTATAATATAAATTCATTTCATCCCATTTATTTTTAAATGGAATTGTTTCTCGTGCATATATACAGATTACCACCTCTACGAACAAAAAATTAAAATATTTATCACCATCATATATGGATGTTTATAAGAATTTTTTTATGATTTTCAATGAAATTTTTTAAATTTTAATCTTATGTAAAATTATTATTATCAATATATATGACATTTCCTCACACATTAAATCATTATAACACTCTCTCATTTCAGTCGATTTTACCACCTACATGAAAAATGTTATAACATTTATGTCATAAATGATTAAGGAATTTTATATAATGGTTATATCATTTAGAAATAATGTACTTACTATTTTTTATTTAATTTATAATGGTTTTACTAATATTTAATATATTTGTTAATATACAACATTTTTATTGTTAAACACATAGAAACATGTTCGTCCTAATTTCCTTTTTTAGGTAGAATATTCTTGAATTTCATGTAATTAAATGTTACAGATATAAGCATTGAAAATTGATCATTTTATATTTAATAATCAGGTAATATTGAATTTTTTTCAAATAATTTATAATTTAACCCATCATCATAAAAGTCGTATAAAAAAATTTAAAATATCCTAACATCTAATGATGAAAATAAAATATAACTATGTAGAATATTTGTGATATATGGTAATAAATGGTTGTATAAAAGGTATTATATTTTAATAATTATATAAAATTACTTAATAATATAGTTATGTTCATTTTATATGAGGTCATAGAACATTTGACTAAGTGGGAATTAAGGTCTGGATTATTTGTCTTTATGTTCAATTCAATGAGATATGTTTGATATTCGACACCATAATTTCATTTATATGGTGAATTGGTTTTACGATTGATTTAAATTATAATGAATATATTTAATTTCATGATACCATAATGTATTTAATTGTTACACCCTTATTGTCTTTTTATTCATAATTTATGATTACAGTATTGGGTTTTTGCATATCAATTTTGTTTCATTGAGCTATGATACATATTGAGAACATTCATCCTTTTGGGGCATATATATTAGGAATGGATTTCATTTTTCATAATCATGAATTAAATATATGTTATTTAAAAATTCATCCCTCATTCTACCTTCCATTGATTTTAAATTTTAAATAATACAACATTTTAAATATTTTCTTTAGAAACTCCATTCATATTCATTGAGGTATATTTGTTCATATAGAACATATTTCATATTAGTAGGAAACATTATGCAATTTTATCTTACTATATTTTATATTATCTTTTCTCATATAGATTTTTGTTTCTACCATATAAACTCTTTTCTAAATATCACTTTCATTATGAATTATGATATTTATAAAGGATTTGGTTAACAGAGATTTCCTTTCCTGGTATCAAAATGATATTCTATGGGAATAATTATTATAATAATAATAAATTCCATGATATAATATTTCATAATACATTTCCTCTTTTAATTATTTTTAAATTTATTTTATACACTAAATTATGAATTCCCAATAAATTAATTGCCTATAAAAGATAAATATATTTTAATAAAAATTTTCAAATCCTTTATATTTTGTTATTATTCTAATTCATAGATTATTATTAACAAAAATAATTTGTTTATTATTTTTAAATCCAAAAATGTGTTTTCCAATTTTTCCAAAAAATATTTATTTCAACTTTGATAAGTAAAAATTTTATATATATTTTTATAGTTTTGGGTCATCAACAAATGTATTTGACAATGTTAACATTGTTTTCCGTCTTTTAAATATAAAGTGTTTAATCTTACACTCCAAGTTTTTATTAGAAATAAAATATTTATTTTCAATTATCTCTTATTGGCGATACTTTTGAAATAATAATTTTTAAAAAAAAATTTTTTGTACATTTTTTAAACATTTATTTCAATTTTAAGAATGCATTATTGGATATTCTTTTCAAAATGTAATATATTTAAAAAAAAATCAATTCAACATTTCGGAATCATATATAATTTTAAACACTCCAATGCTAAATGTTATCTTTAAAATTAAATATTTTTCAAAAAATATCACTTCACCTTTATATAAATGTATTTTAAAAGTAACAATAACATTATATTTTATTCCAAAGATAAAATCATTTTCGGAAAAAATCTAATTACATGTTCAATTCCATTTTTATATTAATATATAAATGATTCATTTAATGGGAAATTATTTTTCATAAATATTCCTCAAAATTTTATTCAAAAATTATATTTTTCTGTTATTGAATTATAGGCATAAAAAACTTAATTTTTGGAGGTAAATATTAATTCTACAATCTAGATAACATACAAATCCTATTTTTCTTTCCATGAGTTTTTATGATGTGATGAATGGTTATTTTTAATTTTCAACTATATATATGGATGATTGATGGTTGGTTTCTAATATATCCATATAATTCATTGGTTATGGTTTTATATCACATAAAAAGATTAATTTATCTATTAATAATCTATGGTAATCATTTTTAAAATTTTTCGTGTGTGAACATGATGCGGGGATACTTTTTCACAAGTTCATTAAGTGGACATGATTTGGGAATATTTGATTTGATGTTTTTTGTGAACATAGTGTAGGTAGCTTTGTTTAATGTCTTTTGAAAACATGACTCAAGTATCATTTTAAACATGTTTTTTGTTTGAATGAGATTTGATTATTTTTTTCATATGATTTTTTATGATTATAATTGTTACATAATTCATTATTATGTTATGTTTTATAGATATTACATAATATTATACGTATATTATTATTCAGCTGGGATTTTTTTTATTTCGTCACACTGTTTTACCTTGATATATGTTTATTAATTTTAGATTACGTGTCTTTCTCTCATGACATTTGAAAATATATTCTTATTCCTTTTTCATTTTAATAACATATTTCTCCCATGATCGTATTTTGTCATATGATTATGATCTAGCCATTTTATGACATATTGATGAGTTTTTACCTTATTTAGGTTTTTAGATCACCCCTTTCATAAGTTTATATTAACCAAGTTATGAATATGAGTATTAATTATATGAAGTCTGGAAGAGAGTCTATTGTGGCTCAATTATAGTGAAATGTCTAGATGTATTAAAAAATCAGCTTCATATGTAGTCATTTCCCTAAGATAATAAACCTTAATTTAATGGTATTTTGGGTTCATTATAATATGTTTTATTTAAATTATAGAAATTATGTAAAATAAATAAAGGGTCACCTTACTTTATATCAAATTCTAGCTATAAATTATGTGTTTTTAGCATCATACCATAGATGTTGAGTAAGTTAAACCTAATATACAGATTTTAATTTTCACTAAAGGTGATGGTTATAGTTCATTAAATATTATGAATTCTCAATATATTAGCACTGTAGGAAGGAAAACATGGTGAATTATTCTCTATGTTGAAAGTATAATTATTTATTTCCATAATTGTTGAAAGATATCCAATACATATGGATTTATAAAGGAAGAACCAAAGAAACACTGGGAAAGGGAAAGATCTGATATATCTATTATAAATTTTAATCTATCATTTTATGAGAAGGTAAAAGAGTTGTAGATGGAATATGTAGAAATATAAAATAAGATAAATATTGTTTCTGATTAACTGTGATGGGATGATAATATTTATAAACCACATATAGTTCCCTTCAATACAATAATTTAATAGAATTATAGTAGATGTATCACATTTATCATCATTCTCGAATCATCCGTGAATAAATAATATTTATTGTTATCTAACATATTATTTATAGTGGGAAAATATGAAAGTGGAAATTATAGAGTCTGTGTCTTGATTCATTATAATTATATTTTCTTAAATAAGAATGATACAAAAATTATTCACACTAAAATTCGAATAGGAAAACATCAACATAGATTTCATTTTGGAACAACATATGGCATCTAAAAGTCATAAAACCATTTTGGTTGAAGTCAGTATCCTTACAAATTCATAATATTTTATATATATCATAGAGAAATAATCCTTTAATCAATGTAAAAGGGACTGTTTTATAGAGTACCAGATTCTATTGGGTAGGATCAATAGCCAAGGTCTACCATGAATTTATATAGAAGTATTCAGTAATATAAGAATAAAATGTTGATATTTATAATTACACGTCATCCTCAGATAGATGGGAAGTCTAATAGTAACATATAAACCATGAAGGTTGTGTATAGAAAATGATATTTTTATTATAAAAGTAGTTTGGATTAACTCCTTACACGTGTCTAATTTTCATATAGAAGTAACTTTCACATAGGAATCAAGATGGTTCCATTTGAATCCCTCTAGGGAAAAAGTGATAGACTCTAACATGTTGGAATAATGTTAGGTAATGAAATCTATTGGGACCATATCTTGATAGGGAATTAGTATAGAATATTAGATCTATTCAACACCACATTAGACAATCTTTGAGTAGAAAAAAAATTTATACTGAAAATTAGTGATTGGATATAGAGTTTGGATTTAATTATAAGGTATTCATTAAAATGTATCATTGAAATAATGTTGTGAGATTTTGGATGAATGGAAACTGAGCCTTAGATATATTGGCCCCTTTTAGATTCTTGTTTAATGAGATAATGTGAAACCATATAAGAACAGTTATCTGGTCAATATACTATGGTGATGCCATATATTTGAGGAAGCTATAAGATCACATGAAGATCGGTTGTGGAAGAAATATCTTATTGTTTATTCAAATAATATATTTTCCAAGGAGGCATTCTTATTAGGGGTTAGAGAGTAAAACACCAATATTTTATAATATATATTTCTCATTAATTTGAAGGGTTTTACAACATTCATCACATGAAATATCAAGCATCAAAGAACCCTGATATAATGTTGAAATATTATATTTAAATGTTAATATTATCACATAGTTTTTGGATTGGTGGGTAGAAATTTGACAAACTTATGAAAAATATGTTTTAAATTTTTTTTGTAATGAAAATGTATGGGTTAATACTTGGTAAATATGTACCCAAATATTAATGATGTAAATAAAATGCTACCAAAATTTTCAGGAATCATATTTTCTAAATATTATATATTACTCACTATTGATAAATGATGAAATATATTGATAATTTATATAACCAAATGAATATTAATTTTTACATTGATTACTGACTGGTTAAAAATGAATATGAAACCACATAAAGGTAAAAAATGATATTTTACTGAAAACTATTTTTATAGTGTGTAATGTATTTTTTCGTAGTAAATTTAATAAATAACTATTAATAAATTATTTTGATAATTTTTAGATAATATATTAAATCCAGTATTTTAACATGAATATAATGATTGTTACTATGAATTGGATGAGATTAAAATCCTTTTACTGCCTCAAAATACATTTAAAGTATAAATTCTATTTATCTATTTTAGATGATGATATTATAAATAATTTATTAAAATAAAATGAATAGAATAATGTAGAAATTATTCCTTATTTGGAATCATTATATATAATATTATTTAATACGGTGAACATAATATTTTCAAATAAGGAATATTTACCAAGGTAAAAATCATATTATAATGTTACGGAAACAAAGGACAAATTGGTTATCAACCTCAAATATATGACTCAAAATAACCAAAAACACATTGTGTATTCAAATTGGCTGATTATATTTTTACTCTAACCTTATTATTTCAATAGTATGACAATTTTAAGCCACTTTACATGTATAATACATATATTATGTAATAAATTTTCATGAATTTACATGTTTTCCTCTAACTTATCTAATATAAAGATAACCTCCACCATTCATTTATCCAAGTAAAATGAGAACTATAGTTATGAATATACATACCAAATTACATTCACAAAACTCCTCCCCATATTTTAATGTTCTTTTTCTTACCCAAATTACATTTAAGGATTGATTGTGGTGTATGCTAAAGGAAGCTACCTGAAGAAGACCTAATTGTCTTTATCATTATATTTCATGTATAATTTTTCATTAACTTAATCTCTATACTATATAAACATATTAAAATGATATAATATGTATATTTACTATAGTAAAATTATGTTATGTTAATGTTAAAAATATTTTATATGTCCTTTATTTCTAAGGCATAATAAAAAAACACATGTGTATGTACAGTATACCTTCTCCATGAAGTGATGTATTTTATTTTTCTTCACCACTTATATTTTATGGTTATATAGATTGATAAAATGAATATATATGATTTTATAACATATTTATATTACCAAAAACATATATACCTTCATACCCTTATACCTATTGAAAATTATATCATCTCTCATGCGTAAGCATGGATTGCCACCTCCATGAAGTGATATAATGTTTTTTCTTATCATATTAATATGTATAGTAATAATGATAAATTTAGTTATATAATATATTAAATATATTATCATGGTTTCTTAATGATATATTATTATCTATGTTTCTTTGTTTCTATTTGTTTTAAAAGAAAAAATTCACTTGTGCATATGTATAAACTACCACCTCTGTAAAGTGATGTAATTCATTATTCCACAATGAATTATATGAATAGTTATAAAAGTGTATATAATGAATAGATATGATAATTTTTTTAATGATTATTTTTTTATCTGATCAAACCATGTCCATGGTGAAGGTTCCAATACCATTGAACTAAATATAGATTGGGAAACAAAACTGCAAACACCTAAATGTTGTTTTTAATGAATATTTATCAATAAATGGGTAAATGTAAATTTATAATGGAATGATATATTATAATATAAGTACAAATATGGTTTTTTATATATTTATAAAAAATGAAAATTTATTATATAAGAGTTTAATAGTGTGTGTGAAGAAATTCATAACTTGTGGAATGGAATTTCTGTTATAATATCCTTTTCTTCATTGTTATTTTTGATTCATTTTATATTAAGGAAAATTATATTTTCATTCACTCATAAATCCCATATATTTTAATATTCTCATTATATTTATAGGTATTTAATATTTTATTATCATTTTATACTTTGGTATATTAAATGAACCAAATGATGTTTTAGGGAAATTATGGCATTATATTCTTTTTTCAGTCGAGAATCTTTCTCTTCCATATCAATTTTCCTCAAATTATTTTATGGATGATTTTACCTATAATTAAAAATTTTAAAATTTCATTATAAATAATTTTTAAATTAATTAAAAATCATTATAATCAATATATTTTATGGTTTTCATTAAGAATCAATTTATAATTTTTTATGGAAGTGTGAACGAATTGTTCTCCTTTAATGTATATGACATGAATGTATTTTACCACCATTATATAATACTAATTTCATAAAGAATCCATTACATTATACTAATTATTTGTCAATGAAAGTATTTTTTTCATTTTTCATGGCATTTAATTTTTAAAAGTTACCTAAAAAAATGTGGTGTTTTCTTTTATTTTTCGAAGAGTATTTTAAATTTTCTCATAAAATATAAATTTCAACTATTTAAACAGAATTTAATGATTTTTATTCTTCAATATTAATATTATATAATGGTACCATCTTCTTTCCTTCTATGTATGGTTTATTATAATCATTTTATGATTAATTTTTCATGAAACCCATTTCTCCAACATTGGTTAGTTATTATATGAAGGAATGAAAAATGATCCTTTGATCTTGTGCTATATAAATTAATTGTTTAAAATTATGTAAGAGGTGGGTCCATTATATAAATATGATTAATTGGGTGACATTTTATTTCCTATGATCTCAATGGGTACATGTGTTCTTAAAACAATCCCAAGATTGTATATAGGTACATATAACACGATCAAGAATTTATATATATGGTCGTCCAAAGCCTACATTGTGAGGAATATCCTTGTGGTAATCCATGATATATAACATGATGAATATCTTTGTGGGTTTCCTTAAAATATGATTTAAATTTTTATTTACATGCCATATGTTTATTCCATATTCATATTCTTATGTTAATCTCCTAAGGATTATGATTTTTTGATGTTCCGTTCAATTATGAATTATTTATGATGTTTGAATAACGATTTATTACCTGACTCAGGATTTCATATTTATATCTTTTATAATTACCATTATGTACAATGACTATGTTATAATATAGTGTTGAACATTATATTTCCCCTTATGATCATTAAATCGATGTCTCCCATGTTTACCATTACTGAGTATTTGAGCTCACCCCTTATTATTTTATTATTTCACAAGGTCATTAATAAGGCTATTTAGTTTGTTGAGTCTTCTATATAAGATTAATATATGTGGGATATACTAAAAATATTTCATGAAATAACATCATTATTTATATATTCTCTCAAAAAACCAACCCATTATGGTTCTTGAGTGTGTGTTGTTGTGAGACGCATTAAGTATTAATAAAAAATGAGGTAGTATTTATGTTTGTAATACATAGGTTTCCACAGATCCTTCCCATATGAAATTTACCCTGACCCATGTGATATTAAAATGAATATCACATGTGAATGAATAGTTTCACCCATTATATTAACTTATTATCTTACTAAATCTGATTAACTATAATACTAGAGTTATATTTGATTAAATTGTTTTTTATGTGTACCCTTGCTCTAGAACATATAGATTTTCACCAAGAGAAATCTATGTGAATATTTAGAGCACTAATATGAATGAAAATATACACCATGAAATAATAATATCATGAAATTATGGGGAATATGATAATGATATATAGGAAAAAAATTATGATTACTGTAGTTGAGATTGTGTTATGAGATGATTTATGAATTTCAAGATGAAGGTGATAACATAGTAACATTTTCTTGAATATTGTCTCATTTCCATGGAAAAAAATACCACAATATTTATGAACACAAAAATTGATAATATATGTATAAGGATTTATTATTTTTTGTATGTGATGAAATTTAGAAGAGATTAACGAGGAGATATAGTGGATTTTGTCAAAGATGGTATGCTTCCACCATAGTGAGAGAATGGTAACAATAATTGTCAAAATGGGGAGAAGTTTGTTTACACATTGAAATAAGATGTGGTAGAATTACAAGGTGACCATAGAAGGAATTATTTTTTTCATATTCAAGGAATATACTATCATGGCATGGTAGCATGTATAGTTCTATTATGCTGAAAAAGTTTTTAAAGTAAATAATAATAGAATATATTTTTATGTTGTAACTAAAAACCACATGCTGTGAAAATTATTTATTTTGAAAATATAAATTTTTATATGCCCTTATCTTTAAATATTTTAATTGGGACTTCAAGGGATTAATTTTTTTGATCTTGAAATAGATTTAGTTTCTTATTTTTTTATGAATATGAGTGATTTGACTAGGGACAGATTGGATTATTATTAGGTATAATGGTTTATTATTCTATATAAATGGAGATAAATATACATGTAAGAGTTATAAACCATGAGGGATCAACAATTGATTATCATCTACCCCACTAATACCATATAATGGTATATTTTATTTTAATTTTTTGTTTTTATGTTTTCTATTATGTAATCAAGAAATCCTTTCTTGTATGTGTTTATGGAAGTCATGAATGTTTTCTAATATTAATCAATTATTTCATAGTTCTTCTATTTTTATTCGCAATTTTATGGTTTATAGTTAATTAATTATTGATGAAAAATGAAGGATTGGTGGATAAACTCAAACGATATAGTAGGATCGGTAGAAGTGGGTGTGTATGAAATGTTTTAATTTTACTTCATTGATGACAGGATATTATTCAATTATATTGAATAAAAACATAATTAATTCAACATATTAATTATTATGTCATTAAAAAATCATGTTTAATAATATGTGATATCTAACAAAGTATAAGTAATTAATTATTCAAAAGTGAGTTTGATTATTATTATTTTTCTATAAATTGGATCTCAATGTGATTTATCTATGTTCATTAACAAAATCATGAAGAGTCTATATAATAAAATATTATATATATAATTAAACCAAATATATTCAACTGTGTTTATAAAATCACAATTAAATATTTTATGAATTTTTTAGGTTCATTTTATTTGATCCATTTAAAGAAAAACCGTCTTCAAAAATTGGTTCTTATCTAATCAATCACTCTATTTTTTTTATCTCAATGACACAATAGTCTAATTAATTTTAGATTAGTATGGTTTTCAAATTAACATCCATAAAAGATTAAAAATATCAAAACCATAGTTCAATATATTTTCTATATGATTTCATGTTTCATGATAGATTAGCCTTGTGCAATCTCTTTTATTATTACATGGTATTTAGTGTTTAAGAAAAATAAAATATTAAACACTTTCCAAAACGTGGATTAAATGAATCCTAATGGGAGGAAAAATTTTCACCCACATTCCTATAATGTAATTTTATCTCTCACTTTCCCTTTATTTTGATGGTCCTCCAACACACACTCATACATTCAATAAATTAACTATTTGTGGAAGTGGAAATTTAAGAGTAAATCTATCATAAGACATTCATTTTATTATATCTAATTTTCAACATTTTTGTTCCATATTAGAAACCTAAAAAATTTCCATGTTTCCCTTATTTATCTATTTTATGTAAAATTATATGAATCAGTTAGAGATACTGGGTGGGAAACATTGGATTGGTAAACAATAAGTTCTCTCTTGATACTACCTAATGTGTAACTTTTATTTGTAAATATCTTTATATGTTCATTAGGGATATGGTTTATGAAATATTATTATGATTAAGATGAGTTTAAAGTTTAGTGTTATTAAATTTTAAATCCTTATATGTGTTGGTCATTCATTTAGTATAGTGATGATTAGTTTTAGTTGATCCTATAGTTATTTTATTGATCAAGAAATAATCTCCAAAATGGAATTAGTTTGGGTTTTCACAACACCTCAATCACACCCCCAATTGAAAAAGGTTGGAGTAAATAATATGGGTTTGATAGAACACATTAAATATTGAATTTTTACCATGTAGTTAAAATAAACATTGGGTAATTCACATCATATATTCATTATGATACTAAGGGAAAATAACCATCTTTTGACATGGAATATAGGGATCCATGATAATACCATTGAATAAAACAATTATAAACATAGATTAGGAAATACCTATTTAAACATGGAAATATAAATGTTTGAGTCCAAAAGTTCCTTTAGAATATATGAGATAAGTAAAAATAATCCAAACCATGTTATTCATCTCATCAACAAGGAAGAAAAGGCCTTAGGTTTAATTGAAATTTCATCCCATATTCCAAATTATATTCCAATATACAAAGACAACCCATATAGTATGGATCTATCTTCTGACCAAAGGATTTAAAAACTTATGATCGCGAACTAAAATACATAATTTACAAGTAAAATTTTCACTAAAACATATCCCATACCTAGATTAGGGCCTCAATGTGTCCCATATAGTCATGTGTAGGGTGTGATTATGGAAACATAGTATGTGGTCACCACCCCACACCAGCTACCAATAATAAAATAAAGTTCTTATAGGGAATAATATTTGTTAACATTTTACTTCTTCTTCAACCTCCATCAGATATTCTTAAACCCTAATTACATAATAATATAATTATATTCCATATACTATTATTTTATTATGAATATGGTAAAAAAACATTTTCAACTCCTTTTCCATTACATTGGGATAAAAATAACCATTCCTATATATGTGTTGACTATCAACTCCATGAAGCGACATGTTTCATTTTACATCAATAAATCTCATGCATACTTATAATGACATATTTAAAGTATACATATGGTATTTAGGAAATTATTATCGGTTTATAAATATAATATAACTTATATTTTCTTATATTTAGATCCATTGAAAAATGTTAACTATATTCATGTGTTTGTGTGGATTTCCACCACCATGAAGCGTTGGGATTTCTCATCACCTATTCATAGAGATAGTATATTTAGGTTTATTAAAATATGGGATATTATATTTATGATATAAAAATCATTATTTGAAGGTAAAATGATATTGACCTTATTTACCTCATTTTGGTTGAAAAATGGAAACATTACTCATGCATAGGTGTACACAACTATCATCATTGTCACATAACCTATTTCTTCCAACCTCCATTATTAGTTGGTTTTAAAAAATTTAATTAATATATAAAAATGATTAATATTTCATGAATATTATTATAGATATGTTGTAGTATTTACCTTTTTGACCATGGTCAACATATTGAAGTTGTTTTTCATCTGTGAACCAAAATTACTCAAAATGCATGATGTAGACTTAACTGATTATGTAATTAATGATAGAATTTAGATAAATGAAAAAAATGAAAAATATAGTTTAATAATAAACTAATAAACCCATTAAATGTTCTTAAATAATTATGTAATTGATATATCTATATTATACATGAGTTAAAGGACATTCATGGAATTTTTGGACTCGAGGTATGGGATTTTTCCTAATTACCCCTCATTGAGATATGTTTTAATTTAAGGAATCAAATTTCCTTTATATAGTATATGTAATACCGCTTTTATATTTTATATCATGAATACATTATAATTCATGGCATATTAATATATTTTATTTTAAATAGAACAAATTTTAAGGGGTTTTGTAACTGAATTTCCAATCATTCGACTATATCAATTCACTATTGATTATATTATATTAGTATTATGTGTGGAGTGACCAATGTTTTATTAATATATAATATCCACTTGTTTTTTGATAAAAAATTTATACACAGAATTTATCTATTTAGTTATTTAAAATTAAATGGCATGGTCTCCATAAGGGTTATCAATTTAAAAGAATCCTTCTTTATGATTCAGTTTTATTTTATGGGCATATCTTCTTATATGGTGTTTATATACTACCCCAAAATATGTTATATCATTCTCATTATCGAAATGATGATATTTAACTTTTCATTTGAAGTCATTTATTTTACAAATTATTAATCAAAAGTAACTAAAATGGTAAGGATTTGTAAGATACAATCTCATCATATTTTAGAATTATCTTTGTTTAAATATCCTTTGGGGTGTTATATGATATCATTTTATTGAAACACATATATTTTATTACCATATGGTTATTAGTGTGTTTTACATGTTTGAATTCCATTTCCTCCCATAATGATTAAATAAACAATAAGGTAGTTTATTATAAGTGATACTAATCATGTATCATCTATTAGATTGTGAATACGACATACCACTACCATCCTTCAATTATTTTCCATCTATTTTCTTGTATTATTATTTAATTATAAGATTATTTAGACTCTTGATGAGAGAGAAAAGTTTCTAAGGAAAATGACCAAACGATCGAGGATGTATATTTTTTTTAATTAATGGAGTTCGAGTATAAATTTGTAAATTGGTTTATTGGGTACTCTCCATGTTCTAAGAAATGGATGATTTTTTTATAGACTTTTTATGGAAAACTAGAGTTTGTTATTTATATAAGACAATTTTTCTCCATTTTAAACTATTAAACACTATGTAGAAATCTCCATGTAGGTGTCATGAGTTGAATACACATCATGAAGGATTACATTCTGTGTAATATATTCATGTCATATAAATTGTTTAATATATGTCTTTATAAAGACATATTGATTTTTTCAGTTTATATAGAACCCTTAGACTACATGAAGTGTAAAGAGATTACAGGGCAGATAAATTTTGTGATTTTGTAATTTAGGGTGTTTTACGGCAGATTTTCATTTATCATTTTTCATCTGACATCTCTCTTGAGCCAGAATCATTATCTAGGGATTTTGGTGACCTAATTTCATTCTCTATTTAATCATTCATCATTATATCATCAAATAGGTTGCAATACATCTCTCTTGGTAATAGATTCTGTCTTTTTATTTGTTTCGTTGATCATGGTACCACTATTGTGTTGATTTATTATAATTGTTGATCTGTGGTTCATTTTATTTGTGTTTTCATGTGATATTTCTACAGGGAACATTCCTTTTTTGATTGTTACATGTAAGTCATATGTTATTCGAGGTACTTTTTTCAATATCCTCCTATGTTTACAATTTTGTTTAGATGAGTAAATTTTGAGTTGTATAGATAGATTCTAATTCCTTCATTATCATTTTTTCATTATTACTTGTTTATAGATCCCTTTTTGGGCACGTGAAACCCTATGATTAAGGTTGGTGGTTCTATTTATATACTACATATAATGACCTATATTGTTAATTATTTTATAAATAGTTTTATAAATGAAAATGGAAAGACTATTTTTTAATTGTGTGTGTGAAATATAGGTTTCAATAAAATATGTGTTTCCCCTTATTTTGATTAAAGATGGGTATTTTAAATAATTCTGAAATGGTTTTATAAAATGTATCTAATGATTTTTTAGAATTATATGGTTTGAAAAATAGATCACATGGGATCCTTGGGTACTTAGGTGGAATGTGTCGCAATAGACCTTGTCTTTTTATTATATTAAGAGGGTTGTTCATGTGGATTTCATGTTCTCCTTAGGTTTGTTGTTTTAGGTAATTGTTAGATATTATTCGAAGGGTTCACTTTATGGGTTGTTCATTTGATTCCAATCTTTGATGCATATATATGGGGGCTTAGTGTGGAAAATTTTTTATGTTGGGAGGTACAAGTGTCCTTGTTATCTTGACCTATTGTGATCCTCATCGTAATGTTACATGTGATTCTTGTTATTTGGAATTGTATTATTTCAATTTTCATGCCAGGGATATGATGTGATATGTGATATATTCATGATTTTTATTTCTTTTGATTGTTAATGTATATAAAATTATTTGAATTTTTTAGCCAGTTTATTTTGTAAATGTGGAAAAAGAGTAAATTAAATTTCTTCAATGATTTGGATTAAAAACTACAAACTGGCTATCATTCCATTTTTTCTTTAAATATGGGATTGTTTATATTATTTTCATAAAAACTTATAATGGAAAACATATTTGGGATCATAAATATAATGTTATATCTCACGTTTCTCCCCTCTTAGTAAGCGTCCATTCCTTGTTATGTGTTTAAATGTAGGAAAAGATATGGTTCCATAGTGAGTATGAGAGGTCTTGTTTCAACTGGGTTGGGTAGATGGTGGTGAGATGGTAGAAGTTTTTCAATTCTATCACATGGAGTGTTTGTTTTCTTGTTTTGGTAGTCCTTTTTTTATAATTATCACTTGGAGATGCTTATTTTTATTCCAAGATGTTTTAGTTTCCACTTTTTACTTTTAGTTAAGGTACATATATATTATCTATTCCACTTTTACCACTATTTTATATATGTTACCTATTGTTGATCTAGGTTTGGTGAAATCATTCCCTAACTTTGTGGTTTTATTCTTGGGTTCTCGTCACTAGCCCGTTGGGATAGGGAACTCCCATCAAGTATATGAAAAACCTGGTACGTGCACCACTTTAAGAGGGTATTCGGGCATAGTTTTTCATTGTGACATCCTAGACCCAAATTCCAATTATATATAAAGATTCCTTTAGCATAGTGGTACACATGGCCTTATGCGCATCTCCCCATATGTCAGAGGCTACCGACTAGCAGTGACGGCCTAGGGTTGTCCACAGGGAGACTATGCCCTCATTACTAGAGTGTAGCACAACAGATAAATATAAACAGAGGTAAATAGTAGAACCAATATAAGTAAATAGTAGAAGTATAAAAAATAAATATATATAAAAAGATAACAATAACTATATCAATTAGAATAACTGATGATGATATATCATGTAACTATATAACGGGATAACATGGGTACAAGATAGCAGGAATAACATGTTCCCCAATGTATCATGGAAATCAAAATATTATCACAATAATCTCAAGATTTAGAAGTCTTCTATCAAGATCCATTATAAATATCAAACAATAATGTGTTTGGATCCTCATTCTTCCCATTGTAAAAAATTTCATACATGTAATCTTCCACACGTAATAATCGGTACCCAGAGAGGGTGTGAGATAAATATCAGTGGGCCACCACTAAAGTTTTCTATAACTTTCGGACCATGTAATAGTAATGTAACTGTTCCGGACCATTCATATATACTGTAAATAAGTACAATATAAATAAACAATAAAGTACCTTATTCATCCCTCAGTGGGTTTTTGAACATGAATCCATTTTATTAATTCATTATTACCAGTTTTTAAATAAGTCACATGTCAGTAACAGTAACGTTTCAATGATGTAATAAGGAAACTAGTAATGATATTTAATAATGAAGTTACAAGGTAACAACCAAGGAAATTTAGACCTCAAGGGTCTCCAACTAAGTAATTATTTTTTCGTGCCTAAGGGTAAGAGTGTAATCAAAGTAGTATATTCCAAGGCATTCCACAATGATATTCCTACCGTGTCCAAGGAGTTCATCTATGGTAAATCAAAGCTAATCAATCACTGGGCTTGATGGGATTTAACCATGGATCCTACATGTCAATGTTGGATCAAAGGGGTGTATCCATGTAATCATTTAGTACCGCATGAGGGATCATGTGGTTTCATATGGGGCATCCAAATAGAGGCAAGGTTCATTTTCAAGGTTGGTCTCAGCCTAAGAAATCTATATCCATGAATTCTGAATGGGGTCCTCAAGAGATCTAGGAATTACCTCATGAATTGAAGGAGAAATTGAGTCATTCCTCTGCTTTTTTATTAAGAAGTCATATAAATCATAATGGTCAATCCATTATCATTAATTAGTATTACAATGAAAATTGGGAATACAACCATTTATTCAAGTCAAAATTAATCAATAAGTCCATTTAGTTAATACCTTGCCTTTAATTCTTGTGACATATCAAAATATCCTAAAATAAAAAAATTTATCCTTTAAGGAATCTTAATAATCATGGTTAACTTTTGAACCTTATATCAACACATTAAGGGGTGTTAGTGATGCGCAACCTATTATTCAATTATTTCTAAAAACGGAAAGTAATATACATAGTATAATTTCCAGTTTTCATCATATATAATTTTATTAATGGAATAACTTTCTTTAGTTGGGTCAAGTGGTGACCGTACATGGTACATTCCATTATAAAATTCACAAAAAAAAAATTAATTCCTTTAATATAGAATGTATTACCATTAGAAAGTTCAATCCAAGGAACATTTGAATGGTGGCTCAAATGTGTTAATGTTCTTAAATAAAAATTATGGAATAAAATCCTACATGGAATGGAATAATTTATAGGTGTAACCTCTAAAAAATAATAAAAAATTGGAAAGGTAATAACCATGAAGTTCAAGTGATTATAAGTATTTCATAAAAATTCAATAAACAAAACCTGATGAAATCAGATGGCCCCACATGATAATTCGAATATTAGAGAACTCGAGGGGTGAGTTTTAGACCACCCAACATAGGATTATATGACTCTACTCTTTCATTATTAGCCTTTTATTTGGATGTTAGTATAGTAGATCTGAAAAAGGAGTAAAAAATCTCACACCTCGATATCTAGGTCAAGAGAAAGGGAGCGGAAGAATGGTTGAAACTGACTCGAGTACTTACCATTGCACATCCATTGTGAATAACATAAGATTGAATGCATCCTGGACGAATGGTATCACTTAATCACTAGCATAATCCTTAAAAAATATCTAATATGGGAGAGTAAGAATGTCTTTTCCACTAGAATTCAGATTCAAGAAGAAGTGGGGATTAATTAAATCATTAAGGGTAAAAGGTAAAATTATCCAATATTTAGCATGTGCATGGTTTTTTTGAACAGTTTGACAAAAAATGTAAAAACCATGCACGAGTACTTGGATAAGAGGGGCACTCGCATGGTCAAGTTGCAATGTTAGGGAAACTATGGGTCAACCATATGAGATGGCTCTACCAAAAATTTACACCATCATCATAGTTTTATCTAACCATGTACCCTTTCCACACAGTTTACTCTAACCATGTGATATGACCACTTTTTCCCAAAAATTTGGGTTCCTAGTTTGAAAAATCCCAAAACACCCTTGGGACCCTCTCTATCTCAAAAGGAATCATATTATCTCCAAAATATAGATCTATACTAAAATTTAAAGGATCCATACCTAAGTAAATATGAGATTTGTATATTCATACCTCCTTAAAAGAACTTTCCCCTGAGTTCACCTTCCACCGTAAGTGAAAAAAATATGAGAACAATTCTAGCCACATGGAAAACATGTTTACATCCCACTCATTAGTCTCATCCTGCACGTGGTCATGTTTCTATAACACCAATACTAGGGGTACATACTGACCTTATAGAGCCTTTGTGCTACGTTCAATGATGATTACTGGATGATCCTTAATGGTAGCATCAAAATCATATTCAATATCCTCAGGATAAAATTTATTATATTTGTCGGCAAGATACTAGAGAAGCTTTGAAACATGGAAGACACTTTTCAAAGAATGAAACCACTGAGGTAGCAGTGACCAATAGGCTATTGGCGCGACTCACGCCAAAATCTAAAACGGTCCAACATAATAGGGTGAAAACATTCCTTTCTTCAGAAACTATCTATACTCTAGAATAAGAGATACATGAAGGAAAACATGATCCCTGAAAATGAAATCTAAAGGTCATCTATAGAAATCAGCATATGATTTCTGTCTAGACTGGGTAGTGGTCATATCTTTTCTGATAAACTGAACATGCTCTGAAGTCTTCTATATAGGATGAGGACCAAGGATGGATTTTTCACCTTCCTATATCCAGCACATGGGTGAATGGTATGACCAACCATATAAGGCTCCAAATGATCCATATAAGTTTTTACATGAAATATTTTATTTTAGGGGAATTCAATGAGATGGATATTCTTCTCCCAAGAACTATCGATATCATGGAAACAAGTTTAGAGAGTAGTCTCTAGAACTTGTATGGTCTATTCCAATTTTCCATCGGTCTAAGGCTGAAAAGATTTTCTTTCAATTACTTTTATTCCCATGGATTTCTAAAATCCCTACCATAACATTGATGTGAATCAAGAGTTCCTATCTAAATAACTATATGAGGTACACCATGTAGTCATATGATCTCATAGTCATATAATCATCATATATCATAAACAAAGAGGATATCTCGAATAGGAATTATGTTCAAAACATTTCATAGTCAGTCAATAACTACCTATACAGCATCACTACCCCTAGAAAACTTAGGTAACCTAACTACAAATTCCATGAAAACATCTACCCATGTCCATTTTGGTACTAGAAGTATTTGTAATGAGCCTAAAGGTTTCTGGTTCTCTACCTTCACCTGATGATAGGTAGAACACATGGTGATAAACCTTGATATCTTCTATTTCATCCCAGACTATTAATACTGACATTGCATATCTTGATATATTTTGTAGATACCTCGATTAATTACCCACTAAGAAGTGTGGGACTTATACATTGGAACCCCCTATAATATCAATAGGAACCCAAAATTTCTATGAATATTCATTTTATCATCATTGTCCATAGAAATCTCTAGATGCGGGTAATATAATTGTATACTTTCATGGATAGCCAAGCCCCCAAATTTTGTTAATTGTATACCCTTCACCATCTTAAGTAGAGAAGAGGTGAATGGTAATGATGCGAGGTTATATTGCTCGTTACTATCTTGAAACTCTAAATAATTCTTCTAACATATAGTGAATAGATACCATTCATCATTGGCTTCTCAAATTTCATGTCCCTAAGTTTTCTAACTCAGCGTATCCACAACTACATTACTCTTTCCATGTATATAAGAAAGATAAAAATTAAAGTACTATATTTATTCAACCCATCTCTACTATTTGAGGATAAACTCATACTAATTAAAGATATATTTGGGGCTCTTTTGGTCCATTTTCACCACAATTAAATCTCATAATCGATAGTGTCTCCAACAATATAGGACATTGAAAACTACTACCAGCTCAAGGTCATGCATTAGGTAATTTCTCTCATAAGGCCTCAACTATTGAATCTGTGTGGAATGACTCAGTCCTCCTACATCAGAACTATTACAATTTTTATGCATGATGCATCATAGAAGATTATATAATGTCTTTCGGGATAATGAATAATTATAATAGTTGCTAAGACAAGCCTCCCATTCATCTCTTAAAAGGATTTATCCCATGATTTTGATCCCAGTAACTTAGCACCCTTCATTGTAAGACCAGTGAGTGGTGGAGAAAGGCATGATAAGTCCTTTATGAAATACCTATAATTTTTATCCATCACTGAGAAACTCCAAATATCAATGAAATCTATGGTATTCTCCTAGGAAACAACAACACTATAATTTTTTGGGTAAATATATGCTTTTTATTCTGATATTATGTGACCCATGAAGTGTAATTGTTCAATACAAAAGTGTCACATAGAAATCTTTTCATAAATTTAATGCTTTCTCATTGTACACAAAATTATCTCAAGGTTTTTTTCATGGTCTCTATGAGTATGAGAAAATGTCAAGATGTCATCCACAAAGACCACGACAAAATAATCTAGAGAGGGATATAAGACCCTATTCATTAGATCCCTAAAAATAGTAGGCATGTTTGTAACATGGAATGACCTAATAAAATACAAATAATGACGATACCTACTATAGAAAGTTTTATGAGATATGTAAGATGGCCTAACTCGCACCTGATGATAAACAAAACTAAATTCGATATTACAGAAGACCAAGACTATGAGGGCTGATTGAAGTGATAATATATATGAGGAAGTGGATAACGATTCTTTTCTATATTCTATATTAACCATATATAGTCGATACATAAATTTAAGGTTCCTCTTTGTAACGCCCCGACCCTAGTTTCCTAGAGTCGGTGCATTATTACATAACATTGGCATGATCACAAGAAAGATCAAATCTCGAAAGACCGATTGGTTTAGTAGCCTTGGAAACACTAGATATATTCATAAGTTTTACATTACATCATAAAATCAAAAACTACTACAACAACATAATGTTTCCACAGTCCACACTACAATCCCCTCATAATATCCCTGCAGGTCATTCATAACTTACATCTTCACTTCCTGGGAAAAATAAAACATAGAAAAGGGGTGAGCTCAAATGCCCAGTAAGGATAACAATATAGCGGAAACTTTCATCAATAAGAATAAACATTTAAGGCAATGTATAACTAAAACAAAAGCCTTTTAAACATGAACTTTCAACATGGTATGGCATAAGTAAAATGAAATAATGCCATTTACTTATTCACATGGATATTCTACTAATCGAATAATCACATGCAAAAATCAATAACCACTTTCATAATGTTGGAATGCATAATGCCAGACTATCATAACCACATAGCCAAGGCCTCGTGCCAAGGCTACAAATAAGATTTTGTCAAGGCCTTGTGCCAAGACACTAGATTGTCTCATGAGACCTACCGATGCATCGAGGAGCTATAGCGGGCTCCACCCGTCACTTATTAAGTCCAATGCATTCCCATATGAAAAGGTTTAAACATAACATAAACATTCGTATTAAAACTAGCATACGAAATGTCAATACTTTTACAATAAACTATGAATGGTATAAAAATAGCACATCCACAGTCAAACATATCACAAAACCTTCAATACAATATAGAAGTTTTGTATCATAATAAATCAACTTCAAATAATCTTAAAATCCATCAAAGGATGTTGACATAGATGAAATCAAAATTCTTTTTAAAGAAATATCCCCATTTATTTTGAAATCATTTAAGATCCATATAAAATAAAACATTTTCTTTGAAAATATTCTTATAAGCTTGTAAGGAAAGCTTCGACGATTTTATAACGGCGGAAAATAACCGCACCCGCCGTATAAGTTAAAAAAACATTCTTACCTCAATTCTGTCGAAAAGGTTAAAAAGAACATTGTTTTGAAAACGACGGAAAGATTCCTTTATAAACCTCTTATAAAAAGTCAAACAAGGGTATAAATGACTTTAACCCATATTCTTGTAAATAGTAAAAATGTTTTGAAATACATTTCGAAGAAACATGGATGTGGATGATAACGAGATCCCAGTAGATTATTACATATAAACAACCTCGGATAATGAAGAGATTGTGAAATAACCCTTACCTTGTACTTTTCCTTGGTTGGGGTAGGTTAACCTCCTGTATAATGGTGAAATAGTTGTTATTAAATTATACAAGAATCATATATATTAATATGATATCATATATGATCTTTTAACATTGATTTGTTAATAATATCTTAGAATTATCGTCGTTTCGGGAGTTAACTTACTCATTTTCTTTTATATGTTTTGTTACATAAGCCATGGTTGTTGTATCTTATTCATATCCAGAATGATATACAGTCCTTAAACATCATTTTTAAATCATCAAATGATAATTATACTTGAATGGATACGATGGAGAATGAATCTCATCGCGTTCGTGGAGACGGTAGTCCGTACGTACGCACGAGCGACAATATCATTCTTTTGATATTAAAATAATATATAAATGGATGGTATATCATATATACAGAATCATTAACATGTTATATTTCTTATTTACATGAGTTACACATCATTATTATACCCATCCAAATAATATTATATTGAATAACAATTACACCACGACGTGGAGACGGTAAGCCGTACGTACGCACGTATGGTGACATGTTATTCAAAGGGTGGATAGAATACTGAATATGATTGTACCATATTTATAATAACATCACAGTATATGTGAGATACTGGAGTTATTATTTCAGAATGGTAAGAACAAAGGAAGAATAAGTGGAAGAAGAAATGAACTTAGAAAAGGGTGGTGAAATCATTACCTCTTCTTCGGGTTCTTCCTTTTGATTTGATCAAAAGGGATCCTTGGGTTGGATTTCTGATCAAACTAAGGCCTCTAGGTTGTATTGAGGGATGTTGGTAGAGTATTTGGGCAGATTTTGGCCGAACCAAAAGGCTTTGAAGGTGTGAAGAAATGAGAAGGAGGAGTGCCCTTTTATAAGAGGGGTGAGGGGCACCTTTGGAAAAGCTAGAAATATTAATTTATAATAAATTCATATTCGGTTTCTAAAGGCTCCAAAGTTGACTATTCAAAGGATGAGGTGGGGATAGGTCTAAAACAACTCATCCAATAGAATTTAGACAGGTTTGGGTACTTATATTAACCTTATCTTTAATTATTAACTCTAAGTTAATTAGTTTCACTTTTACAATGTCTCTTTGTATTTTATATATTATGGTTAATAAACTTACTATATACATCCAAGCGACCCCCAAGTGGTCCATTAATGATTAACCTATCATAATATAAGTCTCTTGGCCGAACCTTAGATTTTTAGGAATTTAATATCAATTAATAATATAATATTTGTTTTAAGAACTCTTTTATGTCAATTTTGACACTATTCAATAGTTGATTTTTGTGAAACTCCTAACAGATTGATTACTTCGAACAAAGTCAATTAAATCAATCCTAATATATCATATTATCATATAAAATTAGTTTAATTCATTAAAAGTTTCATATTATAATTATTTGGGTATTTATAAGATCAATTATTTTTATTTTTCACTATTTTAGTAATTACTGCATCATCATTGTGTCATAAATAAAATAAATTATATAATGTCTAAAAATTATAAATAAAATATCATTATGTAGGAAATCGTTTTAGCTTTCTAATAAATATTTATAATCTAAAATCCAACATGTATAACCCTATGTAAAAATTTTTCTTCTAAAAGATGTAAGCTTATGCCATTTTTATTTTTATTTTAACTTTATTAATATAAAGTGTCCCTACCACATACAAGTGGCTCCAAGGGGTCCCCAAATTGACCAAAGGATGCCCATGGTCGGGTATGTGTCCACCAATAAGGTTAGGACACGTTTTAGTGTAATTTTTTATTATTATAATATTATTTTTTTAACCCTTATTTACCGGATTTACCCTTTAACCATGGTAAATAAAATATTTACCACAGTAACTATTCAAAATGTCTAAAAATAAAAGTTACCTATTTACACAATTTGAAAATCCTGATTCCAAATATGGAATCCATTTTCCTAAATTCAAAACACAGAAGTGGCAGAAATTAATTTAAAATTAATTCCCGCTGTCAAAACAAAAAGCGTGTTTTTAAGAGATAATAACTATCAAAAGATTGACACTTGTTTATGTTCGGTTTAATTGTAAAATTATGTCCAATGACCAAGATTATATTAAATGGTAAAAATATATTCTAAATATACTTTAAAACCACTCAAATTCACAATTTATCACTATTAATTATTTTGATTAAAAAAGTTGTTTTTAATTAAAATTTAGTAATTTTCACTATTCATCAAAATATGAAAGTTATCCGAAATGTACCAAAATTTCACCCTAGGCTAATTTTGATATTCCGAATCCAAAAATGAAGTCCATTTTGAAATATAGAATATATATGATTTCAAAAAGTAGGTATTACTATTCACAACAGCTAGTTTAATTAGTTGTGGTGTGTGTTAGAACTCGAGGTTGCGTACAACACACGCTATCGCATTATTCGAAGGGAAACGTACCGTAGAAGCTTGGGGTGTTACATTCTCCCCTCCTTCAAATAATTGTGTCCTCGCAATTTCTAGGGTATTAATGCATAAAAAGACTCGGGTGGTTCTTCATCATAAGTTCCTCGGGTTCCCACGTTGCCTCTTCCATCTTATGATTTCTCCACAAAACTTTTACCAGACGCGTCGTCCGGTTTCTCAGTACTTGTTCTCTTGTATCAAGAATCCTGATGGGCTTTTCGCAATAAGACAGATCGGGTTCCAGTTCTAATTCCTCATAGGTGAGTACATGCGTTGGGTCAGGCATGTATTTTCTCAACAGAGATACGTGGAACACATCGTGAACTTTGGAGAGACTTGGCGGCATTGCCAATCGGTAAGCTACAGCCCCAATTCGTTCTAGAATTTCGAAAGGTCCGATGTACCTGGGACTCAATTTACCTTTCTTACCAAAACGTATGACTCCCTTCCACGGAGATACCTTTAGGAAAACATGATCACCGACTTGAAATTCCAAATCCTTCCTTCGATTATCGGCATAGCCCTTCTGCCTACTTTGAGCTGCTTTGATGGGATTTTGGATTACCTTTACCTTTTCCATCGTTTCCTCCACCAGTTCTAGACCTACAAGTTTTCTTTCACCGACGTCATCCCAACAGGTTGGTGTACGACATCTCTTTCCGTATAACGCTTCATATGGTGCCATCTGAATACTCGAATGGAAGCTATTGTTATAGGAAAATTCTACTAGTGGTAAATATTGATCCCACATACCCTGAAAGTCAAGTGAGCAAGATCTCAACATGTCTTCTAAGGTTTGAATAGTCCGTTATGATTGTCCGTCTGTCTGAGGGTGGTAAGCAGTGCTCAAATGAAGTTCAGTATCCAGGGATTTCTGAAGACTTTTCCAAAATCTTGAAGTAAAACGGGGATCACGATCAGAAACAATCGATAGGGGTACTCCATGAAGTCTCACAACTTCATTAATATATAGTCTTGCTAGACGTTCCAGGGGTAGATCTTCTCTTATAGAAAGAAAATGTGCTGACTTGGTAAGACGATCAACAATAACCCATATTGCATCGTTCCTTCTAGGAGTCTTTGGTAGCCCCATGACAAAGTCCATTGTAATATTGTCCCATTTCCACTCCGGTATGGGAAGAGGTTGCATGACTCCTCCAGGCTGTTGCCTTCCAGCTTTCACTTGTTGACAAACCATACACCTTGACACAAAATCAGCAATCTCCCTCTTCATGTTGTCCCACCAAAAATGTTCCTTCAAATCCCTGTACATTTTGGTGCTCCCAGGGTGTATAGAGAAATTGGAACTATGAGCGTCATCCAGCAATTCCCTTTTTAGATCAGGTATATTGGGAACACAAAGTCTCTTCCCGAATTTCAAAATTCCATCTTCATACACAAAGTCTCTCAATCTCCCATCATTCACAGCTTTAATCTTCTTTTGGAATTCTTCATCATTGGTCTGAGAACTCTTAATCCTTTCTAGTAAAGATGGTTTGGCAACCATTTGAAAAAGCATTGATGTTTCACCTTCCCTGGTTATTCCCATGTCCATCTTCTCTAGATCCATGAAAATTGGATCCCTTTCAATTCTCATATTGTTCAAAACTCCATGGTCTTTTCTACTCAAAGCATCTGCCACCTTGTTTGCCTTCCCCGGGTGGTAGTGTATCGTACAATCATAATCCTTGAGTAATTCAAGCCATCTCCTTTGCCTCATGTTGAGTTCTTTTTGTGAGAAAATATACTTCAAACTCTTGTGATCAGTATAAATCTCACATTTTTCACCATAGAGGTAGTGCCTCCATATCTTCAAAGCAAAGATCACAGCTGCTAACTCAAGATCATGAGTAGGATAGTTTTGTTCATGAATTTTCAACTGTCGTGATGCATAGGCAATAACTCTATCATTCTGCATTAGGACACAGCCAAGTCCTTTCTTTGATGCATCACTATAAATAACGAACCCATCATTCCCCGATGGTAGAGTCAATATAGGAGCATTGACTAATCTTCTCTTCAGTTCTTCGAAACATTCTTCACACTCTTTTGTCCAAACAAATTTAACCCCTTTACGTGTGAGCTTCGTTAATGGGTTAGCCAATCGGGCAAAATTCTGGACGAAACATCGATAATAACCTGCCAAGCCAATAAAACTACGTACCTCAGTTATACTCGTAGGTGCTGGCCATTCTTGGATTGCCTTGGTCTTAGAAGGATCAACAGAGATTCCATCTTTAGAGACAATATGGCCAAGAAAAGAAATCTCCTGAAGCCAGAATTCACACTTGCTAAACTTTCCATATAATTCATGCCTCCTCAGAGTCTTCAAGATAATGCGCAAGTGATTTTCATGATCTTTGTAGGTTTTGGAGTATACCAAGATATCATCAATAAATACCACCACAAATTCATCGAGATACTCCTTGAAAACACTATTCATCAGATCCATGAATACAGAGGGTGCATTAGTCAATCCAAACGGCATTACAGTAAACTCGTAATGCCCATACCTGGTTCGAAATGCTGTTTTCGGAATGTCTTCCTTCTTTACACACAACTGATGGTATCCAGATCGAAGTTCAATCTTTGAAAAGTATTGAGCTCCATGCAGTTGGTCAAATAAATCATCAATACGAGGTAGGGGATACTTGTTCTTTATCGTTATAGCATTGATCTCCCTGTAGTCGATACATAACCTCATAGATCCATCTTTCTTTTTAACAAAAAGAACAGGGGCTCCCCATGGAGAAACACTAAGGCGAATAAATCCCATATTACTCAATTCCTCTAGTTGTTTCTTTAGTTCGACTAACTCTACAGTGGCCATTCTATAAGGGGTCTTCGATATAGGCCTTGATCCAGGAATCAAATCAATAGAAAACTCAACTTCTCGTTCTGGAGGATGTCCAGGTAAATCTTCCGGAAATACATCTACAAATTCTTTCACAACAGGTACACCCTCTATTTGAACATTCCTTTCCTCACCGATAGTTACTTCATTCTCTTCCTCCCCAATAATTGAATTAAGTTGAGCTACTGGGGGTGGGTCTAAATAAGAATTAGGTGGTGACGATTCTGCTCTAAAAATAAGGTGCTCCTTATCATTATCATCAAGAATCGTAACCTCTTTCTTCTTACAATAAATCTTCGCATCATAGTCCGAAAGCCAGTCCATACCGAGGATTATATCAAACTCAATCATAGGTATGACGATGAAATCAGCAGATAAAGAAAATTTATGTGCTCTAATGGGGACTGATTCACAAAACTTTGTTGCAACGATACTTCCCTTAGGAGTTTTAACTGACAACTCCCTTATTAAATCAAATTGGAAATATCTAATTTTCTTAGCAAACTGGGAAGATATGAAACAATGCGATGATCCAGAATCAAATAATGCATTTGCTAAACTTGAGGAAACCATTAAATTACCTGCCACCACGTCTTTCGGAGTTTCTACCTCAGCAGTAGTGATAGCATAAGCCTGGCCTTGATCCCTTGGCCTTTTCTGAGGTAAGTTCTCCTGACGCTTAGGACATGCATTTGCATAATGCCCCATCTCCCTGCAATTGTAGCACTGAACATTGGTAGCTTCCTTTTTCCCCTTGCAATCATGAGCTTGGTGGCCTTTTTCACCACACTTGTAACAGACTCCCATTCCCTTCAGGCAAGCACCGGGGTGTTTCTTCCCGCACTTACCACAAGATGGATATTCAACCTTTCCCTTCTTCCCCTTATTTCCATTCCTAGATTGATCAGCAGGTCTCTTCTTCTCTTGCTTTGCTTTAAAGTCATAAGACTTAGAGAATTCCTTTTCGGTCTTGATAGCACATGAGACAATGTCTTCGTACGATGAAAAGGATTGTGAGACTAATGCTCGACGGAGAAATGGTTTTAACCCATCAAAGAAACGATCAATCTTACTTCTTGGGTTGCGAATATAATCACCAGCGTACCTCGCTAACCTTGTAAAGTTAGCCTCATACTTTGTGACATTATCATCCTCCTTTTGTCTCAGACTCAGAAATTGCCTTTCCATATCTGCTCGATGGTCGCGAGGAAAGTATTTTTCTAAAAACAGATCTTTGAACTCCCTCCATTCCATGTTTGATACTTCATCATCTTCCTTCATGTTTTGAATCAATGACCACCATTGATCAGCATCTCCAGTGAGGCGGTAAACTGCCATGGTAACATTTTCCCTTTCACTACTCCCCAAAGCCTGAAATATTTTCTCTAGGGAAAATATCCATTGCTCAGCTACTAAGGGATTTGTACTTCCATTGAACGTTGGTGGTTGTTGTCTCATGAATCGATCTAACATTGATCCTCCACGCTGCGGATCAGGGTGCTCCATACGGGTAAGGTTATTATTCATAACCTGAGTAAGTTGTCCCAGTACGGTGATTAGCTGATCAGCACCAGTTGCATCACCAGCCCCACTATAATTATCTTGAGCAGGAGGGCAATCCCTACATGGAGTGCGTGCATTGATACGGTTTCCATTTCTTCCACTAGGCGCCATTTCTAAATAATGGCATAAACTAGATCAGTTTATGAATCAAAATACATAATCCCATACTTATAAAACACTTAACATAAATTGAACTATCTATGGATATAATCCATAATCATAAATATGTTTTCTTTGAGGAAGTATATACTCATAAACCCTTCATAATGATTTGTAAATAAAGTGAGAGTTATCCTAAGCATATCCCCCGGGAGTGTCGTAACCAAGAGTGCAGCAAGGCCCGTTGTCGTGCACCAGTTCCCGTTCGAGTCTAGCTCAAAGCGGTGTTTTCGGGTTTTACCCCTAGGTACATCTGTGCCAGAGCCGCCTCTACCTGCTCGTATCCAGACAGGGATGTATTGCTCGGAAAACTCACAAAGTCTCTACAATACCAAAATTCTAGGAAGTTCTTCTATACTAATCCTCAAAGTTCATCTTAGGTCTATGTGCTCTAATCAGAGTTTATCTAAATCTAGCTTCCAAGGTTTGTACTAAACTTCCTCTGATACCAACTGTAACGCCCCGACCCTAGTTTCCTAGAGTCGGTGCATTATTACATAACATTGGCATGATCACAAGAAAGATCAAATCTCGAAAGACCGATTGGTTTAGTAGCCTTGGAAACACTAGATATATTCATAAGTTTTACATTACATCATAAAATCAAAAACTACTACAACAACATAATGTTTCCACAGTCCACACTACAATCCCCTCATAATATCCCTGCAGGTCATTCATAACTTACATCTTCACTTCCTGGGAAAAATAAAACATAGAAAAGGGGTGAGCTCAAATGCCCAGTAAGGATAACAATATAGCGGAAACTTTCATCAATAAGAATAAACATTTAAGGCAATGTATAACTAAAACAAAAGCCTTTTAAACATGAACTTTCAACATGGTATGGCATAAGTAAAATGAAATAATGCCATTTACTTATTCACATGGATATTCTACTAATCGAATAATCACATGCAAAAATCAATAACCACTTTCATAATGTTGGAATGCATAATGCCAGACTATCATAACCACATAGCCAAGGCCTCGTGCCAAGGCTACAAATAAGATTTTGTCAAGGCCTTGTGCCAAGACACTAGTTTGTCTCATGAGACCTACCGATGCATCGAGGAGCTATAGCGGGCTCCACTCGTCACTTATTAAGTCCAATGCATTCCCATATGAAAAGGTTTAAACATAACATAAACATTCGTATTAAAACTAGCATACGAAATGTCAATACTTTTACAATAAACTATGAATGGTATAAAAATAGAACATCCACAGTCAAACATATCACAAAACCTTCAATACAATATAGAAGTTTTGTATCATAATAAATCAACTTCAAATAATCTTAAAATCCATCAAAGGATGTTGACATAGATGAAATCAAAATTCTTTTTAAAGAAATATCCCCATTTATTTTGAAATCATTTAAGATCCATATAAAATAAAACATTTTCTTTGAAAATATTCTTATAAGCTTGTAAGGAAAGCTTCGACGATTTTATAACGGCGGAAAATAACCGCACCCGCCGTATAAGTTAAAAAAACATTCTTACCTCAATTCTGTCGAAAAGGTTAAAAAGAACATTGTTTTGAAAACGACGGAAAGATTCCTTTATAAACCTCTTATAAAAAGTCAAACAAGGGTATAAATGACTTTAACCCATATTCTTGTAAATAGTAAAAATGTTTTGAAATACATTTCGAAGAAACATGGATGTGGATGATAACGAGATCCCAGTAGATTATTACATATAAACAACCTCGGATAATGAAGAGATTGTGAAATAACCCTTACCTTGTACTTTTCCTTGGTTGGGGTAGGTTAACCTCCTGTATAATGGTGAAATAGTTGTTATTAAATTATACAAGAATCATATATATTAATATGATATCATATATGATCTTTTAACATTGATTTGTTAATAATATCTTAGAATTATCGTCGTTTCGGGAGTTAACTTACTCATTTTCTTTTATATGTTTTGTTACATAAGCCATGGTTGTTGTATCTTATTCATATCCAGAATGATATACAGTCCTTAAACATCATTTTTAAATCATCAAATGATAATTATACTTGAATGGATACGATGGAGAATGAATCTCATCGCGTTCGTGGAGACGGTAGTCCGTACGTACGCACGAGCGACAATATCATTCTTTTGATATTAAAATAATATATAAATGGATGGTATATCATATATACAGAATCATTAACATGTTATATTTATTATTTACATGAGTTACACATCATTATTATACCCATCCAAATAATATTATATTGAATAACAATTACACCACGACGTGGAGACGGTAAGCCGTACGTACGCACGTATGGTGACATGTTATTCAAAGGGTGGATAGAATACTGAATATTATTGTACCATATTTATAATAACATCACAGTATATGTGAGATACTGGAGTTATTATTTCAGAATGGTAAGAACAAAGGAAGAATAAGTGGAAGAAGAAATGAACTTAGAAAAGGGTGGTGAAATCATTACCTCTTCTTCGGGTTCTTCCTTTTGATTTGATCAAAAGGGCTCCTTAGGTTGGATTTCTGATCAAACTAAGGCCTCTAGGTTGTATTGAGGGATGTTGGGAGAGTATTTGGGCAGAGTTTGGCCGAACCAAAAGGCTTTGAAGGTGTGAAGAAATGAGAAGGAGGAGTGCCCTTTTATAAGAGGGGTGAGGGGCACCTTTGGAAAAGCTAGAAATATTAATTTATAATAAATTCATATTCGGTTTCTAAAGGCTCCAAAGTTGACTATTCAAAGGATGAGGTGGGGATAGGTCGAAAACAACTCATCCAATAGAATTTAGACAGGTTTGGGTACTTATATTAACCTTATCTTTAATTATTAACTCTAAGTTAATTAGTTTCAGTTTTACAATGTCTCTTTGTATTTTATATATTATGGTTAATAAACTTACTATATACATCCAAGAGACCCCCAAGTGGTCCATTAATGATTAACCTATCATAATATAAGTCTTTTGGCCGAACCTTAGATTTTTAGGAATTTAATATCAATTAATAATATAATATTTGTTTTAAGAACTCTTTTATGTCAATTTTGACACTATTCAATAGTTGATTTTTGTGAAACTCCTAACAGATTGATTACTTCGAACAAAGTCAATTAAATCAATCCTAATATATCATATTATCATATAAAATTAGTTTAATTCATTAAAAGTTTCATATTATAATTATTTGGGTATTTATAAGATCAATTATTTTTATTTTTCACTATTTTAGTAATTACTGCATCATCATTGTGTCATAAATAAAATACTTTATATAATGTCTAAAAATTATAAATAAAATATCATTATGTAGGAAATCTTTTTAGCTTTCTAATGAATATTTATAATCTAAAATCCAACATGTATAACCCTATGTAAAAATTTTTCTTCTATAAGATGTAAGCTTATGCCATTTTTATTTTTATTTTAACTTTATTAATATAAAGTGTCCCTACCACATACAAGTGGCTCCAAGGGGTCCCCAAATTGACAAAAGGATGCCCATGGTCGGGTATGTGTCCACCAATAAGGTTAGGACACGTTTTAGTGTAATTTTTTATTATTATAATATTATTTTTTTAACCCTTATTTACCGGATTTACCCTTTAACCATGGTAAATAAAATATTTACCACAGTAACTATTCAAAATGTCTAAAAATAAAAGTTACCTATTTACACAATTTGAACATCCTGATTCCAAATATGGAATCCATTTTCCTAAATTCAAAACACAGAAGTGGCAGAAATTAATTTAAAATTAATTCCCGCTGTCAAAACAAAAAGCGTGTTTTTAAGAGATAATAACTATCAAAAGATTGACACTTGTTTATGTTCGGTTTAATTGTAAAATTATGTCCAATGACCAAGAATATATTAAATGGTAAAAATATATTCTAAATATACTTTAAAACCACTCAAATTCACAATTTATCACTATTAATTATTTTGATTAAAAAAGTTGTTTTTAATTAAAATTTAGTAATTTTCACTATTCATCAAAATATGAAAGTTATCCGAAATGTACCAAAATTTCACCCTAGGCTAATTTTGATATTCCGAATCCAAAAATGAAGTCCATTTTGAAATATAGAATATATATGATTTCAAAAAGTAGGTATTACTATTCACAACAGCTAGTTTAATTAGTTGTGGTGTGTGTTAGAACTCGAGGTTGCGTACAACACACGCTATCGCATTATTCGAAGGGAAACGTACCGTAGAAGCTTGGGGTGTTACACTCTTCCTTCTTGGAGAAAATCATAGATGAACACCAAGTGGATGTATTGGGAAGTATAAATAATTTGTCCTCTAAATCCTCTAACTTTGAATTGAGATCCTAAATCATTGTATGTTCCATACTATAAGGAAGAATGGAAACAACATCTACTCATGGAACAAGATCGATCGTAAACACTACCTATCCATCAAGTGGTAAGCTTGAAAAATCCTGGTGAAAGACATCCTTGAGGTGATCCACATCTGGAGGTAAATCATATTGATGTAAACCCTAATGCTCCATGAACATTATTTCCATCTGGTTGGTCACTCCACCTAGACCATGATGATCTAGTCCTGATCTACCATCCTGGACATCCAACTCACACTTATGTAGATAACAACTGCTCTTTGGTGATGTAAAAGACACCCTGAGATGAGAAAAGTCTAAAAAGTTTGATACTAAATAATCTAATCCATCTTGATAATTACATTGAAATTTTTTTTCTTGACAATGATGATGTTCCATAAAAAATGGAAACATTCTAATTCAATAGGAAAGTCCCTACATTGGTGGATTCATTATGACCGTAAACTTAATAGTGTATTTATGGTCATTACACGATAATAATATGGTATCTCTAGTATGAGACATTCCATGATAGATACATTAAAAAAAGAGTTCAAAGAACCTGTATCAACGAAAGGGGATACCATAGAAGTTTCCACTATAATAATACCTTGTACTACAGATAGTCCCGCAGACAGATCCTCAGGTATTATCTATAGTTCATTCACCTTTCCTAATCCATGGCCATGTGAAAATTCTTGAATACCATGGTCATAACTGCTATGTTGGAACTAATTTTGATCAGGGGTATGACTATTACATACCTGAATTCAACCTCATCCAGTTCTGTCGGTGCTATTCCAACTCCCCACTTGTTATAGAGCAAAATAACTTGCTCATGAAAGTGGCCCTGGCGCTGGTCCTTTTCCACTCGAAGGTAGTGGAAAGGTCATGCTAGATAATTGATGATTCCCCATATAGCCACATTCCTATAACTCTAGTGTGTCTCTACCAATATAAGGATATTAGTGCCCCCATCATCCAGACTATTCATAGGACATAGATATACCAATACATATACAATTGTTTTCACTTCCCTAACGAGAAACTTCAATGGAATGTTTTTGGAAACCAAGAGAACCACTGCCTACTTTAACTCTAATTCTCTCTACTCAGTGTTATTTTTCCACATTGGATGTCATTAGTGATAAGAGACTATTGGAATATTTAATAAAAATTTGGTAGGGAAAATATATTCACCTATATACAGATGGAGTACTGAAGCCCATCCTCAAAACATCTAGCACACAAAATCTCATCAACTTCTAGGAGTGGTGTAATGCACTGTAACTCAGTGAAACACAATGAATATTCCATAACTGATATAGAACACTAAATGAGATGTATAAACACTCTAAATATTTTAGATCTCTATGTTTTATGAAAGAACATATTATATAAAAAAAATTCATTTCATCTTATTCCATGTCTTGATGGAGATTAGCATGGGTAACTACATCACATAAAATCATGGGAAAATCCTGAATTATTTATTTAGAAAGATCAATACTTTAATCTAGAGGCATTTCCTAATTCTCAAAGATAGATAGGGTGGCCTCTATATAAGAATCAGCATCTTGTGGACTGCCATCCCCTAAGAATGTAAGAAGATGGTCCTACTGGATCTTCTGTTTCAGATTAACCATCTTTTGTTTAATATGTGGATCATTATTCATGTCCTACATCATATATTGGGAACTATCATGAACATGGGTGTCGGTCCCAATATTAAGTAAAAAGGTCGGTGCCTCAAGTGTCACTCCTAGAGGTAAGACTGGTAGATCAGGACCCACCATGTCTAGAGCATGATATTTTCCACCGTCCTGTCATATAATACAAGGAAATCATGGTGGAATTGGTTTACAAATACCAATAACATGCCTTCGAACAAGATTTAAGAATATATATAGAAACACCTATATGAGCTAAACTAGGGAATACTCAAAACCCAAGCCATGCTACCCCAAATACTTGCTTAGATGACTAGTTATTAGTATGCTCTCAAGTATAAGTTACAATTTTTTTATATTTATTTACCATGTTCACTATGTTACTATTCATAAACATGTCAATGAGGGAAAATGATGTGCAGCCATTTGATTTTTGAGGTCATGATTCACTTTATAATGGATAACTAATTACAATGAAATAACTCTCATACACCTTATCACTAACAAAACACATTTTTTATTGAATTATAAATCGACCTGGTAAATTACTCATCCTAACCCATGAGGGCCCATACACAAAATTAAATGAGACAGAGAATCACTCTATCGCAACCAAGAGTGACAAAATTATAAGTTAACTATCACAACAACACTCAATAATCACAAGAATATCATGGAATGCAAAGTATTGAAATGCATCTATTTTATATAGAAATATGCATGACATAAGAATTCTAGGATCCAATAACGATGAATGTTACAATAATCATTTCTCTCATTTTTATGGTGCAATGATAAAATAGAATATTAATTAGAAGAAAAATCAACAACACCACGTAGAATGTGTGTCACCCAATAGTGAAATAATGTCAACTATAATAGGTAAAATTGAAAAATAATTATATTTTTTGTAACATGGTTTTTTCCGAGAATCTAGTTTCCTAATGCCTAAGCATGATATATGACCAAGTCCCATAGTCTTCATAATATCAAATATATTACCTCTAAATAGTAAATATATAATGTAAAACCTCCTCTGATACCACATTGTGACGTCCCAAACCCAGATTACACTTACTAGTTTCCCCAACCCGGTGGCCCAAATTGCCTCAAATGCATATCCCCAAATGCAAGAGGTTGTATAATAGCATCGAAGTCCTAGGGTGTGTCTATTGGGGGACTATTCCCTCATTAACAGAGTGTAACACAACATATAATTATAAACATTCATAAATAGTGGTAGCAATATAAGTAAAAAACAAATGTAGACAAATGTAATAGATAGGAAATGATAATGATATCTATATCAACTAGAGTACCTGATGACGACATGTCATTTCACAAGAAAACTAGAAAACATGGGTACAAGATAGGAGGCATAACATATTCCACAAAGTATAAAGTAAATCAATAGATTATCCCAATAATCTTAATCTCCAGCTTAGTCATCTAAAATAAATTTCCATTATAAATAGAAAAAAATCATGTGTTAAAATCACAATGCTTCCCTTTTTCAACACCTACATACATGTAATCATCCCTTTATAACAAACTATTCCCATAGAGGGTTTGAGACGAATCTTCATGGGCCACCAACAATGATGTCTATAACATCCGACCCATGTAATGGAAATGTAACAATGTGCGAGCAAGAATATCTAAAGTAAAGTTTTACAATTTAACTAAATACTCAAGTACCTACTTCATCCCTCATATACTATATGAAAATGTAATAATGTCATTAATTCATCATTTCCAATTTATTTATATGTCACTTTTTAACAATAGTAAAGGTTTTAAGATGTAACAAGAAAACATGTTGTGGTATTTAATGGTGAAGATCCAAGGTAAAAACCAGGGAAACATAGACCTGAAGGGTCACCAACATAGTAATGAATATAACATGGATAAGGTTAAGGGTGTATTCCAAGTATTATAGTCCTATTAGTTCTACAATGAGAGTCTAACCATGTCCAATGAGTTTATACACGGTAAAACAGGGAAAAGAATGACTAGGACTGATGGGCTTTAACCATGACATTAACATGTTAATGATGGATCAGAGGAGTGTCTCCAAGGCATCTCATAGAACTATATGAGGGATCCATTGGTGTCATACTGAGCATCCAATTTTAGAAAATGATCAGGTTCAAGGTGGGTCTCAACCTAAGAAAGGTATATCTTGGAGTTCAGAATGGGGTCCTCGAGAGCACAAGGAATTCCCTAAGGAATCCAAGGAAAAATCATCCTTGACAACTCCTATTATGATTATGAAGTCATATATAATTCATAAGTATCAAGACACTAACTTTCATTACTATTTAATTTCTAATTTATCATTCAAAAATTTATTCAAGTCATTATTAATCAATAAGTCCATTTAGTTCAAGCCTTTCCTTTCATTATTGTGACAAGGCCAAGTATATTACAACCATTCACTGAATCCATTTAAGTAATTTTAATAATTAATTTTCACTCTTATACCATCCATGAACAGGGTATGGGGTGATTTGGATGTGCATCCTGTTATTCAATCAGTTTATATAGGGAAAGTCATATACCTATTATACTTACCAATTTCCCTCAAACATAAGTTTATTAATTAAAGCACTTACCATAGGTGGTTCATGTAGTGATCATACATGGTAAATTCCATTATGAAATTCACATTATAAATCATATGTTTTATTATAAAAAATATTACCCTTAGGAAGTTCATTCCAAGGTTCACCCAAACGGTGGCTCAAACATGTCAACATGCTAAATTGACAATTATGGAATATCGTCCTATATGGGATGGGCAGATTTGTGTAGAAAAACATTAATAACTAATCACATATTTGGTAATAGAAACCCCAGATGGTTAAAATGATTATAAGCATGGAATATATATTTAATAAAAGGAGCCTGATGAAATTCGTGGGCCCCACAAGATAATTCCAAAATCAATGAAAATGATAGATGGCTTATAGACCAACCTCCTTGGGCTTGTATTAATATCCTCCTATATAATAAACCTCTAATTTTTTATGGAATGGAGTATAGTTGATAAAAGAGTAAAAATAATCACACCTTGATAACTAGGTTGAGAGAAAGAGAGAAGAATAACAACTCACTCACATGAGTACTTACTGTTGTACATCCAATGTGATGAACAACAGATCAAATGGATCATGGATTATGGATATCACTTGATCGCTAGATTATAATTTAAAAATGATCCCAAATTGAAAAATTGAGGTTTCTTCCTACAGTAATTTGGATTATGGAATAAGGGATGTTTAATTATATCATTATGGGTAAAGAGGTAAAATTACCCAAAATTTAGCAAGTGACCATTTTTTCAACATGTTTTGAAAAACCATGTGAGAACCACTCATGAGTACATGGAGAATAGGGGAACTCACATGGTTATTCCACATGGTGCATGAAACCCTGATCCAACCATGCTCTACTTGAAATTCATTCCGTCAACACGGTTAGATCTAACAGTTCACCATTTCTACAGGGTTCAATCTAACCCTAATATGATGCCATATTTTTTCAAAAAGTTGTGTTTTGGGCTCTAAAAAATCCCCAAAAACCCTTGGTGCCCTCACTAATTCAAAACTCATCCATATTAGGTCCGAAATAAATAATTAAACTCAAATTTAAAGGATCAATAACTGATTTAGGAACTATTTTATTATAGTCATATTTTGAAATCCATTGTGTTATGTCTTCAATATTCCTTTTCTTGTCTTGTTTTTCTAGACATGGGAAAGGATTTTCAGGACTTGAGATGCAAGTTTTAGTGAGAGACTAAGTAGATATTGTCATCATGATATACATGATTCTAGCAGAGTTTGGGGTCTGTGTATACTATTTTGAGTCTTGATGTCAATTTCAGTTTTTTAATATGGATTTTCTAGTTTAAAATGAGTTTTTTCTATATTCAGATAAATTATTCTATTTTAGTGTGTAGTAGTATTCCTTTCAAATCTTTCCTACACGTACCTCAAGATGTTTTAGTTGATTCTCTTCTAGAGAATCCTCAAATAGATCATAAATTTCTCGAGTATATCATGTCGGCATTTCATGTTATTGACTAGAATGTATCGTATGATTATAAATTATTTATCGATGTATATCCCAGATATATAAGAGAAAATATATATCAAAATATTTCTTGCATGACAAGCCATCATCCTTTAAATGTAATAATGAACCTAAAGAGTAAAGGTACTTGATATATATGATTGATCAGATATTTAACTTTTCTAATACACCTGAGAGGATCAGGGAAAAGTGTACAAAATTCAGAATTAAGGGTCCCATGATATGTTGGTGGGATTCCATGGCATAGGTAGATAATATTTTGGGGTCAAACTAGAAGGGTTTCAAGACATTATTCTTCCTTTATTTTTCCCCCAAGTCAATTATGATTGCTAAGTCTATTGAGTTTTTATATTTTCATCAGAGAGAGAATAAGTTGTCGATGTACACCAATCACTTTGGGGAGTTGAGTTTTTTTCACCATAGGTTGTAAATAATGGCCATATAATGGCTTATAAGTATCTAATTTTTTTTGATCTGATATCAACTCTCATGTATTTATGCACAAAATTCTACCTATGCGATTGTGGTAGGTCATTCTATGATTGATGAGATAAATATGGATGGATTGGTTTGATATTCTACCTATTCTCTTCCATATAGTGGCAGCTTAAGTTGAATGATCATTATAGGAGTGGTTGTAAAGACCCGTAAAATTCAAGGGAAATTTTTTTCTTAATTTTTTTTAGAATTTTACAAGAGCGCGGTTTCAGACGGCACCTGATTCCGAGGCCCGGAGTGCCCGGAATTAATTTCCGAAGTTTGGCTCGGGTACGTTCAGTGAACGAACGAGCGGGAATTCCTAAATTTTGATCCGGTGCTCGGAATTGAAATCTGAGGGCACCGATGAACTCGCAATGCCGATATTCGCTTAAAGAGACCTTTTCGGGAGTTGCGTTTGTTGCCGGTTGAAAGTTAAGTTTTGGGGTTTTCAGTTGAGTTAAATAATATTTGTGTAAGACAAATTTTATTTTTAGTTTGTTAAAAACCTACCAAAGGGGGTTGGAAGTGGGACCCACACCCACTTAACCTCCCTTGGGAGGATTAAGTGTGGTGGGGACCACACGAACCCCTAGACTTTTCAAGTTCCCTTAACCCCCCCCTCTTTATTTGGCTTAAGTTACTCTTAATTAATTATGGGAGTTAAGCCTTTTTGAATTTCAAACTTTTGAAATTCTAATGTGTTTTGTAATAATAAAATAAGATGTTATCTTATTTTTTTATAGGTTGTTTGTTTGTCTCCTTGAGAGCTTTTTGAGAGCTTCCTCTTCATCTTCATGCTCTAACGAAGAACGAAGAACGCTCAAACTCCGACGAAGAACGACGCCTCTCTTCTTCGTCCTCGGTGTCAACAAGAGGGAACGCCGCTTCCTCTTCGGACCTTCTTCGTCGGCATACGAAGATCCGCCAACGACGTGTCTCTTCGGGCATATCTCTTCGTCAACGGATTTGACGAACGACGACCGCGACGCCTGACCTCCGCGACGCCGTCTTCCGCGGAACGTAGATGAATCTTCGAATCTAAAACCCGAGGTAGGGGTTGTCGAATTCTTTTGGGTTTCCTTATTTTATTCTTGATCGTGATTTTTAGAAAGACTAACGTGAGGCTTGATTTATTTTAAGTTGCGTTATTATCTTAACGTGAGGGGAGGCCAGACCGCACGAACACGGCCGAACCCCCCTCCATCGTTCTTGTTTATGTTTGCGGGTGGAAGCACGTGGCGTGGTGCCGTCGCACCACGCGGATGATCGTGAAAATATTTTATGCGGCGCCGTCGCGCTACGTCGAGGAAAAATCTTGAAGAACGCGACGTCGTCGCGCCGCGTTGAATGGAATCAAGGCATGGCGAAAGGGTCGCGGTGCCGTCGCACCGCGCCGGACGACGAACACCGCGGCCGGTTCCGGGCCGCGGCGGGACGAGAAGACCGCGGCCGGTTCCGGGCCGCGGCGGAAGAGAAGACCAGCGGCCGGGCCGCCGGCGTCGGAAGCCGAAGAGGGGACCGGAAATTCCGGTCCCGTTGGAGAAAACCGGCCGGCCAGCTGGCCGGCCGGATGCCGTTAAACCGGGGAATTAATTCCCCGGCCAGCATGCTAAACCCCCCTCTTTAAAAGGGGGGTGGTTTTAATTAAAGGGAGGGGGGCAGCCGGCCCCCCCGGTTCCGCGCCAGCAGGCCCCCCACGTGGGGGGGGCTTTGAAAATAACGGCGCGGCTATGCCGCGCCGCCTTTTGAAAAACCGCGGGGCTTGTCCCCCGTGTGCCGACCGTGTGCGGCCGAGCCGCCGCGGCACCTCGCGCCGCCACGCCGCCGCGCCGCCAGGCCGCCGCGCCGCCAGGGGGGGTCGGGCCGGGTCGGCCCGGACCCGGACCCCCCCGTTTCGAACCAGATTTGGTTTTTGGCTCATAACATGAGCCTCGGACCTCCGATCGACGAACCGTCAGCGGAAACGCGATCCTTGGATCGAGACGGTCGTTTCGGTATATCGCACTCAAGGTTTTGTTTTACTTTGAGTTCGGCCGGGTTGGTTCGTTCACGAAACCAACCGGGCCTTCGGAGCGGAAACGCTCATATCTTGAGCTACGGACGTCCGATTGACGTGCCGTCAAACGCGTTCTGTTACTCTTAGTGAGACGGATCTTTTGGCATACTCTGCCCGAGGTTTGGACGCAGGTGGAGTACGGTCGGGTTGGTTTTGCCTTAAAAACCAACCGGGCCTCGGAGACGAAAATGCCAATAACTCTCAGACCGGGCGTCCGATCGACGCGCCGTCTGTTGCGTTGAGTTCCTGTTGACGATACGGAACTTTTGGATACATCAACTCTGGTCTTCGTGACAGTTGATGTATCAGCCTCTCGGCTCGTGGAGCGGACCCTCCGGACGAGCTTGCTATGTGCGGGAACCCTAGTGCTGGCTGCGACTGTTCCACTGCTACGACTGCTACTGTGACTGCGACGACGACAGTACAGAGATCCTGTGTGGATTCGACGACGACAGTACAGAGATCCTGTGTGGATTCGACGACGAAGACTACAGCACTCAGCGATCCTACGTGGATCAGTGCTACAGGTCCTGTGTGGGCCCGATCCTGTGTGGGTCCTTGCGCTCAGCGGTTCTGTGTGAGCCAGCGCCTACAGGTTCTGTGTGAGCCCGATCCTGTGTGGGTCTTTGCGGGGGTTAGTTACCTATCGATCCTTCGTGGGTCTGACGACTTAGATGGATCAGTGATCATCTTTATCGTCCTTGAAGAAGTATACCTGTGTGAGCTGAATCCTGTTACTTCCTGTGTGGATTGTGTTATGCAATCCTGTGTGGATTATGTTTTGCTTTCCTATGTGGAATACGTATACTTTCCTGCGTGGATTGAGTTGTACTTGGGCTCGGAGGTTGGAGCATATTTGAATTGATGACTTAGGTATATGTATGGGCATATACCTAAGCAGTGTCGGTTGTTACTTTGTGTTTGTACTTTTCTTCGTGATTTATCCTTTGTGGATTTGAGAGACCTTCAGGGGTCTCGGGGTCCCTACTGAGTAGCTTATACTCACCCCTGCACGGGCTTTGCCCGCACTACGTTGTGTTGGTTGCAGACGACGGACAGCGTTGACCTTAGCTGAGGCTTGCACAGCGGGACGGTACCCGGAGGTGGACCACTGGGCGGGACGTGCTTGGAGCGGACGGCGGGACCCGTGGAGCAGGGGAGCTATCTGTACCCACCCTTCAGGTGGGATTTCCAGTGGACAGCTCGGAGTAGCGGCTTTTACTTTTCAGTTGCTGTTTTTCCCTTTTCGAGTTGTACTTTACTTTCAGTTTGGGTTTGTATTCTGGCCCATTTACTTTTCCGCACTTTCAGTCATACTCTGCTTGTTTAGTGTTTACTTTCCGCTTGTTTACTCTGTGGTGTGCGTTTACTTTTCAAAGGCAATGCCTTCCCTTTTTACCGGGATTTACGCCTTGGTTCTAGTCGCCAGCCCCTGGCCTATGGAAGGCGGGCTTGGGGTAGTCACGACACGGACCCCGAGGGCGGGTCGTGACAAATTGGTATCAAAGGAGTTCGGTTCTACCGTGAACTCTGATCTTTTCTATGTGAAGCAATAATGTTTAGCGTATTGAGTGTGGATATCAGTCTAGGGAGTCCAGTGTTGGTGCGGCGGCCGACGTATCCGTACACCAGGACCCTGACTTCTGATTTCCGACTTAATGCACGAAAACATTGATTGCATGTGTGTTTCAAAGTTTTCTTTGTGATTACTTATATCAGCTCACCAGGTATACTGTTCTAACCGTGGCGCACCTGTTTCCTTTTCAGGATGGCCCCATGACGGCAGCCAGCTAGGGTTCTGAGAGTCGAGCGAGATGACAGCCCACCGAGCGACGAGGCCTCGATGCAGGGCCCTTTTCCAGTAGTGGCACCGGCGGTAGCTTTACCCGCCGATCCCCCGATGCTTCCAGCAGCAGCCGCTAACGATGCACGTCGCCTCAGCGCACTGCATGAGTTTCAGCGCCAGCGACCGCCCAGGTTTCGCGGGGAGACGGATCCCCAGGCAGCAGAGGACTGGCTGGAGGCAGTAGTTCGAGTGTTTAGGCTAGTGAGGACACCAGCAGACCTCATGGTGATCCTCGCTGCGAGCCTATTACACGCAGCAGCTGGACGATGGTGGAGCTTGATGCTCCAGGTGCACGATGAGGCATCTCTACTTTGGACGGACTTCGAGAGCCTCTTCCGCTCTGAGTTCGTCCCGGCCACCCTCCGAGCGGTGCGTATCCAGGAGCTTCTACAGCTGCGGCAGGGCAGCATGACGGTCGCTCAGTACTCGGCGAGATTTACCGATCTCTCGCGCTACTCGACCGACATGGTACGGGATCCATTCTTCTGGGCCCGGACCTTCGAGCAGGGTTTGAGACACGAGATCAGGGCATCGCTGATCTCCCTCAGCATACCGACTCAGACAGGAGTACTGGAGCGGGCCCTTCTGATCGAGAGCTTCCTTGCTGAGTCTTCACCAGCACAGCGACCCACCGCAGGGCGGCACGTGGCAGAGTCATCTGCAGCAGGCAGTCGACGGATGACTCAGGGGTCCAGACAGACCAGACCTTCAGGCCGACGATCTCAGGGCACTGGCTCAGCAGTGCGGGGCACACAGCGCGGAGCCAGTCTTCCGAGAGGCAGGCAGTGCTACTCGTGCAGCGGGCAGGGCCACATGGCTCGTGACTGCCCGACCCGCCGTGCCGAGGAGTAGCAGTCAGTTGATGGACCACCGAGACAGAGGCAGAGGGTTGACCGTGGCGGTCCGCAGGGAGGAGGCGGACGAGGCAGAGGAGCTGGACGAGCAGCCGGTGGTGGCCGACGCTTTGAGGCTCTACCACCACCACCACCAGGAGGTCCACCCCGACCACAGGGAGCTGGCGGGCAGTGACAGGCACAGCTCCAGGCAGCAGAGGCCTACGACCACGGCGCACCTGAGATGATTCGAGGTACTATCTGTGTCTATTCCACCCTTGCTGCAGTTCTAATAGACACAGGAACGAGTCACTCTTTCATAGCCGCTGCCCTTGTTCGGAGCTCGGAGATTCCGACAGAGCCGTTGGCTCGATCCTTACGGCTAGAGACTCCTACGGGAGCAGACTCGACGATTACGCACTGGTGCCGGTAGTGTGAGCTTACTCTAGGAGGCGAGATCTTCGGCTGGGATCTTCTTGTAGCAGCGTCGAGGCCTTACGACGTCATCTTGGGCATGGATTGGCTGTCTACGGTCCATGCACAGATTGACTGTTTTAGGCGCAAGGTGCGATGTGTATGCACCGACGGGAGCAGGTTCACCTTCACCGGCGAGAAGGGAGCCTTAGCAGCACAGGATGGACTTCCGCAGAGGAGAGGACAGCCCATCACTCATCAGTTGGCTAGCCTTATCCTTGGAGCAGTTGACGTGCGGAGTCCTGATTTTCCTGCAGTGGTGGATCAGTTTGCGGACGTTTTTCCCGACGACAATCCAGGGCTACCTCCTCGTAGAGAGGTAGACTTTTATATTGACTTGTACCCCGGGACAGCCCCGATATCCACTCCAGCATATTGGATGGCCCCCGCCGAGCTTCGAGAGCTACGGGTACAGTTGGAGGACTTGCAGGGCAAGGGGTTCATCCGACCAAGTGTTTCACCCTGGGCTTCCCCGATTTTGTTCGCCAAGAAGGCGGACGGGAGCTTGCGACTTTTTGTTGACTATCGTCGCCTGAACCAGGTGACAGTGAGGAACAAGTATCCGCTACCGAGGATTGATGACCTCTTTGATCACCTCAAGGGAGCACGGTGGTTCTCGAAGATAGACCTCAGGTCAGGCTATCATCAGCTCAGAGTCAGAGACGAGGATGTGCAGAAGACAGCCTTCAGATGTCGGTATGGCCACTATGAGTTCTTGGTTATGCCTTTCGGTGTAACCAATGCTCCAGCAGTGTTCATGGCTCTCATGAACAGGATCTTTCAGCCATACCTCGATCGGTTTGTTGTGGTTTTCATCGACGACATTCTGATTTACTCTACGACAGAGGAGGAGCACGCCTATCACTTGCGAGTTGTTCTTGACACACTCCGAGAGCACCAGCTTTATGGTAAGCTCTCGAAGTGCCAGTTCTGGATACGTGAGGTCCACTTTTTGGGACACGTTATCTCTGAGGCGGGAGTTGCAGTGGATCCCGCGAAGATTGAGGTTGTGTTAGCATGGGAGCCACCCAGAAGCGTGACTGAGGTTCAGAGTTTCTTGGGACTAGCTGGATACTATCGGAGATTCGTTCCAGACTTCTCTAGAGTTGCAGCATCACTCACAGCTTTGACGAAGAAGGGGAAACCCTTCGTGTGGTCAGACAGATGTCAGCAGAGCTTCCAGGAGCTGAGACAGAGATTGACTAGCGCACCTATCTTGAGGTTGCCTGAGGAGGGAGTAGGGTACGTAGTCTACTGCGATGCATCAGGGACCGGACTCGGATGTGTTCTGATGCAGGAGCGGGCAGTGATCGCCTATGGATCACGACAGTTGAGGCCGCATGAGCAGAACTACGCTACCCATGACCTGGAGTTAGCAGTAGTGGTCTTCGCTCTGAAGACATGGCGACACTATCTGATGGGCGAGCGCTTTACAGTCTTTTCCGATCATCAGAGTCTCAGGTATATCTTCTCGCAGAAGGACCTGAACCTGAGACAGCGACGATGGCTCGAGTTCCTCCAGGACTATGACTTTGAGATAGTCTATACTCCTGGGAAGGGGAACGTAGTAGCCGATGCCCTCAGCAGGAGGACGGGCATTCAGCTACTCGAGGAGGCGACGGAGCAGCTAGCCTCTTTGCAGATATCCTTCGTGGATAGAGATGGAGCAGCCTTTCTTCAGTCTCTCACAGTCACTCCTCCACTACTGCAGCGAGTCAGGGAGGCACAACGCGGGGACGCTGACTGTGAGACACGACGTGCACAGATATCCTCGGGACAGGCACCTGATTGTTTCTCCCTTAGAGCAGAGCACGACATCCTTTTCAGAGGATGTACCATGGTACCAGTCGCTTTGCGAGAGGAAGTGCTGAGGGAGTTTCACACTTCTCCTTTGGAGGTACATCCTGGAGTGGCGAAGATGTACCAGGATCTCAGACGACAGCACTGGTGGCCGGGCATGAAGAAAGCTGTAGCAGAGTTCGTTTCTCGATGCCTTACCTGTCAGCAGGTGAAGGCAGAGCATCAGGTACCAGCAGGCTTAGTACAGCCCTTGGAGGTTCCGGAGTGGAAGTGGGACGACATATCTATGGACTTCGTGACTGGACTTCCATGCACTTCCAGAGGTCACGACTCCATCTGGGTGATTGTTGACCGACTCACCAAGTCGGCACACTTCTTACCCATCAGAGAGCAGGGCTCAGTGGAGAGCTTGGGACGTCTCTACGTTCAGGAGATTGTGCGGCTTCACGGCGTGCCATCGTCTATCGTCTCCGATCGAGATGCCCGCTTTACTTCCTGACTTTGGAAGGGGTTACAGGAAGCGTTCGGGACGCAGCTACGTCTTAGCACAGCTTTTCACCCTCAGACGGATGGTCAGACGGAGAGGACCATTCAGACACTCGAGGACATGCTCCGCGCATGTGTCCTCGACTTTGGTCGTAGCTGGGAGGAACACCTACCCTTGGTGGAGTTCGCTTACAACAACAGCTACCACTCCACCATCAGGATGGCACCGTACGAGGCGTTGTACGGCCGACCATGTAGATCTCCTTTGTCCTGGACAGACCCTGGGGAGTCAGCACTGGTGGGACCGGAGATGGTCCAGGTCACGACAGAGAAGGTCCAGGTCATCCAGGAGCGGATGAGGACAGCTCAGAGCCGGAAGAAGTCATACGCTGACAGGAGGCGGAGGCCACTAGAGTTCGAGGATGGCGACCACGTCTTCTTGCGGGTCTCACCTCGACGTGGTATTCGGAGATTTGGCCGAGGCGGCAAGTTATCTCCGCGCTTCATCGGACCCTTCCAGATTCTCAGCAGGATTGGCGAGGTGGCTTATCACCTGGCTCTACCACCTCAATTGCACCGGGTGCACGACGTCTTCCACGTATCCCAGCTGAGGAGATACGTGCACGACCCGACGCACATCATTGATCATGGGGAGCTTGACGTTGACGATGGGGCGACTTTTACGGAGGTCCCGGTGGAGATAGAGGATCGACAGGAGCGGGTCCTGCGTGGGCGATCGATTCCTCTTATGTGCATCAGATGGCAGCACGGGAATCTCCAGGAGAGCACATGGGAGCGGGAGGCTCAGATGCGTGCTCAGTACCCTCATTTGTTTCCCTAGTTTTTGTTGTATCTTTACGGGGACGTAAAGCCCTGAGGTGGGAGTAATGTAAAGACCCGTAAAATTCAAGGGAAATTTTTTTCTTAATTTTCTTTAGAATTTTACAAGAGAGCGGGTTCAGACGGCACCTGATTCCGAGGCCCGGAGTGCCCGGAATTAATTTCCGAAGTTTGGCTCGGGTACATTCAGTGAACGAACGAGCGGGAATTCCTAACTTTTGATCCGGTGCTCGGAATTGAAATCTGAGGGCAACGATGAACTCGCAATGCCGATATTCGCTTAAAGAGACCTTTTCGGGAGTTGCGTTTGTTGCGGGTTGAAAGTTAATTTTTGGGGTTTTCAGTTGAGTTAAATAAAATTTGTGTAAGACAAATTTTATTTTTAGTTTGTTAAAAACCTACCAAAGGGGGTTGGAAGTGGGACCCACACCCACTTAACCTCCCTTGGGAGGATTAAGTGTGGTGGGGCCCACACGAACCCCTAGAATTTTCAAGTTCCCTTAACCCCCCCTCTTTATTTGGCTTAAGTTACTCTTAATTAATTATGGGAGTTAAGCCTTTTTTAATTTCAAACTTATGAAATTCTAATGTGTTTTGTAATAATAAAATAAGATGTTATCTTATTTTTTTATGGGTTGTTTGTTTGTCTCCTTGAGAGCTTTTTGAGAGCTTCCTCTTCATCTTCAAGCTCTGACGAAGAACGAAGAACGCTCAAACTCCGACGAAGAACGACGCCTCTCTTCTTCGTCCTCGGTGTCAACAAGAGGGAACGCCGCTTCCTCTTCGGACCTTCTTCGTCGGCATACGAAGATCCGCCAACGACGTGTCTCTTCGGGCATATCTATTCGTCAAAGGATTTGACGAACGACGACCGCGACGCCCGACCTCCGCGACGCCGTCTTCCGCGGAACGTAGACGAATCTTCGAATCTAAAACCCGAGGTAGGAGTTGTCGAATTCTTTTGGGTTTCCTTATTTTATTCTTGATCGTGATTTTTAGCAAGACTAACGTGAGGCTTGATTTATTTTAAGTTGCGTTATTATCTTAACGTGAGGGGAGGCCGGACCGCACGAACACGGCCGAACCCCCCTCCATCGTTCTTGTTTATGTTTGCGGGTGGAAGCAAGTGGCGTGGTGCCGTCGCACCACGCGGATGATCGTGAAAATATTTTACGCGGCGCCGTCGCGCTACGTCGAGGAAAAATCTTGAAGAACGCGACGCCGTCGCGCCGCGTTGAATGGAATCAAGGCATGGCGAAAGGGGCGCGGTGCCGTCGCACCGCGCCGGACGACGAACACCGCGGCCGGTTCCGGGCCGCGGCGGGACGAGAAGACCGCGGCCGGTTCCGGGCCGCGGCGGAAGAGAAGACCGGCGGCCGGGCCGCCGGCGTCGGAAGCCGAAGAGGGGACCGGAAATTCCGGTCCCGTTGGAGAAAACCGGCCGGCCAGCTGGCCGGCCGGATGCCGTTAAACCGGGGAATTAATTCCCCGGCCAGCATGCTAAACCCCCCTCTTTAAGAGGGGGGGCGGTTTTAATTAAAGGGAGGGGGGCAGCCGGCCCCCCCCCGGTTCCGCGCCAGCAGGCCCCCCACGTGGGGGGGGGGGGGGGGGGGGGGGCGCTTTGAAAATAACGGCGCGGCTATGCCGCGCCGCCTTTTGAAAAACCGCGGGGCTTGTCCCCCGCGTGCCGACCGTGTGCGGCCGAGCCGCCGCGGCACCTCCCGCCGCCGCGCCGCCGCCGGCCACCGCACCGCCAGGGGGGGTCGGGCCGGGTCGGCCCGGACCCGGACCCCCCCCCCCCCCGTTTCGAACCAGATTTGGTTTTTGGCTCATAACTTGAGCCTCGGACCTCCGATCGACAAACCGTCAGCGGCAACGCGATCCTTGGATCGATACGGTCGTTTCTGTATATCGCACTCAAGGTTTCGGTTTACTTTGAGTTCGGCCGGGTTGGTTCGTTCACGAAACCAACCGGGCCTTCGGAGCGGAAACGCTCATATCTTGAGCTACGGACGTCCGATTGACGTGTCGTCAAACGCGTTGTGTTAGTCTTAGTGAGACGGATCTTTTGGCATACTCCGCCCGAGGTTTGGACGCAGGTGGAGTACGGTCGGGTTGGTTTTGCCTTAAAAACCAACCGGGCCCCGGAGACGAAAATGCCAATAACTCTCAGACCGGGCGTCCGATCGACGCGCCGTCTGTTGCGTTGAGTTCCTGTTGACGATACGGAACTTTTTGATACATCATCTCTGGTCTTCGTGACAGTTGATGTATCAGCCTCTCGGCTCGTGGAGCGGACCCTCCGGACGAGCTTGCTATGTGCGGGAACCCTAGTGCTGGCTGCGACTGTTCCACTGCTACGACTGCTACTGTGACTGCGACGACGACAGTACAGAGATCCTGTGTGGATTCGACGACGACAGTACAGAGATCCTGTGTGGATTCGACGACGACGACTACAGCACTCAGCGATCCTACGTGGATCAGTGCTACAGGTCCTGTGTGGGCCCGATCCTGTGTGGGTCCTTGCGCTCAGCGGTTCTGTGTGAGCCAGCGCCTACAGGTTCTGTGTGAGCCCGATCCTGTGTGGGTCTTTGCGGGGGTTAGTTACCTATTGATCCTTCGTGGGTCCGACGACTTAGATGGATCAGTGATCATCTTTATCGTCCTTGAAGAAGTATACCTGTGTGAGCTGAATCCTGTTACTTCATGTGTGGATTGTGTTGTGCAATCCTGTGTGGATTATGTTTTGCTTTCCTATGTGGAATACGTATACTTTCCTGCGTGGACTGAGTTGTACTTGGGCTCGGAGGTTGGAGCATATTTGAATTGATGACTTAGGTATATGTATGGGCATATACCTAAGCAATGTCGGTTGTTACTTCGTGTTTGTACTTTTCTTCGTGATTTATCCTTTGTGGATTTGAGAGACCTTCAGGGGTCTCGGGGTCCCTACTGAGTAGCTTATACTCACCCCTGCACGGGCTTTGCCCGCACTACGTTGTGTTGGTTGCAGACGACGGACAGCGTTGACCTTAGCTGAGGCTTGCACAGCGGGACGGTACCCGGAGGTGGACCACTGGGCGGGACGTGCTCGGAGCGGACGGCGGGACCCGTGGAGCAGAGGAGCTATCTGTACCCACCCTTCAGGTGGGATTTCCAGTGGACAGCTCGGAGTAGCGGCTTTTACTTTTCAGATGCTGTTTTTCCCTTTTCGAGTTGTACTTTACTTTCAGTTTGGGTTTGTATTCTGGCCCATTTACTTTTCCGCACTTTCAGTCGTACTCTGCTTGTTTAGTGTTTACTTTCCGCTTGTTTACTCTGTGGTGTGCGTTTACTTTTCAAAGGCAATGCCTTCCCTTTTTACCGGGATTTACGCCTTGGTGCTAGTCGCCAGCCCCTGGCCTATGGAAGGCGGGCTTGGGGTAGTCACGACACGGACCCCGAGGGCGGGTCGTGATAGTGGTGGAGGTGGTTCTTTGTTGAAATCCTCATCAATACCTTCTATTATAGTTATTATTGTTCCTATAACATGATATCAATGTGGAAAGGTTATAAACAAATGATTTTCATTTCCTTCACCTTAAAAATGTGTAACATCTTTGGGCATTATTGTTATGCGTAGTGCCTCTATCAGTCTATTTCTATGCCTCGATATAGACAGGGATCGTCATATCCAAAGGCTTATATAGGTATGTAAAATACTTCTAAGACTATAGGGATCCAAACATGGGCCTTATGAGTGAAGAACCATCACACATTATATGAGTATCCAAAGGAGGTAGATTTAGTTCGTAAAATAGTGACATGTACCATATATATTGCATCATCAGTAGTGATTTCATTTTTTGATACTGGTGATTCTGAGTGATTTATATCTGGCGATTTAGTTGATATAATTAACCATGAAATAGATCTCATATCAATTGTTATTGTGTTTGAATAACCTATTGATAAGAGGAAAGATTAGGGGTTTCAGTGTGCATCTTGTTCCCTATTGATTTCGGATGTGGTGTTTTATTGTTATTTTTTTATTCTTGATGTAGATTTAATTTATGTCATCATTTAGATATATTTGATTGTTCCTAATTATATAGAGGTTTATTTTATTCATTGACATGTCTTATTTATTATGGATTATGGGATCTCACAGGTGTTTCATAGAGATTAGGATCATAGGTTTGTACCTGCAAGACCTCCTCATCCATAGCTCTCGAGGTTTTTTCTACTTTAGTAGTTCAGATCAATGGTGTTTCAAATTTTTTTGATCTTCCCTTTTGTTGTTTGGAATGATATTTATGTTTTACGATATAATTTTTATAGTATTATTCTAATGAGGTAGGTAGTGTTTACTATTGGCATATTCCATAGTATACATATGATTTTGATACCTTCCTATTCAATTGCACGAATGTATCTAAAAGAGCTCATTATTTGATAGGAATACATGATGGAGAATTGTTTTTTTACCTAGTATTTCTCCATGGGCATCCCTAGTGTTCTTTTCATTGAATATATATTGTTCGCTCTAATTGAATGTAAATTATCAAAAATTTAACTAGGTAAATTTAATGAATAACTATCATTCCCATATTATGCATGATTGTTTTGGTCAGTTAATGGGGTAAAAGTGGTTTTCGATTATTGAACATTGTCCATGTTATCATAAGATCATATATTTGAAGTCTAATAAATCTATGACATTTTTCAAATAAGGTATGTATATTGAGATTATATAGTGATGTCATTTGGTTTGAATATGACTCCAATAGTTTTTTTGTTTTTGATGAATCATACATTACATCAGTATCTCAACACTTTTTTGGTAGTATTTATTGCTGATATTTATTTTACATGAGATTGGAATAGGATTGTTATCACTATTTGATTTTTTTTTTATAGAAATCTTAATAAATCACAATTTATATAAAAAAACATTCTAGTTACATTGCTGGGTCCAATAAAAGAAGTTATTGGGGCATGTGATTTTTGCACATAGATCATCAGTTTATATTGGCGAGGTAATGTTTTTCCTATCATAGGAAGATCCATGAAATTTCATCAATATTTTGAGCATCCTTGGTCTTACAGGATAATATTGACGGTTTATCAAGTATATCTCTAAGTTAGAATCACCTTTGACTACTTTTGCCAAAAAAGAGGTGAAATTAACATGGGAAAAATATGACAGTCTTCTTCTGATGAGTTCAAAAGACTTCTATAATCAGCTCCTATTTTCATCTTACCAAATCCTAGTAGAGGGTATGTAGTTATTTGTGATTATTTGAGCACTATTTTGGGTTTCTTGATTATACATGATGATCATGTGGTTGATTATGGATACCTTCATCTATGAAGAGATGACATGAATTAACTCACTCATGATTTAGAGATTTCAATAGTAATTCATGTGACTAAGTGTTTCTAGAATTATATTTTTGGGGAAATGTTCACAGTATTTTATGACCATAATATTTTGTGTTATATATTTTCTCATAAATACATGAATATCATATCAAAAAGATTGATGTAATACCTTCAAAAATTTGAATTTTACATCATCAATTTCCTAGGTAAGGGTAATATAGTTTCATATTCCTTGACAAGAAAGCTACCATCACAAGCTATTCGAGAATCAAAGGAAGAGTGAATCCTTATGGAACTCTTTTTCCAGTTTCACAAAAATGCTTAAAAGGATTTTTATGAAATGGTTTCAGATGGTGTTTAGTTATCATAATATCTCTCAAAGTCTATTATGTTGATTCTGTAGTGTTAGGATGAGTTCAAAATAATTTTAGAAAACTATTATCATGGGTAGACCATTTATTGTTGGTCTCTCCCTTTAGAATGGATTCTTTAGTTTGGTGATCAATTTTTTGTCCCAACATCAGTGAGGATATCAATTTTTTATTACCATGGTTCCTCATGGGTTTTTTTATTTGGGCACCATGAGAATGTATTATGATCTATGAAGGTGCTTATGGTTGTTGGGTATGATGTATGCCTTCATTGATTATGTGTCTCCTGGTCACACATGCCAACAGATAATGGTACAGTATCTTGAAACCTTCTGGTTTACATTATTCTCATTCGATGAAGGTATGGAAATGGGAATAGGTATCCGTGGAATTTGTTTTCATCTTACCACTTACCCCCCTATGGTAGAAATATTATTTGGTCAGTGACTGATCCTTTGAAAAATTTAGGTCATTTTATTTTTGATTAGGTACACCACTAATGTTATGGATCAGGGTAAGTTGTATGTGAAATAAATTGTAAAGTTACATGAAGATACATATTCTATTCTTTTAGATAGGTATCATATGTTTAAATCAAGGAACTACAAGATTCTACAAGAGGCAATGTAGACCCATATATTGATGTGTATAGGTGACCATCCAAGGGAAGATTAATGGACAGAGTGTACAATTCAAATCTGGAAGGATATTATCTATTCCAATGTACTAGATTTTGGTGGATATTGAGATATCTATTTATGAATGTTTGAGTTTCTTTATAAAAACATATATCATTCATCAATTTTAATGGATATTTTCTCATATTTTCAAGGTATCCCATGCAGATCACCTATTTGGTGGGACCAAGTTTAGTTTAGGAGATGTCAGTGTGGATTTAGGATATACATTGGTGTCTTGTTATAGCAGAGAGTAGAAAAGAATCTTATATGGGTTAGTGAAATCATCTATTGGTTTTTTTTCATTGGTGAACAGGTTTTTGTGAATGTTTCTCCTCAATTGGGTCACCATCTTTATGTAAAATAAGGTAAATTGGCTTTTGAGATATGTTAGACCATTTTAGGTCACCGAGAAGCTTGGGTATGTTTATTATTAGTTTCTATAACAAATTAATTTGATGCGTATTCATGATGATTTCAATATATCAAAACTTAGGAAGTATCATCATGACCCCCTCATGTTTCTAGTTTTGAGCATATTGATTTAAATCTATAAGTTTATATTTTGGATCATCTTGTTGATATCGGGGACTCTCTAGTGAATGTATTTTGTGGGAATTTTATTCGAATGGTAATAGTGTTATAGTTATGTGGATTGAATTCTCATGATAATCTGGAGTGTGAGTCATTGATGGGGGATTAATGTTGGATCTGAATCTACGGATTACACACAAGAGGGGGGTGAATTGTGTCTTTTCAAAATTATTATAATCTCTTCAATTTAGACAAATTCTGTCCACGATGCTTTTGCTCGATTAAATATGCAGCGGAAAAAGTAAAAGCATGAACACACTGATGTATAGTGGTTCGGGGAACAGAAGGCCCCTAGTCCACTCCACCAACGCTCAAATCTACGAGCTTGGCGATTTTCACTATCCGGTCCTCGTTTCCACAGACCTGTCCACAACTGAGTACAGGCAGTTGACACCTTTACAAGATTCAGGCAAACACAGCCTTCCTGGTTCAAACACGAACCCACACAGCTTAGAACGAGAAGCTGATCACTCAAAAATAAAAAGAGTTTCGATAAAGAAAACACTTCTCCAGTTGTTCTTCACAATTGCAACGGAATGCAATTGACAGTAGATAGATCGTTGTCTTCAGAAAATAAAGATCTGTAATCAAAACAGTTCTGAGTCAATCCAGTTGCAATAGATATTACCAGAAACTTCACAACTTCAGCAGCAATAGATTCACAACAGATAGTCTATGTAGAACACGTGAATCTGCTATCAAGATCTTCCTTCGGTAATAAAGGTTTTACACTTCTTCTCGATCACCAGAAAAGAACGCCTTTTCACAGTCTCTGTTTCTTGCTCGTTAAAAGATCAATCTATATATTTCACACACTTTCCTGTGTATATATATATCCGAAGTTTCCAAGATAGAACATATATATTCAAATCTGAGAGATTCTTTCGCATAAATAGATCCATAAAAATCTCCTTTAGATTCGCGATATTAAATGAAATAACAGAGCCGTTGTAACTCCCCTGAGGAATCGGCATAAAAAGCTCCGTTTAAATCAATCAGTAATCCGTTGTAAATCGTCTTTGATTCAGTCAAAGTCGTACTTAAGAATCGGCTCGAAATCCGCCTAATAATCCGCTTGTTTGACCAATGCAAAAGGAAATATCGTCTGTCAAAAATATCCCGACACCAAACGTAGGGTTGATGACGTAAGGTTCACAAACGTAAGGTTCAGAACGTAAGGTTGAACATACATACTTTCTCTTTAGCATTCAAATGTAGGGTTGATCATCCATACTTTGTCTCGCTTCAACTCTTCAAAGAACGTACGGTTGATTATAAAAGTAAGATTGATGATCCATACTTTTGAGAAACAAACTCAACACTGAAAACTAACGTACGGTTTCTCTTCCATACTTGTCCAACAACGAAAACGTAAGGTTCCTTCCAAACGTAATGTTCTTCTTCAATACTTTTCAACAACGTAAGGTTCATTAACCATACGTGTCAAAATAACGTAAGGTTCCTTAACCATACGTTTCTTTTAACATAAAAAGTAAACTTTCCATCCATATGTTACGTTCATCAACGTAGGGTATGAACAGTGATTCCAGTACGCGCTAAAATTGATCTTGCGCTACAGTGATTCCAGAACACGCTAAAATTGATCTTGCGCTACAGTGATTCCAGAACACGCTAAAATTGATCTCGGAATAAATGAAGTATGAAATCTCGTTGTAAATAAAATAAATAAATAAAATAAATTCCTGCAAAATACTCAACGAAATAATTAGTAAATAATTAAGGGTATTTGTGAGCATCGAAATCATCATAAAGAGACAGAGTATTATTTAAAATAATCTCCCCCTTTAAAAACATTATTTTGAATTGTTTGAAAACAATACATTGCTCAACAATCTCCCCCTTTTTGATGATCACAAAACCCATAAAATAATAGAACTAATTTAATTGCAATCTTTATTGAAAAATTAGTTTTATAAAATTTTAGAATTCTGAAAGGATTAAAACAATATTTAACTATAATAAAATTTCTCCCCCATAAAAATAAATTTTCAGCTAAAAAATAAATAAAAGATAAATGTCTTCTCCCATATATCCAAATTTCTTCATAGGAAACAAACGAATTTAAATGTTGTGTTTATCCAAATTCTCCCCCTTTTTGTGATATCAAAAAGAATGAAAAATTACGGATTTGAACACATTCAATATTGCACTGAACTATAAGTAAATGCTATAATTAACTGTGTATGAATAAGTGAATTTGTTATACTGGCTAACTTAGTCATAAATCAATAAACAAAAAAACAAAAAAGAAATCAGAAAAGAATTTTCCTTCACAAGCTGTTATATATATAAAGGATTGTGATATACAGAGGAATCAAGGTTCATGGATAAGACAGGGAAAAAGGTGTCTATCTCCTTTGAATCGCGGTCTTGATCTCTGTAAATTGTTCTCTGAGCCTCTTCATCATCCCATCTCCTAACTTGATGATAAGATATCTGTTCTCTTGAGTCATATGAATATCTTCAATCAAATTAACTCTGAAAAACTCATGCATCCTTTCTTCTTTTTCAACAAAAAGAGCCAGTTTCTCTGATAACTGATTCAAAAGAATCCTAATCGGTTGCTCTCCAGATGTCAACTGATCCACTAAAAATTTCTGATTATCCAGCAAAACTGACAAAGGGGCACTATTAAACTGAAGATCATGTAATCTGTCACTCATATTGCTTAGTGCTCCTGTAATTTCTTGAAATCTCCGAATCAAATCAGGTGAAGAACCTGATCCACTCACAGCATTGTTTGCAACAGACTCAAATTTATTCTCCATGTAAATCTTCATCTCAGACAAATCATCTTTCTTTACCATCTCTGATTTTAACTGATCAACAGCATGAAACATATCAGTCTTAAACAAATCTACTTCCTGTCTTGAAACAGTACATTCTTTCAGCTTCTGAAACTTCAACTGCTCTAAGTTCAGAGAATTTCTGAGATTTACATTCTCAGATTCTAATTGAGAGATACGCTTGTACAACTCAACAACTTCTTCTTTTCTCGAATCAGGGGCAACCTGTGCTCTATTCTCATGTCCAGAAAAAGGTTGATGGGGCAGGGCAAGTGGTAAAGAATCTGCATCTGACTGTTCTTTGTCCTTGTCCTGACAAGGTTGATCCACTGAACTAGCTTTTGAAGCCTGAAACTCTTCCACTGAAAAATCTTCCTGAAGTACCTCTGTATTAGCTTCAGAAGTATGTTCATCACGAACAGTAGTCTCTCTGACTTCTACTGAATGGTCAAGAACAATATTTTCATGTAAATCTTGAGGTCGGGCCACTTCTTCACCAGGCACTGCCTCCATAGGTTTTTCTTGTTGTATTACATTTTCAACAGCCACAGCAGCAGATTGAGGTTCTTTTTGGATTTCCGGTTGAGCTACTGGTTCCTCTATCGGTGCAGTCTGCTCCACAACAGCTTCTCTCACAAATGAATAAGAAATTACCGGTTCCGAAGATTTCAAGGCAGGAGAGATAATTTCTTCATCAATTGATCTCTTCCTTCTAGATTGAAGTCCTTCTTGACTTCTCTCTTCCTCAACTTCCTCCATCTCAAAGCGAATTCTCCTTGCCACTGTACTAACCCTTGATTCTGCTTGTCCCTCCTTGGACTTAGCAGGTTGAGCCTGAGCACTCTCCGAGTCTTCCTCAGCTCCAACAGGTAAGAGTTTTCCTGTAATTGTGCTCCAGAAGTATCCTACTTTCCTCAAAGTTCCAGCATTAAAAACATTACTGTGGTGACATTTCACCCCAGCATCTACCAATCTGATCATTCCTCTTTTATTCAGAAACAAAGAAATGAACCTTCCATAAGGGAAAAAGGTCATTCTTTCTTCACTCTGACAGCAGTATCTTAGATATCTTATCATAAACCGAGGAAAATTAAACTTAATATCACACATCAGAAGATACATTATGTACATGTCAGGGTATAGGATTTTCTCTATCTCAGCCATCCTTGGTGCTAAACCAGTCTGAACAAATTTTACCAAGATTTTCTGATCGGGCTCCAAATCTTTAATAAACATTTTCTTTATCACTCTGGTTCCAAACAGAAAAGACATAATGTCTTCAGACTTATGTACAGAATCTCCAATATTCCGTAAATCGAAATGAAAAACTCCTTCATGAGGGCAGTTAAGAATTTGACCTATCTCTACAGATGATATGGAAAAGTCCTTATCCTCTATTTGAGCCAACAAACTATCCTCCGTATCTCCAAGGCTAAACTGAACAGTTCTAAAGAAATGTCTCATTTCTGCCTCATATAGAAACTCAGAATTTTCACTATTAAAAGCTTGCTCAAGGCTTTGAAATGACAACGCTTGCTTCAACAGTAAATTAGTTTCAAACAGCCATTCTAAATCTATGACTTTACCTTGCAGTATTTTCCGACCAACTACTTTAGGTTTCTTTGCAGCACTGCTCTCAGCTTCATCTGGATGCTTAGTCTTTGCCATTTCAACAACGATTTCTGAAGGTTCGTAAGTTTAGGGTTTGAAGATTCAGAAAGGGTTTTGGAGCAGATGTGCGGTTTTAGGTTTTCGAAAGGGTTTCCGAAAAAGGTGAAACAGTTTAGAAGGTGAAACGGTTCTGACAGCCTTGATTCCCGTGTAATCACTAATCATTACTTTTATTTAAAACAAAATAAAATTACTTATAGCGGGAAACAAAAATTAAACAGAATTCGAAAAAAGAATATGATTAAAAAAAACTATTTAAAATTAAATAAACCTAACTCCCCCTTAATAAATTCAAACCTTGCCGTGGGAAGTGGTTTAGTAAAAATATCTGCTAATTGATTTTCTGTATTTATAAATTCTAAAAATATATCCTTTTTAAACACATGATCTCTTAAAAAGTGATGTCTTATATCAATGTGCTTAGTTCTAGAATGACTAATAGGATTTTTTGAAATATTAATTGCACTAGTATTATCACATAAAATAGGCGTATTATTGAAATTTAATCCAAAGTCCATAAGAGTGTTTTTCATCCACAACACCTGTGCACAGCAACTACCTGCAGACACATATTCTGCCTCGGCTGTTGACAGGGCAACTGAGTGTTGTTTCTTACTAGACCATGATACTAAAGACTTTCCTAAAAAGTGACATGTTCCTGAAGTACTCTTCCTATCTAATCTACAGCTTCCAAAGTCAGCATTTGAATATGAAATTAAATTAAAATCAGAGGTTTTTGGATAATGCAGAAATTGATAAATAGTACCTTTTAAATATCTAAAAATTCGTTTAACAGCAGTTAAATGGGATTCTTTGGGATTTGATTGAAATCGAGCACAAAGACATACTGAATACATTATATCTGGTCTACTAGCAGTAAGATATAACAAACTACCAATCATACCTCTATATAACTTTTTGTCCACTGATTTTCCAGTTTCATCCAAATCAAGTTTTATATTAGTACACATAGGAGTTGTAAATGTCTTGCTGTTTTCATGTCCAAATTTCTTAAGTAAATCAGTAATGTATTTGCATTGATTTAAAACATTTCCAAAATCTTTTTGAAATATTTGAAGACCCAAAAAGAAATTTAATTCTCCCATCATACTCATTTCAAATTCTTTTTGCATTAATTCTGAAAATTCATGACAAAGAATTTTATTGGTTGATCCAAAAATTACATCATCAACATAAATTTGAACCAACAAAACATTATTTTTCACAATTTTCTTAAAGAGTGTTGGATCTTCTAGTCCAACAGTAAAATCATTTTTCAAAAGAAAAGAACTTAGTCTTTCATACCAAGCTCTAGGTGCTTGTTTAAGGCCATAAAGAGCTTTAGTAAGTTTGAAAACAGAATCTGGTTTTTGAGAATTTTCAAAACCAGGAGGTTGCTCAACATAAACTTCCTCCATTAAATAACCATTTAAAAAGGCAGATTTAACATCCATCTGAAATAATTTAAAATTCATATAAGATGCATAGGCTAAAAGGATTCTAATGGCTTCTAACCTGGCTACAGGTGCAAAGGTCTCATCATAATCTATTCCTTCTTCTTGATTATATCCTTTAGCTACTAATCTTGCTTTATTTCTAGTTATTATCCCTTGATCATCCTGTTTATTCCTAAAGACCCATTTAGTTCCTATTACTGGATAATCATGTGGTCTTTCAACTAATTCCCAAACCTTATTTCTCTTGAACTGGTTCAATTCATCCTGCATTGCTATTACCCAGCTCTCATCATCTAAGGCTTCTTCTATGGTCTTAGGTTCTTGTTGGGATAGGAAAGCAGAGAATTCAACTATGTTTCCAAAGTTTCTTCTAGTTTGAATACCAGTCTCTAAGTCACCTATCACAGATTCTAAAGGGTGATTTTTTAAGGTTCTAGACTGTCTAGGCATTATATTCAAAGGTTCTTCAGTGTCATGTTCTTCTGAACTGGACTGAATTTCTTTTATATCATTTTCAAAATCATTCTTTAAATTCTCAAGTCTCATGTTTTCATTAGAATCAGGTTCATCTATTTGTTCTATCCTTTTCTCAAAAGGATCAGATTCATCAAATTTCACATGAACTGATTCTTCAACAATCCTTGACTTTTTATTATAGACTCTATAAGCTTTGGAGGTTGCAGAATATCCTAAGAAAATACCTTTATCAGATTTTGGATCAAATTTACCAATATTATCTTTGGTATTCAAGATGTAAACCTTGCATCCAAAAACTTTAAAGTAATTTACTTTAGGTTTTCTGTTATTCCATAGTTCATAGGGTGTCTTTTTCAAAATAGGTCTTATTAAAATTCTATTCATTATATAACAAGCTGTATTAACAGCTTCTGCCCAGAAATATATAGGTAGGCTATATTCATTTAACATAGTTCTAGCCATTTCTTGAATAGTTCTATTTCTTCTTTCTACAATCCCATTTTGTTGAGGTGTTCTTGGAGCAGAGAAGGTGTGTTTAATACCCATGTTTGAGCAAAAGGAATTAAATTCCTGGTTCTCAAATTCTCCACCATGATCACTTCTCAATGAGATTATATTAAAACCTTTTTCATTTTGAATAGATTTACAAAAACCTTCAAATAAACTAAATGCTTCACTTTTAAATTTCAAAAAGAAAATCCAAGTAAATCTAGAATAATCATCAACTAATACATAAACATATAATTTACCAGCTAAACTTGCTACTCTTGAAGGTCCAAACAAATCCATATGGATAAGTTCTAGAGGTTTAGTTGTAGAAACTTTATTAACAGATTTGAATGATGATTTGTGTTGCTTGCCAAGCTGACATGCATCACAGAATCTGTCATTTTCAAATTTGAGACTAGGCAAATCAGAAACTAGATGTTTCTTAGATAATTTATGTAAAGCATATATATTGCAATGACCAAGTCTTCTATGCCAGATCCAGGATTCACTTATATTAGCAGTTAAGCAGTTTACTTGTTGTTTACACAAGGGATACAAATCCAAAGTATAAACATTATCAGTTCTGGGTGCTCTAAACTTAAACAGTTTATCTTTAGAAACAGTACAACTATTGTTAGTAAAATCAACAGTGTATCCATCATCACAGAGTTGAGAGATACTTATCAGATTGTGTTTTAACCCTTGTACATAAAGTACTTTGTTGATTGAGACTGTCTCTGGATCTCCAACTGTTCCAATACCAATAATCTTTCTTTTGGCATTGTCACCAAAGGTGACAAGTCCTCCTTCCATTCGATTAAGAGAAGAGAAATTAGCTGAAGTTCCACTCATGTGTCTTGAGCATCCACTGTCCATATACCATATTTCTTTCATTCTTTGGTGACCTGCTACCTGCAAAGACATTTAAACAAATTGCTTTGGTACCCATATTTTGTTGGGTCCAGGAGTGTTAGCAAGCAGTGATCTGGGTATCCAGATTTGCTTTGTTTTCTTAAAATTGATTGAATCATATAGATCGTTGGAAATATAAGCTTTCTTAATTCCACATATTTGAGGTTGTCTTAGAAAACAGTTTTTAGCTATATGACCTTTTGTTTCACAGAAGTTACAAATAACATGTTTAGTGCTAGGAACAAAATAATTTTTGTATAACTTAGGTTTTTCTCCTTTACTTCCAATTCCAAACCTTTCCTTTTTAATTACAGTTTTTCCAAGTATCTCATTTAAGGTGTTTTCTCCTTTTGTAAAAACTAAAGCAGCCTTTTTATAAGATTCTACTTCATCCTGTAGAGTTTTTATTTTTGATTCAAAATTAATTTTATTTGAGTCAGCAGAGTTGTATTTGTCAATTAATTCCTTATGTTGTTTTAGCAAAGTATTTCTCTCATCTGAAATAGCTTTATGCAAGTTCTTTATAGATTTATATTTGTTAAATAATGAGTCATACCTTTCTTCAAGCATATTGCAGTAAGCTGCAAGTTTTTTATTTGAGAAGCTTGTTTCAGAGTTTGATTCATTATTTGAGTCAGAGGAGTAGTATGAGTGTACCTCATCCGTTTCAGCCATAAAACACATATTTGATTTTAAATTGGCTTCCTCCTTCTCTGAGCTTGATTCAGAAGAATTACTTGAGTCTTCAGAAACACTCCAAGTAGCTTTCATAGCTTTCTTGTCTTTCTGCTCATAATCATCTCTTTTGAAGAATTTCTTCTTCTTTGCATCTTTCAATTTTGGGCAATCCGGTCTGATATGTCCCATCTTTTTGCATTCATAACATCTCACTTCCTTGCTATCCTTTTTGAAGGATTTCTTGAAGTCTTTCTTCTTACTATAGAACTTTCTGAATTTTCTGGCTAGCTGAGCCAGTTCTTCATCCGAATTTGAAGAATCCGAGCATTCTGATTTAGCACTTACTTCTCTGTTCTTCATCTTTCTATCCTTTTGTTGAGAAGTCACTTTCAACGCAGTGTTTTCCCTTTTTATGTAGACTTTATGCTCATTTACCTCATCTTGCATTTCAGCCTCGTACATCATCAATGTACCAATCAGTTCTCTCATAGTTAGATCTTTAACAGAAGTTGATTGTCTGATTGCTGCAGAGATTCCATTCCATCGAGTAGGAATTACTCTCAGTACCTTCAACGCTTGATCAGCCTGCTTGATTGGTTCTCCTAGAGCTGTTATATTATTGACAATTTCTGTCAATCTTCCATTCATCTGAGTGATGCTCTCTCCTTCAATCATTCTGAAAGTATCGAATTTTAACTTAGCAGTTGCATATCTCATCTGTCTTACATTATCTGTTCCTTCATAAGCAACAGCTATTGTTTGCCACATTTCATATGCAGTCGGGCATTGAGATACTCTGTTAAATTCATCTGGTCCTAGACCACAGATGATTGCATTCATAGCTTTTGAATTTATGTCATACTCAGCCTCTGTAGCAGCACTCCATGTATCGGGATTTTCAGGAATTTCATAGGGAGTCAGAATCTTTGAATAGACTTTGTAACCAAGATTTTTCAGATAAATAATCATACGTGATTTCCAGCAGCCATAATTATCTCCATTAAAGTAAGGTGCTCTGACCATTGACATTCCCTCTCTCATATCAGCCATGATGCACTATGTATAATCTTTAAATACTTCTAGCTTGATAAGACTTTAAAAATAAGAAGCTCCTCCTCTAATACCAATTGTTGGATCTGAATCTACGGATTACACACAAGAGGGGGGGTGAATTGTGTCTTTTCAAAATTATTATAATCTCTTAAATTTGGACAAATTCTGTCCACGATGCTTTTGCTCGATTAAATATGCAGCGGAAAAAGTAAAAGCATGAACACACGGATGTATAGTGGTTCGGGGAACAGAAGGCCCCTAGTCCACTCCACCAACGCTCAAATCCACGAGCTTGGCGATTTTCACTATCTGGTCCTCGTTTCCACAGACCTGTCCACAACTGAGTACAGGAAGTTGACACCTTTACAAGATTCAGGCAAACACAGCCTTCCTGGTTCAAACACGAACCCACACAGCTTAGAATGAGAAGCTGATCACTCAAAAATAAAAAGAGTTTCGATAAAGAAAACACTTCCCCAGTTGTTCTTCACAATTGCAACAGAATGCAATTGACAGTAGATAGATCGTTGTCTTCAGAAAATAAAGATCTGTAATCAAAACAGTTCTGAGTCGATCCAGTTGCAATAGATATTACCAGAAACTTCACAACTTCAGCAGCAATAGATTCACAACAGATAGTCGATGTAGAACACGTGAATCTGCTATCAAGATCTTCCTTCGGTAATAAAGGTTTTACACTTCTTCTCGATCACCAGAAAAGAACGCCTTTTCACAGTCTCTGTTTCTTGCTCGTTAAAAGATCAATCTATATATTTCACACACTTTCCTGTGTATATATATATCCGAAGTTTCCAAGATAGAACATATATATTCAAATCTGGGAGATTCTTTCGCATAAATAGATCCATAAAATTCTCCTTTAGATTCGCGATATTAAATGAAATAACAGAGCCGTTGTAACTCCCCTGAGGAATCGGCATAAAAAGCTCCGTTTAAATCAATCAGTAATCCATTGTAAATCGTCTTTGATTCAGTCAAAGTCGTACTTAAGAATCGGCTCGAAATCCGCCTAATAATCCGCTTGTTTGACCAATGCAAAAGGAAATATCGTCTGTCAAAAATATCCCGACACCAAACGTAGGGTTGATGACGTAAGGTTCACAAACGTAAGGTTCAGAACGTAAGGTTGAACATACATACTTTCTCTTTAGCATTCAAACATAGGGTTGATCATCCATACTTTGTCTCGCTTCAACTCTTCAAAGAACGTACGGTTGATTATAAAAGTAAGATTGATGATCCATACGTTTGAGAAACAAACTCAACACTGAAAACTAACGTACGGTTTCTCTTCCATACTTGTCCAACAACGAAAACGTAAGGTTCCTTCCAAACGTAATGTTCTTCTTCAATACTTTTCAACAACGTAAGGTTCATTAACCATACGTGTCAAAATAACGTAAGGTTCCTTAACCATACGTTTCTTTTAACATAAAAAGTAAACTTTTCATCCATACGTTACGTTCATCAACGTAGGGTATGAACAGTGATTCCAGTACGCGCTAAAATTGATCTCGTGCTACAGTGATTCCAGAACACGCTAAAATTGATCTTGCGCTACAGTGATTCCAGAACACGCTAAAATTGATCTCGGAATAAATGAAGTATGAAATCTTGTTGTAAATAAAATAAATAAATAAAATAAATTCCTGCAAAATACTCAACGAAATAATTAGTAAATAATTAAGGGTATTTGTGAGCATCAAAATCATCATAAAGAGACAGAGTATTATTTAAAATAATCTCCCCCTTTAAAAACATTATTTTGAATTGTTTGAAAATAATACATTGCTCAACAATTAATGGCCTCCACTATTTACCCGACATCACAACACCCTGTGACTTCCAGTGGATGGAATGTAAAATGGTTGGGACTTTGTAATGTCCGTCTACCATAATTTAGGTATTTTATTTCTCATTTCTTGTTTTATTCTCTAATTGTGTGTATCATAGGACTCCCAATTATGAAGATCATTTTCTAGGTAAAATGAACTTATGTAAGATGAGGTATGTTTTTTTATATTAATAGAGTCTGAGTATAACTGTATAAATTTACTTACACAGTTTTCACCCATCTTAGAGAAACACCTGAGTTTGATTTTATTTTTCTATTTGAAAATAAGAGTTTCTACTTTTTCCTTGACTATTACAAACTGTATAAATTGAGTACATGTGATTTAATGATTTCCATGATGATGGTGTTAGCTGAGTACACAAAATGAAGGATGAAACACCATGTCACATTTACACAACATGTAAATGGTATAATCGAGGTTTTAAAAGAATTAGTTAGGATTTTAGTGTATATGGATATTATGGAATAGATGACATTTAAAATGATTAAACATCATTTAAATTTTGAGAGTCTAGATTTTATGTTAACCTGTGGCTGATTTTTCATTCATTCATTGAAATCCTTCTTCACTCTAGACCTAGAAGTATTCTCTATTGATTTTGGTGACATCTGTTCATTTCAGATTTATTCTTTCAATGTTGGATACTTAAAAAGGTTACATATCATCTCCCTAGGTAATATATCCTTTCTTATTAATAATTTAATATATTTCGGTAGCATTCTTTCATTATGTTATCAAAAATGTTGATCTATGGTTTTTATTATTGGTGTTTTCTTTTAGATCTTTCATGTTGTCTTTCTATAGGGGACGGTCCATTGTTCATTGTGTTGTGGAAGGGGTTTTTTATTTGATTTATGTAATGATTTATCTTTATTATTGAACAGTTGGTTTAATTGAATCAATTTTGAGGTGTGTAGATTGATTCTAGGCTCTCCGTTTTCATTGGAGTGTTATTACTTATTGTTGGATCCCTTTTTTGTGTGACCCTAATTTTAAAGTTGGTGGTTTTTTCTGACTTTTCTATGATGAACTAAATTATTCTTTATTTTATAAATAGTTTTATAAATGTAAACTCATTACTATTTTTTAATTGTGTGTGTTGAAAATGGTTTTTTAAAAATATTGGTTTCTCTTGTTTTGATGAATGAAATATAATTTTAAAATAATGATGTAATGGTTTTTTGAAATGGTTTTTAAATAATTTTTTGAATGAGGTATTTTTTAAAATATGGCACATGGGAATCAATGGGTACTTAGGTGGAATGTTTAGTAATATGCCTTATACGTTTATTCAATCATGGGGGGTTTGTCCTGGGGATTTACTATGCTCTAAAGGCTTGATGATCTATAGACATAATAGATATTATTTATTGGGTTCACTTTCTGTGGTGTTCCAATACTTCTTAGATTTTATGGATATATCTTGGGTCTTAGTGCACACGATTAACTATGGTGGGGGTACGAGTGTCTTGGCCATCCTGCCCTAGTTTATTCCTTTATGTGACGTTACATGTGGTTATTCCTGTTTCAGATTCTACTATTTCAATTATAATGAAATGGATATGATGTGATATGAGATACTTTCTTGAGTTTTTTACATATAAATAATGATTTATATAAAATTATTCAAATATATTTTACCTCGTATCTTTTGGAAATTGGGAAACGGAGAAATTAATTGATTTCAATGATTTTGATCTAAAATTTTTAAACATATTATCATGCCATGATTTCATTAATATCGATATTGTTTGTATTCTTTTCACAGATACATGTTATGGAAAACCATGGAGGCATACTATTAATATAGTTATATCACACCCTATGAACCTCTTCAATGGTGATAGACCTTGTTATGTCTTTTGATTTAGGAAAATGAAAGGAGCTATAGTGAGGTGGTGATGTTGTTTTGTCAGCTATGTTGGGTAGCTGGTAGTGAAATGGTGGGAGTCTGCTCACACTACTATGTATATTTTTTTTTCCTATTTTTTCTTAATTTTTTTGTCGTACCTTTCACATGGAGTTGTTTCTATCTTCTTATGAGCTGTTTTTGATTCCTCCTTTTTTCTTTTAGTTATGGAAAAAAATTATCTATTCTGTTATTGTCTCTATTGTATCTATGTGCTATTTTGTTGGTTTAGTTTGGGAGAAATTGTTCCGTCTACTAGTGGTTTGATTCTTGGGTTTTACCTTCCATTCCATAGGGATTGGGAGTTCCCTTAGGGTTTGGCGATATCTTATTTTAGGTTTTAGTTTTAATAGGTACTCAGAACTGTTTCATCACTGTGAAACTTTCTCTTTCATATCCATGATTTCTCAAATAGTCTCAAGAATCTAATTATTTACACATAAATTGTTTTATTAAATTAATTTTCAAGAAAATATTATATTTGTTTTCACTTGTTTTAAAAATAAATATTTTCAACATTTTTTATAGGACTTATTTTTTTCATTCTATATTAATGTGTAAATGGATTGTTTTATTTTCACATATACAATGCAATCAACTATCTTTTTCCCTGTGAATATTAATTATTAGATGATTCCGTTTAATGTTTCATTTTTTTCATTATGAATAATAATCAAAATAATTATTTTCCACCTCATTAGGGGTATATTGGGTAATTAACATTTAAAATAATGTGATATGGACTGAAAATCCCCCAAGAACTTGTCATTATTTTATTGGAGAATCCTTTATGGTCAATTACCATAATTCTTTGAAAAGTTTGAAATTCCATTTCTCTTACATTTTATAATAATTTTTATATTATTTAAAATAATGTATAGAAACCAAAGATAACTCCCTTTATTTTAAAATCTATAATATTTTTATAAATTGATAAATTGGGGTTATTTTTCAGTTATAAATATTTATCTAAAACATTAACTATCATTTTATCATAGAAATTTATTTTTATTTTTTAGGAATGATATAATTACAATAAATTCCTACACAGTGCCCACACAATGTTTTACAAGTAATATAAAAACCAAGTAGATGATTTTAATAATCTCTAAAAGAAATATTTTTTTGGTGAATTTAATAGATAAATATGACATATTATTTTTGTGTTAAAAGATTTTATTTATATTCCATCAATGGCTTGATTACATTAATTTTATATGGTTTGAATAGTCCTAAATATGACTATAATGATATATTCTGATAAATAATATTTTATTTAATGATTTAAAATTCATAAAAATATTTTATTCTACTAATATAAAGGGACGGTGTCAACAATATCATCCATGGTCCACTTCTGGTTCATGGGTCCTTTTATTATTAGTTTTTTTTACTCTTAAAAATTAAGAAACATTGATATCGAAGTAATAAAAAAAGCGTTAATGTGGGTTAAAAATAAAATATATATGGAATAAAACCTTATGTAAAACAACCAAAATTTTATTTTGTGAGATTATTTTAACTAATAATCTTTCTATATTCTAAATTAATCAATCTTGGTGTAACTTTTCCATGAAAATTAATTTATATAAATTTAATATGTTATATAATTCCAAGACTACCCCTTCCCTCAAACCAATTTAGCACTCTAATAAATACAATAAATATAAAACACTCTCTTTGAAAATAAAATCCTTGAACTGTAGGATATTCAACTATAAAAATACTAACCCTAAAGGCTAAATTTTTAATCCAAATCTAGTTTTCCAGAGAAGTGGTATAACTCTTAATTATGTGTTTTCATTTTTCTAAATTAACCATATTAATATATTATTATAAAATGATGATATAATATAATTAATATATTTTATATACTATGATGTTATTATTGTCATGGTGAAACTATTATTGACCTGAGTTTATAGTAAATTAGGAAAGAGTACATCATTCGTGTGTGCGAGTGGACTACCACCATCATGAATCGATGTGTTTCATTTTCCAACACTAAATATCATGGATTGTTAAAATTATTAATTTAATGTATATATATGTAAATTTTATTCATAAATAAATTATAATTCTATAAATATATTATATAATATATTTTTTTACCTATAAATCCATTAAATATGATATGTTGTTCATGAATTGATGTAGATTACCACATCCACAAAGTGATGGGATTTTTTTCGTCACTGATTCACATGGATGGTATATATAATTGACTTTAAAGAGGTAATATGAATTTTATTATAAAATAAACTTTCAGGAAATATGAAATTTTATTAACCTTCTTCCCCTCACATCTGTTTAATTATAGAAAAGACACTCATGTGTTTGTACGGACTACCATCTCCATCATGGAAGATAATTCATTTTTCATAACCTCAATTCATAGTTGGTTATAAAATTATAATTCAATTATGAAATTATTATGATTCCATGATCATTATTCTAGATATTATATAATAATTACATTTCTGACAATGGTCAATATATCCATGTTGTTATGAAGCTATGAATCAAACTCCCCTAAATAACATGTTGTGGAATTAACCAATAAAGTTACTAAATATATCATTGAAACAAATTAAAAAAAAGTTTTATTGGTAAGTTAAGAAAATAAAACATGGTTATTAAACAAGAAATATTCTGATAAAATTTACTATATGTGAGTTAGAGGACATACCTGGAAAGTTTGATCCCAAGGTATGTGATTCCATCTCAATTTCAATTCACCGTGTGATGTTTTAATTTTCTACCACTAATTTATTTTATATGTTGTATATAATGTTATGATTATGTATTATATCATGATTACTACATAAATAATGGTATTTTATGGGAATTTACACTAAATTTAACTAGTTTTAATTGGTTTCGTAACTCAATTTCATTTCATTAGGTTTTATAACTTCTTCATTTCTTTTGTTATGTTAAGATTATGTGAGATATGACCATTGATTAGTTTTTTTGTATTTAATTTTTTTGATTTACATTTAATTCACATAATCCCACCATTGATTTATTCTAAATTCAATTATATGATCTTTATAATGGTAACTCATCTAGAAATTTCATTTTTTCGATTTATGATTATGTTTTGAACTTAAATTATTATATGGGATGTATAAAATTCTCAATGTTTTTTTATAGTATGGATATACATAAAATAATTATACTTAACTTTTCATGTTAATTATTCTTTTTGAGGGGATTAATATACAAAATTTACCAAAATGTTACAAATTTTTATGATACAGTATCAACTTATTCAGAATATTATGTTCCATGATCCCTTTAGATGAATCATATAATCTCATTTTCGTAAGAAAATATCTTTTATTCTTATATTGTTATAAATCTTTTTCATGTTTCTAAATTCTATTTCTTCCCTTAATGATTAAATAAACTTTAATAATGTTTTTCTATGTCGTACTAATCTTGTATCATCTTTTAGATCAGAAATATTTCCCTTCCATGTTCATGTTTGGTAAAATGTTTTCATGAATTTTATTATTTACATATAAATTATTTATTATGTTAATTTTCAAGAATATTTGAATTTATTTAAAAAATTGGATATATTTTTTTCAATTTTCATAAAAAAAAATCCATTATTTAACAAAGTGTGAAAGGAATGGTTTATTTTAACATGTATAGTTTAAAAATAATTTTGTGTCATCATGAATATGTTTTACATGAATAATACATTAAAATATTCCATGGCTATTTCCAATTTCATTTTTTTACTACTACTCTGGAATTCTTTATTTTTTAAAAGTGATTTTCTAATTAGAGTGGGTATATTTATCAAAAAGGTTTTTAATGATAATTTATTGATATTTATATTCATCAAATACATATAACCTTTATTTTAAATATTCTATATTTGGGATATGTTATCATGATATCATCATTATTATTTCTCTGGATGTATTGTGATTTTTTTAGAGAAATTATCATAGAACCTATTACTATTTTATCGATAAATTGATCTATAAAACGACAATGGTTATTGTTACATTCATGAGTGAAAACTTCAAAATAGTTTTTTCCTTATATATTACATAGACATATGAATCAATGATTTAAGGGTGATTCCATTATAAACAAAGGATGAGTGCTTCTGTTATAAACCAAGGATTGGTGGTTTCATTATAAACCAATGATCTGTGGGTTGGTTATAGCCTCCAATGCATTGGGTAATGAGACCGAATTAATTGGATGGTTGTTACTCCTAAGATAAAATGGATTTTACAAATTATTGGTTAGTCCTGAGATATATCATAATTATCTAGTTATGTTATTCCAATATAACTATTTGATGGAAAAATATTATAGGATAATTTTCAATGATTTTTATGAGTTTTAATGGAACCTTTTCTCGAGGATTTTTTTACATGGATCATGATTGTAGAAATATATAATTATTATCATATGATAACTCTTTATGCCATGTATTGTGAATTATGATCCAATTTTTATAGTTAGGAATTATCTTATTTTATGCTTATGAACATTGATTATGTAATCATATCATTATGATCATCTTGTGCTCATGGATGACATTCAATAGTTAATAATTTGGTTTAATCGTACAAAGTATTTGAACACACACATGTTATGTTTTCTATTTCCCTGGGTTATAAATATTAAATTAAAATTTATTTTTTACGAAAGGTTACATGTGTGATTAATTTTATGGGAAATATTAATTACTTAATTTGGAATAATAAAAATTGGGAATAGTTTGATGGACTCTCACTTAAATGAATGGGTATTGTTTTGTAAGAGTTTTTCATAGTTTTCTAAAACTGTAAACATAAATGGTCCTTGGTTATGTAAGTTATTGAATATTTTTTTCATGTTTTATGTTTTTGATTACTAATATTGTGTCATGTTTATTAATATCAAAGCTATAAATGTAATGATACTATTTTTCACACTAGAACTGGGAGTGTGAGTTTGGGGATGTTATACAAACCATATTCCAATCATGAAATATTTATCAATAATAATTTGGAATTTTTTACATATTTACCTCGAGAAACCATCATAGATTGATAAACTATGAGCCTTACTCCATCCATCCACATAGTTAGTCACATTGTTTCCACTAACTATGCTCTAACCATGTGCCTCATTTTAACCCCAAATTTTATACCTCCATGACTCCAAACCCCTATAAAAGCTATCATATCCTCCCCAAATTCTATAATCAAATTAAAAAAAATTAATACACGAAATTGAACATTTTAGGGTAAAAAGTAAATTATAATTCACATTAAAAATTTTTGGGGTTTTACAACCACGCCAACATAATATAGATCATCCAAGAGATTTACTCTAGATGCCACCAAGTATCATTAGTGAAAAAATATGTAAACCTAGTATAAATGTATTATTATCATTCACATGTATTCTACTATTTATTTCCATTATTATACTATACTCACACCAAAAAAATTTCTTTCCATAAATATCTTTCTATGTCATTTCAAGTATACATACTGAAAATGCTTCATAGAATGCATCAGGTGGATGCTCAATATAATCATTAAAAACCATGTGATAAAAATTTGGATGGTATTATATTAAATAGGAAACATGGAAAACAAAATGAATTTAACTGAAATAGAATGGAAGATATGAATAATATTCCAATGGATTAATCATCTCTTCTATCTCAAATATCCCTACAAACATGGGTGCCAACATTCCCTGATTCTAAATTAGATGTTTCCCTAAATTTGGTAATACTCACTTGAACACGATGTCACTGACATCAAACTATATAGGTAGATATTTAATTTCAACTAATATAATTTTCTTCCTCGAGTGGTATATAACCATTTCTAGATCAGTTTCAATTTCATTGTCGTTTCTTATACGAGACTTGGATCAGTCAACACTAACTCACTAGACTCCAAAAAGCATAAAAAAGTGTGGGAAAATATACCCTATAAAGGAAAATATGGATCCAAATTTATATAATCCTAAAAACTATTTTCATAGGATAAATTAAAAATTCCCATGTAATTTTAACAACAACCCCAAATATCTACGATACATGCTCGCATTTTGTTCTCCAAAATCCATAAAGTCCAATTGAATTTTCACTACATCTCAGACACAGTTCTAACCTATGTTATCTACTAAAAAGGTCACCTTGAGTAGAAAAATGTGATCCACCATCTATAGTCAATATAACATCACCCAAACTACATTGTTACATTGTGTATTGCTTAATAACCCCATCATAATTTCTGTAGTAACATCATCCCATTCCACTTGGTTATGGTAAATTTCTACAAAAGTCTAGTGGGCCACTATTAATTAACATTCATCTGCTGATCGAAAGTGTATTGCATAAAATACCATTGATAATTTTCTTCATTACTAACCACTAATACTATTGAAATATTTCATGACACATCTTCATAAATAAGATTTTCACCACCATTTTTTAGTCATGTGACTCGAAAATTATCTTTTCATAAGTACCTATAAAAACCAAGACATGGCCATGAACATGAAGAATCTCATAAACATTTAACGTCTAGTATAGTGGGGGATGAATAAAATATATCTATTCCCGATGTGATAAAACATATAGATCAGATAGATGTATTTTCTTGATTTTACAAATTATTCAATCATAAATAATTAAATACCTGATGTCCTCTAAACCCTAGTGCTCCTAAACATCTAATAGTGTCACAATGAAAAGAGCCATTAATTTACACTCACTCTTAGAATCTTAAAATACCTTAGCCTAGGAATTTTATCTCAATTAATGAGAAAAATAAATTTTATGAATAATCTAGATAAAAGTCTAAATATTTTGTATATTCAACCGAATTTTTCTACTAAATGTTCATGTATTGTTTGGAGGAGATTTTTTTTAGGATTTGGTAGACAATAAACACCCCAAATATCTCTCTCAACATGAATTGTCTCCAACATCTTAGGGTATGCACTACTACATCTAACTCCAAGTCATCGGTTGGATAATTATCCTCACGTGGAATCAATTTCTAAGAACCATATTTGACCACTTGACATCCATACATCCAGACCACTCCCAAAACAAATTCGGATACATCACAATACGCTGTTTACTCTTTACCCGATTCAAGTAGGTTATGGAAAATTTTATTGTTATCCTTTCCTTTAACATTTAAAAATAATATTAAAGCATCAATCCATTCCGAATTCTCTCTCTATTTAGTGAAACGCTTCATTAGCACTACTAACCTATAGAATACCATAGATAATACTTTAATAATACCTGACTAAATAGAAAAAAACATATATCAACTAATTTTTTATGCTTTTCCCAAGAAAAAAACAATTTGAACATTCTTAGGGCATTGGTATATATCAAACACATAAATAACATGGAAACGTTATACCTCGTAAATAAAAAAATAGTCACTTAAATACTTTTTCATAGAAATAATTTTCTTAAAGTGTACGTAATTTCATCTCTTTGATCATATTATATTCATCTCTAATAATATAGATTATTATAATATAATCTAAAAATACAAAAAGAATATTCTAAATACTAGTGAAAAACCATATCCATAAAAGACATAAATGATAATAGTGATTTAGTAAATTTAGTGGTATCACTATATACTCATATAGAAGGTATCTTTATCTAAAAGTTGTATGTGTCATATCATAAGGAATTAAACTTAGTTGGTGATTCCATGATCTATGATGTACATTAAAAATACATTGGAACATCTCAAATACTCAAACAGGTCATCAATACATGGGATATGGTACCTCTTTTCGATATGAATCTTATTCAAATTCATGTATTCAACACATAGCTATGAGAATCAATATATGTTCTTATATAAAATGACTCAATAGAACCAAAGATACATTCATGTATGAATAAAAGACTTGTATTCTATTTCCTCTAGATGAGAATTAATCTCATGTAGGTATGACAGATTCATCTCATAAGGCTGAATAGAAAAGTGTTGAGATCGTGGTAAAAGAACAATTATTGACTCAACATATCTCTTGGGGAAAAACCCCCAAGTAGTCACTAGAAAAATGTCTAGTAACTTATTGACCATTAGATGGAAATTATATCTTTATTCCATTATTAAATTAGTAACATGGGTAATAATCCCACCTAGTTTCTTATGGAAAGGTCATCCATGACCTGCCTCTAACCCCCATTCTCTTACTGGAATATACTCACCAGTATTCGGTGATATGAGTGGAACTAATCTATTTTAATAGTTGATTCTAGTGTATTATGGAACTAACCACGATACCCAAAGTATTATATAAAATACATTCATTAATAACATGAATAACTATAATAAAGAATAATAACTATTGATCTCCATGGAACAATCTCAGTGATGGGGAATTACCTATGATCACACTCTCAATAGCATTTCCATACATATCACCACATACATATATTCCATATAAAAATGTATTATATACCTGAACTGAGTATATATGAAGGAATATGAAGCCACTATATCAAAAAATGTATATTATCTATTATAAGTTACTATGACAATACCTAAAACCAAAAAGGTCTTTGTATCCTAGCCTATAGTTGTAGGATTTATATAATGAATATTTCATGAACCATGGATATGATTACATATATGAATTAATTACATAGAAATACCCTTATATGGAGAATATCTCTATCCCCTACCCCTAAATGGTTGGTCGAACTCCAACTACCCACCCACTATGGAATAGATGGTCTTACTTCTGATCCATGAACCAGACATGATGATCCACCCCTAGAAGTCCGTCAATATTTAATAGAAAACCTAAATAAAGGGAATGTACTACTATAAAACATACACATGATTGGTGGTCAAGAGGAATAGGTCTGGGTATGACCTCATATATTGAACTGATGTCATTTGACAATCCATTATCCCTAAAATTCGGGATGTTACCTACTACCATGACTACTCAAACTACCATAATTGTGTGATTCTTAATAATTATTCTTATTACTATGCCAATATCCACTACTGAATCCCCCAACAGAAGCTGATTTACTAAATAATTTTATTTTCTTTAGGTTATATTAAGATATAATCACATGATTCACAATTTATTAAAAAGATTTTAAATGAAATAGATACAAACGATCTATAATTACATACAATAAATCATCGTTAAATTTTCACTCCTTGCAAAACTCATTACCAGAAATTATTGAAGATGAAAATTGATTCAAAAAAATAATAATAGTCTATGATATATTTATTCACATATAGAAGATAAATCTGTTCTCTGGATATTCCATCTCTCAAGGTATCATTATAGATAAGGTCGAGGAAACAAGTCTTTAAATCCTTCTAGGTCTATCCAACATACTGGGATTTCCAACACATAAATCTCCCACCATAAGTTTTCATATAATAAAACCATAAAGGTGGAAACTATTACCCACCTATCATGAGGTTTCTCTAGGTGATAAAAAATAATCAAAATAGGCTCAATCCAATACTCAACTACTACGGGACTACCCTCTCTAGAAAACAAATTAGTGGGCGTTTTAGCTGAAACACCCTAGTCAAATCAAACATCCTCACTATATGTCAAGGATCCTATATCTACATGGAATATATCACTATCATCAAGCATACATTGAGTAGATCATCTATCACTACCCCAATATCACATGATCTTCTGGACCAACAACCAAATCCGCTTATCATCACTACTCTACTAGTTCTCTATAGAAAGTCATCATAGAGGTGTCTGTCTACAAATAAAATCCTTAAAACATGTCATGATAATAGTTTAAGATATTATTGTTTAATTAAAAGTGATAATTGTATAAATTCACCAAATTTTATATGTCTCATTTTATATGAACAATATAATTCATGCTCTATCACTAGCCCCAACCAACTATACAAAAGGTTTTCATATATCAGATGGTCTATACAACAAATAAGGTATCCATACCAAATGGATTGAAAATACTATTTTAATATTAATTTATAAAATTTTCTAAGATAACTATAATTTAAACTAAAGTATAAAAAAATTATTTCCATGGTATAATTGGAATTTTAACATAGTAAAAAAATATTTTAAATAAGTTTTCATGTGATGATATTTATAAAAACATTCCATATTATCATGAATAAACAATTGTATAATTCACGTAGATATCATGGAAATAATATGTTTATACAATGATTCATTAACACATTTTATCTTTTTGTTTATATAAAGTGACCAAAATTCTATAAATCATAAAATTTATAATCATGTACAAAACTCAAGGTGAAATAGTTTAATAATATAAACGAAAAAACTAAACATAAATCCCATATCTAGTAATTTGGGAAAATTTCCTGTGTGGGTAAGTTACCCCTATGCATGATTTCCACATCAAATCCCATATTTCCCCATCATTTTTATAACATGCTCAAAATTAGTTCTAAAAAGGGCCATTGATACCAATTTGTAATGTACTATGATCAAAATGCTTAAATAATTTCGACATAGATCTACTACATGTCATTGTCCATATATCCCCATATAGAAAAGGGTTCCACCTAGGAATGAGGTTTTAGGATGGAAGTATGGGGATACTATACCATCAATATAATGTTAAAAATCTATTGAAAATAATTAAAATCGAATATAACCATACATATTAAATACAAAACTAGACTACCATGCATGTTCCATCAAATAAATATAACCCATAATATATAAAATGATATATACATTTCAAAAAAATAACGGTCAAAACCAAATAATATACCATGGTGAAAATAGAGAAAATTATAAAAAACAATATAAAGTTATCAAAATCCCATGTTCTATCCAAGTATCCCAAAAAAATCATTTATTAGGAACTTTACATTAACCAATATGGAATTCATAAATTATTATCAGGTACCAACATCGGTCTAAGTAGTGTGTGTGTACAACTACGTCAACAACTACCAATGGAATCTAAAAATAAATATATTATATGTAAGTGAATGTAGAAGTGATGATTATATATAAATTTAATTTATAAATACAATTAAATAAATAGAATTCATTGTAAAATGGGTTCCAAAATGAAAACTCAGATCATCCATACACACCTTTTTTAGTTCAGGATGTCTCTAGGATATATAAATCATACAAGGGATATATACCGATACAAGGTTTATATGTTACACCAGGTGAAGTATATCCATCAAGGTACATAAAAATAACCTAGTCCAATATACCTCTACCAAAACATGAATAACACCCAATAAAATACAAACATCTAGGTAACATGAGATCGAAACCAAAGAAACAAAATCCTAGTTACTATATAAGATCTACCATGTAAAAACTATCCTAAAAACCTTGTATAAAATCTATTCATAATTACTAGAGAGCATTTAATTTGAAATAGTTTAATATTTATTAATTTCAATTTCATTTTAGGAAAACCCATATCTAGTTTAACAACTAATAATAAGTCACACATTTCTAATCCAATTTAAAACCTCTACCAATCAATCAAATTATTTGTAAAAATTTATTTTCCAATAATAATCGGTATTTAAATTGGTATCAATAAATGAATACAATTTTCATTCTCAAATTCATGTTAACCAATTTTTATTTAATAACTTAAGGAAACATTGTAAAATTGAATTCCATGAATTAATTGATATTATTTAATTTTAGGTTGAATACATGGTAACAATTGTGATCACATAATTAAAAAACTAAATAAAAAAATACATCAGATAAAATATATAGAACATAAAATTTTAATTTTTTGACATAATGGATCATCCCATGAACTAATGGATAAGGAAATTATTTTGGATCCTTAAATGAATGAAAAAGAATATTTATAAAATCATGAATCAATCCATAAATCTATGATTGAAAAAACATAATCTAGGTTTCCACTTAATCGAATATGAGAAAAAAGAGAGGAAAAACATAAACAAGAATGTTAACTTTGATACCTAGTGTTCAAAATTCATTAATATGGTCAGATCAACCGCTAAAAGGAGGGGAATCTCAAAAATTGCATAAAGGATAGTATGAATTAAATGGATTATGATAATGAAGGAATAAATAGTGTTTTTGGTGTATCTTTTAGATAAAAAAATAAAATTTTAAAAAATTATAATTTTGTTTCATGTTCTTCGTGTACGATTTGTTCAATTACTCACTAACCATTTGAACCCCATAGTATAACATAAAACACTTCAAATGGATAGGTCATATGATTTAAAAACCATGTATCATCCCAATGAAATAGTACTATAATACATTGTTATATTTTCCTCAATTACCTAGAGAAACCAATATGTTTTTGCAAACCATGTGCCTTCATCCATCCCTCCCCATGATATGGTTCATTATTATAACTAACCCTATGAAAACCATGGTTACCCTACTATAACACCAAATTTTATACTTTATGTACCCCTAACTCCTGAAAAAGTTCATGGATCCTTCCCAACATCTAAAACAACACCAATAAGAATTTTAAAAATAAATATAATATGATTAAAAATAGAACTACCAATTCCAATTTCATCTCACAAGGTACCCCATCAAAGTTCACCAAGTACCCAATCATTGGCATAATCATGTGGTCTTCCCATCATCACTTTCTTTTTCTTTGAACATGTCCTCTCTTCCCAAAAAATACTGATCAGCATAAAATACACTCAAATAGATATTAATCCATAGAAGTTTATGCGTTTACCTAATAAGAGTAATTAATGTTATTACAGCCACCCCATCATCATGAATCTAATGATTGATAAAATTTAATATGATTCTTGATGGAAAAAAACGTAGATATTGTTTCTTAATTTTGATTTTTTATTCCTAAATAACACCTTAGAGATTCTCATACAACCACATAAACTGAATAAGAATAGTCACACTTACTCAGACCACTTCTAATATAATGAATGATACTAATATGTTTCTCTAAGTATGATGCATCAAATTCGAGTTATTTTTCATCATATATGACCATGTTCAATGGGTAGGGAACAAATTTTCTCAATTAGAAAACATGGAATGTTTTTTGTATGGAACTTATTCATTGAGGTAATTCCAAATGATAACAAACTTCATTAATTTCATCATAATTTTCAAAATATATAAAACATATCATATTCAACAAAACCAAATTCCCCCTTTGTTGATCACAAAATCATGGTGAAATAAGATGAAATACATATTCAATAACTCTGAATTCTAGTAACTATATATTGTTGTTATCATAATACTTCTATCAACTAAATGATATTTTATAGATATTTAATAATTAGAATTAACATCTCCACTTTTTACTATAGAAAAATTGGTTTAATTAATATATATTTTTCTATATTTTTTTAAATCATGAGGAGAGTGGGACAATATTCTCTATAACTGTTCATACATGGCCATCTAAATAGATAATCGATAGATTAAATTGTAGGATAATTCTAAACACGAATGGTGACACTCACATGAGACACTAAAATTTGCAATACATGACTAAAATATTTATCATAATATCTGAATATTCTATATGGACTGGCCACTAGTATAAGGATAAATAAAGGTACTATATTTCACCAAAAACCCTAATTCTTCTTGATTCCCTTTCCAAAACTAGCCCATAAACCACAAGTAATTATCATATAAGTTACTAGACTTTATTTCATTAACCATCAATATAACATCCCTAGACTAGCCATCCTCACATGATTGATACGAGATGTTACATGACCTCATGCAAGCCTCACCATACACTATACATTACTAACGTGTATCAAGGGTATATGGAATATAGTGGAGTGACAATTACCTCTAGACTAGAGACTAAATCCCAATGGAAATAAGATAAATCAAAATAGACATAAAACTCACATAAAATAAATATGAGTACATAAAATCCATATAATGATAATAAAACATGTCATGGAACACTACATGCCATCTAAATTTTATTTTCAATGTCATAAAAAAATAAACATTGTATAATAAATAAAAAAAACAAAACCATAGTTCCAAACCCCATGCCTATTCATAACTCTAAGCTCTAATCACATCTTGTATGTAATCAATCAAACATAGGTCCCCTTTCCCTTGTCCAGACCTAATTTCATGAAATCTATCTAGATACCAAATAGTCCTCAAATAGGGTTTCAGTACAACTATGGTTTCTGAGACCTAAGGTGACAAATTAATCTAGTATGAATAATAATTTTATGAATTGTTATTATAGAAAAGGTAATTAATTAATAAATTAAGGAAAATCATCAAATAAAACATTGACACATTAGCTCCCAGTAAACACTTGGGTCATCCAAACCTGAATTGCCCTAATGTTGGATATCTCATTCAATTGGTGATTTCTGCTTCTTAAAATGAATCACCAATATTGTAGTTTTATTCTTATATCATGGATGAATCTCACATACGATACATCAAAAATCATTTTCTCTCTCCCTCATTCAACCATAAACCAAATTCTATCATCCTTATAAATCAAATATAAATATAAATTTATTCCTACAGCATTGTGAACACATTAATTTATCCCTTAGGTGTTATATACCTAAGAATCTATCCCATGGGTGGTATTTATATATATTAATCTCTTGTATGATATGTAACAATACATATATCCCTCAGGATATATGTTATAACGCATCAAACCTGTAGGTGTAAGGTTACTATGCACCATGTCCTCAAACAGTATATAACCCTACACCTATCCCCCATTCATCAACCATAATAATGAGTCATGAATCCTAGAAATAAAATTATCATACAAACCACAAGACATGATTAACTTGTTTTCTTATTCAATATTGGTCAATTGATAAATTTACAAATTGAAAACCCTTTTATTCAATTATTCCAAATTTGTCATTCAAAAATCATTCAATATTAGTTTTCATTTAGCATTCCATGGTAAAATGATAAATAAAATAAAAAAATTCATTCCAAGATACTAATCATCATAATAATTGTAACAGTTAATTACACATTTCAATTAATCCAAGATTTCTATTAATAATCCATTATATTCCAATTCTATCTTATTAATTTGAAAAGATATTTTCTTACCCAAATAACAACTTTCAAGAAATTTTTTATGTACCCAATGAAATTTTTATAATTTACAATTTCTTCAAATTATTGTTAATCTAATTCATAAATTGAAAATTCATAAATCTTCACAGGGCTCTGAGTTCAATCTATCCATGTTCTAATAGTGATTCAAATGTTGGTGTACTACTCATGTGGCTGCATGTCCAATATCAGTTCCTACAGGTCCAATGAGTTATTAGGAATTACTAAGAATATAAATTTATTTTATTTTATTGTTTTAATATTTAGGTTATGTCATTCATGCATCAAGTTTTCATGATAGAAATCTTTTACATGCTAGGAAGTAAAAACAGACATCAAAGAGATATTCTAGACCACCCACATCAAACCAGGAAGAATAATGAGGCTATAATAGAGAACTGAACCAATGAAAACCAAAAATATCCACATAGGAAATAAGTATAGGATACAAGAGTGAAACCATAGGATTTCACCAAATAAAAGACTGACATAATGATTTTGGATCACTAGATTGAAAAGAAATCAATGAAACTAGTATAAGTGTTGGAGGAGCCTTGAGATCCTTATAGAACCATAAAAATTTAAAAAAACATTTTAGGTTCATATTGGAGGTAATGTGGAGTTTAAATTGGGATATTGGGGAATAAATATGATTATTCCCCCCCAAATCTCAACCCATCCCAAAATGACCATATAGCCTATTGGAACCAACAACTGGCCAATGGTTTCCTCCCATGTGCCTGCTCAGTTGGGAACCACACTGGATGGAAAGTGGGTTACCACCAGGTGGTTATTTTTTCCTATGTAGGATACCCACTATGTCCAAATCCCATAAGTTGGCTAATGGGACTGTAAGATATTTAACAAGCTACTAGATAGAACTCTGGCTGGCCGGTAGCCTACAACAACTAGTAGGTGGCCTTGCAACCCATATATAATTGAAATCTATTCAATTCCTCCTACTAACATAGATTATGTAGTTCAAAAAAAAACTCTAAATAAATTTTTTACACTATGAGCAAGTCATTTGTATCAATTCTGAAATGTTTTAACAAACCATGAAGTATTTCAAGAAATAACATAAAGAGGAACCCACCTAAGAAAATATGAAATTTTATAACCTCCCCACCATATAACAGATCATTCCTAATATGTTCTCCCAAGAATCACTAAATGTTATTCATGAAAAGTTATGGCCACTATTCCTACATATCAAAATTCTTCTCCCATACCTCCTCTTGAACATGCTCATGTTCCTGCTCCACTTTCACCAGAGGAACAATCTTGTCATGGATATTATTTAAACAATGGTCCATGATATGGATCAGATTCTCTTAAAAGGAATCATAAACATCCAGACACGCATCATAAACCTATATAACATGAGAATGTTTAGTGTGAAATATAAGAATTTGTTACATGTGGAACAAATCATGCATGGAACTAAAGCATCATGGAAGGGAAAAGTGGTATGTCACCTGAAAGACCATCTCCACTATTTCTAATGACCCAATAAACATTAGAACCATCTTTCAATTATTCCAAATTCATCATTTCCCTAGACATAGTGACACTAGATGAAAAACATGATGACCAACATCAAACACCTAAGTTCATCTCTGATGGTCAAAATAATATTTCGTCCTGGTCAATATAGTTACTGACCACTTTTTAGGTCTACTGAACCTTATCACATTTCTCTTAGATGAGACTAGATACAAAAAATTGATTATAACACCTATAAAAAATTTTATCAAAATTTAATTACATATAAATCATCAAAAGGAACCATTTAAATCAAATCATGGAAGCTTTTATTATAAGATAACTCAATGTGTGTCAGATGTTTCACCCTATAAATATCATAATATGAAACAAAATCACACAAAATATCCTTCAAAACATGAATTGTATACTTATATTGACCACCATTATAAGGATGAAAGGTTGTACCCAAAAGAACCTATGATACCAAAACCTCATTAAGGCTCTTTCAAGACTGTAAAATTAAATGGGGTTCTCAATAAAAATGGTACTCCTAAAAACAATGTGAAATTGAACTCCTTATTTAATGTAAACACCACCAAATTAATTGATAGTGAATCTCTCCCTCATAGAAAATAAGTTAGATAAATTTATCATTTCATCCATGATCACATGTTCTACATAATTTTTCGGTGGTGTGATGTGTAATAATAAAATGAATTCTATGTCGACATCATAAAACTTAAATTCTAGAATGGATAAAAGATAAATTAACCTAACTATCCTCTTCTTCTCATGTTCCACCTACTGAAATGCAAAACATCATGTCACAAATTTGGTTATCCCATTTTTCATTCCTAACCACCAATATTACTTATGGATTTTTTGTAGAGACCCGTAGCCTGACGTACATGGACATTACATTACATTTGCGGAATACTTAGTACATTACAAAAACACACACACAAGGACCGTAATAGTTTAGTGTCTTTGGAAACTCGGACTATAATCTTCTAATCGTGGTGAAAAATCTTCAACATCTCCCATAAAGATCTTCTTTTTTTTACCTAAAACCTTTCTTTATATCCTGGGGAAAAGAAAACATAAAAGGGTGAGCTCAAATGCTCAGTAAGGGTATACAAAAGAAATAAAAAACATATCATATCTTTTTGAAAATCATAACCTGCAAAAGAGATCATAATATCTTAACATGGAACAAATCATAGAAGTGAAAATGAGATCAACATAATCATAACATGAAACTTGAAACTTTGTGGCATGCACACATAATCATGGAAAATCATTTCTTGTTAGTCATGACTCATTGCCAAGACTATCTTAGTGGACAAATTCCCTTTCTGAATCGAGTAACCCTCGTTTCAGTCCTGTTTCACTGAAACGGTATAACCTACCATTCCAGCCATGTCTATCTCATGAGATATAAAATCTTTACCCAATGCATTGGAGGGAGATATAGGTTCCACCCATCTTATAATGAATCCTTTCTTATGTGTGCCACATAATCATAAATCATACATCATCTCATAACACATGTAACAGAAATGGGATTCTTGAAACATCATGACATCATAAATCAATTCATATAAGATAAAGGAATTCATAAAAATAATTCCATCACAACATGATCAACTCAATGTAATAATAGGGATAAAAACAGAACCCTTTTATTATCTTAGATGGAAAATAATTTTGATAAAATACTTGAACTTCATTCTTGAGGAAAATATCCTTTCTTCTTCAAAAACATTTTTTCCTTTCATAACATGTCATACAACTTTAAAATAAAAGAAGTTGATTAAAAATAAACTTGAAAACTTGTAAAGGAAGTTTTTGGAAATAATGTTTTAAAAATCCATTCATGCCGTATAAGTTAAATAAAACATTCTTCGTACTTTTGTCGGAAAAGTCAAAAGTACCTCGTACGGAAAAACGACAAAAGATTCCTTTCTTATTCTTTACTAAAAACTCACCGAAGGGTAAAATGGATTTAAACAATTGTAGGTGGATGTAAATAATATTACATATTGATGAAACATGGATGTGGATGATAAAATACACCCCATTAAATACTTACGAATAAACAATCTCGGATAAAAATGAGATTGTGATATTTCCCTTACCTTAGGTCCAATTTGCTTCGTATGTGTCCGAACCTCCGGTATAATGATTTAAATAATGTCATTGACTTATTACAGAATCATATTCTTTGTTATGATATCATATATGGTTCACTTATGACATTATATTACCCGTTCTTTTGTAAATTCCATGTTAAAGAAGCGTTTTGAGTAAAATCGTTTCATTTATCGTAAGTGTTTTGACTTGTTGTTCTTGACATCATTATTACTTATATCACGATTTACTTACTTCCAGAATATAAAATATGATTTATATATCATATATATTCAGTATATATATATATATAACAGGTAGATAAATAAAATGAAAAACACCGTTCATGGAGACGGTAGTCCGTACGTACGCATGAACGCTGTTTTCCTTTCCTTATTGTCTTGAAATGGAAGTAAGTAGATGACATACATATGTATATATATACATAAATCCAGTAGCTTTATAATGTCATATATTTCATTATTATTTCTTATATATACTTTATAATCATTCTTAAATGGTTAACATGGAGAATGAATCTCATCGCGTCGTGGAGACGGTAGTCCGTACGTACGCACGAGTGATGATATCATTTCTATAAATATTGAATTGAATTGGAGTGGATTATACAATATATCAGAATCAATATGATGTTGTAATAAATATGTATAGTTATTATTTACACCATTATACCCATCCATGTAAGGTGGTGGTGGAAAATAGATTACACCACGGCGTGGAGACGGTATTCCGTACTTACGCACGCGCGGTGATTTCTTTTTCCGTAGGATGGATAGATGGTGAAATAGGGTTTTTTAATACTTATAATAACATATCAGTATATTATTGATACTGATGTTATTACTTCATAATGAAACAACCTAAGAAGAAGAAGTGGTAGAAGAAATAAAGATGAAAGAATTGGTAACGGTAATTACCTCTTCTTTGAAGTGCCTCTTTGAGACCTCCTCTTAGGGCACTAGAATTGGTCTTTGAGAAAGACCAGAACCTCTAGGATGTTGCTAGGGAAGTGGAGAAGAGATTTAGGCAGGGGTTGGCCGAGCTTGATTGCTCAAATTGGTGTGAGGAGGAGGGGGAGGAGGTGTCCTTTTATAGGGGAGGAGAGGGGCACCTTAGGAATTCTTAAAAATATTAATTTATAATAAATCTAAACCCACTTAAAAACCTCCAAAAATGACTCATATTCGAAGATTAGATGATATAGGGTTGTAATCTCATCAACCAATCAAATTTAGACATGTTTGGATTTTATTTTAAACCTTATCAATTAGATTTAACTCTAAGTTAAATAATTTATCTTTTACCGTGTCTTTTTGTTTTCTTTCACTATATGGTTAATACACTTACTATAACATGCCAAACGAACCCCAAATTGTTTATTATTAATATATATATCCTTATATAAGTCATTTGTCTGAACCTTAGATTTTTAGGAATAAAATAACAATTAGTAATATAATATTTGGTTTAAAAACTATTTTGTGTCAATTTTGACACTATTTGATATATGATTTTTGTGAAAGTCATAACAGAATTATATGTTCGAACCATGTTGATTAAAGCAACCCTAATATATCATAGTAACCTAGAAAATTAGTGGAATTCATAAAAAGTCTCAAATTACATTTATTTTGGTGTTTATAACATCAATTATGTCAATATTTCATTAATAAGATAATTACTACATCATCTTTGTGTCATAATAAATCATAATTATTTAATCCCTAAAAATTCTAAATAAATTCTTATGATGTAGATAATTGTATTATATGTCTGTAGACTATTCATTTACGAAGTTTCATGAAGTTTATCACTAGATTAAAATTATTATACTTATATACTTTAAGAAAGTGACATGTTGTCACATTCTTTGGTTTTAATAATAATTAAATTATTTTCATTGAAAAAATTTAATTAAATGAATCTAATCCGACCCTTAGGTGATATGGGTCGATTTTTAGTCATCCAATAGGATTTTGACATTTTTTAGGATAATTTTAAAATATTATATCTACCCTTAATTACCCGATTTACCTTTAACTATGGTAAATAAAATTTACTGTAGTTACTATTCATAATTCACAAAAATAAAAAGTATCCTATTAACATAATTTGGACCCTATGATTCCAAATATGGAATCCATTTTTTAAAATTCAATACACAGAAGTTGCAGAAATTAAATTAAAATTAATCCCGTTGTCGAATAAAAACGGGTTTTTGTTTAAAACATTACAAAAGAATGAATTGATTTAACCTACGAATTCAAGGTAAAATCAATGCTAATGAAATACATTATATTAAATGGTAAAAATATATTCTATTTATAATTTAAAACCATTCAATATTATAATTTAACCACATAAGATATTACGATGAAAAAATTTGTTTTTAATTAAAATATAGCGTGTTTTTACTATTCATTAAAATGTGAAAGTTACCAGAATAATATGAAAAATTTATCCAAAGTAAATTTTTATTTCTTGATTCCAAAGAATAATTTTATTTTGTCAAATTGAACTTATAAACATGTCAAAAACCATATTTAAAGTGGGTGCGCCATCAAAAGGCGGCAAAACTGCATTTTTTGAAAAATACTTATTTTACCCGAAAAAATTTATTTTGTTCTTATACCATGTTCTAGAAATGTGTAATATGAATAATAATGTTATAAAATTCAAAATTTAGTTAATACTATTCATAACGGCTAGTTCATGACAATATTATAATAATATAACATTGTTTATTAAAACCCGGTATTGCGTACAACACACGCTATCGAGGAAGGTCGCGATTGCGTGTAATGCAAGCCAAGTCAGGGTTGCGTGTTGTGAAAGAATCCTTCATTGTTTCGTATAACAGAATCCAACCATATTTCATTTATACATTTAATATATATATATATATATATACTCAATGTTGCGTAGAATAACTATTATCAAAATTGTGTGTAACACGATCCAAGAATAGTGTTGCGTATACTGCAAGCTAATACGGTGTTGCGTATAGCGCAAGGTAATCTTGGTGTAGAATACAACACAAGACATTAATGAAATTAAAAAAATAATTTTTATAAAATCTCGGGCTGTTACATTCTACCACCCTTAAAATGAATTTCGCCCTCGAAATTCGTCGGGGTTATAAATGGTTTACTATTCGACAGTTTCTTTAATAGAAACCCACATCGTAAAAAGGAATATCAAAACCAATCTTTAAAAACAAAAGTATGAAACGTAACGGTTACCCAAATAAACTAATCATTGGGTTTCCACATAGGTGAAAATATGGATATGGAAGAGAAATCTAACCATCATGTTCAGATGGAGAGTGGTAGAGAACATGGCTATGGAAAAGCCAATAATCACAAATCCATAGATTTGTGATGATATAAGGTACCATCTGATTCATCAGGTATAAGATCACTAGGACAACATTTTTGGTTTTCAAGATCATTTCCCTAAGGTTGAAAATTTGAATTAGAATAAATACTTACTTTATTTTGGTACAATCTCACTATTGTTCGTTCCTTGAACAATTTCCACTTCATCTCTTAAATAAATGAAGTTGAATTTGTTATTCGTGAAGTGTTAGCAGATCATGTGATAGAATGACGGGTCATTCCATCTGTCTCAAACAAAATGTTAGCAAAATTATATGCATAAGTCGATCTATAGTGAGATTAATCATATATGGTTCCTAAAATGGACTTATACTTCATATATCATACTGCTTAATATAATAAAACTAGTTTCTACTAAACAGGGACTTCCTGTAGGCCAGTGGTAGGCGATAAAGGCCAGTCGCACTTCGGTTGTGGGTTCGATTCCTACAGCTTTGTCCGAAGCGATGGGCTGTCGCCCGTCCTGCAGGTTGTCCTTTTTCTAAAACTATATTACTATAACATCCCATCAATAATATCAAAAAAACTTCTATCCTTAAACAATACTAACTTATATCCAACATAAACCATTCCAATCTTTAGGCTTATCCATAATACTGCAGTACAATCTCATAACATAGTGAAAACGATTACCATAGATTTAATACCATCGTTGATCCCCATATATCATAAGATATATCTTATTGGTCACATTCCAAACATTCAAAGGCCTTAATCTTGTACTCTCTTGAATACCCATTGATCCATAGTGAAAACTTGAATGCAGTTAAAAGTTAACACTTTCCATATACAAAAATCCTCAACATTCTATATACTCAAACCATGATATCACTTAGTCCTTATATCAATCATGAGCTCATGAATACTGTTAAACATTTCGTTTTCTCGTTTTCCCTTCATTATGCGCATATCATCTTATTTCCAAAAATATCTCAATCACTTTTAATACCACATTAGACCAATACATAAATACTTTACGATACAACATTATTTTGGAATCCCATTACATAAACACTTAATCATTCCACCACATCGTTATCATATTCAACATCGCCAATGGTGATCGCATGTGACTTCCCTTTGTCCTTTGCCTTAAGTGGTTGCTCATGTCGATCATCACTAACCCTTGGATTAGGGCATTTATTAGCATAATGCCCCATTTCCTTGCACTTGAAGCATTGAAGTGTTGGTGGTGCGTTCTCTGCAGTGTTTGCTTTATTCACATCATTAGAATCCCTTTTTCCATTACTCAGCTACTGGATGACCTTCTTTTCCACACATAAAACATTTTCTAGTCCCTTTAAGACAATCTCCACCATGCTTCTTTCCACACTTTGTGCATAAGGAAACATTCATCTTCTTTTCACCATTATTCTGAGATTTCTCCTTGAACTCCATCTTTCGTTTCTTGTCAAAACCATGAGATGGATATGTAACACCAGCTTCCATTTCTACCTTGATAGCACAACGCACAATTTCTTCATAGCTACTGAAGTCTCTTATAGCTAATGCCCTTCGAAGACTTGGTTTTAAGCCACTGAAAAATCGATCAACTTTACTTTCAGGTTGGATGATAATGCCAGATGCATACCTTGCAAGTCTTGTAAAATTCGCTTCGTATATACCAACAGATTCATCATCCTTCTGCTTCAGCTCAATAAACTCCTTTTCCATCTTTTTTCGAAGAATACGAGGGAAGTACTTACTGAAAAACAAGTTCTTGAACTCGTCCCATTCCATGGACTCAATTTCATCCCTTTGCCTCGTATTCTTAAGAAGATTCCACCATTGATCAGCATCACCTTCCAAATGATACACTGCTAAGATGACTTTATCATGTTCAGAACATTGAAGAACTGAAAATATCTTTTCAGTGGTGCTGATCCATTGTTCAGCAACAAGTGGATCGGAAGTCCCACTGAAAGAAGGTGGACGTTGCCTCATGAAGGACTCAATAGAATATTGTTCCCTTCTCTGCTCATTTGGATGTCCAGAATGATTCATAGCTTGTGTAAGTATAGCAATAAGATTTTGCACTCCATCTCCCATAACATTTGTTTGTTCAGGAGGGCAATCATTGCATTGTCCATTGCATTGATCAACACGGTTCCTTCGGGTTCCAGCCATTGTCTAAAACCCAAAAAGAATAGTGTGAGAGGAAAAAATCATGCTAGGGAAAACAACATAATAAAGGGGGAGTACCTTCAATATCTAACATCTTAGGTTTAATTCTATGATCGTTAGCGTAGTTCTAGTACTATAACCTATACGTATACTTAACCTTAGGGACATCCCTAGACATACCGTAGAAATATCTATAGGGATCTCACTAACGTTTTCGCATCCTAGTTTCCAAAGGTTGACTAAACCTTTCCTCTGATACCAACTGTAGAGACCCGTAGCCTGACGTACATGGACATTACATTACATTTGCGGAATACTTAGTACATTACAAAAACACACACACAAGGACCGTAATAGTTTAGTGTCTTTGGAAACTCGGACTATAATCTTCTAATCGTGGTGAAAAATCTTCAACATCTCCCATAAAGATATTCTTCTTTTTTTTAACCTAAAACCTTTCTTTATATCCTGGGGAAAAGAAAACATAAAAGGGTGAGCTCAAATGCTCAGTAAGGGTATACAAAAGAAATAAAAAACATATCATATCTTTTTGAAAATCATAACCTGCAAAAGAGATCATAATATCTTAACATGGAACAAATCATAGAAGTGAAAATGAGATCACCATAATCATAACATGAAACTTGAAACTTTGTGGCATGCACACATAATCATGGAAAATCATTTCTTGTTAGTCATGACTCATTGCCAAGACTATCTTAGTGGACAAAGTCCCTTTCTGAATCGAGTAACCCTCGTTTCAGTCCTATTTCACTGAACCGGTATAACCTACCATTCCAGCCATGTCTATCTCTTGAGATATAAAATCTTTACCCAATTCATTGGAGGGAGATATAGGTCCCACCCATCTTATAATGAATCCTTTCTTATGTGTGCCACATAATCATAAATCATACATCATCGCATAACACATGTAACAGAAATGGGATTCTTGAAACATCATGACATCATAAATCAATTCATATAAGATAAAGGAATTCATAAAAATAATTCCATCACAACATGATCAACTCAATGTAATAATAGGGATAAAAACAGAACCCTTTTATTATCTTAGATGGAAAATAATTTTGATAAAATACTTGAACTTCATTCTTGAGGAAAATATCCTTTCTTCTTCAAAAACATTTTTTCCTTTCATAACATGTCATACAACTTTAAAATAAAAGAAGTTGATTAAAAATAAACTTGAAAACTTGTAAAGGAAGTTTCTTGGAAATAATGTTTTAAAAATCCATTCATGTCGTATAAGTTAAAAAAACATTCTTCGTACTTTTGTCGGAAAAGTCAAAAGTACCTCGTACGGAAAAACGACAAAAGATTCCTTTCTTATTCATTACTAAAAACTCCCCGAAGGGTAAAAATGGATTTAAACAATTGTAGGTGGATGGAAATAATATTACATATTGATGAAACATGGATGTGGATGATAAAATACACCCCATTAAATACTTACGAATAAACAATCTCGGATAAAAATGAGATTGTGATATTTCCCTTACCTTAGGTCCAATTTGCTTCGTATGTGTCCGAACCTCCTGTATAATGATTTAAATAATGTCATTGACTTATTACAGAATCATATTCTTTGTTATGATATCATATATGGTTCACTTATGACATTATATTACCCGTTCTTTTGTAAATTCCATGTTAAAGAAGTGTTTTGAGTAAAATCGTTTCATTTATCGTAAGTGTTTTGACTTGTTGTTCTTGACATCATTATTACTTATATCATGATTTACTTACTTCCAGAATATAAAATATGATTTATATATCATATATATTCAGTATATATATATATATAACAGGTAGATAAATAAAATGAAAAACACCGTTCATGGAGACGGTAGTCCGTACGTACGCATGAACGCTGTTTTCCTTTCCTTATTGTCTTGAAATGGAAGTAAGTAGATGACATACATATGTATATATATACATAAATCCAGTAGCTTTATAATGTCATATATTTCATTATTATTTCTTATATATACTTTATAATCATTCTTAAATGGTTAACATGGAGAATGAATCTCATCGCGTCGTGGAGACGGTAGTCCGTACGTACGCACGAGCGATGATATCATTTCTATAAATATTGAATTGAATTGGAGTGGATTATACAATATATCAGAATCAATATGATGTTGTAATAACTATGTATAGTTATTCTTTACACCATTATACCCATCCATGTAAGGTGGTGGTGGAAAATAGATTACACCACGGCGTGGAGACGGTATTCCGTACGTACGCACGCGCAGTGATTTCTTTTTCCGTAGGATGGATAGATGGTGAAATAGGGTTGTTTAATACTTATAATAACATATCAGTATATTAGTGATACTGATGTTATTACTTCATAATTAAAAAACCTAAGAAGAATAAGTGGTAGAAGAAATAAAGATGAAAGAATTGGTAACGGTAATTACCTCTTCTTTGAAGTGCCTCTTTGAGACCTCCTCTTAGGGCACTAGAATTGGTCTTTGAGAAATACCAGAACCTCTAGGATGTTTCTAGGGAAGTGGAGAAGAGATTTTTGCAGGGGTTGGCCGAGCTTGATTGCTCAAATTGGTGTGAGGAGGAGGGGGAGGAGGTGTCCTTTTATAGGGGAGGAGAGGGGCACCTTAGGAATTCTTAAAAATATTAATTTATAATAAATCTAAATCCACTTAAAAACCTCCAAAAATGACTCATATTCGAAGATTAGATGAGATAGGGTTGTAATATCATCAACCAATCAAATTTAGACATGTTTGGATTTTATTTTAAACCTTATCAATTAGATTTAACTCTAAGTTAAATAATTTAACTTTTACCGTGTCTTTTTGTTTTCTTTCACTATATGGTTAATACACTTACTATAACATGCCAAACGAACCCCAAATTGTTTATTATTAATATATATATCCTTATCTAAGTCATTTGGCTGAACCTTAGATTTTTAGGAATAAAATAACAATTAGTAATATAATATTTGGTTTAAAAACTATTTTGTGTCAATTTTGACACTATTTGATATATGATTTTTGTGAAAGTCATAACATAATTATATGTTCGAACCAAGTTGATTAAAGCAACCCTAATATATCATAGTAACCTAGAAAATTAGTGTAATTCATAAAAAGTCTCAAATTACATTTATTTTGGTGTTTATAACATCAATTATGTCAATATTTCATTAATAAGTTAATTACTACATCATCTTTGTGTCATAATAAATCATAATTATTTAATCCCTAAAAATTCTAAATAAATTCTTATGATGTAGATAATTGTATTATCTTTCTGGAGACTATTCATTTACGAAGTTTCATGAAGTTTATCACTAGATTAAAATTATTATACTTATATACTTTAAGAAAGTGACATGTTGTCACATTCTTTGGTTTTAATAATAATTAAATTATTTTCATTGACAAAATTTAATTAAATGAATCTAATCCGACCCTTAGGTGATATGGGTCGATTTTTAGTCATCCAATAGGATTTTGACATTTGTTAGGGTAATTTTAAAATATTATATCTACCCTTAATTACCCGATTTACCTTTAACTATGGTAAATAAAATTTACTGTAGTTACTATTCATAATTCCCAAAAATAAAAAGTATCCTATTAACATAATTTGGACCCTATGATTCTAAATATGGAATCCATTTTTTAAAATTCAATACACAGAAGTTGCAGAAATTAAATTAAAATTAATCCCGTTGTCGAATAAAAATGGGTTTTTGTTTAAAACATTGCAAAAGATTGAATTGATTTAACCTACGAATTCAAGGTAAAATCAATACTAATGACATACATTATATTAAATGGTAAAAATATATTCTATTTATAATTTAAAACCATTCAATATTATAATTTAACCACATAAGATATTACGATGAAAAAAGTTGTTTTTAATTAAAATATAGCGTGTTTTTACTATTCATTAAAATGTGAAAGTTACCAGAATAATATGAAAAATTTATCCAAAGTAAATTTTTATTTCTTGATTCCAAAGAATAATTTTATTTTGTCAAATTGAACTTATAAACATGTCAAAAACCAGATTTAAAGTGGGTGCGCCATCAAAAGGCGGCAAAACTGCATTTTTTGAAAAATACTTATTTAACCCGAAAAAATTTATTTTGTTCTTATACCATGTTCTAGAAATGTGTAATATGAATAATAATGTTATAAAATTCAAAATTTAGTTAATACTATTCATAACGGCTAGTTCATGACAATATTATAATAATATAACATTGTTTATTAAAACCCGGTATTGCGTACAACACACGCTATCGAGGAAGGTCGCGATTGCGTGTAATGCAAGCCAAGTCAGGGTTGCGTGTTGTGAAAGAATCCTTCATTGTTTCGTATAACAGAATACAACCATATTTCATTTATACAATTAATATATATATATATATATATATATACTCAATGTTGCGTAGAATAACTATTATCAAAATTGTGTGTAACATAATCCAAGAATAGTGTTGCGTATACTGCAAGCTAATACGGTGTTGCGTATAGCGCAAGGTAATCTTGGTGTAGAATACAACACAAGACATTAATGAAATTAAAAGAATAATTTTCATAAAATCTCGGGCTGTTACATTTTTCGTTTCAAATTTGTTAAATCAGGATGTAACAACCATTTAGACGCTCCATACACCATCATTCGCACCTCACATAACCCCATAAGAACCCAGTTATTGATATGGACCAAAATAATACAAACACAATTAAGGGAACAACATGATGGTGTATCCCCTCCATAAAAGTTTTCCCTTAGTGTTAATCCCTCTTGATTAGATAATTTACCTCTCTTGATCTAGTCTAAAATCAAAAGCATGAAATATATTGAATTCATAGTCCCTCATCAAAAAGACTAGTAATCATCTAGTTGTGTATTTATAAATAACATCATCATTAACCACTCATCAAAAGAATCTCATAATTTCACTTACTGTGTCTTCCTACTCAACGAATCATCAATGATGTTTCCTTTTTTAGAAGTGTATTCCAACTCAAACACGAAAGACAATAGATAATCAACCCACACCATCTTCCAACTCTTATGGTTCATCTAAAAAAATGTACTTAAGGATATTTTGATCATTTTAAACCATAAACAATAGGACCAATAGATAATTACACTATGATCTTAGGATGTGTACCATAACAGATTACTCAAGATCATGAGTTGATTAATTACTATCCTGATGCCTCAACAATATAGAACCATAAAAACCACTTAAGCTTCCTACATCATAATTAATATGATCCCTACTCTTGATGTATTTCCCTATATGGTATACTCCTTACCAAGATTTGTTAAGGGGAGTATTGGTGTTGAGGTCAAACTGCACTTCATTTTCTACAAATTCCTCTCATAAAAATAAATAAAAAAAAACTTATCATGTTTCTTTGTTAGCTTAACATTGGTGTTTCTAGATGGGGGATGTCCTAGATTAAACACTGGTAATAGCCTAAAAAACATATAAATCTCTAAATTATGACAATGTTCATGGGTTATTCCTAATGAACCATAACCACCATCATCTCCGGGTCCACTAAAACTCCATCATTTGAGATAATAAGACCAAGGAAGTATATCTAATCAATCAATACTTAAATTTTACATATATTGGTGTATATATTATTCCTTCCCACCATACACATGATTATATGTTGATGTTTTGTATGATTTTATCTAAATTTTATGTACACTACTATTTTTTTGAACAATACCACAACAAAAAGATCTTGAAATGGATGAGGGAACTAAATAATAATGGCCTTGAATACCACCAATTGATTAGTTATGCCATTCATAATTACCATGAACTCATAAAATCCATTAATGATTCTGAATGTAGTATAGTATATGTCAGATGGTATCACCCTCAAATGAAGTTACCTTGAACTCATGTCGATATTTATAAAGATATGGGCTTAACACAACTAATTAAAGAGATCATTAATGAATAGAAGTGGTTAATGTTTAATTAAATTTATATATTTTAAATCTCTCATAATCCACAAAAAAGCGAAAAATATCATTATAATTCTTGGTAAAAATCATAGGATAACCCTAAAATGAAGTACTTGTACTTATGAATTATTTATCATTTAGATTTTCCAACTACAATTTATACCCTCAAAGAACTACTAATACCATACTATAAGGTGGTAATCAAATTGTTTTGGATCCTATCACCAACATAATAGTGAAAATAATCTCCCACTCAGGTGGTAAGCGAGAGAATAGATGAAGAATAATGTCTATAAAATTGTCTACTGTTGGAGGAAAATTACTCTACTGCAACATTCCATAATAAAAAAAGGTCTTCATAACTGGTCCATGAGACAATCCAATCTGAACTAAATTTCTCTAGTGTGACTAGAATAAATATCCAATCTTCCATGGTGAATATATCTTTCCCCTTCTGGGGATAGATAGAAAAATATCTTCTTAACATAATTTATATGGGAATGGTGTTGATGTAATATCCCAGAATTCCATGTAATTGTTTTTAAATTATACGGGATTATTTAGATACTAAGCACTGAGACGGTATGAGATTTCAAGGCCTTGTTTACCTGGAATGCTCTATTGAAGCATTTTATGTTTTCAATAGAACAAGTGACAATTTTTCCTAAAAATGTAGAATAACTCTTAAATGGATTCTTAGATAAAAAATCTGAGGGAACCATTCTATTCAGGATGGTGATTTTACCCTAGGCATGACATAATTTTAGTCGACATGGGCCTCCAGTGAGGAAACCCAAAAATGGAATAAATTTAAATAAAATTACTAAATAATAATATTTTATTATTCAAATCCTTATAACTCAATAATAGTGAATCATATATAAAATTTGAGACCATGGTTGAGCTTCTGGGAGGGGGATTTCATTAGGAAGAGCCTTACATTGGCCGTCAAGGGCCAATAGTGGAAAGTAGTATTGGTCTGTAAATAAAATAATTAAATAAAGATTATTATTTTTTTAATTTCTTATAACCCATAAATTGTATATTGGAAGGAAAATCCAAGAGTACTATTGATCTCTTGAGGGTGTGCTTCCCATAGGTGGATCTTAAGATTGGCCGGTGCAGGCCGGCTATGAATTCTGCTTTTTGGGACATAACTGTAAATAAATAATTTTAAATAAAAAAAAAATTTATTTTCAAATCCTAATAAATCACCAACGGAAACTTGGATTAGAAATATGAGACCATGGTTGAGTTCATAATGAGATGTTTCCCTTGGGAAAACCCTAACCACGACCGATGCGGGTTGAGGGTGAAATTTGTTTTCAAACATTTCGGAAGACAAAAAAAACAAACATAAAATGTTATTTTATTTGTTTTCTTCATCATTAATCCATGGAACATCAATGCTAAAATGAAGAGATGAGGAGGCACTTAATCTCATTAATGAACATCATTAATGGATTAGGATATAGATGCTACAACACGCACATGTCTTCCTTCTTTAATTAAACTCAGAATTTAGGGTTGAGAAAAAAACCCTAGAATTCCTCACACAACAGTGACATCACCATTGGAGAGAGAATTAGTGATCAGAGATTGATGTATGACTAATAATGATCATCATAGGGAAATATCCTTTCCAAGTTAGGGTTCTATCATTTTGAGAATTTGAATGAGTTTTTCTTCTTCCTTAAATAATGAATGAAGAACGACCCACGAACAGGTTAATCTTTCGGTCACTCGTTCTGGTCGGAGGGTGTTTTATCTCGAGAATTACATCAAGGTTATTTGTTGATATAACCTTATTCTCATATTCCTATATTTAAAAATAATCTAATATGGAGGATTGGGATGGCTGATACATGGCCTTTATTCCTCGGTCTTTGGTGTTCTTGTGACCTTCATGATCGCACCTCTGAATCAGAGGCAAGGAAACCTTGAGGATGTATCATGGAAGAAGAAGACAAAAAACGTCTTCGGTGAAGAGGGTTTCATAAATGGACCACTAGAGCAGAACCAATGGTCTATAGAAGATAACACCAGTGTAGAAACCCAAATCTTGACGTACTTGGACATCACATTAATTTTGCGTAATATTTAATACATCACAAAAACATACACCCAATGATTGTATTAGTTTAGTGTCTTTCAAATCTCGGAACGTAATATTCTAATCATGGTGAAAGATCTTCAACATATCTCATAAAGATCTTCCCCTATTGGTTTTATTACTTAAAACATTTCTTTATATCCTGGGGAAAATAAAACATAAAAAGGGGGAGCTCAAATGCTCAGTAAGGGTAAACATAGAGAACATAAAACAATCAATATAAATTTGAATGAAAAAACATGAACATAAAATCTAAACATCAATATCATGGGCAAAGGCAGAAATCATCGATGTACGTAAGGAATATATCATAATGGATCATGAATCATGAAAAATTAGCATGGGAATAAAGCATGTAATTGTGGAAACCATTAAACACATGTTATGATTTCCATAGTAGCCAAGGCATTACTACCATGACCATCTTAGTGGACAAAGTCCCTTTCTGAATCGAGGTCACTCCTTGTTTCAGTCCTATAACACTGAACCGGATTAACTTAACGTTCCATCCATGTCTATCTCATGAGATATAAATCTTTACCAAATTAATTGGAGGGAGATATAGGTCCCACCCATCTCATAATGAAATCATTCTTACGTTTTCCACAATATAAACATAAATCGTTCATCATAACCCAAAAAATAAAATGGGTTTCATAAACATCATACCATTATAACATAATCCATATAAAAAATGGATATAATTTCATCATATGATAAGTGAAACCATGTAAATAATCGAGACATTATACTTGAAACATACGCGTATGAAATAATTTCATATTAGATGGAAATAGGTTTTGATAAAACACTTTAAATACATTCTTGTGGAAGGTATCCTTTCTTCTGCAAAATCATTTTATTTTCACAAAATGCCATGAAATTTTAAAAGAAAATAATTTTTTTGAAAATAATGATCAAGTATTGTAGTGTATTCTTCTTGAAAATAAGGCATTATGAAACTGTAAAAATCCGTTCATGTCGTATAAGTTAAAAAAACATTTTCCTCGTACTTTTAACAGAAAAGACACATAAGGTAAACAAAAGAAAGATTCCATCCATAACAAAAAGTAAAAGTCAAAAAGGGTAAACATGACTTGAAACATACATTTAATAATATTAAACACTTTATGGACATGGATGAAAAATATAACCCCAGTAAAAACTTACGAATAAACAATCTCGGATAAGAACAAGATTGGAATAATTATCCCTTACCTTATGGATGATATGCTTCATATGTATCCGAACCTCCTGTATAATTATTTAAATAATTTTATTGACATATTATAGAATAATATTTATTTTCATTTTATCAAATATAGTTTACTTATGACTTTATATTACCCGTTCTTTTGTAAATTCGATGTAAAATTAGCGATTTGGGTAAAATCATTTCATTTATTGTACATGTTTCGACTTGTTGTTCTTGATATTATTAATTATATCCTAATATACATAATTACAGAATTTAAAACATGATTTATATATAATATATATTCATAATATACATATATATATGATAGATCAATAAATGAAATGAAATACACCGTTCATGGAGATGGTAGGCCGTACGTAGGCATGAACGCTGTTTTCGTTTCCTTATTAAATTGTATGGAATTAAGTAGATTACATACATATATATATATATATAAATCCAGTTTCATTATTATGTCATATATTTCATTATTATTCATTATGTATACTTTATAATCATTCATGAATGGTTATCATGGAGAATGAATCTCATCGCGTCGTGGAGATGGTAGTCTGTACGTCTGCACGAGCAATGATATCATTATCATGATCATGGAATTGTATTGAAGTGTATGTATAATATTTCAGAATTCATATCACTTAACAATAATATTATATAGTTATTTATTTACACCATTATACACATCCAAGTAAGGTAGCGGTCAAAAACAGATTACACCACGGCGTGGAGACGATATTATGTATGTACGCATGCTTGGTGATTTCGTTTTCTGTAGGATGGATAGAAGGTGAAATAGGGTTGTTTTATATTTATTATAACATATCAGTATATAAGTAATACTATGTTTTTACATTATTGTGAGAAAACTAAATATGAAGAAGTAGAAGAAGAAATAAACTTGAGAGAATAAGAAGAAGAGATTACCTCTTCTTCGATGCACCTCCTTTAAGCTTCCTCTTAAGTAAGTAGAGTTTGTCTTTTGATAAGACCAGAACCTCCAGAATTTTTCTATGTAAGTGGATAAGTGAAATGAGCAGGGTCTGTATGAGCTTCAGGGCTCAAAAGGGTGTGAATAGAAGAGGGACGGGGTGCCCTTTTAATAAGGGAGGAGAGGGGAACCTTTGGAAAAAACATAAAATATTATTTTATAATAAAGTCATATTCGGTTTATAATAGCTCCAAATTGATTTTATCTAATATAAAGTGAGGATGGGTAGAAATAATCTCAACAAATAGGTTTTAGACAAGTTTAGGTTACTATTTTAACTTTATCTTTTATATTTCACTCTAAGTTAAATAATTTAACTTTTACCGTTTCTTCTTGTTTTCTTACACTATACGGTAAATAAACTTACTATAACCAGACAAACGAATCCCAATTGATTCATTATTAATATATATAACCTTATATAAGTCATTTGGAATAACCTTAGATTTTTAAGATTATAATAACAATTATTAATATAATATGTGTTTTAAAAACTATTTTATGTCAATTTTGACAATATTTGGTAATTGATTTTTCTGAAAATGATAATATCATGATTACTTCAAAAAAAGTTAATTAAATAAATACTAACATGTCATATTAATATATTATATTTTTGGAATTCATAAAAAGTTTCAAATTACATTTATTTGGGTATTTATAATATCAATTATTTTAATATTTCATTATTTAGGTAATTACTACATCACCATTGTTTCATAAATAACATACTTTATTTAATGTTTAAAAATTATAAATAAAATACCATTGGGAAGGAAATATATTTATCTTTCCAATGAATATTTATAGTCGAATTTATCTTATTTATAACCAAATATTAAAAAAAATTACTTATTAAACATTGATTTTAACTATTTTAATTTTTTTTAAATAAATTATTATTAAATGTTCTAATCTAATCCAAGTGGACCTAAATGGTCATATTTTATTCCTATGGTTATTTTTGGTCTAATAAAACTTATCCAATAGTATTAGGACATGTCTTAGTGTAATAATAATTTCATTTCTACCCTTAATTACCATATTTACTTTTAATCGTGGTAAATAAAAGTAAAAAGTTACTATTCACCAAAAATTATTTTTATCTTATTGAACCATATTTTACTACTTGATATTAAACATGTCTCTCAGATTTTTGAAATTCCACTCATAGAAGTGGTAAAATTATGTTTTATGTAAATTTTCAAATTCTCCTAGGAGGTGTATAAAAGACGCTGAAAAGTTCAATAAAATTTTAATATATCTAAAATTATTATAAAATGGATCAAATTAATTACATTGAACTTATATCGGTATTATGTATCAATTTTTACCTAAAATAAATTTAAATAATATAAATAATTACTTAAATAAATAGTCGGTTTTTAAATAGTAACCCTGTGTTTTCACTATTCATCAAAAATTGAATGTTTTCAGAAAAATACCAAAAATTCACCCTAGGATAATTTTGATATTCCGAATCCAAAAATGAAGTCCATTTTCATAGATACAATTTTTAAAATTTCAAAAATAATGTATTACTATTTATAACCACTAGTTCATAATAATATTATAATAATATCTCGTTTAGTGAAACTTGGTATTGCATATAACACATGCTATCATGGAAGGTCATGGTTGCATGTAATTAAAGCCAAGTCAAGGTTGAGTGTAGTGCAAGATTCATTTGTTGTTTCGTATAGTATAATACAACCATATTTCATTTATACATTGAATATATATATATATACACTCAATGTTGCGTAAAATAAATTCTATCAAATGAACTTGAAATTGTGTGTAACACGATACAAGATTAGTGTTGTGTATACTACAATCTAATACGGTGTTGTGTATAGAATAAGAAAATTTTAGTGTCACATACAACACAAGACATCAATGAAATTAAAAAATAATAATTCTCATAAAATCTCAGGTTGTTACATTCTACCCCCCTTAAAATGAATTTCTCCCTTGAAATTCGTCCGGGTAATAAATCACTTACTACTTGAAATTTTCATTAATATAAACCCACATAGTAAAAAGGAATACTAAAAATTAATTTTAAAAACCCATGTTTGAAATTTAACGGTTACCCAAATTAACATATGTCTGGGTTTCCACATAGGAGAACATAGGTGAAAATATGGATATGGAAGAGAAATCTAACTGTCATGTTCTGATGGAGAGTGGTAGAGAACATGGCTTTGAAAAAGACAAAAATCAGAAAGCCATAAATTTGTGATGATCTAAGGTACCATCTGATTCATCAGATATGAGAGTACTAGAACAACATTTTTGGTTTCCAAGATCATTTCTCTAACATTGATGAACTTTTACATAAGGATAAATACTTACTTGATTTTAGTGTAATATCATTGTTGGTCATTCCATGAACAATTTCCACTTCATCTCTATTTAAAGAAATGAAGCTGAATTTTTCATTCATGAAGTGTTAGCAGATCATGCGATAGAATTATAAGTCATCTGCTCCCTTTCTATCACAAAAATGTTAGCATAAGTTATTAAATATACATAATTCCATCTATGGTGAGATTAATTGTATATGGTTCCAACAATGGACTTATACTTTATCCATCATAACTCTTAATAAAATAAAACTTGTTTCTACTAACCAGGGACTTCCTATAGGCCAATGGTATGTGATAAAGGCATGTCACACTTTAGATGTGGGTTCGATTCCCATAGCATTTTCCGACGCGACGGGTTGTCACCCATCCTGCAGGTTATCCTTTTTCTAAATCTACATTATTATAACATTCCATAAATAATATTGAAAAAAGTTCTATCCTTAAACAATTCTATCTGATGTCCAACTTAATCCCTTCCGACCTTTAAGCTTATTGAAAATACTTTTGTCCAATATTATTGTATAAAGAAAATGATTACATGAAATGTCATCAACCAAGCATGTGAATACCATCATTTATCCCCCATATAAGATATATCATGATGGTCACATTCCAAACATTTGAATTCCTTAATCATGTATTCTCTTGAAAAATGAATACCCATTTATCCTTAGTGAAAACATGACTGCTGTGAAAAGTTAACTCTTTTCACATACCAAAATCTCCAAATTTTTATATACTCAAACCATGATATCACATTGTCTTTATATGAGCCAGGAGCTCATCGGTACTATAAAACATCTCATTATCTGCTGATCCCTTCATTATGCACATATCATCTACTTTCCAAAAATATATGAATTAACCTTTCATGGTTACCGGTACCATTCAACATATACTTTCAAATACTTTTGGAAGGAAAATAGTGTAACAATCCTTAGATGTGTCTTTATTCCATAGTACCATTAAATTACCTATACAACATAACTCTTGATAAACATACAATCATTCCACTACCTTCTTAAACCACTGACTAAGCTTCATCATTTCATTCATCTCATATATCATTTGTAGTTTCTTCATAATCATCAACATAAATATTACCCATACGACCATGCTGATTCTCTTCATAGATTTTCCCTTAGGGAATTGGTTTGAATAGTGCCCAAACATTCCACATTTAAAACATTTAAACAATGTTGATGTCTTAGAAATACCATTATCCTTTTCCATGGTGTTAACTGAACCTTTTCCTTTACAATTGCTGGCTTAATTTCCTTCTTTTTTTCACCCAAAGCATCTTCCAGTTCCTTTGAAACATTCTCCCTGATGCCTCTTCCCACATTATTTACATGAGTGAAATTGAACATTCTTTACTCTATGATCATCATGAAACTCTATCTTTCTCTTATTATCTGAGTCGGGAAACGTACCAAATTTGAGATTATTGATCATATTATGAGATTTCTAATTAGTCATAATAACGATGTTTGGAATTCCAAATCCCTTTTCATTTGGTTTCTCATGAAGAATATCATTCCATTGTCCATCATATCCTTAATTATCGTGAATATTCCGGTTTCTAGCCTTCTTCTAAAACCCAAAAAGAATAGTGTGAGAGGAAAAAATCACGCTAGGGAAAACAACACAATAAAGGTGGAGTACCATCAATATCTCACATCTTAGGTTAAATTTAAGATCGTTACCATAATTCTAGGACTATAAACTATACGTATACTTATCCTTAGGGACATCCCTAGACATACCATAGAAATATCTCTAGGGATATCACTAAAGTTTTCACATCCTAGTTTCCAAAGGTTAACTAAACCTCTGCACTTATACCAACTGTAGAAACCCAAAGCTTGATGAACATGGACATTACATGTAACGCCCCGACCCTAGTTACCCAGAGTCGGTGCATTATTACATAACATTGGCATGATCACAAGAAAGATCAAATCTCGAAAGACCGATTGGTTTAGTAGCCTTGGAGACACTAGATATATTCATAATTTTTACATTACATCATAAAGTGAAAAACTACTACGACAACATAATGTCTCCATAGTCCACACTATTATCCCCTCATAATATCCATGCAGGTCATTAATAACTTACTTCTTCACATCCTGGAAAAAATAAAACATAGAAAAGGGGTGATCTCAAATGCCCAGTAAGGATAACAATATATCGGAACATTCAAAAATAAGCATAAACATTTAAGGCAATGAATTACTAAAACAAAAGCCTTTTAAACTTGAACTTCAACATAGTATGGCAAAAGTAAAATGAAATAATGCCATTTACTTAATCACATGGATATTCTACTAATCGAATAATCACATGCAATATCAATAACCACATTCATAATGTCGGAAAGCATAATGCTGAACTTTAATTTCTTTGTCAAGGCCTCGTCCCAAGACCTTGGGGATAACTGTAACCAGAACCCAACCCATAGTGCCTCTAATAACCGGACACCAACCCGGAGTGCCTCTAATAACCGGACACCAACCCGGAGTTCCTCTAATAACCGGAGACCAAACCAGAGTTCCTCTAATAACCGGAGACCAAACCGGAGGACTTACTTTTATCGGTCCCCAACCCGGAACATACTTGTCTAACACATTCATCTGAATGAAAAGTTGGAATATAACATAAACATTCGGATTAAAATTAACTTATGAAATGTCAATACTTTAAACAAAAACCATGAGTGTCATAAGAATAACTTATCCACAATCAAAAATATCAAAAAACCTTCAATAAAATATGGATGTTTTCTATCATAATAAATCAACTTCAAATAAACTTAAAATCCATCAAAGGTTGTTGACATAGATCAAATCAAAAGTATTTTAGAGAAATATCTCTTTTTTTTTAAATCATTTTAAAAGCAACATAATTATAAAATAATACATTAAATTTGAAAATATTCTTATAAGCTTGTAAGAGAAGCTTTGACGATTTTATAACGGCGGAAAATAACTGCACCCGCCGTATAAGTTAAAAAAAACATTCTTACCTTATTTATGTCGAAAAGGTTAAAAAGCACCTTGTTTGGAAAACGACGGAAAGATTCCTTTATAAACCACTTATAAAAGTCAAACAAGGGTATAAATGACTTTAACCCATATTCTTGTAAATAATAAAAATGTTTTAAAATATATTTTGAAGAAACATGGATGTGGATGATAAAGAGATCCCAGTAGATTATTACGCATAAACAACCTCGGATAATGAAGATATTGTGAAATAAACCCTTACTAATTTGGAAACTTACGAAACGTACAACCCATGAATGAGGTATCATACAATGAATATGTAAATACACATAAATTAAAGTGTATTACACAAAGAATATAATTATGGGCAGTACATACACCACACAAAAGGTAATGGTGACAATATGGCATGAATCTCACAGGAATAAGGAGTGAGATGAAAACCCCTTACCTTGTACTTTTACTTGGTTGGGGTAGGTTAACCTCCTGTATAATATTAAAATAATTTTTATTAAATTATACAAGAATCATATATATTAATATGATATCATATAAGATCTTTTAACTTTTCTTTGTTAATAATGTCTTAGTATTATCGTTGTTTCGGGTGTTAACTTACTCGTTTTCTTTTATATGTTTTATTACGTAAGCCATGTTTGTAATGGATAGGTTGTATATTATTCATATCCATAATGATATAAAGTCCTTAAACATCATTTTTAAATCAGCAAATGATAATTATACTTGAATGGATATGATGGAGAATGAATCTCATCGCGTTCGTGGAGACGGTAGTCCGTACGTACGCACGAGTGACAATAACATTCTTTTGATATTAAAATAATATATAAATGGATGGTATATCATATATACAGAATCACTTACATGTTATATTTATTATTTACATGAGTTACACATCATTATTATACCCATCCAAATAATAATATATTGAATAACAATTACACCACGACGTGGAGACGGTAAGCCGTACGTACGCACATATGGTGACATGTTATTCAAAGGGTGGATAGAATACTGAATATGGTTGTAACATATTTATAATAACATCACAGTATATATATGATACTGGAGTTATTATTTTATAATGGTAACAACAAAGTAAGAAGAAGTGGAAGAAGAAGGAACTTGGAAAAGGGTGGTGAAATCATTACCTCTTCTTCGGTTTCTTCCTTTTGATTTGATAAAGAGGGCTCCATAGGATGGCTTTCTGATCAAACTAATGACTCTAGGTTGTATTGAGAGAAGTTGGGAGAGTATTTGGGCAGAGTTTGGCCGAACAAAAAGGCTTTTAAGTTGTGAAGAAAAGAGAAGTAGGAGTGCCCTTTTATAAGAGGGGTGAGGGGCACCTTTGGAAAAGCTAGAAATTTTAGTTTATAATAAATTATTATTCGGTTTCTAATGGCTCAAAAGTTGATTATTTAAATTTTAAGGTGGGTATGGGTCGAATACAACTCAACCAATATAATTTAGAAAGGTTTGGGTACTTATATTAACCTTATCTTTAAGTATTAACTCTAAGTTAATTAGTTTCACTTTTACAATGTCTCTTTCTATTTTTATATAATATGGTTAATAAACATACTATATACATTCAAGCGACCCCCAAGTGGTCCATTAATGATGAAACTATCATGATATAAGTCCTTTGGCCGAACCTTATATTTTTAAGAATTTAATATCAATTAAAAATATAATATTTGTTTTGAGAACTCTTTTATGTCAATTTTGACACTATTCAATAGTTGATTTTTGTGAAACTCATGAAAGATTTATTACTTCGAACAAAGTCAATTAAATCAATCCTAATATATCATATTATCATAGAAAATTAGTTTAATTCATTAAAAGTTTCATATTTTATTCATTTGGGTATTTATAATATCATTTATTTAAATTTTTTACTATTATAGTAATTAATTCATCATCATTGTTTCACAAATAAATTAAATTATTTAATGTCTAAAAATTATAAATAAAATATCACTATGTAGGATATCTTTTTATATTTCTAATGCATATTTATAATCTAAAATCCAACATAAATAACCCTATGTAACAATTTTTTTCTAAAAGATATATGCTTGTGTCATTTTTGTATTCATTTTAACTTAATTAAAATAAAGTGTCATTATCACTTACAAGTGGATCCATGGGGTCCCAAAATCGACCCAAAGATGCCCATGGTCAACCATGTATCAACCAATAGGGTTAAGACACGTTGTAGGGTAATTTAGTATTATTATAATATTATTTTTTAACCCTTAACCATGGTAAATAAAATATTTACCGCAGTAATTATTCAAAATGTCTGAAAATAAAAGATACCTATTTACACAATTTGAACATCCTGATTCCAAATATGGAATTCATTTTCCTAAATTCAAAACACAGAAGTGGCAGAAATTAATTTAAAATTAATTCCCGCTGTCCAAACAAAAAACGTGTTTTTAAGAGATAATAACTATCAAAAGATTGACACTTGTTTATGTTCAGTTTAATTGTAAAATTATGTCCAATGACCAACATTATATTAAATGGTAAAAATATATTCTAAATATACTTTAAAACTACTAAAATTCATAATTTATTACTATTAATTATTTTGATTAAAAAAAGTTGTTTTTAATTAAAATTTAGTAATTTTCACTATTCATCAAAATATGAAATTTATCCGAAATGTACCAAAATTTCACCTTAGGCTAATTTCGATATTCCGAATCCAAAAATGAAGTCCATTTTGAAATATAAAATATATATAATTTCAATAAGTAGGTATTACTATTCATAACGGCTAGTTTGATTGGTTGTGGTGTGTGTTAGAACTCGAAGTTGCGTACAACAGACACTACTGTATTATTCAAAGGAAAGCATACCGTGGAAGCTTGGGATGTTTCATTTTAAATTTTTTGATGTCCCCATTTACTCAAAAATTTTAAAATATTGTATTTAAAATGGGTTCCCTATTAAAAGTTGGTAAAAGTGCAATACTGAAAATGAATTTGTTCTTACATTATGTCTAAGAAACTCATAATATGGATTCTAAAATTATAAGGATTATATAGAGTTTAAAATTTAGTTAATAGTATTCATAACCTCTTTTGAACGGCTTGTTTGGTAAGTCATGGTGTGCTTCAACTCGGTGTTGCGTGTAGTGCAAGTTATTGTATTATTTTAAAGAAATAACACACTATGAAATCTTGGGGTGTTACATTCTCCCCTCCTTCAATAAATTGCATCCTCGCAATTTGAAATTGTTATTCGAAAATAAAAGGTTGAAAATAAAAAATACTTTGTGGGAAAACCCACATCGGAAATTGGGTTACTAAAATTTAGTCTTAATATGAGGAAAAGAGAAATAAAAGGGTCACCACCAAATTATAATCTCGATTAGGAGAACATTGGTGGCAATTAGAGACATATAATTGGAGGAAAAACGTAAATATTTATAGGTAGTGATTGAGGTCATCAATCACAAACAAGTATAAAATTGAGGTCCTTAAACTCATCAATCTATGATGATTTGAAATACCATCGGTTCAACAAAACATAGGGTATTAGGATAACACATTTTTGACGTTTTAAAATATCTTAGTTGAAATCCCACATCGAAAAATGAATTAATGAGGCCTCTATTTAAAATAAAGAGTGGAAAGTATGACGATTACCGAAAATAACACATACTATGGTTCCATGTAGGAAAATATGGATATGGAAGAGAAATCTAACCATCGATTATCTGATGGAGAGTGGTAGAGAACATGGCTATGAAAAGGCCAACAATCCCAAAGCCATAAATTAGTGATGATTTAAGGTACCATCTAGGACAACATTTTTGTTCTAATTTCCTTTTCTTAATGTTGAGGAATTTATTTATGAGATTGGATAAGATCATAAGGAGATATACTTACTTTATAATTAGAGTTTTTTCCATTAATAAATTTCTACCACAAACTCATCTTTCACTCGTAAAAAAAATTCTATTTATACTATTTGTACAGGGTTCCAAAATAAACGAATTTATAATTCATCTACCAGATCTTTTAAAAAAACTACATTATATAATCCAGGACATCTCTTGGGCCAGTGGTAGGTGATACAACCTTGTCGCCCTTCGGTTGCGGGTTCAAGTCTCGCGGCCTTGCCGGACGCGACGGGTTGCGGCCCGACCTCCGGGTTGTCCTTTTATGGCAATCCAAAATTAATCTCAAACTAGAATTTATCCAAAATACTTCTGACGAAAATCACAGTCCAACATTTATAAGGAAGTTAAACATAATTTAGATCCTTTTTACCACGTAATAGAATATGAATACCTTCATCATGTATTCTTTTAAAACACTGAAACATCCTGAATTACCATAATCCATATTGATTACATTCATGCTCCCTTATTCTATATAGAATGATGGATATAATTCATCAATCCAAAAAAAAATTAAACCCCAACAATGATGGAATATACAAATCATTAATTAGTTTCAAGGTAGTCATGAATATCCAATATAATTTATCCAAATCAATCATGTATTATTCTAAAATCACTACCTCGGTATCAGAACCATATTATGGTTTATCATTCTCTCAACCATATATTTTCCAAAAATTTAACCTGATATTGAGTCACTTTTATTTGTTCCACACAATCTCAAGTCCTTAATGAAATATTACTGCAGTACAATCCTTATATACTCCATAATTATTATAACAAGTTCATTGTTGATAAAACACTCAATTGACATAATCAACATAAGAACTCTAATCATTCCTCTTCATCTGTAGTAGTATCATAACTTGATTATTATCCAATAACATCATTTGCGGCATATTCTGATGACTGGGACAGAGGTTCGCATAGTGTCCAAACTCCTTGAAAATGAAGCATTGTACATTTGAAACCATTTTCTTACCCTTGCAGTCATGTACATTGTGCCCTTTTCCACCACACTTATAACAAACTCCCCTTCCTTTCAGACAAGTTCCAGGGTGTTTCTTCCCACAGTTATCACATATGGGAAAATTCTTCTTTTCCCTCTTCCTTTTATCCATCTTTCTCTCTTCCATCATTTTCTTCTCTTGCTTCCCTTCAAAGCCATAGGACTCAGTAAAATCTTTACTTATCTTATCAACACATGATATTATTTCTTCGTATGATGATAATAAATGGGAGACTATTTCTCTTATAAATTCTGGCTTAAGGCCATGAAAGATATGATCCTTCATTCTCTTTGGATCATGTGCATTGCTGGAGTTCTCATTCCTTCTACTGGGCACCATTTCTAAACAATGGCATACACTAGATTAGTTTATGAATAACAATACCTAATCCCAAACTTGTAAGACACATATCATAAATTAAATAGTTTATGGATATAATCCATAATCATATAAATTTCTCATTTGAGGAAGCAAATCCACATAAACCCTTCATAATGGTTTGTAAAGAAAATAAGAATTATCCAAAGCATATCCCCGGGAGTGTCGTAACCAAGAGTGTAGCAAGGCCCGTTGTCGTGCACCAGTTCCCATTCGAGTCTAGCTCAAAGCGGTGTTTTTGGGTTTTACCCCTAGGTACATCTGTGCCAGAGCTGCCTCTACCTGCTCGTATCCATAAAGGGATGTATTGCTCAGAAAACTCACAAAATCTCTACAATACCAAAATTATAGGAAGTTATTCTATACTAATCCTCAAAGTCCATCTTAAATCTAGGTGCTCTAATCAGAGTTTATCTAAATCAAGCTTCCAAGGTTTGTACTAAGCTTCCTCTGATACCAACTGTAACGCCCCGACCCTAGTTACCCAGAGTCGGTGCATTATTACATAACATTGGCATGATCACAAGAAAGATAAAATCTCAAAAGGACGATTGGTTTAGTAGCTTTGGAAACACTAGATATATTCATATGATTTACATTACATCATAAAGTAAAAAACTAATATGACAACATAATATCTCCATAGTCCACACTATTATCCCTTCATAATATCCCTTTAGGTCATTCATAACTTACTTCTTCACATCCTGGAAAAAATAAAACATAGAAAAGGGGTGATCTCAAATGCCCAGTAAGGATAACAATACAGCGGAACATTCAAAAATAAGCATAAACATTTAAGGCAATGCATTACTAAAACAAAAGCCTTTTAAACTTGAACTTCAACATAGTATGGCAAAAGTAAAATGAAATAATGCCATTTACTTAATCACATGGATATTCTACTAATCGAATAATCACATGCAATATCAATAACCACATTCATAATGTCGGAAAGCATAATGCTGAACTTTAATTTCTTTATCAAGGCCTCGTCCCAAGACCTTGGGGTAACTGTAACCGGAACCCAACCCGGAGTGCCTCTAATAACCGGACACCAACCCGGAGTGCCTCTAATAACCGGACACCAACCCGGAGTTCCTCTAATAACCGGAGACCAAACCGGAGTTCCTCTAATAACCGGAGACCAAACCGGAGGGCTTACTTTTACCGGTCCCCAACCCGGAACATACTTGTCTAACACATTCATCTGAATGAAAAGTTGGAATATAACATAAACATTGGGATTAAAAATAACTTATGAAATGTCAATAATTTAAACAAAAACCATGAGTGTCATAAGAATAACTTATCCACAATCAAAAATAACACAAAACCTTCAATAAAATATGGATGTTTTGTATCATAATAAATCAACTTCAAATAAACTTAAAATCCATCAAAGGTTGTTGACATAGATGAAATCAAAACTATTTTAGAGAAATATAAGTTTTTTTAAATCATTTTAAAAGAAACATAATTATAAAATAATACATTACATTTGAAAATATTCTTATAAGCTTGTAAGAGAATCTTCGACGATTTTATAAAGGCGGAAAATAACCGCACCCGCCGTATAAGTTAAAAAAACATTCTTACCTTAATTCTGTCGAAAAGGTTAAAAAGCACCTTGTTTGGAAAACGAATGAAATATTCCTTTATAAACCACTTATAAAAGTCAAACAAGGGTATAAATGACTTTAACCCATATTCTTGTAAATAGTAAAAATGTTTTAAAATACATTTTGAAGAAACATGGATGTGGATGATAAAGAGATCCCAGTAGATTATTACGCATAAACAACCTCGGATAATGAAGAGATTGTGAAATAAACACTTACTAATTTGGTAACATATGAAACTTACAACCCATGAATGAGGTATCATACAATGAATATGTAAATACACATAAATTAAAGTGTATTACACATAGAATATAATTATGGGCAGTACATACACCACACAAAAAGTAATGGTGGCAATATGGCATGAATCTCACAGGAATAAGGAGTGAGATGAAAACCCCTTACCTTGTACTTTTACTTGGTTGGGGTAGGTTAACCTCCTGTATAATATTGAAATAATTGTTATTAAATTATACAAGAATCATATATATTAATATTATATCATATATGATCTTTTAACTTTTCTTTGTTAATAATGTCTTAGTATTATCGTTGTTTCGGGTGTTAACTTACTCGTTTTCTTTTATATGTTTTATTACGTAAGCCATGTTTGTAATGGATAGGTTGTATATTATTCATATACATAATGATATCAAGTCCTTAAACATCATTTTTAAATCAGAAAATGATAATTATACATGAATGGATATGATGGAGAATGAATCTCATCGCGTTCGTGGAGACGGTAGTCCGTACATACGCACGAGCGACAATATCATTCTTTTGATATTAAAATAATATATAAATGGATGGTATATCATATATACAGAATCACTAACATTTTATATTTATTATTTTCATGAGTTACACATCATTATTACACCCATCCAAATAATAATATATTGAATAACAATTACACCACGACGTGGAGACGGTAAGCCTTACGTACGCACGTATGGTGACATGTTATTCAAAGGGTGGATAGAATACTGAATATGGTTGTACCATATTTATAATAACATCAAAGTATCTATATGATACTGGAGTTATTATTTTAGAATGGTAACAACAAAGTAAGAAGAAGTGGAAGAAGAAGGAACTTGGAAAAGGGTGGTGAAATCATTACCTCTTCTTCGGTTTATTCCTTTTGATTTGATCAAAAGGGCTCCTTATATTGGCTTTCTGATCAAACTAAGGCCTCTAGGTTGTAGTGAGGGAAGTTGGGAGAGTATTTGGGCAGAGTTTGGCCGAACCAAAAGGCTTTTAAGTTGTGAATAAAAGAGATGTAGGAGTGCCCTTTTATAAGAGGGGTGAGGGGCACCTTTGGAAAAGCTAGAAATATTAGTTTATAATAATTTCTTATTCGGTTTCTAATGGCTCCAAAGTTGATTATTTAAATGTTAAGGTGGGTATGGGTCTAATACAACTCAAAAAATAGAATTTAGACAGGTTTGGGTACTTATATTAACCTTATCCTTAATTATTAACTCTAAGTTAATTAGTTTCACTTTTACAATGTCTCTTTGTATTTTTATATAATATGGTTAATAAACATACGATATACATCCAAGAGACCCCCAAGTGGTCCTTTAATGATGAAACTATCCTGATATAAGTCTCTTGGCCGAACCTTAGATTTTTAGGAATTTAATATCAATTAATAATATAATATTTGTTTTAAGAAATCTTTTATGTCAATTTTGACACTATTCAATAGTTGATTTTTTTGAAACTCATAAAAGATTGATTACTTCGAACAAAGTAAATTAAATCAATCCTAATATATCATATTATCCTAGAAAAATAGTTTAATTCATTAAAAGTTTCATATTTTATTTATTTGGGTATTTATAATATCAATTATTTTTATTGTTTACTATTATAGTAATTAATTCATCATCATTGTGTCACAAATAAATTAACTTATTTAATGTCTAAAAATTATAAATAAATTATCACTATGTAGGAAATCATTTTAGCTTTCTAATGAATATTTATAATCTAAAATCCAACATAAATAACCTTATGTAACAATTGTTTGTCTAAAAGATATATGCTTGTGTCATTTTTGTATTCATTTTAACTTAATTAAAATAAAGTGTCATTATCACATACATGTGGATCCATGGGGTCCCAAAATCGACCCGAAGATGCCCATGGTCGACCATGTATCAACCAATAGGGTTAAGACACGTTTTAGGGTAATTTAGTATTATTATAATATTATTTTTTAACCCTTATTTACCGGATTTACCCTTAACTATGGTAAATAAAATATTTACCACAGTAATTATTCAAAATGTCTAAAAATAAAAGTTACCTATTTACACAATTTGAACATCCTGATTCCAAATATGGAATCGATTTTCCTAAATTCAAAACACAGAAGTGGCAGAAATTAATTTAAAATTAATTCCCGCTGTCAAAACCAAAAGCGTGTTTTTAAGAGATAATAACTATCAAAAGATTGACACGTGTTTATGTTCGGTTTAATTGTAAAATTATGTCCAATGACCAACATTATATTAAATGGTAAAACTATATTCTAAATATAATTTAAAACTACTAAAATTCATAATTTATCACTATTAATTATTTTGATTAAAAAAAGTTTTTTTTAATTAAAATTTAGTAATTTTCACTATTCATCAAAATATGAAAGTTATCCGAAATGTACCAAAATTTCACCTTAGGCTAATTTCGATATTCCGAATCCAAAATGAAGTCCATTTTGAAATATAAAAAATATATAATTTCAAAAAGTAGGTATTACTATTCATAACGGCTAGTTTGATTGGTTGTGGTGTGTGTTAGAACTCGAAGTTGCGTTCAACAGACCCTACTGTATTATTCAAAGGAAAGCATACCGTGGAAGCTTGGGATGTTTCATTTTAAATTTTTTGATGTCCCCCTTTACTCAAAAAGTTTAAAATATTGTATTTAAAATGGGTTCACTATTAAAAGTTGGTAAAAGTGCAATACTGAAAATGAATTTGTTCTTACATTATGTCTATGAAACTCATAATATGGATTCTAAAATTAGAAGGATTATATAAAGTTTAAAATTTAGTTAATACTATTCTTAACCTCTTTTGAATGGCTTTTTTGGTAAGTCATGGTGTGCTTCAACTCGGTGTTGCGTGTAGTGCATGTTATTGTATTATTTTAAAGAAATAACACACTATGAAATCTTGGGGTGTTACATTACATTAATTTTTCAAAATATTTAATACTTGACAAAAACAGATGACCAAAGATCGTATAAGATTAGTTTCTTTGGAAACTCGGAATGTAATCTTCTAATCATGGTGAATGATCTTCAACATCTCTCATAAAGATCTTCCCCTATTGGTTTTCTTTCCAAAAACCTTTCTTTATATCCTGGGGAAAATAAAACATAAAAAGGGTGAGCTCAAATGCTCAGTAAGGGTAAACATAGTGAACATAAAATAATCCATAAACATTTGAATGAAAAAACATGAAAATAAAATGTAAACATCAAAATCATGAGAAATGACATAAATCTTAAAAGGAATATATCATAATGGATCATTAATCGCGATAAATTAGTATGAGAATAAAGCATGTAATTGTCGAAACCATTAATCACATGTTAGGATTTCCATAGTAGCCAAGGCATTACATCCATGACCATCTTAGTGGAAAAAGTCCCTTTCTGAATCGAGTTCACTCCTCGTTTCAGTCATGTAACACTGAACTGGATTAACTTACCATTCCAGCCATGTTTATCTCATGAGATATAAATCATTACCCAATGAATTGTTGGGAGATATAGGTCCCACCCATCTCATAATGAAATCATTCTTACGTGTGCCAGAACATAAACATAAATCATTCATCCTAACCCAAAGAATAAAATGGGTTTCATAAACATCATACCATCATATCATAAACGATATAAATCAAATGGATATCACCTCATCATAAGATAAGTGAAACCATGTAAATAATAGATACATTATACTTGAAACATACACATATGAAATAATTTCTTCTTAAATGGAAATTGGTTTTGATAAAACACTTGAAATAGATTCTTAAGGATAATATCCTTTCTTCTCCAAAATCATTTTCTTTTCACAAAATTCCATGAAATTTTAAAAGAAAAGGATTTTTTTGAAAGTAATCATGAAATATTGTAGTGTAATCTTCTTGAAAATAAGGTGTTATGAAACTGTAAAATTCTGTTCATGCCGTATAAGTTTAAAAAGCATTCTCCTCTTACTTTTAACGGAAAAGTCACATACGGTAAACAAAAGAAAGATTCCATCCATAACACAAACTAAAAGTCAAAGAAGGGTAAAAATGACTTTAAACATACATTTAATAATATTAAACACTTTATTAAAAACATTTTACGTACATGGATGAAAAATATAACCCTAGTAAATACTTATGAATAAACAATCTCAGATAAGAACGAGATTGGAATAATTATCCCTTACCTTATGTCTGATAAGCTTTGTATGTATCCGAACCTCCTTTATAATGACTTAAATAATGTTATTGACTTATTAAATAATAATATTCATTGTTCTTATATCATATATAGTTTACTTATGACTTTATATTACCCGTTCTTTTGTAAATTCGATTTAAAAGCAGCGATTCGGTAAAATCGTTTCATTTATTGAACGTGTTTCGACTTGTTTTTCTTGAAATTATTAATTATATACTGAATTACTTAATTCCAGAATGTAAAAAATTATTTATATATAATATATATTCATCATATACATATATATATTACAGATCAATAAATGGAATGAAATACACCGTTCATGGAGACGGTAGGTCGTACGTACGCATGAATGATGTTTCTGTTTAATTATTGAATAAAATAGAATTAAGTAGATGACATACATATATATAAATAAATCCAGTATCATTAATATGTCATATATTTCATTATTATTCATTATATATACATTATAATTATTTATGAATGGTTATCATGAGGAATTAATCTCATCGCGACGTGGAGACGGTAGTCCGTACGTACGCACGAGCAATGATATCATTATCATGATCGTGGAATTGTATTGAAGTGTATTTATAATATTTAAGAATAAATATAAATTTAAAATAATCATATATAGTTATTTATTTACACCATTATACCCATCCCAGTAAGGTGGTGGTTGAAAACAGATTAAACCATGGAATGGAGACAGTATTTCATACGTACACATGCATGGTGATTTTGTTTTCCGTAGGATGGATAGAAGGTGAAACAGGGTTGTTTCATATTTATAATAACATATAATTATATATGTAATACATATTTTATTACTTTATAATCATACAACTAAATAAGAAGAAGAAAAAGATGAAAGAAACTTCTGAGAATCAGTAGAAGTGATTAACTCTTTTTCGACGCACCTCCTTTAAGATTCTTCTTAAGGAAGTATAGTTGGCCTTTTGAGAAGGAAAGAACCTCATTAATGTTTCTAGGGAAGTGGAGAAGAGAAATGGGCTGGTTTTGGCCGAGCTTCAGGGCTCCAAAGGGTGTGAAGACAAGAGGGAAGGGGTGCCCTTTTTATGAGGGAGGAGAGGGGCACCTTTGAAAAAACTTAAGATATTAATTTATAATAAAGTCCTATTCGGTTTATATTAGTTCAAAATTGATTTATTTAGAAGCTAAACTGAGGATGAGTGGAAATAATCTCAACCAATAGGTTTTAGACATGTTTAGATTACTATTTTAACCTTATCGTTTAGATTTAACTCTATGTTAAACAACTTAACTTTTATCATGTCTTCTTGTTTTATTACACCATACATTTAATAAACATAATATAACCAGACAAACAACTCCAAAGTGGTCCATTATTAATATATATAACCTTATATAAGTAATTTTGCCGAACCGTATATTTTTAGAAATATAATAACAATTAATAATATAATATTTGTTTTAAAAACTATTTTATGTCAATTTTGATACTATTTGGTAATTGATTTTTGTGAAACTCATAAAAGAATTATTAGTTCTAAAAAAGATATTTAAATAAATAATAAAATGTCATATTAACCTATAAAATTAGTTTAATTCCTAAAATGTTTCAAATTACATTTATTTGGGTATTTATGATATCAATTATTTTAATATTTCATTATTTAGGTAATTACAGCATCACCATTGTGTCATAAATAAGATAAATTATTTAATGTCTAAATATTATAAATAATATACCATTGGGTGGGAAATCTCTTTACCTTTCTAACGAATATTTATTGTAGAATTTATGTTATTCATAACCATATATTAAAAATGTTTTAGTTATTAAACTTTGATTTTACCTATTTTGACTCTTCATTAAATAAATTAATATTAAATTTCCTAATCTAATCCTAGTCGGCCTAAATGGTCACATTTTATTCCAAAGATTGTTTTTGGTTGAATAAAACTTATCCAATAGAATTAGGACATGTGTTAGGGTAATAATAATATCATTTTTACCCTTAATTTCCCTATATACTTTTAACCGTGGTAAATAAAAGTAAAAAAGTTACTATTCACAAAAAAATTATTTTTATCTTATTGAATCACATTTTACTCCTTGATATTAACCGTGTCTCTCATATTTTAGAAATTGCACTCACAGAAGCCCTAAAATTATGTTTTATGTAAATTTTCAAATTCTCCTAGGAGGTGGGCAAAAGACGGTGATAAGTTCAATAAAATTTTAATATATCTAAAATTATTATAAAATGGCTCAAATGAATTACATTGAACTTATATAGGTATTACGTATCAATTTTTACCTAAAATAAATTTAAATAAAATAATTGATTATTTAAATAAAAACCGGTTTTTATATAGTAACCTAGTGTTTTCACTATTCATCAAAAATTGAATATTTTCAGAAAAATACCAAAAATTCAACATAGGATAATTTCAATATTCCAAATCCAAAAATGAAGTTCATTTTTATATATAAAATTTATAAAATTTCAAAAAGTGTCTATTACTATTCGTAACCGCTAGTTAATAATAATAGTATAATAATATCTCGTTTAGTGAAACTGGGTATTGCATATAACACACACTATCGTGGAATGTCGAGGTTGTGTGTAATGAAAGCCATGTCAAAGTTGCATATAGTGCAAGATTCATTTGTTGTTGCGTATAATAGAAACCAACCATATTTCATTTATACATTGAATATATATATATGTATACACTCAATGTTGTGTAAAATATCTTCTATCAAACGAACTTGAAATCGTGTGTAACATGATCCAAGATTAGTGTTGTGTATTACAAGCTAATAAGGTGTTGCGTATATAACATGCTAATTTTGGGGGTCGCGTACAAAACAATACATCAATGAAATTAAAAAATAATAATTCTCATAAAATCTCGGGTTGTTACAACCATTGGCCACCCGTGGTGGCATCCACGTGTGGGTAGTGGCACGCCGCAACAAATCACTGAGGTGTAGGTCGTAGCTAGCTAGGTTTGTAGTGGCGTAGTAGGGTCCACCATCACATAGGGCATCAACTAGTGGAGACAGACGTGGCCACCCTACTACATCGGGGGAGCAGCCTGTGGCTGCAGGCTGCAGCATGCAGTGGCATGTAGTTAAATAGGGACCACATGCAGGACATGGGGAAGATAGCCTCAGCCATCCACGTGGCATCACAGACTGAATGCCTCTTATTTTCCTGGATGGAGGAGAGCCATCCCACACAGTCGGATGGAAAGAGGCGGGCAGGAACCGTGTACCAATGAGCCAGGTCAGATCCAGACTGGGTCAAACCTAGGTCGAGTCGGTGGATCATGGTTCATGTCGGTCCGATCGGGTACGATCAGACACATCAATCCCATTTCTGGAAAAATGGGCATAACATTCATGATGTATTCTCAATTTATGATCCATTTGTGACATTGGAACCCTCGGGACGAGGAGGTTTTCTGGAATTTTCTAAGGAGGATTTCATGGATGTTGAGATTTGATAAATGGTTTGAGGAGTGAATTCTTCATGAATCAAGCACACTATTTATAGGAATCATGTGATTGGATGATACCCAAAGATTGTTGAAAAGTGAGTATAAGTAACCATACAGTCCTAGATGATATGAGTCCCTATGTGGGACAGCTACAAGTGGCTCTATGTGAACCAGATACAAGTGGATCTGTGTGAACCAGTTATAAGAGTCCCTCTGTGCACCATCCATAAGAATTCCTATGTGGACCCGCTATGATGGCCAATATGGGGAGCATCTCTGTGTGACTTATAAACAACCACAATGGGGAGTGTCTTTGTGTGACCTAGAAGACCCACGATACTCATCAGGGATGAGTACCTCAGCAGCCCAAGGTGTTTAGGGTTACAACAGATAGTCTTTATTTCAATAATTTGAGTTATACCTAGTGTGATCTATCTTTTCATTGTGATCATTTCATGTGTTCTTGCTTTTTGGACATTCCATTGTAGTTTGATATCCCTACAAAGTATTGTGTTACTCACCACTACATGGGTTTCACCCACACATGTCACACCCTGTGTCGGTGACCGATGCTTCGATTGAGACCTTGGTGGACCAGGGTTGAGTGGAACATGGTGGGATGGGGTGGAAGGGACATACATCTATGACTACTGATAGATATCATCCACCTACCCTCAAATTTATCGACACTTCAATGGATAACTTTGTCACGACCCGACCTCGGGGCCCGTGCCGTGACTACCCCAAGCCCGCCTTCCATAGGCCAGGGGCTGGCGACTAGCACCAAGGCGTAAAATCCCGGAAAACAGGGGAGGCATTGCCTTTATAAGTAACAACCACCACAGAGTCAGCAAGCGGAAAGTAACTACCAAGTGCAGAAAAGTAAAGGGGGCCGGAATACAAGCCCAACTGAAAGTAGAACTGAAAAGGTAAAGAACAGCAACTGAAGAAAAGACGGCGGCCTCGTGTCGTCCACTGGCAATCCCACCTGAAGGGTGGGTACAGATAGCCTCCAGGCTCCTCGGGTTCCACGTCCGCTCCGAGCACGTCCCGCCCAGTGGTCCGCCTCTAGGTACCGTCCTGCTCCACGCCCCAACCGAGATCAGCGCTGTCCGTCGTCTGCATCCAACACAACAAGGTGCGGGCATAGCCCGTGCAGGGGTGAGTATAAACTACTCAGTAAGGACCCCGAGACCCCCGAAGGTCTCCCAAAATCCACAAAGGATATAGTACAAAGAAAGGGACAACCATGAAGAAACAACTGACTCGACTTAGGTATATGCCAATACATATACCTAAGTCCCCATTTCTAGCTCTGCACTCAAGCTCAAGGTCAACTCGATCCACACAGGAAAGCAAGACTCAAATCCACCAGGGAGAGTAAATAGTAAATCCACATAGGATAGTTCAACACAATCCACAAAGGAGAGTAACATAAGATTCAGCTCAACCAGGTATACTTTTTCAGATGACGACAAGATGATCACCGAACCATCTAAGTCGTCGGACCCATGAAGGATCGATAGGTACTAACCTCGGCAATGACCCACACAGGATCGGGCCCACACAGGACCTGTAGCAATGGCTCACACAGAACCGTAAGAGATGACCCACACAGGATCGGGCCCACACAGGACCTGTAGTCAAGGCTCACACAGAACCGAAAGGTGATGACCCACACAGGATCGGGCCCACACAGGACCTGTAGCACTGATCCACATAGGATCGCTGAGTGCAGTAGTCGACGCAGTCCACTGAGGATCTCTGCACAGTCGTCGCCGCAGTCCACGAAGGATCTCTGCTCTGTCGTCGTCGCAGTCCACGGAGGATCTCTGCTCTGTCGTCGAAGTCACAGCCAGCGCTAGGGTTCCCGCACACAGCGAGCTCGTTTAGGAGGGTCCGCTCCACGAGCCGAGAGGCTGATACATCAACTGACACGTAGTCTGAAGTTGATGTATCCAAAAGTTCCGTATCGACAACAGGATCTCAACGTAACAGACGGCGCGTCAATCGGACGCCCGGTCTGAGAGTTACTGGCATTTTCGTCCCAGGGGCCCGGTTGGTTTTTAGGGCAAAACCAACCCGACCGTACTCCGCCTGTGTCCGATCCTCAGGCAGATTATGCCAAAAGTTCCTTCTCACTTAGAGGAAACCTCCACAGCTGACGGTACGTCGATCGGACGTCCGCAGCTCGAGTTATGAGTGTTTCCGCTCCGAGGGCCCGGTTGGTTTCGCGTACGAACCAACCCGGCCGAACCCAAAGTATTCCAAAACCTTGAGTGTAATATACCAAAATGACCGCCTCGATCCAAGGATCGCGTAGCCACTAACGGTTCGTCAATCGGAGGTCCCAGGCCCAAGATATGGGCAAAAGACCGAAGAGGGCCCGAAAACGGGGGGTTCTGGACCCGGGACAACCCTGCCCGAACCACCCCTGGGTCGGCCGAACCGGGTCGACCCGACCTGGCCCGACCCGGCTAGGCCGGGTCCGGTCCGGCCTGGGCACGACCCGGCCGACCGGACCGGCCGGCTCGGCTTCGGCCGAGCGGCCGAAGAGGGCTGCCGAGGGGCGCCGCCCCGCGGCTCGGTGGAAAACGCGGCCCCTCGGGGGGCCGCCTGTCACGCGGACGCGGCCGGGCCGCCGCGTCCCTCCCCGGTTCCGCGCGGCCGTAGAACCGGCCACCGCCGCCGCGGCTTCAGCCGCGGCGGATTCCTCCACGGCGGCACGCCGGGCGCCGGCGCCGCCTTCCGCGGGCCGCCGGAGTTGCTCTGGTGGCCCGTTTTGCCTCCCGTCTGCGCCTTAGCTCCTCCCGGGGGCCGATCTTCACTGCGGGATCAACGGATCACCCCTGCCGCACGGTTCGTCGTCGTCCGCCAAATCCGCACCACAAAAAGATCAGCGGAGGGTTGCCGGGTCTTGTTCGTTAGACCCGCACCCTCCGCGTTAGTCATAAAATCATCGGGAGGGACTAAGGCAACCACAATTTTATCCAAAAAATAGAATTGTTCAAGTTTGGTTCTTTAATTAAAAAGAATTAGATCACGGAAACGAATCACCAAGAAAAATAAAATCCCTACCTCGATGTCGCCGTCGGACGTGAGGTCGTCACGGAATCGCTCGTCGCGGAAGGAGGGGATCGTCGCGTCGTCGCGGAAGAGACGTTCGTCGCACCGCGGGAAAAACGTCGCGCCGACGATCTCCGGATCTTAGTTGCCGAACGAGGATCGGCCGCGGAAGAAGAGGCATCGCCGAAGAACGTCGCGGGTAGAGCTCGTCGACGTCGCAGATCACGGTGTGCGTCGTCGAATTCCGGTCGCCGGCGTTCTTCGCGTTATTCGCGTTCTTCGCGAGGAGGGTGGAGGCTCAGAGAATTCGCACAACGATAGCAATCCTCCAAAATAGACAAGTTTGTCTATTTTATTAATTCGCCAACGAACGCAAACGCGTATGTAACGACCCATTAAATTTGTTGAATTAATTCAATGAATGAAACAGCCCATTTAATTCACGAAATAACCCGCCCAATTAAATGGTCTGTTAAGAATTAAAGAAAACGCGCCGGTTAGCTTTTCAGTTACTTTGACGGGTTTTCGCGGGTGCGTTACTTAGCGAAAGAAACGACGGGGCTCGTGTGGGCCCCACCTCACAAATATCCTAACAAGGGTAGGATATTTCCGGATAGCACCCTATCCGCTTTAACTCAGTTCAAGTGGCTTCCAAGTGACTTCCATGCGGCTTAAGTGAAATAAAATAAAGTTGTCACACAACCTTTATTTTATTTCCGACTTAAAGCCCAAAATTTTAAAAACCACGGTTGAGCAAACGCAACTCCGGAAGAGGCATTTCTAAGCAAATACCGGCGCTGCGATTTCATCGGTGCCCTCAGAATTCGATTCCGGGCACCGGTTCAAAAGATAAAAAAACCCGCTCGTCCGTTCACTGAACGTACCCGAGCCAAACTTCGGAAATTGATTCCGGGCACACCGGGCCTCGGAATCAGGTGCCGTCTGAATCTGCGCTCTTGAAAAATTCCAAAGAAAATTAAGAAAAAAATTTCCTTGAAATTTGCGGGTATTTACATTACTCCCACCTCAGGGCTTTACGTCCCTGTAAAGATACATCAAAAACTAGGGGAACAAATGGGGGTACTGAGCACGCATCTGAGCCTCCCGCTCCCAAGTGCTCTCCTGGAGGTTCCCGTGCTTCCATCTGACGCGCACAAGAGGAATCGACCGCCCACGTAGGACCCGCTCCTGTCGATCCTCGATATCCACTGGGACCTCCGCAAAAGTCGCCCCATCGTCCACGTCCAGCTCCCCAAAGTCAATGATGTGCGTCGGGTCGTGCGCGTATCTCCTCAGCTGAGACACGTGGAAGACGTCGTGCACCCGGTGCAACTGAGGTGGTAGAGCCAGGCGATAAGCCACCTCTCCTATCCTGCTGAGGACCTGGAAAGGCCTGATTAATCGTGGAGACAACTTGCCGCCTCGGCCAAATCTCCGTAAACCACGTCGAGGTGAGACACGCAAAAAGACGTGGTCACCATCCTCGAATTCTAGTGGCCTCCGCCTCCTGTCAGCATATGACTTCTGCCGGCTCTGAGCTGTCCTCATCCTCTCCTGGATGATCTGGACCTTCTCTGTCGTGGCTCGGACCATCTCTGGTCCCACGAGTGCTGACTCCCCAGGGTCTGTCCAGCACAACGGTGATCTGCAGGGTCTGCCGTACAACGCCTCGTATGGTGACATCCCGATGGTGGAGTGGTAGCTGTTGTTGTACGCGAACTCCACCAAGGGTAGGTGGTCCTACCAGCTGCGACCAAAGTCGAGAACACATGCACGGAGCATGTCCTCGAGTGTATGTATGGTCCTCTCTGTCTGACCATCCGTCTGAGGGTGGAAGGCTGTGCTCAGATGGAGCCGCGTCCCGAACGCCTCCTGCAACCCCTTCCAAAGCCGGGAAGTGAAACGAGCATCTCGATCGGAGACGATAGACGATGGCACACCGTGAAGCCGTACGATCTCCTGGACGTAAAGACGTCCCAAGCTCTCCACTGAGCCCTGCTCTCTGATGGGTAAGAAGTGTGCCGACTTGGTGAGTCGGTCGACAATCACCCAAATGGAGTCGTGACCTCTGGAAGTGCGTGGAAGTCCAGTCACGAAGTCCATAGATATCCCGTCCCACTTCCACTCCGGGACCTCCAAGGGCTGTACCAAGCCTGCTGGTACCTGATGCTCTGCCTTCACCTGCTGGCAGGTGAGGCATCGTGAAACGAACTCTGCCACAGCTTTCTTCATGCCCGGCCACCAGTGCTGTCGTCTGAGATCCTGGTACATTTTCGCCGCTCCGGGATGTACCGCCAAGGGAGAAGTGTGAAACTCTCTCAGCACCTCCTCTCGTAAAGCGACTGGTACGAAGGTACGTCTTCTGAAAAGGATGTCGTGCTCTGCTCCAAGGGAGAAACCATCAGGCGCCTGACCTGAGGATATCAGTGCACGCCGGGTCTCACAGTCAGCGTCCCCACGCTGAGCCTCTCTGACCCGCTGTAGGAGTGGAGGAGAGACTGTGAGAGACTGAAGAAAGGCTGCTCCGTCTCTATCCACGAAGGATATCTGTAAGGAGGTAGCTGCTCCGTCGCCTCCTCAAGTAGCTGAATGCCCGTCCTCCTTCTGAGGGTATCGGCTACCACGTTCCCCTTCCCAGGAGTATAGACTATCTCAAAGTCATAGTCCTGGAGGAACTCAAGCCATCTCCGCTGTCTCAGGTTCAGGTCCTTCTGAGAGAAGATATACCTGAGACTCTGGTGGTCAGAAAAGACTGTGAAGCGCTCTCCCATCAGATAGTGCCGCCAAGTCTTCAGAGCGAAGACCACTGCTGCTAACTCCAGGTCATTAGTGGCGTAGTTCTTCTCATGCGGCCTCAACTGATGTGATCCGTAGGCGATCACGGCCCGCTCCTGCATCAGGATTCACCCGAGTCCAGTCCCTGATGCATCGCAGTAAACTACGTATCCAACTCCCTCTGCAGGAAACCTCAAGATAGGTGCGCTGGTCAATCTCTGTCTGAGCTCCTGGAAGCTCTGCTGACATCTGTCTGACCACACAAAGGGTTTCCCCTTCTTTGTCAAGGCTGAGAGTGGTGCCGAAACTCTGGAGAAGTCTGGCACAAATATCCGATAGTATCCGGCTATGCCCAAGAAGCTCCGCACCTCTGTCACGCTCCTGGGTGGCTCCCAAGCTAGATCTGCCTCGATCTTCGCGGGATCCACTGCAACTCCCGCCTCAGAGATGACGTGCCCCAAGAAATGGAACTCACGTAACCAGAACTGGCATTTTGAGAGCTTTCCATAAAGCTGGTGCTCTCGGAGTGTGTCTAGCACAACTCGCAGGTGGTAGGCATGCTCCTCCTCAGTCGTCGAGTATACCAAAATGTCGTCAATGAAGACCACGACAAATCGGTCGAGGTATGGCTGGAAGATCCTGTTCATGAGGCTCATGAACACTGCTGGAGCATTGGTTACGCCGAATGGCATAATCAAGAACTCATAATGGCCATACCGACACCTGAAGGCCGTCTTCTGCACGTCCTCGTCTTGAACTCTGAGCTGATGATCGCCTGACCGGAGGTCTATCTTCGAGAACCACCGCGCTCCCTTGAGCTGATCGAAGAGGTCATCAATCTATGGCAGCGGATACTTGTTCCTCACTGTCACCTGGTTTAGGCGACGATAGTCGACACACAGTCGCAAGCTCCCTTCCGCCTTCTTGGCGTACAATATCGGGGAAGCCCAGGGTGAAACACTGGGTCGGATAAACCCCTTGCTCTGCAAGTCCTCCAACTGTACCTGCAGCTCTCGAAGCTCGGCGGGGGCCATCCGATATGCTGGAGTAGATATCGGGGCTGTCCCGCTGTACAAGTCGATGTAAAAGTCTACCTCTCTACGAGGAGGTAGCCCTGGAACGTCGTCGGGAAAGACGTCCACGTACTGGTCCACCACTGCAGGAAAAACTGGACTCCGCACGTCCACTGCTCCTAGGATGAGGCTAGCCAACTGATGAGAGATGGGCTGCACTCTCCTCCGCGGAAGTCCATCCTGTGCTGCAAAGGTTCCCTTCTCGCCGGTGAAGGTAAACCTGCTCCCGTCGGTGCGAACACATCACACCTTGCGCTTAAAACAGTCGATCTAGGCATGAACCGTGGATAGCCAATCCATGCCCAAGATGACGTCGTAAGGCCTCGACGCCGCTACAAGGAGATCCCAGCCGAAGCTATCGCCTCCTAGAGTAAGCTCACACTGCCGGCACCAGTGCGTAATCGTCGAGTCTGCTCCCGTAGGAGTCTCTAGCCATAAGGATCGAGCCAACGGCTCATTCGGAATCTCCGAGCTCCGAACAAGGGAAGAGGCTATGAAAGAGTGACTCGCTCATGTGTCTATAAGTACTGCAACAAGGGTGGAATAGACACAGATCGTACCTCGAATCATCTCTGGCATGTCGGGGTCGTAGGCCTCCACTGCCTGGAGCTGGGCCTGTCCCTGCCCGCCAGCTCCCTGTGGTCGAGGTGGCCCTTCTGGTGGTGGTGGGGGTAGATCCTGGAAGCGTCTCCCACCACCCGCTGCTCGGCCAGCACCTCTGCCTCGTCCGCCTCCTCCCTGCGGACCGCCATGGTCGACCCTCTGCCTCTGCCTGGGTGGCCCCTCCACCGTCTGCTGCTCCTCTGGTCGGCGAGTCGGGCAGTCACGAGCCATGTGACCCTGCCCGCCGCAGGAGTAGCACTGCCTGCCTCTCGGAAGGCTGGCACTCCGCTGTGTGCCCCGCACTGCTGAGCCGGTGTCCTGAGGCCGTCTGCGTGGGGGTCTGGTCTTCCTGGACCCGAGAGTCATCCGTCGGCTACCTGCTGCCGAAGACTCAGCTACCTGCCGCCCTGCGCTAGGTCTCACCGCTGAAGAAGGCTCTGCCAGGAAGCTCTCGATCAGGAGGTCTCGATCCAGTACTCCCTCCTGGGTCGGAATGCTGAGGGATATCAGCGACGCCCGAATCTCCTGCCGCAAGCCCTGCTCGAAGGTCCGGGCCCGGAAGAAGGGGTCCCGTACCATGTCGGTCGAGTAGCGAGATAGGTCAGTGAAACTCCCCGCGTACTGAGCGACCGTCATGATGCCCTGGCGCAGCTGGAGAAGCTCCTGGATGTGCACCGCTCGAACGGAGGCCGGGACGAACTCAGAGCGGAAGAGGCTCTTGAAGTCCGTCCAGAGCAAGGATGCATCATCGTGAACCTGGAGCATCAAGCTCCTCCATCGTCCTGCCGCCGCCTGCAGGAGGCTCGCTGCGAGAATCACCATGAGATCCGCTGGTGTCCTCACTAGCCTAAAGATCTGTACCACCGCCTCTAGCCAGTCCTCGGCGGCCTGGGGGTCCGCCTCACCGCGAAACCTGGGCGGTCGCTGGCTCTGAAACTCATGCAGTGCCCTGAGGCGACGTGCATCGTCAGCGTCTGGTACTGGTAGCATCGGTGGCTGGGCGGGTAAAGCTACCGCCGGTGCCACTGCTGGCAAAGGGCCCTGCACCGAGGCCTCGTCGCTCGGTGGGCTGCCGTCGCGCCCTACACTCGGAACCCTAGCTGGCTGTCATCGCGGGGCCATCCTGAAAAGGAGAACAAGAGTACCACAGTCAGAACAGTATACCTGGTGAGCTGGCACAAGTAATCACAAGGAAAACATGAGACTTTCATGAAGCAGATCAGTATACCCGGTGAGCTGACACAAGTAATCACAAAGAAAACTTGAAACACACACGCAATCAATGTTTTCATGCATTAAGTCGGAAATCAGGAGTCAGGGTCCTGGTTTACGGATACGTCGGCCACCGCACCAACACTGGGCTCCCTGAACTGATAACCACACTCAATACACTAAACACTATTGCTTCATATAGAAAGAAAAGACGATCAGAGTCTGCGGTAGAACCGACCGCCTCTGATACCAATTTTTCACGACCCGACCTCAGGGCCCGTGCCGTGACTACCCCAAGCCCGCCTTCCATAGGCCAGGGGCTGGCGACTAGCAGCAAGGCGTAAAATCCCGGTAAACAGGGAAGGCATTGCCTTTATTTGTAACAACCACCACAGAGTCAGCAAGCAGAAAGTAACTACCAAGTGCAGAAAAGTAAAGGGGGCCGGAATACAAGCCCAACTGAAAGTACAACTGAAAAGGTAAAGAACAGCAACTGAAGAAAAGACAGCGGCCTCGTGTCGTCCACTGGCAATCCCACCTGAAGGGTGGGTACAGATAGCCTCCAGGCTCCTCGGGTTCCACGTCCGCTCCGAGCACGTCCCGCCCAGTGGTCCGCCTCCAGGTACCGTCCTGCTCCACGCCCCAACCGAGATCAGCGCTGTCCGTCGTCTGCATCCAACACAACAAGGTGCGGGCATAGCCCATGCAGGGGTGAGTATAAACTACTCAGTAAGGACCCCGAGACCCCCGAAGGTCTCCCGAAATCCACAAAGGATATAGCACAAAGAAAGGGACAACCACGAAGAAACAACGGACTCGACTTAGGTATATGCCCATACATATACCTAAGTCCCCATTTCTAGCTCTGCACTCGAGCTCAAGGTCAACTCGATCCACACAGGAAAGCAAGACTCAAATCCACCTGGGAGAGTAAATAGTAAATCCACATAGGATAGTTCAACACAATCCACAAAGGAGAGTAACATAAGATTCAGCTCAACCAGGTATACTTTTTCAGATGACGACAAGATGATCACCGAACCATCTAAGTCGTCGGACCCACGAAGGGTGAATAGGTACTAACCTTGGCAATTACCCACACAGGATCGGGACCACACAGGACCTGTAGCAATGGCTCACACAGAACCGTAAGAGATGACCCACACAGGATCGGGCCCACACAGGACCTGTAGTCAAGGCTCACACAAAACTGAAAGGTGATGACCCACACAGGATCGGGCCCACACAGGACCTGTAGCACTGATCCACGTAGGATCGCTGAGTGCAGTAGTCGACGCAGTCCACTGAGGATCTCTGCACAGTCGTCGCCGCAGTCCACGAAGGATCTCTGCTCTGTAGTCGTCGCAGTCCACGGAGGATCTCTACTCTGTCGTCGAAGTCACAGCCAGTGCTAGGGTTCCCGCACACAGCGAGCTCGTTTAGGAGGGTCCGCTCCACGAGCCGAGAGGCTGATACATCAACTGACACATAGTCCGAAGTTGATGTATCCAAAAGTTCCGTATCGACAACAGGATCTCAACGCAACAGACGGCGCGTCAATCGGACGCCCCGTCTGAGAGTTATTGGCATTTTTGTCCCAGGGGCCCAGTTGGTTTTTAGGGCAAAACCAACCCGACCGTACTCCGCCTGTGTCCGATCCTCGGGCGGAGTATGCCAAAAGTTCCATCTCACTTAGAGGAAACCTCCACAGCTGACGGTACGTCGATCGGACGTCCGCAGCTCGAGTTATGAGCGTTTCCGCTCTGAGGGCCCGGTTGGTTTCGCGTACAAACCAACCCGGCCGAACCCAAAGTCTTTCGAAACCTTGAGTGTAATATACCAAAATTACCGTCTCGATCCAAGGATCGTGTAGCCACTTACGGTTCGTCAATCGGAGGTCCCAGGCCCATGATATTAGAAAAAGACCGAAGAGGGCCCGAAAACGGGGGGGTCTGGGCCCGGGGCGACCCTGCCCGAACCACCCCTGGGTCGGCCGAACCGGGTCGACCCGACCCGGCCCGACCCGGCTAGGCCGGGTCCGGTCTGGCCTGGGCGCGGCCCGGCCGCCGGACCGGCCGGCTCGGCTTCGGCCGAGCGGCCGAAGAGGGCTGCCGCGGGGCGCCGCCCCGCGGCTCGTTGGAAAACGCGGCCCCGCGGGGGGCCGCCTGTCACACGGACGTGGCCGGGCCGCCGCGTCCCTCCCCGGTTCTGCGCGGCCGCGGAACCGTCAGCCGCCGCCGCAGCTTCAGCAGCGGCGGATTCCTCCACGGCGGCGTGCCGGGCGCCGCCGCCTCCGGCCGCCGCCGCCTTCCGCGGGCCGCCGGAGTTGCTCTGGTGGCCCGTTTTGCCTCCCGTCTGCGCCTTAGCTCCTCCCCGGGGCCGATCTTCACTGCGGGATCAACAGATCGCCCCTGCCGCACGGTTCATCGTCGTCCGCCAAATCCGCACAACAAAAAGATCGGCGGAGGGTTTCCGGGTCTTGTTCGTTAGACCCGCACCCTCCGCGTTAGTCATAAAATCATCGGAAGGGACTAAGGCAGCCACAATTTTATCCAAAAAATAAAATTGTTCAAGTTTGGTTCTCTAATTAAAAAGAATTAGATCACGGGAACGAATCAACAAGAAAAATAAAATCCCTACCTCGATGTCGCCGTCGGACGTGAGGTCGTCGCGGAATCGCTCGTCACGGAAGGAGGGGATCGTCGCGTCGTCGCGGAAGAGACGTTCGTCGCACCGCGGGAAAAACGTCGCGCCAACGATCTCTAGATCTTAGTTGCCGAATGAGGATCGGCCGCGGAAGAAGAGGCGTCGCCGAAGAACGTCGCGGGTAGAGCTCGTCGACGTCGCAGATCACGGTGTGCGTCGTCGAATTCCGGTCGCCGGCGTTCTTCGCGTTCTTCGCGTTCTTCGCGAGGAGGGTGGAGTCTCAGAGAATTCGCACAACGATAGCAATCCTCCAAAATAGACAAGTTTGTCTATTTTATTAATTCGCCAACGAACGCAAATGCGTAAGTAACGACCCATTAAATTCGTTGAATTAATTCAACGAATGAAACAGCCCATTTAATTCACGAAATAAACCGCCCAATTAAATTGTCTGTTAAGAATTAATGAAAACGCGCCGGTTGACTTTTCAGTTACTTTGACGGGTTTTCGCGGGTGCGTTACATAGCGAAAGAAACGGCGGGGCTCGTGCAGGCCCCACCTCACAAATATCCTAACAAGGGGTAGGATATTTCCGGATAGCACCCTATCCGCTTTAACTCAGTTCAAGTGGCTTCCAAGTGACTTCCAAGCGGCTTAAGTGAAATAAAATAAAGTTGTCGCACAACCTTTATTTTATTTCCGACTTAAAGCCCAAAATTTTAAAAAACACGGTTGAGAAAAAGAAACTCCGGAAGAGGCGTTTCTAAGCAAATACCGACGCTGCGATTTCATCGGTGCCCTCAGAATTCGATTCCGGGCACCGGTTCAAAAGATAAAAAAACCCGCTCGTCCGTTCACTGAACGTACCCGAGCCAAACTTCGGAAATTGATTCCGGGCACACCGGGCCTCGGAATCAGGTGTCGTCTGAAGCTGCGCTCTTGAAAATTTCCAAAGAAAATTAAGAAAAAAATTTCCTTGAAATTTGCGGGTCTTTACAAACTTGGTGTACATGTCCTAGGTGGCTCTCAGCGAGACGGGACAGATGAAATGTACTTCTACGACTACCAAATTTTATCCTCCACCTAACCTCTAGGTAGGGATTGAGCATATAGGTCTTGGAAAATGTGCCTTTTATTGTCAATTGGGGGTTGTATTTTGGCTCATTTAACTTTTCAGTTTTACTATAATTTCAATTTTTCATTATAACAGTTGTGGTTTACTTATTGTTTACCTTTCCGTGGTTTTTTTTGTGTGTCTGTACAGGTTTAAAGGAAAATGCCTTCCCTTTTAAGGATATTCTTATTCAGGGCTGGTCACCAGCCCATGGCCTATGTAAGGTAGGATTGGGGTAGTCATGAAATGGGCCCTAGAGGATGGGTCATGACAAAAATGGTATCAAAGGAGTTCAGTTCTAGCAGAAGAACTAAGAGTCTGCAAATTTTTATGGGGCAATAGTGTTATGTGTTTCGAGTTCAGATATTTTTCTAGGGATTCTAGGGCTGGTGTTCCGGCTGATGTATCCATAAACCATGATCCTGAATTTTGTTTTATGACCTGATACATGAAAATATTGGTTGTATGTGTCTTAGAGTGTTTTCCCTTGATCGTTTTGAGCTAGATTCAACTATCCAGGTCTAATACTTTGATCATGGTTCATCTTTATTCTCTATCAAGATTCCACCATGAAGACATCCATCCAATATTCTAGAGCATTACCAAGAGAATGGTCTATAGAGTGATGGGGCTCTAGTACAGGGATGGTTTCCTGATATGGTACCTTCTAGAAATGTCCCAGTGATACCACTGCTCGTCAGTCAAATATTACTACTGGCACTACCAGTAGAGGACACATGTATGCTCAATTCCTTATACAAGTTAAAGATATAGAGACCTCATAGGTTCAAGGGAGAGACAGATCCTCTGGTTGTTTAGGATTGTCTAGAGATGGTGACATAGTCTTCAACATAGTGATTATTCCAATTGACCAGATGGTGGTTCTTTCCGCGATCCTTCTGCAGGGTTGCATATGTGGTAGAGGAGTTAGGAGAGAAGTAGGAGGAGGTATACATTTAAAAATCATACAACAACCACCCCAATGTGGACCACACAAGGCTCAATAAGATGGATTATAGGGTAATGGGTAGCTATATGTAGTAATCCTTACCCATGTTGGAGTATATGTTTTGAGTTTTCAGTTCCCTACAGTGGTGGATGAGTATGAGAATGTCTTCCCAAAAGATGTTCCAGGACCACCCCCTCGTAGAGGGGTAGACTTATGCATTGATCTATACCATGTGATAGCACTGATATCTAAACCTTCATATCAGATGGCTCCAGTAGAGCTCTCGGAGCTAAGGTTATAGTTGGAGGACATGTTGAGTAAGGGGTTTCTAAGTCCCATCAATTCACCATGGGCATCCCCAGTGTTGTTTTCCAAGAAGTCAGACGAAAGCATGAGGTTATTCATGTATTTTTTGTCTATTGAACCAGGTGACTATGAAGAACAAGTAACCTCTACTAAATATTGATGTCCTCTTCAATCAGCTGAAGGGAGAAGGATGGTTCTCAAAGATATACCACATATCAGGATATCACTAGCTTGGAGTATGAGATGTGGACATCTCGAAGATGGCTTTGATATGTCTTTAAGACCGTTATCAGTTAGACCAGTTTTTAGTGGTCATCATTGATGACATCAATGTGTATTCAGTGTTTGAGGGGGATCATGTGCTACACTTGAGGATCATTATAGACACACTCTGAGAGCACCAACATTATTGAAATATCATGATGTGTGAGTTTTGAATACAAAATGTCATTTTACAAGGACATGTCATCTCATAGGCTAAATTTGTGGTGGATCCATCATGATTAAGTAAGTGCTTTCTTGGGAGCTCCCAAGAGCATTACAAGGTGTGAAGTTTCCTCGGTTTGGATGGGTAATATTGAAGGTTTGTACCTAAATTATTTAGAGTGGAAGCACCCATGAAGGAATTGACAAAAATGGAAAACCCCTCATGTGAATAGAAATTTTCCATAAGATCTTTCAACAGCTGAGGCAGAGCATGGTGAGTGCTTTTATCTTGAGACTACCAGAGGAGGGTGTCGACTACGGGTTGTACTATGATGCATCATGAACCCTTCTTGGTTGTGTCCTAATGTAGGGTCTTGTAGTGGTTACATATGGCTAAAAATAGTTGAGATCGCATGAGAATAAATATATGACTCATTCCCTTGATTTGGAAATGATAATCATAGAACAAAACATGTGGTGACACAACTTTATGGATGAATGATTCTCGACTACTCTAACCACAAGACCATCCAGTATATCCTTTCTTGGAATGGTCTAAATCTGTGATAGTGAAAATTCCTAGAGATCTTCCAAGACTATGACTTCAAGATAGTCTATACTCTTGGGAAGGAGAATGTGGTGGAAGATGCTCTCACTAGGAGATCGAGTTCACAACTACTAAATGAGGCCTCAGAGAAGTTGGCCTTGTTTTAGAAAAACATTTTGGATAAATATGAAGAATATTATCCAAACTCAATGGTATTTTCCCCTCCAGTCGTACATCGAGTCATGAAGCCGCAACATGGAGATGCCATTATTGAGACTACACATGCACATATGTCCTAAGGGCATTCCCCTATTAAATATTCAAAAGGTTTGGAGAACTTCATCTTTTTCAAAGTACACACATTTGTACCAGGGGAATTTCAAGATGAGGTGTTGAGGGAGTTAAATACATCCCATATGGTGGTATATCGTTGTGTGGTGAAGATGTAATAGGACCACTAACGACAGTACTAGTGGCCAAAGATGAAGAAGAAATTAGAAGATTTTGTCTCGAGATGCCTCACTGGTCAACAAGTGAAGGTTAAGAATGTGGTTTCAACTGGTTTGAAAAAACCCATCAATGTACTAGAGTGGAAGTGGTTTGGAAAATAAATGGAATTTATGATGGTATTTTCACATCTGTCCAGTGGTCATGATACCATTTGTGTGATCATAAACCGACTCACTATGTCGACCCACTTTCTATCCTTTCGAGAACAGAGTTCAGTAGAGATATTGGGATACTTCTACATGATGGAGATAGAAATACATCAAGGAGTCCCATATATTATAGTCTCATATCATGATACACACTTTACATCCCAGTTTTTGAATGGATTATAGGAGGTGTTTGGGACTCAGTTGTGAATGAGCATAGCATCTCACCCACATATAGAGAAAACCATACAGACCATCGAAAAAATTCATCGTGCTTGAGTTTTTTATTTTGGAAGAAGTTGGGAGGACCACCAATGAATATTAGAGTTAGAGTACAACAATAGCTACCACCCACCATATGCATGGAATTATTTGAGGCACTATGGGGATGTCCATATAGGTCACTATTATGTTTGATAGACCCAGGGGAGTCAGCACTCATAGGTCCAGAGATGGTACATGCTACCACTAAGACTGTGTTGGTCATCTGAGAGTTGAATTAGACTGCATAGAGTGTACATAAGTCTTATTCTGATAGGTGATGTATACCCTAGGAATTAGAAGAGAGGGAACATGTATTCTAATGGGTCTCTCTTCAATGATCGATACAGAGATTTGGTCGGGGTGGTATGTTTTTTCCAAGGTTCATCTGACAATTCATGGTACTGCGTAGAGTTGGAAAGGTGGGGTACTAATTCGCTCTACCAGCACACCTAGAGAGGGTTAATGATGTATTCCATGTATCCTAGAAGAGGATATATATGCACGACCCTTCTCACATCATCAACCATGGAGAGATGGATACTGACAATGGGGCGCCATTTAGGGAGTTCCTGGTGGAGATGGAGGATTAACAGGGGAGGATCCTTTGCGGATGGTCGATTCCTCTAGTTAATGTTCCTTGGCATCTTGTGAATCTCCAGGAGAATTTTGGGGAGAGTGACGCTCAGATTCAAGCTCAGTACCACCTTCTTTCTTGATTAGCCCATGTTTTAGATTTTACGGATGTAAATCCCTAAATGGGGGAGTATTGTAAGCTCCAAAAATTAAATGTATTTATTTATTATATGGGATTATTTTGAGACCAAGTGCTTAGACGGTGTATAATTCTGAGGCGTAGTGTGCCCATAATGGTCCGTTAAAAAATGTTATATTTAAAGTATAAAATGTGAGAGGATTTCATGAAAAAGTGGAATAACTCTTATATAAGTGCCTAGATCATAAATATGAAGTCCCCATTGCATTCAAGATGGAAGGTTTACTCTAGGGGTCACTTAGGTTTAGTCAACACGGGACTCCAGTGTGGAAACTGAATAATGGAATAATCTAAAATAAAATAATTAAATAAATTTATTCTATTTTTAGAATCCATATAACTCATAAACATGAACTCATATTGAAAATATGAGACCACCATTGAGCATGTGGTGGTTTTCTTTCCATAGTAAGAGCCTAATATTGGCTCGCATGAGCCAACATTATAAAGTATTCTTTGGATGTAAATAAAATAATTTAATAAATAATACATTATTTTAAAATCCTCAAAGCATACAAATCGTAACTCAAATTGAAAATCGTAGATTATTTTTGAGCTCGTTCTTTCATTAAGAGGATCCTATGATCGGTCGATACATGCAAACTATGAATGTTGGTTTTTGGGATGTAACCATAAATAAAATAATTTAAATAAGAATAATTATTATTTTTTGGTATCCTAAAAACTCAAAAACTGTAACTTGGATAAAAAATATGAGACCACCATAGAGTTTATAATGATATTTATAAATTAGGATAATTTTAACCTCAACCGATATGGGATGAGGGTGAAAGATAATTTTTGGAGTTTTTGGATGAAAAATATAAAAACTAATAAATTTATTTTATTTTATTCATTCATTTTTAATAAGTGGAACATAAACATTTTGTTGAAGTGATGTGGCGACACATAATCTCATTAATTAACCTCATCAACTGATTAGGGTGGAGATGCTACAACATGCATGCATTTTCCTTCATTAATTAAACAGGGAATCCAGGGTTGACGGATAACCCCAGAAATGATTTGACGAATGATGAAGGAAACCTCTCCAACGACAAACACTATAAAATTAGACGATAGTGAAGAAACATATAGAGAGGTTATTTAGGTTCGAATATTTAAAGCTGATGATGGACGATCATCCTTGAGTAATCTTCTTTCCTAGGTAGGGGTTATATTTTTGATAATTTGACCACCATCATCTTCCTTTTAAAATAATGAAAGTGGTTCAACTCAAAAATAGGTTAATTTTTCGATTTCTCATTCATACATGGGTGTTTTATCTTAGAGATTAAATTGGGGTTATTTATTGATTGAACCTTAATATCCTCTTCCCATGTTTCAGAAACTCTAACATGGAGTAATTGAGCCGACACAAACAAGGCCCTAATTCCTCCATCGTTGGATGTTCATCTGATCTTCATTACCACACCTCTAAATCAGTAGGAAGGTAACCTTGAGGGCATACCATGGATTCTAAAGAACTAAGATGTCTGAGGGAATAGACAGTTTGATAAATGGACCACTGGAGAAGACCCGGTGGTCCACAGAAGATATCACTTGTACACCAGCACCGATGGTGGTGACTGAGGGAGGTGGCATCTGCGAGCAGGTGGTGGCGTACCAAGGGGGAGTCCATGGCCTACTATGGAAGTGGTAGTGTGGATGATTCTTCTAGAACAATGTATTGAGGATTTTAGAGACATATGTGGCCACCCGGCCATGTCATAGGAGCGGGTTGCGGCTGTGGGTTGTAGTTTGCATTGGAACCACCTCTAGCGGGGACTGTGTGCGGGACAGCAGGTGGCCAGCCTTAGCAAGACACCTCCTAGCATCCTGGCTAAGGGAGACTCGGGCTCCGTAGTGGGTCGGATCAATCTGTCAATGGGCCTTGTTGGATCTAGACCGGGTTAGATCTAGGTTGGGTTAGGTCAGGTTGGTCTTCTTACGTCGGATCGGACCCAGACCTGACCACCTCATTTTCGGAAAAACATTCATAAAATTCAAACCATATGCCAGATTAAAGAGCTAATTGTGTTGTTAGATCCCTCAAGATGAGATAGTTATTTATGAATGATCTATTGAGGCTTTAATTTAAGTATAAATTTGAGGAATGGCATGAAGAGTGAATTCTTTTGGAATCAAGCGCTCTATGTGTGGGATTCCTTCAGCTTGATGACACCTAAAGACTAATGATGAGCAGGTATAAGTGACCATAAAATCCAAGATGATAAGTGGCCCTTTGTGGACTAGCAACACAAATCTCTATGTGAACTAGCTACAAGAGGCTCTGTGTGAACCAGCTATAAGTGGCCCTGTTTGGACCATCTATAAGAGACCTTCTACAAACTAGATATAAGAAGCCCTATGTTGAATAGTTATGATGGCCTAAGTGGGCAGCGTCTCTATGTGACTTGTATGCCCCATTATGGTAAAAGACTCTGAATGAACCAACATACCCATGGTACACATCATGGACGATTACCTTAACAATCCATGGTGTTCAATGTTAAGACTGGTAGTCTTGATTTCAATACTTTGAGTTATACCTCGTGTTAGCTATCTTTTCTTTTTTGATATTGTCTGTTGTCTATATTTGTGGTCATTCAAATTTTATTTAGGGACTCTACTAGGTATTGTGTTACTCACCCCTACATAGGCTTCGCCCGTACATGTCATGTCTCTTAAAGGTTATCAAAACCTCCACATCGACCTTGATGGATTGGGTCCAGGTGGATCTTAGTGGGATGGGATAGACGGGATGTAATTTTATGACTACCAATTTCTATCCTCCACCTACCATCTATGTAGTTCTTGATCAGACGTACTTTGGAAGCTGTATCTTTTCTTGTGGTTTGGAGCTTATATTTTGGTCTCTTGTACTATTTAGTGGTACTACACTTTCAGTAGTTTTACTGTAATATTTTTGGTTTTCCCCATGTTTACATTTCCTCATTTCGTGTTTTTTGTGTGTGTTTATAGTTTTAATTGAAAATTTCTTCCCTTTTTTATCTTCCTATTCAATTCTAGTTGCAGGCCCCTGGCCAATAAAAGGTGGTCTTGGGGTTGTCACAATATGGGCCCTAGGGGTCGGGTCATGACAGTTGATCTAGCCAATCTACATACGTAATAAAATTTAATCTTATCGTTTCCACCAATAAAAGTACCCATATGAAATTATGGACACTGATTTCAAGAGAGAAAACTTTATAACTTCTGATACCCTTTATATCACCCCTAACAGGGTGTTTATGGTCATAATGCTATCCAATATCTCCATTGTCAAATAGTAACCATTATAAAAATTAGAATATATAAATGAATTTTGAGATCTTATATCAAAAATAACATATAAAAGTTTATATAACACAAGAAGCATACCTACAATAGTAAATAGTTGTATGTCTTGACTTGTCATAGTAAACTGTATAACCTACATCTAGATCAACCCTCTTTGTTGATCTCTATTCATTATCCTCTATGTTTCTCCCTTTATCTAGTATTGTCTATCCTATGTTGGGGTAACACATCTCCTACCTAGATATGAGCATCTGGTGCAGATCAAGCTACAGAATGTTGAGGGGAAGTTGCATCCTTCCCATTATCTGATTCAAGCCTAATCCTCTGCCATTGCAAAATTGTTGAGTTCTCTTATAAATCCTATATAGATAGATAATCATATCACAATATCATTTATCTATTATAGAGTAATTATACTATGCGAACTTTGGGAAGACCCTACCACAATGTTATAACTATACCAATCCACAATCATGAGATTGATGGCCACTTCCCTAGATACACTTCCCATTACTTCCCAGATGAAAAACATCACCGTGAAACTTCTTACAACTTAAATAAGACTTCCCAAATCATCCTATTAATATTTAATTCCTTCCTGTAGAGGCCTACCTTAGGTTCCCTTCCATTATGAGGGCTTGATTTTTCACATATGTTATGTTTCTTAGGTAATATTACTTCACCTTTAACATTATTCAATAATGAATCTCATTCTATAAGTGCTTCAACTGGGAGACATTATTTTATTCTAAGGATGAATAAAAACATTATAGTTTGGTAAAACATCCAGAATAGTCCATCACTGACATGATACCCTCTATCAGGTAAATAAACTCACATGGATTCTTATCCCTTGACATCTATAGAATGAATTGACTCAGTGAACATCACCTTTCTATCCTTCAAGGTTATCTCCTCTTGATTTCTAGATTTATGTTGGACATCCCACAACCATTTGGATGATCCTCCTAGAATATAATTCATAGTCTTAACCCTCCTATATATGAGTGTCTCAAGATTCATGAAGGTTATCTAGAATAAATCAATCTATAAATCAGGTGTCCGGGGCCCTCCTTCCTAAGTAAACCTTAGAGGATGATTTAATTGGAAGTATCTAGTAAAATTAGACATCAAAGTAACAATTTGAGCAGTCCCCCTCTCTATGGATCAAATGACCCCTAGGCATATTTCATCAATACGACCATCTATCTAGTTCTATAAAGTTGAATAAAGTTTAATGTGAGATGTGCTTGGAGTGTGCTGATTTCCACTCAATTCATCATCAGTCTGAGGATTCCATTCAGGAATTTTCTCTACAAAGTAAGACGCACTACTTAGAACACAAGATGAATAATAAGGACAACCTCATAAGTTCAATACAACAATATAGAACCACTTAACCCAGGATACTCTACAACATGGCTTCACAACCTAATTGGAATTTCATAACAATTCCATTTAATTATTTTTATTAGATTTTTCAAGGGATTTCATGTCAATGTCTACATAAGAATATATCACATGTGATAAAAATATAAATATAATGAAAAATTCATGTCAATATATTTCCATACACACCTATCGTTGTGTATGAGTAATCCCATCATGTCATACCCTTCCATGAGTAAGGTCTCATAAAATTGCAACACCACACAAAAAGTGAATCACCCAATTTGAAATAACCTCACAACTATAAAAAATTAATGTAATGAATAGAAATACAATACCTAGGTACTTGGTTTCCCCCACAAATGGGTTAGATACACCCATGCACAATCTCATTAATAACCCCCAAAACATCATTGTCTCCTATATACCTTCCCCAAATAGCAAAGTTATAAGAAAGACATGTTATATGATACCACTTTTTAATTTCCTTAATCAATTTCTCCCACATGTTACTAAGATGGGTGGTTATGTGACCTCGAGAGAGCCTCCCTATTTGATAGAGGATACCAACTAGAAATGAGGGTCTAATAAATATAGTAAAAAATTATACCCTCTAGAATAATGGATAAATAACATTGAAAATAAGATAAATCAATAATGAATTATAGATCACAAAAATGATTGATGAATACAAACAATCAAAATAATGATAATAAACCATGTCAGGTCATACTATGAAACAATTATATTTCATGTTGAATGTCAAACAAGAAACTAAATATACTCCAAAAATAAAGACTATAAATCATTGATCCCAGACCTCATACCTGGTCTCATGTACATGCATTAATCCTTTCCAAAAATAAATGAATCGGGAATAGGGATCCATTTCCCTTGTATTGGCATGTATCCATGATGTCTTCCTGGGTATCAAATGTCACCCAGACAAGGTGTGAGTATAATTAAATAGGAAAAAACTCGTGGTGTCCAAACAATATAGTCTCAAAATGTACTACATGTAATAGTATTATAAATGGGGTCATTAATTCATAATGAAATGCAAGAAAATCGTATCTTTTCTACCCTTCAACATTAGGCTGAAATTCATGGGAAGAAAAAATAGATTCAACACAATTCTAGATGTCTTTGAAAATTTGTGGATTCTCCTACCTAGGATAAATAACCCATAATAATGTTATGTTTTACTATCTAGGATAAATCAACCATGTGATTAATCAATAATTAGTTTCTCTTTCCCTCAGGAAATAATATACCAATGCCTACTGCCCATCAGCAACCAATATAAATATATAATTCTCCCTCAAACTTTAAGAACCCATAAATATACCCTTCTTGAAATATATACCTATATATATATGTCCCTCATGTTGTATATACCATGAATCTATCCTTCCAAAGGTATTTGACCATGCATTGACCCTCCATGAGGTATATTATCATTCATATATCTTATAAGCTATATATAACTATGCACCTATTTCTGAGGACGTATGTAACCATAAACCTATCTCTAAGGAATCAGATATAATCCAGATACATAAAACCAAGCTATAAATTTATCATAAAAACCACCAAATATGCAAAACATTTTTTTATTTTCCATATTGGTAAATTTATCACTTTACCAATTAACAACTCATCTATTATGTTATTCAATGTTTCATATTAAATAATCATTCGATATTAGTTTCCATTTACCATTTCATGCTAAAATTTCAATGACAATCCAAAATTTATTTATATTCCATGGTAACAATTGTCATACTAATTATAATAGTCCATTACTCATAAATTAAACCAATTTTCCCATTTATAAGGAATTATATCCCATTCCATTTTGTAAACATTCAAAACCATTTACATTCCAAAATAAACACATTAAATCCAAGTGTTAATTTGTCAAGAACATTTCTCAATTACTATGTTATTATGAATCCAGGTCAAGATAATTTACACATTGAAAAATTCTAAAATCTCATAGGGATCTAGTTTAAATCAATCTAAGTTCATACATATGGTCAATGGTTGGCACACCACATGGGTTGCAGAAAGTCTGGTCTCAAATTATATGGACCCAATAGGGTCCAATGGACATCTAAGAATATAAATTATTTAATTTTAGTTCATAATTACTAAGGTTAGTTTATATGCAAGAAACATTTGTTAGGTCACAGAAGTTGCACATTATAGGAAATAAAAACAAGTGTTATTGACTTAATTTAGACCACTCACCTCAAGAAATGAATAATATGGAGACCAAGATCAAGAATTCAACAAATTTAAAACACAATTATCCCATAATTAATTCAGTTGAATAATTACATCTAGGCTGTAAGATGAAGATCCGAGGAAGAAACAATAGTATTTCACCCAATTAAATATAAACATACATATTTTACATCATTAGATCGAAGAAAATTTAAATGAACTATCCAAATAACTGAAGAGAAGTGTTTGAAGAACCTTGAGATCCTTGAAAAACATTTAAAATTATAAAAAAAATATTTAATGAAGAATTAGTGGAAAAATATTGGTGTAAAAGAATCGACAGAGATAGAAATAAGATTCTTCTCCTCATAATCTTCACCCAACACAACATCACATGGTAGCCAATGGGTACCACCGGCTATCTAGTGGTTTTATCTATTATTCCTACTCATCTCGGGACCCCATAGGCTAACTGGTGGGTATCCTACAAGAGAACCAATCTTCAAAATTACTGTTGACCTACAGACATTTCTCATTGGCTGTCTAATGGGACACTAGTAGGTTTACTATGATAATGAAAACTCCATCGATGAATTACTGGATTGCACTAGCGTGACGATGGATTTAAATTCTCTTGAAAACTTCAACCCACCACTTGTCTCATACCAACGTAGTTTTCTGTGTCCCCAAAAACCTCAAAATCATCTTTTACACTTGAAACAAGGCTTGTATTCAAGACTAAAATGATTTAACAAAAACATAAATAGTTCAACCAAAAATATAATGAGAAAGACATCATAGAAATGATGGTATGTTACAATCACTAACACATTTGTATAATTTTATCAATGTTCATTCATCTAGGATTCATCGTGAATTAATATAATGAGACCCATCTTGGTCATTTCATCAACTATAACCCAAATAACATCTATCCCTTTTGAGTTCCTCAATAATTTAGTAATGAATTCTATCATGATTTTATCCCTCTACTATACAGGTAGAGGTAATGATTGATTGAACCTAAAATAATTTTTTTCTCTACTTTTATCGGTAGATAGGTGCAACATTTCACAACAAAGCCCACAATTTCATTCAGTATTCTTGGTCATCAAAACCAACATAGGATATCCTAATACATCTTGATTATCCTTGGTTATGAAGACATTCTAGGGAAATGTTAGTCCTTCATTAAATATTATTTCTTATATGTAGGAATCAAGAGCCTTCAATGGATATATAAGAATGTATTATAATCTTGGGATTATATTTTATGGATCACACAATAATCTATTCCATCATTAATAATGGTACAATCATAATATAAAATCTTTAACTCTATGTTATGATATAAAAAATATTGTGAAATATATATTTGGGGAAGTTGTATTCCCCTTTAACCCTAAAAAAATTCTATGTGATCTTCCATATCATTGAAAGAATTCATTATTCATATTTTTTTTCCTACACCATTTGAGGTTGAACATTTCAATTGAGAGCATCAAAATAAATATTTTCTTTAAGAATAGTGTATTAAATATCAAAATAAATTGACTATTTCTATTATACCTAGAGACTCTACCAAATATTCAATTCCCAAGGTAAAAATATCAATCCACGATCTTTTTATATATAAATACAACTATTCACTAACCAAATTGGAAATTGATAAAAACACATTAACATATATAGAATGATGTCCAATATTAATTCATGTGTAGGATAATTTTTTTTCAGAGGCTAGTATATTTGGGAACAATAATCTATTACTTGATGATACTACCTAAGAAACAACCGGGATCATATATTTGTCATAAGAATATACTTCAAACCCTTCACCTGGATAAGGAAAGATATGGAAATAATCTAAGGTCTACTAATTTATTAATTTATAAAAAAACTATTTCACATTGAGATGACCATATAAACATAACCTATTTCTTCATTAGTTCGGTCATAATAGAATATATACCTGAAAATTCTTGAATGATATGGTCGTAATCAGCTATAATTCTAATAATACTCATGATTATTTATAAGTTAGAGTAAAATTTCTAGGACATAACTGAATATACCTTCCCAATATCAGCCAATATAGACACTTTTGAACACTCATATTTGTGAAATTTTAATTCCATGATCCATAATGTGTATCTATATATCGTGACATATTACGAATATTCTTGAAATGTCATTGTGATAACAATGAGTTTTCAATCATGATTATACCTGGAAATAAATAGAACATAATTCCATCCACATGAACCAAATAAAATATATCTATGATGAGATGAAATGTCATTTTCATTAATGATATAATCACTATTGAAGAATTAGTTATTTGTAATGGAATCACTAAATACATGAAATTCCTATATCAAAATTTAAAAGAGGCATTTTAAATATTCTCAATTAACATGAATATGATTGTAACCTAAATTTTTTTTTGGTAGAACTATTATTCCCCCATATATAGATAAATAAAATCATTAATCCTATGAAAATGAATTTGGATATCGATATATTCCTGGTTGATCTTTTGATAGTTGAAATAAGGGAATATACATCAATAAACTCTCTTATTAAAGAGAAAAATAGATCCCCATGATAAATTCTAAAACCTAATAAATCAATGATAATTTTTCCTTTTAAATGTATCTTTATGTTTTTCAATTCATTTGGTTTCATTTGATATAGATAAAAAAGAACCACTTCATTTCATTGTATAATATCTAGGCTAACCTCCATCTCTTTCACTATAGGAATCCCAAAAAAATCATATAGAAATATAAAAAGGTAAAGATCATTGTTTCCGACGCTTTCCGATGGGGCGCGCGCATCCGTCTGAGGAGGAGGACGCGCTGCTTTGTTGCCCCGCATTCCCGCTTTCCAAAGGCGGGCGGCATCCGCTCCTTATTCAGGGACGTCTTCTCCTTGATCGAAACGGGATGATGGGATGTCGGTTCTTCCTTCCATGGATTCCTCCTCGGAACTCATCACCTAGTCTGGGTCTCCCTCATAGATTTAATACGTAGTTCATGAAACTCTTCCCAGTGCCATGTTTCCATGGACGCCGGTTAATTACACTGCTTCTGTCGGGACATTCCAAAGGGTCCAGTCAGGGAAGCAACCTTCAGTCAGGGGAGTAGTCACGTTGAGGCATCAATAGCGTGTCTGGATGCTGGGGTACCTAGCATGCCTGTCTGTTATCCTTGGTAACAAGGCTTCTCGAGGGTGTGGAGGCCCGAGGCATCCCACATCGAGCACGGGGAATTATATGTCGTAGACACATATCTGAGGTTTTCCTCAGCTTCCCGTGCTCAACACAGGGTATGCCGCGAGTTTAACGTCTAGCGGAGACGGATCAACCCAACCAGAGCATTAGCTAGGATATATCGGATTGAGGGATCCTCCTTGAAGGGATGTCGATACTGGGGCCAGCCCATGGATGGCTGTGAAGAAGAGCATACCGACATGGTCCCACCGGGATAAGACGGTCTGGGTGAGAATCGGGACGGGGGATAGGTTGATGAATGGAGTGGAGGGAGAGTGAAATGGGACCATCGCAAGGGCGATGGTGAAGTTGGGCTTGAGCCTTGACGAGGCTTCCTACGTATCCCCATGGCAGGGAAACAAAGTCCGCATAGTTCGGGATGGTGCTGGTAAACCGACATGAAGCTGGACCTTGGCCCGAGGAATGTCGCCAGCGAACCAACGTGAAGGTGGACCTTGGTCCCATGGGCATCGCCAGCGTACCGACGTGAAGGTGGACCTTGGTCCGATGGGCATCGTCAGTGTACCGACGTGAAGGTAGCCCTGTGGGTCCACTAGTGGTGGGCTTGAACCTTGGGAAGGTTTCCTACATACCATGCCTTGACATGGATCAAATTCCTCGTAGTTCAGGCAGTTTGACATCATGCGGGACGATAGTGAACCCTGACGTGAATAAACGATGGGCGGTGGGTGTCGACGAACCGACGTAAGTGAGGGACCTTGGTCCGATGGGAGTTGGGCTTGAACCTCTGGGGGGATTCCTACGTACCATGCCTTGACATGGATCAAAGACCTCGTAGTTCGGGGTGGTCACAACGGCTTGCTGTCGGACGGGAATTGCAGTTTAGCGTCGTGATGGATGTCGGTAGAACTCGACGTGAATTGGATGATTGGTGGGCTTGAACCTCGTGGAGGCTTCCTACGTACCATGCCTTGACATGGATCAAAGACCTCGTAGTTCATATGGGGCTTTGTCGGTGGACCGACGTGAAAGTGGACCTTGGTCCAATGGGTGGTGGGGGTACAGTTTAATGTCATGCTGTACGAGGGCGAAACTCGACGTGAAATGAATGACTGAGCAATGTGGCTTGAACCTCATGGAGGCTTCCTACGTACCATGACTTGACATGGAACAAAGACCTCGCAGTTCAGGTGGGAATGGGTCGCAACGGCTTACCAATGGACTAGAATGCAGTTTAACGTCATGCTGGACCTGGGTGAGACACGACGTGAAATGACGGGTGGGCTTGAACCTCATGGAGGCTTCCTACATACCATGCCTTGACATGGATCAAAGACCTCGTAGTTCTCTAAGGATTCGCCAGTGAACCGGCGTGAATGTAGACCCGAGGGTCCACTATTGGTGGGCTTGAACCTCATGAAGGCTTCCTATGTACCATGCCTTGACATGGATGAAAGTCCTCGTAGTTCGGATGGAACGCGCAGTTTAACGTCATGCTAGACGGGAATGAGACCCGACGTGGAAGAATGATGGGTGGGCATGAACCTCATGGAGGATTCCTATGTTCCATGCTATGACATGGATCAAAGACCTCATAGTTCATAAGAGAAAGACCTGACGTGAATTGACGGGTGGGCTTTAACCTCATAGAGGCTTTCTACGTACCATGCCTTGACATGTATCAAAGACCTCGTAGTTCATAAGGGTGAGGGGTCAGGGTCGCTGCTCACTCTAAGCCCATGTGAGTCATGCTCGGTGTGAGAAACAAGAGGTTGCAAGGACCTGACGATCACGTCGTGAGGGGTGCGTCCGTGAGAAGCGAAAAGGGGATTACGCATTGGGCGGCCCATGGTGTTGGGACTTACTCCAGGATGGAGGCCCAGAGGGGGGGTGCCTCGTTCCCTATCATGCCCTCCACTGACCTTGGTAGTGGGGAAGTACGGAGATGCACGGGTGCAATCGTCCGTACGAAAGGTTAGGGGCTTACGCTCTGAGGCAGCCCTTCCCCTACGAACATACACCACTCCGACAAGGAGGATCTCATTCCATGTGCAGAAGAGTTCCATTCCCATGGAGACGGGTGGTGTAAAGAATGTTCGAGCTGGGGGGGACCCTTCGTGAGGGAGACGAGGTTGGGTCACAGTTTAACATCATGTGTTGAGGACGTGGTGCTTGGAAGTTTAACGTCCTGCAGCTCGGATGAGGTGGGTTCACTCCACAACCCTAGGACTTACATAACCGGTACCCTCTGGTCCTTGGGGAAGGGAAGGTACCAGTAAGGCCATTGTTAAGGGGGGTCGTGGAACGAACCATCGAGGGGTCCACGTTAGCGTGGCTATGCAAAGAAGCAATAGTCGTTAGCGTGCCTATGCGAAGAAGCATTAGGAGAAGCAATGATACGGTTGGTATTGTCCATGGGACTTTGAAATCACATCGTGCAAACCTAGAGGGTCGCACGGGAAGAGGAATCACTAAGCAGAGGAGTGTGCTTTGCGAAGTGGAGTGCCTTGGCCTTAGCATGGGGCATCGGTGTGAGTGGAAGGTGCTTTGCGAAGTGGAACAGTGTTCGCGGAGCACTGCCTCGCGAAGAAGGGGTGCCTCGCGAAGCAGGGTCCTGCGGAGCAGTGTGCTTCGCGATGTTTAGCGATCCTGCCTTAGCATCAGGATCGCAAGTATGGGTTGGGGGTTTCGCAAAGCATAAACGCTCAGCGGCTACCCGGGTTCCCTTGGGAATCCCCTTCCTTCGCGAACGCCCTTGAGCTTCGCGAAGGGCATCCCTCTCGGAAGAGGGGCTCAAAACGAGACAAAGTCGAGGCGTCTCACGAAGTAGAAATACCTCGTGGAGCTCATAATTCCCGGGGCAAAGAGTGCTTCGTGATTTGGGAGAAGAGAAGCCGAAAGGTCCGATTTTCCATCCCCGGGAATCAGGGGGAGTCTAGTATTTATAGGGAAGAGGTGCCACGATGCTGGACTCACGCGCCGCCTTCGGCACTTCGCGGCGGCTCGCGAACGTCAAATGGTTCGTGGAGGATTACCGCCTCTGGTGCTTCGCGGCGGCTCGCGAATGTCAAATGGGTTCGCAGAGCATTACCGCCTCTGGTGCTTCTCGGCGGCACGTGAACGTCAAATGGGCTCGCGGAGCATTACCACCTCTGGTGCTTCGCGGTGGCCCGCGAACGTCAAATGGGCTCCCGGAGCATTACCGCATCTGGTGCTTCGCGGCGGCTCGCGAACGTCAAATTTTTTCGCGGAGCATTACCACCTCTGGTGCTTCGCGGCGGCGCGCGAACGTCAAATGGGCTCGCGGAGCATTAACGCCTCTGGAGCTTCGCGGCGCCGCCATGGTCGGGGCGCTTCGCGGCGGAGCTTCGCGAGGCAGCGCACCGGCCTTCATTTTCGTTCCATTCTTTCGGGACACATTTTTTGCACCAACAAATGCCCCCCCTCAGACTTGGATCCGTGGAGGGAGAAGGGTCGAAGTCTGAGGGAACATCGCCAAAGCTGTCGGCGGTTCGCGAAGCGGCTTCGCGAAGGGGGCTGCGGTGTTGACCGGGGCCACAGATCCAGACGCACCGCGATGCTCCGCGCGGGTGAGGCGCTCCGCGATGCTCCTGGTTCGTCGCCTATAAATAGGGGATCCGGCCTCTTTTGTCTTCACGTGTCTTGTCTTTTTGTGCTCTCGACTTCGCGAAGCTCCGCGTACTCCGCGACAGCCCTCCGCGAATCGAGATTCACGGCGAACCGCGGGTCTCCGACTTCGCGTCCGCGCCAAGCCAACCTCTATTTTTCGGCCTTGGACAGACTTCGCGGCTTGGTCTCGCGACCGGTCTTTGCGATCCGGCTTCGCGATTCAGCTTCGCGCTCGAGCTTCACGATTTAGCCGAGAGAACTCTTTTCTAAGTGTCAGAGTTAAAATGGCACATCAAGAGGCTGTACTGGGGGTCCTTGCAGATGCTGCTCGTCGAGATGAGATGGCCAACCGTCCAGGATTGGGGGAGATGATCCGGAGCCACTCAGACAACACTTCTTTGACAGATCTACTCTCAGAGGGCCCAAAAGATTATCCGCAATGCAAGAAACTGCCGTTGTACGACTTCAGGCTGAGGGATGACGTCTTCATCCCTGAGGCGAGTAGGGATGAACCAGCTTGCTGGTTTAGGAGCACACCATGCTAGCACCAATGGTTCAGGGCGGCCGATGGTCATGCGCGGGAGGACTTCACAACCGTCACCGCTTATTGTCTCTACAACCATGTGAACGACATCGACGGGAAGCCATTGCTGCAGGAGACTTCCCCTCCCCTCTACCGTACCATGCTGAAGGCGGCCTTACGGGATTCGAAGAAGGGATGGTCCGATGAGTGGGACCTGCGCTAGGGTGGCAACTTTACTGATGACTGGGCCTGGGCCTACTGGGTAGGCACCTCATGCGAGGAGTTTGGGGCCGAGCTGAGGAGAGTGGGGTTGTATGAAGCGGCATGGGCCTCCCAAATCCACATTTACCAACTGAAGCAGCTAATGCCGGAGTTGCTGAGTAGATGGTCATCTAGGACCAACACTTTTCACCTGCATCACGGGGAGGTGGGCATCAGCCTGTGGGATGTCCACCAGATTTCTGGGGTCCCAATCTTGGGGGCCATGTATGAAGAATTCCTCCCTTTTTCCAGCGCGTGGGGGGATGCGGAGCAAATGCTGCGACTGGCATCGGCGCTGATGGCACTTGTCCCTGGGGAGGACAAGGAGGCAGTGAGGGATGTCCATTTTAGGAGATGGTTCAAATGCTTCCTGAATTTCCCAATCAATCGAGAGTTCCCTCTGAGGCCTCGAACTTGTCCAAGGGCGGACCAACGGGGCAAGGGGCACTCTTATTCGCGGGTCTTGGAGGACAGCCAATGGAATGATTGCGGTTTCAGTGTCAGCACTGAACAACAGCCGATAGTCAGGCTGGCGGCATTCATCGCGGCTCTCATCTATGTTTGGATCCTACCGGTGAGAGATACAAGAATGGGGGTACGGCCCAGCTCATTTATCATGGATTCGATGTTGGCCATGGGGTGGCGGATCAACCTAGGGATCCCGATGCTCACCAAACTGTACAGAATGCTGCGGCATATTAGTGAGGGCAAGAAGCCTCCAAGGATATGAGGACCCTTTCACCTCCTGTATGGGTGGATCGCAGCGCATATCAAGGGGATTTATGAATATCCAAACCCCATTTAGCCGCCGGGATCAAAATTTAGCCCCTCCATCCTGAACGCGGTCGGGAGCTTCCCGTTCAAACTGGTCGTTTCGATGGTGCTGAATAGGGTGTGGAGGGCGGACGAGTTCAACTTCCATCCCTTCCCATTGCTGACGGGGATGCTTACTGATGACGGACGGGGAACAGAAGAACATCGGGCTTACCTCCTGGCCTTCCGAGGTGGAGTTTTGGTGGCACGAATAGATCGTGAGCCGCTCTGTGAACCGTACACTCCGTATCGGTTTGCGAGGAAGTTTCGGTGCCTCCAGCGGCTGACCCCGCAGATCTACTGGGAGGTGCGTCACGAGGAGCACCCATGTGTGATGAGGCAGCTGTGGCTCATGTTCACATGGGAAGATGGAATGATGCGGATTGCATTGCCTCCATCCACCGCCGCCTTCAGATTTGGGAAGGAGTACGCCTTCAGTTGGGAGGCCGCTTATCCGGGGGAGATGCTGAAGCAACCAACGATCCGGGTTGGTGACGGTGGGCCTCCTCTATCTCAAGGTCGGGGTTCGAGGGTAGCTAGGGCTGCTCGCAGCAGCGGGGCTGCCATGGCGGCGAGACCCGCACCGACCGAGGGTATGGCAGCAGCGGTGGATCCGGTGTTTTCGGGAGAGCAGGGTCATCCGGAGGGGCGTCCGTCGAGGGGATTCCATAGGATATCCACTCAGTCTCTGGGGAAGCGCCTGCGTCACATTGACATGGCAGAGGATGCCGTCTTCCTGGAGGCTTGAAACATTTGGGATGTCAACCAGAAATTCCTCAGCCCATCCGAGATATGGGCCCACCTGAATCACCTCGGGATGGAATTACCGGGTAGAGGCCCAGTTAGGGCTGGATTCATGGCATCTCCGGTGGAGGAAGAACAGTACCTGGAAGATCTGGAAGATTACGTCCACTCCAGTGGTGTCCCTCACCCAATGACAGACTGGGTGTGGGTACTGTTGAATCAGACGGTCCCCCCACAGTTATCTGTTGCCAATCTGAGGGAGCGCTTCCCCTTGCCGGAGGAATCAGAGGACACCTCTCGGGAGGATGAGGCTGGAGGAGGGAGCCCGCTGGAGGAAGGCGAGGTCGGATATCGAGGCTCAGAATCTGACGAGTTCGCGGAGGCTCTCGAGGTAGCATTTCGAACTTCTATCCTTACGATTCGTTCTTGGGTCCCTATGGACTTATCACCAATGTTTGAGCCATGCAGGAGGAACTTGTTCGTAGGCCTCGTTCACGCTCCTTGGCGGGTGATGATGCGGGACCTTCGGAACCCGCGCCTATGGTTGCGTCCAGTTCCGCGTCTGGTGGGACCAGGGCATCCGAGGTGGCTCCTTCGGAATCTCCAGACCTTCCAACAGTATACGGGGGGTCTCGTCTCGGGGTCCCGTCAGTACCGGCTCAGGATCAGCGCTCGGAGGTCAATCTCTGTAAGTCTCCTCCACCGGTCTCCTCGTTGCCACATGTAGACCATGCCAACTAACGCTCATGTCCCTCTTTGTCGCACAGTTCTTCGACTGGCGTGGGCTGCTGCGGCAAGGCTGGTCGGGATGTCTGGTGGCGTCCCTCCTAGGGGCATGCCGGTGATGGTGGCGATAGTCCCGCCATCTCCTCAAGACATGACACACATCATTACTGGCGGGACCACCAACAGGGTCGTACCCGAAATCATTGAGGTGGACTCCGAGGAAGAAGATCAACCGGTCGGTCCCAGTTCTGTCGTGCCTGCTTCGGTGCCAGGTGTCGCATTGGATTCAACACCAAATTTTGATCCTGCCAAGGATTTCCTGTGGGCGTATCCCGCGTATGAGCCTTCCAATCACACAGACTAGGACGAAACGGCCTCCGACGAGGAAGAAAGCAGCATAGTCTGCCACTGGTCGTGGAAGCTGATCGCGTGCTTTATCAAGGACACTCTCCAAGCACAATGGCTGGCCGAAATGGATAGGCTTCGCTCGCGGTTGCACGAACTATGCACTGGGGGAGTGGATGCCCAACGTCCTCATGCACTCATCCGAGATCTTATGGCTGAGAAGATCCGGGAGCATGATCGTGGGATTAGCGTGGGCTGGCAACGGAGGAAGGCGACCATCATTAAGAAGCTCCAGGAGGCTGAAGGCAAGGTTCAACGGATGCAGACCTTGGCAGACGAGCTTTCAGCCTCTCTTGATGCGCAATCTGAGCTGGTCTCACGGTTGAAGACCCAGCCGGCAGAGGCAGAAGAGCATATGAGGCAGATCTCTGGGAAGATGGTCGCCGTTCAAGCTGACGTGGAGAGGGCCAAAGCCAGGACTGAAGAACTATGCCCCGCCGCTGCTGAGGAGGAGCGGGAGCTAATTCCGCAGCAGCAAGCCTTGGATGCCGCAAGTAAACGGGTGGCGGAGCTGCAACGCTCTTTTGACGGGGTCAACCCATCTATGGGGGAAGTCAACCCCCGAGTATTGTAACCAACCCAAAACCCTTTTATTGGTACTTTTGTGCTTCCCCAAATTTTACCATTATTTTGAATGTTGTAGCACGCACGATTTCCACGGTTGAATTTCCTTGTTACATCCCTACAATGTTTGCGGGACGTTTGTTGAGAATTCCCCAAGCCCGTCCATATTCCCGAAAGATGGGGAAGGCTTGATCGGAGGAGGAACTTCCAGGATATCCGAATTACCGTTTCTTCAACGTGCTCTTATGCACGAACGGGGCAACGCCAGGGGTGCTGAAATCGGTCCAAAGAGATGAAAATGGGAAATGTGAATCACGATACCCATGATTCGGAACACTGTGAGGATGGCGTGAGAATAAGGGACAACTGTTAACCTTGGAGGAGAAACGGTACCCTTACTGCGTTAGCCTGAGATGGGGACAACAAATGAGCATCGACCGTTGACCGTATTCGCAACGCCGGATTTTATCAATTTGTTGCCGATCAATCCTTCGGGACGTTGGCCCAGGACAGTAGGCGGACCATAGGTCGAACATCCATACTGTTAGGGGGTCCTTCCAAACATGACCAGTCTTCCGGAACGTTGGCCCAGGACGGTAGGTGAGACGATGCGGCATGAGACCAGGCCGTTAGGGGGTTACTTTAGACATGAAAGAGGACGAGGGTCAGAATAAGGGGCACGCAAAGCGTGAAATATGGAGTGCTGGTTTGTCCGAACAGAATCCAACACTTAGGTAGTTACACCACCGTGGTGGGCGTACGTCCGATGGGCGTATTGGTTTGATCATGGATCATTCCTTCTTTGGGACAGGGCCTCTCTGGAAAGGGGATCTGTCACTTCCCAGTGGGGTCTTGGGGCATCGTGAACTTGTTCAGGGTAGAACCACAGTTTATTGTCATGCGTTGAGGACACATAGACTCCTGTAGTTTAATGTCATACGACAGGACGCAGAATAAAAGGGAAGCGTGTGGCGCAGTAGATATAAAGCCGACGTGAATGTGGACTTGGATTCCAAATCACACCACATACCCCCGGATGAAACTCTTCAGGTCGAGAAACCAAGATTGAGGATTGGGATGGGCCTGAAGAAAAGTGGTCGGGAATTCCTACGTACCCCACGAGGATGGGAATCAAGCCATACATAGTTCTGAAAGCGCATTTTAACGTCATGAAGGACGATGAGCAACCTGACCGTGTTGGTACACATCCTGCCAAAACTACTAAGCCCACGTGAGTCATGCTCGGTGTGGGAAACAAGCAGTAGTGGTGGGAATTTCCCAACACAGAGAGGGGAAGGTTAGGGCAAAGGGACGCTCGATGAATCCCGGCCCAGTGACACTAACACGATCTTGTGGCGCACCTAAATGCGCGAAGAGAAAGAGTTGAGTATGATGGAATTCCACTTGAACATGGGGAAGTGGAAATGTGTGAATCATGGTGCTCGAGATTCAGATCACAATGATGGCGGTGTGACGACGGAGGGTAACTGCTGACCGTATTCGCAACGCAGTATCCTGTCGCGTTAGCCTAGAATGGGGATAGACAAATGAGCATCGACCGCTCACCATATTCGCAACGTGGGATTTTATCAATTTGTTGTCCAATATCTGTGGGGACGTTGGCCCGAAACGATTGAAGGGACCTTAGGTCCAGCATTCATGGAGAGCCCTTAAGCTTAGTATCCACGTCATATGAGGGTCCTTTTGGATGTGGAAGAGGATGAGGATCCAAATAGCGGGCTCACGAAGCTTGGTCATGGGACGAGGTGAATGTCCCCGTGAAAATCCCACACTTCGGGCTCTTTGTCAAAACACATCTGAATACGGAAATGAAACGTATTAGAGAGAGGGAGCAGATTCCATTCCCATGGGGAGATCTTAGTTTAGGGTCGTAGAATTTGGACCATGGGTGAGAGGAAACATAAGAGGCACATGGTGGAGTAACTCAAACACCTGGCGTGAATGGGAATAGGAGGTGTGTATGGCGCGGTGAACAACCCAACTTGAATGAGGGCACAACCCCATATCACACCATGCAACCTCCTTGGGAGAAGTTTTTTTGGTCAAGGGACAGAAAGCGAAAATTAGGCTGGGCCCGCGGGGAAGTGCCTGGGCGCTCCTACGTATCTCATGAGGATGAGAATCAAGGCATATGTAGTTCTGGAGGGTGACATGGTAAAATACTAGTGCCAGGGGAAAAGGGTAGTGCGGGCGTGGCCCTTGCACTAAAAGAAGTGGAATGTGATCTATCTTGTTTGTTCATTAAGGTGAATGATTTTTTTTGTGAAGCGACAGGCCTAGAACAGTAGGTCATGATATCGCCACAAGAATCAAGCCGTGATGGGCGTTGACAAATGGCATGGCACATAACCAATACCCAACGTGATGTCCTCTACAACGAGGTCACCACAATGCGGTGCCGTTTTTCGTCGTGCGGCCAGGATGATAATGTCACAGTTTAGGGTCGTATGATAGCACCAAGCATGCATTTTATCATCATGCAGTGCAGACGTAACAGAGACGATGCTAGGCGGGAAATTTGTGCAGTGTTATAAAACACAATTGACAGAGACATGATCCCACATCAAATTGTATGCCATTCGGAGAGGGAAACCTTAGGCCAAGGGGCCTATACAGAGGTGAAACAGGGGGAGAGATTGGATTCCTGAATGGGTTGTACCCGAAGACAGGGCATCTGGGAGGTCCTACGTATCCCATGAGGATGGGAATCAAGTTGAACATAGTCCCGAATGGATCTTAGTTTATGGTCTTAGATCTTGGACCATGGGAGCCCCAAAGGACGCCAGATTGCAGCTTTGTCCCCCTAGCATGCAAATTGCACCGAGGGATAGCGCCAAAAGTGTCGAGATTCCACCTGGACATGATGGGGTGGAAAATGATGTGAATCATGCAACCAACATTCAGGGTCTAAAGGGGCTGGCATGACGACAGAGGATTACTACTCACCATATTCACAACACAGTATCCTGTCGCGTTAGCCTGAAATGAGGACAAACAAATGAGCATCGACCGCTGACCATATTCGCAACGCGGGATTTTATCGATTTGTTTTCCGAAACCCTCGGGGGCGTTGGCCCGTAACGGTAGGAGAGCCCTTGGGCGTAGTATCCAGGCCGTTATTGGGGGTCCCTCCGGGTGTGAAAGGTGATGAAAGTCTGAATGGAGGGGAACACGAAGCTTGACAAGTGGAAGGAACTTGAACAAGTTGAATCCGACACTCTTGGTCCTAGACCAGAGTACTCTTAATACATGGGTGAACCACTGCAAGGAGTCAAGGGACTCAACTTTGAGGGTGATCGAGAGATGGAAGGTTCCCAGGGGTAGGGGGCACGGTGCCCAAAACCTTGTATCATACCTACACATCCCTCTTCTGGAGAGGGATAGGCCAAGTGGCCTAGGTGGCCGGGAAATCAAGAGACCTCCAAGAGGTGGGGCTGGACCCGAATCTTAGACATTCAGATGGTCATACGTATCCCATGAGGATGGGAATCAAGCCACACGTAGTTTTGAAGGGTTCCTTTTAATGTCATGCAGGACAAGGAAATGGAGGGACAACTCTCAGAGTGGGGTGCGCGTGGTGCAGCTGTTGCAAACCTTACGTGAATGAGGACGTAATCCTACACTACGCCACGCGGTCCTGTGGTCAGGGTCCCAATGGTAGGACACGAGAGAGGTGAACTTGCTAAACTCAAGCTGGACCCAAAGACATGGGGTCTTGAACGTAGTTCCAGATGAGAATCTTAGTTTATGGTCTTAGAGCTCGGACCGTGGATGGTGACAACTCCCGAGTAAGCACAAATGTCAACCCAATCCCTAAGCCCACGTGAGATAAACTCGGTGTGGGAAACAAGGGGGAAAGATCCTTATCGCAATACTTGGGGCGTCCATCAAAGTGGAGTTAGAGGAGAGTTTCGAAGGACCCCTTTGATGCAGCTTGTTCTCCCAACGCGCAGACGTGCACGAAGGAAATGTACCAAGAGTTCTGAGACTCTGCTTGGACACGATGAAGTGATGATGGGTGTGAATCGTGTACCCGGCATTTGGGCTTAATGGGTTGGAATGGCGATATAGGAAAACTGTTAACCATGATGGAAACACAGCGTCCATATCACGTTATCCTGAGGTGGGAACAACAAATGAGCATCGATCGCTGACCATATTCGCAACACGGGATTTTATCGATTTGTTGTCTCAAACCCTCGGAGCATCGGCCCGTAACGGTAGGAGAGCCCTTGGGCGTAGTATCCAGGCCGTTGTTGGGGTTCCCTCTGGGTGTGAGAGATGATGAAAGCCCTGATGCAGGGATACACAAAGCCTGGAAAGTGGGTGCAGACGTGTCCGAGTAAAGCATGGCATTCCAGGTAATAAACCAGAGTACTCTTAGGCACATTGGCGAACTGCCGAAAAAGGGATCGACGAAACAACATAGTAGGGGGGAACATGGCGTGGTCATTACGAGACCGTCGTGAATGAGGACATAATCCCACACCACACCATATGATCCTCTCATAGAGGAAGGATAGGCCAAGGGGCCAATATGGGATGAGGATTCCAGAGATATGGGGCTGGACCCAAATCTTGGACATTCAGGTGGTCCTACGTATCCCATTAGGATGGGAATCAAGCCGCACGTAGTTCTCTATATGTAGTTTAACGTCATACTGGATGAGAAGGGGAACAATATACCCCTAAACAAGGGATGTGTGCGGTATGGCGAAGAAGATGACGTGAATGAGGACGTAGTCCCACACCACACCGTACACTCCTATAAGAGGGGCCCTGGGTCGTGGCCCGGAAAGGCCAAGGGGCCTGATGGTTAGGCATTGGCCAGGAAGGCCTGAACTACTTGTAGTTTAACGTCTTGCAATGAGGACGAGGGTCGGGGACCCGAGAAGGCCAAGGGGCCTGAGGCTGGGCCTCGTAAAGGGAGGGCGTACGACATTGTACATGACCCCGATGTGAATGAGGACATAGTCCCACATCACACCATACACCCCTATGAGGAATCCTGGGCCGTGGCCCGGAAAGGCCAAGGGGCCTAAGGTCAAGCATCAGTCAGGAAGGCCTGACTGGTTTGCAGTTTAACGTCTTACATGAGGACGAGGGTCGGGGACCCGAGAAGGCCAAGGGGCCTGAGGCTGGGCCCCGTAAAGGGAGGGTGTACGGCATGGTACATGATCCCTATGTGAATGAAGACATTGTCCCACATCAAACCGTACAACCCTATGAGGAATCCTGGGTCGTGGCCCGGAAAGGCCAAGGGGCCTAAGGTCAGGCATCAGTCAGGAAGGCCTGACTGGTTTGCATTTTAACGTCTTACATGAGGACGAGGGTCAGGGACCCGAGAAGGCCAAGTGGCCTGAGGCTGGGCCTCATAAAGGGAGGGCATACGGCATGGTACATGATCCCGACGTGAATGAGGACATAGTCCCACATCACACCGTACACCCCTATGAGGAATCCTGGGCCGTGGCACGGAAAGGCCAAGGGGCCTAAGGTCAGGCATCAGTCAGGAAGGCCTGACTGGTTTGCAATTTAACGTCTTACATGAGGACGAGGTTCAGGGACCCGAGAAGGCCAAGGGGCCTGAGGCTGGGCCTCGTAAAGGGAGGGCGTACTGCATGGTACATGACCCCGACGTGAATGAGGACATAGTCCCACATCACACTGTACACCCCTATGAGGAATCCTGGGCCGTGGCCCGATCGCTAGCACCACCTGGGGGAAGTTTGTCACCTCAGGATGGGGCAGAATGAATCACTGCACTCGATGTCTGGGACATCTCGGGGTGGACCCGAAGATCCAGGACACTGTTGACTATGTTCGAAACACATCGTTCCTGTGGTTACCAATTGTGGGAGTAGCAAATGAATGTCAACCGCTGACCAAATTCGCAACGCGGGACTTGTATCGATTTGTTTCTTGAAAACCCTTGGGGGCGTTGGCCCATATCGGTAGGAGAGCCCTTGGGCATTGTATCCAGGCCATTCTTGGGGGTCCCTCTGGGTGTGAAATAAATGATGGAATCCCAGTCAAGGAGTGGGTGAAGCAAAGCTGTATCCATCCACGAAAGGGGCAAACACCTCCAGGGGGAAATGTGCAGCCAGGTCGAGGCTTGCTCGATGTAAGTTGGGGCAAAAGTGTGCGCCCTACCATGTCTTGACCCGAGGGGAAGATTTTGGCTTTTGGGCTGGGCTAGCAGACGAAATGTTCGGGCGTTCCTACGTATATCATGAGGATGAGAATAAATCCATACTTAGTTCTTGAAGGCCATGCAATTTAGCGTCATGTGGTGAGGACGTGGGAGGATAGAAGAACGGGAGTGGGCACATGGTGCGACCCTTACAATCCTTGTGCGAGCGGGGTTGCATGAGCGGGGACAAGAAAGCCTACTCCCTGCTACACAAAGATCCTATAAGGAAACTATTCCCAGGGGGAATAGCGGAAGAGAAAAGCTTGGGGTTGGGCTCAAGACGAGGCGTCCGAGCGTTCCTACGTATCCCATGAAGATGGGAATCAAGCCACACGTAGTTCTAGAAATGCAGTTTAACGTCATGCGGGACGATGAGAAGCACCTCATTTGGGGATATGTATGGTATGAAAAGTAATCCGACGTGAATGAGGATGTAGTCCTACACCATACCGTACAATCCCTCAAGAGGGTAAGTCGGGGAAAAACCAAGGGGGGCCTGGGGCCAAACCGCGGTGAAGACGGGGGCCAGGGGCCCAAGGAGGCCAAGGGGCCTGAGGCTGAGCCTCGGTCAGGAAGGCCTGACCGGCTTGCAGTTTAACGTCTTGCGGGACGAAGATGCAGTTTATGGTCGTGCAAGAATTTACAGTTTAGAGTCATGTTGGACCATAGTGTCCAGTTTAAGGTCATGCGGGACCGTTTCACAGTTTATCGTCTTGCAGGGCGAAGATGCAGTTTAAGGTCATGCGGGACCATTTTGCAGTTTAGGGTCGTACAGGACCTTCACGCAGTTTAGGTTCATGCTGGACCATTTTTACCCTAGGCAAAGTATCGCTTGAGGAATTTGGCATTGGTGGGAGGGGTTATACGCTCTCCATCTGTGGTCACCAAGGAGTATGCTCCATTGGGGTAAACCTTATGGATGATATAAGGCCCTTCCCATTTGGGTTCTATCTTGGGAGGTTTCCTACAGGGAATCATTGGTGCTCGAAGGGCCAGTACCAGGTCACCCTGTAGAAAAGAGCGGAGACGAACCTTCTTGTCAAAGGCTCTCGCTATCTTGTCCTTATGCCTTTCCAGATTGTGCAGGGCACGAAGCCGGTTCTCGTCCAGTGCCTCTAGTTCAGCTAGACGGATCTCGGCTACCTCATCTGATGTCTGGTGATCATAAACTACAGTGCGTAGCGACAGAAGCTGGATCGCAATGGGTAGAACGGCCTCAGCTCCATACACCAGGGAATATGGGGTCACCTGGGTAGAGTTGTGAGTCGTCGTCCGGTAAGCCTAGAGGGCGTTGGGGAGCTTGTCCGGCCAACTTTTCTTGTTCTAACCAACCATATTCTGCAAAATTTTAGAGAGGGTCTTGTTGAACGCCTCGATCTGTCCATTCACCTGCGCGTGGTAGCGAGAGGTATGGTTCGACCGGATGTCGTACTTAGCATACAATTTCTTCAATTCAGCTGCTCGGAAGTTGGTGCTGTTATCGGTGAGGACGGCGTGAGGGACTCCAAACCAGTGGATAATATTGGAGCTCACAAAGTCAACGATGGAACGGGCCTTGACCTCTTTGAGCGGAACTGCTTCTGCCCACTTGGAGAAGATATCTGTAGTAGTCAAGATGAACCTACACTGGCGGGCTGTTGCCGGTGGATACGATCCCACTACATCAAGTCCCCATACCAAAAACGGCCAAGAGTACTTAGTGGGGTGGAGGGGCTCTAGCGGCCGATGCAAGAAGTTGGCTTGTACTTGGCATGCGTGGCATCTCTTGGCATATCCAATACAATCGTGGATCATAGAGGGCCAAAAGTACCCTAACCTCCGGATTTGATGGGACAGTTTCGGCCCAGCTTGATGGGCGCCACAGGAACTGGCGTGAACCTCTTGCATACCTTGAGGTATCTCCCCTCCTTGGATGCAACGGAGGAGGACACCATCGAAACTCCGCTTATAAAGGATCTGTTCAAAACTGGGGCCGCTCCGGAGGGTAAATTACAGTGTGTGGCGTCGGATTCGCTCGCATTCGGCCCGGTCGTCCGGGAGCTGACCATTTTGGAGATACTCGTCAAGAGGTGCTCTCCAGTCGGGGGTGGTTTCAACCATTGCATCTGACGAACCCGGGACTCCTGATATGGAGGGTCCGGCTGTGAGATGACTTACCTGTAGGCTATCACGACCCTCTTGGGTGACGGGGGAAATGACTCTCCGGTGGGCCACGTGTATGACCAAATCATCTTGCTCGGGTTCTGCGAGCGACGTGGATAAGCCAGCCAGGGCGTCCGCTTGGCCGTTCTGCGACCGTGGGACATGGGTAACCTCTGGTCGAGAAGAGAACTGGGCCATTAAGAGGAGGGTGTACTCCAGCAACGGTGCAAGCTCTGGCTTCCTGACGACGTAGTCTCCATTAACCTGTTTGATTACCATCTCGGAATCTCCCTTCACATGTAGGTGGGGAACATGGATCTCAAGGGCCAACTCGAGGCCAGTGATGAGAGCCTGGTACTCTGCCTCATTGTTCGTACAACCTTCTGACAATAGGAATGAGTATGGTAGGATAGCCTGCGCCGGGGTAATGAAAACAATACCCAGGCCCACTCTGTTGAGCTTGGGATCGTTGAGCCTCCTACCGGTGGGGCTCCAGGAGGCACCGTCAAAATGAATTTGCCAACACGGGACAACATGATTGACTGATAGGATCGTCTCATCAGGGAAATCCAGGTCCAGGGATTGATCTTCGGAGGTTGGATGGGAAGCTAAAAAGTCTGCCAACACCTGTCCCTTAATGGCCTTCTGAGGTACAAACATGATATCAAACTGCTGGAGAATCACTGCCCACCGTGCTAGTCGTCCAGTCAGCATGGGATGGTTCAGGATGTACTTCAGTGGGTCTACCCGGGAGACCAATTGCACCTCGTGGTGCTGTAGGTAATGTCACAACTTCTGCACGGCGAAGACGAGCACAAGACAGCTCTTTTCGACATAGGAGTATCGAATCTCCGTATTGAGAAGCATGCGGCTGAGATAATAGAGACTATTCTCAGTACCCTCGTTGTTCTTCTAGGCGATCAGGGAACCGAGGGATCTCTCCAGGGAGGTCACGTAAAGGACCAGCGGGTTTCCAGAGACGGGTGGCATCATGACCGGAGGTTGGAGAAGATACTGCTTGATTTCCTCGAAGGCGGTCCGACACTTCTCATCCCATTCGTAGGAAGTGCCCTTCTTCATGAGCTGGGAAAAGGGATTACACTTGCCGGCCAGATTCGCAATGAATCGGCGTATATAGGCTAAGTGGCCTTGAAGGCCTCGATGCTCCCGAATGTTGCTCGGGGGAGGCATTTGGCTGATGGCCTTGATCTTCTCCGGGTCGATCTCGATACCTCGGTATCTGACGACAAAGCCTAGAAACTTCCCGGAGGTGACCCCGAAGGCACACTTCAGCGGGTTCATCTTCAGGTGACAGGAACGGAGGAAACCGAACACTTTCTCGAGGTCATTGAGATGGTCCTGGCGCTGGCATGATTTTACTACGAGGTCATCCACGTAGCATTCCACCAATGTCTCGAGAATCGGTTTGAATATGCGATGCATGGACCTCTGATAAGTGGCACATGCATTTTTCAAACCGAATGGCATTACCTGGTAGCAAAAGGTACCTTGGGGAGCCCTGAAGGTAGTGGACTCTTCATCTTCGGGGGCCATCCGGATTTGGTTATACCCGGAATACCCATCCATGAAAGAGAGGGCTTGGAACCCGGCCGTGGCGTCAATCAACAGCTCCGTCACCGGGAGTGGGAAGTCATTCTTTGGGCAGTGGCGATTAAGATCGCGAAAGTCGATGCAGACTCTGATCTGCCCATTCTTCTTCCTGACTGGCATAATGTTGGCAAGAAACTTGAGGTACTGGACCTCCTTAACGAAGTAAGATTTTATTAGCTTATCAACTTCGGCCTCAACCATGGCACCATGATAAGGGTGCATCTTCCTAGGAGGCTGTTTAAACCCACGATGTTTTGCTGGGAGGCCCAGATGGTGGACGACCACTTGGGGATCCAGCCCTGGCATCTCATCGTAACTCTAGGAAAACACATCACGGTGCTGTTTGAGGAAGTCTACGTACTGTTGCCGCTCCTCGAGGGACATGGCTGCACTGATCAATGTGGGTTTCAGATCTTCCTCGCTACCAAGGATCACCTGTACCAGTTCATCAACCGTGGTAGAGACGCCTTCTTCAAAGGCAGGGGGAGCATCCTCCAGGTCTTGCTCTCCAGCCGTGGGGGGACTTCCCGCGATGGAAGATACTTCTGGGCTATCAAAATCTGAGGGGCAGCTGGTGTCGGCTTGGGCAGCAGCGGTCATCACATCGGGAGACTCGCTTGCCATTGAGACCATAACAATGAAGGCAGTTGATCCTATCCCATCTGGCCTTTGGCCTAAGGGGCCACATTTGATGATATCAAAGCAGTGGTGATGTGTTGGCCTGAGTCGGTTAATTCCAGCCCGGCAGAAGAGACACGTATGGCGCACCGCCATTGTCATAGGTTTGACGTCCTAGTACCGTATAGGGGTAGGGGGTTCCAGGATGACTTGAGCCCGGTTGATGTAAGAGTACGAGGTGATTTTCCGTCGTCGCTTGGACACGGGAACATGCCTTCCTTGCATACCCGAAACAACAAAACATTGCCCCATATCGGGGGTCGTGGCCTCCAACCGGTGGATCGGGAGGATGTAGGCATAATCCATTCTTGCCCAGGGGTCACTTGTGACCGGGGCGGGTTCATCCTCGCTTACCAGGATTTTCTTATCCTTACTTTTGTAATAACCCGCATCCAGATAGCGGGCCTCACAAGAATCGAAAGGGGACGCGTCTCCTTGGAGCACGCCTACTCGACCATTGAGCGAGTACTTGAGGCACTGGTGATACGATGAAGGGACCGCTGCATGCAGATGGAGCCATGGCCTACCCATCAATGCGTTGTAGGCAGTGTCCTGAGAAACAACCATGAACTCGGTGCTGGCAATTAAGCCACCGAATTGAGTCTTCAGGCGGATCTTGCCGACTAGGGTTTGCTCTGTCCGGTCATACCCCTAGATCCTGAGGTCAGAGGGGGTTAAATCACCTTTGGACAGACCCAGCATTCGCAGTGTCCGGGTCAGAATTAGATTAATTCCGGAACCTGTGTCAACGAGGCAGTGGCGGACTTCCACACCATTGAAGTGGCCAGTGACATACAGTGGGCGAATGTGCCGCTGTATGGGAGGGTCCTCATCTTCACTGAAGAACGAGATAACCGCCTGACATTAGGCATTTTCAATCGTCTTGGTATGGAAGGCTTCTGCAGCTGCTACATCCGTCTCGAACTGGAGGGGGCTCCTTAGGGCCTCGGCAAGTGCTTCGCGCATTTCAAATGACATGCAAAGGGCCTCAAGGATGTAGAGCCTCGCCAGAATGCCGTCCAGGTGCTTCAGAACATCGTACTTTCGTGCCAAATGCAAACCTCTGCTTACAGGAGGTCGTTCGGCATTCGGAGGCAGAGCGGGTTCAGCTGGCCGAACCGGCGATTGACTAGTACTGGGTACATCTTGCTGCCTACTAGTAGAATCCGGAAGAGTAGTCACCGGACTAGGATCGGACAGCGGAGGCTGGCCTGTAGCCGGGCAAGACTGACTATGATACGGACGAGGCGGCTCCCCCAGATCCAATAGCACGAACGGCGGTGGAGGTAGAGCCGAGGGTGTTAGATGGGTCTGCGCATGCTGAGATCTGCGCTGAGCATGCTGCCTGGTCTCGGTAGCGTGCACGGCTTGGCCACAAGTGCCTGCTGACGTGCCTCGATGACCGGCGCAATTGCGATTCCGCTGTCGTTGACATCGGCTGGAAACGTTGGGGAGGTCTGCCTGGCAATCCCCCTCGTCAGGGGTCATATAGGGCTTTACCAGCTCCACGGTGTTAACCGAAGCGTACCCTTGGCTATCGCTTGAGGAGTCATCCACCGCTGGGTGGATTATAGGAGGAATCCTCATTTCGGGGGGCATAAAGTCGCCGAGAGTGAGGTATGACGACGACACCGTTGGTGCACGTTGCTTCTTCTTACGTCGCCATTGCTTGCCCTTTTGGGAAGGGGCCGACTGTGAAGATGATGCGGAGGCACCGGCTACTTCTTCTGAAGGGTCCGACTGCTTCAGGCGCGCCTGGATGATACCATGGGCATAGACGATAGTTTTTCGAGCCATCCAATCATCTTATTTCTGGGATCCGCGGCTAGGGACCTGCTTCCATTCTCCCTCGCTGTCGCTTCCAATCTCTGATCCTGCAAAGACACCCGCCACTTGGTCTAGAGCCGGGCCCAACTTGACTATGTTGTTATTGACCTGGTCTTGAAGCCAGTCCTTAAACACATAACATTTCTTGAGGGTGTGCCCCAGGATCCGATGATAAGGGCAATAGTTGGGGTGATCGGTGAGATGCGCCTCTACTGGCCTTCTGCAATCAGGCAGGCGCACAATCCCTTGCTCTAGAGCACTTCGAAAGTAGCCAGGGACCTGATTTTCGTTGAATGAATAGGTCTGGTACCTTCTTTCCGGATAGGGTGCCCTGGGGGCCTGGCCTTGACGAGGGGCGGGAGGGGCCTACAGAGGAAGCGGCGCCTGATTGTCTCACCTAGGTGGCGGTGGCGCGTTGCGCGGGGGAATCTGTCGGTTCTGTGGCGGTCGCTGCTGGGCAGGAGCCTGTGCTTGAGGTGGAGGACCTCTGCGGGGTTGCGGGGGTGGTGCCACCAGAAGCAACTCCAGCTGCCTTGGGGCTTCTATTTTAGCCACCTCGCCAGGTTCAGCCCTGGCGGTCCTCCTGTCTGGGATCATAGGGGGAAACAAATGTTCCTGACTAGCCTGTTGCAGGGCTTCCTCGAGGCGTTGGGCCTTATCCGAGAAATATCTGAACCCTCCAGGGTAGTTCTGGGTAATTAGGGAGGGTACCAGCTCTGTCTTTACGTTCCCCACACACATCGTCAGTAATTTCTCTTGAGTCAGTGGCATATCGAGGGAATACGTAAGTCTCTTCCACTGGGCGATGAAATATGCAACCCGCTCATCAGGACTCTGTTTCCACTTGAAGAGGTCTGCAATGCTGGTCTTTTGCGTGGTGGAGATGAACTGGTATAAGAACTGCCGGTGAAGATCCTCCCAACCGGTCACCGATCCGATAGGGAGCTGGTTGTACCAGACGAATGACGAACCTTCCAGTGTTTGTACAAAACATCGGAGTTTGGCGGCTACTTGCTGAGCCGGGGTCCCCAGCATGGGGCCACACCTGGAAGAGAAATGAGCCAAGTGTTGGGGCGGGTCCCCTGTCCTGTTAAAAGGTGAGAATGTGGGGTTCCCAAAACCCGGAGGTTCGGGCATATCATCCAACCACGCGGGATAAAGCTTGCCATCCGGTGGGACCGCCACCTGCCACGTTTCCAACGCCTCGAGGTGGGCTGTGAGTGCCGCAATAAGGTCCTCCGGGTGGGGGTCCCTGTCTTGACGGGGATCCCTAACCACAAGTGCATTTCCAGGTTATTCAACACGGTAGACAACTTCAGCCGCTCGTGGGTCAACTGGTTGGACGACCTGCGGGGCGACTGGGGGAACCCAGATTGGATTCTTTAGATTGCCCCGTCGCTCAGGGGGATTTGGCGAAACGTATCGCACCCTCTTGCCATACGTTCCGGCTTCGGCCCTGTCTGCGACAGTATCATGATCAGGGTTGCCTGGAGGCATCTCACCAGGGGGAATTGTTCCTGCCCCTACTGCCCCAGCCTGGGATTACCATAGTCGGGTCACCGCTCTGCGGCGCACTCAACCAAGAGTTCATCAACCAGCCTCTTCTGCTCAGCAAGCTGCTGGCGTAATGCGGCCTTCCCAGGATCCTCTTCCATCTTCTGCACAGAGGCAGACGGGTCGGAGTGCTTGACAGCTCTGACGTGCTCCTTACCCTTGCCGGTGTTTCGACCGAGTACTAGCGATTCGGTGGGTACGGGGAGGCCTAGCAGGTTTCTCTGCTGACGGGTAACTCTCCTTGATGGGTCGAGCAGCGGCGGTACGCCCTCGGGTGGTAAGTCTCCATCAAGGAATTCAAGTTCATCTTCCATATCCACAACGTCGGCCATGTGGACTGCAACCCCTCTTGAGGGCATGTCCTCAATGTCACATAGCGAATCGGGCTGCCGTCAGATAGGGTCGAAGAGGAGAGCGGCATAGTGTCCCCAACCACGGACTTGCACATGGGGGGTGGCTTCCCTGACGATTCTGCGGAGTTCTTTAATACTCTGAACGCATTTTTGTTGAAGGGCGCTCTGGTGGCCTGGTGACTCAGGGTGCTGAGCCACAGGGAGTGCAGCTACATCAATCAGGCGGCACTGCTCGCCGATTTCTTCAAAGTGCTCCCGACTTCTGGGGTACACCACCCATTCATAACGGAGGCGGAAGTGTGTCACCCATAGGGTTCGACAAAACCCCCCCAATTCTTCAGGGGTAAGAGACTCCGGTATGCGAAAATTCAGTGTTGCCATCGGACAGAACTTCTCCGGGAAATAATCCGCTGCAAGAATACTCCAGAAGCTCCTGGGCTCGGACTCAAGATCTAGCCCTGTGTTTCCCCACTCGTCGACTGGGGGCGGCTGAGGAACCGTTTGCAGTACCGAGGCGGACCTCTGGGATAATAAGCTCGGCGGTGGAGAGTACAAAAAACGAGCTGACTGGCTGCCGAATTCTGAGCCATCCTCCGAAGAGTGAGGTGACCTGGCCACGATGTCACGATATGACGGGCTGATAACCAAAGCTTCCGGAACATGATCCGCGGCTACCGGCGACAGGTTGTGTCGTCTCTCTACCGTCGTTGGCCCCCAAAATAACTCTACGTGATCTCTGGTAGAGGTAGAGGGCTCTTCTGGTGACAGAGGCGGTGATTGCATGGTCGAGACCTGCGGGATTCCCAGGATTTCTTCCTCCTGGATGTACCTGCAGAGAGAGACGGGAGTCTGGTGGACCTCAAATTCTGGGAGAATGAGGCTAACACGTCTGGTTCCTGCCCCAGTCCTTGATACGGAGTAGCAGGGAGAACGTTCCATCGCTGATTCGTATTCCGCTTCCGAGTCGGAGAAGCGGGCATGTTTGATCTCCACCTGGGCCCTCCCAGGATTCTTCTTGTGGCGGCGAAGACTCGCTCTTCTACCCCAGGGTGGCTCTTCGGGACAGGGTTGATCCCTATTAGGCAGCCTCGGGGCGGCGCTGGCGCTGTGGCGTAGAGGGCCCCCACTCGAGATAGCCGGGGTACGAGGGGCGCCGGGGCAAATGTCGAAGGGTACATGGGGAGGACCTCCATGAACAGTACCCATGTGGGCGGGGCCTCTGTTGGAATTGGTAGGAGCATGGGGAGGACCTCCATGGTTGCTGCGGGTGCAGCGAGGCTGACCTTCACTCCTCGAGTTGCTGGGGCGAGGAGGACCTTCACCGGTTGCAGAGAGGACAAAGGGAGGGTCCCCACATTGGAGAGGGACCGGATGGACGGTGCCTTCAAGTTGGCGGCCGAGGGCAGGAGGATGGACTCCATACCCTGTATAGTGGGTGCTGGAAATGTTTCCGCGCTGAGCGTCACTGCCGTGGGGTAGGTCATCCTGCGGGATGGGGGTAGCACGAGGCATGCCTCCATGACAAACCTCAAAACGGGGAAGTCCCACGCTCTGTAGAGTAGTTGTACAAGGAGGACATCCGTACGGGGTGACATTAACGCGGGTTAGCTCGCGGCGATCACCACATGAGCCTGCAACCCGGAGAGTCAACCCAGCCTGCCCGTGGGGCGGTTGGGGTCTCGATCCTGGTTGGCTGAAGGAGTGCCCCTGCTCAGTGTATGTAGGGGATTCACGATACACATCGGCGGTGGCTCGGGCCACTGTAGCTATCGATGTTGATGCGCCTAGGCGAGCGTCCTCAGCCCGTGCCCAGCGCTGACGTTGGGTCAGGCGAGCTGGTGCAGGTGGTGCAGGGACGTAGTCTTCCTGCTCTTCTTGCGGGGCCGGACGGCGGCGCTGACGCAGCCGGACGGGAGCTTTCGCCTGGGGCCCCAAGGTTGGGGCCCTGAGCGGACTGAGCTAGGTGGTGCCCGCCTCTTCAGCGTAAGGCGAGGAGTCGTCAAGGTGTTCCAGAGACAAGCTCTCGAAACGGTTGAATGTTGGGGTGGGGAGCAGGGGCTCCCTACGCGGCCTGTTAGGGTGGCGTTGATGGTGGGGCCTGGAGGCCTCTAGGTCTAGGCGGGCCATATCCCAGGTTGGGATGACCCCTTCTTCCTCATACTTGCGCACGAGGTTGTTGATCACCCTTCGCTAGATGACCTCTGATGGGGAGAGGGGGCGTGGGCGCCCCATATTCCGCGATGTGGCGGCCATCGTGGCGGTAGTGGCGCTACGTGGGGTGGCCGTCGTGGTGTTTCCCCTGCCCCCGCGTGGGCGAGGAGCGGATGGTGACCACGTCTCTGTAATAGCAACCTGGTTTCGGGCAAATGAAGGGATCAACTCGTCAGTACTGAGAGGAAATGGATTGACAGCCAGTGCCCCAACGTCCTTCCATTCTCCATGCCTGTAAGAAGGATCCACGCCAACATGCTGCAGAGCGGAGTGCCCCACGTTCTACTGCCCCAACATCCGGTGAGTTTCACGACAGGCCCACTATTTGCATGGCGGGACAAGGCACCAGATATCTGGATCCGGTGACACGTCAATCTACTGGTGTCTCGAACGCTACTAATCTCCATACTGAGGAGAAGCATTTCACGTCGGGTTCACCATTTCTGTTTCCGACGCTTTCCGCCGGGGCGCGCGCATCCGTCTGAGGAGGAGGACGCGCTGCTTTGTTGCCCCGCATTCCCGCTTTCCAAAGGCGGGCGACATCCGCTCCTTATTCTGGGACGTCTGCTCCTTGATCGAAATGGGATGATGGGATGTCGGTTCTTCCTTCCGTGGACTCCTCCTCGTAACTCATCACCTAGTCCGGGTCTCCCTCATAGATTTAATACGTAGTTCGTGAAACTCTTCCCAGTTCCATGTTTCCATGGACGCCGGTTAACTACACTGCTTCTGTCGGGACATTCCAAAGGGTCCAGTCAGGGCAGCAACCTTCAGTCAGGGGAGTAGTCACGTTGAGGCATCAGTAGCGTGTCTGGATGCTGGGGTACCTGGCATGCCTGTCTGTTATCCTTGGTAAGAAGGCTTCTCGAGGGCGTGGAGGCCCGAGGCATCCCACATCGAGCGCGGGGAATTATATGTCGTAGACACATATCTGAGGTTTTCCTCAGCTTCCCATGCTCAACACAGGGTATGCCACGAGTTTAACGTCTAGCGGAGACAGATCAACCCAACCAGAGCATTAGCTAGGATATATCGGATTGAGTGATCCTCCTTGAAGGGATGTCGATACCGGGGCCAGCCCATGGATGACTATGAAGAAGAGCGTACCGACATGGTCTCACCGGGATAAGACGGTCCGGGCGAGAATCGGGACGGGGGATAGGTTGATGAATGGAGTGGAGGGAGAGTGAAATGGGACCATCGCAAGGGCGACGGTGAAGTTGGGCTTGAGCCTTGACGAGGCTTCATACGTATCCCTGTGGTAGGGAATCAAATTCCGAGTAGTTCGGGATGGTTCCGGTAAACTGATGTGAAGCTGGACCATGGCCCGAGGAATATCTTCATCGAACCAACGTGAAGGTGGACCTTGGTCCGATGGGCATCATCAGCGTACCGACCTGAAGGTGGACCTGGTCCGATGTGCATCGTCAGCGTACCGACGTGAAGGTGGACCTTGGTCCGATGGGCATCGTCAGCGTACCGACATGAAGGTAGACCCGTGGGTCCACTAGTGGTGGGATTGAACCTTGGGAAGGTTTCCTACGTACCATGCCTTGACATGGATCAAAGTCCTCATAGTTCAGGCAGTTTGACGTCATGCGGGATGATAGTGAACCCTGACGTGAATAAACGACGGGCGGTGGGTGTCGGCGAACCGACGTAAGTGAGGGACCTTGGTCCAATGGGAGTTGGGCTTGAACCTCTGGGGGGATTCCTACGTACCATGCCTTGACATGGATCGAAGACCTCGTAGTTTGGGGTGGTCACAACGGCTTGCCGTCGGATGGGAATTGCAGTTTAGCATCGTGCTGGATGTCGGTAGAACTCGACGTGAATTGGATGATGGGTGGGCTTGAACCTCGTGGAGGCTTCCTACGTTCCACGCCTTGACATGGATCAAAGAACTCGTAGTTCATATGGGGCTTTTTTGGTGGATCGACGTGAAAGTGGACCTTGGTCCAATGGGTGGTGGGGGTACAGTTTAATGTCATGTTGGACGAGGGCGAAACTCGACGTGAAATGAATGACAGAGCAATGTGGCTTGAACCTCATGGAGGCTTCCTACGTACCATTCCTTAACATGGATCAAATACCATGTAGTTCAGGTGGGAATGGGTCGCAGCGGCTTACCACTAGACCAGAATGCAGTTTAACGTCATGCTGGACCGGGGTGAGACCCGACGTGAAATGACCGGTGGGCTTGAACCTCATGGAGGCTTCCTACGTACCATGCCTTGACATGGATGAAAGACCACGTAGTTCTCTAAGGATTCACCGGTGAACCGACATGAAAGTATACCTAGGGGTCCACTATTGGTGGGCTTGAACCTTGTGAAGGCTTCCTACGAACCATGCCGTGACATGGATCAAAGTCCTCGTAGTTCGGATGGAACACGCAGTTTAACGTCATGCTGGACGGGAATGAGACCCGACGTGGAAGAATGACGGGTGGGCTTGAACCTCATGGAGGCTTCCTATGTACCATGCCTTGACATGGATCAAAGACCACGTAGTTCATAAGAGAAAGACCCGACGTGAAATGGCAGGTGGGCTTGAACCTCATGGAGGCTTCCTACGTACCATGCCTTGACATGGATCAAAGACCTCGTAGTTCATAAGGGTGAGGGGTCAGGGTCGGTGCTCACTCTAAGCCCACGTGAGTCATGCTCGGTGTGAGAAACAAGAGGTTGCAAGGACCTGAAGATCACGTCGCGAGGGGTGCGTCCGTGAGAAGCGAAAAGGGGCTTACGCGTTGGGCGACCCATGGTGTTGGGACATACTCCAGGATGGAGGCCCAGGGGGGGTGCCTCATTCCCTATCACGCCCTCCACTGACCATGGTAGTGGGGAAGTACGGAGATGCATGGGTGCAATCATCTGTATGAAATGTTAGGGGCTTACGCTCTGAGGCAGCCCTTCCCCTACAAACATACGCCACTCCGACAAGGAGGATCTCATTCCATGTGCGAAAGAGTTCCATTCCCGTGGAGACGGGTGGTGTAAAGAATTTTTGAGCTGGGGGGACCCTTCCTGAGGGAGACGAGGTTGGGTCACAGTTTAACGTCATGTGTTGAGGACATGGTGCTTGGCAGTTTAACGTCCTGCAGCTCGGACGAGGTGGGTTCACTCCACACCCCTAGGACTTACATAACCGGTACCCTCTGGTCCTTAGGGAAAGGAAGGTACCAGTAAGGCCATGGTTAAGGGGGGTCGTGGAACGAACCATCTAGGGGTCCACATTAGCGTGGCTATGCGAAAAAGCAATAGCCATTAGCATGCCTATGTGAAGAAGCATTAGGCGAAGCAACGCTACGGGTGGTATTGTCCACGATACTTTGAAATCACGTCGTGCAAACCTAGATGGTCGCACGGGAAGAGGAATCGCTAAGAAGAGGAGTGTGGTTTGTGAAGTGGAGTTCCTTGGCCTTAGCATGGGGCATAGGTGTGAGTGGAAGGTGCTTCGCGAAGTGGAACCGTGAACGAAGAGCACTGCCTCGCGAAGAAGGGGTGCCTCACGAAGCAGGGTCCTGCGGAGCAGTGTGCTTCGCGATGTGTAGCTATCCAGCCTTAGCATCGGGATCGCAAGCATGGGTTGGGGGTTTCGCGAAGCATAAATGCTCTGCAGCTGCCCGGGTTCCCTTGGGAATCCCCTTCTTTTGCGAACGCCCTTGAGCTTCGCGAAGGGCATCCCTCTCGGGAGAGGGGCTCAAAACGAGACAAAGTCGATGCGTCTCGCGAAGTAGAAATACCTCGCGGAGCTCATGATTCCCGGGGCAAAGAGTTCTTCGCGATTCGGGAGAGGAGAATCCGAATGGTCGGATTGTCCGTCCCCGTGACTCAGAGGGAGTCCAGTATTTATAGGGAAGGGGCGCCGCGATGCAGGACTCGCGCGCCGCCTTCGGCGCTTCGCGGCGGCTCACGAACGTCAAATGGGTCGCAGAGGATTACCGCCTATGGTGCTTTACGGCGGCTCGCAAACGTCAAATGGGTTCGCGGAGCATTACCGCCTCTGGTGCTTCGCAGCGGCGCACGAACGTCAAATGGGATCGCGGAGAATTACCGCCTCTGGTGCTTCGCAGCGGCCCGCGAACATCAAATGGGCTCCCGGAGCATTACCGCCTCTGGTGCTTCACGGCGGCTCGCGAACGTCAAATGGGTTCGCGGAGCATTACCGCCTCTGGTGCTTCGCGGCGGCGCGCGAACGTCAAATGGGCTCACAGAGCATTACCGCCTCTGGAGCTTCGTGTCGCCGCCATGGTCGGGGCGCTTCACAGCGGAGCTTCGTGGCGGAGCTTTGCGAGGCAGAGCACCGGCCTTCTTTTTCGTTCCTTTCTTTCGGGCCACATTTTTGGCTCCATCAATCATCCACATGAGCTAGATCTCGATACCCATTATCTTTAATAACTCTAATGATAAGGATATAAATTTTGACATAGGTTTCCCAAACCTATCTCTAATGTTTCCCTACTCAATAGAATATTATCTCCTATTATCCCCAAATAGCATATTGAATAATAACTAAAGACAAGGAAGGTTCCCTTCGATCGTTGAAAGAAATACAGGATTGAGACTAAACTAGCCAATACATTTCATGAATGGTATCACATAATATAATATTTAACACTATAATATCCCATATAATCCTAAATAATGATACAACCAAGACAAATGATATATATCACGTGGTTTGATAAACCCATTTCCCTTGGTGTATTCTGAAAATTATAAGGAAATTGGGATTCCAATTGTCATTCAAATTAGAATGCAATGAAATAATATAAAATAGTAATAAAACAATATTAAATATGTGGAAATTTTAATAATATCAGAAAATAAATGTAATTTTACAAGAAAAAATAAGTATTCTGGTATAGATGATAGGTTGTATTGAAACATACATTCACACAACCCGAACCATCATATTATCCCTCTCGTAGAAAAATATATCTAGTTGAATGAATTAAATAAAAAAACCAAATGTCATTGTTTGATCATATAACTATATACATTGAAAATTATTGAGTTACCTCTAATAATATTAGTATCTAAAAAATGTAATAGTTACTAAGCCAATAGAAACAATCTCAATATTTCCAAATAAATTACCATTTTAAGAAAAAATATTTATATTTGGATTTATTATAAATTAAATTATCACTAATTTTCTTTGATTGTATACTACAGGTTAATATGTCACTAATTCAAATAGTCGGGACCCCATAAGGCAGACCTTTTGAAACAATTGGTAATAGATACTCCATAACTACAACAACTATTTTTGACGGTTTCCCTAGGGATATCATGCCTCACGTGCTTCTATTTTTCCCTACATTCTCAATTTCAAAATCGAAGGAGGATTTCATTACATTCATTGGTGATGTCTGCTCTATAATGAAAATGTGATAATTGGATGTCAGTTTCTCTATCCACGGATTCCTCTTTATAGCTCAGTGCCTAGGCTAGTTCTCCCACATATATTTGTGTAATGTTCTCAAAACATTCTCTAGGTTTCATCTTGAGGTCAAAAATAGTTACATATGTTTATTCTACCTTGACAAGGCAGAAAACATTAGTTAAGGGAGGTAGAAATATTTGGTTTGTTGTGAATGTATGGATATCAGGATGATGGGAACATGTAACGTATTTTAATATAGATGGAATCTCATGTTAGAATATTAAGAACAGAACCTGATTCATCTAGTTTCAGTTACGAAATTATCAACATTGGTGGATTAAGTCATTAAAAGTTTTTTTAATTAAGTAATCACATATTTATTGCATGGGGTAGGTATTCTGGATCAGATCACAAGTTTAACATCTTATGAATATGATTAGAGCTCATGTTTAATGTGTTTTATTGAGAGGATGAGTATTAGAATGTGTCCCCAAGGAGGGGGGATTTTACACTCAAACTTTAATGGAGTGTGTCCCCTAAGGGGGGATAACTCCACACTTGGATGATGGAATGTGTCCCTAGGGAGAATATTTCACACTCAGGATGTAGTGGAGTGTGTCCCTATGGGTGGAATATTTCAATCTCGGATGTTTCATGGAGTGTTTCCATCTAAAGGTAATGATTACACACTTGGATGGTGGAGTGTGTCCCCCTAAGGGGGGTGATTTCAAAATAAGATAGTGGAGCTTGTCCCTATGGAAATATTTAACAGTTGGATGATGGATTGTGTCCCCAAAGGGGGAGATTTAACACTTTGATGATAGAGTCTACACCCATGTGAGATATTTAAAACTTGGATAGTAGTGTGTGTCCCCCTAAGTAGGATGATTTCACACTTGAATACCAGAGCAAGACCCTAGGGATGAAGATTTCATAAATGGATGAAAGAGTGTGTCCCATAGGGTGGGGATAATTTCACACATGAATGTTTTCATGGTTGAACCTTGGAGAGCTGTCATATGTACCATATTTAAGATACATGGATAAAATCATATATTGGTCAAATCCATAGTTTAAGGTTGTGTGAAAGGGATGGTCCATTTATGTTAACATTGTGTAGTAAGGAAACCCATATCACGGAAGAAGAATCAATGATGGGTGGGGTGTGGATTATACATAGAATATTCCCAGAATGCGAGTCACATCTTTTGATGGGGAAATATGGTGATGGGATGACATTTATATGCTTCCCAGTATGGGAGTCACATTCGATGGTTAATTGGAGGGTTTTAAACCACATTTTCGATGCATGGGTGATAGACTGGTATTTCATGGATATTTTTAAACGTAATTCAATGACTTTAAATGGGTTTTAATATAAATTCCCATTAAGTTCAATGTGTTATTCAAAATGATTTTTTAGGAAGAAATAATTAAAGTTAATTCAAATGGTTAAAAATGATATTATTTTGAATTTAGAAATGAATTTGGATTTAATAAATTTTGGTTTGATTTCCCTTAAGTTTTTTCTAACTTATTCAATGATTTATAGGATTTTAGAGGATAGAAAAACAAGGTTAAAATATTTCCAGCCCTTCACCTGTGAAAAACAACAATTTAGTGATCCCATCATGGGGTCACCTAGATAAGTTTGACACCAGGAATGCCATCACATTCCCGGTGAGCAGGTAAAAAAATGGGGGAAGCATGACCATGCATGGGTTTTTCAGGGGGATCATAGTGGGTCAAAATTCCCACATGGGCTACATGTGTGTGTGGCCAGTATTTGAGTGTGTGATATGTCTGTGGAATTCTATCCCCGTAGTAGGTAGTTTTGGCCAGTCATCTCACGATATGGATTATAAGATCCGTCCCTCTACTGCTCAATTTTGATTTGCAACACTCTTTCTTGATTTTTTTCAGCATTTAAAATCCCTCCTTACCCATGTTTTCTTATAATATGGCATCATATCTTCTGTAAATCCACCACACACAGTCTCTTTACACCCACTATAATTATTGAAAATCACAATGGAAACTACAGAACATGCTTGAGATCATTCTCTATCACTATGTCGAGGATTTAGAACACTCTAAGATCACCTCCTGAACCCAGAGTGACCCTTATAAGCCCATCTTGAACTTCAACCAACCATTATGATGGTTTTATGAAGAAGTAACCATTATTCTCCCCATTATTTCAGCTTTTTCTTCCCTAAAAATGGCTGCATATCGAAATTAACCATTCAAATGAAAAACCACAACCTCCATGGATTTCTTTCATTCCCAAAAGGGGGAACACTCAAAATCCTTAGGTTTGAATTTGAAGATAATCTGACTCTTATAGATGACCTCATTCTTAAAATTTTCAAACTATCAATGATCAGGGAGACTAAAGAAGAAGGTTGAGGCCCTACCATTTCCTATAAAAGTAGGCCTCGACCACTTGATAAGTGAGTTTGACACCCAATGGGGGATATTTCCATGGCATATGCATAATAATTTCCATCTATTTATATTTATTTATGTTATTTTACTTAGTTTTTTTTTCAAAATATAATTTTAATTTAGTTTCAAATATTAATATAATTCAATGCATTATTTTTATTTTAAGTCTATCATCCAACCTTATAATTTTTATTTCCCTTTTTCTTCTTCTACTTCTTCTTCTTATGTGATTAAATATTTTGTGTTTTGATTATATTATATGTTTTAATTATATTTTATTATTCTATATATGTTTATTCTCATTTTTTATTAATCCATTTCGTTATTTTTTTTATATTTCTTATTCTCTTGTTATTATCTTTTATTTCATTCTTATCTATCACTCCCTCTCTTATCTCTTCATTTTATTTCCTTCTTACTCTTCCATTTTTATCTTTTTTCTCATTGCAACATTGGGACCTGTTACTATTGATAATGGGAGGCTGACATGAGGCTTGGCTCCGGGGATGTTAAGGTGTTCTTGAATTATTTATTAATGTTTACTTTAGGTTTGTGGTAAATATAAGTGGCATACATGGGTGTGGTGATTTTACCCAATGACATTGAACTAAAATCTATTTCTATTATTTTATTTCATTTTATTTCCCTATATTTAGTGGTTATAAATTCAAATCATGGACCTGGTCTAATCAATTGGTGAAATAAAAGTCTATGGAGATGATTCATCGAATATGCCACACTTTAAACTAAGGTGTTCTATAAAACATGATAATTGGAGGCTGTAGAAATTTTATTAATTAACACATTCGATATTTCATTATTTCTAAATAAAATGATAGTAATTCATCATGATATTTAAGGATTGGATTATCAAACTAAATTTAAACAAATAAAGTAGAATTATGATGGAACCCAAAAAGAAAACCTATTACCCAGTACATTCTTTCATAACTCATGCCGTTTAGAATTTCATGTTATTATAATTTGAAATTTATATATTTCATTCCATTTCATTATTCTAGAAATTAATCGAAACCCAAATTTATCATTTTAAGTATAAAATGATGAAAATATAGTGTTTAAGATAATTGCATTATGTAAGTGGATATAACAAGAATATCCTCAAATATGATGACCACGGGCATCCTCTATGCTTTATTAAGAAAATAAATTTTCTTCATCCATGCCCTACGACCAACATGCATCAAAATGTGCACCGTTGATGGAGAAGAAATATGTAGTTTTATTTAATTATTTTGTTTTCAAAGTATACATATATTAATTGATTTAAAAAACCAAAAAAATTATCTTTCCAAGATTTATTAAAATCATTATTATTCTACATGGATAGGAAACCGACTTGTACAAGAATCAGTAATTGAATCAACCTAGTATATATAATATGGGGTTTATTTTTTTCTAGAAACATAAAGGGATACTAGAACCAAATTATTAATAAGAGTAATTGATGGTCCTCTCTAGTTTATTAAATATACCCTTGAATAACCAGCAGTGTTATTATTGGCTAGGGGGATAATTAAATTCTCGGGGAACTTCCTAATTTTTTTTTTCAAGAAATTGGTAAGAAACCAGTAGAGTGTTCCTTGTTTACTCTCATAATTTATGAAGAAATTTCACATGTGAAATATCAAGAAAATGAAGTATATAATAGTGATATAAATGTTCTAGTTCAAAATAAGAGCGATACCCAACATGATTTGTGTAGAAAATGGATTGGCCAACCACATATTTAAATATAACCCTACAGAATCTTGATCCTGAACTAGAGGATGAAAATCTATATTTTCCAAAAAAAAATCATAACATACATGAATTTGAGGCCAAACTCATGGAATATAAATTGGACCATCATTTTTAAAACAATATTGAGGATGATCATTCTTATTTATAATTGTTTCAGGATGGGTATGACTTTCCATCTATGCTACACATGTGAGATCAAAAATATATAGATGAATTATAGAATGAATGTGAGGTACGACATGATCTACCTAGTACAAAGTAAAATATCTAGTTCCTTTTCATTTTTTCTATCATATTGAAGAAGACACCACCCACGTAGGGTAATTTGATGATAATATAGAGGATTCAAAATACATACATTCATATTCAGACATCTAACTCCAAGACACACTCACCACTGAATATGATATTGTAACTGAACCAATTTAGGGAGTGGATGTTATCTCAATATCTATTGCATTTTATTTTATTCAATATGACATGGGTATTAATTCACAGTGCATTTAATTTTCATATTTGGATAATCATTTCTATGACTTAGAGGAAGAGGATGAAACTAGAATGAAAATATTGAGGAAAACATAGAGCTCGTCATTTTGATGAACATACATTTGAGGAATCCCATAAATAATTCCACATAGATATGCCTAAGTAAATAAAGAAACCAGATGATCATATTTTAAGGGATAAATTTCTCAATGATGATATAATTTAAATTTTTTTCAAATAAAAGTACATGTTTACTTTTCTATTGATCATTAAATTCCTACATCTCATGTTGAGCCTGCACTGAAAGATAAATAATATCTTTCAAAAGTAGCAACCCAAGAAGAGAATGATCCATTATTCATCATACCCCTTCCATTAAGCTATACTTTTTATTAAGGGGGGTATCTGGTATACTATACCCATGCATCATTCTTCACCATTAAACAATATGTGGAAACATGGAAAATCCACATGTGGTCCTTCAAGTCATTGAAGATCCACCAACCATAAGACTATAGATAATAGCTGGTAATATCCTCTGGAGGAATTATAAATCTTGAACCCACTTAGGGGATCATAATAATACTCATCCCTTTAATTTTCTTCTAGGTATTTCAATTTTACTTTTAGAAATTTTTCCAACATGTATCACACTCCCCATTATTTGTTTTAACCTTAATTAAATGATATATATGCGTAATGATTAAATTTAATTTACTGGTATATAATCTAACAAGGTATTCCCAAAAACGCTAATGAGTAAAGAGGACTAAGATTCATGGAAAAGTGATTTCATTTTACTATTTATTATTTAAACTGACAACATTTTTGTCCATTTTTTATTTGAGATTTAAAATGTATATTGCATGTCCATGCATGAATTATTTCATTATATTACTTAACTAACAGACACGATATTATTAGAAATTATGTGACTCTATGTTTTATATTTAAATGATAATGATATTGAATTAGTAAAATGAAAAATTTAATTATTAAATTGAAGCATGGATATTAAAATTATGAATCATACGTTGGAAGAATTAATTGATTCTTGTAAATGAAATTTACCAATCATTTTTCATGGTTTTAATTTCTAAAATTCGTGGATTGATTTTCAAAAATTCATGTCAATTGATTTTTTATTATTAATCATTCCCCGAGTGATTGTCCCAAGTTGAATTTTCAATTCCCAAGAGGATTTCTAGACTACGTACTTAATATTTTATCTTGATCATTTTTCTTGACTGATATTGTGACATGCCGCCTACGAAAACATTCATTTGAACTGGTCAAAGTTATGACTATGATAAACCACATTTAAAAATAATCAGGCATATTTTGAAAATATATAATCCTTAAAAACAACCTCGAAATTGATCCATATTTATTCTATATAGAACATGATTCCCCTTTCTAGTAATAATCAATGTTTCAAGAAAATTTTATCCATTCTAAAACTCCTCTTATTATTTTCATAATATTTTAAAGATGAACTATGGAGTTTGGGAAATTTATAGAAATTTGATGAGTATCATTGTGTGGAATAGGTTTGGGGGTGTTACATATCGGGGTTTGAAAATGATTATATTCATCATATTCTTTATTATATTTCCCCTACTAAAAAATGAAAATGGAAAATAGAACCAAAAAATGAAATGAATAGGTTGTGATTTGGGAGAACCAAAAATCACCCTTAATATACCAATGATTTTTTCATATGTTTTTAGGTTGTGGATGTGAGGACCATTATAATCATAAATTTTGAAAAAAAATGCAAAATTAGTTTTGAAAAAAATATAATATTTCATAAAATTATAGAAACATTAAAAAGGGTTTATAGATCATTCATTATGATTTAAATTGATCATGAAAATACATTGAGTTTAGGGAAAGTGGAAGCTTTTAATTTGAAGGCCAGAATTTCATTAAACTTTCATTTTTTGATATCACACATTGTACTTAAGAGAAAAACCTCCTACTTGACCTTTTATTTTTTAAAATATATATTCTTCCAATCCCTATGCCCCATAGTCATTTGAACCTTTATTTTGAGTCCTCGTGATTTTATGCACATTTTTTTAAAAAAATTGGATAAATTGGTTTTTTTACAAGAATATGTATAAGGATAATGTTTTCATGAAACGAACATAACATTAATCGAATTAATATCATGAGTTATTATTGTAAACATTCAAAATAGAGGTGGATCGAGACAAGGCATGTTTAACAATAATTAATTTTAGAACATGTGTGAATTAAAGGATAAGTTCAACCATTTTAAAATGTGAAAATTTAAAATAAATTATTTGATTATATATTTTAAAATTGAGAATTTAAATTGATATTTTATGTGTATCTTTCAAAATTTAATTTTACATTGATAATTATTCAATTTTACTGATTTTATATTTGAATAATTGTGACATTAGTTCCCTTTGATTTCCAATGTTGAGATTTTATGTTTGAAGAAAATCATGGTTTATGTGTGGGGGTATTTGAAAATTTTATATTTCATGTATATTATTAAACATAATTAAATAATTATAAAATAGTTTAATTGAATATTATCAAGAAATTCAATGTTTTTTTAAAAGGGTTTCTTTTAAGAATAAATAATAAAAATTTATTAAAATGGTTAAAAAGGTGGTGATTTTGAAATTAGAAATGTATTTGGACTAAAGGAATTTTATTTTCAATTTTTAAGTGTTTTATAACTAATTTAATGTTTTTAAAGAGTTTACTCTACCAAAAAAACAATGTTCCAAGATGGTCATCTCTAAACTAGTGGAAAACCAGCCACATATCACTCTAAAGGGGGGTTGACAAGATAATCTAACAACTAGAAAGGCCAGAATGGTCTTGATGAGGAGGTAACCACATGGGGTCCTTAAGACCATGCATAGGTGGCATGTGGGAGTGGTCAATCCTATAGAGATAATAGTGGGACTGAAGGCCCACATAGGACATGTTAGAGTGCTTCCCATATTTGAGTGTGTTCATTATCTTTTGGGAGCCTGTCACTAATGCAAGAGATATTGGCCAGTCACCCATGCTTTAGATTATAATATCTTATGATCATAATATTTATTTTAATGTGTGGAACTCTTTCCGAATTATTATTAATAATTTAAAATCCCACCTCTATCATTATTTCTTATAACTTGTGTTCATCTCTGTCGTGGATCCACCACTCGATGTCGTTGAACACCAACTACAACTCTCAGACAACATCATGGAAGCCACCAAACAACATCTTCCATGATCTCCATCACTATTCCTAGGATTGAGAACACCCAAAATCACATCCTGAACCAATAACAACTTCCATGACCCCATTTCAAGCTTCATTCATCAACTATGAAGGATAGATAAAGAAGGAGTTGCGCTTTTCCTGATTTTCAAACGTATATATTCTTTGTAGCCAATGCCACATCAGTATGCACCAAGAAAATGCAAAACCACCACCAATGTGTATCTCTTCCATGAAAAAAAGGGAATACATGATATCCTCGGGTGTGAATTTGAATATTTCCGGGACTAATGTATGACCAAGTTTATAAACTGTTCAAACTCATGATGATCAGGGATATATAGGGAGACTGAAGAAGAAGGCTAATCCCATCCTTTTATCTATAAAACGAGGCATATTCCCCTTGATAAGGGAGTTCTACTTACTTTTTTAATACTTTTTGTTTTAATTATATTTTATTTATTTCAAATATAATTTTATTCTCCATCTCTTTCACCTTATTTTATTATTACTATTCTCTTTTTATGTGGTTACATTTCTTATTCTTTTATTATTCTCTTTTATTTTATTATTCTATATATATATATATATATTTCATATTCCATTATTATTTTTATATTCTTTTTCTTTTTCTCATATTTCTAATTCCACCATTGGTAATATCATACTCCCAATAATTGGAGCCTGACCCAAGGCTTGGCCTGGGAGAAGTTAAGGTGTTATTCAGTTATTTCATAATGATTATTTATGTTTGTGGTAGATATGAGTGGCATTCATGGGTATAGAGATTATCCATAATCACATAAAATTTAAACCTATTTCGATTAGTTTATTAAATTTATTTTTTCCTCACTTCATTGGTTATGTCTTCACATGATATAGTTTATCTAATCAATTTATGAAATGATATTTGATAGAGTCTAGTCCTATAAGATGTCATACCATCAACTGAGGTGGGTCATCAACCATGATTTCGGGGGGGGGGGTGGTATTTATATTGTTTAAAAAATTTAAGAATTAAAAAATTATAAATAAAACAATAGAAATTAATCATGATATTACATGAAATGATTATCAATCAAAAATTAAACTAATAATGGAGAGTGTTGACGAAACAAAAAAACTGAACCTAGGACCAAGTAAATTCTTTATTAACTCATTCTATTTAACATTTCATGTTAGTATAAGTATATATTTTTATATTTCATGTCATTTAATTTTTTATAAATTAATCAAAAAATAAATTTATCATTGTATAAATAAAATAATAACAACAAAATACAATTATTATTTAGGTGAATTTGGTAATTTATGTAAATGAACTGAGTATTTCCTCAAGTGAGATAATCCTGGTTAGTTTGTGTATAGAGATAGGGTAAAAATTCGTTCTCCATTCCCTATGATAGGTGTGCATGAAAAGAAAATCTTGTGTTAATTACGTAGGGTAATACTATAATTTAACATCATCTGTTGAGGATGTTGTCATTCAGTTTAACATCGTATAACTATGATGTGGATCTAGGAGTTTAACATCTTTCATCTCAGACATGGATGGGGATTATACCTCAAGTTGGACCATGTTATAGAGAGAATAAGATTCATCTTAATTAATCTCTACCAATATTGGTATTCTGTTTTCCATAATGGTTCCACCTCTAGGACTTACATGTCCACCACTCAGACAGCTTTGGGTGGGGCATAGTTTAGATACTACCATTGAGAAGTGGGAATTAGGAGGCAAAAAATTATTATATATATTCTTATAAACAAAATTAATTTGGGTACCATGCTTAGAAGAATCATGTAGGATAAATTCTAAGGCCACACTTTAAGTTAATATGGAGGACACAAGAGTATGTGGTGTGGTTTGAATGAGGATTTGGAGTGTCGTTGTACTCTTTTTGGACGATCTCATAGGACTTGGGCACTAAAAATTCAAGAAATGGGGTCAGATTAAATGAGGCTTTATAAAGAGGCATGGGGGTTGGGTTTTAATAGATTTTGTTTTTATTGAAATCTTTTGGCCTCACAATGTACATGGTTCTTGTAGAGGTCATTGGTATAATGAAAGAGAATGTTTTTCAATAGATAGTGACCCTACCTCGAGGTAAATTCTCGATTCCAATGGCGTTGTATTCATGATGGAATGTTATCTTGTGTAACCCCAGGAGACACAATATGATTTATTCTTATGGAAATGTCATGGACCTTCACAAAAGGCATATTCACCATGGGTTGGTGTTTTAAAAAACACATGGGAGGTAGTTTTATAAAATATGGAATCCTTTGAAGGTATATCTTGTATTTCACTCATGAACATTCTATGTATCATAAATTCATATCTTTTCTCAGATTCTAGAACTTCACATCTCCTTGATAGTCATAAATAAGGGTATTTATAGAACCATGGAAGGAAAGGGTGTTAGTTTCATGTAAGTTGTAGTGTTTTGTGAAACATTAAGAGCATGGAAAACCGATATGGTTTTCCCCATAATAGAATTAGACTGTGTGAAGGTTTCTGTTGCGGATTTGTTAATCTAGTAGATTTCATGGACTATATCCCTTCTAATTAGACTTATACTTTACAAATGTTTCCACCAAATATCTATGAACTCGAGTAATTCCATTAGCTATGACAATTCATGATGGATGGACATTTGTGAACCAAATACCTTAAGTGAATTTTAGGTTGTTTGTCCCAAATTTTCATTGAACCCTCCATTCATTCCCTAACCTATATCATGACATTCATATGTTAGTGTCAACAAATTCCCCCTTGTAAATGAATTCGATGAGTAAAGGAGGGTTGGATTCTAAGGCAAATCACTAAAAATTGGTGTTTGTAACACACTACTTATGTAACTCATTCTGACCATATGATTATAATTAGTGATGGGGTATTGTAGGAGACCAATTTTTTTATGAAATATATGATAGTGATTGATTTTCAGGAAACAAATGACCTTAATAAGAGTTTTTTTATCTTCGTCCTCACCAATCGTGAAAATTGATTATTTTACAAAAAATTTACATTGAACAAATTTTTTTAATAGACATCAATGAACAGACTATTACTAACTAGAATTTCATAATCCTACTTTCAAGATCCATCCTTAAAATCATTCCAATCCTTGGATAAATGGCCACTAAAGGTAAAAATGATACCTCATCTTAGCTTGAGAACATGGCCTGGATCCTTATGTTTTAAGAGAGAATCCAAAGTGTGTTGGAATAAAGAACACTCATTAAAATATTGATGGATGATCATCCAGAATACCCACTCTGAAAGAGGATTTCACTATATGTATTTCATTTGAAGGAAAAAAATTTTGTCCCAAGTGATGATCAGGGTCAGCCCAAATATTGGTTGAAGAGAATTTAAGGACAGTACAAGTTTCACAGGGCTATTGGAGGCCACATCCTGAAAGATCATGCATATATTACTTTAAACACCTTAGATAATCATCTAAACAGTATCAAATAGAAGTCATTTTTGGCAGAGACATCTACCACTCGACATGAGATGATTCTCCAAGTAGACCTAGGGAAGCCTCTCAAGTTATTGACTGAAGGATGTGACCTATTATAGGGTGTAATAGTCATGGATGTGTGGTCTCGGGAATTCTAGTCTTGTATTGAGTTATGGTAGAGTTTTCAAAGGTCAGGATTTATAAGGAAACATGGTCCTCATAGTTCAATATCAACCATCACCTAGACAATATTCTAGAGTTGTTGAGCTGGTGGTCCCCAGTAACCAATACATTTAACATGCACCATGGGGTAGATGGAATAAACATTTTATATCCTTACCATATTTCAAGGATCCCAATCCATAGATCCATGTAGGAAAAATTATTTCCAGCATAGAATGTATTGGTGGAAGAGGATAAGATGATGTCCATAGAGAGGGAGCTACTATTCTTAGTGTTGGAGAAGAGGAAACTCAAACTGGGAATAAATTAAATCATGTTTAAGTACTGGTTCAAATTGTTTTTTAGTGAACCAGTGAATAAGATACTCTGGATGACACACCAATTACTAGTGTATTTCCAATAAGTCAATGATCTCTATTACTTAAGGATTCTATGGGGATGTTATTGGTTGTTGTGGGGATACAGTGTGAAGCATATTTCTCCCGTGGTCTTGATTTCAGGGTTTAACACTACACTAATATGTGAATGGAATCACCTAGTGAGGGATGCACATATGGGGGTGTGGCTGAAAAAATTCAGCACGGATACAACTATGTCTATAGGGAAGCACATTAACTAGGTTATCCCTATATTGGATAAGTCATAAAAGGTTCTCTACCAAATCATTCAATTGAGGATCAATTTTTTGGTGAGTGGGACCATGCATTTCGAGAATGGTTGGGTAAACACATACATAGGGGAGATGAATATCTAAACCCATTGTAACATTCCAAAAAAAATATTATACATCAATTTTGACCATCTTCATGAGTATCCCCATTAACATGGGACCAGTATTCATACTTGAAAGGGTTGTGTCAACAAACCACTTCATTTTCCACCCATTCCACCTTCTCAGTGGGATAGTGATCAATGATTAAATAGGTACTATTGAATAGTGGTCATACCTCCTAGCCATCTGAGGTGGGTTACTGGTGGAGAGGGTTAATTAATTAGGGATATGAGAGTTGTATGCCCCACATTGATTTGGGAGGATGTTATGATTCCAAAAGTGGATGAACCTAAGGGTTTACGTTTTAGTTAGAAAAAAAAATCCCTCAGCACTCCAATAGTTCTGGAAATTGGTTACACAAAAAGATGGAAAATGGAATAATGAATTTCCCCCACATACCACTGATTCCGAGCTCACCCACCACAATATGAACAGTTACAGCAGTGTGTATCCTAGGGGAATGATGAGGTCATGATCTAGTTGGGACAATGAATGAGTGGTCCCAAAACCATGGGGTTGAGGATTAGAGGATTTTTGGTAACATTGTGGAGGCATGTTTAGTCCACCGGGTAGATATGAAACTATAAATCCAAAAATACATGGCCTAGTATTGGTGAAACCATGAAGAGAAGAGCACTAATAGGCTTTATTCTTTAATTATAGTAGTTGTTTGATGAATTCATATCTTATGAGAGAGTCCTAAAGGTGAAAATAAAAGGTTTATAAAATCATTTGAGTAACCTAAATGTCCCAGGAGACAATATGTTTTCCACTACCTAGGAGATATGGGGGTCCATAGACAAATCAAAACTCTCCATGGGATATGGAAGTGCCTCAACTCAGATGGGATAATCCTTACTATGTTGGTTAATTATAGGGAAATATTACACATCTACCATGCCAAATTGGTGTATTATATAACAAATATGGGTGAACTAGTCTACTCTCAGGGCACTACGTGCCCATTGACTGGCAGAGTGAAACTACTATTGGGGATGACCACTTCTTTAGATATCTTATATAACTACTTAGCTGGACACATACCATTGTAGAATAGGTTGGAGGATTCCTAAGGAAGAGATGCCTATTTGGATTACCTTTAGTATGGAGGTACTACCATTGATCATTTAAATACAATGATCTTCCATGCCTTTAATATTACGCCATCTTTATAAATATTTCTTATCTTCATTTTAACCCTTGTTAGAATCAATGAGTGCAGAGTAGGAGGAGGTTCATGATTGACCTTCAAAAATGTTGGAAGAAGCCTAATCCATTGAAAGGGGGAGCGTGGGACCATTTCTTGATGTCGCATCCATTGGAATCCAACAATAAACAATTATGGTGTCGTAAAATGATGGAAAACCCACTTGGGAGGCACCGCTACTCAGGGGATTACCTGTGAATAACTTTGTGATGTTTTCCGGAATGTAGTATTATAGTAATCCTTTTTCCCATTCCACCATTCATTTCATTTTTTTCTCTTCATAGTCACACTAAAATAACCATTTTTTAATGTTAGATAAAAATATATTTATAGATCATCTATCTATAGGGATACATGAGCCTGAGTAACTAGTGTTTTATGGTCCCATGCCTTTGATGGAGGCGGTTTAAGAGGTTATGGTGGTTGAACTTTCCATGTATGTTCTATAAGTGTTTGATACTAAAGACAAATCATTAATGATAGAGGCAGATATCATGCTGGAAACAGATGTAATCGATGACAATTTTGTGGCTACATCAATACTGGAAGAACCCTGAAGGTTATTTTCTAGAGATAAGGCCTTGGTGTAGGTGGTTGAGAACATGAAACCAAAGGAGGAAACCATGGAGTGAAGTGATAGTTGATCCATCTTAAGAGAATCAGAAAATTTTAGATAAGGATACCATTGGGTACGATGAGTCTAGAAAGGGTCCATTTCCCCTATACATGGGGTTTATCATTCCTGAGGACATGCCTATGGATGAACTGACTTCTAATGTGTCAGATTTCTTTACTTCGTAAGATCTTATGGTGAAATATTACGTAAAGGATTTCTTCTTGAACATCGATTAAGGGAACCAATTAATTCTTAAAAACTTGTGGAGGTACATGTGGAACTTTATCACCTTCTACCCATTGGTAGACCTACCAAACCAGGTTGAATATTTCTACTATGGGCTAGTAAGTCACGGACTGGTGGGTGGAATTCAGTAGCCTCCATGCACTGGATGATGAATTTTTAATCAACAAATAACATGATCAATTGAAAGTGTTTGATGTTTCAAGGAATAAAAAGAAGTCTAAGGTCACTTGGGACATCCAGAAACCTAATTAAGATATCTTTTGGCCTATAAGGGTGGGTGCATGAGCATGCATATGTCATCGCTACTCAAAGAGACATAATCGGGCAGATGAGGGAACAATTGGATGTAGTTGAGGCTCTAGAAGCATAGGAAACTTCATTGGTGGATGAGTTCAATAACAAGAATTATTGAATACAAACAAAGTCTAAATAAATTTATTATTTTGTGGAACCAGCGGAGTGGAATAAGACTCTAGAGGCCACTCGATAGAGGCTGTCAGATCTTGAGTGCTCAATAATTGGGGAAAAATCATTGGGAAATTTTACCTTTTCCTATAATAAAGGAGAATATATAATATGTGGATAAACCTCCAAAATATTTTATGGTTTTACTTAAATTCTCATTTACTTTAAATTTTTTTAATTTTTTACATATGGATCACACTAACAGAAAACCAAACTGTGAATCCCTAAGCCCATGAGATTCATGATCAGTGTGAGAAAAAGGGGGAAAATTAATGAATACTCATTTATATGAAATTACAACACAAGGTTCAAACACGTAGGGTCAAAAATTTATTATCAAACACTTGGAGTGATTGAATTAGAATCTTATGGTTTGAGTATGAGACTCTCTAAATATCTGACTTTCATTCTCAATATACCCTGGTGTATGAATTGGGTAATTCCAGGGGTGTTGAATTCTATCTTATAAAATGGGTGATGAAGAGTGTGAATCGAGACACCTAGGGTTTGGAACACAAAGGTGGATTTGTGACAATGGATTATAATTTCTGACCATGTGAAAAACACATAATCTATTATCATTTAATATTTATGGTTAAAAATAAATGTGGTTTAAATGATAGATATGTTTAAAACATGGGATCTATCCCATGAAATTGTCAAAAGAAAAATGGGGTGTATTCCTAGGATGATAGGTAATACGGTGTGGAATATGGCCATATCATCAAAGGGTCCCATTCATACGTGAAAAATAATAAGGATTCATGTCAGTGGGATAAATTAATCATGGGTATACACTGATGAAATACTAAAATAGAGTTCAAAACTATTAGAATTATGAATATATGGTTCTTTAGCACATTACGTGTGTGTATCGGTCTGAACAAATGTCATATTCATCTTCCATGTGGTGTGTCATCTTGGATTCAAAGTGATGGTCGATGAAAATTAAATGTGTGGTAGGTAAAAATAACCAAAGGTGAAAGAGGCTCCTCCAATGAGGAACTAAGACGTTGTGCATTTTAATATCCTGTAATGGGGATGATGGAGACATGGTTTAACCTGGTATGGTGAGGATGATGTATCACACCATTTAATGTTATGTGACTAAGAAGATGGAAACCTGGTATAATTTCAAACATTGAGGATCATGTATCCCACAATGTAACATTGTGTGATTGGGATTATGGATATATAGTTTAATTTCATATAATGGTGATGATGTATCCTACAATTTGATGTCATATAGTGAGGATGTTGTAACACATAGATTAACTTCATGGGATTGGGATGATAGACACCCAGTTTAACTTCATATGGTGAAGATGATGTATCTCACAATTTACCATCATGTGATTGGGATGATGGACACATAGTTTAATGTCATAGAGTAAAGATAATGTATTTCATTGTTTAACATCTTCTGATTAGGATGTGGGAACCGATGTGAATAACACCTACCTAGAAAATGTGGCAAAATCCATAAGATGGTAACACAATGGGGTATACCTTATATGGGATCATGAGGAAAAGGTTGCTTGATATTTGGATATAAATGTTTCATTAATCAATGGGTTTAGTTAGAACAATCAAGATTTTTTATGCTCATAATAGGCTCTTGTTGGTGTTGTATCTCTTTATTTTTATCCTCATATGTTTCCTATGTAATGAATGTGACATGAATGGGGGATTATAAATATTTCTTAGGTTTCCCCTATGAGTTTTCAACCTAAAAAACCTTTGTGCCTCTTACCTCTGGTAGTTTATGTTCATACCAATTGGATCACAATATTGTAAATAGTTTAGGTTCATAATGCTTAGACCATGGCTAATAGTTTATTGTAATAGATCATGGGCCAAGGTGTTGAAAAAATTTTATGTTCATAACTCATGGAACACATGGGGCCCACTCCCAAAAATGTTCTCCTGACATGATTTGATTCAAAACCGACAGGAACACTATGCCTAAGTGAACCTCCACCAAGAAAAAGAATATACTGAGAGGATCACATATTTTAAGGTATTGATGCTTAGAAGATAGGGTTTTTTGTCCTAGAGTGTATGTATGTTGTATAGTGTGGGAGGATTCCTGACTTTAATATGGGGCTTATATATGAATGATTCCAAAAAAAACATCATAGAGATATATTGCTCAATATTTAAGGCCATGATGCTTAGACATGGGATCCTAATTTATGTTCATAGAGTTTGGACCATTAGTTGAACACCACAAAAAGACATGTATTGTAATTAATAGTATAAAAACAATATGAATTGGTGACTATGGAGCCCCAATGATACACAAAACATTATCAGGGTGGATTCCACATTGATTAAAGTCTCAATTCATTGAGTTGTTCTATGAGTTTATTTTCATGGTGTTAGGAATATATGAAAATAGTGTAATTTCATGATTTTTAGAACATCAAAGGAGTTTTCATAATATTGAATAGAGGTGGTCCGATGTGAACTGAGGGATAAGGAGTCCAAATAGACATGGCATGTTACTAAGAAGACTTGAACATGGTTTAAATTTCTGATGATTTGTCATGGGATCCTTGTTTATGGTGGAATATTTTGGACCAAAGGATACTTGTGCATCACAAAATTGATTGAGGTAAAATATATTCCAACTCCTAAGCTAGCATGGTCCATGATCGATATGAGAAACAAATATAAGTAAGGTGTTCCCATTGTTTATGGGGGAGTACACAATGAGGGGAGAAAGTGAAGAAATACTTTATGAGGGTGTTTATTAATCACGACTGGAAATTTTAGCTTTACCCATAGTTTTAAACAATTGGTAAATGCTGGAAAACTTTTGGTATAAACTATACCAATGGTTTTCCAAACCATTGGGTTTTGATCCGTAGGGATTGACATATCCCTATGGTTCTCATAGAACTGTTGGGATATGTCTGAAAAATTCAGTATATACCAAGAGTTTCACTAAACCGTTGGAATAAATGTTTCTAAATGGTTTTAAACCATAGGTAATAGGAAAAATTCTCTCTATACCAATAGTTTAGAAAATGGTTTGGATAGACTTTTACCAATGGTTTTTGGGAATCCATTGAAAAATAGGAAGTAAAATTATCTATTCGAATGGTTTGTAAACCATTGGAATATAATTATACTAACGTTTTACATAAAACCATTGGTATAAGATCCGCTTTTTAACATATTCCAATGGTTTTAAACTGTTGGAATATCCTTTGTACCTCCAGCAAGACAAATTGCTTGCCTCACCCTGTGAAGGTGCAGCAACCCTTGTGCAGCTGCAACAATTCCTCCTGTGAAGTTGTAGCAATTCCACAAAAATTCATACACAACAGACCTACATAATACACACACACACACACACAGAAAGTAGCACAATACACCATTAACAAGTATGCCTCTATAATACATACAAATTTTTTTATGAATTATTATATAATTAACCCAACACATAATTCATTAATAAATCTGAATTCCTCTAATTTTTTTATTTAATTACCCTCTACACACATACCAAATTAACACATAATTCATAAGGTAATTATAGTAAGTATACACATACAACAAGTATGCCCATACACCATTAACACATAATTAATAAGTTAATTAAATACCTAAAGAATTCAATTCATAATTCAGGGGGTTGGGGGCTGGTCAAGGGTTTAGGGTGGGTGTCCAAGGGGGGTAGGGGTGTCCAGGTGGGTGGGGTGGCCAGGGGGATGGGGATGTTTAGGAGTGGTGGGGGTTTCCAGGGGTGTCTAGGAGGTGGGGTGGAGTCCTGGGGGTGACTAGGGGGATGGGGGGCTTACAAGGGGTGGGGGTGTCCAGGGGGTGGGGGTGTCCAGTGTTGGGGGTGTCTAGGGGCTGGGCTAGTGTCCAGGGGGTGGGGGAGGTCTAGGGGTTGGGGGCTATCCAAGGACAGTGGTGTGCTGTCCAGGGGTGGGTGTGGCTATCCATTGGGGTGGGGTGGTGTCTAGGGGCGAGGTGGTGTCTAGGTGGTGGGGTTCATCATGAGGATTGGGGGGTCCATAGGGGGTGGGGGCCTTCCATGGGGTGGGGTTTCCAGGGGTGGGCGATATCAATGGGGTGGGGTGGTGTCCAGGGGGTGGGGGCGGTCCAGGGGTATGGGGGTTATCCAAGGGGGGTGGGGTGATGTACAGTGGTGGAGGTGTCCAGGGGGTGGGGGTGTCTAGGGAGTGTGGTACTTGAAGGGGGTTGGGGGCGTACAAGGTGGTGGGGAATGTCCAGGATGGAGGTGGAGGGGGGGGGCTTTCTAAGGATGGTGGTGTCTAGGTGGTGGTGGTTTCCAGGGGTGGGGTGGTGACTTGGGGGGCTGGGGTGGTGTCTAGGGGATTGGGGCAGTCCAGGGGTTTGGGGGATATCCAATGGGGTGGAGTGATTTCTTGGGGGTGGGTGGCTGTCCATGGTGGTGGGGGTGTCCCGGGGGGTGTCCAGGGGGGTAGGGGTGTCCATGGGGTGGGGTGTCCAGGTGGTGGGGTGGTGTCTATGAGGGGTGGGGGCCGTCCTGGGGGGGGGGGGTGTCCAGGGGGTGGGGCTGTCTAGGGTGGTCGGGGGCTATCCATTAGGGTGTCTAGTGGGTGGGGTGTCTATGGGTGGGGGTGTCCAGGGGGTCGGTGGTGTCTTGGGGGTGGGGGTGGACCAGGGTGTTGGGGGCTGTCCAAGGGGGTGTTGTGATGCCTAGGGATGGGGGAGGCATCCATGGGGGTGGGGGTGTCCATGGGGTGTAGGGTGTACAGGTGGTGGAATACTATCCAGAGGGTGGGTTGGTGTCCAGGGGGTGGGGGTCATCTAGTGGGGTGCGGTTCTACAGGGGGGGGGGGGCTATTTAGGGTGGTGGTGGTTTGGGGGTGTCGTTGGGGGTGTCCGGGGGGTCCATGGGATTGTGGGGATTTCTTGGAGGTGGGTTAGTGTAGGGGAAAGGGGTTTCCATAGGGTGGGGTGGTGTTTAGGGGGTGGGGTTTTGTCTAGGGGTTGGGGCGATCTAGGGGAGGGGGTTGTCCAATGGGGGTGTGGTGATGTCCATGGGGTGGGGTGGCAATCCATGGGGGTGGGGGTGTCCAGAGGGTGGGGATATCCATGAGGTGGGGTGGTAGTCTAAGAGGGGTGCGGGCCATCCAGGGGTTTGGGGGTGCCCAAGGGGTTGGGGGTTGTCCAGGGTGGTGGTGGGGGTGTTCATGGAGGTGTACAGGGCTGTGGGGTGGTGACCAAGGGGTGGGGGTTGTCTAGGGGGTGGGGTGTTGTCCACAGCATTGGGAGTAGTCCTGGTGGTTGGGGGCTGTCCAAGGGGGTGGTGTTATATCTAGGGGTGGGGGTGGATTTCCATGGGGGTGGGGTTGTCTAGGGGGTAGGTTTGTAAAGGTGGTGGGTTTGTTTCCATGGGGTGGGAGATGTCCACGGGGTGGGTGACATCCATGGGGTTGGGGTGTGTAGGGGGGGGGGGGGCTGTACATGGGGGTTTCCAGGTAGTGGGGTAGTTTCCAGGGGGTGGGTGGCTTTCCAGGGGTGGGGGTGCCCAGGAGGGTGGGGGTGTCCAGGGGTGGGTGGTGTCTAAAAGGGGTAGGGCCTCTAGGGGGTTGGGTGGGTGTACAGGGGGGCATCCAGGTTGGGGGGGGGGGGGGGCTATCCTTGGGTGGTTCCAAGGGGGAGGGGTGGTGTCCAGGGGTGTTGGGGTGTGGGGGTTATGGTTTTAATGGAATTAATTTCATGGATTTTAAGATCACTGTTATTTTAAAAATGGTATTGGAAGAGTTTTTATTTCAAAAGTATGTGTTTCTTGAGGAAAAAAATGAATGATTTGGTGTCTATGGTAGGAAGAGGGATATAGTTATTAGGTAATGGATTGCATTTTTATTGTGGAAAAAACAATATTATTTTTTAAAGGGAACCTTAAATGTGATTTTTATAAACCATTGGGGAGTATTAAATAGAATTAAGTCTCTATTATGTGATTTTAAAATGGTTTTATGAAGAATTATTTTTGATGTATCATTATGAGATTTTTGAATTTGGTCCCTTATTTTAGAACATCCAATTATTGTACTAAAGGTTTTGTTTTTGATAATTCTTTATAATTTTACCACAATAAATGAATCAAAAATTCCATAAGGGTATATCTCAGGTAGTCATTATTTTGATCTAGCTATTTTATTACTAGTCTCGATCACTACCGAAACACTTGTGGAAGTGGAATAGACATGTTCTTATCAGATCATTTATTGTTCATGGGAGTTTCTAAAACACCATGGGCTATTTTTTATTGGTGATCAGGGATCTCAGGAGGAAATAAAATCGGTTTCTATGATTAATGGTATCTTTGAGTTGTTAGAAACCCTATAATCCATGGGGGTGGGGGTTGTCCATGGGGGTTGGGGCTATCCACCTGGGTGGTGGGGTTGTCTAGGGGGTGGGTGGGGTTGCCCATGGGGGTGGGGGGGTGGGATGTCCAGGGGTAGGGGCATTCAGGGGAGTGGGTGGGGCTGTCCAAGGGGGTACGGGGTTTCTAGGGGTGGGAGGGTTGTCCATGGGGGATGGCATTGTTGTCCAGGGTGTAGGGGTGTCCAAGGGGGTGGGTGGGATGTCCACAGGGGTGGGCAGGCTATCCAAGGGGGTGGGTGAGCTATCCACGGGGGTTGGGAAGGCTGTCCATGGGGATGGGGGTTCTCTTGGGTTGGTGGGGCTGTATAGGGGGGTGGGTGGGGCTATCCAGGGGGTATGGGGTATCCCCGAGCTGAGGGGCTGTCCAGGGGGGTGGGCGGGCTATCCTAGGGGGTTGGAATGGTTGTCCAGGGGGTGGGCAGGGCTGTCTTGGGGGTGGATGGGGCAGTCCAGGGGGTACGAGGTGTCCACGGGGTGGGCATAGAAATCTAGGGGTAAGGGGTGTCCAGGGGGTAGGCAGGCTGTCCACGGAGGTTGGGAGTGTCTAGGGGGTGGGGGCTGTCCATGGGGGTGGGAGCCGTCCATGTGGGTGGGGGTTGTCCATGGGGGTGGTGAGGCTGTCCACGGTGGGAGAGGCAATCCAGGGGCTGGGCGTGCCTTCTATGGGAGTGGGGGCTATCCCCAGGGGGGCTATCCATGGGGGAGTGGGCGCATTGTCCATGGGGGTGGTGGGTCTTTCCAAGGGGGTATGGGGTGTCTGGGGGGTGGAAGGGTTGTCCATGTGGGTGGGGGGGGGGACCTACAGGGGTGGGGGAATTAGTCATATAAATTCATCAATCATGTTTTATTATTTATAGATAAAATAATAAAGATAATGTGACCAACCTAATCACACATATATTCAGGCACAACAAATAAATAAGAATAAAAGGTCAATAATATTGTTAAAAATGTAATAGATCAATCTTTCCATCATCGCCATCACTATCATCACCGTTATCATCAGCCTCACCCTCGTCCACATCGTCATCCTCATCATCTTCACTACCATCCTCAATGACCTCATCCTCACCCTCATAACTTGCATCAGCCTCTTCATCTCCCTCCTCCTCTACCTCGCCCTCCTCCTCTGCCTCGGTCTCCTCCTCACCCTCCTCATCCTCTGGCTTGGACTTCTCCTTTCCATTTTCATGACCTCCACTAGAACTTCCACCTGGTGAACAATATGTAGAATACATAGATGTCATATATTCATCACAAGCTATGCTGGCCTCTGGTGGAAGAGTTGGACGTTAAACTTGTTAGGTTTGGTGTCCTGAGAACCAATGGTTTTTTCATAGATTACATGAATGTACACTTATTATATATTGTTCATTGTTCTGCATGACTATTATATAATATTTTCCTGGAATATTTTTTTCTTTGATAAGGTCATGGAAGATACCTGCTCTGATGAGAACCTTGAAATGCAATAAAAAAATTCTTAAATAATGTTCTACGGTTGGATGCGAAACTATAATAAGACACATAGTATACAAACTATCATGTGTGAGTACTCTTAAGATGATGAGACTCTCTCTCGTGGATTTCACACTTGGTAATATCCAAGATGGGAGATTATGATAACAGACCTTCCAGTAGTAATTCCGCATGTTTTGGTGTCATCGGACATTGGTATCTATGAGCGTGTGTAATGGTCCGTAGACTATAAAATTATAACAAACTCATTTCATGATTCGCAAACTTATATTTACACACGCAAACCATCAGGAATATAGTTGGAGGGAAGTAGGGTACATTTGGTGCATCACTAATGACATGTTGTTGATGGATATGTTGAGGAATGATTTGTCCCATACATATTTATGGATGTAGATATCTTGGGCCCTTTGATTTAAATAGAACTGCACCAAAATTCCATGTCCATGGTGTAATGATGAGTTTATTTTAGGAAGTCAAAGAATGAAAGATCAAGCATATAGGTTTATGACACTACCATGAAACCGGCTTGATGAGATATTGAGACAAAGGGATTAATTACATGATAAGAGTTGGTATGAGGCGACATGTCAATATGGCCTCAACATCTTTCTCTAGGGTGCCTTGACCCGTTTCTAGACAGTAATCTTGGACATTAGGCACGCCCACCTAATGCCAATGAGAAAGAGGCCTAGAGAGTCACACAATAAGTGTATTCAAGTATATCATGTAAAATAAAGATTATTCTCATAGGTGGTTTAATAATTATTCAAGGAAGCCTAAATCATTTTAATGTTGGAGGAAGAATAAAATGAAAACATGTACACATCGTGTATTAATAATTACACGCCGTGTAGTTTTTATTTTGAAAACATTTACATGACGTTTATTAATGATTACATACCATGTAGTTTTCATTTTGGAACGGAAATGAAAGATGAAAAACAAGATATAAATTTTGTGTACATTGAATGTACACACCATGTAGTTTTCAATGAAAAAAAAGTACACGACCTGTATTAATGATTAAATGTCGTGTAGTATATCCAGTCGGGATTTTGAGGATATATTATTGTTTTATTAAAGGATATTTATTATAATCATCATGGGTGCACGTCAACGAAATAATTATTCGACATGGAGTTTTCAATAAGAGTTAATGGAATAAATAAAATGCGCAACGCGTTTATTTATTGTCATTACTCTATAACCTCAAACCCAACTATAAATATCCTCAAAACCCCAACTCTTTTCCCACGAATCGTTGTGCTCAAAAATTATAGAGAATTATATGAAGACTGAAAGAACACCATCCTCCAAGAACGCTCTAAAGACTGAGAGAGATCCACCACTATCGGATCAAGGCGATCTAAGGCGGACAACACCAACAAAGGCTTCTCTACGCTAGCACTCAGATATTCCTTTAGCGATGTCCAGAGATATGTGGTGTATGTGTGGATAACCACTATAGGAATTCTACACCTAGATTCTATGATGAAATGACAAATCACATCAGAACATGATCAAAAATATAAATGAAGAAAGAAGGCCATAAAAGGTACTTCTTGTTAACTAATTAAATTAATAATAATCAACCTGTGATGATCTTTCCTTTGTGGTCCCAGTACTATTCTTCTTCTTTGTATATTTATGTTATTCGATCTTTGGAGTCTGGAATTTATCAACGTGTTGATCCTGGATTGATCATTGTTAATGAAAAAAATGTGAAGTGGGCATATCCAACCACGAACTTCCATTTCACCTGGGACCTTCAATTGGTATCATAGGGAGTCACAACATTGATTATAGTTATTTAATTTTTGTTGATAATTTCCGCATTAATATTTGATTCAATTAAAGATAAATCACTCTATAATACTGAATTAAATAGATATGTTCTTCCTGCTACATTTCTCGATTCACATCACAAAAACAACATTTTAATTTAATTTCTATTAAATTAAAAATGATGAACTCATCCGGAGGAGCCGCTCATTATGTCTGTACACCACAATAATACACGGCATGAAGTGAAAACTACAAGACTTGTACTTAGGTTCAACTAACCATTACTAGTCCACCATACCATGCCATATGAATTGAGTATACCTGAGTTTAATTAGACCATGTTGACCAGAATTGAGTGGCACATGGAAACTGGCATACAATGAATGTATGTTGAAACAACACATCGTGTAGTCCGATCCGGCACAGGTGAAACCATGTACACAGGATTTACAGGTCGGGAACCACATAACCAGAAAGTACATTCCATGTTAGATTAATCTACATGCCGTGTACTCCAAAATTTCCAAAGTACAGAAAACATGACAAAGCCCTGGTTTGTACTTTGGATAAATGGAAAAAAAATACACGACGTCTAATATATCCTACATTTTTTGTACTTTCTAGAAAAAGAATTTCACCAGGTATCTTCTAAAGTACAAAGACCCGTTCATGGAATATGGAAAACAAGAATCTCACGGAAATTTAGAAAGGAATTTATGATAAACAATTAATCAATTTTATGATCATAATTCATTGAATTCAAGTGTGACATATATTAAATAAGATAACGATTAAAATAATTTGAATTATTAATATGCGTAAATGTCATTTCAGGCAGTGGATGATCATGAGAAAGACCAAAGACCATGTGTATGTGTGTATGGATTCATTAAAATTTGATTAATTTATATTTGTTGGCCTACAAGCCTTCATATAATAAAATGTAGGGCATGCGTTCCCATGGTTTCTTTAATGTAAACCCCATGAAATGGAGGACCTCCCAAGCTAGTGGAGATGGTTCAAAATCCGAAGCTGAGGTGAAACCAACCCAAGAGGATGCAATGATGGATAGGTGGGAGATGCAAAACATAACCAGTAGTTCAAGGTGTTTTCCCCTAGGTCAAGGTTATCTTATCAAACTGCTACATAATCTAACCAATATAAGCTCAAGATCATGACATATTATTTCATTTCTATCTGATAGCATGGTTTACTTATTTTGAATGTGTTGTCAAAATTCACATAATTAAAGAAATAAACAAACATGCCAACATGGAATAAAATAAAAACCGGACTATGAGTAAACATTATCAGAACATGGTTAATCACTTAAGCAAGAATCACTTAATATTAACAAGATTGTGATAATTGAATACTATGAAGAAAGAATAAAATCCCTTAAATACCTTATTATTTCATACCAAGCCTTCTGTTATATGAATAAAGGAAAGAATCAACAAAAGTATGTGTCTGAACAACCCTTGTTGGGACACTTACTTTTATAATGGAATCTCTAATTAATGTTTCGGGATGAGTAAAACATTTTACATCAAGAGGAGTATCCCTTGATAGACTAGTTGTAAAATAGATTCAAGTGTTGAGAAAATCCAAGTCAGGATTTCATGATTGGGGAGTCCTCTCAATAGATCCAGAAACTATAAGATCTTAGTTGGAAAAGACCTGCCTACCTAAATACATTCTAATATCTTGACCAACCCTTATTAGGGTTATTTTAAGGGGAATATGGATCCTTTCCACTAGAATGTCAAAGAAACTATAAATTCTGAGTTCAATGGTGAGGGCTATTTGTAAATGATAAAATAGTGAGAGACATAATAAAATTTATTATTTATCATAAAATGTATTCCAAATAGTGGTGATAAATCTACTCTTTTAATTTGTAGAAGACATATGAAAAATACGTCAACCACATTTTCTCTATGATCAATTCTAGATAATGTCATTATCCTCACTGGTAGTAACTTTCAAGAATGGTTTAGGTGCCTTTGGGTTATCCTATACCTTGAATGAAAGCTTTATGTGCTGGAGTCCTCACTTCTCGATTCTCCTTCCCAAGGGGCGAGTGATAAAAATATATTGGTCTTTGATCAACATTTGAATGTTGCACTTGAAATTAAATTTTTTTACGTTTTCATTAATGTCAAGTGAGGTTACGATGTCTCATGAAGAAATGAGTGCCTATAGCATGCTCGAGCACCTCCATGTTTTATACCAGGAGAGAGAAAGATAGAAAATTTTTGAGATCTCTAAGGCTCTATTTTAGAGCAAGCATAGAGAGGGTACCCCACCTGGGACTAATGTAGTCACACTCATTGGATACATTCATTGCTTGGATGTTCTAGGGATTAAACTCCATAAATAACTGGGTACCGATCTCATTCTTGCATCACTACCAAAGAGCATCTCAAAAATTATTGTAAATATCAACATGGACAACATTGAGAAGTATCTATCTGATCTTCGTATCCTCATTCACCAAGTGGAAAATGATATGTAGCATTAAAAGCATTCTGTCCTTTTGGTGATTAAAAGGAATGAGAAGGCAATGAGATTTAATCCCAAATATTCTTCAAGGCCTTCCACAAAAAGGAAGATCAAAGGGGAGGAAAGAGAACAGGAGGCTATTTGTTTCACATGTGGCAAGAAGGGACACTAGAAGAAAAACTGCACCCAGCCAAGGAAGCAACGGGAAGCTTCAGGTGCGTTTATTATTGAATGCAATCTATCTATTTATAACAATTGGGTATTAGATACCGCTTTTGGTGCTCACATCTATATCCAAATATAGGTACCAAGTAGAATCAATAAAAATTTTCAAGGGGAGGTAGATCTACAAGTAGCAAACATAGCCAAACTTGATGATGTAGCTGCCAGGGACTACCACCTCACATTTCCAACTCGAATGATATTTGTGTTAAAGGGCGGTTATTATGTGCCTTTTGTTAATAAAGACATTATTTCAGTATCCAGATTTGATACTGATGGATTCATCTTCATGTTTGGAAATTAATGTTGTTACTTTTATAAAGATATATTTTTTTGGGTAGGGCACATTTATATAACAGATTTTATGTGTTAGACTACACAAACCATGTAATGGAAACCGATTACAATGTTAATTCACATGACTCATTCCACACCCAACTTTTGAATCACGATCTAGGTTATGTTAATGAGAAATTTTTGAAAAAATTACATCAATATGGGTATTTAGATTCTTTTGAACTAAAACCACTTGGTGTATGTCATGCATTTCTAAAAAGAAAAATGACCAAAGACCCATTTAACGGGAAAGGTGAAAGGCATAAAGAGCTTCTAGAATTAGTTCACACATATGTATGTGGACCATTTCTTGTTGAAGAATGGGGTGGGTTATTATACTTCATAAACTTTACTAATGATTTTAGTATATATCTATATATTTACTTAATGAGGTATAAGTCCGATTATTTAGATAGGTTCAATGAATAAAAGAATGAAGTTGAGAACCATATTTGTAAGAATATTAAGAAAATATATTTAGATAGAGGAGGAGAATATCTTAATCAAAATATCATTTATTTCTTATGGGTGTTTGGGATTCTATCCCAACTAACTTCTCCTTACATGCTTCAGTAGAATGGTGTAAGTGAAAGGAGGAACCACACTCTGTTGGTCATTGTGAGATCAATAATGGATCAAGCGAGTCTTCCATTATCCTTTTGAGGATATGCATTACAAACAACATCACACATACTAAACCAAGTACGAAATAAATTGATAAATGGTATTCCATATGAGTTATAGAGTGGATGCAAAGCCATTTATTCAAATTCACATTTTTGGGGCAGCGAAGCATTTGTAATGCCGCTTCAACTAACAATATGGCGCCCCGAGGAACAATGTGTACCTTTATAGGATATCCCAAAGAAACAAGGGGATATTACCTATACAACTCCTTGGATAAAGAAGTTACAGTGGCAAGACACGCCATATTTATTGAGAGGGATTCAATCTCCAAAAGTGATACTGGGAGCGAGATAGACTAAGATGAAGACAAGGATCAATATATACAAGAGTTGGTATAAGAACAGATTCCACAAAGCCTCGTGGAAGAACAATCTGTTCAAGAAACACAAGAACATCATAGGAGTACGAGATAGGTGAGAGAACCAAAACGATATGGTTTTCTTGTCACCAAGGATGGTGACTCATTATTTTTTTGATAATGATGATCCACTTACCTACAAGGAAGGAGTAGAAGGCATAGATATTGCCAAGTGGAAAGAATCCAGGAATTCTGAAATGGATTTCATGTACCAAAACCATGTATGGAGTTTGGTAGATCCTTGTATTGATGTAAATATTATTGGTAATAAATGGGTATTCAAGAAAAAACTGGACATGGAGGGGAAATTCAGAACCTACAAGGCATGACTTTTTGTAAAAGGTTTTAAACAGCATGATGGAATTGACTATGATGAAACTATTTTACCGGTTGCAATGCTGAAATCCATCAGAATCTTTTTGGCCATTATCACTTACTAGGACTATGAAATTTGGAAAATGGATGTCAAAACAACATTCCTTAAAGGGAACATGAGAAAGATGTCTATATGACACAACCTGAAGGTTTTTTGAGTCTAAAGGATGCCAACAAGGTATTCAGGTTGCAGAAATACATTTATGGATTAAAAAAAGCATCAAGGAAATGGAAAATTCTTTTTGATGAAGTCGTTACAGAATTTGTATTTATTAAGAAATAATGTGATCCTTGTGTCTACAAAAGGTTTAGTGGAAGTGCAGTCATTTTACAAATAGTATATGCGGATGAAATATTACTAATTGGAAACAAAGTACATGTCTTACAGTTAGTTAAGGCATGGATGGATAAATGCTTCTCTATGAATGACTTGGGCGAGGAAGCATATATTTTTGGGATCAAGATCCATTGTGATAGATCTATGAGAATGTTGGGCATAAGTCAAAGTACATACATTGACAATGTACTGAAGAGATTCAGTATGGAATAGTCCAAGAGGGGATTGTTGATAGTGTCACATGGAATTCGTCTTTCCAAGAAAATGTTTCCTTAGACACATTATGAATGAGATAAAATAGAAAGGATCCCTTACGCATATGTTATTAGGCCAGTCATGTATGATATGCTATATGAAAGGCTAGATGTTTCTTGTGCATTAAGTATGGTAGGTAGATATCAACAGATCCAGGAGACCACCATTGGATGACAATCATGAATATCTATAATATCTGAGGCGTACTAAGGATGCGTTCCTAGTTTAATAAGGAGATGAGGAACTTGTCATCAGAGGACATGTAAATGATAGTTTCCAGACTAATCAAGATTACATGAAGTCACAGACTGGATACATATTCAGTTTGAATGGTGGTGCAGTGACCTAGAAGAGCTCAAAGAAAGGTGTGGTCTCAGATTGTACAGCAGAGTCTGTGTATATCACAGCTTCTAAGGCAGCTAAAGAAGCAGTATGGATGTGAAGCTTCGTCCAAGAGTTAGATGTAGTAGCTACTAGTAAAGACCAAATCACACTCTATTGTGATAATACAACAGTGGTGGCACTTGAAAAAGAGCCAAGGTCACATCAGTGGAAAAAGTACATACTTCATAAGTATCATCGGTTGAGGGATTTTTCTCAGAGAGGTGAAGTTTCATTGAGAAGTATTTACATGGAAGACAACATGGTGGACCCCTTGACTAATGATTTGACTCAGCAGAAACATGATCATCATGTGAGGTCTATCAGACTAAAAGTATTAAGAAATTTTCTCTAGTCCAAGTGGAAGTTTGTTAGGGTTCGTGTCCTGATAATGAACTATTTTTACTTTGATTACATGAATTTAAACTTATTATATATTGTTCATTGTACTTTCTAACAATAATGTAATAATTTCCTGGAATATTTGTTGCATTTATAAGGTCATGGTAGATCCCTGCTATGATGATAACCTTGAAATGATATAAAAATATTCTTAAATAATCTTCTATGGTTGGATGACATACTATGATAGGACACACAGTATGCAGATTGTCATGTTCAAGTATTCATAAGAAGATGAGACTCTCTCTCATGGAGTTTACACATGGTAATTTCTATAATGGGAGATTATAAGAACAGACCCGCCAATATTCATTCCGCATGTTTAGGTGTCATAGGACATTGATATATATGAGTTCTTGTAGTGGGCCTGAGACTATAATATTATCATCAACTCATTTCATGACTCACATACATAGATTTACTGATGAAAACCATCATGAAGAGAGTTGGCGGGAAGTAGGGTATTTTGGCTGCATCATGAAGTTCATGCTGTTAATGGATAAGTTGAGGAAGGATTTTCCCTAACATATTTATGGAAGTAGATATCTCGGGCCCTTTGATTAAAATACAAATGTCACCCATATTCCATGTCCATGGTGTAACAGTGAGTTTATTTGTGGAAGTCAAAAATTGATAGATCAAACATATATGTTTATGACACTTCCATAAAACCTTCTTTATGAGGTATATAGACAAGGGTGCTATATTAAATGGTATGAATTCGTATATCTTTACACATAAATGATGCGTTAACGTCTTTCTCTTGGGTTCCTTGACTCGTTGCTAGACTATAATCTTGGACTTTAAGCAATCCCACAAAATGCCAATGAGAAAGGGGCCTAGAGGGTCACACACTAAGTTTATTCAAGTATCTCAAGTAGAATAAAGATTATTACTATAAAGGGGTTAATAATTATTCAAGGAATCCAAAATCGTTTTAATGTTAGAGGAAGAATAAAATGAAAACAAGTACACACCGTGTATTAATTATTTCACGTCGTGTAGTTTTTATTTTGAAAACAAGTACATGAAATATATTAATGATTACACACCATGTAGCTTTTATTTTGGCAAGATAATGGGATATTAAAAACAAGATATACATTTTGTGTACATTGAATGTACACGCCGTGTACTTTTCAATGAAAAAAAAGTACATGCAGCATATAAATGATTACATGCCGTGTAGTTTTTCCAATCAGGATTTTGAGGATATAATATTGTTTTATTAAATGATATTTATTATAATCTGTTTGGGTTCATGTCAAGGAATTAAATATTCGACATGGGTTTTTCAATAAGAGTTAATGAAATAAATAAAATGTGAAACCCATTTATTTATTGTCATAACTCTATAACCTCAAACCCGATTATAAATATCATCACAACCCCAACTCATTTCCCAAGAATTGTTGTGCTGAACAATTCTAGATAATTCTCTCAATACCAAAATAATTCCATCCCCCAAGAATGATATCAAGACAGAGAGAGATCCACCTCCATCGAATCAAGGTGATCTAAGGCAGACAACACAAGCAAAGGCTTCTCCACACTAGCACCCGGAGATTACTTTGCTGACGTTTAGAGATACGTGTGGCATGTGTGGATCACTACTAGAGGAAGTCTACACCTGGATTCTGTGACGCAAAAATGAATCACATTATAATGTGATCAGAAATATCAACAAAGAAATAATACCATAAAAGGTACTTCTTGTTAATTAATTTAATTAATTATAATCAAATTGTGCTGATATTTCCTTTGTGGATCCGACAATATTATTATTCTTTGCCTATTTATGTGATTCTATCTATGGAGTATGGAGTATATTGTTGTATTGATCTAGGATTGATCATTTCTAATGACAAAAATACAAGTGGGCACATCCACCCACCGGCTTTCGCTATGCCCGTGACCTTCAAAACTTCCATCAGTTTCATAAATGTAGTGTTTTCCCTAGTAGACTATTCTGTCATCACTATGACCCTTTTTTCATCATGTTATGCCTATGCGTTAACCTACTGGGACTCAGTGGCACTATAACTTGTACCTTAGGAGGGCCAATACCTCTTCGAAACTATACTCTTCCCATGTAGGCAGCATACTCTACTAGGGTGGTCATCTCCCAGCACCTGATGTAAGTCATCATTTGGACCAAAATTGTCAGGTTCCTAGGAATCAAGGGCCCCTAAAGCAGCCTATTAAAAATATCAATTGATTATTATGTTAAAAAATAGATATTAAAATTTTAAATCTACAATATAAAACTTACAATCTGCTACTGAGTCGGTTCATTAACCGCACTTCCATCTTTCTTTCTTCTACTCGAGAAAAATTGTTTTTCTTGAGGAACATGTCCTTCTATATTCAATTTATTCCTCTACAATGACATTGAAAGTATGAAACCATAACTAAAAATTGGATACCAATAATTAATTTCATAACTAAAATTAGATAACAACTTTATAAATTGAATAAATTATGAAGGTATGAATAGAAAGTGCAATTTCTATTGAAAAAATATAAACTGCCATAACAACTACCTCTCATGATCTGGCGTCATACTACGTCCCAATGTGTGGACGTATTTTTTAACATAAATATTTTTTTTATTTCTTCTAGATAAATCCTTTATAAAATTCATTAATATGTTTTAAGGAAAAACATGAAATTTTTTATTTAAATACCGCTAATATGATTAATACATTAAATTGCCTAGTTGTCCAATTAGTAATCATCTATTGGTAATGTTCTAACAACCAATCATCCACAATAGGGACTGACTATAACTTTGTTCCTACACTAGCATGTCACCCAACGTACAGATCATTCTTATAAACTCTCCATATCTCACATAAATCCTTTAGATGTGCTGGTCATGCACCCTCACCATCGTGGAAATTAACCGGTAGATGACAACAAAATATTAATTCATATAAATACAAAAAATAATATATAGCATTAAATAAAATAGATTTTTTTACCCATATATCTTCCCAAGAGATATCCTTGACTTCATTTGGCAGGTGTCTCCATGAGAACAGTTTTATAGGAATGACGTCGGAGTATTTGGAAAGCATCGCCAAAAAAACTCTGACATTGTTGCCCTGATTTTTCAATCATTTGACTATCTTCATTGTATTCCACCATAAACTACATGGGACAGTTCTACACTACACACATGCATATACACCCTCACCCCAGCCTTCTATTAGTAGATGTATCTATTATGAAATAAATAAAAATATTTTATCAATACAGGTTTTAATGAAAATAAATAAAGGTGTAAAAAAATGTTGGGTTCTATAAGAATACATATGGTAGTCTGATCAATGGGTGTTGTAGGATCTCCAGAAAATGAAGGAACAACCTGTATCGATGGAGTGGGTCCAAATGTATTCTCCGTAGGGACAGACTCTGGTGGAAAATGAGTCGAAGAAGATGGAGTATAATAACCCAGAGATAAGGAACCAGAAGTAAAAAAAATTCAGGGATGGCTGGCCGAATGGTGGATGGGGAATCTGCCAAATGTTTTTTCAAGAAAGACTTGGATAGCTTCTTATCACAATGATCTCTAAAAAAATGGTACAACCGAATAACATCCACCATTATATTATTGGAAAAATAGATGACTAATTGTTATTGGAATCAACTCGTGCTGAAGGATGTGATAAATCATGATCCTTTAATGATTTTAACTTCAACTCTCTTCTGTTGACCCATTTGGATATGTTTCTTGAATAGCCGTCAAGAACTATAATAGTCTCTAGTACATCCAAAAATTTCTTTTTTTTCTATAGGTGTCATCACATAAGAAGCAATGACACTTTCCATTTATTTCCACTGATATGCACATGATGCAATTCTGGTCTGATACCCCAACCCACCACATCATGCTAAGACCATAAAACATAATTGGTATTTCCCTTAAAATATAGAAGAATTGAAAGGAAAATTTTACATACATTTTTTTCAATTTTCATTACGACTAATAAGTTACGTAACAAATTGGTTGACCAATAAGGAAAATCAAAGAAGATACTTCTCCTCTTCCTATAGTAACACGTTTCAGTGGAAACATTATTTATCTTTCCAGATTTCATTTTACCCTTTCCAAATGAAAAATTGAAATCTTTTAATTTATTAATCACAATAGTTCTAGACATACGCTGAGGTGTATCATCGGTCTCCATGGTATTGTCAAATCTGTGATGATTATTTTCATTTGGATGGTCCAATGGAAAGAATGGTCGATGTCCCATAAAATTGAAACTACAATTATGTTTTAGTCTTCGAGATCTTTTATTATGCATAAAAATAGGACATTATAGTTTTCCTTTTGTGCTTCTTCCTGACATCATTGCATAAGTATGAAAATCATTGATCATCCACATAAGTGCATCACACATATTAAGTCTTTTGAACATGAATCGTATGTGGAGACACCCACATCCCAGAGAATTTTCAACTCATTTACAAAAGGATTAATGTATACATCTATATCATTGTCAGGATCAAAAGGGCCAAATATCAGTATACTCATGAAAGTGAATAGATTTTTCATACACAGCCAGGGGGGAAGATTATAAATGTGTATAAAAACTGTCCATGTGTTGTGCGACGTATGCATCTTCCCCAAATGGATTAAAACTATCACATGAAAGACCCAACCTCACATTACACATGTCAGCTGAAAAATCAGGATATCGAGCATCCAATCACTACCATGAAAATCCATGTGTAGGGTTAACCAACTCATCATTAGTCTTATTTATCTTAGTAACATGCCATCGCATTTTTATTGATATTTCATTAGACATAAAAAGAGTCTGGATTATGGCGATCAATGTAAAGTGACACATTACATTCTTTGGAACATTGGATGGTGTTCCATTAGCTTTTTTCTTCAAATGGGATTTTCCATATTTTATACAATCATTTCTTTCAGCATTTTCCTCCCAGAATAAAGTGCAATTTTTTTTGGAAAGCATGAATTTTTTTTTCTTGAAAATCCAAGTTCCTCAATAAACTTTCATGATATATAGTGGTTTAAGGGAATATCTGCATCATCTAGAAGTAATTCCATTGAGAAGGTAAGAATGTAATTGATGGTTGTATTAGAAATCTCATACATAGTTATCCTATGAAACAATTGGATTAAAAATTCTAGCCTTTTAATTTTACATCATTGTCAATATACTGAATTCGTGGTAACATCATTCAGTTTTTTCACCATGACAACATCATCATTTTCATTAGACACATCATGTGGGCTCATATTGTAATCTTCTTGGGTCGGAATCCTTTCTTTTCATGGTGATGAATAAATGGAAATCAGTCATATAACAAATTCTCTAATCTAGTCCTCTCATTTGTATCATCAACAATTTGAGATTTCATTTCCTCCCCATGGTGATATCAAACAGATTAGTTTCTATGAAAACTATATTTGGTTATGTAGTAGATGACTTCTTCACGGATCAACCATGGTCTCCCAATACCATTGTAATAGGGGTAGTCTATGTTACCACTATTTAAAGCATTGTGAAATGAAAAATCTAAAAATATCTCCAAATTGTTTTTAAAATCTCTTGAGATCTGATTGGTTTCATACATCCAAATTCTATAAAATCTTTAAATAAAATTTTATAAGTCATTTAGTCTTAAGAAATTCAATAAGATTGATGTTTCATCAAAAATATATTAATGAAAATGAAAATTGTTCACTTTTGATGAAATCATAACTGAAAAACTACTTTATATGAGAATCATAATATAAAAGACAGTAAAATACTACATTTATAACAAAATATCTTTGAATAACTATACATGAGTGTAATAGATCATGAACACTTGTGCAAGATAATTTTCCATGGGGTATGGGTGTCTAAGGGGGTGGGCGGGGTGTCCTGGGGGATGGGGGTGTCTGGGGGTTGGTGGGTGAGTGTCCAGGGGGTGGGCAGGCTGTCCACAGGGGTGGGGATTTCTAGCGGTACAGGGTATCCATGGGGTGTGCACGCTGTCCACGGGGGTGTTGTGGCTATTCAGGGGGTCAGGGGTGTCCCGGGGGTAGGGGGCTTTCAATGGGTGGGGATGTCTAGGGTGTAAGAGGTGTCTAGGGGGTGGTGGGTTTGTCCATGGGGTTACAGGGTGGGTGGGTAGGCTATCCATGGGGGTGGCAGAGCTGTCTAGGGGGTTGGGGGTCCATGTGGGTGGGTTGGCTATCCACGGGGGAGGTAGGGCTGTCTAGGGGGGGGGGGGGTTGGGTTGTCCCTGGGGTTGGTTGGTTGTCTAGGGGATGGCGGGATATCTAAGGGGTACGGGGTGGGCAGGAGGGTTGTCAATGTGGAGACCCAAAGCTTGACATACATGGACATTACATTACTTTTGTGGAATACATAATACATATCAAAAACGAACACTCAAGGATCATAATAGTTTAGTGTCTTTGGAAATATGGAATATAATCTTCTAATCTTAGTGAAAGATCATCAACATCTCCCATAAAGATATTCCCCTTTGTTTTTCTTACCTAAAACTTTTCTTTATATCCTGGGGAAAAGAAAACATATAAAGGGTGAGCTCAAATACTCCGTAAGGGTATGCATGGAGAGAATAAATCAAACCATATACATTTGACCTTAAAAACATGAACATAATGTTTAAACATCAAAATCTTGGGCAATGGCATAAAACATAGTAGTAAATAAGGCATAGATACCTCAATCATGATAAAATAGCATGGGATTAAAACATATAATTGTGTAAACCAATTAAGAACATGATATGATTTCCATAGTAGCCAAGACATTGCTACCAAAACCATCTTAGTGGAAAAAGTCCCTTTCTAAATCGAGTTCAATCCTCATTCCAGTACAGTAACACTGAAAAAAATTAACTTACCATTCCAGCCATGTATATCACTTGAGATATAAATATTTACCCAATGCATTAGAGGAAGATATAGGTCCCACCAATCTCATAATGAAATCATTCTTACTTGGGCCACAAAATATACTTAAAACATTCATCATAACCCAAAGAATAAAATGGGTTTTCTAAAAATCATCCCATCATCACATAATCCATATAAAACAAATGGATATTTCATCATAAGAAAATTGAAACCTTGTAAATCATAGATATATTATACATGAAACATACACATATGAAATATTGTCATCTTGGATGGAAAATGGTTTTGATAAAACAATTGAAATGAATTCTTGAGGAAAATATACTTTATTCTACAAAATCGTTTCCTTTTTACAAAATTCCATGAATTTATAAATGAAATGGATTTATTGAAAATAACCTTGAAATTTTGTAGAGTATACATCATGAAAATAAAGCGTTATAAACCCGTAAAAATCCGTTCATTCTGTATAAGTTAAAAAACATTCTTCTCGTACTTTTGCCGGAAAAGTCAAAAAGTACCTCGTATGGTAACGAAAAGAATGATTCCTTACATACCATGTAGTAAAAGTCAATAAAATACTTCAAAAGGAATTTAAACATACATGAAACCATTTTTAGAAAACAGGGACATGGATGATAAATATAACCCCAGTTAATACTTACGAATAGACAATCTCAGATAAAAACGAGATTGGAAAATTTATACCTTACCTTAGGTCCGATATGATTCGTACGTATCCGAACCTCCTGTATAATGATTTAAATAATGTCATTGACTTATTATAGAATCATATTCATTTTTAAGATACCATATATGGTTCACTTATGACATTATATTTCCCGTTCTTTTGTAAATTCCTTGTTAAAGAAGCCTTTTGGGTAAAATAGTTTCATTTATCATCCGTGTTTGGACTTGTAATTAATAATATGATTACATAGATCATGATTACTTAATTCCATAATATAAAACATGATTTATTTATAATAAATATTCATAATATACATATATATAATAGATCAGGAAATACACAGTTCATGGAGACGGTAGGCACTACGGATGCATTAACGTTGTTTTTCTTTTCCTTATTGGATTGAATGGAATTAAGTAGATGACATACATATATATATATATAAATACAGTACCATTATTATGTCATATATTTCATTATTATTCATTAAATATAATTTATAATCATTCATGAATGGTTAACATGGAGAATGAATCTCATCGCGTCGTGGAGACAGTAGTTCGTACGTACGCACGACCGATGATATCATTCCCATGATCGTGGAATTTTATTTAAGTATATGTATAATATTTCATAATCAATATATATTTAAAATAATCATAAATTGTTATTTATTTACACCATTATACCCATTCATGAAAGGTGGTGGTCGAAAACAGATTACACAACGGCGTGGAGACCGTATTCCGTACGTACGCACACATGGTGATTTCGTTTTATATAGGCTTGATAGAAGGTGAAATAGGGTTGTTTAATATTTATAATAACATATAAGTATATAATTAATACTAATTTTATTACTTTATAATGAAACAACTAAAGAAGAGGAAGTAGAAGAAGAAACAAACTTGAAAGAGTCGGTAGAAGAGATTACCTCTTCCTCGACGCACCTCCTTTAATCTTCTTCTTAGGGTCCTAGATTTGGTCTTTTAAGAAGAAAATATCCTCTATGATATAACTAGATAGGATTATAAGAGTAATTGGCAGGGTTTGTCTGTGATTCCAGGCTCAAAAGGGTGTGAAGTGAAGAGGGAAGGGGTGCCCTTTTTATAAGGGAGGAGAGGGGCACCTTCGAAAAAACATAAAATATTATTTTATAATAAAGTCATATTCGGTTTATAATAGCTCTAAATTGATTTATTTAGAATAAAAAGTGAATATGGGTAGAAATACGCTCAAAAATAGATTTTAGAAATGTTTATGTTACTATTTTAAGCTTATCATTTAGATTTAACACAAAGTTAAATAGTTTAACTTTTATCGTGTCTTGTTGTTTTCTTACACTATATGGTTAATAAAATTACTATAATGAGCCAAAAGAACCCCAAGTGGTTAATTATTAATATATATTTCATTATATAAGTCATTTGGCCGAACCATATATTTTTAGGAATAAAATAACATTTAATAATATAATATTTTTTTAAAAAACTATTTTATGTCAATTTTGACACTATTTGGTAATTGATTTTTATGAAACTTATAACAGCATGATTAGTTCAAAAAAAAGTTACTTAAATCATTAATAACATATCATATTAACCTAATAAATTACTCTAATTCATAAACAGTCTCAAATTACATTTATTTGGGTTTTTATAATATCAATTATGTTAATATTTCATTAATAAGGTAATTACTATATCATCATTGTGTCATAAATAAATTAAATTATATAAAGTATAATAATTAAAAATAAAATACCATTATGTAGGAAATTTTTTTATCATTCTAATTAATATTTATAATCTAATTTATCTTATTTATAACCCTATATTAAAAATGTTTTACTTATTAATCTTCGATTTTAACTATTTTAACTCTTCTTTGAATAAAATAATATTAAATGTCCTAATCTAATCCAAGCAGACATAATTGGTCATATATTATTCCTAAGGTTGTTTTTTTGTCGAATTAATCTTATCCAATAGAATTAGGACATGTGTTAGGGTAATAATAAAACCATTTTTACCGTTAATTACCCTATTTACTTTTAACCGTGGTAAATAAAAGTAAAAAAGTTACTATTCACCAAAAATTATTTTTATTTTATTGAACCACATCTTACCTCTTGATATTAACGGTTTCTCTCGGATTTTTGAAATTCCAATCCCAGAAGTGGTAAAATTAAGTTTTATGTAAATTTTCAAACTGTCATAGGAGGTGGGTAAAAGAAGGTGAAAAGTTCAATAAAATTTATATATATATAAAATTATTATAAAATGATTCCAATGAATTACATTGAACTTATATAGGTATTATGTATCAATTTTGACCTAAAATAAATTTAAATAAAATAAATTATTATTTAAATAATAATTCGGTTTCTAAATAGTAACCCAGTGTTTTCACAATTCATAAAAAATTGAATGTTTTCAGAAAAATACCAAAAATTCATCCTAGGCTAATTTCGATATTCCAAATCCCAAAATGAAGTTCATTTTTTATGATAAAATTAATAAAATTTAAAAAAGTGGGTATTACTATTCATAATGGCTAGTTTATATAATATTTTAATAACATATCGTTGTTTAGTGAAACTCGGTACTGCGTACAACACACGCTATCATGGAAGGTCGCGATTTCGTGTAAAGGAAGCCAAGTCAGGGTTGCGTGTATTACAAGATTCTTGTGTTGTTTTGTATAATATAATCCAACTGTATTTCATTTATACATTGAATATTTATATATCTATATACTCAATGTTGCATAGAATAACTTCTATCAAACGAACTTGAAATTCTGTGTAACACGAGCCAAGAATAGTGTTGCGTATACGGCGTTGCGTATAGAATAAGATAATTTTGGTGTCGCGTACAAAATAAGATATCAATGAAATTAAAAAGAATAATTCGCATAAAATCTCAGGTTTTTACATTCTACCCCCCTTAAAATTATTTTCTCCCTCGAATTTTGTCGGGGTTATAAATGGTTTACTACTTGAAGGTTTCATTCATAGAAACCCACATCGTAAAAAGGAATACCAAAACATAAATTTAAAAAACTAAAGTATGAAATGTAATGGTTACCCAAATTAACTCATCACTAGGATTCCACATAGGAAAACTGGGTGAAGATATGGATATGGAAGTGAATTATAACCATCAACTTCTGATGAAGAGTGGTAGAGGACATGGCTATGAAAAATCCAAAAATCACAAAGCCGTAAATTTGTGATGATCTAAGGAACCAACTAATTCATTAGATATAAGGGCACTAGGACAATATTATTGGGTTTCAAGATCATTTCCCTAATGTTGGAGAAATTGGAAATAGAAAAAATGCTTTCTTGATTTTGGTACAATCTCACTGTTTTTTGTGCCTTTAAGAATTTCAACTTCATCTCTTAAAGAAATGCTGTTGAATTTGTCTTCCATGAAGTGTTAGTATATCATGCAATAGAATGATAGGTCATTCCATTTGTCTCAAACATATGTTTATCAATAGTTATATACATAAGTCCATCGATGGTGAGATTAATCGTATATGGCTAAAAAAAAATGGACTTATACATCATCTATCATAGCGCTTAATAAAATAAAACTAGTTTCTACTAACCAAGGACTTCCTGTAGGCCAGTGGTAGGAAATAAAGGCTTGTCGCACTTCATTTGTGGGTTCAATTCCCGCAACCTTGTCCGACGCGATGGGTAGTCGCCCGTCCTACGGGTGTCCTTTTTCTAAAACAATACTATTATAAAATGTTCTAGCCTTAAAAAATTCTATCTGATGTCCAATATAATCCATTCAAATCTTTAGGCTTATCCAAAATACATCTGTTCAATCTCATAGTAGAAATAAAACAACTAGTTAAAAGGTCACATAACAAGCATGTGAATACCATCATTTATCCCCCATATATCATAAGATATATCTTGTTGGTCACATTCCAGACATGTGAATACCTTAATCATGTATTCTTTTGAAACCTGAATTACCATAGAACCTTAGTGAAAACATGAGTGCTATCAAAAGTTAAATCTTTACACATACCAAAATCCCAAAAATTATATATACTCAAAACATGATATCACTTTGTCTGTATATCAGTCACGAGCTCATGAATACTATCAAAATATCATTTTATCTTTATCCCTTAATTATCTGCATATCATCTTCTTTCCAAAAATATATGAATAACCTTTCATGGTTACCATTACCATTCAACATATACTTTCAAATACTTTAGGTAAAACCATAGTGTAACAATCCTTAGATGTTTTGTTATTCCATAGTACCATTAAACATAACTCTTGATAAACATACAATAATTACACTACCTTCTTAAACTATTGGCCAAGCTTTAACACTTATTTTATCACAAATATCATTTTTAGTCTCCTCATCACCATCCACATAAATACTACCCATATGACCATGAAGATTCTCCTCCTGATGTTTTCCCTTAGGGCATTGGTTTGCATAATGCCCATGCATTCCACATTGAAAACATTTAATCATTGTTGATGTTGTATAAATTCCATTATCTTTCTCCATGGTATTAACCGAACCATTTCCTTTGCACTTACTGGATTTGTGTCCTTCTTTTCCACACTTAAATCATCTTCCATATCTTTTGAAACATTCTCGTTGATGCCTATTCCCAAATGATTTACATGAGGTAAATTGAACTTTCTTTCCTCTATGATAATCATGAAACTCCATCTTTCTCTTGTTAGTTGATTCAGGAAACTTACCAAAGTTGATATTATTGATCATATTATGAGATTGCTGATTAAGAATAATAACAACGTTTGGACTTCCAAATCCAGTTTCATTTTGTTGTTCATGAAGAATATCATTCCATTGTCCATCATATCCTCCATTATCGTGAATCTTCCTATTTCCAGCCATTTTCTAAAACCCAAAAAGAATTGTGTGAGCGGAAAAAATCATAATCAAGGGGGATTACCATCAATATCTAACATCATAGGTTAAATTCTAAGATCGTTACCATAATTCTAGGACTATAACCTATACCTATAATTACCCTTAGAGACATCCCTAGACATACCTTAGAAATATATCTTGGGATCTCACTAAAGTTTTCGCATCCTAGTTTCCAAAGGATAACTAAACCTTTCCTTTGATACCAACTGTAGAGACCCAAATCATGATGTACATGGACATTACATTACTTCTTCGGAATAATTAAAACATATAAAAACAAACACTCAAGGATCATAATATTTGAGTGTCTTTGGAAACTGGGAACATAATCTTATAATCATGGTGAAAGATCTTCAACATCTCCCATAAAGATCTTCCCCTTTGGTTTTCTTACCTAAAACTTTTCATTATATCCTGGGGAAAAGAAAACATACAAAGGGTGATATCAAATTCTCATTAAGGTTCAGCATAGAGAGAATAAGATGAACCATATACATTTGAACTTAAAAACATGAACATAATGTTTAAACATCAAAATAATGAGCAATGAAATAAAACATAGTAGTACTTAAGGAATAGATACATCAATCATGATAAAATAACATGGGGTTAAAACATGTAATTGTGTAAAACCATTAATCACATGATATTATTTCCATAGTAGCCAAGGCATTCATGCCAAGACCATCTTAGTGGAAAAAATCTTTTTCTGAATCAAGTTTACTCCTCCTTCCAGTCCTGTAACACTAAACCAGATTAACTTACCATTTCAGCCATGTCTATCAAATGAGATATAAATCTTTACCCAATGCATTGGAGGGGGATATAGGTCCCACCCATATCATAATGAAATCATTCTTACTTGTGCCACAAAATAAACTTAAAACATTCATCATAACCCAAAGAATAAAATGGGTTTCATAAACATCATCCCATCATCACATAATCCATGTAAAACAAATAGATATTTCATTATAAGAAAAGTGAAACCATGTAAATCATAGAGAAATTATACTTGAAACATACACATATGAAATATTTTCATCTTTGATGGAAAATGGTTTTGATAAAACATTTGAAATGAATTCTTGAGGAAAATATCCTTTCTTCTTCAAAATCATTTTCTTTTTACAAAATGCCTTGAAATTTTAAAAGAAAACGATTTTATGGAAAATAACCATGAAATATTTTAGAGTAATCATCATGAAAATAAGGCTTTATGAAAATGTAAAAATCTGTTCATGCCGTATAAGGTAAAATAACATTCTTCTCATACCTTTTCCCGAAAAGTAAAAAAGTACCTCGTATGGTATCTAAAAGAAATATTCCTTACATACCAAGTTGTAAAAGTAAATAAAATGTGTAAAAATTACTTTAAACATACATGAAACCATTTTTAGAAAATAGGTACATGGATGATAAATATAAACCAAATAAATACATACGAATAGACAATCTCGGATAAAAATGAGAATGGAAAAGTTATACCTTACCTTAAGTCCGATATGATTCGTACGTATCCGAACCTCCTGTATAATGATAGAAATAATGTCATTGACTTATTACAGAATCGTCTTCAATGTTATGATATCATATATGGTTCACTTATGACTTTATATTACCCCCTCTTTTGTAAATTCCTTGTTAAAGAAGCATTTTGGGTAAAATAGTTTTATTTATCATTCGTGTTTTGACCTATAATTATTAATATGATTACATAGATCATGATTAAATAATTCAAGAATATAAAAAATGATTTATATATAATATATATTCATAATATAAATGTATATAATAGATCGACAAATACACTGTTCATGGAGACGATAGGCCGTACACACATATGAACGCTGTTTTTCGTTTCCTTAATGGATTGAATGGAATTAAATAGATGAAATACATATATATATACACCTAAATCTTGTAAAATTATTATGTCATATATTTCATTATTATTCCTTATATATACTTTATAATCATTCATGAATGGTTAACATGGAGAATGAATCTCATCGCGTCGTGGAGACGGTAGTCCGTACGTAGGCACGAGTGATGATATCATTCCCATGATCGTGGAATTGCATTTAAGTGTATGTATAATATTTCAGAATCAATATAACATTAATATAATCATATATAGTAATTTATTTACACCATTATACCCATCCAAGTAAGGTGGTGGTCGAAAACAGATTACACCACGACGTGGAGACTGTATTTCGTACGTACGCATGCGTGGTGATTACGTTTTCTGTAGGATGGATAGAAGGTGAAATAGGGTTGTTTAATATTTATAATAACATATAGGTTTATAATTAATACTGATGTTATTACTTTATAATTAAACAACTAAAGAAGAGGAAGTAGAATATGAAAGAAACTTGAAAGAGTCGGTAGAAGAGATTACCTCTTCCTCGACGCACCTCCTTTAAAATTATTCTTAGTGCAAGAGAGTTGGTATTTTCAGAAGACTATAACCTCTATGATATAAATAGAGAGGTTGAGAAGAATAATTTTTAGGGGTTTTCTGAGCTTCAAGGCTCAAAAGGTTTTGAAGAGAAGAGGGAAGGGGTGCCCTTTTTATAAGGGATGAGAGTGGCACCTTTTGAAAAACTTAAAATATTATATTATAATAAAGTACTATTCGGTTTATAATAGCTCTAGATTTATTTATTTAGAATCTAAATTTGGTATGGGTAAAAATACTCTCAACCAATAGATTTTAGACATGTTTAGGTTACTATTTTAAACTTATCATTTAGATTTAGCACTAAGTAAAATAATTTAAGTTTTACAATGTCTTCTTGTTTTCTTACACTATATGGTTAATAAAATTACTATAACAAGACAAAAAACCCCAAGTGGTTCATTATTAATATATATATCCTTATCTAAGTCATTTGGCCAAACCTTATATTTTTAGGAATAAAATAACAATTAATTATATAATATTTGTTTTAAAAACTATTTTATGTAAGTTTTGACACTATTTGGTAATTAATTTTTATGAAAAGTATAACAGCATGATTAGTTCCAAAAAAGTTACATAAATCAATATTAACATATCATATTAACCTAAAAAATTATTGGAATTCATAAAAAGTCTCAAAATACATTTATTTGAGTATTTATAATATCAATTATGTTAATATGTCATTAATAAGGTAATTATTGCATCATCATTGGGTCATAAATAAATTACATTATTTAAAGTCTAAAAATTATAAATAAAATACAATCATGTATTAAATATTTTTTATCTTTCCAATTAATATTTATAGTCGAATTTATCCTATTTATAACACTATATTAAAAATGTTTTAGTTATTAATCTTTGATTTTAACTATTTTAACTTCTCTTAAAATAAACTAATATTAAATGTCCTAATCTAATCCATGTGGACATAAATGGTCATATTTTATTCCAAAGGTTGTTTTTGGTCGAATTAAACTTATCCAATAGAATTAAGACATGTATTAGGGTAATAATTACAATACAATTTTTACCCTTAATTACCCTATTTAATTTTAATAGTGGTGAATAAAAGTAAAATTTTACTATTTAGAAAAAATTATTTTTATCTTATTGAACAACATTTTACTACTTGATATTAACTGTGTCTATCAGATTTTTGAAATTACACTCACATAAGCAGTAAAATTAATTTTTATGTTAATTTTCATAGTCTTCTAGGAGGTGGGTAAAAGACGGTGAGAAGTTCAATAAAATTATTATATATCTAAAATTTTTATAAAATAACTCCAATGAATTACATTGAAATTATATAGGTATTATGTATCAATTTTGACCTAAAATAAATTTAAATAAAATAAAATATTATTTAAATAAAAATTTTGTTTTTAAATAGTAACCTAGTGTTTTCACTATTCATAAAAAATTGAAAGCTTTCAGAAAAATACGAAAAATTCACCCTAGGATAATTTCGATATTCCAAATCCAAAAATAAAGTCCATTTTGAAAGATAAAATTTATAAAATTTCAAAAAGTGGTTATTACTATTCATAACTGCTTGTTTATATAATATTTTAATAACATATCGTTGTTTAGTGAAACACAGAATTGTCTACAACAAATGCTATCTTGGAAGGTCGCGATTGCGTGTAAAGAAAGACAAGTCAAGGTTGTGTGTAGTGAAGGATTCCTTTGTTGTTTTGTATAATATAATTCAATCATATTTCATTTATACATTATATATATACACTCAATGTTGCGTAGAATAACTTCTATCAAACGAAATTGAGATTTTTTGTATCATGGGACAAGATTAGAGTTGTGTATACGGTGTTGTGTATAGAACAAGATAATTTTGGTGTCGCCTACAACACAAGACATCAATGAAATTAAAAAGAATAATTCTCATAAAATCTCAGGTTGTTACAGTCCATGAGGGTGGTGGGGCTGTCCATGGAGGGTACAGGTTGTTCAGGGGGTGGGAGGGCTGTCCATGGGGGTGGGAGGGTTGTCCACTGGGGTGGCAGGGCTGTCCACAGGGGTTGAAGGGCTATCCACAGGTGTTGTAAGGCTGTCCAGGGGGTGGGGGTGCCTAGGGGTGGGGGTGTCCACTGGGGTGGGGCTGTCCAATGGGGTGGGGCTGTCCACCCCCAAACTAGGGTCGTAAAATAAAATCTTGATCCAATTGTAGCATGATTTCAAGCCTATTATATATTTCTGAGAAGACTATAGGTGTAAAACATGAATATCATACATATAAATCAATACACACCCAACTATAAACACACCACAAAATATCATATGTGGATCAGATTTTATGAGACATGTTTTGATGGGACACTACTCAAAAGAGTATGGGCCTTGTTATATCTTTAGATGATACAGAGTTGTATAAATGTTAAATTTTTATGAGATCAATATGGATAATGGATAAAAACCTGAGTGAGATTTCCTTATAGAGATCACTTCTTCTTTGAAGGGTAAGAGTGGGTGTTGGTATGGAACTTCAATAAAAGTCGTAACGTGTGAAAGCAGCTAAACATTGGTTATATTTGATTCATAATTGTTTTTTAGAGTATCAGAGTAGACAAACCACCCCCTCCATGGATAGCCCCCCCCCCCCCCCACCCCTGCAGCCCCCTACCCCACCTGGTCACCCCCACCCCCAAAATAGGCCCCCACCCCACCTGTTCACCCCCTACCACCACACCTAGACAGCCCACCCCGCTCCTCCCTGGACAACCAACACCCCCTCGCCCACCTGGACATCCCTCCCCCCCTTGGAAGCCCCCCCTTGACATCCCACACCCCTCCCCCACCTAGATAGCCCACCAACCACCACCCCTGGACAGCCCACACCCTACCTGGATTTCCCACACCCCCTCCCCTGCAACCCACACCCCCACCTGGATAGCCCCCTCCCCCCAACTAGACACCACCCCAGACAGCCCACCCCCTCCTTGGAGAGCCCCAACCCCCTCCCCCACCTTGACACCCCACCCTAACCCCCCCTGGACAGCACACACCCCTCGTGGGGCATCCCATACCCCCTCCCCCACACCCCTATAGCCCCCTACCCCCTGCAGCCCCCCTACAACCCTAGACAACCCACCCCCCACCTAGACAGCCCCTACCCCTCCAGCAGCCCCCCTTTGGGTAATTTTATTAAAAATCATTTTATTAATTATGAAAGGAAAACAATGATGCATTAACCATTTTATTCCAAACAACCCATTCAATTTATAAAAAAATGACTAATCCAATTTATCAAAACATGAAAATTCAATTTACCAAAACATGAAAAATTCAATTCATAAGTATCTATGGGTCACTTAAAAAATTTCATTGGGGAATGGAGATATCAACTACATTGTTAGTTTCAATTTAAAAAATTGGAAAAGTATTTAAGAGGTGCAGTGGTGTCTCGGAGGTGTGGTGGTGTTCAGGGGGGCTGTCCAAGGGGGTGGGGTAGGGGGTTGTCCATGGTGTGGAGGGGGGTTTCTAGGGGTGGGGAGGTAGGGGGATTTTCAAAGGGATGGGGGGCTATCAATGGGGGTGAGTGGTGTCCATACAGGGTGGCGGTGGGGGTGTCCAAGGGGTGGCTGTGTCCAGGGAGTTGGGGGGAGGGGGTTGTCCAAAGGGTAGGGGTGTCCAAGGGGGTGGGGTGTCTAGGGGGTGGGGTAGGGTCTATCCAATTGGGGGGGGGGGTGTCCAAGGGGGGTTTCTAGCGGTGGGGGGATGTCTATTGGAGGTGAGGGGTGTCCAGGGAGGGTGGGTGTGGGGTGTCTAGGGGGTGGGGGGAGGGAGTTGTCCTAGGGGTGGGGGTGTCTAATGGGGGTGGGGGTGCATGGGGTGGGGGGCTGTGCAATGGGGATGAAGGGGGGGGGGGTTGTCCAGGCGGGTGGGAGGTGTCCAAGTGGGCGGGGGTGGGGGTGTTCACAATTCCAATCAATCACCCAACCAATGCCAATTCATCCTCAATATCAATACCTATAAATTGAAAATCGAAATCCAAATTTAAACTAAACTAAAGTCCACATAAACTAACATATCACCCCACTAAACAAACCATTTACTATGTTTGAAGTTTATAACAAAAAACTGAAAATAAATCAAAGGTTTATTTACATCACATACACCACAAACTCTAATTTTGCTGAAATAAAAACACTAAAATGAAAAAAAAATATAGGGATAAAATAAAAACTAACATAAAAGTTACAAATTTAAAGTGTATAAAAAATTGTTTGATTGAAGATGGTTTCGCTGCTGAGAAACATTTTGTAGGAGATCTCGATTAGGTCTGGAAATCGGGCGGGTGGGGGCTAGGGTTTAGGGTATTTGGGGGAAAACATTCCCAATGGTTTTTCAAAAACCATTGGGAAAGCCTCTATTTACCAATAGTTTATTAAAACCATTGGTATATCTTAGAGTAACTAAATATTTCACAGTGGTTTTGTAAAACCATTGGGAAATATTAATTATATTTACACATTCCCAGCGGTATGAACAAACCATTAGAAAATGTGGCATTTTATGTAGTATAGAAACAGTTTCTTTAAATTATTACTCTACATCCATTGGGAAAACACCAGATTCCTATAGTGAATTGTATGACCTAGATAGTAAAATGGGAAGTAATGGAGAGGAGGGAACAATTTTTGACCCTGTTAAAAACACATGTTCTACATATATATCATCTTAAGAACGGTAGATCAAATGTGGGATTGAATGTCGATCTAGAATGAGACATGAGAGACACAATATATTACCACGGATCATTTAATGTGTAAGCCCTGGAAAGTAGGCAAGACACTATGACTGGAACCATTTCAACTGGGAGATTGTTCATAATGGGAATATAATGTTTATCCAAATTGAAGAAAGCATGAAGCACAAAATTGAATGTAGGTAATGTCCTAGAGAAAATATTGAGTTCCCTGGGAGATATTCCACCACTCACTCAAATGCGCTATATGAAAATGATGGTACATGAGAATAAATATTTTAACAGGGGGAAAAGACCTATAAATTAATTATTTGTATAGATGGTCCAAATATGAGATATCTAGGGATCATTACATATCTCATGTAAATGGGAATTGAGCCACACATAGTTCTAGGACATTGGGTGGTGGGAAATTGACCATGGATAAGAGGTGTACTATATAGTGATGGAATTGAGTCATCCCATATTTTTAATATGAACCACAAAATTTTAACTAGGGTAAGGATACAGTTTACCGTCATGTGGTGAGTAAGTTTGTTAAGTTCATATCATAATTATCTTATAAGGCATCCTCATTTTATATGATTTATGTTTTTTTCATCCCATATTTTTCATATAAGGCCTCCCGTATTTATATGGCATATGGGTATTGTTTACCATCATGTTCTAATGAAATTAGTTTATTTTATCTCGTATTTATCATATGTGTGGATTATTGAATTTATATGAGGTAATTAAATAGTTTAATATCATGTGAGTGGGATGTTGGCAGGGCTTGCACTTTGATTTTAATATCTTTTTCTTAGTCATGCGTGTTAATGCGAGAATCAGGGACCACTAAAAAGTAATGGAACAAAAATTGAGCATAAACATACAGAGGAGGCCCCAATGGTAATTTTGGTTTAATATATTTGTGTGTAAAGGATGGTTTTTTGGTGAATTTATTGATGTTATTGGAGAAACAAGATCTAGGAATCCCTACAAATCTAATTGGATTGTGAGTCAAGACACTTGTTGTTCTAGAAAGAGGAGGGGACTAATATTGATAAAGCACTAGATATGAAGTAAATCATGATAATGAAGTGAAAATGATTATAGTTTATCGTCATAATTCTTGGTCCAGGATTCTTAGTTTAAGATCATAGATCATGGACTATGTGTAGGTACATTAAGGATATCTGAGTGGTGTAAAATAGTTAAAACTCAATGTGTGAGGATCCAAAGAGGCTCTTCTCCACACATTTTTATCCCAAATCAATTTCCACATTTTTTGAAGGTCATAAGGTTTGGACCGGGATATCATATAGGTAGTTTAATGTATTTATTCTCAGAATGGAGGAATGTTCGTTTTGAGGGTATTTTCATGGGATGAACATGGTAAACCCTGATGTGAAATGAGGAAATGGAGGCCAATATACCATATAAAAAACTTGAAAAAAAACATCACATTATTTAAAGTAAAAATGATTAGGATGTTAGTGGGGCCAATATGATAAAATATTTATTAAGGATTGGAAAATGGTCCCAATGTATGGGGTTCTATGAGACACTATGTATCACATAGAAATGGGAATCAATACACACAATGTTATAGGAAGTAGTATGGTAGAATAATGACACAATACATAGTGAAAATACCTTATAAATATTTATTTTAGGCATAACATGGTTTTATTATTGAATAGCATTCTTGTGACATGGGTTAAGGATATAGTTTTCATCATGTGATGAGGATGTTTTTTTTTGAGAATCTGAAACATGGTATGTGATGCACCCTATATTCATTTCACAGGGTAAGACCATAGTTTAACATCATGCACTAGGGACATTGGGATTTTTTTTTAAATTCATGTAACTCAAATTATGACTTCTAAACGCTTGAGGTCCTAGAGCTCTAACCATAGGGGATATAAATAGTTTATGGTCATAATTCATTGATATGACTCTTTGTTTATTTTTGTAAAGGTTGGACCAACTGTAAATAGTTTATGATTATAATTCATTGACCATATGGACTTCACAAGAAGTATTTCTTGGGGAACTTGGTGTTATTGAGGGGTGTGATACACTCTTCACCATGGTTGTTATGGAGTATTCTCTATTGGAATACACCTTATGGATATTTTATGATCCTACCCATTTGGTCTCAAACTATGCTATATTTTTTCTTTGTATCAATGGAAGTATGAGGTCCTATACAATGTCACAGTGGAGGAAGTAGTGGAGGTTGTTCTTCTTGTCGAATGATCTTTGTATCCTATTCTGGGGCCTCTCTATGTTATGTAAGGCCGAAAGAATGTTTTCCTTGATGGGTAATGACCCTAATAGATGGAATTCGTCAATTATTTCTGGATTATTCTGTTCATAAAAATTAATTTGGAGTTATGACTACTAATCATCAATGGGTAATACATCCTAGGTTTCTTAAACCAGGTGGTATGGGGTCACCATGGTAGACTTCTAAGTTATTTCTTCATTGTACTAGAGGGAATATGGAGATTATTGGGCCACTTATTTTTGTTATAGCCCACAATTTTTTGCAAGATGTTCTAGATGGTCATTTTGAATTCCTTAATCTCCACATTTTCCCATGGTAGCGAGAGGTACATTTGGACCATATTTTTTACATAATATATAGTTTCTTCAACTAAGTAACCCAGGAGTTGGTTCCATTGTTTGTAAGAATAACGTGAGGAACTCCAAACTGATTAATTATATGAGAGATCATGAACTCATTTGTGAAATAGGTTTTGACTTCTTTTATGAGAATGACTGCATGTAAATGAATCCAGGATCTTCCTAGAAACACATTTTAGTTAATATCATATGGGAATTACATAAATTCAGTGCTTAATACCATGCCACTGAACTATTTCATCAACCAAATACTCCCACTTGGTTTCTTCTCAATCTTATCATACCCCCAAATCGACTGGTTGGAGTGATTAAGATCTACTTCTATGAGTCATAGTTTAGGGAGAGTCCGATTTAGGATGAGATTGGTATTTAATCCATTATCAACAAGGAAATGGTGTATTTTATTTCCATTTAACAGTACTATGATTTACAGTTGGAATATGTTCCCCTAAATGGTGACACCCTTGTCTTCTCTATAAAATGGGATGATGGCTCAAAAATCCTCTTCCTCATCCTCTTCCATGTAGTAGGCCTCATTGGATCCTAAAACTAAATGGGTCTTTTCAAAGCATCATTTAGGGCCTAACACATTTTCTTTGATAAGTAGAGGGCCTCATGAATCTAAATATACATGGTCATGCCGATGAGGTACTATATAAAATCATATTATCAGGGTGAAGGTGTATTTTCCCCGTATTGGTCATTCGTTGGAAGGGGGACATTGGGTGTCATTGGGATAATTTCTAGGGCCAAGATAGTACAAGAAATATTTTGTTACTGATGACATAGCCTACTATGAAAAACTATTAGTTGATTTTTGGTTAGTCGAGTTCATGAAGTGGATGGAAATGGATAATCATGGTGTGTTCATGGATGATTTTCACTTTCAACTTATACAATCATCTATAGAAGAATACCTGATGGCGGATTTACTTATTGATCTCAGTGAAAGTTTTACTTCATAGTTTTAGTGTCATAAAAAATACTTATTTGAAGTACTAACCTAAGAATTCTGATGTAATTCATATCCTATACCTCTCCTTTGGTGACGCACACCAGACACATGTAAGGGGTTTAGATAGTATTCCTCACAATAGAAATGCGTTAAATTCCCTACTAACTCAATATAATTTTAGATGGTGTATTTCTACTCATCCTCAGTGGAATAGTCTTGGGATGGGAGGAACTGGTTTAATTTACCACATTTGGGAGGCATGAAGTACCTAAGAGTGTGATATGGATTTTGTAATTGAATGGGAGAATGATTTCACCTAAAACATCATCATATATTCTTCTGATAATTGGAATGCTATGACACATATGTATATGTAGTGATTAGAGGAGGTAAAACAACCATAGTACGTTCTGACACACTCAAAAAGACACATATGATACAATGAGTGCGAGCGATTTTCATGCAATACAACCACTCATCATTCCTCTATTTACTATGGAAGGGGGGAAATTTCCACTTGTAAGAGTATTCACAATCACTATCGGGGTTGAATGACACATGTGTCTCCAAAACTGAAATGTCACCCAATATTCCAAGGAAAAACTCCACTTAGTCATGTAGCCAATCAATGAATATATAGAATTAATTGAGGGTGTGTATTATGATCCTATGATATGGGAAATTGTCGATTCATCTAGTTATTCTATGTTCCTGAGGTCTTTTTCATTCTACGAAATTTAGGATTTCCTTTTCCATGACACAAATAAAGTATCCTTGGACCTGTGAATACCTAAAATAATTGGTCATGTTTCCTCTTTCTGTGAAAGGAACCCTAGGATCCTAGCCTTGATGGATGAATGTATCCACATTCTCCCATAGAAGAAGCTGCACTTAGTGAGTTTGTTCAGACTGTTGATATGCAGTGAGAGTCTTCTCTTAGTAAGGCTTATTTGGAATAGGGTCCAATAGGTGCAACAACTCCGTAACCTCTGTGTTCATAGTTGTAGTTATCTCTAATTTGACAAGTATTATTGCATGATCTAGCAGGTTCAATGGGTGCAACTATTGTTTAGTAAATTATAGTTCTTATTTAAAATGTTGTTCATTTTCTAATAATTTAAAAAACCGACCTTGTTAGTTTAGTGAGATTAGGGTAGGAACTAGCTCATTCAAAAATTCTCTATGAACATCATGATCTATTGTTCCTTGGTAATTGGCATGCTGAGTGATTATTCAATTTCCTTCAATATTGTGAAGAACATGGTTTATGTCTCATCAAGAATGTTCTTGCATTTATAGTTGTTGTTGATGCTTATCGTGTACTATGTATAGAAGAATCTTTATAAGAACTGTCATAAGAGATCTTCCTATATTGAAACATACCCAATGTGAAGCTGACTATTCCAAAAGAATTGAATCCACTCTACTATCTAGATAAATCATCAGAGTTGGAAGCCTCATAATATTCTAGAGTCCCCAACATTGGGTTTTCGCTTTGGGAGAAGTGTCTAAGGTTCTATTGAGAATCACCCCTTCCATTAAACGATTTGAATTTATGATTACCAAATTTGGTGGTTGTTGATGCTCCATTCATCACAGAGTATAAAAGACTGGAAAAGGGGGAAATCTTAAACCAAAGTGATTCATCCTTTGAAAAAATTTCAAAAATTGACAAAGGAAGAAGGAGAACATTACACAAGGCTTGCGCAGGTTCTACCATGGTCACACACGTACACCTGCACGCCACATTTTGGTCACGCAAGTCACTTGTGTGCCCTAGGTGATAACCGCCCAGGGTCTTCTCTAGCATATAAATACCCCCGGTGGGCCCCCCATTTCGAAGTGGAATTTTTCCAGAGTTCAGGTACAGAGCTCTGAACACCCAAGTCTCTTCTTCAAGTATTCCAAACACTTCTAAGGTAATTCATTACCTTGAATGGAAGGTCTAAACAAGTGGAGTAAGGTCTAAGTGTTAGAATTCACTAACACTTACATGCCAAAGGTGTTTTACCCTTAAGGGAAATGAACATACTTTCACGCCTCCTTACCTACTCATTAAAACGTGCACGCCCCTCTTCTAGAACTACCTCAGGATAATTCTAACGTCTTTGGTCAAGGATCTCCCAAGTGTTACCCTACTAGTTAACAATCGCGCAAGTACCCATTTGTCACGCAGGTATACCTGTGCGGCAGGGACTTGCTCACCCACGCAGTACTTGGAAGACTCCCCCAGACTTGCACTCCCTTATATTATTAGGGGCGCTTCCTGCCCATTTAACCCCACTTATTCCATTCCACCTCTCCTATTCAAGACTCAGTCTTCAAGACACTCTTCAAAGCCATTTTTGGCATGTTTTCTTGATTGACTTCCCTATCTAAAATGAATTCTGTGGAACATCACATAAAAACTTAGTGATTCACATATCTTTATGTCACTAAAGATAGAGAGTTCATTCATTCATCCTCATACTTTAAGATGAGATAATCCATAAACAATGTTACTCATTTTAGGAGTAAGCCTCAGTTCTAAGTCCTCATTAATTTGGGCGTCCTCCTCAGATGTAATCCCCAACCACAATTCTCTTAACTTGGGCTTACATTTCAAGAGTAATCCCCAGTCTCAAATATGGGCATCCTCCTTAGGAATAAGCCCCAAGTCCCTTAATTTCTAAAAATCCCTTAACCTGGGCCTCCTCTTAGGAGTAAGCCCCAGTCTTAATTTCTCATAACCAGTCCAAATTTACTTTTGATTTGGGCTTCCTTCTTAGGAGTAAAACCCAATCATAAGTACCCTTCTAACTTGGGAGTCCTTTTCCGGAGTAAGTCCCAAATTAGAGTATCCAAATCTCCATAATGTACATATAATTTTATGGACCCTGTTCCTGGATGTCTTCCCTGATGTAAATCCTAATCTACATATATTTGGGCAGTCATACATACATAATCCCCACATTATTTCTTATGATTGCATCTTTCATGGCACAATTGTCTGGTTTTACCAATACCTCTTGTTTCTCACATCGAGCATGAATCACGTGAGCTTAGAGTGTAAAAGTAATTATGACATTTTTCTTTGAGCCATTAATCATAAACATCATATTCACTTACTCGAACTATGTGGGTTCTGATTCCTTTTCTTAAACAAAGGATACGTAAGTAGCCCATCTCTGGGTATGATCCCCACTTTGAAATAATCCATGTCCTTCTGAATGACAATAAACTTCAAGTGCCCCACTGAGTGGCTTTAAAACCAGTATGGTCATCATAATGACCAAGAGACTTTTATGTATCAAAGGATACCATTGATTAAAAATATCTAACAAATACAGATTATTCCTTATCGATGAAGAACCTCGAATACATATAAAATATTCTCTAAATTTCCTACATATCAATAATTGATTATCTCTAAAGGAAAACTCCTTTCATAATTGTTAATGTAATAAGGATTAATGAACAAAACATAAATCAATAAAGAGAGTCCAAGAGTAGACAATAATTCCCCTCAAAATGTTGTGATGAGTCTGACCTCCCATCCTCTCGACCAATGAAAATTCTTAAGCCTCATCATTCCACAACTAATGAGTGCCTTCCTATCGAAAGTAGTTTCAAATGGATATGAAATAATTGGATGTTTCCAGTTCTACGAACTAAACTGTTAGAAACTTCTTGGAGTGTTTGAGTCGTAAATTAATGAGATCATCCCCAATTCCAAAGGAAACAAAAAATGGTGAACCCGAAGTGAATCCTTAACCAAGTTAAAATCATGTTCTACTTATTTTTTAGGCCCCTATTTAAAACTCAATGATAGGGCCAACAAAAACAATCATTGAAATATTTTCTCATCCAAAAGATGTAGTGGCCGGACTAATCTTGATTATGTCTATTATATCAGACAAGCACTCTTTTCCAAGATTTTCAGCATTTCCAGAATGGGTTCTCTTATGTTCATATCCGTGAATACGTCTACTATGAAAAATTCTACTACAAATGCCACTACTACTACTCCTGCTGGATCGTCGTCCTCTCTGAGGACGAAATCACCTACTCAGCATCTTCAACACTGGGTATCAAATGCACTGGTTATAGAGTACCATTAAAACGTTACCATTCCTACTCTGGAGGCTGCCCGGCAAGCCCTCCAAGTGAACCACTCACACCGGTCATCCGGACAACAACGACCAGTGATCAAGAAGCATGTAGTGCTAACCACCGTCTCCAACAGTTTCGGGTCATTATCCCCAGAACCCAATCAACATTCACTCCCATATTCCGGGGAGGTGAATGAGTAGGCCCCTCAAGACTTTATTCATGGAGACTGGAGTTCTTCCCAAGGGATCCTATCAACAATCGCCGCCAGACTCATGTGGCAGTGTTCCCTCGACATGATGAGGGTACAGACTCCAGGCGTTCGGCTATGGTTCCTCAATCCTGATAAGGAAAGAAGAATCACCAAAGGCGGAATCTGGTTAACAGTGAGCATGTTTTCATCTATTCCATCTCCGGAGAAGTCCACCAACCTAACTTGGTGGCAAGAAATGAGAGGGCACACACACCCATCCGTTTTAATTACTCTATCCAGCAAACTCGTCTCGCAGCATCACGCCAATCCTGCCAGGCAATTCCGGTAGAGTACTATAGGCAGGAACATACACCTATTTATACATCATCAGCTAGTCAACAAGATTGTCTGACTAAATATGATGGATCCTGCCAACCCAATGTATTGACCACTGGTAAAAAGGCACATACACCGGCTTACACTCATTAATCTTTCTAGCAGACTCATCTGTCAGTGTTGAAGGAAGTTCGTTAACCATGTTTGGTGGAGTGAAATCAGAAGAAACATACACCTACTAGTATTGATCAAGCCTACCAAAATACTAGTTTGGTAGCACCAGGAGAAGTCAGTCTGAAAGCTCTGGCAACAAACAGGAGTCAGAATCAATTCTCTACCCCCACACGTGATTACTGTCAGGATTCACTGATAGGAAAAAGAGGATAGTAGTAGGAACACACACCTACTCCAAGCACAGAATGGATGTATATCCCCATTCCGGAACCTGAAGTCACCAAGCACATTCTGTCAATGGTGAAAGAGAATAAGAGAATACCTGCTCATATTCTAGATGCCTTCCAGGATATTGTAATAGATTAAGCAGCATCTTAGGGAAAGACACATAAATCTATCCCTACCATTGGAGTGACACATCAACAGTTCACTCTGGACTAAACACACACATCTATTCTAGTCAAAGAGGGTTGTGGGGAATACTCCCCCATATCATACGGACAACCAAGTCAGGCACATACACCTGATATGAGTGGAGATCATCAGCCTAACCAGGCCATCTCTCCTGATCCGGAACATACAGCTACTCAGAGCATCCACTTTCATCAACAAGTGGTTTCCAAGGTGAGTAAGAAGACGTCTAAGAAGAAGACCTGCCTGGCACAGTCAAGAGATCAAGAGCCAATCTGTAACAAGGCCTTTCTCGATGTTACAGTTCTTGAAGCCCTTACACAGTTATCTGTTGGAATCCAAGATTCTACCCCCTAATTTCCCAATATTGTGAACATTAATTCTGAAGGACTTCAACAGAATATTCCTCATGAAGGCTTGATTCATGACAATTCAATCGATCTCAAAGTTTCATCTTCAGATGAGAGCCACAGGAACCCTCTGTGTGGTCAGAAGACCAAGGAACAAGAGATCTCATCTTTTTCTGTAACCCACCATGGTGGTCCTCCCCACGATGATGAATTTTTCTACGAAAGTCCTCTCCACAGTAGTGATACACATTCCCCGAAAAATGCTCTAGTGGACAATGTAGTTCCGAGAAAGCCCTATTATCTTGAGGCACCTGAGAATGTAAAACCAGTCATGTATGATGCTTCATCGCTAGTAGGTGAAATACATTCTCAATCGGAAGATAGACTAGGGTGTAGGTCATTCTACGAACCACCCCTAAGTCATGCATCTTTTAGTTTGATTAGTGATTTATCTACCAATCTTGTTGAATCCGATGAAGCAACATGGAAGCACCAGATCTAGTCAAATTAGGTAGAAGAATCTTCATTTAATTATAAATAGGAAATGCTGAACATGAGAATACAACTAGAAAAGGGTGAAGTTCCAGTAATGTTTTGGCCTCTGGTTGACTCTCAGTATGAAATTCCAGAGATGTTGACGGAAGATGGAATTCATGATATTCGTCTCAACATATGGAAAACTTTTTATCAGTTGAAAAACAAAGTAATATATTATGATGAATAAGAAAATCATGTTAAGATAATATAAGGGTTAAAACAGTAGATTGATTTGTCATCTCTATCAGTCTCTCGATACCCAAAGGCTGAAAAGCAGCAAAGATTCCTTCAGCGTTTATGCCTTGGTGCACTAAGAAAATTGCACCAGTTAATTTCCAATGCCCCATCTGGTATTCATATCAGAGGATGGCGTGTTCATGGAGCAGTACGTTTCACTGTACTCTCCAGTCAGCACAGGCCACCGAAAATGGTATCATGCAATGTTATTGCCCATGGCCAGCCAAAGACAATGGGCTTTGATTGTAACAAAAATCATTCCCAAGAATAGGCTTCAACTAGTTCCTCTCAAGATCAAGAATACAGAGAACATGTTTTTGAATTACTCCTGTGTCAATAAAATGAGAATATTTAACAAGCCTCTCATTTGGAGAAATCACATCACCATGTGATAGAAGTGTCAGAAATCATCCAAAGGTCTTTCGAGCCAGGTGATAAAAGTGGATTCAAGTTGATGCATCCAACTAATTTCCAGACTAAGGTCCATAAGATCATGCAATCTTTTAAGAAAGTCTCAGACATAGAATATCAAGAGCCACCCCAGTTTGCTAGACTAGGGTCACTTTTAAACCAACCCTCAGATCAACAAATAGGATTCGAGGAGTTGAGCAAAGGAAGTAGGCACATCCCTAGTCCATCGAACTGGGGACTTTTTCAAATCATCAACACCCTCCTCAGAGAAAGATGGTCTTTTCTCGATTGGGGACGAAGCCTCAAGAGGAACTAAGAGCCATATTATCAGGATATTCTCTCCAAATTATGGTTCACCAAGAAGTTCTTGAGGGATCAATCCAACAAAAGGCAATGTATCGTCAGGGGCATGGAAGAAGACAATATCACTGAAAAGATGATGGAAGGGATGCAATGAATTATGCATCAATTAATGTAATAAATGCTGTTGTTCATGATCCACCAGTTGAGGCTCACTCATAGGGATCAGATGAAGAGTTTCATGTTCAATAAGTTGTATGCAAAGACACAAATGAAGAAGGTATACATAGACGAAATCAAAGGTTTACCCAAAATCTGGGTGTTCCATGAAATAACTCACATCCCCCTCTCTGAAAGGGTCTAAACAAGGGGAAGGGAAAGAATCAGGTTACATATCCTTCCTCTGTAGAAGGCCAAAAATCTCACTATAGAAAATATTTGCACAACAAGAGAAAGAAATGATGGAATTAAGGAAGATGAATGCAGAACTACTTCAGGGTAGCCTTCTTCCTAAGCGTGCTGGAGTTAGTCAGCTAAGAGAATTTGTTGCAGTTACTGAGATAGATCAAGAATATCCTCCTCTATTAGTACACCATCACAGGTCTAATCCTATGGTTCAAGTGAAACAATAGTTCACAGTGCTACCATTAGTTGTAGCACCAGCCACCACATCTGTCAAAGCTCCAGTCATTGCACCTGCCTAAGTCCAAGTTCAACCAGATGTTTCTAAAAAGTTATTAACTACCATTGAGTAATTAAAAGCTTGGTTAGAGTCTATGGAAAGGAAGCGTTCACAGGATCAACTAGAAAAGAGAGCTTACCATGAATGGGTAGATTAAATTTCTCCCCCATCAAGTTTTGGAAACCCTGTATTCCCTATTTTCAATGGATCAGGTGATCCTGAAAAGCATTTGACACATTACGTGTTGTGATGTGATCCTATGATGGGAACTCTAGAGCAACAAGAAGTAGTGAAAATTAGATGCTTCGTGTGAACCATGCAAGGACCAGCCTTTGTCTGGTACAAAAGCTTGCAATGCTGGTCAATTACCAGACGGGAAGATCTCCGTCAAATATTTCTTCATTAATTAAGCTCAACATTTCTAAAGACATTAGTTTTCAATCTTACAAACTTTAAGCAAAGGTAGAATGAAAGAGTCATTGATTTCATTGCTCGCTGGAAGGGATTAACATATTCCATGAGCTTAGAACTTCCTCAAGAGGAACTGTTTCCAATCTGTGAGGAAAATCTGTGTGACGAATTACGCACACCATTGATCCCTGTGAAATACGCAGGAGGGTTTTGATACCTTACTTCAGTTGCTCAACAGATTAAAGATTCTCTTATACATACTAAGGCCAAATCTCGTGTAATTCCATCAGCTCCAAGAAAAAGAATGGGTAAAGCAAAGACTGCTACAGTTATGATTAAACAAGAACTTGTACCTGCATCTACTTCAAAACCTTCATCTTCTCAAAGGGCTCCACCTCCGGAGCACCAACAACAAAGGCTGTTTCGTCAAGATGATCAAAGAGATCAAATAAGGAATCAATTTGAGGATCTAAAGAGAAAAGTTTAATCTTTCCGAAATGAACAAGTTTCTGGCTACTTCATTTTGACTCTAGAAATTAATCTAGTTCAATTTCCAAGGCCCAAAAATCCAAACAAGGAGATGAAGATCATCCCAATTATTTCCCCTTTCATAAAATGTTAGGGAATACCATCAAGGATTGTTTTGGCTTCAATGACCTCTTGAAAAAGATGGTCGACTCAAGACAAGTTAGACGGAATGGTTCTTCAGCTCAGGTAGCATGTGTTATTGCTACAGTTCCAGAGGAGGAAGGCGAATGGAAAGAATTCAAAAGAAAAAATGCACAAAAATATGATGATTCTATGGTCAGAAAGATTATTAACCGAACTCATGCTATTTTGTGAACACAATTGACGAAACAAATTGTTCCTTATCCCATAAATGTTGCAGCAAAACCCTCTTCATCAGAGGGAAAATCCTCAATGAAACAACATAATTAAAAGAAAGTGGAACAATCAGAAGACGATGAGTTGTGTCAAAGCCTAAGCTGTCTTTGACTCTGGAATATTTCATGCCATATACTTCGATGCCATGGGCACCACCCCACAAAATGGCATATCCTAAACAGGTTAATCAGGTAGAGTCTTCATCGAATGAAGAGTTGATCTTCGGTTCTGTTAATATGATTCAATTAATACATCTATATTCCATTCGCAGTTTTGATTTTGATAAGCCTGAATTCCCTGTATCAAATAGAGGAATTAGGGGAAGTTCCAAAGGATCATGATATAGGGGAAGACGTGGATCTTTCAGATGCCACTATTCTAATTCTACTCCTTCTAGAACAATGTATGTGGCAGAAACTCGTGGTAGAGACCTTCAACTATCTCAACAAGAACAAGAAAGTTCTTCCATGAATAAAAAAATCAGTCCTGGAACAATTATACAGGAAGATAGGTTAAAGGTTCCACTTTCTTATTCTGAGCAAGTAAATAGACCTAATAGGTCTAATATTCCAAAGCCAAGAGGATTACCAATTTCTACCCCGATACAATATGCATCAACTTACAAAACATCAACTTCTAGGAACCTGCTAAACCACAGGTTCTTGTTGGAAAACACAGACCTTTGGATCAAAATTATGATATATTGAAACACCTGGCCCAAGTACTAGCCATGTTATCAATTTTGGATGCCATGAATCTATCAAAGGATCTTTAGGAAGCACTTGTTGAGGCTTCGTCAAGTCCTCAAGAGTTTGAAACTGAATTTGCTGCAGCTGAAGTGTACCATGTAGAGAATAATCTTGCAGAATGCCATGCAGTGATATCTTTCACAGATGAAGATGAAGATGATGTCGTGCATGAACACATTAGACCTTTGTATTTATCTGGAAAGGTCAATGGTATAGAAAACCAAAGAACTTTCATTGATAATGGTTCAGGAGTCAACCTCATCCCCATTCGTACACTTCATTGATTGGGCCTCAAGGAATTTGATTTATCTCTTTCTACCATGATATTACAAGGATATGATAAAAATGAACAAGAACCACTGGTTGAAGATACACTCAGAACTTAGTTTAGAGATCTTGTATCCAATTCATATTTCATGGTTGTTGATCAAGGCTCAGCCTTCAACATCTTGCTTTAAAGACCCTGGCTACATCAACATGCTTCTATCCCTTCATCATACCAACAATGCCTCAAATATTGTTTTGATGGTCATGTTGGGACATTACATGGGGATAATGCCCCATTGAAGACATGTGAATCTCAATACATTGAGGAATAATTCTATCACATTAAAGGAAAAGAGAAATCCACAACACGTGAGATTACCAATGTTAATGCTCCATATGGTTTGGAGAAGATTCCAGTAAATCCATTTACACATGTGAGTACAGATTATGTGTTTTCTATCAGTCAAATTGACAAGATAGACCCAAATCAAAATACTCTTATGGAAATATCCATAATGTCAATTATGGAAATCGAGCTAGACAACATGGGAGAAATTGGTAACCCACCAAGCAGTGATGAAATCCTAAATGGTGACGTCTTTGTTTCATCTGTTGAAATCCAACAAGTCTATCTTTCGCCGATCAGGCCAGAAGAAGTTATAGCAATGTCAGAGGTGAATCATGATGTCGATTCTCAATCCATCATCTCCTCTTTATTAACCATGGAAGACCCTTCATCATCAATTAGGTCAGAAATGGAAGCTTCTTCTTCAAGATGTTCAAATTTTAACATCACTTCTGATCATGGAAATTCTGCTTTATCATCTACTATGAAAGTAGAAACGGAAGAAATAAAACATGTTGAAGAAGAGGAGGAAGATCTCATAGATTCTCCTCCAACATTTAAAAAGGGTATCTCTACCACCGTAGATGAACTCAGAGAAATACATCTAGGTACAGAAGAAGATCCACGCCCCACTTTAATCAGTGCGGCCATGACTCTTGAAGAAAAAGAGTTGTATATTTAATTTTTATAGAAAAATCGAGACATATTTTCTTGTAACTATACAGAGATGCTCGGTCTTGATCCTGATGTTGCTACTCATCATTTGGGTTTACCAGAAGAACATTGAGGATTTAAGCAAGCCGCGAGAAAAACACACCCAACTTATGCTTCCAAAATTCAAGCTGAAGTGGATGAGCTTACCAAATATAACTTCATCAAAGAATTTCAATATACCAATTGGTTGCTAATGTTGTCCCTGTAAAGAAAAAGAAATGACAAATTTGTTTTTTGCATCGATTTCAGAGATCTTAATCGGCACTGTCCTAAGGATGATTTCCCAGTTCCGATTACGGAACTTTTAATTGATGCAACAGTGGGCTATCAAGAACTTTCCTTCATGGATGGTTATTCTAGATATAATCAAATATGAATGGCCCCAGAAGGCAAGAAATGCACAACCTTTAGAGCCCCTCAGGTTGTGTTTTGCTATCGGGTAATTCCATTTGTCTTAAAGAATGTAGGCGCAACATATCAGTGTGCCATTCATCGTATCTTCAAACCATTTTTATGGAATTGTGATGAATGCTATGTGGACGATTTGGTGGTCAAATCCAAACAACGTTCTAATCACTTGGCTGATCTGGAAGTCATATTCCACAAACATCAGCAACATCCTTTTATGATGAACCCCTTAAAATGTGCTTTTGGGGTAACCCCAGGAAAATTTCTTGGCTTCGTTGTATTCCATAATGGTATTGAAGTCGATCCTGAGAAGAAAAAGTCAATCCTTGGTATGTAACCTCCTCAAAATTTGAAATAATTGAGAGGAATTCAAGGTCACATAGCCTATATTCGGCGTTTCATCTCCAATTTGGTAGGAAAAAGTTTACCCTTTACCAAATTGAGGAAGAAGGGAGTCACTTACCAGTGGACTGAATAATGTCAATAAGACTTCGATATTCTCAAGAAATACCACTTGAGTCCACCGGTACTCATTCCATATGTTGAAGGAAGACCACTTATCCTCTATGTGACAGCTTCAGAGGGATCATTGGGTGCCTTTCTTGCATAGAAGAATGATTATGGGAATTAAAACAGCCTATACTATCTCAGTCGGACTATGCTTGAAGCAGAAACCCAGTATTAAAATATTGAGAAGTGTTTCCTGGCCTTAATCTTTGCAGTTCAGAAGTTGAGACACTACCTAGAACATCACAAGGTCCAATTGGTATCTCGAAATAACACACTCAAATTCATTCTTAGTCGTACAATGCTTACATGATGTCTGGAAATTTGGGAAGTTATTTTGCAGCAGTTCAACATTTAGTATGTGTCTCAAAAAGAAAATAAAGGGCCAAGCTCTAGCTGATTTCCTTGCTGAACATCCTTCAGTATAAGATACATCTTCAGATATTTAACTCCTTGATGAGGAAGTATTCTATATTAAAGATAGTCCTCAAGTATGGGAAATGTATTTTGATGGTTCTTCTAGAGGTACAACAGGGAATAAAATGGAAGATCCTAAATTTAACAAGGTTGGATTAGGTGTTATTCTTATTTCCATGGAAAAGCCAGTGTTACTGTATTCTTTCTTATTGTGGGAAGGTGGTACCAATAATGAAGCAGAATACCAAGCTCTCATCGCAGGCTTGGAGTTGGCGCTTCAAGCACAAGTGAGTCACTTAAAGGTGAAAGGTAATTCAGAACTAGTAATCAAACAAGTCAATGGGGATTATATAATCTGAAAAGAAGAATTGATCCCTTTGTATGATTACGTCAGAGAGTTAATGGTGGAATTTCCTACAACACCGATATTTTCTTATATCCCAAGATCACAAAATTCCCATGCTGATTCATTGGCTAATATAGCCACAACTCTTGCAGATCCAAATCGGGATGAGACAACCATCAGTATTTCCCATCGTCGTACAATTTCACCTTATTTTCGAATCAGAATAGAGGAGATCAATGAAATTCATCATATTCCTGAACCATATGGTCATACTATAGGATGGATGACACCTTTTAGGGAATACCTTCAAAATAGAATACTTCTACCTAATAGATCCGAGAAAGAACAAGTCTGGAGATGTGTGGTCAATTTCACTCTTTATGATAGCCCAGATCACTTGGAGAAAGTTCTCTACAAAAGGGGTTTTGATGGAGTTCTCTTCAGATGCATTTATGGTGAAGAGTCAATGGAAATTATGAAAGAAGTGCATGCAGGAGTCTGTGGTGCCCACCTGTCTGGACATAGACTGTCTGATCAGATTCGAAGTCTTGGATACTTTTGGCCTTCAATGATACAAGATTGTGTTGATTTCACAATAAAGTGTCATTCATGCCAAATACATGCCAAATACATGCCAACTTCATTCATCAACCACCAGAGTTTCTTCATATAGCTAAATTATCGTGGAAAGTTTCCACATGGGGAATGGATGTGGTGGGACCATACCCTTCAGCTACGTCTAAGTAGTTTAAGTATATTCTTACGGCAACTGATTTATTTTCCTAATGGGCAGTGGCAATACCTCTCAAAGAAATTAGTTCTAAATGAATTGTTAGCTTCATCAAGTCTAACATCATTACCAGATTTGGTGTCCCTCATACCATATGGACGGAAAATGGCACCAACTTCTGTTCATCCAAGGTGAAGAAGTTGTTTCTAGAATACAACATCAAATCCAACTATTCATCTCCATGTTATGCAGCATCCAATGGCCAGATAGAAGCCTTCAACAAGAATCTTTCAAATATAATAAAAATGATGGTGGATATGGATATGAATTCAAGGCTTGATAAACTCTTTCATGATTTGTGGGATTATCGGACCACCACCCGCACTGCAACGCGGTCTACTCCATACTCATTGGTATATGGAACAGAAGCAGTCTTGCCAATTGAGGTTCAATTACCCTCGCTCAGAGTAGCTATTTGTGACCAGTCATCTACAGATGAACAATCTCAAAAATGATTGGATGAATTTGAATGGTTATATGAGAAAAGATTGTGAATGTTGCACCACTTGGAAGTCTATCAGAATAGAATAGCACGAGCTTTCAATAAAAAAGTTCGTCTTCATTCATTCATTCAGGGAGAACTGGTATTAGTTCTCTGAAATCCAATGATACTAGGAATGAAGCCTTCCAAGCTTGAACCAATGTGGGAAGGACCTTATTGAATACCTATGGTCTACTCTAATGGAGCATATTCATTAATCTCGATAGATGGAGAACTCATCACTACTCCAACCAATGCCAGATTTCTAAAAAGTATTTTGTATAAACAAAAAATATATTATCATTGGTCTGGTATGACCTTAAACTGCACCACCGTCCGGTTTGACATTAAAAATTCTCATCACGTCCAGCATGATGTTAAACTGCATAACCAATGGTCCATTCATATGACCTAAAACTATTCGTATTTTTGTCCAACCTGACGTTAAACTGTGAAAAAGTTCCCTAATTCGTCCAACATGACGTTAAACTGTGTACCCTTCATCGTCCATGATATATGATGTTAAACTATACAGCAATGGTCCATGAATATGACCTTAAACTATTTTCACCTCCCTTATATCCAATATGATGTTAAACTGTACCATCCAGGGTCCATGCATACGACCTTAAACTATTTGCACTTATGTCCACCATGATTCTAAACTGTGTCCCCCTTCATCGTCGTTGATATATGACGTTAAACTATATAGATGTCCCATACGTATAGCAAGACATTAAACTACATAACTAACGGTCCATGCGTACGACCTTAAACTATTGGCATTTCATATTGTCCAACAAGACGTTAAACTGCACCATCCACGGTCCATACATATGACCTTAAACTATTTGTAATATTTTCGTCCAACATGACGTTAAACTGTGAAAAATTCCCTTAAGTCCCGCAATACGTTAAACTGCATAACCAACGGTCCATGCATATGACATTAAACTATTCACACTTTCGTCCAACATGACGATAAATTGTATCGTCCCTTTTTCGTCCAACATGACGCTAAACTATGAAAAAGTCCATAATACATCCAACATGATGTTAAATAGTGTTCTCTTTTGTCCTCACTACATGACATTAAACTGCACAGTCCTCTTTTTTTCCAACATGACATTAAACTGTATTGTCCCCATCGTCCTAGATAAATGACACTAAACTATATGAAAGTCCTTTAATATGTCTTACATGACATTAAACGGTACTTTGTCCCTGCTGCATGAAATTAAACTATGCAGCACCAATATTACTAAGTGCAAGACTTTAAAACTTCATAGTCCCTTCATATGTCCAACATGACATGAAACTGTGCATCGTTAAGGTTGTTGTTTCCTCTTGTTTCTCACACCGAGTATGACTCAAGTGAGCTTAGGGAAAAATTCAACCAAAACACCCTCTCTGGGCCGTTAACCAGGCGTGAGTCCCAACACCATTTTTTAGGTTGTTGTCCCAAAGAACAACTTGATCATTAATTCATTATTTAATTGAACTACGTGGACTTTGATCCTGGCCTTCCAGGCTAAGTACGTAGGCAACCTCCCAAGTTTCAAGCTCAAAACCAATCTCTTAACATTGGTTCATCTCTATCTCATAAGATGTTGATTCGTGATACAACCCCTAGAATCAATATCTTTACATTGGTTCACTTTCTTCCTTGCAACACGATGTTAAATTATACAAAACTTTTGTTCAGTATGACAATAAACTACAATATTCTTTGATATCCTTACCTGAGTGGGAATCATCATTTACATTGATTTTTCAATCATGTTTCATTCCAAAGACTATGTGCATACATGGGAATGACCGAACCTTTTATCATGGGTCAAACCATCATTGCACTAACATCTCCTTTCACCCATCACTTGTACGAACAAAATTTGTACAGTGAGTATTTCTAGAATAACGTGGGATTGATTCCCATCCTTATGGGATACGTAGGAACGTTCGAGTGTCCCTCGAATCCAGCCCCATGTATTTTGGGCCTAACCCCAAATTCCACATTCAGTCCCCTAGCTGAAAAGTCCCCATGAAAACACAAACTGTGTATTTCTTATTATGGTCCAAGCTCTATGACCCTAAACTAACATCTCCAATCCTTTTTTCCCACACGGCGTTAAACTGTAGATCAAGAAATATGTATGGATTGATTCCCATCCTTATGGGATATGTAGTGAAGTCCAACATTTCCATTTAGGACCCAGCCACAACATGATTATGGTTAGCATATATCGGTGTATCTCTTCATACATTGGACAATAACCATCTTTATGTGTCATAATCCTAACCTTAAATATTTTTAGATCATCATAATCCTTTTCTTGACTTCTAATCACAAAAGGCCTGAAATTCTGAGAGTTCTTTTGCGTGACCAAGCAGCATGTGCCCTTAGGCGGCCTTGCATAAACAGTCTACATAACGGACCTATTAGCCAAAAGATGATATTATTTTACTCTGTAGTAAATCCCTTAGGTGGCACTGTATAATTCAACCCCCTAACGGGTTTGTTAAATAGCAGTAACTTCATTCTTGGGGAGAAAGCCTATTTTTCCTTTATTTGTCTTAAATGTCAATATGTAAGGACCAGAAAAAATAGCCATACTTAACATACTTGTCCAATATCATTTTTCATGATCTAAAAGAATTCAAGTCTATGGTTTATATTCTCCTTCCCTACATTTGGGTCAGAACTTCATAGGAGTGATATACATCTAGTTCCTCTATAATATTGTTTGGAAATATCTTTTCCATATTCAATTACCATATTCCATACAGAAAACTCTATACATTGGAAAATTTGAGTCTCCATAAACATTCACTGGATTTTTAGTACTCAGAATGTAAATTTCTGAGAGTTCTTTTCCCTGACTATGCATTATGTTCCCTTAGGTGGCCTTGCATAAGTAATCTACATAACGGACCTTTCATCCAGAAGATGCTATTTATATGACTATGCAGCCAATTCCCATAGGTGGCCCTGCCTAATTCAACCCACTAACGGGTTTGTTAAATAATGGTAACTTCATTCTTGGGAACTACTTATTTTAATTCCTTTTTGGCTCTTTTTCATATCATTCCTCATATTCAAATTTTCATAAGTCATAGCTTACATATTTTCCATCATACTTGAGTGTGGTAATTGGTTTTCAGATAAATTTTCAAGGAATTGAGTCAATTTTAATCCATTTTAGTCAAATCTATTTCGACCTTAAACATTAGCCTCATTATGTCCAACGTGCAGGACTTTAAACTTCCCACAAAAGACAAGGAAACGTTGAATAAAATTCATGTTCTAGCTCACTAAACATACATTTTGTATGATATAGGTAATATTTAGAAATTAAAAGATTTAAATCTTGTAGAGTTATTTATATTAATCCTAGTAAAAATAAAACTATACTTACTAGGCCCATTGGATTAGGAAAAAATCTAAAGAAGATATCAAAAAAGGTATGAACAAATGATTGAGGATGAAAGTGTTTTTCATTGATGCACAAGAGTTAGAAGGACATCCAAAGACTGGAGTCACTTCTCTTTTTTAGGAAATAAAAAAGGCTTTCAACAGATCACTTCATTTGATTTACGGCATCCCAAGCTTCATCACCAACCACTTGGAATTCATTCATTCAACAGGATACAATAAGAGATGTAGTGATACCAAATCTTCTTGGAACAATTTTAAAAGAATGTTCTTGAGTGTGGTTTGAAAAGAGAAATTCTTGATGATCAAACAGTGACTCTGTTTCTACCAAAGAGACTTGGAAGATGGATACATGGATTTGAGAATGGAGCATTAGAAGTAAAAGAGCCATTTGGCTAGAGTACCCTTTTCAGATATTTTATCTAATGTAATGATTGCCTTCTCTGCATCAACTGGCAGCAGAAAACATATCAGCCCGTGGTTTTCCATTTCATATCTATTAGGAAATGTCATGAAGGAAAAATTTAGAAGTTCACACCATTTTTGTGTCTATTAATTCACAGCATAACCAAAATTGAGAAGTACCAGTGCAGCTGAATCTCTCGAGTATAGTTCGTTGCATCTGGAACGTTGAATCGTTGCAGATGACCATGGCCATACAGAGCCAAGTAGATGCTCTAGGGAGAATTAACATGATATTTCTTCAAATACTTATCCAAAGCTAGGAGAGTGCGGCTGCAGATATTATAGTAATCATGGACAATGATGCTCATCATATAATCAATTCGCTTTCTTTCCGGTTCATCAGTTGTTCTGATTCCCTTTGAAGCCATTGAATCTGCACAAATGTTGAATAAATAACTCTTAAAGTAAGTTAATTTTTCATAAAATTTGTGAAGAAAAGTAAAAAAATATGGATAAGGCATTAAGGCGCGCAAGTCCCATAATTGGTGCGCAAGTCTACTTCGGTCGCGCAAATATTGGTCACGCAGGTATCACCACGCAAGTCCAAATACCATAACCTAAGTGCGACAAATGAAATAAGAAGCGTGAAATAGCGGAATCACTTGCACGGATGAGTGAAAGCTGAGATCCAAGCTGTGTGCCGAGAGTAAGAAATTCATGAGAGATGAGTGCTTTGCGTGGAATGGAGCCCCTATTTATAGAAGCAGCCATAACCCTGTGCGACACACCCTACACAACCAAAGGCCCACCTACGCGCCGTACCCAACACGCCCCAAATTTCTTTTTGTTCTAAGTTTCCTCAGAGTCAATTCCTCATTCGTTTTGGATACAACTCTGAGGGGGGGCTTTTGTTGACACTCCTTTCGTCACAAAATCTAAAAGACTGGAAGAGGGGAAAATCTTAAACCAGAGTAATTCATCCTTTGAAAAAATATCAAAAATTGACAAAGGAATAAGGATAACATTGCACACAGGTCACGCAAGTTCTACCATGGTCGCACAAGTACACCTATGCGCCGTATTTTGGTCGCGCAAGTCACTTTCACGCCCTAGGTGATAACCGCTCGAGGTCTTCTCCAGCCTATAAATACCCTCGGTGGGTCCCCCATTTCGAGGAGGAATGTTTCCAGAATATAGATACAGAGCTCTGAACTCCCAAGTCTCTTCTTCAAGTCTTACGAACACTTCAAAGGGATTTATTTACCTAGAATGGAAGGTCTAAACATGAGGAGTAAGGTCTAAGTGTTAGAATTCACTAACACTTGAGCACCTAAGGTGTTTTACCCTTAAGGGAAATGAACATACTAGCGCACCTCCTTACCTACTCATTAAAACATGCACTCCCCTCTTCTAGAAGCACCTCAGGATAATTGTAAAGGCTATGGTCAAGGATCTCCCAAGTGTTACCCTAATGGTTAACAATCGTTCAAGTACCCATGTGTCGCGGAGGTATACCTGCGCGCCCAGGGACTTGTGCGCCCAGGCGGTACTTTTTGAGAATCCCTAGGACTTGTGCACCCTTATATTTTTGGGTGCCCTTATTGTCCATTTAACCCCTCTTATTCTATTCCACATCTCCTATTCAAGATACAGTCTTCAAGACACTCTTCAAAGCCATTTTTGGCATGTTTTCTTGATGACTTCCCTATCTGAAAGGAATTCTGTGGAACATCTCTTAAAAACTTAGTGATTCACATATCAATATATCACTAATGTTAGAGAGTTCATTCATTCAGACTCATCCTTTAAGATGAGAGAATCCTTAAACAATGGGCCTCCTTTTCAGGAGTAAGCCCCAGTTCCAAGTCCTCATTAATTTGGGCATCCTCCTCAGGAGTAACCCCTAACCATAATTTCTTAACCTGGGATTCCTTTTCAAGAGTAAGCCCCAGTCTCAAATATGGGCATCCTCCTTATAAATAAGCCCCAAGTCCCTTAATTTCTCAAAATACCTTAACCTGGGCCTCCTTCTAAGGAGTATTCCCCAGTCTTAATTTCTCTTAACCAGTGCTAATTTAATTTTGATTTGGGCTTCCTTCTCAGAAGTAGAACCCAATAATAATCTCTATCCTAACTTGGGCCTCCTCTTCAGCAGTAATCCCCAAATTAGTGTATCCAAATCTTTATAAAGTACATATACCATTATGGACCCTGTTCCTGGATTTCTTCCCGGAAGTAAATCCTAATCTTCATCTATTTGGGCAGTCATACATATAAAAGACCCACAATATTTCTTATGATTGCTTCTTTCATGGCACAATTTTTGTGTTTTACCAATACCTTTTATTTCTCAAACCGAGCATGACTCACGTGAGATTATAGTTTAAAAGTAATTATAAAATATTTCTTTGATCAATCAATCATGAACATAATATTCCCTTACTCAAACTACATGGGTTCTGATTCTTTTTCCTAATCAAAGGATACGTAGGTAGCCCATCTGCGGGTACGATCCCAACTTTGAAATAATCCATGTCCTTCTGAATGACAATAAACTTCAAGTGCCCCACTGAGATGCTTCAAAACCAGTATGGTCATCATAATGACCAAGAGAATTTTATGTATCAAAGGATACCATTGATTAAGAATCTATAACAAATACAGATGATTATCAATCGATGAAGAACATCGAATACATATAAATGATTCTCTAAATTTCCTATATATCAATCATTGATTGTCTCTAAAAGAAAAATCCTTTTATACTTGGTAATGTAATAAGGATTCACAAACATAACATAAATCTATAAAAAGAGCCCCGAAGTAAATAATAATTCCCCTCAAAAAGGTGTGATGACTCCGACTTCCCATCCTCTCAACCAATTAAAATGCCTAAGCCTCATTAGTCCATAACTAATGAGTGCCTACCTTTGGAAAGTAGGTTCAAATGGATATTTAATCATTGGATGTTTCCGGTTCTACAAACAAACCTCTTAGAAACCACTTGGAATGTTTGAATCTTAAATCAATGAGATCATCCCCAATTCCAAAGGAAATAGGGGTTCTCATACATGATCCACCGATGTCAGTTACAACATTCTGTTAGGTGGAAAAACTACATTATGTGCCTCCATATCCTAGTGGTATGTGATGAAAGAAGATATAATTTCATATTTGTGGGGGTTTGAATCCACTAAGGTATTGGGGGTCTTATCGAATTGAGGTTCATTATTACCTTGATCCTAATGTGGATAATCACACTACATAGGTGGCTGGGTGAATCCTATATTGGTCTCTTTCCATAACTTTCATCATCTATCCTAACCAGGAGCATGAGTCCACTATGTTCATATTGGGGTTTCTAAATAAGGAGGACTACATGCCCCACTGGGGGAGAGAAGTAGGCCCTTGTGGAATTATTAAGGTCTATGGTCTACTCAGTAACAAGATCAATGGTGATCCTCCTGTACTCCTCGATCTCATAGAGTATGGTGGAAATTATGGGGTCCAAATGTGATTTTGGTGCATCCATGTATGTCTTAGAGGGTTCATCATGTCCCTTTACATTTAATGTACTAATGAGTAGGATGTAAAATCTCATTTGGGGAATTCATATGCGCAGTGTCCATCACTTCTAATGACTATAGACTCATGTAGAGGGGTATTCTAGGTTTTGTGACAGCCCTTGAGGTGGGGTTTCGCTATAATGACCTATGTAAATGTTTCTATTCCTCCGATCCTATGGTGGGGTGGTGGTTACCATGCTTACCATGGCATTAGTTAGATAAGAACCCTCACTGTTGGAAAGTGGGTTATACTATCAATACTATCATTGTCACAAGATAGGGAAAAAATGGAGGGAGGCATGCTACCCCCAGCCTCTGATCTACACATGTGTGGATACCTCTTCCATGGATCGACATAGTATATAAAGGATCTTAACATCGGTTTTATAGAGAGTCTGGTAGTGCCCATTTTATTTAGGGTGCTGAGCTAAGGGTAGTTTCATGATATCAACTTTCCTGCACTACTATTTGATGGTGTTTAGGTTCTCACAGATTCCTTAGTAGGTCAGTTTCATATCCCCTAGGTGGTGGGATGTTTCCTATATCATATAGTAGAAACACAATATCTTTTCCTTAGTGAGGGACGTTGAGATGAAAAAATTTGGATCTTTAGGTGGCCATAAAAAAATGATAGTTGGTCAGAGGAAAAATTAATCCATAGTTAATATTTATATGGTTATCAGTCCTTCCCTTGGTTGTTCCAAGACCTTATTAGAAGAGACCAAGAAAAGGGTGGTGGAACTAACATAGACCTTCTTTTTAGTTTGTCTAACAGAATCGGGGGTGTAGCACTAGTCACATATCCAATAAATCTTGGGACATCTCTTGTAGGTGAATCTATTCTCAATATCATGTATATGAATAAGGGATTTTTCATCATTTTCTCATATGTGAATATAGAAGAATAAATTTGGGGCTCATTAGGGTTCCCATCATTAACTAAGGGAATCATCCCAGACCTTGATATCTCTCCAAATTCTTGTGTGGAATTAGAGAGGAGGGAAACTAGTGGTGAGAGAGATTGTTTCACAAAGAATCCATAAATGGAGGCTAGCACATATACCAATTATATATATCTATGGAGGGGTCCATGGACCTTATAGAGTTCATATTCTAGGATTATAAGCCTCAAATAATGGCATTATTCCCCAAACATAGGTATTAGGGGTGTAGGATCCCTCATTAAGTCATTTTTTCCTTTGAATCTAAGATTTTGATGATGACATATTGTTTCCCATCATTATGCATCTAAAAACGTGGTATTTTTTCAAGTGAATATTGTTTAGATTCACTCGGGCTTCTCCCCTATGTTTCAAGATGTTCCATGGGCATCAACCCCGTGATTGGTGTTTTACCTCTTTACCTAAGATGGTAATTTATAGAAATTCAAGCCATTTTCATTGGGTGGAACTATGTGATGGTTGGTGGTAGTGCTAGGAGGACCACCACACTTTTTATTTGTAGCATGTGGAGGAAAATCGTATTAGTTTATGGGATACTAGGGAGGAACTCTGCATTGATGGATGTTGGCACAAGTAGGACCTCCATATTGTTTGATGGTAGAATAGATAGGACTTATAAACTAGTTGATTATGGAATATGGATTTACTCCATATTGGTTATTGGTGGTGTAAGGAGACATGTTCATCATTTTCCCTTTTCACCAGATAACCAATACCAACTTCTGGTGGCTCTAGGGATAGAGAGATTGATCTTTTCCTTTGTAAGAATTGGTTAGGGTCTCTATCTCATAGGGTAAATATATATCCCCATTCACCTATTTTGGGGATATAATTAGATGCACCAGAAATGAAGGGGGCCACATGAGTTATAGAATATTCCTATAATCGAGAAATTTTCTTGGTTTTCCCTTATCATCAGTTTTAGGTGTTCTAGACCTAGGATGATGGAGAAAGGATGAAGTCCACTCAATCATTGTCCAATAAGACCAGTCAGTGTGGGTGTTACATGAACTTATAATATACCTCATATGAAGCTCCTAAGAAATAGTAACAATGGGATTAGTTCAAACATCAACTACCTCCTCAATGGATTGGCATGATATATCAGAGAACTCTAGGGAGAAACTCTCGAAGCAGTTCTCTGTTAGAATAGTGGTAGTTTCCCCTATGAATCCCTCAGTGGATATAGTTTCAGTGAGGAACTGGCACATCCATATCTTGGTGGTCCATATCCTTGGTTTTAATGACATGTTCCTGCTCATACTGGAAAACTAGGGTGGCAATCAATCTCTTATATGTGATCTCATAGGGTGATATGGGCATGGGTGCCCAAAAATTTAATTCAAGGTAGATTCCATGGTTGTGGTATAATCTTTAAAGACATACACATCGAAATTATACCTTCCCCTAAACATTTTGGTGCTAGGTCTCTGACTTCTGATATATTTATTCTTGTACGGAAACTGGATTCATCTATTTGTATAGATATAGTGAAATAAAATTCAAAATTACTCAACATCAACCCTTATTTCTAAATCACAGAAGGACCCCAATGAATATTTCATAGGTGAAGGATTCCCAATGTTTTCTTCCCCAATTTTCAGGTTCTTTTAATTTTAGTCACAATGTTTTCATGGTGGGACATAGTTCCAAATATCCAGATCCAGTGACATGAAAATCGGATGGTTCCCCAAATGCTAATGGCCCCCATAAGTAATGGGAATGGTTTTAGATTGGGTTAACCATTTTTTCCAGCACTTTCCATAGGTTTGGTATGCCACGCATGTTAAACTATCTCCCTACATTCCCACATTCCAAATGCAAAAACCATTCATCACTTTCATTGGTGATCTATTCTCTTTGATCAAAATAGGATTTTGGGATGACAGTTTATCCTTCAATGAATTCTTCCATCAAGAAAGTATCCTATTATAGGTCTCCATTTTAGATTTTATTCAGGCTCGTGAAACTAATTCTAAATTCCATCTTTAGGTTGATCCTAACTAATAATGATGATTTCTCCATTATAGGGAAAATAAATATCATTTGGGGAGGTTTTAATGATGGTCACGTCAAGCATGTCAGGACATTGGGTTGGTTGGGAAAGTATAAATACTTTATCTTTGGAGGGAATATCATGCGTGGGGTATCATAGTCATGGAAACTGAGGTCTATTATATTTTTCATGTTGTAATTAACACTCAGGAATAATTCTTCAAATCCTTTTAACATCATAAATCCCATATTTATTTTATGGGGTAGGGAATCTAGACCAGGTTTCTTGTTTAATGTCTAATGTAGATGATTGGGATTAATAGTTAACTTCATTTGTGGACATGATGAATGGTATAGGTTTTTCATATAGAGAAATATTTTACACTATGTATTTGATGTTGTGTGACCCCCAAGGTGGTAACATCGCAATTGGATTATGGAGTGTTTCCCCAAGGGGGTGTTTTTACCCTCAAGATGTTGTGGAGTGTTTCCCTTGGGGGAGATTTCATACTAGGAAGTTTGATGGTGTGTGTCCCAAAAGGGTATGATTTCACACTGGGATGGTGGAGTGTGTCCCTCCAGGAGTTCGGACATTTCACACTAGTATTGAGGATTGTGTCCCTAGGGGGAGATTGCACACCTTTATAGTGAAGTGTGTCCCAAAAAATGGGGATTATTTCACACTTGCATGGTGTATTTTTTCCATGTGGGGGATGTTTTCATAGTTTTATGGTGGAGTGTGTCCCCCCTAGGTGGATTTTTTCACACATGGATGGTGGACTGTGTCCCACGGGGGGGGGGGAAGATTTCACACTTGGATAGTGGAGTGTATCACTAAGGGATAATTTAAAAAATTAATGTTTTTTAGATTAAAACTAAAGTAGGAGTGCTACATACCATTTCTATTAGATAAGGATTAATATCCACATAGTTTGATTCCATAGTTTATGTTAATGGGATATAAACATTCTAATAAGTTTACCATCATTTGGTAAGGCCACTCATGTTGCGGAAGGAGGATAAAAGAGTTATGGTGTTGGATTTATGTGTAGAAGGTTCCCATAATGGGATTCACATATGATTATATGGAATGATGTTGTGGGGCTTAAACATATAAGTTTCCATCTATGTGATTCACATTGAATGTTTTGGGAGAGGGTGTCATCCCATTCATGTTGTATATGTTCCATCCTATGTTTGTTACATAGGGTAGGACTACAGTTTAACTTCATTTGATGAGGATGTTTTTATGGAGTTTAATGTTGTACGATAAGGATATAGAGCTAGATAGTTTTACATCTTGAATATTAGGTGTGGATGATGAATATAGCTGATGGGAACCATGTCAAAGAGAGAGGAATATTTTTCATAATTAATATCTACTTAGATAGGAAAGTCATTTCCCTCAGTGATTCCACCTCTAAGGATTACGTATCCACCTCTCATGCACCACTATGTAGAGAATGTCATAGAAACTACCATAGAGAAGAGGAAATCAGGACGCTCGACATTAAGTTACCTATTCATAGGATAAATATTCATTGCACTACATTTAAAAATGAGAAACAAGTAGTATGAAGTCCAAGGATACAATTGGTGAACATTTGGATGAAACAAGAGTTGGTGGTATTTCTCTCACTGGTATTTGGAGTGCATTTAAACCAGTTTTGGATGATCACAAGGGACCTATGAAATCATATTTTGTGAAAACGGATCAACTGAAGTGAGGTTCCATAGAGAGTTCTGGGGGATGGATTTTTTGAAATTTTGGGTTTTAAAAAATTTTAATCCCTCGTGATGGATAGGGGTCTCATGAAGGTTAGGGGTCTCATAAAAGGCCATGTTTTCTGAAATACGGTGAAAATATATCAAGGTAATGTATTGGATCTCATGTGGTTGGTTTTGAAAAGGATAGTAATCTCATAAAACCCCAATAGCCAAAAAGGTATTTTATCATATGAAAAGGTCACGGACCATTGAGAAAGGCATCCCAAGCATGGGTTGAGGTTATCCAAAACCCATGGGAGGTGGTTTCATGAAATATATTAGTCTTCTCAGGTTCATCTTCCCTCTCACTCTTGATGCTTCTAAGTTTCATAAATTCAGATATTTTAATAGAATTTTAAAGGTCATGTCCCCTTGGAAGTAGGTCATAAGGGGTGTTTATAAACCAAGGGGTGGTCTGGGTGTTAGTTTTGTATAATGTAGAGACTTTTGTGAATATTTATTAGATCCAAAAACCTACAAGGATTTGTAAAACATAGTTACACTAAATAAATATTACTATCATAACTCTACATGGACGAGAGATTTTGTGAGTTGGAGCTCTGTGAACAAGACTTATGTAGTGAAATGTATACCACCAAAACTCTACATAGTCGAGGAATTCTTTGGGATACAACTATTTTTTAAGGTTTTACCTTCATAAACACAGCCCCTTAATTGGATGTTAGTCTGTTTTCTCTTTAATTTTCCTCGAACTGGAAATTCCTTCATCGAACTCACTTGTGACTTGCATATATCAACATAATAACCACCCTAAAGTGTTTTACCACGGATCAACACTCTGAAATACCATTCTTTACTTTTAGTAGTTCCTTGATCTTATTTACCTTGATCTAATACTTCCTCTATGATAAGGTTCTCTCATAAGATAAATACTCTTTCACACATTAATGTGGCCACATGACTAAAGTGTTATTGAGTTAGTTAAATTTTATTAAAAAGGATGTTGATCCAAGGAATCCATTATTCAAATTATTATTGGCTAATACCACCCCAAAATATTTTCTACAACATAAATATCCACCAGTTCCCACTGAGGTAAACCCCATAGCATGGAATATAACATCCAAAAAATAATAAAAATATAATTAAAATTAACATGGGGTATAATAAATGGGTCAATATCATTTTTCCCATCCTACATGTAAGAATGTGGTCATCTTAACAAATTTAATTTTTATAAATAATATAACTAAATCAATCCATTTCACCTATTCAGTAACCCCAATGTTTAAAACTATATAAATTTTACTTTGTATAACCCCCATTCCAAATCTCATTCCAAGCCTTTATTTATCAAAAATCATTTATATTGAAAACATCATTAATTAAAATGTAAGTTATACAATGTTACTTTTAGTATTATTATTTATAAATATAAAATTAAAATTTTTTAGATGTACATTGAAAATAGATAAAAATGAATTAAATAATTATAAATCCATATCGTACATGATTTAAATATAAAAATAAAGGAGTAATAAATTTGTTAATGAAGATATATAAGAGAAATCATCTCTCATGAAATTAATTGTAATTTTCTGTTTACATACTTGTTAAATATATATATATAAAGAAAATATTTATTTATTTTTATTTTTTCATTTAATATGAAGTTGTAATTGATTCTAAGTATATTATAATTAATTTGTAAGTATGTATGGGAGATGGAATGAAGTTATACTTGTTAGTATATAAATACATATAATAGGATTCGTGTTACTAAAATATATAAGGATGTATCTAAGAGAGAAATGAAAAAATAAAAGATAACATAGAACCCTAGTTTACCCTTCTTAACTCATGATTCCATCATAGGTTTTTTATTGAGATTGTATCTAGGTTTCTTATTCAGTTATGACTATCAGAACTCATTAATACTCTCATTTACCCTAACCATGATTCATTATAGTGGTATACGAAACTATTTTGTAATTCAATGACCTAATTTCCCAAATGATCCCAAGACAAGGTCACCACAACACATTAGGCCTACCGCATAATAACTAGATGTTGTCACATTCATTGGAATTTACCTAGAAAAAGTTTTTTTAGGTGGTTTTACCCCATTAAAAATAACATTAAAAAATGTTTATTGACATATGAAATTCCTAACAATCCTTCTGGTTGATGAATATTCATTCCCAAAACATATTAGTCACAACCATGATATTTACTAATGAGACCACTCTAAACATAGAATAATACATACCAATATTAAGTTTCATATATTCATATATAGTTAATAAAAAAAATTTCATAGAATATATAATGTGGGAATACATATCCATAAAACATTTTCACAATATCACAAAGTAAAATATTACGAATTAGTAAAAGGAAAGTTCTGAACCTGTGATAACTCTCATGCCAAACTCCCTGAATAACCCATATAAAATTACTCCATCCACCATCCAAAATTTATTAAAAATAATTTCCCATGATCTAGAATCTATAATAATTTATATTTAATGATTTTACGAATTTCCATTACCTTGATCATTGATAACTCATCACACATGTGTCACATAGGGAAAATATAGTTTGTGAGTATAGAAACATAGAATCAGGTCTTCATAAAATCCATAATTTCCTAAAATAAACTCAATTTCATGATGTATGAAATATATGTCAAATATAAAAAAAAATTATAAGAAAGTAATATGTTTTAAAAATTACAAGTTTTAGAATTTAAAATTAAATATAATTACCATCTATACTGATGGGCCATTACGTTATTTTACTAGATTTGGGAGAATCTATTATTGATGTCGGGATGGTGGTTGGGTGTTCATTTATCAAATACCATATAGATATAGGATAAAAAAACTAATTACATATTCATATCTTATGGAATAAGGGAAAGCAAATCATACGTCCTAGCCCAAGATCATCCAGTGTTAACAGTTGTTGGGGTATACATTTTCAAGGCATTACTAGATAATCTCATATCCGTATACTAGAGGAGGTGATAAATTCATTATAAATATATAAAATAATCCCAAAACCAAATTATATTATATTTATAAGTCATCATGTATCAATCATAAATATACATTAACAATTACATCAATGATATACAAAATCCTGCATATTGGACTGCAATGAACAACACTTCATATTAATGAAGACTTACTTTAAATAATTCAAAATGAGAAATAACTAAATTCATGGTATAATCACATGTATTGAAAATATAATGTAATGATAATAATAAAATATCCAAGGAATTTTCCCAAATCATTATAATTTATAAAATAAATTAAAATATCCTTTAAACTCAATATAAAATAATTTAAGAGTTTACTAATTTTCAATAGGATTTTTTCTAATGAAATATTCATGGACATATAAAAAATCAACCCATAGCTTAGTGAAATGAGGAATAATTAGGATATGACTATTATAAATTTATTGTTAATATTATTCATGGTTAATGACTGTAGAATATAAAAAACCACACTTAAATAGACAACTAAATAAAAGTTAATTCTAGGGGACAACTGTTGAAATTATGGGAAAATAATTCCCAAAATAAAAACCATCTTATTAAATTATATTTAATTATATTAATCCAAAATAGTTAGTAATCATAGTGTAAACCATGAGATTCAGTGTGTCCTAGAGTCCCTCAATTGAAGAGAGATGGATTTTTACCAACTACTGTTGAAAAGAAAGATCAAGATGAATGACTAGGGAGAGATGATGCCTTACCTAGTATAAAAAAGTTTTTATAGCTAACACAAAATAAATGGAACATTTCTTATTCAAGAATCCATATGAGTGGAATAATAGGTGTTTTGGGAGCCCAATTGAGTGGGAAAATTATAGAAACCCATAATTTTCATAAAAAACATTTGTATATTATTAGATGAATTTGAAATACATAACATTATGATCCATTACAAAATCATATAGGTTTAGTGTATTTAGAAACCTGGATACATAAATATTTGATTTATAAGATATCTACATCATCTCCCACTATGTTCTAAAAAAATCTCACCCTTCATAGACATATCATACTTAAATACCTTCTTTGTAATATATATAAAAGACACATAATAAATAGTGATATTAGATGCATAAAAAAGGAAAAAAAGGAGATATAAATGGTCATATAATATATAATGAGAATAACAGTATAAGAACAATATATTTTCATTTTAAATATATACCCAATATAAAAATATCATAATTGTGAGGCCTATAATAAATCATGGATTTTCATAATACATGAAGCCTAAAGAGATCCAAAAATATGAGCCATGAGAGATTAACTTTTTCAAAATAAATATGTTTTTGACATTCACGTAAGTGTATAAAATTATTTTCATTATTAGGTCTCAGTACCAAAAATATCATAACGGATTGGTTTCACTCCCAATTCCATCACATCCTTAGTCAAAGTTCACTCCGAAAACTATTATAGTGGATCGAGTCCCTAATAAAATGCGGTCACTCAAAATTATAGTCTTTATTAAATAATGAGATATCCATTTTTACCCAATTCATTAGAGGGATATATAATTATGGTCCCATACTTCACATAATAATAATATATTCATATGTGTTCCACATGATCCTAAATCATTCATCATATATCATAACCCATCGAAAATAAATGGGTTTCATAAACATCTCATCATAATAACAATAAACCATCCAGATAATGAATATGAAATCCTAGGGTCATATTCCTGGTAAATAATACATAACATCAATGGATTTTATCATTTATTAAAGAATCCTTTAAAATATTACTAGAATATTTCTGTAGGAAAACGAGTTTTTCATTTTTAAAACACGTTTTTATAATATTATTATTTATAAAATATTAAAAAAATAAATTTATTTTAAAATTGACATATTTACTTGTGAAGGAAACATCAAAACATAGGTTTTTATTATGGAAGAAAATTCTTTTCATACCATAACCGTTAAAAGAAGTCTTTTTCACCCATTCGTTAAAACATACCATATTATAATAACGAAGAAAATATTCCATTAAAACAATTTTTTAAAAAATAAAACATGGGTAAAAATGAATCTAAAAAATCACTCGAGAATACTAAAATAATTCTTAATTATATTTTAAATAAAACATGGACATAGAAGAAAATGATTTATCCAAAGATGAAATAATGTTCCTTTTTCTTAAAAACATGTTCTCTTACATTTTATTTAAAAAATAGTTTAAATGGTATTATAATTGAAAATATCCTAAATAAAAAAAGGATAAAAAAATAATTTTATTTATTACAACTGAATCATATAATTTTCTATAGTGGAAATTCAATCATAAAAATCCCAATTAAAATGATATTGAAACATAAATCTCATAATGCTTTTGTAGATTTTGAATCATAATCTTGTTGAAATAATAACATGAAATGAAACGTTAAATATCATCAAAATATGTGCATTTATTATATAACATAAAAAATGGTCTGTATTTACACCTCATAAAATAACATATCTGAAAAACATAAAATCAATCCCAAATAAGGAAATCTAAAATGATAAATCTCTATCAAATTGCTAACATTTGATTTGTAAGCCCCCTAAAAGAATAAATTCAAATGAAATATTATACATCATTAAAATAATTATAATCATGATGTATCTTTTAAATTGTGTAGTTAACACAAGTCATATACATAAAATGATTAAATCTTAATCTTTTTTTATCAAAAACACTTTTTTAGAAAAAGTGAGAAACCACATGTTCACCCAAGGAAAGCACTAAAAGAAAACACATAGTTGTGAAAATGTAACTTGAGCCTTTTATCATTTTTATCCATAAATATTATCTATGAAATATGGGTTACTATTGTTTCTAGATCCTCATTTATGAGATCTTCAAAATGAATCACCACCTTGTCCCATGCTTTCATGAACTATTCTTGATTGATCTTATCTTCGCTGAATCCACTTACTAAAATAATTCATTGCTTTTCAATCCAATTACTCTATTTCCAAGAAGTATCCACATGAATAAAACATCCCATAATTTTGATTGCAGCTTATTCAGAGTCATTTATTGTGAGGAAATCCTATTACATATTATCATTGGAATGTAGGAGCACCTCCATAGGATCGTCCACACATTGCATGTCACCACTAGGAGAAGATTCTCTATATTCCATATCCTACACTTGAACAAACATTCCAAACGACTTGAAATCACCTACGATTTTCCATCAATTTCAATTTTTGACAGATCGAGTCTCCGTTTGTAGTGGTAGATAAGAGTAATCCTTTAGTCCTTTATTGTTTCCTTGCTGACCCTTCCTCCTCCTCAGACAGCAAAGTTCATTATCTTGTAATTATTGTTTACTATATTATATGAACATACCAGAAAACTCATCCCCTAACTCATCCCTATGGAATTCATTCTCCTCATTGTTTTTCTATACCCAATATTCCTCCTGATCAGGACCTCTATTCCTTATCCGCTTAATGCAGTTACCTAGCTTAATGGCTGGTAACTTGCTACTCAAACATATAATGTTCACTTGAATAGTATGATGTTCTAGATAACTATATATTATAGTATTACCAATTCATAAACTCATTGCCATGTCATAGGAAGAGGCCTTAATGTCCGTTTAAATTTTCTCATCCCACTTTCTACCTTCCATTTCCAGATTAAGACCACTACCAGACATAGTACACTAGGACTCCAAAGGTACTAAAACACCTACATAAATAGTAAAATCCACATCAAGTCACAAATTTCTTTAATATACATGAAAATAAATGATAGGAATACAAAAATCTTATTTTAATCGATTGAAAATATCAGAAACCAAATTGAAATCCTCTTAAGATTTAAGATGACCATCATGAACAAAATCAGATACATAACATGCATCTACATGAATATTTTCAAAGCATCCAACTGACCCTTGTCCCTTACCACTAACTTATGAATCCTAAATCTTATGTAGATCAATCAGTTTGACTCCTCCCCTATATTGAGCCAATGAATGTACAATTTTCATATATGTATAAAAAAATAAAACCACCTATCAAATTACATGAAATGATTCCATCAAAACTCCTCCCCCACACAAATCCAAACAAACTAGTTGGCAACATAGAAACATCAAATTCCAGAAAAACTCATGGAGCCACAGAGTGTGAAATTACATTGTTCCTATAATACGAACAAAAATACCATCCTATCAAATTCCCTAGCATGTGAAAATTTATAGGGTTTGGAAAAGGTATAATATATTTGGGGAATCTTACCAAATCATCCATAGTTTGTGTATCATGTTTCATGTGGAAATCAAATGTTCCACTAAAATAGGTAAAATAAAAGTTCATTGCAACTACAGGTGGCATTGGAGAAATCCCTAATCATGTATTCCTCTGAGGAAAACAGATCATCAGATTTCTATTTTCAATAAAACCCACCACAGAACAATCCATAAAACCCCATGTTCCAATAATTCAACAGTCAAATGCATCCACTAAGTGGTGATGTAGCTTAAAATGAACAACCAGCGTGAGATTGTAAAGTGGACGATCCTCAGTAAACTTTAAAGAAGGAATCGCCTTCTGGAGAAATCCATCAAATATTTCTGATTCCTTGGGGAACAATGAGATTTTTGGAAAGGATGAAAGTAAATATGTGTTTAAGAGAGGGGGAAAAGACCATGATTTAGTACCTTCGGAGGATAGAGGAGTTCCGTCACCCACCAATGAGGGAGGGACTAGTATGGAAACCATCATTATCGCAGGCTTCCAACCACCTTATATAAAACCCTCTCAAGTGCTCACCAACTCATTAAAAAAAATCGTAACATTACATCAATCATGTTTCATTGAAACAATATTGAGACGATGAACCCTTATAGATGAAGTAATTTATGAATCAAAGCATCTAGAAATAGATATCCTTATATGGATTTTTAAATTCCCATAATTTTCATGAAAATAAAAATATGTCAAATTCACAGGTATTATATAATCTACGTAGAGTAAACAAGTTGTGAATATGATTAATGTTAATAAAATAAAATTGAGATGGGAATTCACTGTAAGTGCAGTTCTAATGGATTTGAAAGAATTATAATATAATTTATAATAAAAATAAATTTATTCTAATTATACAAAATAATCATTTAAATAGTTATTATATCATATATTATACAATTATATCATTGAAAGTCTCATTTAATAATAATTATTTATTAAAATTTTCATTTCCAGGTGTTGAATATTTTTTTCACGGATGTTTTGGTTCTATAGTTTCAGTCCATTTACTTTGATCATGGTTCATTCATCTAAAAATTTTACACATGATATTTATATATCATATATATTCATTATATATATATATATACTTAGATTCATCTTTACATGTTAAATATAGAAAATGAATTACACCATTCATGGAGATAGTATGTCATACATACACTTGAATCTGGTTTTCATTTTACGATGGATGGAAAAAAATAAAGGTAATTAATAATTAAACATTATAGAATATTATTATATTATTAATATCATATATATTAAACAAATGTATCCTTATTTATACTCATGCAAATTGGACTTTAAAATATAACCACTTCACGCTGTGGAGGTTCTAGTCCACACGTATGCATGAGTGACACTACCATAATCTAACAGATGGGATGGTAATAAGGTAGATACTATATTTTAATTAATGAAAATAATTATTTCATGATTATAATTTTTAAAAATTAAAATCCTCTGAATAACTATTCAATAATGATGATGATGTAAAATGAATGGAATCACTATGTAGAGGTAGTATCCTACACATACAAACTATCAAAACATTCACATCCCATTTGATGGAATAAAGTGTGGAAAATGGTAATTACATAATCATAATAAAATTTCAGTATATTTATCATAAATATTTTATTATTTTATGATGAATAATATTCATTTAAATGAGTCATAATAAGAAAAGAATTTGAAAATGTTTAGTTATTAGTTACACCTCTTCGTTGAGAAATTTCTTTTAGCATACACCTTAATCCGTAAAAGAATTGTCTTTTGGAAAGTAATAAATATCTAGTATGTGCTTAAGGAATGTAGTAAGACCGTATATAATGCATTGGGTAAGGTATAAGTAGAAAATTTGTTGACTAATTGAGGAGAGGAGGTTCCCTTTTACAAGTGAGTGGAGCGGTGCTCATAGAATTACTTAATGTGATTAAAAATATAAAGTAATATAATTATAAAGACATATCCAAATTGCTATAATTAGAATTAGGATAATTATTACTATAAATAATTTCATATAATAAAACATTTACTTGTTATCTTTATGTTTTGACACTTAACTTTCTATTTTAAACCCCATGTTAACCATATTTACTATTACGAAGATATCTGTTTGTTTACACTTTTACGGTTTAAGAAAGTTAATATAAAGGAAATGGGACCCAGAAATGGAAAATGGTTGATATTTTAAACCTTATTTTATTATTTTTTAGTAATATTTTATTTTTATGAGTAATATATTATTTAATAAAATATTATTTATTATAAAATATCATTACTATCATTTTTCAAATTATTCTTTTAATTTGACATTGAAAACAACATGAGAGAAAATGAATTAGAAAATAAAACCTTTACACAATCTTCATATTTTGTATTTATCTATTAAATTCTTATTAAACTATAACAGATCCAAAAAAATATTACTTCTTCTGTTTTTAAAATAATTTACTTGATTTTTCCACTAGTTACAGAAACACTGTGTCATTGTTGTGTAAGTATTTAAGTTAATTATTTCATCACTAAAAATTTAATAAAATGCTATGATAAAAAATAATTCAAATTTAATATAACCATTTATAACATAACATGATTTTTTTAAAACTATCACAAAATCATATAGATATTAAAATTTATAAAGATTCATTATTGACTTTATCATTTACTTGAATATAATAAAGGTAAAAGTCAATGTGCAATGGAAAATGGTCATATATAGGAATTTTTTATTCTTATGAATGAAATAGACTCATCCAATGAATGAAATTAATTTTTATTAACGAATTTAAATCCTTTACACCAATGTTTTAACCCTAATTAATCTATTTTCCATTTCTTTGGTAATAAAATATAATAATAATTATTATTCATAAGGAGGAAAATAAATAAGAAATTTATTGAAAATTTAGACCACATGGTAGATAATATAAAATATATTCTTTAATATACATTTTTTATTAAAAGAGTGAAATTAATATATGTCAAATGACACAAAACATAATAAAATATAGTTTTGTAGAAAAATGTCTTTTTTATGTACAAATATGTTTTTATAAAAAATTAAAACATAAAATTTATTTTTATTAAATTAATTACATTATTAAAAATATTATATAACTAATTTCAATTTGAAACCATTTCAAAAAACAATGGTAATTTTTAAATTCTTGAAATAATAAAGTTTTAATAAAAACTGGTATTTTTACTAATCATTGGAAGAACAATTTCATAAAAATCCCCTAATAAAACAGTAATATTATTTTGATATAATAATTTTAAAAATCATATTATTTTTATACAAAAACACAAATGTTCAAGAAATTAATTTTAATATTCCCTTACAAAAAGAAATAAAAAATTTTTTAAAAAAGAATACTTTTGAGGAATAAAATGACATTACTAAACATTATGTGATTATTTACAAATAATTAACCAAAAAAAATTAATTGAGCATGAAAATTTTATATATATTTAAAAATATGGTTAATTCTATTCATAACCTCTAATTCAATGGCTAGGTCATCACAGTCATTCTATTATTTTGTTGTTTTTTTAAGCTCGGTGTTGCGAGTTTTATAAGCTATCGAACTATATATTCTTCTAAAATATCTGGGTGTTACATTATCCTCCAATAATAAATTTATTCCTCAATCTTTTAATTTTATCGTAGTAATCAGGGGTTTTAATTTTCAAAATACCATTCTTGAAAACCCATATCTTTAACAAGGTTAATAAAACATCCTCTTGAAAATAGGGATTGGGAAAGAAAGAGGTGGTTTGGAATAACATAAATCTATTGTTACAAATATCATATCATTAGTGGGAAGAAAAAATACAAACATAGAAGAAAATATTAATTTCCAAATAATTATGGAGAGTGACATTGAACATTGATCATAAGAAAGTGATTGATAATGATAAAGTCAATGAACACAGAACTGTAAATAAATAAGGTGTGAAAAATACTTGTGATGCATCCAAAATGAATGTAATAGCCTAATAGTATTGTTTCAATATCCTTTTTTTATAGTTAAGGAATTCCTTTACCATTTACAATAAGAACATAATAAAATATTTATATTTTAAAATTATAATTTAAATCTTTAATCAATTTAATCCACAATCTCATCCTTTGCTACAAACGATGAGTATTAAAGATGATTTTTTAATTCCAGTAGATCTAACATAAACTTTTAGTGGATCATATAGTCAAGAAATGTATAACAATATATTTTTATTTTATTTAAACACTAAAACTAAATGATTATTGTTATAAAATTTTAAGATACTATCTAAAATGTATAAACATTCAGGGAAATAAATAATATATTTTCCAAAAAAAATTATCACGAACACCAGGGGTTCAACATAGATCATTTCATAATGATATAACACTACATAAAGAATTACCTTAAAAACCGTAACAATAAATAATTTTTAACCTCAAAGGTGATCTCATACCTCTTATCTTACAACCAAAAATATTTAATTGTATTACTTGAAAATAATCTTTCAAGGTAAATCACATGTCAAACCTAAGGGTTACATATACCTCAATCCTATTAAAAATCATTCAAAATATCATTAATCACCATGATAAATCACTATTTAATCCAAAAATATTGTGAAATTCACTAAAATATCAAGAACCAAATTTATATACTAAGATGAATATTAATCCTTATCTTGATGATAAATATCTATAAAAGTATCTCATTGTCAATGAATCACTTTTTAGAAATTAATATTATCTATATCTCACTATCTAATAGACCATAATTAACATAACGTCAAATTATATGTTAACTCAAATGGTTATTGAAACATCAATAAACTATTCTTCCTAAAACCTATAAAAAGTTTCAAGTAACCTCATAATCTAATAACATAAAACATATAGGTAAACATAAATTCTTTGGAAACAATCCAATATACTCTATCAATCCAAAAATATTTTGAAATTCATCAAAGATCATATAAATCAGGTTTTTACCAAACCACTAATCAATTCCATGTTCATCAATATAATTTAATTTACTTTATCATCACTTTATCCATAATAAAAATTATTCTCCCATCATAAAACATTTATTAAGGTTTGTATGTCCCTAAATCATGTGTCTCCCAAATTTATACCGAATCACAAAATATGTTTTCCAATCCTTAAGCAAAATTATTGTGGTACAATATTTATATGTTTCATGATTATTATAAACACAATATCATTGATATAAAAATTATACCATTAAATTCTCAAATCACTACATATAATCACATTGATTCTTTCACTTCAATGATTGGAATATCATAGTTGTTTCCATAGTCTTTTAGTTAACCCTTGGATTTGGTTATTCGATCAGATAATTCCTATATTCTCTATGTATATTACATTGAACTATAAATGGAACCTTAGTCAAAAATTAAATCCCTACTAAGAAAGATACAATTTTCCTTAGAAATTAATTAATCAATGACCATATTTTCCACACATAAATGATCTCTTAATCCATTCAATACATTTCTTTATGTGATTCTTCCAATATTCATGACATGTAGGATACTAATTCTTCATATCTCATTGGTATTCATGAAATTCTACATTTCTCTTAACAGGTGTGTGAATAAAATTATCCAAATTTATATTGTTAACTTTATAATGAGAGAGATTATTTGGAGTATTCATAAGGTTTCACTTTCTATATCCTATTTAATTAGGTTTCTCCTGATGATATTTTTTCCATTTTCCATCACATTAATCATTAAGACAATTCATCCATGCTCATACCATTGACTAAAACTAAAAATAAGAGTGTAAGAAATGATATTCATAGAGATATATTATGAAAAATAAATAAAAATATTTCTAAATCATGACACCTTGTTGTCATTATTTATCACCTTAGGTTTAACCTATTCCATCATTTGTTATCAATAATTAAATTCCATCATACTGGTTCAAAATGAAAATGTTGTCTAACATGCGAATCTCCCCCCATGAGTGTCAAATTAGATTCACAGTATGGTGACACTCACTATTCATGAATATGATGGTCTAGATATAATCAAAAAACCCTATTTGGGATTATTATTCCTAGACAAATCTTTAGCAAAATCACATCCAATATAATTTTCCAGGCAGGGATGTATTTCTTCATAAACCACACAATACATATCTTACAAAAAAATGAGGATTTTGTCTTATATTTCGGCTTATCCCTTGGTTTTAAATAATTTTCTTTAATCATAATCTTGAAATGTTGACCAAAATATAACATGATACAACTATAGAGACCCATACATTTCATAATAAAATATTACATCTTATTATATACATATTAAATACATAAAATTATTGTTTCCAATGAAGATGGATTATACCCTAGAATGGTATATATATATATATATGGTCAATGGGTATTGGGATGTATATTTTCATCTCACGTGCAGTAGTTAAATCATCCATGTCGGGCTGACAGTATGGTTTTAAATGGTGTGAAATCACTAATGCATTATATGACATCTTTGAATGATCTCCAAGAGGTTTTTTCATAGAGAAAAAAACACCCAATGGTTATCATATCCCAAATTCAATGACCAAATTTCCAAAGGTAGTCACTCATTTTGGAATATGTCCAATGACACTTTAGAGCTCACGTTGGTTGAGGAGATGGGATGTCGAGCTCATCACACCCTTTTGGGGGAACTAATGCATATTTTTGGAGTCTATTATAGATTTATGTCATGTTCATGAATCCTTTATTCATTCCCAAGTGTGAATATTATGGACCATGTGGTAATGATCCACCATGATTACACATGGGTTTGGAATCATCTATATTTATTTGAGGTTCTCCATTAACGGAGGGATCGGTACCCATCCATGCTTCTCTATAAATGTTACCCTTTGTGGATAGATCAAAGATTATTTTGTCATGTAATGGGGGAAATTTTGATTTTATGCCCTGATATTAGGTGATCTAGTGATTATTTGTATCCAGGGGTTGATAATTGTTTTTATATCCGGATGGAACCCATAAGATGGGCTTCTTATGTATCCTTGAAAGAGGAATCTGAACCCATGTAGATTGGTACCACTTAACCAGAAACTTCCCCTTTACTGTTCCTGTGAGGGGGACCAAAATATGTTGTTTAAAATCACGGGTATAGGACATACAAGAATAAGGTTCCTATCCTAGAATTCATTGAGGCTTCTACCAAGGAGGCCTGAGGTGCCTAGAAGAGTTGTGGGCTCATGGATGGATATGACCCTATAGGTAATATGGCATGGAGAACATTAGGGTGGTTTTGGTAGCTGGTTTTTGAACTCAATGAGGCATTATATATATCCCAGTTAGTTGGGAATCAAAGCCCACATAGTTTGTTAGGTTGGGGATTAGGCATGTAAGATTCCCATTAAATGGGGCATGATATTAAATAAGATGTTCATTTAATGTGGATTACACTTGATTGAATTCCATGTGAGGATTATTCATGGGAGCTACCTATTGGGGGATTCATAAATGTGAATATGGACCTTTTAATATTGAATTAGGGATTAAGGACTTATGTTGTAAAAAATTCCCATTTGATATTTTAGGTTGGGACTTATGTCTACAGATAAGGCATGTTTTTGTTTGGAGATTATTCATGGAAGATTACGATTTGGTGCGTTTAGGATTGTACAAATTTAATTAACACCAAGAACATCTAAATCCATGTGAGTCATACTTGGTGTGAGAAACATGAGGAAGAAGTATATTTCATGATCGCACAACCCTCCTCATCAACATATTGATGGAAACGAAGCCTAAATGGGGAAGGATGTGACTTTGAGTGTGCTTGTATTACATTTTATTTTGGAAACATGAATAGTCACCTCATGTGATCCATCCAGCTACATCCCAAACTAAGGTCAAGGGGAGAACGAGAACCGCCTCTCACAAGAAAGGCTAAGGGCTTACATTTGGGGTAGTTGCATGCAATCTATTCTGAAAAAATGGAAGAATTGTCTACATTATCCCTCATAAAAGGAAAATTATAGTGATTCATCTTAATCACTGGAATGAGAATGTTCATGTGAGAAACCTATGTTCGCATCTCGGGATACCATGGGAATGGAAATGTGGAAACATTATGAGGTTTCTTCATAATGTAGGGATTACACACATGACTCTCTTTACCATTGGTATGTAAACTAAAAAGGTCATGATGGTGTGAACAATGATTTTATCCCATATTTATAGTGTATTTTGAAAGGGACTTGGTTTGATGTTGATATAATAGTTTATAGAGGGGATAATGTGGATCCCATCATCGTAACATAAGTGAACAATAAGAGATATAAGTTGGAATGACCTAGGAAGGCCCATTCTATGTAATAGGTTCTTATATGGGATTAGGATTCCAAAATGTATCAGGTTGCTATGTGGGTCAATGGACCATCTTCGTAGTGTTGTGCTATATAAACCATGGGTCAGACCTTGTAGCACGTTGCTATGCTGGATTAGGCTCCACCCACATAGAATATTTCAATGAGGGGATGAGTTACTTCCACATAGTGTTTTACTATATCGGTAAGGTTTTCATCGATATAAAATTTTTTTATATGGGAAAGTCATCTACAAAGGGTCTATATGTTTTATTCCATGAGGTATCATTTCGGCATCGGGTTTTTGGTTCACATAGCACTGGATGTCTTATTATTTCCTCTTTACTACTATGTATTGAAATATAACTATTGGGAATAGTCAAATAGGCTCTCAGTTTTGTAGAGATTTGACTTTCATCACCTCAGTCTTCTTTCCTCCATTATTTCATCACGTGAATCTATCTCTTGGGACCCCATTGGGGTCTTGTTTATAAAGTAGATGAGGGACTGGATGCTGGCATTGTTGGTCATCCATGGTAGGATATGGATAATCCTTTGTAGGAGACAAAAAAGGGCATGGTTAGTAGGGGTAATCCTTTCCAGATGTTGGAATCCCCGCCTAGCCTGTCAAATGAATTCATTTTGTTGAAGGAACTAAAGGAACTGCATCTCCCCATAAACGATTTAGTTTTTTGGGATGGGTCGTTTTCAAGTGTGAAAACCACCACCCATTCCAGAAAATAACATTGTTTTATTTGAGGGAAACCCTAGCTCATCCCTTTTCCATGAACAACTTCTATTCAAGGGTGCTTTGCGGAGTGGTGGAATGCCATATGGAACGACTGTCCATAGAGTAATTCATGATTCACAGTCACACTTCTATTGAATATTTCCTTTTATACTCTTTTGGATTTATTTTTCTCCTTTCCCAAATTAATGGAGTTACTTTTATCTTATTTTAAGAAATTTCAAGACCCAAAAATTCCCCCCCATAATAATGGTATCTGATCAAGTTTAAGAGGAGGGTATTATGATTTTGAGAGAGGTCATATTTTGAACTAGTCAACTATAAGTGGGAGGACCAAGAAGATGGGACCACACCTATAAATTGGGGCCAACTCATTTTTCATTTACTGAATGTCTTAGTGAAATATTCTCTCTCGAAAACACTCTACTATGTTCTGTGTCTGCAAACTGAGATCCTTTGAAGAAGGATCTTCATCTGGGTTGATATCCTTAATCCATGAACATTGAGTTTTGATCTTCTGCATGGAAGTCTAATTATCCATGAAAGGATTATCCAATGTATTTTTTCTTTATTTTCCAATCCTTTTCAAGCTAGTGCTTCTACAAACTGATGGTTTACTGGTGATGGTTTCAATGAACGGATAGTTCAAAAACCTTCATAATTTTTAATATGCATTTACTTTATGAATATTTATTGACTTTTCATAATTTATCTCAGGGTTAAGACATCTCTATCACGGACAACTACAACTACAATATTAAATTATAGGGTTGACATCATTGAGGTCGTTCTTCCCTAACACATCATTCTTAAAGAGCAAATTTTGAAGAAACTCATATCCTCAGATCTTATGTCATAACCATTATCAACATGATTTACACATTATAATTTCATTATTAAATATGATTCTCCCCTTCTATCAGGTGATCAAAATCTTATTTCCATCTAGTTTATGATTTATATAGATTGCATGCAAGTAAACATTTCTTCCACAGAGAAGATTATTCCCAATTTATGTCTAGAGAATGTCTTCACTCTGAATTTACCTCTATGGAAATGAATAAAATAGAAAAACAATGATAAATCTTCACAATCAGTTATTCAAGACTATCCATCAATTCCTAATATCTCACAAAGAAATCCCAATGTAGGGCGGAGCTCTAAGTTGTATCTACAGTCTAGATGGATCTTCTCGGATTAATGGGATTGGGCATTCTGAGTGCCCTGTAATAGTATAAAATTTCCCAATCCATTGGGAGATATCGGATTATAAAAGATAGTTTGGATCATTAAATTTTATATTTATTCACCAAATGAGGTGCTTCTTGAACTGATTATCCATTGGTGATCAACCACCAAAGAATCTCTCAATCTTATGGTGAATTTATGTTCGATTGATGGAACATTTATCAGTTGGGGGGATACCCCATTCATGAAGCATGTTTGGAGAATATCATCATGTTACCAATACTGGGGAAAACATCAATAATATATCATCACTGTAGAGGGATATTCTAACTATGGTGGAATTATTTCTTGGCCATCCCCTCTATTCCTAGTCACTCCTTCCATTTGACGATTGGGAAGAGTTATTTTTACAGACCAGTGGTCTAACGAAAAAAATCCATAGTAGGACTCACCCTACCCAACACACATGTAGAATTATAGGTTTTTACCAGTATACCATTAAGGTAGGTCAATATGCACATGTGGTTATAATGTTTTCCATATATATATATGGATTTTGGTTGGCTGGTTTCTTTTTCATGTTTTTTAGAAGATGGATCTACCCATATCAGGATGCTTACACTGGTGTCAGGGTCTTCACCCCAATGATGGTGGTTGAACAAGAGGAAAGATATCCCATTAACCTAGAAATACTCACACTAGCTCATATTTAAAAACTACTAAGTCACATGTAGGAAGGTAGGCCTCCAAATCCTCTTTGCAGACTATTATAATTTAAATATGGTTAAATGGATTAACACTGTTATTTTTATGAATATTAGCATAATATGGCCATTCCTTAATCTAACTTTCTCCTTGTTTCACATTAAATTGTTGTTGTTCCCAAAATATCCCATTATGTCAATAGTTCTGTCAAAACTTTGATCGACTCTTCCCATTTCACCTTTATCCCTTACCATACACCCAATTGAACAATATTTAAAAATGGTGAATGGACATTATAAGCATTCTTCTATCATATCTCTATGAGATGGACTTCCAAGTTTGTGGATGGATAGAGTAAGCAACTGAAATATATAAACTCCATCGATATTTTCTTAATAATTCATATTTGTACAGTGAGTTTCTCCTCTTCCCCATCCCTCGATTCAAGAGCCATATTCAGTCGTACTACATCATTTGTGGCTGATGATTATGCATGTAGATTCAGGCATGAAAATTTCATTAACACACGTAAGACATTATATCAATCTATCCTAATATTATCACCTAATGTATACAGGATTATATTCTTATGGGATAGTAGTAATGGTTGTTTAGAGGGGATCCCAGCCACTAACCTCGACCATCCCTGTGATGGATATACAATCCTCTTTGTTTTCAAGGGGTGAAAGAATCACATATTAAAAATATAATATATTTATTGATTTCTGATCCTCCAATCCCATATTTAAATATTGAAATGAATATCTTATCCTTTTTACTGATCTTGATGATAGAAAAACTAATGCAGGTCTCAATGGGATGGCCTTGGGGAGCCCGCTAACTAATGTTAAACCTATCAGCCTAGTTCCCAAAGGCGGGTATAATATGGTAATGGAATATTTTTCTACTCTGAAATAATTTTTTAATTATTACATATTCATGTAGGTTGAATTTCAAAATTATATACCAGTTTCAATGAGCGATTAAGAAGAGAATCCACATATTGTGGTCAAACACCAGGTCCCGTGAAGACCAGCCTAGCTCAAAATTTGCACCATCTTCATGACGCCCCCATTGGAAGATACGACTAACAAACCAGAAATCCTACACTAAATCTTCCATGACCAAGGTTCATGTGGGTTCTCTTACCGAACCATGCACCAACCCATCCAACATATTGTCAAAGATCAGGAATATTTTGTTTCCCATGATGGCGACCTCACTCAGTTTAATGCTTCCCATCCTCAAATAGAAACTCTATTGGATTTCACTATTGAACTACACAACATATACGTTGAGGAAGAAAATTATCATGATCAAGTGGTCTTGTAAAATGAGGAGTTTTAGGAAAGTGTGGCTCATGTTTCACGGTTAATGGAGTTGCATTCATCACCATCTAGAAATTTTAAATCCATCCACGTAGGGTTTTACTATGTGGGGTAGGGTTTTATCTGCATAGCATTTTCTTATCCAAGAGGTTCATTAACAAATGGTACATTGGTTTTATTCCCTCAGGTATGACATCTTTTTTTGGTTGACAAACCACCAGATGACTTATTATTTCCACCTTACTGCAAGGAAGTGTATTATACCATCTAGGAATTGTCGAAGGGGTGCAGGATTTGTGGGACATTGATTTTCGTCGACTTATCCTTGTATCCTCTATTCAATCCTCATGTGTATCCATCTATTGAGTCCCCCTTTAGGTCTTATTTATAGAGGAGTAGAGGGGATGGATACCAACATTGTCGGTCATATATGGTGGGCATTGTATTACATTTTTTTGGAGCCCATAAAGAATATAGTTAGTAAGGGAATCCTTTTGAGATGTGGTAATCCCATCTTAGCCATATAATTGATTGCATTTCATTTTAGGGAGATAATGATACCACCTCACCCCGTAAACATTTTAGTTCATAGGGATGGGTTGTTTGTAGGGGAGAAAACCATGTCCCCTTTCTACAAATGAATTAGTTTAATTTCCAGGTGTTTCCAACTCCTCCTCTTTTTGGGAACCATTTTCTTTCTCAGGTGCTTCATAATGTAGGGTAACACTATGTGGAGTAGTGGAATATCATGGAAAGTGGCAGTCCATATTAGAATTTGTGCTTCTCGGTCTTCTTTTCTTCAAATATTTACTTCAATCATCTTCTATTTTTTCTCCATTTAAAAATTAATTGACTTATATGGATCTTATTTGCATAAATATAAGGTCCCAAAAATTATTATCCATTCATTAATCATATAAGATTAGATAATTTTGAAACTTGGATATATGAAAAAATAGTTCATAAAAGATTTATATCATCTCCCACTAAGTTCTTCAAAACTATCACCATTTTTATGCATAGAAAACTTAAAACCATTCTTCAAAACTTAAGAAAATGTAACATAAGAAAATGTGAGTTTATTTGATATGTAAGTGTAAATAAGGGATATATCAATGATCACATAATCATAAAAAGTGAATAACTGTATGATAACATAATTATGACATTATAAAATCAAAGCATTCATGTCAATGATTATAATCATAATTTATGGAATAAATCGTGGTACTGCATAACACATTAATCCTAAAGGAATAAAATAACATAATCCATGAGAGTGTAAAATTGGAATAAGAAATAACCATTTGGAATACAAAGAAGCCTAGAAAATCATTTTCTTATTCAAGGATCACTACCAGTACTATCACATTAGATCGAGTTCACTCCTTATCCTATCATATCCTTGGTCAATGTTCACCCCCAAAACTATTATAGTGGAAATAGTCCCTTTATTAATTGGGTTTACCTCCTATTAAATTATTTTTTATCTCATTATATATTCATGATTACTCAATCCATTAAAAGGGTATATAATTCTAGGGCCACTCATCCAATAATCATTATCTATTCATATTATTCCATAATATCATAAATCATTCAACATATATCATAATATGTGGAAGATAAATGGGTTCCATAAACATATCATCATCATAATTATAAACCATTTAGAGAAAGAATAATGATGTTCTCCTTGTATCATATATCTAAGAAATCTTACATAACATCAAAGGATTTTATTATATATGAAAATTTATTCAATAATATCACTAGAATATTTCATACGGTAAATATGAATTATTTTTTAAAAAACTTATATAAAATAATCATATTTACAAAATATTAAAGAAATAATTTTCTTTAAAAATAAAAATTAATACGTGTAATGGATGATTCAAAATATTGTTCATTCGTGATGGTAGAAAAATTTGATCATTCTACAATCATTAAAAAAATAAAGATTATTTTCACACAAGTAAAATGCTTCGTGCCCCAAAAAATAAAAAAAACCCTTCATTGTTAAAAATTAAATTAAATAATCTCTAGAGAAAATTAAATTAAATTTTGAAAATATGTTATGAACACCTGAAAATATTTGAAAATGATTCTCTTCCAAAGTGGAAATAATTTTTTTTCTTAAAAACATGTTCTCAATCAATTTATTTACCACATAGAGAGAAATGGAATTATTAATAATAAATTACATTAAATAAAATAGAAAAATAAAATTAAATGGGTCTATCAAATAAGTATTATATAATTTTTAATAATGTAAATTCATACAAAAATAATCCAGAATAAAATGAGATCGAAAAATAAAGCCTTTACTACTTTAGAAATTTTTTGAATCATAATCCCCATGAAATAATATCTTCAAATTAAAGATAAAATATCAATAAAATATTTATATTGATGATAGAACATTTCAATGTTACAATATTAACATCTCATAAAATAAGATAGGTGCATAACATAAAAAATTAGCCAATGAAGATCATTTGAGATAATAAATCTTTACCATGTTAGAAACAATGCACTTTTAATCCACATGAAATAAAAACATTAAATGAAAACATCAATATATCAATAAAATAATGATAGTAATGATATAAAATGTCAATGGGGTAGTATATATACATCAAATACGTAAATAAGAACATTAAATCAAGCATGTATCAATAAAACAATTTGAGATGAAGAACCTTTACTGTTTTTGTAATCTCTGAATCAAAACCTCATAAAAGAGAACCATATTTGGATTTTTAAATCCCCATAATTTTCTTGAAAATAATCATAAGATAAAATTATTGATGGTATATAGATAACATAATGGAAAAATTGGTGAATACTTCAAATATCTCATATAAATATAAGCTAAATGAGAAACCCCCTTACCTCAAGATCCCATTTCATCAAAAGTTGTAAAACATACTATATAATAAATATAAATTAATTAAAATTGTATTAAAAATATTTAAATAATCATAATATAATATATGAACCAGTTATAACATTTTATTCCAATGTTGTTTATAATCCATTGTTAAAATCAATGTTTTCAGGTGTTAACTGTTTCATTTTCCATGGAAGTTATAGTCCTTCAGTTATGGACCATGTACATTTACCATGGTCCCATAATATCCATATTTTTGACCATGTTCTTAGTATCATATATTTTCATTATATAAATAATTATATTCATCCATAAAATATAAATATAGAAAAATGAACTACATTATCCATGGAAATGGTAATTTGTACACATGCATGAACAATGTTTTCATTTTTAGAAAATGGAATGAAATCAATGTGAATAATAACTAAACTTAGAAGAATAGTTATTATATCATATATATTCTTTAAATATATCCTTATTAACATCAATGTAAATCAAAATAAAACAATTAATCACAACACTTTGCGAAGGTGGTAGTCCACATATGCGCAGGAGAAACGTTATCATTTTCCAACAGATGGGAAGGTAATAAAGATTATATGATATTTTAATTAAAAATTATTATTATTTCATGAATATAATATTTAAAAAATAAAACCACAATACTGACCATCCATGAAATATAGTGATGGAAAATGAATGTAATTGCTACGTAGAGGCAGTAGTCTACACGTACGCATGGGTGAAAATTTCCCTTCCAATTTGATTGAATATAGGGTGGATAATGTTTGTAAAAAATCTTTATAAATTTCAATTATATTTATAATATTTAATTTATTATTTTTTTATCAATACCTTTTCATTAGATGAGAAAATAGAAGAAATTAAATTGAAAGCAATTGGTTAAGAATTGTACCTATTTGTTGAGAAACCTTTTTTAGCTTACACATTAACCATTGATGTAATAGTATTTTGAATGAAAATAAGTTATGATATATTATTAAGCAATATATATTTATATTATTTCAAGGATTTATTAATATATTGTGCAAAAAAATAATAAAAATAAAGGTTAGGATGTTCAATTTAACAAGTGAAGGGTGGAGAACTCTTGAAATTACATAAAAAGTTAAATTAATATAAATTATGATTCTTAGAAAATGGATTAAAATTGAGATAAATATAATATAATATGATTATTATTATAAATAATAAAATAATGTATGATTTGGTGATATTTTGGTTATGTTCCCCCTATCTATTAGTTTTATCCCCTATAAACACTTTTGACAAATAGCCCGATATCAATATTGTTTAACACTTTGGGGGTCAAGAAAGACAGTATAAATGAAAACTTCACCAATTAATTGAACGTGGTTTATATAATCAACCATATTCCTTTAACATGGATTAATACAGTATTTTTCAGAATTTTAAAATATTTAATAAAATATTATTTGTTATAAAATGTCATTAATGTCATTATTTTAATTATTCATTTAATAGAAATTTAAAAACAACATGACCGAAAAAGAATTAGAATATAAACCTTTCATAGAAACCATATACATTATATTTATTTACAAAATTATTTGGAAACTATTACTCACTGAAAAAATTACTTTTAGAGTTTCAAAAATAATTTACCAAATTTTTCTACTTCATAGTCAAGAATATTGACACCATTTTATAGGCATTTAAAGTGATTATTGTATCACTAAATATTAAAAATAAATTAAAACTAAAAAATAATTCATATTTGAAATAAATCTTTATATCTAAACATAATTTCTATATAATATAGTCAGAAAATATTAAAGAAATTAAATGTAATAAGGTGAAATTTTTTACATTCTCTTTTACTTATATATTATAATGGTAAAAGTCAACGTTGAATGGAAAAAAGTAACATTTCTAATGATTATATACTTATTTATGAAATATATTCATTCTATGAACTAAAATAATGTTTTTAATGAATTAAGAGCCTTATCGCATTTGTTTTGACCCAAATTAAACCATTTTACCTTTGTAGTGGTAATAAAAATTTATTATGGTTTCTGTTCATAATGGATAAATATAAACGTGTAACATCCCATGTAAATAAAGAGTACAATATTTTCATATATGTTAATATTTATAATTAAATATTAATTTTACATTAAAGAAGATGTTATGTTTGATGGCATACCCGACACACAACAATGGGTTTCTCTGAAATCTCATGTTGCACAACAGGGTGAGTCGTACTTAAAAACAATAATATAATATTATTTTAAAATTTTTTTAATTACTAACCATTTTGTTGTGGGGAATGAATAGAACTAACTAAAATATGATTAAAAATGTTTGTTAAATTTTTTTACTGTAATCAAATAAGTTTTAGAGGCTTAAAAAAGAATGAATCTAATTTTATGCATAAATACTCTAATATAATTTAAGAGGTCGATTTACCACCTTTTGATGGAGATCCCTCATTAAATATAGTTTTGGTGACTTTTATATGTTCTATTTTACAAAATAAAATTCTTTTTTAAAATTTGGTAATCAAAATTTACTTTGGGTAAATTATTGGTATTTTTCTAAAAAAAATCATTTTTTATGAATAGCGAAAAATATTGTATTTTAATTCAAAACTACCTTTTAAGCAAACTTATTTATATGAACAGATTAACATTTTAATAGGTTTAAAAGTTTAATTAGATTATAGTTTTTGGAATTTAATCTAATATTTGTCATTAGAAGTAATTTTACTTGGAAATTGGGACATAAACCAGTGTAAATATTTTGATATATATTAATTATTAAAAACATGCCTTTTGTTTTGACAATTGAAAAAAATTACATTAAAAAATTAAATATATATGTTTTGAATTTGTTAACAAAGACATCATTTTTGAATTGGTAATATCAAATATATCTTAGGATGAATTTTTGATATTTTTCAAAAGACCTTCAATTTTTTATGAATAGTGAAAAAACTGATTAGTATCTATAAAAATCGAATTTTTCTTTTAAATGAAATTTTACGGCTTATCTGAATTAAATTTTGAAAATCCGACATATATGGTTTTTATATGGAAATAAAATGTGGTTCAATAAGATGAATGTTATTTTTGGTGAATAGTAACTTTTGACATTTATTTACCGTCATTAAAGTTAAATAGGGTCATTCAAGGCAAAAATAATAATATAATAATATAAAATTTCATTAACATTTGTCCTAACCTTATTTTATGAGTCATGAAAGACCAATAAAATCCATGGGTGATATTTTATGGCCATTGAAAGCCATTTGTGTGAGATAATGACATTAATAAATTTTTATTTATAGTAGAAATAAAAATATCATAAACATGTATTTTTTTCATAATCAATTTTAATTTGGGGTTATATAAATGATATATTTCACAATAAATTTTCATTTGAAAGATTAAAATATTTCCTACATCATGGTATTTTATTTATAATTTTTAGACATGAAATAAGTAAAATTATTTATGACACAATAATGTTGTTGTGTTTACCTCATTAATGAATGATTTAAATAAATAATATCATAAAAATTAAAACAATATCCAAAACCTATCCAATTCTTATTGGATGATTTTATTTCGAAGAAGAGTCACCTTATCTTAGAAATTAATAATTTTTGGACCTTTAGAAACCGAAAATCATTATATAATAAAATAATTTTTTCAAACATTCTTAAAAAGCCCCTCCTCCCCCTTATAAAAAGGACTCACCTATAACCCATTACTCACACCTCTCAAGTACCATGGATCATAAAATATATGCACAAATAAGCTATAAATATCCTTATAATCTACCCAGAAGCCTTACCCTTGGCATAAAGCACTTCAAAAAATTATTTTGGTTCAAACCAAAGAGAGTTACCCTATTTAAAGGGAACATCTTCTCTTTAGTTATTTTCATGTATTTAACTTATCAAACCCCATAAAATCTTTTTATTACATTATTTTATAAAAACACTAGCACTTAAAATATACTAGGTTTTATATATGACAAGGATTCAAACTAAACTTACACACACCTCTATCTAATGGGTACATATCATACTGTTTTTTGCAGTCGGTGAACTACTGCCTCATGAAACGATGATTGTTCAACATTCTCCTACCACATCTTATGGTGGACATTAAGATGGAACTGTATTTACAGGTGATATATATGATTTTTATATTTTCTCTATAATTATTTATTTTTCATTTATATCATACATTTATGGTTTCCATAATAGGTAAATACGATAATTTCATTTGAGGAAGTGCAGACTACTAACCCCCTCAAAGTGATATGACTCATTCATGCCATACATAGAAAATATAAATGAATTAATGAAAATATATATTATATTATATTGTAATTATATTATACTTATTTTTCATTAAGTTTTCATTCCATTAAATATGAAATATAAATTAAAGTAGCATTCATGTGTATGTACGGATTACCTTCTACATGAACGGTGCATTTCATTTTATACCTCCAAATATAATGTACAATTATAAATAAATATATATACTGGATATATATGATATATATTATATCAAAATAAGTAATATAATTATAGATATAATTTAATTTTTACTACATGAACAAATTATAATTATAAGAAGTTCAGTTTTGACTCAAGATCCAAATATCGAAAAACAATATCATCATAAATGATTGCATAATGTTTATAACATAATAATAAGTGATATAAAGTAAAAATAAACTTTATAAATGTTATTTATCAAGTAGAAATTATCTTCATTATTTTATTCAGGATATTAAAGAATGAATGGGTCATGTCAAACACGAGGTAAGGGGTTTTCATCTCAATTTTTATTCCCATGAGATTCATGCTAAATTTGCCCCTATTTTCTTTTGTGTGTTGTATGTAATTACAATGATTTTACTCATTGTTTAATATACAATAATTTATTGGTATTTAAATCTTCATTTTATGATCCATTATTTATGTGGTGTATGTTTCATAAGTTACCAAATCATAAGGGAACCTTTAACCATTCTCTTTTAGTCAACGACAAATCTAATGTTATGTATTTATATTTCAATTTTCAAATGTTGGGATATGTTATTATATAACCTTATTAGTGTAAATTTTATGTACATGTGATAAGATACCACTTTCTCCCTTATCAACACATTTTTTAAATTTATAAGTCATTTTATTAGGCTGTTGAGTTTTTGTAAGGGAACTCCTTAACCCAATTTACATTCATTGGGTTAAACTTATACGTCCTGATTATGTTGTGCTATGAATATGTGTGAATGAAATATGATTGTTTTAAACATAATATCCACTAATATTTGGTGTATTTATATTTTTTGCACATAATTATGTCATTGATGCATCCTTAATCTAATTTTATAATCTTTGTAAGGGACATTGTCTCAATTTACATTCCATTGAGTCTAATTTGTTGTTATACACCAATTCACTTTTATATGGTGTATATACTTCCCTTTGACATTTTATAGAAAGAATCTCTATATTCTCATGATATTATAAGATTTTATTAATGTTATTCCTCAATTATTTGAATTCAAGCATCTCTCATTTTGTTAAGAACTCTTTAACTAAAATATCATTTTCAATGTTTCAAAGATTTATTCTTCTAAATATTTTGACACTAATTTCCATGTTTTAATTACGGTTTTAATGATTTATTTATATAGACAATAATGTTTTTAAATTAAAATTTCATTCGAAAACTTCTAAGTGGTATGGGACACTTTGATTCAAAAATATCGTTATTCAATGTTTTTAATGGTTATTATAATTGTATGATAATGCTTTGATTATGTAAATATCATGAAATGACATATTGAGATTACAATGTGGAATTTTTATCTTTACTTTTTTCATGTTTTTATGTGTTATGAATATGTTATTATAATTGGGAATTATCTACGCATACAGGTGGTTTCATGATAAACCTTGGGCAGGGTAGCCCAAGATAGATCTTCAATGCACTGGTTAACGTGACAAAGAAAAATTTGAATGTTTATACGAAGATATTTAGGAAATATACTGTGTTGGGTATTCAACATGTAAATCCCTATATATTTGTGAAATATAAAATGTATGTTATGTATTACACAAGTTACCATTAATATTTATGTTTTCTGTGTGTTATCCATAAATCATATGATTTCCCGAGGTATGTTAAAAAGCATATGTTTTGATGGAATAATGATTTATTTATTTATTTTATAACCCTTACCGAGAATCTTATGCTCATCCCAGGTTTTGAAATTTTTTTCACGAGACATAAAGAATAATAGGGTCAAGGATGGCATCAAGGAATATTAATGTTGTCTAAAACATGGAACTATACATGAATATTTTTTTCAATAGTTTTTTATTTTATGAAAAAAATGGAAACTGAGTAGAAGTGTATACTTTTTAATTTTTGAGATGTTATGTAACAGTTATGTCCTAATTCTCTAAAACTCTAAACCTGAAAAGATCCTCAATGAGAATTTTTCATTTAATTCAAGGTTATGTAATGTATTAATGTTGGGTACTTATAGTTGGTATCAAAGGACGGTATATATAACTTTAGAATTTAGGGTTCTTTATAATCATAAGTGTCATTACCATAATGATTTACATATTGGACAGATTCATAGTATTTTTAGATAAGTCAAATGATTTTATGATGACATAAAAAGTATGTCTTATTGTTTACCCTCTTCATAAGATAGCATCTGATGCTTTTACTGATATACTAACACTGTCATTTTTTGTTTTAGTTAATGGCTGAATCTAGTAGGCACCATAGTAGAAATGGGTATGAAGAAAACTGTGATTGTTTTCAGAATAAGAAACTGAATGAAATGTGAGATGCAATGAGAACTCTTATGGCTATTCTCAACCAACTATTTGGAGTCATGACCGACTACCAAAACCTTAGATATTTTTATAACGCATCATATATGAAACAAACAAATTCCTACAGAATATTAGGTAATAATTATAAAAGTAAGTATATTCAAAATCATATGTGTCTAGGATGTGGAAAAACACTTAGGAAAACACTTCAAAGGGATGATAAGATTCTGTAGATGTGGTAATGAAGGTCCTAATGGAAGGACCTTCCATGGATAATGGAATCGTATGTTTGAATCTAGGAAAGGGGAAGAAGTTCTTTCTAAAGGATCGATTGAATGATTAAAATGTGGTGTTCATGGTCATTATACAAGTAGAATCCTTACGAAGAAGGTTCGGGAATGGGATCAAAAGGATCATAAAAATATATTTTACCAATTCTTAATTCCATTCCAATTGAAGATGAGGAAACTGACAATGACCAATGAAATGTATGAATTATTTCTTAGATGTTGTTTTGACATTATTGAATATTAGGATATGATTAATGATTTTTTTTGTTGAAATAAATTATTATGGAATATTTGCGAAAATAATGGATAATCGATCATGAATAATAATGAATGCGTAAAGAGTCTAAATATATGGGATTCAAGAGTTATGGTACATTTTAGGATGATGAAATGTTTAAATGTATTAAGGATGTATTGATGATGTGATTACATTGGAAGACATTTTCTAGTATTTGAAACCATGATGTTTGATATGTGGAAATGTTATTCAAGAAATAGTTATCAGTTTATTCTGTGCACATAATAGATAAGAGTAGGGGTTTATATGATCTTTTTTTGAGGCTATTATATGTTATTTACTTTATGGGATGAAAATGTGAGGTATTAGATAATTTTTATTTTTAAAATATGTTATGGATATTTTTAATGGATTTATCACATTTTTTGGTAATTTTATAAAATTATATTGTTTTTGAAAAAGTAGAAAATGTAGACCCTGTGACAATCCGTTGCGTTGGACAAAGCTGTTGGAATCGAACCCGCAACTAATGTGTGATTGGGATTTATCTCTTACCACTAAACTATGTTAATTCCCTGGTTATTATAAATTATTAATTTAATTGAAATTTTTTTATTGATCAAGAATAAGTTGATTTGGGATATTATGTTTTATCAAATAGATATCCATGATACCAGAAAATTATTTTGTGATTAAGTGATAAAGGTTATTTTGGAAGACGTTTTCTCTTTTGGGAACACTATATGCTTAAGGAAAATAGAATATTATGGGATTTCATTCGTAGAGAAATGGTTTAAATTTTATTTTTGAGGAATCTTTTTTTTTTTCTGTTTGACATATAGAGATTTGGTTTATTTATGGAAATGATTAACTTATCATAGATATGCGATTAGGTTAATTACCTTTCAGTATGATACTTTATGAGTAACAGATGTTATTTGGAGACTATGTGATCAAATCCTTCTGTTTTTTGGTTATCACTCTTAGATGGATTAATTTGAAGAATATTTTTATGGAAAATTGTGTATTCAATGGTATTGGTTGAATTTTGGGTACTATTTTTTTAATTTTGGAGATTAAGTGTAGTATTTCTTTTTATAAAGGATTATCCTTTTTGGGGGTTATCTGATATCTTACAAACCATTTTGGTTTTTGTTGATTTATAAAGATAGGGGAAATATATAGTTCATCTTTTTTAGATAATTTGATACTCTAGAAGTTGATTCTATCACATTAGGTGTGACCAGGTCATCTTTAATACTTACCGTTTTGAGAAAATATGTACTTCTGGTAGAATTTTATTAAAGGATGACACTCTACAAAACAAGTAAATATATTTACTTATGATATTACTCTAGTTATTAATTCAAATATTCAAATCTATGAAAAAAAATTTGAAGAAAAAATGTTATAATATATCTTTTTTCATTAGACTTTTTCCCAACCATATATTTATGGTATTGTGGGGTTAACATTCCGTGATCAAATTCCCTATCACTCTCTATTAATATATGAGAGTTATTTTATCTTCCATATCCTTGATTTTCTAAATGGAATCCTTGTCTGGGTTATCTCATGTGACCTTTGTACTTATATTTATTTTTTAAAGTAATAGTATTATTTACTCTTTTTCTGATTGGGGACTTTCAATGATGGTTCAAAGACCAATTTTAAAGTTGTGAGGTCGCAATTTCCAAAAGGGGGGAAGGATGCAACAATCCAGGTAAATAAAGGATATGATATTTTCATATATGTTAAAAAAATTTAATTAAATATAAATTTTACTTTAAATAATATGTTATGTCCAATAGCATACCCGACACACAATAATGGGTTTCTCAGAAATCCCATGTTGCACACAAGGATGATTTATACTAAAAAATACTAATATAGTAATATTTTAAATGGTAGTTAACTCCTATCCATTTTTTTGGTCGGAATAAACAAAACTATCTAAAATATGATTAAAAATGTTTCATAAATGTTTTTACTAATATCCAATATGATTTATAGGCTTAAAAGATGAATGAATCTAATTTCAAGCATAAATACTATAATATTCATTAAAAGGCCGATTTACCGCTTTTTGATAGAGAACCCTAAATAAATCTAGTTTTAGTCACTTTTATATTTATTATATTTAAAAATAATAATATTATTCTTTAGAATCAAGACATAAAAATATATTTTGGGTAAATATTTGGTATTTTTCAGAAAATATTTATTTTTTTAATGAATAGTGAAACATACTGTATTTTAATTAAAAACATGAATTTAATCTAATTTATTTATATGGTTATATTATATTATCAATTGGTTTTAAATTGTAATTAAAATATATTTTTACCATTTAATGCAATTTTTTTCATTAGAAGTAATTTCACTTTGAAATTGGACATAAACAAGTGTCAATCTTTTGATAGTTATTATTTCATAAAAACACGATTTTTGTTTTGACAACATGAATTAATTTTTAATTAATTAATGTAACTTCTTTGTTTTTAATTTGGTAAAATAGACATAATATTTTAATTCAGAATATAAAATATATCTTAGGCATAATTTTTTTTATTTTTATGAAAACCATCATTTTTGATGAATAGCGAAAACATTGTGTAATATTTAAAAACCATCTTTTTCCTTTAAATGAAATTTTACTGCTTCTATGAATTGAATTTAAAAAATCCAACATACATAGTTTTTATCAATATGGAAAATTTGGTTCAATAAGATGAAAAAAATTTTGGGTGAATAATAACTTTTGACTTTTATTTACCGAGGTTAAAGGTAAATATGGTTATTCAAGGTAAAAAAAATATTATAATAATATACAATTACCGTAACAATTGTCCTAACATAATTGGATGATTCATTTCTGACCAATAACATCCTTGGAATATAATTTTGGCTTTTGAAAGCCAATTGGGTAAGTTAACATCATTAATAACTTTTTATTTAAATTAAAAATAGAAATATCATAAACATGTATTATTTTCCTTAAACAATTTAAAAGTGGGGTTATATAATAGATATATTTGACTATAAATATTTATTAGAAAGATAAAAATATTTCCTAAATCATTGTATTTTATTTATAATTTTTATACATCAAATAAATAAAATTATTTATAACTCAATAATGATGCAGTGTTTACCTCATTAATGAATGATTTAAATAAATAAGATTATAAATATTAAAACAATACCCAAAACCAGTCCAATTTTTATTGGATGATTTTATTTCAAACACGAGTCATCTTATCTTTGAATTGAATAATTTTTGGGCCTTTATAAGCTAAAAATTATTATATAATAAAATAATATTTTGAAACATTCTTAAAGAACCCCCCTCCCCTTATAAAAAGACCTCACCTCTAACCCATTATTTTCCACTTCTCAAGAACCATGTCTCTTACAATATCTACCAAATAATTTCTCAGTATATCTATATTCCATCTAGAAACCTTACCTTAGAGATAAGGAACTTTAAAAAATTCTTTTGGTTCAAACCAAAGGAAGTTTCCCGATTTAATGGAAACATCTTCTCTTAAGTTCTTTTCTTTTATTTTACTTCTCCAACCTCATAAACTATTTTTTATTCCTTTATTTTGTAAAAACAATAGTATAATCAATATAATAGGATGTTGATATGATATAAATTAAAAATATACATACACACACCCCAGTCTAATGGGTAATGAGCATACTGTTTCTATGGATGGTGAATTATTGCCTCACAAAACAATGATTGTTCAGTCTTCTCTGAACACCTATTTTGGTGGAAATTAATATAGAATTGTATTTACATGTGATATATATTATTAATATATTGTATTTATACTTCTTAATTTTTTATTTATATCATCACTTTATGGTTTTCATAATGGGTAAATACGATAATTTCATTTGAGGAAGTGAAGACTACCGCCCCCTCAAAGTGATATGACTCGTTCATGTCATACATGAAAAATTTAAAGGATGGAACTAATAAAATAGTATATGATATTTTACTGTAATTATAATATACCTATTTATCATTATGTTTTATTTCCATTTAATAAGAAATTTAAATTAAAGTAGCATTCATGGGTACGTATGGCTTACCCTCACCATGAACGATGAATTTCATTTCTTTCCTCCAAATGTTATGCACTATTATAAATAAATATATATATAATGGATATATTTGATATACAGGATATCTAAATAATAAATATAATTATATAGATAATGTAATTTTGACCACATGAACAACTTGTAACTATAATATGTTCATTTTTTACTCAAGTACCAAATATCGACAAAACATCCATTATTAACATAAATGATTGCATAATGTTTATAACAAGGTTATAAGTGATGTAAATGGAATAATAAAATTTAAAGAGGTTATTATAAATTTAGAAATTAACATTATCTTAATATTCAAAATATTAAAGAATGAACGGATCATGTCAGACACGAGGTAAGGGGTTTTCATCTCACTTTTTATTCCTATGAAAATCATGCTATATTTTCCACTATTTAAATTTTTTGGTGTATGTACTGCCATGATTTTATTCATTGTGTAATTTAATTTAATTTATGGGTATTTAATGGTTCATTTTATGATCCTTCTTTCATTTGTTGTATGTTTCATAAGTTACCAAATCGGTAAGGGAACCTTTCACACATCTATTTTAGTCAAATAAATCACTTATGTTATGTCTTTAAATTTCAATTTTCAAATGTTGGTATATGTTAATATATATAGTTATTGCCTTAAAGATTATGTCCATGTGATGAGAGAACCTATTCTCTCTTAGCAACTCATTTTCTGAATTTTTATGTTATATCGTTAGTCTGTCAAATTTTTGTAAGGGAACTCTTAAACCCCATTTCAATTCATTGAGTTAAACTTCAACTTCTTGATTAGGTGGTTCTAGGAATTTATGTGAATGAAATCTGATTGTTTTACATTAATATCAACTTATATTGAATATATTTATATTTTTCACACATAATTATTTCGTTGATGTATCCTTAATCTTATGGTACAATTTTTTAAGGGACTTGGACTCACTTTTCATTCCCTTGAGACTTATTTGTTGTTATTCACCAATTTACTTTTATAGGGTGCATATACTTCCCTTTTATATATTATATCATGAATCTATTTATTATCTTGATATTAATATCATTTATTAATTTTATCCTTAAATTATTTTTATTCAATCATTTCTCATTTGGTTAGGAACTCTTTAACTAAAATATCAATTTAAATAATTTAAATATTTAATTTTATAAATCTTTCACAATAATTTCCATGTATTAAAAATGGTTTTAAGGAGTTATTTATATGCACGTGAATGTTTTGAAATTAAAATTTCTTTTAAAATCTTCATAGTGGAATGGGAATCATTGATTCTAAAATTCTTTAATAATTGTTTTCAATGGTTATGAAAATACTTTGATAAAGCATTGATTATGCTTGTATATTGTAATGATATATTTGTGATTACAATGTGGAAATTTTATCTTTAATTTATGCTTGTTTTTATCTATTATGAATATGATAGGTTCATTGGGCATTGATTACGTATACAGGTGGTTCCATGATAAACCTAGTGCAGGTGAGCCAGAGATGACTCTCCACTGCATTGGGTAATGTGATAGAGGTAAACATGAATGATTATCTTATGAGATTTAGCGAATATACTCTGATGGGTATTCCAAATGTAACTCCTTATGTAGCAATGAAATCTATAACATAAGTATGTTAGGGATTCCACATTTTACCTTTAATATTTATGTTTTCAATGTGTTATTCATAAATCTTATTATTTGATGAGGTATGTTAAAAAGATTATGTTTTGAAAGACTAATCTTTTTTTCATTATTTAATATCCCTTACTCTGATTTTTATTTTCATCACAATTTTTGAAATGTTTTTCACATGACGTAAGGATTAATAGGGTCAAGAATGGGATTATGGAAAATTCATGATATCTAAAACATGGAACTAGACATGAATCTTTTTTTTCAAGAGTTTTTTATTTTATGAAAAAAATGGAAACTAAGTAAAAGTGTCTACTTTGTAATTTTTGGGATGTAATGTAATCGTTATGACCTAATTCTCCTAGACTCTAAAACTAAAAATATCCTCAATGTGAATTATTCAATTTAGTCATGATTATGTAATTTTTAGGGCTGGGTCATTATAAAAAGGGACATGTTTTCCAAATTTGGAAAACCTTCTTAAAAATATCTAATCCATTTTGTATGATTCAATTTCTATAAGTGGTAGAAATTAATTTAAGATAAAAAATGAAAAAATCAATGAATGTTTGTTTTTTCGAATTTTTTTATGTATAAATAAGTTTTTTGCCAAATTAAATCATAAATTTGATTATAATTTACTTGAATGGATTTTTAATAATATAATAGAATTAATGTTACTTTTAAACCATTCTAAATCCAAATTTTACTTTGTAAATTATTAAATCAAAAATACAGTTTTCAATAAAAATCAGTATTTTTCACTATTCACTTGAAATTCAATCATTTCAAAAAATATCCAAATATTTCACATTAATAAAAATTTTATATTATATTTTCACAATATATATTATTTTAATCAAATAAATTTTCCAAAAGTGCCAAAAAATATTTATAATATTCCCTCCTGAAAATCAATAAAATCATTTTTGAAGAAAATATATTTCTAAAGAAAAAAAACCATTAATAAAAACTGAGTTCTTATTTTCCAAGAATAAACCATTATATTTTTATTGATTAGGACCCATTTATATATTTTTCATAATGATATTTATCATTTTTATACACAATTATTAAATTACTAGGTTATAATGGTCATAATATGATTTTGTGGTTCATTTAATCATGGTGTTGTATATAGTATACACTATCAAACAACGACTGCATTAAAAATCTATGGGTGTTACAAATATACATCATTGAAGGGTCAATCCAAAGACTTAAATTATTATTATTAATTTTGACAGTTAAGAGAGAAAAATATACTATAATTTGGTGCATGTATCCCTATATCCTAGTAGACACTAACCAAAATACACATGGTATATGATGGTATAAAACAAAACTGCCCATGACACCTACAGATCACGGAGTAGATAGTATAGACCCACTGGGTTCATGGTATTCCCCATACACATGGGTTATTCACCATTTTATTTCACATAAAATTCTTATATGGATTATCATAGATAACTGAGATTGGGTGAATTAGGTGTTGCTTAATTAAAAACCAATATCAAAATACTCTTTAAAAAATTTACCTCCATTGGTTATAAACCACTGATTCTTATTTGGATATTTTGACCATTTATTTCTTACCCAAAAAATACTCTCTTCATGAAATACATGAAAATCAATTAAATATGTATCATGTTATTTTTATAAGATTCATCCCTAATGTGGAAAACATACTCTTTATTGTAATTATTTATACACCCTAATCATGTATTATATATTATAATAAATATATAAGTATAATGTAATGGTGATTATAACACCTTCATACAGACTTAATGGGATTACACTTTCCAGATTCACACTCGAATTCAATAAAATTATCTTCACACTAGAATCACAGTTTCACACTATGATGTCCTTACATACCCTGAGATACATAGGTTCCATAAATTCCCATAGATTACATAATAGTTTTTTATTTCAATACTATTTGAAGTGGATCTCTAATATCCTCAAGGATATTACTAACTCTATATAATGGATATTCTTCCTCTCACAATTCGATCTAATATTACCACTTATTCTTTAAGAATACATTCTTATAACTCAGTCCCTTTATTATTCTTAGTTTGATATCATTAATAAAAAAATCTTGTATTCTGAACTCATTGAGATCCTATAATTTTATAAAATTTTAAAACTCATCAATATATGAATGATTCATCAACAATTAATAAAAATATTAATACAATTTTGTTATCTGCACGTATAAATTCTCAATTTTCTTCAATAATTAATTTCATATGATCCTCTTCTTACATTATGTTTGATTCCCAGAAGATCAAACTATAGTATAATGGGGTCAATATCTCATTTTTGTTTCTTGGAGAGTTCTGAGTTCTTCTCAATCGGTACAAATCTCAAAATTCCAAAGTCCATACGTTTCTTTTTCTAAATTTTTCTATTTATATATGGAAATCCAAAAATAATAATCCATATATATATATAATATATAAAATCAAGAACACATTTTGACCGGATTATCTCAATTATATTATTATTAATTGTTTATATATGCTATAGTTATCCTATAATTTCCTTTCTTTTTAGATCCTCAATGGTTTTATACTGTAAGATTATATGAATACCGGTCATTTTTATTTCTCAAATTTCACTAATATTTAAAATATCTTCCAGATGTTTATTCTACCATTCATATAGACTTCCTAAGGGTTTTCTAAAAAAGATCCATTGAAATCCACAAATAATCTCCCTACAAAATAAGTATGAAACATCAAACAAAAAAATTTAAATTTCACTCAATTTTCACTGAGGGATTGATTAAATTACATTATAGGCTTATCTGTTGTGTTTCTATATCTCAGATATCAACACAACCTAGTCATATTTAGCTTCATTCAACATGACTCAAAAAGTATTATGATATTTAGAATACTCAAGGAGAAATCATGTATCATTGTAATTAATTCTACATATAAATAAATCTACAATTTCAACGTTGTGATTAATCTATTTCACATTAATTCTTAACACACTTAATTTTTTTCTTAAACAAAAATCTTGCATCATAATTTTCTTATGATATTTTTATCATTTAAAATAATATTGAGTAACATATGATATTTTATTCATTAAAATTTTTACTTTGGAAAACTCAACATTTTCATATATGAATGTCCTTAATCATGCTTCTTTATTTGGAATTCATCAATAAAACATAATGATCAGTTCCATAATAATTGAATTATTTTACCCAATTTAATTTTTTATTTTTAATCCATTAAATTATGTATATGAATCATAAAAATTCATTTTTACCTTCTGATGTCACATTTGGAATCATTATATTTCATCTAGGAGTATTCTCAAATTTTTCTAATTCCAAAAGTCACATACTACATCATGATATCATTAAATATGGAATAAAATTCATATGTATTACTTCAAAATAATATGTTCCATAGGTAAACAATTTCATAGGGTTTTATAAGTCATATAAATTTCCTGACATCATACACTCCTCAAAGTCATATGCAATTAACTCAAAGTCTAATGTAGGTATTTTACAAAACTCACACTAAAACCAAATCCCTATTTTCCTTCTTAAGGTAATTAAAACTATTCAGAAGACATATAATATGAATCACTTCATATGAAATACCATCCAAGTTATACATATAGACCATAATACTATATGATCTTTAATAAATTAATACAAAGTGGATATTAGACTCAAACATTGCTCAATGTTATACAAAACTATTGTGAAAGTAATATGTTCATAAATTTTATAAATTTCTTAATCTATATAGTATTTCAAAACATTTCCAAAACATCTAAAAACATATTCTATTGATCCTTAAGATTTCTTGGAAGATTCAACTCATTTCAAATGATTTCAAATAACTTTTGAAATTACCAGACTAATTTAAAAGTGTTTCTACTCATCCTCCAAACCTCTTATAGTGTATGAACTTGGCATTATTAATTTTTTTATTGTTTTCATTAAATATTCGTTGACATTATAAATGAATACTATATTAACCTTTATCTAACTGTTTCCCTTGATGATTTTAGAATTATTCAAGGATAATACTTCAAGTATTGTTTCACGATAACTTCAATTATATAATCATCCATTTAGATATATTTGACCTTATTTTATAAAAAAATTTATAAATATGTATCTAGTAGATAAAAATTCAAGTATTTATAAACTATATTGGATAATATGTCTAGTATTAGTAATTTTGAGTAATAATAAGATCATCTCTCTAATCATATGAGGTTTTTGGGGTGCACACCTCACATCCATTTCATACTTCATTTTCCCAAATAAGCATGATAAGTATCTACAACTTTTATGGTTTTATAATTATGTCATCACCTAGTATTCATGCACATTAAATTTCAATTTTCATGATGTTTATTAATAATAATGATAACGATAGACATCAAAACACCATTGAGTACTTCAAACTCATACATTGATTTTTTTTGTCAATATCTAATTTCCACAAAATTCAATGTTACTCTACCCCACCTAATTGAAATCAAATTAAAAGGGAAAATTTTTTAATCCCACATATAGGAACCTTAATTATATGTTAATGACATATACTACATTGAAATATATTAACATTAAAAATAAAACCTCTCTTTTCTATACTACTCCTTTTCCTAAGAGAAGTTTTACAGCACATGTTTATTAGCAATGAGGATTATTTAATTCGTATCTATGTCTATGAGGGAATATATGGTGTAGATAATAATATGTGGTCATCAAAATAATAAATTATTTTTACATTTAATGTTGTGACAATACATAAATTCATTTCGTTGGGATTCTAAATAGTTATAGAAGAAAATATTTAAACATACACTTAACATGAATAATTACATTAAAATATTCAATTGAAATTATATCCACATTCCCATTTTCATTGACTATCACTCAAAATTAATAAAATGACAAAAACCTAATAAAAATATTAGTTTAGATAGTTAAAATTATAACTCATTCTTTTTATTTTAGATTCTATCCATAATTTTAGATTTAATAGAATTATTGAAATCTATGGTAGCATGAAATTCTTGGATAGTTCTCCTCGATGGATTGTTTCCATAAACATTCTACAAGGAAATAAAAAGCATGATCAAAGAACATTTTGTATTATTGGTTTCCTAACACCAATTGGATATGAATATGAATTCAAATATTCTCCCTGATGTATTACTTTCCCAATTTTATAAACATCATATCATTAATCATTTTTTCATTTTCATAATACACCTTAAATTAATTCTTTATTATAGAACTAACATTGATGTATAAGTATAAGGTTTCCTTTTATGATCTCATTAATTTTCTATTTGAGGCTATGACATCTTTCTCAACTGAGGAACATTTCTCTTTAAATCTTTACAATGTATTTCCATTTTCATGATGTAGTCCTTTTTTATTTTTTAAATCCTTTTTTATTTGAGTGAAATGTTTTCCTTTTATTTTTCATGATTCTTATTATATATAAATATATTATTCAACTATGAAGATATATAACTCTTATTGTTTCTTTATTTATTAATTTATTTATACATTTATAACTTATTATGCCATAAAAGAAAACAATATTTAGTAATAACCACTTCCTTTATTTTTATGTAACATCCTTAGAAGATGATGCCTATGGGGATTTCCCTTTGTCACTTTTCTATTCCATTTTACCAGGAAACCATGTCATGAATTTTTTGGATATGTTACCACCCTTCATGGACCTATTAACAAACTTCTTCAGAAAAACAATCATTTCATTTCATAGTAAACCACTAAAACCCATTAGTTTTGATGTCTTTAGATATTCGAGTCTTCAAAAAAAATTCTTGTATTTAACACAATTTTAGTTCTATATTGATCCCATCAGCCTATAGATTTATTTTCATATTTTAATATTCCATGAAACATCTTCTTCTAAAATTAAGAAAATCATCTTCTAAACTCTAATGTAAAATTTCTATAAACATTATTCTTGGGTGTACACTTCATTTATTTCATCAATGATTTCCTTCCTAATGTACACTTATCCTCTTTCCAATATTTCTTCCCCGACTATTGTGTGATTCTCTTCACATAAAAATAATTTTTTTGAGTACTTGGAACATACTATAATAAATAACAAGTGTTTACAAACATATTTCATAACTCATAGATGTTTTCGGAGAAATCATATCCATTATTGGAAAACATATTCTAATTCTTCTATGATGTATTACATAGAACATCATAATTTTTTATTATTTCATAATTTATCCCTAACATATCATTCCTTTTATTTCCTTTATAAGATGAAATAGGGTGTAACTATTTATAAACCTATAAAAACATATAAAATAACCAATAAATATACAACTTTTTTAGTTAATTGACTCTATCTAAATATACCACCTTGTTGAATATGGATTTAATCACTATCATTTTGGGCATGGTTTATGAAAGTGATCTTTATTGACATCCTTATATACACTATTGAAATATTTTGGGGATTAAAAAAAATTTTACAAAAAAAATATGTATAAATTTCTCATTTAGTACCGTATTGTTTTTTAACCATACATAATGAATATAAAATTTTATTTTTAACATCTATGAGAATTTATAATTATAAAATTTTAAATTGTGAGGTATTTCTAAAACATGTAACATGTTTAGAAGTTTTTATTTTCAAAACCAAAAACATTATAAAAAAAATCTCCCAAAACATAAAAAACATAATATCAGTTGAACATAACACTAACCATAAGCCTCTACCATATAAAGAGGTATATTTATTGTTAGATAATATCACCTAAAATTTCTAGTATTATAGTGGAATGGGTTGGTAATTACATTATAAAATTTTGGTCTTTTTTAAACAAATTTAATTGTGTTAGGATGGTGTTTTATAATTTTTATATTTAAATTTTACATAGATAATGAAGTTTAAAAAAATGTTATTTTGCAACCATCTAATTTTTTAAGATAAATAGTCATCATTTAAAATTTTTGTAAACCATGATATAGTAATTTAAAATTATTTTTTGTTTTAGAAAATTTATAAAACAAAAATATTGTTTTATAATAATTGGAATTGAATACTTATTGAAAATTGTTGTATAATATAAATTATAATTTTACATAATGAATTACTCCAAAAATCGTCATGGTTAGAATAGAAATCATATTTCTATAATTTAAACAATAATATATCGAAGTATAACCACACCAAGGTTTTAAAATAAAATTTTCTATGGAACTTCATTAAATATATTTACTAAAATAAAAAAGATAATTTCACCCTTTGATAGGGTTCTTATTGGTTTTTTTAATAAAATACAATTTCTATATTTCAAAAATATATATATTAAAATCCATAAAAAAATAATTTGATGTGGTCTATGGGCATAAATGTTGAATGCAAGGGGGGTTAAATAATAAGAAAAGTGTTCTATTAGATAAGATTTTTGATGAATGTAGAATTACATTGTAAATTGATATATTAAGTGTAAATAAAATACATAATTATAGAAATATAGAGGTAAATATTTTTATTTATAAACTATTATAGAGTAATAAAGTGAAATGTAAAAAATTATGTTTAATTATTTTAAAGTTTATTTAAAAAATAAATGGGTGTATCGATAGATATTATAATGTTTTACATGAAATAAAATATTTTTTATTTAGTCTATGTAAAGTATATATATGGAATATATAATTATTTGGTGATTTTATATGTTTTCATTTATATAATTTTTTTTGATGATTATATAGTTTGTGTTAAGTTGTACATAACTAACAATATCAAAGAGTACATATTTATATAATTATTAAAGTATCTTGACTATTTAATCATATATCATCTACAAATTAGTGTTTATATTATTACATATTTATGAATCTTTTTTTTAAAACTATATATATGTTTATCTCATGTATATGTTTATGGAATGTTTATTTTTTAGTTTATTTCATTAATTATTAATTCAGTAATTTAAATTTTGTACATTATTAAGAAATGTATAATTTAGATAAATACATAAAAATATAGCTTTTATATTATATAAAATTTATTTAAGAAGATATGTAGATGGATAAATATAATATCCTGGTATGTCTACTGATGAAAATAACTTTTTTATAGGTCATAATATTGATAGAAATGGTTGAATATGATTTATACCCATTAGGTGTTAAGATTGTATTTGAATTGAGGTCTCTCTTGAGTAATGATCTATCGATAGTGAGACTTTGTTAGATACTTGTCACAATACTAATGTTTAGTATCTTTATATGAAGTTTAGGCTAGGATACATGTCACAACATTCCTCATCTTGTATGTATTTTGGTTTTGTATGGCATTAAAATTTACAATAAAGGGTTTTATATGCATCATTCATGGGATGAATTTATATAACTATTAATATAATTGGATTTTATTTTGTAAGTATTGTAATGATGATTTTTATAAAGTGTTAAATATTACAATGATTTTAAATATTAATTTTTATTGATGGTATATGATACAAATAAAAATCATTATAAGTATATAGACATAATTCTTATATGAGATTTAAGATCGTGAAATTTTAAAAACAATTGAGTACTAAGTGTTGTTTTCCTTCCAATGAAATCCATTTTCACTACATGAAATATCAAAACATGTATGAAATTTTATAATGAGGTTATGATGGAATATTTTTTGAAATCAAAGTTGGTTAGAGAATACCATACTAGTAAGATTCATATTTATATCATGAGTTATGGTTTTACATAGCTACTAAACCATAATATTTAGAATACAAAAATAATATATTAGATGTAAATCTGTGTGAATAGATAGGTAAAAAGTTTCCACTTTGTAATCCAAGATTTATTTGTGATATACTAACATGTTATTTTACTCAATATATTTATGCATTATTTTATGTTATAAGGTGTTATAGGTCGATATTAAATATAGAAGTATTCCATTAATTAATTTGACATACTGTAAAAGATTTCATCATTTAATTTGGGGAACATCTAAGTAAGTTAACAAATTTTTATAGAAAAAAATACGCTATAAATAATTATAAAAAACAAAAATTTCAATTATTAAATATATCATTATGATAAATAATAGAATCAAATAAGATTAACAGACATTTCATAAATACGGTAAAGAAATATATGAATTCTTTATTATAAAAAATGACTGTTCTATATGTTAAATAACCCATTTCTTATGAAAATAATTTGTGATTATGCTCAATATGTGTATCTAGATTATTAAATGATATATATGAAATAATAACATGATGGTTTCAAAAATAACTTAAGGAACTTTTGCCTCCACTCTTTAATTGAATATAATTAGTTTTGGTAATGACTTGGAGATGTTAAATGTTTTATTAAGATTGATCTTGTTTTGGGAATAATTCTATATTTTATTTATAAAATATTTACACAATTCACTATGAATGAGATTTATAATGGGTTACCTTATCACCTAAAAATTTTAATGATAAAAAAGTAGCATATGGGATGTTTAACCACTGTAGTGTTATTAATGACACATAAGGGAAAATGTACTATCAAAATAGAATTTAATTAGATGGTCCAATAGTTATACATGGTTATCAAAACCTTAATATGTTGTAGGTTTGTATAGGTAGTGTTTCCATTATATGAAACCATTAAATTGGATATGAAATTATTAATAATTCCCATGGAGTTTGAAACTCCATGAGGAGTCCATGTATTATATTAATTTCATATAAATAAATTATTATATTATTTAATGTTATATAAGACCAATTAAAAATTAAATAATATTGGTGAATATATATATTTGTTTATAAATTATAAATATTTATTATTTGATCATAATGTATGAATTCAAGTAATTTTTAAATGGGATCTTATACAAAATAGTTAGATGCATGGGATTATTTTAATGATCTAATGGATCAAAATAATGATTTCATGTTTTCAACCTTTTTCACATGTGATAATAGAATTAATTTGTAAATAATAGTTGTTATGAAAAAAAAAGATGATGGTTTTGCTACAAAATATATTTTTTAACCAATTATATATCATATATGAAGAGAATATTAGAAAAAAATTATTTATAGGTGATAAAAGCGTATATCAGAGCTTATTGGTAAATTTTATGTGATATGATCCCACCACCTCAAGAGAGTATCCAAAAGAATAAAATATTGTTTTTTGTAAATTTATCTAAATACATCGAATACTATATAATACATGGATGTAAATATTTTATATGTTAAATATTCCCATAAATGAAATATGTTTTATTTTCAAACAAATATATATTTAATTTATAGAAATAAATTTTAAATAAAATTTATATTCTTATATAATAATTATAATATAATTGATATATATAGGACTAAAATGAAACAAATAAATGATTATACTAATATAATTCTATTTGAAATTCCTATTACATCTTTAATGAGTATAGGGTATATTGGTAATGAATAATAATTATGTAAATATTTCTATTTATAATTTATATCTAAATTATCTTAATGAAAGGTTTATATGGAGATATTCATAATATGATAATGATAAAATTGAAATATTTCATAGAAAATAGAATTTATTAATATCATAACATTTGTTTTTTATGTAAAAAATATTAAATATTATGTTCACTTATTTGAACATTAGGATTATAAATCCTAATCATCTAATTATTCAAAAAATAATTCATCACATATGTTGAACCATTAATTTAATTTAATGTTAGGATTTATCATAGTTCACATAGTGATGTTTCTAAAAAACGATCGTGGTTTGATGTGTATAAAAGAATTCATTGGGAGGGGATTTCAATTATAGTGTCCTGCCATGGATTGAACTTAGTTGTTATTTGAAATGGGGGACACCAGACCTCAAATGTGTTTCCTCAAATGCCATAGGATTCTGCTAAGAAGCGAGGTCTTCGGGTGTTTTTGTGGGGAAACTATTCCCTCAATGATCATAGTGAAGCACAAAAATATATTTAGAATAAGAAATAGATGAAGCAGATTCTATAAGATCAAATCAGTAACCCAACATAGCGGAATCATACATAAACGATAGATAGTAGCAAAAATAAATAGAAATAAACTATACAATATATGTGAAGAAGCAGAATATAAATAAATAACCAGATAAGGTAATTTTGATTCTATTTCATGTATCTATAAAAAAGTTTTCACATGAGTTAGCGGATATAATCATATATCACTTGATAAAAAAATATTAAATTGGACAAAACTACTATGACAAGAATATCGAGAATATGATCAGTCCTATACCCCATTCTTCATCCTAGTAATGTAAACCAAGCATCATAAGTTGACTGCTTCCCTTTTTCAATACCTGTAACTATAATTTCTTCATGTATACCAAAGTTGGAAATGAATGGTTTGAAATAAAATCTCAATAGGCCACCACAAATTGGGTCTAGACTAATCTAGTATGAAAATTATAAAATATTCAATTACATAGATAATAAATTTAAAATAGAAATATATAAATAAATACATTGGACATGGTTCCACTTGGAAACCTGTCGAATTTTCTTTATTCAACCTAATCCGGTGAGTCTTAACTAAGGGATCCTACAAAGGTAAATTTAGTGGGGGTAATATGTGAGAATTTAGATTTACATAAAAGATTGTTATTAGTATCAGATGAAATTTACCGATGTTTCCATAACCAAATGATAAATTCTCATTTGAAAATATTCATTTACATATTAATTCAATCAAAAACATCTTTATAAAATATTGACAGTCACTCAGAGCCCACCCATGGAAATTCTGAGAGAATTGTATTGTATCACTAGAGGGGATCAATATATGTCCAATTCTTGGGGAGTTCATCCTAGTAGACCCAGTAATGATGTAACAAGTTTCACTTCAGGCATAGTGTGATCATATCAGGAAGTAGCCTTTGAGCATGTACCAGGTATCACATTTCGGGGCTCAAGTCTCTCTTATGACATTGTACAACCATTTTTTCATCGAGACGATCCAAGTGGTCTCCCCTAGGGAACCCACATAACTCATTTGTAGGTAAACTAAATAATGACAACCTTTCCCATCCCATTAATAGACAATGTCTCCCCTGAAGGGGTTACAATCCATTAATAAATAATAATAAGAAATCACAAAGAGTATGTCCAAGGTATCCTTATGTCGAACCCCTTGTATCACCATTGGCATAATGGTAAAATAATTTAAACAAGAATTTATATCATATTTGGAGTGTTGGTCATGTAATTTAATTGAACAACTCATTTATGTAACAAGGGTAATATATAATCACTTGAGCAATTGAGTTTGTTTAACCATTTCATTTATGGAATGTTTCATATGGGCATCACTCAATGTTCCTCACCCTAAAAAATTGAATTCAAAATAAAGGTATTTTCAATGAAGAAAGACCCCATAACGGTTATCAATAATATAAGTAAAAAAGGTAAATTAAGCCTTAAATGTGAAGCACACCAATTTGGGTGGCATAGTTAAATATTAACAACCTAAGGTGTTGATACACCACCTATTCAGTTCACAATTAGAATGGTAAGGAACCCATTTTAATTTAAATAAATATATGAGAGGCGATGTAGGAAGGGTCTGGTCCATGGAAAAAGATTCTCATTTTATAGGACAAAAAGAAATAAGGGGGGGAATCCTAGACCAACTACCTTAGCCTTGTATAGATTCCCTTATCTAGTGGTGGCCTTTGATTCAATATATATTGGATAAAATTAAAGAAACTCTCAAATTACCTCATAATGGGTAAAATGAGATAACATCATGGTAGAACAACATATGAATGAAACAAGTTTAAATTTAAGGTAGATGAATTAGGAGAATACCAAGATCTTTTTAATGGATCTGATGGTGGATGAAATGACTATTGTATGGATGAGTTAACATGATCCCTAGGTTGATAGGGAATGGATCCCCATGCATGAAGAGAATGATAGCCCGCTATGAGAAGAAGAAGAAATAGATTTTAAACACTAAAGAGGGTAAAAAGTGTAAATTTACCCTCATATATAGGGAAACGTGGTTTGGATACATGGTTTGAAAAACTTTATAAAAAATGAGCACCAAGACACTATTTGAAAGGGGCACCTCACATGTATTTTTGAATTTTTTTAACCACGTTCAAAACATATAAAAATGAACTATCTTGAGGGTATGAGATCTTGCAAGACCGTTCACCTAGAGATGCATGGTTTCATAAAAACTCTTCATCCCCTATCACCCCATTGTCTGCATCTACACGGTTAGAGAAACCATGAGGGATGGGTGGAATGGTTTCTAATAACCATGAATCCTAATCTTTATCATTCAATTGCAGGGGTATGGCTTCCGAAAGAGCCCAATACGCCCCTAAGAAATCTTTTACCCCCTTATGAAACACCACTGGGGAAAAAGGGATTAAACAAACAAAAAATGGCCCTTACCTTGGAGAAAATCTGGGACATTAGAACCACCCTCCTTAAGAAAAATCATCTCTTTGATTCTCTTCAGAGGGTGTTAAGTGTCCTCTGAGAAAATATGTTTCCACTGCACATGTACATTGGCCTCATTCCCCTAGGTCATATCCTCTATGTGTTTATGATTCCATAGAACTTGAACTAAAGGAATTGATCTTCATTGGAGATCCTTCATTGTACAATCAACGATGAGAATTATATTCTCCTGAAAACTGGCATCTACCTCTAGTTTAATATCATTATTGTCAGGCCAATAAGAGGTGTTAGGATGATATTGTCTTTGTTGGGATACATGGAAGATATCATTCGTTGCATGGTACCTCTAAGGTATCTAAAATATATAGGCTATCATCTTGACTCTCCCTACTATCTTGAAGGGCCCAACATAACATGGGGATAACTTTCCTTATATTGTAATTCATCTATGACCCAACCTATGAGAAACATGTAAAAATTCCCGATGGCTCACATCAAAATATAGTGTTCTATAATGATGATCATTATATGACCTCTTCCAAGACTGATTCATCTCCACACATGTCTTGATTAACTGTACATTCTCTGAGGTCACCTAAATAAGATGATGACATACTAGATCTTCCTCACCTACCTCCAACTAGCATATAGGGGAATGGAATGCCATACCTTAAAGGTCCTTGTATAGAGCCATATGAATCAATTCACAAAATCTATTATTTTTTGGGAAAATCAACTGTAGGTATATGTTTTTTCCATGAATCTCTAATGCCAAGGATGAAAGCTTGAAGTATATCCACAAACACCAATATCGTCTTCTTGGACAACCTGTCAGTATGAGGGTGATACGTTGTTCTTAAGAGAACCTATGTACCCAGTTCCTTATATAAACCTTGATATAACTATAATATATAATGTGTATCTTATTCTGAAATGATACAATAGGTAATTCCATGAAGGTTCACTATCTCCCAGATATAAACCCTTCTTATATCATCAATAAACAATGTCTCTTGGATCTATTAGAAGTTTGAAAACTTTGTCATCCATTTGGTGATCACCCATAACTCATTGTTTCCTCAAGGGGATCTTGGAAACAATTTCATGAAATCAATGGAGATGTTATTCCATTTACACACAGAAGTGGAGAGAGGGTATAGAATCCCAGCAAGTCACTGATTCTCTTCCTTCACCTACTGATAGCTGGATCAATCAGTGATAACTCCAGATATATTCCCCTATATACATGCCCACAAATACTGATGATGTATATCTCTATACATATTGGTAATCCAAGGATAATCTTAATAAATATAGGCATGTGATTCCCTTATCATCTCTTCCCATATATATAAAGGAATATATACAAAGTCATGAATGAGTATGGGTTCACATCCATCAACCAACAAATCAAGAGGTGGGTTCTCACATGTGGAACTCTCCTCAAGATTATGACCTCAGAATGAGAAATCTGCCTCATCTAGACCCACACTAGAAGGGATGATTCACTGCCGAAGAAACTAGAACTAGATTCCCTTGTTGTTCTTGAACCTATATGTGCATCTTAGAAAATATATTCATCAACTGCTACTCACTACTATCCTCCTTGATGGATTACATTTGAGTTCTCTAGATCAAGAAGTCGTCTATTGAATTTCCATGTGTAAGTAAGCTCAAAGTCGAACGATTATAGGTATTACAACCACCAATTCAACCTTATATTTAGACATCATTGTTTGGAGATATATTTGAGACTTTTATGTTCAATGAAAATGAAAACCAGTCACCCAAAATGTATATCCTCTAACAACATATATCATTAACCATGAATACTATCTCAAGGTTATATATATGCTAGTTCCACTAATGATTCCTCATATGGGGAGACCTATATGATACAACATGATCAACCTGTATCAGAACTTCCCCTAAAACGATCCATAAATAATCATAATAAAATTTACAGATTCTATTCAGATCAGGAAGAATCAAGATAGGCACTAAAGTTAGTATTCCCTTTCAGTCCTGAAATGTTTTCTCCCAGGCTTTAGTCAAGTATAATTTCATACCCTTCTTGTTCAAGCCCATAATAGACTCTTCCAAAAATAATAACTATTATATGAATCACCTATAATAGGCAGCCATCCCTACGAATATTTCATTGTAAAATACATTATTGGGATGCTCTTTGGAATCCATTTGGCTTACCTTATACGGGTCAAATGATAATATTTCTTAAGATATTATATAACCCAGGAATTGAACCTTACTGATTCAAATGTTTAATTTACTAATATTTGTGTATTGGTAGTTCTGTCTTAGTGTACTGATCATGATATCAAAATGGGTATCATGGTTTTTATGGTGATAAAATACACTAATATGTCATCTACAAAGACAAGAACAAAGGAATTAAGATATGGTTGGATGTACTGATTAATTAGAGACATGAAAACTATTGGTGTGTTAATCAAACTGAACAACATGACAAGATTCCAGTTCTAGACATACCTTTTTTGGAATGTTGTATATGGTATGTTTTCTAGCCTCACCCACACCTGGCGGTAGCCCAACCTCAAATGGATCTAGGAAAAAACTATTTATCTTCATATCCATTCAATGAGGTATTCTATATAAGGCAATGGAATCCAATTTTTCATTGTCAACTGTTTTAGTCCATTGTAATCAATGCACATATTGAGGTTATCATCCACCTTCTTGAAAAAAAAGACTATTGAACCCCATGGAGATGTGATGGGTCAGATAAAAATTTTATCCTCTAGATCTTTTAGCCTCTTTTTGAGTTCATGGAGCTCATTAGGTGACATCCAAAATAGATAACTGAACACAGTTTCCACACATAGAACATGTTTTATGGTGAAATTGGTCTCTGTATCAGAAGGTAAGATAGAGAAATTTTTAGAGAATACATCCCTAAAAATGTCCACAATGGGAGGAAATTATATGATTTTCATCCCCAAATCGTGCATAAAGAGCCTGGCCATCAAAGTAGTTATTCCAGCTATCCTAGTATGTTTGGGTCCACTGTAAATTTCTTGGATATCCCATTATCCCTTATGTATTTACATGATTCCCTTGGGAGATGTGAAGGTTACCTAATATCGATATCAATTCACCTAGAAATAATAAGGGACAATTCAATAAATACTATTGATGAAATTGAAGTGGTTAAACCAGATAAGGAACCCCTTCCACTGATTTATACCCTCAGATATAACTCTTAACAGTTCGTTAACAATCCTAAACCCACCGGAGTATACTATCACTAGGATCAGACTTCGCATGGTTGTTGTAGATAGAAAAGAGTATGATTAACTAATATCAAACAAGGATAATACTAATGTGGATAATACAAGAATAGTATATCTAATCATAGATGGACTTGAAATTTTATCATCTGTCCTAGGTTACACAACATAAAGATGTCCTAAACTGTGACATTGAGATGCTTCCATAGTACCCTTGGCAGACCCAATCTCTTGACGCTGAAGCTCTTGGGCATGACTACCTCATCCATAACTACCTTCTCGGCCGGAATAGCCTTTATAATACCATCTACCATCCAATAGTGGTGTCGTGGATCCTTCACCTAATGTTTTTGTTATCATATAACTCATCTCACATTGATCTAGAAGAAAAATATTTGTAGAAACGTTAGAGGTGATTTATTCTAGTATAATCCTAACACTCAATCATGTTCATTATAAACATGGTCTTTTGTGGCCTCAACTTCCGCACTAGTGAAACACCACATATCTATAAATTCATTCCACCTAGCTAATACTACACTAGCTTGTTACCTAAAAACAATGCTTCCTTCAACTAGATAAACAACTTATTTTCCTGGAAGCTGAATTGCTCTATTTCTTGTCGCCTGATTCCTTTAGGATCCACTCAATGATGAGGCCTTAGTTCACTATCTCTGAAATGGTGGTCAGCATAAATTTTTTCACATGCAAGTGTATGGAACATGCAATCCCATCATCGAATCACCTTATAGTAGTCAATGCGTCACCAGACAAGGTTAGTACAAAACATTGCAATTCATCGAAGTGAGTTGAGTATACCATCACAAACTTGTCACCTTACTAAAGGTGTATGAATTCCCAAGCATGATCTATCATTAGTTTTTTCATATTTAAGCATTCAAATAAGGCTATCTAAAAATCGACACATACCATACCCTAATGTCAACCAACCTATTTCATGATATCCCACTAATGCTTGGCAGAGTCACATAGCATATATGTCGCTTTATTGACCCTCCACTCTGGAGGCATATTGATATGCTCGAATATAGATAACATGGTCTCCACCAATGAATCATTATCTTGAGGTCCTCCAACCCCCAATAATTTTTGAGGATGTTGTTACTGGTACCCCATGGTTGAATCTTCAATATAAGAGGTGGGTCGAGGTGCACCCTAGACAGACTCCATGAATTGACAAAAACTATATCAGAACTGAGCATCAGTTCCAAATGGAAGATCTGTATGAGGTTCCCCATGTGGAACTATAATAGATGTCATAGGTGTCTTGGGTCCCACCACCTCAGGCTTATTCTCATCACTAATTCCATATCATATAACAGGTTCCCGTCAAGGTAGAATAGCTCTACAGTTTTCAAGCACGTGCCTCAGATAAGATTCATAATTTTTAAGGAATTGATAAATTAATTATATTAATACGGCCATCCAACTAAATAAACATACCCCTTCACCAGCTCCTGGAGTCAGGTTTGGGTGATAAGGATGAATCATTGAAGGATCATAGGAGATACAACCTACTGAACACTATTCAGGTTGGGTCAGGGTTATGGTATCATATTTATCATATAAGGTATCCATTTCACTTTAAAGATTAAATTTATTTTAACTAACTTATGAATTTATATGCCCTTTAAATAGTAGAATTATATGCTTCATAATTCACAATTTATAAGGGACCATACACCTTATAAATTTTGAGGTGGTTCCCACTTAATCAAATCCATATCATGTTCCATATCATGAAATTGATAGTCCATGGTTAATTTTTCCAAAATTAGATGCTTAAGGAATCCACATTATCCTATGTAGGAAATCACTGTTAGGTTAAAGTTTACCCTTTAAGTTCAAATTTTTTTTTATATTAGTTTTTCAAGGAAAGATCATCAAATTTCCAAATATAAAAACCCCAAACACTACATGTAATATCATACCAGGCACCACAACAATCACATGAAATATAGGCAATGCATGTTGAAAAGTAAATATTGCATGACATGGAATAATACATGACATGTAAGCCTTATGGTGCCTAAGATGATGATTTTTTTAGGTCACCTTATATCATTGGGACAAGGACACACAACCCTTTATAGAAACATCAAAATTATTAATAACAAAAAAACGGTGTGTCACCCCATCATAAAATTTTTTGAAACTATAATCACCTAAATAATAACACAATTTACCCATCCCAAGCAATTTGGGTTTCCCTTGAATGTGGATTTTCTACTCCCATGAACATGATCATGAAAAAATCCCAATACCCTATTCTCCTATATAAACCCAAATAATATGAAAAAAGAGAAGAGCTCTCATACCACTTTGTAGGGTCCTTCACTAGATTCCACTTACTAAAGCCTCGAGATGGGGGCCACAACATCACAATAAAACCTCTCCAAACATCAGGGGTTTCTAACAAGCATCAAGGTATAATGGTGTGTCTGGGGGGAGACTATTCCCTAATATAATAGAGTAAAGCACAATAATATATATATATATATATATATATATATAATAAACAAATGAAGGCTGCACTATAAAACTAAATCAGTTACCTACCATAGTAGAAGTTAAAATTAAAAATAGACTTCATCAGAAATAAGTATAAATACGCTAATAAATATAATTTTACATGAATAATATGAATAAATAACTAGATACAAAGTAATGATAGTGTTACATCATGTATCTCTGAACAATTGTTCAAAGGGGTTTGGGGATACAATCATATACCAAAAGATAAACAAATAAAAAAAGGCCAAAAAACCGCTACAACTGTCATCTTAGACACATTTATAGTCCACTTCCCCAATAATCCATCATAGTAATGTAAATAAAACATCAAAAGTTAGTTGTTTCCCTTTTCCAATACATAAAACCATAAATTCTATTATAGTGTTGAAGGATTCCCAAGTAAGGTGTGAGATATAATCTAGGTAGGCCACCACCAATGTTGTATAGACCAATATAGTATGTGAATTATAAAATGAGTAGTTCCATAGTTAATAAATATATAACAAAAACAAATAAATAATCACATTAGACAGGTTTCTACGTGGACACCTATTCAATTTACCTACTTTGTCCAAAGTTGATGAGTCTGAAAAATGGGATCCTAAAAAGAAAAAGTGGGAGGGGTAATATGTAGGAAGGTGGAATTTACCCAATCTTGTTACTGGGATTAGAGGAAATTTTCCTTTTTTACATAATAAAAGGATCATTTCTCATTGTAAAACATATATTTTCTTTTTAATTCAATCAAAAAACTCTTTATAAAATATATAGAGTCACCCTAAGCATGTACACAGAAATTATGATAGAATTTTAAATTATCTCTTGAGGGGATTAACATATATCTAATACCTAAGGATTCCATCCTATGTAAAATAATAATGAATTCCCATGTGTCACTCTAGGTGTGGTGTTATAATGTCAAGACCTAACCTAGAAGTCCATATCTTGTATCACATGTAGGGGCTCGAGTCGCTCTCATGGAATGGTACAACCATCGTGGCCTAGATCCCTTCTAAGGGTTACCCCCTTAGGAACCATTGAAACTCATCTAGAGGTAAATTAAATAACTCTGGGGATCCCATCCTAGGAATAGGTGGTGTCTCACATGGCTTGTTTACAAAAAATTAATAAATACTGACAAGAAATCATGAAGAGTCCTTCCTAGGGGTCATTACATTGAAACCCATTGTATCATCCTGGAATCTAATGTAAAAGAATTTAAAATTTTATTAATATCATATTTGGAGAGTTGGTTAAGGAATTCAATTGAACAATCCATTTAAGTCACAGGTGTAATATATAAGCACTTGACCAATTGAGTAGGTTCAACTAGTTCATTTTTGGAATGTGTCATAAGGGAATAACTCAAGCTTCCTCACCATAATGAATTGAATTCATAATAAAGTTATTTATTTTGAAGAAATACCATGTAAGGTTTATTAAAAAGATAAGGAAAAATGACATATTAATCCTTAAAGGCGAAGCACACCCAGTTGGTTAGCATAGGTCAAAGTGATCAAACTAAGTGGTCAATTCAGAACAAGCTCGGTTCTCAATTGGAACGGTAAGGAATACAATTTAATTCAATTTAATAACTCAGTGGAAAACCTAGAAACATTTGGTTTGTAGCAAAACAACTCATTTTTTTAGATGTAATTAAATACTGGGAATGATCCTAGACCACCTACCTTATCCTCATAGTGCTTCCCCTGTCCACTATCGGGCTTTGATTCGAGCTAGATCAGAAGAAATATAAGAAACCATAAAATGAACCGATAATGGGGTAAATGAGATTTCACCATGATAGTGCAATAGAGGATGGAAACAACTTGAAATGGAAGGGAGAGGAAATATAATCTTACCAAGATATTTATGATGGATCTAACAATGACTGAAACGAAGATCAGATGAAAGAGTTTTCTTGATACCTAGGTTGAGATAGAAAGGATCCCGATGCATGGATAGGAGGATAACCCTATATAGAAATTAGGGAGGAGGAGAGGAAATGTGGATAAAATATTTGATGGGAAAAGGATTAAATTCACCCTCAAATATTTGGGTGCATGTTTTGGTCACACTATTGGAAAAATAGTGAACAAATACACTACTTCAAAGGGGCACCCCACATGTCTAGGTTCAGGGTTCGTCTAACCATACCCAAGCCAAGAAAAACTACTATGTCCCATGGGTTTTCAATCATTCATGACCATTCACTTGGGGTTTCACTTTTTCATACATACCATGCATACCTAGACAACCCATTTTATTGCAACAGCATGGTTAGTGAAACTATGAAGGATGGGATGTACTATTTCGACTAATAGTGTTCCAAGTCCTCCTCATTCTATTTTGGGGCTCTGGGCTCCAGACGAGCACTGGACACCCCTGATACCTCATTTACTCCCTTAGAAAACACAATTAGGAAAAAACAAAGTAATTAAACAAAAGAAAAAATGGCTCATACCTTGGAGAAAATTTAGGATGTTACACCTAGGTAGAAATGTAACCCAATATTTCTACACATTCCACAGTTTCAAAAAACAATAGTCTCTATTATGTGAGATTTTTGGGCCATTTATGGTTGATGATGTGGGAGATGATATAGGTATGGGTGTAGAACTAAGTATTCTCTAACGCATCATTAGATGAAGGTATGGTCCATTGATCTAGGAAAAAGGGTCATTGAATCCATAAAATGGTGGGAATTGTTTCTATTAAAATTTCAATAGGATGGATTTGGAGTGGGTGAACCCTTGTAGGGAAGTTCAATCTATCTTTTTCCAAACCATTAGTGTGTGTGTTTCTTCATTTCTTATAACCTACAATACATTGTAATGATTTTTATTATTAGTTTAAAAGACTCTAAAAGTTTAGTAAACATAAGGATTCATTATAGGTATATCATATTGGATGCTATTAGACTATTTATTTTTTTGTTACTTTTTGTAGTATATTTTTTAAAGGGATTATGAATATATAAAATGAATCATGTATTACTAAATGTATTTTTCATTTTATCATTATTCCATGTAAGAAACATAAAATTTGTTATGTTAAATGTTAATGAATCTATTAATATATTTTATTAAATAATTCCTAATCATTGGATATCATGGAGTATTATAGGATATAATTACGTATGATGATTAACATGGCTTTAGTTTCACATTGAAATTTTAAAATATTTCTTAAGGGATAAAATCAGTTTTTTGAATAAGAAGGCATACTGCATATACAACATAGAGTGTTATACACTATGTGTTTCATGTATCAATGGATTATGTTTTATATTAAATACCCATTACTGGGGGATGAAGGAATAACAATCCCGATAAATTTTAATCTTTGATACATATATTATGTTGCCTTTTAAGCACAACTAATCAAGGGTGATTTGGTATATTTCTGACCAAGTCATCATTTGAGTTTTACTAAAAATATGATTTTTCTTCTTGTATAGTGAGTATGATATAGACACCCTCCTTGGAGATAATTTAAGGATGTATATAGCTATATTTAGAATTGTTATATGTGATGGGTTATCTATTTGTATTATGGGTGGGTGATTTTTAATGCCCAGTTTCCCTTCCTTCAGGTAGGATTTACCATTTTCTTTTAGTTTCCATTTTTATTTGATGAATAAAGTAGAAACAAATTATCAGATACCTATAATTGAAACTTCATGGATATTTGGTGGTTTCTCAGATTAAACCTCAATGTTTTCAATTAATTGGTCGATTTCATATTGTGTTATGGGAGTACATGATGTGTAATAGTCATTGGGAAGAAGTTGTGAACCGGATAAACAATGTTAGTGGTTTACATGTTGTATTAAGGTTAAATGGTTTCTAATTGAAAATATAAGATTTTTAATAAAAATACGTTGAGGTTTTCAATGTATATGAGCTTTGTGGATTATAAGTTTTGTAATAGTTGTGAGTTAGGATTTAAGGATGTTGAAATTGTGGTTTCATATTTAATTCATTATATGATTCCCTTTTCCTGACCTAGATACTCTTCTTGGGTGATTTTTTGTCATCTTCCTCCCCAACAGATCATTGTTTTAGTAATTTATCAACATTGTGGTTGTGGTGCGTCTCATCAGTTAAGTTTTACTTCTTTCCTTTTTTTAGTGGTTGCATAATGGTGTTGGTCATGTTTTGTTTTAGATTTATGATTTTATAGTTATTTCTATTAAATGTTTTTATCTTATTATCGTGGATTTTTATTTAAAGGATGATCTCATCATTTACGATCCCAGTTTTTGATGGTTATTAGGTTATCATTATTTTGAGTTAGGTGGATCTATTCAACTATTCAAATTTTGTGAATTTCTCATTGTTCTTTTTTATACCTTTGGGTTTTGAAATTTATATGCACATGTTTAATTTGAAAGGCATGGGTTCACAATTATTAAATTGGTTTTTGGATTTGAAAAATAATTTCCCTTGACTTGGAAATGGATTTGAAAACCTTGATGTAGACTATCTAGGATATGGAAATTTTTTATATAAAAATGTGTGAGCATGCTTTACAAAACAGGAATTGAAAAAATTAGCACATCTAAATCCATGTGTTCATTGGGAGAGAGACATAGCTATCCTTCATGTGCATGTCACCACTAGGACCTAATCTTTTGGATATCAATGAAATATGTTAGGACTCAATATTTTTTAGATTTAACAATTTTCCCTTTCTAGGATCTTTAGTGTCTAGTATGTATTGACCCACGTGATGGTTCTCGACTAGCTGTTGTTTTGTCATTTCTAGTTTTTTTCATAATAGTTTATTTAATGGATATTTTTTCACATGTCTATTGAATTTTTTCCCATTTTACAAGGATATTTATTTTTTTAAAACTCAATGGAATATTTCAATGAATTTTTTAGGGTAGTTTCTTTAGAATTGTTTTATTTATAAATGTACTTGTAAAACATGGTTTGTTTTTAAGATGGAGATTATAGATTTCGGAAATTATAACTTTTATAGATACTTTTGTAGTATCTTAATGATATTTTTTCTCACACTCTAATTTTTCCTCTTGGAAGTTGTAGTTGTTGTAAAACAAGATTCATGTAAAGGAAAATTGCATCTGTTATCATGTTCTCTTCTCTTGTTGTCGTTGTCTCCAGATTCAGTTAGTCTGGAGGTGATATTCTAATCATGTAAGGATTTGAAATACATTTTAGATTAATCTATTTTGGAATGGAATGTATATCATTGTGGTATAATATCTTATTCCTATTTGTAATCTAGTTTTATGTCTTATTTTATTTATATTAGATATAAGTTTCTATTAGCCAATTTTTACCTGTTTTACATGACAGGATGGTTTGGTTAGATTATCGAGGTAATCGGGGTTGGTTTATTAGAATTTGTTATTAATGGGACTAATCAGCCTAAAGTGTTATTGGACTACCTACGTTTGGTTATTTTTCTAGGTAGACAAAAGATTGGACCGTCCAAATTTGAATACTACATGCAGAAAAGGGGCATGGCCAACTCCCATGTCTATCTAAAATCGAGTAACCATGGGTTTTAATGGATATTTACCATGTTTGAGACTAGAAGTTCTAGGTAATTTTATATAATTTTATGGTAATTTAATTTAAAATGACATGTTCTATTTTAGGTAAGGTCTTTCATGGTTTCTTTAAATTATTAATGTTTTAATGATTTTTTATCAATACTAGAATTTGGTACTATGATTTTGGAATTTTCTCATGACTGGTTGGTTTTTTTATTTTGATTATAAAATTCCTCCAACAATATATCTTCCAAATCCAAGAAGGGAATCTATGAGATATGATCTATAGGAAAATACTACATTGGACCCTACTTTGGTTAAAGATGTTATGTGAATCATTTAGAATCTAAGATAAGTCGGTGTTCGAAACTAGGACAAGTATTTGATCACGAACCAAAATTCATCGCGAAAAATCCACGTGTCCTCCATGTGGAAAATGGACCCCAAGAATCTGAGGAGGGGTTTCAGTGGATTGAGAGGATATTTTACATTTTTATGACTCATGAGGATTCAAAGGTGGTATTTTCCATGTATATTCTTGAAGGACTGGGAAGGATTTGGTGGGTCTATAATCTGAAATCTATGTTTCATGAGTATCTTATATAGGATTCATTAATAAATATCCATAAACAACTTCTTTGTCCCATAAAATCACATGAAGTGAAGAACTGAGTGTTTCTGATGTTGGAGAAGGGATAGAATAACCGTATGGAGTATTCCACCCATTTTTTTTGAGTTAGTGCATGTTACATCATAACTCATCACTAACGAGTACCTAAAGGCTTGGAGGTTTTAGTTGGGATTGAGGTTGGATATTTGGTTGATTATGATACCCATGTTACCTTTTATAATTTTGTAAATGGTTAAAAAGGAAGAATTGGATAATGTAGACAATGCTGGAATGATAGGTTTTCATGGAGCTCCACTTGGCGTAGTGGTTATCTAGTTTGTTTCTTTAATCCAGAAGTGGAAATAGAGAGGTGGTAAATTTTCTATAAGAGAAATTTTATGGGATTTATCAGTTTAGTATTAGGTAATATGTTAACATCTTATGAGTTTTATTCATACTAGGAAAAACTATACGGAGGCTTCTAGAAGTATTTATATTTTGGTATGATTGGGCAATCTGAAATGTTTTTTGAAAGGATTTCCCACGACAGTAAGGTTGGATCCACACTCCCCGAGGGTACATAGGGTCATATTTTTGATTTTAAGGGTTTTAGTTTTAATCCTTGATCCAAGGGGGATGTTCATATTGGTAATACCATGCAACTTTATTTGAAAAATTATAAACTAGAGGAATTTAAAGTAAGGCCAGCTACGATTAGTGGTACAATGTTTATTTCATCTATTTTGGTGATAGATTTTTTTGATACATGTGGTTATCATTCTTTGATATCATCAATGTTAGTTGGCATGTTGGTCTTGCATTCATCGATAATTTAATTCTTGTGGTATCTTTCTATGCCTTAGGGAAAGTGGTTCAAATAAGATTTTATATGTCCTTATAGGGTGATGATAGCTTAATATGAGGTTGTATGGGAATTCATAGTGCCTGATCATGAAATATTTGACTTGATTATCTAAATAGATTGGAATATCATAGCTAAGGACCAAATATACTATTATCATCGTTAGGTCTGGTTCTTATCATCCAATGGGGTCACTCAAATTTTCTAGGGTGAGTGTGACTCTAGATTGGGAAGGGTAGGGCATATTATTCCTTATGATGGGGTAATATTATGCCTGTTTTTAGGGATATTCTTTGAAGTAGTTGAGAATCAATTGGGAAGTCATCTAAATTCTATTGTGTGTGTGTACCTTGAGGTATTTCTAGGTGATTTTTCTGGTTTACCTTTGTAAATATAGGAAAAGAATTCTACTCACCTCCTCTATAGTATGATGCTCATTTCTATTCCATCTTATCAAATAGAACCTACTGAGTTATTGGAACATAAGATCCATATTTATGAACTAGATGTGAAGTAATTTAATCATCCTAGAATGTAACTATGGAATTCATGTGTCCTCATTTCTAAGAAGGCAAACAGGTGCCTCAGACTTTGCGTTCATTGTTAAAAGTTCAATTGGGTGACCATTATGAACAAATATCTATTTTCAAAGATTGGTGATCACTTTGATCAGCTTATAGGTGATATTAGGTTTTTTAAGATTGACCATCGATTAGGGTTTCACCAGTTTAGAGTCTAAGAAGAGGATATACATCGAAACCCCCATTGTGGTCTATAGGGGTATTTTGGGTTTTTGATTATGTTATTCAGTCTAAAAAACACGCCTATGATGATTATGAATTTTATGATATAGATCACTCATTGGATACTATTTTATTTGTGTTCATAGATGATATTTTTGGGTACTTCACATCATAGGATGATCACATGGACCATTTGGATATTATCCTTAGAAACTTGAAGTAAAATATTCTCTAAGGTATGATTTACAAGTGTGGATTATTTATTTGAAAGGTAAAGATTCAAGGGCATGAAATATATTATAGGTACATCTTATTGGATCCTTAAAAAGTAGAGGATGTCATATCTTCGGAGTATCAAGGAAATGAGGCTGATATTGGATGCTCTTGGGTTTGGTTGGTTATTATAGGCAGTTTGTTTGGGACATCTCTGATCACACATATCCTATTATTGATTCAACCCGTAAGGGTGCAAATTTGGTGTGGGATGACAAGTGTAATATATATTTTGAGGAGTTAAAGGGTAGTTTGACTTCATCGCCAGTTTTTTTTATTTCATAACCATATTTTGGTAATGAAGTTTTCTGAGATTCTTAGGGTATGGGTTTGTGATGTATCTTTATGCAGGCGAAACATGTCGTGGCTTATATTTCTCACCATTTATAACCTCATGAAATAAACTACCCTACAAATGATATTGATTTTTTTGTAGTTATACTTGCACTCAAAAATATGGCATCACTGTATCTTTTAGTTGTTGTTTAATGTTTATTTTTATCATAAGAGACCAAAGTATATTTTTATATTGATGGGTATAAATTTGAAATATAGGTGATTGGTATTGTATCATCAGACTTTTTATTTTGATATTGACTATACCCATAAGAATGGGGATGTGGTTGTTGATGTGGTTAGAATAAAATTACTGGCATAATGCATGAAGGAATTAGTTGGGGATTGCTCTTTGATGAGTTGGTTTGATCAGATGGGCATAGAAGTGGAAGAGGATGATAGAAATTTATGTCTAGTAAAGATGAGGGTTGACTCATCTTTTGATGAGTGGATTCATCTTGAACAGACCTATTACACTATGTTCCATAGTTTTAGTGAAATCCACTATGGTTTGGATACTATAAGTTTTTTGTATCAGTATCCCAATAGATCCTTGCGATTCCATAGTTGGTTAGTTGTTATACATTCCCAAAGGAATAAGTTTTTGTCTTGTGAGAACTAGTCATATTGGATTTTACACCTTGAAGAACCAACATGTATCATGACTTGATACGTTGGTATTGGTGGTCAAGAATGACGTAATATATTATATATTATGGTTTTGCAGCGTCTTGCTTTTAAGCGAGTTAATACATTACACCAAATACATACAAGTTTTTTGTAGTCCTTTGTCATTCTGGTAAGGTTGTGTGATGTCATTTCCATGGAATTTCGGGTTGGTTATCCACAATATCTTTATGGGAAGGATTTGATTTGGGTGAATTTTGATCGACTCATTAAATAAGCACATTTCATACTTATCAATGAGATGATGAATGTGGAATATACTAGGGGATTGTACATTTGATAGGAATTAGACTTTATGTGCTTCCCTCAACACTTATATCTAACATGAACTCAAGGTTATCATATTTGATTTTATCTTGTGTACCTGATTTTGGTGGTTCAAGGGACGAAACGTTGCCTCTTGTTGAATTTTACTATAAAAATAATTATTAGGCTCTGATCAAGATAGAACCCTATGAGGTTTTGTTCGGATTGGAATGTGGATCTTCCTTGTGCTAGGTAGAGTTGGGGGAGTGTTCCATGGTTAGAACGAGTGTTATTAAGGACAAAATGGAGATGGTTCAGTAGATTATGAGGTGTTTGATCACAACACAGAGTCATCAGAAATATTATGTGGAATATCAGTGTCAGCTGCTAGAGTTTGAGTTTGGTGATAGAGTATTTCTCTTAATTTTTCCTCACTTGGGACATCATTGGTTGTGTAAGATGGGTAAGTGGGAATAGAGGTTTGTGGGCCCCATTGAGATAATTGGATGCCAAGGAAAGGTGGCCTATTGGGTGGAATTGTCGTTTGGTTTGACATCAATCCATGAATTTTTTTCACATTTCTTAGATAAAGACATATATACCTAATCCTCCCCATGTGATTATATGGGAGGATATTGATCTTGATCCCATTAAAACATTGAGTGAGAAAGCAGTTCAGATTGTGGATCTCTAGTATAAGGCACTTCACGGTAAAATGATCCCCCTGATCTAAGAACTATGATAGTGTGGACAGGATATCCATTAGACATGGGATCAAGATTCATTGATCTGGTAGAAGATTCCTTATCATCTTTGGATCTAGGACCATTATAACTTTCTGTGGACACGAAGCTTTTATGGTGGAAATTTGTAATTACCGACTACCCTTATATTAGATATCCTTAACCCTTATATTTTGGTTTCCTTTTTCATTATATGATTAATTATATAAAATTAAATTTGAGGATATTTGTAATGGTGAATTCATGATGTTTTTGGTGTTTTTCAGCATAAACCTACATTTTTCTTCATTTTCCTGTTTCAAACCTTATAATGGGGTAGACGAGGTGTAATGGATTATAAGAAGAAGACAATAACCTAGCACACAGTTTTATAGGTCTACATGCTATGGAAGGGGTTAACGTAGTGTAATGTAAAATAATGGGTCTTTAATAAAAAGGTGATTTATTTTTCAATGTGTATGATCTTTGTGGATTCCATGATGGGTAAGTGGATTCACATGATGTAACTGTCACTAGTTGGGATTTAAGGGTACTACACATGTGGATTCTTATTTCATTTGTTACAAGCTTACTTTCTCTCAACCTATAGGATCTTTATAGTATATTTTTGGTGATCATAGTCCCCTCTAGTTATTTCATTTAGTAATTGAACAGCCATTTGGTTTCATTGTGTCTTTTTGCATTATTATTCCAATTTTTCAATGAATTCATAGAGGTGTTGGTCATGATTTGGTTTGGGTTCAGTATTGGATATTTATTTATATCAAACCATGTCATAATATTGTTATTCCTTATTTTTTTAAGGCTGATCTAATGGTTTCCAATCCACATTTTCAAATGTGGTTAGATTATCATCATTCGAGAGGTAGTTGGATCTATTAAATTGTAATTATTTCTTGAATTGGTTATTATTATTGTTGATTATTTTTTGTTTTTTGAAATGGATATGCATGTGTTAAAAATAAAGGTCATGGTTCCATATCTTTTAAGGGGATTCATCTTTGACAAATGAAATTTCTATTATTTGGAAATGGATATTCTACCTTTAATGTTAACAATACTGGCTTTAAAAAAGATTCATAAAAAATGTGTGATCATGGTTTATAAAATAGAAATATAAACAAAATCACATCTAGAACCACAGGTGCATTGGGAAAGTGACACAAGTAACCTTAGTGTGTTTGGAAGATACGATGGACCGTGGTGTGATTTTATTTTTGTTGGATCCAACATTATACCCTTTTAGTGTCATTTGTGTCTAGTGAGTATTGTCCCATAGGATAGAGGCTGGTGGTAAAGATCTTTTCTGTATAGACCTGAAGCTCAACGTATATGGACATTACATTACTTTTGCGGAATACTTAGTACATAACAAAAACACACACTCAAGGACAATAATAGTTTAGTGTCTTTGGAAACTCAAAATATAATCTTCTAATCGTAGTGAAAGATCTTCAACATCTCCCATAAAGTTCTTCCTTTTTTTACCTAAAACCTTTCTTTATATCTTGGGGAAAAGAAAACATAAAATGGTGAGCTCAAATGCTCCGTAAGGGTAAACAAAAGAAATATCAATCACATCATATAAATTACAACATAACTTTTGGAAATCTTAACCTGCAAAAGAAATCATAATTTCATAACATGGGATAAATCATAGTAGTGAAATGTAATCCCAATAATCATAACCTAAAACATGAAACATTGTGGCATACACACATAATCATAGATAATCATTTCTTATTAGTCAAGACGCATTTCCATTACCATCTTAGTGGACAAATTCCATTTCTGAACCGAGTTCACTCCTCGTTTCAGTCCTGTTTCACTGATCAATTTAACCTGTCGTTCCAACTATGTTTGTCTCATGAGATATAAAATCTTTACCCAATGCATTGGAGGTAGATATAGGTCCCACCCATCTCATAATGATACCATTATTATGTGTGCCACAAAATCATAAACCATACATCATAACATAACCCATGTAATAAAAATGGGAATCATAAACATTGTGACATCATAAAACAATTCATATAAAATAATGGAATTAATAAAAATAATTCCATCATAACATAATCAAATCAATGTAATAATAAGGATATAAACAGAACCCTTTATTATCTTAGATGGAAAATAATTTTGATAAAACACTAGAACTCCATTCTGGAGGAAAATATCTTTTCTACTTCAAAACATTTTCCTTTCTTAAAATGTCATAAAATTTTAAACTAAAAGAAGTTGATTAAAAATAAACTTGAATGCTTTTAAAGGAAGTTTCTTGGAAATAATGTTTTAAAAATCCATTCATGCCGTATAAGTTAAAAAAACATTCTTCTCGTACTTTTGTCGGAAAAGTCAAAAAGTACATCATACGAAAAATGACAAAAGATTCCTTTCATATCATTTAATAAAAACTCACTGAAGGGTTAAATTGGATTTAAACAAATTTAGGTGGATGGAAATAGTACTACATATTGATGAAACATGTTTGTGGATGATAAAATACACCCCAGTAAATACCAAAGTATAATCAATCTCGGATAAAAATGAGATTGTGATATTTTCCCTTACCTTAGTTCCGATTTTCTTCGTAAGTGTCTGAACCTCCTTTATAATGATTTAAATAATGTTATTGACTTATTCCATAATCAAACTCATGGTTATGATATCATATATGGTTCACTTATGACTTTATTTTACCCGTTCATTTGTAAATTCCATGGTAAAGAGTGTTTTGGGTAAAATCGTTTCATTTGTCGTCTGTGTTTTGACTTGTAATTATTAATATGATTACATAGATCATGATTAATTAATTACAGAATATAAAACATGATTTATATATAATATATATTCAGAATATACATATATATAATAGATCAGTAAATGGAAAGAAATACACCGTTCATGGAGACGGTAGGCCGTACGTACGCATGAACGCTATTTTCGTTTCCTTATTTAGTTGACTGGAATTAAGTAGATGACATACATATATATACACAAAAATCCAGTATTATTATTATGTCATATATTTCATGATTACTTATTATATATACTTTATAATAATTCATGAATTGTTAGCGTGGAGAATGAATCTCATCACGTTGTGGAGACGGTAGTCCGTACGTACACAAGAGTGATGATATCGTTCTCAAGATCATGGAATTATATTGGAGTATATTTATAATATTTCAGAATCAATATCACTTTAAAATAACCATAGATAGTTATTATGTACACCATTATACCCATCCAAGTAAGGTGGTGGTGGAAAATAGATTACACCACGACGTGGAGACGGTATTCCGTACGTATGCACGCGCGGTGATTTCGTTTTCCATAGGATGGATAGATTGTGAAATAGGGTTGTTACATACTTATAATAATATATCAGTATATGAGTGATACTGATGTTATTACTTAATAATGAAACAACCTAAGAAGAATAAGTGAAAGAAGAAATAAAGTTGAAAGAATCGGTAACGGACATTACCTCTTCTTTGAAGAACCTCTTTGAAATCTCCTTTTAAGACACTAACATTGGTCTTTGAGGAATACAAGAACCTCTAGGATGTATCTATGGAAGTGGATAAGAGAATTTGGCAGGGTTTGGATGATCTTGAAGGCTCAAAGTTGTGTGAGGAAGAGAGGGAGGAGGTGCCCTTTTATAATGGAGGAGAGGGGCACCTTTGGAATAACTAAAAATATTATTTTATTATAAAGTCAAATTCGGTTTTTAATAGTTAAAAATTGATATATTTAGAAGCTAATGTGGGGATGTGTCTAAATACTCTCATAAAATATAATTTATACAAGTTTAGGTTCCTATTTTAACCTTATCATTTAGATTTAACATTAACTTAAATAATTTTACTTTTACCGTGTCTTCTTGTGTTCTTAAACTTTAAGGTTAATAAACTTACTATAATCAGAAAAAAGAACCCCAAGTTGTTTAGTATTAATATATATAACCTTATCAAAGTAATTCGGCCAATCACTAGATTTTTAGGAATAAAATAACAACTAATAATATAATATTTGTTTTGAAAACTATTTTATTTCAATTTTGACACTATTTAGTAATTGATTTTTGTGAAATTCATAACAGAATTATTAGTTCTAATAAAGTTAATTAAATCAATACTAACATGTCATATTAACCTAGAAAATTAGTGTAATTCATAAAAATTCTCAAATTACATTTATTTGCGTATTTAGAACATCAATTATGTCAATATTTTATTAATAAGATAATTACTACATCATCTTTGTGTCATAAATCAATTAACTTATTTAAAGTCTAAAAATTTCAAATAAAATATAATTATGTAGGAAATATTTTTATCTTTCTAATGAATATTTATAGTCGAATTTATCTTATGTATAACCCTATATTAAAAATTATATACTTATTAAAAATTGATTTTAACTATTTTAACCCTTCTTTAAATAAATTAATAATAAATGTCCTAATCTTATCCAAGTGGGCCTAAATGGTCATATGTTTTTCCTAAGATTGTTTTTGGTCTAATTACACTTAACCAATAGAATTATGACATGTTTTAGGGTAATAATAATATCATTTTTACCCTTAATTACCATATTTACTTTTAACCGTGGTAAAAAAAGTAAAAAGTTACTATTCACCATAAATTATTTTCATCTAATTGAACCACATTTTACTTATTGACATCAACCGTGTCTCTCGGATTTTTGAAATTCCACTCACAGAAGTGATAAAATTATGTTTTATGAAAAATTCATTTTTTTAACTACCACTTAGTGGTTTCACTATTCATCAAAAAATGAAAGTTTCCAGAAAAATACCAATAATTTGGCCTAAGCTATATTTGATATTATGAACTCAAAAATGATGTCTATTTTAGAAAATTCAAAACATATAAGTTTTATTAATTAATTAAAAAATTAATTCCCGTCATCAAAAAATATAGCGTGTTCTTAAGAGATAATAACTATTAAAAGATTGACACTTGTTTATGTCTGGTTTAAATGTGAAATTACATCCAATGACCAACATTGTATTAAATTGTAAAAATATACTCTTAATATACTTTAAAACCACTCAAATTAATAATTTATCACTATTAATTATTTCGATTAAAAACGTTGTTTTTAATTAAAATTTAGTAATTGTGACTATTCATCAGAAAATGAAAGTTATCCGAAGAGTACCAAAATTTCACCCTAAGCTAATTTCAATATTCTGAATCCAAAAATGATGTCCATTTTGAAAACTAAAATTCAAAATATTTCAAAAAGTGGTTATTACTATTCATAATGTCTAGTTTTAATAATATTTTAATAGCATATCATTGTTTAGTGAAACTCGGTATTGCGTACTACACATGCTATCAAGGAAGGTCGTGATTGCCTGTAATGCAAGGCAATTCAAGGATGCATGTTGTGAAATCTTCTTTTGGTGTAGCGTATAACACAAGACAATAATGAAATTAAAAAGAATATTTTTTTATAAAATCCCGGGGTGTTACATTCTACCCCCCTTAAAATGACTTTAGCCCATGAAATTCGTCAGGGTTATAAATGGTTTACTACTTGAAAGTTTCTTTAATAGAAACCCACATCGTAAAAAGGAATACCAAAACCAATAATTAAAAAAAAGTATGAAACGTAACGGTTACCCAGATAAACTAATCACTGGGTTTCCACATAGGTGAAAATATGGATATGGAAGAGAAATCTTACCATCATGTTCTGATGGAGAGTGGTAGAGAACATGGCTATGGAAAAACCAGCAATCATAAAGGCATAAATTTGTGATGATATAAGGTACCATCTGATAATCAGATATAAGAGCACTAGGACAACATTTTTGGTTTTCAAGATCATTTCCCTAAAGTTGATGAAATTGGAAATAGAATAAATACTTTCATGATTTTGGTATAGTCTCACCGTGGGTCGTTCTTTGGACAATTTCCACTTAATCTCTTAATGAAATTAAGTTGAATTTGTCATTCATGATGTGTTAGCAGATCATGTGATAGAATGATGGGTCATTCCTTCTGTCTCAAACAAAAGGTTAGAAAAGTTATCAAAAAAATACATAAGTCCATCTATAGTGAGATTAATCATATATGGTTCCTAAAATGGACTTATACTTATTATATCATACTGCTTAATATAATAAATCTAGTTTCTACTAAATAGGGACTTCTTGTAGGCCAGTGGTAGGCGAAAAAGGTCAGTCACACTTCGGTTGTGGGTTCGATTCCCACAGCCTTGTCCGATGTGATGGGTTGTCGCTCGTCCTGCAGGTTATCCTTTTTCTAAAACTATATTACTATAACATCTCATAAATAATATTGAAAAAAACTTCTATCCTTAAACAATACTAACTTCTGTCCAACATAATCCATTCAAATCTTTAGGCTTATCCAAAATAATGTTGTCTAATCTCATATTATAGTGAAAATGATTACCAAAGAGTTTATACAACTATCATGTTAATACCATTGTCGATCCCCATATATCATGAGATATGTCTTGTTGGTCACATTCCAAACATTCGAAGGCCATAATCATGAATAGACATTGAACCTTCTTGAAAACATGAATGCAGTCAAAAGTTAACTCTTTCCACATACCCAAATCCAAAAATTCTATATACTCAAACCATGATATAACCTTCTCCTTATATCAGTCATGAGCTCATGAATACGGTCAACCATTTCATTTTCTCATTTTCCTCTCATTATGTGCATATCAAATTTTTTTCCAAAAATATCTCAATCACATTCTATGGTTATCGGTACCATTGAAAACCACAATATACCAATACATAAATATTCCAATATTCCACGATACTATATACAACATTTTTTTGGAATCCCATTACATAAACACTTAATAATTCCACCACATTATTGTCATATTCAACATCGCAAATAGTGATCGTATGTGACTTCCCTTTGTCCTTTTCCTTAAGTGGTTGCTCATGTCGATCATCACTAACCCCTGGATTAGGGCATTTATTATCATAATACCCCATTTCCATGCCCTTGAAGCATTGAAGTGTTGGTGGTGCATTCTCTGCAGTCTTTTCATTATTCACATCATTAGAAACCCTTTTTCAATTACTTCGACACTCAGCTGCTCGATGACCTTCTATTCCACACTTAAAAAATTTTCTAGTCCCTTTAAGACAATATCCACCATGCGTCTTTACACACGTTGATCATAAGGAAACATTCATCTTCTTTTCACCATTATTCTGAGATTTCTCCTTGAACTCCATCTTTCTTTTCTTGTCAAAACTATGAGATGGATATGTAACACCAACTTCCATTTCTACCTTGATAGCACAACACACAATTTCTTCATAGCTACTGAAGTCTCTTATAGATAATTCCCTTCGAAGATTTGGTTTTAAGCCACTGAAAAATCGATCAACATTACATTCAGGTTGGATGACAAATCCAGTTGCATACGTTGCAATCCTTGAAAAATTCGCTTCGTATATACCAACGGATTCATCATCCTTTTTCTTTAATTCAAGAAACTCATTCTCCATCTTTGTTCTAAGAATAGGAGGGAAGTACTTATTGAAAAATAAGTTCTTGAACTTGTCCCATTCCATGGACTCAATTTCATCTCTTGGCCTCGTATTCTTGATAAGATTCCACCATTGATCAGCATCACCTTCCAAACGATACACTGCTAATATGACTTTATCATGTTCAGAACATTGATGAACTGAAAATATCTTTTTAGTAGTACTGATCCATTGTTCAGAAACAAGTGGATCAGAAGACCCACTGAAATAAGGTGGGTGTTGCCTCATGAAGGACTCAATAGAATATTGTTGCCTTCTCTGCTCATTTTGAAGTCCAGAACGATTCATAGCTTGTATAAGTATAGCAATAAGATTTTCCACTCCATCTCCCATAACATTTGATTGTTCAGGAGGAAAATCATTGCATTGTCCATTACATTGATCAACATGGTTCCTTCGGGTTCCAGCCATCATCTAAAACCCAAAAAGAATAGTGTGAGAGCCAAAAATCACGCTTGGGAAAACAATATAATAAAAAGAGAGTACCTTAAATATCTAACATCTTGGGTTACCGTAATTCTAGTACTATAACCTATGCTTATACTTAACCAGAGGGACATCCCTGGACATAGCTTCGAAATACCTCTAGGGATCTCACAAAAGTTCTCACATCCTAGTTTCCAAAGGTTGTCTAAACCGTTCCTCTGATACCAATAATAAAGACCCGAAGCTCAATGTATATGGACTTTTCATTACTTTTGCGGAATACTTAGTACATAACAAAAACACACCCACAAGGACTGTAATAGTTTAGTATATATGGAAACTCAGAAAATAATCTTCTAATCGTGGTGAAAGATCTTCAACATATTTCATAAAGATCTTCCTTTTTTACCTAAAACCTTTCTTTATATCCTGGGGAAAAGAAAACATACAAGGGTGAGCTCAAATTCTCAATAAGGGTAAACAAAAGAAATATCATTCACATCATATACATAAGAACATAACTTTTGAAAATCTTAACCTGCAAAAGATATCATAATTTCATAACATGGGATAAATCATAGTAGTGAAATGTAATCCCAATAATCATAACTTAAAACATGAAACTTTATGGCATACACACATAATCATAGAGAATCATTTCTTATTAGTCCAAACTCATTTCCAAGACTTTCATAGTGGACAAAGTCCATTTCTGAACCGAGTTCACTCCTCGTTTCAGTCCTGTTTCACTAACCAGTTTAACCTGCCATTCCAGCCATGTTAATCTCATGAGATATAAAATCTTTAAACAATGCATTGGAGGAAGATATAGGTTCCACCCATCTCATAATGAGATCATTCTTATGTGTTCCACAAAATCATAAACCATACATCTTATCATAACCCATGTAATAAAAATGGGAATCTTATACATTGTGACATCATAAAACAATTCATATAAGATAAATGAATTAATAAAAATAATTCCATCATAGCATAATCAAATAAATGTAATAATAGGGATAGAAACAGAACCCTTTATTATCTTAGATGGAAAATAATTTTGATAAAACACTTGAACTCCATTCTTGAGGAAATTATCCTTTCTACTTCAAAAACATATTCCTTTCTTAACATGTCATTAAATTTTAAACTAAAAGAAGTTGATTAAAAATAAACTTGAAAACTTTTAAATGAAGCTTCTTGGAAATAATGTTTTAAAAATCCATTCATTCCGTATAAGTTAAAAAAACATTCCTCTAGTAATTTTGTCGGAAAAGTCAAAAAGTACCTCATACGAAAAATGACAAAAGATTCCTTTCATATCTTTTAATAAAAACTCACCGAAGTGTAAAATTGGATTTAAAAAGTGGTAGGTGGATGGAAATAATACTACATATTGAGGAAACATGGATTTGGATGATAAAATACACCCCAGTAAATTCCAAAGTATAAACAATCTCAGATAAAAATGAGATTGTGATATTTTCCCTTACCTTAGGTCCGATTTTCTTCATAAGTGGCTGAACCTCTTGTATAATGATTTAAATAATGTTATTTACTTATTCTATAATCATAATCATTGTTATTATATCATATATGGTTCACTTATGACTTTATTTTACCCGTTCTTTTATAAATTCCATGTTAAAGAGTGTTTTGGGTAAAATCGTTTCATTTGTCGTCCGTGTTTTGACTTGTAATTATACATATGATTACATAGATCATGATTACTTAATTACAAAATATAAAACATGATTTATATATAATATGTATTCATAATATTAATATATATAATGGATCAGTAAATGGAAAGAAATACACCATTCATGGAGACGGTAGGCCGTACGTACGCATGAACACTGTTTTTGTTTCCGTATTGAGTTGAATGGAATTAAGTAGATTACATACATATATATACACATAAATACAGTATCAATATTATGTCATATATTTTATTATTACTTATTATATATACTTTATAATCATTCATGAATGGTTAACATGGAGAATGAATCTAATCACTTCATGGAGACGGTAGTTCGTACGTACGCCCGAGCGATGATATCGTTCTCATGATCATGGAATTGTATTGGAGTGTATGTATACTATTTCAGAATAAATATCACTTTAAAATAATCATATATAGTTATTATGTACACCATTATACCCATCCAAGTAAGGTGGTGGTGGAAAATAGATTACACCACTGTGTGGAGACGGTATTCCGTACGTACGCACGCGCGGTGATTTCATTTTCCGTAGGATGGATAGATGGTGAAATAGGGTTGTTTCATACTTATAATAACATATCAGTATATTATTGATACTGATTTTATTACTTCATAATGAAACAACCTAATAAGAGGAAGTGTAAGAAGAAATAAAGTTGAAAGAATCGGTAACAGACCTTACCTCTTCTTTGAAGCGCCTCTTTGAAATCTTTTTTTAGGGAACTAAAATTGGTCTTTGAGGAAGACCATAACCTCTAGGATGTAGCTATGGAAGTGGAGAAGATAATTTGGCAGGGGGTTTCCGAACATGAAGGCTCAAAGTGGTGTGAGGAAGAGAGGGAGGAGGTGCCCTTTTATAAGGGGGGAGAGGGGTACCTTTGGAATAACAAAAAATATTATTTTATTATAAAGTCAAATTCGGTTTTTAATAGTTCAAAATTGATATATTTCGAAGCTAAGGTGTGGCTGGGTCGAAATCCTCTCATAAAATTGAATTTAAACAAGTTTAGGTTCCTATTTTAACCTTATCATTTAGATTTAACATTAAGTTAAATAATTTTACTTTTATCGTGTCTTCTTGTGTTCTTATACTATAAGGTTAATAAACATACTATAATCAGACAAAAGAACCCCAAGTTGTTTATTATTAATATATATAACCTTATATATGTCATTTGGGCGACCATTAGATTTTTATGAATAAAATAACAATTAATAATATAATATTTGTTTTAAAAAAGTATTTTATGTCAATTTTGACACTATTTAGTAATTGATTTTTGTGAAAATCATAACAGAATTATTAGTTTGAAAAACGTTAATTAAATCAATAAAAACATGTCATATTAACCTATAAAATTAGTTTAATTCATAAAAAGTCTCAAATTAAATTTATTTGGGTATTTATAACATCAATTATATCAATATTTCATTAATAAGATAATTACTTTATCATCCTTGTGTCATAAATAAATTAACTAATATAAAGTCTAAAAATTAAAAATAAAATATCATTATTTAGGAAATATTTTTAGTATTCTAATGAATATTTATAGTCGAATTTATTATATGTATGACCCTATATTAAAAATGATATACTAATTAAACATTGATTTTAACTATTTTAACCCTTCTTTAAATAAATTAATAATAAATGTCCTAATCTAATCCAAGTGGGCCTAAATGTTTATATTTTATTCCTAATGTTGTTTTTGGTCGAATTACTTTTATCCAATAGAATTAGGACATGTGTTAGGGTAATAATAATATCATTTTTACCTTTAATTACCCTATTTACTTTTAACCATGGTAAAAAAAAGTAAAAAGTTACTATTCACCAAAAACTATTTTCATCTCATTGAACCTCATTTTACTTACTGACATCAACCGTTGCTCTTAGATTTTTGAAATTCCACTCACAGAAGCGGTACAATTATTTTTTATTAAAAATTCATTTTTTTAACTACCACTTAGTGGTTTCACTATTTATCAAAAACTGAAAGTTTCCAGAAAAATACCAAACATTAGGCCTAAGCTATATTTGATATTATTAACTAAAAAATGATGTCTACATTAACAAATTCAAAACATATCGGTTTCATTAATTAATTTAAAAATTATTTCCCGTCGTCAACACATATACCGTGTTCTAAATAGATAATAACTATCAAAAGATTGACACTTGTTTATGTCTGGTTTAAATGTGAAATTACATCCAATGACCAAAATTGTATTAAATTGTAACAATATACTCTAAATATACTTTAAAACAACTCAAATTAATAATTTATCACTATTTATTATTTTGATTAAAAAGGTTGTTTTTAATTAAAATTTAGTAATTGTCACTATTCATCAGAAAATGAAAGTTATCCGAAAATTACCAAAATTTCACCCTAAGCTAATTTCGATATTCTGAATCCAAAAATGAAGTCATTTTTTAAAACTAAAATTTAAAAGATTTCAAAAAGTGGTTATTACTATTCATAACGGCTAGTTTTAATAATATTTTAATAGAATATTGTTGTTTAGTGATATTCGGTATTGCGTACTACACACGCTATCGAGGATGGTCGTGATTGCGTGTAATGCAAGGCAAGTCAAGGATGCGTGTTGTGCAAGATTCTTTTGGTGTAGCGTAAAACACAAGACATTAATGAAATTAAAAAGAATATTTTTCATAAAATCTCGGGGTGTTACATTTCCATTTATTCTTTTTTTATTATATGATAGCTTATTTCATTTATATTTTCTTGCATTTTTATTGTATGTCTTCCTATTTTAATTTGATATTAATTTTATGGAAAACCTAATGTTTAAAAGAATAATTGAATATTGTTTTTTAAATTGTCTTATTTATAAAATTTCGTGAAAAAATGTATTTGTTTTAAAGCATTATCTTGTGCACTCTAATATTATATATTGTATATATTATTTGGTGGTGTCCTACTAGGATTTTTCCCCACCACCAACATTTTATATTGGGTAGTTGTAGATTTTTTATTTTAGGATTCATGTAATGGTAATGGAATATGGTAGCATGTTGGATTCTCCTTTTGTCCCTATCTTCTTTTTGGGTTGTACTAGAGGTTCCATACTGGTCACATGGGGATTTGATATACATTCTAGACTACCATGTTTTGGTATGGATTGTATGTATTTTTGGTATCTTATATATTTTCGCTTTATACTCTTCTTGAATTTATTATTTTACTTATATTCATGACTAGTTTCTATTATCCTGTATTTACCTATTTTATATGACATTCCGGTTTGGGTGGTTTTCTAGCTGACTGGGCATGGTTTTGATATGATGTTTTCTTTTTCATATATGAATTCCATGTGACATATCTATCTATTTGGATGATCTATACATAATGAATTGATAACATATGAGAAATCTATATAAGATTTATATATCCATGACTCATGGTCAGTTGATTCCATATACAAAGAGTCTCAATTATTAAAAATAATAATATATTATATAACTGGTGATAATTGGGTTGGAAATATATGAATTTGATCATTATTATTGTTATTACCATTATAGATTGAGTAGTGCTAATTATTTTTGTGCAGAAAAAATTGGTATATAATTATAGATTAAAATTTTAAAAATGTTTTGAATGATGTAAAAAACAATTCATTGAGAATTTTTTATTTTGAGAATGTAGATTGTTTTTTGTTTCTATGGGACTATACAAAACATTAAGAGATGCAGAAATTTTTTTGGAGGATAACGAAATGATGAATTAGAAGTAATTCAATAAGTTATTAGATGTGATTTAACATATATTGATAATAAATGTTATCAGAACCAAAATAAGTTATGGAAGATATATAAATGTATATTTAGATATTGTTTCACATTTGGGTACATATGATGTCAAATAAGGTAAACATGTATGTGGATTTGGTACATGTGGGATAATAAAAATGTATACAATAAATAAAAACAACAAAGTGTAATATAACTAGATTTAAATTTTTCAATCAATTTTTTTATTTTAATTGTAATGATGTAACTATGTTTAAATTTATCAGGTAAATTAGAAGTTTTTAGAATTAAAATTTAGAAATTTCTATGTTTGTTGAGCTGATCAAATTATAGGATTATTTATTAGTAGTTTTTAATTTTATATTAGTTTTTGTGGTTAAAATATAGAAGAACATATATATGGGACAAGATTTATGTGAAGGGGGTTTATGAAATAGAAAAAAGATTGAAAAAATAAAATAAGAAAAAGAATTTTCAACCAAAAGATTGGGTACAATTATGCTAAAATGGGGTGGGGTCACTTTTGAATGTAAGAGAAACATAAGGTATATATAATGAAATAAAAAATAAATAATGAGATAAAAAATTAGTGAATAAGTTCTTGCAGGGAAATATGTACGATGTTCCCTCTATGCCATCTGTAGGAGTGATGCACTTGTGTGATAAATTATGGATGGGAGAAAAATAGATTGAAAAAGGGGGGGAAAGAATAATGATGTATTGAAGGAAATAATAAGTTGGGGTCCAATTAATTTTAGAATGATGAGTACATGGATCATCATCTCTTTCTCTATCTCTCACACTCCGTTATTATCGCGTTTTCTTTAAAATTATACTAATATTCTCTCATTGATATGTAAAGGCATATTTAAAAAAAATGGTTAGTGGCATTAAATTATCCTTTATTAGTATAAATCAACCACTATGTTTATTATTATTGGATATGAGGTCTCATTTTGATATTTAATTTAATTATAGTACATTTCATATAGTTCATTATAAATAGATATTCTATTTTAAAAATCATTTTTTGGCACCATATCTTGGTATAAAGTGATCATCCAATATTTTGTAGCTTCCTTGTTGACCTCTTTGGTAATAATTTCTTTTTTTTTTCTTTTTTTCACTGATTATATTGAATTAATTGGGTTTCTACATTATTTGATGTGAAAAAAATTGTTCTTGAAAATATTGTAATTTTAATTATTTAATGTGATATGATAAGATCATTTTATTGAGTTTTATTACTAAAAATATAATCTTTCATAGTTTAAGAATTAGAATAATGATAATATTTGTTTTTTAGATCGTGAAAATCTTATAGACAAAAATAGAATAATTAAATGTGAAAAAATGCAAAAAAATTGTTTTGTGATTATTATTTAATAGTTTCAGTGGCGTTTGTTTCTATAGGAATTTTTTTCCTTAAAAGATTAAATTTTAATTATTTTTTACGTTTATATTGATTAATAAGGAGAGGGTTTTGTTGCTTGTTTTTTATTGATTTTTTTAATAAGATTTATAAATGTCGTTATATATTACTTAATAAATAATATGATATTTTATTATTGTTTTTTTTAAAATATTTTGGATTCATGTATAATTTTATACATTGGATAGTATTTTAAGTAATTATTATAATTATATAATGAAATAATGGTTTTCTGTTAGGGTTTGCATTGAAAGTTATATATAGGATACTATATGTGGGTGTTTCAATGTGAATTATGATCGTAAAATTGGTGTGTTAAAATATGGACATGATATTAATGTTATGATTACTAATAAATGGTTTTACATTAGTAATTATGTGAATGTGATGAACATTTGATGGTTGTATTGGGATATATTACGTTGAATACAAAATTTTATTTCTATTAAAATATAGAATTAATGTGACCAAAAATATCAAATAAAAATATTGAATTATATATATGTACTGGAAACTTTCATCATGGGTAATCATAGTGTATAATGTGAAATTAAAAGGAGGAATTTGATTTTGTTTTATTAAATGAAAATGATATAATAAAGTGGAAGTGGGTAGATAACAATGTGTAACTATGTAATTTGTTTAAGTGAATAATATTTATATTTTTAAGTGATAAATATGTGTTATAAATTTTGTTTTATAACTATGAATGTGTGTTTTATATTTTTTATGTATTCATGTTTGATTGAAAAGATTTTTGTTATTGTTATGAAATTAATCGTGTGGAATTTATTATTACATGATTTATATTAAATGCATTTTCAGATAGTTATCACTAATAACTATTATGTTGAAAATATTTTATGAGGTTATTTACATATAGTTAAATTGATTATGGTTGATATATATTGGCCTTAATTTAGTTCTCAAAAACATGAGACCTCATTTTTTTAAAAGGATAACAGTGAGGGGTTCAAAATTTTTTTCTTTTCCCTTAAGGTGATCTAGAATCTAGGGACTTGGAGGTATGTCGTAATCCATGGGATTTGAAGTAGGATCCCAACCCAACCTTGAGACCTGTACCTATTTATAATTTTATCAGATAATATGTGAGGAATATTTTGGGAGTGTTTTTCAGAGTAGGGGAGGTATTGATAGTGTCCTAGAGGTTAGGAGGTTGAGATTTAAGTCTTGGTGATAGCATCATGGTACGCACAATTAGTACTAATCATATACCAAGGCTATATAGTTTGATAATTATATAAGGATAGGGTTTTTGAAATTATTTTGTCTCTAAGAGGTTGTGTGATCTCAACATATAATTCTAACATTATTTTTCATAGATTTCATACAATTTGGTAAACTATGTGCATTGATCATTGATGATAGTATATCCAAGAGATTGAGGCTTTCACATTTTGAACAATGTTTTTCCAACCATGTGGGTAAAACATGTTCCCCTATTAATAGTTAATTGTTATGATTTTTTCCTTTACATTATTATATTTAAAAAATCCCAATTTTCTTTATTTTTTACTCAGGACTCCTCACAAGTGTGAAACCCCTCTTTCCCTTTCCTCCCTCTATATATTTCTATTCTATTTTAACTTAGAATCATATGTCATTTAATACATTGATAATATTAATATAATTTCATGAATATGTTCTCTTCTATTTCCAATTTTTTAAATATCAAGAAACCTATTTTTGATTATGTTTAATATGCCCTATGTTTAAGAAATTTGTTTTCTTCCTCATTTTATACTTTATTAGATTGAACTGAAGTCCAATATCCAGAAAATATACCATCTTACGAATGATATTGGTGGTCCCAAAATTTATCCCATACTCTCACCATATCTTCTCCATGTGATAAATTGTGCAGTCATGCCATCTTTTTTGGGTATCAAACTAATTTTTAATTGACTTTTTCCGTTTTTAAATAACCCCTTCAGGTGTCATGAACCATGGAAGAAGTTTATTCCAACTAAAATTCCTTAGTGACGAAATTGACCATGGAATTGGTGAACCAAATGGTAAGATAATTTTTTTTAAAATTAATTGGATAATTTTAAAGAGTGATTCTAGTTGAATTCTTAATCTTGTTTTGTATTAATACTAATGAGTGGATACTATGTTTAAAATGTTTAATATGGGATTTTTGATTTATATTGATCATTTTGATATGTAATTTCCATATCATTGAACCTATAATTATAATTGACATAGTGATGAATTCCTTGTGAAATGAAGGGTGGTTCTAAAGGGACATCCAAGCATTGGATGTGAACCTTGGGTTGGACATAATAAATTAGTATGTGTTTATTTGAAAACTATTTTTGGGAATGAATATAATTTTACAAATTGATATGATTAAATATGAATCATTTTTATATTTTTATTGTAATATTTTGATGGTGTGAATGGTTAAAGGATCTCCATTTGCAGAGAATAAATTTATAGGTGGTTCTTGATAACTAAAAAACACATCTATGAATTTTTCATGATATCTAAGAAGAAGCTATGGGTGTCGTCTATAATAATCTAAATAAAACACCCATATGAGTGGTCTGTGATATCTGGAGAAAAAAAATCTTTGGAATGTTCACGATACTATGGTTGGAAGGTTCATCACGAAATTCTAAGATACACTGTGAAACTAGATTAAGAAGTCGGAGTTTATTGGGTTAATAATCATGACTATTAACAATGGTATAGTCCAATATTAGGTTCCATTATGGATCCAGGGAATTCGTGGTAATTTACTACTTTTTTATTTAATTTTTTTTTGAAATTGTTTGATGGGATTTGTAGCACTTCTGGATGTTCATTTATTTTAGACATGTTATATCTTGGATTTCACTAGTGGTGGCTTACCATGTTGTACTCACTCTATGATTAAGGATTCATAGAAATTGGTTAATCAAGAAAATTCTGCATTTTTTTCCATCTATATACGTATAATGAAGTTCTTATTGCATGATGTTATGTTTGGAATACATTGATGTGTATGGATAATGGTATTAGGTCAGACTTAGTAATGGGTGGGATGAGCAATAGATTCATATTTTATATTGTTATTTTGTTATTATATCTATATTAACCAACATCGATGGATCAATTATGAAATGTACGTAATTATCTGTTGAAATATAATTTTAATACTATGGTTATTTTTGGAACATTCCTGGACTTTTCTAAGATGTTCTTCTATTTTGGTTTATTTTATTGTATATTTTTATTGTTTTCTTGTATTCTGATATTGGGGGTATAGTCTCTAAAATTGAACCACCTAACACCCTCTTCTCTAGTAGTAAACCTCTAATTTATGGAGTGACATGACTGAGTGGATTTAAGGACTCTGTATAAGACACTAATAGACAATCTCAAGTTGAAGGACATTATACAGTTGTGTTAGTGGAGAATATTCATTAGAATTATGTCTTGGGAAAGGTATACAAGAGGATAAGATATAACTATTCATGATAATGAGAAGATGACTAACTGTGACAAACCCATGTAAAAGGGACAACCCATGTTTCATAGGATGGGACTTATTCAGAAGGAATTTTTCTTATTTTGGTTGGGATATTTCAAATCAAGTGATGTACTTAGTTAACAATGTTATCATTTAGGGTGGTTTTACACAAAGAGTTTTATAGAAAAACTGTGTGTCTTCATTCATGCATAATTCTAGTAAAATATTCCTTATATCCTATCCTTATATTTCTCATAGTTCATAGTTCGATTTGATTTAGGTATATATTCCCATGATATATATACTAACTGAGAATTATATCTACATATGGATTTAAATAATTGATGGAGATGGTTATTTAAATTTTCATCTATTATTTGTATAATGTTTTAAAATAGTATTCTACATTTTCATCTTACTTTACCAACTCCCTGAGTGGGTTTTATTTAAATATGAATATAGAAATAAAGTATCAAAGAATGTTTTTTGTCTAATAAAAGTCTAGTAATCAACTTATTAGCTATTTTCCCTCGTAACATGTGAAAGGAATCTTATTTATCCAAGACTTATAATGAGAGACATAACAAAAAATGGTATGTGAATATAAAGTTTAAGAATTTGATACCTATAAATAATGTAAAATTTTGAATGTGGATTTTTAGAAATGATAAAAACATAGTTGAACAAGAGGAATTAGAGCCCTTGTGCGCTTGGATTGACACTATGTATGGGAAGTGGGGTAGTTGATAGTTACCATGTTACCTGGATGCTATAAAATGAGGGAAATAATAGTAGGGATTCATCTGGTTATCACATCCTTTGAAGTATGATGTAGAAAAAAATTTATTTTCATAGTGTGTTATAATGGAAGCCTTGTATCTAGAATTATAACATATCTTGGTAAGGATATGTGGGGCTAGAGTGATAGATTGGGTTATATAAATGTCTTGATGTGGGTTGTATCTATTAGTATAATGTTGTGACATAAACTCATGGTAATATATGACCCTGGGAACTTTAGTTTGTCACAACCAATAGTTCCCCATAGGATAATATTCAATTAGGATATGTCATTATTTATGTGTCTTAGAACCATATATATGGGTTTTTTTTCATGTTAAATTTCATGTGAGAATGAAATTAGGGTTATAATGTCTCTCATGGGGTATAACCTATTTGATATAGGATGTGCGGGAAAGGTGGGATGGTCTAGTGACCCACACATGTGACCCTGGTTTAATGATTTTGTGCCTTGTGATGTGAGAGGGCATCCCATAGTAGGGATTATCATAGTTATTGGAGTTCCTTAGAGATATAAATCACGGTTTTATTCTTGTGTTTATGACTTAATTATGCTATCTTTCTTAGGTCCTGTAGCATAGGAATAGATAAATGACTTGAGGATGTTAGTAATGGTGAGGATGGTCAGGTGGGCATGATCAGATTAGGCATGAGGTTCCCTAAAAAAGTAGACACACTTTAAAGGGTTGAGGGAGTGAATATGTGTTTCCCATTGCTCAGTAACACAAAGAACATTATGTGAATGTTTTTTTATATCTAATCATTTATTTTAATGATAATGTTTGGAAATGTGCATAAACTTGTTCATATTTAAATTTATTCAAGGTACAGTTAAATTGTGGGTAGGTGCTTTTAATTTTGGACTGGTTCTAGATATATGGAAACCATGTGATTGAACCTTTGCATGGTTGGATTCCTAATAGTGAAAATGATGCACTAATGGTTATATTTTTTTGAGGGGCTTGCATGCCATAGGATATTATTTAGTGGCTTTGGAACATGATCCAAGTCACATAGAGATTGAAGAGAGATGATCTTGATTTGGGTTCAATAATTAGCCATAGAGTAGTGTGTATCCCATTGTTTAAATGATAAAATTTTGGTGTGTGATGCTTTCAAATGCGTAATGTTTATTTATAAGTGGATCAATTATGAAATGGGATTGTCATGGTGCCTTAATGAGCCTAAATTCCTAACTAGTTTCGTGAAAACAGTGGGTCTATAGTAACTAACTTTTTATAGTGCCTTATTAGAGTTTGGTTTCCTATATCAGTATTTAAATTCTTGTGATATAATTACTACATATATTGAATTTTTTTGAAAAGACCTTCTGTTAATTTGTGTTATCTATTAGAGGACTATTGTGCGACAGAATGGTTTAACTATATTCCTATTTCTAAAAGTATCATTGTCAAGGAAGAAAGTATTACATAGAATGAGGGGAACACATGTTTCAATTAAGGAACTCATTTAGGGTTTTCTTATCAATGGTTTTAGTGAAGTCTTATAGTGTAAAATGGACCATTGGTTGTGAGTGTTGTGAACCTCATTATGAAAGGAGGTTATAAATAGTGATGAAGATGGAATTAATGAAGATTTATGAACAGAATTTTTTTATGTTTATTTTGGAGTGGGTAAATAAGTAGGATTGAAATTTATTACCATTTTTTTCTATGAAGTGAATGACATAAGCCGTGGAGATCGGGTTTTCATTTATTGGTGAGACGATGAGGATATTTTTTTGTTGGGGAGTTCCATATAAGTCATTGTGTTACAAAACTCATGTGGAAGGTTCAAGAGTGAAATAAGACTAATATTTTGTTGATCTTTGTCATTGGTTTATTATGAGTAAGTGGATCTAACATTGACATATTTCATAAGAATGAATTTGGGGATCCAATCATGGGGTTAGTTATTGGTTTATCAGTACTCATGTACGCATTATGGAAGTTCTAAACATTCATTTATTTAGTCATGGAAGTCGCACTAGGTGTAAGTAGATCTAATTTATGTTGGTATTTGGATATTCCCATTATTTTTTCAGGAATTGAGGCATCATGACCATGTGTTGCCATGGAGTGTTGAAAGTTGAATCCAGTTGTTTTGGGATAGATTGTCTAGAGGAGTTCTGACAAATTGTCTTGTTAGAATTTAATTTAGTTCATTAGAAACCACATATGGTATTATGTTATATAGTTGAGAATTTGGTTTAGTGATGTTTAGTAATTTTGAAGGAAAAATTGTTGAGTTCATTCATTTTATATCTAAAATTATTATGTCTTTATTGGTGTCCTTATATAAGAGTTATTTAAGGAGGAATCCCTTTAGTAAGGAGCACACCATTGATGGAATAAGAACATGGTGATCAATCCATATATTCCTAATAAATGTCATATGTTACATGAATATGAACCCAACTCAGAGGTTGCTAAATTATTATATAACCTCTTGAGTATAGTTAGTTAGGCTAGGAAGGAATTTCTGGTAACCAGGTATGGGTCTCGATTGTTGGATTTGTGTAGAATTTTTTTGTTAGTGTTTCATAACAACTAGATGTGGGTTAATTTATAGTGATATAACCTTATTTGTTATTGGTAATTACATGGTGAGGCACTATATTATAAGAATTCAAACTTGTGAGAATTAGATGGTTCATACTAGCAACACCAATCTATGAGTTGGGATGCTGAAAAAGTTGCAATTCAAGAAGGCCACCGAGGGTTGGTATGTACACTAAGATGGATTGGTGATTCATGGAAACCTAACATGAGGATAATTTTTTTCATGATTAGGAGGTTGTAAGATACCACCCTATCCTTGAGGAATGTTCATTTTTAAACATTTACCAATACTATTATGAGACATTGGTTTGTTTTATTCTTTTTAGTTGGGGAGGTCTCAAGAGAATCACAATGGTGTGGGGTTTGAATTTTTTTTTGGGATATAATTTTGGGGTGTATGGTTAGTTCAAATTCGTACCCCAACCATGAAACTTCATATGTACAGGCACACAAATTATTTAACCATTATTGTTACTCCAATGGACAATTAAATATTTGAAGAAAATTGTAAAGTCACTTCACAAGGATTTCACACTTCTAATTAAACTTTGTGCAATAAAATTTAGAAATTTTATTCCTTAGATGGTGAGGTTTTTATGGTTGGTAGACTATTTATTCAACCATTAATCAAAACCATGTTTTCCTATTAATACTAGATATTTATGATTTCCCCCGATGTTTTTATAATATAATGTCCACATATTCCTCCCATTTTCAACTAGGACACCTCTTAGGTGTGCTATCCCTCTTTCCATTTCCTTCAAATTGAAATTTACCTTCCATTTTAATAAATAATCTTTCTTCGATCAATGGTTTTTCATGGATAAGGTTAATATATGTGTCTTTTTCCTCCTCTATATCACATATTTCACTTTTAAGTGACCTTAAATTTTTTATATCTAATATAACTTATTTTCAGAAATTTTATCTGCTTCTTCATTTTCATCCATTTATAGCTCAATAAAAATACCTTTATTGAGAAAGTAGACCCTACTATTCATAAGGTAGGTCGCCACGAATTTTAACATAGATTCTTACTATATCTATGCTATGGGATCAATTTTTAGGTCAAATTATATTCATTGGGTTTCAACATAATTTTAATTTAAGACTTTTGTCTTCTACCTAGGTTAAAAACTCCATTAATATATCATAAACATTAGAAAATGGTGATTCATTATAGAATTCCATGGTGATTAAATTTACCTTATGATATTACAACAAAAATTCAAGGAATTTCTTCTAAAAATGAAATTGATGATGTTAAATATATGACTCAATTTAAATCATTGACTTTTTTTTGTTTGATATTAGAAGATGACAAATATTTTTAAAATGGTTAAAATTGTAGTTCTGATTTTGATCAATTATTGTAAAATGTAATTTTGTAATCATTTATCTGGTAAGTGTTATTTAAACCATGATGATATTTTTATAAAAAAGGTGATTCCAAGGGGAAGCCCAAGGTTTGGATGTAATCCCTTATTTTTACCCAATGACTTTGTAAGTGTTAATTTTATATTGATGTTTGGGACTAAATATTGTGTTTCAAATTGATATGATCTATTATAGATCCTTGTTATATTATTTTTGTAATTATGTATTATTGTGAATGTATAGATGCATAGAATTTAAAGAAAACCGTTGTATGGGTGGTTCAAGATAACTAAGAAAGCACAGATATGGGTAGTGCTGGATAACAAAAAAACATATGTAAATGTGGTTTGAGATAATTTAATGAAAACACTTGAATTGATGGCATGTGATAACTGAAGCAAACTTTGATTATAGAGGCCATGATTCTATAGTTGGTATGGTCATCATTGTGTGATCAGAGACACCCTAATCCAAAAAATCGTATATGGTTGGTCATGGTCGTGGGCCTTTTTTTATATATTGGTATATCCCATTATTATGTGTCACCATGGATCTTGAGAATCAGGGATTATTTACTGAAGTTTATTTATATTTCATATAAAAGGATAAATGTGATTTAAAACACTTCTACATATACTTTTCATTCATGTTTTTTATATTTGGGACACCAATGGTGGTGGACTATTATGTTATACTCATACCCTACTCAAGCCTCAATTGGACTTGGGTTCCCAAATAGATATCCCTTTTTTGGTCACATGTTATATGTATTTGGAAAGGCCTATTTAATGTTTCTTTATTTGTATTATTTGGATGGAGTATGAGAGATGTTACTGAACAAGACTTGAGTCCAGTTAGGATGAGTTATAGATTTAGTTTTATTTTGTTCTTTTCCAATTATATGCATATGATACTCCTTCAAGGGATTTATTATGACATGTATTGAATACTCCATTTTTATATAATTTTCATTTTGTAGTTATTTTTATCACTTTTGAGAACTTTTCTGTGATTTTAGTTTCTTTTGGTCTATGTGATTTCCTATTATTAACATAGTGTTTTTCACTAATACTGAGGAATTAGTCTCCCCATTATACCACCTAACACCCTCTCTACTATTTGGTCACCTCTGGTGTACAAGAAGCTACAGAAGAGGTGATGTGGGGACTCTAGTCAATACACTAATCAATTATATATATTATGGGGATGTTATAATGGATTCCTTGATCCATGGGTACCAGAACAAGAAAAGAATATCTAATTTTATTATGGTTTTATGTCAAACATACTACATTGATTCATTATAGAAATTTTATACGTTAAAAAATTTAATTCTTTTCAGAATTTATAAGTAATATAAATTAATTTCATTGGATGATAGGGGTTTTAATGGTTTCTAAAAAATATTTTTCTCACTACTAATTAAACACCTTTTTTGAAAATATATTATATTCATGATATTTAATGTAAATGAAAGAGACCCTAGAAGTTGGTGATTATATAATGAGTCATCTTGGAGATGTGTACAATTAATTCTAGAGTTAAATGGATTGTTTTAAACCCTTTTCATAGAAATAAATAATTTTACTATTATTATATTAATAATTATGTTTTTCCTTTGAGTCATATTTTATTGTATAAAATAGGCAGTTATTATAGGATATTTTTATGAAATATTGATCCTGATTTTATTTTTCCAATATTTTATTTCATAAATATTTTTTACATAGCTATATTATTTTATGAAACATTATATGGAAAATAATTAACCATGTGATATCCCTAGAAACTCTATAAATGTTTCTTACCCCAAGGGTTTATGGATAAGACGTTTTTTTTGTAATTTATGTTATTTATATGTATACACATTTATAAAATTGGTTATACATTATTTAAGAAATAAATTTTCATTTTGGTGTTGGTATATATAAAAGTCTTATGAACTAAAGGGTTTATTTAATAATTGGAATTTTGTTTTTATTAATTAATATATAGATATAATTTTTTGTGTTTAAATATTTTATCTTTAATTTAAAAGATATATCAGAGACACTTTGTAGGCGTTTTTAATGTTAAATTGGGGGATGAAATTTAAGTGTTAAATCGTGAAAATGTGATTAATGTTAATATAAATTACATGTTTTTATCACATGTATAACGATATGAATGTGTTGAACATTTTATTTTCAGAGCTAGATATGCTTTGGGGATTTCCATGTTTATTTAGATATAGTGACAGAAACGTATGATATCAAACACATAAAATTAACTTGTGTAGTTATATATATTCTATAAAAAAATTTCATGGGGATACATGGGGTATAATTGGATAATTAGATGATATAAATTTCATTTTGATGTAATAAAAAATTATATAAGAAATTGTATGATGTTGAAAAATGTTGGGTGACTATGTAATTTATTTAAGTAACTAGTATCATTAATTTAAATGTGACAAATTTGTACTAGATGTTTTTTTAGAACTAGAGATTTGTGTTTATGATCACTAATGTTTGGATGTTCGGTTTCTTAGTGTTCATTAAATCATGTGTAATGAATTAAAAAATATTATTTATTTTGTATAACATACAATATCATCTAGATGAGTAACATTGGCCATTTTTTTGAAGATTCATTTTATATTTAAATTATATGTTTCTTGAATTATGTTCAGATTTGATGGCCTTATGTTAGGACAAGAACCATGAAATACTTTGTGTTTTTCATGGATATCCTTAGTTGGATTGAATGTGTATGTATGTTGGCATGATATAGAATAAACCTTAAGGGCCAAGTATTATGTGATAAGTACTAGGATTTGAGTCCTTAATCCACTTGAATGAGCATTGGATAAATTAAATATGATTTTTTAGGTGTCACAGTCACACAATATTGTTTGATGCATTACTGAGATGATGAAATTTGATCATTTTTAAGGTTTAGTTTATTTATATATTATCACAATTAACTATTTTGTCTAATATAGGTTGTGATTGTTTATACTAATTATTTTATTCAAACATACAATACATAATAATATTTTTATTATAGAGTATATGCTTGATTTTTAATGTAATGGTGAGATGAAAAAGTAGTAGGGAGACAATTTAAGGAGTTATATTAGAGCTTTTTTTGATTCCTTCTATATTTGAGTTAAAATTTATCCATGAATTTCTTAGTAATTCTATATTTGAAATGTTTTTAATTTTACCCTTAATTTTTTAACTTTGTGTCCTATTTGATTGTATGAAACAAGTGGGAATTATGTGATATTGTTATGACATATTTAGTATATTTTTATTTATTTCTTATTTTTGTTTTTAGTGGTATAAGTTTCAAATTTTTTTATATAGTAAAAGATAATAAATTAAATCTCTCCCCAATTGATATAGATATAACTTTATATCTAGTCACCATCCTCTGGTGATTGGGAAAACACTTTAGGATATGTGATGTCTCTTCTTCATTTGACCATAATACTAGGGTGATATGCTTGAAGATCCCTAAAATTGTGTTATATAATAAGTCATGGTTTGATCTATTATAAACCATTACATGATAAAGGTCACTAGGATGAGGGTTTTTCCTTAAATGTACATTACTTATATGATAGTTAATTTTTTCCTACCATTATTTTACTTAATCTATCCTGTTTAAGTAATTGATCAAGTAGATGCTATTTTAGGAATTTTTAAAATAGATATATATTATTCAGACATTAAAATATTTTCCATAATATTGAATCGAGAGATTCATGATGTTTTAACATATAATATATTTATGAATTAATTCATTAAATTAATTGTATTATTGATAGGTATTTGGAATAATTTATATTTAGACCCATGGATGTTTTATGAGATGTGAAATAGATGTTAAAATATGATATGCTCTCTAAAATTCCTAAGATCTGAATACCTTTCTCTCCCTCTCTCAAACATAAATTAACTCAATAGTTCAATAAAAGTGTGAGGAACAGTGGATCCTTGCCAAGCATTAGGTGATGAATAAATCCCATATATAGAAAAGATGGATTTTGTTAATACCTTGACCATAGTATCCCAAATACAGTGGTTACATTATTACATTGTAACTGGATATAAGCAATCATATACCAAATGATAGAATAGATTAGTCTTCTTGCTAAACTAGATACATACTTAAATTTAACATTAAATTTGAAATAATAAAATTTAATAAAGTATTATATTTGATAAAACTGTTATTCCCTTTATTATTACCATAAATATAAATCATAATACACCTCCTTCCATCTTGGGTAAAGGAAACTTAAGAAAGGATTGATCTCAGATGCCTAGTAATGATATGCGTACAGTGGAATCTAATAATTCATAAATAATATTGAAATAATAAATGATGATAAAGTTATTCTGTATAAATAATAACAAGATCTAGAAACATATCCATGGAAATCATAACCATTAAAATAATCTAATGTAAATTAATAATTGAATTCATAATGATATTATGCATAATGTCAAACATCTAAAAATTACCATTAAGGCATCATGCTAAGATATCTTACAAAAAGGGAAAAGGCCTTTTCCGAATTCCAAATCTCATTTATCTCATGAACCATGCTGATGCGTCGATGGGAAATATAATTATGCGGCCCACCCATTACATAATAATTCAAAAGCATTCACTATATGAATAATCAACACAACTTAATCAATGTGCCTTAAAAATAAATAATTATCCATGTTTGAAGAACTAACATATGTAATATCAATAAATTACTCTATCAAGATGATAATAAAGAATCTAGAGAAAAGGGTTGAAACGTAAAATAATAGTATAATCTTATTAAAACATACTATTAAATAAAATCATTTTTATGAATGAATATATACTTAAAATCTCAATGAAAATTTTCTTGAGGAAAATACATATTTTCAATTTGAAATCACTTATCAGAAATCCAATTTTTGTAAATAATTAGTAGAAAATTTTATTTCAATATAAGACATTAAAATATTAAATTTATCTTTAAATTTATAATTTATAATGGAGTTGATAAATTCTGGTCTTGTTGTATAAGTAAGAAAACTTTCCTTTTACACTTTTTTGAAAAGGTAAAAAAGTTCCAGGTTTGGAAAATTAAAAGAATATTCCATTTTAAAAAACTATAAGAAGTAAAATAGGAATAATAATTTATTTAATAAATATATTTTGAATTTTAAAAACATAATTTAATATATTTTAATTAAAATATGTACACGGAAGATAAATATTCATGATTGAGTAGAAAAGCAACGTCGGTTATCCTTAGAAATATAATTTCAGTATCTTGAGTATGAAAAGGGATTAAATTTAGATAAAAATGTTTAATTTATATAAATAAACATATTATAATAAAATTTAATTTATTTAAGATATAAATATCAAATAGCTCTCCCAGAACATACATATGAATAAACAATCCTGAATAATAATGAGATTGTGAAATAAACTCTTACCTCAGGTTTGACTTCCTTCGTATGTGTATAAAACTCAAGTATAATAAATATAAATTTATTATAAATATTTTAAAGATCCATACTAATTTAAATCATACATTATATTATTTATGTGTAATCATTTATCACATGTTTATTGACTTTTAATTTTTACGATCATTATTTTTGGTAATAGCTACTTTATTTTTTTACGTATGATTCGATTCATTTTCTTCAATCCATTACATTGATTATAGTTTAATAATAGTAAAATATTAATTATTATATAAATATCTTATATATTAATTATATATGTATTTATATTCATCCATAAAATATAGATATATAAAACAAAATTACACCGTTCGGGGAGGTGGTAGGTTATACGTATGCAAGAATGATATTTTCATTTTTTGATGGATTGATGAAATAAGTGTTTGTAAAAATTCACATTCAAAGAGTAATTATAAACTCTTTTATATCCTAAATATTCAAAAAGGCCATCATCATTAATTTTCATGTAAAGAAGAAATGAAAAATGAATCACATCACTTCGTGGAGGTGGTAGTCCACACTTATGAACGATCGGTGATATCGTTTTACAAAACATTACAAGGTAAAAAGGTTGATATGATACTATAATCACATAATTATAATTATTTTTCAAATATAAAATTTATACATTAAATCCATCATGATATCCATCACTGCTAAGTGGTGATGGAAAATAAATTACATCAGTTCGCAATGTGGTAGTCCTCTATACATAAGATCGACGATTTCTCTCTATTTGGTGACAAAGAAGATGTTTATTATTTATTAAATTAAAAAAGATACATATAATTTTATTTAAGATAATTTTTTTTATTTCATAATATATTAATAATAATTTAATGAGGTATAAAAATAAATAAAATGTAAATTCATGGTTGAGAATTACACCTCTTATTTAGAAACATTCTTTATGTTTATAACTAAATCCTTCCTAGCATAGTTTTATGATAAAAAAAGTGCCTCAAAATAATTTTTAGATATTTAAGAAAGGTATTTTTTTGTTTTTTATCAAACCAAAATGATTTTTAACTATAAATAAAATAGGATAGGGGTTCCCTTTTTTATATGAGAAGGACTGTCATTTTTATAAACACCCAAAACTATTCAATGATGGGATGCCACTCTCAAACCAAGTTCCACTAAAATTGATAAATAATGTATTTCATGGAATATATGTTAAATTAAAACATCAAAAACTAAAAGATAAATATTTTGTAAACGTGTTATTTCTTTTACCTTAATGGTTACTAACTTTTACCATTTTCTTTTTTAACCACAGTAGCTAGTATTTTTATAGAGATAATTTATCCATTAAGACTAAAATAAAATTATACTTTTTGTTTAATTTGGAACTAATTATTATAAATATAAAGTAAAATTTATTGAAAAATAATTATATGTGTGTAAAATTAATTTTAACACTAGCTCGTGAAATAGGGAAAACGCTTTTTTAATCCTGAATTGCGGTAATTAATTTGTTTACTATTAATCATAGAAAATTTTGTATAACTTATTAAAAAATATAAAATATTCAGATTCAAAAAAGATAACCATCTTTTGAAATTAATTTCAAAAAATTTGAATAATTAAAATTAAAATTAAATAAGTAAACACAATGAAAATCAGACATCCAAAGGAATGGTTTTCTAAAGTATAAAGAGTTTTTATATATAAATTCAACATATATTTTACTAAACTAATCTAAATTAGATTAATAATAATATAATTGAACTAATTTTACTTTTAAAACCATTTAAAATTATGTGTAACTTTTTTAATTTATTTAAATTAAAATAACATTTCAAATAAAAGTTAGTAGTTCCATTGTTCATTGAATAATTCATCATTTCATAAATTTTTTAAAAAATAACTCTATGATAATTTCGGAATCATGATTTGAAAAATTAAGTTCATTTATTTAAATAAATTTTATAAAATGGTAAAAAATTAATTTTAATATAAGTGTGGAGAAAATGACAAAACTGTTTTTTAGACAAATAAATTTTTTAGCATAAAAGTTGATTTACTATTATCCCATTCATATAAAGAATACTAGATGAATGATTAATTTTTTTTTAAAATATATCATCTATAAATTTCATTAAAATCATTTACTAATAGTGATCAATTTAATTTATTAAAAAACATTGCTTATATAAAAAACTTTTTTCAAAAAAATACTTCCTTTAAATTAAATAACTATTATATTCATTTATGATCAGGTGATAAAAAATTAAATTAGTTTATAATTTTGTAAAAAATATAATACTAATAGTTTAGTTATTCTTATTTATACCATGAATTTTAATTTCGAGGTAAAAATAATATAATATGTTACATTTAATTTTGATTCTTGGTTGTGAGTATCGGAAGCTATTAAAGTATTTGAATTTTTTTTAAAAAAATATCATAACATATTTAGATGTTACATTCAACCCCCCCCCACAACCATATAAATGAATTTTAGCTATGAAATTCTATTACCTCTTTATAAAAATGTGGGTACATATTCATTATCACATCCTCATGTTCCCATGCAGATTCTTTGAATTATTATTTTCTATAGAAAACATTAAATAGATGAGTTGTCGTGTTCTGTATCACCTTATCCCTATGATAAAATATTTATACCAGTTTTTAATTATCAGAAAGATCATGATCTAGAAGTAAAACCTCATAGTTTAGTAAATGTGAATGATTAGGTATGTACTTATTTAGGAGAGATATATAGAACTCATAATGATTTTGAGAGAGGTTTATTGGATGTTCCTAAAGATAATCTATCATACTTATTATATAAAAAATCTATAAGGATACAATATACCTATGGAATAACTTTACATTATTATCCAATACCAAAACCCTTTTCTGTGAAGAAATTGATTAAAACACCCTCCCTCCAACTTCAAACTCCAGATATCATCGATGATAATAAACATAACTTTTCTATCGACTAGAATGTCCGATGATGTGTTGTTTAATTATTTTAAATTTTTATAACATTTACTCAACTAAATTTTGACACAATATATTTATTTTACTACATTCATCCTAGTACATTAAAATTATAAACCACTCTTTATATAGAGATTTATAAGGATCCATTTGAATGCTTGAATGAATTTTTTTATTGTATAAAATCTAGACTAGAGCAATGTGTTGATCCCAACCATATTTAAAACCATAGAATCGTACCTAATAATATATTTTAGTGTCTCAATGTTACTATCATACTATCCATTTATCTAAGGATAATAAGAAGTACTCAAACATAACTCTTTATCCAGATCCTATTGAAGACATCTCTAGAACAACGAGGCAGTCCTCAAATCCTAATGGGATATAATATAATGTTGTACTACATATAACCTACCACTTAATTAATATATGTTCTAGAAGTATATACAAGAGATAAATCCACTTACCTAAACATTATGTGAGCTATCATCATAAGTAGATTGATTACAACTCATATAGTATTATTTCCTTTTGATATTTTGGTGAGTCCGATGAAAAAAATCTATGGTGATATTTAAAATTTACATTATGGGATGAGTAATGGTTGAAAAATAATATTATATTTCTATTTATCATCCTTAAAATTTTAACATACCAAGCAAAAATATACATACTCACCGATATCTCTCTTCAAGAATTCCCGCTAGAAACACTCATTCAGATCTATATACATCATTTTTATTCAAGGTTGAATAGATAAGGATAACATGTGATCCTTATCCCACAACTCCTTTAAATTTATTATGGATGTAATACATACATGGTTCCTAAACCTTATCATTCATTCATAATAAATGATTAACTCAAGAACACTTCTTACCTTTTTTTCAAGTCTACATATTTCTTCAATGCCTCTTTTATCATCACTACGATACATGGGTGAGCACTCATTTGATAAAGAAAACATTCCCACAATTCGTTCAATATTTCAATATATATCCTTTTAAATCTAGAAATATTTTATCATTTTTTATCCTCTTCAAATACAAGTTAGGTAGACCCTTTTGACTGGAAGCATCTTCCAGCTTGTTATCCTTTCTTGGGATGTATGTATTGAGAATTAATAATCTGTAATGAGCACCAACAAACTTAATTAGCACATATTCAACTCCTTATATGTAAATGTATACTTCAAGAATTTATGATCAGTATATATTTCACACCATTCAATATAAAGATAATCCTTCATATCTTTAATTCAAAAACTACTACTACTAACTCCAAATCATGATTTGGGTTATTTTTATCATGAAAATTCTGTATTACTGAGTCATAAGCTATCACTATATCATTATGGATGAGAACATATCCCATTTACTTCTTTGAAACATCATTATATATCATAAAACCTTCTCCACATAAATGTAGTGTAAGAATATGCATGTTAACCAACCATCTCTTTAGTTCTTTGAAAGCTTATTCACATTCATCTTCCCATAATAACTTAACTACCTTCTAGTTAAACATGGTGTGTGGATTATTTAGTCATTAGATATTTCCAAATATCTTCAATAAAATCCAAAAAAATCATGATAACTATGGATATCAGTACTTGTGGTTAGTTTGGGCCAATGTTCAATAACTTTTATATTTTAAAGATCCATTGATTTACCATCACTTGATATTATATGACCAAAAAATGAAATAATTAAAATCCAAAATTATCACTTATTGAATTCTTCCCAAAAATTTTCATTCTTCAGGGTATTCCTCATAATTCTCAAATACAATTCATTCTCTTCAGTACTCATTGAATATATAAGAATATCATCCATAAATACTACCAAAAAATAATTATGGTAAAATCTAAATACACTAGTAACTAAATCTATATTAATTTCAAGAGAAATGTTAAATCAAAATGGAATTAATATAAATTCCTAATGACCATAACCTGTATGGAAGGTTATATTGGGGATATCTACATTGTTTATCTATATTTAATAATACAAAAATAAAAAAGTAATCAGGGAAAAATATATATATCCTCATATTTGATGAAATAAAACTATGATATGGGGTAGAGGATAATTTTTCTAAATAGAGATATTATTAATTTTATAATACTCAATGTAATGATGTGTTGAAACATATTTCGTCTTAACCAAAATAAAAGGTTCACTGTATAGCGAAGAACAATGACAAATGAATCCATTAACTAGATTATCCAAGAGTTTCTTCTTCAATTACTAAAACTCAATCATAGAAACTCTATATGGATTCTGTGAAATAGGTGTAGCACTAGGTATGTGTTCTATAAAGAACTCATCTTTATGATTCGGAGTAATACACATAAATTAATTGAAAAATTAATCAAAATATTCTTAAACAATATAAAATTTTTCAATATTGATTTACACCAAAAAATTTGAGTTAGTTAACACTCATTAAATGGTATTGAAACTCATATGATAAAATTAATTTCCAGGAGGTTTTCTATTTAATCCTCTCATTAATAGACGCTTCATGGTTGGTTCATAATTTCGATTGTATCTTAACTTCCTCTACAATTGACATGGGATATATACTAAGATATCCAATCTATACCCAAAATTATATTAAATTCAATTGGAGGAAGTATAAAAAATATTTTTAGGAAGAGCCATTCCACAATATTTTAATAGAGATAAGACATAGACTTGATATGTGGTTATCCAACCATTATGAGTTTCCATCACTAACTCGATATCAAATCATTGATGATAGTAATTAACATTCCAAAAATAATTTTCATGATATAATGGAATTTATGTAACTATTCTAAAATTAAATAGGTAAATATTTGAGCATACCTTTAGCCACCTAAACATCATTTTGTTTCCTTCAATCTTATAGTAAAACAAAAATAGTCAGGGTGATCATCAGACATCTTTGATTAGAGTTATCAATCATTCATGTGATGCATAAATCATAACACATTCTTTTAAAACTATAAAACGTTAGGTTTAAAATTATTCATTCATGTACTTCATATATTCAAATAATTCATAATAGTTTATAAAAATTTGATTTATATAATCCTATCCATTTGAAGTTTCAAACAAGGTGGGCAGTAGGTTTTTACTCACCTTGCACTAGAATGATGGTCAAGATATTCTCAAATAAACTCTTTTCAGGGGTGTTACCAATCGATGAATCTATGGAAAAAACTACATTTAGTTTTATTATCCACATAGGGATGTATTTCATGGAAAACCTCATAATCAATAATTTACCAAAACATTATGATGTTATCATATACTTAGAATTATCTTTGAAATCAGTCATGGCGCTATATTCCATAATTTATGTATTCCTAAATCTAGTTTCCTAGGTTTCTAATAAACTTTATCAGATAATAACTATAAATACCTTAACCCTAGTATCCAAGATCTAGTGTTTACATTATTAAATTGGCACTGGATACAAGAAACCATATCCCAAAGGATCAAATAGTTTAGAAGTCTTGGTAAAATAGATACATACATGAATTTAGAATTTAATTTGAAAACATAAAAAAATACAGTAATATTATCTTTTATAACACCATTATTAACTTAAATATATCCTTATATATCAATCTTAATAAACTTCATGAAATCTTTGGGAATGAAAACAAAAAATAGGGGTGATATTAGATTCTCATTAAGGGTTTGCATAAATCAAAATCTAAAAAAAATGAATAATATGAAATGAATAAATGATGATCAAATAATTATAAATAAATAATAAAATAGTTTATAATATTATCCATGGTTATGATAAATACTCAAATTATTATAGGTACATCAATAATTGATTTCATAATTATGGAATGTATAATTTTTTACATCTAAATATTACTGTTAAGGTCTCATGCTAAGAAATTTCATATAAAAGGGTAAGGCCTCAACCAAATAACCTTTTTAGTTTATATTATAATACATACTGATGTATCAAGGGATTATGTAATTATGGGCCTCAACAATCACTTAACAAGTCCAGTTAATTAATCATATTAATAATCAATACAACTTAGTCAATATTCCTTAAAATAAAATATTGTCTATATTGGATGAACTGGCCTACGAAATATAAATACTACTCTAATTCAACCTGATCATAAAACACCCATATAAATATGGTTGATATTATAATAATTTTATGACCTTATTAAATAATAATATTCAAAAATATTATACTGATATATATGAAAATACTTTTAAAATCTCTTCATTAATTTTCTTGAAGAAAATACACTTTTTCTCTTTGAAATCACTTATTTAAAAACAAATAATTTCCAACATATTATGGAGAATGATTTTTTGAAAATAAACTTTTAAAATTTTAAATTAATCTTTAAATAAATTATTTTTCATGATGGTGGTAAATTCTATTCATGATGTATAAGTTAAAAAACACTATTTTCTCACTTTTGAAAAAATTTATAAAATTACCTTGTTCAGAAAAAGAAAAGAAGACCACTTTTAAATTTTTTATAAAAAGTAAATACATGGTAAAAATTTCATTAATAAATCATTTTGTAATCTTAAGATCATCATTTATTATATTTTAAGTAATATATGAACGTAAAAAATAATAATTATGTACAGTGTCGGAAAACATGTTTTTTTATCCATAAAAATATTATTCTAGTATCCTGATTACTTAAAGTGAAGAAATTGAAGGTAAAAAAATATAATTTATATAAATAACCTTATTAGAAAATTTTTAGATATAAATATAAAATAATCCCCCCATTGGATACATAAACCTAAACAATATTTAATAATAAGGAGATGGTGAAATACACCATTACCTCAGGTTCAACTTCCTTCGCATGTGTCCAAACCACCAATATATAAAAAATATATTTATTATAAATATATTCCAGAACAATTATCATATATATCATATCATGTATGATTTAATTATAATCATTTATATCCAGTTTGTTGACAATTCTTAGTTATAATCACTGTTATGGGTAATAACTTCATTATTTTTCATGTTTGTTTTAGTTTAGTAGTTTATGACCTTATACGTTTATCAGTGTTATATAATCCCAAAATATTTAAAAATTGTATAAAAATAATATATTTTTATTATATATATAGTTATATTCAACCATAAAAGTTATAGAAGAAATAAATTACACCATTCATGGAGAATGTAGGTCATACATACACATGAACTTTATTTTCATTTTTCAACAAGTGGAAAAAAAGAGAAATAAAAAATCAATTTTAAAAATCATAATCATATCATATATATCATATATCTTCAAAAAATCAATCCTTATTAACATCCATGGAATTTGAAAATTAAAAAAACACATCACTTCATGGAAGTGGTAGTATGTACGTACGCAAGATCATTATTATCACATTCCAATGTATTGTAAAATTAAAAGGTATTTATGATATTATAATAATAGAAGTATAATTATGTAACAAATATTATATATATATACACATATATTTATATTAAAACATTCAATATATATATCATCGAGATGCGGTGATTGAAAACAAATTACATCAGTTTGAGAGGCGGTAGTCTGACGTACACATGGTAAATGATTCTATTTACCATATGATGGAAGAAGATATGTATAAATGATGATATTTTAATATAATTATATATAATTATATATAATATAATATTTTTATTATTTTTCATAGTTTAGAATATTTTATGTATGTGGAAGAAGAACTAAAATGAAATTGCATCGTTAAGAACTGTATATCTTCTTCGGAGAACCTCTTTAGGTTTATACCTAAACCCAACCTTGGAAGTTTTTATGATAAAAATGTGACTCAAGTTAGTGGTAATTGAGGTAAATGAGTGATTTTGGTAAGTATTGGATGAACCAAAATTCCTTTTTAATTTTTAATATAATATGATAGGGGAACCCTTTTATAAGTGGTAAGGAGTGGTGTTTTTGTAAACACCAAAAACTATTCAGTAATGGTTAAGTAAATATCAATACAAGTGCCTCTAAATTTTTTGAAAACAATTATGGATTATAATCCCCTTAATATCTCCAACACTAAAAAATATTAATTTTTAAAAATGTTTTTCTCTTTACCTCTATGGTTACTCACTTTTACCATTTTAGTTTTCACCATGCTAACTAGGTTTTTACCTAGGTATTTTAACCTTTATTCCTAAAAATAAAATTATAATTATTAGATAATTTGGACCCACTTATTATAAAAATAAAATCTAATTTCCCAAATAAAAAACATATGTGTTTAAAATTAATTTTAACAAAAACTTAGGTAATACGCAAGACCCCCATTTTAATCCCTAACCACAGTAACTAATTTTTATAATTTGTATTAATGAAAAATTAAGTTGAAATTATTAAATAATATTGATATTAATGATTCCAAATATGAAACCCATTTTATTTTATTTTATTCATATATTTTATAGAATTTAATTTTAAAATTAAACCCACAAACACGACAAAAAGCGGTTTTCCATAGAAAACTTTTTCTTAAGTATAATTTTTATATATTATAATTCAACATAAAATTAACTTACATGACCTAAATATGACTAATAATAATATAATTGAACTTATTATACATTTATAATAATTAAAATATATATTTTAAGATGTAACAAATTAAAACATAGTTTTTAATAAAAATATGTATTTTTCACTATCCATCAAAAAATTAAACTTTTCAAAAAATTAACAAAAAAATCACACAAAGATTATTTTTTAAATATTTATTTCAAAAATGATGTTTATTTTTTCAAATAAATTTATTAATATTGGGAAATAATTAAAATATCAGTAGAAAATGTGAGAAAACTATTTTTTATAAAAATATAGTGTTTATGCATAACTGTCGATTTATTCTTATCCCATTCCAAGAAAAATATCAGTTGAATGAAAAAAAATTTTATTGAATATTTTATATATAAATTTAATTAAATTAATTCACTGATTTTAATTAATTTAATTTATTAAAAAACACACATTACGAGTATAAAAAAAATTCATAAAAACATTTCTTTTATTTTCAAATATTTTTTATTTTCCTTTATAATCAATTGAAAACCACTGAATTTATTTTTTAGAAGTGTAAAACATATAATGTCATTATTTAGTTAGTCTTATACATAATTCTTAATTTAATGGCTAGTTTATGAATGTATACTATATTAAGGTTCATTTAGACTTGGAGTTGTGTGTATCGTAATCTATCAAAAAGATAAAATTTATTTAAAAAAAATATCTTAAAACAATTGGGTGTTACAAAATAGTCCAATATCAACTTATTATTGAAATTTATAAATATTATGTGAAGTATCATGGATAGATTGGGATAAATAGAAATAAATGTATGTAATCTGTATTTTATATTCGTTTTAGATGTACTAATGGATATAATAGAAAAATAGTTTTTTTCTATTTTCACTATGCATAAACAAATATATTCACTCCAAAACCCCTTTAATGGTTATATATAAATGATTTTTAATGACACTATGTATATATAAATATGTAATATATAGTGGATACATATATATATATATATACAATGTGTACATATTTATTTGATAAATGTGATCGATTTGATAAGGTATTTCATAATATAGTTGGATGATGATTGTTGAAAACAAAAATTAATTAAAAAAGAGATGTGATAGTTATAACCAAACCATTTATATATAATATTTATATTAATATAATAAAATTTTTAATTTTATATAAAATGGGGTAATGGTTTCTTTTTTATCCTATTATGGTAGCTTCAATAGGGAGGTGAATTGATTTTTTTTGAAATATAACAATTTTCAATAACGAGGAAATGAAATGTTCAGAAGACATACATTCCAAACAATAAGTGTATCAAAAAATCATATAAAATTATAGAATATTAAAATTTATAAGTTATGATCTATCTAAATTAAACAAACTAAACATATCATGATGAATACAATTAAATAAATAAAATGCAGTAAAATTATGAGGTTCCAAAAAACAGTAATTGTACCTTAAAACAATATTATTATGTCTATCACAAAGTTCATATCCCAAAAACTTATTTAGCATAAAAAATAATAATTCTATAGGAACAATTCAAATATCCAAAGGATACACATGTTCTATAATGTAAGTCTATTTGATCCAATATCTGAACTAGAATCATTTACCCTATAGAATATTTGACAGAGTTGATAGAAATTATATCCCTATACTTTTATATACTGAGTATAGAATCTGAATACTTATTCCTTAGACATCAACTTTAATCAGAATATTGAAATCATCAATGTATTTTTCCCTAGGACATGTTCTATCATGAAGTTTTATAAATCAAATTTTCTTATCCTGAGAACTATTCGATCACATAGGATTAGTATTTAGTTGATTACAACATAAAAAATATATCTCAAAACGAAATCATCACAGAATAAATCTCTATGATCATATTGAAAAACAAAAACAAATAGAATCATTCATACACTGATTAAGTGTTTATCTATCTAAAGTTGATCTAGAAAATGATCCATTAATTTGGTTCTCATGTCCTAGGACCCTATTTTTGGATTTTGAGTATAAAAAATAATAATTATTTCTATATGTACTTCTATTGAAATTTTTTTTAATATAAATAAAATATACAATGTGATTTTTTCTTTATACATAAATTTAAGTGAATTCCCTATGTTTCAAAAAGTGAATTTTTAAAATTATCAAATAAGGAACATGTCTTACAGATAGTAAAACTACATAAAAATTTTAAAAAAAATATTGTATAAGTTTTTAGAAAATGAAGTGTATTATTATTTTTAAAACCAAGGAATTGAATTATTTATTCAGTAAAATTATTCATCAATCATAAACTAGTAGGAAATTTCCATATGAGGGACATTTATCTAATCATAGTAACCAAGATAAATTTCAACATGTGATGCTTTAGTGGAATTTTCAATTAGAGAAGTTGAATCGAATAAAGAATTCCATAAGACCCAAGCTAGTTAATCACCAACTGTCACTAACATAATTTCCAATATCACTCTTAAATAATTTCCAGGTTCTTTGAGGTTTTTTACAATTAATACTAGTTATGTTATCAATATGTATTTATTAATTTTATATATGATATAATTTTGTAAAAAAATTATTATTATTATTATTACGAACATAATATTTATAATAAATTTAAATAATAATAGTTTATTTTTGTAATGTGTAAATTAATAAATTTATATCTAATAAATATTAGAGTAATTGGAATGAATAAAATTTTTTTATTCTCTATTAAAGAAATTAAGAACATTAAAAATGTTATTTCTATTATATCGTATATATTGGTATTTCAATTATAGATCTATCATATTTATTGTTTAAATTTATTGAAATTTATTTTATATTTTAAATCATGATTTTGAAATTATATAAGAAGTATAATTTTACTTTTTCAAAAAAAAAAATACAATGTGAATTGTGAATTATATGTTAAATAGTGACCATTGTAAATATGGTAAATTTTCTTTATAAAATATTAAAAATTCATAATTATTTATAATCAAAATCAGATGATTTATAATGGATGGCCCATATCATTGTAGTTTATTTATTGTATGGGTTTCACTCAAAATTAAATTCCATAAACATTAAATAATGGTTATTCATAAAAATAAAAATATAACTCAAATATAAATGGACCCCTCTTGCACCTATTGTAAACATGACATTATTTTGTTTCCTTTCCAATTTCATCCAATGTTACCTTTCCTAAATTCATATCTCATGTTTGGTTTCTTCTTCCTCATAAAATTGATCAAAAATCATTCATTGTAAAAAATTATGTTAAGAGAATGAGTGATTTCATCGGTGTTGTTGATATGTATTTGATCATATTTTTAATTTATCATCTCATCCTCATCATTAAATAAATAAATTCATCTATCTAAAAACATATAATTTTCATAAATATATAATTATTTAAATGATACTTCAATAATTAAACTATATTTTTTCATACATTTAATATTTTATGTTCATGTTTGGGTTGGTTAATCCATATACATGAAATGTGAATAATAATTTTCATCATTTTCATTTTAACTGAATTTAAAAAATAAAATAGTTGTATATCCTATTAATAAGTAAATTTTGTTATGTTTATGGCTCTGAAATGGTAATAATTAAATTATATTATACATTAAAATGATACTTTATTTTTGAATAATGAATAAAAATGATAGAATAATTTATTTTCTATTACCAGCCTATATCAAAAATATCCATATAAAGAACATGGGAATTACAAATCATCAAAATATTTTGGTTCTACTACATTAAATATTTTATATACGATATAATTTTAATCATTGAATGGTTATAGAGACCTCCATATCAAAATAAGTAGAAAATAATTAAAATTACTAATAATTGACAATACATATAAACAAATAATTTCCAAAAAAATAAGTAATATATCAATATATGTGATTATTAATATATTTTATTAATATAATTTTGTTTTTAAATTAAAGGCTTATTGACTAATATTTAACATATAGTGAGCACTAACATGTTTGATCCCATATTGATTAATGGTAATGACCCTTCTGTTTTACCTCTCTTTTTGATAAAATCCCTAAATTCAAAATTCTTATTCACAATGTTATATTCAATAAATGGTTCGTGTATCTTTTGTTTCAATTTTATTTCTATATCCCTTTCCATTATTTTATGGTTAATTATCTTTAAAAGGGAATATTGTTTTCTTTTTTTATTTTGTAATGATTGGTCTCTTCATATAACCACTTTTATTTTTTACCTTATATTGATTCTTTTAGAAGATATTATAAAATATTATTATTTTAAATAATTTCTAGAGCCTTTAATTTTTTAATTGGAAATAATTTACTCATAAATTAATTTTATTTATAAATAATTATTGCAAAAAATATATTTCTTATTCAATTTTTACAAATTTTATTATCTTCCACTAAAGGAATCTTCATTTATTTAAATATGATTTTTATATTAATATATAAATAATTTCCCCAAAACCAGCACTCTTACATGAGGCCAAATCAGGTTAGTTATTACACCTCAAGTCTACCTCCCCATATACCAAAGTCTTCTGATTAGTAGTGAGGGTGTAAAGAATATAGTTGGTAGACTATACCCCCTCATATAGAGTTATAATAAAAATGATGTAAAACATAATAATGAATAATATATTGAAGGAAATAAAAGAAAAAATACAACTTACAAGTGGAAGGTAAATGAAAAACCAATAAACAAAATGATAATTAATTATGTAATGGTAGGCAGGAATGTATATAGATTTCAAACAGAATGAAATTCCAAAAAATGAACAAGCTAAAAAATTAATCACATAAGAACCTGGTCTCGAACCCCTCATCATTCTTGTATCCAAACTCCAACGCATACATTATGCCACGATCAACATCAAGGTTATTTTTTCTTGTCCAACTTATATTCATGTAATATATTTGGGTACAAAATGGGGGCCTAATACAGTGTGAGTAAAACTTAGTATGTCGACACCACCGTGTCCAAACAAAACCATTCTAATAAATTAGATAATGCAATAAATAAAAAATATATTAATTAATTAATCAATTTAATATAATACAATAATAATCTATCTTTGGAACTATTTTGGAATATCTCTATCCATATAGCACAACTCTTCCAACCATAAAAACAAAACCATGGTAAAATCACATCATCGAGAAAATCCCTCAGTATAATAATTTCAACATAACTAGGTAAATCTTTATAACCATTATATCATAACTAGAAAACTATCTATAAGGATTACATCATAATTTCATCATGCCCTATAAGAATTATAACATAACTAGATCAAGTACTTTATATAATCATATCATCATGACCAGGAGAATCCCTAAATTTAACCATTTCACTATCACTATACTAAACCCTTAATATAATTATTTCATCATGAATCACAAAATAAGATATAGTAGAAAAATATCACATATAACATCACAAGACAAAATAATAATTCATCCAGTTACCCTTTATCTTTCAATTACTCATTTCATTTATTAAGTTGGTCTTAAACCAAAATCATGTTGGAGCACAAAACCATATCATATCAAACATTTCTAGTCATTCTAATAAAAAAGGAATCCAATTTCCCTGGTGAATCTATCACATGGAATTACCTAAGATCTCTTTTCATGATAATCATATTTTAAGCCATTAACCAATTAATTATTATTCAAGAGTAAGACCACCCTCTAAATAGCTATAAGAGGGGTCTCAAAAACATTTAATCCAAAGGGATATAATGAATAATACTCTATAATATATATCCTCAACCATTATTCAATTGATTGGAATCAATGTTAGGTCATCGTAATTTCACAATATTTTACATTCATAAACACATAAATATACCATATTATTTCATTTTAAACCACATACATTTAACTGGTAATTAATGAAATTCTTATAATAGGTATCTTCCTCAAAGGAGAAAATTTTAGAAAGATAACAAGAATAACCTATATCACACACGATAAAGATAAGCAGTCAAAACAACTGTAATCAAGAGATTCCGCTTCTATAATAAATAGTGAAAGAAGAGAGGGGGAAATACCAAAATAACTCACATGGGATCAAACACTTGATCGATACATCTAAAATAAAAGGATGTAATCCAAAATATTTCAGATATTCTTAAGTGTTTTAGAGAGAATCTTTCATTATGGTTGAATAATTAATCAAACACACAACATGGATATAAAACCATTGATCTTGAGAAATTCAAGGCATGTAATCCTTTTATGTCATGTATTTCTCAATTTATGAGGACATAAAAAGCATGACCTTAGGTTAAAATAATCGTGATTCAACATTAAATAATGTGAAGTAGTTTCATGGTGTGTATTCAATTCATGACCCGAACGAGTACATAACATCTACATACTGAAAGTTACACATTGTGTAAGTCATTAACAGTTTAAATTTTTTAGTATACAGTTCCTATCCTATTTTTTTACTTTAAAATCTTGAAATACAAATGTATCCCTCCAAACCACAACAAACAATCATAATATCTTGGACATGCTTAAACCTATAATCATTTAATTCAATAAAAACATACATCCTTATACTTTAGGTTATTTTACCTAGAGAATTCAACCTACACTCAATGGAACTCGGCCACTATGGTTTAAATAGGAAGAGAAATCAAAAAAAAGAGGATCCATGAAAATATAAAAGAGGGGTGCACATGAAAAAAAATGGTCCATAAAACCTTCCCAAAATATAAATCTCTTCCTTGAGCTTCTCCAAGAATCAATGTGGTGCCTCAGATAACATGATTAACCATTGTGTTTTCATATCTGATTCCCTCTCCCATATTACCTCTTGAACATGCCCATGCTGACACTATACTTAGACTAGAGGTTTGGTCATTCTATAGTGATATATCTCACTATGATCCACAATCTATATCGGCTGACCCTTGAAGATTTAAGCTACACCATGCTTGACATCATCACTATCTACCACACGATAAGGGTTAGGATGGTTTCTCCAATGCTCTGACACATGAAACATGTCATGCATGTCATTATAGCGATGTGGAAAGTATAATTAGTATGCTACAAGACTAACTATTTCATGTAACACCCTGACACTAGTTACCCAAATTCGGTTCATTATTACATAACATTGGAATTATCACAAAACATCACGTCTCAAAATACCGAATACTTTAGTATCCATGGAAGTACTAGATACATATATAAGATTCACAACACATCATGAAATAAAAAAAATAACAACATTGTGCACCTTTGAAAACACTTATATACCTGATCGTATCCCTAAAGGTCAGTCATAATATACTTCTCCACAAATTGGAAAAAATAAAACATAGAAAGGGGTGATCTCAGATTCTCAGTATGTATAACAATAAAGGGGAAACGTTCATAAATAAGCAAAAAAATTAGGGAAATGTATAAGGCTAAAACAGAAGCCTTTTATACTTAATCATAAGAATAGTATAGAAAATATAAATCAAATTAATTCCATTTAAATATTCACATTGATATTCTACAATTTGAATAATCTCATGTAATATCAATATCTAATATCATAATGATATAATACATAATGTCGTACATCATAACCACAAAGACAAGGCCTCGCGCCAAGACTAAAAATAAAATTTTGTCAAGGCCATTTTCCAAGTCACTAGTTTGTTTCATGAGACCTACCGATGCATCGAGCAGATATAGAGGGCTCCACCCATCACTTACTAAGTCCAATTCATTCCTCATATGAAAAGGATGAAACATAACATAAACATTCGTATTAAAACTAGCATACAAATTTTTTAAAATATAACCATAAACCATGACAAGTATATAAATAACACATCCATAGTCAATCATATCACAAAACCTTGAATACAATATGGAATATGTTATCATAATAAATAAACTTCATATAAGTACAAAATCCATCAAATTATATTAATATAGATGAAATCAAAACTATTTGAGATAAAAATATCTTTTTATTTTGAAATAATTTAAAAGTAAAATTATTATAAAAGCAAAAATTATTTTAAGATTATTCTGATAAGCTTGTATGTTAAGCTTTGAAGGTTTTATAATGGTGGAAAATAGCATCACCCATCATATAATTTAAAAAACATTCTTACCTTAATTCGTCAAAAAGGTCATAAAGTACCTTGTTTAGAAAACAACGGAATGATTCCTTTCAAAAAAAATTATAAAAAGTCAAAAAAATGGATAAATTACTTTATCACATATTATAGAAATATAAAAATTGTTTTGAAATACATTTTTAAGAAACATTGGTGTAGATGATAAAGATGTCCTAGTAGATACATATAAATAACCTCAGATAAAGAGATTGTAAAATTAAACCTTTTGTAATTTTCCTTAGTCGATGGTACATTAACCATTTTCATAATGGTGAAATAATTTTCATAAAATTATATAATAACCACATACATAAATATGATATCATATGTAATCTTTATAATATTTGTATTTAATGATATTTTAGTAGTATCATTGTTTTAGGTGTCAACTGATTAGATTTACATTATATATTTTGTTACATAAGTTATATATGTTATGGATAAGATGTTATTGATTCATATCTAAAATGATATTAATTTCACAAAAATTATTTTTATTCATAAAATGAAAAATTTTCTTGAATGGTTACGATGGGGAATGAATCTTATCGCATTTGTGGAGATGATAATCCGTAGGTACGCATGAACGAAAATATCATTCTGTTGATGGTAAAATAATATGTAATTGGATGATATATCATATCTATAGAATAATAAAAATGTTATAATTATTATTTACATCAATTATACTCATTTTTATACCCATCCAAATAATGAAGTGTTGAATAACAAACTACAACACAACGTGGAAACGGTAAGCCATACGTACGCATGTATGGTGACTTTTTCATTCATATGATGGATAGAATAATGAATATGGTTATACCATAGTTATAATAACATAACAGTATGTAAAAGGTACTGAAGTTATTATTTTGGCATGGAAACAACAATTAAAGAGGAAGTGGAAGAAGAAAAGAACATAGAAAGTGGTTATAGATTTATTACCTCTTCTTCAGGTTCTTCCATTTGATTTGATCAAAAGGGATCTATAAGAATGGATTTGAAGTAAAATTAAGGCCTCTAGGATAAATTGAGGGTAGTTTGGTGGATATTTGAGCAGGGTTTGGCCGAGTCAAATGTCATTGGAGGTGTGAAATTAAGATAATGAGAAGTACCCTTTTATAAGAGAGGTGAGGATCACATTAGAAAAATCATGAAATATTTTGTTATTATATAAACATTTTCTGTTTCTAATGGATCAAAAGGAATTTATTTCAAGTATAAGGTGGTTATGGGTCTAAATAATCTCAAAAAATAGGTTTTATACAAGTTTAGGTTTCCATATTACCTTATATTTTATTTTTAACTCATAGTTAAATAGTTCAATTTTACCATGTATTCTATTATTTCAATTATAAATGGTTAATAAACATACTATAAAATTCCAAGAGAACCTAAAGTAGTTTTTAATGAAATAACTATTATTATATAAGTCCTTTTTTGATCCTTCTATTTTTAAAACTATTATATAATTTAATAATATATTATTTGTTTTAACAACTCATTTTTGTAAATTTTGACACTATTTAGTATTAAGCTATTTTGTGAAAGTAAAAAAACATTATTATATAGAAAAAACTACAATAAATCAACACTAAAATGTCATATTGACCTATAAAATTCGTGGATTGAATTGAATATTTCAAATTATATTTATTTTAATATTTATAATATTATTTTATTGATTCTATCATTAATATGGAAAATATTACATCATTATTGTGTCATAAATAAATATATTAATTTTATGTCAAAAAATTATAAATAAAGTATCATGATATAATAAAAAGTATATTTCAAATTAATATTTATAGTCAAAGAGATCGATTATATAACCCCATATAAAAAATCTTTTCCTAAAAGAAATATGGTTATGTTATTTTTGTCTTTACTTTCAATTAATTTATATAAAATGGCATTGTTACTCTCAATTGGCACTATGGTGTCCCAAAATTGACCAAGGATTCCCATGGAAAGAAATGTATCTGAAAATAGGGTTATAACATGTGTTAGGGTGATTTAATATTATTATTATATTATTTTTCCCCTTATATAACGGATTTAGCCATTAACCATGGTTAGTAAAACATTTACTGAAGTAACTATTCAAAATGTAAAAAATAAAAGTTACCTATTAAAAAAAATTTCAAAATTTGATTCTATATATGGAATAAATTTTTAAAAATACAAAACACATAAGTTGCATAAATAAATTTAAAATTAATTCCCATGGTAATAACTAAAAAGAGGGTTTTTAAGAAGTATAAACTATTAAAAGATATACATATGTTTCTATACAATTTAAAAGAGAAATTACATCCAACGACCCAATTTATATTAAATGATAAAAATATAATCTAATAATAATTTAAAACCAGTCAAATTTATAATTTACCTCTTTAAATTATTTCGATTAAAAAAGCTATTTTTAATTAAAAATTTTGTTTTTCACTGTTCATCAAAATATGAAAGTTATTAGAGAAGTACCAAAAAAATTTCCAAACTAAATTTTTATGTCCGTATTCCAAAGAAGAATTTAATTTCATGAAATAGAATATATAAATGTTCAAATATTGGATTTAAGAAGGGATCATCATTAAAAGGGGGAAAACTACATTTTTGAAGAAAAAAAACTTCTTCTATCTGAAAATTTTAATATGTCCATATATTCTGTATAATAAACACAAAATATATATGGTAAAATTATATGGGATATATAAAAAGTTTAAAATATGGTTATTACTATTCATAACCACTTTTTAAATGGCTAGTTTGATAGGTTGTGGTGCGCTCAAACTTGGTATTGCATACATCGCCCACTATTGTATTATTCAAAGCGAAATGTATCATGGAAGCATGGGGTGTTACATTCTTCCATCCTTCAATAAATTTTATCATTGAAATTTTAAATTGTTCTTAAAAAATAAAAAGTTAAACAATAGAAAATACCTTTTTGGAAACCAACATCCGAAATATGGTTAATAAAATTTAGTCTTAATAATAGGGAAAGGGAAATGAAAAAGTCACCATCAAATTAGGATTTTGAATAAAAAAGCCTTTGTGGAAATTATAATTAAGGGAAAGACATAATTATTTATAGGGATTTATTGAGGTCATCAATCACAAACAATTGAATGTTAAATTGAGGGCCTCAAATCCATAAATATATGTTGATATAAAATAGCATTAGTTCAACAAAACATAAGGTATTAGGATAACACATTTTTCGTTTTACGATCCTTTACCTAAATTTTAAGAATTAATTTCTTCCTAGAATAATAAAAAATTATTTCGTGATAATTAGAGTTACATCATTCAACTAATTTCTACCACAAACTCATCATTCACTCAGAAACATAATAGAACTCAAAAAATTTCTATTTATCCAAATCGTATAGGGTGAAAAATATAAACATATAACATTTAAATGATGATAATTTCTTTAAATAATTATGGAATTCTTATAGGATATTGGTAGGTGATAAATCCTTGTCACACTTTGGTTGTGGGTTTGATTCCTGCAGCTTTTTCCGTCATGATGGGTTATCGCCCGACCTGCAGGTTTCCATTTTTCTAGAACTATAGTATTATAATATTCCAAAAAAATCATAATAAATGTTATATACTTAATAAATACTATCCAAAGTTCAACATAATCCATTATAACGTTTATAGTTATCCAAAATACTTCATTACAAACTCTCTCTAAAAGTTCTTCAAATTCCAAAATCAACTGTAACTTCAGATTCCCCAAACAATGTAATGTTTCTTTTATTTTCTCATACTGAAAACATGGTTAACTTAATCATATTATAACCTTAATTAAAACAAAATGTACTACAGTACAATTCTTATATATATCATATTCTTTTTAGAACCAGAATATAATTATTGAATCAAAAAACACAAATATATTAATTACTCCACTTAAACTATAGTAACATCATAAGATGAGACTTACTCCCTTGGACTTTTTTGAGATATGTATCCTTGGATATTAGGATATTCATTTGCATAATTCACCATTTCTCTACAATTGTATCATTCAACATTGACATACTCTTTCATTCCCTTGCAATCATGATCCAAGTGACCTTTCTTATAAAATTTGAAACAAACTCCCATTGCTTTGAGGAAAGTAGTGGGGTATTTTATCCTAAATTTATTATAGTATATAAATTCAACTTTTCCTTTATTCCACTTATTTCAATATCCATATTGTTCAGTATTTCTCTTCTTCTATTTCTTTTCATTAACATCGTAATACATAGAGAATTCCTTTTTAGTCTAGATAGCACATGCGACTATATATTCATATGACGAGAATTATTGTGTGACTAATGATCAATATAGAAAGGGTTATAACCCATAAAATAATCAATCAATCTTACCCCTTGGGTTACGTATATAATCTATAGTATGCCTTGATTACCTTGAGAAATTATCCTCATACATTGAGACATTCTCAGCCTCTTTTTTCCTTAGACTCGGAAATTGCCTTTCCATATCCGCTCGATGGTCATAAAGAAAGTATTTTTTAAGAAAATATCTTTAAACACCCTCCATTCCATATTTTATAATTATTCATATTCCTTTGTGTTTTGAATTAATGATCACCACTGATCTGTATTTTTCTTGAGGCGATAAACATCCATGAAATCTTTTTCCCTTTCGCAACTCCCCAAAGAATGATATATTTTCTATAAGGAACATATCCATTTCTCAGCTATAAATGGATTTGCAGTCCCATTGAATGATGGTGTTTGTTTCATGATGAATTGGACTAACATTTATCTTCTATGTTGTGGATCAGGGTGCTCCATATGGGTAAGGTTATTATTCACAACCCGAGTGAGTTTTCAATGTATGGTGATAAGCTAATCAGTACCAATTGCATCACCAACTCCAGTAAAATTATCTTGAGTAGGAGTGAACCCCATATATTGATTACATGAATTGATATGATTTCAATTCCTTCCAGTAGGTTATATTTTTAAACAATGGAATATGCTAGATTAGTTTATGAATCACAATACATAATTCCAAACATATAAAACACTTAACATAAATTGAAGAGTTTATGGATATAATCCATTATCATAAAAAAATTATTTGGGAAATTATTTACACATGAATCATTCATAATGGTTTGTAATAAAAATTGGAATTATCCTAAGAATATCCCCTAGGAATGTTGTATCTTAGATTGCATCAAGGCTCATTGTCATGTACCAGGATACCTCGGGTCATGCCCGAAAATCCTTTTCAGAGTTTTCACTCCTAGGTACATATGTTCCAGAGCCGCCTATACATACTCGCATCTAGAGAGATATGTATTTCATTGGAAAATCACAAAATCTCTATATTACAAAAATTATAGGAAGTTCTTCTCTACTAATCGTTAAATTATATCTTAGGTATTATTATTTAATCAGAGTTTTTATAAATCTAGCTTATGAGGTTTTTAGTAAAAATCCTCCGAAACCAACTATAATGTTCTTATCCTAGATACTCAGAGTCAGTACATTATTACATAACATTTTCATGATCACAAGAGATCAATTCTTAAAAGACCGATTAGTTTTGCAGCATTGGAAGTACTATATACATACCTAAGTTTTACATTACATCATGAAATTAAAAAACAACATTGTTCCCCCTTTGAGCACCCACATATCCATTAGTCTATTGCTACAGGTCAGTAATAATATACTTCTTCACAACCTAGAAAAATAAATCATACAAAGGGGTGGGATAAGAAGCACAACAAGGATAACAATATAGAGGAAATTTTCAAAAATAAGAAAAAACATTTAAAGCAATCTATAAGACAAAAACACATGCCTTTTAAACATAAACTTCAAAATAAAATGGAAAATATAAATCAAAATAATACCATATACATATTCACATGGATATTTTACTTGTCTAAAAACCACATGTAATATCAATAGCTATTTTCATAATGATGTAATTCATAATGCCGAATATCATAACAAAATAGTCAAGGCCTCATGCCAGGAATAAAAATAAGATTTTGTCAAGGCCTTATACCAAGACCTTAGTTTGTCTTAGAAGACCTACTGAGGTAGCGAGGAGCTATAGTGTGCTCCACCCATCACTTAATAAGTCCAATTCATTCCTCATATGAAAATGTTGAAACATAACATAAACATTCTTATTAAAAATTGCATACGAAATGTCAAAACGTTAACCATAAACCATGAATGGTATAAAAATAACACATGAAAAGTCAAACATATCACAAAACCTTCTATACAATAAGGAGTATTGTATCATAATAAATCAACTTCAAATAATTATAAAATCCATCAAAGTATGTTGAAATAGATGAAATCAAAACTATTTGAGAGAAATATCTCTTTCTATTTGGAAATCATTTTAAAGTCACATAATTATAAAATAAAATATTTATTTGGAAAATATTCTTATAATTTTGTAAGTGAATCTTCGAAGGTGTTATAATGGGGTAAAATAGCCACACCCTTTTTATATGTTAAAAAAACATTCTTACCTTAATTCTTTGAAAATGTCATAATGTCCGTTGTTTGGAAAATGACAAAAATATTCCTTTGAAAAAAATTTATAAAAAGTGAAAAAATGGAATAAATAAGTTTATACCATATTATATTAAATAGTAATAGAGTTTTGAAGTACATTTTTAAGAAACACGGGTGTGGATGATAAAGATTTCCCAGTATATACTTATGTATAAACAACATCGAATAAAGAGATTGTAAAATTAACCCTTAATATGTAATTTTCATTAGTCAAGGGTACGTTAACCTCTTATATAATGGTGAAATCATTGTTATTAAATTATATAATAACTAATTACATAAATATTATATAATATATGAACTCTATAATATTGATTTGTTAATGGTATTTTAGTATTATGGTTGTTTGGGGAGTTAACTTATTCATTTTATGTTATATATTTTATTACATAAGCCAAATTTGTTATGGATGGGGTGTAATTGATATATATATAAAATGATATTAAGTTATTAAAAATTATTTTTAATCATAAAATTAAATTTATACTTGAATGTTTTTGATGGGGAATGAATCTCATTGTGTTTGTGGAGACAGTAATCTGTACGTAAGCAGGAGGGACAATACCATTCTATTGATGGTAAAATTGTATGTACTTGGATGAAATATCATATATAAAGAATCATTAAGATGTAATATTTATTATTTACATCAATTATACTCATTATTATACCCATCCAAATAATGATGTGTCGAATAACAAACTACACCATGATTTGGATACGGTAAGTTGCACGTACACACGTATGGTGCCTTTGTCTTTCGTAGGATGGATAGAATAAGGAATATGATTGAAACATATTTATAATAACATGAATGTTTTTAGATGGTATTGGAGTTATTTTTTTGGTGTGGAAATATCAAAGATATAGTATGTGGAAGAAGAAAATAACATTGAAAGAGGCGATGAAATTATTACCTCTTCTTTGGGTGCTTCCTTTGGATTTGATGAATAGGGCTCCATAGGTTGAATTTATGATAAAATTAAGGCCTCTATGATTAATTAAGAGTAGTTGGGAGGATATTTGATCTTTTTTTTCCAGGTCAAATAGATTTTTAGGCATTAATTTAAATGAATGGTCAGTACCCTTTTATAAGAGGGGTGAAGGTCACTTTATGAAAAACTTGAAATATCACATTATTATAAAATCATGTTTGAGTTATAATGGCTAAAAATGTATATATTTCTAGTATAAAGTGTTTATGGGTATAATTCCTTTCAATGAAAAGGTTTTTTACAAGTTTAAGTTATCATATTAACCTTTTCTTTTAGATTGAACTCTTAGTTAAATAGTTTAACGTTTACCATGTATACATGTATTTTTATAATAAATGGTTAATAAACGTAATATAAAATTCTAATAGAACCTAAAGTTGTTCATTATTGACATATATATTATCATATAAGTCCTTTGTCTGACCCTTATTGTTTTAGGACTATTATATAATTTAATAATATAGTATTTGTTTTAAAAACTCATCTATGTCAATTTTGACACTATTTAGTATTTGGTTTTTTTATAAAAGTAAAAGAAACATTATTACTTCTAAAAAATACATTAAATAAACCCTAAAATGTCATATTAACCTATAAAATTCGTTTATGTCATCAAAAAGTTCAATTTTTTTTTTATCATTTTTAATATCATTAATTTTATTCTTTCATTAATATGGAAAATACTACATCAGTATTGTGTCATACATAAATATATTTATATTATGCCTAAAAATTATAAATAAAATATAATGATGTATTAAATATATGTATCTTTAAAATTAATATTTATAGTATAAGAGATCAATTATATTACCACATATTAAAAATGATTTACTAAAAGATACATGCTTATGTTATTTTTGTCTTTACATTAAATTAATTAATATAAAATGTCATTATCACTCTCAAGTGGCTCCATGGGGTCACAAAATCGACCCAAAGATGCCCATGGATGGAAATGTATCATAAAAGAGGGTTATTACTTATTTTAGGATAATTTAATATTATTATATTATTATTATTTTTACCCTTACTTACGAGATTTACCCTTTAACCATAGTAAATAAAATATTTACAAAAGTAACTATTCATAATGTCTAAAAATAAAAGTTACCTATTTACACAATTTGGACCTCATAATTCCAAATATGGAATCAATTTTTACATATTAAATACATAAAATTATTATAAATTAATTTAAAAATAATTCTCATCGTCAAAATAAATAAAAAAGTGTTTTTTGGAAGTAAAAGCTATCAAAAGATTGAAATGGGTTTTTGTACAATTTCAATGTGAAATTATATATAATGACCTAAATTGTGTTAAATGGTAAAAATATATTCTAATTATACTTTAAAACCACTCAAATGTATAATTTAACAATATAAATTATTTTGATTAAAAATGTTGTTTTTAATTAAAATTTAGTGTTTTTCACTATTCATCAAAATTTGAAATTTATTAGAAAAGTACCAAAAATATCTCCATACTATGTTTTTGAGTCCCAATTTAAAAAAAAATTATTTCATAGAATTGAATATATAAAATTTTCAAATAATGTATTTAAAAAGGGATCATCATTAAAAGGTGCAGAAAAGTTCATTTTTGAAAAAAAATTCTTCTTTAATCTGAAGAATTAAATTTGACCTTATATAGTATTTATGAAATATAAAAAATTAATGATAAAATTATGTGGGATATATATAAAATTCAAAATGTATTTATTACTATTCATAACCTCTTTTTAAACATCTAGTTTGATAGGTTGTGGTGTGCATAAACTTGGTGATGCGTACATCCCACACTATTGTATTATTCAAAGAGAAACATACCATAGAAGCTTGGGGTGTTACATTTCCACTATCTAAAATTTCACAAAAAATCTGGTTGATAGCTGTCCTTGTTTTCAGATATGGTGTTCCCCAACCTATGTGACACCCAAAGGAAAACATGATGAAAACCTAAAACTCTAGAGGTCATCTCCACTAGTCAGCGTATGATTTATACCTACTCTGTTTGGTCACCAACTACCTCCTAATTAGCTAAACCTACTAGATGTCTCATACAAAAGACTAGGCCTAACAACTACTGACTCACTTCCCTCCATCCAATAAAGAGGAAAAAAATGTCCTTTCATAAAAAAAACATAAATTGATTAATTTGATTCACTTCCTGGAATATTTTATTATATTAAAACACTACATGTGGAATATGATGCTCCCATGGACCACCAAAATCCAAAATAAAAGCTCAAAATATGTCCAAAAAAATCTAAATCATCCTTTCAGATTTTTCATTGGTATGAGGATGATAGGATTTACTCAGAATAACCTTAGTTCCAAGAGGCATATAAAGTCACAAATAGGACTGTGGAATTGAAAAGGATCTCTTTACAAAATGATACTCCTCATTAAAACATGCAATTAAACTATATCCCTTTCATAAAGGTACCTAGATCATCAACAGTGAAGGTGTCCCTGATAGGAAATAAGTGGGATGCCTTTGTTAGTCAATCCAAAATTTCCCATGATGTATCGTCTTGTAAGGAGTCTTAGGTAGTTGTGTCAAAAAATCCACAATGATATTATCCCATTACCATATTGGAATGGTAAGTGAATGTAGTTGCCTAGAAAGCCTCTGATTCTCAGCCTTCACCTACAGATAGGTGATGCATTTTACTGTGAATACCACTACCTTCATCTTTTCTAGACACCAATTCTTTGTATGGAGATAAATATATTTTTTTCAAAATATTATGAACCTCCCATCTAGAAGCATGAAATTCTCTTTTCATCTCCTCTTACAGGGATTTCAGAACCCATAGTTATCTATATAAAAGAATGGAATTGATTCTTCCAAGATACCATCTTGATGTTTGACCCCCCCCCCCCATATATGTTGTCTCTCATAACTAAACCCTTATGATCAAATGACTACTCTTTCCTTATATATTACAAAATAATGGGTATAACAGTTGTTGATTTCATATCTACTCATCCCTGGGATGCCTAAACAACGAGATACATGCCTGTAATGAGATCTATCATCCACCACTCATCACAATACACTTACATGGATTCCATCTGCAACTTCTAACTCAATATATTTGCAATAAAATTTCCATTTCCAACTATATAATCCAACTTGAAGTCTAAATACTATAGGTTCTCAATCCACCTCTTCAAAATGAAGGATCAAGTCATGTTGATAAAATATGTAACTAAGTATCTTGTGGTATATGTACACCACAAACCTCTCGCCTAAATGATAAAACACCATAAACATATCACCTAAAATATTTTTTCTCCATCAAATCATGGTATGAACTTCTACATAAAAATCTAAACAATAAGTTGGATAATTTCTCTTATGCAGTTTCATCTATCTGAAGCCATACGAAACCACATTATCCTATTGCATCAGAACTACTCTCAGTCTAACATGAAATGTGTTACAGTACATGGTATATTCATTACCTTGGATAGGTAATGTGAGGATAGGTACTTATTTCACCATCCTATTTAGCTTCTGAAATTAATTTTCACATGCATCTAACCAAAAAAATAAATCCATTCTTCGTCAGATAGGAAATTGGTGCTGTTATATGGGAGACGCTGTAGATAAATTAATTGTAATAACCTGTTAATCCCAGAAAAAAATCTCATTGAAATTCTTGGGTCACTCCCAGGATACCATCGAAAAAAAATTATTTTATTCTATTAACACTATATCCTATAATATGACATGACCCATGATGTGCACATTATCAATATTAAAACTGTATTTGGTTACCTAGACATAAATATAGTTCCCTCGTAATGTACATAAGAAAATATAAATATTTTTGGATTGATTTTATACTGATTGGTAGTACACTAATATATCTTTTCAAAATATCACTATAAATGTATCTATAAATAGATGAATGATCTGATTCATCAAGGCTATAAATATTGTTGGTTCCTTCATCAAAATAAATGACATCACTAAGAACTTATCCATGACATACCTACTCATAAAATTAGTCGAAGAATTTATGATCATATAACACTACACAGGTTGTATGCAGATCTCAAATTGATCTTACAGAATATGTTAGCACCTCTCAATTGATTAAAGATATCATCAATGTACGGAAGGGGATATTGATTCTTGACCATCATCTATTTAAAACAATGATAATCCACATATATGTGCAAAGTCCCGTCTTCCTTATTAGAAAAGATTAATAGAAAAACTCATGGAGAATTACTAGTCTGTATGATGCCTTTAGCTGCTAGATCTTCCAACGAAACATTCAACTCCCAACGCTCTGTTGGTGTTTCCTTTTAAGGCAGAATATATTGTGTCTCTACTCCCAACACCAACTTTATCATGGAAATGATATATCGCTTGGGTGGTAAGTCATATAACTCTTCAATAATGGAATCCTCAAAATAGTATATTAGTAGAGTAAAAGTTTGTTACTTCATTCTACCCTTATCTAGATTGATTCCTTCTTTCCAATCCATAAGAAAATTTAATCTACACTGAATTGGTGTTGCATGACTAGCCTAAAGACCCCACTCACCCTAGTGAGAATAACTTATTTCTTCTAAAGATAAAAAGGTAAATCCTCATTCGAAAAAAATAAATATGATCTTGGTTTAGTACTATCCAATCCATACTAAAAAATAAATCAAAATATGTCATTTTTAGTACATAAATTTTCAAAAAGAAAATATAACAACCAATTTCTATATAACACAATTTTCAATGATTGATATTCTCTTACTAAACACCCATTGATTTGTTGATGGTCAAAATAACATCCATGATTTCCATAACCAAAACCAAAAAGATTGAAAAAAGTGGAGATATAACGGAATGTGATGATCATGTATCAAACAAAATGCACACAAGGATAGATGACTGAAGAATTGTAAGTCTGATGGTGGAAGGTCCTACATCCAAACTAGTAACAGTTGATTTCATAGAATACCTCTAGGTTTCCCTTCTTCCTTGGGATCTAGTTCGACTCCCTCGCATTATTCCATGTACTTGGTACATCATCTCTTGTAATGTGTTACCAAAACCCCTACATCGACCTGAACACCCAGTATAACATTATATACATGTATACTAAGGGATAGTTGATTCCTTCCAAGGAATTGGTACTTTTATTGATCCCCCTACACTTCTATAGTGTTTCATTCCCTTACAAAACCTCTATAGCAGACCCAACCTACTGCAATAATGACACTCCAAATAATGCTAAGTGCATTGAGGTCTGTTGTGACCAAACTTTCCATACTGATAGCACTATAATAGAACACATACTGCAGATGGCTGCCCACTGACTTGCCTTCTCTTCCCAGTGTTTCATTAATAATAACTATAATATAGGTTCTTCATTCCACCAGAAGAAGAGCTCCCAGTTCATGTTGCTGAAATAGCCTTCCCAATGCTAGGGTGCTTTCTTATATTTCATTCTGTGATGATATTTTGATTCATCACATCTAAAAATCTTCTCTTGAAAAATAATTTCACCTATTAGCTAATCTAATAGTGAATCCCATTCTAAAAATGTCTCTCTTCTGTAGGTCTCATTATCTTCTAAATATGGTACAATGTGTTGTAAGTCAGTGAAACATCTAGAATATTCCATCACTAACATTCCCTCATTTGTCTTGTTCTTGAACTCATGATCATTCTCATCTCTCAATTTCTTGTGATATAAGTGGATTTGGAAATTCACCTTGAATTTATTATAGGATATCTCCTCTTTTTATATATTTTTCTAATAATTACCTATAATACATGGAATATCTATGAAGCCTATTTGTACAAGGTTTATCCCTCTTATTTTTAGGTGTCTCGGGGTTCTAGAAGATCATCCAGACTAACTCAATCTAGAACATGGATTCCTAGGGGAATCCCTCCCCCGTGAACATATGCAAATTTTGTATACAAAACTCCCACACCAACTCATACATTGAGGGATAGTGTGACAAATCTACATCTAAATGGATCTCATAACACTCATAAAGCTATAATTAAGTTAAACATACATCTAATCCTCATGATCTATATGAATCATTTATTTAGATTTGTTAGAAGCGTTCAAATTTACACTCTCCTAGTGCTCAATTCGAATATGATTAGGATAAATTTTAATTACAAGAAAAATGTACTCCTGAGAATATAGGATTATAATAAGTTTAACAACAATATGTATTAAAAATAGAGAACCACTATCTCATGTTCTATCTAAAAAAGTCTTAACCTTTGATTTTGAAGAATATAATATTCCTTTAATTTATATTAATTAGATATAGTATGAAATAAATATGTCAATATCATGAACAATTCTTGTCAACATATATCCTTATTTTTCGATCATGATCAATGAACACTTATCTCATTCCATACTAGGCCATGAGTATAAATTTCAAGAAACAATAACCTCACACAAAAATTGAATTAACCAAGGTGAAATAATTTCAATTGTATAAAGTGAACGTCATGAATAAAAATCCCATCCCTGGACACTTGGATTATCCCTCATACTTGGGTTATATAATCCTAGGTGCAGCATCATTACAATAACCTAACACATCCTAGTTTCTTATCAACCTTCCGAAATAGTAAAGAAATAGAAAATAAAAACTTAATCCTCTAATACCACATTCTACTATCCACCAATACGTTACTCTCACACATTGCTAAATCATGTTGGTTACTCGACCTCAAGCATGCATCCCTATACGCTAGTGGCTACCTGATATTAGTGAGGGTGTAAAAAATATAGAGTGGAGACTATACTCCCAAGTATAGTGTAGTAATATTGCATATGTAAATAATAATAATAATGAATATGATAGTAATGAAAATATGTAAAATAAAACAATATATAATTTGAATCTGACGTAAGAACCAAAAAAATGATAGTAAACCCTAAAATGATAGGGTGGAATTCATCTAGATGAAAAATTGAATGTAATATAGATAAAATATCAAGCTTAAATAATAACCTAAGAATACCTAGGTCTTGATCACTATGTTAGTCCCATATCCAATCTCCAACCCATCTGGCAAGCCATAATCAACAATAATGTATGTTTCCCTTCTCTAAACCTAAATCCATGTAATCTACTTAGATAAAAAATGGAATCCTGATTAGGGTGTGAGTAAAAATCAGTAGGTTGACACCTCTTTGTCTAAGTAAAATCAGTTTTGATAAATAATTTCATAAAATAAAGTGATAAATATGTCTATTAATTAATAAAATTAACTTGATACAATAATCAACCCACTTTAGTACCATGCCATAATATCTCTCATCATGTAGGACAACCATTACAACCATAAAAAACCATAGAATAATCACATGATTGGTAAAATCCATCGGTATAAGCATTTCAGCATAACCAGGTCAATTACTCTAAATATTACATCATAATCGAGAAAATCCCTATAATCATTAGAGAATAACTAGGAAATATCAATAATCATTTAATCATAACCAGACGCAATCCTCTATGTACTCATTTGATCATAACTAGGTTGATCCCTTTGTATAATCAATTTAGTAGTACAGAGACCAGAAGCATTTCAGCATAAATCACAACACAAGATATAGTTGAAATAATAACACATAAAAAATTGCAATCCAAAATTATTAGTTCATCAAATTACCCTTTATCTTTTAATTACCCCTTGAATTTATGATGTTTTTATTAAACCATTTTTCATCCATTACACACAACCATGTCATATCAGTCAACTCTAGTCACTACAATAAACAAGTAATATAATTTCCATGGTGAATCTATCATAATTAATCATGTGATATCTCATTTTCTATTAATTATATTTTATTACATTACCAATTAGTTATTATTAAAGGGTAGGATACCCCAATAGGTATTCATAATTTATGTATCAGTGTCGTTGAATATAAAGGGATACAACAAATAATCCAAAAAAATATTAATCATCACCCATTATTCAATTAATTAGTCTGCATGTTATATTTGTGAAGTCAAAAAACATTTCACATATTTAAACTATTGAAATAGACCAAAGGGTTTTGTTTTAGACTACCTACTTTTAACTAGTGGTCAAAGAAACACTTTTATCAAGTAACACTAAAAAAATAATTAAGGGACGGAAGATCATAAGAGGATCCAAGATCACATAAGTTCAATAACAACACCGAAAATAATCTTGGTCAATATATTCCACCACTCTAATTGATATCAATGGAAAAGAGAGGAAACCAATATCAAAATAACTCATAGGGTATCAGATTGTCAGTAGAGGCACCTAGAAGGGAAGGATACACTCCCAAATCGACTAGAGTTTCTCTAGGATTCAATGTAGAGGGATTCATAGCATATGGAGAATGGATCAAACACAAAATGTGGATTTAAAAACACTGATCCTGAGAAATTCATTATGTATAATCCTGTCACATTGTTTATTTATAAATTTATGAGTTCTTCCAAAAAACCATCGCCTTGAGTTATGATAACCCTGATCAAATATTTCTTGATGTGAACTAGTTTCCCTATTTGTATTAATTTCATGCCATAAACTGGTTCATTACATCTTCCTAGAGAAAGTAACACATCGTGTAACATATTCACAACATATAAATTTCTAACAGATAGTTCTCATCCCAGTTTCTATTGGAAAATCCCAAACCACCCTTGAATCCCTCCAAACCACAGAAAACCCTTTTATGTTCTTTTACAAATTTAAACATAGACAACTTTAATTCAAACTATCCTACATCCTTAGAATTAGGTAATTTTTTCTAGATAATTCACTCTATTCTCAGAGGAACTGACCCAAAAACGTTTAATAAAGAAGACAAACTACAACAAAATAGGTTCAATGTAAAACAGAAATAGGGACTCACCTAGAAAAAATATGGCATCATTCATTCTACTTCAATATTTAAATTTTACCTCTCTATATATATATGGATATAGTTTCATTGTATCAAACTATTTATTTCAGTAGATGGTTTATTTTTATACATCATAAATATTTTTATATTTTTAAATTTTACTTTTCATGTGTCAATCAAGATATGTCTTCGCATAGATTTATGATTTATTTTATATTACATTGGTTCACATATTTAATAATATATTTTTATATTATAGGGAGGCCAAAAATTTAATAATGTTATAATTAATTATGTAAATTTTTACATTTAATTATATTATAATGTTTGGGGAATACGTAGTAAAACCAATATATTATATCATCGAACATTGATGATAAAATAATCTTCAGGGTTTTGAATGCATGTTCAATTAGAATTCAGATATTCTAATCAAATCCAATGATCAAGAAAATGAAACATTTTTATATCATTTTATATTCTTATGAAATTTATTATGTTTTTTAATCTAGATTAAATGATCTTTGTATTATGATTTATAAACTCTTATATCACATTACATGTTCATGGATTTTGTATGTCAAAACATAAGACCATTCACATAAATTGTATTGATATCCCTTGTATTTTACAATTACTTGATTATTAGCTCACCCACTTTATTATTTATTTTTCACCTAGTATTTACTATTTAGTGAAAAATTATATTGGATCATATTTATTAAATTTTAATGAATAATTTTAGGTTTTATGGTTTATCAAGATTGATATGTATCTAATATCCAATGTTTCAATGACTTTTCATTTTGGATGTCGATTTTTAACTATGATTTTATATGTTTAATCATTTTAAATGATGTGAATTTTATATATGTTATGTTTGGATTATATCGTTGGTAATTTGGTGTTTAATAATTTCTTTGGATTATATTTAGATGAATAATAGTTTAAAACACAAATAAACCAATGTTAATCTAAAAGTTTCATAAGTTACTAAATCTAACCATTATTGTTTTATTTTCATGTGATTATATAATTGGAAATTTTTCTATATTATTTTTTATTACTCACAATAAATTATTATGTTAGAGTCAATTCATAAATCTAGGAGGAATCAAGTGAAAAAAATGTTATTAACATTTCAAGGATTCTCTTACTGAGCATATAAACAATATGATAGATAGTGTGATAAATATTATGGATATACATAATCAAAATTATTTAGATGTAAAAAATAATGTAATGCATACTACACTAGCCAGGATCAACAAAACAATACTTTATTTTATTAAATAAATAAATCTTAGGTGAAGCTATATTAACACCCTAATATTTTATGAGATATTTCTATATAAATTTTTTTTATTTTTTTGATAGCATTATTTATATGAAAAACTATGTTTAAATATTCCATGATATTCTATTGAATTAATATTATTTAATGTAATAGTTATCTCATAGTCATTGGATTGGATGGTAGGAATTAGAATTACTAAATTATGAAAAATTATATCCCAAAAATTAAAAAAAATAATTATTTAGATTTCATTTTATTTGAAATTAAAATATAATAATTTGAAGGTAAAAGAGATCTTTTCTAAAAAAACTTTTTTTTTGAACACGATGTGTTTGTATAATAATAAATTAAATTAATCACTATTGATGAATAATATTAATGTTATTTTTAGATAAAATCTTAAATTAAAAATTTTCATTTTCATATAATGATATTTATTATCTAAGGAATAAAAATAAATACATTTTATGATTAAATATGTATTTTTTGAAATATAGTTTTGTTTCGTTTTGGGCACTTCTTCTAAGTTGAATTTATACTACATATTGAAATTTAATTTTATAAAATGTATTCTATATATATAATAAATATATTTAATATAATTTAATAGGTTTATCTTAATTTGTTTCTAATGAATCATTAAAATAGTAAAAACTTATTACCATTATTAGGGTTACAATTGGCTTACCAGGTAGGTTAAACTAAAAAATAAGGGTACAAATGTAACATAAACATGTCTAACTATTATTGGTTATTTAGACCTTATATTATCTATATTTCAAATTAAAGACTATTTGGTTAAAGTTTCATTATAGAGTGACATTATAGTTTTTAAACATTTTAGGTAATTACATGTGTGTCCCACCCCTCACTTATAAAAGGGAATATATTTACCTCCCTTATCCACAAAATTTTAGCCTTATAGATCACACAATAACTACCTAAAAACATTCCATCATCCTTTAAATCTTTATTGATCTTCTATTGTTACCCTAATACCATCCTATGAATTAATTTGGTGTATGCCAAAGGATGTCTCTCAAAGAAGAGGTAATCATCTTACCCAAATCATTTGATGTTTATTTCTTCTTATAGTTCCTATGAATATATTTAAAACATCATAAAATAAGGTATATTCTATCGTAAATTTAATTATATATTATTATTATAAGGGTAAAACTATTTTTTCACCTCCTCTCCATCATATGTGAAATGAAAGTATCGCTCTTATATACGTGTGGACTACCGCCTCCACGTAGATATATAATGCATTTTCCATCACCGTATTTCATGGTTGGTTATTATGATTGATTTTTGGTTAAAATGTGATATTAATTACATAATTATGTTTTTATAATAATAATTTATTATATTCCTTCTTACCTCATGATCTATTGTGATATGATAACATCGCTCGTGTGTACATGTTGACTACCACATCCACAAAGTGATGTGATTAATTTTTCATTAATGATTCAAATGGATAGTAATAAATATATATTAAACTAATATATATTAAAGTTGTGATATAATAATTTTTTTAATATTTTATTATTATTGACCTTTCTTTCACTCTGATCATCAAATAGTTAGAACATCACACATGTGTATGTACAGACAACCATATTGACTATATGATGTAATTAATTTTTCATCAAAAAATTTTATGAATGGCTATAAATTCATATATAATAAATAAATATAAAAATTTTAACATCAATAATATTATGAATATTATGAAACCATGTCCATGGTACAAGCATCAAAACTCTAAAACACAAACATGCATGAAAAAAGAAACAATTATAACCCAAAATAGTGTTTTGAATAAACAATTGTTAATAAATTTTTTATAAGACTTTATAAGTAAATAATATTTTGTATGATATATATAAATATAGTTATCAATTTTATTTATAAGCAATATATATTTATTATAAAAGATGTATGAATCTATAGGAAGTAAGACAAGACCTGAGGTAACGGGTATTTTTTATAATATCATTTCTTTTCAGGATTATTTGTGTTAAATTTCCATAGTGTAAAATCATATAAACCTTATACTTTTAATATAATATATTTTATTCTCTTATATTTATTCATATAATTTTTATGTAATGGTACATTTTTTCTCTCTTTGGTGTTGAAATTGTATAAGAAATGTTTTTCAGATAAATTAAATTTATTTTACCATTGCTCTAGAATATTTCTATTACATGGTCTTATTTTATTTAAAATGTATTAAAGATTTATTTAACTAGTATTTAACAATTTATTAATATCATTTTAACTCCTATTTGAATTAATAAAAAAATATTAAAAAATTATATTTTTGTCATTTTATAAATGAAGTACTTCTTACTGAAGGTATGAAAAAAAATAATTCTTTTAATATATATTGCACGAAGAGGTCACCCTTCCATTATGAAAACTATTTTATTTGAATATTACATTACAATATTACATGTTTAATATCAAATAAACGTTTTTAATTCTTTATTTTAAATAACAACACTCAAAATTAAAAGGGTATTTTCCTTGAGAAATACTCAAAAGATCTCTTAAATTCATTTATATCTATGATAAAAACCATTTATGTTACATATGTTTCATTTTAAATATGATCACACTGTAACATATAAATAATTTATTTTTTATATTTTATGAGGATCATTTTATAAGGGTTATATTATGAAAACCATTATATTCCTACATTTTAACTATGTTAAGATGAATTCTTTCTGAAACCCATTTCTCATCCACAAGTTATAATATGATGAAACAATGAATATTTTTATAATAATGTGGAACATTTATAGTTTAAATTTATGTCTTGGGTGGTTCTTTTATATCCCCCCCCCAATGAATTGGGTAAATATAAGTAACTCATGATATATCTTTGTTTTGAGTAAACCTGATTTCATAATCACAAAATTATGTGTGAACCTATTTTCATTTTAAAGTCATTATATGTGGACCCGGTTTCATGTCCATAAGATTATGTGATGAAATTATTTCATGTCTTTAATATAATTATTTAACATGAAAAAATATATAAATGTTTATAATGTTAAAATCGTAGTTTATTTCCATATTCATATGTTTATTATATGCTCTCATGAATTATGGTGTCTTGTTGATGATTATTCACTCTTATTAATTTTATCTTTTGTAATAATAATGAATTATACCATGACTAGTGATTAATTATATTTAATATTTTGGGTTTGACTTTCTCATGTTATGGTCATGTTATCAGACCCTTATTTTTACTTAAGATAATAGATTGATATATCTCATGTTTAACCTTACATAGCATCGAATCTCACCATTTTTTATTTCCACTTTCCCCAGAACATAAATAACGGTTTTAATTAGGTTATGTAAGAGGAATTAACTATTATATAAGAGCATTTTGGGATATGTGGAAGAAACTTTATGAAATAATATTCTTATGTATCTAGAAATCAAAGATACTAAACAATTACGGTTCTAGAAAATACATAAGTTTGTTATGTATAAAATAGTCATATACAATGATATAATATTTATGTATGTTCTTTTTTTATATCATAATGGTATGATTGAATATTCCAAATAATATAAATATACTGTAACTAGTATTGAGAATACTATAATATTTGTATCATGAAACGGGATAACATATAATAAAAGAAACCCAAAATAATATCATATTATTCTCAAGGATTTATAAATTTCTTATACTATTAGTAATATGTAAATATAAATGTTCTATAATAAGATAAAATCATTTTTGAACTCACATATATTTATTAAAATGGTCACCCACTAGGCCGCTCAAGTATAAACTTATAAAATCAAAGATATAGTTGGAGACATAACCAATAAATACTATGTCTCTCTGTAATCTCATCTTATATAAACTATTAATTTACTCTATCAAAATATGTTATAAAATCCATGAAAATTAGTATAAGATAGAGATAAATTATACACGCCCTCAAGGATATATGTATTTGGTATGAGTAAAAATAAAATTAGGGCACTAGAATTGGGGTCCCTTGTATATGCCAAAATATTTATGTTTTTATGTAAAAAATGTAAATAAAATAGTAATATATAATGCTTATGAAATCAATTCATGTTATTTTGTATTGACCAGAGCCCCACAACACAATTCCTCATGTGCTATGGAATGTATTCGTCATAATTTATAGAGTCTATTAGTGGAAAATTATAAATAAAATGGTTTCCTAGTAACAAGGTTTTTATTACCCTGGAAATATTCAAAATATTTAAAATGTTGTCCTGGTCCCATTATAGATTTGGCCATTATTACCTTGAAAACACATCTAATAATGGTTCAAGAAATAAAACCTCTCCTATATGAGCATCTATGTATCTAATCTCTCTTTGGTGTCCTACTTAGGACAAAAAACACATAGGAAACACATCTGTTGAGGGAATAATATAGTTCACCTCATATATAGAAAATGAATTGGGGAAAGAAATCACACAGGTAGACCCATGTAACAATGAATTTTTTGATACATTTACTCATCAAATTTATCACCAAGAATCCAAAGATAAAATCACTAGGATAGTGTAATCAAACACTCAAAATACTTGGACTCTATTCCACAACCTTGTAAGTTACATTATCAACAACCATTATTCTTCAAGACAGTATGTGTAAAATAGAAAAGTGGAAATCCTAAAACAACCTCATAACTCTCATATATCATATAATCTATACCTATATACCTATAATATGATAATAATAATAATACATTGATATTGACTTGTCTCACCATATCCAATTGTTAAAAATTGTATTTTATAGTAACTATTAACCCGAATAATTCCAAGGCCCTTAGTTAATGATGAAATCATTACTTAAAATTCCACAATCTTACATCACTAAATGAATTAACTATATTAGTAACATGTTAGGGAACATAGTATATTTCCATGAAACCTACCTATTCATCTTATTGTGTTTCTAACTCTAATACAACCATCCCATTTTAGTTTTAACTCTTAAACAATTTTCCCACCCAACCAATATCTTTGAATATATAATAAACCCATTCATAACCAATCATCCAACCTTATCTAAGGAGTAATATTCTCTCATAGTATCAAATATAAATAATGCATCCCACTAATATCCCTTTCCTTGAATACCCCAAATTCCTCTTTTAAAGAGAGAATAATACCAAAGGGAAACTGCATTCCCTTGTTATCCTCTTTGTGCCACTATAAAAATCTATAATATCTTTTAAAATTCATAAACCACTCTAAGAAACCTAACCACCGTGGGAAAATAATATTAATATTGTAATCATGGGAAACCACACCCATTTCCAAATACCTATCAAATTCAAATGTGTTTTAGTGTTTAAATTTCATACATAATATCTTTTTATAGAACCCCCCCCCCAGTTAGACAATATATAAGGCCAGTTCCCATAGACATGTACACATGGAAATCAATTACCCATTCCACTAAACCATACCTTAAACAACTCATATTTTAATACTTGGATAGAGACCCCTTTAGGGGGTCATCAAGTATAACTATAGACAAATCCCCTTGAAAAAAAATATTTCTTGAGAGTACCAAGAGATTTAAAAGTATTTATAGAACAATTATTCTTATCTAAGAATACTATACTTCATCACCTTAAAAAATTAGAATCCATATAGTTACCATATGTCCATCTAAATCTTAATCCATTAGGCATGTACATTCATGAACATGAATCCACAATATATGATTTGGTATTAAACAAATCAACTACTTTATCTTGGGATTTAACTTCATTTAGCAACAATAACCACCATTTTCCAGGATCATACCAAAATTTTTCAATCACTTTATACCCTCTATCTTAACATAATTCATTGTTTATTAATTATAAAAAGTTTAGTATAAATTATCAATTTCATCTGAAGATTCATAATCCCTAATATTTTACTAAGAATCTTCCAATAGAAAAAGCTCATGATAAATGAAATATATGACTCTTAAATGATATTTTTTAATGCTATGAGAAGAAACACTAACTACCAACGTCATATCATGCATCCATTTTTCCAGAATCGAATAATGAAATCATAAAACCATTAATATCAACTGAAATGATGAGTAACAATTTATATTCATCATCCCTTAGTATCCATTTTCCCTAAAATAATAATTCATACCATATTGATCAAATTTCACCAGGCCTTAGTGAAATTAAATATAAAACTCTAAATTAAACACATAAAAAATATAATAGAGTTAGTGAAAGAAAAAATGAGGGTTATTAATTAATGATTTATACATCCAATAATTATATATAATCTCTCAAAACCATCCCTATTTATTAATATTTATAGAAGGTAAAATATAGGGGGTCCGGATATTATACCTCCACTATGTCTATATGCATGTTTAAAATCAAATGGGTTCTATTATAAAATTATTATTATGATCCCGCCTTTTCAAAAAATGCTATTAATGACTATCAAGAATGTTAGATACATGTTTTCGGTACCCATTTCAACACTAGACACAATGTAAAATTCAAAAATACTTCCAGTAGGTAATACAAGGTTCACTTCAATTAGAGTGCTCATCAGATACTATGTTCTACTACACCTGGTACCCAATGGATTTATGTTAATAATTCAGGTAGTATGTTTCCTATATGATTATTTATACACCCAAAAACTACATTAAACTATCATTTACATGTATAATAATACACTATTTTGTACAAAATCCCAAAAAACTCATTCCAAACCCACAATTTTTTACTCATTAAACTCCTGGCTGACCAAAATTTTGAATTTCCCTTAAAATAATTTACCTATAATTGCCAATGTAATTAATAACCTCCCACTATAGATAATTACATCAGTGATAAGTGGAAAATATGTTTTATTAGTCCTTAAGATATCTATAGGGATATTATTACACTATTAAAAAATGATTCTAGACTAGATTGGGTGTTATAATGGTTGTATAGAATCTAGGGAATTAGCTTTAACTCAAATCCCCCTCTTCAATACTCAATATGTGTCAGTCAATATACAAAACATATATTTTAAACTATAACCATTTTATAATATCTTATTACTCAAAAAGATTGTATAGTGATTTATTACACTAAAAACGTTATAATTATTTATGGTTTACTTACCATGGAACAAGATGGATTACCCGGTCCATAATTCACCCTTGATGAAACACAAATAAAGAAAACACTTTTTTTACCATATTTTTAACCAATCTATATTGACCTAAGATAAACATATATGTATATTACATATTTTTTTGTTGAATATTAGTCACATTACAAAAAATACATTACTGAGGACTGTAATAGTTGAGTGTCTTTGGAATCATGGAACAAACTCCTTTAACATGGTGAATGATATTCTATGTTTCCCAAAAAGATATTTCCCTTTAGTGTATCTACTTAAAACTATTAATAATACCATAGTAAAAGTAATAATAAGGATGGGTTGAGATCATATTCTCAGTAAGGGTGGAAAAAATAGGTACGTAAGAATAACATGAGAACAATTGTATGAGAACAAGATAATAACACTTGAAGATCATACCATTCATATCATAGATCATATAAAAGATTCACTGAATAAATATTGGATGTTCCCAAGTCGTGAATCATGAGGGAATATAGAGAATAATCTATGAAATCATAATGTAGGAATAAGACATAGAGGTTTTTTCTGGCACAAAAGTATATTAGAATGATTTCCACACTTGTTATGGCATCACTTCCAATGTCATCTTAGTAGTATGGGACCACTATACATACCATCAGGGTAATCATGGTTCAATACCATGAGCATAAAAGTATTAAATATCACTCTTAATACCATATTAGAAGAAAAATGCCTTTAATGAACTGATTTCATTCCCCATTCTGGCCATGTTTATCTCATGGTATATAAATATTTACCCAAGTCATTGGAGGGAGATATAGTTCCCACTAATCTCATAATGTAATCATTCATACGTGTAAGATAAGATTATAAATAATCATATCATAACCCATGAAATTAAATGGGAATCATAAACATGTAATCATAACCTCTTGAAAAGAGATAGGTTTCATAATAATTTCATCAAATTATAACCAATGGAAATAAGTGACTTTCATATGCATATAACCTCTGAAAGTGAAACAAGAATAAAAATGTACCACCCATGAAATCGAAATGGGTTGCATAGACGTTATTCCATAAATAAATAAAACATTATGAGAAATAATATGAATAGAACATTTGGATAATTTCCTTTTAAAGGAATGAGAAATAGCTATGAATTTCATCTTTGATGGGAAATAATTTTGAGATATATTTGAAAATCATTTCATTATAAATTATCCTTTCTTATTTGAAAAATAATTTTTAAAAATTAAATTTTTTTTGGAAAAAAATTATTAAAAATAAACATGAAAACTTCCAATGTAATATTTTAAATTATTTTTGAGAACATTTTATGGGAAAAATAATAACAATATATTGAAAAAAATATATGAAGAACATTTTCTTTGAATACATGTAAAACAAGCATGAAAATTTGATTTAAACCATTTCTTTTGAAGTAAATTTATATGTTACAAAAAAATATTCATACCCATTTTAAAACAATTTTCCTTAAAAATAATTTTAAAACCTATAAATATATATTCAAAATGTTTTGAAAACCTTTTTCTTAGAAAATACATTTAACACTTTTAAATAATTATTGAAAATATTGAAAACATTTTCCTATGAAAATAATAGGAAAAATTTTAAAGAAATCATGAAAAAGTTATTAAATTATTTTTATTTGAAAATACATTGAATAAATATGTATAATTATTGAACTTTTTTTTAGAAAACATGGGTTTTAAAGAACCCAAATTTCTAACTGGAGTGAGAAGTAAAGTTGAATTTTCTTACACACATTTTCTTAATCATATTATTTACCAAAGAGTTTAAAATTTTACCAATAAATTAATACGAAATGGATAACCAGAGGATAATAAATTTAATTAGATTTCATGAGGTATTTATCATAATATTTCATCAATGGAATCATAATCATAAACAATCTCGATAATTGATGATATCGCTTCAATTAACGTCTATCACTTGGTAAGATTGAATCTTACTCCCCATGTGAGAAAATTAAATTACATAAATAATAAGATATCCTGAAAATAAGTAAATCCATGATATAACATATCCAAGGTCTTTTTATATGCATCATATAAGAATATAGGTGCATAACATGGATTGTTTCTGAAAGAAAAAACAATTTAGAAAAAAATTATATTACAAATTTTGTAACATTCTAACAATAAACCCCATGAATGAGATATCATAAAATAGATATGTAAATACCGATAAATTCAAGGATGAAAATAATATACTAAATATGTTGGTAGTATTCATACTACATATAATAAAATAAGAGTTGAACATGGCTTGTGCCTCAAGGAAATTAAATGTGAGATGAGAAAACCATTACCTTATGTATTGACTCTTATCGTACTCATAAAAAACCCATTTATAACAAATATAATTTTGTTATATATTATTAAAAGAAATAAATATTATATATAATACCATATTAGATTTTATTTTGAATTTATATTACATTTTTTTAATAATTTCATGTTAATGTTATGTTTTGGGAAATATCTACATTGTTTTTCATTTATGTTTTGAGTTGTTATTATTGACACTATTAATTATATAATGATTTATTTATGAAAAGAATTTAAAAGAAGAATCAAATATGATATATATATTTTTTATAAATCTTTTTAATAATTTATAAAATATAGAAATATGAAATGTAATAAACCGTTCAGAGAGATGGAAGGTCAAACCTACACTTGAACATTGTTTCTGTTTTATTGTCATATTAAAAAAAGTCAATTACAAATAAGTATATATGTATAATAACAATAGAATTATTATATCATATATATAATATAATTTTAGTAATCTCATCTTTAATACATTCCATGTATAGTGTCAACGAATCACATCACTTTGAGGGGGTAGTAGTCCACAATTCCACAAATGAAGTTATCATATATAAAAAAATGTAAATAATGAAACTATCTATTATATAATAATTCTATAATCATATATACATCGTAAATATCATATATATCATATAAAATATCTATTCCATCATAATTATTAACCATGAGAGGTAAAAAATGAAAAAACAAACATCATTTTGTGAGGTTGTAGTTCACTTTATAAAAATGATAAGTTCATTACCCATCAGATGGAAGTTTGTGTATGTATTGGTAGAACCCTTAGAAAAAAAATAAGTATATTAAGGGTAATTATTTTATTATATAAGAATATAATAATAATAGGTAAGGTAGTGGAGAATGAAAATAATTCAAAGAAGATTGAGGAACGATGTTACCTCTTCTTTGGGTTACTCATCTTGGTTTGTACCAAAAGGTTTCCTTGGATGGATTTCTGAAAAACAAGAGGTCTCTATGATGAATGGTGGGATTTTTTGAAGATAATTTATCAGGGTTTTCATGATCCAAAGTGTCTTGACTTTTTTGAGTACATGAGGGGGTGAGTGGTGTTTCATAGAGGAGGAGGAGTGAAATTATTGTAAATATAAAAATGTAAGCACTACTAATATGTCTCCCTTACAGATAGTGCCTAACATAACTGATACAATTAACAAATAAAGAGTAATTGTTGAAAAAAATTCCATCCAATTTATTTTTTTCATTTTTCTAATTCATTTGTACCGTTAAAATTTTCGTTTAACCATTAAGTAATATTTTTTTATGTTAATTGCTAAAATTAATTTTACTTCTATTCACACATATTTTTATTAAAAAATAAAGTTTAAATTATTATAAATTATAAATTATTATTATTCAAAATATAGAATCCATTTTTCCAAATTCTAAATACATAAGTTAAATAAATTAATTTATACTCAATCATGTAGATGGGATGAAAAAATGATACTTTAAAGTAAAAAATGTTCAAAAGTTCAATATTTTTTATTTCTAAATTTATTGATCAATTTTTTTTAATAACATAAATTTTATCTTATTATACTTATAAAATAATTAAAAAATTATATCACTATATAAATAAATTGGACGAAAATGAACATTTGAACTAAAATTCAGTATTATTCACTCTTCATCAAAATATGAGGGTTTATAGAAAAATAACAAAACATTCACCCAAAGTAAATTTTAATATTTCTCTTTTAAAATTAAAGTTTATTTTTTAAAATAATAATATTAATAGTTTCATAAATTATATTTAAATGGCTTCTCCATTAACAGATTGTCAAATTACATTTTAGAAAAATATATTTTTATTCATAAAATTAGATTTATTCTATTCTTATACCTGTAAAGTCTGTTAGATGAGTATCAACAATACTAATTAAATATATAATAAAAAAATTCAATTAAAAAAATTAATCAAATGTTATTTTTTAATTTATTGAGATTTTTTTTTTCATGTTGAAAAATTACTTTCTTAGAAATGTAACATTTTTATTTTAAAATAGTTATAACATTAACTTATATTAATTGATATCTAAATGGTTCATTTTATAAACAAATTGAATAATATTTTTATAATTTAATTATTCTTATTAATAATTTCTATTTCAATGGCTATGTGGTAGCTATAATAAAAAAAATTAATCACATTAAAAGTATTATGTTTTTCACTAAAAATTTGACCTTGCATGTGATATAGTTTTTTCCCTCAAAATGTGTGTTTAGGATAACAATAACTATTTTTTAATGGTTTCCAACAATATTTTTAGTGGAAGTAGAAACATCCAACAGTTCTATATCAATGGGGACCTTCTTTCCAAAGTACGGTTCTCATCAGTATGTTTAGCTAATAATGGTTAAGAAATAACATTGGTCGAGAGCTTGGGTGAACAGGCGTATCACATTCTTTTAGGGGGAATTATTGCATACTCTAGGAATATATTTTAGATTTAATATATATACATGAATCATTTATTTATTCCCAATAATGTTGTGGGTCATTGTAGAGTAAACAATCATTTCATAGCATGTATGGAATATAGAATCATCTGTATATATCCAAGGTTCTTCATCAATGGAGATATCACTAAGTATTTGATGATATCCATAAATGGTACCAAATTATGTACTACATAGAGATTATTTAGTACTTATGATTATTTGGCTTTTCCTTCCACACAGTGGGGCACTCTGGAATGTATAATCATCTTAGGAGACAAGAGTTAATTTAATGTTTGGATTAGACCAAAAAAATAGTCTTCAAACATATCCTCACGAGAGTGATTAGAACCTACGTAGTTTTTTGACACTTAATGGGACACATCTTGCCTTTTAATGTAATGTGATATGGACCTAGTTTTTAATTTTAACAACATCTAGCAAGGATTTCCAAGATGAAGGTCCCTAATCATAGTTTACTGTGGTACTTATGCCAAATCAGCCCAAGGAACCTGGAAGGTATATGAGTTTCCAAGATGAATGAGGATCTTCTTGGAATATGGCCTAGAGAGAATATGTTTTATTTGGGTTTGTGGTTTTGGACTTTATGGAGGCTTTCTAATTATCCGATTTGGAAGGGAATCAAATACCACATAGTTCGACCTTGAATACGTACTCATGTGAAGGTTATCAAAGGTTTTTCTCATAGGGGAGTATGACCCTTTGATAGGATTAATATGAAGATTACACCTAAAGATTATTCCATTATAAAGGTACCATTAGGGATTTCTCAAATCATGGAGATTTGGCATATTTTTTAGGGCTTACATCTAAGCATGATTCCCAGATTAATGTAATTATGACTGGGGATTACACTTGAGGAGGATCCCCCTTAATCTTGGGCCATAGGTGGCAGTCCTATGTATCCTGATTATTTTAGAAATCAGTGTTATCAATGTTGAAGGATTGGAATGGATCCTTTGGATTTCATGATCACCAATAACCTATAATCCCACATGATTCATGCTCAATATGAGAAACAAGAGGCAACAGATGATCTGAGGTACCACACGGTCTGTTTTTTTTCACAAGTGGACACGATGACAAATCCTAAAGGGAGTGGGATGGGGCATTTAGTGTTCGCACATTCTCTACCCCCTATTCCACTGATGTAAGGGGTTGGGGATATGGTTCCTTCCTCCTTTCACATTACCATTGAATGTGTCCAGGTAATGTAGACTGAGGAGGGATGGAAGTAGGAGTGGTCCTATAAGAAATGATAGTGGATTACTCTAGGAGGGAAGCCTAAATATTTCTCCCATAAAGGGAAGGATAGTTTAATTCCATGTAAAAATGAAATTCAAGAGTTATAAACTCCCTCTACACTTAGAACTATATGTCTAGATCTTATAGATTATAGGGGTAGGATTTTTCCCTGACCTAGTTTTTGAGACCGGGAAGTCACTAACACTTTACATGGGGTACAGTTCCTCATAACCATGGGAATATAGACTCAAATACACCCTAAGTACCATGGATAGCGAACCCAAGAAGTGTGGGAAACCACTGACCATATGAATACACACCCAAATGGGAGACACACAAGTGTGCCACTCACCATAGTTGTAAAACTTTAGGGGTTTGGTTGAGGATTCAACTTGATCCCTCTTATAAAACGGTGGAAATGAGGATAGGGCTGACCATTGATGGATTTAAAGAAGGCCTGATGAGTATATCATCCAGGATGGAAGTTAGAGAAATCTAAGGAGGGTCAGACATTGGGTTTTTACACAGATAAGACAAGAAGAACTACTGGGACCAGGGGAAGTGGACCACCTAGGTGACTACAAATGGGTTAATCCTTGGTGTATATGTCAAGGGTCCCAACAGGTGTTCCTGGAAGTGACTCGCATAGGTCCCTAGTTGAGGAATGGTACCTAATGCAATTATTCATTAATCATAAAGTGAACAATTACCTGAAGTTGGTATTGTTTATTTTAAACACTAAGAAGAATTTGATTTCATAGTTCCCCTTTTATTATATCTTCTTCTGATTTTAGAATTATACCTAGATGGTTTACGAGGGAATAAAAGAAGCACTAGGGATAACAAAGCCTTTGTTGGCATTGGAGAATTTCCATCCATACATATGATTACCTAATAGTAAAATTTATAGGAAAATATAGGACCCTGGGTGAAGGGTTCACCTCGCACAGGTCTCTCTCTCAAGTATCTCATACAAACTATCACTTAGGCCAATCGCATAGGATCTCACTCAGGTACCTCGAGCGATGGGGGTTCCTTGGTGTACATGGGAAAATGTCCATTAGGGTCCTTTGAGATTCTTTTCATTATTCATTTCCCAAGCTCTTCTACTTCTATGTTCTTTCATTTTGTTTCCTTTTCATCCATGTGATAAACCAAATTTTCAAGAATCCCCCCCCCCCATCAGGATTGGGTCTGATAGAAATAAGGGGCTCTAATTCTGATGTAATGGGGTGTAAAGGGTGGATGGATCACATAGGTAATTCATGTAGGTAGTATGAACATGTGGGGTGTATATGCAAGATGCATATAAAATCTCCCTCATCTATAAATAAGGTCTTTATTTCAAGGGGTAAACTCACAACTCCATAATTTTATGTCTCATCGTGCTAGTCTCTACACAGACCCCCACTGAAGATAGTTTCATTGAAGGACTACTTTTTTAATACACAATATGTATCTCTCACCACAATTCATATTCATAGTCATGAAAATTATGCAGGGATCTTGAACGTTGTCCCTACATGAGGCATTTGTGTGATGCACCTTTGTGGGGAACTTTTGTGAGTTCATGCCTTTGAAAATTTTTATTCATTTCTGCAATTTTTTCCCTGAAATGAACTTATTGTTAAGGAAAAAATACTAATTCATTGAAGGTTCAATGGATGCCAAAAATTTATATGGTTACTAATGATCAAAGTAGAAAGTTCCTTAATGAGATGCTGAAAACTATAGATAATGAATACTATGATGCTTGGGATATAACTCTACCCAATTTGGGGACTCATCTGAAGAAATACCATCATGATTTCCTTAAGAGTAGTAATATGACACTTTTAAAAATGGTCCTCTAATGTATGTATTTATACCACATTCAAAGTATTATACTCTTCTCTCCTAGTTTCAATACTAAAATAATTTCACAACATATAAAATCTATAGCATGGGTGCATATATTACTGTTTGGACATCATCATATTTTTTTCATGCACCATAGCCAGTGTTTTCCGGATTTGAAGCCGCACACACTAATAGTGAAGCCAATCTATTATTAATCTTTCTTATGTGATTCCCATACAGATCATTCAAAGGGTTAAAAATATTATTGGGACTTCCACCCATGAGGGAGTGTCAAGCCTACCTATATGTGGGTGTATTGGGTGCACCAAACTTGTTTGGAGTTAAAAAAGTAGCTGAACGATATTGGAATTTAGAAATCTATGTGGGAAGGGGAGACATATGTATATATTACTGAAGAATTCATTCTCGAGTTGATAAGATGATAGATCACCTAGACTACACTTTCCTCCTAATGCATGGGGAGGTCAACATCAGTTTTTGAGATGTCCGTATGATATGTTAGTTCCCAATTCTTGGATACATGTATGGAAAATTCATCCCTTCAAGTAAATTGTGCAGTGATTTTGGAAGGATGTCACCTATAGTGAATGATATACATATAATGGCTTGTGAAATTACATGGGATGATCCTTTCTTAAGGGGGGACATCTACCACTATGTGTGGATGAGAACATTCATGGAACAATAGGTGTAAAGCCCCACTTGAAAATTTCCAACTGCCTGAACCAAGATGGAGAACCAAAATTTTCATATTACATTCTGGATAGCTTTGGAAGAGGGGGAGTATGAAAATGGGTGTATAATTCTAGGTCCACCATTCATGTAAATACACATCTCACATGATTTCTAGCGATGTGGCTAAACACCAACCTACTACCCATCCATGATTCCAATTGCCCATAAATCTAGAGACAATTTTTGGGGTAGCCAAATTGGTGGAGAATATGTTTATGGGGTTGGTAATCCACATCCTATTGAACATTTACCCTATCCTATTTCATGATCATGTAGGGTTGTCTCCATTCATAATTGAAATGACATTTCAAGTGGTGTAGTGATGGTTCACCAACCACTTAAGAACCTATTTTGTGTTGAGTGGGGTTGAGGTCACAAGGATCCCATTCTGACCACATATTTAGGTTATTTATAGTATTTTTCCTTGTCCCTAAAACCCAGTGATATGATGTTGATGATGATCATGTTCTAGTATTTTAATCTATTCTCATTTGGGTAATAACCAACCAGTAGATTCACTGATGATGGGAAGGCTAGCGTTGAGATAATGTAACACCCCAAGATTTCATAGTGTGTTATTTCTTCAAAATAATTCAATAACTTGCACTACACGCAACACCGAGTTCAATCGCACCATGACATACCAAAAAAGTCATTCAAAAGAGGTTATGAATAGTATTAACTGAATTTTAAACTAATATATCCTCATAATTTTAGAATCCATATAATGAGTTTCTTAGACATAATGCAAGAACAAATTCATTTTCAGTATTGCAATTTTATTAAATTTTAATAGTAAACCCTTTTTAAATACAATATATTAAACTTTTTGAATAAATGGGGACATCAAATAATCAAAATGAAACATCCCAATCTTACATGGTACGCTTTCCTTTGAATAATACAGTAGCGTGTGTTGTACGCAACTTCGAGTTTTAACACACACCACAACCGATCAAACGAGCCGTTATGAATAACAATACCTACTTTTTGAAATTTTATCTCTCAAAATGGACTTCATTTTTGGATTCGGAATATCGAATTTAGCCAAAGGTAAAATTTTGGTACTTTTCGGATAACTTTAATATTTTGATGAATAGTGAAAATTTCTAAATTTTAATTAAAAACAACTTTTTTAATCAAAATAATTAAAAGTGATAAATAATGAATTTGAGTGTTTTCAAAGTATATTTAGAAGATATTTTTACCATTTAATACAATTTTGGTCATTGGATATAATTTTACAATTAAACCGGACATAAACAAGTGTCAATCTTTTGATAGTTATTATCTCTTAAAAACAAGCTTTTTGTTTTAATAATGGGAATTAATTTTAAATTAATTTCTGACACTTCTGTGTATTGAATTTGGAAAAATGGATTCCATATTTGGAATCAGAATGTTTAAATTGTGTAAATAGGTAACTTTTATTTTTTGACATTTTGAATAATTACTTTGGTAAATATTTTATTTACCATGGTTAAGGGTAAATCCGGTAAATAAGGGTTAAACAATCATATTATAATAATAATAAACTACCCTAAAACGTGTCCTAACCTTATTGGTTGAAACATTTTCGACCATAGTCATCTTTGGGTAGATTTTGGGACCCCATGGATCCACATGTAGGTGATAGGGACACTTTATTTTAATTAAGTTAAAATAAGTACAAAAATGACATAAGCATATATCTTTTAGAAAGCCAATTTTTACATAGGGGTATATAAGTTTTATGTTTGAATATAAATATTAATTAGAAATCTATGAAGATTTCCTACATAATGATATTTTATTTATAATTTTTAGATTTAAATAATTTAATTTATTTATGACACAATGATGATGCAGTAATTAGCATAATAGTGACAAATTAAAATAATTGATATTATAAATACCAAAATAAAAAAAAATTGTGACGTTTAATTAATTAAACTAATTTTATAGGATAATATTACATATTAGGATTGATTTAATTGAATTTTTTTGAAGTAATAATTTCGTTATTAGTTTCACAAAAATCAACTATTGAATAGTGTCAAAATTGACATAAAAGAGTTTCTAAAACAAATATTATATTATTAAATGATATTAAATTCCTAAAAACATAAGGATCGGCCAAGAGACTTATATCTTGATAGGTGTATCATTAATAGACCCCTTGGGGGTATCTTGGTTGTATATAGTAAGTTTATTAACTATATAATATAAAAATACAAAGTGACATGGTAAATATCAAACTAATTAACTAAGAGTTAAAACTAAAATATAAGGTTAATATAATGACCCAAACCTGTCTAAATTATATTGGTCGAATGGTTTTCGACCTATACCCACCTTAAAATTTAAATAATCCTCTTTGGAGCTATTAGAAACCGAATATTAATTTATTATAAATTAATATTTCTAGCTTTTCCAAAGGTGCCCCTCACCCCTCTTATAAAAGGGCACTCCTCCTTCTCATTTCTTCACACCTTCAAAGCCATTTGGTTCGGCCAAACTCTGACCAAATACTCTCCCAACGTCCCTCAATACAACCTAGAGTCCTTAGTTTGATCATGAAGCCAACCTACGGGGGCCCTTTTGATCAAATCAAAAGGAAGAACCCGAAGAAGAGGTAATGATTTCACCACCCTTTTTCAAGTTCCTTTCTTCTTCCACTTATTCTTCCTTTGTTATTACCATTCTAAAATAATAACTCCAGTATCATATAGATACTGTGATGTTATTATAAATATGGTACAACCATATTCAGTATTCAATCAACCCTTTTAATAACATGGCACCATACATGCGTACGTACGGCTTACCGTCTCCACGTCGTGGTGTAATTGTTATTCAATATATTATTATTTGTATGGGTATAATAATGATGTGTAACTCATGTAAATAATAAATATAACATGTTAATGATTCTTTATATATGATATACCATCCATTTATATATTATTTTAATATCAAAAGAATGATATCGTCGCTCGTGCGTACGTACGGACTACCGTCTCCACGAACGCGATGAGATTCATTCTCCATCGTTTCCATTCAAGTATAATTATCATTTGATGATTTAAAAATAATGTTTAATGACTTGATATCATTATGTATATTAATAATATACAACTTATCCATGAAGAACATGGCTTATGTAACAAAATATATAAAAGAAAATGACTAAGTTAACACCCGAAACGACGATGATTCTAAGATATTATTAACAAAGCAAAGTTAAAAGATCATATATGATATCATATTAATGTATATGGTTATTTAATAATTTAATAACAGTTATTTCACCATTTTGAAGGAGTTTAACCTACCCCAACCAAGGAAAAGTTTAAGGTAAGTGTTTATTTCGCAATCTCTTCACTATCCGAGGTTGTTTATACGTAATAATCTATTGGGATCTCTTTATCATCCACATCCATGTTTCTTAAAAATGAATTTCAAAACATTTTTACTATATACTAGAATATGGGTTAATGTAATTTATACCCTTTTTTGACTTTTTATAACAGGTTTATAAAGGAATATTTCTGTTGTTTTCCAAACAAGGTGCTTTTTAACCTTTTCGACAAAATTAAGGTAAGAATGTTTTTTTTAACATATACGGCAGGTGCAGCTATTTAACGCCATTATAAAATTGTCAAAGCTTCCCTTATAAGCTTAAAAGGGTATTTTCAAAGTAAATGTTTTATTTTATAATTATGTGACTTTTAAATGATTTAAAAATGAATATTTTATGAATTTCAAAAAGGTACTCTTTATCAAAATCCGAATTTTAAATGTTTTAAAGATTTATCTTTATAAATATTTTTAATTCATGTCCATGTCTAAAAAATGGTTTTTAAGGATTTATTTATATGGACATTAGTGTTTTTAAAATTTTAATTCCTTTCAATAGTTTCAAAGTGGTATGGGACACTTTAATTCAAAAATCTCTTTTTAATTACTTCCTTCATAAATGTGTGACTTCTAAATGATTTAAAAAAAGGAGATATTTCTCTCAAATAGTTTTGATGTCATCTATGTCAATATCCTTTTGTGGATTTTATGATTATATGAAGTTGATTTATTATGATACAAAACTTCCATAATGTATTGATGGTTTTTTGATATGTTTGAATGTGGATGTGTTATTTTTATACCATTCATGGTTTATGGAGAAAGTATTGACATTTCGTATGTTATTTTTAATACGAATTTTTATGTTATGTTTAAACCTTTTCATATGGTAATGAATTGGACTTAGTATGTGACGGGTGGAGCCCGTTATAGCTCCTTGATGCATCGGTAGGTCTCATGAGACAAACTAGTGTCTTGGCACAAGGCCTTGGCAAAATATTATTTGTAGTCTTGGCACGAGGCCTTGGCTATGTGGTTATGATAGTCTGAAATTATGCATTCCATCATTATGAAAGTGGTTATTGATATTGCATGTGATTATTCAATTAGTAGAATATCCATTTGAATAAGTAAATGGAATTATTTCATTTTACTTTTTCTATACTATGTTGAAGTTCAAGTTTAAAAGGCTTTTGTTTTAGATATACATTGTCTTAAATGTTTATTCTTATATATGAATGTTTCTGCTATATTGTTATCCTTACTGGGCATTTGAGCTCACCCCTTTTATATGTTTTATTTTTCCCAGGAAGTGAAGAATTAAATTATGAATGACCTGCAGGGATATTATATGGGGATATGAGTGTGGAATATTGAAACAATATGTTGTTGTATTAGTTTTTTACTTTATGATGTAATGTAAGACTTATGAATATATCTAGTGTTTACAAGGCTACTAAACCAATTGGTCTTTCGAGATTTGATCTTTCTTGTGATCATGCCAATGTTATGAAATAATGCACCGACTCTTGGTAACTGGGGTCGGGACGTTACAGTTGGCATCAAAGGAAGTTTAGTACAAAACTTGTAAGAGAGATTTAGATAAACTCTGATTAGAGTACATAGATTTAAGATGGACTTTGAGGATTAGTATAGAATAACTTACTTGAATTTTGGTATTGTAGAGATTTTGTGATTTTTCCAAGCAATTAATCCCTGTCTGGATACGAGCAGGTAGTGGCGGCTATGGCACAGATGTACCTAGGGGTAAAACCTGAAAACACCGCTTTGAGCTAGACATGAACGGGAACTGGTGCACGACAACGGGCCTTGCTGCACTCTTGGTTATGACACTCCCGGGGGATATGCTTAGGATAATTCTCATTTTCTTTAAAAACCATTATGGAGGGTTTATGAGTATATACTTCCTCAAAGGAGAAATTTTTATGATTATGGATTATATCCATAAAATATTTAATTTATGTTATGTGTTTTACAAGTTTGGGATTAGGTATTGTTATTCATAAACTAATCTACTATATGACATTGTTTAGAAATGGCGCCCAGTAGATGGAATGAGAACTACAGCAATGCACATGATCCAAAGAGAATGATGGATCATATCTTTCATGGTCTTAAGCTAGAATTTATAGGAGAAATATTCTCCCATGTATTATAATCTTATGAAGAAATAATATCATGTGTTGATAAGATAAGTAAAGAGTTTACTGAGTCCTATGGCTTTGAAGGGGAGCAAGAGAAGAAAATGATGGAAGAGGGAAAGATGGATAAAGGGAAGAGGGAAATGAAAAATTTTCCCATATGTGATAATTGTGGGAAGAAACACCCTGGAACTTGCTTGATAGGAATGTGAGTTTTTTATAAGTGTGAAGGAAAGGGGCACAATGTACGTGACTGCAAAGGTAAGAAAATGGTTGTAAATGTAAAATGATTCATTTGCAAGGAGTTTGGACACTACGCAAACCTATCAGACTATGTCGCAAATGATGATATTGGATAATAATCAAGTTATGATACTACCACATATGAAGAGAAATGATTACAGTTCTTATGTTGATTATGTCATTTGAGTGGTGTATCAACAATGTACTTGTTATATTAATTATGGAGTATATAAGGATTGTATTGCAGTACTATTTAATTATGGACTTGAGATTGTGCGGAACAATGAAAAGTGACTCAATAGCAGGTTAATTTTTTGGAAAATATATGTTTGAGAGAAAGATAAACCATAATATGGTTCTGATACCGAGGTAGTGATTTTATAATAATACATGATTGTTTTGGATAAATTATATTGGATATTCTTGACTACCTTGAAACTGATTAATGATTTTTATATTCAATCACTACTGGGGTTTACAACATTTTTGGATTGAAGGAGTATATCTATTATTCTATACGGAATTAGGGATCATGAATGTAATCAATAAGGTTTTATGATAATTCAGGATGTTACAATGTTAATATAATACATGATGAAGGTGATCACATGTTATTACACGGCAAAAAAAAAGATCTTCATTGTGTTTACATTCCTTATAAATTTTGGACTGAAGTATTTTGGATAGTTCTAGTTTGGATTATTTTGGATTGCCATAAAAGGACAACCCGAAGGTCGGGCAGCAACCCATCGCGTCTGGAAAGGCCGTGAAACTAGAACCCACAACCGAAGGGCGACAAGTGTGTATCACCTACCACTGACCCACATGATGTCTGGGATTAAATAATGTAGTTTTTTTAAAAGATCTGGTAGATGAATTATAAATTCGTTTTTTGGAACACTATACGAATAAGATAAATAGAATATATTTTTTACGTTCTATTATCTTTTAGAGTGAAAGATGAGTTTGTGGTAGAAATTAGTTAAAGGATGGAACTCTACTTGTCAAGAATATATTTTTCTTCTTATCTTATTCTATGAAGAAATTAATTCTTATACTTTATTTAAGGAATCCTAAAACCAAAAATGTGTTATCCTAATTCCCTATGTTTTGTTGAACCGATGGAATTTCAAATCATCATAGATTGATGAATTTAAGGAACTCAATTTTACACTTTTTTGTGATTGATGACCTCAATAACTACTTATAAATATTTATGTTTTTCCTCCAATTATATGTCTCTAATTTCCACCAATGTTCTCCTAATAGAGATCATAACTTGGTGGTGACCCTTTCATTTCTCATTTCCTTATATTAAGACTAAATTTTAGTAACCTAATTTTCGATGTGGGTTTTCCCACAAAGATATTTTCTATTATCAACCTTTTATTTTCTAAGAACAATTTCAAATTGCGAGGATGCAATTTATTGAAGGAGGGGAGAATGTAACACCCCAAGATTTCATGGTGTGTTATTTCTTCAAAATAATTCAATTACATGCACTACACGCAACACTGAGTTCAATCACACCATTACTTACCAAACAATCCATTCAAAAGAGGTTATGAATAGTATTAACTAAAGTTTAAACTAATATATCCTTATAAATTTAGAATCCATATTATGAGTTTCTCAGACATAATGCGAGAACAAATTCATTTTTAGTACTGTACTTTTATCAACTTTTAATACTGAACACTTTTTAAATACAATATTATAAACTTTTTGAATAAATGGGGACATCAAAAATTTAAAATGAAACATCCCAAGATTCCACAGTATTCTTTCCTTTGAATAATACAGTAGTGTGTGTTGTACACAACTTTGAGTTTTAACACACACCACAACCGATCAAACTAGCCGTTATGAATAGTAATACCTACTTTTTGAAATTTTATCTCTCAAAATGGACTTCATTTTTGGATTCTGAATATTGAATTTATCCTGAGGTGAAATTTTGGTACTTTTCGGATAACTTTTATATTTTGATGAATAGTGAAAATTACTAAATTTCAATTAAAAACAACATTTTTAATCAAAATAATTAAAAGTGATAAATAATGAATTTTAGTGGTTTTAAATTATATTTAGAATATATTTTTACCATTTAATAAAATGTTGGTCATTGGATATAATTTTACAATTAAACTGGACATAAATAAGTGTCAATCTTTTGATAGTTATTATCTCTTAAAAACAAGCTTTTTGTTTTAACAACGGGAATTAATTTTAAATTAATTTATTCCCCTTCTATGTTTTGAATTTGGAAAAATGGATTCCATATTTGGAATCAGGATGTTCAAATTGTGTAAATAGGTAACTTTTATTTTCAGACATTTTGAATAATTACTTCGGTAAATATTTTATTTACCATGGTTAAGGGTAAATCCGGTAAATAAGGGTTACAAAATAATATTTTAATAATACTAAATTACCCTAAAAGGTGTCCTATCTTTATTGGTTGATACATTTTCGACTATAGGCACCTTTGGGTCGATTTTGGGACCCCATGGATCCACATGTAGGTGATAGGGACACTTTATTTTAATTAAGTTAAAATAAGTACAAAATGACATAAGCATATATCTTTTAGAAAAACAATTTTTAAATAGGGTTATATATGGTGGATTTTCGACTATAAATATTAATTAGAAATATAAGAATATTTCCTACATAATGAGATTTTATTTATAATTTTTAGACTTTAAATAATTTAATTTATTTATGACACAATGATGATGCAGTAATTACCATAACAGTGACAATTTAAAATAATCGATATTATAAATACTGAAATAAATATAATTTGAGAATTTTAATGAATTAAACTAATTTTCTAGGATAATATTACATATTAGGATTGATTTCATTGACTTTTTTTATGTAATAATTCTGTTATGAGTTTCAAAAAAATCAACTATTGAATAGTGTCAAAATTGATATAAATGAGTTTTTAAAACAGATATTATATTATTAATTGATATTAAATTCCTAAAAATATACGTTTCGGTAAAGAGACTTATATCATGATAGGTGTATCATTAATGGACCACTTGGGGGTCTCTCAGATGTATATAGTATGTTTATTAACTTTATAATATAAAAATACAAAGTGACATGGTAAATGTCAAACTAATTAACTAAGAGTTAAATGTAATAGATAAGGTTAATATAATGACCCAAACTGGTATAAATTCTATTATTTGAATGGTTTTAGACCTATCCCCACCATAACATTTAAATAATTTAATTTTCAGCCATTAGAAACTGAATATGAATTTATTATAAATTAATATTTATAGCTTTTGCAAAGGTGCCCCTCACCCCTCTTATAAAAAGGTACTCCTCCTTCTCATTTCTTCACACCTTCAAAGCATTTTGGTTCGGCCAAACTCTGCCCCAATACTCTCCCAACATCCCTCACTAAAACCTATAGGCCTTAGTTTGATCAGAAATCCATCCTAAGGAGCCCTTTTGATCAAATCAAAAGGAAGAACACGAAGAAGAGGTAATGATTTCACCACCCCTTTTCAAGTTCATTTATTCTTCCACTTCTTCTTCCTTTGGTATTACCATTCTAAAATAATAACTCCAATATCATATATATACTGTGATGTTATTATAAATACGGTACAACCATATTCAGTATTCTATCCACCCTTTGAATAACATGTCATCACACGTGCGTACGTACGGCTTACCGTCTCCACGTCATGGTGTAATTGTTATTCAATATATTATTATTTGGATGGGGATAATAATGATGTGTAACTCATGTAAATAACAAATATAACATGTTAATTATTCTGTATATATGATATACCATACATTTATATATTATTTTAATATCAAAAGAGTGATATTGTAGCTCGTGCGTTCGTACGGACTACCGTCTCCACGAACGCGATGAGATTCATTCTCCATCGTATCCATTCAAGTATAATTATCATTTGAGGATTTAAAAATAATGTTTAAGGACTTGATATAATTCTGTATATGAATAATATAAAACCTATCCATGAAAAAAATGGCTTATGTACAAAACATGTAAAATATAATGAGTAAGTTAACACCTGAAACGACGATAATTCTAAGATATTATAATCAAAGCAATGTTAAAAGATCATACATGATATCATATTAATTTATATGATTATTGAATAATTTAATAACAATTATTTCACTATTATACAGGAGTCTAACCTAACCCAACCAAGCAAAAGTGCAAGTTAAGGGTTTATTTCACAATCTCTTCATTATCTGAGGTTGTTTATACGTAATAATCTACTGGGATCTCTTTATCATCCACATCCATGTTTCTTAAAAATTAATTTCAAAACATTTTTACTATTTACTAGAATATGGGTTAAAGTCATTTATAACCTTTTTTGACTTTTTATAAGAGGTTTATAAAGGAATCATTCAATTTTTTTCCAAAAAATGTTCTTTTTAACCTTTTCGACAAAATTAAGGTAAGAATGTTTTTTTAACATATACGGTGGGCGCGGCTATTTAACGCCGTTATAAAATTGTCAAAGCTTCCCTTACAATCTTAAAAGGATATTTTCAAAGTAAATGTTTTATTTTACAATTATGTGACTTTTAAATGACATCAAAATGAATATTTTAAGAATTTCAGAAAGGTACTCTTTATCAAAATCATAATTTTAAATGTTTTAAAGATTTATTTTTCTAAATATTTTTAATTAATGTCCATGTCTTCAAAACAGTTTTTAAGGATTTATTTATATGGAAATTAATGTTTTTAAAATGTTAATTCCTTTCAAAAGTTTCAATGTGGTATGAGACACTTTCAATCAAAAATATCTTTTTAATTACTTCCTTCATAAATGTGTGACTTTTAAATGATTTCATAAAAAGGAGATATTTCTCTCAAATAGTTTTGATTTCATCTATGTCAACATCCTTTGATGTATTTTATGATTATATGAAGTTGATTTATTATGATACGAAACTTCCATAATGTATTGAAGGTTTTGTGATATGTTTGACTGTGGATGTGTTATTTTATACCATTCATGGTTTATGGAGAAAGTATTGACATTTCGTATGCTAGTTTTAATACAAATGTTTATGTTATGTTTAAACCTTTTCATATGGGAATGCATTGTACTTAGTAAGTGACGGGTGGAGCCCACTATAGCTCCTCGATGCATCATTAGGTCTCATGAGACAAACTAGTGTCTTGGCACAAGGCCTTGGAAAAATCTTATTTGTTGTCTTTGCATGAGGCATTGGCTATGTGGTTATGATATTCTAGCATTATGCATTCCATCATTATGAAAGTGTTTATTGATATTTCATGTGATTATTCGATTAGTAGAATATCCATGTGAATAAGTAAATGGCATTATTTCATTTTACTTTTTCCATACTATGTCGATGTTCAAGTTTAAAAGGCTTTTGATTTCGTTATACATTTCCTTAAATGTTTGTTCTTATTTATGAAAGTTTCCAATATATTGTTATCCTTACTGGGAATTTGAGCTCAGCCCTTTTCTATGTTTTATTTTTCACAGGAAGTGAAGAAGTAAATTATGAATGACTTGCAGGAATATTATGTGGGGATATGGGTGTGGAATATGGAGACAATATGTTGTTGTAGTAGTTTTTCACTTTATGATGTAATGTAAGACTTATGAATATATCTAGTGTTTCCAAGGCTACTAAACCAATCGGTCCTTTGAGATTTGATCTTTCTTGTGATCATGCCAATGTTATGTAATAATGCACCAACTCTAGGTAACTGGGGTCGGGGCGTTACAGATAACATCATATATGATGACCTTTAGGGATGGTGTTATTGTGACAGATATCAAAGGAGAAGTTATATGTGAGTCCTATTCTCCATATAGGTTTTCACACCAATTTAAATTCCTACGAAAAATATTTTTTTATGCTATTGTATGATCTGGCTAAAAAGAATCTGATGGTATCATGACATCTATGGATGCTAGCAGCCATGGATTTGACTCATGCATTGATCAACCTAATTCCAATTGGTTAAAATGGTGGATTTGAATCCTGGTGTGCTGAGGATTGGATTTCATCATACCCTAAAGCGGTGTTAGTATTATTTATTCCTCATATTGGGGTTGGACCATAAGATAAGAATAGAAAAAAATAGCTTCGACACCAAAAGATAGTGCTTCTTATCATAGAGGAATGCTTCATCCTCTTCAGAGGATGCAGATAAAAAGGTACCAAGATCATCCAAATAACCTCATGAAAGGTTTAGTACAACGTACAAAATCAAAAGGGATACACAACCTATGATTTCACCCAGGAAGCCCAGTCATCTCTGCTAATAAGTGACTAATGTTCCTTTTTCTCATCCTTTATCTCTGATGGATAGGGTCGGTAAACCCATGAAATCCAAAGCTATTCAATCATCTTCATGATAGAAAATGATGTTTTTAAAATGTTTAAAACCTATTGAAGTCCATCATTGGTAGGATATTTCTTCTGATACTAAAATCATATGGTCGATTCTTCATGTTGGAATATGGATTCTAGGGATACGAAATTCCCAAGCCCCACCCGATCATCACTTTTAGTGAAATTATGGAGATGTGGGGATTTATATCTGAGAGTTAGAGATGCTCATTTTTGAAATTTCTGGCTGAATTCCTTCCACGAGGCAAGTCAAGTATATGGAAAAATAGGGTTCTTCTAAATGATTTTACCACCCAAATTCTGATTAATGGATTGACTATGTCAATATTAAATACATGATCTCCCCTTTCCCCTTTTATTTATCTCATTTTATTTTATCTAGAATGATGTATTGTTTCTAAGGGAAAGTTCACTTTGATTTGTAGTGGGGAAATGAGACTTTAATTGAGGTTACACTTCAAAAATATGGGCCAAATAGTACCCCTCTTAGGATCATTGAATCATCTGCCAAATCAAGTTAACTATCCTTATGGAAAAAGAATATTGAGGTTGAGATAGTGGGGGGAACACTATTTCTACCCTGTGATAACTATCTTTTTGGAGGTTTATGATATCTCTCCTCTATTGAAATAAATAAAGAAGAAGGAATTTAGGAGTGTAAAATATTATTCTCAATGCCTTTCCATCAGTGGTAAGTCATCCAAGTGCCATTAATCTATGATTTATCTAGAAAAAAGTTTATAACCATCATTTTATTAAATTAATTCATTCTATATCTACTCTTAAAAGACATAAAAATGAGCCTCCTTGAACTAAAGATGGAACTTAGGACCAAGAATTGATCCTTGCAAGTGAATAGGCTCCCTCAATAGAAGATGTATTGGGGGTTCAGGATTCATCATCTGCTCCTGTCATTTATCATATCACCATTCATTTAATTGATGTGGAGAAGTAAGAAGACATTGGTAATGTCAAAAGTACATCATAGGATTTCATATATTGATTTTTTACATCCATATCTATAATATTTGTTGTTTGACTAATGCATCAGTAGACCTTGCAATGATTGATGTTGACCCTGAGATGTGACCAAGGATGTTCTCTTGGTCTCAAGTCTTTGTAGGAGGGTGATGGGATAGGTATCGAACAAAATATTCTGAGAGTCTCCATGGGTGATATTACCATGGGGCTCGAGACTTGAATTAATTACTTGAGAAATATTAACATGTCATTTGATGGATTGAGGAAACATATTAAACTTCTTACCACTTTAGAAGAATTTGAGGCACTAAATAAGGAATTTAATGGAATTGAGTATTTAAATTTCTCCTTCTAAACCTTTTATGTTGGAATCTTTGATCACAACTAATTGGAATTCATATCTCTATTGGAAAAAATATTTACTGTGATGGCACATGAACAAAATGTTTAAGTATATATCAGTCCCATGATTGAGGGGAGGCCATCTCAGGGAGACCAGGAAATGGGAATTCATTCTGAGCCTCATTTGGAAAACCCCAAGAAGACATATGAGAGTGCCCTTCATTATGAGGTTACATCTCAAATATATATAGTCGGGGATGCTAGGGAGGAATCTTCCTTGGTTACTGACCTAATATTGGGTGAGTGTCACTGGATTCTAAAATTCCTCAATTTCATTTACCCATTATCCTTTTCAGGGCTAGTGAGGAGTATTTCCCATAGTTCAGTACCATAAAATTATGTGGTTGGGTATGAGTGAAAATACATTGTTCCAAAGAAATCAGTACAAGAATAATATGTCATTATTGATCATGATGGAAGGGGGAAATGTGATTAAAATTTTGAACTAATACCAAAGTATGTCTATCCCTCTAAAATCTGATCTAATTAAGATTTATAGCTCCAAAAATTTCTCTTCATCACACACCATAATGCCTAGAAAGACATATGGAGGATGATATTTGAGACACAACTTGATGATCTAGCTTCAAAAATACATCGACATTCATTCCTGTTTTTTAATTTTCAACATACATATTTTTATTACCAAATTATTCATGTCACTATAAAAAAGATCATTTGAAAATGAGATCGATAGAATGGTCTTCAATAGGACCTCATAAAGGCAAAGCTTCTCATCAGTGCAGATGATCTCAAGGATGCATTATCTTAGGCCGAGGCCAAGAATTATAAGAAGTTGGTAGAATGTTGACAATAGATTAATGATAAGACCATTTAAGTATCACATATTCTGGAGGAATTGGTTGTATCTCTGGTGGATCTTTTACAATACCACAAATCATTATATCACGTCAAAACTAAAGGGTCAACTACCATTGTGGCTCTATTGGAATCACGTTTCATGGACAAAGAGACTGAAGCCATTTGGGTTACTCGACATTAACCGGATTCTAATGGCGATTAGGGGGTCATTCCATATATGATGAGTTATATAGATAGTTGTTTGTAAATCATAATAGAGAAACAAAATCATGTGTAAGCTCCATCTATTTTTTACATAAATTAATAGATTTTTTTTCCAATCATATAGGTCTTCATACCTATCTGCATCCTATAATAATAATATAACTCTGATGTTGATTTTCATAAAAAGACCACTTTATATCAACTAGTTATAACCATACTGATCTGATGGGGGGGACACTCTTCATTTTTTTCATAATTCTTATGGTCGTGTGAGAGTTGTTTGACTATTTCTAGGGTCGTATAGACATCCCTACATACATCATGTCTTTTTTTCATCACCCAAATTTTTTTCCAAAGCATGATATAAAAAATCCTTAGTGGGTAAGAATTTTATTTTTATTAGACTAACGATTTTAGGTTTTCAGCCTAAATATTTTTGTGCCTTTTATCTTTTTATCACATGATATTTTACATAAACCATGCAGAGCATAGGTCTAGTGATATGAGAATTGAATTTTCATCAAGAGTTCTCTATGTGTGTTTTAAATTTAGCATGTATTGTTTATTTTTCATGGGAAGTTTAAATTCATGAAAGTCAAACTAAAATGGAATGTGTTTTTGGTCAAACATCTTTGACCATAAGTTTTGAGATGACGAACCAAACATGTCTTCTGGGACAATATTGTTATGATAATATTTATAATTCAATGGGAAATATTGATCCGTGATATTGTGGGTCTTGAATTCAAAGCACGATATCAGAACATAGATGAGTTTTCTCTTTATGACTATGTTACCATCAATTGACAGACCCATTTCATTGTGCTATTATATGTAGATCCAGCTTAGGCATGTCACTAAATTGTCAAATAATAGAATCCTTTGGATTACATTCCCTAAAATTTGTTAGAAAATTATGAAAATACAATGGGGAAATGTTGGAGTATAATTAGAAAAATAATTCCTCAATAATTATAGCATTATTTTACTAATATTTTATGTTTAAGATTTGGTTTTTTGAAGACCATGATGGGTATTTTTTCCAAAGGAAGGTGTATAAGAATGAAAAAATATATATTTATTAGTATTCTGTATAAATAAAAAACCACACCAAAAAAATGTTAGCTCAGTTGAAGGAGGATTCATTATGTTATATGGTCGATGTCATGGGGAATTCCCCTTTTTGACAAGGGTTAATGTATCATGCTCTTTAATGTCATGCGAACAAGACATTGACCATTTTGTTTAACATTGTATAGTTAGGATTTTATGTTATTCAGTTTAAAGTCATTTAATGAGTACATCATTTTATATAGTTAAAATTCATATAGATATAACATTATGGTTTCTATAATTTAATTTCTTTAGCTTCGACAAAAATAATGATGGTTCTCTCATTCTAGGATATTTGTCTAGAAATGTGATACCGTATTCAAAAGTGAGAGGATAAAGTTATGAGGTTTGATTTTGGGATTTCAAAATTTAAAGAGTATTATAGAAAAGTGTATTATTATATTAGAGTATATCTCTCTTGAGGACGAAGATACTACTACTTGACAAACCCATTTTATGGGCTGTGTTTTTTGAAAGGCTGATTAGGCCATGTACAACATAGTCAATAGTATCATCCTTTGGTTAAAAAGCCCTAAAATGATTTAGAAATTTATTTAAATCCAACTTGGGTGTTTTATAATATATCTAGGAAAAAAATACCTCAATAATTATGATATTCTATCGCTAAAATTCAAGGGATGTTTTGGGAGTTTCTAATTTCCCCAGGCATAGAGTTTGGTTTATAGGGGGAAATTACATGAATATTGAAGGGCTGTTTCAAGTCAAATTTTCCAAAGAATGGGATAAGATGTTTCCTGTGAAGGATTTATATGACGTATAAAATATGTCTCATGTAGTTTTAGTTCATATGAACAGTACCAAGATATTTTTGAAAGGACATATGATATGTGACTTTTTGAGCCAAAGTCACTCTAACAGACTTTGGACATGAAGGAGGATGTTTTAGACCATAGTCATGTAGCTCTTTCTGATTGGGATAAATGATATAGAAAAAATATAAAAAGGATGACCACAAAATTCCTCGAATCATGGATCCCAATATAATGTCTCTAAGTCTTATAAGGGTGGAAAATGATTCTCTTGGGGGCGAAGTTACCACTAGTTGACTAAACCATTTTGTTGGTTGTTTTATGCAGATCCAACTGGGTCACGTTACAGTATAGTAAAATAGTGGTATACATTGGCTGATATACCTATTTATGGGTGACTTAGTAAAATCCAAAACGGTTGTGTCACAACATATTCATGAAAATGAGCACCCAAGTATCAAACATTCTTCTATTGAAAGTTAAAGAATGGTTATGAAGATTTAAAATAATTTATGTTTAGGGGAATGGAATGTAGAATGAATATGTATGAGAAAAAAGTAATTATTTAGAATAATATTGGTCATGATTTGGAAGCCCATTTTATATATATATAACTCATTTGTAGAAGGGGGACGTATCAGTTTCCTTTGTGGCCCCCCCAAATGAGGGGACCCAAAATAAAAGCTCATGCATGGACCTTTGTATGTATATAGTAGGGGGAATTTTTATTTACCCCATATCTAGGATTATAAACTTAGGCCTATGATTTCATATGTATCTAAATAGAATGAAAATCATACCACTTGTAGTTCTAGTGAATAAAGGTCCCCCTCATAGATTAAATTCAAGTGTGGTGGACATGGGGGGTTTTGGGTATGGGTTCATGCATGGGATGAGAACCCGTATTAGATACCATCATATAGAACTAAGTCATACATGGGAGAGTAGTTCAATTTCATATATCATGTTTTGGATGGTCTCAATATTGAAGATCTATACATCATTGTGTATCGTATACAGGTGAGAGTCAATCCACACATATTTCTTGTAGAACGGAATAGTTTATCATCATGTGAAGAAGATGTTTTTTATTATGACATGAAAATGAATATTTTATCTATACCAATGTGTAGAACCCAGGTGTTACAATGTATTTTTATGGGGCAATAATCAAGTAACAAGTAGTTCTTAAGGATATCATGTAGTTTTTTATCATGTGATGGGGACATCATTTTTCCTTTTAATGTCTTATATCCTAGCCTATAGAAACCCCCAATGTGAATTGATCTTCCTTACATAAGCATAGAATATTTTAAACAAAAATCATAATCCCTTGTTAGTTATGCTCTGTGGGAGAAACAATGAGTTGAAAAAGTGCCTTCCATGCCTCAAAGGCAACACAAGTGATGGGTAGGGGCATTTAGATTATGTGCTATCTGGTCCATGATATATGATCCATGTCTCCCTACATATATCATTGTAATAAGAATCAATCCATATATTGTACTTGAAATCACTTTTATATTATTTTCATTTGGTGAGGACACTAGTGAAATGATGTGGAAGAACATAAATGTAGTGGTTGTGATCGAGAATAGAAATTTTTGCATCATTGTGTATCTTGTTTTAATGAGAATCATGGGACATGTAGTTCTTGAAAATGTTCCATGTGAAGGTTTAATCTATACAAATAGTGGTTGAACTGGCCTTTTCCTTAATTTATACTGGATCTGAGGATAGGACCAAGGTGTCACTACATATCTTTCTGGGGAAAGAATCATACCCCATGTAGTTCTTGAATATTTTCTTCCACATCAATCTGGTTTTGAGGTGGGAAGGGGAGTTTATTATTTACAAAATAATTATTGGGCCCAATACACGAGGTGGTATGATAATCAATCCATTTTTTGGGAAAAATTCTCTTTGTATGGATGGACCTGTGATTGGAGATCCAGGTATCACTTCATATTTCATTGGAATGCGAGTCAAGCCACATGTAGTTCTTGAAGAACTGTGTGCATTAATGAAATGGGTCACCTGACATGAATGAAACATTGTTGATTGACTATGGGATTGGACCCGGGTGTTACTACATATCTTGCTGGATCAAGAATCTTATCACACATATTTCTTCAAATCCTATACATTTTAACATCATGGAGTGAGGACACTTGTGAACTGACATTAAAGAACATAAATGTAGTGGTTATTCTTGAGAATGGAAATATGAGAGTCACTATTTAACTCATTGGAAGGAGAATCAAGTCACACATAGTTCTTGAAAATTTTCTCTCTCCAGGTCTGATCTGTACACACGAGTTGTGAAGGAGACTTTTACTTAATTGAATCTGTATTCGGGGATGGACCAAGGTGTCACTATATATATTGTTGGGGAAAGAATCAAGAAATTTGTATTTCTTTAAAATTTTCTCCCACGTCAATTAGGCTTCAACATGGGAAAGGGAGATTTATATTTTACCTAATAATCGTCTGGCCCAATATAAGAGGTGTTATGAGAATCAAGATAATCTTATGTAAAAGTTCATTGGTCACAGCTGGGTCTGAGATTGTAGAGTTGAGAATCACTACATATCTCACTATAATGAGAATCATTCCACACATAGTTAATAAAGAACCGTGTAGTTTAACATCATGAGGAATGTTTGTGTGTTATCAAACATTAAATAAACATTGAATCTAGACTAGAGGATATGACCCGAGTATCACTATGTATCTTTTTTGAGAAAGAATCATGCTTTACGTGGTTCATAAAATCTCATATAGTTTAATTTTGTGTGATGAAGATACTATAATGTTTGGACTTATGGTTGTAAATAGGTCCCATGTGCTACTATAGAGTGACAATAACCTGAATGTGGCTTATCCATGGGATCTTCCCATCCTCAATGGATCACAAGGAGCATCTTAGATTGTCATATTTGGGGGGAGGGGGTTAGTGTCAAATGGGGGAGATTTTAACCATATAGTTTAATGTTATGTGGTGAGGATGAATGGTATGCTACATTTTCAGGTCATATGACTATGGCCTCATGTTTTGTAGGTTATCATCACGTGACAAGGATGATTATGCAATGCAGTTTAAAATCATGCAACATGGGTGTTATGTCCTAAATTTTAATGTTGTGTGATAAATACCAACTATGAATTCTAGTATCTTGTGGTTGGGATGTGTATGGTTTTATTCTGTTTAATGCATTGAATCTGGGAAAATCATTGTGTGATTACACTAAGTTCTTCTTTATGAATCTTTCATTTTTTGGGTTTATAATGAGCTCTAACTTCATTGAGATCATAGATTAATCTTAGTGAGAGTGAATATTTTTTATATAGTATGGTCCCTCCCACTTTGGATCAAGAATTTGAGGCTTCATTAGTAATATCATTGAAGTCCTAAATAACAGTACCAATTATACTTCCTGGAATGGATATTGTTGGACTTTCTTGTTGAAGTATCACATGATAAGATTTTGATACACTTCCAAGTGATGCAAGGTATGAAATATTTTTTTCATCCAGTCTATCCAGTATATCTTGTTTCTTTTAGAACTTATCATCTAGAAATAACTGATCACTAATGGAAAGATAGAGTGATGGAAGATGAACCCCAATGGACAGGACTAATTCTGTTCATAATAACAATAAATCCAGGGTCTCCTGTGTTCTAGTACGGATTCTAGAACTGTAATCTTATAAGGAATGAAAGAGATCTTCAGGATAATAATTTTTATATTTTTTACCATATTATGGCGTATGTTCAACATGTCCTTGTTAGTGGTCTCTATCCTTCCATTTTTCACTACATGATATTGTAATGATTGGGTAGTTTTGGTATTTCATTCTTGATATAGATTTCCACCACATCTGAATAGATATGGGTTCGGTTTCCTATCAATAGTGTATGGTGGACACTGAATCTAGTAATGATGTTTTCTTTTATGAATACATCAATTATTTTGGCCTCTCTTTCTTTGAGAGGTGTTACCTCATCCCATTTGTAGAACAAATGAGTATTATTAAGGTTGTGCTTGAACTATTCGGCCATAGCTAGAGGGTATGGCCCACAAGATCAATTCTTCATATGTCAAATTTCCATGAGTAATTTCATGTATGTAGAAACTCTAGGTGTTGATAGATAAAGTTAGAATGAACTTGATAGGAATTGAATTTCTTGTTGAATTATGTGCAATCATGTGTCATATTTTGCAAGTAAAACCCAAGATATCAAATTTTCTAAGAAATATTGTATATAGAGTGATGGAATCCATAGGTCCAACAATTTAAATCATCCATAATAGTTTTAGACTCCACTCTATAGATAAATCTATAGAGGACTCTATCAAATCCTTGTTTTTAGAAGACTTTTTTGAGATTCAGACCATCGTATAAGGTGATGTTGGTTTCCCTCCATTAGATTCATTCTTTCCTAGCTTTATTTTGTGGGATAAATCATTTTTGGAGTTAATTCATGATTATTTTCAACAACCCAATTTTAGGATCATACAATTTAGTGATAAGGATTACATTTTTAATCTCTTATGTTCTGATTTAAATACAATGTGAAACCATTCAGTGATGGGAGTTGTTGATGGTTGTTTCATACTTATTTAGATCTAATAGTGTTGTAGCTAAATTTTCCGAATCATGTTCTTGGGAATTCCAGGATTTGAGACATGAGTCAATGTTGGTTATAAAGGGAACTCTTCTATCATCCCTCACACATAGCCAATGAGGGGGATCAGATCATCTTTTCTGATGTTGTAATACCTATTGATATGTTTTATTACCAACTCTGAGTCACCCTTGTCCTACTTACGGTTCACTTGTATTTGGAGTTATGGTTCAAAAACTACAATAAGGGACAAATATTCTACCTCGTTATTAGTAAAACCTTCTAATAACATTAATGTGTAGGGTAAAACTACCTTCACTGGGGAAATGAGCATGATCCCCAAACCATCTTTGTTGAGAATAGGGTCTTACATTCTCCTCCACATTGGGCTCATGGATGAGCTTTCAAAATACATTTCCCTTGTTTTGGGGTCATCTTGACTAGATAATATATCTTCATCTGGATATTCAATATTTAATGTTGTTTCTTTTCTAGATAGTTTATCTACAAAGAAATTTACCAATGCCTAGCTTTTAACTTCTTTATAAGGAAAAAATTCTATATCAAATTATTTCATAATAACTACCCACTAGGACATATTCCCTAATAACATAGGATAGATGGGGATATATTTTAGCTAGTTATTTATATAGACAAGTTGGTCCTCGAGGTGATGCAAATAGTGTATCATCTTATGAACAATAAATACTAATTATATAAAGATAATTTTGATATCTAAATAGTTATTCTCGACCTCAATAATAGTCTGAATGGGATAGTAAAGTTTGTTTTCATTTCCAGAATAATTATTTTGTGCCGAGAAGGCACCTAGTGATCGCTCCATGGTTGTCACTTATAATATGAGAGGCCATCCCTCAATAGTTTGAATTAATAATAGTGGGATTGAGAAGTATTTCTTCAGGGTTTATAATGATTCTTAAAATCCAATTTCCCACTTATATGTTGCTCCCTTCTTCATCAGTTTGGTGAAGGGAATAAATTTTACTTCAAGTGTGGTTCTGAAGCACTGAATGTAAGATAGTTGTTGTTGAAGTCCTTTAAACTCTTTAATGTTTTAATGAAGATAAATTCTAAGGATATATTTTGTTTTCTTAGGGTCAACATCGATTCCATGGAGTAATATGAATCTAAAAAACATACCTGAGGTTAACCCAAGAGCACATTTCAATGGGTTCATAGTCAAGTTATGTTGTTATATCTTATTGAAGATGGATTCTAATCTAGCTAGGTGGTGATAACATTGTCGATACTTTACCACTATATCATTAAAAAAATCATTCAAAAAACATACCCAAAATGGATTAAAGATGTGATTCATGGCATTTTTTGTATGTGGATATGACATTCATTTAGCCAGTGGGAATTACCTAATAAAATAATTCTACTTGTGGAATCTTAAATAAGTAGATTCTTCACCTCATCGGGAAATCTAGATTTTTTTGTACTGTGAATATCCATCCATGAAGGATAGGGCTTAATAACCCACAGTTCCATCAATCATGAGTTATGTTATTGGAACTGAGATGTTATCTTTAGGACAGTGTCGGTTGACATCTCTGAAGTAAATGCAAACCCTGATTTTCCCAATTTTCTCTTTTATGAAGACTATGTTGGACAACCATTTTTTGTACTCTATATCTTTAATGAATTTGACATTAATGATCGTATCATCATATTCCTCAATTTTGGAGGCAGTAGTTGGGTGTTTTTTATGGCTACCTATCTGTATCCTTCATGCTCTTCTGTCAAAACCAATTGATGGGTTTCCACCTTTGGGAAAAGTCGTTGAATCTCTAGGTAATTCTAGGAAAACATGTACCGATGTTTCCTTGTTAAAGAATTATATATCTCCTATTCTTTGGAAGTCATGGACATGCTAATCAGAGTGTGACATGGATCTTCATATGTATCCAAATTTATCTATTTGAGTTTTCACATAGTGGTGGAGACTCCTTCTTCAATAGATGGTGGGCATCCCTAAGGTATTCTTCTTCTTCCTCTTCTCCATGCATTATTTCTTCTATATTTTCCTTAGAAGTATGTGATGATTGAATATTATTATAACTATGAGACGAGTCTATATATAGATATTAGGAAGATGAAATAACCATTTCTAGACTAACTAATGTCGTGAACCCTTTTTGGAATTCCTCAGAGGTATAGGTGAGTTGGGAGTGATTATTTTCATTTCATCCCATTTTTATGATAGATTATTATGGTTTGGATAATGTATTAGGTATCTATTAATGATCAGGGGGAGTAATGAAGACATTTTCATCTAGGATTTAATTATTTCTCATAGTGTTCAAAACTTCTCTTATGATGTCAGGTTCAGTTTTCATGAGTGGAAAAATGGAAGTTACCAAATGAGTCAATGAATTTTGTAAAACTCATTCTATTTGATTAATAGGTAGCTCAAATGCAACATTATTCTTCTTGAATGGATAAGAAAAGATCATCTCTATACCTTTTGTGGAATTTATTCAAGTGAAATCAGCATTCATGGAATGTTTTTCACCCTTCTGGTATAATACAATAACAATTTACTATGACTCACAAGATTTGAATGGGACCATGTCACCATGAAATTTCCCCATTTTACCGTTGATATAGTATTTTAGGCATTGGTGGTATGATGAAGAAATTATTTCATGATGATGTAGACAATGTCTACCTATTAGGACATTGAATGTTGTATATTTCTGAAGAAAAATTAATTCTATGTTAGAAAACAAGATCCTCAAAGTGAGTTCTGGGTGTGATCTCTCTAAGAGGATCTTTGCCATTCTAGTCATTTCTCTATAACATTAATGTGAAGGGGGGAAAGTGAGATATAGTGAGACCCAATTAGAGAAGTTTCAAGACTCTAATGAGGATGACCCAAAATCCATTGTCAATAAAGGCTCCTCGGATATCAATGTAATTTATCCTTACAGATATATAAAAGCTCCTAAAGTGTTATAAGATGAATTCATCATCACACTGGTTTGTGCAAGATATGAGAATATGTAATTATTTTGGATCATTTTCCACATGATATACTTCAACAGTGGAAACCTAAACTTGAAAATCATTAGGGATCAACAAGGCCTCTGTGAATGCTTCTGAGAGGTATTTTGACATACATGAAGCATCCAAGATTACAATATTGGTCAGAACATGATCTGGTTGCTTCAAAATAACATATTTATTATCCATAGGTCTACACTTCCTAGCATGGGGATGTATTTTCATAGGTTCTTTGGTAGAATATGTTCCTAATGTAGATGGATTGTCCCTTGTAATAGGATCTAATGGTGCTTTTACTATTGGTGGATTTGTTCAAATGGGTCTTCTGAAACACCAGGGCTTATTATGTAATGAAATATCCTCTAATTCGTCTTCTATGATAATCATGTTAGGGTAGAACCTGTCATTAATGGGATAATTACCTTTTTCCTACTAATCTCATTGTAGGGATCTCCCATGAGTTTTGGCTATATTGACAATTTGAGCAAGTGTTTGGTTAAAGTGGTGACTTCTAGCACAGCCTTGCATTCCCATATAACTTTAACATTTAAGGCCTCTTCCCCCAGGTCCCCCATCAAGAATAGGGGATTTGGGATCAAAATTAGAAATTGTATCTAATAAATTATATATTAAATCAATAACCGTACGGGAACTGAATATCAAATTCTCATATGATGAACATTTTCTATGGGTGGTGGATCCCTGTTGAACAGTTTTTTGCATCAGCGCTAATTATTTTTGGACTATAGGTATTATGTATGCTAATTTTAATGAAAACATTATTTTTTGTGCATTATAATATTCTTGTATCTTCTTCTGATCCTTCCATCCATGTCACTTTTTTTAGGATTGTCCATCGGAGGAATGAGTTGCTGATGAAGTTTGTTGTGTTACATTAGAAGTGGCTCGAGTCATGATTGGCTATTTCCACTATGTTCAGAGAATAAAATGAGTCCGGATGATCGTTTTCATGGCCATCCAGACACCTAACTTCTATTCCATCTTGTTCTTTACTTATTTCCATTCATTTTACTCTTTTGTGTTAGCGATACAAACACACACAACCTGAGTGGGTGAATTTCTCAACTTCACTTGCTTAATATCCAAATCTTTTTCATGAGGACTTATAAAAAAATATCATTATGTCATTCCACATAATTTAGTAGATGGTGAAATTGTATAGGAGATCTTCATAACCTTATTTTCTAGGATTTATGTTCTTTGTAAACTTGATTATGTTTCTTTATGTTGAGATGATGTATCCAGATATATGGTCATTTTGAAAATAATATACCTTGTTTTTCATCTCCTCAAACTATTTTCTCTTCCTATCTCTATGATCATCCTTACAGGGTGATCATTGTTGCTGATGCTCAGGAGGTGGGGACATATGGTATGGTGCATTATTTGAAGTAGGATTTGGTATGGGAGCATGATTAAGTATAACTATAGTGGCATCCACTTTTCTTATTTTACTTCCTTGAGTAGATGGAATTAATTAGTACTTGTCCTTAGTCTCCTCAATGGATCCTTCTACCTACTAAGAAATAATGGGATGGTCTTGAAACCCAATTATGAATTTTAGAGGAATTAGTAGGATTCATGACTCATCGTGAAGATTCTCTATAGAGATGGGAAACAACACTTCTTGAGGGGGTGGTAGGTTAAAGAGCATGTCTCCTTTCCACCAATCAATGAAGTATAAGACCCCTTCATTATAACACCCTGAGAATTTATGAAAAATATTCTTTTAATTTCATTGATTTCTTGTGTTGTATGCTACAAAAAAATTATCTTGTGCTATACGCAACACCATATTATATTATATTATACACAAACACTATTCTTGGCTTGTGTTTCATGCAAGAGAAACCTTCCTCGATAGCATGTGTAGTACGCAATACCGGGTTTCCCTAAACAACGATATATTGTTATAATATTATTATGAACTAGAAATTATGAATATTAGTAACTGCATTTTTTATTTTTTTACATTATAATTCATATTACACATTTTATAGAACATGGTATGAGAAAAAAATAAATTTTTCATGTAAAATAAGTATTTTTCAAAAAATGCACTTTTCCCGCCTTTTGATGGCGCACCCAAATTAAATTTAGTTTTGAATTTTCTATAAATTCAATTTAACAAAATAAAATTCTTATTTTGAATCTGGATATAAAAAATTACTTTGGATAAATTATTGATATTTTTCTGATATGTTTCTTATTTTCATAAATAGTGAAAATATGCTAAATTTTAACTAAAAACAACTTTTTTCATCGAGATAATTTATATGGTTAAATTATAATATTTAATGGGTTTAAAGTATAAATAGAATATATTTTTACCATTTAATATAATTTAAGTCATTAGCATTAATTTTACACTGAATTCAAAAGTAAAGACATTTAAATCTTTTCCAACGTTTTAACTTTAAAACCCCATTTTCTCAACAACGACATTAATTTTAAATAAAATACTGAAAATTTTGGGTTTTGAATTTGGAAAAATGGATTAAATATTTGGAATCAATAGGTCATAATTATGTTAATAAGCTACTTTTTATTTTTAGGCATTATGAATAGTAACTACGACAAATTTTATTTACCATAGTTAAAGGTAAAATGTGTAATTAAGGGTAAATATAATATTATGAAATTACCATAAAAATTGTTTTAATATAATTGGATGATGATATTTTTCCCTAAATCAAACTAGGGATGAAATGGTATCTAATGGCACCAACTTGTATTTGATTAAGACCTTTTATTAATTTTATTTATAGGAAAGTGAAATATGTCTCACTCAAACATTAAAAATTAGATTATTTTTAATATAAGGTTATAGAGAATATAAATTCGATTATAAATACTCATTTGAAATCTAAAATTGTTTTCTTTATCATGGTAATTTATTTTTAATTTTTATGAAATATTTTATTATTTTAAGATCATATACATAAATGATGTAGAAATAATTTATTTAGTGAAAAATCAATAATATCATTTTTATTAAAATAACAATACCTATTAAAAAGGACTAGAAACTTTAAAAAACATTCGAGTATATATATACCCTGATAATACCATGGAAGATTTGTGGACCCTTATGAACCTTATAAAACTGATTAGGACATTTATATTATTTTATTTCAAATGATGTTAATGATTTCACCTTCAGAATTTAATAAATATAAAAATTTAAATGTTGTGATTTTAGGATGATGAATTTGAGTAAAAATATTATTATGAAAGGTATTATATTTATCTTCATCCTAGTATTTTATTTTTAATTTTTATGTAATAAAAATGTATATTAAATAATTTTACATAAATGTTGTTGTAATTATTTTATTAAGAGATATATCAAATAAATGGTTTTAAAAATATTAAAATAAATAATATATGAACAAATTAATGTTCCCCATGAATTTTTTGGATTAATATGACATGTTATTAATCTTAGATATATATTTTTTGAACATATATTCTGTGTGGTTTTTATTTAAATTCAAATAATGAATAAAGTCAAAATTGACACTATTGATATTTTATAAAAATAACATATTATTAAATTACTTAAAAATCACAAAAATATTTAAAAACATCATATTGATAATTATATAGTATATAAGGTTATAAAGTATACAATTATGGTAAATTTACAACATTTAAGTATGTATTTATAACAGTTTAAAATATAGAAATTTATTGCCGCAAATAAAAATAAATATATTAAATAATGATAAATCAAGTTTATAAGGTTTGAAATAAACATAAAACATGTCTAAATTTTATTGGTTTATGAGATTACAACCCAATATCATCTCACCTCTTAATTGAGTCATTTTTTAAGGTTTTTACGTGGGGTTTAATTTTATTATTAATTAATGTTTTTAAGGTTTCCAAAAGTGCCCCTCCCCTCTCCTATATAAGGGCACCTCCTACCCTCTCCTCTTCACTCAATTTTGAGCCTTAATGCTTGGCCAAATCCTGCCAAATTCTCTTCTCAACCACTCTAGTTATATTATAGAGGTTATTTTCTTCTCAAAAGACCAACATTAATGCCTTAATAGTAAGCTTAAAAGTAGTGTGTCGAAGAAGAGGTAATCACCTCTACCGATTCATTCAAATTTCTTTCTTCTTCAAATTCTTCTTCATTAGTTGTATCTTTATAAAGTTATAAAATAAGTATCAATAATTTAATTATGTGTTATTATAAATATTAAATAACCCTATTTCACCTTCTATCCATCCAACGGAAAATGAAATCATCGTGCGTGCGTACTTACAGAATACCGTCTGCACGCCGTGGTGTAATATGATTTTCCACCACTGCCTTACTTGGATGGGTATAATGGTGTAAATAATAACTATATATGGTTCTTATAACATCATGATTATTATGATATTTTATATCATCCACTCCAATTCCATTAAATAATTATGGGAATGATATCATCGCTCGTGCGTACATACGGATTACCGTCTCCACGACGCGATGAGATTCATTCGCCATGTTAAGCGTTCCAGAATGATTATTAAGTATACATAATGAATAATAATGGTATATAAAAAATAAAAATTCTACTGTATTTATGTATATATATATATATATGTGTGTCATCTACTTACTTCGATTCATGTCAATAAGGAAAGGAAAACATCGTTCATGTGTACGTACGACCTACCATCTCCATGAACGGTGTGTTTGATTTTATTTATCTATCTATTATATATATACATACTGAATATATATGATATAAATCATTTTTTTCATTCTAAAAGTATTTAAATCATTATATAAGCAATAATAATATCAAAAACAACAAGTCCAAACATGTACGATAAATGAAACGATTTTACTGAAAACGCGGCTTTAACATGGAATTGACAAAAGAAAGGGTAGTATAAAGACATAAGTGAATCAGATATGATATCATAAATATTATTATGGTTATATTAAAAGTTTATAATATGTTTAAACCCACTATACAGGGGATTCAGACATTTATTGAAGAAATTGGGTCTAAGGTAAGGGATAATTATTCCAATCTCGTTCATATCCAAGATTGATTATTTGTAAGTATTTATTGGGGTTATGTTTATCATCCATGTCCATGTTTTGTAAAAATGTTTTCAAAAAATGTTTACTATTCTTCCATGTATGTTTAAAGTCATGTTTACCCCTCTTTTACTTTTACATTATGTTAGATAAAGAATCTCTCTTTTGTTTACCATACGGAGAACTTTTTGAATTTTTTGGAAAAACTTTGAGGATAATGTCTTTTTTAAATTATACAGCATGAATAGATTTTTACGGCTTCATAACACCTAATTATCATGAATATTCCGCTATAGGTTTTCATGGTTATATTGAATACAATCATTTTCTTCTAAAATTGTGTGTCATTTTGTGAAAAGAAAATAATTTTGAAGAAGAAAGTATATTTTCCTCAAGAATTCATTTTAAGTGTTTTATCAAAATTATTTTCCATCTAAGATAACATTATTTAGTGTGTTTATGTTTCACGTATAATGTCTCTATTATTTACATGGTAAGATTTTTATTATAATGAAATGATATCCATTTTTTTATATGGATTGTTTCATGATGAGATGATGTTTATGAAACCCATTTTATTCATTGGGTTATGATTACTGATTTAAGTTTATTTTGTGGAACATGAAAGAATGAATTCATTAAGAGATGTATGGTACCTAAATCTCCCTCCAATTCATTCGGTAATGATTTATATCTCATGATATAGACATGGCTGGAACAACAAGTAAATCTGGTTCAGTGATATTGAACTGGAATGAGGAGTGAACTCGATTCAGTAAGGGACTTTGTCCACTATGATAGTCTTAGCAGCAATGCATTGGCTACCATGGAAATCATAACATGTGATTAATGGTTTCCACAATTACATATTTTATTCTCATGATATTTTAAAATGGTTAATGTTCCTTTATGATCTATTCCTTATGAACTTCCATGTTTTATGTCATTGCACAAGATTTTGATTTTTAAACATTATGTTCATGTTTTTAAATTCAAATGTAAATGGTTTGTTTTATGTTCTCCACGATTACCCGTACTGAGAATTTGAGCTCACCCTTTATATGTTTTCTTTTCCCCAGGATTTAAAAAAAAAAATTAGGTAAGAAAATAAGTAGGGGAGATCTTTATGGGAGATGTTGAAGATCTTTCACCATGATTAGAAGATTATGCCCCGAGTTTCCAAAGAAACTAAACTATTAAGGTCTTTGGGTGTCTGTTTTTGTTATGTATTATATATTCCGAAAAAGTAATGTAACATCCATGTATGTTATGTTTGGGTCTCTATAGTTTCTATTAGAGGCAAATGGTTAGTTAACCATTGTAATATACGATGCAAAAACATTAGTGAAATACCTAGAGATATTTCTAAGGTATGTCTAGGGATGTCCCTAAGGTTATATATAAGTATAGCTTATAGACGTAACATTATGGAAATGATAATATAATTAAACCTAAGAAGTTTGAGATTGAAATTACTCCCCTTTGTTAAATTTTTTTCCTACAATGATTTTTTCCTCTCACACTATTCTTTTTCTGTTTTAGAAAATGTCTGGAAAGAGGAATATTCATGTTAATAGAGAATAAGATGGACAATGGAATGATATTCTTCCTGAGCATCCAAATGAAATGGGATTTGGAAGGTGAAACATTGTTATTATTCCTAATCAGAAATCCCATAATATGATCAATAATATCAACTTTGGTAAGTTTCCTGACTCAGCTAATAAGAGAAAGATGGAGTTTCATGATAATCATAGAGGAAAGAAAGTTCAATTTCCCTCATGTAAATCATGTGGTAAGAGACATCATGGAGAATGTTTCAAAGGAACTGGAAGATGATTTGGGTGTGGAAAGGAAGTACACAAATCCTTCAATGGAAAAGGAAAGGCAGCAGTTAACACAATGGGAAAGGATAATGGTATTGCTAAAACATCAACCAAGGTTAAATGTTTTAAATGTGGAATGTACGGGCATTATGCAAACCAACGTACTTAGGGAATATCTCATGAAGAGAATCAGCATGGTCATATGGGTAGTATTTATATTGATGACGATGAAGAGACTAAAAATGGTATATGATATTAAAGAAGGGTTGAGGAATACATTGATGAAGCTCGGTCAATGGTTTAAGAAAGTAGTGGAATGATTGCATGTTTATCATGAGTAATTTTGTATAGTAATTTCACGGTTCTCTGGAATAATGAAACATCTAAGGATTTGTACCCTATTGTTTATACATAAGTTTTTTGAAAATATATGTTGAATGTTACTGGTAACCATGAAAGGTTATTCAGATATTTTCGGAAAGAAGATGTTATGCGCATAATGAAGGGATGAGGTGAAAATAATATGTTTGATATTCTTAATGAACTCATGACTGATACAGGGACAAAGTGACATCATGGTTTGAGTATAAAGAATTTTTGGGATTTTGGAATTTGTAAAGAGTTAAAGTTTTACAGAATTTATGTTTTCAATAAAGTTCTATGGTAATTCATGTTGCAAGAGAATACAACATTAAGGTATTCACATGTCTGAAATGCGATCAACAAGATATATCTTATGATATATGGGGGATAAATGATTGTATTCACATACTTGGTAGATAACCATTCTAGTAATTGTTTTCTTTATACTGTGAGTTCAGACAGAAGTATTTTCGATAAGTCTAAATATTGGAATGGATTATATTAGAAATCAGATAGTATTGATTAAGGCTAGAACTTTTGATTTTATGAAATGTCATAATAGTAATGTTTTTGAAAAAGAACAACCATTAGGATGGGTGACAACCCGTCGCTTCAGACAAGGTTTCAGGAATTGAACCCACAACCGAAGTGCGACAAGCCTTTATCTCTTACCAATGGCCTACAAGAAGTCCCTGGTTAGTATAAACTAGTTTAATTTTATTAAGCGGTATTATAGATGATGTGTAAGTCCATTTTTTGAACCATATATGATTAATATCACCATAATATGGACTTATGTATATAACTTTTTCTAACATTATGTTTGAGATAGATGAAATGACTTATCATTCTATCGCATGATCTGCTAAAACTTCCCAGAAGTCAAATTCAACTTCATTTCCTTAAGAGATGAAGTGGAAATTGTTAAAGGCACAAACAACAGTGAGACTGTACCAAAATCAAGTAAGTATTTCTTTTCATTCTTCAACATTAGGGAAATGATAATGAAAACCAAAAAGTTTTCCAAGTACCCTCATATTTGATGAATCATATGGTACCTTAGATCATCACAAATTTATGTCTTTGTTATTGTTGGATATTTTTCATTACCATGTTCTCTACCACTCTCCCTTAAAACATGGTGGTTAGATTTCTCTTCCATGTCCATTTTTAACCGATAATCACCTTTGTGGAAACCCATTGATAACTTAATTTGGATAACCGTTATGTTTCATACTTTAGTTATTAAAATTAAGTATTAGTATTCCTTTTTACGATGTGGGTTTCTATAAAAGAAACTTTCCAGTAGTAAACCACTTATAACCTCGATGAATTTCGAGGGAGAAATTCATTTTAAGGGGGGTAGAATGTAACACCCTGAGATTTTATGAAAAATATAATTTTAAGTTCATTGATATCTTGTGTTGTACGCTACACCAAAATTATCTTGTGCTATATGCTACACCATATTAGCTTATATTATATACAAACGTTGTTCTTGTCTTGTGTTGCACACAAGAACAACCTTCCTCGATAACATGTGTAGTACACAATACCTGGTTTCGCGAAACAATGATATATTATTATAATATTATAATGAACTAGCCATTATGAATAGTAGTGACTAAATTTTAAAATTTTATGACATTATAATTCACCATACAAATTTTATAGAACATGGTATGAGAACAAAATAATGTTTTCAGTTAAAATAAGTATTTTTCAAAAAATGAAGTTTTTCGACCTTCTGAAGGAGAACCCACATTAAATTTAGTTTTTGACGTGTTTATAAGTTCAATTTGACAATATAAATTTCTTATTTTTAATTAGGTTATAAAAATTTACTTTTTATAAATTTTTTATATTTTTTTGATAAGTTTCTTATTTTGATTAATAGTAAAAATATGCTAAATTTTAATTAAAATTAATTTTTTCATTGAGATAATTTATATGGTCAAATTATAATGTTGAATGTATTTAAAGTATAACTAGAATATTCTTTACCATTCAATATAATTTAAGTTTTTAGAATTAATTTTACACTAAATTCATAAGTAAAAACATTTCAATCTTTTGCAATGTTTTAACTTTTAAAACTTGTTTTCTCAATAGCGGGATAAATTTTAAATTAAATATTGCAACTTTTTTGTTTTGAATTTGGAAAAATGAATTCCATATTTATAATCAGTATGACCAAATTATCATAATAATCTAATTTTTATTTTTAGGAATTATGAATAGTAACTACGGTAAATTTTATTTACCATAGTTAAAGGAAGAACATGTAATTAAGGGTAAATATAATATTATAAAATTACCCTAACACTTGTTTTAATATAATTGGATGATTATATGTTTCCCTAAATCATACTTGGGTCGAAATGAACTCTAATGGAACCCACTTTTATTTGATTAAGACCTTTTATTTATTTTATTTAAAGGAAAGTATAATATGTCTCACTAAAACTTTAATAATTAAATTATTTTTAATATAAGGTTATACAGAATAAAAATTCGATTATAAATACTCATTTGAAATTTATAATGTTTTTCTTTGTCATGGTAATTTATTTTTAATTTTTAAGAAATATATAATTACCTTAATAGCTTATACATTAATGATGTAGAAATTATTTATTTAGTGGAAAATCAATAATATATTTTTTACTAAAATAACAATACATATAAAAAGGACCAGAAACTTTACCAAACATTATGTTTTGAGTATATCAAAACCCTAATCATCCGAGGGTCTATTTTTGTACCATTTAAAGACTTATAAAACCGATTTGGACATTTATATTATTTTATTTTAAGTGATGTCAATGATGTCACCTTTATAATTTAATAAATATAACAATTTAAATGTTGTTATTTTAAGATGATAAATTCAAGTGAAAATATAATTATTAAAGTTATTATATTTATATAAATCATAGTATTTTATTTTTAATTTTTATGCAACAAATAAGTATATTTTATAATTATACAAAAAGGTTGTAGTAATTATTTTATTAAGAGATATACCAAATAAATGGTTTTAAAAATATTAAAATAATTAATATATGAACAAATTAATGAGCCCCATGAATTTTTTTGGGGAATATGACATTTTGTGAATCTATTATATATTTTTTCGAACAAATATTCTGTGTGGTTTTTATTTAAATTCAATAATGAATAGTGTCAAAATTGACACTATTGATAGTTAAAAAAAACAAATTATTAAATTATTTAAAAATCACAAAAATATTTAAAAACTACAAATGGAAAATTATATGGTCTAAAAGGTTATAATGTATTCAATTATGTAAAATTGAAAAAGTTTAACTATGTATTTATAATAATTTAAAATATAGAATTTTATTACCGTAAATAAAATTAAATAGATTAAATAATGATAAATCAAGTTGATAAGGTTAAAAATAAACTTAAAACATGTCTAAATTTTACTGGTTGATGAGATAAAAAACCTATCTCATCTCATTATCTAATTGAGTCATTTTTGGAGATTTTTAAGTGGGGTTTCATTTTATTATTAATTAATATTTTAAAGGTTTCCAAAAGTGCCACTCTCTTCTCCTATATAAGGTCACCTTCTTCCCTCTCCTCTTCACTCAATTTTGAGCCTTCAATCTCGGCCAACCACTACCAATTTCTCTTATAAACCTCCCTATTTATATTTTAGAGGTTTTGGTCTTCTCAAAATACCAACTCTAGTGCCTTAAGAGGAAGCTTAAAAGAGGTGCTTCAAAGAAAAGGTAATCTCTTCTACCGATTCTTTCAAGTTTCCTTCTTCTTCAACTTCTTCTTCATTAGTTGTATCATTATACAGTAATAACATAAGTATTACTAATATACTGATATTTTATTATAAATATGAATCAACCCTATTTCGCCTTCTATCCATCCGATGGAAAATGAAATCACCGCGCGTGCGTACGTATGGAATACCGTCTCCACGCCGTGGTGTAATATGTTTTTCCACCACCACCTTATATGGATGGGTATAATGGTGTAAATAATATCTATATAGTTATTATAACATCATAAATATTCTGATTTATTATATCATCCACTTTGATTCTATTCATTAATTATGGGAATGATATCATCACTCATGCATACGTACGGATTACCGTCTCCACAATGTGATGAGATTCATTCTCCATGTTAACCATTCAAGAATGATTATAAAGTATATATAATGAATAATATTGGTATATATAACATAATAATTCTACTATATTTATTTATAAATATATATATATATATGTTTGCATCATCTACTTACTTCGATTCAAGTCAATAAGGAAAGGAAAACAACGTTCATGTGTACGTACGGCATGCCGTCTCCATGAACGGTGTGTTTCATTTCATTTATCTATCTATTATATATATATACTGAATATATATTATATAAATCATATTTTACATTCTATAAGTATTTAAATCATTATATAATTAATAAAAATATCAAGAACAATAAGTCCAAACACGTACGATAAATGAAACGATTTTACCGAAAACGCTTCTTTAACATGGAATTGACAAAAGAACGGGTAATATAAAGTCATAACTAAATAATATGTGATATCATAAAAATTATTATGGTTCTGTTACAAGTTAATAATATGTTTAAACCCAGTGTAGAAGATTTTTGGACACATACGTAAGAAATTGGACCTAAGGTAAGGGATAATAATTCCAATCTCATTCTTACCTGAGATTGATTATTTGTAAGTATTTACTGGGGTTATGTCTATCATACATGTCAATGTTTTCTAAAAATGTTTTCATAAAATGTTAACTATTCTTCCATGTATGATTAAATTCATGTTTATCCATCTTCTAATTTTACATTGTGTTATGGAATGACTCTTTCTTTTTTTTACCATACGAAGAACATTTTGAATTTTCTAGTAAAAGTATGAGGAGAATGTTTTTTTAACTTATAAAAAATGAAAAGATTTTTACGGTTTCATAACACCTTATTTTCATGAAGATTCCTCTATATCATTTCAGGGTTTTTTTCTATAAATTCATTTTCTTTTAAAATTGTGTGTCATTTTTTGAAAAGAATATGATTTTGAAGAAGAAATGTTATTTTCCTCAAGAATTAATTTCAAGTGTTTTATCAAAACTATTTTCCATCTAAGATGAAATTATTTAGAATGTTTATGTTTCAAGTATAATGTCTCTATTATTTACATTGTTTTATTTTTATTATGATGAAATGATATCCATTTTTTTATATTGATTATTTCATGATGAGATGATGTTTATGAAACCCATTTTATTGTTTGGGTTATGATGAATGATTTATGTTTATTTTGTGGAACAAGAAATAATGATTTCATTATGATATGGGGGGAACTATATCTCACTCAAATGTATTGGGTAAAGATTTATATATCATGAGATAGACATGGCTTTAATGGAAATTTAATCTCGTTCAGTGATACAGGACTGTAACGAGGAGTGAACTAAATTCAGTAAGGGACTTTGGCCACTATGATAGTCTTGGAATCAATGCCTTGGATACTATGGGAATCATAACATGTGATTAATGGTTTCCACAATTACAGGTTTTATTCCCATGATATTTTATCATGGTTAATGTTTCTTTATGATATATTCCTTATGCACTACCATGTTTATGTCATTGCTCAAGATTTTGATGTTTAAACATTATGTTCATGTTTTTTAATTCAAATGTATATGGTTTGTTTTTTTCTCCAGGCTTACCCTTACTGTGAATTTGAGCTCACCCTTTATATGTTTTATTTTCTCTATGATTTAATGAAAGGTTTTAGGTAAGAAAATAAGTAGGGAATATCTTTATGGGATATGTTGAGGATCTTTCACCATGATTAGAAGATTATGTCCCGAGTTTCCAAAGACACTAAACTATTACGGTCCTTGGGTGTCTGTTTTTTGTTATGTATTATGTATTCCACAAATGAAATGTAACGTCCATGTAGGTCAAGTTCAGGTCTCTACATTCATTTTTCTTCTTATAGTTCATGTGATTGAATACAGTTTTCTTCTATATAATTGAGCTGAATTTGAAGTGGAATTTCTGGATGGAGGTCTTCCATCCAATGATTGATCGAGTCTCTAAACCCGTGTAGCATACAAAGTATGTGCCTACAGTGATTTCACAAGCACCTGAGTTTCACCACCACCTTTGGTTAAGGGGTCCCAAAAATGGGATTGTAGAGAGAGAAAAAATGTTTCAAGCACTACCCTGGGTCTTCATACCCATTTAAAATTGGAAATGTTGGGTTCCCAACATTTTGTGGAGGAAGAGTAGGATATATCCATTCAAGGAAATGCTTATTTTCTTGATGTATCAATGCATTTCATTCCTTTATAGCCTCCAATCCAACTGTATGTGACTTAATAGTGATTATAATCATTCAAGGAATTTTTGGCTGAGACGTAGCTTGAGAAGGTGATATGGTTGGATCTTTAAAAGGTGCAGAATCTTGTAAGACCATTGGAAGATGCACTAATGGTATCTATCATGGGTATCCTATAGGAGAAGGCCTATTATGATGTGTATGATCATGTTATTATTGTGAACCCAATGGAGGTAATTCTAAATTTACTACTTTGGGATCAAAATATATTGGTGGTTAATATCCCAAGTTGAGCAGATATTCCAAATCTTCATCAGTTGCTATGGAAAACCCTCATAATTGATGTTTTCTAGTTGGAAGTGTGAGTTGAGGATCTATTTTTAGAACAAATATAGAAAGAATTATTCCCCAGAGTATTTTTTCATTATTTCTCCCCAATTATCTAATCTCTTCCTCTTGTGGAGAAAATATTTCCTCTATATAAAGGGACCTAACCTATCCAAGAGGATGTCGAGGTATAATTTAACCCTTAACATTTTTCTTATAGGGTGACTTTTGGTTAAGTAATGGTGTATTGTTCAAGGGAGTTATAAAATTTAAGTAAAGCCTCTAGTTTTTGGTATCCACACCTCCTTAATTCATTTCTATATGAACTGTATTATGGATTGGAACTTCCTCTATCGAATCCTCTAAATTAGCCTCATGTAATGAAGTAACTTCAATGGAAGCATTAATGATGTTCACCGATGTGTAATATATTGTATGAATTTTATCGATGTCATTGTGATAATTTATTCTTCTATATCCTACATGAGGATTTATCCTCCCCTATTTTGATTATCTAGGAGAATTTTGGTGGTGATTAACCCAGAGGGAATCTCTAGATAGTTCATTTGTGTATGTTCTAAGTGAAGATACTAGATCGTGGGATGGGATGAACTAGGGGATTCATTATTCATAATCTTCCCTAATCAATGAAATATTGATTCTCACTGAGGTGGTGATTTTGATGTGAAAAAGATCCCATCCCTATGGGCTAGGGTTGTTTCAGTTCTTATTTCACAACCCTTCTGGTATGGTTTGCTGACCTAGAGTGTTGGGTTAAAATTAACCCCATCACTGTGGGTTGGGATTTCCCCTAAAAAACTATGGCTTCTATTTTCATGGATTCCATCCTAAATTTACATAGTTTTTTTCGAGCATTTTATTGGTGCATCATTAGGTATGCACATAGATCAACCATTTTCGAAGACCATTGTGATATTTTTTTCATTTAAGCTATCTAACAGATGACATCCTCTAAGAGGGAGTCTTGTACAATATTATTAGATACTTGATGTACTAGTATTTCAATATCATAGTTCTTTTAGATCAATGTTTATAAGAGTTATTCAAGGCATGTTTTCATTGAGAATATATTAAGTCATGGACATAGTCCATTTTCTTGAGTTGGTCATTGGATATGAAGTTTCATTCTATAACCTTTGGAATGTTTTTATATTTAGGGATCATGGTGAAATGTAATGCTTCATGTGCACTGCATCCTCTTATATGAACATTGTATGGGTCCATAGAGATTATATGTCTTAAACTCAATAATGCATCAAGGAATGAAAATTAAAGGGATCGTTACTATTTTTTGATATTTGGATGTTGTGAGACTAGGAGGTATTTCAAACCAATTTTTTGTTTCAACCCTTCTATTACCGTGATGTGACTTTAATACTCATCATAGGGTAATACATTTTCTTTTATTTGGTGAATTGTATTCTATATATTGAGGTGGTCATTGTGCAAACAATATTCTGACGATTCCTCTAGAATGATGTCTTGAGTGGTGGATAATGACCAAAACATAAATTGTATGTCATTTTTAGCCAATTATTTCCTCATGTTTAATAGATCCTATTCATATTTCACAAGAGAATACTCTACATGGTCAGACCAGAGTGGATTCTTCTTGGATGCTTTATCATAAGTTGTTATATTTGATGGGATTTCCTCTACAATGGTGGAAGGCAGGCGATCCAAAGGAGGTTTGGAGAATGGACGTCACCTTGGGATGACTTCTCGTTTAGAAATGATTTCACCTACTAATTATAAGGCATTAAACATGAATGGACTTTTTTTTGTTTGTGAATCATGATAGGAGTTCTTTTTTCTCACTATATTTCCAATCATGGAACTCTATTGATAATGTGAAACACTATTATAGATAGAAATTTCATAGAGAACGTCGTTATGGTGAGGAACACGATGGTAGATTACAATAATAGGAATACCCTCTTGATCCTTAAACTTCAAGCCACATAGTTGGCCATCATGTCTCTCATATGAAGATAGACTCTCTAGATCGATCAGATTGTAGACAGGAAGCAAGCCTTCATGATAAAATTTACATGTAGTATCTTTAGAATTACTACTACTACTCCAATAATTTGATAACATGAGAGTAGGATCTTGAGCTGATACAGATAAATATCTAATGGATTGAATAACTTTAGAATCAGGTATAGTGGGATAGTAGATTGGCACATTACTTTCCAGTTTCCTTTGTTCAAAATTATGTTTTCATTATATCATGCGAGTGATTGGGGACACTTTCGGGGAGAAGATGTTTTCATGGAATGGTTTTTGTGGCTGCCTTGGAGTGGCTATTGGGATAGTCCAGTTACCTTTTATTGGAGTGGTTGTATGTTCCTAATCCAATTTCCAATATATTATGGGATAATTTTATCCATGGCCCTCCTAGATTGGAGTAGAGGTTTATATCTTCTTTATGATAACATGATGATTATCCACCCCACTTGTGGGGATGGAGTTATGTTTCCATCACTCGGTCACTATTTTCATCACTGTTATGATTTCATGTCATGTATTTGAGATGTGGGAAGGAATCTTTATATTCCCTTTCACCATTGTGAGGATATGATTGGTAACATCAGCAATTGGAATGAACATATATTCCAATTCTATATTTGGAGTAGGTGTATGTGTCAAATCCTATCCTCCCATTAATGTTAGTGGATACTGATATACTTGTCTGTGTGTGCTGATAATTGAGCTCTCTCCATTCTTATCATCATGACATTCCACATGACTTCTGTAGGTGCTTCCAGATGAGGTTTTTGGTGGGATTGATGAATGCGGGCCGGTGCATGTGCCCACTCTATATTTGCTGTCAGACTTGGTCAATAGACTTATTTGAGTGCTTTCATAAGAGTCTGCTGGAAGGCTTAGTGGGTATAGATAGGTGCATGCTCTCGCATGCATTTTTCTACTAGATTTGAATGGTGGGATTCCTTGAATACTGTTACATGAGTCTTCTAGTTGGATGAATTGTGGTAGAAGTGTGTATGTTCTCGATCACTACATTCCAAAAAAATCGGTTGGTGGGATTCTCCATATGGGATAGGGGTGTGACCCTTTTCCCTGTAGGTCGTTTATTATCCTCAGTAGGCCATCTTGAAAACCTGGGTTTGAAGAACCTCAATTTGACAGTCAAGAAAAACACCCTCATCATGTTGAGGGTTCACTACTATGTGTCATTGATGGTGGTGATTGATGGAATTGTCCCTTGATTAGGACACTTGTATCTCCACTATCATTCCACATGTGGCCTCTTGATCCACCTCCCTATGATATGAGAAGTACGGGTTATCACATTCCAGAAGAAAGATACTAGAATGGTTGAAGACAACAGTCAACATCATCGACTCCAGAACCATTGGTCATCATTGACTATCTAATTATTGGTGTTTGTTCATATATATGGAATGTTTGGTGGCATCTTGGGTGGGGATTATACCATTTTGATAGTACTCCTGGGTAAGTGAGTTTGAGACCCAATGTTGAAGATGTTGAGTTGGGGATGACATCCTCAGTGTGGAAGAAGATTGTGCCTTATCAGTATCCATTTCACTCATTGGTGAAAGAAGTAACGATTCCATTGGATTTAATGGATCTATGAGAGTAATTGCTTGAGTATAGAAAAAACAAAAAAGAAAACCCTTTCAAAGCAGAACCTCACATGAATGAACACATGTGTGATTGATTGTATTGTATGTATCTATTTTATCACATGAAAGTGGCTAGACAAGTGGGTGATATTATCATCTTGGTTAAATATTCACATTGGGATCACCATATTTTGTTTCCCTTGGAATGTGTGTTAGGGCTAGGAATAAAATTTTACAAATGGTTTGTAATGGTTTTTTTGTGGAACTAGAAAAATCCAATTGTTCTCTATCATTGTAGACCATATTTCTAAAGGAAGGTACTCATTGGTATGTTTGGGAAACAATGATTAAGAACTCATGTTGGTCAAAAAGAATGGGATTTTAGTCTCATGACACCCTTTTGGGGGAAATTATTTCCTAATCAGGGACTCTCTTATGGATTTAAGATATGTTCCTAAAGTCATTATATATAGAAAAGTATGATGTGGATCAGCCTAGAGTTAATAATCAATAATTTTCATGTATGGATCTTATAATGAAATGTATGTGTCCATGGTTCTTCACCAATGTAGATATCAATATTCATTTGAGGTTCTCTATCAATTTCATCTTCTTATATACAAATTAGAGATTCTTGGTAATTATGAAAACTCTAGTTTTCTAGCCACACGTCGGGAACTCTATAATCTATCACCATCAAGAATGATAGGAGTTATTTTGATGTTGGGATTCGTAAAATGAAATGGGGTTCGTATGTATCATCACGAGAGGGATCAGAACCCAGATATTTTCGTGTAACTTAATGGGACAAATCATGTCTTTTAAGGTCATGTTATATGGACCTATCCAAACAGTTTAACGTCACGTGTGAATGAAATCCAAGAAAAAGGTTCCTCGTCAAATTTTAGTGTCGAAATTATGATGAAGTAGACCAAAGAACCTATAACAGATTTGAATTTTCATGTTGAATTATCCCCTATTTGGATTAGGTCCCATAGATAATACGGTAGATTTGGGATGATATTTTGAACCACATAGAGGATTCCTACATATTCCATTTGGATGGTAATCAAAGCCCAAGTAGTTTAGTCTTGAAAACCAATGCTTATGGAGGCCCTCAAAGTTTTTTCTCATAAAGGATTACAACCCTTTTAGAGGATTAATTTTTGGATTAATCCTAAATAGGATTCCCTTGTAAAGGATCGACGTGGGATATCTCAACTCATGGTTATTTTGAGGGTTTTTTGGGTATACTTGTGAGGAATATGCATAGATTTAAGAAATTTGGATTTGGGTTTACTCTTGGGGAGTATGTCCATTGATCTCGAGCCTTTGTTGGAATCCTACATATCCTAATTATAATAGGAATAAGTGTTCCAATAGTTCAATGATTTTAATTGATCATAGAAAGGTCATGATCACCACTAACCTCTAAGCCCACGCGAGTCGTGCTCAGTGTGAATAATAAGAGGTGGTTTATGATCCAAGATACCACACAATCTTCTTTCTTCCATAGGTGGACAAAGTGAAAAACAATAGAGGGAGATGGATGGGGTGTTAAGTGTTCCCACATAGTCTACCCCTTATTCTACTAATGGAAGAGGATAGGGATACGGTGCTTCCCTTTTTTCACTTTACCCAAAAATGGGTCCAGGGTATGGAGACTAAGAAGGGAAGGAAGCATGAGAGGTCGTACAAGAAATTCTATGGACTTAATCATTGAGTTATTCCCAATAATTCATAATATAAAAGGGTAGGAGGATGTAATTTCATTTCAAAATGAAACATAAGCATTTTCCTTTACATACTTTCTTGGAGTTGGAGGCTCCAGGACTTAGAGACGAAAAGGGAAGGACATGTTACATGCCCGAGTATCTATGATCATGAACTCTCTTACACTGTCACTAGGGTAGGGGTCCTCTTGACTATAGGTATATACATTCACATGAACCCTGAGGAACCTAACCATCCTTCCAAACTAGTTCATGAAACCCTATGACCATATTAATAAACACCCAAATGGGGGACATGATGGTATGCCACTCACCAAGGTTGTGTAGGTCCAAATGTTTTGCAGGAGGAGTCAACTTGATCCCTCTTAAACAGTAGATCCAATGGGGGATAGGTCCTGCCAGGTATGGTTTTGAATAATTCTTGATGAGTGGCATATAGAGTTTTGAGGATTGGGAAAACCAAGGAGTCTCATGTAGGGGTGTTTGGAACATGATGGCCTGGGTGAACTGGTGGCACCTTGGGTGAAAACCCACCTAGGTGACTACACTTGGGAGAGACCTTGATCAGGCTTTCTTGGGTCTCCCCATGATTTCATGAAAGTGACACTCATAAGTACCTAGTTGAGGAAGAGTACCACAAACTAGTATTAATTAACAATGTGGTGAGCAAGTACCTCACAAATGTATTGTTTATTTTAGTCACTTAGAGGACATTAATTTCACTATCATCATTTTTTCACTCCTCTTCAGGTTTTAGAAAACTACTTATAAGGGTTTGGAGGGCTTGGGTGAGCACTAGGAAGAATAGAGCTTCAGTTGGCCTTCTATAATTACATTAAATACAAATAAATACCCTAAGGTCTTGCTTATTGGAATATATAGGACCTTGGGATAAGGGTTTATCTCGCTCAGTTCTCTCGCTCAAGTATCTCATTTATGCTCCCACTCAGGTTGATCGCGAAGGCTCTCACTTAATTACCTTGAAAAATTTTGATGCTTTGGGTCACTTGGTCTAATGTCCTTCAAGGGCCTTTATAATCATTTACCATCTCAATTTCTCATCGTCTCTAATGTATATGGTATTTCCCATTGTTTTCATTACATCCATTTGAAAAAATGTGTCTGTCAACAGTAAGAAATTTAAGGGATTATGTATTATGTGTAATACAATTAAAACATAGTGTTTTCTGTACCGTAAGCTAATCTAAGTTTTGTGTGTAATTAAAGATCAACTTGTTGTTGTGTATAAAACAAAATAACACAATGATATTTAATAAAGAGACTATAGTCAGTGTTTCATGGAATGAAAGATATAAAAAAGATTAAATTAAATGAAAAAACAAATTCATAGGGTTTTACATTCTACCTCTCAATAAATGAATTTCACCTTCGAAATTCGGCTAGTTTATTAAATGTTTAACACTTGAATGTTATTTTTATAAAATTGCATATTTTAAAAATTGAACAAAAAAACATCCTTTAAAAAATAAATTTATAAACATAATGGTTACCCAAATTAACAAATTACTAGGTTTACACAATGGAGAACATTGGATGGGAGTGAATATTTTACCTGGAAGAAAAGAGTAAACAACTATAGAGAGTGATAAAGAACATTGATCACCAGCAAGTGAATTATCAATGAAAATTTAAGGTTCTCAAAACCATAAATATATGATGATTTATAAGACCATTAGTTCATAAAAAAGGATGTTATTATCATAAAATTTTTCAATATCCTTTTTTGAGAGTTAAATAATTTTTCAAAAGAATATATACTTGATTACATTACATTACTATTCACAATTTCACCCATTGGTTGTGCCTTGATAAATTACCACTTCATCTAAACTCCATAGGATAGAGGTGAGTTTTTCATTCCTTAGGAACTAACATATATTTATATCCATAAATATAATGATAAATTATTCCATTTATCTTTAGTTAACATTATAGAAAATTGGTTAACACATGTTATTCAACATTCACCAATCCTCACAATGTGAGATAATACCTTAATCTCAAAAAATTATTCTGAAGTTAAACTTACAAATTCTATAAATGGTTAACCTTATAAAACTAATGAAATCTGAAAATCTAAAACATTATAAAGAAGTTCATTAAATAAGTTTAACATTGATCCCCCATATATCATAAATTAGCGCTTATTTTTCACATACTAAACATGTTAATACATTTATCATGTATTCTCTTAAACATGGTAATAACCTAATTTTTAGTAAATCCTTATTTAAAACATGCATGGTTATTTATTCCAATGTTTATTGAAAATATTTCATAAGTCCAAAAATGCTTTAAACTCCACCTTCGATAAAATAACCCACATTTCAAAAAATCCTTAATTTGTTCCAATGTAATAAGTATCATCCAATTTACTTTTTCATATCCAACATATCATTATCCAAAAATATTTATCTTAACATAAGGAACATATTTGGGGTCACCTTCACTTAATCTAAATAATTCCTTTCCATGAAATCACATTTCTACCTCACCAGCACCATTCAAAATATTTTTCAAATCCTTAATGAAAAAATTATATTGGAAATACTTATATATTTCATGATTTTTCTAAAAAATTATTTTAATTCCAAAACATAAATACATCATTCATATAACTTTATTATCGAAAAATTTACTAATTTTCTTCATCTTATTCCTTCATAACCATTGCATAAAATATTAAATAAGAATCATATGTTGAAAATTATCAAACTAAATTTAATCAATATTATATAAAATACTATTTAGAACAACACAAATATTTTATATGTCATTATTGGTCTCTTTATCATCAGTAGAAAAAACCATTACATATACCATGTTGCTTATTCTATTCAGGAGCCTTCCAATTAGAAAATTGATTTTTATAATGATTATACATTCCAAATTTAAAGTATTCACTAATTGATAATACCATAGAGAGGACAATATTCCCATCCATTTCATTAACTGAACCATTAATTTTTCCATTTCATTTACTTTTTTTGTGTCTATATTTTTCATAATCAAAACAACTTCCTTCTCCACTAAGATATTCACTTGGTTTCTTATTCCAATATTCTCAAAATGTAGGAATCTAAATCTTCTTTCCCCTACGGTATCCATTACATGAACTCTTAGTGAAGTCATTATTTCTCTTAATTGGGGAGTTTTAGGGTTGGTTTAGGTATATGTTGTTAATCATGTTCCATGAAAACTGATTAGGCTTCAAAAGAATATCATTCACTCTTGGGATCATCCCACTAAACTACTCATTAGAAAATTTTACTTCACATTAAACATTAACCAAGTTACTTATGTTTCCCACCACTAAATAAAACCATAAATCATAGTGTGATCAGCACTTATCATAGTTAAAAAATAAATAAACATAACAAACCACTTAAGGGATGTCTAAATTATGACACCTTTTTACGATATCTTAGGCTTATCCTTAGATACATCCTTAGACGTATCCTTATAAATATAACTAGGGATATCACTAAATGTTTCACATCCTAGTTTTCAAAGGTTAACAAAACCTTTAATTTGATACCATCTACAGAAACATAGGCTTAACATACATGGATATTACATCATTTTAAATTATTATTCAGCACAATTAAAAAAAACATGCCTGAGGACCATAATTAATTAGTTTTTTTTAAAGGAGGAACAAAATATTCTAACATGGTGAAAGATATTCAACATTTTACACAATGATATTCCCCTTTAGTACTTATACTTAAACCCTTTCTTCATAACATGGGGAAAGAAAACATAATAAAGGGGTGAGCTCATAATCTTAGTAAGGGTAAAAAAAAGAAGGTATTTAATAATAACATGAGCATAAGGGTATTATAAAATTAAAATAACATTTTAAGATCATACCCTCCATATCATAGATAATATACATGATTCATGTTATAAATATTAGTACTTTATAATACATGATTCGTAAGGGAATCAAGATCATAATCCATGAAACTATAACATAGGAATAAAACATTGAATTTTTGGAAATCACATAATTGTATAAATATTATTTCCATAGTAGTCAAGGACTCACTTCAAAACCCATCAATAAAGTATTGATTCACTACCCATAATATCTTGGTAGGCATGGTTCACTCCCATGACCATCTTAGTGGAAAAAATATTTTATTAAACCGAGTTCATTTCCCATTCCATTCATGTTTATCTCATGAGATATAAATCATTACCCGATGCATTAGAGGGAGATACAGGTCCCACTCATCTCATAATTAAATCACAAATACATGTACCATAATATAATACACAATCAAATCATAAACCCTTAAATTAAATTTGAATCATACACATTTAATAATATAATATCATGTGAAAAATAGACTCATTTCATAATCATTTCATCAATCATAACCTACAAAAAGAAGCGGATTTCATAAGAATCTAACTTGTTAAAGCTAAATGGGTTTCCAAAACATATAACCCGTGTGAGAAACATAGGTTTCATAAAAATAATTCCATCTATAATAATTATTCTGAGAAATAATATTAATGTAACCTTAGGATAATTTCTCTATAATTTCATGGGTAACACTAACTGATGTCTTCTTTGGTGGGAAATAATTTCGAAAGATAATTTAAAATAAATTCATGAGGAAACTATCCCTTCTTCTCTTTAAATATATTTTTTAAAAATAATACATTTTGAAACACATTTTATTAAAAATAAACATGATAAATTATAAATTATGCATTAAAATAATTTTGAAAACCATTTTCCTTGAGAACTTATAAACAGTACATAAAAAGGTATTGAAACCATATTTGATTTAAAATATATAATAAAATCTTGAAAATATTTTGAAGCACATTTGATTGAAATTTTATTGAAATATTATAATGAAATCATGAAATACATTTGAAATAAATTCATCAAAAATACATTGAAAACATATAATTAAATCTTGAAAACATTTTTATTGAAAATACTTTGAAAACATATATAGAATGCTTATAAACATTTTCAAAAAATATTTGAAAATACTTTGAAAAAATATAAAGAAATATTGAAAGGATATTTTAAACCTTTTTTATTAAAAGATAAATTGAAAATTTATAAATAATTCTTGATTTGTTTTTGAATACATTGTTTTGAATGAACAGATATTTCTGACCGAATAAGGAGGTCAAGTCAAACTTTTTTAAAAACACTTTCTTTATCATATTATGTGAAAAATAGAGAATAAAAGGTACCAATACCAAGAGATATAAGGAATCAATATTGGATAATATACATCATGGGAGTTCTTGATATATTTATAATAATATTCCATTAATGGAATCAAAACAATAGACTATTTCGATAAATGATTATATTATTTCATTATACTCTTACCACTTGGTAACTTTGAATCATTCTCCCCATATAATAAAATGAAATTAAATAAAGATTAAAATTACATTAAAGTACATTTATTCATAATTTAACATGAAAAGGGTCATTTTATACACCTCGTAGATGAATATAGGTGTGTATCATTACTTGTGTCTCAAACAAGGAAAAATTAGACAAAATTACTTTACTGGTTTGTTAATAATTGAAAGATAAAACCCATGAAAGATAGATCATAAAAATGATATGTAATTACCCATAAAATTAAGGATAATAATCATATAATACATTAAATGGATGTATACACAAAACTTATATTAAAATTGTATGTGAACATGGATTGTGACTCGCGGTAATTAAAAGTGAGATAAGAAGACCCTTACATTATGTATGGAATCTTGTCGTACTCGTACAAACATCTATAATAATAAATATAATTTAATTAAAAGTTTATTAAAGAACCATATACTTATATATAATACCATATATGATTTTATTATGACTTTATATTTCCCATTTATTGACAATTTCATGTTAACGTTACATTTCATGTAATATCCGCATTGTTTTTAATACATTTTTTATCTTGTTATTTTTAATACCCTTAAATGGATCTGGATGTAATTATTTAAAGAATATAAAAAATTATTTAAATATAATATATATTCAGTATATAAATAATTATAATAATCTATAAAATATATCAATATGAAATGGAATACATCATTCATGGAGACCGTAGGTCGTACATGCGCATGAACGTTGTTTCTGTTTTATTGTCCTATTTAAAGAGAGAAGGTAAATGAAATATATGTATTTATATATATCATATGATATCATTAAAGTATAAATATTATTTATTATATATCATATATATTTACTAAACTCATCCTTAATACATTGCACATAGAGTGTGAACCAATCGCATCTCTCTGAGGAGACGGTAGTCCACACTTCTACAAACGAAGTTATCATATTTACAAAAAATGGAAACAATAAAGGAAAGTTTTATATAATAATTATGTAAAGATAAATAAATAATAAATAAAATATATATCTTTTAAAAATATAGTTTTTATCATAACTCCCAACCATGAGAGGTGGTAAAGGAAAATCGAAAACAGCGTTTTTGAGGCAGTAGTTTTCCATAAAAAAAATGGTTTGTTTGTTTCCCATTAGATGAATGTGTGTGTAATTTTATGTAGAACCCTTAGGAATAAAATATCTCTATATTGAGGTTACTAATTTTATTTTATAAGTACATAATAAAAATATTTTATGTGGTGGAGAATGAAAATAAAACAATGGTGCTTAAGGAAGGATGTTACCTCTTGTTTGGGTAACTCCTCTTAGATTGCACCAAACGGCTTCCTTGGTTGGATATATGAAAAAAGAGTGGATTACAAGATGAATTTATGATTTTGGGATTTTATTTTGTAAGGTTGTATCCAATACAACGTTTCTTGATAGGTGTAAGGAAGTGAGCAGGATGAGCACCCTTTTACAGATGAGGAATGCCATTCTTGTAAATATAAAATAATAAACAGTATTGAGAGGTATCTCTTACATCATGAGCCTCCTATAATTTATAAAATTACAAAAAAAGAGTAATTTCTATTAATAGTTCCATATAATGGATTTTAGAATTGTTTCTATGTCATTTGGACTCATAAAATTATATATTAACCATTAAGTAGTATTATTTTTACATTAATCACTGAAATTAATTTTCATTATTTTCAAAAATAATTTGGGTGATTTTTTAAACTTATTAAAAATTATAAATTAATAAAACTAAAAATTATGAATACATTTTTCTAAATTAGAAACAAAAATTGGAATAAATTATGTTAAATTTAATCATGTAGACAGGATGACAAAGCGGGTTTTTAAAGTAAAAATGTTCAAAAGATTTTCAATGTTTATATATATATTTAATGTTATAATATTTTCATGCACCTAAATTGGATTAAATTATATAAAATTGAACTAATAATACATAAAACCCAATTAAAAACATTGTTTTTTTATATAAATAAGTTTAATGAAAATCCAATCTTGACCTAAAATTCAGTTTTATTAATTATTCATCATAATAGGATTGTTTACAGAAAAATACCGAAAAATAACCCAATTTATTTTTTGATATTTATATTTCCAAAAAAATATTTTATCAAATCATAATTATAAAAGAGTAAAAAATTATATTTAAAATCGGTTCCCCATTTAAAGGTGGTATAAATACCTTTTAGATAAATACATCGTTTTATTCATAATATTAAATTTATTCATATCTTATAAGTATAAAATATATTAGATGATTATAAGAAATATTTATAGAATATGAAATATTAAAATTATATTAAATACATAAATAAAAATTGGTTTGATTAATTTATTGATATAAAATTGTGTTTTTACAATGAAAAATAGTTTTCTTGGAAAAGTAATTTCTTTATTTTCAAAAATTTAATAAATTCAATTTAAAAAATTGATAAGAAAAAGGTTCATTTTACTAAAATATTTCAATAATATTTTTTTAATTTAATTAATCATATTTTTAACTTCCATGTCAATGGATAGGTGGTAAAAATAATAATATTTTATTAATCATATTAACAGTATATTATAGTTTGGTAAAAACATGGCCTTGCGCATATCCCAAGATTTCAAAGGGGCTCGGTATTGTTTTTAATGAAATACTAAAATAGTGTTTCATGTGAGAAAAGTTTATATAATTGTTTCATGTAGTTAAAAATTAACTTTTTTTATGTATAACACATGCCAAAATTGGTTATTTATATATAAAGCTATATATAGTGTTGCATGAAATGAAAAATTTAAAAAGATTAAATTAATTGAAACCAATCACCAAATCTTTTGGTGTTACATTATATCTTGGTTTAATTTATTCAAAATACCTATGATTTATAAACCATAATTGTACCCTAATATCTAATTCCAAACATACACCAAACTAATTCATACTCAATTTATTCATCAAATTATAACTTTAATGAATCCACAATCATCAAAAAATACCTTAAGAATTAAATGTAGATGAAAAACATGATAAATAAATGGAAACTAGGTAGAATTCTCATTTTTAAACCTAAGTATCTCAATTAAACCTCATTCACATAACTCATCCTAGTTCCAAAATCTACTATCAATTGCAATCCTTGTAAATTAAATAAACAGGGTGTTCCCACCAAATAATTACCTTAGATTTCTTCTCAATAACACGTACTAAAATGTAGACATATATTTTATTATGAATTGAATATCATCCCAATACCTATGAAAACTTATCAATATTCACCAACATAATATTCTCCCATGTTTTTTAAATTTATTTTATTTCTAATACCCCCCCCCCAGGATCATGTTTACCCCTAGTCATACAATATAACCATTGACATGCTTGAGTACCTATGGAATTGTTGCACTCTAACCTTTGAACCACTATTATTTACCTCTCAAGAATTATTCCTAAAAAACAATATTTTCCTATAAAAATATTTAATATATATATTAATGTATTAATGAACCTAGATAAGACATTCTAATTATGTAATCACACTTGAATATGAATTACGAAATGTAATAATTACCTTTTATTTCCCACAAACCCTATACTATAATCATTTATAACATAATTCTTAAATACACAACTACATAAGTGATCAATCATGGGAATTGAATTATCCCCCAAAATATTATATTATATTTCTCTATAGAACCCTATATATTCTAACAAACCACACTTTCTCCCCCCATCAAACCTACTTCTGAGATCCCTGAGGATTTTCAACTTACCCACTCCAAGGAAAGTTCCACTAGTTACTACTACTAAAAGACACTCATTTTTTACATTAGATATTCTATTAGAAAAGTTAAAATATAAATAACTCATTGATGAAAAGTTATGCAGTTGATGGTCATAACCAATTTATCTTTTTATTTTCCTCTTCAACATCAACCGTTGATTATTCATTGCATTTAAGTCATATTAGCTCACTTTTATATATCATAATATACCCTTAGAAATTATAATCCTATTCCAAAATGATATTATTCAATCCCTTATAAAACAAAACTATCGATTTTATGCTCTAACCATAAGACAAATTACACACTACAACAATTACTTGAATGTCTCTACATCCATCACAGTGCACCGACAATGATTCTAGTTTTAAAATAATTGATAGAATTCCTAATAAAATCAAAATTATTGATCCAAAATTAATCAAGAATCATTATGAAAATAATTTCATTTTTCTATTATCCTCTAAAAATTGTATCAAAATGTATTATTAACACTCACTTTCCTTCATTAAATGGATAAATAACCAATAAAACCACCTTTATCACTTCAAAAGATCAACCATTAGATATACCAATGTCTGGAAATAACAATATAGTTTGTGGAGGAAAAAAACCTACCATTTATATCATCTCAACTCACATTATTAAGAGTCGTAACTCAACATTCCATGGAATAAATAATATTATCCTATCCCACTTTGGAGTATTTGGACCATTAAAAAACCCATTCTATAAAAAATTATTAACCCAAAAACACATATCCAACTTTGAAAACGAGGAATAAAAAACTCATACTAACCTGTTGATATTTTTTATTAAACTATGATCATGACTAAATAATCATAATAACATGAAAACAAAAAATAAATCACCATAATTTTATTAATTATTTATTGTTCCATTAAAATATTGTTTTGGAAAACATTGAATAACGTATTATTGTCCTTTTAATTAACTAAATTTTTTTTCTCAAAACTTTTTCCAAAACGTTTTCATACTGAATTCCATTTTTGAAAATAGTTTCATTTAAAAAACATTTTTTAATAGTATAGATTTATGAATATGTCATGTATTTCTTTGTGCCTCATATTATAAATGAACTCACATGCTTTTACAGCCCTAGGGAAAAACTAAAACAATTAATGGAAACCTAAAACCCAACACATAAAACTTGTATCAATAAATGACTATAAAAGGTAAAATAAATAAAATTAATACTATATCATTTCTATTTTAATATATTTTTAATGGTTTCAAATTCATAGTTGTGTACATATTCCTTTCTCAATTTTTTTATTTTTCTTACTATGTTTATTTTAGTAATTTGGTCCATCTCAAAATAGTTTTCAGATTATGGGTGTATTGTCAATGTTTTATAGTGGAAATGATTCTTGTTTTGTGTCTCATGACCTATTAATATGGTTCGTGGTTTCATTGATATGTTCTAAAAGTGATGTACATCTCGATTTTCTTTATAGTGTAGGTTTTATCATGATTATGAAGGGTTTTAAAATTTTGAGTTGATTATCCCATTACCTTGAGATGAAAACTCTATGACTATAGAATACTGATATGATTGTATTATTCTAATTTCATTTGTTTTAGGGTCTAACTATTTAATATCCATCTAAAATTCGGGCATTCCTAGAGTCTCATGATATTCTTATTCAATGGACTATGGTAGGTCTATCTACATTGGATTTTTTTAGTGGGGTCAATCATCCAGCAGGTTGTGGATTTCATGGAGTGGGAATATGGTGATTGAATAGGGAAAATTATGGGGTGGGGTATGTTATTAACTCAAGACTCCTGTCTCGAGGTTGTAGTGCTGACTAATTCTATAATCACTTATCATCTCACTCAATGACTATTTGATACTTGATTCTGGTCTATTTAAATTTTTAATTCTTTATTTATCAATGCATAGATATTATGATGGATTGAATCTTGAATGTTATATGGTTACCACTCAACAAATATATGTACATATTGTAAATACAAAAAAATATTATTTGGTTTAAAATAAAAATAGACTCTTACCCATATAAACTTGGGTTTCCACAAAACATGTGTTTGTAGAACCCAAGTAAAATGTGAACCATTATACTTCATATATGAAATAATTAGAAAACCAAAAAATTCTTAATTTCTATTTTTTTAGTGGTCCTTCTCTTAATACATGGATACCTAGAAAGTGGCTTCATAGGAACTGAAGAATAACTCCCCACACATGATATTCATCTGACTAGTGGTAGGAATATATAAAAAACATTGAAGATACTATCATCTCTATATCATAAACTGAAATATAAAATAATAAGAGAAACATTATATAAAATTTGATAAAATCTTATTATACACAATGATTTATCATGGGAAACTACCATACAATAATATATAAATATAAATGTGCTATAAAAAGATAAACCCATAATGAACACACATACAAAGATAAAAAAAGTTTACCCACTATATTGATCATGTATAAATTAATCAAAATGATAAATAAAGGTGGAAGCAAAATAAAACCCCACAATTTTTTCCTTGGTTTTTTCTCCCAATAAACATAAATATTTTTCTTCTTGATCTTTTTTAAAAACACAATAAATCTCAAATGATATTCCCATGGATTTCACATTCACTGGGGTTAATTTTCATGATGTGAGTATAGAAAATTATTGGTAACCACTAATAGTTTAAATTTAATATGAAAAAATAAACATGTATATACGTTGATAAAAATAATTGAATAACATATAATTTCTACGAAATATGGTCAGGTTGTTTTTTGTTAACAGAACCCCAACACCTAACCTTGCATGCTTTTTTCCAATGTCGATAATACTATACAAAATTTATATGTTGTGAAATATATGCCAAATAAAATCCTAGTAATGTTGCTATTCTTAATATGGGAATACTCAATGACTTCCAATTGACATCGTAGTCCCATTAAAACACTAACCATATGTATATTGAAAAAAATGATTTAAAGTAACATATCAAATATTTTTTAAATTATAATATCGGGATCCTCTCAATCAATCATGATCTCTTTGATAACCTAGAACATTTAGAAAATAATTTTGATGATAACATAACATAGATAACCATTTTTATAATAAACACATAGGGTAAATATGGAATATATCTAGACCCATATAACATAATCCTTGGATCCTATCACTCATCAAGGATATTTGTAGTACTCTAATTCTATATAAACCTAGGTAGTATAATATGAAATAGTTCACTAGTTTTATCAATTATTTAATTCAATTAGTTATATTACCACCTTGTATAGGTGTGAAGTTCATAGCATAAACTAATGAAACATTATATTAACTATAGATACTTGGACAGATGAGAGGTCAACTTATCTCATGAAGGGTGTTATTATATAGTCTTAGAATCTCTTATAGATTCGAGATGTATTTGTGAAATCATTACTTGAAATAATATTAGTTTCCATTTTCATGAAATAAATCAATAGACACCGTGAATAAATTTAAATATATTTATGTATTGTAGGTTTTTCATTTTCCACCTCATAGGTTAGCCACACTCTTATTTAACTCCATATAGTTGGGTACTTTATAGTCTATCATAATCAGTGAAGTTTTTTTGGGGTTTGGATTTACTAAAACACCCATGATAAGGTATACCTAAATATACCTATGAATGGAATCAACACCAATGTACTTCATTTATTTTTAATGAGACACAGCATACCATTTAGTGTTATGTTAATATTATGAGCATGGGTCCATTCTGGTCATGTATCCATAACTAATTAAGAACCATTAAAATTAGTGAATACATTACCATCATAGACTATAATATCTTATTATTTAAGGTGATATTATTATGACATAATCCACATAGTTTATAGTCTGTTAGGATGGGCCTCTAGGTGAAAGAAACATGTACATTATTTTGTAGGACCTATGCATCATCATGTTATTCTTTCTTGCCCTATATTTTCACGTAATGGTTGGTTGGGGATTACACCAAGATGGAGGCCTATTAATGTTCATGGATCATTTACTATACTATAAGGTTTTTTAAGGATTAGTTAGTTTCTTGGTGAATATGTTTTCAATATAGAATCACCATATCATGTGATTTTAGAGGAATGAAAAAGAGAATATTTCATCAATATTTCCAAATAGAGAAACTTTATTAGAATGGTAATTCATGATTAATTATATTTTGTGGATCCTATTGGTCAAGGATTAAAACTAGAAGATATATCTTATAGGATAATATATTATAAATATCAACATGTTATATAAATAAAAAAGAGTGCACTAATGTACATAAAAAATCATGCATGTTGGGTATCCATGTAGGGGGATATGTGAAACATCCTTTTTGAGGTTTTTATCTATGTGAAATAATGATCGAGTCATGTTTTTGGACATTAACAACAAAATATAATATTTAACTATTGTTTGAGACTAATTTGATTTGGGAACCAATTTTTTAAAGATAATTGAATAAGGGGACAACGTGTTTTCCTAGAGTGAACCCAATTACCCATTTATGGTAATGATAAGTCTAGAGTGGTGACTCTAGGTATGATCATAGATATTAGATATGGGTGAATTGTTTTTATTATGTTTCTCTTATTGGGAATACTAGAATAATTGACACACAAGAAGTCCTCTCTGGGTGCCTCAATAAATTTGGCACCATTATGAGCCTCTCTGGGTGGCCTAAGTGAATTGGTACTCTATAGAGCAACCCTGGGTGGCCCAAGAAAATTGAATCCAAATTAGGCATTTCTAATTTAATGACTCTACTTCATATGTTGTTTTGAAAATAATAATACACTAATTTATGAGATTTATTTAACTTGAAGTTTATTTTAGTGAGTTTTTCTACGATGGATAAAAATTTAGTGATCGTAAATCTCATGAATTTAGATTTCATTGTAGTGTGTAAAGAATAAAATTTTAAGTTTCCTGGTAGATTCATTTTTCTATGTTATTGATCACTATATAATTGAAGACTTATTTCATTATAATATGTAGATAATTTTTTAATACATTGAAGTATGTAGTTTATACTTCCAATGTTGTTGCAACTAGACTTGAGGATTTCATAATCCTACTATTAGAGCTGCATATATAAATAGTGCTATATACTTCATGGATCTGGAAAATGTAATGATCGAAGATTACAATGGAGGATATAATTTTCATTTATAAACATGAAACATATTAAAACAGAGTTTAATTTTTATTGTAGTATTTTTTTGAGTGTTTCTACTTAGAGAATCTATTTTTGAGGACCATATTTTAAATGATCTAGGTTCTCTCATTGTAATTCTTGGTCTTCTAACCATTATTTTGTGAAAATTTTGTGTGAGTAATAATTTTTTCCTAGTCATGTCGGTCGAGTTTCGTATATATATATATATAAGTATATGTGACTTCTTGAATCAGGTGCCACATACTGGTACCCTAAAATGATTCATTGCTTGACCTCATGCATGCCTCTCTATACGTTAGGGGCCACTGACTAGCAGTGAGGGTCTAATATGTAATGTGGGGAGAATATAACCTTTTTATCAATGTAGATAGGTTGTGTAAATCAATAAAATTATCCAAATGATACAATAAATAACCAATATAATACATAAACCAATATAGGACAAAACATGACATGATGAATCCATAATAAGAAAACAATATCCAAAACCAATGGAGTAAATATTTCTTTTTATATTAGCTTCATGTATCTAAAGAATATGAAAAATAAAGATACAATGAAAAATTTCATGTGGATACTAACATAATTTCTAGTTCCCTCATATATTATCTATCTCTATTCCCAAATCATACATCTACCATATGGATCTTTACCTTATCCAATCATGCAATCATAAAGACTATTTGGGTACTAATCAGACATCTAGAGTAGGGTGTGTGTAAAACTTAGTAGGCCTCGACCAATGGTATCTAAAGAAATATCCAATCTATAACAGTGTATGAATTTGTAGAAATAGTAAAAAAAATTATGATGTCAAAAGTTTACACATTTAATATTTTTTAATTAACCATATAGGATCCCAGGTTCATGGTGACACCAAAACCAATTATAACTTATTTAGAAGGTGTCAGAGTCTAAATCATACATCATAGGAATATCACAATGCATTATCTCCTGGGATTTCATTATTGATTTAATTTCAATTTACATTCATACATTATAGGCCTAGATTAGCAGTCTGGTACACTTATGGTATTTGGAGTACTAGTATATGTCCCACAACTCAGGGGTCACATGCGATAAATATATATCATAGGGTCATAGAGTATCATTATAGAACTCCATGTGTATTTCAAAAAAATTATCTAACCCAAAACTCATTATATATATAATTCAAAGATATCACAAACAATGGTTCCATGTTTATAACCCACATATCAACCATTCTTATAACCCATTATTTAACCAATTTTGCAATATTGTTTGTCAAAAATATTGAAAATATCATTTATCAACAATTAAAAATTCATAAATCATTATTTCAATTATGTTGGCACACCCCATGGTTTTCCGTCAAGTCTGGTCTCAAAACTCCAATGGGTCCAATGGGATCTATGAAGGGTCTCATAATCACATGGGAAATTTCAATTCGTTAATTTAATTTAAATTTGAATTTATAAACATTAAAAATAAACTATAAAAATATAAAACATTAATCACAATCCAGGCTATGGTAAAAATGAATTAGACCATATACCTCAAGATCATTGAAGAATACTCGCTAAACTGTTATCCATAATACTATGTAGAATAGTCAGATATATAATGGAGAAGTAGATCTTGGATCAAAATATAGGATGAAAATTCAACAATACATGATCCACCAAGACCAAGATCTAAAACATTGAAAATGGAGGGAAAACCATCCCAATGTAAAGGGTAATAAATATGGGAGAGATAGGAATAAAAATTAGGAATAAAATATGTACCATTAAAGGTGAATATTTCATTTATTAGATCTTCAATTCAAATTAGAAGAATTTATAAGTGCCTTGAAATCCTCTCTAGTGCCTCCAAAATTGAATGAATTCATATTAGGTCATGTTGGGAGATTTGGGGTAATAAACAGGTGGTTTGGTATATTTTTATATGTTTTTTGGGGGTTTAATTTCTACATGAATGGTTTCTTGGGTAGAGTGCATGGTTTTCCAAACTATGACCCTTAATTTTGTGCCTCTACTCATGGGGAACATGGTTTAAACTAAGTATAGTGTGGATTGAAAAACCATTCCCCATCCATGAACACACCCACTATCTTAGGGTGTATAGTATGTGGTGGGTGTATGCATGGTTTTTTTCAAACTGGGTTCCACCTCTTGCAGCTCCAAAAAGGGTCACATGATTTCCTATGAAAAAACACATAGTTTTCCCTAACCATTCTCCAATTGTACATAACCCCATTGGATAAAAAATTTATCCAAATTCACCTAAAACAATCAAAAATAAAAACCCAACCAGGGTATAATAAAAACAAAATTAAAATTGTACCTCAAAATGATTAAGAGGCATACCCAGAATATTCAGGGACTTACAGTCTGTACACCTTATAATAGATCATCCTTGTGTTGGACTCACAAGAATATATTCTCCTATGAAGTGAAAATATTGGGACACTAAACCTTATTATCATATTTCATGTCCCATGTGTCCACGTAAACATGACCATGTTTCCATAATACTTGAACCAACGACATGTCCATTCCCCATAACACTTTTTTGTTATGATCCACAACACAAATTAGATACACCATAAATTATGTATCAGTCTCATGCTCATCATCATCAACATCAATCAAATGAGTTTAATTGGGGTGATACTATCAGATATTTTACACATAAAAAACATAATGCATAGAACTATACCTTTGTTTAAGAGCTAATTAGTACACCACCAGCCTGATTCTCTATAAAATCTAAAATGTTTTAATGATGATTAGCACAAGGTTTCCCTACCTCCAAATACTATAGTTACCCAATCTCACCAACACCTAAAGGAACAAATGATCAACCACTAAAAACTCAAGAGTATGTCAACGTTGATAAGAATACAACTTCTTCCTACGCTAATCCATAAACATACATTTCCAAATTATCCAATCCAACTCCAATGTCTCCTACCCAAGACTTAGTCCCCACAACTCATATTATTATGCATTCATATAAAACAAAAGGTGTCTTCATGGCCAAACATAATGTGCCTAAAATGGTTCCATATAGATAGTCTCTTGATAACTATTGTTATAGGAAAACTTAGTGAGTGATAAGTTCTTCTACCAAGACCCATGACAATCAAGGACACATGCTCCTAGAATGTCCTCTAGCACCTGTCTTGTGTACTCTAATTACCCTTATGTAAGTGGGTGGAATGTTGTACTCAGAAACACCAAGGTACCCAATTATCTCTCTATGCCCTTCCAGAACCACGATGTAAAGCTCGTGTCATGGTATGAAACTGTACTCTATAGAACTCATGTAAATATACTATCTCCCAACATACATCTCACCCAACTTGTCAATGATAAAATTCTCTCGGATATGTAATAAATGAGATATCTCTTTCAACCAGTCCAAAATCACAAAAATTAAATCATTATTCTAAGGAATATTCTGAAGAACTACCAAGAGTCCGTGTTAATGAGGTATTTCATTCATTATGTAATGAAAAATAGCTGTAGTAAATCACCAGGTCATGGATTCTTATCCTATACCTGCTGAAAAGGGTACCATCAGGTCACAAAACCTTTAATCTCCATTTTCATGCATGGATACCAATACTGTCGATGTAGGTCACTGAACATTTCAGTCAAACTGTGATGAACTACCCAATTTAAGGAATGAAACTCACATATCATCTCCTCACTCGTACATGTAGGCACGACAACATAGACCTAGACATAGATGATCTTATACCCATCTATAATCTAATAGGAAGGTGAAACCCAGCCTTTAAGGATTTCCCTCACGACCAAACACTTTAGATACCCATACCACCTTTAAATGATCAATATCAGATGTTTGGACTCTACTGATACTGATACGAGACTCATCAACTCATGTCCCTTTTGAAAATCAATATGCTTCTCATCTAGTAAGGTCATTATCATCCACTCAGAACTAGACTCCTGAAAATCCAAATTCTTTTTCTTCCTTCTCAAAGCATCAACAATACTATTTCAATTCCATAATGTATAGTTTATCTCAAAATATAATGAATTCATATACTCAACCCATATTTAGTTAAGGTGGATCAAATATAACTGTGAAAATATGTATTTTAAACATTTTTGGTTGGTATAAATAGTGAGAATTTCTCCCAATAGTTAATGTCACTAACACTTCAAGGTATAAACCATTAGTTATACCTCAAGACCATGCATATGATAACTCTGTTCATGTGTCCCCAACTACTATGACCTATACACCACAACTTGATCTCCCTACATCAACACTGCTCCATGTCCAATCTTGGATGCATCACAAAACATGGTATACCCCTAACTTATCTTTGGTATGATCAAGATCGGTGTTGTAGTAATTCCCCTTTGTTACTCTTGGAAAGAATTATAATAATCTCTAGGACCTTAAATCTTTATACCCTTCTTGGTTACGCCTAAAATTGGTGCTTCAAAATAAAAAATTTCCTAGATAAACCTTCAATAAAAACTCCCCAACCCAAGAAAATTTATGATATCAAAATATTCTTAGGAATATACCATGAAATAACTAGTGTTACCTTCTTTGGGTCCACTAACACACCCTCTTCAAAAATTTTGTTTCCCAATAAATTTACCTTATCAATACAGAAGTGAAACTTAGATAGTGTTGAGTATTATTGATTCTCACTTAGTGTTCTCAATATGATGTTAAGATAATGGGAATTATCATCAGGAATCTTGGAGTACACAAAGTTTTAATCCATGAAAAATAACAACAAATGATCCATGTATGGGTGGATGATTCAGTTAATCAAGGACATAATCATATCCATAGTGTCCATCAACTCTAACAACATCATGGTGAACCTTTATAGGTCATACCTACTTATGAAACAAGTATGTGGGTTATCAGAAGGTTGAACACTCAGCTAATGATATCGTAATTTCAACTCAATATTGGAGAAAACAAGATCTCTTCGCGAATCCTTGAAGATATCATTGATATGAATAATAGGATAGAAACTCTTCAAAATCATCTTGTTCAACATTCGATAACCAACACATAAAGGAAAAATCCCATAAACCTTCTTAGAAAACAAAACTGGAGAGCCCCAAATAGATATTCTCGGATGCCCAAATCCCTTATCCATAAATTCTTCTAGATGATTATTATGTTCCTCAATCACTTTTGGTTGTATTAGATAAGGAAGAATTGAAATTAGATTATCTATTTGAATGTGCTCAATTTTAATCTCAAAATATCTCTCAGGTAGAAACTTTATGAAATATTTAGGAAACACATCCTAAAACTGGTCTACTATTGGTGGAACGGAACAAGGTATAACACCCCAATCTTCAAATAAAAGACGTGAAACCTAGTCAGTGATCTCATTCATTTGTGGATGAATGGGGACTAAATGTCCTTCCTAGATATCCAATTCTCCATGATGAACATAATTCATACACTAAAATGATGTAAAAGTCACTCACTTCTGTTATCAATCTATGTGATATCGATAAGATACCAACTAGTCCATACCCAAAATCAAGTAAAAACCTAACATATCAATTATGTAGGGATCCCAAACAAAATGATACTCACTGACCTTAAGAGAACATCCTTTGCATAAAAATATTTTCCTTGAACATACTCCCTTTGATGTGTTGATCAACATTAACCAAATCACAAAATCCACCATTAGACTCAAACCACTAACAAGTTGAGAATATATAAAGGAATGTGAGGTTCATGTATAAAATAGAGCATTAGAAATCATAGAATCTACATGAATAATACCTTGGCAATCAATGGTCTTGCCTCACTATCCACGTATGAATCTTAAGCTAAATGAAACTGGCTTGTCCCTACTCCAAATGCTATAGTCTGAGTCCCCTAAGCTACACTACTCTAATGATATGATCACACATTCCTAGACATACCACATTCACTACCTCAACTTCCATGTCCAAAATGACTCCCACTTCTGAAAAAATTGTGGCTAAAAGACCCCCTTCCAGTACTTGGCCTAGCTCCTCCGTCATTAGCCAACATTCAAGGGTTTCTATAATACCTATTTATTTGACCCATCATGACAAGGGATCAACACATCACTGGTGGTCTTGGACACAAGAAAAGAATGTGACCCGACCTACCACAGTGATTGAAGTATACTCAGTTACTGCACTAAGTTATTATTCCTTATCCATGGACACTATGTTTTATATTTCCCTAGTTATAGTTCTCATAGAGACGCTTCCTATAGTCTAAAGATGTACCTTCTATTCATCTATATGGAACCAACTACATTTCACTAAAATCCTCTTTCAGGTCCCCCTTATAAATAATATCTTGATTTACCACTTTAGAAAACATATTATGCCAAAATATTTTCACATGAGACTTAATTTAATATTTAAGTAAATCTTGAAAATGTTTCTTTATGGTGTCCTCATCTCCTCCCATCATTGATACAAAATCATTTCAATTCATTGAAGTTACCATCATAGTCCATCGCTGACATACTCTCTTAGTTCAACCTCATAAACTCATATTCTCTTTTCTTCTTTTGCATCATTGGGAAAAAGTGTTCAATGAACCTCTATTGAAAGTATTTACAAACCATTTTCTCCAACTACTCATCTCGAGTCTAAAAATCCCACCAGTTCTTCATTGATTTGTATAATATATAAGCATCCAATTTGAATATTCTATCTACCGTAGCCACAAGGTTCATTAAGATAGACTCAATCCACAAATAAACTACCTCAGTTCTACCCTCTCTCATGATGTTTGTAGACACCTAATCTTGACATACATGGACATTACATTACTGTTTCAGAATACTTAATACATAACAAAAACAGACACCCAGGGACTGTAATAGTTTTGTGTCTTTAAAAACATGGAACATAATCTTCTAATCATGGTGAAAGATCTTTAACATATCCCATAAAGATATCCCCCTTATGTTTTCTTATCTAAAATCTTTCTTTATATCCTGGTGAAAAGAAAACATATAAAGGGTGATCTCAAAGGCTCAATAAGGGTAATCATGGAGAAAATAAAACAAACCATATGCATTTGAACTTAAAAACATGAAAAAAATGTTTAAAAATCAAAATATTGAGTTGTGAAATAAATATTGGTAGCTCGAAAGGAATAGATAATAAAGGAACATCAATAATGATAAAATTTCATGGTAATAAAACATGTAATTTTTGAAAACCATTAATCACATGATATGATTTCCATAGTAGCCAAGGCATTTCTGTGAAGACCATCATAGTGGACAAATTCCATTACTGAACTGGGTTTACTAGCTGTTCCAGCCCTATATTACTGAACATGATTTACTTATCATTCCAGCAATGTTTATCTCATGAGATATAAATAATTACCAAATGCATTGGAGGGAGATATAGGTCCCACCCATCCGATAATTATTTCATTATTTAGTGTTCCATAAAATAAACATAAATCATTCTTCATAACCCGAAAAATAAAATGGGTTTCGTAAACATCATACCATCATAACATAATTCATATAAAATAAATGGATATTATTTCATCATAAACAACATCAAAACATGTAAATAATTGTGCAATTATACTTGAAACATACCCATATTACTGAATGTAATCTTAGATAGAATATATTTTTGATAAAACACTTGAAATAAATTCTTGAGGAAAATATCTTTTCTTCTTCAAAATCATCTTCTATTCTAAAAATACAGTGAAATTTTAAAGGAAAGGTATTTTGTAGAAAATAATCATGAAATAATATAGAGGAATATTTATGTAAATAAGGAGTTATGAAATTGTAAACATCTGTTCACACTGTATATTTTAACAAAACATTCTCCTCATACTTTTTATCAGAAAAGTCAAAAAGTACCTTGTATGGTAAAAAAATGAATGTTTTCTTCCATACCATGTGGTAAAAGTAAAAAAAGGGTAAAAATAAATTTAAACATACATGGAATAATATAAAATATTTTATGAAAATAGTTTTAGAATACCTGGACATGGATTATAAATATAACCCCAGTAAATACTTACGTATAAACCATCTCATATAAGAATGATATTTGAATAATTATCCCTTACCATAGGTCCAATTTCATTCATACGTGTCTGAAACTAGTGTATAGTGGGTTTAAACATATTATTAACTTGTAACAGTACCATAATAATATTTCTGATATAATATATGATTCACTTAATAATTTATATTACCGTTTCTTTTATCAATTCCATGTTAAATCAGCGTTTTGGGTAAAATCGTTTCATTTATCATACGTGTTTAGACTTTTTGTTCTTGATATTATTACTTATATCCTGATTTAAATAATTCTAGAATGAATACCATGCTTTATATATAATATATATTCATCATATAAATATATGTGATAGATCGATAAATGGAATGAAAGACACTGATCATGGAGACGGTATGCCGTACGTACGCATGAATGTTGTTTTTGATTCCTTGTTGAATTGAATGGAATTAAGTAAATGAAACTTATATGTACATAAAACCAGTATCATTATTATGTCATATCATTCATGACTGTTTATTATATATACTTTATAATCATTCGTGAATGGTTATCATGGAGAATGAATCTCATCGCGTCTTGGAGACGGTAATCCATACGTACGCACGATCAACGATATCGTTCCCATTATTGTTGAATGGTATTGGAGTGGATTATATAATACATAAAAATTATTATCATGTAATAATAAACATATATATTTATTATTTACACTATTATATGCATCCAAGTAAGGAGGTGGGGGAAAACAGTTTACACCATGGCGTGGAGACGGTATTTCGTACACACGCACGCGCGGTGATTTTATATTTCGTAGGATGGATAGAAAGTGAAATTGGAATTTTTCATTTTTATAATAACATATATGTATATGATTTATAATTATGTTATTACTTTATAATGAAACAAATAAATAATAGGAAGTAGGAGAATAAATAAATTTGAATGAATCAGTAAATGATATTATCTCTTCTTTAACGCGCCTCTTCTAAACCTTCTCTTAGGGAACTAAAGTTGGTATTTGAAGAAGAACATGACCTCTTTAATGTTTATAGGGAAGTTTAGAAAAATAATGGGTAGGTTTTGTCAGAGAATTAAGGCTCAAAATTTTGTGAAGAGGAGTGGGAGGTGGTGCCCTTTTAAAAGAGAGTAGAGGGGCACTTTTTGATACCTCTGAAATATTAATTTATAATAAAACCAAACCCCACATTAAAACTTCCAAAATGACTCAAATTAGAATATGAGATAAAATAGGGTTGTAATCTCATCTTCCCATAAAATTTATACATGTTGGGAATTAATTTTAAACCTTATCAACTTGATTTATAATTAATCTATTTAATTTTATTTATGGTAATAATATTCTAAATTTTACATTGTTATAATTAATTTCTTATGTGTTGTTAATTTTCCATAATGTGATACTTTATGATATTTTTTAACATTTAAATTTCAATTTATAATTTTTAAATAATTTTTTTATTTTTTAAAAATGTAATAATTTGTTATTTTTATAAAATAACAATAACGTTATTTTTGTCACCATTCATTTATTTGAATTTTAAAAAAATCCACAGAGAGTATATATTCAAAAGAAAATATTTATTAGATTCATAACATGTCATACTTATCTACAAAATTCGTGGAGAACAATAAATAGTTCATATAATATTTATTTTAATATTTTTAAAACCATTTATTTAATATTTCAATTAATAGAATAATTTATACATCAATATTGTGTCACCATTAATGATAATTATATAATACCTAAATAATCTAAATAAACTCACATAATGTAGATAATTTTATTATATTTATTGAGAATATTTATGGTCAAATTTCTATGAATTTTATCACTAAATTATAATTAATACACTTATAAGATATAAGAGAGTGACATGTTGTTACTTTCTTTGGTTTTAATAATAATTACATCCTTTTCATGGTCAAAAGTCTAACAAATTAATCTATTACAACCCTTAGGTGATATGGGTCGACTTTTATTCATCCAATAGAATTTTTTCATGGGTTAAAGTAATTTTATAATATTGTTTTTACCCTTAATTGCTTGATTTTCCTTTAACTATGGTAAATAAACTTTTCAGTGGTTACTATTCATAATGCCTAAAAAATAAATATATCCAATTAAAAAAAATTGGACCTAATGATTCCAAATATGGAATCCATTTTTACAAATTCAAAACACAGAAGATGCAGAAATTAATTTAAAATTAATCTCGTTGTCAAAAAATGGGCCTTTGATTAAAACATTGTAAAAGATTGAACTGATTTTACCTATTAATTCAATGTTAAATTAATGATAATGACATAAATTATATTAAATAGTAAAAATATATTCTATTTATAATTTACAACCATTCAATATTATAATTTAACCATATAAATTATCTTGATGAAAAATTTTGTTTTTAATTAAATTTTTACATATTTTTACTATTCATCAAAATAAGAAAGTTAATAGAAAAATATTAAAAAATTATCCAAAGTTAATTTTTTTATCCTTACTGAAATAAATAAGTTTATTTCTTCAAATTGAACTTATAAATATTTCAAAAATAAGATTTAAAATGGGTGTGCCATCAAAAAATGACAAAACTGCATTAAAAAACACTTATTTAATTCAAAAAATTAATTTTGTTCTCATACCATGTTCTAGAATATTTGTAAGATGAATGATAATGTTAAAAATCAATATGTGGTTAATACTATTCATAATGTCAAGTTCATAATAATGTTATAAAAATATGTCATTTTTTTGTGGAACTCAGTATTGCGTACAACACACTCTATTGAGGAGGGTCGCTCTTACGTGCAACATAGGACAAGAATAGTGCTTGCATATACTACAAGCCAATACGGTGTTGAATATAGTGAAATATAATCTTTTTCTATCATACAACACAAGAACTCAATGAAATTAAAAATAATACTTCTCATAAAATCTTGGGGTGTTACAAACTTTCGAGGGTACTGCAACTAGAATTCCCCTGTCAGGTCATACATATTATGTATAGCCTACCCTATGTCTCTATTGATTAACTGCACAAATCATGAAAAGTTCACAAGGAACTACTCTCCAGCTACATCACTCAGAACTATATGATCCTATAGTTCTACAGTCGGAGTAAAATTTTCATCCATGTCTTCTTTTTGTCCTATCAAAAAACATCTTCATGGAGTAATGTCTCTTCAATTCCAAACAAATGTCTTAGGAAACATGATACATAATTTTCATATTTACAAAAGTGTGATTCACATAATACTATAGAATGTTTTTCTCGATACTCTAACACACGGTAAAAACCAAATCAGTATAACTACCATCAACCATCCCGCACCTAGATTTTGGATAACGTAGGTTAAAAACTTCCATTATTAAATTTTCTCATTAGACTCACATTTTATTTATTTTAAATTTTTAGAATAATTTATAATTATCAATTCTTTATTAGGAAAAAATTTACTGTAAATTACTAAAAAATGATAATCATTATAATTTAAATAACTAACCAAAAGACTGCTTTTTGTGCATGCCTAAAATTATGCATGTCACATAAAATCCTGAGTGCCTCGAATGATGCCTCCATAATCAAATTTTGTTCCATACTAGGCCGTGAGTAAAATATTAGGAAGCAATCACATCACACAACATGTGAGTCAGAAAAGGTTAAATCACATTCAAATGTAATAGAAATCATAAAAGGCAATAATCCGACCCTAGGTATTTGGGTTTTCACTAGCACATGGGTTAGATAATCCCATGCATGAGATATTGACCAACGCCAAAATAATCCTTGCCTCATGTATACCATTCCCAAATAATATAAAACTGAAAATAAAATAAAACCTCCTTACATTCCACTTTGTGACATACCATCCAGAGTGACCTTACTGATGCACCAACATGATTCGTTATGTGACCTCAAGTGCACCTCCCTGTATTCTATATGATTTTGAATGGAATTGAGGGTATAATATGTAACATGTGGAGACTATACCCTCTTTATCAAATAATCACAATAGAGAAAATCGATAAACAATATCCAAATGAAAAAAATAAAAAATAAGATAATATCAAAACCAATATAAGAGAAAACATCACATTATGAATCCATGATAGAAAAAAATTCCAAAACCAAAGTAGTAAATATGTCTTATCATTTATGTGCCAGGTGTCTAAAAAAAATCCAAAACAAAGACACACTAACAAATCCTTGGTGGGTAACAACATCATGTTAGGTTCCCCAATACATTATCCATCCCAAATCACATCTTATCTATCTAACATAAATCAATTTCCTTTATATTATCTTATAAACATAATTTCTATTCAAATACCAATCAAGAATCCCGAGTAGAGTGTGACTAAAACTTAGTAGGCCCCCACCAATGAAATCTAAAGAAATATCTTATCTATAACAATGTATGAATCTATAAAAAGAGTAAATATCAAATGATAAATTAAACATTTTTAACATTTAATATTCATTGATTAAACGTATAGGCTATCAAGTTCAAGGTGACATTCGAACCAATCATACCTACTTCATCTTGTTCCTAAGTCTAAATCATATGTAAGAGGCATATAAAAATCCATTCTATAATGGGATTTCATCATTGGTTTAATTTAAATATCACATTCATTCATTGGGGGCCTAGAGTAGTCATATGGCACCCTAAGGGTGTTTGGAGCAGTAGTCTTTGTCCCAAAACAGAGTAGTAACTAGTTATAATTCAATTTATATTTGGATGATTCATGGGGATTATAGGTAATTGATGGTGTGTTCTGTGATTTTTTTTATAAAATTATATGGGGTTTAATTTCTATACACATGGTTTCCTAGGAAGAGGTGCATGGTTTTCCAAACTATATGCCTTAACCAAGCACATCAAATTATGTGGTGCACAGTATCCCATAAGTGGTGCATGATCTGAAAATCCATGTGAAAAATGAGAACCCCCCCCACCCCATTGTATCTGGTTTTAAGTTTTTGGGAGGGTTTTAGCATAGTTTGGCAAAATAGTGATCCCCCTGTTATATATCCAAAAATGGATTCACAATTTCTTAGGGAAAACTGCACTGTTTTACATTACCATGCTCCAACCACGCACAACCCCATTGTCTTATAAATTTCCCCTAATTCACTTGAAAAAACCCAAAATAAAAAACCAGCCAAGGTATAATCAATACAAGGAAAAATATTACTTGAAATGGGCACAATGGATCTATATAAAGGACAGGGTCTTGTAGTCTGTTTCCTTCAGGGTGGTGATGAGATTCTATGGATTCGAATCATCTATTGGTTGTTATTTCAAGGAATATTTCTATAGATGGTTCTTATAGTTTATAACATTTCTATCAGGTAATTCCAAGCATGGAATGTATAATTAGTATATGGTTAGATACTCCCTTAATTATTTATGTTAAGGTCAATACATCCCTATTTAAATGGTTTTATCCTTTAACAGAGTCCACTAATGGAGTTATAGGTTTTTAAAAAATAATTTGTGTTCTACTTAAAAATATATAATGTTAATATATTCAATTCTTATTTATATTTAAAGTTTGTTAATTATACTTTCGAAATAATTTTTTTTGATATTCACTTTGGTTTTACCAATTGATTAGTTTCATGTGTTTTTACGTACTCTGATCTATGAGTTTATTGAAATCCTATAATTTATAGTAAACTAAAAACTCAATTGGGATAAAAAATTTTAGTTTTCATTGATACTAAAATTTTACCCCTCTAAAATAATTACATACCATTTTATTTGGGACAAAATTTGGTATCATATTTAGTATCTACCTTTGATTCTGGGTCTATTATTGTTTTTAAATTTTCTGTGAATTATTGAAATTCCATATATATTCTTCCTTATTCTAATCACATGGTAGTGAAAATTGTTTTTATATAGTATTTATTCCAATTATTACATTTGGAATCTTAATCATAGTCATCCACCGATATTTTATATTAGATATAATGAGTAATGGAATAATTTAATGAAATCATTATTATCAACATTTTCATAAATCATTTTATTATGATAAATAGAAATTTCCATATTCTCAAGAAATATATTTCAACTTTCACTCATGATAAGGGGGTGGAAAATTAAGAAAATTAAAATTATGGTAATCAATTAATTTTTTATATAAATAAAAATATTAATACTCAAATATCTTCATGTGTGGTGTCTATATTTATGTGGAATAAATTAGATAATACTCATAATTGAATTCCTAAGGTTTTTGAATCTAATATAGTGATATTTTGGGATAAAAATAAGGATTTTTATTTTATACCTAGTGATAATACAGTGAAGATGAATAATTGATTTATGATAGTTGTTAATAGGGTCCAATAGATTGGTGACAAGTGGGTGATGATTATCTAGTGGAGAAAATATTTTTTATACTTATGAAGGGGTCAGAATATATAATAATAATGATATATGAAAACAAAGCACCATGAAAATTGGAATATTTATGATAGTATTAGCACTATAATTCAATATAATAATCATCTAAAAAGAGATTTATAGAAATAAATAATAAAGAATGTCTTGAATTTTGATTATACTTCCAGTAATGTTACTTTTAGTGATGTCAATTATATAGGTAATATATTTATAACTTCTATGATGAAATTTAAACATCATTATTATTATAATAATTATAAATATAGTGGTAATAAACTAGATTCAACTTCTAAAAGGTTGAAAAAAATTTAATAATAACACCCATTGTTGTTTTAAAAATGATCAAATGGTTATGAATTAAAATAATGATACTTATAATATGATATGATATGGATGAAATAAAACAAGTCATATTAGGACTGATTGTTTTCTATTTTAGAATAAATAAAACAAAATAAAATAAATATTCTATAGTTAATTAAATAAATATATCATTAAGGATAAAGACACTTCAAGCCCAAATAGTGCATATACAACATCCGATAGTTCTTCCACAGAGAGTGATGGTAGACACAATTATATTTTACTTTATATAAATATTCATAAGATTCATAAGTTTTAGATTCACAAGGTAATTACTAAATACCAATATATTTTAACCTTGATTTCTAATTTTCTTGTTTCATAGAATAATAAATCAATTTTAGCAACATCTGAAGATGAATGTCTATTTTCATCCTTTGATGAAAAAATAATATAACGAATGATTGGGAATAGTATAATATATTTAAAGGAATGATGGGATATTTAACTATAATTAAAAATAAAAAATAATAACTTTATAAATTATTTTGATTGCTCAAATACATGTATTTCTACATCTAATATGATAATTTGAAAATATATTTCTATGATTCCCAATCTTTCAACAGAATTAGATACTAAACACAATTCTAGTTCAACATCTGATGGTGAAAATTTGGTTGTTAAGCTAAACTCTAAAGTATGTGGATTAGAAATATAATGATCTAATTTTAATTCTATTAAGTGAAATATTAATAACATTTATAAATATTTTCAACCATCTAGATCATCTTCTATAATAGGTTTTACCTCTAGAAAATCACATTTTTAGTAAAATTACATTATTATTAAATGTGTGCCTTTTGTCCCAAATTTCAAAGTGGAGGTCACTGGAAAAGATAATTTTCCTTAAATATATTTTATTATATTATATTTAATAAATATTTAATTTTTAAATTTCTTTTATTTATAATAAATAGAAGATTTATACATATATGGGTATTTAAAGTTTAATTTGTTAGCATAACAATGTTGAGTAAGTGTTGTTTTCAACAATACATGACTTTGTTATAAATAAGGGGGATATTATTGAGAACAATACTCTCTTTATTTATGATGATTTTGATGCTCACAAAATACACTTAATTGTTTTCTAATGATTTTACATTAAGTATATTTTAGTAATTATATATTTTATATATTATTAATTCTGGAAGAGTATTCATGTATTTAAACAGTGTGAAACAAGTGTTAATGAGTTCTGAAATCAATTTAGCGTGTTTTAAAAACATTGTTCATACCCTTCACGGAGAAGCATAGCATAGGGATATAATGAGGTGTATACTCTAAAGAGTTATTAGAAAAGTATGTTTAATAAACCATACGTTATCGAAAATGTATGGACGAGGAACCCTAGGTTAGGAACGAACCCTACATTTGGGATATTGAAAGGTATGGGAGAAGAACTATGCGTAAGTTTTAAACGTTATGTTTTTTCTCAAAAGTATGGTTCATCAACCATATTTTTGTGAACAACCATACATTTCATCAAAGTTATGGATCATGTACCTTACATTTGGAAGCTTATAAAAGCATGGATAATTTATCATTCTTTAGAATGTTGAAATGAAATGTAAGGATGTTCAACCTTATTTTTATATTCAACCTTGCATTTGAAGGATGCGTCATCAACCTTATGTTTGTGATCTACCATACATTCAAAAGATACATGCTATAAAGGTCAACCTTATCTTTGGCATCGGAAAATTAAAGACGATATTATTATGCAATAGTCTACAAGCAGATTATTGGGCTGATTTTAAGTCGCATTAAAAGCTGTTTTTAAAACGTGTCTTTAACATATTCAAATCTTTTTTATCTACAATTCAATGGATCAATTTAAAATAAGATTTTCATTCCAAATTTCAAGGGGAGTTATGAATGATTGGTTAATTAAAATGTTTGGATAATGTGGGTCATAAAGCAAATTTTTTGGATAAATAATTTCAGAAGAAGTGATTGTCATTGTTATATATATTTTAAAAATATAGATGTGATATATACAGAGATTATATATACAAGAACTACTGAACAAAAATAATGAATATACAAAGAAAAAACAAAGACTATCAAGATCTATGGATCTGCTTATTATGAAGAGCGACAAAACTATTTTTATTGAAGAAGAAGAAACATGGAAGAAGATTCAATAATAAGATATCAAAGATCTATTGTGAATCTACTGCTGAAGATGAAAATTATATTTCTATATCTAATTCAACTGGATCGACTCATAATGAATCTTACTTGAGGATAATTATTTCTGAAGATGAAAATCCATATACTGTCAGTTGAATTCTATTTAAATTTTGAAGAACAACTAGGAAACAATTTTCAATGATCAAATACTCTTTTATCTTAAGTTCTTGGCTTCTCATACTAAGATTTGTATTAGGTTCTGTTTTTTGAACCATAAGGCTCTGTTTTTTCCTTAGATTGTAAAAGTTTCAACATCCTGTACTCATTTGTGGAACGGTCTGTTGATAAGAGGACCAGATAGTGAAAATCACTAAGCTCATGGAGTAGATCAATTGTAGAGTGGACTAGGGGCCTTCTATTCCCTGAACCACTATACTTCGTGTGTCCTGCACTATTCATTTTTTGTTGCTAAATTCTTTTATATAAAGGTAAAAGGACAGATCATTATTATGAATTGAAATTGAAAAATACACAATTTACCACCCCTGCCCCCTCTTGTATATATTTGGTATAACCCGATCCAACAATTGGTATAACACGAAGAACATTTTGATAAGACTTAACAAGATGAAAGTGATTATACATAGAGCATGATGATGGATATAGGAGAGGGAATGACTATGGTCAGAGAACCATAATTCAATGGAGAAAATTATCGATGCTATAAGTTTCGAATGATAATTTATCTGAAAAACCCTGGATACAGATATTATTCTAAGATTCATGAATCAATATGAAATTCCTTAAAAACATGAGACATGGAGTGTAGCCACTGAAGGCGAATATGTATGAACTCAAAGGCAATGAATGTAATCATGTGTTTTCTATGACCTTATGAATTCAACAAAGTATCTCAAAGTCCGATAGCATATGAGATGCAGCAAACTATTGCTGTTTCTTATGAAAGAAATGACAATGTCAGGGAAATGAGATATGTTACTACTAAGCCTAAATTTGGTACATTCAAATTTTTCAAAGGTGAAAGCATTACTCAAATATATGAAAGATTGAAAAAAAATCAACAATATAAATGCTTTGGTAATCCAGATCAAACAAGCTTGTCAAGATTTTAAAGTACTGAGAGTACTACCTTTTAAATGGAATGGAATCTCTACTGCAATTAGACAATCAACACTTATCAAAGACTTAATGATGAGGGAGATGATTGGAACACCTATAATGTATGAATCCGAAATTCAAGATAAATCAAATGAGCATAAGGTTATGATCAAGAGAGAAGACACTTCCTTCAAATTATCATCTCAATGTAAAATAAAAAATTTAAAGAAAAAAATAATTCAATTTGAAATCAAAAAGTTCTGATTCATCAAATTCTGATGTAGAACTGAATCAGGTAGCTTGAGAGATTAGTAAATTCTATAGAAAGAATAAAGGCTTCGAAAAAACCTTCAAAATGATGAAAATAAAGTCATGTGTTATGAGTGCAAGAAAATGGGGCACATAATACCTAACTGTCCTCAATTAAAGGAATACAGGATGAAGAAGTTCTTCAAAAAGAATGATTATGAGAAAAAAGATAAGAAATCAAGGAAAGATACTTGGAGTGTGTCTGAAGACTCTATCATCCCTTCAAAATCAGACTCAGAAAAGGAAGAAGTAAATATAAAATCCAACATCTGCTTTATATCCAAAATAGATGAGGTACAATCATACTATTCTACGGATTCTATTGAAGACTCTAGTTCTGAAATAAGAAATTCTAATGAAAAACTTGCAACCTACTGCATCATGCTTGAGGAAAAATATGATTATCTTTTTAAGAAACATAAGTCTTAAAGAACATTCACAAGGATGTTTCATGTTAAATAGATACAATACTGAATCAACATAATGATTTAACTGAATAAGTATATTTAATTTACACTAACTATAAAGATTATGAATCGAAGGTAAAAACACTACAAAATAAAGTAGAAACATATAAACGTGCAGATTTTATTTTTATAAAAGGAGAAAATACACCAAATGATGTTCTTGTAATGAATGTGATTAAAAAGGGAAGATATGGAATAGGAAGTAAACATGAAAAGCCTAAACTATTCAAAAATTATTTTATCCCAATTACTAGAAAGGTAAGATGTAACTATTTTGGTGAAAAAGGTCATCTATCCATGAATTGTTAAATAATAAGTGGAATAAATAAAGCCTTTGTCTCAAACAATTTATATGATTCTGTTGATTTTAGAAAAGCAAAGAAAGTCTAGATTCCCAGATCTTTGCTAGCTAACACAACTGGACCCGATAGAATATGTGTACCAAAAAAATCTGTTTAAATGAATTTGCAGGAAGTAGGTCATAGGAGGAAAAAGGCTATATGGTATATGGACCGTGGCTGCTCCTGGCATATGAGTAGAAACACATTAAATTTTAGAACACTAACTCAAAATGATAGTGGACTAGTCACTTTTGGTGACAATGCCAAAGGCAAGAAAATTGGCAATGGAACAGTTGGAGAACCAGAAGTTGTCTCAATCAGTAAAGTAATTTATGTACAAGGATTGAAACACAATCTAATAAGTATTTCTCTACTCTATGATGATGTTTATGCAGTTGATTTCTCTAACAAATAATATTTATTTTCAAAAATAAATTTCTTAAATTTCAAGTGCCTAGAATTGATAATGTGTATACCCTGGACTTAAATTCCTTGTGTAAACAACAAGTAAACTGAATAACAGCTATGATAAATTAATCCCAGACCAGGCATGGAAGACTTTGGACATTACAATATATATTCTTTACATAATTTATCCAAGAAGAAAATTAGTTTCATTTTTTCCTAGTCTCAAGTTTTAAAGTGATAATTTTTTTGATTCATGACAACTTGGAAACAAACACAAATCTTCCTTCAAATATGTAAACAAAATTGCTACATCTAAACCTCTAGAACTTATCAATTTGTATTTGTTTGTCCTTTCAAGAGTATCATGCATGGATGTTAAATTATATGGATATGTTTTGGTTGATGATTATTCTAGATTTACATTGATTTTATTTTTAAATTTTAAAAAAGAAGCTTTTAAATTATTTTAATGTTTTTTTAAGTTGTTCAAAATGAAAAATGTTTTAAAATAATTTCATTAAGAAGTGATCATGGTGGAGAATTTGAGAATCTAGAATTCAATTCCTTTTTATCAAATATGGGTATTAAAAACACCTTCTCTACACCAATAACACAACAACAAAATGGAATTTTTGAAAGAAGAAATAGGACTATTCAAGAAGTGTCTAGGACTATGGTAAATTAATATAGTCTTCCTACCTATTTTTGGGAAGAAGCTGTAAATACACCCTGCTATATAACTAATAGAGTTTAAATTAGACCAATTTTGAATAATACACCCTATGAACTTTGGAATAACATAAAAGCTAATGTAAATTACATCAAACTTTTTGGATTCAAGGTTTACACCTTAAACACCAAGGAAAATCTTGGTATGTTTGATCCAAAATCTAATGAAGTTATTTTCTTATGATATTCTTCTACTTCCAAAGATTATATAGTTTTTAATAAAAATTCAAGTATTGTTGAAGAATCAGTTCATGTGAAATCTGATGAATCTGATCCCTTCGAGAAAAGGATAGATCAAATTGATGAATCCGACTATAATAATAACATGAGACGTGAGAACTTGAAAGATGATTTTGAAAAAGATATAAATAAAATTTAGTCCAGTCCATAAGAACATGAAACTTAAGAACCTATATGTGTACTATCTAGACCGTTAAGGGCCCTAAATAATCACCACTTAGAAACTATAATATGAGACTTAGAAACGAGAATAAAAATTAGATGGAACATAGGAAATCTTGTTGAGTTTTCTACCTTTCTATCCTAATTAAAACCCAAGTCCATAGAAGATGCTTTATATGATGAAAGTCGGATGATAGCAATGAAAGAAGAACTAATCAAGTTCAATAAAAATAAAGTCTAGAAATTAGTTGAAAGACCACAGAATTATCCAGTTATAGGAATGAAATGGGTCTTTTGAAATATACAATATGATCAATGAATAATAACTTGAAATAAAGCAAGAATAATAGCTAAAGGATATAATAAATAAGAAGGTATAGATTATGATGAGACATTTGCACCTGTAGCTAGATTAAATGCCATTAGAATCCCTTTAGCATATTCATCTCATATAAACATTAAATTATTATATATGGATGTTAAGTCTGCATTTTTAAATGGTAATTTAATGGAGGAAGATTATGTTGAGAAACATCCTGGTTTTGAAAATTTACAAAAACCAGATTTTGTTTTTAAACTTATGAACGCTCTTTATTGCCTTAAACAAGAACCTAGAGCTTTGTATGAAATATTAATCTCTTTTATTTTGAAAAATTATTTTACTATTGGAATGGAAGATCCAACACTATTTAGGAAAACTATAAATTCTAATATTTTATTGGTTCAAATTTATGTTGATGATGTAATTTTTGGATCAACAAATAAATCTCTTTGTCATGAGTTTTCAAATCTAATGCAAAAAAAAGTTGAAATGAGTATGATGGGAGATTTAAATGTCTTTTTAATACTACACATTTTTCAAAAAGATTTTTTAAATGTTTTAAATCAAAGAAAATACATTACTGATTTACTAAATAAATTTGGATTTGAAAGCATCAAGACATATACAACTCCTATGTGTACTAATATAAAACTTGATTTGGATGAAACTGGAAAATCAGTTGACAAAAATTTATAGAGTGGTTTGATTGATAGTTTATTATATCTTACTGATGGCAGAGCAGATATAATGTATTCAGTAAGTCTTTGTGCAAGATTTCAATCCAAACCTAAAGAATCCCATTTAACTTCTATTAAAATGTTTTTCAGATATTGTAAAGGAACTGTTTTTCAATCAATTCATTATCCCAAAACCACTGATTTTTATTTAATTTTATATTTAGAAGCATACATTGAATATTGTAGATTATATAGAAAATTCACATTAAGAACATGTCACTTTTTTGTAAAATCATTAGTTTCATGGTCAAGTAAGAAACAACACTTAGTTTCCCTATCAATAGTGAGGCAGAATATGTATTTTCTAGGAGTTTTTGTGCACATGTTTTGTGGATGAAAAACACTCTTATGGATTTTGGACTGTGTTTTAATAGTGTTCCTATTTTATGTGATAATACTAGTGTTATAAATATTTTAAAAAATCTTACTAATCATTCTAAGACTAGGCATATTGATATCAGACCCCATTTTCTAAGAGACCATGTTCTAAAAAGGGATATATTCCTAGAATTTGTAAGTACTGAAATTCAATTAGATGATATTTTTACTAAAATTCTACCCACAGAAAGGTTTGATTTTATTAAGGGGAAGAAATTTTTATTTAATTTTAAATAAAGCATTATTTTATTCAATTGATTATGCAATTTAAATTTATACTATTTAAAATACCTTAGTTATTTTTTTTTCAAATAAAATATTCTATTTTATTTGATATGTTTTTAAATTCATACAATTTTAGTTGTTTTTCAAATTTATGTAATGATTATTGATGACACGGGAATCAAGGCTGTCGAAAACCTTTTGAATTCTGAAACGTTTCATTTCTACCAAAAACCATTTTGCACCTGTGAAAAATTACTACTCATTTTCAATCCGAATATAAACCTTTGAACCCCTACTCCCTTTTCAAACCTTCAATGATTCACAACAAAAATGACCAACACCAAAAGAACCGATGAGGCTGAGACCAGCACTGCTAAAAGTCAAGGCTCAACAAGAAGGAAAATTTTTCAAGGAAAGGTAATAGATATAAAATGGTTATATCAGAAGAACCTGTTGTTGAACCAAGCTCCTGCTTTTTAAAACCTTGAACAGATGTTTAATAGAGATCATGTGGAGTTTCTATATGAGTTATAACTTCATAATTTCTTTATGTCAGTATAGTTTAGTCAGGGAACTAATGTGTAACACCCCAAGCTTCCACGGTACGTTTCCCTTCGAATAATGCGATAGCGTGTGTTGTACGCAACCTCGAGTTCTAACACACACCACAACTAATTAAACTAGCCGTTGTGAATAGTAATACCTACTTTTTGAAATCATATATATTTTATATTTCAAAATGGTATTCATTTTTGGATTCGGAATAATGAAATTATCCTAGGGTGAAATTTTGCTACTTTTCGGATAACTTTTATATTTTGATGAATATTGAAAATTACTAAATTTTAATTAAAAACAACTTTTTTAATAAAAATAATTAATATTGATAAATTATGAATTTGAGTGGTTTTAAAGTATATTTAGAAAATATTTTTACCATTTAATATAATGTTTGTCATTGGACATAATTTTACAATTAAACCGAACATAAACAAGTGTCAATCTTTTGATAGTTATTATCTCTTAAAAACACGCTTTTTGTTTTGACAGCGGGAATTAATTTTAAATTAATTTCTGCCACTTCGGTGTTTTGAATTTAGGAAAATAGATTCCATATTTGGAATCAGGATGTTCAAATTGTGTAAATAGGTAACTTTTATTTTTAGACATTTTGAATAATTACTGCGGTAAATATTTTATTTACCATGGTTAAGGGTAAATCCGGTAAATGAGGGTTATAAAATAATATTATAATAATACTAAATTACCCTAAAACGTGTCGTAACCCTATTGGTTGATACATGGTCGACCATGGGCATCTTTGGGTCTATTTTGGGACCCCATGGATCCACTTGTAAGTGATAATGACACTTTATTTTAATTAAGTTAAAATGAATACAAAAATGACACAAGCATATATCTTTTAGAAAAACAATTGTTACATAGGGTTATATATGTTGGATTTTAGATTATAAATATTCATTAATAAGATAAAACTATTTCCTACATAATGATATTTTATTTAAAATTTTTAGACATTAAATAATTTATTTTATTTATGACACAATGATGATGCAGTAATTACTATAATAGTGAAAAATTAAAATAATTGATATTATAAATACCCAAATAAATATAATATGAAACTTTTAATGAATTAAACTAATTTTCTAGGATAATATTATATATTAGGATTGATTTAATTGACTTTGTTCGAAGTAATCAGTCTTTTATGAGTTTCACAAAAATCAACTATTGAATAGTGTCAAAATTGACATAAAAGAGTTCTTAAAACAAATATTATATTATTAATTGATATTAAAATCCTAAAAATCTATGGTTCGGCCAAGAGACTTATATCATGATAGTTTCATCATTAATGGACCACTTGGGGTTCGCTTGGATGTATATAGTAAGTTTATTAACCATATTATATAAAAATACAAAGAGATATTGTAAAAGTGAAACTAATTAACTTAGAGTTAATACTTAAACATAAGGTTAATATAAGTACCCAAACCAGTCTAAATTCTATTGGTTGAGTGGTTTGAGACCTATCCCAACATTAACCTTTGAATAATCAACTTTGGAGCCATTAGAAACCGAATATGAATTTATTATAAATTAATATTTCTAGCTTTTCCAAAGGTGCCCCTCACCCCTCTTATAAAATGGCACTCCTCCTTCTCATTTCTTCACACCTTCAAAGCCTTTTGGTTCGGCAAACCTCTGCCCAAATACTCTCCCAACATCCCTCACTACAACCTAGAGGCCTTAGTTTGATCAGAAAGCCAACCTAAGGAGCCCTTTTGATCAAATCAAAAGGAAGAACCCGAAGAAGAGGTAATGTTTTCACCACCCCTTTTCAAGTTCCTTTCTTCTTCCACTTCTTCTTTATTTGTTCTTGCCATTCTAAAATAATAACTCCAGTATCTCACATATACTGTGATGTTATTATAAATATGGTACAACCATATTCAGTATTCTATCCACCCTTTGAATAACATGTCACCATACGTGTGTACGTACGGCTTACCGTCTCCACGTCGTGGTGTAATTGTTATTCAATATAATATTATTTGGATGGGTATAATAAGGATGTTTAACTCAGGTAAATAATAAATATAACATGCTACTGATTCTGTATATATGATATACCATCCATTTATATATTATTTTAATATCAAAAGAATGATATTGTCGCTCGTGCGTACGTACGGACTACCGTCTCCACGAACGCGATGAGATTCATTCTCCATCGTATCCATTCAAGTATAATTATAATTTGATGATTTAAAAATGATGTTTAAGGACTTGATATAATTCTGGATATGAATAAGATACAACAAACATGGCTTATGTAACAAAACATATAAAAGAAAATGAGTAAGTTAACACCCGAAACGACGATAATTCTAAGATATTATTAACAAATCAATGTTAAAAGATCATATATGATATCATATTAATATATATGATTCTTGTATAATTTAATAACAATTATTTCACCATTATACATGAGGTTAACCTACCCCATCCAAGGAAAAGTACAAGGTAAGGGTTATTTCACAATCTCTTCATTATCCGAGGTTGTTTATACGTAATAATCTACTGGGTTCTATTTATCATCCACATCCATGTTTCTTAAAAATATATTTCAAAACATTTTTACAATTTACTAGAATATGATTTAAATTCATTTATACCCTTTTTGACTTTTATAAGGGGTTTATAAAGGAATCTTTCGGTTGTTTTCAAAACAAGGTCCTTTTTAACCTTTTCAACAGAATTAAGGTAAGAATGTTTTTTTTAACTTATACGGCGGGTGCGGCTATTTTCCGCCGTTATAAAATCTTCAAAGCTTCCCTTACAAGCTTATAAAAATATTTTCAAAGAAAATGTTTTATTTTATATAGATCGTAAATGATTTCAAAATAGAAGGAGATATTTCTTTAAAAAGAATTTTGATTTCATCTATGTCAGCATCCTTTGATGGATTTTAAGATTATTTGAAGTTGATTTATTATGATACAAAACTTCTATATTGTATTGAAGGTTTTGTGATATGTTTGACTGTGGATGTGCTATTTTTATACCATTCATAGTTTATGGTGAAGGTATTGACATTTTGTATGCTAGTTTTAATACGAATGTTTATGTTATGTTTAAACCTTTTCATATGGGAATGCATTGGACTTAATATGTGATGGGTGGAGCCCGCTATAGCTCCTCAATGCATCGGTAGGTCTCATGAGACAAAATCGTGTCTTGACACAAGGCCTTGACAAAATCTTATTTGTAGTCTTGGCACGAGGCCTTGACTATGTGGTTATGATAGTCTGGCATTATGCATTCCATCATTATGAAAGTGGTTATTGATTTTTCATGTGATTATTCGATTAGTAGAATAACCATGTGAATATGTAAATGGAATTATTTAATTTTATTTATGCCATACTATGTTAAATGTTCAAGTTTAAAGGATTTTGTTTTAGTTATACATTGCCTTAAATGTTTATTCTTATTTATGAAAGTTTCCGCTATATTGTTATCCTTACTGGGCATTTGAGCTCACCCCTTTTCTATGTTTTATTCTGCCCAGGAAGTGAAGAAGTAAATTATGAATGACCTGCAGGGATGTTATGTGGGTATATGAGTGTGGATTATGGAGACATTATGTTGTTGTAGTAGTTTTTCATCTTATGATGTAATGTAAAACTTATGAATATATCTAGTGTTTCCAAGGCTACTAAACCAAGAGGTCTTTCGAGATTTGATCTTTCTTGTGATCATGCAAATGTTATGTAATAATGCACCGACTCTGGGTAACTAGGGTCGGGGCGTTACAGTTGGTATCAGAGGAAGTTTAGTACAAACCTTGGAAGCTAGAATTAGATAAACTCTGATTAGAGCACGTAGACCTAAGATGAACTTTGAGGATTAGTATAGAAGAACTTCCTAGAATTTTGGTATTGTAGAGATTTTGTGAGTTTTCTGAGCAATACATCCCTGTCTGGATACGAGCAGGTAGAGGCGGCTCTGGCACAGATGTACCTAGGGGTAAAACCTGAAAACACCGCTTTGAGCTAGACTCGAACGGGAACTGGTGCACGACAACGGGCCTTGCTGCACTCTTGGTTACGCCACTCCCGGGGGATATGCTTAGGATAACTCTCATTTTCTTTACAAATCATTATGAAGGGTTTATGAGTATATACTTCCTCGAAGAAAACATTTTTATGATTATGGATTATATCCATAAATAGTTCAACTTATGTTAAGTGTTTTATAAGTATGGGATTACGTATTTTGATTCATAAACTGATCTAGTTTATGCCATTGTTTAGAAATGGTGCCTAGTGGAAGAAATGGAAACCATATCAATGCACACACTCCATGTAGGGATTTCCCTCCTGCTCAAGATAATTATAGTGGGGCTGGTGATGCAACTGGTGCTGATCAGCTAATCACCATACTGGGACAACTTACTCTTGTTATGAATAGTAACCTTACCCGTATAGAGCACCCTGATCCGCAGCGTGGAGGATCAATGTTAGATCGATTCATGAGGCAACAACCACCAATGTTCAATGGGAGTACAAATCCCTTAGTAGCTGAGCAATGGATATTTTCCCTAGAGAAAATATTTCAGGCTTTGGGGAGAAGTGAAAGGGAAAAAGTTATCAGGGCAGTTTACCGCCTCACTGGAGATGCTGATCAATGGTGGTCATTGATTCAAAACATGAAGGAAGATGATGAAGTATCAAATATGGAGTGGAGGGAGTTCAAAGATCTGTTTTTAGAAAAATACTTTCCTCGCGACCATCGAGAAGATATGGAAAGGCAATTTCTGAGTCTGAGACAAAAGGAGGATGAAATGTCACAAAGTATGAGGCTAACTTTACAAGGTTAGCAAGGTATGCTGGTGATTATATACGTAACCAAAGAATTAAGATTGATCATTTCTTTGATGGGTTAAAACCATTTCTTCGTCGAGCATTAGTCTCACAATCCTTTTCGTCATACGAAGACATTGTCTCATGTGCTATCAAGACCGAAAAGGAATTCTCTAAGTCTTATGACATTAAAGCAAAGCAAGAGAAGAAGAGACCTGCTGATCAATCTGGGAATGGAAATAAGGGGAAGAAGGGAATGGTTGAATATCTATCTTGTGGTTAATGCGGGAAGAAACATCCTGGTACTTGCTTGAAGGGAATGGGAGTCTGTTACAAGTGTGGTGAAAAAGGCCACCAAGCTCGTGATTGCAAGGGGAAGAAGGAAGCTACCAACATTCAGTGCTACAATTGCAGGGAGATGGGACATTATGCAAATGCATGTCCTAAGCGTCAGGAGAACATACCTCAGAAAAGGCCAAGGGATCAAGTCCAGGCTTATGGTATCACTACTGCTGAGGTAAAAGCTCCGAAAGACGTGGTGGCAGGTAATTTAATGGTTTCCTCAAGTTTAGAAAATGCATTATTTGATTCTGGATCATCGCATTGTTTCATATCTTCCCAGTTTGATAAGAAAATTAGATATTTCCAATTTGATTTAATAAGGGAGTTGTCAGTTAAAAATCCTAAGGGAAGTATCATTGCAACAAAGTTTTGTGAATCAGTCCCCATTAGAGCACATAAATTTTCATTATCTGCTGATCTCATCGTCATACCTATGATTGAGTTTGATATAATCCTCGGTATGGACTGGCTTTCGGACTATGATGCGAAGATTTATTGTAAGAAAAAAGAGGTAATGATTCTTGATGATAATGATAAGGAACACCTTATTTTTAGAGCAGAATCGTCACCACTTAATTCTTATTTAGATCCACCCCCAGTATCTCAACTTAATTCAATTATTGGGGAGGAAGAGAATGAAATAAGTTTCGGTGAGGAATGGAATGTTCAAATAGAGGATGTACCTGTTGTGAAAGAATTTGTAGATGTATTTCCGGAAGATTTACCTGGACATCCTCCAGAACGAGAAGTTGAGTTTTCTATTGATTTGATTCCTGGATCAAGGCCTATATCGAAGACCACTTATAGAATGGCCACTGTAGAATTAGTCGAACTAAAGAAAAAACTAGAGGAATTTAGTAATAAGGGATTTATTCGCCCTAGTGTTTCTCCATGGGAAGCCCCTGTTCTTTTTGTTAAAAAGAAAGATGGATCTATGAGGTTATGTATCGACTACATGGAGATCAATGCTATAACGATAAAGAACAAGTATCCCCTACCTCGTATTGATGATTTATTTGACCAACTGCATGGAGCTCAATACTTTTCAAAGATTTACCTTCGATCTGGATACCATCAGTTGTGTGTGAAGAAGGAAGACATTCCGAAGACAGCATTTCGAACCAGGTACGGGCATTACAAGTTTACCGTAATGCCGTTTGGATTGACTAATGCACCATCTGTATTCATGGATCTGATGAATAGAGTTTTCAAGGAGTATCTCGATGAATTTTTTGTGGTATTTATTGATTATATATTGGTATACTCCAAAACCTACGAAGATCATGAAATTCACTTGCGCATTATCTTGAAGACTCTGAGGAGGCATGAATTATATGGGATGTTTAGCAAGTGTGAATTCTGGCATTAGGAGATTTCTTTTCTTGGCCATATTGTGTCTAAAGATGGAATCTATGTTGATCCTTCTAAGACCAAGGCAATCCAAGAATGGCCAGCACCTACGAGTATAACTGAGGTACGTAGTTTTATTGGTTTGGCAGGTTATTATCGACGTTTCGTCCAGAATTTTGCCCGATTGGCTAACCCATTAACGAAGCTCACACGTAAAGGGGTTAAATTTGTTTGGACAAAATAGTGTGAAGAATGTTTTGAAGAACTGAAGAAAAGATTAGTCAATTCTCCTATATTGACTCTACCATCGGGGAATGATGGGTTCGTTATTTATAGTGATGCATCGAACAAAGGACTTGGTTGTGTCCTTATGAAGAATGATAGAGTTATTGCCTATGCATCACGATAGTTGAAAATTCATGAACAAAACTATCCTACTCATGATCTTGAGTTAGCAGCTGTGATCTTTGCTTTGAATATATGGAGACACTACCTCTATGGTGAAAAATGTGAGATTTATACTGATCACAAGAGTTTGAAGTATATTTTCTCACAAAAAGAACTCAACATGAGGAAAAGGGGATGGCTTGAATTACTCAAGGATTATTATTGCACGATACACTACCACTCGGGGAAGGCAAACAAGGTGGCAGATGCTTTGAGTAGAAAAGACCATGGAGTCTTGAACAATATGAGAATTGAAAGGGATCCAATCTTCATGGATCTAGTGAAGATGGACATGGGAATAACCAGGGAAGGTGAAACATCAATGCTTTTTCAAATGGTTGCCAAACCATCTTTACTAGAAAGGATTAAGAGTTCTCAGACCGATGATGAAAAATTTCAGAAGAATATTAAAGCTGTGAATGATGGGAGATTGAGAGACATTGTGTATGAAGATGGAATTTTGAAATTTGGGAAGAGACTTTGTGTTCCCAATATACCTGATCTAAAAAGGGAATTACTGGATGATGCTCATAGTTCCAATTTCTCTATACACCCTGGGAGCACCAAAATGTATAGAGATTTGAAGGAACATTTTTGGTGGGACAACATGAAGAGGGAGATTGCTGATTTTGTGTCAAGATGTATGGTTTGTCAACAAGTGAAAGCTGGAAGGCAACAGCCTGGAGGAGTCATTCAACCTCTTCCCATACCGGAGTGGAAATGGGACAATATTAGGATGAACTTTGTCATGGGGATACCAAAGACTCCTAGAAGGAATGATGCAATATGGGTGATTGTTGATCGTCTTACCAAGTCAGCACATTTTCTTGCTATAAGAGAAGATCTACCCCTGGAACGTCTAGCAAGACTATATATTAATGAAGTTGTGAGACTTCATGGAGTATCCTTATCAATTGTTTCTGATCGTGATCCCCATTTTACTTCAAGATTCTAGAAAAGTCTTCAGAAATCCCTGGATACAGAACTTCATTTGAGCACTGCATACCACCCTCAGACAGACGGACAATCAGAACAGACTATTCAAACCTTAGAAGACATGTTGAGATCTTGCTCACTTGACCTTCAGGGTATGAGGGATCAATATTTACCTCTGGTAGAATTTTCCTATAACAATAGCTTCCATTCGAGTATTCAGATGGCACCATATGAAGCGTTATACGGAAAGAGATGTCGTACACCAACCTGTTGGGATGACGTTGGTGAAAGAAAACTTGTAGGCCCAGAACTGGTGGAGGAAACGGTGGAAAAGGTGAAAATAATCCAAAATCACATCAAAGCAGCTCAAAGTAGGCAGAAGAGCTATGCCTATAATCGAAGGAAGGATTTGGAATTTCAAGTCGGTGATCATGTTTTTCTGAAGGTATCTCCGTGGAAGGGAGTCATACGTTTTGGTAAGAAAGGTAAATTGAGTCCCAGGTACATCGGACCTTTCGAAATTCTAGAACGAATTGGGGTTGTAGCTTACCGATTGGCAATGCCGCCAAGTCTCTCCAAAGTTCACGATGTGTTCCACGTATCTCTGTTGAGGACATACATGCCTGACCCAACGCATGTACTCACCTATGAGGAATTAGAACTGGAACCCGATCTGTCTTATTGCGAAGAGCCCGTCAAGATTCTTGATACGAGAGAACAAGTGCTGAGAAACCGGACGACGCGTCTGGTAAAAGTTCTGTAGAGAAACCATAAGATGGAAGAGACAACGTGGGAACCCGAGGAACTTATGATGAAGAACCACCCGAGCCTTTTTATGCAGTAATACCCTAGAAATTGTGAGGACGCAATTATTTGAAGTAGGGGAGAATGTAACACCCCAAGCTTCCACGGTACGTTTCCCTTCGAATAATTCGATAGCGTGTGTTGTACGCAACCTCGAGTTCTAACACACACCACAACTAATTAAATTAGCCGCTGTGAATAGTAACACCTACTTTTTGAAATCATATATATTTTATATTTCAAAATAGAATTCATTTTTGGATTCGGAATATTGAAATTATCCTAGGGTAAAATTTTGGTACTTTTCGGATAACTTTTATATTTTGATGAATAGTGAAAATTACTAAATTTTAATTAAAAACAACTTTTTTAATCAAAATAATTAATATTGATAAATTATTAATTTGAGTGGTTTTAAAGTATATTTAGAATACATTTTTACCATTTAATATAATTTTTGTCATTGTACATAATTTTACAATTAAACCGAACATAAACAAGTGACAATCTTTTGACAGTTATTATCTCTTAAAAACACGCTTTTTGTTTTGACAGCGGGAATTAATTTTAAATTAATTTATGCCACTTCTGTGTTTTGAATTTAGGAAAATGGATTCCATATTTGGAATCAGGATGTTCAAATTGTGTAAATAGGTAACTTTTATTTTTAGACATTTTGAATAATTACTGCGGTAAATATTTTATTTATCATGGTTAAGGGTAAATCCGGTAAATAAGGGTTAAAAAATAATATTATAATAATACTAAATTACCCTAAAACGTGTCTTAACCCTATTGGTTGATACATGGTCTACCATGGGCATTTTTGGGTCTATTTTGGGACCCCATGGATCCACTTGTAAGTGATAATGACACTTTATTTTAATTAAGTTAAAATGAATACAAAAATGACACAAGCATATATCTTTTAGAAAAACAATTGTTACATAGGGTTATATATGTTTTATTTTAGATTATAAATATTAATTAGAAAGATAAAAAGATTTCCTACATAATGATATTTTATTTATAATTGTTAGACATTAAATAATTTATTTTATTTATGACACAATGATGATGCAGTAATTACTATAATAGTGAAAAATTAAAATAATTGATATTATAAATACCCAAATAAATATAATATGAAACTTTTAATGAATTAAACTAATTTTCTAAGAGACTATGATATATTAGGATTTATTTAATTGACTTTGTTCGAAGTAATCAATCTGTTATGAGTTTCAAAAAAATCAACTATTGAATAGTGTCAAAATTGACATAAAAGAGTTCTTAAAACAAATATTATATTATTAATTGATATTAAAATCCTAAAAATCTACGGTTCGGCCAAGAGACTTATATCATGATAGGTTCATCATTAATGGACCACTTGGGGGTCTCTTGGATGTATATAGTAAGTTTATTAGCCATATTATATAAAAATACAAAGAGACATTGTAAAAGTGAAACTAATTAACTTAGAGTTAATACTTAAAGATAAGGTTAATATAAGTACCCAAACCTGTCTAAATTCTATTGGTTGAGTGGTTTTCGACCTATCCCTACCTTAAACTTTGAATAATCAACTTTGGAGCCATTATAAACCGAATATGAATTTATTATAAATTAATATTTCTAGCTTTTCCAAAGGTGCCCCTCACCCCTCTTATAAAAGGGCACTCCTCCTTCTCATTTTTTCACACCTTCAAAGCCTTTTTGTTCGGCAAAACTCTGACCAAATACTCTCCCAACATTCCTAACTACAACCTAGAGGCCTTAGGTTGATCAGAAAGCCAACCTAAGGAGCCCTTTTGATCAAATCAAAAGGAAGAACCCGAAGAAGAGGTATCGTTTTCACCACCCCTTTTCAAGTTCCTTTCTTCTTCCACTTCTTCTTTCTTTGTTCTTGCCATTCTAAAATAATAACTCTAGTATCTCACATATACTCTGATGTTATTATAAATATGGTACAACCATATTAAGTATTCTATCCACCCATTGAATAACATGTCACCATACGTGTGTACGTACGGCTTACCGTCTCCACGTCGTGGTGTAATTGTTATTCAATATAATATTATTTGGATGGGTATAATAATGATGTTTAACTCAGGAAAATAATAAATATAACATGTTAATGATTCTGTATATATGATATACCATCCATTTATATATTATTTTAATATCAAAAGAATGATATTGTCGCTCGTGCGTACGTACGGACTACCGTCTCCACGAACGCGATGAGATTCATTCTCCATCGTATCCATTCAAGTATAATTATCATTTGATGATTTAAAAATGATGTTCAAGGACTTGATATAATTATGGATATGAATAAGATACAACAAACATGGCTTATGTAACAAAACATATAAAAGAAAATGAGTAAGTTAACACCCGAAACGACGATAATTCTAAGATATTATTAATAAATCAATGTTAAAAGATCATATATGATATCATATTAATATATATGATTATTGTATAATTTAATAACAATTATTTCACCATTATACAGGAGGTTAACCTACCCCAACCAAGGAAAAGTACAAGGTAAGGGTTATTTCACAATCTCTTCATTATCCGAGGTTGTTTATACGTAATAATCTACTGGGTTCTCTTTATCATCCACATCCATGTTTCTTAAAAATGTATTTCAAAACATTTTTACTATTTACTAGAATATTAGTTAAAGTAATTTATACCCATTTTGACTTTTATAAGTGGTTTATAATGGAATCTTTCGGTCATTTTCAAAACAAGGTCCTTTTTAACCATTCCTACAGAATTAATGTAAGAATGTTGTTTTTAACTTATACGGCGGGTGCGGCTATTTTCCGCCGTTATAAAATCTTCAAAGCTTCCCTTACAATCTTATAAGAATATTCTCAAAGAAAATGTTTTATTTTATATGGATCTTAAATGATTTCAAAATAAAAGGAGATATTTCTTTAAAAAGAATTTTGATTTCATCTATGTCAACATCCTTTGATGGATTTTAAGATTATTTGAAGTTGATTTATTATGATACAAAACTTCTATATTGTATTGAAGGTTTTGTGATATGTTTGACTGTGGATGTTCTATTTTTATACCATTCATAGTTTATGGTGAAGGTATTGACATTTCGTATGCTAGTTTTAATACGAATGTTTATGTTATGTTTAAACCTTTTCATATGGGAATGCATTGGACTTAATATGTGACGGGTGGAGCCCACTATAGCTCCTCGATGCATCGGTAGGTCTCATGAGACAAACTAGTGTCTTGGCACAAGGCCTTGAAAAAATCTTATTTGTAGTCTTGGCACGAGGCCTTGACTATGTGGTTATGATAGTCTGGCATTATGCATTCCATCATTATGAAAGTGGTTATTGATTTTGCATGTGATTATTCGATTAGTAGAATAACCATGTGAATAAATAAATGGCATTATTTCATTTTATTTATGCCATAATATGTTAAATGTTCAAGTTTAAAAGGCTTTTGTTTTAGTTATACATTGCCTTAAATGTTTATTCTTATTTATGAAAGTTTCCGCTATATTGTTATCCTTACTGGGCATTTGAGCTCACCCCTTTTCTATGTTTTATTCTTCCCAGGAAGTGAAGAAGTAAATTATGAATGACCTGCAGGGATGTTATGTGGGGATATGAGTGTGGATTATGGAGACATTATGTTATTGTAGTAGTTTTTCATCTTATGATGTAATGTAAAACCTATGAATATATCTAGTGTTTCCAAGGCTACTAAACCAATCGGTCTTTCAAGATTTGATCTTTCTTGTGATCATGCCAATGTTATGTAATAATGCACTGACTCTGGGTAACTAGGGTCGGGGCGTTACATAATGAGGATTCAATTTCTGCTAAGATTAAGGATCGAGATTTTTCAATCTCATCTATAGAAATACCTCAAATTAATAACTTCCCTCATGAGAGAGTTATCTATTTTTATTTAATGAATATTGGTGATTCTTTACATAATTCAGAAGATATTATTTCCTTTTTTTGAACTAAATATATAAAGAAAATGTTTGTGAAGGATTTGGAACTAGATCAAAAAATTTGATTAAGTTAGTGAAAAATGGTATTGCTTCTAGAATGTTTGAGATGGAAAAGATACTTTACCTAGATATGTACATAATGATTTTTCTACTGAGTGATATAAAATATAACTTTCCAAGATAAATGGTAAGGTATCTCAGTTACTATATCCAACTAGAGGCAAGGATGATCATTATTCCTTTTGGATGGTTTATATCAAAATTTTTGTTTAAGACATATATTATAAGATTAGTGGATGCTCGTGTGAGATTCCAATATAGTAAATATTCAATGCTGGTACATTGAGAAAAAATGGATTTTTCTAGATCACTATCAAAGGAATGATACTACCTATTAGAGCTGAATAGGATGATGAAAGTGCTCAAACAAACCATTAAAATTAGAGGAAGGACAAGATGAATCAAGAATCAGTGGTGTATCAATAAGACTTAGGTTTGAGGCTATATAAGTATCTAAAGAAAGAATTCAGGAAGGACTTCAGTTCAAAAGGACGGGGGATCCTAATCCTGTTGAAGATCCTACTATAACTTTACATGTTTTCACATCTGGTGATCTCCTAAGATATAAGATTGTGAAAGAAACTATAGTTAAAAATACTATAGGGAGAAGTGGCTCAAGATAAGGTGACTCCTCTAGTAGAGAACAAACTTTTAGCTCAGGAAGTGACAGAACAAGAAGCTCAAACAAAAACTATAACTGAGACAGTGCCTATTTTAGGAGAAGTAGTGGCCCGAACTCTATTTGATCAAGTCTGGGTTGATCATGAAAATATTGTTTTAGAAAATCCAGTGACAGAGGAAGACTATGAAGATGATGCTAATGAGGAGAAACTTCTAGCACTTGACAACTAGGAAGGGAATGCTTCTGAGATTCATACTAAAGTACTGAATGAGAATATATCGATGAGTCTGGGAAAGACTCAGAGGAAAAATATGTTGAAAACCCTGCTCAGAAGGAAGATAAAGAAAAATATGATGCAGAGTCATTACCTATAGTGTTGCTTCATCAAGTAAAAGCTAGGGATGAGAATCAAGAACAGGGTGCCTCTAATTTAGTGAATGGGGAAGTAGAAGAGCTGTACAAGAAGTTGTCATGTTTGGAATCTCAAAATGTTGCTCTAAAGAGAGCCTTAGAGAAAGAAAAGTTGAATTTTTGGAGAAAAAAAAGAAAGTACTGTTTCTGGACAGGAAGTTCAAGTGTTTAAGAAGGAAATGTAAAATGAAGTTATGAAGATGAAATCAGAGATGGTTATGAAGACAGATTTAATCCAATTTAGAACATTCATGGTGGAATAGTTTACATTTTTCAAACCAAGTGAGGCTAGTACATCAAGTACATCACCATATTTAATTAGAAGATTTAAAGATATTACAGTGTTCATGGAGAATATGAATGCCATATTGCAGGACCTTCAAGGTAATAGTTCCCCTTCCTCAGTACTGTTATATAATCATAAGTTTCTAGTTGACCGGTTGAACTCAAGTGAACCAAGTATTAGAATTGTACTATCTCAGTTCACAAAGAAGTTAACTCTATTTATAGAGAAGGAATATAGGATTCATGAGTTATTTAGAGGAAATATGATTGAAGATATTCATATGAATCAGGAGAATAGTGATCTTATTATCAAACTATGAGATAGAATGATGAGACGGCTGAGAGAGTAGTTGATAGAAATCAAGACAGTAGTTTAGAGGAGATAAACCCTCTATCATACCATTTCTACACCATGATTTATCTATTCATCATAATTGTAACTATTTTTTAATGAAATTTTATTTCATTATATATTTGTGTGTTTCAATTTGTTTTACTATATTTTTTTACATATGCCAGTAATCCAGATTCATTTATTAACAAATAGTTCATAATAGAATTAACTTAAGTATAGTGCTACATTAAAATGTGTTCAATTCCATCTGCTATCATTCTTTTTTCTATTACAAAAGGGGGAGAAATTTGAATAAACACAACATTTTATTTTAACTACTTCAAAAAAATTTCTAAATCTTTATTTTAAATTTACTGGAGAATTTTTTTTTATTGGGGGAGTAGTTCGATAAACATTTTTTCTCTTCACATTATAAAAAAGGTGAGAAATTTAATTTTATGATTATGGATACAACATTTTCTTTATAATATTGTTAAAATTATATATTGTTTTATCTAATAAAAATTATAAACTATGTGTAATTAATTTTGGAAGTTAATTTCATGTATTATTTTATGTCTTTTGTGAACATCAAAAAGGGGGAGATTGTTGGGAAAGTGTTGTTTTCACCAATAAATGATTTTATTATTAATAAGAGGGATGTTATTGAGAACAATACTCTATTTCATTATGAGGATTTTGATGCTCACAAAATTAACTTAATTTTTTTCTAATGATTTTACTTTAAGTATATTTCAAGAATTAATTATTTTATATATTCTTATTTTTGGAATAGTATTCAAGTATTTATACAGTTTAAAACAAGTGTTTAATAGTTCAGAAATAAATTCAGCACATTCGGGAAACACTGTTCATACCCTACGTATAGAATCATAGCTTAAAGATGGAATGTAGTGTATACTCTAATGATATATTAGAAAAGTAATGTTAATCAACTATACATTATCAGAAAAGTATGGAAGTGTAACCCTATGTTAAGAAGGAACCCTACGTTTGGGATATTAAAAATTATGGGAAAAGAATCATACGTAAGTTTTAAACATTAAGTATGTTTCTCAAAAGTACGGTTCATCAACCTTACTTTTGTGAACAACCTTACATTTCATCAAAAGTATGGATCATGTACCTTATGATTGGAAGCTTATAAAAGTATGGATCATTTATCATTCATTTGAATGTTGAAAAGAGAGAATGGATGATCAGACTTATAGTTTTATTCAACCATACGTTTGAAGGATAATTAATCGACCTTATGTTTGTGATCAACCTTACTTTTAGAAGATGCATGCGATATAGTTCAACTGTACATTTGTCATCTAAAAATTAAAGATGATATTGTTAGGAAATGATCTACAAGTAAATTATTAGGATGATTTTAATCCAGATTAAAAGCTATTTTTATAACGTGTCTTTTACTGATTCAAAGCCGTTTTATCTATGATTAAATGGATCAATTTAAAAGGATCTGTTTCATTCCAAATCTCAAGGGGAGTTACGAGTTCTCTTTTAATTCAAATTTTTGAATATCATGAGTCAGAAGGAAACTTTTTTGAATCAAAATTTTCAGATGAACTTCCCATTGTTATTATATATATTTTAAAAATATAGATGTGATATATATGGAGATTCTATATAAAAGAACTGTTGAACAAAAATGACGAATATACAATGGAGAAAAAAATGACTATCAAGATCTATAGATCTGTTGATTATGAAGAGCAACATACCTCTATTTATTTAAGAAGAAGAAACATGAAAAAATATTCACCAATTCGTCATCAAAGAACTATTGTGAATTTATAGCTCAAGCAATGAATTATATTTCTATATCTACTACAATTGGATCAACTCAGAAAGACTCTTACTTGAAGATCATTATATCTGAAGATGACGATCCATCTACTATCAGTTTCATTCTATTGCAATTGTTAACAACCACTAGGAAATAATTTTCAATGATAAAATACACTATTATATCAAGTGATCATCTTCTCATAATAAGCAGTGTATTAGGCTCTTTGTTTGAACCTGAAGGCTCTATTTTTCCTTAGATTGTAAAGGTGTCATCTGCCTATGCTCAGTTGTGGAACGGTCTGTTAACAAGAGGAACATATAGTTAAAATTACCAAGCTCATGGAGTAGAGCGTCAGTGGAGTGGACAAGGGGCCTTCTGTTACCTGATCCACTATACATCGTGTGTCTTCCATGATTTATTTTTGGGTTTTAACTCTTTTATATCAAGGTAAAAGGACTGATCACAATTATGAAAAGAAATTGGAAAAGATACAATTCACGCCCCCCCCCCTTTGTGTATATTTTGTATAACCTGATCAAACAAACCAGACCCAAGCATTTTTTTGATATCATGAACATATTTTTATTCAAATTATAAAATTAGGCTATGTACTAATATATTGGGAATGTTTTACTTGTAAAATGGGTTTTCTTTAAATTTTATTGGATAAAAATCCAACTTCCAAAACATGAAAATGATTAATGGTGGCTGATTCATTTATGGAGACAATGGATAGGACAAAATCATCAAAATCATTAATGAATATTTTTATAGAAAATATATAATTTATTATGTTTAATATATTTTAATAATTAATAAAAACCATTTTATCATTATTCAGTTATGGAATGAGGATACCCACATTAACCTTAAAAATGATAAATGCATTGATCAATATTCAAAAGGTATTTTTTTCTATCTTATAATAATAATGTTAATGTTTATAAACTTGTCTCGGATGATCTTAAACATTTAAAAATAACTTTATTAAGTATAAAATAATAATTATATAGGATTTATCATAAAATACACTAATATTATATCATTATATATTTTGAAAAAATTTTAAATAAAGGTTATGAAAGGGATCTACTAGAATATAATATTAACATCTCATGAATTTTATATCCTTGTCTATTCCATATGAAACATAAGTCTAATATTAAAATAATGAATTACATCTAAAATTATAAATATTTAATGTCAGTGTTCATGGATTTATTTGGTACCAAAAAAACTAAGAGTTTCAAAGGGGAATTTTTTATATGTCTTGGCAGATGATTACATAGAATGTACTTTGGTTTATTTTCTCACCTGAAAATACAGTGATTTTTTATTTAATTATTGTTTTTCAATTGAAATTGAGAATAAATTTCCATTTATTACATTCCAAAGTTATCATTTTAGTGATTTTTAAAATATAATTTCTAAAATTTTGTGGTAAGAAAGGTATAAATCATAATATCTTATCGCCAAGAAATCTACAATAAATGTTTTGGTTAAATACATACATAGGATTATTTAGTAAATTAATAAAATATTGTTGTGGGAATATTATATTACATATAATTTTTGGGATAATTCTTAGAATATAACTTTTTATAATATAGATCATGTAACTATTCATCATTTTATAAAAGAAATATTTACTAGTTTTGGATTGCAAGAAAACTAAAACTATTATGCATTAGAATCTCTCTGTGTAAAGTGTTAATTAAAATACTAAATATTTTTTATAATTTTGATCCCAAGGTGGATGAAGGAAATTTTCTAGGTTATTCTATTAATTTTAAGGTTTATAAAGTTTTAAATAAATGGAATAATGTGGATTAGGAAAAATTTTATATAAACTTTTATGAAACTAATCCTAATTGTTTTATAAAATATCGAAATGTTAACATTTCAAATGATTTTTTTGAAATCAATTCTATTAATTTACTAGATGATAAAGCACAATTACTAATTTTAAATCCTTTAGAAGTGACACTAATAGAATTTCAATTTACAATTTTCACATAAATGAAGTAAATACAACAAATAATTATGGAAAATAATATTATTTACCTAGAAAAAAATCATGTTTAAGGAATCATCACATTAATTAAATTATTGGAGATGTAGATAAACTGGTCAAAAATTATAGTTCCTTAATAAATTAATATGAGAATCATGAATTCCTATATCAATGTGAACCTAAAATGTTTAATAATTCCTTAGGGGATGAATGTTAGATAAGGATTATATAATAAGAGAATAAATAATTTGAATAGAATAGGGTTATAAAATTTGTTTAACATCCTAATGAAATTTCAATGATAGGTTCCAAATGATATTTTAGAAAACAAGTATGATAAATATATAAATTTTATAAGTAATAATTAAAGGGTTTTTTCTAAGGTTTATTTTAGCAGAGAAGTCATAGATTATTGACAGACATTTGGAGTTGTACCTAGACTCGTGTCTATTAAAATCATATTTTCCTTCGCAATATATCTAAACAATATAGTTTTCCAATGGGATGTTAAAATTTCATTTAATGATATTAAATTTCCCAAACATGTTTTTAAACATACCAATGATCTCTAAAAACATAAAGAATATCCAAGATAATCATATGATAGATTAACCATGTGCTTACTTCAAGATAAGTTTGTAAAATGAAATCTATAACTAACTCTTTTTATTCACTAGGTTTTAAAATGTTATATTATTGTTAAAATTTATGTTAATATTCCTTTTTTTCAACTAAAAAATTCATTTCAAATAGTTTTTTGGAGTATATGAAAATTGATATTTAAATGAGCATAATGAGTTAGACTAACATTTTTCATAGTTTTAAAATTTATTAGAATTTGGAATCAGATATTATAACTTGATGTAAATATTTTATAGATTTTTAATACATTTTGGTTTTGAAAAACCTTCATATATAAGTAATTGATAGAATATACTATCACACTTGATCATTATAAATCTAGAAAAATTGTTGATTAAAATTATTATAGAGTATTTTCATATATTTAATATACATAAAATATAATTAGTAGAATATTATATTTTCAATGTTTTTATGTGTGCAATTTCAATAAAATATAAAGGAAATTATTTTAAAATCTTTTATGCATATATTCTTTTAATCTAAAATTATATTTATAGAATACCAAAAAAAATTCATATTAATCATATTTTATATTTATCAGTTACTCATAAGGTGACTTCAGATGTTATTGGTTAGATTGAATGATTAATTCCAGACGATTGCATTTCTAAGGATAATATTTAGTTTTATGGTATAGAAGCAACATAGTATAGAATTCTACAATGTTGAAGTTGTATATATGAGATGTGGTAGTTTTATTTATCAATTGTTGTGGATGAAACACTCACTCATAGATTTGGGGTTAAATTTTACATATACTCCAATTAGTTGTAATAGTAAATGTTCTATTTCATTATCTAGAAACCCATCATGTCACTCTTGAGAAAACACATAGATATAACATATAATTTATTAAGATATCACACATAAAAAGGGGGTATAATTATCAATGTTATCTAAATAGAAGATAAAAATGATGATATTTTCACTATGCATTAAAATTTTAAAATATATGAATATATTCAAAAATTGGTTTGATTAATATTAAGTGATCATAACTTGTACATTCTATTCAAAATATTTCTTTATTTTGAAAAAAGTTTTGAAACAAACGTTGTATATTCTTAGTTTTAGTTACTAAATCATTATACAAGTAACATTAAATTATCAGGGTGTTTTAAATATAGAATATCATTCATCATATATTACATTTATATATAATTAATGAATATTATAATTCATAATGTAATATTTATTTAATTATAAAATATTTTAGATAATTTTTCTTACATTTTTATATACTCTCTTATATGTGACTTGTCATAGGATATAAAACTTTATAAAAATTTATTAAATTTTTACATATATTCTGATATGATGAAATCTATCACATTATCAAATATAAAATTTTAAATTCTCTATAATATAATCATAAAATATAAAATTCATTATTCTATGATATTTATATATATTACCTTTTAATCATATGTCTGAGAAACGTTTATACAATATATGGTATAACATTTTAGCATATATACAATATACAATATTCTATTTACTATTATATGATATTTACAATAGTTTTATGTTCCATTTTATGATTCATTAAATATAGAAAATCTCTAAAAAAATTGAGTTTTTATCTAATATTAATTACATCAACTTTCTTTTTATATGTCTATATGTCAATAAACTATTATAAAGAGATAGTATTGCCTAAATTTTCTACCCAAGTCAATATTTATACTCCAAAAGATAATAAACATTATTTGGAACATTATCTAGAACCATATTTATAATTATAATATCACTCATAAGTGTCACAAGATAAATTCTATAAGGTTTAACTTCTAAACCATATCACTTGTAGATTTAATTATTGGATATAATTTATACTTTGATAATATGTTTTCACTTTAAATGTTTTTTGTACTGATATTTTCATTTATTTTAAATTAGGGGAAGATATTTTTAACATGTTTATAGGTATTCTCTTCATTGGGTTTTATTTTTTTCATTTTAAAAAACCTAAGTGGGTGTAGAAATTTAGAAATTAAATTTCTTCATTAAGGGGATATATTTTCAAGGTATAATACCTTATGGGGATAGAAATGTTCAATTTATTCCATATTTATTTATATTTTTCAAATGGGAAGATATGGATAAATATTTTATTTGAGAAAGAAAAGGTGTTTTCACATAAATTTTGTCTTGTGAATTATCTTCAATTTTCAAATCATAAGTTGAGAAATTAATATTTTTACGTTTCTATAAGATGTAACTTTATTCAATAATCTTTCAAATTTTATTTGTTAGGTATTGTTATTTTTAAACTAATTTATATTGAGTATTCAATGACTTATTTTAATCAATATTTTTTGAAAATTAGAATACAATTAACTGTAGTCTATATTAATCTTATAGTAAATAATCTAAGTTATCCTATAGTAATTGTTCAAAATTTTACCATTTTAGTAAGGTGGTTTTGGTGTTTGAATGTGGAGTTAATTGATCATGTGGATTATGGGGATAAGTAGTAATATTTTTCCATTTTTTGGAATATGTGATTCAAGGAATAGAAATCTGTTGTTAACCATAGCATACATGGGGTATTTAGAAGATGAATATTATTGTTTTGAATATTTCAATTTAGGAATTATGTGATTTTAATTGGAAACTAATATTTGTGTTAAAGACTCACTTGTTTATTTTAGTTGATGAAATGACCTCTAGGATTGGAGGGTTTTATGCTTTAATAGTATACATTAAAGGATTGACTCATTTTTTATCTAGTACTCAATGTTTAGTTTACATTTATAATAATTTTAAATGTCGTATAATTTTTTATATTTTAGTTGTTTTTTCATGTTTTATAAATTTTTTTTATTTTCATTATATTTACAATACTTTTAATGTTTTATTACTTTTTTTTATTTTTAATTATTTTGATCTGTGAGTTTATCAGATCTTTAAAGCTATAAATAAACTGAATTCTTGAGTGGGATTGAAAATTTTAAGATATATTTTGAATAGAACCTACCCTCTCAAATATCATTACCTACTTTTTTTGTTTTTTACTTGGTCCTCTATTGAAAAACTCAATGAAATGGTTTCCTAGGTGACCTATTTGGGTGGAAAATAAAAATTGGCACCCCAGTGAGCCTCCCTAGGTGGCGTGGGTGAATTGAAACTATAATGATCCTATAATGATGTTCTCCATTAATTTTCTTCCTTGTGATCCTCCTAGGATAGCCTATGTTAATATTCACCCTAGTGATCCACTCTAGATGGCCTCAATAAATTAGTTCCCTAGTGGGAATCTAAAGATTATCTGAGTGTATTCATTCAATAGTCATCTTATCTTGGTATAATATGTTACATGGTTCCCAATTAATATCCTATAGCTATCCTAGGTGAATTGGGACCCTTAATATCATTACTAGTTATCCTCGGTAAATTGGTTCCATAATGGGTTTCTCAAGAGAGTATGGGTGAATTAGTTCCCTAGTTGGCCTCTATGGACGACTTAAGGTGAATTGGCACATTAGTATACCCCCAGGAAGTGTCTTTTCACTTATATTTGGTAGGAAATTATAATAGTGTTAATTCATGAATATTTTGTGTTTTAAAACTTTTAGATGACACAAATACCTTGAATTCCTATTATTTCACATAGTTTTTTGGAATAGATAATCACTTTTTGGAGAAATTGGGTCACCAGTGCACAAAATTGAGGTTTAGCATCACCTTCTGTAACTCCAAATCTAAATCCCACAATATTCAAGGTATAGATACTATTTATAGGAAAAAATAATATGTTTTCCAATGATTGTGCTAAAATCATCCATAAATACATTAGGTTCTATATTGAAGAAAGTGACCACAAAACCAAGTGTGAAGAAGGTTGTGAAAGGGATTCAAAGGAATAATTCATTTGTGAGATATGGCATAAGAAGACTAAAAGTAATGAAATTTGATCATGAGGAATTGTGTAATAAGGAAAAATATGAGTGGGTAATCTATGATTAATGGAATGAGAAGGACCATGGTTTCAAATTTGAATCCCTATAAAAAAACTCTAGGACATTATATTATCTCTATCATAAAAAAATTCAGCACTAAATAATCTATCCCTCCCATATATTTTTATCTGATTAGGAAAAATATGATCAAATTCTAGGAACAATAGTACTCTGTGGCACAAATGGATTCAGTATGGACATTCATTAAAAGGTAGAGAAGGATAAGAATAGATGTTGGGTGTTATTAGGTTGTTTCCATCATGGATTTTATAGATCATAATTTAGTAATCGGTTCTGGAGGACCTATAATGTTTATCATTCCAGAGAAATTATTGGGGGATCTTATATTAATCATGTATGGTTATTTTACATTCTCTATGGATTAAACCACACTAATAAGGTAATGGTAGAATGTAATCCATATCCTTAAGGCATGTCACCAATTTTTCATGTTATAATTTGATTTAGATTTTGTGTTTATATAACTATATCCATATAAATTTTTTCTATAAGGATAATTTAATCATATAATATAAACTTCATGTTCTTTTGATCTAAATTCATTATTCCTCTTGAATTAGTGTCTTTGGTAGATATTTCAAAGATATGTAAGAGTTTTAATTAAATATACTTAAATATAATGTCACAAGTAGGATTATTCAACCATTTAGATGATGAATTGGATTTATAATGAGAGATTATCAATCTTTTTCAAGATGGTGAGAAATTTCGGAAGGTCGTGATAGTGTTTGAAGGTATTTCTTCCTTACCACATAGTCATGAAATCATGATGGGATAATTTGGCACCCATTATGATATATCCATGAATATTTATATTTCATATACTTTACATTTATTGATTTATTCATAAATTCTATAGAACAGCTACAGTGAAATAATAAGATACTATAGAGCAATGAATTGATTATGTTCCTATCATAGTTTTCCAATCAAGAAAATCATTAACGATCCATGAAGAAATTTATTTGAAACACTCTTTGACTGACACATTTCAAAATAATGTCTATGTATCTGTGTATAGCATCAAATATAATCCAAAATCACTAGATATATAACAAATTTGTAATTATATTGTGTGAAAACACATCAAAAAATAAATATTTAATAACCACTGGGTAGAGTTGTGAAAACATATAACCAATATATATTATATATTCATCCCACTAAGATATAGTGGATTCAACTATTATGTGATTCATTCCAAAGAAAGAGATGGTAGATAAGAGGGAGTAGGTAGATGAGCTTCAATAGGACCAATCCTGAATTGAGACAATAATTAATCCTATAAAGGAGAGTGTTATGGAATTTTTTGAATGATATCAATATGATATGATAGTAGTTTAGTAGCAATAGTTGAATGATGAAGTGGTGTCCATAACCATCCAATTTAATCAATGATTGGATGATATTATATGTAAGATGAATGGGCACCAAATTCGGGATGATGGGGATGGTAAAGTAGAAAAAAATGATGTTTCAAGTGAAAAACAACTACTTTTAGAGGAGGAGGTAGAAATTACATGTTCATCTAAACCATATCAGGATATTAACAACTTGGAGTAGTCAAGTATATTACTCTATGTGTTGATATAATATGAATTATATAATCCCTATAATTTATTTGTACTCTTAATTTTGATTCTCAATCATGAATAAACTCTATGATGTTGACACTCCATCTCTATTTTTCCAATATATAACTACAATTATTACCCCAAAAATATTCATAAAGTTTTGAATTTTTTTCTTCTTTGACCATTAATCCATTATAATCCTTGATAACTCATATGTATTAGAATTAGAACAATTCAATCCACCTAAAAATTAAATAGAAATGGGTTTTTTAAATCATAATTTCAAAAGGCCTAAGTCAAATTATCAATAAGAGATTAATTAATCATCATCAATTCATATTCTATTGAATTAGTATTGTAAATATTGATTCATAATGTATATATACCATCACCATTATATGTTTAAAACCTATTGAATAAATGATTTCTATTTTGTTTTATCCTTCAAATTTTCCCTTAGATAGGTATAAGTTATATTGGTACATTGCTTCTTTACCATCATTATAAGCCAAGGGTTTCCCATCTATATATGAGGAAATTAAATACATAGTATAATTGATATTATAAGGGGGTTCCATCAAATAATGTATGATAAAGAGGGTTTATGTTGTAAGAATCTAGTTCTTATTTTTGAGGTATGGGTTTATTATTTTCCTTTTTCCTAAGTGTTTTTGATAAAATAAGGAAATTGATGTAAAATCCCAAATTTTTTGGGTACACATAATGTACTTTTACACATGTTCTGTACATTGGTCATGTGGGATGAGTACACAGGGCGTGTAGCCCTATCGATGATGAAAGGTGTAAAACCCAACTACAGTCCATGTAGTGGGTATTTAAACGACGTGTAGTCAGTCAGCATGTGAATAGTAAGGTGGTGGGAGTAGCTGCCAGCTGAGCGACAGTACACGCCATGTATTTGGAAATACACGACATGTACTCATTTCAACAGATGAATCGTTTGGTAGTGGAAAAAGTAGCTGCCAGAGGAACAGTTAAATGAGAAAAATTGCACGCCGTGTAATTGATATTACACATTGTGTAGTTTGTTTTTTTTTTGCTTAAAATGGTAAGTATACTCGTATTTTCACAGAGAAATCTTAGAATTCTAGAGGAGAGCTCAGGAGGATGGACGAAGATTTGGAGATCACCCACTCGCATGCTGGGAATCCATTTCTACCTCCATCGATCTTGTTGGGACCACACGAGTAAGCCCTCTCTCCTCCCTGCGTTATTCTTACCAATTCTTCCTCTAAGGGAATTTATTTAGTGTTGATCCTGTAATTCTTTTTCCCAGATCTACACTGTTCTTGGTTGTTTCGTGAGCCGCCTTTTATGTATACCAATCAGAGATGATTGAGGTAGGTGGTCTGGTGTTTAAATTCTAACTGTTGTGTGTTTTTGTGTACCGTTGTGCTACGAACCCATGTTGGGGTGTTGTGTGGATGAGTAATTGGCTGTTTTAAATACCTAGAATTGTATATGTAATTAAATTTAATTATAAACTTCTGTTTGGGATCACTTCTTGGATCCAGGACCACCTTGGGGGTGTGTTCCTCTGTTTAGCCGTTTGGCCTGGATACCCGATGGTAAGCCATGATTATAATGTGTATTTAATTTTCTTGAGAGGAAGTGTATATAAATTACATGTCTATGATTTGGGCTTGGCTCAGTTACTTGTGACTGAGGGAAGTGTTATATTTAGGTTGATGGAAACTCGTTTCATGCCTGGGGGTAGTAGATTCTGTGCCTGAGGGAAATGTTCGTTTTGCCGGCGGGAAATTACCTGCAGGTTGTGACTCAGAATACCTTAGGGTAAGGTTTGTATGTCTGAGGATAGTGGTATCTTGAATGTTCACTGTGGTGATTTTCTTATGTTATAACTGTCAATTTAACACATAGGCTTGGCATGGTTAAATGAATATTAAAATGGAAATATAACTGGAAGAGTTAGTTACTTTTATGTACTGTTTTGTTATTTCAGTTTACTACTGCACACTGTTGTTGCACATTTTCACATACAGTTGGGAAAAGGCCTTTGGTGGTTGCCTGTTGAGATTTATTTCTCACACCAAGTTTGGGTCATTTTTTCGTCCCAAACTGGCTATATTTTTGCAGGTGTCGATAGGGGAAAGGGCCCCTATATAGTACCATGATTATTGTAGAGAAGTAGAAGAGAATGGGACCGAGATTAGGCTTTTGATGCTGCTAAGAACCTGTTGCACTATTTTGTTTTGTTTTTTTTGTACCTTGTACTTGAGCTGTATTGTATTGTATTGTAGTGTATCCTATTCTAGCTATTTTCATTGAATAGTGACATGATGCATCATGATATATAGATATATGTGACTGATGTTTCTCTTTTACTTTGGTTATCCATTCAGTTATATTTTTTTTATTGCTTCCACTTTTGTATGTTATTTATCTTTTCTGTTGCGCTACAGTTTGAAAAATGAGGTCATAGTTTCCCCACTATTATTCCTAGGCCCTCGCTACTAGTCAGTAGCCTCTATAGTTTGGGGAAATTCACTTGAGGTTATGTGACCAACCGGGTTCGGGGCACTGATGGAGAAGCACCCGGATCCAGGACGTTACAAAGTGGTATCAAAGGAGTTTTTTTCTTTGACTTACTATTTAGAGCCTTAGTTAGGGATAGGATGGAATAGGTATTTGGTAATGAGATTTTCCTGAGAGTATCTAACCAACGTACAGGTAAAATCCAATTTACCTCGAATTTCAATTATCACTGGTTTTTCAATTTTACAGTTTATTTGATTTTCACCATTGGGTGACGCACGTGCGGTGTGTAGTTATAATTTTATATTGGCTTCTATTTAGTTGAAACCTGATGATATGAGGGTATGTTGTCTCAGGCATCATTTAGGAACATCTTAGAATCACATTCCATGCATTGATTTCATGCCATGTATGTGCATTAGAAATTTCATGTTGTTGTGATAGTTGTGCTAGAAAAGCATGTTGTTGTGATAGCTGCTTTGATAAATACCTGCTATTTGATAGGGTCTTGTTATGTAAATATTATTGAATGAACACCAAACTTTGGTTCTTGAGTAGTATGGGTTCAAAGACCCAAAGCTTGACGTACATAGACATTACTTTACCTTTGAATAATACTTAATACATAACAAAAAACACACAAGGACCGTAATAGTTTAGTGTCTTTGGAAAATCGGAACATAATTTTATAATCATGGTGAAAGATCTTCACCATATCCCATAAGGATCTTCCCCATTTGTTTTTTCCCTAAAACCTTTCTTTATTTCCTGGGGAAAATAAAACATAAAAAGGGTGAGCTCAAATGCTCAGTAAGGGTAACCAAGAAAAAAAATAAAACAAACCATACACATTTGAACTTAAAAACATGAACATAATGTTTAAACATAAAATTCTTCAGAAATGAAATAAAACATGGCAGTACATAAGGCATAGATCATAAAGAAACATTAATCATGATAAAATAGCATGGGAATAAAACATGTAATTGTGGAAAACATTAATCACATGTAATGATTTCCATATTAGCCAAGGCATTGCTGCCAAGACCATCTTAGTGGACAAAGTCCCTTTCTGAATCAAGTTCACTCCTCATTCCAGTCCTATATTACTGACCCTGTTTAACTTACCATTCCATCCATGTCTACCTCATGAGATATAAATCTTTACCCAATGCATTAGAGGGAGATATAGGTCCCACCCATCTCATAATGAAATCATTCTTACTTGTGCCACAACATGAACATAAATCATTCATCATTGCCCAAAGTATAAATTTGGTTTCACAATCATCATCCCATCATAACATAATCCATATAAAATGGATATCATTTCATCATAAGAAAAGTGAAACCATGTAAATCATAAAGACATTATACTTGAAACATACACATATGAAATAATTTCATCTTATATGTCAAATAGTTTTCACAAAACACTTGAAATGAATTCTTGAGGAAAATATTTGTTCTACATAAAAATCATTTTCTTTTCACGAAATGCCATGCAATTTTAAAATAAAAGGGTTTTGTTGAAAATAATCATGAAATCTTGTAGAATAATCTTCATGAAAATGAGGCATTATGAAACCATAAAAATCCATTCACACCGTATATGTTAAAAATAACATTCTCCTCATACTTTTGTCAGAAAAGGGAAAAATTTCTCATGTGGTAAACAAAAGTAAGATTCCTTTCATAACATGTGATAAAATTCAAATATGGGTAAAACGGAAATTAAACATACATGAAATTATTTTTAGAAAACATGGGTATGGATGATAATAATAACCCCAGTAAATACTTACGAATAACAATCTCAGATATGAACGAGATTGGAATAGTTATCCATTACCTTTTGTCTGATATGCTTCGTATGTATCCAAAACTCCTGTATAATGATTTAAATAATGTCACTGACTTATTACAGAATCATATTCATTGTTATTATATCATATATGGTTCACTTAGGTTTTTATATTACCCGTTATTTTGTCAATTCCTTGTTAAAGTAGCGTTTTGGGTAAAATTGTTTCATTTATCATATGTGTTTGGGCTTGTTGTTCTTGATATTATTATTACTTATATAATGATTTAATTAATTCCAGAATGTAAAACAGGATTTATATATCATATATATTCAGTATATATATATATAATAGATAGATAAATGAACCACACCATTCATGGAGACGGTAGGGCGTATGTACGCATGAACGCTGTTTTCCTTTCTTTATTGACTTGAATGGATGTAAGTAGATGACACACACACACATATATATATACATAAATACAATAGCTTAATTATGTCATATATTTCATTATTATTCATTATATATACTTTATAATCATTCTTGAATGGTTAACATGGAGAATGAATCTCATCGCGTCGTGGAGACGGTAGTCCGTACGTACGCACGAGCGATTATATCATTCCAATGATCGTGGAATTGTATTTAAGTGTATGTATAATATTTCAGAATTAGTATCACTTTACAAAAATCATATATGGTTATTTATTTTCACAATTATATCCATCCATGTAAGGTGGTGGTCAAAAACATATTACACCACGGAATGGAGACGGTATTCTGTACGTACGCACGCGCGGTGATTTCGTTTTTTGTAGGATGGATAGAAGGTGAAATAGGGTTGTTTCATATTTATAATAACATATCATTATATAATTGATACATATGTTATTACTTTATAATGAGACAACTAAAGAAGAAGAAGTAGAAGAAGAAATAAACTTGAGAGAATCGGAAGAAGAGATTACCTCTTCTTCGACACACCTCCTTTAAGATTCCTCTTACGGAAGTAGAGTTGGTCTTTTGAGAAGACCAGAACCTAAAATATGTTTCTAGGGAAGTTGAGAATATAAATTGGCAGGTTTTGGCTGAGCTTCAAGGCTCAGAAGGGTGTGAAGAGAAGAGAAAAGGGGTGCCCTTTTTATAAGGGAGGAGAGGGGCACCTTTGGAAAAACATAAAATATCATTTTATAATAAAGCCATATTCGGTTTTTAGTAGCTTTAAATTGATTTATTTCAAAGCTAAAGTGGATATGAGTCGAAATATGCTCAACCAATAGATTTTAGATAGGTTTTAGTCATTATATTAACCTTATCTTTTAGTTTTAACTCTTAGTTAATTAGATTGACATTTACCATATCACTTTGTATTTTTGTATTATATAGTTAATAAACATACCATATACATACAATAGACCCCCAAGTGGTCCATTAATGATAAAAATATCATGATATAAGTATCTTGGCCGAACTTTATATTTTATGAATATAATAACAATTAATAATATAATATTTTTTAAAAAACTATTTTATATCAATTTTGACACTATTTGATAATTGATTTTTGTGAAACTCATAGCAGCATTATTAGTTCAAAAAAAGTTAATTAAATCAATACTAACATGTCATAATAACATATAAAATTGTTTTAATTCATAAAAACTATCAAATTACATTTATTTGTATATTTATAACATCAATTATGTTAATATTTCATTAATAATGTAATTTATGCATCATCATTGTGTCATAAATAAATTAACTTATTTAATGTCTAAAAATTACAAATAAAACACCATTATATATGAAATCCCTTTATCTTTATAATTTATCTTTATAGTTTAATTTATCTTATGTATAACCCTATATTAAAAATGATTTAGTTATTAAACTTTTATTTTAACTATTTTAACCCTTCTTTAAATAAATTAATAATAAATGTCCTAATCTAATCTAAGTGGACCCAAATGGTCATATTTTATTCCTAAGGTTGTTTTTGGTTGAATTAAATTTATCCAATATAATTATTACATGTGTTAGGGTTATAATTATATAATTTCTACCCTTAATTACCCTATTTACTTTTAACCGTGGTAAATAAAAAAATAATGTTACTATTCACCAAAAATTATTTTCATCTCATTGAACCACATTTCAGTCCTTGATATTAACTGTGTCTCTCGGATTTTCTAAATTCCACTCACATAAGTGGTATAATTATGTTTTATGTATGTTTGCAAAAAGCTCCTAGGAGTTAGGTAAAAGACGGTGAAAAGTTCAATAAAATTTTTATATATCGAAAATTATTATAAAATGACTCCAATGAATTGTATTGAACTTATATTGGTATTATGTATCAATATTGACCTAATGAAAATTTAAATACAATAAATAATTATTTAAATAAAAATTCGGTTTTTAAATAGTAACTCGGTGTTTTCACTATTCATCAAAAATTTAATGTTTTCGGAAAATTAAAAAAAATTCACCCTAGGCTAATTTCGATATTCCCAATCCAAAAATGAAGTCAATTTTGAAAGATAAAATTTCAAAAAGTGGGAATTACAATTCATAACGTCTAGTTTTTATAATATTTTAATAACATATCGTTGTTTAGTGAAACTCGGTTTTGCATACAACACACGCTATCGTGGAAGGTCGCGATTGTATGTAAAGCAAGACAAGTCAGGGTTGCGTGTAGTGAAAGATATTTTTGGTGTTGCGTATAACATAATCAAAACTTATTTCATTTATACATTAAACAAAATCTATACATAATGATGCATAGAATAATTTTCACAAAACGGACTTGAAATTGTGTGTAACACCAACCAAGAATAGTGTTGTTTATACTGCAAGATAATACGATGTTGTGTATAGTACAAGATAAAATTGGTGTAGTGTATAATAGAAGAAATCAATGAAATTAAAAGAATATTTTTCATAAAATCTCTGGGTGTTACATTCTACCCCCCTTAAGATGAAATTTTCCCTCAAAATTCATCGGGGTTATAAATGGTTTACTACTTGAAATTTTCATTAATAGAAACCCACATTGTAAAAAGGAATACCAAAACTTGACTTTAAAAACTAAAGTATGAAATGTAATGGTTACCCAACATAACTAATCAGTAGGTTTCCACATAGTAGAACATAGGTGAAGATATGGATATGGAAGAGAAATATAACCATCAACTTCTGATGAAGAGTGGTAGAGGACATGGCTATGAAAAAACCAATAATCACAAATCCATAAATTTGTGATGATCTAAGGTACCATCCGATTCATCAGATATGAGAGCACTAGGACAACTTTTTTTTGTTTCCAAGATCATTTCCCTAAAGTTGAAGAATTGTTAAATTAAAAGAAATACCTACTTGATTTTGGTACAATCTCACTATTTCTCATGCCTCGAAGAATTTCCAATTCATCTCTCAAAGAATTGAAGTTGAATTTGTCTTCTGTGAAGTGTAAGAAGATTATGTGATAGAATGATAGGTCATTCCATCTATTTCTATCACAAAAAGTTTAGCACAAATTATTAAATATACAGAAGTCCATCTTTGCCATGATTAATCATATATGGTTGCTAAAATGGACTTATAATTCAGTCATCATAGTGCATAATATAATAAAACTAGTTTCTACTAACCAGGGACTTCCTGTAGGCTAGTGGTAGGAGATAAAGGCCTGTCTCACTTTGGTTGTGGGTTCGATTCCTGCATCCTTGTCCGACGTGATGAGTTGTCACCCATCCTGCAGGTTGTCCTTTTTCTAAAAATACATTATTATAACATTCAATTAATAATATCGAAAAAGTTATAGCCTTAATAAATACTGACTTCGGTCTAACATAATCCATTCCAATCTTTAGGATTATCCAAAATACTTTTATCCAATCTTGAAATGTCATCTACCGAGCATGTGAATACCATCATTTATCCCTCATATAAGATATATCTTGTTGGTCACATTCCAAACATGTGAATACCTTAATCATTTATTCTCTTGAAAAATGAATACCCATTGAATCTTATTAAAAAAATAAATGCGGTCAAAAGTTAACTCTTTCCACATACCAAAATATAAAAATTCTATATACTCAAACCATGATATAACTTTTTCCTTATATCAGTCATGAGCTCATGAATATTGTCAAACATTTCATTTTCTCTTTATCCCTTCATTATGTGCATATCATCTTCTTTCCAAAAATATCTAAATCACTTTCCATGGTTACCGGTACCATAAAATTATTGAAAACCACAATAGACCAATACATAAATATTCCACGGTACTATATACAACATTATTTTGGAATCTCATTACCTAAACACTTAATCATTCCACCACATCATTTTCATATTCAACATTGCCAATAGTGATCACGTGTGACTTTCCTTTGTCCTTTTCATTAAGTGGTTGCTCATGTCGATCATCATTAACCCTTGGATTAGGGCATTGATTATCATAATTCCCCATTTCATTGCACTTGAAGCATTGAAGTGTTGGTGGTGCGTTCTCTGTAGTATTTTCTTTATTCACATCATTAGTAACCCTTTTTCCATTACTTCGACACTCAGTTTCTCGATGACTTTTTTTTCACACATAAAACATTTTCTAGTCCCTTTAAGACAATCTCCACCATGCTTCTTTCCACACTTTGAGCATAAAGAAACATTCATCTTTTATTCACCACTGTTCTGAGATTTCTCCTTGAACTCAATCTTTCGTTTCTTGTCCAAACCATGAGATGGATATGTTACACCAAATTCTACTTCTACCTTGATAGCACAACACACAATTTCTTCATAGATTCTGAATTCTCTTATAGCTAATTCCCTTCGAAGACTTGGTTTTAAGTCACTGAAGAATCGATCAACTTTACTTTCAGGTTGGATGATAAATCCAGATGCATACCTTGAAAGCCTTGTAAAATTCACATGGTATATACCAACAGATTCATCATCCTTTTTCTTAAGCTCAAGGAAATCCTTTTCCTTCTTTGTTATAAGAATACGAGGGAAGTACTTATTGAAAAATAAGTTCTTGAACTCACCCCATTCCATGGATTCAATTTCATCTCGGGGCCTCGTATTCTTAATTAGAGTGCACCATTGATCTGCTTCACCTTCTAAACAGTAAATAGCCAGAATGAGTTTTTCATATTCCGAACAGCGAAGTATGGAAAATATCTTTTCAATGGTACTAATCCATTGTTCAGTAACAAGTTGATCCGAATACCCAATGAAAGAAGGTGGACGTTGCCTCATGAAGGACTCAATAGAATATTGTTCCCTTATCTACTCATTTGGAATTCTAGAATTATTCATAGCCTATGTAAGTATATCAATAAGATTTTTCACTCCATCTCCCATAACATTGGTTTGTTCAGGAAGAAAATCATTGCATTTTCCTTTACATTGATCAACACGGTTCCTTCGGGTTCCAGCCATTGTCTAAAACCCAAAAAGAATAGTGTGAGAGGCAAAATTAATGCGAGGGAAAACAAAAAAATAAAGGGAGAGTACCTTCGATATCTGACATCTTAGGTTTAATTATAATATCGTTTCTGTAATTCTAGGACTATAACCAATATGTATACTTAACCTTAGGGACATCCCTATACATACCTTAGAAATATCTCTAGGGATCTCACTAAAGTTTTCGCATCCTAGTTTCCAAAGGTTAACTAAACGTTTCCTCTGATACCAACTGTAGAGACCCAAATCTTGACGTACATAGACATTACATTACTTTTGCGGAATACTTAATACATAAAAATAACAAACACACAAGGACCATAATAGTTTAGTGTCTTTGGAAACTCAGAATATAATCTTCTAATCGTGGTGAAAGATCTTCAACATCTCCCATAGAGATCTTCCCCTTTTTTTCTTACCTAAAACCATTATTTATATCCTAGGGAAAAGAAAACATAAAAATTGTGAGCTCAAATACTCAGTAAGGGTAATCATGAAAAAAAACAAACCATTCACATTTGAACTTAAAAACATCAACATAATGTTTAAACATCAAATTCATGAGAAATGACATAAAACATGGTAGTACATAAGGAATAGATCATAAATAACCATTAATCATGATAAAATAGCATGGGAATAAAACATGTAATTGTGGCAACCATTAAGCACATGTTATGATTTCCATAGTGGCCAAGGCATTGCTTCCAAGACCATCTTAGTGGACAAAGTCCTTTTCTGAATCGACTTCACTCCTCGTTCTAGTCCTGTATTACTGAATCGGTTTAACTTACCATTCCATCCATGTATATTTCATGAGATATAAATCTTTACCCAATGCATTGGAGGTAGATATAAGTCTCACCAATCTCATAATGAAATCATTCTTACTTATTCCACAACATCAACATAAATCATTCATCATTACCCAAAGTATAAAATGGGTATCATAAACATCATCCCATCATAACAAAATCCATAAAAAATGGATATCATTTCATCATAAGAAAATTTAAACCACGTAAATCATAGAGACATTATACTTGAAACATACAAATATGAAATAATATTATCTTAGATGTAAAACAGTTTTGAAAAAACACTTGAAATGAATTCTTGAGGAAAATATCCTTTCTTCTTCAAAATCATTTTTTTTCACAAAATGACAAGAAATTTTAAAAGAAAAAGGTTTTTTTGAAAATAATCATGTAATATTTTAGAAGAAGATTAATGAAAAGTAGGCATTATGAAACTGTAAATATCCATTCACGTCGTATAAGTTAAAAATAACATTCTCCGTGTACTTTTGTTAGAAAGGTCAAAAAGTTTCTCGTGTGATAAAAAAAAGCTAGATTCCTTTCATAACATGTGGTAAAATTAAAAAAATGTGTAAAATTACATTAAAAATACATGAAAACATTTTTAGAAAACATGGGCATGGGTGACAACTATAATCCCAGTAAATACTTACGAATTACAATCTCGGATAAGAACGAGATTGGAATAGTTATCCCTTGCCTTATGTCTGATATGTTTTGTATGTATCTGACCTCCTTTATAATGATTTAAATAATTTCATTGACTTATTACAGAATCATATTCATTGTTATTATATCATATATGGTTCACATAGGTATTTATATTACCCGTTCATTTGTCAATTCCATGTTAAAGTAGCGTTTTGGGTAAAATTGTTTCATTTATCGTAGGTATTTGGGCTTCTTGTTCTTGATATTATTATTACTTATATCATGATTTACTTAATTCCAGATTGTAAAAAATGATTTATATATCATATATATTCAGTATATATATATATAATAGATAGATAAATGAAACACACCGTTCATGGAGACGGTAGGTTGTACGTACGCATGAATGTTGTTTTCCTTTCTTTATTGAATTGAATGGAAGTAAGTAGATGACATATATATATATACATAAATCAGGTAGCATTATTATGTAAAATATTTCATTATTATTCATTATATATACTTTATAATCATTCTTGAATGGTTAACATGGAGAATGAATCTCATCGCGTCGTGGAGACGCTAGTCCGTACGTACGCACGAGCGATGATATCATTCTCATCATCGTGGAATTGTATTGAAATGTATGTATAATATTTCAGAATCAATATCACTTTACAATAATCATATATGGTTATTTATTTACACCATTATATCCATCCAAGTAAGGTGCTGGTCGAAAACAGATTACACCATGGCGTGAAGACGGTATTCCGTACGTACGCATGCGCGGTGATTTCATTTTCTGTAGGATGGATAGAAGGTGAAATAGGGTTGTTTTATATTTATAATAACATATCATTATATAATAAATATAGATGTCATTACTTAATAATTATACTACTAAAGAAGAAGAATAAGAAGAAGAAAGAAGCATGGGAGAATCGGAAGAAGAGATTACCTCTTCTTCGACGCACCTCCTTTAATATTCCTCTTAAGAAAGTAGAGTTGGTATTTTGAGAAGACCAGAACCTCCAGAATGTTTCTAGGGAAGTGGAGAAGAGAAATGGTCTGGGTTTGGCTGAGCTTCAAGGCTCAAACTGGTGTGAAGAGAAGGGGGAAGGGGTTCCCTTTTCATAAGGGTGGAGAGGGGAACCTTTGTAAAAACTTAAAATATTATTTTATAATAAAGTCACATTCAGTTTTTAATAGCTCCAAATTAATTAATTTATAAGATAAGTTGGGTATGGGTTGAAATAATCTCAAAATATATATTTTAGACAGGTTTGGTTCATTATATTAACCTTATCTTTTAGTTTTAACTCTTAGTTAATTAGATTGACATTTATCATGTCACTTTGTATATTTATATTATATAGTAAATAAACTTACCATATACATCCAAGCGACCCCCATGTATCCCATTAATGATACTCCTATCATTATATAAGTATCTGGGCATAACCTTATATTATTAGGAATATAATAACAATTAATAATATAATATTTGTTTTAAAAACTATTTTATGTCAATTTTGAAACTATTTGGTAATTGATATTTGGGAAAATAATAACAGCATGATTAGTTCGAAAAAATTTAATTAAATCAATACTAACATGTCCTATTAACCTTTAAAATTAGTTTAATTCATAAAAAGTCTCAAATTACATTTATTTGTGTATTTATAACATCAATTATGTTAATATTTCATTAATGAGGTAATTACTGCATCATCATTGTGTCATAAATAAATTAACTTAATTAATGTCTAAAATTTAAAAATAAAATACCATTATATAGGAAACAGTTTTATATTTCTATTTAATAATTATAGTTGAATTTATCTTATGTATAACCCTATATTAAAAATTATTTAGTTATAAACTTTGATTTTAACTATTTCAACCATTCATTAAATAAATTAATAGTAAATGTCCTCATCTAATCCAGGTGGACCTAAATGGTCATATTTTATTCCTAATGTTGTTTTTGGTCGAATTAAACTTATCCAATAGAATTAGGACATGTGTTAGGGTAATAATAATATCATTTCTACCATTAATTATCCTATTTACTTTTAATCGTGGTAAATAAAAGTAAAAAATTACTATTCACCAAAAATTATTTTCATCTCATTGAACCACATTTTAGTCCATGATATTAAATTTGTTTCGTGGATTTTCAAAATTCCACTCATAGAAGAGGAAAAATTATGTTTTATGTAAGTTTGCAAAAATCTCCTAGGAGGTAGGTAAAAGATGGTGAAAAGTTCAATAAAATTTTTATATGTCGAAAATTATTATAAAATGACTCCAATGAATTACATTGAAATTATATAGGTATTATGTATCAATTTTTACCTAAAATAAATTTAAATAAAATAAATAATTATTTAAACAAAAAGTCGGTTTTTAAATAGTAACCTGGTCTTTTCACTATTCATAAAAAATTTAATGTTTTCAGAAAAATACCCAAAATTCACCCTACGCTAATTTCGATATTTTAAATCCAAAAATGAAGTCCATTTTGAAAAATAAAATTTCAAAAAGTGGGTATTACTATTCATAACGGCTAGTTTATATAATATTTTAATAACATATCATTGTTTAGTGAAACTCGGTTTTGCGTACAACACACTCTATCGTGGAAGGCCGCGATTGTGTGTAAAGCAAACCAAGTTAGGGCTGCATGTAGTGAAAGCTGTTTTTGGTGTTTCATATAACATAATCAAATCTTATTTCATTTATAAATTAAACAAAATATATACTTAATGTTGCATATAATAATTTCCACAAACCGAACATGAAATTGGGTGTAACACGAGCCAAGAATAGTGTTGCGTATACTGCAAACTAATATGGTGTTGTGTATAGTACAAGCTAACCTTGGTGTAGTGTATAATAGAAGACATCGATGAAATTAAAAGAATATTTTTCATAAAATCTCAGGGTGTTACAATGGGACCTCATTAACCAAAATTTTGTGGATCATTGACTGTTTACCTTGTTTATAATGCATATAAGATGGCAAGATTTGATTTGTGGGGAGTATGGGCCCTCACGGATGGGAATTTGGCACTTCAGTGTTGGTTTCAGTGTTTTTCTGGGTTCTTGAGTAGTTTCTGAGGCTTACTGTCTGGAAAACCCCGGAGACACGTCATATAGTTCCTTGGGACACATGTCGTGTGTTCTTCTATTCGGGAAGAAATGAAAAAAATTTAAGTACACTCAATGTACCCTCACTACACGCCATGTAGTCTCTTCCTATATCATAGACTGTGTCAGTAGCGACACGGGGTAGGGAATTTCTTGGGAAAACCCGTTTTGTACCAGTTGTACATGCCATGTAGTATTGACCCAGAGACTGCCGTGTAACTAACAACACAGACGATGAAATCTTAAGACATACACATCGTGTCCACCTTGAACATGCCGTGTAGTCTGGCCTAGGTACCCGGCCATGTCGCTAACAACACGGGTCGGTGTTACCCTACCTAGTATACATTGTGTGCCCGTGGGACACGCCGTGTAGATTTGGCCACTGTGAGACCGTGTGTACTTAGCCGTGTGGCTGGGAAAAATGGGGTGGTGTACACGCTGGTTGTGCGTGTAACACGCCGTGTGGTGTCAGCCGAGTAGTCGGCCGTGTCCCGAATGACACAAGTAGTAGGAAAGTAAACCATACACATCATGTAGATGTTATACATGCCGTGTAGTCTTGTTCAAAAGAGAGTCGTGTTCCTTAGCCGTGTAAAAGGAACCAAGCAGGGAAGGAGGATTCAAGTACACGTCGTGTAGTCTGAGAACACGCCATATGTTTGGGGTGTTACACGATCAGTTTTAGCTGGAGTACACGACCATGTGAATGCCTTGAGAGAACACACCGTGTAGTTTTTATACATGCACTGTAGTCATGTTTTAAAAAATATTGAATGATTTTTTTCTCCTATTCCATTTTTGGTCCCCAGTTTTCAATCTTTGATAAAATTAATTCTAAGGCATGTTTTTGACCTTGTAGAGTCATGCCTCCAAGACAATAACTGGTTTTTCTCCTAGAGAGCGGCAGTGATTATACAACTGAGATGGTAGGCCATGGGCTATCAGTTGATCCACCAATAGTGCCAGGTGTGGTGACAGCTATTATAACGGACGCAGGTGCGGAGCCACAGCTCCGTGAAGGCTTCTTGCGGTTCATACAGACCTTCCAAGGAGCAGTGTAGGCCGCCACATCTATGGAAAAGCTGACGAGTATATTCTAGCCGCAGCATCCACCTACGTTTTTAGGGGATGGAAGACTACAGGCTGCAGAGTCATGGCTGAATTCAATGCAAACTATTTTCGATCATCTTGAGATGCCTCCTGGGTGGAGGGTCATGATCGCAACATATAAGCTACGTGATTCTGCCAAGAGATGGTGGGATGTTACCACTCAATCTGGGCATCACCTAGACATGGAGTGGGAATATTTTCAGGTAGTCTTCTACGGCTTCTTCTTTCTTGAGATTCAAAGGGAAGATCGAGCTCGAGAGTTCATGAATCTGAAGTACGGTGCAATGTATGTGATGGATTATTCTGATCTCTTCACCGAGCTTCAGCGTTTTGCACCTGTTCTAGTTGGTTATTAGAAGTTGAGGGATGGATGCTTTGAGGATGGTCTTTGATATGAAATCTGCGCACTAGTGAATGTTTTCAGGTTGCTTATAGTGCATGATATTGTAAACCAGGCACTGATTACTAAGCGGAAAATACAGAAAGCTAGTGGTGTGGGCCAAGGCAGTTTGACACCAGTTTCTGGAACTATTTCTACCGGTAAGAGGAAGAGGCAGATTGATTTATCTCACTGAGGTAGTACTAGTAATAATAATACTTCTGGTGGCCAGGTTATTTGGTACCAGTGTGGTTGAGAGGTGAACAAGATACCTTAGTGTCCTCGAGACCCAGCAGAGTGCCTAGCTTGCAGCAAGATGGGTTATCTGCAGCGCTTTTGCAGGGAGTTTCCACCAGCGGCTAGTGAGTGGGATTCTGTGTAGACATCGTGTGCGGGAGCAGGACTAGAAGCTTCTTACCAGTAAAGAATGTAAGAACCTAGTTTTGGCTGTGAATGACTTTGGAATATTCTTGATGATAATCCAGAGCAGCGCCTTCAGACGGCGTGCGATTCCGAGCCCCGGAGTGGCCGGAATTAAATTTTCTATGCGTTCACACTGGAAATGCCAAATAAATGGGATAACTCTTAAATGATGCACGGGATCAGGAATCCGAGTGTACGGATGGGTCTAGAATGGGGTGTTTACCCTGTGAGTGACATAAAACTTGTCGGCGTGGGATGTTTGGACCCCTCGCTCGCTTCTCGAACGTTAAAGGGATTATATAAATTAATTAATTCTTTTAATTCTCTTAAACGGTGGATCGGATTGGAAAAATGAGGGCATCGTTGAGTTCGGAGCATGCCATTTACCCTAGGAGGGGTGTAAGTTTTTCGGGCGCGGCCCATCTGTGAAAAATGGCCCCAGGGGCGTTTGCGTAATTTGGCAGCCTCGGGCGATAAGTTTTATAAATTTAGAACGGGGTCTCAAATTAAAATTCCAAGAACTCTGTTGTGCTCGGGAGGTGGTGTTTTCCCTAGGGGAGGCTTAACCCCAACCCTGCTGAGGGTTCGAGTTCGGGCCGACGGGCGGGTGGTTAAGAATTTTCTATTTAAACGCTTAACTCACCCCCTCCCTCTTCCTCTTCCTCATGTGTACAACTGTTGGAGGCATCCTTCCCTCTCCTCCTCCACTCCAGTGAGGTAGCTCTGGCAAGGCGACAGTGCGGCGGCGGATCGCCCCCGACGCTTCGGGCAACGCCCCTGCAGGTAGGATTGTGGCGGCTTCAATTTCTATTCCCGCACCTAATTTGACTACAATTTTATGTGTCTATTTGATTTTAATCCTTTTAACAAATCCAATGGACCCTTAGTATACAATTTTTTCTTTCCGTATCTTCTTTCAGAATCGAATTCCGTGCTCCGTGGCATCCGCAATCATCCACCCAAATTCGTGGGATTTCAGGTTTCGACGATGAGCGGCGGCGCGGCTCGGCGGAGGCGGCGGCGCGCGGGTGATTCCAGCGGTCAGCGGCGCGTGGGTTCGGCGGAGGACCGGGCGAGCGCAGGTACTGGGGGAGACAGTGAGTTTCCATGGGCGAGGGGAACGCTGGGGTGCCACGGAGGAGGCCGGCGTGCCGGTCGCGTCCGGCGGAGGAGGAAAGACCCGCATCGCGCGGGTCTTCCTAGGGTCAACGAGGACCGGCTTCGGCCGGTCTGTTTCAGAGGAGGAAAGGACTTGCATGAGGCGGGACCTGCATTGCAACAGGAGACTTTCCATTTGGCCGGTCGGTTAAGGAGGGTGGGACCCACTCGGGTCCGGCGGTTTGAGGCGGGCCGCGGCCAACGGGCCGGCGGCTCGGACCGGGCCCGCCGGGGTGGACCGGCACGGATAGGTCCCCTTGCATTCGGGGGGTCCGTAACTCTTAAACGGCGCATCTGATTGACGCACGCCGTCTATGGCTGTGTGACCGTGTTGGAGAGGTGGTCTCTTTATTGTGGGTTTAGGGTTTTTTCGGCTATGAACCCGTAGGCGGGTGACCCGAGAGTTTTAATTTAATGATATTAATTTATTATTAAAGTTGCGACGGACGTGGCTCGCGAGCCAAATGACTGTTTGATGTGCCATCAGAGGAGTTGTGGCCTTGAGGCTGAGACGGTCCTTCCAATGTGGTATGGAACGTTTGTGGGATGGTTTCGTTGCTCTACGACATGAAACACAATGTGAATAATTAATTAATTAATTAATTATTCTTGCGTCTGACCTAACTCCCGCTTGGGATGTCCGACTGACGCGCCGTCAGCGGCAGCACGATCCCAGTCCTCGTGCGGACTTTTTTATGAGATTTCCAAAGCATTCAAGTTGTAGACGAGGTGCGGGACGCACAGGGCCTAGTTCGCACGTATTACGGTGAAACACTACTTTTTCACCTGACATCCGTTTGAGGTGTTTGAGCAGTCAATTTTGGGTATTTCTTCGAGGTCATCGCATTGGCGCAGTCTGTCCACTGTAATTTCGCACGATGGTGCGGGGCCCATGAGGGTCGTTTGGGCGTCTATAGTGATTTTCCATTTTACTCACCGAGCAGCCGTTTTGGACAAGTGAAAAGTCCAACTTGTGTGTTTTTTTGAGAGGATCGCAACGGTGCAATCCGTTGGCAGTGCTTTGGGATCAGGGTGTGGGTCCCGCGTGGTACCGCTTGTGCGCGGGGCACCGGAACATATCTTTTTCTCTGGATATCCGTTGCACACAATTGATTTGTACTTTTGACGTTTTTTCTCGAGGGGATCGCAATGGTGTGATGTGCCCGACTGTTTTCGGGGCCGAGGCTCGGGATCACGGACGTCGTTCGGGCGTCAGGCGGTGTTGGTGAATTTTTTGTCGGATATCCATTTGAGGCGAGTAAGTAGTTGACATCGCGTGTTTTTCTGCGAGGATTGAAACGGTGTGATCCGTTTGGTTGTGCGGATCCTCTTGCACGATCTTATTAAATGGGGAAGCATGAAAGGTGCTCCAATGGTGGTTCTCCCGAACTTGTTTGTATCATACCCTTGGCGTGTGATTGTGAACTCTTGGGAGGGTGATATAAATGATTCACAAGTTGTGTTTGGTCGTACCTAGGCCTTTGAGGAGGAGTTGTTACATCACTCCTTCGCGTTGACACTCGGTACCGTGTGCATGATAGCATTTGGGCTAGAACGAGGTATACTCTGAGAGTATACGTGAGCGCTTGGAGGTACATGTGGTTGTTGAACCATAGGATGTTTGTGTGCTCAGTTGGGGTTGACTTGGGGACACACGTCGTGTGGGACCCATGTGCGTTCCGTGTTATGATTTACTTACTTTGACCTCTCGCCACATAGAGGGTCCCTCTGTGCTCATTTGTTTGACCAGCAGGGTGGAGTTTTCCCCTGCCTCTGTGCTCATTTGTATGAACAGCAGGGTAGAGTTTCCCCTGGCCTGGTGCTCTTTTGATTGACCAGCAGGGTTGAGTGGTTTTCCCCTGGTCCTCTTCTCGATGGTTTGGCCAACAGATATGGTTTTTTTCATCTTTTTCTTCAACTGTGAGGGGTTTCAATACTGTGCCCTTTCACCGGTCTTCAGCACTGTTTGCGGCTATGGGTGTCCGTGCAGCATGGCTATTTTCGCCACTATCTGGGATGATATGTCTCAGTCCGCTTCGACAGTGACTCAGCAGATTGGAGCGGGATCACCATGTGAGGCTGAGGGAGTTTCTCCCACTTCTACATGTTCCCCGATAAAGCTTGTGGATTCAGTGTGACCAACACTTTATGCGGGCACCGATCCTCTACCTAGGAGGTTGTTTCCAGCAGGGGTGAGGTTGTTTCCAGCAGGGCTGTGTTTGTTTCCAGTAGGGATGAGGTTGTTTCCAGCAGGGATGAGGTTGTTTCAAGCTGGGCTGAGGTTGTTTCCAGTATGGTTGTGGTTGTTACCAGCAGGGTTGAGGTTGTTTCAAGCAGGGCTCACCAGTGGGTTACCATTCAGCAGGGATGGCCCGTATAGCGGTGTTCGTCAAGCAGTACCATCCAGCAGGGATAGCCAGAGCAATTCTGGGCTTACCTCCAGCCGGGCTGGGCGGTGGTCCCCGATGCCGGGCTTACCTCCAGCTGGGATGGGCAGTGGTCCCCGATTCCGGGCTTACATCCAGTTGGGCTGGGCAGTGGTCCCCGATGATGGGTTACCTACAGCTAGGCGGTCCACGTCAGGCTCTGGGAGCTGACAGTTGGGACCACAGATAGCCGCGAGCTTTGGATGTCTACTATCGTGCAGAGCATGAGGTGATAAGATGTATGCTCTACAGCTCCTCTACCTTTTTTTAGTAGAATTGTTAGACTCTGTGTGTGAACTTATTTCTTCCCCGATCCTTGTTTTATGTGTTACCAGGGTGAAGCGGGGCGTCGGGTGTAACCATGTGTTGGTAAGGTAAAAGGTGTGGGACCTTTTTCTCTAGTCGACGGTGTCGACTCCTTCGCCTTTTGAGCCTGTAAGAGAGCCTCGGTTGTGGAACCTTGCATGATCAGATATCCTTGGTTGTTTCACCATATGGATATTATGAAAGAGGGAATCATCGGGCTATGTTTCATGTGTGGGCGATGATTCCAGTCACGGCGCGCGACGTAGAGGTTCGTTCAGGGAGGTGAGCTACCCCCGAGAGCCTTCGGGTCGTTTGAGACCATGCAAAGGGATGGAGAGGTTTTCTACCACCTCTCCCTAACCCCAAAGTATGGAGTGGGTGCATGACATCGGTATGGTCGGACCTCGTGTGAACGGATCAATCCTTTGGTCTGTGTGCGGTGATGAAGAGCTGTGCATGGGTTCTTCTGGGTATGGGAAAGCTAGGTGTGGGATTAGTACCCTGTGTTGCTCCCTAGTATTGCTTTTATGGGGCGAAAATATTGATGGATGGAATGATGTAAGAACCCGGTTTTTGCTGTGAAAGACTTTGGAATATTCTTGACGATATTCCAGAGTAGCACCTTCAGACGGCGTGCGATTCCGAGCCCCGGAGTGGCCAGAATTAAATTTGCAGTGCATTCACACTGGAAATGCCAAATAAATGGGATAACTCCTAAATGGTGCATTGGGTAAAGAATCCAAGTGTACGGATGGGTCCAGAATGGGGTTTTTACCCTAGGAACGACATAAAACTTGCCGACACGGGATGTTTGGACCCCTCGCTCGCTTCTAGAACGTTAAACGGATTAAATTAATTAATTAATTCGTTTAATTTTGAAACACATGTATCTCTTAAACAGTGTCTGGGATTGGAAAATCGAGGGCACCATTGAGTTCGGAGCATGCCGTTTACCTTGGGAGGGGTGTAAGTTTTGCGGGCGCGGCATGTCTATGAAAAATGGACCCATGGGTGTTTTCGTAATTTGGCGGCCTCGTGCGCTAAGTTTTATAACTTTTGAATGGGGTCTCGGATTAAAATTTGGAGACCTACGTTGTTCTAGGTAGGTGGTGTTTACCCTAGAGGAGGCTTAACCCCGACCCTGCTGAGGGTTTGGGTTCGGGCCGACGGGCGGGTGGTTAAGCGTTTTCTATTTAAACGCTTAACTCACCCCTCCCTCTTCCTCTTCCTCACCTGGATAGAATCAGGAGGCGGCCTTCCCTTTCCCCCTCCACTCCAGTGAGACAGCTCTAGCAAGGCGACGACGCGGAGGCGGATCGCCCGTGAATCTTCAGGAAACGCCCCTGTAGGTAGGATTGTCACGGTTTCAATTTCTATTCCCGCACCTAGTTTGAGTTCAGTTTTATATGTCTCTTTGATGTTAGAACTTTGAAATAATCCCATGGACGAATATTATACAATATTTTCCTTTCTTTGCTTCTTTAGGAATCGAATTCCAAGCTCTGTGGCATCCGCAATCATCCCCCGAAGTTTGCGAGTTTTCGGGTTTCGAATGTGAGCGGCGGCGCGGCTCGGCAGAGGCGGCGGCGCGCGTGTGGCTCCAGCGGTCGGCGGCATGGTGGTTCGGCAGAGGACTGGGAGAGCGCAGGTTATGGGGGTGACGGTGAGCGGCCATGGGCGAGGGGAACGCCGGGGTGCCACGAAGGTGGCCGGCGCACTGGCCTCGTCCAGCGGAGGAGGAAAGTCCCGCGCCGCATGGGTTTTCATGGGGTCAACGAGGACCGGCTTCGGCCGGTCTGTTTCAGAGGAGGCAAGGACCCGCATGAGGCGGGTCCTCCATTGAAAAAAAGAGACCAGCCATTTGGCCCGTCGTTTGAGGACGGCCGGACCGGCTCGGGTCTGGTGGTTTGAGGCGGGCCGGCGGCTCGGATCGGGCCGGCCGAGGTGGACCGGTCCGGATAGTCCCCCTTGCATTCGGGGGGCCGTAACTCTTAAACGGCGCGTCTGATTGATACGCCATTTGTGGCTGCGTGACCGTGTTGACGAAGAGGTCCCTTTAAATTTGTTCTAGGGTTCTTTCCGGCTATGCACTTGAAGCCGGGTGACCTGAGAGTTTTAATTTAATGATATTAATTTATTATTAAAGTTGCGTCGGATGTGGCTCGTGAGCCAGATGTCCGTTTGAAGCACCATCAGAGGCGTTGTGGCCCTGAGGCTAAGACGGTCCTTCAAATGTGGTTTGGAACCTTTTCGGGTTGGTTTCATTTCTCTACCACAGGAAACACAATGTGAATAATTAATTAATTAATTTATTAATTAATTATTCTTGTGTCAGACCTAACTCCTGGTTGGGATGTCTTATTGACGCGCCGTTAGCGGTAGCATGATCCCAGTCCTCGTGCAGAATTTTTTAGTAGATTTTCAAAGAATTTGGGTTGGAGATGTGGTTCAGGCCACACGAGGCCTAGTTCGCACGAATTATGGTGAAACACTACTTTTTCACCCGAAATCTGTTTGAGGTGTTTGAGCAGCCGATTTTTGGTGTTTTTCCGAGGGCATCGTGTTGGCGCAGTCTGCCCGCTATAATTCCGCACGATGTTGTGGGGCCCACGAGGGTCGTTTGGGTGTCAATGGTGATTTTCCATTTTAATCAATGGGCGACCATTTTGGACAAGTGAATAGTCCATCTTGTGTGTTTTTTCGAGAGGATCGCAACGGTGCGATCCGTCGGTAGCGCTTCGAGACCGGGGTGGATGTCCTGCGTGGTACCGCTCGTGCGCGAGGAGATGGAACATATCTTTTTCTCCGGATATCTATTGCACTCATGTGAGTTATTCTTTTGACGTGTTTTCCCGAGGGGATCACAATGGTGCGATGCACCCGACTGTTTTCGGGGCCAAGGCTCAGGATCACGGGATGTCGTTTGGGCATGAGGCGGTGTTGGTGACTTTTTCATTGGATATCTGTTTGAGGCGAGTAAGTAGTTGATCTCACATGTTTTTCTGGGAGGATTACAACGGTGTGATCTGTTTGTTTGTGCAGAGCCTCTTACACAATCTTATTAAATGTGGAAGCATGAATGGTGATCTAGTGGTGGTTCTCCCGACATTGTTTGTAGAGTACCCTTGGGGTGTGATCGTGCACTCTTGGGAGAGTGATATAAATGATTCACAAGTTGTGGTTGGTCGTGCTTGGGCCTTTGAGGTGGAGTTGTTACGTCATGCCTTCGCATTGACGCTGGGTGCCGTGTGCACGATAACCTTTGGGCTGGAACGAGGTATAATATGGGAGTATACAGGAGCGCTTGGAGGTACATGTGGTTGTTGTACTTGAGGATGTTTGGGTGCCCAGTTGGGGTCGAATTGGGGCCACACGTCGTGTGGTCCCCATGTGCGTGCCATGTTCTTCTTTACGTTCTTTGACCTCTCGCGACGTAGAGGGTCCCTTTGTGATCATTTGTTTGACCAGCAGGGTGGAGTTTTCCCCTGGCTCTGTGCTCGTTTGTTTGACCAGCAGGGTGGAGTTTCCCCTGGCCTGGTTCTCTTTTGTTTGACCAGCAGGGTTGAGTGGTTTTCCCCTGGTCCTCTTCTCTATGGTTTGGCTGACAGAGATGCTTCGTTTCCTCTATTTCTTCAGCTGTGAGGGGTTTCAGTACTGTTCCCTTTCACCGGTCTTCGGCACCGTTTGCAGTTACGGGTGTCCGTGAAGCATGGGTGTTTTCCCCACTCTCTGGGATAATATGTCTCGGTCCACTTCGACAGTGACTCAGCGGATTGAAGCGGGATCTCCTTGTGAGGCCTGGGGAGTTTCTACTGTTGCTCTGCGTTCCCTGGTAGAGCTTGTGGTTTCGGTCGGACCAACACTTTACGCAGTCACCGATCCTCTACCCCGGAGGTTGTTTCCAGCAGGGTTGAGGTTGTTTCCAATAGGACTGAGGTTGTTTCTAGTAGGGCTGAGGTTTTTTCCAATAGGGATGAGTTTGTTTGCTTGAGGTTTGAGGTTGTTTCCAGCAGGGCTGAGGTTGTTACCAGCAGGGCAAAGGTTGTTTTGAGTAGGGCTCGCCAGTGGGATACCATCTAGCAGGGATGGCCAGTATAGCGGTGTTCACCGAGCAGTACCATCCAGCAGGGATGGCCAGAGCAGTTCTGGGCTTACCTCCAACTAGGCTGGGCAGTGGTCCCCGATGCCGGGCATACCTCCATCTGGGCTGGGCAGTGGTCCCTGATGCCGGGCTTACGTCCAGCTGGGCAGGGCAGTGGTCCCCGATGTCGGCTTACCTCTAGCTGGGCTATGCAGTGGTCCCATCGCCGACTTTAGCTGGGTCGCCCTCCAGTGGATTACCCTGCTACAGGACTAGGTAGTGTGGCACCCGTCGACTTTCCGGGTCTCCCTGTAGTGGGAACCCGTTGATTTCAAGGGACCCTTTAGTGGGGCTGGGTAGGGCGTCGCCTGTCGACTTTGATCAGAATTCTCGACTGCGGGGCAGTGAAGAGTTGTGTTTGACGTTCCCCAAGAACTCTCAAGTATGAGAAGCTTTTCACCCATCAAGACGCGTCCTTGTGATGCGACCTAAAACCTTGCAGGCGATTCTGTGCCGCCAAAAGTGGATAGTTTCGAGGTATTGTGGTTTAAGCCCATGACTTGTAGTTCGGGGCAGATGTGTGGGATGTTGGGCATCGATGGTGTTACTTCTAGGACTGTTGGCTACTCATTTTCTTGGGCTGAGCTACAGGATGGAGATCCCCTTACGACCTTGTTCGGGCTTCTTCACAGAGCATATGGATGTATATACCTTATTCCAGAACCCACTTCTTGGGTTTGGTTACTCTCCTTCCAATAGAGGTGAAGACGTGTGGGGTATGCCACATGCTTTTTGTGTCTAGCTTCTCGTGGTTGGACGAGTCTACTCTCCTGTTATAGGTAGCAAAGACTCGATGGTAAGTTTGTCTTCTCACTGTTTCCAGCTCCTTATGTCTGGACGAGTCTACCTTCTTTCTTCTTGTTGGGTTGATCTGGTCACCTTACTTCACTCTCTGTTGTACTTCTGTTCTACACCCTATTCGATCTACTACTCACCCTTCGGTACCTCCTTTGTTTCTCCCTCGAGCCTTTGGGGTATCCTACTGGGTATTTTTGTACTCACCCCTGCTTGGTCTTTGCCCGCACTTGGTGTGCCCTTGCAGACGACGGACAGGTTGGTCGTGACGTCATAGGAGCTTAGGAGCCGTGAGCTTGGACCATGTGCGGTGGTCTTTGTTGGGTTCCAGGTGTGGGACCCTCCCAGCTATTTGCTTTTGTTTTACCTATTGCCGAGTTGTGGCATTTTTGGTTGGGTGTGTATTTTTCCCATTTTCCTTCTAGTTTACTTTCAGCTTGATTTTTTGTACTATTAGAGGTCGATGGACTTGTGGTTTATTTATAGCATCTACACTTTACTCTGCTTGTCTCTTCTTTTAATCTTCACATTTTCATTGAGTGTGTTGTGCGAGTGTGTGTATGGGTACTTAGGCAAAGGCCTCCTCGAGTTATTGTGCCTTCGGCGCTGGTCTCCAGCCCCTGGCCTATGGAGGCAGGCTTGGGGTAGTTGCGGCCCGAGCCTAGGTAGGGTCGGGTCGTGACAAGGAAACTAGGATATGTCAAGATGTACAGGAAGAGGTGGTGTTCATGGCTATGGTAGCCAGACACCAGGATCTTAGAGGCAGCATGGCGGGACAACTCAGGGTAGCCAGGCTGTGTCACAGGGTCGCGACACTGGGTTGGCATATGCAGTGCAAGAGACCCAATAAGAGTAGGGTCTCAGACCTTCCATTGTCAGAGGTACTATTCTACTAGCTTCTGTTTTATCTTTAGTACTTTTCGATACAGGTGCTACACATAGCATTATTTCTGTGCCTGTTGTGGAGAGCCTTGGGATTTGTGTTTCTACTTCTTCTAATATCATGATGCTAGACACTCCGTAAGAGACTAGAATGGATGGTGTGAGTCAATTCAAGGAGGTCCCCCTTGATGTTAGTGGGTGTCATTTTATATGGGACCTCTATGTCTTCGAGATGACGAGATATGATGTCATTCTTGAGATGTACTGGTCGGTACCCTTTCGAGCCTTTTTAGATTGCTATCGTCGCATGGTGAGTTTCACGTCACATGAGGGTAGAGAGTTTCTTTACAAGGGAGAATGGGATATCCCGGCGAGCTGAGAATGACCCAAGCATTTTGGGAGAGTTGGAGTGACAGATCAGATTGTGATTTTATATCTGGATGATCAGGGAACTTTTCAGGAGGATTTCCCTCCAGTGGTTAATCATTTCAGGGATATCTTCCCAGATGACATTTTGGGTCTACATCCAAAACGAGAGGTGGATTTCTCTATTGAGCTTGTGCGAGGAGCAACACTGGTGTCCATTCCTCCATATAATATGGCAACACCAGAGTTGTAAGAGCTCAAGAGACAGTTAGAGGAGTTGCAGGAAAAGTGTTTCATCCGACCCAGTACTTCTCCTTGGGGTTTACCAGTCCTCTTTACAAAGAAGGAAGATGATACCCTTAGGCTCTATGTGGACAATCGGAAGCTGAACCAATTGACGGTCAAGAACCGATATCCCCTACCAAGGATTGATGATCTTTTTGATCAACTTCAAGGAGCACGAGTGTTCTCAAAGATTGACTTGAGATCTGGATATCATCAGTTACGATCCATACCATCATATATACCGCTTACAGATTTTTAAAGCAGATATGGTCTGTACGAGTACTTGGTTATGCCATTTAGACTCACAAACGCGCTAGCAGTTTTCATCGATCTGATGAATTGTGTGTTCCACTCCAATCTAGATTCTTTTGTGGTAGACTTCATGGACGATATATTGGTGTACTCTCACACTCAACACAACCATCCCACCCATCTGGAGATCGCATTGAGTACACTGAGAGAGCATAGGATATATGATAATCTCTCAAAGTGAAAATTTTGGATGGACCAGATACACTTCCTGGGTCATATCATCTCAGATTCAGGATTTGTAGTAGACCCATAGAAAATGAGAGCAGTAGTTTCATGGGAGCAGCCTAAGAACATGTTTGAGATACATAGTTTCTTGGGGCTAGCTGGTTACTACATGAACTTTATATATGACATCTCCCACATAACACTGTCGTTGAAGAGATTGACTAATAAGGGTATGAAGTTCATTTAGTTGGAAGCTTGTGAGACAACCTTTCAGGAGATGAAGGGAAGGTTGACATCAGCACCAGTCCTGATACTTCCAGATCAAGGGAAGATCTATAAAGTTTACTGTGATGCATCAGGTATTAGGCTGGGAGAATTGTTGATGTAGGGCGATCGAGTAGTTGCATACAACTCTTGGAAGTTGAGGCCACATGAGTAGAATTACCTGACACATGACCTCGAGTTGGCTGTAGTTGTTCATGTGTTACACTATTGGAGACATAATCTCTTGGGAGATCATTTTGTGGTTTTAACCAGCCCCAAAAGTCTCAAATATATTTTTACCCAGTGTGAATTGAACTTGAGACAATGAAGGTGGGTCGAATACCATTAGTCCTTCAACTTCGAGCTTGCCTATACACCTGGTAAGGGTAATGCAGTTGCTGATACACTGAGTAGGAAGACTTAAACAAAGGCAGTTCATGGGGCTAGTGGTGAGTGGCAGCTTATGGACTTGTTCTCTGAGATGCATTTGGAGGTGTACGATAGTCGTGGGAAAACCTATCTTTCTTCCTTAGCTAAGACTTCTACCCTCTTATATATAGTGAGGATAAGACAGTTATCTGATTCTGAAGGCCTAGTTCTACGGGAGTCGGTGGCAAGTGAGGACCCTCCTCCTAGATGGATGATAGGCAATGACGAGGTACTGCATTTCCATGGACGATTGTGGGTTCTAGGGGACATCTACTAGCATTTTATGAGGGAGTTTCATCCTTCAGCTTGGGAAGTTCATCCTCAGGTTACCAAAAATTTTTTTGACTTCAGATGTTAGAATTGGTGGCCTGGTATAAAAAGTGGAGTAGCTGGTTTTGTTACTAGATGTTCCACCTGTCAACAGGTGAAGGTGGAGCATTAGAGGCCATCTGGACTGTTACTGATGTTACCCATCCCAGAGTGGAAATGGGATGATGTCATGATGGATTTCATGATAGGGTTTCTGAGGTCACCTCGAGGAAATGATGTCATGTGGGTTGTTCTAGACAGACTCATAAAGGTAGCACTATTTTTTCCAATCAAGGAGACCTTTGGTGATGACGAGCTCGGTAATTTGTATATTTGGGAGGTCGTACATCTTTATGGAGTTCTTCATTCTATAATTTTAGATTGGGATTACCATTTTACATCTCATTTCTCACAGAGTTATCCGAGGTCACTTTGTAAATAGGTGCTTCTGAGCACAGCTTACCACCCTCATTCTGATGGTCAGTCAGAGCATACAATACAGGTTCTAGAGGACATGTTGCGTGCATGCGTCCTAGACTTTGGGGGCACTTGGGAGAGGCACATACCCATAGTTTATTTTTTCAGTAATAATAGTTTTCAGGAAACTATTCAGATGGCACCATACGAGACTTTATATAGTAGGTCATTCTGATCACCCTTGTGCTGGTTAGAGGCTGGTGAGGCAGCTTTGTTGGGACCATGCCTTATGTAGGAGACTTCCAAGAAGGTCCAATTGATAAAAAAGTAGATGGATACTACATAGTCTCATCATAAATCTTATGATGATCGTCGTAGATGACCCTTGGATATTGTGGTCAGGGATCATGTTTTCTTGCATGTTTCACTGCGGTTGGGACACAGGTGAATCATGAGATAGGGTAAATGTTCCCCGAGGTATGTGGGGTCATTTGTGATTCTGGAGAGAGTTTGGCCAGTTGCTTATAGGTTGTAATTACCACAAAGGTATCTGGCCATGCACGACATCTTCCATGTAACTCAGTTGTGCCATTATCATTCAGACCTATCTCATGCATTTCAGCCCGAGGAGGTTGAGCTTAAGATCGATGTGTCCTTTGAGGAGAGTCCGATTCGTATTTTTGAAAGGAGCACGATGTTTTTTCTGAGGCTGGTCAGTTCCTCTCGTACGGGTGATATGACAGCATGGCTGAGTGTAGGATGAAACCTAAGAGAGGGAGACCGATGTATGTGCTTAGTGGCCAGAGTTTTTTGGAGCTTTATCTTCACACCCTTGGAAGGGAAATTTGAGGATGAATTTCTTTAAGGGGGGAAATTTTTAAGAACCCGGTTCTTGTTTTTGAGGTATGGGTTTCTTCTTTTCCTTTTTCCTTAAGTGTTTATGAGAAAAAATGATAATGGGGTAAAATCCCAAATTTTTTGGGTACACGCCCTGTACTTTTCCACACGCCGTGTACTTTGGCCGTGTGGGATGAGTACACAGGGCTTGTAACCCTGTCGGCAATGAATGGCTTAAAAATTGACTACACACTGTGTATTGAGTATTTACACGCCGTGTAGTAATTCACAAGGTGAATATTAAGGTGGTGGGAGTTGCTTCTAGGTGAACGATAGTACATGCCGTGTTTTTGGAAATACACGTCGTGTACTCATGTCGACAGATAAATAGTTCGGTCGTGCAAGAATTAGTTATTATAGGAACAATTAAATGAGAAAAGTACGCACCGGGTACTTGAGAGTACATGCCGTGTAGTTTGTTTTTTTCACATAAAATGGGAAGTAGACTCCTCTTTTCACAAAGGAAGCATATAACATCATAGGAGAGCTCAGGAGGATGGGTGAAGCTTTGGAGATCTCCCTCTCGCATGTCGGGAATCTATTTACACCTCCACTGATCTCGTTGGGTCCACACAGTTAAGCCCTCCCTCCTCCTGGCACTCTTCTTACCAATTATTCCTCTATGTGAAGTTATTTAGGGATGAACATGTTATTTTTTTCCCCAGATCTACACCATTCTTGGTTGTTTTGTGAGGTTCCATTCACATATACTAATCAGAGATGATCAAGGAAGGTGTTCTGGTGTTTAAATTTCAACTGTTATGTGTTTTTGTGTACCATTGTCCTAAGATCCCATGTTGGGGTGTCATGTGGTTTAGGCCTTGGCTGTTTTAGATACCTAGAACTATATAGGTAATTAAATGTAATTATAAACTGTTGTTTGGGATCACTGCTTTGATCCAGGACCACCCTGGGGGTGTGTTCCACTGTTTAGCTATTTGGCCTAGATACCTGAGGGTAAGCCATGATTATAATGTGTATTTAATTTTCTTGAGAGGAAGTGTATATAAATCGCATGTTTATGATTTGCGATTGGCCTGGTTACTTGTGCCTGAGGGTAGTGTTCTGTTTAGCCTGAGGGAAACTCCTTTCATGCATGTGCGTAGTAGATTCAATTCTTGAGGGTGACACTTCATACCCCTGAGGGCAATGTTCATTTTGCCTGTGGGAAATTACTTATGGGTTGTGACTCTGAATACCTGAGGGTAAGGTTTGTATGACTCTATTGCACATTTTCATTGACAGTTGGGCATGGGCCTTTAGTGGTTTCCTACTGGGATTTATTTCTCACACCCTGTTTGGTTCATGTTTTCAGGTCAAACAAACTATATTGCTGTGGGTGTCGATAGGGGCATGGGCCCCTATATAGGTATATGATATTTATAGAAGAGTAGGAAACCATGGGAACAAGCTTAGGATTGCAATGCTGCTAAGCTCATGTTGCACTGTTTTGTTTTGTTTTTTCTGTACCTTGTACTTGAGCTGTATTGTATTGTATTGTAGTGTATCCTGTTATGGATGTTTTCATAGAATAGTGACATGCTGCATCTTGATATATAGATATATATGACTGCTGGTTATCTTTTACTTCGGTTTTCAATTCAGTTATATATTTTTTACTGCTTCTGCTATTGTATGTTTTTATCTTTTACATTGCGATACGCTTTGATAAATGAGTGCATAGTTTCCCGACTATCAGACATGGGCCATCACTTCTAGTTGGAAGCCTCTTGCATTTGGGGAAATGCGCTTAAGGGTATATGACCAACTGGGTTCGGGGCACCTGTGGTGCAGCACCCAGATCTGAGACATTACATAACTAGACGAAAATTTCATTCAACATTGATTTCTGAAAATCATTTGAATTAATATTTATGCCATGAAAAGAGATAGAGAGAGAGAGAGAGAGATTTGATCTACATTTTACCAAGTTATATAGACCTAATGATCATTTCATAAATATTTCTATAGAAATATGGCTCACCCTGTAATATTTTTCTATCATTCTTCTTCTTATGCCAAACTATTTCCTATTCTACAGTATGGAAATTAGAGGTTGGTATAAACATGTATTTTTATAAGGCCCACCATTGTGAGTTTTTTAAAAGATAGTTTTTTTCATTTTTCTCTACAAATTGCACTATATTATTTAAATTTATAATTATTTCATGCTAAATGATAAGAGAAATAAATATTTCTTAGGTTTTCCATTTTTTGGTTTTTCCCCTAGAGAGTTGAATATTTTTCATTTTCCTATTTACGGACTTGAATGTCTGACCAAAAAAGGTTCTAAGGCTTAAAGGTCATATATATTTGAAAAAAACAAGGCTAAAATTTATGGTCACAAGGATTTGACTAAGGATAAGTTATTCTAAATATGGAAAATGGAAACATAATCCTAATGTAAGTGGAAGAGAATAATATTAGTATATATGGACTCAATGCAATAGTAAATAAGGTTTATGGTCACAATACATGATCCTATGGGATTTATGATAACCAAAATAGTGAATTAATATCGAGAAATGTTTCAGCACATCTGAACTAAGGATGAATGTGAATAAAATCATAACTTTATTTGTTTTAATTAGAGAATGATGAAATGAAAATACCCACTCTAGGAGAATAATTTTACATGTATGAATGATCAAAAACATAAAATTCTATTTAATAAGAATATTTATCATGACCATTGACCAAAATAGAATGTTATGTTTTATAAAAAAACTGATGAGGGAATTTGGGATTGGAGAATTGTCTCCTAAGGACAATAAATGCCATTGGATTATTATAAGTTTTATAGATATTAGATGTATATATCATCACAAGTCAAAAGGGTCTATTGAGATCCTATGTATTCATTATCAATAACCATGGGATATTTGTGGTGATTTAGATAATCAAGGAAAATATATAGAATATAGGAATATAATAATCAAATGGAAATTAGAAAACATTAATTCTAGAGTGAAAAATATTAGGTCGCTAAAAAATGTTGGATTGTAACGGTAGTTGATGAGGATTAGAATCTGGGTCTAGGATATATGATTCAGATATACAAACATGTCCAATAATAATTAGAACCATTCCACAAAACATTTTGGAAAGAAAATATATCATCCAAACATGGATTAAAATATATAAAATGACATAACATTAATGAGAACATAATTCACATCAAGGGGGTTTTATAGTGATTAAATTTGTATCCTTTTCCAAGGAAGATGACCTTAACAACACTGTGTATCCTAAAATAATAGAAATAAAGCCGTGTTTAATTTAAATAAATGTTCATGTCACGTATTGGACTTATTTAAAAGGGGTAATTAAGTTAATATATCGAATAATCATTTAATAGTGGGGTATCTCAAAGTGAACTAAGGTCAAACACTAGGGTTAGATGGGGGGAAATTGTATGAGAATGAAATTTGTGGTCATTTCTATAATGGGAGATATATACGATACTATGAATATAGAAAATATAGGAATCAAGACACATGTTTCTCTTAGAAACGTTATCTTTTAATTTATTTCTCATATGTGTGAGTAATAATAAGAAAATGGATGAGTTATATAGTGATATAAGTGAGAATGAAACCCAATATGAATGAGACAAAGTATTAATATGAAGGCAAAATAAAATAGATCTATCATAATGCAGTGACATTGGAAGAACTGATGTGAGTGAGTAAAAACCCCAAAACACTAATACATAGTGTTTAATTAAATTGAAACCCAAATTTATAGTTATACCCATGAAATCGGATCTAAATATCTCTACATATCCTATAATAATTGAAATCAATTCATACATTGTTCTTGAATTTAGGGGCATTTTGATCCCATAATATATTTTATGTTCATATAACTAAAATGATTTCCAATAAATTTAATATCCTTTGGAATGGATTTCAGTAACCCAACATGAAGCTATGAAAATTATTTCTTTAAAAGAATTAGATTTGTTATAGGGGTGATACAGTCTTCATACATTATGATTAAGTATAAGGTTTTTTTGGTGTATACCATGTGTATGGCTTAAGGTCCTTCCAAAATTTGTTCCATCTTTGCGGGATATATTCAAGGTATCATTGGGGTCTATAATCCTGACAAAAATTCCCCTGAAATGAATCATTATAGGTGTAAATTAATGTGGAAAACTCATGAGACATGGTTCTAATATACCTTGAGGTTATATATATTGAATAACATTTTATTATTGATTCATTCCAATTCATCAATCCAACTCTTAGACTTTTTTTTCAAATAGTTTATTTAAAATGAAAATTAAAAGTAGAGGACTGTGATATTTTATAAACAATACTATTTCTTTCCCATATACCTGTGAATATGGTGTTTCTTGTGTGGAAGTATATGTTGCTACGTGATAGTACCACAAACCATAAAGTGGTTTGTAATCTATGATTTCTTATACTTATCCTCTATTTTATAATGTTAATTGAATATTTTTTTAAAATATTCTACCTATATATATTTTGGTACGATAGAGGGATGAATGATTGGAAGGAATAATTTTCTACTATTTCAATTTATTTTGTTTGGAGGAACAATAGTTTGTGACATTTTCCATCCAGCCAGTCTGATAAAGATCAAATATTTTAATGATATTTGTCATGACAATGTCAAAAATAAAAATTATCTAAACATTAATTATGGGTATATCATCAACCCACTAGGAGAATAATTTGGTAGAATTATAAATAATCTTTAACAACCTATATGCTTTTAGAGGATAAATACCCATGATATTTATCTCATAAAGTAAAATGGTTTGGTGTGTTTGGAAATGTTAAATTTTGTTTATGGATTATTGAATGAGGATTCCATGTATCTATCCTTCTTGAAACATAATTATGGAATAAAATAGATAATAACTAATTGATGTCATGAAATATAAAATTATTAAGATTTTTAGGATATTTTCTCTTTACAAGTGATCACCATAGGCACCCACATGGACTTCCTACATGACGGTAAGGGTGCCCCCTAATTTATTGAATCTAATAAGGACAATGTAAATGCCTCATTTATAGAGATTATTATTAAAACATTAGTATTCATAAATGATGAAATATTCTACCCATTTATGTATTTTTTTCTTTCCTATATTGATTCTATCGAATGATCTAATATTGGATATACCCTACTATTGGAGATATCTAACCAACTATGGTACTGGTCAAAAAGGTTGATGAGTCTCTTTAACTTATGGTGGAATGAAATTAATTAATTTTCTATATATTGTTACCCATAAATAGAGAGACCAACATATAATGTGAAATTTGAATTATCATATCATCTTAATATGTATCTACATATTTAGTTGAATCATTTTCAATATAACTATTTATGAATTCTGTGAGAACGAAATGTAAGGAAAAAAAATATCTGTAGAAAATTATGACATAAAATCATGCATATAGTTAGGGAGGGGTATCAGTTATTTTTTCTTGATAGAATACTCCCCACTATTTTTCCCCTTCACCAACACCAAATATCCTAGGATGTTATATGGGTAATTTTGTGTCTACAGAGAAAGTTTCAAACCTTTGATAACAGATTGGTATTCAACACCACATCTGGTACAGACTTTTGATAGGAAGATTGAATATGGTAAAACAGCATTTTTTAGTGAAACAATCTCAATTCCACGATTTTTATATCTTAAATCATTCTCCAAGTTATACATTTAAAACACCGTCGAAGTACATTTTCCATGTTTGGGATGTCTCATTGAAAGAGAAAACATTTTTTTTGGGTGTGTCATGTATAATGGTTCCTCCTCCAACATATAGTATGTCGAATGAAAATCTATAAGTTATTTTCCTTTGACTATATTTGGGGATACAAATGATGAGTCAAACTACTGTAGGATTATATCCCATATTTCTATTAATCCAATAAAAATTAGATCATCATGGATTCTATTTAGAGGATCCACATTTTAAATCATATAGGCCTCCTGATACTAAAAATAATTATTAAATTTCCATGTTCATTACTTTTTCTGAATTTATATGCATCAATATTCTGATTCCAATATTAGTCAGTAAATAAATTAGATAATGTTCTCATTTCCCAAATAATCCTTATGATAAAGGAGTAATCCGAGTGACCACTCCATTGTTTTCACATTGAGAATGTGGGGTTTTCCTTCTACATGATGAATTACTAATTGTAATTTTATAAGATATAAATTTTGGTCATTGATATACTTTAAAAAATATCCATCTCATTAATATGTTACTCTTTTCTTCTCCTACATCATGAAGGGTAACCATTTACTGACAAGGTTTTACATTATGTTTATGATGTATATTAAAATCCATGGAATCCTCTAAACTTCATAATGTTTCATAGAGGGGGCCTATCAAGTACCTCTTTGGTTTTATCAGGATCAACATTGATGTTGTGATGTAATTATCTGAATCCAATGAATTTTCTGAATGTCACCCTGAAGGTTCATTTCTGTGGTTATATTTAGGTACACCTTTGTTCAATTTTTGTGTATGGGTATTAGTTTTATGGTTTAGCTCCTCAAGTTAATGACATTTTTTTATGAAAATGGTGAAATTTTGTGACTTATTCTATGTCTCGAGATTGAGGCACATGATTAAACTAGCCATGCAGCTTAAGTTTGTATCTCGTGAAACTTTTAATAGAGGATATCTATATGCCTATAACACGATTTGGTAAATTTTGAAACATTTATAAAAGCGGAAAATTTTTCCTTTTGGATTCTTTTTAACGGGGGTATCCTTCATTAGGTTCCCCATTAATTTTCCCCAACCTATTCACCTTACATAGAGATATAATCCTCCAAAATTATCCACCAAGTTTATTTTTAAGTGGCTTATTAGTGATCCATCACCTAGATTGAAATTGTAGGGTTTCCTTCCTCTTTTTATTGGGTTTTATTCCATTTTCCTCTTTGTCTTTAACTCTATTGGCCATGTTTAGATAATTTCCATACTATGGTTTGCTTCCAAATTTGGGTGTTTCTTCTTAAGGGTTTTCTGCCCTCCACTAAGACCTAATATAGTATTTTTCATCAAATGTGACATGTTTCCACCATATGAGGTAGGTGTATCCATTTCTTTAACTATTATATAAGAGTTACATGAGTGGTTGATGCATTAAAAGAGTTCTTAAATTAAAATAAAGTTGTATATTATATCTTGTTTGAATTTTTAAAAGGTTTTCCATGTTTGCGTGGGTTTTTATTTTAGAAAAAAATGGGTGAATTTTTATGTTCTATGGAACCTAAATATAAAATTTAAGGTTACGAATTCTAAATGTTTGATAAAATTATAATAATGGTTTTATATAAGTAAAATTCTATTTAATTTTTTTTAAGTCAAATATGATTTTCAAAGTGGATTCTCTTTTTTTTATGGGTTCTATTGATTTAAAAAGGGATGGTATAGTTTTATAAAATGAAATAGAGCTTAAATTTGGTTTTTTGTTATGATTATTGCTAATAATGATTTCCATAGGAATTTTTTTTGACTCAAAATTGTTTTGAAAATTACTTTTGAAATATATATATATATACTATATGTGATAAGAGAATAGTCTAGTGTGTAATTGATGATGTCTTTATTGATTGATTATTATTATGAATTTGTTTGTCCCCCTTGTTCTTATTTATGATTTTAATGTTATCCATGTGGTGGATGTTTATGATTTGATTCGTGATATATTTATGGTTTTGGGATTATTATAAGGGAATTATAAAAGGTATAATGAATATTATTATGTTGTTAGCCCTTTGGGATATGTTGTTGTCATGTAATCACATTTTGTTTGTTTGTGGATAATCCAAATTAGTTATTCCATGAAGATAATTAAGTTACTATGATGGATGTAGTGGTATGTTTCTAGTCTAGTTGATATTATGAAATATCTAGTCACCCCTTTTTTTACATAATACCTGGATATTGGGGTGTCACCAATGACACTAGGTAAGAGTGATTCTATTGACAGATTTGTGACACTTTGCTTACAGACAGTAGGTCCACCTTTGTGTGACTTTTCTATCCAGTTAGTCCCTATTGTGTTATCTAAGTACTCTATAAAATATTTTTCTCCCATACATTATCTATTTTAATTTGATATCCTTATTGATTGGGTAAACATTCTTGATGTGTTGATCTAATTATTATTTATTCATGATGTTTACTAGTTTGGTTCCATTGACTTATTTCCACCATTTTTGACCAAATGTGGTTGTGTTTTCATTATTTTTTACCTTTTTCCTTTCTTTACTTTGATTTTGGTATGTAAAATATCCAAAAGGAATGGTGGAAATGGTTTCAAACTGATAGTGTTGTTAGAAATGATTGTGAAATGTTATAAACTAGGTGTGGGTTTACTTTCAAAAGTGTGGTGCTTTAATAATAAATGATTGTTTCTTAAATTGTAATTATTTTGGGGAAACCTATTTATAGAATGGTTTACAAATGGAGTGAATTTATAAAATTAATGAACTCTATTTTTTTACCCTTATATAAGGTAAATTAATAAAAATAAAATATGTTTATTTACATTATGTTTAAAAATTTAGTTATGGCTTCTTTTATAAATTGAATGAAATGGACACAAATTGGTATTCTAAGGGCTTAGGCTCAAAACCTAAATAATCATGTTGATGGGTATGTTGTCTTCATGTATTTTGTAGGCTTCTTCAAGTCATTTTATACTGATTTCATTTAGTAACATCTTCCTTGGGTGGAAGATAATTGTTGGATTTATGGTGGTGACTCGAGAATCATAGGGAGATGGTGGTTTTTCCCCCAATTTCATGGAACTAGTTAGCTCGGGATGTGATTTATTTTATTCGGTATTTTTTATTTTTTCTCTCAATTTTGTTTTCTAGTTTTCCATAGATTTTAATAAACATTATTTAATGTAGGTAAATGTTTCATAATAACATTATTTTTTTTCTTTTTTCCTTGTTCATATGTTTATCATATAATTTTCTCCTTTCCTTTATAATTTTGGATCCTAATTTTACAATAGTGAAACCATCCCGAACTATTGTATCTGATAAACTTGATGATTATCTTAAGTCAGGGGGGGTCAAAGATTCCCCTTAGGTATGTGATGGGTCATCTCAGGAGTCTGTTGGATAGACGTCCTAAGATGGTTCCTTATAAAATGGTATCAAACCAACACTCTTTGTTATTTGGGGTGTGTCTGGGTAGTCTAGAAAATAGAATTTTTTTGTTACTCAGGTGGAAGGTGTGGTTAAGGTCTAGGCTAACTCCTCATCGCATTGAATCTCAATTTTACATTGGTGTATTTGGCTTGATTCTTGACCTTAAATTTGGATCTAGATTTTTTGATGGATTTTTTATGTGTTGAGAATATTTTGTTGATCCTCACTGAGTTTATCAGTGATTTTTGTGGTTAGTTTGAGTTTCAAAGGTGAAAATGGTGAATAAAGTAGGGTTTTATGTATGTCAAAAATTGTCAAGTTAATTGTGTGGGGCTCTTATGGCTTGAATCTATAACTATGAAAGTCTATATATCATGGTTAGCACATGGTTTACTATCTCATATGGCCAAACCATGTATAGTGAAAATTATCCTCTCGAATTTTCCCCTTTATCTTGGATTGATTCAGATATATTATTTGATTACATTGTAATCCTTTAGGGTAATTTTAACTTGGGTTTTTATAGTAAGTGATGTGGTAGTAAGTGGTTTGATTTGAAATGGGGTCTAGGTTTTTTACCTAGGGAACTATGTTTTTTGGAATTGAAATGTTTTATTAATGAAAACTATTTTTTAGAGATTTAAAAAAACAGTGTGTTTTGTTTTGAAGTGAAATTAGGAAAACTTGTTTTTGGAGAAAAAAAAATAGTTTAAAATTTATATTTTTTGGGAAACATTTTAATTCTTAAAGTGGGTTATTTAAAATCAGTTTATGAATTTTTTTCCTTGAGATGTTTTATTTAAAATAGTAATATTGAAATTTTTCAGGAATGGAATATCAGATATACCTTTGTATGAAAAGTTGTGTGATGTTATTTAAATACAAGGCGGTTAATCTTTGTATTAACTTAAATTTGAGATTGATGGGACTCAATAATGGGTTTATGTTTTTTAAAAGAGTGAGGTAAAGTATTTGAGCTTTCAAATGATATTTTCAAATTTGTTTATTTTTTTCCAAGAATGATTTGAAATGGTTTTTATTTCTTTCTCTAGGTAATGTTGATTTGTTTTAAGGAGTGTGGGTTTTTTGGATCATGTGTTGTGTTTTTTTAAATGCCTCCTAGAAATTTCATGATAGAAGAGTGATTATTGCTTCTAAGAGTTTGTTTTTAATTGTTTTATACACTTTTGTGGAATTTAACTTTTTTCTTCTTAATGACTCTTATGATTCAGGAATATTTATAGGATCCATTGAGGCTTTTGGAGAATTCATTATTTTTAAGAGGTGGCCTCCAATCCTAGTTATCATTGAACTGGGGGGTAGTTGTTATGTTATTCCTCAAGTTCTCAGTAGTTTTAAAATTCCCTAGTGTTAGAGTTTGACCCATTATTCATGGGTAGTTTTGGATATTTAAATATTTACGAGGTGAATTTATTTTTCTTGAAATTTTTTATTCACTTGAAATATCATGTGGTACATTAAATGAAAAATATTTACAAGATTTAAATGTTGACATAAAATTGTATGTTGCTATTTAAATATGTTTTTACCTTGTCTAGGTAATGAAATTAAATGGTATGTGTGGTTTTCAACATAAAAAGGATTTTATTGGGTGATTTAAGCAGATGATTTAGAGTACAATGTTTTTTTAACAGTTTTAAAAAAATATAGTGATATTTTAAAATGTTTATGCCCTAATTGGGTGATGTTTTGAAATTTTAGAGGGGTGTTTTAATCCCATTGGTAGTTTTAAAGGAAAATAATTTGTTTTTTGAAATATAAAATCATTTTATTTGTGAAAAAATTATTTTGAATAAGTTTTTTAAAATTTATTTCAAGATCATGGTGTTGAACTAATTATTTTAACTGGGACATCAACCATTAGAAAGTGGAAATTTTTATGTTTTACTAAATGGAATGGATGATTATTGTTTCAATTCACATTAAAATGGAATTGAAAAAATTATTTGGAATGTTTTTTTGAAAAATAAATATATGCTTCTTTGTCAATTTGTTTGGGAAAAATTTTGAAACAGGAAAAATTGAGTTTTGGTCGGTTATGTTGTTTTTAGTAAAAGGTTTTCTTCTAGTGTTTTTCCAATGGGGTTGGGGCTCAAAAATGGGATTTTAAAATGTTTGTTTATTTAAGATAAATGGAATAATTATTTGATTAATTTCATTGTTTTTTATTTTTAATTCATGTAGTTTTTGTTCTTATCTCTTAGCTTGCGTGATTCCTTGTATTTTGATATTGGGTGCATTCCTGATTGTTTCATTTGTCCTCTTTTGAACCCTCCTATGTTATGTTATGACATAACCTATTTTAGGGTTTGGTTTTTATTTATGTGGTCATAAGAGACCATGGGGTTGTTTCATGGGTAATTTGGATGGTTGTTTCCATTAAAATTTCGAGCACCCGGTGGTGCTAGTTTTTTGGGGTTCATCATGAGAAAGTGTTCTAAGTTTAGGTCCTAGTTTAAACGTAGGTTATGCTGACATGGCTCAGAATCCCATGTTGTTTATCATTATGGAATTACATGAATTTTATCCCTTGTAAAGGTGAGTTCTAGTCTTGTTAATGTCTTGACCATATTGGCTTTGAGATACTTCAGGTTAGTTTTCCTTTGAGTAATTGAGGATTTGTTCGTAAGTGTTTTGGGGTATCTTCTTGGACATTCATCCCTATAATAGAGGTATTAATTAAAGGGTTTCTAATTTTTTATAAAATTTCATTGATTTTAAAATGGTGGGAGACTTGTGCTTGGTCATGATTCCCTTTTTGGGTCCTATATCAGTGAGCATGGTAGTTTTGTGGATTTAGTGGTTTGGTTAAGATAAATAATCATTGGTAGAGAGTTTATTCCTCAAAACCTCCCTAGTTTTTTTATACTAACTTGCCTCGCTTCATAGACAGTCGGTTATATCCTGTTCATTTTACTTATGTCTAGACTTGGTACATTCTGGGGGTAGAAAGTAGTATGGGGTAAAGTTTAGGACACCCCATTTTCAATTTTGGGTGTGGTTATTTGTTTCATGGTTTATCCCCTCAACATAGATTTTCTTTGGGATGAAAAGGGTAAAATTTGGGGACTTTTTACAGGTTTCCCATTTAAGGAGAAATGTTAAACTAACCATTCATACTACATGTTCTACTTCTGTATCTATTAATAGAGGCGATCTATACAGTTAGTTCACTGTTTGGTAAACTACTTGGTTAAATAATGAAACCCGCTTGAAAAGATATATTTTTCCCTTTTGGATTATTTTAAATAGGGGTTCCCTCCCTTGGATTCCCCATTAATTTTCCCCTGATCTATATTCCTTCCATAGAATTCTATCCCACTCCAAATCTTCATCAAGTTGATTTAAAAGTTTTTTCGTAGTGATTATTCACCTAAATAGAAATCTTATAGTTCCCTTCCTATTCTACTTCAATTTTCATCCATTTTATGCTTCTTCGCTAACCCTAGTATCCATGTTTTGATTCTTTTCATACATATTGTTGTTTTAATATTGTAGTTTTTCATCCTCGGAGTTATGATCCCTCCTTTGATACCTAATTCTATTGATTTCATCGAAGGTGGAATGATTACACCACATGAGGTATATGTGTCCAATTCGTTGGAATTTATTTAAAATTTATATTAATTTTTAATGCTTTACAAGTGTTTTATAATAAAATAATATATATATATATATATTATATCTATTTTCATATTTTTAGGGGTTTTTCATGATTGTATGGGTTTTACATTGGAAATAAATGGGTTAATTTCTTAAATCTAAGGAAATTATTATTTCAAATGTTAATTTATGAATTCTATATGTTTTATAAAATTCCAAGAATTGTGTTATATATGGAAAACAATCGATCACTGTATTTTAATCCAAATGTTATTTTCAAAGTGGGTTCCCTTTTTTGTTTGGAGGATTTTCTTTATTTAAAAATTGGTTGTGTTATTTTATAAAATAAAATAGAGTTTCACTTCATCTTTTTTGAGATGGTTCATAATCATGATTTCCTTTGGAATTATGTTATGATTAAAAATATCATTATGAAAATATTTAAAAATGTATGTGCTATTTGTGATAAGATAATGGCCTGATTGGAACTTTATGATATATTGATTGATTGATTTTTATGGTGCCATTGTTGAGTACCCGTTTTCTTTTTGATATTGTTTATGCTATCACTTTGATGGATATTTATGATGTGATATATGAAGTTATTATTGGTTGCAAATTTTTATAAGAGAAGTATGTGAGGTGGGAAAGTTTTGATTATGGTGTTATCCCTTATGGCTTTGTTATTGTCATGTGATGAAATTTTGTTTATAATGGAAAACTTCTTTTAGTTATTCAATGTGGAGACCCAGTTTACTGTGTAGGAATTATTGGGACATTACTACTCTAGTTTACATTACACACAATATAGTGACCCCTAGTTTTACATAATACCGAGCTAGTGGGTATCTTAAATGAGACTGTGTAAAAGTTAATGTATGTTTGATTGGTAACCTACCAGTAGTAGGACCACCTTTATTTTTATTGTGTTATAATGTTAGTCCCTGTGGTGTTTCCTCATGATATGTATCATATATTATTCCTTTCATAATTTATTGGAATTTGATGTAACACCCCAATATTTCATAGTAGGTTATTTCTTCAAAGTAATCCAATAACTGGCACTACACACAACACTGAGTTCTATCACACCACGACTTACCAAACTAGCCGTTCAAAAGGGGTTATGAATAGTGTTAACTAAATTTATAACTTTATATAATTCTTATAATTTTAGAATCCGTATTATGAGTTTTTTAGACACAATGTAAGAACAAATTCATTTTTTTCAGATAAAAGTAGTATTATTAAAAAAATGCAATTTTACAGCCTTTTAACGGATAACCCTTTTTAAATCTAACAATTGAAACCTTTATATATTCAATTTGACAAAATAAACTTATTCTTTAGAATCTGGACATAAGAGTTTAATTTCAATTAATGTTTTATGTTTTTCTGAAAACTTTCATATTTGGGTGAATAGTGAAAAATAATATATTTTAACTAAAAACAACTTTTTTATTAAAAATTATCTATAGTGTTAAATTATAAATTTTAATGGTTTGTAAGTATAAATAGATTATATTTTTACAATTTAATCCAATGCTTTTCATTGTAAGTAATTTCACTTTTAAATTGGACATAAATAAATGTCAATATTTTGATAGTTATTATTTCATAAAAATTCGTTTTTTGGTTTGGACAACGGGAATTAATTTTAAATTATTAAATGAAAGTTATATGTTTTAAATTTGGTAAAAAGACTTAATTTATTAATTCATAATATCAAAATTATCTTAGGGTGAAATTTTGGTATTTTTCTGAAAACATTCAATTTCATTGTGGATAGTGAAACACACTGAGTTATTAGTTAAAACTGACTTTTTATTTAAATAATTATTTATTTTATTTAAATTTATTCTAGGTAAAAATAGATACATAATATCTATATAATTTTAATATAATTAATTAGAGTCATTTTATAATAATTTTAGATATATAAAAATTTTATTTAACTTTTTACCGTCTTTACCCACATCCTAGGAGAATTTGAAAATTTGCATTAAACATAAATTTTCCTTTTCTTCGAGTTGAATTTAAGAAATTAGAGAGAAAAGTTTATCCTCAGTATGTAAAATGTCGTTTAATAAAATTAAAATAATATTTGGTGAATATTAACATTTGACTTTTATTTAACACGGTTAAAGGTAAACAGGGTAATTTAAGGTAAAAAGAATATTATAATAATACAAAATCACCTTACTCTTGTCCTAATACTATTTTACGAGTAAAGGACTATCATGGGAATCCTTGGGTTGGTTTTGGGACCCCATGTATCCACATATGAATGATAATGACACTTTATTTTAATTAACTTAAAGTAAAGGCAAAAATGAAATAAACCAATATCTTCTACTAAATCAATTTTTTACATGGGGTTATATAAGTCATTTTTTCAACTATAAATATTCATAGAAAAGCTAATAAGATTTCCTAAATAATATTATTATATATATATATTATTTAGTAATTAAATAATTTAATTTATTTATGACATAATGATGATGCATTAATTACCTTATTAATGCAATATTAAAATAATTGATATTATAAATATCTAAATAAATTTAATTTGAGTCTTTTTATGAATTAAACTAATTTTTAAGGTTAATATGAAATTTTAGGGTTTATTGAATGATTCTTTTTGAAGTAATAATGGTGTTATGAATTTAACAACAACAAAATTGGAAATAGTGTCAAAATTGACATAAAAGAATTTTTAAAACAATATTATATTATTAAATGATATTCTATTCTTAAAAATATAAGGATCAGAAAAAAGTCTTATATAATGATATTTGTATCATTAATGAACCACTTGGGGTTCACTTTGATGTTAATAGTATGTTTATTAACCATATAATATAAAAATACTAAGAGACATGGTAATTGCCAAACTATTTAGCTAAGAGTTAAATAAAAAATATAAAGTAGTGAAACAAACCTATCTAAAACTTATTGTTTGAGTGGTTTTCAAGTCATCTCCACCTTATCCTTAAAATAATTCTTTTTGGAGCAATTAGAAACCGAAAATTAATTTATTATAAAATAATATTTCTGGCTTTTCCTAAGGTTCCCCTCACCCCTCTTATAAAAGGGAACTTCCCCTTCTCTCTAATTCACACCTTAAAAGCTATTTGGATCCGAAAAACCCTACAGAAATACACTATGAGCATTTCTCCCTTAATACTAGAGGCCTTCCTTTGGTTATAAAGCCAACATATTGAGCCCTTTTGATCAAATCAAAAGGAAGAACCTAAAGAATAGTAAATATTTCATCACCTCTTCCAAGTTTAATTTTTCTTCCACTTACTATTTCTTTGTTGATTCTATTATAAAATAATAAATCTCATATCATCTATATACTATGATTTTATTTTAAATATGGTACAACCATATTAATTTTTATATCCATCCTTTGAATGACATGTCACTATACGTGCATACGTGCAGCTTACAGTCTCCATGTCATGGTGTAATTGTTATTCAATACATTATTATTTGGATTGGTATAATAATGATATGTAACTGATGTAAATAATAAATATACCATGATAATGAATCTTTATATATGATATACCATCCAATTATATATTATTTTAACATCAAAATAATTATATTGTCGCTCGTCGGTACGTACGGATTACAGTCTCCATGAACGCGACGAGATTCATTCCCCATCGTAATCCATTCAAGAATAATTTTAATTAGATGATTAAAAGTAATGTTTAAAGACTTAATATCATTATGGATATGAATAAGATACATACTATCCATAAAAAACATTACTTACATAACAAACCATATAAAGGAAAATGAATCAGTTAACACCTGAAACGACAATAATACAAAGATATTATTTACAAAGAAATGTTAAAAAATCATATATGATATCATATTAATGTATATTATTCTTTTATAATTTAATAATAATTATTTCACCATTTTACTGGTGGTTAACCTAACTTCAACCAAGAAAATGTACGAGGTAAGCGTTAATTTTACAATCTCTTTATTAACCAAGTTTTATTTACGTAAGTATCTACTGGGACATATTTATCATCCACATCCATGTTTAATAAAAATTTATTTCAAAACATTTTTACTACTTTCTAGACTATAGTTTAAATTAATTTATACCCTTATTTTACCATATAATTTTTGAAAGGAATCTTTCTGTTTTTTTCTAACAAGTTACTTTATGACCTTTTCGACAAAATTAAGTTAAGAACGTTTTTTAAACTTATACGATGGGTGAAACTATATTACTCTATTATAACAACGTCTAAGCGTCCCTTACAATATTATAAGAATATTTTCAAAATAAATTTTTTCTTTTATAATTATGTAACGTCAAATGATTTAAAAAAAATAATGAAATATTTCTCTCAAATAGTTTTGATTTCATCTATGTCAGCATCATTTAATGGATTTTAATCTTGTTTGATGTTGATTTATTATGATACAAATCTTCCCTCTTGTATTAAATGTTTTGTGACATGTTTGACTATGGATGTGTTATTTTTCTACCATTCATGGTTTATGGATAAAGTATTGACATTTCATATGCTAGTTTTAATATGAATATTTATGTTATGTTTAAAACATTTCATATGAGGAATGCATTAGACTTAGTATGTTATGGGTGGATCCAACTATAGTTCCTTGATGCATCGATAGGTCTCATTAGATAAAATATTTTCTTGTCATAAGGCCTTGAAAAAATATTATATGTATTCTTGGACCAAGGCCTTGAATATGTTTTTATAAAAGTCTGGAATTATGCATTCCATCATTATGAAAGTGACTATTGTTATTACATGTGATTATTCGACTAGTAGAATATCCATGTTCAAGTTTATATGGTTATGTTAGAATTATTTTTTCCATATTATGTTCATGTTTATTTTTGAAATCCTATTGTTATTATTACACATCTTCCCTTGAATGTTTATAGCTTCCGCTAAATTATTTAATGTTACTGAGAATATAAGCTCACCCATTTCTTATATTTCATTTTCCAATGATATGAAGAAGTTAGTTACGAGTGACTTGTAAGAATAATCTTGGATGCTTGGACATTTCAAAGGGAATAAATTACTGTTTTTTTATATTCAAGTTGTAATGTTGAACTTCATGTATGTAATCTATTTTCCAGGACTACTAAATTGATCGGTCCTTCAAGAATTTATTCCTTGTAATCATGCAAATGTATTAAAATAATGCACCGACTCTGGGTCACTAGGGTAAGGGAGTCACATGGGAGATGATTATTGTTTGGATGGACCTGATTGATGTTTTGATTCTCTTATGGTTTAGTATTATTGTGGACCAGTTTGGTCTCATCCATTTTTTGGAATTATTTTTCACCTGCCATAGTTTTTTTAATTATTGTTTCACTTTTTTCCCTACTTACCTTGTATTTGTTTGTGTAAAATATATTAAAGGGAAGTAGAGTGAAATTCTTTTAAAGTGCTAGTTTTTGTAGAAATATTTTTTGAAACATTTTAAACCCAGTGCGGTTTTACTTTAAAAATATTGATGTTTTAAAGATAAATGCATGGTTCAAAAAATGGAATTATTTTGGTAAAAAATTAATGGGATGTATTAAAATTGGAGTGATTTGCGGAAATGCATCACTGATATTGTTTTACTTGTATATCATGTAAGGGAAAAAACCTATATTTTACATTTTTTTCAAACATGCAGTTTATATTTTTTTATAAAAAGAATGAAATTGAATAATAGTGGTTTTCTATAGGATTCATCTCACACTGTATACACGCATTTTAATGGCTATGTGGCCTTCATGTATTATGGATTTTTCTTTAGATAATGGTATCTGAGGTTGTTTTTTTTCATATTCCTTGGTAATTGGATGACTGTTGGATATTTGGTCTTAAATCCTGAGTCACATGGAGATAGTGGTTTGTCCTCCGGTTTCATAGACTTGGTTATCTTAGTTTTTATTTCAACCACTATAACATATTTTTCTTTTCCTCTCAGTTTCATGTTTTATTTTTTTATAGATTTGTATAAAAAAGATTTTATGATTGGAAACATTTAATAAAATTATTATTTTATAATTTATATTTGTGGATTTTTAAGTTATTAATATTATAATTTCTTATTTTTCATTTATATATACTGATCATATTTCTAGGATGGTGAAACTATACCAAATCGTTGTTTTCAATACATTTGATGCTTATCCTCATCCCAGGGGGGATCGGGTATTCCCTTTGGGTATCTGGTGGGTTGGCATGACAGTCCACTGGATGGGTGTCCCAAGTTAGTTCATTACAACTTTTCATTCTATGTTTTATTTAATTTTCGGATGAATAACACAAGGTTAATAATTTGGTCATGTTGCTTATGGGATTTGTTTAATAGTCCATTGACATAGAATTCCACTTTCTTCCATACAACCAATATTAAGATGTATTTCATAACACATTGATAAGTTCTGTCATCCCATGAGATTTCTATATAAATATTTCTTTTAAATAAATGTTTAATAAATAGAATGTTTCATGAATTAAGAATATTATGATATACTTTACCAGTATTACCTTTAATAAAATTAAAATGTTTTTCTCTATAAAAACTATATCGTAAAGAATATATTACTCTTTTAACAATATTTTTATTTATTATTTCTAGTAAATAATTTTATACATTTTTTTATTAAATAAGATATTATTTTACATATTTTCACATTTCAAAATTTATAAATTTTTTTAATTAAGATGTTGAGACTATGAGCATACGGGTATTATGTTAATAAAATTAATTACTAGTAATTTGTAATTAATAAAAAACATAAATTCAAATAGTAATATAAGACTTACTGAGAAATATAAATATTACTATTAACCAAATATTAATTTGAAATAAATACAATTATTGATCAATCATCTTAATTTGAATTTAATATTTTTTATTATAGAATTAATATTAAAAAAAATTTACTATGGAATGTGAAATATTAACTTGAAATAAATATATAATTTTTAAATAAAATTTGAGAAAAATAAATTTTTTGAAATATAATGTATTAGTTTGAAATAAATATATATAAAATATTTATATAAGAATTATTTTAGGAGTGCATATATCATGAATATCAACATAAATATAATGTTCATAAAAATATATAAATATTATAGTATAAGATATTATGATTAACCTAAATTCATATACAACAAATTTATGTCTGATAAAAGTATAAGAAGATTCTATTAATTTGAAAAGAACATATATAATGTCAATTGAAAATTTTAGTGGTATTAAAATATTTATTACAAATATAATGATAATTGAAATGTAAAATAAAATAATATAAGAAATAGAATATTTTACACATTAGGATGTTTGATATAATATTTAAAATATATAAAATAAGTGACTAAGTGATATTAGTAAAAAATAAATAATAAAAATTGTAATAAAAAAAGAGTGGAAAACAATTAATGAATAAAACTATATTGAATTTATTAAATTGTATGGAATAGATTTTCATAAATATATTCTCAACTAAGGGATATAAATATAGATATTATAAATTATTCATAATAACACAATTATATTAAAATAGATATAATATTTTATAGTATGAGATTAAATGTATAAGTGTTATATGATTTTATAAGATAAAATTGTCACATTGATATTTATTGGATAAAAGATTCAATAAGAATAAATATTTTTATGTATAGATATTTGGTATATAAATGGGTCTATCTGGACCAGTGTATTAGGTTAGTTTGAGAATAAAAAGAATCTATGAGAGAACAAGGGCATGTATCATTTTGTCATGTAGCATACAAGCTAACACAGGTGACGAATAATGGTGTTTACACTCTAATGTTCTAGGTTCATAGGAGGATAAGATAGAATAGTAATACCCTTTTATACTTAATTAGTATTGTTAATCCATTTCGATTTATAATATAGATTGTGTCCCAAAATAATAAATCTATGTACAATTTGTTAAAAAAATGGAAATTGTTCATGTAATTAAAAAAATATCTTGGTTGTTTTAAAATACATCACTTTCTCCCTCAGTAATCATCCTCCTCATGGTTTCTTAACATGCTTTAACATTTATTTATATAAAAGTGATAGGTTCTTGGTATTTTTAAAAATGGGACCTGAGATGCATGAAGACATTCATGAATCTTTCCTCTCCAGGAAGCGTCAATAGGGTTCACGCTTCCGGCATGAATTGTATGATTAAAGCGTGAACCCCATTCACAGTTCCCCAAGAATTATAATTTAAATAAATATTCAATATAAATAATTATAAATATAAATATTTTAAAAAACCATCAATATGTTAAAAATATCAATAAATATAAATAAATATAAATAAATGAAAATACATATTAATTAAAAATTCATCCATATTTATAAAATATAAATAAATAATAATACAATACATTTGAAAAGTTATCAATATGTATTAGATATAAATAAATATAAATCAATAATAATACATATTAATTAAATAATGAAAAATATCAGTAATATTGTTCATGGACATTTTAATCATCTGGTCAGATTATTGGTGTACAACTTGATTGTCAGTACTGTATATTCATAAATATTTATAGGAGAGCCAGGAATCCATATTTCTTTCCAACAGAATATGTAAATATGTTAATATATCTACTTTATGTTACCGAACAGTAATTCCATTTAATCTCTTTTATATTAACAAGAAGTATTAAAGTTCAAGGAAATATGGTATCAACATATACTTAAGAAATTTTTCATCAATTATTTCACTCTAAATCTACGTGGTCCATACTCGGTCTATAAAACAATAGGATTTGATTTGGGAAAAAATTACTCTACCAACTAATCATGATACCACATGAAATGAGAAATGATTTACTTATCATCAAGGGAAATCAAATTTTATTTTAGGATGATGTCATTAAATGATATATTATTGTATTATTAGAAAAATCAACCAAAAACTCATGCACCGACTATAACAAATATATCAAATCATTCAAGTGAAATAATAAGGATAAGCAGCCTTTGATCACATCCACACATCAACTTTTCTTATGTCATTTATTAATTCAATTAAAACCCCTTCCTATAGAGTTTGTTGTTTATTATAAAAGGATGAGATATTTAAAAAATTATTCCAATTTCAATAACACGATCCTCATTAACATTCTGTATTAATTAGATTTGATTTTAATTGATATACTAGTTCTAGCTCTAATTTCATATATCTACATTTACCTACCCCTAAAGGTAAATACTCTTAAACATCTTTATAAAGGTGAGTATCTTCAATAATGGGATTCTAGTTTATCTAATACAGAGAATATACTAGAATTCATCTTCAAATTATGACTATCCTAATTCAAAACATATATAACTTCACCAAGAATGATCTTATTTTCAATACTTATTGTCAAGGATACCAAAAATATGATCAAACAATGATGATATATTCTTTAATATTATTTGTCTTGGATATGATAACACATTTTTTAAAATAATCAAGGATGAACTTATTTAGATATTTTTATGTGAAACACAATTTAGGAATCATTCATGGATGATAAATTCTTCGTATTTTTGGTCAGGAATAGATAAAACTCACTGCTTCTCATGTTCTCCCCCTGAGAACTTGGTTCACCATCAATTCCTTATATCAAAAGAATATATAAGAAATTTTTCTTATTCTGGAAGAATATGACATCAAACGTTTTCATAATCTCCATAATTTTATCACCTAATTGAGGTGTTTTAACCTTAAAATCCTCCAAGGAATATTGTGAACTAGTAGAATCTATGTTATTATTTTATAATGTCTGAATATATGTCTTCTCAAAATTGGAAACATGAACTTCTAATTTCATACATCTCATATTATGGTTTTTATGATCATCAATCATAGTCACCTACTATTAAAAAATATCCATAATTTATTCGATTTCATCATCATAAAAAAATTTAACAATGATTCATGTTCCATGATCATCTAGGATTTTACATCCAATTTCAAATCACTAATATAATAATAATTTACAATATTTCTTCCAGTTCACAAATCTTTTCACACATAGTCTTTTTGAATTCAAAATATCTAATATTATTGATATTTATTAATGAATTTTAGAATGTAATTTATAATGCATATATTGATAATAATAGTATTTATTTTTACGAATATAAAATAGTAATTATAGATTTTTGGTAGATAATATGATAATAATAAGTTACTTATTAAAAATAATAATATAACTGTATAAATCATAATAGTAAGCAGCATACAAAATGTATCATAAATCTAATATCAACCTAATTTATGACTCTGTCATGGATTCCCCTCTATCCCACAACCAGGAATATACTAGATACGTCCATGATGTGTCTATCAATGTCGCCACTCTAGTGTACGCAACTCTTATATATCATCATCGATAGCCTTCTCCACATCCTCTTGTGTGATAGGAGGTGGATTTATAGTCTTTGCACCAGTACCCTATCCTTCCTCTATGGACAGTGGATGTTGGCTGGAATAGTAATCAATATGTGATGAAGATGACTGATGTGATGTAGATTTCTGAAAAGTAGGGAGTAAATATTTATCCAGCTCAGTCCAGTCAACATCTATATCTACCTCTTCGGGGATTCCACTTCAGGGACGCCTCTTCGATGATGCCTCTTTTCGATCTCCTTTTAATTACAAAATTAATCACATGCATGTGAGGGGGTCTAGGGGTATGAAATACAGAACATTTTTTAAGAGAACACATAGGTCCTTATATACATAGTGAGAGATGACTCACAGGTCATCAATGTAGAAATGATAATGCAATTGTTAAAAATTATATAACTGTATACATAAAAAGACATTCTACTTAAATTATGAATTGGGAGGTCATCCCATGATCATCCATCACACAATACTCTTGACATGTTTATTGATATACATATTATGATCTACAATTTATATAACATTACCTATTATTAGATGAAATATATATTAAATATGTACACTTATTTTAAAAAGAATTAACTTTCTAATTTGTAGGTATATATATAATAACATTTAATAAATTTAATTTAAAGTAATATAATTTATAATTACATAACAAACATTACAATACTGAACACCTATGTTATTTTCAATTTTATAAAATTGCATGTATATATATATAATATTTTTTTATCATTCTAATAAATTCATAAATATAAGTAAACATATTTTATACATTATTAAATGAATAAATAATTATTTATACTTAATATTATTTAAAATTATTGATTAGAATTTTTATTAGCAGTAAATAAAAGTAATATAATTTTCAATTACATAAAAAATATTTAAATAATATAAATTTAGGTTATTTTCAATTTAATAAAATTACATACAAATAATTTTTTTTCTTTTTTATTCATTAAAATATCTAATTATTTATATTTCATACTTTATTACTTCAATCAATAATTATTGACACTTAATATAATTTAAAATTATTATTTAGAGAAAACTATTTTTATACCATTAACAAAAGAAATTATATATATATATTTTAATAAATTTAATTATAAAACGTAATATAACTAATATATTTCTGATAAATTATATTCCTAGTGTATAAAATATTCTAATTTAAATTAATTTTACATTAAAAATAACATATTTAATATTCATATAAATATATTCAACTTGACATTAAAATTAAAAATACATACATTTTTCAAAACAGATTTTATTTATCTAATGTATATAATATTATAATTTAAATTAATATTTCATTAAAAATAACATATTTTATATACATATAAATATATTCACTCATCATTTAAAATAATAATATATAAATTTTATAAAACAAATTTATTTCCTTGAATATATACTACTTTTTAGATACAACATATTTATGATTCTTGAACATTCAATATGAATTTGATAAAAAAATTACTCATTAAAAAATTAAATCATACAAAAGACCCTAATTTATATATTCATACCTGCATCAATACATATTAAGTAAATAAACCAGATAGAGAAACACTAATTTCTACAAATCACATATTAAATAAATAAACCATACAAATAAAATAAATAAACACAATTATGCAATTAAAAATTTAAAAATAAATTTTACATTCTTAAAATAAGAAAATATTTCATAAGAAAGAAATTATATATGGAATTTAAAAAAATTAGGAGGGAGAAACAATATATAGTGGGGGGTTCCTTTTATTGATTTTGGTCGGGGAGATGTGTGATCCCCGTTCATATATCCGTCATCCAGTCTGCGATGGATGGGGATAGGGTTTACTCTTCTCTGGAAGTAGAGAGATTCATGAGCCCCATTCATGGATATTCCTCGAATCATAGATGAGTGAATGGGGTTCACGCATCTCGATTCCCCTTTTAAAAAAAATTAGGGACACTACCCCCTTTAAAAAAAATTCAAAAGTCCATTTAAAAAACTCTCTTCCTCATGATACTATAGAATATTATCTATAGGTTTTATAAATAAACCAACATATATAGATATATATTATTAAGGTAGTTGTATCTTCACAAAATCATGAGACACAATGCATCAAAGGATTATATCAAATGAAAAAAATGTAAAATGATCCCAGATTTTTGGTAGAGTTGTAGAGACATTATATATATATATATATATGGATATCAATGTATCAAAATCAATAACCTACATTCTAATCATTTGATGAGAGCACAAAATGAATTATGGGAAACAAAATTGATGATGTTCTTGTCTCTACCCTAACACACCATTATTTAGTTCTGGTAGTTATCTTATATAAATATATATATATATATATTGATGATTCATATTTAGATGTATGAGTCATGATGAATTAAATATAATGATAATATATAAACAACACCAGTTGTAGTCTTCTTGCATGCTAAGTATTGTTTTATTAGTAGATTTTATATTTATACTCACAAAAGTTTATTGAATTCCATGGATGTTTAATATTCACAAAGAACATGGGACATAGCTTGGGCAAAATAATACATTGAATTGAAATGGATACAGTGATATGGAATCTTCATTTGAACTGTATCAAGTTCGATGAAATGTTTTATTCACACCTTTTTCTTTATGGGAGGATATTAATATCAATTGGGGTGAATGGATTCTTATGTTACATGTCCATAAGATTTGGTGGTTAGATTAATAGAGAATTAAACCATTACTGTATAACAATTCTTTCACACCATCATGTAATAGATTTCAAAAAAAATATGTGTATATCATATTTGAAGTTAGATATTGAATATATAAAGAATAAATTCGAGAATTAAGTAGTAATGAAGGTTCTAAAAGACTTTGACAGATCTACTTTTCCATAGTTACCATTATAATAGGAGAGACAGTGAGTTAGAAGATTGAATTTTAGGGGTTGCCTATACAGATTAAGTTCTATAATGGATTTCTTAGTTAGGTATAGTTAGTAGCAAGTTATGAACATGAGGTAATGGAGTTATTTAGAAATATCAATTTCATGGTTTCAAATAATTCATTTTGAAATAATTGAAATGTTTTTATTTATGTAGTTTGATTAAGAGAAATTTTTTACAAATTGCTATTTTAAATATTTTTTAAAATTATTTTGTCCATTTTCATGAACATAAATCTTCCCTTGTTTTCTATATTTTGAAAATATTTTTTTAATATATATAATTTTTGGATTTTGAAAATTCATAGTTTATATTTGAGAATGTTTTATTTCAAAACTCCCACACTTATTTATTTATAACCTCAATTTCCATATCAAAATATTTTTATCTTAATGGATTTTCCACTTTCCTAATTACCATTTTATAATAAAATATTTATAGAAAATCACATCTATTTTTCTATATCTTCATCAATGAACTATGCTTACTTTTTAGGATAACTTCTCTAAATTATTCAATTTAAAAATTTATTTAAAGGATATCCCCATAAATTTTTAGTTTTATCATATAAATACCTATATTATGTTTTTCTTTTTTTAAGTGTGAAATTCCAAAAAAACATCTGTTGTTGTGTTATACATGGTTTCTCATGCATATATTATTTACATTTTGTTTTTATAAATTATATTTTATGCTTATATAAATGATATAAAAATAATTTTTTATGGAAATTTATGAGAAAATGAAATCTATTAAAATTGTTTTGTTAAACTTTGGTTCTAGGTAATTAAAAATGATGATGAAGGATAGGGTGTGAACCCAAACATTACGAGGTTTTTTGAAGTGAAGGTTGGGCTTTATATAGATTTTTAAAGGTTCCAAGTTTCCTTGTGGATTTTCTGTTCTTTCTGGAACTCATTATTTTTCATTTTCTGAAGAAATATTATGATATAATTAAAATTTTATAGTTTCTATTTTAAAATTAAATTCTTTATTTTAAAAAAGGAATTTTAATAGTTCTCATTTTAATGAAAGAAGATTTCTATATTTGTAATGATTGTTTTCAAAACTCCCTATTTTCATTATACTTATTTCCAAAAATTATTTCCTCATAATAATTTTTTATTTTATTTTATAATTTTTAAAATTTATTATAATGCTAAATGTATTTCTTAAAAAAATTTATAGATTTTTCATACATTTCAAAAAAGGTATTTATCATTCCGTTAAAACCCTTACTAAAAATTTGCGTTCAACCAATGTTTTAAAATATTTTTCACATGAATTATTGGTGATTATTATCTATTATGAAGTCATATCTCAATTATATAGATTATATTGACTGAATCTCAGCTAGGTTTCTCACAATTTTTGATAAAATTAAAAATTTCCAATTAAAATATATAGTATGGACTTGATACCTAAAATGTTTTTATTTATATAAACACATAGAACTAAAAAATATTCTCAAGTATGTATTGAATCAAAATTTGGAATCTATATTTCAGTATTTAATATTTAAATTAGGCCCACATCATTTAGTTTCAATTCCATTTATATACAATGAATATTATGTGTTTTTTGAGCACTGGACCTAGGAGTGTGGGTTGAGGCTTAGTAATTGGTGTCACATGAAAGGATTAGTTAATTCTAGAGTATATTATGTTATCATTTGGGGATAATTTATGTGTTAGGGATAATTTATGGTTTATAAAATTTCATTATAGATTTTCATATTAGATTTTTAACTGATTGATGGTATGTTGGATAAAAGTTATTTTAGAAATACATTGTGATGTAAATAAGGATTATAAATATTTTATAAGGTTTAATTACATTAGATTTATGAATCAGTTTAGTGTACTTTTAAAAGGAAAAGATTTCACGAAATAATATTTTATAAAATATCTATAAAAATAATTTTTAGAAAACTCTAATTAATTGTAATTATGTAAAATATTAATCTTTATGTGATTAATTTTGTGGTAAAAATATATAATTTTATACATATTTAAATTCTTGAGGACACAATTTATTTATGGGGGGTAAAATGTATATCCCCAATATTTCATAATGAATTTTTCCTCTAAATAATTGTTTATTAAATTCATTATTTCAGGAAAAAAACAGACTACGGTATTTCTTTTTCACATAATGACTTATATAAAATTAGGTTCCTTTCTCTATAAACACAATAAATTATAGAATTGATTAAAACATTAACTATATTTTTAATTTTATTTTCTAAATAAATAATATATACATAATTTTTTATGAAAAATGAATATATTTATAATATGTTCTCATTGAAAAAGTTATATATATATTGTAATCAAAATATCATGACCCTGAACTTATGAGTAAAATTTTAATAATGTAATCAATATTTTTTTGAATTATTTTATAAACATAAATTACAATAGTAACATAGCATTTAATGATAAATATATTAAAAAATTTAAAGAGATTTTTTTTAAAAATAAATGTAATTTTTTTTCGAATCGTATTAATTTGAAAGTAAGATATTTAATTGTGTAAATAAAAAGAAAAATAACATACACTATGGAATATACTATATTGACATTAAATAAATATTTTTTAAATACAATTTAAGCAAAATTAATATAATTAAATATAAAGTATTAGACTAAAATGAATAGATGTAAGATAGTTATAAAATAATTATTGTATGAATAAATATATCAAAAATTCCAATAGTTCAATTATATTTATTGAAAAATATAAATTTTATAGTATAAGATAACTATAATGAATTAAAATTTATATATAAGAAATTAATTAATGAGTTAATTTTATGATGATTCTATTAATTTGAAAAGATTATATTTCATGTTAACTATTAATTCTAATAATAGTACAATAATTATTATAAATATAATGAATATTAGAAAATATAATACAATTATATAATAATTTTAATGTAATAAATATTAATGTGTATGCAATAATATTTAAAATATATAAAATATTTTGTTAAGTGATAATAGTAAATAATAAATTTTAATAATTGTTATAAATAAAAATAGAGAAAATTCTTAATGAATAGAACTAGATTAAATTTATAAAATTATATGTAGCTAATTGATATTATAAAATATATTCATAATTAAGCGATAGAGGTAATTTTATAAACTAAACTATTCATAATGATATTATTAGATTAAAATATTTTTAATTTTTTATAGTATGTGATTAAGTTTATAAGAGTTATAATATTTTATAGTATGAAATTATCAATTATATAGTTAAGGGATAAAATTTTCTATAAGACATTATGTATACTTTTCATAAAAATGAATCTATTTGGGCCAGAGACTGGTAAGATTTAGAAAAGATGGATTCTAGGAATGGCCCATGGCATGTATTGGTCAAGCATGTAGCACTTGTGCTAGAATGGGAACCAAAGTGGTGTTTAGCCTCTCCTGTTTTGGCCAACATGGGAGGATAAGGGATAACACTCACATCCTTGGGTACATTATAGGGATTAATAAGACATGTTCATGTATTTGAAGAATCATGATTTAGATAATTAAACTGATGTCAGATTCATTAAAAGGGGTATTGTTTAATTAAAAAATTCACATGTGATTTTTTTAAAATGCCACATCTCTCCCATATTGTCTTCTTCCTCCTAACATGACGGTTGCAGATTTTATATAGTTTATATGAATAGTCCTATGTTATAAAGGATTATATATAGGTTATATAAATAAACATACATATATATATATTATTAGACATTAATGAAATCATGGGATACGGTACTGGATGGGATGAAATAAAATGTTAAATTATAAAATGATGCATTTTTCATTTTCATCCCTATGTTGTGTGATAATTATCAATATGTTGTATATGTGTGTATTTTATACAACAAAGGATTACCCACTATAACTTTCATGATGATCTGTATATGAGAACAATACATAAAGTATAGCCAATTCCCTTAATGATGTCACTATTTCTTCCACATCACACCACTATAGAATTATTGATAGTTATCATATATATATATATCATGAATTCATCTTTATAAATATGGGAAATGATGAATAAAATAAAAGTTTAAACTGTAAACAACAATAACTATTCTCTTCTTTCCCAGGGTGTGGAATATTTGTTGTTTTCAGCATCTTATCTATATACACATGCATACAGTGGATATCAATGTAATAGAATCTTCATGACGAAGGTGGGATGCCACTCATATAAAATAAAACACTAAATAGAAATGGATGTATTGATTTTTCAACATCATTGAAATTTTTCCAAGGTTGATGAAAAGTTATATTTACACCTTTTTCTTTATGGGGGGTTGGTAGTGTGAGTTGTGGTAAAAAAATTGTTGCATTATAGGTCGACAGTTATGGTTCTTATATCAGTAGCATATGATACCATTCAGGTATATAATGAAATTAACCCCATCATTTGAAAAGATAATTAAAAACACAATTTAATTATATCAGATATGCAATGTGATGTTGTCTATATGGAACACCCTTTTGGGCGTCGATCAGTAAAAAATGTGCAAAGTTACTTTTCTAGAATTATGTTTCCCACGTTACAATTGTAGAGATAAAGATAATTTGGGAAGTTGGATTGAGTTGTAAGGGAATCGTTCATAGAAGATACTATAAAATGGATTCTTTCATAGGGTTCGTTTAGTACTTTCATATGAGTGTGAGGTAAGGGAGTTTTTTATACATTTCTATTTCAATATTTCATAGCATTATTTTAAATTTAATATCATTTTTATTATTAAAAGGGGTTTTGAGGAAATTTTGTTAATAAATTAAATTTTAAAATGTTTTTTTATTACTTTATTGATGTATCCAAAAATATATAACTCCATTTGTTTTTTTAATTAAATTCATTGTTTTTAAGTATTTTTCGCAAAACTAGTATTTAAGGAGTTTCAAAATTATCATTTTATGTTTAAAAATATTTTATTTTAAAAAATTCCACTCTCTCTTAATCGAAACCTTGATTTCATTCTCAATATAATTTTATCATCTAGAATTTTCTTCTTTCATGTTCATCATATTTATTATAAAATATACTATGGGAAAGAACATCTCTTTTTGTACATATTCACCAAAAAACCATTAATAATTCTGAAAATAATTAACCTTCATGATTAAATATTAAAAATTAATGAAAATCTCTATAAAATTTTAGATTTTATTAAATTAATATATCTATTGTTTTTATTCATTTTTCTTTATGTGTGATGTTCTAAAAAACAATATATGGTGAGTAATAAGCGGCTAACTATGAATTTAATTTTATACCATTCATTTTAAAAAAACATCACACTAATGAAAAAAATTAAAGATAATATTTTACTGGAAATTGGGATAATGGAAAGCTACTAATTTCTTTTGTTAAAATTTGGAACTTTATAATGCTAAACGATAATGATAAGTGTAGATTGAAACAAAAACTCAAGGGATTATGTATTTAAAGTGATGGTTGGTCCCTATATATCCACTTAATGTTTTCAGTTTCCTCAAATATTTTCTAATAATTTTATAACTCAGTTGATTTAATTTTATTATGAAATATTAATATATTTTTCAAAAGTAATGATTTATATTTTTTAAAGAAATATTTTATTTTAAAATTCGTTTTTAATGTTTTAAATTTTAAAGAAAGTGGTTTCAGTATTTTTTATCAATGTTTCCAATATAAAAAATTTCTTTTTCATAAGTTCCTAAAAATAATTTTCTAAAAAATATGTTTTTTATTTAAATGTTTAATTTTCAAAAAGTTTTACTGACAGAAAAGTAATTTTTTATTGAGTTTTTTATAGTTTTTAAACATTTCCATTAAAGGGTTTATTATTTTTAAAAATCCCTAACTTTTTCTCATGCTCACCAAAAAAATTCTAATATTTTTTCCATGTATTATAGATTATTATGCATTATTTAGTAGTCAATGTGTTGATTATAGGGATTATCATGAGTAAATATCATATATTTTTCGAAGAGTTTTTATTAATGGAAAAAATTACCAGTTTAAAAAAATTATGTTCTTGATATATAATAGAGTTTTTTATTCTCATAATCTATAGACCTAAAAATATTCTTAGATATATAGTGACTCCATATTCTGATTTTTTAAAGTAATAAAAAATATTCGAATTTTGCTAAATTTATTTTGTATCATATCCATTTATAAAAAACAAGTTTATTTTTTAGCAGAAAACCTGAGAAAGTATCTATATTATGTCACAAGTAGGTCCAATATTTGTTAAGATAAAGGGATTCATGTTGTAGAAATATACACCTTGAGGTTCCCTAATGGATGTGTATTTTTTATCCTTGAGGGATATTTTTATTTAGTTGAAACTACAATATTTAAACATGAATAATAGATTCTAAAAATGGAGTATCACAACCATTAACAACCCCATGATAAATCCTATGAAGTCATAATTTGGGGAATTGAGCTCAAAATATAGAACTTAAATAGAGACACTGATTTTCTAATTATTCTTATTAAGAGGTAGAATTCTGGACATATATTTTGGGATTATAACTACTAAAATAATGATAACTTTTATTATCTTATCAAATGTAACTAACACCTTCACAACATGAGTTGGATAAATTCTTTTTGAAACCTATTTATAACCAAAGTGGTTCTCTAGAAAGTCTATATTATGAGTAAATACCTAGGTATATAACCAAGTAATTTATGTGTAATTTTATGTTAATACATCTCATTGTTACTTAAGAAAATATATTTTTTACACTAATTAATTATGTGTCATGGAGGAACTGATTAATGTTGTTCATGGGTCTTCTTCAATATGTAAGTCCACTTATAGGGGTTTATAGATGGTCAAGGAAACACCCTCTTTAAATTTTGGTGGAGCATCCATGATCATTTTCCCTTATTCATCTTAAGAAGTGGAATATGGAATAAAAACATTATATTTGATATAATATGTAGATGTATAATCATTTACAACAACATCATGCCTATTTGATGATTTTGGACGTTTTTATTATATAAATTACACAAAATTATAGGATTAAAATGTTATTAATTTAAATGTTCTCCATAAAGGGGTCACATGAAACTAGTTAAAGATCCTTTGTTTTATTGATAGAATATTAGTCATGACTATATTATTGTAAAGAAGTTCAGGGAAACATTTATTTTCTTAGAGTACAAGGGGATTCATTTCAATTTTGATTGATGTTTTTTAATTGAATTTCCTTCATAAAAACCATAAGATATGAATTTTATCAGTGTTTATATGTCATTATTCAACCTTACCATAGTTTTCCCCAAATAGGGAGCTATTTATTTATTTTCTTAATAGGAAATGTGAACTCATTAGTGGGTACACTCCATGAATTTATTAAAGCAACATCAAAGCTACAATAGTCATAAATTTATGTAGAATCATTCACAAATGACTTCTTTTTCTCCTTTTTATAATCTCATTCATAAATTTTTTAACATTAATAATATTTAAAATCAATTATTCTCTATAGGGTACCCAAACATACTCATAAATATAATACTTCTAGAGTTGGTGATATAAATAGCCCGATTTTGTATGCATAGTAATCTATGAACATCCAAATAATTCAATGAAATATATGTCTTAGAAGACGATAATAAATTTTTATTTGAAAATGAGATCTCCAAATTGTTTCTTCTACTTGATTCACACAAGAATCATTTTATGTCTCTCTTTTTATATCTTTATATCATCATATTGGATTGTGGGAAGTCATCCTTTCTGTATCCCAAATGGAGAAGGGACTTTATCCAGATGAGATTGATTTTTGAGGCATTTTAAGTTTGGGATTATTCAATTTCAACATAATTGAACTTGATAAAAGAATTTATTGGTCTAGGGTATCATTATATACAAGTTTTCTAGTTTTTTTCATGAATGAAATAACTATGTGACACTCGATATAACCTACTAATGCACGATATATAACCTATTTCTGTATGGTATGTATCAGTTGTATCTACTTAACTAATGAAATCAGGAGTTATTAAAATGAGCTCAATGATAACACCCATGATTTCTTTAAATTGATGAAAGATATATAAGATTAAATGTTAGATAAAAATGATAATGATATGCCTCAAAAAATCATACTTCTAGACCAAGGACCCCTTCATATAACCCTATGAATCATTATAATCCATTATTTTAGTGCTCATATATTACTTGTTGATGATCCCTTTCAATGGTTGGAATTAAGTGATTAATTTATAGTTTAATAATCTTTATATGTTGGTCATTATATTTCTAAATGTTGTTTATTAAACTTCTTTCTCATCAACTATTCCACCAAAATAATTAAGTGAGAATAATCCCAAAAATCATGGATTAGTTTGATGATCCTATTAAACTCATTGGAGCATATTTCTTTAAGACTCACTCACATGTGTGATCTCATCTAGAATGATTCCCGAACAAAAGGGTTCATAAAAACCTCATATTCCCCATCCTCTATGTCCTCTTATATGATTGGTGGTGTAGAACTGTGCATTATTTAAATCTTTTCATTGAAAAAAGAATATGAAAAATATACAATGTTAGCATAATCACTTTTTGGATCCTCATCAAATTAAAATTCACTTTTTTGTGATTCATATCCTCTCAATTTTGGGGTAGGAAATTTATTCAGGTTTGAATCAACTTTGGTACTTCTAGATGTTCCTCTTCATTTAATTTTCTCCATCGACATCAGTTGAATAAACATTTGGAATAATATAAAAATTATGATGTCACCTCAGATATTTATAGGGGAATTAGGGATGTGATAACAGAATTCAATCAATACTTAATTATGTAATTCATGGGGTTAAGGAATATTTTAATAATCCAATCATCAAATTTCAATGTATTTTTTCATGGTACATCCATCCAATCTTCTTCTTCCACTAAAAGATATATATATATATATAGATGATCCATGTGATTTGCTACATGAATCAACATTTAGTTCCCAATGCCTATTATTTTCTATACCAAATCTTTTAAAATAAGAAATTTGAGATGTTCTTCCCTAACATCCAATGATAACACTATAATGGATTTGATCATCCAGGCTGACCTCCATTGATATTTTTTACCTTTAGTAGTGTAACCAATTTCATTTTTTAAAGTGGTAATAGAATAACATGAGACTTTATGTTTTTATATATAATAGATAGTATTCATCATATCCTTTAAATTTCATTGATTGTGTTCCTTCATTATATATTAATGGGGTAATTATTAATCATACAAAAGAGGTTGCATTACATTATAGTTTGCAGGATAAAGACCTAGATCTAGCACTAGAACTAGTATGAGGGTAACAATTTTCTTTTATACTTTTTTATATTTCTCTCTTTCTATTAAGGATATTGGCCTAGTCTTGGATTTAGATCACTAAAGGTCAAATTAAAACCATTGTGACACTATTGAAAATTCGCAAAATATTCTAGCACACATTTATTAGCTGGGAGGTGTTTGTATATCATCTCATAGATTCTATTTTATAGATCTCTCATAGATTCTCCTATAAAAGTAACATTATAAGATAATAGGTTAAATCATTCCACTTAGTTTTTAAATCCAAAAATTACTCATTTTCTTTCATCTTGCAACTTGAGAGGTCAATCATGGTCTTCCTCTTTAGTGATGAATAGATCTGATAATAGAATTTTCACTGAATATCTTCTCAATTAGAAGATATCTTTATGTAGGATAGTCGTATTGGACAAAAAATTGGTGCTTCCAAAGTCTACATCAAACATCTAATATTTTTGCCTATTTTTTCTAGAGTTCCCAATATAGTACCACATCATGACAAAAAAAATTCAAGATTATATTTTTTATCTATTGTACCATTAAAGGAAAGGATGTATAGATTTTTGTATCTTGGTGGAAAAGGAGAAAAATCCACCAACTCATTATATAGTTCCCTTTCAATTTTCATCTATTGTTTTAGACCTTATACAATTTCCATTTGAGTAGTAAAAGATTTATTTAATTCAATATACATGTATTTTATTACTACGAAATCTAAAATTTGAGCATGAATCCTTGGTGGAGCCACATATAGTCATCCTTCCTACAACATGGTTAATACATGGACCAATTCCCATTAAAATGGATTGTTTAAATTGACATGGATTTTCATTCCATTAGAGATTACTCTTGATAATTACCTAGTTTCTAAGTAAACTAAATTTTTTATTTTGACCTCAGTATGATTGTGTGACCCAACTCTCCCCTTACATAAATAAAATTTATCATTAAAAGGATCATTCCCGAAGAGGCATACTGACATCAGTTTCAATGTGATATTATTTGAGAATATTACTACTTAGTAGTTTATAATTATTTTACATCGATTTTTTAACTTGAATTTATATTGTGAATTTTTTTCCTTTGTAAAATGAGAATCTAATTCCTAAGGTGGTGGGAATGATATACATATATTTACACCTTTCATTTTTACTTGAAAAATTCAACCATGTGGGCAACCATTGGATATTTTAATAAGCTACCAAATCATGTGTCTTCCTCTAATATCATGTCATGACATCCTCTTTTGAATCCATGGTGTAGATGTCATGACCCATCCCCTAGGTCCCATGACATGACTACCCCAAGCCCACCTTCCATAGGCTAGGGGCTGGCAACTAGCACCAAAAGGTGTATTCCTTAAAACAGGAAGGCATTACCTTTAAACCATTATAAACAGAAGGTCCGAGAACACAAAAAGAAGAAACTGTGAAGTAAACTATTGTAGTAAAAGAGTGATGAAATTAAAAGGGGCCAGAATAAAATCCCAACTAAAAGTACGAGTACAAATGAAAAGTAAAAATACTACAAAAAGGAACAATAAAACTGAAAGAGGGAAACCATCTACTTAGTCATCCTCTGATGATACTACCTAAAGGGTAGGTACATATCTCCTCCCGAGAACTAAATGTATGTCGTTCTCCTCTGCATACCACCTATTCCTGGATCCCTCAAACCTCAGCCTAACTGCTCATCATCTGCACAAGACACAAAAAGGTGCAGGCATAGCCTGTGCAGGGGTGAGTATAACGATGCTCAGAAGGGACCCTGATAACCCCAAAGGTCCCAGAATTTGACAAGGAAAACCACAATTCATGGACTCAATCACAAAGCACAAAGAAATAGACACATATCAATTAGAGTCTCAACTCAAACCTGGTAGCAAACGTAGAAGAATAGTATTATGATGCAGACCCACACAGGATCGCTATGAATGCTAATAGCCACCCACAGATTCTATAGGCCTAGAAATATGTTACATTACCGGTCACAATGTCGAAAACCTTGTCTACTTGATAACTTCTCTTCTAATGAGTACAGTGAGCTAGTCCTATCACACTGAGGCACTTCCCACTAACCTCGTACAGCTGAGGTACTACTCCCCATCACATACCATGGATCTGTCAGGTCGCAAAGAGATTCTCACCACCATGTCCTATTGAGGTACTCCTTCCCATCACATAACATGGTTTTTCCACATCACACAGAGGCACTACCCACCATGGTTATACCGCTTCGTACAAAGGAACTCCCCACTGGACTGTCAAGTCACTCTGAGTTAAAAATATTAGCAGTCGTCAAGTCTCAACTAGTCGCAGGGTTCCGTACGTAGTGAAATTGGGGGAACCACTCCTAAAAATCTTTAGTTTTATTAAATCTTGCACAAAGTCTCACAATTAAGTAACTTGATGAACCGATATGACGTAAGGGTTCCAACGCAACAGACAGCGCATCAATCCGATGTTCGGTCTGTGCATTATTAGCATTTCAATGACGAGGGCACGATTAGATTCGGTTGTGATCCAACCCATACATACCCCAAGTTTCTCCAAAAATCTCATTTAGTATTTTAAAAATAATATCTCACTCCAAGGATCCTGACACCGCAGACAGTTCATCAAATAGACATTTGGTTTAGAAGTTAGGGCATGTTTTGTGTAACTATTCCGTACTGGCCCCGGGTTCGGTTCGCCTCGGTTGGATTGGCCCAATCCGGTTCGGCATTGGCCTACCCAGATCAACTTGGGTCGACCCGGCCTGATTCGGGTCCAGACCAAATTGGGTCCACCCATCCCACTAGGTCTGACCTGGCTCGGATGGGCAGTAGGTTAGACCGCCGGGCTGCAAGTTGGCCTGCTGAGCAGCGAGTCGGTCTGTAGGGATGACTCGACGGTGCCACCCACCTGGCAGCACGGGCCGCCAGGGATACTTAGATTCACCACGTCCATGTAGGGATGATGGGTCATGGAACCTTGTCAGTAGGCCAACCCGTGGGGGTTGACCCAACGCGGCCCCACGTGGCGTCATGGGTTCTCTATGTTGCGGCTGATGGGTCGCGGCTTTGCCGCTGGGAGCTCGGCTAAAGTACGCCCCATTCCCCAACCTCCTTTCAAACTGGAGGCTCCCTCCTTCTACCATGGTTGTCACAGGTTGTGGCCTTTTTGTTGCGTGGGTGCACCACCGGGGGCAAACCCCACATCCGCTCCTCCCGTTTCGTCGTTGCTAGCCGGCATGCCCACCGACCTCTCCAGCAGTGTGCGACGGCACGCTGCACCATCCCCCATGGTCGGCCGGTGTGCCAGCCTTCTTCCACTAGTCACTGTGGCTGATGAGCTATAGCCTCTTTTTTTCATCGGCAATCCGTTATTGTGCATCGCGCCTCCTACATGGTCGGCAGGTGTCGGCCACTCTGATGATGGTCGGGGATTTATTTTGCGTCCTCCTCTTGCAGCGTGAGTCAATGCGCTATCCCCAACATATCCAGTCAGTATCATTGGACCATTTTTTTCCATGGAGGTGAAAATTAGAAATGTAGCGAAGGGTTCTGGCCATGTTCGTTAGGCCCGTGCGCTTCATGTTATCTCGCAAACACGAGAGGGGATAATGGTTTAATAATCAATGGAATAAAACAGTAATAAAAAACCTGGCAAAGTTACCCCGCAACAGCCTCCTTCAAGAACATATGAATCGTGAATCAAACCGTTAGTCAGTTGGTCCACATTATTCATATTATTCAATAACAGGGATGGTGAAATCATCCACAAAAACATAAAATAATAACCCCTACCTTGAAATCTCATTGGAGAGTGTCCGCACTTGAAGGTGGATTTTGTTCTTCGTTCCCTCAAAATTTTCTCAACGATGCCACTCATACGTCATCCTTTGGTACATGGTTCGGTGTCGTCTGTCACCTCCCACTAGGTTCGGCTCTGTCCTCTAAGGGTCTGACGTCGCAGTGCTCCTTTATCACATCATTGCTTTATCAAAATTGTGCTGGTACCTCCCCCATGATCCATATATATAGGAGAGGTGTAGGGTAAGTAACGACATGGGGAATTAATGGGGACTCATAAATTAGAAATCTCCCTAATTCCCCAATGACATCATTACTTAGGGTAGGCAGGTCATGCCATTTATTGTCTTGACACATTGCTGGCCCCACACACCTCTTGTCTGATGGAGGATATGTAATAAAAATAAATTAATAAAATTATTTTAATATATTTCTTTTAAAAAGTCACAAAACATAACTTTTTCTCTAGACATTCTATTGTCAAAGAAAAGTCCCCCTTAAATTAATCCCAGTGCTACAGATTAAATGGTGACCTCAAAATTGTAATATGACCACTGGTTCAAAAGTTAGAAAATTCCACTCGTGCGTTTAATGAACGTACTCGAAAAAAAGTACAATAAATTTTTAACGTTCACCCTCGACCCACGCCAGTCAAGGTTAGGTTCACTGTTGGAAAGTAGGGTTTTCCCAACACTTTTATTCCAACAGTTCAATTGAACCATTGGTAATGGGGTCCTTTAACAAAGGTTTATTCAAACTATTGGTAAAGGTTTATTTATTGATGGATTTCATAATTGTTTGAAGAAACCGTTGGGAAATCAAAAAAAATATCCCTTTACCAACAGTTTGTCCAAACCATTGGTAAAGTACATGATTTTTCCAACGGTTTTTCAAAACCGTTGGGAAAAGTCCCCCCCCCCCCCAAATTCATTACCCCATCCCCCGATTACACACAAGAAGATATTTCCCCTTATTTTCAGAAGTCCCTGCATAGGTGAACCCTAACCCGAGGTCTTCCATCCGATCGGTTGCATCTCCCCCATCCAGGTTAAACTCATTCAACCTCTTCCCAAATACCAACATAGAATCCCTCATTGAGGTAATTTACATGGTTGGTGTGTGGTCTACCAAATTCTGTGAGATAACATGGTGAGTTGAGATACTGTATTCGTTTCTAGTGTTATTCATCCTAACTATGAGAGGATATCCTTCTATTATCAAGCTTTCTCCATTTATTTCACTATCTAGAATGATCATGTCAGTATTCCCTATTTCTAGTGATTTTGTAAAATTTAATGATTTACACTATTTTATATTGAATAAATGTCTAATAATTGATTGGTAGATGTCTATGAGTATATAGAAGATGGTTTATAAACAATCCCTTAAAATTATAACTATTTTTTATTCTTTATGATGTGTATTATCATTGAGATACTTCATTATTAATCTCAAATTTCAAAATAACTATTTTTGTCTATACTTTATGAAATTAAACCTCTTTACGATCCATGAACAAACTACTAGTGTAGAAGCCAATACATTATCCACCCATGGAGTACGCTTGACTTGGGGAACTAACTGGGTGATGAAAGGTATGACCATATGGGTTCCGGTAATGAGTTATTGAACATGAGTGAATGATTTGGGATTCCTATAACACATAATGGGACCTGAGGCATGTTCCGCTTATATGAGACTTATTTAAAATGATTATAAATAAATTTTAATTTAATTTTTTAGTACATGTTCTTTGATTAATGATTTGTAATTCCATGAAGAAACCAACCAAGGATTCATGTTAAAAACATATATTTAAATTAAATTTGGAAATCCCCTTGGATTCAAGATGATTTGGTCTATAATACCTTGGGAAAATATACCTTGTATTCATAGTCATTATGATTTAGGAAGCGTTGGAGAATTCCCCCTTGGATTTTAAACTAGAGGCCTCTCTCTTTACATAGGCTGGGAACTCCTTACTCCCTATAAATCCATCTGAATTCAATCAATTTTTTAGTTATACACTTTAAATTTGTAAGGCCTAACTTAGTTTTAATGTTTTTCATCTATTATTAGTTGTTTCTATTTTGATTTGACGTAAACCGGGTGGTCACGTGTGTGTCAAGACATACCCAAAAAGTGTAGTTTGATTTGTATTATATTTTCTTTTTACAATTAAAGTGACATTATTATATGAATATACTTGATTTGAAGTCTTAATAGACACTCCTTTTATGTAGTTAGTGAATCATATCAACTAATGGAGGCTTTGGAGAGATTTGTCCCCAGTCAGAGATGGTAAATGCTTTGTTTGGTCATATTTTCTCGAGGTGGGTAAAGGATATAAGGATGATCCATGTAAAGGGATTGTGGACGGTTTGGTAGTGGGGTATGTTGTTTCCTTTTTTTAGTGGGGTGATATGGTAATTTCTGTGGACTTTAGATTGGGTGTCAGGAAATGTACTAACTTTTCACAATATTTCCATTTTTTGCATCAATAACATATTGAAAAAACACTCATTACCCATTCTTAATCTTTCAAGAAAATCCTTCACTTTGTAATATCTTGAAAAATGTTCTATCAGATCTATGGTGACTTCATGTATGTGATAAATGAAAAAAATTACAAAACACATCTCACCTAAAATTTAGGCACACATAACTAAATTAGTATATCATTACATTTTTTTTAATAGTTCACTACATCAACTAGAAACTCCTTCCATTATCGTTTACTTAAATATATTTCTGATTAAACTTCAATATTATTGAATTTATTATGATAAAATGACTTATAAAAATTCTTTTTACAGAATGGATAGAAGTTGGATGTATGTAACCGATCAGATCTCAAGAGATTTTCAAAAACAAATTGGAGAGATTTTTGGATTTTACATTTCACAATGCTTCAGATAGCAGTCGCATACACTGCCGATGTTCCAATTGTGTTGGTAGACCTTGGTTGAGCCATGAAGAAGTCATCTACCACATAACCAAATATGGTCATCAAGAAAACTATTGTGTGTGGTATTACAATGGGGAGAAAATGAAATCTCAAATTACTGATGATCGAAATGAAATGACTGGGATAGAGAATTTGTTAGATAACTGGTTTCCATTTATTCATAATCATAAAAAATAAAGGAGTTGTACTAAATAAGACATTGATATGGGGACATATGATGCATCTAATGAAAATGATGATATTTTCAGGGTAAAAAAAATTGAATGATGCTGCCACGACTCCAGTATATCGATAATGAGATAAAATGAAAAGGCTGGAATTTTTAATCCGATTGGTTCATGGGAAAACTATGTTTTGGATTTCTAATATAGCAATCGATTACATTCTTACCTTCTTGAAAAATTTACTTCTAGTTGATTCATATATTCCCTGAAACCACATTATTTAATTGAAGTTAGTTGAAGAACATGGATTTTCAAGAAACAAAATGCATGCTTTCCCAAAATATTGCAGTTTATTCTAGGATGAAATCGCTGAACAAAATGATTGTATAAAATGTGGCACATCCCGCTGGAAGACAAAATCTGATGGAACACCATTTCGCGTGCCACAGAAATTAATTTGGCACTTTCTATTGATCCCTAAACTCCGGAATGTTTTTATATATGATGAAATATCAATCAAAATAAGATGTCATGATATCGAGGGAAACAAGACTAGTAATGGGTTTTTTCACCCTGTAGATGGATTTTCATGGTAGAGATTTGATGCTCAATATTGTAATTTTTCAATTGATGTGCGTAATGTGAGGCTGGGTCTTTCATGCGATGGTTTTAATCCATTTGGGCATATGCTTACGTTGCATAGCACATGGCCATTTTTTATACACATTTATAATCTTCCCCCTTTGTTGTGTATGAAAAGAAATTTCACTTTCATGAGTATACTCTTATCTGGCCCTTCTGATCCTGGTATTGATATTGATGTATACATGAATTTTTTAATAGATGAGTTGAAACTTTTTTGGGATGTGGGTGTGCGCACATACAATGCATATTCTAAAGACATGATTCTGATGGGTGATGAACTTATGTGGAAGATCAATGATTTTTAGGCTTATTCAATGATGTCTAGATAGAGAATGAAAGGAAACCTGTCAGGTCCTATTTGTATGAAGAATACATGATCCAAAAGATTGATACATCACTGTAGTTTCATTTTATGGGACATCGATTATCATTTCCAATGGACCATATATATAGAAATAATTGCTGAAGATTTGGTAATACCAAAGAGTCTGATGATCCACCTCAGCATATGTTTAGAACTAATGTGCTTAATGAATTGAATGATTTCATTTTTTCATTTGGGAAGGGTCAAATGAAATATTGAAAGAGAAATAATTTTTCCACTAAAACCTATTATAATTGGAGGAAGATTAGTATCTTTTTTTATTTTCATTATTGGTCAACCAATTTTTTACGTAATTTTTTAGATGTAATGCACATTGAAAAGAATATATGTGAAATGTTGCTTTCGAAACTTCTAAATGTTAATGGAAAGACAAAAGATGATTTAAGGTCTTTGCGTGACTTGGTGGATTGGGGAATCAGACCAAAAGTGCATCTTGGGCATATTAGTGAAAATAAATGGAAACTTCCATGTGCTTCTTATGTGATGATACCTATGAAAAAAATAGTTTCTGGAAGTATTTGATAATATTAGAGTTCCTAATGGCTGTTCAAGAAACATATCTAAATGGGTCAACTGAAGAGAGTTGAAGTTAAAATCTTTGAAGACTCATGATTATCACGTTCTTCTGAATGAGTTAATTCCAATATAAATCTATCATCTTTTTTCCAATAATGTAAGGGTGGTCATTATTCGTTTGTGCCATTTGTTTAGAAAAAATTTTTCTAATAATTTTTCCTAGTATTTCTTGAATTTTTTTTAAATATTCCCCATTAATTTTTGAGTGAGTTCGAGAAAATATATCCTCTATCATTATTTCATGCATGCTGCATCGGACTACCCATTTTCCCATTGAAATAATTCTCGGAGGACCTTTTTCTTTTCGTTGGATAAATCCAAATGAAATAAATTTGTACAATTTAAATTCATTTTTCTAAAACAGAAATCATCCCGAAGGTTCTATCATGAACGGTTACTTGGCTCAAGAATGTATGGATTTCTAGCCAATGTTTTTGTCTGATCACTCTACAATATTGAAAAAAACAATTAGAAATGAAGAACAACAGTATGAGGAAATTGAACCCAGTTTTCCATAACTTCTCCAAACAGGAGAAATTTATAGATCATATTCATTGAAGACGTTAAGCATTGAGGAGTTGGAGATGGCACATCAAACAGTTTTGTTCAACTATGACTAGATCGATCACTACATCATGTAACTAAATTGAAAATGTTTATCTTACATATATATCTGTTAAAATATCTATATTTTTTATCTACAGGGAACATAAAATAATGATAAATAGAAAGCATCATTATTTATATTTGAGATAGAGGGAGACTTAGCATAACAAATAGTTTTCTACATGGTTTAAATTAAAGGTAAAAATAGTACTATTTAAAATAATTAAATAAATATTTAATTAAGTTTAATATTCATTTATATTGAAAGTATTGAGTTTTCTTTCGGACATTGTCTCTGAGGAAATAAGAGCTTTGACTTTTGGTCCTAATACCTTGGATCGTGACCATAAATCAATTGTTATAAATGGGTACAAATTTATTGTCACTAAATGAAAAAAGAACATGAGGACACAACATGATGGTGTTATGGTTACTGCCACAATAGATTGTTATGCTTGTGCATCAGATAGTAGATGTTGATTTGAAAATGTGGTTTATTATGGAGTCATTTAAAATAATAATAATATTGGATTATTACTCTCAAGGATGAGTCACGATGATGAAATTCCATTGGTTTGATTCGATGATGAGACATGGCACATTTATTAATTATTATGGGTTTTATATAATTAATATGACTCACACTCTTTCTACTAAAGACCATATGTATTGGCATCAATGGCTAAACAAGTTTTTTATCTCAAATACCAACTTCTACCTGAATTTGGTGTTATAGTTGAAGTAATTCCAAGATATATTTTTTATGATGGTGATGATGGAATTGACACTTTCCCTACTGCCATTGGAACCAATCCATTTACTTCTTTTGATGAATCAAATAGCTCAATTTTCAGTGTTAATTGTGAACATGAAGTTGTGGTGGAAAATATATATAATCATCCCTCTATGTGCTCAATTCTTTTGGTTTACCTCGAGTTGGGTTGTTAAGGTTAGTACTATTCAAATTGATTTCATATTGATTACAAATATTTTGTATCTGACTTGACCATTATGTAAATTTTCAATGTTTATTGGTTGGAATTTTCATTTGAATTGCATTTTAAAATTTGTAATTGAACTGTATTCAGACCAATGAAACCAACATATCTAACTTGGTGACCATTTCAATGCTTCAAATGTGATTTGTATAAAATTTGAATGACTCTAAGACCTCTCTTCAACATTTTACCAGGTAACGTACATGATTGTTTTTATTCTTCTGCAAAACATGTATTGAAACCTGCATCGTCTAACTAATCTAAAGAAATTAAATTTTTCCTTAATTTTGAAAACTATTTTACCACTTATGAATCTATTCGAATCAATGTTCCATGATTTTAATAGACTAATGAAACTTAGTAAATAATCATCCTACTAAAAATTAAATTTCTTTATTACATATTTTACAATTTATTGACTTCATTATATATTTGTTCAATATCACCTAAAACAATTTTTAGTTAAATTATACATGAATCCCCCTATTCCCTCTCATTTATTTTGTTTTGTTTGTTACACATTAGTTATCCTTTTAAATTTACTTCCATATTTGTTTTAAAATGAAGGAATTGAAACCAATTGAAAAGAGGTGATGCAAATAGATTATGGACAACAATCGTCGCATGACTGAGTTGAGCATTCCACCACTATTGTCTGTAGTGTGTATTTTATTTCAGATATACTTATTTAAATAATATATAATTTCATGTAATTAAAAAAATTTAAACATTTTTACAGGATCCATCTATTAGTTGATAGTTATTTAATGGGCATCCTAGTAGTGATCCCAGTACTCGGGGTGTTCGTACGGGGGGGAGGGGGGTTACGGGTGCTAGAAGATGTAGTCGGTGTACCAGATTAGACCATGCCCCTCCCATAGACATGTCATCCATCCCACATTCTGATCTTAGTGTGCCGTTAGGGACACATGGAATATTTATGCCTCCCTTGTTTTTAGCACCCTTTACATCTGAGCCTCATCACCCATCTGTACCATATCTAATGATGATTCCCACTCCCCATCCAGCATTTCTCCAGAAATCCCTATCATCTTCTTTTACTTATACTTCTTTGTCTCCAGGATTTTATATTCCATCTTCTTCGACTTCTACTCCGCTAGAGTCTATCCCTGCAGAGCATACATTGAGACCCACTCCATCTGTATAGGGTGTTCCTTCAGTTTCTATAGATTCAGCGGCACCCATTTATTAGACTACATCTGGTATAATTATACAACCCTAACAAATTGTTACACTATTAGTTATATTCTTTATATCATGTATTGATAGAATATTTTATTTTATTTCATAACAGATACATCTACTGATAGGAGGTAGGGGAAGGGGCGTACACACATGCATGCGTTGTGGAACCACCGCACGTTCTTGATGGTGGAAAACAATGAATATATTCAAATGATTGAAAAATCAAGAAGGTAATGTCAGAGTTTTTTGGCAATGCTTTCCAAATACTCTGACATCATTCCTGTCAGCCCGCTCACATGGATACATCTTCCAAATGAAGTCAAGGATAAAAAACAGATAGAGATATGCGTAATAAAATCTGTTGAATTTAATTCAATAAATTAATTTTTGTATTTATATGAATTAATATTTTGGTGCCAGCTGCAGTTTTATTTCCCTGATGGTGAGGGTGCACGGCCAGCACGTCTAAAGGATTTAGGTGAGCTTTGGAAAGCATATATGCATGGGTTGTACATTGGTTAGCATGCTAGAGTGGGAACAGAGTTAGAGGTGGTCCCTATCATGGATTATTTTCCATTATAACAGTAATGATAGATGACTACACATTGGACGAATAGGCAATTTATATTATTAATCAAATTAGTGGTATTTTAAATGAAAATTTTCGTGTTTTTGATTAATACTAATTATTGAATTTTATTTAGGATGCATCTAGAAGAAAAAAAACATTAATGCTAATAAATACATCCAAACATTGGGATGTACTACAATTCCATATCATGAGAGACATCAGGTATGATTGTTTATAATATTTCATTACGACTTGCACTTTCTATTACTTCTTCCATAATTAATGTGATTGCTAATTTTTTTATATAATTTTAGTTATGAAATAACTATGTTTTTTTGGTATCCTATTTTTAATTACGGTTTCCTATATTCAATGTCATCCTAGAGGCATAAATTAAATATATAAGGTTGTGTTCCTTGAGAAAAATTGTTTTTATCAAGTAGAAAGAAGAAAGATGGATGTACAGTTAATAAACCGACTCCGAAATAGATTGTTTGTTTTACATTGTAGATTTAAAATTTTAATATCTATTTTGTAATATAAAAATCTATTTATATTTATAATAGTATGGTTTAGAGTCCCTTGACGCCTAGGAACCTGACAATTTTGGGTTAAATGATCACTTACATCAGGTGTTGGGAGATGAGGAACTTGGTAGTGTACGCTGCCGACCTAGGAAGAGTATAGTTACAATGATGTATTGAGCCTCATCTGGTATAAGTTGTAGTTCCACCGAGTTTCATTAGGTTAAGGAATAGACATAATAGGCTGAAAAAAGGGCCAAACAGATGGTAGAACAGTCTATTAGGGAAAACTATGCATTTATGAAACTGATGGAAGTTTTACGTCCAAAAATTCCACTAGAGGTAAACACTTCTTGTGGTGAATATATGTAATCGACACATTCTATATATGGTTCAGTAGGTGTAATTTCTAGTGGTGGTCGAGATGATGGTGAGGAGGAGGCTGAGTTAGAGGAGGGCGAGGATGAGGCCGAGGTGGAGGAGGAGGTTGAGGAGGAGTCCGAGGAGGAGGAGGAGGGAGATGAGGAGGCCGGGTCTGAGTATGAGGGTGAGGAGGATGGTGGGGACAATGATGGGGATGATGATGAGGATGAGGCTGAGGGTGATGATGATGCTGATGATAGTGATGGTGATGAGGGAAAGTTTGATCCATTACATTTTTGACTGATATTACTGACCTTTTATATTTATTGAGTTGTTGTTCCTGAATATATGTGTGATTAGGTAGGTCACATTATCTTTATTTTTTATCTATAAATAATAAAACCTAACTTGATTATTTGTTGTGACCGATTCACCCCTCCCCTAGGCATCCCCCCTCCCCCTGGACACCCTCAACCCCTGGATAACTCGTACCCCCTGGACAGCCCCACCACACCCGTGGACAGCCCGCCCACCCCCTGGATAGCCCCCACCCTCTGTTTATTGATTGTCCAGTTATGGGTGTTGATTTGAACATTGATAAGACATTAGTGGTTGCATAATATTTTTCTCCATAAATAGAACATTAAATTTAATGATTGATAGGAAATTAGATTATAAATTATTTAAATTATTATTTATATATTATGAATGTTTACTTTTTAAAAAGCATGGATGTTGTGAAATCCCCCTATTTTAATGAAATTGTAAATTTTTAGTGGAATTTAGAATATTGGTGGTTTAATTAGATGTTGATATAATGAAATTATTTTTTTAACCTAGAAATAATTTTCTTAGAAAATATGTAAATATCATCCCATGAACCCAGGACAGTCCCCTAGAGAGCCCCCCCAGATATCCCCAGAGATAGCCCCCCCCCCCACCCTCCACCCTAGACCCCGGACAGCCTCCCCACCCTCCTTCATGGACCCCAGACAGCCCCCAGAATAGGCCTCCTGTCCTCCTCCCTAGACCCTAGATAGCCTCCCAGATAGCCCCTCGAATATCTCACCCACCCTCCTCCATGGACCCCAGACAACCCCCTGGATATCCCCCCAGACACCCTCCTGGACAGCCACCCCCCCCCCCACCATCCTCCCTGGACCACGGACAACCCCCAGGACAGCCCCACCACCCTCCTCCCTGGACCCCAGACATTCACTCGGACAGCCTCCCCACCCTCCTTCCTAGACCCTAGAGAGCCCCCCGAACAGCCCCCCAGACAACCCCCCACCCTCCCCCTAGACCCCAGACAACCCCCCAGACAGCACCCCGGATAGCCACCTGGACAACCCCCGCCCTATTCCCTAGACCCCAGACAGCCCCCCTCCCCCCCTCCTTCTTGGACCCCAGAAATCTCCCCCTTCTCCCTGTACCTCGGACAGCCCTCCTCCCCTCACTCTAGACATATGAGTTTTGTTTGTTCTATAGAAGGTGATTTTTGTTGTAACACCACGAGATTTTGTGAAAATTATTCTTTTTAATTTCATTGATTTTTTCTGTTGTATGCTACACCAAGATTATATTGCACTATACGCAACACCGTATTAGCTTGCAGTATACGCAACCCTAACATGGCTTTCATTACACACAATCACGACCATCCTTGATAGCGTGTGTAGTACGCAATACCAGGTTTCACAAAACAATGATATCTTATTATAATATTATTATAGAATAGCTGTTATAAATAATATTAACTTATTTTGGAATTTTATAACATTATTATTTATCTTACATATTTTCTAGAACATGGTATGAGAACAAAATAAATTTTTCGGGTAAAATAAGTATTTTTCAAAAATGCATTTTTGTCGCCTTTTGATGGCACACCCACTTTAAATATAGTTTTTGACATGTTTATAAGATAAATTTTAAAAAATAAAATTCTTCCTTGGATTCAAGATATAAAAATTTAATTTGGATAATGTTTTGATATTTTTCTAATAACTTTTATATTTTAATGAATAGTAAAAACACACTATATTTTAATTAAAAACAACATTTTCATCACAATAATTTATATGGTTAGATTATATTTTTAATTGGTTTAAAAGTGTAATTAGAATATATTTTTACCATTTAATCCAATTTTGGTCATTGGAATTAATTTAACTTTGAAATTGGATATAAATAAGTATCAATCTTTTGATAGTTATTGTTTCTTAAAAACACGATATTTGTTTTCATAATGGGAATTAATTTTAAAATTAATTAATGACACTTCTATGTTTTGATTTTGGAGAAAGAGACATCAATTTTGAATTCAGAATATCAAATAATTCTTAGGCTGATTTTTTGGTATTTTTCTGAAAAACATCAATTTTTGATGAATAGTGAAACCACTTAGTGGTAGATAAAAAAACTGACTTTTTCATTTTAATAAAATTTTACCACTTATGTGAATTGAATTTCAAAAATCCGAGAGACACGACTAATATCAAGGACTAAAATGTGGTTCAAAGAGACGAAAATAATTTTTGATGAATAGTAACTTTTTACTTTTTTACCACGGTTAAAAGTAAATAGGGTAATTAAGGGTAAAAATGATATTTTTATTACCCTAACACATGTCATAATTCTATTGGATAAGTTTAATTCGACCAAAAATAACCTTAGGAATAAAACATGACCATTTAGTCCCACTTGGATTAGATTAGGACATTTATTATTAATTTATTTAAAGAAGGGTTAAAATAGTTAAAATCAAAGTTTAATAACTAAATCATTTTTAATATAGGGTTATACATAAGATAAATTAGACTATAAATATTCATTATAAATATAAAAATATTTTCTACATAATTGTAGTTTATTTATAATTTTTAGACTTTAAATAATTTAATTTTTTTATGACACAATGATGATGCAGTAATTATATTATTAATGAAATATTGACATAATTGATGTTATAAATACCACAATAAATGTAATTTTAGAATTTTTATGAATTAAAATAATTTTCTATGTTAATATGAAACTTTTATATTGATTTAATGTACTTTTTTCGAACTGATCCTTCTGTTATGATTTCCACAAAAATCAATTACCAAATAGTGTCAAAATTGACATAAAATAGTTTATAAAACAAATATTATATTATTAATTGTTATTTTATTTGTAAAAATCTAATGTTTGGCCAAATGATATATATAAGGTTATATATATTAATAATAAACAACTTGGGGTTCTTTTGGCTTGTTATAGAAAATTTATTAACCTTATAGTGTAAGAAAACAGGAAGACACGGTAAAAGTTAAATTATTTAACATAAAGTTAAATATAAATGATAAGGTTAAAATAGAAACCTAAACTTTTTAAAATTCTATTGGTTGAGATTATTTCTTCCGATCCCCACCTTAGCTCCGAAATAAATCAATTTGAAGCTATTAAAAACCGAATATGACTTTATAATAAAATAATATTTTTAGTTTTTCCAAAGGTGCCCCCTCCCCCTTTATAAAAGGGCACCTCCTCCCTCTCTTCCTCACACCGGTTTGAGCCTTCATGCTCAGACAACCCCTTCCAAATTCTCTTCTCCACTTCCCTAAAAACATCCTAGAGGTTTCGGTCTTTTTAAAAGAGCAATTTTAGTGCCCTAAGTGGAGGTCTCAAAGAGGCGCTTCAAAGAAGAGATAATGTCAGTTACCGATTCTTTCAACTTTATATCTTCTTGCACTTATTCTTATTTAGTTGTTTCATTATGAAGTAATAACATCAGTATCACTAATATACTGATATTTTATTATAAGTATGAAACAAGAATATTTCACCATCTATCCATCCTACGGAAAACAAAATCATTGTGCGTGCGTAAGTACGGTATACCGTCTCCACGCCGTGGTGTAATCTATTTTCCACCCCCACCTTACATGGATGGGTATAATGGTGAAAGTAATGATATATATTATTATTGTAAATTGATATTGATTCTTTAATATTATAAATACACTTTAATACAATTCCATGATCATGGGAATGATATCATCGCTCGTGCGTACGTACGGAATACTGTCTCCATGATTCGATGAGATTCACTCTCCATGATAACCATTCAAGAATGATTATAAAGTATATATAATAAGTAATCATAAAATATATGAAATAATAATGCTAATGGATTTATGTATATATATATATTTATGTCATCTACTTAATTCCATTCAATTCAATAAGGAAATGAAAACAGCGTTCATGCGTACGTACGGCCTACCCTCTCCATGAACGGTGTATTTCTTTCCATTTATCGATACATTATATATATGAATATTCTGAATATATTTTATATATAAATCATTTTTTAAATTCTTTATGTATGTAATCTTTATCTAAGTAATCATATGAATAATTACAAGTTAAAACACGAACGACAAATGAAACGATTTTATCCAATACGCTACTTTAACATGAATTTACAAAAGAACGGGTAATATGAAGTCATAAGTGAACCATATATGATATAATAACAATGAATATGATTCTTTAATAATTAAATGACATTATTTAAATCATTATACAGGAGGTTTGGATACGTACAAAGCATATCGGACCTAAGGTAAGGGATAACGTTTCCAATCTCGTTCTTATCGGAGATTGTTTATTCGTAAGTATTTACTGGGGTTATTGTTATCATCTAAGTAAATGTTTTCTAAAAGTGTTTTTGTGTATTTTTAATGTCATTTTTACCCATTTTCTCTTTTACTACATAGTATGTATGGAATCTTTCTTTTGTTTAGGTTACGAGGTACTTTTTGACTTTTCTGACAAAAGTACGAGGAGAATGTTTTTTTAACTTATATGACATGAAATGATTTTTATGGTTCTATAAAGCCTTATTTTCCTGAAGATTCCTCCAAAATATTTCATGACTATTTTCAACAAAATCCTTTTCATTTAAAATTTCATGACATTTTGTGAAAACAAAATGATTTTTAAGAAGAAAGGATATTTTCCTCATGAATTCATTTTAAGTGTTTTATCAAAACCATTTTCCATCTAAGATGACATTATTTCATATGTGTATATTTCATGTATAATGTCTCTATGATTTACATGTTTTCACTTTTCTTATTATGAAATGATATCCATTTCTTTTATATGGATTATGTGATGATGGGATGATGTTTACAAAACCCATTTTATTTGTTGGGTTATTATGAATGATGTATGTTTATTTTGTGGCACTAGTAAGATTGATTTCATTATGAGATGGGTGGAACCTATATCTCCCTCTAATTAATTGGGTAAATATTTATATCTCATGAGATAGACATAGCTGGAATGGTAAGTTAATCTGGTTCAGTATTACAGGACTGGAATGAGGAGTGAACTCGATTTAGAAAGGGGCTTTGTCTACTAAGATGGTCTTGGAAGCAATGCCTTGGCTACTATGGAAATCATTACAAGTGATTAATGGATGAAAAAATTACATGTTTTATTCCCATGCTATTTTATCATGATTTATGTTCCATTATGATATATGCCTTATGTACTTCCATGTTTTATGTCGTTTCTTAAGATTTTGATGTTTAAACATTATGTTCATGTTTTTATGTTCAAATGTATATGGTATGTTTTATTTTATACATGATTACCCTTACTGAACGTTTGTGCTCACCCTTTTTAGGTATTATTTTCCCCTAGGATTAAAATAAATGTTTTAGGTAAGGAAACAAAAAGTGGAAGATCTTTATAGGAGATGTTGAAGATCTTTCACCACGATTAGAAGATTACGTTCCATGTTTCCAAAGACACTAAACTATTATGGTCCTTGTGTGTATTTTTTTGTTATGTATTAAGTATTCCAAAAAAGTAATGTAATATATATGTACATCAAGCTTCGAGTCTCTACAATTGGTATCAGAGGAAAGGATTAGTTAACCTTTGTGAACTAGGATGTGAAAACTTTAGTGAGATCCCTAGAGGTATTTATAAGGTATGTCTAGGGAGGTCCCTAAGGTTAAGTATACGTATAGGTTATAGTCCTAGAATTGAGCTAAAAATATTATAATTAAACCTAAGATGTTAGATATTGAAGGTAATCCCCCTTTATTATGATGTTTTCCCTTGCATGGTATTTTCCTCTCACACTATTATTTTTGGGTTTTAGACGATGGCTGGAGCATGAAGTAACTGTGCTGGTCAATGTAATGGAAATGCAATGATTGTCCTCCTGACCAAACCAATGTCATGTGAGATGGAGTGCACAATCTTATTTCTATACTTACACAAGCTATGAATCATTCTGGAATTCAAAATGAGCAGAGAAAGGAGCAACATTCTGTTGAATCCTTCATGAGGAAGCGTCCACCTTCATTCAACGGGTCTTCTGATCCCTTAGCGGATGAAAAATGGATTAGTACTATTGAAAAGATATTTTCAGTTCTACAATGTTCTGAGCATGATAAATTCTTCTTAGCAGTATATCGTTTGTAATGTGATGTTGATCAATGGTGGAATCTTATCAAGAATTTGAGGCAAAGAGATGAAATTGAGTCCATGGAATGGGACGAGTTCAAGAACTTGTTTTTCAGAAAGTACTTACCTCGTATTCTTCGAACAAATATGGAAAAGGAGTTTCTTGAGATTAAGCAGAAGGATGATGAATCTGTTGTTATATACAAAGTGAATTTCACAAGACTTGAAAGGTATGCATATGGCATTATCATCCAACCTGAAAGTAAAGTTGATCGATTTTTCAGTGGCTTAAAACCAAGTCTTCGAAGGGCATTAGCTATGAGAGACTTCAGTAGCTATGAATAAATTGTGCATTATGCTATCATGGTAGAATTGGAAGTTGGTGTAAAATATCCATCTCATGGTTTTGACAAGAAACAGAAGATGGAGTTCATGGAGAAATCTCAAAACAATAGTGAAAAAAGATGAATGTTTCTTTATGCTCAAAGTGTGGAAAGAAGAATGGTGGAGATTGCCTAAAAGGTACTAGAAAATGTTTTAAGTGTGGAAAAGAAGGCCATCGAGTAGTTTTTTGTCGAAGTAATGGGAAAATAGTTGCTAATGATGTGAATAGAGAAAAGACTACAGAGAAATCTCCACCAACACTTCAATGCATCAAGCACAAGGAAATGGGGCATTACGCTAATAAATGCCCATATCCACGGGTTAATGATGATCAACATGAGAAACCTCTTAAGGAAAAGGATAAAGGGAAGTCTCAGGAAATCACTATTTGTGGTGTTGAGTATGAAAATGATGTTGTGTAGTGATTAAGTGTTTATGTAATGGGATTTCAAAATAGTATCATGGAATCTCATTTATGGTATTGTGGAATGTTAGAATATCTATGTATTGGTTTTCAATCATTATATGGTAATAGTAACCATGAAAAGGTGATTGAAATATTTTTAGAAAGTAGATGATATGCACATAATGAAGGTATTAAAAGATAATGAGATGTTTGAATGTATTCATGAGCTCATGACTGATATAAGGACTAAGTGATATTATGGTTTGATTATATAGATTTTTTGGGATGTTGGTATGTGGAAATAGTTACCTTTTGACAGTATTCATGTTTTCACTAAGGTTCTGTGGTAATTTATGTTTCAAGAGAATATATAACTAAGGTATTCATGTGTTTGGAATGCAACCAACAAGATATATCTTATGATATATGTGGGATAAATGCATGTATTCACATTCTTGGTAGATAACCTTTCTAGTAATTGTTTTCTTCATACTATGAGCTTGGACCGAAGTATTTTAGATAATCCTAAATATTGGAATGGACTATGTTAGACATAATTTAGTATTGTTTAAGGATATAATTTTTTCGATTTTATTATAGTAAGGTAGTTTTAGAAAAAGGACAACCTGCAGGATGGGCGACAGCCCATCGCGTCGGACAAGGCTGTGGGAATCGAACCCAAAACTAAAGTGCAACTGGCCTTTATCACCTACCACTAGCCTACAGGAAGTCCCTAGTTTATAGAAACTAGTTTTATTTTATTAAGCGGTATAATATATGAAGTATAATTTTATTTTTGGAATCATATATGATTAACCTCACTATAGAAGGACTTATGTATATTTGATAACTTTTTCTAAACTTTTGTTTGAAAAAGATGGAATGACCCATCATTCTGTCACATGATCTGATAACTCTTTGCGAATAAAAAATTCAACTTCATTTCTTTAAGAGATGAAGTGGAAATTGTTCAAAGCATGAACAACAGTGATATTGTACCAAAATCAAGCAAGTATTTCTTCTAATTCAAAATTTTCAACTTTAGGGAAATGATATTGAAAACCAAAAATGTTTTCCTAGTGATCTTATATCCGATGAATCAGATGGTACCTTAGATCATCACAAATCTATGGATTTGTGATTTTTGGATTTTTCATAGACATGTTCTCTACCACTCTCCATCAAAAATTGATGGTTATACTTTTCTTCCATATCCGTATTTTCACCAATGTTCTCCTATATGGAAACCCAGTGATGAGTTACTTTGGGTAATTATTATGTTTCATACTTTAGTTTTTAAATATTGGTTTTGGTATTCCTTTTTACGATGTGTGTTTCTATTAAAGAAACTTTCGAGTAGTAAACCATTTATAACCCCGACGAATTTCGAGGGCGAAATTCATTTTAAGAGGGAAAGAATGTAACACCCTAAGATTTTTATGAAAATTATTCTTTTTAATTTCATTTATGTCTTATGTTGTATGATAAACCAAGATTATCTTGCACTATACGCAACACCGTATTATCTTGCAGTATACGCAATCCTAACTTGGCTTTCATTACACGCAATCACGACCTTCCTCGATAGCATGTGTAGTATGCAATACAGGGTTTCACAAAACAATGATATATTGTTATAATATTATTATGGAATAGCTGTTATTAATAGTATTAACTAAATTTCGAATTTTATAACATTATTATTCATCTTACATATTTTCGAGAACTTGGTATGAGAACAAAATAAATTTTTTGGGTAAAATAATTATTTTCCAAAAAATGCAGTTTTGCCGCCTTTTGATGGAGCACCCACATTAAATCTAGTTTGGAGATGTTTATAAATTAAATTTGACAAAATAAAATTCTTCCTTGGATTCAGGATATAAAAATTTAATTTGGATAATGTTTTGATATTTTTCTGATAACTTTCATATTTTAATTAATAGAAAAAACATGCTATATTTGAATTAAAAACAACTTTTTTCTTCGCAAAAATTTATATGTCTAGATTATCTTTTTAATTGGTTTTAAATTTTAATTATAATATATTTTTACCATTTAATCCAATATTGGTCATTGGAATTAATTTCACTTTAAAATTGGATATAAATAAGTATCAATCTTTTGATAGTTATTATTTCTTAAAAACACGCTATTTGTTTTCATAATGGGAATTAATTTTAAAATTAATTAATGACACTTCTATGTTTTGAATTTGGAAAAAGAGACATCAATTTTGAATTCGGAATATCAAATAATTCTTAGTCTGAATTATTGGTATTTTTCTGAAAAACATCATTTTTTGATCAATAGTGAAACCACTTAGTGGTAGATAAAAAAGCTGACGTTTTCATTTAAATAAAATTTTACCACTTCTATGAATTGAATTTCGAAAATACGAGAGACGCGGCTAACATTAAGGACTAAAATGTGGTTCAAAGAGATGAAAATAATTTTTGATGAATGGTAACTTTTTACTTTTTTTACCACGGTTAAAAGTATATAGGGTAATTAAGGGTAAAAATGATATTATTATTACCCTAACACATTTCATAATTCTATTGGATAAGTTTAATTCGACCAAAAATAACCTTAGGAATAAAACATGGCCATTTAGGCCCACTTGGATTATATTAGGAGATTTATTATTAATTTATTTATAAAAGGGTTAAAATAGTTAAAATCAAAGTTTAATAACTAAATAATTTTTAATATAGGGTTATACATAAGATAAATTCGACTATAAATATTAATTAGAAATATAAAAATATTTCCTGCATAATGGTAGTTTATTTGTAATTTTTAGACTTTAAATAATTTAATTTTTTATGACACAATGATGATGCAGTAATTATATTATTAATGAAATATTGACATAATTGATGTTATAAATACCACAATAAATGTAATTTTAGAATTTTTATGAATTCAAATAATTTTCTATGTTAATATGACATTTGTTTATTGATTTAATGTACTTTGTTCGCACTGATCCTTCTGTTATGATTTCCACAAAAATCAATTACCAAATAGTGTCAAAATTGACATAAAAAAGTTTATAAAACAAAAGTTATATTATTAATTGATATTTTATCACTAATATACTTATATGTAATTATAAGTATGAAACAATCATATTTCACCATCTATCCATCCTACGGAAAACGAAATCACCGCGCGTGCATACGTACGGAATACTATCTCCACGCCGTGGTGTAATCTATTTTCCACCACCACCTTACTTGGATGGGTATAATGGTGAAAGTAATGAATATACATGATTATTCTAAAGTGATATTGATTCTGTAATATTATACATACACTTTAATACAATTCCATGATCATGGAAATGATATCATCGCTCGTGTGTACGTATGGAATACCGTCTCCACGACGCGATGAGATTCACTCTCCATGATAACCATTCAAGAATGATTATAAATTATATATAATAAGTAATCATGAAATTTATGACATAATAATTCTACTATATTTATATATATATATATATATTTAGTCATCTACTTAATTCCATTCAATTAAATAAGGAAATGAAAACAACGTTCATGTGTACGTACGACCTACTGTCTCCATGAACAGTGTATTTCATTCCATTTATCGATCAATTATATATATGTATATTATAAATATATATTATATATAAATCATGTTTTAAATTCTGGATGTAATTATCCTTTATCTAAGTAATCATATGAATTATTACAAGTTAAAACACGAAGGACAAATTAAACGATTTTACCCAAAAACACTACTTTAACATGAATTTACAAAAGAACGGGTAATACAAAGTCATAAGTGAACCATATATGATATAATAACAAATGGATATGATTCCTTAATAAGTCAATGACATTATTTAAATCATTATACAGGAGGTTTGGATACGTACGAAGCATATTGGACCTAAGGAAAGGGATAACTTTTCCAATCTCGTTCTTATCGGAGATTGTTTATTCTTAAGTATTTACTGGGTTTATTATTATCATCCAAGTACATGTTTCTAAAAGTGTTTTTATTTATGTTTAATGTCCGTTTTACCCATTTTTTATTTTACTACATGGTATGTAAGGAATATTTCTTTTATTTAGGTTATGAGGTACTTTTTTACTTTTCCGACAAAAGTACGAGGAGAATGTTTTTTTTAACTTATACGGCATGAAAAGATTTTTACGGTTTTATAAAGCATTATTTTCATGAAGCTTCCTCCCAAATATTTCTTGGTTATTTTCAACAAAATACTTTTATTTTAAAATTGCATGACATTTTGTAAAAAGAAAATGATTTTAAGAAGAAAGGATATTTTCCTCATGAATTCATTTTAAGTGTTTTATCAAAACCATTTTCCATCTAAGATGACATTATTTCATATGTGTATATTTCAGGTATAATGACTCTATGATTTACATGGTTTCACTTTTCTTATTATGAAATGATATCCATTTCTTTTATATGGATTATTTGACGATGGGATGATGTTTATGAAACCCATTTTATTCATTGGGTTATTATGAATGATGTATGTTTATTTTGAGGCACAAATAAGATTGATTTCATTATGAGATGGGTGGGACCTATATCTCCCTCCAATGCATTGGGTAAATATTTATATCTCATGAGATAGACATGGCTGCAATGGTATGTTAATCTGGTTCAGTATTACAGGACTGGAACGAGGAGTGAACTCAATTCAGAATGGGACTTTATCCATTAAGATGGTCTTGGCAGCAATGCCTTGGCTACTATGGAAATCATTACATGTTCTTAATGGATGCCACAATTACATGTTTTATTCCCATGCTATTTTATCGTGATTTATGTTCCATTATGATCTATGCCTTATGTACTTCCATTTTTTATGTCATTGCTCATGATTTTGATGTTTAAACATTATGTTCATGTTTTTAAGTTCAAATGTATATGGTATGTTTTATATTCTCCATGCTTACCCTTACTGAGCTTTTGATCTCACCCTTTTTATGTTTTATTTTCCCCCAGGATTAAAAGAAAGGTTTTAGGTAAGGAAACAAAAAGAGGAAGATCTTTATGGGAGATGTTGAATATCTTTCACCACGATTAGAATATTACGTTCCATGTTTCCAAAGACACTAAACTATTACGGTCCTTGTCTGTCTGTTTTTGTTATGTATTAAGTATTCCGCAAAAGTAATGTAATATCTATGTACATCAAGCTTCGGTTCACTATATTTGTGGTCTTTGAAGTATGTTTGTATATGTTTTTTGTGCTATTTTTTAAGGTGTTGTATGAAATGTGGTGTATGCAGTGTATTATGCAGTGTGTTATGTCGTGTGTTATGCAGTGTGTCTGTTTTTTGTTCTCTTTTTATGTGTGTTTTCTATATATGTGTATACTATGTATTATGCAAGATAGGCTGTTTTTATGTGTTTTTTTATTTATTCAAGGTAGTTTTTATGTGTCTATCTTTAATGCTAGTATATCTTGAGGATGTTTCCAATGTTTTGTGTGTTTGGTAACTCCCTGGACATCCCCCCTCCTTCCTAGTCCCTGGACACCCCCCCCCCCACTCCCTGGACTCTGGACAACCCCCCCCCCCTCCCCCCCTCCCTCCTTCTTGGACCCCAAACAACCCCCCGGCCCACCATCCACCATGCACCCCAGACAACCCCCAACCTGACACCCCAAAATTGGGTGAGCGGCGATTTGGCTTATATAAAACATCACTACAATTCATCAATGCCTAAGGACCACCTACCATGATTCCGGAGACAATCACACTTTTAATTCGGCATCTCAGATCCCAATCTATGCTCTCTTCAAGATTCACCCTAAATTACAATGAAAAAGAGGGTTTTAGAGCTTTGTAATAATATGATAGAAGAGTGAAAACCCTAATTGAAAAGTGGAAGCTAAGAAGGGATTAAACTCACCCGGATCTTCAATCTGGGCTTGACGGCACTCAAAACACCCAGGGATCGAAGGAGATCTTCCCTTAAGATATCTTGGGAACTTCGAATTGTGTTGATACTTTATCACAAGTATCCATGGTTCATTTTTGATGTGTACGAGTCAACCTCGCCTCAATCCAAGGCACGGTGTGGCCGGTACCACTCAAAGTGTTTCACTGTTATTTGAAATGGAGAACATTTTCAGTTAAAACAACAACTGGAATATGGAAAACTGACGAAATGCATTTGTACTCTAATGATAATTTAGGACAATGATCCATGGATTATTTGTGACGTGTACAAGTCAACCCTGCCTCAATCTGAGGCACAGTGTCTCCAAAATCACTTGAAGTGTCTTTCTTTTGTCTAAAATGGACATTGTTTTAATTAGAAATAATTGGCATTTTTAAAACCAAGAAAATGTATTCAGAATGTGTTGATACATTATCACAAGGATCCATGGGTCATTGTTTATGTGTACGAGTCAAACCTGCCTCAATCTGAGGCACGGTGTGGCTGGTATCACTCGAAGTGTCTATCTTTTGTTTAAAATGGACATCATTTTATGTAAAAAGAATTGGCATATGGAAGAATGACCAAACGTATTCATATTGTGTTGATAATTTAGCACAAGGATCCATGGGTCATTTATGACGTGTATGTGTCAACCCCTCCTCAATATGAGGCATGGTGTGGTCGGTACCACTCAAAGTGTCTACCTTTTATTTTAAATGGACAACATTTTAATTGAAAACAACAACTGACATATATAAAACCAACCAAACTCATTCGGATTGTGTTTATACATTAAGAAAATGATCTATGGGTCATATATGATGTGTACGTGTCAACCATGTCTCAGTATGAGGCACAATGTCACTAGAATCACTTGAAGTTTCTTTATTTTGTTTAAAATGGACAACCTTTTATGTAAAAAAAATGGCATACGAAAAAACAACCAAACGTATTCAGATTGTGTTGATACTTTAGCACAATGATCCAAGGGTTATTTGTGATGGGAAAGAGTTAACCCTGCATCAATCCAAGGGATGCTGTGGCTAATACCACTCTAAGTGTCTCACTTTTATTTGAAATGGACAACATTTTAAGTGAAAACAAAAAGTGGCATATGGAAAACTGACCAAATGGATTCGTATTATGTTAATACTTTAGGAAAATGATCCATGGGTCATTTGTGATGTGTACGAGTCAACTCCACCTTAATATGAGGCACTATGTGGACGATATCACTAGAAGTGTCTTTCTTTTGTTTAAAATGGACACCCTTTTATATAAAAACAACTGGCATATAGAAAACCAACTAAATATATTCGAATTGTGTGGATAATTTAACAGATGGATCCATGGTTCATTTTTTATGTGTACGAGTCAACCCTGCCTCAATCCGAGGCATGGTGTGGCCGGTACCTCTCAATGTGTCTCTCTTTTATTTGAAATGGACATCATTTTAAGTGAAAGAAACTAGCATACGGAAAACTAACCAAACGCATTCTTATTCTATTGATACTTTAGGACAACGATTCATGGGTCATTTGTGATGTGCACGAGTCAACCCCACCTTAATCTGAGGCATGGTGCATCCAGTATCACTCATAGTGTCTTTCTTTTGTTTAATAGGGACACTCTTTTAAGTAAAAACAATAGGCATATGGAAAATGAACCAAACACATTCGGATTGTGTTGATACATATCACAAGGATCTATGGGTAATTTGTGACATGTACGAGTCAACCCTGCCTCAATCTGAGGCACGGTGTGGCTGGTATCACTCGAAGTGTCTGTCTTTTGTTTAAAATGGACATTATTTTAAGTAAAAAAACTGGCATATGGAAAACTGAACAAATGTATTCAGATTGTATTGATACATTAGAACAAGGATCCATGGGTCATTTTTTGATGTGTACGAGTCAACCTCACCTCAATCAGAGGCACGGTGTGGCTGGTACCATTCAAAGTGTCTCACTTTTATTTGAAATGGATAACATTTTAAGCGAAAACAACAACTGGCATATGGATAACTAGCCAAACGCATTTGTATTGTGTTCATACTTTCAGACAATGATCCATGGGTCATATGTGACGTGTACAAGTCAACTCCGCCTTAATATAAAGCATGATGTGGCCGGAATCACTATAACTAACTTTTTTTTGTTTTAAAATGGACACTGTTTTAAGTAAAAACAACTGGCATACGAAAAACTGACCAAATGTATGAGGATTGTGTTGATAATTTAGAACAAGTATTCATAGGTCATTTTTGATGTGTAAAATCCAACCCCAACTCAATCTGATGCATGGTGTGGCTGGTATCACTCGAAGTGTCTGTCTTTTGTTTAAAATGGACATCATTTTTTGTAAAAACAACTAACTTATGGAAAAAAGACTGAACGTATTTGGATAGTGTTGATACTTTAGAACAAGGATCCATGGGTCATTTTTGATGTGTACGAGTCAACCTCGACGCAATTAGAGGCACAGTGTGGCCGTTACCACTCAAAGTGTCTCACTTTTATTTGAAATGGACAACATTTTAAGTGAAAACAACAACTGGCATACGGAAAACCAGCCAAACTCATTCAGATTGTGTTGGTACTATCAGAAAATGAACCATGGGTCATATGTGACGTGTACAAGTCAATCCCACCTCAATTCAAGGAATGGTGTGGCCTGTACCACTCAAATTGTTTTCTATTGTTTAAAATGGTCACCATTTTAAGTAAGAAGCAACTTCCTTATGGAAAACTGACCAAATTTATTAGGATTGTGTTGATACTTTAGCACATAGATATATAGGTCATTTGTAACATGTATGAGTCAACCCCACCTCAATCCAAGGGATGGTGTGGAAGGTACCACTCAAAGTGTCTCACCTTTATAAGAAATGGACAACATTTTAAGTGAAAACATCAACTGGCATACAGAAAACTAAAAATATGCATTAGGGTTCTGTTGATACTTTAGGAAAATGGTCCATGAGTCATTTTTGATGTGTACGATTCAACCCCACCTCAATATGAGGCATGGGGTGGTTTGTACCACTAAAACTATCTCACTTTTATTTGAAATGGACAGTAATTTAAGTGAAAACAACAACTTGCATATGGAAGACCGACCAAAAACATTCAGATTTTATTGATACTTTACTAAAACGATCCATTAGTCATTTTTGACATATACTAGTCAACCCCGGTTTAATTTGAGGCACAATGTTGTAGGTATCACTCTAAGTGTATCTCTTTTGTTAAAAATGGACAGCATTTTAAGTAAAAACAATTGGCATATGAAAAACCAACCAAATTTATTCATCCTATGTTTATACTTTAGAAAAATGCTCCATGGGTCATTTGGGATGTGTATGAGTCAACCCTGCCTCAATCCAAGAAACAGTGTGGCCGATACCACTCAAAGTGTCTCACTTTTATTTGAAATGGACTACATTTTAAGTGAAAACAACATTTGGCATATTGAAAACTGACCAAATGCATTCATATTTCATTGATACTTTAAGAAAATGATCCATACGTCATATGTGACATGTACGAGTCAACCCCACCTCAATCTGAGTCATGGTGTGGATGGTATCACTCAAAGTGTCTGTCTTTTGTTTAAAATGGACATCATTTTATGTAAAAACAAATGTCATATAGAAAACAAACCAAACATATTCGGATTGTGTTGATACTTTAGCACAAGGATCCATGGTCCAGCCTCACACAATCCACTTCTCATGTGAGGAACTCCTACCCCTATTCTAAAACACATGACATTTAAAACTCCAAGGATAAATACATTACCTAAGTCACACAATCTCATTGATACACACCCATTATCATCATCACTATGTTCAAAGACACCCACCCCAAACCATGGGACATTATATTTGTGTTCGGTTGAAGTCATTTATCCATTTCCTTATTTTGGGGTTATTAGATTATACTTTCTGAATTTAATCGTGTATGTGTTATACAAAGTGAAATTTTGTATGTATTATTAACTATGTATAACACATAGAATTACGTATTCAGTTTTTTACATATTGTATTTTTAGTTGATAATAAAATTATGTATGTATTCAATTCAGTATTCAATTATGAATTGAATTCCGGATTGCACATTTAATTGTCATCTCAATCCTGAATTGAATTCTAAATGAATTATGTATGTGTATAATTAACTTATGAATTATGTTTTAATTCTGTATGTGTATATTTCTAGGGTGAATTATATGTTAAATCAACATGAATTAATTTTGTTTATGTATGTGTTATAGTTGGTTATTGCAGGTAATTGTAGTTGGGGAAGCTGGAAATGCATAAAGTGAAGCCTTCTACTGGAAATCACAGATCACTATGCTGCTTCCTAAATTGCACATCAAAGCCTATGCCAATGGTTTTCGACCATTGTCATAGGACTGTGAATGTATTTTATACCAATGGTTCAAAGAGAACCATTGTTGAAAACACTTTCCCAATGGTTTACAAACCTTTGGGATATAGGTGAAATGTTTTGATATACCAACGTTTTGTCTAAACCATTGGTAAAAACCATTTCAAAAACTATATTCCAACAGTTTGAAACTATTGGAATTGTATGTTTACCAACGGTTTCAAACAGTTGGTGAAAATTTATACCAACAGTTTGACATAACCATTGGTATAATGTATATTTCCTAACATATACCAACAGTTTTCTAGAAACCGTTGGCATATGTTTTTTCCTACAGCTTACTTCCATACGGTTTGGATAACCGTTGGTATATATTATACCAATGGTTATCCAGCTTTTACCAATGGTTTGGAACTGTTGGTAAAGGGTTCATTTCCATTAGTAGATCCGTCCAAGGATAACACGACCCAACAAACTCAATGGTTCCTTTATATTTTAAATCCATGTTACTGTTTATATGTTATGGATTTTACAATAAAATAATTGTCACTTAGTTATTTTATTTGTAGTCAAAAACTAACTGTCACTGGTGGCCCGCGCCGACCAATGTTTGTATCATCCTAAATAAATCATACCCTTATGAGTTTAGTAGTATTCTTTGATTTTAAATCCGAGTTATTTTTTGTGACTTGTATGATTTTTAAAAATAAAATAATTTTATTTAATTATTTAATTTAAAATTATGTCGTTTTCTGGTTTTCTCACAGGAGGCATGCTCCGACTAAACTTAAGTCACGCTTGGGGTAAAACCGCCATCCTGACCGCAATGGTGCCATCGAATTTATAATCCAGAAAAATGTTTAATATTTATTCCACATTTTCATGAAAACTACTTATGCGCGCCAATTAAATATTAACAAAACATTGACGGATTATTTCGGGCACTCCAGGCCTCGAAATCACCCACCGTCAGATTTTTCCTTCTTGAAATAATTCCATATAATTACAGAAAATATGGAAAATTCAGGACTTTACATTCTCCCCACCTTAGGTCTTTTTGTCCCTGAAAGCCACATCATAGACTAAGAAAGAAAATGGGGGGTTTTGAGCACGAATCTGAGCCCCCCCCCCCCCCTCCCCGCTCCCATGTGATCTCCTATAGGTTCTCGTGATTCCAGAAAATGCAGACAAGAGGTATCAGCCTCCCATGAAGGACCTTTTTCCTGTCGATCCTCAATATCTACTGGATCCTCTGTAAATGTCGCCCCATTGTCTAAGTCTAGCTTTCCATGGTCGATGATGTGAGATGGTTTGTGCACGTATCTCCTCAGCTAGGATATGTGGAAGATGTTGTGCTCCTTCTCCAACTACAACCAAAATCTAGGATTCATGCACGCAGCATTTTCTCTAGCGTCTGAATGGTCTGCTCCATCTGACCATCCATATGAGGAGGAAAGGAAGTGCTCAAAGGTAGCTGAGTCCCGAATGCCTCCTGTAATACCTTCCACAACCAGGATGTAAAATGTGTACCACTGTCAGAGAGGATCATCCATGTAACCCTATGGAGTCAAACGATCTCTTGAATGTAGAGGCATCACAAGCCCTCTAATGATCCCTACTGTCAGATATATATGAAGCGGGCCGACTTGGTGATTTTGTCAACCATCAACCAAATTATGTCATGTCCCCTAGATTTACATGGGAACTGAGCCACATATTCCATGGAGATCCCATCCCACTTCCACTTTGGAACCCTTACTAGCTGAGCTAATCTAGCTATAACCTGATGCATGTCCTTCACATTCTGACAAGTGAGGCATCGTGAAAAAAACTCTTTCACTTCCTTCTTCATCCATGGCCACCAGCGCTGATGCAGGAGGTCCTCATACATATTCACCACACCATGATGTATTGTCAGAGGATATTTATGGAACTCACTCAACACCTCCTCATGTAGCACCACCTGTACCACTGTGCATCCTCTGAAGAGGATAATGTTCTCCCCACCATCAAAAAATCCTTTAGGAGACCGTTCTGAGGATATCTGAGCACGTCGGGCTTCACAGTCAATGCCCAAATATATGCCTCCAAAACTATTTGAATAATTGGGGGAGTGATAGTCATAGACTAGAGGTAAGATTATCCATCTTTATCCATATAGGATATCTTCAGCATGACTATCTGCTTTGAAGCCTCAATCAGTAGTTATATACCAGACCTCTTGTTGAGTGCATTTGTTACCATATTCCTCTTCCCATGAGTATAGACTATCTCAAAGTCATAGTACTAGAGGAACTCTATCCACCGTCACTATCTCAGGTTCATTTCCTTCTGATAAAAGATATACTTGAGACTCTTATGATCAGAGTATACTTTTAAACTTTCGCTCATCAAGTAATGTCCCGCACCTTCAAGGCGAAGACCACTATTTCTAACCCCAGGTCATGGGTAGTGTAGTTCTGCCCATCATTCTCTATATCAGCTCTAGAACTCTCTACTGATAGTTCTACCCCCACAGAAAAGGCTCCCCCTTGTTTTTCAAAGCATATAGGGGTGCCTCTACCCTCTAGAAGTCTAGATTAAAACTCTGGTAGTACCTAGCCAAAGCAGAAGACCCTCTCCCTTCAAGGAGGTAACCCTGGAAACATCTTTTGAAAATATGTCCCCACACTCTACCACTCTTGTTGGGAACTAAAAACCCAAAACTCCTACTTTCATGAGGGTAAGGCTGGCCAACTCAAGAGTGATCTGTTTCACCCTCCCATGCATGAGTTTAACTTCTGCTTCATGGGATTCCTTTATCGTCGACCAAGTAAAACCTCATTCCAACATTGTAAATAAATTACAACCTTTTTTCCTAATACAATCAATCTAATTATGAACTGTGGATTTCCACTTAACGCTGCAACTAAGAGGTTCTAATCAAAACACTCACCTCAAGGGTAAGATCCCACTGTCGTCATAAGTGTGATTATCGAGTCTCCTCCCAAATGTATCTCTAGACGTGAGGGTCATGTAAACAGTTTAACCGAAAACTCTAGGTCTTGGAAAAGATTTTTGGAAGGAATTATTGGTACCTATTTCTATTAATATGGTAGCTATTAGTAGACACAAACCCTACCTCAAATCATTCCTAGAGCCCCTGGGTCACACTCCTTGACCACATACAGGTAATCCCATCCCCTATCCTCCATCTCCTTGAGCCTAGTATGGACCACAAAGGGAGGGTGGTTGTAACATGTCAAAACATGCACCACTTCATGATGCTCTCCTACTATGCTTCCATGCCTTCAGCCCTACAGATTCATCAATCCCTATCATATCCTCTTCCCAAAACATTTTACACACCCAAGACTCTGAGACTGGTGCTAGTTTTCTATGTTCCCCCTACTAACAATCCACGGTTGTATGTGCTCATCCAAATAAATTTCAACCACAAAGGATCCCTATGGCACCCTAACATAAGTAGGAATTGATAAAAGAATAGCGATAGTTCAGATGTCCTTAAACACACCTCTCTCAGAATTCCAATCCCTGAAGCACTGATCCTATCGTATTCATCGAGTTCGAGGAATGGTCGATACACCTCTATGAATACTCCGCTACAGACATGTCATCCTGCCGATGTTGTAGAAGCTCTAGGGATCTCTCAACCACCTCCTCAAGCCAGTCCTTAGCTGCTTGTGAGTCAGGATGGTCTCAGAACCCGAGGGGCATTTCATGCTAAAACATGTGTAAGGCACTAAGCCTACATGTGTCCACTTCCAGTACTACCAATTGTAACTAATGACCAACATGCAATGATATAGCTGGAACACTACCTGAAGGTACCATCTCAGGCAAAGGCCCATTTATCGAAGCCTCATCACCATGAGTACCATCCTCATGGTCATGCACGAATAAATACTAGTAGTTAGGATCACTATCAGATATGTTGGTGTCCCAAGTAGGCCAAGAAATCTAGCCATAGCCTCCAGACAGTCCTCAGCTACCTTGGGATCTATCTTGCCTCAGAACCATGGAGCTCTCTACCTCTGAAACTCATGCAATGTGATTAGTCGGTGTGCACCCTCTGCTGGGGGGGGGGGGTGGCATCTCTTACCCAATGGGTGGTGGTCCTACTGGTGCACCACCTAAAGGTGCTGACACAATAAGAGGGCCTTGCACTGAGGCCTCGTCGCTTAGTGGGCCGTCATCACATTCTCTCTCGGGAATCCTAACTAGTTCTCTACATGATGGAATCCTAATAAGAAACAGGTGTTCCATATTCATTAAGATATACCTTTTGAGTTGACTCCAATGAAACCAAAATAAAACTCTTCAAAAACATGCGCAATCAGTGTTTCTATGCACTGAGTCAAAAATCAGAATTCAGGGACCTGGTGTATGGATATGTCGGATGCTGCACCAACATAGGACTCCCCGAACTGAAAACCACACTCATAACACTTAACACTATTGACATACCGAAAAGTTCAGAGTCCTAGTTCGTTGGTTGAACCTACTCCTCTGATACCACTTGGTCACGACCCATTCCCCGGGGCCCGTGTTGTTACTACCCCAAGCCCACCTTCCATAGACCAGGGGCTGGAGACTATCATCGAAAGGCGTATTCACTAAAACGAGAAGGCATTAACTTTAAACTTGTATAAACACACAGTCCAAGAACACAATAAGAGTCAACTGTGACGTAAACTACAAAGTAGTGCTTAAAGTAAAAGGGGTGAGAATAAAATCCCAACAAAAAGTACAAGTACAACTGAAAAGTACAGATACAACTGAAAAGAACAATAGAACTAAAAAAGGGAAAACAACTATCGATTCATCCTCTAAGGATCCTACTTGAATGGTAGTTACAGATCACCTCCTCAAGAATCCATGTCTACCTTTCTACTCTGCATATAGCCTAGTCCTGTCTCCCTCAAACCTCACCCCAGCTGCCATTGTTTGTGTAAGACATAATAAGTGTGGGCATAGCCTATGTAGGGGTGAGTATAACAATACTCATTAGGGACCCCGAGACCCCCGAAGGTGTCTCAGAATTCCACAAGGAAAACCAAAAAGCATGAAATCAATCACAAAGAAAAAAGAAATAGACACAACTCAATTATAATCTCAGATCAAACCAGCTATAAGACTCAGAGAAGAAAGATTATGATTCAGACCCACACATGATCTCATTGAATATTAATAGCCTACCACAGATTATCTAGGCCTATGAACATGTAACATTCAAAGTCACAACGTCGAACAACTTGGTTCCTGGGGAACTACTCCTATAACGAGTACAATGAGCCTACTGTGTCACGTAGATCCGCTTCCCAGTAACCTTGGACTACTGAGGTACTCCTCATCTCATATCGTGGGTCTATCGGGTCACAAAAAGCTTCTCCCTACCATGGCCTGTGGAGGTACTTTTCTCTATCACATACCATGGGTATTCCACGTCATATAGAGGTTCTCCCCACAGTAGGTCTACCACGACACATAGATTTTCTCCCCACTAGGCCATCGAGTCACTCCGAGTCTAAAAGATCAGCAGTCGTCAAGTCTCATCCAGTCACCGGGTTCAATGCATAGTGCGCTTGGTAGAACTGTTCCTAAAACCATTGGACGTATTAAATCTGGAAAAAATTCAACCAAATATGTAACATGATGATTCTCTATGTCATAAGGGTTCAAACACAATAGACTGTGTATCAATAGGTTGCCCGGTCTGTGCGTTACTGGAATTTCAGTGTCGAGGGACCAATTGGATTCGGGTGAAATCCAACCAAGCCATACACCATGTTTATCCAAAGCTCTCTTGGAGTAAGTCAAAAGGACCATCTCTCTCCAAGTATCCTAATGCCCCATATGTTTTTTCAGATGGACTTCCAGTTTAGAATCTTGGACATGCTTTGTGTAACAGGTCGGTAGTGGGTCCAGGTCCGGTCTGTCTCGGTCGGACTGTCCAGACCCGATTTGGTATCAGCCGACTCGGATCGACTTGGGTCAACTCGGACCGACTCGGGTCCAACCCGACCCAGGTCTACCCAGCCCGCTGGGCCCAGTCCAACCATGATGGGCCGTGGGTCAGGCCGTTGGGTTGCGGGTCAGCCCACTGAGCGGTGGTCGATCCGTCGGGGCGACCTGGCGGTGCGACCCGCCTGGCGGCATGGGATGCTAGTGATACATGGATGCAGCACGTCTGAGTAGGGCTGACATGGTGTATAAACATGGTAGTGGGTCAACCCTTGGGGGTTGACCCAACACAGCACCATGGGGAACTGCGGGTCCCCTGTGCTACTGCCGACGGGCCACGGCATTGCAGCCGGGTGCACCGCTGGTCGAACCATCATCCCCTACTTCTATCGTCGCCATCGCAGGCCGCGACATTGCTGCAGCATGGGAATGCTGTCGTGGTCGCGCCCACACTCCACTCCTCTGGTTCAATCATGGCCGACTAGCGTGCTGACTGACCTCTATAGTGGCGCACGACGGCATGCCGCACCGTCACCTGTGGCCGGCCGGTGTGTTGTCTGCCTTCCTCTAGTCGTCTCAGCTTATGAGCCATAACCTCATTTATTCATCGGCAGTGCGCGAAGGCACGCCGCTCCTCCTCTATAGCCACCAGCTATCGGCTGCTCCAATGGTCATCATGGATTTGTTCAGTGTAATCCTCTTGCAGTGTGCATCAGCATGCTATCCCCAATACAGTCGTTCTGTATCGCCACACTGATGGTGTTCCATGGAGGTGCAAAAATAGAAAGGTAGCGAAGGGTTCGAGCCAAGTTCTTTAGGCCTACGCCCTCCGTGTTAGCCTGAAAACATGAGGGGGATTAAGGATTTAATAATAAATTAAATTAAAAAATAATAAAAAACCCCACATTGTTACCCCACAACAACCTCCTACAAGAATGAATGAATCACGGATCAATACATTAGTTGGTTGGTCCGTGTTCATCATATTATTCAAAAACGGGGAAGAGGAAATAATTCAAAAAAACATAACCTAATAACCCCTACCTCAGAAAACTGTTGGAGAACATATGCGCTTAAAATTGGATCGTGTTTTGTATTCCCTCAATAGGTTCCCAATGATTCCACTCAGACGTCATCCTTTGGTTCGTGGTTCAGTGTCATCTGTCACCTCCCGCTGGGTTCGGCTCCATCTTCTAAGGGTCTGACGTTGTGGTGATCCTTCATCACATAGTTGCTTTGGTGAAGTTGTACCATTACCTCCCACCAAGTTCCATATATAGAGGAGATGGGGAGGGTATATAATGACGTGAGGAATTAATGGGGGATCGTAAATTAAGAACCTTTATAATTCCCCAATGACGTCGTTACTTAGGGTTGTCAAGTCTAGCCATTTATTACCTTGACACATCACTATTCCCACACACCTCTTGTCTATTGGAGGATATGAAATAAAAATAAATTAATAAAGATATTTTATTTCATTTCATTTAAAAAGTCACAAAAAAAAATTTCTCCATACCTAATGAGGTCAAAGTATATTCTCCCTTAAGTGAAACCTAGCATTGTGGTTTCAATGGTGCCCATAGATTTTTAATTTGAGCACCAGTTCAATTGTTATAAAACGCTCCTCATGTGTTTACTGAATGTACCAAAAAAACATTCAATGAATTATTAACGTTCACCCTCAGCCCACTCCGGTCAAGGTTAGGATCTGCCTAATGATAACATGCCCCAACGAACTAAATGTTTCCCTGGAATTATAAATCTGAGTTACCATTTAGAGGTTATGGATTTTATAATAAAATAATTTTCACTTAATTATTTTATTTATTGCCAAAAACTAACTTTCACTAGTGGCCCGCGCCAGCCTATGTTATTATCAGCCTAAGGAAATCATACCCTCATGAGTTCAATGGTAGTCTCTAATTTTCAATATGAGTTACCATTCGATAGTTATAATCATTTGAAAAATAAAATAATTTTATTTAATAATTTTATTTACAGTTATTCCATTTTTGGGTTTTCACACAGAAGGCATGCACTGACTAAACTTATGTCGTACCTAGGGTAAACCCGCCATCCTGAACGCAACACTGCCCTTAGATTTCTAATCTGAGAAACCATTTAATATTTATTCAACATATTTAGGAAAGTTGCTTATGTGTGCTAATTAAATATTACCAAAACTTTGACAGATAATTCCAGGAACTCCAAGCCTCAGAATCATTAACTATCAGATTTCGAGGTCTCGAAATAATTCTATATAATTAAAAACATTACATGGTAAATTCGGGCCTTTACAGTAGAACATATTCCAAATAGATTCCTTGTACTCATATTATTTGATATGAGTATATTTATTTTAATTATATGTAGGGTATTCATTAAAAAAAATTATATACTTGATTCAAGTGGATGAAATAGCATCCACTTCTACATAAGAATAATATGCAACTTCATCAGGTATAGATTATTCTTCAAGGGATACATCATAATTTTTCACTTTATCTTTCCTATGTGGATTATTTCATTATATTACGACCTCTTGAAGGATTTAATTCCCTCATTAGAGGATAATGTAATGGTTACGTAGAAAATAATTACTAAATGATAAAATAACTGAATCCTTAAAAGCTTTTATCAATTGTGATTCTAATAGAGGGGATCAGTAATTATATGATAGTGAGTTGAACCAAAATAGTTCTTATTTGGGTTATTATAATAGTTGGTAAGAGTTTGAATTTATTAGATAAATGGGAGGTAAAACATCCTCTAGAAATATGGGATTGGGTGAACTCTCTTCATCCATGACACAGAAACACTTTGTTGTATGTTTGAAGGTTGTAGGTGTTCTAGTGGAGGTAAAAATTCCCCAAACTAGCAGGATGGGGATAAACCTTTATATCCATTAAGTATTTTTTTTGGAATTTACCTTTTCCTTTTTTGATCACTCTTTGGAAGGATCCATGTGCATCATTCATTATGACTATTTTGGGTGAGTGGTGTTGTCCATCAAATGTGATATAGTTTTTAGGTACTTTAATTATTAAAAATCATCAACCTACATCACATTTATAGTTGTATGATAGACAATTCTATAAATAGTTCATTCAAAATGAGTTCATATTTTCTAAGATCTTGTGATAGTGGCATTTCATTTGTTTGATTAACTAGATTTTTTAGACTGATTATTTGAGACCTATCATGACGAAATTATTTTCCATGATTACCTACCTGTAAAACATTGTTTTCCCATATTTGGAGCTTAATATATTTCTCTATATTCTCCCAATCATATAACAAGTGAATTGTATTAAATAAAACTAGTGAAATTGTAGAGTAACATTAATCCATTAGGTAATTGTTGTTATAGTTACTCATAATATTTTTATGATTTGGAATTTAGAGCCCATAAACACACATCCATTTCAAACATGAAGACACGGCTTATCTAGTTCCATAAGGTAATTTATTTAACCATAATAGTGTGGTATCTTAGATTTTAGACAAAATAGTCACTCTCATATTATTCTATGATTCTGTGGGATACATTCCTCTTTCTAGTTCTCAATAACATCTCTCCAAAATTTGAAAACGGGATAAAACATTACTATTGTCTTATCCTTATCTAGTTCCATCAATATGGTAATGTAATTTTTCTCATCTTCATTATGAATTTAATTACATATATCTAACAAAAATAGTCTTTTTCTTGGATTTATCAAGAGGAGTGGTATAATTCCAAATATAGATTATTACATCCAGGGCTATCTGATCAAGATGAGGGATTTATGAAAATCATTGCCTCAGTTTTTCAATTGGTTAGGACAAACAACCATTAGATTATGGTGGAATGGATAGTGCATCTGAATTTTGTATTCAAAATTTCTCTCAGTATGAGACAGACTTCATAACCATTACAACATGGGGTGTGACTTCATCATGAAGAGATATGTATTTACATAGATGACCTTCAAAAAAAGTTCCATGGGGAGGACCTATGTGGTTATTTATTTCTAAGTTCATTTAATTTTTTTTTGGGGGGGGGGGGGGCTCCCCTTCAGTTATTTATCTTTTCACATGGATTCAATATACAATATATTTTTTTGGGTGACCTCTAGATATATTGGCTTGATCACCATGTGGAGGGCCTCCATGGTTGTAGATTTGTTTGTTGTAGACATGGTGGGGAACTTTATTCTTGAACTTTTCTAATTTAATCTAAATGGGTGGACATTTGTGTTAATTGAATAATTCTTATTTATAACTGGATGAAATCTCTACATATTAAGTGTCACATCATCGGAAGAACCTCTAAATATAATTACATAAATAGGTCCTACGTGATTATAGGATTATTTTCATCTTTTGGTATGGAATCCATAACCTATCATAATATGAATGAGAGGTGGAGATTTATAATGAGGACTCTAAGAAATACATTTATATCTTCATGCATCTATATAGTCATTGGGGAGGATGATGAAGAGGATTTCTTGGGGTTAAAATTAATAAAATTTAATAACTCATCTAATAAATCATAGTGGATGACTAGGGTCATCTTGTTAAATTTCAAAATTAGAGATTTCACATCGCTCAACTATTAATAATTAATTTTACATCTTTTTATTTAAACAATAAAAGATGAATATGTGGAAAATAAAGAGAAGTGGGTATAGAAATAATATAAGTAGAAAAGAATGTGATAGTCATTAGGAAATGTTAATTATCTTAGAGTTTGTATAAGTAATCCTTCATTACAACTTTTTTTTCTTAATCCATTTGTTAGTTCATTAAAAAACAATCAAGAGTTAGCCTTCAGTACATAAATTATGGAACTCAACATGAATTGGAAAAAATCCTCAACCTATTGATCCAGTGTTCATTATAGTGGGAAAAAAAGATACACACTCTCTGTTTAGGTGTGAGCATCATTTAACTAGAAGATGGAAATGATAGTTCACTAGGAGGAGAAGATATAGTGACATTATTTATTATGACTAAATTAAAATGGGGTGGAAATGGTAGAGTAACAATTCATTTAATGATGAATAATTGAGACTAGTATTTAATCCATTATATGTTCATTCACTAGAATATATATAGGATTTCATATCTATAATATCATTGGAAGGGGAATATTCATCCTATAGAGAAATTTGAAGTGGTGGAATGCTTGACTGGGTGAAGGGTTCCTAGATGGATATTAAAGAAGGTGGGCATTATCCTGTGTAGATCATACAACTAGAATTACTAGGATTAAACTACTATATATGGAAGGGTTGATCACTTCTGGTTGATATGAATGTTTTGTACAAGATAGTGATAAGATTTTTCATTATAATCTCTCATATTGATTTTTTGAATAAATTAAACAATCATTATGCCCTGGATTACGATGCATTTTAGAACTATGGAATCTCGTTATGGTGTTTTTTACCTTTCATGTTTTTTATTTGATCATTGTTTCCAATTTTTATTCGCGTGTTCTTCTGGAGGGTTTACATTGTGGTGTTGTGACTTGGGTGAAATAATATTATATGTTTTCAGAATCATACATGGGGTTCAATTAGTATATTTTTCTTATATACAAGACATTTTTATGGAATTGATGTTAGTGATTTAATTTGAATACAGTCACAATATCAATAATTAGTATCAAATCTTGTTGTTGGAGTGATTATGGAGGATCATGCCCCAATTAAAAAATTTTAGATCTCAATTAAATAGTATGATTCTTCCATTTTCTATTTAGGATATTATTAGTAAGCTGTTATTTTTATCTAGTTTTATATTCATGGGATGTAGTGGGAGTTAGCACTTTTAAGTTGGATGGAACTAGATGAGAGTAAGGATTTGCTGGAAAATATTGATGGAACAGATTTTATATATTTTAAAATTCATATGGTCAAATCTATTATACTGAAATACATTGATGTTAAATTTAGTGGTGATAAGATAAAAGTCATGAAAAAGGTTGAATGTGAGGGGATGGATAGGAAATCACATGGGATGATGCATATATCACTTTCCCAGAATGCTGTTTTCAACATAATTTAAAAAAAGACCTCATCAGGAATCAAAAATACCTTGGTTTATATTTATGAGAAGTCAAAATCAATGACCATGGTTTTTGTACGGACTCTAGTTTTATTGGTTTGGTCCTTTGAATATTTCAACACATATATCTATATTTTTTCTTAGATTCATCATGGTGTTTGGGTGTCTCGAGACCCCAGAATTTATATATTAAAAATATTAATATATTTAAAGTCATTCACATGAATAATTTATATATAAATCATTTTTCAATTGTTTGATACCTCGGATAGGAAATTTGATACCACATATGATTCTATAATTTAGGTTTTACCATAGGCATAAGCTAAAGTTAGTCAATGTCCGATATTATATGGGAGGTAACTGTTTCCTGGTGCATTTTATAGAATAAATAATTTATTTATATTAAATGAACCAAAACCTAATCGTCCCTTATAAATACCTAGATAAAAAAATATCCAGGTTTGTCCATATAACCCTAGGTAGATTTTAGAGGAGGGGGAGCATTCTCCATTGGTGATGGAAAACCTGAGGACGCTAATGGGTGAATGGATTGAGGTGGACCATGATAGATATGGGTAAAACAGTAGATCTTCTTCTACATTTTTGGTAGATGTTTTCTTCACAAACGATAAGTACATAAACGATGTTGAATGCATTATTTGTAGTTTCTACCCTTTATTTATTGATTAAGAATGGATATTTATTATCTTTATTGATCTATGATTAATCATTATTCCATGATCCTGGTCATAAATTGTGTTACTGAACCCATTATTATTCTTATTATTATTATTATTATTATTAATTTTTCTTCACCCCGGTTCCTATTTATGTGATCTTTGGCCAAGATTACATCATTCACTGGTGGATTCACCTCATTATTATGATTTTCCCCACTATTATTTTCATTCTTCTTCATAAACCCATGGGGTTGTGGTTTTAAATTTTTAAAGTCAGTTCAAGTGTGATAGAAACCCCGGATTTGTGTCAATTGTGCTAATGATGTAAAAATTTAGAATTTGTGGGTGGATTGAGGATTAATATGGGATGTGGGTGATCGATTCATGGATTTGGGATTTAGAATGGAAAAAATAAGTGTGGAGTCTTCAGTCGGGTAATTGGATTTCTAAATTTAGGCCATCGAATTCCAAAGATAGATGTTTGGTGATATCCCCTTCAAATTCGAGTGGTCATACATCATGATTTGTAGAGAAAATAGGGGTTTTAATGCCACATGAAATCCATGATTAACATCAAATGATATTAATAACTATACCCCTTAGGGTTTGGATGATCACATGACTTTTATCCCCCTGGTTGTTGTGGCTTGGATTTCTGGTAGTGATAAATATCACACACACGATATGGCCCATACATGCCATGTTTTCCAATTCTAGTGGCTCGGTGTGTACTTAGAGATTACACGAGCATGACAACGGATAGGAAAATAGGCACAACAAGAGTAAAATTGAAATATCATGTACTCATACATGTCCACGGAACCAGTACGTGGCCATTGTCATGGTCATAGACTAAAGTTCATGGGCATAGGATAGAAGGACAAGGGTATTCCCTGAGTGGCCAAGACATGTCATGTACCACATTTAAATGCCTTTTATTTCCATAGGGATATCCAATCCAGGTGTAGGGGAGGAAATTTCTTGTACCCTAGGACATGTCACCTGCTGTATACCTCTTTCGAGATGTTCTACCACCCATATTTCCTTAGGGAATCGGATTTTATTCCAAGAGTCACCTATATTGGGTGGTTTTACACATAGGATGTGATGATATACCTCATTGTGGCATGAAGGATATTATGCGAGGTGTTCATAGTGTGCTTTTTCTTCGTGAAATGTTTGGTTGATGGAAGTATTTGAGTAGGATTCTCAGAAAGATGTCGGGTTTGGTACTCCTCTGTCACACCAGAGCATTGGTCCCCCATAATCATTACACAGGTAAAGTGGGTAACCCCTCATACAATATTATGGAATGGTTAATATATCTTTGGAGTGTTACTTCCCCTTCTTCGAGATCTAATTGGGAGTAAGTTCTTCACTGGAGTTGTGGATCCCTTGGTTATAGAGCATGGTGGTGAGGTGTAGACCCCTTCACATAGATTATTGTGAGGTTGAATATGATGTTGGGAATCATAGATAGACCTTTGGAGATATATGCATATACATTGTACTTAGTTGGACTATAGATATGAATAGCCCCTTTCTCCTTTGCTTGGACTTCTTTATGATCATATATATCGGGTTTTTTCCCTCTTTATATGGATCGAGCTGACTTTTGTTGTATATTTTTATTTCGCCCTTCAGGGTTTTTGGGGAATCCTATTGGGTACATATAAAATAACCCATACATGGGATTTTCCCACACATTACATGTCATATGAAAAGGGAAAACATTTTCGTGGTGATCATGGTGCCCTAGGATATAGTGGATAATAACAGTACTTGGGTGTATTGACTTTGTTTAGTGGTTAGACTTGGAGATCAGTAGCAAGACACTCTTCAGTTTTCATTTTTATAGATTTTTTCATATTGGGAACTCATTTTTAGTAAGGAATGTATTTTTACCATTTACACTTTACTTTATATTTTCTTATTTTTATGTATTTCATGTAGGGGTTTTCATGCATTGTTTTACACTAGATGTTCGAGTCCTTTATATTATTCTCACTTTTTCATGGATATGGTTATGTATATTTGAACATGTATGTTAGGATAAGCCCTACCATTTTAGTTATTTCCTTCTCAGAACTTGTTTTTGTCCCCAATATTATTGGATATGGGATTGGGTGTCAAACTCAGCATGTTGTTTGCCAAGAAGGCCCTGGTAGGACGTGTCCTAATAGAGTAGTGTCAGAGTAGTTCATCCTTGTGATGGTGTTGGAGTGAGACTTATGGTGAGGATTGGATTAGGAAGTTATGGAAATAGAATAAAATTATTTCAAGTGTGTATTTCAGGACAAGTAACTCAGTGATGGTCCATATTTCAACATATCCATTCTCCCTAACTCTAACTACCAATTTTTCGACTCAGAATACTGATACATCGGTTGTGTTGAACAAATTATACATGAATTATATAGGATTGAGTCATTTGACTATCCTTGAGTCACCTCCCCATATATTATTATCTAACCATTTTGCATCTCAATCACTTTCATGATTTATCTGTGAAGATAGCCAGCTTGGTTATTGATACATGATCATGATGATGATCAATTGAGTGATGAGGCCTTGGTTTGGGGATCATCTCATGAGGTGTTTCCTCTACATGGGCAGGGGGAAATTCGACCACCTGTCAAGAAGTACATATTTCTAGAAGGTTATAATGGAATTTATTTTATTCTTAGTGTGATATTCATGTTTGACTGATAGTGGCTACTGAGGTTTCATCCTGAGATAGACCCACAAGCAGTTCAGTATTAGATTAAGTCAACGATTCTAGTGTTCAGTCTGATTTAAACCCTAAAAGATTATATTGTTTTTCTTGTAGTAAGACGTATTAATATTTTAGAAGGGAGATGTTGGAGTCTAATGACGCATACCCATGATCATATGACTCTCTCATGGACATATATATAATCAGTTCTCAAGGATTATTACACTCTTTGACTTTTATTTATACATATATTGGAGATTCTAATGCTACAGTAGGATGCTATGAAAATTTCTAATTATTTCATGAGGTTCAATGACCTCACACATTACTCAAGTGATATGGTGACTGATGGTTTATTCCAATAATAGACGTTTGGGTAGAGCCTTTGTAGGGAATATTTTTCTAGTATAGTCTCATTGTAAATTCTTTTTTCTAGTGATATATTGTTGGAGAAGGCATTGGTTATTGAGAGTTTTCTAGAAGATGGATTTCCGGTATTTGGTTATACTATTGAAAATCATTTTGTGGAGCTATCGGTAGTAGATTTTATGAATGTTGAGTTCCCTGCACAGGAAGCATACTCACACCTGGACTCAGATTCTTGGATCTGTGGGTTAGGTATCATGTATAGAATCCAATCATCCAAGTGATGGTAAATTTTATAATTTTGATGAGATAGGTCACATAAATCATGATATCTTAACCTAATGTTCTTAAGAGGTAGGAAGAAAGAGGATAGACCAACACAGTAGAGGCAGCACCATGATCTCAGGTCTCCCATGCATGGTCAAGGTGGACCATGGTGAGGTAGTGCTGGCAGAGGAGAAAATGGAGCTCTAAAGGGAAGATTTTTTGGCGGGGGCCAACAATATGAGCTACTCCCAACACCACCACCAGGTGGCCAATGTTAGTCTCGTGGATTTGGCTATCTAGGCTGAGGGAAGTTAAAGGTTGTGGAAGGATGTGACCAGGTTACTCGCAAAATGATTCGAGGTATGATTAATTTATTTTCTATTGTCTCTCCAATTCATATATCAACATGTGTGAGTCATTACTCAATCTCAATTTTATTCATAAATGATTCAGATATCTCCATAGATACATTATCCCATCAGCTAAGGCTAGTAGTTCTTATAGTGATTAATTCTTATATATTGAACATCTTTATGTAGTTTGAGCTGGCACTCGGGGGAGAGAGTTTATTATGGGACCTCTTTGTCATCATGATAAATCATTCTAATGTCATATTGGGTACGTATTTTTATTCCACGGTTTATGCTCAGATTTATTATCATTTTAGGTGAGTAAGATACCTTTGGATGGATGGTTCAAGATTCTCCTTTGTGGGTGATAAAGATATAATGGCTGGCTGAGTTAGCCTTGTGAGTAGGATGATGTAGCCCATAACCTATCAGTTTTCATGTTTATCACTTGGCGTGGTGGTCTATTAGATCATCAAGCTTCCATTAATTGTAGAGGACTATACAAATTTCTTCTTTGAGTAAATTACCAGACTATTTATGAGAAATGAGATATCCTTCTACATAGACAATCATCTCAAGATTAAACCATTATATTCTATGAAATATCATTTAGTCCATACTAGGCTCCAGGAGTAGATAATGTAGTTTGATGAAAATTTAGAGAAACATTTTACAATACCTAGTGTTTTCCCCGGGGAAGATCTTGTTTGGTTCAAGAACTAGGTATATAGGTGTTTGAGGCTTCATAGGGATTATCATCGCTTGGATCAAGTAATGATAAGGAATAAGGTCAACTTAATAAGGATTGATAACCTCTTAATCCATTTGAGAGGTGTGAGTTGGTTCACCATTATTGATCTCAATTATGAATCCAGCCAGTTTAGGGTTATCAAGGACGATATACTGAAGAAAGCATTCTATTATCTCTATAGACACTATGAGTCCCATATGATGCCTTTTAGTGTGATGAATAACCCACAGATGTTCAAATATCATATAAAACATATCTTATAACAATAATTAGACTACTTTTTGGTTGTCTTCATTGAAAAAATGCACATACACTCTATATCAGAGGAGGAGCATGTAGATAATTTTATGTTAGTCCTATACATACTCTAGGAGAACCAAATTTATAGAAAGAACATTAATTTCTAGTTTTGGATCCATGAGGTTTACATTCTGGGGAATTTAATCTCTGGGCATTGTTTCTCTGTGGACCCTACACATATTGATGTGGTGATTTTTTGGGATCCACTCAAGATCGTGATGGAGGTGCGGAGTTTTTTCTTCTTGGCATGGTATTACTGGAGGTTTGTGGCATACTTATCTAGGTTTTAAGATCTACTTACTATCATAACATGGAAAGGTAAATTATTTAACTAGATCGAGTCGTGTTAGGGATCCTTGTAGGAGCTAAGTCATAGGTTGACGAATGATCTTGTGTTGATACAACTAGAGTAGAGTATTTATTATGGGGTGTTTTTGAGATGCCTTTGAAACTAGGATCGATTTCATTTTGTTGCATAGGAATGCATTGATCACTTATGGGTAGATTTAGATGATCTCCCATGAGAAGAACTATTCAAATCAAGACCTACTATTGACAGAGTTAGTCTTTATTCTGAAGATATTGAGGAACTATCTTCTGGGTGATAATTTTGTTATGTACTCGAACCACCAGAGTCTTTGGTACATATTTGCTCGGAGAGACCATAAACTGAGATATAGGTGTTTTTTGGATTTAATTTAGGACTATACCTTCAAGATAGTCTATAAACCTAGGAAAGGAAATGTGGTAGAAGATACCTGAGAAATAATTCACATTATCATTTTGTATAGGGGATGTCTATGCAGTTGGATTCGTTATAGCTAACCCTGAGGGATGAGAGGGGTCCAATTTTTCATAAATAGATGGTGGTGACTCCACTTATTCAAAATACGATAGATTCTTAGTTGGGAGACATTGAATACGAGGTTCTATATGATCATATATTTTCAATAGATACATCAGATGATGTTTTTGATGGAAGGGAGTATGTCATCCTTTTTCATGGATAGATGATGGTTCTAGTCATGTTTCATGAAGAGGAATTGAGGGAATGTAACACTTCCCCCTTTTTTACTTAAAGATGTGGAAAATATATATAATTATCATAAATGAGAGTTTTTGTGGGAAGGCATGTGTAGGAGTGTCGCCATGTTTGTCTCTTGATGGATCACATGTCTCTAGGTAAAGGTTAGGCATCGAGTTCTGGTAGGTTTGACACAGCCGCTTTAGATTACAACATAGAATTGGGATGGCATATCTGTGGAATTTATTATGTGGATTCTTTGGATACTAATATTATATGATTCTATCTAGGTAATTTTTTAATAACAAGGAAATTATTCACACTTCATTTCCATCAAGGAACTGAGTTTGGTTGAGAGTATAAGTGAGTTGTACATGTGGGAGATCATCTAGATTCATGGGGTACCCTTTATAGTCATATCTGATTATGATACTCGGTTCACATCATTGTTATACAGAGGATTGCCTGAGGAATTTTGGACCCATTTTTGGATGAGAATTACATTTCACCCCTACATGGGTGTCCAGACCATGTGAACCATCCAAGTGTCATAGTATATGTTGATAGATTGTGTGTTATACTTCATCCAAAGCGAGGAGAATCAATTTCTATTTTTAGAAATATCTTAAAATAATATTTTTCACACTAATATAGGCATCACACGATTTTATTCTTTGTGAAAGATTCCATTTAATTCACCCTTATGTTCAACTATGGTTTGAGAAACTTCTCTTGTTGGGACTGAGGTAGTACAAGAAGACATAGATAAGGTTTTGGTGATCTGTGGGAGTAAGAGGAAAACACATAGAAAATATGAATCTTATATATATCTACATCATAGGCATCTGTAGTTCAATCAGGGACACCATATTTTCCTGAATGTATCCCCAAAATGGGGATTTTAGAGATTTGGTTGGGTAATCAAGTTATCATTATGGTTCATCAGGCTGTTTGAGATCCTTATTAGAGTTAAACAGTTTTCCTATCACTTGGACTTTACAACATAGTTGGATTTGGTGCATAAAATATTTCACATTTCATAGATGGGAAGATATGTTCCCAATCTGACATGTGATAATGACTGGGGAGAGCTAGACATCAAGGATGGATCCACCTTCACTAAGTACACTGTGGTGATCAAGGATTGGTAGTATAGGATCATGAAAGGGAAAATCACTCCCTCGGTTTTAGTTCTTTGGTAACATGGGAGTGTACATGAGATATCCTAGGAGCGTAAGGGGTATATGTGGCTCATTACCCCCCACATTTTTGTATAGTTGTTCTTTTGGGGTGAAAAAACCTTATAGGATGGGAGAATATAATGACCCTTGTTTTATTTTATTAATCTTTTGAATATTTCAATGAATATATACAGACATTTCCAGAGAGTTGTTATGGTTTTTGGATGACATGGGGCCCTAGAATTAATATATTAAAAATATTTCTATATTTTAAACCATTCGTGGACATTTATTTGATATAAATGGTCTTTCTATTATTTGGGAGCTTATATGGAAAATATAAGACCACAATTGATTCAACAATGTAGGGTTTATCCTAGTCGTAACGTTATGTTAGTCAGTGTCTTATATTTAATGGGAGGTAACCATTGGTGGGTACATTTAATAAAATAAATAATTTTTTTATAAAATGGCCCAAAACCTAATCCTCCTTTATAAATAACTTGTTATGGAAAATTTTTAGGGTTAGCTACATAACCATAGGAGGATTTTAGAGGATGAAAAGAGTTCTTCAATGTAATTTGGAATCCTGAGGATAAATATTGATAAATAGATCAAGGTGGACCACAAAACAAATGAAAAAAAAATTAGATCATCGTCCACATTGCTAATTGATCCATTGTTCACCAATTAACAATACATATATTAGGTATGACTCATTATTTGTGGTTTCCAACCTTTTTTATCAATTAAGAATGTATATTTGTTACCTTGTTAATTTATCTTTGATTACCCTATCTTCACATGAGCTTGAATATAAATTGTTTTACTGGGCCACATTTATTATAGTTAGGCCTTTTTATTCACCCTATATCCTATTTATGTGGTGGTTGACTAAGATCACATCATCCAATGGGGGATTAACCTAGACCTTGTACTTTTTCTCCACTATTTTTCACATTTTTCATTATTGGCTCATGGGGTTTTGGTTTAAAAATTCTAGGATAGGTTTTAGTGCGACCAAACAATTAAATTCATGGTGGTTATGTGAATGATGTATGGATTGATGTTTTCAGATGGATAAAAGATTTATGAGAAGTCTGAGTGATGGATTTGTGGATTTAGGTTCTAGAGTAGAAATGGGAGGCATAACAGCTTCACTCAGTTGATCAGATTTGTGATTTATGTTCACTAGAGGATGGAGGTCAATGTTTGACGATTACCCCTTTAAATTCGGGTTGTAATATTCCATTTTTATGTCATAAATTATGGATAAATAAAATGTGTGAAGACCAAGATTTTATGCCTATGAAAAACCGAACTACATGTCATGTGGTTCAAATGAAAACAATCCATGTAGTCCCATACCTTTGGAACTACAGTTTCGGGCATAAATATATATCACACACAGTGTATGGATCATACACATTATGTGACCCATTGATGGTGGTTCATCGTGTACTTCGGGAGTACACAAGAATGGATGCAGACATGCATATAGTCCTGAAAAGTGTACATGGGTGTGGTCATGTTATCAAACATGACCAGGGAAGTCAAGCATGTGTAGTGTATATGGGAACAGGCTAAAGTACATGGGAAAAAGGCATAAGGACACACGCAGGCCCAAGGTGGCCAAGACATGTTGTGTACCACTTGTACTTGTTGTGTATTTCAACATGGGACAACTATCCATTTACATATGAGAACATGTATAGTGGACCAAAATGGGTCACATGTTGGGTGACCCTAGGTAGATGATGTGTACTTCCATTGAGATCTTATCCCTTATGTATCTTCTTTCATTTGGACACACATTTTATAGGGAGAGTGGCTTATCTAGAGTGGATTCCTATGTAAACTGGTATGGTAGACTTTTTTGTGGCATGTGGGATATTATTTAATTATTTTTAAGCATTATTATTCTTTATGTGATGCTTTAATGATGGTAGTAACCCATAAAGATCATAAAATATATGTCGGGGTTAGTACTCCCCTATTGCATCAATCAGTGGGTCCCCTGTACAATTTACCCAAGTGAAGTTATTACTCATCCATACTAAATCATTTCATGGGTCCTCTATCTATGGAGTGGTACTCACTAATCTTGGATCTCCCATGGGGAGATGGTCCTCCACTAGAGTTGTGGCTCCCTCGGTTGTAGAGTGCAGCAGGGAGGTATGAGCCCCTCTACCCAAATTCCTGCTAGGTTGTGCTTGATGGTGAGCATCAGATATAGAAAATTGGAGCTACTGGTAGAATCATTAAACATAAATAGAGTGTAGATATAAAGATCCCATTTTCTTGTTATTTTGGTTTCATTATGAGAACATATGCCAGGTTTTTTCTCTCTTGTTAAGGGTTGAACTAAATTATGTTGTACCTTTCTGTTCTTACTTTATGGTTTTCAGGCCTCCTACTAGGTATGTATATAATCACACATTAGTGGGTTTTCCCACATGTGTTATGTATTATGTATATGAAAAAATTGTTGTAAGTGACCTTGGTGCACCAGGATATGTTGGAGCATAGCAGTGCTTGGGTGCATTCACTATGTTCGGTGGTCGGACATTGAGATCAGGAGTTAGGATATCTTTAGTTTTCCTTTTCCTGTTTTTTTTTCAGGTTGGGACTCTATTTCTAGTTGGGAATTTATTTTTCCCCTTTACAATTTATTTTATATTATAATAATATAATGTATTCTGAAATGTTTATTTCATGCACAATTTTATTCTAGAGATTACCATATTTTATTATTCCTTAAAAGCTTTTCATGGAGAAGGTTTTGTGTGTGAAAATGGGTATGTTATTATAAGGCCTTACATTTCATTTTAATCCTTCTCGATACATATCACCAGTCCCAATACTATTGGAGATGGGATTGGGTAATCACAAATGACCAGTCGCATGACCAAGAATCCCCAATAGGTCTGTTTATGATAGTTTTCTTGCCAACGAGACTATTCGGTATGAAAATATCAGAATAAAGGTCTGAATTTCATCATTTGAATGAATTAAATATAATATAATGTTAAATTAAATTGTAAAAGGTAACCTTTGAAGATCCAATTTGGGATTTGTTTTTAATTTTCTCCCTTCTGAAGTTGTAGGTCTTAATGGTTATGACTATGAGAAATTTAAATAGAAGGAAATATATTAATTTTACAGAATCATGTTATCAAATACTAAATAAAAAATATCCTTGAAATGAGATATAGGTATCTTTCATAAATAATTATAATTTATAATGAATAGGCTCTAGTATTGGATGGAAAAATTTTCGAAAAGGGAAGGTTCGTAGGATCCTATATAGGAGTAGCTCAGTGGAAATTTCTCTATATTGGTATTGTGGGAATAATGTCCACCTAAAAATGATTGAAATTATTAAAGGGATAACTCATTAATATATACGTCAAAAAGTGGTTCATTGAACCCTGTGTTAAATATATTGAGTGCTTTAATTATATGAACTACTAGATCAATTGAGTCTTGGGTGATAAAATCTAAATCTTAATTCAATTAAAAATCTGAGATGGATAGTATGGAGAGTTACATATCTTAAATATACAGCATATTTTTTCTAGTTGGTGGGGAATCTATTAAGATATTTTTCATTCATGTTTTCGATGAATACCCAATGAATATAATATTTTTAAACATGATATGTTTTTGGAACATACCTGGATTAAGAAAGAATTTTATTTCCATCGGATAACTCAATGAAAATTGTTTATGTACAATGTTCACTGATAGAAAGTGGGATTTCTTATATGGATCCATAGATATAGTAAGGTAGGGAATTAAGGGGAAGTATATATTATAGGTTCATCTAAATAGTTATGTGTGATTGATAAGTTATTTCCACTAAATGTAGTATGATCATCAAGTCCACCTTAGTGAAAATGGAATGGTGTTTCTAGTTACATAGGGATGGGTAATGACTATAACCATGGAGTATGGATTGTATAGGAACAAAGTTTTTGTCAATTAGTGTAATATGTCCTTCTAAACATAAGAGAATCACTAATCCACTAGAGGTTTTAGTTGTTTTAGAAGGATTTTTAGGGGTATCTTTGGTGCATTCTCATGGAGGCTCCTTCTACTACATGACTTTCATCAAGGATTATAAGCAATTTGTGGGTACTCTTCATCAAGAACCAATTAAGAGGATTTTGAGAAATTTTTTATGGATGTTCATAGTTGATAAGGATACAAAACGTATGTTGAATTGATTATAATTATACAGTGATGGTGAGTACATAATTAGATAGATTTAATGGTTTGGATGGTTGAAGGGGGTTCCTTTTAAAAATGTTGTTCCATATACTCTAGAGATAAATAGAGTTCCATAGAGGTGGAATAGGACTTTAATTGAAAATTATAAGAGCATGAATATTCATAAAGGTTTATCCAATGTATTTTGGGGAAAGGAAAATAACTGTTTGGAACACTTACTTAATCATATTTCGTCATCACCCATTAGAAATCGACCTTTAATGAAATTGTAGTCTGATAGAAAAGTTGATTTAAACCTCATAAAAGTATTTAAAGAACTCTCCTATGACCACATTGATTATAAATAATTCTAAAATAATTATTCTTTTTCTAAAGTGTGTTACTTTGTAAGCTATGGAAATAAATAATTTTAACTTTGACTTAGGTATAATGATTCTTGAAAAATAATCAGAAGTGAAAGTCTGATATTAAATAAAGATATCATATAGAATGATCAGAACACGAGAGAAGGTACTAATGAAGTAAATGTATCATTATAAGATAATATTCACATGCATGGATGATTGAAAAATTAACAACTTCTAGGGAATTGATGAAGAAAAACTTTTTAATAAATATCAAAACATATGGTGGGGCTACCATAAGAAAGGGTCAAGTTTTGATGGTGTTTTCCAAGCCTAAACTACCAGAGGGTTCAATGACTATTGGATATCAATAATTTGATGTTCATACACTATAATTTTTATTATGGAAATGAAAATATATACAATTATAATATAAAATATATACCAAGTAATGGAACCCAGTTCAAAGGTATGGGATTACTTTTCATATTCTATTTTTAAATAGTATGGAGAGCCTGAATTCTTAGAAGAGGTAAAGAGTTTGAGGATTCAAAAGGGTGGGAATTATGTATGGGTGATGAGATTGAGTACCTCCATGTGTTATAAACATGTGAGATGATAGATATACATTATGAGAATATGAATCCTCAAAAAATAGTTTTTATTTGCAGAAGAAAAAAGTATGTGGTTGGTGGAAGTATACATGCATGCCATTTGTAAAAGGATTTAAATAGAAGTAAGGATTATATTTCTTTAAAATATTTTTTCCAATAGTTAAGCATATGAAAATATGAAAATTGTTGAGTATGGATTAATTGGAATATTTTTATCTAGATTGGATGAATGTAGTGACAAAATTTTTTCATGGGTATATAGATGAAGAGATCTACATAGAGAAATAGACTAGTTTTTAGAATCAATATATCAAATAAGTTGTGTGCAAACTCAAATGTAGCCTCTATGGTTTGAAGCGATCACCAAGGTGATGTAATTGGTAATTCAATGATTTTTGGATTGAATTGAAGTTTTCTTGTTGCAATTCTGATAATTATTGTTGCTATAATGTTTTTGATGATGAGAGATTCATAATCCTTCTTTTTTGTGTCGATGAAATACTGATCACTAGTCTGGGGAATGAAATAATCCATGAGAAGATAGCTAGGTTATTTTTATATTTTAAGATGAAGGATCACATTTTAACAAATATATTTTTGGTGATGATTATTGTAAGAGACTATTCTTTTGGTACACAGTACCTGACCTAATATGATAATATCTCTAAGGTAGTGGAAGGGTTAACTTTTTCTGAAGTGAATATTGTGACCCCACACATGGAAACAAATTGCATGCCATGTAAGGTGATGTTACTGTAAACAATATAAGAGGTCAAGTACATGGATAAGGTTCCATATACATTGACATTGAAATGTTTTATGTACACCATGGTTTTTAATCATCTATATATTTCCTAGGTAGTAATTGTTTTCACTTTGTATATGTCGATCCATAGAAGAAAATACTTGGATGATATTAAATTTATCCATTGGTACTTGATCTGTTATAAGGATATGGTGATTTAATTTTTAATATATGACTCTATTCAAGGATATGAAGACTTTTACTTTAGTAGAAATTGAGACTCATAGAAGAACACTATTATGTATGTGTTTACTTTTTGAGAAATATTGGGGAGTTAGATATCCAAACATTGACTAGTCATCACACTTTTTAAGATATAAGTCGAGTATGTTTCCTTGATGAAATTGGGGAGAAAGATGGTGTGGCTGGAGGGGTTATTATATGGTCTTGGAAAAGAACTAAAAGTTGGAACATAGTATTGTGACTCTCAAATCATGATTCAGTTTAGTATAAATACGATGTTTTATTATAGAAAGAAATAGATTAAAATATGTACCACTTAATTAAGATTTTGTTGGAGGAAGGTGCATTAGTCATTAAAAATATTGATGGGACATGAAATCTAGACAAAAAAATTCAATGTTCATAACCCTTCAAGTGATAAGGTGGTGTTACGCCTAAGTAAGTTTTTGTTGACTAATAGAAATTCATGACAGTAAATCAAGTAGATTCTTTACAAAAATTCAAATAATGAATCCTGTTTGAGTGTTGGTGGAGGAATGTTTTAGCACCCCAAGATTTTGTGAAATATTTTTTTCTAAATTAGTTTATCTTTTTGATATTTTTCATTTCACATGAAAATATATATATATATATATATCAAACATTACATTCACATATCACTTACTTAGATTGTGCTACATGTAACATTATATTAGATTTCTCTACCTGTAATAATAACTAGGCATGTTCTACATGAAAATATGACTTTCTGTACGTTACAAACAGTAGCCAGTTTCTACAAAACATCATTTTATAGTTATAATTATTTAAAAGAGTTAGTTATAACCTAGACATTAAAACATAGTAATATTAATAGTAATAAATTATTTTAAAATATTATAAATAATTTTTTAATATTAATAAAACATATTGATAATGAAATATATATTTTTTGGTAAATCCCTTATATGATTAAAAATACTATTTTCTCAAATAAACTAGATTTAATGTCTTATGAATAATAATAAAATTCATTTTAGACACATTTAGATGTTTCATTTTATAAAATAATTTTTATTTTTTAATTTATAATATCTAAATTAGATTAGGGTGAATGTTTTGTAATTTTATAAGAAATTTCATTATTTCATAAATAGTGAAAAATACTGAATTTTAGTTAATAGTTGACTCTTTGTTAAAATGATTATTAATGATAAATTATACCATAATTTTTTAAGGTCAAATTAGATTAATTAAAATTTTATTAATACAATGTACTTCATTATAATAAATTTTATTTTGACATTGAATATAAAAACATCATATACTTTGGAACTTCTTTCTACTTTAAAAACCACTTATTTCATTCTGTCTGTTGGATTATCATTAATAATAATTTTTTGGATTTTAAGAATTTTCTTTCAAAAAAATGAAGTAAAACATTTTAATTAGTATAATATTTATATTCTAATATGATGAAGTTAATTTTTCACCCAAAAGATTAGTGGAGGTGATTAAAATTAATCATAGTGACTGGGGTAAAATTATAAAAAAAATAGCAAAATTATGGGGCTAAATGACCAAGAAAATTGTCCAAGATCCATTTTATATCCATATTTATCCCATATTCTCCTTTTATTTAATTTTTATCAACTTAACATGTGAGTAAAATTTATGTAATTTTTTGTCAAAATACTATAGGATTACCACTCCTCCTCTACAATAAAAATGACTCTTATCCTCAAATTTCCTCACACCTATCAAGAACCTTGGCTCACCCAAAATCTGATAAAACAAAATCAAAAAATCCATACCTCCCTCCTTGAATCCTCCATTTGAGAATAAATTATTCCAATGAAGTATTTTCTCACAAACCAAAAGGATTTACACGATTAAGAGGTAACACCTTCTCTCAAGCTCCTTTCTTTTATTTTCCTTCTCCACCCACTCCACTCCCTTTATTACATGACTATATAAAACCTCTATCTTAAATATACTTGGATGTTGTTATGATAATTTTTTTACCAACAATTACACACACATCCATCTAATGTGTAATGAACATAATGCTTATGTGTACAGTGAACTTCCGCCTCACAAAACGATAATTGTTCAATTTTCCTTACCATCTCTAATGGTTGAAATTATGATGTAAAATCTATTTATATATATTATATATTATATTTACCATTTGTTTTATTCTTTTACATTCTTTTAAAAAAACAAATATTTTTACTCTCCATTTTTTGTAATGATGGTAATTTTGTTTGTGGAAATGTGGACTATTACCCCCCTCAAAGCGATGTAATTCATTCACACACTACATGGAATGAATTAAGGTTGGTCTTAGTGAACCTATATGATATATTTCACATTATAATTCTACTTAAATGATATTATATACATAGAGACATATATTTCATTTTCATTATTTATTTCAATACAACAATAAAAATAGAAACATAGTTCATGTCTACATATGGATTATCGTCTCCATGAATGGTATGTTCCATTTAATACTTATATATTCTAAATAATGTTCAAATAAAAATATAATTAATATAAAATATATTTATATCATGTTTTACATTCTTTAATAATGATATAATTATAAAGATCAAAGATATAACAAATTAATACACATGTGAAGAACAATGAATATATTACCCGAAGTGAAACCTTAACATAATATTGTAAAAAAGATGGTAATATGAGGTCATAATAAAACCATATATGGTACTAAATATATGAATATTTTTCTTTAAAATATTTATAATAAATTTGTATATATTATACAGGTTTTTTGTACGAGTACGAAGATATTCAATACACAAGGTAAGGGGATTTCATCTAACTTTTTATTTCTATAAGATACAAGCTTTATTCACCACACATTCCTTTTGTATTCTATGTATACTTCCCATGGATGTATTAAATGAATAATATACTTAATGTTTTTTGAATTCACATATCCATTTTATGATTTTTTTCTTCATGGGGTTTAGGATTATAAATTTACCAAATCGGTGAACCAGTTTTGTCTCGATTTTCCTTCTTTGAGAGTCATGTATTGTTATGAATCTAATTATATTTCAAGGTGTTTTTAATTCCATTTTTCATGTAATATAATGAGTTTAATTATTTTCATGATATTTTCTGTTTCAACTCCTTACATGTAGAGTATGATACCATGTTATCATGTTATAAGTTTATATTGAGACAATCTCATCACTTTTCAAGGTTGTTTATATTAATGATTCTTTGATGAAATATTATGATCCATATATCATTAAAATTTATTAATTTTATTCTCCTCTAGTAATTATTTATTTATTCATATATTGGTACCATATTTTCAACTTTTTGGTACATAATATAGTTAATAAAATGTTTTTCATAAAGCCTGATTTTACCCCCTCTTCAGTCAGAAATATATGTTCTTTTGAAAAATGTTTTCTAAAAAGGGATTCAAAGAATATTGTACCATTCTCCAAAAATATTAAAAATACATTTTACCCTTTTTTATTTTACCAATCTCATAAAATTAATCTTCTTTTCTCTTTCAAAACAAGGCATTTTTCTGAACTTTTTATCATGTAAAAGGAATGCTCTGTTGACCTCATACGACATGTATGGGTTAACCTGACATAATTTGATTGAATATTATTTTCTATTTTAAAAGGTTATTTTTGATTAAAATGTTTCCCAAAGTGATTTTAATGGGAAAAATCCCAAATGTTTCAAACTTCCTTTATAAGTTTTCATGGAATCTTTTTTTTAAAATGTTTTAAAGGGTTATTTATAAGTTGTCAAAGTATTTTCAAGGAAATGTTTTTGAACACTTTTTGAAGACCCTTTAATGATTTTAAAGCGAATTTTTTTTCCAAATAAATGGTTTGGATAATGTATTACAATAATATACAATTTATTTGATGCATGTATGAATCATATGAACTTCGATCTGGCATATGGTGTGACCGATATGACTATATTTTTGTATTTTTATTTTAAATTAACATCAATTATAGTAAAATAACAAATAACCTACTTAAAATTGAAAAAAAATATTCATATTTTTTTGATTATTTTTTAAAATGACCCGTAAGTCATTTATGACATATATGAATTTCACCACACATCATTATGAATTATAGTTTTCCATTGATGATCATAATTAATATTTTAAAACACTGAAATATGTGTGGTATTTTCAAAACAATATAATCATCCTCAAATTGATATGAAATAATGGGAAATCCACCTGTGAATTGTTTTTTATGTGTACTCATAGACAAAAAATCAATCTGATGTGCAGTGTGATTGGAATTACTTGGTAAACGCATCATAAATGCATAAAATCCATTAAAAACAATTGTCGGTAGTCAAAACCTATAAAAAATGATAGATTTCCCTAAAATATGTGGAAATTTACCATATATTTAACTGTGAAATGTAGGACATGATGGCATGCCATTTCTAATAACAGTTTCCCTGTGATGGCTAAACACATGTTTTCTGTGTTTTAAAAAACTAAAACATGCATGGAATGGTAAAAACCATATAAAATGACCTCATATTGATGTGAAATCAATAGAAAACAACATCTTAGCATGTTTTGAAATATATTACATGTTATGAAATCAATTTTTCTAAAATTTGTATGTTATGTCAGGTTCAAGCACATCACACTTCGCTTTGAAAATAAATTAGAATCTTTAATTATCACTTTTCATTTTCAATTGTAGGATTTTAGCATAACTATGTATGTTTATTTTTTCAATATTTTTTAAATTATATATTAATATTTTTATGTTCAAATGTATTTTTATTGATTAACAAAATAAAATTTTAATATGCATCATTCTGAAAATATTTTCTTTCTTTTTTCTTCCACATTTCTTTTCTTGAATATTCTGGTTTTCATTAAATATAGAAGATTCTAGTAGTAGGAAAGAGGTTGACCATTCTGATCTATGACCTTCTACTTGTTTTATACGGTAATTGTAATTTATTATTTTTAGTTCTAATCTTTTTTTTCTTTTTTGTTACAGTTTATGAGATTCAATGGTCGGTTTCAGTTTATGAGAAGATTTTGAAGTAGAAATATATAGTAGAGGTTATGATTAATCTGTATAATGAGAATCTTGTGTTTTTAGACATATTATATATATATATATATATATTAAAGATCGAGGTATTGGTTGATATGGGTTGATTGAGATTGAGGTTATGATGACTGTGGATGTTTGTATATATAAATGTTGATGTATTATGTATATATAATGGGTTTATCATATAGTCATGTTTTAGTTTATTCCATATCAATTTATTATTAAATAATTTGAAAAACACTCATTTAGTGATGGTTCTTAGTAACTACCACTAAATAAATTAAATAAAACATGTTTTATTGGAGGTTGATTGAAATAGACACTAAAACAAACCACCACTAATATGTCAAGTGGCCGTTAGTTTTATTTTATTTATATTCCCTAGGATTTTGAAAAATCCCAAAAAAAATAAATATAAAACCCCTGCTAACTGTTTCAAAAAATGAAACATAAAAGACCACCATTTATCAAAAAAACTACTTGTAAATGACTATCGGTCGTGCAATATAGATCCATCTTATTAACCATTGTTATACTATTAAAAAGTGGTTTAAAATAATGATAGTTGACAAAAAATCACTACCAATGACCTTTTTTGTAGTGATCCCACATTTCTTTGTTTTGTATCTCATTGAGTTGGGTTTTACTCTTTTTTATCTGTTTGAAATGGTTTGGGTTGGCCTAATCAAAATAAATTAATAAATTTATTGAAATTTATGGGGAATGGAAATGATTCACATGATTTTATATCTTTTATGTTATTGTGATGTTTTGTATGGAATGAATGACTTATTGAAAATCATGGTTGTTTGGATCCTTTTCTTGGGTTGTAGTTGGAGTGACATGGAAACATTATTGTTGGTGGTTGGGATATCATCCCAAAATGGAAATTTACTAACTACTTATATTTGTAAAATCAAATTGTTTCCCCATGATTTATAGCTTGTGTTATAACACACCAAAAATAAAGTGAAATTTTATAAAATATACTTTTTAAAATATTTAAAATGTTCTTTGATGTGTTGTGATGTGTGTCCTTTCTTGGGGGGAAGATATGTGTGTTAGGGGTGTGGTGTGGGTTTATGTATGGTTTTTTCATGTTATTTTGGGGTGGCGTGGTGATGGTTTGTTTGGTCATGATTTTGGGGTGGCGAGTCGATGGTTTGTTTGGTATTAATTTTAAGGTGGTGAGGTGATGGATCGTTTGGCGATGCTTTTGGGGTGGTGAGGTGATGGTTTTTAGGGTCATGAGTTTTCGGGCAGTGAGGTAATGGTTTTCATGTCATGATTTTGGGGCAGTGAGGTAATGGTTTGTTTGGTTTCACTTTTGGGGTGGTGAGATGGTTTTTTGTTTGATCATGATTTTCGTGTGCTGAGGTGATGATATGATGGGCTGTTGTGCTTCTTGTGAGGTGTGGTTACGTTGTTCTAGATTCCCAAGAAATGATGGAATAAGTAATTAATATTGATTAAAATTGATTAGGCCTGTTTTTTTAGTGGGATGAAAATTATGAATGAAAAAATAAATTTTGGGTTTTTGGTTGAATGTGTTTTATGCTTAAAAATGAAATGAATGAGCTCGATAGTGGGATTGGTTTGTGGATTGTGATTTATCTTGTGTTTTGTGTTGTGTTATGCATTTAGGGGTGGTAGTTAAAGTGGGAATATTTTGAGTAGGATAGTGTTTAGTTGTGAACCCATAGGTCATGATTTTGTTTGGATATATGCATATAATTTATATTCCTTTTAATATTTACAGGCACCCCACCCACATTATGAAACATGTGTCAACACCCATATTTTAATACAAAGGTTGTTTTTTCAAACATATTGGTGATGAGGATGGATGGATCGCTATCCACTCTTCCCCTCTCTCTCTTATAGGCATGTATATATTCGTTGGTTATGATAGAAGAGGGTTTTTTACTTCACTAGGTGGTGGCCCATGTTTCATTTGGTGGGATGTGATATAACCATGCTATGGGGTTATTTCCTAGGTGTCTTCATGTGGGATGTGATATGATTGTGTTTTGGGGTGACAAAACAGCTGTCTTCAAGCAGGATGTCAAGTGATCATTCTATGTGGTGACTTATAGTAATGGTAGTGCATGGTAGGAGGAGGTAATGAGTTTGATTTTATTAATTTTCAGGATACCCTACTACTCCGGTTATGGTAGTGGTTTTGATTAGATTGAACAGGTTTCTGCAGGCATTATATGATGTGACTATGCTTGTGGGGAAGTGTTATATGTTATTCAGAAGAGATTTTAGCGCAAATACCTACGATGTTGGGGTGGGAGAGATGAAAACCAGTGGGAATGTGGTGTGGTGTAAACTTTACTGATATGAATATTATTATGTTTTTATACTTGGATTGCATTATTTATTTAACATGACTTTCTGAGGTTTGGATGGATAGTTTACCTATTTAGGTGTTGTTGGTTTTGTTGTTTGCTCACATGTGCATTAGTATGCTTCTTTCACGTGTGCACGAGATACTTTTTTTATACTGAGTATACTTGTATTCCCACCCTATATATATAAATTTATTTTAAGATTAATATGAGCATTACATGGAATGAATTGGATAGTACTAGCAAAGACCCATTTATATAGTAGTTTTGTCACTATTTTATAATTTCTTTTGGGTATTTACATTGGGAAACATTTATCTGTACTTTTTTTATTTATTCATTCATTGTGGGATGGTTTGGTTTTTTGTATTATATCATGGAGTTGTGTATGGGGGATTTATTTTTTCTCTCTATCATATATTAATATAGAGTCCAATCCCCCATATTTCGTGATATTTTCATACCCTTAGTGATAGTCACTGACCCAGGGCCTACTAGAGGTGGGACTCAAGGGTCATTTTCTCTCTCCCCTTATTATTGTATCTTTCGTGGTAAGGTTCATGAAAACCTCTTCCCCATTCTTAAAAAACACATTCAAAAAATTTAAAACATAAAGTAGAGAATGTAATTATACAATAAATTTCATAAAAAAGTTCAATAGCTATCCATCATGAACATGCAGCATGCTGGTAACGAAACTCAAACAGTAGCATTAAAACCACAATAATTCATTAATGTAATAATATTTTAGAATAAAAAACAACTTTTTGAAACCATTAAACAAATATTATGAAAAATAACTTCATTTTTCGTTTTAATGAACAAAATCATTTTTAGAAAAACACATAATTTCTCATGTAAAATAATTATGTAATTTAGTTGTCAAAAGAGAGACTATATTCAACAATTAAAATTATAATTAAATTCATAATATATAAAATAGATGCAATGATAATTCTCTAAAATTTTGGATTTTCCCATATAATTGTTAGCTTGAAGTCAACCTCATTCATCTTGAAAGATATAACTCAAATTCTAGTATCTTGTTAATAGAACATAAATGATTGAATATTAATTATAATTTTGGTATTTGAATTTAATGTAAAGATACTGTCTAGATTAAAACTAAAGATGAAGGTTAAGAGATTAAATATAAAATTTATGAAATGGATATCTTTTTAGATGGTGGATATTATCCACAAAATTATCTTTTAAGAACCCCATGTTTGAAGTATGTTATTATTTTATGCTTATTGTCTCATGTTTTTAGTTATTAGGATAGATTGATGGAGGATTATTTTGGTTTACATGGAAGTTCATCTTCAATATATTCATAGTAATAATTTATATTATGAATGATTATTCATTAGGTGAATGAGTTTTTTGGTAAAACCAGTGCCTGATGTGAGATTTATTCATGATGTGAAATGGTTTTCATAATTTTAAGCTAAGGTGATGTTAATTTCGGTGTATGTGGTATCATGTACTTTTAGGACAAGAATCATGAATTCAAGCTATTAATCAGCTCATTCCATGTAGGTCTATTTAATTCCCATGCCCTATAATTCTCAGAAGTCTCTATCCCTTTTATCTCAAACTTCATTCCCTCCTTTGGCATCTTTAGGGTGTCTCTTCAATCCCTAGACTGACTCCATCTTTTCATGAAGCATTGATTTTTTGGAATCACATAGGAATTAAATGATGATGCAAGATCAATGGGTTTAATAATGTTTTTTTCACCGAGTGTATCCAAGGTTGGTTTTTCTTTCCACTTGAAAAGTTTATTAGAACAATGAGGGTCATGTATTTCTTAGATAAATGCCTTATTATTTTGAATGAATTTAACTTGTTGAGACTCTAATATATTTATATCCTACATATTATATTGAGAAACAAGGTTGTGTGTGTTTCCTAAAATGATTTTGTTAATTTGAAAAAAAATTATTAAATGGAATATGGTTTTGACAAATTTTATTAGCATAACAGGGTTGTGGGTACTGACTAGAAGTGGACCTGGTTGGTGTGCGTTCATAATCATAATTATATGATTCCTTATTAAAATAGACATGGTAAAAAACCATTCTATTTAATTCACATTAATACATGATTTATTACATAAGATTATACTTAATACAACCCAAAAGATCAACATGTCTAGTGTATTTGGGAATTATGTAGATTACAGAATAGATTTAAAACATGAAAAACAACATCTTTGTTGAAAATATATTTAGCATGGTTATATGTAAAACTCCAGGGAATAACCTGGGGACAGACATAAGAAAGGGGTGAGTTATAAAGGTCAGTATGGGAATAAACATCACATAACATGAAGTAAGTAATAAATTTTAGTAAATAGGCATATCAATGGGGAATAAAAGAAACATGAATAATAAATAATTATATATAATGATAATCATAACTTGGGAAATGTGTAAAAAACATAAATCACTACATCATAAAAAAAGGACAAGCATAACTACCAAAAAATTATGATGGAAAAAAACCATAAATGAATCTATTTCACACATTGTCCCAACATGATGTATCATGATACTAAACATTACACAATTCATTGGAGTGTTATATATATTCAGGGGCACCAATCACTTTCATTTCTTTCTCATGCTTAAGTTTTTCACATAGATCATAAAACATGTATTCATTTATCATCAGATTTTTTTCAAAATTTATGTAGTGAGGAAGAACAGAATTTAATTCCAATGTTAATGAAATATATGTTAATATAGGTGAACTCCCTTGATAGGATATGTGTATGGTACTCACTGCATAATTATTTTTCTAGGGAAAATCAGGGTAAAATTTTGGCATTATAATGACGTACATAAATATTCATAAAATGGATTGATGAAAGAGAAAGGGGTATATAATAATTTGAATATAAAATATTAGGTAATAGGGGAATGTAAATATATATCCGAACATAATTAATTCAAAATAAAATGCATAAGATAATAGGGAAACTTCAATGAAGAAGAGAATGTGAGGATCCCTTACTTGAGTGTGTGACTCCAAATGATTGATAGGGTCTTTTTGGGATCAGGTGGCACCATTGGAGGAATCTAGGGAGTTTAGGTAAGAGTAAGGACATTATTAAAGTATTTTTAGTGAATATAAATGGAAAATTGGATGGTTTTATATAGTAAAATTTTGTAGATTATTTAGTATTTATCAAACATAGGTTCTGGGATCTATATAATAAAATAACCAAAACCACAAACCTTTTGATGATTTTTGCCCATTTTTTCATCCAAATGGGAGTTTTTTCCATTATTTTACAATTACAAGGAATGAATCAAATAAAATAATTCCCTTTATTAGGTGGAGTTGTGTCATACTCTTAAAGAGATGATTTTAAAACCTTAAAATATATTAATAGTTTTGGAAGATGCATAATGGCTTTATAAAATTAATCAAATACACTTAAAATATAATTATTTCAAATAGAAAACTTATATTTGGTAATGTAAACCTTTTATAGTATTTAATACATCACATTTTGTACATTTTGATGTCATAATACACAAATTATATTTATAAGGTATTTAATTTTTACTCAAAAATTGATTTTCTCCGAAAAGTTTGAAAAAGTCACCTTATGATAATTTTGAAATTATGTTTCCAAAATAAATATTAACTTTATCTAAATAATTTTCTAAATATATGAATTTTCAATTTTAAAATAAAATTTAGATTTCTTATGAAATGCTATATTTTTTAACAGCAACAGTTTTCAAACAATTATAAAAATTACATTTGACTTCATAAAAAATTATATGATCATTTTTTATTAATAAAACTTATATAAAAATAATATTTTATTAAAATAATATTTATTTAAAAATAAATTAATTCATGAAAATAATTCATTAATTGAATTTGAATATTACGAAAAATTTTATTTCGTATCAAAATAAAAATCATTTATCATTTTATAATAATAGGATGAAAATATATTCATTATCCTATAAAAAATAATGTACATATTCATATTTATAGGTTCCTCGTACATATCCTTTTAATACACTATAAACCTTTTTAAGGATAAGGTGTGCGAATGTGATACATTCATGGGGTGGTTAGAGGAACATGATTTGGGTTCTAATCTCAATGAGCTTGACCTTCTCGCATAAACTGTTTTTCTCACTCATAAGTTGATGGATATAATCATGGGATTGGTCAAAGGAACATCCAAAAGATGTTATCTCCCTTAAAATCTCTAATAATTGGGATTCATAAGGTACAATCCTATTTGTTGAGGCTATCACTTCTATTGTTTGTGTCCAGTAGTCTTTATAAAACCCTATATTTGTAATAATACTATGATCACTATTCAAAGGCTATATTATCAATAGTAATGATACTTAGTTATATTTTAAATCTAATTGGATATAATAAAATAAAATTATTACTTGTGTTTTCTATAACCATATTACATAATAATACATTTAATTAAAAAAAGAGTAATTTTATTTTTAATAGTTTGGGTCATTACAATCTTCCCCCCTTAAGAAATTTCGCCCCATAAATTTTCATTTCTAACACTAATAAATAAGAAAAGCACAGTTTCATCACATCTTCCTGTTCCCACATCGATTCTTCAAACTTCTGTTTTCTCCATAGAACATTGACAAGGTGAATTGTCTTACTTCATATAAATTTGTCTCTACAATCTAATATAATTACCATATTCTCCTCATTGGAATGATAATTCTCTAATGGTACCACATATGGATTTATTATATGTGAGGGGTATGTTATGAAATTTTTCAAGAGGAATACATAGAATACATCATGTAGTTGAGATAGTTCAGGAGTGAGTGAAAGTTAGTAGGCCACCATTCTGATGTGATCAATAGTCTCAATGGGGCTGATGTATCTTGGACTATGCTTTCCCTTTTTTCCAAATCTCATAACATTATTCAATGGAGATATAAGGAGGAATAAAATTTCTCCAACATTAATCTCTAGATCTCATTGATGATTATGATCATACCTATTCTATCGACTCTGAGTATCCTTGATGTGTAGCTAAATGGTCTTAGTATTTTCCACCATTTCTTCAACTATTTTAGGACCTAGCAGTTTCTGTTCCCCAACATAATCCTGACATGTAGGTGTTCTACACCTCCTCCTATAAAGGGATTTATAGGGAGACGTTGGGATTCTTGAGTGGAAACTGTTATGGTATGAGAACTCGAAAAAAGGGAGATGTTGATCCCATCCTCCATTGAAACCCATATAACATGCTCTCAGTATGTCTTCTAGTGTCTGAATAGTTCACTCAGATTGACCATTAGTTTGAGGATGATAATCCATACTAAAGATAATCTCTACAATTATAGAATGTTGTAGACTTTTCCAGAACATGGAGGTGAATATCGAATCTTAATTGGATATAATCGATAGTGTTACTACATGAAGCCTTTCCAGTTCTTTGATTACTATCCATGAAAGTTGATCTAGTGAGAAGTCCTCTAGAATCACAATGAAGTGTTTATTCATTGTAAGATGGTTAACCACAACCCATATTGCATTTATCCTCTATATTTCATCAAAATTCTGGTGAAGAAGTCCATGGTGATGTCTTCCCCTTGGATTTTTCCCTCTCACCCTTCACATGAAGGCATACAAGACATCTTGATGTATATTATATGATCTCATTCTTCATATTGTACCACCAATATTATTCTAAGGGATATGGATATAGATTAATGATTCCAATATTTGTAGATAAGGTTGACCTATTTGGATCATCTAACAGCTCTTTATTTAACTCAGTATATTAAAGTAGACATATTCTGGACCAAAATCATACACCTCCTTCTTCATTAGTATTAAACTCAAAGTATTTACCTCTTCTTATATTTTACACTTTATTTTGAATTATCACATCATATCTTTTATCATCCTTTAACCTCATTAGAAGGGATTGTTGAGAAATCATTTCTAAAAGGATGATGTTCTATCCTTTATGATTCCCATGTCCATCCATTTCAAATCTAAGAAGATCATATCCCTCTCAATTATCATCAATGATAGAATCTCTAGTAAATTTATACATAGAGATTCTTCCACATTATTTTCATTGCTAGGATTTTAGTGAATTGAGAATTCATAGTCCTTGATCATCTCTAACCATCTTCCTTGTTGCATGTTCAACTCTTTCTATGTGAATATATATTTGAGGATTTGGTGATCCATATATATTTCATACTTCTCCCCAAAGAGATAATGCCACCATATTTTCAAATCAAATATCCCTAAAACCAACTCCTGATCATGCATTGGGTAGTTCTGTTCACGAACATTCAACTATATTTAAGCATAGACTATGAATTTTTCATTATTCTCTGAAAAAAACCCAATCCATTCTTTAAAAAATCACTAAATATTATGAAAATTTCTCCACTTGTGGGTAGTGTGAGAATAGGCGAAATGATAAGCCTCCTTTTCATCTCCTTAAATCTATCCTCACATTCATCAATTCAATAAAACATGACTCCTTTACAATTTATCTTGGTTATAGGGTTTGAAAATCATGAGAAATGTCTTAAAAATCGATGATAATACCCCGATAATCCAAGGAAACTATGGATATATATCACAGATGTTGAAATCATTTATCCTTCAATAGCTTCTATCTTTTAAGGGTCCATATATATTTATTGTAATAATATATCCCAATAATGAGACTTCATTAAACCATAAATCACCTTTTTTGTACATGGAATAAATCTTCTTCTTTCATAGGGCATTGAGAAAAGTTATCAAATGATTTACCATGGTTAGGTAGTATATTAGAATATCATCTATAAAGACAAAAAATAAATTTCTATGTAATTTCTAAAGACTCTATTCATCAATTCCATGAATTTTTTTTAGAATTAGAGAGTTTGAATGGAATTACTATGAACTCATAGATCTTATACCTTTTACTAAAATAAATCTTGGGGATATCCTCATTTTTCACACTTACATGGTAATATCCTGACTGTAGATCCACCTTGGAGGAGTGTTGTGCTCCACATAGCTGATCGAATAAGTCATAAATCTGTGGTAGATGATACTTGTTACTTATCGTGATCTTGTTGACCACATGATAATCAATAAAAAGGAACATTGACCCATCCTTCTTGATGAAGAGGACTGATGAACCCCATGGAGAAACACATGGTCGAATGAACACATTATCAAGATTCTCTTGTAGAATTTTCTTTATCTCCTCATGTTTTGCAACATCTATTCTATACAGATTCTAGGATAATGGTAACATTGTAGAGACCCAAACTTGACATACATGGAAATTACATTAATTTTTCAGAATACTTAATACACAACAAAAATAGACACATAAGGACTGTAATAGTTTAGTGTCTTTAGAAACTCGGAATATAATCTTCTAATCATGGTAAAATATCTTCCACATCTCTCATAAAGATCTTCCCCTTTTGTTTTCTTACATAAAACCTTTCTTTAAATCTTGGGGAAATGAAAACATATAAAGGGTGAGCTCAAATGCTCAGTAAGGGAAAGCATGGATAAAATAAAACAAATCATAAACATTTGAACTAAAAAAACATGAACATAATGTTTAAACATCAAAATCTTGAGCAATGACATAAAACCTGGCAGGACATAAGGTATAGATCATAAAGAAACATTAATCATGATAAAATAGAATGGGAATAAAATATGTAATTGTGGAAACCATTAAGTACATGTTATGATTTCCATTGTAACCAAGGAATTTCTGCCAAGACCATCTTAGGGGACAAAGTCCCTTTTTGAATAGAGTTCACTCCTCATTCAAGTCTTGTATCACTGAAACGGAATAACTTACCATTCCAGCCATGTCTATTTCATGAGATATAAATCTTTACCCAATTCATTGGAGGGAGATATAGGTCCCACCCATCTCATAATGAAATCATTTTTATGTGTGCCACAATATAAACATAAATCATTCATCATACCCCAAAGAATAAAATGGGTTTCATAAACATCATCCCATCATAAAATAATCCATATAAAACAAATGGATATCATTTCATCATAAGAGAATTGAAACCATGTAAATCATAGAGACATTATACTTGAAACATATACATATGAAATAATGTCATCTTATATGGAAAATAATCTTAACAAAACACATGAAATGAATTCTTGAGGAAAATATCCTTTCTTCTTCAAAATCATTTTCTTTTCACAAAATGCCTTGAAATTTTAAAATAAAGGGATTTTGTTGAAAATAATCCTGAAATCTAGTGGATTAAGATTCATGATTAAAAGTCATTATGAAACCATAAAAATCTGTTCATTCCGTATAAGTTAAAAAACATTCTTCACGTACTTTTGCTAGAAAAGTAAAAAATTACCTCGTATGGTAAAGAAAAGAAAGATTCCTTAAATACCAGGTAGGGAAAGTCAAAAATGGGTAAAAAGGACTTTAAATATACAAGAAACCTTTTTTATAAGACCAATTCATGGATGATAAATATAACCCCAGTAAATACTTATGAATAAATAATCTTGGATAAAAACATGATTGGAAATGTTATCCCTTACCATATGTCTGATATGATTCGTATGTATGAAAACCTCCTATATAATGATATAAATAATTTCATTGAATTATTATAGAATCATATTCATTGTTATGATATCATATATGGTTCACTTATGACTTTATATTACCTGTTCTTTTGTAAATTCGATGTTAAAGCAGTGTTTTGGGTAAAATTGTTTCATTTATCATACACGTTTTGATTTTTTGTTCTTGATATTATTATTAATATCCTGATTTAACTAATTCCGGAATGTAAAACATTATTTTTATATAATAAATATTCAGTATATAAATATATATAATAGATTGATAAATGGAATGAAATACACCGTTCAGGGAGACTGTAGGTCGTAAGTATGCCTGAATGCTGTTTTTGTTTCCTTATTGAATTTAATGGAATTAAGTAAATGAAACATATATGTAAATAAATCCATAATCATTATCTTGTAATATCTTTCATTATTATTTATTATATACATATTTTATAATCATACTTGAATGGTTAATCATGTAAAATGAATCTCATCGCGTTCGTGGAGACGGTAGTCCGTACGTACGCACGAGCGATGATATCATTCCCATAATTATTGAATAGAATTGGAGTTGATGATATAATAAATTATAATCAGTATGATTTTATAGTTACCATATATATTTTTTATTTACACCATTATACTCATCCAAATAAGGTGGTGGTGGAAAAATAAATTACCCCACGACGTGGAGATGGTATTTCGTACGTACGCACGCGTGGTGATTTCATTTTCTGTAGGATGGATAGAAGGTGAAATGGGTTATATCATATTTATTATATCATTATATTAGTGATACTGATTTTATTACTTTACATTGAATCAACTAAATAAGTGGAAGTTGAAGAAGAATGAAACTTGTAAAATCGGTAGAAGAGATTACCTCTTCTTTGATGCACCTCCTTTAAGCTTCCTCTTAAGGGAATAGATTTGGTATTTTGAGAAGAAAAAATCTTCTAGAATGTTTCTAGGGAAGTGGATAAGATAAATGGGATGGTTTTGGCTAATCTTGAAGGCTCAAAGTGTTCTGAAGTGGTGAGGGAGGAGGTGCCATTTTATAATGGAGGAGAGGGGAACCTTTGGAAACCTCAAAAATATTAATTTATAATAAATCAAAACCCACTAAAAAACCTTCAAAAATGATTCATATTTACATATGATGTATGATAGGGTTGTAATCTCATCAACCAATAAAATTTAGACATCTTGGTAAATTATTTTAAACCTTATCAATTTGATTTATCCTTATTTAATTTATTTATTCTTATTTGTGGTAATAATATTCTAAATTTTAAATTGTTATAAATATTTACATATATGTTGTTAGTTATCCATAATTGGGCACTTTATTACATTTTAGACCATATAGATTTAAATTTATAATTTTTAAATATTTATGCTATTTTTAAACAATTTAATAATATGTTATTTTTATAAAATAACAATAGTGTTAATTTTGACACTATTCATTTATTTGAATTTAAATAAAATCAAAACAGAGGATATATTTGAACCAAAATGTTTAATAGATTCATATCATGTCATATTAATCTTTAAAATTTCTGGAGAACATTAATTAGTTTATATAATGTTTATTTTAATATTTATAAAACCATTTATTTGATATTTCTCTTAATAAAACAATTACTACATCATTTTTGTATAATACTTTAATATACATATTATTTGCATATAAATTAAAAAAAATACTATGATGACTATAAATATAATACCTTTCATAATAATGTTTTTACTCAAATTTATCATCTTAAAATCACAACATTTAAATTGTTATATTTATTAAATTATGAAGGTGACATCTTTGACACCATTTAAAATAAAATAATACAAATGTCCTAATTAGTTTTATAAGGCTCCAAATAGTCCAAATATCGACCCCTGGATGACTAGGGTATTTATATAGTTGACCAATAATGTTTGGTCAAATTTTTGGTCCTTTTGATAGGTATTATTATTTTAATAAAAACTATATTATTGATTTTTTACTAAATAAATAATTACTACCTCATTAATGTATAATCTTTTAAGGTAATAAAATATTTATTAAAAATTACAAACCAATTACCATGATAGAGAAAAACATTTTATATTTCAAATTAGTATTTATAATAGAATTTATATTCTATATAACTATATATTAAAAATAATCAAATTATTAAAGATTGAATGAGACATTTCACTTTCCTTTAAATAAACTAAATAAAAGGTCTTAATCAAATACAAGTGGGTTCCATTAGATTCCATTTCGACCTAAGTATGATTTAGGATAAAATATAATCATCAAATTATATTATTATTAGTGTTTTGGTAATTTTATAAAAATATATTTACCATTAATTACCTGATTTACCTTTAACTATGGTAAATAGAATTTACCGTAGTTACTATTCATAATGAATAAAAATAAAAAGTAGATTATTAACATAATTTGGACATATAGAATACAAATATGGAATCCATTTTTCCAAATTCAAATCACAGAAGTTGCAGAAAATAATTTAAAATTAATCTTGTTGTTAAGAAATCAAATTTTAAAAGATAAAACATTGCAAAAGATTGAAATGATTTTACCTATGAATTCAATGTGAAATCCATTATAATGATATACATTATATTAAATGGTAAAAATATATTCTATTTAAACTTTAAAACCATTAAATATTATAATTTATCCATATAAATTATTATGATGAAAAAAGTTGTTTTTAATTAAAATATAGTGTGTTTTTATTGTTCATTAAAATATGAAAGTTAACAGAATAATATGAAAATTTTGTCAAAAGTAAATTTTTATATCCTGATACCAAAGAATAATTTTATTGTTACAAATTTAACTTATAAACACATGAAAAACTAGATTTAAAGTGGGTGCACCATCAAAAGGCAGCAAAACTGTATTTTTTGAAAAATACTCATTTTACTTGAAAAAATTATTTTGTTCACATACCATGTTCTATAAAATGTGTAAGAAGAATTATAATTTCATAAAATTAAAAATTTAGTTACTAATATTCATAACGGATAGTACATAATAATATTATAACAATATATCCTTGTTTAGTGAAAAACGGTATTTCGTACTCCACACTCTATTGAGGAAGGTCATGATAGCGTTTAATGCAAGACAAGTCAACGCTGCGTGTAGTGAAAGCTCCCTTTGGTGTTGTAGATAGCATAATAAAAACATATTTCATTTATACATTAAACAAAATCTATACTTAATTTTTTTTAGAATAATTTCAACAAAACAAACTTGAAATTGTGTATAACACGAGCCAAGAATAGGGTTGCGTATACTGAAAGCTAATACGGTGTTGCAAATAGTACATGCTAGTTTTGGTGTAGCATAAAACATAATAAGTTAATGAAATTAAAAGAATATTTTTCATAAAATATCCGGGTGTTACATTCTGACCCCTTTAAATGAATTTCACCCTCGAAATTCATCACGGTTATAAGTGGTTTTCTACATGAAAGTTTCTTTAATAGAAACCCACATCGTAAATAGGAATACCAAATAATAACATTAAAAACTAAAATATGAAACGTAACGGTTACCAAGATTAACTAATCGATGGGTTTCCACATAAGAGAACATAGTTGAAAATATGGATATGGAAGATAAATCGAACCATCTAGTTCTGATGGAGAGTGGTAGAGAACATGGCTATAAAAAATCCAATAAGCATAAAGCCATAAATTTGTGATGATCTAAGGAACTATCCGATTCATTAGATATGAGGGCAATAGAACAACATTTTTGGTTTTCAAGATCATTTCCCTAATGTTGAATAATTTTTGAATTAAAAAAATACTTACTTGATTTTGGTACAATATCACTTTGTTCGTGCCTTGAACAATTCCTGCTTCATCTCTTAAAGAAATGAAGTTGAATTTGTCTTCTGTGAAGTGATATCAGATCATGTGATAGAATGATAGGTCATTCCATCTATCTCAAACAAAAGGTTATCAATAGTTATATACATAAGTCCATTTATGGTGAGATTAATCATATACGGTTCTGAAAATGGACTTATACTTCATCTATCATACCTCCTAATAAAATAAAACTAGTTTATACTAACCATGTACTTCCTATAGGACAGTGGTAGGTGATAAAGTCCTGTCACACTTCTATTGTGGGTTCTATTCCCACAACCATGTCCGACACTATGGGTTGTCGCCCGTCCTTCAGGTTGTCTCTTTTTCTAAAACTACATTATTATAACATTCCAACAATAATATCAAAAAATTCTAGCCTTAAACAATACTATATTATGTCTAACTTAATTTATTCAAATATTTAGGATTATCCAAAATACTTCTGTCCAAGTTCATAGTATAAAGAAAACGATTACTTGAAAGGTCACATAACAATCACGTGAATACCATCATTTATCCACCATATAAGATATATCTTGTTTGTCACATTCCAAACATGTGAATACCTTAATCATGTATTCTCTTGAAAATGAATACCCATTTATCCTTAGTGAAAACATGAATGCTATCAAAAGTTAACTCTTTCCACAAACCAAAATCCCAAAATTTCTATATACTCAAACCATGATATCACATTGTCCTTATATCAGTCATGAGCTCATCAATACTATAAAACATCTCATTATCTCCTTATCCCTTCATTATTAGCATATCATCTACTTTCCAAAAATATATGAATAACATTTCATGGTTACCAATACCATTCAACATATACTTTCAAATACTTTAGTAAAAACAATAGTGTAATAATCCTTAGATGTGTCTTTATTCCAGAGTACAATTACCTATACATCATAACTCTTGATAAACATAAATCATTCCACTAACTTCATAAACCATTGACTAAACTTCATCAATTTTTTCATCTCACATATTATTTGTAATCTCTTAATCATCATCAATATAAATACTACCTATACAACCATGCTGATTCCCTTCATGAAATTTTCCCTCAGAGACTTGGTTTGCATAATTCCCGTACATTCCAAATTTAACACATTTAACCATTTTTTATGTCTTATCAATACGATTATCCTTGTCCATGGTGTTAACTGAACCTTTTCCTTTTCAATTATTGGCTTTGTTTCCTTATTTTCCACACCCAAAGCATCTTCCAGTTCTTTTGAAACATTATCCCTGATGCCTCTTCCCACATGATTTACATGAGTGAAATTGAACTTTCATTCTTCTATGATCATCATGAAACTCCATCTTCCTCTTATTATCTATGTCAGGAAACTTAAAAAAGTTGATATTATTGATCATATTATGAGATTTCTGATTAGGCATAATAACGATGTTTGGACTTCCAAATCTTGTTTCAGTTTGTTTCTCATTAAGAATATCATTCCATTTTCAATCATATAATCCATTATAGTGAATCTTCCTATTTCCAGCCATTTTCTAAAACCTAAAAAAATAGTTTTAGAGGAAAAAATCATGCTAGGAAAAAAACATAACAAAGGGAGATTACCTTAAATATATAATATCTTAGGTTTAATTCTATGATCATTATTGAAATTCTAGGACTATAACCTATATGTATACTTAACCTTAGAGACATCCCTAGACATACCTTAGAAATATCTCTAGGGATTTCACTAAAGTTTTCACATCCTAGTTTCCAAAGGTTAACTAAAACATTCCTCTGATACCAAATGTAGAGACCCAAACTTGACGTACATGGAAATTACATTACTTTTGCGGAATACATAATAAACAACAAAAACAGACCCAAAAGAACCATAATAGTTTAGTGTCTTTGGAAACTCAAAATATAATATTCTAATCGTGGTGAAATATCTTCAAAATCTCCCATAAAGATCATCCCCTTTTGTATTATTACCTAAAACCTTTCTTTAAATCCTGGGGAAAATAAAAAATATAAAGGGTGAGATAAAATTCTTAGTAATGGTATGTATGGAGAAAATAAAACAAATCATATACATTTGAACTAAAAACATGAACATAATGTTTAAACATCAAAATCTTGAGCAATGACATAAAACATGGAAGTACGTAAGGCATAGATCATAAAGAAACATTAATTATGATAAAATAGCATGGGAATAAAACATGTAATTGTGGAAACCATTAAGTACATCGTATGATTTCTATACTAGCAAAGGCGTTGCTGCCAAGACCATCTTAGTGGACAAGGTCCCTTTCTACATCGAGTTCACTCCTTGTTCCATTCCTATATCACTAAACTGGAATAACTAACCGTTCCATCAATGTATATATCATGAGATATAAATATTTACCCAATACATTGGAGGGAGATATAGGTCCCACACATCTCATAATGAAATCATTCTTACGTGTACCACAATATAAACACAAATCATTCATCAAAGCTCAAAGAATAAAATGGGTTTCATAAACATCATCCCATCATAACATAATCCATATAAAATAAATGGATATAATTTCATCATAAGATAAGTGAAACCATTTAAATAATAGAGACATTATACTTGAAACATACACATATGAAATATTATCATCTTTGATGGAAAATAATCTTCACAAAACACTTGAAATGAATTATTGAAGAAAATATCATTTCTTCTTCAAAATGACTTTATTTTCACCAAATACCATGAAATTTTAAAAGAAAGGTATTTTGTTAAAAATAATCATGAAATATTGTGCATTAAGATTCATTATGAAAAGGAGTTATGAAACCATAAAAATCCGTTCAAGTCGTATAAGTTAAAAAACATTCTTCTCATACTTTTCAAGAAAAGTCAAAAAGTACCTCGTATGGTAAAAAAAAGAAGGATTCCTTACATACCATTTAGTAAAAGTCAAAAATGGGTAAAAAGGACTTCAAATATACATGAAACCATTTTTATAAAATAGGGTCATGTATGATAAATATAACCCTAGTAAATACATACGAATAAACAATTTTGGATAAAATCGTTATTGGAAAAGTTATCCCTTAACTTATGTCCGATATACTTCGTATGTATCCGAACCTCATGTATAATGATTTAAATAATGTCATTGAATTATTATAGAATATTATTCATTATTATGATATCATATATGGTACAATTATGACTTTATATTACCCGTTATTTTATAAATTTCATGTTAGAGCAGCGTTTTTAGAAAAATCATTTCATTTATCGTACATGTTTTTATTTGTGGTTATTATTATTATTACTAATATCCTGATTTACATAATTCCATAATTTAAAACATTATTTGTATATAATATATATTTAGTATATAAATATGTATGATAGAACGATAAATGGAATGAAATACACCGTTCATGTAGACGGTAGGTCATAGGTACGCATGAACGCTATTTTCGTTTCTTTATTGAATTTAATGGAATTAAGTAAATGAAACATATATGTAAATAAATCCAGTAGCATTATTATGTAATATCTTTCATGATTATTAATTATATACATACTTTATAATCATACTTGAATGGTTAATCATGGAAAATGCATCTTATCGCGTTCGTGGAGATGATAGTTCGTACGTACACACGAGCGATTATATCATTCCCATAATTATTGAATAGAATTGGAATGGATGATATAATATATAAGAATTAGTAAGATGTTATATTAACCATATATAGTTAATATTTACACCATTATACACATCCAAGTAAGGTGGTGGTGGAAACACTAATTACACCACGGCGTGGAGACGATATTCCGTACGTATGCACGCACGGTGATTTCATTTTCCGTAGGATGGATAGAAGGTGAAATGGGCTTGTTTCATATTTAATATATTAGTATATTAGTGATACTTATTTTATTACTTTACATTGATTCAACTAAATAATAGGAAGTTGAAGAAGAAAGAAACTTGAAAGAATCGGTAGAAGAGATTACCTCTTCTTCGATGCACCTCTTTTAAGCTTCCTCTTAAGGGACTAGAGTTGGTCTTTTGAGAAGACCAAAACCCCCAGAATGTTTCTATGGAATTGGAGAAGATAAATGGTCAGGTTTTTTTTGAGATTGAAGACTCAAAGTTTTGTGAATAGGATAGGAAGGAGGAGTCCTTTTATAAGAGAGGACAGGGGCACCTTTGGAAACCTCAAAAATATTAATTTATAATAAATAAAACCCCACTTAAAAACCTTAAAAATGACTCATATTCGAATATGAGGTAAGATAGAGTTTTACGCTCATCAAACAATCAAATTTATACATTTTGGTTAATTATTTTAAACATTATCAATTTGATTTATCCTTATTTAATTTATTTAACCTTATTTGAGGTAATAATATTATAAATTTTAAACTATTATAAATAATTAATTATGTGTTGTGAATTATCCATAATTAGGTAATTTATGACATTTTAAACAATATAAATTTCAATTTATAATTTTTAAATATTTATGTGATTTTTAAACAATTTAATAATAAATTATTTTTATAAAATAACAATAGTGTTAATTTTGAAACTATTATTTTATTTGAATTTAAATAAAATCTACATAGAGGATATATTCGAACCAAAATGTTTAATAGATCCATAACATGTCATATTCTTTTGTAAAATTTGTGGAGAACATAAATTAGTTCATAAAATGTTTATTTTAATATTAATAAAACCATTTATTTGATATTTCTCTTAATAAAAGAATTACTAAATCATTTTTTTATAATTATTTAATATACATATTAGTTTCATAAAAATTAAAAATAAAATACTATAATGAAGATAAATATAATACCATTCATATTAATATTTTTACTCAAATTTATCATATTAAAATCAAAATATTTAAATTGTTATATTTATTAAATTATGAAGGTGACATCTTTGACATCATTTAAAATAAAATAATATAAATGTCTTAATTTATTTTATAAGGCTCCAAATAGTCCACAAATAGACCCCTGGATGACTAGGGTATAGATATACTCGAACAATAATTTTTGGTCAAGTTTCTGGTCCTTTTGATAGGTATTAATATTTTAATAAAAACTATATTATTAATTTTTCACTAAATAAATAATTTCTACATCATTAAAGTGTAATCTTTTAAGGTAATAAAATATTTCTTAAAAATTACAAGTAAATTTCCATGATAAAGAAAAAAAATTTAGATTTGAAATAAGTATTTATAATCGAATTTATATTCTGTATAACTATATATTAAAAATAATCAAATTATTAATGTTTGAATGATACATTTCACATTCCTTTAAATAAACTAAATAAAAGGTCTTAATCAAATACAAGTGGGTTCTATTAGATTATATTTTGAACCAAGTATGATTTAGGGTAAAATATAATCATCCAATTATATTAGGATTAGTGTTAGGGTAATTTTATAACATTATATTTACCCATAATTACGTGATATATCTTTAACTATGGTAAATAAAATTTACCGTAGTTACTATTCATAATGACTAAAAATAAAAGGTGGATTTTTAACATAATTTAGACCTACTGATTCCAAATATGGAATCCATTTTTATAAATTCAAATCACAGAAGTTTCAGAAATTAATTTAAAATTAATCCCATTGTAAAGAAAACGAGTTTTAAAAGTTAAAACATTGCAAAAGATTGAAATGATTTTACCTATGAATTCAATGTAAAATCAATGATAATGACATACATTATATTAGACGGTAAATATATATTATATTTATACTTTAAAACCATTCAATATTATAATTTAACCATATAAAGTATTACGATGACAAAAGTTGTTTTTAATTAAAATTTAGCGTGTTTTTACTATTCATTAAAATATGAAAGTTATCAGAATAATATGAAAAATCTGTCAAAAGTAAATTTTTATATCCTGATTCCAAATAAAAATTTTATTTCTTTAAATTGAACTTATAAACATGTCAAAAACTATATTTAAAGTGGGTGCACCATCAAAAGGCGGCAAAACTACATTTTTTTAAAAAATACTCATTTTGCCCGATTTGTTTTTCTCATACCATGTTCTATAAAATGTGTAAGATGAATTATTATGTCATAAAAGTAAAAATTTAGTTACTACTATTCATAAAATCTAGTAAATAATAATATTATAACAATATATCGTTGTTTAGTGAAACACGGTATTGCGTACTGCACACACTATCGAGAAAGGTCATGATTGCGTGTAATTCAAGCCAATTTAGGGCTGCGTGTAGTGAAAGATCCCTTTGGTGCTGCACATAACATAATAAAAATATATTTCATTTATACAATAAAAAAAATATATACTAAATTTTTCATAGAATAATTTCCATAAAACGAACTTGAAATTGTGTGTTACACGAGTCAAGAATAATGTTGTGTATACTGCAAGCTAATACGGTGTTGCATATTGTAGAAGCTAATTTGGGTGTAGCATATAACATAAAAAATCAATGGAATTAAAAGAAAATTTTTCAAAAAATCTCAGGGTGTTACAAAAACCCCAAGTATATGGTTTACTAAAAATTCAATCTATCAACTAGGAGGAAGAACAAGAAATTACTTGGAAAACATTTCTTCACATTACTCACAATGCTCATGTTTTCAAGAATTATGTTTTCCTTAGACACAATAATTTGATCCAGATACGCTTGATCATAGGTTAATAATATCCATTCTTGAGATATTGGTTCTAAATAATATTCATCATCTTCCTTTCACTTGTACAGAATCAGGGTTAGATTAGAAATATGGAGATTGATTTCCTTATAATGACAATATATGTTCTTTCTATAGAGGGAAATCCAATACACACCTTGAATTTCATCAAATTCAAATAAAGGAGGTATAAAATGGTTCCCCTGGAATTTGAACCCACAAATTTCAACAAGGGAGGAGTTATATACTTGGGATCCAATAATACCATCATTTGTTCTTTTTCACTAACAACTCAACTTCTATGATTTGTGGTGGTGTTTGAATAATTTTACTAAACATTCTTGATATAAAAGAAAGCATAGAACCATATTAAAATGGTACATTAACTATTCTTGAATGAATAACTATTATACCTATCACCACTTCATTATTGGGGTCCACCTCGGTGGTTATGACAGAAAAATATCTCCCTTGCTACGTTGGAGTTTTTTGGTTGTATCTGAAAAGGCTTGTCTTATGGAATTGGTTTCTAAACTGATTTAGTTCCTTATAGTTGAAGAGATGAACAATGTGTTGAGTGTTAACCCAAAATTCATTTCCTACATCGCATTAGTAGGTTTATCATGTTGGAAATCGTTATCTAGGTTTCCTTCCTTCTTACACCTAAATAATTTTCTTGTCCCCCTTAGGAAATTTATGGCATGCATATTTCCACGCCTTTGATAAGTTGAATGTTGGAATTTATTTGCAACGTTATATTTCTACATGAATTCTTCATAATTAAACTCCACTACCTACTTATTATCCACATGATACCCTTGATATTCACTGATCTCCATTTAGACTATGAGTTCGCATTGGACAATTTCATCATAGCTATGAAATTCATTGATCGCCAGGGTTTTTTAGACCAAGTAATATCCCATAAAAGAAGATTTCAACCTTGCATTCGGGTGTATTGAAAAGAAAATAAGTGTGTCATGAAAGTATTGGGATGTTTTCCTTATATGAAATGATAAATTTTTCTCCTTTGTTTATTTAGGTAAAGTAAATCCCTTTCTATTTTAAGTTGGGGAGTGAGAGGAAAATATTTATCAAAAAACATTTTCTAAAATTCATTCCACCCCATCACTTTGATCTTTTCCTCATGCTTTATATTATTGATCAATGTCCACCAATAATCATCTTTACCCTCCATATGATAAACATGCATTATAACCTTCTCTTATTCGTAACATTGAAGGATGGAGAAGATCTTCTCAATGGAGTTGATCCATTGTTCCACAATTAAGGGATCAGATGATCCATTGAATTTTAGAGGCCTTTGTTGCATAAATGAATCAATCGCATATTGTTCACTATTATGGGGATTAGGATTCTCCTCATGATCTAGGTATTTATTCAGACCCTCATTCAACTAAGATAGAATCCACATGATGTTTATGATTCCTTCTCCCACCATGTTGGGGATCTCGTTGGGGGTAGTCAGCACATTGCCCATCACATTTATTTTTTACTCGAATCCTCTTATTTTAGTTCATTGGATATAATAAATGAAAAAATATCGATGATTATTTATAAACTATTAAGCACAAAAATTATAATCCAATGGAATTGAATAAAAAAATTATAAATTATATTCATCTTATTAACATATGAATTTATAGGATTCAATATTTGTTATCTATGATCTATTTCGTAACATATATACTCATGGGAATTTTTAATCCCATAATAACTGTTCATAATGAGATTATGAATTTACCAAATCATATCACCTATGTGTGCCAAACCAGGTGCACAATAATGCTAATTGTTTTGTACCAAGTTAAATTAGGTCAGGCCTAACACACCTTGTCAGAGTTGTTACCCCTCTGTTCTTATGTGCTAGAACCCCGTCAAATTTTAGTATCCAGATAGGGATTTATTTTCTTGAAAAACCTCATACTCTATACTTCAAAAAGTTATAGGGATTTTTTCTTATACTTAGTCTTATCCATAAGTATTTCTCTATTTTTTTCTATTTCTAATCATAAAATAACTAAAATTTCCATTGATTCCAACTATAACAACTCTATTATTTAATGGACATTAATTCATGATTTATTACATAATATAACACTTAAAACAACCTTTAAGATATTCAATTCTACTATATTTGGAAAATAGGAACATCACATAAATATTTTTAAACAATAAAATCCTCAACTTTATTGAAAACATCCTAAACATGCTTTCACATAAAACTGCAGGGGATAGTGTGGGGATATACATAAGAAAGGGGTGATCTATAAAGATTAGTAAGGTAATAAAAATGTAATAACATGAATTAATTAATACATGTTCGGAATAGGTATATCAATGGGGGAATAAAAGGAGCGTGAATAATAAGTCATGATATAACATGATAATCATAACATGGGAAATGTGGAAACAATTGAAAACACTACATCATAAACATAGCTCAAGGATAACTATGAAGACAACATGATGGAGAAATTCCTATAAAATAATCAGGTTCACTCATTATCCCAATAATAAATCTCATGACACAGTAAATTTCTCAATGCATTGGAGCAGTATATAATTTGGGGTGCACACGTCTCTTTCATTTAATTATCATACTTAAGTGTGTCACATAGATCCTACAACATGGTTTCATTAATCTTAATATTTTATTCCAAAATTAATGAGTTTCAAAAATATACATGTAAGTACCAAGTCAAATAAGTGTATTTTTATAATGTTGAAAACCGTTGATAGTAATTTGAATGGTATTCACTACCCAATTATTTTGGTATAGAAAATCACAGTGAAATTTTTGTAGGATAATGACATCACATAAAAATTCATAAAATGGTTTGATGAGAGAAAAAGTGGTCTCTCATAATTTGGAAATAAAATATGAATTAATAGGTTCATGAAACAGAATATCCTAATATAATTAATTCTAAATAAAAGTCATAAGATAATAAACGAATCTTGAATAAAGAAGTGAAGGTGAGGATCCCTTACTTGAGTGTGTAACGCCAAATTATTGAGAGGGGATACTTTATAGATTGGGGGAACCTTGGGAGGACTCTAGGTAGGTCATGTATGTGTATGTAAATGATCCAAAAAAATTACTCAATATAAATGGGATCTTAGGAGGCTTTATATAGGAAACAATTTGGTAATTCTTTAACATTTATCAGACTTATGTTTTGGACTCTATATAATAAAATAACCAAAACCACAAACCTTCCCATGGTTTTTTGACATTGTTTTTTTGAAAAATGGAATTTTTTTCATTATTTAATATTTCCATGAGACTAAATAAATAAAATAATTCCCTTGATTATGTGGAGGTGATTCATACTCTTAAATAAATTATTTTAAAACATAAAAATATCTTAATAGTGTTGAAATATTCGTAATGGATTTATAAAACGAATATAATAAACATACAATTTTATTATTTTAAATAGAAAACATATATTAGGTCATGTATACATTTTATTTTATTTATTACATCACTTTTGGGTCATTATGATGTCATAATACACAATGTATATTTATGTGGTATTTAATTTTTAAATAAAAATCAGATTTCAAAATAATTATGAAAAATTCACCATTGGATAATTTTGATGATTTGATTCCAAAATAATATTTATTTTATCTAAATAATTTTCTAAATATTTTAATTTTCAATTTTAAAATAATATAGATATTTATTTTTAAATGATGGGTTCTTTTGACAACAATAGTTTTTAAACCCTTATAAAAATTACATTTGACATCATAAAAAATTATATGATCATTTTTATTTAATAAAAATTTAATAATAATATTTTATTAAAAAAATATTTATTTAAAAAACCAATTAATTCATCAAAATGAATTCCTTAATTTATTTTAAATATTACACAATGTACTATTTGTTTTTATTGTATCAAAATAAAAATCATATATGAAGTAAAATTAATAGGATGAAAATAATTTAATTACTTTATATAAAATAATGTACATATTCATATTGGTAGGGTCTTGATACATATCCCATTGAAACCCCATAAAACATCATATGGGTAAGGTGTGTGACCGTGAGACTTCCATGGGGTGGTTTTATGTACATGGTTTCGGTCGTGATATTTATGAGCTTGAACTTATACCACAAATGGCTTCACTCATACTTAAGTTTTTGGATCTCAGCTTGGTGTTGGATAATGTAAAATCAAAGAGATGCTATCTCCCTTGGATGATCTGGTAAATGGAATTCACAGGTTAAGATCCTACTAGTTGAGGTCATCACTTCCTTTTATGTGTCAATTAGACTTCTTAAAACTATATATATCTACTTATCATGTGACCGGAATTAAAAAAACTATATTATCGATGACAATGATACATAATAGTATTTTCAATACAATTGGATATAAGAAAACAAAATAAGTGCAACTATTTTCCATAACCCTATTACTAAAAAAGATTTAATTAAAATAAAGGAAATTTTATTTGTAAATGTTTAGGTCATTACACTTGGTTCCCAATGCTGAAAAGAAAGAAGAATGGAGGATTTCCAACAAGTGGTGACATGGTAGAGGATGTATCAATACTCATTCGAATGGGGATTTCAATCAGTATGCATGGGTGGGTCTATGTATATAAACATTGATATAATCATAATTTGAATTAAATAAACTGTTTCTTCATTCAAAATTAAAAACTCACCTTTGGTTATATTGCTCTGGAAATAAATTTTATATTATTTTGTGAAAATTATAAAAACTACATTATATTATTTTGATATTTCTCCATTCGATTTTATAAAAATGATATATTTCATGATTCTGGCCATAGAGGAACATAGTAAAAGTCTCTGGGAGTGACCTGTTAGGTTGTTATACTCACCATTTCATATGCACCCAGGTGCATATGTAGACATTGTTTTCAATGATATAGTAAATGGATAGGTATCATAATTCATTAGTGTAGAACCTTGACAGTTAATTTCGTAGTCAATTGAGATGTAGCTTGGAGTTATTTTCATTTTTCTTTGGATTAGTACTAGATATTATTATTATTTTAGAGTTTTAGTTTATTTTTTACATTGTTCTATTTTTACTCTGATATTGGTCTTTGATATTTTGGTTATTATTGGGTTTATTATTATTATTACTGTTGGGTTTCATTGAATGCATCATTTAGTGATATTTATCTATTTTTTATTCCATATTTTATCTTTTGATAGTTTTGTGTGTGTTAAATAGATTAAATCATTCCCCTCTTGTTATTTTGTGTTTAAATACCTAGCATTTACTTCTATCCTTTAGTTTTTGGGGAATTTCATCTAAGGTTAGTTAAACCTCTAACCTAGTCCAGGCCAATTGGATGGGTGAGGATGTTATAAATGGTATTAGTTTGTCCGATCATTCAAGTTGGGATAGAATCAAGAAGATAGTGATATGCCGAGAATCTAAATATATATCATAAAAATATGTAGCTAAATATTTTTTTTGAACTTATAGTTACTAGGGTTTTCCAAGTACAAAAAATGCTATTAATAACTTCTAGGAGTGACATTAACTCGTCATCATGGCTTTAGTTAGGGATTATTATGTATCATTCATGAGTAAATAGAATTCCCACAATGATTCATTATATAAATAGTTATTGTATTTTGATATTTTGATATTGTGATTATTTTGATGATATATATAAAATATAACCATAATGAGATGAAAAATTAAAGGACTAAATTTTGGACCTCTACAATGTTTTGTAGAACAAAAATGTTGCTACTAAGGAGAAAAATAAACCAGTGACATAGAGTAGTCAAGAACGAGGTCACACTCAATCCACAAGTAAACCATGATTTGATTCAAAGTAATGTTTATGACATCTCGGTTGTTGATATGGGTCCGTGGAATGAGGATCCATATTACGTTAATCACTACAAATAATTTCTAAATAAGAACCTACTGATGTTTCACATTGATTATGGACCTAATAAAGAAGATGTGTGTCTAAGAAGGATGACTACAATTTTTAAATTCTCGGGGACTCCAGAAAAAATGAAGTTCAAGATAGCAATATCTATGATTTAGGATTTAGCACTAGAATGATGAAATATATTCATTCAATTTAAGTTGGAACAAGATCTTACTTGGAAATTATTTCTAAATATGTTCAATAAAAACCTCTTCCCTAAAACCTTAAAAATAGAAATGATGATAGAATTATTTTAACTAAAACAACGAAACATGTTAGAGAATGGATATGCTACTAAAATTAGTCATTATTCTCTTTCCACTAGAGGCAGTTTCTAGGGAGAGACTGAACAGATGGGTATTTAAAGAGATTCATTGGCACAATGTTTTCTTAAATTAAGTAATGTTATGTATTATTAACTATACCAAAATGTTGGATAAGGCATTGGTTCAAGAGAGAAATATTGAAGGAAATATGTGTGGAGGGGACACCTTTGTCTATTCGAGTACTTGTTGTAATTTCATCATGGGAAAAAAATAAAAGAAGGATTTAATACTTTGGTAGAAAGGTAATAGAAAATTAATCCACTGGTGTAGTCTCTTATCCATCCCATCATAGCAATGAACCAGTCTATTTCTAGTGTGGATCACCTTTTTTGAAAAAGAATTAATGCACTACACCATTAAATAATTTCCACCAAAATAGTAAGAAAGGGAATCTGAAGAATTATTTTCATAAATAGCTGAAATAAGAAGGTGTTGTTATCTTGACCTATACATAGGTTTTGTATGCTGAGATAGAAAAATCTGATAAGACTAGTTCTAATTCAATGATCCATGTGAACCAGGATACCTCTAGGAACACCTTGGTTATCTCATTGACACACTCGTAGGGTGGTAATACCTATAATATGAAAATTAATTATTAACATTATGTAGTAGAGAGGTATATAATAACTAACAAACCAGAACCTCCATGGTGAGAGGTATCATCTTTATGAACTCGACTCTTATTCATTCCTTTTTTGATACCGGTGAATCACGTTATTTTCTCTCTTCTTGTGTGTTTAAATATTTTGAATTTCATTTCGAAATGATTCCTCGCACCCTAAGTACCAATACACCTCTATGATGGAGGGGTATAAAGGATTTAAGATCTTATAATTTTTCATTACCATTGATTTCGTAAAATTTCTCTTGGAGTTTACTATCCTAGAGATGGATTCTTTGGATATGATCTTTAGAATGGACTAGTTGGTGGAACTTGAAGCCCAAATTGATTGTTATGCTCAAAGAGTGTCATTGTCATCCCCATATAGAACTCCTCACGTGTTCAATTTCAATTGGGATATAAATGATTATAGAGTGGGAACTTTAGTCTCAGTGGACAGAAACATCTCTTGTTAGTTAGTAGTAATGAACCTAAGTGCTATAGATGAAACTGAAAATAGGTCTCTTCTTAACATAGTTTATTGATACTCAAATGTAATTTCAAACAATGTATCTAGGTGACCATGCAAATAAGAAATTATGTTCTCTATAAATCTAATATTGGGAACGATCCATATTTCACTCTTGTGATACCAAATGGATCCAACAGAGTTGTGGGAACAAAAAGTATAACTAGAATAATTAGAGAGTAAAGGCTTCATAAGACCTTGTCCATCACATTGGGCTACACCAGTTTTATTTATAAAAAAGTTAGACGGTTATCCCTGATTTTGTCACGATTATAATATACTAAATTGGGTTAGAATTAAAAATATATAAACTCAAACAAGAATCAATGATATATTTGATCAATTAAATGGAGCCAGGTTGTTCTGTAAGATTGATCTCCTATTAGGATATCATCATCATAGAGTCAAAAAAGTGGATATATCAAATAGAATATTCCAGATTTAATATGACCATTATGAAAATGTCATCATACTATTTGGTCTGACGAATGCATCTAAAACCTTTTTGGATTTTATGAACTGTATATTACACATGTACCTTGATTTTTTATTAATATCCCAGTTTACTATCAAAGTCCGAATGGCCATGAGGATCACTTTAAAATTGTATTGAGCACATTGTCTGGTCACCGATTGTATGTCAAATTTTATAACTTGATTTATGGATACAATAAGTCTTTTTCCCTTAGTAACGTCATTTATAAAGGGGTAATATCATTTTACCATAGCAAGATTAAGTAATTATCTATTCGTAGTCACCAAAGAATGTCATAGAGACACATATATTTCTAGAAATAGTTGGATATTATTGTCGGTTTATTAAGATTTCTTAAGGATTTTTCTCTTATGACTGCAATGATGAGAAAGGGTGTTCCATTCACAATGAATGATTACTTTCAGAAATTATTTCTAGATATTAAATGTTTTATTTCCTTTGAATCGATCCAAATATTTCAAGAACCGTGTCAGACTTATGTAGTGTATTTTGAGGCATCCAAATCTATTTTGGGTTGTGTTCTCATGCTAGAAGATCAGTCTGCGGCCTATGGTTCTTGATATTTGTGATCCCATGAGAACAATTACCCTACACATGACTTATAATTAGCTATATTTATCCATTTATTAAATATCTAGTGTTGCTACATTTTTACATAAAATTTCATAGTCATCACTATTCAGAATTTTTTTAAATATATATTTTTTCAACAAGACATGAACATGATGAAATGAATATAGATGGAATATATCTACATGTTAGAATTTAACATAGTATAAACACATAAGATATTTAATTCTCTGTTATATGTGTTGAGTCATAAATAATATGGTGAAGTGGTCAACGTACCTTATGATCAATGATAGCTGATGATTTTTATTGTTGAGATACATCTACATTATCTAGATCTACATTAGAATGTTATTATATTTCTAGTTAATATTCTTCCTGACCAGATGAATTATTTCAAAGACACTCAAATATCATATCATGATTACATCACCATTAGATCAATCCTAAATGGGGGGGGGGACTTATGACTTATACACATAGGATTCCAACCCTTTATTACACTTTCATAACTAAATTGTGGTCCCTTGGTCTTGTCAATACTAGTTTCTTTCAGCATGTCACCATTTGAAATAGGCTATTTTTCCAGTTATTTAAAGAATGTACAAGGTGATGATTGATAATTTCTAGTGGTAAAGGATGAAACACAAGAATAAATCTTATGTTATGAAAAGTATAACTTGTTTATAGGTAATTAAAAAGAATCAATGACTATATATTATATTTTGGTCCATTCTTATAACTATATGGTAGTGGAAATAAATTTACATAGACTTTTTCATATGACTACCAATCATGTTCGGTCATTGATTCATGTGTAAAATATAATTATTTAAAACTTACTAACTACTAATAAAGTGGTAATTAAGAGTATTTAATCTACAAGTAAAACGAGAATAAATTTGCAACCTAAAAATAACAATAAACACAAGGAGAACAGAACATAGGAAGTCCTAAAGTGTTGTTGGAATTAAAATCAAAGATATGAGAGAGATATTGGTAGTTGATGAAATAAGGGGAATCAGGCTATACATAGTTGATTAAAAATTATTTTCTATTATAAAAATGACTAGTCAACCAAATTTGGTGAAGAAATTTGATCATTGAAAGAAAAGAGCGACATCAGAATTTTCTGATTTTTGGTACTTTGGATGAGGCTTAGAAGTGAAAAGTGTCACTATCATCACCTTTAATTACTAAAAATAGCATAGAAAAGATATTAAACATGAACAAAATTATGTTCATTGTATGAAAATTGAAATGACATAATTATGAATTTGAATCAATTTGATAAAAATTTGAATATTTATTTCAATTCTAAACCCCTGTAAAAATTACGTATGTTTGATTTCCAAAAAATAAATAAAAATATAATAAATAAAATACATCTCTAAATAGATGTTTTAGAAAAGGAGAACTAGAAAAGAATTATCTTTTTCTAGGTAACTTTCTTCATCAATACCCATCACATTCAATTCATGAGTAAAGAGTGTTCTTTTGTATCCTCTAAGTCTCTACTTCCAAAAATTTTTCTCCATATATCCACTCGCGTCTCTAACCTTTTTGAGTTTTTCTTTTTTCACCTCATTCTTCATGAATAAGTTCCCCTAAAAACAATGTTTTCAAACATTCTTTCAGAACTAAATTTTCAATGTAGAAGCATCTGAATCGTCTTTAAACTCCTAAAACATTAATCATCACGTGAACAAAATGTTACTCTATAACTAAAAACCCATGCACAACTCTCATCATGATTCAAAATTCATGATTTAGTTTTCTAAAAATATTTCACATGACTTACAATCAAATTTCTACCATCGAAAAAAATACAAACTCACACTAGCGCCGATTCTATTCAATTAGGCATCACTCAACTAAAAGATAGGCTAGAAATGGAAAATCAAAAGACACTTTTAGTAACAACACTTCATCAATAAAACAAAACCATGACATAATTTCATCAAGAAGTATTCATGTAGGCTATAAAAATATTGATTAGATACATTGTTGGAAACTCGAGTCACCACATCTATGACCTGAATGCACATTAAAATAATGAATACTAATTTATTCTCCACTTATTTTCCAACAATAAACAACTAGTGACCTTAAACTCATCGAATATACTTATCTTAAATACCTTTAAATGATAGTGATGACTCGACCTGGTTTGACTACTAAACATATAATATTAGGTGGAAAAGGTTTCAACTTCATGATTCGGTGTCTCAACATCCCACTCTTCAGTTTTGGTTTATAAACATTGAAATTGATCATACTCATTAAAACTCCATCTTCGATGTTCACATAAACTCAAGTTAAATGAATATTTCTTCAGACTCACATGGTATATTTCAATTTCATCTGATATTCCGCTAGACGTAGATCAAATTCAACTCCCTTTCTGCCCCAGCTTTTTCTTCATGCTAAATATTTTCACGTTCATAAGGTTTTAAATTGGAAATAATATATCAAAAAATTCATTTGGTTTTCTTCCTAAATCTCAGAAGAGCTACCAATCCTAGATCATGTATTTTAATACACTTCATTGGTTATATGGATGGAATTTCAAAACATGAAGTGATAGTTTGGCTACGTAAATCATCTAAAATTGGATATGTGATCACTGATTTGGCTATATTAATTATTCTCATAATTGGTTATATGAAGACATGGAAATAATTCAGCTACATACAAAGAAATTTAAAAAAGGGTACATGATGCGGAATGTAAAAATCATACATAGAAATTTGGATACATATCTGAAATGTGAAATTACATTGTGTAGTCATCATTCTAATTTCCAAAAAAATGTATTGAAATAAAAAAAATATTAAATTAAATTAATAAATAATCTATCAGAAATAAATTAGAATTCCATTTTTGAAATAATTAAAAACATAACTTAAACACATCAGTAAAAAATCATACTCCATATCTTGTGAAAAAATAAAAATTAAAAAATTAAAAACAACCAACTAAAAATAATTACTAATTAATTAGTTAACTAAATGAAAAAGTGATCAAAATTTTCAATGAATTAAATTATAAATAAATGTTAAAAATTATTAATTTATTTAAATAAATAATATTTAAAGTTAAACATCAATTAATTAATTAAAACATTAATACCAAAAACAAAAAGGGTTAACTCAATGCACAAAACACAAAAATTAAAAATAATCAAAGTACCTAAAAATTAGTACTGCAAAATATTTTCAAAATGAAATTAATAAATAATTTAATGAATGAGAAATTGAAGGATTAAACAATAAAATAAAAATTATTAATAAAAATTTCATTAATATGCTAAATCTATAATAAATTTACATTAAAGACAAAATCAACCAAATTAATGTCAATTCAAGAATTAAACTCACAATTTAATAAAAAAAAGTAATGTTGTAAATATATCAATTAAGGACAACATCAAATTCTACAACACTTAAGACATTTCTTATCATTATGAAGTATTTATTTACATTCAATGGTAGAAAAAAATCTCAAAATAAAAAATCTGAAATTCCATTAATATTTGATTTTGAAAAAAACCCTCACAGATTATCTCAAGTAGTAAAATATGAATACCCTTAGAAATTAAATTTATTCAGTGAAAAATTAGTTACTATTTTTCAAAAATGATATAAATTAAAATTTTAAAATTAAATATAAAAAACATCAATTTTCATCCAAGGGGAAAAACAAACATATATTTACCTCAAGGTGAATAGACTCACATAATTTAAAAATACATAATAAATAGACTTATAATTGGATGAGGAAAAGTCAAATTTTATTAGTTGATTAAATAACTCATCCGAAATATTAATAAATAAAGAATAAAAAGAATAAAATAATATGTTCAACCAATATCAGGATCTTCATGACATTATCCATTTGGATGCATATATTTTGAGCAAAATTCAAAAAAATGTTCAATTTCAATGATTATAGTATGAATTTATCCCAATATTTAATGAAAACCATTTTTCCAAGAGGTATATAAACAAAAATTTCCCAAATAAATCCAAGAGTTATTAAATATTATCCTATATAAAGTTGCATCACAACCCTCCAATTTGAGAAAGCTTTTCACCAAATGAAAATTCATAATTGATTCTTAAAAATATAAAATTTCAAAAATAATGTTTTTACATGATCACAATGGAACATAGTTACACACATTAAATTAAACCCTCTCCCCAAAACTAAAAACTAAACAATCTCCATATTTTTGAACCTCAAGATAAATGAAAACAGTTAGGCATGTTATTTCAAAACATATTTTCAAATCACTAGTTCAATGACATGTTAAATTGTTAAAATTAAATTCAAATAGGATTTTACAAAAATTAAAAAACTTTTCCAGAATAGATATTAAATTTTACATTCATTTTCCATTACGAACGGAAATTTGATTTTTAAAATTAGATCAAACAATTAGCATGTTAAACTATGACTTACAAAACAAGAAATACTATATATGGTGATAAAAAAGGAAATAGAATTGGTTAAAAATAATATTCAAGTAAAAATATTCAACCAATTATAACACCCATTAAGTTAAAGTGGGGTGAATTTAAACCAAATTAATAAGGGGTGTCATCCACCCAGACGTAAATTTCATACATGATCAAATTTAACAAACAATTATAATAAAAATTAATGTTTGAGGGAAACATGTAATTATTTTAAAAAATATATTTTCATGAATAATGAAAGAGATAACTCTAATAAAATTTGTAACTGAAATTCCTTAATGAATAGCCTCGTAATCACCCACTTAATGTTTTAATCTCAATCTAGACTCTCCATTAAAATACATTCAAATAAAATTAATAAGAAACATTAAATCCATATACACATAAAATAATAAAGATGGGAATGGTAAGATTGAGTGTGAGTGATAGTGAAAATTAAAAACCCAAGGAAAAGACTTACCATCACTGATTTTAAGATAAAATGGTGGAGAGGTTCAAGTTATGATTCACAAAACAAAATGATGAGCTATTTTAACAAATTAAAAAAATAAACCAAAAAATAAAAGTTTTATTCAGTTGTGGGTTTATTCCTATGAAACAATATATTTATAGTCTATAGTTATACATCCTTTACAACTAACCATAGTCACTAGTAGGATATGGTTTCCTATGTAGGAACTACAACATGTGTTTGAACTATATATTTTTAAGTGGGAATTGGTTTATGTGGAGTTTCATACCTATATAAAAACATTTAAAACCCTTTTAATCTAAAATGAACCATTGGAAACACCCCCTTTGAAAGCTGAATATCTTGATGTCCAGTTTTGGAAAAAATAATTAATTGATAAATTTAACATTTTCATGAAGATGTATCAAGGTAAGATATGTTCTCATGGGTGTAACAGAAACATCAAATCTCTAATCTACATCTACAACAACCATGTTTTTTAAAAAAAGGATGTAAAGACTATGTTTTGGAAATAATAATTAGGGAGTGGATGTTAAATAATACTTAAAGTAATTTTGAAACCATAGACACACAAAAATAACTATTATTCTAATTTATTCTCAGCTTTAGCATGGATTTCATCACCAAAAATAGTTGAGGTAAGAAATAAAATATCTAGAAGGTTAGACCTATACTCTATATTAAACATTCAACATTAGTTATTCTCAAGTTTTGATATTATTCCAAATATCCCTCAGTTGTAATATTACAACCAACAACCACTACATATGAAAAATAATCTCAACTAAGTTGAGAATTTTTATTTTCAATCATAATTTTCAGATAAGTTCCAAAATCTCATCCCCTAAGAAAAACACAATGAATTTTGGATTTTCCATGCCAACCATAGGGAAAGGGAACTCCATTTTAGTCCTATTTATAATAAAATAAGAGAAATATAGATTAATGTCACTGCTCCCAAATTAATGAACATTTAAATCCCATTTATTATTTAATTCTATGAGCAGTTCATCCTCAATGAGTGTCTCGAAGCATAAATGTGATTCACGTGTTTTCAATTCAAATTCCACTCCCTCCAAATATTCATAAAAACTAATTCAAAATCTATTGGGTTTCCATTTCAAAACAAGGGAGGTCACATTTAAGATCAGTTTAAAAAATAGATTAATTTATTTCTAGTTTATTGTTCTCTTCAAAATATATCCGCATCTTACTTTTCAATGTCTACTTCCTATTATTTTAGGAAAACTTGTTAAAATATTTTTAGAGTTTAAAAACTCATATCCATGATTTTCCTCAACTGGAGCATCCATTTCTTCAATTTTTTTGAATTGAATAGGTTTACGTAAAAAAATAAAAAAGGGATATTTTTATTCCTCTTAAAAATATCTTTAAAGTGTTGTAATTTTTTCTCAGGAATTTCATTATAGTCATATTTATTTTTCAACTTAATATTATCATTTTCACGCGTGTAAAAATGTTGGTTTTCTTCAAGTTGATGGTGTTTTTGTGGCCGATCATTGACACGCTAAATAGAAATGTGATAATAATAGTTAGAATAAACACAATAATTATAATACAATTGACACCAACCCCCAACCTAACAAATATTCAACAAAACATATTTATTAATCCCTAGTTAAAACATTTAGAAACAAAAAAATATGACGAAAAAATAGTGAAAATAAGGATAAACACACACTAATAAGAAGTATAAACTGAAATTTTAGCAAATATGGTGAGAAAAATAGAAACTTATTTTCTTGAATGTTAATTATTTTGTTTTGTTTTTTGTTATTTTTTATTTTAGATAAAAAAAATTTCTCTAAAAATGACACCAAAATTTGATCATGTTTTTCCTTGGTGCACAATTTAAATTTAACTATTAAAAACATACTGACTACTCGTAAAGCGGTAAGTAAAAGTATTGAATCCAAAATGAAGATAAGAATTAATGTGAGGCTATAGAAAAACAAAAATGATGAAATAGAAGAATAAATAGTGGAGTAATGATGTGTCATTGGAAGTGAAATAAGGGAGATGAGAGTGAGACTATTAGTAGCTGAAATAAGGAAAATCAGACTATCCAAATTTGACTAAAAATGATTTTCTCTACTAAATTTGAGTAAAAATGGGTGTTCCAGTGACTATGAAGAATGTGTGTTGATATACCTAACTATAATTGATGTTTTCTCCATAGTATAATGAACACTCCCAAAAATGTTTGGTAATACAAATTTCATGATGAAATATGTTATTTGATGGGAATGGGAGACATCATCCTTTTTCAAATTTTAGCACTTCTAATAATTCTCAAACATGAAATGGTTTGATATTTTCAATAGTCTATTCTTAAAATAATGGACAAAAAATTCTTTAACCAGAATGAATTGAAGTTCATTGTATGAAAGTTTCACTGACACAATTATGAAACTGTATACAAAAGATAGAAAATTATAAATTCATTTCAATATGAAACCCCTATAGAAATTAGGTACGTAATTTCACAATAAAAAAATCAATAAATTAAATCTCTAAATATAATTTATTGAAAATATAAAGGGAAGATAATCTTCTATGTCTGGGTTTTTATCTTTCTTGGTCTTCATCTCCATTTATTACTATATCGAGAGTGTTCCCACGTAGGCTCTAGCTCTTCGCTTCCGCAAACCCCATTCACAAAATACACTCTTATCCTATACCTATGGGAATATTTTTTATATCCCCTCATTCTAAGAGAATAAATGCCACTAAAAATAGATATCTCAATTATTCATTCAGATCTAAATTTTACTCGGGGAAAACATGTGACTTGTCTTTCAACTCCTAAAAGTTTTATCATCAAATGATAGAAATTTTACTTTAAAACTGAAGAAATCATGCACAACATTCATCGTTCTTTTTATTTCAGGTTGAATTTTTTCAAAAATCACCCTCTTGAAATACACACATATTTCAACCTTTAAATAATAATAAAAACTCACATCATGGTCGATTATATTACAATGTGAATTACTCAACCAAACATTGGTATATATATGGAAAAGTGGTATAATCCTTATACAATTTCACTTCATCAATAAAATTGAAACTCAAACAAATTTCATGCAGAAACATTCATGTTGGCTATAATAATCTTAATTAAAAGATTCATTGGCAACCGGAGTCACCACATTTGTGACCTAAAATTTTTAAAACAAGTAACACTCATAGATTTACAACTTGTTTTGAAGAAAAACCAGTTACCTTATTCAACTCAGTGATGAATCTCCCTCTAAATCCCTTAAAACAGTAGAGATGACATGACCTAGTTTGAAAACTAACCATCCAATCTCTAGATGAAATTGTTTCATCTTCATGTTTTGGAATCTCAACCTCCCTTGCTTTAGTTTAACTCTATAAAATTCAAAATTTAATCATATTTATTTAAACACCAAAATTGGTGGTGCAATCTCAGTTTAACATTAACTCTTCTTCGATAAAAATTTATTGAGGATTAGAAAATATATTCCTTATTTGTTCAGTATTCCTTTCGAAATGAATCAACGTCAATCCACTATCATCCCCAATTGTTTCTTTAAGCTAAATTTCGACATGCTCAGAAGGTTTTCAATTAGAAATATTCTATCAAAATATTTTATTGGTTGCCTTCCTCAAGCTTTGAAAAGCTACCCATCCCAAATCTCATATTCGATTACATGTCTTCGGTTTGATGACTACAAACATTATGTGATAGTTTTGATATTTAAATCATCTACAATTGGATATGTTTGTATTTATTCAACTACGTGATTTATGATCATAAATGACTATGTGAAGCCCTGAAAAGAATTAATCTTCTTGGGAAGCAATTAAAATTAGGTTATGTAGAGGAGGATGGTAAAATATACTTAGAAATTTGGCTACCTAAAATGTTCAAATTCCCTTACAAAGACATTTTTCAAATTTCCAAAGAAAATACTATAACAACGAAAAACATTATAAATTAATTGAATTAATAAACCATCAAAGATAAAGTAAAATTGTATTTTTAAATAATTAAAAAACATAATTTAATCATTTTTATAAAATAAATTTAAAATAAATATTTTTTAAATCAATAATAGATTATAAATTAAATTCAGTTTACTTAAAATAATTACAAATTAATTAATTAACTAAATAAAGATTTAATAAAAATTATCAAATAATTAAATTATCAAAAAAATTCATAATAAATAAATTATTAAAATAAATAAGATTAATATTTACTCATTAATTAAATATTTAATATATTAATACTAAAAAAATGGAAAACTTGATGCGTATAACACAAAATGTATAAAAAATAAATGTATATAAAAAATAATACTCTAAAGAATTAATATATAATTAAAGTAATTAAAAATTGAATGTTTAAACTACAGATTAACCATTATTATTATTATTATTAATTTAATTAATTTACTAAAACTAATATAAATTAACCCTAAAGACATAATTAACCAAACTAATGTCAAATCAAGTATTAAAAGCACAATTTAACATAAAATATTGATGTGAAAAATAAGCATAAATTAAATGTAAAATCATCTAGAAAGGATGTTTTATAATAATGATTTTATCTGGATGATTGTATATCAACTTACTATATTTCCCAAATTTATCTAAATGAAATGGTCTAATATAGTGGAGGATTTAGAAAAGATATATATTTGATAAGTTTTCAAGTAACATGGAGTTCTAGTTTTAATCATCTCTAACAGGGATCCTCGATTCACTTCTTGATTCTTATGATCATTACAATAGGCTCACATAACTCAATTGATCACAATAATGGTATATCATCCTCAGATGAATGGGTAGTCATAATGTACAATTTATACATCAAAAGATATGCTCATATCCTATGTCGTGGACTTTGGTGGCTCATGGGAGGATCATATTCCATTATTAGAATTATAATATAATAATATTTACCAATTGCATATACATGTAGAGTCATTCAATGCATTATATATCCATTCTTATCATTATCCACAATGTTGGGTTTAAATATGGGAATCATCAATGATTAGACCTATCATTGTCCATGAAACTACAAAAAATATCTTGATGATCTGAAAGCAGATGTACATTGTTTAGAGCTGGTAGAAATCTTATAAGAATCACTAATATTGACCATTATCATTCAGTGTGAGTGACCACATCCTCTTGAAAATTTCCTTGAGTCATGGTCATTAATTTTTGGGGAAGAAAAGGATTGGACCCCATGGGCTTTTAAAACATTTGATATTTTTGAAAAGATTAGCAATATTGCATTTTGAAAATCCCAAATGCCAATATAAAATGTTGGTCATAATTTATTTCACATATTTCAATTGAATAAGTATCACCTGTATCCCAATAATGTGATCGGTTGGGACCATGTTACTCTTGAGTGGGATATATTTTTTTTATCAATGTACCTTTTTATATTATGGATAAACAAGAGAAGACCCTATACAAGAAAATTTATACCATTATTATACATTTTATCTGTGAATGGTCAGATCCATGTGGAAACATGGAAAATATATATGTTTATGTTGGAGTTGTGGCCTGATAATTTCAATATCTCCAAATACATATAGATTCATGAGTATGGAAAGCCCAATGGTGGAGAGAATGTAATAAATCTAGTTTGAGGTACGCCATTGATTTATAATTCTTTTTTATTGTTTGGAGTGGTTGGGATAGATTACTAGAGGAGTTGAAAGGGATAAAGAGAACGTAATATGGAATATGTCTATATGAACAACTCACAACATAAATGGTTATTAATGAAATGAATGGGTTTCTGGGAATAATCAGTTCATTTTATGAAATTCATTCACAACATAAAATGGTTTACTAAATGTTAATATGAGGTGATGTATATTTCAATATATGTTTCATGTTGATCTTTCATGATTGAAACTTAAATTCACATCATGTGTTGGTTCATCTCCAACATGTATATTTAATTCTAATGCCCTGTGATTCCCATATGTCTTTCCATTTTCTCTCAAACTCCAAACCTTCCATAAATGCTTTTGGGGGATCTCTTCAACGTAGAGGATGGATTGGTTTGATCATCTATAATTTATATTTGGTAATTAAATACGAATTGAAGTATGATCCTTGATCTATGAATTCATAGGAGTTTTGTTCCACCAAATGTATCTTAGGTAGGTGGTTTTTATCTCTTTCCACTTTTATTGGAATGTTAAGGTTCTTTTATTTCTTAGTTAAATATTTAATTTTTAATGGATTTACCTTGTTAAAAATATATTGTATTTCCATCCAACTAGTTTTATTTTAAAACTGGGTTGTGGGTGTTTCCCACAAGATGTTCATTAAATTGAAAAAAGGGTTTTACCAAAATAAATTTGGTTTTGACACATGTTCTGGAATAACTATGTTCTTGGTGACGAATTTAAAAGAACATAGTTGGTGTGTTGAGAATTTCATTCTATGAGGCCTTGAAAAAATATACATAGTACCCAGTGCTGATTGGAATGGTATATATAGGATTTCCACCAAGAGATGGCTTGGTGGAGGACTTATCATCACTAATGATCATAGGGATGTCACTCAGAATAAATTGGTTTGTGTGTGTGTAATCATGGATAATATCCCATAGTAAATTAAATAAACTACTTATTCTTCCAAAAATTAAATATCACATTTGGTTATGTTGATTTTGAAAACATATTCATCTCCTTTTTTGAATATAATGAAAACAAATTTATTTGTTTTTGATATTCATCAAATCTATTATATAAAATTGAGATATAAAATTGTAAATATCCCATGTTTATTTATTAGTTATTATTGGTTTTGTTATTGATATTATTGTTGGGTTTTGTTGTCTTAATTATTTATAAATATGTATTTGGTGTTGTTAATTCCATGTTTTATCAAATGATAGTTACACATCTATGTTAAAAAGGGGAAATAATTACCCCCTATAACTACGTGTTAAAGTCATGATAATTATTTTGAGTCTTTGATGTCTAGGGAATGTGACATTATATTAGTAGTGCCTTTGACCTTGTCCAAGATAATGGGTTTGATGGTGATGTTACTTCCCTCAATGAATTCTTATAAAAACATCATGAAATAAATAATGTGTGTACCCTAAATGAATTTATAAATAATCTAAATATATAAGGAATAATTTCTTATTAAGATTAGAAATTATTATAATTTCTAGTAAACCCTATGCCATATGTGATTATTTATTTTTTCCACTCTACCCACATCATATAAGAATTAAATAGTATTATAAGAAAAATAATGAAAAGTACATAAGGGTGTATGAATATAATAAGTGAATATTCAAAATTATTTTTAGTAATAATATCTTGTAATTAACATGTCATTGTAACATCAATGCCCTACTTATAAAAATCCATGCACATTTTCAATAATCGGCATGAACTAATTTAATTAAATTGACATCAACAAGAATAAAACATAAGATATGAATGCATGAATATAATGATCAAAAAAATTAAGTGTTCCATTGTGTTTTTAAATAAGAACCAACATGCATGGAAAATGGTCAAAACCGTGATCCCAAAAAACAAAAAAAAACCTTGTAGACAAATGGTGCATTCTTTATTTTTAAAAAATTTTATAACCGCTTATTTTTAATTTTCACTTAAATTGATTTTTCAAATTTAAGTTTATACATAATAAATAAAATCCTTATTACATTTAGGAAATTATGTTCATGAAAAATAAAACTCGGCCTAAGATGAGAAATGAGTACTCATGAAGCACTTATCCATTAATTAATAATATAGTTCACTTTGGCCAAGTTTGATGTCACTATTTTTAGTCAACTACTGACCAAGGAAAAGCACATAATACATAAAACAAACAAGGGGTGATACAATTTTATTTTTATATTTTAAAATAAAAGAATTTCAATTTTATTGAAAATGCATAAATATATTTATTGAATGTATGAAAATCATGGGTTTCCTTCCATTCTGTGATAGGTTTTCAATCTCTATCAATACAATTATCTAAAAAAATAATCTATAATCACTCAAAAAAAATTTCTTTCATATACATAAACCACTACTTTTTTTCCACATGTTTTTAGGTGAAAATTGAGTTTTATAATCTTCAAAATATTTATGAAAGCAGTGAAAACCTCTAAAAAAGGTAAAGTCCATTAATATCACCCATTAACAATGTATTTCAACTTTTTGTACATATATAGAATTATTCAAAAAAAAGTACAATTAAATATCAATTGATTTTTAAATATTTTATTTGTTTTACCTAAATTTTTATCACTAACATCACTACACTCATTGGAAATTTGAAATTGAAAATGATCAAAAGATAGTGTATTTCCGGTTGTGATTTATTCAAAGTAGTAATAGAAATATAATTTTTCACATAGTTTCAAATTCATTAGTATCTCTCCCAAAATTAGACACTTACATATTATCATATTTACAATTGTATACATATAATGTTCATTATAATTTAGTAATAAAATTATTGTTTTCATTAAGATAATTTTCAATGAAATTCAAGTCCATCACCTAAACTAATGAGTAAGTATAAAAAAATTGCAATTAAAAATATTGTACATTTTTTTAGTTCAGTATCAAAAACATTGAAATCATTTTTTATCTAGATTCAAATTCCTCTACTTAGAACCCTCATTTGATAAAATATTCCCACCACTTACATGATTTGATAAACTGGTTGTACAAAATCCAAAAAGTGATTTTGTAACCATTTTTTCAAGTTTAAATTCCAAAATATCATCTTTGAAAGAAATAGTAAGATCAATTTTGTGTTCTAATTATAATTAAATGGATAAATTCTTATGTATAGAATTAAGTTATGAATAATGAAATTTATTACTACAATTATTCCCCCCTAAAAGATAAACATCAATTTCCATTCCATCAAGAAGTGCTTGAAAGAAATCATAGAATAGAGTATTATGATTAAAATGTTAAAAAAATTACCCTTATTCAAATTTCACCCCCCCCCCCCCTCAACCTATTAATCAATATCAAAGGGAAAATATTTTGGGTTTAATCCATTAAAATATAGAATATCACTTTCTAAATCATGATAAATAAATATAGATCTTATTTATTGAAATTTATTATTTTCTAAAACCAAATCCTATTATTAATCCTTTATTTGTTCACTCAATTCATCATAAAAATATATTCATGAGTATATAAAATTTATATATAGATTTTTATGTTTTTCCCTAACCCAAGAGACCAATCTTTCAAGATTTCTAAAACAAAATTTATTTTAATGTTTAAGTGGAAAGAAAACAATGGGATATTATTGTCTTCCTTAATAGACTCAAAGGCATGTTCACTCTTGATTTCTTCCACTTCACTCTCTTTTAGGGTCTCCTCCTATATATGATAACTATATTATTCAATTAGTGAGTTAATTATTTGGAATATATTTTATTCCTCACTTTCCCAATCATGGATTTTAATTGTTACTGTACTCTTTAATTCTCAGATCACATTCCACTACAAACACAGTCTAAAGGTTACCCAATTAATTTTTTTGATTACTCATTTCAATTTTATATTGACCATTATGCTTCTACTACAAATCAAAAGCTATATTTTCTAACATTTTTTTCTTGATGTTCATATTATTGGATACTTCAATTTTGACATTCATAGTCTTGTTCAAGCCTAAAACTGATCTCTATTAACATTTTTTTCTAATGTGATTCATTTTTAGGTCTATCTCTAAAATATTCATAGTCTTGTTCAATCTGGTAGGACATTCATTACTAATTATATACACACTATCATGTGCCATGTCTACAAAATCCTTAAAAATTACCAAATTCTATTTTTGGATTTTATTGTAGATCACAAAACCTATCATTCTTATTTTAATTATGTCGATTATGACATAAATATTCTACAAAACAGACCCAAATATAATCTCAATCCTCCCAATCATTAATAATAAATTGTGCAAAAAAAATTCAAAAATCAAACATAGCATGATAAATTTATTTTTATAAGTCTCGCACAATATATGACCAATAGATTTAAACCAAACACAAAATTAATCATTTATCAAATTATAAACCTTGTGAAAAAAGATGAAAAAATGGTAAAACAATATTATTTTTTACTTTTTAGGCATTTCAAGTATTTTATTTTATAAAAACTCAATGATACTCAATGCCATCCTTCCTGAAAAAATTTTCGAAATTTAACAAGTTTTGAGGTCATTAAAGACATAAAAATATAATTTATAAACTCTTACACTGTCATAGAAGTGAAGGGTCAAACCCCATTGAAGGAATGGTGATCATTCTAGGTCTTTAAATATTTATAAGATACTAAATACAATAAAAATTAAATTGGTGATGGAATTGAGAAGTGAATAATTTCTAGTGAAAAATAATTAAAGGGGGTGTGTGATGTGTCAACAATATTGAAAAAAATAGGTAATGAGTTGAAGGAAATTTATACTACTTATTAAATAATTATAGGTAAAAAAGCTTAATGAATCCAATTAAAAATGTACTTTTCTTCTTTAAAAATTTAGTTACATTAAACTGATCGAACACCTAAAATACGTATCCATCCCTACTGATTTTTTCCAAGTTAAATATCGATTGGACTCTACTTTTTCCAATTTAATGTACTAAAAAATGAAAAAATGAAGAATTAATGCCGACCTCTTCATCACAGTGATTTTATCATATGACAGGATTGGGTTTTTCAAATTCACTCAACTACAACATCTTTTGATAATTTTAGAAAATAAATCATATATTAAAAATATAGAAAGAATCACATTGAATTATTCATCCATCAATACCTCAACTAAATCCAAGCAGTATATATTTACAATAATCATAAAATGATAAAATATAAGAACTCAACCATCATATTTTGATTCTGAAGTTATACTAAAAAGCCACCCAAAATAAGTTTTTTAATTTAAAAAATAATTTATTTATATAGAAAAAGATGAACGTAATAAGAGATATATAAAAGGTGAAATAACTTCAATTCCCTATGTAATGTTTCATAGAAAACATGTTTAAACAAGTATTATCACACAACTAAAAATTATATTTTTAAGATAAAACTATATAATGTTGAAAGAAAATGAGGAAAATAATGTCCCGAAGAAGTACATCTTCAAATCCATATGGACTACCTCAAATCCAACTAAATATTAGGGTAGTAGCTCCTCAATTAGTAGTCAAGTTTTGTGGTAGGAATGTTAGGTATAAATCCTAAATTCTAGAATTCCCTAAGGCTCCTACTTTTCCCCAATTTTAAATAACATGGAACTACCTTAACATGTCTTAATTTAATCTTCTATGTTATTAGTATATAACTATAGAATCCTTACTCTAACATGCATGTGATATGACCACTAAAATAGAATATATTATCTACTTGGTCATCCACTGGATGAGGTATGTGATATTGTAATTCCTTTTGAAAGAGTCATGTGACATCGCTCATAAAATCCAAATTGAACAAACTATACAATGATAAAAACACCATCTTATAATGTAGAGACCCGAAACATGACGTACATGGACATTACATTACTTTTGCGGAATACTTAGTACATAACAAAAACACACACACAAGGATCGTAATAGTTTAGTGTCTTTGGAAACTCGGAACGTAATCTTCTAATCGTGGTGAAATATCTTCAATATCTCCCATAAAGATATTCCCTTTTTTTCCTAAAACCTTTCTTTATATCCTAGGTAAAAGAAAACATAAAAGGGTGAGCTCAAATGCTCAGTAAGGGTAAACAAAAGAAAAATCAATCACATCATATTCATAAGAACATAACTTTTGGAAATCTTAACCTGCAAAAGAGAGCATAATTTCATAACATGGGATAAATCATAGTAGTGAAATGAAATCCCAATAATCATAACTTAAAACATGAAACTTTGTAGAATACACACATAATCATGGAAAATCATTTCTCGTTAGTCATGACTCATTGCCAAGACTATTTTAGTGGACAAAGTCCCTTTCTGAACCGAGTTCACTCCTCGTTTCAGTCCTGTATAACAGAACCGAAATAACCTTCTGTTCCAGCCATGTCTATCTCATGAGATATAAAATCTTTACCCAATGAATTGGAGGGAGATATAGGTCCCACCCATCTTATAATGAATCCTTTCTTATGTGTGCCACATAATCATAAATCATACATCATCGCATAACCCATGTAATAAAAATGGGATTCTTAAACAACATGACATCATAAAATAATTCATATAAGATAAAGGAATTCATAAAAATATTTCCATCACAACATAATCAAACCAATGTAATAATAGGGATTAAAACAGAACCCTTTATTATCTTAGATGGAAAATAATTTTGATAAAACACTTGAACTCCATTCTTGAGGAAAATATCCTTTCTTCTTCAAAAACATTTTTCCTTTCATAACATGCCATATGACTTTAAAATAAAAGAAGTTGATTAAAAATAAACTTGAAAACTTGTAAAGGAAGTTTCTTTGAAGTAATGTTTTAAAAATCCATTCATGCCGTATAAGTTAAAAAAAACATTCTTCGTACTTTTGTCGGAAAAGTCAAAAAGTACCTCGTACGACAAAAGATTCCTTTCATACATATTACTAAAAACTCACCGAAGGGTAAAAATGGATTTAAACAATTTTAGGTGGGTGGAAATAATATTACATATTGATGAAACATGGATGTGGATGATAAAATACACCCCAGTAAATACTTACGAATAAACAATCTCGGATAAAAATGAGATTGTGATATTTCCCTTACCTTAGGTCCGATTTGATTTGTTCGTGTCCGAAACTCTTGTATAATGGTTTAAATAATGTTATTGACTTATTCCAGAATCATACATATTGATATGATATCATATATGGTCATATTATTAGCTTCTTGTTAGTAATATTTCATTGTTACTTGTTACTCGGGTCTTTATAACTTTTTGTTCTTATGCGTGTTTTGTCGAATAAATTCTTATTATTATCTTTAGGTTATAGATAATTAATTTACAGAATGGTATTAGTGTAGTATATACCATATTCATTCATTCAATTCATTTATATAATCATTATGAAATGAAGATCTTGTAGAACGAGTCGCATCACATCGTGGAGACGGTATTCCGTACGTACGCACAAGTGATGATATCGTTCCTATGATCGTGGAATTGTATTGGAGTATATATATATTATTTCAGTATCAATATTACTTCATAATAATCATATATAGTTACTCATTACACCATTATACCCATCCTTGTAAGGTGATGGTGGAAAATATATTACACCACGGCGTGGAGACGGTATTCCGTACGTACGCACGCGCGGTGATTTCATTTTTCCGTAGGATGGATAGAAGGTGAATTAGGGTTTTTTCATATTTATAATAACATATCATTATTTAATTAATACTGATGTTATTACTTTATCATGAAACAACTAAAGAAGAAGAAGTTGAAGAAGAAAGAAATTGAAAAGATCAGTAATGGATATTACCTCTTCTTTGGAACGCCTCTTTGAATCCTCCACTTAAGGAACTAAGATTGGTCTTTGGAGAAGACCAGGACCTCTAGGATTATTCTAGGGAAGTGGAGAGGAGAAAATTTCAGGGGTTGGCCGAGCTTGAGTGCTCAAATTGGTGTGAGGAGGAGGGGGAGGAGGTGCCCTTTTATAAGGGAGGAGAGGGGCACCTTAGGAATATCTCAAAATATTATTTTATATTAAAGTCAAAATCGGTTTATAATGGTTCCAAAGGGTCTTATTTCGAAGCTAAAGTGGGGATGGGTCGAAATCCTACCAACCAATAGGATTTAGACATGTTTAGGGTATTATTTTAACCTTATCAATTAGATTTAACTCTTAGTTAATTAATTTAACTTTCACCGTGTCTTTTTGTTTTCTTTCACTATATGGTTAATACACTTACTATAACATGCCAAACGAACCCCAAATTGTTTATTATTAATATATATATCCTTATCTAAGTCATTTGGACGAACCTTAGATTTTTAGGAATAAAATAACAATTAGTAATATAATATTTGATTTAAAAACTATTTTGTGTCAATTTTGACACTATTTGATATATGATTTTTGTGAAAGTCATAACAGAATTATATGTTCGAACCAAGTTGATTAAATCAACACTAATATACCATAGTAACCTAGAAAATTAGTGGAATTTATAGAAAGTCTCAAATTACATTTATTTTGGTGTTTATAACATCAATTATGTCAATATTTCATTAATAAGATAATTACTGCATCATCATTGTGTCATAACTAAATTAAATTATATGATGTCTAAAAATTAAAAATAAAATACCATCATGTAGGAAATCGTTTTAGCTTTCTAATGAATATTTACAATTGAATTTATCATATGTATAACCCCATATTAAAAATTATTTACTTATTAAACATTGATTTTAACTATTTTAACCCTTCTTTAAATAAATTAATAATAAATGTCCTAATCTAATCCAAGTGGGCCTAAATGGTCATATTTTATTCCTAAGTTTGTTTTTGGTCGAATTACACTTGTCCAATAGAATTAGGACATGTGTTAGGATAATATTAATATCATATTTACCCTTAGTTACCCTATTTACTATTAACCGCGGTAAAAATTGTAAAAAGTTACTATTCACCAAAAAATTATTTTCATCTCATTGAACCACATTTTAGTCCTTGATATTAACCGTGTCTCTCGAATTTTCGAAATTCCATTCACAGAAGCGGTAAAATTAAGTTTTATGCAAAATTCAGTTTTTTTAACCTACCACTTAGTAGTTTCACTATTCATCAGAAATTGATGTTTTTCAGAACAATGCCAAAATTTCATCCTAAGCTATATTTCATATTCCGAATTCAGAAATGAAGTCTATTTTACCATATTCATAACATAGACGTTGCATTAATTAATTTTATAATTAAATCCCGCTGTTAAAACAAATAGCATGTTTTTAAGAAACAATATCTATCAAAAGATTGACACTTGTTTATGTCTGGTTTAAATGTGAAATTACATCCAATGACCAACATTGTATTAAATTGTAAAAATATATTCTAAATATATTTTAAAACCACTCAAATTAATGTTTTATCACTATTAATTATTTTGATTAAAAAAAATTGTTTTTAATTATAATTTAGTAATTTTCACTATTCATCAGAATATGAAAGTTATCTGAAAAGTACCAAAATTTCACCTTAGGCTAAATTCGATACTCCGAATCCAAAAATGAAGTTCATTTTGAAAAATAAGATTTACAGAATTTCAAAAAGTGGTTATTACTATTCATAACGACTAATTTTAATAATATTTTAATAGAATATCGTTGTTTAGTGAAACTCAGTATTGCGTACTACACACGCTATCGAGGAAGGTTGTGATTGCGTGTAATGCAAGGCAAGTCAAGGATGCGTGTTGTGCAAGCTCCTTTTGGTGTAGCGTACAACACAAGACATTAGTGAAATAAAAAGAATATTTTTCATAAAATCTCGGGCTGTTACATTCTACCCCCCTTAAAATGAATTTCTCCCTCGAAATTCGTCGGGGTTATAAATGGTTTACTATTCGAAAGTTTCTTTAATAGAAACTCACATCGTAAAAAGGAATACCAAAACTTGGCTTTAAAAACTAAAGTACGAAATGTAACGATTACCCAAATAAACTAATCGTTGGGTTTCCACATAGGTAAAAATATGGATATGGAAGAAAAATCTAACCATCATGTTCCGATGGAGAGTGGTAGAGAACATGGCTATGGAAAAGCCAACAATCACAAATCCATAAATTTGTGACGATCTAAGGTACCATCCGATTCATCAGGTATAAGATCACTAGGACAACATTTTTGGTTTTCAAGCTCATTTCCCTAAAGTTGAAAATTTGAATTAGAATAAATACTTTCATTATTTTGGTACAATCTCACTATTGTTCATGCCTTGAACAATTTCCACTTCATCTATTAAATATATGAAGTTGAATTTGTTATTCGTGAAGTGTTAGCAGATCATGTGATAGAATTAAGGGTCATTCCATCTGTCTCAAACAAAAGGGTTAGCAAAAATTATATACATAAGTCGATCTATAGTGAGATTAATCACATATGGTTCCTAAAATGGACTTATACTTCATATATCATACTGCTTAATATAATAAAACTAGTTTCTACTAAACAGGGACTTCCTGTAGGCCAGTGGTAGGCGATAAAGGCCAGTCGCACTTCGGTTGTGGGTTCGATTCCCATAGCCTTGTCCGACGCGATGGGCTGTCGCCCATCCTGCAGGTTGTCCTTTTTCTAAAACTACATTACTATAACATCCTATCAATAATATCAAAAAAGAACTTCTTTAGGCTTATCCATAATACTGCAGTCCACTCTCATAATATAGTGAAAACAATTACCAGAGATTTAATACCATCGTTGATCCTCATAAGATATGTCTTGTTGGTCACATTCTAAACATTCAAAGTCCTTAATCATGTATTCTCTTGAATACCTTAGAGAAAACATGAATGCAGTTTAAAGTTAACACTTTCCACATACCAAACTCCTCAAAATTCTATATACTCAAACCATGATATCACTTAGTCCTTATATCAATCATGAGCTCATGAATACAATCAAACATCTCATTATCTTCTTATCCTTTCATTATGCACTTATCATCTACTTTCCAAAAGTATCTGAATAACCTTTCATGGTTACTGGTACCATTCATCATACACTTTCAAAACGTAAGGAAAGACAACAGTGTAACAATCCTTAGATGTCTCCTTATTCCTTGAGATTACTTATACAACATTACACATGATAAACATGTAATCATTCCACTACATTCTTAGACCATTGATCGAGCTTCAACATTTCTTTCATCTCACATATCATTTGTAGTTTCTTCATCATCATCAACATAAATACTTCCCATACGACCATACTGATTCTCTTCATGAGACTTTCCCTTAGGGCATTGGTTTGCATAATGCCCGTACATTCCACATTTAAAGCATTTAACCATTGTTGATGTCGTAGCAATACCATTATCCTCATCCATGGTGTTAACTGAACCTTTTCCTTTGCACTTACTTTCTTTATGTCCTTCTTTTCCACACCCAAAGCATCTTCCAGTTCCTTTGAAACATTCTCCTTGATGCCTCTTCCCACATGAATTACATAGGGGAAATTGAACTTTCTTTCCTCTATGATCATCATGAAACTCCATCTTTCTCTTATTAGCCGAGTCAGGAAACTTACCAAATTTTACTTTATTGATCATATTATGAGATTGCTGATTCGGCATAATAATGATGTTTGGACTTCCAAATCCCCTTTCATTATGAAGAATATCATTCCATTGTCCATCATATCCTCCATTATTGTGAATCATCTTGTTTCCAGCCATTTTCTAAAACCCAAAAAGAATAGTGTGAGAGGCAAAAATCATGCTAGGGAAAACAACATAATAAAGGGGGAGTACCTTCAATATCTAACATCTTAGTTTTAATTCTAAGATCGTTACCATAGTTCTAGGACTATCCTATACGTATACGTATCCTTAGGGACATCCCTAGACATACCTTAGAAATATCTCTAGGGATCTCACTAACGTTTTCACATCCTAGTTTCCAAAGGTTGACTAAACCTTTCCTCTGATACCAATTGTAGAGACCCGAAACTTGACGTACATGGACATTACATTACTTTTGCGGAATACTTAGTACATAACAAAAACACACACACAAGGATCGTAATAGTTTAGTGTCTTTGGAAACTCGGAACGTAATCTTCTAATCGTGGTGAAAGATCTTCAATATCTCCCATAAAGATCTTCCCTTTTATTCCTAAAACCTTTCTTTATATCCTAGGGAAAAGAAAACATAAAAGGGTGAGCTCAAATGCTCAGTAAGGGTAAACAAAAGAAAAATCAATCACATCATATTCATAAGAACATAACTTTTGGAAATCTTAACCTGCAAAAGAGAGCATAATTTCATAACATGGGATAAATCATAGTAGTGAAATGAAATCCCAATAATCATAACTTAAAACATGAAACTTTGTAGCATACACACATAATCATGGAAAATCATTTCTTGTTAGTCATGACTCATTGACAAGACTATCTTAGTGGACAAAGTCCCTTTCTGAACCGAGTTCACTCCTCGTTTCAGTCCTGTATCACTGAACCGAAATAACCTTCTGTTCCAGCCATGTCTATCTCATGAGATATAAAATCTTTACCCAATGCATTGGAGGGAGATATAGGTCCCACCCATCTTATAATGAATCCTTTCTTATGTGTGCCACATAATCATAAATCATACATCATCGCATAACCCATGTAATAAAAATGGGATTCTTAAACAACATGACATCATAAAATAATTCATATAAGATAAAGGAATTCATAAAAATATTTCCATCACAACATAATCAAACCAATGTAATAATAGGGATTAAAACAGAACCCTTTATTATCTTAGATGGAAAATAATTTTGATAAAACACTTGAACTCCATTCTTGAGGAAAATATCCTTTCTTCTTCAAAAAATTTTTTCCTTTCATAACATGTCATATGACTTTAAAATAAAAGAAGTTGATTAAAAATAAACTTGAAAACTTGTAAAGGAAGTTTCTTTCAAGTAATGTTTTAAAAATCCATTCATGCAGTATAAGTTAAAAAAAACATTCTTCGTACTTTTGTCGGAAAAGTCAAAAAGTACCTCGTACGACAAAAGATTCCTTTCATACATATTACTAAAAACTCACCGAAGGGTAAAAATGGATTTAAACAATTTTAGGTGGATGGAAATAATATTACATATTGATGAAACATGGATGTGGATGATAAAATACACCCCAGTAAATACTTACGAATAAACAATCTCGGATAAAAATGAGATTGTGATATTTCCCTTACCTTAGGTCCGATTTGCTTTGTTCGTGTCCGAAACTCCTGTATAATGGTTTAAATAATGTTATTGACTTATTCCAGAATCATACATATTGATATGATATCATATATGGTCATATTATTAGCTTCTTGTTAGTAATATTTCATTGTTACTTGTTACTCGGGTCTTTATAACTTTTTGTTCTTATGCGTGTTTTGTCGAATAAATTCTTATTCTTATCTTTAGGTTATAAATAATTCATTTACAGAATGGTATTAGTGTATTATATACCATATTCATTCATTCAATTCATTTATATAATCATTATGAAATGAAGATCATGTAGAACGAGTCGCATCACATCGTGGAGACGGTATTCCGTACGTACGCACAAGTGATGATATCGTTCCTATGATCGTGGAATTGTATTGGAGTATATATATATTATTTTAGTATCAATATTACTTCATAATAATCATATATAGTTACTCATTACACCATTATACCCATCCTTGTAAGGTGATGGTGGAAAATAGATTACACCACGGCGTGGAGACGGTATTCCGTACGTACGCACGCGCGGTGATTTCATTTTTCCGTAGGATGGATAGAAGGTGAATTAGGGTTGTTTCATATTTATAATAACATATCAGTATGTAAGTAATACTGATGTTATTACTTTATCATGAAACAACTAAAGAAGAAGAAGTTGAAGAAGAAAGAAATTGAAAAGATCAGTAATGGATATTACCTCTTCTTTGGAACGCCTCTTTGAATCCTCCACTTAAAGACCTAAGATCGGTCTTTGGAGAACACCAGGACCTCTAGGATTATTCTAGGGAAGTGGAGAGGAGAAAAGGGCAGGGGTTGGCCGAGCTTGAGTGCTCAAATTGGTGTGAGGAGGAGGGGGAGGAGGTGCCCTTTTATAAGGGAGGAGAGGGTCACCTTAGGAATATCTCAAAATATTATTTTATATTAAAGTCAAAATCCGTTTATAATGGTTCCAAAGGGTCTTATTTAGAAGCTAAAGTGGGGATGGGTCGAAAGCCTACCAACCAATAGGATTTAGACAAGTTTAGGGTATTATTTTAACCTTATCAATTAGATTTAACTCTAAGTTAATTAATTTAACTTTTACCGTGTCTTTTTTGTTTTCTTTCACTATATGGTTAATACACTTACTATAACATGCCAAACGAACCCCAAATTGTTTATTATTAATATATATATCCTTATCTAAGTCATTGGGCCGAACCTTAGATTTTTAGGAATAAAATAACAATTAGTAATATAATATTTGATTTAAAAACTATTTTGTGTCAATTTTGACACTATTTGATATATGATTTTTGTGAAAGTCATAACAGAATTATATGTTCGCACCAAGTTGATTAAATCAACACTAATATATCATAGTAACCTAGAAAATTAGTGGAATTCATAAAAAGTCTCAAATTACATTTATTTTGGTGTTTATAACATCAATTATGTCAATATTTCATTAATAAGATAATTACTGCATCATCTTTGTGTCATAAATAAATTAAATTATATGATGTCTAAAAATTACAAATAAAATACCATCATGTAGGAAATATTTTTAGATTTCTAATGAATATTTACAATTGAATTTATCTTATGTATAACCCCATATTAAAAATTATTTACTTATTAAACTTTGATTTTAACTATTTTAACCCTTCTTTAAATAAATTAATAATAAATGTCCTAATCTAATCCAAGTGGGCCTAAATGGTCATATTTTATTCCTAAGTTTGTTTTTGGTCGAATTACACTTGTCCAATAGAATTAGGACATGTGTTAGGGTAATATTAATATCATATTTACCCTTAGTTACCCTATTTACTATTAACCGCGGTAAAAATAGTAAAAAGTTACTATTCACCAAAAAATTATTTTCATCTCATTGAACCACATTTTAGTCCTTGATATTAACCGTGTCTCTCGGATTTTCGAAATTCCATTCACAGAAGCGGTAAAATTAAGTTTTATGCAAAATTCAGTTTTTTTAACCTACCACTTAGTAGTTTCACTATTCATCAAAAATTGATATTTTTCAGAACAATGCCAAAATTTCATCCTAAGCTATATTTCATATTCCAAATTCAAAAATGAAGTCTATTTTACCATATTCATAACATAGATGTTGCATTAATTAATTTTATATTTAAATCCCGCTGTTAAAACAAATAGCGTGTTTTTAAGAAACAATATCTATCAAAAGATTGACACTTGTTTATGTCTGGTTTAAATGTGAAATTACATCCAATGACCAACATTGTATTGAATTGTAAAAATATATTCTAAATATATTTTAAAACCACTCAAATTAATGTTTTATCACTATTAATTATTTTGATTAAAAAAAATTGTTTTTAATTATAATTTAGTAATTTTCACTATTCATCAGAATATGAAAGTTATCTGAAAAGTACCAAAATTTCACCTTAGGCTAAATTCGATACTCCGAATCCAAAAATGAAGTTCATTTTGAAAAATAAGATTTACAGAATTTCAAAAAGTGGTTATTACTATTCATAACGACTAGTTTTAATAATATTTTAATAGAATATCGTTGTTTAGTGAACCGCAGTATTGCGTACTACACACGCTATCGAGGAAGGTTGTGATTGCGTGTAATGTAAGGCAAGTCAAGGATGCGTGTTGTGCAAGCTCCTTTTGGTGTAGCGTACAACACAAGACATTAGTGAAATAAAAAGAATATTTTTCATAAAATCTCGGGCTGTTACATATAAAATGGTTGAACAGTTTTTAAGAAGCTTGATATCAGACCAATTTAAATAGTACTATGTGGAGAACCATAGTTGTGAATTTGGATATGCTTCAGCAATTGCTCAATGCATTATAAATAGTGGACATAGGATCTAGCTCCTAATAAAACAATTTTTTAATATAAATGGTTTTCAACGCCTGAAACATCCAATGATAGCGTCAACACACATGTGATAACCACAAGTACTAGATTTTTATCAAACACGTTCCTTCATCTCATTAAAAAATTGGTCATGCATTAACCTCTTTAATTAGATGTTAGTTGTATCTTGAACATGAATGAACCAATAGATCTCTAGATGAACCCAGATTGAACCAGTAAAAATCCACCCAAACATGCCTTAAATTCACATAAAATCTTCATTGAAAAACCATCCTAAAATGTCAATCTCCAAATATATGACACAGTGTTATATCTGTATCAAATCATCAACTATTTCGTCCAAATTCATCACATATAACAAATCTTTTACAGTGCCTCAATTATATATTCAGGGACATGTAATAGATCTCCAGATGAAATCTAGCCCATAAATCAACCAAAACAAAACTGTGAGATGTTCAAAGACACACTTATCAACTTGAAGCTCCTAAAGGTAGAATATTTTAATTATTGACATTCCAAATCACAATTCATAGATTTTTTAAGCCTTGATTTTATCTAATTTACCAGTATCTGTTACTTGAATTTTATATAATGGCCATTTTATACTCCTCATGATCGTATGACCAACTTTTTACTAGCCCTAAATTACCTTCCTTTCGAAGCTGTTTTTTATAATTAAAATTAATTTTAATTTTATATAAAGACAATAAAAAACATTGTTGAATTAAATCTCTTGGAAAGGATCAATTAGAACCACTTCATATATCAATTTGAAAATTAAACACAAAATGAAAATATAAAAATTAATTTTACATACCCAAAATATTATTTAAACCAAATTTCCAAAATTAAATTTGAATAGAAATTTTAACTCCCAATTATCAAATATCAAGATCAAAAATATACTTTATATCTATGAAAAGTAATCATTAAATCTATAAGAATTTTGATTAAAAAAATTCTTCCATCTAAAAATAAATTTTATATTATATTTTATATTCATAATAATGAAAAAAAATAATGTTCAAAGGAAGTTAAATAATTGAAAAAAGTGAAATATTCATTTACAAATGATTATATTTCACCCACAATTGTAATTATAATCAATTTTGAGTACAATATTTTAACACGCAATTTTTTTTTAATTTGAGTCAATTTTTAATAAAAATATATCCTTAATATAATGAAAATTTATTTTTAAACTATATCAAAAAAATTACCATATCAACCTTAAAAGGTAGTGTGCGGAGAAGATGATCAACCTTGTATTTTTTATGTTCATTATTGGGATAGACTACAAAGTGATGGTTAGTATAATCAAGGCCAAAAATATTTCAGCACCATTCATGAGTCATCTTTATGAAAGTATAATTTTATATAGATTTTGAAATTTTTAACTACTTTTTCAAGGATAATTAAGTGGGGCATTACATTTTTATATTGGAAACTCATGATAACTTTTCTATTTTTTACTTTAATTTGATTGAATTTGTATTATTTATGGATTCAATAGATCAATGCAAGAACTTTTAAACATTCATTAGTAGTTTAATAAGGAAATTTCCTTTTTCTGAAAAATGGAGAGCATGGGTGTGTTTAGGAAAGCCAGGAGTTAATGTATGAGGAATATTCATTGAATACCATTTGTATTGGATCCTTATATTCCCTATACTCATTAATTATATTATATTCCATGAATTTATAATATATAATTTCTTCTATTTCAATTTTTATAGCATGTCTCATTAAACTATTTATGGCATAAAATGATTAAAAGAGAATATGTTTCTATGGATTTTTATATTTCCCAAAAAATATCTTTCTATCACCTCTTTGTATAATTTTAATAATATAACTTCCTTTGGAAGATATTTTATTCCAAGATATTTAAATGAATTTTATTTTCCATTATCATTCATTTTAACACCATTTATTCATAATTTCATGGAATATAGGAATATCGAAGTGTAATAGTATTTATTCATATATTTCATGGAAATTTATTATATTCCTCATAATGGTTTTTTAAAATTTAATTTAATACCTTTTTTATGTTTAAATTATTGATTATTACTTATGTTATACTTCCTCGCACTTTTTTAGATCATTATTTTATTGTATCATCCACTATCTATCTCCAATTGATTATGTTTTATTTATCAAAAAAATATTATCTAGCCTATTTTGTTTTTATAGTTTTTTCATCAAATAACATTGATGGGATTCATAATTTATATATAACTATAACACACATATAAGGATATATTTTTGTGTAATCTATAGCCTTGAATTATAAATCCCTAAAAATACTTCATAAAATAATTATGTCTCAAAGTGTTTTCAAAGGCACACGACGCAAAGAGTTTGTTTTTGGTATTCCAATTATTTATCTCATATGCCTCTGAATCTTTCTATTAAACATCATTCATATCAACAACAATTTGTTTCTTTCTGATATTCAAATAGGTTATCATTATACTATTCAAATAGATGTAATTTGTTGTTGTATATTTTTGGGGAGAGAGTTCTATTTTTATAGAGTTTGATTATGTTTTTTATTAATATATGAAATTTTATTTTTAATTTAACATACCCTGATTTCTATCCCTGTATATCTATCCACCACAATTTTCTTCAATCACCCTCACCTAGCCCCAATTTCCATACAACCTCAATTTTCCCTGCCACTCCAAATTTTGTAACCCTTGATCTTTGTCGCCCCAGTATATACCCATGATTTTCATTTCATATAACCTGATTTACCTCCTTTGTTCCCAGTGATACCCATGGCCACTGGTTCACCTTATAACTCCTGGTTCTTTTAGCACCCCTTGAGTTTTCAGGTGAGGCACTCACCATTAGCATGCCTCAATGAGTTCACAATGCATTGCCAATAGTGTGGTACACAAAGTGTGTCTCGCCTCACTTCACACAAAGGTGCACTGAGTAATGTGCCTTTTAAAATGATAACATCTCATGGGATTATTTTGTCTTAAAATGAGTAGTTTGTTTAGTCTACAATGTTATGGGATATTAATATTTAGTCTAGTAAACTTTGTAATTATGATGTTGGGGTAAATATTTTACATATTATTATGATATAATATTATTAAATGTAATCCAAATTCTTATATCATTCTATATTTTTAGTTCAAATGTTATTTTTATGTTTCTATGGTTCATGATCATGATACAATGATTTCCTCACTCTTACATAATGAATCTTGTTCATGGATATGATATATTCATTCTACTATGTTATGTATTATGAAAATTCATGTATATCTAATTGATATGACCCATTTTTCTCCATACTGAGGTACAAGGTCACAATATTATTTTTTTATTTCCCCAAATAATTGTTTAGGTAGTGATATGTTTAATAATCTACCATTTTTATATAATGATATTGAAAAAATATATATTTATAGTGTAACATGGTGAATATGTTTCTAATATCCAATCATAATGACCATTGGTTTCTAGGATGTTTTTTATCCTAAGTTTCTAGGTAAGAAAATGTTAATTGATGTAAAATATATTTATGATCTGGTATTTCTATCTCCATCCAATTAAATATTTTTATTTTCAATAAAGACAACTTTTATGGGTGCAGTGGGAACCCTCACAAAATTCACTAGTCAGAAAAACACCATACAAATACCAAACCTTCGAAAATTATAAATTCAAAAATATTCAACTATCTAGAAAACTAGGGACAATTTACCAGAAACAGTATCACCAATAGATCAACACCAACTACCATACGGATTATATACTAGATTAGTACTAATAATTGCCTTATAATAACACTACCCTAGTTAGTGAAGATATCAACTGCTGCCTCAAATTCAGAGAAGAAAAATCAAGCCCTAAATCACATACATATTCATTTTTTAGTGTCTTCATTGATTCAAAATATTATAAACTAAATAAAAGAAAATGACTGACTAGGAAACATCAGTTATTATTCACAAAATAAGAACTGAAAACCTTCAATTTCAACAAAAATCGAAACCAAACTAGGAAAATAATATACAATTACACCATTATATAGTATATTTGAATCAGATCCTTCAATAACCATTTAGATAAAAAAATGACCTCTAAAAACATCTATCTCCCTCACATCCACCACTAAACGCATTTCATGAAATAGTATAATATAAACCCAAAATATGGAACTAACATAACAAACCTTTGATTCTAGGAAGCATGAGAATAAAGAATCTTTTGGTGCCCCTTAGATCAATATGGATAAACCAATGTCACATTGTGCTAGGAATATTTTCTTCAAAACCATGTGTGTATCATTAGAGATGACATCTAAAGAAACCCTTAAATATGACCATCTTTTAGCTCTCACTGCCAAGAAAAGATATGAAATAGAGAAATAAAAACAATTTGAAGTGTAAATAGACATACCCAAAACCAGATAAAGAAAGGGGAGATAAAGTCTAGATAAGGATTTATAAAATATAATAGTGAGGAAAACAAGAAAATAAAACACAATAATAAACCTAAACAACATAAATACCACTAAACAATAATGACCCCGCACAACATCACAAGCAATAAGAAGAATTTTTCAATGAACCCGGGCAAGGAGGGAACCAATGAAGAAGTGTAAAGCCATGGGAGGGAGAGCCTTTCCTTGGGAGAATAGTTCTATTCGGTTTGGTTGTCTCATATTTAATATAATATCAAGAAATAACCTTTCTTCAAGACAATGTACTTCAGGAAAGGAAGAGTTAGAAAAAATGTACATGATGTACTCTTTCTATAAAAATATTTTTATATTTTCTCTATAGATTATATCAATTATTTAGGAAATTAAGAACAAATTTGGGGTGTGTTTTATTGTCAAATTGGGTGGTAGTTAGAGAATTATATTTTTGAAGAGATGATTTTACATCTCGATGCATCATATAAATAAAGAAGATATCTATATTTTTATATCTCAAGAAATGCATACACAATATGTGTTCTCAAATTTTTCCATGGAGGATAAATTGATATCCCTTAAATAACACCACCACCATACTGATATATTTTAACATGTAATATTATATAATAACGCCCATTCCAAAACACACTTTCAAAACACAAAGGCCTAGTAAGTTTATATATTAGATGATTATCCATCATATCCAACTACACTACATACATATCTTTTATAAAATACACAACACAATGATTATTTTTAAACCTATCACAAAATAGTAAATCCTTAAGAGATTAATAAAAAAAAGTGTGATCTAGAATTCTTAGAATGGATAAAAAACATATGAGTTACAACTTAAAGTTCCATTATAGATCAAGAACAACATCACAAATAAGTAAACATAAACCAAATATATAGGTATGAAAACATAATAACGGTATAATAAATCATAATGAATAAAACATATTAATATTTTTATTAATAATTAAAGCATATTAATGAATCATAAAATAGAAATGTGGACCATATGCAATATGTTATACTAATTATTCAATGCTAAAATCCATGAAGACAATAAAATCATTAACAAGTCTAACCACCAATTCAATAGAAAGTATTTTAATAGGATAAACAACCATATCCAATATAATATTTTACTTGTATGACTACCCAAAACCCATGACATAGTATATGTATCTAACCACCTATATAAAATTACATAGATTATTAGGTTGACCACCCAAATCGCATTCATAGAAATCTCAAGATATTTAACTATTCAACAATTTCATTAGAGATATATCTAATTTTTATCCCACCAATCATGATAAAATATATTAAAACAAATTTTTTTTAATGGACAATAAAAAATCATAGATCCATCACTAGTCATATTATGACTAACCAAAAAAAAATAAACAGGTTACATAAAAACATAGGATGTATAAAAATCATCCATGAAAATAAAAGAAATTATTATAATAACATATGGCCCAAGGGATAAAGATAAAATAAAATATAAGATTTTATCAAAGGGTTGATCACAAAAAAAATGTTAACATAAATGAAGAATCATTCCAAGGAATCTATGAAAGTTTCTGAAAATACAAATGAACTATATTTTACACAATCATGTTTTTATAAACAAGTAAATTATGAGTAAATAGATTCAATATAAAAGATAAAATAATTTAAAATAAAATGTAATTAAAATAGAATTGAGAGAGACCTATATAAATAAGTAGATGAAGAGTTGACTGAAAGAGGCCAATTGATAAATAAAAAAATGTGATAGATTAGGGTTACCTTTCCAATATTATAAGTCACTGAAAATAAAAGAAATTGGAAACATAAAACCCATAAAATTAAATTATATGATATCTGATATATTAGTAAAATGATTTATAAAATGAAAAATATGGATATAGTGGACAAATATTTAACAAAAAAGATAGGTGAGGTAAAGTTTCAGTTAAATTAACTCTTTATATGATTAAATATGATCTCACGTCCTAAATAATAAACATAAATCCAAGAATCATAATTTTTTAATCCTTATTAATATTTATTACAATAAAAATAAACCAATTAGTTTTCTTGAAAACATTTATATTATTTACTCATATTTTATTTTTATCATCAGTTGATAGTAGTTCAAATAACCAATGATTGTTTCGGTATGGTGGTATAGATCATCAATCAGTATTTTTGATTTCATCATATATAGTAATGTAAATGTTCCAAAATCATTATTTTGTTTTTATTTATAAAGTTTCATGTTCATCCCATGTTTTGAATGGGTATGGTTCCTATAGATAATTTATAAATTGTTTGTTTTTGTTAGTTTTTTAAACAATAGGGGTTTACTTCATAATGGATATTTTATTTTTATTTTCAATTAATATACCAAAATATAACTTAAATTCATTTAAAATTTCATACATATATTGTTTTTATGATTTATTAAATCTGAATGATTATAATTAACAAAATATAGTAACACATTTTATGTTAATTATTGAAATGACTTACACAAAAACATGAAAAAAATGATTATGAATTAATCCATATTTCATTATTATACCACCACTATTAATTTATAATTAATTTTTTAAAATTTAATTTTTTTTGAATAATTTTTTTTATAATGTTTTACTAAAAAATTATAATGTTAATATATTTAGATGAATTTAATATTTCATTCGAGTACTCAGATCTTCCCATTAAAACATGTTGTTAATGAAGGAATTGATACACTTTTTTTGACTAAAGCATACAGAACATGAGGAAAGCCTATAATATAAGGATTTTTGGATTTTAACAAGTGAAATTGTATCTTCATGTTTTTTTAGAATGAGTTGGAAAGGGTACCATTTATAAATAACATTTAGATGCATTTTTTAAAATACCAATTCATTAGTGGTTAAAAGTGTCATTTATCACTGAATTTAACCAATAAATTAAAAAAATGAATTTACATCGTGATCTTGTAAATTATATTTTTGTTTTTTATATTTTTTAAAAAATTACTACATTTTTTTGGAATAATTTATTTTATAGTATATACCATTTACCAATTTATCTCATAACTCACCCAAGTAAATTACTTATCACAAAAAAATAATATTTAATATTATAATTTTATCCTTTATTCCTCATGTGATATCAATTTAATTAAATTTAATATATATTTATGAGAGATATAATTTTTTTTAAAAACATATATTAAATACATATTTTTATACCATAATATTTATTATGTTGTGAATGAATATATTTTTATTTATTATCATTTATTAATTATTACATAGATGTTCACATTTATTTCAAAAATATAAAATCTATAATTTATATTACATTTTACAAGTATTCATAAGGGGTACTTACAAATTATAAAAACTATAATATACTAATTGGTTTTAAGTTTATTCAATGACTATATATACCAAATGGATATAGATAATGATCACCTTATGATTTTCCTTTAGAAAAAATTGTCTTACATACATATAAAAAATAATTCTTCATCATTTTCCCTACTTTAAAATTACTACAACATTTCAAATATTTTCTGTTATTTCTATAGTTATACTGAACTATATTATTTTCAGAGAAGGTGATGAGAATGAATATTTTAGTACTTAAATAATTTTTTACCTATTGTTGTTATCCTTTATTTTGTATCCATGTTTATGATACATATAAGTATATTATTATAATATTTCTCAATTCATTTTATATTATAATATTTCAACTAATGTAATAAACGATTTTATTATTTGAAATTGTTATTGAATCCAAACATGAAAATTTTAGTAGTTCAATCATTTTTTACCTATTTTTATTGAATGAAAACAAGAATATATACCAAATGTATATAGATAATGGGCACGTGGTTTGTGGTGTTTTTGAATTTTGAATTTCAGAAGTTGTTGGCTTTTGGATTCTTTGATGTTTGGTTGTGAGGTTTTCGGTTACCCCAAACCGACTTTATAAAAATAAAAATATGATTTTCAGCGATGACACTAAATGGATGCTTCCAAGTGTCTAGTTTAGGCTTTGATAGATATAGATATTTGATCCATTGTTTTATAGTTTGGACTTATATGCTTCATTTAGTGCGAGGTATCATCTTCCTTATTCCACTCTAATAATTCCTTATTCTCTGAGTTTTTTACCCATAACATTCTATTATAGTAATTTTTTGGATATGGTTGATATATGGTACCATAAAAATATAACTTTTGATACCATTCATGGATGTCTTTTAGTGAATATCCTCTATTTAATCTATCTATTTTCTCAAAATCAATGTATATAAGAATTCACAATTTTTAGAGAAAAAAATTTTATTCTAGACCAATTTTGAAATTGATTGTTCTAGTCTTTTCCTACATTAGTTTAAGGTTAGGATCAATAATTCATTAATGAATATATGGGAGAGTATTGATGTGTTTAGTTTAATTAATTTACCTTCAAGGAGAAACTATACTTTTATAGAGGACATGGTCAAAACATATATGAATATAAATAGAGTGGCTTGTATTATATGTTGGTTCCAAGGGACTATTCACTATTTGATATAATTAAAAGTCCAAATATTTTTATGTGGTCTTGAATGAAGTTTTTGTTTATTTTTTATCTAATATTATTCACTATTTTTTAGGTTTTTAGATATTCACACTGGTGTTAGTTTTTGTTATAAGACTTTGTGGTGCATGAGGATCATGGGACTCAGGTATGTGATTTTTTTACACGTATGTTATAGTTATTTGTGTGTCATGTTCTTTTCCTTTCATTTCTAGTACTATTTTATGTTATATAGAGTCAATTCACTCATTGTGATAAGATGTATTTTTTCCACAATGATTATTTTTGTTCCCTTTAATAACATGGTAATCATATGAAAAAATTATCTATGAATAGATATTGGGACCTATCATTGGAGTTTTTAGGAGATATTAATAGATTTTAACTTGGATAAGGATGGTTTTTAGTATAAATATATACACATTGATCAAAATTTCAACTACTTATGTTATTATGCATCATGTTATGGGTGGTGTTATATATTTTCTCTACTTAAACCAATAATGGGGGATCATGATTGGGAATTAAGATGAAACAAGTGATAGTGGATAATGAAATACACAATATTGGCTATAATTATTATAAAATTGGTTGAGTAACTGGGGATCAAATAAATAATCTTCTCAGTTAACCATTTTTTGGATGGTGTTAGTGATGGAATGTGTAGCATCTTGTTATTTTATTATAGGTACTCCTCAACACTCTTTTTAATATTTCTTTTTTTGGGGTTTGTTTTGGGTTATTTCAGGTGGAAAGTTGAATTTGTTTGGATTTTCCTGGGTTGTGCACAGTTGGAACATGGTGTGACCAAGTCGTGTACCCACCAATTGAAAACTATGAAACACTGGATAGTGGGAGTTTTCATGGTTGACACTATTTAAGAAACTATGAACCCATCTATTAGAAATTTTTCTCCCCAGTTGAGGGGAACACGGTTTGGGTTCACAGTTTGTCTAATCATGCAATCCCACACAACTAACCATGAAGATGATGTTTTTTTATTTCGAAAAATATTTTAAAACTTTGTAAACCCCCATTTGAACACACATTTAACCCTAACTCAGGATATCACAAATTATAAGGTATTCAAGGATCCCAAGAACCCTTTTTGGCTCCTCCAAACCCTTTTCTATGTATATCAAAGCATGTAGGATCTTATTTGATTACCCTATAGTTAGTGATTCTCCTCCCATTCTTCATATACCACTATCCCATTATTCCTTCCAAATGGTTTTTAATATCATCATGTGTTTGATGGATCTAAAATCATTTTATTTGAATAATGATTATATTTTTATTTTATAGATCCTCCTAATCATCATTCGTCATTAGAAAATCCTATTATAGGTGTTGTGTTATGTGATCTCCATGATAAAGTTAGGTGGTTTTGTTAAATATTGACCAATTTATTAATCCTTGAATTTATTGATGTTTGAAATTTATTTAAATTGATATGTGAAAACCCAATTTGATGTGAATTAGAATTTATATTTGATTTGGAATGAGATTTTGGGGAAAAATCCCAATTCTAATTTAACTTGAAATTGGGGTGTATTTTGAAATTGATGGAAATTTTGAAATGATCTAAGGATTTATTTTAGAAATAATTGGATTAAATTTAATTGGTTAAAACCTATGATCGTTTTTATTTTGAAAAGGTATAAATTTATGAAAAACCCATGTTTTATTTTTTTAACAGAATTTCCATTTTGAAAAGTAAAAGTGGGAAATTTAACTTTTAATTATGATTGATTTGAAATAAAATTATTTTACCTTTTCAATTTATTGATTTTTTAAGCACATTAAAGCCTATATAGTTAGTGGGTTATTTGGAATAAGTACACTAGGATGGTAATTCTATATCGACAAATTGAAAATGAAAACTCTAACAAAAATATAGTTAGTACAATCATATTTTTCATGAAACATTGATGAGTGCTATTATGCCTAACTCTAAGGGACATTTGTAAACATATGACATTATCAATGATATAAGAGTATGAGGATCTGATAACTAGAAACTACTGTACTTCATGGTAGATGAACATTGTGCTTATTATGATTATTTGGATTATAAATTCCATTGATTTTGAGATTTTTTTACTCATTCCATGTGATTTATATAAACAGTTTTGTATAAAAAAAATTATTGAATAATTTTTTTGAAATTTTTTCCATCATTTAAAAATTAATATAGGTTTAGTTTTAAATAATAAATTGTTTCTCCATGCCTTGTTTTATTAAAATTTAAATCATTACTTTGTTTATTATTTTAGTATCTTATTATGGAACACTTGGTGTGACCCTACATGGTTTTTAGATCACAAACTACCTTTCCCTCTAGGCGTTTTTAAATTTTCTTCTACCAGGTCTATGAAAAGCGAAGGTTCCGCTTAGAGGATGTGGATTTCCTCGATCCCTTGTGTCTTGAAGTGACGTGTCTTCTGGGGAGTTGAGTTTATGTTGTTTTTTTAGTACATTGATTATATACTAGTTTGGTTTTTGATATACCAATTAGTTAATGTTACTTTCTCCCTTTGGAGTTTTGAAAATACTTATATGTATCTATTATCTTCTACTGTTATCATGGAAATTTATTTCCCATTTTTATCTTGCATGATGCCAAGTACTAGTCGCTAACTAATGGGGATCAAGAAGTCCCTTAAGGTAATTTCATAGTTGGATCTATTATCACTATAACAGGGTATCTGGGCTTGTTTTTGATATAGTGGTATCAAAAATGCAAGGTGTAAATCATCCCTTGATGGCAATATGTAGTTCGAAATATCTTGTCAGCATATAAGATCTAGTTTTCAGTGAGTTCAGAACTATATCTTATCATAATGAACATCAAATCACCATTTGTAGTTTTGGAAAGGTGTATTGCGGAATGATTTTTGTATGTTCCTGGATTTTGATTTGGATATGTTTAAATCCTAATCTTGTTTTCTTATCTAATGGTATTTATTTCCCTATTTCTCTTATTTGATTTTGGATTAGGGTAATCTTATGATTTCTTCTATATGGTTTTTTGATGTTGTGTAGAATCATGCCTTTGAGAAGACATATGAATAGTATCCAAGTGGAATATATTGATAATGAACAATGAGAAAATCCTCCCATGGAAAAAAATAACACTGAAATTGTTGTGTATGTCATCCAAGATCTGGGACATGCATTTTCACCCATTCCTGCTCAGGATCCAGTTGTGTATCCATATAGGGTTGAATCTTAGAATTGTGATAAGGAGTTCCTTCATCAAAACCACATACATTACGAGGCACTAATGACCCTCAAGTGTCTCAGTTCTAGTTAAAATATATATATATATATATATATATATATTGGTTTCTTAGAGACTCCTGAATCTATTAAGGTAAAGTGTTCTACCTTTAAGATGGAGGGTCCTAGAAAGAGGTGGAAGGACTCATGGTGAGAGTGAATAAGCATGAGTGTTTATTGTGAATGTAATATAAATTTACTTTCACTGATATTTTTTATCTACATTCTATGGTTTTAGCTAAGTCTATAGTGTTTTTGAAACTTTATAAGGAAGAGAGGACTATGACCAAATATGAAAGTCACTTTATTGATATTATGTAGTTTAAACCTCAGATTATATCAAAAGCAAAGATAAAGACTCAATGGTTCAATATTTGTCTTCTATATTATATTTATTATCAAATTTTATTGGTAAATATCTCATCTTATGTTGGAATTCTAGATACAGAATTGATGGTTGTACTTGATCTAGTTGATAAGATAAGGTTTAAAATAGTTTTTTTTATCTGTGTGGATTTTCTATTATTTCCCATAAAGGCAAAAGAATTCATGATTATCTTATGGTGGATCTCAATTAAAGGGTTTTTCTTCACATCATATAGTTCCTAGTAGAGTTCCTTTAAATTTATTCTAGAGTGGAATGATTGGGCATTCAAAATGGGTTTTCACTATGGCACTCACGATCTACAACTCATGTGGATTCTCAGGATAGTTCATGAAGTTATACTATATCTTTTATACCCCACATAGTGGTACGGTCTCATCATCACCAAAAGTACTATGGTGTAATAAGATGTTTCAAGATCTATGGGGTTCCAACCATAAGCATAATGAAATAATCTTCTTCATATAGTGTATGTGTCTCTAGAGGATGCAGATATGGGTCCATAAACGTTGATAGGTACCATCATTATTGCTTCTTCTTTGGATAATACTTTATTTGATACTAGTGCATCTCATTCGTTCATATCGACTCATATTGTGAGTTTTTAAAATCATCATATAAATATTTTATCTTATGTGATGGTTATTACTACACCACTTGGAATGAAGAGAGAACAAGGTCTCTATTATCCTTCTTGTGCTTTCTCTTTATTCGAAATTGAGCATTCTTCAGATTTTATAGTTCATGACATGAAGCCTCTTCATTCCATTTTTAGGATGGATTGACTCATTTCTAGTCAAGATAGAATTGATTTTTATCATTGATGGGCCTCATTTATTGTGCACGATGGGGTATATTGTGTCTTTTAGGGAGAGTGGGATGTGAAATCGAGTAGTAATAGATCTTCTTATATAGATTTGGGGAAAGTAATATCAGTGTTTCCCTTTAATATAGAGTTGGAATATTTGAGTGATAATATCCCTCTAGTATTTGTCAAGTTTTCCAATGTTTTTCCTTGTGAATTTTTAACACTATGAAGGCCATAGATTTTTCTACTAATTTAGTTTTGGGTACTCAGCTAGTATCAATCCCTTATTAATGTATAAAACCATCTGAAATAAAAGATTTAAATACATAGTAGTATGATATTTCCTAGAGATTATTTCTAATCTTGTGTGTGAAACCTAGGGTGGAATGTTTTATATTTTTCTATAAAAGCTAAAAGAACACTTTTCATATGTTTTGAATACTAAAACCATAATCAATTCATAAAAAAGAAAACTATTTGTTTCCACATATTGTCGATCTGTTAGACTAGTTAAAAGGGGTGATGTTTTGTAAAAGATTGAACTTTTATCAGGTTATCACCAGTTGAGCATAAAGGAATATGAAATTCAAATAACCAACTTCTGGAGGACGGATGGCCATAAGGAGTACCTTTTCATGCCCTTACTATAACCAATTATCTTGCTGTGTTTATGGATTTGATGAATATAATATTCCATGAATATCTTGATACTTTGAAAGGGGTATTTCTGGATGATATCCAGGTTTACTCTTAGTCTGATGAGCATCATGTTCATCATATGAGAAGATGTAAGAACCCAATTTTTTCTACGAAAGGCTTTGGGATATTTCTTGACGTTATTCCAGAGTAGCACCTTCAGACGGCGTGTGAGCCCAAGCCCCAGAGTGGCCGGAATTAAATTTTCAGTGCGTTCAGACTGGAAATGCCAAATAAATGGGATAACTCCTCAACGGTGCTTCAGATCAGAGATCTGAGTGTACGGATGGGGCTGTAATGGGGTTTTTGCACTAGGAACGACATAAAACTTATCCATGTGGGATGTTTGGACCCCTCGCTCACTTTCGGAACTTTAAACGGATAAATTAATTAATTAATTTATTCGTTTAATGGTTAAACTCGAGTATCTCTTAAACGGTGGCTCGGATTGGAAAACCGATGATACCGTTGAGTTCGGAGAGTGATGTTTACCCTATGAGGGGTATAAGTTTCGCAGGCACGACCCGTCTGTGAAAAATAGCCCTAGGGGCATTTTCGTAATTTGGCAGACTCGGACGTTCAGTTTTATAACTTTTGAACGGGGTCTCAGATTAATGTTCTGAGACCTCCATTGTGCTCGGGAGGTGTTGTGTGTCCTAGGGTAGTATTAACCTCAACTCTGTTAAATGTTCCAAATACGGGTTAAATTACGGGTTTAAATTAATTAAAATTTATTTTAATTTTATTTAAACCCTCATCCCCTTCCCCCTCCCTTGTTTACTCCCTGGCGCAGGCATCCCATCCTCTCCCTCTCCTCCTCCAACTCCAATAAGTCAGCGGTTCGACGGAGAAGCTCCAGGCAATGCCCATGAGGTAGGATTTTTCGGTTTTACGTTTTCATTTCCGAACTCTACTTCCAATTTTATTTTTAGCATTGAATTGTTGTCTAATTTACGCACAAATCCCATAAACGCGTAGTAGTTTTTATAAGATTCTTTATTCCTTTTTCTAATTTAAATTTCGGGTTCTGAGAAGATCGTAATTGTCCACCAAAGGTGAGCGGGTTTTGTAGTGTTTTCCGACCAAAAAAAAATCCAGTGTTTCGGGGTTTCTAGTCGGCACTGATCACGGGCATCCTCCGAGTGAGCTGCGAGCACGGTGGCCAGGAGAGGGTGAGTGGGCGTCGGCAGTAGGGCGGCGCGGGCATTCATCGGAGGTCCGGGTGAGCGCGGAGGCGTCGGCGCGAGGCAGTGGTTGGCCTGTAACGACCCGAAATTTTGAATAAATCTTGTTTCCTAATTTTGTGTGTTATTTTATTTTTTTATACTCAACAATAATGTTTCATTTGATAAAATGAGTATAATTAAATTGAGACTGTTGGGTTTTTGACAGTTATATGACCATTGGTCAATATGACCGCTGGAAACTAAACATTTTTATTATTGTCTCTAAATACAATTACTCTTGGTTAATTAATATAGAAATAAGATTCGATGGCCTCACCCAGTAGTCTTGGACCAATCGAAGACCATCTAACAAAACTTGGGAAGGAGGTAGAACCACTAGGATTTGCTCTGGACCAAACCCAAGCTGAAATTCATCGTCTGAAGTTAGAACGGAATTGCCTTCGCAAGAAGTTCAAACTGATAGAAATTACTACTCGTGCAATGTTGGCCAAGCCTCCCTCGGATTCTCTCACCTTAGCACACCTTACACTTAGGCCCTATGCTGTTGTGATAAGGGGCTATGTAAGGAGACCGTAACTGACTTGTGCAATCCTTTGTATTAAATAAAAATTTCGATTTCTTCTTATGATGAAGTTTATAAATTTCTAAATGACTGTATAAATATAGTATGCATATTTATGATGAATTTTAGAAAAAGGATATTTTAAAAACGATTATGTAAACTTTAAATAATTAAAAATGTGTAATGAATTTCAAAAAATGGTCTTCTACAATTATGTTCAGTATGAAATTTAGAGTCTAATAAGATTAACTTAATTTTTGATGAATAGTAAATTATGAATACTGATTTTATGCTTAGGATTAGTAATGTGACCCAATGGATTAGTAATCTCACTTAAAGAAAGTATTAATATAATCTAGGCACCTAGATTAAGTAATGTGATTCAATAAAATGGTTAAATAACGGTTTCATAAATTATTATTCAAGTATTAGTTTTTTCGGGTGAATAGTGTTTTTTTAATTACAAATTAAATTAAAAATATTTAGAGAATTATTTTTATAAAATGGATTTCATTTTTGAACTCAGAGCATCGATATTATGTTAAGGTAAATTTTGGGGTTTTTTCTGAAAAAAATGAATTTTCTGTGAATAGTGTATTTATTTAATAAATAAATTAAAAATATTTAGAAAATTATTTTTATAAAATGTATTTCATTTCTGAAATCAGATCATTGATTTTTGGTTAAGGTGAAATTTTGGGATTTTTCTGAAAAAGTTGAATTTCAGTGAATAGTAAAAATATAGTTTTAGGGTTTCGGTATGTTTAAAGATATCATAACTGTGTCATGATGATTTTATGAGATATTTTATGGTTTTTCAGACCAAAATTGATGAATTATTGTATTGGGGTACCCGTGTGGCCTAACTTCATGGAAAATATCTTGGGAGAGCACATGGTTTTGAGAAACCCACTTATGAGGTGTCCCTTGGCCATTAATGCCTTGTCCCCTCACTTTCCCTATAAATACCAAGCCATTCTCTCATAATTTGGACTCCAAAATCATTCTCAATGAAGTTCTGGTCTCCTTACCTCCCAATTAGTCCTCCCATGGTGCCCCCAAGCCTTCAAGGTCCAAGCCATTGAGTTTTAAGTGTTATGTTTTAAGGTTAGGGATCCGACCTCTCTCTTTCTTTTCAAGAAATCTCTTTTATGTCATTCCTTTTATGATACATGCTATTATGTTGGAGTATGTTCTTTTATATTCATTATATATTCCTTTTTTATGTTCATATGATGACAGACCCTCTATTACTCTCATCATTTCATTTTATGAAAGTTTAAGTGGCGCCGTTATGCTGCCGAAATATTTGTAACAGATTCTTTCACCCTTCTAATTTTCAAGTTCTATTTTCTTGTCAAGTTTTTCAAGTTACTTTTTATTATATTGGGGTATGATATATATATCTATCATACTGATCTTATATTATCATATGATGAGAGACCCCATTTGATCTCTTCAATTCAGTATTTTGAAGTTTTAAGTGGCACCTTTAGGCTGCCGAATTTTTAAGGGATTTTTTCACCCTTCTAGTTTTCAAGATCTATTTTCATGTCAAGTCTTTCAAGTTCCTTTTTACTATATTGTGGAATGCTCTCTATATCTATAATACTGAACCCTTATGTTCATATGATGAGAGACCCTATTTTGATCTTGTCAATTCATTTTTGTTGAAGTTTAAGTGACGTCGTTGGGCTGCCGAAATTTCATAAGGGAAATCTTATTTTTGTCTTCCTTTCATGTTCTTCATTTCATATAGTATATCTTTCAAATTTCATTACCATGTTCTCAAATTATTTATCTTCTGTCCCTCTACTGTTTTATGGGTCATTTATGAGTGTTTGACCCATGTCCCTTCTCTTTTCAATGTTTTCTAAAATCTTGAAACATAGCCGTTATGTTGCAGAATTTCTGTCTCAAAAAGTCTCTCTCTTTTTCTAAAGTACTTTTATTTTATTAAGTGAATACTCAAGGATATTTCTTCAAAAGGGGTATTCACATATATACCAATATGTTTTATTTTAAATTCTGGGATTTACATTCATGAGACCCGCTCTCCCCTTCCGTGGGTTTAAAGTGAAGTAAAGATCATGTCTTTAAAGCAGTTTTTTTCCTAAAAACGTAATGATTATGAAATGAAACCCAATTATTTTATGTTATATGGGTTATTAATGAAATTTTTTATGATGATATGTGTGGCTCCCATGATAATAATGGAAAATTTAAGGGTGTGCCCTGATAGCGCTCTAATGCATTAGGTAATTATGTAACCACTAGAGATTACAATTGTCATGATATCTTGGTGAATAACCTTTGTAATTTTCAAATGACACCTTGGGGATGGACTGTGGTGATATGTTCATGATTTTATATGTTAAATGATGTAGACACATCTTAAAGATATGAAAAATGTTATTTTTATTATGATATTCCACATGATTTCTTTCTCATTCCTTAAAGTTCTTTTTCATGACATAGTTGATGTATCTCAAGTTCACTTCTTAAATGTTTCTCTTGTTCCCTTACTGGGCCTTCTGCTCACCCTTTCTTTTGATGTATGTCCCTAGGTTATGAGATGCAGTAATGAACCTAGGATTAACATAAGGATAATCCTTTCAAGTGTTTAAGAAGAATGTATTATGTTCCTGGTTTCTAAGACACTAAACCTTAAAGATCCTCAGTTTTGTGTAATGTAATGAAAGTTTATGTTATAAAAAGGCGGGATGCTATAGTTGGTATCAAAGGATGGTTTAGTTATTTGTGGAAATTAGGATATGAAAACTTTAGGAATAAGACTATAGAAAATTTTATATATAAGAAATCTTCCTGGTTTTTTGGTGAGTATTGAGTAAGGGGTTGCCAAGAAAATACATCCTCGTCTGGATACGAGCAGGTAGAGGTGGCTCTGGCACAGATGTACATAGGGGTAAAACCCGAAAACACCGATTTGAGCTAGACTTGAACTGGAACTGGTACACGACAACGGGCCTTACTGCACTCTTGGATACAAAACTCCCGGGGGATATGCTTTGGTAAATTCATAAGCTTAGTATGAACAATTATTAAAGGAACAAAGATAAAATAAAATAAAGATTAACATAAGGATATATGATCATGGATAACCTAGTTTGAAACCTAGGGGATCACAAGTTAGGGTATACTTTTCTTCTACAAGTTGTCCTTATATGATTTAAGTTCCTTTTCATGATTATTGGTTAAGTATTTAAGCCCATAATTATACTTTCTCTTCTTAGTTAATGCTGGGAAATGGAATAACATGTCCCAACAACCAATGTGATAGAAAATGTGACGATTGCCATATTAATATGACAGAGATGATTAGGGGATTAAAATTTGATTATTATTTTGGAAGACGTTCACTATTTTGGGGACCCTATATGATCGAGGTAAATAGATTACTATGGTATTTTCAGTGAGGAGTAAGGTTGACTTATATTTCTAAGAATCGATGAATTTAAGGTGAACTTATGGTAATATAGGTTACTTATGGAAATGATTAACCTATCTTGGGAAAAATATGTTTAGGTTAGTTAATTTGGTTATAAGATGTTAGGAGTGGTTTATGTTGTCTGGATATGAATGATGAAGTTTATTTTGGAAGAATATGTTATCAAGTATTTGGGTTTCAATATTAGTTTGAGTTATTTTGAGGAATTTTAAGGAAAGTTATTTACGGAATGGTCTATGATGAACTCTGGGTCGTACCGTGGAACATTGAAGATTTAAAAATAGTTTCCTTTCCTATGGGATTCTTTCTTTTTGAAGAGATGTTTTATCTTACCCTTTCTGTTTTTGAGATAATGTTAAAAGATAGAAGAAATTGATAGTTGATGTTTTGTGGATTAAGTGATTCTCTAGAAGATGATTCTGGTGCTTTTGATGAGACCAATTGTTTTTGAATTCTCATCATTTAGAGAAAAGATTATTTTTGGTAGAGACTAATTAAAGGATGAAACTCACCTTGAAGGTAGGTATATTTTCTTATGTTTTTGTTCTATGTAGTAAATCAATTCCTCAAAATTATGAAAAGGAATGCAAAACAAAAATGTTGTTGGTTTATGTTTCCTACTAGGTAATCAAAGACCGTTCACACACATCATTATTTTGGGATTTTCTTATGGTTAACTTTATCCTAATCATGTTTTCTATCACTCCCCCTCAGAACTTGAACCTTTGTTTTCTCCTCCATGTCCATTTTTTCCTACATAGAATCCTAGTGTGGGTTAACTCGGATGACCTTTGTAGATCCCTTTATTTCATTTAAATTAATAGTTTTACTAACTCGTTTTCTGATGTGGTACTTTCAAGGAAATTACAAAACCCAATTTTAAAAATTGCGAGGACACAATTTCTTAAGGGGGGAAGATTGTAACAACCCGAAATTTTGAATAAATATTGTTTCCTAATTCTGTGTGTTATTTTATTTTTTTTATACTCAACAATAATGTTTCATTTGATAACATGAGTATAATTAAAATGAGACTGTTGGGTTTTTTACTGTTATATGACCATTGGTCAATATGACAGCTGGAAACTAAACGTTTTGATTATTGTCCCAAAATACAAGTAATCTTGGTTAATTAATAAAGAAAAAAGATTTGATGGCCTCACCCAGTAGTCTTGGACCAATCGAAGCCCATCTAACAGAACTTGGGAAGGAGGTAGCACCACTGGGATTTGCTCTGGACCAAACCCAAGTCGAACTTCATCATGTGAAGTTAGAACAGAATCTCCTTCATGAGAATTTCAAACTGATAGAAATTACTACTCGTGCAATATTGGCCGAGCCTCCCTTGGATTCTCTCACCTTAGCATACCTTACACTTATGTCCTATGCTGGTGTGATAAGGGGCTATGTAAGGAGACTGTAACTGCCTTGTGTAATCCTTTATTTTAAATAAAAATTTATTTTTCTTCTTATGATGAAGTTTATGAATTTTCAAATGACCGGATAAATATAGTATGCATATTTTTGATGAATTTTAGAAAAAGGATATTTTAAAAATGTTTATGTAAACCTTAAATAATTAAAAATGTGTAATGATTTTCAAAAAATGGTCTTCTACAATTATGTTCAGTACGAAATTTAGAGTCTAATAAGATCAATTTAATTTTTGATGAATAGTAAATTATGAATAGTTATTTTATGCTTAGGATTAGTAATGTGACCGAATGGATTATTAATCTCACTTAAAGAAAGTATTAATATAATCTTGGCACCTTGATTAAATAATTTTATTCAATGAAATAGTCAAATAACATTTTCATAAATTATTATTCAAGTATTAGTTTTTTGGTTGAATAGTGTTTTTAATTAAAAAATAAATTAAAAATATTTAGAAAAATATTTTTATAAATTGTATTTCAATTTTGAACTCAGAGCATCGATATTAGGTTAAGGTAAATTTTGGTGTTTTTCTGAAAAAAGGAATTTTCAGTAAAGAGTGTATCTATTTAAAAAATAAATTAAAAATATTTAGAAAATTATTTTTATAAAATGGTATTTATTTTTGAAATCAGTGCATTGATATTTGGTTAAGGTGAAATTTTGGGATTTTTTCTGAGAAAGTTGAATTTTCAGTGAATAGTAAAAATACAGTTTTAGGGTTTCTGTATGTTTAATGACATCATAACTGTGTCATGATGATGTCATGAGATATTTTATGGGTTGGCCGACCAAAGGTGATGAAGTATTGTATTGGGGGCCCCATGTGGCCTAACTTCATGGGAAATATCTTGGGAGAGCAGATGGTTTTGAGAAACCCACTTCTGAGGTGTCCCTTGGCCATTAATGTCTTGTCCCCTCACTTTCCCTATAAATACCAATCCATTATCTCATCCTTTGGACTCAAAAATCATTCTCAATGAATTTCTTGTCTCCTTACCTCCAAATGATTCCTCCCAAGATTCCCCCAAGCCCTCAAGGTCCAAACCTTTTAGTTTTAAGACATACGTTTTAAGGTAAGGGATCTGACCTCTCTCTTTCTTTTCAAGTAATCTCTTTTATGTCATTCCATTTATGATCCATGTTCTTATGTTGGAGGATGTTATTTTATATTAATTATAATTTCATTTTTATTTTCATATGATGAGAGACCCCCTCTTACTCTCATCGTTTCATTTTATGAAAGTTTAAGTGGCGTCGTTAGGCTGTCGAAATTTTTGTAACAGATTCTTTCACCCTTCTCATTTTCAAGTTCTATTTTCTTGTCAAGTCTTTCGAGTTTTTTTTATTTTTTTGGGGTATGATCTATATATCTATCATACTTATCTTTTATGATCATATTATTAGAGTCCTCATTTGATCTCTTCAATTCAGTATTTTGAAGTTTTAAGAGACGTTGTTAGGCTGCCGAATTTTTAAGGGACTCTTTCACCCTTCTCGTTTTCAAGATCTATTTTCATGTCAAGTCTTTCAAGTTCATTTTTTTATGTTGGGGTATGATATCTATATCTATCATACTGAACCCTTATGTTCATATGATGAGAGACCCTATTTTGATCTTGTCAATTCATTTTTGTTGAAGTTTAAGTGACGTCGTTGGGCTGCCGAATTTTCATAAGAGAAATCTTATTTTTGTCTTCCTTTCTTGTTCTTATTTTCATATGGTATTTCTTTAAATTTTCATTACCATGTTCTCAAATCCTCTATATTCTGTCCCTCTAATGTTTTATGGGTCATTTATTAGTGTTTGAGCCATGTCCCCTCTCTTTTTAATGTTTTCTAAAACCCTAAAACATAGCTGTTATGCTGCAGAATTTTCATCTCAAAATGTCTCTCTCTTTTTCTAATGTACTTTTATTTTATTAAGTGAATACTCAAAGATATTTCCTCAAAATGGGTATTTACATATATACCAAAAAATTTTATTTTAAATTCTGGTATTTACATTCATGAGACCCGCTCTCCCCTTCCGTGGGTTTAAAGTGACGTAAAGATCATGTCTTTAAAGCGGTTTTTTTTCTAAAAACATTATGATTATGAAATGAAACCCATTTATTTTATGCTATATGGGTTCTTTATGAAATTTTTGATGATGATATATGTGGCTCATGTTATAATAAAGGAAAATTTAAGGGTTCTTTCTGATAGCGCTCCAATGCATTGGGTAATGATGTAACCACTAGAGATTACAATTTTCACGATATCTTAGTGAATAACCTTGGTAGTTTTCAAATGACACCTTGGGGATGGACCTTGGTGATATTTTCATGATTTTCTATGTTAAATGATGTATCCACATCTTAAATATATGAAAAATGTTATTTTTATTATGATATGCCACATGATTTCTTTCTCATGCCTTAAAGTTCTTTTTCATGACATAGTTGATGTATCTCAAGTTCACATGTTAAATGTTTCTTTTGTTCCCTTACTTGGCCTTCTGCTCACCCTTTCTTTTGATGTATGTCTCTAGGTTATGAGATGCAGTAATGAACCTAGTATTAACATAAGTAGAAGCCTTTCAAGTGTTTAAGAATAATTTTTTATGTTCCTGGTTTCCAAGACACTAAACATTAAGGATCCTCAGTTTTGTGTAATGTAATGAAAGTTTATGTTATAAAAAGGTGGGATTCTATAGTTGGTATTAAGGGATGGTTTATTTATTTGTGGAAATTAGGATATGAAAACATTAGGAAGAAGCCTATAGAAAAGTTTATATATAGGAAATCTTCCTGGTATTTTGGTGAGTATTGAGTAAGGGGTTTCCAAGAAAATACATACTCGTCTGGATACGAGTAGGTAGAGGTGGCTCTAGCACAGATGTACATAGGGGTAAAACCGGAAATCACCACTTTGAGCTAGACTCGAATGGGAACTGGTACACGAAAATGGGCCTTGCTGCACTCTTGGTTACGACACTCCTGGGGGATATGATTTGGTAAATTCATAAGCTTAGTGTGAACAATTATTTAAGGAACAAAGATAAAATAAAATAAAGATTCACATAAGGATATATGATCATGGATAACCTAGTTTGAAACCTATGGTATCACAAGTTATGGTATACTTTTCTTCTACAAGTTATCCTTATATGATTTAAGTTCCTTTTCATGATTATTGGCTAAGTATTTAAGCCCCTAATTATACTTTCTCTTCTTAGTTAATTGTGGGAAATGGATGAACATGTCCCAAAAAACAATGTGATAGAAAATGTGATGATTGCCATATTAATATGACAGAGATGATTAGGGGATTAAAATATGATTATTATTTTGGAAGACGTTCACTATTTTGGGGACCCTATATAATCGAGGTAAATAGATTACTATGGTATTTTCATTGAGGAGTAAGGATGACTTATATTTTGAAGAATCGATGAATTTAAGGTGAACTTATGGTAATATAGGTTACTTATGGAAATGATTAACCTATCATGGGGAAAATATGTTTAGGTTAGTTGCTTTTGGTATAAGATGTTAGGAGTGGTTTATGTTGTTTGGAGATGAATGATGAAGTTTATTTTGGAAGACTATGTTATCAACTATATGGGTTTCAATCTTAGTTTGGGTTATTTTGAGAAATTTTAAGGATAGTTATTTACGGAATGGTCTATGATTAACTCTGGGTAGTACCGTGGAACTTTGAAGATTTAAAAGTAGTTTCCCTTCTAATGGGATTCTTTCTTTTTGAAGGGTTGTTTTATCTTACCCATTCTGTTTTTGGGATAATTTTTAAAGTTAGAAGAAATTGATAGTTAATCTTTTGTGGATTACGTGATTCTCTAGAAGATGATTCTTGTGATTTTGATGAGACAAAGTGTTTTTGAATTCTCATCATTTGGAAAAAATATTAGTTTTGGTATAGACTTATTAAAGGATGAAAATCTACTTGAAGGTATGTATATTTTCCTATGTTTCTGTTCTATGTAGTAAATGAATTTCTCAAAATTATGAAAAGGAACGAAAAACAAAAACGTTGTTGGTTTACGTTTCCTACTATGTAATCAAAAACCAATTACACACATCATAAGTTCGGGATTTTCTTATGGTTAACTTTCTCCTAATAATGTTTTATATCACTCTCCCTCAGAACTTGACCCTTTGTTTTCTCCTCTATGTCCATGTTTTCCTACATGGAATCCTAGTGTGGGTTAACTCGGGTGACCTTTGTACTTCCCTTCCTTTCATTTAAAGTAATAGTTTTACTGACTCCTTTTTCGATGTGGGACATTCAATGAAATTTCAAAACCCAATTTTAAAAATTGCGAGGATGCGGTTTCTTAAGGGGGAAGATTGTAATGACCTGAAATTTTGAATAAATCTTGTTTCCTAATTTTTTGTGTTATTTTGTTTATACTCAACAATAATGTTTCATTTGATAACATGAGTATAATTAAAATGAGACCATTTGGTTTTTGACTATTATATGACCATTGGTCAATATGACCACTGGAAACTAAACGTTTTGATTATTGTCTCTAAATACAAGTAATCTTGGTTAGTTAGTATAGAAAGAAGATTTGATGGCCTCACCCTGTAGTCTTGGACCAATAGAAGCCCATCTAACAGAACTTGGGAAGGAGGTAGCACCACCGGGATTTTCTCTGGACCAAACCCAAGTCGAACTTCATCGTGTGAAGTTAGAACTGAATCACCTTTGTGAGAAGTTCAAACTGATATAAATTACTACTCGTGCAATATTGGCCAAGCCTCCCTCAGATTCTCTCACCTTAGCACACCTTACACTTAGGTCCTATGCTGGTGTGATAAGGGGCTATGTAAGGAGACCGTAACAGCATTGTGTAATCCTTTGTTTTAAATAAAAATCTTGATTTCTTCTTATGATGAATTTTATGAATTTTCAAATGACCGGATAAATATAGAATGCATATTTTTAATGAATTTTAGAAAAAGGATGTTTTAAAAATGTTTATGTAAACCTTAAATAATTAAAAATGTGTAATGATTTTCAAAAAATGGTCTTCCACAATTATGTTCAGTACGAAATATAGAGTCTAATAAGATCAACTTAATTTTTGATTAATAGTAAATTATGAATAGTGATTTTATGCTTAGGATTAGTAATGTGACCAAATGGATTATTAATCTCACTTAAAGAAAGTATTAATATAATCTAGGCACACTGATTAAATAATTTTATTCAATAAAATAGTCAAATAACAGTTTCATAAATTATTATTCAAGTATTAGTTTTTTGGTTGAATAGTGTTTTTTAATTAAAAATTAAATTAAAAATATTTAGAAAAATATTTTTGTAAATTGGATTTCATTTTTGAACTCAGAGCATCGATATTTTGTTAAGGTAAATTTTGGTGTTTTTCTGAAAAAAAGAATTTTCAGTAAACAGTGTATCTATTTAAAAAATAAATTAAAAATATTTAGAAAATTATTTTTATAAAATGGAGTTTATTTTTGGAATCAGAGCATTGATATTTGGTTAAGGTGAAATTTTGGTATTTTTCTGAGAAAGTTGAATTTTCAGTGAATAGTAAAAATACAGTTTTAGGGTTTTGGTATGTTTAATGACATCATAACTGTGTCATGAGGCTTTAATGAGATATTTTATGGGTTGGACGACCAGAGGTGATTAATTATTGTATTGGGGGCCCCATTTGGCCTAACATCATGGGAAATATCTTGGGAGAGCACATGGTTTTGAGAAACCCACTTATGAGGTGTCCCTTGGCCATTAATGCCTTGTCCCCTCACATTCCCTATAAATACTAAGCCATTATCTCATCCTTTGGACTCCAAAATCATTAAAAACGAAGTTCTTGTCTCCTTACCACCCAAGGAGTCCTCCCAAGGGTCACCCAATCCATCAAGGTCCAAACCTTTGAGTTGTAAGAGTTACGTTTTAAGGTAAGGGATCTGACCTCTCTCTTTCTTTTCAAGTAATCTCTTTTATGTCATTCCTTTTGTGATTCATGTTCTTATGTTGGAAGATGTTATATTATATTCAATATACTGTCTTTTTTATGTTCATATGATTAGAGACCCCCTCTTACTCTCATCATTTCATTTTATGAAAGTTTAAGTGGCATCGTTAGGATGCCGAAATTTTTGTAACGGATTCTTTCACCCTTCTCATTTTCAAGTTCTATTTTCTTGTCAAGTCTTTCAAGTTCCTTTTTATTATGTTGGGGTATTATCTCTATATATATCATACTGATCTTTTATGATCATATTATGAGATACCCCATTTGATCTCTTCAATTCAGTATTTTGACGTTTTGAGAGGCGTCGTTAGGTTGTCGAATTTTTAAGGGATTCTTTCACCCTTCTCGTTTTCAAGATGTATTTTCATGTCAAGTCTTTCAAGTTCCTTTTTATTTTTTTGGGGTATGATATCAATATCTATCATACTTAAACCTTATGTTAATATGTTGAGATACCCTATTTTTATCTTGTCAATTCATTTTTGTTGAAGTTTAAGTGAGGCTGTTGGGCTGCCGAATTTTCCTAAGAGAAATCTTATTTTTGTCTTCCTTTAATGTTCTTCATTTCATATGGTATATCTTCAAAATTTCATTAAAATGTTCTCAAATCCTTTATATTATGTCCCTATACTGTTTTATGGGTCATTTATGAGTGTTTGACCCATGTACTCTCTCTTTTCAATGTTTTCTAAAACCCCGAAACATAGCCGGTATGCTGCAAAATTTCCGTCTCAAAATATATCTCTCTTTTTCTAATGTACTTTTATTTTATTAAGTGAATACTCAAATATATTTCTTCAAAAGGGGTATTCACATATATACCAAAATGTTTTATTTTAAATTCTATGATTTACATTCATGAGACCCGCTCTCCCCTTCTGTGGGTTTAAAGTGACGTAAAGATCATGTCTTTAAAGCAGTTTTTTTCTAAAAACATTATGATTATGAAATGAAACCCATTTATTTTATGCTATATGGGTTATTTATGAAATGTTTGATGATGATATATGTGTATCACATGATAATAAAGGAAATTTAAGGGTGCTCCCTGATAGCGCTCCAATGCATTGGGTAATGATGTAACCTCTAGAGATTACAATTTTCACGATATCTTGGTGGATAACCTTGGTAATTTTCAAAAGACAACTTGGGGATGGACCTTGGTGATGTGTTCATGACTGTCTATGTTAAATGATGTAGCCACATCTTAATGATATGAAAAATGTTATTTTTATTATGATATGCCATATGATTTCTTTCTCATGCCTTAAAGTTCTTTTTCATGACATAGTTGATGTATCTCAAGTTCACATGTTAAATGTTTCTCTTGTTCCCTTACTGGGCCTTCTGCTCACCCGTTCTTTTGATGTATGTCCCCAGGTTATGAGATGAAGTAATGAACCTAGGATTAACTTAAGGAGAATCCTTTCAAGTGTTTAAGAAAAATGTTTTATGTTCCTGGTTTCCAAGACACTAAACCTTAAAGATACTCAGTTCTGTGTAATGTAATGAATGTCTATGTTATAAAAAGGCGGGATGTTATATGGTCGGGGCGAGGAGACGGCTCATGGTAGAGTAGGGCAGTAGGCTGGGCGCAGGTGTCGGCGGCTGCAGGAAGTATCAGCCGGGTGAGGCAGTAGTGGGAAGCTGCAGATGAGCGGGGTCGGATGAGGAGACCGACCAGCAAAAGCCAGTCGGTGCGCAAGGGGGAGACCGTGGTCTACAGACCCCGGCTGGCCGAAGAGGACCCGCAAGTTGCGGGTCCTGTTGGGGGCAGAAGACCGGCTGAATGGCGGGTCTTGTTTTAGAAAAAAAAATAAAAACAAGAGAGAAATAAAAATTAAAATATAATTTTAAAATAATAATAATATTATTATTATTATTATTATTATTATGAAAATGGTTTATATTTAATAAATCATGATCCGGGAGTCTGTTTCGCGAGTCGTTTGCAGCGGCGCATGCCTCGGAATGAGAGGTATGATTTGAGATGGTTTTGGGGGTTTTTAACTCCCGAAACGGGGGACTCGGAGGCGCGTCACGTGTGTTAAGAAGATTGCCGTTTTCCGGGGGATTTTGTTTTGGACGGCACAGACCCATCCAACGACCATTTTGAGCGACGTCGGTGGCATTGTGACCCTTGCTTCAGGGCAGATTTTTCCAGTATGGTTTTGAGTGCTGAAGCTGAAGTTGAGGCGTGGGCCCCACGGCCCCTCTTTTGAGTTGTGTGCAGCTTTTAGTGACTTTTTCATCAGACGTCTGTTCGGGGTGTGCGAAAAGTCGATGTTGGGTGTTTTTATGAGGGAAACATTTTGGCACAGTCTGCCCGCTCCAATTCCGCACGTTGGTGAGGGCCCCATGAGGGCTGTTTCGAGAGTTGACGGTGATTTCCAGCATTAACACCGGGTGTCCGTTTTGGACAAGTGAATAGTCCATTTCGTGTACTCTTTCGAGAGGATCACAACGATGAAATCCGTTTATTGAGTTTTGGGACCGGGATGCGGGTCCCATGAAGCACCACTTGTGTGCGGTGTGCCAGAATGAACCTTTTTCTCCGGATATTTGTTGCACTCATGTGAGTAGTGCTTTTGATGTGTTTTTCCAAGGATATCACAATGGTGCGACACGCCTGACTATTTTTGGGGCCAAGGCTTGGGATCATGGGACGTCGTTCGGGCGTGAGGCCGTGTTGGTGAATTTTTCATCAGATATCTGTTGGGGGCCAGTAAGTAGTCAATCTCGTGTGTTTTTCCGCGAGGATTAAAACGGTGTGATCCGTTTGGTTGTGCGGAGCCTCTTGCGTGATCTTATTAAATGTGGAAATGTGAAGGTTCCCTGGGGGAGGTTCTTCTACCGTGTTTGTAGGGGACCTTTGGCGAGTGATCGTGTGCAGTCCTGTGTGAGTGATGTAAATCCTTGAAGTGATGTGGATGGTTGTTCCCTAGCTGATGAGGTGGCAGGTTGGAAAAGTTACACATACACCCTTCGTGTTGACGTTGGGGTGTCGTGTGCACGATAGCCTTAGGGCTGGAGACATGGTATACTCTAGGAGTATATGAGAGTGCTTGGAGGTACGTGTGGTTTGTACATGACAATGTTTGTGCGCTTGGTTGGGGTTAACTTGGGACCACACATCTTGTGGGACCCAGGTGTGTGCCGTGTTCTGCTTTTCATACTTTGACCTCTCGTGACATAGAGGGTCCCTCTATGCTCGTTTGTTTGACCAGCAGGGTGGAGCTTTTCCCCTGGCTTGGTGCTCGTTGGTTTGACCAGCAGGGTTGAGTGGTATCCCCTGGTTTCGTTATCGATGGATCGGCCGGTAGCAGTGCTAGTGACGCCTAGTGATGGAACAGGCGCTGAACCCCTTTGGGTGAGTTGTGGTGGATTTGGGTGGTTGTGTGATGCCCACTACGTGTTCAGTTGGCCAGTGGTGTACCCTCCAGTAGAGATGGCCAGAGCAGTTCTGATTATTACCCTCCAGTGGGGCTGGCCAGTGGGTTACTCATCAACTTCTTCAGGTTTACCCTCCAGAAAGGGCTGGGCAGTGGGTTTCTCACTGACTTCTAGGGTTTACCCTCCAGCAGAGACTGGGAGTGGGTCACCCAATGCTCTTAGGGTCTACCCTCCAGCAGAGACTAGGCAGTGGGTCACTCGAGGATTCTTTAGGGTCTACCCTCTAGTAGATACTAGGTTGTGGGTCGCTCGTTGTCTAGTTACAGGTCTACCCTCCAGCAAGGCTGGGGAATGGGTCGCCTGTCGACTTATTCCAAGTCTACCTCTAACAAGGCGGAGCAGTGGGTCGCCTCTCGACTTATTCCAGGTCTACCCTCCAGCGGGACTGGCCAGTGGGTCGCCTGATGATGTATTAAGGTCTACCCTCCAACGGGGCTGGGCAGTGTGTCGCCTGATGATGTATTAAGGTCTAACCTCCAGCGGGACTAGGCAGTGGGTCCCCGGATGATGTATTACAGTTTACCCTCCAGCAGGGCTGGGCAGTGGGTCACATGATATCCTATTATGAATTACCCTCTAGTAGGGCTGGGCAGTGGGACACTTGTTGACATTCCAGGCTCAGTCCTTTCGACTAGTCTAGTCTGTGGCTTTTCTCCGTGATTACCGGAGCGGGACCCTTGGTTATACGGGTCATTGTTGTGATGTATTTGACTTTGAGGAGACCTCTCGACTGCAGGGTAGTGACGAGGTGTGGTTTGACTTTCCCTAGAACTCTCATGTACAAGGGGAACATTCCCCACCGAGACGCGTTCTTGTGACACGATCTAAAACCGTGCGGGCGAGGCAGTGCCACCCAAATCGGATAGTGTCAAGGTGCGGTGATTGAGCCCCTTGGCTTGCGGATTGGGGTAGACGTGCAGGATGTTGGGCATCGATGGAGTTTACTTCCAGGACTGTTGGATACTCTTTTCTTGGGCTGAGCTACAGGATAGAGATCCCCTTATGGTCTTGTTTGGGATTCTTGACAGAGCATATGGATTTCCATATATCGTGTTCTGGTACCCACTTCTTTGTTTTTTTTCTCTCCTTCTAGGAGAGGTAAATACGCGTGGGGTATGCCACAAGATTTCTGCGTCTAGCTTCTCGTGGTTGGATGAGTCTACTCTCTCGCTATAGTCAGGGAAATCTCGACGAGAAATGAATCTTGTCACCGTTCCTAGCTCCTTGTGTTAGGATGAGTCTTCTAACTTTTCTTGTTGGGTTGAGTTGTTACTCTTTACGGCACCCTTGGTTGTACTCCTTTACTATTACCTGTTCGCTCTACTGCTCACCCTTCGGTACCTCCTTTGTTTCTCCCTCGAGCCTTCGGGGTATCCTACTGAATATTTTTATACTCACCCCTACATGGGCATGGCCCGTACTTGGTGTGACTTTACAGACGACGGACATGGTGTTCGTGACTTCGGTAGAGCACAGGATTTCGGGAGCATGGACCGCGTGCAGTGTTCATAGTCTGGTTCCAGGTGGGGGACCCTTCCATCTATTTTCTTTTGTTCACATCTTGACGGGATGTGGCACTTTTTGGTTGGGTGCGTGTTTTCCCCTTTCCTTTTCAGTTTACTTTCAGCTTGTACTTTGTACTGTTTAGAGGTCGATGCACTTTTGTGGCATATATATAACAGTTGCCCTTTTCCTTGCTTGTATTTTCTTTTACTGTGCACTGTTACATTGAGTGTGTTGTGTGTGTGTGTACAGGTACTTAGGCAAAGTCCTCCACGAGTTGTTGTTCCTTTGGCGCTGGTCGCCAGCCCCTGGCCTCTGGAGGCGGGCTTGGGGTAGTTGCGGCTCGAGCCCAGGTAGGGACAGGTCATGAAAAAGTGGTATCAGAGGTGGTTCGTTCCTTGTGACGTTGTGCAGACGTCCCTAAAAGAGGAATTGGTTGGGATATAGGGCAACAGTGTTAACGTGTCTCGAGAGCAGCTCTCAGGCCAGGGAGTCCAGGGATGGTGCGGCGACTGACGTATCCAATCACCAGGACCTTGATAACCTGCTTGTCGACTCGGCATGCTGAGACACTTGTTGTCGGGAAAAAAATTTTGTGCATCACATAGGATTGCATCTTGACTGTCCTTCTTGAGTCAGCTCCCCATCGTTGTTGTTGTTGGTATATACATGTATGGTCATTTGACTGCGGCACTCCTTGATGATATTCAGGATGTCTCTGCGAAGACATCCAGCCAGGATACCAGCTTTGGTTCGTGACGATGACCCTATGAGCTATGAGTCCACATTCCAGGACCCATCATGTGAGCCCTTTCTCCAGGTGGGCCAGTAGCATCACCCCCACCTGTTGAGCAGTAGATAGTTTTAGCAGAGCAGGCTGAGTTTGAGCATGGGTTGAGCACGCTCCGTGAGTTCCAGCGGCAGAGACCGCTGAGGTTCAGTGGTGAGCCAGTCCCTCAGGTAGCAGAGGTTTGGCTAGAGACAGTGGTTTGCCTTTTCAGGTTTGTGCAGACGCTGACAGATCAGAGAGTGGCTTTGGCCGCAAGCCTTTTTCGTGGATCATCGTGGCGTTGGTGGATTCCGGTGACTCGGTTTCTTGATGAGTCGTCGCTTTTGTGGGGTGATTATAGGTTGTTGTTCCATGATGAATTTTTCCCCTCCTGCTTGTGCTCCGTTAGGATTGAGGAGCTCTAGCAGTTTCAGTGGGGAGGGATGACGGTGGCCGAGTACGCGGCTAGTTTTGCAGACCGTGCATGCTTTTACCCGAACTTGGTCCATAACGACAACTTCCGAGCGTGGAAGTTTGAGCAGGATCTCTGCCGAGAGATTCATGTTGTCATAGTACCCTTGGGAATTTCCACATATGTCAGGGCGCTAGAATAGGCACTAGTGATCGAGGGATTCCTGTCACGTTCTGGAGTTGGTAGTGGCAGCAGGCACGTTGGACCCAAGATTTCCACCGTAGCAGGCGGGCGTCGGCAAGAAGAACCTCAACGCAGGTGGATTTCTGACAACCGGACTCAGGGGTGTGGTCATACACCATAGTCGCACCGGAGGGCACCAGTGCAGCCCAGAGAGAGTCGGTGTTATTTTTGTGATGGGCGAGGTCACTTGGCACAATACTGTCAGACCCGAGCTACTGAGAGCTTCGGGCAGGCAGCAGGCGCACCACCACGACGGAGGCAGCGCCGTGAATGGAGTAGTATACAGAGAGGTGGTTCTAGAAGAGTATTGGGAGGATATGGAGGTGGGGTAAGATGTTACGAGTTCATCCCATCACCCCTAGGTGGTCCACATCAGGCCCCAGGAGCTGATAGTTGAGACCACATATAGCCGCGAGCTTTGAATGTCTACGATCCTGCAGAACATGAGGTGATAAGAGGTATGCTCTACAGATCTTCTACCTTTTTGCAGTAGAATTGTTAGACTCTGTGTGTGGAGCATTTTTTTTTCTCCCCGATCATTTCTTGAGTTTATACCAGGGTGGCATAGGGCGTCGAGTGTAACCCTGTGTTGGTAAAGTAAAAGGTGTGGGACCTTTTCCTATAGTCGATAGTGCCAACTCCTTCACCTTTTGAGCATGTAAGAGAGCATCGACTGTGGAACCTTGCATGGCTAGATATCCTTTGGTGTTTAACCATATGGATATTTTGAAGGAGGGAATCACCGGGCCTTGTTTCTGGTGCGTCCTGTGATTCCAGTCGCGGCGTGCGATGTAGATGTTTGTTCGGGGAGGTGAGCTACCCCTGAGAGCCTTCGGGTCATTCGAGACCGTGCAAAAGGACGACGAGGTTGTTTACTGCCTCTCCCTAACCCAAAATTATAAATTTGGTGCATTACATCGGCAAGGGCTGACCTCACATGAACGTATCAATCCCTTGGTTTGTGTACGGTGATGCAGAGTTGTGCGTGGGTTCTTCTGGGTATTGGAAATCCAGGTGTGGGCTTAGTACCCTGTGTTACTCCCTAGTTTTTCTTTTCAGGGATGAAAATCTGGAAGGAGGGAATTATTTAAGAACCGATTTTTTTCTGTGAAAGTCTTTGGGATATTTCTTGACGTTATTCTAGAGTAGTACATTCAGACGGCATGCGAGCCCGAGCCCCAGAGTGGCCGGAATTAAATTTTCAGTGCGTTCACACTGGAAACGCCAAATAAATGAGATAATTCCTCAACAGTGCTTCAGATCATAGATATGAGTGTATAGATTGGTCCGGAATGGGTTGTTTACCCTAAGAACGACATAAAACTTGTCGTCGCGGGATGTTTGGACCCCTCTCTCGCTTTCAGAATGTTAAACGGATAAATTAATTAATTTATTTATTAGTTTAATGGTTAAACTCGTGTATCTATTAAATAGTGGCTCGAATTGGAAAACCAAGGGCACCGTTGAGTTCGGAGCGTTCCGTTTACCCTAGGAGGGGTATAAGTTTCACAGGCGCAGCCTGTCTGTGAAAAATGGCCCGAGGGGAGTTTTCATAATTTGGCAGACTCGGACGTTCAGTTATATAACTTTTGAACAGAGTCTCGGATTAAAATTCCAAGACCTCCATTGTGCTCGGGAGGTGGTGTATGGCCTAGGGGAGGCTTAAACTCAACTCTATCAAATGTTCCACATATGGGTTAAATTACGGGATTAAATTAATTAAAATTTATTTTAATTTTATTTAAACCCTCATCCCCTTTCCCCCCTCCCTTGTTCACACCCTGGCACAGGCAGCCCCTCAAGGAATCCCCTCCTCTCCCTCTCCTCCTCCAACTGCAGCAAGGCAGCAGTTCGGCGGCGAAGCTCCGGACAACGCCCACGAGGTAAGAGTTTTCGGTTTTACGTTTTCATTTCCGAACTCTACATCCAAGTTGATTCTTAGCATTGAATTGCTGTCTGATTTACGTGCAAATCCCATAAATGCATAGTAGTTTTTATAAGCTTCTTGATGCCTTGTTCGGATTTAAATTCCAGGTTCTGAGTAGATCGTAATTTTCTGTCGAAGATGAGCAGGTTTTGGTGTGTTTTCCGGCCAAAAAAAACCAGTGTTTCCAGGGTTTCTAGTCGGTGCCGGTCACGGGGGTCCTCTGGGCGAGCAACGAGCACGGTGGACAGGCGAGGGTGAGCGGGCGTTGGCAACAGGGCGGTGCGGGAATTCAGTGGAGGTTCGGGAGAGCGCGGAGGCATAGGTGCGAGGCAGCGGCTGGCCAGGGCGAGGAGATGGCTCGCGGTCGAGCAGGGCGGTCGGTCGGGCAGAGGTGTCGGCGGCTGCAGGCGGCGTCGGTCGGGCGAGGCAGCAGGGGGAAGCTGTGGACGAGTGGGGGCGGACGAGGAGACCGACCGGCAAACGCTGGTCGGTGCGCAAGGGTGAGAACGGGGTCTACAGACCCCGGCTGGTGGACGAGGACCCGCAAGTTGCTGGTCCTGTTGGGGGAGGAAGACCGGCCGAATGGCCTGTCTTGTTTTAGAAAAAAAAGTAAAAAAATAAGAAAAACGTACAAAATAAAAATTAAAATAGAATTTTAAAATAATAATAATATTAATATTATTATTATTATTATGAAAATGGTTTATATTTAATAAATCATGAACCGGGAGTCCGTTTCGTGAGTAGTTTGCGGCAACGTGTGCCTAGGAATGAGAGTTATAAATTGAGATGGTTTCGGGGTTTTTTAACTCCCAAAACTGGGGACTCAGAGGCGCGTCATGTGTGTTAATCAGATTGGCGTTTTCCGAGGGATTTTGTTTTGGACGGCATGGACCCGTCCGACGACCGTTTTGAGCGATGTCAGTGGCGTTGCGACCCTGGTGACAGGGCGGAGTTTTCCAGTATGGTTTCGGGCACTGAAGCCGGAGTTGAGGCATGGGCCCCATGGCCCGTCTTTTGAGATGTGTGTAGATTTTAGCAGGTTTTTCATTAGATGTCTGTTCGGGGTGTGCGAGCAGTTGATGTTGGGTGTTTTTCCAAGGGCAACGCAATGACACGGTCTGCCCACTCCAATTCCGCACGCTGTTGCGGGCCCCACGAGGGTTGTTTCAGGAGTTGATGGGGATTTCTAGCTTTAACACCGTATGTCTGTTTTGGACAAGTGAATAGTCCATTTCGTGTACTTTTTCGAGAGGATCACAATGGTGCGATCCGTTCGTTGTGTTTTAGGACCGGGATGCAGGTCCCACGACGCACTGCTTGTGTGTGGTGCGCTGGAATGCACCTTTTTCTCCGGATATTCATTGCAATCATGTGAGTAGTGCTTTTGACGTGTTTTCCTAAGGGGATCGCAGTGGTGCGACGCACCCAACTGTTTTCGGGTGCGAGGCTCGGGATCACGGGACGTCGTTCGGGCGTGAGGTGGTGTTGGTGACTTTCCCGTTGGTTATCCGTTAGGGGAGAGTAAGTAGTCTATCTCGCGTGTTTTTTCGCAAGGATTACAATGGTTCGATCCGTTTGGTTTTGCGGAGCCTCTTTCGCGATCTTGTTTAATGTGGAAATGTGAAGGTTCCCCGGGGCAGTTCTTCTACCGTGTTTGTAGCGGTCCTTTGGCGAGTGATCGCGTGCACTCCCGTGTGAGTGATTTAAATGCTTGAAGTGATGTGGATGGTTGTGCCCCAGCCGATGAGGTGGCAGGTTGGCAAAGTTACGTATACGCCCTTCGTGTTGATGTTGGGGTGCCGTGTGCACGATAGACTTAGGGCTGGAGATGTGGTATACTCTGGAAGTATACGAGAGTGCTTGGAGGTACGTGTGGTTTGTACCTGAGAATGCTTGTGTATTTGGTTGGGGTTAACTTGGGTCCACACGTCATGTGGACCCCAGGTGCGTGTCGTGTTCTGCTTTGTGTACTTTGACCTCTCGGAACGTAGAGGGTCCCTCTATGCTCGTTTGTTTGGCCAGCAGGGTGGAGCTTTTCCCCTGGATCAGTGCTCATTGGTTTGACCAGCAGGGTTGAGTGGTCTCCCCTAGTTTCATTCTCGATGGATCAACCGGTAGCGGTTCTAGTGACACCTGGTGATGGAATAGGTGCTGAACCCATTTGGGTGAGTTGTGCTGGAGTTGGGTGGTTGCGTGATACCCACTAAGTGTTCGGTTGGCCAGTGGTGTACCCTCCAGTAGAGATGGCCAGAGCAGTTCTGGGTTTTACCCTTCAGTGGGGCTGGGCAGTGGGTTACTCATCGACTTCTTCGGGTTTACCCTCCATCATGGCTGGGCAGTGGGTTGGTCACTGAATTCTAGGGTTTACCCTCCAGTAGAGACTGTTCATTGGGTCACCTGACTCTCTTAGGGTCTACCCTCCGGCAGAGACTGGGCGGTGGGTCACCTGACGATTCTTTAGGGTCTACCCTCCAGCAAAGATTGGGCAGTGGGTCGCTAATCGTCTAGTTCTAGGTCTACCCTCCAGCAAGGCTGGATAGTGGGTCGCCTGTCGACTTATTCCAGGTCTACCCTCCCACAAGGCTAGGCAGTGGGTCGCCTGTCGACTTATTCTAGGTCTGCCCTCCAGCGAGGCTGGGCAGTGGGTCGCCTAATGATGTATTAAGGTCTACCCTCTAGCGGGGCTGGGCATTGGGTCGCTTGATGATTTATTAAGGTCTACCCTCCAGCGGGGCTGGGTAGTGGGTCGCCGGATGATGTATTATGGTTTACCCTCTAGCAGGGCTGGGCAGTGGGTCACCCGATATCCTATTATGAATTACCCTCCAGTAGGGTTGGGCAGTGGGACACCTGTTGGCATTCTAGGCTCAGTCCTTTCGACTAGGCTAGTCTGTGGCTTTCCTCTGTGATTACCGGAGTGGGACCCTTGGTTATACGGGTCAGTGTTTTGATGGCTTTGACTTTGAGGAGACCTCTCGACTGCAGGGCAGTGATGAGGTGTGGTTTGACTTTCCCTAGAACACTCACGTACAAGGGGAACATTTCCCACCAAGACGCGTTCTTGTGACACGATCTAAAACCGTGTAGGCGAGTCAGTGCCGGCCAAAGCGGATAGTGTTGAGGTGCAGTGATTGAGCCCCTTGGATTGCAGATCGGGGCAGACGTGCGAGATGCTGGGAATTGATGGTGTTTACTTCCGAGACTGTTGGATACTCTTTTCTTAGGCTGAGATACGAGATGGAGATCCCTTTATGGTCATGTTCAGGATTCTTGACAGAGCATATGGATTTGTATATACCATGTTTTGGTACCCACTTCTTGGGGTTGGTTTCTCTCCTTCCAAGAGAGGTGAAGACGCGTGGGGTATGCCACGTGTTTTCCACATCTAGAATCTCATCGTTGGATGAGTCTACTCTCCTACTATAGGCAGAGAAAGCTCGACGGTAAGTTCATCACCTCACCGTTCCTATCTCCTTGTGTTAGGACAAGTCTTCTACCTTTCTCTTGTTGGGTTGAGCTGTTACTCTTTACTGCACCCTTGGTTGTACTCCTTTACTATTCCATGTTCTCTCTACTGCTCAACCTTCGGTACCTCCTTTGTTTCTCCCTCGAGCCTTCAGGGTATCCTATTGAGTATGTTTATACTCACCCCTGCTTGGGCTTTTCCCACACTTGGTGTGCCCTTGCAGACGATAGACAGGTTGGTCGTGACTTCAGTGGAGCACAGGAGTTCGGGAGCATGGACCACGTGCGGTGGTCGTAGTCAGGTTCTAGGTGGAGGACCCTTCCTGCTATTTTCTTTTGTTCACCTATTTCCGACTTGTGGCACTTTTTGGTTGGGCGCGTGTTTTTCCCATTTCCTTTTCAGTTTACTTTTAGCTTGTACTTTGTACTATTTAGAGGTCGATGTACTTTTGTGGTATATATATAACAGTTTCCCTTTTCCTTGCTTGTCTTTTCTTTTACTCTGCACTATTGCATTGAGTGTGCTGCGTGTGTGTGTACAGATACTTAGGCAAAGGCCTCCCCAAGTTTTTGTGCCTTCGGCGCTGGTCCCCAGCCCCTGGCCTATGGAGGCGGGCTTGGGGTAGTTGCGGATCGAGCCCGGGTAGGGTCGTGGCGTGACAAAAACGTTCTAGAACTACTGAGAAATCATTGACATTGTGAAATGATATCAAAATGTGATTTATAGAATTAGGGAGTGAAGTTATTGGGACACATAGTCCCAAAAATGGTATTACAATTGATCCTGAAAAGGAAAATATTGTTATGACATGGGTATAACCATTTAATGTTTTCAAGATTTGGATCTTCTTTGGTTTATTGGGTTATTATTTTTGGTTCAATAATGATTTATAAAAAGTATCTTCTCTGATGACTACTATAACATGGAAGGGAGTGAAGTTTTTTTGGGATGAGAAATGAAAGAGATATTTTGATGATCAAAAACGTCTTTATACTTCTCCAACGGTGTTGACTCTTATAAAGGATATGCAATGATTTTTTTCTTATGTGACACATCATGTTAGGGTTTGTGATTTTCTCTTTTGTAGGGTGATCACTTCATTGACTATGGCTCTTAGAATCTTAGTCTACAAGAGAATAATTATCTAACCCATGAATTTGAACATGCAGTTATGATGCATGGACTTAAGAGTTGGAAGAATTTTCTTTTCATAGAAAGGTTGACTATGTATTCTGACTATAAGAGATTGCATTATGCCTTCTCTCATAATGTTTTTAATCTCTGCCAGATGTGTTTGGTGGATTACCTGCAATATTTTGATTTTGAAATCACCTATACCATAGGGAACAAAAATTCCATTATAGATGCATTGAGAAGAAATATTCTGACCCATGCCACGAAAGAATCATCAGAATAGTGGAACATAATGGATATTTTTGAACAATTTCTTATAAGAGTTCAGGAAACAAGTGTTGAACTTTCCATATCCAGTGTTCAGTTGACCTCCACTCTTCCCAATACAATTCTTCAAGAATAAATTATTGATGATGAATTTTGTAGTATTAGAGACTCTATTTATGGTAGAAAGACTATTGTAGAGTGGTTATTCTCCACATAGGGCATTATATATTTTTTGGAATCAGTTAATTATAACTTCATATGTTATGAAATATGTGGTGGGGTATTTCTATAATTCCCAATGGGGTTTACACCTGATAACCATAAATATATTATTTGACATGCGGCGACACGTTTGGTGGATAGTTATGAGACAAGGCATATCTGACATTGTTTCACACTGGTATACTTTTCCACGGGTTAATTCCAGGCACCAGGGGCCTTTGGGTTTGCTTCAGTCACATCCAGTGTAGACATGGAAGTGGAATGAGATTTATATGGAATTTTTAGTTGGGTTTACATGTATAAAGAGAAATAAGAATTCAATATCGGATATGATCGAAAATCATACCAAATTGGATCACTTTATACCCATTAATGATAGAACCAGAGTTGGGGAGTTGGTAAATATCTATGTGAAAGAGATTGTTCATTTTTATAGAGTTTCTTCTACTATAGTATTTGATAGAGTTCCTTGTTTTACTTCTTACGTTTGTATAGTCTTGTAGGAGTCACTCAAATCTCATGTTTATATGAGTACGACATACCATCCATAGGCATATTGTGAGATAGAGAGAGCTATACATATTCATAAGGATATGATTCATTCATATGTCCTTGATTTTTGTGTAGATTGGGATGACCATTTTGGACTGGTTGAGTTCAATTATAAAAATAGTTACCATTCCATGATTAGAGTGGATCCATTTGATACCTCATATGATCATACTTGTAAATATCTATTGTTTTAGTTGGAGATTTGTGAAATTTCCTTGGTTTAAACAATATTGGTTCAAGAGAGAACAAAAAATATTCCATTGATTTATTTGATAATGTTGAAGACACGTAGTCAGTATAAATCTTATTATAATCATCATCATAGAACATTGTATTTTTTAGTTGGTGAAAAAGTGTTCTGGAAAGTTTCACACGGTTTGGCACATCGATGACTTTGGAGGAAAGGGGATATTGTTCTTCATTTTGTGGGAGATTTTGAGGTTTTTGTGTTTGTGGGGAAGGTGGATTACAATTTATCACTACTTCCACAGTTGACATTGATACAAAACATGTTCTATGTATCAAATCTTCGAATGTATATTTCTAATCTATCTCATGTATTAATCATTAGTGATCCTAATGTTGAGCCTAATTTATCTGTGACTGAGAATATATTCAGGATAGTTGATTATGAAATAAAGTTACTTCATGGAAGGATGATACCTTTGGTCAATGTTCTATAATAGTAGGGTTCTAATTCGCATGAGGCTTGGGAGAGAGAGGCACTACTGAGAGAGTAGTGGCCTCATCTTTTTTATATGGAAACTTATCAATAGGCTTTCTCAGGATAGAATATAGTCTTTCTTTTGATAGAAAGTTTCTATGGTGGGGAGGTTGTAACATTCGGTTACTAGTTTTTAAGTACACCTCGAACCTCTTTTTTATCTTACTTTGGTTGGGTATTTTCTTAGTTTATTTCAAGTGAAAATTTGACTTTTTTGGTAGTTTATGGGTTGTCCATGATTTTTGCATGACTTGAAAAAATGTGTAACCTCCTAGTAGAAACCACACACCCTAGTAAAGGGATTCATGATTAGGGTGTACAGATTAGCTGATAGTTCAACCCTTCCTAGATAACTATACTGATAGTGTTTTTTTGTTCTGTAAAATTTTTTAAAAATTATCAGTCCCCAATTTGAACCCCCTCTCAACCCTAACTCAAGTAATCATTAATTATTATGTTTGGAGGCTATCAAGAACCATTTTTTCCTCCTTTAAACTCTATTCTTGGTGGATTCAACTGTAGAAAATCTTTTTTGATCCCTCTCTAGTAATGGATACACCTCCTATTATTTCTCTCTCACTCTCTCTTTGTTTTCTCCATTGTGATTTCTATATCATCATGTGCTCGATGAATTTAAACACTCTTGATTTGAGTCTGGATTATATAATTTTTTGAGGTTTTTTTAGCATCATTCCTAGTTGTAAAATCATTTTGGGGGTGTTATGTTATGTGACCTCTATGATAAATGTAGGTGGTTCTATTAATGATAGCCCAATGACCTTGAATTTAATTTATTTTTAAATTTATTTCAATTAATCTATAAAAACACAATTTTATGTGAATTGGAATTTGGATTTTATTTTAGATGAGGTGTTGGTAAAAAAAACCCAAATCCTATGTAATTTAAAATTTGGTTGTATTTTGAAATTGATGGAAATTTTGAAATTATTTGAGGATTGATTTTATAAAAAATTGAATTAATTAAATTTCTAAAAACCCGTGATTGGTTTTATTTTGGAATGGTGTGAATTGATGAAAACCTCATGTTTTGGTTTTGAAAGTCAATTGGAATTTTGAACAGGAAAATTGGGAAATTGAACTATGAATGATGATTGATTTGAAATGAAATGATTTAACATTTTTCAATTGATTGACTGATTGAGAACATCAGAGCCTAGGTAATTTTTGGGTTATTTGGGAAAAGCATTAAAAGTTGGAAATTACCAAGAAACATATTGACAATGACCATTCTAAAAAAATCTAGTTAGGAATATCATATTCCTAATGGAAGATTGATGAGTCTGATTTGGTCTGATCCCGAGGGATGTGTGTACACATATTCCATGATCATTGATATGAGTGTGTGAGGATCTTATAACAAGAAACTACCATACCTTAGGGAAGATGATCTTGGTTCTAATTGTGACAATTTTGAATATAAATTTCATTGATTTTGAAACTGATTTACTCATACCTAGTGATTTTTATAAACTATTTTATATAAAATGTTTATATAATCCATTATTTAACATGTTTTCCATCATTCAAAATGAAATAATATTTTGTTTTAAATATGAAATTGTATCACCATTCTCTATTTTATTAAAATCAAAAGCATAACTTGGATTATTATTCTAGAATCTTATTATGGAACACCTGGTGAGACCCTATTGGGATTTTTAACTTGCACGATACCTTTTATATCTTGAATTTGTAGACATTATCCTAACATGTCTCAGAAAAGAGAAAGTTTCACTTGGTGAAAGTGGATGTACCTGATCCCTTGGGGCTTGGATTGACATTTCCTTTAGGAAATTGAGCTTACCTTATCCATTTTTGAGTACATGGATGATGTAATATTTTTCTTAATCTTCATCTAACCATATGTGTCATAATTTTATTACTCATCTAGACTCATAATTTGGTGTGGTTCCAAGGAATTATTGCACTGACATGGGAGTCCTTTCAATCCCCTCCTCCACCCCCTACTTCAGTGGAAACTGAGTCAGAGATCAAGGTGACTGATCCAGTGGATCCTGAGTGGCTGATGTTTTTGTTATGCTTATATATATTTTGAACAGGAATATGAGTCTTTGGATTTGTTAACTATTGAGTGGCCGATCTATACCTTGGTTCAAGTGGCTCCTACTCAGACATCTCTACCTCTTACCTACCCTATGTGGAAATCTCTTTTTTGTGCCTCTCTCCAATTAGCAATTTCCCCTCATCTGTGGTCAATATCCACTTCTCTATTGGTATTGATGTTATATATGCTATAGACCTATAGATGGATATCAGTGAGCCTTACAATCCTATCAGTGGTGTTTATATTCATGCCCAGGTCAATATTTATCAGTCTTCTGCTTCCTTGAAGTTTAAGTGCTCGTCGACATTGGGGGACAAATCCGAATGACCCAACCTTCAATGATCTCTATTCTAATTTGGAATTCCTTGGGCATGTGGTGTAGGTGGAGACTTATTTCATCATCTCTGAGATTATTCATTCTAAATTTTCATTGGTTGCTCTTATAGAACACAAGCAGCGATCCTCTAAAATCTATGATTTTTCATCTTGGTTTGTCCTTAAGAAATTCATTCATGGGGAACCATAGAATAACCACATATGTATTTTTTAGATTATCAGTATCTCTGTGGAAATGATTAATTCCTCGAGTCTACTTGTTTCATCTAAGAACTATTTTGGCAGACTATCTTTCTTCTTTTTTATTTTCTATGATAAATGTGATCTGAAGGGTAGGGGTGATCATTGGCAGGACAAGAGCAACTTCAACCCGGGTGTGGGGACCAGATTTTTGGGAGTGGATTTCAATTCCATTCCAAACCTGGTGAAATAAAAGGAAGAGGGTTCTACACATTGAAGGATGTATATGAATTTTTGTGCTTTTCATCCCAAAATGTCTTAATCGATTTTGGATACTTGGGTGACAAGTTCACATTGTGTAATAACCAAAAATGAAAACACTAGGTGCGGAGCTAGTTTAACCACTACATTGTTAATCAACAGTTTATTTCTACCTTCTCTAGTGCCAAAGTATAACACTTGTTGTTTGCACTCTCTAATCAATACAATCTCCTAGTCAGCCTATAGAATAGTTTCTCTCCTAATGACTAGTTCATTTACTCGAGTCGATGGTAGGTTGACCATTATTTTTTCTTCTATGTTTCGTTCTTCCTGGGAAACAATCATGCACGTTGGCTCTTGGGTGGTGTTTCATCATAATATTTTCTAGTTATATGATGATCTCCATATTTGAGTTATCTCTATATCCTCCATGCTTCTTAATCTGAATTTCCTCAAATATGAGATTAAAAAGGCAGAAGCAGTCGTTGAAAATCATTGGGATGAAGGTGTTATTATATAATGGATATTTTGAAAAATAAGCTCATTGATTATCTCCTGGAATAAGAGATAATTTTTCATGATAGATCCCAGGTGATGTGGATTAATTAGGAGGATAATAACACTTCCTCATTCTATTCATTCATTAGGGAGAAGAATCGGTGCCATGCTCCAGATATCCTCTTGGAAGATGTATCTTTTACCAATGATCCTTATGTTGTTGGAGGTATGTCCTTATCACATTTTCACTCTCTTCTTGAAGATCATAACCCTCATATTCTTGATGGATACCCTAGTGGTCATAGTGATATGTTTGGCTCCATCCCTCATAAGGTTTCTTCTAATGCTAATGCTTTCTTTGAAAGATTTCCGGATTAATAGGAGGTTTGGGGGGGTTTTCCTTCTCTTAATCACGGGTGTGACCCCAGTCTGGATGGATTTCCAATCTCATTGTATATCACATATTGGAATCTATTAAAGGATGAACTGGTGGATATGATTTGGGATTTTTCCAGGGTGGGGTATTTGTTAGAGTGGCATGTGCCACCATGATGATCTTTATTCCCAAGATCAAATACTCATCTTATTTAAAGAAATTATAGCATATATTTATGTATAAAATTCCTTAAAAAGTACTTGCATATATGAACAATCGAGGTATTGTAGGTTTTCCTTAACTTTTTATTTTTGATCAGTAACATGGTTTCATCCATAGTAGTTTAACTCAAATGTCCATTTCCATGTCCCAGGAAATGATTAATGATATTCATAAAAACTTATTGGTATCGAACATGTCAATTCAGCTTGACATGGATACAACATGTGATAGAGTTGAGTGGAGCTACATCATCTGAGTCATCTAGTGCATGAGATTATCTAAAAAGGTGGTTGATATTTTCTTTAGGTGTATTGGCTCTCTGTTATTTTCTATCACATTTTAGGATAAAAATTATGGCATCTTCAAATCTGCTTGTGGCCTCAAGAATGGATATTGCCTCTCCCCCTGTGATTTCATTATGATTAAATATGACTTTAATAAATACCTTAATAAAAGTAGCATAGATGGTATTGTTCAAACTTTCAGGTGAAAATCAAACCTCAAGGGGATTTCTCACTTTTTTGCAGACAAACATATCATTTTAACTAATAGATCTGATAGAAACATTCAGGTTCTTAATCAGATTTGAGAAACTTTTTATGCTTGGAGTGTTCAACTCATTAACTATAAAAAGAGTAGTATATATATCTCAAATTCATACTTGGAAGGAAGAGGGAACAAGATTGAATAGAGGATGTGGATCTCTAAAAGGATGTTTCCTATGGAGTATTTGGGGGCCCATATTTTCCCAGGTAGAATTCATATCCACCACTTTGATGTGATTGTTGAAAACATTTATGCTTGTATTCTCAACTAGAGAAATTGTTTTCTCTCATTCAAAGGTCACCTCACCCTTATCAATAGTGTTTTAACCTTCATTCTTATGCATGTTCTTTCTACCACTATTATTCCCAAGATGATTATACATACCATTAAAATCATCATGGTTAGTATTATTTTGGATTCCTAGGCATAGGGGATATGTCATTGGGATTCAAGGGATCGAAGGGATTCAGTTATTGGGGAAGGTGGTGTCAGTCTCAAGAATGTCAGGGATAGCATGGATTTTCCCCAAGAAAGGTTGGACTTGGATTTTATTGAAGGGAATTATCTCTGGTCCAATTTCATGAGGCTTATATATAGGCCATGTTTTGAGGTCTCCAATGTTAGATGCACCAAACTTTGGGTAGTTAATCATTGATTCATTCTTTAAGTTCATCACCACTCTAAATGGATTGAGGGTGATTACTTACTCAGCTTCTAGAATGATAACTAGGTGGGGAATGTTCTCAAATTTCTCGGCTACCCAGTGCCTAACATCATGTTTTCTAAGGCTACTAGTTTCACTACCTTTACTCAGGCTATTCTCATATCTCAAAAGTAGTAGGTTCTTCATGGTATTTCTTCTTCCTCTGAATTGGACTAGTTGGTTTTTACTGTCTTCCCATATGGTATATTCTCTTTGAATGTTTATCACCTCTTTATGCACACAAGAAATTGTTTGGATTCTTGGGGTGTTGTCTTACAGTGTAAATACTTTCCTGCTAAAATTAATTTTCTATTTTTCCACCTACGTAACTAGGCATTACCCATAGATGAGGATGTGTGGAAAAAAGGGGTTTCCCGAAACTCTAAATGTGTGTGTTGTCACAACCCACATACTGAGATAAGCGATAATTTGTGCTTCATCGGCGATTACGTGTCTGGCATCTGATAGGATCTTGGTTGCATCACATGAAGGTTGGTTTAGGGGATCTCTGGTGATTTCTTCCAGGTTTCTTGGTTTCATATCTTAGACACTTTTTATCGTGATTGTATGGCCCAAGAAACTCTCTTCGGGGTTGGGTTCTGAATTATCTGGTCCGTTAAGAATAAGGCCATAATTGTGGGATGTGGTTGCTCTCGACTAGCTGTTAAAGTCAAGGTAGGGGTTTGAAGTGGTATCTAGCTTCATTAATTATGCAATGGAAGCTTTATCCTTCTCTTCAATGGCTATTTACTCATAGTAACATGGATATTTCAAAAACAGGGAGGAATCCTCAAGGAAATTGGGTGCGGTGGTCTCCTCTTATACGAGGTCTTATTCTAAACATCAATGGCTTCTGTAAATATGGATTCATGAGAGGTAGAGGGGTAGTGTGGGACGTGAATAGGTCAGTTTATCGTTCTTTTAGTTTTTTACAAATTCCAGGTGACTCCCTTCTGAGTAAAGTTGTTACCATTATTAATGGATTATCATTTATCCAATCTCACTATATTTCTCTCACCAGAGTAAAAACAGATTCATTGATTCTCCTCAACTCAATAAAAGGCGTGAGCTGCATCCCCTAGGTCTTCACATATATAGTTCATAAATATAGGGGTTTTTTTAGTGATATCTAACCCACACATACCTAGAGACAGGGTAACATGGTTTAGGATTTCATAAATTCCCACACTTCTCATGGTGCTCTGTGTATCATTTTTTCTAGTACTGGTTCCCTTCCCCCAAGTTTTTTATTCTTATTCAGGATGATTCCTTATGATTGCACTATTTTTTACCTCTTTGATTTGTTCGACCCTTGGCCCCTCACTTTTCGAAATAAAAATTTAATGAATTTAGACGGATGGATGATATAATATTTTGATTTTTAATATACCTATTTTCTTTATAGTACTTTCTCCCTTTAGAGTTTTGAGCGTACAAAATATTTGACTTTTCCCTAGGAGATAAGTTTTCATAACATTTTTTATTTTTTGATTGGTTTTTCTAAACTTTGTTTATTATTTTCCATGGGTTTTTTTGTTTTTTTTCTAAGGATTGAGTATATTTTCACTCAATATATTTTTATTTTATTCATTATTCCTTTTAACTAGTTTCTCAATGTTATTTTCTTCAAAGCTGTGTTAATTCCATTAAATCTTTTATATCCTTTTTTAAAAAAATTACAATACATAGTTCATTTAAATTTTCTGATAACGTTAGTTTTTGTTAATTTTTTGATTAAGTATATTTTATACTTTTAATTCTCTTTGTTTTGATGACTTGAATACCAACCATGTAATTTTTGGAACAAGGAGAAGTAACATTGAACCATCATTAAAAATTGACAAAACCTCTTCTAATTTTTATTATTTTGAACTCAAAGTGCTCTCTGGAGTTAGTTTTGAAAATGTATATAAATTTTTATTAATAATTTAGGAGTAGTACAAAGAAGTTATTTCAATAAGAGGAATAATTTAATTTATGATTTGTGTTATCTCAATTCTATGGAGTTTTCATTGGTAATGTTTTTTTGTGATTACATATAGTTTAAATTTTTTGAGGGTATATATTTAAAATATATGTTTTGTTATAATTTATTCATATATTCATGATCAATTAGATTACAGTTATTTTATTCTATTTCATACAAACATTGAGTTTGAAGAAGTCTAATGTGTTGGAATTGTTTCCAAACCATTTGAATAAAGAGGAACTTCATGAAATAGAAGTTTATTTTTGATTCAATTGATAGAATAGAAGCTCATGGATATATACTCATACTATTAATAGTTAGTTTAAGAAGATATAGGTGATGAATATGTATATTTTTATCTTTTAAGATAAACCAGGTTCCTTATATAGATCCAGTTTTTCATTAGATCTGGGTGCATATTCATCTTCTACCTTAGATTAAAATATAAAAGTTCATGTAATCAGTACATTTTAGAGTTTATTTATACTATGAAAATTTACTTTGATTGATTTTGATACCCATATCTATTTATGGATTGTATCTTCCAAATAGTTTATATTCTTGAGTGGTAAAATCATATGTTCGACTACACTTCATTTCACCCCCTTCTCCAAACTTATATTCATTTATTATCATAGGTCACCGAATATTTCCAATCCATTCCTTTTGATATTCATGTTTGTAAAACATAGGCGGTATGGAAGTAATTTTCCTTGAATGTTTTCTAGTTTGGTCAAGTGTAGTAGTTTTTTCTATATAGAATACAATATTAAATTTTATCAAAAAGATTGATATGAGTAAAAATACATAAAAAAACTAGGGTGTTACATTATCCCCCATTGAACAATTTCACCCAAATATATATATTACTCCTAGATAATATAAAAAGGTGATATTTTTATAACTTAGAGTTCTCACACCACTTTTTTAAATTTTTTTACTAATAAAAAAGACATTTTGTGTGTGTAATGACCCAATTTGTTCTTTCTTTTTCCAATACCAAGTGTTTTGGTTGTATTCATAGCAATTATAAAAACATATTTTATTGATATCATTGTTTAAACTGAATTTCTATAACTTGGTTTTATGGTTTCTCAAGGGAGTAATTCAAACCCCTAATATTTTATTCTGCGTCTTGTGAAATAATTAAACTTCTTTGGGTTTTATTTAGAGTAATTTTCAAATTCATAATATTATGACTAATATATGGTAAAAAAATTCTTATTTTTATTTTATCATATAATATGTTCTCATGCTAATACTTAGAGCTCTCATACTATATTGTTCAGATTTTATAGGTAGTGGTTATAACAACCCCTGACTCCAACAATTCAAAGAAAGTGGTTAAATATTTACATTGGCATAAGACACAAGGGATCACTTCAAAAAATATTGACTAGTTTAGTAGTCTTGAATAACTTGATACATATTTGATTGCATTTTTACATTGTAAATAAAATATATAATGTAATAATAGAAAACATTTTTCATTTTCTTAATTATTCAAAGAAATATTCTTCATATCCCAGGTAAAAGAAACAAAATATAGATGGGATCAAACTCCCAATATGGGTTATTTATAGTGGATGATATCATGAGTAAATGAGGAATGATAAAAATAGTAATGTTAATAACTAAAAAACATTCCATTTAATCAATAACTTTGGCACGAAATACATCCATGGATAATATAAATGTACTAATCTCATGGATAATAATAAATTATTTCTCAAATAAAGCAATGAATAATATTAGATATCATGATCTTATACATCATGATATCTATACTATCAAATAATTATGTCATGATATTTTAATTGATGGGTAGGTATACACTAGAAGGCCATAAAATTTGGCCAACTAATTTATCTCATAAGACCTATCGATGCATCAAGGGGTTATATAATTTTGGGACCTAACCTTCATTATATGTATAATTTATTATTAATTTATTGAATAAAAAATTTAATTCAGAAAAAATAGGCCTTACTAATAAATATCAATATTGTGAAAATAATATGGAATATCAGTATTTACCCATTCAATCAAATAACTTTTAAAATAAACACTGTATTTAGAAACGGTATAAATTTTCCGAAATAATCATATAAATGGTATGAAAAATATTAATATTTAATAGAAATGTAATGTATAATGATCAAAATAATGTAAATATTTTTAGAAAATGTTAATAACAAAAAAATTAAGGAGGAAAAATATGTATTTTGTGATAAATTCATGAATTTTTTAGGATAAAAGAAGATATAAGTGAAACATTTAAAAAATGATTTTTCAAATTGTATTCTTTTTAAAATAATTGAAAACATATAAAAGAATATAAATATTGTAAAACTATTTAGGCATCCATAAATTCCACTAACGCCATGTATGTTAAAATAAAACATTCGTGTTGACTTTTGGTAAAAAAAATAATAAATGACGTTTTAGGAAATTATTATAAATATTAATAAAAAACGTTTTAAATTTTAAGGATAAAATAAAATATCCTTAATCAATAATTTGAGTAAATAAAAATAACCTTTTTAAAACAATTTTGAAAAATATGGACATCAGAGTAAAATATACTTGATAAAAATGAGAAATAAGATCATATTTCATTTAAACATTTCATTACTTTCTTCAATTCCAAAAAATATGAAATATTTTAAGAAAATAATGAAACTAAATAAATATATATAGGATAATAAAATTATTGGATCTTATCATGGATAAATTATAACATTCCATAAATAAAAATATAAGAAATACAAAAATAAAGTGAGATTGTAATATAAATTCTTACTACTTTAGTAACTTTTAAATTATAACCCATTGAAATAGTAAAAATGAATTAAAAAATTAATAATAATTAATAAAAATATATTAATGTTAAATTAATCAATGGTTCAGTGTATAAACCTCATAAAAGGGAATTGGTGTATAAAAACAAATGTGTCTCAATGGAGTGTAAATTGAGATGAAATGTATTACCTGATGATTCCATTTAGTTGAACATTATTTAACATCCTATATAGTGAGTTTAAAAATCTTATTAATTTATAAATAACACATATTAAAATTTATAATATCATATATGGTCCTATTATAAAATCTTATCTCCCATTATTTAATAATATTTCATTATTACCATTGTTTTGGGTGTTAACTGCTTTGTTTTCTCATTCATGTTTTGTCACATAAGTTCATGTTCTTGTTTATTGGATATATTTACATAATATACATAATTATATTAAATTTTTAAATTATATTTATTTATTATATACATGTTTAGAATCATTAATTAAATTTGAAAAATGAAAATGAATCACATGGCTTTATGGTGACGGAAGGTCGTATGTATGCACGAGCGATGTTCTCATTTCTGTAATGGGTAAAAGGGTAAAGAATTAGATGATATAATAAAACTAAAGAATCAATATTTAGTCATAAGTATCATATATATTCAATGGTTTCGTCATTATTACTATCAATATGGGTAGGTGATGGAAAACAAATTTCATCAGTTTGTGAGGAGGTAGTTCATTGTACAGGTGAGATATGATTTTGTTTCCCATTTGATGGACAAATAGATCAATAAATATTATGAAATAAACATAATAATATCTCAGTATATTGGAGATAATGTTATTATTATATCATAATTGTTATGATGTAAATGAAGGTGGTAAAAATAATAAGTAAACAAGAAATAGCTAAGTGAAGACAATTACCCTTGCATGGAAAAAAAATCCATTGGATCTCTTATTTAAGACCTCATAGTTTGCCTATTGTGAATAAAAAACCACTATAAAATAGATAATTATGTTGTCTATAAATTATTTTAGGTTATTTTCAATCTAAATGGATCAATAAATCATAATAATTGAGGTAATGGGAGCCGTTTTACAACTGAGGTGAGTGACAAACTTGTAGACTTTCAACATTTTAAGATAATATTAAGTCACTTTCCTGAAAACATGGATCAAAAATGACTCATATTATAAAGTGATAAGGTTAAGGGATAAATTAATCCATCAAATTTGGTTTAATCAGGTGTTTAGGTTTTTATAACCCTTATCATTATAGATTAAACCCCTAGTAAACTCATTTTAACCGTAACCATAGTAACAAATTTTTACAATATTTATAGTTCATTATGACCAGAAATTAATCCGACCATATTAACTAATATAAATAATTTTTATTATAAATATTTACTCCTTTTTATCAATTTTAATTCATATTATTGGAAAATTTTAGTTTAAAATAAACCCTCAAAACTTTTCGGAAAGTTTTTTTCATGAAATTCATTTTTTGAAGAATTTGATTATCATAAATTAACTATTTGACTAGTAATAATCATTATATGTATTAAAATTAATAGATTTATATATATAATATTTAAATTTTATTTAAATAATTCATCATTAATATTGTTTTAATTATTTAAAATGGAAATACATTAGGCTTTTAAAAACAGTTTGAAAAATATCACTTTTTACCTTCAAATGATCTTTTTTTTCTATAAAACTGATAGTGAATACATAGTGAATTATATATACTATAAAACAAAATTATAATAAATATTAATAATTGTTAAATACTAAATTTTCACTTATTCATAAAAACATATTTCAAAGGAAAAATTCCAATACCTCATTCGAGGCATATTTAGACCTAGTAAGATAAAAATTGGTACCCATCATAAAAAATTATAGTTTCTTACCATAAAATAATAAATTGTGAATTGTATTATAGTTATATTTAAATATATTTTTTCCTAACTATAATTTAAACTCAGGTGTAACAATTTTACCTCCTATAAAAATTATGCCATTGAAATTTTCCTAGATATTAATTTCTAAAAATGAGGGTGGTTCTTCTTTATAACATCCTTATGTTACCAAGTTGATTACAAAATATTATGATTTATACAAATTAAATTTACTGGTTGGGGTATTTAATTCCTCAACACATATTCTCTAGCATCAAAAATCAAGATAGGCTCTTCGTAGTAAGATGTATTAGGTTCCAATTCTATTTCTTTAGAGGTGATCAAATGCGTCGGGTCTAGAATGTACTTCCTTAACAATGAGATGTGGGACACCTCATGTAATTTAGACAGTATCAGTGTAATTTCTAAATAGTAATCCATATCTCTAATTCCATCCAAATTTTCAAAAGTTCTGATTTACTTAGGGATCAGTTTCCCTTTCCTATTGAACCATATAACACCTTTCTTTGGAGATACTTTTACGAAATGATGATCTCTCACTTGAAATTCCAAAGATTTACTTTGGTTATTGACATAAATATTTTTCAAAATTTGAGATAATTTATTTTGTGTATGAATAGTAATTACCTTTCTTATAGTCTCTTTAACATTTATTGGTCCTACAAGCTTCCTTTAACCAACTTTTTTCAAACAACTTGTTGTACAACATCTCTTACCATATAATTTTTTATATGGTTCCATTTGAATACATGAATAGATGATATTGTTAAAGAAGAAATCTACCAAAGGTAAATAATTATCCTATGTAACTTGAAATTCTTGTCATCATGACATTAATATATCTTCAAATGTTTGAATAGTTCTTTCAAACTGCTAATCAGTTTGAGGATGATAAGTAGTTATCAAATGAAGCTCTATATTAAGATTATTCTAAAAGATTTTCCATAATTCCAATTTCCATAATTTATTCAGATTATACCTAATTAAAATTGGTTATCCATGTTGTATTAAAACATTATTCATATAAATACGTATAAGATTCTTAAGAGGAAAATCTTCTCTTATAGTGACTAAATGTGCATATTTGTTAAGGTAATCAATAATAACCTATATTATATCATTAATTTTAGGAAAATTGTGAAATAGAGTTAAAAATTACATAGTAATGCAATCTAGTTTACTTATAATAATGGTTATATGTTGAATGAATCCTCTAAGATGATGTCCCTCAACCTCTACCTATTGAAAAACCAAGCATATTGATGTATAATTAGCAATTTCCTCATTCATATTATCCCACCAAAAATATATCTTCAAACCATAATAAATCATTTTTATTCCATGGTGTATAGATAGAATAGATATATTATAATCATCTAATCATTCCTTTTTTATATCTGGTATATATGAACACATAGACTCTTTTTAAATTTCAAAATTCCATCTTCATATATGATGTTTTTCAATTTACAATCATTTACAGCTTTAATTTTATTTTGAAAATGATCATCGTCAAGTTGATAAAATTTTATCTTTTATAACATATATGTAATTTAGTAATTATTTGAAAACCAAATTATGTTTTCCCTTAATTAATAATTCCTATATCCATATCTACTATATTAATAAACATAGGATCCCAATCAATCATCATTTTCTCCATAACTCCGTGATCGTTCTAGCTTAATGCATATACTACCTTATTTCCCTTATCTACATAGTAGTTCATTGAGAATTCATAATCCTTGAGTATCTCAAGAAATCATTTTTGCCTCATGTTGTGTGATTTCTATGAAAAGATTCAGAATCTTATAATTGATGTATATCTCATATATTTCAATATAGTTATAATGTATCCATATTTTCCAAGAAAATATTATGGCTCCCAACTCAAAATCATGATTTTGATATTTTTATTCATGAGTATTTAACTATCTTTTTGCATAGATAATAACTATATCATTTTTCATAAGGAAACAACCAATAACCCACTTTGATGAATCACTATATATCATAAATCCATAATTTCTTAATGGAAGAGTCAAAATCAGAGCATTGACCAATATCCTCTTTAATTCTTCAAAACATTCTTAATATTATTTTGACTATTTGAACTTAACCCCTTGGCATATAATCTTGGTTAACAATTTAGCCAATAACATATATTTTTTTTAACAAATCATACATAGTAACCTACCAAACCAATAAAGCTATATACCTTGGTTATGTTCATTGGTGTAGTCCATTATTTGACTACATTTGTATTCATAGGATCAACTAAGAATCCATACATGGATACAATATAGCCTTGAAAAGTAACATTATAAAGTCAGAATTCACACTTCATGAAGTTCCCATATTACTCTTTTCTTCTAAGAGTCTCAAGTATGGTAATAATGTAACACTCATGGACATCATAGATTTTATAATAAACCAATAAGTCATCAATAAATACTACAAAAAATTATCATGATATTCCTTGAATACTATATTAATTAGATCCATAAAAATAAATAGTTCATTAGTTACTCTTAATGGAATTAGTATAACATCATAATGATCATGCATCATTTGAAATGTTTTCATTAAAATATATTTATTATTTACTCATAATTAATCATTATCAAAACTAAGGTTAATAATTGAAAAATATTTATCTCTATGAAATATATCAAATAAGTCATCAATTAGAGAAAGATGATACCTTTTCTTTATCATAATAACATTTATATCCTTATAATCAAAGCACAACCTCATCAATGCATCTTTATTATTAAAAAAAGAATATGGGCTCCTTGAGGTGAAACCATAGGTCATATAAATCCCTTATCACACAACTCCTCTAGTTATTTATTCAACTCCACTAATTCCACAATGTCTATTCTCTAGAGAGTGTTTGATATTGGCCTTCAATTTGGGATTAAATCAATAGAAAACTCAACTTCATGCTTTAGTGGATATCTATATAATTTCTTAAGAAATACATAAATGTATTACTTTATAATAGTTACATCCCGAATTTAAATATTACATTTTATATTTTTAGGTTGTGGTTACACTTATTCCCCAAGAATCTCATTCATAATAGATATTGGGGTGGATCTTGACATGACTCATATGATTAAGTCTCCCCACTAAAGACAAAAAAAATCCTCATCTTCATCACAAAATATAATTTATTCCACTTTGTCATAAAGTTTTTCATAATATTTTGAATTAAAATCCATACCAATAATTATATAAATGTAATGCATAGCTATGATATTAAATTATATGAATATGGAATGTTTATGTGTCATAATATGAACTTATCGACACATCCCTATTGAAGTGAAATTTTCACTAGGATTTTTGACTCACAACTCTCTTTTAAAGGTGCTATAGAAATATCTAATTTTATTGGAAAACACATAAGATATAAATGATTAAAAAGATATATAATCAAATAAAACATTTTATAAATTTGAAGATATGATAAAATTAACTTCCACCACATCTGTAGGGACTTTAACCTCAGTTGTAGTTATCTCATAATCTCATCCTTCTCCCCTTAGCCTCTTATTTTGTATATTCCCTTGATGTTTGGGATGTTGTTTTTAATAATTACAAATTTATTTATAGTTAAAGTACTGTATATTATAGTTCTCTTTCTTTACCATAGATTCATTATCCATATGGCCCTTATCTTTATACTTATAAAAAACTCCCATTCTCTATAGTCATTTTCTAGGATATTTCATTCCATGATTTTCATAAGATGAAAATTGCTTCATTTTATTATTCTTTGTCATGATCCCTTTTTCATAGAATTCAGTTGACCTATTATTCTACTGATTCTTATCAATTTATATGATCTAGAAAATTATTTCTCTATTTTTATGGAATATAAAATTATTTCATCATATGATGAAATTTTTGAGAAACCATTTCCTTCTATGTCTCAGCTTAATCCCTTAAAATAAATAGTAAATATTGTGTTTTAAATTATTTATGTAATTTATATAATACTTATATAGTATTGTAATGTTATTCTCATACCCCAACGACACTTTATTCTTCCTATTTTTTATGATGTGGACTTTTCAATTCATTTTATTTATCGCTCATGAGGTAATATTTTTCAAAAAATGTTACTTTAAAAGATCTGTATTCCATGGGTTCTATTTTTTATTACTCTATAGTATTTTGGATCAAAGAACACCATTGATAAGCATCAACTTTATGAAAATATTCTTCTAATATATCATTTTCCCATTAATCGCATCCTATGGATAGAAATATCTTTTTATGGGACTTAATCCATTTCCCATCTACCATTATATTAATAGTTCCACAAATATATGGGGGATTATATCACACGAGACAATATAATATAAGTGTATCATTCCATGGAAAATCATGTTTCTCCGAATGTGAAAGATTATTAGTCATAACCTATGTTAGTTTCCATAATATGGTCATGATCTACTCAGATCCAACATTAGTTTTATCAGCATGCTCAGTATGGTAATTTATATATTTCACAAGAGTATTGACACTATTATTTGTATCAGGATCCATTTATAATCAATTTCATATTTTAAATTAGCTTATCAATTTTAAATCATAATATATAATTCTAAATCTGGTGTAACACTTATCATTAATTGAAAATTTATGCATTATTAATCTCAAATCATAAATGTGGTTTCTTTGGGAATATCATTAAATCATAAAACTATTTTCAGATCATCTATAATGGTCTTAAAATAAAATATTAATTAACTCAATAATATCCATCATGAGTGTAAAACCATGTGTTTTGTAAGTGCACACTCACCATGCGTGATAATGATGACTGAGATAAACTCGACTAACTCGGTTTAGAGTTATTATGTAACACCCCAGGTAAATAAAGAATATGACATCTTTATATTTATCCATATTTGTGAATAAAATATTAATATTACTTTAAAGGGGATGCTATGCTTGGTGGCGTACCCAATACGCAACAACGAGTTTCTTGGGAATCTTATGTTGCACTCTAATAATAAATTAATATTATTTTAAATGGTAGCTAACATGTAGCCATTGTATTGGCGAGAATGGATAGAAACAACTAAAATATTATTATATATGTTTTTAAATGTTTTTACATTCATCCAATAAAATATAAAGGCTTAAAATACGGAAAGAATTCAATTTTAGGCGTATATGCCCTAGTTTTTACTAAAGGTTCACTTATCGCCTTTTGATGGAGAACCATCATTAAATATATTTTTGTTCACTCTTATACATTCTATTGGAGAAAATAAAACTCTTCTTAAGAATCGGGACATCAAAATTTACTTTGTGTAAATTTTCGGTATCTTTCCGATAAAGTTCATTTTTTAATGAATAGTGTAAAATGTTGTATTTTAATTCAAGACCTCTTTTTAATCTAATTTATTTATATGATTAGATTATATTTTGAATTGGTTTTAAAGTGAAATTAGAATATATTTTTACCATTAAATCCAATAGTTATCGTTGGAATTAATTTCACTCTGAAATCAGACTTAAACTAGTGTCAAACTTTTGATACTTATTGTTTCTTAAAAACATGCTATTTGCTCTGACAGTAGGAATTAATTATTAAAGTAATTAATGTGACTTATATGTTTTGAATTTTGTAAAATGGACTTAATTTTTTAATTCGGGATATCAAATATAGATTAGGGTGAATTTTTGGGATTTTTCTGAAAAAATTCAATTTTTGATGAATAGTGAAACCACTAAGTGGTACTTATAAAAAATGATTTTTCCATTTAAATGAAATTTTTCCATCTTTGTGTTTTTAATTTCGAAAATCAAACATACATGGTTGTAATTAAGAATTAAAATTTGGTTCAATGGGATAAAAATAATTTTTTGGTGGATAGTAACTTATTAAGTTTATAATCGTGATTAGAGGTAATTAGTGTAGTTTATGGAACAAATAATGTTTTAATAAAATGAAATGACCAAGACACATGTCCTACCCTCATTGGATTTTTCATTTCCGAACAATACAATACATGGGTCAACTTGGGGACCCCATAGATCCACTTTGGTTGGAAAATGACCTAAATATCTTTTTATTTAATGTTAAAGTAAAAATGACACAAACATGAGATGTTTTACTAAAACAATTTTTACATGGAGTTATACAAGTCATATCTTTTACTATAAATATTAATTGGAAAGCTAAAACGATTTACTACATCATAGTATTTTTTTTATAATTTTTAGACATTAAATAAATTAAATTATTTATGACATCATGATGATGCAGCGATGACCTCATTATTTAACGATTTAAATAAAATAGAAAGATAATGTAATATCTAAGACCTACACATGTCCAAAACCTATTGGATGAGTGGATTTAGAACCCTTATCACCTTATCCTCGAAATAAATCAATGTGGGACCTTTAAAATCCGAATCTCGTTTGAAAATAAAGTAACATTTTGTAACTTTACAAGAGTGCCCCTCCTCTCCTCTTATATAAGGCCCCCACCTCTACCTCCTTACCCACACTCCCAAAGCCTTTGGCTCGGCCAAAACCTTCCCATTTTGTCTCTCCACATCCATCTATAACTCCTTGAATCCTCACTTTGGGCATAAGTCTTCCCAATAAAGCCTTTGGGCTCAAACCAAAGGGAGTTACCCGATTTTAAGGTATTGTCTTCACTTGTGTTCTTTTGTTTTATTTTGCTTCTCCAACCCACTAAATTATTTTTATTCATTTATTTTGTAACAACTCCAATATCTTCAATATACTAGGATGTTTTTTTAAGAATCATTCGAGCTACACTTACACACACCTACATCAAATGGTTATGGAACATTCTGTTTCTGTGGATGGCGAATTTCTGCCTCACGAAACGATGATTGTTCAACACTCATATAACACCTTAAAAGGTGGCCATTAAGATGTCACTATATTTATATATGATATATAATATGTTTTTGTTTCTTTTTTTTCTTTTTTGGCATAACTTTATGGTTTCCATTGTAGTTAAACACGATAATTTCATTTTAGGAAGTGCGGACTACCTCCCCCTCAAAGTGATTTGATTTGTTAATGCCATATGTGGGATGTATAAATGATGGATATAAAGTTATTATATATGATGTATGTTACCTATAAATGATGAATATAATTCTGGAATTAAAATATACATACCTCTCATTTGGTTTTAATTCCATTAATATGACGTAGAAATGAAAGTAGCATTCATGCGTACGTACGGCTTACCGTCTCCATGAACGATGCATTTCATTTCTTACCTCTAAATGATTATGTAATATTATAAATACATGTATATTCTGGATATATATGATATATATGATATCCAAATCATGAATATAATTTTATATATAATGAACATTTGACCACAAGAACAACATGTAATTGTAAGAAGTCCACTTTCGACTTAAGAACCAAATATCGACAAAACAAACATTATTAACTTAAATGATTACATAATGTTTATAATATGAAAATAAGTGATATAAAAGGAATAATGAACTAGAAAAAGGTTCTTAATAAAGTGTAAATTAACTCAAGTTTATTATTTAGGATGTTAAAGAACGATCGAGTCAAGTCGGACCCGAGGTAAGGGATCCTACTCCTCTCTTTATTTTTAAGTACACTCTTTTATGTCATTCCTTCTAAGCTAATATTTCTTGTTATTGAGATGTTATTTTATATTAATCTTACTTTAATTTTTATGTTCATATTATGAGAGACCCTATTATCTCCCATAAATCCATTTTGGAAGTTTTGAGTGGCGCCGTTAGGCTGCCGAAGTTTCATAAGAGATCTAACCTCTCTCTTTCTCTTTAAGTACTCTCCTTTATGTCACTTCTTTTAAGATCCTATTTGTTATGATGGGGGAAGTTATTTTATATTCCTCTTGATGTAAATTTTATTTTAATGTGATTAGATACTCAATTTGATCTCATCAATCCATTTTTGGAAGTTTTAAGTGGCGCCGTTAGGCTGCCGAGTTTTCGTAAGGGATTTTTCGTCTCACTTTTATTCTCGTGAGATTTATGCTACATTTTCCACAATTTCCTTTGAGTGGTGTATGTACTGAACATTATTTTACTCATTGGGTAATCTTATTTAATTTATGAGTATTTATATTAATGTTGTATTGTCCTTCTTTCACGGGGCATATGTTTCGAAAGATACCCATGTCGGTAAGAGAACCGTTCACCCTCCTCTTTTTAAAAGACTTATTTTGTTATGTCTTTTAATTCACATAATATTATTTTGGGATATGTTCTTATATAACCTTATTGATTTAAATTTTATGTCCAAGTGACTAGATAACCTTTTTTTCTCTCATCAACTAATTTTGATGTGACGTCGTTAGGCTGTCAAGGGAACTTCTTAACCCAATTTTGATTTCTCTGGGTTCAACATGTAGTTATTGATTATGTAATCATTTGAATATGTGTGAATGACCTTTGATTATTTTATACTTAATATCCACTTATATTTGGTGTATTCATTTGTCACACATAATTATGTAATTGATTTATCCTTAAACCAAGGATACCGTCTTTGTAAGGGACTTCGTCTCAATCTCCATTCATTGAGGCATATTTTGTTTTATACACAACCTTCTTTTATACGGTGTATAAACCCCTTTGAATTTTACGTTTATCCAAAAGGAATCTTTTTATATGAAGAGTTTTACAAAACAAAAAAAGGTAATGTTTTTGTCATATGTATGCGGCGACAACGACTTCTCTGCCGCCGTGACCATTATTTGAGTTTTGGCTTCCTCTACAAGCCATACCTTATTTTTAAAAGAAAAATAAATACCATATTTTACTTTTCTTTTATTTTGGTATTGAAAATGGTTTTCATAATGTTTTTATATCAATGTGTTGTATTGATATCTTGTGATTGAAAGGTGAAAATGTTATGTTTCCTTTATGCATGTTTTATGTGATATGATTATGTTGAGGTTCTTGGGCATTATTATGAATATGGGTGGTTCCGTGATAAACTAAGGGTGGGTGAGCCCGATATAGCTCTCCAATGCATTGGGTAACGCGAAGGAGTGAAACTTTAAGGTTTATCTGAAGAGATTTAGGGAATATACTGTGGTGGGTATTCCAAATGTAACCAAGAGGGTTACTCCCTACGTAATAATGTTATGAATGCCTCAAGTTACATTTTATGTCTTATGATTTCTATGATTTATTCATGATTTGATGAGATATTTTAATGTTCCTATGTATTATGGGTAAAGTATGATTTCATTCATATTTATATATGAACTCATGTTTCCTTTCCATATTTTTATAACCCTTACTGAGCTTTTTATGCTCATCCCAAGTTTTTGAAATGTTTTTCACAGGTCAAGGGAAAGGTACAAGATGTGATGATAGTGTCAAGGATGTGTCAAGAAAGAATCCATGTTTGATTTTAAATATGTTTCCATTGATGGGAAGAATGAATACTGTCTTTTATGTACCACTTTGTTTAAATGTGGAATGTAATGCAAGTTTCATGATCTAATTCTCTAAAACTCTAAATCTGAAAAGATCCTCAATGTGTAATATTGTAATAACTCAAGATTATGTAAGGTTTAAGGCTGGGGCCTTATATATTACCCCTAGATGCATCTGAGTCAAAACCATGTTTACAAATAGTATCCAAAGAGGGATGTATTTCTAGGGAAACAACATAATATATACATTACAAGAACATTTATGATGTTTTAATATAATTGTACATATCCTCAAATTCTATCCTAGGGTTATTTTCCCTAACCGATGTTTTCATGAATATACATCCTAATATTTCTACTAAAATTGCTCTGATACCAATTAAAACAACCCCAACTCCAGTAATCTAGAGCTGGTGGTTAATTTATTATTTTAGCATAATATATGATAGGTCGCATCCTGGAGAATAAATCAATTTATCAGTCTTAAAGAAATATATTCGGACATGATATTTATTATTATAATGGAAAGAAAATATAAATCAATGGAAAACATACACTTTCAGAATTCTTAAACTCATTAAAATAACTCTTATTTGTATCTCAGGGAAAGGAAACAAATAATGGTGAGATAAAATTCTCATTAAGTGTTATAAAAAAGTAATCTATCATGAGTAAATAAGAAATAATCAATATAACATGGAAAATAAAAAACATTCATGTCATTCAACCAATAACTTGAGAACTAAATGCATCCATAGATAATATCAGTGAAATAATCTGATGGTTAATAGTAAATAAATTCATAATGAAAGAAATTCATAATATTTTACATCATGATATCATACATAATAATATCTATCTTTTCAAATACTTATTCCAAGATGGATTAATTGATGGGTAGTTATACACTATAAAATCATTTATTTTAGCTAACTGATTTATCTCATGAGTCTTGACGATGTATAGAAGGGTTATATAATTCTTTTCCACACCCATTACTGCATGTCCAGTTCATTCCTGATATATTTAATGATCTATTTAATTTATAAATAATTTGCATTATCAATGAATATCTATATTGAGTAAAGAATATGGAATATAAATATTTCACCATTCAATTAAATAAATTTCCAATTGGACACCATAGACAAGAATTTTATATAATTTAGGAAATAATCATATCCATCATATAAATAATATAGATGTTTAATAGAAATATAATGATCAATTGTCACAATAATGTGGTTGTTTCAATAGAATGTTAATTATAGAAAAAATATTGAGAGATAATATAGATTTTCTTATAAATTCATATATTTTGGAGGATAAAAGAAAATAGAATAAAAACAAGAAAATAAGATTTCCAAAAACATTAATCTTTTTAAAACCATTTAAAACATAGATAGGAAGATTAATATCATAAAACAATTATAGTGGTGGAAAATTCTGTTAACGATTTATACATTAAAATGAAACATTCTTTTTGACTTTTTTTTAATGAAAGTCAAAAATGACCCTTTCAAAAAATATTATAAATATTCATTTAAATCATTTAAAAAATTCATATATTCCATAAAATATCATTTTTAAATTATTTTAGTAAGTAAAAATATATTTTAAAAGAATTGAACAATATGGACATGGGAGGAAAATTTACCTGGCCAAATAGATAAATAAGATCCATTTTTATTTTTAACATTTCATCGCATGATTCAAATTCAAAAGAGAATAAAATTAGTAAGAGAATAGGAAATTTTTTAATTTTATATATGATAAAAAAATTATTGGATCTTATAAAGGATAAATTATAAGGTCACTTTAATAAAAATATGAGCACTCCAAAATAAAATTGAGATTGCAAAATAAATTCTTACCTCTTTAGTAACTTTTAAACTGTAACCCCTAAAAATCATAAACATGAATTGAAATATTAATCATAATGAAAATATAGATATTCACTTTAAATAAATAAAATATTAAATATATACACCATATAAAATTGAATAAGTGTATAATAACAAATAGGTCTCAATAGAGTGTAAATTGAGATGAAATCCCTTACCTCAAGCTTCCCATTATTAGACCATGATTTAATCCCATGTATAATAGTTTTAAACTTGTTACTAATTTATACTAAAACATATTAATATTTATAATCTCATATATTATCCTCTTATACTATCTTATCACCTTTTTGTTAATTATATTTCATTATTACCATTATTTTGGGTATTAACTACTTCATTTTCTCATGCATGTTTTGTCATGGAAGTTTTGGCTATAATGAATAGGATATAGTTTTATCATCTCAATAATTTTATTAAAGTTATAAATATCATATTTTTCACTAAATACTTGTTTATAATCATTTTTTCAATTTTAACATGGAAAATGAACCACATCACTTTGTGGAGACGGTAGGTCACACATACACATGAGTGGTGTAATCATTTCATTAATTTGTTAAAGGGTAAATAATTAGAATATATATTAAATTAAAAGAATAAATATTATGTCATAATTATCATATATATTCATTTTTTCATTATTATGACTATCCATGTGAGTCAGTGATGAAATCAAATTACAGAGATTCGTGAGGTAGTAGTCTTCCATACAAAAGAGCAATGGTTTTGTTTCCCATTTGATGGATAATGAGATAATAAATATTATTCCATTACCATAATATCATCTAATTATATGGTGTATATTTATGTTATTATATTTTATTTTTTTATATAACTGAAGGTGGTAAAAGATGAAATAAAAAATAAAGGTCTTGGTGAGATAATTACCTTCGCTAAGAAAAACCTCCCATGGATCTCTTATTTAGGACCCTAGGGTCAGTATTTTCAGAATAATAAAACCTGTAGAATAAGGGTATGGTTTTAAGTAATAGTGTTTTTTGTTTTTTTTAATTTAAATGGGTCAATTAGTGTGAATACATGAGGGAAGAGGGTGCCCATTTATAATTGAGGTGAATGACACACTTGTAATTTTTCAAAGCTTTAAAATAATATTAAGTCGCGTACTTGGAAAAATAGAGACAAAATATTAATATTAAATTTTGATCAGTATAAGGTCTAAAGAAATTAAATAAATTATGTTTAATCAAGTTTTTAAATCATTTTTCACTTATATTTATAGATAAACACCCCGGTAAACCTGTTTTGACCTTAACAGTGATAATTAATTTTTACTATTTTTACTATTAATTATGAAACAATTAAATTTGACCTTATTAAATAATATTAATTATACTTATCAAAAAAATATTTAAACCATTTTATCAAGTTAACTTTATATAATTTCAAGAATTTAATTTTAAAATAAACAGGCAAAACAAGTCAAGAAATAGTTTTTTAAGAAATTCATTTTTTCATTCATAAAATGATATTACATTAATATATTACTATTAATAATATTTATATGGATTTAAATTCATATATTTTAATATAAAATATATAACTATTTTAATCATTTATCATTATATATTATTTAAATTGATTAAAATGGAAAGACATTATGCTTTCAAAAACAGTTTTCAGAAAAATATCCTTTTTTTCCTACAAATGATCTTATCTTTATTTCTATCAAATAATTTTTCAATTCATGGTAAAATATATATATTATAAAAATTTATTATAAATTTAATGACTAAGAGTTTAATACTACATTTTTAATAATTCAAAAAATATTATTTCTTTAGAAAAAATTCAAAAACCCATTCTATAATTATTCTGACATTGTAAGTTCAAAATCTCTATTCGTGATATAAAATTTGAATTTTTGTGCCATGAAATATTAAAATTTGAATTAAATTATAGTTAAATTAAAATATAACTTTCACCTATAATAATTGTATATTGGGTTTTATAGTGGTATCCTCCTACTCCTCTAAGCTTTGGAATTAATCTTGATATAATGTTGGTAGATGATGTCATATTCACAAACTAAAAATTATAGTGTATGGGGAAGAAATGAAATTGGTTATTGTGTAAAAAAACCCAAAACCACTTGTGTTCTAAATACTATTTTTTTCATTAAATTAAGTATAAAGTGGTTCTATTATGGTTATATAAAACCTTATTTATGTGCTCTTGCTTCTTGAATTCCATGTGTAAGTTATATTATGGATGGTTTTGTGATTATGGTTAATTTTCATGAGAATAAAAAAATAATAATAATAAATATGTTATTCTTATTATACATATAAATTGTCAAGTTTGATGATCATTATTTCCATTTTTAATATGACTATTTTTGTAAATGTTGTAAAATGTAATGTTTTATGTAGATATTTTACTATGATTAATTACCCATCCTTTTTGTTGGACAATGGTTGGGAATGGGTACACCAACAACCCACAATAATGTGTATAATAACATCCGATTATATATATATATATTAGTAAACTCTATAATAAATATTGTGGTTTGTCTCACCATAATGGTATTGGTAAAAGGCTCCTCAAAATCAATTATGAAACAAATCTCAATATGTAGTGGGTATTTATATGAACATAAATTGTTAATAATTTATTTTCACCTCATCGTAATGTGGATATTCATTGGGAACATGGAGAGATATTCATTTATTTTCTTTTCATGTATGGTTTTTATGGAATGGAATAAATTTTAAGGCTTGATGAAAGTATGTGCACTGGTTCATGGAGAGTTTTTCCGCACTTAGGAAAGGGAAATTATTATTATTTTTGTTAAATTAATTTTATCTTATAAATTTATTTTTAAGATTTATTGTGACTTCACATCCTTCTCTATATTTATTTAACATGCACCTTATTTTATGAAAAATTGGAAATCGTTTTATGAGAACTATTTACTTAATATGATGTTCTCATCCTATATACACAAGATTTTAAGATGTGTCAATACATTGTTAATATTGGTTTATAAAGGGGGAAACCACCAAATAAATTAGGTTTATATTACATTGGTTATAGATTTGGGTGCACAAAATTAGATCATTTTATAGTAAAAAATTATTGCAATTCATTATTATCATTGGTTTCTTATACAATTTATCTCATATATGGAGATACATTGTTTACTTCTAATAGTATGTTTGATTCAATTAGTTGTAACATATGAATTTTGTGTCTAATCACAATTGATTACTAGTATATATTGGTAGTTTATATTATATTACTTTAGAGATTGGTGAACCTATATATTTTTATAAATCACTATCTAGGTATAACTAGTATCCCTGGAAAATAGGTACACTTAACTGACATATTAATTTTTCTTCTATATATTTTCCATGTTAGCCCAACCAGGATAAGTAACCAGAGGGGGTTGAATCAAGGTATGACATATTGAAACTAATTCCTCTTTTGTATATTATTCCTTTATTAAAAAAACATTCTTCTCTCCCTTTCCTGTAAAAATGTATGAGTAGAAATGTAATCATGAAATAAAGACAAAAATTTTACTTGGTTCAACTACACTAGTCCACATCCAAGGATTATATAAAGGAAATGTTCATATGTACCAAATACACTAAAGTGCATTGTTGTAACAATGTTTAGAGCAGACTCAATGTCCATATTATTTTTCAACCAATCATAATTTAAAATCTCGTTTCTCTCTCAACTAATGGATGATCACTGCTCCTCTAGATGATTCTTCTTTTGATCACTTGAAACAATATGTTTCACACCTCATTTAGTGAATCATTAAGTTACACTCTTATCCATTTTATTAAAACTACAAAATCACAAATTTACTGGGCAATCCCTTTTCAACACATTCATAATGCTCACTACTTTCATAAATCTCACATAACTTTCGTTAAGCTACCCAATTTTTCATTAGAATATACTTCTTTTTCAAATATCACTAATTTTGTGAAGATCACATATCCTTCATGAATCTCATTAATTTTATAAAGATTACTTAGCCTTCCAAAAATCTTTCTTTTCATGAATCTCACTTAGCCTTCACAAAGCTCAACCCTTTTGTGAAGCTCACATATTTTGTATAGCTTATATAGTCCTCTCAAAGGTCAATAATTTCATGATGAATACAAATTCCAATTATATTTCATATCCTTTTTGAACTTCCTTTCTTTTAAAAATGGTTTGTAAGAAAAACCTTAATGAATCACCTTTACAAATTCAGAGCCTTTGGATTTTTCATTAAATCTTTCTCTCCTCAAATGAGGGGGTATAGGCCTATTTATAGGTGTTTACTCCCTTTCATGATGATTCATTTATCTTCACCATATTATTGTGAATTTATTACTATTTTACTAGTTTACCATTCTTCTTGAATCTTTATATTAATTTTCTATTCAAGACGCTTCCCATAGTCACAAAACCTTATGATCAAACCTTCACCCTCAAACACCATTTCTGAACCTCCAAACCTTCACCAATGACCAAGCTTTCATGAAGCACCAAATATTTATGAAACACCAAATCATTTCAAAGTACATGAATTTTCCATATTTTTTGAGTAATTCACTGAAATCCAAATTTTATGATTCTTGACAAATTATCTATATTCTGGATCCAAAATATTTGGAAATCACTGGGAAACAATTCCACCTTGTACAAACAACCTTCTATAAAACCTCCAGAGCATCCATTCATTTATCGTGGATATTTGTCAAAATTCCTAGTCAACAACCGCTATGGAACTCTACAACTTCCCTTACTCATCTACTTTTTTAACAAAAATAATCACCCCAAAAACAGTGCAAAGGTTCCTTTAGGTATTTTTTCCCAACAATCCGCTATGTCCATATTAAATTTTTATCATGTTATTAATATATAAAATATAAAACACTTTACATATAGTTACATATATCATCCCCATGCATTTAAATTGGCTTATGACAATTTAAAATTATACCTATGGTGTTTTTGTAAAGTTTTTTGAAATTATTTGAGTATCTAGGTCAATGGTTCTTCAAAATGGTGTCAAATCCCAGTTTGGACTAGATGGATTAGGATTATATAGAAGATAGTAAAATAGATACTTAAGTATTACCCTATAAATAATATTGGATATTCTTTTAATCATATATTACTAATGTTATACTAGGTTTGAGTTAATTTTATCCTTGATTCTGTGATATTTCATCAATGTTAATGAATTATGTGTAGGTGTCCTCAAGTAGAAATGTGTTTGATAAAATGAAATACAATTTTGTTTTTAAATTTAATTTTTCAATCAGTAAAATATTTATATTAAATGATTTTTTTATAATAAATAAATGTTATATATCTATTTTCTATATTTTATATGTAACTCCCCAACCCCAGTTACACAGAGTCGGTGCATTATTACATAACATTGTCATGATACATGGAATTATGTCCCGAAATACCAAACAGTTTACTAGCCTAGGAAGTAATAGATACACTCATAAGTTTTACATTACATCAAGATATAAAAACATCAACAACATTTTATCCCCTTTTTAAACACACTTATATCCTTAACCTATCCTTACAGGTCAACCAGAAAATACTTCTTCACATACAAGGAAAAATAAAACATAGAAAGGGGTGAGCTCAGATTCTCAGTAAGGATAACAATATAGTGGGAGCTTTCATAAATAAACATAAACATTTATGGCAATGTATTAGACTAAAACAAAAGAATTTTAAACATAATCTTCAGCATAATATGGAAAATATAAAATCAAATAATTTCATTTACTTATTCACTTATATATTCTAAAAATTGAATAATCACATACAATATCAATAGCCACTTTCATAATGATGGAATTTATAATGCCAAACTTCATAACCACATAGTCAAGGCCTTGTGTCAAGAATACAAATATGATTTTTTCAATTACTTATACCAAAAAACTTGTTTGTCTCATGAGACCTACTGATGCATCAAGGAGCTATAACAGGCTCCACCCATCACTTATTATATCCAATGCATTCTTCATATGAAAAGGTTTAAACATAACATAAACATTCATATTAAAAATAGCATATGAAATGTCAATACTTTATCCATAAACCATGAATGGTATAAAAACAACACATCCATAGTCAAACATATTACAAAACCTTCAATACACTATTTAATATTTGTATCATAATAAATCAACCTCGATCAAGAATAATATCCTGTAAAGGGTGTTTACATAGTTGAAAATGATCAGTAAAAATCATTTAGAGAAATATGCCATTTTCATGAAAACATTTAAAAGTCTCACTATTTATCCAAAATATGTTTAAAATAGATTATTTAATCAAAGTATCCCATACCACTTTTAAACTTTTAAAAGTAATTTCAATTTAAAAAATTAATTTCCATATAAATAATAACGTAAAACTATTTTTAAAACCTGGACATTAATGAGAAAGAAGAATAAATTTTTAAATCATTTAAAATGATATTTTAGTTAGAGTTCTTAACCAAATGAGATGCGCTTGAATATAAATAATTAAGGTAATAAATACTTTATAATATCACAAGAATAAAGGGATTCATGATATACTATGTCAATGTACCTTATATACACCAAATAAAAGTTAATTGGCGCATAACAACAAATAAGTCTCAATGGAATATAATTTGAGATGAATTCCTTTAAAAAGATTATATCCTTATGTTAAGGATAAATAAATGAAGTAATTATGTGTGAAAAATATAAATACACTAAATATGATTGGATATTAATTGTAACTAAATCATATTAAATTCACACATATTCTTGTAAATACAACACTAATGACTTGGATGTTTAACTCAATGAATAGAAATTGAGTTAAAATTACTCTTATGATGTTTATATCAATGACTTGAGAATATATAAATGGAGTGATTATGTGTATCAAAAGTATATACACACAAAGGGGAGTGTAAATTACTACATAAGTAAATAAATACTTATTTCACACATAATTTGTGAGTAAAGTAATCAATGAAGTATACGTAAATCCCAATGAGTGGAAATTGAAATTTGAAATTCCCATACCGATTTGGTAACATACTAAAAATAAACCTCAGGAAAGAAGTATTATACAATGAAGATGGTAATACTCATAAATTAAATTATATTAAACAAACAATAAAATCATGGGAAGTATATACACCACACAAAAGGAAATAGAGGCAATATGGCATGAATCTAACAAGAATAGGAAGTGAGATGAAAACCCCTTAACATGTTGAAATAAATCATGCCGCATGACCAAAAGTTAATAATCATAAATTTAATTCTATTATACCATGAATATAAAGAGAATAATGATACTTTACATCAAATGTCAGTACACAATACAACACATTCAATAAATAAGTGGCGAACAATGGAAATCTTACAGGAATAAAAGTGAGATAAGAAACCCCTTACCTTGTACTTTTCCTTGGTCGAGGGTATGTTAACCTCCTGTATAATAGTTAAATAATTGTTATTAAATTATAAAATAACTATATACATAAATATGATATCATATATGATCCTTTAATATTTCGTTGTTAATAATATTTTAGTAGTATCATCGTTTTGGGTGTTAACTGATCTGTTTTCCTTTATATACAAGATTACGTAAGCCATGTTTGTTATGGATAGGATGTGTTTTATTCATATAAAAAATTATATTATGTTCATAAAAATTATTTTTAATCATAAAATAAAAATTATTATTGAATTATTATGATGGGGAATGAATCTAATCACGTTTGTGGAGAAGGTAATTTGTATGTACGTATGGGAGAAAATATCATTATATTGGTGGTGAAATCATATGTAATTGGATTTTATATAATATATACAGAATCATTAACATGTTATATTTATTATTTAAATCATTTATACTCATTGTTATACCCATCCAAATAATTATGTGTTTGAATAATAAACTACACCACGACGTGGAGACAGTAATCTATACGTACGCACGTACGATGACTTTCTCATTAATAGGGTGGATAGAATAATAATTATTGGAGAAATATTTTTATAATAACATTAAAGTATATATATGATACTGGAGTTATTATTTTATAATGGAAACAACAATAAAATATGAAGTGGAAGAAGAAAAGAAAATGAAAGAGGTGATGAAATATTTACCTCTTCTTCAGGTTCTTCCTTTTGATTTGATCAAAAGGGCTCCTTAAGATGGATATCTGTTCAATGGAATGCTTCTAGGATGAATGGTGGAAAGGTGGGTGGATATTTGGGTAGGGTTTGGCTGAGACAAAATGATTTTGAGTTTGTAAATTAAGATAAGCGGAAGTGCCCTTTTATAAGAGAGGTCAGGGTCACTTTAGGAAAAATCTTGAAATATTGTTTTATAATAAAATATTTTCGGTTTCTAAAATCTCAAAAATGATTTATTTAAATAATAAGGTTGTGATGGGTAGAAAACCTCTCAAATAATAAGTTTTATACGTGTTTAGGTCATCATATTAACCTTATCTTTTAGATTTAACTCTTACTTAAATAGTTTGACATTTTCCATGTCTCTTTATATTTTTATATTATATGGTCAATAAACATACTATAACATACCAAGATAACCCCATGTGGTTAAATATGAATATATATAAACTTATTTAAGTCATTTTTCATAACCATATATTTTTATGAATATTATATCAATTAGTAATATAATATTTGGTTTAAAAACTAAATTATGTCAATTTTGACACTATTTAGTATTTGATTTTTTAAAGCCATAAATACTTTATTAAATAGAATTAAATTTAATAAACTATCATTAACATGTCATATTAACATATAAAATTAGTGTCATTCATCATAAGTCTCAAATTACATTTATTCGGATATTTATAATATCAATTATTTTAATATTTCATTAATTTGGTAATTACTACATCGTCATTGTGTCGTAAATAAATTAAATTATTTAAGGTATAAAAATTATATATAAAATACCATTATGTTGTAAGTAATTTTATATTTCTAATGAATATTTATAGTCTAATTTATATTGTGTGTAACCTTATATTAAAAATGGTTTAGTTATTAAACATTGAATTTAACTCTTCTAACTCGTCTTTAAATAAAATAAAATAAATGTCTTAATCCAATCCAAGTGGACCAAATAGGTTCATATTTTATTTCTAAGGTTTTTTTTTGAATTATACTTATCCAACAGAATTAGGACATGTTTTGGGGAAATTATGTTATCATTTTTACCCTTAATCACCCTATTTACTTTTAACCGTGGTAAATAAAAGTCAAAAGTTACTATTCACAAAGAATTATTTTCATCTTATTAAACACCATTTTACTTTCTGATTTTATCCATGTCTTTTATATTTTTGAAATTCAACTCACAGAAGATATAAAATTATGCTTTATGTAAATTTTCAATTGCTCTTAGGAGGTGGGTAAAAGATGATAAAAAATTCAATAAAATTTTTTACATCTAATTTTATTATAAAATGACTCCAATTAATTACATGAAAAAAATTTATAGGTATTATGTATCTATTTTCATTTAAAAAAATTATATAAAATAAGAAATTTTTTAAATAAAAATTCAGTTTAAAATTATAACGTAGGGTTTTTCTCTATTCATCAGAAATTGAATGTCTTCAGAAAAATACCAAAAATGTACAATAAACTAATTTTGATATTCCGTAATCAAAAATTGATTATATTTTAACAAATTAAAAACATAGAATTTGCATTAATTAATTTAAAATTAATTTCCGTTGTCAAAACTGAAAGGTGGGTTTTTAAAAAAAAAAGTAAAAACAATCAAAATATTGACATGTGTTTATGTCAAATTTAAATGTGAAATTACTTATAATGACCTATATTGTTTTAAATGATAAAAATATAATCTAATTATACTTTAAAACCATTCAAATAAATAATTTATCACTATAAATTATTTTGATTAAAAAACTTTTATTCAATTTAAATTTTGTGATTTTCAGTATTCATCAAAATATGGAATTTAGCAGAAAAGTACCAAACAATTATCCATAATAACTTTTTATTTCCTGATTATAAAGATTAATTTAATTTCATTAAATTTAATATATAAAAGTGTCAAGTATTTTTTTGAAAGAGGTTTTCCATTAAAATGTGGTAAATTTTCATTTTTTGAAAAATACTTCTTTATCTATGAAAAATGAATTTGCTCTTATATTATGTCTAAGAAACACATAATATGGATTCTAAAAATTATATTATGTATATAAAAATCAAATTTCAGTTAATACTATTCATAACGGATTTTTGAACGGCTAGTTTGGTAAGTCGTGGTGTGCTCAAACACAGTGTTGCGTGTAGCCCAAACTATTGAATTACATTAAAGAAAATAACTTACTATGAAATATTGGGGTGTTACAAGATAAATAAGTTAATATAAATTATTAAATTGGTTCATTTCCTTTGGAAATCCAAAATATAATTACTATTTGTTGAATCTTTCATACATAATTTTAATGTATATTTTAAATGTTATCAATTTCTGTATTAAATTGTGAATTCAGTAAATTAAATAAAAATTAATGTGATGTTTTAAATTTATTATGTATTGATAAAATTTATAATTGAAAATAAAATAAAATCAAATCTAAAATTATCCCTACATTAATGTATATGATACCTCTTCATAAAACAATATAATATCTATTGGAAGGAGGAATTTAACATGATCTACCTACAACACACCCTTTTGATCATTATATTCTATAGGGGTTTGAATATTTTATTCAATCCATATTTTAACAATCTCTATGATAGAAACCCTCTTCAGTGGATATTCTATGGGTTTTTTTACACAATTACCCCTATATTCTAAGTTAATGTTTCCCCATATGAATATAAGGAATGAGTGGATCTAAATTATCATATATTAAATATAATAATGACTTTGGAATGTAATCATGTTCACCTAGAAACATTTATTCATGAAGAATCTTATCTCAAAATGTGGGATGTGATTGTTGAGGAAAAATAGACTAGGGTCTCACATGGTGGGGTTTACTTGAATGATTTTATAAAAAGTAAAAACAAAGTAATATTCATTATGTAAAATCACTTAATTTATTGATCATTAGTAGGGAAACGATATATGATTTAATATTCCACTAAATTTATTAATTTACAATTATTTTATCTATATTTGACTGTTGTTTAAGTGGATAAATATATTGGGTGTTTAGGAACCATTAAAGAAACATATTATAATGTTCTATCACTTAATATTTTTATACGAATTAAATAATGCCATATTGGATAAAATATGTTCGAATGGAAGAAAACGAGTCAGGTTATCACACATAGATTTTATTTAAGGTAAAGAGACTTTTAGTGAATAAAAACAACATTTATTTGAAATAACTAGAAGTGAGTGATTTTAAGGAATACTAGGTGGAAGTTCCCCCTGATAATTTAGCTTCATGAACACATCTAGTATAGTATTGCCAATGTAGATGTTTTGGGTATAAAATCATAATTTTATTCTTAAATCCAAATAATATCACCTCTTTTCGTATTTGGGAATATTCAAAAAAATTGTCAGAAGACTGTCTTATCAAGTGTATGTCAGTGATCACAACATACCTAGTGAAGTTCCCAGATCAGTGTGAATCACTGAGAGGGGAAGGGGGTGAATCAGTGATCCCTTAAAAATTTTTACTAATTGATTCTTAATCAATTAAACCTCTATGGCTAGTTAAAGCCTCGATCCACTCTTCTTGTATCTCTCAGCCTTTCCTCGAATGATGCAGTAAATATAAAGGCACTGGACACAAGGATTTACAACGTTCGGCACCAAAGGCCTACGTCCTTTCCATGTTGGTTATACGCCCCAACATGGTTTCTTCCATTATAATCTGTTAGTATTACAATGGTCGATACAGCATCCCACTGTATCTCTCCTGAGTCCCACAGGAGGGTCTTTATACTGCGTCCCACAGTGTTACCAGAGTCCCACTGGCCTGCTCCAGAATCCCACTGAAGACTTCTTCCACCCTGAGTCTCACAGGGGGCTTCTCCTGGCTCCTCGAGTCACACGAGTAGCTCTTCTTCTCTTTAAGCTTCTTCAAGTATCTTCAGAAGTCTGGGATAAAGACTGCTGGCCTTGCTCTGTACCTCTGATCACTTGAGTTGATCAGGTCTTCTCGTCTTGCTCAGGATTTATCTCCTTCTTCTCAGGATGACCTGGCTTCTCTCCAACTACTGAATACTCAGACAACTGATATCTTTAACTTCAGTCTAGTCCAGTCTCAGTTCACATCAACTTCATGCAATGAGTGCATGACATCTCTGGTTCCTCATGCACTGATTTCATGGCTTCTCAAATCTCTTCAAGATCTTCAAGTCTTGGACTCCTCAAATGCACACAAGCAGATTCAGACTAGTTCACGTGTGCACGTGCATGCATGCAAGCATGCACTCCCCTTCTCTTGGTGCAATAAAACCTCAAAGGGTATATTCTCTTTGAGCACACACCTTCTCACTCCTTCACACGTTTAATTCCTTTTTATTACACACACATAAATGTGTGTTATACTTTGTGTGAGTGTCCTTCCTTTTCTTCTAAACGCATACACACTTCTTAGTGCACACACATAGGTTCAGCCTTCTTGTCGCTTTGCACACAAAACTTCTTCACTTTGGCACACACTTGAGCTTGGCCTTCACACTTGTTAAGCACACATAAATTATATAAATTTTGTCCACATGGGTGCTAGCCTTGGCCTTGTTATTTCTTTGCACATACTACTTGATGTAGTCTTCCTCCTTATGCACACACTAGGGCCACGTCCTTCTCTTGTTCACTTTGCACACAAGGCACTAAGGCCTCGACCTTCCTCTTGTTTTGCACACACACAAATGTGGTGGCCACACTCCTTTTGCTTCAAACTTGCCCACGGCCTTCTTGTTCTTTTTCACTTAGCATGCACACACAAAATGTGTGATCTTTTATTTGTTCTTCAAAGTGTGCACCCACAAGGCTACGGCCTTCCTCCTCTTGCTCACACCAGAATACCAACACCTCCACTTCCGCGTAGGGTCACAAGCAAGGATCTTCTCCACTGCCTCACCGCGCAAGGTGTGCTTGAGCCACGGGTCGCGCAAGTCACAAGGCACAAGGGTGCGCAAGTGCCGCGCAAGTGCCACTACCGCGGGGTGTGCAAGTGCAAAACCCGTGTGCACTTCCTCCTGCCGCGTAAGTACGCAGGCAGAGAGGGAATCAACCACGGACGCGCTAGAATGCGGCCTCGGGTTCTTCCTGACACGCAAGGAAGGCGCGCAGGGGACTCCTTCGGGCCTCGTGTGGCACCGAGATCTTCAGCCACGCAAGTATGCGCGGGGCTTCTTTCTTCGTGAGGCAAAGAGCACTCACGGGACTTCTCTCGAGTTTTTCAGCAAGCCAGAACAAGCGCCTTGGGTGCTCATTTTATAGGCGAGGCTGCCTCGTATCATCCGCGTGTGATATCTTTAAATTCCCAAAGTTTTCGGTAATTTCAAGATTCTGTGAAATCTTGTTTTTCTTTTTATTTTCACGCGGGATCACTTCTCTTTGTTTTCCTCTTCACGTGCATGCGACTTAGAACGCATGCACGGCCTTCTTTAAACCCAATCCATGCAAAGCATCAACACCGAATGGCCTCGCACCTTCGGTTGCTTCGGCCGAACTTCAAATTCTCCTCTCGTTGCATGCAAGCCCACTTTTAAGCATGGATAGGTTCAGTGCGTCGAGACGATCCCAATGGACTCTTCGGCTTGATCGGAGATGGCCGGGAACTCGAATTTTGTCGTCGGGGAGGCCTCTGGTTCAGCGGGGACGTCGCGGGTGCCTCGGTCGAGCTCGAGGTAGGAGACACACCGGGAGCCGTTGGATCGGGCGAATGAAAGACATCGGACGGCCTGGATCTGAACGGGAGCGGTGCGATGAGATGTGCGGCCGAGATCCGGCGCGCGATCAATCGTGCGGCCAGGATCCGCTCCTGGAAATTTTTCCGCGTCCCACATCGAAACGGAGCGCGGTTTTTCTGCGGCTTATCACCCAAGCGCTCTCCGCTACTCCCCAGTTGAACTTCTCCCCTCACGGTGCCGCCCCGCACCGTGTTCTCTCTGCGGGCGCGCTCTTGCGCCCACCCCTGCCACTCGGGCGCCCCACTGGCGCCCACTATGCATCCTCGAGCGCGCTCCTCGCGCTCACACTGCGCGGGCTTCATCACCGCGTGGCCTCGGGGCTTATACACAGCCCCGACCTCCTACCTTAGGGATATGCTACCTTGGCCTGAGGGTTCCCCATGGGCGTGGTGACCTCGAGTCCCACATGAGCCTTGGGTGATGACCCTCGGCTGGCCTTCCTTGGTGGCTATTTTTTGCTACTTAAAAACACAAGTACATTGTTAAAGAACAAAGTGACAAGTGTAAATGCTAATTCCCATTCAAGCCATCTTCTAAGACATTCTTTCCATTTCTTCTTCATTCTTCTTCCACAAACTTCCTCAACTCCTTTCAATCGTGTATTCTAGACTTATGAGACATTTGTAGAAGGTTCTTCATCAACCGAAGCTCCTGAATTAAATAATTCATCAACATTCTTCAATGATCTAATCAGAGATCAAGTTGGATCATCTTCAATTCATCATGCACTAAGAGATAGTGCATGGTCTTCATTAATGCACATCATCCACTCAGTGATTGTGGATGGATCATCTTCATCTCCTCATGCATTGTGATGACAATGCATGGTCTTCAAACATTGTTGTGACATTGTATCCAGTTGATAAGAACAGCTCAACAATCGTCTGATTTAATGATGCTCCATCATCATTCATTCTTCAAGTGTTGTAACTTAGTATCATCTTGATACAATTATTGAAACATTCGGATCAGTTCTACAATCGTCTGATATTCATAGAGAATGTTTCAACCACAACATCCTATGTCACTTAGTGAATCTCCTAAGTGACATGCCTCTTAGTACCATGGCCATTCTCCTTTCCTCACCAACACCATCACAACCTTTGGCATTCACATCTTGACAATTCTTGACATCCATTCATTCTAAGACAACATCATGCCTCATTGACAACAAATGAAACACAGTGCATTTCAATCTCCCCCTTTGTATTTGTTGTCAATACACTTCTTCAGCACATATGAATGGGTCAATATGTGTGCCAATATTTTCTCCCCCTTATTGGAAATCAAATGCAAAGGTGTGGTGTGGTTATCTTCGAAAATCTCTTCCTCTCTTTGAAATGTATTTTCTTGAAAAACACTGAGAGAGGGATGATGTCACATGTTCTCTTTAGCAAAGATCCTTTAGTAAATCATCTCTAAGTCTACTTGGGCTAACCCGGTGTAGAAAACAAGAGTGATGTAACCAAGGAACTCAATGTTGTCCAACATTCACTGTACATGTGAAATCATGCTTCAGGGGTTTGAAATTTTTCAGATATAACAATCAATTGCTAAATCCTGCACATACTTCACAAAACTCATTAGAAAGTTCAGGTGCAAAGATAAAGCTCCCCCTTTCATCCATTTGTCTTCAATCCATACTCCCCCTTAATTGACAAGATGAATACAATTAAGAAACAATGGATGAAAGTATGATTGGAACACTTTCAGCTTTTCTCTAGATGGTATTAAATCTTAGAATACCATCTTCTCCAGATTGGCTCCCCCTCAAGGGGTGCACTCCATTCTGTCCAAACCACTCTCCAGATGAGAATGATCATCATCTTCAATTCCCTGCAATGGTAGCACATGTAAATACCAGAAGTATAAGGGAATAAGATGGAACCTCCTTGGTTCATCAATGTGAACAACAAGGTTGAGAAGATTCTCTCAACTGAGATGTCCCATTTTCACCATTCTTCACACTTGCACATTTGATCTTCAATGATGTTTGTGCTGGTGTGGATCTCAACACATCTTCATGTGAAATCTTCTTCTTTCCTTTTGCCTTAGCAATTGCCAGAACTTCATCTTCAGCTCTTTGTGGATCTTTGGCAAGTTGCAACTGATTTGGCCATGTGACTAACAAGTCATTTGGAAGTGAGGCCTCAGTTTTGGAAATTCCACATGGTTCTTTTGATACTGTTAAGCCACCTTTCTTAGGCAACTTATTTTCAAACAATCCCTTCTGCTTCTTCTGGATTGATTGTCTATTTGAGTCCAGTCTACCTCTATTGAATTTCATGGCTTCTTTACAAAGATCCATGGTATGGCCTTTCTTTCCACAGTAGAAGCATGTTTTCTTCTTGGTGGTCCTTTTGGATGCATCACCCTTCTTGGATTTAGACTCCAAGGACTTCTTTCCTTTTTTCAAAACCTTCTTGGGAGCATCTTCAACTTTCTTCTTGCTTCCCAAGGATTCTTTCTGAGCCAGGTTCTGTGATCTTTTCTTCTTTTGAGCTCTGGATACAGTTGGAGATTGACATGTATCTATTTGACCACTTTTTCAATCATCCAAGATGTTGTCAAGTAATCCAAATCTATTAGCAGTAAACAGATGTCTCTGGACCTGTGGATGTTGCTTATTTTCTTCTGGCTTGCTCCCCCTTGGCATGGGCTTCCTTTGTGCTTTCACATTGAGAGGATTGTACCAACAATCCTTTGCACAATGCCCATACTTATTACAACACCAACACTGACCCAAAAATCTTGACATCTTGAGTCCTTCTGATTGTAGGTTACTTTTCTTGACTTGTTGTGCTGTTTCAGGAGAGCTCTCTTTCTTCATCTTCTTCATCCATACTTGTTTGGAATTATTCTTCCATCCTGCACTTTTTGTGGAAACACAATTAGAAGCATTAGTACAAGATGGGATGGATGGTACCTTCCTTTTAGAAGATGTTGCCCTTTTATTAGAGGATGTCCTCCTTTTGGAATCATCCTTCTCAATGCACACTTGTGTAGCAACATTTCTACTTTCAGCTGACTGGGAGGATTCAACTTTGGGTGATTGCATATTTTTCAATATCACCTCTAGTTCTAAGCATTTCATGTTAAGGGAGTTCTTCTCATCCTCAACAGTTCTTAGCCTTCCTTCCCAATTTTCTTTCAGCTGTTCTAACTGGTCTTCATGCACCTTCTTCAATTCTAGTAATGAATTGTCAAGATCCTTCACCATTTTGACTTTGTCTTCGAGTTGAGTATTTCTGACATTCATTGAAACTTTGTGCCTCTTTTCCAGTGCATGGAAAACATCTTTGACCACTGTCTTAAAGATTTCTTTCTCAGAAAGGCTTCTTTGCAATTCTTCAGCAGTGTCTTCATATCTTTCATTGCAAAGAGAAATGGTTTCATCTTTAGCCTTCACCAGCTTTCTGAGAGTGTTTTTTATGCCAACCCTTTTTGCCAATTGGACTTCCAGAGAATTGGCTTCATCTTCTAGCTATAAATTTTCTTCTTGAAGATCAAGGAGGCATGTAGCTATACACATTGCCACTTCCTTGGGGACTGTCTTCTGAAGATATTTGATTGCATTTAGAAGATCATTGTTCCTTCCATCTTCATCACAGCTAGAGCAGGCTTCATCAGAAGAATGATAAAAGGAATTGTCATCTGATGTGACTTTCACATTTCTTTCCATAGAATGAGTTTCTCTGATTGCAACAACCATCTTCTTCATCTTCTTTGCCTATTTCTTCTTTCTATTTTTCTGAGTCTTGGCAGATATCTCCATTTGAGGCTGGTCACTCATTTCCTCAAATCTGCACTCCATAAATACTCCCTTGGATCTTTTAGAGGTAACCTCGCTCTGATACTAATTGAAGTGCCCATATCAGTGTGAATCACTGAGAGGGTGAGGGAGTGAATCAGTGATCCCTTAAAACTTTTTATTAATTGATTCTTAATCAATTAAACCTCTATGGCTGGTTAAAGCCTCGATCCACTCTTCTTGTATCTCTTAGCCTTTCCTCGAATGATGCAGTAAATATAAAGGCACTGGACACAAGGATTTACAAGGTTCGGCACCAAAGGCCTACGTCCTTGCCATGTTGGTTATATGCCCCAACATGGTTTCTTCCATTATAATCCGTTAGTATTACAATGGTCGATACAGCATCCCACTGTATCTCTCATGAGTCCCACAGGAGGGTCTTTATACTGCGTCCCACAGTGTTACCAGAGTCCCACTGGCCTGCTCCAGAATCCCACTGAAGACTTCTTCCACCCTCAGTCTCACAGGGGGCTTCTCCTGGCTCCTCGAGTCACACGAGTAGCTCTTCTTCTCTTTAATATTCTTCAAGTATCTTCAGCAGTCTGGGATAAAGACTACTGGCCTTGCTCTGTACCTATGATCACTTGAGTTGATCAGGTCTTCTCATCTTGCTCAGGATTTATCTCCTTCTTCTCAGGATGACCTGGCTTCTCTCCAACTACTGAATACTCAAACAACTGATATCTTTAACTTCAGTCTGGTCCAGTCTCAGTTCACATCAACTTCATGCACTAAGTGCATGACATCTCTGGTTCCTCATGCACTGATTGCATGGCTTCTCAAATCTCTTCAAGATCTTCAAGTCTTGTACTCCTCAAATGCACACAAGCAGATTCAGACTTGTTCACGTGTGCACGTGCATGCATGCAAGCATGCACTCCCCTTCTCTTGGTGCAATAAACCCTCAAAGGGTATATTCTCTTTGAGCACACACCTTCTCACTCCTTCACACGTTTAATTCCTTTTGATTACACACACATAAATGTGTGTTGTACTTTGTGTGAGTGTCCTTCCTTTTCTTCTAAATGCATACACACTTCTTAGTGCACACACATAGGTTCGGCCTTCTTGTCTCTTTGCACAAAAAACTTCTTCACTTTGTCACACACTTGATCTTGGCCTTCACACTTGTTAAGCACACATAAATTATATAAATTTTGTCCACATGGGTTCTAGCCTTGGCCTTGTTCTTTCTTTGCACATACTACTTGATGTAGTCTTCCTCCTTATGCACACACTAGGGCCACGGCCTTCTCTTGTTAACTTTGCACACAAGGCACTAAGGCCTCGGCCTTCCTCTTGTTTTGCACACACACAAATGTGGTGGCCACACTCCTTTTGCTTCAAACTTTCCCACGGCCTTCTTGTTCTTTTTTACTTAGCATGCACACACAAAATGTGTGATCTTTTATTTGTTCTTCAAAGTGTGCAACCACAAGGCTACGGCCTTCCTCCTCTTGCTCACACCCGAATACCAACACCTCCACTTCCGCGTAGGGTCACAAGCATGGATCTTCTCCACTGCCTCACCGCGCAAGGTGTGCTTGAGCCATGGGTCGCGCAAGTCACAAGGCACAAGGGTGCGCAAGTGCCGCGCAAGTGACACTGCCGCGGGGTGTGCAAGTGCAACACCCGCGTGCACTTCCTCCTCCCGCGTAAGTCCGCAGGCAGAGAGGGAATCAACCACGGGCGCGCTAGAATGCGGCCTCGGGTTCTTCCTGACACGCAAGGAAGGCGCGCAGGGGACTCCTTCGGGCCTCGGGTGGCACCGAGATCTTCAGCCGTGCAAGTATGCGCGGGGCTTCTTTCTTCGTGAGCCAAAGAGCACTCACGGGACTTCTCTCGAGTTTTTCAGCAAACCAGAACAAGCGCCTTGGGTGCACCTTTTATAGGCGAGGCTGCCTCGTATCATCCGCGTGTGATATCTTTAAATTCCAGAAGTTTTCGGTTATTTCAAGATTCTGTGAAATCTTGTTTTTCTTTTTATTTTCACGCGGGATCACTTCTCTTTGTTTTCATCTTCACGTGCATGCGACTTAGAACGCATGCATGGCCTTCTTTAAACCCAATCCATGCAAAGCATCAACACCGAATGGCCTCGCACCTTCGGTTGCTTCGGCCGAACTTCAAATTCTCCTCTCGTTGCATGCAAGCCCACTTTTAAGCATGGATAGGTTCAGTGCGTCGAGACGATCCCAATGGACTCTTTGGCTTGATCGGAGATGGCCGGGAACTCGAATTTTGTTGTCGGGGAGGCCTCTGGTTCAGCGGGGACGTCGCGGGTGCCTCGGTCGATCTCGAGGTAGGAGACACACCAGGAGCCGTTGGATCGGGTGAATGAAAGACATCAGACAGCCTGGATCTGAATGGGAGTGGCGCGATGAGATGTGCGGCCGAGATCCGGCGCGCGATCAATCGTGCGGCCAGGATCCGCTCCTGGAGATTTTTTCGCGTCCCACATCGAAACGGAGCGCGGTTTTTCCGCGGCTTATCACCCAAGAGCTCTCTGCTACTCCCCAGTTGAACTTCTCCCCTCACGGTGCCGCCTCGCACCGTGTTCTCTCTGCGGGCACGCTCTTGCACCCACCCCTGCCACTCGGGCGCGCCACTGGCGCCCACTATGCATCCTCGTGCGCGCTCCTCGCGCTCACGCTGTGCGGGCTACATCACCGCGTGGCCTCGGGGCTTATACACGGCCCCGACCTCCTGCCTCAGGGATATGCTGCCTTGGCCTGAGGGTTCCCCATGGGCATGGTGACCTCGAGTCCCACATGAGCCTTGGGTGATGACCCTCGGATGGCCTTCCTTGGTGGCTATTTTTTGCTACTTAAAAACACAAGTGCTTTGTTAAAGAACAAAGTGACAAGTGTAAATGCTAATTGCCATTCAAGCCATCTTCTAAGACATTCTTTCCATTTCTTCTTCATTCTTCTTCCAAAAACGTCCTCAACTCCTTTCAATCATGTATTCTAGACTTATGAGACATTTGTAGAAGGTTCTTCATCAACCGAAGCTCCTGAATTAAATAATTCATCAACATTCTTCAATGATCTAATCAGAGATCAAGTTGGATCATCTTCAATTCATCATGCACTAAGAGATAGTGCATGGTCTTCATTAATGCACATCATCCACTCAGTGATTGTGGATGGATCATCTTCATCTCCTCATGCATTGTGATGACAATGCATGGTCTTCAAACATTGTTGTGACATTGTATCCATTTGATAAGAACAGCTCAACAATCGTCTGATTTAATGATGCTCCATCATCATTCATTCTTCAAGTGTTGTAACTTAGTATCATCTTGATACAATTATTGAAACATTAGGATCAGTTCTACAATCGTCTGATATTCATAGAAAATGTTTCAACCACAACATCCTATGTCACTTAGTGAATCTCCTAAGTGACATGCCTCTTAGTACCATGGCCATTCTCCTTTCCTCACCAACACCATCACAACCATTGGCATTCACATCTTGACAATTCTTGACATCCATTCATTATAAGAAAACATCATGCCTCATTGACAACAAATGCAACATAGTGCATTTCAATCTCCCTCTTTGTATTTGTTGTCAATACACTTCTTCAGCACATATGAATGGGTCAATATGTGTGCCAATATTTTCTCCCCCTTATTGGCAATCAAATGCAAAGGTGTGGTGTGGTTCTCTTCAAAAATATCTTCCTCTCTTTGAAAAGTATTTTCTTGAAAAACACTGAGAGAGGGATGATGTCACATGTTCTCTTTAGCAAAGAACCTTTAGTAAATCATCTCTAAGTATACTTGGGCTAACCCGGTGTAGAAAACAAGAGTGATGTAACCAAGGAACTCAATGCTGTCCAACATTCACTGTACATGTGAAATCATGCTTCAGGGGTTTGAAATTTTTCAGATATAACAATGAATTGCTAAATCCTGCACATACTTCACAAAACTCATTAGAAAGTTCAGGTGCAATGATAAAGCTCCCCCTTTCATCCATTTGTCTTCAATCCATACTCCCCCTTAATTGACAAGATGAAAACAATTAAGAAACAAGGGATGAAAGTATGATTGGAACACTTTCAGCTTTTCTCAAGATGGTATTAAATCTTAGAATACCATCTTCTCCAGATTGGCTCCCCCTCAAGGGGTGCACTCCATTCTGTCCAAACCACTCTCCAGATGAGAATGATCATCATCTTCAATTCCCAGCAATGTTAGCACATGTAAATACCAGAAGTATAAGGGAATAAGATGGAACCTCCTTGGTTCATCAATGTGAACAACAAGGTTGAGAAGATTCTCTCAACCGAGATGTCCCATTTTCACCATTCTTCACACTTGCACATTTGATCTTCAATGATGTTTGTGCTGGTGTGGATCTCAACACATCTTCATGTGAAATCTTCTTCTTTCCTTTTTCCTTAGCAATTTCCAGAACTTCATCTTCAGCTCTTGGTAGATCTTTGGCAAGTTGCAACTGATTTGGCCATATGACTAACAAGTCATTTTGAAGTGAGGCCTCAGTTTTGGAAATTCCACATGGTTCTTTTGATACTGTTAAGCCACCTTTCTTAGGCAACTTATTTTCAACCAATACCTTCTACTTCTTCTGGATTTATTGTCTGTTTGAGTCCAGTCTTCCTCTATTGAATTTCATGGCTTCTTTACAAAGATCCATGGTATGGCCTTTCTTTCCACAGTAGAAGCATGTTTTCTTCTTGGTGGTACTTCTGGATGCATCACCCTTCTTGGATTTAGACTCCAAGGACTTCTTTCCTTTTTTCAAAACCTTCTTGGAAGCATCTTCAACTTTCTTCTTGCTTCCCAATGATTCTTTCTGAGCCAGGTTCTGTGATCTTTTCTTCTTTTGAGCTCTGGATACAATTGGAGATTAACATGTATCTATTTGAACACTTTTGCAATCATCCCAGCTGTTGTCAAGTAATCCAAATCTATTAGCAGTAAATAGATGTCTTTGGACCTATGGATGTTGCTTATTTTCTTCTGGCTTGCTCCCCCTTGGCATGGGCTTCCTTTGTGCTTTCACATTGAGAGGATTGTACCAACAATCCTTTGCACAATGCCCATACTTATTACAACACCAACACTGACCCACAAATCTTGACCTCTTGAGTCCTTCTGATTGTAGGGTAATTTTCTTGACTTGTTGTGCTGTTTCAAGAGAGCTCTCTTTCTTCATCTTCTTCATCCATACATGTTTGGAATTATTCTTCCATCCTGCACTTTTTGTGGAAACACAATTAAAAGCATTAGTACAAGATGGGATGGATGGTACCTTCCTTTTAAAAGATGTTGCCCTTTTATTAGAGGATGTCCTCCTTTTGGAATCATCCTTCTCAATGCACACTTGTGTAGCAACATTTCTACTGTCAGCTGACTGGGAGGATTCAGCTTTGGGTGATTGCAGATTTTTCAATATCACGTCTAGTTCTAAGAATTTCATGTTAAGGGAGTTCTTCTCATCCTCAACAGTTCTTAGCCTTCTTCCCAATTTTCTTTCAGCTGTTCTAACTAGTCTTCATGCACCTTCTTCAATTCTAGTAATGAATTGTCAAGCTCCTTCACCATTTTGACTTTGTCTTCTAGTTGAGTATTTCTGACATTCATTGAAACTTTGTGCCTCTTTTCCAGTGCATGGAAAACATCTTTGACCACAGTCTTAAAGATTTATTTCTCAGAAAGGCTTCTTTGCAATTCTTCAGCAGTGTCTTCATATCTTTCATTGCAAAGAGAAACGGTTTCATCTTTAGCCTTCACCAGCTTTCTAAGAGTGTTGGTTATGCCAAATCTTTTTGCCAATTGGACTTCCAGAGAATTGGCTTCATCTTCTAGCTGTAATTTTTCTTCTTGAAGATCAAGGAGGCCTGTAGCTATACACATGGCCACTTCCTTGGGGACTGTCTTATGATGATATTTGATTGCATTTAGAAGATCATTGTTCCTTCCATCTTCATCACGGCTAGAGCAGGCTTCATCAGAAGAATGATAAAAGGAATTGTCATCTGATGTGACTTTCACATTTCTTTCCATAGAAGGAGTTTCTCTGATTGCAACAACCTTCTTCTTCATCTTCTTTTCCGGTTTCTTCTTTCTATTTTTCTGAGTCTTGGCAGATATCTCCATTTGAGGCTGGTCACTCATTTCCTCAAATCTTCACTCCATAAAGACTCCCTTGGATCTTTTAGAGGTAACCTCGCTCTGATACCAATTGAAGTGCCCAGATCAGTGTGAATCACTGAGAGGGGGAGGGGGTGAATCAGTGATCCCTTAAAACTTTTTACTAATTGATTCTTAATCAATTAAACCTCTATGGCTGGTTAAAGCCTCGATCCACTCTTCTTGTATCTCTCAGCCTTTCCTCGAATGATGTAGTAAATATAAAGGCACTGGACACAAGGATTTACAAGGTTCGGCACCAAAGGCCTACGTCCTTGCCATGTTGGTTATACGCCCCAACATGGTTTCTTCCATTATAATCTGTTAGTATTACAATGGTCGATACAGCATCCCACTGTATCTCTCCTGAGTCCCACAGGAGGGTCTTTATACTGCGTCCCACAGTGTTACCAGAGTCCCACTGGCCTGCTCCAGAATCCCACTGAAGACTTCTTCCACCCTGAGTCTCACAGGGGGCTTCTCCTGGATCCTCGAGTCACACGAGTAGCTCTTCTTCTCTTTAAGCTTCTTCAAGTATCTTCAGCAGTCTGGGATAAAGACTGCTGGCCTTGCTCTGTACCTCTGATCACTTGAGTTGATCAGGTCTTCTCGTCTTGCTCAGGATTTATCTCCTTCTTCTCAGGATGACCTGGTTTCTCTCCAACTACTGAATACTCAGACAACTGATATCTTTAACTTCAGTCTGGTCCAGTCTCAGTTCACATCAACTTTATGCACTGAGTGCATGACATCTCTGGTTCCTCATGCACTGATTGCATGGCTTCTCAAATCTCTTCAAGATCTTCAAGTCTTGGACTCCTCAAATGCACACAAGCAGATTCAGACTTGTTCACGTGTGCACGTGCATGCATGCAAGCATGCACTCCCCTTCTCTTGGTGCAATAAACCCTCAAAGGGTATATTCTCTTTGAGCACACACCATCTCACTCCTTCACACGTTTAATTCCTTTTGATTACACACACATAAATGTGTGTTATACATTGTGTGAGTGTCCTTCCTTTTCTTCTAAATGCATACACACTTCTTAGTGCACACACATAGGTTCGGCCTTCTTGTCTCTTTGCACACAAAACTTCTTCACTTTGGCACACACTTGAGCTTGGCCTTCACACTTGTTAAGCAAACATAAATTATATAAATTTTTTCCACATGGGTGCTATCCTTGTCCTTGTTCTTTCTTTGCACATACTACTTGATGTAGTCTTCCTCCTTATGCACACACTAGGGCCACGGCCTTCTCTTGTTCACTTTGCACACAAGGCACTAAGGCCTCGGCCTTCCTCTTGTTTTGCACACACACAAATGTGGTGGCCACACTCCTTTTACTTCAAACTTGCCCACGGCCTTCTTGTTCTTTTTCACTTAGCATGCACACACAAAATGTGTGATCTTTTATTTGTTCTTCAAAGTGTGCACCCACAAGGCTACGGCCTTCCTCCTCTTGCTCACACACGAATACCAACACCTCCACTTCTGCGTAGGGTCACAAGCAAGGATCTTCTCCACTGCCTCACCGCTCAAGGTGTGCTTGAGCCACGGGTCGCGCAAGTCACAAGGCACAAGGGTGCGCAAGTGCCGCACAAGTGCCACTGCCGCGGGGTGTGCAAGTGCAACACCCGCGTGCACTTCCTCCTGCCGTGTAAGTACGCAGGCAGAGAGGGAATCAACCACGGGCGTGCTAGAATGTGGCCTCGGGTTCTTCCTGACACGCAAGGAAGGCGCGCAGGGAACTCCTTCGGGCCTCGGGTGGCACCGAGATCTTCATCCGCGCAAGTATGCATGGGGCTTCTTTCTTCGTGAGGCAAAGAGCACTCACGGTACTTCTCTCGAGTTTTTCAGCAATCCAGAACAAGCGCCTTGGGTGCTCCTTTTATAGGAGAGGCTGCCTCGTATCATCCGCGTGTGATATCTTTAAATTCCCGAAGTTTTCGGTTATTTCAGGATTCTATGAAATCTTGTTTTTCTTTTTATTTTCACGCGGGATCACTTCTCTTGGGTTTCCTCTTCACGTGCATGCGACTTAGAACGCATGCACGACCTTCTTTAAACCCAATCCATGCAAAGCATCAACACCAAATGGCCTCACACCTTCGGTTGCTTCGGCCGAACTTCAAATTCTCCTCTCGTTGCATGCAAGCCCACTTTAAAGCATGGATAGGTTCAGTGCGTCAAGAAGATCCCAATGGACTCTTCGGCTTGATCGGAGATGGCCGGGAACTCGAATTTTGTCGTCGGGGAGGCCTCTGGTTCAGCGGGGACGTCGCGGGTGCCTCGGTCGAGCTCGAGGTAGGAGACACACCGGGAGCCATTGGATCGGGCGAATGAAAGACATCAGACGGCCTGGATCTGAACGGGAGCGGCGCGATGAGATGTGCGGCCGAGATCCGGCGCGCGATCAATCGTGCGGCCAGGATCCGCTCCTAGAAATTTTTCCACGTCCCACATCGAAACGGAGCGCGGTTTTTCCGCGTCTTATCACCCAAGCGCTCTCCGCTACTCCCCAGTTGAACTTCTCCCCTCACGGTGCTGCCCCGCACCGTGTTCTCTCTGCGGGCGTGCTCTTGCGCCCACCCCTGCCACTCGGGTGCGCCACTGGCGCCCACTATGCATCCTCGAGCGCGCTCCTCGCGCTCACGCTGCGCGGGCTTCATCACCGCGTGGCCTCGGTGCTTATACACGGCCCCGACCTCCTGCCTCAGGGATATGCTGCCTTGGCCTAAGGGTTCCCCATGGGCGTGGTGACCTCGAGTCCCACATGAGCCTTGGGTGATGACCCTCGGCTAGCCTTCCTTGGTGGATATTTTTTGCTACTTAAAAACACAAGTGCTTTGTTAAAGAACAAATTGACAAGTGTAAATGCTAATTGCCATTCAAGCCATCTTATAAGACATTATTTCCATTTCTTCTTCATTCTTCTTCCACAAACTTCCTCAACTCCTTTCAATCCTGTATTCTAGACTTATGAGACATTTGTAGAAGGTTCTTCATCAACTGAAGCTCCTGAATTAAATAATTCATCAACATTCTTCAATGATCTAATCAGAGATCAAGTTGGATCATCTTCAATTCATCGTGCACTAAGAGATAGTGCATGGTCTTCATTAATGAACATCATCCACTCAGTGATTGTGGATGGATCATCTTCATCTCCTCATGCATTGTGATGACAATGCATGGTCTTCAAACATTGTTGTGACATTGTATCCAGTTGATACAAGTTCTTGGAACTTTAAGAACAGCTCAACAATCGTCTGATTTAATGATGCTCCATCATCATTCATTCTTCAAGTGTTGTAACTTAGTATCATCTTGATACAAGTATTGAAACATTAGGATCAGTTCTACAATCGTCTGATATTCATAGAGAATGTTTCAACCACAACATCCTATGTCACTTAGTGAATCTCCTAAGTGACATGCCTCTTAGTACCATGGCCATTCTCCTTTCCTCACCAACACCATCACAACCTTTGGCATTCACATCTTGACAATTCTTGACATCCATTCATTGTAGGACAACATCATGCCTCATTGACAACAAATGCAACACAGTGCATTTCACCTAGGTTTATCAAGATCCATCAGATTGTGAGAGTATGCCAAATTATTGTAACTATAATCGATGAGAAATGTTTTTTGGATGAACTTGATATTAAAATTCACATTCTTCTCATTATAGTCATCAATTATAGGGACATTGTATGGGAATATTCTAGAGGTATACATTTGAAAATTCTATGAACTATGTGATGGAGGACACATTAATAGTGAAAAGTATTATTTTATAATTATATACACATTATAATGAACTATATTAAATAGTTTTCTCATATTCTTTTAAATCTCATCATATGACATCTCATTTAAAATAAAATATCGAAGTTTCAGTAACGTTATTATGAATAACGCTTTTTCGGGATAGTAGGTAAAAAGGAGTAGGAGGTATTTATCTTGTGAAACTTGAGTAGTATTGTATGGTAATTTAATATATTTACCTCTTAATCATATCAAAATGTGAAATATCTTTTTAGATATAGATTAGTTAAAATAATTTTGATCTAATACTTATTATTATAAAATGTGGGTTTCATTCATTTCATTGATTGATGTGTAGTATATAGTTATCAAAGAATATGAATTCCATGAATATCATGTAGGTTCATATTGGAAGAATGTAAGGTATTTTATGACTAGCATAACTAGTTTGATACTTTTATTATTATTGGTTAAATAACCAAATTATTTACCAAAAATGGTATATTTTTATACTAATGTTTATTGTGATAATTTTCTAGTGCTACCAGATAAATGGGAGGTGGAGTTATCTTTCACATTATTTATTAGGATAAACCTAATATCTATTCCAACATATTAAATGTATATGATTAATATAATCTATTTGAAAATAAATTTTCATGAACTTTAAGTAAAATTACTCATATAACCAATCATTTCTATTTGGGGTGCTCCAGTATTATTTTATGTGGAACCTTATGGAAGTCTATGGTTAATTATTGACTATCAAAGATTAAATCCTGTGAATTTTAGGTTCCTTTATACCTTGACTAGAATTTATGATTAATTATATTTGTAAAAGGTTGTATAGTGTTTTATAAAAATATATTTTTTACTCTATGGGTCATCATCTCAGAGTGAGTCTAGGGGATGTTTCTAAAAAATCCTTTTAAATTAATTAAAATAATAAAACGTATACATTAATTACCTTTCTGTTATGAAATTATCCTCCATTTTTATGAATATAATAAGAAAAATATTTAAAATGTTTCATTAATCATTAATTGTTGTTTTCATGTATGGTATTATATTATTTTTAAAATCGTTAAGAGATATATGAAAACATATTTTCATGGTTTTTGAGTGAATATGAGTGCATTGATTGAATTCCAAATAGTCGAATTTTTTTTCTTGATTTAAAATGTTTAATTCTTCAGAAATGTTTTCTAGAATATGGAATCTTTTTTAATATTATAAACATGAATGAAGTTATTTATTATAATATTCTTAAGAATTTTTTTTAAAATTAAATTTTTTTCTAGGGAAAACTAGATATCATGCTAGGTTTATACCAAAATTAAAAATAATTTAAACTTCAATGAACATTTTAACGAAGAAAGGATTTGTGTGTATATTTTTATGTCAATGTGAATCAGTATTTCAAGAGTTGAATAATAGGATAACCACTATTACATTATTAATAAAAATCAATAAGGTGAGGGGTATGTGGTTATTAATTATTCATATTTGGTAGTTTTGTGTTGTGTTCATATATAGTATCATTGAGTGTAAGCCTATTTGTTGTGAGAATATTTAGATTATGAGATAAAATATCCAAGTCAATAACTTAATTATCCACTGATTTTAAATGATTACGTTTCCAAAGGAAGAATATTTTTTATGAATAATTTGTTGAATATTCTGATAAAAATTTTATATGTATATCATTTTACAACAAAATTAGAATCAAAGATATTTTTAATGCGTAGAGTATTTGAAATCCCTTGATTTTAAACTCTTATACACACTTAAAAAGGAAAAAATTATTTGAGGTGAAAAAGTATAACATACATAAATATTACACAACTTTAGATAAATATATAATATATAACACAATTATACATGCTCTAGAATCATAAGAAATAAGTGTATTCAGAGACTAGTTATATAAATATCTTATTTCATAAATGATATTTAACCTATAACACAAGTTTCTTCATATTAATACCCTTAGGGTCATATCATACATAGAACCTTCTATGAAAACCAGGGGAATGAAAACATAAGAAAGGGTGATCTCAATTTTTTAGTAAGGGTAAACATAAAAGATAACATTTAATGATAATATGTGAGAATAATGGTATGAGAATAGGATCACATCATAATAAAGTCATACCTGATTGAATAAATATATTTAATCATGATTCGTGGCATAAAGATTTTTCATAACAAAAGACAAAAATCATAACTTTGTAGAATCATAAATAATCAACCTTGATATATAAGAGCATATCATAAACAAAAGGGTGTTGTAATAAAAATAATATTTTAAAATTATGAACATGTATAAATAGTAACAGGTTCACTGATTAAGTGAAGGAAACATAATTATATCCTCACATAAACATATAGACATGAAACCAGGTCCATGCATAAACTTATAGACATGAAACCAGGCCAACACATAAACTTATGGATACCAAAATAGGTACAAGAATAATATTATGAACCAGAAATAAGGTTCATAAGAATCATTGTCATCTAATGAGTTATTCACCTTTACCCAATGAATTTGAGGACTACATAATTTGAAGACCACTGGTCACATTATAAAAACCAAACATATTTTTGTCACAATGCCATAAAAAATCTATCATATTAACATATCAATACCTATGAAGATGAAATGGGTTTTATTAATATTTCATCATTTCATCATAAAATGATCCAAGTAAAAGAAACAGATTTGATAAAGGATTCATAATAACTTAATTGAACCATGATAAAGAAAATAATTTCATATAATTATCCATAGATTATCATCACAAATATACATCCAAAGAAATAAATTGGTTGGCATCATAATTTCATTTCCCCAGTAAAGGAAAATAACATTTCAAGTATTTTTACATAAGAGAAAATACTTTTAAAATATAACTTGATCGTTTCATTAAAAGCATGTCAAAATCACCTTTTATTTTGATAAAATTTTAATTAAAAATTCCTAGAATATAGGAAAATTGGTTTCAATGAAAACAACCCGAGGAAACATGTATATGAATCGTTAAATAGATAAACATTCATGACAATAAGAAAATATGTTCATGTAGTATACGTTTAAAGAAAAGGTTCCTTTCAAACATTTGTAAACAGTTAAGAAGAAGACTTGTTCAGAAAAAAATTAGAAAGATTTGTTTTTAATAATTTATAAATAATTTCAAAGGTAGTCAAAATTAAAATTTAAAACATTTATAATATATGTAATAATATTCATAAAATAATTGTGAATAGAATGAACATGGAAGACAAAGTTCATCGACAAAAGAGGAAATAGAATTGACTTTTCTTTAACAACGTTTTCTCACTAATTTTAAGTTCCAAAGAGAATAAAATTATACTAAAAAATAAAAACTATATAAATAATTGTAGGAGAATAAAATATATGAGTTTTAAAGTTTAATATGTACATAATTTCATCAATAGAAATTTAACACAGACAATCTCAACAAGAAATTAAATTGTAACATATACCCCTTCCATGAAGTCCCATATTTCATCATACACATAAAATATATTGTATAATAAATTCATATTTATTAAAAATATATTCTACAACCATATTCATACATAACTAACTATGTATCATTCTGTTATAATTTCTAATTATCATTTTATTAACAATTTCTTCTTTGAAAGGAACATTCATGTGAAAATTGATATATTTTCTTGTGCATGTTTTGGTTTGATTATTCTGGTCCTTATGACTTGATCATGGTTTTATTATATAAATAATATTAATCATGACTTATGTATCATATTTGTTCATTATATAAAATTTTTTAATCATTTATATAAAGTGGTGATGTTTTCACTTTTCAATGGATGAAACAAAAGAAAGATAAGAAATAAATAACATTTCTAGAATCATTAATATTTCATAAATAACATATATATTCATTAAATATATACTTATTACAAACCATGTAATGAATAATTGAAAGATTATTCATATATCTTTATGGTGGTGGTTATCCAAATGTACGCATGAGCGACATTACTGTTTTCTAATGGATAAAAAGGTAAAAAGGAATTGAAGACGTTATAATTAAAAATGTGTTATTATATTAATAATATAACATATAGATATTAAATCCATAATAATATGAATCCATGAAATATGTTTATGGAAAATTAATCATATCAGTTTGTGAAGGTAGTATTCCACATGAAAACATGAGTGATACTTTTATTTCATATATGATAGAGAAAGATATTAATAAATTTTGTTCAAAAAATATGAAAACATATAATTATATTAATGATACTTAATTAATCATGTTATGATGTCTAAAATAGGTTTAATGAATATGCAAGAAGAAATAAAATTGAATTTACTATGTTAAGTGTTATACCTCTTCATTGTGAAGCCCTTTTGGTTTACACCTTAAGCCTTGAAAGGATTATATGTTATAAAACCATGACTTCATGGATGTGGGGAGGGATTTTAAGAAGGTATTAGAGCTGGGTTTTACTAATCTAGATAGATCATTCGGTTTGAGTAAGATAGGATTGGGGGTATCTGTAGAGACCCTAAGCTTATCGTACATGGACATTACATCACTTTTGAGGAATACATAGTACATAACAAAAACACACACACAAGGATCGTAATAGTTTAGTGTCTTTGGAAACTCGGAACGTAATCTTCTAATCGTGGTGAAATATCTTCAATATCTCTCATAAAGATCTTCCCTTTTTTTACCTAAAACCTTTCTTTATATCCTGGGGAAAAGAAAAAATAAAAGGGTGAGCTCAAATACTTAGTAAGTTTAAACAAAAGAAAAATCAATCACATCATATTCATAAGAACATAACTTTTGGAAATCTTAACCTGCAAAAGAGAGAATAATTTCATAGCATGGGATAAATCATAGTAGTGAAATGAAATCCCAATAAGCATAACTTAAAACATGAAACTTTGTGGCATACACACATAATCATATAGAATCATTTCTTGTTAGTCATTACTCATTGCCAAGACTATCTTAGTGGACAAAGTCCCTTTCTGAATCGAGTCACCCTCGTTTCAGTCCTGTTTCACTGAACCGGTATAACCTACCATTCCAGCCATGTCTATCTCATGAGATATGAAATCTTTACCCAATGCATTGGAGGGAGATATAGGTCCCACCCATCTCATAATGATTCCATTCTTATGTGTGCCACAAAATCATAAATCATACATAATTGCATAACCCATGTAGTAAAAATGGGATACTTAAACAACATGACATCATAAAACAATTCATATAAGATAAAGGAATTCATAAAAATAATTCCATCACAACATGATCAAATCAATGTAATAATATGGATAAAAACAGAACCCTTTATTATCTTAGATGGAAAATAATTTTGATAAAACACTTGAACTTCATTCTTGAGGAAAATATCCTTTCTACTTCAAAAACACTTTTCTTTTCATAACATGTCATACAAATATAAACTAAAAGAAGTTGATTAAAAATAAACTTGAAAACTTATAAAGGAAGATTCTTGGAAATAATGTTTTAAAAATCCATTCTTTCCATATAAGTTAAAAAAACATTCTTTGTACTTTTGTCGGAAAAGTCAAAAATTACCTCGTACGAAAAACGGAAAAAGATTCCTTTCATATTCTTTACTAAAAACTCACCGAAGGGTAAAATTGGATTAAAACTATTGTAAGTGGATGTAAACAATATTACATATTGAGGTAACATGGATGTGGATGATAAAATACACCCCAGTAAATGCCAAAGTAAAAACAATCTCGGATAAAAATGAGATTGTGATATTTTCCTTACCTTAGGTCCGACTTGCTTTGTAAGTGTCCGAACCTCCTGTATAATGATTTAAATCATGTTATTGACTTATTCCATAATCATATTAATTGTTATTATATCATATATGGTCCAATTATGACTTTATATTACCCGTTCTTTTGTAAATTCATGTTAAAGTAGTGTTTTGGGTAAAATCTTCTCATTTGTCGTTCGTGTTTTTAACTTTTAATTATTCATATGATTTCTTAGATCATGATTACATAATTCCAGAATATAAAACATGATTTATATATATATATATATATATATTCAGAATATATATAATAAATCAGTAAATGGAAAGAAATACACCGTTCATGGAGACGGTAGTCCGTACGTACGCATGAACGCTGTTTTCGTTTCCTTATTGAATTGAATGGAATTAAGTAGATGACATACATATAAATATGAATAATTAAAGTATCATTATCAGGTCATATATTTCATTAGTACTTATTATATATACTTTATAATCATTCATGAATGGTTAATCATTGATAATGAATCTCATCACGTCGTGGAGACGGTAGTCCGTACGTACGCACGAGCGATAATATCGTTCCCATGGTTGTGGAATTGTGTTGAAGTATATGTATACTATTTCAGTATAAATATCACTTTATAATAATCATATATAGTTACTCATAACACCTTTATACCCATCCAATTAAGGTGGTGGCGGAAAATAGATTACACCACGGCGTGGAGACGGTATTCCGTGCGTACGCACGTGCGGTGATTTCATTTTTCCGTAGGATGGATAGAAGGTGAATTAGGGTTGTTTCATATTTATAATAACATATCAGTATGTAAGTAATACTTATGTTATTACATTATAATGAAACAACTAAAGAAGAAGAAGTTGAAGAAGAAAGAAATTGAAAAGATCGGTAATGGATATTACCTCTTCTTTGGAACGCCTCTTTGAATCCTCCACTTAGGGAACTAAGATTGGTCTTTGAAGAAGCCCAGAACCTCTAGGATAATTCTAGGGAAGTGGAGAGGAGAAAATGGCAGGGGTTGGCCAAGCTTGAGTGCTCAAATTGGTGTGAGGAGGAGGGGGAGGAGGTGCCCTTTTATAAGGGAGGAGAGGGGCACCTTAGGAATATCTCAAAATATTATTTTATATTAAAGTCAAAATCGGTTTATAATGGTTCCAAAGGGTCTTATTTCGAAGATAAAGTGGGTATGGGTAGAAAGCATATCATCCAATAGTATTTAGACAAGTTTAGGGTATTAATTTAACCTTATCAATTAGATTTAACTCTAAGTTAAATAATTTAACTTTTACCGTGTCTTTTTGTTTTCTTTCACTATATGGTTAATACACTTACTATAACATGCCAAACGAACCCCAAATTGTATATTATTAATTCATATAACATTATATAAGTCATTTGGCCGAAAATTAGATTTTTATTAATAATATAACAATTAATAATATAATATTTGATTTAAAAACGATTTTGTGTCAATTTTGACACTATTTGATATATGATTTTTGTGAAAGTCATAACAGAATTATATGTTCGAACCAAGTTTATTAAATAAACACTAATATATCATAGTAACGTAGAAAATTAGTTGAATTCATAAAAAGTCTTAAATTACATTTATTTTGGTATTTATAATATCAATTATGTCAATATTTCAGTAATAAGATAATTACTGCATCATCTTTGTGTCATAAATAAATTAACTTATTTGATGTCTAAAAATTACAAATAAAATACCCTTATGTAGGAAATCGTTTTATCTTTCTAATGAATATTTACAATCGAATGTATCTCATGTATAACCATATATTAAATTTTTTTTAGTAAATATACTTTGATTTTAACTCTTTTAACTCTTCTTTGAATTAAATAATAATAAATGTCCTAATCTAATCCAAGTGGGCCTAAATGATAATATTTTACACTTAAGGTTGTTTTTGGTCGAGATACACTTTTCCAATAGAATTAGAACATGTGTTAGGGTAATATTAATATCATTCTTACCCTTAATTACCGTATTTACTTTTAACCGTGGTAAATAAAAGTAAAAAGTTACTATTCACCAAAAATTATTTTCATCTCATTGAACCACATTTTACTTACTGACATCAACCGTGTCTCTCGGATTTTTTAAATTCCATTCATAGAAGTGGTAAAATTAAGTTTTATGAAAAATTCAGTTTTTTAACTACCACTTAGTAGTTTCACTATTCATCAAAAATTGATGTTTTTCAGAATAATGCCAAAATTTCATCCTAAGATATATTTCATATTCCGAATTCAAAAATGAAGTCTATTTTATCAAATTCATAACATAGAAGTTGCATTATTTAATTTTATAATTAAATCCCGCTGTTAAAACAAATAGCGTGTTTTTAAGAAACAATATCTATCAAAAGATTGACACTTGATTATGTCTGGTTTAAATGTGAAATTACATTCAATGACCAACATTGTATTAAATTGTAAAAATATATTCTAAATATACTTTAAAACCACTCAAATTAATAATTTATCACTATTAATTATTTCGATTAAAAAGGATGTTTTTAATTATAATTTAGAAATTTTCACTATTCATCAGAATATGAAAGTTATCCGAAAAGTACCAAAATTTCACCTTAGGATAAATTCGATACTCTGAATGAAGTCCATTTTGAGAGCTAAAATTTCAAAAATTTTAAAAGGTGGTTATTACTATTCATAACGGCTAGTTATAAAAATATTTTAATAGCATATCGTTTTTTAGTGAAACTCGGTATTACGTACTACACACGCTATCGAGGAAGGTCGCGATTGCGTGTAATGCAAGGAAAGTCAAGGATGTGTGTTGTGCAAGATCCTTTTGGTGTAGCATACAACACAAGACATTAATAAAATTTAAAAGAATATTTTTCATGAAATCTCGGGCTGTTATATTCTACCCCCCTTAAAATGAATTTCGCCCCCGAAATTCGTCGGGGTTATAAATGGTTTACTATTTGAAAGTTTCTTTAATAGAAACCCACATCGTAAAAAAAAGAATACCAAAACTTGGCTTTAAAAACTAAAGTATGAAATGTAACGATTACCCAAATAAACTAATCACTGGGTTTCCACATAGGTGAAAATATGGATATGGAAGAGAAATCTAACCATCATGTTCTGATGGAGAGTGGTAGAGAACATGGCTATGAAAAAGCCAGTAATCACAAATCCATAGATTTGTGATGATATAAGGTACCATCTGATTCATCAGGTATAAGATCACTCGGACAACATTTTTGGTTTTCAAGATCATTTCCCTAAAGTTGAAAATTTTCATTAGAATAAATACTTAGTTTATTTTGGTACAATCTCACTGTTGTTCGTTCCTTGAACAATTTCCACTTCATCTCTTAAATAAATGAAGTTGAATTTTTTGAAGTGTTAGCAGATCATGTGATAGAATGATGGGTCATTCCATCTGTCTCAAACAAAAGGTTAGCAAAAATTATATACATAAGTCGATCTATAGTGAGATTAATCATATATGGTTCCTAAAATGGACTTATACTTAATATATCATACTGCTTAATATAATAAAACTAGTTTCTACTAAACAGGGACTTCCTGTAGGCCAGTGGTAGGTGATAAAGGCCAGTCGCACTTCGGTTGTGGGTTCGATTCCCATAGCCTTGTTCGACGCGATGGGCTGTCGCCCGTCCTGCAGGTTGTCCTTTTTCTAAAGCTATATTACTATAACATCCCATCAATAATATCGAAAAAACTTTTATCCTTAAACAATACTAAATTATGTCCAACATAATCCATTCCAATCTTTAGGCTTATCCATAATACTGCAGTCCACTCTCATAACATAGTGAAAACGATTACCGGAGATTTAACACCATCGTCGATCCCGATATATCATAAGATATGTTTTTTTGGTCACATTCCAAACATTCAAAGTCCTTAATCGTGTATTCTCTTGAATACCTTAGTGAAAACATGAATGCAGTTAAAAGTTAACACTTTCCACATACCAAAATCCTCAAAATTCCATGATATCACTTAGTCCTTATATCAATCATGAGCTCATGAATACTGTTATACATTTCGTCCACTTTCCAAAAAATATAACACTTCATTGTTACTCATACCATTCATCATAGACATTCAAAACTTAAGGAAAGACAACAGCGTAACAATCCTTAGATGTCTTTTTATTCTATAGTACAACATTAAACTTGATAAACATGTAATCATTCCACTACCTTCTTAAACCATTGACCGAGCTTCAACAATTCTTTCATCTCACATATCATTTGTAGTCTCTTCATCATCATCAACAAAAATACTACCCATACGACCATACCGATTCTCTTCATGAGACATTCCCTTAGGGCATTGGTTTGCATAATGCCCGTACATTCGACATTTAAAACATTTAACCATTGTTGATGTCGTAGCAATACCATTAAACTCATCCATGGTGTTAACTGAAACTTTTCCATTGCACTTACTGGCTTTGTGTCCTTCTTTTCCACACCCAAAGCATCTTCCAGTTCCTTTGAAACATTCTCCTTGATGCCTCTTCCCACATGATTTACATAGGGGAAATTGAACTTTCTTTCCTTTATGATCATCATGAAACTCCATCTTTCTCTTATTAGTCGAGTCAGGAAACTTACCAAATTTTACTTTATTGATCATATTATGAGATTGCTGATTTGGCATAATAATGATGTTTAGACTTCCAAATCCCATTTCATTTGATTGCTTATGAAGAATATCATTCCATTGCCCATCATATCCTCCATTATCGTGAATCATCTTGTTTCCAGCCATCTTCTAAAACCCAAAAAGAATAGTGTGAGATGCAAAAATCATAATAAAGGGGGAGTAACGTCAATATCTAACATCTTAGGTTAAATTCTAAGATCGTTACCGTAGTGCTAGGACTATATCCTATATGTATACCTATCCTTAGAGACATCCCTAGACATATCTTAGAAATATCTCTAGGGATCTCACTAACGTTTTCGCGTCCTAGTTTCCAAAGGTTGACTAAACCTTTCCTCTGATACCAACTGTAGAGACCCGAAGCTTATCGTACATGGAAATTACATTACTTTTGCGGAATACTTAGTACATAACAAAAACACACACACAAGGATCATAATAGTTTAGTGTGTTTGGAAACTCGGAACGTAATCTTCTAATTGTGGTGAAAGATCTTCAATATCTCTCATAAAGATCTTCCCCTTTTTTTACCTAAAACCTTTCTTTATATCCTGGGGAAAAGAAAAAATAAAAGGGTGAGCTCAAATGCTCAGTAAGTGTAAACAAAAGAAAAATCAATCACATCATATTCATAAGAACATAACTTTTGGAAATCTTAACCTGCAAAAGAGAGAATAGTTTCATAGCATGGGATAAATCATAGTAGTGAAATGAAATCCCAATAAGCATAACTTAAAACATGAAACTTTGTGGCATACACACATAATCATAGAGAATCATTTCTTGTTAGTCATGACTCATTGCCAAGACTATCTTAGTGGACAAAGTCCCTTTCTGAATCGAGTCACCCTCGTTTCAGTCCTGTTTCACTGAACCGGTATAACCTACCATTCCAGCCATGTCTATCTCATGAGATATGAAATCTTTACCCAATGCATTGGAGGGAGATATAGGTACCACCCATCTCATAATTATACCATTCTTATGTGTGCCGCAAAATCATAAATCATACATCATTGCATAACCCATGTAGTATAAATGGGATACTTAAACAACATGACATCATAAAACAATTCATATAAGATAGAGGAATTCATAAAAATAATTCCATCACAACATGATCAAATCAATGTAATAATAAGGATAAAAACAGAACCCTTTATTATCTTAGAAGGAAAATAATTTTGACAAAACACTTGAACTTCATTCTTGAGGAAAATATCCTTTCTACTTCAAAAACACTTTTCTTTTCATAACATGTCATACAAATATAAACTAAAAGAAGTTGATTAAAAATAAACTTGAAAACTTATAAAGTAAGATTCTTGGAAATAATGTTTTAAAAATCCATTCTTTCCGTATAAGTTAAAAAAAACATTCTTCGTACTTTTGTCGGAAAAGTCAAAAAGTACCTCGTACGAAAAACGGCAAAAGATTCCTTTCATATTCTTTACTAAATACTCACCGAAGGGTAAAATTGGATTAAAACTATTGTAATTGTATGGAAACAATATTACATATTGAGGTAACATGGATGTGGATGATAAAATACACCCCAGTAAATGCCAATGTAAAAACAATCTCGGATAAAAATGAGATTGTGATATTTTCCTTACCTTGGGTCCGACTTGCTTTGTAAGTTTCCGAACCTCCTGTATAATGATTTAAATCATGTTATTGACTTATTCCAGAATCATATTAATTGTTATTATATCAAATATGGTCCACTTATGACTTTATATTACCCGTTCTTTTGTAAATTCATGTTAAAGTAGTGTTTTGGGTAAAATCGTCTCATTTGTCATTCGTGTTTTTAACTTGTAATTATTCATATGATTACTTAGATCCTGATTACATAATTCCAGAATATAAAACATGATTTATATATATATATTCAGAATATATATAATAAATCAGTAAATGGAAAGAAATACACCGTTCATGGAGACGGTAGTCCGTACGTACGCATGAACGCTGTTTTCGTTTCCTTATTGAATTGAATGGAATTAAGTAGATGACATACATATAAATATGAATAATTCCAGTATCATTATCAGGTCATATATTTCATTACTACTTATTATATATACTTAATAATCATTCATGAATGGTTAATCATTGATAATGAATCTCATCGCGTCGTGGAGACGGTAGTCCGTACGTACGCACGAGCGATAATATCATTCCCATGGTCATGTAATTGTGTTGAAGTATATGTATACTATTTCAGTATCAATATAACTTTATAACAATCATATATAGTTACTCAGAACACCTTTATACCCATCCAATTAAGGTGGTGGCGGAAAATAGATTACACCACCGCGTGGAGACAGTATTCCGTACGTACGCACGTGCGGTGATTTCATTTTTCCGTAGGACGGATAGTAGGTGAATTAGGGTTGTTTCATATTTATAATAACATATCAGTATGTAAGTAATACTTATGTTATTAGATTATAATGAAACAACTAAAGAAGAAGAAGTTGAAGAAGAAAGAAATTGAAAAGATCGGTAATGGATATTACCACTTCTTTGGAACGCCTCTTTGAATCCTTCACTTAGGGAACTAAGATTGGTCTTTGAAGAAGACCAGGACCTCTAGGATTATTCTAGGAAAGCGGAGAGGAGAAAATGTCAGGGGTTGGCCAAGCTTGAGTGCTCAAATTGGTGTGAGGAGGAGGGGGAGGAGATGCCCTTTTATAAGGGAGGAGAGGGGCACCTTAGGAATATCTCAAAATATTATTTTATATTAAAGTCAAAATCGGTTTATAATGGTTCCAAAGGGTCTTATTTCGGAGATAAAGTTGGTATGGGTCGAAATCCTATCATCCAATAGGATTTATACAAGTTTAGGTTATTAATTTAACCTTATCAATTAGATTTAACTCTAAGTTAAATAATTTAACTTTTACCGTGTCTTTTTGTTTTCTTTCACTATATGGTTAATACACTTACTATAACATGCCAAAAGAACCCCAAATTGTATATGATTAATACATATATCCTTATCTAAGTCATTTTGCCGAACCTTAGATTTTTAATAATAATATAACAATTAATAATATAATATTTGATTTAAAAACGATTTTGTGTCAATTTTGACACTATTTGATATATGATTTTTGTGAAAGTCATAACAGAATTATATGTTCAAACCAAGTTGATTAAATCAACACTAATATATCATAGTAACCTAGAAAATTTGTGGAATTCATAAAAAGTCTTAAATTACATTTATTTTGGTATTTATAATATCAATTATGTCAATATTTCATTAATAAGATAATTACTGCATCATCTTTGTGTCATAAATAAATTAACATATTTGATGTCTAAAAATTACAAATAAAATACCCTTATGTAGGAAATATTTTTAGCTTTCTAATTAATATTTACAATCGAATGTATCTTATGTATAACCCTATATTAAAAATGTTTTAGTAAATATACATTGATTTTAACTCTTTTAACTCTTCTTTGAATTAAATAATAATAAATGTCCTAATCTAATCCAAGTGGACCTAAATGATAATATTTTACACTTAAGGTTGTTTTTGGTCGAGATACACTTGTCAAATAGAATTAGGACATGTTTTAGGGTAATATTAATATCATTCTTACCCTTAATAACCGTATTTACTTTTAACCGTGGTAAATAAAAGTAAAAAGTTACTATTCACCAAAAATTATTTTCATCTCATTGAACCACATTTTACTTACTGACATCAACCGTGTCTCTCAGATTTTTGAAATTCCATTCACAGAAGCGGTAAAATTAAGTTTTATGAAAAATTCAGTTTTTTAACTACCACTTAGTAGTTTAACTATTCATCAAAAATTGATGTTTTTCAGAACAATGCAAAAATTTCATCCTAAGCTATATTTCATATTCCAAATTCAAAAATGAAGTCTATTTTAACAAATTCATAACATAGAATTTGCATTAATTAATTTTATAATTAAATCCCGCTGTTAAAACAAATAGCGTGTTTTTAAGAAACAATATCTATCAAAAGATTGACACTTGATTATGTCTGCTTTAAATGTGAAATTACATTCAATGACCAACATTTTATTAAATTGTAAAAATATATTCTAAATATACTTTAAAACCACTCAAATTAATAATTTATCACTATTAATTATTTCGATTTAAAAGGATGTTTTTAATTATAATTTAGTAATTTTCACTATTCATCAGAATATGAAAGTTATCCGAAAAGTACCAAAATTTCACCTTAGGCTAAATTCGATACTCCGAATGAAGTCCATTTTGAGAGATAAAATTTCTAAAATTTTAAAAGGTGGTTATTACTATTCATAACGGCTAGTTATAAAAATATTTTAATAGCATATCGTTGTTTAGTGAAACTCGGTATTACGTACTACACACGCTATCGAGGAAGGTCGCGATTGCGTGTAATGCAAGGAAAGTCAAGGATGTGTGTTGTGCAAGCTCCTTTTGGTGTAGCGTACAATACAAGACATTAATAAAATTAAAAAAAAAAAATTTCATAAAATCTCGGGCTGTTACAGTATCCATTTATAAGAGGCAAGAGGAAACACTTGGAATTTTTAAAAAGATTAAAAAATAATAATGTTGTGATCAAGTCGAGTGGATCCAAAATGAAAAATATTCCTAGATAAGAATACCAAAGTAGAAATACCGTCAATCAATCACATATAATATGGGGTTTTTGCGATATTTTAATCCTTGTCTCTTGGGTTAACCCACCCACACTAGATAAGCCCATTTTAACCTTTACTGTTGTAACAAATTTTTACTATTTTTACAAATCATTGTGACCAAAAATAATTTGAAATTATTATATAATATTAATTATTATGATTAAAAATATGGAATCCATTTTAAAATTTTCAATTTCTATAAGTGTATGAAGTTTATTTTAATGTAATTGTTAAAAAAGTAACAAACTTGTTCTTAAAAAATTGATTTTTAGCAAAAAAATTGAGATTACCTCGATTCCTTAAAAAAATTAGATTAATGTCAGAATATTTTATTTAATATATTATATACACAATAACTTAAAATGGTTAAACTATAGTAATTAATTTTATTTATTTTAATAAAATTATTTTTTTTATAAAAACCACTCTTTTTTACCTTTAAGTTATTTAATTTTAATTTATAAATAATTAAAAACTAATGAATTAATTGTATACATATCTAAAAATACATTTTAGTAATTTATTTAGTCTTATTCTTACCAAAAAATCCAATAACTGTAAAGTAAATTGACATTAAATAATATTAATTTAATATAATAAAGTGTTTCATTTAAACTTAGTGTTTCATGTTAAACAAGTTATTAATGAAAATAAATTTTGAAAAAAAAAAGAAATATATCCCCCATAAAAATATGTTTTTATTAATATAAAACACTTTTAAGTAAAATTTTGAAACCATTCAAGTGCATAAAATGTAATCACCCAACTTGAAGCATAATATCTGAGTCTATGAATTCAAATTTTATCCTTTTAGAGAGCTTACCTCTGTTGAGACTCCATTATAAAACTGTAGCCTTCTCATCTGGGTCATCTTTGATGAAGCTCCCAATTTTTTATTACATATTGTCCCAATTTTGAATGAAATCTTCCACAATAATCATATTCTCATTGAATCAGCATGCCAATATGCCAAGTGGTTATTGGATCCATTCACCTTGGTCCTTGGTAAAGCTAACCATAATACACCTCCCAACCAGCCTCTCAAACTCATCTTGCGTAGCAATGACCTATAGTCCCCTGTCAAATAAATATTCATATAAATTAATGATTATTTACCACTCATCACACTCTATCAATTCATTTACCCTCATGTGGAACTCCAATTCAACAACCTAATTTTCAAAATTCTCTAGGTCGGAGACAGATGATTCCCCTTTTGGAGATTCTAGCTCCTTAGTAGTGTTTGCCTCCACCTTCACAGAAACCATTGTAGGAAGCTTCTCTTTACATGATTACTGAGTAACTATAGGACTGGGTATGTAAGAAAAATCTTTCCTTATTTTACGGCCTCTGAGAGTGATTGATAAACCCATCTAAATCGATTATAGTGTTCATTACCATTATTGAAGTGGATCTAATATAGTCCCCCACAATGTCTACTTCCTTGGACTCGATATGGGAGTCCCAATCAGAATCTCTATCCTCATGGGTATCCTACACATCATTTCCTTCCTTAAAATTAGGACACTCTTCTTATCCTAGCACTACAAACCAATTTTGAGAAGGGATAAGAATTCCTCTAGAAATAACTGTATCAACATAGAATGGTCTAGCCTGCAATTCCAACACTTGAATATATGATTGAAAAAATCTAGGCTGTAAAAATCAATGTCATATAAATTAGTTTTTCTTATTAGTGTCCTCTGATACCCGAGATTGCGGATTTCCACCAGTACCTTGGTCACCATAGACTTCTAATTTCACCAAATCTTAATCGATAGGAATGGATGAAATAAGTTTCTGAACCAAATTAGCATCCAAGAAGGCCTCTCTCTCCTCATGCCAATCAATACTAGATGAGGGTGAGTTCATCGACGAAACTCTTCACACCTTCCCAACCTCCCCTAAATTACCTCAAACTTATCTTAACAAGGGGAGGATACCCAAATCACACCTCAAATAAGCCAAAACAACCATGATCCGCAGCCCTATATCCATAGGTTTTGTGCCCTTCACTAAAACTGAAGGTACCCCCAACCCCATACCCAAATGGATCACCATAGGAGGACTAAAAACCTACAAGAGCTAATCATCTCTTGACGTATTAGGGACCACCCTCATAAAGACTTCCTGGATAGTTGAGGTCTCCTCATTGGGTAATAAATTTGGTATGAGGGGTCCCAAATCCCATGACGTAACCCCACACACCTCATCGTACATTCCTAAACCAAAAACATCCTGAAAATTCTAGTTCATATCATGGTATTCATACACCTCTTCCCCAGATGGTTGTATTGAGGTAGATATTGATCCTTCCCAATCCCTATGCCCATGACAGAACCTTGAGATCTAATTTCCTAACTGATGGTAGTTGATGAAAAATGTTGGACATGACTCTAGGACTACTGATTGATTCCATCTGAATTCTTCTCTAACTGAGATCCAAATCCATTCCATCAAAGGCATTGAAACATTGACTTCAATACAAATTCGCGGGGACATTGGGTGAGAAACAGAAGTAGTGCGACTATCAGAATGTAAATACTAACCTACCAAGTTTCCCAACATACCAATAACATAAAGATTTTAAAATGAAATTTTAGATATGGAAAGCTTACCTATATTATTGTAGAAGGCACATCATATTTCATGTTAAACTAGAAAGAACATCAAAGGATATAAAAAGACATATTTCTTGAGGGCATGAGGAGTGGTGGACCATGTAGTGATCAGGTCAGCCTCTGATAAAAATTGAATCATCATGTACTTCCTATCATTAAAACCCACCACCACATTTTATTAAAGACCTCAAGATTCAAAAACAAATCTATTGAAGGTATAGAATAAAGGATGACAGTTCCTGAAATGAGCCACTAGCAACATTCTATGATGATTCGAATCCTTGTAGAACTCTTTCATTGAAACAACCAAATGGGTAGATCCATTTTTCAACTCACGAACCCAAGGGAAATAGTGGTCTTATGGAAAAGTGGAAGGAAATAGGGGTTAGTGAATGGAAAAAAGACTCAAGGATTAGAATAGGAAGTATGAATATGTACCCCTCCCCCCTCTCAACTAGGGATGGATGGATCAGATCCATGGGAATCTCCACTGAAGTAGTAAGAGCTGGGAGACAAAGCCTTCAAAAAAATAAATATATCATAAAATTTCTATGGGTTACATTCTACCCCCTTGAAAATAAAGTTTCCATTGAAATTTCATTATTTCAATCCAAAAAAATGAATATACCACTACCTCATCCCATCTCTATGTTCTCACATAGCTTCCTCAAATTTATGGTTTTTAACCAAAGATTTGACTAGGTTAGTGGTCTTCTTTTTTTTAACATTATCTCTTTTATCATGAATCTCCTTTGATTTTCCCCCATTATAGAGATATTTTCCTTTCAGTATGACCTTTAAGTTCCTTACATTTGAAGGATCATGTATATACATACTCAGGAGAGATACATGGAACACATCATGAACATGATAGAGATTTGGTGGATGTGAAAAGTGACATGCAATCATCTTAATACAATCAATAATTTCAAAGGCATTGATTTATCTATGGATCAATTATCCCTTATTTAAAACTCTCATAACCTTCTTCTATGGAGATATTCCTAAGAACACCTTTTCATAAAAATCATAATCTAGATCTCATCGATTATATTTAGTTAAAATTTCTTATCGAAACTGAGATTCACATATGATCTTTTGAATAGATTTATCTTTTTCTGGATTCCATCATATAGCTCATGTATCAATAGCTTCATTTCTCTAAATTTATCCCAGTGTATTGGAGTTTTTCATTTATTTTCAAATATATATTCACTAGCATAAATCCATATGCTTGACTGAAAGATATTATTGTAAGAATACTTTACCAAAGGATTTTTTGATCTAAACCACCTTTGAATTCTTTATAGAAATATATCAACATGTATTATAGATTTTTAAAGGTCTTCATAGATAGACCATCTATCTGAGGATGATATGTAGTAAAAAAACTCAACTCTATAAAAATATTATTGAAGACTTCTCCAAAACATCGATCAAAACCATAATTACCAATCATATACAATAGAATAAGGTCCTCCATGAAACCATAAAAAGTCATTAATGTATATCTTAACAAGATGACCAAGATATAAATCTTTGATCATGAAAATGAAATTCATTTATTTTATAAGGGGATCGATACAACCCAAATAAAATTATGTCGCTTAGATGTTTTGGGGAGTGTGTGAAACACCCTAAGATTTTATGAAATATTTTTTTCAAATAATTTTAATTTTTTTGATACCTTGCATTATACATAACACTTAGTTTTAAAAAAACCCCAATATAATGTTATTATTAATTAAAATTGATCATTATAACCTAGCCATTAAACATTGTAGTATGAATAAGAATAAACACCTTTTAAAAATTAAATATAATAATTTTATATAAAGAAAACATATTGATAAAAAAGAAGTTTTTTTTTGAATTGTCTTTATATGTTTTAAATATACGATTTTCTCAAAAAAAAAACAATTATTTCTTTTTTTGAAGAAATAATAAAATAATTTTTTTCCAATTTATGAAAATTTATTTTAAAGAATAAAATTCATTTTTTAAATTTATATGTAAAAATTATCTTTAAACAGGTTTTTGATAATTTTCTAAAAAAAGTACATTTTCAATGAATATTAAAAAATAATGATTTTATTTAAAAAATGTATTTTGGGTTAAAATATATTCAAAGTTAAAAATTATTTTAAAATGATTTAAAAGTAAAATTAGTAAAATTATATTATTATTAATCCAATTTAGGTCATTAGAACTTCTTTCATAATGTATATTTATGTAAAATCTGTTATACTTTTGAGTGATTTTTTCATAGAGAACTATTTTCCCCTCAAGTATCTAGGTTTAATTTTCAAGTATGTTCTTACAATTATGTGAATTTAATTTATTAAAATGGATCCAATATTTTAAATCATAATAATTAATATTATTGTATAATAAAAATTTAATTTTTACTAATAATGAATAAAAACCCCGTAAAAATTATACTACAGTTGATGTTAAAATGTGATTTTGCACGATACATACGCTTGGGTTAAAATTAATTTTCCATCGATTGGATTTTTATTTAATAAATAATATTTTAAATTTATAATAAGTGGATACAAATTATCTAATAATAATAATTTTAATTTTAGGAATAATTGATAAATCACCTAGGTAAATAAATAAAAGACCTAGTTATTATGGTGAAAACTAAAATAGTGAAATTTTGTAAATGTAAGGTATAAGGAATGAAATGTTTAAAACATTTGATTATTTGTGGTGGAGATATTAATTGAACATATATTCCCTCCTCTACTTTGATTATATATTTTTGAGGCTCTTGGGGGGAGAGTGACTTCCCATTATGGAATAGTTTTTGGTATTTATAAAAATGTCACTCCTCCTCAATTATAAATGGGAACTCCCACCCCCCACTTATTCACACATATTAATCCAATTAGCTTGACCAACCCCTTCAAAAATACCTCCCTAATATCGTTATCCACATTCTAGATATGTAGGTCTTCCCAAAAGACCAACCCAAGAGTCCTTAATAAGACGTCCAAAGGAGGTTTCCATAAGAGAAGGGGATTCAAATATATATTAAGGAATTCAAGACTTAATTTTATAGATCTATAGTATCACTTTTATTTATAGAAGACATATTATTTTATCACCAATATTTTTTTTGGGTTTTATACTACCCATATGACATTTTATATCATTAATCAACTTCTTTTCATGATATCAATTGTTTTATTTTTGGTTTATAATGGACCATAATTTATATACATAAATATTACATAAAGTTGAATAATATTAATTAAAAAAATAAAAAACTATTCCAAGACCATATAGGTCTAGTTTCTTTTGAAACAGAGAAGCATAATCAACTAGTTCATAAGACATCAATATTATCTCTAACTTATTTCTTCACAACTAGACCCCTTTTGACATATCATACTTAATACCCTTCTTCATGACCTGTGGATAAGAAACATAATAAAAGGTGATATCATATGCTCAGTAAGTGTAAAAAAGGGATATATCAATCATATCATAATCATAATACATAAAAACAAAACATTGGGAAATATTATCCTGCATAGGAAATATCATGATATCATGTCATGGGATAAATCATAAAAGTTTATAAGAATTAAGGAACATAATCCAAAATTTCAAAACATAAGGAAAGAAATTTTTGGCATACACAAAATAATATAAAATAATTTCGTATTAGTTAAGTCTCATTGCCAATACCACATAGCAGAAAAATTACACTACTGAACCGAGTTCACTCTTTGTTCCATCCATGTATTACTAAACCAAGATCATTTCCCATTCCAACACTATATTTCTAATGTGATATAAATCTTTACCCAAATAATATTAGGTATATATATATCCCACCAATCTCATAATGAAATCATTATTTCATATTCCACAAAAGCATAAATCATTCATCATAGCATAACCCAAGGGATAAAATGGATTTCTTTAACATCATTCCATCATGACATAAACCATGTAAAACAAATGGATTTCATAAATAAAATTACCTAAAAACAAAATAAAATTATTGGAATATTAGTTATATTATTATTTAATCATAAACCTTTTAAATAATGTCATATTAGGTGAAAAATAATTTTGATATAACACTTGAAATTAATTCTTGAGGAAAGTATCCTTTCTTTTCTATAAAAGTATTCTTTTCCCAAAATGTCATTAAATTTTAAAAGAAAAAAATATATTTGAAAATAAACATGAAATATTTTAAAGTAAGCTTCATGTAAATAAGGTTTTCTGAAAAATTTGAAATTTTTCTTGTCATATAACTTAAAATAAATCAATCTTCTCATACTGTTATCAGAAAGTCAAAAGGTACCTCGTATTGAAAATGACATAAGATTAATTTCACACTGTTTAATAAAAATTCCTAAAATGGGTAGAATTGACCTTAATAAATTCAATGAAAACATGAAGAATATTTTGGAATACATATTTATAAAACATGTACATGGATGATAAATATACCCTAGTAAATACTTACGTATAAAAACTCTTGGATAATAAGGAGGTTGTGAAATTATCTCTTACCTTAGGTATAATATACATTATATGTATCCTAACCTCCTTTAGAATTATTTAAATATGGTCAATGAATTATTCCAGAATAATAGTCATTTTTATGATATCATATACAATCATACAAGCCTCTATTTGTTAATAAAGTTTCATTATTACTCGTTATTTGGGTTGTAAGTGCTTTATTTTCTTATGCATGTTTGGTTGAATAAGTTGTGTTCCCCCTTATTACGTCATATTTATATCATTAAAAATGCTATTAACATAATATATATCATATTTATTCATTTTATACATTTTTTAATCATTCATAAATGGATATCATGTAGAATGAATCACATCAGATCATGGAGACATTTGGTGAAACGTACGCATGAGCAACGATATCATTCCTATAACTGTGAAATGGTATGTACTTGAATGTTATGTATTTTGTTCTATAATATATATAATGATATAATAATAATATATAAGTTCTATTAACATCATTATTCCCATCCAAGTATGGTGGTGACAAAAATCATATTACACCCTGGTGTGGAGACGATAAGTCGTACATACGCACGTGTAGTGATTTTGTTTTTCATAGGACGGAGAGAAGGTGGAATATTTTTTTTCATAATCATAATGAAATATAAATATATTATTTAAACTGTATTTATTACATTTTAATGTAAAAAACTCATGCAGGGGAAGTAGAATAATAAAGAAGACTTAAATAATTGGTATATGAGATTACCTCTTATTCGATGATCTCCCCTAGATCACCTCTTAAAGAACTAGGGACTTTTTTAGAGAAGACTATAACATCTATAGTTTGACTAGGGAGGTTTATAAGGTATATGTATATGGGATTTACTTTATTCAAGGATCAAAGTGAAGTTAAAACGTGATGAAGGAGGTGCAATTTTATAATTGAGCTGAGGGGTACTTTTGGAAAATCAAAAATATTAATTTATAATAAAAAAAATCACATCCAAAAATATCTAAAATGCTATAATTCTATAATTATATGATATAATGTTATAATATCATCAAAAAATAAATTCTATATAAGTATTTATATCAATTTAAACCTTATCATTTTATTTAACACTTAGTTATTCAATTTAATTTTTAACTAAGGTTACAAATATTTCAATATTAAAAGGGTGAAATATTTTGATGTCAATTAGACCATAATGAATACTTTAGAACATTTTCTACCATATTATAATTATTATATATATTTTAAAAATGTTTTATTATTTTTATACAATTTAATAATATATTATTTTGATAAAAACTCAATAGTGTATATTTTGTCATTATTCAATTCGTGGATTTTTTTGAATACTAATATAATAAGTTAACTAAGAAAAATATATTTCATTATATTAATAATAGGTAAAGGTAATATATAAAATTAATTGGATGTATTAATTATCCCAAATTATATTTATTTTAATATTTTTAATCACATTTATTCGTTGTCCCCATTAATAAAATAATTACTACTTCGATATTTTGTAATTATTTAATATATATATTTTTTTGAATAAAAATTAAAAAAAAATATATGAAGAATATAAATCCTCTATATTTAAAAATAATACTTATATTCAAACATATCTTCTGAAAAATACAACATTAAAAATGTAATATTTATTAAAATTTGGATGTCACAACCCTAACCTCACTTTAAATTAAATATTATAAGTGTCATAATATTTTCCATATGGATCCAAATAGTCAATAACTCTAATATTGGATGATTATGGTAAATATATACATGAAAAATATGATTTTGTCATGTTTTTGGGTCTTTTAATAGTTATTTTAATTTTAATGAAATTATTGTATTAATTTCTCATCAATTAAATAATTCCAGTGTCATCAATTTATAACCCATTAAGGTAATAATTAATTTTATAAAATTTAAAAATAAATTGCCATGATAAAGGACAAAATTATAGAATCAAAATGATAATTTATAGTTGAATTTATTTTCTATATTACCTTATATTAAAAATGATATAGTTATTAATGTCTGAGTGAGACATATTTAAATTTCTTTAAATAAAATAAAACAAATATCCTAATATCATCCACGTGACTTCCAAAGGATACCATTTTGACCCAATAATTATTTAGGTCAAAATAAAATCAGCCAATATATTATAACAAGTGTAAGGGTAAATTTATAACATTATTTTTACCCTCAATTACCCGATTTACCCTTTTACTATATTAATAAATAAATTACTAAAGTTACTTTTTATAATGCCCAAAAATAAAATAAAGCTATATAAATAATTTGTACCAACAGATTCTAAATATGAAACCATTTTTTCAAATTCAATACATAGAATATTTAGTAACTGAATTAAAATTAATCTCATAATAGGAATGAGAAGACATGTTTTAAAAGTTAAAATATTTTAAAAGATTCAAATATTTGTATATCTAAATTCAACGTAAAATTAATTCAAATGACCTACGTTATGTTAAATGATAAAAATGTCTTATATTTATAATTTTAAACCATCCAGTAATATAATTTAACAATATAAATTATTTAAATGAAAAATACTCTTTTCACATAAAATTTATTATATTTTTACAATTCATCAAAACTTGAATGTTATTAGAAAAATATAAAAAATTCATTAAAAGTAAATTTTTAAACCCCACCCCCCCCCCCCCCTCAAATAATAGGTTTATTTTGTATTATAAAAATTATTACTATGTCAAATTATTGATTCAAAAAGGGTTCTCCATTAAAAGGTGATAAAATTGCCATTTTGAAACAAATATGATTTTATATATAAGATAAGAAATGAATAAAATATATATAGGATTAATATAAAAAAATTATTAAATATATAACATATATATTTCATTAATTTCATTTAATAATTTCAATTCTCTTAGTTTATTAATAAAAAATTACAAATATTTTTTTTATATTTAATAGGTTTATGTTTTTCATAAATAATTGGTAGCCAAATAATTCACCATACATTATCAAATGTTAGTTGTATTTATTCTTGGTAACATAATGGCTATGTTAAATGGTAATTTTATGAAAATTTCATCTCATTGTTCATTGAAACTTGGGATTATGTGTAATGCAAGCTATTAAAGAATTAAAATTATTTTAATAATATATTACATAAAAACATGTGGGTACCCCCCTTAAACTGAACTTCACCCTCTAAATTCATAACATGGATACAAATAGATGAGGATAACTCGTACTCATCAGGTCCTAATGTTCTCATGTAGTTTTCTCAAATTGATGGTTCTGAAAAAAAAAACTTTAACCAAGAGAGTGGTCTTGTTTCCTATAACATTTTCGTTGCGATCTAGAACCAATAATGGTTGTTATTCATTAGAAAAATCATTCTCCAGTGGTATGAATTCTGATTTTAGTACATGTAAAGGATTAGTCATGTTATTTCTCATCAGAGATACATGGAACATATCATAATCTTGGGAGAGATTCGGTTGAATCTCTAATCGATAAGTTTCCTTACCAACGTGATCTAGAAATTTAAAAGGACTCATAAACATAGGGCCCCACTTTCCCTTATTTTTATATCTCATTACCCTGTTACATGGAGATATTTGAAGAAACACTTTGTCACCCACTTCAAACTGAAGTTCTTTTTATTTATTGTCATCATAACTTCTTTTTGACTTAGAGCTTCTCTTATGTGTTGTTGAATAGATATGACCTTCTCTGTCATTTCATTAAGAAGATCAGGTCTTGATAGCTTTATTTCCCCAACTTCATCATAGTAAGTTGGAGTTATTCACTTCTTTCCATAGAGGGCTTCATAAGGATTCATCTATATACTATAGAAGAATCTATATTTTTATGAAAATTCCACCAATGGTAGGTGTTGATCCCAACCACCTTTGAAATCCATAGATCAAGCTCTCAACATGTCTTCAGAGTTTGAATTACCCTCTCAAAATGACCATTTATCTGAGTATGATAACTAGTGCTAAAACTTAATTATGTATCCATATAATTTTCTTGACTTCTCAATAATGTAGAGGTAAACCTTGGATCTCGATCTGATATAATGGAAAGTGTTACTCCATGAAATATTACCACTTATTTTATATATATATATCCTTGAAAGATGATAAATATAGAAATCCTCTCTAATAGAAATGAATTCCGTTGACTTCATAAAGAGATCAACTATAACTCATAATGAAATATAGCCTTTAGATTTCATGGGAAGTCTGAGGAGAAAGTCAACAGCGATCTGTTCCCATTTCCATTCTGGTATGGTTAATGGGTGTAACATCCCCTTACAATTTTGTCTCTTAGCCTTAACTAGCTAACAAACCAAGCATAAAGAGACATATTCAGCAACATATCTTTTCATAAAATCTCACCAGAAATACTCTTTTTGGTTCTTGTATGTCATTGTGCTTCTAGGATGAACAGTGAATGAATAAATATGATCTAGATCCAACAACACCTTATTTTATTATAGTAATGGAGTAATACAAACATAGTTCATAAATATTATTATTCCATCACAATCAAGGTTGAATTTATAAACATTTCTCGTCTTTTTATTTTTGCTCTTCATCTTCCTTTTGTACCTCCTTAATCATCACTTGTATATATGGTCGAACATTCATTTGTTAAATATAATATTTCTTCCCTTACTTTAAAATTTCAAGATCCCACCTTCACAAATCGATAAATATTATATATTTGGTGATCCTCATCATGGATAGGATAGCATGGTCTTTTCGACTCAAAGCATCTACGACATTGTTCACTTTCAGAGGGTGGTAATGTATTGAGTCGTCATAATCATTAATCAACTCCAACCATCTTATTTAGTGCATATTCATCTCATTTTGTGTAAAAATATACTTTAAAATTTTATGATCAGTATAAATATCACACCTTTTACCATAATGACAATACCTCAATATATTTAATGCAAAAAATATCATAGCTAACTCTAAATCATGAGGGGTCAAATTTGTCTCTTGTATTTTCAATGGTCATGAGGCATAAGGTATCACCATATCATTTTTCATGATAACACATCCCAGCCTCTTCTTGGATTCATTTCTATAGATCACAAACTGTTCTCCACTCTAAGGTAGGGTGAGTATAGGCACACTCTATAACCTTATTTTTATCTCTTTGAAATTCTCTTCACATTCCTCCATCCAAAAAAAACCTAACTTCTTTCTATGTTGACATGGTGAGTGGATTAGATAGTCATGAAAACTATTTCACAAGAAATTGATAATATCCTTCCCAAATAATAAAAAATAGGGTATTAGTTACCATTATTAGTCTAGGATAACATTCAATAACATCTATTTTTAGTGGGTCTATATATATCCCCTCTTTGGATATTATGTGATCCAAAAAAGAAACTTTCTAAAGCCAAAATTCACACTTGATAAATTTTTCATAGTGTTTATCCTTTCTTAGGATCATTAGTAAAAATCTCAAGTGATCATCATACTCCTCTTGCTCATCAAATATTAAATAATATTGTCTATAAATACTACCAAAAACTAATCAAGATATTCTATAAAGTCTCTATTAATTATACCCATGAATATAGTGGGGGAATTATTAAGACCAAAATCCATCACTATAAATTCATAGTGTCCATACCTTGTATAGAATACTTTCTGTGGTATATCCTCCTTATTGACCCTTAATTTATGATATACTAAATGAATATCAATATAGGAAAATTATTGAGCTCCACATAGTTGGTATAATAAGTTATCTTTATGAGGAAGATGCTATTTTTTCTTGATAGTGATATTGTTAAGTTCTCGATAATCAATGCATAGACTCATTGATCTATATTTCTTCTTAAAAAATAGAACATTTGAACCCCAAGGTGATTCACTATATAATGAACTGATCATTTATGAATAAAATTATCTTTCTTTTCATTAAATATCTTATGGATGTAGAAAACACATGCACTCCTTTTGTTTTATTATATCCAATTATATTTAAATGACTGTTAAGTATCCTTACCAATGAAAATATATTCATTGAACAGTGATCACATTACTAGTATAAATATATGGTTTAAACAAATCCTTTTTATGAAGACAAAAGAAGTGGTGGACTCAACTAGTAGGATCATAACCTATGAAGCCCGTCTATTAGATATTCTGAGGGAGATAGCATTACTGGGTTTTTCATTATACCAAGCTCTAGCTGAGATAGAATAACTTAAGCCTGATAGAAACCATTTACAGGATAAGTTCGTGCTCTTTGAGAAAACGGAGCAAACCATGTTCATCAAATGGCCCCATGAAATACTAATAATAAAACACCTTACTCATAGGTAATATGGTGGTGTAATAAAGTTATATGTAACTATACTCTATAATTATGATTATGTTCAATTTTTTTATAGAATAATGAATACACTTTCATTTTATTATTATTACTTTGTAAAGGACTTTTAAAGTACAAATAGTATTTTTGGTTAATATTCAAATTCAATTTTGATTAAATAATTGATTTTTTTAATTAAATATTATTTTAAAAAAATATTATTATTAAATTACTTTTATTAAATATAAATGATATTATAATTTTTATGAAGGAAATTGAAATTTTTATGAATGTTTGAAAAAAAATTCCCAAAACCTCTCACATTTCAACAAATGCAGGTTTTTATTTTAAAAGTTAAAATTCAGATATTTATAAAATTATTTAGATAACATGAATATTAATTTTTTAATAATAATGTTGAAATTTTCAAATGATTAATTTTTCATACTTTTTTGAGACAGTTGAATCTTTGGGTAAAAATTAAATACCTTATAAATATATAATGTGTTTTATGACATCATAATGATATAATGGTGATGTAATAAAATAATACAAAATGTATATTATGAAATATATATATTTTCTCTTTAAAATGATGTAATTTTAGGATTATTTTATTTATTTTATAGAGGCTTAGGGAATCCTCCCAAACATATAAAATATTTTATGATTTTAAAATCATTTCCTTGAAACTGTGACTCACCTCCACATAAGAAAGTTAAATATTTTAATATCTTCATAACATATCCTTTTAAAATAATGTATACCACTCACATTTTCTAGAAACCATGGGAAATAACCATGGTATGGTTTTTGGTTTTGAATATTTTATTGTGTAGTGTCCAAAACCAAAATTATAAAGAAATCCCCCCTCTTTTCCTACATAAACACACCCATGATCTCATTTCTCTTCACTCAAGCTCTTTGAATCTCTACCACCTTTTCCCCCTAATTTATAGAGTCCTCCAAAGGTTCCCAAAAGCACCCAAGAGTCTTATCCCAAGCCTTTGGAGTCACACATCCAAGTAAGGGATCTCCCTCTATCCTCCTTTGTCAAGAACTCCTTTTATGAAATGTATTTAAATTTAAATTTGCATATGTTTGGATATTCTCATACATAATCCCGTTAATATCCATTTGATTTATAAATAATGAGATTTTCCTTTCTACTTTCATTAAGACATCCATGATCTTTTATATACACTCATTGCTATGACAAAATTCTATAAGGGATATCTCTCTTCTAATTTCTATTAAATAATTTATTTTATATTATACATCAAAATTCCATTTCATATATTGGGATATTATGTTCTATAATACCCATACTTTCCTAATCAGTTATAAATGAGTAGAGGCCCCTTCACTCTCATCGTCCCAATTTATGACACTGTTATGCTGCCAAAATTTCACCCCGATTTTCGATACCAAAATCCACCTATAGTGACTACCATACCCATTCTTCTATCAGGGTTATTCACCTTTATTCACATATACTTATCGAATAGTGACATAATAGTAGAAATTTCACATTATGTGATCACGTAATAAGTGATTATGTAGAATGGATCCATGATATATGATCAATGTGGAACAATTAAGCATGATATTTTAATGATTCTGAAGGGTGCATCCAAATAGAGATCTAATGCATTGGGTAATGTTTTGTATCATGATATGTCATGTTGGGATAGGGGTTTACATGATTATTTTAAAAGAATTTTTCCATCACTTTGGGATAAGGGCTTACCTGATTCATTTATTTTAATGATGTAGTGTTTTAAGTTGTTTCTACATTTCCTTGTTGTGAATATCATGCTATTTCATGCCTTTATGTTCAGGTTTATTTTTCACTCCATAGATCTGCCTATTCACTAACATGTATTGTATTTCCCATGTTATTCTATATTTATTCCCTTACTATGCTTTATAACTCACCCTTTTCTTATGTATGTCTTCAAGTTATTTCATGCAATGCTATGTACGAAAGAATGTTGTGGTCATGTAGAATATGTTTTTAATAAAGAGGTGTATTTATTGTTTAAGTTGTTGTGTAATGTTCCTAATTTCCAAATACACTAGACCTATCGATATTCTGATTTTTATTGATTGAAAATCTATGTATCAAATAATATTTAAATATGAAATAAAGGGCATGTTTTTTATAGTTAGTATCAGAGGATAGGTTTAGTTATTTTTGGGATTAGAATTAGAAAACTCAAGTTAATTCCTTAGGGATAAGACTGTGTAATAAAATAATAACTAAATTATGGGTTTTAAAGATTAAGTGTTTTATCAAGAAAATAATTCCGTATTATAATAAAAACAAGTAGAGGTGGCTCTAGCATAGATGTATCTTGGGGTAAAAAATGAAAACACTTCTTTGAACTAGACTCGAATGGGAACTGGTGCCTGAAAATGGGTCTTGCTAAAATCTTGATTTGACACTCCATGGGGAAATAATTTGGTAAATTTAAAATCATAGTATAAACCATTATTACAGGAACAAATAAAGGCCCACTAGAATAAATTTTAATAATTAGATCATGGATAACTTAGATGAATTCCTAGAAATTAAAATGTTAAATAGAAAAATGTAATTTATATGTTATCCCTTTATTGTCATTGGATTCCCCTTTATGTGTTTAATATTTTATAATTAATCAACCCTAAGTATATATTAAATAATGTATAACTAGAATCAGAAAGGGAATTTTAGTGTTATAGTCCATAGTTCTACACATTATTTTATATCAAAAAAGTTTAGTAGAACAATCCAAACACCACCAAAAGCAAGTAAGTAGAGATGTCTGTGAAAACAGAAAATGGGAAAATTATAGAATCTCATGAATATTAATCCTACCCTATCAAATTTTGTGGTTTGAAATTCCCGTAGAACCTCATCATAATTACCTTCATGGAATTTGATACATTTATTGGCACGGATTGTCTTTCCCTATATAGAGCCAATATAAATTTCTGTAAGAGAGAAATAACTCACCATATGGTGAATCGAACCCCGATTGTATAAAAGTGCATGGGGGAGGATGAATCTTATTAATACAACCATCTCAAGAATGAATATTATTTCCCTATAAGCATGCATATCTTTCTTATATAGTTGAGTATAAGGAAAGAACCATCCTCTAAGACATTCCTATTGTGATGAAATTCATTGATGTGTTTCCCAAGGAATTTGTTGGTCTTCCTCCTATAAGAGATGTTTAATTTTTGATTGATCTTATACATAGTGTGTTTCCAATATCCAATACTCCATTTAGAATGGATATTGTGCATCATGATGAGTTAAAAAAACAACTACATGAGAATCCAGATAAAGGGTTTATACGACCAAGTGTGTCACCATGGGGTGCACTTATCCTCTTCATCAGGAATAATGATAGATCAATGCACCTTTTCATTGGTTATTGTAATCTCAACAAAATCATGATAAAGGGCATGTATCATTTTCCATTAATTGATACTTGTTTTATTATCTATGTGGATCAAAATACTTCTACAATGTGGATCTATGGACCAGATATTACCTAGCAAGTGTGAAGAAGGAGGATTTCACCAAGATTAATTTTCGTAAAAGCTACAGGCATTATGAATTCATAGTAATTCTTTTTGGACTAACTAATTCTCTATCAATATTCATGGACTTGATGAATAGCGTATTTATATATTTCCTCAACAAACGTGTGGTAGTCTTTATAGATAATATTCTAATATACTCCAAAACAAAGGAGGAATATGAGGTGTATCAAAGCACTGTTCTAGAGACCTTGTGAAAGGAGAAGATCTATGTAACGTACAGCTAGTGAGAGTTCTGGTTGAAGGAATACTTATTCATGGGGAATATCATCACAAGCAATGGGATATATGTGGATCATTCCAAAACAAAATAAATTGAAGCATGACGGAGGCCCGCATCTATGAAGGATATCCTTAGCTTCCTAGGGATAGCTGGATATTATCGTCGATTTTTGAGAAATTTATCATTATTTTCAATCCCTCTTACCAAACTAACTCAGAAGGGAGTCAAGTTTTCTTGGAATTATGAATGTGAATAAAGATTAATATATTTGAAGAATAGTATAATCACTGCCCATGTGCTCACACTACCCTAAAGTGGGGATCTTTTAATAATCATTAGTAATGATTCAAAGAAGGGAATGAGCTATCTGTTGATGCCGAATGACAAAGCCAATGCATATGACTCAAGGTAGTTAAAAATTCATGAGCAAAACAATCCCACGCATGATCTGGAGTTGAAAGTTTTGATCTTAATGTTGAAAATCTAGTGGCATTATCTCTTTGGGGAGAAGTGTGAAATATATATGGGCCACAAAAGTCTCAAATATATATTTTCACAGAAATAGTTCAATATACTCCAATGAAGATGGTTAGAGCTCATCAAGGATTATGGCTTCTGAATCTATTACAACCCTAGGAAAGTGAACAAGGTGGTTGATGCTCTAAGTAGAAAGGACCCAAAAATTCTATCATTGGTGGTAAATAAAAAGGATTCAATCTTCTTATATTTGATGAATATGGACATGGGAATCATAAAGAGGAGAATTTAATCAATACTTTTAGAAATGATTTCTCAACCATCCCTTTTTGAATGGTTAAAGGATACTCCAAAAGATGATGTGTGAATTCCAAATAAAGTGGTATCTATCAAAAAAGATAAATCCTCATAGTAAAATTCTAATGATGAAGTAATTGTGAGATTTCGGTCAATACTATGTGTTCCATAAAATTTGGAGATAAAGAAAGAACTAGTGTATGTTGCTCATAGTCCAAATTTCTCTATTCACCCAGGAAACATGATGATGTATCGAGATCTCTCAGGGAACTATTGGTGGGACAACATGAAGAAGGATATCGTTGAGTTTCCATCAATGATCCTCATATATCAGCAAGTGAAGGCCAATAGGAAAAAGTCTAAGGGGATGATGCAACCATTACCCATACCATTATGGAAATGAGAAAACATCACCATGGACTTTCTCACTAGACTTTTGAATACATCCAAATGAAAAAATTATTTATGGGTTTCTCTGTATCGTCTTAAAAATAATACACACTTCATTTCAATTTGACATGATTTCTAAATGGATCAATTGGGATAGATATACATTTGAAAAATGGTAAATCTTTATGGATTACCACAATCGATTGTTTCTAATCTAGATCCAAGATTTTCTTCAATTTTTTAGAAGAGTATTCAATACACTTTGAACACTTAGTTTAACTTTAGCGCAAACTATCACCCTCAAACTGATGGTCAATCTGAGTGGAATATCTAGAAACTAGAGGAAAATTAAGGGATTTACCAATGGAATTCAAAGGTATATGGTACTAACATATCACTTTGGGGGAGTTCTCTTACTAGAAGAGTTTCCACTAAAGCATCCAAATGGCTCATCATAATTCCCTTTATGGGAAGAGGTTCATAACACTGGCATGTTGGGATGAAGTTAGGGAATCAAAACTTCTAGGTTTGGAAATGGTTAAATAAATGGTGGACAAGGTTAAGACTATCTAGAATAACATTAATGTTATTTAGAGTAAAAAAAGATCTATGATGGCAATCTTCAATGACATATAGAGTTTGATTTTTGAGACATGGTATTCCTCCACATATCTCCATGGAAGAGAGTTATGATATTTGGGAATAATGGAAGCTGATTCCAAGGTACATATTCCATTTTGAGATCCTTTATTGCATTAGGTCAGTGGCATGTCTACTAGAACTCCCACCAAACTTGTCTCAAGTACATGATGTATTCCATGTATCACTCTTGAGGAAGTACATACCTGACCCATCACATGTACTCAATCCAGAGGTGGTACCATTAGAGAATGACCTATCCTATGAGTAGTATCCAATGATGATATTATATTGTAGAAAAAAGTTCTATGTAATAATATAATTCCCCTCATAAAAGTTTTGTATAGAAACCACAAGTTTAATGAGATAATGTGTGAACTGAAGGAAGTGATGAGGCAAAGTTTCCTTCATCTATTTTAGTGTGGGACAAAGAAATTTTGAGGGAGAAATTATTTAGAGGGTAAAGTTGTAATGACACGAAAATTTATGAATAAACTTCCATTTCATTTAATTAAAAATCTTATAGATATAGAAAACACATGAACTCCTCTTGTTTTATTATATCCAATTGGATTTAAATGACCGTTAAGTATCCTTACCATTTATAATATAACCATTGAACAGTGATCACATTACCAGTATAAATATAGGGTTTAAAAAAATATTTTTGACATAGAAAAAGGATGTGATAGCCTCAACTAGTAGGATCATACCATATGAAGCCCATTTATTAGAGATTTCAAGGGAGATATCATTTTTGGACTTTTCCTTATACCAATCCAAATCCAAGATCCAACAACTTAAGTATAAGCAAAATTGATTATAGAAGTAGTTCAAACGCAATGATATCACGGACCAAACCATGTTCACCGAACATCCCCATGAAAGCCCCACCATCTCACACCTTACTCTTAGGTCGTATGGTTGTGTAATAAATGGATATGTAACAAGACCCTAGCATTATCATTATGTTCATTATTTCTTTATAAAATAATGAATATACATTTATTTTATTGTTATTACCTTGTAATTGTTTTTTAAATCCTAAATAGTATTTTTGGTTAATATTAAATTTCAATTTTAATGATTTAATTTATTTTTGAATTTATTAATATTTTTATGAAATATTATTATTAAATTTATTTTATTAAATATAAATGGTTTTATAATTTTTATGAAGATAATTATAATTTTATAATGGATTGAAAACTATTTTTTTCAAAACTCGTCAATTTTTAATAAATGTCAGTTCTTTTTAAAATTGAAAATTAACATATTTAGAAAATTATTCAGAAAAAATTAATATTATTTTTGGAAAAAGGACATTGAAATAATCCAACAATGAATTTTTCATAATTTTATGAAATAATCGAAATCTATTCGTAAAAATTAAATACTTTATAAATAAATAAAGTGTTTTATGACATCATAATGACCCAATAGTGATCTAATAAAATACTATATAATATAGATTCTTCCAAATTTATTTTTTTCATTAAAATAATTTAATTTTAGGTTTATTTTATTTTATTTTATTTTTTTATAAAGTCTTGCTGAATCCTCCCAGACATATAAAATATTTTAAGCTTCTAAAATCATTTCCTTGTAAGTGTGACTCAAATTCACATAATAAAGTGAAATACATTAATATCTCCAGCCCTTATCGTTTTAAAATAATTTATACCACTCCCATTTTCTTGAATCCATGGTTAAAACCATGGAATGGTTTGTCGTTTTGACTATTTTATTGTGTAGTGTCCAAAACAAAAATAATAAAAAAATCCCCCTTCTTTCCTATATAAACCCACCCATTCTCCCATTTCTATTCACTAATTATCTTTAAAGCTCAACATCCCTATTCCCCTTACTCCCTAGAGTCCTACCAAGGTTCCTGGAATCTCCCAATAATCCTCTCCCAAGCCTTTGGAGTCACACATCCAGGTATGGGATCTTATACCCTCCTATTTTATTAAGCACTCATTTTATGAAATGTCCTTAAATTTCAATTTTCATATTTTAGGATATTCTCATACATACTCCCATTACTATACATTTTCTTTATAAATAATTAGAGTATTGTTTTTCCACTCTCATTAATCCATCCATGATCCTTTATATACAACTGTTACTATGAAAAAATTCCATAAGGGATTTCTCTCTTCTAATTTCCATTCAAGAATTTCTTTTATATTATTCATCTAAATTCCATTTCAAATGTTTGGATATTATATTCCATGATACCCTTACTTTTTAACTCATGTATAAATTATTAGAGACACCTTTCTCTCTTATCAGCCCAATTTATGACACCGTTATGCTTCAAAAATTGCATCGTGAATTTCCATGCCAAAAATCCTCATGTAGTAAATACCATAACCATTCAGATATCGAGGGTATTCACCTTTATTAACATATACTTATCAAATAGTCATATAAATTTATGACTTCGACATTCCTTGATCATGGAATAAATAATAATGTTGAATAGATCCATGTTATATGATTTATGTGGCACACTTAAGCATGAGATTAAATTGATTATGAAAGGTGTGCCCTGATAGCTCTCCAATGTAGTGGGTAATGTTTAGTACCATGATACATCATGTTGGGATAGGGTTTTACTTGATTTATTTATAGGAATTTTTTCCACCATGTTGGTATAGGGTTTTACTCGATTCCTTTATGTTAATGATACAATGTTTTATGTTTTTTCCATATTTTCTTTTTATGAATATCATGTTATATCATGCCTTTATGTTCATGTTTCTTTTGTGGTCCATTGATATGCATATTGACTAACATTTAGTTTCTTCCTCGTGTAATTACATGTTTATTACTTTACTGGGATTTATAACATACCCTTTTCTTATGTATGTCATCAGGTTATCCCATGAAATACTATGTACGAATGAATTTTTTGGTCACGTAAAATAAGTTTTCAATAAATATGTGTATTTTATGTTTATGTTTTTATTTATTTTTCCTAATTCCCCAAGACACTGGACCTATCTATATTCCAAGTTGTATTAAGTGAAAATCCATGTAAAAATATTGTTTAAATTTGAAATATATCATAGGGTTTTTATAACCATGGTCATCTGAATCACTTGTCAAGATTCTCTTGGGGTTTCGTCATCAATTCCTACAACTCAGTTAGGGCCATTCAATAAGTTTTCTTTAAAATAGTCATAACACTAGATATTAGTTCTATTGAAAACCCAACTTCATGATTCAAGGGAAGACCTTTCAATTCTTCCAAAAATAAATCATCAAAATCTCATAAAATTTGTGTATTCTTAATGGTTATTTTCTCCCCAAAAATTTGAGATATATAAACTTTATTTATAGGAGTCATGACCCATAATATGGATGAAATTTCCATTAGAAGGTCATACTCAGACTTGCATCAATATATGGTCATAGATTGATCTGGAATATGAAATGTGACATCCCTTCCTTGGAAATTGATATGAGATCTATATAAAGAAAGACAATTCATTCCAAGAATCACAACAAATTTGACTAAAGGAATGATCACAAGATTTTCATGAATCACTTTCACACAATGTTTAACTGGAGAAGTATTATAAACTTTTGATGTGACCGTTGTGCCATTATGAGTTGTCACAGCTAACTTGACATCCAATTTCTGAGGTAATGTATAGATAAGAATAAAAAATTATTTAGAAAAAAATATTGGGTTGATCTAGAAGAAAATAAAACAATTTATACTTTAGAGTTGATGGTAAGTGTATATCTCACCACTTCATTATAGTAATCCACAACACTGATAGTGATTGCATGTGGCATTCCTTTTTCTTTCTAGTTAAAAGTTTGATGACATCGATCATCATCAATAACCCTTAGATTAGGGTATTGCTTATCATAATTCACCATTTCCTTTCCTTTTATCATTGAAGTATATGAGGTTCATTTTGTGTATCCTTTTCTCTATTCTTATCATTAGACATCTTTTTCCCATCACATCAGAATTGAACTACCTGATAACTATCTCTCCCACACATAGAAAATTTTCTAGTCCCTTTAAGAAAATTTCCGCTCTTTTTTCTTCCATGCATTGATAATAAGAGAAAAGTCATCATTTTTTGGTGTGGTATTTATAGTTTCCCTTTAATTCCATTTTTCTCTTATTATCAATCCCATAGGACTAATGGGTTACTCCAATATCTATATCAACATTGAGGGAACATAGAAATATTTCCCCATAGCTATGGAAGTCCCATATTTTAAATTCCCTTAAGAGACTTGGTTTTAATCCACTAAATAATTAATCAATTTTACTCTAAGGTCATATAATAATTCCAAAAGTGTGCCTTTTAAATCTTATAAAATTCACTTCATTGGTACCAATGGATTAATCATCCATTTTATTAAGCTCAAGGAACTCCTTATCTATATTTTTTTGAAGAATACGAGGTAAGTACTTATTGAAAAATAAGTTCTTTAACTCATCTAATTCCATGAATTCAATTTCATCTATTTGACTCATATTCTTGAAAAGGTTCCACAATTTATTAGCATCTCTGTCCAAATTATAGACTACTAAGATGAGTTTATCATGTTTTGAACATTGGAGAACTAAAAATATGTTTTCAATGGTACTGATCCATTGTTCATCCACTAAAGGATTAGAAGGCTCACAGAAAGAAGGTGGATGATGACTCATGAAATACTCAAACAATTTTGTTCACTACTTTTCTTGTTTAGAAGTATTTCATGATTCATAGCTTGAGAAAGTTGTGAGTGCATAGCTGCAAGATTTTTCGTTCAAGATCCATAACATTCAGTTTCTCAGAAGTAAAATCATTCATTTCCCCTCACATTAATCATCAACATAGTTCCATATGGTTACAACCTTTTACTAAAACAAAGAAGCATAGCGTGAGAAAGATTAATCATAATTGGAAAACCACATAATAAAGAATTAAATTTAAATTTAGCACTATTTATATTTTATCCTAGGTTATTTATGATCATTTCTAAAATACTAGAATTTTAACCTATACATTTAAAAATACATAGAGTTATTAATAAGGTTTTCTCATCCTTGTTTCCAAAGGTTAACTATACATTTTCTCTCATACCAATTAAGATGACCCATATTACATATATAGATGGTACTTCAAAATTGATGAAATTGCATTCAAAACCTCAAAAAACCATGCTATGACCATATATGTTTAGTGTCTTTAGAAACTGGGAAGCCTAATGCACCGGTTCATAAGATATCTACATTTTTTCTCCCTTATTTCTTCATAAATAGACCCATTTCGAAATTTCTTACATAATACCCTTCTTAAAACACTAGGAAAAAGAAACATAAGAAAGGGTGGTCTCATATGCTCAGTAAGGGAAAACAAGGTATTTATCAATCATATTATTATCATAATACATAAGAACACAACTAATGGAAATCTTATCCTATATATGAAATATCAAAATATCATGTCATTGGATAAATCATAAAATTTTACAAGACTAAATGAACATAATCCCAAAAGTAACATAAGACATGAAATTTTGTGGCACATACATTATCATAGGAAATTATTTCATATTATTCAAGGCTCATTTCCAAGACCATCATAGCTGTCAATGTCCATTAGTGAACTGATTTCTCTCCTCATTCCATCCTTGTATTTCTGTATCGAGATCATTTCCTATTCTATCTCTATCTATCTCATGATATATAAATATTTACTAAATGTATTGTAGGGATATATAGGTCCCACCCATCTCATAATGAAATTATTCGTACATGTTCCACAAAAACATAAATCATTCATCATATCATAACCTAATGAATAAAATGGGTTTCTTAAACATCATTCCATCATAACATAATCCATGTACAACAAATGGATTTAATAAATGGAATTCTATGAAGAAAATATTCAAACCATATGAATAATAGGGATATTATACTTGAAACATAACCCTATTAATTAATGTAATCTTATATGGAAAATTATTTTGATAGAACACTTGAAATTAATTCTCAGGGAAAATATCCTTTATTCTTCATAAAAGTTATATTTTCTAAAATGATGTCCCATTTTGAAAGAAAATAATTTATTTGAATATTGAAATATTATAGAGGAATATTCATGGAAATAAGGAGTTATGAAAACATAAAAATACTTTTATTCTATATAATTTAAAATAAAACATTCTTCTCATACTTTTATTAGAAAGTCAAATATTATATCGTATCAAAAATAAGTAAAGATTCCTTTTATACTGTTTAATAAAAATTCACCAATGGGTGAAATTCAACTTAAAAATTTTAGAAGAATAGAAAGAATATTTATGAATACATATTTAAAAAATATGGATATGGATGATAAATATACCACAGTAAATACTTACATATAAACAATCTCAGATAATAATAACATTACGAAATTATCCCTAACCATAGGTCTGATATATTTTGTATGTATATGAAACTATTATATAATGATTTAAATAATTTAATTTGCTTATTTCAGAGTAATAATAATTTTTATGATATCATATATAATCATACTATCATCTATTTGTTAGTAACTTTTCATTATTTCTCTATCTTCTGGTAATAACTACATAATTTTCTTATACATGTTTTGTTGAATAAGTTCTGGTTATCATAAATAGGTCATATTTATATCATTAAAATGTTATATTAACATAATATATATAATATATATTCATTATATACATTTATATAATCATGATTTAATGGATATCATGTAGAATGTATCACATCGCCTCATGAAGACAGTGGGTTATACGTACGCACGAGCGACGATATCATTCCAAAAATTGTTAAATGGTATGGAAGTGGATGGAATATATATTGTAATAGAATATAAATAATTTTATAATTATAATAATAATATATAGGTTTTATTTCCATCATTATACCCATACAAGTAAGGTGGTGGTGAAAAACTGATTACACCACAGCATGGAGACAGTAAGTCGTACATACGCTTGTGTGGTGATTACATTTTTCATAGGCCAGATAAAAGGTGGTATATGGTTGTTCAATAATCCTTATAACAAATTAGTATAAAATTTATACTATATTTATTTATTTATAATAGAAAAAACTCTTGAAGAGGAAGTATAAGAACAATAGAAGTTTCAATGAATAGGTAGTGGAGATTACCACTTACTTGATTATATTCTTCTAGATCATCTCTTAAAGCAATAGGGGTGGAATTTGGAGAATCCCATGACCTCTATAAGGTGACTATGGAAGTTTATAGTGGAAAGTTTTAGGGTATGGATGAGCTTGAAGGCACAAAGTGAAGTGATGAAGTGGTTGGGTAGGTTCCTTTTTATAATTGTGGTGATGGGTACATTTAGAAACTCCAAAATTATTAATTTATAATAAAATCAATGCACATCCAAGAACCACAAAAATTTAATAATTCAAATATTAAATGATATAATATTGTGATATCATAAACTAATAAATTTTATACAACTTTTTCTTTCAATTTAAACCCTATCATTTTAATTAACACTTAGTTATTCTATTTAATTTTTAACTAAGGTAACAAATATTTCAATATTAAAATGGTGAAGTATTTTGATTTCAATTAGACCATAAATCAATATTTAAGAAAAATTTAGACCATATAATAATTATTTAATATTTTTTTTAAAAAATATTTTTAATTAATTTAATAATACATTATTTTTAAAAACAATCAATATAGTTTATTTTGACACTGTGCAATTCATCGATTTTTAAAAATATAAAGATAACAAGATAACTTCCAAGAAAAAATATTTTATTATATTACTAAGAGGTCAAGGTAATATGTAAAATTAATTTTATATATTAATTATCCTAAATTTATTTTATTTTAATATTTCTAATTATATTTATTTTACATCCCCACTAATAAAATAATTACTACATCGATTTTGTGTAATTATTTAATATAATTGTTATTAGAATAAAAATTAGTAATAAAATACTATGAAAAATTAAAATACTATATATTTCAAAAAAATACTTATAGTAGAACATATCTTCTATAAAATCCTACTTTAAAAATTTTATATTTATTAAAACATTAATGTGACAACATTAACGTCACTTTAAATTAAATATTATAAGTGTCATAATATTTTACAAATGTCTCAAAATGTTTAATAACTCGACTCTTTGATGATTATGCTCTAGGTAAAATTTACCAATAATATTTGGTTATGTTATTGGGTCTTTTATGGGTTATTATCATTTTAATGAAATTATTTTATGGATTTCTCATCAATTAAATAATTTATGCATCATCAATGTATAAGACTTTATAGTAATTTTTTATTTTTTAAAAATTACAACTAAATTTTCATGATAAATAAAAAAAATTTATATTTCAAATGATTATTTATAATCGAATTTATCTTCATTATAACCATATAATCAAAATTTTATATTTATTAAAATTTGATTGATTTATATTTGAATTTTCGTCAAATAAAATAGATTAATTGTTCTAATCTTATACAAGTGGCTTTAAAAGGATACTATTTTGACACAACGATGATTTAGGTCAAAACACACAAATTAAATGATATAATACATATTTTAGGGTAAATTTATAACATTATTTTTACCCTTAATTACTCGATTTACCCTTTTAACGTATTAATAAAGAAATTGCCCATAATACTATTCATAATTCCAAAAAATAAAATAAATATATCTACATAATTTGAATCTATTGATTCAAAATATAGACTAATTTTTTAAAAATTCAAAACAAATATGTTTCAGTAAATTAATAAAGATTAATCTCATTGTCAGAATGAGAAAATGAGTTTTAAAAGTTAAAACATTGCAAAAAATTGAAATGTTTATATATATATATATATTTAAATTAAAATCAATTCCAACGACCTAAATTATATTAAATAATGAAAATATATTCTCTTTACACTTTGAAACCATTCAATAACATAATTTAAACACATAAATTATTCTGAAGAAAAAAAATTAACTTAAAGATTTAATATATTTTTATTATTCATCAAAACCTGAAAGTTATTGGAAAAATTATAAAAATCCATTAAAATTAAATTTTCATATCCCTCTTCCAAAGAATAGTTTTATTTTTTCATATAAAAATTATAAATGTGTCAAAATTTTAATTTAAAAATGGTTCTCTATTAAAAGGAGGTAAAATTTCCCTTCTAGAAAATATAGGTTTTTATACGTAAAATAGGGTTTATTCATACCCAGTGAATAAAATATATATTAGATGACTATCAAAATTATTTTATTAACAATATAACACATATATTTCATTAATTTCATTAATTTCATTGACTAACTTTAATTCATATAATTTATTATTATAAAAGTGAAAATATTTCCTTTACATTTAATTGGTTAATATTTTTAATAAATAATTGGTTTCAAAATAATTCACCATAAATTTTAGTATATTATTTATATTTATTATATATAACTTAATGGCTATTTTATAATGGTCATTTTATATTAATGGTGTCTGATGGTTCATTGAATATCATGATTCTGTGCAATGAAAGCTATTAAATAATTAAAATTATTTAAATAAAATTTTTCATAAAAAAATTGGCTGTTACAATGTTATTATTTAATGGGTATTAAAATTCATGAAATTACAAATACGATAAGGGATTTTAGTCTCACTTTTATTTCTTTAAGACATAGACTATATAAACCACCTTATTGTTTTTTTGGTGTATATAATCGCCTAGAATGTATTTTATGATCCATATCATGATAATAATGGGATATACATATCCATATAATGTGATTTATTTCTTGGTGATTACGATTCAAAAGATACCAAATTGGTAGAGGTTTCATGTTACAATCCCATTTATTAATGGGATTATTTATGATATGCTTTCAATGATGATGTCTCATAATCTACCTATCAAAAAATCATGTCATTTCTTATCCTCTAGTTATTTATGGAAAATACAATATTTCCATTCATTTTAATCTCTCAAAGGATTAAATATAGTAGAAGAATGTTTTTAAGAAAAATCGTTTCTAGTAATATCTTCAGTTGAAACCCCATTTTATTTCAAATCCATGTTTTCTAATAAAATTAAATAAATTTCTTACAATTATCTAATGATTGTTTAAATACATTTTTACTAATGTTTCACTATTGAAAAAATAATTTATAAGGAATCTTCATGTCATTTTCCTAACCAGTCCCTTTTGGATTTTACCAAAATGTGAAATAAATCATTGTTTTAATGTGTGTGATAGAAATATAATTTCATACCATCATGGGTAATCATTTATTTAAATAATCCTTTATAAGTTTCCAATATTATGTTGAAATAAACAATTTTTATTTTTTTTGTGAAATATTAGTTTTCAAAAGAGATTTTCATTGTGAGAAGACTATTTTCATTAAGAAATATTCAAAGTGATCTTCCAAAATCATTTTCCATCTAAGATAAAATCCTTTGATATTACTTATGATTTATTGGGGATATGATCTAGATATACCATCATTATTCTTTCTCTGGATGGTTTATGATTATTATGAATATTTTTTTATGAAACCCATTCCTTTTCCATGGGTTATGCTATGTTGAAATGATGAGATTATTATGAGACCCATTTCATTTATATGGTTATACAATGAAAGAATGTGTATAAGTCCCTTTTCTTTTCATGGGATACGATATGATGAATTTTTAATGATATTTTAGTATAATTATGTGTGGTTTTAATTATGTAATGGTGGTTAAATTATAAACAAGGTTGGTGGTCACATTATAACCAAGGATGATGGTTATGTTTTAACCAAGGATGGTGGTTATTTTATATCTAAGGAGGGTGGTCATGTTATAACCAAAGATGGGTGAGACCTATATATCCCTCAAATTAATTGGTTAAAGCTTTGTATCTCATGAGATAACAATGCCAAATAGGTTGAAGGGCTTTATGGACAATGGTAAATTGGCTATTAATCTTTATCTACAATGGGAAACATATTGATGGGCTTGATCCACAGTGGGAAACTAGTGATCATGCCTGATCCACTCTGTATAATTGTATTGATAGTTAATGTATAAAATTAAATTGTTTCTATACCTATGTTAGTGCACACTATTATGAAATGAGCTTATAGTTTATGAATTATTATGATTTCAAACTCTTATGAGTCATGTCTTTTTGAATGATAATGAATTATTCCAGGACTCCTATTTATGATCTATGACAGGTTAGGTATGAGATTTATAACATATGTTTGTAATCGCATACACTTATGATCACTTTATGATTGTATAGGATCATAAAATGATATCTCTTGTGCTTACCCTTACTAAGCATATGAGATCACCCATTATTATGTTTCATTTCCCTATGTTATGAAGAAATGTTTTATATACAATATGTTTATGAAGAGTAAAAAAGGGGAACATATTTATGAGAGATGATTAAGATATTTCATTATTTAAAATATTGTGTACCTAGTCTCCAAAGACACTAAATCATTGTAGTCCTCGGGTGTGTATTTGTGAAATGTATTAATTATTAATCTAAAATATGTGATACATATATATGAAAATCCTAGTTCATTATAGATTATATCAAAGGAAAGTTTTACTATACCTTTAGAAACTAAGATGAGAAAACATTAGTGAGAACCCTTAGGATAAGCCTAAGTATAGGATAACAACCTAATGTTTTGGTAAGGAAAATATTTTTTGGTTTAACTAGAAATAAATACCTTTTTGGATACTTCAGGTTGATTTAGTTCTATAATAGAAGACCCTAAGTATAGTATCTCTAAAAAAAGAATATCGGGTTTGACTCGATTGTTACCTGGTATATGACAATAAGTTTTACTTCACACCTGGGTTGAAACTCTTGGGGGATATTATTTAGTTAATTAAAATTTTCTTTATGAACCTTCACAAGGAATTTAAATAGATAATTATATCGGATGGCCTAGGTTAAACCTATGGTGCTAAAGATTTAAAATAAGGTGTCTTAATTTTCAAAACTTATAAATAATTGTTCACAACTTTATGTTTTCCCACTATGATTAGTGTTTCACACACTATGATTTTTTTGTGTCAGTCAATGTATAAAACCTAAAGGAACTATAATAATGTTTAATTTTATGGAAAATGTAATACACCTGAGAAACAAATTCTAAGGGAGATGGTATGTATAACTTTTTGGATATGCTCGCACAACCTTGTCAAGCCATAAATCATATTGAGCTTCCAAACAATCAAATAAGGGAACAATGTTTTGTTGTATCCTTCATGAGACAATATACACCCTCTTTTAGTGGGCCTTATAATCCACTAGTGGATGAGTAATGGATCAAAACCATTGAGATGATGTTTTCTATTCTCTAGTGCTCAAAACATGGAAAAAAATATTCATGTCTATTTATCATTTAGGAGGTGAAATAGATCAATGGTGTAACCTTATTTAGATTTTGGGGGAAGAGAAATAAAGTATATCTTTGAAATGGAGTAATTTTAAGTGGTTATTTATCAATAATTAATTCCCTCATATTCTACATACAAATATGGAAAATATATTCCTTACGATTAAGTAAAAAGATAATGAACATATTGGTGTCTTTGAGGATAATTTTCAAGGCTTGAAAGGTATGCCTCTAGTTTAATCATCAATTATGATAGAAAATTTGATTTATTATTTTTTACATTAAAACCATGTCTCCAAAAGGTATTATCTATTAGAGAATTTGGTATCTATGAAAAACGTTTCTGATGTTCACTCAAGGTAGAAATGGAAATTTTTGAGTCCCACCATTCCCATAGTTTTGTTTTGAAAAGGATGATCGATTCTCTTGAAAACTCAAATAGATCACATGGTGGGAAACAAAATCATTCTATATACATGCTCGAAATATGGTATGAATCATCAAGGTAATTTTTTGAATAGAACTTGTAGGTTCATTTAATGTGTAAGGTTGGATCATAAACCCTATGAATGTCAAATTTAAATGAATGGACCAGTTAATTTAATTGAGAATAATAGGATACCAACTAATGAATCTCCCACTCTCTAATTATTCAAATTAAAGGTGTATTGTAATTATGCAAATTGGTGTATGAATTTGAAGATTTTTGAGGATCTACATAAACATCATCCTATGACCAAAAATAAAGGTAAATATAATGTGATCAATAATGCAGAAGTGGGATATGAGAAAGACGTGTTGAAAGGTACACTTATTATCCACCCAATAATGGATAATGTCTTATTTGATATTGGATCTACCCACTCTTTTATATCTAAAAATTTTGTAAATGGTATTTAATTACCAACTCAATGGTTAGATGTTTAGTTAGTATTAAAAAATTCTAATGGTATGATAGTTGTATCACAAGTATATAGATCCTCTTTAATTGAAGTTTTAGGGAACATGTTTCTTACAAATATTGTTACCCTTCCTTTAGTCGAATTTTATGTTATTCTGGTAATGGATTATATTTCTTTATATGAACCCCATATCAGTTTATGGGGAATTGAAGTCACATTTTATCTTCCAAATTAACTTGTGCTCATTTATCAGTATGGGTATGAATAAAAACTTCCAATTGGAATTTCGTTTACCTTTTGGGTCTTAATTTCTATCCATAAAAAATATTTGTCTCAAATGGTTAGAGAGAAACATGAAATCAAAGACATTACTTTTATTAAAGATTTTATTAGTGTCTTTCTAGAAGAGTTTAGTATTTCTAGACTAAATCGTGAAGTTAAATTCTCAAGAAAACTCATACATGGCATTACAACCATTTCAAAGACTCAATATAGAATGGATCTGATTGACTTACAATAATTGAAGAAGAAAATACAAGAGAGACATGATAAAGGATTTATATAACCTTTTGTGTCACTATGGGGTTCTCCTATTTTATTTTGTAAGAGTAAATATGGATTGATGAGACTATACATTTATTATTGGGTGTTGAGAAATATCAGAATCAAGAAAAAGTATCATCTAACCTATATTGATGAATTATGTGATCAACTATATAGAGCTCACTACTTTTAAAATATTTACCTTCATTATAGATAACATCAATTTAGGGTCAAGAAAGATGATATTCTGGGGAAGATATTCCATATAAGGTAAAGACACTGTGAGTAATCAGTGATTCTATATGTTCATACTAATTCCCTCTGTATTTTCATTGATTTAATGAATATACTCTTTATAGATTACATTGATTAGTTTTTTGTAGTATTTATAAGAAAAATTTGGTTTATATTGAGAGATCATGTAAGAGAATTAATATCACTTGATAAGTCTAATAAAGATCCTATATAAGGAGTAACTTTATGAAAAATTTAATCAATGTTAAGTTTTTCTACAAAAGGATTCATTTTTGGGTAAAATCCCAAGTGAGGGTATATAGGTGGATCCAGCAATGACAAAGGCAGCTAAACATTGGACAACATCAAATATGGTAACTGAGATCAGAATTTTTCTTGGTTTTTCTTGATATTATTGATAGTTTATTGAAAATTTACCAAGGATATCTAATCCTCTCACCATGTTAACTCAGAAGGGATCCAACTTCCTTTATAATGAAAAATATTAGAAAAATTTCAAGAAACCAAAGAGAATATTATTCAAAATACCTATTCATACATTAAAATGTAGTGTAAAATGGTTTTTAATCTATTGTGATTCTTCCAAGAATGGATTTGGATTTTTTCTCCTGTATAATGACATGGTTATATCTTATTTCTCGTGAAAATAGATGGTTCGTGAGAAAAAATAAAACAAAATCTTGATTTGTATTTAGCTGCATTAATTTCATCATTAAATATATAGAAAAATTATCTTTATATATAAAATTGTGATACATATAATGATAAAAATGTTAAAATTATATAGTCACGTAGAAGTATATTAACATGTGAAAGAGAAGATGGATAGAGCTGATTAAAGATTATGGCTTCTTAATACATTGCCACACTAGGAAATAGAACATGGTGGAAATGATTTGAGTAAAAAGGATCATTCTATCTTATCTGTGATGACCTTAAAAAAACTATATTTTTTATTTACAATGTATGGGTATGGAAATCCTGATGTAAGGGGATAAATCTTATCCTTCTCAAATGAATCTTTACCCATTTATCCCAGTGAAGATTAAATAGGCTTATAAGGATGATGCGAAGATGGAAAAGAATGGGAGAAATGATCCTGAGTTTGAAATTCAATATAATGGGATGATAAGGTTCAAAAAATAATGTTTTTATTTCATCCATAACATATTTGAAGAAGGAGATGTTATAGTAATCTCATAGTTCTTTATTCTCTATTTATCTGGGAAGTACAAATATGTATAGAGATTTGAAAGAGTATTTCTAGTGGGAGGACATAAAGAGATATATTAAAGAGTTTATATCTTGGTGCTTAGTATATTTTCAAGTTAAATATGAGAGAAAAACGTTTAAGGGGATGTTATAACCATTACCCATACTAGAATGTAAGTTGAAAAACATCACCATGGAATTTTTATGTCAGACTCCCCACAATATCGAAAGGGAACAATGCTATATGGGTTGTAGTAGATCACCATAAAAACTCAACACAATTAATCACAATCATAAAATAATTTTCTATGGATCATTTTTCTTTTATATATATTAATTAATTTGTAAGGATTTATGAAGTACAACATTCTATTATATCTAATCGAGATCAAAAGTTTACTACTATGTTCTTGTGGAGTCTTCAACAATTCCATGATTCAAAATTGAGTTTCAACACTGAATATAATCCTCATATATATGTTTAATATTATATAACAATTCATACCCTATAGGTTACACTAAGATCTATTTATATAGATTTCAAAGGTGGTTGTGACCAACACCTTCCTTTGGTTGAGTTTTTTTACAATAATATATTTCGCTCAAGCATTCAAATGGCTTTTTATAAAGTCATATGTGCATGGAAATGTAGAACTCAAACACATTGGGATAAAGCTTCAGAAATAAAGATATTGAGACCTAAGTTATATGAGGAAATGGCATAGAAATTAAGAGTAATTCAACAACACATCAAGACATATTTTAGTTGATATAAAAGTTGTGATGACAATCATCAGTGTGATCTAGAGATTAAAGTTAGTGGGGAGGTTTTTCAATGAATTTATCCAAGGAAGAAGGTTTTGAGATTAAATAAGAATTTAAATATGATCCCTAGTTATATTTTACCCATAAATATTCTTGAACAATTAGGGATGGTTTCATATCACTTGGTGCTTCCGTTGAACCTCCCTCAAGTCCACAATTGATTCCATGTATCTATCCTAAAGAAGTACAAACCAGACCCTTCACATGTATCGAACTAAATAGTTTTACCACTATAATAGGATATTTATTGTAAGTAATAATTGATAGGGATTCTAGATCATAAATTAAATGTTTTGAAAAACCAAACCACTCACATGGTCAAGGATTTATAATGAAACCACCAACTTGATGAAGCTATATGGGAACCTGAGGATATGATGAGATGGAAGTATCCAAATTTTATTATATCATATTGGTGAATTTTTTGTGTTAAATTCATTTTATGGGGGGTTATAATGTAATACCCTAAGATTTTATGAAATTATTTTTTTTTAAAATAAATTTAATTTCATCGATAGCTTGTGTTACAAGCAATACTGAGTTTTAAGAAACTGTGATATACAATTATTATTATTATTTTAACTTGACCATTATAACCTAGTCATTAAACATGGTGATATGAATAGAAATAAATACATTTTAAATATTAATTATATTTTTTATATAAATAATTCAAATTAATTAAAATGTACTTAATTGTTTTTTAAAGTCTTTATATGGTTCAAAAATACTATTTTCTCAAAAAAAATTATTTCTTTTTGTGGAAACATAATAATAGTAATTTTATACTCATATAAATTTTATTTTAAAAAATAATCATCATTTTCTGAATTTAAATGTTAAAATTTTCTTTGAGTTAATTTTACAGACATTTCTAAAAAGAATCATTTTTCAATGAATTGTAAAACAATATTGATTTTATTTAAAAGTTGGCTTTTCATTTAAAGTATTTACAAAGTTACATCTTATTTTAAAATTGATTAAAAGTAAAATTAATTAAATTATTTTATTATTAATCCAATTTAAGTTATTTTAATAAATCTCATATTTATTTTTTATGTAAAACCATTTATACTTTTGAGATATTTTTCCTTGTAAAGTCATTTTTCATCACGAATCCTGAATTAATTTTAAATTACATTCTTTAACATTTGTGAATAAAATTTGAAAAAATGGATTAAATATTTTTAGTCAACATAATTAATATTATTTAATAATTTGAATTTAATTTTTACTAATAATTAATAGTTAATTCAGTAAGAAATAATTACCAAAATAAAGGTTAAAACGAGGTTCCGTGTGTTACATGTGTTTTTGTTCAAATTTATTTTCCAGAGACTTAGGATTTTTATTTTATAAATTGGATTTATAATTTAAAATCAATGTGTCCAAATTATTTAATAATAATTATATTAAATTTAGGATTAAGGGTTAAATCACCTAGGTAAATAAATAAAAAACTATTTACCATGGTGAAAACAAAAAATGGTAAAATTAAGTAATCTTATGGGATAAAGAAAAACATATTTGAATCATGTTTCATTCTTATGTTGGTGGTGTGGATTGGATATAAAATCCATTAAATCTTTTAATTATCAATTTTTTAGGGAATTGGGTTGAGAGCGACTTCCCATTATATATTATTTTTGGGAATTTATGATATTGTTGCTCCCAAATTATAAAAGGTAACTTCCTCCCCCCACTTCTTGACACCTAATAAACTATTTATATCAACCAAAACCTTCTAAAATATCATCAAAAAATCATTATACATTTTTTAGAGCTATTTTTATTCCTAAAATACTAACCCTAGGTTCCCTAATAATAGGCTCAAATGAGATTTCTCTATGCTAAGGTGATTTCAATGTGTATGAAGGAAGTCAATACTTAATGTAAGGTATTTCTAGTTTATATTTTTTTATACATATTCCATAATCACAACTCATTTATTTTTGATAATGTATATACTACCCCTTTGACAAGTTATATCATGAATATAATTATTTTCATTATAGTTAATTTTATTATTTATCGGACATTATGATTGATGAGATTACCAATGTGGTAACTTATTTTCATCTCAAATTTATTTATGTGGAACACATTCATTATACACCACTTGTTTCTTTTTTGTGGTTTATATACTACCCATGAATTTATTTTATGATATTTATCATGATATTTATTGGATATGCGTATCCATCCAATGTGTTTTCTTTCATGGGGATTAATATTAAAAAGATACCAAAGTGGTGAAGGTTTAATGTCACATTCTCATTGATTAACAAGATTGTGTATAATATGATTCCAATGATGAGTTATCATGGTCTAAATCAAAATAAAATATTTTATTTCTTTATCATATATTAAATTATATAAAATACATATTTTTCTTCAATTTTCCTCTCTTAAGTAATCAAAGAGTCTAAAAGAATATTTTTATGATAAATTGTCTTCATTTTTCTCTTTAGTCGAAAACCCTTTCTCTTCTATATCCATGTTTCATAAAAAAATTAAGTAATTTTTTTAATATTCTACAATGATTATTTAGATACATTTTTTCCCATGTTTTAACTTTTATAAAATGGTTTAACATGAATCTTCATGTTGTTTTCCAAAGAAGTCCCTTTTGGATTTTACCGCAATTTTAAAGGAATAATTATTTTAACATATACGACATGAACATAATTTTCTTCAATTATGACCAATAAATAAATTAATTATTCAATTATAAGTTTATATTTTTATTTTCAAATAAAAATAATTTTAATTTTTTGTGAAATTTTAGTTTTCAAAAATTGATTTTCAAAGTGGAAATGAAATTTTCCTCAAAAAAAGTTCTAAGTGATCTTTTAAAATCAATTTCTATCTAATATGACATTCTTTGGTGTTACTTATGACTTATAGGTAATATGATACAATTTTACCATTGTTATTAATTATATGGATGGTTTATTATTATGATAAAGATATGTTTTTGAACCACATTCTTCTTTAATGGTCTATGAAATGATGAATTGATGATATGATAATGAGACCCATTTCCTTTCTATGAGTTATGATATGATGGAATCTTTATGAGACCCTTTTAATATTCATAGATAATGATTTGATAAATGTTTTAAGATATTTTGGGTTGATTACATATGGTTTTAATTTTTTTATGGTGGGTACATTATAACCAAGGATGATGGTTACATTATAACCAATGATGGTGGTAACATTATTACCAAGGATAGTGGTCACATTATAACCAGGGATGGGTAGGACCTATATCACCCTCTAATTAATTGGGAAAATCTTTATATATCATTATATTAAAATGGGAAACAAGTTGATAGAATTGATCCAAAATGGAAAACGTGCTTTTTGTGCTTGATTTATAAGGGAAAATAGGCCAATGGGCTTGATCCACAATGTGAAACAGGTGATGATTCTTGATCCACTATGTTTGATGGTCTTGGTAGTTAACCCTGAAAAATTAAATGGTTTCTATACCCATGTTGGTTCTATAATTTTATGACATGTTTCTATAGTTCATGAATTATGATTATTTCACATTCTTATGAACCATCTCTTTTGGAATGATAATGCTTTATGTCATGACCCATGTTTACAAACTATGATAGGTTGGGTATGAATTTTGTAAGTTATGTAAATAATATCATACCATTATTATTATCATATGCTTTCATATGATAATATAATGACATGTCACATGATTACCATCCTTGAACATATGTTTTCACCCTTTCTTAGGTTTCCTTTTCTTAGGTTATTAATAAATGCTTTAAGTAGGGTGTGTTTATAAAGAGTACCAAAGGGAAATATATTAATTGGATTTGTTTATGATTTTTCATTAATTAAAAATATTTTGTACCTTTCTTCTAAATAAACTATACCATTATGGTCCTCATTCATGTATTTGGGAAATTTATTGAATATTCATCTAAAATATGTGATATTTGGGTATGAAAACATTGGTTTGTTATAGTCCAATGACGAAATCCATGATAATTTTTATAATTTCCATTATGGTATGGGTAATTGTTGTAATATCCCCTTATACTTATATATCCTAGCATAAACTTGCTAATATACCAAGATATGATACACATAATGAACAGTATACTTTTTCTTGGTATCCCACAAAAATACTCTTCAAAATCTCTATATATGTATTTACCTCCATCATGAATGGAGAACAATGAACTATGAGCTTCATCCAATATCCCCATATTTAAGTATGGTATTTATAGGACACATACTGTATTCTTAAACCCTATCATTCCATCATAAACATGGATGAACAAATGAATATTTCCTGCCTTCTTCTATAGTTTCACATCCTCCTTACGCCCTTCTTTAATCCTCACATAGATGGATAATTGAAAATTGATTTGAGAAAGATAATATTTTTACCATTTACTCATGATGTTAAGATCTATATTTTATAAATCCATCATTATTATATCTATTTTAATCCACTTTATGGAAAAAATCATGGTTTTTCAAACTCAGAGTAGTATCCACCTTGTGTGCCTTCTAAATGTGTCAGTGTATTGAGTAGTCACAATATTTAATCAACTAAAACCATATATTTTAGTAAATATTAAACTATTTCTACAAGAATATATACTTCAATATTTTATTATTAGTACATATAATAGATAATTCACCAAAAAATAATCCCACCAAATTTTCAGTGAAAAAAAACTACTACCAACTCTATATAATGATTCAGTTAAATTTTCTCATGAATTTTTAATTGGCATGAGGCAAAGTTATTACAGTATAATTCTATATGAGGATTCATTCAAGTACCATTTTAATGAATCATTAAAGATTACAACCCCTTATCTATTTAAGGGTATTATAATCATTGGTGTGCTAACCAACCCTCTTTCCATATCCTTGAAAATTTCCCCACATTCATCTGTCTAAAGGAGCATGCATCCGTTTTAAGTAAACATGGTAATTGGATTAGATATACATGATAAATATCTCATAAAGCATTATTATTATCCTAACAACACAATAAAACTATGTATCTCACCTACTGTGACTATTTTGAGCCATTGTTCAATAACTTGTGTTGACCTCACTTATTTTGATAATCCCAATCATGCTTTAATTTGTTTTGATAATATCAATATGTTCTTATAATTATATATATATATATATGATGAATATCAAAATAATCATTGGAATATGTTAATTATTGTTTATCTACATTTATACATAATTTGAAATAATTATAACTCAATCTGGATATGTTTTGCATAGAACTAATAAGGCTAAGTACACTGGTACAAATAGAGCTACCGGTATGTAAGTCTACTGGTACACCGAATGGTTACTGTTGGGGTAAGTCTACTGATATGAGTAAGTCTTCCGGTATGCAAGTATACCATTACAGAAATATCACTGATACACAGAGCTACAAGTATGTATAAGACCACCGGTAAGCAAATGCAATTGATAGATCAAGTCTGCCGATACAGAAAAGCTACCTATATGAAGTCCACCAATAAAGAGTTGATGATACAAAGTCTACCAATAAGTATAGTTAATGATACAGAGTCACCGATATGATAAGATACTAGTAAAATCAAGTTAATAATAGACAAGAAGAGCTACTGACAGACAGCTACCAATACAAGTCTGCACATATAGACAGACAGCTACCGATACAAGAAGAGCTACCGATAGAAGGTGTTACTGATACGTAAAGCTACTGTTACACTGAGTAACAGTTGTTACAAGTCCACCGACAGAGAGCTAGTGATGAAATATGACTATTAACCAGTCACAGCTACTTAAACTCCATTTCTATTTTTTTATTTAGCAACAGTCATTTATGATGATTTTAATGCAATTAATGTTATTTATTGATGGTTGTTGGCATGTCAGGGAACTGTACCTCGTACATTTCAAAGGTAACATTCCCATTGTCTAACCTTAAGGGATAAAAAGGGATATCAAGATACTGGAGAAGAGGATGAGGAGACACGAACACACGTACATGTAATGAATAACACATGGAGAACTAGAAGAATTCTAATACTCATCAAGAATAGAAGTTCAATGAAAAGGCTTAAGTGATACAAATAATACTCTCCTACTCAAGCTGAACACCTAAACTGGAAGTGAAGGAATAGAAATAAGACACTCTGTTTTCCTTGTAAAAAATCAGAGAAGGACTCAAAGCTTCAACTACTTCAAACCAAGGAGTCCAGAGCTTCACTCACAACACATAAATAATTCTAAACTCATATTTATTTGTTTAGCTCTATTGTGTTTCATTCATTCACATTTTGAGAAGTGTGTGTATTCTGTATATTCTATACACACGCTATCTCCTATGCTGAACTGGATTATTTCTAAATCCTCATATGAAGATTCTATAACTCGTTTGTATCCCACTGTGGATAGTGGTAGAGGTCAAGTAGGACCTGGAAAGCCTGTGTGATGTTGCTTTGGTTTCCCACGATTAACTATGGTACATGAATTAGTACCTGAACAGTCCCAGTACTGTTTTTTACACTGATCTAGGGTGTGGATTAAAATTTATATAAATTGTTTTAGTGGACTAAGTCTTGGCTTGAGACTGAACCTCTTGGTTAAAACAGTTGTTCTTAATTGTTTTGGTTTTAACTATATCTTATATTCTGTTGTTAATTTATTTGAAATATAATATTGTTTTAATGTTACTTAGATAGTTAATATAGCAAGTGTTTACAACTATTTTATATCAGCAGGTTAGTTTCAAAATCTAATTTGATCTTCTGGTTAAATTAACTAAGACCTAATCAATATTTTGAGAACCTAACTGAACCTCTACAGTTTTGAAAATTCACTACAGTTTAACATATCTTTTAAATGGATGGATTTTAATAGACATATTTTTAACAAAAATTTTAATTAGAACTCAATTCACCCCCCTCTTCATTATCCACTCCGACCAACATTTGGTATCATAGGATTGTTTATTATTCAAAGATTTTTGAACAACTCTATTTTTTAACTGTGATTTTAGTTGTATCTTAAAGATCATAAATTTTTGTTAGTTCTAAATTTTATCTCTTTAAATATTGTGCTAAAATCTAATTATGGATAATTGACTTGATGGTGCTACTATCAACATTCCACCTTTTTTAATGGTACAAATTAAGCTTAGGGGAAACTTAAAATTAAAATTTATTTACAAAGTATGGGATTTGACATCTGGACTGCTATATAGACTCAATATAAAATTCTAGAAACTAAAAAAACTACTTGGGATGAACCTACTAAGACTTCTTATAATAATAATTTTAAAGTAATGAATACCCTGTATTGTGCTTTAGGAGATGAATAATTTAATCGAATATCTGCTTGTAAAACTACTTATGAAATATGGGACACTTTGGTTGTTTCTCATGAAGGAACAACCAATGTTAAAGAAATGAGATTGAATACCTACACTATTATGTATGATAATTTTAAAATGATTTCTGATGAACCTATTTCTGATATGTATCTCAGGTTCAATGAGATTGTCAACACTATGAGCTCACTTGGAAAAGTTGTTCCTACCAAAGAACATATCATGAGGATATTATGATGTTTATCAGCCAAATGGAGAGGCACATCTGTTTTAATTTGAGAATCATGCGATATTAGTTCTTTTCTTGTTAAGGAACTTATTAGTAAGTTAATGATGTATGAAGAAGAACATAAAGTGAATAAGGAGGAAAATGATGAAACTAAGAAGAAGTTATTAGACTTCAAGACATCTACCTCAAATAGAAAGGAAAAAGAGAAAGTACACATACCTACTAAAAGCTCAACAAGTGAAGGTTCAGATTATGATTGTGATAAAGAGATAGCCCAGATAGCCATACGGTTCAAGAAGTTCTACAGGAAGAAGAGATTCTTCAGCAAAAAAAATTATAAAGTAAAATATGACAACAAAGTTCATTGGTAGAAGGATTGGAAGAAAGCTAATAAGGATGATGAGATAGTGTGTTATGAATGAAAAAGGAAAGGACGCATTAAGGAAGATTGCATGAAGTTAATGTTCAAGAAGAAATATGACTACTAGGACAGAAAATATAATAAATCCATGAAGGCAACCTGGAGTGCTTTGGAAGAAAGCACAAGTGAGATTGAAGTTTCTGATTCTGAAAATAGTCGTTCCAACATGTGTTTCGTGACTAATACTTATGAGGTACATATTTTCCCTTTGCTGAATGATTATTATTCTGGTAATGAAACTAGTGATGATAATATTTCTAAAGCTGAATCATTTAAATACTATAATATGATAGATGAAGCCTGTAATTAATTGAAGTACAAGTATAAGACCTTGAATAAATAGCATGCTTTGACCAGTTTTATTAAATCTGCACATGATATAGAAAAGGAAAAGAATGCTCGATTACTTAAGGAAAATACTGAACTATAATTATCCAATGAGAAATTAATAAAAAGACATTTAAAAGTTCATGAATGGAAATAATACTCTAACTCAAATGTTAGGTAAAAAATGGAACCAAAATATACCACTGAAATAGGCTATCAGTCTAGAAATAGACAGATTACTAAAAATAGATTTATTCCAAAATCTGGACAGAATGATTCTAGTTCTAGTTCTCGAAATTCATATGATTTAACTAGTTATTCACATGGATATAGATCAAATAAAGTATAAATTTCAAAATCGTTTGAATCTATTGATATTATGAGACTAATTAGACAAATTTGGGTACCTAAAGCATTGCTTTATAACCTATGTGGACCCAAGAAAATATGGGTACCAAAATCATTTTCTTTTTAAACCTGTTTTGTAGGAAACCTATTTAAAGAGTTCCCATAAAAACATATGGTACATGGATAGTGGATGTTCAAGGCATATTTATATAGATTACTCATGCTTCAAGAGTTTAATCATAGTTGATGGAGGCCATTTCACCTTTGGTGATAATTCAAAACGAAAAATCATCGGCCTAGGCCAGATTGGTAACACAAATTCAGTTTTAATTTATAATGTATTATTTGTTGATGGACTTAAATATAATCTGTTAAGTATTTCTCAGTTTTGTGATGATGGTTTAATTGTTAAATTTTAAAATGATTCTTGTAATGTTTTTAATTCTAAAAATGTTTTAGTATTTTATGCTTTGAGAAATGAAAATATTTATGTAGTTGATTTGAATTCTTTAGCAAAACAAAATTTTACTTTTTTAAATGCTTTTCATAAAGAGTATTGGCTATGGAATAGAAGATTAGGACACTTCAAAATTAATTCACTTTGAAAAATAACCAGGAAAAACTTTGTTAGATACCTACATAAACTTGAATTCCCAGTTGATAATGTTTTTAATCCTTGTCAAAAGGGAAAGCAACATAAAGTTTCTTTAAAATCCAAGAAAGAAGTTTCAACTTCTCAACCTCTTGAGTTGGTTCACATGTATTTTTTTGGACCTTCTACAGTTTCTAGTTCAAGTGGGAAGCACTATGTCTATGTGTTAGGGAATGACTATTCTAGGTACACTTGTGTATACTTCTTAGCTCACAAAAATGAATCTTATTCTTACTTTATTAAATATTCCATGTATCTGGAAAACCTTAGTGGACTTAAGATTAAGACCATGAGAAGTGATCATGGCCGTGAGTTTAAGAATCATGAGTTTGAATCTTACTGATCATACAATGGCTATATTCACAATTTTTCTGCCCCTAAGACACCTCAGCAGAATGGTGTAGTAGAATGAAGAAACATAACTCTTCAAGAAATTGAACTAACTATGCTTAATGAGTATGATCTTATAATTTATAATTGGGCTAAAGCTATAAACACAACTTGTTATATTATAAATAGATTCTTGATTAGACATGTTCTTAAAATGACCCCGTATGATTTGTGGAATAATAAGAAACCTAAGGTTAATTACTTCATAGTTTTTGGTCGAAAATTATTTATTCTCAATTCTAAGGATAATCTTTACAAGTTTTCTTCCAAAAGTGATGAAGGAATTATTGTATGATAATCTATAACTAGGAAAGCTTATAGAGTCTTTAACAAAAGAACCAAATGTGTGGAAGAATGTGTTCACATCAATTTTGATGAAACTGATCCACATGAACCTAAGTATTCTCTTGAAAATCTTGAAGAATATTTGTATGTTCTAGATCTTAATGATAAAATCAATGAACCAGTTGTAATGACATCCAGTTCTGAAAACTTTCCAGAACCTATTTCTGTAGAACCTGAATCTAGAGAAGAACCTGAAATTTCTAGTTCTACCTTTACTAGATCATCTAGGATTCAAAAGAATCATCCTTTAGATGATGTTTTTGGTAATATTGATAGAGGGACACAAACTAGATATTCTCTAAGAAATTAGGTTAAACATCATGCTTTTATTTCATAGTTAGACCCTAAAAATATAAATGATGAAATCAATGATGAATTTTGGGTAATATCTATGCAAGAAGAATTAAATCAATTTTAAAGAAATAAAGTCTGGGAATTAGTTGATAGACCTAAGGACACTTTGACCATAGGCACTAAATGGGTTTTTAGAAATAAAATTGACGAGTCTGGAAACATAGTTAGAAACAAAGAAAAGCTAGTTGTACAAGAGTATAGTCATGATGAAGGAATATACTATGAGGAAACCTTTCCTCCTGTAGCTAGATTAGAAGCAATTAGGATTCTACTTGCTTATATTGCACATCTGAATTTAAATTTATATCAAATGGATGTTAATAGTTATTTTCTAAATGGTTTTATAATTAAAGATGTTTTTGTGAACAACCACCTAGATTTTGTAATCCTCATTTTCAAAATCAATTTTTTAATCTATCTAAAGCTTTATATGGTTTGAAACAAGATCTATGAGCTTGTTATGATAGACTTAGCAATTTTCTTATTTCAAAAGGTTTTACAGAAGGGATTGCTGATCCAACTCTCTTTATCAAAAGAATTTTTAAAGATGTTTTTATTGTATAAATCTATATTGATGATATTATTTTTGGATCTCCTAAAAATACTTTGTGTATTGATTTTTCAAAGAGTATGAAAAATGAATATGAAATGATTTTAATGGGAGAACTAAAATATTTTCTTGGATTTCATGTTTTTCAAAATAAAAATGGTATTATTTTAAATCAAAGTAAATAAACAAAGGATCATTTAAAACATTTTGGTTTTGATAGTATTAAGGAATTTGATACACCTATGAGTATTGTTTTTAAATTGGATGTAGATGAAACTGGGAAACTAGTGGATCAAAACAATTATAGAGTTATGATTGGGAGAATACTTTACCTTACTTATAGTCGACCAGATATTATGTTTATTGTGTGTATGTTTACAAGATTTCAATCTAATCCAAAAGAATCTCACTTGCTTGTGGTTAAAAGAATTTTCAAATACCTTAAACATACTGAAAATTTAGGCTTGTTTAAGATAAAAGGACAATCTTTTGATTTAATAAGTTATTCAGATGCTGACTTTTCTGGTTGCATGTTAGATAGAAAGTGCACTTTTGGAATGTGTCATATTCTAGGTAAGTCCCTAGTATCATGGTGTAGTAAGAAGGATAATTCTGTTGCATTGTCTACAGCTAAATCAGAGTAAATTGCTGCTGGTAGTTGTTGTGCACAAATTCTGTGGATGAAACATACTTTGTTGGACTATGGATATGATTTTAATCATGTTTCAATAAACTATGATAACATGAGTGAAATTAACATCTCTAATAATCCCGTGTCTCACTCTAGGACCAAACACATTGACGTAAGGCTCCATTTTTTAAGAGATCATTACCAAAAAGTTGATATTAATCTTGAATTTATAGGTATTGAACATAAATTAGCTGACATTTTCACCAAGCCTTTGAGTTCGGATAGGCTAGGTTACATTAGACATGAGTTAGGAATGATAGAAACAGTTCATTAGAAACCTCACTATTATACCTCACCGGTATGAAACCTCACTGTTATACCGCACCGGTATGAAACCTCATAGTTATACCTCACCGGTATGAAACCTCACTGTTATACATCACCAGTGTGAAACCTCACTATTATACCTCACTGTTATGAAACCTTACTATTATACCCCATTTTTACTGTATCTCACCATTAGAAATTCTCACCGATATACCCTAACATTAGTATGCAGTGTTTTAAAATTATTTCTTAAACACTGTAATCTGTATCATTTATACTTTACTTATTATATTTTAATTATTTATTTTATGATTCCTAAATGATAAAAATAAGACTTAGTTACTTCTCAATCCACTAAACTCTCCTCTCTCAAACCCAACTCCTTGAATCCCCGAATCTTGTGAAAACCCTATGTTCCTCGAACAAGAGATGGAAAAAACGAAACTCCCTACTATCAGAGATTACATTGATGAGCCGAATGTGAAGAAGAAGAAGACAGGGCCTGAATCAAGTAGCAGTGTTAGTAGAACATGGTCAGGGAGGCATCCAGTTAACCCGCATTTACAAAAAAGAGATATTGTAATCAATAAATAACTATGCGTGGAATGGCTGATGTCAAGTAAATCGTTAGTTCTAGAGGTGTTGTAAGATCAGAAATGGGTAGAATGCTTATCGAATAACAATGTCCCCTACTATCCAAAGCTAGTAATAGAGTTCTATGAGTTTGTGAGTTTTGAGAAATCTGATGAGAAAAATAGAATGGTTTCATGGGTAAATGGCAAGGAAATAGCCTTTTCATCTGTTGAGTGGGATTAGTACCTAAGCGTACCACATGAAGGAGTTTTTGGATATTTATCAAAGATAGTACCACCTACAAGTGACATATTTGATTATGACACTGCCTTAGAGGAGCTCACTATTAGTGGAAATCAAAGAAAGGTGGTGGCAGCTGAAATGTATGGAGAAAATAGATTGTTGTTCAAATTTGTGCAACATGTGCTAATTCCAAGAATAGGGGACTTTTCAAATTTGAGATATCAAGATATCTATCTGTTACATCCCTTGAGACATGGTGTGAAGGTAAATTTGTGCAGGGTGCTAATGATTCAAATGGATGATATGACCAGACCCAAATCAAACACCAATGCTTTATTCTTTGCCATGTTGATTTCGGTTATGATTAAAGTAAATGGAGTAGCTGAGTCTCTGGATGAGACAGTTGTGGTAAGAAACAAATTTTGTATCACAAGCACTGTGTGTAAGTACATGAAGATAAGCTGGAACCCATGGAGATGGGAGTGGGTTACTAATGATAAGAAGTTATATGATAAGTTTAATCCTATGGATCATCCTTCTAGGCCTAAGGATGTGAGGGATCCAGTTTTAGGACCTGATGAGGAGGAACCACAATATAGTGATGATTCAGAAGAGGAGGATTCCTCTACAGCAGATGGAGGAGATCCAGACTTTCCTCCTAGCCTAGCTCCTGAAATTGTGTCACAAGAAAAAGAAGTTCACAGAGATCAGATCACAAAGAGGCTACTCGAGAGAATGAAGAATAAGTTAATGTAAGTGAAGAATATGTTTCTATCATCTTGAGACTTAGTCCACTGATTGGACACTCCTTAATGCCTTCGAAGTAATTTGATGAAGTTGATAGACCTACTCCTATTCTTGAGAAGCCTCCTGCTATTGAAGAAATGGAGATAGTTGTGCAAGATTCTTCTGAGGAAGACCGAGCTGATGAAGATGCTCTTACTATACAGGAAGATGCACTAGTTTATGGGGAGCATCCAACCAGACTTGGAAGTGTTTCAGTGACTGTTGGGATTGAAGACTAGGAAAAGGACTAAGGATTTATAGTTTGTGGATTGGACTACCCTGACTCTAAGTATTAAACACCTATCAGCTGACCTCAAGTCAACTATAATATCACTTCTGAATTTTTACCTGAGGATGTAGTCAGAGAACCTGATACGAATCAGTTAACGTCTGAGATAAAGGACATCTTTGTGGAGTAAATAAGAAGAATGGAATCATCCTTAGTGTCATCAATACAGTCTATTTTGAATGAATCAGTGGATAGTATTGTGTCTGAAAGATAACCTATTGTTGTGCCTACTAATATAGTCATCATGGATGACTCATAGTATTTGAAGGCTGGGATGAATGAGTTTTTGAGTGCTTCTGTTGCTGAGTTGAAGTGTCGCTTTTTTGAAGAGATTAGCAATATGGAAAAGTATTTTGAACTCTCTCTTTGTTGTAATGTGTCAACCTTTGTGTCCGAGATACTGGATGACATCATAGATTTCTAGAATCATGTTTCTATCTTGACAGAGGATGTCGAATTTCAAAAGAAATCAGTTGCCTCTCTGGAATCCTATATAACTTCTAAATCTCAAGACGATAAGGATTTGGCTTTTGTAAAGAGTGTGGTTAGCCAGATGGTATCAGTGTTTGAGGAATTTAATCATTCCATAACAAAGCATGTTAGCACCCAATATTCTGTAGTGAAAAATCTTATTAGTGGGATAACTAAGAGTTTCAAGGAAAATGTGACTTTTTCTACTAGTTCTCTTACTTCGAGACCTTCAATAGAATTGGATTAGATTAGAGCTTTTCTGAAAGAGGAGGTCGGTTCAGCAACAAACAGTGGCACTATGGACTCATCCTCCATGACCCAAGTGGTGTCTACCACAAGAGATATAAGGAATATTTTCCAAGATTATATGTGATAAGCTTATGCTTCTCAGAAAGAACTGAAAGACAAGTTAGATTACTATTTCCAATGGGTCTACACCAAGCATCTGCTCAACAACCATTTCAAGATTATGTTAGAAAACATGAAGCTACCTCCAATCAATCATGCCTTTAAAGAACAATTAATAAAACTCAGGGAGCTAACTCCAGCCTTGGATAAGTTTTTGGAAATCAAGGATGATTTCATTTCTGTTGTGGAGAGAAGAGGAGGAATCATTATGGATTTCACAAGTCTCGTGTTGCCCTTCTTTCTTGTTGATGCTTGGCCAGTGATTGTACCTCCAGCTTTACCTGTATATGCATCTACTACTCCTTCTATTTAGATGACTCTAACCCAAGCCATCTGCAGCCTCACTCTTATGATCACTCATAGAGCTATCCAGTATAGGCTAGGAACACTTTTAGTAGCTCAGCCTTCTCTGATATTTTCTGGTGTTCCTAATCAACCACCTGCATCCACAGAGTCTGAGTCTACCTCATATCCCAAAGGAAAATCCCATGTTGACATTCAGGAGGTGGATTGATTAAGTGGCTAGAATCTTTGGAAGGAATCACTTGTATTTATTTTTGTTTCATTTATGTATTTCTTTGTATTTGTTTACTCCAAGGAATATATATGATCTTAGCTTATTTTCTCTCTGTTACTTATCTTTTCCTGTATTTCCTTTTTGTCCCACTTTTTGCTAATAACAAAGGAGGATAACTAATTTCTAAGGAAGAATAGGGAAAACTGTTATAATATATCATTATATTTTATGAGCATAATACATTTCCTTCTGATACATGTGTTTTATAATATATTGTTTTCTCTGATTCATTTGTTTTGTAACTCTAATACAATATTTTTTATATCCACTGATATTATTTTAAAATATCACATTTGAAAATGTCATTACTCACAATAAGAAAGAAAAACCATTGTATTTTATACTGATACTTTACTGATTATTTTGGATTATAACACAATGGGTTGTGATTATGAAAAAGGTGGAGATTATTGACCTCACCTGTTTTGATAATCCCAATCCTGCATTAATATGTTTTGATAATATTGATATGGGATTATAAATGTATAAATATATATGATGAATATCAAAATAATCATTGGAATATGTTAATCACTATTTATCTATGTTTATACCTACATTGAAATAATTATAACTCAATCTGGATATGTTTTTCATAGAACTGATAAGACTAAGTACACTGGTACAAACAGAGCTACCGATATGTAAGTCTACTGGTACACCGAATGGTTAATGTTAGGGTAAGTCTATCGATATGAGTAAGTCTACCGGTATGCAAGTCAACAGTTACTGAAAGATCACCGATACACAGAGCTACCAGAATGTATAAGTCCACAAGTAAGAAAATGCCACTGATAGATCAAGTCTACCGATACAGACAAGAAACCTATATAAAGTCCACTGATAAAGAGCTGCTGATACAAAGTCTACTGATAAGTATAGTTACTGATATAGAGTCACATATATGAGCAGCTACTGGTAAAAGCATGTTACTGATAGACAAGAAGAGCTACAGACAGACAGCTACCAATACAAGACTGTTGATATGTATAGACAGCTACCAATGCAAGAAGAGCTACTAATAGAAGGTGTTACTGAAATGTAAAGCTACTGTTACACAGAGGAACAGTTGTTCAAGTCCACTGACAGGGAGCTACTGATGAAAGATAAATTTTAACCAGTCACAGCAACATAAACTCTATTTCTATTTGTTTATTTAGTAACAGTCATATTTCATTATTTTAATGAAACTAATGTTATTTAATGATAGTTTTTGGCATTTCAAGGAACCATACCTCGTACCTGTAAAAGGTAATCATTTCCATTGTCTGACCTCAAGGGATAAAATTGGATATCAAGTTGCTGGAGAAGAGGATGAGGAGACATGAACACACGTACATGCAATGAATAAAACACAGAGAACTAGAATAACTCTCATACTCATCAGGAATAGAATTTAAACAAAAAATCTTAAGTGCTACAAAGAATAATCTCCTACTCAAGCTGAACACCTACACTAGAAGTGAAGGAACATAACTATGAAACTCTATTTTCCTTGAAAAAAATCAGAGAAGGACTCAAAGCTTCAACTGCTTCAAACCGAGTATTCCAGAGCTTCACTCACAACAAATAGAGCATTCTAAACTCATCTTTATTTGTATAGATCTGTTGTGTTTAATTCATTCAAATTTTGAGCAGTGTGTGTACTCTGTATATTTTATACAAACACAGTCTCTAGTGATGAACTGGAGGATTTATAAATCCTCATAAAAGACTTCTATAACTCGTTTGTATCCCATTGTGGATAGTGGTAGAGGTCATTTAGGACCTAGACAGCCTGTGTGCTATTGATTTGGTTTCCCACGAATAACTGTGGTAGAGGACTTAGTACTTGGATAGTCCTATTACTGGTGTTTATCCCGATCCAGGGTGTGGATCAAAATTTATATAAATTGTTTGAGACGACTATGTCTTAGTTTGAGACTAAACCTCTTGGTTAAAACTGATGTGCTTAATTGTTTTGGTTTTAACTATATCTTATATTCCAATTCTAATTACTTTGAAATATAATTTTTTTTAATGTTACATTGATAGTTAATCTAGTAAGTGTTTATAATTATTGTAAATTCATAGGTTAGTTTCAAAAGATAATATGATCTTCTGATTAAATTAACAGAGACCTAATCATTATTTTGAGAACCTAACTGAACCTCTACAGTTTTTCAAATTCACTACAATTTTACTTAACTTTTAAATAGGGGGATTTTAATAGAAATATTTTTAACAGAAATTTTAATTGGAACTCAATTCACCACCTCTTGAGTATCCACTCCAAACAACAACTTATGTCTTCGAAGGGTCCACTAATAAACCCTTATTTGATATTATATGGCCCAAGAATTTGAATTTTTATGTCCTAAAATAACACTTGGAATATTTATAAAACAAAATCTCCTTCCTCATAATCTTTAGAACAATCAACAAATGATCTTCACGTTATTCCTTACTCATCGAATATATAAGTTTATCATATATAAAAAATACAACAATCCAATTGAGGTAATATCTAAAGACCTCACTTCATAAATCCATAAATATGGTAGGATCATTGGTAAGTCCAAATGTCATAACTAAAAATTCATAATGACCATACCTTGTACAAAAGGATTTCTTGGGTATATCCACCTCCTTGACCCTTATCATATGATATCAAGATCAAATACCATTCTTGGAAATATATTGATCTCCTCATAATTGATCAAATAAATCATTGATATAGGGTAGATGATACTTATTCTTAATACTGATCTTGTTAATTTCATGATAATCATAAAAAGACACACTGAACCAAATTTATTCTTAATAAAACGAAAATGTGCACCGCATGGTCATGCACTAGGGCATATGAATCATTTATCAAGATTCTTTTGGAGATTCTTCTTAAATTATTAGAACTAAATCAGGGTAATTGTATATAGAGTCATTGAAATATGTGTTACACAAGGTATGAGTTATATTTAAATATAAAATTCACAATTATGTGTAAAACAAGGATTGTCATCAGAAAATATATCAATATATTTCTAAAAAATAGGCATATCATCCATATTGAGTTTCTCCCCAACCATTTATGATAAATATCCCTCATGAATAGTTAGTAAGACCCATATAATAGAAGAAAATTCCATTTTATGTTCATATTTATTCTTGCACAAATAGAGGATCATATGTTGATTTGGAATATGAAGCATTACTCACCTACCTTGATAATTGATATGGGATATATATAAATAGATCCAATCCACTCCCAAAATCACATCAAATTACACTAGAGTTAGAATCAAAAGATTTTTAGTAAGAACATTTTCATACATTTTTATCTAATATGACCTATAAACTTGAGATGTGATCATCGTACCATTAATAGTTTTTACTTATAACTCAGGATCTAATCATTGATATGGTAATGTGATACCCTTAGAAAATTACAATGATATAAAAGAGTGGATTGATCCAGAATTAAATAAAACATTATATGTTCCCAAGTGTATGAAAAGTGAACCATTATACATATAATTCTCATAACATTATTTAGTAGTAATTATCACATGATATTTCCCTTTTTCCATTTGAAATAGAGTCTTTTGAGGCTTATTATCTGCATCAACCCTTTTATTTAGTTATGAATTCTTATAATTCCTAAACGCTTTTCATATAAAGCTCTGGATTGTAGGTGGTGTATTTGAATAAATTTTTTATCCATTAAATTCACTAATTATCTTTTTATATCATGTACAAATTCTTTTGTTCAATAGTCATGACTCCGACACTTGAAACATATTCTCATTTCTTTTAGGTTACTACTTTATTACTCCTTCCCACATTTTTTCATATAGGAGGATGAAACTTCTTTTTCCCTCCATGTGATATATCACTAGAGCTTCCATGAAACACCATATTCCTTTTATTATTACAAGAACCATAAGTTTTTCCATCTTCCATTTCAACTTTGAGTTCACATTGAATGATTTATTCATAGATTCCAAAGTCTCTTAGGGATAATTCATTTCAAAGACTTGGTTTCAAACCACTAAATAATTGATCAATGTTATATTCTAGGTCAATTATAAAACCATAAGAGTATATTTAAAGTCTTTTATTGTTTACGTCATATGTGCTGATGGATTCATCATCCTTTAATATCAAATCTAGAAATTCCATCCATATTTTATTATGAATAGATTGGTGAAAGTAATTATTGAGGAATACCATCTTAAAATTCTACCATTCAATAGAGTTTACTTCTTCTTCATTTCTCGTATTTTTGATAATATTACACCATTGATCAAATTTCCTTTCCATGATATATACTTCTAATACAACATTCTCATGGTTTGAGCACTAAATAATGAAAAATATAATTTTCATTTTATTGATCCATTTCTTGAAAACTAGTGGATCAGATGACCTATAGAAGGAGGGAAGACATTATCGCATAAAATTTTCAATGGAATGGTTAGCCCTCCATGTTTTCATCATAATTTTAACATGATATGTGTTACTACCCATATATTGATATATTTGAGTGGGAATTACCAGAAAATATTGAATACCAGCTCCTAAAACATTTCATTTCTAAAGAATATGATTGTTTCATTGGCCGTAAAATTCATTGATTGCATGATTAATTTTGGTCCTAGTCATTTAATTAAAACCAAAAACATAGTGTAAGAATAATTCTCTTAAAATTAGTGAATAATCATATAATCATGAAAATCATTCCTGATATCCTCAAAATAATGACACTTTCTTATCAATTTATAACACCTTAGGTTTAACCTAGTTCATTCATGGTCATAATAAATTAAAATAATTATTAATTTTTTTTAATGAAAATGTAAAACCCATTCATATCCCATAGAACTGTCTATCAAGGTGTATAGTCTTAGCCTCACTCATCGTGCATCAGTGAAGATCAAGTTAAAACTCAATCTACCCCTTTTCGAGTTATTACCCATAGGTTCTTTTTTTCTAGAACTGTATCCACTTTCCAGTATCTCGATAGGTATTTATTATCTAGTAAAACCACACAATCCTAACTTTTCCCAAGATTTTGGATTTCATATTTTCTATCTATTTATCCCTATTATTTTCAATAAAGATCTATAATCATAATCTTCAAAATGTAACAATATTGTGATATAATACCAACTGAGGTGATCCAAGCATAACATAGATAAATATTGCATCATTTTAGATGAATATACAATACATAACATAATTATATAGTCCTCATAACCACAAAGGTTTAGTGTATTTGGATAATAGATAAATAAACATCTTATTTCATAATGGGTCTTCCACATCTCCCACAAATTTCTTCATACTAGTACTCTTTTAGAGATATCATACATTGACACTTCCATCAAAACCTTGGGAAAGAAAACATAGGAATGGGTGATCTCAGATAATAAATAAGGGTAAATATAAGAGATATAAATCAATGATCATTCATGATGGTAAGTGTATGAGAATGTGATTATAACATAATAAATTCATAACCAATCAATTAAATATATTTAATTATGAGTCATGGAATAAAAAAATTCATAACAAAAGAAAAAATTCATAACATTGTAGAATCAAGAATAATAAATCTTGATTTATAAGAACATATCATAAATATAATAATGTAGTAAAAAACATAATCCTATAAAAATGTTAACTTGTATAAATAGTAACAAGTTAACTCATTTAGATAATAACATGATATTAGGTCCTTAGTAAACTTATAGACATCAAACAAGGTCCATGCATAAAATAATGGACATGAGACCATCTTAATGAATAAACTTATAGACATGAAAATAGGTCTATATATAATATTTTAAATATAACATCACTTTCACTTATAACATAGTTATCTTGTTATTTATCAATATTTTCCCAATGCATTGGAGGGAAATATAATTTCGAGCTCACCCATCACATAATAAAATCATATATATGTGTGTCACAAGATCATAAAAAATTCATTATATCATCATATCACAACCTATGTAAATTAAATAGGTTTCAAAAATATTTCATCATTTTAGTGAAGCACAACCAATGGAAAAGAAATGAGTTTCATATCGGTTTCTTCATAACGTGGTTAAACAAAGGGAATAAAATAAGTTTCATAGAATCATCCTTAAATCATAATCATTATAATACATACATAGAATGAAAGTGTATGGTATAATAATAACATATCCGTAGTGAAGAATAAGAATCCATAATGTATATTGAAATAGATAAAAGTACCTTTAAAATGTCATTCGTAATTTTCTATGAAAACAGGAGAAAATATCCATTTATTTGGGTAAACATTTAACTAAAAATTCATAAAAAATTGATAAAATATTTTTCTTATAAAATAACCAAGTAAACTTTTAAATGAGTATTAAAAGAAAATAATATTCATGAAAGTGGTAAAATATGTTCATTTTTTATAAATTAAAAAAACCAATTCACACTTTAGTAAAAATTAAAAAAATTAATTTTTTGAATACTTTTAGAAAGGATAATTTTTTAAAAAAATGGATAAATTAAAATTTAGTGTCAATTAAAATTTTATAAAATTTAAATAATAGGTAATAACCTTCATAAAATAATTTTGAATAGTATGCACATGGAAGAAAAAGTTCTTTGACCATAGAGGAAATAAGGATGACTTTTTTAAAAAATCTCAATAATTTTACATAAAAAATAAATTAAAATGGTAATGGTAGATAATAAACTATATAAATAACAAATTTTGAATAGTATGGTTTTATTTTAATGGTTAAGATCAAAATAATTTACCTTAATGTTATTTTAGCCAATATAATTTCAAAAATAGATGAGATTGTAACTTAAACCCCTTACCATAAGTATTATCTTGCTTAGTATGCTTAAAATATATGATATAATAAATATATATCTATTATACATATATTAATAACCCTTATTTATACATAAATTAATATTTATTATTCAGTTATGAATTATAATTATCCCTTTTTAACAATTTCTTCATTAAAAACAACATTCATGTGAAAAATGGTTCATTTTCCCATGCATGTTTAGGTTAGATTTTCTGGTACTTATATATTAATCATGGTTTAATCAACTAAAAGATATTAATCAATAAATATATATCATATTTATTAATCATATACACTTTCATAATCATTCATAAAAAGTGGTTAGGAAAAATAAATTACATCGCGTCATGCATATTGTATTTTGTATGTACACATGAGTGATATTTTTAAATGGATGTAAATAAAGTTAAATAATAAATAAACATTAAATATAATTATAATATTACTAATATAATATATATAAATTAAATATATCCTTATTTTCATCCATGTATATAATAAATGGAAAATAAATCACATTTCTTTATGTAGGTGGTCATTCACATGTATGCATAAGAGACGTTATCATCTTTCAACGGATGGAAAGGTAAGAACATATAGAATATATTATAATTATAGAATAAAAAAAATTCATAAAAATAATATTTAAATATTAAATCTATCATAATAACCATCCATTAAATAAAGTGATGGAAAATGAATCATATTGTTATATGGAGGCGGTAGTCCACGAGTACACAAGAGTGATACTTTAATTTTCAATTTTATGGAGAATGGGGTGAATTAATTTTGTGAAATCAACATGATAATATCTCAATATATTTATTATTCCATATTCATCATGTTATGGTGGGTACAAAATGTTTAAATAAGTTGTATTAGGCAATAAAACTGAAAGTACTCGGTTAAGAGTTATAACGCTTCATCGAAAAACCTATTTTGGCATACACTTTAATCATTGAAAGGATAGTATTATGAAGAAAAAATGATCAATATTATATGGGTACTTATTTTTTTAAGGTATTAGACTATCAATTTTCAAATTTATTAGGATAATTATGTATTCATAATAGAGGATATTTGGTATTCTTTTATAATGCTTAGGGGGACTCACATGGGATTTTTAAAAAGATTAAAATATAATAATGTATTTCTCAAGTCATGTGGATCCATAATTCCAAATAATTTAATATAATAATTAAAATTCAAAAATATCATCAACCAAACAAATTGGAGAATTTGTTTTTTATAATATAAACCTTATCTATTTTGTTAATTCTCACCCCTTTATAATTGTTTTAACCTTAACCATATTAATAAATTTTTACTCTTTTTATTATTCATTATGAAAAAAATTATGTTTAACTTATTAGATAATATTTATTATTATTATTATAAATATGGAATCCATTTTAAAATATTAAAATTCTATAATTGGTAAAAAATCATTTTAAAATAGGTGCCCAAAATGCAACAAAATTGTTTTTAGAAAAATTCATTTTTAAGATTAAAATTTTCTGGATCCTTATTCCTTTGCATGTAAAAATTATTATATTAATGTTAAAATATTTAAATGAATATATTATATATATATTTAAATAAAATAATTCTTTGGTAGATATTAATTTAATTTATTAAGATAAAAACTCAAATTTATCATAAAAACAATGTTTTTAGAAAACCATCTATTATTTACCATAAAAGGACCTCATTTAAGTTATAACCAATTTAAAACTAATTAATTCATTTAATAGATATCTAAAAAATAACTTTCTTCATATAGTTTGTATTATTAATAATTTCTTAAACAATTTCTAGGTGATAATTGTCACATTAAATAATATTATTTTAATTGTATTTCATAGTTTATTTAAACCTACGGTTGTATAAAAATCAAGATATTAAGGAAATTCAATTTATATAATGGGAAATATATCATAAAATATCAGCATGTTAAATTATTTCTCTTGGACTTACTTTAAATACAATATCTTTGAGGTTTATGAGGAAAAGGAATAATTTATTATAATGTTATTTCCAGTTAAACTATAAAATGTAATTTATGAGGATAATAATGGAATTAATTTATTTCATATTGAATTAATCACCTATAATTTATATAGTTAATTAATATTGATTATTAGTTTTTTACTATATAATTATTTGATATACAATCGTCAGTGGTGAGATCTGTCGAGTTTGGTCTTAGAATTCCAAATCCTTCCGCAATATTCCTAGAAGGTTGTTGGATTCTAAAAGTAAGAGAGGGTATGTTTAAAGATAATATAACACATCTAGATAGGTATTTCATCCAAGAATTTAAATTATTTCTCATAATATCTATTTATGTATTTGCTTTTCAAATATGTAATGGTATATTTCATGTTTTTTTATATGGTTTTTTGTTATCTGTAGGTGAAAGTAGAGCACCAATGAATTAATAGTGTTTTAAACCCAATTACTTAAAACAATTTTAAATGGGATGAAATAATAATGGTCTTTATAACCATTTTACCCCTACATCATAAGGTAAAATATGCGGTTAAGGTGAGTTTTGATCACTTATAAAAGACAAATCATTTTCTAACAATCAAGAAAGAAACATTTTTTGATGAATTGGGAAATTAATATTTTTGAGAATTAATAAACCTTTATAGGGTACTGAATGATAATATCTATAATTAGAAACTAAGGATCGAATTTCAATTCATAAAATAATGATATAAACCTATTGGTACTTGGGTAAAATACATTATATCTGGCCACCCCTAAACCAATGGATAGTTTAATTGACCAATTTATATCCTTGATTATAAGTTACAAACTTATGTCCTTGAATTTTATCCATCAAAGGAGAATATATTTCCATTAATATATATTATTTACAATAATACATATCAATATTCTATTAAAATATATCTTTTTTAGTCCCTCTATGGTATTCCATTTTATTTTTCTTTATATTGAATATAAATTGTTGAATAATCAGTAATTTTACCTTTTATCACATAGAAAACCAAAAATACGTTAAAGATGATTTAGATGTAGTTGAACACCTTATATATCTCATAAGAAATGATCCCTTTAATTTTTCGTTAGTGATCAGTGTTTCATTTACTTTTTATTCTATATTTGGTTATTATTTAATTATAAATTAATGTAGTCTTTCCTAGAGTTTTGTTAGTTTATTTGTTATTTTAGAGGAAAATGGGGAAACAACCTATAAAAATTCTCTTATACACATGATCTACGTCATATATAATGTTATCAATGTGTAAAAATCAAGTTATATATACATAATACAATGAAAATTATATTATTAAATGTATCTAATAATAGATGAATGGTTCTAATGTTGATTTTATTATCTATAAATTTAATTTAAAAATATATAACATGAATAAAATTTATTCGTTTATTAAAAATTTGAAGGAATCATGGGGAACTATATGATGCAAACTAGAATTGGGAAGTTGAAATGTAACCTTAGTGGGAAAACATATATCCATAATAGTTCATTTTATCTTTTTAACAACCATATCATTTATGAACAAAATTATCTTTATTTTAATGTCTTATGGTTATTGAAAACACATACACTTTTTTATATTAGGGTTTAAATTACTGTTACGAATCATTACTGTTGATGATATAGTTGTTGAACAGTGATCACATGACTAATATAAATATAAGGTTTTAAAAAATCATTTAGACACAGAAAAATGAGAGGATGGCCTCATCCAATAGACTCGAGCTATAAAAATCTCATTTATCAGAGCTCATAAAGGAGGTGTCCTCACAGGTCTTCACTCTTGAATAAGCCCAAGCCAAGCTTCAACACATTAATCTTGAATAGAATTTCATACAAAAGATGTTCAAGTTAATTGAGATTACCACTCTGGTGATGTTATTTGAGTCTCCAAAGAATTAGTCACCACCGAACACCTCACAATTAGGTATTATGAATGTGTTATAATGGGTTATGTAATAATTTATTAGTTACTTATTTTGTAATCCATTTTTATAAATAAAAGTCTTATTCCTTCAATTCCTTTATAGGAATAGTCTTTCTTAAAAATTAATGAATGTGATAAATTGATTTTTTTAGGTAAAAATGGTAATTTTGAGAAATATATACTTTTATATTTTTATTAATAATATTATAAAAACAATTTGTACAATTTATTTTAATATCAAATCTTTATCTATAAATGATTAGGAAATATGTTTTATAAGAGTTATATTTTTATATGATAAAACTTGAAGTGTATTTTTTAAATTAAATAATTTATTTTACAGAATTATAGAGTTTTTGAAATAATTAATATTTTAATAAAATATTATTATCAAATTACTTTTATTAATAATAAATGAGTATATAGTTTTTATAAAGTGAAGTGTAATTTTTATTAAGGTTTAAAAAATGTTTTTGTTGAAACCTGTCAATTTTCAATAAATGTCAGTTCTCATTATAAAAGTGAAAATTAACATGTTTATAAAATTATTTAGATAAATTGAATATTATTTTTTGGAATCAAGATTTTGAAATTATCTAACAATAAATTTTTCATAATTTTTGGAGGAAGTCGAATTTTTGGTAAAAATTAAATAATATATAAATATAGTGTATTTTATGATATCCTAATGACCCAATAGTGATGTAATAAATACCATAAAAGGGATATTATACCCAATATATGTATTAAATTTAATATAATGTTATTTTAGATTTATTTTTATTATTTTATAATTATTTAGTGAGTCCTCCAAAATGTATAATATGTTTTAAGATTTTAAATTTATTTCCTTGAGGGTGTGAGTCACCTCCACGTAAGAAATGATAATATTTTAATGCCTTAGGCCCTTATCCTTATAAAATAATGTTTACACTCTCCTTGGAAAAAAACTATGGAAAGAAACAATGGGTTGGTTTGTGGTTTTGAATATTTTAGTGTGTAGGGTCCAAAACCAAAATAATAAATAATTCCCCCACCTTTCCTATATAAACCCACCCAAGCACCCATTACCCTTCACTAATTTTTTTTAAGATTGTACTAATTCTGCTTTCCACTCCCTGGAGTCCTCCCAAGGCACCCCAAGCTCTCAATAATCCTCTCCCAATCCTTTGAGATCACACATCCAAGTAAGGGATCCTCACTTTCCTTCCTTTCTCATTTTTGTCCATGTTTCCTTATATGGTTATACCCTTTTATGTTTCAATTAAAAATGATGGGGTATGTTTTAGAACATTCCACATACTACCCTTATTATGTTTTAATGATTATATACCCCTTTCACTATCATTAATCCCTCTCATGTACAGTTGTTACCATGCTGAAATTCTGTAAGGGCTTTCTCTCTTCTCATTTCCATTCAAGCATTTCTCTTATATTATGCATCTAGAATTACATTTCATATTTTAGGATATAATTCTACAAGATACCCTTACTGAAAATTTCATGTCTAAATAATTATATACCCATTTATCTCTCATCATCCCATTTTATGAATCCCCAAGTGATTCGGTTATGCTACCGAAATTGCTCTGTGATTTCCATGCCAAAATCATTGTGCATTTAATACCATATCCATTTGACTATCAAGTGTATTCACTTTTATGAACATATAATTATTTATTATAGACCTTCATATATTTATTCCACATTCCTTTATCAGGGAATAAATTATAATGTTGAATGAATCCATTTTATATGATCGATGTGGCACACTTAAGCATGAGATTAAAATGTTCATGAAGGGTGTGCTCTAATAGTGCTCTAATGCATTGGGTAATGTTTAGTATCATGATACATCTTGTTCGAATAAGTTTTTACCTAATTCATTTTTGGAAATTTTTCATCCATGTTGGTACACAGGTTTACCTGATTCATTTATGTTTATGATGTAGTGTTTAGTTTGTTGCAACATTTCCATGTTATGATAATCATACTATATCATGCCTTTACATTCATGTTTCTCATGTGCTCCATTAATATGATTAATTTATAACATGTATTATATTCATCATATTATGCCTTGTTTATTCCCTTAATGGGATTTATATCTCACCCTTTTCTTATGTATGACCTCATGTTATCTCATGCATGGATAAGTATGAGGAATGTTGTGGTTATGTAAAATTAGATTTCAATAATGATGTTGTATTTTATATCTTAAGTGGTTATGTAATGTTCTTAATCCTCAATTACACTGGACCTCTTGATCATGTGGGTTTCATTAAGTGAAATTGTATGTAATAAACTATGTCTAAATGCATAATAAAGAGTAGGTTTGTTATAGTTGGTATCAAAGGATAGGTTTAGTTAATTTTAGGATGTAGATTAGAAAACCCTAGTGAAATCCTTCGGCATAAGACTAAGTATAATAAAATAATACCTAAATTTTGGTGAGTATAGAGGAAATGGTTTATCAAGTAAATAAATCTATGTCTTGATAAGAACAAGTAGATGTGGCTCCAGCACAGATGTATCTAGAGGTAATCCCCGAAAACACCGCTTTCAGCTAGACTCAGACGGGAACCGGTGCATGACAACAGGCCTTATGCACTCTAGGTTCGACACACTTGGGGGATTTTCGTTGGTAAATTCATAATATTAGTAAGAACCATTATTAGGGAATAAAAATATCCCCTATGAATATATGTTTGGAAGTATATCATTGATAATATAGATCAAAGCATAGAAATTCATAAGTTAAAGAGATAAATGTAATTTTTAAGTTATCCATTTTTGTCATTGGATTCCCCTTAATGTGTTTATTAGTTTAAAATTATTACCCTGAATTATCATTTTATTCTAGTCAATGGCTGGTAATAAAAGGACTCAGGCTAACAACAGATACAAATATCAATTTGATGACTATTCGAATGAGATGCCTAGTATGATGGGAGGGAGAATTGAAAACATTGTCAAAATACTCTCTCAGTAAACTCATGTTTTGAATAGAAACATGGTTCAAGAGGAATGTCCAACCCCCCCCCCAAGAAAAAACAATCCACACTCGAGAACATCAGGAGACAAATGTCTCATACTTTCATCATATTATGCCTTGTTTATTCCCTTAATGGGATTTATATCTCACCCTTTTCTTATGTATGACCTCATGTTATCTCATGCATTGATAAGTATGAAGAATGTTGTGGTTATGTAAAATTATATTTCAATAATGATGTTGTATTTTATATCTTAAGTGGTTATGTAATGTTCTTAATCATTAATTACACTGGACCTCTTGATCTTGTGGGTTTCATTAAGTGAAATTGTATGTAATAAACTATGTCTAAATGCATAATAAAGAGTAGGGTTGTTATAGTTGGTATCAAAGAATAGGTTTAGTTATTTTTAGGATGTAGATTAGAAAACCCTAGTGAAATCCTTCGGCATAAGATTAAGTATAATAAAATAATACCTAAATTTTGGTGAGTATAGAGGAAATGGTTTATCAAGTAAATAAATCTATGTCTTGATAAGAACAAGTATATGTGGCTCCAGCATAGATGTATCTAGATGTAAACCCCGAAAACATCACTTTGAGCTAGACTCAGACGGGAACCGGTGCATGACAACAGGCCTTATGCACTCTAGGTTCGACACACTTGGGGGATTTTCTTTGGTAAATTCATAATATTAGTAAGAACCATTATTAGGGAATAAAAATATCCCCTAAGAATATATGTTTGGAAGTATATCATTGATAACATAGATCAAAGAATAGAAATTCATAAGTTAAAGAGATAAATGTAATTTTTAAGTTATCCATTTTTGTCATTGGATTACCCTTTATGTGATTATTAGTTTAAAATAATTACCCTGAATTATCATTTTATTCTAGTCAATGGCTGGTAATAAAAGGACTCAGGCTAACAACCGATACAAAGATCAATTTTATGACTATTCGAATGAGATGCCCAGTATGATGGGAGGGATAGTTGAAAACATTGTCACAATACTCTCTCAGTAAACTCATGTTTTGAATAGAAACATGGTTCAAGAGGAATTTCCAACCCCCCCCCCCCAAGAAATAACAATCCACACTCGAGAACATCAGGATACAAATGTCTCATACTTTCAATGGATCATCTGATCCCTCAATCACCGAACAATGGATCAACTCCATTGAGAAGATATTCTTCATAATTTAATGTTCTGAACAAGATATGGCTCTTATGGATTCTTATTATATAGAGGGTAAAGCTGATTAATAGTGGAAATTGATCAAAAATATTAATTTTGAGGAAAATATCGAGGTGATGGGATCGAAATATTTAAGTAAAATGTTTTTTGATATATATTTTCCAAGCACCCACCGTCTTAAGATGTAAAAATAATTCCTTACACTCAAGAAAAAATATGATGAATTTTTTAGGGGTGTATAAGGAAAACTTCACTAGACTTGCATGATGCACATCTTGTTTTGTCATTTCCCCCAAATGTATGGTTGACTGCTTATTTGGTGGGCTAGAACCAAGCCTATGGAATGACCAATAAATTCAAGACCTTGATAGCTATGGGTAGATTGTCCAATGGGCCCTTTAAAGTCGAGATGAAGATTTAATAATCTAAAGGGTATCATAAGGATAAGAAGAGAAAATTCTATTTTAATTCTAGTTGCTTGATGAAAAAATCCAATGGCGCTCAGAAATCCCAGCATCCATCTTTACAAAGGTGCGGAAATAAGCACCCTAAAAATTTCCTAAGGGGTGAGTGAATGCTTTAGGTGTGGGAAGGAAGGTCATCAAGACAACGATTGTCGAAAAGAAAACCCAGGTACTGGGAAAAAGGACTAAAACACACCATTCATTCCTCTATTTCTTTTTCATTTCTATAAATACATGTAACCATGGCACTTTACAAACCTATTCCCTAAGCCAAGAGATTTTGAAGGAAACCAACAACATCCAAGGCATCAACGGTGAGCTTTTTCCATCACTACCACTAAAAATAATCCTAACAAAAAAGTAGTGACAGGTATGCTAGTTAATCTTTAAATAATAGAGAACATACTTTTTTATTATGTTCCTATGAATTATTTTATATCTTGAAAGTTTAGTAGAAAAATCCAAACAACACCACAAATCAAAGAAGTATATATGTCAGTGATGATGGAAAATGGGGAAATTATTACATCCGATGAATATACCTCCTCTCTTGTCACAATTTGTGAATTGGACTTCCCATAGATCTTATAATACTTCCCTTGGTGGAATTTGATGTAATTATTGACATGGATTGGATTCACCTATATAGTGCCAACGTAAATTTTCTTGAGAAGGAAATCACTCTCCATATGGTGAATTGATCCCCGATTCTATAGAAGTGAAAGGAGGAGGATGAATCTTATTTATCACCATAATCTCAATAATGGATATCACTTCCCTATGAGCATGCATAAATTTTTATGATGATTGAGTCTAAGGATAGAACCATTCTCAAAGACATTTCTATTGTGGTGGAATTTTCTTATTTGTTTCCAGAGGAATTACCTGGTCTTCCTCCTAGAAGAGATGTTGAATTATCAATTGATCTTATAAATGGGGCATTTCAAATATCCCAGACTACATATAGAATAGTTATTGTAGATCTTGATAATCTGAAGAAACAACTACTAGACAATCTGGATAAAGGGTTTATACACCCAACTGCTTCACCATAGGGTGCACTAGTCCTCTTTGTCAATAAGAAGGATGAGTCAATGCACCTTTTCATTGATTATCGTGAGCTTAAAAAAACCCAATAAAGAAAAATATCCTTTTACATGAATTGATGACTTGTTTGATCAGCTACATGGAGAAAAATACTTCTCTAAGGTTGATCTGTGATCGGGATATTACCAAGTAAGGGTGAAGAAGGAGGATATCCCCAAGACTATTCTTCATACAAGGTATGAACACAATGAATTCATATTGATTCCTTTCAGACTAACTAATGCTTTATAAATCTTCATGGACATGATAAATAGAGTCATCAAAGATTACCATTAAATAATTTTGGTAGTATTTATAAATGATATTCTAATATACTCCAAAAGTAAGAAAGAGCATGAGGATCATCTAAGAAATGTACTAAAGACCTTTCAAAAGGATAAACTCTATGAAAAGTATAGAAATTGTGAGTTATGGTTAAAGGAAGTCTTGTTATTGGGGTATATCATCATAAAAATGGAATACCTATTGATCCTTCCAAAATGAAAGTAATTGAGGGATAGTCAGGGCTAGCATCTATGACGGATATCCATAGCTTCCAGGGTTTAGTTGGATATTATCCCTGATTTGTGAGAGATATCTCACAATTTTCAAACCCTTTTACTAAGATAACATGGAAGGGATTCATGTTTTATTGAATTGACGAATGTGAATAAAGATTCATGGATTTGAATAAAAGGCTTATCCCAACCCCTGTGCTCACACTACCCACAAGTGGAGAGATTTTTGTAATCTACATCAATACTTCAAGGAAGGTCATGGTTTTTTTGTTCATACATAATGAAAATGTCATCAACTATGCCTCACAGTAATTAAACATTCATGAGAAAAATATCCCAGACATGATTTTGAGTTGGCCATTGTGATCTTTTCATTGAAAATATGGCATCATTATCTCTTTGGGAGGAGTGTGAAATATATATAGATCACAAAAGTGTAAAATATATATTTACATATAAAGATATGAACATATGACAATTTATATTTTCAGAGATCATCAAGGATTATGACTTCTCAATCCATTACCACCCTAGGGAAAAAACAAGGTGGCATATTCTCTAAGTAAAAAGTACCTAGTGATTCTATAAATGATGAGAATTGAAAAGTATCCAATCTTAATAGATTTTATGAAGATGGAAATGGGAATACTAAAGAAGGAAAAATCATCAATCCTTTCACAAATGATGTCTCAATTGTCTCTTTTGTAAAGGTTAAAGGATAATCAAAAAGATTATCTGAGAATTCATAAAAAAGTAGAAACTTTAATAAAATGTAAATCCTCATAGTTGAATGTTAATGTAGAAGGAATTGTGACATTTGGGTCAAGAATTTGTGTACCATAAAATCTAGAGTTAACAAAAAAACTTTGGGTGGATGCACATAGTTATAATTTCTCCAATCACCTAGAAAACATAAAGATCTATCTAGATCTTTGAGAGCATTAATGGTGGGATAAAATGAAGAAACATATCACCGAATATACATAAAATATTATATTATGTCAGCAAGTGAAGGCAGAGAGGAATAAGTCTAAGGGGATAATACAACCATTACCCATACAAACAAGGAAATGGGATAACATCATCATGGACTTTTTCACCAGACTTATGAATACATCCAAAGGAAACAATGTATCTGGGCTGTTGTCGATCTCCTTATAAATACTTCACACTTAATTTCAATTCAAGATGATTTCTCATTGGATCAATTGGAAAAGATATAAATCAAAGAAGTGGTAATTATGAATGGTGAACCACTATCTATTATATCCAATCGAGATCCAAGATTCACCACTAAGTTCTAGAAAATTCTACAACATGCTCTAAATATTGGGTTGAACTACAGTACAACTTATCATCCTCAAACTGATGGCCAATCTAAGAAGACTATCCAAACACTTGAGTACATGTTGAGAGCATTCTCAATTAACATAAAAGGAGTATGGGATAAATATCTTATTCTGGTTGAGTTCTCTTACAACAACAGTTTCCACTCAGTCATCCAAATGGCCCCTTATGAAGCCCTTTATTGGAAGAGGTGTTGAACAGTGGCATGTTGGGATGAAGTTGGGGAGAGAAAACTCCTAGGTCTAGAAATGGTTGAATAAATGTTTGAGAAGGTTAAGACCATCCAATATCATATCAAAGATCCTTAGAGTCGATAGATTAGTTATGCATACAACCATCGATGAGACCTAGAGTTTGATGTTGGAGATATGGTTTTCCTCTGTATAACTCTATGGAAGAGAGTGATGAGATTTGGGAAGAAGGGAAAGCATAGTCCAAGGTACATCGGCCCTTTTGAGATCCCTGATTGCATCGAAGTAGTGGCATACTTACTATCACTCCAATCGAACATGTCTCATGTACTTGTTGTATTTCATGTATCACTCTCGAGTAAGTACATACCTTACCCATCACATGTACTCAATCCATAGGTGGTACCATTGGAGAATGACATATCCTACGAAGAGAAGTTGATGAAGATCCTAGATTGTATGGAAAATTTTCTACCAAATAATATGATTCCCCTCATCAAGGTGTTGTGGTGAAACCACATATTTGAAGAAGCAACATGGGAACCAGAGGAAGTGATGAGGCCAAGTTAACCTTATATATTTTAGTGTGGGAAAAGGAAATTTCAAGGGATAAATTTTTTAAGGGGGGAAGGTTGTAACGACCCAATCATTTATCAATAAAATTACATTATTTTAATGTATTATGAATATATAAAACACATGAACTCTATATTTATTATTGGATTTAAATGACTATTATGTATCATTACTGTTGATGATATAGCCATTGAATAGTGATCACACAACTAATATAAATATATTGTTTTAAAATATCTTTTTGACACAAACAAAGGATATGATGGCCTCTTCCAGTAGACTCAGGCCGTATGAAGCTCATTTTTTAGATCTCAAAAAGGAGGTACCATCACTGGGATTCACTCTTGACCAAGCCCAAGTTGAGCTTCAACAGGTCAAACTTGAATAGAATCGCTTATGGGAAAAGTTCATGTTAATAGAGATTACCAGTCGGGCGATGTTATCCAAGCTACCCCCAAGAGTTTGTCACCATCACACACCTTACCCTTAGGTCATATATAGTTGTTATAAGGGTTTATGTAATAAGTTATTAGTTACTTATTTTTTAATATATTGTTTTATAAAAAAGTCTTATTCCATTAGTTCCTTTTGGTAATAGTCTTTCTTAAAAATGATTGATGTGATAAATTGATTTTTCGGGTGAAAATGGTACTTTTTAGAATTATATACATTAATCCTTTTATTAAAAATATTATAAAAAATTGTATAAATATTGATTATATAAATTCCTTATCAATAAATGATTAGAAAATTAGTTTGATAATAGTTATAATTTTTTACGATAAAACAAAAACTAAATTTTTTTAATTAAATAATTTATTTTAAAGAATTAATGAATTTTTTAAATAATTAATATTATAATAATATATTATTATCAAATTAATTTTATTATTAAAACTGAGTATATAATTTTTATGAAGTGAATTGCAATTTTTATTAAGGTTTAAAAATTATTTCCTTCAAAACACTTCAATTTTCAACAAATGTCGGTTCTCATCTTAAAAGTAAAAATTAACATATTTAGAAAATTATTTAGATAAAATTAATATTATTTTTTGAATCAGGACATCAAAATTATCCAATAGTGAATTTTTCATAATTTTCTAAGATAGATGAATGTTTGGGTAGAAATTAATTAATATATAAATGTATAGTGTGTTTTATGACATCATAATGACCCAATAGTGATGTAATAATTTCCATTAAAGGCATATTATAAAAAATATATGTTTGAAATTTAAAATAATGTAATTATTGATTTATTTGAATTGTTTTATAATGCCTTAGTGAATCATTCAAAATGTATAATATATTTTAAGACTCTAAAATCATTTTCTTGAGGGTATGACTCACCTCCACATAAGAAAGGATAATATTTTAATGTATTGGGCCCTTTTCCTTATAGAATAGTTTTTTCCACTCCCCTTGACTATAAACCATTGTAAAAGAAATTTTTTGGTTTGTGGTTTTGAATAATTTAGTGTGTATGTTCTAAAACCAAAATAATAAAGAATCCCCCCACCTTTCCTATATAAACTCACCCATGCACCCATTCCCCTTCACTAAAACTCCTTTAAGATCGTCCTCAATCTTCTATGAACTCCATAGAGACTTTTAAAGTTTCCCCCAATCTCCCAATAATCCTCTCCCAAGACTTTGGGATCACACATCCAAGTAAGGGATCCTCACTTTCCTTCCTTTCTCATTTTTGTCTATGTTTTCTTATATTGTTGTACCATTTTATTTTTCAATTAAAAATGATGAGGTATGTTTTCACACCTCCCCCATACATACCTTCTTATTTTTTAAAAATTATAAACCTCTTTAAATCTCATTAATCCCTTCCATGTACACATGTTACCATGCCAAAATTTCTTAAGGGATTTCTCTCTCCTCATTTCATTCAAGCATTTCTCTTATATTATGCAACTAAAATTCCATTTAATGTATTGGTATATTATTATATATGGTCCCATTACTACCCATTTCATGTATAAATTATGATATACCCATTTCTCTCTCATCAACCCATTTTATGAATCCCTATGTGATTTTGTTATGCTGCCGAAATTGCACCGTGATTTCATTACCAAAATCCTCGTGAACTAAATACCAAGCCCAATTCTCTATCAAGGGTATTCACCATTATGAAAATATAATTATTGATTATATAAATTCGTATATTTATTCAACATTACATTATCGTGGAATAAATTATACTGTTGAATGAATCCAAGTTATAGGATCTGTGTGGTACACTTATGCATGACATTAAAATTTTCGTGAAGTGTGCACCCTGATAGCACTCCAATGGATTGGGTTATGTTTAGTATCATGATACGTCATGATGGGATAGGGGTTTAACTTATTCCTTTTAGGAAATTTTTACACCATGCTGGGATAGGGGTTTACCAAATTCATTTATGTTTATGATGCTTTTTTTAAGTTGTTTCCACATTTCCATGTTATGATAATCATGTTATATCATGCCTTCCTGATCATGTTTCTCTTGTTCTCCATTGATATGCCTATTTATTAACATGTATTGTATTATTCATTTTATGCCTTATTCAATCCTTTAATAGGCACTATATCACACCCTTTTATTAATTATTTCCTCAGGTTATCCCACAAAATGCAAAGTATTAAGGAATGTTGTGGTCATATAAATTATTGTTTTAATAAAGATGTTGTATTTTATGTCTTAAGTTTTCATGTAATGTTATTAATCCCAAAATACACTATAACTTTTCATATTATGGGTTTTATTAAGTTCAATGTTATGTAATAAATCATTTCTAAATGTGTTATAGAGAGAGGGGTTGTTATAATATTCTAAGGGGAAATAATCCTAATGGTAAGAAGTTTTTAATGACCCACACATATTCAATTTTTATTTTCATTTCATCATAATTTTAGATGGATGGTAGGTTTTAATTGATCTCTCTATTAAGTAAGATAAATGTTGGTAATCCACTTATCTTTATGAATTTTCTTATTTCTCATAGATGATTATTAAATTCTTTTCCACCTCATCCATATTATGTATAACAACAAATTCATATTGTATTTTCATCAATCAAGATATAAGGGATGTTATATATTGATTAATCCTAGGTAATTAATAATTAGTAATTATGATTATTTCTATTACTAGTAAAATATTTGTTTCCTTAATGTTCAAATATTAATTTTTTTTATTTTATTATATGATGGAATCTTTTTTCTCCACATAACTTATAAATTTAGTGCATAAATATTTGGGTAGGTGGCATGTTCTTTACACTCATAGAATTGTAGTGTATGGTGCAACAAAAACATAGGTTATACTAGGGATAAACCTAAAACTAATATTTATTAAATGATAAATGGTTTTTCTTGAAATTAACTTGAGATTGGTTTTATCTTTTTTATGGAACATTTTGTTCTTTATTTATTCATCTAAAATTCCTTGAAATAGTTACCTTAGGGTTATGTTTAATTAACATAACACTATAGATGTTTTTATAAATTAATGTTGTATTATTATTGTATATATGTGATTATATGTATATTGATCATGATTTACATATGGTATGAAAATATTTTTCAACATGTAATAAATTATAAAGTGGAATTTAGGTATTATTATGGAATTAATTATAAAACCTTTACAAAGGAAAATGGTTTGGTGTGGGTTCTCAGCTACCTAGGGGAATGGGTACATAAGATACCCATTATACTTATGTAATGATATATTATGATATCAGTTTTATGATAACAATACTTCATTGTGTGATAGATATATAGGTTACTCTACTCAGTTTATTAAATAGATTTTTCTATTAGATAACTGTTAATGTTTTTTTTACTTCATTTATGAATTGTGGGTGCTTCTTCATAATTTGAATTAAACTTGGGAATTTGGGATGATATTTATTTATTATTAAATTATAAATAGGTTCACTAGAATAGAATCTCATCTAAGGATTATAGAATGTATGGGATGGTTATTGGTGTCTTGTTTATTACATGAGCATTTAGCATTATTAATTAATTAATTATATTATTTACCATATGATATAATTTATTTTTTCAGTTATTTTTTTCTTCACTTCCTACTTAATATAGTTACTTCATGAACCAATTTTTATGATAGGTGGGTAAGATTCAGGAAGTTACCTCCTATTAGGTACAATGTACTCATACCATTTAAATAATCCCATGGGATGCATGACACATTTGTTTTACATGATCTAGGAAAGGGGAAAGAACCAAAGTAAGGAAGATAATGGTATATGGGTTATGGATTTATTTGGATCACATTAGAGATTTTTTGGGATGAACTAGTTAGGTAAATCATGGCAATCAATAATTTTTATTCGTAGATAATTAGACACATGTTATTTCCATATTTTCTTTATTTGGTCTCTTTGGTTCAACTTTTTTTGAATACGAAATTTGTGTCTTGTTCCGTTATATTATTGATTTATATACATATTTTGGATTATGATTTTATGGTGTTTATTTAATATATTTATTTTAAATATATTACTATCTAGGTATAATAATTATAATTAGTTAGTAGTGATGTTTCAATGATATAGTTATGTTATTCTTATATCTATTATTCTATAAGGCTATACTATATGTTCATTTGGTTCAATAATTGTTAATTTTTTCCAAAAATAAGGAAATATACCCAACAATTACATCAATAAGAAAAGATTCTGACCATTTATTTAATAAAGGAAAACATACAATAAAGAGGTAGGTGGGGAAGAAAAATGGATTTACCCTCATCAAAAAAACATAAAAAAATTAAAGATCATATTAAGTCGTTTAATTCTGATAATCAGAATCATCACCAGTTTCCCACTCATATTTAAACTTAACTTACTTGAATATCATGAGGATATTTGTATTGTCTATCATGGACACCTTAAAAGAATATATGGTAGACATAGTCCATAGTAGGTTAGAATAGTTCTTCAGTGTATTTCTCTACGAAGAATCAAGGGTGAATCCCTCGCTATCAATCACCTTTTCTTCTCCATATAAAATTTCTTCTTTAAAAGAGGCATGACCACCAATGCCCAACACCATCAGGGGGTACTATTAATGATTCATCAGTAGAGGTGTTTCTCCACTTCTCAAAGATCATGGATGAATAAAATATTTTCTAAAATTCCTAATGAGCATCAAAATTCTGTTGAGTATAAAGTTTCTTGAACAAATCATCCTGCATGGTTGGGGTATTATAGAACACTAGTTGCATGCATCCTTGCTCCAAATGAGACTGTATAGGGATATCCTCTGAAATATCGAGAGAAATATGAACATTATCAGTAGCTTACATGACCTATTGCATACCAACACCACCCAATTCAAGAATAGTTGTATCCACCTACTCATTACCAACAAATATAGGTATATAATTTTTCTTCTACAGTAGTCAACAATGATACAAACATCCCTTAGGACTAGCATTATATTTATTCCCATTTATAGATAAATAGGATAAAATTACATTTTTATGTCATATATCTTTTACATATCCAATTGTTTGGAAATACACACAAAAATGAGGATGTTTTTTCATAATCAACCTTAATAGTGATGTCATCATCCAATATCAATAACAACATATGGTTAATTAATAACAATTTTAATTTAACCTCTGCTAAAAACCAAGAAAAATTCACTAACATGGAAACTTCATTGGGTTGATCCATCTTGATTGGAATACCAACAATAGAGGAAATATCAAAAAGAATATTTGGATTCTATAAAATCTAGGTAAGAATGATCATTTTAATCTAAAAATGGGTATGAGTATTTTCTAATGAATATGGGATAAAATGAGTATCCCATTCTTTATAGCAGATCATACCTGGAATTGAAGATATTAAACTGATCCCCCATTCCCTATACTTCAGTTCCTCTAATGGGAAAATTATTTGAATGAATCCCCTGCCCATGGAAGCACATTTCCAATACAAATACTTCCATGCAGAGTATAGCTTTTGATCAATGTTTTCAACTTTACAAATTCTACACCAGCAAGGATCATTATCCTAGCAATGATGATGAACATAAAATTTTGAAATTAGTCAATAAAAGCCTCTTTATGGGTAATCACATGAGAAGTATCACCCCTCTTCCAAATATGGTTTGGGATAATATCCTTAATATGTGTGAAGTGTCTTCTATTAGAGTATATGTCACCTTTTGTTTAGAAATGCAAGCTACACTCCACTTCAGGTTGAGACCTATCATCCACCACCACTGTAGATCCATGCATACCATCACCATCAACCATCATGAAGCCAAATCTGGTCTCTTCAACCGTAGTGTGGTTCATCATGGCCCTCTCCTACACATAGTTATCTATTTCATACATATTTCAAGGCCCATACACCATATTAGGGTTACCGCTAAAAAATCCATGGGATTCATCATACCCAATGATGACCATCGCAGACCATCATCGGTCATCTACTACTATCATGTTCAAATCCATACCAGATCTCATGGTACCAACTGCCTCAGACTCAGAGACCTCCGGAAATCAGTGAACACAATTTCCATCTACCATATAAGGGTTTCACTCTCATAGATCTACATGATCCATCAAGCCTAGTGATTATCACCATAGACTGACGTTGGTCTCCCAGAACAACTACATTCAAATCTCTATGGGATCTCATGACACCTGCATCCACATTAGTGTTCCACTAACTATTGATGGCGAAATCATATTCCATATGGGGATTTTTTCTAAAAGCCTCACCACCATCGAGGTGAGTGAAACCATAGAAATGGGGGTAAACCATGACCTAACCTCATAGACCACTAGAGAATCCATTTCCATCATAAAGGAGCTCTCGAGCCCTTGATACCATCATCTCTAGTTGTATATAATAAATAAATATCTTCATATATGGTCACTTATATCTTCCCATTTCATTAATATTATCCACTAGATATTAGTAAGTGGACCTAACATGTTGTGGTGATAGTTTATGAGCTATTTTTGTATCTCAACCTTCTTTATTAAATTGGGTGAGTAGTATTATTTCATAGTACTTTATCTCTAAAATCCATGAACTATAACATTTTATCCATATATGTGAAATATTACTCATGTTTTATAACATCAGAGTTAGGTACATGTGTTGGAACATGTTTTAACATCATTAGATGTGATACATGAAACTTTATTTTTTACTTATAATATGTTTGATGGAATACATAGTTGATAAGATATAGTTTTCATGTAATTAAGAATCTTTCGGGGAATAATGCATCAAAACTCAAATTTTTATTCATTTTAAATATCAGGACCCTCTTCCATGGTGATATTTGTTAGAGAAAATTTTATCTGGCATTAAAAAAGGTCTCATTGATGATTATTAAAAAATGACCTCTATTGATTTTTTTATTCATCCATATTTTAAATTAAAATTAGGGTCTTCTCAGATGTTTATAAAGAAAATTATATTCTAAAAAACTAGTATTATTTATCTTCATCCCAACATGTTAATGTTTTATATTTATTCCCATAAAGAGCTTCATAGAGTGACATTTGAATAATTTATTTGAGATTATTACTAAATGAGAATGAGACTAGTGGGGGATGTTGATCCCATGCTCCTTTGGGGAACATAAAAAAGTACCTCAAATTATCTTCTTATGTTTGAATTATCTTCTAATAATTTAAAAAATATTAAGTATGAAAAGTCTTTTTAATGATCAATTCTATATTCAGTGAATTTAGAAGTCTTTTATAAAACCTAAAGGTGAAACATGTATATCAATATGATAGAATTTATCGTTGTTCTCCATGCATCGCTATAACTTATTGTGAATATGTCATATAATGTCATTCAAGTGATAATTACACAATAATACAAAATAATTATTCTAAATCTATATGATGATTTTAAAAACCCAAAATGAATTTCATTTATTTATATTCCTTGGGAAGACCTTGGACAAATTTAAGGTGTTTTCCTCTCGTTTCTATGTGGGTATAATTAGTAGTTTCATAACCTAAAAAACATTTTATATTTTTTATTTAAATGAATATAAGACAAAGAATCCTGATATATGTATTTATATATCTTACATTATATATTTCAATAATAATTTCTCTTAAATATTTTTTTTCTACCAAATAAATGAATTATTGGTTATGTGCATCACCTAATAAATCTATAAATATTTGTAGGTTTGGGAAACATATTTGGGTTACAATTCATATAATTCTATCTTTATTAAGCTTTAAAAATATAATATATCCCACCATTATTCAAATATCCATTTCATCCTTATTTTACTCATTAATCTCCACATATATTGATGGTTAATAAATCATTTAGTCAATGTTAGAATTTTACACTTCAAATTTGACATCCATTTCAATAATTTTTATATCAACTAATATTTTTTATCATTCAATCCATATATATTATGTATAAGTTAGAGTAATCCTTTCCGTATAAAAAACCAAAACCTTATTATCCATCAAAGGAATTAAATATGTCAAATAATAAAATCATTTTATTAACTCTAACCATATACTTTGGAATGTTTTTTATCCATTATATGAAAATATACATTAATAATTTTAATTTTAATTTATATACCAATTATCATTATATATATAATTAATCATTATTATTAATAATTATTTTATACTTCTAACTCAATATATATCGTTATGAATTTTTTTATCTTCCATCAATAATCTATGAGATACATAAGCCACCAAAAATTCGTTTTCCATGAGAATATTATAGATAAAAAGGCATAACATACATGGATATTACCTCATTTAAGATTAATATTTGATGCATTATAAAAATACACGATTGAGAACTATAATATTTTAGTGTATTTCGAAACATTAAACCAAATTCCTCTATCCTATTGAAATATATTCAACATCTCCCATAAATATCTCCACCTTATGTACTTATAACTAAAACATTTTTTTATAAAATCGAGAAAGGAAACATAAGAAATGGCTGATCTCATATGCTTATTAAGGGTAAATACAGGAAATTTGTAAGCATAACATGAAAGAAGGGTATCGAACTTGAGTATAACATTTTAAGATCATACCCTTCATATTAGTGATCTTAATAAATATAGGAATTTCATAAGACATATATCATAATATAATTAAAAACATAAGTCATGAAAGTATAACATTAGAATAAAACATGAACTTTTGGAAAATACATAAGCATATAAAATGATTTTAATAGTATCCAAGACATTGCTGCCAAGACCATTTAGTTGTATGGGTTCACTCTTTATATCATCTTTGTAGTCATGGTTATCTCCCATAGCCATATTAGTAGCATTATTTCACAGCTCATACCATCTTCATAGTCATGGTTCTCTCCCATGTTCATCTTATTATTCAAGGTTTACTCTATGGACCATCTTAGTCTATCCCATGAGATATAAATATTTTCCTATTTCATTTGAGTGAGATATAGGTATCACCCATCTCATAATAAAATTATTAATACATGTTCTAAAAATCATAAATAATAATATCCTAACCCATGAAATTAAATAGGTATTATAATCATGTAATCATTTTATAACTTGTGGAAATAGAGAGGTTTTGTAACCATTTCATCATAAACATAACTCGTAAAAAGAAGCAGATTTCGAAAGAATATAACCTGTAAAGAGAAATGGATTACATACACATATAACCTGGGAAATATAATTATGTTTTATATAGACCATTAAATTAATAATAACCCATTAATATAAATAATGTTCATTTAGCCTTTAGATCATTTCTTAGAAGGGCATGAGTAACATCAATGAATGTCATCTTATATAGAAAATAATTTTGAAATATCTTTCAAAAATGTTTCTTGAAGAAAGTATCCCTTCTTCATTGAAAAATGTTTTTTAATAAACACAACTATTTTAATATAATTTTAGTAGAAAATAACTTGAAAATTTATAAATAAAACTTTAAATAATTTTGAAAACCTTTTTCCTTGAAAACTTATCAACTAATCTTCAAAATATTTTAAAATTATTTTTCTTTGAAAATAATTTGAAAAATTATAAAGAAAGATTGAAAATTTTTTGAAATAATTTTTACTTGAATACATATGAAAGAATATTGCGACTTTTTTAAATTAATTTCTTTGAAATCATTTGAAAACTCATAAATATATATTGAAATTTTTTGATTTTTTTTACATGAAATCATATAAAAGAAGCCTAAAAATGATTTAAAACCATTACCTTTGAAAATAATTTGAAAAATTATAAATAAAAATTTTAAGACAATAAACCATTTTTAAAATCATTTTAAATTTAAAATTATCTTCAAATATCATTTGAAAACATTTTCAAAAACATGGTTTTGAAATAAAATATATTTCTGATAGAAGAGAGACATATAGTAATATTTTTCTTTAAAAAAATTATAATTAACATAAGTTCAAAAGAGTTGATAAATGGTAATAATTCATGAATATATCTTGAAGAAATATATGAGAATTAATCTCATTATTTTTCTTGGGATATGGATCATAATATTTTATCAAACGAAGCATAGTCATTAACAATCTCGAAAAGCGACGAGATTATTTCAATAAACTCTTACAACTTGGTTACAATGAATCATACTATATATGTAAGAAACTAAAATTGAATTATTCATAAAATATAATTAAAGTAAGGATATGTATTATATAACATGTCAATTTTAATCATATACCCCTTTTTAAATAATATAGGTTCATAATAAAACATTTGTCTCAAAGGAAGCAATTTTCGACCAAACTACTTTACTGATTTGGTTACTTTTGAAACATTAACCCCCATTAAATAAATATAAAATAATGGATATTTAAATACCAATTAATTTAATTATAATATAAATATAATATATTCATGTAATTTACATATACCACTAAAAAGAAATGGGTGGTGAATAATGAATGTATCTCGGGGAAATAAAAAGTGAGATGAAATTCCCTTACCTTGTTTCTTGATTCTCTTAGTACTCATACAATACTCATGTAAAATAAATATAAATTTATTATAAATCAATCATAGAAACATATTCTTACTTATAATACCATATATTTTTAGATTATGGATTAATATTACCCACTTGTTAAAAATTCTATGTCAAGGTTTCAATTCAGGTAATATCTTCTATGTTTTTTGTATATGTCTTAATTTGTTATATCCATGGCCCTTATGTTTATTGAATAATAAAAATTATGTAAAACATGATTTAAAAATAATTTATATTCATATATGTGTAATATTATAATCCATATAATATATAAGTATGAAACCGAATGCATTGTTCATGGAGATGGTAAGTTGTATGTACGCATGAACGCTATTTATGTTTAATTATCATGTTGAAAGAAAAAAAATTAAAAGAAATTTATGCACAAATATGTATATATATAACATTATTACATAATATTTATAATATCTTATATATAATATATACTAACAAAATTTATTCTTAATACATTTCTTGTAGGTTATTAATGAATCACATTGCTTTGAGGGGGCGGTAGTCCACACTTCCTCAAACGAAATGATCATATTAACAAAAATGAAAGGTGAAAAAATATATGTGTTTTAAAAAGTAATATAGAAGAATAAATAAATAATAAATATAATATAAAACATAATTAAATATAGTATCCATCATAATGTTCACCATGATATGTTGTAATGGAAAAATGAACAATCATCGTTTATTGAGGTGGTAGTTCTTCGTACACATAAGCAGTATGTTTGTTACCCATTGGATGGGTCTATGTGTAATTTAAGGTATATTCCTTATCATAAAACAACCAATTATATTTAGGATACTATTTTTGTCAAAAAATAATTCAATTAAGAGAGTGGAGGGGTGGTGAAAGAAAATAAAAGAAAGGAGCTTGAGAGAAGACGTTTCCTCTAAATCAGGTAACTCCTTTTGTTTTGTTCCAAAAGGCTTCCTTGGGTTGATTACTACCCAAATGTAAGCTTCAATGAATAATGGAGGTATTTTGGGATACTATTTTGGAATAGTTTTTATAATCCAATGTGTCTTCAGTGGTGTGAAGAAGAGGGGGATGTGGTGGCTTTTTATAAGGAAGGAGTCAGACTCTTTTAAATACAAAAATGTATTCAATAATGGGAGGTATCATTAACCTAATTTCCATTGAAAATGGAAAAATAATGGATTAATGTGAAATTATAGTCACAAAAATTTACACTATGAAAAAAAAAATATTTTAATATATTGGTCTCTAAACTTCTAAGATTCCATAATTTTATTATTTTGGTTTTTATTAAAGAAATTATTTTTATAACCTAAGTAATTTAACCATTAATACTAAAATAAAGAGATATTTATTATATAATATATATACACTGAATTATAAATATTATACATAATTTAAAAAATAAAAAACTCATGTTTTTTAGAAATTAATATTTAAAACAAGTGCATGTGATGCACAAAACACTACTTAAACGTAGATCGTAGTACTATTGTTTTTACAATATATAGGTCAATGTGCTAATTATAAAAGATAAATTTTATAATTAATAGACCATATCTAAAATGTTTTAACCCATAAAAATAAATTCTTAGAATATATTATTTTATGAATTTTAATTCATTTAATAAAATATCATTTATTATAAAATAAAAATAATGTCAATTTTGGCATTATTTATTTACTTTTTTATTTTAGAATATCAAAATAATTTTGAAATTAAAATAAATTAAGTTTACAGATGTTTAAAATGATATATTAATCTTATAAAAATAATTAAATAAAATAATTCAATCAATTCACTTCACTTGTAATATTTATAGTATCATTTATTTGAGTGAATTATTAACTAAATAATGGTGTTTCTTAATCATTTTATGTAACAAAATCATTTATAAAAATTACTGATAAATTAGTATGATAAAAATAACTCATTTATCTTTAAAATGGATATGTATAGCCAAAAAATATGATGTTTTTACAAATCTCAATGGTTTATAAATGTTAATGGTAAGAAAGGTTCCCTTTTTTATTTTTCCTTACATAACCTTTCATAGAGGGCACATACATTTAATAATAGCCCAATAATCGATAAAACTGGAAACAGTATGGAATATTTTAAAATTATTGGCATCCAGTTGATTCTGGAAAAGTTCCCAAGTCATTTTGATCCTTAAGATTGAGGTTAAGTCCCTAATTAAACTTAATCTTACCTTAATTAATGTGATTAATTTTAATCACTTTTAATAATATTTTTGGTAAAAATGAATTTAATATTATTAGAATAAAAATATCATATTGATTAAAACCATTTATGTATGTCTTCAAAAATTGAAATCATATAAGTTTAAAAATTCATATTAACATTAATCCTGCACACATGGTGAGAAAGCAGATTTTTATAGTAAAAACCTTCAAAAAGTCAATTAGTTTTTATATCAAATTTCAAAAAAAAGGAATCCAATGAAATAAATTAGATTAATAAATAAATAATTTATCAATATTTACTTTAAGGAAAATTTAATATACAATGTAACACTAACCATTATTTAAACAAAAACTCTACTTTTAACTCAATTATAGTAATTTTTACTATTCACCCAAAAACGATGTTTCTTGGAAAATCCCAAAAAATAACCCTAATATAATTTCAATATTCTGAACTCAAAATTGATTTTTATCTATTAAAATTATATTTCTATTAGTTTCTACAATTAATTTTACTATTTTCCACTGAAGGACATAAAAAAGTTTCTTTAAGAAAATACTATTTTAAAAGATATAAAGACTTTTCCAAAAATTATATATTTTACTGTAAATATGAATTATTTATGTAAAACCATTATAAATAATATATTAAGTGTATTTATTACTATTCATATTACTAATATTAATTTATTGGTTATAATTATCTCATTTAAATAATTATAACAATAAAACGATGTTTTATAGAAATGTAGTGTTGCGTATAATGCACACTAAGTCGATGTTGCGCATAGAACTAGATAAGTCTATTCCATGTGAAATTAATATTTTAATTGGTAAAAATAATTATGAAAATTAAATTTAATTCAATCTAATTAAAAAATCACAAAATCTTGGGTTGGTACATTCGACCCCATTGAAAATGAATTTTCCCTTGAAATTCATCTGAGTTGTCAACAATTAAATAATTGAAAGTTTTATTCATAGAAGCCCACATCATGAAAATAAAGAGTATTACCTTATAAATGGAATGTTGGAACCAAAATGGTAACTTGAAGTAACTCATAATGATATTCCCACATAGGAGAACATAGGTGGGATGTGAAAACATGGACAAGGAATAGAAATATCACCATCAAGTTCTGATGGAGAGTGATAGAGAAAAAGTCTTGGATAAAATTAACAATCAAAAGGATGTAAATATATGATGAAATAAAGTACCTTCTAATCAGTCATAAAAAAAGGTAAAAGGATAAAGTTTTATTTATAATTTTTTTCTAAATATGGATGATTTCCATTAAAAGATATACTTGTATGATTTCCGAAAAACATCACCCTTTATTGTTTATTAATACACTTCCCCACTTTCTCTTAAAAGGTGGGTAAGTTTTTCCATTCCTAAAGTACTAATAGATCATGAGACCGATGATATTTCATCCAATTAGTTATCATCAAAACAAGTTAGTTTAAACATGATATCCAAAATGCACAAATCCGCAAATGGAGAGATAACACTTCAATATTAATAACTTCATATGATGTTTAACATAAACATTTTATAAATGGTTAAACTTATACGAATTCTAAAAGGTTAAAATCCAATTATTTATAAATAATTTCAAAATATCATATTAACATTGATCCCCCATATATCAAAAATTTTCTATTGGTTTTCACATTCCAAACATGTGAATACTCGCATAGTATATTCCCTTGAAACAAGGTAATAAGCTGAATTGCTATAAATAATTTTTGAAAAAATGCATGATTATTTAATAAAATGATTATTGGATATGTTTTTTAAATCCAATAAGTTGTAAACTTTATTCTTCATGAAATAGAACACTTTTTCAATAATCATTTCTAGGGTAATCTGTATCATCCAATTTACATATTCATATCCAACATGTCTTTATCCAAACATCATTATCTCAACGTCAGGAATTAATTAAGGGTAACCTTCACCTAATAAAAATATCACCATTCAAGTAAATATCATTTCTATGTATTAATTACAATTAAACATGAAAGTTTCGATCCTTAATGAAATATATTACTGAAAATATTTATATATTTCATGATTCATATAACATAATATATAAATTACAAAACCTAAATACTTCATTCATCAAACATTATTCCTAATCAATTACTCAGGATTTATCAACTAATTACTTAATACCAATTTTCTATAATATGAAATATGAATCATTTATTAATGTTCCTCAACCTAAATTTAATCAAGCATCTTATGATCAATGTAAATAGTACTGGAAGAACATCAGATACCCTTCACATGTCATTTTGAGTCTCTTTATCTTCAGATGTATAACCAATACTCATACCACCTTCTAGATTCTATTTATAAGATTTATACCTAGGAAATAGATTCTCATAATCAACATACTTTTTATATCTGAAAAATTAAATATAAACCATGTTTTTTGAAGTTTCATCCATTGACTAAAACCAAAAGGCATAGTGTGAGAAACATTTATCATATTTGGATACTATATAATCATGAAAAATTACTTATAAAGTGCCTAAATAATGTCTATTAATTACTTAATTTTTGAAACCTTAGGTTTATCCTATGTTATTCATAGTCATTATCTATTTGAATCCTTTAAGATGGTTCATAAATAGTTTTTTGAATTCCCATAACATATCCCCTAGGAGTGTAAAACTATGTGTGCAGCAAGACCCATTATTGTGTACCAAATTACCCCGAGTAAGGCCCAGAACATCATTTCAGAGTTGTTCCCCCTAGTTAAATCTATGATAGATCCACATACACTTGTATTATCCAGACATGGGTGTATTTTTAGGATACCACTCACTCTATCCTTTACCAAAATTTCAAGACATTTTCCTCTATGTTATCTCACCCTTATACTCATCCTTGGAGACATCCCTAGACATATCCTTAGAAATATTCCTAGGAATATCACTAATGTTTTCTAATCCTAGTTTCCAATTTTTTACTAAAACTTTACTTTGAAACCAAATATAGCGATATAGGATTATCATACATGGATATTTCATCATTTCATATGAATATTTTATACATTACAAAAATACTTTCTTGAGGATATAAATAGGTTAGTGTCTCTAGAAACTTAAAATAAAAATATTCTATCCTGGTTAAAGATACTTATCATCTCCCACAAATATCTCCATCTTAAGTAATTATACCTAAAACATTTCTTCATAACCTGGGGAAAGGAAACATAATAAATGGGTGAGCTCAGATGCTTAGTAAGGTTAAATATAGGAAATGTGTAAGCATGACATGAACAAAGGGTATGGAACTTGAGAATAAAATTTTAAGATCATACCCTTCATATTAGAGATCCTAGTAAAGAAAGTAATTTCATAAGACATAGATCATAAGATAATTAAGATCATTAGTAATGAAAGAATAACATAGGAATAAGACATGGAATTTTAGAAAACACATAAGCATATAATATGATTTCTATAGTTTCCAAGGAATCACTGCCAATACCAACATAGTATTATGGGTTCACTTACCATACCATATTGGTATCAATGGTTCACTCCTATGGAAATCTTAGTAGCATTATCTCACTCCTCATATCATCTTGGTAGTCATGGTTCACTACCATGGCTGTATTAGTATTCAAGGTTTCACTCCCAATACCATCTTAATCTATCTCATGAGATTTAAATATTTACCAAACACATTTGAGGGAGATATAGGTCCCACACATCTAATAATAAAATCATACATATGTGTGACACAAGATCATAAATAATAATATCATAAACCATGAAATGGAATGGGTGTTATAAACATGTAATCATATCATAACCTATGAAAAGACAAATGTTTCATAATACTTTCATCTTAAACATAACTCATGAAAACAAGCGGGTTTCAAAATAATATAAGCCATAAAAGACAAATATATTTCATAAACATATAGCTAATGAAAGAGAAACAAGTTTTATAAATACCAAGAGATTAATCATAACATATTCATTGAAAGAATGTGAAGGAACATTTATACCATTTTTTATTAGGGAAAGAGTAACATCAATAGATGTCATCTTAGATGGTAAATAATTAAGAAATAACTTTCAATAATGTTTCTTGAGGAAAGTATCCTTTCTTCTTTAAAAATTATTTTTAATACATAAAAACATTTGAAAATAATTTTCTTATAAAATACCATTAAAACTAATAAATAATACTAGAAATATTTTTGGAAATATTTTTTCCTTTAGAACTTATAAAATAACCTTCAAAATATTTTTAAAACATATTTCTTTGAAAACACTTTGAAAAATTATAAGGAAATAGTGAAATAGTTTTTAAAACATTTTTACTTGAAAACATATGAAATATTATTGACATTTTTATGAAAACACTTCTTTGAAAATACTATGAAAACATATAAAGAGTCATTAAAAATGTTTTGAAAACCTTTTTACTTTAAAACATATGAAAGAATCTTGAAATTGTTTTAAAAATAATTTCATTGAAAATACATTGAAAACATATAAAGAAATATTTTAAAACCATAAAACATTTTTAAAATATTTTTTAACTTTAAAATTATCTTTAAATATCATTTGAAAACATTTTTGAAAACATGGTTTTGAAATAAAATAATTTCTAACCAAAGAGAGAGATAAAGTTAGATTTTTTCTTAATTTCATTATAATTTTCTTATGTACAAAATATTATTAAAATGGTAAAAATTCATTGATATATCTTTAATAAATATTTGATAAGTAATATCCTGAGTTTTCTTGAGATATGGATCTTATTATTTCATCAAAATAAGCATAATCATTAAGAATCTCAAAAGGTGATGAGATTGTTTCAATAAACTCTTACCACTTGGTTACATGGGATAATACACTTAATGTAATAAAATAAAATTAAATGATGCATAAAATATCATTAATGGAAGGATATTCCAAATATAAAAATATAGCGTGGATCAAATACACCTTGTTAAGAAAACATAGGTTTGTAACAAAACATGTGTCTCAAAGAACAAAATTTAAGACAAAACTACATTACCGATTTTGTAATTTTTGAAACATTAAACCCGATGAAATAAATATCATAGAATTGATATTTAAATACCAATATATCTAGGTATAATATACATATAATACATTCATGGTCAGTAAATATACCACATAAAAGAAATGGGTGGTTAATAATGCATGTATCTCACGAAAATAAAAAGGGAAATGAAATTCCCTTACCTTATGTCTTGAATATATTAGTATCAGAACAAAACTACTCAATAATAAATATAAATTTATCATAAATCTATAATAGAACCATATAATTACTTATAATACTATATATGGTTTTATTATGGATTTATATTAGCCTCTTGTTAACAATTCTATGTTAAGGTTTCACTTCGGGTAATATCTGCTTTGTTTTTCACATATGTTGTAATTCATTATATTTATTGTACATATATTCATATCATGATTTAAATAATGTAAAAAAATATTTAAATATAATTTATATTAATTATATTTTTATTATAATAATCCATATAATATATAAGTTTGAAATGGAATACACCGTTCATGGATACGGTAAGTTGTATGTACGCATGAATGCAATTTATGTTTTATTATCGTGTTGAAAGAAAGAAAGTAAAATAAATTTATGTAAATATATGTACATATACCTAATTATAAAATTAAATTTATTATATCTTATATATCATATATAATCACTAATCCCATCCTTAATACATTCCATGTAGTGTATAATATAATCACATCGCTTTGAGGGGGTAGTAGTCCACACTTCCTCAAACGAAATTATAGTATTAACACATAATGTAAAATTGATATGTGTTATAAAGAGTAATAAATAAGATTAAATAAATTATAAGTATAATATATGATATATGTAAATATATATTCTATAATAATTTCCCCCATAAGATGTGGTAAAAAAAATATGAACAATCATCATTTAGTGAGATGATAATTCGTCGTACACATAAATAGTCATTTCTTTACCCATTGGATAGATTTTTGTGTAAGTGTAGGTAAAATATATAGCATAAAAAAGTCATATTATATTTATTATATTGTTTTTGTTATAAAATAATTTAATAAAGAGAGCGGAGGGTGTGTAAAGAAAATAAAAGAAAAGATCTTTAGAGAAGTTGTCACCTCTTAATCAGGTAACTCCTCTTCGTTTTTTCCAAAAGGATTAGTTGGGTTACTTCCTACCCAAATATAGGATTAAAGGTATAAGTTATGGATGTTCAGAGACTATTTTGGAATAGTATAGACAATCCATTGTTGATTGAGTTGTGTGAATAAGAGGGAGAGGTCATGTCCTTTTATTGGGAAGGAGGAGTGGCACTCTCGTAAATACAAAAAGGTATTCAATAAAGGGAGGTCTACTTAACCTAATTTAGTTAAAAAAATAGAAAACTAATGTAGTGATGTAAATTTATGGTTGAAAAAAATCTACGCCACTCAAAAATATTTTCATTTTAATAATTTGGTTCCTTAACTTCTAGGATTCCCCAATTTTATTATTTTGGTTATTATTAAAGCATCTAGTTTTCTAACCTATGAAATTTAACCATTAATATTAAACTAAAGTGAGACTTATTATATAATATAGATCCAATTAATTATGATTATTATAAAAAAAATAAAAATTATAATTATAATTTGTTTTGAAAATTAATTTCTAAAATAAGTGCATGTGACACACAAAACACAGCTTAAACTCGGACCGTGATAACAATGTTTTTACGATATGTGGGTCAATATGATAATTATAAAAGATAAATTTTTCTACTAATAGACAATATTTCATATTATTTAACCATTAAAATTACTTGAAATAATTTATTATTTTATTAATTTTAAATCATTTATTAAAATATCATTTAATATAAAATAACAATAATATCAATTTTGAGATTCTTTATTTAATTTTTATTTTAAAATCTCTAAATAATATTTTAATTCAAATAAATTATGTTTAATGATGTTGAAAATAATATATTAATCTTAAATAATAATTAAAGAAAATAATTCAATCAATTCACTTCACTTTTAATATTTATAGTATCATTTATTTTGGTTAATTATTAACAAAATAATCACTATGATGGCATTTCTAAATAATTTTAAGTAACTAAATCATCAATAAAAATTATTGATAAATAATTATGATAGAAACTACTCATTTATAATTTAAAAGTATATTTATAACTGAAAATATTATGTTTTGTACATAGCTAAATGTATTATAAATGTTAATGGTAAGGAAAGGTTCTTTTTTGTCTTTTTCATTAAATAACCTTTTATATAGGTCACTTAAATTTAATGATATCCCAATAACCCATTAAATTAGAACCAAGAGGGGATATGGTCTAATTATTATAAACCAATGGGTTTTGGGCAAGTCTAAACATCAATTTGTCTTTAATATTAAGGTTTAGTCCATAATTAAGCTTAATCTTACCTTAATCGTTGTGATAAATTTTAATCACTTTCACTAATATTTTTGGTCATAAATAAATTTGATCTTTATAGACTATGAATATAATAATTATTTCAACCATGTATGTTTTCTTCAAATTCCAATCACAAAAAGTCAGAAAATTAAGAATAATACTAATCTTATAGAAGTCTTGAGAAAGTGGGTTTTTATTATAAAAAAAATCAAAAAGGCAACAAGTTTTTATATATAATTTCAATATAAAAAATGAATTAAATGACATAAATTTTATTATTATATTAATAATTTACCAATTTTTACTTTATAAAAAATGAAAAATAAAATGTAACAATATTTATTATTTAAACGAAATGGTTGTTTTTAACTAAATTACAGTAATTTTAACTATTCACCCAAAAAATGATGTTTCTCATGGAAATCCCAAAAAAATTACCCTAAGATAATTTCAATATTATAAATTCAAAAATTATGTATATTTCATCAAATTAAATTTATATTAGTGTCTAAAATTAATTTTACTATTGTTCACATAATGACATAAAAAGTAGTTTCTTTAAAAAAAATATTATTTTAAAACATATAAATACTCTCCAGAAATTATATATTTCATTATCAATATATTTTATTTATGTGAAAGCATTATAAATAATATATTAATAGTAGTTATAACTATTTATATTACAATATTTTACGTCTATTTTATAATTATCTCATTTAAATAACTATTACAATAAAATGATGTTTCGTAGAAACTCAGTGTTTCGTATAATGCACTCCATGTCAGTGTCACACATAGCACAAGACAAGTTGATTCCATGAGAATGGAATATTTGAATTAATTTTATTAAATACATCAATAAAAACTATTTCATTCTAAGAACAAAAAAAATATTCCACAAAATCTTGGGGTGTTACAAATATAACCAAAATTGTTTTAAAGCTAACTATTTTATAACATAAACCCTTCATCAATATATGATTTTTTAAAATAGGTGCAATAAAAACCCTATTATTAAAACACATGAAGTTATGTTCACTTTATATTATGTATCAAACCCAACTCAAGTACTCCAAATATGGGGGTTAGTTATTATAATGGTAAAAAAATATATAAGAACGTAATATATTATATCCAATAGATTGGTACTATTTTAATATGAGATACATATATAATAAATAACCTTACACTGGAAATTTAATATACATAATATTAAGATATGAATCATTATTATTCCTCCATCACTTATCCATAGATCAAACATGGTAATATTAATGGTTTTTGGGGGAAATAGAGAATAATCTATCATGGTATATGTATACAATACATAATATAGAAGGAATTAATAATAAAATGATTACATATAATTAATAACATAATAATAAAATATACATAGATGATATAATAAGGGAAATAAATAATCACATGAATATTATCAAATTATTTCATAGTATTGGAATTTATAATGTATGATATCATAATAATATCATCACTTCATTATACCATGACATCAGATATAAATATTTAGGCATTAAAAATACCTAAGACTATTTGTTTTATAAAACCTACTCATTAATCAAGATGATATAAAACACTGGGCCAAACTTACCACATAATAAGTCCAATGCAACCATTGTAAAAAAACCCAACCCTAGATTCCTGGAGATGGTGGATTAATTTATTACATTGGAATATAAACATGGAGGAAAGATCCCAAATTATTGAGTTGTTTAGTAGCTTTGGAAAAATAGATACATACATAATTTTAACATCAAAAAATGAAATGAGATACATCATAGAAACTCATTTGTGACACTTTAATTCTTCTAGTTTGTCCTTGCATGTAAATCCTAAAATTCACCTTATCATCCTGGGGAAAATAAACATAAAAAGGGGTGAGATATAATTCTCATTAAGGGTAATAATTAATAGGAAGATAAAAATAAACCATAAGTCAAGGATAATAACTAAAAAACATTATATTAAAACAAAAACTTCAGCAAAATATGGAAGGAATAAAAACTGAATAAATAATAGCATGTAAATAATCACATGAAAATGATACTTACCCATTAATGTTATACTAGTATAATAATCATATGGAATATTAAATACTAATATCATAATTAGGGAATGAATAATTAAGGACATCATAAACATATCGTTAAGTCCTCTACTAAGAAAGTATATATAATAGGGTAAGACGTTATCTCGTACCCAAACTAGTTTGTCTCATGAGACCTGTAGATGCACCAAGGGGCTACAGAGGGCCTCAACCAAAACAAACTAATTCTAGTTAATTTCTCATAACAAAGTGTTGAAACATAATATATATTTACATTCATATTTAAAATAACATATGAAATTTAAATTACATTCCCCAATCAGTAAACATAATCACTAACCATTCAAAGCAATATGGTAAATGTTATCAAGATAGAACATCCACAGTCAAAATAATCATAACCCATTCAATAAAATATGGTATATTATATCATAAAATATTAATCCCAATTAAAACTAATAATCAACAAGGGAATTGAAAGAAATCAAAATAATCTTATAAAATCATTGAGGAATTATTAAGAGAAATTATCTTTTATTTTGAAAAGAAGATTTATTTTGGGAAAAATATTTGTATAAAACCAGAAATTAAATAAGATATTTTTTCCGGAAAAGATAATTTATACTAGAAAAAATATGGTTTTTTTTTAAATATTATATATGGTACTTGAAAATGGTCAAGAAAATGAGAGTTCCCTTTAATGAGGCTTGCGTATCGGGAAATATTGAGAAGGGAACCTAAAAAATATGTATTTATAATAAATGAAAGATGAAAAAATCTAGAAAAATAATTTTTGAATGTATAAAAACAATATAAAATAATTATACCAAAATATTTAATAATTAAATTTTTTTATAGAGGGGGAAATCTTAACACAAATGAAAATGGAGATTCAGGATGAAAACCCTTAACTTATGTATGAATGGGTTATGCACATAACCTTAATATACTAGAATATGAAATTATATTCATTAATTAATTAATTAATAACCTTTTATTCAGTTGTTTTATTTATTATAATTTTATTAAGTCCATTTAATGTCTTTTTGATGAGTTATAAGGTATAATTTTATCACTTGGGAGTGTTCATTTCCTTGGTTTTCATGATCTGTTTTCTTGTATAAGAGTGGGGAAGTTCACATAAAATGGGAATAGATATCAAAAATAAAAGTTATGTGTTATTAGTGAAAATTCATAGTATTTAATGGTTATATAATTCATTTGAATATCTGGGGTGAGTATGAATCATTAGATAAGATTTTTGTGATAATTATTTAGATTATTTTTGGAAGTTTTTTTATCAACACAAACTAGTTTACTTTTTTTAATTAACATCAAGTATATATGATAGTTACATAAAATTACATAGTATATAATACATTTATTATAATTTTATTCAACCATGTAAATGGTTTCATGACCATATTTGGAGGTTTTAATGGAAAATGAAAAATTATCTTTCACGATGTTGATAAATTGACACATCACAAGTGATTTTTTCTTTTATAGAATAAAATATATAAAGAGAGAAAAAAAATTAGATGATTGATATTAAATTAACATGACATAATTATACTATATAAATGAAACTAGATTTATCATGCTTCTTAGACAGTGGGAGGTGAGGAGAAGATAACAAAAGAAATAACTTAAAATGAAATAAAAGAAAAGAAAGAGGATGTTTACCTCTTGAATTATTCCCCTTGAGAACATCATTAAGGCCCTTGTATTTGTCCATATAGTAAGACCAGAAGATCTTGTACATGGGGAAGGGGATTGTTAAGAGACTTGGGAAGAAATTGGACAAATATCAAAGCTCGGAAGGTGTGAGGAGAAGGGGATGTGAGGCCGATATTTATAGTGGAGGAGATAGGTGATTTCTCATTTTTTACATCATTTTATTATTTTAAACAAAACAAGATATAGTGATGATTATTATGACTAAATACAGTAATGATGCATCTGATTTTGAACCAGTGGTGCTTAGATCATCCAGACATTATCCATGAGTCTATAATTCATGTATTTATCATTTGTTGTAAATTATTGTATTTTATTATTCATCAAACATTCAAGTATTTTAGAAAAATCTAAAAAACCACCATAAATATTAATCAATCTATACAGTTGGAAAATGAACACCATTTTATGAAAATAATTTTCTAAATAGGGGAAAAAAATTTTATTTAAAATCATCATTTACTCAAAAAATAAAATTTTTAAAATTAAAACTAATTTTATTACTCTATAAAAATTAACTAGGGTATAATAAAATTATCCAAATATAATAATATGATATAATATAAATTTATGATTTCATTTTATGAAAATAAATATTCATTTAGATAATTTTATTAATTATAAAATTGTAATTAAATATTTATAGCTTACAAAAATACCAACACCTAATTTTCAATTTTTAAAAGAATCACTTAATTATACTATGATATAATTAAATCATACATTTATTTATAAGGTTTATAAATTTTATTTATACATTCAAGGGTAAGGTTGATATTGATTAGCCTGATTTACTTTTCACAAGGTCAAGTTACAATTTCATTGGTATAAGTTCTTTAACTTCTATAAATACCTCTTATTTCACTCATTCCTCATTTACGATGTCTTTATCATGTTCTCTAATTAATTTTATTTAATTTATACTATATGAAATAAACATAATTAGTAAAACATCATTGATAAAATTCTAGGTCATTACATTCTCCTCACCTACAAAAAATTTCGAACTTGAAATTTCAAGAATTTTACATCCTAAAAATATTTGGGTATTTTGTCATAAGTTCATTAAGGTCCCACATCACCACTTAAATTTTATGATTTTTCAGAGTACATTTACCATTTTAGTCATCTTATTCCTCAACACATGTTCTTTAGTGTCCAGAATCTGGATGGGCTCTTCATAGTAAGATAAATCAGGTCCCAAATCTAATACTTCAGAAGTGAGGAAATTTGTTGGGTATGGAATTTACTTTATCAACAATGAGATGTTTAACACATTGTGTACTTTATAAAGGATAGGTAGCATCACCAAATGATAAGAAATATCTCTAACTCTCTCCAAATTTCAAAAGGTCCAATGTTTGTGGGGATGAGTTTCCCTTTCTTTGAAAATCTAATAACACCCTTCCATGGAGATACATTTAAGAAAACAATATCTCCTAGATGAAATTACTAATCCTTCCTTCTATTATTATCATAGATCTTTTTCTTTCTTTGATCTTCTTTGATATGGGTCATAATAGTCATACCTTCACTATTGTTTCCTCCACAACCTCTGGACCTACATGATTTCTTTCCCTAACTTCATCCCAACATGTTGGTGCATGACATATCCTTCCATATACTGCTTCATATTATTCTATTTGAATACTAGAATGGAAACTATTATTGTAGGAAAATCCTACCAAAGGTAAATGTTAATCCCACATACCTTGAAAATCAAGTGATCTTGATCTCAACATGTCTTCTAAAATTTGGATCGTCCTTTATAAATTCAATTTATTTTGAGGGTGTTCAACATCCCTCTTCTTCTCTCTCTTTCTTTTAGATTCATAATCCTTATAGGATTCATTTTCTATCTTGATATAATATGAGACTATATCTTCGTATTAAGATAAATTTTGGCAGAATATTGAAAGTTAGAGTAATGGTTTAAACCCATTAAATAAGCGATCAATCTTACTCCTTGGGTTACATATGTAGTGTGCATCATGACTTGATATCCTTGTGAAGTTATCTTCATAAATTGAAAAATTAAAGTCCTATTTTTTCATCAAACTCATAAACTATCGTTCCATATCAACTCCCTAATCACGATGAAATTATTTTTGTAAGTGTTCTTTAAATTCACTCCATTCCATGTTTTCTATTTCTTCATGCTCCTGTGTGTTTCGAATAAATGACCTCCATTGATCTATATCTCATAACAGATGATGAATTTCCATAACATCAATCTCCAATTCATTACATCCCAAAGTGAGAAATATCTTCTCAAAGAAACGTACCCACTACTATACTAAAACTGGGAATATAGTCCTATTAAATGATGTAGGTTGTTGTCATAGGAATAAATCTAACATTTCTCCACCACGTTGTGGATCAGGATACTCTATATGGGTAATGTTATTATTCATAACCTTATTCATTTATCCCATAATAGTTATAAGTTCACGAGCACCAGTTGTATCTCCAATGGCGACATCATTATATTTTATAGGAGGAAAATACCTACCTGGGATACATGTATTGATATGGTTCTCATTATTTCTACAAGTCACTATTTCTAAATAATAGAATACACTATATTATGTTATGAAAAATAATATATAATCTCAAACTACAAAATTAATTAATATAAATTGAAATTTTATGAATAGATAATCTCATAATCATTGACAATGTTTTTTGGGAGATATATTTACTTTTAAATCCTTCATAGTAGTTTATAAATAAAATCTGACTTATCATAGGAATATCCCCTGAATGTGTCAAACTAGGTGCATAGTAAGGCCCATTTTTGTGTACTTGGTTAGCCCAATTCGGTTCAGGGACACCATGTTGTTGTTGTTACCCCTTGGTACATTTGTGCTATAACCATGGCCACTGGTAGTATATAGACAAGGATGTACTTTTAGGAAGATCACATAATCTCTACCTTAAAAAATTCGAGGACGTTCTTCTATTATTATCCTTAAATTCAATATTAGAGTTATGTTTCCAAATATATGTTTTCTAAATCCAGTTTCCAATATTTATACTAAACTTTTTCTGATACTAACTATAAAAAACCATGACCCTTATTGCCCGGAGGCGGTGCATTAATTCATTACATTTAAATATAAACAAATAAGATACATCCCAAAAGTTCTAACTGTTTTATATATTTTTAAAAGAAGATAAATACATATGTTAAACCCTAAAACATGAAATTATATACATAATATAAACTCATTCGGGACAGTCTTATTCTTCAAGATTATCTTTGCGTGTCATCCATAAAATTCACCATGGCATCCTAAGGAAAATAATCATAATATGGGTGTGATATCTGATGCTCAGTAAGGGTAAGATTTTAGTGGAAGTGAATGATAAACCATAAGGCATGATGAATAACTAAAAATAGTTTCTATTAAAATAAAAACTTGAGCATAATATGGAATGAATAAAAACTGAATAAATAATACCATATAAATAATCACATGAAAATGATACTTACCCATGGATATTATACTAGTCAAATAATAACATGGAATATCTAATATTAATCTCATAATCAGGAAATCAATAATGCAGAACATCATAAACATAACATTAAGACTTAGACAAATACACCATACATAATCAGGTAAGACATTAGATCATACCCAAACTAGTTTGTCTCATGAGACCTATCAATACACCAAGGTGATATAGGAGGTCTCACCTGACACTTACTAAGTCCAATTAATTCCTCATATTAAAGAGGATAAACATAATCAATATATACATTCATATTGAAACTAACATATGAAATGTGAATAACTTTCCCTAATCAGTAAACATAATCAATAACCATCCAGGGTGATATGGTGAATAGTATCAATATAGAACATCTATAGTCAAACTAATCATAAGACATAAAATATAATATGGTATATGATATCATAAAATATCAATACCATTTAAAAATAAGTATAAAAAGGTTGTTGAAATTGATGTAAATACTCTTATAAAATCATCGAGGATTTCTTGAGAGAAGTACTCTTTTATTTTGCAAAGAAGAGTTCTTTTGGAAAAAAGATATTTTTATAAAATCATAAATGAACTAAGAAACTTTTTAAATAAAAAATTATTTATTTTAGTATAATAATTTTTTCTAAAAATTGATTATATATTGTACTTTAAAATGGGTAAGAAAACAAGATGTTCCCTTTAATCGGGCTTGCGTATTGGGAAGGATTGAAAAGGGTACATAATAAAAACATGTATTTATTAAAAATTAAAGTTGAAATGATTTGGAAAAATGAGTTTTAAATGTACAAAAAGAATCTAGAATACTTTTATGAAAATATTTAATAATTACACAAGTTTATAGATGGAGAAATCATAACCCAGATGAAAATGGAAGTTCTGGAAGAAACCCCTTACCTTATGTACGAATGTGTTATAAACATTACCTAAGAGTCTGGTAATATTAAATTAGATTAATTAATAAATTAAATACGCATATTTTAATCATTTATTTAATTTATTATAATTTTATTATGTTAATTTATGGTCTTTTTTATAATTTATAAGATATAATTTTATCACTCATGGGTGTTTGTTTACTTGGTTTTCATGATCAGTTTACTTGTATAAGAGTGTGGAAGTTCATGTAAAATGGGAATATATGTCCCCAATTAAAGTTATGTTTTATTTATTAACATCTACAATTTAAAATTTTTATATAGCTAATTTGGATATTTGGGGTGAGTATGAATCATTAGATAAGATGTTTGTCATAATCGCTTAGATTATTTTTGGCTATTTTTTTATCAACATAGACTAGTTTCATTTATTTAATTAAAATCACATGTATATGATAGTTACACAACGTTATATAGGATTTAATACATATATTATAATTTGTTTAAACCATGATAATTGTTTCATGACAATATTTGGAGGTGTTAATTGAAAATGAAAAAGCATCATTCATGATGTCGTTAAATTGACACATCACGGGAGATGTTTTCAATCATTGAATAAAAGAGAGAGAGAAAGGTGTTCAATGATGGATATTCCATTAACATGACATTATTATATTATATAAATGATACTAGTTTTATCATGCCTCTTGGAAAGTTGGAGGTTAGTAGAATATAATAAAATTAATAACTTGAAAAGAAATAAAAGAAAATAAAGATGAAGTTTACCTCTTGAATTCCTCCCCTTGAGAACCTTCTTAAGGACCTTCGTTTTAGACTTTTAGTGATACTAGTAGGTATTAAACCTGGGGAAGGGTCTTGGGAAGATAATTTTGTAGATATTTTACATGGCTCAAATCATGGAGGGTTTAAGGTGAAGGGGTGTTGAGGGGTTGTATTTATAGTGGAGGAGAGGGGTCGTTTCTCATTATTTTATTCATTATTTTATTATTTTTCTCAAGATAAGAAACAGTGTTGATTATTGTGACTAAATACAGTAATTAGGTCATGTTATTTTGAACCAGTGGTGCTTACATCATCTAAACATCATCCATGCCTCTATAATTCAGGTATGTATCATTTATCATAAATTATCATATTTTACTATTAAAAAAAATTCAAGTATTTTAGAAAATTCTCAAAAATTCACCATAATAATTTTTTGACCTGTATAATTAAAAAATTAACTCTATTTTATGAAAATAATTTTCTAAATATGAGAAATTAAATTTCAAATTAAAGTCATCATTTACTAAAAAAATACTATTTTTAAAATTAAAATTTATTTTATAACACTCTTAAAAATTAACTAAGGTCTCATAAAATTATCTTAAAATAATAATAATATAAAATATTAATATTTGTATAAATTTTATGAAACTGAATAGTCTTTTCATTAATTTTATTAATTATAAAATATTATATAAATATTTATGGCTTACAAAAATACAAACACCTAATTATTATTTTTTAAAATACTCATATTTTTATACTATAATATAATTATATCATAATTTCATTTATATGGTGCCTAATTTGTTTTTATACTTTCATGGGTTTGGTTACTATTCATTGGGTTTATTTACTATTCGTAAGGGTGATATTACTATTCCTTAGGCCAAGTTACTATTTCATTCTTGAAAACATAATTAATTGTTGGTAATTTCATTCATTCTTCATTTAGGATGTTTGTATCATGTTCTATAAGTGATTTTTTTTATTTATACTATATGAAATAAAAATAATAAGGAAAATCTAATTAATAGAACTATGGGTCGTTAAATCCATCATATGAAAGGAATGGAAATTCAATACAATACATAATATCTCGTAAGGGAACACATATATAAATAGGAGTAAGTTTTCAATAATTATATATATAGAAAGAGTGAGTATATTTATTGGAAATATTTTTGTAGTCAGTGAAATAATATAGATATCTAGTTGAATATCCATTAATAAATAAATAAACTATAGGGTATTCATAATTTTGCGTAATGTATGCTTATAAAAGATGATGGGAAAAATCTATCAAGGAATTGTGTCAATGATTTTGGGGTGATTGTGTTTGTTTATAAAGCTAGATGTCTGTGAATAAGTATTGTTGGTGTTGTTGAAGCAAATATTTAAGGTGGCAAAGTTTCCTGGTTTTTTACTATTTCTTGGATTCAAAATCAGTTATTTGTTTTATAGAAAAGAATATTTATCCGTAAGGGAGTTCGAAGAACACATTTCACGAACCATAAAGGAGGTTTGTAGAATTTATAAGGGATATTGGTAATGGAATATTTTCACATATTATCACTATAAAGATCGTGAATCGTGTAATGCAGACCACGTAGAAAAATCGGTTCATGGGAGATTTCTAGTTCGCAGGAGGCTAAATTTTTATGGGAGGATAATCATTTTTAGTTAAGAAAATGTGATTTAAGGATTTAAAAATGGTTGTTTCATTTTTGTAAGACATAAACCACCATAAACAATTAAGGTTCTATGCAGAACGCAAATTACAGTTTGCAGTGAAGGCTATACCACATCAAAGTTTTGGGTTATTCATATTAGCGGGGGTTTCATATCTTTTTTCCTATATAAGGACTCAAAATCAGGTAATTACGAAGTGATAATTTTTTTAGAAAGGATCATCTCTCTAGTGAGAATTCAGAGAAGTCTAAAGTAGTTAGAGAGGAAGAGTAACACAAAGGAGAAGAGTTTTGTAAGGGGAAAAATTCAATTAAAGATAAATTCCATGAAGACAGTTCGTGGAAGGGGATATTATTGTTCAATATCCCACAAAGAAAAAATATCTATGAAGCATTAGTGGTTTACGGAGGAATTATCCATCCACAAAGTAGAGGTGGTCTACTAAGGAAATTTTTTCATGAAGTACTCAGACTACATGGTTCAAGGTATTTTATGAAGGATATAGGATTATTTTTAGTGGGTATAAGGAATTTCATGAAGGGGATAAAAATTCTTGAAAGAAATTTCTACAAACTAATAGTACGTAGAAAATTGGCACTTTAACAAAGAATCTACCTACAATTTATGATGAATTAATTTTTTATAATGAAGTGACATACATGTCTATAAAATAAAAATAGATATTTTATAGAGTAATCATAAAAGGAAGATGAGGAAACAAATCCTTTCCACCAATAGTTATCCATTGAAAGAGAGTTAGAGGGTGAACCTTGGTAAGGCAATGATCTGACCCTAAACATTTTAAAGGTAGTGATCCTATGAATAGAAGTGATCTAGACCGAACCATTTATTTATATGTGAGCCTTAGTAGATTTTTTAGATCATCACATCATCCTGGTATGATCCTTGGGCATAGTCCAATAACGGTGGACCAAGTAAATTTTTTTTGTCTCGTGCATCATTTCAATTATGTTCATACATTTCTATGGAAAAGTTATATAAGAGTTTTTTGTTTAATGATGAAACAATATCATAAATGGAATTTGTTTTAATCTATCATACCCTGATTCACCGCCCCCCTCTCACTCAGTGTATTTAACCTAATTAGGATAATAAAAGGGATGAAAATGAAGAATTTGGGTACTTTTACTCTATTTGGATATATTTAAGGATTAATAAATGACTAAAATAGTTTATAATAGATAGAGACCAAAGTAATGATAGTAAAATAACATATGAAATGTTAATAGTATGTGAAATACTATTTGATATCCATTAGGGCTAAAAAATTTCATTAATTAGAAGCATTGAGGTCGGAATGCTTTGATTCCAAAGATGTGTCTATTCTAAAATTTATTTTGATCCATTATGGCCATGGAAGAGGCTCCACTAAGTATATAATTGTCTTTTTCCCTTTAATGAAATTCCCCTAAAAAATAATCCGTTGATAATTAAACAAATACATGGTAAACATATGAATTTGGATAATAGAAATGAAAATATTTTTTATTATAACAACATAAGATAACTGTATAATGATAAGGAAGAGTAATTCATAATTAATTTCATAATATTGGATGTTTACTAGAATTGTGTGATGATATTTTGTATGATAATATATAGAATTAAAAAGGATTATAAAAAGGGAAATGAATAGAACATATTAAGAGCCCCTAACTTTTTATATGTCTTTATAGATCTTGAGAGAGAACCCTGTTAATCCATAATAATTCCATGTAAATACTCATTAGAGGGTAATTAAGGGTAAAACCATGCTCTATGATTTTAGAGTGAATAGGGATGTTTGGATGGGTGATAATTTATATCAAATAAGTGAGAATTTTTTATCAATTTTGGGATCTTGTCATTGGAAATATAGGTTGGGTAAATTTTCATACCATAGTCTATAAAATGGTTTTAAACTCTGGTATTTGGCATTAATAACATGGTTATTTAAATTTATTCATTTGATAAATGAAATTTTTGTAACATTTCATTATCCATGGAAATGCTATTTTTCATAATTAATTTTTTATAAAACATTATATTTAATTTTATACATTATAAAGTCCATTAAGGTCTTGGATATTGATTTTAATACAAGGAAATATATTATAATTATATATTAAGATATTGTTGTTTTTTAAAAAAATATATTAATTATTATATTAATTATATATCAAAATAAAGTTATGACAACAATCATATATGTATATTTTATTTTAGTGTTTATAGGTGTTAGGAGACCCTTCCTAAAAGGGAAATTGATGCACCTATCTTAGGGAGGTACAAAAGAAAATTAATTTCCCTAATGTAGCATAGAGCCCGACCAGGGTCATCTAACTTGAGGTTCTTCATATTCAATCAATCACTTATTCATAATGTAACGTCACAAGGTATTTTAAAAATAAATGGAAATACATGAAACACTGTTTTATGTAGATATTTATAACTAGCCTTTAAAAATAATTTTTCCACTTTTATGTTTTTAATTTCGAAAAATGGTCATCTACAATTGTCTCGAGTAAGTTATTTGGAGTCTAATAGAACCAACTTGATTTTTGGTGAATAGTAACATACCCTTATGAATAGTAATATGAATATTAATCTGAACCTAATGAATAGTAAATAGTATTAATATTTTATTTTCTTAATTATTTAAGATAATGACAACTTGGTTAATTTTTCAATGTGATATAAAAGCAGTTAGAGTTTTAAAATTGCTAATTTTTGAATTAAGTATGCTTTTAATTAAAAATTAAATTAATTATATTCAGAAAATAATTTTCAAAAAAATGCAATTCATTTTTTAATTCTACACATCAAAAAATGGTCAGAGTTATTTTTTTGGAAGTTTTTGAAATTCTTAAATTTTTGATGAATAGTGAAAATATGGTAAAATAGTGTATATTCAACTTTTTAGTAAAATACACTATTTATGAACTCATAAGTGATTTTAGGCCACTTTTTAAGAACTCACATTCCATTATTACTATTTGGGATCACATGAATGATGATTATTCATATTATTGAGCAAAAATATTATAATAGTGATTAAAATAATGAAAAATACCCCCTCTCTTCCACTATAAATATCACCCTCATTCCCCTCTTCCTCCCACACCTCTAAAGCCTTGATACATACCTAATTTCTTCCCAATACTCCTTATAAGTCTCTTCCCCATGTCTTAGAGCTGCTAGACTCACAAAAATTCCAAAACCAAAGGCCTTAAGAGGGATCTCAATGAAAAGAGATCAAGAGGTAAACATCCTCTCTTTTTTTATTTCTTTCATTTCATTATTTGTTATTATTATTTATTCCATTTGGATTATTTTGGTATATTTCATTCCATGTATCCATTAATACCCATATTATTTAATAATAATGAGATACCCCTTTTCTCTCATCAAATTATTTTATAAAAATTTAAACGATGTCATTAGGATACCAAATTTTCGTAAGGAATTTCTCAAATTTTCTTTTATTTTGAGGTCCCTTTATTTTATTCTTCTTTTCTCACCTTCTCTTATACAATAGGAATGAAATATATATAATATGGTATATTTTTTATGTTCTTGTTTTTAAGGAAAATTAATCATCAATATTCTTCTCCTCTCCCACTTATTCAAATAATTAAAAACATTGTCCATGATGTGTCGAATTACCGACATCGTGGATGATGTGATTTCAATTTTCTTTAATTCCTTCAAGTCTGGTCAGGAAACCATTTTTATGGTTGAAACAAGTTATAATATATGTATTATTTTTCATCCATGGTTCAATAATTCTTCTGTACATATTTTTTTAATTTATAAAACAAAATGAGTTCGTCATTATCGAAGAACCACTAAAATGATCTACACAAACATCATTAATGTTTTAACTTATGAATCATCCTCATGTCATAATTAAAATTGGTAAATGGTATAATTTATGGTATTGGAAATAGTTAAATACCATTCCATTCCAATTATGTAGTTTTACTTTTAATCAACAAGAACATCCATCATGAACCAATCATGTAAATCATGTAAAGAACGATCCCAAAACAATTCAAGGAACAAAATACTAACAATTAAATGGTGAAATGAGGATATGAAATGATCATATAAGATGTTATAAACATTAAAATGTTTTGATAAAATAATAATAACACTATTTTAATAATTATACAGGATGTTTAAACTTGTTTTAAGTAATACAAACTTGAGGTAAGGTAATTCATAACCAGATTTTCATACTTTGGGTTAACCTACTACTTCATTATTTATATGGTATTAAAATTTTATGTGTGGTGGTTTTTTTTATATTATTTTTAATTATGTGTATTTATAGATTATATACATATTCCATCCACTCAATTAAGTCTAAATTGAATTTCTTGATAGTTGTAATGAGCTTTTATTTTGAAATCCTATTTTAAAATTTTATTTTATGAAATTCCAAAGCAATCTTTTTATGTAATTATTAATGTTGTATGATTATGTTCTAGTTATTGGTAATTGTTTATTATTAATTTTGGGACCTATATCTCCCTCAAATGCATTGGTTATGTGTAATTTGGAGGTCAGATATATGGTTACTCTAACTGTAATTGCAATGGTTACACAAATTGTAAGGTATCCATGATGGTTACAATTTATAAGGTTGCTGAGAGGGTTTAAAGATTATGTAAGTAATTACCCCACAATAACATTATGGTTCTACTTATGTTATTATTTATAGTTAAAATATTGTGGAAATATCATGTTTTCGAAATTATGTATATATATACAGGTGATAAGTATGTCTTTTGAAAATGATTTCATATGTTACAAGTATTCATGGATTAATGTGTTCTTTCCATCTTTCTATATCCCTTACTAAGATTTTGTGCTCATCCCATGTTTTTAAATTATTTTAATAGGTTATAAGTATATGTAAGACATATAAGGAATCCAAGTTAAATTTTTTAAGATTAGTCAAATAAATCATGTTTTATGTGAAAAGTTTTATATTTTTTCAGAAAGAAATACTATGTTTATGGTATCTACTCTGTAATAATGTGTAATTTTATGAATGTTTAAGGACCCAATTACCTAATTCTCTAAACATTAAAATATCTTCAATGTGAAAGGAAGTGATTTATTTATTAAATGAAAGATTATGTAATGTAATAATTCCAAGTCCTTATACATAATCTTCTTATTCTACTATTTTTTTGTTTTTATTATTTTACAAAAACTATGAAATATGAGTTTTTGGTTTTTTGAATAAATAAGGAAATGAAAAACTAAAACATAAAATAAAATGAAAATGAGGACCAAATTTAGGTTAGGGAGAAATTTCTTGGTCATTAGGGTTCGATAACGCGAGTTCCTTTATTATTTATTATCACTGATTAATATTCAATTTGAAAATCCATCCCATTGTATATGGATTTATATTCTCTACCTTGAGAAAAAAATTAGAATTCCTAGGAAACCACTTTGGCATAACAAATTTCACCGCCTCTTAGTAGAAAATGGTAATTAATTCGAGATTTATGTCATAGTGGACAAGCTTCACACTCATGAACTTCCCTCTTATTCACAAAAAAATAAATTAAAAGATTTAAATAAATAAAGAAAAATAATTTTTCGAACATCATGAAAACTCACCCAAGGATAAAACATAGGCCGATCACTTATCATCACAATAATAAGAGATCATGGTGAAATATGGGGATAGATAAATAAATTTACTAGAAGAATAATGTAACAATAAAGGTAAAAACAATTACTAAAATATGGAATGACATTAAAATGAGAAATAAATAGTATAAAATCAGAAAGGAATAACCCTAATAGTGAAGTGATGAAACCTTGAATTTTTTTTATTCAATCCACCCATGCCCAATATTTATAGGCTTCAATTCACCCATAAAAACTATTAATATCATCATAAATGGGTCATAATAGCCCTCGTTCTATAATGTATTCATACTGGTTATGAGCATTTAATACATAAAAGGGGGTCATTTATAGTACTATGTGACACTTATATACTATAAAAAGGTGTTTTACAACATAAAATGGTTGAGGAAACACCTGAAAAGGGTTTAAAAACATGAAATTATGGATTAACAATTTTTAGGGGGTGTCATGGCATCACACAAATATGTCACATCATGACCAAATGTGTTCATGCTTCAGAATTCTCTTTTTCATCCCATATTGCCTCAACCTCAGTTCTAAGAATTATTTTAGATCATAAATGACTAATTTATTCTATAAATCATAAATTTCTTGTAGTTTACTCTTAGTTCAAACTTTTTTTTTGAACTATGATCTACAGGACCACTCATTGGCCTACCGTACATAATAGGATGTCTTTTCCATAATGAATTCCACACTTTTAAGATTTTTTGGACCATTTACTATATCCTTCCATAAAAAATTAAAAAAAATAACTAATTTATATAAATAATGTATTTAATACCAAAAAATAAAAAAGCATAAAATGGTTCTTTCAATTCACCCACACTTGAAAAAATTATTATCATTAAGCATGTAACCTCAACAACCTCATAGAGGAACTTCAGTCTTCCAATAATTTAATTTCAAAAGTAACAAAACCAAATGTTTATCAATTTAAAATAAATGTTCAAATTTCACAAAAAATAATCCCACTAACTACACACTTTTAAGAGAAACAAATTCAATCTTTCGTTTTACTTTTCCTATTTCGAAATAATTATACCCTCCTTCTTTCAACATTTATTTCTTAATCATAATTATTTTTCATGACACTTTGAATTTCCTCACATTGAATTATTTTTAATTATATATAAATTTAATAAATAAAATGGAGTTGTTATCATTCCTCATGTATATACCAATTACCATAGGCTTGCAAGGAATCTATAATCTACAACACATCGAGATAGAAATCAAAGTTGATCGTGAGGGCTTTGTATTAAGGTTCAAATGTCTCTCAAGATTAAGGTAGGTGATAAATGAATAAAATAAATCTCAAATAAGATGTTTGAATCTTAAGAATAATTCATTATATCAAAATATAATCCTAATGAAATACTCTTGAAACAATGTCATCACCCAACCCCTAGTGCTCAATGTTGGCACCTGATAAAATCAGTATAATGAATAAATCTCCCTCTCTTGATTTTTTATTGTCTCTTTTTTCTCTTTTGAAATTTTTTCTTAATTCAATCCTCACATCCACAACCTAACCACATTTAATCAAAATATCATCAGTCTAGAAATGGTGGTTTTGGATCCATCTAAGACACAACCCATTTTTTTATTTTCCTCTCTTTTATTATTATTATTTTTATTAAGGGAGGTTAATAATAATAAATTACAAAGAATTATCACATGTGCTCTCCGCAAAATCACTTGAGACCCCCCTCAGAAAATTCCCCTTAAAGAAAAACATCCCCATTTTAAATATACAACCTATCCTCTAAATAGTATTTTGAAATCATGCAACACACTATGAGTATGGGTAGGAATATATATTATAGGCTTGAAACATTCCTCCTTTACTATCAATTTCATTCATGGTTTCTATATATAAACAAGTATTTATATTAAGGTGGGTCCAAGTATAAAAGGGAAAAAATTACCCCAATCACTACGGGAAAAACTTATTTTTGAGATGGGTTATGTAACCCCCCGACCCCAGTTACCCATAGTCGGTGTATTATCACATAACATTAGCATGATAACAAGGGATAAAATCTCTAAAGACCGATCAGTTTAGTAGCCTTGGAAGTACAAGATACATTTATAAGTTTTACATTACATCATGAAATAAAAACGTAAACAACATTTTGTCCCCTTTTAAACACACTTATATCCTTAGCCTATCCTTATAGGTCAAACATGAAATACTTCTTCACATATTGGGAAAAATAAAACATAGAAAGGGGTGAGATTAGATGCTCAGTAATGATAACAATATAGCAAAAACATTCATAAATAAGAATAAACATTTAAGGAAATGTATAACACTAAAAAAGCCTTTTAAACATAAACTTTATCATAATATGGGAAATATAAAATCAAATAATTCCATTTACTTATTCACATGGATATTCTACTAGTCGAATAATAACATGCAATATAAATAGCAACTTTCATAATGATGGAATGAATAATGTCAAACTTCATAACCACAAATTCAAGGCCTTGTGCTAAGACTAAAAATAAAATTTTTTCATGGAATTGTGCCAGGGCACCAGTTTGCCTTATGAGAACTACTGATTCATCTAGTATCTCTATCAGGCTCCACCTGTCACTTACTAATTCCTATGAATTCCTCATATAAAAAGGTTTAAACATAACAAACAAATTTGTATTAAGACTAGCATAAAAATTGTCAATAATTTATCTATAAACCATGAATGGTATAAGGATAACACATCCATATTCAAACATATCACAAAACCTTCAATAAAATATGGAAGATTTGTATCATAATAAATAAACTTCAAACAAACTTAAAATCCATCATAGGATATTGACATAGATGAAATCAAAACCTTTTTAGAGAATATCTCTTTATATTTTGAAATCATTTAAAGTCATAGAATTATACAAAAAACGTTTATTTTGAAAATATTCTTATAAGCTAGTAAGGTAAGATTTGATAATGTTATAACTGCGGAAAATATCCACACTCACCGTATAAGTTAAAAAAACATTCTTACCTTAATTTCATCAAAAGGGTCATAAAGTACCTTGTTTGAAAAAGGACTGAAATATTACTTTAAAAACATATAAGGTCAAATAAAGGTATAAATTACTTTAACCCAATGTATATTAACTATTAAATTTTTTTTGAAATACATTTTTTAAGAAAAAATGGATGTGGATGAAAAAGAGATCCCAGTAGGTACTTACATAAAAACAAGCTCAGATAATAAAGAGATTGTGAAATTAACCCTTACCGTGTACTTTTCCTTGTTTGAGGGTATGTAAAAAATCCTGTATAATAGTTAAATCACCATTATTAAATTATACGAGAACCATATAAGTACATATGATATCATATATGATCTCATAAAATTACTTTGTTAATAATATTTTAGTATTATTGTCATTTCAGGTGTTAACTAATTTGTTTTCTATTATATGTTTTCTTATGTAAGCTGTGTTTGTTATGAATATGATGTATTTGATTCATATATAGAATGATATTAATGTCTAAAAAATTATTTTTAATCATCAAATAAAAATTACTCTTGAATGATTAAGATGGGGAATGAATCTCATCGCATTCGTAGAGATGGTAATCCGTACGTACGCACGAGTGACAATATCATTCAATTGAAAGTGAATTATATATAATTGAATGATATATCATATATACAGAATAATTAAAATGTTATATTTATTATTTACATAAATTATACATTATTATTATACCCATCCAAATAATAAAGTGTTTGAATAACAAACTACACCACGACGTGGAGATGGTAAACCATACGTACTCACCAATGGTGACTTTGTCATTCATATGATGGATAGAATAATGAATATGGTTGTAACATTTTTATAATAAAATCACAGTATATAGAAGATACTATAGTTATTATTTTATAATGGAAACAACAATGAAAGAGGAAGTGATAGAAGAAAAGAACTTGAAAGAGGTGATGAAATATTTACCTATTTTTCAGATTCTTCCTTGTGATTTGATCGAAAGGGCTCCATAGGATGAATTTATGACCAAAGGAAGGCCTATATGATATATATATGATATTTGGTATGATATTTGTGTAGGTTTTCGCCAGTCCAAAAGGATTTGGAGGTGTGAAATTAAGATAAGGAGAAGTTCCCTTTTATAAGAGAGGTGAGGGTCACTTTAGGAAAACCTTGAAATATTATTTTATAATAAAATCATTTTCGATTTATAATGGCTCAAAAATGATTTATTTAGAGTATAGGGTGGGTATGGGTCTAAAAAATCTCAAACAGTAGGATTTAGATAGGTTTATGTCACCATATTACCCTTATCTTTTAGGTTTAACTCTTAGTTAAATAGTTTTTCATTTACAATGTCTCTTTGTATTTTTAAATTATATACTTAAAAAAATAATATAAAATTCAAAAGTTATGGTATCATTTTTACCCTTAATTACGATATCATTTTTACCCTTAATTAGTACATGTTTTATGGTAATTATGATATCATTTTTACCCTTAATTACCCTATTTACTTTTAACCGAGGTAAATAAAAGTCAAAAGTTACTATTCACCAAAAATTATTTTCATCTTATTGAACCAAATTTTACTTTCTGATATTAACTGTGGCTCTCGGATTTTTGAAATTCAACTCACAGAAGTGGTAAAATTAAGTTTTATGTAAATTTGCAAATGCTCCTCGGAGGTGGGTAAAAGATGGTAAAAAGTTCAATAAAATTTTTATATTTCTAAACATATTATAAAATGACTCCAATGAATTACATTGAACTTATATAGATATTAAATATATATTTTGAGATAAAATAAATTTAAATAATATAAATAATTATTTAAATAAAAAGTTGGTTTTAGCCAATAACGCGGTGTTTTTCACTATTCATAAAAAATTGAAAGTTTTCAAAAAAATACCCAAAATTTACCCTAAGCTAATTTCAATATTCCAAATCAAAAAAAGAAGACCATTTTGAAAGATAAAATTTATAGAATTTCAAAAAAGTAGGTATTACTATTCATACCAGCTAGTTTGATTGGTTGTGGTGTGTTAGAATCTTGAAGTAGCATACAATGCAAGCCATTGCATTATTCAAAGGGAAACGTACCATGGAAGACTAGGGTGATACATTATCCCCTACTTAAAATAATTTCATCCTCTAAATTGCTATAATATTACTGCATAAAAATATTCGGGTGGTTCTTCATCATAATTTCCTTGGGTTCCCACGTTACCTCTTTCATCTTATGGTTTCTCCATAGAACTTTTACCCGACGAGTTGTCTGGTTTCTCAGAACTTGTTCTCTAGTATCAAGAATTTTGATAGGCTCTTCACAATAAGATAAATCATGTTCCAGTTCAATTTCCTCATATGTGAGTAAATGTGTAGGGTCAGGCATGTATTTTCTCAACAGTGATACATGGGATACATCGTGAACTTTGAAGAGACATGGTGTCATTTCCAAACGGTAAGCTACATCCCCAATTTGTTCTAGAATTTTGAAGGGTCTGATATACCTGGGACTCAATTTACCATTCTTACCAAAACGTATAACACCCTTCCATAAAGATACCTTCAATATAACATGGTCTCCTTCTTGAAATTCCAAATCCTTCCTTCGGTTATCGGCATAGCTATTTTCCCTACTTTGGGCTTCTTTGATGTCAGTTTGGATAACCTTCACCTTTTTCATCGTTTCCTCAACAAGTTATAGGACTACGAGTTTTCTTTCACCAACATCATCCCAATAAGTTGGTTTGTGACATCTTTTTTCAAATAACTCTTTTCATGGTGCCATCTGAATACTTGAATGGAATCTATTGTTATATGAAAATTCTACTAGAGGTAAATATTGATCCCACATACCTTGAAAGTAAAGTGAGTAAGATCTCAACATGTCTTCTAAGGTTTGAATAGTTCATTCGGATTTTCCATCGGTTTGGGGGTGGTAGGTAGTGCTCAAATGAAGTTCAGTATCCAGGTCCTTCTAAAGACTTTTCCAGAATCATGATGTAAAATGGGGATCACGATCAGAAACAATCGATAGAGGTACTCCATGAAGTCTTACAACTTCATTAATATATAGTCTTGCCATACGCTCAGGTGGTAATTCTTCTCTTATAGAAATAAAATGTACAGACTTGGTAAGACGGTCAAATAATAACCCATATTACATCATTCATTCTAGGAGTCATTGTTAGCCCCATGACAAAGTCCATTGTAATATTATCCCATTTCTACTAAAGTATGGGAAGAGGTTGTAGGACTCCTCCAGCCTGTTGCCATCCACCTTTCACTTGTTGACAAACCATACTTCTTGACACAAAATCAGAAATCTCCCTCTTCATATTGTCCCACCAAAAATGTTCCTTCAAATCTCTATAAATCTTAGTGATCCCATGGTGTATATTGAAATTATAACTATGAGAATCATCCGGCAATTCACTTTTTAGATTAGGTATATCGGGAACACAAAGTCTCTTACCAAATTTCATAATTCCATCTTCATATACGAAGTCACACATTATCCCATCATTCACAGCATTAATATTCTTTTGAAACTCCCCATTATCAGTCTAATAACTCTTTATTATTTCTATAAAAGATGGTTTGGAAACCATTTGAAAAATTATTGATTTTTCACCTTCCATGGTTATTCCCATAACCATATTTACTAGATCCATGATAATAGGATCCCTTTCAATTCTCATCTTGTTCAAAACTACATGATCCTTTCTACTCAAAGCATATGACACTTTATTTTCCTTCTTTGAGTGGTAGTGTATAGTGTAATCATAGTCCTTTGAGTAGTTCAAGTCATCAACTTTGCTTCATGTTGAGTTCTTTTTGTGAAAAAATATACTTTAAACTCTTTTGTTCAGTATAAATCTCATATTTTTCACCATAGATATAGTGTCTCTATATTTTCAGAGAAAATATTATAGCTGCAAACTCAAGATCATGAGTGGGATAGTTTTGTTCATGAATTTTTACCTATCGTGATGCATAGTCAATAACTCTATCATTCTGCATAAGGAAACAAACAAGTCCTTTATTTGAAGCATAACTATAAATGACAAACCCATCATTCACTGATAGTAGAGTCAATATAAGAACATTAACTAATATTCTCTTTAGTTCTTCAAAACATTCTTCACAATATTTTTTCCAAACAAATTTAACCCCTTTACGTCTGAGCTTTGTTAATGGGTTAGCCAACCAGGAAAAATTCTGGATGAAACATTGATAATAACCTGCTGGACATTCTTCGATTGCCTTGGTCTTTGAAGGATCAAGAAAGATTTCATCCTTAGAGAAAATATGGACAAGAAAAGAAATCTCCATAAGCCATAATTCACACTTTATAAATTTCCCATATAATTAATTTCTTCTAAGAGTCCTTAGGATAACGTGCAAGTGATTTTCATGATCTTCATAGATTTTTTAGTACACCAAAATATCATCAATAAATACCACTACAAATTCATCAAGATATTCCTTTTAAATTCTTTTAATTTTATCCATGAAGACAGAGGGTGAATTAATCAATCCAAAAGGCATCACTGTAAACTTGTAATGCCCATACATGGTTTGAAATTCTGTTTTTGGAATGTATTCCTTTTTCACACACAACTGATGATATCCAGATCGAAGGTTAATCATTAAAAAATATTGAGCTCTATGAAGTTTGTCGAATAAATCATCAATGTGAGGTAGAAGATACTTGTTCTATAATGTTATAGAATTGATCCCTCTAGTCAATGGACAACCGCATTGATCCATCTTTCTTCTTAACAAAAAGAACATGGGCTCCCCATGGGGAAACACTAGGGCGAATAAATCCCTTATTAATCAATTCCTATTATTTTTTCTTTAGTTCTACTAATTTCACAGTGTCCATTCTATAACGGGTCTTTGATATGGGCCTTGAACCATAAATTAAATCAATGGAAAACTCAATTTCTCATTCTGGAGGATGTCCAGGTAAGTCCTCTGGAAACAAATCAACATATTCTTTCACAATAGGTACATCATCTATTTGAACATTCCTTTCCTCACTCATAGTAATTTTATTCTCTTCCTCCTCAATAATTGAATTTAGTAGAGCTACTGGGGGTGGATCTAGGTAAGAATTAGGTGGTGACATTTCTTCTCTAGTGATAAGGTACTTCTTATCCTCATCGAGAATTGTTTCCTCCTTCTTCTTTTAATAAATTTTCACATCATCATCCAAAATACAATCCATTCTAATGATTATATCAAAATAAATCTTGGGTATGAAGATGAGATCAGAAAATAAAGAACATTTATATTCCCTAATGGGAATTGATTCACAAAACTTTGTTGTCATGATACTTCCCTTAGGAGTTTTGAATGACAACTCCCATGTTAAATCAAATTGGAAATATCTAATTTTCTTAGAAAACTGGGAATATATGAGACAATGTGATGATATAGAGTCAAATAAACCATTGGATAAACTTTAGGAAACGATTAAATTACTTTCCACCATGTCTTTTGGAGCTTCAACCTCAACAGTAGTGATCCCATAAGCTTGGACTTTCTCCAATGGATTTTTCTGAGATAAGTTCCCTTGATGCTTAGGACATTCATTTTCATAATTCCCATTTTCTCTACAATTGAATCATTCAAAGTTGAGAGCCTCTTTCTTCCCCTTGCAATCACCATCTTGGTGGCCTTTTCACCACAATTATAAAAAACTCACATTCCCTTTAGGCAAGTACTAGGGTGTTTTTTCCCATAGTTTCCACAAGATGGATATTAACCTTTTCCCTTCTTCCCCTTATTTCCATTTCCAGAGTGTTCAGTAGGTCTCTTCTTCTACTGATTTTCTTTAAAGTCGTAATAGTTATAGAATTTCTTTTTTAACTTAATAGCACATGAGACAATATCTTTGTATGATAAGAAGTATTGTGAGACTAATTCTCGCCAGAGAAATGGTTTTAACCCATCAAAGAATCGATCAAACTTACTTCTTGAGTTACATATATAATATGTAGCATGCCTTGCTAACCTTGTAAAGTTATCCTCATACTTTGCGACATTCTCATCCTCATTTTTCCTCAAACTCATAAATTGTTTTTCCATATCCGCTCGATGGTCACGAGGAAAGTATTTTTCTAATAAAATCTATTTAAACTCCCTCCATTCTATGTTCAATACTTATTCATATTGATTTGTGTTTTGGATTAATGACCACCATTGATTTGCATCTCCCAAAAGGTGATAAACTTCCATGAAAACCTTTTCCCTTTCGCTACTCCCCAAAGCATGAAATATTTTCTATAAGGAATTTATCCATTGCTCATCTACTAATGTATTTATACTCCGATTGAATGTTTGTGGTTTTTTTCTCAAGAAGTGGTCTATCATTAATCCTCCGCGTTGTAGATCAGGGTGCTCCATACAGGTAAGGTTTTTATTCATAACCTGAGTGAGTTTTCCCAGTATGGTGATAAGCTGATCAGCACCAGTTTCATCACCAGCTCAATTATAATTATCTTGATTAGTAGGGAAATACCTACATGGATTAAATGTGTTGATATAGTTTCCATTCCTTCCATTAGGCGCCATTTCTAAACAATGACATACACTATATTAGTTTATGAATTGGAATACATAATTCCAAACTTGTAAAACACTTAATATAAATTGAAAAGTTTATAGATATAATCCATAATCATAAAAAAATTATTTGAGGAATTATATACTCATAAACCCTTCATAATGTTTTATAAATAAAGTTAGAATTATATTAAGCATATCCCCTGTGAGTGTCATAACCAAAAGTGCATCAAGGCTCGTTGTTATGCACCAGTTCTCATTTGAGTCTATCTGAAAGCGTTGTTTTTAGGTTTTACCCCTAGGTACATATGTGCCAAAGCCGCTTCTACCTACTTGTATCTAGATAGGTATTTATTGCTTGTAAAACTCACAAAACCCAAAAAATACAAAAATTCTAGGATGTTATTCTATACTAATCCTAAAAGTCTATCTTAGGGTAATGTTCTCTAATTAGAGTTTTTCTAAATCTAGTTTCCAAGGTTTGTACTAATCTTCCTCTGATACGAACTATAATTCCATGAACTGAGTTACCTAGAGTCGGTGCATTATTACATAACACTGGCATGATCACCAAGCATCAAATCCTGAAAGACCAATTAGTTTAGTATCCTTAGAATTACTAGATACATTCATAAGTTTTATATTATATCCTAAAATAAAAAACATCAAAAACATTTTTTACCTTTTTTAACACACTTATATCCTTAGCTTATCCCTATACGTCAACCATAAAATACTTCTTCACATCGTGGGAAAAATAAAACCTAGAAAGGGCTGAGCTCAGATGCTCAGTAAAGATAACAATATAGCAGAAACTTTCATAAATAAGCATAAACATTTAAGGCAATGTATAACACTAAAACAAAAGCCTTTTAAATTTAAACTTTAGCATAATATGGAAATATAAAATCAAATAATTCTGTTTAATTATTCACATGGATATTTTACTAGTCGAATAATCACATGCAATATCAATATCCACTTTCATAATGATGGAATGCATAATTCCAGACATCATTACCATATATTCAAGGCCTTGTTCCAAGACTTCAAATAAGATTCTATCAAGGCCTTGTGTTGAGACACTATTTTGTCTCATGAGACCTACCGATGCATTGAGGAGCTATATCGGGCTCCACCCGACACTTACTAGCTCTAATTCATTTCACATATGAAAAGGTTTAAACAAAACATAAACAATCGAATTAAAACTAGCATATGAAATGTTTATAATTTATCCATAAACCATGAATGGTATAAGAATAACACATCCATATTCAAACATATCACAAAACCTTTGACACAATATGGATTATTTGTATCATAATAAACCAACTTCAAACAAGATTAAAATCCATCAAATGATGATGACATAGATGAAATCAAAACTTTTTTAGAGAAATATCTCTTTTTATTTTGAAATAATTTAATAGTAATATAATTATAAAAGAAAACATTTATTTTGAAAATATTCTTATAATCTTGTAAGGGAAGATTCAACGATGTTATAATGGAGGAAAATAGGTGAACTCGCCATATAAGTTAAAAAAGTATTCTTATCTTAATTTTGTCGAAAGGGTCATAAAGTACCTTGTTTGGAAAACGACGGAAAGATTCCTTTCAAAACATATAAGGTCAAATAAGGTTCTAAATGACTTTAATACATTTTTTAGTAAATATTTAAAAAAATTTGAAATAATTTTTTAAGAAAACATGGATGTGGATAATAAAGAGGTCCCAGTATATACTTATATAAAAACAATCTCAGATAATAAAGAGATTGTGAAATTAACCTTTACCGTGTACTTTTCCCTGGTCGAGGGTATGTTAAACTCCTATATAATAGTTAAATAATTTTTATTAAATTATATAAGAACCATATAATTAAATATTATATCATATATGATCATTTAATATTACTTTGTTAATTATATTTTGGTATTATCGTCATTTTGGGTGTTAACTGATTCGTTTTCCTTTATATGTTTTGTTACTTAAGTCGTGTTTGTTATCGATAGGATGTATTTGTTTCATATATATAACGATATCAAGTTCTTAAAGATTATTTTCAATCATAAAATGAAAATTATTCTTGAATGATTATGATGGGGAATGAATCTCATCGCATTTGTAGAGACGGTAATCTGTACATACGCACGAGAGACAATATCATTCAATTGAAGGTAAAATCGTATATAAATGAATGTTATAGAATATATACAGAATAATTAAAATGTTATATTTATTATTTACATCAATTATACATCATTATTATACCCATCCTAAAAATGAAGTGTTTGAATAACAAACTACACCACGACGTGGAGACGGTAAGCCATACATACACATGTATGGTGACTTTGTCATTCATATGATGGGTAGAATAATGAATATGGTTGTACCATTTTTATAATAACATCACAGTATATATAAGATATTGTAGTTATTATTTTATAATGGAAACAACAAAGATAGAGGAAGTGGAAGAAGAAAATAACTTGAAAGAGGTGATGAAATATTTACCTCTTCTTCGGGTTCTTCCTTTTGATTTGATCAAAAGGGCTTCTTAGGTTGGCTTTATGAAAAAAGTAAGGCCTCTAGGATTAATATATATAATTTGGTAGGATATTTGGGTAGGTTTTTGGTTGATTAAAAAGGCTTTGTAGGTGTGAAATTAAGAGAAGGGGAAGTTCCCTTTTATAAGAGAGGTGAGGGTCACTTTAGGAAAAGCTTGAAATATTATTTTATAATAAATTTATTTTTGGTTTATAATGGATCCAAAATAATTTATTTAGATTTTAAGGTGGGTATGGGTCTAAAACCTCTCAACCAATAGGTTTTATACTTGTTTAGTTTACCATATTTACCTTATCTATTAGATTTAACTCTTAGTTAAATAGTTTTCATTTACCCTGTCTCTTTGTATTTTTATATTATATGGTTAATAAACATACTATAAACTTCTAAGAGACCAAAAGTGATTCATTATTAATATATATAACATTATATAAGTCCTTTGGTCTATCCATAGATTTTTACGAATGTTATATCCTTTAATAATATAGTATTTGTTTTAAAAACTCAATAATGTCAATTTTGACACTATTTAGTATTTGATTTTTGTTAAAATTATAACAGCATGATTACCTCAGAACAATTATTTAATCAACCCTAAAATGTCAAATTAACCTATAAAAATAGTTTAATTCATCAAAATTCTCAAATTACATTTATTTGGATATTTATAACATCAATTATTTTAATCGTTCTTTAATTAGGTAATTACTGCATCATCATTGTTTCAAAAATAACTTAAATAGTTTAATGTCTAAAAATTATAAATTAAATAAAATTATGTATGAAATATTTTTATATTTATAATGAATATTTATAGTCGAATTTATATTGTGTGTATCCCTATATTAAAAATGGTTTAGTTATTAAACTTTGAATTTAACTCTTTTAAATCTTCTTTAAATAAAATAATAATAAATGTCCTAATCTAATCTCTTGTGGATCAAAGAGGTTCATATTTTATTCCTAAGGTTTTTTCTGATTGAATTATACTTATCCAATAGAATTAGGACATTTCCTAGGGTAATAATGATATCATTTTTACCCTTAATTACACTATTTACATTTAACCGTGGTAAATAAAAAACAAAAGTTACTATTCACCAAAAATTATATCCATCTTATTTAACCCCATTTTACTTACAGATATTAACTGTCTCTCTTGGATTTTTGAAATTCAACTCACAGAAGAGGTAAAATTAGGTTTTATGCAAATTTTCAAATTCTCCTAGGAGGTGGGCAAAAGACTGTAAAAAGTTCAATAAAATATTTATATATCTAAACTTATTTTAAAATGACCCCATGAATTACATTGAACTTATATTGGTACTGTGTATATATTTTGACCTAAAATAAATTTAAATAAAATAAATAATTATTTAAATAAAAATTCGGTTTTAACTAATAACGTAGTGTATTTCACAATTCATCAAAAATTGAAAGTTTTCAGAAAAATACGAAAAATTCACCCTAATCTAATTTCGATATTTCAAATCCAAAAATGAAGTCCATTTTGAAAGATAAAATTTATAAAATTTCAAAAAGTGGATATTACTATTCATAACATCTAGTTTGATTGGTTGCGGTGTGTTAGAATCTCAAAGTTGCGTACAATGCAATCTATTGCACTGTTCAAAGGGAAACGTACCGTGGAAGCTTGCAGTGTTACAGGTTATTTGCGACAGGGATAAATCCCGTATCAAATAGTCTATCGAATATGCTATTTGCAATGGGTGAATCAACCCGTCACAAATATTATGTTATTTGCGATGGTACTTGGGGTCTCATCACAAAAAGTTACGCGTGGTCTGCATGCCAAACCGCACGATAGGGTATTTGCGACGGGGAGGCACCTTTTGTCACAAATACCGAGAAGCGGTAAATACTATTTGCAATGGGGAATTCCCCATTGCAAATAGTCTGTCTACCGGTGGGTATTTGCGATGGGATGTTGTCTCATCGTAAAAAGTGTGTCGAAATGTCACTTTTTGCGATGGGGCCCACTGCACATACCCTTTTAACCGCTGACATTAATTAATGCGGCCGAAGGTATTTGCAACGGGTCCCATCATAAATAGTACCATCACAACTATTCTAACCTATATATACCCCCATCTGTTTCTCCTTCCTACCCCTCAATTCCCACTTCCTCCGACTCCCTAAGCTCTAATTTTAGAGTGAAAATTTTTCTGAGTTAGTTTTTTTTACGAAGAAGTTTTGAAGTCATCTACAATTATTAGAGATCAAGTTTAAAGGTATTTATGTTTTTATTTAATTTAGTATTTATTTCATTTTTTATATTAATTTTAATTTTTTTTGATTAGTTGTAATTAAATTTTTTTAAATTTTTTTTTCATTAGTATTTATTTGTAATGACAAATTGAAATTATTATTACTTGTTCTTTGTAATTAGTAATAGTTAATAATTATGAACGATAATTAGTAATGTATATAAATAATTAGTGGTAATTAGTAATTAGTAGCTGTAATTGGCAGTAATTAATAGTAATTAATGCTAGTTTGTAATAATAAGAAAAAATAGTAATAATTAGAAAAAATGGTAATAAATATTTATAATTAGTAATAAATATTTACAATTAATAATAAATACAAATAATTAGTAATAAATACTAATAAATAGTAATAAATAGTAATAAATATTAATAAATAGTAAAAAATAGTAATAAAGAGTAATATTCAGTAATAATCAGTAATAATCAGAAATAATCAGTAATAATGAGTAATGATTAGTAATAATTAGTAAAAAATAGTAAAAAAATAGTAAAAAATAGAAAAAAATAGTAATAAATAGTAATAAATAGTTACAAATTGTAATAAATAGTAATAAATAGTAATAAGTTGAAATAAATAGTAATAAATATGAATAAATAGGAATAAATAGGAGTAAATATGAATAAATATAAATAAATAGTAATAAATAGTAATAATTAGTAATAATTAGTAATAATTAGTATTAATTAGTAATAAAAATGTTTAAATGTCAGTGGCTGGATACTGAGAGAGTCTTGTTTGTTCATCTGATTGATGGAATCATCGATATTAAATATAAAAGTCTTCTTACAGTAAATGAACGATTTTTACTAGCTCAATAGGCACATAAAATATATTACGCAAAGTACGGTGCTACTTCAAGAGACCTGAGTGATTGGTCGAGCATAATAAAAATGAAATCTCGGGAAAATAAGTTTACTCAAACTGAACATGGTTCCCCTAAAGTTCAAGGAATTGAAATTTTTTAAGAGACTACTCAAAATCCTACTTTTTCACAAAGACACATGAATATCGATGATGACACCCCAAAATTAAGGGTATATGGTGATAATGATGTTAATGATGTTACAAATGAATTTGAAATGGAAAAATATGATGAAACTAAAACTCATATGGATATTGATGATGGTGAGGATGAATATGAAGACATTCACATCGCCGGATATGAAGATGATTATGAAGGAAAAAATTGACACGATTAAATGCTGGTTATAATCATAACTAATATATATCTATATGTAATATTTATTTTCAACTATCTGCTAACAACAATCATTTTGTGTTTTAGATGGACCCTAATCAACTTTGTGAGTTGTAGGAGGATGAGATACCTTCGGATGAGGAGGATTTGGGATCATCTGACCCTCATCCTACTGGTGGTTCAGGGGGTATACAGAGGGGGCACTATCTTGCGTGATTGATGGTTACTGATCTTATCCCCGAACGACTTCTGTGTCTTGGATTCGATCCATGAACGCGGAGGTATGCTAACTTATTTATTTAAGTTAGATTTCATTAATTTATTTATATACTAATTTTTTTTATTATTTATTCTTTTTTCATAGTATTTAACATGTAGCTATTGGACAGGGGAGCGCTATCTTGTGCAATTATTTTTCTCAGACATGGATCAAATGGGAACAGATTCCCATTGATGTGTAGCTCAGTATGTTCAATCATTAAAAGGTATATAAATAAATAATATTTATTTTGAAATTTATTTCATTAATAACTTGATATTATATATTATTTTTTGGGTTTATGGTATCTCATCAATGATAGCATGTGTGAAGCTATCCACACGGCATCAGACACTGGCCATTAAGAAATCGGAAGTGAAAGTATTTGATGAGTCATGTAGATCCCACCGACCAGAGTATGTTTTATCTCACATTTGGGATGGATTATGTTCACACTGGTTGAGTGGTGGATTTCAGAGGAGATCTTTATTGGGCCGGCAGAACAAGGGGAGACAGGAGGTGACACATCGAGCTGGTAGTCGTACATTCTTTACACATAGGGAGCATCTGGTAAGTATCTTTTTTCAATTTTTTATATAACATTAAATATAAAAAGTTTATTTTATATTCATATAGGTAGTCGATTAGCCTGATATTACAGAGTACGACATTTATCGGAGGATCTACAGTGATCCAGCCAGTGGAGAGATAAGAAGTGATTGCCGGCATCAGATTATGGTCAGTATTATTTCTTTTTCAGTATAAAAATTAACTACATAAACTATTTTAACTATTTTCATTTCAAATTGGAACTGAATGAGTCATATGAGGTCGCGACCTCTCAGAAACAGGCTAAGAGTTAGACTGGGAGGGTTGATCAGACTAGTGCCCACCATATTGATGAGGCATCATGGATGCGGGCCACCCAGTATGCCTTCAAGAAGGTCCGAGTAGTTGGTATCAGCTCTCATTTGACTCCTCGGCTTATTATGTTACTACTGTGATGTCAGCATCCAGATCGAGAGGAGCTCATATAGAGGCATCATCTTTTGGTTCATAGTATGAGGAGTAGTTACAAGCTCAAAATGAGCTTATAGAGAGTCTGTAGAAGCAGTAATAAGAGATGTGTTAGCAACAGCAGCAGCAGTAAGAGAATAATATGCATCGATGGTAGCAACTGCAGTAGTATCACAAGGAGAAGATGTTTCTATGATAGCAGTAATAGCATGAGCAAATAGAGCACATGTGCCATCTATATTATTGTTTAGGGATAGAGTTTCCTCCACCACCTCTTCCTGATCCTCCACCTCCTCCAGCTGACTATCCCCCCAATTATTTTTTTATTATGTTAAAAACCATTGAATTCAAAATTTATTGTAATATGAACTATTTATAGATTTTTTATTTTATATTGGTGTGAATATTGCACAATTTACTTTTTTTATATTTTTTTATTTTTTTTATTTTTTATTTTTATTATTTTATTATTTTATTATATATTATTAGTATTATAGTTTTTATTTTTTATAATGTTTATTTATTTTACTACTAATACTAATAATAATTTATTAGTTTTTTATATTTTTTTCCAATATTAAAAATTTTAATATTTTTTTATTATTATTTTAATAATATTAATATTCTTTTTTTATTAATCATAATTTTATTAAATATATATATTTTATATTTTATTCAGTATTTCAGATGGGACCTTTTGCGATTGGACCCCATATCAAATAGTTTGTATATATTTATATTTTAAAAAGTTATTTGTGCTGGTAAAAGGACCTATCACAAATAATTTTTCCGATAAGCCCGTCACAAATGGATTGGGTATATATAACATATATAAATGGCCAACTATTTATGAAAGGACGGTAGGACCGTCGCAAATACTTTTTTCGACGGGCCCATCACAACATGTTTTTATATATATAATGTATACAATAAGATATCTATTTGCGATGCCATTTAATGAAACGGTCTATTTGAGATGGGGCACCGTCATAGAATCTCATTTGTGATGGGATCCCCTCACAAATATCCAATTACAAATACCTCAAATTCTAGTAGGGAATAATATTAAAAATTATTTTTTTAGTCATACCTTTGATGAGATTCCAGGAAAGTTGTAGAATTAAACATTCCCATGTATCTCAAGAAATATATAATAGAAAGAATGTGAAATATTTGTTGATATGTTTTCTTAGGGATGGGGACATATGGTTTGGGACAATTACTGATGGGAATGTACAAAACACATAAACCAGTCCATATAAATTTTATAAATTCAAAACATTCAAGATATAAGAATAATTTCATTTAAGATAACATAATCTTCTCTAAAAATCATGATTTTTCAAATTTGTCCCATCATGCTTAACCTTACTCTTTCATTTTACCATTTCACTCATCTAATCATGTTAATATTGAAATTTAAAAGATGGTATAATGATTATACTGTGAAACTTATGTCTCTTAGATCGATACTAGAGTTCAAGGGTTGAAATTGGGGAATGCAATTTTTATTTTAAAACTAAAAAACATATTAAAATATCATTGGAGTAAATAAAGAATTTCAACACAAACCCCTTACGATAAATCTTGAATTATGTCATGTAGATGTTTTGTGAAGGGAAAATTTCATTGTTTTCCTGATGTAAATTCTCCTTTTATGACATAAATTATCTTTTTATGTTGTAAGAACCCTTTTATGATGAAAGCTTCCTTTTTATAGTGTGAAAAGTATATAGCTTCTTCATATTTCATTGTTTCATCATAATAATGGACCTATAAACATAATACCATTATTTTAGAGTACAAAGTCTAGTTTATTGTAAGATCAAAAAGATAATGGAATATGGTTGCATCATAATTTATTTTTAAAATAATCATTTATAAATAAATTCTTAGAATGAATGTAAAAATAAATGAAGGACAAATATTATATTCATCCCCTATATGAGCCCTTGGTTTTGATTACCTCTAGACGGGCAGTACCTAATGATTACTATAGTTTGTTAGTTTGTGGACTTTCTTTGACTTTAACCACCACATATTGTTCATCCCATCTTGTGATTATTTTTATTGGTTACAAAGGACTCCGTAGATCGAGTACACTGGATCCGCCCCCTTCACAATAAGGTATAACTTTCATGGTGGGGGAATGATGAAGTATGGATCCTACAATTAGTTTGTTACTACATATGAAACATTTTATTCACTATCCAATGGCTAAGTGATATAATATGTATTAAAATAATATTCAAATGGAAAGTTAGTAGGTAATTTAAATTTAATGAAGTTTGAATTTGAAAATATGATATAAATGTCTTCCCCTTTAGTGTAACCAGCAGTTTCTTGGTTTCTTCTAGGAGTTCCATTTAGATTTAATCATGGGGTTCTTCTAGTAAATTTTCAATATATATGGGGATATCCATATGTTCCACAATATGTTCTTCATCTTGTTCTCTATCTTTCTCAAATCTAGAATAAGAGTTAGTCAAATATGAAAAATTTAGACAAGGAGACATAATATTCAAATATAGCTTTAGAAAAATTAAATTAAATTTAGTTCAAGAAAGAATTATCTCCCTGAAGTATTTCAGCTTCAATTTATTATTTTGTGAAAAAATAATCTTGGATTATAATTGAAATGGGTGGAGGTAATTAGTCAGGATATTCTAGTCTTTCTTTGAATTCCCCCACATATGTTGTTTCTTTTCCACAGTCAGGGTGATGTAAAGTTATGTTGACTCGTCTACTTCATAAGGGATGGGGAGAACATATTTCACATTATATTTGTTCTATAAGATATCCAAATGTTATTGATCTCCCATGTGAATATTATCAGACATGTATTTATTATCAATATTTTCTATAAATGGTTTATTAAGGTGGAATTCATCTTCATGTATCCCCTCCTTTACTTCCTCAGGTTCTTCAACATAAAAAATTAGTGGGTAAATTTCTTCCACTACTTTATCATACTCTGGCTCCAGTTAAAGTTTATATTATTGATATTAGGATTTGTATACATATTTAGTTAGCCATTCCATTTTTTACTTCATCTATTGTATCCTCTCTTTAATTCATTCCAACTATTATTTGATATTATTTTCAACCACTTTTTCCTGATATCTCACATTAGGAATTTCATTTCAACATTTGGGAGGAAACAAGGTATTCCATACTTGGATCTAATCTATTTCTTGATAAAATTATAGAAAGTATTCTTGGAATTTAGGTAATTATTTATCCAATCCTTTAACTATTGGGTACTCAAGGGTTTATTTATGGCCCAGGATGAGGTATTTGAATTCATACACAATTAAGATTTGGATTTGTTCTCCCTAGATCTATATAGTAAATAAAGAAACGCTATCTTCCATAGACCTAAGGAGTCATTTTCAAAAAAAATTTAAAAATAAAAAATTGTTTACTAATTATATGAAATATTAACTTTTGATTGAAAAAATTATTATCACCCTAGAAATGATTTCATCATTGATGCACCTATCATAGGGTAATGTAAAAGAAAATTCATTTTCCTAATGAAGAATAGAGGCTAACCAGGGTCACCTCACTTGAATATCTTTATAGTCAATAAATTGCTTATTCATAATTCCCATATTCTACTATTTTTGTGTTTTTTATTATTTTATGAAAATAATAAAATATGAGTTTTTGATTTTTGGAAAAATGGTTCAAAAAAACTAAAAAAAAAATTAAATGCAAGTGAAAATAGAATATAGGTTAAGGAGAAATTTCTTGATAATTAAGGTTTGGTCAGATAGGCTCTTTCCTTATTTATTATCATTGATCAATATTAAACTTAACAATCCACCCGTCCATACATGTATTGTTATTCCATACATTTATTGGTATTTTTTGCATGTCTATGAAACCACTTTGGCACACAAAATTTTAACTCCTCTTGGTAAAAAATAGAAATTAATTTTACATTCATGCCATAGTGGATGACCACTGCACCCACACACTTTCCTATCATTAGCCAGAATTTTAATAAAAAAATTTAAATAATTAAAGCCCAAAAATTTAAGAATCCTGTGAAACCTCCCCCAAGGTCAAGCCTCGTGTCAGTTGTATTTCATCTCAAGCATTAGAGATTAAGATAGAAGATGAGGATAGATAATTAAATAGATTGGTATAATAATTGAATAAGAAAGGGAATCACTTTTATAAAAAAAAGGAATTTCATTACATTGGAATAAGAAGTTGAAAACAAATTGAAGGAAGGAAAACATAAACTGAAAAACCCAAATAACACAATGATCGAACCGTAAATGGATGATTTTCGATTCAATCCTCCATGTACTATATTTATAGGATTAATTTCCCTCTAGTAACTATAAATTTTATCATAAATGGGTTATAATTTTCCATGATCCATAATGGGGTCATAAAAGGTGGTTGGACCGAGCATTTAATATGTCGAATATGACCATTTTTGGCCCATGGTGACACTTTTATGCCATAAAAAAGGTGTTTTATGCCATAACATGGTTGAGTAAACACTTATAAATGGTTTAACAACATGAAATTATGGATTAAAATTTTTTGAGTGGGGTGTCATGGTGTGACACATATGTGTCATTCTGTGACATATGTGTTCATGTCCAGAATCCCCTTTTTCGCCTCATCTTGCCCCTACCTCGCTTCTTTGATGTATTTTACACCATAAATGACTAATTTAGGAAGTAAATAATCCATTTATAGTATTTCCTACACAATTTCATCTTGTTTATTCTTTTTTGAAATATAGTTTTGGATCTTGACCTACTATATGTCATACGACATTATCTTCATCATGAATTCAACACTTTTAAGCTTATTTTTTATCATTTCATAAATCTTTCCATAAAACATAAAAACAATTTAAAGTTGGAAATTTTAATCAAATAATTTATATAAAATTGTAATTATACCAAAATAATCATGAATAATATGGTTATATCAGTACCCCTCCTAGGCTGATAATGCAGAAAGTGAAATACTGACCCTCGAAGCTCACCTCCAGTGGTCCATGGGTTTCCATCTTGCACTGAGGGTATATAAATCATACATATGGGATGAATTTCCCTATATAATGTTTAATCATTAAGAGCTAAGATGATAAGAGCAATATATTAACACCATACATAATATAAAGTGGAAATTCCAATACATGTATTCTTTTACATAAAATGAAATAAAAACTACAAGTACCAAATATTACACTCCATAGTGACCACGTACTCCAGTAACTCTTGATAGCTACTCAACAACTCCTATAAGATATTAACATTCATTTTTATCTCTAAATTATTCCCTCTGACCATAAAAATAATTTTTATATCCATAGGGTAGCCATAACATGTATACTCAGTAAGATCCTTTATGAATCCACTCGTTTAAAATATTAAATATGCATTTGAAATATAGATGAATAAATAAATGAAACAAACTCATAATTTAAATAGGTATACTATTATTTTCTCACCCGTATCAGGGCCCACTCACCAAATAATGCATATAAGTAAAACATTCAACAACAAAAGCATATATATATATATATATATGAACATAACATGCTTCAAATTATTCACTGTTTTATCACTCTGACACCCCCAACAACTATGTTATGTTCTCATAGCTATTAAAAATCATCTGACTCCTCATGAAATTGTATCACCTCAATTACTGCATCATGTGAATCCTGATGTCTCATCATCATCATATCGTACTAGTAACTAAGTGTATGTTTAGAATCCAATACATATAATGTAAATTCATTATACCTAAAGCCTTTAGAGCCCATGAATATGAACCCATGTAAGGATAAGTCCCCAATTAATATATATAAGTATGAACAATACCTCCATCTATTACATCCCACACATAAATGTTTATTAAATCATTATCCATCACAACCTTGGTAGGAAATCACCTTATAACATAATTCATTATAGAAAAAAGATGTGCCTAATCATCTATGTCTAGAGGGATATATTGGGAGAGGATAAGTCATTCATCCATTACCAGTACATCTTATATATTAAATAAAACACACAAAAATATTTGGGTGTCTATTACCCTACCTACATGGGTAAGGTAACATATGAAGTTAAAAAATATAGAATAATATCATGTAAAAGCACCCTAAGGAAAACTACATGGCCCGAGACTCATTTGTTTCCATCATTTCTTAGAGCATTTGGGTGCCACCTCTAAGGACTAGATATCAGAAAACAAACAAGATTCATGTTCATTATTATTTAATTAAAAAACTATAAAATAATTCATATTAACATTTTCCCAGATTGAAATTTTAATCCTCTTAATCTAAGGGCTAAAGACACTATTAATTCTTCTTCGTATATTCTTAAGTAGGCCATCATATTATTTGACTACCATTAACCAACCCCATTCATTTATTAGTTTATTTGGTATTTCATGATCATCTAGGTACTCTAGGACTCAGCCCAAAATATGACATAAAGGATGAACTCACAATTCATATAATCAACTATGTCATGTAATTATACAAATATAAAGAAAAAATAATCCATCAATTCAGCTATCAAGAAAGAATAAATAAAGAATAAAGAAATATTAATTATATATGATGATAATACCATTCTGTGAACATATTTAAACTACCCTAGTGTCCCATACCATTGTATATAACATAATCCATCTTGTCATCATCAACATCGACCATCTCTATAGCCTGAGAACCTCTCCCATTGATCATATATCAATTCAATCATAAAAAAACATTACCCCATTCCTCCAGTACATTTTTCATCATGATTCCTAGTAACCAAAAATTCATTAGAAAAAAATAGGTCTTTAAATCCCTAAAGCACAAAAATATTTCAAATATATTCTCTAGAAACAAGTGAGGGCACTAAGTCCCTAGGACCGAGATATTCAAGCCTCCCACAATAAGAAACATGCTCATTCTACCCCAAACATATATTCTTGATTAAACAAACATTTTGATTTCATATTTAATTAACTAGTACATTAATCATAGGTTATAATTTTATGGAAACCTAAGGGAATTAGCTAACCATAAATAACTATAAACACGATTTAAAGCATTATTTCCAATAACCAAATCCAAGATGAGCTCTAGAAAAAATTATACTTATTACTCTATCAAATAACATCAATTCACTTTAGATTGTAATAGTTTCAATAAATCAACTATTCTAAATGAACAAAAATAAAAACACTACCAAAAATATATCACAACATCTTAGTAAACATTATGAGGTATCATAAAAACATAAACCCAAAATGATCTCAAAACCCAACCATTTATTTAATTCTCCTAAATAAACAGCAGTTATCTTTAATGTGTGATAATTATATTTTCAATTAATTATCTAAAAGGATTTCAAAAAATTATCATTATATGAAAAAAGTAAGATAACACTTTAACATGTGACAATACCGTTGGTTAATTAAATTTATAGATTTAAATAAATTTTACCCTTTAAGATATAAAATATTATTCAAGATCTAAATCAATTCTTGAATTAATGAAAACAACCTTATTCCCTAGAATATGGTTTACTCTAATGAACAAATTAAATAAGTTCATACAATAATTAATTTTTATTCTTTATAATTCCCCAGATTTTGATTAATAATTTAACATGAGATTAGTTTTATATATTATTATATTGTTAATTTCAATCACAGCCATTTAGAAAAGAATAAAAACTATGATTAATTCATACTTACACATAAAGAAAAAGTGAATTAACTGATCCCTAACCTTAATTAGAATCTCAATGTTCACCGATCAATAATAAACAAGAAATAAATAACTACATCCAAAGTAAACGCTACCAAAACCAAAGAAAAATACCATAAAATCCCATGTATGAAAACCACCATAAAAAATATTGAAACCTTAATCCAAAATAGAGGAATCCTACGAAAATGTATTTATAGAATACAAAAAAGAAAACAGGATAGATAATGAGGGAATAATGAGTAAGATTCCTTGATCTATGACTTCAATACATTGATCTAAGGAGTTTATACTCTTGAAGGAACATTTATAAGTTTTTGAGAGGCATAAGGATCAACTAGCGTTAAATAAAAGTCATGAATGGCCTTTTATTAATTGAGGAAGATTGAAAGTCTTCACCATAGTGTGGTGAACTCCCAAAAAACTCATGGTTCCTTCTGTCAAGGAATGATCGTATTTTCAAGGTTTTCTGACCCCATGGATCGTGAAAAATTAAAAAATATGTCACACCACAATAAAAATCACCATGGACTCCATTTCAGTGTAGTTACAAAACTCATGTTGTTTTACCATGACCATGTATAACACTATGGTGGGGTAAGATTAACACTTCCCATTTCCTTTAGTGGGAATTTTTTAGCACTATTCCCAACCTTTTATCCACAACATGTCCTCTAAATATATTTTCCCATAACCACGTATCATATGAGTTATGCTAATGCAACATGCCCTGTAAAATAACCAAACTATCTATTTTTCTCACCTTGGTTCACTACATCACTAAACAGACTATACCAAAGACAAACTCGAATAGCTCAAATAAAAAATGACCAAACCCATGCTCATGTATATAAGAATCTTTGAAGTGGTTAGCACCATTCCCACCATCATGGTGTATTGGACCTCAAAAAGGAGAAAACTATTTTATATCCTATAAATCTCTTTTGAACTCCCCCATTACACCTTCGAGCCCTGGGAAATTGAAAATTTTTGGACTTCATAAATCTATAACCTTATATCAGATACCTATCAAACAATCATAATCCTTAAGAATTTATAACAAGACCATTAAAAGGAGGAAGGGGTCCCTATAACCACCCTATGAGATACCCCTCAAGGATATTTTTACAATAGGAATTTATACAGCACCCACAACATGAGGAAAGAGTGAATAAATATGAAATGTCACTAAATGAGGAAGAGAAGCACACATAAATATCAACAAACATCAAAACATGTCATATCAACAAAGGAAAAACAAATAAGGAATTATAATAACTCAGTGTATTAAGAACACATGTGTGACTCCCACTCCAAAGTGCTATTTAAGAACCATTGTGTCACCCCATAACATGAACCAAATATATTACAAGCCCGCACAACAAATTATATTAATGATCTTGAATCTCAACATGTCATTCCTTGAAGGTTTCACCATATTAAAAATTGATCTCATGCCAGTCGATGATGTGATATTCATCATGATGATATTAGTGAAGTTTTGATGCATTGAATACATCATGAATCTATATAATCTTTGGGGGTAGTTCTAATTGAAACACCATGACTCTAACCTGATCCAACAACTTGAAATGACCAATGAACATGAGATAAATATTTCTCCCATGATTGAACCCTCACTGTCCATGATGAGGACGCATCTTCAATATTATGTGATCTTTGGAGTCAAACTCTATAGGCCTCCTATTGTGATCAAAATATAAATTTTGATGATGTCATGCCAAATTCATTCTTATGTGGGTCACATGTTCCTTCCCTATTGCACTCGACGCCAATTTTTTTCTGAGAACAATTATCTATCCAACCTCAATAAAATACAATATAGACCAAAATGTTCAACCATATATAGTTTAAAATAGTTCCATTCCAATTGTGGAGTGATAAATATTATTTCAGGTAAAATCCACTAAGGAAAGGTGCCACACCCGTGAACTTCACAAGCCTATAACGGATGCACAAAAGATTTTCTCTTGAATTTGGATGTTATGCTCTATATGGACATCTTGATGTAGATAAAAAGTGTTTTTAGGAATAATTGATAGAAACAATCATGTTTAATACCTACAAACACTACGAATGTAAAATGGGAATCATCATCAAATATGATCATCTTCAAAACCCCCATGAATCCTCACTATATCTTCTAGGTTATACCTCGATAACACCTCCACTAATATAAACTCCTTAATCACTAACATGTGATATGTTATCATAATGTGATTCATGATTACCTATATAACTTCATCACCACCCTAAAATCTTGGAAAATGGTGATAAATTTCACAAAAATTTCCTCCCACTACCACTATAGAACATCAAGAAGTTGAAGCAAACCATTTATGAACATGATGTTTATCCTTCACCTTTTGGTAGACCAAACACTTAGAGTCAGAAACTAAAACTAATCAATTAATACCAAAAAACCAAAATTTATTTATCATAGCATGATAAATCTTTGTCACACAAGTGTGTACCACTAATGGATAACTATGGGACTCATAGAGATCAACTTCATGCATTACTAAAGTAGTGGAAATCTTTCCTTAGAACAATACCCAATGTTTTCCATCATCTATCTGTTCCTTATGAATATCACTAAAAAATAAATCACACCATACCAATACCTTGGAATCCACAAGTTAGGACTCCTTCAATTAATACACTAAGGAAGACTATCGTTTCATTTGGTAAAAACAATCTTGAACATTGATTACTCCTATATCAAGGTGAAATGATACAAACTCTACCATAAATATACTAGAGTATTTGGACTCATGGTTAGCACCACCTCAAGACTTCATTGTCATATAAGTTTCCACAAAATTCCCTTTAATGGGTGTAAAGGAAATCTCTAATTTTTAGTCCTAAAATAAGTCTACGAACCATCACCATCGAATATTCAATTTTTGATGGGAGAAGAAATAAATTTGGGTTTTTGATCTGTGAAGACCACAAAATGTTCACTAATAAGGTATTGTCTTCACAAATTTATAGTAAACACATCTGTAACATGATTAGGATCATGGGTAAAAAATTGACATTCAAGAGTTCATAAGAACCATGACCTATAAGATATAACTTCCCTTTACTAAATCAACACACAACCAAAACCAAGACATTATTCATAATAATAATCCTAAAAGGAAACACCCCCATCTTGTAAAAGAAGCACGAGTACATTGAATATATCCTTATTTGAATATGAAAAAGTAGCACAGGACTGGTAAATCTATATAAAAACATGATCCTTCCTATAAAACACTATCATGGGAGTTTCAATCTGATAGAATCCAGGTATGAACCTCCTATAATATCAAGTTATACTATGGAAACTATAAAACTCTACAAGATTATTAGGGACTACCTAACAAACCACTGCCTAAATATTTGAAGGATCGACAACTACTCCATGCTAAGATATTATATAACCCAAGAAAAAAACCTCATAGTCCAAGTACTCACACTTCGAAAACTTCATGAATAATTGATGAAACCAAAAAAATCCAACATGGATTTTATAATCTCTAAATAAACATACTCTAATGATGAAAAATCAATGATTTCATCGATAAATACTACCATGAACTGGTCTAGAAACTCATAGAAAACTACATTCATAAACCCCATGATCATAGATGAAGTTCTTTTTATATCAAATGACATAATAAAGAACTCATAATTCCCATAATGGCATCTAAAAGTAGTATTCAACATATCCTCATGACAACCCATATCATTAATATGCCTTAATTAATGATTTATTACATAATAAAACACTTAATACAATAAAACAATATCACAAGGACTAGTTTCTTTGGTTAATTAGATACATAGAACAATTACTTGAAACATGGGAACAATGAAATTATTTAAAAACATCCCAACATTCCCTTAAAATTACATCAATTTTCTAAAACCACATGGGATAACCCAGGGATATACATAAGAAATGGGTGAGCTATAAAGCCTACTAAGGGAATAATCAAAGAATAACATGATGAAAGTAAAACATGTTATTCAATGTGACTATCATGGTGACATAAAATGTTTAAGTATCATAAAAATGAACATCAAATCATGATATATGACGATACCATCAAGGTAACATATGAATATGGAAACAACATAAAACATGGAATCATAAGCATAAGTCAAGGATACCCATCGAAACATCATAATATAGAATTATTAGGATAGGATCCCATTCACTATAATTGATATCTAATGATATAAAAATGTTACCCAATGTATTTTAGGGATATTTAATTTAGGTCCCAACCATCACATTCATATTGTATACATGCATAAGTGTGCTATATAGAGAGAGAGATTTTAAAATATTGGGGTTGGATTCTTAAGAACTTGGGAACACATTAGGATGGATTTAAAGAGGGATATAGAGATAAAACTCATGCTCAATGGGTTTTTATAGAATATAATTGGAAGGTTGGTTGGGTATTTATAGAAAAATTGAGGGGACTTCTTTATTAATTTTAAAACATAGGTTTAAGAGTGTATATTATAAAATAATTAAAACTACAAAGAATCCCATGGTTTTCTCCCATGTATATTTTCCAATAGGATTGTGTTCCAATATATTATATGTCTAGAAACCGAATAAATTAAAATAATATCATTTGTGACATGGATGTTAGTCATGTTCATAAAGAATTGACTTTAGAACCATAACATTTAATATAGGTTTTAGAGGATTAATTTTAGGATTGTGAAACAAATTAAAAAACTTAAAAGACAAATTATTTTATAGGGGAAATATATATTTGGTTGTGTATTAATATTATAGCATTTATTGGGATATTATTATGTCATAATATATACCATATATTTATACCGTATTAAATTTTTACCTAAAAATTCTAATGTCTTCAAAAATTATGGAAATTTCACCATTGGATAATTTCTATGTGATAATTTCAAAAAAAAGTATTAATTTTATCAAAATAATTCTCTAAATAATATAATATTTACTATAAAATAAAAACCATTATTTAATGGAAAATAATAGTTTTAACGACACCAATAACATTTCGACCATTACAAAAATTTTATTGAAATTCATTCTATTTTATTATGATTTATATTTTAATAAAAATTATTTAATATGATTATTTTATTAAAATAGCATTTGTTTCAAAAAATTATTGGATTTTTAAAAGAGTGTCTTAATTGAGAATACATATTTCCCAAAAATAAAATTTTGATTCTTTTCATATCAAATTCCATTTTTTATCAAACTAATTATATAATAATTTATAAATTAATAATAAAAAAAGATAAATATGATAATTATTTCATTATAAAAATAAAAATTAATATTACTAAGGTGTAGATACATAACTCCAAATTACACCAATTAACACAATAATGTTAAGCTGTGAAATGGTGGTGCTTTCTCAAGGGGGTTCGTCGGACATTGTTTGGGTCCTGGTCCCAATAAGATTGAACTTATCAAAGAAACATTTTTCTTTAAACCTTTAGTGGATGATTCACTGATTGGTCTTGGTTAATGGAAAATCACAATGATTCCATATCCATTAAAATCTCTAATAAATGAGATTCATAGTGTACGATGTTACTGGCTGAGGTCATTTCTTATTCTATCCATACAAATTGAAATTTATCATAACCCTTATACTAATCTTAGTGGTATCTATAAAATTGATATATTATCAATGTTTATAATTATTAATGGTAATTTATTTATGAAAATCTATAATTTATAATTGGTCTAAAATAACCAAATCAGTTCATGTGTTTTCGTTAACTATATTACCTAATAAGGAATTTATTCATTCAAAAGAAAATTTAATTTATAGAAATTTGGAGCACTACATTCTTCCACCATTATAAATTTCTCCCTAAAAATTAAATTCACAGTATAACATATATTTGGGAACTTATATTTCATTTCCTCTTCTGGTTCCCAAGTTTCTTCCTCAAACTTGTGGGTTCACCATACTACTTTAATAAGGTGATTTTCTTTGTATCATATAAATTTGTCTCTAAGATCTAATATCTTCACTAGATTATCCTCGAATGAAAGATAGTTATCCAAGGGAACCACCTATGTATTCAGTATAAGTGAGGGTTTGGGTATATAATTCCTCAATAAAGATACATTAAACACATATTATACTTGAAATAGGTTAGGTGGTAGTGTTAGTCGATAGGTCACTCCTCTGATGTGACCAAGGATCTCAAAGGGGTTAATGAATCTATGACTAAGATTTACCTTATTTCAAAAAATCATTAATTTCTTCTATGAAAATACATAAAGGAACACCTTATCTCTGACCTTAAACTCTAAGTCTCATTGATGACTATCTACATAGATTTTTTGTTGACTTTGTGTGAATTTAATATGATTTTGAATGGTTTAAAACTTCTCTATCATCTCTTGGATTATACCAGGTCCCATAAGATTCTTCTCTCAAAATTCATCTCAATATGTTAGAGTCTGAACACTCTTCTCATACAGAGCCTCATTAGGTTCTATTTGAATGCTAGAATGAAAACTGTTGTTATATGAGAAATCCAATAATGGAAGGTGATGATCCCAAAATCCTTACAAACCTATTTTACAAGATCTCTTTATATCATCTAGATTTTTGATGGTTATCTTATATTGAGAATCCTTATGAGGGTTATTAGCAATACGGAAACTCAATTCTACGTTTGATGCTTACTAAAGGGTTATAAAAAACTTTAAGGTAAACCTAAAATCTCTATCATATATAATGTATAGTGATACTTCTTTCAGAATTACCACATTCCTTATATATATCTATGTGATCCGATGAAGATATAAATCTTCCATGATGATAATTAATTGTGTCGACTTTGTATGTTGATCAACTACAACCAAAATGGAATTATTTCCTTTAGGTTCCCTCGAGAGTCCTACAATGAAATATATGGTTGTTTTTTTACAATTTACATATAGGTATAAGAAATGGTTTCATCATGCTCATATACTTATATAATTTAGGCTTGAATTGTTGGCAAGCCAAGAATAAAGATATAAATATGAAATCTACCTCATCATGATATCCCACTAAAATATTTTCATCATATCTCTATACATCCAAATTATTCTTAGATGAATATATAAGGATGATCTATGAAAATTATCAAAATGTTATCTATTTAGTTATAGTTTTTATTGGACACATATCCGAGTTTATAAACCTATAACTCCATATTTATCAAAGTTGAGATCCAAAATATTCAATACCTTTTTCTATAGATCCTCATCATCTTTTTGGGCCTCCATTACCCTCTCAAGAAATTATGGTTGAGAATTAATTTTAGAAATGTAGGATTGGTATCCTTTTATAATTCCCATGTCTATCCCTTTCATGTTTAAGAATAATGGATCCCATTGAATTCCCAACATGGATTGGTGTGTAGGACCCTTTATTCTTAGAGAATCAAACTCTTTTTTGAAACTTCACAGGATAGTAATGGATTGAATAATCATAATCCATTATTATTTCTAACCATGTTCATTTTTTCATATTGTTCTCTTTTTTGTGAATATATAATTTTGGATTTTAAGATCTGTATATATGTTTCACTTCTCCCCGAAGAGATAGTGTCACTAAATCATCAATGAGAATATCACAGAATCCAATTATATATCATGAATTGGGCAGTTCTGATCATGGATTTTGAATTATATTGAGGTATAGGTTGTTACGTTTTCATATTTCTTGAGTACACAACCGAATACCTTCTTGAATGCATCAATGTAAATCAAAAATCCTTCTCATCAGTGGGTAATGTGAGAACAGGTGTAGTTATTAGCCTCTTATTTTAACTCTTTAAATCTATTCCCATATTAATAATTCCATAAAAACTTCACTCACTTATGAGTTATCTATTTTAGTGGGATTTATAATTTTGATAAGTTTCTCACAAATCAATGATAGTACACAGCTAGTCCGAGGAGACTATGGATCTCTGTCACTAATTTTGGTTTGGCCCATCCTTCAACTACCTCTAATTTCATAGGATCAAAAAATATACATTTTATAGTGATAAAATTTATCATGAATGTTAATTTCTCTATCAAAAACTCACATTTATTGTACTTTGCATAGAACTTTTCCTTTCATGAGGTATTCACTACAACTTTTAAATTCTTCTCATATCCCCCCTTAGTTTTAGAGTAAATAAAAATATTTTCTTTAAATACAACCATTAATTTATTGATGTAATAAATAAATAATTTATTCATTAATTCCATTAAGAGAGATAGATAATTAGTGAGTCCAAATTGAATCACTATGAACTCATAGTTTTTGTACCTTGTATGGAATGTTTTCCTGGGGATATCCACTTTCTTAATATTTAATTGATAATATTCGGAATAAATATCCACAATAGAGAAGTACTAGGATCCAAGAAGTTTATCAAAAAATTCATAAATCAATGGTAGAGGATACTTGTTCTTTATTGTGACCTCATTGATCTCGGGATAATAAATTTAGAAGTGCATTAACTCATCCTTCTTCTTGACGAAGATGACTGGCGCACCCCATGGTGATGCACTTGGGCGTGTAAACCCTTTATCCATATTCTCCTATAGTTTATTCTTCATATCATCAAGTTCAAAAGGGGATATTCTATATAGAATCTTGGATATTGGAAATGATCTTGGTATAAGATCTATTGATAAATCAACCTCACGTCTTGGGGGAAGAGCAAACAATTCTTTGAGAAACACATCAACATTTTCCCTAATAATGTTCATGTCATCAAGGATAATATTTTCATAAGTCTCAATAATTTTATCTAGATACACTTAATTAAGAAGAAATAATATCAATGAATGAGTTTTTGATACCAAAGGAGATTCATCCTCAACTTTTCACTTGTATAGAATCAAAGGGTGATTCGATATATATAGGGTAATTTATTTCTCTCAGAAAATTATGTTTTCTAATTATAAGGAAATCCAATACACACATATAATTACATAAAACATTATTAAATTGAATATTGTCACACCCGTCATCTTTAAATAAATTATTTTATTATTTTTCTGTGTTTTGGGTAGTTCGGGTCGAGGCCAGACACAAGATTTATGAGTTCTTATTTAAAAACATGTGTTTTGACCTTGACTGCGTCCATCAGTTCGCGGTCAAAGTCGTGTGGCCTCGCTTGGGTCACCATGTGGCCTCGCCTAGTTCCTCGCGCACTTGACCGACATTTAATTAATGAAATATAATGAGCTAATGATCAAGACATAAAATTAATGGGGTGATAGAAAAAAAATTAATTATTACGAAAATAGTGATAAAAATTTAAATGAAATGTTTGGATGTTAATAATATTATTATTATTTGAGAATATTGTTATTATTACTTCTATTATTGTTAGTGTTAAGAATATATATTTTATTAAGTTATTATTATTAATATTGTTAATGTTTTTATTAAGTCGTTATTTTCATAATTGCTATTACAAAATTATCAATGACATTAATGGTATTAATATTATCGCCATAAATTATTATTAATATCATCATTAATTATTATCATTAGAATTGTAAAAAAATCATTAATTAATAATATTATCATTATAATTATCTTTTAGGGTATAATTTTTGTTAAGCTATTATTATTATTCCTTTTGTTTATTTACTATTATAATTAGTGTTGATGTTACTTTTATTATTATTATTAATATTAATTTCAATTTATTTCTTTTTATTTTTTTCATCTCCTTTTTTTTCTAGGGTTGCGCTTCCCCCCCCCCCTCTCCAAGTCACAGCAGTCCCCTCCCCATTTTCTTTTGTTTTTTTTTTCGTTGAAACCCCCCCCCCCTCTTCTTTGCTGGATCACACTGCACCCCCCCCCCCTTAGAACCCTTAGCTCCCCAACTTCGCAGCACCACCAGCCGATCCCCTGCCTTCTCCCTACGCGCTGTCGGCCGCCCCCTACATCTCCCTCTCCTCTTCCGCATCGGACACACCCACCTGGTTCGAAGCCCCGCACAACGACCTCACCGGACCGTACCCCTACTTCCCCGTCGCGTTGTCATGCTAAGTCCCCTTGCTCCCTCGGCCTCTCTTAGGGCACCCAGCCCCTCGGATCCCAATGCCCTATCCGCTAAAGGCCTCCACCCCAGCTCTCAGGCATGCCGCTCCCCTGACCGTCGCCCCGCCTCGGCTCTTTCGACAGCAGCCCAACCTTCGGCCGCTGAACCCACTAGCAGCAGCTCGCGCTCACCCTTCGCCTATTTTTCCCCCTCCTACAAACCTTACCTCATGCGCCTTCCTTTGAAAGTGGTATCCAGTTAAAATAACTTCTCCCCGGATTCAGTCCAGTGCCACCCTTGCCTGCGCACAGCATTCGCCTGTCTCCTCCTCTTCCGGCAAGTCCGGACAACGCCTCCCACTCCTCCGGTGGCCCTTTTAAACCCTGACCATCCTCCCTCTATCTAACCAATGGTTTGTATTCCCTCTCTTGGTTGTTCTTCCTTTCTAGTAATGTTGCAGGTAAGGGTTTCACATTGGTTGTGGTCCGAATTGTGCTGATTTTGGTTCGAATTCTAGTTTAGTGTCTTTTTTGGTTCGCACGTGGAGCGTATTATGTGCGATTGGAGATTCGCACATGTTTTGGGAGTTCCACTTCCCGAGGTAGGTGGTTCCACATTTAAACATTATATGATAAGTTAATTTTCTTGCTTAATTAATTTAGTTTGTTATTATATTAATCTTTGTTGGGAGGAATTAGTTTTTTAATGAGTTTGATATGTGTTTTGATTTTAAGTAGCATGCTTATATGAAATGTGGTTCATTTTTAATAAAAACCCTTATTGTGACATTTGGTTTTGTATTATAAATTTTTCATTTAGATATTGAATTGTGCAAAGGCTGTGGATCGTGTTTTGATTTGGTTTTGATATGTGTTTTGTCACAAATGAGGATTTGAGTGAGTCTTTAGTGTTTAAAGTCATGCGACACATTTTAAAATTTATTGATAAACATTCTTATTGGTTTTTTTAATCATTGGAATGGTATATTTAATTGTGTAGTTGATTTATTTGATTGTGCAAGTGATGTAGATTATGTTTTAAAAGATTTTTGGTGTACAATTCTTTGTGTCACCTTGGTAATTGTTTTTTTATAAAATCATTAAATGGTTTATTAGGGTTTATTAATGGTGTGAAACATTTTTGGAACATGTTTTGGGTGTGCTTGGTCATGAAAGAGGGTTGAGTTGTTTTTGCGTCTTAAAGCCATGTTATGTTTCTTATAAAAAAAATTGTTTAAAAAGGATTTAACATGATTTAATAAAAATTATTAACGATAAAAAAAATTAATATGTTTTTAATAAACAATTATTAGCAATGCAGATATTGTTTTAATTGAGTTGGGTAAAGTCCATTGTCATGCGTAATTTTTTAAATGGTTTTTGGTGTGTGTGGAAGTGTGGCATTGGGTTTATGTTACACCCTATTTTTTTTATTTGTTTGAGTCTGACATGAAATGTGAAGTTGGGACATCTTGAGCACAAAAGGGGAAGCCTGGGTAATAGGTGGGCGGACTAGACTAGCGTGCTAGTGATCCGGGAGTGGCCCCGACCCAGATTCACTTAGCTGGATTGACGCCAACAACACTAACTAAACATTGGATGATGATCAAATACCACTAGGTTATGGATGTGTTGCCCTGTCTAGTGGCTCGTTCACGAGAATGTATTTTGTTGAGATTCCTATAATGTTCACCAAGACGCGAGGTTCTAGGGTCCCATTCCTTTTTCTAGTATCTTTAGGGCCTCTCCCACTATTGGTGCTCCTAGACTATTCTACACCCACCATCGGCATACAGTACAACTTTTGGGTTTTTTTGAAGGTTTGAGTTATTCTTTTATGCAAGGGTCTTTTCTTTTATTTAATTTCTTTTCTTCAAAAGTGATTTCCTTATAGAAACTGTTTCTTTAAAGTTGTTTAAGATTTGGTGTCCTTTCATTTATTTAGCTTGAAAATTTATTTTTCATTTAATTTTTACACGTGGAACCTTTTTATTGGGTGATGTCTTATTGTGCTTTTGGCTCACACCCTACACACACCTTTGGGTGTTTGTAGACTTTGTTTCTTGTGTATTCTAGGTTGTGACATTGTGCTCAGTGAGGGTGGTTCTAGTCGTTGATGGTCTTCCCGTGCAGGTTTGTGTTGTGGCGTGTGGATGATGTGTCGCTCTAGTTGCTCGGAGGTTTGATTTTGAGTTTCTCTTGTTGTCGCTTATTTGGGTTGTGGGTTCAAGTTGTAAACCCTAATTTTTTTTTAGTTTAAGGCCATGTTTCATTGTCTACATTCAGTTTGAGTTTATTTATTTTATCAGTTGTTTTTTGTTTACTATTTTAGGTAAAATCGTTCTCATGTGTTTTTTTTGATACCCAGGCACTTGTGCCAGCCCGTGGGGGTCAAAAATGCCCTTTGGACCATGCTGCGGACTTGGTCGGGCACCGGTTCGGATGGTGACCCGGCCTGGTCCGTGACAAAATGGGATCTGAGCGCAAGGTTTTCTCTCTTGGGTCGTTTTCTTTTGAGATAGAGTCACGATAGACTTGAGTTAAGGTTTTCAGGACTCGACGTCCTTGCTATGAGAAAGGTGCCTGGTGAGCACACCTCGTGGCAGGACTCGAGTTACCAATGTATGTTGATGTTTGTCTACGTCTTTGGTCAGTGTGGTTAATTTTGTTTAGGGGAAATGAAAAAGGAGTAGGTTCAGTGGTCCTAGTGAGCTCGCATGGTCTAGAAAGTTATGCAGAGCTGGGGATGCTATCCTAGAATACCCTATGTGGAAGTGGAGTGATTTTCGTATGACTGCCAACCATATGTTCTAGTCACCCACTGACACTAGATTTCTCTTGCACCATTCCTCGTTTATTTGATTTGGAATTTTGGACATTTGGTTTTTAAGTAAAAATGATTTGGTCTTGGAAAATGTTTTGGAAAACTTTTTTAAATAAAGAAATTTAAAAAATAAAATGAGATATGAGGTTTGAATGTGTGGGTTGGATGTTTTGGTTTTGAAAAAATGGAAAGTATTGGTTTTGATCCTTGGTGTTCTCGTGGGAAACCACATTCATGAGTGTATATGGAAATAGAAAGGGTTAATGGCACAAGCGGATGAGTGCCTGGATGGATATGAGGTGGGTGATGGTGTGGCATGGGAACATGCATGTGCGAGGCCCATGGGACACCATTGGTGTTTGTGCTTCCGATGGGATTTTATTATTTTCAAAATGTTTTGCTAAATGAAAATTTGGTGCTTTTATATAACAAGTTATTTTATGGTGTGTCCTTTTTTTGAAAGGTTTGATGTGAGGCGTTTCGAGCCAAGAATCCTTTTTGACTGATTTGTGTCATGAGTTTGAATTCTTATTTGTAAGATGGTATTTAAGTGTGTAGTTGGTGAATTCTTTTGAAAAGTAAATCGAGGAGCCCTTGTAGTGGTTCCCCCTGCACGTTTGGTGTTCGCTTGTGGTAGGTCATGACCATTAGACCAGTTTGGTTGGGTACATGGTTTTCTTTCTTGACTAGTGTATTCCCCCATAAAGCGTTGACATGTGATTTAAGTGCGGCCACAGGAAAATCACCGTTGGATGACCCGCCAGTTGATCAGAGTAATCTCTTCTTGAATTCTATAATTGAACCCACCTCTGGTTTTTACAACTAAGCGGATTCTATTGCAGCGGGATGTCAGATGCAAGGGGAGTTGAATGGAGTTTTTGTCTCTTTGAGTTGTCTGAGTCGTCGGGTATGAAATTTTCCATTGTTGCATCTGATGGTTTCCCCTAGAACTGGTGAAAGAAATTCTAGTGGGGAAGGGTGAAGGTGATTTAGAGTTATCAGTGCTTATTGATGTCTTGAATGGTTTGTAGTGTTTTAATCGGTAGCAAGGGTCATGTTTGGTGACCTCTTGCAGTGTGAGTTCTCTTTGAAGTGAAAATGTGGAAGCAGCCTAGAGTGGTCGGTGCTGACCACTATTCTAAATGACCTTTGGTCCTTCGTTGGTTTTGTTTAATAGAGGGTGTACGTTAGGCCACTAGTGTGGCAGACCCAGTCACATGAGGATGCTACGGTCAATTACAGGAATCACGTGTTGTTTAAGAATCATTTTGAAGTCCCTCTCTGTATAATATTCCTCTCAACAGCAATGGTCATGTTCAGGTGACTATTTTTGGTATTGTATTCTCATCCAGTGTGGCAAAGGGTGATGTGCATGCACCATTTCAGCTCTTGTGTTGGTGAATGTTCAGTGTGAGAGAAATTGGATGTCGTAATGTGTTGTGTTTTCTGGTGTTGCATCAGTTGTAGTGTGATTGCGTGTGACACCAAAAGGATAAGCTCTGTTTAGGAGTCTTCAATACTTGACTGCGAGGCAGGATATGTTTTAAACATCAGGGCTCCAGCCATTGGCCTCAGAGTGAAGCCTGCGCATGTTCAAGAAACCCAAGAGAGTATGGGACCCCAACCTCATTTCTATAATCGGTACTGAAGGTTAAGGGGGATTAAATTGTCTTTAGTGGTTGTTCCATTCTGATTACCCGCCTAGGTGCATGAGGCTTCTCGTGGCTATGAGGAGGTTTGGTCATCTTGTTACCTTAATTTTTTCGGGGTTGCACCCCACTAGATACAATCAATTTAGTGGTCCTTATGGGAGTCAGTTGGGTGAATTTGTCTCAAACTTGAATAATGCTCATCCAGGAATGTGGAAATTCTGGTTTTTCGTGGTTCATGCTTTTGACGCCCCGGTAGTTGGGTCCCTCCTCTCCGCCCCTTATGGTGGGGTGTTTGGTCACCATCATAAAATTTTCAAATTTATATATCTTCTGTTAGTTCTAATGGTGGGGAGACCCACATCGGGCCTCGCACGAATGTCACTGGAATGAATCAGTGTTAGACTTTTCATTAATGGTGGGGAGTCTGCTCAGACCTCCCAGTGTCTGTTTTCCAGTCTCGTCTTGGGCGTTGGTAGGTTCTTAATGGTGGGGAGCCCCTCGGGCTTCCCCATATTGACCTTTTGGTTTTGTTTCTGAAGATGAGTTGGTGATAGATAATAAGGGTTTTTCTCGGTCATGGTTGGTCTCATTTTTTCAGTCCGGTCAAATGATGTGGTTTTCATTAAATGATGCTTGGGATGTTTCAGTTTTTGAAGTTGGTTCTCACGAGTGCAAGGGTTCTTTCCTTGATCAGTCATCTGGAGGTGTTTTAGCTCTTTAGGGTGGGAGACACATATGAGGATGTCTTTTTATGATTTTCTTGAGTTTTTCATTTTAGTCACCTTCTTTGAGAACGATGTAGTTTCCTCTTTTCGCTTGTTTTAATAGGGATCCTCTTTGAACCTTAAGGGGGTGTCGTTTTCTACTTTGGGTCTCAGCCTTAGTTGTGGCTTTCTGGGGGTGAAAAAGTATTATGGTGGGGAGAATTCTCAAACCCGTCATCTTTAAATAAATTATTTTATTATTTTTCTGGGTGTCGGGTAGTTCAGGTCGAGGCCAGACACAAGATTTATGAGTTCTTATTTAAAAACGTGTGTTTTGACCTTGACTGTGTCCATCGGTTCGCGGTCGAAGCCAGGTGGCCTCGCTTGGGTCACCACGTGGCCTCGCCCTATTACTCGCGCGCTTGACCAACGTTTAATTAATGGAAGATATTGATCAAATGATCAAGACATAAAATTAATGGGGTGATAGAAAAAAAATTAATTAATAAGAAAAGAGTGATAAAAATTTAAATGAATTGTTTTGATGGTAATAGCAATATTATTATTTGATAATATTATTATTATTAATACTATTATTATTAGTGTTAAGAATATAGATTTTATTATGTTATTATTATTAATATTGTTAATGTTTTTATTAAGTCATTATTTTTATAATTGTTATTACAAAATTATCAATGAAATTAATGGTATTAATATTATCACCATAAAGTATTATTAATATCATCCTTAATTATTATCATTAGAATTATCAAAAAAATCTTTAATTAATAATATTATCATTATAATTATCCTTTAGGGTATAATTTTATTAAGCTATTATTATTATTCCTTTTATTGTTTACTATTATCATTAGTGTTGATGTTACTTTTATTATTATTATTTATATTAATTTCCATTTATTTCATTTTATTTGTTTTTCATCTCCTTTTTTTTCAAGGTCTACGCTACCCCACCCCCACCCCTTCTACAAGTCGCAGCACTCCTCTCCCCCTTTTCTTTTCTTTTTTTCCGTTGAAACCCTCCCCCATCTTCTTTGCTAGATCGCGCCGCAGCACACCCCCCCCCCCATGGAACCCTCGGCTCCCCTTCTTCGCAGCACCACCATCTGATCCCCTGCCTTCTCCCTGTGCGCTGCTGGCCGCCCCCTACATCGCCCTCTCCTCTTACTCATCAGACACACCCACCTGGTTCAAAGCCCCGCACAGCGACCTCGCCGGACCGCACCCATACTTCCCCGTCGCGTCGTCACGTCAAGCCCCCTTTTTCCCTCCGATCCCCTACCCTATCTGCTGAAGGCCACCACCCCATCTCCCTGGGACGCCGCTCCCCTGACTGTCACCCCACCCCAGCTCTTTCAGCAGTAGCCCGACCTTCGGTCGCCAAACCCCCTAGCCGCATCCTGCTCTCTCCCTTCACCTATTTTACCCCATCTTACGGACCTTACATCGTGCGCCTTCCTTGCACAGTGGTATCTAGTGAAAATAACTCCTCAGATTCAGTCCAATGCCGCCCTTGCCTACGCAAGCCATTTTTCGGACTCCTCCTCTTCTGGTAAGTCCGGACAACGCCTCCCACTCCCCCGGTGGCCATTTTAAACCCCGACTAGCCTCCCACTGTCTCACCAATGGTGTGTATTCCCTCTCTTGATTGTTCTTCTTTTCTAGTAAAGTTGCGGGTAAGGGTTTCACATTGGTTGTGGTCTGAATTGTGCTGATTTTGGTTCGAATTCTATTTTAGGGTCTTTTTCAGTTCGTACGTGGTGCTTATTAGGTGAGATTGGATATTCACACATGTTTTGGGAGTTCCTCTTCCTGAGGTAGGTGGTTCCGCATTTAAACATTATATTATAAGTTAATTTTCTTGATTAATTAATTTAATGTGTTATTCTATTAATCTGTGTTGTGTGGAATTATTTTTTTAATGATTTTGATATGTTTTTTGATTTTAGTAGCATGCTTATATGGAATGTGGTACATTTTTTATTAAAATCCTTACTGTGACATTTGGTTATGTTTTATAAATTGTGCATTTCGCTATTGAATTATGAAAAGGCTGTGGATCGTGTTTTGATGTGGTGTTGATATGTGTTTTTTCAAAAATGAGGATTTGAGTGAGTCTTTAGTGTTTAAAGTCATGCGACACATTTTAAAATTTATTGATAAACTTTCTTAGTGGTTTGTTTAATCGTTGGAATGGTTTATTTAATTGTGTAGTTGATTTATTTGATTGTGTAAGTGATGTAGATTATGTTTTAAAATATTTTTGGTGTACCATTATTTGTGCCACCTTGGTAATTGTTTTTTTATAAAATCATTAAATGCTTTATTAAGTTTTTTTAATGGTGTGAAACATTTTTGGAACCTGTTTTGGGTGTGCTTGGTCATGAAAGAGGGTTGAGTTAGTTTTGCATCTTAAAGTCGTGTTATGTTTCTTATAAAATAATTTTTTTAAAAAGGATTTAACATGATTTAATAAAAATTAATAACATTAAAAAAAATTAATATTTTTTTAATAAATAATTATTAGTAATGTAGATATTGTTTTAATTGAGTTAGGTAAATTCCTTTGTCATGTGTACTTGGTCAAATGGTTTTTTGTGTGTGTGGAAGTATGTCATTGGGTTTATGTTACACCCTATTTGTTTTATTTGTTTGATTTTGACATGAAATGTGAACTTGTAACATCTTGAGCTCAAAAGGGGAATCCTAGGTACTAGGTGGGCGGGCTAGACTAGCGTTCTAGTGATTCGGGAGTGGCCCTGCCCAAATTCACTTAGTTGGATTGATGCCTAAAACACTAACTAAACATTGGATAATGATCGGAGACCACAAGGTTATGGATGTGTTTCCCTATCTAGTGTCTCATGCATGAGAACATATTTTCTTGTGATTCCTATAATGTTCATTGAGACACAAGGTTCTAGGGTGCCATTCCTTTTTCTAGTATCTTTTGGGAATCTACCACTTTTGGTGCTCCTAGACTATTATACACCCACAGTTGGCATATGGTGTAGCTTTTGGGTTTTTTGAAGGATTGAGTTTTTCTTTTATGAAAGGGTGTTTTCTTTTATTTAAGTTGTTTTCTTTAAAAGTGCTTTACTTATAGAGATTTTTTCATTAAAGTGGTTTAATCTTTGGTGTCCTTTCATTTATTTATCTTGAAAATGTATTTGTCATTTAATGTTTACATGTGGAACCTTTTTATTGGGTGACATCTTATTGGTCTTTTGGATCACACCCTGCATACACCTTTGGGTGTATGTAGACTTTATTTCTTGTGTATTCTAGGTTGTGAAATCGTTCTCAGTGATGGTGGTTCTGGTCAATGATGGTCTTCTCGTGTAGGTTGGTGTTGTGGAATGTGGATGTTGTGTCTTTCTAGTTTCTTAGAGGTTTGAGTTTGAGTTTCTCTTATTGTCGCTTATTTGGGTTGTGGGTTCAAGTTGTAAACCCTTGATTTTTTATTCAGTTAAAGGCCTTGTTTGGTTGTCTACATTCAGTTTAAGTTTCTTTTTCTAATCAGTTATTTTGTGTTTACTATTTTGGGAAAAAAATTTCCCATGTGTTAGTTTTGATACCCATGCACTTGTGCCATCCCGTGGGGATCGGGAAATCCCTTTAGGCCATATCGTGTACTGGGTCGGGTGCCGGGTCAAATGGTGACCCGGCCTGGTTCGTGTCAAGTATCATAAGGTTATATGGGAATTTAATCCTAAAAATATGGTCATGGGAGAATTTATATACTTGTGATATAATAATTACCCCATTTTTGATTTTTCTCTATAACTCTACTTCAATATTTTGAGGTGTTATTTGAATAGTTCTACTAAACTTTCATGATAAGAAATAATTATTTCAACCAGAATAAAATATTAGGTTCACTATTATTGAATGAATAATTAGCATACCTATCATCACACTATTGTCAGGATCCACCTTAGCGGTTGTGATGGCATAATCTATCCTTTTCTTACTAAGACTTTCTACTTGTTATTGTTAGTTACCATCAACAACCCTTGGCGTAGTGAATTTAGTTTATAGTATATTTTTTCTTTATAGTTTAATCAATAGAAAAAAAAAGTTGAGGGTTAACTGAATAATTATCTCCCATTAACATTTTTTAACTAGGTGGCTGGCTAACTCACGCAAAAAGAATTTCCTTTTCCCCATCAAACAATTTTTGGGATACCTTTTCCAATAGTTTTGACAAGAGAAAGGTTGTAAATTATTTCCACCAAAATATTTCTCCATTTCTCTGCCAAAATTTAAATCCATTTCCCACTTATTATCACTTGACCCTTGAGATTCAATGGCCTCCATTTCAAATTTGAGGGAAAATCAGAAAATCTCCTCATAGATATCAAAATTTTGAATCACCAAATATGTTCATAGATTCAACTTTAGCCCACTAAATAGGAGGTCAACTTTAATTTTAGGGTCAATGAAAAAGCTGAAGGTGTATCATTAAATTCTTGTGATTTTTCCTCGTATGCATGATGTATTCATCATAATTTTTCTTAAGTATAAGAAACTCACAATCTATTTTTAGTTAGGTAGTGTGAGGAATATATTTATCAAAAAACATTTTTTGAAATTATTTCCACTCCATTGATTTGATCTTCTCCTCGGGATTCATATTTTTGATTAACATCTACTATTGATCACCTTATACCTCCAAATGATAAATAGCCAAAATGACCTTATCTTGATCATATATTTGAATGATGAAGAATATTAATTTAATGGATTTTATCCCATGTTCCATGATAAAGGGATAAGGAAATCCACTCCTAGTTAGAGGCCTTTATCTCATAAAAGACTAAATTTCAACATGGTTTTCTTAAAGGGGTGTGGGGTTTCCGCATGATTCACATTAATTTTTAGAACTTGAGATAATTTTATAATTAATATCATGAAGTTATTGACTCTTTATCCCATTCAGTTGGGCATATCATTTGAGAATTTCCCATCACATAGGTTATTGACTTGGTTCCTCCTATTTCCAACCATTGAATAAAATAATGGTAAATTTAGGTATAAAAATTATTAAACTATTAAATAGATAAAATAGAAACTATTAAAATTTATGGGATAACTCACAAATAAAAGACATTCCTTAACATATGAAATTATTGGTTTCAATCTAAGTTATCTATAGTATATTTCCTAACATTAAATTTTATGGGCATTTTTTCTCCCTTCATAATATTTCATAAAGAGATTTTGAATTTACCAAATAATATCCCCAGTAGATTCAAACTAGGTATGAAGTAAGACCTCTTTGTTGAGAACTATATGATAATTGATTCAATTCCAAATACACCCTTTTTTATTTTATTACCCCTAGGTTCAACTGTGATAGATCGATGTCTAGTTGAAGAATTCAGATAGGGATTTTGTTTCTTAGAAACCACTTACTCTATACTTTACCAATATTAATGTATTTTTTCTTATATATATTCTAATACCTAAGGTTTACACTAGTGTTTTCTAATTCTAATCAACAAAAATAACTAGACATTTCTCTCATACCAACTATGGAAACCCATATATTTAATACAATTTAATTCGTGATTTATTACATAAAGATACACTTAATACAATACCCAAAGATCATGAAGCATAGTTAATTTGGGTAATTAGATACATAGAAACATAACTTGAAACATGGATACAATGAAATTATTTTAAAACTTCACAAATTGCCCTTAAAATTCCATAGTTCTTCTAAAATAGTACATGATAACTTGGGGATGTACATAAAAAATGGGTGACCTATAAATCTCGGTAAGGAAATAATCAAATCATATCTCGATGAATGCAATAAATGTTATTCAATAAGAATATAAAGTGACATAAAAGGGGTTAGAATAATAAAAATTAACATCAAATCATGATATAATATGATAACATCAAGGAAACATAGGAATATAAAAACAACATAAAACATGGAATCATAAGTATATGTTAAGGATAACCACCGAGACATCAAAACATAGTGTTGTTAGGATAAAATATCATGAACCATACATATAATATCCTGAGATAAAAACATTACCCTATGAATTGTATTATTATTTTATTCTTATCCTACTCATCACAATCATATCATGTACCTATATAAGTGTGACACATAGATCATACAACATAAGAATGTATTCCATCAATTTTAATCCCATAGTGATGGAGTGTGGTTTATATACATAGATTTAAAAAATAAATAATAGATTTATACATATAGTTTAGTACCATTTATAATAAATGGTGATGGTTATTCACTACCCAAATGTTTTTTTTATATAAAATCACAAGATATTTTTTCAAAAAAAATGATTGTATATGATGATTAATGAAAGGGTTTAATGAGAGTGAAAGGTGGTATCTAAATACTTGTAAATTATAAGTAGATTAAGATAGATGTGTAAAAACACATTCCATCATTAACAATTGAAAATAAAATTGCATAATACAAATAAATTTCTTTAATAAAGAGAGGTTGAGAAAAACTCTTACATTTAGAGAGAGCTTCTAAAAGATTAAGAGGAGTTTTTTAAGAGTATGGGAATAACGTGAGAGAGATTTAGAGAGGAATATAAAAAGAAATTTCATTATTAATGGATTTTTTGTGAAGATAAGTGGGATTTTGGGTGGATGTTTATAGAAAAAGATAGGGTAATTTTTAATTAATTTCTAAACATATGTTTTGAAGTCTATATGATAAAATAATAAAACAACATACCTTCCATGGGGTTTTTATCATGTTTTCTACCAATTAAGAGTTGTTTCAAATATCTTATAAGTCCAATAACATGACATATTAAAATAATACCATTGGTGATGTGGAAGTGAGATGTGTTCATAAATAATTGATTTGGAAACATTAAAATATAATATTGGGTTTGGATGATTCAATAAATGATTATAAAACAAATTAAATAAATTCAATAACACATTATTTTAAAGTGAAGACCTATATTTGGTCATGGGTTCCTTTTATTTAGTCTATTGCATCACTTTTTTCTATTATGTTGTCATAATATAGACTGTATATTTATATAGTATTTTATTTTTTACCCAAAAATTATACTATTTTAGAGAATTATGAAAAATTCACCATTGGATAGTTACAACATACTAATTTTACAAATAGAATTTATTTTATCAAATTATTTTTTTTTAAATATTAGAATATTCAATTTTATATAAAATTCCTTATTTGTTGAAAAATACTTGTATTTAAAAATCTAATAACTTTCTAACCCTTATAAAAATTACATTGGCCTTCATTAAATTAAATTATAATTTATATTTTAATAAATATTATTTAATAAGAATATTTTATTAAAATTACAATTATTTTAAAAAATTCTTCGATTATCAAAATAATTTCTTAATTAGGAATATATATTTACCAAAAATATAATTTTTATTTCTTCATATCAAAATCTAATTTTTATCGAACTCATTATACAACAATTTATAAAGTAATATTAAAAAGAGATAAATTTAATAATTATTTCATTAAAAATAAAATATAAAAATTCATATTAATAGGGTATATATACATAACCCCTTATTACACCAGTGTATTCCCTAAGGGTAGGGATTGTAATGGTGGTGATTTCTTGGGGTGGTTCAACGAACATTATTTGGGTCAATATATTGATAAGTTTGAACCTCTCTCATAAATAATTTTGATCTACCTTCAGTTATCAAAAATCAACATAGGATTGGTCAATAATAAATCCCAATGATTCAATCTTCCTTAGAATCTCTACTAAATGGGCTTCATAGGTTATGATCCTACAAGTCCAGAATATCACTTATTTAATCTATATCAATTATACTTTATCAAAACCCTTGTACAAATATTAATGATCATTGTAAAATGGATATATTATAAATGGTTCAGATGTTTAATGTTATTCTAAATCCAACATGATATAATTTTTAATTGGTTTAAAATAACCAAAGTAGTGCATATGTTTTCTATAACTATATTACTTAATATGGAATTTATTCATTAAAAACATAATTTCATTTATAAATGTTTTGGTCATTAAAATCCTCATACTTTTCTCACTTCTGATGATACCAATACTACATATCGATCTTTGATAACTAGTTTATTCCATTCAATTGATCGAATAAATTGTTTTTTCATAATAGAGGGTAGTGGTTCTTCACTATCACATTGTTCAAATGGTGATAATCAACACATAACCACAAACTGTTGTCTCCCTTATTTAAAAATAAACCTTGGGACCCCCAAGGTTACAAGGTTTTCCAAATAAATCCATTATAAAATATATTTTTTATATAATTCTATATCTCCCACAACATGTAAAATGGATATCTCACACTGATACATCGATTTTGAAGAAACAATTTTCAATAGTTCTATCCAAAAAATTGATCTCTCATCAATGGGTAGTGAAAACCCTCTTCAATGAAGATATCATGGAATTATTTTATAACACAATAATACATTACTGGATAAAATTATGATGAAATTATAATCAAATCATACATAATAGAAGATATAGACTCAGTGCTAATCCAACCCATGTGAGGGTCTCAGTCACCAAAGAACATCACCTGTACTCCATCATTGTCGTAGAATATAATGCACCTGCTAAAGAAATCCGCTATAACATGAAATAAATACAGCTAATCTATATCCAGGATGATGGTGTATAGATATATATATAAAAATTGGAAATAAACCTTAGATAAGTATTTCCCTAGTACTAATTCACAATGTCATCACACATATAAAACTATCTTGAATTCCAACAAGTGCAATTAATGAAAAATAAATTGGAATACTATCAACCTGAATTACAAAAGCATGGAAATGATAATGTGAAATAGTGTAGTATATATCCCCACATTAAAACAAGGAATAAACCCATGTATATTATAGGTTGATAGTACCTCATACAATATCTGGACAACCCAGTGCTTGCAACTCTAAAGTATTCATTTAAGAATATCCTGATCCACAGCCTATTTGGCCCTGATTGTGACCACCACCATTATCATTCTTTTCCCACTATCCTTGAGAAGAAGGTAAATCTTGTGGTTGTCTAATTTCATCCCCATCCTCTCTTTATTGATCAAAACTGGAATGATCTACTGCTACTACAACCTTAACTGAAACAACTAAAAATCTTTGCCACGAATCAGGCCATCAGCCACATGATGATTTCTGTGAAAGGTATAAAAATATCATTTATTATTTCAAAGACCACTATAACATAAAAAACTATTCTTTACACATTTTTTGGGATTTGATAATTGTTAGCTATAGTGAAACGAGTTTAAGAAGAAAGAAACCCACTCCCCACTGATTGAAAAATGTTCTTTTTCCTAGACAATTGAGAACTAATAGTCATATATATAATCTGTAGAAGATCCTGTAGAATCCTATATCATGATTATCCAGTCCTAGTTAACACCCACTCAATTGAATCCACCATCACTGGTACCTCAACATTTGACTTCAAAATGAACTGAGTGACTTGGTACTTGATCTATAGACATAAATCCTCTATGAAATGACTCACCCTAGACTTATCTTCTTGCAAAAGGTTTTAATAATAATGTATAAGGTTTATAAAAAATAAACTAAACTCATGACCATTGTAACTCCCCTATAAAAGGGTAAGGATATTGTTGTGGAAATCCTTTTAATTTGTTGAAAAAACTCATCTTGAAACTAATCCTTGAACTTTTCCCAGGAAATAGTCAACTCCTTATGATCCTTGAGGATAAAAATTCACAACTATGAAGCTAAAAAATGATACATTATCGCAATTAAATAAAATCAATGATCTATCCAAGCATTGATCAAACTAAAGGCTATCTCTAACTCCTCTAGACAACCCTCAATCTATGATATGAAATGAAGCTTTTATATATTTGAGTACCCTAGAACTGAAACCCTTTGAGTGTCCTCCTATATGGTCAATCATCATCAACCTCTACTCTATAGTGATCTATTGGAATAACTGATTGATCATATTCTATATAAAATTTATGGGGATGTTGACCTATTTCCATATCACGAAAATAAAAAACAAAAGTACTCTTAGAACCATGACAAATTAACTTTTCAAGGTTGATTAATTAATCCTTAATTTATATTATTCTATTTCCCATTATATAAATTAATTCAAACATAGGCACATAACAATAAATATTCATGATCCTTACCCGGGTTTTGACCTAGTTAGTAGCATCAATTAACTTATCATGTACTAAAACATAAATGTCCTTGCATCGAATCACAAGTGGCCATAAAATACCATGTCCAAGTCAGTATCCCTTTATTACAAATCATAGCAATTCTAGTTGATACTATTTCCCTTACATTCCATGTATCCTCACCAATTCCTAACTCTAAAATCCATTCTATCTCTCAACCATTAGCTTTGGTGCCAATCTTTTATGATTGAATCTCTCCAAAGGTACCCCTCCTGGTTCAGAAATGGAGAAAGAGAGACAATGACTCTTGAAGCCTGAATCTAGTAAGCCATGAGTTAGTGACAAGTGAAAAGGATATATGAATCCCACACATTGGATGCATTACCATATAGATATTTTAAAGAGTAATAGATATGATGAGAATAACCACTAACCAACATCACAAATATTGTAAATTGGTAATCCTAATATATAAAATTTCATACATAAATTGAAATGAAAAATTCATGTACCAAAAGAAATATTAGGTAGTGATCATGAAATCCAATATCTCATGGAAACTAATCATTTACTTCTCAGAGATAGTCACATCAAACCAAATATATAACCATTTCCTACTGACTAGAAAAATAATTTTTATATACATAGGGTGATCATAAGATGTATACTTTGTAGGATCCACACTAAAACCTCTCATGAAAAATGTGAAAGAAGGATATTAATTAACTATGAAAAAACAAATGAAACTAACTCTTCACATATATATGTATATTATTCTTCTTACATCCTCACCATGGCTCACTCACTAAATAATTCATATAATTAAACCATTATATAAAACATAAAATTTATAAATAAAGGAAAATCACTTACACTTCTCCACTAGTTTGTTGCTCTCACACCACGATTTCTATGTCCCATGATCATCACTCTAATAAATCATCCTACACCTCATGAAATAGTATCACCACAATTAATATATCATTTTTATCCTATCATCTAATCATCATCATCATATCACTATAGTAATCAAGTATATGGTGAAAATCTACTAAAACTTTGTAAATGTATTATACCACAATCCATCACATATTGTTTATATACACTCATTAAAATATGGATACACCATGACTAGATACATGTATGTGCTACAACTTAAGATATTACAACACATATATAAATTTATTGTAATCTATGATCCATCACAGCCCTGGTAGGAATACACCCTACATCGTAAGCATTTATAGCCCAGGATACGCTTACTCATCTATATCTAGAGGAATAGTGGGGGAGCAGAAGAATTCATCCATCTATTCCTTCACCATCCTAGATATTTCAGAAAAAATCCCCAAAATATTCAACTGTTATTTTACATACTTATATGGGTGGTGTAGTGCATGAAATTGAAAAATATATAATCTAATATCACACACAACCACACTAAGGGAAACTACCTAGTAGTATACTCATTTATCATTATCATCACTCGGTACCCTCAAATGAAACTTTTAAAGACTATATTTCAACAAAAATACAAGAATAAATTTAATTTTTAATTAATTATCCATTAATTAATTCACATAAACAGCTTCCAATATTTTAATTTTAATAATATTAATCCAAGTGTTGATGACACTATTAATTCTTTTGGTTATATTCTAAAGTTTTTCATAATATTTTGTGAACATCATGAACTAAACTCATTAATTTATTATATAATTTTGTATTTATTAATCATTCACTTACTATAAGACTAAACCTATGATGTAGAATAAAGGATGAAATCATAGTGCATAGCATAACTATGTCATGCAGTTGGAAACTGATCAAAGAAACATCATATATCCATATGGACAATATGAATCTGTTAATAAATCATCAATAAAGCATCATAAAAGATTAATTATATATCTATGAGTAATCCCCACTCGGATCTTATCCTCACTACTCTAGTGCACCATGACATTGTGCATAAAAAAATCTATCCTGTCATAATTGGAATCAACTATCACTATATCCCAGGATCTCTATCCATTTCACATCCATCAAATCAATCATCAAACAATATACCCCTATTCCACTATTCCATTTCTCTTCAGGGATCCCAACCACAAAAAATTCATTAGGAAAAATAATCATGTATCTAAATTCTAGAGAAATATAAATTTCAAATGTATTTACCATATATAAAAAAGGATACTATGTCTATGGAATTGAGGTATCCACACCTCATGTGAAATGGAATGGGCTCATTCAACCCTAAAAAAATATTCTTGATTAAACAACCATTTTAATTTCATTGTTAATTAATTAGTTATTTATTCATAGGTTTTCTTAAAAAGGATATTTAAGGTAATTATGTAACCATAAAGATGATTTTAAGCATTATTTTAAATAATCATAACCAAGATGAGAAGTAAAAAAACTAGTTATGACTCTTTAATTAATTATCTTCATTTTGCTTTATGTTGTTATATTTTACAATAATCAACTATGCTAAAGGAACTTCAATAAGAACATTTGAAAACATATATCATGCTATCATAGTAAATATAAAAATATAACATAAAATCATAAACCATAATAAATTTCAAAACCTAACCATTAAATTACTTTTCTATAATGAACATTAATTATCTGGAACAAGTGATAATTCTCTTCTCTATTTAGAAATGGAAAATATTTCAAATGATTCTGATTATGAGACAAATAATAAATAACACTATAGTATGGGACAATATATATTTTTTATTTTATTTTTTATATTTAAATAAGCTTAAACCTTTAAGATAAACTATTTTATTAAATTTTTGAATCAATTCTTGGATAAATTTAACAAAATTATTCCAAGGAATGTGATTAACTATAATGAATAAATTAAAAAATATCATGAAAAAAATATTATAATTTTATATACTTTTCCTAATTTTTATTAATCCTTAAAAATGTGATTCCTTTTTCAAATTACAATATTGTTAAATTAAATAACACCCATTTAGATAAGAAGATAAAGAATGATTAATTCACACATTCACATAAAGAAAAAAATCTCTAACAGATCTACTACATAAATTAGAAGCTCAATAATATTCGAGTAAGAAAGGAAAAGTGAGAAAAAATCCCCACTAAAATAAATAATACAAAAAATTAAGGGATGTATCACCATAACAAAATCATGGAAGCCAACATTAAAAATATATTGAAACCTCACCACAAAATATATTAAAAATACTAAAACATGTTTCTAGAAGGAAAATGTCACGACCCGTCCTCGGGGCCCATGTCATGACTACCCCAAGCCTGCCTTCCATAGGCCAGGGGCTGGAGACTAGCACCAAAGGTGTAAATCCTGATAACTGGGAAGGCATTGCCTTTATAAAAGTAAAAAAACAACACGGAGTACAAGTGGAAGTAAAACACTAAGTACAAAGAGAAGTGCGGAAAGGTAAATGGGCCAGAATACAAACCCAAATGAAAGTACAACTACAACTGAACAAAGTACAACAAGAAAAGTCAACAGCTGGAAGAACGGAAGCGGCTCCTGGGTCATCCTCCTCGGATCCTTCCTGAAGGGTAGGTACAGATGGCGCAGCTCCTAGATCGTCCACCACGGATCCTACCTGAAGGGTAGGTACAGATAGCCTCCACAACTCTCTCGCCCGTCAACCTCCTTCGAGTGTCGTCTCGCCGTGAAGTCCACCTCCAGATACTGACTCGTCGTGTAGTCCACCTCCGGGTACCGTCCAGTCCTCGAACACTCAGCCTCCGTTAGCACTGCCCGTCGTCTGCAACTAACACAACGGGGTGTGGGCATAGCCAATGCAGGGGTGAGTATAAAGATACTCAGTAGGGACCCCGAGACCCTCAAGGTCTCACTACAACCAAAAAGTATAACCACAAATAAGATCTCAACTGATAACTTATACTTAGGTATATGCTCATGCATATACCTAAGTTATCAAGTAACCCATATCAATCATGAGGAAAACACCAAGATCATGAAATCAACGGATAACCACTACCCAGGTATATGCCCATACATATACCTAAGTTATCAAGTGACCCATCTCAATCATGAGGTAAACACAAAGGTCAAAAGTCTCAGCTCAAACCAGGATTTTCATTATCGAAACCGTAACTGCGGAAGAGCCCCATCTCTGGAGTGTACAGTGGTCCTGTCACGACTCCGAGGTACTGCTCTCTAATCCAAGTCTCTGAGGTACTCCACCTATCGAGTACCGCGGGTCTGCTGCCAAATATTGGGTGGTTCGTCCGTTGTGGGTCTGCCGCCAAATACCGGGCGCTCCCCCTAATATCCTATAGAGGTACTCCTCCGGTCGAGTACCACGGGTCTGCTTCCAACTACCAGGTGCTCCATCTGTCGTGGGTCTGCTGCCAAATATCAAGCGCTCCATCCATTGGGCTAGTCGACTCACTCCAAGTCGAGTCGGTCAAGCAGTCGTCAGGTCTCAGTCATCTACACGGTCTCCATACTCTGCACGCTCGTCTCTGGGAGGGTCTGATCCATGAGCTATAGGTCGATACTCCATGTATCTCAAATCCCCAAGAAGAAGTATCTCAAAGGACCTCCTCATCATAGGGGTTTCAACGCAATAGACGACGCGTCAATCAGACGCCCGGTCTGTGAGTTATTAGCCTTTTCGTCCAAGGGGCCTGGTTGGATTCATGTTCAAACCAACCCGGCCATATCTCAATTGTACCCCAAACTCTCATAGGGTATACTCATAGGGACCATTTCTCAACGTGATCTCCATCACCGCTGACGGTTCGTCAAACGGACGTCCAGTCTGAAAGATATCATCTTTTCTGTTCCAGGGGCCCGGTTGGATTTCGGGTACGATCCAACCCGTCCATTATCCAACAGCAAGAAAACCTCAGGAGAATTATGCCAAAAGTTCCATCTCATCAAGAGGAATTCAACGAGATAGACGGCGCGTCAATCAGACGCCCGGTCTGTGAGTTATTGGCTTTTTCGTTCTAGGGGCCCGGTTGGTTTCGTGAGTGAACCAACCCGACCGCACTCCGACGGCATCCAAACCTCGAGCAGAGTAATAAAAATGATCCGTCTCACTTAGAGGAGTCCATCAAAGTCAACGGCACGTCAATCGGACGTCTGGAGCTCAAGATATAAGCGTTTCCGCTCCGAGGGCCCGATTGGTTTTGTATTCGAACCAACCCGACTAAACCCAAAGTATTCCAAAACATTGAGTGCGATATACCAAAACGACCGTCTCGATCCAAGGATCACATCTCTAATGACAGTGTGTCGATCGGAGGTCTACAGCTCAAGATATGGGAAAAAGACTGTGAGGGGTCCTAAAACGGTGGTTTTGGGCCCGGACAGACCCGGCCCGAGACCCCCTGGGTCGGCCCGAACCGGGTCGACCTGACCCGGGTGTCGGTTTGACCCGGCCAGCGTGGCCCGGCCCGTTCTTCCTAATTCGGCCCGGCTCGGCCGGGGGTTCGGCTGAATGGCCAAACCGTGCGGGGGGCGTTGCCCCCGCGTGAAAAGTCGCGGCCCCACGTGGGGCCACTCGTGCCAGCAGTCGCGGGACCGTGCTCCGCCGCTGCGGCTTCAGCCATGGCGGATTCTTCCGGCGGCGCTATGGGCGCCGCCGCCCCTAACCACCGGCACCGCCGTACCAGTGTAGCGCACCGGCAGGGGCTTCCGCGGACCACAGGACGCGCTCCGGTGGTCCGATTCGCTTGCGGTCTTCGCCAGTCATGATCTCAGGACCCGACCTTCGCTGCAAAGATCCCACAATGCTCGTGCGGCTTTTTTTGTCGTTTTCCGGTGCGGCGCGATGGAGCTGTGTCTTGTTCAACTTCATAGGCGCGACACGATAGCGCCGCGCTTCTTAGCCCTTCCTCATAATTTCCGCGCGGTGCAACGGCACCGCGCCGCCTTTCACGTGCCACAAAAAATTCAAACAACAAGGGGGGAGGAGGGTCGGTCATGTTCGTGCGGTCTGACCTCCTCCCGTTATAATGATAGAAAGCGGCCATCTAATAGAAGTTGACGTACGGCAAGAAATAATTCACCGACAAAATCAATAATCCTCAACATCAATCCGCATGAACGAACGATCCGTGGATCAACCTAGAATTTGTTGGTCTGTGCTCGTCATTCTTTTCTCAAAAGATAAGAGAACACCAAAATAAATTCCCCTACCTCGATTCAAGGTTCGTTCATCATCGGTGCGGAAATCGGTGTCACAAGAATGACGTCGCGGGGTCGGACGTAGATTCTGTGGATGTCGGGGTGCGTCCGAGGAGGAAACGATGTCTCCTCACTTGTTGCTATGGAAGAAGAGGATGGAGAACCGTGGATGCCGAGTCGTTCTACATTGTAGGGATGGTGTTCTTAATCGAAGAAGAACCGTTCTTCGTCGAAGGAGAGTTCTCTTCTTCTTCACACCAAAGATCTCCCAAAAACTCTAGGACTTTGCAAAAGTTTTCTCCCACACCAAAAGCTCTAACTCAAAATAATATCCCATGATATTATTTTTATTCACACCACAATGATTTCAAATTCAAACCAAACCACTTAATTAAACAAATGAAGAGACTCATCTCATTAATTAAGGCATGTTGGCATGAATTAATGGGGGAAGGAAAAGGTGAAGAGTTACACAAAATAAGAGGAGTTAACAAACTTAATGGAAGAGGAGATTAATGGGGAGTTGACACATTAAAAGCAAGGGAGTTTAAGGGGGGTTGTAGAGTTATACATTTAAACACAAGGGGTGTTAAATAGGGGGACGTTCGTGGGGGTTAAAGGGAAGGTGAAGGGTTGGGGTTTCGTGCAGACCCCACAAACCTTGGTCATACCCTCTCATGGGAAGTTATGTGGGGTGTGGCCCCACCTCCAACTTCTCTATGAAGAAATTAACATCCATATAAAATAAATTGTAACACTAAAATTTATTTAAGACTTATCGAATCCCCAAAAATTAACCACCTCATGCAACAAAACGCAACTGCGCTTATGGTCCCCTTAAGCAATTATCAGCGCTGCGAGGTCATCGGTGCCCTCGGATTTCAATTCCGAGTACCGGTTCAAAAGATAGAAAAACTTGCACATTCGTTCACTGAACGTACCTGAGCCAAACTTCAGAAAATGATTCTGGGCACACCGGCCCTCGGAGTCAGACACCATCAGAAACTGCGTTCTTGTAAAATTCCAAAGAAAATTAAGAAAAAAAAATCCTTGAAATTTTTGGGTCTTTACATTACTCCCACCTCAGAGCTTTATGTCCCCATAAAGCTTCAATACAATCTAGGGATACAAAAGTGGTACTGATCACACATCTGGCCCTTCCGCTCCTATGTGCTCACCTGGAGGTTCTTGTACATCCAGTAAAAGCGCACCCAAGGAATTGTCCATCCTCATAGGATCCGCTCATGTGGATCCTCGATTCCCATTGGAACCTCCGTGAAAGACACCCCACCACCATCATCCATCTTCCCATGGTCGATGATGTGTGAAAGATCACGCACGTATCTCCTCAGTTGTGATATGCAGAAGTCGTCGTGCTCCTGGTGCAACTAAGGTGAATGGGTCAAGAGGTAAACCACCTCGCCTACCCAACTGAGGACCTAGAAGTGGTCCACTGAACCTCCGAAATAACTTGCCACCTTGGCCACATCTCCGTCAACCTCATCAAGGTGAAACCCGTATAAGGATGTGATCTTCATCCTCGAACTCTAGAGGCCTCCAATTCCTGTCATCATAAGGCTTCTGTCGGCCCTGTCATGTCCTCATCCGCTCTTGGATGACATGGACCTTCTCTAGTCTCCACTAAGAGGCCTCTCTCCAACACCCCTGTCTGGGTCGGAATGTTGTGAGAAACAACAGAAGATCTAATCTCCTAACTGAGCCCCTGATCGAAGGTTCGGGCCCTGAAGAACGGGTCCCGTACCATATCTGTGGAGCAGCACGAGAGGTCTGTGAACCTCGTTGAATATTGTGCCACTGTCATGCTGCCCTGCCACAGCTGAAGTAGCTCCTGTATACGCATTGCTCGAAGGGTGGCTGGTACAAACTCTTCCTGGAACAGGCTCTCGAAGTATGCCCAAAGAAGAGTGGCCTCGTCATTCATCTGGAGCAACAAGATCCACTATCTACCTACTCCTACATGAAGAAGGATGGCAGCAAGGATCACCATGAAGTCTGTCGGCGTCCCCACTAGCCTGAAGACTCTCACCACATCCTCCATCCAATCCTCAACCACCTGCAGGTCCGTCTCTCCCCGGAACCTGGGTGGCCTCTGGCGCTGGAACTCGTTAAGTGCGCTCAAGCGACGTGCACCCTCTACTGCTGGGGTTGGTTGCATCGGTGGCCCAACGGGTAGTAGTACCGCTGGTGTGCCTGCTGGTGCCTCAGCTGGGATAGGGCCATGTACTGAGGCCACGTCGCTCAGTGGGCTCTCAGTACGAACAACTCTCGGGGCTCTATCTAGTCGTCCATGGGGATTCATCCTAAAAGAAACAAACATGACATGGTCAAAAGACTTATACCTGGTGAGCTAACCTCGTTTGAGTTGATATTTAAAAACTTCTGGAAACACACACGCAATCAGTGTTTTCGTGCACAAAGTCAGAAATCTGCTATCAAGGTCTTGGTGTATGGATATGTCAGTGGCCCGCACCAACACTGGACTCCCTGAACTGAAAACCACACTCAGTACTCTTAAAACTATTGCTTCACAGAAAGAAAATATCAGAGTTATAAGTTCTGCGGTAGAATCGACTCCTCTGATACCAATTTGTCACGATCCGTCCTCAGGGCCCGTGCCGTGACTACCCCAAGCCCGCCATCCATAGGCCAGGGGCTGGAGACTAGCAACAAAGGTGTAAATCCTGATAATTGGGAAGGCATTGCCTTTATAAAAGTAAACAAAACACAACAGAGTACAAGCGGAAGTAAAACACTGAGTAAAAAAGAGAAGTGTTGAAAGGTAAATTGGCCAGAATACAAACCCAAATGAAAGTAAAACTACAACTGAACAAAGTACAACAGGAAAAGTCAACAGCTGGAAGAATAGAAGCGGCTCCTGGGTCGTCCTCCTCGGATCCTACCTGAAGGGTAGGTACAGATAGCGCAGCTCCTAGATCGTCTACTACGGATCCTACCTGAAGGGTAGGTACAGATAGCCTCCACAATGCTCTCACCCTTCAACCTCCTCCGAGTGTCGTCTCGCTATGAAGTCCACCTCCAGATACTGACTCGTCATGTAGTCCATCTCCGGGTACTGACTCGTCATGTAGTCTACCTCCAGGTACCGTCCAGTCCTCGAACACTCGGCCTCTGTCAGCACTGCCCGTCGTCTGCAACCAACACAACGAGGTACGGGCATATTTCGTGTAGGGGTGAGTATAACGATACTCAGTAGGGACCCCGAGACCCTCAAGGTCTCACTAAAACCAACAAGGATAACCACAAAGAAGATCTCAATAGATAAATTCTACTTAGGTATATGCTCATGCATATACCTGAGTTATCAAGTAACCCATCTCAATCATGAGGAAAACACCAAGATCATGAAATCAACAGATAACCACTACCCAGGTATATGCCCATTCATATACCTAAGTTATCAAGTGACCCATCTGAATCATGAGGTAAACACAAATTTCACAAGTTTCAACTCAAACCAGGATTTTCATTATCGAAACTGTAACTACTGAAAATCCCCGTCTCTGGAGTGTACAATGGTCTTGTCATGACTCCGAGGTACTGCTCTCTAATCCATGTCTCTGAGGTACTCCTCCTGTCGAGTTCAGCGGGTCTGCTGCCAAATATTGGGTGCTCCGTCCGCTGTGGGTCTGCCGCCAAATATCGGGCGCTCCCCCTAATAGCCTACAGAGGTACTCCTCCGGTCGGGTACCGCGGGTCTGATTCCAACTACCAGGCGCTCCATCCTCCATGGGTCTGCCGCCAAATACCGGGCGCTCCGCCCACTTCGCTAGTAGGCTCACTCCAAGTCGAGTCGGTCAAGCAGTCGTCAGGTCTCAGTCATCTACACGGTCTTCGTACTCCGCACGCTCATCTCTGGGAGGGTCCTCTCCACGAGCTACAGGTCGATACTCCAAGTATCTCAAAGACCCACGAAGAAGTATCTCAAAGGACCGCCTCATCATAGGGGTCTCAACGCAATAGACTGTGCGTCAATCGGATGCCCGGTATGTGAGTTATTAGCCTTTTCGTCCTAGGGGCCCAGTTGGTTTCATGTGCGAACCAACCTGGCCGTATCTAAACTGTACCCCAAACTCTCATAGGGTATACTCATAGGGACCGTTTCTCAACGTGATCACCATCGCCACTGACAGATCGTCAAACGGACGTCCAGTCTGAAAGATATCAGCTTTTCCGCTCTAGGGGCCCGGTTGGATTTCGGGTACGATCCAACCCGGCCACTATCCAACATCAACCAAAACTCAGACGATGTATGCCAAAAGTTCCGTCTCATCAAGAGGAATTCAACGAGATAGACGGCGCGTTAATCGGACGCCCGGTCTGTGAGTTATTGGCTTTTTCGTTCCAGGGGCCCGGTTGGTTTCATGAGCGAACCAATCTGACCGCACTCCGACGACATCCAAACCTCAAGCGGAGTAAGCCAAAAGATCCGTCTCACTTAGAGGAATCCATCAAAGTCAATGGCACGTCAATCGGACGTCCGAAGCTCATGATATAAGTGTTTCCGCTCCGAGGGCCCGGTTGGTTTCATATCCGAACCAACCCGGACGAACCCAAAGTATTCCGAAACCTTGAGTGCGATATACCAAAACGACAGTCTCGATCCAAGGATCCCATCACCGCTGACGGTGTGTCGATCGGAGGTCTACAGCTCAAGATACGGGCGAAAGACCGTGAGGGGTCTGAAAACGGGGGTTTCGGGCCCGGACTGACCCGGCCCGAGATCCCCTGGGTCGGCCCGAACCGGGTCGACCCGACCCGGGTGCAGGTCCGACCCGGCCGGCGTGGCCTGGCCTGGTCTGCCCAAGCCGGCTCGGCTCGGCCGGGGGTTCAGCCGAACGGCCGAACCGTGCGGGGGGCGCTGCCCCCGCGTGAAGAGCCGCGGCCCCGCGTGAGGCCGCCTGTGCCGGCTGACGCGGCAGCCAGCCACATCCCGCCACTCCCCTCTGGTCCCACGCGGTTGCGGGACCACGCTCCACCGTCGCGGCTTCAGCCACGGCGGATTCTTCCGGCGGCGCGCCGGCAGGGGCTTCTGCGAACCACCGGACGCGCTCTGGTGGTCCGATTCGCCTGAGGTCATTTCCAGTCATCATCCCGGGACCCGACATTCGCTGTAAAGACCCCACAATGCCTGTGCATCTTCATTTGTCATTTTCCTGCGCGGCGCGATGGCACCGCGCTTCTTAGCGCTTCCTCATAATTTCCGCGCGGTGCAACGGCACCGCGCCGCCTTTCACGTGCCGCAACAAATTCAGAAAACAAGGGGGGAGGAGGGTCGTCCATGTTCATGCGGTCTGACCTCCTCCCGTTATAATGATAGCAAGCGGCCATCTAATATAAGTTGATGTACGGAAATAAATAATTCACGGACAAAAACAATAATCCTCAACATCAATCTGCATGAACAAACGATCCGCGAATGAATCTGGAATTGGTTGGTCCGCGCTCGTCGTTTTTTTCTCAAAAGATAAGAGAACACCAAAATAAATTCCCCTACCTCGATTCAAGATTTGTCCGTCATCGGCGTGGAAATCGGTGTCGCGAGAATGACTTCACGGGGTCGGACGTAGATTCTGTGGACGTCAGGGTGCGTCTGAGGAGGAAACGACGTCTCCTCACTTGTTGATATGGAAGAAGAGGATGGAGAACCGTGGATACCGATTCATTCTACGTTTAAGTTAAGGTGTTATTAATCGAAGAAGAACCTTTCTTCGTCGAAGGAAATTTCTCTTCTTCTTCACACCAAAGCTCTCCCAAAAACTCTAGGACTTTGCTAAAGTTTTCTCCCACACCAAAAGCTCTAACTCAAAATAATATCCCATGATATTATTTTTATTCACACCACAAAAATTTAAAATTCAAACCAAATCATTTAATTAAACAAATGAAGAGACTCATCTCATTAATTAAGGCATGTTGGCATGAATTAATGGTGGATGGAAAAGGTGAAGAGTTACACAAAATAAGAGGAGTTAACAAACTTAATGGAAGAGGAGATTAATGGGGAGTTGACACATTAAAAGAAAGGGAGTTTAAGGGGGGATGTAGAGTTATACATTTAAACACAAGGGGTGTTAAATGTGGGGAAGTTCGTGGGGGTTAAAGGGAAGTTGAAGGGTTGGGGTTTCGTGCAGACCCCACCACCCTTGGTCATACCCTCTCATGGGAAGTTAGGTGGGTGGTGGCCCCACCTCCAACTTCTCTATGAAGAAATTAACTTCCACATAAAATAAATTGTAACACTAGAATTTATTTAAGACTTATCAAATCCCCAAAAATTAACCACCTCATGCGACAAAATGCAACTGCGCTTAAGGTCCCCTTAAGCAATTATCGGCGATGCGAGTTCATCGGTGCCCTCGGATTTCAATTCTGAGTACCGGTTCAAAAGCTATAAAAACTCGCTCATTCGTTCACTGAACGTACCCAATCCAAACTTTGGAAAATGATTCCGGGCACACTGGGCCTCGGAATCAGACGCCGTTTGAAACTGCATTCTTGTAAAATTCCAATGAAAATTAAGAAAAAAAATTTCTTTGAATTTTCTGGGTCGTTACAGAAAAAAAGAAATGTGGAATAATAATGAATTAATAAAGACGAGGATTCCTTGATCTGAGACCTCAATCCATCAATCCAAGTCGTTTAGACTCTTCATGGAGTGAATGGAGGGTGTTTATAGGTATAATGGTTAACTAGGTTTCAAGATAATGAGTGAAAATCTAAACCAAGACAACTTGGAGCTTCCATTTATGGAAGAATCCTGAAGGCCTTCACCATGTTGCGGTGAACTACTAACATGCTTGTGGTTCCCTTAGTCAAAGAAACATATGATTTTAACTAAATTTGATCAATGTATATTCTATTCCTTTAAAACCCACACTGAACCTCTATGACCTCCACCACAACCTCCACTGTGTTGTAGCACCACAACCCAAATTTTTTACCATAACCACATATAGTACTATGATCTAGAGAGCCTTACGCTACCCATGTCAGATAGTTGAAATCACCATGTACCATTCCTATCCTACCATCCTCATCACGAACTATCAATCCATTTTACTATCATGTCTCATAGGTGTGACCCCAATTCTACAAAAATTGAAAAGAGTCCAAAAAATCATTTTTCTCACTGTGATGCATTCCATTACCAAACAAACTACACCATAGCCAAACTTTAATTATTCGAGGCCAAAATGTCCTACACCACACTAATGCCTCAAAGAAGCTTTGAAACTTCTAGCACCATGCCCACCACCATGGTTTGGTGAACCTCAAAATGACTAAAAATATTTTCTAAACTCAATAAATCCACCTAAATCCCTTATGACACCTCTATGCCTTTAGAAAATGAAAAATAAAGACTTTAGAAAACTATGACCTTACAACAGTAAAAATCAAGCTTTTTAAAATATATCAAAATTTCATCATTGGATAATTTTTACATAATGATTTTATGTTGTATGTCTTTTTCATGAAAATATTTTTCAATATATGAAAATTTTAAATGTTAAATAATATTCTTTCTGTATTTTTAAATTAGGAATTCAATGTAAATATCTTTTAAAAACTATTTTTTAGAAATTTCAATTTATTCTAAGACATGTGTATGTGATTAAATTTTTATTCATTGATAAATATGATTGATTATGATATTACCAAATTATGTTATGTATTTTATTGAACACATGTTTGTTAAATATAAACATCACATTACTATTATAATGGTTATATTTCAATGATACTAATCCAATAGTCATATTAACCTTCGAATATTTTTATTATCTTTTAATGATATAGTTCACTCACATATCTTAAATCATATATATCATTCTAAAATTTTTGATATAATCTCTATTTTTTTTCTTCTTTTTATAATACTATGAATGAATTATTTATTTATGTATTTTTTATATAATAAGACCCTCTAGAGTTCATTATCATAGTGTTATTTATATTATTATTTATTTTTTAGCACCAGTTATATCCATTCTAGTGAGTGAAACTATCAATATTTTCAGTGTTATGATTATGATGAAATAAAAGAACATGTATTTTGGAATTTCTAATATAATGAACTAAATATTTCTTAAAATGGAATCATATGTGTTAAATTTTCTATTAAAATAAAGTATTCCCTATAATTAGGCTATAGATCAATCCACTAAAAATATTGGTCAATGTATCTCATTGATTCCTTGTGATCTCACATCACTTACATTTTCTTTTTATTCCTCTAGGTTACCTTCACCTGCTATCATATCTAATTACATAACAATTTCTCTCTAGTGTTATGAATCTTGATAGAACCTTTATTTTATGTAAGGTTAGGCTCTATCACCATTTAAAAAGCTATAAATATATGTTTTTGGTATAACATGTAATCTTTTAATAGACAAACATGAAAGATTCCAAGAACTCTAGAAATGTTGGGTGGCATAGAAAAATTATAATCCACAACTCTTATTCTCTCCAAAATAAAAAAATACACAATATAAGATGGAACTATATTCCCTTTCTTACCAAAAATTATAACTCCATTATATGGTGATAAATTAAAGAAAACGTAATCCTCTACATTAAATTCTATGTATTTTATTCAATTATTAACATAAATATTTTGTCTACTTTGAGTTATCTTGATATGTTTCTAGATTGATCATACTTTCTCAATTTTCTCTTCAATGAGTTCTTAACCAGTTTGAAAAAATTTCCTATATTCATCCTAGAATGTTAGATTTTGATACCTATTACCATAAAATATTTTTTGTGGTGAGATTTATATTTTTGAATGTACTATATTTTTAGTTGAAAATTTTACTAAGGGTAGCCATTGGTCCCAAGTTTCTTCATTATTGAATAATCTTTACTTTAGTATATCCAACCATGTTTGTATAGTATATTCTAGCTTCCAATTATCTATAGAATGATATTTAATTCTAAAATGTTTCTTACTTTACTAAACCTTATCAATGATTAACAAAAAATTTCATGTGAAATAAGTTTCATGACTAGATACAAATGATTGAGGTGAAGTGTGATGTCATATAACTTCAATATGGTAAATAAATTCATGTTTTTTAAGGGGTATGTCTTCATATTGTTAGAAAATTTGTAGAATTTGGGAGTATATCCTTAATTAAATATATTTTATAATTCATATATGACATATTTAGATGTATAGTAACATTTTCAATTGTGATATTTTCATATTTCCACATTTTTTGGGCCATGATGTATGAAATAATTTATAATTTTTCTCTATACCTTTAATTATAGATATAGAAAGTATATTGACACTAGTTTTCAATTTCTCACCTCTTGTTTTCATAGGATAATTGTTATATTAAATCTGTATACATTCTTATACAACTAGAGTCTATAGAAAATTTTTAGCCATGAGCCCCATCTAGAAATTCCACCATCAGCTTAGCAATTGATGGTATACATAGCCTCTGTAATGCCCTAAACTGAACAACTAGGCCAAAACCATAGTTCCACATGACCTTATACATGCCTCCATATACACAAGAGGATTCAAACTATCAGTGAGGGTCTAATTTCATCTGTTGGGAGACTACACACTTAATATCATGTCATATGGTGAAACTCAAAAATAATAAACAATATAATAAAATAATTATAGTACATAAAAAACTAAAAGGATATAATATAAGTCATACAAGTACTAAATGGATCCCAAAGTGTTCATCCAACTAGATTAAATAAATATAGATAAATAAATAAATAAATTTTGGCGTCCTTCAAAGTCTTTCATGGTCCACTAATATCTCCATACTTCTCTCCTTAGTTTTCCACCACATGGCCCTTTCTCTTTGCCAGATCTCTAGTCAAGAAATCTATAAGTGCCCAAAAATTACTAAGTAGAGTGTCTATAAAAGAATCAATTGAATACCAACAATGAATCCTTAATCTATTTTACTGAGTTATACAATTTTATACCATAATAATAATAAATTCATAACAATTATTCCAACATACAATCAAAAATTCAATGGTCATACACCAACCAAGACACCACAAAACCCCAACAATAACAGCTTCAAATCCATGATAGAAGGATAATTGTCATACACCAACCTGGGTACCTAGGTAACCTGATAATCGAGATAGTTCTAAAATCTCCCAAAGGGAATTCCCAATACCCATGTGTCAGTAAAAATCACTTTTCATCATATAGTTGAAAGTGGGAATGGTTTTTTCAGAAGAATTGTAGGAGTAGAAAAAGAGACAAGACAATATGCATGAAAAAAGAATCTCCACTGAGAGTAATGTACCAGAGTATAATAAGGAAAAAAATATTAAATTACTTCAACCCAAATACTAAGACAAGAAAACAGCCTAATTTTATAAGGACACAACTCACCATGACCAAGGTTCAACAGTTAGATCCACCTCCAAGAGATCATTTCCCCTTGCTCGAACCTGGAAGAATAAAAACTATAAACACCTGAAGGCAAAAGTAGGGCATGAGATAAAAATACAAGAAGGATATCACCAAGGATTCCATAAACTGTTCCAAAAATATATTATCCATGGGAATGCTTTCAATTTTTAAAATCAACAGGTTTGGAATTTTCATGTCATATTTAAACAAATCATGTTATACAGTTTAAATTATGAAAAACAAATTTATGTAAAGTCTTTACAAGTGATGTAATATTTAGAAAACAATGTCTTAAGTAAAAAAATTACAAAATAGAGTTTATGTAATTCCATAATACATGCAAATAATTTTTACAATATTGGAATACATTTATATCTGAAATATAAATAACAAGCGAGCTACATTGTCATTTTGAAAATTGGTAAGATAATATTTATGGATATTGGATTCTCTACTCCATAAGTGATCTTAGAAATATGTTTATACACACATCCCTCTCACACTGTCCAAATGAAACCCATCACCATCCCATCAGGGATGTGACCCTGCATGTATATTTTATAACATTTTGATAGTGTACACTATGTCCAAATAACTCACCAACTACCTAAAGATTTCATGTTCTCTTTAACAATAAATGATTGAAAAATTATTTTAAGAGTGATTAAAATAAAATTAAATCCCATTCATCAATTTCCCTACCAATTTTCTATTTAAAACCAAAATGGGTTTTAATAAAAAAACATGCCTCTTTAACAAGATAAAAACATTGGGTTTCTATCGAAAAAATTAGGCCATTTTCATAAGTTTGAAATCCATTAAAATCAAATTCCATCAATTTCTCAATTTATTTACAAAGTTAAATTAAACAATTAAATTAAAATCATTTCCATCAAAATTACATTTTAAATTAAACAATTTCAATCAACTAATTTCTATAAACACACCTCATTTCAATAGAATTGTATGTTTCCCCAATTCTCATGAAAAAACCATTTAAAATATCCCAATTAACTGGAATTGGATTTTATTACATAAATTGAAATCAATTTTGATAAATTGAATTTAAATCAATAATTTAAATAAATCTAGCAATTCATGTATAATAACTTTGGCTAAACAGGACAGAATCACCTACCTTTTCTCAAAACTCAACACTCACAACATAACCCATCAAAGTGAATAGAGGTATATAAGACCTCAAAACTCAACCAAGATATGATATTCCACATCATAGAGCTTTGATCCATCAATATCAGGATGATCTATTTAAATCCAAAAGGAGAAGAAGAAGATAATGATGAAGAACAAGGGATAAGCCTTTCTAGGGAATCACGCTGCAAGCATAATGGTGATCGAATTCCAAAAAATGAATCAGCAAGGGATAGTGATATTTAAGAGAACATGGGGAAGGACTTAAGTTGTGGGAGAAAAAATTGGAATGTAAGAAAAAATATATCTCAATCGTGCATCCTGTTTAAAAAAACACATTCGGGGTATTACACTCCGTTTAATACCATTTCATGCCATGAAACCACTAAATTTCATAACTGTTGAAAAAATACATGGACTTGAATTAAAAACAAGTCATTAAATAAGTCATGATTTATATAGTCTATTCATGATGTGTAACCTTCACATAGTGAATACTTTCATGACATTCCTCTGAAAATCATTACACATTGTGTACCCTAATTATACAGTGTGTAACCTTCTAGATGACTATAGAAAACACCGGTTAAATCTTAGAGTCCAACAAATCTTTGACATTACCATTATAGGTATCCTACCAATTCATTCTCAACCCCACCTGTCCAAAGAAAAGGAAAAATCAGGACAAGGTTAAATTCATACCAATCATATCAGTAATGGGATGTCACAACATCCCCACCATAAAAACTTTTTGTCCCTAAAAATTCTTTGAAGAAGTTTCCATGCCAAAAACTATGAGGCCAGTACTCTCTCATCAGTGCCTCGCATTCCCAAATCTCATGATTATAATAACCATGCTAACATATCACATGATCCAAAGGTATCTTCATCCCATGAAGTACCTTGCATTGAGAATCAACTACCACGGCTGGTCGCTCAATCAAAGATAGATCAGGTTCAATCTATAGATCACTCGAACACAAAACATGGGATGGATTAGATAAACACCTTCTCTGCTAAAATACATGGAATATGTTATGTATTGACTTCATCTATAGTGGAATCTATAATTAGTATTAAATTTTACCCACCTCTTCAACAACCTCAAAAGGTCCCACAAAATGAGGATAAATCTTCTCTTTCCTCCCAATCCGTTGATGACCCAACCGGGGTGGAAATATCAATAACACCTAGTCACAAACTAATAACTCCAATGTTCTATGGTGATGATCATAATAATACTTATATCATCTCTATTATATCAACAGTATCGGATGAATTGACTAAATCTTAGTTGTTGTATCTTGGACCAAACTTGGTCCAACTAAGGTACTTTCACCAATCTCTGACCAAAACAATTAATATTTATAAGGATGACTATACAAGGTCTTAAAAGGATCCATTATGATCACGTACTGATAACTATTATTAAAAAACTTCAACCAGCCCCATGTGATCATCCCAAGCCCCACTAAAGCCGAGAACACTAGCGCAGAGAATATCCCCAAGAATCTATATACATCTCTCTGTTTGTCCATCCAAATATGGATGGTATGCCCTGCTCAAATGGACCTAAGATTCTTGTTCCTATTTATTCCCTCTCCAAATGAGAGAAGTAAACTAAATATACATATCAAAGACTATAGAATATGGAACTCTGTGAAAACGAACACTCTCTTTCACATAGATACTTCTCAATGCCATATCTTTAGCCTCATATCGAATGGGTATAAAGTGAGCCGAATTGGTCAGTCTGTTTATCACAACACAGAAAACATTCTTCTTTATTTATGTATGTGGAAACCTAACCATAATGTCCATATAGATTTTATCCCACTTCCAAATAGAGTCTAGAAGTGGTTGAAGTAAACCCGAAGTTTTCTAATTCTTGTCCTTCACCTACTAGCATCTATAGCAATGAGATAAAAATCAAAAATTCCTCATCTCAAACCTAGGCACCATAACTTCCACTGCATGTCATAGAACATCATAGTGGTTCTTGGGTACAAAACCCACTAGGAATTATTATAATCCCCCATCACAGCCTTCCTTGTCACTAACGGAATAACAAAGATATTATGATAACAGAGAACACCCTATTTGGAAAATTTCCATTGGGAAAATATCCCCTCACCATATATAGACACTCTAATTCTATGAAATTCATCTTTAAGATATTGATCCTAAAGAATCATCTCGAGAAGATAAGATGTAAATTGAATGCTAGCTAAAGAAACTCCCCCCCCCCCCTTTATCCTGAACTCCAATATGAAACTATCAAAATAGATCCATTAAGTTCCACTCTTCTAAATATTCTTTCACTACCTTGGTTAGAATTTTCCTACTCAATGCATCAACAATGTCATTCCTTTTCCCTGAGGTATAATCGATGTCAATGCAAAAATACTATAAGTATTCCACCCAATGCCTCTAACGAAGATTCAATTATTCTTTATAGAAGATATAACTGAATATTTTTTGGTCTAAATACATAGTAAACCATTTTCCATAAAGTTAATGATTCCAACTCTTAAGTTCCTGAATTATATCTCCATGTTAAATGTCATGGGTAGGATAATTCTTCTTGTGTGGAATAAGGTGATGAGATACATAAGAAACTATATGATCACCCTATATATGAACATAGCCCAAGCCTAAACCTGATGCATCACAAAAGACCGCATATACCTGCCTTGTATCTGGAAGAGTCAACACCAGTGTAGTAGTCAAAATACATTTTATCTCAACAAAAGAACTATAACATTTATCATTACAATAAAACTTCACCCCCTTCTGAGTCAAAGTAGTCATTAGAGATTCCAAATTCAAGAATTATTTCACAAACTAGTGATAATATCTAGTTATTCCCAGTAATATCTAAATCTCAAAGACATTACGTGGTTCTTCACAAGTCATAACAACCTTCACATTCACAACATCAACTGTTATTACTTTTTTAAACACCACATGTCCCAAGAATTTCACTTCCCAAATCCAAAAAAACACTTTGAAATCTTGGTGTAAAGTTTGTGATTTCTCAACTGACTCATAATTGTCCTCTGATAATGCAAATGATCCTCCACTAATTTGGAGTAAATGAGGATTTCATCCACAAAGGTATCTCGATACTTGTTGAAGATCTTATTCATCATAGCCATGAAAACTGTAGGAGTATTTTCAGACCAAATGAAATAACAAAGTACTCATAATGGTCAAACCTGCTTCTAAAGGTGGTTTTCTGAATGTAAAATTATTTTATCCTCAACTGATTGTAATCAGATCAAAGGTCAATCACTAAAAATCACTTCTTCCCTTTTAACTGGTCAAACATATCATAAATCCATGGAAATAGATATTTTTTCTTTACTGAAACTCAAATGAGCATTTGATAATCCAAAAATCAGTGAAGTAAACCATCAGCATTCATAGCAAAGAGAATTGGTACCACCCAAGGTGACACACTCAGGTGTATAATGACTTGTCAATAATATCATCCAATTGGTACTTAAGCTCTTTCATTTCATCTAGTTTTATTCGATAAGAGGGAATTGAAACTAGTTGCATGTCAAACATTAATTCAATAGATAACTCAACCACCCTTATGGGTGTAAAACTAGATAAATCCAAATCAAACATGTAAAAAATACTCAAGGATAAGTATAGGGATATCACTATTCAAAGATTAATACTGCAGATCAAAATCAAAAAATGATACTAATTTACCCAACTCTACATAAGAAGGCCTGACTCTACTCAACCTTGGGTCCCATTCACCTTTAAAGACAAGATACATGCCACTAGGTGTAGTAAGGTATACCCATAAAAGATAACAATAAATTTGGGCTTTATTAGTAATGATACAATCCATCCCAAATATAACGTCATGATATTTCATGTCATGGACCAGAAAACTCCAAACCAACTCGACATCGGATAGAGAGAAGACTCAAGAATGACTACAGAGACACTGCTCTCTCTTTATACCAAGGGGTGTAGTAATATCCATTTCACAAGATACAATATCCATAGGAAAATTAATCATATTAACGATGTGGGATGAAATAAATGACTGAGATGCACCAGTATTAAATAGATTAGTCACTTATGACAAAGTTATAGTAATGGTGCCTCTCACAGTGGCTGGACTCGTGTATGCTTCTTCTAGAGACTCTTACACTACGTGAAGTATCTTTGATCTAGATACCTGTGACGAGAACCCATTTACAAGAATATTATGATTTTTCCATAGTTATAGGAGGATCTAATGATCTTGTTCCATTATACGCAGTAGAAAAGTTATTTAAAAATCCATGTAAGTTTTTTAAATGTCTATAGGAGCTATAATTATTGGGTTCCTCAGTTCAAATCATATTAAAATTTCCTAGAAAGACACACTAATATAAAATCAACGGACTTCACCCCTAAAATTGTAGGAGGTATGGAATGAACCTACCGTTAAGAACTTCTATGAGAATCATCATGATTTTATTTTACATTGAAGGAACTCACACCACTACTTGGAGTGAATGAAACTCTTGATAACCCTGACTTTCTAGCTAGTTACATCTAAATCATAATATACCTATCTAGTGCATGAGCATAATTAGGCATCATTAGTAAGAAAACCTAAGAATAAATATTTTATAGAAGTCCTAACTAGAACCATTGTGCCTTCATTTTCTTATTATATGCAATCTCAGGTGAAAACTACACCAACTCTGCAAAGAAATTTGAATACTCCTTCATGGTTATACCAGCCTACTCAAGCTTGAAAAACTCCACAGCCTTGGCCAAAAACATTGAATCTGGATAGAACTAGTCAGTGAAAATAACATTTAGGCCTTTCCATTCTAATTCCTCTTGTTTCTTCACCATCACTATCGTTTCCCACTATCTCCTTCTTGATCCTTCCAAAACAATTGTGGCACACTTTACCTTGATCTCATTTGGTGTCTCTGAGAAATAAAATAGACATTCTATATTTCCTAACCATTCCATAGAATGTTGAGGATCAATGGATCCTTTTAAAACCAGGGGCTTCTAGAAAAGGAAATCTTGAGAATGATATTTAATGACATCCCCCCAAGGATCAATAACTATAGTTTGAATTAGTACCGGATGTGGTGCCTATCCTAGATATTGGAGAGTTCTCACAATCACCTCAACAATATTTGGATCCTCTGGAGGATTCACTCTCTACGGTTTAGCAAAAAATTCCTCCTAGATCAAAATTTTCAATCTTCTGAGAGGCATGATGTTACACAACATTAGCAGATAAAAAGAGAACATCAAACCAACACTAAAACTGAGAAATAAGGGATATTATTCCCAACAGATGGAACAATGATATTTGGACTTCAATCCATCAAAATCACAATAGTAAAAATACTAGAATCAGTCCACAAGACATCCTTCCATAAACACCCTTGGTGAATTAAGGTTCATTATAGTGAGAGCTATCCAGACACTCAATCGCAACTTCATCCTAGGTCCCGACAAGATTTAAACTGCATACTAACTTTAATAAAAAATATAAACTAGATTCATTGATACCATTTTGTCACGAACAATCCTAGGTACCCTGGTAACATCATAACCAAGACTGTCTTAACATATCCGGAAGGTCATTCCCAATCCCCATGGGTTAGCGACTAGAATGTCAAATAATACAATTGAATGTGGTAATGGTTCTTCCACAATAATTGGGGAAGTAAAAAGAGACAAAACAATATGCATAATAAAAGAATATCCACTAGAAGTAATGTACCAGAATACAACAAGGAATAAAAATCCCAAAGTACTATAACCTAAGTACTAAGATATGAAAACAACCTAATTCCCTAAGTACACAACTCAAAACCACCAAGTTTTAATATTTGGATTCACCTCTAAGAGATCATTTCCCATTTCTCAAACCTAGAAAAAGAAACTCTACAGACACCTGAAGGCATAAGCAGTTTTTGAGTTCAAAACACCACTAGGGTCTCACCAAGGATTCCATAACTGATGCCGATAATATATTAATCAAGGTAATGCTTTAAATTTTTAAAATAAATTAGTTCGGTATCTTCAAGGAATATTTAAAAAAATCATGCTATGCAGTTCAAATGATGGAAAATAGTTTAATAAAAGGCTTTACAAGTGATGGAATATTTATAGAACAATGTATCAAATAATACAGTTACATAAAACAGTTTATGTAAATATATAAGGCATGAAAATAAATTTTACAACATTTACATACATTTATAAATCAAATATAAATAATAATAAAGAAACATAATCATTTCCAAATATGTAAGATATTATTTTTGGCTAAAGGATCCCACACTCTCTAGGTGATCTCATTAATATGTTTGTACACATGCCCCCTTGACACTGGTCAAAGGAAACTCATCACAATCCCATTGGGGATGTGACTCGCTGCATGTATGTTTTATAAGATTATAATAGTATAGAGTGTGTCAAAATAACTCAACAACTACCTAAGGATTGATTGTGATCTTTCACAATTAATGATGGGAATTTTATTTTAAGACTACATAAAATACAATTAAATCCCATTCATCCATTTTAGTTTCAATTTTTTATTTAACACCAAAATGGGTTTTAATAAAAAACATACTTCTTTAATAGGATAAAACCATTGGGTTTCTATCAAAACATTTTAATACATTTTCAAAAGGTTTGAATCTATTAAAAACCAATTCCATCAATTACATGATTAGGTTTCACAATTAAATTCAAATTTCTAATTGAATTTGTTTCCATAAAAATTCTGATTTAAATTAAAAAAAATTAAATCAACCAAATTTTATAAACACATACCAATTCTATGGAATTAGGGGTTTTCCCAATTCTCATGCCAAAACCATTTCAAATCTCCCAATTCATTAGAATTGTATTTTATTACATCAATTGAAAGTAAGTTTGAGTAATTGATTTTAAATCATAAGTTGTAATAAATCAAGAAATTTGAGGTTAATCACTTTATCCAAACGAGATGGAATCTCCTAAAGTTTCTCGAAACTCCACACTCGCAATGGAACCCATCAATGAGAATGAAGGTGTGTAAGAACTAAAAACTCAAAATAGAGATAATATAAAAAATCACATAGAATATATCAATAAATATCAATATGATCTATTGAAATCCCAAAGAAGAAGAATTAAAGAATTATTAAGAATGGGGGAGAACACTTGCCTGGGAATCACACCCCAAGCGCAATGATGAGTGAATGCTAAACAAATGGATCCGGAAGGGTTGGAGAGATGCAATATTTATTATTGAGGACCTTGGGTCAAGGGAGAAGAAACTATATTGTAGGATAAAGTATATCTCATACTTTCTGGCTATTTAAAAAAACATAGTTTGGGTATTACATGACGTGTAGTACCCTTTCACACTGTGAAACCATTAAATTACGTAACTTGCAAAAAACTTATTACCTTGAATTAAAAACCATTAATTAAATAACTTGTGATGTGTAGAGGCTATTCATGACATGTAAAATTCACAATGTAAATCCTTTCATTAATTGCCTCTAGAAAACAATACACATCCTGTAACCCAGTTACACGGCATGTAACCCTCCGGTAGCATGTAGAAAATGTCGGTTAAAACTGAGATTCCAACAAATATCTAACTTCAACATTATAGGTACCCTCTCAAATCATTATCAACCCTAACTAGTAAATAAAAATAAAAATCCATGATAAGGTTAATGAAATACCTATGAGATCGGTAATGGGATGTTGCAATAATCATGGTGTCAAAATTAATCAGTGACTAGTGAAGTGTGTACTGATCATACAACTTGGAATACACTAGGAATCAATAGATTCATTTTCTCGACATCCTCTATGCATCACGAACTTCTTGGAATTCACTAGGCATTGAGTAACATGACCCTTTGAATCCTCTGAGAATTGAGTGTATCACATTATATCCATGAGACATCTTTTTATCCCTAACTTATGCGTCGGTCCATAATCACCATCATCTCAAGTTATGTAAACTCCCCATCTAAGGGATAAACATGTCTCAACATTCCACCTTCCTTGGTCTGCAAGAACAATACCACAAAGTCACGAATAACTTGGTAGAATACATCATAAATCATAGAACATAATTATATAGAAAGTATCACTAACAATACATGTTATCAACTTCGAACATGAATAATAAGTTATGAAAGTACTCATGGAAACAAGTGTTACATAAGGTTATTAAGGGCTACAAACACACCCGCATGTGATCAAAATCAAAAAATATTATATATTATGACTATATATAAATTATAATATGGAAACATGTGAAATAAAATCCCCAAGAGGTAAGAAACCTCCTACCTCAAAAGTCATTGAGATCAACGGTAAAGATAAACCACCCAATGTGTGGAAACCAAAATAGTCCTGAATAAGCACTCCTAGTCTATATTATCATAGTATTCTACATGTCAACTCCAGAGGGACGTCAAGGGTTCTTAAAACCAAAACCACATATTTTATATAAAAAATAAATAAAATGTCACATGTGATGATACTTTCTCTCTCTTGGATAATTTCTAAATTATCATTTTTGGCCAACACATGTGCTAGAAATATTATCCTCATGATTAATTATAAAAACATTCTTTATAATATGATATCTCTTAAGATTAATCCTAAATAATACATGGTAGTCCCTTAATAATTATTCTTTGATAAAAATAAAAAATTATACTTCAATAGTTTTCCTAATTATACTTTGATAATTTTCATAAATTATCCTTTGTTCAATGGATATTATCATCCTTTTATAATTATTTTATGATAATTTATTATAAATTATCCTTTGATAATTCTGTAAAAAGTTTGTTTAATAATTATTTATAATTATATTTTGATAATCCCATATATATATCCTTATATAATGTCACAAAACTATCTTTTAAAGAAAAAAAATTAGGATTTATTCATAGATAATACAATGTAATTATTGCTTTATGGTTCTTCCCAGTTTTCTTTTGATATTTTTATGAAATTATCATTTGATAATTCTTCATAATTATATTTTGGTAATTAAATATAAGGATCCATTTTAGGATTTTATGGAATTATTCCTTGATAATTCAAGGTTTTACCAGTTTAATTTAATATCAAACATTTTCTCTATATTTATAAGAAGAAATAAATTGAATAAAGTAAATAAAATTAAAAAAACCTATTCTATCCATATACTCTATGCATAGGGAAAACCAAGAATAAAGAGGTTTTACATGCCTAAAACTAGAATAGGAGATTGAATCCATTATTTGGGGGTTCACCAACCATGTACAATGAAATCTCAGGGTCACTTGGACTCAACAAGACCAACCAAAATCAAAATTCAAATGGGTTGGCTATATGGAACCCTAAAATCATAGAATTTCAAACACAAAATTAAAACACATATTTTAATAAATGATTCGACCAAAAATTGATGGTGGAGTAATTAATTTTACCCCATTAAGTCATTGATAAATTTAAACTAGTAAAAAATGTTGATTTTCTATGATTTTGGATTGATTCTATGTCAAAAATAGAGATTCCTCAGGCATTCATGGAAGACAATGAAGAAAGAGAAAATTTTAAAAAATAAAAAGATAATATAACAAAAAAAAAGGTATAAAAAATTACCCTTCTTCAAAGACATATGATTTAATCAGAAACATAATTATCACAATGGTTATATCAAATATAAGGTAAAACCCACATTCTGGATCTAATTATAGTCTCAAAGTTTTAATTTGAAACACCATTCATAAGATATTCCATTATTGTAGAAAAACCATGAGCATGTAATATAATATATTTAACCTCATGTGTGATTGTAACCAAACACATGATGCACACAATGGTTATATTACACCTAGTATAAATCCAATATTATGGATTTAATGGCTATCTCATATTTACCAAATGATATATTTTTTAAGATATATTCAATTTTTTGGTAAAAACTATATGTGTGTGATATAATATATATATATATATATACTTTTTATTATATCAATAGTGAGGCTCTCTAGGCCTTAGAATATCACACCATCTAAGCACCTAAATATAAAAATATTCCATAGAATATTCTAAAGTGTTAATTTTTATTCTAGCCTTACATAAATACTTTAAACCATTTATTAGGTAATTATTATTGAAAAACTACATTTTTACATTAAAATATTCATAAATTATTAACAAAGGGGGTTTTATTATCATTAAAATTTTAGGATATTACATTTATCCCCCTCCATTGACATTTTATCCCTAAGAAGATACTCTAGCAGTTTTTCTTGAACTAATCAGACCACTAAGATCCAATATTAGACTTGCACTCCCATGCCTCCTTCAGGATCCATCTATGCCACCACTGAATCTAGAAAAGTAGTACCATATTTCCTAATAGTACCTTATCACTTTGGTGTATAATCTATACTAGATTCTCCATATAAGATGTGTTAGGAACCATCTCAATGTCCTCGTAGTCGATGACATGCATAAGTTTGACTATGTATCTCTGAAGTCGAGACACATAAAACACATTGTGCATACCACATCAGTTTGGAGGAATGTTGAAATGGTACACCATTATACCAATACATTTTATGATCATAAAATTTCATAAAAACCATGTTGTGAGATTTATTTTCTTCCTCATACATTAGTGTCCTAGAAGATGAGCCACTCTTTGGAAAACCAGATCACTCATAGCGTACTCCAAAGGTCTCCTCCTACAGTCAGCATATGATCTCTACCTACTCGAAGATGTGATTAACCTCTTTTGAACTATTTAAACTCTCTTAGAGGTATCCTACACCAAACTAATATACATAACCACTACCTCAGCTACCTCATTCCAGAAAATTATTGATTGAAATGACCTCCCATAAATAGCTTCGTAGGGTTCCATTTGAATTTAAATCTAGAAATTTTTGTGGTACATTAACTCAACCAAATCTATTGATCATATAAAGAACCACCAAAGTATTGAACACAAGATCTATCCATATCCTCTAATATAAGCATCATCTTCTCAAACTACCTATCTATATGAGGATGAAATGTTTTTCTTAACCTCAACTGAGTCCCTAGGGCCTGCTGTAATCCCTTCCAAAATCACAATATAAAACGTGCATCTCTATCTAAAAAAATTATAAAGGTAATTACATGTAAATAAATAATTTCATAGACCTATATTTTTCTCATCTCATCTACTCAGTGAGTATTTGATGTTTTAAAAAAGAGGGAAACTTTCTTCAGTTAATCAAAAAACACCTATATTAATTCATGAATTCTTAGGATCCTAGGTAACCCCATCAATAAGTCCATAATTACATCCTACCACTTACACATCAAAACTAGAAGTGGCTAGGTAAAACCACCAGGATGTTGGTGCTTTGACATTATCCTACAGTATTTTAGGCATTAGGAAACAAACATTGAGATGTCCCCCCTTATTCATAGCTACTAAAATTTCTACATAGTTTCATGGAACAACTTCATCTCACTATGATGTACCACCCATCTCGAGGTATGTAAATATCATATTGGATAATATCTAATGTCAGTAGGGACTACTAATGTTCCATGTACCATGATCACATCATCATCGCCCAAGGTCCACCCACATATCAGGTCACCTCCAGCTAGTCGTTCCCATATCACAACACACTCTGTCTCAAACTCTTATATAGCCTTATCTTATCCACAATATAGTATGTGATAAATAAATGATAATAAGTCATTTATCTCTGATCAACATAATAATACACCCTTTAGTCAGCCAATAAGCTCATAAAGAACCAAATCTCTACTAAAGTCCTCTCACCAGTCTCCTTATCTTCTTGAATCTTACAGCTAAGATCATCTGTAACTACATTACCTTTAACTAATGAGAAAATAAATCTCAAATTCAATAGTCTATAGATACCCAACCCAGTGCCTCTATCCCATATTCAAGTCTCTCCATGTGAATATGTAGCAATGGATCTTGTGGTTTGTGTGAACAAAAAATATCTCACTAAAGAGATAGTGTTTCCACCAATTGAGAGGATGAACCTAAGATGTTATCTCAATTTCATGAGTAGGGTAGTCCCTCTGTTGGGGTTATAGATAAAGTCTCCCCTAAGATACTAACCACTTCTTCTCTATCATTAATACTCCCAAAAAACAACCTAATGAATCACAATATAAGACATATATAATCTTTATCTTGGGTAGTATCAGCATTATATTAATATTAAAACTCATATTCATCTCATGAAATTCCTCTTCACATTGTTAAATCCAATGGAACATTAATTATTTCTTAGTCAACATATTCATGAGTTATATTAGTCAGGAGAAGTCTTGGATAATAGCTTGTAATATCCAATTAATACAAGAATGTTCCTGATCTTGATCACATTTCAAGGAAATTTCTAGGACATGAATAACATTAATTTATATGGTTCCATGGATATAACCATCTCAGACACCACATGTCTTAGGAACATCACATAAAAAATCCATAAGTTATACTTCAATAGTTTGGAATAAATCAAATTCAATCAAAACATACTCAGGACTATATGAATATGCCTTGCATTTTTCTCTCGTGTTGGTGAGTATATGAGGATGTTTTAAAAAAACACCATGATTAATGAGTCCAATTATGGGAGGAATATATTTTTAATGATATCTATTAACAATGTCAGAGTGTTCATTAGTTCAAAAGACATCACCAAGTACTGATACGATCTATACCTACTCTAAAAAATTGTATTTAGTATTTCCTCCTCTCTAACTCACAACTGGTGATAGCCTTATCAAAGATAAATCTTGTAGAACCACTAGGATATCTATAAATGATAACAAATATCACTAATCTAGGGAAAAATACATCAATTCTTCACTTTTACATTGATAATTTTTCTATAATCAACACAGAGTAAAAGAATACCATCTTCTTTCTTGGAGAATAACATTGGTTCACCCTATTGTAATATACATGGAATTATAAGTCCCTTACACTCCATGTAATCAAGATGCCCCTTGTTCTCATTCAGATCATTTTTCTTCATAAGATGTAGGGGTATTAAAATGGGTTGTTCACCTGACATGGGTTTTATATCAGTTTAAATTTCAGATCCATTAAATTCACTAATAGGTTAAAGATTAACACAATGATTTCAACCCATTATTTACCTTCCCAGGGGACTTTTGTTCCCAATAAGGATGAAGAATATTGGAGTGAATTCCTGTAATATTTGACTGTATTTTGGAACTCTTATTCCTAGGACATGCACTAAGCGAAAGAATTCAGGTTGAAGTGGCCCTGCTGCCTAAATCATAGACTAGGTGCGGGAGCATGATCTAATAAATTATTTTATGTATCTAGTGGGAATAAAGAAACATCTTCCTCTGTGACATTATTCTAGAATACTCCCCATGTTTTCCCATAAGACTATTTTGAGAAAACATCTTCTATAATGCAAAGGAAACACTTGAAAATTATAGGTTTAGGATAAACTCTAATTAGTTTAGGGGATCACACAAGGTTCTCATAGGAGACTACCCTTACCCTAAGGTATACACCTCTTAGAACTAACCCTGATATTTTTTCTTTCCCATCAATCACAACCATCATATATAGGCTAACACAACAGTATGATGAGTTTAACTAATTATTGAAAAAAAGATATATCACAATAGAATGGAAACACAAATATATCACAAAAATAGAAACTATTATGAAAATATAGAACAAATCAATGCATTTATTTAAATAACTAATATGTAACACAATAATAGGTATATATATATGGCTTGTGAATATACGTTCATAGACATAATACATTAATGCACCTGAAATATTATAAATAAAAATCAGCATCAAGTGCATCACCAAAGGTGAATTTAATCATTGGTAACATCATAACATAATTTCCACCACTTTATGGGAATTGATAGGTCCACTATACAGTTCAAGCTAGGTATTTTCATACTTACCATGCCCGAGACCTAACCGTCCTATCTTCTTTCCACCCTATCCCAAATCAAGAAAAGAGAAGTAAAAATATAGATAATCCTTGTTCTTTGATACCATTTTGTAACACCCCGATCCAAACCACCAAGTATAAATTATAGTTTCACATGACCTCACACATGCCTCCCCTTCTGTAAGAGGCTGCTGAATAGTAGTGTGGGTCTAAGTCTATTAGTGGTAAGACTGTACCCTTCGTATCTTGTCATAGGAAGAAAATCAATAATAATAAACAATATAATAAAATATTAGAGTACATGTAGAACTAAAAGGATGACATACATGCCACAAAAGAACTAAAATGGATCCCAAAGTGAAATCTAACTAGAGTAAATAAATGCAGATAAATTAATAAACTAATAACGGGGTCCTATAGAGTCCATCCTAATCTTCTAGCATCTCCACACTTCTCCTCTCAACTTTCATCCACATAGCCCTTTCCCTTCACCAAATCTCTAGTCATGAAATCTATAAGCACACAAAAATGATTGATTAGGGTGTGAGTAAAAGACTCAGTACTACACCACCAATACATCATTAACCTAGTGTGCTCAAGTATAAAAGTGTTTTCTATAATAATAATAAATGTGTAACAAGCATAAAAACATATAATTCAACACTGAGTGGTCATGCGCTAACTAAGACATTATAAATCTCTGATCGTACTTTCTTTGGATCTATGTCAAAAGGATAATCAAGGCTTCAAAAGTAATCATGGACTATCCATGAGGCTAATGATTATGTTTCTAGACATCGTGTGATCATAAAACTTGGCATACACTAGGTATCAAAATTCTTGTTCTTTTTATCTTTTATGCATCGAGAGCTACTCGACATTCAATAGTCATTGAGTAACATGATCCTTAGAATCCTCTGGGCATCAAGTGTATCACACAAAATCCATGAGGCATCATCATATCTCTACCCCATGTTTAGGTCCATCATCTCCATAGTTTCAAGTCATGAACACTTACCCTCTAAGGGATAACATTGTAATGATGGTACACCTACCTTAGGATCCTAGAACAATACCCCAAAGACACAAATAATAAGGTAAAATACAAAATAAAGCATATCACATCTTCATATGTAATATAGGACATACAATACATGTAATCAACATAAAACATGAATAATAAGCTACAAAATTAGTCATGGAAACATGTGTCACATAATTTTCTCAGGGGACACACACACCTACATGTGATCATAATCAAGAATGATTATAAATTATTACTACAAATAAATTATACTATTGAAATATGTTTAAAAAAACCCAAGAGTTAAGGAACTTCTAACCTCAAAAGTCATTGACATCAATGATAAGGATAAACCAAACTCTATGTGGAACCACCAACAATCAAGAAAAAAACCTCCTAGAAATTTATATCATAGTCTTCAACACATCAATAGCCGAGAGTTTTCAAGGGTTCCTAAACCAAAACAAGCTATTTTATTTCAAAAAAAATATCAGATGATATGATACTTTCTCTCTCTTGGATAATTTATAAATAATCATTCTAATAAAATGCATGCACTAGAAATATTCTCCTCAAAAATAATTATAAAACATTGTTTTATAATATATAAATCACTATATATTAATCCATGATCATATGTCATAGTACCATAAAAATTACACTGTGATAAAACCAAATAATTATCCTTCAATAATATTCCTAATTATCCATTGATAATTTTAATAAATTATTATTTTTTCAAAAAATATTATTGTTTTTTAGAAATATCTTTTGATAATTTATTATAAATTGTCATTTGATAATTATTTAAAAAATATCATTTCATAATTCTCCATAAGTATTTTGTAATAATCCCATATATTTATCTTTAGATAATTTCACATGACTATCTTTTGTTAATATTTTAAAAATTATCCATAGATAATTTGGTTTAATTATCACTTAGTAGTTCTTCTTAATTATCTTTTGATATTTTGTTTAATTATCTTTTGATAATTCTTCATAATTATATTTTTATAATTTCACATAATTATCCTTTGATAATTTGACATAATTATCCTTTTATAGTTGGATAGAATTATCCATTTATAATTCAAGGTTTTAACATATTAATTTAAATAAAACCACTTCTTTTATTATATATAGAGAAGAATAAATAAATTGATGAAAATAAATAATATTAAAAAACAAACTTATTTACTCCAAAGGTGCCACATATAGGGAAAACCATGAACGGGGTGGTTCTTCATGTCTGAAACTAGAATATGAGACTAAATATGATTATATGAGGTTTTCCAATCGCATGAAAAGGAGTCTCAGTTCTTCTTGTATTTGATAAGATAAAAAATAAAAAAATGAAAGGATGGTCCATATAGAACCCCAAAATCACAACATATCAAACCTCAAATTAAAACACCCGATTTAACTCATGATTTAACTCAAAATAGGTCGTGAATTATTTAATTTTACCCCATTAAGGCATTTATAATTTAAATCAGTTCAAAATTGTTGAGTTTTCATGATTTTTTATTGATGTCACATCCAAAATTTAGGTTCCTCGGGCATCTGTGTAATAGTAATAGAAAAGGGAAAAAATATAAATATGAAGAAATGAAACAAAAAGGTTATAAAAATTACTATTCTACACAGACATACGATTTAACCAAACACCCTACACACAATAAAGTTGTATCACATCTAGAGAAAACCCCACATTATGGACCTAATAGAGGTATTTATATTTTAATCTGAAACACCATTCGGGATATATTCCATCATTTTGGGGATCATGTGCATAAATTATAATATATTTACTCTCACGTGGGATCTAACCAAACACATGATGCGCACAATGGCTATATAGTGGAAAGGGTAAAACCCATGTTTTGGATTTAATTGTGATATCATATTTCCCATCTGAGACACCATTCTAGATATATTTCATTTTTTCAAAAAAAAACTACATGTGTATGATATAATATATTTAGTATTTTTATTATATCAATACTAAGGCTCTACAGGCCTCAAAATATCATTAAAACTAAGCTCCAAACTCCAAAAATATTCCATATAATATTATTAAGTGTTAACAGGGATTTTACCCAGAAATAAATTTTTTAAATAAATTATTAAGTGATTTTTATTGAAAACTCACATTTTCACATAAAAATACCCATAATTTATTAACAAACGGGTTTTATTATATTAAAAATTAGGGATATTATATCCTATTTAAAAACTCTAATACACCATCTTCAAAGATGAATTTAATAAATATTTAATCTCCTAAAAAATTAATCTTTTTTTGTATACCATTTTAATATTTTCAATTATTTTTTTATATTTTTTATTAAACATTGTTTAAAATATCCTAAAAAAGATTATTGTTACCCATTATTAAAAATTATCATGTTCAACTTTACACAATATATGAATATTAGATTTTTATATATCCTCATATGGGATATAACTCTATGATCCTTCCCACTCAATTAATTTTTCACCTTTTTCACCTTATTATAGTGATATTGTATCATATTGTCATAGTCTAAAGGTAATTCCATCCAAATTTTTTTCTATGTTAACCTTTCTTTATGTGAGTATATACTTAAAACTCTTTTAATTCATATATATGTCATATCTTTCAAAATAGAGATAGTGTCACTATAACTCTATAGTAATAATTACTTCCAAAAATTTTTTATCATGTTCTAAATAATATTTTTCAATGTTATATCAAGATATCCATAATAAAAACCTTATTAAATTTTTCATGATAATCCTATAATACTATATTCAACTTATATATAAAAAACCAGTGTATATTTTCTAATCTCAAAGGAATAACTATGAACTGATAATTAAGATATATTATCTGATTTTTTTCAATAGTATATCACCCTTATCATATTTTAATTGGTGATAATTAGAAATATAACAAATCATTAAGAATTATTTTGTACCTTCATGAATATTAAATTGGTCCTAAATGCACTTTAAAGGGTATTAGAACTTAATGTCAATGGTATTGATTTCCCTATAATCATTTCATAACCAAATTGATCCATCATTCTTCTTACCAAATTAGATTGGTTCTTATCATGAAATCATTTTAGTTATTCTTTTAATTTAAAAAATTATTGTAGGTCCATTATATAAGGAGGTATAGATATGGGTTCTTCATTAGTGATATGTTCAATAGAGAATTCAACTTCAATATCAGGTAGATATGTATGTAATTCCTTTAGAAATACATTAAGATAATCATTTTATAAGTGATGTATATTCTATTATTATTATTTCCTTATCAGTAATAAATGGTAATTGAACCATGTGTTCTTTATATAATTTCATTAAGATAAGTCACTGAATGTAGTTCCAAATAAAACTTAAACAGTGGTGTCTCTTTATAAATATATATTTTTCAAAAGTTTTTCTTATTAATTCCAATATAAATGAACTATTTATTATATTAATAAATATTTAATTATATTATATTTATTGTTTAGAATAATTTATTATGTAAATTGAAAAATACCCTAAAATTTAATTTTTTTGTGATTAAATCATTATGAAATATGTTAATTTATTAATGGAAAGACTATAAAAATATTCTATATTATATAGAGAATAAGAGGATAATAATAAAGTATTCAACCCTAAAATAATCATTCAAGGTCCAACAGAAACCCTAATAAATGAAATTAGATTTAGACTTAGTTAACGACTTAGGATGAAGAGTTTTTATGCTCATGAGAAATAGTATGGATCACAAAAGAATGAACATGGAAAAAGTAGGGGCTATAGGTTAATTTCTCATTTGATGATCAATAACAAGTTATAATGCTCCAGAAAATGGTCTACATGAAATACCATATAAACAATTATCCTTCCAAACCAAATATTTGATGTGGTACAGGGAAAAAATTTCAATATGGTAATAAAATGTGATGGCATTATCTTCTTTACTCACTGCTTGAAACAATACCAAAATTTCATGCATGTAAATCCTCCAACATAAACTAAAACCAAACTGATATATAATTAACCTTTACCATAATATTATTAATATTTTTTCAAACATAAAACATGTCACAATGTACAAAATGTTTCAAAACTATATTTTTTATAAATCCTTCCATAAATCTAATTAAAAATTCTGTCAAATTCCAACACTTTCAAATTTCATAATATAGACTTCATCATCCAGTAACACATAATAAAAATTTTAATATAGTCTCATTTTATCCTCTAACATATCCTAAAAATTGGAAATATGTTTTATCCATCAAAAATGAACACTCATGTTTCCAATATATTCATATTCGGCCTCTGGGGCTATCTTTTTGCCTACTATCCTCTAATATAATTCAAGATTAAAAAAAATTGATTATATCATGTCTCCATGTAAACATATTTAATGATGTGAGTCATCATTCATACCTTCAATATAACCATATTAGTAAATACTTGATAAAAATTTCCATGTGCTCTCATTCTACTAGATGAAGCTTAAAATTGATGATGGGTGATATTTTGTAGAAATAAAAACTAAGAAGAAGATTTGAGAGGCTCGTACATGGAAGCACTATAACTCTCTATTAACCATACATAGAGAAATCCCATAAATAGATAAGTCTGTAGAGATACTGAAAATGACTGTATTTCAAAAGAAAAAACTCCTCAATAAATGTTATAATTTATATTGTATCCCATTTTACACTACCTCATTGTAATTTAGGGTTTTATATTTCCTTCCATGCAATTCAATAATTTCATTGATATTATATATCAACTAGTATTTCCAATAAACTGGAAAGGTTTCCTCTTCTTGTCCCATTTTAATTATGTTTCCCCATCATTTATCTTTTTTAACTACAAGATTATTTTGTGTTAACCCAAGGAATTTATCATGTAGAGGTTTTCATTGATTTACCAAAACTCTTCAAATCAATTCATTGTGTTTTCTATCATATTTAATGGGTTAGTGAGTGTGCATTGGTTTGGTTTGGTTATCATCTACCTTCCTCTGGAATTACCTCATCCTAATTCCAAATTATACTTTATATTTCTCCATTTCATTTCATATTTCATCTCATATATTATCAAATTATTTTTCTTAAGTCATAAATAATGTATGATGGTATTTGGGGATTGGTTACATTTCTCATCCATACCATGATAATCATTGTTTACTATTTAGAAGGTAATATTTGGATTTCCAATGAGATCTATAAGGTTTAATAAATTATAGAATTTAGGTATATTATGGTAATTTATGAATGATATTTATTGAATTTTTAGATAAATTTCATGAAATATAAATGGATAATGAAGGACCTATGCAACTGAACCTATGGTCGACCCATTTTCATGAAATTGTCATGTTTATTTATTTTTTTTCATTTTTTTCACCACAAATGAAAATAACAACCTCCATTTTTATATATTTAAATTCTAAAAACACTAAAAAATTATAACTATTTCATACAGGATTATGAGTGGAGGGTGAGGTTCTTTGGAGATGACCTCGGTCTACCACTTCACTCCATTTAGGAGTTCTATAAATTTTATTTAATCATCCCAGAAAAGAACTTGTTCAAATTTTGGGATATTATCATGGATACAATTCAAAAAATCATCATTCTTTTAAATTGGAAAATATTTTAATTTTTAATTAACATTTTAAAAATATATATAAAAAATTAGAATCTATTTTGAACTCACTCATTCCATGAATGAAATAGTTGTATCACATATTAAGAAGATTTAAGGGGTTTAACGATCCATTAAAGAGAGTAAGAAATAAAATAACTCATCAATGATATTAAATATGACATTGAACACACTTTACATGAAACTTTATAAAAGGAACATAGTCTTCTTGTAATGCCCTGAGATTTCAGTATATATTTTTGTCTCTAAATTAATACTATATTCGATATCTTGTTTCACACACAACACTAAACTAAATAGATTCATATCATATAAGATAAATATTTTAAATAAATTTTAATAATAATAAAACATATTTTAAATAAAATAATTTAATCAATTATAAATGCCTAAAAAATATGTTTAAGAACACATAAAATTTATAATGGATTTTTTCAATAAAATCATCTTTCATTTATATATTTTAATTTTAAATATATATTTTTTATTTTTTATTTTTTTTAAATGAAATTTATTTTTTATTTCAAAATAAAAAAATTATTTTAGGTGGAAATTTTTATTTTTTTTAAATGAATTGTTTTTTAGGTGAATAGTGAAAAAATATTGATTTTTCTCATTCCATCCATTTTATAACATCATAATTATACAATAATGGTGTAATACTTATAAAAATAAATTTATAAAAACCTATGAATTCATAAGTAGAATAAATAATTTTATAATACAACAATGAATTTATAAAACTCATGTTTAAGGTTTTGGAAACTTATGTAATATTTTACTCAAAAAAATTGTTTTGAGTCACTTATGTTAAAAATTAGATTTCATAAATTATAAAAATTTAATCAAATAAAATGGGTTTCATATTTTAGACCAGTATTATCATGTTATTTAATAAGTTCAATTTCATTCTTATTGATAAATAAATGATTAGTAATATTCAATTTAATGATCATGATAACGATGAAATGGTTATTTTCAAAAAATTGTTTCATTAATATTTTTTAATTTTTATCCAACAAATTAATTTTATATATTTTATATAATGATTATAATATCATTATTACATTTATTTTAAAATATAATTCCAATAATTTAATGTGTAATTAATATTTTATAAGATAAAGAACACATAATGAAAAAACGTTATTTTTTATAAAAAAATTCCAATATATTTTATGATTTAATTTAACCAATTATTTTCATGTATTTTGAAAATTAATTAGATTATATTTATCTTGAATTTATTTTTATAATATCACAATTTTTTAAGTGGTGTTACCTAATATTTTTAATAAAATATTAATCACTTAGGTAAAAACTTGTTACCAAGGTAAAAACTAAATTGGTAATACCTGAAATCTAGTTTTAAAAGGACATGAAACATGCTTAAAATATTTGTGAGAATGAATTTTTTAGGATTTATGAACCATATATAACCTAATATTTAATTATTTCCCACTTTTGGATCCATTGACCCTCGAATAGTTCATTACATGATTGAAAAGGTATTGGGTATTTATAAAAATGCTATTTGAATCAGTTTTTAAGGTAGATCTATTTAAAAAAAATATCCACTGATTATGAAGTTTTATCTCAACCAAAAATCTACCCTAGATTTTCCTTAACCTTCACCCAACGTTCTAAAATTCTTTTTCTTTCCATGATACAATGTTAAGGAGCCTTAAAGTGTCACATGAGAGAGAAACTCTAATGGGAGAGTAAGGTAAGTTCATACGCATAGAGAATCAAGGCCTAAGATATTAAGATGATTATAAATTATAATATGTCTATAATAATTTTAGTGTTGCTCAATTATAAAGGAATTATCATATGTATCAAAAAATAATTTTCTTATGTAGATGATCCTTAAAAACACTAAACCTTCTATTCTTGGGATTGTGTGTTTATTGTAAAATATATTATTTAACTTATATAAATTATGTAAAATAAATATAGTTTAATCTAACTTTGAATCAAATATAACATTTAAGGAAAGTGTTTTTTATCACCATATTTGGGAGTGTAAGTCTTGAGTTCCCTAATTGGTATCAGAGAATGTTATGTTACTTTTTAGGATTAATATAGTTATTTTGGGGGTTTGGAAGATAAATATTTTGTGGAAGCACTAGGGATAATTCTTAGAATAGGAAAAAATAAATTAATTGTGGTAATTTCTTGAGCATGTGGTTTTCCAAACAATTATATCCCTATCTAGATTCTACCAAGTGAATGCATTTGTTGCATAGGTGCACATATGTGTGATCACCTTTAAAATGGATAGTTTAGCATCAACTAAATCTTTACCCAGTTCAGTTTGAGTGGGACTAATACATCACACTAAGATAGATACTCTTAGGGGATATGATTTGGTCATTCAAATTATTCTTATGAATTATTATCAAAGATTTAAATATAATTTTAGGATCTAATATATAAATAGTTAGGTTAAAGAACCAAATATGAATATGAACATGGATAACCTTGACTGAACTGAATGAGTTATAACTTGACCCAATTTTATTGTAGTTGAAATAAAAACATCATAAGTTGAAATTAAGGTTTCATTGGATAAGAGATTTTATGATTTAGTTTTCATTTTCATAAAAAAATTACTATGATTTAATTAGATATTATTGTAATCATTTTGGATTTAAAATTTGATTGGAAATTAGAAATTGAAAATAACTATATGGAAGGTATGTATCTTTAAATTCCTATGTCTTATATATAAATTCATATTTTGAATAAATTTTTAATAATATTAATATATATCAATTAGTACTGAAATGATATGTGACATAGTCTTCCCTAAGACAATAATTTTTTTATCACTTTAAAAGATATATCTTGAGTCATTTTTATATTTTATATACCCATAAGAATTTTTATTAGTAAGTGATAGCTATAATTTTTATTATATAATTTATTTAATGTTATAAAATGTAACACCCTGAGATTTTGGAATATATCATGTTTCTCTAAATTGATACTATGTTTGATATATTTTTCACACTAACACAGAACTAAAATGAGCCATGGAATATTAGATTAATATTACTAATAAAAGTTAATAATAATAACACTAATAAATAAAAATATTTTAATCATTTATAAATACATAAAAAATAGTAATATGAGCACTTAATGTTTTAAAAGGTATTTTTTCAATAAAATTTATTTTTCTTTATATATTTTAATTTAAAATATAAATTCATAATTTTTTGTATTTTTATTTTTTAAAATTAAATTTAGTTTTTAATTCATTATATAAAAATTTATTTAAGGTTAATTTTTGATATTTTCCTAAAATAATTGATTTTTAGTTGAATAGTGAAAAAATAACGATTTTTATAATACCATAAATTTTATTACAGTATCATAATACTAGAAAGAATTAAAAAAATTTAAGACATTTTTTATATAAAATTAAATAATTATAAAAGAACATTTAAAAATACAATGTTGAATTTATAAAACCCATATTTAAAATTTTATAAGCTTAGGTAATATTTTACTCCAAAAAATTTTTAAATCACTTATATTAAAAATTAATTTTCATCACTTGTAGAAATTAAATCAAAAAATATATATTTTATATTTCATTTCATAATTTTAACATTATATAATATGTTAATTTTTTTATTCATATATGTATGATTACTAATATTAAACTTAATGAACATGATAATGGTCAAAGGGTTATTTTCAAATAATTATTTTATTAATGTTGTGTAATTTTTATCCAATAAATTTAATTGTTCTATTTTATATAATTACTATGATATGATTTTTAACATATGTAAAAATATTTTATCACTCATTCAATTGTTAATTTATGTTATATAATATTAATATCACTTAATGGTTAAAACATTGTTCTTCTACAAAAATGGTTTCTCTATTTATTATAAGTTTTAATTTAAAATTTAATTTTCACAAATTAATAAATTTAATTATATTATATAGATATTAAATTTATTTTTAGAAAATCAAAATCATATTATAGGGGTTTCTTTGTAATTTTTATAAAATATAAATTACTTAAGTAAAATCTAGTTAACAAGGTAAAAAAATGGTAAAATGTAAAAATATAGTGATAAATGGCATGAATAATTTTTAAATCATGTGTAAAAATGAATGATATAGGTAATATTAACCTCATATTACCTTAAAATCGTTATGTCTCCCTTCTAGAGCCATTTTACATTGAATAGTGTCATTTCATCGTTGAAAAAGTAAAGGATATTTAAAAGGAATTTCATTTGCTTCACTGATAATTGTAGATCACTTCCATATCAATTATCCTCCAATTAAAAAGATTTAACTCAACCAAAACTCTTCCATAGTCTCTCCTCAAACCTCTACCCGTGTATTAAAATCCTTTATCATTCAATTGGACTAATCTAATAAGCCTGAAAGTTTTACCCAAGGGTAAACATTTAAAGGGAGAGGAAGTTAGATGCATGCACATAGTGAATCAAGGACAAAGGTTATGAATATGAATTTAACATATGATAAGTATAAAATTATTATATTGGGTCTCAATTGTAGAGTAATCATCACATGTATCATAAAATAATTTTATTATGTAGTAGGTCACCAAAGGCAATAAACCTTTTATTATAAGGATTGTGTGTTTACTGTTGGATATAATGTTTGACATATGTAAATGATATAGAATAAAGTTTGATTTATATCAAATTGTATTAATTAAAGTGTTTAAATAATTTTCTTTTATCATTAGAACTATGATTTTGTGTTTCAGTTTCATTGATTCTATTAGACTAAATCCCATAATTTAAATAAAATGTGACAAGGGACCCACAAGAGTGGCTAATTTTCATTCTCAGATCTATCAATGAAATATTTTTGGTTTAAGAGAAACATTAATATTTCTCACTACCAAACATGTCTCATCACATTCCAAATTTGTTTCAAAGTGAAAACAAAATCTCCTAAAAAAAACATTAATTTTGGTACATGTTTCCTTTGATTCTCTTACATATTATTCATAATTACATGAATTGCCTTATAACTCTATTTTTTTAATATTTCAAATTTTATAAAGATATTTCAAGCCATGGATAATGATAATTAAGTGAATTAAATTTAGTATAATATGGTTGTTGAGATTAATGAAGAATGACCTGAGGTTCTAATAGTTAGGTTATTAACTACTTGACAACAATAAAAATATCACATAGATAAAGTCACTACAACTTATTGAGGTCCCCCATACATTAACTTATCTCACAAATACATGTATCCTATTTTATCAAAAAAATGTATGGGGGTGTTTTGAAAATTCATTTCATTTTCCCAAACTCTATTTCCATATATAAAAATCTAGAAAAGGTTCATGTGGTTAATTATATCACATAATCCATATACACCTATGTGTTGGGGGGCCACTAGAACTGTATGGCTATTGGAAGTATAAAAACATCACAGCTTAATGGATGACCCAATAATAATTCCTCCTACTTTATCATTTCCATTATTTTTTCTTTTAAATAAAAATTTTATGTTACACTATTTTTAGTTTATGTTGTAATGAACCATTGAAAAAATATCTTAACTATGACATCTTGAAAAAATAACAAGATTGAATTTCTAAATCCTATTGGTTGATCATTACCTATGTTTATAATTTTTTAAAATTAATGAATGTAATGACATTTTTATAAGAAGGAAACTTCATCTAGTTATAGGTTTTTTGTGTGTACTCCCATTAGAGGGAATATTATTTTCAATTCTCTAAGAGATAAATTTATTTTGAAAACATTGAGTATCTTATTTGAAAATTAGAGAAATTAATTTTTGTGGGATAAGATTTTAGTGTACCAAAATTTATTATGTATGCAATATATTAATGAAAATTAAATTATGTAACATTATTACTGAAAAAAATTAACACTTAAAATATTCATCATTAAATTTTTTGATAAATTCATTTGAATTGGAGTACTTCAACCTATTATGATATAAATTTATCTCTCTAACGTTATCTAAAAATATTTCATGTGTCATAAAAACCCATAAATTAGTGTAAATAACAACTTGATAGTAGGTTTTATAACATAGATTCCATTACCAAGTTATCAAAACAAACTTCGTGGGATTAATCATAATTAAAATTATATAGTTGTTGGATTTTTTACAGTCAAATATTGAATAAGTTTAATTTTCATGCATGGATATAATAAAACTTATTGAATATGTTTTTGTTTATTATAGATATTGAGGTTATGGGGAATACTAAAGCTGAATGAACATGTGGAAAATGAATTTATCTAATTAATTATATAATAATGAATCAAGGGTTAGAAAATTAGGTAGTGTGTAGAGAAGCTTTAATGGAATGATTTTAAAAAATGTTTTATCATATTAACATTATGATTCACTTATTTACTAAATAATTAACACAAAATCATGGATTGAATGTGGGATGAAATGGATTCTTATTATAACACCTGTAGTGTCATTTTCATGCATAATAATTATTATTTATTGATTTTTATTTCGCATTTTTATTTTCATTATCCTTATATTTTTTATACATCTTTAGAATTCTATAGATTTAAAATACAACAGATCACACTATAGACCATTACACTATAACTTGATAAGTCCCTTTTTCTAGTGTATTTATTTTCCCTTATTTACTCAGAGATATTCTATTATGCCATATTTGTTCCCACTATACTATGGTGAAAGTTTCATGAGTGAGTCTCCATCATGAGAAAGGAGCTTCATGACATAGGGAGATAGGTCTTGGAGACATAGATTCTCTCCCATAGAGTGGTTCCATAGTTTAGACCATATGGACATATCATAAGGTTATCTAGAGAGGGACACAATGTTAGGACTAATAGGTATATATTGTGTTGCACCTCTTCCTAGTTTTTGTTTTGTAGTTTTAACTTTTTACTTTCTCTTTTTAATTTCTTTGTCCCATTTTTTCTCTCATTTTCACGTTTTCCCAATTCCCACTACACTGGTTTTTCCTCCCCCTTTTTTAGTGGCTATCATCAGTGGATTTTCTTCAAGAATATTCAAGGAATAAACCAATAATTTACTTATTTTATCTATTTTAGACCTAATCCCTCATTATTCTTTGTTTTCCTTTCTCCTTATGAACATAGTGGCCTATGTTTTACACTTACTGATTTTAATTATAAGGTTTTATGATTTTATGGATTTTCCTTGGAGTATTTTTCTTCTCCTCTAGTAGATTCACATTTTATATCAACATTTTCAATAGATTAATGTATGTTGTTCCATGATCAACCTATGTTGGTTGAACCTATTGTGTGTGATTCGTGAGAATTAAACTTCAAAATGTTAGATAGGTATAAATGGATGATTTTGGGACTATTTTATATGATATATATATATATATATATTCCTTCCTACCATGGGTGATGAATATTTGTTTCAAATCAAACTTTACATGATATTTTATTAACTAATAGAAAATATTTGATTAAATTTTTCTAAATTTTCAAAAATTATAACTAACATGTGTAAAAACTACTTTTTTGTGTATTATTATATTCATTCTTTTCTTGATATGAAATATGGAAATGGTTTCTAAGATTTTTTGTGCGGAAAATAATTTATTCTAATAAAATGTTTGATACAATTACTTAATTAAATTATAGTTGTTTAATTTTTTAAAACATCATGGTAAAACCTAGGTGCTTGGGTATGGAAACTAATTTTTCAATATTTGGTTTATCTACACTCTCTAGTAAAGTTATATTGCTTGTTATAGTAGGACCTTATCTAACTACATGTTTGTGGTAGTAGTGGTTATTTTTAAACCAATTTGGAGTATCACTATGTAGGGTGATATAATATTATAATAAGTCCATGAACATAGTGAACTTAGGGTGCATCCCATGATATTAGGTTTTTATTTTTTTTATCATGGATTTCATTTCTCTATTTTTATAAATAAAATTGATGTGTCATTCGGTATTATTATTTTATAATGTTTAAAAGTTATTTTCATATATTTATATTTAGACTAGCATGATAAGATATTTATAACAAAGGATGTGCCTGATAAATATGGTGGTATCATACAAGTAATTTTATTTTCACACTCTATATACACCCAATGGGTGTATATTGACCTTTTCTTGACTAAAAAAGATCAAAAAAACCAACCATTTTGGTGGGTGGGTATTCATGTTATCTTATTCATGATCTATAGAGGTGACATAGTTGGAATATATACCTTGTGTCACATAGATATGGGTATAAGATTTATTATTTTATTTTTGTGTTTCTTTTAGTTTAGGTTATCATATGTTCACATTCACTTTGTATCACCCACTCATCTTCTCATCTTGTTTCTTTAAATTTTGTATCGTCTATTAAAACTATATATTTCTATTTTATAAAGACATATTATGGACATGTTTTTCTATAATTTTAATTTTATATTATTATATGTGGTTTAGATAATTGTTATTATTTTTATATTTTAGTGCATTACTCATCAATGTTTGTTGAGGTTATGTCAGGTTCTCAGTTAAGACATGTTTCTTGGATATTCAGTGAAATAACTATGATGGAGTGTTCTTGGTGACCAAGAACTAGTTATCATATCTGACAAGGGTTCCTAAGTTAGTGATAGCTTGGGTTAGTCCATGAAGAAATAATATCATAGAAAGGTTTTGTTTTATGTTATTTATTAAGTAAGGGTAGATATGATATAGGATTTTTATAATTAAAAAGGTATGTTATATGTGGGTGTCTTACCAACCCCCATTTTGATGACCCTTGAATATTAGGGGTTGTTTGGAAGGTTGAATTGTAATTGATATTTGGTCTGTGATTCATCAATATTGATAATTTCAACTCATGAGACAATTGAGGCACTAAATAATGAGTTTCACAAGTAAGGTTTATGGGATACAAATCATTCCCAAGGCTATGAAACCTAAACATAGGTTTCCATATTTAATTCCATCTCCTTGTAGTTTTTGTTACTATATTTATCCTGAATAAAATTCTTATGATTTAAATTTATCTTTATTAATTTAATTTGACTATATTTTAATGTGTTACTCTGTTATGTTTTTTTATAAAAATGTGTTTCGAATAATTTTATTATTGTTCTATTTTTTTAGGTTACTATATTACGTCCTTACAAAGTATTAACTTTACATTGTTATGCTTGGTTATAGGATTTCAATGTTATCCATGGAGTTCCCTTATTTGTATATAGTTTTTTTTGTATTTTAAGTTCTAAATAAGATGTTTTTGAACAATCATAATGAGAAAAATTGGAAGAAAGATGGATTATGATTTATGTTTTTCTCTAAATTTAATATTGTTGATTCAAATTTTTTTTTTTGAAGGATGTTTTAAAGGAATATCATAAGATTTATTAATTTACTCATTGAGTGATTTTTTTATATCATTATAAGATGGATTTTTGGAAAATTTAATATATAGGTTATTTATAAGATTATCAACTAATAAATTGCATAAAAGGATATTCCATAGAATAAAAGTAGATAAGGAAATCCAAAGTTATGCCTCTAGTTTGTTTTGGATTAGATAGATTTTATTTTCAAACTATATAAAAATTTACTTTTAAATATTATATTATAATAATGGGTTTAGTGATGAAATATAATCAATTTTTTGAAAATAATATATATTAATTAGTATAGAAACGATGCTAAAAGGGATAAAAAGTTTTAAATTATTAAAGAATGTTTTTAGAAATATAAAATATTTGTTTTATATATTTAAACCCTTAAATGATTTCTTCCTTATATTTTACTTATTAAAAATAGGATATTTTACCATATGTATTTAAAATATTATTATGAAATTCTTAAAATTGAAATCTTCATAATAATTCGGTTCACTTGGAATAGTATAATGAAAAATGGGTAGGAACCTATATGAATTTATGTTTCACTAAATAAGTTGTGTAGATAAGGATAAATGTCCTATTTTAGTGGTGAATTAATTGATGAAGTATTTCTAACACATTTTATAGGCTAGTATATTTTATTTATTATTTATTTGATGTATCCGGTTCATAAGAGTTCACATTAGTGGTATTTATAACTTCCATAAAATACTCTATTAAGTTTTGTTTCACAAAAATTATTGAATTTAATGAAAATTATATTTTTTATAATGATAACATTTTTATACGTTTTGATTTTGTTTGAGAAAGTTATTGGTAATGAAAATTATTTATGTATCCAAAATGTAATGGTAATTACATTTAGCATACTATAATAGAGATTCTAATAATGATATGATCATGAAAACCTTATTTAAATTTTGACTTTTAAATTATTTCTATTATTGGCTTTCAATTTCTTAATATTTATGAATTAGTTTAATCAATTAGATAGTTGTTTCTTATAGTTAACTCATTTTATTTTCTATAATATGAATTTCTCTAACGATTTTCAATTATTCATCAATTTATATTTTAAATTATTGGATTTTAGTTTTATGTTTATTAAATTTTATATTGAAACTATGTGTTTAACCCAAAGTTTTCATGCATTTTATTCCTTTAAAAGTCTATTTTTTAAGAGACTATAGTATTATATTCATTAATCAAATGATTTATAACAAGTAATTTAATAGTATTAATAATGGATTTCAGTAGTTGGTAGTGGAATCAAAATTATTAATGTGATTTTCAAGGTTATAAATATAGTTTTCCAAATCTAAAGTATCTTTTTGTACTGTTTATATTATACTAAATATATTTATATGTTAACATATTTGGTTCATTTTTTCTTGGTATGAATCACAGTGAAATTTGGGTAAAGGTTTATAATGGAAATGTTCTACTGGGTGATGTTGGGTGGTACTATTTTGGATGATATAGTTAAAAACGTTTTTGTGAACTCAAAATTCATGGTTTCCTAAGAAGGTTTTAAAAATTTTATATCATTTATTATTGGTTATGTGTAAATGATTAAGTGGGAATAGTTTCAATCAAATTTATGCATCCTATGTCATATTCTTCTGAAAATCACATCCATTAGTGTGTATGATTTCTAAAGTGGGAGAGGGTGTTTTAACGAGTTATCATGTTTAATTTTAGAACTCCAAATTTAAAATTATTGATTCCACCTTCTCCATTTCTATGTTAATATTGATATATTGAAATAACTTGATTTTTACCCATGGTTTTGGGTTTTCCATTAATTTTATATTAAAAGTTTAGTTTTTATATAAAAAAATGAATTATGGTCATATTTCCAATAATGGTATTTAATTTGGGTAATGATTTTTGTTATAGGTTAAAAACATAATGTATACATGTTGTCGATTTTAAATTATATTGAGGTAAGTTATTATAAGTAATAGCCAAAACTATTCGACTTGGAAATGAATTAATATGTATAATATGGTATTAATTATCCAAATTTGTATATATTAAATTTAGAAAATAACATTAGTACCAAGTTAAAATTAAATGTGTCCTTTATTTTAGATGATTATTGGTTAAAGACTAGCTTTTTAAATTTTAATTTTCAGGATTCCTGTAATAAATTGAATCTCTATAATGGATGGTAACTTGAAATACAAGTAAGTTTTCAATGGATAATGTTTTAAAGAGTTTTTTTAAATTAATATGTGTTAAAATTATGTAGTGGAAATAATTTTAATTAGGAATTTTTTCATTGTTTGATAATATCTTTAAATGATTTGTGTCATAGGTGTGTGGACTGTTAAGTGATTCCAAATTTAGGGAACATGCATACTATTAATAATATTTTAAATGATTTTCATTTTTGTCGATATAGTTGCATGAAATGAGATCTTAAGAATGAAAATTTATTATTATTATATTTTTATAAAACATATTAATTTAGATTTGTTTCAACATTACTTGGTTTAATATATATTTACAAACCATCATATATGTCATATTTTAGAAATAAGAGTATATAAAACTTTTAAAAAAAATTGTTTAACAGTTTGATAGATTAGATATATGCTACATGGTGATGAGGTGGTTATGAAGAAATTAAAATTTTGGAATTTTAAAGATACCTTCATGAGTTATATTTTTTTTATTTTAATCATATTTGAATTTTTTTTCCATGTAATCATTATTTTTTGTGAGTTTTAAGTTTTATAAATGTATTATATTGGGATCTAAAACTTTTATTGGTTATGTTGTAGTATTTAATTTCTTTTTGAAAGTGCTTATGTTGATTATTTTATGTGATTCTTTTATTATAGATTTCTTTTATGTTTTTTTTTATTTTTATTCGGGGATTATCATGTATTTGATTTTAATAGAGTTATTTAATTATTTCTTTTATTTGATGGAATGGATATCATAGTGTTTAATATTCTACTAGCCTAGGGAAGTGTCTAATATAGTGGGTGAAACCCCCATCATATTCTTATATTTTAGGGTAAGGTAATTTTTTATGTTAGATGTTTTATTTTACCTCTGAGGTGTGTTTGAGGGTCTTTCAAGGGGAAGAAAGTAATATGGTGAGGAGAATTGTAACACCGATTATTCTATTTTTAGGTACAAAATTTATTATTTATTTATTTTAATTTTAACCTTTTAATTCTATTCTCAGTCTAATTCTTATGGATATCTTTAGAATTATATGTGTTTAAACTATATTAAGTCAAACCTCACCCCATGTAACCATGATTTGATGGGTGTTTTTTATAGTGGGGTATTTTTCCCTTCATTACTCAGGGTGAGGTAGTTTCACCACGATGTTACCCATAGAGTCATGGTGTGGGTATCATGGGTGAGGTTGTGGTATAGAGAAGGAGCAACATGTTGTGGGGTGCATAGGGTTCGAGACCTTAGTTATACCCCATATAGGTGTACCATGGAAAAAATATGAGGGTATATTGTAGTATTATATAGAGAGTGACACCATTATATGACCATGTAGTCCATGTTGTGTTGTTCCACTGTCTAGATTTTTTTTTTAAATACCATTTTCCCCTTTCTCTTTTAATATCTCTCTCCCCACTTTACCAAATATTTTAAATCTCCTATTTTAGTCTGCATTGATCTATACTATACCTTTTCAATGTAAATATTTTGTGTATTTTATTTATGAATCATTAATGAATCACCTAGTAAGTGTCTTCATTTAACTCTCAAATCCTTAATCCCTCATTCTATAATATTTTTTTTCCTATATATATCCATGTAGGCCTAGGTTTTTGGCTATATAAATTTTATAGAAAGGGTTCTTAACGTTTGAGTTTTTTCCTAGAATTTTTTATATTATTTCACTTATCATCTAGTGGATTCACCCCATATATCAATTTTTTTAATAGATTAAGATAGGTTGTTTTATTCTCACAATTTTTTGGTTTATCCTATTATTTTTTATTCTTGAGAATTAAATTTCTAAATGTTTGATAACTAAAAAATTATTAACTTTTTGACAGTTTTACATGTAATATATATTTTTTCATTTTCTTTCCTACCATGGGTAACAAATATGGTTTTAAAATAATGAATTACATAAGAATTTTTTAATTCTAATAAATTTTTTTATGAAATGATTCTAAATGTTCTAAAATTATAAATAGATTATGTAATAACTACTTTAGTTTTATATTGGTATTTTGATCCTTTTCATGATGTGGGAGATGAAAATAATTTTTAAGCTTATTTCTGTTGAAAATTATTGATATATATTAAATATATGATATAATTACTCAATAAAATAATGGTTGTTAAATTTATTAAAACTTTATGGGGGACCCTAAGTTTTTAGGTAGGTATCATAAGGAAAGCCTTATTATTAAAGCTTATTTTCCACTAGTTGAATGTGTCACCCTAGCATCAAATGTAATATTGTAATCTTTGAGGGTAATCTTGCTAAATGATCTTTTTATGAGTTTTGATCTATTTACAACTATTTTAGGGTATTTTATAGTCTAGTGAAGTAATATTACTATCATACCTTGACTTTAGTGACCTTAGGGTAAATCCCATGATATTTTTTTGTGAAAAAAAATTATCATGTCTTTTATTTATCTATTTTAGTAAATAAAAGTGTTGTACCTTTCATCTTGATTATTTTAAAATGTTAAAAATTTATTTTCATATAGTTTCTTCTAAGCTGGCACACTAGGACTTTAATAATAATAAATGTGTATATAATACATGGTGGGATCCTATTAGGATTGATTTGATCACACCCTATATACACCCACTAGGTATGTATAAACCTCATATAGAGTTATGTAGTAAAAGGAAATGAACTATTTGGGAGTGATGAGTATTCTTGTTATCTTCCTCTAGGTCAATGGAGGTTACATGGTGGGTAGATGGCCCCTTTTTACATGAATTTGAGTAACCACTATCATATATTTATTTTCTTTCTTTTCTTCGGTTTAGGTTATAGTATATTTATATCCACTTTGTATCTCTAATTCATCTTACCATCATGTCCCCTTATATTTGTTATCAATAGTTACACTTTTATATTTTTATTTGATATTGGTATGTTATGTTTATGCTTTTTTATCATTTCATTTTATGTTATCATATATGTTTGAGATGTTTATTATTATTTGTATACATGGTTTCAACACTCTTAATGTATGAAAAGGTCATGTCGTGTTCTCTATTAGGACCCATTGGTTAAATTATTGAGCAATTTCATTCCCAAAGAGTGTTCCTGATACCTATAAAATAGTTTCTAGGATATAGTGATCATGAATTTTATTCAAGTATTATTTTGGATTAACTTAATTTTCTGATTAGTGGTGGCCTTGGTTAGTTTTTGACACTTAGTAAACATATTTTGGAGAGATTCCTTAGGAATAAAAAATATCTTAATTTTGGGGGTATGAAAAATAAATATTTATCATATATTTTTTTAGTTAATTAAATTATAAATAAACTATATATTTTATTAAAATATAATTATTAACATTGTTTTATTTTTATATAATAATTATTGATCATAATTAGAAAATGGCATAAAATTTTTTTTTACTTATTAAATAATTATTTTAGATCTTGATTTGTTAATGGTAATACTATAAAAATTGTGTTTAATGTTTTTTAGGGATAATAAAGCAATGAGGAAGAATATTGTTTCAACTATGGACATGTCAATGTAGGCCCTAAGGTAAATTTGATGTCAAAATTTTGGAAAATCTAGATCAATGATTTTGTAGGCCAACGAGAAATAGTATAGATAAGAGATGTACGGTGATGATAAAATAAAGAGTAACAGGGTGGAAACTTATAATATTATCAGTTACATGTAAAAATTATTGACAAAAAAATATATATTCCCCAAACCAAAAAAACAAATTTCTTAATGTAAAGTGTTATGTGTGATATGTTAAAATTTAACTATAGTATGAAAATTAATTTTCATTTCCATATCCACCTAAAAATAAAATAAGTACTGTTTTTATATGTATATAAATATGTTAAATTAATTTAAACCCCATAAATTTTTCCTCAAACTATTTAAATAGAATCTAAACTATCCAAACACATTGCACATATGTAATAACTTAATCATCATTAAAAAACACTTTTTTGGTAAAATTCTTATTTCATTCCAACACAACTTCTATAACAAGACAACACTTTCTCACATTATGATGCAACATTATCAATTTTATAGATTATAATCAAGAAACCAACATATCAACCATTTGAAGTCAAATCCATCCTTATCTCTAGTCCCAAGTTTTATCTTCCTATAACCATCTCTCAAGCACCCAACATAGTTATTGTCTACTTGTAATATTGTCTAAGTATTTATATTCAAATATAGTAATTATGGATGACTAAACCGAATCCATTGATTATATTTTCTCTCTAAATTCCCTCCATGAATTATTTGACAACTTCCATGTGCCATCAATCTAACCTTATTAATGATACTAAAAACCTGTTTAAATGTATTTTATTTCCATTAAAAAGAGAAAAATTGGATCATGTATTGATTCAATTAGAATAGAAATTAAGATGGATAGTTGATATGCTCATACTTTGATTCATTACAATCCCAAAAAACCTTAGGATAAGTGATTATATTGATAAAGTAGTGCAATGATATGATTTAAACACTTATAAAAGGGAATATAAGAGTCTAATGTCTCAACTAATATTTATATTTTTTACCCTACGTCAATACCTCAATGATTACTGAGGTTGTATATTTTATTTACAATAACTATGAAGTTTCTTTTTTATTATAATGTAAATAGAATTTTAAATATAGTATCCCATTTATGTTTATTTTCTTTTTCATCTTGTTTCCACCACCATGACTCTTCTATAACACCTCAATTCTATAGTAATAACCTAAGTAATTTATTCAGGTGTGGTATTCATATAGTTCTAAAGATTTTATACATCATTTCATTAGGCTTTCATTTTTTTAATAGTTTTGTAGGTGTGTAGTAATATTTTGTAATGATATTCCACCTTCCTATAGCATTTTATCAACCACATACAAATCTCTACATTGTTATTTTGCCTCAATTTTCATGGTTCAACTCCTATATAATAGAATGAGGTTGGTATAAGTATGAGAAATTTATAATGGTGTTGGGTGGAGAGTGAGAACATACCTTGATCATTATATTTTCATGAGTCATGACTATATTAGAGGCGATATTTAATTTTCCAAGTAGATATTCAAGGTTCTCCAGGGTTAAAAATATGAATAAAGGGTGATAATTAATGAAAGATATTGATTGGTTATCAAATTAAATTTACATACTTAAAATACATCATAAAGGATCCATGAAACTAAACCTATGATTTACCCTTTTGAAACTATATGCACTGTTCATTTCATATGTATTTTCATTTTATGTTTATTTTTAGCACAAAAAACCCATTATATTTCCCCAGATTTATATATTAAAACACAAAATCATATTAATAATTTAAGTGGACAATGAGTAGTTGGTAAGGTTATTTTAAAATTACCTTGGTTTTTTACTAGGTTTCATTTTTGAGTTTCATAAATTATATTTTATCAACCTCGATATAGGCCTTAATCAATATCTAAAAAAATGGATTCAATTCATGTCTCATAAGTTTTAGTTATTTTATTTCATCAATAAATTACCTCGCTATATTTAAGAGCCAATCCATCCCAATAATTATATCAATGTAAACTTCTATTATAGAAACTAAATTTTAATAAATACAACCTCCATAAATTTTAATAAATGAATCCTAAAATATTTTCACTATAATAATATTTCCACTGGGATTTTCGATTGAAAACTCTATTATTATTGTATTATGGAATGATTAAATGTTGTTAAATCATATAAAATGAAAAAAAATCTAAATATAAAGATTATTTAACATAAATTCCATTAATAGAATAATATAGTGATTATTTTCTCAATTCCAATACTAGAAACATTTTTTGTATTCAGGAGATAAATTCCTACACTAATTACAAGTGTCAACATGATTTTTATTATTTTCAATATGATCCATTTCTAAATAATAGAATATATATAATTCATTCATGTGTGTAACTATGAATTTTTAAAAACAGGATATAATTTTTAAACATTGATTAAAAATTCATATCTTTTATTATATGAAATTTTCCACTCTAGATTCTAGTATCACTAATAGGGGAGGGGTAAATCAGTGATATCTTTTTGTTTTATGTTTTCTTACTTTTGAAACAAACTTTTCCTCCAATTAAAGATTTCTTTCTTTACAAAATAAAAATCAACCACACATCTATAAGAACAAAAGAATTTACGAGGTTTACTACTCAACAAGAGTAGGTACGTCCTTTATATGGTTTGGAAACAATCAGATATCACACAATCCACAAGAAAACAATCCATTTATGTGGAATACAATGAGTAAGATATACCCTTACACTCATGTGACACTATTAAAATAATCCAATAGTGTGTTTTCTTCTTCATAGCACAATTATGGTAAAACAATGTTTTGGTTTTTATTGATGAACTTTCACAAATTTGATCTCTCAAAACAATTATTCAATTTCCTAACTAGAAGCTGGTAAGAACTTCCTTATGCATAACTTACTACTTGCGTGGAACTCCTTTATTACATGAAAATAACAACTTTCACTCCAATAATGGATTGTGAACCAATTCTTATATGTTACAACTCTTAAGTGCAACTTAGTACTTGTGTACAACTCACTTATTGCATTCAAATCATTTCTTGCACTCAACTACCATCTTGCGTGAAACTCCCTACTTGTGAGGAAACTCACTACTTTTTTGGCACTCACTACTTTCATGATTTATAGCTATGATTTCCTCTAAGTATTTATCATACTCAAATGAGGGTGTATCCACCTATTTATAGGCATTTTTCTGACCTTGAGCACAACTCGTGTAACATTTCCCCAAGTGCACAAGCCCATTCACGCAAGTCTCTTTCACCCAAACTCACATTGTGGGGAACTCTATAACTTGTGTGACCTTATTTCTTTCTCTATATTTTTATGTACTAGTCTTGAAAATTTCCCTTGACAAAAACACCATAACATGAACAAAATTATTACCTTTTCCATATTTTGATATACAGGCCTTGAAAACTTCTTTGCACACAACATTCCAAAACTCATTGACAATTGTTTCCAACTTCCATTGCAAAAAAAAATTCTCTATTATCCAATTTTTTACCCTAAAATATGGATAACATTAGAAAATGGAACCACATTAAAAAACTACTTTGGAAGAACCAACTATACTAATTTATAATCATCTAAATTCATCACTAACTCCTTCTATCGTGATATATAACCTTTGATCGATCACCTTTTGCATCATCATTTATTTTAAGGAAATTATTGTTACTTTCTTGTATTCGAGAACCATTCTTATTTCCTATAAATCCTGAATATAGTCGGCATCATCGTTTATCCCCCTTTACATAATAAGGCTTGAATCAGAAGTTCTTTAAAAAAATTATGATATTTTTCAAATACTAGTTTGCAAAGCATCGTCATATTCTTAAAGGATTTTACAATGTGAAATGATTTATCCTTTTGGATAAAAAAAGACCACACTTTTCAAAATAAAACTATTCTTACATACTTCTCTATCTAAATTCACCCCAAAATTATATGTATTCTAAATAAATTCTTATAATTACATAATTATTTTCCATAGGGTTTTGTTTTCCAACTTTTTTCCTATAAATCTAAATCTTATGGTTTCTAATAAAAATTCATTGATACCACTTGTGACAATCCCAAATCATGTACCCAAGAGTTTATTTTTATTAATTGAATTGGTATAGAGTATGTAATATCAAAATACACTAAATCAAATTGTACAATAGTATTAGGATACAAGATATATATATATATATATATTTATGATCATTATATAAAATTTTAAATATAAAATGCATCATATGAATAAATGAAACTTTATTATTTCTCAATTTATTATCCTTAGACAAAACATAGTAATATATATGGTTTCATGAAGAAATAAGGAATCAATATAAAGGTATGATCTCAAAGGCTTAGTAAGGAGTAGTGTATATCATATGTTAACATGGTACAATATTGACACATAAAATAAAACATGAATAAATAGTTAAATAATGAAATGAAAATGAAAACACGGGTATAATATATCCACTAAAGAAATAATAATGGAAATAAATAATCACATATATAATAATAGCTAATTAAATAATAATTGAATGCATAATTTGAAACATAATAGCCATAAGGTCAATGAATTTGTTTAATATATCATATATAAATAGGTAGGAATATACTAAATACACAAGATTGTTTTCTCATGATACCTTATGATGCATCAGGTGGCTATATAACTACAATACCAACTTATCAAATAATAATTCCAATACATACGTTATATGAATTAAATGAAAAAAAAATGCAATACATAATTGTATATAAAGAAAATAATATATAAATATAGCTAATTATTAAATTGTTAAGTAAATTTAAATATTGGATATATGGAATGCTAATATTTCTATCGTCAATGAAATAATATTTCTATCTAGGTGAATATCCATTAATAAAATTTTAAAATATAGGATATTCACATCCTTGAGGAATGTATCCATATTAAATGTACTATAATTAATTAGTAGGATTTTTCATTATATTCATATAATAATAAAAATAAGGATTAATCATTGAGTATAATAGTTTATAATGGCGTGAGAATAGAAAAATGATTGGAAAATCACCTCTAAAATGTAACGAGTATATAACATACATATGTTGTAGTCATTATGTTTTAAAAATTAAATTAAATATAAACTTATAACATGGAGTTCATTAATGAAAATGATGAAATGGTTCAAATTTGTATGGCCACTAAAGATCAGCATGAGTCTGCACTAGGTACATCACAATCATCCAAAGAAAAATCTCCCCATAGAAAAATAATAAACCAATTGTAAAATAATTAATTTAAATAAATATGGATTTATATATTGTTTATGGATGTATTTTTACATAATAACTACATAATAATGTGGTATATATAAATGGAATATAAATTCATCATTAATATTACGATAAGGTATTTTTTATTAAATAATATAAATATATTTGGTGTATAAATATATGTAATTCAAATAGAAATGAAAAGAGGGTATTAAGAATTATTACCTTGATATGTGGGTTACTAGAACTTTATTATATACTCCTTAGATTTATAAGTACATCTTTTAAGGTATCTTTAGAGGAAATTTGGGAAAAGAACCATGCTCAATAATTTTACAAAGAAATGGAATAAGAGGATGGGAATGAATTTACACAAAAGAAAAGAGAATTATTTATTTTGTTTGGGATATATTATTCAAAAATATAGGTTTTGGACAATGAAACATATAACACCCCAAGATGTTTTAATATATTTATATTTAAAAAAAATTAAATTGTTCAATAGCTTGCTTGACACACAACATCGAACTTAAAATGAACCGAGATATATTATAACATAGCTATTAAATCTAATGGTATTATTTGGATTAACAAAATTATGAAATATATATTAATTTATTTCATAATTTAAATTTATTAGTTCATTTCTAAAATATAAGTACTAATTTCTCAGAAATGTTATTTTATGTTTCAAAAATATAGTATCTTCAGAAATGGTTTTTACTTCATTTTGTGTGTGAATATTATAATTAATTTATACCAGTTTTAGAAATTTAATTTTATAAAACTAAAATTATATTTTATGTCATAATATGAAAATTATCTTAGAGTTGAATTTTTTAATTTTTCTGAAAATATTGATTTTTCAGTGAATAGTGAAAAATATAGGGTTTTTCAAATATTGTATATTCCTTTCATTAAATTAAGTAATTTAAAAGAACCATTATATAGTGAATTTATCCTTAAAGTGACATATAATCCATTTTATTTATAATAATCTAATTAATTTCATTTTAATCAGTTATATTCATGATTTTGATATAAGGTAATTTTTATGCTTATAAATAGCTTCTTCTAAAAAATCTTTCTCATTGTGTTTTATGCATTTATATTAAAAATGATTTTTCCAAATTATAGATATTGAATCATGAAAAATGAATACCATATTTGGAATTGTTTGGTTAAAATTTGGTAAATGGGTCCCTTTTATTTTTGGTCATTATGAAAAGTAATTGTGGTATACATTTATCACCTGGGTAAGGGTAAAATGAGAAAATCAGGGTTAAAACCATGAGATAAATCCCTCCAAATTAACCCAAAACTTATATTTATTTCATTTTATGGAATAAATTCGTCCATAAATATCCAAATTTAAAATATATGAAATTTTGGTTCTAATTTACTTTGATAAAAAAAATATTTTTGTAAGTAAAGAAAATTCTTAAATGTCACTCTCTTTGCTTAAATCTCTCTAAAACGTTGTCGTAAGTATAAAATTAAGATAATTATAGTAATAAATATTTATTTGAAATAATAATAAATTTTTTTTATCATGGTAATTTAATCATATTTTTTTAGCGATTGAATAATTACTTTAATGATCACATAACACTGACATAATATTTATTCAATTAATATAAAAATAAAATAAATGATATTAAAAATATTAATATAATAAAATTTGAGTGAATTATTCTATTCCATTAATTTTTTATATAATTATAATGTTTTATGGATGTGATAAAGGTATATATTCTAATTTCATAACTATCTCGATGGCTTTAACTCCAAATTAAATGAATAGTGTCAAAAATGACATTAATGATATTTTATGTAAAAAAATATTATATTAAATTATTTAAAAAGAATAAAAATTTTAAAACAGAAAAAGTGTGATTATAATTTTCCTAAAATTTTATACCTTGGACATTTATGATTGAATATTTCTCTTAAAAGTAAAATGATAACCCTTTATGAATTAAAATTTGTTACTCGTGATTAAGGATAAAATTTTTAACAACCCAAGATTTTTTGAATGTTTATTTTTTTGAATTAATTTATCCTTTTTGATATTTTTTTTATTACATGTAACACTAAATATAGTTTATTTTATATTAAATCACTATGTTTGGATTGTGTTATATGAAACGTCAAGTTAATTGTGCACTACACAAGGCATAAATTGTTTCTTACTCTACACAGAACACTGAGGTAAACTTGCGAATTGGATTATATTTCCTACAACACTGACATTGCATATGAAACTTGCAACAATAACTTGGCATACATTACACGCAACACGGATGTTTCTACTAAACATAATTTTATTGTTTCAATTATTTAAATGCGACAATTATAAACTAACTGTTAAATTTTGTATTATATATAGTAATAACTACTTTTCAAATATTTTTTATAATGGTTTTATAAAAATAAATCATATTGATAATGAAATATATAATTTTTGATAAAGTGCTTATATGTTTAAAATATAGTAATTTCTCAAACAAACTACTTTTCATATACTTCTATGAAAACAATTAATTTTAGACCCATTTATAAATTTAGTTTGATAAAATAAACTTCATTTTTTAATTTAGATTTTAGAAACTATATTAGGATGAAATTTTAGGATTTTTATGATAATCTTCATTTTTAGATGAATAGTGAAAATACTAGATTTTAATTCAAAAATGCTTTTTCATCTAATTTATTTATAAGGATAAATTTTATTTTAGGTTTTTTTCAAAGTTGTTTTATATAATATTTTTTATCAATTAATACAATTTAGGTCATTTATATCAATTTCGCAATGAAATTGGATATAAAAACTTAGCAAATGTTTGAATGTTTTCACTTTAAAACCCCGCATTGTCGACCCGACTATGGGATTAATTTTAAATTAATGTATACTACTTATGCGGTTAAGATTGGGAAAAATGGATTAAATATTTGGAATCATCATAATTTATAATTTATAATAAGTTCATATTAGTTTTTGACAAATAATATTAGTAAAATTAATTAAAATTAATTACATCGATTAAGGTTAAATTAAGCTTAATAAGGGACTAAACCATAACTTTAAGGCCCAAAACGACCTATACACTTTTCCAAAAAACAATTATGTCTATATTTAGACCCTATAATCCCTTTTATATTCTTTAGATCATTATTTTATCCACTTCCTTCGTGAAATACGTTGGTGGAATTCTCTCTTCAAATATTTAGAAGCATGTCACTCCTCATTCCTTATAAAAGGCCGCTAACTCTCCATCTTCTTAACAACTATAAAACCACTTATTATCAAAATATTTATTCCAAATACACTTCCAAAAATCCTTCCACTATTCTATTAATCCTATCTTTTGGAATAATGTCTTCCAAGGACCCCTTTTGGCATAAACCAAAAGGAGTTACCTGATTAATAGGTAATGCCTTCTTTCAAGGTCCTTTCTTTTTATTATCATTCTCCACCCCCTCTAATATATTTATTCTATTATTGTATAAAAACACAACTATCATAAATATACTATTATGTTTTTATGATAATTGTGGGACCTACACTTACACACACCTTCATCTAATAGGTAACGAACATACTATTTACGTGTACGGTGAACTGTTACCTCGCTAAATTATGATTGTTCATTTTTAGTTTACCACCTCTCATGGTGGAAATTATGATGGATAATATATTTATAAATGTTATATATTATTTTTATTTTTTATTTTTTCTTTTTTAAATCTTTTAAAACAAATATATTTATACGTTCCATTTTTGTTAGTATGATAATTTCGTTTGAGGAAGTGTGGACGACTGCCCACTCAAAGTGATGTGATTCATTTATTCACTATATAGAATGTATTAAGGATGGGTTTAGTGAAATTATATGATATATATAACATATTAATTCTAATATAATTATATTATATACATATATACAAATATTTCATTTTCTTTCTTTCTTTCAATTTGATAATAAAAATAGAAACAACATTCATGTGTTTGTACGACTTATAGTCTCCATGAATGGTGTATTCCATTTCATACTTCTATATTCAGTATATTTTTATGATAAAAATGTTATGAATATAAATTATATTTATATAATTTTTTACATTCATTAATAATTATAAATTATAAATACCAAAAATATAATATATTAAGACACATGCAAAGAACAAAACAAATATTACCCGAAGTAAAACCTTAATATACGATTGTCAACCAAGGGGTAATATAAGTTCATGATAAAACCATATATGGTATTAGATATATGAATATGTTAATGTAAAATAAGTATAAAAAATTTTATTTATTATACTAGTTCTTTGAATGTGTACGATGAGAGTCAATACATAAGGTAAGGGGATTTCATCTCACTTTTTATTTTCGTGACATACATGATTTATTCACCTCCCATTCATTTTTTTGGTTTGTATACTTACCATGGATGTGATAAATGATTATTATATTAAAATTTATGGTCATTTAAATATCCATTATATGACCTTCATTTCAGGGGATTTAAATTTCAAAAGTTACCAAATCGGTAAAATAGTTTCGTCTCAATTTTCCTTATTTGAGACTCATGTTTTGTTATGCCCCTAAATTTATTTTAAGGAGTCTATACTTCCATTTTTGTGATATGTCATAAATCACCATAAATTAGTGAAATTATAAGCTTCATGTAATTTTATTTTCTTACATGGAGAGTATTATCCCATGTTACCAAGTGATAATAGTTTATTGAAATAATCTCTTCACTTTTCAATATTGTTTATGTTTATGCTTCCTTTTATGAAATATTATAACCCATATATCAAGAAAATTAATTAATTTTCTTATACACTATATATTTATGATATATTCATGTATTGGTCCCATATTTGTACTCTTTTTTATATAATATAGTTAACAAAGTGTCTTTTAGAAATCCAGACTTTAACCTCTCTTCGATCAGAAATATATGTATTCTAAAAAGGGTTCTAAGAATGTTGTACCATTCTCTAGTAATATTTAAAAGACATTTTCCCCTATTTTGTCTCTTACCAATATATTCAAAAGAAAATTTTTGTCTCTATTAGAACAAGTTATTTTTTGAACCCTTTTACCATGGAAAAGGAATGTTCTCTTTACCACATACGACATATATAGATTTACCTACTGTCATTTATTTGAAGCTTATATTACTTTTAATTTTTAAAAGGTTAATTTTTAAGAAAATAATTTTTAAATTAATTATCAAGGAATTTTTTTTCAAAATGGTATCAAGAATATTTTTTATGTTTTCAAGGAAAATTATTTTCAAAATGTCTTCAATCCTTATTTATATGTTTTCAAACTATTTTCAAAGAAATAGTTTTCCAAATATTTTCAATATTCTTTCATATGTTTTCAAGTAAAAAGTTTTTCAAAACATTTTCAACCTTTCTTTATAAGTTTTCAATGTGTTTTAAAATTAAAATTTATTTAAAATATTTTGAATCTTTTTTTATAATTTTTTAAGAAAAATGGTTTTAAATATGATTTGAATTCTTATTTATATGTTTTCATGGTATTTTTTAAGAAAATGATATTCAAATAGTTTATTTAATAAAAAACCTTCTTCAAATAAGAAAGGAAATTTTCCTAAAGAAATGTTTTTAAAAGATATTTCACAATCATTTTATATCTATGATGACATCCTTTGATGTAACTCATTCATTTATAGAAAATGATCTAAAGTTTCCATTTATATTTTTTCTATGAATGGGTTATTCTTAATGTCATGGTATTTATGAAACCCATTTCTCTTTCATAGCTTATATGTTTATGAAATACATTTCCCTTTCAGGGGTTTTGATTTTGATGAAATGATTATGAAACCTATATATTTTTTCATAAGTTATGATATGTTTATATGTTTATGATAACAATTTCATTTCATGGGTTAATATATGATTGTTTATGATTTCGTGTGAGATGTATGTATGATTTCACTATGAGATGGGTGGGGCCTATATCTCCCTCCAATGAATTGGGAAATGATTTATATCTCATGAAATAGACATGTATAGAAGGATGAATGATGTCGGTTCAGTATTATTGGTATAGAACGATAAATGAACTCGGTTTCATAATTCAAGGTTGGAACGAGGAGTGAACTTGGTTCAATAATATTGGGCTGGAATAAGGATTGAATTCAGTTCAGTAATTTACCTGGTTTAGTAGAGAAATTTTTCCACCAATACATCCTTAGAAGAAATTCCTTTAATATGATGGAAATAATTAATATAGGATTATGTTTTTTCCACAATTCCATGTTTTATTCCAATGTTATGATTTCATGGATTATGTACTTTATTTATTTTGGATTCATGAATTATAAACTACCATGATTTATGTCATGATTTATGTCATGATTCATGTATATCATTTTTTATATATAGTTTATGGTCATCTATTTTCATGACCATGTCCTCATACCCTTATGCTCATGATTATGCTCACATATATTTCTTATTTACCCTTACTGAGCTTTTTGAGATCACCACTTTTTATGTTTACTTCCCCAGGTAATGAAGATATGTATTATGTTTGATGTTTATAAGAAGGTTGATAGTCCAGAAGAACCTAATAAGAGATAATTTATCTCATTCATGTATAAATGTTTATGTTTCCATGTTTCCAAAGGAACTATACTAGTATGGCCTTTGAGAGTATGTTTGTATAATGTTTTAAATATTCCACAAAAGTTATGTAATGTTATTGTATGAAAAGAGAGGGTCACTATAGTTTGTATCAGAAAAAATTTTTAGTTAACCTTTGGAAGTTAGGATGATAAAACATTAGTGAGAACCTTAAGGACATTTATATGGATAAGTCTAAGGTTAAGTAAAATCATAGAAAATGTATTGAAATTTTGGTAAAGGATAGAGTGAGTGGTTTCCTAGAAAAACATCATTTTATGGATACTACAAGTGGATTTCACTCTATCATATATGTACCTAGGAGTAACAACTCCTACAAGATGTTCCAGACCTGACTTGGGGTAATCTTTTATATGAAAATGGGCTATTTTTCAAACATGGTTTGACACTCTCCATTGATATGCTTTGGGAATTCAAAAAATATTCACAAACCATCATGAAGGATTTAAATATAATTTGGATATGAAGATCCATGGATGAACCTAGGGTTTCATAGATTGAGGAATTTTTCATGATTTAGACATCTTATCAATAATTATTTTCATGACAGTGTGGTTTTCTACTATGATAAGTAAGGATTTAACTATGCTTTTGGTTTTAGTAAATGGAGGGAACTGGAAGGAACTATATTAATACTAAATGTGATGGATGATTTTCTGATGAGTAGTGAAGTGGGATGATCACAGGAGTGAAAGATGTTGTGTTAATGCCTAATCAATTTTCACAAAACATGATTAAAAATGTGTACCTTAACCAACTCTCGGACTCACTAAAGACGAGAAAGAAGGATTTTGTAGAGAATTTGGATAATATAGTGTAACACCCCAGGTAAATAAAGAATATGAAATCTTTATATTTATCCATATTTTTTAATTAAATATTAATATTACTTTAAAGTGGATGCTATGCTTGATGGCGTACCCAATACGCAACAATGAGTTTCTTGGGAATCTTATGTTGCACTCTAATAATAAAATAATATTATTTTAAATGGTAGTTAACGCCTAGACGTTTTAATGGCTGGAATGAACGGAACTAACTACAAAATGATTATATATGTTTGTCAAATATTTTTACTCTTTATAATAAATTTTATAGGATTAAAAATGCAAATGAATCCAGTTTTTAAGCGTAAACGTTCTAATATTATTTAAAAGGTCGATTAACCGCCTTTTGATGGCGAACCCCTTTTAAATCCACTTTTGACAATTTTATAAGCTCTATTTTTTAAAATAAACATATTATTTATGATTGGGACATTGAAATTTACCTTGGGTTAATTTTTGGTATTTTTCTGACAATGTTCATTTTTCAACGAATAGTGAAAAATACTGCATTTTACATCAAAACTGCTTTTTCATATAATTTAATTATATGGTTATATTGTCTTTTTAATTTGTTTTAAAGTGTAATTAGAATATATTTTTACCATGTAATTCAATGATGGTCATTGGGATTAATTTCACTTTGGAATTAGGCATAAACAGGTGCCAAACTTTTCATAAATATTGTTTCTTAAAAACCCGCTATTTGTTTTGACAACAGAAAGTTTTTTAAATTAATCATTGCAATTTATGTGTTTGGAATTTGGTAAAATGAATTACATATTTGGAATAAGAAGGTACAAATTATGTAATTAAGACTCTTGTTTTTGGACATTATGAATAGTAACGACGGTAATTATTTTTAATTATCTTGATTAATGAGTAATCGGGTAGTTAAAGATAATAATATAATATCATAATAATAAACAATGACCACAAAATGTGTCCTAAGGCTACGGGTTGTCTCATGGCCGACCATGGGATTCCTTGTGCCAAACTTGGGGCGGCCATGGAATCACTTTTGTGAGAAAGTGACTTTTTATCTTTTTATTTTTAAAGAATGTTAAATGTAACAAAGAATGTATCACCTAAGTAAAATATTTTTAAAATTGTCTACATAAATTATCTTTTGGACTATAAATATTCATTGTAAAGCTAAAATTATTTCCTACATCATAGTATTTTTTTATAATTTTTAGACATTAAATCAATTAAATTATTTATGACATCATGATGATGGAGCGATGACGTCATTATTTAACGATTTAAATAAAATAGAAATATAATGTAAAATATAAGACCTACACATGTCCAAAACCTATTAGATGGGTGTATTACGAACCCTTATCACCTTATACTCAAAATACATCAATGTGGTACTATTAAAATCCGAAACTCATTTGAAAGTAAAGTTACATTTTATACCTTTCCAAGAGTGCCCCTCCTCTCCTCTTATAAAAGTCCCCCACCTCTACCTCTTTACCCACACTTCCAAAGCCTTTGGCTCGGCCAACCCCTACCCATTGTTTCTCTCCACATCCCTCTATAACTCCTTTAAGCCTCACTTTGGGCATAATTCTTTCCAAGGAAGCCTTTGAGCTCAAATCAAAGGAAGTTACCTGATTTTAAGGTAATGTCTTCACTTGAGTCATTTTGTTTTATTTTACTTATCCAACCCCCTAAACTCTTTTTATTCATTTATTTTGTAACAAATACAGAATCTTCAATATACTAGGATGTTTTTATAATAAGTATTCGAGCTACACTTACACACACCTACATCTAATGGTTAAAGAACATATTGTTTCCGTGGATGGCGAATTTCTGCCTCCCGAAACGATGATTGTTCAACATTATTCTAACACCTTTAAAGGTGGCCATTAAGATGACACTATATTTATATACGATATCTAATATTTTTATGTTTTACTTAAGCTTTTGTATTTTTCATTTATGGCATACCTTTATGGTTTCCATTATGGGTAAACACGATATCTTCATTCAAGGAAGTGTGGACTAGCGCCCCCTCAAAGTGATTTGATTCGTTAATACCATATGTGGTACGTATAAAGGATATATTTAATGATATTATATATGGTACCATACTTTAATTAAAATACTATTATGTATAATTATGTTTTAATTCCATTAAATATGAAATAGAAATGGAAGTAGCGTTCATGCGTACGTACGGCTTACCGTCTCCATGAACGGTGCATTTCATTTCTTAACTCTAAATGTTATGTAATATTATAAATGCATGAATATACTGGATATATATGATATATATGGTATCTATATCATGAATACAATTTTGGATATAATGATCCTTTGACCACACGAACAACATGTAATTATAAGAAGTCCACTTTTGACTTAAGAACCAAATATCAACAAAACAAAAATTATTAACTTAAATGATTACATAATGTTTATGACATGGTAATAAGTGATATAAAAGGAATAATTAACTTGAAAATGTTCTTAAGTAAGTATAAATTAACTCAAGTTTATTATTCAGGAGATTAAAGAACGATCGATTCAAGTCGGACCCGAGGTAAGGGATCCTACCCCTCTCTTTCTTTTTAAGTACACTCTTTTATGTCATTCATTTTAAGCTCATATTTCTTATGATCAGGATGTTATTTTATATTAATCCTACTTTACTTTTTATGTTTATATGATGAGAGACCCTATTTTCTCTCATCAATCCATTTTGGAAATTTTGAGTGGCGTAGTTAGGCTGCCGAATTTTCGTAAGAGATCTAACCTCTCTATTTCTTTTTAAGTACTCTCCTTTATGTCACTTCTTTTAAGCTCCTATTTATTATTATGGGGGATGTTATTTTATATTCCTCTTTCTGTAAATTTTATTGTAATATTATTAGAGACCCTACTTGATCTCATCAATCCATTTTTGGATGTTTTAAGTGGCGCTGTTAGGATGCTGAGTTTTCGTAAGGGATTTTTCATCTCACTTTTATTCCCATGGGATTTATGCTACATTTGCCACAATTTCCTTTGAGTGGTGTATGTACTGCCCATTATCTTACTCATTGTGTAATATTATTTCATTTATGAGTATTTACATCAATTTTGTATTGTCCTTCTTTCACGGGGTGTATGTTTCGAAAGATACCCATGTCGGTAAGGGAACCTTTCACCCTCCTCTTTTTAAAAGACTTATTTTGTTATGTCTTTTAATTCACATACTATTATGTTGGGATATTTTCCCCTATACCCTTATTGATTTAAATTTTATTTCCATGTGATTAGATACCATTTTTATCTCTCATCAACTCATTTTCTGAATTTTGTAGTGACGCCATTAGGCTGTCAAATTTTTGCAAGGGAACTTCTTAACCCAAATTTGATTCTTTGGGATAAACTTATACTCCTTGAATATTTCGTTCTATGAATATGTGTGAATAACCTCTGATTGTTTTACACTTAATATCCACTTATATTTTGTGTATTATTTTTTCACACATAATTATGTAATTGATTTATCCTTAAACCAAGGATACCGTCTTTGTAAGGGACTTCATCTCAATCTCCTTTCATTGAGGCATATTTCGTTTTATACACAACTTTCTTTTATACGGTGTATAGACCCCTTTGACTTTTACTTTTATACAAAAGGAATCTTTTTCTACGAATCATTTTACAAAATGACAAAAAGGAATGTTTCTTTTAACGTACGCGGTGACAACGACCTTTTCCGCCGCCGCGAGTATTATTTGGTCTTTGGCTTCCTGAACAAGCCATAATGTTTTTTTTAAATGAAATAAATACCATATACTCTTTTATGTATTCTGGTATTGAAAATGGTTTTTATAATGGATTTGTTATGTCAATATATTTAAGTGATATATTTTGATCAATGTGTGGAAATGTTTTCTTTCCATTATATTTGTTTTATGTATTATGATTTTATAATGGTACTTGGACATTTGATGGGTAGTTACGTGATAAACCATATGACGGGTGGTGTCGTGAATACCAGGACGGGTGGTTACGTTATAACCTCCAATGCATTGGTTAATAAAAGTCGGCCGTATGGCTATTCCATTAAGTATGTATGGAAGTTGGCCGAATGGCTATTCCATTAAGTGGTATGTGTGGAAGTCGACCTTATGGTTATTCCACTTAAGTATGTTTATGTCCCAAGTTACCTTTATATGTTATGTGATCTTTATATGGGTTTTATGGTAATATTTTGGTTACAGAAGGGTAAGTAATGAACTTTTATTCAGTGAAGGGTTTTTACTACTTCAAAAAGGTGAAAAGTATTACTTTGATAAGGTGTACATGGTTTACTTGTTGTTTTGAAAAACTAACAGTTTTCATTCTTTGTGTATCCCTTACTGAGCTTTTTATGCTCATCCCAAGTTTTTGAAATGTTTTTCACAGGACTTAACGTGGAATAGTGTCAAGGATGGGATCAAGGGAAAGTCATGCTACCTAAAACATGGAACTAGACATGTGTCTTTTTTATGAGTTTTTATGGAAACTTAGTATAAGTTTCTACTTTGTAATCTTTTGAGATGTAATATTTATTTCCTAATTCTCTAAAACTCTAAACCTGAAAATATCCTCAATGCGAATTATTCCATTAATTCAATATTAAGTAAGGGTTAAGGCTGGGGTCATATAGTTGGTATCAAAGGTCGGTTTAGATAACCTTAGAGGTTAGGGTATTCTTTAAGCATAAGTGACATTACCATAATGGTTAGGATTTCAGAAAGAGTCATAGTTTTAGATAAAGTGAATGAGTAAGTATATCTTAGTGTTTATCTTCATCATTAGTACATGATGGTTTTGTTGATATACTCACACTGACCTTTTTGGTTTTAATAAATGGCTAGATCTAGCAGGCACCAAAGTAACAGTGGATGTGAAGGAAACTGTGACAGTTTTTGGAGCAAGAAACTGAATGATATGGGAGATACAATGAGAACTCTAGTGATTATCCTTAACCAACTATATGGAGTCATGATTGACCACCTAAACCTTGGTGATTTCACTAAGGCATCATTTATGCGAGAAACAAATCCCTACGGAACCACAGGTAATAACCATAAAGGTAAGTGTGTTCAAAAACCTATGTGTCAAAAATTTGGAAAGAAACACCTAGGAAAATGTTTCAAAGGGACAGAAATATGCAATAGATGTGGAAATTAAGGTCATAAAGCAAGAACCTGCCATGGAAAAAGGAAGCATCCAGTTCACTCGAGGAAATGGAAAGAAGTTCTTTCTAATGGATCAATTGAATGTTTTAAATGTGGTTTGCATGGTCATTATGCAAACACATGTCCTATGAATAAGTTTCGTGAATGGGATCACCAATATCGTACAAATAGTCATTTACCAATACCTAATGTCATTCCGATTAAGGATGAAGAAACTAAAAATGATCAATCAAAGGTATGGATTATTTCATAACTATTGTTTTCCTATTTTGGAATATTAGGATATGATTCATGATTTTGTTTGTAGGAAAGAAGTATTTCAGAATAAGTTGGAAATGAATGGTTAATGGATCATGAATAATGCTTAATGAGTAAGATGTCAGCATATAAGGGCTTCAAGAGTTATGGTTAAATTCTTAAGAGTATTAAGTCTCTTTTGATGATGGGGTTACATTAGAAGACTTTTTATAGTATGTGTAACCCTGATGTTTAATATATGAAAATTTTATTCAAGGAATAGTTATCTGTTCTTTTGTGGACATAGTTATAAAAAACCATTTGGGTTTATATGATCCTTACTTTTGAGGTAATTATGGGTTACTATATTATGGAAGTGAAAGGCATGAGATAAAATTGAGGTTAAATTATGTTATGGTTATTTTTGATGATTTTATATCTTTTTGGGGAATGATTTGAGAATTATATAGTTTTGGAAAAAGGACAACACGCAGACCATGTGACAACCCGTCACGTCGGACAAAGCTGCGGGAATCGAAGCCACAACCAAAGTGAAACTGGTATTTATCGCCTACCACTGGACTACGTGAAGTACCTGGTTAGTTTGAGAGATTCTTTTTAGTTAGATGATTTTATGAATTAAGAGTAAGTTGATTTTGGGTTATCTATGGATATTTATTAACCTATCATGGAGGATATGTGATTAGGTTAATTACTTTTCAATACGAGACATCAAGAGCAACTGATGTTGTTTGGAGATAAATATTACGAGTTAACTTGGAAGACTATGTGACTAAATCCTTCAAATATTTGGGTTTCAATCTTAGTTTGGTTTACTTTGAAGAATTTTATAGACAAATTGATTATCAAATGGTCCTCATTGAACATTTGGTTTTTTTAGACAAATTTTGGAGATTAAGAATAGATTTTCTTTTTATAAAGGGTTATCCTTTTCTGGATTATCTGTTCTTGTACTACCCTTTTAGGTTTTGGTTTTGGTTAAAGTCTAAAGACATGGGAATTATATAGTTCTCTTTTGTGGATTAGGTGATTTTCTAGAAGTTGATTATAGTACTCTTAATGTGAAAAAGTATTCCTAAATACCCGTCTTTTGGAGAAAATATGAGTTTGTTTACTGAATCTAATAAAAGTTAAAAGTCAACATGATAAGTGATTATGTTTCCTTATGAATAAATTCCTCAATAAAAGTAACTTAAAACAAAAATGTTGTCTATTAACTTTTCCTACTGGGAAATCGAATACTGTTTAACCCATCTCATGTTTGTGATTTTCGTATGGTTAACTTTCTCCTAAACATGATTTCTATCACTCTCCATCAGAACATGACCCTTTTTTTCCTCCATGTCCATATTTTCATACTTGGAATCCTAGTATGGGTTAACTCGGGTGACCTTTGTACTTATCTTTCTTTATTTTAAAGTGATTGTTTTACCGACTCTTGTTCTGATGTGGGACTTTCAAGGATGTTTCCAAGCCCAATTTTAAAATTGCGAGGATGCAATTCCCAAAAGGGGGGAAGGATGTAACAGCCCAGGTAAATAAAGAATATGACATCTTTATATTTATCCATATTTGTGAATCAAATATTAATATTACTTTAAAGGGGATGCTATGCTCGATGGCGTACCCAATACGCAACAATGAGTTTCTTGGGAATCTTACGTTGCACTCTAATAATAAAATAATATTATTTTAAATGGTAGTTAATGCCTAGCCATTGTAATGGCGGTGTCATGAACCAACCCGGGTCGACTCCGAACCGGTCACCCGAATCGGTCAGCGGCATGGCACGAGAGGCGTTCCCGATCCTCCCGGGCTTGCGACAAGCGCCAGGGCATCACAGAGTACATGTGGGAACGATTTACCCCGAAATAAAAATAAATTATGCAGCAGAAACAAATGGTACAAATGAAAATAAAGAAATAGCAGCCAACAACGCCACTAACCTGACCACGACTGAAACTCCACGTGACCCCTTGGGTCACCTTCCAATACCACAACCAACATCGCTCAAGGAGAATAACAGTATCTAGAACCTCCAACAGAACTAAAAATAAGAAAACACTATAGGCGTGAGTATTAAAACTCAGTAGGTAGGCCCGAATAATTATATTCCCAATGCACATACCAATAAATAAAGAATTTATCAATTCCAGGTTCGAACTAAATTATATAAAATATGGTTTCCACACACATTCATTTCTAAAATAAGTAACAGTCCATTGCCCTTTTTAATTTAGAACAAGTTTAATTTTTAAAGAAACAGGTGCATTGCATTTTTAAAACATTTTGCAACCAATTTAGAAATCTAAACTTTAGTTTTTAGTCAAAAGAAAAATCACACACAACACACACTAAGGGCAATGGGAAAAAGTGGCACACAAGGGTCGGCATCCAAACTCGACCACTCAATTGCCTGCCACATAAAAATAAACACTAAAAGAGACATGGGTCGAACCTAGGAGATCGTGAACAAACCAGAAAGTACTATACATGTGACTCATCCTGAAGGCATGCCCTAACTCGATGACGTCATAACGCCCATAATACTACCCGACATAGCCCTTCATGGCCTAACCGAGGGGCCCAATCCCCATAGCAGCAATAACTCAGTATTCCCATACTATGGGGCCACTAGCCAGTGCGTGGTCTAAACTAGTGCAACAATCGTTCTCAGAAAATTCACTCAATATGCCAGGTTCCCATGTCAACGCGAGCAATAAAAAGGGGGTACGTCTACAATGTAAATTAATCAGTCACGATGCACAAACATCACATACAGCTCACGCAAACAACGCACACCAAAGATCACCCCCGAGTGGGATTTCCAAGATAATCTATTTCATTAAAGTGTCAAACGGGCCTTCACCAATTTTAAAATAAAACCTCATTTCTCAAAAACCTCAAAAGACTTGTTTAGAAAAAATTATTTATCTTTAAAACTAGAAGCACATTTGAAGTTCCGTGAATTATGTTTAAAGTCCAAACGGGCATTCTTTCAATACTGGGTGTCCGCTCGTCAAGGAAATGTCCCAAGTGTTCGGTATAAAATAAACAGCTCTTTTCACACTAAATAATAATTTAAAGTTTTATTATCTAATATTATTTCTAATCCATTAAAAATTAATAAAACAACAAGCAATTAATAAATTCTAAATCTAAAGGTAAGTTCAATGGGGGACCTACCTCATCTCGCAGTCCAAACGTAATGGCGCGTCACGCCTCGCACAGACGTACAAACACGCGTACGCCGATCATCGTAGGACCGTGGAAGAAACTTGTCAACGCGCTGCAACCGCAAAGGTAACTACATTACATAAACATGGACTTAAACAATCCAAACGAACAAACAACGCATGGAACCACCTCGACCTACTTTCAAAATATACTTGCATCATTTCCACTATTTAATAAACCACTTTAAAATTTATAAAACGATTTCCAAAAGTAACTCATAGCCCACACACCCAAAATACATCCAAAGAACACATTTCCGACCAACGCACACCCAAAACACACAACAAAGCTCAACGCACTTGGAACCAAGGTGGAAAAAAAAGGCACCAACCCGAAACCGATGCGAATCTTCGTTCGCACCTCAACTGCACCTTTGCGGGTCCAAAACAAACTATAATCATGGTAAATCGAATGCAAAGACTCAAAACAAAACTCCAAAACAATGTAATAAGATTACTAAAGTTGGCACAGATGTGCGAATAATGTTTGAGATAAATTGAATGCGTGCATGTGCCAAAGAATTAATTAGGAATGGAAAAATTGGGTTCGCCTACGTCAAACCAAGTACGGACGCAGTAATGCTTTAGCGGAGGGAAGGACAACCTCCTGCACACCAATCGCACACCTAAAACAAGGAAAACGTGTGAATCAACACCCAAGGTGTTGGGACTTGGCCAAAATAAATAAATTAAAACACCAAAAGGTAGAAAATAAAAACACCCAAAACTATTTTCACAAAACTACCATTTTCTTTAAAACCACAACCAAATACCCACATAATTTAAGAAACATAAAACAACCCCTTCAAAACCATAGAACCCATTTCCAAAACATTTCACACAATGAACAAGTACTAGAATTATTAAACCAAACATGTCGAACCAAGTTCACAAATAGATAACCACCAACACACCATAATTGATTCCAAACATTTAATGAAAACTCCCAATTTCCAATTAGTGAAATACTAGCATTCAAAATAAATACCATAAGTTCTAAGACTCCAAGACTTGCACGTAATGAACCTTAAAAATCTAGATTTCACATACTGAAACAAATTCCAAAAAGATACAACAGGATTAACAAGGTTTCAAAGTGGTTCCAGCTGAAAAAAAACACCACAAGATAGAAAGAAGAAGAAACAAATACCAGAGCGGGGAAGGGGTTTGCGGCCTGCTGGAGCTGGCACAAGGAGGCGGCTCGGGGTGGAGGAGATTGGATCTTTGGGTCGCTGCAGACGAGCAGGATCATGGGAGAACCACAGACAGGAGAGGCGTGGTTTGGGTGCGCTGGTTAGGTCGCGCCGGTGAGGAGGGGGTGGGGCGAGGTTGACGCACTTGTAGTGGACTGAAGGGGGGAGCGTCGCTGGAAAGGGGGGAACCACGGAGGAAGGCCGGAGGCGTGGTGGGGTGCGGGGTCGATGGAACACAGGGGAGGAGGCAGCGCAAGGCGGTTGGGAGCGTGTGGTGAGGCGGACTGGGTGCAGGCATCGCGGAAGGGGCAGGGGCGAAGCTGGTGCCAGGAGAAAGAAGGCAGGGGGGCTCGCCGGAGCGCGGTCGGAGGCTGCTGGAGGGGGAACCGGAGGTCGGGGTCGGGGTTCGGGCATTGTGCCACTGCGCAGAAGGGAAGCGGGGGGAAGGGGCAACGGGATGGATTGGCAGAAAGGGGGGTAGGGTATTAGGGTTTTCTAAAAAAACATTCTATTATATTAATAATAATATTATTAGTAATATAAATAACATTAATGTTAATAATAATAACATAGTAATGTTAATAATAATAATACAAATAATACTAATATTGATAACAATGATAATGATAATAGCAACATAATAATATTATTAACAAACATTATTTATAAAACACAAGTTATTTAATTATCAAAATACAAAAACTAGATACTCGCACGCTCGTCGCAAGACTTAATAAACCACTCACAAGTTGCGCGCCTCAACCCAGACGACATGGACATTCTCACAAGCACCTGGGGCGATTGCGCGGCTACCGGCCACCGTGCGGTGACCGCACACGGGCATGGAACCTAGTAGAAGCATTAAACGACAAGAAATTTTAATTTGGGCTCAGCCCAAACCTCGGAGAAAACACTAGGAACCAAGAAATAATAAAAAAGAAAATAAATAGAAACGGCAGTTGTGACAATTCTCCCCACCACAGACACTTTCTGCCCCCAGAAAGTCACTCAGCTAGCCGATAGGCAAAACAAGATTCCCTACCCAAATAAAACTAGCAGAACCCACAACATAAGAGAATGGGAGAACACAGGAGGGTTCTCCCCACCACAAGTACTCAACTAGCGTGGAAATTAACACCTAAACATACCACCTCGGGAAGGGGGGCGACACGGAAACTCCCAACCGATCCAGACTAACCTCTATAGCACGAGCAAAACAACACCTTCACCAAAACTTAGAACTCTCGACTCAGGCCAAAGAAAGCCCGGACACTAGAGAAAAACCTCCATGAAGAACTTAACCTGATCATAACCACACATCTAGACTCCTCCGTAGGCATATCTACAAACAAACATCGCCAAACCAAGATTAACCCACGCAAGGTCCAAACATACCTCTAAGAAAAACGCACGATCCTAAACACCATAATCCGAAAAACGAGACTGTTTGGATTACAAACGAATACGTTCATCCCAACCTCACGATGACACAAAGAACCGACAACAACGCCAAAACTTTAACAGTGAAAGAAAGAGAACGGAAGGACATTAAATGTTTCGTTGGAAACACTAAACACCCAAACCCGAACTGAGGCTTCACACCCCCGTCAACTCCTGACTGTGCGCGAGCTTCACCCCAAGTCCTGTGGTTGGGGATCTGATGGTTGAAGCATCTCTTGACTCATAGCCAGGCACTAGAATCTTCTAGTCACAGTGTCTTCCTCAGGCGACGCTTCCTGTAAAGCTTCTCTAGATGATCCAGAAACCTGCAATGATGGCATGTCTTCGGGGGGGTGTGACATAGCGGCTCGTATTCCCTAACCGTCCATACTGACGGTACAACATTAGATGGTTCGACGAACTGGGGGTTAGAACCACTACAAAGAAATATTTAGAAACAAATTTACCTGACACACTCTGCTCATCAGATGGGGTACCTTCACGTGCAACTGGATACGGTGGATTGTCAACTGTTTGCGCTCCAGAAACCAACTCAGTTAATAACACCTCATGCACCAACTTCTCAAAAGTGATGCACCCAAAAAGGGAGGACTCACTCCTTAATCTCTGGAAGAAGACCCCTAATGAAGGGATGAGTCTTCACCCAGTCCTGCAACACTACCCCTGGAAAAAGAGGCACAACATCCTTGAAATGGTCGACATACGCTTTCACTGTCTGTTGGCCATGTCGAGCATGGATGATCTCTTCTATTTCCTTCATACTCACCTCCACAAGTATAAAAAATTGAATGAAGATGAAATTAAAGAAATGCCACATCATCCCAAATTGCAAAAACGGTGGGCGTACAACTCCTACTCATCCAGAGCTGGACCTTCAAACAGATCCAAAACAATACGCACTCAGATCGCTTTAGGAGTTCCCAATACCCTGAAGACACGCTCGACTTCACCAAGCCACTACACTGTCTCTAACAGACTCCAATAACCATGAAGGAGAGAAAACGTCCGAGAAATACCAAAAACTAGGCAGGACTCATAAAAACACTAGGGATCTTTCTGGGCAGCATTTCTGAACAAGATATATAACACCAAGACAAAACCAATATCAATCGAAGCAACATCAAAGAAAGTGGCTTCATCCAAAACAACCAGCTCAAACGAAACAAACAACCGCAAACATAACCCAAAATTCCCTGTAAAAAATTCCCGTTTCATTTTAGATTCCAAAACCACCTCTTTTTAAATTCTCATTTCAAAACCAGTTTCCAAATACCAAACCCCTTTCAAACCAAAATCACTTTCCAAAACCATTTTCCTCTTTAAAAGCCAATTTAGAAAAACATGGTCAAGACTTTAATTTCAAATAAACACCCAGGTAATCTCATGACCCTTTTCACATGTCATTATCCACATTCCATTCATACACGCACCAACACGCAATTCTATGCATTCTCTCACATGTGCAAACATTCATATGGGGTACCTGCGGTTTCACCCCAGACCATTCTCGACTAATTTCCAAGAAAAAACCCGTTTTTCCAAACCAAAGGCTTTCAGTTCTAAAACTCATTTCATAAATTTAATGTCATTTAAAAGAAAGCAGTCCAACTTTTCAAAAACTCTTTTTCACTTCCAAAAACACACTTACACTAACCAAAATGAAAATGACACTCAACTCGCATCAAACCATCAGGGTGAGGGACCAGCTGTCACACTTAACATGGTGACATGATAGTGGGTCATGCCCCAAGTAAGCGTCAACCACTAGGAGGAATTCAAACCGTGTACCCAGACTCCACATGGGTCACTACTCCATGTGAGATCACGATGTAACATCGGTTTACCTCTGTTGTCATCCCTCAATCCAAAACAATCCAGAATGAAACAAAGACTCAATTCTCGGACTATCCCTGGCGACTCGAGGTGCGGAACGGGCGAGGGTTCATGACATCCTTCCCGTACCTACCTCTCGAGTCCCGACAATCCTAATCTCCATCTACCGGACATCCCAAATAACAAGAACCTGCCCCTCTGATACCATTTTTTCATGAACCAACCCAGGTCAACCCCGAACCGGTCACCCGAATCGGTCCGCGGCATGGCCCGAGAGGCGTTCCTGATCCTCCCGGGCTGGCGACAAGCATCAGGGCATCACAGAGTACACGTGGGAACGATTTAGCCTGAAATAAAAATAAATTAAGCAGCAGAAACAAATGGTACAAATGCAAATAAATAAATAGCAGCCAACAACGCCACTAACCTGACCACGACTGAAACTCCATGTGACCCCTTGGGTCACCTTCCAATACCACAACCAACATCTCTCAAGGCGAATAATAGTATCTGGAACCTGCAACAGAACTAAAAACAAGAAAACACTATAGGTGTGAGTATTAAAACTCAGTAGGTAGGCCCGAATAATTCTATTCCCAATGCACATACCAATAAATAAAGAATTTATCAATTCCAGGTTTGAACTAAATTATATAAAATATGGTTTCCACACACATTCAATTATAAAATAAGTAACAGTCCATTGCCCTTTTTAATTTAGAACAAGTTTAATGTTTAAATAAATAGGTGCATTGCATTTTTAAAACATTTTGCAACCAATTTAGAAATCCAAACTTTAGTTGTTAGTCAAAAGAAAAATCACACACAACACACACTAAGGGCAATGGGAAATAGTGGCACACAAGGGACTGCATCCAAACTCGACCTCTCAATTGCCTGCCACATAAAAATAAACACTAAAAGAGACATGGGTCGAACCTAGGAGATCTTGAACAAACTAGAACGTACTATACATGTGACTCATCCTAAAGGCATGCCCTAACTCGATGACGTCATAACGCCCATAATACAACCCGGCATAGCCTTGCATGGCCTAACCGAGGGGCCCAATCCCCATAGCAGCAATAACTCAGTATTCCCCTACTATGGGGCCACTAGCCAGTGCATGGTCTAAACTAGTGCAGCAATCGTTCTCAGAAAATTCACTCAATATGCCAGGTTCCCATGTCAACATGAGCAATAAAAAGGGGGTGCGTCTACAATGTAAATTAATCAGTCACGATGCACAAACATCACATACAGCTCACGCAAACAACGCACACCAAAGATCACCCCCGAGTGGGATTTCCAAGATAATCTATTTCATTAAAGTGTCAAACGGGCCTTCACCAATTTTAAAATAAAACCTCATTTCTCAAAAAGCTCAAAAGACTTGTTCAGAAGAAATTGTTTATCTTTAAAACTAAAAGCACATTTGAAGTTCCGTGAATTATGTTTAAAGGCCAAACGTGCATTCTTTCAATACTGGGTGTCCGCTTGTCAAGAAAATGTCCCAAGTGTTCGGTATAAAATAAACAGCTCTTTTCGCACTAAATAATAATTTAAAGTTTTATTATCTAATATTATTTCTAATTCATTAAAAACTAATAAAAAAAAGCAATTAATAAATTATAAATCTAAAGGTAAGTGCAATGGGGGACCTACCTCATCTCGTAGTCCAAATGCAGTGGCGCGTCACGCCTTGCACAGATGTATAAACACGCGTATGCCGATCATCGCAGAACTGTGGAAGAAACTTGTCAACGCGCTGCAACCGAAAAGGTAACTACATTACATAAAGATGGACTTAAAAAATCCAAACGAACAAACAACGCATGGAACCACCTCGACCTACTTTCAAAATATACTTGCATCATTTCCACTATTTAATAAACCACTTTAAAATTTATAAAACGATTTCCAAAAGTAACTCATAGCCCACACACCCAAAATACATCCAAAGAATGCATTTTCGACCAACGCACACCCAAAACACACAGCAAAGCTCAACTCACTAGGAACCAAGGCGGAAAAAAAGGCACCAACCCGAAACCGATGAGAATCTTCGTTCGCACCTCAACCGCACCTTTTCGGGTCCAAAACAAACTATAATCATGGTAAATCGAATGCAAAGACTCAAAAACAAACTCTAAAACAATGTAATAAGATTACTAATGTTGGCACAGAGGTGTGAATAATGTTTGAGAGAAATTGAAAGTGTGCATGTGCCAAAGAATTAATTAGGAAGGGAAAAATTGGGTTCGCCTACGTCAAACCAAGCACGGACGCAGTAACACTTTACCGGAGGGAAGGACAACCTCCCGCGCACCAATCGCACACCTAAAATAAGGAAAACGTGCGAATCAACACCCAAGGTGTTGGGACTTGGCCAAAGTAACTAAATTAAAACACCAAAAGGTAGAAAATAAAAACACCCAAAACTATTTTCACAAAACTACCATTTTCTTTAAAACCACAACCAAATACCCACATAATTTAAGAAACATAAAACAACCCCTTTGAAACCATAGAATCCATTTCCAAAACATTTCACACAATGAACAAGTACTAGCATTATTAAACCAAACATGTCGAACCAAGTTCACAAATAGACAACCACCAACACACCATAATTGACACCAAACATTTAATTAAAACTCCCAATTTCCAATTAGTGAAATAATAGCATTCAAAATAAATACCATAAGTTCTAAGACTCCAAGCCTTGCATGTAATGAACCTTAAAAATCTAGATTTCACAAACTGAAACAAATTCCAAAAAGATACAACAGGATTAACAAGGTTTCAAAGTGGTTCCAGCTGAAAAAAGAAACACCACAAGATTTAAAGAAGAAGAAACAAATACAAGAGCGGGGAAGGGGTTAACGGCCTGCTGGAGCAGGCGCAAGGAGGCGGATCGGGGTGGCGGAGATTGGATCTTCGGGTCGCTGCAGACGAGCAGGATCATGGGAGAACCACGGACAGGAGAGGCGTGGTTTGGGTGAGCTGGTTAGGTCGCACCGGTGAGGTGGGGGTGGGGCGAGGTTGACGCACTTGCAGCGGATCGAAGGGGGGAGCGGCGCAGGCAAGGGGGGAACCACAGAGGAAGGCCGGAGGCGCGGCGGGGTGCGGGGTCGATGGCACACAGGGGAGGAGGCGGCGCAAGGCGGTTGGGAGCGTGTGGTGAGGCGGAATGGTTGCAGGCGTCGTGGAAGGGGCAGGGGCGAAGCTGGTGCCGGGAGAAAGAAGGCAGGGGGGCTCGCCGGAGTGCGGCCGGAGGCTGCTGGAGGCGGAACGGGAGGTCGGGGTCGGGGTTCGGGCATTGTGCCACTATGCAGAAGGGAAGCGGGGGGGGGGGGAAGGGGTGATGGGATGGATCGGCAGAAAGGGGGGTAGGGTGTTAGGATTTTCTAAAAAAACATTCTATTATATTAATAATAATAATATTAGTAATATAAATAACATTAATGTCAATAATAATAACATAGTGATGTTAATAATAATAATACAAATAATACTAATATTGATAACAATGATAATGATAATAGCAACATAATAATAATATTATTAACAAACATTATTTTTAAAACACAAGTTATTTAATTATCAAAATACGAAAACTAGATACTCGCACGCTCATCGCAAGACTTAATAAACCGCGCACAAGTTGCGCGCCTCAACCCAGAGGACATGGACATTATCACAAGCACCTGGGGTGATTGCACAGCTACCGGCCACCGTGCGGTGACTGCGCACGGGCATGGATCCCAATAGAAGCATTAAACGACAAGAAATTTTAATTCGGGCTCAGCCCAGACCTCGGTGAAAACACTAGGAACCAAGAAATAATAAAAAAGAAAATAAATAGAAACGGCGGTTGTGATAGGCGGGAATGAACAGAACTAACAACAAAATGATTATATATGTTTGTCAAATATTTTTACTCTTTACAATAAATTTGAGAGGATTAAAAATGCAAATGAATCCAGATTTTAAGCGTAAACATTCTAATATTATTTAAAAGGTCGATTAACCGCCTTTTGATGGCGAACCCCTTTTAAATACACTTTTTGACAATTTTATAAGCTCTATTTTTCAAAATAAACATATTATTTATGATTGGGACATTGATATTTACCTTGGGTTAATTTTTGGTATTTTTCTGACAATGTTCATTTTTCAATGAATAGTGAAAAATACTGCATTTTACATCAAAACAGATTTTTCATATAATTTAATTATATGGTTATATTGTCTTTTTAATTTGTTTTAAAGTGTATTTATAATATATTTTTACCATTTAATTCAATGATGGCCATTGCGATTAATTTCACTTTGTAATTAGGCATAAACAAGTTCCAAACTTTTCATAAATATTGTTTCTTAAAAACCCGCTATTTGTTTTGACAACTGGATGTTTTTTAAATTAATTATTGAAATTTATGTGTTTGGAATTTGGTAAAATGAATTAAATATTTTTAATCATAACTTCCAAATTATTTAATTAAGACTTTTGTTTTTGGACATTATAAATAGTAACGACGGTAATTATCTTTACTTATCTTGATTAATGAGTAATCGGGTAGTTAAAGATAATAAGATAATATCATAATAATAAAAAATGACCACAAAATGTGTCCTAAGGCTACTGGCTGTCTCATGGCCGACCATGGGATGCCTTGTGCCAAACTTGTGGGCCTCATGGAATCACTTTTGTGAGAAAGTGACTTTTTATCTTTTTATTTTTAAAGAATGTTAAATGTAACAAAGAATGTATCACCTAAGTAAAATATTTTTAAATTTGTCTACATAAATGATATTTTGGACTATAAATATTCATTGTAAATCTAAAACAAGTTCCTACATCATAGTATTTTTTTATAACTTTTAGACATTAAATAAATTAAATTATTTATGATATCATGATGATGCAACGATGACCTCATTATTTAACGATTTAAATAAAATGGAAAGATAATGTAAAATATAAGACCTAAACATGTCCAAAACCTATTGTATGGGTGGATTTATAACCCTTATCACCTTATCCTTGAAACACATCAATGTGGGACCATTAAAATCTGAAACTTATTTGAAAATAAAGTTACATTTTATACCGTTCCAAGAGTGCCCCTCCTCTCCTCTTAAAAAGGCCCCCAACTCTACCTCCTTACCCACACTTCCAAAGCCTTTGGCTTGGACAAACCCTACCCATTTTGTCTCTACACATCCCTATATAACTCCTTGAAGCCTCACTTTTGGCAGAATTCTTTTCAAGGAAGCCTTTGAGCTCAAATCAAAGGAAGTTACCCGATTTTAAGGTAATGTCTTCACTTGAGTCCTTTTGTTTTATTTTGCTTCTCCAACCCCCTAAACTCTTTTTATTCATTTATTTTGTAACAAATACAGTATCTTAAATATACTATGATGTTTTTATAATAATTATTCGAGCTACACTTACACACACCTACATCTAATGGTTAAAGAACATACCGTTTCCGTGGATGGAGAATTTATGCCTCCCGAAACGATGATTGTTCAACATTCTTCTAACACCTTCAAAGGTGGCTATTAATATGACACTATATTTATATATGATATCTAATATTTTTATGTTTTACTTAATCTTCTGTATTTTTCATTTATGGCAGACCTTTATGGTTTCCATTATGGGTAAACGCGATATCTTCATTTAAGGAAGTGCGGACTACCGCCCCCTCAAAGTGATTTAATTCGTTAATACCATGTGTGGTACATATAAAGGATATATTTAATGATATTATATATGATAAAATACTGGAATTAAAATACTATTATGTATCATTATGTTTTAATTCCATTAAATATGAAATAGAAATGGAAGTAGCGTTCATGCGTACGTACGGCTTACCGTCTCCATGAACGGTGCATTTCATTTCTTAACTCTAAATGTTATGTAATATTATAAATACATGAATATACTTTATATATATGATATATATGTTATCTACATCATGAATAAAATTCTGGATATAATAAACCTTTGACCACATGAACAACATGTAATTATAAGAAGTCCACTTTCGACTTAAGAACCAAATATCGACAAAACAAACATTATTAACTTAAATGATTACATAATGTTCATGACATGGTAATAAGTTATATAAAAGGAATAATGAACTTGAAAAAGGTTCTTAAGGAATTATAAATTAACTCAAGTTTATTATTCAGGAGATTAAAGAACGATCGAGTCAAGTCGGACCCGAGGTAAGGGATCCTACCCCTCTCTTTCTTTTTAAGTACACTCTTTTATGTCATTCATTTTAAGCTCATCTTTCTTATGATTGGGAAGTTATTTTATATTAATCATACTGTACTTTTTATGTTCATATTATGAGATACCCTATTCTCTCTCATCAATCCATTTTGGATGTTTTGAGTAGCGCCGTTAGGCTGCCGAATTTTCGTAAAAGATCTAACCTCTCTCTTTTTTTTAAGTACTCTCCTTTATGTCACTTATTTTAAGCTCCTCTTTGTTATGATGGGGGATGTTCTTTTATATTCCTATTGTTGTAAATTTTATTGTAATATGATTAGAGACCCTACTTGATCTCATCAATCCATTTTTGGAAGTTTTAAGTGGCGACGTTAGGCTGCTGAGTTTTCGTAAGGGATTTTTCATCTCACTTTTATTCTCATGGGATTTATGCTACATTTGCCACAATTTCCTTTGAGTGGTGTATGTACTACCCATTATCTTACTCATTGTGTAATATAATTTCATTTATGAGTATTTAAATCAATTTTTTATTGTCCTTATTTCACGGGGTGTATGTTTCGAAAGATACCCATGTCGGTAAGGGAACCTTTCACCCTCCTCTTTTTAAAAGACTTCTTTTGCTATGTCTTTTAATTCACATACTATTATTTTGGGATATGTTCTTCTATATCCTTATTGATTTAAATTTTATTTCCATGTGATGAGATACCCTTTTAATCTCTCATCAACTCATTTTCTGAATTTTGTAGTGACGCCATTTGGCTGTCAAATTTTTGCAAGGGAACTTCTTAACCCAAATTTGATTCTTTGGGATAAATTTATACTCCTTGAATATGTCATTAATTGAATATGTGTGAATAACCTCTGATTGTTTTACACTTAATATCCACTTATATTTGGTGTATTTGTTTGTCACACATAATTATGTAATTGTTTTATCCTTAAACTAAGGATACCGTCTTTGTAAGGGACTTCGTCTCAATCTCCTTTCATTGAGGAATATTTCGTTTTATACACAACTTTCTTTTATACAGTGTATAAACCCCTTTGACTTTTACTTTTATAAAAAATGAATCTTTTTCTATTAAGCATTTTACAAAAAGACAAAAAGTAATGTTTCTTTTAATGTACACGGTGACAACGACCTTTTCTGCTGCCGCGAGTATTATTTGGTCTTTGTCTTCCTGAACAAGCCGTAATGTTTTTTTAAAATGAAATAAATACCATATACTCTTTTGTGTATTTTGGTATTGAAAATGGTTTTTATAATGGATTTTTTATGTCAATATATTTAAGTGATATATTGTGATCAATGTGTGGAAATGTTTTCTTTCCATTATATTTGTTTTATGTCTTATGATTTTATAATGGTACTTGGACATTTGACGGTTGGTTACATGATAAACCATATGACGGGTGGTTCCGTGAATACCAGGATGGGTTGTTACGTTATAACCTCCAATTCATTGGGTATGGAAGTCGGTCGTATGACTATTCCATTAAGTATGTATAGAAGTTGTCCGAATGGCTATTCCATCAAGTGATATGTGTTGAAGTCGACCTTATGGTTATTCCACTTAAGTATGTTTATATCCCAAGTTACCTTTATATGTTATGTGATCTTTATATGGGTTTTATGGTAATATTTTTGTTACATAAGGGTATGTAATGAACTTTTATTCAGTGAAGGGTTTTTACTACTTCGAAAAGGTGAAAAGTATTACTTTGATAAGGTGTACATGGTTTACTTGTTGTTTTGAAAAACTAACAGTTTTCATTCTTTGTGTATCCATTACTGAGCTTTTTATGCTCATCCCAAGTTTTTGAAATGTTTTTCACAGGACTTAATGTGGAATAGTGTCAACGATGGGATCAAGGGAAAGTCATGCTACCTAAAACATGGAACTAGACATGTTTCTTTTTTATGAGTTTTTATGGAAACTTAGTAAAAGTTTCTACTTTGTAATCTTTTGAGATGTAATAGTTATTTCCTAATTCTCTAAAACTCTAAACCTGAAAAGATCCTCAATGTGAATTATTCATTTAATTCAATATTAAGTAAGGTTTAAGGATGGAGTCTTGTATATAGACTATGGAGGGAAGATGATTCAGTTTCCTTTATGTCAAAAATGTGGAAATAATCTCCTATTAAAATTTATACGAGGAATAAGAAGATGGTTTGATTAAAGAAAATAAGGACACAAAGAAAGAGACTTCAAGGGAAAATTAAGGGGTTCAGTTAATGAAATGAATGAGAATATTGTCCTTCCTAAGACATTTTAAAGGTTAATTGTTTTAAGTGTGGAATAAACTATGATTATGAAACTCAATGTCCCAAGAGGAAAGACCCTGAAGAGTATTAACAAGGTGGTATGAGTAATAGTTATATTTCTAATGATGATGAGAATGTAGATGAAATGTGAAATGAAAGAGGCATTTTATAATAGGATGATATAGCCTTGTTAATGTCATAAGGATGATATGGGATAAAAAAAGATTTTATGTATTTGTATTCAATAATTATGTTATATGAATGAATAAATATATAAGTATTTTTTAGTTAATTTTTTTCACTACGGATTTATAAGAACACATTGAATGGTTCTGATGGAATAAAAAAGTGATATAATGGAAAGGTGATGTCCATGGAAAACACCTAATTAAGGGAAAGATGACCAATAATATGTTCCTTATTTTATGATAATGTATTTTGGATAAAGATATGTTAGATATAAATAAGTACATTGGATGGTACTCGTTACTTTGTAACTAATTAAGGACTTATTGACATGTGGTTTAGGTTATCATTGATGAACTCTACAACATTTTTGGATTTATTGAATAAATACAATATACTCTGAATAAGGAAGCATGTATGTTTTTTATAATAATTTATGGTAATTCAGGTTATTACCATGTTTTAATAGAATATATGGTAAGGATATTCACATGTTTGGAATATGACAAACAAGAGATACATTGTGACATATGGGGCAATCAATTTTAAGATGATTTCATGGATTTCATTCTAAATATTTGGATTTTAAACTTTATGAAGGGTTATATGGTTAACCATTCATGGAATGTTTAAGTTAAACTTCAGAGTAAGTATTTCTGTATTGAAATTGTATTGAATACCTTAGTTCAATTGCTATTTAGTGATTAACCTTATTTCAAGGATGTCCATCATATTTTGGAAATTATATTAGTGTGTTTTTAGGAAAGTACATCATGTATGTTGGGTGAAAACAAATAAATTCTAGAAAGGTCATAGGTCATGAACCCATAACTGAAGGATGGAAAGGGTTTTGAAACACCATGGGATTTTATGAAAAATATTCTTTTTAATTTCATTGATGAATTCTGCTGTATGCTACACCTGATTATCCTGCGCTATACGCAACACCGTATTAGCTTTCAGTATACGCAACCCTAACTTGGCTTTCATTACACGCAATCGCGACCTTCCTCGATAGTGTGTGTAGTACGCAACACCGGGTTTCAAAAAACAATGATATATGGTTATAATATTATTATGGAATAGCCTTTATGAATAGTATTAACTACATTTTGAATTTTATAACATTATTATTCATCAAAAAAAATTAGAACATGGTATGAGAACAAAATAAATTTTTCGGGTAAAATAAATATTTTTCAAAAAATGTAGTTTTGCCGCCTTTTGATGGTGCACCCACTTTAAATCTAGTTTTGACATGTTTATAAGTTAAATTTGACAAAATAAAATTCTTACTTGGATTCAGGATATAAATATTTAATTTGGATAAATTTTTGATATTTTTCTGATAACTTTCATATTTTAATGAATAGTACAAACACGCTATATTTTAATTAAAAACAACTTTTTTCAACGCAATAATTTATATGGTTAGATTATCATTTTAATTAGTTTTAAAGTTTAATTAGCATATATTTTTACCATTTAATCCATTGTTGGTCATTGGAATTCATTTCACTTTGAAATTGGATAAAAATAAGTATCAATCTTTTGATAGTTATTGTTTCTTAAAAACACGCTATTTGTTTTGATAACGAGAATTAATTTTAAAATTAATTAATTCCACTTATATGTTTTGAATTTGGAAAAATAGACATCAATTTTGAATTCTTAATATCAAATAATTCTTAGGCTGAATTTTTGGTATTTTTCTGAAAAACTTCATTTTTCCATGAATAGTGAAACCACTTAGTGGTAGATAAAAAAACTGACTTTTTCATTCAAATGAAATTTTGTCACTTCTGTGAATTGAATTTCAAAAATCCGAGAGACACGGTTAATATCAAGGACTAAAATTTGGTTCAATGAGATGAAAATAATTTTTGGTGAATAGTAACTTTTTACTTTTTTACCTTGGTTAAAAGTAAATAGGGTAATTAATGGAAAAAATGATAATATTATTAGCCTAACACATGTCCTAATTCTATTGGATAATTTTAATTCGACCAAAATCAACCTTAGGAATAAAATATAACCATTTAGGCCCACTTGGATTAGATTAGGACATTTATTATTAATTTATTTAATGAAGGGTTCAAATAGTTAAAATCAATGTTTAATAACTAAATAATTTTTAATATAGGGTTATACATAAGATAACTTTGACTATAAATATTAATTATAAAGATAAAATGATTTCATATATAATGGTATTTTATTTGTAATTTTTAGACTTTAAATAATTTAATTTATTTATGACACAATGATGATGCAGTAATTATATTATTAATGAAATATTGACATAATTGATGTTATAAATACCCAAATAAATGTAATTTGAGACTTTTTAAGAATTAAAATAATTTTCTATGTTAATATGACATGTTAGTATTTATTTAATTAACTTTTTTAGAACTAATCTTTCTGTTATGATTTTTAAAAAAATCAATTACCAAATATTGTCAAAATTGACATAAAATACTTTTTAAAACGAATATTATATTATTAATTGTTATGTTATTCCTAAAAATCTAAAGTTCAGCCATATGACTTAGATAAGGTTATATATATTAATAATAAACAACTTGGGGTTCATGTGGCTTGTTATAGTAAGTTTATTAACCTTATAGTGTAAGAAAACAAGAAGACACGGTAAAAGTTAAATTATTTAACTTAAAGTTAAATCTAAATGATAAGGTTAAAATAGAAACCTAAACTTTTCTAAATTCTATTTTATGAGAGGATTTAGACCCATCCCCATCTTATATTCTAAATAAATAAATTTGGAGCTATAAAAAACCGAATATAACTTCATTATAAAATAATATTTTTAGTTTTTCCAAAGGTGCCCCCCTCCTCCCTTGTAAAAGGGCACCTCCTCCCTCTCTTCCTCACACCACTTTGAGCCTTCAATCTCGGTCAAACCCTGCAAAATTCTCTTCTCCACTTCCCTATAAACATTCTAGAGGTTCTGGTCTCCTTCAAAGACCAATTTTATTGCACTAAGTGGAGGTCTCAAAGAGGCGCTTCAAAGAATAAGTAATGTCCGTTACCGATTCTTTCAACTTTATTTCTTCTTACACTTATTGTTCTTTAGTTGTTTCATTATGAAGTAATAACATCAGTATCACTCATATACTGATATGTTATTATAAGTATGAAACAACCATTTTTCACCATCTATCCATCCTACGGAATACCGTCTACACGCCGTGGTGTAATCTATTTTCCACCACCACCTTACTTGGATGGGTATAATGGTGAAAGTAATGAATATATATGATTATTTTAAATTGATATTGATTCTGTAATATTATACATACAGTTTAATACAATTACATGATTATGGGAATGATATCATCGCTCGTGCGTATGTACGAAATACCATCTCCACGACGCGATGAGATTCACTCTCCATGATAACCATTCAAGAATGATTATAAAGTATATATAATGAGTAATAATGAAATATATGACATAATAATGTTAGTGGATTTATGTATATACATATTTATGTCATCTACTTAATTCCATTCAATTCAATAAGGAAACAAAAACAATGTTCATGCGTACGTACGACCTACCGTCTCCATGAATGGTGTATTTCTTTTCATTTATCGATCCATTATATATATGTATATTCTGAATATATATTATATATAAATCATGTTTTTAATTCTGGATTTAATTAATCATGATCTAAGTACTCATATGACTAATTACAAGTTAAGGCACAAATGACAAATGAGACGATTTTACCCAAAATGCTACTTTAACAAGAATTTACAAAAGAACAGGTAATATAAAGTCATAAGTGAACCATATATGATATAATAATAGTGAATATGATTCTGTAATAAGTCAATGACGTTATTTAAATCATTATATAGGATGTTTGGATATGTACGAAGCATATCGGACCTAAGGTAAGGGATAACTTTTCCAATCTCGTTCTTATCGGAGATTGTTTATTTGTAAGTATTTACTGGGGTTACTGTTATCATCCAAGTCCATGTTTTCTAAAAGTGTTTTTCTATGTGTTTAATGTAATTTTTACCCATTTTGTCTTTTACTACATGGTATGTAAGGAATATTTATTTTGTTTAGGTTACGAGTTACTTTTTGACTTTTCCAACAAAAGTATGAGGAGAATGTTTTTTTAACTTATACGGTATGAAAGGATTTTTACGGTTTTATAAAGCCTTATTTTCATGAATCTCCCTCCAAAATATTTCATGACTATTTTCAACAAAATCCTTTTCTTATAAAATTGCATGACATTTTCTGAAAAGAAAATGATTTTTAAGAAGAATGGATATTTTTCTCATGAATTCATTTTAAGTGTTTTATCAAAACCATTTTCCATCTAAGATGATATTATTTTATATTTGTATATTTCAGGTATAATGTCTCTATGATTTACATGGTTTCACTTTTCTTATTATGAAATGATATCCATTTCTTTTATATAGATTATGTGATGATGGGATGATTTTTATCAAACCCATTTTATTCGTTGGGTTATTATGAATGATGTATGTTTATTTTGTGGCACAAGTAAGATTGATTTCATTATGAGATGGGTGGGACCTATATATCCCTCCAATGCATTGGGTAAAGATTTATATATCATGATATATACATGGTTGGAACGGTAAGTTAATCCGGTTCAGTATTACAGGACTGGAACGAGGAGTGAACTCGATTCAGAAAGGTACTTTGTCCACTTAGATGGTCTTGGCAGCAATGCCTTGGATACTATGGAAATAAATACATGTGATTAATGGATTCCACAATTACATGTTTTATTACCATGCTATTTTATCATGATTTATGTTCCACTATGATCTATGCCTTATGTACTTACATGTTTTATGTCATTGCTCAAGATTTTTATGTTTAAACATTATGTTCATGTTTTTAAGTTCAAATGTATATGGTATGTTTTATTTTATCCATGATTACCCTTACTGAGCATTTGAGATCTCCCTTTTTATGTTTTATTTTCCCCCAGGATTAAAAGAAATGTTTTAGTAAAGGAAACTAAAATTGGAAGATCTTTATGGGATATGTTGAAGATCTTTCACCACGATTAGAGGATTACATTCTATGTTTCCAAAGACACTAAACTATTATGGTCCTTGTGTGTCTGTTTTTGTTATGTATTAAGTATTCCACAAATGTAATGTAATATATATGTACATCAAGATTCGGGTCTCTACAATTGGTAACAGAGGAAAGGTTTAGTTAACCTTTTGATACTAGGATGCGAAAACTTTAGTCAGATCCCTAGAGATATTTCTATGGTATGTCTAGGGATGTCCCTAAGGTTAAGTATACATATAGGTTATAGTCCTAGAATTTCTCTAATGATATTATAATTAAACCTAAGATTTTATATATTGAAGGTACTCCCCCTTTATTATGTTGTTTTCCCTAGCATAGTATTTGCCTCTCACACTATTATTTTTGGGTTTTAGACGATGGCTGGAGCATGAAGGAACTGTGTTGATCAATGTAATGGACAATGAAATGATTTTCCTCCTGACCAAACAAATTTCATGGGAGATGGAGTGCACAATCATATTTCTATACTTACACAAGCTATGAATCATTCTGGATTTCAAAATGAGCAGAGAAAGGAGCAACATTCTGTTGAGTCCTTCATGAGGCAGCATCCACCTTCATTCAGCGGGTCTTCTGATCCCTTAGTGGCTAAACAATGGATCAATCCTACTGAAAAAATATTTTCAGTTCTACAATGCTCTGAGCATGATAAATTCATCTTAGCAGTATATCGTTTGGAAGGTGATGCTGATCAATGGTGGAATCTTATCAAGAATACGAGGCAAAGAGATGAAATTGAGTCCATGGAATGGGACGAGTTCAAGAACTTGTTTTTCAGTAATTACTTTCCTCGTATTCTTCAAAAAAAAGATGGAAAAGGAGTTTCTTGAGCTTAAGCAGAAGGATGATGAATCTGTTGGTATATACAAAGTGAATTTTACAAGACTTTCAAGGTATGCATCTAGATTTATCATCAAACCTGAATGTAAAGTTGATCGATTTTTCAGTGGAATAAAACCAAGTCGTCGAAGGGAATTAGCTATAAGAGACTTCAGTAGCTTTGAAGAAAATGTGCATTGTGATATCAAGGTAGAACTGGAAGTTGGTGTAACATATCCATCTCATGGTTTTGACAAGAAACGAAATATGGCGTTCAAGGAGAAATCTCAGAACAATGGTGAAAAGAAGATGAATGTTTCTTCATTCTCAAAGTGTGAAAAGAATCATGGTGGATATTGCCTAAAAGTTACTAGAAAATGTTTTAAGTGTGGAAAATAAGGTCATCAAGCAGTTGATTGTCGAAGTAATGGGAAAAAGGATGATAATGATGTGAATAGAGAAAAGACTACAGAGAAATCTCCACCAACACTTCAATGCTTCAAGTGCAAGGAAATGGGGCATTATTCTAATAAATGCCCTAATCCACGGGTTAATGATGATCAACGTCAGAAACCACTTAAGGAAAAGGATAAAGGGAAGTCCCATGCGATCACTATTTGTGATTTTGAGTATGAAAATGATGTTTTGTAGTGATTAAGTGTTTTTGTAATGGGATTTCAAAATAGTATCATGGAATCTCATTTATGGTATTGTGGAATTTTGGAATATCTATATATTGGTTTTCAATAATTATATGGTACTGGTAACGATGAAAAGGTGATTGAAATGTTTTTGGAAAGTATATGATATGCACATAATGTAGGGATAATAAGAAAATGAGATGTTTGATTGTATTCATGAGCTCATGACTGATATAAGGACTAAGTGATATTATGGTTTGATTATATAACTTTTTTGGGATATTGGTATGTGGAACAAGATACCTTTTGACATTATTCATGTTTTCACTAAGGTTCTATGGTAATTTATGTTTCAAGAGATTATATGACTAAGGTATTCATGTGTTTGGAATGCAACCAACAAGATATATCTTATGATATATGTGGGATAAATGCTTGTATTCACATTCTTGGTAGATAACCTTTCTAGTAATTGTTTTCTTTATACTATGAGCTTGGACCTAAGTATTTTAGATAATCCTAAATATTGGAATGTATTATGTTGGACATAAGTTATTATTGTTTAATGATAGAACTTTTTTCGATATTATTATAGTAAGGTAGTTTTAGAAAAAGGACAACCTAAAGGATGGGCAACAACCCATCACGTCGGACAAGGCTGTGGGAATCGAACCCAAAATCGAAGTGCCACTGGCCTTTATCGCCTACCACTGGCCTACAGGAAGTCCCTGGTTAGTATAAACTAGTTTTATTTTATTAAGTAGTATGATATATGAAGTATAAGTTCATTTTTGGAATCATATATGATTAACCTCACCATAGACGGACTTATGTATATTTGATAACTTTTTCTAACCTTTTGTTTGAAACAGATGGAATTACCCATCATTCTGTCACATGATCTGCTAACTCTTCACGAATTACTAATTCAACTTCATTTATTTAAGAGATGAAGTGGAAACTATTCAAATCATGAACAACAATGAGATTGTACCAAAATCAAGCAAATATTTCTTCTAATTCAAAATTTTCAACATTAAGGAAATTATATTGAAAACCAAAAATGTTGTCTTAGTGCTCTTATATCTGATGAATCAGATGGTACCTCAGATCATCAGAAATCTATGGCTTTTTTATTGTTGGCTTTTTCATGGCCATGTTCTCTACCACTCCTCATCAGAACTTGATGGTTAGATTTTTCTTCCATATCCATATTTTCACCTATGTTCTCCTATATGGAAACCTAGTGATGAGTTACTTTGGGTAACCATTACGTTTCATACTTTAGTTTTTAAATATTGGTTTTGGTATTTCTTTTTATGATGTGGGTTTCTATTAATGAAACTTTTGAGTACTAAACCATTTATAACCCCAATGAATATCGAGGGCGAAATTCATTTTAAGGGGGGAAGAATGTAACACCCTGAGATTTTATGAAAAATATTATTTTTAACTTAATTGATGTCTTCTATTGTATGTTGCACCAAGATTATCTTGTGCTATACGCAACACCGTATTAGATTGCAGTATATGCAACCCAAACTTGGCTTTCATTACACGCAATCGCGACCATCCTCGATAGCATGTGTAGTACGCAATCTCATTACACGCAATCGCGACCATCCTCGATAGTGATGAATAGTATTAACTGCGTTTTGAATTTTATAACATTATTATTCATCTTACATTTTTCTAGAAAATGGTATGAGAACAAAATAAATTTTTCGGGTAAAATAAGTATTTTTCAAAAAATGCAGTTTTGCCGCCTTTTGATGGCGCACCCACTTTAAATCTAGTTTTTGACATGTTTATAAGTTAAATTTGACAAAATAAAATTCTTCCTTGGATTGAGGATATAAAAATTTAATTTGGATAATGTTTTGATATTTTTCTGATAACTTTCATATTTTAATGAATAGTAAAAACACGCTATATTTTAATTAAAAACAACTTTTTTCATCGCAATAATTTATATGGTTAGATTATCTTTTTAATTTGTTTTAAAGTTTAATTAGAATATATTTTTACCATTTAATCTAATGTTGGTCATTGGAATTAATTTCACATTGAAATTGGATATAAATAAGTATCAATCTTTTGATAGTTATTGTTTCTTAAAAACGCGCTATTTGTTTTGATAGTGGGAATTAATTTTGAAATTAATTAATGCCACTTCTATGTTTTGAATTTGGAAAAATAGACATCAATTTTGAATTCAGAATATCAAATAATGCTTAGGCTGAATTTTTGGTATTTTTCTGAAAAACTTCAATTTTCGATGAATAGTGAAACCACTTAGTGGTAGATAAAAAAACTGACTTTTTCATTTAAATGAAATTTTACCACTTCTGTGAATTGAATTTCAAAAATCCGAGAGCCACGGTTAATATCAAGGACTAAAATGTGGTTCAATGAGATGAAAATTATTTTTGGTGAATAGTAACTTTTTACTTTTTGTACCACGGTTAAAAGTAAATACGGTAATTAAGGGTAAAAATGATAATATTATTACCCTAAAACATGTCCTAATTCTATTGGATAAGTGTAATTCGACCAAAAACAACCTTAGGAATAAAATATGACCATTTAGGCCCACTTGAATTAGATTAGGACATTTATTATTAATTTATTTAAAGAAGGGTTAAAATAGTTAAAATCAAAGTTTAATAACTAAATCATTTTTAATATAGGGTTATACATAAGATAAATTCAACTATAAATATTAATTAGAAATATAAATAGATTTAATACATAATGGTATTTTATTTTTAGTTTTTAGACTTTAAATAATTTAATTTATTTATGACACAATGATGATGTAGTAATTATATTATTAATGAAATATTGACATAATTAATGTTATAAATACCCAAATAAATAAAATTTGAGATTTTATAGGAATTTCAATAATATTCTATGTTAATATGACATGTTATTATTGATTTAATTAACATTTTTCGAACTAATCTTTCTGTTATGATTTTCAAAAAAAATCAATTACCAAATAGTGTCAAAATTGACATAAAATAGTTTTTAAAACAAATATTATATTATTAATTGTTATTTTATTCCTAAAAATATAAAGTTTGGCCAAATGACTTAGATAAGGTTATATATATTAATAATAAACAACTTGGTGTTTTTGTGGCTTTTTATAGTATGTTTATTAACCATATAGTGTAAGAAAACAAGAAGACACGGTAAAAGTTAAATTATTTAACTTAAAGTGAAATCTAAATGACAAGGTTAAAATAGACACCTAAACTTGTCTAAATTATATTTTATGAGAGGATTTATACCCATCCCCACCTTATCTTCGAAATAAATAAATTTTGACCTATTAAAAACCGAATATAACTTTATAATAAAATAATATTTTTAGTTTTTCCAAAGGTGCCCCCCTCCTCCCTTATAAAAGGGAACCTCCTCCGTCTCTTCCTCACTCTACTTTGGGCCTTAAAGCTCGGTCAACCCTTACCAAATTATATTATCCACTTCCTTATAAACATCCTAGAGGTCCTGGTTTTCTTCAAAGACCAATTTTATTGCCCTAAGTGGAGGTCTCAAAGAGGCGCTTCAAAGAAGAGGTAATGTCCGTTACCGATTCTTTCAACTTTATTTCTTCTTACACTTCTTCTTCTTTAGTTGTTTCATTATTAAGTAATAACATCAGTATCACTCATATACTGATATGTTATTATAAGTATTAAACAACAATATTTCACCATCTATCCATCCTACGGAAAGCGAAATCACCGTCTGTGCGTACGTACGGAATACCGTTTACACGTCGTGGTGTAATCTATTTTCCACCACCTCCTTACTTGGATGGGTATAATGGTGAAAGTAATGAATATATATGATTATTGTAATTTGATACTGATTCTTTAATATTATACATATAATTTAATACAATTAAATGATCATGGGAATGATATCATCACTCGTGTGTACGTATGGAATACCATCTCCACAACGCGATGAGATTCACTCTCCATGATAACCATTCAAGAATGATTATAAAGTATATATAATAAGTAATAATGAAATATATAACATAATAATGCTACTATATTTATTTATATATATATTAATGTCATCTTCCATTCAATTTAATAAGGAAACGAAAACAGCGTTCATGCGTACGTACGACCTACCGTTTCCATGAACGGTGTATTTCTTTCCATTTATCTATCCATTATATATATGTATATTCTGAATATATACTATATATAAATCATTTTTTACATTCTGGATTTAATTAATCATGATCTATGTAATCATATGAATAATTACAAGTTAAGACACGAATGAAAAATGAAACGATTTTACCCAAAACACTACTTTAACATGAATTTACAAAAAACGGATAATATAAAGTCATAAGTGAACCATATATGATATCATAACAATGAATATGATTCTGTAATAAGTCAATGAAATTATTTAAATCATTATACAGGATGTTTGGATACGTACGAAGCATATCGGACCTAAGGTAAGGGATAACTTTTCCAATCTCGTTCTTATCAGATATTGTTTATTCGTAAGTATTTACTGGAGTTATTGTTATAATCCAAGTCCATGTTTTCTAAAAGTGTTTTTATGTATGTTTAATGTAATTTTTACCCATTTTGTCTTTTACTACATGGTATGTAAGGAATATTTCTTTTGTTTAGGTTACGAGTTACCTTTTGACTTTTCTGACAAAAGTATGAGGAGAATGTTTTTTTAACTTATACGGTATGAAATGATTTTTACAGTTTTATAAAGCCTTATTTTCATGAAGATTACTCCAAAATATTTCATGACTATTTTCAACAAAATCCTTTTCTTTTAAAATTCCATGACATTTTTTGAAAAGAAAATGATTTTTAAGAAGAAAGTATATTTTCCTCATGAATTCATTTTAAGTGTTTTATCAAAACCATTTTCCATCTAAGATGACATTATTTGATATGTGTATATTTCAGGTATAATGTATCTATTATTTACATGGTTTCACTTTTCTTATTATGAAATGATATCCATTTCTTTTATATGGATTATGTGATGATGGGATGATTTTTATGAAACCCATTTTATTCGTTGGGTTATTATGAATGATGTTGGTTTATTTTGTGGCACAAGTAAGATTGATTTCATTATGAGATGGGTGGGACCTATATCTCCCTCCAATGCATTGGGTAAAGATTTATATCTCATGAGATATACATGGATAAAACGATAAGTTAATCTAGTTCAGTATTACAGGACTGGAATGAGGAGTGAACTCGATTCAGAAAGGGACTTTGTCCACTAATATGGTCTTGGAAACAATGCATTGGCTGCTATGGAAATCATTACATGTTCTTAATGGATGCCACAATTACATGTTTTATTCCCATGCTATTTTATCATGATTTATGTTCCATTATGATCTATGCCTTATGTACTTACATGTTTTATGTTTTTGCTATATATTTTGATATTTAAACATTATGTTCATGTTTTTACGTTCAAATGTATATGGAATGTTTTATTTTTTCCATGCTTACCCTTACTGAGCATTTGAGATCACCCTTTTTATGTTTTATTTTCCCTCAGGATTAAAAGAAATGTTTTAGGTAAGGAAACAAAAAGTGGAAGATCTTTATTGGAGATGTTGAAGATCTTTCACCACGATTAGAAGATTACGTTCTAAGTTTCTAAAGACACTAAACTATTATGGTCCTTGTGTGTCTATTTTTGTTATGTATTAAGTATTCTGCAAATGTAATGTAATATCTATGTACGTCAAGCTTCGAGTCTCTACAATTGGTATCAGAGGAAAGTTTTAGTTAACCTTTGGAAACTAGGATGCGAAAACTTTAGTGAGATCCCTAGAGATATTTCTAAGGTATGTCTAGGGATGTCCCTGAGGTTAAGTATATGTATAGTTTATAGTCCTATAATTGATCTAACAGTCTTTTAATTAAACCTAAAATGTTAGATATTGAAGGTACTCCCCCTTTATTATGTTGTTTTCCCTAGCATGGTATTTTCCTCCAACACTATTATTTTTGGGTTTTAGACGATGGATGGAGCATGATGGAACCGTGTTGATCAATGTAATGGACAATGCAATGATTGTCCTCCGGACCAAACCAATGTCACGGGAGATGGAGTGCACAATCTTATTTCTATACTTACACAAGCTATGAATCATTCTGTATTTCAAAATGAGCAGAGAAAGGAGTAACATTCTGTTGAATCCTTCATGAGGCAGTGTCTACCTTCATTCAGCGGGTCTTCTGATCCCTTAGTGGCTAAACAATGTATCAGTACTACTGAAAAAATATTTTCAGTTCTACAATGTTTTGAGCATGATAATGTCATCTTAACAGTATATCATTTGGAAGGTGATGCTGATCAATGGTGGAATCTTATCAGGAATACGAGGCAAAGAGATGAAATTGAGTCCATGGAATGGGACGAGTTCAAGAACTTGTTTTTCAGTAAGTACTTTCCTCGAATTCTTCAAAAAAAGATGGAAAAAGAGTTTATTGAGCTTAAGCAGAAGGATGATGAATCTGTTGGTCTATATGAAGTGAATTTTACAAGACTTTCAAGGTATGCATCTAGCTTTATCATCCAACCTGAAAGTAAAGTTGATCGATTTTTCAGTAGATTAAAACCAAGTCGTTGAAGGGCATTATCTATAAGAGACTTCAGTAGCTGTGAAGAAATTGTGCGTTGTGATATCAAGGTAGAACTGGAAGTTGGTGTAACATATCCATCTCATGGTTTTAACAAGAAACGAAATATGGAGTTCAAGGAGAAATCTCAGAACAATGGTGAAAAGAAGATGAATGTTTCTTTATTCTCAAAGTGTGGAAAGAAGCATGGTGGAGATTACCTAAAAGTTACTAGAAAATGTTTTAAGTGTGGAAAAGAAGGTCATCGAGCATTTTATTGTCAAAGTAATGGGAAAAAGGTTGCTAATGATGTGAATAGAGAAAAGACTACAGAGAAATATCCACCAATACTTCATTGCTTCAAGTGCAAGGAAATGGGGAATTATGCTAATAAATACCCTAATCCACGGGTTAATGATGATCAATGTGAGCAACATGTTAAGTCAAAGGATAAAGGGAAGTCTCATGAGATCACTATTTGTGATTTTGAGTATGAAAATGATGTTGTGTAGTGATTAAGTGTTTTTGTAATGGGATTTCAAAATAGTATCACAGAATCTCATTTATGGTATTGTGGAATATTGGAATATCTATTTATTGGTTTTCAATAATTATATGGTACTGGTAACCATGAAAATGTGATTGAAATATATTTGGAAAGTAGATGACATGCTCATAATGAAGGGATAAGAAGATAATGAGATGTTTGATTGTATTCATGAGCTCATTACTGGTATAAGGACTAAGTGATATTATGGTTTGATTATATAGATTTTTTGGGGTGTTGGTAAGTGGAAAGAGTTGCCTTTTGACATTATTCATGTTTTCACTAAGGTTATATGGTAATTTATTTTTCAAGAGAATATATGACTAATGTATTCATGTGTTTGGAATGAAACCAACAAGAAATATCTTATGATATATGTGGGATAAATGCTTGTATTCACATTCTTGGTAGATAACCTTTCTAGTAATGGTTTTCTTTATACTGTGATCTTGGACCGAAGTATTTTAGATAATCCTAAAGATTGGAATGGATTATGTTGGACATAAGTTAGTATTATTTAAGTATAGAACTTTTTTCGATATTATTATAGTAAGGATGTTTTAGAAAAAGGACAACCTGCAGGATGGGCGACAACCCACCGCATCGGACAAGGCTGTGGGAATTAAACCGACAACCGAAGTGCGACTGGCCTTTATCGCCTACCACTGGCCTACAGGAAGTCCCTGGTTAGTATAAACTAGTTTTATTTTATTAAGCGGTATGATATATGAAGTATAAGTTCATTTTTGGAATCGTATATGATTAACCTCACCATAGATGGACTTATGTATATTTGATAACTTTTGCTAACCTTTTGTTTGAAACAGATGGAATGACCCATCATTCTATCACATGATCTGATAACTCTTCACGAATAACAAATTCAACTTCATTTATTTAAGAGATGAAGTGTAAATTGTTCAAATCATGAACAACAATGAGATTGTACAAAAATGAAGAAAATATTTCATCTAATTAAAAAATTTCAACTTTAGGGAAATGATATTGAAAACCAAAAATGTTGTCTTAGTGCTCTTATATCCGATGAATCATATGGTACCTCAGATCGTCACAAATATATGGATTTGTGATTGTTGGCTTTTTCCTGGCCATGTTCTCTACCACTCTCCATTAGAACTTGATGGTTAGATTTTTCTTCCATATCCATATTTTCACCTATGTTATCCTATATGGAAACCTAGTGATGAGTTACTTTGAGTAACTGTTACATTTCATACTTTAGTTTTTAAATATTGGTTTTGGTATTCCTTTTTACAATGTGGGGTTCTATTAAAGAAACTTTCGAGTTGTAAACCATTTATAACCCCGACAAATTTCGAGGGCGAAATTCATTTTAAGGGGGGAAGAATGTAACACCCCGAGATTTTATGAAAAATATTCTTTTTATTTTCATTGATGTTTTCTATTGTATGCTACACCAAGATTATCTTGCACTATATGCAACACCGTATTATATTTCAGTATACGCAACCCTAAATTGGCTTTCATTACACGTAATCACGGCCATCCTCGATAGCGTGTGTAGTACACAATACCGGCTTTCACAAAACAACGATATATTGTTATAATATTATTATGGAATAGCCATTATGAATAGTATTAACTACATTTTGAATTTTATAACATTATTATTCTTCTTACATGTTTTCTAGAACATGGTATGAGAACAAAATAAATTTTTCGGGTAAAATAAGTATTTTTCAAAAAATGCAGTTTTCCGCCTTTTGATGGCGCACCCACTTTAAATCTAGTCTTTGACATGTTTATAAGTTAAATTTGACAAAATAAAATTCTTCCTTGGATTCAGGATATAAAAATTTAATTTGGATATAGTTTTTATATTTTTCTGATAACTTTCATATTTTAATGAATAGTAAAAACACGCTATATTTTAATTAAAAACAACTTTTTTCATCACAATAATTTATATGGTTAGACTATCTTTTTAATTGGTTTTAAAGTGTAATTATAATATATTTTTACCATTTAATTCAATTTTGTTCATTGTAATTAATTTCACTTTGAAATTGGATATAAATAAGTATCAATCTTTTGATAGTTATTATTTCTTAAAAACACGCTATTTATTTTGATAACGGGAATTAATTTTAAAATTAATTAATGCCTCTTATATTTTTTGAATTTTGAAAAATAGAAATCAATTTTAAATTCAGAATATCATATAATGCTTAGGATAAATTTTTGGTATTTTTCTAAAAAACTTCAATTTTCGATGAATAGTGAAACCACATAGTGGTAGATAAAAAATGACTTTTTCATTTAAATGAAATTTTACCACTTTTGTGAATTGAATTTCGAAAATCCGAGAGACACGGTTAATATCAAGGACTAAAATGTGGTTCAATGAGATGAAAATAATTTTTGGTGAATAGTAACTTTTTACTTTTTTTACCTTGGTTAAAAGTAAATAGGGTAATTAAGGGTAAAAATGATAATATTATTACCCTAACACATGTCCTAATTCTATTGGAAAAGTTTAATTCGACCAAAAACAACCTTAGGAATAAATTATGACCATTTAGGCCCACTTTGATTAGATTAGGACATTTATTATTAATTTTTTTAAAGAAGGTTTAAAATAGTTAAAATCAAAGTTTAATAACTAAATCATTTTTAATATAGGGTTATACATAATATAAATTCGACTATAAATATTAATTAGAAATATAAATAGATTTCATACATAATGGTATTTTATTTGTAATTTTTAGACTTTAAATAATTTAATTTATTTATGACACAATGATGATGGAGTAATTATATTATTAATGAAATATTGACATAATTGATGTTATAAATACCCAAATAAATGTAATTTTAGACTTTTTACGAATTACAATAATTTTCTATGTTAATATGACATGTTAGTATTGATTTAAATAACTTTTTTGAACTAACATTTCTGTTATGATTTTCAAAAAAATCAATTACCAAATAGTGTCAAAATTGACATAAAATAGTTTTTAAAACAAATATTATATTATTAATTGTTATTTTTTTCCTAAACATCTAATGTTCAGAAAAATTACTTATATAAGGTTATATATATTAATAATAAACAACTTTGGGTTCATGTGGCTTGTTATAGTATGTTTATTAACCTTATAGTGTAAGAAAACAAGAAGACACGGTAAAAGTTAAATTATTTAACTTAATGTGAAATCTAAATGATAAGGTTAAAATAGAAACCTAAACTTGTCTAAATTCTATTTGATGAGAGGATTTCGACCCATCCTCACCTTATCTTCTAAATAAATAAATTTGGAGCTATTAAAAACCGAATATAACTTTATAATAAAATATTTTTTTAGTTTTTCCAAAGGTTCCCCCCTCCTCCCTTATAAAAAGGCACCTCCTCCCTCTCTTCCTCACACCACTTTGGGCCTTAAATCTCGGCCAACCCCTGCCAAATTCTCTTCTCCACTTCCCTAGAAACATCCTAGAGGTCCTGGTCTTCTTCAAAGACCAATCTTATTGCCCTAAGTAGAGGTCTCAAAGAGGCACTTCAAAGAAGAGGTAATGTCCGTTACCGATTCTTTCAACTTTATTTCTTCTTACATTTCTTCTTATTTAGTTGTTTCATTATGAAGTAATAACATAAGTATCACTAATATACTTATATGTTATTATAAGTATGAAACAACCATATTTCACCATCTATCGATCCTAAAGAAAACTAAATCACCGCGCGTGCGTACGTACGGAATACCGTCTACACGCCGTGGTGTAATCTATTTTCCACCACCACCTTACTTGGATGGGTATAATGGTGAAAGTAATTAATATATATGATTATTGTAAATTGATATTGATTATGTAATATTATACATACACTTTAATACAATTCCATGATCATGGGAATGATATCATCGCTCGTGCTTACGTACGGAATATCGTCTCCAAGACGCGATGAGATTCACTCTCCATGATAACCATTCAAGAGTGATTATAAAGTATATATAATAAGTAATAATGAATATATGACATAATAATGCTACTAGATTTATGTATATATATATTTATGTCATCTACTTAATTCCATTCAATTCAATAAGGAAACAAAAACAGCGTTCATGCGTACGTACGGCCTACCGTCTCCATGAACGGTGTATTTCTTTTCATTTATCGATCCATTATATATATGTATATTCTGAATATATATTATATATAAATCATGTTTTATATTCTAGATTTAATTGATCATGATCTAAGTAATCATATGAATAGTTACAAGTTAAGACATGAACGACAAATGAAACGATTTTACCCAAAACGCTACTTTAACATGAATTTACAAAAGAACAGGTAATATAAAGTCATAAGTGAACCATATATGATATCATAATAGTGAATATGATTCTGTAATAAGTCAATGACATTATTTAAATCATTATACAGGATGTTTGGATATGTACGAAGCATATCGGACCTAAGGTAAGGGATTACTTTTCCAATCTCGTTCTTATCGGAGATTGTTTATTCATAAGTATTTACTGTGGTTATTGTTATCATCCTCATCCATGTTTTCTAAAAGTGTTTCTATGTATGTTTAATGTAATTTTTACCCATTTTGCCTTTTACTACATGGTATGTAAGGAATATTTCTTTTGTTTAGGTTACGAGTTACTTTTTGACTTTTCTGACAAAAGTACGAGGATAATGTTTTTTTTAACTTATACGGTATGAAAGGATTTTTACGGTTTTATAGAGCCTTATTTTAATGAAGCTTACTCCAAAATATTTCATGACTATTTTCAAAAAAATCCTTTTCTTTTAAAATTGCATGAAATTTTTTGAAAATAAAATGATTTTTAGGAAGAAAGGATATTTTCCTCATGAATTAATTTTAAATGTTTTATCAAAACCATTTTCCATCTAAGATGAAATTATTTCATATGTGTATATTTCAGGTATAATGTCTCTATGATTTACATGGTTTATATATTCTTATTATTAAATGATATCCATTTCTTCTATATGGATTATGTGATGATGGGATGATTTTTATGAAGCCTATTTTATTTGTTGGGTTATTATGAATGATGTATGTTTATTTTGTGGCACAAGTAATATTGATTTAATTATGAGATGGGTGGGACCTATATCTCCATCCAATGAATTTGGTAAAGATTTATATCTCATGATATATACATGACTGGAATGGTAAGTTAATCTGGTTCAGTATTACAGGACTGGAACAAGGAGTGAACTCGATTCAGAAAGGGACTTTGTCCACTAATATGGTCTTGGCAGAAATGCCTTGGCTGTTATGGAAATCATTACATGTGCTTAATGGATTCCACAATTACATGTTTTATTCCCGTTCTATTTTATCATGATTTATGTTCCATTATGATCTATGCCTTATGTACTTACATGTTTTATATCGTTGCTAAAGATTTTGATGTTTAAACATTATGTTCATGTTTTTAAGTTCAAATGTATATGGTATGTTTTATTTTATCCACGCTTACCCTTACTGAGTATTTGAGCTCACCCTTTTTATGTTTTATTTTCCCCCAGGATTAAAATAACGGTTTTAGGTAAGGAAACAAAAAGTGGAATATCTTTATGGGAGATTTTGAAGATCTTTCACCACGATTAGAAGATTACGTTCCATGTTTCCAAAGACACTAAACTATTATGGTCCTTGTTTTTGTTATGTATTAAGAATTCTGCAAAATTAATGTAATATCTATGTACGTCAAGCTTCAGGTCTCTACAATTGGTATCAGAGGAAAGGTTTAGTTAACCTTTGGAAACTAGGATTCGAAAACTTTAGTGAGATCCCTAGAGATATTTCTAAGGTATGTCTAGGGATTTCCCTAAGGTTAAGTATACATATTGGTTATAGTCCTAGAATTGAGATAACGATCTTAGAATTAAACCTAAGATGTTAGATATTGAAGGTACCCCCCACCCCTTTATTATGTTGTTTTCCCTAGCATGGTATTTGCCTCTCACACTATTATTTTTGGGTTTTTGTCGATGGATGGAGCACGAAGGAATCGTGTTGATCAATGTGATGGGCAATGCAATGATTGTCCTCCTGACCAAACCAATGTCATGGGAGATGGAGTGCACAATCTTGTTTCTATACTTACACAAGCTATGAATCATTCTGGATTTCAAAATGAGCAGAGAAAGAAGCAACATTCTGTTGAATACTTCATGAGGCAGCGTCCACCTTCATTCGGTGGGTCTTCTGATCCCTTAGTGGCTAAACAATGGATCAGTACTACTGAAAAAATATTTTCAGTTCTACAATGTTTTGATCATGATAAATTCATCTTAGCAGTATATTGTTTGGAAGGTGATGCTGATCAATGGTGGAATCTTATCAAGAATACGAGGCAATGAGATGAAATTGAGTCCATGGAATGGGACAAGTTCAAGAACTTGTTTTTCAGTAAGTACTTTCCTCATATTATTCAAACAAAGATGGAAAAGGAGTTTCTTGAGCTTAAGAAGAAGGATGATGAATCTGTTGGTATATACGAAGCGAATTTTACAATACTTGCAGGGTATGCATCTAGCTTTATCATCCAAACTGAAAGTAAAGTTGATCGATTTTTCAGTGGATTAAAACCAAGTCTTCGAAGGGCATTAGCTATAAGAGACTTCAGTAATTATGAAAAAATTGTGCATTGTGATATCAAGGTATAACTAGAAGTTGGTGTAACATATCCATCTCATGGTTTTGACAAGAAACAAAATATGGAGTTCAAGGAGAAATCTCAGAACAATGGTGAAAAGAATATGAATGTTTCTTTATTCTCAAAGTGTCGAAAGAAGCATGGTGGAGATTGCCTAAAAGTTACTAGAGAATGTTTTAAGTGTGGAAAAGAAGGTCATCGATTAGTTTATTGTCGAAGTAATGGGAAAAAGGTTGCTCATGATGTGAATAGAGAAAAGAATACAGAGAAATCTCCACCAACACTTTAATGCTTCAAGTGCAAGGAAATGGGGCATTATGCAAATAAATGACCTAATCCACGGGTTAATGATGATCAATGTGAGCAACATCTTAAAGAAAAGGATAAAGGGAAGTCTCATGAGATCACTATTTGTGATGTTGAGTATGAAAATGATGTTGTGTAGTGATTAAGTGTTTATGGAATGGGATTTCAAAATAGTATCATGGAATCTCATTTATGGAATTGTGGAATTTTGGAATATTTATGTATTGGTTTTGAATAATTATATGGTATTGGTAACCATGAAAAGGTGATTGAAATATTTTTGGAAAGTAGATGATATGCGCATAATGAAGGGATAAGAAGATAATGAGATGTTTGATTGTATTCATGAGCTCATGACTAATATAAGGACTAAGTGATATTATGGTTTGATTATATAGATTTTTTGGTATGTTGGTATGTGGAAAGAGTTACAATTTTGACATTATTCATGTTTTCACTATGGTTCTATGGTAATTTATGTTTCAAGAGAATATATGACTAAGGTATTAATGTGTTTGGAATGCAACCAACAAGATATATCTTATGATATATGTGGGAAAAATGCTTGTATTCACATTCTCGGTAGATAACCTTTCTAGTAATTGTTTTCCTTATACTATGAGCTTGGACTGAAGTATTTGAGATAAGCCTAAAGATTGGAATGTATTATGTTGGACATAAGTTAGTATTGTTTAAGGATAGAACTTTTTTTGATATTATTATAGTAAGGTAGTTTTAGAAAAATGAAAACCTGCAGGACGGGCGAAGGCCCATCACGTCGGACAAGGCTGTGGGAATCAAACCCACAACCGAAGTGTGACTGGACTTTATTGCCTACCACTGGCCTACAGGAAGTCCCTGGTTAGTATAAACTAGCTTTATTTTATTAAGTGGTATGATATATGAAGTATAAGTTAATTTTTGGAATCATATATGATTAACCTCACCATAGACGGACTTATATATATTTGATAACTTTTGCTAACCTTTTGTTTGAAACAAATGGAATGACCCATCATTCTATCACATGATCTAATAACTCTACACGAATTACAAATTCAACTTAATTTATTTAATATATTAAGTGGAAATTGTTCAAATCATGAACAACAATGAGATTGTACCAAAATCAAGCAAATATTTCTTCTAATTCAAAATTTTCAACTTTTGGGAAATGATATTGAAAACCAAAAAATTTGTCCTAGTGCTCTTATATCCGATGAATCAGATGGTACCTTAGATCATCACAAATCTATGGATTTATGATTGTTGGATTTTTCATGGCCATGTTCTCTACCACTCTCCCTCAGAACTTGATGGTTAGATTTTTCTTCCATATCCATATTTTCACCTATGTTCTCCTATATGGAAACCTAGTGATGAGTTACTTTGGGTAACTGTTATGTTTCATACATTAGTTTTTAAATATTGGTTTTGGTATTCCTTTTTATGTTGTGGGTTTCTATTAAAGAAACTTTCGAGTAGTAAACCATTTATAACCCCGACGAATTTCGAGGGCGAAATTCATTTTAAGTGGGAAAGAATGTAACACCCCGAGATTTTATGAAAAATATTTTTTTTAATTTCATTGTTGTCTTCTATTGTATGCTACACCAATATTATCTTGTGCTATACGCAACAACATATTAGCTTGTAGTATACACAACCCTGACTTGGCTTTCATTACACGCAATCACGACTATCCTCGATAGCGTGTGTAGTACGCAATATCGGGTTTCACAAAATAACTATATATTGTTATAATATTATTATGGAATAGCCGTTATGAATAGTATTAAATACATTTTGAATTTTATAACATTATTATTCATCTTACATGTTTTTTATAACATGGTATGAGAACAAAATAAATTTTTCTGGTAAAAAAAGTATTTTTCAAAAAATGCAGTTTTGCCGCCTTTTGATGGAGCACCCACATTGAATCTAGTTTTTGACATGTTTATAAGTTAAATTTGACAAAATAAAATTCTTCCTTGGATTCAGGATATAACAATTTAATTTGGATAAAGTTTTGATATTTTTCTGATAACTTTCATATTTTAATGAATAGTAAAAACATGCTATATTTTAATTAAAAACAACTTTTTTCATCGCAATAATTTATATGGTTAGATTATATTTTTAATTGGTTTTAAAGTGTAATTAGAATATATTTTTACCATTTAATCCAATTTTGGTCCTTGTAATTAATTTCACTTTGAAATTGGATATAAATAAGTATCAATCTTTTGATAATTATTGTTTCTTAAAAACGCGCTATTTGTTTTGATAACAGGAATTAATTTTAAAATTAATTATTGCCACTTATATGTTTTGAATTTGGAAAAATATACATCAATTTTTAATTCAGAATATCAAAAAATTCTTAGGGTGAATTTTTTGTATTTTCCTAAAAAACTTCAATTTTCGATGAATAGTGAAACCACTTAGTGGTAGATAAAAAAACTGACTTTTTCATTTAAATGAAATTTTACCAATTCTGTGAATTGAATTTCAAAAATCCAAGATGCACGGTTAATATCAAGGACTAAAATTTGGTTCAATGAGATGAAAATAATTTTTGGTGAATAGTAACGTTTTACTTTTTTTTACCACGGTTAAAAGTAAATAGGTTAATTAAGGGTACAAATGATATTATTATTACCCTAAAACATATCCTAATTCTATTTGATAAGTGTAATTCGACCAAAAACAACCTTAGGAATAAAATATGACCATTTAGGCCCACTTGGATTACATTAGGACATTTATTATTAATTTATTTAAAGAAGGGTTAAAATAGTTAAAATCAAAGTTTAATAACTAAATCATTTTTAATATACGGTTATACATAAGATAAATTCCACTATAAATATTAATTATAAAGATAAACATATTTCCTGCATAATGGAATTTTATTATTAATTTTTAGACTTTAAATAATTTAATTTATTTATGACACAATGATGATGCAGTAATTATATTATTAATGAAATATTGACATAATTGATGTTATAAATACCCATATAAATGTAATTTGAGACTTTTTATGAATTAAAAAAAATTATATGTTAATATGACATCTTAGTATTGATTTAATTTACTATTTTTGAACTAATATTTCTGTTATAATTTTCACAGAAATCAATTACCAAATAGTTTCAAAATTGACATAAAATAGTTTTTAAAACAAATATTATATTATTAATTGTTATTTTATTCCTAAAAATATAAGGTTTGTCCAAATGACTTAGATACGGTTATATATATTAGTAATAAACAACTTGGGGTTCGTTTGGCTTGTTATAGTATGTTTATTAACCTTATAGTGTAAGAAAACAAGAAGACACGGTAAAAGTTAAATTATTTAACTTAAAGTTAAATCTAAATGATAAGGTTAAAATAGAAATCTAAACTTGTGTAAATTCTATTGTATGAGATTCTTTTGAACCATACCCAACTTAGATTTTAAATAAATCAATTTGGAGCTATTAAAAACCGAAAATGACTTTATAATAAAAAAATATTTTTAGTTTTTCCAAAGGTTCCCCCCTCCTCTCTTATAAAAGGGCACCTCCTCCCTCTCTTCCTCACACCACTTTGATTCTTCAAGCTCGGCCAACCCCTGCCAAATTCTCTTCTCCACTTCCCTAGAAACATCCTAGAGGTCTTGGTTTTATTCAAAGACCAATTTTAGTGCCCTAAGTGGAGGTCTCAAAGAGGCGTGTCAAAGAAGAGGTAATGTCCTTTACCGATTCTTTCAACTTTATTTCTTCTCCCACTTCCTCATATTTAGTTGTTTCATTATGAATTAATAACATAAATATCACTCATATACTGATATGTTATTATAAGTATGAAACAACCATATTTTACCATTTATCCATCCTACGGAAAATGAAATCACCGCGCGTGCGTACGTGCGGAATACCGTCTCCATGTCGTGGTGTAATCTATTTTCCACCACCACCTTACTTGGATCGGTATAATGGTGAAAGTAATGAATATATATAATTATTGTAAAGTGATATTGATTATGTAATATTATAAATACACTTTAATTCAATTCCATGATCATGGGAATGATATCATCGCTCGTGCGTACGTACGGAATACCATCTCCACGACGCGATGAGATTCACTCTCTATGATAACCATTAAAGAATGATTATAAAGTATATATAATAAGTAATAATAAAATATATGACATAATAATGCTACTAGATTTATGTATGTATATATTTATGTCATCTACTTAATTCCATTCAATTCAATAAGGAAACTAAAACAGCGTTCATGCGTACGTACAGCCTACCGTCTCCTTGAACGGTATATTTCTTTCCATTTATCGATCCATTATATATATGTATATTCTGAATATATATTATATATACATCATTTTTTAAATTTTGGATTTAATTAATCATTATCTAAGTAATCATATGAATAATTACAAGTTAAAACACGAACGACAAATGAAACGATTTTATCCAAAATGCTACTTTTACATGAATTTACAAAAGAACGGGTAATATAAAGTCATACGTGAACCATATATGATATAATAAAAATGAATATGATTCTGTAATAAGTCAATGAAATTATTTAAATCATTATATAGGAGGTTTGTATACGTACGAATAATATCAGTCCTAAGGTAATGGATAACTTTTCCAATCTCGTTCTTATTGAAGATTGTTTATTCGTAAGTATTTACTGGAGTTATTGTTATCATCCAAGTCCATGTTTTCTAAAAGTGTTTTTATGTATTTTTAATGTCCTTTTTACCCATTTTGTCTTCTAATACATGGTATGTAAGGAATATTTATTTTTTTTAGGTTACGAGGTACTTTTTGACTTTTATGACAAAAGTACGAGGAGAATTTTTTTTTAACTTATACGGCATGAAAGGATTTTTACAGTTTTATAAAGCCTTATTTTTATGAAGCTTCCTCCAAAATATTTCATGACTATTTTAAACAAAATCCTTTTCTTTTAAAATTTAATGACATTTTGTGAAAAGAAAATGATTTTTAAGAAGAAAGGATATTTTCCTCATGAATTCATTTTAAGTGTTTTATCAAAACCAATTTCCATCTAAGATGATATTATTTCATATGTGAGTATTTCAGGTATAATGTCTCTATGATTTAGATGGTTTCACTTTTCTTATTATGAAATGATATAAATTTCTTTTATATGGATTATGTGATGATGGGATGTTGTTTATGAAACCCATTTTATTCGTTGGGTTATTATGAATGATGTATGTTTATTTTGTTGCACAAGTAAGATTGATTTCATTATGAGATGGGTGGGACCTATATACCCCTCCAATTCCTTGGGTAAATATTTATATCTCATGAGATAGACATGGTTGGAATGGTAAGTTAATCCGGTTCAGTATTACAGGACTAGAACGAGGAGTGAACTTGATTCAGAAAGGGACTTTGTCCATTAAGATGGTCTTGGCAGCAATGCCTTGGCTACTATAGAAATAATTACATGTGCTTAATGGATTCCAAAATTATATGTTTTATTCCAATGCTATTTTATCATGATTTATGTTCCATTATAATATATGCCTTATGTACTTCCTGGTTTTATGTCGTTACTCGGGAATTTTATGTTTAAACATTATGTTCATGTTTTTAAGTTTAAATGTATATGGTATGTTTTATTTTATCAATGATTACCCTTACTGAGAATTTGAGATCACCCTTTTCATGTTTTATTTTCCCCCAGGATTAAAAGGAAGGTTTTAGGTAAGGAAACAAAAAGTCGAAGATCTTTATGGGAGATGTTGAAGATCTTTCACCACGATTAGAAGATTACGTTCTAAGTTTCCAAAGACACTAAACTATTACGGTCCTTGTGTGCCTGTTTTTGTTATGTATTAAGTATTCCGCAAAAGTAATGTAATATCTATGTACGTCAAGATTTGGTTCTCTACAGGTTTCATGCCTACCGCTGGCATAGATGATGTCCTAGTTAATATATAAATATTTTTTAGGAATGATTATTTGTGATAAACCAGTAGTGTTACTTTTTATGTTTATAGATTAATGTATTAAGCATAATGATTTTTAAGAATAGTTATAGTTAAATAGATTTATTTATAATTATTTTATGGGCCTTAATATCTGCTAAAAGTGTATTTCAGTGCTTCGGGCATCAAAGTTAATTTACAAACATCTATTTCATGAAGTAATAGATGAATTAGAAATAGTTACAACTAAAGAATGAAATTTTGTTTATAAAAATATATCAAGTAAGTATATTTCCTTATATTCATGGTCAATAAAAGAATTAATCAAATATAAGATAATGATAAAAAAAAATATTTTCCTAATAGATTAATTTTTGTTGAACCGATGGCCTTATAAATCATCACATATTTATGACTTTGAGGCCCTCAACTTTTCTTTGATCCTTCACTTGTTTGTGATTGATGACCTCAATCACTCCCTATAAATATTTATATTTTCCCTCCATGTCCAATATTCACCCCCAAAATATTTTCTCCTTTGTAGAAACCTAGTTATATGTTACTTTGGATAACCTTTATGGTTCCAACATTCCCTTTTTAAGAGAAGTTTTATTATCCATTTTTATAATGTTGGTTTCTATGAATAAAAAATCCAAGTATAAACCTTTGATAATCCAATTGAATTTCAAGGGAGAAATTAATATTAAGGGGGGTATAATGAAACACCCTAAATTTTTTTTAATTTTTCTAATTAATTTAACCTTTGTGATATTTTTCATTTAACATTACACTAAAAATAGTTTATTTTATATTAAAGAAGTATATTTGGAATGTGTTATATGCAACAATAAGTCAATTATGAACTACAGACAACATAAATTTTATCTTTCACTACATGGAACATAGATTTTATCTTGAAACTTACAAAACATTACATGTAACACCAAATTTTCATATGCAACATGAAACAGTGACTAGGCGTATGTTATATGCAACACAAATATTTCTACAAAACATCATTTTATTATTATGATTGTTTAAATGAGATAATTATAAACTTGATATTAGACATAGTAATATAAATAGTAATAACTACTTTTAAAATATTTTTATAATGTTTTTATATAAATAAAACATATTTATAAAAATATATATAATTTTTTGTAAAGTCCTTATATGTTTAAAAGATAATATTTTTTGAAACAAACTATTTTTCATGTACTTATATAAAAAATAAATTAGACACATTTATAAATTTAATTTGATAAAATAAAATATATTTTTGAATTTATAATGTTGAAATTATATTATTTTAAAAATTTAGGGTTCTTCGAAGAAACTTCATTTTTAGATGAATAGTAAAAAATACCGAATTTTAATTCAAAACTATATTTTCATATAATTAATTTTTAAGGATAAATTATATATTATATTGGTTTAAAAGTTTAATTATATAAAATATTTAACAATTAATAAAATTTATGTCATTTAGATCAATTTTATATTGAAATTGGATATAAAAACTTAGGAAACCTTTGAATGTTCTTATTTTAAAAATCCACATTGTCAGCCCGACTGTGGAGTTAATTTTAAATTAATTTTTAACACTTATGTGATTAGAATATAGATAAATGGATTAAATATTTGGAATAATAATAATTTCTAATTTCTAATAAGTTATACTTAGTTTTTTACCCAAATTATTTGTAAAAGTAATTAAAATTAATAACATCAATTAAGGTTAAATTAATATTATTAAGGGGTTAAACCATAACCTTAAGGAAACAAATGACCTATAAAGTTGTTCAAAATCCATTTTATGGACATATTTAGACCCTATACACCATTTTATCTATTTTTTTCATTATTTTATCCACTTTCAACTTGAATAATGTTGGTGGAATTCTCTATTCACATATTTACAAGAGTGTCACTCCTTCCCTATAAAAGGCCGCCACCTCTCCCTCTTATTCACAACTATAAAACCACTTAGTATTGGAAAAGATCTTCCCAATACACTTTCCAACATTCCTCCTTTACTCCTTAAAGCCTTCCTTTGGGTAGAAAGTCATTTAATGAATCCTTTTTTCCAAACCAAAAGGAGTTACCTGATTAATATGCAACACCTTCTCTTATGATCCTTTCTTTTTATTTTCCTTCTCCACCCCCTCTGCTCTCTTTATTAAATTATTTTATAAAAACACCAGTATCCTCATTATACAAGGATTTTTTATTCTAATGGTTTTAACTACACTTACACACATATCTATTTAATGGGTAAGAGATATATTTTTTATGTGTACGATGAACTACCGACTCACTGAATAAAGATTGTTCATTTTTCCTTGACCGCCTCTCATGGTGGAAATTATGATGGAAATTATGGTTATATATTTTATATAATATATTTTTATTTTTTTAATATTTTTAAAATATTTTAAAACATATATCTTTATACGTTCCATTTTTTGTTAGTATGATAATTTTGTTTGAGAAAGTGTGGACTATCATCCCCTCAATGCGATGTGATTTGTTCATACACTACGTGGAATGAATTAAATATGGGTTTAATGAACTTATATGATATATATAATGTTATAATGTGGCATTAATTATATTATATACATATATACATATATTCTATTTTCTTTATTTCTTTCAATATGACAAAAAAATGGAAACATCATCCATGCATACATACGGCTTATCGTCTCCCTAAATGGTGTATTTCATGTCCTAATTATATGTTCTATAGATTATTATAATACAAATATACTGAATATAAATTATATTTATCACATGTTTTACATTCTAGTCTCATTATTTAAGTATTAGGACAAAAAATATAACAAATTAAGACTCATGTGAAGAACAAAGCGAATATTACCCGAAGTGATACATTAACATATAATTCTTAACAAGAGAGTAATACAAGGTTATGGTCAAACAATATATGGTATTGTATATAAAGATATATTTATTTAAAATTTTTATAATAAATTTTTATTTATTATACAGGTGGTTTTGATGAGTTTGATGAGAGTCAATACACAAGGTAAGCGGATTTCGTCTCACTTTTTATTTTTGTGAGATATATGCTTTATTCACCACCCATTCCTTTTGTGTGGTATATATACTGCCCATGGATTTAATCAATTAATATTTTATTAAAATTTATGGACATTTAAATATCCATTATACTACATTTATTTCATGGTTTTTAAGTTTCAAAATATACCAAATCAATAAAATATATTTGTCTAAATTTTCCTTTTTTGAGACTGGTTTTTTGTTATGCACCTAAATTCATTTTGTGTTGTATATACATCCATTTTTTTTGGTATATCATGAATATAAATATTTTCATGATATTATATGCTTCATGTAATTTATTTTTTTTCATGTAGAGTATGATCCCATGTTACCATGTTATAAGAGTTTATTGAAATAATCTCATCACTTTTAAAAGTTTTTTATGTTTATGCTTCCCTTGGTGAAATATTTTAACCCATATCTCAAGGAAATTCATGAATTTTCTTCTACACTAGTTTTTCATGATATATTCATGTATTGTTACTATATTTATACTCTTTGGTACATAATATAGTTAACAATTTGTTTTTAAGAAAGCCCGACTTTACCATCTCTTCGGTTAGAAATCTATGTTTTCCAAAAAGGGTTCCAAGAATTTTCTTCCATTCTCCTGTAATATTTAAAAGGAATTTTTACCATTTTTTTCTTTTAAAAATATCTTCAAAGGAATATTCTCTTCGCTTTTCGAAAAATTCATTTTTATTAACTTTTTACCATGCAAAAATAATGTTCTCTTTACCTCATATGGAATGTATGGATTTACCCACCTTAATTTCTTTGAATTTTTCTTTTCATTTTTAGAAGGTTAATTTTTAAGAAAATGTTTCTTTAATTTATTTTTCATAGAATTTTTTTTTCAAAATATTTTCAATCTTAATTTATAAGTTTTTAAGGAAACTATTTTTCAAAATTTTTTCAAGAAGTATTTATAAGTTTTTAAAGTATTCTCAAAGAAATGGTTATCAAAATATTTTCAAGCTTCTTTAATAGTTTTTCAAGTAAAGAAGTTTTAAAAATATTTTCAATGTTTCTTTATAAGTTTTCAAATTGTTTTCAACGAAAAAGGTTTTTAAAATATTTTCAATCATATTTTATAAGTTTTAAAGGAATAATATTTTTGAAATGATTTCAAGTATTCTTTATAAGTTTTCATTGTATTTTCTAAGAAAATTATTTTCATATGGTTTTATTTATTTAAAACCCTTTTTCAAAGAATAAAGGATATTTTCCCCAAGAAATGTTTTTAAAATATATCTCAAAATTCTTTTCCATCTAAGATTACATCGGTTTATGTTACTCATTCATTTATAGGAAATGATTTAAAGGTTCCATTAATATTATTTTTATAAATGTGTTATTATTAATGTTATGGTCTTTATAAAATCTATTTCTATTTCACAGGTTATATGTGTATGAAATCTATTTCCCTTTCATGAGTTCTATTTTTGATGAAATTACTATGAAACCAATATTTTTTTCAATAGGTTATGATATGTTTACATGTTTATGATACTCATTTAATTTCATGTGTTAATATTTTATTGTTTATGATTTTGTGGAACATATATGTATGATTTCACTATAGGATAGGTGATACCTATATCTCCCTCCAATGAATTGGGTAAAGATTTATATCTCATGAGATAGACATGGATGGAATGAAAAATGAACTCAGTTCAATATTATATGTCTTAAATTAGAAATTAACTCAGTTCAGTAATACAAGGATAGAATGAGGAGTGAAATTGATTCCATAATACAGGGTTGGAATGAGGAGTAAACTAAATTCAGTAATACAAGGCTGGAATGGGGTTTGAACCTGGTTCAGTAAATGACTTTTCCCACAAATATGTCTTTGGCAGCAATGCCTTGACTACAATGGAAATCATAAGTATATGCCTATGTTTTTTCCATAATTCATTGTTTTATTCCTATGTTATGCTTTCATGTATTAAGTTCTTTATTTCCTTATGATTCATGTCTTATTGACTACCAAACTTCTTACCATGATTCATGTATATGGTCATTGATATGCAGGGTATGATCTTCTATTTTCATGATCATGTTTTCATACCCTTATTCTCATGATTATGATTACATGTCTCCCTTATTTACCCTTACAGAGGATTTGATCTCACCCCTTTTTATGTTTCCTTCCTCAGGTTTTGAAGATTTGTATTGTGTTTGACATGTCTCAGAAGGGTTATAGTGAAGAAAAACTTAATGGGAGATAATGTATCTCAATTATGTACTAGTGTTTATGTTTCCATATTTCTAAAGGGACTAGACTAGAATGGTCTTTAGTATTTTGTTTGTATACTGTTTTAAATATTCTATAAAAGTTACGTAATGTTAATTTATGAAAAGAAAGTATCTCTATATTGTTTAAAATGATACAAAGACCAATATAAGTTTCCTTTTTTGGTGATATTTCTACCATATGAAATTTTTATTTGAATATATTCCCATGTTGAAGAATTTTTCTTAAGAATTGCTTAATTATATTTTAATATTTCTTGTAATGCTAAGTGTTTCATTTACCTCCCTTATAAAAGGACACCCCTTTTATCTTCTAATTACACCAAATTGATCCATATAGCTCAAAAAATCCTAAAAAATCTATTCTCAAATCTCATATCCATGAATTAGAGGTGATGGTATTCTTTAATTACCATTCTAATGGTCCTTAAGAAGGGATCTAAAGTGGTCCTATCCAATAAGAGGTAATCTTTCTTATCAACCTCTTTAAATTTATTTCTTCTTATAAATACTCTAAATCTATGTTATTCGTCATAAAATAATAAATTCATCATCCTAAATATAATTAAATGGTATTATGATTATGTAACTATCATTATCTACCCTCTTTTCTATCAAATGATAAGTGAAACTATCACTTGTGAATAAGTGTGGATTACCTCCTCCACGTAGTGATACAATTGATTTTCCATAACCATATTTAATGGATGGTTATTATGATGGGATTAATGCTTATATATAATATTTATCATATAATATTTTTTAAATTATAATATCAAATCTACCTTTTTACCTTTACACCATTTGGTAAAAGATAACGTCGCTCATGCATATGTGTGGACTACCACCTCTACAAAGCAATGAGATTCATTTTTCATTTATTCTATTAATGGATTGTAATAAATATAGATTTAATGAATAAATATGATATATATGATATATATGATATAATATTTATTCTGTAAAGGTGAATTTTTATAACCTATCTTTCATTCCATCTGTCAAAAAGTAAAAACAGTGTTCATGTGTATGTACGACCTACCATCTCTAGGAATGGTGCAATTTATTTTTTCTGTATATAAATATTATGGATGAATATAAATATATAAATATAATGAATATATTTATATATATGATGTTTAAATCCTGAATATAATCATATAGTTTATGGAACTATGATCAAATAAGAATGATAAGAACTACCAAACCAAAATTCTCATGAAAAAAAATGAAACAGTTAACACTCGAAAATGATGATTTTTTAAAATAATTTTTAATTAATGGGTGTTGAAATGTTTTAATTGGATAATATATAAAACTATTAGTTTGTATAAGGTTCTTTTATAGCATTATAATAAATTTAAATTTATTATATAGGAGGCTAAAAGCAATTAAAAAGCAAGTTAGATATGAGGTGACCGATTTTCAACCCACTTTTATTTCTATAAGAGACATTCTATATTCTCTACTTCTTTTTTTATGTGGTGTATATAATACCCATGAATTTATTTTATTATTATTATCATATAAATTTTATGGAATTACATATCTATTTAAGGTTCTATCTTTAATGACGTCTCAATTCAAAATTTACAAATGTGACAAGGTATTTATGTAACAATCACATTGTTTACTGAGATTATTTAAGATTATTTTTTTATTAAGAAATTTTATATTATATATATTAAGAAACTCCTTAATTTTTTTATAATATGGTTATTTATGGAGATCATATTTTTTCCTTTAATTTTTCTTCCTTTATGTTCTCAAGGTACTTAAAAAATATTTTTTGAGAAAAGTGACTTTATTTGTCTCTTCAATCGAAAATCATTTTTCTTCCAAATCAATGTTTTCTAAAAAAAATAGAAAAAACAGTATTCTCCTATACATTTTTTAAGTAGTTTTTACCCATGAAAGTAATTTTTTCAAAATTGTTTAAAATTATTATTCTTATACTTTTTTGAATGAGTTACTTTTGACTCTTTATAGAGAATGGGAATTGAATATTTTTTTAACATACATGACATGAACATATTTTCTATAATCACTCAATGTTTTAAAGATATATTTATAGGTTTTCAAGGTTCTTTTAAAAGAATTTTTTTATCAAATATTTGTGAAATTTTATATTTTAAAAAGTGATTTCAATGTGAAAGGTTTTTTTCCCGAATAAATGTTCTAGTGGTCATTTAAATGTATTTTAAACTATGAAAACTCTTATTGACGTTACTTAGGATATGATCTAATTATACCATATTTATTCTTTATATAGAATATCTATGATGTTGGATTATTGATATTCCATATTCTTGATTCAATTTGGATAAATTTTGATTTGTAAATAATTTTGAGAAAAAATTATTCTGATCATTAAAAATATATGGAATGTATAAGATGTGAAAGTGATAGGTGGGGCCTAGTTATAGATATCCCCATGATGTAGTAATAGTTATCATGATAAAAAATTGGTTGGCATGATTTATAGGGTAAGTCTATAAAATCATGGCATAATAGTTAGGTATTTGGTGTATATATGCTTGTACATTGATAACGTCTTGGGTGAGAATCCATGATGTTAAGATTCATGATTTCTTGGTTGAGTGGACTTGATCCTAAATGCCCAAAATTAAGAATATCCTTTATTAAGAATCCAATTTTCATTATTTATGTGTATAATATATTGATATTATACATGGATACTTATTGAACTAAATTTTTTGGTTGAATGAAATGCATTTTGATTATCCACTCTACTATGATAATTATTCCTTATTTACTCATGATAGCTTCCATTATACGTCGCACTTACTAAGAATCTGCTATCCCTATTTATTTATTTTCTTTTCCCCAAGATATGAAGATTGATTTAAGGAATGATATCAAGGTTGAAATAATTTTTCTTATGCTATGTTTTTATATTTCCAATGTAATATAGAAATCATGTTTTTATATAGTTTACTAAGACTATTAAACTGTTTGGTCCTTTTGAATGAAATCATTTGTATCTAGTTACAATGTAATAAAGTAAAAACTGACTTTTGGATACTAGGGCTTGGGTAGTAGCATTTGATATCAGATAAATTTTATTATAATCTTTGGGAACTAGATTTTAAATAAACATAACTAATTTTTTAATTATTATCATCTCATATAGTAATTGATAATTTTTACTAGAAATGTATTTTTATTTTATACCTCAATATTCATGATGATTATGAGATAATTCATTGTGTTCCATTGTTTAGTAATGGTTCCTAATATAATAAATGGAGTCAACACACGTATCCAATATAGGTATTTCCCTATTGAGTAATCCAAAATAGCAGGTGTTGGAACTGAGTAGATCATGGCCATATTAGGGAATCTGACTCAGGTTATGATGAAAAACCATGCCTGTTTTAAACAAACTGATTTTCTATAATGTGAGTCACCTATGTTGGATCATTTTATATAACATAAGCCTCTATATTTTAAAATAAATACTAATAAATTGGCACAAAAACAATGGATTAAGTCCCTCGAAAAAAATATTCTGATATTTGTACAGCAATGAAAGGGAAAATTTTATTCGAGCAGTTTATGTTTTGAAATAAGGTACCTATAAATGGTGTATATTAATCTAGAATACATAAGAGTTTTATAATATATAAATCATAGAATAGAGAAATTTTAAAGTTATGTTATTTGATAATTAATTTCCAAATATGAAAGGAGTTGATATGTAATATAAATTCTTAAATATAAGACATAAGAAAGGGAAAAGTGTTACTAAGTATGTGGAAAACAATAAAATATTATTAATTCATGGTATGAGAAACATATGTAATTTAGAAATTAATATTTTTCATTTCATTGATGGGATTAATACAAGCCTTTGAAGGGAACCGGTCTCTAAAATGTTCTCATCATATGATGATATGGAATTGATTTCCATCGGAATGGATAAATAATTATTTTAGTCATATATATTCAAAGTAAATCAAGATAATAATAGGATGACTGTGAAAAAATAAAAAATAATTGAGGTTATGGAAAAAATGGAACGATGGAACTTCCCACATGTGATAATTTTACAAAAGATACACCAAGTTACATGATTAATGAGAAAAAGAGTTTATTTGAAGTGTGGAGAAAGGGTTCATAAATACCTTAAATTAATGTAAAATATATAAACCATTGTTATCCAATGCCTCAATAGTAAATAAATGGGGAATTACACAAACCAATGTAACAAGCATCAATGGAAAATACTATAAAAGCAGCCAACGGGAGATGGCCAAGATTATAAAATTATTGCATCTAATGTTGAAATATCTTAAGTTATAAAAGTATGTATTTTAAACTATTTATTTATTTTATTCCATATCTAAGCACACATTTCATGGATTTAAAATCATCCCATTACACTCTGAGGAAATAATTATCAATCAAGACACCTAGTAAGGTCCTAGTTATTGAGTGGTTTCTGTTAAGTTGAAAAACTATTCTATAGTTTCAAACATGGTTGTTATACTTATGTTTGACTGTGAAATAATACTAATTTTTAGGGATTATTTAGTATTTAGGATTTACGATATATTATGTGATACATAAAATAATATAGTAAATGGATATTGAAATAAAAAAATATTCTTTTACCTTTATTTCAAATAAATCGGTGGTCTTTTAACACCTTACTGATTCATGTTTTTTTGGATATTATATTTCTCATGACCAATACTCTCTATTATTACATGTACCTTATTTTTCTCCTATATTTATATTATTTAACCTTCCACCAATATTTTCTTTATCAGGGTACCTGATTATGTGTTATTTCGGGTGACCTTTATATTTCCCACTTCCCCTTTTCAAATAAAGTTTTATAATCCCTTTGTATTATGTGGGTTTTCAATAAATATATTTTCAAATATTAAACCTTTGTTTTCTAAGATAAAAAACATGAAAGGGTTCAATTTATTTAATGGGTATATAATGTAACACCCCTATATTTTAGACTATATTTCTCTTTAAATAAATTTTATGTGTTTGATATCTTTCTTGACATGAAATATCGAGCTTAAAACAAAATATGATATATTATAACATATCCATTAAATTTAAGGGTTTTAATAGGATTAAAAACTTTATAAAATATATGCAGAAATTTTTTAGTTAATTAAAATTTATTAGGTAATGGATAATATATAAGTTCTAAATTATTAGTAATGTTATTTTATGTTCAAAAAATATTTTCTTAAAAATTGGTTTTTATTGAAATTTGGGTGAGAATATTACAAATAATTTCTACAAATTTTATAAATTGAATTCTATAAAAATTAAATAATTATTAAATTAATAATATAAAAATTATCTTAATTTGAAATTTTTGTAGTTTTTCTAAAATGATTAGATTTTCAATGAATAGGGAAAATGTAGACTTTTCAAATATTATCTTTTCCTTTCATGAAATCAATTAATTTAATGGTCCAATTATATTTTACATTTTTTATAAAATTAAAATATTATAAATTTGATTGCTAATAATATAATTAATTCCATTAGACTCATTTATATTTTTTATTTTTATGTAAGTAAAATTTTATACTTAAAAATGCATTTTCTAAAAACTTTTTTTAGTTTCTTTTTAAACAATTATATTAAAATTGATTAATTACACTTTTATATATTTAATATTTAAACATGGATATAATAGTCATAGAAATTATGGTTCAAATTTTAAAGTAAGTCTCTATTATTTTTTGACATTATAAATAGTACTGTGATAAATATTTATCACATCTGTAAGGGTAAAATGGGTGAAACAGAGGTAAAACCAGGAGATAATGTCTTAAAATTAACCCAAAACATGAATTTATTTCATTTAATGTAATATATTATACCATAAAGAACCAAAATTCAAATATATATAATTTTTGGGTTATCTAACCTTGATAATGAAATTTATATTGTTTTAAGTAAAGAAAATTCCATAATATCACTCTCTTGAATTTAATATATCTAAATTTTTTTCATAAGGATATAAAAAGGATAAGTTTTTTTATAAATTTTTATTTTAAATTAGAAATTATTTTCATACCATGGTAATTTATTTATAATTTTTAGTGATTGAATAATTACCTTAAATTCTTATGCCACACTAACACATTATTTATTCAATTAATTGAAAAATAAAATAAAGGGTTTGAAAACAATTAAAATTAATTTAATTTTGGTGAGTTATTGTGGAAAATGAATTTTGTATATAAATATAAAAAATTTAGGTATGTTTTAAAAGTATATATTAAATTTTCATAACTATATTGATGACTTTAAAGTTTAAGTAAATGAATATTGTCAAAAATGATATTAAGTGTAGTTTATGGAAAATAATATATTAATAAAATAAATAAAAATATAAAAATCCTAAAATATGACAAGTATAATTATAATTTGTCTAAAATTTCATCAATTTTCCATTTATTATGAAATTTTTACCTTATATGTAAAATTATAACCCCTTAATATTAAAAAAGTCATTATTGCAGTTATAGTTATAATTGGTTAACGAAGATATTAAACCGAAATATAATGTTTAAAATAAAAAAAAAATTATCTAAATAAAATTTAATGATGAAATTTTTGAATTAATATCTTTTTATTCTAATATTTTTCCATTCTAAATCATTTTTGTTGATAATGAATTAATTATATTTTATTCGTTTTTTTAATACTAAGTGTGTCTTTTCCCTTCCTTATAAAAGGAAACCCTTTATCTCTTTTATTTACCCCACTTTGAGCCATATATCTCCGAAAATACCTAACCAATTATCTGATAAACTCTACTATCCATTAATTAGATGCGATTTTATTCCTTAAATACCATTTCAAGGGTCCTTAAAAAGGTATCAAAAGGTGGTCAACCAAAGAAGGGGTAATCTTCCTACCCGACCTCTTTCAATTAATTTCTTATTTTACCTCCTCTAAGTATATGGTATTTATGTTAAACTAAAAAATTAATGTATCCTTAATATACTTAAATATTATTATTATTATGTAACTACCACCCTCCATCCTCTTTTCCTTCAAATGGTAAGTAAAAGTATCATCGGTTTGTATATGTGGACTACTTCCAGCACATAGTGATATGATTCATTTTCCATCGCCATATATCATGGATAGTTATTATGATAGTTTTAATTTTTATATATTATATTTATAATATAATTATTCTTATCTAAACATAATATTGTATCTACCTTCTGAAATTTCCATTTATTATAAAAATATAATATCGTTCATGCGTACGTGCGAGCTACCACCTCCACGAATCGATGTGATTCATTTTTCATTTTTCATTTACATGGATGGTAACAAATATAGATTAGTGAAAAAAATAAGATATAAATTATATAATAATTAATAAATAATTTTTTTTGTTCACTTTTGTTTCATTTCATCCTTTAGAAATTTAAAACAAAGTTCATGCATATGTAAGACTTACTTTCTCCATGAACGGTGTAATTAGTTTTTTTATCTCTATATTTTATGGTCGAATATAAATATAAATATATATATATATATATATATTGTAATGCCTCTACTCCAGTTACCCAGAATCGGTACATTATTTTAATACATTGGCATGATACAAGGAAATCATGTCCTGAAAGACCGATCAGTTTAGCAGTCTTGGAAATAGATTACATACATCAACTTCACATTACAATTTCAAATATGAAATACAACATAGATAGTTCTTTGAGAATACCATTATTCCCTTTTAGATTAACCCTACATATCAATCATAATACACTTCTTAGTTATCTTGGGAAAATAAAACAAAAGAAAGGGGTGAGCTCAGATACTCAGTAAGGGTAAAGAATTTAGTTGAAGATAATATAATCAATAGGCATGGTGAATAATTAAAAACACATGACTTTACAGAAAATAAACATGAACACTTTATGGAAGAAATATGAGCTGAGTAAATAATGTCATAATAAAACATATTCATGGGTATTCTATTAGTCGAATAACCAAGTTAACCATTAATATTATTTTTATAATGAGGGAATTTATAATGCCAGATATTCTGAAACATTTTTTCAAGGCCTCATCCAAGACGTCTAAAAATGATTAAGGCCTCAGCCAAAACCACATATAAAATAGGGAAAGGCCTCAGTCAATTGCACATCTAATTGTCTCAGGAGATCTACCAATGCATCGAGGAGTTATAGTAGGCTACACCCATCACTTACTATGTCCAATACATTCCTCATATGAAAAGGTTGAAACATAACATAACATTCGTATTAAAACTAGCATACGGAATGTCAATACTTTATATATAAACCATGAATGGTATAAAAATAACACATCCATAGCAAAACATATCACAAAACCTAAAATAAAATATGTAAGATTTGTATCATAATAAATAAACTTCAAACAAGTTTAAAATCCATCAAAGGATGTTGACATAGATGAAAATAATTTGTAAAACTCTTTGGGTGAAGTTTACCTTTTTCATGAAAACATTTAAAAGTCACAAAATTTTGAAAGGAATACATGTAAATAAATTTTTAAATAAAATTTTACCATACTACTTTGAAACTTTTTAATGGAATTAACATTTTAAAAACATTCATGTCCATATAAATAAATCCTTAAAAACCATTTTGAAAACATGGACATTAATGAGAATGATTTAGAAGAATAAATATTTAAAACATATAAAATGATGTTTTAATAAAAGAGTCCCTTAATAATAACAACTTTTAAAACTCTTTTATGATACATGGATATGGGTAATAAATATGTCCCAGTAAAAACATACCCATAAACAATCTCAAATAATAATGATATTAAAGAATTAACCCTTACCTTGCACTTTCCTTTGGTCAAGGGTACATTTATCCTCCGGTATAATGACCATTGTATGTTATTATATTATACCAGATGCATATTCATATTTATTATATCATACATTATTCATTCATGACTTTATAAAACCCATTTAATAATGATTTCCATGTTAAATTAATATTTTGGGTAATAATTGCTTTCTTTATCGTACGTATTTTAACTTGTTATTCTTGATCATATAATTTGGATCATGGTTTAAATACTTCTAGAATATAAACACGATATATATAGGATATATATTTATAAGATAAATATTTATAATATATAGATATATGAAATGGAAAACACCATTTATGGAGATGGTAGGTCGTACGTACGCGTAAACGTTGTTTCTATTTTCATATCATATTGAACGAAAGTAATTGAATAAGATAAATGTAAGTACATAAATATAAACACACACATGTATATATATAGTAGAATTATTATGTCATATATTACATACTAATTAATAATATATATATTTATAATCATCGATGTATGGTGAACGCGGAAATGAATCTCATCGCATCGTGGAGATGGTAATCTGTATGTACGTATGTGTGACAATATAATTTACTTAATGATTAAAATGTGTAGAATTGGAAGATATATTAATGTTACAGAGACATTATAATGTTATTTTCATTATTTATATACATATTAGTCATCATTATATCCATCTAAATAAAATATTATTGAATAGAAAATTACACCACGATGTGGAGACGGTAAGTCGTACGTACGCACGCAGGGTGACATTATCATTCATAGGATGGATAGAATAAAGAATATGGCTATGAAATATTTATAATAACATCACAGTATGTATAAGGTACTGGATTTATTATTTTGGTATGGTAATAACAAATAAAGAGGAAGTGGATGATGAAAAGAACATGAAAGAGGGTGGTGAAATTACCATCTCTTGTTTAGGTGTTTACTTTTGAGTTGATCAAAATGGATCCATAGGTTGGCTTTATGATCAAAGTAATGACTCTAGGTTTAAGTGATGGAAGTTGGGAGGATAGTTTCGTAGTTTGTTTCCAATCCAAATGGCTTTGGAGGTGTTATTTTGAGAGAATGGGAAGTGTCATTTTATAAGAGGCGTGAGGGTCACTTTAGGAAGAGATTAAAGTATTAATTTATTATACAATCATATTCGATTTATAATGGCTCAAAATAAATTTATTTAGAGTATTAAGTGGTTTTGGGTCGAAATAATTTCATCCAATAGGTTTTATATAAGTTTTGGTTACCATTGTAACCTTATCTTTTAGATTTAACTCTTAGTTAAATAGTTTAACTTTTACTATTTCTTCTTGTATTCTTACACTATATGGTTAATAAACTTCCTCTAAACTTCCAAAAAAACCACAATTGGTTCATTAATGAAATATATAATATTATTTAAGCACTTTTTTATATCCTTATATTTTTTGGAATATTATATCAACCAATAATATAGTATTTGTTTTAAAAATTAATTTATGTCAATTTGGACACTATTTGGTATTTTGTTTTGTGAAAGACATAAAAATCTTATCACTTTAAAAAAAATTTCTAATCAACACTAAAATTTAATATTAACCTATAAAATTAGTTTAATTCATCATAAGTCTCAATTTACATTTATTTTTATATTTATAATATCAATTATTTTAATATTTCATTAACAAGTTATTACGGCATCATTATTGTGTCATAAATAAATTAAATTATTTAATGTCTAAAAATTATAAATAAAATTCTATTATGTAGAAAATATTTTTATATTCCTAATTAAAATTTATAGTCAAATTTATCATATGTATAATCCTATATTAAAAATGGTTTAGTTATTAAACTTTGAATTTAACTATTTTATCTCTTCTTTAAATAAAATAATAATAAATGTACTAATCTAATACAAGTGGACAAAAGATGATCATATTTTGTTCCTAAGGTTTTTTTTGTCGAATTATACTTATCCAATAGAATTAGGAATTGTGTTAGGGTAATTATGATATCATTTTTACCCTTAATTTCCCTATTTACTTTTAACTGTGGTTAATAAAAATCAAAAGTTATTATTCACAAAAAATTATTTTCATATTATTGAACAAATTTTTACTTACTGAGGTTAAATTTATCTCTCATATTTTTGAAATTCAAATCAAAGAAGTGGTAAAATTATGTTTTATGAAAATTTTCAAATTCTCCAAGAAGGTGGGTAAAAGACGGTAAAAAGTTCAATAAAATTTTATATATCTAAACTTATTATAAAATGACTCCAATGAATTAAATTGAACATATAGAGGTATTATGTATCTATTTTTACCTAAAATAAAGTAAAATAAAATAACTAATTAGTTAAATAAAAATTCAGTTTTAAACAATAACGTAGTGTTTTTCGCTATTCATCAAAAATTGAAAGTTTTTAGAAAAATACCAAAAATTCACCCAAAGATAATTTTGATATTCTAAACTCAAAAATAAAGTATATTTTATAAAATTCAAAATATATATATATTTCATTTATTAATTTAAAAATAATTTCCATTGTCAAAACCAAAAAGCGGGTTCTAAAAAAGTAAAAACTATCAAAAGATTGACATGTGTTTATGTCAAATTTAAATGTTAAATTACTTATAATTACAAACATTGTATTAAATGATAAAAAATATAATCTAATTATACTTCCAAACCATTCAAATGTATAATTAAATACTATGAATTATTTTGATTAAAAAAGTTGTTTTTAGTTAAAATTTAGTATTTTTCACTATTCACCCAAATATGAAAGTTATCAGAAAAACACCAAAAAATTATTGAAACAAAATTTTTATGTCTCGATTAAAAATAAGAGGTTTATTTTGTCAAATTGAATATATAAAAGAGTCAAATAATGGATTTAAAAAGGGTTCGCCATTAAAAGGTGGTAAAATTGTATTTTCTGAATAATACTTCTTTTATTTGAAAAAAAATGAATTTGTTCTTATATTATGTCTAAGAAACGCATAATATGGATGTTAAAATTATATAGAGTATATAAGATTCAAAATGCAGTTAATACTATTCATAACCGTTTTTTGAATGGCTTTTTTGGTAAGTTGTGGTGCGCTCGAACTCAGTGTTGCGTATAATGCAAGCTATTGAATTACTTTAATGAGATAACATACTATGAATTCTTGGGGTGTTACATTCTCTACTCCTTAAATAAATTGAGTCCTCTCAATTTGAAATTGTTATTTGAAAACAAAAGGTTAAAAATAGAAAAATACCTTTGTGTAAAACCCCCATCAGAATTTGGGTAAATAAAATTTAGTCTTAATAAGAGGGAAATAGAATAAAAAAGTTGCCACCAAATAATGATCTCTATTTGGAGAAAATTGGTGGAAATTAGAGACACATAATTGGAGTAAAACATATATATTTATAGGGAGTGATTAAGGTCATCAATCACAAAAAGTGAAAATTTGAGGGGCTCGAATCCATCAATATCATTGCTTCAACAAAACATAAGGTATTAGGATGACACATTTTTTGGTTTATGATAACTTCCCTAATGTTTAAGAATTAATTTATTTATATAATAAGAGGCAAAAAATATACTTGACAAGTATAGTTTCTTCCTTCAACTAATTCTTACCACAAACTCATATTTCACTCCAAAAGATAATAGAATTCAAAATATTATCTTTATCCTAATTGTATAGGGTTCCAAAAATAATGAATTTATAATTCATTTTTCAGACTATTTAAAAAAACTACATTATACAAATCAGTACATCACATATTCCAATGGTAGGTGATCCGCCCTTATCTCCCTTCGGTTGCGGGTTCAAGTCTCACGGCCTTGCCGGACATGACAGGTTGTCGCCCATCCTCTGGGTTGTCCTTTTTATGACAATCCAAAATTAATATCAAGAAATAATTTAACTTTAACAATAATATATAATATAAAACTTAATCGATTAAAACCTTTAGATTTATCCAAAATACTTTTTTATAAACTCACAATCCAAAATTTATAATAAAGTTAAACCCAATGAAGATCTTTTTTTCTATTTAATAACATGTGAATACCTTCATCATGTATTCTTTTAAAACACTATAACACCCTGAATTACTATATAACAATATTGATTATATTCATTCTCCCTTTTTCTTTATAGAATACTGGTAATACTCCTTATATCCAAAAATGTTGTAAACTCCAACAATGATGGAATATACAGATCATTAATTTGTTTAAGGTAGTTAAGAATATCCAATATAATTTATCCAAATCAATCATATATTATTCCAAAATCACTACCTCAGTATCAGAACCATATTATTGTTTGTCTTTCTCTCAACCATATATTTTACAAAAAAATTAACCTATTATTGACTCGATTTTCTTGGTTCCACACAATCTCAATTCCTTAATGAAATAGTATTACAGTACAATCCTTTTATACTTTATAATTATTATAACATGTACATCATTAATACAATACTCAAATGACACAATAATTTAATAACAACATAATAAATATAATCATTCCTATTCATATTTGGTAGTATCATAACTTGATTATTATCCAATAGCTACATTTGGGGTATACTTTTATGATTTGGACATTACTTCGCATAGTATCCCAAATCCTTGCAGATAAAGAATTGTACATTTGAGAACTTTTTCTTAACCTTGCAATCACGTACTTGGTGTCCTTTTTATCCACACTTATAACAAACTCTCATTCCCTTCATGCATTAACCAAGGTGAGTCTTTCCACAGTTATCACATATGGGAAAATCCTTCTCTCCCATCTTCCCTTTATCCATCTTTCTCTCTTCCATCCTTTTCTTCTCTTACTTCCCTTCAAATCCATAGGACTCAGAGGATTATTTACTTATCTTATTAACATAAGATACTATTTCTTCATATTATAATAATAAATGGGAGATTATTTCCCTTTTAAATTTTTTCCTAATACCATGAATGATATGATCCTTCTTAATCTTTCGATCATGCGTATTGCTGGAATTCTCATTCCTTCTACTAGGTGTCATTTCTAAACAATGGCATACACTAGGTTAGTTAATGAATCAAAATGGATAATTCCAAACTTTTAAAATACCTAATTTAAATTAAAATATTATGCATATAATCTATAATCATAAAAAATTTCTTTGAGAAAGTATTTACTCCTAAATCCATCATAATGTCTTGTAAAGAAAATGTGAATTATCCTAAGCATATCCCATGAGAGTGTCATAACCAAGAGTGAAGTAAGGCATGTTGTCTTGTACCAGGATACCCCAGGTCAAACCCGAAACTCTTTGTCAGAGTTTTCACTTCTAGGTACATTTGTGCCAGAGATGCCTCAAACTACTCGTATCCAAACAAGGATGTATTGCTTGGAAAATACAAAAAATCTCTACATTACCAAAATTCTTTGAAGTTATTCTATACAAATCCCCATGTCTATCTTAGGGTAATGTTCTCTAATAAAAGTTTATCTAAATCTATTTCCAAGATTGTTGCTAAAATTCTTCTGATACCAACTGTAACACCCTGACCCCAGTTACCTAGAGTAAATGCATTATTTTAATACATTGGCATGATACAATGAAATCATGTCCTGAAAGGCTGGTTAGTTTAGTAGTCTTGGAAATATATTACATAAATCAACTTCACATTATAATTTTAGACATGAAATACAGCATAGATAGTTCTTTGAGAACTCCATTATTCCGTTTTATCTTAACCCTTCATATCAATCATAATACACTTCTTAAGAATCCAGGGAAAATAAAACATAAGAAAGGGGTGAGCTCATTTGCTTAGTAAGGGTAAACAATTTATCAGAATATAACATAATCAATAGGCATAGTGAATAATTTAAAACACATGCCTTTAAAAATAGTAAACATGAACACTTTATGGAATAAATATGAGCTGAGTAAATAATTCCAAAATAAAACATAGTCATGGATATTCTACTAGTCAAATAACCACATGAACCATCAATATTATTTTCATAATGAGGTAATGTATAATGCCAGACATTCTGAATCATTTTGTAAAGGCCTCAGCCAAGACGTCCAAAAATGATTAAGGCCTCATCCAAAACCATATATCAATTTGGTAAAGGTATTGGCCAATTCCACATCTAATTGTCTCATGAGACATAATGATTCATCAAGGAGCTATAGCAGGCTCCACCAGCCACTTACTATATCCAAAACATTCTTCATATGAAAATTTTGAAAAATAACATAACATTCGTATTAAAACTAGCATATGAAATGTCAACATTTTATCTATAAACTAAGAATGGTATAAAAATAACACATCCACATTCAAACATATCACAAAACCTTCAATACAGTATGAAATATTTGTATCATAATAAATCAAATTCAAACAAGTTTAAAATCCATCAAATGATGTTGACGTAGATGAAAATGATTTGAAAAACTCTTTGAGAGAAGTAACCCTTTTTCATGAAAACATTTAAAAGTCACAAAATTTAGAAAGGAATAAATTTCAATTAATTTTTGAATCAAAGTGTCACATACCACTTTGAAACTTTTTAATTTAATTAACATTTTAAAAACATTCATTTTCATATAAATAATTCCTTAAAAACCATTTTTAAAACATGGACATTAATGAAAATGATTTAGAAGAATAAATATTTAAAAAATTTAAAATGATGTTTTGATAAAAGAGCCCCTTAAAAAGAACCCATTTGAAAACTCTTTTACGAAACATGGATATGGATAATAAATATGTCCTAGTAAAAACATACCCATAAACAATCTCGAATAATAATGAGATTGAAGAATTAACCCTCACCTTGCACTTTCCTTTGGTCAAGGGTACGTTTAACCTCTTGTATAATGACCATTTTATGTTATTAGATTATAAAAAAAACCATATTCATATTTATTATATCATAAATTATTCATTTATGACTTTAAACTACCCATTTAATAAACATTTCTATGTTAAATTAACATTTCGGGTAATAATCGCTTTCTTTATCGTACGTATTTTAACTTGTTATTCAGGATCATATCATTTAAGTCATGATTCTAATACTTAAAAAATATAAACTTGATTTATATATCATATATATTTAGAATATAAATATTTATAATAGATAGATATATGAAATGGAAAACATCATTTATGTAGATGGTAGGTCGTACGTACGCATAAATGTTGTTTCTATTTTCATATCATATTGAACGAAAGTAATTGAATAAGATATATGTAAGTACATACATACATATATATATATATATATATCTAGTAGAATTATTATGTCATATATTATATACTAATTAATAATATATATTTTTATAATCATCGATGAATGGTGAACATGGGAATTAATCTCATCATGTCGTGGAGATGGAAATCTGTATGTATGCACAAGAGATAAAATAATTTACATAATGATTAAAAGGTGTGGAATTGGATGGTATATTAATTTTATTTAGAAATTATAATTTTATTTTGTTTATTTATATACATATTCCTCATCATTATATCCATCCAAATAACATAGTGTTGAATAACAAATTACACCATGGCGTGGAGACGGTAAGTCGTATATATGCACGCATGGTAACATTATCATTCATAGGATGGATAGAATAATGAATATGGATGTTCCATATTTATAATAACATCAAAGTATGTATATGGTACTGGATTTATTACTTTAGTATTATAATAACAAATAAAGAGGAAGTGAAAGATGAAAATAACTTTAAAGAGGGTGATGAAATTACTACCTCTTCTTTGGGTGTTTCTTTTTGAGTTGATCAAAATGGATCCATATGTTGGATTTATGATCAAAGTAAGGACTCTAGGTTAAATTTAGTAAAGTTGGGAATATTTTTGGTCTGGTTTTGGCTGAGCCAAATGGCTTTGAAGGTGTGATTTTGAGGGAAGGGGAAGTGCACTTTTATAAGAGGGGTGCGGATCACTTTAGGAAGAGATCAAAGTATTAATTTATTATACAATAATATTCGGTTTATAATGGCTCTAAATGAATTTATTTATATCCATAAGTGGTTATGGGTCAAAATAATCTCAACCAATAGGTTTTAGACAAGTTTAGGTTACCATTTAAACCTTATATTTTAGATTTAACTCTTAGTTAAATAGTTTAACTTTTACCGTGTCTTCTTTTATTCTTACACTAAATGGTTTATAAAATTACTCTAAAATTCCAAAAATACCTCAAGTGGTTTATTAATGACATTTATAATATTATTTAAGACCTTTGGAAGAACCTTATATTTTTGGGGATATTATATCAACCAATAATATAGTATTTGTTTAAAAAAATTATTTATGTCAATTTTGACACTATTTCGTATTTTGTTTTTGTGAAAGTCTTAACAAACTTATCACTTCAAAAAAATTATCTAATAAAATCTAACATGTCATATTAACTTAGAAAATTATTTTAATTCATCATAAGTCTCAATTTACATTTATTTTGATATTTATAATATCAATTATTTTAATATTTCATTAATAAGGTAATTACTGCATCATCATTGTGTTATAGATAAATTATATTATTTATTGTCTAAAAATTATAAATAAAATACCATTATGTAGTAAAGATTTTTATATTTATAATTAATATTTATATTTGAACTTATCTTATGTATAACACTATATTAAAAATGGTTTAGTTATTAAACTTTGAATTTAACTCTTTTAACTCTTCTTTAAATAAAATAATAATAAATGTCTTAATCTAATCTAAGTTGACCAAAGAGGATCATATTTTATTCCTAATTTCTTTTTGATCGAATTATACTTATCAAATATAATTAGGACATGTGTTAGGGTAATTATGTTCTCATTTTTACCCTTAATTACCCTATTTACTTTTAACCGTGGTAAATAAAAGTAAAAAGTTACTATTCACCAAAAATTATTTTCATCTTATTGAACCAAAATTTAATTACTGAGGTAAATATTGTATCTCATATTTTTGAAACTGAACTCACAGAAGTGGTAAAATTAAGTTTTATACAAATTTTTAAATTCTCCTATAAGGTGTGTAAAAGACGATAAAAAGTTCAATAAACTTTTATATATCTAAACTTATTATAAAATGACCCCAATGAATTACATTGAAAAGATATAGGTATTATGTATCTATTTTTACATAAATTAAATTAAAATAAAATAACTAATTACTTAAATAAAAAGTCAGTTTTAAACAATAACGCAGTGTTTTTCACTATTCATCAAAAATTAAATGTTTTTAAAAAAATACCAAAAATTTACCCTATGCTAATTTTGATATTATGAATTCAAAAATAAATTATATTTTACAAATTAAAAACATATAAGTTTCATTTATTAATTTAAAATTAATTTTTGTTGTCAAAACCAAAAAGCGGGTTTTTAAAAGAGTAAAAATTATCAAAAGATTGACATGTGTTTATATCAAATTTAAATGTAAAATTACTTATAATGACCAAAATTGTATTAAATGATAAAAATATAATCTAATTTTACTTCTAAACCATTCAAATGTATAATTGAACACTATAAATTATTTTGATTTAAAAAGTTGTTTTCAGTTAAAATTTAGTATTTTTCACTATTCACCAAAATATGAAAGTTATCAGAAAAACACCAAAACTAAATTCTTATGTCTCGATTCTAAATAAGAAGTTAATTTTGACAAATTGAATATATAAAAGTGTAAAATATTGGATTTAAAAAGGGTTATCCTTAAAAAGGCGGTAAAATTTTATTTTTTGAAAAATGCTTCTTTTATCTGAAACAAATGAATTTGTTCTTATATTATGTATAAAAAAACATAATATTGATGTTAAAATTATATAGAGTATATAAGATTAAAAATTCATTTAATACTATTCATAACCGCTTTTTGAACGGCTAGTTCGGTAAGTTGTGGTGCGCTCGAACTCAGTGTTGCATATAGCCCAAGCTATTGAATTATTTTAATGAGATAACGTACTATGAATTCTTGGGGTGTTACATAATAATTAATATATATATTATATTTATATCCTGAATAAAATTTTCAAAATGATGTAATAATGATCAATTTACAGAGACTGAAACTACAGAACCAAAATTTTCATGAAGAAAACGAAACCGTTAACACTCAGAAAAGGAAATTTTTATAACACATTATTAATAAATGAGTGATTAAATGTTATAAGTGGATCATATATGATATTATAAATATTTATACAGTTTGGGAATAAAATTATAAAAAATTTAAATTTATTATATAGGAGGCTAAAATCACTTACAAAGCATGTCAGATATGAGGAAATGGGTTTTCGTCTCACTTTTTTTTCAATGAGACACATGCCATATTCACCACTTATTTTATTTTATATGGTTTATATAGTTAGTAGGATTTTGTTTATGATTATTCTCATAAAAATTATCGGTAATTAAAAATCCGTATAATTGTCTCCCTTTCATGATGTTTTGATTTTAATGTTACTAAAATGGTATGGGATTTATGTTACAATCACATTGTTTACTAAGATTAATTTTGATTAAGTTTTAGATGATGAAATTTTATAATATATATCTCAAAAACTCATTAATATTATTATCCTATGGTTATTTATTTATATTACATGGTTTATTTTCATTTTACTCTCTTTAAGTACTCAAGACTTAGAAATAATGTTTTTAATGAAAAATGGACTTTATTTCTCTCTTCAGTCAAAATTTCATTTTCTTCCATATCCATTTTTTCTACAAATGTTTTCTATAATGTTTTTAATATAATAATAAAATTTTTTAAAGTATTTTTTATCAATTATTTAATTTTTTACAAATTTTTTAGATGGATTCTTCTTTTCATTTTTTGAATGAGTGGTTTTTGACTTTTTATCAAAAAATGGAAAAGGAATCTTTATTTTTAAAAACATGGAATGAATAAAATTTCTGCATGTCATGAAAATTCAATTTTATGAAGTTTAATTTACAGGTTTACAAGGTTATTTTAAAATAAAAATTTTTTCTTTAATATTTGTGATTTTTTGGATTTTAAAAAGTGATTTCAATGTGAAAATGATATTTTTCCTCAAGAAATGACAAGGGAACATTTAAAGGTATTTTCAACTATGAAAAGACCCATTTATGTTACTATAGATATAATCAAATGATTCCATATTTTTTATTTTCTCTATATGGTTTATGATGACGAATTATTAATTTTTCATATTCTTTATTCAATATGTATAATTTTTTATTTATAAGGAATTTTTAGAATAAATTGTATTAATAATTCAAAATATAAAGAAATCATATAATGTACAAGTTATGGGTGGGAAGAGGTCATAGATAGCCCCTCGAGGAATTCAAAAGTATCATGAGACCAAAAAGTTTGGAATTATGTATAGTTTGAAGCTGTAAGATGATGTCATAATAGTTGGGTATTTGGTGTATATCGACCCATACAATGATAATGCAGTGGTTGATAGGCCTTGATTTAATGATAATATAAGGAAACATCATTATTACATTACATAATCTTGAATTTTGTAAAGAAACCACTTCTTTTCACATTGAGTATATTTTCAAGTTTAGAGATTTATAGAAAAGGTACATAACACATTCATGAAATTACACATTAATACAGAGTGGATGCCATAAAAACAATATTTATTTCTTCCAAAATATAAAACTTTTCAAATAAAACATGATTTCTTTGATAGTTATTAAAACATTTAAATTAGATTCATTCTTTTTCTTACATGTCCTTATAACATTTGAAAATAATTTAAAAACTTGGGATGAGCACAAAAATCTTAGTAGGGCATATAAAAATAAGCAAAGAACACATTAGTCTATGAATACGTGTAATGTATGAAAACATTTTCAAAAGACGTACTTGTCACCCATATATATTTACTTTTTGAAAAATGAGATTTAAAAAATATTACCACAAAACATAAGAACATCAATAGAGACTTAATTGGATGGAAATATAGATCCCAACCTTCATTATAAACAATTACCAATAACCATAACATAATAATACACCATTAATAATTGCATAAAAACATTGTTTTTAAATATTGTAAAACAGAATTTTAAAAGAGGATTTTAAAAGAAAATCCACTAACATAAATCATATAATTGAATAGAGACTTAATAGAGTAGATGGAATATTTATATACACTATAAATACATATAATTCAAATTAATATAAACAAAACCCATCGTAAAAAAAAATTAATACCACATAAATAACGAAGTAGAATTTTAACCCAAAGAATGGAAATAGGGGTATGAATTCCATTACCTCGGGTTTTTCTTACTTCAAAATTGTTTAAACATCCTGTATAATGGTTAAAAGAGTTTTTTTAATGTATTAAAGAAAAATATTCATGTTTATAACACCTTATATGATCATTTCATAACATTATTTTACCCTTTAATTATTAGTATTTTGTTCCTTCCATTGTTTTGGGTGCGTTATTTACATTTTTTCCATGATCAGTTCATGATGGATATTCTTGTCGATTGGAAGTGAAAATATATAATTGGAATATTTTGGTATTTTAATGTTTCTATATCCATAAATTATACCATTTATCATTTTTAATTCTTTCATGATGATGATTCATGAGTTAAAACTTTATTGATATTTGTTTATGTCATTTTAAAGATTATTCGATCGTAATGAACTCATTTTGTTTCATAAATAAATAACATGTGTAAAAAATGATTCAAGAATCTTATATAAGATATAATACATAAATTATAATATGTTTCAATAATAAAAATAGTTTCATGACTAGTCTTTAATAAATTAAAAGAAATTTAAATCACATCGTCCATGATGTCCGTAAATCGACACATCACAGATGGTGTTTTAATTTATTGAATAAGTGGGAGAGGAGAATAAGTATAACGATGTGTCTTACATAAACAATAATAAATATATAATATATAAGATAATGGATCATTCATTATTTTTGGATAATTTTACGTGAGGAAATAAGAATAATAGATAAGAAAATGAAAAAAAAAGAAAGAAAACAAAAGAGAATGCTTACCTCTTGATCTCTTCTTCTTGAGATCCTTCTTCAAGCATTTGGTTTTAGCCTTTTGGTGAGACCAGATGCTCTAGGACGTGTGGAAGAGCCTTGGGAGACGTTTTGGGTAGAATCTAGTTAAGGATAAAGGTTTGAGAGGTGTGGGAGGAAGAGGGGAATGAGGGTGGTATTTATAGTGGGGGAGATGAGGTATTTTACATTATTTTATTCATTATTATAATATTTTTGAACAAGAATATAAATATTATTAACTCATGTGACCCAAAATATTAATAATTTCTTGTGAGTTAGAACCAAGTTCTCTTAAATTAGCCTTGTATCACCGATGTTGCAGTAAATCAAGTATTTAGCATTTATCGTATTTTATCATATTTTATTATTCATCAAAAATTATAGAATTTTAGAATATTCCCAAAAATTCACATGAACCATTTTGAAACGTGTAGAATTAAAAAATTAACTCTTATTTTTGAAAATAATTTTTAAAATATTATTAATTTAATTTTTAAATAAAATTATAATTTATGCCAAAAAAATTACTTTAAAATTATAACTCATATTGTAACACCATGAGAAATTAATCAAGGTATCATTAAATTATCTTATAACCATAATAAAATAAACTAAAAATTTATGATTACATTTTTAAAAAATAAATTTTCATTTTAAATAATTAAATTAATCATAAAATTGTAATTAAAATATTTACGTCATATTAAAACACCAATATTTATACTATGATCATCTTTTTTTACTTATAAGATGTCTAAATTGTATTTTTACACTCATGGTTAAAGATTATATTTTTTTCCAATTTATTATTCATTACTATTCATAAGGTTTTGTTACTATTCATCAAAAATTAAGTTTGTCTTATCAGACTCTAAATATCTAACTGATCATAATTGTAGTTAACGGTTTTTTGAAATTCAAAATATAGAAGTGGAAAAACTAAATTTAAAGGCTAGTTATAAATATCTGCTTAAAATAACGTTTTAATCATTTCAATTTATTTTTTTAAAAAAACTTGGGATGTTGCATTATCCTCACCTTTCAGAAAATTCATCCTCGCAATTTTATTTACTTATTAAACAAGTGAGGTTAACTTGATCATGGTGTCCACTTGGTTTCATCATCATCTTACTTACATAAATAGAAGTTCCATGTATTAAAACAATTATTTATATATCCTTCCAAATAATTTTATTCCTTTATCCAAATACACCTTTCACAACTTGGGTCATAAGGGTGTTCACAGAAAAATAGTTTCATAAAATAATCATGTATTATATATGATTTTAAAACATCTTATAAAACATTATTTTTATAAAACAGTCTGACCAAGTTTGAGTTGAAACATTAAATAAACGGTCCTTTTAAAATACCATAAGTTTTTTCTAAGAATATATTTTAAAAGAAATATAAATAGGTTGCTCAAGGGTCTCCTTCTTCAGCACGTTTTTCAAAATAAAAATATGCTTCAAAATCTTGTGATACGGTAAAATATTTGAAAATGCCTTGATAATATTTAATTTTTTGAATATTTGACAATATTCAGAAAATATAAATTTATTAAATACAACTCATGATCCAAAATGGTATCGAGGTATAGTGGAGGTGTTTGATATCTCAAAAAATTTCTTGCAAGTGAGTTTTATATTAGAAAATGTTTCATAATCGTATGTACATGAATTTATAATAATTATTGCAAGAAAGTCATCAAGAAGAGAGGAATGTAAATTGAGATACTCATCCTTCCATTTGTAACTAACTTTCCTTGATCTTAAAAAGTTAGAAAATGTGGATTTAACTTAAAGAATAGACATACTGACTAACCATATGTTTAACGAAAACTCATAATCCCTAAAGTTGTATAAACATTTACTCTAATACCAACTATAAGGATATGACATTATTATATTACATAATCTGCAATTTAGTCAAGAAATAACTTCATTTTACATTGAGGATATTTTCAAGTTTATATATTTAGAGAAAAGGGACATAACACATTCATGACATTACACATTAATTCAGAGTAGATACCATAATGATAGTACTCATTATTTTCAAAATATAAAACTTTTCAAATAAAACATGATTTCCTTGAAAGTTCTTAAAAAATTTAACTTGGATTCTTTATTTTTATTAAACATATTTATAACCTATGAACATCATTTAAAAACTTTGGATGAGCACAAAAATCTCAGTAAGGGATATAAAAAGAAGGAAAGAACACATTAGTCCATGAATACTTGTAATGTATGAAAACATTTTCAAAATACGTACTTGTCACCCATATATAATTAATTTTTAAAAAATGATATTTCCAAAAGATTCCCACAAAACATAAGAACATTAATATAAACATAAAGGTAAATTGGGTCATTAATTACATAATCTTGTAACCCTCTTGGTTACCTCATAATTTGTAACCCTCACGGCTACCTTACAATTTGTGTAACCGTCGTAGTTACACTTGGAGTAACCATACAGACGACCTCCAACATACACATAACAAATGCATTGAAGGGAAATATAGGTCCCAAACTCCATCATAAACAATTCTCAAGAACCAGAATGTAATCATACAACATGAATAATTTCATATAAAAACATTACTTTTGAATTTTGAGAAACAGAATTTTAAAAGAGGATTTTAAAAAGAAAAGTCCCTTACATAAATAAGATAATTGAAGAAAGACTTAATAGAGTAGATTTAATATGTATATAAACTATAAATAAACATAATTAAACATAATATAAACAAAACCAATCACACAAACAATTTTAATACAACATAAATAACGAAGTTGAAGTTTAACCCAAATAATGGAAATCGGGTTAAGCATTCTCATACCTCGGGTTTGTATTACATAAAACTTATTTAAACCTCTTGTATAATGGATAAAATAGTGTTATTAATATATTAAATAAATTTATTCTTGTTTATAACACCATATATGATCATTTCATGACATCATTTCATCCTTTAATTAATAATATTTTGTTCCTTCCATTGTTTTGGGTGCGTTATTTACATATTTTCCATGATCAGTTCGTGATGGATATTCTTGTTGATTGGAATTGAAACCACATAATTGGAATATAGTGGTATTTAATTGTTTATATAACCATAAATTATACCATTTATTATTTTTAATTCTTTCTGGATGATGATTCATGAGTTAAAACAATATAGAAATTTCTTTAGGTCATTTTGGCGATTCTTCAATCGTAATGAAATCATTTTGTTTCATTAATTAATAACATGTTTAAAAATTGATTCTAGAATATTATATAAGATATAATAAATAAATTATAATATGTTTCAACCATAAAAATGGTTTCATGGCCAATATTTAAGGATGTAAAAAAATTGAAATCACATCATCCATGATGTCGGTAAATCGACACATCACGGATGGTGTTTTAATTTATTGAGTAAGTGAGAGAGAAGAATAAGTATAATGATGTGTCCTCCATAAACATGATGAAATCCAGAATATTTAATATATTGGATCATTCATTCCTTTTGAATAAGGGGAGGTGATGAAAGAAGAATAATAGAAAATAAAATGAAAATAAAATAAAGAAATCAAAAGAGGATGTTTACCTCTCGATCTCTTCTCCTTGAGATCCTTCTTAAGGCCTTTGGTTTTGGCCTTTTGGTGAGACCAGCAGCTCTATGAATTGAGTAAGATCCTTGGGAGGATTATGTTACAGAACTTCTCAAGGCTTGATAGGTGTGGGAGGAAGAGGGGAATGAGGGTGGTATTTATAGTAGAGGAGAGGAGGTATTTTACATTATTTTAATCACTATTATAATATTTTTGCTCAATAATATGAATAGTATTAATTATTGTGACCCCAAATCGTAATATTTTCATGTGATTTCAAACCAATTTTTCTTACATCATATTTTAATCACCTATGATGTAGTAAATCAAGTATTTAGTATTTATCATATTTTATCGTATTTTATTATTCATCGAAAATTATAGAATTTTAGAAATTACCAAAAAATCACACTAACAATTTTTCAACCTATATAATTAAAAAATGAAGTCCATTTTTTTAAAATAATTTTCTAAATATTATTAATTTAATTTTTATATAAAATCATAATTTATGCCAAAAAATAACTTTAAAACTATAACTCATTTTATAACACCATGAGAAATTAATCAAGGTCCCATAAAATTATCTTATAACTGTAAGACAATAAAATAAAAATTTATGATTAAATTTTATAAACATAAATTTCTATTTTAAATAATTAAATAAATCATAAAATTGTAATTAAAATATTTACAATATAAAAAAATACCAATACTTATACTATGACCATTGTTTTACTTATAAGATGTCTAAATTGTATTTATACATTCAAGGGTGAAGTTTATTTTTTATTTTATTTTCAATTTACTATTAATTTGTAATGCCCCGACCCTAGTTACCCAGAGTCAGTGTATTATTACATAATATTGGTATGATCACAAGGGATCAAGTCCTGAAAGGCCGATAATTTTAGTAGCCTTGGAAGTACTATATATAAACATAAGTTTTACATTATCATAAGATAACAACAACAACAACATTTTATCCCATTTGAACACACATATATCCCTTATCTTATCCCTACATTTCAACCATAAAACACTTCTTCACATCCAGGGAAAAATAAAACATAGAAATGGGTGAGCTCAGATGCTCAGTAAGGATAACAATATAGTGGAAAATTTCAAAAATAATCATAAACATTTAAGGCGATGTATAAGACTAAAACATAAGCCTTTAAAGCTAAATCTTTAGCATAATATATCAAAGATAAATCAAATAATTCCATTTACTTATTCACATTAATATTCTAATAGTCAAATAATCACATGTAATATCAATATCTAATTTCATAATGATGGAATGCATAATGTCAGACATCATAATCACATAGTCAAGGCCTCATGCCAATACTATAAATAATATTTTCTCAAAGCCTTGTTCCAAGACACTATTTTGTCTCATGAGACCTAATGATGCATCGAGGAGCAATAGAAGGCCCCACACATCACTTACTAAGTCCAATGCATTATTTATATGGAAATATTGCGATATAACATAAACATTCATATTAAAACTAGCATATGAAATGTTAATAATTTAATCATAAACCAGGAATTGTATAAAAATAACACATCCACAGTCAATAATACCCCAAAACCTTAAATACAATATGGAATATTGTATCATAATAAATCAACTTCAAACAATTGTAAAATCCATCAAAGGATGTTTACATAGATGTAATCAAAACTATTTTAGGGAAATGTATCTTAATATTTTGAAATCATTTAAAAGTCACATAATTATAAAATAAATCATTTATTTTGAAAATTTTCTTATAAATTTTTAATGTAAGCTTCAAAGTTGTTATAACGATGGAAAATAGCCACACTCACTGTATAGGTAAAAAAACATTCTTTCCATAATTTTGTCGAAAAGGTCATAAAGGACCTTGTTTGGAAACTGAAGTAATGATTCCTTTATAAAAATCCTATAAAAAGTCAAAAAATGGTACAAATTAATTTAAAACATAGTCTATAAAATAGAAAAAAAATTTAAAATGGATTTTTATGAAACACGGATGTGGATGATAAAGAGGTCCCAGTAGATACTTGCGTATAAACAACCTCAAGAAATGAAGAGATTGTACAATGTACCCTTACTTTGTACTTTTCCTTGGTCGAGGGTATGTTAATATCTTGTATAATAGTTAAATAATTGTTATTAAATTATACAATAACCACATACAAAAATATATTGTCATATATGATCTTCTAATATAGATTTTTTAATAATATTTCTGTAATATCATCATTTCGAGTGTTAACTGATTAGTTTTCATTTATATGTAATGTTACGTAAGTCATGTTTGTTATGGATAAGATGTATTTGATTCAGATCCTGAATGATATTATGTCTTTAAGAATTATTTTTTTTAATCATAAAATGAAATTTATTCTTAAATGATTACGTTGGGGAATGAATCTCATCGTGTTCATGGAGACGGTAATCTGTACGTACGTACGAGCGACAATATCATTCTATTGATGGTGAAATTGTATGTAATTGGATGGTATATCATATTTACAGAATCATTAACATGTTATATTTATTATTTACATCATTTATACTCATTATTATACTCATCCAAATAATGAAGTGTTTGAATAACAAAATACACAATGACGTGGAGACGGTAAGCCGTACGTACGCACGTATAGTGACTTTGTCATTCATAGGATAGATAGAATAATTGTAACACCCCAATCTTCTATAGTATGTTTCCCTTTGAATAATTCAATAGCTTGAATTGTACGCAACTTTGAGATTCTAACACACCACAACCAATCAAACCAGTCATTATGAATAGGAATACCCACTTTTTGAAGTTTTATAAATTTTATTTATCAAAATGGACTTCATTTTTGGATTCGGAATATCAAAATTAGCTTAGGGTGAATTTTTGGTATTTTTCTGGAAACTTTAAATTTTTTATGAATAGTGAAAAACACTGCGTTATTGGTTAAAACCAACTTTTTATTTAAATAATTATTTATTTTATTTAAAATTATTTTAGGTAAAAATATATACATAATACCTATATAAGTTCAATTTAATTTTTTGGAGTCATTTTATAAAACTTTTATATATAAAAAATTTTATTGAACTTTTTACCGTCTTTTACCCACCTCCTAGGAACATTTGCAAATTTACATAAAACTTAATTTTACCACTTCTATGAGTTGAATTTTAAAAATATAAGAAAAATATTTAATATCATTAAGTAAAATTTGGTTCAATAAGATGAAAATAATGTTTGGTGAATAGTAACTTTAGACTTTTATTTACCACTGTTAAAAGTTAATAGGGTAATTAAGGGTAAAAATGATAACATAATTACCCTAAAACATGTCCTAATTATATTGGGTAAGTTTAATTCGACCAAAAAAACCTTATGAATAAAATATGATCCCCTTTGTTCCACTTGGATTAGATTAAGACATTTATTATTATTTTATGTAAAGAAGAGTTAAAAGAGTTAAATTCAAATTTTAATAACTAAACCATTTTTAATATAGGGTTACACACAATATAAATTAGACTATAAATATTCATTATAAATATAAAAATATTTCATACATAATGGTATTTAATTTATAATTTTTAGACATTAAATATTTTAATTTATTTATGACACAATGATGATGCAATAACTACCTTATTAAAGGAAGATTAAAATAATTGATATTATAACTATCCAAATAAATGTAATTTGAGACTTTTGATGAATTATACTAATTTTATAGGTCCTTATTACATGTTAGGGTTGATTAAATAATTTTTTTTCGAAGTAATCGTGCTGTTATAATTTTCACAAAAATAAAATACTAAATAGTGTCAAAATTGACTTAATTGAGTTTTTAAAACCAATATTATATTATTAATGGATATAAAATTCCTAAAAATATAAGTTTCGTCCAAAGTACTTAGATATGGTTATATATATTAATAATTAACCACTTGGGGTTCTCTTGTCTTTTTATAGTATGTTTATTAACCATATAATATAAAAATACAAAGAGACATGGTAAATGTCAAACTATTTAACTAAGAGTTAAATCTAAAATATAATGTTAATATAGTGACCAAAACCTATATAAAACCTATTAGTTGAGAGGTTTTCAATGCATCCACACCTTAGCCTCTAAATAAATCATTTTGTATCCATTAGAAAACAAAAATTATTTTATTATAAAATAATATTTCAAGCTTTTCCTAAAGTGACTCTCACCTCTCTTATAAATGGGCACTTCCCCTTATCTTAATTTCACTCCTCCAAAGCCACTTTTATCGGCAATCCCATGCACAAATATCCTCAAAATTTTACTCCTTTTATCCTAGAGGCCTTCCTTTGGTCAGAAATCCAACCTAAGGAGCACTTTTGATCAAATCAAAAAGAAGAACCCGAAGAAGAGGTAAATATTTCATCACCTCTTTCAAGTTCCTTTTTTCTTACACTTCATCTTTCATTATTGTTTACATTATGAAATAATAACTCCAATATATTATGTATACTATGATGTTATTATAAAAATGGTACAACCATATTCATTATTTTTTCCATCATATGAATGATAAAGTCACCATACTGGCGTACGTATGTCTTACCATCTCCACATTGTGGTGTGGTTTGTTATTAAAACACTTCATTAATTGGATGGGATTAATAATGATGTATAATTGATTTATATAATGAATATAACATGTTAATGATTCTGTATATATGATACAACATTCATTTATATACTATTTTACCTTCAATTGAATGATATTTTCGCTCGTGCGTACGTATGGATTACCGTCTCCACGAACGTGATGAGATTCATTCCTCATCGTAATCATTCAAGAATAATTTTCATTTGATGATTAAAAATAAATTTTAAGAACTTAATATCATTATTTATATGAATCAAATGCAATCTATCGATAAAAAACATGGCTTAAAAACAAAACATATAAAGGAAAACGAATCATTTAACACCTAAAACGACGATAATACTAAAATATTATTAAGAAAGTAATATTATAAGATCATATATGATATCATATTTACTTATATGGTTATTTTATAATTTAATAATAATTATTAAACTATTATACAGGAGTTTTATGTATCCTAGACCAAGTAAAAGTACAAGGTAAAGGTTAGTTTCACAATCTCTTTATTATCCGAGGTTGTTTTTATGTAAGTATCTAATGGGACCTCATTATCATCCACATCCATATTTTATTAAAAATTTAATTTAAAACATTTTTAATATTTACTATACAATGGGTTAAATTAATTTATACCCTTATTTGACCATATATGTTTTGAAATGAATCTTTCCTTCATTTTCAAAACAAGGTACATTATGACCTTTTCGACAAAATTAAGGTAAGAATGTATTTTTTTTAACTTAACGGAGGGTTTGGCTATTTTTCTTCATTATATCATCATCAAAGATTAAAATACAAGATTATATAAATTTTTTAAAAATAAATTTTTTCTTTTATAATTATATGACTTTAAAATGATTTCACAATAAAGAGATATTTCTCTAAAAATGTTTTGATTTCATCTATGTCAACATCCTTTGATGGATTTTAAGCTTGTTTGAAGTTGATTTATTATGATACAAAACTTCCATATTATATTGAAGTTTATGTGATATGTTTTACTGTGGATGTGTTATTTTTACATCATTCATGTTTTATGGATAAAGTATTGACATTTCCTATGCCAGTTTTAATATAAATGTTTATGTTATGTTTAAACCTTCTCATATGAGGAATGCATTGGACTTAGTAAGTGACAGGTAGAGCCCTCTATAGATCTTCAATGCATCGGTAGGTCTCATGAGACAAAATAGTGTCTTGTAACAAGGCCTTGAAAAGATATTATTTGTAGTATTGGCATATGGAATTGACTATGTGGTTATAAAGTCGGGAATTACGCATTCTATCATTATGAAAGTGGCTATTGATATTGCATGTGATTATTTGACTAGTAGAATATCCTTGTGAATAATTAAATGGAATTATTTGATTTTATATTGGCCATATTATTATTAAGTTTAAGTTTAAAAGGATTTTTTTTTAGTGTTATACATTTCCTTAAATGTTTATGCTTATTTATGAAAAAAAATCTATATTGTTTCCTTACTAAGAATCTGAGCTGACCCCTTTCTGTGTTTTACTTTTCCCAGGATGTGGAGAATTATTTTATGGTTGACCTGCAGAGATAGGTTAAGGATATAAGTGTTTTCAAAAGGGGAAAAAAATTTTATGTTTTTATTTCATGATATAATTCAAAACTTATGAATATATCTTGTACTTCCAATGCTACTAAATTTATCAGTCTTTCCGGATTTGATCCATTGTGATCATGTCAATGTTATGTAATAATGCACCGAATCTAGGTAACTGGGGGCAGGGCGTTATAATAATGAATATGGTTGTACCATATTTATAAAAATGTCACAATATGAATAAAGTATTGGGGTAATTAATTTGGTATGGTAGCAACAAATAAATAGGAAATGGAAGTAGAAAAGAACATTGAAAGAGATGGTGAAATTATTACCTCTTCATCAGGTGTTTTCTTTTGAGTTGATCAAAAGGGCTCATTAGGTTGGATTTCTGATCAATGTATGGCCTCTAAGACGAATTGAGGGTAGTTGGGAGGATATTTGAGTAGGTTTTGGCTGATCCAAATGGCTTTGGAGGTGTGATTTTGAGAGAAGGGGAAGTACCCTTTTATAAGAGATGTGAGGGTCACTTTATGAAAAGCCGAAAATGTTATTTTATTATACAATAATAATTAGTTTATAAAAGATCCAAAATGATTTATTTATAGGATAAGGTGGGTATGGGTCATAAAACTCTCAACCAATAGGTTTTATATAGGTTTAGGTCACTATATTAACCTTATCTTTTAGATTTAACTCTTAGTTAAATAGTTTAACTTTTACCATGTATTCTTGTATTATTATAAAAAATGGTTAATTAACTTAATATAAAAATACAAGAGAACCCCAAGTGGGTAATTATTAATATATATAACCTTATCTAACTCCTTTGTCTGATCCTTATATTTTTAGTAATATTTTATCAATTAATAATATAGTATTTTTTTAAACTAATTTATGTCAATTTTGACACTATTTGGTATTTTGTTTTTTTTGAAAGTCATAACAAATTTATAAATTTGAAAAAAAATTATTTAATCAAAACTACCATGTTATATTAAACTTTAAAATAATTGGAATTCATCAAAAGTATCAATTTATATTTATTTAGATATTTATAATATCAATTATTTTAATCTTTATTTAATAAGGTAATTACTGCATTATCATAATGTCATAAATAAATTTAATTATTTAATGTCTAAAAATTATAAATAAAATTCCATTATGTTGTAAATATGTTTATCTTTCTAATGAATATTTATAGTTGAATTTATCTTATGTGTAACCCTATATTAAAAATGTTTTATTTATGAAAATTTGAATTTAACACTTTTAATTATTCATTAAATATAATAATAATAAATGTCCTAATCTAAACAAATTAGACCAAAAAATCATATTTTATTCGTAAGGTTGATTTTGTTCTAAATACACTTATCCAATGGAATTGGGACTTGTGTTGGGGTAATTATAATATCATTTTTTTACCCTTAATTACCCTATTTACCTTTAATCATGGTAAATAAAAGTCAGAAGTTACTATTCAACAAAAAATTATATTCATCTTATTGAACAACATTTTACTTACTGATTTCAACCATGTCTCTCGGACTTTTGAAATTCAATTCACAGAAGTGATAAAATTACATTTTATGCAAATTTTTAAAATACACCTAAAAGGTAGGTAAAAGACGGTAAAAAGTTCAATAAAATTTTATATATCTAATATTATTATAAAATGACTCCAATGAATTACAATGAACATAAATATTAATTATGTATTTACTTTTACCTAATATAATAACTAATTATTTAAATAAAAATTCGGTTTGAAACAATAATGCAGTTTTTTCACTATTCATCAAAAATTGAAAGTTTTCAAAAAAATACCAAAAATTCACCCTAATATAATTTTGATATTAAAAATTCAAAAATGAAGTGAATTTTGAAAAAAAAATATAAAATTTCAAAAAGTGGGTATTACTGTTCATAACGGCTAGTTTGAATGGTCGTGGTGTTTTAAAACTCCAAGTTGCATACAATGCATGTTATTGTATTATTCAAAAGGAAACGTACTGTGGAAGCTTGGGGGGTTACATTCTCCCCTCCTTCAAATATTTTGTCCTAAAAATTTCAAGAATAATATTACCAAAAAATATTTGGGTGGTTCTTCATCATAAGTTCTTTCGGTTCCCACGTCACCTCTTCCATCGTATGGTTTCTATATAGAACATTTACCAGACAAGACGTCTGGTTTCTCAGCACTTATTCTCTGGTATCAAAAATCTTGATAGGATCTTCACAATAAGACAGATCAGGTTCCAATTCTATTTATTCATGGTTGAGTATATGCGTTGGGTCAGGCATGTATTTTCTCAATAGTGATATGTGGAACACATCATAAACTTTGGAGAGACTTGGATGCATTACCAAACGATAATCTACAACTCCAATTTATTCTATAATTTCAAAAGGTATGATGTACCTAGAACTTAATTTACCCTTCTTACTGAAATGTATAACACCATTCCATGGAGGTACCTTCAAGAATACCTGATCTCATACTTGAAGTTCCACATGCTTCCTTCGGTTATCGTCATATCTCTTTTGCCTAATTTGAGATTCTTTGATGTAGGTTTGAATAATCTTCACCTTTTCTATTATTTTCTCAGCAAGTTCTGGGCCTATGAGTTTTCTTTCTACAATAATATCCCAACAAGTTGGTGTGAGACATCTCTTTCTATATAACGCTTCATATGGTGTCATCTGAATACTTTAATGGAAGCTATTGTTATAGAAAAAATATACCTAAGGTAAATATTGGTCCCACATACCTTTAAAGTCAAGTGAGAATTATCTCGACATGTCTTCTAAGGTTTGAATAGTCCATTCTGATTTTCCATTAGTTTGAGGGTGGTAGGTAGTGCTAAAACAAAGTTCAGTATCCAAGGCCTTCTGAATACTTTTCCTGAATCTTGATGTAAAATGGGGATCACAATCAGAAACAATTGATAGGGGTACTCCATGAAGTCTTACAACTTCATTAATATATTGTCTTGCTAGACATTCAAGTGGTAAATCTTCTCTTATAGTATGAAAATGTACTAAATTGTTAAGACAGTCAACAATGACCCATATTGCATCATTCCTTCTACGAGTCTTTGGTAGTCTAATGAAAAAGTCCATCATAATATCATCTCATTTCCACATAGTTATGAGAAGAGGTTTCATGACTCCTCTAGGATGGTATCTTTGATCCTTCACATATTGAAAAACCATACATCTTGACACATAATAAAAAATCTCCCTCTTCATGTTGTCCCACCAAAAATGTTCCATAAATTATTTATACATCTTAATGCTACTAGGGTATATAGAGAAATTAGAGCTATGGGAATCATCGAACAATTTAATTTTTAGAACAGGTATATTGGGAACACAAAGTCTCTTCCCAAATTTCAAAATTATATCTTCATATATGAAGTCACTCAATCTACCTTCATTCACAACTTTAATCTTCTTCTGAAACTCCTCATCATCAGTCTGATAACTCTTTATCCTTTCTAGTAAAAATGGATTAGATGCCATTTGAAAATGTATTAATGTTTCACCTTCCATGATTATTCCCATATTTATATTTACTAGATCCATAAACATATGTTACCTTTCAACTCTCATATTGTTCAAAACTCCATGAACCTTTATGCTCAAAGCATTTTCCACCTTATTTTCCTTCCACGGGTGGTAGTGTATAGTAAAATAATAATCCTTGAGTAGTTCAAGCCATCACCTTTCCCTCATGTTGGGTTCATTTTGTGATAAAATATACTTTAAAATCTTGTGATAAGTATAAATCCCACATTTTTTCACCATATAGATAGTGTCTCCATATCTTAAAAGAAAATATTATAGCTGCTAACTCAAGATCATGAGCGGGATAGTTTTGTTCATGAATTTTTAGCTGCTGTGATGCATAGGAAATAACTCTATAATTCTGCATAAGGATACAACCAAGTCCTTTATTTGAAACATTACTATAAATAACAAACCCATAATTCCTCGACGGTAGATTCAATATAGAAGCATTGTCTTATCTTTTCTTCAATTATTCAAAACATTATTCACACTCTTATGTACAAAAAAAATTAACCTCTTTATGTGTGATCTTGGTTAATGGGTTTGCCAATTGGGCAAAATTTTGGATGAAATGTCGATAATAACCTGCTAAACCAATAAAACTGCGTACCTCAGTTATATTTGTCAGTTCTGACCATTATAGGATTGCCTTGGTCTTTGAATGATTGACAAAGATTCCATCCTTAGAGACAATATGGCCATGAAAAGAAATATCTTGATGCCAAAATTCAAACATACTAAAATTCCCATATAATTTATTTCTCCAAAGGGCTTTTAGAATAATGCGCAAGTGATTCTCATGATCTTCATAGATTTTGGAGTATACCAAAATATCAAAAATAAATACCCCTACAAATTCATTAAGATATTTTTTGAAAACTCTATTCATTAGATCCATGATAATATAGGGTGCATTAGTCAGTCCAAAAGGCATTACTGTAAACTCGTAACGCCCATACCTGGTTCAAAATGTTGCCTTTGGAATTTCTTCCTTCTTCACACACAACTGATGATATCCAGATCGAAGCTAAATCTTTGAAAAATATTGAGATCCTTGAAGTTGGTCAAATAAATCATCAATTTGAGTTAGGGGATACTTTTTCTCTATTATTATAGCATTTATCACCCTGTAGTCAATGCACAACCTCATAGATTCATATTTCTTCTTAACAAAAAGACCTAGGGATCCCCATGGAGAAACACTAGGGAAAATAAAACCATTATTACTTAATTTCTCTAGTTTTTTCTTTAGTTATAATAATTCCACAGTGGTCATTCTATATGGGGTATTCGATATGGGCCTTGAACAAGGAATTAAATCAATGGAAAACTCAATTTCTCATTCTAAAGGATATCCAGGTAAATCCTCTGGAAACACATCAACATATTCTTAAACAATAGGTACATCCTCTATTTGAATATTCTTTTCCTCACCCATAGTTATTTCATTCTCTTCCTCCCCAATAATTTAATTTATTTGAGCTAATTGGGGTGGATCTTGATAAGAATTAGATGATGACGTTTCTCTTTAAAGATAAGGTACTCTTTATCATCATCAAAAATTGTAACCTTCTTCTTCTTACAATAAATTTTTTATCATGGTCTGAAAGCCAATCCATTCTGAGGATTACATCAAATTCAATCGTGGGTATGATAATGATATTAGCAGATAAAGAACATTTATATGCCCTAATGGGGACAGATTCACAAAACATTGTTGCAATGATACTTCCCTTGGAAGTTTTTACTGACAAATTTCTTGTTAAATCAAATTTAAAATATCTAATTTTCTTAGAAAACTGGGAAGATATGAAACAATGAGATGATCCAGAATCAAATAAATCATTGGAAAAAATTGAGGAAACTATTAAATTACCTGCTGCCACGTCTTTTGGAGCTTCAACCTTAGCAGTAGTGATCGCATAATATTGTACTTTCTCCCTTGGAATTTTCTAAGGTAATTTTCCTTGGAACTTAGGAATTTCATTTGCATAATTCCCCATTTCTCTATAATTTTAGCATTCAACATTGATAGCATCTTTCTTTCCCTTACAATCACGAGCTTGGTGGCCATTTTCCCCACAATTGTAACAGACTCCATTTCCCTTCTAGCAAGTACCGAGGTGTTTCTTCCCACATTTACTGCAGGATTGATATTCATCTTTCCCCTTCTTCCCCTTATTTATATTTCCAGAGTGTTCATCAAATCTCTTCTTCTATTTTTATGCTTTAAAGTTGTAATACTTAGAGAATTCCTTGTCTCTCTTGATAGCACATGAGACAATATCATTATATGATGAGAAGGATTGTGAGAGTAATTCTCGATGGAGAAATGGTTTTAACCCATAAAATAATCAATCAATATTACTCCTTGGGTTATGTATATAATTTGTTTCATTCCTTGATAACCTTGTAAAGTTAGCGTCATACTTTGCGACATTCTGATCCTCCTTTTTCCTTATACTCACAAATTGTCTTTCTATATCTGCTCGATGGTCACAAGTAAATTATTTTTCTAATAAAATATCTTTAAACTCCCTCTATTCCATATTTGATACTTCTTATTCTTCATTTGTGTTTTTAATTAATGACCACCATTGATTTGTATCTCTCATGATGCGATAAAATTCCCTGACAACTTTTTCCCTTTCACTACTCCCTAAAGCATGAAATATTTTCTCTAAGGAACTTATACATTGCTCAGATACAAATGTATTTTTAGTCCCAATTAATGTTTGTGGTTGTTGCCTCATTAAGCAGTATAAAATGGATCCTCCGTGTTTTAGATCAGGGTGCTCTATACGGGTAAGGTTATTATTCATAACATGAGTGAGTTCTCCCAGTATGGTGATAAGCTGGTCATCACTAGCTACATCACCAGCTCCACTATAATTATCTTGAGTAGGAGGAAATTTTATATATGGTTTACGTGTGTTGATATACTTTCCATTCCTTCTACTGATCACCATTTATAAATAATGGAATACACCATATTAGTTTATGAGTCGCAATACATAATTCCAAACTTGTAAAACACTTAACATAAATTGAACAGTTTATGGATATAATCCATAATCATAAAAAAATTCTTTGAGTAGGTATATACTGTTAAATACTTCATAACGTTTTGTAAATAAAATGTTAATTATCCTAAGAATATCCACCAGGAGTGTCATAACCAAGAGTGAAGCAAGTCCCATGGTCGTGTACCAGGATACCCCGGGTCAAGCTCGAAACTCCTTGTTGGAGTTTTCACTCCTAGGTACATTTTTTCCAGAGCCACCTCTACTTGATCATATCCATACAGGGATGTATTTCTTGGAAAACTCAAAAAATCTCTACATTACCAAAATTCTAGGATGTTCTTATATACGAATCCTCAAAGTCTATCTTAAGGTAATGTTATCTAATCAGAGTTTTTCTAAATCTATCTTCCAAGGTTTGTACTAAACTTCCTTTGATACCAACTGTAACGCTCAAACCCTAGATAACCAGAGTTGGTGCATTATTACATAACATTGGAATGATCATAAGGGATCATGTTCTGAAATAATGATTAGTTTATTAGCCTTGGAAGTACTAGATACAAACATAAGTTTTGCATTACATCGTGAGATAAAAACAACAACAACATTTTGTCCAATTTGAACACACTTATATCACTTAGCCTATCCCTATAGGTCAACCATAAAATACTTATTCACATCATGGGAAAAAGAAAACATAGGAATGGTTGATCTCAGATGCTCAGTAAGGATAACAATAGAGAAGAAACTTTCATAAATAAGAATAAACATTTAAGGAAATGTATAAGACTATAACATAAGCCTAATAAACTTATAGTTAAGCATAATATGGGAAAGATAAATAAAATAATTTCATTTACTTATTCACTTGGATATTCTACTAGTCTAATAATCACATGTAATATCAATATCTAATTTTATAATCATGGAATGCATAATGTCGGACATCATAACCACGTATTCAAGGCCTCGTTCCAAGACTAAAAATAATATTTTTTCAAAGAATTGTTCCAAGACACTAGTTTGTATCATGAGACCTATTGATGCATCGATGAGCTATAGGGGCTCCACCTGTCACTTACAAAGTCCAATGCATTCCTCAAATGAAAAGGTTTCAACATAACATAAACATCTGTATTAAAAATAGCATATGAAATGTTAATACATTAACCATAAACCATGAATGGTATAAAAATTACTCATCTATGGTCAAACATATCCCAAAACCTTCAATACAATATGGAAGATTTTATTATAATAAATCAACTTCAAACAAGTGTAAAATTCATTAAAGGATGTTGACATAGATGAAATCAAAACTATTTGAGAGAAATGTCTCTTTATATTCTAAAATAATTTAAAAGTCACATAATTATAAAAGAAATAATTTATTTTGAAAATGTTCTTATAAACTTGTATGGGAATCTTCAAAGATTTTATAACAATGGAAAATATCTGTACTCTCCGTATAAGAAAAAAACATTATTTCCTTAATTTTGTTGGAAAGGTCATAAAGAACCTTGCCTGGAAAAAAAGGAAAGATTCCTTTATAAAAAATTTATAAAAATAAAAAAAATGCTATAAATGACTTTAAAACATAGTCTAGGAAATAGTAAAAAAAATTTGATATACATTTTTATGAAACAAGAATGTGGATGATAAAGAGGTCCCAGTAGATACTCATGTATAACCAACCTCAAAAAATGAAGAGATTGTAGAATTAACCCTTAACTTGTACTTTTCCTTGGTCAAGGGTACATTAACCACCTGTATCATAGTTAAGTAATTGTTATTAAATTATAAAATAACCACATACATAAATATGATATCATATATGATCTTCTAATATTTTTTTGTTAATAGTATTTCAGCAGTATCATCATTTCAAAAGTTAACTGATTAGTTTTATTTTATATTTTTTGTTACGTAAGTCATGTTTGTTATGGATAATATGTATTTGATTCATATATTGAATGATATTAAGTTATAAAAAATTGTTTCTTGTAATCAGAAAATGAAATTTATTCTTGAATGATTACGATGGGGAATGAATCTCATCACGTTCGTGGAGACTGTAATCTGTATGTACGCACGAGCGACAATATCATTCTATTGATGGTGAAATTGTACGTAATTGGATGGTATATAATATATAAAGAATCATTAACATTTTATATTAATTATTTACATCAGTTATACTATCACGAACCAGGTCGGGTCGCCATCCGACCCGGCACCCGACCCGGTCCGCGGCAAGGCTTGAAGGGCGTTCCCGATCCCCACGGGCTGACACAAGTGCCCTGGTATCAAAACCAACATATGGGAATGATTTTACCCGAAATAAAAGACAGAAAAACAAATAACCAGATAAATAAACTGAAACTAGAAATAGACAACCAAACACGCCTTTAAACTATGAACATGTTTAAAGTCTACAACTCCAACCAATAACTAAAAAAGAAAAGATGACAGCGGAAACTAAAACTCTTACTCAAACCTCAAAGAAACAGGAGAGGTGCGACATCCACACGTCACAAACGTTAACCTGCACGAGGAGACCACTAATGACCAACCACCATCACTGAGCACGGCGCATCAACCTGGAATACACAGAGGACAAGGCCTACATACACCCAAAGGTGTATGTAGGGTGTGAGCAAAGAGCCTAGTAGGACGTCACCCAATAAAAAGGTTCCACATATACACATTAAATGACAAATACATTTGCAATATTAACTAAAGAAAAGAAAATAAATGCTGGAACAGTTTAAAAGAAAACAGGATAAAAGATAGAAGTTTCAAATGGAACACCTTAAATTAAAACCCACACACTCACTTTTTAAAAATAACCAGTTTGTCACAATGATGAGCGTAAGGTGAGAAATGAGCACTAATATGGGAGGGGCCGCATGGGCATTAGCTAGCTTGGGTCCCTAGATCTTTGTGTCTCGGTGAAACGTGTCTTAGAAGGCCACGACCCTCAGAAAACGTGGCTTAGAAGGCCATGACCCTCAGAAAACATGGCTTAGAAGTCCACGACCCTCAGAACCATATATTTAGTTAGTGTTTCAATCGTCCATCTTGCCATTGAAACCGGGTCGAGTCACCTCCGGAACACTAGGTCACTAGTATAGTCCACCCTCCTAGCAACCCGGGCTTCCCGGTTTGTGCTCAAACAAGTTTCAAGTTCATGTAACATGTCACTATAATGCATAAAAGTCAAACAGGGTACTTACAAACGCAAAACACAATTTCTACACCCAAATCCTCTTTTAAAACTGTACACACACCAAAATCCTTTCAAAACAATATTTTCATTGGTTACATACACAATTAAATCATCTGCACACTTTAAAAGACACTCATCGCTAAACAAACCACCACTTACACATGTAGACACTATTTTAAAATACGGCACACACTAAATCATTTTTTTTCAAACATGTTTAGCACCATTTTCATAATTAAGTAAACCATAGAAGAAATTATAAAAGCAATAAAAAAAGGTGTCACATGTCTTCACAAACTAAAGTAATCATTCGAAAGTTCAAACGCATTCACATGTCGTACACACTCAAATAAAATTTTAATGTGTGACCTGCACCACCTGAGTAGTTTAATGGAAAAAACTTACACTATTAAAAACACAAATTCATAAACCACATAATTTAACAATCCATGAATAAAAGCTTAAATTTTTTTTTGAAAGAAATCGCTTGGCATTAACCACTAAACCAACACAAACCCCTCTTTTATGACAAAACGCACACGATGTCATGTCAAGGATACTATTTTCACCACTTGCACAAGTTAATAAAACAACCACATAAATAAAAAAAATTACTAACAACTAAATAAAATTTCATAGTAGAAAACACACACGTAGATGCACAGGCTACTAACAATTTTCAATGCAAATCAAACTCTAATAAAAACTCACTTCACGCTACAAAAATTAATTAAATAACATGCTAAAAAATTAAACTTGCAAATTAATTTATCAAATAATGGCTAAACATGGAACCACCTACCTGGTTGTAGCGGACTTCACAAAAAGGTGCGCAAGGATTGTCGGACAACAACCGCAACTCATAAAAACCAAAATTGACCCTAAACCAAGCAATTAAACCAACAAGATCAAGAATCTACCCAAAAAAATGAACTCATACCCACTGTAACAATTGATAACAAAATAAAACAACACTCAAATATTGAAGGGTATTACCTATTCGATGGGTGAAGCAGGTGAGGGTGGTGAGAGGGAGCATTGTCGGACAGGAGGAGAGGGAGGCGTGCGGCGCAATAAACATCCGGTAGAGGGGTGTAGGGTGCAACGGCTAGAGGTAGGGATTCAGCTGGGAGGAAAGGGAGAAACAGAGGCGTTGGTCAGGAGGTGCTCGGCCAAGGAGAGAAGTGTGCTGGAATTGTAGCGCGAGCTGGGTCGCCGGACCGGATGAAGGGGTGCGACGAGTGAGGGATTGAGGTGGAAAGCAGATGAGGATGGGTGACTTAGTGCGATGGCGCAACGGAGGAAAATGCACTGGGGTTCGTCAGAACGGTGCACGGTTCCAGAGAAGAGCCGCTTCGGATCAAGAGTGCACTGGCAGGGGGGCTTCGCCAGGAGGGAAAAGGGGAGGTCAGTCCACCAGGGGGGGTTGCGGGCAACGACAGCAGGTTGGAAGGTCCGGTGGACATCTTGTGAGCCGTGGATGGAGGTGCGGTGCATCCGAGCAGTGTCAAGGAGAGGGGGAGTCGGGCAGGCGGTGCAAAGCCGGACGGAGGTGCGGCCGGGAGGGAGGTCGCCGGACAGGAGGCATGGCCGGGATATGCTGGTCTGGTGGAGTCGGGCAGGCGGAAGGAGAAGGAGCCGGCGAGCGGCACACACGGCCTGGGCAAGGGGGAGCAGAGGGGAGGACGGCCCAAGCAGAAGAAAGAAGAAAAAAAAAAGAAGAAAGAGGGGGAGTGTGGCGCATAGGAGCTCCGAGGAAAAGAAGAAAAGAAAAGAAGGGCTGGCCGAACCCTAGGTAAGAGAGAGGAAAAAAAGGTAAATAGTAAATAGAAAAATAATATAAAATAAAAGAAATTAAATAAAGTAAAATAAGATAAAATAAAACTAATACTAATAATAATAACTTAAATAAATTATTATCTTTAAAACTAACAACAAAGATATTAGTAATAAAATAAAAGTTGTAGCGATCATGACCATAGTGATAAAAGTAATTATAACAATTACCTCCTCAAATGATATTATTATTATGATCATTAAAATAATTTATTAAAAATTTTATAACCTTTAATTTTATTTATTTATCATTAATTCATTTTATTTAATTAATTTGACCCTAGCAGGTCACCCGGTGGACCAGGCGGGGTTGCGCAGTTTCAAAAACATGCCTCGCCCAAGTCCGCGTGGTCTCCATTTTTATTGTGTTCTCATTTTATTATTCATCGCATATACTTTTCATCTCCCTTAAACATAGGGAAGGTCGTGTGGTAATCTAGGTGAGGTCACGCGGCGACCCAATCGAGGTTGTGTGGCTTTGACAGCAGCGCGCTTAACGCCGAAAAGGGGGGAAAAGCGTTTCAAAATAAAACTCAGAAAATTTAAGCTCGGCCTTGACCCGAATTATCTGATGTGCAACAGAGATAATAAAATAAGTAACATGTATATATATAAAAAACGGGTGTGACAATTCTCCCCACCATAAAGCTTTTCGTCCCCGGAAAGCCACTACTAAGGCTAAGACCCAAAGTAGGAAACGACACCCCCACTAAGGATCAAATAGGATCCCCACAAAAATCAAGCAAAAAGAGATAGAAACATCATGCTCAGAGAAAGTGATTCAAAGACAACATCAAGAAATGAAAAAAAAAGTCTTTCTGATATGTGTCGCCTGCCCCAAAGAGCTGAAAAACCTCCAGTTGATTTTTTAAGAAGATGAGCCCTTGCACCCACAAAAATCAAATTTACAAGCCGAAGTTTTCCTCAAGCACTCTCAGACGAAAACAACACCATTTGGCTAGAAAGAACAACAAGGTCATACCACGGCCACGAAACATTCGTATCACTTATTACCAACCTATCTTTAGAAACATAACCAAAAAGTTTAACGTGGGGAAGCCCGAGGGGCTCCCCACCATTAAGAACCTACTAACGCCCAAGACGGAACTGGAAAACCGATACAGGGAGGTTCGAGTGGACTCCCTGCCACTAAAGAAAGTTCCAGCACTGATTCATTCCAAAGACATTCGTATGAGACCCAATGTGGGCCTCCCCACCATTATGAACATACTAACACCTAAGACGAGACAAGAAAACCAACATGGGGAGGTCCAGGCGGACTCCCCACCATTAAGGAAAGGCCAACACCGATTTATTCCAGAGACCTTTGTGTGATACCCGTTGTGGATCTCGCTTCCATTAGAAGGAACAAAGGATACAGAACTTTGAAAAAAAATTCTCGATGGTGACCAAACACCCCACCACAAGGGGCGGGGAGGGAGGGGCCTGACCACCAGGCATCAAAACCACGGCCGGCCACAAACCAACATCTCAAAATTTCCTGGATGAACACCATTCAAATTTGAGACTGAGTTACCCAACAGACTCTCATAAGGACCACTAAAGCGATTGCATCCAGTGGAACACAATCCCCAAGACTTTAAGGCAACGAGACGAACACGCGTCCACATAGTCACGAAAACCTTATGCAACACAACGGCTCGTTCGAAGTGGAAAAACCTTGGAGACAATTTAAACTGCCTCTACTTTTAACATTGGTGACAGGAATAAAGTTGGGGTCCCGTACACTCCCGGGGTTCCTGACCATGCCCCAGCTTCACTCTGAGGCCTATGGCTGGAGCCTTGATATTTGAAGCATCTCCTGCCTCGCAGTCAGGTATTGAGGACTCCCGTGCGAAGGTTCTCTTTTTGGTGTCACACGCAACCTCACTGCAACTGAGACAACACCAGAAACACAACACATTACAACATCTCACTGATCATACATGGAACATTTACCATCACAAGGGCTGAAATGGTGCATGTGCATCACCCTTTGTCACACTGAATGAGAACATGACACCACAAATCGTCACCTGAACATGACCATTGTTATTGAGAGGAACATTATATGGAGAGGGACTTGAAACTGAGTCTTAATCAACATGTGACTCCAGCAATTGATCGTAGCATCCCCATGTGACTAGGTCTGCCACACTAGTGGTCTAACGTAGACCCTTTCTTAAACGAAACTAACAAAGGACCAAAGGTAATTTTGAATAGTGGCCCGCACCGACCACTCTAGGATGCTTCCACCTCTCCCCACTGGAATCCCCTTCTCCATTTCCAAACAGAACATTAAAATTAAAGAGGTCAAACTTCACCCTTGACTATCAAAGAGAACTCACACTACAAGGCATCACCAAACATGACCCTTGCACCCGATGAAAGTACCACAAATCCCTTCAAGACATTGGTCAACACTAATAATTCTGAACCGTTTTCACCCTTCCCTGCTGGATTTCCTTTCGCCGTTTCCAGGGGAAACCTTCAAATGAAACAACGTCAAATTTCATTCCAGACGACTCAGACAACCCAAAGAAACCAAAACTATGTTCAACTCCCCTCACATGTCATCCTGTTGTGTGAGGATCCACTTAGTTCTAAAAAGGAGAGGTGGGTTCAATTCTAGAATTCAAAAAGAGAGTCCTTTAATCAACTGGAGTGTCGGCCAACGGCGAATTACCCGTAGCCGTACTTCAATCACATGTCAACACTTTATGGGGGGAATACACTAGTCAAGAAGGAAAACCATGGACCCAACCAAACTGGTCTGATGGTCATGACATACCACAAGCGAACACCAAGCGTGTAGGGGAAACCACTGCAACGGCTCCCCATGTACTTTTTCAAAAGATACCATTAACCATATTCTTTCACACCAACTGACCAACAAAAATTCAAACTCAAGACACAAACTAGTCAGAAGGGATCCCCGGCTCAAAATGCCTCACCTCCGACATTTCCAAAAACACAAGGACACGCCAAACAAACACCATTTACTAAAACACCAAACTTTTCCTTTAACAAAACGTTTTAAAAATAAGCAAAGCCAGTGGGTTTCACAAACACCAATGGTGTCCCATGGGCCTCGCACATGCATGTTCTCATGCCGCACTGGCACCCACCTCATATCCATCCAAGCACTCATCCGCTCATGCCATTAACCATTTTTTCCATATACACTCATGCATGTGGTTTTCCACGAGAACACCAAGGGTCAAAAACAAACCATTCCATTTTTTTCAAAACCAAAACATCCAACCCACACCTTTCAAACCTCATACCTCATTTTCTTTTTAAAGCGCTTCATTTAAAAATCATTTTTTTCAGGTCTAAAACATTTTTACTTAAAAACCAAATTCTCACGAACCCAAACCTAAAGAGATGAGAAATGACGCAAGAGAAAACTTGTGTCAGAGGGTGACTGGAACGTATGGTTGGCGGCCATACGCCAGTCATGCCACTGCCATGGAGGGTATTCTAGGACAGCGTCCCCGGCTCCACATGGCTTGCCAGACCCTACGAGCTCACTAGGACACTGACCTTACCCGTTTTTTCATTTCTCATGGACAAGATTAACCGCAACGACCAAAAACACAGACAAACCTCAACACACTTTGGTAACTTGAGTCCCGCCACGAGCTATGTTGGCCAGGCACCTTACTCGCAGCCAGGACATCGAGTCCCGACAACCTTAACTCAAGTATATCGTGACTCTATCCTGAAAGAAAACGATCCAAGAGAGCAAAACTTGCCCTCTGATACCATTTTTTCATGAACCAGGCCGGGTCGCCATCCGACCCGGTGCCCGACCCGGTCCGCGGTAAGGCCCGAAGGGAGTTCCTGATCCCCACGGGCTGGCACAAGTGCCCGGGTATCAAAACCAACACATGGGAACGATTTTACCCGAAATAAAAGACAGAAAAACAACTAACCAGATAAATAAACTGAAACTAGAAATAGACAACCAAACACACCTTTAAACTATGAACATGTTTAAAGTCTACAACTCCAACCAATAACTAAATAAGAAAATATGACAGCGGAAACTAAAACTCTTACTCAAACCTCAAAGAAACAGGAGAGGTGCGACATCCACACGTCACAAACGTTAACCTGCACGAGGAGACCACCAATAACCAACCACCATCACTGAGCACGGCACATCAACCTGGAATACACAGAGGAAAAGGCCTACATACACCCAAAGGTGTATGTAGGGTGTGAGCAAAGAGCCCAGTAGGACGTCACCCAATAAAAAGGTTCCACGTATACACATCAAATGACAAATACATTTTCAATATTAACAAAAGAAAAGAAAATAAATGCTTGAACAGTTTAAAAGAAAACAGGATAAAAGAGAGTAGTTTCAAATGGAACACCTTAAATTAAAACCCACACACTCACTTTTTAAAAATAACCAGTTTGTCACAATGATGAGCGTAAGGTGAGCAATGAGCACTAATATGGGAGGGGCTGCATGGGCGTTAGCTAGGTTTGGTCCCAAGATCATCGTGTCTCGGTGAAACGTGTCTTAGAAGGCCACGACCCTCAGAAAACGTGGCTTAGAAGGCCACGACCCTCAGAACCATATATTTAGTTAGTGTTGCAATCGTCCATCTTGCCGGTGAAACCGGGTCGAGTCACCTCCGGAACACTAGCTCACTAGTCTAGTCCACCCTCCTAGCAACCCGGGCTTCCCGGTTTGTGCTCAAACAAGTTTCAAGTTCATGTAACATGTCACTATAATTCATAAAAGTCATACAGGGTACTTACACACGCAAAACACAATTTCTACTCCCAAATCTGCTTTTAAAACTGTACACACACCAAAATCCTTTCAAAACAATATTTTCATTGGTTACATACACAATTAAATCGTCTGCACACTTTAAAAGACACTCATCGCTAAACAAACCACCACTTACACATCTAGACACTATTTTGAAATACGGCACACACTAAATCATTTTTTTTCAAACATTTTTAGCACCATTTTCATAATTAAGTAAACCATAGAAGAAATTATAAAGCAATAAAAAAAAGGTGTCACATGTCTTCACAAACTAAAGTAATCATTCGTAACTTCAAACGCATTCACACGTCGTACGCACTCAAATAAAATTTTAATGTGTGACCTGCACCACCCGAGTAGTTTAATGGAAAAACCTTACACTATTAAAAACACAAATTCATAAACCACATAATTTAACAATCCAAGAATAAAAGCTTAAATTTTTTTTGAAAGAAATCGCTTGGCATTAACCACTAAACCAACACAAACCCCTCTTTTATGACAAAACGCACCCGACGTCATGTCAAGGATACTATTTTCACCACTTGCACAAGTTAATAAGACAACCCTATAAATAAATAAAATTACTAACCACTAAATAAAATTTCACAGTAGAAAACACACACGTACATGCACAGGCTACTAACAATTTTCAATGAAAATCAAACTCTAATAAAAACTCACTTCACGCTACAACAATTAATTAAATAACATGCTAAAAAAATTAAACTTGCAAATTAATTTATCAAATAATGGCTAAACATGGAACCACCTTCCTGGTTGTAGCAGACTTCACAAAAAGGTGCGCATGGATTGTCGGACAACAACCGCAACTCAGAAAAACCAAAATTGACCCTAAACCAAGCAATTAAACCAACAAGATCAAGAATCTACCCAAAAAAATGAACTCATACCCACTGGAACAATCACTAACAAAATAAAACAACACTCAAATATAGAAGGGTATTACCTATTCGATGGGTGAAGCAGGTGAGGGCGGTGAGATGGCGCATTGTCGGACAGGAGGAGAGGGAGGCGTGCGGCGCAATAAAAATCCAGGAGAGGGGTGTCGGGTGCAACGGCTAGAGGTAGGGATTTAGCTGGGAGGAAAGGGAGAAACAGAGACGTCGGTCAGGAGGTTCTCGGCCAAGGAGAGAAGTGTGTTGGAATTGTAGCGCGAGCTGGGTCGCCGGACCGGATGAAGGGGTGCGACGAGTGAGGGATTGAGGTGGCAAACAGATGAGGATGGGTGACTTAGTGCGACGGCGCAACGGAGGAAAATGCGCTGGGGTTTGTCAGAACGGTGTGCAGTGCCGGATAAGAGCCGCTTCGGATCAAGAGTGCGCCGGCAGGGGGCTTCGCCAGGAGGGAAAAGGGGAGGTCGGTCCACCAGGGGGGTTGCGGGCAACGACAGCATTTTGGAAGGTCCGGTGGACATCTTGTGAGCCGTGGATGGAGTTGCAATGCATCCGGGAAGTGGCAAGGAGAGGGGAGTCGGGCAGGCGGTGCAAAGCCGGACGGAGGTGTGGCCGGGAGGGAGGTCGCCGGACAGGAGGCATGACCGGGATATGCTGGTCTGGTGGAGTCGGGCAGGCGGAAGGGGAAGGAGCCGGCGAGCGGCGCACACAGCCTGGGCAAGGGGGAGCAGAGGGGAGGACGGCCCGAGCAGAAGAAAGAAGAAAAAAAATAAGAAGAAAGAGGGGGAGTGCGGCGCATAGGAGCTCCGGGGAAAAGAAGAAAAGAAAAGAAGGGATGGCCGAACCCTAGGTAAGAGAGAGGGAAAAAAGGTAAATAGTAAATAGAAAAATAAAATAAAATAAAAGAAATGAAATAAAGTAAAATAAGATAAAATAAAACTAATAATAATAATAATAACTTAAATAAATTATTATCTTTAAAACTAACAACAAAAATATTAGTAATAAAATAAAAGTTGTAGCGATCATGACCATAGTGATAAAAGTAATTATAACAATTACCTCCTCAAATGATATTATTATTATGATCATTAAAATAATTTATTAAAACTTTTATAACCTTTAATATTATTTATTTATCATTAAGTCATTTTATTTAATTAATTTGACCCTAGCAGGTCACCCGGTGGACCAGGCGGGGTTGCGCAGTTTCAAAAACATGCCTCGCCCAAGTCCGCGTGGTCTCCATTTTTATTGTGTTCTCATTTTATTATTCTTTGCGTATACTTTTCATCTCCCTTAAACATAGGGCAGGCCATGTGGTAAGCTAGGCGAGGTCACGCGGAGACCCAATCGAGGTTGTGCGGCTTTAACAACAGCGCGCTTAATGCCGAAAGGGGGGGGGAAATCGTTTCAAAATAAAACTCAGAAAATTTAAGCTCGGCCTTGACCCGAATTATCTGATGTCCAACAGAGATAATAAAATAAGTAACATATATATATATAAAAAATGGGTGTGACATATACTCATTATTATACCCCTCCAAATAATGAAGTGTTTGAATAACGAACTACACCACGACGTAGAGACGGTAAGCCATACATACACCCGTATGGTGAATTTGTCATTTATAGGATGGATAGAAATATTAATATGGTTTTACCATATTTATAGTAAACTCACATTATTAATAAGGTATTGGATTTATTATTTTGTTATGGCAATAACAAAGAAAGGGGAAGTGGAAGAAGAAGAGAACTTTGAAAGAGGTGGTGAAATTATTACCTCTTATTCGGGTGTTTCCTTTTGAGTTGATCAAAAGAGTTATTAGGTTGGATTTCTGATCAAATTAAGGCCTCTAGGTAGAATTTAAGGTAGTTTGGAGGATATTTGAGTAGGGTTTGGCTAATCCAAATGGCTTTGGAGGTGTGATTTTGAGATAAGGAGTAGTACCCTTTTATAAGAGAGGTGAGGGTCACTTTAGGAAAAGCTTGAAATATTATATTATTATACAATCATATTCAGTTTATAATGGCTCAAAAATGATTTATTTAGAGGCCAAGGTGGGTATGGGTCTAAAACCTATCAACCAATAGGTTTTAGATAGTTTTAGATCACCATATTAACCTTATCTTTTAGATTTAACTCTTTGTTAAATAGTTTAACTTTTACCATGTATTCTTGTATTATTATAGTAAATGGTTAATAAACATACAATAAAAATATAATAGAACCCCAAGTGGTTAATTATTAATATATATAACCTCATATAAGTCCTTTGGTTGAACCTTATATTTTTAATAATATTATATCAATTAATAATATAGTATTTGTTTTAAAAACTCATTTAGTTCAATTTTGACACTATTTGGTATTTTTTTAAGTCATAAAATTTTTATAACTTCAAAAAAAATTATTTAATCAACCTTAAAATGTCATATTAACCTATAAAATTAGTTTAATTCATCAAAAGTCTCAATTTATATTGATTTTTATATTTATAATATCAATTATTTTAATCTTTCATTAATAAGGTAATTACCACATCATCATTATGTCATAAATAAATTTAATTATTAATGTATAAAAATTATAAATAAAATACCATTATGTAGGAAATATTTTTATATTTCTAATTAATATTTATAGTTAAATTTATCTTATCTCAAACCCTATATTAAAAATTCTTTAGTTATGAAAATTTTAATTTAACACTTTTTACTCTTCTTTAAATTAAATAATAATAAATTTCATAATCTAATCCAAGTGGACCAAAAGGATAATATTTTATTCCTAAAGTTGATTTTGGAAGAAATACATTTATTCAATAGAATTAGGACATGTGTTAAGGTAATTATAATATCATTTTTTACCTTTAATTACACAATTTACTTTTAACCGTGGTAAATAAAAGTCAAAAGTTATTATTCACAAAAAATTATTTTTTATCTTATTGGACCAAATTTTACTTACTGATATCAACCGTGTCTCTCATATTTTTGAAATTAAATTCATAGATGTGGTAAAATTACATTTTATGCAAATTTTCAAATGCGCCTAGAAGGTGGGTAAAAGATGGTAAAAAGTTCAATAAAATTTTATATATCTAATATTATTATAAAATGAATCCAATTAAATACATTGAAAATAATTAGTTATTATGTATCTATTTTTACTTAATATAAATTTAAATAAAATAACTAATTATTTAAATAAAAAGTTAGTTTCAAACAATAAAGTAGGGTTTTTCACTATTCATTAAAAATTGAAAGTTTTCAGAAAAATACCAAAAATTCACCCTATGATAATTTCGATATTCTAAATCCAAAAATGAAGTCCATTTTGATAAATAAAATTTATAAAATTTAAAAAAGTGGTTATTACTTTTCATAACGGCTAGTTTGATTGGTTGTGGTTTGTTAAAACTCTATGTTGCGTATAACGCAAGCTATTGTCTTATTCAAAAAGAAACGTATCGTGGAAGCTTTGGGTTTTACATCATTACTATTCATTATGGTATGTTAATATTCATCAAAAATTAATTTTGTCTTATAGAACTCTAAATATCTAACTAATCACAATTCAATTATTCATCAAAAATTAATTTTGAAATTCAATTTATTTTTTTTTTAAACAGGGGATCTTATAGATAACATCTTAGTTGAGAGGCCTTGAATCAATTATAATGCCTTATTTGAGAGGCCTTGATGGTAAGATTCATGATTTCTTGGTTGATAGGGCTTGATCATGAATGTCAATAATTTTGAACTTCCATTATTAAGAATTCAATTTTTGTTATCCATATGTTTTCAATGTCGATTTATTCCATTTATTCTTATTAAACTCAAATTATTCATTTATTATAATATGTTTTTATTACACACTCTTCAACAATAATTATTCATTATTTACTTATGATATCTTTTGATTAGTGTAACCCTTATTGAGATTATGAAATCACCCCTTATTTGTTTTCCTTTACCTAGGATATAAAGAAGGATATTATAAATGATATCTAGGATTAAATAATGTTTTATGTTATTTAATTATATTTCCATTGTAATATGGGAATCATGAAAGTTTATAATATACCAAAAATACTAAACTATTCAGTCCTTTAGGATGTGATCGCTTGTATATAGTTTCAGAGTCATAAAGTAACCACCTAATATGGTCTAATTAGGTTGGGGTTTTTAAAAAATTCTATAGGATTTACTATGGTTTTAAAATATTGAATTGGAAATTTATTACATGGTTTTTTGAAATTTCTTAATTTGATAATGTAAAATCATGTTTTAATATTACATTATCCATATAAATGTCATTTTTCCTCAAATAAATGTATTTATATCCATTACTTCTATTTTATAATTTTGAAACTCTAATAATGTTTTGGAAAATGATTTTACTCCTGTAAAGTTTTTTATTTTAATAAATTTCCATTTTTTTGGTCTTTGATTAATTTATATAAATAATTAGGACATTTTAACATCAAAATGATGCCATAATAGAAATAATATATTTGTACTATATTTTTTATAATTACTTGAAATATCAATTATTTCTGAAAAATATTAAAAAAATTACCAATTATAAATTTTAATTAAATACTTATAAATTTTAAATTCATTTTATAAGAATAATTTTGAATTGAAATTCAAATTTTAAATTAATATAATGGTTTTATTACATAATCATTCATTTTGTACCAAAAATTTAATAATTTTACACTAATAACTTATATTATATTCTAAACATATGTATGTAATTACATTTGTATTGATTGATCAATATAAATTATTTTTAAACATTTATTATACTATAATGAAATTACATTTTTAATTTTGTTTAATAGTTATATGTTAAACATAGTAGTCACTTACTATCATAATAATTATATTTATATGTTACAATTAAAGGGGTAACCTCACTGTTCTAGTGGTCATATTACCTATTTTAAATACAATTAACTATAACGTCTATAATCATGTGTACCATTCTCTGTTAGTAACACACGTTTTCCCCCAGTTCATGTAGCCTCGCTTCGGCACTCAACGCTTAGGAAGGATGCCTTAGGTGGCGATGGACACAAGCCAGGTCCCTCCCCTACCAGAGGGGGAGGGATACCCTTCGCCCGCAGCTTCCCAACCTCCCTTTTCTCCCTTTTCAAACATAGACTCTTTCCCTCCCTTCCCATCCATCAAGCTTTTCCATAAAGTTCCCGACCACCATAGAGGATGCCCTAATCTCCATCTATCTCCTTCAAAATTCAACGCAGCTTTGGGCTGCTTGCAACTGACCTCGGTGGCTCTTTTTAGGCATCGTTGTTCCTCGATCGATGCCATCGACAAGTTTATTTTCAATACCTAGGTTTTACAAGATAGAGTATTCATGGTTATTCTTGAAAAGTGGCACATTATGGTTCATTTTTTGTCAGATGAAGACCTAATCCATGTGTTTTCTAGAGCTCCTCGTGTTTGCAATGGATCTCTCTTCTATCTTTACCGCTATTCCTGTGACTTCTACATTAATTGTGATGCTCTGTGGATAGCTATCTGGGTTAGTTTTCCAGTACTCCCCCTTCCCTTCCAAAATCTTGAAATCATTCGTATGTTGGGAAACATGGTTGGACGCTTCTTGTTTTTTGATAAAAGAACCGAGTCGGTCTTTCATCCAATCTCACTGCACATCTGTGTTGAGATTGATGTTTTTAAACCTCCTATTGACTGCATTTGGATCACGATTGGGGAGGAATTCCAGTGCAAACAACCTGTGGTTTTCAAATCCTAGACTGACTTCTGCTCTTCATGTCTCCGTTTGGGGCACATATCCACTATCTGTTGGCATGGTTTCTTGTTTCACATGGGACAAAGAAGGAAGTTCCACAGTATGGGAATTCTTCTTCGGCAGCTTTGGCTATTGATTCTCTGGGTTCCATGGACCTAGTGATGCTGACAGCAAAGGGATTTAATGACCTAAAGGTCTCAGAAATTCTAAATTTATTGAACCGTGACTTGGGTGTCAACCAATTAGCTAGAATGTTCCTAGAATAGGATCACCAGATTCTTCCTCAGTTTTCTCCTCCATTAAATATGGAAGGTAGTTCCCAGGAGGACCCTTCAAGAGTGGACCGTCTCTTGTATTCTCCTACTGTGGTGTCTCCAGGTGCAGTAAAGAGTGCAATGCCTAAGGACTCAAGGCCACGAGTTGTTGGTGTCTTAGATAGATTGATGAATGATTTTGGTATCAGCCCCTTGCCACAAGGAAGTTCAAGGGAGGAAGTGCAAGTGGGTGGAGTGGAAAGGGAGGCATCATTGGATGTGGATGTGGTGAGTCATCTGGTCATAGTGAGATCTATCAACGAAGTTGTAGTGTACCTACATGTCTGTGATGACCAAGGTCTCGGTGGCCCGTAAGGATAGGGAAGGAAATACACTAACATGTAGCCTCAATTCATGGGTCGTGGATATGAGCAGCCTATAGGTCCTCACATTTCACTTCAAGTCTCGCAGGAAGGACCTTCCTATGCTAACACGGTTAATTCAGGAGGTAAGGACATTCTTTCTGAAAACTGGTTTTCAGTTCTGGGAGTAGAATAATGACACTTGTTCAAGGAAGGAAACTATGTGGTGGCTTCTCAGGATATGAACCTCCCAAGAAGTTTTGGCAGCTCTCAAAGAGGATTGGGTTTCTAATTCGGACTTATCATTTGAGTCCAAGGAGGTGGACATTACGGAGGAATATATCAGAGCCTCTTTAAGGTAGGGGAAAAAACTCTAATAGACCCTGATGGTTTTATCCATCACTCTCAGAGGCCGATAGGAATAAGGATTATTCCTTTTTACCTACCCCCTGTGACTCAATCCTCAAGAAAAGGAAAGCTACCTGTGAAGGTTTCAAAGCACTCGCATGATGCTAAGGAGGATGCTAAATATGATTCCCCCATATGTGGTAAGTAATTGATTGAATATGATGAGTAGGAAATCATCAACAATAGTAATGAATATTTCTGTGACAAGGCCTTCAAGTCATCACTAAACAAAAATAATTTGATAGGTTGATGGTGAGGTGTGTTCAGGGTAGTCATTCCAAGGAACAAGGTGACTAGATCCAAAAATATCTTGGAATACTGGATTCTGGATTCAACGAGAATAATATTTCTATGGAAGAACTCATTCAGACTTGGGATAGGATAGCATTCAACATTGAGATATTTCTCAATGCTGATTCAGATGAGAAGGATTCACCTCTGAAATGGAGCCTCCTCAAAGGTAAGATTTATAATAGGATTAAATTACAATTCAGTGATTCATCTATTTCTTATTAGGTTGGGTGATGTCTCTTTGTATCTTGACTAGTTTCCCACTTTTCCTTAAAAGTTCTTTGTTCTCAATAAAAAAAATTGAAGTTCGGATGTGTACCAATCTCTATGTTTTGATAGCATTTTTATACCATTAATCGTTATTTTATTCCTAATATAATTTTAGAATTTTTTTTATTCAGTGTAGAATATTATTCTCTAATTTCAATATTATAATGTTTTCATATATTTTTATGTGTTATATAGTTCTAATTTTATCCATATGTGTGAATAACAACCTCTAGTTTTTGCGTTTACTATTATGATTACATAAAATAAATTTTATTTTGGAATATATATAGTAATGAAATTTTTATTTACTATAATATAATTCTTAGTCTTTCATTATGTATAGATAAATTTTATACCTTTTGAGTTAAAATGGATATTAAATTATCCATTCATAAGAAATTTAACAAAATTATTTGATATTATACAAAAAGTTTAAGAAAATTATGGATCTCAAATTATTTAGACGGTTTGTGTCATTATTCAATAACAAATATAATTGAAATATGTATAGATATACACTAAATGTGGCATACAATTTCTTATTTTAGAAGGTATCTTGCACAATCCTCAAATGTTACTCATTCCATTCCCTTCTCTTTGAATATATAAGAATATCATATATAAAGGTAACCAAAAATTAATCATGGTAGTCTCCATATATAGTATTAGTGAATTTCATGTTTTTTTTTATATTTGGATATCTAAAAGTCATCACTATAAATAAATTATATATATATATATATTGTTTGAATTTTTTATATAAATAAATTTTTAGTTATAACCCTTAAATGAAGATATCTAGACCGGTGTTCAACCAATGATAAATTTATTCCCTGTGAATTTGGTAAAAAAATTATAATGATGTTTAGGGGATACTTGTTTTGGTCACTATACCTTTAATCACATGATAATCAGTGAGAATACATATTGACCCATTATACTTATTTAAAAATCATAGGTTCGTCTAATGGCGATGTACGTGGGAATATAATATCATTTTCTAAAAAAATTAGTTTCTTCCTAAATTCGTACAAATTATTAAGGTTCAATATTTAAAAACTCTTTGATATAGGTATAAAATCAACTCTATGTTGAATGGAAAACTCAAAATCATGATCTTTAAGAAGAATACATAAATCATTGGTAAGTATATCAATGTATTCCTTCAAAATTTTCATCTCTAAATTTTTCACATTTCACCAACCATTTGAGAAAAATATCCCACTTTATTGGGGATTAAAACACATATTAGGGATATAGTTTCAATATAGTGTACCTAATTATCCTTGAATCTATTTAGAATCATAGGATGATTTGGGATATTAAATGAAATGTATATATACTTGAATTTTGTAATATCTCAATTTAGAGGGAGTTAATACTTACTTAATATTAAAAAAACTTAAAAAATTTAATAATAACATGATTTTTGGTAAGTATATTCATAAAAATATTAGTCATAAAACACTTAGATACTTGGGATGCAATCATCACTCCACTATTTGTTTTCATCAATAACTCAACCTATAATATTTATAGCAGTGAACTAATATTCTTGGTGAACTTAAAAGATATAAATAAATATATATAACTAAAATCAAATTATATGTTTCTAGTTTATGAATGGATATTAATTTCACCATTTGCTACTTCATTTTCAAAATACAATTTTATAGTGTTTATTTATTTAGTAATTAATTTTTTTATTTGATTTAGAGGATGAATATATTAATATTACTATTTAATCCTTTAATTATACAATTAATTTCAATAATTCATGATCTATTTTAAGTTCATACATTTAATTATTTTTAGTGAATTGGTTGGAAAAATCTATTCCTCCATCATTTTAACTAGCTCATCATATCTCTTTGAAAATCATTTTCTAGATGAATTATTTTCCATATTTGAATCATTTTATAATTTTATTGAAAAAGTTAATTGAGTTATTATTTCTACCATTTATCATGTAATCAATTGAATCATATTTCCTCTATAAATTTTATCTCTTGAACTTCCATGATACTCAATTTTTTCTTATTCCCAAATCAACAAGAGAAATAAGATTCTCTAATTTCCAATTTAACAATAGGAGAACATTGGTTGATTAGTTTGTTTCTACCAAAGTCTTTTCCACTAATTAATTTTGGTGAAATATAATTATGACTATAAATAATTAACAAAAATTAATTTTATACCTGATTATTTAATAGGAGTGACCTTTCAAGTGTTCATAATTTAACTTTATAAATTATAATAGAATATTTCTCTGTTTGTTAAGCTCGTTGAATCCCCTCTCTATTTTAATATGAACAGTACATAGAAAATATAAATTAAAAATATTTTCTTTTGCTTAACCCAGTTAATGGATTCAATCTCATAATTTTTTATTATAAACATAGTTAGTGAGAACTATTTATTTAATTATCCATAAAATTAATAACAATTAAAATAACCTTTTCATTCTCTAAACATTAAATAATATAAAATGTATTATTTATCATATTGATCCATTAAATAATAATTAGTGGATTTAAATATCCTCAAATATATTGTGGTTTTTTTATATATACTTAATGTATATTTTTTCCATCGTTCATTTATTTTGTAGAATGAAATGGTATATGTTATTATTAAGAAATTGATATTGTTATATATTTGTACCCCTAATATTTTTCACAAATATTCTAACCCTATTAATTTTTATTGTAAAAATAATTTATTATTCATCACATTTAGTATTCACTATTATCCTAATGATTATAACTATTAATTGAGATGAAATTTGTTACAACATTCACTTGAATAAATAAATTCATGATAGTCAGTGAAACCAGAAAATATGGGCATTTCAAAAAGAAAATCTATAGGTGGGGATACTCAAGTCCTCTCCCAAACATATAACCAAACAAGAATATACTTATGTGTAGTCAATCATTCTTATAGTTGTCTATACAAAGTTTAATATTCCTGAAAGATAAAAAATCTATCATGACCAAGGATCTTTTGGAGTTATCACCAATCGATAGTTTACAAATGGAAGTTTAATAATATTTTATACCCAATTGAGAAGAAATAAAATTGTGAAATTTTAATAAAATACATGAAAGCATTAAAATAGTTATTTATTGAAAATTAACTCATCGATCTTGTCTTTTTAAGTGACCCCTACACTTGGTGTAACAAGAAGTAAAGTGGAAAGAGAACTTGGAGTCATCTGAATAGGTGTTTAATGAATTTTATAGGTATCTCAACCATACCCATCATCTTAGATACATACGTCATCCATGTGTTAAAAATAATTACCCCTACCGATCAAAAATAATAGCATCCATTACCAATGATATCTCATTTAATTTTGTAAAATTCATCTCAAGAAAGATGATATCATAGTGGTGGTTAAGAATCCCTAGAATAGTTCATTTTTAGGGAAACTACGGGACACTTTTTATAGAAATATAAGTTGTTTATATGATATATTTAGGAAACTATGTAGTAGAATTTTATTAATAACCTGAATATTAGGGATTAAAATATATTTTTACCACAATTTGATAAAATTATACAAAAAAATATGGAGTGATTATCTCTTCCAAATGTTAGACTATAAGAAGATACAATTATCCATACTACACATTGAAGATCATAGGTTGGTCCATCACAGTTATTAGAACCAATGGTTTCTAGAGGGATATAAAAACATGAAATACTTCTATTTTTACATAAATTAATATAATATAATGGATAACCTAAACTTTTAACATGAGGATTTTTATTTCATCAATGATTTCAACATCACTAGGCTGCTGGAAGTGGAACATTTTTCGAATATCCTTACATGTACTTGGGTGTATCATGTACGAGGTTACCCTAAATGAAGTTAGGATAGAGAATTTTTCAATAACATATAGGGGAGTATCAATGATCACCTAAATATAGGGATTGTATATAATACATGATAGGATGAGATCCAAATCATTATTAAAATCCTCAATCCAGAAAATTTACTTAAACATGATAGTTTCCTTGGTTAATTTTATATAGTTCTATAAGATATATTCAACATTTATATTGTTAGATCTATTCATGATTTCTACAATTTAGGACCTTTATTCAGGTCGAATGAATTCACAGCTATGATTCTTATACTTAATCTGAAACATAAACACTATTTATATGAATTCCATCTAATAAGTATATGAAAATTCACTTATAAAATATTGGTGAAGATATTATATAATAGACTCATTGTTCTCTTCCTTAATTTTGTCTCAAAGGATGAACAAGGGTTCATGAAGGGTAGAAGTATCCAATAGTGTATTAGGCTCACCCAGGATAAGATGATAGATATTTAAAAAATGTAGATGATATTTAATATTATTCTGAATGTGGACATAGAAAATGCATATAATAAACTATAATGGAGAATAATCTTAAAGATAATGCAATATTGTGGCATCTCAAAATGGTGTTCTGATTATATTTATATATGATACTCCTCAAAAAAAATACCTAACACTAATGAGTAAGAGATATGGTTTCATTAGATCCACTCATGTAATTAGGCATGGTGATAAACTATCAACTAGTCTTTCGATCCTCATACAAGATTCCCTTAGTAGGATCCTTACTTAGGAATTTTAGGGAAGGGAGGTGACATCCTTCATGGGAATATATTGGACCCTAGATATCACTCACTTGTTCTTTGTAGAAGAAATGTTATTTTTCCTCAATAGTGTACCGATATCGATAAATAACTTCAAATATATTGTGAATAAATATGAATAAAAGAGTGGATAAAAGAGGAATTTATAAAAAAAAATTATGTTTACATATCAATAAAATTTTCTTTCAGGATAAGACATCTAATCCAAACATGGATATGTATTTTCATAAACTAACCTCGGATATTTTTATGCCAAACACCTGAGCCGACCCACGACAAACCCTAAGGTATGTTCTCGATCAACTCATGGTGGAAACAAATCACCAAAGGAATTGAATAAGAGCTCATGAGAATGATTTTTCCCATGTTTAAATTAAAAATAAAAAATTAAAAATTAAAAAACATTATGAATTTTCTGTAAGTCAGACGTCTAAACCAATTCATATATGTAGAACAAGCAAGTAAAATACCAAAAATATAGATAGGAGAATATATATCAATTAAACTCCAACTCCCTCACATAGAACAACATTCAACTTCGACATACTTAACTTCATATATATAATTAAACATTGATTAAATGAAAGGAAAACATGAAAAGGATGAATTATTTAGATGATGCAACTAAATTATAAAATAAAACTAACACATCTAAACAAGATACTCATGTGACATTAGGTCACACTCTAACCTCAAAACCAACTCACACTACATGAAACCAAGAAATAAATATAAACTTTATGAATCCACCTAGTAGATAGACACAAAGTAGTTTAAGTAGGGTGTGAGAATAACAAACCAATAGGTAATCACCATCAAATCCAGGAATTTTGTTTCCTTTAAAAAACTACATAGTCTAGTTTACAATTAATAATATAAAATAACATTTTCCCTTTTATGAGAAAATACAATAACACATAGTTAGACTTTATAATATTCCCTTTATTTTTCTTTTAAATGAAAACAATCACTTAGAAAAAACTTCATCAAACGTATCCACAATTAGTGAGGAACACTATTTGAAAACCACTTTATAAACCCTTTTTGTAACATACTCTTTTTAAATCATTATTGAATCTATTTAAATAACAAAACAAAACTTATGAATAAAATTAACAATGTGGAATATCATAATGAAATAATAATAAATAAAACAAATAATACATGACTAAATTATAAGTTAACAATAGGAAACACAAAACATGTAGTCATGGTTTATGTAATGTAAATTCGGGGTTAGAGAAACCATAAAATAAATGCATTAAATCATGGATCATTAGAAAACCCATGTACATCTAAAGATATTAGAACCCCCGATCCTCATATTGGCTAAGGATATAATTGTTCAACAATATAATGCATGCACTAACCCCTAATTAGAACATGTATTAGCCTAGTGGAATAGTGAGTAATATCCATGACACCATAGACAATCAACCACTATGGAGTACATTCATTTTCCTACTGTTGTGGTGAAACCCATTAATAAAATCACTATATTTATCTTTGTTTATGTGTTTGTTTTGGTGTGGAGTAATCTAAATTAATACATAATATAGATTTCCCCAAGGAGATAACTGGATTCCCATATGTCATTCTAATTTCAAACATCTTGCATTACATTTAGTAGCCTTTCCACTATTAAATCAAATAAATTTATATTTAATATATTAAAAATAATCATTAAAAGATATTTTATTTTTCCAACAAAATAAAAACACTTTAACCCACCATGAGAAACATATTCAACCTTAAAATCAATCATTAAACACATATCAAACATAAATAATTTAAGATTTAGGCAAGGGTTTAAAGAATTTAAAATCTAATTTACTCAATGTTACAACTAAAACATCAAATAATACTTAAGAAAATGAACATATATGAAAACCTATATAAAAATAAAATTCAATCATCAAGTTTAAATTTCAAAAAATCCTTTTAAACATTATAAACATATGAAATTACATATATATATAAACCTCTTAATGAAATATTTCAAGTATTCTCATGTTAATATGTGTATATTTCAATGTATATATATATATATGCCCAAACATTTCAAATAAACCTAAAACATGATGATATTATTCTAGAACATTGGACCTAAATAAATAAAATAAGGATGAAATATATAGACTTAATAAAATTCACATACAAGAAAAACCAAACTTATTAATCCATTGAACTCATGCCTAACTTGATAAAAAATTAATAAATCACCTGAAATAACTTTAAAATATCAAACTACTCTATAAAATCCACTATAGATAAGTTTTTAGTGAAAACATAATTTATTCTTTGTGTAGATAGTAAATAAGGATAAAACTACAATAACCCAATTTCAAATAAATTATAATTCCATAAAAAACATGATTAAGATACTTTTAAAAATCAAATATAACATAAATGGAATTTATAATTTTAGAGGAAACTAATTTGAATCACCTATGTGCATGGGTAATATTTAAGAAATGAAAAAGCGAGAAAAAAACCTATCTGGAACATGTATAGAAGAATAAGACCCATAAAAACAATGATATAAATATCCAAGGAAGAAACCTCATTCCATACCGACCAAAGATATGAAATTTTTGAAGTCAAACACATCTATGGTTCTAATTAAATCATTCCATAATGAGGTAAATGATAGAAAATGGAAGTAGAAAATAAAAAAATATAATGATCCAAAGAAAACCTTACCTGGACTGGATCGCTTGTATTTGAAGAGGAATCGTTGAAATAAAGTTAATGGTGATAGAAGAGGTGAATGTGTGGGTCCATTAGGGTTGGTAATCACATTATTAGTGGTTTGGGGGAGAGGAAAACCCAATTTTGGGTTAAATCTCATTATGGTAAAAAATAAAATTCAAAAAATGTTAATGGTTGGTTAAAATTCATGGTTTGTTCATACATTTTACTAAAATGTATTTCAATGGTGTGATACATAATAAACACACATGTTAATACAAACTATTGGTATGTATGATTTTATAAACGTTTTTCTAACCATGAAAAATGGATCTAAATTTTATAGACCAAATTTGCATAGATTTTGTATGGTTAGCTCTAGCCATGTGCTAACCTTGTGTCATGTTGGAATTTTAAAAAATTTATGATTTTATGAAAACATAATTACTAAAATATTAAATATAAAAAATAATTAATAGATAAAAATATCAAATGTAATTATCTTCTCATTATAAAACACCCAACCATAAAAATTTTGGCCCTTATAATTTCATCAAATTTCAAATAGACAGACACAACAATTATAACAACCAAAAATTTTATTAATGAAATTTCCTCTTGATCTGATTAAATGTATTATTATGTAAAAATTTTATATAATACATATTAACTTCCTTGGGTTTATGTTTTTTTGTATTTTAAAATATCGTTAAGAATTGTTATTGTTGTTAATATTGTCATTGAATAATGATCACATGATTAGTATAAATATAAGGATTTAACAAATCCAATTTACTCAGATAAAGGAATTGATAGCCTCATCCAGTATAATTGATCCATATAAATCCCATTTGTTGGTTCTTGTAAAGGAGGTAGCATCATTGGTATTTTCTCTTGACCAAGCCCAATCTGAGCTTCAATATGTTAAACATGAACGGAACTGCCTATGGGAGAACTAGAAGTTAAAAGATATTACCACCTAAGCGATGTTATTTGTGCCACCCTAAGAGTTTGTCACCATGGAAAACCGTACCCTTAGGTATTATGTGGGTGTTATAAGGGGTTATGTAACAAGGCCCTAGCACTATGATTATGTGCATTATTTTTTATAAAGAATATACATTATTTTTATTAATGTTACATTGTTAATTTTTTAGAGCACAAATAGTATTTCTAGTTAATATTTAAATTAAATTAAGAAATATATTTTGATGAATTAAATAAATTTTTAAATAAATAATATTTTAATAAAATATTATTATTAAATTATGATCTTATAATTTTTAGGAATACAATTGTAATTTTTATTAAGGTTTGTAAACTGTTTTTTGTCAAAACACGTGACTTTTCAATAAATGACATTTTTTATTTTAAAAATGTAAATTCACATATTTATAAAATTATTTAGATAAAATTAATTTCATTTTTTGATTCAGGGTGTCGAAATTATATAATGGTGAATGTTTCATAATTTTCTGAGACAGTCAATTTTTTTGGTAAAAATTAAATACCGTTTAAATATATAATGTGTTTTATGACAATATAATGACCCAATAGTGATGTAATAAAATAATATAAAATGTTTTTTCAGCCAATATATGTTTTACCTCTAAAATAATATGATTTTATATTTGTTTTATTAATTTTATGATGCCTTGTGGACCCTTCAATACTTATAAAATAATTTAACATTTTAAAAAGATTTCAATGAGAGTGTGATTCACCTTCACATTACAAGCCTAATATTTTAATAAGTTAGGCCATTGGATTTATAATTTAATGATTTCCAATCCCCTTTTTCAAAAACCATGGGAAAAACCATGGTTTGTTTTGTTATTTTAAATTTGTAATTATATATATTCTAAAACCTAAGTTTGTGAAATATTAAAGAATTCCCCTATCTTTTCCTATATAAACCCACCAAATATCCCACTTATCTTCACTAAAAACCCTTGGATCACGTCCCTAATCTTCGCTACTATTTTTATAAACCTCCCAATTCACCAAAAACTCCCAATAATCCTATCTCAATCCTTTGGGATCACACTTCCAAGTAATGGATTTCTCATTTTCTCTTTTTTGTTCAAATTTCTTTATGTTGTTATACCCTATTTTCTTCAATTAAAAATGTTTGGGTATGATTTTTAACCTCCCCCATACATCCCTCCTTATTTTTTAATGATGATATACCTCTTTATATCTCATTCATTCCTCTCATGTACACCTGTTACAATGCCGAAATTCTGTATGTAATTTTTTTCTTCTCATTTACATTTATAAAATTCTTTTATATTATGCATCTAAATTTCATTAAATATATTGGGATATTATGTTCCATGACCCCCTTACTTTCCATTTCATTTATAAATTATGATATACCCTTTTCTCTCTCATCAACCAATTTTACAATTTCTATTTGACATTGTTATGTTGCAGAAGTTACACCAAAATTTCCCATGCCAAAATCATTGTGCAAGTGAATACCATACCCATTTCCCTATCAAGGGTATTCAACTTTATGAGCATGTAATTTTTGATTGAGTACTTAAATTTATTTATTCCACATCTCTTATTTTTGAAATAAATTATGATGTTTAATTAATCCATGTTGTATGATCCATGTGGCACACTTATGCATGAAATGAAATGTTTATAAAGGGTGTGCCCTAATAGCACTCCAAATCATTGGGTAAAGAATAGTATCATGATACGCTATGTTCAATGAGGGTTTACTTATGATTATTAAAGTTCATTGAGGGTTTACTAATGATAATTCAAGTACAATGAGGGTATACTCATGCTTCATGTGCAATGATCCTTGGCTCATGCTAATATCATGTTAAACGTTATTGCCACATTTCCATGTTATGATAATCATGATATATCCTGCCTTTGTATTAATGTTTATATTGTGATCCATTGATATTACTATTACCTAACATGTACTATATTATTCATTTTATGATTTTTTTACCCCCTTGCTAGGATTTATAGATCACTCTTTTCTTATGCATGTCCTCAGGTTATCCCATGAAATGTTATGTACGAAGGAATGTTATGGTCATGTAAAAGAAGTTTTTAATAAAGATGTTGTGTTTTATGTTCTAAGTTATTATATAATGTTCCTAATTTTACCAATACACTAGACCTATAAATAATAAGAGTTTTATAAAGTGCAAGTTTATGTAATAAATCATGTTTATATGTGTAATAAAGAGCAGGGTTGTTATAGTTGGTATCAAAGGATAGGTTTAGTTATTTTTGGGATTAAGATTAGAGAACCCTAGTGAAACCCTTAGGGATAAGACTAAGTATAATAAAAACATACCTAAATTTTGGTGAGTATATAGTAATTGGTTTATCAAGAAAATACATCCCTTTATTGATACGAACAATTAGAGGTAGATCTTCTAAAGATGTATCTTGGGGTAAACCCTAAAAACACCGCTTTGAGCTAGACTTGAACGGTAACTAGTGAATGAAAATGGGCCTTGCTTCACTCTTGTTTACAACACTCATAATAGATATTCTTTGGTAAACTCATAATCTTAATATGAACCATTATTAAGGGAATAAAAATTCCCCTAAGAATACATGTTGGGAAGTATATCATGGATAACATAGATTGAATCCTATAAATTCATAAGTTAAGAAAATAAATGTAATTTATAAGTTATCTCTTTTTTCATTGGATTACCCTTTATGTGTTAACACTAACATTCCTTTTATTCTAGAAAATAGTCGGTAATATGAGGACTCGGTCTAACAACTGATGCGAAGATCAATGTGACGACAATTTTAATGAGATGCTCATTAAAATGGGAGTAGAAATTGCAAACTTTTTCATGAAACTCTCTCAGTTAACTAAAGTATTGAATAGAAACATGGTTCAAGAGGAATGTTCACCCCCCCCCCCCACCCCTAAGAAAGAACTATCCAAAATCGAGAGATTCATGATAAAAAGGCCTCCAACTTTTAATGGATCATATGATCCCTCAATCCCCAAAAAATGGAAAAACTCGATTGAGAAGATCTTCTCCATCCATCAATGTTCCGAACAAGAGAATTATTTTATGGATACTTATCATACGGAGGGTGAAGCTGATCAATGGTGTAAATTGATCAAAAATACAAATATTGGGGAAGAGATTGAGGTGTTGTAATTGAAGGATTTCAAAAAAAATTATTTTGATAAATATTTTTCTCACAGCCTCTGACTTAAGATAGAAAGGGACTTCGTTACCCTCAAGTAAAAAGATTAAAAATCCATCAGAGTGTATGAGGAAAATTCCACAAGTCTTTCATGATATTCCTCCGACTTTTTCATTACCCCTAAATGAAAGGTGGACCACTTATTTGTTGGGATAAAATATAGTCTACAGAAATCCCTAGAGATCTGTGACTTCGATAGCTATGAGGAAATTATCCATTGTTCCATAAAAGTAGAAATGGATATCGGAGAATATCATGAGTATCATGGGGATAAGAAGCGTAATGTGGACTTTAATTTTGGAATTACGATGGATAAATCCAATAGTTTTATGAAATTCCAACACCCCACTTTCCAAAGGTGTGGATAAAAGCACCCCGGAAATTTCTTGATGGGGATAAGGAAAGGATTTAGGTGTAGAAGAAAAGGAAACTTGGCCATTAACTGCTGAAAAAAATAACCCAATGATGAGAAAAATGAGAGGAACACTTTGTTCGACCCTCAACACATTGTTTATTACTTCGACTGAAAATAACCAGAGAACTTTGAAAATCAGTTCCCAAATCCAGGGGTTTTCATAGGCAACCAACAACCTACAAGACAACAATAGAGAGCTTTTTCCATCACTACCATCGAAGCAAACCCCGACAAATAAGTGGTTACAGGTATTCTAGTTATTTATTCAATAATATAAGAAATGATTTTTTATTATAGTTATAAACATTCTTTTATATTCTGAAATTTTAGTATAACAATCCCAACACCACCACAAATCATGGAAGTAGAGATGTCATTGAGAATGAAAAGTGGGGAAATCCTGGAAACCCATGAATATAAATCCTCCCCTATCAGAATTTGTGTATTGAACTTCCTGGTGAACCTTTTAATACTCCATCGGGTGGAATTTTATGAAATTATTGGCATGGATTGTATTTACCTACATAGAGACTATATAAATTTCCATGAGATGGAAATAACTCTCCATATGGAGAATTGACCCCCGATTCTATACAAGTGCAAGGAGGAGGATAAATCTTATTTAGAAACATCATCTAAAGAATGGATATTACTACCCTATAATAACTCGTATCTTGCTCATATGATTGAGTCTAAGAAAGAAACCATCCTTGAAGACATGCCCATTGTGAGGGAATTCACTGAAGTGTTTCCCAAGGAATATCATGGTCTTCCTCCAAGAAGAGATGTTGAATTCTCAGTTGGTCTTATACCTGGGGCATTTCCAATATCCAAGACTCTATATAGAATGGTTATTGTGTATCTTGAGGATCTAAAAAAAATTACAAGAGAATCTATATAAAGGGTTTATATGCCCAAGTTCTTCACCATGGGGTACACCAGTCTTATTCATCAAGAAGAAGGATGGGTCAATGTGACTTTACATTGATTATCATGAGCTCAACAAAATCACGATAAATAAAAAGTATCCTCTACCATGAATTGATGACTTGTTTGATCATCTACATGGACAATAATACTTCTCCAAGGTGGATATGTGGTTGGGATATTACCAAGTAAAGGAGAAGAAGGAGGATATCCCCAAGACTTTTTTTGTACAAGGTACGGGCACTATGAATTCATAGTAATGCATTTCAGACTCACTAATTCTCTAGAAATCTTCATGGACATGATGGATAGAGTCTTTAGAGATTATCTAGACAAGTTTTTGGTAGTCTTTATAGATGATATTTTAATATACTTCAAAATCAAGTAGGAGCATGAGGTTCATCTAAGCATTGTACTAGAGACCTTGCGAAAGGAAAATATCTATGAAAAGTATAGAAAGTCTGAGTTCTGGTTGAAGGAGGTCTAATTATTGGGTCATATAATCACAAGCAATGAGATATCTATGGATCCCTCTAAGAAAGCTATAATTGATGGATGGTTGAGGCCAACATTAGTGACAGATATTTGTAGCTTCCTAGGGTTAGCTGGATATTATCACTGATTTGTGAGAAATTTATCATGATTGTTAAACCATATTACCAAGATAACATGGAAGGGATTCAAGTTTTCTTTGAGTGATGAATGTGAAGAGAGCTTCAAGGAGTTGAAAATGAGGTTTATCACTACGTCTATTCTCACACTACCCAAAAGTGGAGAACTTGTTTTGGTATTTAGTGATGCTTCAAATAAGGGTCTAGGATGTGTGTTGATGAAAAATGACAAAGTCATTTCCTATAATTCAATGTAATTTAAAGTTCATGAACAAAAATATAAAATACATGATCTGGATTTGGCTTCAATAATCTTAACTATAAAATTTTGGAGACATTACCACTTTGGGGAGAAGTTTGAAATATACACGGATCACAAAATCCTAATGTATATATTCACATAGAAAGAGATGAATATGAGCCAATGAAGATGGTTAGAGCAAATCAAAGACTATGATAGATCAATCCATTACCACCCTGTGAAATCAAAAAAGGTGGTGGATGCTCTAATTAAAAAGGACCCAATGATTTCATCATTTATGAGAATTTAAAAGGATCCAATATTCTTATATTTGATGAAGATAGATATGGGAATCATAAAGAAGGAAACATCGTCAATCCTTTCACAAATGATTGCTCAACCATCTCTTTTGGAAAGATTAAAGTATGATCAAAAGGATGATGTGGGAATTCAAAATAAAGTGGAAACTATTAAACAAGGGAAATCCTCAGAGTTAAATATAACTGAAGAAGGAATTGTGAGATTTGGATCAAGACTATACATTCCATCAAATATAAAGTTAAATAAAGAACGTTTGGATGATGCACATAGTTCAAATTTCTCCATTCACCCGGGAAACACAAAGATGTATCAAGACCTCAAAGAGAATTATTAGTGGGATAACATAAATAAGGATATTAGTGAGTATACATCAAAGTGCCTGTTATATCAGCAAGTGTAGTATGATAGGTAGATGTCTAAGGGGATGATGCAACCACTACCCATACCAACATAGAAATGGGAGAACATCACTATGGACTTTTTCACTGAACTTCTAAAGACATCCAAAGGAAAGAATGATATATATGGGTTTTTTTGGATCATCTTACAAATACCTCACACTTTATTTCAATTCGAGAGGGTTTCTCAATGGATCAAATGGAATGGATATACATCAGAGAAGTGGTAAGGATACATGAAGTACCACTATTAATTTTATCTGATCAAGATCCAAGACTCACCTCTATGTTCTGGAAGAGTCTCCAACATGCTCTAAATACTGAGATAAACATCAGTATGGATTATCATCCTCAAAATGATGGCCAATCTAAACAGACTATCCAAACACTTGAGGACAAGTTGAGAGAATGATCGATAGACTTTAAAGGAGGATGGGATCAACTCTTACTCTAGTTGAGTTCTCTTACAACAAAAGTTTCCACTCAAGCATCCAAATGACTCCTTATGAATCCCGTTATAAGAAGAGGTGTAAAACACTGGCATGTTGGGATGAAGTTATGGAGAAAAAACTCTTAGGTCTAGAAATAGTTGAAGAAATGGTGGAGAAGGTTAGGACCATACAGTAGCACATTAAAGTTTTTCAGATTCGACAAAATATTTATGATGATAATCATTGATAAGACCTAGAGTTTAATGTTGGAGACATGGTATTCCTCTACATGTCACTGTGGAAGAGAGTAATGAGATTTGGGAAGAATGGAAAACTTAGTCCAAGGTACATCGGCTCTTTTGAGATCCTTGATCTCAAGGGAGTAGTGGCTTATCGACAAGAACTCCCACTGAACATATCTCAAGTACATGATGTATTCCATGTATCACTCTTAAATAAGTACATACCTAAACCATCACATGTACTTCATCTATAGGTGGTACCATTGGATAATGAACTCTCCTATGAAGAGAAGTAGATGAATATGATAGATCCTAGGTAAAAAGTTCTGCAAAATAAGACAATACCCCTTGTCAAGGTGTTGTGGAGAAACTAAAAGTTTTAAGAAGAAATGTGGGAATCAGAGAAAGTGATGAATTAAAGTTACCCTCATATGTTTTAGTGTGGGGAAATTAAATTTCAAGGGAGAAATTTCTTAAGGGGGAATATTATAATGAGCTAAACTTTTATTAATGAAAATTCCTCTTGATATGATTAAATGTATTATTTTGTAAAATGGTTATATAAGACATATGAACTTCCTTGGATTTATGTTTTCTGGATTTTAAAATATCATTAAGAATTGTTACCATTGCTAATATATCCATTGAACAGTGATCACATGATTAGTATAAATATAGGGATTTAAAAAATCCAATTTACTCAGACAAAGGAATTGATGGCCTAATCTAATAGAATTTATCCATATGAAGCCCATTTTTCAGATCATGGAAAGGAAGTAGCATCACTGGGCTTCTCTCCTGACCAATCCCAAGCCAAGCTTCAACACATTAATCTTGAACGGAACCTCCTGCGGGAGAAGTGGAAGTTAATAGAGATTACCATCTGAGCGATGTTATCTAAGCCACCCCAAGAGTTGTCACTATCTCACACCTTACCCGTAGGTCTTATACAGGTGTTATAAGGGGTTATGTAATAAGTAACTAGCACCATGATTATTTTCATTATTTTGTATAAATAATATGCATTCTTTTTATTAATGTTACTTTGTAAATGTTTTTTTAAAGCACAAATCATATTTTTAGTTAATATTTAAATTCAATTAAGAAATATATTTTGATGAATTAATGGAATTTTTAATTGAATAATATTTTTTTAAAATATTATTACTAAATTATGATCATATATTTTTTAGGAATACAGTTGTAATTTTTATTAAGGTTTCAAAATGGTTTTTTGTTAAAACACGTGAATTTTCAATAAATGTCAGTTTTTATTTTAAAAATAGAAATTCATATATTTAGAAAATTATTTAGATAAAATTAATTTTATTTTTGGATTCAGTAGGTTGAAATTATCTAACAGTGAATTTTTCATAATTCTCTGAGACTGTCGAATTTTTGGGTAAAAAATAAATATCGTTTAAATATATAATGTGTTTTATGACATCATAATTACCCAATAGTGATGTAATAAAATACTATAAAAGGTATTTTAGGCCAATATATTTCTTACCTATTAAATAATGTTATTTTAGATTTGTTTGATTAATTTTATGATGCCTTAGTGGACCCTCCAAGACTTGTAAAATATTTTAACATTTTAAAATGATTTCATTGAGAGTGTGACACACCTCCACATAACCAAGCCTAATATTTTAATAAGTTCGGAAATTAGAATTATAAAATAAATTTTTCCCACCCCCCTTTGGAAAAAAACAAGGGCAAAAACCATGGTTTGGTTTGTGGTTTTAAATTTTTTATTATATAGATTCCAAAACCTATGTTTGTGAAATATTAAAGAATTCCCCTCCATATTCCTATATAAACTCACCCAAGATCCCACTTATATTAACTAAAAACCCTTTTATAACGTCCCTAATCTGCCCTCCTATCTCTATAATCCTCCCAAGGTGCCCCATGCTCCCATAAAGCCTCTCTCAATCCTCTCCCAACCCTTTGGAATCACACTTCCAAGTAAGGGATTACTCCTTTCTCTTTTTTTGTCCAAATTTATTTATGTTGTTATAACCTTTTGTATTCAATTAAAAATTATGGGGTATAATTTCTCACCTCCCAATACTTACCTACTTATTTTTTAATTATTATATACCTCTTTATCTCTCATTAATACCTCCCATGTACACTTTTTACCATTTCAAAATTCTATAAGGAATTTCTCTCTTCTCATTTACATTCAAGCAATTATTTTATATAATGCATCTAAATTCCATCAAATATTTTGAGATATTATGTTTCATGACCCAATTACTTCAAAATTTATTATATAAATGATGAGAGATACTTTTATCACTCATCATCCCATTTTACGATTCCTATTTGACGTTGTTATGATACTGAAGATACACCAAAATTTCCCATACCAAAATTATCATGTAAGTAAACACCATACCCATTTCTCTATCAAGGGTATTCACCTTTATGAACATGTAAATATTGATTTAAAACATAAATTTATGTATTCCATATCTCTTATTCATGGAATAAATTATGATGTTTAATGAATCCATGTTGTATGATCCATGTGGCACACTTATGCATGAAATAAAATATTTATAAAGGGCGTGCCCTAATAGCGCTCCAATGAATTGGGTAAAGATTCATATCATAAAACTCCATGTTAAATTAAGGTTTACTAATAATTATTAATGTTAAATGAGGTTTTATTCATTGTAATTCAAGTGCAATGATGGTTTACTCATGATCCATGTTCAATGAGCCTTGGCTCATGCTAATATCATGTTAAACGCTGTTGCCAGATTTACATTTTATGATAATCATGCTATATCATGCCTTTATGTTAATTTTTCTCTTATACTCCATTGATATGACTAATTCCTATTGTATACTATATTATTCATATTATTCCTTGTTTACTCTCTTACTGTCCTTTATAGCTCACCCTTTTCTTATGCATTTCCTCAGGTTGTCCCATGCAATGCTAATTATAAAGAAATGTTGTGGTCATATAAAAGAATTTTTAAATAAAGATGTTGTGTTTTATGTTATATGTTGTTATTTAATGTTCCTAATTTTTTCAAGACACTAGACATCTTGATCCTTATAGTTGTCTTAAGTTCAAGTTTATATAATAAATTATGTTTATGTGTGTAATAAATAGCATGGTTGTTATAAAAATGACCCTCATGCCAAAAAGAAGAACTTTGTAAGTGATAACCTCCATGAAGAATCAAAACCATATGAGATCACCAAACATGATATGAACTTTAAACCAATAATTAAAACTTGAAAAACTAATTAATGATCTATATTCCAAGATCCAATAGGGTCACCACACCATTTAAAGTCACAACTAGCATAGTGGTTCCCAAAAATGAAGCACTTAGAAGGAAAACCAACAAAGACAACATCAAATCCCAACCAATGGACCTCCAATAGATCACCCAACAAAGTCATAATTCATATTTTCATTGAAAACAACATAAACTTATCAAAATTTACAAAACAAAATAGAATTACCAAATAAAATAATATAGATCAACATGAACTATAGAGGGAGATAATAAAATATGAAGGAAAATAAAGAGATCATGGAATGAATCCAAAGAATAATATAAGTTCACATAATCCCAAAATAAATAAATTATAAGGGTGCTTCCTTCAAACATCATAAAACCATTCCCAAATAAAATAATATCCTCAGGAATTCCCCATGACCTCTAACATTACAAAATTAAGTGAAATTTTTTATTCAAATTCTAACGATTTATTCATGATTTTAAATGATAAAACCCATTTATTTAAATTTTTTATGAAAATAATGGGTAATTTTAATTATAGAATGAAAATGGTCTAAAATATGAAAATTTCTTAATTTGTAATTTTGATAGATTTTAATCACTTTAGTATTTTTATCATGAATTTTAAATTATCGATTCAATTAATGTGATTATTTTTTTAGGATTCCATGATTTTTGGGATAAAACATTTTCTTCTGGATCAAGTTGTGATTCAAAAATCTAGAGGAACAAAAAATAAATCAATTTGAGAAATTTTTCAGGCGGACAGAGTGGAACCCACTCAGGAAAAGAGTCATAAATCATGTTACACACCTTCAGTTGAGGTGATGCTAGATGTATTAGATATAGTAACCATATTATCATTTATAAATTAAATTTGAGGGATTTATTCACTCATTAATGTGACTATTTGATTCTCAACATTGAAGGATAGTTCAGGATGCATTTGAACATAATAAAAAGCTGGATTAATTCACATATAACATCTTATATGCGTGGATTATTAAGCTTAAATTTGGATGAAAAACGCAACAAACAAATGAAAACAACTTTAATGAAGACACTATGTCCCAATTCGGCAATTTAATAGGACAAACATGTGTGATATTTTCGAGGAAGAATTATAGATCCAAAAAATCTCCCTCCACTCCGATAAATGGAGGTGAACCCCTCCATTCCAATATATCCAAGATCATTAGTCTACACCACCAAAAAGATCTCTAAGGAGTCCCCTACATTCTCTTATTCCACCCCAAATTCTTCTTCTTCTTCATTTTTTTAGTTTTCTTTATTTTGTTTCAGTTTTCAATTGTAATTTATATTTCTAATAAATTCATTCATTCTTATCTTTTTTACACCATTTTATTCTTCAATTTTTTTTATTCTTATTCATTAATTATAATAATAAAAATTAAAATTACACTACTAGAAATTTAATATTTAGCCACACTTATATAGTCATGGTTTAAAAAAACTGTGGATAAATCATATAATATCACCATAGTTTTTAAATAAATATGGATGTAGACACATAAATTAAACCTCCCTCACGGATTTCCTCTCTCGCTCACCAATTATCCCTCAAAACCCTTCTTTTTTTCCTCACGGACTCTTCCTTGCGAACTCTTCCTCACATATTTCATCTGATTGTCATCCGACCTTCATCCTCACCCGATGATACCACCCAACCTTCCACTGTATTCCTCTAACAATGTGTCCACCCAACCTCAGGACGATTCTCCTCTGATGATGTGTCCACCCAACCTCGAGAAAATCCTCCGATGACAACGCAACCACCCAACCTCGGGATGATCCTCCTCCGAAAATTCGACCAGCCAACCTCCTTGTGATCCTCTTCATCCAATGTGGCTCCGGATCCACCTCCTCCTTCACAACACCCTCCTCTTCGACTCACAAATGTGTAATGTTTTTTCAGTATTCACAAATTCTAGACACCCCTCTAATTCTCACGGGTGGGTGGTCTATGACTCACATCTTTTAAGTGGCCTTCGATAGGGTGTGTTAGGGTTTGTTTTTTATTTCCTCAAATAATTATTATATTTATGTTCTTTCGGTTTTAATTGTCTTTGATTTTCTCTAATACACATCAGCATACATAAGAACCAAGATGGTTCTAATTCCTTACATTCCCTGTGATTTTTTCCACAGATAAGGGGTTCTTTGATTTAAAATCCATAGCCTCTTCAATTTTCATTGGCTAAGATTCATTTGTTTCAATTTATTGTCTTCTTAATTGCCACATTTGTCTTTGATAGAGTTTATTTGTTTTCACATATTTCATCAGGAATGCTTTTTTTGATTTTTTTTGGATTTTCATTGGGTTTTATTATCTTATAGAGTTTAAATATGAAAATGATAGAAATAATAAGTTTTAATGATATGATTTTAAGATGGATGAATGGTCTATTATAAAATCTATTAGAAAGGTGACTTAGATTGATATTTCTTTCCATATCCATATCAGACTATTAAATACTCCTTGAAACCTTGGTTTTTCATTGGTTGTTAGAATTATCATCTTTTCATAGTGTCACATCTTTTAGTGGTATATATTTAAGGAAAAAAGTCTATAAAAACTCTTAAGAAAATACTCAGTTGAGAGACCAATGAGGGTTTATATGGTGCTTTATTCCCTTTTCTCAACTCTAACTATCTCATATGATGGGTCATTTTTTTAATTATAGACTCAAGTAAATGTGAGTTAAAACTTTTTACCTTATCCACACATTTAGTAGTGGTCTATGTATGAAAATTTTGATATTTCTAAGAGTCCTTATCTAACAAATCCTTGGACCCAATTATATATTTTCTCATGAAAGCACCACCTTAAAAAGAATCCAATAGGTTTCTATCACTATTAAAAAGGCCTCGATATAATAAGTTTAAGAAATTATGATCATATATGTTGTTTTGATGTGGATTACTAATAGTAAACTTCTAGAACATGTCCCAATACCCATAAATAGCTTCCCCGCTAGCTTTAATTAGGTTATAAATATCAATTTTTTACTATGTGCTCCTTGAATCAAGGAATAACATTTAAATAATATATCTCTAGGGTTCATACTAGTTTGTGACCTCTCCAAGCTATATATTTTTTCATCCATTCCTTTGTTGAGACCTCTATAGAGAATGTTAATTCCTTCCATTTTATTTGAGCTTATAAAATTTCTCTCATTTTAAAGGCAATGCACATGGTTCCAAATTCCATCATGTTCTTTTTGGGGTCTTCACCTATGAAACAATGAAAAATAGTAAAAATTTGGATATAACATGATTTAACTCAATGTCTACTTGATAATTTGGAAACACTAATCAATTATTCTAATAGTTAAAAAAAATCACCCAAATCTCTAATTGGTCAATTTAATTAAGCTAGGTTTTCTTCCATATTATCACTATTTAGTAAAAATCTAGAAGTATATGAGGATTAATAATTTTCAATAAAATAGTAACAAACTCTATCTAAATTCAATATTATTCTTAAATTTTTAACTCAATCTAGGAGAGTTATCTAAACCTATGGATCAAAACCAAAGAGGGGATTTTATTAAGATTTGATCTGGTGATTGAAAAATTTTAAACAAGAAAAACTTAATATAAAATAATGAAGGGTGGGGGAAAAGAAGGTGCAGGGGAAAGTGGGGGTGGGGGTTATAGTGAGGGTGTGGGGGGGAGGGGGTTGTAGTGGGGATGAGGGGTGGGGTGCAGGGGGAAGTGGGGGTTGTGGTTGCAGTGGGGGTAAGGGGTGTAGTGGGGGAAGGGGTGTAGGGGGAAGTGGGGGTGAAATCATAGGATTATAAATTATATATATATATTAATGAAGACATTTTACTTTTTTTATTATCTTTATAAACAAATTGGATTTTTTATTAAGAAATAAATTTTACTTATTTGGTTTTGGATTCTAAGGATTGTGTAATATAGAGGGATAATGCTTGGTTTTGAGAATTTCTTGTCTTTCTTAAAGATTTAATTTAGGTAACTTCATTAGATTTTTATTTTCATTGGTTTAATTTAAGTTGGGTTGTCTCAATTCTAGTAGTGTTAGTTTAATTCCATTTAATTTGGATTAGTCCAAATCTATTTGGTTTAGTTTAGGTCTATAATTTTAGGTTCTTATTTTAGTGAATCAATTTTTTTGGATTACTTTGATTTAGTTATATATTTTCAGAATTTATTGTGTTTTATTTAAACTAGGTTGGTTTTCTCATTTCTATTAGTATTAGTTACATTTCCTATTTTATATGGATCAGGTCACTTCTATTTGGTTTATTTTAAGTCCATATATTTTGGTTCTTTGTAGTTTAGTGAATTAATTTGGTTTGATTAGTTTTATTAAGTTATAGTATTTGGATCAGTAGGGTTTGTATTCTTGGTTGATGTTATAATTGGTGAAGGTCATTTTTTGTGTTATAATCATGTGGAATTTGATGATGGTTTGTCTATTGTCGGTTCATGATTTTCTTGATTTAAAGATGAAAATGGAATTTTAGGTGAAACTGAGTTATGAGCAGTGGTGTTCAGTATCATTGGTATGGAATTTTCGATGAGGTGATGAATATTGTAAATAGTGAGTTGATTGATATAAATGGTGCTATAATAATGGTGAGAGTGATTGATGACATGGAGCTCTATGTGTCACAAGATTTAATCTCTCACATAGATCTTGAGATGTGTCTTATCTCCTCCCAAATCCTATGGTTCATGGCTGAACTACTTGCTAAGATTAATTTTAGAATTTTAATTTTGGTTACTATCTATAATTTATATGTGGGTATTTCGGTAATCTATTGTGTTCGTTCACACTGAACACAAAAAATGTATTTTTTTAAAAATTACAAAACAAAGAGGTGTTAGATATATCATTAAATGAAATTAAATATTTTTTTATCATTTAGGTTAGTGTGGTTAGGGACCCATTAGTTATTTTATATTAGTTATATTCATATTAGCGAAGTGGGGGCAGTAGTGGGGGTGAAATAAGGGGAAGGGTATAGGGTGGGTTTAGTGGGGTGGGGGTGCAGTGGGGTGGGGATAGTATGGGTGAGGGGGGTAATACGGGTGAAGGTGGGTTGAAAGGGGGAGGGTGGGTGAAGGAGTGGGTGATGAAGGGGTGAAAGTTCTGTATTTGGTGCTAAGTCGCCAAATGATTCCTCAATAATACTCTCCCTGAAGAACTAAATGACATGGTGTAGGGAAGATTCAGAGTGATCTGTATCCATGACACTAGTTACAAGAGTTTCACATCTGAGTCTAGAACTATCTTTCCCAATCATAAGCTTGATCCAGTCGAACCTCATGCCCATGTACCATATGAAGTAACTCAAATTCAACCCACATTCCATTGTCCTTAAATGAAGAAACAAACCCCTCCTTAATAGGCCTATTCAATAATCAAATTCTCATTTCACATTGTCTGGATGATTTCTCAGATGCATTCCAGTCGAATACTCTTCCTTTCATCTATTCTTGATGTATTTTTGGTACTTTAGTACCAACCCGAGCATATAATGAATCTTTCACTGCAGAGTTCCAGATAGGTTCAAGGGTTTTTTGTTATTTGTATGCTTCCTGAAACAAAATCCTTTCCAATTCCATCCTATATATCCCAAAATATGGCTACAAATTCTCATTAAAATTTATATTTTTCTACTGGAAATAACAACAAAAGTTCATGATTTCATTCAACTCCTAAAATCATAACAATAACTCCTAGGGTCATTTTCAGACCTGATTATTTCTACTCCAGTTCTATTATTTACTTCTAAACTATTTCCTTGTGAATATCCTCTTAAATTATTTATCTTTTCTCTTTGATATAGCCACTTTCTATTTTAATATATATGAGTTATCAAAGCTTATCCCATCTATTGACTCACACCCGTAGAGTTGGAAATAAACACACAAAATATGAGGGAGTGTACAATTTTAATTTGTAGTACCCATACCCCCCCCCCTAAAACCTATCATGTAAATATAGAAGAAGCAGGGGGAGGGGTAGGGTTTGGTTCAATAGGGGGAGGGGGAGGGGATTTGCAGGTCAAGGGGAGGGGGAGGGGCTAGTATAGTAGGGGGTAGGGGAGGGGTTGGTGTAGTAGGGTGGAGAGGGAGGGGATGGTGTAGTAGGGGGAGTGGGAGGGGTTGTGTAGGGCAGGGGGAGGGAAGTGGGGGTGTAGGTTGGGGGTTTGGGGCAGTAAGGGTGCAGGTGGGGGGCATTGGTGGGGGTGGGGGTGGGTGGGGTGGTGAATGGCGAAGGGGGCAGGGTTAGTGTGGGTGTAGGGGGTAGGGGGTTTAAGGGGAAATGGGGGTGAAGGGGTGGGTGTGGGACCTGGGTTTAGAGGGAAATTGTTTTCTCATGTGTGTTTTATCAGTCTTTTTGTGGAGTTTCTTCTTGTTGGTGGTGGTGATGAGATTTAGGTTTTGTTTGGTTTTTTATTCAATTTATTATGTAGTTTGGTTAGAAAATTATTTGGAATGATTTTTATAGTTAGAAGATGGTGGTGATGTTAGGTTTTTACTTATGATGGTGTTGGCTCCTAGATGTATGTTGATCTCATTCCATCCCACCTAACTCTATCAACGTGGGATGGATAGTGATAGGTTTTTTTATTGGTGATGTATTCACTATGGATTTTCCCTTTATTCAGATTTGGGTGGTCTGGTTCTTTACTAGGGAGGAATTATCTAGCTCACTTAAGTTGGATGGATTTCTTATAGTGTTTCCAAAAATGCATATTTCGATTGTCTAGACCCTATTAGAATCTAGATTTTGGTGTCCTGGTTCATCTTTAACATATTGAAGTTATATAGAATCATAATTTTTAGTTTTTCATGAATCATCTTATATGTGGTTTGAAACAAATATCCACAATGAATCATTTTTTTAGGTAGATAGGAGTATAAAATTTCTTAGTGCCCCTCTTTTTGATCTTGATTTGAATTTTAGAAAATGAAATTATTAGTCTCTATTTAATCTTGATTTTATTTTTTGGTCTGTGGTTTATTTTAGACTTTTTTAAGGGGTTTGTAGGGGTTGTACTAGGGTTGTGTTGGGGTTGTGTAATGGTGTGTGAGGGTGTGTAGTGGGTGGAGGGGTGCAAGGGGTGTGGACGGTGTGTGTTCAGGGGGTGTGCAGGGTACATGGGTAGGGATGTGTGCAGGGGGTGGAGGGAGAGTGTGCAGGTGGTGTGCAGGGTGCAGTGGGTGGAGGGAGTGTGTGAAGGGGGAAGTAAGTGTGCATTAGAGTGGGTAGGGGTGTGTTGGGGTTGTGTTGTGGTGTGAAGGGGGTGTGTGTTGGGTGTGTGTAGAGGTTGTGTAGGGTACAGGGGAAGGGGTTGTATGGGAGAGTGTGGAGGGGGTGTGCAGGGTGTAGGGAGTGGAGGGAGTGTGTGTAGGGGGAAGGAAGTGTACATTGTAGGGGGAAAGGGTGTGTTGGGGTTGTGTTGTGGTGTGTAGGGGGTGTGTTATAGGTGTGTGTAGGGGGTGTGTAGGGTACAGGGGCAGGGGCTATGTGGGAGAGTGTGTAGTCGGTGGAGGGTGTGTGTTCAGGGGGGCAGGAAGTGTGCAGTGGAGGGGGAGGTGTGTTTAGGGGTTGTGTTGGGTGTGTGTTGTGTGTGTTGGGGGGAGATGTTGGGTTCACCATGCCATGTTTTTCAAAAATGTGTTTCTAAAAAAAGATTTTTTATTCCTTATGTAATATAGTGTTTTGTAATGAGAAAGTGTGCCTTTGTAAAGTCAAAGGTTTGGCATGTGTTTTTCTTTGATGAATGGGTGTTTATAAAATTTTCCTCTTTATTAATGATCATTTTATTTAGTATTGGGATGTACATATCAATCTGAAAATTATTTTTTCATTGTTTGTTATGGATTCATGTATCATTTATCATGAATAGTTGACACAAAGATCATATATATATATAATAAGTTGTCATATCTCCGTTATTTTCCCACTATTTCCTTATAGGTGGTTTTTTATGATGAGGCTGGTTCTATCCACCACCATCAAAGATAGTGATTTCAACATCATATTTGGGGAATTTTTATTTCATTTTTATTCTTTAGTCCAATTTTAATTAGGAATTTTGTGATTTTTTTGTTCCTTGTAATTTTATAGTGTGTTTTTGATCTCGTTGAGGATCATAACATCACATGCCTGAACTCCCATGACCTTACTTTGAACACCTAGTCTCTCACACCATGTCATGTATCCCTTGACATATACCAAGATGAAACCCTACATAGCCTACTACCATTACCTTAGATGATCTTATAAATTTCATTCACATATCTACAAATGACCAAACCCATACCTAAGTGTTTTTAGTTATCAAGATTGGTTACTGGTAATGGATGCATGTCGAGGATGGTTTGTTACTATCAAAAGAACCAATGCATGGGTGTGTAGGGGGTGTAAGGGGGTGTTCAAGGGGGTTTTCCAGGGGGTTCAAGTCCATGCGGACACATACATAAGGGTTAGGGAATCCTTATGTATATGCAAAGGTGTATATTCTTGGAGGATAGATGGTTTATCTTAGAGTTTTCGTTAATTAAAAGTGACAAGAACCGAGTGTGGCTTGAATCCTTTTTGGTAGATTCCCTCTCCTAGCCTCTTTAATTCAAGAATATAAATTGCATTTGGCTTCCTTCTTAATTATTCATGTTTATATTAAATTGAAATTCATGATAAAGTTTTAGTTAAAATAAGTGTATCGTTTGATAAACAAGTCATGGTTTTGTAATAAAACCCCTCAAATAGAGGTTATGTGTCTACTAAAACTCATAGTTGTAGTTTATGCTTATATAGTTTTCTTGACATTATTTCGTTGATGTTTTCCTTGCTCAAATAATATATGATCACCTATAGATAATCAACTACCTCAATAAAACACTACTTAGGAAAGAAATATTTCTTCTTCTTAAGACTTGACCTCACTTAATATTTAAAACTCTGATACAAAATAATCTTTTGAAATACATATAGTAATATTGTCCCCGCTTTAGTCTCAAATCACTGCACCCAAATCATGAAAAATATTTTTCATGTATGTTTCTCATTCAACTTCATGCATGTATAAAAATACATTGCAAGATCTTCTCAATGTAAAATGTACAATAATACAAAATTATAAACTTCACACTTTCATGTATTCATAATTTCATATGTATATATGTTTGTTTAAAAAACACACTAAAATACACTTAATGCATGGGTTGTTATGGTTAAACTTAAATTCTTTCATGAGAGAAAGTGAACATGCAAGAATTCAGGTATATGTGTTTCACATGGAATCTCAACCACACACTATCTACTTTGCACACTCACTATTCTCACACACTATCTACCTTCTTGTGTATTTCCCTTATCACATACTGAACACTTGCACAAACATTGTACAAACTCAAATGGGTGATAATTGTATTGTTTTATTATTATCAAATGTTTCTTTTTCATATGCACAATTCCTACATTCTATACATATATATCAATCATATGAATATATAATTCATCCCTCCTTTACACCCGAATGAATTTTTACGTCCCTTCAGAATTGTGAACATTATTCCTTCATGTGCAATATACTTTACTGTCAAGACCTTTGTTCAACTATGATCATGCATGAATTATCTATAATCTCCACAAAATCCATGATATGAAACATGTTCTATCCTTAGTGCTTTATGGAAATCAGTTTCTTCATGAATATAATGAGTGTGCAAAGCACATATTATTTTCATCATGGGAACTCTCTTCTACTTCACACAAAATAGTGTCTGTGAAAATTTTCTTTTCGTGAACTTGGGTGATTCTTGATGGATCTATTTCACTAGAAACCAAATCCTCTCAAACTTGATAACATATCATGGGTGTAGGACTTAGTATTTATAGTTAATGAAACATCAACTTAGAACATGAACACTTACTAACTTTCACGACTCTGAGAATCATCATCATGGATAAGACATATTTTATCCACACTGCATTTATTTGGTTCGTTCTTCATTTATACATGAAAATGGATTCTCAAGTGATTTCAATCCTATTTGAATTAATATATCCCTCAAATGATGATAAAAAGTATTGGTTTTATCCTCGAGTGACGTGGATGCATGAAGATCCCAGTGAATAAGAGGAGCTCTCAACCAAAGGTAGAAGATAATGTAATGAGGTCGATTGGACAGCTGAGAAGATCAAAACAGATGTCACTCTTTCTTTATGTACTTTTTAAATATGATGAACAATGAACATGGGATTCCCATATCAAAACAGAAGGAGTTTTCATGCTCTCTTATAATATAAGACACATTGACATAATTCTATAAATTGGTTACTGGATATAAACTACTCTCACTGGCACTGCCTTGTGCCAGTGTCTACCTCCACCATCATGTTGCCCCACACAGTGACTCATCATCACTCGTGTGCCTCTCGTAGGTACTTCTAATGCAAATTATGCTACCTGATGGCTAGTATGAGAGGTAGCACCTACCCACCATAGTATTGGTGTGGGTTCCTCATGGCTGGCTAGTATGGTTGGATATTTTTTATATAAGCACCTTTAAAAATGATAATTTAAATTTCATATTTCCAACCAACTCAAACAAAATCAAAACCTCTTCATAAAAATAAATTATTTTTCATGTCATATTCTTAAAATTATGTAAACAATGATCCGATCTAATTTAACCAATGACATGTGTCTTTTTGAACTTAAGATCAGCACATGAAATATTGCTTATATATCACACATTAGTTTAGTTAGAGACGGGTTTTTTTCCTATACTTGATGCATTTATTCTATTATTTTTTGTTATATAACTACACTAATCTTGTTTATTGAGTCTTATTCTTTATTAATTTTTTAAGATGTTTTTTTTACCAAAATTTTAGGGGATGAATAGTACTATGTTCTAGCTTGTGTTGTAGGTACTTGTGAGCTAGTTCGATACTTCTTTGATAGTTTGTCTTAAAGGGAGACTCATGCAAGTGAAATTGTGTGTTTTTTTATATTTGGAGTTGTTTAATTCTTATTATGTATGTTTATTTAGTGTATAATTTAATTTGGATAGTGAGTACCATGTTGATCTTCTGTGTGATAAATAGAGTAACTCATTCTCATTTTGAAACATTGTTTTTAAAACCAAAAAGTATATTTAGTGTCTGGTAAATTTCACCAATGGTTAGTAGATCCTATGACTTAATAAAATCCAATGGGTTGGGATGTTAGTAGGGAGGGGGAATGGTAGGATTAGGTTAGAGGTGGACTGGCAGGGGAAGGGGGCAGAGGGGAAACTGGAAGGGTGGGGGGCAGGACTAGTAGGGAGAAGGCGGAACTGGAAGGGGGAGGGGAAACTAGCATTGGAGGGGGGAGGGGACTGGCAGGGGGATGGGGTGAAAGGGTCAGGGTTAGTGGGGGGGATTGGCAGTGGGAGGACAAGGTGGGGTGGGGGGACTGGTAGGGGGAACCAGTAGGTGGCGGAGGGTGTGCTGGGGTCTTTTGTAAGGGGAAGGGGTAGGGTGTGTGGGGGTGTACTAGGGGGAGGGAGAAGGGGGTGGTGAAAGAATAAGGGGGGGAGGTATAGGGGGGAGGGGAAAGGGGAAGTGGGGTGTCCTAGAGGGGGGGTACAAGGGGTAGGGGTGGGGTCATTCAAGGGGGGGAAAGGGGGAGGACAAGGTTGGGTAGGAGGAATGGTATGGGAACTAGCAGGTGGGTGAGGGTGTTATGGGTTCTTTTGCAAGGGGCAGGGGTAGGGTGCTGGGGGTGCTGGGAGAAGGGGGAAGTGGGTGGTGCAGGGGGCAGGGGGAGGGGTTGTTCAAGGGTGTGGGGTGGGCTACTGCAGGGGTGGGAGCAAGGGGGTGTTCTAGGGGCTGTCTAGGGGTGGGCTACTGTAGGGGGCATGGGGGTGTAGGGGGTGTGTTCAAGCGGGTGCAAGGGGTTTTTCAGCGGGTGCAAGGGTCTGTCCAAGGTGGTATGGGGTGTAGGGTAGGTGTTTAATGGGGTTCAAAGGTTTTCAAGGGGGTTCAAGGGGTTTTCCAGGGGTGCAAGGGGGTTGTTTAGGGGGGTATGGGGGTGCAGGGGGTGTTCAAGGGGGTGAAAGGGGGCTGTATAGGGGGTGAAAGGGGGTTGTCCAGGGGGAATGGGGTGTAGGGGGTGTTCAAGGGGGTGCAAGGGGATCTCAAGGGGGTGCAAGGGGCTATCCAGGGGGTGCAAGGGGGTTGTCCAGGGGGCATTGGGGTGAAGGGGGCTATCCAGGGGGACATGGGGTGCAGGGGGTGTTCAAGGGGGCTATCCAAGGAGAGAATGGGTATGCAGGGGGTGTTCATGGGGGTGTCAAGGGGGTGCAAGGTAGATATTAAGGGGGTGAAAGGGGGTTGTACAAGGGGTTCAAGGGGTTTCCCAGGGGGTGCATTGGGGCTATCCAGGTATAGTGGGGAGGGAAAATTGGAAGTGGGGGTGGGGGTGGGAAACTAGGGGCAGGGCTGCAAGGGGTTGTCCAGGGGTAGGGGCGGGCAGGGGGGATAGGCAACTGGCAGTGGGGGTGGGGAACTAGTGGGGGGAACTGAATTTTTTTATACCATGTAAATGATATATCTACAGTTCTAACCATGGAATTTGGGGCCTATTTCCATTGTTAGATCGTTGCACTATTGGCCCTAATGCCACATTTCAAACCATGGAAGTAGGGGCTCTAATTCCACGGTTTTAACCATGGGATTAGGGGGCCTATTTCCAAGGTTAGAACTATGGAAATAGGCCCCTTACTTTCATAGTTAAACTGTGACACTGGTCCCCTACTACCATGGTTAAAACTATAGCACTTGGCCCCTATTTCCACGGTTAAAACCATGGAAGTAGGTAAGACTACTTCCATGGCGATAGCGGCCACGATTTTCCAAAACTGTGGCCATATGCCATTTCCATGGTTTTCGGGCCTACGACTATGGTTTATTATTATTAAAACGTTATTATTTTAAAAACATATTTTCTTCTTTCTCTTGTTCTTATTCAATTAAATTTATTTTATTAATTATTATTATTATTATTTTAACATTGTTTATAAATTATATATTTCTTTTCTTTTCTTGTTTTATTTTATTTTGTTTATCCCTCTATATCTCTATCTCCATCTCTCTCCTTATCCCCTATTCTTCCTTTTTTATTTTATCCATCCAACATTCCTTCTATTTTATTTTATTCTTTATCTTCTTCTTATCTTCTTTCTATTTCCCCCATTATGATCTCTTACTCTTGGAAATGAGAGGCTGACCTCGAGGCTTAACACGGGGGTTAAGGTGTTATTGAGTTTTCCTTAAAGTTTATTTTTATGTTTTTTGTAAATTCAGTAGCATATATGGTGAGACAAATGTATTTAATAGGATTAAAACCCACCAATTATGTAACGCCCCGACCCTAGTTTCCTAGAGTCGGTGCATTATTACATAACATTGGCATGATCACAAGAAAGATCAAATCTCGAAAGACCGATTGGTTTAGTAGCCTTGGAAACACTAGATATATTCATAAGTTTTACATTACATCATAAAATCAAAAACTACTACAACAACATAATGTTTCCACAGTCCACACTACAATCCCCTCATAATATCCCTGCAGGTCATTCATAACTTACATCTTCACTTCCTGGGAAAAATAAAACATAGAAAAGGGGTGAGCTCAAATGCCCAGTAAGGATAACAATATAGCGGAAACTTTCATCAATAAGAATAAACATTTAAGGCAATGTATAACTAAAACAAAAGCCTTTTAAACATGAACTTTCAACATGGTATGGCATAAGTAAAATGAAATAATGCCATTTACTTATTCACATGGATATTCTACTAATCGAATAATCACATGCAAAAATCAATAACCACTTTCATAATGTTGGAATGCATAATGCCAGACTATCATAACCACATAGCCAAGGCCTCGTGCCAAGGCTACAAATAAGATTTTGTCAAGGCCTTGTGCCAAGACACTAGTTTGTCTCATGAGACCTACCGATGCATCGAGGAGCTATAGCGGGCTCCACCCGTCACTTATTAAGTCCAATGCATTCCCATATGAAAAGGTTTAAACATAACATAAACATTCGTATTAAAACTAGCATACGAAATGTCAATACTTTCACAATAAACTATGAATGGTATAAAAATAGCACATCCACAGTCAAACATATCACAAAACCTTCAATACAATATAGAAGTTTTGTATCATAATAAATCAACTTCAAATAATCTTAAAATCCATCAAAGGATGTTGACATAGATGAAATCAAAATTCTTTTTAAAGAAATATCCCCATTTATTTTGAAATCATTTAAGATCCATATAAAATAAAACATTTTCTTTGAAAATATTCTTATAAGCTTGTAAGGAAAGCTTCGACGATTTTATAACGGCGGAAAATAACCGCACCCGCCGTATAAGTTAAAAAAACATTCTTACCTCAATTCTGTCGAAAAGGTTAAAAAGAACATTGTTTTGAAAACGACGGAAAGATTCCTTTATAAACCTCTTATAAAAAGTCAAACAAGGGTATAAATGACTTTAACCCATATTCTTGTAAATAGTAAAAATGTTTTGAAATACATTTCGAAGAAACATGGATGTGGATGATAACGAGATCCCAGTAGATTATTACATATAAACAACCTCGGATAATGAAGAGATTGTGAAATAACCCTTACCTTGTACTTTTCCTTGGTTGGGGTAGGTTAACCTCCTGTATAATGGTGAAATAGTTGTTATTAAATTATACAAGAATCATATATATTAATATGATATCATATATGATCTTTTAACATTGATTTGTTAATAATATCTTAGAATTATCGTCGTTTCGGGAGTTAACTTACTCATTTTCTTTTATATGTTTTGTTACATAAGCCATGGTTGTTGTATCTTATTCATATCCAGAATGATATACAGTCCTTAAACATCATTTTTAAATCATCAAATGATAATTATACTTGAATGGATACGATGGAGAATGAATCTCATCGCGTTCGTGGAGACGGTAGTCCGTACGTACGCACGAGCGACAATATCATTATTTTGATATTAAAATAATATATAAATGGATGGTATATCATATATACAGAATCATTAACATGTTATATTTATTATTTACATGAGTTACACATCATTATTATACCCATCCAAATAATATTATATTGAATAACAATTACACCACGACGTGGAGACGGTAAGCCGTACGTACGCACGTATGGTGACATGTTATTCAAAGGGTGGATAGAATACTGAATATGATTGTACCATATTTATAATAACATCACAGTATATGTGAGATACTGGAGTTATTATTTCAGAATGGTAAGAACAAAGGAAGAATAAGTGGAAGAAGAAATGAACTTAGAAAAGGGTGGTGAAATCATTACCTCTTCTTCGGGTTCTTCCTTTTGATTTGATCAAAAGGGCTCCTTAGGTTGGATTTCTGATCAAACTAAGGCCTCTAGGTTGTATTGAGGGATGTTGGGAGAGTATTTGGGCAGAGTTTGGCCGAACCAAAAGGCTTTGAAGGTGTGAAGAAATGAGAAGGAGGAGTGCCCTTTTATAAGAGGGGTGAGGGGCACCTTTGGAAAAGCTAGAAATATTAATTTATAATAAATTCATATTCGGTTTCTAAAGGCTCCAAAGTTGACTATTCAAAGGATGAGGTGGGGATAGGTCGAAAACAACTCATCCAATAGAATTTAGACAGGTTTGGGTACTTATATTAACCTTATCTTTAATTATTAACTCTAAGTTAATTAGTTTCACTTTTACAATGTCTCTTTGTATTTTATATATTATGGTTAATAAACTTACTATATACATCCAAGCGACCCCCAAGTGGTCCATTAATGATTAACCTATCATAATATAAGTCTCTTGGCCGAACCTTAGATTTTTAGGAATTTAATATCAATTAATAATATAATATTTGTTTTAAGAACTCTTTTATGTCAATTTTGACACTATTCAATAGTTGATTTTTGTGAAACTCCTAACAGATTGATTACTTCGAACAAAGTCAATTAAATCAATCCTAATATATCATATTATCATATAAAATTAGTTTAATTCATTAAAAGTTTCATATTATAATTATTTGGGTATTTATAAGATCAATTATTTTTATTTTTCACTATTTTAGTAATTACTGCATCATCATTGAGTCATAAATAAAATAAATTATATAATGTCTAAAAATTATAAATAAAATATCATTATGTAGGAAATCTTTTTAGATTTCTAATGAATATTTATAATCTAAAATCCAACATATATAACCCTATGTAAAAATTTTTCTTCTAAAAGATGTAAGCTTATGCCATTTTTATTTTTATTTTAACTTTATTAATATAAAGTGTCCCTACCACATACAAGTGGCTCCAAGGGGTCCCCAAATTGACCAAAGGATGCCCATGGTCGGGTATGTGTCCACCAATAAGGTTAGGACACGTTTTAGTGTAATTTTTTATTATTATAATATTATTTTTTTAACCCTTATTTACCGGATTTACCCTTTAACCATGGTAAATAAAATATTTACCACAGTAACTATTCAAAATGTCTAAAAATAAAAGTTACCTATTTACACAATTTGAACATCCTGATTCCAAATATGGAATCCATTTTCCTAAATTCAAAACACAGAAGTGGCAGAAATTAATTTAAAATTAATTCCCGCTGTCAAAACAAAAAGCGTGTTTTTAAGAGATAATAACTATCAAAAGATTGACACTTGTTTATGTTCGGTTTAATTGTAAAATTATGTCCAATGACCAAGATTATATTAAATGGTAAAAATATATTCTAAATATAATTTAAAACCACTCAAATTCATAATTTATCACTATTAATTATTTTGATTAAAAAAGTTGTTTTTAATTAAAATTTAGTAATTTTCACTATTCATCAAAATATGAAAGTTATCCGAAATGTACCAAAATTTCACCCTAGGCTAATTTTGATATTCCGAATCCAAAAATGAAGTCCATTTTGAAATATAGAATATATATGATTTCAAAAAGTAGGTATTACTATTCACAACAGCTAGTTTAATTAGTTGTGGTGTGTGTTAGAACTCGAGGTTGCGTACAACACACGCTATCGCATTATTCGAAGGGAAACGTACCGTAGAAGCTTGGGGTGTTACATTCTCCCCTCCTTCAAATAATTGCGTCCTCGCAATTTCTAGGGTATTACTGCATAAAAAGACTCGGGTGGTTCTTCATCATAAGTTCCTCGGGTTCCCACGTTGCCTCTTCCATCTTATGATTTCTCCACAAAACTTTTACCAGACGCGTCGTCCGGTTTCTCAGTACTTGTTCTCTTGTATCAAGAATCCTGACGGGCTTTTCGCAATAAGACAGATCGGGTTCCTGTTCTAATTCCTCATAGGTGAGTACATGCGTTGGGTCAGGCATGTATTTTCTCAACAGAGATACGTGGAACACATCGTGAACTTTGGAGAGACTTGGCGGCATTGCCAATCGGTAAGCTACAGCCCCAATTCGTTCTAGAATTTCGAAAGGTCCAATGTACCTGGGACTCAATTTACCTTTCTTACCAAAACGTATGACTCCCTTCCACGGAGATACCTTTAGGAAAACATGATCACCGACTTGAAATTCCAAATCCTTCCTTCGATTATCGGCATAGCTCTTCTGCCTACTTTGAGCTGCTTTGATGTGATTTTGGATTACCTTTACCTTTTCCATCGTTTCCTCCACCAGTTCTAGACCTACAAGTTTTCTTTCACCGACGTCATCCCAACAGGTTGGTGTACGACATCTCTTTCCGTATAACGCTTCATATGGTGCCATCTGAATACTCGAATGGAAGCTATTGTTATAGGAAAATTCTACTAGTGGTAAATATTGATCCCACATACCCTGAAAGTCAAGTGAGCAAGATCTCAACATGTCTTCTAAGGTTTGAATAGTCCGTTCTGATTGTCCGTCTGTCTGAGGGTGGTAAGCAGTGCTCAAATGAAGTTCAGTATCCAGGGATTTCTGAAGACTTTTCCAAAATCTTGAAGTAAAACGGGGATCACGATCAGAAACAATCGATAGGGGTACTCAATGAAGTCTCACAACTTCATTAATATATAGTCTTGCTAGACGTTCCAGGGGTAGATCTTCTCTTATAGAAAGAAAATGTGCTGACTTGGTAAGACGATCAACAATAACCCATATTGCATCGTTCCTTCTAGGAGTCTTTGGTAGCCCCATGACAAAGTCCATTGTAATATTGTCCCATTTCCACTCCGGTATGGGAAGAGGTTGCATGACTCCTCCAGGCTGTTGCCTTCCAGCTTTCACTTGTTTACAAACCATACACCTTGACACAAAATCAGCAATCTCCCTCTTCATGTTGTCCCACCAAAAATGTTCCTTCAAATCCCTGTACATTTTGGTGCTCCCAGGGTGTATAGAGAAATTGGAACTATGAGCGTCATCCAGCAATTCCCTTTTTAGATCAGGTATATTGGGAACACAAAGTCTCTTCCCGAATTTCAAAATTCCATCTTCATACACAAAGTCTCTCAATCTCCCATCATTCACAGCTTTAATCTTCTTTTGGAATTCTTCATCATTGGTCTGAGAACTCTTAATCCTTTCTAGTAAAGATGGTTTGGCAACCATTTGAAAAATCATTGATGTTTCACCTTCCCTGGTTATTCCCATGTCCATCTTCTCTAGATCCATGAAAATTGGATCCCTTTCAATTCTCATATTGTTCAAAACTCCATGGTCTTTTCTACTCAAAGCATCTGCCACCTTGTTTGCCTTCCCCGGGTGGTAGTGTATCGTACAATCATAATCCTTGAGTAATTCAAGCCATCTCCTTTGCCTCATGTTGAGTTCTTTTTGTGAGAAAATATACTTCAAACTCTTGTGATCAGTATAAATCTCACATTTTTCACCATAGAGGTAGTGCCTCCATATCTTCAAAGCAAAGATCACAGCTGCTAACTCAAGATCATGAGTAGGATAGTTTTGTTCATGAATTTTCAACTGTCGTGATGCATAGGCAATAACTCTATCATTCTGCATTAGGACACAGCCAAGTCCTTTCTTTGATGCATCACTATAAATAACGAACCCATCATTCCCCGATGGTAGAGTCAATATAGGAGCATTGACTAATCTTCTCTTCAGTTCTTCGAAACATTCTTCACACTCTTTTGTCCAAACAAATTTAACCCCTTTACGTGTGAGCTTCGTTAATGGGTTAGCCAATCGGGCAAAATTCTGGACGAAACGTCGATAATAACCTGCCAAGCCAATAAAACTACGTACCTCAGTTATACTCGTAGGTGCTGGCCATTCTTGGATTGCCTTGGTCTTAGAAGGATCAACAGAGATTCCATCTTTAGAGACAATATGGCCAAGAAAAGAAATCTCCTGAAGCCAGAATTCACACTTGCTAAACTTTCCATATAATTCATGCCTCCTCAGAGTCTTCAAGATAATGCGCAAGTGATTTTCATGATCTTTGTAGGTTTTGGAGTATACCAAGATATCATCAATAAATACCACCACAAATTCATCGAGATACTCCTTGAAAACTCTATTCATCAGATCCATGAATACAGAGGGTGCATTAGTCAATCCAAACGGCATTACAGTAAACTCGTAATGCCCGTACCTGGTTCGAAATGCTGTTTTCGGAATGTCTTCCTTCTTTACACACAACTGATGGTATCCAGATCGAAGGTCAATCTTTGAAAAGTATTGAGCTCCATGCAGTTGGTCAAATAAATCATCAATACGAGGTAGGGGATACTTGTTCTTTATCGTTATAGCATTGATCTCCCTGTAGTCGATACATAACCTCATAGATCCATCTTTCTTTTTAACAAAAAGAACAGGGGCTCCCCATGGAGAAACACTAGGGCGAATAAATCCCTTATTACTCAATTCCTCTAGTTGTTTCTTTAGTTAGACTAACTCTACAGTGGCCATTCTATAAGGGGTCTTCGATATAGGCCTTGATCCAGGAATCAAATCAATAGAAAACTCAACTTCTCGTTCTGGAGGATGTCCAGGTAAATCTTCCGGAAATACATCTACAAATTCTTTCACAACAGGTACACCCTCTATTTGAACATTCCTTTCCTCACCGATAGTTACTTCATTCTCTTCCTCCCCAATAATTGAATTAAGTTGAGCTACTGGGGGTGGGTCTAAATAAGAATTAGGTGGTGACGATTCTGCTCTAAAAATAAGGTTCTCCTTATCATTATCATCAAGAATCGTAACCTCTTTCTTCTTACAATAAATCTTCGCATCATAGTCCGAAAGCCAGTCCATACCGAGGATTATATCAAACTCAATCATAGGTATGACGATGAAATCAGCAGATAAAGAAAATTTATGTGCTCTAATGGGGACTGATTCACAAAACTTTGTTGCAACGATACTTCCCTTAGGAGTTTTAACTGACAACTCCCTTATTAAATCAAATTGGAAATATCTAATTTTCTTAGCAAACTGGGAAGATATGAAACAATGCGATGATCCAGAATCAAATAATGCATTTGCTAAACTTGAGGAAACCATTAAATTACCTGCCACCACGTCTTTCGGAGTTTCTACCTCAGCAGTAGTGATAGTATAAGCCTGGCCTTGATCCCTTGGCCTTTTCTGAGGTAAGTTCTCCTGACGCTTAGGACATGCATTTGCATAATGCCCCATCTCCCTGCAATTGTAGCACTGAACATTGGTAGCTTCCTTTTTCCCCTTGCAATCATGAGCTTGGTGGCCTTTTTCACCACACTTGTAACAGACTCCCATTCCCTTCAGGCAAGCACCGGGGTGTTTCTTCCCGCACTTACCACAAGATGGATATTCAACCTTTCCCTTCTTCCCCTTATTTCCATTCCCAGATTGATCAGCAGGTCTCTTCTTCTCTTGCTTTGCTTTAAAGTCATAAGACTTAGAGAATTCCTTTTCGGTCTTGATAGCACATGAGACAATGTCTTCGTACGATGAAAAGGATTGTGAGACTAATGCTCGACGGAGAAATGGTTTTAACCCATCAAAGAAATGATCAATCTTACTTCTTGGGTTGCGAATATAATCACCAGCGTACCTCGCTAACCTTGTAAAGTTAGCCTCATACTTTGTGACATTATCATCCTCCTTTTGTCTCAGACTCAGAAATTGCCTTTCCATATCTGCTCGATGGTCGCGAGGAAAGTATTTTTCTAAAAACAGATCTTTGAACTCCCTCCATTCCATGTTTGATACTTCATCATCTTCCTTCATGTTTTGAATCAATGACCACCATTGATCAGCATCTCCAGTGAGGCGGTAAACTGCCATGGTAACTTTTTCCCTTTCACTACTCCCCAAAGCCTGAAATATTTTCTCTAGGGAAAATATCCATTGCTCAGCTACTAAGGGATTTGTACTTCCATTGAACGTTGGTGGTTGTTGTCTCATGAATCGATCTAACATTGATCCTCCACGCTGCGGATCAGGGTGCTCCATACGGGTAAGGTTATTATTCATAACCTGAGTAAGTTGTCCCAGTACGGTGATTAGCTGATCAGCACCAGTTGCATCACCAGCCCCACTATAATTATCTTGAGCGGGAGGGCAATCCCTACATGGAGTGCGTGCATTGATACGGTTTCCATTTCTTCCACTAGGCGCCATTTCTAAACAATGGCATAAACTAGATCAGTTTATGAATCAAAATACATAATCCCATACTTATAAAACACTTAACATAAATTGAACTATCTATGGATATAATCCATAATCATAAATATGTTTTCTTTGAGGAAGTATATACTCATAAACCCTTCATAATGATTTGTAAAGAAAGTGAGAGTTATCCTAAGCATATCCCCCGGGAGTGTCGTAACCAAGAGTGCAGCAAGGCCCGTTGTCGTGCACCAGTTCCCGTTCGAGTCTAGCTCAAAGCGGTGTTTTCGGGTTTTACCCCTAGGTACATCTGTGCCAGAGCCGCCTCTACCTGCTCGTATCCAGACAGGGATGTATTGCTCGGAAAACTCACAAAGTCTCTACAATACCAAAATTCTAGGAAGTTCTTCTATACTAATCCTCAAAGTTCATCTTAGGTCTATGTGCTCTAATCAGAGTTTATCTAAATCTAGCTTCCAAGGTTTGTACTAAACTTCCTCTGATACCAACTGTAACGCCCCGACCCTAGTTTCCTAGAGTCGGTGCATTATTACATAACATTGGCATGATCACAAGAAAGATCAAATCTCGAAAGACCGATTGGTTTAGTAGCCTTGGAAACACTAGATATATTCATAAGTTTTACATTACATCATAAAATCAAAAACTACTACAACAACATAATGTTTCCACAGTCCACACTACAATCCCCTCATAATATCCCTGCAGGTCATTCATAACTTACATCTTCACTTCCTAGGAAAAATAAAACATAGAAAAGGGGTGAGCTCAAATGCCCAGTAAGGATAACAATATAGCGGAAACTTTCATCAATAAGAATAAACATTTAAGGCAATGTATAACTAAAACAAAAGCCTTTTAAACATGAACTTTCAACATGGTATGGCATAAGTAAAATGAAATAATGCCATTTACTTATTCACATGGATATTCTACTAATCGAATAATCACATGCAAAAATCAATAACCACTTTCATAATGTTGGAATGCATAATGCCAGACTATCATAACCACATAGCCAAGGCCTCGTGCCAAGGCTACAAATAAGATTTTGTCAAGGCCTTGTGCCAAGACACTAGTTTGTCTCATGAGACCTACCGATGCATCGAGGAGCTATAGCAGGCTCCACCCGTCACTTATTAAGTCCAATGCATTCCCATATGAAAAGGTTTAAACATAACATAAACATTCGTATTAAAACTAGCATACGAAATGTCAATACTTTCACAATAAACTATGAATGGTATAAAAATAGCACATCCACAGTCAAACATATCACAAAACCTTCAATACAATATAGAAGTTTTGTATCATAATAAATCAACTTCAAATAATCTTAAAATCCATCAAAGGATGTTGACATAGATGAAATCAAAATTCTTTTTAAAGAAATATCCCCATTTATTTTGAAATCATTTAAGATCCATATAAAATAAAACATTTTCTTTGAAAATATTCTTATAAGCTTGTAAGGAAAGCTTCGACGATTTTATAACGGCGGAAAATAACCGCACCCGCCGTATAAGTTAAAAAAACATTCTTACCTCAATTCTGTCGAAAAGGTTAAAAAGAACATTGTTTTGAAAACGACGGAAAGATTCCTTTATAAACCTCTTATAAAAAGTCAAACAAGGGTATAAATGACTTTAACCCATATTCTTGTAAATAGTAAAAATGTTTTGAAATACATTTCGAAGAAACATGGATGTGGATGATAACGAGATCCCAGTAGATTATTACATATAAACAACCTCGGATAATGAAGAGATTGTGAAATAACCCTTACCTTGTACTTTTCCTTGGTTGGGGTAGGTTAACCTCCTGTATAATGGTGAAATAGTTGTTATTAAATTATACAAGAATCATATATATTAATATGATATCATATATGATCTTTTAACATTGATTTGTTAATAATATCTTAGAATTATCGTCGTTTCGGGAGTTAACTTACTCATTTTCTTTTATATGTTTTGTTACATAAGCCATGGTTGTTGTATCTTATTCATATCCAGAATGATATACAGTCCTTAAACATCATTTTTAAATCATCAAATGATAATTATACTTGAATGGATACGATGGAGAATGAATCTCATCGCGTTCGTGGAGACGGTAGTCCGTACGTACGCACGAGCGACAATATCATTCTTTTGATATTAAAATAATATATAAATGGATGGTATATCATATATACAGAATCATTAACATGTTATATTTATTATTTACATGAGTTACACATCATTATTATACCCATCCAAATAATATTATATTGAATAACAATTACACCACGACGTGGAGACGGTAAGCCGTACGTACGCACGTATGGTGACATGTTATTCAAAGGGTGGATAGAATACTGAATATGATTGTACCATATTTATAATAACATCACAGTATATGTGAGATACTGGAGTTATTATTTCAGAATGGTAAGAACAAAGGAAGAATAAGTGGAAGAAGAAATGAACTTAGAAAAGGGTGGTGAAATCATTACCTCTTCTTCGGGTTCTTCCTTTTGATTTGATCAAAAGGGCTCCTTAGGTTGGATTTCTGATCAAACTAAGGCCTCTAGGTTGTATTGAGGGATGTTGGGAGAGTATTTGGGCAGAGTTTGGCCGAACCAAAAGGCTTTGAAGGTGTGAAGAAATGAGAAGGAGGAGTGCCCTTTTATAAGAGGGGTGAGGGGCACCTTTGGAAAAGCTAGAAATATTAATTTATAATAAATTCATATTCGGTTTCTAAAGGCTCCAAAGTTGACTATTCAAAGGATGAGGTGGGGATAGGTCGAAAACAACTCATCCAATAGAATTTAGACAGGTTTGGGTACTTATATTAACCTTATCTTTAATTATTAACTCTAAGTTAATTAGTTTCACTTTTACAATGTCTCTTTGTATTTTATATATTATGGTTAATAAACTTACTATATACATCCAAGAGACCCCCAAGTGGTCCATTAATGATTAACCTATCATAATATAAGTCTCTTGGCCGAACCTTAGATTTTTAGGAATTTAATATCAATTAATAATATAATATTTGTTTTAAGAACTCTTTTATGTCAATTTTGACACTATTCAATAGTTGATTTTTGTGAAACTCCTAACAGATTGATTACTTCGAACAAAGTCAATTAAATCAATCCTAATATATCATATTATCATATAAAATTAGTTTAATTCATTAAAAGTTTCATATTATAATTATTTGGGTATTTATAAGATCAATTATTTTTATTTTTCACTATTTTAGTAATTACTGCATCATCATTGTGTCATAAATAAAATAAATTATATAATGTCTAAAAATTATAAATAAAATATCATTATGTAGGAAATCTTTTTAGATTTCTAATGAATATTTATAATCTAAAATCCAACATGTATAACCCTATGTAAAAATTTTTCTTCTAAAAGATGTAAGCTTATGCCATTTTTATTTTTATTTTAACTTTATTAATATAAAGTGTCCCTACCACATACAAGTGGCTCCAAGGGGTCCCCAAATTGACCAAAGGATGCCCATGGTCGGGTATGTGTCCACCAATAAGGTTAGGACACGTTTTAGTGTAATTTTTTATTATTATAATATTATTTTTTTAACCCTTATTTACCGGATTTACCCTTTAACCATGGTAAATAAAATATTTACCACAGTAACTATTCAAAATGTCTAAAAATAAAAGTTACCTATTTACACAATTTGAACATCCTGATTCCAAATATGGAATCCATTTTCCTAAATTCAAAACACAGAAGTGGCAGAAATTAATTTAAAATTAATTCCCGCTGTCAAAACAAAAAGCGTGTTTTTAAGAGATAATAACTATCAAAAGATTGACACTTGTTTATGTTCGGTTTAATTGTAAAATTATGTCCAATGACCAAGATTATATTAAATGGTAAAAATATATTCTAAATATACTTTAAAACCACTCAAATTCACAATTTATCACTATTAATTATTTTGATTAAAAAAGTTGTTTTTAATTAAAATTTAGTAATTTTCACTATTCATCAAAATATGAAAGTTATCCGAAATGTACCAAAATTTCACCCTAGGCTAATTTTGATATTCCGAATCCAAAAATGAAGTCCATTTTGAAATATAGAATATATATGATTTCAAAAAGTAGGTATTACTATTCACAACAGCTAGTTTAATTAGTTGTGGTGTGTGTTAGAACTCGAGGTTGCGTACAACACACGCTATCGCATTATTCGAAGGGAAACGTACCGTAGAAGCTTGGGGTGTTACAAATTACATGAAACTAAATCTATCTCAATTATTTTATTTAAATAAATTTCCCTCTCTCCATTGGTTAACTCTTCGTACGATAGGATTTGATCTAATTGATGGGTGAAACATCATCGATTGAGTTGGATCCTAGAAGATGATACCTCTTAGACCAAGGAGTGTCCTTAATCATGAGTAAGGATTAGGTGGAATTAAGAGTGATTAGGCATTCAATGATATTCTACAATTTCTAAATAAATAATTTTTTTCCAAACATGACATTGCATTCTTGTATTATCAAACTGAAATAAAACACATGAAAGAGAATAATGATTGAACCCAAAACAAAAACCCAAAACCAAGTTATTTCTTCAATAATTACATTTTTCATTCCATGTTAGTTTTATCTTTTACTTCATTTAAATTCCATTACATTTCTATATTAAATAAAAAAACAAAAATAAGTAGTTTAGGTGAATTTAATTAAGTGAGTGAACAAATGAGAAATCTCCTCAAGTGAGACAACCCTGGTCATCCTCTATGCTATATTAGTAAAATATAATTACTTTTGACCATGCCCCACAATAGACATGTGTTATCCTCAAAATCAGAGGCTCCACAACACTCACCACTATCCTCAACTATGGATAAACAAGATAAGAGGAATAAACCACAAACAAGCCTTATCATGAATAGCATAGTCTCTTACCCAGAGTTATATAAAAATGATGGGTATACTAGATCCTACATGTGAGGAAGTTGTTCATGTTCTTCCTGGTAAAAATCATACCATAACCAGCTGGTGTGTAAACTCAAATGGTTCAACATCTATCCTATTGAGTTAAGGATCGTGCCTAAGGGTTCTATAATTCTCAATGAATCAATCCAAAAATCACCACAACTTAAGCCACTAAAATTCCTAAGAAATCCATTAATGTCAATAGGGTATGAGAAAACCTTAAGACTAAAAGTATACTAAAATCAACTTGTAATGGACCTAAGGAAACATAACCAACAAGCACCACACTTAGACCTAAAATAGACATTTTTATAGACCTAAAAACACCTAAGACCATTCATGGAGTCATACTAAAACTAACAAAGAGATGTAATCAAAATTAATAATATATATGAAACATGATCTATAACCCAAAAAATAAAATCTTAGATTGAAAGTTTAATCGAATAAAGTAAATCTCCACAATAATCCAAATAACCAAGGAAAAGAAAAAATAAAAACATTATTTTAAAATACACATCAAAATCATCAACATTAATTATAGTGACCCAATCCTATTATACCTAGATATTGCATCTTTTTAGATGAATATTCAATACATTACCCAAATACATACTTGAGGACCATAATAGTTTAGTGACTTTCGAAACTTTGAGCATAATCATATTAATTCATGAAAGATCTTCAATGTACCCTCTAAAGATATTACCCTTAATTAATACTACTAATAAACCTTTATTTATAACCTAAGAAAAGTAAACTTAAGAAAGGGTGAACATAGATTCTTGGTAAGGGTAAAAAATGGAGATAGGTAAGAATAACAAGATCATAATGGTATGAGTACATGAGTAAAACATTTGAAAACAATACCCTATATATCAAATATCATAATCTTGAATGATGGAATAAAGATTGATAGTTTATAAGACATGAATCATAAGATAATCAAATAAAATGAGATAATAGAGAATAACATTGGAATAATACATGTAATTGTGGCATATAAATAAGTATATAAAATCTAATATCAACAATACCCATTAAGACATTCATAAAATGGTTTTCTTGGCCAAACCACATGTGTACCTAGTTTAGGCTTCGACTAACCACCAATGCACCATATTTTTGGGCTTGGAATAATCACCCATGGACCCTCTTTTTCACGATTTTTCTAACCACCCATGTACACACTAATATTCTAGATTAATTATTATTACCCAATGAATTAGAGGTAGATATTCTTTAGACCCATCAAATAATTAAAATCATATATATTTGTGCCACACGATCATGAAACAATTATCATATCATAACCCATGAAATGAAATTGGCTTCCTAAACATTTAATCATATCATAACATTTGGAAAATATATAGGTTTCATAATAATTTCATCATTTCATAACTCATGGATAAAGAAGTGGGTTTCATAATAATTTTATCATGGTGTAACTCGTGGAAGAGAAATGGTATTCATAAAAATATTGTCATCATAAACATAAACCATTCATAAAATGAATAATAATGACATACTTAGATCATATCAATAATAAATCATAAGTAAAATCAAAGTATTTTTTGTTATATGGAAAATTATTTTGAAAGAAAAATCACATGGAATGTTTCTTGAGGAAAATAAACTTTTTTTAAAATCACTTTTTTAGAATGGAAAATTCATAAAATATATTGGAAATCTATTTATTTGAAAATAACCTTGAAAACCATAAAGGGATATTTTGAAAATAATTTAATATATTTCTTATGGAAAATATGATTTTCTCTTTAAAAACCCTTTTTTAAACATAAGGCATTTTGAAAATCCTTTTACTTGAAAATAACCATGAAAACTTATAAAGGAAGATTTTAAATATCAGTTAAAACATTTCTTAAGGAAAATATCCTTTCCTATTTGAAAAACACTTTTTAAAACATAAAACATTTTGAAAATAATTTTATTCAAAAATCACCCTGGAAATTTATAAATTAATATTTAAATAAAATAATGGTCATTACAATGACAATTTCTTTTCGTGTCATATGCATTAAAATAGTGGTTCCTTTCATATTTTTGATAAAATCTAAACAAGAATTGTTTTTTAAATGACATGAAGATTCCTTTCAAAAAAAAATTAAAAAAATGTAGGTAAAAATTTCTTTAATAAATAATTTTAAAAATGATAAAAAACTTTTCTAAAAACTTTTTTAGATAACATGGTTTTGGAAGAAAAGGGGTTTTCAACAGAAAAGATATTTTTTATTAAAAACATTATTTTTAAACTCATGAGTAAATAAATAGATAATAATGAAAGGAAATCATTTATTATCATTACATAACTATAGGATAATAAAATTCATGAGTATCCTGATATATTGATCATAATATTTTACCATAGGAAATATAATCGTAAATGATCCTGATAAATGATTAGATTGTGACATAATATCTTTACCACTTTTGTTGCATTGAAACATAAGACATATAAAAGAATATCATTAAATGAAACATAAAATATAATTTGGATAAATAAATTCATGATATTAAATGTCAATGGGTCTTTATATACACCTCATAAAATAATATAGGTGCTTAATATAACATATGTGTCAAAGACAGAAAATTGAGATGAAAATCCCTTACCTCTTTGGTAGAATTTAAATCGCAAACCCCATAAAAGAGATATCCTAAAATGTATCTACACATCATAATAATATTCATTAAAATTATCATAAAATATATTCATGGATATTATATACACCACATGAAATAAATATGTGATGAATATGGCATGTGTCTCATATAAGTAAAAAGTGAAATGGAAATCCCTTAACGTTTTAGTAGTCTTCTGAACCATAAGTCACAATAAATAATAACATCAAAATAAAATTTAAATATCATTAAAATAGATATATTAATGATATATCTTGTAAATAGGAAAATATATGCACTAAAAAAATAAAATGAGTGGTGAACATGGCATGTGTCTCTCAAAAATAGAAGAGAGACTAGAAATCCCTTACCTTATGTCTCAACTTCCTTCATACATGTTAGAATCTCATGTAAAATAAATATAATTTTATTATAAATTTACTAAATAACAATACTTATATATATCATACCATATATGGTTTACTTATTCCATTTTACTACTTATTTATTAGCAATTCCATGTTAAATTCACATTTGGGGTAATAACCACTTTGTTTTTCATATATGTATTGATTTGTTATTTTAAATTTTATTAATTTGATAATGGGTAAATAATTTAAATAATAATAATCCTAATTTAAATATCATATATATTTAGTATAAATTTATTTAGGGTAATTCATAAAATTTAGTGATGGAAAATGAAATACACCATTCATGGAGACGATAGGATGTATATACGCATGAATACTATTTCCATTTCCATTTTAGACTGAAAGAAAGAAATGTAAATAATATATTAAAATTATATAATTATTATTTCATATATATCACATAATTTCATTAAACACTCCCTTAATACCTTCTATACATAGCATGACTGAATCACATCACTTTGTGTGGTGGTAGTTCGTCGTACACATGAGCGATGATATCATATTACCACAAAATGGTGAGTATAAAGGTATGTGTGATATAATATTTAAATAAGTATAACAAAATTATAAATATAATATATAAATAATAAATAAATCATTATTTATAGCCTTTAGAGGTGGTAATGGAAAAAATAATTGACATCAGTTCGTGAGATAGTAGTCCACCGTACACAAAAAAGATAATTTCGCGACCCATTGGATGAAGGTAGAGATAGTTTTAGTTAATAAACTTAAAATAAAAACATATAAGTATATTAATTATACTAATGTTATTATATCATCATTTTATAGTAATAATTTAATTATTTGGATAAATAAATGAAATAAAATCACTCATTTATGAATGTTAAGTCTTTTTTAGGTATCCCTCTTAGGATTGCACCAAAAACTTCCTATGATGGATTTATATCCAAAATAAGGCTTACATAATGAGAGGATGGAATTTTTATGTGATTTTTTTAGGTATTTTTTGATCCAAAATGTTTTTAATGTGAAAAGAGGAGAAGATAAGGGTAACCTTTTATAAGTAATGTGGGTGTCAGAATTTTAATTTTATGAAAGAAAGAATTAAACCCAGGTTTTTTCATGTCAAAAGTATCTAATAATGTAAAATTCTAGATAATGGAATATATATTTTATAAATATTGACATAAAATTTGTTTTTTACAATTTTTCTGTCACTTGTTTTCCTTGTCATTTTAGTTTAACCCCTCGTAAACCCATTTTTCCTTAACCGTTGAAAATAATTTTTACTGTTATTACTATTCATTTTGGTAAAAATGAAGTTGAAAATATTTTATAATATAAATTATTATAATTAAAAATATGTAACATAGTTTTAAAATTTCCATTCACATAATTGGAAAATTTTAATTTAAAATTAATCGTATAAAAGAGATAAGAAAGTGTGTTTTTGAAAAGAAAATGTTCAAAGGTTTACAATGTTTTTATATCAAAATTCAATATTAAATTGATTAAAATGAACTAAAATGGATTAATTGATGCATAATTTAACAAATTTTACTTTAAAACAAATTTAAAATATAATTTAACTTTATAAATAATTTAAATAAATAGACATTTTTCAATTAAAATTCAGTATTTTTCACTATTCATCAAAAAATGAAACTTCTCAGAAAAAATCCAAAAAAATTTACAATAATTTAATTTTTATCTTAAAATTTAAAAATTAAAGTTTATTTTTTCAAATTTATTTTCTAATATTTTTAAAAATTAATGTTAAAATAAGTTCTCTAAAGGAGACAAAATGGTTTTTAGAATATAAACTTGTATGCATAAAATTGAATTAATTCTTATCTCTTTTCTATAAAATACATAATATGAATATTAAATATTTTATTGAATATATAATACATAAATTAAATTAATATCACTAACCAAAACTATTTTTATTAATTTATTTAGGTAAAATGTGTTTTTTCAAGGATTATTTTTTCAGAAAAATACTTCTTTAAATTTTAAATAGTTTTTATTTTAATTATTAATTAATTGGCCACTAAATAATTAATTATATATAAATGTGTAAACTATATATATTCATAAATTATTTAATCGTGTTCATAATCTTAATTCTAATGTCTAGGTGATAACTATCATATTAAATAATAATATTTAAATAGTATGTCACGTTTTATTTAAACTCAATTTTGTGTGTAACGAAAGATAAACTTGGTATTGTGTGTAACACATGGAAGAATTAGTGTTGAATGTAACACAATATAAACTCAATGTTATGTTTAATTAAATAAAAACTCGATTTTGTATGTAACACAAGCTAAATTCAGTGTTGTGTGTAACGAAAAATATCAAAATGATTAAATTCATTTGAAAAAAAATCATAAAATCATAGGGTTTTATATTAATTTTAAGATATAAAAATATATCTTTAATTCCAATTTAAAATTCTTAATACCCTTTATTAAAATCATTTACTCACTTCTAAAAATCCAAAAAAAAATTATTTCATTTTTGGAAAACCTCTTCCCGAATTTCAAGTTTCACTTTTAAAACATTTTCCTCCATAAATTATCATTGAACCATTTTTAAAATATCACATTTCAATTTAAAATCGAGATCTTCATTTTCTATAAAAATGTAATAAGTTCACTTAAATAAACCCATTAACCCTTTTCAAATATAAATTCCCCACTTTTCTTTTTATAACTAGATTCTCATCATAAAATATCCCCTAATAAATTTTTAAAGACAATCCCTTTTAATTTGAAACAAAAAAAACATGTTTTAAATAAAATGAAAAGACCTGTTCAATATCAAATAACACTAAAAATTCTTCTATAGGGACTAATATCCATTAATTCCATGGAAAATTGGTTTAGCAGACCACGTACCAGTCATCTGACCACCACTAGAATCCATGTTGAACCATTTACTCAGTCTCCTCATGGTTTTATAGGTATTTAAAGCTCATCACATGGCACTGGTTATGTGAATATTATAATCCACAAAAACACATGAATCCATCATACAACCCAAAAGAAAATAAAACAAATAAATAAACGAATCCAAAAAATCAAGAAACAAATATCATTTTCCTATTAAAACTTGTCGTTCATGACATGTAATAGCTAGCATAACACTTCCCATCCCTACCTCTTATGTTCTTATAGTCCATCTCTAATATTCCATTACAACCTAAATAATAAAGAGTGTTCTAAATCCTAGGCCCTCTTAAGAACATAGGATCTGATACCATTTTTCATGAACCATCCTAGTATGTTCTTCCCTCAGACACCTGATCTATACTATAAAAATACATTAGGCTCATCCCATATTAGCTTGACATGGTGACAAGCACCAAATAAATCAAATAAGATCTCATGTTATTGATTCTTCTCATAATTTAATTTAAACAGGCATCCGAAAAACTCATAATTTTTTTTCATGACCCATCTATATATCTCACATACATACCAAATAACATATCCATATCAAGAAAGTAAAATATTACAAATATAAAGTAATGAATTTCCCAAAAATATCCTCTAACCCCGTCACACAAAATATCATTTATCTTCAATACCCATAAATCAATAGATATAATTCACCAATGATTAAAGGAAATGAAAATAGATAATTAGTGTCTAACTTGGATTATGCTTCTTAAAGTTGAAATAAAACTAACATACACAAAAAACATATCCCATGTGACCTATGGTCGCACTCCTATAACAAAACTAACCCACTCTTGGAGTGACTACGAATTAAATCAAAACATAGAAAACCAATATGGTCTACACACACAAATTGGTGTAAGTAAGGTGTGATCATAAAATCCCAATAAGTAATATCCATTATGTCCATGAATTTCCTTTCCAAAAGAAAACCACACACACTGGTTTGAAAATACAAATAAAAAGTATTTTATTCCATTTAATAAGAAAAAAAATATCACATTTTTAACCTTTATAAAATTCCTTTTATTTTTATTTTAAATAAATATAATAATGTAGAAAACATTTAATCTTATTACTCCAATATTATTGAAAAAATATAGTTCAAAACAACTTTACAAACCCTTTTTGGAAAATTATATTTTTAAATATTTATATAATAAATTTAAATAAGAAAACAAAACCCTATAACAATATTAACAACATGGAACATCATAATTAAACAATAATAATTGAAAAAAGTAATCATAACTAATGTATAAGTGAAGTATAGTAAAAATAGAAAATGTAATCATTGTAAAAGGAAATAAGAATTCATACTGAGAGAAAAACATAAAATCAATACTTTAAGGGAAGAATTATATGTAAAACCTAGGTCATCTTAGGTTATAGTCACCCTAGATACTTATAGTAGCTCATGATCTAATCATTAAATAGTCCAATGTGTTCATTTAATTCTAAATATAACATTTATTATCCTATTGGTAGGGTGATGGTTTTCCATGACACCACATACAATCAAAAACTAGGGAGTACATTCCTTAGCCTAATGGTGTGATGGCAGCACTCCATGCCATCATGGCATTTATCAAATTCTATGTGATTTGTTAGTGTGGTGTAATATACAGTTATACTAAAAATGGTCTTCCCGTATCATATACCTCACTTAACATGAGAATACACCATTTATAACATATTACATTTCATTTAAAAGGCCTTCCATTACTGAATCCAAACCATTTATATTAAAAATATGCATTTAAAACCATTTCATTTTTATATCCAATAGAAAATACTTTAAACCATCATGAGATATAAAATCAACCATCAAATTTATCATCAAAAACGTACTAATAAAAAATCCATGGGGATTTAAGAAAGGTTTTCGACCATTTAAACATTAATTTACTTAATGCACCAATCGGGACATCAAATCACACTCTAGATAGCACACGTATTTGAAATATTATTTAAAATCCAAATTCAAACATCATGTTTGTGATTGAAAACTTATTTTTAAACATTATACATATATATAAATACATATATATATATATATAACACATATCAATGCACCTATTCACATATTATCATGATAATAATTGCATATTTCTATATATATACCCATACATATGTGGATAAACCCTAAACATGACAAGAGGAATATATAACAAAAAACTTAAATAAATAACATAAGGATGAAATAAATAGACTTAATAAAATTATTAAGTAAGAAAACCACAATTTTAGTACTCTATTTAACTCAATAGTCACCTAATAAAATTTCATAAACAACCAAAAATACATTTAAAATACCCAATTTCTATAAGAAACTCACCATGGAAGATTTTTTAGGAAAAAATCCATTCTTTGAGTTTATAGATTAAACAAGCCCAAATCAATAAGAACCCAATGGGAAATAAAATATAATTCCATAAAACCCTTGATCAAGATACATTTTAAAATTCAATTTAACTTAAATGGAATTTATAATTTCAAAGGAAACTAATTTGAAAAACCTTTGAACATATGAAATATATGGGAAAAGAAAAATACCAGAAATACCTAGCAAGAACATGTATAGAAAAAAAAACCCATCAAAAATGAGGAAAGAAAGACCTGTAAAGCTACATAACCTAAACACTAAATCTATGAAATTTAAGAAGAAAACCCCATATAGGGTTTGGTATACATTATTCCATAGTGAGGGAAAGCAGAGAAAATTAGAGGAGAAATAAGGAGGGGATAAATAAAAATAATAAAAACTAAATAGGACCAAATCACTTGGAATTGAAAGAAGAATCACTAGAATAAAGGGAGTGATAAAGGTCCATGAACTCTTGGGGTTCCCTTGGTTGTGAATATTGTGTGATCAAGTGTGACGGGGGAGTAGAACCCAATTTTTTGTTAAATCACTTTTAGGTAAAAACCATATTTTTAAAAACAATGTTGTGTAAAATGCATGTTTTGGGTTCATGATTTACTAAACAAAAAAACCAAATAGACATCCCTAAGAATACACAAAATTGGGATACATGGTCTAATAAACCATGTGTCTACTGTAAAAAAATGTTTATGAAATTTTTAGAACTAATTTCCACTACTTCCACATATTTAGAAAAAAACTATACGCTAACCTTGTCACAAATAGGATTTTAAAAAAAATTAAGATTTCCCCAAATACAAATGACCAAAAGATAAAATATAAATAAATAAAATAAGTGAAAGATAAATGGTTGGGGTGTAATAATTATCACAAAAAATGATTTCTCTATGGAGTATCTAGGGGAACCCTTATCCATTATGGGGAATAAAATTTAGCATTTTGTTGGTATGGTGGAAAAAATCATTAGGGAATATAAAGAATTTTACAAATTGATTCTTATTCTTTTTTGGTTGGATAAATCTCACCAACAATATCATATCTTCTATTATAATTCACATACTCCTAGTCATCAGAGTTCACTAAGTGGTTTTATACAGGATATGAAATATTCTTACCATCTACTTATAGTATTTAAAGTCATAAGTGAGATTATATAGTCTAATCTAGAAGTAATTATCAAGATGGAAAGATGAAGGAATCATAAAAAATGAGAGTTCATAAATATTTTATACTTGTATTTCATGGAAAACTAGAATGGGATAACATTTTAGGTTTGTCTTTATTGTATTTTTATAGTAGGAATAATTACTATATTATGATTCATGTTATTTTCATCTTGTACCTAGATACATTGAAACTCTAGAAAAAATATCAAGTCCACTTCTACACATTTCAAAATTATTGATAAAGTTTTATTGAGATGGGTGACACTCTATTTTTAAGGAAAACAAGGCATGCCTAACTATTTTCTTTGATGGTCATCCTACACCATATATGAGATTTAAAAAAATCACCCTAATTTCACTAATGAGATTGAATATGCTCATCCAAAGGAAATTCTCAATATTATTAAACATTTATGAAGTTCCTATGAATATATTTCCCACTAAAAAGGGGGTGGGTGAATCAATTTGGTTATTTTATGATTTATTTTTCTTCTAAAAATAACATTTCTAACTTGTAAGTGTTTTAAACCTCTCAAATATTTATCACACCCTCACCCATATACAGTATTAATATTTGTAAATGAAAGGAACACAGGGTTTTATAAGGATAAATATTAGTGTGGGTACTTACTACTTGTTTTGTTTGGTTATTATCCTAATCCATATATATTCACTATATAAATCAAATGAATTCAAAAAAAGTATATCACCTTAAAGGCCTAATTTATCTCTCAAAAAGAAATTATACTCATTCCTGGCAATTTTAATTTTTTCTCTAACCAATGTGAGAAATAAAACTTTTTCCTCGGGTTTCTTATCAATAAATATGATCTTCCTTTATGTACAAAAAATTAGCTACAAATTCATTCATCTATCAGTATTATCCACTTAATGACATTATTCTTAAACCAACTATATTTTTGGAATATATAGGTTAGGATCTCTATAATTTATACTATAAATATAATCATATCTTTTTTATGAATAAACATTCAATTAATATAACTAACCTTCATTTAAAAAAACAATATTTATGTTTTTTATCTTCTTTATCTCATTAATCAAATTTCAATGGCTCATATGATCTTAGTCTCTAAAAACCCCAATATATCCTAAAATTATCAATTTTTAGGATCAAGTAAATATTACTATAATCACAATTCCAACATTTTGAATTTTTAATCTTTGATGTATATCTCAACATAATCACAATGATTTTGACTTCACCAAAAATATTGTGTGAAATTATTCAATGCATAGGTGACTTTCATTTCTTCATCTTTTTATTACATTGAATCGAAACCCACATCACTCAAATCGATGGTTCTAACCTTATCTTATATCATATGGACCATTAATCCATTTAAATATTAAAATATAATCTAACATAACTTCTAGGATTTAGATGATAAATATTTTATTACTCCAACATATGTTTGAACCCTGGCCAGCAATATCTACGCTTCTGCACAATCCATCCTAACAAACTTTGATCAACACGTACTTAGATCTTGTTAGAGGTATTCATATTTTGATAACCATAAAAAATGATCATATTTTTCATTGATTGACAAAAAATTAGTTTTATTAATTTTGAACTTCTTATCTACTAGCCTTTGTGAATTGTGTTTTTTATTATGAAACACCAATAAAGTTCATATTCTAAACATCATTCACATCTATAATAATAACTTATGATAACTCATATACTCATCTAAAACTTACAATCAAATGATCTTCATTACATTATATAGATTCATTATCTCCCTAAAAAAATTATTCACAATAAATATAAATCATCATTCAAATATTATTCAGATTATCCACCCCGATTATTCCACCTTTATCAAACCCTATTCCATTTTTTCAATTCAACTCATCTATAGTCATATTTGATCTCATAAATCACCATTATTTTTGGTTATATGAAATATAAATGTACAATTTTCATATTCAATTTTAAAACCCTTCAAATAGTTTGGTTATTGTAGTTCTCGTAGCTTCATCATCTTTAGATAACATTAAAAATAAACATCTACATATCATCTTCTATTAGTATAACTTCCATATTATTTAACTCCCTAGATTTTTTTAACTGATATCTCTTACACAACATTGATACCTATCTCATAGGAGTAAGTTACTCATTTGAACTATTGTGGCACATTTTTACTTATCCAATTTTTTATCAAGAACACATTTAATTATAATAAATAACCCTTAGGGTTGTGTAAATGAATTTTTCATAATTATTTTTTGACCCTTATGACATTAACCTTTTTTAGAAATTCATTCACATGTTTCTCTTGGTTGATATAGTCCATATGTAAACAAATATATTATGTATCATGTGAGATTATTTCCATTTGTAATTATAACATACACAAATTTTCTCTTCTAATTTAAAGTTACTTAAATTATATTGATTAACACAAAAAATCCATTATATGATAAATTTTGGATATCTCTAATGGTCTTCATGAATCACTTCCTTATTCATTTGAAATATTCCAGATTCTGGTCCCACTATTTGGTCAACTAATATTACTTATTATGTTCTTTTGGATTCATGCCACTAAAAAATATAGCTTCAATTCCACATTCATCTCTAAATCATTATTATAATTTTGATTTAAAAAATACAATTTCTTTAACAATTCCAAATTATGGTCTCTTTAATCTACCCCTTTTAATTTATTATCAAAACTAACTACTATCAATTTGAAAAAGAAAATAGCTTTTTAATTAAACCAAAACCTTTCTCAAAGAGAAGTGTCTTGAAACCACGCTGTTAGATAATGAAATGTTTTTTATAGAATTGCATCACTAATATTCAAGCTATTTTTCCATTAAATTGACTTTTATTCCCCACAAAAAGTTTTTGGAAAGTAAAATTATGAATCATCCTCTTCCCATTTTTATAATAATAACCACTTAATATTTGTAATGGATGATGTGTTAAGTTATGCATTCTTCACACTCATTAATAGTAGAATAAAAATAAATGAGTGGTGGTTTCCCATAAGTTCCTTATGTGATGGTAGAAATATGAACATGAAATTTTATCCTTAATTCTTAAACGCTTCCCTTAGCATAGCTTTAGTAAAAACATTAAGAATTTGATCCTTATTCAACATATATTCCAAATTCACATATACACTAAAAACCTTCTTAATTATAAAATGATATTTAATATTAATGTGTTTTTATATATTTTTTATATATTTTTTAGAAAGATCATTTTCCCTCTAACGATCACAATTTATTTTTAGTGGTTTTTCAATATTAACCTTCAAAAATTCAAGTTAAAATTTAATCCATGTCATCTATGTATATGCATGTGTGGCCATAAAAAACACTGCTTCCATTGTACATAGGGTCGTTAAACTAGGATTATTACAATCAGATACCATACAATATTAAACCAAAGATAAATTTCAATCAAATGCTGTATTCATATCATTTTATTCTCCAGCCTAATTAACATACATGAAATTTAGTAGTTTCAGTTTTCCACTACTATTATACAATAAACCATAATTTTATCTTCCTTTTAAATATCTCAAAATTCATTTATAATTGATAATGCATGATTATTTTAGATTAAATTAATATCTAGTGAAAAAAATTACTACATACAGAATATCCTTTATTGATCTCATAAGATAAAGAAACCATTTGATCATCTTTTATAAGTCCTTTTGATTTAAACTTCTTCATGCTCCATCTTTTCTTAGTTTTTTCCCAACAGTAATGGGTGTGGTATCTTCCTTTAAATATACCATTTTAATTTTCATCAATAATTTTTTGGTACACTTATCATGTGATATAAAAATGAATCCTCTTTTTTAACATATATTCCCAAAAGTAAATTCATCACTTTGAACATTGACATCTCAAAGTTATTTCTCATCTATTCAGTAATTTTTTCACATGATTTTTTCCTTCCACTATAAAAAATTATGTTATAAACATATTCAATGAAAACTAAGGTTCATTAACTCATCAATTTTATAATTAAACTTCTATCAACTTTTCCACAATATAATTTTATCTAATTTAGGACAATGTCTTGTATAGAGTATCATTAATAAGTATACTACACCAACCCAAGTAATGATTTCATTGGTTTTATACCATTGTTCTATTATTATCAATTTCAAAACCTCTAGGTTTATCAATATAAACTTCTTATCCAGAATGATAATTTTATATACATAGATAAAAAATATTATTTCATTAATTATCTAAATATAGAAACATTATGATGGTTTTATGTCTCATAGAAGGAGTGAAAGATTATTCAAAATCAACAACTTCAACCTATGAATACCCATTATATAACAACCTCGATTTATTTCTTGGGGTTAAATGTTTTTCATTGAATTTATTTCAAACAACCACTTAGTTCCTATAATATTTTCCCCTTATGTGCTAGGAATAATATCTTATGTGTAATTATTCTCAATCTAATCGAACTATACAATCATTTCATTTATCCACTAGTAATGCTCAACTGAATTCAGAATGGATTGAGGATCCACCTCATCGATAAATTCAATATGATTTTTAAGGTTCAACTTCCATCCAGTATATTCAATGGATGCCTAACGCCTGATGATATTATCTGGTTCAATATGTTTTTGTAACTTCCAAAACATTATCCTTTTTCTTTTAGTATTACTGTACTCATCACCAGACCAATTAAAAATAGCCTGAGTAGTATAAAAGTTCCTAGATATCTTCATTTTTATTAGATCTTATAAAATTTTACACATTATCATCCATTAATACATATACATCTTCTTTATCATATTTTATTAATGGAGATTTATTTTTAATAGATTTTACACAAATGGAATTAATCATTTTATATAGTTGTTTATTCAAACACCAAGATATTCTTTCACTGGTTAAATATCCCATTAATAAACCCTCCTCTTTCTCTAAATCAAAATACTTGATCTTCAACATGTATAGGATCCTAGAAACATTAATTTATTTCTATAAAGTTTTATTCTTATAAAACATCTCATAGAGGGTTAATTTTTATTAAAGCATCAACAAGTATATTCTCTAAACATTAATTGTTGTAAAAATAACTTCCCTTTAGAAGACATTTTATTTTCCATATTCTATGATAATATTTCCTCCCATATAAACTATAATTATATTTTTTATTTCCATGAATAAATTCTTATAAAGAGTTTAAGAAGTATTTTACTAGTGTTCTAATTCAATATATCTATAAGTAGGAATCATTGGAATTGCTACTAAACTTATTTTCATTTTTTTCTTAAATTTAAATATATACTTCCAAATCCTTCTCAATATTCCATTTGAATATTTTGAATATCTCTATATCTTTTAATTTATGTTTCATAAACATTACAGTTTCCATCTTTATAAAATAAATAATAAAATAGATAAAGTAAATATCTCCTTTATAGATTGATGTCTTATCAATCAAAATAAATCATAATATACAATCCCAAGAGGTTTGGTGGACTAAATCTTTACTCCTTTATGACTTAAAATAAATATAACTCCCTTATATAAAGTCTCCCAAATATCATCATCATTCCTCCTATATTGTGGTACATCTATGATGCCTCTGACCTATGTTCCTAGATCTAGCACTATAAACATCATATATTGTTTTCAGTAAAACATTTGATATTTTAAAATAATTTAAATTATTTAATTGCCAAATATCTTTAAGTACTATAGATTTTGAGGCTTTTAAAAATTAATAAACATAATGACACACTCAAAATGAATTTTTTCAGAAAAAAACTACTTATATGAAAATTATAGATCTTATCTTACTAAAACAAATAAACATGTACTAAATTTAAATCAATTATACTCATCAATATCCCTATAAAAATCATTTAAATATATGGGGTGAGAAAAAAGACTCTATTACGGGTTTAAAAAATCTAGATATATTCTTTTTAAATACATAGAGACTTTTTGAAAACACATTTAATAAAAAAATAGTTTAATTTTGATAAAATATTTGATAAAACAATAAAATAAGTTTCTAATTAAATTCCATAAAAAAAATTTCACAAATTGAAATTTTTTGAAATAATTAAAACACTTTATTTTAAAAATAACTTTTATATTTATCAACCTAATAAATTATTTTGCAAATAAGTTTTTTTCTTCTTTTGAAATATTCTAAAATATTTTCATATAAATGATTCCAATGTATTTTTAACTAGAAAATAGTTATAAAAAAAACCATGTTGTGACTTGGAACATTGAAGGCTATATAGGTCATACCCATCACATAGTGAAAAAATTCCCTTGAGGACAGGTTTTAATACTTATTCATTAAAAATTTAAAAATTCTGAGAGATAATTTTATCAAAAACATTTAGAGCTTACCTTTTTTTATTATTGGAGTTTTCCTTTAAAACCATATTTTTTAAAATAATAACTACATAAAAAATAGATATATGAATACTTATATATTTGTGTGTGTTTGTCGATTTTATTAGAAACTATAATAGATTTTTAGACTGAGAAATTATTTTTCAAAAAATATAAGGAGCACGAATAAATATAAAATAATTCATGGTCATACAGTATTCAAAAATCAATAGCATCTCTAAAAGAAATATCTTTATAAGGATAAAACTTTTTCAATGGTAAAAATGATTTATATAAATAATGAGGATGATATTTCCAAAATAAATCATTTTATGCATGGAATGATAATTTTATAACTATTAAAACACTAAATTTTAAATTTAGTCGAGAGAAATTTATTTTAAAATATTAAAATAGAAAAGCATAGAACAAATTTTGTTAATCATAAAATAATTACATTAAGTTTCATAAAACACTTTTTAACCAAAATAGATTTAAAAAAATCCCATAAGAGTGTTTTTCAATTTTTTAAAACAATTAATAATAACATTTTTAATATGAAATGATAACTTTGAAAGAGTCTTCCCATTAGGAAGAGGGTTTGAAATAAAATTCAAACATAAACTTTTAAAAATATTTTTCTCCCTTACAAGGATGGTTTTAGGAAATTCAAGATATAAATTAAAATTAATTTATTCCTATATAAAACAAATTTGAAACAAAATTTTTGAATGATGTTAAATACCATAAAAAATAGTGGTTTGCAAAATTTTAAAATATATTTTTTCATTAAATAACTTCAATACAACCTTTGAATTGAAAAAATTTTATATATAAAATAATTTCAAAATATGGGATCCCCTTAGCTGAACTGCATCAGAAACATATTACAGTTTTTATTCATCAAGGAAAATCCCTAAGACTCGATATTTTCACTCAATTTACCTCCCCACAACTAAAAATATGGGTAAATGTTTTTTTATTTTCTAAAAACTCAGGGTAAAGGCCTATAATTTATAAAATCAACCTAATTAATATAGCTTATAACTTTATTTATATTTAGTTGTAGTTAATCTTACACAATATGTGGTTTCCATGGTTCTTTTTTAGGTCTATCAATAATTGGATAAACTTTTAATATGTGTGGTTATAGTTTATTCCTTCCTACCCATGTCACTATTTGTTTTTTTCCAGACTTGGTCATGTGTGTCATTCTCCTTATAGAAAAATTTTGATTTCATGCAATCAAAATAAGCAATCCCACTACCATGATATATATATATAACCTACAAAAATTTATTATAATCACATGAGGAGGAAAAAGATAATGACATTATGAAAAACCAAACTACCCAAAAGAAATTCATCATATCAACCAGTCCCATGAAACTGACCACCATCATGCCAACCACCTTTGACCAAACATCCACTCAAATATAAATTATGACATGTATCCCCAAAACCTCCAACTTCACCCCAATCATGCTCAAATTTACCACCTTCCCTAAATAACCTACCACTCTAATCTCATCTATTTCTAGCAAACTCTACCAAGATCAACTGTTATTACACCTTCTAGAGTTGTCTTCCTAGTTGATTCCACTAGTGAGGTGGAATATGGACCTACTGAAGTCTCAACCATGACTGGGTATGGTGGCAAGGAAGATGATGGTGGGGGGAGGAGTAGGATGGGTTTCTTGGATATTGTTTTCTTCTTTTTTATATTTCAATATATTTCACGTAAATATATATATATATTAAAAATTTTGTATTGATTACTCATAATACATATATAAATGTTTATATACTTAATCAAAAATCTATCAATTAAAATTATAATATAATTCATAATTTTTTCTATAAACTTAATCTTAAATTTTATGATCGATTACACACACATACACATATATATAATCACTCTTATTACTCATTAACTATTTAGTAATAACACTTATTCTTTATCAACATATTTTCAAAGTTATATATATATATATATATTTACATTCACTTTATTAAAATATATTCTATGATTTTATAACCATTAAAATTATAATTATTTTTATTTTAGTTTAATAGGCTTTAAACTATAATTATTATGTTAATACTGAAATTTAGTTTTAAATTTATTCCTTATTATAATTTACTTATAACATTTTATATACCATGGTATATGATATTGTACTATTAAATTCTATAATTCATTTTCGACATATTATGATAAATAATATATTTTCATCATTAATTAAATATTTTTACTTCAAGTAAATATTTTATTCATATTTATTAATAAATTCTATCTAACCATAAAATATATCTATTTATTATTTCTGTATATAAATTAATTCCATTTAATATGTTTATATGTGACCCATAAATTCATAAACAATTAACTACCTAGTGTATTATTTATTAAATTCTAATATTATCAAAATATAAATTTATAATACCAAAATATAGTTTTAAGATTATTATTTATATTTTTTATTTAATTAAAAAAATAAAAAAAATGAATATTTATTAAAAACCTAGGTCATTACATTCCCTTATTAAATAAATTATTCCATAAAAAATTTTAGTTATCAAATATTAGTTTAAATTTTTAATTAGTTAGAGTAAAAATATATATGTTTTTCTAGTTTTAATGTAACTTCATGTGTTTTGGACAGGTTGAAATTTATAAAAGAATTTTGATTTTTCACTTGGTGGATGATCCAAATTGAAATTTGAGCTTCAAAATAGAATTTTGGAGGTTGTAACACTGAAAAGTTTTTTTTTTGTTGAGGATTAAGGTCTAAGAGGCTTCTCATGATTTTAGATGGGTCTCAAGAGTATCAGGCTCTAGAAGTTTAGTTTTTGGAAAGGTAAAGGGAGTCTCATGATTAACACATGTTTAGTGCTAACCATGCACCCAAACAATGTAGCCCTATAAGGGTGACACACATTTTTTCAAACATTAAAAGAGAGATCGTGTGGACATGAAAATGGTATAACAATAAATTTTATAGATTAACCATATAGTTTTCTTAACTATGTGCCAAACCGTGTGGCGTGTGTGGGTTGGACAATGTCTTGTGCATGTCTTGAACACAGGTTGTCTAATAGTGTGCTTAGCCTATGTGGGTCGTGGCTCCTCGACAGAGTGAGAATTATGGTTCGTGCATGGTTATCCAAACCATGTGGCCTAAACATGAACCTATTAAAATGGTTAAATTATTATTCCCCTCTATTCTTAAGAGGGTTTTCACCCCTTTACACACTCATTTTCACCCAGGAGGTCCCTCACATGTGCCTCCTCCTTTACCTCTCCCTTCGAGAGATTCTACTCTGTTATTAGTCTAATTTGGCCACCTTTGAATATTTTGTAACCTTAGAGTTATGTTTAACACACCTCTAGCCTCTTTTCTCAGTTTTCTTGGTCATAGTGGATGCTATTTCTATATGAGCTCATATACCCTATTTGTAGGGTGTTTAGAAATTCTTCCATTTTTTCTCATTCTGGATCGAATAAAGGCACAACAATGGATGAGTGAGTCTTATTAATCATGTTGTAGGTGGTCTATTGATTTACCATAAATTCTAGAATGTTTATAAATTATGCCATTTTGTTGTGTGCCGGACTCTCCATGTATCACCCTTTTTACATGAGATTGATTAAGTAATTTGTTAATGAATAAATTTAGAAATTCCTCATGCACCTTAATAACCCATTATAGGATGTCTACCTTGAATCAAGGAACCCTTTTTTCATGTGGTTCTTATATTCCATGATCCCAAAAACTTTGATTTGGAAATAAAATTACCCTTTGAGGAATGTTAACTTTTATTTCTTCAAATAAAGTGGTTAAAAGTAATTAAATGAACTATAATTGGTGTGGATGACCCACTTAGATTATGATAATTATTTATATTAAGCTAGAGGAATCACTCATAAAATAAATTCCCAATTAAAATTGAGTGGGATGTTTGAGGAAAGTATTAAACCTTATCCATGACCAATTTTTTAATGTAATGATTGACTCATCACACTTGACAAACCTTTTATAATGAATTGTATCATGGAATGTATGATTTCATGGAAATCATAATTATAAGTAATTAATTTACAATTTGAATAATCATGATGAATTATATTTAAATAGAATTATTTACTTATCATGAATTATTTTTCATTATTAAATATAAACTTCCAACACATGAATTATTATAACTTGATAAAACCTTGGATTCCCAAGTAGGAATACCTGGGATGGGCTCATAGGTATGATGGGATATGTTATGCCTTAAGTGATACAAGGATACCCTTTATAGAAACCCATGTTTAAGGGCTCATAGAGAGTATAATTACATTATACATGAATATTATTTATAGGCTGCAGTTGGGTTTTTAGAAATGATTTTTTACACCCCCTTGGTTTGGGATGTTGGACATGGAATTTCACATTCATGTGAGTGGTTGTACATGAAATTTTACACCTTATGATGGGGAAGTTGGACATGACATTTCACATCAATTTTTGGGATGGTTGGGCATGGATCTACGTGTTCCCTGTTCAGATTCATGGTTGTGTGCCCTCATTTATACGATAAGATCCTTATTATTATTATTATTATTATTATTATTATTATATGTATAGACCTTGGTCTTATGCCTCAGGTCCTCACTGGCGCATGTATATCTATATATATATATAATTAAAAATATGAATAAATATACATGATAGAATGTTCATAGACATTCCAGCTTACGGTGAATTGAGTATGGTCGGTCAGGTGTCCTTAAGAAACTTGAGCCCAAATTGATTAATTTTATTTATTCACTACTTATTTATTATACTTTTACACCTGTTTATTTTATATAAATTTATTGTATTTCATTATAACCCATTGGTGATGGACTACTGAGTTTATATCATGCCCTATTTAGGCCTCCATTTAGTACCTAGATAGATATTCTGATTGCAGTTTTGGATATGGATTGTGTTATGTGTTGTTTTTCATTATAGACTAGGATTAGACATGCATTCTTGGAAGTAGATGTTGATAATATACCCATTATTCCTTCTAGAGTTGGAGTATTTTCTTTATTTTTTCTTTACATCCTCGTCATATTTATGTATTACCTACTATATGTCTACTGCTTGTACATTGTATCATGTTCATGGATGGTAATTCAATCATTTCTTTTTTATGGTCAGTTATTATCTTTATATTGATAATCCTTATACTGATTTTCTTACACTATATTTTCTTTATACCACTGTGCTAAATGGATAATGAGTTTATAGTATCCTCACCATACCACTTTTTAACCCTCTCTTCTATTCATTAGACTCTAGTTTATGGGGAGGCACCCTTGAGGCCATGTGGAAAACCAACTCGATCACCGTTTTAGTATCTCCCTATTCAGGATGTTACAAAGTAGTATCAGATATTATTTTCCATTATTTTAATATTTTTGGATGGTAGACAAGATATATAGAATATGTTAGTACTTGGTAAATAGCTTGTGTCTGGGTTTGGTCGACCCATGTATGGGTGAAAGATAAAGTTTCCATGGATGGAATTATTATTCATTTTGTTGTTATTGTAGTTGATTACTATTACACATTCAGTGATTTATGTACTTTTCATATGCATACTGATTTATTGGATTTATCATATTTTACACTTCACCCAGTATGGTAAGTAATTATTATTCATGCGTCACTATAATCACTTGAAGATTTAAAAGTCATACATTATTCCATTCCATGTTTATTTTAGTTCTTTCATTTCTTGTTGCATCTAATATGTGCCTAGAATGTTATACTTAAATTGTGATAAATTTTCTTGTAGGGATAAAATGAGAAAATAAACTGTTAATTAGGGTGTCTACATTAACCTAAATGATATTTTCTTATATATATTGTTGGTGTCACATTAACTAACTAATTATCATATGTTTAATCCATGCAACTATAGTTACTAATGTTGAATCATTAGTTTATTTCAATCATATGGATTCCAATTTTAACTTATAAAGCAAGTACTTCTATAAATTAGTAATTGTGATACATCCAATCAAATCATAATATATGACATGTTATATTCTACTAACCGGATATAAAGGTCTGGTTGTAGTTACATGATGTTCCAATTGTAACTTATAAAGTCTTACACCATTACAGTTTGGGAATAGTTACTCATCTGACTAGAAAATTGTATAAATATAAAATTTTCTAAATTTTGATTCATAAATTTTGTGATTGCTTGTGTTTTATACTTGAATCAACCTAAGAAGGTCATTCATGGTATGATATACTTATGTGATAAACCCGCCAAGGGTGTAATTAATATTTAATAAAACTAATGTTATTAGTATGCATTTAAATGGACCCAGCATGGTATTATGTGACCCTTGTATACCACCTTTATCTTTATATGTCTTGGTATATTAACCCATGTGGGGGGGATAGTGATAAATATGGGATATTTATTTAAAGTTTCAGCATCCAATTATATGATGTTGTGTATAAATTTATGGTGGAACCTTATTGAAATGATACTCCTTAAATAACTAAATACTTTGTCGCCTATTTCTTTTTATCTTAGGACAAGGAAGAATTTGTTAATTAAAATTCCAGTTAAAATCTAAAGGGTATGTTCCTCTATATCTTAAAAATTGAAATTATCTTTAACTAATCTAATTATAATGAATTATGTATGATTAAAATGGTTAAAAAATAAATTTTAAGATAATTTTCCTATTAAGTTGAATGGAATTATCTAAATAAAGTTCTTAGTATAGTTTTTTTATAACTGGTACTTGATATACCTTATACACAAGTTTCTTTAATTGTTGCGATAAATGACCATTGATTAAATTCCCTAAACCTGAAACCTTAATTTTGTGTTCTTAGTTTTAACCCTTGAGTAAGGGTAGTTTAAAATTTGTTACCTTATATGAGAATGGGGTTGATGGTCATAGGTTTTAGTTGACCTCTTCCTTTTTCAATAATCTTAGAGGTTGATCTAGAAATCCTAGTGACATTTTTTACATGGCCTATTTGTTATATTGTCACTTTATATTTCATTAATGGGATACCCTATGTAGGTATATTCCTTATAAATAAAAGAAATTCTAAATGTTTATTAGATTTTTTAGACACAAGTTGTCGTTTGGGTGATAGTTGTCTTGATTTGGACTCTTAGTGATGAAACAACACCCCCAGGTAAATGGGATGTTATTTGATAAGCTAGTACTTGTGAAGGAAATTATCATCATGTTATTCTTAGGTTTAATTGGTTATACTTGACTCGGGCATGGTCGGTCTCTATGAAGACAATGTGATTCTTTATCTTATTTGATGGATGACTTGGTGAGTCATCAACCTGTTAATAGTTATATGGATAACATGACTCGGTGTTGATCCATGTGCATGATAATTCATGATAGCAATTTTTAGTTCCTGTTTAATTATTTTGATGTCTTTAAAGCATGAATTGTTACACAAGGTGTATGTAGGTCAAGAAATTGATGTGTTAAACTACATGCTATTTGAGCGATGAGGTCACTAATACCTTAAACTATTTTGATACACGACCAATTGGGAAATGATTTTTGAAATAAATAAGGATATTTTTCTAAGTATTTTTTGGGGTAGAGTGACCTGGATGTGAAATATTATTTAATGAGATATATCCCTAATCTATAATTAGAAATATGAGTTATCTTAGTACTTAGTATAACATTGTAAAAAATTATCGGGTGTGATAACACTCTCGGTCCGGGTTAGTTTTGGATTTTATTGCCGATACTGAAAATGCATGTGAATGTGAATTGGGATGAGTGTCACATGTGTTTTTGATAATGAACCTTTTTTAGAATTATTATAAGTCATTGGTTCTTCACTTTTCATGTTAGCACATAAAATAATAGGGTTTTCCGTTCCTAGGATCCATGTTCGGTGATAATGGAGTGTGTTTCATGGGATGAGTTCCCATTTTTGTAAAATGATGACTAGAAAACTCTTATTGTGGGGAGCATCATGAAGATTGTGTATATAATTTCCTTCCATGTAGAGAGAATACGACCATCATGGACCAATTATAAATTGTCAAAATATCTTTTAGAATATTGTGGGGCAGTATATTCGATATTTAAAGTCTCATTCATGATGTTTATTTATAAAACTAATTTGTGAGTTTAAACTATGTTTAGATTCTAGATTCAATCTTGAGAGGAATAAGCAATCTGTGAGTTTAATGGGTAGATGGCATGTTTATTCTTTCAAGGTAGCTTGAGGACGATGTGGTTTGTTGAATACCCAACTGTTGATAAATGTTGAGATTCAGGGTTGTACTTTGGAGTTTTTGGTTGAACAATCATGGTTACCTTGTAATATAAGGTGATTTTATCAAGCCCTTACTTAAAATGTTGACTATTAAGATGGAAATCTATTAAAAAGGTTAGTTTGAAGTGGATTGATTGATGCTTTGGTGATCAAATTTTTAAAGTTGAGTTGAGAGTACCTTATGTGTGTAATGTTAAATATGATGTGTGTTCTTTGAGACATAACCATTTTAAACTATACCATATAAGTATGATGAAGGTTTTAGGGTGTTCTGAGGTGGTTTTCTTATATTTGGACATGATCACACATCATTGGGATATGAGTGCCTAGGGTTGTTTTAATGAAAGTATATCTTGTTTTGATGGAACATGGATCATGAGATCTATACACGCCCATTGATATAAGTTTCAACGTATTTCATGATATCTGTTTCTTCATATTAGAAATGGGTAGTGTGTAGCATTTTGGTGTACTCCTAGTTCAGTGCAGATCATTCTGAATATCATTAAATTTTCCTAAGTACGGTGTGATATCATCAACTATATGATGAGTTAAATAATTTTAAAAACAATTCCTTTTTGGTTAAATAGGTGGACACATGGGGGGTTTAACTTGAATAGAAACATAAATAAATTGTTATATTGTGGATTCCTACCATCGGTTGTTAAATGTTAACCCTTATGTGAGTGTTGTAATGGTCATTTATTGATCATTTTAGTTTTCAGATCCTTGATAAATATAATGGAGTACTACTGGACATCTTGGAAAATTCAATAGAATCCACTTATTTTTTATGCTTAACCTTGTTAATGGACTTTGATATCTATATAGTCATATTTTTCATGAGTGAAATTTGGATTCTTATGTATGAATGACATGTACAAACTCATGGACACCATTCAGATCATCAACTTGATAGCTAGGTGAGATACTACCTTGGGGCTCGGTCAGTGGTTCTTCTATGTGGACATCTCGACTATGAACATACATTTCACTCATAAACACCATAATATGGAATAATTAGATGAGCACATTGGACTCCATTAGTTGATACCTATGTTACCCCATACATGCAGTCTAGCTCGGTTGATAGTCAGCATATGATGATCCATTGATCCTGGGATGATAATGTGCTAATTTCTATGTTATATAATGAAAATAGTTTTGAGAAGGGAATGGATTGACCAGGGGATGTCACCAGAAGTTGGTTATGAGGTTTAGTGAGAATTCTCAAGTTTAGTGTAAATGTCAGGTGAATATTTTCAATAAAAAGATGGTGTGACTTGGTTAAATATATTTTATTATAATTTAACTATTCGATCAGATTATAGAATTGTTTTGAGAGTGTCTCTAGGATGCTAAGGACATGATTTAATAGCAAATTCCTATGGTGGAAGTATCACCATTCAGAATTATCAATGGGAAGTATAAATAATATAGTATGGAGTTCCATGGGTTGGTAGATAAAATAGATTATGACATGATCATGTATTAGGTATATACATGATTTATTAATCACCAACTTCTATTATCATATTTAAATGAGAGTGTTGATATGAGTTTTTAGGGATTATGTATCGTATCTTTAATGTGACTCTTAGAGGCATGTTGGGTGTTTGGAAACATAATAAAACCATTTTAATGGAAACTCATGACCCTATTGAGTGATATAATTTCTTGATGTTCCCCAAGGATTCTCAAGGATGGGAAGTTCTAAGGTGGGGGGTTAATATCTTGTGTTTTGGATGGGTTGAAATTACTAAAGGAAATTGATTTTTCACTTGGTGGATGATCCAAATTGTAATTTGTGATTTGAAATAGAATTTGGAAGCATGGAAAAATTAAAAATGTTGTTTTTGGTTGAGTTTTAAATCTTGAGAAGTATCTTGAGAGTGTGTATGGTTTTTTATATAATTGGTATTCAGATGCTTGGTTTTTTTGAAGGTAAAGTGAGGAACATGGTTAGAACACAGTTAGTGCTAAATGTGCACTCAAATAGTACATCCCTATAAGGGTGACATGTGGTTTTTCAAACCTTTAAAGGGAGGATTCACTTATATTCCAAGGGTCTTTAATAAATTAAAGTGGTTAAGCACATGGCTTGCACATGTTTTTCTTAACCGTGCACAAATATGTGTTGGACTTGGGGGTTGGACAATTCCAAGTCCATGGATTGCTCATAATGTATCTAACTGTGTGCCTAGCCTATGTAGGGTGTGGATTCTTGATATATTGATCCAAATAGTTGGAACATGGTTATTCGAACCCTGCAAACTTGTCGTGAGTGTCTTAAAATGGGAAAAATTATTGTTTCTCCCTCTGAACTTAAAAGGGGTTTTTTTCCTATTTCCACCCTCATTTTCACCCAAGAGGTCCCCATGATCACCTCCTCCTTCTCCTCTCCCGTAAAGTGATTATCCTCTTTTATATGTATAATTTGATCTTTATAAAATGTGTTGGAATCCTAGTGGTAATTTTAAGACTCCTATTACATATTTTCTCTGTTTTCATTATTGTAGTGGATATTATTTCTGTATGAGATCATATTCCCTATTTATAGGGAATTTAGTGATTCTTTAATTTTCTCTCATTCCAATTCAAATAAAGGCTCAATAATGGATGATTGAGGGTTCCTAACTATGAGGTATGTGGTATATTGATTTTCCCTTAATTTCTAGCATGTATATAAATTAAGTTGTTGTGTAGTGTGTCTGACTCTCTGTGCTTCACTCTTTTTACATGAAATTGATTAAGTATTTTTTTAATTAATTAATTTAGATAGTTATTGTGAACCTTAATGAATCATTAGAGGATGTATTCCTTGAATCAATCCACCCCTTTTTGGGTGTCTATCTTATATCACATGCCACTTATACTTTAGATTCAGAATTAAAATCACCCATTGAGGCATGTTAGCTTTCATTTCTTCAAATGAAATGGTTAAATTGAATTAAATAAACTATAATTGTTGTATATAAACCACATAGCTTATGAAAATTATTTATATTATGATAGAGATATACCTCATAAAATAAATGGATAATTAAAATCGAGTGGTATGTTTAAGGAAAGGATTTATACTTGTCCATAACCAATTTTTTATATGTAATGCTTGACTCATCACACTTGATAAACCTATTATGGTGAATTTTTTCATGGAATGTATGGCCACATATTCATCATAATTATTAGTAATAGATTCAAAAATATAATAATCATGATGAATCATACTTAATGGAATGATTTAATTCCCATGGACTATGTTTAATTATTAAATGTGAGCTGACTACACATAAATTAGTATACATTGAAAGAACCTTGGATTCCAAAGTAGGAATACCTAGGATGGGATTATAGCTAATATGGGATACATTGTGCCTTGAGTGACATTGTATTCCTATTTATATAACGTATTGGTTAAGGGATCATAGGGAAATTGAGATTACCTTATACATGAGTATTATTAATAGTCCTCAGTTAGGGTTGTTGGACATGAAATTTCACACCCTTGGTCTGGGATGTCATACATGGAATTTCACATACATTTAGGTAATTAGAAATAATGTTTCTCACCCCATGAAGAGTATGTTGGACATGTTGTTCCACATAAGTTTTTGGGATGGTCGATCAATGTGCTTTGTGTGCCATGTTCAAATGTACGGTCCTGTAACCTCATTTATATGATGATACACTTATTATTATTATTATTATTGTTATTATTATTATTATTGTTGTTGTTATTATATGTTTATGCCTTGGTCTTATGCCTTGGGTCCTCATTGGTACATGTATATATATATATATATATCTTTGTGTGTGTGTGTTTTTAAGTATATGAATATGTATATATACATGATGACATGTTTAGAGACATTCTATCTTAGGCCGAAGTAAGTATTTTCAGCTAGGTTTCCTTGAGAAACCTAATCCCAACTTGATTAATTTTATTTATATCACTGCTTATTTATTATACCTACACACTGATTTATTTTGTGTTCATGGACTAGATTTCCTTAGACAGCATTGGCAGTAGCCTACAGATTTTATCTCACAGCATGTTTGGGTCACTATTTGGTACTTGGACAGATCTTCTAAATTCATGTTAGGATCTAGACTATGATCTGTGAATTTTTCATTATGGACTACGACTAGACATGGAATCTTGGGAGTATTGGTTGTGAATGTACTCAAGATTCCTTCTATAGTTAGATCAGTTTAATTATTTTTTATTATTATCCTAGTCATGTTTATGTATTACCTATTGTATGTCTACTGCTTGTACATTGTATCATTTTCATACATGGTTAGTTATTCATTTATTTTGTATGGTAAGTTATTTTTATTATTTTGTTTATCCTTATACTACTTTTTCCCACTATTTATTTTCTTTATACAGCTATTCTATAATGGGAATGAGGGTATAGTCTTCTAACCATACCACCTTTAGATGCTCGCTGTTATTCTACATCCTCTATTATATATGGAGGTTCACATGAGTCCATGTGGTGAAACGAATCAGGACACCATTTTAGTGGCTCTTGGGTTTAGACATTACATGTGACTAATTAGAGTTTCTTAAATATATATTCATAGAAAATTTATATGAAACTAATCCATGAAAATGTTTTTTTAACTAAAAGAGAACTATACTAAATCCAAGACCGAAAACATTGTAACCCTAGAAAGTCAATAGGATTATCCCTTAGATTAGAGTGTATTTAATCCTAATAATAACCATAAAATATAATCACCAAAAAAATAAAAAGAAATTTAATAAATCTTTTATTATTTTAGATAACCTAATCTCTAAATTTTTTTAAACCTTTGATCTGATATGAACTATAATGCACTAGACTTGTTCTCTCAGGTCTAGTGTTATAAACAATATATATTTTTCAAAATAAAATATTTGAAATTACTAAAAAATATAAAAAATTTCTATACTAAGGATGTTTTAGTTATAGATCTTTGGAGGTTCATGAAAATTAAAAAATGCAAATATTTTTTTCAGAAGCTCAAGGCTTCATTGAAAATTTTATCTCTTCTCAGACTAAAACAAATAATTGAGTAATGACCCCAAATAGCTTTAACTCATCAATATCCCTCTAAAAAACTTTTCCAAACATGGTTGGTGAGAAAAAAGATTAGAAATCAGTTTTAAAAAAAATTAAGATATCATTTTTTTAAAATATACTTGGAAACGTTTTGGTAACATATTTCATAAAAATGCATTAATTTTTTTAAAAAAATAAATATAATACTATAAATTTTTCCTTTAAATGTTGTTTTTTTATAAATATAAATTTCAATAAAATTATTTAAAAACATCTAAAATATTTAAAACTATTTTTTAAAATAAACCCTAGATATTTTTAAACCCATGAAATTCTTTCTAAAATAAATTATTTCCCGCTTTTTAAATACATTAAAATATTTTATTAAAAATTATTACAATGATTTTTAATTAAAAACCATTAAATGATTTGAAAACAAAATAATTAAGTGACTTGAAACATTAAAGGTTATATAGGGCCCGCTTTTCACATGGTGTAAAATATTCCTTAAGGATTGGGTTCGACCCCAATTTCTCATGTGTTTACAAAATCTGAGTCCCATTTTTATAAGAACCATTTTATAACATGCCCTTTTTTACTCGAATTTTCCTTCAAACCCATTAAAAAAATTAACCATATATATTAATATATATGAACACTTATATATATGTGTGTGTGTGTGTGTGTGTTTTAATAGAAACTAAAATAAATTTTTTGATTGAGAAATAAATTTTCAAAACACACATAGAACACAGATCAAAACAAAAAAATGCATGGTCATACATTATTAAAACATTAAAGATGCCCAAGAAAGATGTTGATTTATGATGATAAAATAAATTCAATGGTAAACATGTTTTAAATAAATAATTAGAATGACATATTCCTAAATAAAACATTTTATGCATGAAATTATAACTTCACAGCTCTTAAAACACCAAATTTTGAATTAAATAGAGAAAATTTTATTTTTTGAAATATTAAAATAGAATATATTAGAAATTTATTTCTTAGACTTAAAATCATAAAATTAAATTTCCTAAAACAATTTGGAACCAAAATATATTTAATAAAAAATAAATTGAGTGGGTTTTTTTCATTTTTAAACATTAATCGAAACATTTTTCAAATAAAATGATAACTTTGAAAGAGTTTTCACCTTAGGAAGATGGTTTGAATTGTTTAAAAAAAATATACTTTAAAAAATATTTTTCTCCTTTATAAGGAGAGATTTAAAAATTTAAAAGTATTTTTTAAAATATTTTTTATCTTACAAACCAAATTTATAAACAAATCATTATGTGTATGTTTAAATACCATAAAAAGTAGATGTTTGAAACATTTTAAAACATAAATTTTTATAAAATAATTTTAAAAAAGAATTTGAATTGAAAAAACTTTACATAAAAAATAATTTTGAAACATGGGATCCCCTTACCTAAAATACAGTAGATCCATATTGTAGTTCTCTATATTGTAATAAAACCACTTCGACTAAATCTTTTTCACTCACTCCACCTCTTCAAAAAAAACAAATATGGGTATACATAATTTTTTATTTACTGAACACTTAAGTGAAAAGCCTCACATTTATTAACTCAAACTAAAAAATATATTATATCATTGTATTAGGATATGGATGTAATAACTCTAACACAATATAATTTTTTCTGTTTCTTTTGTAGGTCCATCAGTATTTGAATAAACTTTTAAGGGGTGTTGTTTTAGTTTATTCCTTCTTACCCACATCTCTATATCTTTATTCAGACATGGGCATGTGTGTAGATCACCTTATAAATGAAAATTTGTTTCACACATCTAAAATAATAGACATCATCCCCTTGATTTATATCGATATAATAGTATTTATATAACCTATAAAAATTTTGTTACAATCACATGAGGAGGACGAAGGTGAAGAAAATGGACAAACCAAACAAACCTGAAGAATATCATCGTAATAATAGGCCTTGTAAAACCATGCACCCTCATATCAACCATATATGATCAAACAACCTCCTAGGAATAAATGATGGTAAAACTCACCGAAACCTATAGCTCTTCCCCAACCATGCTTGACTTCACCTTCATCCTAAAATTACCATAAAACCATACTATCATTCATTTCTAGAAAATATCACAGAGATAGATTATTGTTACCCCTATTAGAGTTTTCATCTTGGTTACTACCACCATTGATGTGGAACATGACCCTAATTAAGTCTTAAGTAGAGCCAGGTTTAGTGGCAAAGATGATGATGGTCAGGGAGAAGGATGATGCGGTTTTTTATTTTTAGTTTTTTTAATTTTTTTATTTCAATATATTTCATGTGTTATATATATATATATATATATATATATATATATATATATATTCAAACACAAATTTTCTTAATTATCGAATATATATATATATATATGATTATATAATTCATCAAAAAAGTTATTTAAATTATAGTCAAATTCATAAATTATTTTATAAACCTAAAAAATGTTATAATCAATTATAAATATGTGCATGCATACATACATACATATATATACGGTCACTCTTATTACTCATTAACTATTTATTACTAACACTTATTCTTTATTAATAAATTCTCTATGTTATATATATATATAAACATTATTAAAATATATTCTATCATTTTTTACCATTATAGTTTTTATTTCATTCATTTTAGCTTAATAGTATTTACACTTTAATTTTTATGCTACTACCAAAATTTAGTATTTAATTTATTCATTATTATAATTTAATTATAAAATTTTATAAGCCATGACACATATCATTACACCATTAAATTATACAATTAGATTAAGATATACTACAAAATATATATATTATTTTTATCAATGATTAAATATTTTTTACTTCAAGCAAATATTTTATTTATATTACATAATAAATTATATATTAAACTAAATTATATATATTTATTATTATTATATATAAAATAATTCCATATCATATTGTGACATGTAACCCATAAGTTCATAGAAAATTAACTATATAGTATCATATTTTATAAATTCTAATATTATCAAAATATAAATTTGTAATAAAAAAATATATTTTTAACTATATTATTTTTATTATTTCTTGAAGGACACACTTGAAAATATACATATAAATATTTATTAAAAACCTTATTCATTATAAAATCTCTCACCACATATTCCTTTGAGATTCTACCTATATTTTTATATCCAAGATGACCAAGAATTTAGTGACATAACTTATTTTAATCCTCAATAATTAAATAGCAAGAATTACATGGGTTACTAATTTGGAATAAATTAATACTCATTCTACCTTATTTAGTTATAATTCATCTATATTTTTATAAATAGATGATAAATTAATTTTTATAGAATATAACTTCATTCCCATTATAATTTTTTTCTAACCCTCAATATTTTGTGTTTTTTCATTAAAAAAATAGAACATCCTTAGACTTCAACATTTGATATTTTATATATTTCACAATTGTAAGAACCTGGATCTTCTTTTCAGGTATGTTTTTCCTTTTTTTGGTCGTTTTTTAGAAAAGAGGAGTTTCTGGAAATTTTTCAAGTACACGTCGTGTACTTTACGAGTGCACATCGTGTACTTCGTTGCCGCAGGAGGACGTGTGTTGTGTGTGTCCTGGCCATAGACACGGTCATGTGGGGTGATGTGGAGGCTACCTAAAGCGGAGTACGGAAATAGTAAGTACAAGTCATTTACTCCAAAAGTACACACCGTGTATTTTTTTTCATTAAACGCACTAGGGTCGCGTCTGATGGATAGAACCATCTTATTTTAGGTTCTGTTCATTTGAGAGAAACCATACAGCCATGGATCTTTGACGAACCCCTGAGCCTCCATGCGTCCTCCAAATCGAACTCTGTCAGTTGTGTTGTAATCGCATCGGTGAGTTCTCTCTTCTCCTAGAGCATCGTTTTCCAATTTCTCCTCTTTCATGAGTTATCATGGGTTGATTGTTTTGAGCGTTTTTTTAAATCTACAGGGTTCTAAGACAATTCAAGCCTCGTGGTTCAAGTATATTGATCTCCTAACCCCGAGGTAGGTGGTTGGTTCCATTCCGTTGAAATTCATTGAGTATTTTGTGCAAATTCCACCAATACCCTTGAACGGGGTATTGTGTGTTTTCCATTTTAGCCCTATTGTTTACATGCTTTTCTTATATTCTAGAGTATAGGATACCAAATGTGAATAGGGTTAATTTTTATGCTTTATAAATGTTTTCCATGCATATTTTCCCTGTCTAGACCATTGGGTCTAGTTTTCCTATTTGGTTTTTGTTTACTTTCCATGCCTAGTATTGTAGGATGGTATGAATGTAGTTCTAAAGTGATGATATATCATAGAATTCTATCCAAGTAGTTCTTGAGGTTTACTTTGGTCGTTACCCATGCTAAACTTTCTTGACTTACACAGATTTGTGAGAACCTGGTGTATAGACCATATGGAGAATTGATGTTAAGGGCTTCTCTAAAGTGTCTTTATAATTATACGATGTGAGACCCCAGGGAGAATTTACGTTGAGTGCTTCCCCAAAGTGTCTATAGTTCCAAAACATGGGAAATAGGGGGAATTGACATTGAGTGCTTCCCCAGAGTGCCTTTAGTACGATACGAGACTATAAGGGTAATTGATGGTGAGTGCTTCCTCAGAGAGTCTATAATTTAGCTGAACCAGAGGGGTGAGATTGTGTGTGATACCTAGAGGGTTGCTTGTACTTGATAGGTAGGACCAGAGGGGATAGGACGTGGGTACTTCCCATAGGGTTACATGTTGTGTTATTTGTTTTGTTGTTGCATGTTGTGTGGTGTTTTGAATGCTTAAACTGAAGATTGTTTACTACTTAGTGATTCCTTGTTTACTGCTTTCTGTACTTTTAAATTCCATATATTCACTGACTATCAGGCACAGATCTTGTGGTGGTTTACTACTAGGATTTAGTCTCACACCCTGTTTTGGACATGCTTTTGGGACCAACCAGATTATATTGCTGCAGGTATAGACAAGGTCAAGAACCCTTCGACTTTAGGTACTTGATTAAATTGGATCTGGAGAGCATGGGACCAAGTCGAGGATTAAAATACTGAGGAGTTTCTCATCTATTTTCTTTTTTTACTTTGGTTTAGTACTGTATCAGCATTGTGACTTGTTTTTCTGCTTTCCTAGACATATGTGTATAATGCATCATTTATATGTATTTATGCTCCAGTTGTTTCTTTATCAGTCTTTCGCTGTTTACTGTTGTTGGATATTTACTGATTCCTCTATTGTGTGTTTTTTACTTCTATTCTGTACTCTTCCAATGAGGGCATAGTTTCCCTACTATCACACCCAAGGCCCTCACTGCTAGTCGGCAGCCTCTGTTATTTGGGGAAATGCGCTTGAGGCCATGTGAATAACCAGGCACGGGGCACCTCTAGGTGGCTTCCGGAACCGGGACGTTACAAAGTGGTATCAGAGGGATTATTTTCTCTTGATTTACTATTTGGAGCCTTTATCTTGGGATAGGAAGGAATAGGTACTTGGTAATAAGTTGTGCCCAGCTGTAGCTAACTCGTGTACAGGGAAATCCAATCTACCTCGTTTATTGCAATTTTAATGATTTATTAAAATTTACAATTGATTTTATTTTCACCATTGGGTGTCTCACATGTATTGTGATGTTACTGTTGATGATATTGAGGTTCTATTTCTGTCACAACCTGATGAGATGAGGGTATTCCATCTCATGCATCATATAGGCACTTTCTAGAAATCACATGTCATGCATTCTTGATATTCCATCTAGGATTCATTAGTGATTGCATGTTATTGTGATAGATGTTGTGTACAATATGCATGTTGTTGTGATAAATGCCTTGATAAAATACATGTTGTTTTATATGGTATTGTTTGTGTAAGGATTTTTCTGGTTAAACGCCAAAATTTGGTTCTTGAGGTGTTATGGGCCCTCATGGACTGGAATTTGGTGGATAATTGCACATTTTTCTTGTTTATAACTTGTATAGGATGCCAAAATTTGATTCATGGGGAGTATAGGCCCTCACGGATTGGAATTTGGCATTTCCAATGTTAATTTCAGTGTTTTTTTGGGTCTTGGAGTAGTTTCAGAGGCCTACTGTCTGGAAAAACCCAGAATACATGTCGTGTATTGTTAAGTAAACGCCATGTGTTCTACTATTCATTAATAAACAGTTTTTCTTAAGTATACGTCGTGTACTTTATGTACACACCGTGTAGTCTCTAACAGTGTTGTAGGTCATGTGGGCAGAGACACGGGATGGGAAAAGTCTGGTGGAAACACGTTGTGTCCGCACTGAACACATCGTGTAGTATAATCCTAGGAACATGGACATGTAGCTAACAACATGGGTCGGTAAAGTCTCTTCTTATACGCCTCATGTCTAGATTATACACGTCGTGTAGTCTGACCTCAGTACTCGGCTATGTCATGAACATCATGGGTCGGTGTTATCCTTTCTTAGTACAAGCCGTGAATTTTTTGGAACACGTCGTGTACTGTAACTTGGGTACACAGGCCCTGTCACTAACAACACGGGCCGGTGAAACTCATCCAGTACACGTCGTGTCTATCATAAACACGCCATGTAGTCTTGTCTTAGGAGAGTCGTGTGGCTTGACCGTGTAGAAGGACTCGGGTAGGGAAGAGGATTAATGTACATGTCGTGTGTTTTGACAACACATCGTGTATTTGGGGTGTTACACAACCAGTTTTTAGCTGATGTACACACCCTTGTGAATGACTAGAGAGAAAACGCCATGTATGAAAAGTACACGTCGTATAGTCGTGTTTTGCAGAACTTGGAAGCTTTTGTTCTTATATTCCTTTCTTGTCCTTCCAGTTTTCAGTCCTTGATAATCTTGAATCTAAGGTGTGTGTTTGGCCTTGCAGAGTCATGCCACTGAGATGTCCTCTGGTTGTATGCCAGTTTCTAGTTGGTGATCAGAAACCAGACAGGGTCGATCAGGGACTACCTAGAGATCCTCCAGTTATGCACTACTAGAATTTTTAGCTTTTCAGGTGGGAGACTTGTAGCGGCCTCCATTTGGTGGCCGCTAATACTATCAACAGTGGCCTCTAAATAAAGGAAGCTGCATTTTAATACATAAAAAAACCTAATTTTCCCCTCCCTTACCCCGTGACTCCATTTTCCCCTCCCCAACCCTGTGACCCACCCCTCCCCAACCCCTCGACCCCGACCCTGTGACCTGGCGACCCTGACCCCCAATGACCCTGACCCCCAACGACCCCACCTAGACCCCCGCTGACCCCTCCCTGAACCCCAGCGACCCCGACCCCCAACCTCCATCGACCCCGACCCCCGATGACCACTGACCACAGGTGATTCCCCGTAACCCCCGGTGACCCTGACCCCCGGTGACCCCCACCCCCGGCGACCCCCACCCCCTTGCCTCTGTGCTGCGCCACCCGCAACCCCAGTGACCCCCACCGCCTTTCCTCCGCGTTGTGCCCCTGCGACCTGGCAACTCCCACCCCTACCTTCATGCTGCACCTTTGGACAGTCCTGTCGTCATTGTCCCCTACTGGCCCCACTACATCCCTCTGGCAAGTCCTCCTACATCCGTTGGACCCTCCCGGTCTGTAGTGCCCCACCATGTAGAACCCTCCCACTCTTTGTCCAATGGTTTTTCCCTTTTAGAGTCCAGTCGTTGAACCCATGTCGTCAAGTCGCTACGCCATCATGGATCCACAATCGAGTCACACCCCGTTACCCGCGGTCGAGTCCTCTACAGGTAATTTTTTTTATCATTCAAAAAAAATAAAATTTTAATGATATGTGTTTTTTTATAATTTAAATAAGATATTTAACTTTTGATTTCTATTAAATAAAGATATGGATAGGAGCTGGATTGATATGCAAGATAGGTTTTCAGCTGAATATTTAGAGGGGATTAAGTGATTTATGGATTTTACCAATAGATTTCCAAGGGATATGATTAGTTGTCTATGCAGAAAATGTACAAATTGATATCTCTCTAAATGAGATAGTGTTAGAGAACATTTGTTTTTGAATGGGTTTTTGAAAAACTATAATACATGGACACGTCCTGGAGAAGATTCTGTTTCATGTCATCGCTTAGAAAGTATTCATATGAATGTTTATTCAAGAACAGTTGATCCAATGAACATAATGCTCAATGATATGATACGTCTGTTTCAACCTGAAGATAGTAATGTCGTAAATGACGACATTGGATTGAGTAATCCTCATTCTTCTATAGATAGAGAAGCAATTAAATTATTTGAAATTCTTGATGATGCGCGTACTGAATTATATCTTGGATGCACTAAATTTAGTAAACTGTCGTTTATCGTTGAATTGTTACACCTGAAGTCCTTGAACCAGTGGTCAGACACCTCATTAGACATGTTTTTGGTATTGTTGAAGAAGGTACTCCCTGCTGGCGCGAACATTATGGAGTCATTCTATCAAGCTAGCAAGTTGACTGATGATCTTGGTTTTACATATGATACAATTGATTTGTGTCACAATAATTGTATGTTGTTCAGAAAATAGAATTTGCAATTAAATATTTGTATTTTTTTCTATACATCCAGGTAGAAGACCAATGAGATTAATCAAGGTAGTCAGATTCTTCTTAAGAGAGTCTTGAATCAAGGGAAACAAGTTGCCGCTAAACAGATGCGTTATTTCCCACTGAAACTGAGACTGAAGAGATTCTTATTATCCACTAAAATTTTCTAAATTTATGACTTGTCATTCATAGAGAAAGAAAGAGGTTGATAAATTAACTCACCTGGAAGATTCTTTGGCATGGAAAGACTTTGACCAAAGACACCTATACTTTTACCGAGATGATCATAATATTCGACTGGGTTTGGCAGCAGATGGTTTTAACCCATTTAGGTCCATGGTTGGTGTGAAACATAGTACGTGGCCAGTGGTGTTGGTTCCATACAACATTCCCCCATGGGTATGTATGAAGCAACCTTTTTTGTTACTATCAATTATAATTTATGGAGCGAGAGGACCTGGTGATAAAGTCGATGTTTATATGAAACCTTTGATTGATGAGCTGAAATAATTTTGGACCGATGGTGTAATAACTTTTGACTCAGTAGCTAATGAAATGTTTAGACTTCAGACTACTTTGTTATTGAAAATTAATGATTTCCAAGCATATGCTAACTTATCAGGTTGGAGTACAAAAGAATAATTTTCTTGCCCTTGTTGTAATAAGAGTAAGAAATCTATATGGCTTAAGCACTATAGAAAGTGTGCATATCTTGGTCACAGATGCTTTATTCCTCTATGTCACAGGTTCAAAAAAGACTGTGTATCGTTTGATAGGAATAGAGAGTATGACCCATCACCACAAATACTTTCCGGGGTTAAAATTTGTGCACAACTTGATCAAGCAAACATATGTACAATGTATGATTTTCAAGATTTATTGGTTCCTTCATTTCCTTCTATTCCTACTACAAATATACAGTGAAGTCATAATTGAAATAAATAGAGTATTTTTTTGAATTTACTTATTGGAAATATAATATCTTAAGACATAATTTTTATGTGATGCACATTGAAAAAAATCATGTGATAATATATTGTGCACCATTTTAGGCATCAAGGGGAAATCAAAGGATAGTTCTAATGCTCGACGTGATTTGAAAGAAATGGGATTGAGAAAACCATTACATTTACAGATGGGTGAAGGTAATCGGGCATACATGCCGGCTACATAGTACACAATGAGTAAAAAAGAAAAACAAACATTTCTATCAATTTTGAAGCCCGTTAAGGTGTCAGATGGTTATTTCTCTAATATTTCAAATCATGTGAATATGACAAGCATGACATTACAGGGTTTTAAAAGTCATGATAATCATATTCTACTTCAATAGTTATTTCCTATAGCAGTTCGTGATTGCTTACCTTCCCAGGTTGTTGAGCCGTTGATTGGAGTTTTTAATTTTTTCAGACAGCTCTGTTCTAGGAATCATCGCATGAGTGATTTGAAAAAGCTGTAGGATAAGATTGTACATGAACTATGTCACCTAGAAAAACTATTTCCTCCATCTTTTTTTGATGTCATGGTTCACTTGACCGTGCATTTAACTGGTGAAGTCATTGTTGGCAGTCCCATGCAATTCAGGTGGATGTATCCAATAGAGCGATACTTAAATACATTAAAATGGTATGTGCGCAACAAAGCTCGTCCGGAAGCCTCAATTGACAAGGGATATTTAATGGATGAGTGTACTAATTTTTGTGCTTCATATATTGATGAGGTTGAAACAAAGATAGATAAACCCTCCTAGAATGACGAGGGTCCAATTGGAGAAGGAATAACATTTGATATGCGGAACGACGAGTGGGTTCAAGCTCATCGATATGTGTTGTTAAACACTCCATCAGTTATTTAATTGATACAATAAGTTTCATAGTTGATGTGTATTTTATTTCTATATTTATTTTATTACTTACCTTATATTGTTTTGTGATTTAGGATGTGTATCGCTGAGTTGAAACGTGAAAGGCCCCATGCAACTGACTATCAAATCCAAAAACATCATTTCAACACATTTCATGAGTGGTTCAAGACTCATGTATGTATAATTGATTTAATATTTTTATAGTGCAACTTAGTTTTATTTTCACAATCTTTTATCCATTAAACTATATATGTGAAATTTCCTGATTCAAAAGTTACGTGATTTAAACCATCATGTGAGTGAAGAACTCAACCAACTAGATGATTTCAATTTATTATAGCTCGTCGCTACAAGTATTTTGATGCTAACGGATTGCGATTTCATATTAGCGATGTTGACATGAACTGAGATGCACAAAATAGTGGTGTTGGTTGTTCTTTTTTTGGTTTGGGTTATTATTTTTGATTGCTGAGAGATATTATTGAGGTTAATTATGGTCATGGCTTAAAACACATATTGTTAAGGTGTGATTGGGTCGATCTGGTTCATGGAACGAAAGTTCATAACTTCCAATTTACATTAGTAAACTTTAACAATATGCTATATAAAGATGACCAAGTAAGTAATGATCCCTTCATACTGACATCGCAGGCATAACAAGTTTACTTTGTCGGCATTGATTCTGATTGGAAAGTTGTGGTGAAAATTTCTAGAAGTGGGGTTTTTCTGATTGACTAAGAGGAACATGAAGTTGTTGCTTTTCCTTATCAAACACTTGAACAAACAACAGTAGCTGTACGAGATGAAGATATACAATGGGCCAGAGAGACATTTGAAGGAGATATGATAGACTTGCATGATTAGTAAAAATTGTAATCATATCCCCAGTTATTATTTGTAAAAATATTTATGAGTTATATATGTACAAAAATTGATTCATTTAACTATAATTTCTTTTAATGTGGGTATGTCATAGGGTGGTCACAGTGGTTCACATGATGTTGTTGGTATGTATGTTTTCATTTTTCTAAATTAATTGATTGTAATTTTCTATGTATATTCCCCTAACTATTTCTAATAATTAATTTATATTGTAATTGAATTATGAATTTATGTTTCTCAGGATCAAGTGAGTCTTCCAGCAGACACAGGGGTCCTAGTAGAGGGGTTCGATCCTAGAACTCTGGATCTCGATTGGATGTGTTATTTGATGACACATTTCATCCAGTTGGAGAAGGTGCTACTGTATTGAGTCGTTAGTTTGGGCATATGATATGAGACTCACACAGATTCCCTCTGACAACTTGTGAATGGAGTTCTTTCCCCCAGGATACGATGTACGGATTATGGAGGGATGTTCAGGTAAATTCAATGTTTAATTTTTCATGATATTGTTACTATTATTGTCCCATCTACTGACAATTATTATTTTAACAGGATAATTTGACATCCTGTCCAGATGAGTTTCAGGTTGTATGTATGTCCAAATGCCGAAAATTAGGGAAATATTACAAGTCAAGGGTGAAGATAGATCATTGGACACCATTTTCGGGTGTGTCAGACATTCTACAGCGAGTCCCTCTGGGAATTCTTCCTGCGCAGTGGTGGGATTTGGTTGAATTTTGGTTGATTGAGGCAGCGATGGTAAGATTTATTACTTTTAATCTATAAATGACTAATTTTTCACATGTCTATTAAGTAAATGCATTTAATGTAGACCAATTCTGCTCGTCATTCACATAATCAGGCGATGCTAGGCACGCCTTCCAGACTTGGCACTCGACATGTGTCATAGCTCAGATATGATAAAAGTTTACAATTAACTATTCATTAATATTTTAAAAAAATTGTAGTATAATATGGTGAACCCCTTTATTACAGTTACACCAGCGCGGTGAGCCGATCAATCAGATGTCCATATGGGTGAGGACTCGTAGGGCAGGTGATCCTGATGTTTTCAGTGTTATAGTAAGAAAATTATTTACTAATAAATGTATTTTTATTTTATATAAATTATTCATATTTGTTCATTGATTCATTATATGCTACAGGCTCAGTTTGACGCTCAGTTAGCAGAGTTTCAAGAGGAGGAATGTTGTAGTACTTTGCGTAGAGATAAAATATTTCACCATGTCGTGGGGTGTGACGGTGATGGTTATTCTTTGACTTATGGTGGTGGTGTCCAATGACGTGTAGTTGCAAGAGCAGATGTGATGGGTGTATACAGATATTCAGTGATGCACACACAGACTGAGATAGATGCTTCCATGCAGGATATGCAGTGCAATTTTGATGCACAGTTTCATAAGTTACGTGTAGAGTATGAGGAAATGTTGTCACAGATGTCATCACGTATCGATGAAATGACGACGCAACAAGTGGTGTGTGCCCGCAGTGACTGAGAACGCACTTCTGGTGTCCTAAACAGCCAAAACGGGCATTTAATGGTCAAATTCATAGAAGATGACATCAGATTGACATAAAATCACAGGGCAACAATATAATTATTTTTCGTGACGTGTACGAGGAGACTACACGTCAATAGGACGTGTGGTTTGCACGGTATGGCCCAATATGCATTTTTTAAGTGTTGGGTGCGCTTCATAAAAGTGCAAGGGGGTCCAAATGGGATGAACAATATCGGAATAGCCTAAAATCATATGACAACAATGGGTGAGTGAATTTTGAATTGTTCGTTCAAACGGCACGTTAATCGGACATGCAGTTTGCGCAGTACGGCTCAATATGTGTTTTTTTAAGTGTTATGTGCGCTTCATAAACACGGGTGGGGGTCCAAATGGGAAGAATGAAGTTGTAATGGCCCGAAATTAGACACACAAAATGGTTGAATGAATTTTTAAGTGTTCGTGTAGAAGTCACATCAATCAGAGGTGTCGTGGGCCCATGGTGACATAGAACGCAGTTTTGGTGTCATAAACGGCCAAAAAAAGAATTTAACGGTCAAATTCATAGTGGAAGACATTATATTAACCTGAAATCACAGGGAAATAATCTAATTAATATTTTTGACGTGTATGAGGAGAGTCACGTCAATCGGACATGCAGTTTGCGCGGTATGGCTCAATATGTGTTTTTTAAGTCTTGGTTGCCCTTAATAAACACACATGGGAAGTCCAAATGGGCCTAAATAAGTTTTAATGGATTTAAATCAGAAGAAAACAACAAGTGAGTGAATTGTGAAGTGTTCGAGTAGACAGAACGTCAATCAGAGGTTTCGTGTGCCCACGGCGAGTAAGAACGCACTTCTGGTGTCATAAATGGCCAAAACAGGCATTTAACAGTAAAATTCATATCGAACGACATCGGATTGACCTGAAATCATAGTGAAACAATTTAATTATTAATATTGACATCTAAGAGGAGACATAATGTCAATCAGATGTGCGGTTTGCATGGTATGACTCAATATGTGTTTTTTAAGTGTTAGGCGCGCTTCATAAACGCGCGTGGGGGGTCCAAACCGGCCGAACAAAGTAGAAATAGCCTGAAATCAGATGAAAAAAATGGATGAGTGAATTTTGAAGTGCTATTACATACTTCACATCAATCGGAGGTGTCGTGTTCCCACGGTGACCGAGAACACTGTTTTGGTGTCATAAATGGTCAAAACAGTCGTTTAAAGGTCAAATTCATAGCGGATGACATCGGATTGACCTAAAATCATAGGTAAATAATCTAATTATTATTAGTGACATTTACAAGGAGACTCCATGTCAATAAGATGTTCATTTTGTGCAGTACGGCTCAATATATGTTTTTTAAGTGTTAGGGGCGCTTCATAAACGCGCGTGGGGGGTCCAAACGAACCGAATGATGTCGGAATGGCCTGAAATTAGACAAAAAGAATGGGTGAGTGAATTTTGAATTGTTCACGCATAAGGGATGTCAATCAGACGTGCGATTTTCACGATATGTCTCAATATGGATTTTTTAAAGTGTTGGGCGCTCTTAATAAATGTGTGTAGGGGGTCCAAATAGGACGAACGAAGTCGGAATGGCCTAAAATCAGACAAAAACAATTGGTGAGTGAATTTTTAAGTTTTCGAGCAGACGTCACATCAATCAGAGGTATCGTGTCCCCGCGGCGACTGAGAACACACGCATGGTGTCATAAATGGCCAAAACGGGCGTTTAATGGTCAAATTCAAATCGGATGACATCATATTGACCTAAAATCATAGGGAAACAATATACTTATTATTCTTTATGTTTACTAGGAGAGGTCACGTCAATCAGACGTGCGATTTGTGCGGTACGGCTCAATATGTGTTTTTTAAGTGTTGGGCACGCTTCATAAACGCGCGTGGGGGGTCCAAACCAACCGAACAAATTCAGAATGGCCTGAAATCAGATAAAAACAATGTTTGAGTGAATTTTGAAGTGGTCGTGTAGACTTCATGTCAATTGAAGTTGTCATGTGCCCGCAGTGACTGAGAACGCAGTTCTGGTGTCATAAACGGCCAAAACGGCCTTTAAAGGTCAAATTCATAGCAGACGACATTGGATTGACCTGAAATCATAGGGAAACAATATAATTATTATTCATGACATGTACGAGTAGACGACACGTCAATCGGATGTGAGGTGTGAACGGTACGGCTCAATATGCATTTTTTAAGTATTGGGCGCGCTTCATAAATGCACGTGGGGGTCCAAACGGTCCGAACGAAGTCAGAATATCCTGAAATCATACGAAAATAGCAGGTGAGTGAATTGTGAAGTGGTCGAGTAGACGACACGTCAATCGGAGTTTCCGTGTGCCCGCGGTGACCAAGAACGCACTTCTGGTGTCATAAACGGCCAAAACGGGATTTTAACGGTCAAATTCATAGAGGACGACATCATGTTGACCTAAAATAATAGGGCAACAATCTAATTATTATCCATGATGTGTATGAGGATACATCACATTAATCGGACGTGCGGCTTTTGTGGTATGGCTCAATATGTGTTTTTTTAAGTGTTGGGTTGTAACGCCCCGACCCCAGTTACCCAAAGTTGGTGCATTATTACATAACATTGGCATGATCACAAAAGATCAAGTCTTGAAATACTGATTAGTTTAGTAGCCTTGGAATCACTAGATACATTCATAAAGTTTACATTACATCATAAAATGAAAGCTAAAACAACATAGTCTTCATAGTCCACACTAGTATCCCCTCACACTATCCCTACAGGTCATTCATAAAATACTTATTCACATCCTGGAAAAATAAAACATAGAAAGGGGTGAGCTCAAATGCCTAGTAAGGATAACAATATAGCAGAAAATTTTATAAATAAGTATAAACATTTAAGTCAATGTATAACTAAAACAAAAGCCTTTTAAACTTGAACTTTAGCATAATATGGCAGAAATAAAATGAAATAATGCCATTTACTTATTCACATGGATATTCTACTAGTTGAATAATCACATGCAATAATAATAACCACTTTTATAATGATGGAATGCATAATTCCAGACTATCATAACCACATATTCAAGGCCTTATGCCAAGACTACAAATAAGATTTTTTCAAGGCCTTGTTCCAAGACACTAGTTTGTCTCATGAGACATACCGATGCATTGAGGAGTTATATCGGGCTCCACCCGTCACTTATTAATTCTAATGCATTCCTCATATGAACAGGTTTAACATAACATAAACATTCTTATTAAAACTAGCATACAAAATGTCAATACTTTCTTCATAAAACATGAATGGTATAAAAATAACACATCCATAGTCAAACATATCACAAAACCTTCAATACAATATGGAAGTTTTCTATCATAATAAATAAACTTCAAATAAGATTAAAATCCTTCAAAGGATGTTGACATAGATGAAATCAAAACTATTTGAGAGAAATATCTCTATTTTTGAAATTATTTAAAAGTAACATAATTATAAAAGAAAACATTTAATTGGAAAATATTCTTATAATCTTGTAATGTGATCTTTGATGATTTTATAATGGAATAAAATAGTCGCACCCTCTGTATAAGTTAAAAAAAGACATTCTTACCTTAATTCTATCGAAAAGGTTAAAAGGGACATTGTTTGGAAAACGACAGAAATATTCCTTTATAAACATCTTATAAAAAGTAAAACAAGGGTATAAATTAATTTAACCCATATTCTGTAAAATAGTAAGAATGTTTTGAAATACATTTTTAAGAAACATGGATTTGGATGATAAAGAGGTCCCAGTAGATAATTACATATAAACAACCTCGGATAATGAAGAGATTGTGAAATAAACCCTTACCTTGTAATTTTCCTTGGTCGAGGGTAGGTTAACCTCCTGTATAATGGTGGAATAATTTTTATTAAATTATACAAGAATAATTTAAATTAATATGATATCATATATGATCTTTTAACATTACTTTGTTAATAATATATTAGTATTATCGTTGTTTCAGGTGTTAACTTACTCGTTTTCTTTTATATGTTTTGTTTCATAAGCTATGTTTGTTATGGATAGGTTGTATATTATTCATATCCAGAATGATATCAAGTCTGGAAACATTATTTTTAATCATTAAATGAGAATTAGTCTTGAATGGATACGATGGGGAATGAATCTCATTGCGTTCATGGAGACGGTAGTCCGTACGTACGCACGAGCGACAATATCATTCTTTTGATATTAAAATAATATATAATTGGATGGTATATCATATATACAGAATAATTATCATTTTATATTTATTATTTACATGAATTACACATCATTATTATACCCATCCAAATAATAATTTATTGAATAACAATTACACCACGACGTGGAGACGGTAAGTTGTACGTACGCACGTTTAGTGACATGTCATTCAAAGGATGGATAGAATACTGAATATGGTTGTACCATATTTATAATAACATAAAATTATATAGAAGATACTAGAGTTACTATTTTAGAATTGTAATAACAAATAAAGAAGAAGTTGAAGAAGAAAGGAACTTGAAAGAGGGTGGTGAAAACATTACCTCTTCTTTGGGTTCTTCCTTTTGATTTGATCAAAAGGGCTCCTTAGGATGGCATTCTAACTAAAGGAAGGCCTATAGGATTAATTGAGGATATTTGATAGGGTATTTTTGTATACTTTGGCCAATCCCAAAGTCTTTGAAGGTGTGAAATTGAGAGAAGGGGGAGTGCCCTTTTATAAGAGGGGTGAGGGGTACCTTTGGAAAAGCTAGAAATATTATTTTATAATAAATTCATATTAGGTTTCTAATGGATCAAAAGTGGATTATTTAAAGTTTATTATGGGGATAGGTCGAAAACTACTCAACCAGTATGTTTTATGCATGTTTGGGTCACTTTATTAACCTTATCTTTTAGTTTTAACTCTTAGTTAATTGGTTTGACATTTACCATGTCACTTTGTATTTTTATATTATATAGTTAATAAACTTACTATATACTTCCAAGATACCGCCAAGTGGTCCATTAATGATACAAAACATAATTATATAAGTCCTTTGGTAGAACCTTATATTTTTAAGAATATAATATAATTAATAATATAATATTTGTTTTAGAAAATCTTTTATATCAATTTTGACACTATTTAATAATTGATTTTTGTTAAAGTCTTAAAAACATTATTAATTCGAAAAAAAATCATTTAAGAAATAAAAACATGTCATATTAATCAATAAAATTTGTGGATGGCATCAAAACTTTCAAATTATATTTATTTTAATATTTATAATACCAAATATTTGATTCTTTCATTAATAAGTAAAATACTTCATCATTATTGTATCAAAAATAAATTTAATTATTCAATGTCTAAAAATTATAAATAAAGTACTATTATGTAGGAAAACTTTTTATCTTTCTAATGAATATTTATAGTCGAACATATAATATATATAACTCTATGCACAAATTGTTTTTCTAAAAGATCTATGCTTTTGTCATTTTTGTATTTACTTTAACTTATTTAATATATAGTGTCATTATCACTTACAAGTGGATCCATGGGGTCCCAAAATCGACCCAAATATGACCATGGTCGGACATGTTTCCACCAATAATTTTAGGATACATTTTAGGGTAAATTAATATTATTATAATATTATTTTTTTACCCTTATTTACAAGATTTACCCTTTAACCATGGTAAATAAAATATTTACAGAAGTAATTATTCAAAATATCTAAAAATAAAAGTTACCTATTTACATAATTTGGACCTCCTGATTCAAAATATAGAATCTATATTTATAAATTCAAAATACAGAAGTGGAAGAAATTAATTTAAAATTAATTACCATTGTTAAAATAAAAAGCGTGTTTTTAATAGATAATAACTATCAAAAGATTGACAGTTGTTTATGTCTGGTTTAAATGTGAAATTATGTCCAATGACCAAAATTTTATTAAATGGTAAAAATATATTCTAAATATACTTTAAAACCACTTAAATTCATAATTATTCACTATTAATTATTTTTATTAAAAAAATTGTTTTTAATTAAAATTTAGTAATTTTCACTATTCATAAAAATATAAAAGTTATCTGAAAAGTTCCAAAATTTTACCCTAGGATAATTTAGATATTATAAATCCAAAAATGAAGTCCATTTTGAGAGATAAAATTTATAAAATTTCAAAAAGTGGGTATTACTATTCATAACGGCTAGTTTGATTAGTTGTGGTGTGTGTTAGAAATTGAAGTTGCGTACAACACACGCTACTGTATTATTCAAAGAGAAGCGTATTGTGGAAGCTTGGGGTGTTACATTCTCACCTCCTTAAAATAATTTCATCCATGATATTTCTAGAATACTACTGCATAAAAATACTCAGGTGGTTCTTCATCATATGTTCCTCGGGTTCCCACGTTGCTTCTTCCATCTTATGGTTTCTCCACAAAATTTTTACCAGACGAGTCATCCGGTTTCTCAGTACTTGTTATCTCGTATCAAGAATCCTGACAGGCTCTTCGCAATAAGATAGATCAGGTTCCAATTCTAATTCCCCATAGGTGAGTACATGTGTTGGTTCAGGCATGTATTTCCTCAACAGTGATACGTGGAACACATCGTGAACTTTGGAGAGACTTGGCGGCATTGCCAAACGATAAGTTACAGACCCAATTCATTCTTGAATTTTGAAAGTTCCAATGTACTTGGGACTCAATTTACCCTTCTTACCGAAATGTATAACTCCCTTCCATGGATATACCTTCAAGAAAACATGATCTCCTACCTGAAATTCCAAATCCTTCCTTCGGTTATCGGCATAGATGTTCTGCCTACTTTGAGCCGCTTTGATGTGGTTTTGGATTACCTTTACCTTTTCCATTGTTTCCTCCCCCAGTTCGAGGCCTACAAGTTTTCTTTCACCAACATCATCCCAACAAGTTGGTGTGCGACATCTCTTTCCATATAACGCTTCATATGGTGCCATCTGAATACTCGAATGGAAGCTATTGTTATAGGAAAATTCTACCAAAGGTAAATATTGATCCCACATACCCTTAAAGTCAAGGGAGAAAGACCTCAACATTTCTTCTAATGTTTGAAAAAAAATTCAAGTATTGTGAGTTTTCCACTCACCCATGAAGTGGTTTATTCAGAAAATAAAAAAAATGATTTGGATGGTAGGCAGTGCTCAAACAAAGTTCAGTATCCAAGGCCTTCTGAGGACTCTTCCAGAATCTTGAAGTAAAATGGGGATCACAATCAGAAACAATCGATAGGGTTACTCCATGAAGTCTCACAACTTCATTAATATATAGTCTTGCTAGATGTTTGAGTGGTAGATCTTCTCTTATATCAAGAAAATGTTCTAACTTGGTAAGATGATCAATAATAAACCATATTGCATCGTTCCTTCTAGGAGTCTTTGGTAGTCCCATGACAAAGTCCATCGTGATGTTATCTCATTTCCACTCAGGTATGGGAAGAGTTTGCATGACTCTTCCAGGTTGTTGCGTTACATCTTTCACTTGTTGACAAACCATACATCTTGAAAAAAAATTAGCAATCTCTATCTTCATGTTGTCCCACCAAAAGTGTTCCTTCAAATATCTATACATTTTGGTGCTCCTAGTGTGTATAGAGAAATTGGAGCTATGAGCATCATCTAACAATTCCCTTTTCAGATCAGGTATATCGGGAACACAAAGTCTCTTCCCAAATTTTAAAATTCCTTCTTCATACACAAAGTCTCTCAATATCCCATCATTCACAACTTTAATATTCTTTTGAAATTCTTCATCATAGGTCTGATAACTCTTAATCCTTTCTAGTAAAGATGGTTTGGAAACCATTTGAAAAAGAATTGATGTTTCACCTTCCATGGTTATTCCCATGTCCATCTTCACTAGATCCATGAAAATTGGATCCCTTTCAATTCTCGTATTGTTCAAAACTCTATGATATTATCTGCTCAAAGAATTTGCCACCTTATTTGCCTTCCCCGGGTGGTAGTGTATCGTGAAATCATAATCCTTGAGTAATTCAATCCATCTTCTTTGTCTCATGTTGAGTTCTTTTTGTGAGAAAATATACTTCAAACTCTTATAATCAGTATAAATCTCACATTTTTCACCATAGTGGTAGTGTCTCCATATCTTTAAAGAAAAGATCACAGCTTCTAACTCGAGATCATGAGTAGGATAGTTTTTCTCATGAATTTTCAATTGTCATGATGCATAGGCAATAACCCTATCATTCTGCATAAGGACACAACCAAGTCCTTTTTTTGATGCATCACTATAAATAATGAACCCATTATTCCCCGGTGGTAGAGTCAATATAGGAGCATTGACTAATCTTCTCTTTAGTTCTTCGAAACATTCTTCACATTCTTTTCCCAAAAAAAATTTAACCACATTATGTGTGAGCTTTGTTAATGGGTTATCCAACCGGGCAAAATTCTGGAATAAACATCGATAATAACCTGCTAAACCAATAAAACTATGTACCTCAGTTATACTCATCAGTGCAGGCCATTATTGGATTGCCTTGGTCTTAGAAGGATCGATAGAGATTCAATATTTAGAGACAATATGGCCAAGAAACGAAATATCCTGAAGCTATAACTCACACATTCTAAATTTCCCATATAATTCATGTCTTCTTAGAGTCTTCAGGATAATGCATAAGTTATTTTCATGATCTTCATAGATTTTGGAGTATACCAAGATATCATCAATAAATACCACCACAAATTCATCGAGATATTCCTTGAAAACTCTATTCATTATATCAATGAATACAGAGGGTGCATTAGTCAATCCAAAAGGCAACACTGTAAACTCGTAATGCCCGTACCTGGTTCGAAATGCTGTCTTCGGAATGTCTTCCTTCTTCACACACAACTGATGATATCCGGATCGAAGGTCAATCTTTGAAAAGTATTGAGCTCCATGAAGTTGGTCAAATAAATCATCAATGTGATGTAGGGAATACTTGTTATTTATTATTATAGCATTGATCTCCATGTAGTGGATTCATAACCTCATAGATCCATCTTTCTTATTAACAAAAAGGACAGGGGCTCCCCCTGGAGAAATACTAGGGCAAATAAATCCCTTATTACTCAATTCCTCTAGTTGTTTCTTTAGTTCCATTAATTCCACAGTGTTCATTCTATAATGGATCTTCGATATGGGCCTTGATCCAGGAATTAGATCAATGGAAAACTCAACTTCTCGTTCTGGAGGATTTCTAGGTAAATCTTCCAGAAACACATCTACATATTCTTTTACAATAGGTAAATCCTCTATTTGAACATTCATTTCCTCACTCAAAGTCATTTCATTATCTTCCTCCCCAATAATTGAATTTAGTAGAGCTACTGGGGGTGGATCTAGGTAAGAATTAGGTGGTGATGATTCTTCTCTAAAGATAAGGTGTTCCTTATCATCATCATCAAAAATAGTAACCTCCTTCTTCTTGCAATAATTTTTTGCATCATGGTCTGATAGCCAATCCATTCCAAGGATTATATCAAACTCCATCATAGGTATGACGATGAGATCAGCAGATAAAGAACATTTATGTTCTCTAATGGGGACTGATTCAAAAAACTTTGTTAGAATGATACTTCCCTTAGGAGTTTTAACTGACAACTCCCTTGTTAAATCAAATTGGAAATATCTAATTTTATTAGAAAATTGGGAAGATATGAAACAATGTGATGATCCAGAATAAAATAATTCATTTTCTAAACTTGAGGAAACCATTAAATTACCTTCCACCACGTCTTTCAGAGCTTCTACCTCAGCAGTAGTGATAGCATAATCTTGGCCTTGATCCCTTGGCCTTTTCTAAGGTATGTTCCCCTGACGCTTAGGACATTAATTTGAATAATGTCCCATCTCCCTGAAATTGTAGCATTAGACATCGGTAGCTTCCTTCTTCCCCTTGCAATCACGATCTTGGTGGCCTTTTTCACCACACTTGTAACAGACTCTCATTCCTTTTAAAAAAGTACCGGGGTGTTTCTTCCCACATTTACTACAGGATAGATATTCAAATTTTCCCTTATTCCCCTTATTTCCATTCCCAGAGTGATCAGAAGATCTCTTCTTCTCCTGCTTTTCTTTAAAATCATAAGACTTAGAGAATTCCTTTTCTATCTTGATAGCACATGAGACAATATCTTCGTACAATGAGAAGGTTTGTGCGACTATTACTCGACGGAGAAACGGTTTTAACCCATCAAAGAAATGATCAATCTTACTTCATGGGTTACATATATAATCTCCATAATACCTTGCTAACCTTGTAAAGTTAGCCTCATACTTTGTGACATTCTCATCCTTATTTTGTCTTAGACATAGAAATTGCCTTTCCATATCTGCTCGATGGTCACGAGGAAAGTATTTTTCTAAGAAAAGTTATTTGAACTCCCTCCATTCCATATTTGATACTTCCTCATCATCCTTTTTGTTTTGAATCAAGGACCACCATTGATTAGCATCTCCAGTGAGGCGGTAAACTGCCATGATAACTTTTTCCCTTTCACTACTCCCGAAATCCTAAAATATTTTCTCTAGGGAATTTATCCATTGCTCAGATACTAAGGGATTTTTACTCCCATTGAACTTTGGTGGTTGTTTCTTCATAAAGCGATCTAACATTTATCCTCCACGCTGCAAATTAGGGTGCTCCATATGGGTAATGTTATTATTCATAACCTGAGTGAGTTGTCCCAAAATGGTGATTAGCTGATCAGCACCAGTTGCATCACCACCTCCACTATAATTATCTTGAGCAGGAGGGAAATCCCTACATATAGTGTGTGCATTTATACGGTTTCTATTTCATCCACTAGGTTCCATTTCTAAACAATGGAATAAACTAGATCAGTTTATGAATCAAAATATATAATTACATACTTGTAAAACACTTAACATAAATTGAACTATTTATGGATATAATCCATAATCATAAAAAAAATTTCTTTGAGGAAGTATATACTCATAAACACTTCATAATTTTTTTTAAAGAAAATGAGAATTATCCCAATCATATCCATCGGGAGTGTCGTATCCAAAAGTGCAGCAAGGCCCATTGTCGTGCACCAGTTCCCGTTCGAGTCTAGCTCAAAGTGGTGTTTTTGGGTTTTAACCCTAGGTACATCTATGCCAGAGCTGCCTCTACCTGCTCGTATCCAGACAGGTATGTATTTCTTATAAAACTCAAAAAAATTCTACAATACCAAAATTCTAGGAAGTTATTCTATATTAATCCTCAAATTCCATATTAGATCTATGTACTCTAATCTGAGTTTATCTAAATATAGCTTCTAAGTTTTGTACTAAAATTCCTCTGATACCAACTGTAACGCCCTGACCCCATTTACCCAGAGTTGGTGCATTATTACATAACATTGGCATGATCACAAAAGATCAAGTCTCGAAATACCGATTAGTTTAGTATCCTTGGAATCACTAGATGCATTCATAAAGTTTACATTACATCATAAAATAAAAACTACAAAAACATAGTCTCCATAGTCCACACTCATATCCCCTCATACTATCCCTGTAGGTCATTTCTAAAATAATTCTTCACGTCCTGGGAAAAATAAAACATAGAAAGGGGTGAGCTCAAATGCCCAGTAAGGATAACAATATAGAGGAAACTTTCATAAATAAGTATAAACATTTAAGGCAATGTATAACTAAAACAAAAGCCTTTTAAACATGAACTTCAGCATGATATGGTAGAAATAAAATGAAATAATTTCATTTACTTATTCACATGGATATTCTAATAGTTTAATAATCACATGTAATATCAATAACCACTTTCATAATGATGGAATGCATAATTCCAGACTATCATAACCACATAGTCAAGGCCTTATTCCAAGACAACAAATAAGATTTCATCAAGGCCTTGTGCCAAGACACTAGTTTGTCTTATGAGACCTACTAATGCATCAATGAGATATATCAGGCTCCACCCATCACTTATTAAGTCCAACACATTCCTCATATGAACAGGTTTAACATAACATAAACATTCGTATTAAAACTAGCATATGAAATGTCAATACTTTCTCCATAAACCATGAATGGTATATAAATAACACATCCATAGTCAAACATATCGCAAAACCTTCAATACAATATGAAAGTTTTATATCATAATAAATAAACTTCAAATAAGCTTAAAATCCATCAAAGGATGTTGACATAGATGAAATCAAAACAATTTGAGATAAATATCTCTTTTTTTGAAATCAGTTAAAAGTAACATAATTATAAAAGAAAAAATTTAATTTGAAAATATTTTTATTATATTTTAAGGGAATCTTCGACGATTTTATAGTGGCAGAAAATATCTGCACTCGCCGTATAAGTTAAAAAAAGACATTCTTACCTTAATTTTGTCGAAAAGGTTAAAAGGGACCTTGTTTGGAAAATGATGAAAATATTCCTTTATAAACATCTTATAAAAAGTCAAACAAGGGTATAAAGGAATTTAACCCATATTCTCTAAAATAGTAAGAATGTTTTGAAATACATTTTTAAGAAACATGGATGTGGATGATAAAGAGGTCCCAGTAGATAATTACGTATAAACAACCGCGGATAATGAAGAGATTGTGAAATAAACCCTTACCTTGTACTTTTCCTTGGTAGAGGGTAGGTTAACCTCTTGTATAATGGTGAAATAATTTTTATTAAATTATACAAGAATATTTTAAATTAATATGATATCATATGTTATCTTTTAACATTACTTTTTTAATAATATCTTAGTATTTTCGTTGTTTTGGGTGTTAACTTACTCATTTTATTTTATATGTTTTGTTACATAAGTCATGTTTGTTATGGATAGGTTGTATATTATTAATATACAGAATGATATGAAGTCCTTAAACATTATATTTATTCATTAAATTAGAGTTATTCTTGAATGGATATGATGGGGAATGAATCTCATCGTGTTCGTGGAGACGGTAGTCTGTACGTACGCACGAGCGACAATATCATTATTTTGATATTAAAATAATATATAATTGGATGGTATATCATATATACAGAATCATTATAATGTTATATTTATTATTTACATGAATTACACATCATTATTATACCCATCCAAATAATAATTTATTGAATAATAATTACACCACGACGTGGAGACGGTAAGCCGTACGTACGCACGTATGGTGACATGTCATTCAAAGGATGGATAGAAAACTAAATATGGTTGTACCATATTTATAATAACATCATAGTATATATAAGATACTGGATTTATTATTTTAGAATGGGAATAATAAATAAAGAAGAAGTTGAAGAAGAAAGGAACTTGAAAGAGGGTGGTGAAAACATTACCTCTTCTTCAGGTTCTTCCTTTTGATTTGGTCAAAATGGATTCTTAGGTTGGCTTTCTGACTAAAGTAAGGCCTCTAGGATTAAGTGAGGATATTTTAGAGGTTATTTGGGCAGAGGATGGCCGATCCCAATGGCTTTGAAGGTGTGAAATTGAGAGAAGGGGGGTTCCCTTTTAGAAGAGGGGTGAGGGGCACCTTTGGAAAAGCTAGAAATATTATTTTATAATAAAATCATATTTGGTTTATAATGGCTCCAAAGTGGATTATTTAAAGTTTAATGTGGGGATAGGTCGAAAACTACTCAACCACTAGGTTTTTGACGGGTTTTGGTCACTTTATTAACCTTATCTTTTAGTTTTAACTCTTAGTTAATTAGTCTGACATTTACCATGTCACTTTGTATTTTTATATTATATAGTTAATAAACTTACTATATACATCCAAGAGACCCCGAAGTGGTACATTAATTATACACATATCATGGTATAAATCCTTTTTCTGAACATTAGATTTTTAAAAATAGAATACCAATTAATAATATAATATTTGTTTTAAAAACTCTTTTATGTCAATTTTGACACTATTTAATAATTGATTGTTTTTTAAAGTATTAACAACATTATTAATTAAAAAAAAATCATTTCATAAATCCTAACATGTCATATTAATAAATAAAATTATTTTATGTCATCAAAACTTTCAAATTATATTTATTTTAATATTTATAATACCAATTATTTGAGTCTTTCACTAATAAGGAAAATACTGCATCATTATTGTGTCATAAATAAATTTAATTATTCAATGTCTAAAAATTATAAATAAAATACTATTATGTAGGAAAACTTTTTATCTTTCTTTTTAATATTTATAGTCAAAAATATAATATATATAACCCTATGTACAAATTTTTTTTCTAAAAGATATATGCTTATGTCATTTTTGTATTTTCTTTAACTTAATTAATATAAGGTGTCATTATCACTTACAAGTGGATCCATGGGGTCCTAAAATTGACCCAAAGATTCTCATGGTCGGACATGTATCAAAAAATAGGGTTAGGACACGTTTTAGGGTAAATTAATATTATTATAATATTATTATTTTACCCTTATTTGTCGGATTTACCCTTTAACCACGGTAAATAAAATATTTACCGAAATAATTATTCAAAATGTCTAAAAATAAAAGTTACCTATTTACACAATTTGGAACTCCTGATTCCAAATATAAAATCCATATTTATAAATTCAAAAAACGGAAGTGGTAGAAATTAATTTAAAATTAATTCCTGTTGTTAAAACAAAAAGCGTGTTTTTAAGAGATAATAACTATCAAAAGATTGACAGTTGTTTATGTCCGGTTTAAATGTGAAATTATGTCCAATGACCAACATTGTATTAAATTGTAAAAATATATTATAAATATACTTTAAAACCACTTAAATTCATAATTTATCACGATTAGTTATTTTGATTAAAAAAGTTGTTTTTAATTAAAATTTAGTAATTTTCACTATTCCTCACAATATAAAAGTTATCCGAAAAGTTCCAAAATTTTACCCTAGGCTAATTTCAATATTTTGAATCAAAAAATAAAGTCCATTTTGAGAGATAAAATTTATAAAATTTCAAAAAGTGGGTATACTATTCATAACGGTTAGTTTGATTGGTTGTGGGGTGTGTTAGAACTCGAAGTTGCATACAACACACGCTACTGTATTATTCAAAGAGAAGCGTATCGTGGAAGCTTGGGGTGTTACATGGGCACACTTAATAAAAGCGTTTGGGGTCCAAATGGGCTGAACAAAGTTTTAATGGCTTAAAATCAGACGATAACAATGGGTGAGTGAATTGTGAATTGTTTGAGTAGACGGAACGTCAATCGGAGGTGTCATGTGCCCACGGTGACCGAGAACGCACTTCTAGTGTCATAAACGGCCAAAACGGACGTTTAACTGTCAAATTCATATCGGACGACATAATATTGACCTGAAATCATAGGGAAACAATATAATTATTATTATTATTATTGACATGTAGGAGGAGATGGCACGTCAATCGGACGTGCAGTTTGCGCGGTACGGCTCAATATGTGTTTTTTAAGTGTTGGTCACACTTCATAAACGTGTGTGGGGGGTCAAAACGGGCCTAATGATTTCATAATATCCTAAAATCAGACGAAAACAATGGTTTAGTGAAATTTGAATTGTTCGCATAGACAGCACGTCAATCAGACATGTAGTTTGCGCGGTACAGCTCAATATGCGTTCTTTTAAGTGTTGGGCGCGCTTCATAAATGCGCGTGGGGGTCCAAATGGTCTAAAAGAAGTCATAATGGCCTGAAATCATATGAAAACAACAGGTGAGTGAATTTTGAATTGGTTTCACAGACGGCACGTTAATTGGAGGTGTCGTGTGACTACGGTGACCGAGAACGCAGTTCTGGTGTCACAAACGGCCAAAACAGGCGTTTAACGGTCAAATTCATAATTGATGACATTGTATTGACTATAAATCATAGGGAAACAATCAAATTACTATTCTAGATGTGTAAAAAGAGATGACATGTCAATCGAACATGCAGTTTTCACGGTACGGCTCAATATGCATTTTTAAGTGTTGGGTGTGCTTCATAAACGTGCGTGGGGGGTCCAAACGGGCCGAATGAAGTTGTAATAGCCTGAAATATGAAAACAACAGCATTTGATTGAATTTTTAAGTGGACGAGTAGACAGAATATCAATCAGAGGTGTCGTGTGCCTGCGGTGACTGAGAACGCAGTTCTGGTGTCATAAACGGCCAAAACGGGCGTTTAACGGTCCAATTCATATCATACAACATAGGATTGACCTGAAATCATAGGGAAACAATATGATTATTATTCTTGATGTGTATGAGGAGATGAAACATCAATCAGGCATGCGGTTTGCGTGGTACAGCTCAATATGTGTTTTTTAAGTGTTGAGTGCGCTTCATAAACGCGCATGGGGGTCAAAACGGGCCGAACAATGTCAGAATGGCCTGAAATCAGACAAAAACAATGGGTTAGTGAATTTTGAATTGGTCTCAAAGATGGAACGTCAATCGTACATGTAGTTTGTGCGGTACGGCTCAATATGCATTTTTTAAGTGTTGGGCATGCTTCATAAACGTGCGTGGGGTGGTCCAAATAGGCCGAACAAAGTCAGAATGGCCTGAAATCAGACGACAAGAACGGGTGAGTGAATTGTTAAGTGTTATCATAGATGACACATCAATCGGAGGTTTCGTGTGCCCGCGGTGACCGAGAACGCAGTTGTGGTGTCATAAACGGCCAAAATGGGCATTTAAAGGTCAAATTCATAGAGGAAGACATCATATTGACCTGAAATCATAGGGAAACAATATAATTATTATTCATGATTTGTATGAAAATACGACACGTCAATCGGATATGCGATTTTCACGATACGGTCAATATGTGTTTTTTAAGTGTTGGGCGCGGTTCATAAACACGCGTGGGGGTCCAAACGGGCCGAACGATGTCGGAATGTCCTTAAATCAAATGAAAAAAATGGGTGACTGAATTGTGAAGTGGTCACGCAAAACAAATGTTAATCGGAGGTGTCGTGTGCCCGCAGTGACCGAGAATACAGTTCGGGTGTCATAAACGGCCAAAACGGACGTTTAACGATCAAATTCATAGCGGACGACATCAGATTGATGTGAAATCATAGGGAAACAATATAATTAGAACCATAGAATTAATGATTTTAATTTTTTAAAATGGTAATCAAAATTATTAATATATTTTGAAAATCCAATACATTCGATCTGTTTTAGTAATTTTGAATTGAAATGTGTTAATTTGTTTAAATTATTTGTTTATAGGTTTTATTCAGTATTTATTTTGTTATTATATTTTATTATGCAGTTATATTTGATGATGGATGTAGATCTTGGAAGATGACTGATGATATTTATATGGGTATGTTTTATTGTGTTATTGATATTTTTTTAAAAAAAAATTAAAAACCTATAGCGGCCGCCATTTTCCAGCTGCTATAGGGACAGCATACAGCGACTACCATTAGGCGGCCGCTATAGGTGATTCCATCGCTGCATAGAGTGGCCACCATTTGGGGGCTGATGTAGCCTATTCCATCTTGCCTACAACGTCCGCCAAATGGCAGTCACTGATAGCAACAGCGACGGGCCAAAAGTGGCCGCCGTTTGGCGGCCGCTAGGCAGCCGCTATAAACCTTTAGTGCCGGATTTTGGTGGCCGCTAAAGTTCATGATTATACTAGTGATGCCAACATTGGCACCAGCAATTTTACCTGACATAGGTTCTGATGCACAGTTTAGGGAGGGCTTCTTGAGGATGATGCATAACATTTAGGGAGTGTCACCTCCTGCCCCGTCGATGGCTGATTTGACGCGGGTTTTCCAATAGCATCATCCTCCCACTTTCTCAGGGGATGGAGGACCCTAGGCTACAGATTCATGGCTAGAATCCATGCTGAAGATATTTGAGCATCTGGAGACGCCTCCATATAGGAGGGTCAAGCTCGCTACATATATTCTTCAGGACTCTTCCAAGAGGTGGTGGGATGTGATCTCATTGGCGGGACGCCAGTAGGTTATGGCGTGGGATGAGTTTCAACACATCTTATATGATTACTTCTATCTAGAGACTTTGAGGGCCGATTGAGCTTGGGAGTTTATGAGCCATGAGTAGGGTACCCTATCGGTTATGTAGTATTCCTCTCATTTCACTGAGCTTCAGCATTTCATACCCTTCCTGGAAAAAGATGGGTTATTCCTAGAAGGGAAGTTCGTGGATGGCCTCAGACAGGACATCTGCTCTTAGGTGAATATCTTCAAGTTGACTTCCATCACTTCCATCATCAACCAAACGCTGATCACGGAGTGTAATCTGAGAGAATATGGTGTTGTGAGCTAGGGGGGATTGACATCTAGAGTTGGTGCTTTGCCAGCTGATAGCCAAAAGAACCGTAGGGAGACTACATGGGGAGATCTGAGTAGGCATGATGCATCTTCAGGTATCCAGGTGGTATGATCCCAGTGTGGAAGGTCTGGGAATATGAGGCCGCAGTGCCAGAGAGACCCGGTGGAGTGTCGATCTTGCGGCATGTTGGGACACCTTCAGCATTTCTATCAGATATTTTCACCATAAACTAGTGACAGGGGTTCCTCTATGACTCTTTATTTGGGATCAGCACCACCAATTTATCACCAGTCAGTGAACTAGATTTCTTCTGGCTGTTCAGGCCGAGGTGGAGGTCATGGTCGTGGTGGTTAGTCTCCGATCGTTCAGAGATAGCAAAGTTGATCAGCTCAGAGTGGTCAAGTAGGGTCACAGGGTCGTGGTGCAGTCCAGACTTTTGTAGTGGAGTAGACCCATCAAGAGCAAGATCTCATCCCCTCTACAGTTTGAGGTACAATCTTCATAGCCTCATTTTTATCTTCTTCTCTTTTTGGTACAGGGTATTCCCATAGATTTATCTATGTTGCTGTTATGGAGAGCCTTAGGCTCTGAACTTTTTCCTCTGCTGATATCTTGACGTTAGACACACCATTGGGGACTAGGATGGCTAGTGTACGTCAGTGCAAGTAGTTCCCTCTTGAGGTTTGTGGGTGTCACTTCCTTTGGGATCTTTATGTTCTAGAAATGACATGCTATGATTTCATTCTCGGAATGGACTGGCTAGTTCATTTTTAGGAATTCATCGAATGTTATCACCGCAGGGTGAGTTTCACATCACCATAGGGTGGATCTTTTATTTATAAGGGCGATTGGGATGTCCAGGCAAGCAGAGCGGGTCTAGATCTTCATGGGTTGGGAGTAGTTACAGCCCAGATTTCTAGTATTTATATGGATTACCAAGGGACTTCACAATTAGAATTTCTTCCAGTGGTGGATCATTTCAGGGATGTCTTTCCAGAGGACTTTTCAGGTTTGCCTCTGGAGCGTGAGTTAGACTTTTATATTGATCTTGTGCCAGGAGCAGCATCGGTGTCCATTCCTACTTATCGGATGGCTACACCTAAGTTGTAGGAGCTCAAGAAGCAGTTGTAGGAGCTTGAGGAAAATGATTTCATCTGACCCAGTACTTCTCTTTGGGGTTCTCCTGTCCTGTTTGCAAAGAAGGCAGATGGTACCCTTAGGCTTTGTGTGGATTATCGGAAGCTTAACTAGTTGATGTTCAAGAAACGATATCCCTTTCCTAGGATTGATGATCTCTTTTATCATCTTAGAAGAGCCCGGGTGTTCTCGAAGATTGACCTAAGATCTGGTTATCATCAGTTGCACGTCAGACCATCTAATATACCTCTTACAGCCTTCAAAAGAAGGTATAGTCTATATGAATATATGGTTATGTTGTTCGGTATCATGAACACACTTGTAGTTTTTATGGCACTAATGAACCAAGTGTTTCATCTATACTTGGATTCCATTGTGGTGGTCTTCGTGGAAGATATATTGGTGTACTCTCACACTCGACTTGACCATTCCGCACATCTTGAGATCATTTTGAGTATACTGAGAGAGCATTAGTTATATGATAAGCTCTCAAAATGACACTTTTGGATGGACCAGATTCACTTCTTGGGTCACGTTATTTCAGAGACAGTATTATTAGTAGACCCAAAGAAAGTGAGAGTTGTAGTTTCCTGGGAGAAGCCGAAGAATTTCTTTGAGGTGCGAAGTTTTCTAGGGCAGGCTAGATACTACAGACGTTTTATACAGAACTTTTCAGGCTTAGAATCACCACTGACAGGTCTGACCAAGAAGGGTTTGTAGTTATTATGGTCAAATTCTTGCGAGTTATCCTTTCAGGAGATGAAAGGGTGGTTGAATTCAGCACCGATACTAGTCTTTCCAGAGCCAGGCAAGAGCTATACTATTTATTGTGATGCTTTAGGTATTGCCCTGGGATCTATGCTTATGTAGGGTGATGGAGTCATTGCGTACTGGTCTCAGTAGTTGAGGCCACATGAGAAAAATTACCTGACGCATGATTTGGAGTTGGAAGTTGTTGTTCATGCCTTATGTTGTTAGAGACATTATCTTCTAGGAGAGCATTTTGTGTTTTTCACTGACCAAAAAAGTCTCAAGTACATTTTCACTCTGCGTGATTTGAATTTGAGACAGCAGAGGTGGGTTGAGTACCTACAGTCCTTCAACTTCGAGCTTGCCTATACGCCTGGGAAAGGCAACGTAGTGGATGATGCGTTGAGCAGAAGGAATCATATACATGCAGTTCGGGAGGCTAGTAGTGAGTTTCAGCTTATGGCTCTGTTCTCTGACATGCATTTGGAGGTTCACGACAAACAGGGGTAGAATTTTCTATCTTCTGTAGTTGTTACCTCTATGCTTCTTGATCGAGTACGAATGAGGCATCTATTAGATTCTGAAGGCCTAGTCCTATGGGAAAGCATGTCAGGAGAGAAACTTATTCCTAGGTAGACCATAGGTAAGGATGAAATCTTGCATTTCCAGGGGCGCGTATGGGTACCAGCAGATATACGTGAAGAGATGATGCGGGATTTTCATTCCTCTATTTGGGCAGTTCATCCTGGCATCTTGGGTTGTCATTGACAGACTCATGAAGGTTGCTCACTTCTTACCGATCAAAGAGACCTTTAGTGTTGATGAGCTAGGGCAGTTGTACATCTAAGAGAATGTACGTCTTCATGGATTTCCACACTCCATTGTTTCATACAGGGATTCTCGTTTTACTTCTTGGGTCTGGCAAGGGTTTCAGAAGGATTTGGGTACACAGGTACTTTTGAGTATAGATTACCACCCCTAGATAGATGGTCAGACCGTTCATACGATTTAGGTGCTTGAGTACATGCTCTAAGCTTGCATTATGGATTTTGGAGGTTCTTGGGAGAAGCATATAACTCTTGTGGATTTTTCCTACAACAATAGTTTTCAAGAAACTATTCATATGGCACCTTATGAGGCTTTGTACGGTAGGACATGCTGATCACCCTTATGTTGGCTGGAGGCAGGAGAAGTAGCTTTTCTGGGACCTCGTCTTGTTCAGGAAACCACAGAGCAGATAGAGTTGATTCGGAAGAGGATGGCTACTTCACAGTCTCGATAGAAATCTTATGATGATCAGTAAAGACAACCTCTATAGTTCGAGGTCGGGGATCAGGTTTTTCTGCGTGTCACACCGAGGTTGGGACACAAGAGGGTTAGGAGACAGGGTAAGCTTTTTCCGAGGTATGTCAGTCCATTTGAGGTGTTGGAGAGAGTTGGTCCGGTTGCCTATCGGTTGCAGTTACCTTAAAGGTACCAAGATATGCACGATTTTTTTCACGTCTCTCTACTCCGACATTACTTTTCAGACCCATCTCATGTTTTTTAACCTGAGGAGGTTGAGCTCAATGTGTATGCGTTGTTTTAGGATCATCCTATCTAGATTTTTTATCGCAGTACAAAGGTTCTCTATGGCCAGTTTGTTCCTCTAGTACGAGTGATATGGCAGCACGAGCGGGTGCAGGACAAGACATAGGAGAGGGAGGCAGATGTACGATCACAGTGGTCGGAGCTGTTCGGGGTTTCTTCTTCTATGCAATGCTATGGAAATTCAGGGATGAATTTCATTAAGGGAGGAAGTTTGTAAGAACCTGGATCTTCTTTTCAGGTATGTTTTTCTTTTTCTAGTCGTTTTTTAGAAAAGAGGAGTTTCTAAAAAAAAATCAAGTACTCGTCGTGTACTTTATGAGTACACATCGTGTACTTCGTTGCCGCAGGAGGCCGTGTGCTAGCCATGTCCTGGCCATACACACAGTCATGTGGGGTAAAGTGGAGGTCGCCTAAAGCGATGTACGGAAATAGTAAGTACACCTCGTGTACTCCAAAAGTACACGCCGTGTATTTTTTTCATTAAACGCATCGGGGTCGCGTCTGACATACAGAACCATATTCTTTTAGATTTCATTTGTCCGAGAGTAACCGTATAGCCGCAGATCTTTGACAAACCCCCGAGCCTCTTTCCTTCCTCTGAATTGAACTCTGTCGGTTGCGTTGGAATCGCATCGGTGATTTCTCTCTTCTCCTAGAGAATTGTTTTCCAATTTCTTATATTTCCTGAGTTATCATGGGTTGAGTGTTTTGTACATTTTATTAGATCTACAGCATTATAAGATGATTCAAGCCTCATGGTTCAAGTATATTGATATCCTAACCCTGAGGTACATGGTTTGTTCCTTTTTGTTGAAATTCATTGAGTATTTTGTGCAAATTCCACCAATACCCTTGAACGGGGTATTGTGTGTTTACCATTTTAGTCCTATTGTTTTCCTACTTTGCTTATATGCTAGAGTATAGGATACTGAACATGAATAGGGTTAATTGTTATTCTTTAGAAATTTTTTCCATGCATTTTTTTTCTGTCTGGACTATTGGGTCTATTTTTCCTATTTGGTTTCTATTTACTTTCCATGCCTAGTATTATAGGACGGTATGACTATAGTTCTAAAGTTTTGATATGTCATAGAATGCTAGCCAAGTATTTCTTGAGGTTTACTTTGGCCATTACAAGTGTTATACTTTCATGACTTACATAGGGTTGTGATAACCTGGTGTATATACCATAGGGAGAATTGACGTTGGGGGATTCTCCAGAGTGTCTTTATAATTATATGATGTGAGACCACAGGGGGAATTGACCATGAGTGCTTCCCCAGAGTGTTTGTAGTTCCACTACGTGGGCCATAGGGGGAATTGACATTTAGTGCTTCCCCAGAGTGCCTTTATTACGATATGATACTATAGGGGGAATTAACAGTGAGTTCTTCCTCAGAGAGTCTATACTTTAACTGAACCAGAGGGGTGAGACTATGTGTGCTACCTAGAGGGTTGATTGTACTTGATAGGTAGGACCAGAGGGGATAGGTTGTGGGTACTTCCCAGAGGGTTACCTGTTGTGTTATATGTTTTTTTTTTGCATGTTGTGTAGTGTTTTGAATGCATAAACTAAGGATTGTTTACTACTTGATGCTTCCATGTTTACTAATTTCTGTACTTTTACCTTCTATATATTCACTAACTGTTAGTCACAGATCTTGTGATGGTTTCCTACTGGGATTTAGTCTCACACCCTGTTTGGGATATTCTTTTGGGCCCTAATAGATTATATTGCAGCATGTATAGACAAGTTCAAGTGCCCTTCGACTTCAGGTACTTGATTAAATTAGAGCAAGAGAGCATGGTACCAAGTTGAGGCCTGCGATGCTGAGGAGATGCTCATCTATTTTCCTTTTGTACTTTGGTTTAGTATTGTATCATCATTGTGACTTGTTTGGATTCTTTCCTAGACATATATGTATCATGTATCATTTATATGTATTTATGATCCAGTTGTTTCTTTATCAGTCTTCTGATGTTTACAGTTATTGGATATTTACTCCTTCCACTATTGTGTGTTGTTTATTTCCACTTTGTACTCGGCCAAAGAGGGAATAGTTTCCCCACTATCACACCCAAGGCCCTCGATTCTAATCGGTAGCCTCTGGTGTTTGGAGAAATGCGCTTGAGGCCATGTGACTAACCAGGTACGAGGCACCTCTGGGTGGCTTCCGGAATCGGGACATTACAACAATGATTATATTTATTTTTTTGGAACTAGAATTATCAAATTTAACTACTCCTCAATCACATTTTTTAATGTTTCCAAGATTTTCAAATTACCTATCATATGTGAGGAACTTTCACAATAATTTATCCATAGATAATCATTTTTAATAGATTTTAGGGTATATTTAACTAAAATTTATTTTACCATATGTTCTATTTCCCATCTTCTCTTCCATTTCTCATAAATTGAACCTGTTCAAGAAGTGTTTTAATGAATTATTATATATATTGACTTGATTGGTCACATATACTATAAATTTATTCTCGATAATTAAATTGGTTCCGCCTTGGAAGAATTTTTAAATTTCAATTTCTTCATTTATGAATATTTCTTCATCTTCTCAAAGTTTCATTCTTTTCTATCATTATTTCTCAAACTCAATTCATGTATTCTACAAATGTGTGACATGTTATAATGATAGTTATACACTTTGTGTATGAAGATCCAATAACACTAAAAATATCCATTAAACCTTGTACTTCCATGGTATTATGATATTTTTTTGAAAAATGATCATTGATATCTATCAGAAGTTTCAATTTTTCATTTACCTTGGAATGGAGATAGTTTCTCTCAATATTTCTTAGTCCATACAGGTCCCTATATTTTTTTGGACAACTAATGAAAATTGAAACACCCTTAGTAAAATTTCAATCATTAGGTACAAATTATACCATTTCCTTCAAGATAACTTCCTTTATTAGTTCAGGATGATTTAAATTTAACTTATATTGTTTCATGAATTAATTTATTTATTTCTGTTAATTTTTTAAACTCATGTCACCTTGATTATGTATTTATCAAGTAATGTTACATTACAACTATTTTCTCACTCATATTATCCAATATAATTCCTTTCCCTAGAACATTCAATAAGAGATATTTAAGTTTCCCGAGGTAAGTGACTTCCTCTTTAAGAAACACATCTTTTTTTGATTCATTATTTCACATTTTTTCTTAATTAGACTTATTTATTTCTTGGGTTTAGTGTTTTATCAAGACATGACTCATGTTTTGTTTTCAACATGTGTTCCATATTAGTTTGTTCACCCACTTCTTCCTCTTTACTTGAGATTTATTTTTATCTTTCAATATGATAAATAAAATTCAAAATATTTTCTAGAACTTGTCATTATGATCAACTAATTTTAGTAGAGTATTATTCTTCATTATTATTCATTGTGATTCTTTAGATCATCCTATAAAATCATTTATTTCCTCTGGTATTTTTTTATCATCATTAAAAGTTTTATCCAACTTATTTATTTAATATTTTACTTTCAAATCATCCTCATTATACTGTTCACATTTCTTTATAGGGAATTTTATAGAAAATCATCTGATCCCCCCAAACATAAATAATTTGAGTTTGAGTTTTCCATTGTATATGTTGTTTAAATTTTATAAGTTACTTTAGATAACAAACATAATAATTTCATACTCTTCATCATTATCTTCATTATCTTATAATTCATCATAGTTTGAAACTTCTGGATCCTGTATTTTAATCTATATAGTAGCATCAAAATTCATCTCTTCCATGATCTTCTTTTTATATGCTAGAGGTTCTCACATATTATGCACAATATTTATTTTATATAGTTAATTAAGATATAAATCATCTCTATCTTATAGTGTGGATACATTAGCATCAAACCTGTCAATTAATATTCTCATCAAATACTTGATGATCATTGAATCATCCAACGTGTCTCTAAATTAACTGATGTTACTGATGATATATTTCACTCTATTGGATAAATCATTAATTTTCTCTTCATCAACCATCCTCTAATAATCAAATTTATTTATCATAATTTGGATATATCATTCCTTTTATTTCACATTCCTTTTTAAATTTTTTTCAAGTTTATCAATCATTTCATTTTGAGTTTATGGACTCATTGTTTTGGTATAATATTTTATTATTGGGTCTTGATAATAAAATTTCAAGCCTTACCATTAGCTTCAAAGTCCCTTTATAATCTAAAATCATAAAACCATATTTCCCCAATGGTGTAAATCCCATAGTATAAACATCTATAAATTTTAAGCAAACTGAAAGGATATAGGTTATCTTATTATTATTCTTATAAAGATAGTTTTTGATATAGAATGTAGTTATTCGTCAGATGTTTACTGAATTAAGATTTTATATATCCACCAAAATAAGGATCTAACATAGGGGACATAGGAATATCATATACAAATTGACATTCCTTGGAATATAAAACCCGTTGAGAAGCATGGTTGAATCAATCAGGTTCTTTCAAAATTTCATTTAACCTAAAATTAAACTCTACAACTTTTAATGTTTCTTATAATATCAACTTTATACCTCACCCAAACCCATATATTTTGGTAATAAAATTAAATGCAAGGCACCTAGGTATTTATAAAGTATAGTCTTAGTGTGGGTACATACTCTTTTGTTCTCTTAATATCTTAAGGCACATATATCCACTATATAAAACCAACGAAAAAGGGTATATCAAAAAATATCATCATTATACTAATTGGGAATTATACACATTCCCAAAATTTACAATTATCCCCAACCAATGTGATAAATACCACCTCTTCCAATGGTTTCTTTTTCAATAAATCTTAGCTTGTATAAACTCTTAAATGAAAAATTAGATTCTTCTCACAAAATAAACTTTTAGAACATAAATTTATATAACTTTAGATACTATAACATGAAACTATATATCTTCTAAAATTAATGAGTTTCTTTTTTGACCAGGAGTATCTTTTAGAGAATGTAGGTCAGTATCTCTACATTTATTTCTCTAATGATTATTAGTACTGAGTTGTGAATTAATTGACCCTTTATATAATCAATAATTCCCTAATAAAATCTATTTTTATGATTTTTATCCTTACCTCTTATTCAACCATCTTCAATACCCCTGAAGATATCAATATTTAAAATTTTCAAAGTCTCCAGTAATTCTCAACAACAAATATATTTAGAGATCTCACAATTCTTCCTTGAACCATGAATAAAACATCATTAATTTTGAATATTCAATTCCCACCTCAACATTTTTAAAATTATTTTCACTTCTACTAAATGATTATGTAAATACTTTCTAGTATTGGATACTTTTGATTCTTTATTTCTAATAACATTTAAATGAACTCAACATCACTCCCATCTCTGGTTCTTCCCTTTACATTTATCCTATATATCGTGTATCCATTAAAATATTCAAGTTTAACACCTTGAGATTTTAACATATATTTATATATAAATAATTTAATTTCTTTTATAGATTTCGCTACATGGAACATCGAGTTTAAATGAACTCTCACACACTATTAAAATATTATTATTTAAAGTGATAGTTATATCCAAGTTATTAATTTAGAGGGTATAAATAGGATTAATTAATTTATGAAATATATTAAATTTTATACTAAAAATAAATTTATTGATAAATTATTAATAAATAATCACTCAATTTTTAGTAAATTTATTTTTTTGCTTCGGAAATATGCCTTCTTCAAAAATGATTTTATTGTTTTTAGGAGAAAATATTATAATTAATTTCTTAAAATTTTAGAAATTCAATTTAATAAGAATAATATAATTTTTTAATTAAACATATCAAAATTAAATTATGGTGAATTTTTTTTTTCTAAAGATATTTTTTTCAGTGAATAGTGAATATACTGAATTTTATTGAAAATTGAATTTTTGTTTTCAAACTTTTACAAAGAACTGATTAATTTTTAAAATAGTTTAAAAATAGAATTATTTATATTATATTATTAATAATCCAATTAAGTTTATTATAATCCATTTTATTATTAAAATTTGTATAAAAACTTTTTTATACTTAAAAAGGCATTTCACTAAAATATAATTTTCAATTTGTTTTAAAAATTTATATTAAAATTAATTTATAAAAATTATAGGAATTTAATTTTATGAAATGTAATTTATTTTTCAGTTTATATAATTCAAATTTATCTCCGTATGATTGTTTTGATGTTTTTATGACGAATTTAATTTTTTAGTGAATTGTAAAAAAAATACAATTTTAATGAAATACAATATCTTCTATGAAATTGTTGAGACATAAGCATAAAACCAAAAATTAAAGAAACATATAAAATTACTCAATTTTGATAAAATACTACAAATATCATCCACTAGTAATTCCAAAGAAATTAAATTACAATTTGGTCCCTGAAAATGTGAAAATAATTTTCAATGTTAATGCAAAGCTTGCACAGCATTGGGAAAGACAAATTTGGTACCCTAAAGATAATACTTGAGATGGAATAAGTCCTTGATTGAATTTTTTAACAAATATTAAGTATTATAGAAGATATTTATTATTATAAATAAATATTTTAGTTTTATAACAAGTGCCTTATCCAAATGCTTGTGTAGTATTTACGCAAGGCCGAAAAAGTTATAATAACATACTAAATAAGTTTTCATGACATAGATATGAGATAAAATACATATTGAACGAATATAAATGTTTATTTTGAAAATAATAAACTTATTTTTATGATGTTTATTTATTTATAATTTTTAGGTATTAAATAAATATCTTAAATCCATTTACAATGCGGACACATAATTTATTTAATTAATAAACAAGTAAAATAAATGTTTTCTAAAAACACTAAAAATAACATAACTTGAAATTAATAATATTTAAAATGAATTTTATAGATATATATGAAATTTTAGGGAGGTTATAAATTATATTATTTGAAATTCCCCATTGTATTAATGTATTTAAATTCCAATTAAATGAATAGTTTCAAAATTGACATTAATGGTATTTTAGAAAAATAATATTTTACTAAATTATTTAAAAATTATAATTTCACACTCCAACCCGTGTATTTATTTTATTTTATTATTTTATGGCTTTGAATATTTTTTGTTAGGGTTTGGTTTGAGTCCCTCATGAAATTTTAGAGCTTATGTTAAAAAGTGTGTGTTGTGGGTTCAACGTCGTCGGGCGCACGGGCGGAGTGCGATGCCACACGGCTTTTCCCAGACAATTGTGTGGCCTATTTGTCTTCAAAAAATTAAAATGATTTAATTTTTTAATTTTTTGTGTCATTTAAAATTTTTAATGTTATTAAGAATTTTATTATTATTTTTTAGGTGAAAAATAAAATTATTAATTTTATTGTTATGCATTATTATTATTATTATTATCATCGTTATTATTGTTGTTTTTATTATTGTTGTTGTTGTTATCGTAATTAATATTACTAGTTATTTATTTTAATTAGTTGTTTTAGTGTGTTTTTTTAGAAAATAAATAAATAAATAAATGAAAACCCTAGCTGGCTACCCCTCCCCTTTTTGCAAGGTGTCAACCCGACCGCCACCCTTGGTGTGCCCTCTCCACCCCGGCCTTCTTCCTACTCAGCAGTGCAGCGCCCCGATGATCACTTCATCCTGCTCAGTGGTGATCCTCCCTCTTTATAGTTGGCATGAACCCCCTCCCTCCTGCTCAGTGTGCGCAAATCCAGTGACACCTCCGGTCACAGCCCAGTGCCACCACCCTCCTCTAGTTACAGCGACCCCCTGCTCGGCGTGTGCTACTCCGGCAAACCACCTCCAACATCTTCCTGGTGTATCATGCACCCCCCACCCAGTGGGTAAACCATTTTTTACCCATTTAATTCTTATTCCAATTAGTTTCCTACAAATTGATTCTGATTTTTTCCATTGTTTTACTTAGGGTTTTGTTGATTAATGGTTGTTCTTTGTAGGGTTAGTGTATTAGGACCCATGTGGGGCGATTCTGAGTGGGTGTTATCATCGTGCCCTAAATTTTAAGTATTATTCTTATGTTCTTGCCTTATAAATTTTAGAATCATTAATTTTATGTTTTTCACACCTTATATTCATGCTAAATATTTTTTAGTATCCACTTGGTTAGATGTTTGGAGTGCAGATAATGTTTAAAGGATTGGTTTTTGATAATTAGGATTGTTTTTATAATTTAACATGCACCATGTTTTCGGAAAAAGGCATGGTTAGACTTTGCGATTGTCTTATGATATTGAGGTAATTTTTTGGTTTTTTTAATAAGTTTTTGGCATTTGAAATGGTGGTTTAGGGTTTATTTAAATGGGTTTCAATTGTTGTTAACCTAAAATAAGTGTGATTTAGCCTTAAAAATTGGTTTATCTTGTGATATTGAGTTGTAACCCAATTGGATTTTACCAATGAAAGGGTTTTGGTTTAAAGTGTGATAGAAATTTTTTATAAAGGGGTTTTATAAATACTTTTATGTAGAAATGGTTTGTTTAACACCTCTTTCCAATGTTGGGTTTCATTCTTAATAAAGGATGGTTTTATAGAATGTTTAAGGTCTTGTTTAGACACTTTGTGAAAATAAAGAAAAAGTGATTATTAAAAAAACCTCTATTGGATGATCTTCATTCCTTTTCAGCATAAAATGGTTGGGATGTCCTTGGTTTGGAATCCCCATGGTTCTATTATTTGGGTTTCTCAATTGGGAACCCTTTGTAGTTTATTTTTTCTACGGCACGAAAGCAGTCCTTTGGGAGACCCGAGGTGAGGCCTACTGTTATTATTATTATATATATGTTGTTATTTGATGACCATATGGAATATTTTGGATCACCCCCTTTAATACTTGTGACATTGGAACCTGGCATATAGAGAGAATTGTCTAAGATGAGTTTTTCACTAGAAGGTTATGGTACTGACCAGTGGCACATAGTAAGCAGATATACTGGGTTCATTACTATGGGATTTTTCCTTATTCTATCATGAGAGATGTTGGATGAGCATATAGAACATTATATTTCATCATATGTGGCATGATACTATATATGGGGTCACAGGTATTAGTGTCATCTGGATTATTCTTGATCTGCTGGGTTTGCCTATGTACAGTGGCTTTTAGCTGTTTGAACTATTGTTGAGATAATTGTATACCTATTTACATTTCCATTTCTATATGAATGCATTCGTACTCTTGTGTGGTGTTTTCCTACAAATTGATGTTTTGGTTTCCTAACTCCTATGAAAAAAAAATTTAAAATCAAATGTGTTTCAAATTCTTTAGTGCTGGTTTTAAATGAAATCATCATTTTCCCCTTAAAATAGCATGGTAAAACTTAAGGTTAGAATATGGTTTTGAAAATGATTAAGGGAAATGGATTTTACTTTGATTTTAAGTAAAAAAACTGTAGAAATTCATACATTAATATAATGTAGTTCAAACTTAGAATTGATGTTTCTTTAGTTTTAAATGTAGTGTATTGAGGAATAGAATATTGATCTATCCTACTATGTTTTAAAACTCACACCTATAGTTCTTTTATATTTTTAGTCCTTGTGTAGGTTCCATCTTGGGTGTATTCTCCTTGGTTGATGTTTGATCGTTGAATTTGAGAGTGACCCATGGGGTCACACGGATATAATGGTTTTCCTATTCAGTTTGATTTATTTTCTTCAGTTCTTGTTTAGTTGTTTTGTTTGGTTTATTTATTTTGAGTTCATATTTATCAATTCCATTACTTTTATTTATTTATATTGGTCGAAATCGTTCCCTTATTGTACTCTATTTATTCCTTGGTGCTTTTCACTAGCCTTGGAAAATTGGTAATGCATCTTGGATCTTACCATGGATCGGCCTGGGTGACCGGTTCAGGGTCGACCTGGGTTAGTTCATGAAAAAATAATATCATAGTAGGTCATCTCTTAGCAGGACTTTCTTTTCAAAGCATGCTTTTCTATTTGGGGATGTCAAGGTAGATGGTACAAGATTGTAAGAACTTGGGGGGTAGGTTCGGTAAGATGATCGCGAACTCTTTCTCATTTTGATCCTTGAGTTTCCATGTGAAGTCTGGTTTAATTAGTTTCTTTATTCTTTAAGGAATTTTTTGAGATTTGTATAGAACAAAGGTAGTTGGGATAATAGTTCTCGTAAGCTCTCATGGCCTGGAAAGCTATATGAAGCTAGGGGCATGGTCCTAGAATGATCTTTGTCTCAGTGATGTGTTTGGAATTTGGCCACCAAATATATTTCCAAGTCACCCACTAATAGTAGTTCCCTTTTTTATTTTTTTTAGGTCTCCTTTGATTTTTGAAATGTGTTTGAATCAAATAAATTGGTTTTGGAAAATGGTTATTTAAAATGGAATGTTTGGTTTAGGAATTATTTTAAATGAAATAGGATGGATTTTAAACCAATTGAATTTTTACATGGTGGTTAGTGTTCCTTTAGAACGTACATGACTTTTGAAATGGGATGAATGATTTTTTTTAGTAAATGAATTTGTTTTGTTTTATCCATTGGTGTTTTCATGGGTGATCACATTCAAGGTTTTATATGGAAATAGGGATGGATACCTAGTATGTAATGGTGGATGGGTGCCTAGGGTGGCATAGAAATATGCTTGTAAGTGAGGCTCAATGAAACACTATTGGTGAGGGTGAAAATCCACTAAGTTTTTTCTTGAAATCAAAATGTTTTCAAAAAGGTATGTTTTTTGTTAATAATAGGTTTCTTTCTTATGTTTTAAGTTATTCTCTTATACGGTGTTTGATCTTGAGGTTTTTTAGTGTTGAGTTGATTTTAATTTGGTTCTTGACTTTTTATTGCCTAGTGGTTTTTCCTATAGAACTTTAATGTGTGATCATAGTGTGTTTAATCAACCTAAGGATTCTATGCTTGAGTTTTGGAAGCTAGATCCACATTGCTTTTATGGTCAACAATAGCCTTTTGTAATGGAGTGGATGAAAAAGATCTAAAGGGACTTTAACATTGTTGATTTTCTCGAGTCATTGAAGGTCAAGTTTTTAACCTTCATCATTGAAGGTTCACCATGTATGTGGTGGAAGTCGGTGTCTCGAAACAAGCCTCATCAAGAGCTTACCTGGGAATTTTTCAAGGCCTTGTTCGTTCATCAGCATTTCTCTAAGAAAGAAAGGGTGGGAATGGGTATGGAGATGCATTGTTTATATTAGGATTATGGATTAGTGTTAGAGTATTTCTAGTGCTTTTTGGATCTAGTCCCTTATGATTTAGGTTATGCCACATATGACTCCTTAATGGCTTGGTGTTTCAAGGTGGGTCACTCTCCCAATATGTAGTTGAAGGTGTCAGTGTCTAACCTAAATTTGTTTACCTATGTGGTGAGACAATATTTTCATGTTTAAGACATGATTGAAGGAGTTATTAAATTATTCATCCCTCCTTAAATTCCTATGAGTAATGGTGAGCATTCTGGAAAGGATATGAGGAAGAGATTGAAGGTTGACAAAGAAAGTCATGGAATCAAAAGGGCTTGGGATCTTTCATAAACCTCTTCGAATCAAGATATACTTGTTTATTGTCAGTATTACAAGACAGGTAACATTAATCTATTATGTACAAATTCTATCAAGCCCTGACAGGATTTTTGATGATTGGGTTACTTGCGGAGATTCTGTCGGGGTGACTCTAGAAAGCATCATGGAGGAAATTCTCATAAGTGATGTGTTTTTGGGTTTTTTGTTTAATTTTTCTTGTGTAAGTTTCCTTTCGGATTAAGGGATATCTTATCATGGAAGTTTTACTGATTGTTTTTTGGTTTTTGAAATGTATTGAATTTCATGGTATTTTTTATGAACTTCTATCTTCAATGCCGGTGTAGTTTTCATTTCAAAAATTCTGTCCTTTATTTTGTTTAATCAAAATATGTATATTTTTTATTAGGATTATAAAAACCTGACTGTGAGTCAGGATATGTTTTATCCATCAGATCTCCAGCTAGAAGGCCTCAGAGTGAATTTGGCTCATAGTCAGGAACCCCGGGGGTTTAAGAAGTTGGTTTAAGGTTATTCCTCTATCATTATGGTGATACTGTTCTAGTGTTTCTATTTTGGTTTCTCCATCGTTGTAAATTTCCTCTTCTATCAAAGAGCGTGGTGGACTTACCCATCATGTAGTGTCTAGATTTATTCTTTCTTAGATGCGGGTTTCCGGTCAATCCTTGTGTGGGCTGTCTATGTGAATCATGTACGATATTGTATTTTATTCATACTTAGGTGAAAAGTGGTGGGTGTTTGTCGGTTATGGTTCAATGGTTCAATCATTGGGCCCCTTCCCTCCCCACCCATGTGGTGAGGGTTTTATGTCCGTACGGGAGGTTTCAGTTTAGATATTTCCCCTTCGTATGGGAGCGAGTGGTTTAAATGTTCATGTTGTGTTCCTTGAGCTTAGGAAAGGCCTGGATTGGGGTTCAAGTTGAGTTTTTCGTTTAGTCGTTTTTATTTTGGTTCTTAATGGTGAGGAGAACCACCATGGGTCTCATTGGGTTTTCTCTTAATACATTATTAGATGTTAGTTGAATTATTATGGTCAGAATTCTGGTTGGGCCTCCCCTCTACTGGTGATCTGTTTCAGGCAATGAGGTTGAGTCTCGTAGGTGGTCGATGAAATTTACTTGGAATAATAGGTTGGATCATGTTGATATGGAATTATTAAGTGTTGATCAATTGCCTAAATTGTTGTGGATTTCTAGGGAAATAATGAATTATGTTGGGTAAATTTGTCACACCCCTACTCGTGTATTTAGTTTATTTAACTATTTTATGCCTTTGAATATTTTTGTTGGGGTTCGTGTTGAGTCTCAGGAAAAATTTTGGGGATTATGTTAAAAAGTGTGCATTTTGGTTTCGATGTCATTGGATGCACAGGTAGAGCGTGATATCATGTGGCTTCACCTAGACAACTATGCAGCATATTCGACTTTGAAAAATTAAAATGAGTAAATTTTGTAATTTTTTGTGTCATTTAATATTTTTATTGTTATTAAGAATTTTATTATTTTTTAGGTGAAAACTAAAATTGTTAATTTTATTATTATGCATTATTATTATTATTGTTATTATTGATATTATTATTATTATCATTATTATTATTATTATTATTATTAATTTATTATTATTAGTTGTTTTTAGGGTGTTTTTTTAAATAAATAAATGAAAACACTAGTTGGCTACCCCCTACACTCTTCGCACGGCGCAGACCCGACCCCCACCCCCGGTGTGCCCTCCCCACTTCGGCCTTCCTCCTGCTTAGCAGCGTAGTGCCCCGGTGATCCCTTCCTCATGCTCAGAGGTGATCCCCCATGTTTCTAGCAGGTTTGAAACCCCTCCCTTCTGCTCAGCGAACGTGGCTCCGGTGATGCCTCTGGTCGCAGCCTCCCATGCTCAGTGCATAGCCCGGCCAGAACTCCATTCGGTTGCAGCCCCTTCTCCTGGAGAACCTCCCTCCTCTGGTCGCAGTGAGCCCCTACTCTGTGTGCACTACTCTGGTGAACTAACTTCGGCCTCTTCTTGGTACAACGCACACCCCCCACCCAGTGGGTAAACCATTGTTTACCCATTTAATTCTTGTTCCAATTGATTTTTCCAAATTGATTCTTATTTTTACCCTTATTTTATTAGGTTCTTTGTTTATTAATGGTTTTTCTTGGTAGGTTTAGTGTATTAGGACCTGCGTGGGGTGATTCTGAGTGGACTTTATCGACGTGCCATGAATTTGAGGTAGGATTCCCATGTGCTTGCCTTCTAAATTTAGGAATCATTAATTTTATTTTTTTTAAATATATATTCATGAAAAATATTGTTTAGTATTCAATTGGTTAGATGTTTAGTGTGTGAATAATGTTTAAAGGTCTTTTTTTTTGTAATTAGGATTGTTTTTCTATTTTAGCACACACAATGTGTTTGGAAAAATGCACGGTTAGCCTTTGGGATTTTTTTGTGATATTGAAACCATAGTGTGGTTTTTTTAATAATTTTTGTGGCATTTGAAATGGTGTTTGAGGTTTTCTTTAAAGGGGTTTCAATTTTTTTAATCCAAAGGAAGTGTTATTTGGCCTTAAAAATTGGTTTGTCTTGTGATATTGAGTTGTAGCCCAATTGGATTTTACATGTGAAAGGGTTTTGGTTTAAAGTGTGATGGAAATGTTTTATAAAAGGGTTTTATAAATTATTTTATGTTTATATGGTTTCTTTAACACCTCTTTTGAAATTTGGGATGCATTTTTGATAAAGGATGGTTTTATGGAATGTTTAAGTGCTCATTTGACCACTTTGTGAAAATAAGGAAAAGTGATTATTATGAAAACCTCTGTTGGATGATCTTTACCCCTTGTCAACATGGAATGGTTGGGATTTCCTTGGTGTGGAATCCCCCAGGTTCCATTATATGGGTTTCTCGGTTGGGAACCATTTTTACTTTATTTATTCTAAGGCATGAAAGCAGTCCTTAGGGAGACCCATGGTGAAGCATGTTGTTATAATTATAATATATTTGTTATTATTTGATTCCCATATGTAATATGCTGGCTCACCCCCTTTAATACTTTATACATTGGAACCTGACATATTAAGGGAACTGTCTAATACTAGTATTTCACTGGTAGGTTATGGTACTAACTAGTGGCCCATAGTAAGAGGATATACTGGGTTCATTAATATGGGATTTTCCCCCATATTATCCTAATAAAGGGTGGATGAGCATATAGAGCATTATATTTCATCGTATGTGGCATGATACTATATATGGGGTCTTGGGTATTAATGTCATCTGGATTATTCTTGATCTCCCATGTTCACCCATGTATAGTGGTTTTTAGATGTTTGAACTTTTGTTGAGATACATGTATACCTATTTACATTTCCCTTACTATATGAATTCCTTGGTAGTATTGTGTGGTTTTTTTTGTGTAAAGTGATATTTTGGTTTCCTAACTCCTATGAATTTTTTTTAAATCAAAGGTGTTTCAAACTATTTAGTGTTGGTTTTAAATGAAATCTTCATTTTCCCCTTGAAATAGCATGGTAACACTTAAGTTTAAAATATGGATTTGTAAATGATTAATTTAAATGGATTTTAGTTTTATTTTAAGTTAAAAAACTATATAAATTCATAATTTAATATATTATATTTCAAACATAGAATTGATGTTTCTTTAATTTTAAAGGTAGTGCAATGAGGAATAGAATATCGGGCTAGCCTACTGAGTTTCAATACTCACACCTATAGTTATTTTCAGTTTTTTCCTTGTACAGGTTCTATATTTGGTGCATTCCCCATGTGCTATGTTTGATCTTTGAGTTGAAGAGTGACCCGTAGGGTCACATAGAGATAGTGGTTCTCCCATTCAGATAGTTTTATTTTCATCAGTTCTTGTTTAGTCGTTTTGTTTGGTTTATTTATTTTTCACTACTATTTATCAATTCCACTACTTTTATTTGTTTATATTGGGTGAAATTGTTCCCTTATTGTACTCTATTAATTCCTTGGTGCTTTCAGCTAGTCTAGGAGGATCGGGAACGCCTCTCAGGTTTTGCCACGGATCGGCCTGGGTGACCGATTTAGGGTTGACCCGGGTTGGTTCGTGACATATATAAATATTGATAGTGGAAAATTAAGAAAATATATAGTATAAAATTTTATAACATGTCCATTTATGATCCAATTTTCACCGTATATTTAAAATTATAACACTTAAAGATTAACAAATATGTTTCTGTGGTTAATGTAAAAATGTGTTAATTAAGGGGTTAAACCAAAAGATAAGTTTTAAAATTGAAATTATACATTTTAAAATTATATTGGTTGATAGGATATAAATAATATAATACCTTATATTATAATATATATCCTTTTTTATTCATTTTATAAAGATAATAACTTTATTGTAATTTAATATTTTAAGAAACTCCAAAAGTGCCCCTCACCTCAATTATAAAATGGCACCTCCTTCCTTACTTATTTACACCACTTTGAGTGTTATATATCATCCAATACCAACCATAATAGCTTAATAAATTTATTCAACATATCCTATATATATTTTTATTTCTAAAATTCTATCCCTTTTGGGCTTAAGGTGTAAGACAGAAAGGAGTTTCTCAATAAAGATGTAATCATCTTACATGACCTCTTTCAATTTATTTCTTCTTTTACCACCACTAAATCTATTATATTATCATAAAATAATAAATTATTTATCCTAAATATATTTAAATGTTATTATGATTATTAAATCACCATCATCCACCCTCTTTCCCATCAAATGATAAGTGAAAGTATCGCTCAAGCGTATGTATGGCTTACTGTTTCCAAATAGTGATACAATTCATTTTCCACCATCATATATCATGGATTGTTATTATGATCAGTTTAATATTTATATATTATAATTATTAAAAAAGTATATTCCTATAATTATAATATCGCATCTACCTTATTAACTTCCAATCCGTTGAAATACAATTACATTATTTGTGCATACGTGTGGACTACCACCTCCACAAAGCAATGTGATTTGTTTTTCAATTATCTTTTACATGTATGTTAATAAAGATTTATTGGATGAATATATATGAATTATATTATATAATAATTTTATTTTAAATTATAATTATTATTTACCTTTGTTTCTTTCCATCCATTTAAAATTGAAAACAATGTTTATGAGTATGTACGACCTACTGACTTCATGAACACTATAATTCATTTTTATATCTATAAATTTTATTGATGAACCTGAATATGTATATAATTAATATAAATTATATTAATATAATTATTAACATTATATATATTATGGAACCATGATCAAAATACAAGTTCCAAAACCACTAAACAAAAACATACATGAAAAACGAAGCAAAAATCGCCCATAACAGTGATTTAAATATTAAGTGTTAACAAATGGGTGATAAAAGGATATAAGTAAATCATATATGGTATTATATATATATATAATTATTTTTTATTTAAAATGATTATAATAATCCAATATTTATTCTATAGTAGGTTTCAATGTGTATTAAGGAATTCAGATCTTAGATTAGGGAATTTCATCTCAAATTGTCTTCTTCTGGACATATTCTATGTTATGAACCTATAACTTTTTATGATGTGTATATGAATCCCATTTAACATGATATATAATTAATATCTTTATTATAATTACCTTTTAAGTTATATTTAAATTTATTCTTACATGGGGTTTATGATTCAAAAGTTACTAAAGCAGTATGAGATTTTTGTCTCATTTTTATTTCTGTGGGACATATGTCATATTCACCAGTTTTATTTTTTGTGTTTTATATACTACCCATGAATATATTTTATGATTAATATTATAAAACCTATTGTGATTTACATATCCATCTATGGTTCCAACATTCATTGTGCTAATGATTCAAAAGTTACCAAAGTGGTAAGGGGTTTATGTTACAATATCACAGTTTATTGGGATTGTCTATGACTAAATTTTCTATGATGAAATCCTATGATATATCTTTATAAAAAATTATAAATTTTCTTATAATATGTTTATTTATATATAATACATGGTTTCATTTAATTTTACTCACCTTAAGTACTCAGGAGACCGAAACTTTGTTTTAAGGAAAATTGACTTTATTTCTCTCTTCAGTCAAAAAAAAACTTTTTCTTCTATATCCATGTTTTCAAAAAACACTTTAATGAATTTATTAACTATTATTATATGATTTTTAATGTATTATTTAACCTTGATTTAATTTTTAAACAAAAAAAATTTAAATTAAACTTTTTATCATTTTATGAACAAAGTACTTTTTATCTTTTTAAAAAGTATGAAAGGAATGTTTTTTAACTTATATAACATGAATAGAATTTATCGCCATCAATAACACTCAATGATTTGAATATTACTTTAAAATTTTCCATGTTTATTTTAAAATAAACTTTTTTCCCTAATGTGTTTGATATTTTTATATTTTAAAGAAGTGATTTTAAAATAGAAATGATATTTTCATTAAGAATGTTTAATGATCTTTAAATAGTATTTATATTCATCAAAGAAAAAAATACTTGATTTCACTTATGATTTACTATAGCTATGATCTATATATACCATACTTATGATTTTTATATATGTTTTGTGTTTATGATGAAACGATGTGTATAAAATATGTTTCTTTTTAATGGGTTATGCTATGATGAAATGATGAAATGTTTATGAAACACATTTATCTTCATTGATTATGATATGATGAATGTTTTATGGTCATATGGTGCACATATATATTATTTTCATTATATGATGTGTGATACCTATATCCCCCTCTTATGTATTGGCTAAAGATAAATATCTCATAAGATAAGGATGACTATAATGGGGGAGAAAACCCAATTTAGAATGGGACTTTTTCCACTATGATAGCCTTGGGAGTAAAACATGACTACTATGATGGTTTAGGGAGTGAACCCATTCCACTATGATATTCCTGTAAATGATCCTTTACTACTAACTAAATGATTTTCTATGATTATATGTATTTCAAAAACCAATGTCTTATGTTAATGGTATGCTCTAATGGCTTATGTTATTTGATTTCATTATGATTCATGTCTTGTGAACTACCAATATTAATGCCATGACTCAAGATTATGACTTATTATACATAGGGTATGATTTCCAAATTTTATTTTAATGTTCTCATACCCTTATTTTCATGTTATACTTAAGTGATCATTGATATCTCCCTTATTTTCTCTTATTGATCATCTGATCTCACCCTTTATTTTGCTTCATTTCCATAGGTTATGAAAAAAGGTATTATGTATGATATGTATATGAAGGGTGATATTTATTAAAGACGTAGTGGGAGATGATATAGATATTTTATGAACCATTATTTTGTGTGTTCGTGTTTATAAAGGCACTAGACCTTTATAATTATATAATGGATCAGTATGTTATATAATGAATATTTATATATTAAGATGTGATATCTATGAATGAAAGTTATAGGTTTCTACAGTTGGTATCAAAGTAAGGTTTAGTTAACCTTTGTAATCTTCTATGGGAAAATGTTAGTAAGAAACCTAGAGATAATTTCAATTATAGTATTACATCCTAATTTTTTAGTAGTGATCATAAATGACCTAGGATAAATGTAAGGTTTCATACAAAAATGTTTTCTGATTTAGACAACCTTTAATTGATTTTTCATGACCATGTGGTTTCACACTATGATTATTGTTTCTCACACTATGATTTTTGGTTTTCTTCAATAGTTTTAACTCAGAGGAATCATATTAAAGTTTAATTCAATAGTTAATGGAATGACTATCCTCATGAGAAACTAATAAAAACAAGAGATGTAATGAAAACCCATATGATTATACCAAATCAGTTATCTCATTATATGATTAATAATATCAGATTTTGTGAGTTTCCTAAAACACGTAATAATAGAAACATGGAGTTTCATAAAGACTATAGATGAAAGGATATTCATTATGAAACATGTATATAATGTGGGAAGAATCACTCAAATGAATATCTTAGTGCAATGAGAAGATGCTTTTATTTTGGAAAAGAATTACATAAAGTAATTAATTACAGTGGAAAAATTAAAATATCAGTTAATACAATGGATGATAATAATGGTCTCCCTAAGGTATCCTTTATGGTTGGATGTTTTAAATGTGAAAATTACGGCATTATGAAAATCAATGTCCTAGGGGATTAACAAGAAGAGATTCATAAAGGTTGTTGGAGTAATGGTTTTACCAATGATGACGATGAGACTAAAAATGACGTATAAAAGGTGTGGTATGTTTTAATAGTATTTATCATGTTAAAATTAATAATGATGATTAAATTTCGGTTGATGAATCTTAATACCCGATTCATATTTCATATTTTAGGAAGAAAGTATTAGGGAAAAAGATGATGAAAACTAGTTAATTGTTTATAAAGTAAGTGGGATGATTGAAGTTTTTATGTATTTGTATTAAATAATTATGTTGTATAAGTGTTATACTAATGATATTTTGTTTATAAAAAACATGAATAATCTAAGTATTTTTTCATAGTAGTTTTTATTTAAGGATTTTAAAACATATTTTGATGGTACAAATAACCAATAAAAATGATTCAGTGGTAATTTGATATTTTTTTAGAACAAAAAATTAGGGGAAAAGATAAACCTTAATATGTGTTAGATGTTGAGTAAATAATGTTTAGTTTGAATAAATATATTATTGATATTGATATTACTCGTAACCTTGAAATTGGTTTTTGATTTGAAAAAAAATGTGATTTAGGTCATCTAGGATGAATTTTATTTAATTTTTTTATTTATAGAAAATATTCAATAGTTGTGCACTTATATAAAGAATAATTATTGTGTTAATTTTGGAAGAATTTAGGTATTCATGTGAAGTTAAATTAAATGTTATGGATACCATCATGGGTTTATAATTTTAAGGTTGATTATATGTTTAAATAAATCAACACCCCCTATTATTATTTTAAGTGATGGTATTTTGATACTCTATTGAGTTTTAAATACCCTTTGGGGTTGATATATGATTTTATAATAAGTTAATTATGGACTAATGGATATTGGGATATAGATAATCTTGATGGAAAAAAAGTATTCATTGACAATGAGATATTTTTAGAGATACTTATTAACATGTCAAGTATTACCTTTTAGGTTAGTATCTAAATTTTATTCATGATATTTTGGTGAATTTCACTATGTTACATGATTATATAGTAATTTATCATGTATATTAATGATATCTGGGACATGTTTATTAGGGTTGAGGTATATGTAACCCTTAGTTTTAACATGTGATTTTATATGAAGGGCTATTTTGGAGAATGAAATTAATTTTATTAGAAGATATGAGCTGAAGGGTATGATAAATCCTTTGAGATTAAAACATTATTTAATGTTTAGGTTATTGATGTAATTAATTTTTTGGTGATTAATATTGTATTTCTTCAATTATCTTGTGATAATATTTTTGGTTTTATTTAATTCCTAAAGGTCAGAGGAATATCTCGATATAAATTTTTGATCTGTTAGAAGTTTATTTTAATCCTTTAGAAATAAAAAATTCATCCCAAATACTCATTTTTTGGATCAACATATTAGATTGTGGTGGAAATTTATTAAAGGAATAAATTATACTTGTCATGTAAGTATATTTAATTATGTTCTAAGTATATATAGAAAATGAGTTTCTTAACTCTAGGAAAATGATCTTAAGAAAAAAAAATTCCTTATAACCTTAAATTCTAATGAATTGATAGTATTTTAACCAATAACTAATTCATGGTTTTTTTATTGTTATCTTTATTCTTATAATGTTATTTATAACTATCTATTAGTAATTGGGAATTAGTTTTCTCTTCCATGTCCATATTTTCACTTCCCATTTATGTTCTCCTATTAGGGAACCTAGTTTTGTGGTAACCTTTGTACTTCCATTTCCCTCTTTTTAAATGGAAATTTTATTAACCCTTTTTAAGATATGGGTTTTCAAAAAATAACTTTTCAAATATAAATTTTTTTTACCAAGAACAAGTTAAAATTGTGAGGTAATAATTATTAATGGGGGTGAATATAACACCCTAATATTTTAGAAAACATTTCTCTTTAAATAATTTAATTTCTTTGATAGCATGAATTACACATAAAACTGAGTTTTAGTGAACCACGATACACTATTAAAATATCATTATTTAATAAGTTATTTATAACCTAGTCGTTAAATTAGATAGTATGAAAATGATTAAATAATGTAGTGACCCGACCCCAGAGAGCCCAAATCCGGTGTCTTCTACAATTACATTGGCATGATTACAAGGAATAAAATCACTAATGAACAAGAGTTTAGTAGTATTGGTAAACCAAATACATACATGGTGTTGGTCGGAGTGGTTTACTCAAGAGGGGGGTGAATTGAGTACCAATTAAAATTTCTATATTTAAAAGCAGTGTCTTAAAGACCCCCAAATAAAAGAATAAATTAAACTGTAGTGAATTTATATTAATGTAGAGATTCTGTTAGGTTCTCAAGGGATTGATTAATTCCCAGTTAATCAACACAGGAGTGTGTGATTATCTTTTGAAACTAACTTACTAATCTACACTTAACATAAACACTTGCTAATTTAATTATCAAAGTAACTTTAAAAACAGTATTGGTTTTAAAGTGATTAGCAGCGGAATAAAACTTTGAAATAGATGGCACAACAATGTAACCAAGAGGTTCAGTCTCAAGCCGAGACTTAGTCCTCTCAAAAGTTTATATAAAAATGATCCACACCCTGGATCGGGGTTCAACAGTTTACAACTGTCCAGGTCCAAGACCTCTACCACTTTTCTTCGTGGGAAACAGTACAACAGCAACCAGCTGTCCATGTCACACACGACCTCTACCACAGTTCTTCGTGGGAAAGAAAGAATGAAAGAGTTTTGTAAGGATTTACAGATCCTTCAGTTTGAGTACAGGAGGCAGTGTATGTGTTAGATATAACAGATAACACACACTGCTCGAAATGAATGGTAATAAATCACAGAACAAGAGATGTAGAGTTTAGAGATGGTTCTGGTGATTTCAGTATAGCTCTGGACTCCTTTGGATTCGATTAGAAGTGAGTCTGAGTCCTCTTCTTGTTTCTGTTGAGAAACAGAGTGTCGTATTCTCCAGGTTCACAGGTGGTGAGAATGTAGTCGATGAAGTTCTTCTTGTAAGCACAGAACACTCCTCGAGTATGCTTGATTGTCTATGAGCTTCTCTGTGTTCCTCTTGTGCTTGTGTCACTTTTGGTATAATGGATGCACCGCACTTTTCTGGTTCGCTTCTTGTTTTCTTCACACGTTCGCATATCTTTCTGGTATGTAGTCTTCTCGTATTTATCTCCCATCAGGGGACAGAAAAGATTTCTTTTCAGCAGGTACGAGGTACGGGTTCCTGACATCCGACAACCTTTATTAGGTATTTGACAAATCATTAAAATGTACATGATATGACCGTTAGATAGATTAAATATAGGAAATAAAGAAATTCAAACAGTGAGTTGAGTGATCGGTAGGTAATCAGCATCGGTAGCTTGAACATCGGTGGCTCTATGCGTCGGTTGGTTCATGCATCGGTAGCTCCATGCGTCGGTAGGTACATGCATCGGTAGCTCCATGTATCGGTGGCTCTATGCGTCGGTTGGTACATGCATCAGTAGCTCCATGTATCGGTGGCTCTATGCGTCGGTTGGTACATGCATCGGTAGCTCCATGCGTCGGTAGGTACATGCATCGGTAGCTCCATGTATCGGTGGCTCTATGCGTCGGTTGGTACATGCATCGGTAGCTCCATGTATCGGTGGCTCTATGCGAGTCTATCGGTAGCTTCGTCCATCAGTGACTTTTATTCCATCGGTAGCTATTTATACTTACACCGGTAACTCTGTGTTAAGTCTATCGGTAGCTGTCTGTCGGTAGACTAAGTCTATCGGTAGACTGGTTACCGGTAGCTCTTTATCAGTAGCTATAGACAGATTACTTATCTGTTTTATGCAGAACACATCTGATTGTGTTAGAATCAATTTATAACTTGTATGAACATGGATAAATGATGATTAACATATTCCAAAGACTATTTTAAAGATTATTATTGGTTTGATCACAGATTGGAAAGAATTAAAGTATGGATCAACAATACTTAACAATATCATAGAGAATGAAGACATAATTGGGATTTTCAATACAAATAAATACATGATTGAAATTATCAAAACAGGTGAGGTCAACAATCTCCCCCTTTTTGATAATCACAATTTATGATATTGGCATTTAACATAGTGAAAATATAATAGTAAAGAGTATAATATTGAATTCAATTTTCTCAGAGAAAACAGAATCATAGATAATAGAAATAGTATGATATAGACATAAGTTATCAGAGGTAAAAATAAAAAGGTACTATATAGACATAAGGTATCAGAGATAAAAAAAATGGAAACAAAACAAAGAGAAGTAAAAAATGGAAACAAAACAATCAGATGTGTTCTCCTCCTTATTCTCGCATAAAAAGTTTCTCCCCCTCTCTTATTGTTCTCCCCCTTTGTGATAATCAAAAAGTGGGAAAGCATATATATAGATATATATATAGGAGAGAAATAAAACAAAGAGAAGTAAAAATTGGTATGTATTATAGTTAGTCAAAAAGTACAACAAAAACAGATTACAAAGGAATTCCTATCAAAAAGCTTGGCCACTGGTTCACTCCGCATCTGCAATGTGAGATTTTCCTTTAGGATCAGAAGGATGCTCGGGTGGTGAGGAGTCAGGTGAAGGTTTGGGAATGCCAGAAAAGATCAAAGGAGGCTGGGCCACTGACACAGAGTCAGGCTTGTAAGTTGAAGATTTTTGGGTAATCATTGGTTTGAGGCTTTGAATGGCTTGAGCAGGAGTCAGCTGGACTGAGGAAGCAGCTGAGGCAGAAGCAGGCAAAGCAGGAGGGATGATGACTGGTCTAGCATCAACATGCAAGAAGGGCAGCAGTAGATTTCTAAAATCCATAATAATTCCTCCTCCTCTTTCCATAGCAGAGAGGAAATCATCTTTGTTCTCCATGAATTTCTCTAAGGCAGGAGTCAGTTCTCTCAGCTTGCTCACTTGTTCTTTGAAAGCTTGGGTGACTGGAGGGAGCTTCATGTGTTCCAACATTAGCTTGAAGTGGTGTTCGAGTTGATGCTTGGTGAAAATTTTGGAGAAGTAGTAGTCCACTTTGCTTTTTATGGCTTCTTGAGAGGTAGAGGCTTCTCTCATAAAATCTTGAACTATCTTCATGATTTCTCTGGCAGAATCCCTTGTAGAAAGCACCACTCGGCTTAACTCTGATGAGTCCCCAGAACCACTGGTAGGAATAGAACCAATCTCCTCCTTCAATATTGCTCGAACTGAGTTCATATCAACTGATGGTTTGGATGTGAGAGGGCCAAGAGAGAAGGAAACAGTTTCTTTAAAACTCTTTGACAAACCACTGATTAGGCTTTGAACTTGAGAGTCTTGTAATTGAACATGATCCTTCACTGAGGTTTTGAAACTTTCAAACACTGAGACAAACTGGCTGACTACACTCTTCACATAGGCTAGATCCTTGTCATCTTGAGACTTGGAGCTCATATAGGAATCCAAAGCAACCACTGATGTCTTGAGAGCTTCCAGATCAGCTTCGATTCTTGAAGACTGAGTCTGGCATTCTTTCACTTCTTCCATAAACTTAGACATAAAGGAAGATAAATTACAAGCCAGAGATAGCTCGAAGGATCTCTATAGCACTTTCATTTCTTCATAAAAGCTTTCCTTCATCTCAGCAACTGAAGCACTGAATGATTCTTTTATCTCATCCTTCATGGATTCAAGATCTGATTTGGAGACAAAGTCACTTGAGACAACTGCAGCAGATCCCCTTGCTGAGGCCAAATTAACTACAGAAGTAGTCATTATTGAATTAATTGAGGATGCAAGAGAGGTTTCCATTAGCTTCACTTCTTCAACAAAACTGGATTTGAGGTCCTCTTTCAGCTTAGTCAAATCATGAAATCTGACCACATCGTCTGGCAACAACTCAGCAGCAAGATCATAATTGGTCTTTGGTCTATCCACAGACATCTCATTGTCAGAATCTGGATAATCTAATCCACAGACTATAAACCCTGGGTCTTCTACCCAGTCTCCAATCTCAACAGCTACTGTAACATTCCCAAGCACAGACTGATGCTCCCCCTCAATGGGTGCATTCTCATGTATCACAACAGCCTTTGCTGCTGGCCGTTCTTCATCAGAATCTTCTACCACAAGTTCTACAGGTGCAGCATTTAGAAGATCTTCTGATACAGGTACAGCTTCTTCTCTATCTCTTTCTTCTTCAGCAGCAGGTATAGCTGAGTTTCCAATTAAGGGACTCATACTTAACCTACCAGAAGCAGGCGATTCAACTGCATTCTCCTTTTCCTCTTCTTCTTGGTGAGGTACAGACTGGTCTTCCTCATAAGTAGGCAAAACTTCCTCTACTTTTCCTTTCCTAGAATAAACCAGTTCTGCAACAGGACTTGGGGGCAAGTCTGGATCTCCTCCAACATCCATAGGAGTTTCTTCTTCTTCTTCTTCTTCTGTCTCATCACTATAAGCAGGTTCCTCTTCATCAGGTCTTAGACTCGGATCTCTCATATCCTTTGGTCTTGAGGGATAATCCACAGGATTAAACCTATCATAGATTTTCTGATCATCACTGACCCATTCTCCCTTCCATGGGTTCCAGTTAATTTTCATATACTTGCAAACAGTCGAGGTGATGCAGAAATTGTTCTTGACTACAACTGTCTCATCCTGAGACTCAGCTATTTCTTTCACTTTTATCATCACTGAAATCATCTTGGCAAAGAACAAAGCATTGGTCTTTGACTTTGGTCTAATCATGTCTTCCATTTGAAGCATCAACAATCTGCACAGATTGACTTTTACACCATGTCTTAGCAAATGAAGAAGATAGATATCTTGATATCTCAGATTTGCAAAATCTCCTCTCCTCGGTATCAACACATGCTGAACAAATTTGAAAAGCAGTCGATTCTCTCCATTCATTTCAGCAGCTACCACTTGCCTTTGATTTCCATTCCCAGTCAGCTCTTGTAAGGCGGTCTCATAATCAAAAATGTCACTACTAGGTGGCATTTCTCTTGATACATACCCAGAGACACCTTCATGTGGTACTTTTAAACTCTCATCTCACTCTACTGAAGAAAAAGACATCTCTTTTCCATTTACAAAAGAGCTTACCCGATTCTCATTCTCAGACTTCTCAAAGGTTACAAACTCATAGAACTGCTTTACCAATTTCGGGTAGTATGGGCCATTGTTATTCGAGAAACAATCCACCCATTTTTGGTCTTCCAGAATCTCGAGCACTAAGGATTTGCTAGGCAGTAGCCATTCCACGCACAGTTCCTTCTCGATTACTATATCTCTATTCTGCAAGTGAGGATTCACTGGTCGCCTTCCCGATCTAGTTTTGACTTCACTAACACTGGCTTTATGCTGTGTCTTCTGCTTCTTAGCATTTGGTTCTGCACTTTCATCTCTGACGATAGGAAGCTTGGTTTTTGCCATCGCGGGTTTAGGGTTCTTGGTCGATTTGGATGCTAAGGTTCGAAGGTGAGAGATTTCGAGCTCGGTGAGGTAAGAAGTGGCTTAGACTTAGTTTTATCATTTAGGAATTCCAAATAAACGATTAAAAATAGAGTAATAAAATAAAATAAAATGATTCGTATTCTTGGCGGCAGACATAAGTTTTAAACTTTGCATCGGTGTGAGTTAATCATCGGTGAGAAAAACAAATCGGTGAGCGTTGTACATCGGTGAGAATTTCTACGTCGGTGAGAAACTTACATCGGTGGGAATTTTCACATCAGTGAGAATTTCACATCAGTGAGAATTTCACATCGGTGAGAATTTTCACATCGGTGAGATTTTCACATCGGTGAGAATTTCACATCGGTGAGAATTTTCACACCAGTGAGAATTTCACATCAGTGAGAATTTTCACACCGGTTGTGATTAAACATTCCCAGTTCATGTCTTATGAAACTTAGCCTATCCGAACTTAAAGGTTTAGTGAAAATATCAGCCAATTGATGTTCAGTGCCAATAAATTCAAGAGAAATATCACCTTTTTGATAGTGATCTCTTAGGAAATGGTGTCTTACATCTATGTGTTTGGTTCTAGAGTGAGATACAGGATTCTTAGAGATGTTTATTGCACTGGTGTTATCACAGTTGATTGAAACATGTTTAAAAACGTATCCATAGTCCAAAAGAGTGTGTTTCATCCACAGAATTTGTGCACAGCAACTACCAGCAGCTATATATTCTGCTTCAGCAGTAGATAATGCAACCGAGTTCTGTTTCTTACTACACCAGGAAACTAAGGATTTTCCAAGCAAATGACATGTTCCTGATGTGCTTTTTCTATCTAGCTTACAACCAGCAAAGTCAGCATCTGAATAACTCATTAACTCAAAGGATTGTCCTTTTGGGTAAAACAAACCTAAGTTAACCGTGTGTTTGAGATATTTAAAAATTCTTTTAACAGCAAGCAAATGAGATTCTTTTGGGTTAGCTTGAAATCTAGCACACATACACACACTAAACATAATATCAGGTCGACTAGCAGTAAGATAAAGTAAACTACCAATCATACCTCTGTAATTTGTTTGATCAACTGGTTTCCCAGTTTCATCTGTGTCCAATTTACAGGTAGTACTCATAGGAGTTTCACTTTCCTTGATACTATCCAGACCAAAACGTTTTAAAAGATCCTTTGTATATTTACTTTGATTCAAAATAATACCATTTTCATTTTGAAATACTTGAAATCCAAGAAAGTACTCAAGCTCTCCCATTAAGCTCATTTCAAATTCATTTTGCATACTTTTTGAAAAATCAGTACATAAAGAGTGTTTAGAAGATCCAAAAATAATATCATCAACATATATTTGTACAACTAAAACATCTTTAGAAATTCTTTTAATGAAAAGAGTTGGATCAGCAATCCCTTTAGTAAAACCTTTTGAAATAAGGAAATTGCTAAGTCTATCATACCAAGCTCTTGGTGCTTGTTTTAAACCATACAAAGCTTTAGAAAGTTTAAAAACTTGATTTGGAAAATGGGGGTTAGCAAATCCAGGTGGTTGTTCCACAAAAACATCTTCAATTATAAAACCATTTAGAAATGCACTTTTTACATCCATTTGATATAACTTGAAATCCAGATGTGCAGCATATGCAAGTAAGATCCTAATGGCTTCTAGTCTAGCTACAGGTGCAAAAGTTTCCTCATAGTCTATGCCTTCTTCTTGACTATATCCTTGTGCAACTAGTCTAGCTTTATTTCTAACTATATTTCCAGATTCATCTACTTTATTTCTAAAAACCCATTTTGTGCCTATTGTCAAAGTGTCCTTGGGTCTGTCAACTAATTCCCAGACTTTGTTTCTTTCAAACTGATTTAATTCTTCCTGCATAGCTATTACCCAGAATTCATCATTGATAGCATCATTGATATTTTTGGGTTCCAGCTGTGAAAGAAAGGCTTGATGTTCAACCTGGTTTCTTAGAGAAGCTCTAGTTTGTGTTCCTCTATCCAGATTACCAACAACAGCTTCTAAAGGATGATTCTTTAGAATCCTCGTTGATCTAGTAAAAGTTGGACTAGAAATTTCAGGTTCATCTATAGGTTCGGGTTCAACAGAAGCAGATTCTGGAGAAAGTCCAGAACTGGATACTTTTATAACAGGTTCTTTAGATTTATCATTAAGGTCCAGAATAGATAAGTCTTCTTCAAGATTTTCAAGAGAGGTCTTAGGCTCATGTGGATCAGTTTCATCAAACTTGATGTGAACAGATTCTTCCACACATTTGGTTTTCTTATTGAATACTCTATAGGCTTTACTTGAAAAAGAGTAACCTAGAAAAATTCCTTCATCACTTTTGGAAGCAAACTTATCCAGATTATCTTTAGTATTCAGAATAAATACTTTGCAACCAAAAACTTTAAAGTAATTAACCTTAGGCTTTCTATTGTTCCACAATTCATAAGGGGTTTTCTTAAGAACAGGTCTAATCAAGACTCTATTAATAACATAACAAGCTGTATTTACAGCTTCATCCCAAAAATAAATAGGCAGGTCATATTCATTGAGCATGGTTCTAGCAATTTCTTGAAGAGTTCGGTTTCTTCTTTCTACTACACCATTCTGTTGGGGTGTTCTAGGGGCAGAGAAGTTATGAGTATAGCCATTGTGTGAGCAATAAGATTCAAAATCTTGATTTTCAAACTCACGACCATGATCACTTCTCAGGGTCTTAATCTTGAGTCCACTAAGATTTTCTACAGACTTGGAGTATTTAACAAAGTAAGAACAAGCTTCACTTTTGTGAGCTAGAAAATATACCCAAGTATACCTAGAAAAGTCATCTACAAGAACATAAACATAGTGCTTCCCATTTAAACTAGAAACTCTTGATGGTCCAAACAAATCCATGTGAACCAATTCAAGTGGTTGAGAAGTTGAAACTTCTTTCTTTGATTTAAAAGAAACTTTGTGTTGTTTTCCCTTTTGACAGGGGTTACACACTCTATCATTTGGGAATTCTAACTTAGGTAGGTCTCTAACTAGGTTTTTCCTAGAAAGTTTTCTAAGTGAGTGAATGTTGCAATGTCCTAATCTTCTGTGCCATAGCCAAGATTCTTTATGAAAAGCATTCAAACAATTAATATTCTGCTTCGCTAAAGAATTCAGATTGACAGCATAAACATTTTCATTTCTTAAGGCAGAAAATACCAAAACATTCTTAGAATCAAAAACTTTGCAAGAATCATTTTCAAATTTAACATGAAAACCATCATCACATAACTGAGAAATACTTAATAAATTGTATTTAAGGCCATCAACAAATAAAACTTTAGAAATCAAAATTGAATCAGTGTTACCAATCTGGCCTAGGCCGATGATTTTCCCTTTTGAGTTATCACCAAAGGTGACAAAGCCTCCATCAACTTTTATTAAACTCTTGAAACAAGAGAAGTCTCCTGACATATGTCTTGAACATCCACTGTCCAAGTACCATGTCTCTTTACAGGAGCTCTTTAAGCAAGTTCCCTACAAAACAGATTTATATGGGAGATGATTTTGGTACCCAGATTTTCTTGGGTCCAGACAGGTTAGCCAATAACACTTTAGGTACCCATATTTGTCTAATGGATCTCATATAATTTGTAGAATTGACATGCTTTGAAAGATAAACTTTATTAGATCCATAGCTATGTATATAACTGGTTGAAGCATATGAAGTTCCAGAATTACCTTCATTCTGTCCAGATTTAGAAATGAATCTAGTTTTAGCAATTTTCCTTTGTCCAGGTTCGTATCCTATACCAGTAGTGTATTTATGTGCTACTTGCTTTCCTAGCATCTGTGTTAGAGTATTCTTGCCATTGGTGAACTTCTCTAAGTCTTTTCTAAGTTGCTCATTTGACAGTTTCAGTTCTGTATTTTCTTTTAACAGTTGAGAATTTTTCTCTTTTTCAATAGTGAGTTCGGTTTTAACTGTAGTGGTGAGAGCATGCTGTTTCTTTAATGACTTGTATTTATCCTTAAGTTCATTACATGTCTCTTCCAGCATATCACAGTATTCAAACAGTTCAGATTTAGACATGTTATCACCTTCAGAATCATCTCCAGAATAATATGACTTTGAAGCAGGAGTTTCAGCAGTTACCTCAGAAGTGTTTGCCATAAAGCACATGTTGGCTCGATTCCTTTCAGAGTCTGAAGATTCAGCTTCACTTGTGCTGTCTTCTGAAGCACTCCAAGTAGCCTTCATAGCTTTCTTAAACTTATTGTCCTTATATTCATGTTTCTTTTTATATTTCAGCTTTGGACAGTCGGCTTTAATGTGTCCTTTTCTCTTGCACTCATAGCAGACAACATCATCTGACTTGTCATTCTTCTTCCAGTCCTTTTTCCATTTGCCTTGGTGATCATACTTACCCTTATAATTTGTTTTTCTGAAGAACTTCTTTTTCCTATAAAATTTCTTAAATCTTCTAGCAATGTGAGCCATCTCAGCATCACTGTCAGAATCACTTCCACTATCTTCACAGCTTGAACTTTCAACTACAGCTTGAAGCTTTTCCTTGTCCTTATTCTTTGAGGTTGAGGATTTGAAAGCAACAGACTTTCTTGCAGGTTCATTGTCTTCCTCTTTGTTCACTTTAAGCTCTTCTTCATACATCATCAGCTTGCCAATTAGTTCCTTGACAGGTAGAGCAGCTATGTCACATGATTCTCTGATTGAGACAGATGTGCCTCTCCATCTATCAGGTAGACATCTCAAAATTCTCATAATTTGTTCCTTCGATGAGACATCCTTTCCCAGCGAGATCATTGTATTGACAATTTCGTTGAACCTGAGATACATGTCAGAAATGGGTTCGTCAGGCTTCATTTTAAAATTATCATACTTGATAGTATAAGTTTTCAATCTCATTTCTTTAACATTAGTTGTTCCTTCATGAGAAACAGCTAAGGTATCCCAAATTTCATATGCAGTTTTACATGCAGAAATTCTATTAAACTCTTCATCTCCTAGAGCACAGTACAAGGCATTCATAGCTTTACAGTTGTTATTGTAGGCAGTCTTTGTAGGTTCATCCCAAGTAGATCTAGCAGTAGTAGGAATTTTGTATTCTGATTCAATAGCAGTCCAAATATCAAAACCTATGCTTTATAGATGGATTTTCATTTTCAGCTTCCACTGAGCATAATTAGTTCCATTGAAAAAAGGTGGCCGGTTAGTAGCAGCACCCTCAAGTCTATTGTCCATGATGAGAAAATTTTAAAGAGATAAAAATTTAGAAATAACAGAAATTTTAAGAACTTTAAAATACAACTAAAATCACAGTTCAAAAGCAGAGTACTTTTAGAAAGTATTTTCAACCTTTGATACCAAGTGTTGGTCGGAGTGGTTTACTCAAGAGGGGGGTGAATTGAGTACCAATTAAAATTTCTATCTTTAAAAGCAGTGTCTTAAAGACCCCCAAATAAAAGAATAAATTAAACTGTAGTGAATTTATATTAATGTAGAGATTCTGTTAGGTTCTCAAGGGATTGATTAATTCCCAGTTAATCAACACAGGAGTGTGTGATTATCTTTTGAAACTAACTTACTAATCTACACTTAACATAAACACTTGCTAATTTAATTATCAAAGTAACTTTAAAAACAGTATTGGTTTTAAAGTGATTAGCAGCGGAATAAAACTTTGAAATAGATGGCACAACAATGTAACCAAGAGGTTCAGTCTCAAGCCGAGACTTAGTCCTCTCAAAAGTTTATATAAAAATGATCCACACCCTGGATCGGGGTTCAACAGTTTACAACTGTCCAGGTCCAAGACCTCTACCACTGTTCTTCGTGGGAAACAGTACAACAGCAACCAGCTGTCCAGGTCACACACGACCTCTACCACAGTTCTTCGTGGGAAAGAAAGAATGAAAGAGTTTTGTAAGGATTTACAGATCCTTCAGTTTGAGTACAGGAGGCAGTGTATGTGTTAGATATAACAGATAACACACACTGCTTGAAATGAATGGTAATAAATCACAGAACAAGAGATGTAGAGTTTAGAGATGGTTCTGGTGATTTCAGTATAGCTCTGGACTCCTTTGGATTCGATTAGAAGTGAGTCTGAGTCCTCTTCTTGTTTCTGTTGAGAAACAGAGTGTCGTATGCTCCAGGTTCACAGGTGGTGAGAATGTAGTCGATGAAGTTCTTCTTGTAAGCACAGAACACTCCTCGAGTATGCTTGATTGTCTATGAGCTTCTCTGTGTTCCTCTTGTGCTTGTGTCACTTTTGGTATAATGGATGCACCGCACTTTTCTGGTTCGCTTCTTGTTTTCTTCACACGTTCGCATATCTTTCTGGTATGTAGTCTTCTCGTATTTATCTCCCATCAGGGGACAGAAAAGATTTCTTTTCAGCAGGTACGAGGTACGGGTTCCTGACATCCGACAACCTTTATCAGGTATTTGACAAATCATTAAAATGTACATGATATGACCGTTAGATAGATTAAATATAGGAAATAAAGAAATTCAAACAGTGAGTTGAGTGATCGGTAGGTAATCAGCATCGGTAGCTTGAACATCGGTGGCTCTATGCGTCGGTTGGTTCATGCATCGGTAGCTCCATGCGTCGGTAGGTACATGCATCGGTAGCTCCATGTATCGGTGGCTCTATGCGTCGGTTGGTACATGCATCGGTAGCTCCATGTATCGGTGGCTCTATGCGTCGGTTGGTACATGCATCGGTAGCTCCATGCGTCGGTAGGTACATGCATCGGTAGCTCCATGTATCGGTGGCTCTATGCGTCGGTTGGTACATGCATCGGTAGCTCCATGTATCGGTGGCTCTATGCGAGTCTATCGGTAGCTTCGTCCATCAGTGACTTTTATTCCATCGGTAGCTATTTATACTTACACCGGTAACTCTGTGTTAAGTCTATCGGTAGCTGTCTGTCGGTAGACTAAGTCTATCGGTAGACTGGTTACCGGTAGCTCTTTATCAGTAGCTATAGACAGATTACTTATCTGTTTTATGCAGAACACATCTGATTGTGTTAGAATCAATTTATAACTTGTATGAACAAGGATAAATGATGATTAACATATTCCAAAGACTATTTTAAAGATTATTATTGGTTTGATCACAGATTGGAAAGAATTAAAGTATGGATCAACAATACTTAACAATATCATAGAGAATGAAGACATAATTGGGATTTTCAACACAAATAAATACATGATTGAGATTATCAAAACAGGTGAGGTCAACACATGGGAAATGAATACACTAATTACAACCTATATTTTTTCCTTATTTCCAAATAAATAACTTTGATGGTAACTTTATTATATCTAGTGAATCCCTGTATATGTTTCATAGAATGATTCTTGGAATCCTAGGGAAATAAATATAATAAGGGTGAGCTAAAATGCTTAGTAAGGGTAAAATACAGAGGATTTAATAAATAATCAATGAGAATCATTAATATGTTAAGGTAAATAACTGAACACATGCAATGAAAATAACTAGTTAAAGAAAAATAAATATAGAAAGGTAAGAAACTGAAACACATTCCATTTAAATAACTAAAAATTAAAAGTATTCATAGATATATCAATGCAAAATATAATGAATGAGTAGTAACTAAAACTAATATGAGTGCAATGCTTGATTATTGGATGTAATGTTTCCTAGGTACATTGTACCTTTACTTTCAAAACCTTTCACAATAATATTTACAAAATATCCAGTAAAACCCCATCTAAATAAGATAGCCAAATGACTCATCCCATTAGACTACCTATGTATCGAGGGTATATCTATAACTGGTCCTCACATGTATAGTACAATTCCAAAACATTCCTCATATATCGAATAACCAATTTATCAATGTGCCTTATCAAATATCTGTATAAAATAGAAGATACAAATTTATCAAAATTTCCCCAAATAATTAAATAACATTCAAGGTAAACATCATATGAAAAATGGAATATGGTCTATTCAATGATCATATCCATGAAAAATGATATGGATACTTAGGGTAAATTCAATATCAAATGATCATATGAAATTGAATATTTCAAGGGGACTAAAAGGGATCAAGGAAGTGAATGTTAATATTATCCTTGGAAAAATAAATAAAAAAAATCCCTAGGAATGATAATGATGGTATAAATACAACATACCCTAAGTGAGGTAAAATAAAGGATTATTTTCATTTATGAATGAAAATATTATAAAAATATCTTTTAAAAAACAATCTTTAGAAAAATATCCTTTTATTTCAAAAAAACCCTTTTGAGAAACTATTTCTTTAAAAATGAATTTAAAAAATATTTTCTTTAAAAATTAACTTTTTAAAAATGAAAATAAATCTTTTTAGTAATGAAGAAATATATATATGTACCTATTGTACAATGTAATAAGAAACATTCCTTTTGCAAGGTAAAAATGGTTAGAAAAATGCCTTGTTCGGAAATAAATAAGAAGATTCCTTTGAAAAAATTAGTAAAAGAAAAAAAGGGTAAAAATTTATTTACAAAATAATTTAAAAAACTTTTTTGAAAACATTTTAATAAAACATGGTTTTTATAAGAAAACAGGTTCTCCAACTAAAGAGAGAAATGAATTCGGGTTTTCTTTAAAACATTTTTAAAACATTTTGAGTACAAAAGAGTGGTAAAATGGTAATAATACTTGAAAAGGGTCATTAATTACCATATAAAAAGAAAATTAAAGGGTTTATTGAACAATATTAATAGAATTTCCAAGAATAGAAATACCATTTAAAGATCATTAAAGTTATTATTGAGAAAAATAATATTTAAACATTCCAAAGTGTCTCATACCACTTTGAAACATTTTAAATGATAAAAATCATGAAGATATAATATTAAATGAAAGTAATAATATCATTAGAGTAAGAATATTTATTATATATCATGTAAAATTTCTGTCTATAAACCACATAAAAAATTATTTTCATAATAACAAATAAGCCTCAATGGAATGTAAATTGAGATGAAATCCCTTACCTTGTGTTTCCTTTCAAATGAAAGTCATTTATACTTATATGTATGGGGATTAAACATGTTAATAACTTATTATAGAACTATATTGATATTTATGATATCATAAATTATCCTCTTATAGTATCTTATTATTTTTTAGTTAATAACCTTTCAATATTTTAACTATTTAGGGTGTTAATTTCCTAGTTTGTCGAGTATGATTACCTTGTTATTTGTTTTTTTATTAAATATATCATGGTTTAATAATATAAAGAATGTAAAATATTATTTTAATATCATATATATCCATTATATATGTATTTATAAAAATATATAATGTTTGGTGATAAGAAATGAAATGTATCGTTCATGGAGATTGTAGGCCATAAGTATGCATAAACACAACTTTCATTTCTTTGTCGTATTAAAATAATATAAAGTAATTGATATGTATATACAGGTATATTATAATTATAGTACCATATTTATGTAATATTTTTCATATATTTTCAATATAATTATCCTTAATACCTTCCATGTTTAGTCTGAACAAATCAAATCACTTTGTGGGGGCAGTAGTCCACACTTCCTCAAACGATGTTATCGTATTAACCCAGAATGGAAGGTATTAGATGTGTTTGTCATAAAAGGATTAAATAATTATAAATAAATAATAAATATCATATATAACATATATAAACCTAGTTTTCATCATAATTTCAAACCATTTAAGTTGGTAATTTAAAAATGAACAATCATCATTTCGTAAGGTGGTAGTTCTCCATACACAGAAAAAGTATATTCATTACCCATTATATGGATTTGTGTATGATTGTAGGTATAAAAATTTGCATAAAAAACATCCAATTATATTGATTATACTATTTTTATACTATAATTATATAATAATATTTTAGGTATTGGGGAATGTAAATAAAACTAAAAAGATTAAGAAATTTTGTTACCTCTTAATAAGGTAACTCTTTTGGTTTATACTAAAAGGATTCCTTAGAAGGGTTTATCCAAAAGGTAGAATTGTAGGATTAAGGTAGGGATTTTTATAGGTTATTTGGGTAGATTTTGGTCAATACAAATTTTCTTGAGAGGTGTGAGTAAGTGGGATAAGTGGTGGCCTTTTATAGTGGAGGAAAAGGACTCACTTGGTATTTTTGAAAAGAAGTTAGGTGTACCGAAGCTTTTACCTAAAACAATTATTAAAAAAACAAACCAAGATCAATAATTTAAGTTTCGTGGAATAATTATTTCTATACAATTGGTTTTGGATAAGTGGATAGGTTATTTGGGCTCCTAAGTTAAAGGTTTAGTCCTTTATTAAGCTTAATTTTGTCTTAATAATTGTAATTAATTTTAATTATTTTCACTAATATTTTTTGTAAAAAAATAGGTATTATTTAAAATTATAAATTATGTTAATTAAAAAAATGGAATCCATTCTTCCGAAATTAAATCATAGAATTGGTAATAATTAAGTTAAATTTAATCCCGCAAACAGGACAACAATGTGATTTTTAAAGTACAAACTTCTGAATGTTTTATATGTATTTAAAATCAATTTGATAGTTAAATTTATTCCAATGAAATAAATAGAATGAATTGATATAAATTTATCTTATTTATCTTTAAAAACAGTTAAAAATATAATTTAACCTTATAAATAAATTATATGAAACAGTAGTATTGAATTAAAATTCAATATTTTTAACTATTTAATAAAAAAAATATTTCCAAAAATTATAAAAAATTAACCTTAACCTAATTTTAATGTCTCTATTTCAAATATGAATTTTATTTTGACATATTAAATTAAAAAAAAGTGTCAAAATTCATATTTAAAATGGGTTCTCCATTAAAAGGTGGTAAAATTGCCTTTATAAAAATATAGGGTTTTATGTGTGAAATAGGGTTTGTTCTTCTCTTTTGCATATAAAACATAGTGGATAAATATAAAAAATATTTTATTGAATATATAACATATATATTTCATTAAAATAATTAACTAACTACAATTATTTATTTTCACTAAGACAAAACCTCTCTAGATTCATAAAAATAATCGTATTTCTCTTTATATCTAATTGGTTCTTATTTTCATTTCTCATTAATTGAAAACATACAAATTCATTTTATATTTATATAAACCATAAATTTTCATAATTTAGTTAATAATATTCATAATCTATAACATAACGGCTAGGTTATATCATATTATATTAAATAATTATATTTTAATAATATATTGTTATTTGGTGAAACTCGGTATTGCGTGTAACGAAATCCATCGAAGAAGGTCTCTCTTGCATGTAATGAAAGATATCAAGGATAGTACCTCTTATATTTGATTCAAGATAACTCATTATTATGTCAATTACAATCTATATCATTTATTGAATTTATTTAAAATATTAAAAATAGAGTAGAGTCTCAGGATATTATATTCCCTTATGTGCTTGGTGATGTGTGTCATTCACATTATCGAATACAAAGTTGTTACTTATAATTTTGGGGTGTTAAATTCTCCCCACATTAATTAAATAGAATCCATGCGATTTAAACTCGATCTTGGAAATATTTTTCTTGATATTTCCCACACTGAAAATCCCACATCATGAGAAGGGTTCGTAAAACATCATCTAGTAAAGAGATAATGGGAAGTGTAAGGGTCGCATAGACTACAATGTAACTAGGTCTATAAGTAGGAGAACATCGGTGGAAAGTAGAGATACATACTTGGTGGAAAAGCTTAAATATTTACAAGGAGTTAATGAGGTCATCAATCACAAACAAGTTAATGATTAATAGAAAGGTGAGGGCCTCAAAGACATAAATATGTGATGATATAAAATACATTGGTTCAACAAAAATTAAGGTATTATGACTAAAGTTTTATTTGAAGATAATTTTAATAATTTTGAGTAATTATTTTACTACCTAATAACATGAGGAAATATACTTAATTGATAGGTTAATATTTTATATGAAAAATCCTAAATTTTTTTGGGGCTTCGATCAAATTCTAATTCATTCCTTTACTTCCAGAATTTAACTACCAATAGTGAATTTTTTTATTCCTATAGTACTAAAAATATTTAAAGGATTATAAGGCCTATTAATGAGTTACAAGTATAACTATTTGTATTTAACTATCTTCTATAACTAATATAGTTAATATATTAATCTCTAATCCTCCAAAGTTATTTTACTAGTTCATCATTAACATTTATTTTTCAAATTACTTAGCTAAAAACAATGAAAAATTAACCAGGACATTAAGTAGGTTAGTGGTTAGCATGAAACCCTTATCATCCTTCGGTCATGGGTTCAAGACCCACAACCTTTTTGGATTTTATTGTTTGTAACCTAGCTTACAGGTTGTCCTTTTCTAAAACCAAATTAATATCATTTCCATAATAAATCTAATGGACATCCTTGAAATATAGTTAATAACTAAATAGTCTTTTAAAAAAGGTTTTCAATACAACCCTAACACATAAATACTTTATCAACTTATTTCAACATAGATCATTCCTTAGTTTAGTGCTTATCCCATATAATAGTGAATTGAATTGGGTAATTTCTAGGTTCCATACACATACGACAAAGAAATATAAATGATTTCTTAGGATGAGCTTTATTTCCTTCCATAATACTCTTAATTTTTCCTTGTAAATCATTTTATTTATTTCCTTCTTTCACACACATAAAGAATTTACGTTTTCCATTGATAAACATTCTTGGATTTCTCCATCCACACATCTCACATGTTGGAAATCAAGCCTTATTTTATTTATGGTCTCCACCACACAAGCTCTTAGCAACCTTCATGCTTCACTTATTTAGTGTTTTTGGGTGTTAGTAAAGGTATTTATTTTAAATCATATTTTTGGAAAACCTATTGGTCATAAACCCGATATACTTCACTTTTATCAAATAATTATTTGTTTTCTCATTTTCACCACCTTGTCCTTCTTGTTTGATGTTAACATGAATCCATTATGTTCTAGACATTGACTAAATCTAGAAATAATAGTGTGATCAATAATAGTCAAAGTGAGAAATGTGTATAATTATCTATAAAATATCTGAATCATGAAACCTTATTGTTAAATCTAAAACACCTTAGGTTTACCCATTATTATTCATTATAATTATCTCTTACAATTATTCATAATGGTTTATAAGGAAAACGTGGATTATCCTAAAAATATTCCCCATGAGAGTCTAACCTGGTGTGAGGTAAGGCTCTTTGTCATGTACCAGGTTACCTCGAGTCATTCCTGGAATACCTTCTAGAAGTTATTACTCCTAAGTACATATATTCTAGAACTACATCCACTTGTAGTATCCATACTGGGTTGTATTTCTAGGAAGACCCATATAATATATAATTTACAAAAATTCTAGGGTATTATTATATACTTATCCTCAAATTATACCTTAGGGTTATGTTCTATAACCAATGTTTTCCTAAATCTAGTTCCCAAGGTTGCTACTAAACTTCCTTGGATACCAACTGTAGTGACCTGACCCCAGATAGCCTGAATCAAGTGTATTATACTATTAAATTTTCATGATTACAAGGAATAAAATCTTAAAGAATGATATTTTAGTGTTCTTGGTAAACCAGATACATACATAAGAAAATAATACACAAATTACAACATATTTTTTTCTTCTTTATAAATAAATAACTTCAAGGATAACTTTATTCTATCTAGTGAATCTGTATATATCTTTCATTATATACTTCTTGGATTCCTAAGGAAAGAAATATAATAAGTATAATATCAAATTCTCAGTGAGGGGAAAATATAGTGGAAGCAATAAAGAATCAATGAGAATAGTCAATATGTAAAGGTAAATAACTGAACACATTCCATCTATATAACTAGACAAGGAAAAATAAATATATACATGTAAGAAACTGAAACACGTGCCATATAAATAACTGAAAATGAAATGTATCCATAGATATGTTGATGAAAAATATCATGGATTAATAATAAATAAAACTAATATGAGGGAAATTCTTTATTATTGGACTCTATGTTTCCTAGGTACATGGTACTTTAACAGTTAATACCTTTCAGAAGACATTTTAAAAAATATCAATTAAAAACCCATCTAAGGTAGCTAGATAAATGACTTATCCCATGATACTATCGATACATCGAGGGGATATCTATAACCAATCCCCACCCACATCGTACCCATCCAAAACATTCCTCATATATCAAATAATCAATTTAATAATGTGACTTACCAAATATCATTATGAAATAGAAGATACATAATTATTTTATTGCCTTTTGTGAGAAAATATTATAATTAATTTCTATAAACTTTTAAATATTTTATTTAATAAAAATAATATAATTTTTTAAATAAACAAATAAAAATTATCTTAGGGTTAATTTTTAGGATTTTTTTAAAAACATTTATTTTTTCATGATTAGTGAATAATACTGAATTTTATTGAAAATAGTATTTTTGTTTCAAACAATTATGAATTACCAAATTTTTTTTGAAATGGTTTCAAAGTAAAAATAGTTCTATTATATTATTAATAATATAATTAAGTTGATTAGAATCAATTTTATGATTGAGTTTGGTATAAAAACACTTTTATACTTAAAATTCATTTTTCAAAAATCTGATTTTCATGGTTTAAAAATTAAAATTAATTTCTACCACTTATAGGTACTGAAATTGATGAAATGGAATTTATATTTGGTATTAGATAATTCAAATTTATCTTATTATGTTTTTTTATATTTTTATGAAGAATACATATTTTTGGTGAATATTAATAAAATACTATCTTTATGAAGTATGGTACCTTTTATGATATTTCTTAGATTTAAAAATATTATAAAAATTTATAAAACATATGTAAAGAATAAATTATGTTATATAATTCAAATATCATTCAAAATTAATTCTAAAAAACTAAATTTGAATTTATTCCATGATAAATATGAAAACCATTTTCACTTCGACACAAAGCTTGCGCTACATTGAAAAATTAAAATTTGGTACCCTAATTATAATACTTGAGATGTAATAAGTCCTTTATAGAATTTTTTTATTAATTACTAGGAATTCTATATTATTTTTATGGTTATAAACTAATTATGGTGTTATATAACAAGTGGTTTATCCAAATTCTTCTGCAATTCTTGCACAAGACAAAAAAAATCAAAATAAAATATAAAATAAGTTTTCATGACATAAATTTGAGTTAAAATATATATTTAATTAATATAAATGGATATTTTGAGTATAATAAAATTATTTTAATAATTTTAATTTATTTATAATTTTACGTTTTTAATAAATACCTAAAATGTTTACACAATGTTGACATAACATTTATTCAATTATTAGAAAAATAAAATAAATGTTTTTTAAAAATAATGAAAATAATATAATTTCAAATAATTAATATTTCCCATGAATTTTATAGATCTATATCCGTGTAAGGTAATTTTTAAAGGATTATATTTGAAATCCCCCTTTTTATTGATGTATTTAAAATAAAATAAAATGAATAGTTTAAAAGTTGATATAATGATATTTTATAAAAATAATAGGTTATTAAATTATTTAAAATTTATAAAAATCTCAAGAGTGTAAAATTAGGTTAATGGATGGTAGAAAATTTCATAATATGGCTATTTATGAGCCAATTTTCACCTTATATGAAAATTTATAACCCTTAAAGAGTGAATACATTATTATGGTTAGCGTTAAAAATAGTTAATTAAGGGGTTAAACCAAAATATAATGTTTAAAATAGCTATTAGTCATTTAAAATTTATATTTTTTGATGTAATTTAAACAATATCCTCTTTTATATTATAATCCCTTTCCATTTTGATGCATTTGATCTAGATAATGACTTTATTATAATTTAATGTTTTCCCTCATGGGTGTATCCTAGTGGTTGCGCCCTGTGGTGGTCTTTGAGGATGTTATTGGTTTTGAGCTTCCCCACACTCATATATTTGGGATTTTTGAAAAAATTCCCCCTCCCCTAACCAATGTAAAAAAAATATTTTAAGAAATTACAAAATCACCCCTCACCTCAATTATAAAAGAGAACCTCCTACCTTATTTCTTTACACCACTTTTATCCTTCTATCTCATACAAGTCCAATGATAATAACTTCTTATATTTCTTCAAAACAACATAATGCTTTTAGTCTTTCTAATTAACCAACCCTTCAAGGCTTAAGTAGTAATCCAAAATGGATTTTCTCAATGAAGAGAAAATCATCTCACACGACCTCTTTCAATTTATTTCTTCTTTTAACTCCTATAAATATATGTTACTATCATAAAATAATATCATAATTATCATAAACATACTTAAATATTATTATTATTATTAAATCACCATTTTCTACCCTCTTTCCCATCAAATGGGAAGTGAATGTAGAGATCGTGATTACGTACAGCTTACCATTTCCACATAGCGATACAATTAATTTTCCACCACCACATTTCAGGGATGGTTATTATGGTGGGATTAATTTTTATAAATTATAATTATGAAAAATTTATTTCCCTTTAATTATAACATCACATCTACCATCTTACCTCTCTATCTGTTAGAATACAATAACATCGCTCATGTGTTTGTGTGGACTACCACCTCCACGAGGTGATATGATTTTGTTTTCATTTTCATTTTACTTGGATGATAATAATTATGGATTTTATGAGTAAATATTATTTATATGAGATAATAATTATTATTTAAATTATAATTATTATTTACCTTTATTTCATTCCATTCGTTGAAAAATGAAAACAGCATTCCGGCATACTACCTATCATCTCCATGAATGGTGTAATTCATTTTTTATATATAACTTTTATGGATGAACATGAATATGTATATAATGAATATAAATGATAATAATATCTTGGTTTTAATTCTACATATTATGTAACCATGATCAAAATACAAGGTCCAAAACTACTAAACCAAAACATACTTTAAAGACGAAGAAGATATCATGAAGAACAATGATTTTAATAAAAAAGTGTTAAAATTTTGAGATAAAAGGTTATAAGTAAATAATAATTGGTGTGATATATATAATTATGGTTCTTTAATATATTTATAATAAATATTTATTTATTATATAGGAGGTTCCAACATGTATGAAGGAAGTCAGATCTTAGTTAACGGAATTTCATCTTAAATTGTATTCCTTGGGATATATGCCATGTTATGAACCTATCTTCTTTCATGAGGTGTATAAAACTCCCCTTTAACTTGATATATCAGGAATTTAATTATTATAATGATATATAATGTTTCATTTTAATTTATTCTTTCATGGTTATATGATTCGAAAATTTATAAAGTAGTGAGGTATTTTCGTCTCACTTTTATTTCTGTGGGAAATATGTCATATTCACCACTTATTTATTTTATGTAGTGTATATACTACCCATGAATTTATTTTATAATTATTATTATGAAATTTATGTGGATTTATTTATCCATATATGGTTCTTCCATTCATGGTTCTTACGATTCAAAAGTTACCAAAGTGGTAAGGGTTTTATGTTACAATCTCATTTTTTATCTGGATTGTTTATGATTAAGTTTTCGATGATGAAATCCAATAATCTATATATCAAGAAACTAATTAATTTTATTATCCTTTAATATTTATTTAGAATACATTATTTCATTTTATTTTCCTCACCTTAAGTACTCAGGGGACCAAAAATGTGTTTTCAACGAAAATCAAGTTTATTTCTCTCTTCTGTTGAAAAATCTTTTTCTTTCATATCCATGTTTTCTAAAAATGTTTTAAATAAGGTTTTGATATTATATTATAATTTTTTAAATTAATTTTTACCCATTATTGACTTTTTTTAAAAAAGTAATCTTCTTGTTATTTTCATATCGAGGTACTTTTTGAATTTTTACAAAAGTATGAAATGAATTTTTTTAACTTATATGGAATGAATATAACTTTCATTATGAGGAATAAATTGATTGAATATTACTTTATATGTTTCTATGGTTATTTTAAAATAAAAAAATCCATAATATATTCAAAAAAATTATATTTTAAATAAGTGGTTTTAAAATGGAAAGGATATTTTCCTTAAGAATGTTTAATGATCTTTTAATGTACCTTTATTCATTAAATAAAACAACCCTTGATTTCACTTATGATTTACTAGGGATATAATCCAAGGATAACATCATTATTATTTCTCTATATGTTTTATGTTTATGATGAAATTATGTGTATGAAATCTATTCATTTTGAATGGGAAATGCTATGATTAAATGATGATATGTTTATGAAACCCATTTCTTCTCATGTTTTTGGACATGATTAATTTTTTATGATCTTTTTATACACATATATATTATTTTAATTATATTTTGGTTGGGACCTATATATCCCTCTAATTCATTGTGAAAATATATATATCTCATGATATAAACAATAATGGAATGGGGTGTGAACCCAGTTCATTAAGGGAGTTTTTCTACTATGTCAGTCTTGTGAGTGAACCTTTACTATTATGATGGTTTGGGGAGTGAAGCATTATACTATGATAGTATTGGATATAAGCATTGACTACTAAGGAAATTATTTTCTATGATTATGAGTGTGCCAAAAACATATTTCTTATTCCATTTTTTCTCTCTTGGATTATGTTCTTTTGTTTCTTTGAGATTCAAGTCTTATTAATTTACAAGATTTTTTCCATGACTCAATATTATGATTTATGATATTAAAGTTATTATTTTTGAATTTTATTCTCATGTTATCATACTCTTACGTTTTTTTTATTCTCAAGTGATCAGTGGTTTCTCTATTTTTTATCCTTACTGATCATCTAATCCCACCCTTTCATATATTTCCTTTCCCTAGGTGGTGAAGAAAGGAACTAAGTATGATATTTCTAAGAATGGTTATAGTTATGAAGAACCTAGAGGAATATAATTTAGAACTTTTATGGACTAGTTTTTTATGTTTTATGCTTCCAAGGGAACAATACCTATATGATTCTAGCAAGGATCATTATTTTATGTAATGAATATTCATATATTACGATGTGATATCAATGTATGAAAGGTCTGGTTGGCTATATCAAGCATCGTTTGATGTATCTTTTGGTATTTTGGTGATATTTATTACATTTATCTAACATATTTTTGAACCCTAGACACTGACATCTCCACTTTGGCACAAACCATCCGTATAATATTCTATCAACACATCTTCCAATGGACTTAAACATCATTGTATTCTAATCACTGTATCTATCAATTATCACATATCCTGATCAAATAAACATCAAATTGAGAACTTTCAAATATATTATCATCTAAACTTATTAAATTATGCAATTTAATTATTAACAAACTTAAATATTATTTAGATTCCAATCATTATTAACAACAGATATGATAACTCTTTATTTCACCAACTCAATATTTAAAACTTCCACTAAACATATCTTCATAATTAAAATTTGGTAGACTCGTCATTATCTTTCATAATATATGTATATAAATCAATAGGAAACATATTCCATAAATTCTCAAGATTATCTTACCCAATTATTCAACCATCATCAAACCCCATTTTAATTTATCAATTCAACTCATCAAGAATCATAGTTGATCTCATTGATTATGTAATGTTTTATTAAATGAACTATCATTGTAACATCAAGAGACACAATTTTTAAATTCATAAAATAATTTGGTCTTCATAGTAATTCTAATTGCAACAACTTTTAATTTTTTTCAACTCAATATCTATAGATCACCATCCTATAATAAAAATTTTATATTCATCAACTCCTCATACTTGGATAATTTATAATTATTACATTGGTTTGATACCTATATCATAAGAGTAATTGAATATTATGAATCACTTTTGAGTCTTCTTTACTTAGGAAATTATTAATTAGCCTCAATTTTCATAATAATATATTACTATTTTGGTTTTCTAAATTAATTTTATGTAATTCCTTCTAGACTCTTACAAAATCCATTCCTTTTCAAAATTCATTTCCATGCTTCTATGTAAATATATCTTCTATATGAAAAAATAATAATATGTATCATATAATATTATTTCCTTTATTAATATAATCATACACCACTAAAAACTTAAAATTTCTAATCACCTATGTTCCAGTCATCGGTACTCTAAATATATAATATGATAACATTCAAAGCTCTCTATAGGTATTCATGAAGAATTTATTCATTCAAATGAAACATTAATACATTCTATCACATGGTCCAATCACCTCAGCCTACTTCATCCATTTTTGTTAGATTCATTCCATGATAATATAAAAATTCACTTCTACATTTTTTCTCAAAAACATTATTACCCTTAAGGTTGAAAAAAATACAATACATTTTTCAATTACAAATCATAGGTTCTTTAGGATAGATGAAGGTGATCACTGTATATTCACTCTAATGATGTCATGTTAATTTTCTTGAAGGGATTACCTTAAACTAATTCATGTAATTTATATATTTTATATCTAGGATAATGAAATATGTTGAAACTAGAAATAGCTATGATAATGTTTCTGATTTCATGACCCTCCTATGGAACACTATTAAATTAAAATGGAATTATATATAGAGGAATTTAAATTAACTTTAATTGTGTTTTATAAACTCATAAAATGAATCAGGGGAACACTTTTTATTTATAGAGGTTGGGATCTACATATATGTAGACAATTTAGTAATCTCATGGTGAATAATTCAGATTTAATATCATTTTATTCACTCTTATATTTTTAATTTATATATGTGAAACTCTTATCCTAGTAGGAAAGAAATATTGTGTTTAATTCATATTTAGTTTCTAAAAGATATGGGAAGCCTAAAAAACTTTAGTAACTAGATAGTGTAGATCAATAGAAATTATCCTCAACAAAAAAAGTTTTTTAAATTAGTGATATTTCCCAAACACTATAGGGAATTTAAATGACTACCTTATTATGATAAATGTGTCTATAATTTACATCCCCTACCAATACTGACAATATAGGTAATGGACACTGGGTTTTCCAGATTCCTCTTCCACTAACTGGGTACAAGATAAACATTGATGGGTTCTATATGTTTGTATTGATGTGTGGGGGTGGAATCCATTACTTTAGGGGTTTGGTCTATACATATTTAGCAATATATTATAGAAATCAAAATCCCCTTGTCACCAAATATCATGCACTATTATGTAGTTTTTAAGCACCCTGTATCCATACATGGAATGATTTTGAAATGAAAAATTGGGATCTATGTGATCACTAAGAGGGTTAGAGGTGAATCAATGATCTTATATTTTTATGTTTTCTTACTAAAGAAACAATATTCACCTCTAGTTAGTGATAAATTAATCTACTAAAAAATAAGAAACAATAACACCCACATGAACACAATTATTTTCAAGGTTCAATTATCAATAATAGTAGCTAGTCCTTGGTATGGTTTGGAAGAAATATAAGACCACATGGAAAAATAGAAAAAAAAATACTTTTGGGTGTTATAATAAGCATGGAATATCCATCACTTTTATATCACTACAGTCCTTTGGCAGTGCATGTGCTCCTCACATGGATAATATGATATAACATTATTTTGTAACAATAATATGAACCTTCACCAATATGATTAAATGTTATCACTATGTTGCTTCAACATTCATAAAAATTTCCTTACCACATGTTCTTCTTCCTCATCACATTATTGAACAGTATCAAGAAATAATTTCTTTACCAACAACTTTATCTAGACCTATCCATCTGATACTCTCTGTCTGGTACACTCAATCTGATACATCAGTCTGATACCATCTATCTGGTACCTCATCTCACTGATACCAATAGATATAAAACTATGTATGGTGCCATATTAACTAATACCAATTGAATCAATATTTTACTAATTATATCTTCACTATATTTTTCTGATATTTAAAGATAGGTTTAATATGTCTAGTATCACCCCGAATAGTGTGACTATGTCTAATATGTTGACACAATATCTCTACCATCATCACCTCAAATATTTATCACTTCAACCAGTAGTGAAAAAATGAGCCACACATACATGACACATCTTCACCTTTTTATATAGGCATCAATACTCAAAGAAATAAGGTTTATGTGTGAACTTAAAAATAAAACTTCCCACAAAAAGTTTGAACATCCCACTCAAAACCTTCTTCGATTGACCTGTATTCAAACTTATTAAAACATTAGAACTTTCCTTATAGATTTACACCAACAATTTCTTCAAACTTAATAAAATCCTAGAAAGAATCAAAAACTTAGTTCATGATTTTTGAAATGTTGAACAATTAGATCAACATCATCAAAATTAATTTATTTTTAAAAAACATTATAGAGATTCCCAAAATACCATCAGGTACATATTCATAGGAACTTCCCTATCTCGCAACCTTGTTATGTTCCTATTTGTCTGGTCTCCCTTTATCCAATAATATTTTTTCAGAACATAGTTTCTAATGGAATTATTATAAATACTTTTACTAATAACTTGAAATAATTTTTCTAAATATCTTAAAGTTTATAACAACCCATGTACTTATAAAATAATTTTTTTTTCATTCTATAATTAAATAGTTAAATTCCTTATAAATGTATAAGTAAATAAGTTTTATTTACAAAAATTAAATAATCCGTTCAAATAGAATAGTAACATCAACTATAAAAGTATAAATAAAATTTATATATCTTATAATTTAAAATATTATATATTTATATCATGTAATAAGTGATGAAATGTTTTCAAAATGACAAATTAAGTGTTGGTTTTTTTGTGACACATAAATTTTTATTTACAATCTTATAAAAAATATAATGATTTCAAAGAAAAATTATCTTGATAAAATAGATTATTAAATTAGTATTTTATTTTATTATGATTATAATATAATTTTATGAGACCTTAATTAACTTTTCAATGTGTTATAAAATCAGTTATAATTTTTAACTTTGTATTTTTTGAATAAATGATGGATTTTAATTAAAAATAAAATTACTCATATTTAGAAAATTATTTTTATCAAATGGAGCCCATTTTTTAGTTCTTCACATAAAAAATGGTTGTGGTGAATTTTTGGTATTTTTTTAAAATAGTTGAATTTTTAGTGAATAGTGAAATATGGTAATTTATGATATAAGAAAAATACATGAATTATTAAGTCATGGTTGATGTATGGTTATTTTAAACACCATTTTTTATAACTCACATGAAATATTTATTTTATTTAGTCTTGGGAATCAAAACTATTCATAGTCTCGAGCCAAAATAACAAACTAATGAATAAAATAATCAAAAAAACATCTCTCTCCTCCACTATAAATATCAGCTCTCACCAACTCTTCTCTTCACGCATAAAAGCCTTGTATCTTGTTTAATTTATACCCAAGTCTCTTACCAAACATCATCCCCACATCCAAGATGTATTTTTATCCCCAAAAGGACAAAACCAAGTGCCTTAAACATGCTATCAAGGAGAAGAATTCAAGAGGTAAAATTCTCTTGCATTTTCTTTCAATTTCATTTCAATTTATTTTCTTTTATTATTATTTACTCACCTACCCTAATACAAGTAACATGATAACTACAGTATCCTATATATAATATAATTTTTATTGTGTTAATGGAATATCAATCATCAAACCTCTCATCTTTTCCTCTTATTCTAAAAAATGAAAACATCGTTCGTGATGTATCAATTTACCATCATCATGGACTATGTGTTTTCATTTTCCTTTACCCCATTCAAGGCTGGTCATAAAAAATTATTATGGTTAACTAATATTTTATTATACATATTATAGGTTATATAATGTTCTGGAACCAATATATAAACATGATATTAAATAAAATGATATAAGTTTGTGATGGTTGTAAAAACCGCCAAAATAAATTAAATCATTTTCATTAATTTTTTATCTAATGAATCATTGTCATATCAAAAAATGATATATGATATCATTTAAAATTTTTGAAACATATTAATACCATTTCATTCTAATTTTGGTGTTTTCTTCCATTTGATAAGAAAATTCATAATGAATCAACCATGGAAACCATGTAATAAATGCACCTAAAATAACGAAAGTAACAAAATATTATTAATAAATGGGTGGAAATTTGTCATAAAATGATCATTTAAGGTATTATAGATATGGATATTATTCTATAATATATTAATAACACTCTTTTAACCATTATACAGTATTTTTTAACATGTTTTAAGCAATATAAACTCAAGGTATGGAATTCTTCTTTTAAATTCATCTTTAATATTTTTTTAAAAAATTAAAAAAGAATGTTTTTTTACTTATATGACATGAATTTATCTTCTAATTTCATTAATCATTAATTTTTGATGTCTCCTTTAAAATATTACATGTTTATTTTAAATTAAATGGATTTCCATTTTATTTGAGCATTATTCGTTTAAACTAAGTGATTTTCCTCATGAAATGTTTTTATGATGCAAGTATTCTTGATTTATGGATATGTTTTTGTTCTTGAAAATAGTTTATGATGATGGGTGGGACCTATATCTCCCTAAAATGTATTGTTTATGTTTATGTTGGAAGTTTACTATAATTTTTATTCCATGTTTAACTGTGATGGTTACACCATAAGGTATTTGTGAGGGTTACATTGTAAGGTATCCCTAAGGGTTACAAATCACATGGTACTTGTGAGGGTTATGACATTAAGTAATTAATTCCCTAAGTTTCTTATATGGTTTTATTTATGTTTTTTATGTTTTATGGAAATATCTTATTTTCACAAATTAAGTATGTGATACTTTATGGGTGAGAAACATTTTTTTAAATGATTTCATATGTTTATAACTATTCATGGACTAACAATTAATTTCTCTTTTTTATGTCCCTTATTAAGATTTTTTTTCTCATTCCAAATTTTAAAATGTTTTTCATAGGGTTTATGGATGGTTAAAGTAAAGGAATGATTCAAGTTTAAATTCTTGATGTTTTTGCATAGAATGAAATCATTTTTTTTTTTGAAGATTAATATTGTGAAAAAAAATGGATATTGTTTTTGTAGTAAACACTTTGTATGATTATGGGTTTTTATGTATCAGGTATGACCTAATTCTCTAAAATTTAAAACTAAAAATATCTTTTGGAATTTAAGAATTTTATTTCTAAATGAAATTACTCTATTATGTAACGTTTAATACTGGGTCCTTACTGCTGGTATCAGAGTACATTTTAGATAAATTTAGGATTTAGGATGGTGTTAATAGAATACCATGAATTATTTTTACCTTATGGTTATGTTTAAATGATATATCATTTAAATACTACCATGTTTCTTTATCTAATAAATTTCTATTCAGAATGGTTTTTCGCCTAAGAAATAGAGAATCTAAAGTAGGAAGGCATCGAGAGGATGATATATTTCTAAATCCACAACCTAGAATGGGGGGAATTGGAACCAAGTAATTTTTAATAATAACGGATCAGTTGATATAGGCTATAAATAGTGGTGGAGTAAATGAAAGATAACAACCAGAGCTACCACATAGAAACGTGACTAGAGTGGAACATATTATGAGGCAACACCCTCCTACTTTCATTAGATCTTATGAATTTGTGGTGGCTGAAGGGTAGAATAAATCTCTTTTAAAAATATTCAATATCATGGGGTGTTCAAATAATCGAAAAGTTAGTCTTTGTATTTAACTTTTTGAAGGTCAAGCTGACTAGTATTGGTCAATGTTCAAGAATATCAAGAGTGTAGAGGATATTGATGCCTTGGAATGTGATGAATTTAATAATATTTTCATTGAAAAATATTTTCTAAGGTGGTTTGAATTAGTATGAAAAGGAATTTCCTTGAATTTAAACAAAAATAGGAAGATTTAGTGGCCATGTATAAAGAAAAATTCACTAGATTGGAAAGGTGTTCTCTAAATATTATTCAATATTTGATAGTAAAATCAATAATTTTTTATCAATATTGAACACAATATATTGAAGGTAATTGGATTCCCATGAATTTAAAAGTTATGAGAAACTTGTTCTATGTGTTGAGAGGGTAGAAATAGAGTTTTATGATGATCATGTGTACTTTGAAAACAAGTAGAAGAAAAGTTCAATATGAAAATAAATGGGTAAGAATAAATCAAAGAAATATGAAGGTAATAAAATTCAGTTTCTAGTTTGTGAGAAGTGTGGTACAAAATAACCTTGGGGAGTGCCTTAAAAAATATGGGAAGTGTTTTTTGATGTTGTAAGTTTTGACATATGGCCTGATATTATAATAAAAATGATCTTAAGTTTATTTTGGATAAGTAGACTGTAAAGTGTTTTAAATGTGGTGAGTTAGTGCATTATGAAAATACCTACCCAAAGAAAGATATAAATTATAGAAAGTATCCAGATTATAAGTAAGAATGTATAGTGAAATCTTTTTTGACTACTTCAGTAGATAATGGGTCATCCAATGAAGTGGTATCAGGTTCTTATTTTTTGGTCGTATTTTGATAATGTCTTGTTTGATATGGGGTATATACATTTCTTTATGTCTAAAGAATTTTATGGTAAATTGGAAATTTCACTTCAATAAATGAAATCAGAACTTATGGTTAGAAACTAGGGGGAATATTAAAGCAAAAATTAATTATAAGAATCTTTATATTGTTTTATATGGAAATAAATTACCTACAAACCTTGTTGATTTTCCCTTAGTAGATTTGGTATTATTCTGGGTATGGAATGGATTTATTTTTATCATGATAAAGATTGATTTTAGATTTAAAGAAGTTCCTTTTTGGTAATTGTTTCAATTTTTATACAAGAATGAACCCATACCATTTATAACATATCAGGAAGTTGAGAAACTATTAAAATATGTAAATAAAAGTTATCTTGCACATGTTTTTTGAAACAAGGGAATTGTTTAGATTAATGATGTTCTGGTCATAAATGAATACTTGGATATTTTTTTGATTATTTTTTCAGTGATATACCTAGTTGGGGAGTTGAATATTCTATTGACTTAGTTCCTGATATTAAGCCAATCTCAAACCCCCTTATCGAATGGTTTAAGTGGAACTTCTAGAATTAAAAATAGTTATATGAGTTTCTTGATAAAGGTTTCATTCATCTTATAACTTCACCATGGGGTGATTCTATTTTTTTGTTAAAAAAAAGATAGTTCCATGAGAATTTAAATTTATTATAGAGTTTTCAATAACATTACTTTTAATAATAAGTATCCATTGCCTCATATCAATGACTTTTTTGATCAACTCCAAGGAACTTAGTATTTTTACAAGATTAACTTGAGATCAAGGTACCATATGCTAAAGTTGAAGGAGGATTCCATTCCAAAAATAGCATTTCATACTAGATATAATAATTATTAGTTTTTGTTTATGACCTTTTGTTTAAAAAATTACCCTGCTATATTTATGTATCTTTTGAATAGAATCTTCCATGAATATTTTGATAAGTTTTTTTCAGTTATTATTGATGTTATTTTAGTTTTTTAAAGATGTTATGAAGATTTTGAAAAACATTTAAGTATTGTCCTTCAGAATCTCAAAGAAAATAGGTTATATAGAAAATTTATCAAATGTGATTTTTGGTTAAAACATATTTCTTTACTTGGGATAATTGTAAATAAGGATTGTATAACATTTGATCCCACCAAAAAAAGTGGTTAATGAATGGAAAATACCTACAACAATTACAGATATTCATAGTTTTCTTGGATTTGTAGTCTATTACTGATTGTTTTGTTAAGAAAATTTCATGATTATCTATCCCACTTAATAAGTTAACAAACAAAATGTGTCAAAATTATTTGGATAGAAGAATGTGATGTTTTTTAAGGAATTGTAGATGAGATTTATGAATGCTCTAGTTTTGTCTCTACTATCTAGAAATGGTGATTTTTTTCATCTAGAGTGATGTTTCATTTAAGGGACTTGGTTGTGTACTGATGTGGAATGATCAATTAATTGCTTATTCTTCAATAAAACAGAAACAACATGAGTTAAATTATCCCACAAATAATTTTTATTTAGAAGATATGTTTTTTGCTTTAACATTTTGGAGGCATCATTTATATGGATACAAATGTGAAATATATACTGACTATAAAAGTTTTAAGTATATATTTACTTAGAAGTAATTGAACATGAGGTAGAGAATATGGCTTGAACTGATAAAGGATTATGACTAAATAATCAATAACTATCATGGAAAATCAAATAATGTAGTGGATTACTTGAGTCGAAAATATCATGCTACATACATGACCCATTGGTTACAGATTTGATGAATTTTGTCTTGGAAGTTTTTGGTGTAGGAAATTCCTCTATTTTGTTTTAGGTTTCATTGTAGTCTTCTCTCTCAAAAATAATTAATCAAGTATATAAAGAATATCATGAGTTATAGAAAAAGGTAGTATTGGTTAATAAAGGTAATTTTTTATAATTTAATGTTGATAAAGATTGTGTCTTGAGATTTGGAAGGATATTATGTGTACCTTGTGATTCCATTTGAAGAAAAAGTTGTTAAGTAAAGATCATAATTATTCATTTTCAGTTCATCCTGGTAGCACTAAGATATACAGAGACCTTCGGGAGTATTATTAGTAGGATGGAATGAAAAGATATGTTTCTAATTTTATCTTTAAATGTTTGACATGTAAATAGGTTAAAGCATAGCAGAAACTACCAAAGGTTATTCTTTATCCTTTTCTAGTTCCAGAGTGGAAATGGGAAAATATATCCATGGAATTTGTGGTAGGAATACCAAAGACTTCTTGAGGTAATAGTGCAATTTGGTTTATTGTTGATAGATTGACTAGATATTCACATTTCCTTCCTATTTGATATACTATGTATTTAGATCATCTTTTTCAATTGTACCTCAAAGAGATTCTCAGGTTACATGGAGTTCCTCTCTCCATTGTATCTAACCATGATCTCAGGTTTACTTCTAATTTTTGGAAATGCCTTAAAAGGTGATTTGAAACCTAATTAAATTTCACCATAGCCTTTCATTCCCAATTTGATGGAAATTTAGAGTGAAATCTTCCAATATAGGAGAATATTCTTTGATATTTTTCAATGGACTACCAGGGAAGTTGGGATCAATATATTTATTTAGTTAAGTTTTCTTATAATAACAATTTTCAGTCCAGTATATAGATAGAAACTTTTGAGGCATTATATGGAAACTAGTGTCAAACTCCAATATTTTGGGATAAGTTAAGGAAAGGAATTTGATTAGACCAGAATTAGTAGAAGAAGTAGCTAAGAAATTGAAGATGATCCAGCAACACATGAGGATAGCTCAGAGAGGGCAGAAGATTTGTGTAGATTAGAGGAAAAAAGACTTTTCTTTTGACATAGGTGATCATGTTTTCATTAAAATATCTCATGTAAAAGTGGTATGAATTTTGGTAGGAAATGAAAGTTAAGTCCATGGTTTAATATACCTTTTTAAATCCCAGAGAAAGTTGGATTAGTTGTCGACCGAGTGGGTTTTCCTCTACGTTTATCTCCGGTACACAATGTTTTTCATGTTTATATGTTAATAAATTATTTCCCAGATCCATATCATGTTTTCATCCCAGAAGTAGTTCAACTAGAATAGAACCTTTCATATGAGTAAAATCCCATTCAATTTCTTTATCATAGAGAGAAAGTATTGAGGAAAAAGGTAATTCACCAGGTTAAGGTTTTTTTGTAGAAACCACATGGTTGAAGAAGTAACATGGGAATATAAGAATTATATGAGGGAAAGATATCCCCATTTATTTCATAAGTAAATAAAAATTTTGAGTATGAAATTTCAAGAAGGGGGAGAATGTAACAACCTAAGTACTTATAAAATAATTAGTTTTCATTCTAAAATTAAAAGTTAAATTCGTTACAAATACATAAAGAAATAAGTAGTATTTATAGAAATTAAGGAATATATAAAAATATAATAATAACCACACCTATGAAATTATAAATAAAATTTATGTATATTATATGTGAAAATATGATATATTTATATCATGGAATAAGTAAATAAATGTTTTGAAAATGATAAATTAAGTGTTGATATTTTTGTGACACATATATTTTTATTTACAATTTTATAATTAATAAAATTATACCTAAGATAATGTACCTCCATAAAATAGATTCATAAATTAATATTTTATTATTATTATTATATAATTTTATGAGACCTTAATTAATTTTTAAATTTGTTACAAAATCAGTTATAATTTTAAAATTGGTATTTTTAGAATAATTGATGATTTTGATTAAAAAAATAAATTTATCATATTTAAATAATTAATTTCAAAAAATAGGGTAAATTTTTGATTTCTATACGTAAAAAATGGTTAGGGATAATTTTTTGGATTTTTTTAATAGTTGATTTTTTTTGAATAGTGAAATATAGTAATTTATGATATAAGCTAAATATATGAATTATTAATCCATGGTTGATGTATAGATGATGTAAACACTATTGGTTATAACTCAAATGAACTATTTACTGTATTTAGTCTTGTTAATCCAAAAACATTTATAGTCTTAATCCAAAATAATAAACTAATGAATAAAATAATCAAAAAACACCCCTCTCCTCCACTATAAATACCACCCCTAACCACCTCTTCTCCTTACACATAAAAGCCTTGTATCTTGTTTAATTTTTTCCCAATTATCTTCCTAATACTCTTCCCCATTTCCAAGATCTATTGGTCTCACAAAAAGACCAAAACCATGTGCCTTAAGGAGGTTATCAAGGAGAAGAATTCAAGAGGTAAAATCCTCTTTCATTTTCATTTATTATGTTTTCAATTTATTTTCTTTTATTATTTTCTACCCACCTCCCCTCATCCAAGTAACATGATAAATCTATTATCTTACATATACTATAATTTTATTATGTTAATGTAATATCCATCATCAAACTACCTCTTCTCCTCTTATACTAAAAAATGAAAACATCGTCCGTGATGTGTTGATTTTCCGTCATCATAGACGATGTGTTTTAAATTTTCTTTACCGCATTCAAGTATGGTCATAAAACTTTTTATGGTTAAATCAAATTTTATTATAGATATTATAATCTATATAATTTTTTATAACCAATATATAAACATGATATTAAGCCTTGTATCCAAATGACCCAGGATCAAATCCAGGCAGCGACAAAATTCAAGGGGTACTGTAGCAATACTGTAGTAGCAGCAGAACTATTGCAGTGGTGGAACTGTAGTGGAGGAGGCATTATAGATGGTATTGTAGTGGTGGCGGTATTTTATTAGGTACTATAGTAGTGTGGGTACTGTAGAAGAACTGTTCACTAAGGGGTCCTTTGGGCCAAAAAATGGGTTTTCAAGCCACGTATTCAGACCACTTGGCCTTGGTCCTTCATGCTATGTAATGTGTCTCCCTCTACCCACGCTAAAGAGGTCTATTCTTTAAATAATAAATTTAGGCTTCATCCCTAACCTTTAAAAAACTAATGAATCTTCCTCATATAAGAAAAAATGATATATAGTATCATTTAAAATTCTGGAAACATATTAATACCATTACTTTCCACTTATGTAGTTTTTTTTCATTTGAAAAGAAAATCTATAATGAACCAACCATGGAAACCCTAAAATAAATTCACCTGATACAATGATAGTAATAAAATATTATTAATAAATGGGTGGAAATGTTTTATAAAAATATAATATAAGGTGTTATAGATATGTATATATCTATTTAATATATAAATAACACTCTTTCAACCATTATATAGTAGGTTTTATCGTGTTTTATGTAAGATGAACCTGAGGTAAGGTATTTTTCTTTTAAATTATTCTTTAATGTTTTTTTAAGGAAATCAAAAATAATGTTTTTTTACTTATACAAAAAGAACTAATTTTCATATGTCATTACACATTAAGTTTTTATGAATCCCTTAAAATATTAAATTTTTATTTTCAATGAAAAGTATTTCTATTTTATTTGCGCACTATTCTTTTAAACTAACTAATTTTCCTCGTGAAATATTTTTATGATGAAAGTATTTTTATTTTATGATTATGTTCTAGTTCTTGGTAATTGTTTATGATGAAGTGTGAGACCAATGTATCCCTCCAATTCATTGGGTATGTTTATGTTTAAAGTTTAATGTAATGGTTATTCCAAGTGTAATTATAATGGTTACACCATAAGGTAGCTAGGAGGGATACATTGTAATGTATTCATGATGGTTACAAATAATATGGTAGAAATAAGGGTTAAAATATTAAGTAATTAATTCCCCAAGTTACATATATGGTTTTATTTATTTTTTCTATGTTTTTTTAAATCTCTTGTTTTCTCATATTAAGTATATAATACTTTATGGGTGAGAAGTATATGTTTGTAAAAATGATTTCAAATGTTTATAATTATTCATGGACTAACGGTTCCTTTCCCTTTTTTATGTTCCTTATTGAGATTTTTTTGCTCATATCAAGTTTTAAAAAATCAAATGGTTTATGGATGGGTAAATAAAATTAAGTATTCAAGTTTAATGCCATGAATTTTTTCATATAAAGAAAGCATGTTTTGTTTTAAAATATTCATATTGTGAAAAAATTGGATATTGTTTTTGTAGTATTCACTTTGTATTCTTATGGGTTATCATATATGAGTTATGACGTAATTATCTAAAACTATAAGTTAAAAATACCTTTAGGAATTTGATAATGTGATTTTTAAATGAATTATATCTATTATTTAATGATTAAGATTGGGTACTCATAGATTTAATTGGTCTGATGGATTAGTCTGATGACTTAGCTCAGATATTTTTTTCTGATGAACATTACTCAAAAACTTCTGTCTATTTTCTTTATAAAAATTATTCTGTCTGATGAAATCATGAATGTTCATGCATATTTATTTAATTTATAACTTCCATGATACTTCCCTTCCTAGTTATCTTACATGCATTATTTGTCTGGTGGACTTCATAACATTCTTCCTGATGAATTTTAGTTTCTCTATCCAATGGACTTTGTAAAAATATATCCAAAGGACTTAAAATAATCATTTGATAGACTTCATAGTCATTTCTATTTGATCCAAATTTGTCAGCAGATTCCAAAAATCCTTTTTCTGTTGGTTTTATGAACATATTTTCTTTAACTAACTTAGGCTACAACCTTGAATAAAATTATATAAGAATGATTTTTGAGTTCTTTGAATAATTGTAAAGAATCTCCATATTAGACTTTACCGAACATCTCTGTATGATAGAACTATGAGCATAATCGGATAAATAGTTAATACCGCACTATATCTAATTATATTGATCATTTGGACTCTGTTTATTAGAAATTTTTCAATGGACACTCAATCCATTCACCTTTGTAAGGAATGATCAAAAATGTTAAGTGATTTTTCTTAGACAAAAAAAGACAACTACATTCTTTCATCACATCCATATTCTTATTAACATAACAACACCTAAAAACCTCTTAGTGTCAACAATATTACCCTTTCAATTTTATTTAAAACCAAAGAACATAAATTACACTTTTTAACTCAAAATATTGATCACTTATTCCATGATTCTAATCCCATGTGAATGAAATTAGTATAGGAAATAATAACTATTGAAAAAAATACCATGTTGTCCAAAAAATAGTGATTAATAATATTTTCTTAAGTAATTTTACAAGTTCTTCTATTCACTCTAAAATTCATCAATAATTAAAACTTCAACTAATACAAACACAAAAAATTATATCCCCTTTAATAAAGTTTTAAAATGGTTTACACACACTGAAATAATAACTTACCACTTTTAAAACCCCCTAAATATATACTCTCACTTGATTGGTAAAGCACATACCAATTGATAGATTTATATTACGTCTTTTATCCTTATTTAACTACACTGTCCAAAGTCAATATGATATAGGGGATGAAGATCAAATACCTTTTCCTTGAAGAGAGTGGGTTTATACACCCATTATCAACCTAATATTATGAAATGTTTCCTTTGATAATAATTTAATAAATATATAAGCAACATTATCTATTTTAGGAAAGAATCAAACTTTAACTCATTTATTTCCACATTCTCATTGATTAAGTGATATTTAATATCAATTTTCATAGAATTAGAATGTTTCAATGGATTATTAGTGATATTTATAGTACATTGATTATCACAACCCAAGATAAGGTGAAATTTAATATTAAGAAATAATTCTTTTAGTTATCTCATCATCCACATTAATTGTGTTGCAATGTGAGTGGAATATCCATACTTAACTAATACAGGGATGAGGGTTAATAAAGTTTTCTTATTTTTATTCCAACTCAAACATCTTTCTCTTAAAATGAAAACTCCACCAGTTTTGGATCTTCTTTAATTGATACAACCTTCCAATAAAGATCTGTATAACATAACATATCAATCTTTCATCTATTTTCATAACTTATTATGAAATCAATTATAATTTTTTAAAATCAAATAATTATTTTTTCCATCTATAAGATGATATTCCTTTAATGTACATTGATACCAGGAAAAAATAGTAACAATATTGGTAATATCTAGCCTTGAAGTCATTAGATATAGCAGGCTTCCAATCAACTTTCTAAACTCTTTAGGATCAAACTCCTTTCCTTTCCCATTTTTTCAATTTTTTCCAATTGAAATACGAGTGGAAACTAGTTTTGAATATTCCATGCTAAACTTATTCAGATGTTCTTTAACATAATTATCTTAAGATAAAAAAAATGTAAATCTTATTTTTGATTGATTTATAAGATAAGAAATTATTTCATTTCACATATCAATGACACTTTTAATAAATTATTAATATCCTCAACAAACTTTTTACACATTTCAACACCATTCCTTGTGAATATGATATCATCCACATAATTAATCACAATGATGGTAGCCTATTTATTCTCTTTTATTTATAGGATACAATCAACTCTTTATTTCATGAAATTTAAATTATTTAAGAAATTATAATGTTTAGAATACTAACCTCAAAGATCTTACTTCAACACATAAAAATACTTCTTAAAATTTTACATGTATCTATCATCTTGACCAATCATAGATTCACACAATTGTCAAATATAAACTTATTCATCAATCTCACCATTAAGAAAATAATAATTTTCATCAATATATTATATCTTGTATATTTTTTGTACAATGGTATAAGGAAATCTTTAGATATTTTCAAGTATTTTCACCTGGGAAAAGATCTTATAAAAATAAATACCTTTAACCTATGGGTATCCTTAAAAAATAGTCATTCCTTGTTTATTGTCACTTTGCCATCTTTATTTAACTTTTTTCAAAAAACCCATTTAGTTCCAGTCACATTATTATTTTCATGTTTGGGTATAAATTATTAAGTCTCACTCTTCTCAATATAATTAAAATCTCCATTTATAACATCAATAATCTATTTATTCTCCAAATAATCTTCAACATCTATTTGATCTACCGATAAATACAAGGAATTGTGTGAAACTAATCGAAATGTTCTTCTAGTTTGAAATTGTTTCCCTTTGTCTCCAATTATGGTTTGGACTTAAACCTATTTTCTCATCCTAGGATGGGATAAAAAAATATTTTCACTCATCAGTTTAAATACAAGAGTTATAATATTCATCTTGAACAACCTCTACATATTTAATTATATTCCAAAATTTGTTATGTTGTTATGTATTAACAACTCCATCTTTACTTTTATTATATCTATAGCTGACAATAAAAAAATTATATCAGAATGTTCTATAACTTTCACATATTTAAATTAAAAAATATTTAATTTTTATTTATTATATAATATGTATCCCCTGCCATTAAGAGGGTTAATAATAAATATTCCATCAACACCATTTTTATCAAAATTCCCATGATTTTTACCTTTGAATTTGATAATGTAGGGACTTCTAAATAATATTAGGTAATTAAAACATGGGGTTTATTTATAAAAAATACCATAAGGATTCATATTAGACTTTGGACTATAGAAAAAAAATGATTTTGACTATGAAAAGATACTCTAATAACTTTCCAAAAAAAATTATCATGAATTATCATGTTCAGTTAATATAGTTCATGTCATCTCAACCAGACTTCTCTTTCTTCATTAAACAACGCTTTTTTTATGGTGTGTATGATAAACTAAATTCATGATGAATTAAACTCTTTTCAAGATAGTATTTAAAATTCCCATTTTTATATTCAACTCTATTATTAGTTTAAATATTCTTTACAGAACATCTAAATTTTTTTATGCACTTATCTTCAAAATATTTAACATTTTGTAATCCTATGATTTATGTTTCAAAAACATAATACATGTTAGATGGTTACAATCATCAATACATGAAATAAATTAATTATCTCCATTTTATGATTACTTTCTCATGGGAATAATATATAACCTCTAAGGCATGAGTTGAATTTATCTCGAATTTATCATGTATTGAGTTTTTCATCTTCCCATTCTGGAATATAGAACAAAACCAATATTTTCTTCTTAAAATGTTAAGAATATCATGAATAATTTCTCACTTTTTCATATTGATCATATTTATCTTTCATATATATCCCAACCTTTTATCCCATTTCTTATTTTCTTCCATTATGCTCTGATAGAATAAACCTTGTGCATCTGTAACTTGAAACAAGTTTCCCTTGGTTTGTTTCCCTCTTGTTTAAAATTTTCTATATTCAATCTGTTCAATAAAAAACCATATCTTCTGAACACAAATTCATTTCCTTCATGATAGATTTGTAAAACACATAACAAGTTATGTTTTAATTCATAAACTAATAAGGTTTTCTTGTATTTTAAATTTCTTTTCCAATGATAGAAGATATAACACCTTTAATTCTAAGGGACTCTCCATTTCAAAATTTCATTTTTACTTATTTGTAATATTTCACATTCTTTAATAATCACAAATCTCTGGTAATATGTGACTAACACATTCTATCCAATATCCTTGTTTGTTATCCTTTTATATATTTGAGATCATTTACCACAACTAAGGCCTTTTCCTTTTATATTTTTTCCTTTTATTTCGATATTTTTCATACAAAATTTGTTAAGATTTTAATATAAAAATACATCCTTTAGGAAGAGGTCTAGGCTGATCACATATTTCAAAAATATCATTTAGATACCGAAATAAAGTTTTAGTTTTCAAAATATATTTTTTAGGTTTCCTTCTTTGTGTGGGTTAAATCCCCCAACAAATTATGCCTACATTTCTTCATGGATTTATTGTAATGTTCATGATTAAACTAGCACATTTTATCTTTATCCCCAAATCCTCTATAATAATAGTAGTATCCATATAAATCATATTATCCTCTATAACTTATATATTTTTAAGAACTTTGTACCTTTCTTTAATCATATTTATTACTATCAACATGGTCTCCTTGGTGTGAACTAAAGTTTTGGTATCTTCCTAGAAAATTATTATTCTACATAGATTTCGTTTTAACCATAATAGAGTCTCTAACTATACCAGTTTTTTATTAGTAATTTGATACCATTAATATTTTAGGATTTTCAACTCCTCTTATTTTATCTAAATACATTGTGTTTTTAACTTTATTTTTTTTATAAAAATATTCAAACTTTTTTTAAACCTCTAAGAATGGTTTTTATTGATCCTTCTGAGGTTTAAACTTCTTAAAACTTTCAAGAACTTCTAAAACTGAGTTTCAAAAGTTTTTTATTACTTTATCAGCTTCAAAATGTTTCTATTGAACAATATAAAATTATTTATCCATTACCTTTAACTTTTATTCAATATTTATGTTTATATTTTTCTCTTTATCAAATAGCATCATCAATCCATAAATATATTATAGATTCCTATACTTTTATTTAATAATATTTCCTTGTTAGGTTTCTAAATTTTTTCTTTCTTCAACTTCTTGTTCTCTCTTTCAATTTTAACAATCATTGAAAGATATTATATCAACTCTATTTTAAGAATAAACTCCATCTGAGTCTCCTCTTCTTCTTCTTATTAGATTATAATTTCTTTAGTTCGTAACTTCTCAATATTCACTTTTGTAGTATAAAATATTTCAACAGCATTATCACTGGAGTTTTCTGCTTCTACTACAATATAATCATCTTTATCACATTCAGATAAAAGTTTTCATTTTTTACATTTAGAGAACTTTTTATCCTTTACCTTTAAATAAGGCTTTGATTTTCCTGCCTTATTCTTTAAGGATATTCTTGAATTTCTATATTCTTCATCATTATATTCATATTCCTTTTTCCATAGAAAAATTTCAATGAAATGTTCAATGGCTCCCCAACTAAAGCACTTTAGTGGCAGATTTAATTTTTAGTTATTTATGCCATTTTCACCTTTTTAGAAAAAAATGATATAAATTGATAAAATTGTCAATATAAATCATCTTTGGTGTCATATTCACTAACCTCTTCCTCAATAACTTGATTATATTTACCTTTATTAGAATATTTGAATCAATTTTTTAGATTATATTTTTCTTTAGGCTTGATATCCTTTTATCTTCTTATTTCATATATGATGATACTTCTATGAAGATCATATAGAGATAGAGTTTCAAGATATATATCTTCTAAATAATACACCACAACATTAAATTTATCTAGAATAATACTTATAATATCTTCAAAAACATTAAAAACTTTCAATATCTCACCAAATCATCCTATACTTCATAAAATATCATTAAATAATATAAAAAAGATGCTAACAGTTTCATCATCACCCATATTATGATCATTATAATACTATCTTATGGTATGTAAATTTTATTTATTTAATTTCATATTTCCTTCATAAATTTTCTTCAACTTGTTCTATAATGAAACATAATTTTTATGCATAGATATTACATCTTAATAGATGAATATTCAATAAATTTCACAAATAAATTTCTTATTAATGTAAATATTGATTGTATTTGGAGATAAGATAGATAATCATCTTATTTCATGAAAGATATTCAACATATCCCATAAAGATATTCCCATTTAGTACTCTTAATAGGCATACCCTACTTAAACCTTTCTTCATAAACTGGGGAAATTAAACATAATAAATTTTGATCTTAGATGCTTCGTAATAGTAAACATGGATGATATCAATAGATGATCATATGAAATCATAAGATAAGAATAAGGTTATGAGATTATGAATATAACATAGGAAGTTTATACCCATTATATCATGTATTGTAAACAAGATTTATAAAATAAAACATCATCATTTTGCAATACATGAACCCTAAGAGTGGGAAATAATCACAAATCAATCATCAACCATAAGTTCATGTCATATATGTGTGAAACCATCATAAGTATAGAAAATATTTCATATTTCAAGTTTAACATCTGAGAAAACAAAATCATAATGGATCAATAATAAATACATATTTTCTATTTCATAATGTATTGGTCATAATAACATGCTTCCTATAGTTGATCAATAACATTAACTTATTTCCCATAGCAGATCAAGAACAGCATCTTGTTTACCATCATTATCTCATGACATATAAATCTTTACCTAATGAAATAAAGAAATATATAGGTCCCACCTATAAAATAATCCATAAATTTATGTTCCATAAGAACATAAAACAATCATCATATCGTAACAAATTAAATTAAATGGTTTTCATAAACATTTTATCAAATTATAGCATATGTAAAATAAATAGGTTCAATAAAAATTTCATCACTTCAACATAACATTACCCATGGAAATAAAATGGGTTTCAGAAACATATTTTTCTCATAAACATAAACCATATAGGGAAATAATATAGGTGGTATCCTAGGATAATTTCCACAGTAAATTTTAAATAACCTAAAAAAATGTCATCTTATATGAAAAATTATTTTGAAAGATCACTTGGAAAATTTCTTGAAGAAAATATCATTTCCACTTTGAAATAAATTCTTTAAATTATAAAAAGTTTTCAAATACTAAAGAAAACATTTTATTAGAAAATTTACTTGAAATTCTATAAAGGTATCTTTAAATCATTGAGTGGTCATGGTGTTGGGAAATATTTTTCTCGTTATACAATTTTAACCATAGATTCCTTTCATATTTTTGGTAAAAGCCAATAGGTCCTTTTTTAGAAAACAACAAGAATATTCCTTTTAAAAAAAATGTAAAAAGATAAAAATTGATAATTTTTTTTAATAAATAATGATAGAACTTTGAAAAAAAAAATTAAAATGTTTTTATAAAACATGGACGTGGAAGAAAAGGGGGTTTTGACTGAAGAGAGAAATAAATTCAGTTTTTTCATAAAAATATTAAATTAAAATCCTGTGCATATAAAGGAAGTAAAATTAAAGTAAAACTTTTAATTTAAATAAATAAACACATAAGAGGAAAATTAATTAGTTTCCTTAAAGTTATATGAAAATATATTTTAATTGGATGCATAATCATAAATATCCCTAATAAACAATGAGATTATAATGTAAAACATTAACCTCATTGATATCTTTTGAATAGTATGCCCCATGAAATAAATAACATTATATTGATATGTATATCACAATAAAATTCATAATAGTTATTATAAAATACATTCATGGGTATTATATACACCATATAAAATAAACCAGTGGTGAATATGGCATGTGCCTCACCGAGAGAAAAGTGATATAGAAATCCATTTCCAATTTAGAAACATATTAATAATAATACCTATTAAAGAATAGAATTAAATTAAACTTTAAATATCATTAAAATAATTATTTTCATTATATAACATGTCAAATTGGTAGTATATACACCACACTAAAGAAATTAGTGGTGAATATGGCATATATCTCTTAGAAATAAAAGAGAGACTACAAATCCCTTACCACTTTGGTAAGTTTTGAATCATAATCCCCAATAAAGAATAGTATAAAATGAAACTTTAAATATAATTAAAATAATTATATTCATGATATAACAATTCAAATGGGATTTATATACACCACAAAAATATAAATGAGTGGTGGATATGTTATATGTCTCCCAGAAATAAAAGAGGGACTAGAAATCCCTTACCACTTTGGTAACTTTTTAATCGTAAGCCCCAACAGATAATAAAATCAAATTAAACTTTAAATTTCATGAGAATAATTTGATTCATTAAATAAAATGTCAAATGGGTGGTTTATACACCAAAAAATAGAAATGAGTGGTGAATAAGGCATATGTATCCCAGGAATAAAAGAGAGACTAGAAATACCTTACAAAGAGTCTTGACTTCATATGTACATGTTATAACCTAATACATAATAAATATATATTTATTATACATATATTATATAACCATATTCATATATATAATATTATATATTATTTAATTATAATTTTTGATCAACTATTCTTTAAAAATTATTTATTAAAATTGTTATTCTGGGTGATAACTATATTGCTTTTCATGTATGTTTTGGTTTGGTAGTTTTGGTCCATGTAATTTTATTATGGTTAAATAATATATATAATTTTAATTATGATATAAATATCATATATATTCATTATATACATTATTATATTCATCCATAAATTTATATATAGAAAAATGAATTACATCGTTCATGCATACGGTAGCCCGTACATACGCATGAACACTATTTCTATATTCTAAATGGATGGAATGGAGGAAAGTTAAATAATAATTAAACTTTTAATAATAATAATTATTTCATATATATCAAATATTTTCCTTAAATTTATCCTTACTACTTTACATGTAATTCGTAAGTGAAAAATGAATCACATCACTTCGTGAGGTGGTAGTCCACCGTACACACGAGCGACGTTATCATATTCTCCCAAAATGAAAAGTTAGAAGGAATATGTGATATTAAATTAAATAAGTATATTTATTTCATAAATATAATATAAATATTTTAAATCCATCATTACATCCATCTATGAGAGATGATGATGGAAAAAAATTCATCACTTTTTGAGGCGGTAGTCTGATGTACACACGATTGACGGTTTTGTTTCCCATTTTGATGAAATAAAAGGTGAATATAGGTTATTAATATAAGAAATCGGCCTTAAAACATTACTTAATCTTGAATTAGATGAATAGTTCACATTAAGGATCTTTTCATGCTTATATTTTTAGATAATTAGGACATAACTATTACATCTCAAAAGATTACAAAGTAGACACTTCTACTCAGTTTCCATTTTTTTATAAAATAAAAACTCTTAAAAAGAAACATGTCTAGTTCCATGTTTTATATAGCATGTCTTTCCTTGATCCCATCCTTGACCCTATTCACCTTTAATTCCTGTGGAAAACATTTCAAAAACTTGGGATGAGCATAAAAAGCTCAGTAAGGGATATAAAAATATGGAAAGAAAACATTAGTCCATGTATACATAAGAATCAATGAAATCATACTTTACTCTTAAAACATAATCACTTTAACATACCTCATGAAATCATTTGATTTATGAATAACGCATAGAAATCGTAATATGTAAAGGTAACTTGAGGAATTCATAACATTCTTAAATAGGGATTAACCTTCATGGTTACGTTTGGAATACCCACCACAGTATATTCCCTAAATCTCTTCGGATAAACCTTAGCGTTTAACTCCTTCGCATTACCCAATGCATTAGAGAGCTATCTCGGGCTCACCCGCCCTTAGTTTATCACGGAACCACCCGATTTCATAAACATTTCCCAAGAACCATAACATAATCATAACACTTAAAACATGCATAAAAGAGACATAAAATTTTCACATTTCAATCACAAGAGATCACATCATGATATTATCATAAATAAAAACATCTAATAAAATCATTAAAACTCTATGAGAGAAAATTCCCTTTTATACTTTGAAAATATTAAATGAATACATTTAAAAGAGATTTTAGAATCAAAGTGTCCCATACCACTTAGAAACTTTTGAAAGGGTTTTAAAAAATTCATGTCCATATAAATAAATACTTAAAACCATTTTTAGAACATGGACATGGATGATAAATTTTTAAAAGAATAAATATTTAAAACTATTTAAAACATTTTTTTAATAAAAGAGTCCTTTTCCATTTTAAACATTTATATTATAAGACACATGAAAGTAGACCATTTTCAAAACATTTAGATGACTTTTTTATAGACATAATATGGATATAGAAAGTCAAAGGGGTTGTATATACACTTTATAAAAGAATAAAAGTGCATATCATTAAGAAATGTCTCAATGAGAAGAAATTGAGATGTAATCCCAATCAAGGATCATTCCATTAGAGCAAGGATAAATAAATGACATAATTATGTGTGAAAAATATAAATACACCAAATATAAGTGTATATTCAGTGTAAAACAATCAGATTTAATCCACACATATTCATATCAAGACAAAATCAAGAAGTACAAGTTTAACCAAAAGAACTGAAATTGAGTTAAGAAGTTCCCTTGCAAAAATTTGACAGCCTAACGGCGTCACTTTAAAATTCAGAAAAAGAGTTGATGAGAGAGAAAATGGTATCTCATCACTTGGACATAAAATTTACATCAATAAGGATATAAAAGAACATATCCCAACATAATAAGATGTAAATTAAAATATATAACAAAAGAAGTATTTTAAAAAGAGGAGGGTGAAAGGTTCCCTTACCGATTTGGGTAACTTTCGAAATGTACACCCCATGAAATAAGGTTCATAAAATGAAGATGTAAATACCAATAAATTAAATTATATTACACAAATAATACAATCACAGGTAGTGAATACACCACACAAAAGGAAATAGTGGCAAATGTTTCATGAATCTCACGAGAACAAAAAGTGATATAAAAACCACATACCTCATTGTAATCAATCGAGTCGTATGAAAAAAAGATAATAAACACAATATGAATCACAGAATACCATGAATAGAATCATGATAATATATATCATATGGAATAACACAATACACCACATGAAATAAATAAGTTCCGAACAATGGAGATCTCACGGAATTAAAAGTGAGACAAGATATCCCCTTATGAAAATTCGACAGCCTAACAACGCCACTTTAAAATTCCAAAAATGGATTGAAGATATAAAATAGCTTCTCTCATCATATGAACATAAAAACTACAGTAAGAGTAATACAGGATAACATCCCCCAACGTAATAAAGAGTAGCTTAAAAGAAGTGACATAAAAGAGAGTACTTAAAAAGAAAGAGAGAGGTTGGATCCCTACCTCAAGTCCAACTCGTCTTGTTCGTTTCTTTATATTCCTGAATAATAAACTTTGGTCAATTAATAATTTCTTAGGGACTTACTTTAAAGTTAATTATTAAATTCATATCACATATTATCATGTTATAATAATTGGTTAATTATGTGAGTTCATATCAGACATTTTTATTGATGTTCGGTACATGAGTCAAAAATGAACTTGTTTGAAAATAATTGTTCATGTAGTTATAATTAAACCATCTCCAGAATAGTATTAATGATTTAAATATCATATATATACATTATATATTAATTTTATACTATTCCATAACATTTGGAGATAAAAAATGAAATGCACCGTTCATGGAGACGGTAGGTCGTACGTACGCATGAACGCTACTTTAATTTCTTTGTCACATTAATGGAATTAAAACTAAATGAGATATATATATATATATATTATAATTCCAGTATAATATATATGTTATATAGGTCACATAATTTAGTTAATTTCATTCTTTATACATTCCATGTATTGCATGAACGAGTCACATCACTTGAGGGGGTAGTAGTCCACACTTCCTCAAATGAACTTATCACATTTGCACAACATGAAAAGCATAAAGGTATATTTTAAGGGTAAAATACATAATAATAGAGAGGAAATAAATATAATATATATCATAAATAAATATAGTTCCATTATAATGGCCACCATGAGAGGTGGTAAGAGAAGATAGAATAATCATCGTTTCGTGAGGCAGTAATTCGCCATCCACGGAAACAATATGTTCTTTAACCATTAGACGGAGGTGTGTGTAAGTGTAGCTCGAATACATCTCATAAAAACATCATAGTATATTTAAGATACTGGTTTTGTTACAAAATAAATTAATAAAAAGAGTTTAAGGTGTTGTAGAATCAAAATAAAACAAAATAACATAAGAGAATACATTACCTTTAAATCGGGTAACTCCCTTTGGTTTGAACAAAAAGGGTTTCTTGAAGTGATTTCTGCATAAGGTAAGGTTTCTAGGATGAAGAGAGGGATTTTTAGAGATAAAATGATCAGAGTTTGGTCAAGCCAAAGGCTTGAGAGGTGTGGGTAAGGGGGTAGAGGTGGGGGCCTTTTATAAGATGGAGGAGGGGCACTCTTGGAAAGTCTTGAAAAGTTACTTTATTATAAAATGATTCTCAGATATTAAAGGTCCCAAAATTATATATTTTTAGGATAAGGTGATAAGGGTTCTAAATATACCCATCCAATAGGTTTTTGACAAGTGTAAGTCTTATATTTTACCTTATCTTCTCATTTTATTTAAATCGTTCATTAATGAGGCAATCACTGCATCATCACGGTGTCATAAATAAATTTATTTATTTAATGTCTAAAAATTATAAAAAAATTACCATAATGTAGGAAATATTGTTGTATTTCCAAATAATGTTTATATTCAAAGAGATCATTTATGTAAACAAAATTAAAATTGTTTTACTTAGGTGATACATACTTTGGTTACATTTTCCTTTCTTTAAAAAAATGATAAAATGTCACTATCACACTAAAGTAATTCCATGGGATCCAAAGGTTGGCACAAGGCATCCCATGGTCAGACATGACACCACCAATAGAATTAGGACACATGTTGGAGTCATTTTATTTTTCTATGATATTATTTTATTACCCTTAACTACTCGATTACTAATTAAACACGATAATTAAATATAATTACCATCGTTGCTATTCATAATGTACAAAAACAAAAGAGTCTTAATTACATAATTTGGACCTTCTGATTCCAAATATGGAATCGATTTTATCAAATACAAAACATAGAAATTGCAGTAATTAATTTAAAATAATCCCCGTTGTCAAAAGAAAAGACAGGTTTTTAAGAAGTAAAATCTATCAAAAGATTGATTTATTTTTACATCCAATTTAAAATTGAAATTATATAAAATTACCAAAATTGTATTAAATGATAAAAAAAATAATTAAATTAAACCTTAAAACCAATTAAAATGACAATCTAACTATATAAATAAACTGGATAAAAAGGCAGTTTTGAATTATAATGCTGTATTTTTCACTATTCATTGAAAATGAACATTTGTCAGAAAAATACCAAAAATTCACCCTAAGATATATTTGATATTCCAAATTCAAAAATTATATCAATTTTACCAAATTAAAATCATATAAGTTTCATTAATTAATTTTATAATCAATTCCCGTTGTCAAAACAAGTAGCGTGTTTTTAAGAAACAATATCTATTAAAAGATTGACACTTGTTTATATCCAATTTCAAAGTGAAATTAATTAAAATGACCACAATTGGATTAAGTGATAAAAATATATTTTAATTAAACTTCGAAACCAATTAAAAAGATAATCTAACAATATAAATAAATTATATTAAAATGAGGTTTTGAATTAAAATACAGCATTTTCCACTAAAAATGATCTTTATCGGAAAATAACAAAAATTTACACAAAGTAAATTTTGATGTCTTTATTCTAAAGAAGGATTTTATTTTGTCAAATATAACATATAAAAGTGAAAAAGGTATATTTAAAAAGGTTTCTCCATAAAAAGGTGGTTAATTGTCCTTTTAAAGAATATTAGAATATTTATTCTTAAAATTGGATTTATTTGCATTTTAAGCCTCTAACATTTATTGAATAATGTAAAAAAAATTAACAAACATTTATAATAATATTTTAGTTAGTTCTGTTCATTCCCTCTATTCCAACAGCTAGACGTTATCTACCATTTAAAATAATATTATTATATTATTAGTGTGCAACGTAAGATTTCAAAGATACTTGTTGTTGCGTATTTGGTACGCCATCGAACATAGCATCCCCTTTAAAGTAATATTAATATTTTATTCACAAATATTAATAAATATGAAAATGTCATATTCTTTATTTACCTGGGATGTTAAAATTAAATTACATAATAATATTAAATTATATTCTATATAATTTTTTTATTACATCATTATAATTTTATAATATTTTAAGTTGGTGGAAGAAGAAATAAAATATAAATTCTTGGTTGAGAATGCTACATCTTCTTCAGATAACCTCCTTAGGATTACACCAAAATCCTTCCTAGGTTGGGTTCATGATGAAAAAAATACCTCTAGGATGTGATAACAGAATTAAGTAAAGTATTTGGGTATTAATTGGCTAAACCAAGAGGTTTTATAATTGTGAATACTAGAGATGAGGGGTTCCCTTTTATAAGTGGGGGAGAGAACAGAAATGAAATTTGTGAAAATAATAAAATGTCCCCACACCTTTCACAAGTCACAATGCTCAAAAATGGATAATTATCATAACATATATGTTATTAGTTAAAAATATTTCCCTAAAATTGGAGTTTTAGAAGTTTTTTATTTCATTTTACCTCTTATTTTTTTAGTTTAACCCCCTAGTAAACCCATTTTAACCTTAACTATAGTAATTAATTTTTTCTATTTTTTACTATTCATTTTGACAAAAAATTAAGTTTACATTATTATATAATATTAATTATTTTTATTTAAAATATTTAATCCATTTTGAAAAATTCAATTCACATAATAGTAAAAAATTAAACTAAAATTAAACCTATAAACGTGAAGAAAAAGCGGTTTCCCAAAGAGAATATTTTCATAAGTGTTGAAAGTTTTAATATCAATAGTCAACATGAATTTGATTAAAATGACCTAAATAGGTTTAATAATAACATATTTAAACTAATTTTACTTTTAAATAAGTTTCAAACACTATTTGACTTTATAAATTCTTTAAACGAAAAGGTTGTTTTTAATAGAAATTATTATTTTTGTTATTCACTGAAAAAATAATATTTTCATAAAATTCTAAAAAAATCAACATAAGTTAATTTTGATTAAAAAAATGAAGTTAATTTTTTAAAATAAATTTTCAAGAATTTTCAAAAAATTATTTTCTTAATTTTTCACAAAAAACAATTAAAAATAATTTTTTGAGAAAAGTGTATTTTGATAGCATATAAATACTTTACTAAAAATTAAGTGCTTATTTATAAATATATTTTATTTATCACAAAAATATATACTTAATTTCAAAATTTTAATTACTCATATTCATACAACTAAATTTAAATCCTAGGTTATTATGATAAATATTAATATTAATAATAGTACATTATGGTATGTTAAAACTCATTGTTGTGTGTGATGCAAGCTATTAAAGAATTTAAATTTATTAAAAAAATCATAAAATCTTGGGGTGTTACATTATAACCCCATAAAAAATAATTTCTTCATAAAAATTATTTACTTCATTATAAAAAAATGAGGATACTTATACCTCATCATATCCACAGGTTCTTATGTGGCATCTTCAAATTGGTTATTTCACCAAAAAACATTGACCAGGTGAGTGGTATTGTTTTGTAATACTTTCCCTATATGATCCATATTATCCACTAGTTATTCCTCATAAGAAATATCTTTCTTCATTGGTAAAACCTATGAGTTTATTACATTTGAAGGATTAGGTATATACTTTATTAGGAGAGATACATGGAACATGTTGTGGAATTGAGAGAGGATTAGATAAAGCAGTAATCAATAAGATACCATCCCGATATGATCAAGAATTTCAAAGGGACTGATATAAATAAGGATTAGTTTTCCCTTATTTTTGAATCTCATTAGATTTTTTCATGGACATATTCTTAGAAACACATGTTCACTAACTTCAAATTCTAGATCACACCAGTTATTGTCAACATAACTTTTATTTTGACTTTGTGATGCCCTTATGTGTTGCTAAAAAACTCTAACCTTCTCTGTCATATCTTTATATAGATAAGGTCCCAACTGTTTTCTTTCTCCAAATTTATCCCAGCACTTTAGAGTTATAAAAATATTTCCATAGAGGTATTCATAAGGAGACATCTAAATGCTTGAGTGAAAGCTATTATTGTATGAAAACTCAACCAGAGGAATGTGTTGATCCCAAAAACATTTTAAATCTATGGAAAAGGATCTCAACATATCCTTTATGTTTTGAATTATTCTCTCAAACTAACCATTTTTATAAGGTTGATACACAGTGCTAAAACTTAGCTTCGTATCCAGGGTCTATTGAATACATTTATAGAACTTTGAGGTAAACCTCATATCCTGATCAAATACAATATAATGTGGTACTCCATGAAACCTTACCACTTATTTAATGAATATACTAGAAATTTGGTCTAGAGATAAATTATCTCTAACAGTGATAAAGTGTTATTAATTTGTAATATAATCGACTACAAACCTTACAGTGTTATTCACTTTAAACATTTTGGAGAGTCCAATGACAAAATCTATAGTAATGTTTTCAAATTTCTATTCTAGTATGGGTAATGTTGGTAAACTCCCCTTATAATTTGTCTGTAATCCTTAACTTTATTCCATACCAAGCACTAAGATACTAACTCTGTGATATCTATATTCATTACATCCCACCAGAAATACTCTTCCATATCCATATACATCTTTTAACTTCCTCTATGATTAAAGAATGAATAACTATGAGCCTCTTCTAATATATTCATATTCAAATTGGGTATGGAATAAACACATACATGTTTCTTGAAACTTATCATTCCATCACAATCAAGGTTAAAATTAGGAACATTTATCACCTTATTCAAAATCTATACATCTTCCTTCTACACCTTTTTAATCTTCACTTTTATAGATGGTTAAACACTTATTTAAGAAAGATATGATTTCCCCGCTTCCCACATAGTTTTGAGATCCATTCTTTAAAAATATAGAAATATTGGATCTTTTATTATCCTCATCATGGATAATATGACATGATCCTTTTGACTCAGTGAATCAACCACTTTTTTCACTTTCCAAGGGTGGTAATTTATTGAGTATTCATAGTCTTTAACCAGCTCTAACCACCTTGTCTGGTGCATGTTTAACTCCTTCTAAGTCAATATATACCTTAAAATTTTGTGATTAGAAAATATATTACACTTTTTTTAATTATAATGTCTACATTTATTTAATTTAAAAAAAATAACTACATATAACTCCAACTCATGAGTTTTGTAATTTTATTGCTGAACCTCAAATTACCGTTAGACATAATCTATAACCATGTCATTCTTGAAAAATTTGGCTCAATTCCTTCTTCAATGACTCAATATTGATTATACCCTTCTCCACTGTAGGTTAATGTAATGAAAAGGTAAAATGACTAATATTCATTTAAGTTCCTCAAAGTTTTTTTCACATTCATATGTCCGTAGAAACTTGTATCCCTTCTTAGTTAACTTGGTTAGTAGATTGGACAAACATGATAAATTTTCAAAAAAAATGTTGATAATATCCATCCAAACCAACAAACATTGGATCTTAGTCATCACGGTTATTCTAGGGAAATGTTTAATAGCCTTTATCTTTGATGGATCTATCAATATACCCTTACTTGATATTATATAAAACAAAATCAAAAACTTTTGTATCCAAAATTCACACTTTGAAAATTCTTCATTCAATTTTTCCTTCATTAGGGTATTCGTTACAATTATAAAGTGATCTTGATGTTCTTCCTTTATCTTTGAATATATAATAATATTGTTTATAAATACTATCAAAAACTAATAAAGGTAACCTCCAAAGACTCTATTAATTAAATCCGTGAAGATAATGGTGGCATTGGTAAGACCAAATGGCATCGTTATATATTCATAGTGTCTATACCTTATATGGAATGTTTTCTTGGGTATATACTCCTTCCTGACCCTATATTGATGATATCTAAAACAATTTTCAATCTTGGAAACTTATTTTCCTCCATTTATTTGATCAAACAAGTCATCAATATAAGGTAGAGGATACTTGTTATTGATTGTGATCTTGTTTAGTTCCTGATAATCAATGTAGAGTCACGTTGATCCATATTTATTCTTAACAAAAAAACCGATGCACCCTAAGGTCACACACTTAGCCAAATGAATCCCTTCTTAAGGTTTTCCTAGAGGTTATTCTTCAATTCTTTCAACCATATTGGGGATATTCTAAATGTATTCTTTGAAATATATGTAGCACCATGTATGAGTTTTATTGAGAACTCAACATCACGTTTCCATGTAAGACTAGAAAAATCATCTAGAAATACATCAAAAAAATAATACACAATTGTAATATCATTTATTTTGAGTTTCTCCCCAACTATCTACAAAAAAATAATACAAATAAAGACACATACAATAGATTTTGTTTCTATTGGAATTTCATACTTATCATCACATTGGTAGATGAACATATGTTGGTCTGGAATATATAACATGATTTCACTTCACTATAAATTGATGGGGGATTTATACTGCGAAATCCAACCCATGTCTAAGATAACATCAAATTCAACTAGAGGGAGAATAAAAAAAATCAGGAAGAATATTCCCACAAACTTCAATAGGGGAATAATCATAGACTTGAGAAGAAATCATCATACCATTAGGGGTTTTAATTTATAATTCATCATAAAATATTTAAGGATAACAATGAACATCCCTAGATAATTATCATGATATACATTAAATCATATAACTAAGAACAAATATGTTACTTCAATATTTGATCTTACCAATTACTACCTCAATGTTATTTCTCTAGATTCAATCCGATACTATAATCACAAAGGTTATCTTGACCATCAAGCAATGTGAATCAAAGTGGTCAATCATGAAAAATAATAAATAATATGTCAAAATCATAAAAATAATTTTCAATATATGAAACCTTAGACTTATCCTTGGTTATTCATTATCATTATTCATATTTTTCATGATGTTTTGTAAAGAGTTTATGAATTTTAAAAAACATATCACATGGGAGTGTCAAACTAGGTGTATAGGAAGACCCATTTTTGTGCACCAGGTGATGATCAATTCAAAGATCAATGCATCCTTTTTGGAGTTATTACACCAAGGTACATCTGGTTCAGATCGATATATACTTTTATTATCCATATAGGTATGTAACTTCTTACAATCCAGTTTCATTATCCTTCACCAAAATCCCAATAAAAGTTTACTATAATTTGTCTTATCCTTATACTTATCCTTAGATATATGATTAGGAATATCAATAAATGTTTCTCATGCTAGTTAAAAAGTTTAAATAAACCTTTACTCAAATACCAACTATAATAACCCTAGATTTTCATATATAGATATTACATCTTGATAGATGAATATTCAATACATTTCAAAAATAAATACCTAAGGACCATAAAATTTTAGTGTCTTTGGAGACTAGATACATAATCCTATTATTTCATTAAATATATCCAACATCTCTAATAAATAACTTCCCATTTATTACCCTTAATAGACATACCCTACTTAAATATTTCTTCATATCCTAGGGAAAGGAACCATAAGAAAGTGTGCTCTCATATGCATAGTAAGGTTAAACATGAAAAATACCAATCGATGATCATATGAATTCATAAGATTAACATAAGGGTATGACATTATTAATATATATTAAAATTTTCATACCTAATAAATAGTGGATTGTAAACATGATCCATGACATAAACCATTCTAATATCAAAATACATGAACCATAATAAGGAGAAATCATCATAAATCAATCATGAACCATAACTTAATGACAAATAAGTGTGACACCATCATAAGTATATAAACCATTTCATATGTCAAGGTTAACATCAAATACCATAAAAAATAATGGATCAAGAATCAACACATGTTTCCCATTTAATAATGGATCAAGAATTATCACATGTTTCCCATAGTGGATCAAGCACATCAGCAGGTTTCCCATATCAAATCAAGCACATAAGTATGTTCCCCATCATTATCTCATGAGATATAGATATTTACCCAATGAATTAGAGGGAGATATAGATCCCAAACATCAGATAATCCATAAATTTTTGTTCCAAAATATCATCAAACATTCATCATATTATAACCTATGAAAATAAATGGGTTTTATAAACATTTCATTGTAACATAACCCCTAGAAAAAAATAGATTCAATAAACATTTCATCATAACATAACCCATGGAAAAGGAATAATATTAATAAACATATTGTACTAATAAACATAAAACATACATAGAAATAATAATTATGGTATCATTGGATTATATCTCCAGTAAATCTTAAGTAATTTCAAATGATTTCTTCTTAGATGGAAAATGATTTTGAAAGATCACTTGGAATATTTCTTGAAGAAAATATCATTTTCACTTTGAAATTGCTTCTTTAAAATATAATAACTTTATAAATATTAATTAAATATTTTTATTGTAAAATAACCACGAAAATTTTTAATTAGTTATTTAAATAAATGATTTTTCTTAGTGGTGGGAAATAGTGTTCATGCCTTACACATTAAAACAAATATTCCTTTCACAATTTCAATAAAAAATGTATTTGTTTAAAAAATGACGTGGAGATTACTTTTAAAAAAAATTAAAAAATAAAAAATGGGTAAAATTACTTTTAAATAATAATTGGATAACTTTTAAAAATTTATTTAAAACATTTTTATAAAACGTGAAAATATATGAAAAAGTTTTTTCAACTGAAGAGAAAAATAAATTTAGTTTTTAATTTAAAATTTTATTTTTGAATATTTAGTAAATAAAAAAGGTAAAATGAAATTAAAACATAAAATTTCAATAAATAACCATAGGATAAGAAAATATATGAGTTCCTTGAGAGTTAGATCATAATATTTTTTTCATTGTATGCATAATCATTAACAATCCCGATAAACAATGAGATTGTAACATAAGACTTTTACCACATTGGAAACTTTAGAATTATAATCCACATGAATTAAAGAACCTTATATGGATATGTAAATACATATAAAATTCATAATAAGTATCATAAAATACATTCATTTTAGTTATATACACCACATAAAAGAAACAAGTGGTGAATATGGCATGTGCCTCACAAATATAATAGTTAGATGAAAATATTTTACCACTTTGAAAGCATCATAATCATAAGTCCCATTAAATAATAACATAAAATTAAACATTAAATATTATGAAAATAATTATAATCATTATATAAAATATCAAAGTGGTGTTATATACACCACACTAAAAAAACGAGTGGTGAATATGGCATATGTCTCCTAAAAATAAAGGGGATACTAGAAATCTCATACCACTTTGGTAAATTTTGAATCATAATACCCAATAAAAAATAGTATTATATTAAAATTAAGTATTAGTAAAATAATTATATTCATGATATAGAATGTATAAGGTGTTTTATATACACCAAAAAAATAGAAACGAGTGGGGAATATGACATATATCCCATAGTAATAAAAGAGAGATTAAAAATCCATTACCACTTTGGTATCTTTTGAATCATAAGAAAAAATAAATAATAACATCAAATGAAAATTTAAATATCATTTAAATTTTTATATTAATGATATAATGTGTAGAATAGGTATTATATACACTAAAAAATAGAAACAAGTGGTGAATATGTCATATGTATCCCAGAAATAAAAGAGAGACTAGAAATCTATTACCTCATGTATCAACTTTATTCACACATGTTGGAACCTCCTATACAATAAATATAGATTTATAATATATATATTATAGAGCCATTATAATATATATCATACCATATATTATATACTTATAACCATTTATCACCGGTTCACTAACAATTCTTTATTTAAATCACTATTTCAGGTTATAATTGCTTCATTTTTCATGTATGATTTATTTCAGTAGTTTTGTTTTGTATAAATTGATTATGGTTAAATAATATACATAATTTAAATAGTTATCTAAATTTAAAATATATTCATTATATAAATAATTTTATTCATCCATGAAAGTATAGATAGAAAAATTAATTACAATGTTTATGGAGATGGTATGCTATATGTATGCATGAACATTGTTTCCATATTCTCAATGTATATAATGAAGTAAAGGTAAATAAAAAATCACCTTTAAATAATAATAATTATATCATATGTTTCACATATATGCATTAAATTTATCCTTATTACCTTCCATGTAAATATTAAGTGATAAACGAATCACATTGCTTCGTGAGGCGGTAGTCTGCCGTACACAAGAGTGGTGTTATCATATTCCCCTAGAATGGAAAGTAAGATGTTATATGTTATATTATAATTAAAAATGTATATTTATTCCATAAATGTCATATAAATATGTTAAATTCATATTTATATCCATCCATTAGGGGTAATGATGAAAAAAATTATCAGTTCGTTAGGCGGTAGTTCATCGTACACACGATCGAATATTTATTTTCTTATTTGATGGAAGAGGAGGTGAATATAGGTAATTAAATTAAAATAATAACATATAATTGTATTGGATAAAATTGTTTTATTATATCATAATAATTGGAGAATATTTGAAAGAGTTATAATAATAAATAATATAGAAACACTTGGTTGAGAATGATACCTCTTTTTCAGATAACCTCCTAAGGTTCACACCAAAATCCTTCCTAGGTTAGATTATTGATCAAAAAAAGGAATCTATTATTTGGGTATTAAATTAATGAAATAATTTTGGTAGGTATTTTACAAACCAATATGTTCTATAAGTGTTAAGATAATAATATAGAGGATTCTATTTTATAAGTGGGGGAGAGGACACACATGGAATTTGTAAAAATAATAAAAGTGTACCCATGGTTTTCACATGAAATAGGGCCTAAAAAGGATAATTATCTAACATTATGTGATATAAGGTATAAATATTTCCATAAAATTGTACTTTTATAAGTTTTTAGTTCATTTTACCCTTTATCATTTTAGTTTAACCCCCGATAAACTTGTTTTAACCTTAATCGTGATAATTAATTTTTACTATTTTTAATATTAATTTTGAGAAAATATTAAGTTAAACTTATTATATAACATTTATTGCGATTATTAAAAATATGGGATAGATTTTTACAAATTCCATTCAAATAATTTTCCAATTTGAACTTAAAATTAAACCCCCATACGAGATGAAAAAGCAGTTTTCCAAAGAGAAAATTTCCATAACTATAGAAAGTTTTAATATCAAAATTAAAAATGAATTTAATTATAATGACATAAATTGGTTTAATAATAACATAATTAAATTAATTTTTCTTTTTAAACGTTATTAAAAAATTTGTATCTTATTAAATTCTTTAAATGAAAAGGCAGTTTTTAATAGAATTGGTATTTTTCACTATTCACTGAAAATTAATATTTTCCTAAAATTCTAAAAAATTCAACCTAAACTAATATTGACATATTTATTAAAAAAATTAATTTAATTTTATAAAATAAATTTTCTGAATGTGTCAAAAATTAATTTCATGATTTATTCACCAAAATCAATTACAAATCATTTTTTGAGAAAAAAAGTATTTTCAAATCGTATCAAGGATTTACTAAAAATTAGGTACTTATTTATAAATATACATTATTTATATAAAAATTTTATTTTTAATTTTAAAAATTTGGTTATTAATATTCATACCTCCAAATTTAGTTTCTAGGTTATAACAGTCAATAATAATAATAATATATCACAATTTGTTAAAACTCAGTGTTGCATATAATGCAAGATATCAAAGAATTTAAATTTATTAAAAAAATATTAAAATATTAGGGTGTTATAGGATCCATATGAATTTAAATATTATAATACCCTTAAATCTCATAAATTAACATTTAGAGAGTAAGGAAAGTATATATTTTTTGGTTATCCCATCATTCTCTAAATTCTTCTTATCAGCACCTATTAAGGGAGAACCTTCAACAAGAGGAGGGATACAATTTGTAGTAGCTTCAAGAACACCATATAAAATTAATATAAGATAATATTACATTTAATCCTTTTAGATATGATAGTTTTTCCTATAAAAAATAGGAATCCCATCAATGTTCACTGATTTATGAATATCCTTTGAAACAATCCTTTTCTTCCAACATTAGTAAAGAGTCAAAGAAGAAACCTTTTCTCTAATACCAATTGAAATGAAAAATTAGGATCTGTGTGATCCTTGGGAGGGGAATGGGTGAATAAGTGATTTAATATTTTTTATATTTCATTACTTAAGAAAAAATATTCTCCTCTGGTTATTGTGAAATTAATCTATAGGAAAACAAAAAACAAGAACACCCACGGGATCATAGGTATTTAAAAGGTTCAATACTCAATAAGTGTATCTCATAATTGGAATGATTTTAAATTAATCCAATACCATATATACCAATATAAGATAATCCTTTTGTGGTTATAATAATAAATTAATATACATCACTTGAATAACATTATATTCCTTAGATAGTGTATGTTTTCCTTGCATAGATAGTTTAATAAAATAATGTTTTGTAACAAAAATAAGAACCTTAAATAACAGTCTTCAATGTTGTAACTATCCTATTTCAACTTTACTCACACTTTCATTTTGTAATATCTTCTTATTCCTATTAACTTTCATGAAAAAAATCAATAAATAAATTTTATATCAACTTCTTCATTCGAACTTATCTTATGATACTCTATGTCTAATACACTCAGTCTGATATGTTGGTATGATACCTTTTATAGGTACCTATTTTGATTGATACCAACAGATAGAAAACTATTTTAGGTTCCACTTTGATTGATATAAATTGAATAAATATTATTCTAATCATATATTCATTTTTCTCATTTTATACCAAAATATAGGAAGACGATATCACATATCACTCTATATAGTGTTAATATGTCTGATGCTTTAATCCAGGATCTATTTCATCGACACATAAAATCTTAAATACTTCACTCGGTAGTAACAAAATCATCCACACAAACAAGATGAATTTTCACCCCTTTATATAGTCACGCTTCCATTGAGAAATAAATGTCACACATGAACTTTAAATTCAAACTTACCACATAAATATTAAACATCCCACTCAAAATACTCTTCAATTGATCACATTTAAACTACTTAAAATATATGACCTTTCCTTAATTCTCAAAGTCAATGATTTCTTAAAAATTCTGAAAAAATTTTAAAGAATCAAGATCTTATATTATGATTATCAAAAAATTTAATGATCAATGAAATGACCCAAGAATAAAATATATAAATATTATATCATTTCAGATGAATATTCATTACATACCATTATAATCCATGCCAAAACTATAGAGGTTTAGTGTCTTTAGAATCATGAATACATAAATAAATGGTTCATAAAAATATATATCATCTCTACTAAATTATCAATGTCTAGTACCCTTCTTAAGAAAAACATACTTGAAAACATTCTTCATATTCTAGGGAATATAAAACATAATAATGGTTAATATTAAATGCTCAATAAGCATAAAAATGGGATATATTAGCATCTGATCATTTATAATCAAAACATGAGAATAAGGGTATGAGAACATGATAATATCAATAGAAAATTATACCCAAAAATGTATATATCATAATCATGAGAAATGGAATAAAGATTATAAGTTCACAAGAATGAATAATAAGAGAATAAATATTAGGACCTAGACTATACCATTATATAATCTAGTGTCTTTAAACTACAACTCACATTATTTCATTCCCAAATATCATTTATGTTTAGTGTTTTGGAGAATTGGGACATAAATAATACATACCAAACCCATATATTACAAAGTAGACAAATCCACTCGGTGTTTATTTTTACCAGAATAAATTTTTTTTTAAATGAAACAATTTTTATTTTCATTAAAAATATTCATGTCTTTCATCTTGGATTATTATTTCTTATTACTCAACCTTAAACCCTAAAAACATTTAAAAACACTGAATGATCAAAAAAAGCTCAGTAGGGGACTTAAAAGTAATAAATCCATTAGAATAATGAAAAATATAAAATACTATAAAATGTTACATTTATCTAAATATTATTTTATAGTATGAAATAAATCATAAAAACATGAAAAAAACACTTTTTTATCAAATAAAACCTTTAAAACCTATAGTAAGAAAATTGAAAGCCTTTTAGAAATCTTGGAAATTTATATTAAAAATTCATGTTATAAATAACTTTAACCCAATTAAATCCATAAGATAAACCTCCTTGGTTGACTCTCTACTTATTTCCTTTGAATAGAAGGAACATTATCCATTGCATTGGCGATCTATATCAAGCTCAAATGTCATATAAGTAGTATCGAGCTCACCCGTTGTATAAGCTATATCAGACCCTCCAATCATATAAGTTGTATCAGGCTTAATTGCCATCATATATAATTTTTAAAAACCATATGAGGAATAAAATATTTTATGATTTCACCTTTTCATCATAAATTCCTTGAAAACTCTTTTGAATTCATATGCAAAAAAAATTGGATATCAAAATTTCCATTCTTTTTTAAAACCAATTTTCTAAAATAAAATACCCAAATAAAGGGAAGGAGAATTTTTCTTTAAATAAAACATTTAATATTGTAAATAAAGAAAAAATCAAATAGTATTTTTAGTGGTGTGAAAATCCATTGTTTCCATATACGTTAAAATATAAAATTCTATTTTTCCTTTTGCAAAGAAAGTAAGAACATTCCATATAAAATACTTAAAAAGAATTTTTTAACCATTAAATAAAATTCAAAAAATGTATAAAAATAATTTTATAATTAATTTATTTCCATATAAATACACCCATAAAATAATTTTAAGAATATTGACAAGGAATAAAAATATTTAGAAAATAATTCATTAAAACATTTAAAACATAGTTTTAAGTAAAATTATCTCTTACCTTGAGTCTGAATCAACATTTATTTTCTTTATATTTCTAAATAATAAACTTATATCAATCATTTACATTATTAAATAAATTTTTCATGTTTATTATTACTTTTATTTAATTTATTTTGATGTTATATTCAATTACTTATTATTTTAAGTTTATATCAGATGATTTGATGATTTTCGATTCATATGGAAAAAATAACTCTGTTAGGTTGACTATTGTCAAAAATATCATTATTCTGTCATCTATAGAATATCAATCATGACATGTTTATCATTTATATACATAAATTATACATTTAAAACCAAACATTAAATATGGTTATGAAAAATGAATTACATTATAATCATAGAGACGGTAGTCCACACATACACTAGAGTAACATTTTAATTTTCCAAAAATAATGATGGGAAGAATATAAGTATCAATTTATATTTATTTAATTGTTATTATATCATAAATTTAATTTTATATATTTAAATAAACATATATATACCATCCAAGTGATTCGGTGATGAAAAATGAATCACATTGCATCGTGGAGGTGGTAATCCACGTGTACTCATGTAGAGACCCGAAGCTTGACGTACATTGACATTATATTACATTTGTGGAATACTTAGTACATAACCAAAACAAACACACAAGGACCGTAATAGTTTAGTGTCTTTGGAAACTCGGAATATAATCCTATAATCCTGGTGAAAGATCTTCAACATCTCCCATAAAGATCTTCCTTTTTATTATACCTAAAACCTTTCTTTATATCCTGGGGAAAAGAAAACATAAAAGGGTGATCTCAAATGCTCAGTAAGGGTAAACAAAAGAAATATCAATCACATCATATACATAAGCACATAACTTTTGGAAATCTTAACCTGTAAAAGAGATCATAATTTCATAACCTGGAATAACTCATGGCAGTGAAATGTAATCACAATAATCATAACTTAAAACATTAAACTTTGTGGAATACACACATAATCATAGAGAATCATTTCTTGTTAGTCAAGACTCATTTCCAAGACTATCTTAGTGGACAAAGTCCCTTTCTGAACCGAGTCACCCTCGTTTCAGTCCTGTTTCACTGAACCGGTATAACCAACCATTCCAGCCATGTCTATCTCATGAGATATAAAATCTTTACCCAATTAATTGGAGGGAGATATAGGTCCCACCCATCTCATAATGATACCATTCTTATATGTTCCACAAAATCATAAATCATACATCATAGCATAACCCATGAAATAAAATGGGATTCTTAAACATCATGCCATCATAACATAATCCATAAACAATTGATATCATTTCATCATAAGAAAATTGAATCCATTAAAATCATAGAGAAATTTTACTTGAAACATACACATATGAAATAATGTCATCCTAGATGTAAAATAGTTTTGACAAAACACTTGAAATGAATTCTTGAGGAAAATATCCTTTCTTCTTTAAAATCATGTTCTTTTCACAAAATTCCATGAAATTTTAAAAGATAAGGGTTTTATTGAAAATAATCATGCAATCTTGTAGCGGAAGCTTCTTTAAAATGAGGCGTTATGAAACCGTAAAAATCCGTTCACGCCGTATAAGTTAAAAATAACATTCTCCTCATACTTTTGTCGGAAAAGTCAAAAAGTACCTTATATGGTAACCAAATGAAAGATTCCATTCATACAATATGGTAAAAAGTAAATAAAGGGTAAAAATGACTTTAAACATCCATGGAAGAATGGTAAACATTTTATGAAATCATTTTTACAAATCATGGTCATGGATGATAAACATAACCCCAGTAAATACTTACGTATAAGCAATCTCGGATAAAAGTGAGATTGAAAATTTATCCCTTACCTTAGGTCCGATTTGCTTCGTAAGTGTCTGAACCTCCTGTATAATGATTTAAATAATGTCATTGACTTATTACAGAATCATATTCATTGTTTTTATATCATATATGGTTCTCTTATGACTTTATATTACCCGTTCTTTTGTAAATTCCATGTTAAAGAGCATTTTGGGTAAAATTGTTTCATTTGTCGTCCGTGTTTTGACTTGTAATTATTCATATGATTACTTAGATCATGATTACTTAATTCCAGAACATAAAACATGATTTATATATATATATATATATATATTCAGAATATACATATATATAATAAATCAGTAAATGGGAATAAATACACCGTTCATGGAGACGGTAGTCCGTACGTACGCATGAACGCTGTTTTCGTTTCCTTATTGAATTGAATGGAATTAAGTAGATGACATACATATAAATAAATCCAGTATCATTATTATGTCATATATTTCATTAGTACTTATTATATATACTTTATAATCATTCATGAATGGTTAATCATTGAGAATGAATCTCATCGCGTCGTGGAGACGGTAGTCCGTACGTACGCACGAGCGATGATATCGTTCCCATGGTCGTGGAATTGTGTTGAAGTGTATGTATACTATTTCAGTATCAATATCACTCTATAATAATAATATATAGTTACTCATTACACCATTATACCCATCCAATTAAGGTGGTGGCGGAAAATAGATTACACCACGGCGTGGAGACGGTATTCCGTACGTACGCACGCGCGGTGATTTCCTTTTTCCATAGGATGGATAGAAGGTTAATTAGAGTTGTTTCATATTTATAATAACATATCAGTATATAAGAAATACTAATGTTATTACTTTATCATGAAACAACTAAATAAGAAGAAGTTGAAGAAGAAAGAAATTGAAAAAGATCGGTAATGGATATTACCTCTTTTTGACGCGCCTTTTCTTAACCTCCACTTAAAGAACTAAGGATGGTCTTTGAAGAAGACCAGGACCTCTAGGATGATACTAGGGAAGTGGAGAAGATATTTTGGCAGGGTTTGGCCGATCTTGAATGCTCAAATTGGTGTGAGGATGAGAGGGAGGAGGTGCCCTTTTATAAGGGAGGAGAGGGGCATCTTAGGAAAATCTCAAAATATTATTTTATATTAAGGTAAAATTCGGTTTATAATGGTTCCAAATGGTCTTATTTAGAAGATAAAGTGGGTATGGGTCGAAATACTCTCATCCAATAGGATTTAGACAAGTTTATGTTATTATTTTAACCTTATCAATTAGATTTAACTCTAAGTTAAATAATTTAACTTTTACCGTGTCTTTTTGTTTTCTTACACTATATGGTTAATAAACTTACTATATCAAGCCAAACGAACCCCAAGTTATTTATTATTAATATATATATCCTTATATAAGTCATTTTGATGAACCTTAGATTTTTATGAATTAAATAACAATTAATAATATAATATTTGTTTTAAAAACTAATTTATGTCAATTTTTACACTATTTGGTACATGATTTTTATGAAATTTCTAACAGAATTATAAGTTCAAAACAAGTTACTTAAATCAACAATAACATTTCATATTAACCTAGAAAATTAGTTTAAGTCATAAAAAGTCTCAAATTACATTTATTTGGGCATTTATAACATCAATTATGTTAATATGTTCTTAAAAAGGTAAGTATTGCATCATCGTTGTGTCATAAATAAATTAAATTATTTAAAGTATAAAAATTACAAATAAAATACCATTATGTAGGAAATATTTTTATCTTTCTAATTAATATTTATAGTCGAAATTATATTATGTATAACCCTATATTAAAAATGTTTTAGTAAATAAACTTTGATTTTAACTCTTTTAACTCTTCTTTGAATTAAATAATAATAAATGTCCTAATATAATTCAAGTGGGCCTAAATGATAATATTTTACATTTAAGGTTGTTTTTGGTCGAGATACACTTGTCCAATAGGATTAGGACATGTGTTAGGGTAATATTAATATCATTTTTACCCTTAATTACCCTATTTACTTTTAACCGTGATAAATAAAAGTAAAAAGTTAATATTCGCCAAAAATTATTTTCATCTCTTTGAACCACATTTTACTTACTGACATCAACCGTGTCTCTCGGATTTTTGAAATTCCATTCACAGAAGAAGTAAAATTAATATTTATGAAAAAAATAATTTTTTAACTACCACTTAGTAGTTTCACTATTCATCAAAAATTGAAGTTTTTCAGAAAAATGCCAAAATTTCACCCTAAGCTATAATTGATATTCCGAATTCAAAAATGATTTCTATTTTACAAAATTCCCGACATATAAGTTGCATTAATTAATTTTATAATTAATTTCCGCTGTCACAACAAATAGCGTGTTTTTAAGAGATAATAACTATCAAAAGATTAACACTTGTTTATGTCTGGTGTAAATGTGAAATTACATCCAATGACCAACATTGTATTGAATTGTAAAAATATATTCTAAACATACTTTAAAACCACTCAAATTAATAATTTATCACTATTAATTATTTTGATTGAAAAAGTTGTTTTTAATTAAAATTTTGTAATTTTCACTATTCATCAAAATATGAAAGTTATCCGAAAATCACCAAAATTTTACCTTAGGCTAAATTCGATACTCCGAATCCAAAAATTAAGTCCATTTTGAGAGATAAAATTTCTAAAATTTTAAAAGGTGGTTATTACTATTCATAACGGCTAGTTTTAATAATATTTTAATAGCATATCGTTGTTTAGTGAAACTCGGTATTGCGTACTATACACGCTATCGAGGAAGGTCGTGATTGCGTGTAATACAAGGCAAGTCAAGGATGTGTGTTGTGCAATCTCCTTTTGGTGTAGCGTACAACACAAGACATTAATAAAATTAAAAAATATTTTTCATAAAATCTCAGGTTGTTACAACGCACGGACAACATTATCACATTTCAATGGATATAAAATTAATAAAATATATCATATATTATGTTTATATAATTTTAATTATGTATTTAATATCATATAGATACATTAAATCCATCATTATAACTAGCCATGATAGGTGGGGATGGAAAATGAATTACATAGATTAGATTCATGAGGCGATAGTCTGCCGTATACATGAATTACTGTTTTGTTTTTTATTTGATGGAAGAAAAGATAGATATAGGTTATTAAATTAAAATAAAAACATATCAATATATCTTATATATTAGTGTTATTATTTCATCAGGCTTTAAGAATATTTTAAAGAGGTATAAGATAAATAAAATAAAAAATCTCAGTTAAGAACTATACCTCTTCTTCATAAAACCTCTTTAGGTTTATACCTAAATATTTAATAAGATAGTTTTATAATTAAAATAGGGATTATATGATATGGGTAGGGAATTTATGATGCTATTTTTTCAGGTATTTTTTGATCCAAAAGTCTCTTCAATTGTGGATCTTAGAGGCGAGGTGGGATCCTATTATAAGTGGGGGAGAGGATACACTTTGAATTTTTAAAAATAATAAAATATATTAATATATTACTTAATCAAAATGGCTCAAAATGGAACATTTATAAATGTTATATGATATATGGTCTAAATGTTTCCATAAAATAGAATTTATAAAAGTTTTTAGGTCATTTTAACCCTTATCTCTTTAGTTTAACCCTTAGTAAACTTGTTTTAACCTTAACTGTGGTAAGATGTTTTTATTTTTGTTAATATTAATTATGAACAAAACTTAAGTTGACCATATTATCTAAAATTAATTATGATAATTCAAAATATGGAATCCTTTTTTTCAAATTCAATTCATATAATTGGAATAATTTAATTTAAAATTAAACCCACAAAACACGATGAAAAATGGTTGTTTAGAAAAATATGTTTTAAGTATAAAAATGTTTTTATAAAAAATTCAAGAATAATTTTGATTAAAATGACATTAATTGTGTTAGTAATAATATAAATGAACTAATTTTAATTTGAAACAATTTTAAAATAAAATTTATCTTTTTAAATACTTCAAATGAAAAGATATTTTTAATAAAAATCGTTATTTTTTTTATTCATTCAAAAATAAAACTTCTCATAAAATTATCAAAAATTTATCCTATAATAATTTTGAAACAAATAATTCAAAAATGAAATTAAATTTTTTCAAATTAAAATTATTTTATTTTTAAATTAATCTTTTAAATAATGCATGAAAACTTAATTTGGTTATAAATATATCTTTTTCCATTTTGACTCAAAAATTACTTAATATTATTATAATGAATATAACTCTATAAAATATAATTAATGAATATTAATAAGACATTAAAATGGTTTATCTTAACATTATTTAGGTTGTTAGAATAATAATTCAAGATCCATGATAGCATATACTAATCATATAATGATTTCATTAAAGAGTGTCATAAAGTGTGTCATAATCATAATCATTGAAATTATATTTCAAGGGTCACTACCAAGACCATAATTTCTTAGTATATATAAACTCATTATGGGAAATAAAAACCATTAAATTAAAACATTCTCTTTAGAGTAACTTCTACCTAGTTAACTCCATTATCATTACCTAATACATTGGATGGATATATAATTTCTGAAACACCCATCACATTATCATATTCCATTCACATTTATTCCATGCAATCATAACAATTCATCACATCATCATAACATAAAACATATAAAATAAATGGATTTTTTAAATATCCCATCATCATAATCCAAAAATCATTCATCATGGTTTAATCGATCCATTAAAATAAATTGGGCTTCATATTAATCCACACATCATCATAAACCATATACAGAAAGAATAAATATGGTATCAAAATAACTTATCCCCAATGGGGCATAAGTAATATCAAATGATGTTCAATTACATAAAAATACCATTTAAAACATTTAAAACATTTCTATATAAACAAAAAAAATATAATTTTATTTTGATATCATTCAAACTAGAAATTTCCAAAATATTTAGAAAATGTTTTACTTCAAAAATAATCATGTAAAATTTTAAAGTAATCTAAAAATAAAATAAAGTTTATAAAATGTAAAAAAATAATCATTCTGTGTAAGTTAAAAAAACATTCTTTTCATACTTTGGTAAAATTTCAAAAGGTGCCTCATTCAGAAAACATTAATAAGATTCATTTTAATTTTTTTTGTATAAATTAAAAAATTATTAGAAACTTCTTGAAACAATAATTGGATCAAAAAAATATATTCCTTTAAAAAATTAGAAGTTATGGAAATAAAAGAAAAATATTCCCAACCATAAAGAGAAATATGATCAGTTTTTCTTAAAAATATTCTTTAGGTTCTCTTTGAGTAAAAAAGAGAGTAAAATTAGAACAAAAAATGAAAAATTCATAATTAACTAGAGGATAAAAAATACATAGGATATTAGACGATTTAAAGTATATAATTTTTCCAAATTAGATTTGAAAATAAAAAAATCTCAATTAAAAGTGAGATAAAAATTAACCCCTCCTACTATGGAAAATTTTTAATCATAAGAACTATGAAATAATAACTTAAATGAGGCCTTAAATATCATAGAAATAAGTATATTAATGATATAAAATGCCAATGAATGATTATATAAAAAATATAAACATAAATATGTGCATAACACCAAACATGTCTCAATGAAACAATATTGAGACAAAAAACCCTTACCTCATGTCTGACTTTCCTCATAAGCACTCTAACATCATGTATAATAAATTAAAATTAATGATAATTATATAAAAAAATAATATACATATTTATAATATAATATATTATCCACTTATAACATTTCAACACCTATTTATTAATAATTATTTATTTTAATCATCATTTATAGGTGTTAATCGTCTAGTTTTTCATGAATGTTTTGGTTCAGAATCTCTAGTCCTTGTACTTTTATAAGGGTTAAATAATATCAAGAATGTTATTACTGATATAAATATCATATAAATTCATTATATACATATTTATAATCATATAATAATGTTGTATATATAAAAATTAATTACACCATTCATAGAGAAGGTAATATGTACCTACACATGAATGTTTTTTTCATTTTATAAAAAAAATAAGGAAAGATTGAAAAATAATATTTTATTATTAAAAAATAATTATTAAATCATTATTATCATATATATTTAGTAATTAAATAATTATTTAAATCCATGTGAGGTAGTTATGTAAAATGATAAATATCATTATGTAGAGGTGGCAGTCCATACGTACACATGAGCGATAAAATAATTTTTCATTTGATGGAAAATATGTTGAAAAAGTTTTTTACATCATCATAATAACAAATAATTATATTTATGGTAATTTATTAATAATTTTATGATGAATAAAATAGTTTTAGATATGGTGGAAGAAGAAATAAAATAGAAAGATCTCAGTTAAGAATTATACCTCTTCAATGAGAAACTCCTTTGGCTTACAACTTAATCCTTGAAAGGATAATATTATGATCAAAATAAGACATATAGAAAATGTTTAGGGATTTTAGGAAATAATTTAGGTCGTTCTATTCGGATATAAGTTCTCTTTAAGTTTTGATAAAAGATAATAAGGGGTTTCCTTTTATAAGTGTAGGAGATGACACAGTTGGAATTTTTTAAACAATTAAAATATAGTGGTGTAAAATTCAAGAAAAATGGATTCAAAAAGACTCATATTTGAATAAGATATGATATAGGGTAAAAATATATCCATTAAATTGTATTTATACAAGTTTATTTGGAAATATCACACTTATCTCTTAGTTTAACCCCTTGGTAAACATGTTTTAACCTTCACTGTGGTAACAAAATTTTACTGTTTTTATTATTAATTATGATAAAAAATGAAAGTTGGATCATTAAAAAATTGGAATTTTTTTAATACTAATATTTAATCCATTTATTAAATTAAATTTCTATAATTTAAAGAAATTACTTTTAAAATAAACCTACAAAACGTATCAAAAAAAGTTTTTCTAAAAAATTATTTTTATGTATGAAAATGTTTTTATTTTAAAAATAAAGCATAATATTGATTCAAACGAAATTTATTAGATTAAATTTAGTCAAAATAAACAAATTAAATTTTAAAATATATTCAAAAAAAATTACTTTATAAATAATTGGATGGAAAATAATTTTTTCTGTAAAATCGGTATTTTTTAGCTGTTCACTGAAAAATTAATCTTTTAAAAAAATCCCAAAAATTCACCACAAGATAATTTTGATATGATTATTTAAAAAATTATATCATTTTTATAAAATAAAATTTCTAAAAGTATCAAAAGTTATTTATAATATTCATTCATAAAATATAATAAAAATATTCCTGAAGAAAACATATTTTTGAATCGTAAGATGATTTGATGAAAATTGGGTACTTAATTATTATGTAATAATAAATAAATTTCAATTAATTTAGACTATTATAAATATATTAAATAATGTATTTACTCATATTTATATCTCCCATTTCAATAGCTAAGTTACAATTCTAGCATTTAAATAATAATATTTCTATATTATATCACAATTTTCATAAATCTTAGTGTTGTGTGTTAAGAAAAATATTGAGATTATTATTATTTTAAAATATATTTTATCAGTGTTACATCCTCCCCCATAAATAAATTTCAACAATTTTATCTCATTTATAAAAGTTTCAATTTTTTAAAATTTCTTTGTTGAAAACCAACTTCATACAGAGGGATAATAAAACTTCCATTGAAAATGAGAGTGGGAAACAAAAAAGTTACCTGGAATAACTCATAATTGGGTTCCCAGATAAGGGGAAAATTTATGGAAATATAAAATATAGTCACAAAGGAAAAAAATAACATACAGTAACTAAGAGAGAGTGATAAATAAATTGGTCATGATAATGTTAATGACCACAAAACTATAAATCAATAAGGTGTGAAAAGACCATCAATTTATCAGTAATGTAGTAAAAGAATAAAAATTGTATTTTCGAATCATTTTCCTAAATTAGAGGATTTATTATACTATCAATACATAAAAATATAAAAAAAATATACTTAATTTATTTATTTCCATTTCATAATCATAATTTTATCCTTTGGTTATGCTTCGATCAATTTTCACTTCATCACTTACTCTAAGAAATGAATATTCAAGTTGAATTTTTCATGCCTAAAGAACAAAAATTAACTTTCAATGGAATATAAGATTCATAAAATAATTAAAGTTCATTCCTCATGTATCACAATATTTACCAAAACCAAAATTGTTAACACATGTTTCAAAATATGGATACATCTTTATATAATGAAATAATTCATTAATATATAAAACCTTAACAATAACACCCAAAGTCCAACTTAAAACATTCCATAAGTAGGTAATCATAAGACTACTCCAAAATATGTCTGAACAAATTAAAAACCTAAAAAATTATAAATATGGTCATTATATTTCCAAAATAAACTTAACTTTAAACCCTAACCATTATATAGTATCTCATAATGTCAGAAATCAAACACATGAATATTGTGATCATACATTCTCTTAAAACATACTAATCCTTTTTCAAAATAACATGAATCACTATAAAATCCAAATGAAAATATAAATTCTTTCCAAATATAACTCTTTCACTATTACCTAAATAAAATCATAGACTATCAATTATATTACATAAATCCAAAAATTAAATAAACTTCATAAAATATAACATAAACCACTTGGTCATCAAATCAATAATCAATTCCAAGGTCATCAATACTATCCAATTTACTTTATCAATATAAATCTTCTCTTTATTCCAACTAAACATTATTATTTCAATATAAATAACATATTAAGTTTCATATATTCCCCAATAATTTATTTTATATAAAATATCACCTTGACACTAAATCAATTTTATAAGTTGTTGGTACCATTCAAAATAAGATTTCAAATCCTTAAAAAACTAATATAGAATAATCTTTAATTTTTTCATGATTCTTATAACCATAATATAATTGATAAAACACTTCTAAAATATAATTCTTGAATCTCAATACATAAACACTTTAATAATTAAACTTTAATGATTGACATATAATAGACCCTTCCTTGGTCTAATAGTTAACCCTTTCATTAGGGAATTGACTTTGATAATTCCCAAGTTTCCACACCTAAGACATTAAAATATAAATGGTACCTTAGAATATAATTTATTTCCCTCTATTGAAATATATATTTTTCCTTAATTTTTTTTTGTTTTATTCCCTTGTTTCCACATATAAAACATCTTCTTATTCAGTTGATACATTTCCATGGGTACATTTTCCCACATTCTTAACATGTATGAAGACAAATATTCTCTCCTCCACGATCTACTTAAAACTCCATTTTTCTCTTATTTTTTCCATTTAAAAAACTCACATATGTTCAGTTTGTTAATAATATATTGATTTATATAGTTAGGCATAATTGTAATGTTTTGTATTCAATCTCCCATTTCATTTAGTTTCACTTGAGGATAATCATTTCATTGTCTGTCACATTCATCATTAAAATGATTTCTTATGGTTTTATACATTTAATACAACCAAAAATCATAGTTTGAGAAAAAATAATCATAGTGATAAATCATATAATAATGAAAATAATTTATAATATTTCTAAATCACTAAACCTTGTATTCAATCAATGACAATTTATTTGTAACCTAGGCCATTCTTGGTCATCATATATTCAAATATTTCATAATATCTCATAAAGAAAATGTGAATTAATACAATAATATCCCCCATGATTGTTTATCTAGGTGTGTAGTCTTAGGACCACTCATTTTGCACCTGTGAATATCATTTTGATACCCAATCTTTATTATTCAGTGTTATTACCCATAGGTGAATTTGTTCCACAACCATATCCACATGCTAGTATCTAGAGACTAATTTATTTTCTAAGAAAACCACAAAATTTTATTTAAAATTACATGGGATGTTCTTATATACTTAGGGTTATCCAAAGGGATCTGACTAAAATTTCATCATCATGGTTTCTAAAAATAACTAAACCATACTTTGATACCAACTGAAATGACCCAATCATAACATATAAAAATATTACATCATTTTAAATGAATATTCATTATATATCATTATTCCCATGCAATAACCGTAGAGTTATAGTATCTTTAGAAACATGGATATATAAATAACAACTTCATAAAAATATAAATCATATCCCACTAATTTATTCATGTTTAATACCATTATTAGGCATAATATATATAAAATATTTCTTAATATTCCAAGGAATTTAAAACATAATAAAGTGAGAGCCTATATGATCAGTAAGGGTAAACATTAGATTTATTAGTTAATAATCATTTTTAAGCATAGCATGAGCATAAGGGTATGATAAAATGATCATAAAAATAGAAAAAACATACCAAAAAATCATAGATTATAATCATGAGTCATGTAATAAATATTGCTATTTCATAAGACATAACTCATAAGAGAATAAAAATTCATGATTCATGAGAAAATATCATAACCATATGATCATGTCATAAAATAGTGTAATAATGTATGGAATAATCCTAATCATAATAAAAAAATTTCAAGGATCACTAGCAAGACCATCATTTCTTAGTGTACATAAACTCATTATGGAAAATCCTGCCGGTCCAATTCCAATATTCTATTAGGAGTAACTTTCACCTAGTTAACTTTTCCATCATTCCCCAATGCATTGGAGAGCTATATAATTTTAGGCCCACATGACCCAAAATAATAATCCATTCATATCTATTCAATAATATTATAAAACATTCATTATATCACCATATAATAGTCTATGGAAAATATATGGTTTTTATAAACATCTCATTATCATAATAATAAAATCATTCCTCATGGTTTAATCAACCCATGGAAAGAAAATGAGTTTCATGTCAATTCCCAAATCATCATAAACCATACATATAAATAATATATATGGTTTAATAATTACATATCACCAATGGGGAATAATAAACATCAAAGTAAATTAAAAAATATGAAAAACAAATTAATAAAAAACTTAAAACATTTCTTTAAAAACATAGAAAATATCCTTTTATCGATAAAACTAAATATTCAAAGAATATAGAGAAAATTATTTTCTTTGAAAATAAATATTAAATATTTTAAATTAATCTTCAAATAAAATAAAGGTCATGATTCCTTGAAAAACTTCTCATGTCATGTATGATAAAAATTAAATTCTTTTTAAACTTTAATAAAAAGTCAAAAAAGTGCCTCATTCAAAAAAAGGTATTGAAATTACTTTTAAAACAGTTTTTTAAAATTAATTCATAGTTAAAAATTATTTTAAACAATCATTGGAATATTGGAAATAACTTTTTGTAAATCATCTTATAAAATATGGATATAAAAGAAAAAGATTCTCAATCACAAGGAGAAATAAGGCTTGTTTTACTTAAAATATTGTTTTGATTCTCTTTCAGTAACAAAGATAGAAAAATGAGAAGAAAACCTAAAAAGTTTATAATTAACTATAGGAGAATAAAATACATGGGCTTTTATAATAGTTAAATAATACAATTCCCAAAAAGGAAATTTAAACATAAATAGTCCTATTTAAATGTTAGATCGAAGAATTAACCTTTCCCTCCTTGGAAACTTTTGAATCTTATGCCCCATGTAATAATAAATTAAAATTAAACCTTAAATATCAAGAAATTATGTATGTTTAAGATATAACATGTTAAAAAACAGTATATAAATCTCATAAACCTAAAGAGGTTCGTAACATCAAACATGTCTCAATGAAACAATATCGAGACGAAGAACCCTTACCTCACATTTGAATAGATTTGTTAGTGTTGTAACCACCAGTATAATAAATTTAAATTTATTATAATTATATTATATACCCATATACAAACTTATAATATCATATATTATCCACTTATATCATTTTAACATCTATTTATTATAATTATTTATTAAAATCATCGTTTCTTGGTGTTAACTATTTCATTTTTCATTCAAGTTTCGGTTTATAAGATCTAGTCCTTGTATTTTTATCATGATTCTGTAATCTATAGAATTTTATTTATGATATAAATATCATATATATTCATATTATATATATATATATAATAATCTATAAAAATTATTGATAGAAAAATTAATTACATTGTCCATAGAGACAGTAATCTGTATGTACACATGAACATTGTTTTCATTTTTTAACAAATATATTTAAAGAAAGATAAATATTATTATATCATTAAATATTAATTATTACATAATAATTATCAAGTGTATTTTTTAAAACCATCATTTTAGGCAACCACGTGAGTTGGTTATATAAAATGGTATAAATTGTTGTGTGGAGGTGGTAGTCCACACATACGCATGGGCAATACATTCATTTCCCATTTGACAGAAAAGAGGTTTAAAAGGGTGGTAAAATAATCATAATAAAATAATTATATTTATGATACTATATTAATCAAGTTATTGTGTATACAATAGGTTTATAGAAAGTGTAAGAAGAAATAAAATAAAAAGATATTGGTTAATAACTATACCTCTTCGTTGAGAAACCTCCTTTTGATTACACCTTAAGTCTTGAAGGCATGGTATTATGATCAAATTATAAAATCTAAGAAATTTTTAGGGATATTAATAAAATATTTGGAAATATATTTCTTAAGATAATAGGATCTTGGAATTTGGGTAAGAGAGAAGAGTGGGTGTCCTTTTATAAGTGGGGGAGATTACACACTTGTAATTTCATAAAAGATTAAAATATATTAGTGTCTTATTCAAGTAAAATTTATCCAAAATATATCATATTCCTATAGTATATGACATATTGTATAAATATGGCTATAAAACAGGATTTAGATATGTTTATGTGTAAACATAACCCTTATCTCTTTCATCTCCTTAGTAAACATGTTTTAACCTTAACTGTGGAAAAAAATTATTGTTTTTACTATTAATTATGACCAAAAATGAAAGTGAACTCATTAAAAAATTTGTAAATATTGATTCGAAATATGGAATAAACTTTTTCATGACCTGTCCCAGTGGGGCCTATGTCGCGACTCCCCAAGCCTGCCTTCAATAGGCCAGGGGCTGGTGACTAGCACTGAGTAGGTATATCACTAACATGGGAGAAATTTCCTAAGTACCTATACACACGCATGCATCTCCAAGCTCAGAAATGTTGAAATGTAAAAAAATCACTATGTTAAAAAATGAGTGCATACAACTAAACCCAACCAACAGAGTATGACGGAAGTAAAGTGTGGAATGTAAAACTAGTCTAGAATACAAGCGCACCAAAAACAAGAATCTATAAAGTACGAAGTCCAAACTGTAAGAAAAAAAGAGGTAATGTGACTACTGCTCGTAGTCGTAATAACACCTCATCATGTAGGGAACTCAGAAAGCTCGTTCAGGTCTTGGTCCACCCTAGACTCCATCAAAAGGTTACTCGTCTGCATAAGACGCGACACATGTGGGCAAAGCCCGTGCATGGGTGAGTATAACAATACTCAGTATAGGACTCCAAAAACCACAAATAAATACACAAATTAAAGCTATAATCAACTCTACATGGTATATTTCTACTGAACATATAACAAGATAAACACATTCAAATATACGCAAAACCTAGACCCGTAGTCTAGAGACAAGCCACACGACCGCATACCTATGCTAGGGGTTCAGTTCGAAGATTTCCATGAAGTACTCGTTTGGGAGAAATCAATCCATGAGTTTGATAGCTCTGATGATGTCCATCTGAGAATTAATATTTTTTGTAAAAATTTATGAGATATAGATATGCTCATTCTGGGAGAACACACTCTTAAGTGGGGAAAGATTACGATACATATATGAGGATCACTACCAGGTCCTTGGTGGATACTGCGACTTATCCGTATTCACCTACTAAGTAGAAGATTGACATCCTATAGGATTAGTAACATCGGTACCTGACTATACCTAAGGTCAATAATGGATAGAGGATCTCTCTCTAGGACTCTCGGATGGATACCTGACTCTATCATAGAAATTCCTGCTGAAGGGATCATACTCCCATAGATGGAAATGATACCTGACCTTCAGGGGAATGATAAAAAGGTGAAATAACCCAAAAAAACTTATCCAAGTAATGGTGGAAAATAGGATCAAGCCATGTTCTAGGATATACACGGAATGTATAAGGGGTCACACGCCATGTCTCGTGACTTCGGGTACTACATGTCTGTAATGGCCCAAGTCAGAGGGACAAGTCGTGTAGAATGGTAAGTACATGGCATATAGGATGGACTACACACCATGTTAGAGTAACCAGGGTTCTTTTTGTGTACACGGCTATGTGCCCATACACGACTTCAACCCATGTGTTCCATCCCGTGTAACCAGCACAAGGGGTAACCTGTGCAGCTAGCCTGGTCTGGTCGTGTAGTGGAGTACATGGTCGTGTACTCCACCCTATGTCCATGTATCACCCAAGATACATGTTGATCCCCACTTAAGAACTCACACATTGTGTTCTTTGGAGAACACATTGCGTCATCGATTCATGCACCGTGGAACCCTAGCTGCCACTGAGCTAGCCCCATATGGCGTGTTCTTTAGGATACATGTTGTGTGTTCCAAAAATTTCCCAAAATGTTGTTCTTCCTCTGTGCACCTCTGGTGTTCTTCAGATCCTTTATTCGGCCACCTGATCATCATGAAACTCCAAGTTTGAGGTCACCCTGACACTTCAAAGCTGATTTTTTTGGTTCCGGGCCTTCGATCGACCTGATAACACATTTTGATTCACCCACACGAAGAATGATCAAAGAACAAGAACTCTCGAACCATATCAATTCATCCTCTTTTATCCATGTCGCACCTCTATTGGGTCATCATGATGTCGTATCTCCGTTTTGGGATCTTTTTACCAAGAAACGATCATGCAATGATTCCTCATTCATATCCCTATGAAGAACGTAAAGAACAAAGGTAAGAGGGAGGAAGGAAAAAAACAACAAAGGAGAAATGAACCTCTACCTTCATTATTCACGACGTTAATCCACTCCCATTATAATATTTAAACGGAGGAAATTAAAAACATCACATGATAAAGTAATCCTTAGGAACGAACTTGATAAATAAAATCCCTCCCACAAGAACGATGATGTGTGGGTCAACCGGTTCGTAGGTTGATCCACAATCATCATTTAATTAAAGAATGGGGAAGAAACAATTTAAAACAAAACCCCTACCTCGATAAGGGGTTGATCACTGAAAAGGGGATCGCACTTCCATCTTCACTAAGATCCTTCAACTTTGTTTGCATAGCGATTCACACTTTTGATTCTTCATCGTTCATTTTCGAGAGTCCTCTCCAAGGATCCATGAATTCTTTAGAATTTCTCTCAATCTTCTACCAATGACCAAAATTCGAATAACCCATTAAAATGGGGGAACGTGTTTTGTCATTCCATCATGCTAAGTCGTTGTTGTTACGTTGTGGCATCAATGAGTCAGCGTTGCTATTTCAGAGTCATGATTTCGTGTCATTAATTATCAAAACAGCTGCCCCATCTTTGAGTTGTAGCGAATGTTTCCAAATAAAATAAAATAAACTTTTCAATTTATTTTATTATATTTTACTTTACTTAAAACATCTGGAAATTAACTTTTTCACTCATCCCACGATGGTTGAGGTTAGGCCCATTCATAGGTAAATTTGTCATCCCGGACGCAACGGTTCCCTCAGATTTTTAACCCAAGCATCTTTTTGGAAATAGCCACAACCATGCACACATGTCAACTCACTTAATTAAAAAAATTTCAAACCACCATTCCAGGATCACCGGGCCTCGGAATGACGTTTCATCTCCGCACTTGGTCTCAAAATAATTCTATATAATATTTAAAAATAATACACGGTAATTACAAGACATTACATTCTCCCCACCTTGAGGCTTTGCATCACCAAAAATCCAAAACAAGGGCTACTCAAAAAGATACAGGTACTGGGCATGGATCTGAGCCTCCCACTCCCATGTGCTCTCCAAAAGGTTCTTGTACTTCTATTGAACATGTAGTAGGGGAATGTCTCACCCAAGAAGTTTCCTCTTCTACTGATCCTTGAGATCCATCAGGTAATCAGCAAAGGTCACTCCATCCTCGATATCCAGCTCACACCAGTCGATGACGTGCGATGGGTCATGCACCTACCTCCTTAACTACAACATGTGGAAGACATCATGTACCCGGTGAAACTGTGGTGGTAGAGCTAAGAGTTACGCCACCTCGCCGACTTTGTGCAGTATCTAGAAAGGTCTGATGAACCTCGGAGATAGAATTCTGCCCCAGAAAAATCTCTGTAACCCTCATCAAAGTGAGACCTAAAGAAAGACATGGTCTCCCTCCTTGAACACCAGAGTTCTCCATGACCTATCAGCATAAGACTTTTGTCGGCTCTGTGCAGTCTTCATCCACTTCTGGATGATATGTACCTTCTCGTAGGTAGGTCTCACCAAATTTGGACCCATGAGTGCTTACTCTCTAGGGTCGGTCCATCAAAGCGGTGACCATAAGGGTCTCCCATATAAAGCCACTAATGGTGCCATACCAATGGTGGAGTGGTAGTTGTTGTTGTACGCAAACTCCACCAGTGGTAGGTTTTCCTTCCAACTACGACCAAAGTATAAGATATAGGCTCGAATATATCCTCCAAAACCTAAATGATACTCTCTATCTGACCATCTATCTAGGGATGGAACGTTGTGCTCAAGATTAGTTGAGTCCCGAAAGCCTCCTGAAATCCCTTCCACAACTGGGATGTGAAGCGGGCATCTTGATCCAATACTATTGTCAAAGGGACACCATGAAGCTGAACTATCTTCTACACATATAGGTGTCCCAAGATCTCTACAGAACTCTACTCCTTGATAACTAGGAAGTGGTTTGACTTGGTGATGTGGTCAACGATCACATAGATGGAATCATTCCCCTTGGATTTATGTGAAAATCCTATCCTAAATTCCATATATATTCTATCACACTTCCACTCTATAACTTCTAGGGGTGATCTAACCCCTCTGGAACCTGGTGCTCAGCCTTCACCTGCTGGCATGTAAGTCATCGAGAAACGAAGTCTGCTACTTCCTTCTTCATGCCTAACCACCCGAACTACCACCAAAGATCCTGGTACAACTTCTCTACACCTGGGTGTACTACCAAGGGGGTGTATGAAACTCCCTTAGTACCTCCTCTCGCAACATCACTGGCACAACAGTTAATCCTCTAAAAATAACAATGTTCTCCCCACCTTGCGAATATCCATGAGGAGCATGTCTTGTGGATAACTTAGAATGTAAAGCCTCACAGTCGGCGTCCCCAAGATGTGCCTCCCTAACTCATTGTAAGAGTGGAGGGGTGACAAACATCAATAAAAGGTAAGATGCATTCTCTTTATCCATGAAGGATAACTATAATGAGCCCAACTACTTTGTCACCTCACTCAATAGCTTTGAGCTCGATCTCCTGATAAGAGAATCTTATACCTTGTTTCCCTTCCCAGGAGTATAGATGATCTTGAAATTTTAGTCCTAGAGGAACTCTAGACAATGCCTTTATCTTATATGTAGATCCTTCTATGAGAAGACGTATTTGAGTATCTTGTGGTTAGAGTAGATGATAATCCTCTCACACATAAGGTAGTGTCTCTACATCTTCAATACGAAGACTACTGCTGCTGACTCAAGATCATGGGTTGCATAGTTCTGCTCGTGTGGTCTCATATGGAACGAACCATTGGAAATCATTGCATATCCTTGCATCAAGACACAGCCAAGACCAGTCCCTGATGCATCACAGAAAACTATATACTCAACACCCACCTCCAAAAATCTCATGATCAGGGTGCTCGTCAAACTCTATCTCAATTGATCGAAATCCTACTAGAACTTCTATATCCGCATGAAATTTTTCCCCTTCCTAGTCAAGGTTTTCATCAGTGTTGATATCTGGGAGAAATCGTGAATGATTCTCCAGTAATATCCTTCTAGCCCAAGGAAGCTCCGCACCTCCATCATGCTCTGAGGTGACTCCCATGCTAACACTACCTCCACCTTGGATGGGTCCACAGCTACTTCATCTGCTAAGATGACATGTCCCAAAAAGTGGTCCTCTTGAATCTCAAACTAGCACTTCAAGAGATTCCCATAAAGCTAGTTCTCTTAGAGTACGTCTAGAACCATCTGTAGGTGCCTTGCGTGCTCCTCCTCTGATGTCGAGTACACAAGGATATCGTCGATGAAGACTACTAAGAACCAGTCTAAATATGACTAGAATATTTGGTTAATAAGTCCTATGAACATTTTGAGGGAATTTTTCAAACTGAAAGGCATAACCAAGTACTAATAGTGACCGTAGCGGCATCTGAATGTCATCTTCGGTATATCCTTGTCCCGCACTCGTAACTGGTGGTAACCTGATTGAAGTTCAGCCTTCGAGAACCAATGTACCCCTCTTTGCTAATCGAAGTGGTTGTCAATAATTAGTAGTGGATACTTGTTCTTCACTATCACCTGGTTCAAGCCCCGGTAATCCATTCACAACCTCAAACTCCCATCTGCCTTCTTGGAAAAAAATGGGGGATACCTAGTGTGAAATGATGGGTCTCACGATCCCCTTCCTCTGCAAATCCTCTAGTTTCATCTTCAGCTCACACAGCTCTTCAGGATCCATTTGATATGCTGGGGAGGATATCAGTGTCATCTCTGGATGCAAGTTGATAAAGAAGTTGATATCCCAGTGGGGATGTAGTCTTGGAACATCCTCAAGAAATGCGTCCTCATACTCCACCAAAACTGCTAGGAATTGGAAGCTCACAACATCTACTACTTTGAGGGTAAGGCTAGCTAACATGAATTATTGGTTGCACCCTCTTATGAATGAGCCTATCCTATGTTGTCCAGGTCTCCTTTTCACTGAAAAAGGAAAACCTCGTCCCATCATTATGGACACACCACACTCTTCACCTAAAGTAATCAATCTAGGCATGGAATGAAGATAACCAATCCATCCCGAGAATGGTGTCATAAGGCATCGACACTTCCACCAAGAGGTTCGAACTGAAACTATCACCTCCAAGGGTAAGATTGCACTATTTTCAATGGTGCGTGATCATCGAGTCCCCTCTCGTAGGTGTATACAAGTGTAAGGGTCAAGTCAACGGCTTTGTCGTAATCTTAAGGTTTCTCACAAAGACATGTGGTGAGGAAGTAATGACTATAACATGTGTCTATAAGTACGGCAGCTAAGGTAGAGAAGACACAAATTGTACCTCGGATCATACCTGGAGTCTCTGGGTCATATGACTTGACCGCATGCAGTTTTCCCCACCCCTGTCCCCTAGCTATCTGAGCCTGGTGTGGACCTCCTGGGGGTGGTGGTGGAAGTAGATTGAAGTGTATGCCACCACCCGCAGCTCTCCCTGCTCCTATTCCACGTATGCCGCCTAAATGGTCTGTCTGCTCCACTATTTACATCTGCCTCGGTGGTCTATCCACCGCCTCTCTGTCAGCAGCTTGATGGGTCGGACAGTCTCTAGCGAGATAAACCCTACCGTCACAAAAGTAGCATCGCCTTTCCATAGGCTGATTGGATCCATCCTGATATCCCTAGGTTGTCGATCCCATTTCTTGGGTCCTCCTATGATGTCCTGAACCCTGTACCTAACGTCAAATCCTTGTTTTAGAGGTATCCACACCTGTTTTCTTACTACTAACTATCGCCAACTGCCTCTATTCCGCCAAGAAGCTCTTGATCACCAAGGCCTGCTCGATCACTCTAGTATAAGTCGAAATGCATATAGGAATGACACTAGCTCAGATGTCCCATCGTAGACCTCTCTCAAAGGTCCAAGCTATGAAGTACTGATTCATGTACATATCCATCGAGTACCTGGTGAGGTTAATGAACCTTGATGAATAGTCAACCACTATCAAACTATCCAGTTGGAGCTAAATAATCTCTTGGATACGCACTGCTCTCAGCATAACCAGAGATAACTCCTCCCTAAAGAGTTTCTCAACCTTCATCCATGAAAGAGTCTCCCCATCGTGAGTCAGTGTGGTCAGACTCCACCATCGTCCCACTGAACCCTAAAGAAGGCTCGGTCCTAGGATCACCATCTGGTCTGCCGGTGTACTCACTAGACCGAAAACTTTAGTCACCACTTCAATCCAGTCCTTAGAAGCCCGAGGGTTGGGATCACCTCAAAACCTGAGGGGTCTCTGTCTCTAGAACTCATGGAGCATGCTCAGCCTATGCCCCTCATCTGTCGGTACTGCAGGCACCATGGGATACTCTGATGGTGGTGGTATATTAGGTGTACCACCTAGAGGTAAGTCTTGGGGAACTGGTACTTGTATTGAAGCCTCATCACTGAAGGGGTCATTCTCGTGATCGAGTAGCTGAATCCTAGCGGGTATGCATCGCAGAGGCATCCTATAAGGAAACAAGATGTACCATGATCAACGAGTATATCTGGATAGCTGACACAAAGGACATGGAAAATACAACCCATTCCTATATGATGCATGTACCATTCTTTTACTTCCCTGCAACTAGTTTTTTCATATACCGAGTCAAAAATCGGGTTATAAAAGTCCTGGTGTACAGATACGTCGGTCGCCTGCACCAACACTGGAGTCCTTGTCCTGAAAGCCAGACTCAGAACATTTAACATTGTTTCCACAAACTAATCTCAAAGACTCTTGATCTCAAGGTATAACCAACTAGCTCTGATACCACTCTATCACAGCCTAACCTAGTGGGGCCCGTGCCGCGACACCCCAATCCCACCTTAAATAGGCAAGGGGCTAGTGACTAGCACCGAGTAGGAATATCACTAACATGGGAGGCATTGCCTAAGTATTTGTACACACGCATGCATCTCCAATCCCCCAAATGCTAAAATGTAAAAAAAACACTAAGGAAAAAAATTAATGCATACAACTAAACCTAACCAACAGAGTACGATGGAAGTAATGTCCAGAAAGTAAAATTGGGCCAGAATACAATCCCACTAAAAACAATAGTATGCAAACAACAAATTCCAACCTGTAAGAAGAAATAGGTATTGTGACTTCTGCTCATAGCCATAGGAACACCTCATCTTGTAAGGAACTCAGAAAGCTCAGTTCGGTCCTGGTTCACCCTGGACTCCGTCAACAGGCCGCTCGTCTGCACAAGACACGACGCGTGTAGGCAAAGCCTGTGCATGGGTGAGTATAATAATACTCAGTAGAGGACCCCGAAAACTAAAAAAATATTAAAATTAAAGGTACAATCATCTCTACACAGTATATTTCTACTAAACATATAACAATATAAACACAACTAGATATACTTGAAACCCAGACCCATAGTCTAGAGATAAGTCACATGACGGCATACCCATTCTAGGGGTTCAGTTCTAAGATTTCCACAAAGCACTTATCTGAGATAACTCACTACACGATTCTGATGTCTCTGAGGATGTGTGTCTAATAAGTACTATTCATCAGGAAAATCCATGAGATATAGATACACTCATTCCGGGAGAACACACTCCTGAGTGGGGAAAGATCATGATACACATATTAGGATCACTGCCAGGGCCATGGTAGATACCGCAACTCATCCAGATTCACCTACTAAGTATAGGATCGACATCCTGTAGGATTAGTCATGTTGATACTTGACTCTACCTAGGGTCAAAAATGGATAGAGGATCTCGCTCAGGCCCTCTCAGAGAGATACCTGACTCTATCTCGAAAAAGTCCTCCTGAAGGGATCGTACTCTCGCGGATGGAAACTATACATGAACTTCAGGGGAATAAGAAAAAGAGGAACTAACCCAAACGATACTTTTCCAAGGAACGATGGAAAAGAGGATTGATCCATGTTTCAGTATATTCACGGCATGTAGAAGGGGTAACATGCCATGTCTCACGACTCTGGTTACTACCCATGTGTAACATCCCAAGTCAGAGGGACATGTCATGTAGAAAGTTAAGTACACGGTGTGTAGGACAGACCACACACTGTGTCCAAGCAACCAGAGTTCCCTCTGTGTATGCGGCCATGTGACTGTACACAGCTTCAACCCGTGTGTTCCATCCCGTGTTACGGGCACATGGGGTAACCCGTGCAACTAGCCTGGTCTAGCTGTGTGGTGGATTACACGGTCGTGTAATCCACATCATGTCAGTGTATCACCAAAGATACACATTGATTCTCGTGTAACGACCCACACATCGTGTTCTTTGGAGAACACGCTGTTTCATTGCTTCATGTACCATGAAAACCAATATGGCATTGAACCGAACTCACATGGTGTGTTATTCTGGATATATTTCGTGTGTTCTGAAAAATTTCCAGAAATTCCATTCTTCCTCCATGCACATCCAGTGTTCTTTCGATCCTCAATCCAGCTGCCCGGTCATCGTGAAACTCTAAGGTTGAGGTTGCCCCGACACCGAAAACCTGATTCCATAAGTTACAGTCCTCCGATCATTATGAGAACACGTTCTGATTCACCAGCACGAACAATCCTTAAAGAAAGAGAACAATTGAAACATTTTTATTCATCTGTCACTATCATCATCACACCTCTACTGGTTTATCATGATGTTGGATCTCTATTTTGGGATCATTACGCCAAGAAATGGGCATGCAATGATTCCTCATTCATATCCCTATGAAGAACATGAAGAAAGCAAGGAAGAGGGAGGAAGGAAACAAAACAAAAAAGGAGGAACTAACCTCCACTATCATTTGTCACAACGTTAATATGTTCCTGTTAGAAGATTTTAATGGGGAAAATTAAAAATATCAAACATGACAAAAGAATATCTAGGAATGAACCCAATAAAGAAAATCCCTCCTGTAAGAACAGTGATGCGATGGTCAACCGGTTCATAGGTTGATCCACATTCATCGTTTAATTAAATAATGGGGAATAAACAATTTAAAACATAACCCCTACCTCGAGAAGATATTGATCGCTGACGAAGGGATCGCGCTAGCGTCATCGCTACGATCCTTCAACTCCATTGGTGTAGCGATTCTCACTTTTGATTCATCACCGTTCATTGCCGAGAGTCCTCTCCAAGGATCTAAGAATTCTCCAGAGTTTCTCTCAATCTTCTGCCAATGACCAACATTCTATTAACCCATTAAAAGGAGGGAATGTGTTTTAGCATTCCATCACGCTGAGTCGCTGCTGTTACGCAGTGACATCAATGAGTTAGCGTTGTTGTTTCCGAGTCCTGATGTTGTTTTGTTAATTATCAAAATAGATTCCCCTTCATTTCCCTATAGTGAAAGTTTCCAAGTAAAATAAAATAAACTTTTCAATTTATTTTATTTTATTTTATTTTACTTAAAATGTCTATAAATTGATTTTTTCACTCGACCCGCACCGGTCGAGGTTAGGACCATTATTAGGTAAATTTGTTATTCAGGACGCAATGGTACCATCAGATTTTTAATCTAATCATCCATTTGGAAACACCAAAACCACATATACATGATGACTCACTTAACTAAAAAAAAGTTTAAACCACCATTCCAGGCTCACCAGGCCTCGGAATGACGTGTCGTCTCCATGCTTGGTCTCAAAATAATTCTATATAATATTTAAAAATAATACACAAAAAATCAAATAAATTAAAAAATTTATAAAATAAAATTTCTATAATTATAAGAAATTAATTTTAAAATAAACTCTAAAAACACATCGAAAAATGGGTTTTTAGACAAATGAAATTTTAAATATAAAAATGGTTTCATACAAATATTAAGAATAATGTTGATTGAAAATACATTTATTATTTTATGTTTAATAAAAAAGAAATAATTAAATTTTAAAATCAATTCAAAATAAAATGTGACTTTGGAAGTACTAGGATGAAAAATACAATTTTTTAAAAAAATCGGTATTTTTTCACTATTCACTAAAAAAATTAATTTTTTTAGAAAAATCCCAAAATTTCACCTTATGATAATTTTGATATGATGATTTAAAAAATTATATCCTTTTTATGAAATATAATTTCAAAAAAATTATTAAATTAATTATAATATCCACATACAAAATTCACTAAAATCATTTTTCAAGAAAATGTAATTTTGAAGCACAAAATAACTTTACCAAAAATTGAGTACTTATTTATTATTCATTAATAAATACATTTGACTTAATTAGTAATATTATAAATATATTTCATAATTAAATTAATCATATTCATACCCTCCAATTCAGAAGATTTTTTATAATGGTCACATTTAAAAAATAATATTTCTATATTATATCGAAACTCACTCAAAGGTTAGTGTTGCGTGTTAAGAAAGCTATTGAGTTTATTAATATTTTAAAATAAATTTCCTAGGTGTTACAATCATTTCATCATCATAAAAAAATATTTTTTTCAAAATTCTTCACATATATTCCCAAATAATTATTTAGTATGTATTCATAGGAACTTCTTTGTCTGATAATATTATTAAGTTATTATTTTTTCGGTCATTGTCTGTCTACTAGAATTTGTCTGTAACCAGACGTATGATGTCTTAGTTAAAAAGCCTTTGATCAATATCTTGGAATAATCTATGATAATATCTATGATTTAATTGGTTTGATGTATTTATCTGAGGACTTTTCTCAAAAAGTTATTTCTGATGAACCGTACTTGAAAACTTATTTTTGTTGCCTTTACAAGCATTCTTCTATCCAATGAAGTCATGAATGTTCATGTGAATTTATTCCATACAAAACTTCCACAATAATTCCCTACCTAATTATATTATGTGAATTCTTTATTCAGTGGGCTTCATAACATGTTTTCTAATGACATTGAGTTTCTCAATATGATGGACTTTTAAAAATTACATCTAAATGACTTGCAATAATCATTCAGTAGACTTCATACTCCTTTACATCTGATCCAACTTCATCTATAGCTTATTAAATCACATGACCATGGGTTTTATGACTATTCTCAATTTAAAAAACATAGGCTAAAATCATGAATACCTTTGTATAATCATGATGTTTGATTACTTTGAAGATTAGAAAATCATCACCTAATTAGACTTTAAAGAACATCTATGTTAGATAGAATTGTGAACATAATTGAAAAAATAGTAAGCGACACACTCTATATGGTTATATTGATCTGAACGACTCTTTTTGTTATATTTGGTTCATTGGACACTCCATTTGTACACCTTTGTATGGAATTCTAAACAATGTTAAGTGATTTATTTTAGACAACAAAATACAATAAAAAACAAACTTTCTTTCATCATAATAATTTTCTTATTAACATAAAAACACATCAAAACCTCTTGGAATAAGTATTTTTCATTCCAAATTTAAAAAAATATCGTGTATTTATATGTTTTATGGATTTTATAGGCATTTATAAGAGATAAAGGGTTTGTTTTAGGAAAACAAACTCCTGAAAAGGAAACCTAAATATCCCACTAGTTACCTAGTACTTGATAGAGCGGGCAGTGAGTCTACCACAACAAGTGGGTCACCAACCACCTGATGACCTAAAAGTGGATACCTAGTAAGGAATTGGGTACTTGGTGATGGGTGACCAGATACCCAATGGATCCTAATTTTTTTAAATTTTAATATTATTTAATTAGTTGTTATTAAATTTTTATTAAATTACATTTCTCCACCCTCATTTAGTCCCATAGTTCCTTGAGCGTTTCTCCCCTTCTCCTTAATTCTTCACTCCCAATTTCTAGATCTATATGTTTTCTTTTCAGTTTCAAGTACCATCAGTCATATTGATCCTCATATGGTAAGGATCTAACTTTTTATTAATCTTTTCTCTTTTTACACCTCTATTTCAATGATTCTATTCATTTATTCCTTAGTTTAGGGGGTGAGATATCCTGGACCTGGATGCCACTTAGGAGTGTCCTAATCTCAATGTGCCACGTGGCCTCAATCACATATCCCTGAATGTTTGTAGGAACCTAGAAACATCCATGTATATGTAGGATGTCATCTTTATCCATAGACCAATTCAGAAGTGGTTCGTCTCCTGAAATACTCTCATAGAGAACCAAGACCTCAAGATATAAAAATTACATGCTCTTTACCTTCTCAATAAGTGAAGAGTTAACTTTCAAGGCTCAGATATAGGACTTATCATTACTATCATGAAACTACAGATGCAGCTCAGAAAAGAGGTCCATCAATTTCCACTCATCACTGGCTTCCCATATGGGTTGTGCTTGAGTTTCCTGGCTCAGCACATTAGCAACCGCATTTCCCTTTCCAAGTGTATAGGCAATCTCAAAATAGAAGGACTATATATATTAAAATTATCTATGTTTTCTGAGGGCCAAGTCATGTTTTGAGAAGATATATTTGAGTCTCTTGTGCTCTGTGTACACCACAAATCACTCACCCAATAGATAGTGTCTCCATCAATGTAAGGCATGGACAACTACTACTAGCTCGAGTTCGTACATCGGGTAATTTTTCTCATGAGGCCTCAACTACCGAGATCCATGTGCAACAACTCTATCCTCCTACATCAGAAATGATCCTAGGTTGATGACTGATGCATCATAGAATATGGTATAACCTCTACTGAGCTCTGGAATAATTAGAGTAGGTGATGAGATGAGCCTCCCTTTAAACTCCTCAAAGGGTTTCTTGCACACTTCTGACCACAGGACCTTGACACCATTATTTTTAAGCCCAGTAAGTGGTGAATCAAGGAATGAGAAGTCTTGTATGAAATTCCAATAATATCTAGCCATCCCTAAGAAACTTTTTATCTCAAACATGTTCTTGGGATGATCCCAGGAAACCACAACACAAACCTTATCTAGGTCAATAGAGCCTCCACATTCTGAGATAATATGACCAAAGAAGTGAACTTTTTTAATCTAGAAGTTTCACTTAATAATCTTGGGAAAAATCTGATGCTCTCTCAATGTACTCATAATGATCTCAAGGTTCTTAGCATGGTCTCTATGAGTATGAGAGTACACCAAGATTTCTTCCACAAATTCCATGAAAAAGGAATCCTGATATGTTTAGAACACCCTATTCATCAGATCCATGAAAATGGCTAGCACATTCATGATACCAAATGGCATAACAAGGTACTCATACAGACCATGCCTACTACGGAAATTTTTATGAGGCATGTTTGATGGCCTGACTTGCACGTGATGATATCCTGATCTCAGATCAATATTAGAAAAGACCCTAGATCCTTGGATCTAGTCAAAGAGATCATCTATACGAGGTAGTGGATACTGGTTTATGACCATAAGCTGGTTCAACCATCTATAATCCATGCATAGATGAAGGGTTCCATCTGCCTTCTTGGAAAAAATCATGGGCGAACCCTAAGATGAAGTGATGGATTGTATAAAACCTTTGGCATGAAATTCCTCTAGCTTCCGCTTGATCTCCTGGGGCTTATTAGGTGACATACTGTAAGGAGAAATAGACACTGGGGATACTCCTGGAATGATCTCATTCATAAAATCTACCTATCTCTATATCAAGAAGAAATATAGAAAAGTCATTGGAAAAAACATCACTAAAATGATCTACTACTAGAGAAAATTAAGTCTGAAGTAAACCATGATCCTCCATAGAGAGATTGGAAATTTTGGTGGTCACTCCACCTAGCCCATGATTCTCTAGTCCAGCTCTACTATCCTGAACATCCCACTGACCCTTCTATATATAACTGATGCAAATGATACCCTTTAGCAATAGTATTCTACAAAGGTGTGATACAGAACCAGCCAATTCATCCCAATAATGACATTGAATCCCTTCATCTCTAGAAAAAATAGGTCCCATGGAAAGGGATAACTATGTACCTCAAGGGGAAGTCCCTACACCGACGTATTCCCTCTGATCGTACTCCAAACAGTGTATCTAGGGTCATTAAACCATAGTAATATTGTATCTATAGCCTAAGGATTTCAACGATAGATAAAGAGATGAAGGAGTGTGAAGCACCTATATCAAATAAAGTAGATACTATAGTGGAGGTTACTAAAATAGTACCTCGTACTATAAATTTTCCTACAACCTAATCCTCAAGTATTGGCTGTAAAGCATGTAACTGGCCTGATCCACGAACCTATGTAATAGATATACTAAAATGATCAAAACTACTCTATTATCACTACTGATGATAAGGAGTTTGGCTACCATAGTCATGAACTCCTCCTTGTATATTCTTAATGATGATACTACAACTCCTCGCCTAATGAGGTGTAAAATAACTTGCTTCTGAAGGTGGAGTTGGTGCGGAACCTCTTCCACTAGAAGCTGATGGAAAGGTCCAAAGGAATCTCTGCAAGTCCCTCATACGGCTTCAAACCTGAAACTCCAATGGGTCACTATCACACTAAGTCTTTATGTGTCCCAGTCATCTATACTGATGACACACTAGATATCCACTAATACATATACTCTAGCTACCACTTCCCGGGCGAGAATCCTCGAGAGATCACTTTTTTCTATTGGAAGAACTCCTGGCCTGCCATGACACTAGTACACTATACCCAATACTATTCCCATACCTCATATTGAGATCAGTGATAAGATACTGATTAACTATTTTATATAAAGTAGGTAGGTGAAATATGTTCTCATGAGTATGAACCTCATAATGAATCCCATCCTCGAAGCGTTTAGCATAAGAAATCTCGTCACTAGCTAGAAGTGGTGAAAATAACTGTTACTTGGTGAAACACATTGACTATTCAATAAATTACATAGAACCATCCCCAGGATGCATAAACTCTCTGGCTATGTTATCTCTTAACATATAAGGAAAGAACTAATTGTAGAAATTAGTCTAAAAATCAGCCCATACCATGCCCTGCTGGCAATCAACTTGGGTAATTACATGCCACCAGCGCTTGGTCAAATCACATATCATGTAAGCATAAATCATGACCCTCTACTCTATAGGTGTATCCAGATGCTCAAATATAGTCAAGGTGGCCTCTATCCAAGATTAAACTACCTAAAAACTAACATCCCCTGATAAGGTGAGAGGATGTTGTAGTTGGAACTCACGCTTCAGATCTTCCATCATAGCTATAGCTTCCAAATCACCGTGTATGGACTACATCAGACATAAAAAAATATTGAACCTGATAATTAGTGACCAAATTAGGTACAATAGGTGGTTCCTCAAGTGGCACTCTTGTAGGTAAGACTAGCAGCTTAGGGCTTACCACGTTTGGATCATGTTCGTCATCACCTTCCTGGCACACGACATGAGGACATTATGGTAGAATTAGTCTATAATTTCCAAGAACACCCATAAGAAAAATCTTTAATCAGGTAGATAGAATCACTAGTGGAAGATGAACATAAGAAATCTCACTACCCAAGACATACTACCCCAACTACCCGCTTAAAAGGTGAGGTATAGGTAAGTTCTTAAGTATTTGTTACAAGGGTTACAGTAGATGAAGGATCAACCATACCTTGCCTCATCATTTACAAGAAATCATTTCATTTATTTTTATATTTAATCATAGGTTCACTACTTTACCTTTCATAAAAATTACAATATGGTATAAGGATGTGAAAATATTTAATTTTAGAAGTCAAATTTAACTTTCCAATTTTTATTTTCTCATTTTCATGTATCACAATTCATTTAAAATAATTCTTCTATCCCAGTGAATCTTGTCCCATGCTCCTTATCACTAAGATTAAAACCCATTTAAATTCTAATTAATGTCTTGATTCAGTAAATTAATCATTCCAACCCATGAGGGCCCATAACACCTCATGAAATGAAATATGAAATTACTCAATCACATCCCCAAAGTAGCATAAGAATATATACAAAGCAAGGATCACTCAACAATCATAAGCATATCAAGCAATGAAAAGCAATGAAATACACCAATATGTAATGGAAATATGTATGACATGTGAATTCTAGGTGCCTATAATGATTCATGTAACAATTCTCCTTGACCTTATATCATTCATCTAATAATGAAATGAAATCTCAATTAGAATAATAATCAACAACACCTCATCGTATGTTTGTCACCCAATGGTGAAATGATATCAACTATAATTGGAAAAATTAGAACAATATTTATAATTCAAGAAACTTAGATTCTTCCCTGAACATGGGTTTGTGATGCCCAAGCATGACTTATAAACAAGTTCAATAGTGTTCCTATTCTTCAAGATATTGTTTCCAAAACAATAAAGAAATAATTTAACGGCTTTGATATCAATTTGTAATTTCCCATATGTGGATTCCACTAAGGAGTGCCCCAAGCTCGGTTGGCTTCTTTGCATCAAGCACGTATCCCTGAATGTCAGTGGATTCTAACTAGAAATGAGGGTCTAGGGTGTGTCTGTGGGTAGAATATGACCCAATTACCAGAGTCTATCACAACTATTAATGTAATGACAGGTAAAGAGTAATTAAATAAATATGAATAAATAGTATAAGGAGTGTAGTAGTAAACAACACATTAGAACCAACATGAATAACAACAAAAAAATCAACTGATATAAATATACAAAATATTATGATGGCATGTCATGTATCTAAAAAGCTATAAAATAGGTACATAAGTAGGATACAAGCATGATATACAAAATTATAAAAATGTGATTAAAAACTATCCCAATCATCCCAATCTCCATCTCGATCATCTACTACTAACTCCATCCTAAAACAGTAAGCAATAAAGTGTATGAAGCAACCTGCTTTCCTTACTGACACCTACATCTATATAGTCTACCTAGGTACTAGAGTCACCTGGATAGGTTTTGAGATAAATCTCAGTAGGCCACCACCAATGGTGTCTATAACAATATGTTCATGTAATATAAACTGAAAGTGTGAAAGCATGAATATATAAAAGTAAAGTAATTCCATAAAATACATACTAAATTACATTCTTCAGCCCTCAGGTGTTGTATAAACATGTAACATGTTCATTAATTAATTAAGTTCTAATTTATATTAATAGGTTATGTGAGTCATAGTAATAAATGACATCACCTCAAGATAAAAGTAGTACTTGTTCTGAGATGTAACAATAAAACTATAATGATTATATTATAAAAAGGGTTCCAAGGTAAACAAAAAGGTAACATAGACCTCAAGGGTCACCAACTCAGTAGTAATTATATCCTAGATAAGGGGTAAGAGTGTAATATAAGGGCCATCATCTAAGTAATTCTACAATATTATGATCTAAGTGAGTCTAAGGAGTACATCCAAGTTAAAATGAGATAAGTTATGGCTAAGCCCAATGATATAACAAAGGAACCTCATGTCTGTAAAAACCATACTGGATCTAAGGAATGTATCCAAGGAATCATGTAATAGTGAAGGAGGGATCCTACAGTGTATTACCTGGCATCCACTGGTAGATGAGGATCGGGTTCCAAGGTGGGTCTCAACCAAGGAAACTAACATACTAGAATCATAATGGTTTCCTTGAGTTCACATGGAATTCCATCAGGAATCCAAAAGCTAACTCGAGTCAGGACCTTCCTATAAGTATGTCAAGGTCCATGCATAATTAGGCACTATATATTAGATTCATTTAATTAATTAGGTCATAAGTTAATTATGATAATCAATGTGTCATAAGGTTCATTAATTGTCTTTGATACAAGTGATAAGCCTTCTCGAGACATGAAACCCTTTAATCAAATCATTTTAATTCATGTTCATTAATTAATATGAAGGTTCAAGACTTTACTTTCATTAGTGTTACATGGACTAGGAGCATGAAACCATTCAATTAATCTATTATAATCATATACACTTATCATGGTTCAATCATATACTTTCTACCGAGAGTGTCAAGGAGTGATATAACATACAACCAATGTTTATTCCATTTAATAAGTCTAAGTCATTTAAATACAACATAATTTCTATTTAATTTAACATTGAATTATCAAGATTTATATAGTTACCATAAGCGGGTAAAGTTTAAGGAGACCATGGTACATGTCATGACCAATTCATAATTCAATAACCATTTAATACATGGAGGCTTATTATTATAGTGGTCAAACACTAGCACACCCGAATGATGGCTAAAAAGGGGTCCAAAAACGAAAAACCCAATTATGGAATACCATCCTATATGAGTTGGTTTAAGTTGTGGATATAACCACTATAAAAAAAGGACATATATGGAGAGGTTCATTAAAGATGGTCCTAACGACTATAATCAAGACATATTAATTCAGCAAACGACACCAGATGAAATCGATGCAACAACACAACAATTTCCAAAATGGTCGAAATTGAGAAAATAGTTATAGAACACCTACCATAGGCTTGAATGAATCTCTTCATCCAGTGTCTACCTTTATTTTGGATTATATTGGAGTATATCTTAAAATGGTTCCATGCCCTAAAGTTGAGGAATATGAGCCTAAATGAAAATAACATCATTGATAGAAAGAAGAATGATGTATGATTAAAAATTAATTGAGAACATACCAGTGCAGATCAAAAGAGATGAATGGTGGTTGATTCGGAATCTAGACAGATGATTGATCTTGATTCTTAATTTAGGATTCAAAAATCTCAAATGGAGGAGAAAAGGAGGCTCTATCCGCTAGAAATCAAAGGGGAAAGATGGGATGAGTTAAAAATATTTTTAGGGAACAAATTTAATTTTACCCAAAATTTACACTACACATGGTTTTCTACATATTTTGGCCAAACCATATGCAAATCTTTCATGGGCAGTTGTAGGAAGGGATATAGCACACAGTTAGGCCACGCAGTTAGGTAAACCATTTGAAATAGCTCTGTTAAAATTTCATACATTCTCACACGGTCATGCATCCCAAATAGCATGGTTATATCAAACTCTGTACCCTATTTCATCCCATTGTCCAGCCTCACACAGTTTAAACAAACTGTGTGTCCTACCTCACACTATTTACTCTAACCATGCGATAGACCATTTTCTTCCAAAAAGTCAGGTTTTGGGCTCTGAACAAGCCCCAGAAACCCCTGAGACCTTTACTAATTCATTAGTCATCCACATTAGGTTCATAAAATTAAAATAGAACAAAATTTAAAGGATCTAAACCTGAGAGAAAATTCAGGTTCTTACAGGGGTGTTTCTAGATTTTTGGATTCCTACCAATATAACCCAATCCATCAAGTGATACTAAAAGATCAGTCTACCATTGGACTGATATAGATTTTCCCTAACTAAACCTGATTTATTCTTCTCATCTCATGTGATGTTTCATACATGGCCTCATTTCTCATCTATTATTGACCTGGAATTAAAATAAAATGCTTTTAATTGACCATGAATGAGTTGTTAAGGATTTATAGGTCCATGATAGACCATTTAGTTATTATAAATTGGTGTATCACCATAAATATCCATGATATTTATTTATATTATGTGGGAACCTATACTTAGGACCCTTTAGGTGGTTTTCAATGGTTATATGATATCAATTGGACCTTGATTATATGTATTTATCATCTATGTATAATGGAGAGGTGTGTAATTAGAATGATAAAACTTGAGGCATAACCCCTATATGACTAAGGTGTTTCCCAATAAACTTTGTCTAGTTAAACTTATAATTTAGTTAAATATTTATCCCATATATGTTGGTATAAACCATATAGATTTATCTAGATTTTATATTTTTTATTAGGTATGGGAATGAGTAGGAACAACCTATATAAAACTAGAATTATAGTGGATGAAATACTAACCTTAAATAGAATTATATGTGGATTTTATCATAATCTATTTATTATTTATTTTTGTAATTTTATTTATATTCATATATTGGTATGCCCTTATTTCTAATGATTGATATAATTGGGTTGAAATTTCCACTTGAGACATGTCCTTCATGATGAGTGATATTATGTTAAGTATTTCATATGTTTTATCCACAAAACTATGCTCGTGGTAATGGGATTCTATGATCACTACTAGAGAAATAGGTTTTGAAGCCCCCTGACATGGGCGACCGCCTTTGGAGGTCGCTCTTGGTGGCCTATAGCGACCGCTAAAGGTGGTACCTGGGCTTTGCAAAAAAACCCTTTGGATCCCCCCCTCCCCCCACGATTCCCCCCCCCCCCACCCCACGATTCCCCTACTCGTCTCCTCGCTATCGCTCATCCCTCGTCCCCTCGCTGCCCTCCACCCAACCCACGTCCCTCATCCCCTCACCTCCCTCCACCCCCTCGCCTGTCCCCTGTCCTTCATCCCCTCGCCATCCTCCGCCCTCCGTCTGTCCATTGTCCCTCGTCCCCTCTCCGCCCTCCACCCCCTCACCGCCCGTCCCCCATCCCCTCACTTCCCTATGCTCTAGCTCCCCGCCATCCCCTGTCCCCTCCCTCTTTGTCCCCTCCCTCATCGCACCATCGCCACCCATCCCATCCCCCACCATACCCTCCCTTGTCGTACCACCACTGCCTGGTCCCCTCCCTCCCCACACGACCGCTGCCCGTCCCCTCGTCGTGGCCGCTCGTCCACTCCGGCTCCCTGCTGTCCTCCGTCCCCTCCATCGTCGTCCCACCCTTGCTGCACCATCGCCACCTCACCACCTCCTCCTTTGTCTCACTGCCGCCGCCGCCGCCCATCCCCTCCCTCGCTGCACATCCTCTAACTCCAGCTCCCCTCTACTGCCTCTCCTCTCCCTTGCAGCACCACCTTTGGCTCCCCTCTCTTCCAGATTTATAGCACAATAAGGTATTCCCTAATTTCCATTTAAGATTTTTGATTTTGGGAAATTTACAGCACAAATTTGGCATGCATGAAGATTATATGAATATTGTGTGTGAATAAAAAGTGTGTAAATGGAAGTTTGTGTGTATACAGGCTTCTGTGCATATGAAATAATGTGTCTTAACAGTGTTTGTATGAGAGACTTCACACTTTACTTGAGGTTTGGAAGTTACATGTAGAGACCCAAAGATTGACGTACATGGACATTACATTACTTTTTCAGAATACTTAATACATAACAAAAACAGACACACAAGGATCGTAATAGTTTAGTGTCTTTGGAAACTTGGAACGTAATATTCTAATCGTGGTTAAAGATCTTCAACATCTCCCATAAAGATCTTCCACTTTTTGTTTCCTTACCTAAAACCTTTCTTCTAATCCTGGGGTAAAATAAAACATAAAAAGGGTGAGCTAAAATGCTCAGTAAGGGTAAGCATGGATAAAATAAAACATACCATATACATTTGAACCTAAAAACATGAACATAATGTTTAAACATCAAAATCTTGAGCAACGACTTAAAACATGGAAGTACATAAGGCATAGATCATAATGGAACATAAATAAGGATAACATATCATGGGAATAAAACATGTAATTTTGGCATCCATTAAGCACATGTAATGATTTCCATAGTAGCCAAGGCATTGCTGCGAAGACCATCTTAGTGGACAAAGTCCCTTTCTGAATCGAGTTCACTCCTCGTTTCAGTCCTGTAACAATGAACCGGATTAACGTACCGTTCCAGCCATGTCTATCTCATGAGATATAAATCTTTACCCAATGAATTGTAGGGAGATATAGGTCCCATCCATCTCATAATGAAATCATTCTTACTTGTTCCACAAAATAAACATACATCATTCATAATAACCCAATGAATAAAATGGGTTTCATAAACATCATCTCATCATCACATAATTCATATAAAAGAAATAGCTATCATTTAATAATAATAAAAGTGAAACCATGTAAATCATAGAGACATGATACTTTAAATATACTCATATGAAATAATGTTATCTTAGATGAAAATAGTTTTGATAAAACACTTGAAATGAATTCTTGAGAAAAATATCCTTTTTTCGTAAAAATCATTTTCTTTTAACAAAATGTCGTGAAATTTTAAAAGAAAATGATTTTGTTGAAAATATTCATGAAATATTTTGTATTAAGCTTCATTAAAATTAGGCTTTATAAAACCTTAAAAATCATTTCATGCCGTATATGTTAAAAAACATTCTTCTCGTACTTTTGTCAGAAAAGTCAAAAAGTACCTTGTAGGGTAAATAAAGGAAAGATTCCTTCCATACCATGGGGTAAAAGTCAAAATTGGTAAAAAGGAATTTAATCATACATGAATACACTTTTATAAAACATGGTCATGGATGATAGCAATAACCCCAGTAAATACTTACGAATAAGTAATCTCGGATAAAAATGAGATTTGCAAAATTATCCCTTACCTTAGGTCTGATATGCTTCGTACGTATCTGAACCTTCTGTATAATGATTTAAATAATGTAATTGAATTATTATAGAATCATATTCATTATTATTATATCATATATGGTTCACTTATGACTTTATATTACCCGTTCTTTTGTAAATTCCATGTTAAAGAGTGTTTTGGGTAAAATAGTTTCATTTGTTGTCCATGTTTTGACTTGTAATTATTCATATGATTACATAGATCATGATTACTTAATTCTAGAATATAAAACATGATTTATATATAATATATATTCATAATCTACATATATATAATAGATTGATAAATGGAAAGAAATGCACCGTTCATAGAGACGATAGGTCGTACGTACGCATGAACGTTGTTTTCGTTTCCTCATTGAATTGAATGGAATTAATTGGATGACATAAATATATATATATATAAATACAGTATCATTATTATGTCATATATTTCATGATTACTTATTATATATACTTTATAATAATTCATGAGTGGTTAATCATTGAGAATGAATCTCATCGCGTCGTGGAGACGGTATTCCGTACATACGCACGAGCGATGATATCGTTCCCATGATCATGGAATTTTATTGTAGTGTATGTAAGCTATTAAAGATTAAATATCACTTTATAATAATCATATATGGTTATTATTTACACCATTATACCCATCCAAGTAAGGTGGTGGTGGAAAATAGATTACACCACTGCGTGGAGACGGTATTTTGTACGTACTCACGCACGGTGATTTCGTTTTCCATAGGATGGATAGATGGTGAAATAGGGTTGTTTCATAATTATAATAACATATCAGTATATGATTGATACTTATGTTATTACTTCATAATGAAAAAACCTAAGAAGAATAAGTGGAAGAAGAAATAACGTTGAAAGAATCGGTAACGGACATTACCTCTTCTTTGAAGCGCCTCTTTGAGACCTCCTCTTAGGGAACTAAAATTGGTCTTTGAATAATACCAGAACCTCTAAGATGTTTCTATGTAAGTGGATAAAATAATTTGGCAGGGTTTGTCCAAGTTTGAAGGCTCAAAGTGGTGTGAGGAAAAGAGGGAGGAGGTTCCCTTTTATAAGGGAGGAGAGGGGTACCTTTGGAATAACGAAAAAAATTATTTTATTATGAAGTCAAATTCCGTTTTTAATAGATCCAAATTGATATATTTCGAAGATAAGGTGGGGATGGGTCTAAATCCTCTCATCCAATATAATTTAGACAAGTTTAGGTCATTATATTAACCTTATCTTTTAGTGTTAACTCTTAGTTAATTAGATTGACATTTACCATGTCACTTTGTATTTTTATATTATATAGTTAATAAACTTACCATATACATCCAAGAGACCCCAAAGTGGTCCATTAATGATACACCTATCATGATATAAGTATCTTGGCCGAACCTTATATTTTTAGGAATATAATAACAATTAATAATATAATATTTGTTTTAAAAACTATTTTATGTCGATTTTGACACTATTTGGTAATAGATTTTTGTGAAAATCATAACAGAATGATTAGTTCGAAAAAAATTAATTAAATCAATACTAACATGTCATATTAACATATAAAATTATTGTAATTCATAAAAAGCCTTAAATTACATTTATTTGGGTATTTATAACATCAATTATGTCAATATTTCATTAATAAGATAATCACTGCATCATCATTGTGTCATAATTTAATTATTTTAAGTCTAAAAATTACAAATAAAATACCATTATGTAGGAAATATTTTTATCTTTCTAATAAATATTTATAATTGAATTTATCTTATGTATAACCCTATATTAAAAATGATTTAGTTATTAAACTTTGATTTTAACTATTTTAACCCTTCTTTAAATAAATTAATAATAAATGTCCTAATCTAATCCAAGTGGGCCTAAATGGTCATATTTTATTCCTAAGGTTGTTTTTGGCCGAATTACACTTATCCAATAGAATTATTACATGTGTTAGGGTAATAATAATATCATATTTACCCTTAATTACCCTATTTACTTTTAACAATGGTAAAAAAAGGTAAAAAGTTACTATTCACCAAAAATTATTTTCATCTTATTGAACCACATTTTAGTCCTTGATATTAATCGTGTCTCTCAGATTTTCGAAATTCCACTCACAGAAGCGGTAAAATTAAGTTTTATGAAAAATTCAGTTTTTTTAACTACCACTTAGTGGTTTCACTATTCATCAAAAAATGAAAGTTTTCAGAAAAATACCAAAAATTAGGCCTAAGCTATATTTAATATTATGAATTCAAAAATTATGTCTATTTTACCAAATTCAAAACATATCAATTGTATTAATTAATTTAAAAATCAATTCCCGTCGTCAAAACAAATCGTGTGTTTTTAAGAAACAATAACTATCAAAAGATTGATACTTGTTTATATCCAATTTCAAAGTGAAACTAATTCCAATGACCAACATTGGATTAAATGGTAAAAATTTATTCTAATTACACTTTAAAACCAATTAAAAAGAAAATCTATCCATATAAATTATTGCGATGAAAAAAGTTGTTTTTAATTAAAATATAGCGTGTTTTTACTATTCATTAAAATATGAAAGTTATCAGAATAATATGAAAAATTTATCCAAAGTAAAGTTTTATACCCTGATTCCAAGGAAGAATTTTATTTTGTCAAATTGAACTTATAGACATGTCAAAAACAAGATTTAAGGTGGGGGCGCCATCAAAAGGTGGCAAAACTACATTTTTTGAAAAATACTTATTTTAATCAAAAAATTGATTTTGTTCTCATACCATGTTCTAGAAAATGTGTAAGATGAATAATAGTGTTATAAAATTCAAAATTTAGTTGATACTATTCATAATGGCTAGTTCATAATAATATTATAACTATATATCGTTATTTAGTGAAACCTGGTATTGCGTATAACACACGCTATCGAGGAAAGTCGTGATTGCGTGTAATGCAAGCCAATTCAGGGTTGCGTGTTGTGCAAAACTCTTCTTGGTGTAGCGTACAACACAAGACATTAATGAAATTAAAAAGAATATTTTTCATAAAATCTCGGGGTGTTACATTACATACAATGTTTGAGTCCATTTATATGTTGACTGAATTAATATCAAGTTGTGTTGTTATTTGATTTAAACCATTCTTGAGTTTTATCATATGTCTCTGTGTGTGTGTATCCCATGAGAAAATGTTTGAGGTTTGACCACATGTGTATTCTTGCATATCCCATGAGACACATGTTTGAGTTTGATCACATATGTGTGTTTCGATACTATATGTTATTATTAATATTATATGTTCTTCCTCTACATGATATTCCATGTTTCAATGTGACGTACTTTGTATATATTTTATATTGTGTTGTTCTATTCATGGTACCAATGTTACTGGTGTACTGATTGTAGATTAGTAGACCTTAAGGGGAGCATGATAAGATGATGTATGTTCCATGAATATTGGACTGAGATAACACAAGTCATGATAGATTGGTATTTTTTTGTTCTGGAATTGTATATATTTGATGTCATCCTGGATATAGATTAGTCAGTTTTCCATAAATTAGAGATTGATTGTTATCATTGATGGTTACTATGTAATGCCTCTGATGGCGCAAAGGTTGTGTGAATCCAAGAGGCAGTGAGACGTTATTTGTACAAAGATACAATTTCTCTGAGTTTGGGAAGACTGTACATATTCTTGCGTGAAGTATTCACTATTTGATCAAAATATGATTAGGGACTCTTGAATATAGAATCATCATTAGATTTACTATACCAAATGACGACAATCACATGGGCTTTCACTTACATTCCATTATCTATTCTATTGTTTATTATTAAGAGATATAATTTGATTATTTTATCAATAGTCCACAAGAAATTGGTTAGTATTTATTTTAAATATATTTGATATGAAAAATTAATGTAATAAGTCTTGTGTAAATGTTTTTTATACAGATTTTATTATGGATAAGAGTTGTATTGATCTTCCAAATAGAACAACTAGAGAATATTTCAATGGCATTATGCAGTTTATTAAGTTCACTGGAGGATTTGAAAGTGACTATATTAGTTTTCCATGTAGAAAATGTGCTAATAGATATCAATTCACACGAGATACAATGAGGGAGCACCTATTATTTAATAGATTTCTGAAAAATTATAAGAGTTGGACTCATCATGGAGAAGAATATGTTTGTTGTCAAAATACGGATACAGTTCATATGGATGTTGATGCAAGGATGAATGATCCAATGCATGAAATTCTTACTAAAATGGTACGTGGGTTGGATCCTGAAGGCAATGAAATCCAGAATCTTGAGACTGGTGAGATAAATCTTTGCTCTGGTGTAGATCATGATTCGAGGAGGTTTTATGAAGCACTTTATGATGCAAAAACAAAATTATATCTCGGATGTACTTCTTATAATAAATTGTCATTTATCATGGAGTTGTTTCATTTGAAGACATTGAATCAGTGGTCAGACACATCATTATACATGTTGTTAGTGTTATTGAAAAAGGTTCTTCCTGTCGATGCTAATATTCCTGAGTCATATTACCGTGCTCATAAGTTAACATAGAACTTAGGTTTTACATATGAGACCATACATGCATGTGCAAACAATTTTATGTTGTTTAGAAAGGAAACTGTCCATTTGGATATTTTTATGGTTTGTGGCACTTCCAAGTGGAAAGAGAATAGGGTAAATAAGACTCATCAAAGTCAGATTGTGATACAGGGGAAACTGATTTCCGTAAAGCAAATGCATTACTTTCCCCTTAAACTGATGTTGAAAAGATTTTTTATGTCATCTAAAGTTTCTAATTTAATGAGATGGCATGTAGAAAGAATTCATGAAAGTGATATGTCAACCCACCCAGAAGACTCTCATGCATGTAATTATTTTGATAAGAAATATTCCGACTTTTCTAAAGATGTTTGTAATGTACGATTGGGGTTGGCAGCAGATGGTTTCAATCCATTCAAGTCTGTGGTTGGTGAAACTCATAGCACATGGCCCATGGTGTCGGTTCTGTATAATCTTCCTCTGTGGATTTGTATAAAGCAACAATTTATATGAATTTCCACTCTTATTAATGGACCTAGAAGTCTGGGGGATAAAATTGATGTTTACCATCAGCCATTGATTGATGAGTTGAATAAATTTTGGGGTGATGGTGTGATAACTTATGACTGTGAAATGAATGAAATGTTCAAATTGCAGGCTGCTTTATTGTGGAAAATCAATGACTTCCCATCTTATGCAAATTTATCAGGATGGAGTACGAAAGGGGAATTTTCTTTCCCTTTTTGCAATAAAAGTAAAAAATTTGTATGGCTTAAACATTCCAAAAAGTGGGCATACATGGGTCACAGACATTTTCTACCCCCTTAGCACGGGTTCATAAAGGACAGAGTGGCATTTGATGGTTCTAGAGAGTTCATCCCAGAACCAAAGATCACGACAGGAGTCGAAATGTTATCATGGATTGAGGAAGAAAACATCAGCACAGTATATGAAATTCAGGATTTGGTGGCTCATCCATTATGTAATATTTGTGTTGCAGGTAGGCAGCGCAGTCACAATTGGAAAAAGAAAAGTATTTTTTATAGTCTTCCATATTAGAAAACTAACATGCTAAGGCAGAATTTGGATGTCATTCACATTGAAAAAAAATTGTGATAATATATTGTGGATGATTTTAGGTGTCAATGGAAAATCAAAGGACCGTGTTAATGCACATCATGATTTGGAAGAAATTGGTTTAATGAAATAGTTTCATTTACAGTTAGCTGAGGGAAACAAGGTATATATGCTTGCTGCATAGTATACAATGACTACAAAGGAGAAAGAGACATTTCTTTCCATTTTGAAGATGCTCAAGGTGCATGATGGTTACTCTTCTAATATTTCAAAGTGTGTGAATCTGACAAGCAGGACATTGCAAGGGTTGAAAATTCATGACAATCACATACTACTTCAACAGTTGATTCCAATCGCAATTTCTGATTGTTCATTCCCCAATGTTGTTTAGTCTTTGATTGAGATGAGTATTTTTTTTGGACAGTTTTGTTTAAGAAATCAAAGAATGAGTGATTTAAAAAAATTTCAAGACCGAATTGTACTTACACTTTGTCACTTTGAGAAACTATTTCCCCCCTCATTTTTTGATATTATGGTTCACTTGATAGTGCACCTAACTGATGAAGTAATGGCTATTGTTCCAGTGTAATTCATGGGGATGTATCCTATTGAGCGGTATTGGAGTACATTGAAACAATTTGAACGCAACAGAGCTCATCTGGAGGCATTAATAGCCGATGGTTATTTGATGGATAAGTGTACTACTTTTTGTGCAGAATATCTTATGGATGTTGAAACAAAATTAGATAAGTCGTCTCGGATTAATAATGGTCCATTTGGAGAAGGAACCATATTTTATATGGACAACATTGATTGGATACAAGTGCATCGATATATCTTGTTCAATACTCCATCAGTTGCACCATTAATGCAGTAAGTGTCTTATCACTTTTATTGTTTAACTTTTACATGTTTTGTTTTCATAAGTTGATCATTTAAATATCGCGTTATCATTTTCAGAAAACACATTAATGAGATAAAAGATGAGATGTATTGTGCGACTGAGTATCAAATTCAAAAATCTCATTATGCGTCATTTCATGATTGGTTCAAGGATTTTGTATGTATAAATTGATTTTCATTATGAGTGAATTATTATACTAATTTATTTATGAAAAAATAATTATGGAATTCTATGAATTATGTATGTTCATAAGCTGAGGGAGTTAGGGGACCCCATGATAACTAAATAATTTATCCAACTGGCTTAGGGTCCATCTATAACGGCTCGTCGTTATAAAGCTATAGATTCTAATGGTTTTCGATTTCACATTAAAGATGTTGACAACAAACAAGCAACACAAAACAGTGGTATCGGTTTTCCATTCATCGATTTTGTTTATTACTATGGTCAATTGATAGACATTATTGAAGTTGTATATGCACACAGGTTGAAGTACATATTGTTAAAGTGTAATTTGGTTGATCCTGTGCGTGGATGTAAAGTCGACCAATATCAGTTTCCATTGGTGAATTTTAACTATATGTTATACAGAAATGAATGAGTTGATAATGAACCTTTCATTTTGACATCACAATCAGAACAAGTATTCTTCATTACTTTGCCTTCGAATCCCAGTTGGCAAGTTGTTGTGAAAATTTCCCAGCAAAGAGTGTTTTTATTTGAACAAGATGAAACCGAGACTGTTTCCTTTGTTTCCCAACATCTTGATCAACATACCGTAGTTCAACGTGAAGAAGATATTTATTGGGTTAGAGTAGTCTTTGAAGTAGAAACGGTCGATTTTCATGTTTAATGAAAGGTATAATTGTTTTCCCACTATTCGGTATTGAATGTCCTAGGATATGATAAATTATCTAATCATTTTATAAATCCATGTAAGTTTTAATCTTCACTTTTGGAAGTTTATTCATTTATAAATATTTAGTGTGATTTCTCTTTTGGTTTCTTCATGTTATTGTCAGTGTATCTTCCCATTGAGGTATTCTTCATTTGGTTCATGTGCTGCTTGAATTTTTATTAATTCAATCTGAAATTTAGCTATGCATTGATTGGTTTTGTACATAATTTTATATCAGTTTTGTTAACTTTCTGATTTTTTAAAATCCATTTACAACTAATTATTCAATCCCTTTTTGTTTGATTAACAACTATACAAGTTTTATTTTCTTAAAAACAATCCAATTTATCTTTGGACACTTTGGATAGTCCCCTTAATAATGTTTTCTATGACTGGAGGCATGTCAGGGGAAGAGGCAGCAGATCCACATCATCCATCTGATCCATCTACGTCTCAGGGTTGAGGTATGTTTGAATGTAATTGTGTTTATTTTTTATATAATTGATAAACATATATATATTTATTTATAACATCTTTCAAATTATATATAAAATTGTATTCAATGGGATCGGACTCGACTGTTTCTTCCTCTCGCAAGAGAGGCCCTGGTCGTGGCATTTTATCATGGAATTCTAACACGATGTTTGATGTTTCCTTTAATGAGATATTTCATCCTATGGGACTGAATGACCCTGCATTTATTCTTCAGCTGGTTCATATCATATGTGACCCACATCAATTTACATAGACCACACAAGACTGGGCTTTTATCCCTCAGGACACATTAGATCATCTTTGGAGGGAGGTTCAAGTAAGAAGACCATTTTAATTTCTTCCCTATGTATAAACAATACTAACATATGTGGTTTTTTTATTAAATAGAATAATCTGAAAGTATTTCCCAATGTGTTTTGACCCATGTATATGAGAAAATTTCGTAAGATGTGGAAAGATTATAAAGTCAAAGTCAAGAGGGACCACTGGGTACTAAATGTGGGTGCCCCAGACATTCTAGAAAAATTCCCGAGAGGTGTTATCCCGGATCAGTGGTGCGACTTAGTTGCATATTAGTCTACTAAGGGTGTTGGGGTTTGTATATTTATTTTGGTATATATATTTTCAATAATGTGTGATTTGTTTGAAATTTGAATTAATTGAATGTAGGAGGTGTCAGCACGCCATTCTGAGAATTGAGCGTTGCAGGGACCACCTCACAGTCTCGGGACTCGTCGCATGTCTTAGATCCTACATGAGGTATTTATTATTCATTTTTTAATTTATTAATTAATATTTTTTTGTGTATATATTCTATTTGTATACATTTATGGGAGCAAGGTGCACCAAATGATAAAATACTGGTGTGGATGAGGACTCGTGATCGAAATGATCCAGAGGTTGCAGCATTGATAGTAATTGCTTGTAATCATTATCAATACTTACATAAATTTATATATTAACATATATATGTATATATATTTAAATATTGCACAGGATCAATTTGAAGTTGAGTTAGAACAACTTCCAGAGGAGCAGAGATATCTTCCCATGTGAAGGGATGAGATCTTCCATCGCATTATTGGTTGGGGAGGTCATGGATATAGTTTGACCTATGGAATAGGGATTCCTCATTCTGTAGTATCACGCGATGCGGTTGTCGGTCCTGTTGTTGCTCAGATGACACAGAATTTGTCATATTTCAAGGAATAGTTGTGCTCTTTCGAGGAGGTAAATGTGAAATTGATCACTGAGGTTAGAACACTGTGGGAATACATGCGTCCAGGTGTTGGTGCAATGGATCATATGACGCAGGTTTATACTAAATTTATTTATTTACTTTCTATTATTTTTGTTATGAAAATCTTCATAATTTTTATTTTTTGTAGGCCCCTGGCCTACCGGATGGAGTTAGCAGTCATGACCATGCATGAAGCATCATATTCACGAGGTGTGTTTCTTTTTTTATTAGTGGGGTTGTTATTTATGTTTCAAAAGGTAAATTTATATTTATTGGTGATGATCAAGAAAATTTTAATGTTTTTAGGAAGTCCACACTTTTGGTGAGTTTCAAGTTAATTGATGTGGTTGAATATGTATTTAGAGCCGGGATAAGAAAGGATACTCATGGACATTCTGTCCGGGTGTAACACCCCAAGCTTCCACGGTACGATTCCCTTTGAATAATGCAATATCTTGTGTTGTATGCAACTTCGAGATTATAACACATCGCGACCAATCAAACTAGTCGTTATGAATAGTAATACCCACTTTTTGAAATTTTATCAATTTTATATTTCAAAATGGACTTCATTTTCGGGTTCAGAATATCAAAATTATCTGAAGGTGAATTTTTGATATTTTTCTGAAAACATTCAGTTTTTTATGAATAGTAAAAAATACTAAATTTTAATTAAAAACAACTTTTTAAATCAAAAAAAAAAATTGGTGATAAATTATAATATTGAGTGGTTTTTAAGTATAATTAGATTATATTTTTACCATTTAATCCAATGTTGGTCATTGGACATAATTTCACATTTAAACTGGACATAATCAAGTGTCAATCTTTTGATAGTTATTATTTCTTAAAAACACGCTTTTTGTTTTGACAATGAGAATTAATTTTAAATTAATTTATACCACTTTTATGTTTTAATTTTAGAAAAATGGATTCCATATTTAGAATCAGTAGGTCCAAATTATTTAAATATGTAAATTTTATTTTTAGACATTTTGAATAATTACTTCGGTAAATATTTTATCTACCATGGTTAAAGGGTAAATCCGGTAAATAAGGGTAATAAAATAATATTATAATAATATTAAATTACCCTAACACATGTCCTAACCCTATTGGATGATACATGTCTGACCATGGGCATCCTTGGGTTGATTTTGGGACCTCATGGAGCCACTTGTAAGTGATAATGACACTTTATATTAATTAAGTTAAAGTAAATACAAAAATGACATAAACATATATCTTTTAGTAAAACAATTTTTACATAGAGTTATATATGTTATCTATTCGACTATAAATATTCATTATAAATATAAAAATATTTCCTACATAATGGTATTTTATTTATAATTTTTATACATTGAATAATTAAATTTATTTATGACATAATGATGGTACAGTATTTTCTTTATTAATGAAAGAATCAAATAAATGGTATTATAGATGTTAAAATAAATATAATTTGAAAGTTTTTATGCCATCCACGAATTTTATAGGTTAATGTGACATGTTAGGATTTATTAAATGATTTTTTTTAAGTAATAATGTTCTTAGGAATTTAACAAAAACAAAATAGTAAATAGTGTCAAATTTGACATAAAAGAGTTTTTAAAAGAAATATTATATTATTAATTTATATTCTATTCCTAAAAATATAAGTTTTATAAAAAGGTCTTAAATAATATTATATATGTCATTAATTAACCACTTTAGGTTCTCTTGGAATTTTATTGTAAGTTTATTAACCATATAATATAAAAATACAAAGAGACATGGTAAATGTCAAACTGTTTAACTAAGAGTTAAATATAAAAGATAAGGTTAATATAGTGACACAAACCTATCTAAAACCTATTGGTTGAGTGTTTTTAGACCCATCCCCACCTTATCCTTTAAATAATTCATTTTGGATCCATTAGAAACTGAACATTATTTTATTATAAATAATATTTCAATCTTTTTCTAAGGTGTCCCTCACCCCTCTTATAAAAGAGCACTTCCCCTTATCTCAAATTCACACCTTAAAAGCCATTTTTATTAGTCAAAACCTACCCAAATATCCTCTCAACTGTCCTCCCTTAATCATAGAGGCCTTACTTTAGTCATAAATCCAACCTAGGGATCCCTTTTGATCAAATCAAAAGAAATAACCCGAAGAAGAGGTAAATATTTCATCACCTCTTTCAAGTTCCTTTCTTCTTCCACTTCCTATTTATTTGTTGTTTCCATTATAAAATAATAACTACAGTATATTCTATATACTATGATGTTATTATAAATATGGTACAACCATATTCATTATTCTATCCATCCTTTGAATGACATTTCACCATACATGCGTATGTACGGCTTACCGTCTCCACGTCGCGATGTAATTGTTATTCAACACATTATTATTTGGATGGGTATAATAATGATGTGTAATTGATGTAAATAATAAATATAACATGATAATTATTCTTTATATATTATATACCATCCAATTATATATTATTTTAATATCAAAATAATGATATTGTCACTCGTACGTACGTACGGATTACCATCTCCACGAATGCGATGAGATTCATTCCCCATCATATCCATTCAAGAATAATTTTCATTTGATGATTAAAAATAATGTTTAAAGACTTAATATAATTCTTAATATGAATAAGATACATCATATCTACAACAAACATTACTTATGTAACAAAACATTTAAAGGAAAACGAACCAGTTAACACCCGAAATGATGATACTACTGAAATATCATTAACAAAGAAATATTAGAAGATCGTATATGATATAATATTAATGTATATGGTTCTTGTATAATTTAATAACAATGATTTCAACATTATACATGAGGTTAACCTACCCTCTAACAAGGAAAAGAACAAGTTAAGGGTTAATTCTACAACCTCTTCATTTTTCAAGGTTGTTTATATGTAATTATCTATTGGGACCTCTTTATTATCCACATCCGTGTTTTCCTAAAAATGTATTCCAAAACATTTTTACTATTTACTGGACAATGGGTTAAGGTAATTTATACCCTTGTTTGAATTTTTATAAGATTTTTTTAAAGGAATATTTCTGTCTTTTTCCAAATAAGGTACTTTACAACCATTTCGACAAAATTAAGGAAAGAATGTTTTTTTAAATTATATGGAGGGTGCGGCTATTTTACGCCATTATAACACCCTCGAAGATTCCCTTACAATCTTATAAGAATATTTTCAAAATAAATGTTTTATTTTATAATTATGTAACATTAAATGATTTCAAAAAAAGAATGATATATTTCTCTCAAACTGTTTTGATTTCATTTATGTCAACATCCATTAATGGATTTTAATCTTGTTTGAATTTGAATTATTATGATACAAATATTCCATTTTGTATTGATGGTTTTATGATATGTTTGACTATGGATGTGTTATTTTTCTACCATTCATGGTTTATGGATAAATTATTTACATTTCTTATGCTAGTTTTAATATGAATTTTTACGTTATTTTTAAAAATTTTCATATGAGGAATGCATTGGACTTAGTAAGTGATGGGTGGAGCCCGCTATAGCTCCTCGATGCATCGGTAGGTCTCATGAGACAAACTAGTGTCTTAGCATAAGGCCTTGACAAAATCTTATTTGTAGTCTCGGCACAAGGCCTTGACTATGTGGTTATGAAGTTTGGCATTATGCATTCAATCATTATGAAAGTGGCTATTGATATTGCATGTGATTATTCAACTAGTATAATATCCATGTGAATAAGTAAATGGAATTATTAAGTTTTATATTTGGAATATTATGCTGAAGTTCAAGTTTAAAAGGCTTTTGTTTTAGTCTTATACATTGCCTTAAATGTTTATGCTTATTTATGAAAGTTTCTGCTATATTGTTATCCTTAATGAGCATATGAGATCACCCCTTTCTAAGTTTTATTTTTCCCAGGATGCGAAGAAGTATATTATGACTGACTTACAGGGATAGTCTATGGGATCGCAGTGTTGTCTATGGAAACAATGTTGTTGTATTTTTTCATTTTATGATATATTGTAAACCTTATGAATGTATCTAGTACTTCCGAGGATACTAAACTAGTCGGTCTTTCAAGACTTGATATTTTGTTATCATTCCAATAATACGTAATAATGCACCAACTCTGGGCTTCTGGGGTCGGGGCGTTACACCGGGGGTGTTGGGAGCTGTCCGGGGGGTATAGAGTGGTCTGTTCCAGTGGGTGGGAGATTGGGAGTTGTCCGAGGGGTATGGAGTGGGCTGTTCGATGGGTGGGGGGTTGGGAGCTGCTCAGGTGGGTTGGGAGGGGGCTGTTCAGGGTGGGGGTTGTTCGGGGGGGTTGTCCGTGGGGGTTGGGAGTGGGCTGTCCGGGAGGCGGGAGGGGGTGTTTAGGGGGGGTTGAGAGTGGCGAGGGTGGGGGGCTGCGGATTGGTGTTGTCTGCTGAGAGGGGGCTATAGAGGGGGGCTGTCCGGTGGGAGTTTTTTTGGGCAATTATCCATTAGGCCATTAGGATAATTTTACATTAGGTCATTGGCCATTATGTCATTAGGCCTATTGGCCAATTAGTCATTATTTCATTATTTAATTAGGCCAATTGGATAATCGGTCCATTAGAAAAATTGTTCATTAGTTCATTAGGTCATTGGATGTTTTCCAATTAGGCTATTTATCAATTAGTACAATTGTCTAAGAGACAGTTAGATCGATTGGAAATTATATACTTTGGCCATTTTTACAGGAGTTCATTAGGACAATTGACCATTAATTCATTAGGGCAATTGTTCATTAGGGTGTTAGGCCATTAGGGAAATTGGCCAGTTGGACAATTGTCCAATTAGATTTTAGTACAAATGGCTATTAGGCCATTATTCCATTATTCCAATTGTACAACTAGAAAATAGGCCATTATTCCAATTGTACAACATATGTGGTGTGTGCGGTATGATCGAATATGTTGTTTTCAACAGTTTGGCGCGCTCTAAAAGGCTCCGTTGGGTGGTCAAAACCAGACGAATGACCTCGGAATGTCATGAAATCATACAACAACAACCATGGTGTGAATTGTAAAATGGTCGGGTAGACGGTACATCAATCAAAGGTGTCGTTTGACAGCGATGATCGGAAACGCATTTTCGAAGTCATAAAACCCCAAAACGACGTGTAACGGTCAAATTCAGAGAAAACATTCTCATAATTACTTAAAATCACACTAAAACAATATAAATATTATTCGTGACATGTAGTAGGAGACGACACATCAATCGGATGTGCGGTGTGCGCGATACAGTCGAATATGTTGTTTTTAATAGTTTGGCGCGCTCTAAAAGGGTGTGTTGGGTGGTCAAAACCAGCCAAATGAACTCATAATTCCATGAAATCATAAAAAAAACAACCATGGTGTGAATTGTGAAATTTTTGGGTAGACGGTACGTCAATCGAAGGTGTCATTTGACCGCGGTGACCGGAAATGCATTTCTGGAGTCATAAAACACCAAAACAACATGTAATGGTCAAATTCAGAGAAACCATCCTCAGAATGACTTGAAATCACACGAAAAAAATAGAAATATTATTCGTGACATGTAGGATGAGATGACACATCAATCGGACATGCGGTGTGCCTGATACAACTGAATATGTTGTTTTTAACAGTTTGGTGCGCTCTAAAAGGGTGTGATGGGTGGTCAAAACCAGTCGAATGACCTCAGAATGTCATGAAATCATACTACAACAATCATGATATGAATTTTGAAATGTTCGGGTAGATGGTATGTCAATTATAGGTGTCGTTTTAACCACGGTGACCTAAAATGCATTTTTTGAGTCATAAAACACCAAAACGAAGTGTAACGGTCAAATTTAGAGAAAATGTGCTCAGAATGATTTGAAATCACACAAAAACAATAGAAATATTATTCGTGACATGTATTAGGAGACGACACATCAATCGGACATGTGGTGTCCGCGGTACGATTGAATATGTTGTTTTTAACAGTTTGGCTCGCTCTAAAAGGGTGTGTTGGGTGGTCAAAACCAGTGAACGACCTCAGAATGTCATGAAATCATACGACAACAGCCATGGTGTGAATTGTGAAATTTTTGGGTAGATGGTACATCAATTGGAGGTTTCATTTGACCGTAGTGACCGGAAACGTATTTCTTGAGTCATAAAACACCAAAATGCTGTGTAACGGTCAAATTCAGAGAAAACATTCCCAGAATGACATGAAATCATGCGAAAATAATAGAAATATTATTCATGACATGTAGGAGGAGACATAATGTCAATCGGACATGCAGTGTGCGCAGTATGACCGAATATGTTGTTTTTAACAGTTTGGCGCACTCTAAAAGGGTGTGTTGGGTGGTAAAAACCAGCCTAATGAACTCATAATGCCATGAAATAATACGATAATAACCATGGTGTGAATTTTTAAATGTTCAGATAGACAGTACATCAATCGGAGGAGTCGTTTGACTGCGGTGACCGAAAACGCATTTTTGGAGTCATAAAACACCAAAACAAAGTGTAACAGTCAAATTTAGAGCCAACATCCTCAGAATGACTTGAAATCACACGAAAACAATAGAAATAGTATTCATGACATGTAGGAGTAGACGACATGTCAATCGGATGTGTGGTGTGCATGGTACGACTAAATATGTTTTTTTTACAGTTTGACACGCTCTAAAAGGGTGCGTTGGGTGGTCAAAACCAGCCAAATGACCTTGGAATGTCATGAAATCATACGACAACAACCATGGTGTGAATTTTGAAATGTTCGGGTAGATGGTACATCAATCAGAGGTGTCGTTTGACCGCGGTGACCAAAAACGCATTTCCAGAGTCATAAAACACCAAAACGACATGTAACGGTCAAATTCAAAGCAAACATTCTTAGAATGACTTGAAATAATACTAAAACAATATAAATATTATTCGTGACATGTAGTAGGAGATGGTACAACAATGAGATGTGCGGTGTGCGAGGTACGACCGAATATGTTGTTTTTAACAGTTTGGCACTCTCTAAAAGCGTGTGTTGGGTGGTCAAAACTAGCCAAACGAAATCAGAATACCATGAAATAATATGAAAAAAATTATGGTGTAAATTTTAAAATGTTCAGGAAGACGGTACGTTAATCAGAGGTGTCGTTTGACCGTGGTGACCGGAAACGCATTTCCAGAGTCATAAAACACCAAAACGACGTGTAACGGTCAAATTCAGAGCAAACATCCTCAGAATGACTTGAAATCACACGAAAACAATAAAAATGTTATTTGGGACATGTAGGAGGAGACGTTACATCAATCGGACATGCGGTGTGCGTGGTACAACCGAATATGTTGTTTTTAACAGTTTGGTGCGCTCTAAAAGGGTGCGTTGGGTGGTCAAAACCATCCAAACGGTCTCAGAATGTCATGAAATCATACGACAACAACTGTGGTATGAATTTTGAAATGTTTAGATAGACAGTACATCAATCTAAGGTTTCGTTTGGCCGCGGTGACCGAAAACGCATTTCTGGAGTCATAAAACACCAAAACGACGTGTAACGGTCAAATTCATAGAAAACTTCCTCATAATGACTTGAAATCATAGGAAAAAATAGAAATATTATTGGTGACATTTAAGAGTAGACGACACGTCATTCGGGCATGCGGTGTGCACGGTATGACTGAATATGTTGTTTTTAAAAGTTTAGCACGCTCCAAAAGGGTGCGTTAGGTGGTCAAAACCAGCCTAAAAATCTCAGAGTGCCATGAAATCATACGACAACAATCTTGGTGTGAATTTTGAAATGTTTGGGCATACGTTATGTCAATAGAAGGTTTCATTTGACCGTGGTGACTAGAAACGTATTTACGGAGTCATAAAACACCAAAAAAATGTTTAACGGTCAAATTCATAGCAAATGTCCTCATATTGACTTAAAATGACATGAAAACAATAGAAATATTATTTGTGAAATTTAGGATGAGACGTCACATCAATCAGACGTGCAGTGTGTGCGGTACAACCTAATATGTTGTTTTTAATAGTTTGGTGCGCTCTAAAAGGGTGTGTTGGGTTGTCAAAACCAATTGAACGACCTTGGAATGTCATAAAATCATATGACAACAATAGTAGTGTGAATTGTGAAATGTTCAAGTAGATGATACGTCAATCGAAGGTTTCTTTTGACCGTAGTGACTGGAAACGCATTTATGGAGTCATAAAACACCAAAACGACATGTAACGGTCAAATTTAGAGAAAACATCCTCAGAATGACTTGAAATCACACGAAAACAATATAAATATTATTTTTTACATGTATGAGGAGACAACACTTCAATCGGACATGCGGTGTGCACAGTACGACCGAATATGTTGTTTTTAATAGTTTTGTGCGCTCTAAAAGGGTGTGTTGGGTGGTCAAAACCATCAGAACGACATCAGAATTCCATGAAATCATACGACAACAACCATGGTGTGAATTTTGAAATGGTCGGGTAGAAATTACATCAATTTGAGGTGTCTTTTGACCACGGTGACCAGAAATGCATTTTTGGAGTCATAAAACACTAAAACGACATGTAACGGTAAAATTCACAAAAAATGCCCTTATAATGAATTGAAATCAAAAGAAAACAATAGAAATATTATTCATGAAATGTAGGAGGATACGGAACATCAATCAGACGTGCGGTGTGCACAGTATGACCAAATATGTTGTTTTTAATAGTTTCACGCGGTGTGCGCGGAGAGCATTCCTTTTTAGACAAAAAAACACTTCCACAAGCTGAACCAAAGACTCCAAAACAAGGAAAAATCCTAAAATTATATCATTTCTTAAATTGGGGGTTTCAAATTATTATATCACCCATGATTTGATTTCAAACTTAATTTTATTATATATATATATATATACTAACTGAATAAATATGTCTAATTTATGTTTGTTTTGTTTAGTTGTCATTTTTTTGTATCTTATTGTAGGTTTATTTAAGAAGAAGATTAAAATGTATTGGACCTGTTTGGATCATGGAATATAAAGCACGTCTGTCATTTATTGTTTATGAGGATCTTGATGTTTATGCTGTTTGGAATTGTTTTATTTTTTTTTATGATTTTTACCCTGTTTCTGCTGTTTGAGAACCATCAGTGAAATTTAAAAAAAAAATCTCTAGGATAGTGACCGCCATTGGAAGTCGATATAGGCCAGTAGGGTAGCAGGAAAGTGATCTCCATTGGAGGTCTCTTTAGCTCGACCGAGCAGCAGGTCAGCGACAGCCAATAGTGGTCATTATTGCTCGGCCGAGCAGGAGGTTAGTGACCGCCTGGCGGTCGTTGTAGGCCAAATTTCCAGCCCCCTTCAGCGACCACCATTGGCAGTCGTTGTAAGCCTACAGCATCGAGCCTAAAGCGACCGCCATTGGAAGCCGCTGAGCGGTCTCTAAAGACCATTAACGATCTCCAATGGCGATCGCTAATGCCCGGATTTTTAGTAGTGGACCATCTATTTTGGATTTCCTTTATAAGTGGAATGTACTACCTATGGTGTTATTATTCAAAGTTATAGGATGATATACCCATAAAATAATAGTGATGATGTGACACGATTCACTCTGTTATGTTACATGGTCTGGGACTAGGGTTGATCTTCTCACATGTGAATATTATTTTGGAAATATGATATATTTCCTCTATTGATGATGTGTTCAAGATGTGATGCCTACTTTTATATGTTTTATTATGAGCAGTATACTCAAAGTTTTTATTGTGTTATCAAGAAGTAGATCCAATTTATTACTGATTATGATATCACAAGGACAATATTCCCTCTACCATGGATATGTTATTGAGACACATTACTGATGTATTGGTCATTATGTTATGATGAGACGTTGTTCACATCGACAATGACTTGGGATGCGATTCCTAGATGTTTATTATGTGATATGTTTATATAAACCCTAGAAATGGATGAAGACAGTATGGTCACACCTGAGTGTTTGTGTTGCTTTTATGACTATGATTTATTTACTATTATTGTATTTGCATATTTACGTTATCTATAATTATATCACATTGTACATTAACTTTATTATAGTGGATATATTAGGGACATCATTGTTGGTGTCTTGTTGAGTTATACTCACACCCATCTTGGGTTCCTTGGTACACATGTATACATTATGGTTTGTGATCGAGGAAGGGGAAAGAGCAATACTACTAGATATTGTGTTATATAGCATGGTATTAGCTTGGATATGGGATTGTTCATGGACTTAGATTTTCTTCTTCATATTCTATATTTTTTTACTTAATTACTTTGTGGAATATAGTCTACCCATGTTAGATCCTACTCTTTTATATATAACTATCTAAAATTAGTGTTGCTTATTTTTTTTATTTCACATGATCATTTATTTATTTATTACATGTAATTATGATTTCTACTCATTTCAATGATTTATTTTTCAATGGATTTTTATAATATTATATTTGGTTGTGATTTATAACTAATTTTACCAATTAGGGTATAATTTCTTCACTTATTATATCCAACCTCACTATTATTTGATAGCCTCTAGTTTATAGGGAGACGCGCTTTAGGTATGTAGCACCTGATTTAGTAACATTGGAGAAGAACTAGGTTAGGGATGCTATAAAGTAGAAAGGGTTTATAGATTTGAGGGAAGAATGAGAAATTTTATTTATTATAAGGTTAATATCATCTTGATTATTTATTTTTCTTATGATTTAAATTAGGCCCTTATTATAGAGGGGAACCTAGCATAGAAAATATCTTCTAGATTCTCATAGAAATGGTGATAGATAAGAAATTCAGGGTCATAGATGTTCTTTTTCTTAGTGATTGAAGTCTCCACTAGTTTTCTATTAGTATACCAAGATGATGTATACTAGAATATAGTTCTATTAACCTATAATGGAGTTCCACTTGTTTTAGAAGATAGGATATACATAATATTTATTTAAGAGTTCTTCTTATCCTTTTAGAGTTCATGGTGATGGCCAAGATCAAAGACCAATATAGGGATTAATTATGGTACCATAGGGTTATAACTAGAGTTCATCCAGTCAGTCTGGGTACTAAGGTGGTTACGATTCTCAAAGTCAGTAGGGGATACTCAAGATTTTCAGGGATCTTGAATCCAAGGTAGAGGATTAGGGTAAGGCTAGCTTCATTCTATAAAGTTAAAAAATATTTATTATGATGTGGGGTCCTCGATTATTCAAGTAAAGATATTATTGGAATCTAACATAACATCTGATTTATTTGATATGGTTGTATCACATTTAGTTATATCTACTTAGTGTTTTAGTGATCTTTGGTTGAACATCAAGTAACTACGAGGAGTAATGTTTATCTATTTGAACTTATGGGTGAGATATAATGATATTAATAGATTTTATAAGTTATTTGTCATATTCAGTAGATACTAGAATCTCTATGGTTTATTCATGTAAGATATGCACATATCTCATGTGATCCTACACATGAATTAGTTGACTAAGTATTGAGCACACATCAATTGTTTTCAATGGTATGTATCTTTTACATTACTTGAGGATGATAGTTATACCGATGTAGGTGGGGGTTATTTTTAGGCTGGCCATTCAAGACCTAATCATCAGAAGCTATGGATGCATTAAACATAGCTTTTCACTGGTGTTTTAGAGGATGAAGAGATGCATCATATAGTATTTTCTCATATTGTTGACCCATAACAAAAGGTTTCTATTGGGGAATACTCAGGGCCTCCACCTATGAGAGTGGTAATGTTTATAATTCTTATTCTTCTAATTATAAAATTAATATCCATTTCTCTATATAGAATAGCTCCATCAAAGCTTTAAGAGTTGAAGTCTCATTTATAATATCTTAGGGTGAAGGGTTTTATTTTCCTGAGCACATTCCCATGGGGTTCTCATATTTTTTTCACTAATAGGGAAGATGAATCATTATGATTGTGTATGTATTGTAAGAGGTATAACTAGATTACGGTCAAGAATTAGTATAATTTTCCATGTATTTAAGACTTGTTTAACTAGTTGAGGATATCAAGGTTGTTCTCCAAGAATAAATTGAGATCATTTTATCATCATATCAATGTATGGAATTTTGATATTATTCATCCTTCTTCCAGTAATTGATATGGAATATAATAGTTTCTCATTGATACTATTAAGATTAATGAATGAACTGACATTATGTATGGCCCTGATGAATTTTGTCTTCTATCAATTTTTTATTATATTATAGTGGTCTTAATCAAGGATATTTTAGTGTATTTCTTATTGAGGTATGACTATTCTAATTATCCTATGATCATTTTGGGTATAGTTAAATATCATCATATTTATGATATGATTTATAAGTGTCAATTTCAAATTAATAAGGTCTAATTCTTAGGGAACATCATATTATAGGTAGACACATAATTGGACACTAGGATAGTTGAACCTATAGTTTCATGGGAGTTAACTAAAAATGTTTTTGAGATATGAATATTCCTTGGATTGGAGGGATATTATAGAAAACTCATTAATGACTTCTCCTTAATAAAAGTACTGATGAAATCCTTGAACATTAAGTGGGTTATGTTAAATTTTTTCTGATACATTTAGGATATTGTTTCTAGAGTTTGAAGATTAGGTTGACATATAATAAGGTTTTGATATTGCCTGAGATAGTTAAGAAGTACACCCTATATTTTAATGTGGAAGGGTTTGGTAGAGATGTTATTCTAATACAAGATGGCCATTTTGTTTCCTATATTCTGAGAGAGGTTAATTCATATTATTGTAATTATTAGTACACGATTTTGAATTTGTGATGATATTGAGAACTTTGATAAGATGATGACACAATCTTCTAGGAAAAATATTATTCTTATATATAGACCATAAGTTACTTATGTATAAGTTTTAATAGTTTAATCTAATACTTTATCAGAGGAAGTGGTTCAAGTAACATCAATTTTTTTATTTTGATATGGAGTATACCCTTCGAAAAGGAAACATTATTGCTCATATTTTATGTAGGATGTTTTTTGTGTTTTTAGTATATGTGCATAATAGTGATTGGAAGATGATGAGACTCTTATCTAAGATATTCCTTGATGTTTATGAATATTAGGGTAGATAGACCTTAATATCTCAGAGTATTGTGTCCTCACTCCTTGAGAGAGTTAAGGATAGTAAATTATCTGACATGGATTTTTTGGTGATGAGGGACAATATATATGGTGGGGATCTACCACCTGATAATTCTATTATTTCTTATTAGGTTCTTTATATTTTGGGCCATATCATATTCCCTATAAGTATGCATGATTATATGATGTGGAGTTCACACACACTAAGATTGGGTTTTCACCTGGGGATTTTCTAAATGTGCATTATATTGAAAAATATTACATGTGGATCGGGATAATGAAAAATATAGTAGGTTTTTTTCATGGTTCCTCACCGATCAGTAGGTGAAGGTCAAGAAATAGATACCTATATGTGTTGTATAGTCACTAACCATTCTCATGTGGGTGTGGGATAATATGACCACAGATTTCTTGAGTGGTTTACTAAGGAAACCCCATGTAAATGATATATATCTTTAATTATAGACCGACTGACCAAGGATACACAATTCTAACTGATCAATGAGCCCCCACTATATTGAAAAGTTGGTAATGTTGAATATCCATTAGATTATTCATCTTCATAGCATTCCTCAAAGTATTATTTCAGATCAAGATTCCCATTTACATAATTCTCCTGGGAGAGTTTGTAGAAAGTTTTGGATACACACATATGGTTGAGAAATTCTAAGTATCCTCAATTTAATGGGAAATCAGAGCATACTATCCAAATTATATATGAAATATTGGGAGCATACATCTATTATTTTGTAATATTGTGGGGGAGTTATATTATTCTCTTAAATTTGTCATATAATAACAGTTTTCATGTATCAATCTATATGGTTCCCTTCAATACAATGAATAACTGGCTATGTTGATCTCCTCTGTGTTGGTTAGAAGAATGTGAGTATACTTTTTTTATAATGGGTATCATTTAGGAGGCATCAGAGCATATCTAGTTGATTTTAAATAGGTTAGAGACTTAATATAGTAGGGAGAAATCATATTCTGACCAGTAATTCCATCCTATAGAGTTCATGGTTGGTGATTGGATTTTTTTCATGTGTCTCTATGTTTGGAACATCATAATACTCAAATGTAGGATAAGATAGGTCCTAGATACGTGGGATCATTTGAGTTTGTTGAAAGTATCGTTACCATAGTGTATCAATTAGTCTTTCCTAATAGTTATAGTTTTATAAATATTACGTCCTATATATCACAACTCCAGAGATACCAACCCAATCCTTCTCAAGTGATCAACATCAAAGATGTTGAGCTATAATTTCTTGATTGTAAACTATGTAGTAAATCTACACAGCCTCCCTACATGTTACTATTGACAAAAACATAATTAACTAGGAGTTCCCAAGGTCATATGCATAGGGATGGTTGATTCAATTCATTATTAATCTCTATTTGTTTTAGTAATAATAAAGAGGTTTGGGTGTTTCTTGGAGATTAGAAACAAGTATTGTAAAAAGTACAGAAGTAAGAAATATGAGTTTTTGATATAAAGATCATAGGAGCATTGAGATATATTATTTATAAAGAAATTATAAAAAATGGGTGTTGGGATTTGTTTTATTGAATTATGTTACTTATTCCTAAATTCATCAATTCATTTTATTACACCCAATCTTCATTTATATGTGGTCTATCAAGTCACTCTTCGGATTCTTGGTGTAATCATGGGTCCTTATAGGGTTTCTTGCGCTAACTATACTAAAATTATTAATATATTTAAGTCTATTATTTTTATGATTTTATAAACTTAAAAACTTTTCTAATTCAAATAACTAATACCTAATGCATGTGTATGGGATTGTATTTCCACTTTCTCTCATTCAATCTCTCCCCTATGTTCATCTACTAGTTGATAAATCTAGAAAATCATTATAAAAAATGAAAAAGATAGTTAGAATTAGGTTTATTCAAGAATTAGAATTAAAAAACAACTACACCACACACATCCCCACTATGTTCTTAGAAACACATAACCATGCTAAATTAATTGAAACAAAAAAAAAATATTCACTAATGAATGATAATGTAGTTTTCTACGATGACCTTGATCTCCTAGCTCCAGAGTCTCGTTACCTCCTCCCTTCCACACTCGTGATTTTTTATTCCCATTTCACTATATGAGTTCATCACTAAGTAGTTCATTTTGACTTATGTGACTATTCACTATAGATTTTTAGTGATGATATATATCCCATGGATAAAAACTCACATTTTTTGTTGAAGTTCCAATCCCCTTTCCCACATGGTCCTTATTCACTCTCCTTTGGATAACCTACTATGTGTCTAGGTTGTTAATGAGTTTCTCAAATTTTTAATTAATAATTATTTAGGAATATTTTTTGTCCCCATGATCTCTATGTGTTCTCCTTGTGGAATATTCATATATCGACTCACCCTAATTAATGATCTCATTTAATTGCTTCTAAATTAATCATTCTAAGTAGTTTTCTAATTATTTGCATCCATAAGAGAAATTGTAGTGAAATTTTAACACTTTATTATAGTAATTTTTTAATTCAATCACTAAGAGTATATTGGGATCAAAGAAACAAGTGTTTGAACTTAGATGTACATTGGATAAATAATTTATTCTTGAGTTGGTAATTTATAGGATCTATGGGAGTGTTGGATTTACATGTGATATAACCTCACATTATATTTTAGAATTTATGTATTCCTAATATGTAATGTGTGTCACATTTTTACTCATACAACGTTGGGGTATAATTCTATATTTCATTAGATTTTCAATGTAATATCAACCAATCCAAATTTATAATTCATGAAAATATAGCATTATAACATTGATTACATTATGAATTAGGTCATATCAATAATATTAAATTAATTCTTTATTGGAACTCAAACCTACACTAAATTGTATTGTGTAGTATATAAGTATTAATGATAGAATCTAAAGTGAATTCTTCTTAATTCATTAGATATAGTGTAGTACTAGTAAGATGACATGATGTCCATTGATGATTGGATGTATCCATGTAGTGTTGTTCATGGAATTAAACTAGAGAAACAAAATACACCCAATACACTACTAAAAAATAGGACTTTAAAAGCACTAGAAATGGCCTTTATTAGGACCAAGAAAACACTAACTGCGTGAGTGAGGTTAAAAGCTCTGGTCTTTTATCAGTGCTTATAGAAGTACTGATAAAGGGATCCTTTATCAAATCTTATAGAAGTAATGATAAAGGACCTTTTATCAGTTCTTATATAAATTCTAATAAAGTATACATTTATTATCACTTTTAACAGTGCTGATAAGTGTGTCCTTTATTAGTGCTGATAAAGGGTCATATTGCAGTGTGTTGTAACAGCACACTGCATCACCACTGTAATGTGCTATAACAGCACACTGCAGCACCAAAAACACAATATATATCTATAAAAACATTTACCAATACAATATTTAAATGAAATGATATCTACAACACAAAAACAAGAAAAAAATAATATATTATAGGAATTTCAAACATTGGTTTATACAATTACATAAATAAAAATTATTACATACATTCTAAAACATAAATGTACATTTATATTTTAATCCTGAACTGACTCATGAAATTACCAAAAATCCACCTATTCTCAAGTAAAATAATTCACCTGTATTATGTTAGTAATAATATAAATAAATAAATTAACAGAAAGTGTTAATTTTACTAAAATTGATGCCAATTTTAAATAAAATGAAACACTTGGAGTCATACTAGTCACACCGTGCATCGGATTGAGGTGATGATGATTCAAACACATATCAAATGACTTGTGAATAATTTTCCTAAAGCATCAAAATAATATGAACATTTTTGCTTAGTTTTGAGTACGTTAGTTGTCTTTTTTACTAAAATGTCATTTTAAACTGGAAACATGCACTTTTGACTCATTTCCATTACATCATGTATCAGTTTGATGTGAAATGGAATCCTATACTTCAAAAATGACTTATGAATCATTTTAATAAATTATCATAAAAATCAGAGCATGTTTGATCGGTTTTCAGTAAGTGACACTTTTTGAACTAAATATCAATTTTAAAATCATAACGGATACTTTGAGTCATACTAGGCACATCATGTATCAGATTAAGGTTCTTCTGATTCATACATGTCAAAAATGACTTATAGATTTTTTTATTAAAGTATCAAAATAAATTGAATGTGCTTTCTCTATTTTGAGTAGGATAGTTGTCCATTTTACTAAAATTGATGACAATTTTAAATAAAAAGGACGTACTTTGAGTCATACCAGTCACACCGTGTGTTAGGTTGAGGTGCGGCTAATTCCTACACATCCCAAATGACTTATGGATTGTTTTACTAAAGTATAAAAACAATATGAATTTGTTTTCTCAATTTTGGGTAAATCATTTGTCTTTTTTACTAAAATGTAATTTTAAATTGGAAACACACACTTTTAACTCTTTATGATCACATTGTGTATCATTTTAATGTGAAATAGATTCCTACACATCACAAATGTATTATTAATTGTTTTCCTAAATTATAAAAAAAATATGAGTGTGCTTGATTGGTTTTCGGTGAGTGACACTTTTTGAAATATTGATTGTAAACTGATAACAGACACTTTGAGTCATACCGGACACATCGTGTATTGGATTAAGGTGTAGATGATTCCTAAGAATCAAAATTTACTTATGGATCATTTTCAAAAAGTATCAAAAAAAATATGAATGTGTTTGATTGGTTTTGAGTAGGATAGTTTTCCATTTTACTAAAATTTATGACAATTTTAAATAACAAGACACACTTTGAGTCATACCAGTCACACCATACATTGGATTGAGGTGTGGTAGATTCCTACACATCCCAAATTAAATATAGAATGTTTTCCTAAAGTATAAAAATAATATGAATGTGTTTCCTCAGATTTGAGTACGCCACATGTCTTTTTTACTAAAATGTCATTTTAAAATTGAAACATGCACTTTGACTTGTACTGATCACATTGTGTATTACATTGAGGTGAGATTGATTCTTACACAAGAAAATGACTTAGGGATTATTTTACTCAAGTATTTAAACAATTTGAATGTGTTTTATTGGTTTTTGAGTAGTTCATATGGCCTTTTTACTAAAATTGATATCAATTTTAAATAAAAACACAAACATTGAGTCATACAAGTCACATTGTGTACTGGATTGAGATTTGGATGATTCATGCATGTATCAAATAACTTATGGATCATTTTCCTAAAGTATCAAAAGAATATGAATGTGTTTGTTCAGTTTTGAGTAGGTTATTTTGTTTTCTTACAAAAATTGATATCAATTTTAAATAAAGACACACTTAGAGTCTTACTGGTTACACTATGCATCGGATTGATGTGTGGCTGATTCCTACACATTCTAAATCACTTATGTATTTTTTTCACAAAGTATCAAAACAATTTGAATATTTTTCTCAGTTTTGATTACATCAATTGTATTTTTTAATAAAATGACATTTTAAACTTGAAACACGCACTTTGACTCATACAGAACACATCGTGTATCGGTTTGACATGATACTGATTACTACATGTCAAAAATGATTTATGAATTGATGAACTAAATTATCAACAAAACAAGAGAATGTTTTCTTTTTTTTAGTGAGTGAAACTTTTTAAATTCATGTTTTGATTTTAAACTAATAACGGACACATTGAGTCATATCAGGCACATTGTATATCAGATTGGGGTGCGGCTGTTTCTTACACATCACAAATGACTTATGAATAATTGTATTAATGCATCAATATAATATGAATGTGTTTTCTCAATTTTTATTATGTTAGTATTCTTTTTTACTAAAATTAATGTCAATTTTAAATATAAAGAAGTACTTGGAGTCATACTGATCAAATAGTATGTCAGATTGAGGTGCGACTGATTACTACATGTCAAAAATTCTCAAAAAATCTTAATTATAAATGTTAGCATGATGTCCATTAAATTTTATTTTCTAACTTCCAAAACTGCATGAGCAACTTCAAATAAACCACATAAATTCAAAAAAAAAAGAATCCACTTGTATAAGAAAACAATTATTACGAGTAATACTAAAAACAAATAAGTTAAACATTAATATGAAATAAAACATTGATTTTATGGACAATGATTTTGATGTGAAAATATTAATATTTCCTATGTGATTGAGTAGTGAAAAGAACATGAAGGAAAGTGATAAATTTCTACACTATAGGGGTGAAAGGTTTTGAGGGAGAAGAAGTTTGTGGAAGTTTTGGTGTAAAAAGACATGAAAGCTGGAAATATCACCCCAACTTGAACAAAAGAATCTACCTGTATAAAAAAATTCTTATGTGAGTAATAATAATAAAAATACGAAATAATATATTAGTTCTATGGAAAATGATTTTACTATTCAAACATCAATATTACCTCTATAATTGAGCAAAGGCAGAGTCGTTGTTCTTCCTGCAAAGGTAGTGGAGATAACTTGAATGAAATTGATAAATATAACACTATAGGGGTGAAAAGCTTTTCAGTGAGAATAATTTTATAGAATTTTTTGTGAAGAAAGGCATGAAAGATGGAAAGACTACCCCAACTTGAACATAAAATCCACTTGTATAAGAAAATAATTATTATGTGAGTAATAATAAAAATAAATAAATTAAACATAAATATTAAACAATACATTAATTATATGGAAAATGATTTTACTATGAAAACATAAATATTACCTCTATAATTGAGCATAGGCATTGTTGTTTCTATTCCTTCAAAGGCAGTGGTGATAACTTGAAAGAATGTGATAAATGAAACATTTAAATGGTGAAAGGTTTTGAGGGAGAATAATTCTATGGAAGTTTTAGTGTTTAAAGGCATAAAATATAGATAGACCACACTAACTCGAAAAAACAAATCCACCTATATAAGAAAATAGTTTTTATGTGAGAAATACTAAAAAGAATAAAGTAAACATAGATATGAAACAATACATTAATTCAATGGACAATGATTTTAATGTAAAAACATCAATATTACCTCTGTGATTGAGCAAAGACAAAATTATTTCTCTTCTTGCAAATTGAATGGATATAACTTGAAAGAAAGTGATAAATGAAACACTGTAGGGGTGAAAAGGTTTTGAGGGAGAAGAATTGTGTGGAAGTTTTGGTGTAGAAAGGCATAAAATATGGACAAACCACCCCAACTCAAATAAAAGAATCCAATTGTATAAGAAAACAATTATTATGTGAGTAATAATAAAAAAATAAATTAAACATAAATATATAAAAAATACATTAATTCTATGTAAAATTGTTTTACTATGAAAACATCAATATTACCTCTGTGATTGAGCATAGACAACATCATTTCTCTTCTTCCAAAGGAATGAAACATGGATAAAAATCTTCTAAAATAAATGAACTATGCAAGGAATAATTAAAAATAAATAAATGTTTCATTATATAATTTTGTAATAAAATAGAGAAAGTATATCATAAAATTACCTTTACATCTTTGTGGGCTTCAATGTATGGATCAACATCTTCACTGTTATGTAATATGTAAAGGTGTGCTTGTTCTTTCTTTGTAAAAGTAATTATAACAACATCTATTACATAAATCCCTTTTCCCAGAAGGTGTTTTCTATGATGAGACTTTTGGAGACCAATGTTTTCAACATCTGATAGGTAATTAGTACATAATTCAATAGCTTCTTCAACAATATTTTTATCTACAATACAACCTTATGACCGACTTTAATTCTTGACTTACCCTTTCAAAATCTTTATATACCTTTTAGTAGGGTACATCCATTTGTAATGGAAAGGACCACATAGTTGAACCTCTCTAACCAAGTGAATTATCTGGTGGACCATTATATCAAAGAATGATGGTAGAAAGAACATCTCTAATTCACATAATATGATTACAATATCCTTATTCTTGATGGGAAACTTCACCGGGTCTACAACTTTATTGCATATGGATTTGAAAAAGAAGTAGAGTATGGTTAATGTATGTCATACATTTTAAGTTTGAATGCAATGGAAAGAAACATACATTAAATAGCGCATAAAAACATGAAAATTGTGTGATCTTATTCCTTGTAACTTAAAATTAGTCATTGACACAAAATTATTGATATTTTATGAATACCCTTGTAGGAAATTTACACTAGAAAGGAAAAGGAAAATTTTCATTTTTTTCTATCTGGATAGAGTATAATCTATTAGAGGAAGAAATGTATACCTATTACCCTTCAATGGTGCCAACTCTTCCATTATCCCCATTTAATTCAAGTCCAACCTAGCCTTTATTCCATCTTTATTTTTTTAGGAACATTTAGTAATATTCCAATAACACTGTAAAATACATTTTTTTCTACATACATGGAATCAAGAAAATGTATGACATACAAACATTTCCAATATGGTAATTCAATGAAAATTGATCTCTTATTCCAACCTGATTTTGTAAGGCTTTTTGAAGATGGTTTACTGAAAATAGTGTCAATATTTTTTACTTTATTTTACAATTGATCACCCATTATTAGAGATGGTGTTGTACCTTGTTTGATATTACCATTGAATAAGGTCATCCAGGATCGATATTTATGTCGTCGAGGTAAAAATTTCCAATGTCCTTAAAATAAAATCTTTTAGGAATGTTTCAACCGAACAGAGTATGTCAATTTTTCAAAAATGGGACACCCTAGAATTATGTTAATTATATAGCCTGATAAATTTTCATAAGGGGGAAGTCATTTATCATTCCGTACAACATGGAACTCAATGTGAATTCTTCACTTATATGATCATCATACATTATAACACATATATCCCACATCAATATCAGATCTTTGATCAATAGAGCCAAATAGACATCAATATCATTACCGGGTTGCTTTGGTCCAAATATAAGTAGATACAACATATTGTATTTGTGCTTCATGCATAACTATGGAAGAAATTTATAATTTTCCATCATGACAAACTATGTACTATGATTACTACTCAATACACCAAAAGGATTTATCCCATCTATAAATGACGCAAGACACAAGTTTGTCAGCTCATTTCCAAATACAGAAAACTCGTAATCAATTTTCTTCCACTAAGTAAAATATTTTGGATGATGTAGGTTCCCATATTTAATTCTTATATCTGTATGAAAAGTTAATTGTCTTGCGGTTTTCTAACATATATATAGTCTTCTAAACCATGGAATGATAGGAAAGTACCATACAAATTTCTAAGAACTTGATTTGTTTTTCTTGTATCGATATTATCCACACTTAGGGAATTTTATGAGTGATTCATGGTACTTGAAAAACAATATGAAAACATTTAGAAAAGCATATATTTTTTTAGAGATCATTCCCATTTAACGTAACATTCGTTTAGCATCATATGTTTAGCATGGTAGTTCATTTTCTTCTAGTAGCATATCATTTAAGAGACCAAGTAGTTCTTTAAAGATGGTGTCACTCCATCTACTTTCAGTTTTAAATTATATAACTTCAATATAACTAACAATGTTTTTGTATTTATTATAACCAGTATACAATGGTTTCTTGGAACAATTATTTAACTCCTCAAACAACTTTGGACAATCATGAAGGTCATATTCAATTCCCATTTTCATTTCTTCCATGTTATCTCCAACATAATTTACAAAGGTATTCATATGAAATTATTTATAAATTATAGTATCATCCCAATCGATGTACACATTCAGTTTTTTCCCATGTTTAGTCCAACATTTATGGATTTGATCTATTTTGTGACAAATTGAATGTTCTTCCAACTCTTCCTGACTAATTTGTATTTAATAACAACAACGTAAACACAGACATAGGATTTTAGAAGGTTTGATTTCATGATCTCTTTCAAACATGATGAACTCTTTAACTCCGTCTTCATACTCATTTGTAAAACGATTAGCATATATCCATTTTCAATTCATATCCATTATATTGGGTTCATAAAAGATTAATTTTGCACAATATATAAATAAATACACTTAAGATATTCATTATCAAAGGTGAAAGTTATAGTGAATTATAATGAGGGAAACTCAACATTCGATTGCTTGAAATAATTTCAGTAGGTTGAAGAAAATGGATAATTGGATTTAAGAAAATAATTACTCCACTATGGAAGGTGTTATCCTATGAATTCATTCAAAGGTGAAATTTATAGACAAATCGTCCTCATTTTATTTTCCATGATTCATAACCACCCTTAATATTTATATGTAATGCACAAAAATTATCTATTATTTCTTCACATTGGATCCACATGAGATGTATATTTTTATTTATCACACATTAATAAATGGTTATTTGATAAAATGATACTCCTTCTCAATTATATAGGAACCCCTCCACCACCCTTTCAGAATAACAACTAAAATTATGATCCCTTCATATAAGCTACAAATAATCTTAATAATTTTCATCCAGTACACTTTTTAGAGGTCTTAGTCTCAATAGCATTTCCTAAATTATTCAATATGAAGAAATATTTCAATATGTGATATGATTTCATTTATGTCATTAATAATTTCTTATATTTATTTTTTTAGATTCTTAAACTACCTGTTCCTAATACTAATTTACCACTTTGATAAAATAAAAATAAAATAATTATACTTTTGTAATTAATATATTAAAATAAAAGTAACTTCATATTAATTCTCATCTGTTGATTATTAAATGTTATTTTTTTGGGTCAATTTAACCACAAACATGAAAGATGATATAAAATGATATCATGGATTATTATGAAAACATGATTATTTTTTTATTTGATATTTATAATGAAAGGATTTTTGTTTATGGTTATATAAAGGAAACACGACAATCTAAACCATTCTTAATAAACCACCTTAAGTTTTTCAGAAATTACTAAAACAAGCATGTCATAGATTCTGTGTTGGGGAACCATACCCAAAACATCCATGGAATGAAATGGGAATATATTAACTCATAATGGAACTATAATTATAATACCTTTAGTATTAAGAATAATATGAAATATTTAATAGGGATTAATGAATAAGATTTCTATATATAAATAGTTAAGTAATAATTAGAACTATTATCAACCAATGATCAATATAAATTATAAACTATGAATTAATCTTGCGGAGTAAGATGCGGTAAAGATGTAGACAACGAAATAGTATACAAGGATCGGACCAAAAATAACTCAGGACATCATCAAACAAGAAATCAAAAATGAAAAGAAAAATATATAAAGAGAATCGCAAGGTCTACCTCACTAGGTTGAAGAAAATACACTTTAGTAACCCTAACTGTAACTAACACTCGATCTCTGACAATGTTCGAGTAATTGGAGGCAATTGAGTGGTGTGATTCGAGCTTCAATTAACTGAGGAGGAGTGCTGGTAGTTGGTGGCTTTTGTGGAAAGATTATGATATCATTATGGGTTTTCAAATGGTTAGAGTTTTTTAAATAGATCACGACACTTTTATCTACTCTTATAAATAAGTACTAATAAAGATTTATTTTATCAACGCTTCAGTGATAAGCGCTGATAAAAGAAATGTTTACCAGCCCTTTTATAGCACTGATAAAGGTAAGTCTTTATCAGTACTAAAAAGGTGTTGATAAAATCCATATTTATCCTCACTAAAGTTTTAACACTAATAAAGATTCATTTTATCAGTATTTTGTTCACGCTGATAAAGCTTAATCTTTTTCAGTGTGAAGAAAGCACTGATAAAGACCTACCTTTATTTGCACTTATTATTTAAGCATTGATAAAGAATTTATAATTATAATTATAAATAAAAAAATTAATTATATATATACTTAATAAATATATAAAAATATAAATATAGTAAATATATTCCTTTTTAAATATATTTATTATAATTTTATAATTATTTATTTATAATTATATAAATATTTCTAAAAAATAATATTTATATCTAATTTTAAGTGCATGCATATGCATATATGTTAAAAGTGAGTGAAATTAAATAAAATAAAAATATTTACACATTAATAATATTGAAAAAATTGATAAGTTTTGTGTTTGTGCATTGTATATAAAAATGTATATAAAAATTCATTAGTTACATATATATGAAATAAATATAAAACACATTTGATCTATATTAAATTGAAAAAACAAACAGCACATTCAATTATATATCCATTACACTATGAAATTAGTTAGTATTTTTAATTCATATTAATTTTTAATTTTAAACCATTATTCACTAAATATATGATTTTTTAATGTAAAGCGCATAAATATATTATAATATATAAATCATATTTGTATACATTAATATATATCTATATATTTAATATATAAAATTTATTAACATTAATTGTCATAATTATCTAATTAATAAAATGTTTAATATTTAATAATGTATAATCAATTTATTAATTTCTATCAATAATTATTTAATTAATAAAATTTGTAATGTTTTTTTAATAAACTCGTTTTTTTATTTATTTCATTATTAAATTTTATTTATTAGGACCTTTATCAGCGCTAAAAAAACTCTTCTAAAATCTATCTTTATCAGTGCTAAAAATAAAGGACTCATAAAGATTCAATTTATCAGCGCTAAAAAAACACTGATAAAAGGTTAAATTTATCAACGCTTTCTTTAGAATTGATAAAGATGTCAATTATAATAACTTTCTGTATCGATGATAAATACTGGTATTATTCAAATCTGGTTTTTTAGTAATGATATATGATACTATATTCTAATTTGAAATGGTGTATTATTAAGAAACCACTTAACCACATTAAGTTGACTCAAGTTATGTTCATAGTTATTCATATTTATACATTGGCATATTGAAAACATCACAAGATAGGATCTGAGATGACATTGGTAATGTGATGTATCCTAAGGTTTCCACTACATATTATATTATCCTCTAATCATATCCTTAACTCCAAATTGTCAATGTTCCATAGTGTGATTCATCTTTCAATTAATCTTCCACAACATCCCTTCATTTCAAATTTAGCATACACAACTTCTTCTCATGAATCAAAACACTTCAAAAAATCAATGACTCGCTTAAAAATTATTAAAGTTGAAAATTTACCTTAAATGGATGAAAATTTGTCCATTAATATCTATAATTATGATCTTATTCACAAAACCAACAAAATTCAACAAACTACCATTTAATATGTAAAAATCAATGAAAAAACAAGAAAGAAAAATAAAAAACATGCTAACAATAATGAGAGAGTGTTGGAATACACATAACTCCACTCTTAAGTGATAACTTTTCCTCATGTTATTTAATATGACATGTTTCACAAAGAACCCAAACCATATCAAGTATGATTTGATGGATATTGATGATTAAATGAGTAGATTTTAATTGAATCACTTCTCCAACATGAAACACGTTACAAAAACCCTTTCATTCATTTCATTTCTTCCACATGGTTTCTCACTTTTGTACTACAACTTAAATGAAAATAATATAACTCATTTACTCGCTTCTTCAATTTTGTAACTAATTAATATCATTTTTCACTACTTTTGACAACTTGTAACTATCTTTTTTTGGTATTATTGAGCAATAATATGTGCCTTATACTTATTGATTGATTATTAATATCCTAAAACTAAACCACCCTTGATAGAATAAATTCCCTAAAACTAATGGAAATAATTAGGGAATGGAAGTAGGATTGGGGATACTATCTTTCAGTGTTTTATTTTACCCTTTATGGATTTTATTTTTCTACACACACACTCACACAATCCCAGTACTTATTTATCTCATAAATTTCAAGTGAGATCCCAATTTCCAATTTTACTTCTTCTTAAATGGACCTATAGGGTTTTATTTTAAGCTACATACTTGTGGTTTTATTTCCTTAAAGTGAAAAAAATATTGTAATTCAAGTTCAAATTCTAATATCTACACATTAGATTAGGATCCTATAAATCCTTTCATTTTACACTTCACTAACTAAGTTCACCATCTAGAAATGAAATGTTTTCTAAGTGAGATACATCATAGAAAAGTAATTGATATAACTCTTAAGTGTTTCATAAACAAGTTCATGTACCACACTCCCCCCATATATGTTTTTCACACAATACATAATATAAAATAATGCAATATATTTCAATTATGATAAAATAGTAAACTCAATGAGAGAGTGAGGGTAAATAGAATAATCCCATTTACTTGTAATCTCTTCTCATACGATGAATGTTTTTTTATTTACACTTAAATATGAATTAATCATATAAATTCTACTAAATTAATGTAACCTAATCAGTGGATTAGATAATTTTTATTGAAAAATAAATAATTAAATGTAAATAACTTGGTTTGCCTCTTGAGGGTGTTTGGGTTTGTCTTCATCGATCTAACACTTCATCTAATCATTCTTCTACTGCAAGAGTGGTGTATTTATCTACCTTTACTCCCTGTTAACGTTTTAACTTTGACACATTCATAGTGAATGGATCTCCATATTTTCTATAAATTTATAGATCTACTCTCAGAATTACTAAAACCAACTTGAATGATTCTAAACACCTATACATAAGTTTTTTTAGGAAAGAGATTCATTCAAAAATTGAGAATTATAACCATCCACCCATATTTGATGTTCCTATGTTGAGTTATTCTATCATTAAACTATTTTATTTTATTTTTCATATTAATTTTATTCTCATATAATTATATTATTAAACTTTCTAACTCATTAAAATTAAAAATACATTTCTCTATAGGACTCTTATAGACTATGTTAATATCCCTCACTAACAAAAAAATTACAGGTTCAATTTCTATTAAATTATGGAGTGATTTACCATAAATAAGTCTATATAAAGACACATCAATGTGGATTTTATAGAAGGTTTTGTATGCCCAATAAGAATCTTATATCTTATGTGTACAATCCTTTCTAAAAATTTTCACAATCTTTTTCAGAATGCCTTTAAAATCTATGTTAATCATATAATCATGTCTAATTGTCTGTGGATGATGCAAAGTTATGATTTTATTCCTGCATCAATATTTCTCCATGGGAATTTAAAATTAATTATTTTTAATATTTACCACATTATTAATAATGATGGAATTGAGGACTCCAAATCAATATAATTTGTACTTTTTTACAAATTTAATCATAAAAGACGCCAAGTTGTCTGCTATAGTAATTTATTTAACCCATTCTAATACATTATCAACTATAAAAAAATGTATTCATTCCCCTGATATTTTGGAAAATAAAACATTATATCTAGTCTATATACATTATGTATTTCAACAACCAGAATACTAAATAGAGGTATATTTTATATTTTATGAACATTTCTTACCCTTTGAATACTATCAAAATTCCTAACAAATTATCCAACAACTTTTAGAATTGTATTCTAGAAGAAATTTCATTAATGTATCTCAGATATTGTTTTCATATGTCTATAGTGACCACCACTTGGAAGTGTATGGTAGTGGATTAGAATTGATAGGACCTCCCATTTTAGTACACACATTCATATAATTTCATTATCTCCTTATTTGTAATGATATAGATATTCCAATAAGTAGTACATCAAATAAACCTAAAACCCCTTCATTTCATTCCATGTAATCCTCTATAGCCTATTCTTAGTAGGAATATGAGTGGAAATTTTAGAATACCAATGAAGTTGATTGGTTTCATCTGAAAATAGTTTCACATTAAGGAATTCCACCTTAATTAGATGGGTTAGAACTACCTTTAATTATTCATTTATATATAGGAGATCAACTACCTCTTTCTCTTATCCCTGTATTACTTTATTCTCATTAAAAAATTCATGTAAGAGAAACCCCAGTCTAATTAACCCTAACTTAACTTCTTTCCTTGAAATAAAATACATAAATGTTGAGTGATCTATATGCATGGAAACTGCGATTCTAATGAGATATGTATGAAATTTCCCTACAATATACACAACTAAAAACATCTCTATTTTGTAACACCATAAATATTTACAAATAAATTTAATATAGAATGTAATGCACACAATATTGAGACTCTACGAAACAACACTTTTTTATTATAATTATTTAAACAAGATTATTATAACCTAGCCATTAAACATAATTGTACCGCTACAGTGAATTGAGTTTCAAAAAATGGAAATACATAGTTGCGGTCAGTAAGATATTTAGAGTCTGATAGGATCAACTTAATTTATGGTGAATAGTAATTTGACCCTTTTGAATAGTAATGTTACCCTTATGAATATTAATATGACCCTTTTGAATAGTAAATTGGCCAAATGAATAGTAACCTCACCCATGAATGTATAAATAAAATTTATGCATCTTATAAATGAAAATATGATATAATTATATCATATTAAATAAATTTTTTATAAATTATTAACTACGTGTTAGTATTTTTATAAAACAGAAATGCTTATTTAAAATTTTATAATTAATTTAATCATTCAAAAGAAATAGTATTATAATAAAATAGAATAATAAGTTAATATTTTTATGTCTTATGGTTATAAGATAATTTTATGAGACCTTAGTTATTTTTTCAATGTGTCATAAAACTGGTTAATATTTTAAAATTGGTATTTTCAAGTAAATGATGATTTTAATTAAAAATATAATTTCTCATATTTAAAATTTTTTTATAAAATAGAGTTAATTTTTGAATTCTACATGTCGAAAAATGTTTAGGGTGAATTTTTGTGATTTTTCTAAAATACGTGAATTTTTTGTGAATAGTAAAATACGACAATTTACGATAAATGGTAAATAAATGATTTATTAAGTCATAGGATATTTGGATGATGTAATAACCCTTGGTTAAAACTCACATGAACTTATTACTTTATTTAGTCATAATAATCAATACTATTGCTTATCTTGAGAAAAATAATAAAACAATGAATAAAATAATGAGAAATCACCCCTCTCCTCCACTATAAATACCACCACTCACCACCACTTCTCCTTACACCTCTAAGTATTGAATCTTGTCAAATTTCTTCCCAATACTCTCTCTAAGACTCTCCCCCATTTCTAGGAGATCTTGTTCTTGACAAAAGACTAAAACCAATCCCCTTAAGGAGGTTATCAAGGAGGAGTGTTCATGAGGTAAAATCCTCTTCATTTTCCTTTATGTTTATTTCCAAGTTATTTTATTTTATAATCCTATCCCCAAATCCTATGTCCAAATGATAATGATAAATATATTATCATATATATACTTTAATTATATCATGTTAATGTAATATCCTAACACAAACTCCTTTCTCTGTATTTTATTTTAAAAATTAAATCATCGTCCGAGAAGTGTCGATTTACAACATTCATGGACGACGCATTTTTGTTCTTAATTTTATCCTTCAAGGCTGGTAATGAAACAATTTTTATGGTTAAACCAAACTATAATATATGTTTTAAAACTTTTCTTAATTTCTGGAAGTAACATATTTACATAATACTAAATGATAAAATAAAATGATTTTGTTATGATGAATAATTTCTGTATTAATGCAAAGGATTATCACTAAATATCGTATCTAATGATTCATAATCATACCATATCACCAAATGATATATATAACCATTTAAAATTAGGTTTTTTCATTTATAATATATAAATCCAATTTTGGAGAACTATACCCATTCCCCAAGAACTTTTATACTCATATACAAGTATACCGATTGTGAAAACCAAGTAAATGAACGTTCTCAAACAATAAAATTGTATCTTAAAACTCATCAAAAAGGACATAAATGAACTTAATAAAATTATAATAAACCGAATACATGTATATAAGGTTATGAATTAATTAATTAATTGATTTAATTTTATTATCCAGGATGATAAGGTCAAGTGTATAACACATTCGGACATAAGGTAAGGGTTTTCTTCTTGAACCTCCATTTTCATTTGGGTTGTGCTTTCTTCCTATATACACCAATGCAATTCTTCATTATTTTTATATACTTATTCTAAATTATTTGTGAACATTAAAAACTTATGTTTCTATATCAATTCATCTTTCATTTATAATAAATACATGGTTTTTTAAGGTTACATTTTCAATTCTTCAAGACACGCAAGCCTGATTAAAGGGAATATCTCGATTTCTTACCCATTTTCAATTATCATCCATAATATGTTTTAGGAAACCATTATTTTTATAAAATCTCTAATTTTTTTATGAAAAAACATATTTGTTCATTATTGGTTTTATACAAACAATTATGAAAAATTAAAATGATTTTTCCAAAAGAACTATTCTTTGCAATGTGAAAGGGGTATTTCTCTCAAGAATTCCTTAATGATTTTATTAGAGTATTTTAATCTATTTCAACACATCTGTTGAATTTTATGATTTATTTAAATTTATATCTTATTATTTTTTCTACCATGTTTTATTAAATGGTTTATGACCAGTTTGACTATGGATGTGCTATCTTGATACCATTCACCATGCTACTCAGATTGGTTAGTGGTTATGACCGCGGATTAGGGAATGTTATTTACATTTCATATGTTCATGATATTTAAGTTTATCCCCATTTATATTAGGAATACATTGGACTTAGAAAGTGACGGATGGGGCCTCCTATAACCACTCGATGCATCGGTAGGTCTCATGAGACAAACTAGATATGGTTTCGGTCGAGGCCTTACCCATTTATTACTTTTTTGGCATGAATTATTGAAAATAATAGATTATTGGAATGAAACCTTGAAGGTATGTTTTAGATATCCATAGTTATGAATTTACTTCCTTATGAAACTATTAATTGATAGTATTTGTGATTATTCAACTAGTAGAATATCAATGGTTAAGTTATATTGTGGAATTATTAAATCAAATTGTATTCATGTCATATTATGATCAAGTTTATTTTTAATGGAATGTTTTTTTAGTTATTAAACAGTCCTTAATATTTATTTTTATTTATGAAAGATTCCTCTGTATTGAATTCCTTTACTAATCATCAGATCTCACCCCTTTATTATGTTTTATTTTTCCCTGGGATACGAAGATGTTTATTATGAATTACTTGTGGGAATAATCTAAGAGTTTATGGGTGTTTCAAATGGATTTTCATTATTGTTTTTACTTTAAAGTTGTAATGTAAATCTTATGTTTGTATCTAGTTTTTGAAAACTACTAAACAATTAGGTCTTTCAGGATGCTACGTCCTTGTAAACATATAAATGTATTAATATATGGCACCGACTTTGGGAAATTGGGGTTGGGGTCTTCACAATTGGTTTCAGAGGAAGTTTAGTAGAAACCTTGGAAACTAGATTTAGAAAACATAGATTAGGAAATATAACCCTAATATAGAAATTGAAAATAATAATAGAAGAACATCATAGAATTTTTTTAAAGTAGAGATTATGTGGAACTTCCAAGAAATACATCCCTCTCTAGATACTATGAGTGGACATGGTTCTGGAACAGATGTACCTAGGGGTAACAACTCCAAAAAGGTGTCTCAGGCCTGACTCGGGGTAAACTGACACATGAACATGAGCCTTACTATGCAGCTGGTTTGACACTCCCAAGGGATATGCTTAAGATAATTCACATTTTACCTATAACCCATTATGAAGGATTTAAAAGCAGATTTGTCCTCAAAGAAACTATGTTTATGATTATGAGATTAGACATGCATAAAATTTCAATTTATGTTAAGTGTTTTTCTAGTTTGAAATTATAAATTATGATTCATAACCTAATTTAGTGTATGCCATTATTTATAAATGGAGCTTAGTAGAAGTAATATAAATAGCATGAACATGTGTATCCAATGTAGGGATTTCCCTCCTATGCATGATAATGATGTTGGTTATGGAGATGTGACTGGTGCTGAGAAACTTATAACTATACTAGGATAGATAACTCAGGTTATAAACAATAACCTCAACTATATAGAGCATCCTGATCCACAACGTGGAGGAGAAATGTAAGAAAAATTTATGCAACAACAACCTCCATCATTCAATGAGAATACAAACCCAATTGTAGTTGAGTAGTGGATAAGTTCCTTAAAAAATATATTTCTTACCTTAGGATGTAATGAAAGGGAGAAGGTTTTCATGGAATTTTATCATCTATCGGGAGATGTAGATCAATGGTGGTCACTAATCCAAAACACAAAGGATGAGTAAAAAATCGCAAACATGGAATGGATGGATTTTAAGGAAATTTTCTTAGATAAATATTTCCCTCACGAACAAGGAGAAGATATAGAGGGAAAATTCTTTAGACTGAGACTGAAAGAGGTTGAAAATTTTTCTAAGTATGAATCCAATTTTACAAGGTTATAAAGGCATGTCGAGAACTACATACATTATCCAAGTTGAAAGATTGAACATTTATTTGATGGTATTAAGCTAGTTCTACAAATGAAATTAGTCTCCCACACATTCTTATCATATGAGGATATAATATCTTATGCTATCAAGATAGAGAAATAATTCCCTATGTCTTATGGTTCTGAAGGTAAACAAGAGAAAATGAGGAAAGTGGAGAAAAATAAACATAAATGGAAGAAGGGAAAGATGGATTTTTCAACATGTGATACTTATGGAATGAAACACCTTGGTATATGCTTAAAAGGAAAAGGAGTTTTCTTCAAGTGTGGTGAAAAAGGCCACCATACACAAGATATCAAGGGAAAGAAAGAATTTTCTAATGTCCAATGCATAAATTGTAAGGATATGGGGAACTATGCAATTGAATTCCCTAAGTTCCAATGGAATATACCCCAAAAGAAGAAAAAGGATCAATTCCAAGCTTGTAATGTTACTACAGTTGAAGAGCAATAAATAAAGTATTTTTTTAGATTCATGAATTATTTTGTACTGCAGTTATTATTCAAGGAATTAGAAGCATGCATGTTTTATAAGGGTATAAAGGTAATCAAGGTATTCATATGTTTGGTATGTAACAAGAATAGATACATTATGTTGTTTTGAGGAAAATCTGATGCTAAGTGACCTTTCTTCTAAATCTTTAGACTTTAAATTTTGGACAGACATAATTTGGATGAGTCTTAAGTTTAACTACTTATGGAATGGATTACGGCCAAAAGAATTATTTTGGATAACCTTATCCAACCTTTTTTTATTCAGTAAACATTTAAAGTCCAAATGAATTACTTAAGGATTGTTTGATAAAAGTTATTTAAGTATAAAAATTCATCTTGAATATCCATATTTTGGTATATGAAATGAAGTGGATAAAGATTAAAGAACAAACAAAGGATGATATTATAACATCAAGTAACTTTATTTTCTAAAGTGATTCTCTAGATAGTAAAAGAAACCCTCAACTCTAGGAATAGGATTTTGAAACAAAAACATCATCTGGTTAATTTTCCTTCTAAGAAATCAATGGTCTTTTAACCAATCATAGATTTATGGTTTTATGAGTTTAACTTTCTAATGACCATGTTCTCTATCACTCTCTATCAGAACTTGATGGTTATATTTCTCTTCCATAGCTATGTTTTTACTTTACCCTAATGTTATCATAATCTGAAATCTTAATTTTTTTATTGACCTTCACATTTCCGTTTTCCCTCTTATTAAGAGGATATTATATAACCCTATTTTCATTGTGGGTTTTTGATAAAGGAATTTTCAAAAAATCAACCTTTATTTTTCAAAGTGAAATATTAAATTATAGAGATGAAATTTATTAAAGGATGAGAGAATATAACACCCCAATAATATTCAAATAATTTTAATATATAATATAATGAAAACAATACTAAGTCTATGCGAAATAAAACTTTTTTATTATAATTATTTAAACAAGATAGTTATAACCTAGCCATTAAACATAATTTTTTTGTTTCTGTGAATTGAATTTTGAAAAAAAAGACATTCATAGTTGCGATCAGTAAGATATTTTGAGTTTGATAGCATCAAATTAATTTTGGGTGATTAGTAACTTAACCCTTTTGATTAGTAATGTTACCCTTATAGAAAGTAATATGACCCTTATGAATTATAAATCGGACAAATGAATAGTAACCTCAACCATGAATTTATAAATAAAATTTAACCATATTATAAATTAAAGTATGATATAATTATATCATAGTAAATAAATTTTTTAGAAATTATTAATTAAGTATTAGTATTTTTATAAAACATAAATGTTTATTTATAATTTTGTAATTAATATAATGATTTAGAAGAAAATTTATTCTCATAAAAAAAACATAAGTTAATATTTTTATGTCTTATGATTATAAGATTATTTTTATGAGACCTTAGTTAATTTTTCAATGTGTCATAGAATTGGTTATAATTTTAAAATTGGTATTTTTTAGTAAATTATGATTTTAATTAAAAATAAAATTTATCAGATTTAGAAAATTATTTTCATAAAATGGAGTTAATTTTTGAATTCTACTCATCAAAAAATGTATAGGGTGAATTTTTGGGATTTTTCTAAAATACTTGAATTTTTTGTAAATAGTAAAATATGATAATTTATGATAAATTATAAATACATGATTTATTGAGTCATAGGTGATGTTTGGATGATGTAAACACCCTTGATTCAAACTCACTTACACTTGTTACTATATTTAGTGATAATAATCAGCACTATTTCTTTTCTTGAGAAAAATAATAAAATAATGAATAAAATAATGAGAAATCACTCCTCTCCTCCACTATAAATACCACCCCTCACCACCACTTCTCCTCACACCTCTAAGCCTTGATGATTATCAAATTTCTACCCAATATTCTCCCCAATCCTCTTGCCCATGTCCAGGAGCTCTTGGTCTTAACAAAATACCAAAACCAATCCCCTAAAGAAGGTTCTCAAGGCGGTGTATTCAATAGGTAAAATCTTATTCCTTTTCCTTTTAGTATCTTTTCAAATTATTTTCTTTTATTATTCTCTACTCACCTCCTATGTACAAATGAGCATGATAAATATAGTATCATCTATATACTATAATGATATCATATTAATGGAATATCCTTACTCAAAATCATTTCTCTCTCTATTTTATTCTAAAAATGAAATCATTATCTAAGATGTGTCGATTTACAACCTTTGTGGATGACAAATTTTCATTCTTAAATTTCTCCTTAAAGGCTGGTAATAAAACCATTTTTATGGTTAAACCAGACTATAAATATGTATTAAAACCCTTCTTAAGTTCTGGAATTACCATATTTACATAATACTAAATGATAAAACGAAACGAGTTCGTTATGATCAATATATGTCGTAATAATGCAAATGATTATCACTAAATGTCATATCTAATTATTCATCCACAAAAAATATAACCAAATGATATATATAACCATTAAAAATTCTATTTTTCATAAATAATATATAATTCCAATTCTATAGAACTATACCCATTCTACATGAACTTCCATATTCATATACAAGTATACCGATCATGAAAACTAAGGAAACAAATGTTCTTAAGAAATAAAATTGTATCTTATAAATAATCAAAAAATCCATAAATGAACATGATAAATTTATAATAAATCAAATACATGTATAAAGGGTTCTGAATTAATTAATTAATGTATTTAATTTGATTATCCAGGATGTTAAGGTCAAGTACAGAACACATTCAGACATAAGGTAAGGTTTTTCTTCCCGAACCTCCATTTTCATTTGGGTTATACTTTCTTCCTCTATATGCCAATGTAATTCTTCATTATTTTTATATAATTCTTCTAAATTATTTTTATAAATTCAAAAATCATGTTTACAGATCATTTCATCTTTCGTTTATAATAAATACATGTCTTTTTAGGGTTCCCCTTTCAATTCTTCCTAATGTACAAGATCGATTAAAGGGCACATCTCTTTTTCTTACCCATTTTCAAGTACCATCCATAATCTGTTTTAAAAAACCATTATTTTTATAAAATCACTAATTTTGTCATGAAAAACAATATTTGTTCATTACTGGTTTTATACAAACAATTGTGACAAATAAAAATGATTCTTCCAAAAGTAATCTTCTTTGCAAAGTAAAGGGGTATTTCTCTCAAGAATTCCCCAATGATTTTATTGGAGTATTTTTAATTATTTTAACACCTCTATTTAATTTTATGCTTTATTGATATTGATATCTTATTATTTTCATCTACAATATTCTATTAAATGGTTTGTGACCGATTTGTCTCTGGATGTTCTATCTTGATACCATTCACCATGCTACTCAGATTGGATAGTGATTATGAGTACAAATTGGAGTAAGTTATTTACATTTCATATGTTCATGTTATTTAAGTTTAGTCCCATTCATATTAGGAATACATTAGACCTATTAAGTGATGGTTGGGGCCTGCTATAGCCCCTCGATGCATTGGTAGGTCTCATGAGACTAACTAGATATTTTTTTGGCTAAGGCCTTACCCATTTATTAGATTTTTGGCATAAAGCCTTGACAATAATAGATTCTTGGCATGAAGCCTTGAAAGTATATTTTAGATATCCATTGTTAAGCATTTCCCTCATTATGAAACTAGTAATTGATAGTCCATGTGATTATTCAACTAGTATAATATCCATGGTTAAGTTTTATTATGGCACTATTCAATTAGCTTTTATTCCATCTATATTATGCTCAAGTTTATTTTTAATGGCCTGTGTTTTTAGTTATTCAACATGCCTTATTCTTTATGTTTATTTATAAAAGCTTCCGCTGTATTGCTTACCCTTACTGAGCATCTGAGCTCACCCCTTTCTTACATTTTATTTTTCCCCTGGATGCGAAGATGTTTATTATGAACGACTTGTAGGATTAATCTAAGAGTTTATGGGTGTTTCCAATGGAGTTGCAATGTTGTTTTTTTATTTCAAGTTATAATGTAAATCTTATGTTTTTATTTGGTTTTCCAAAACTACTAATCAATTTGTTCCTTTGGGATGCCACATCATTTTAAATATACCAATGTATTAATATAAGGAATCGGCTCTAGGCAAATGGGGTTAGGGTCTTTACATATTTTGATTGTTTCATAAATGAGTTGTTCTATGTTTAGTAAATTTCTTGAATAGTATATTAAATAACACTTATTTCCATATTTTTCCTAAGAATAGCTCCCACAAAAAATTCACTAGCATAACACGTGATGTTAAAGGATTATAAGAAATCTGGTTATGTGATGATACGTTCTCAAACTAAATATTTCTCAATATTTTGAATGATATTAGTAATTTTTCATCAAACTTGAATTTGAAATCCTTTTCCAAATGTGGGAAAAATTATCATTCTAAATTTATGAAATTATGGATAAATATCATGTAAATACCATCATAGATATGGATGGTCCTCACCGTCGTATCTAAATTTGGTTGTGGTAGTGATGATATCACCCCATTGTTGACCTTATCCACCTCTATTCCATCACTTGAGATTTTATAGCCTAGAATAATGTTGTCTCTCCCCATAAATTGGTATTTTTCTAATTAAGTATCAAATATGACTCTTCGAATCTAGATAAAAATTTTAACATGTTTTCCCAATAATCATCAAATGTTATGAAAATGATAGAAAAGTAACCCATGATCACTTCATTGATGTTATCAACAAAGTCCTTGAATATTAACATCACATATATTTGAAAAGATTAGGTACTCTATACAACCAAAATGATATTTTTCTTTGTGAAAATATCAAATAGGGATATGTGAATTTAGTATTCTCTTGGCCAGTAAAATCAATAGTTGCATCCTATATATTTATAAAATAGTAGAAATGAGAGTGTCCAACTAGATTTTACAACATTTTATCAATGAATGATTGGGGAAATAATCTTACCTTATGGTTTTCTTTAAATTTTTATAGTATGTACAAACTCTAAAACTAGTCACAGTACTTGTAGAAATATAGTTATTCCTTACATTGTTCATGAAAGTCATACCACCCTTTTTAGAACCACATGTATATGAATCACCCATGCACTATTAGAAATGGGACAAATTATACTAGAATCATGGAATTTAATGATCGAAACCATGAAATCTTCATGCATGTTAGGATTGATTCTTCTTTGTAACTCAATAATTGGATTGATCTCATCCTCTATGGAGATTTTTTGTATGATGATAGTTAGGATTATTCATTTTATATCAGATATATTTTAATAAATAATAGTTTGATACCTTTTTAATACCTCAAGTAATTTTTTCAAATATATCCACTGAAATATAGCTGATAAAATGATATGTAGTTTCACCTTTTCACCCCAAAAAAATAATTAAGCTTGGAAATCAATACCTTTTGTTGAATATAGGGTTTTTTTACATATGGATGGTCAATAAGTTTTTTATAATCTATCACCCTTTGTAATTCTTCACTGCCATCAAACTGAGGGATCTCATCACTATCTTCACAAAATTATTCAAAATTAAAGGTTGTTCTTACCTTACATTATATGAATCCATCTATATCAACTTTTTCATCTTCATGATGATTATGTGACTCATATTCCACCTTCTAATCAAATATATACACTAAAATAGAGTTAAAAAATCAAATATATTCTTAATGTATTGGGATAAATTCAATGTATGCTTTTATTTACCCATAAGTGATGTTATTAATATTTTCATAACTTATTATATACTCCCTTTACTAATTTTATATGTAATGTGCATAATTTTTGTGAAATATTAATGTTTAAATATTAATTATAATTTTTGAGCACTATTTGAATTCATCCAGATTCAAGTTTGTTTAATTTTTTAATAATAAATCTCAACCTACTTATCCAAATTGAATTATTTTTTTTAGGTTTCCTTTCTTAAATTAAAACATTTAATTAGACAGAACCTCTAGCCAAATCATCAATTTGGAGGGTCATATTGTCCACATAAAAGGCCCAAATAATCTATGAAGAAACAGGACAATCCATGAATATAGAATTACTAGGCTCACTCCAGAAGTCCAAATCCTTTAATTCTCCTCCAAATATCTGGGGAAAATTCAATACATCTTGGATAAAAGTTTCAAGGCCCAAATCCAAAGACAAGGGGCCCAACTGATGCTTTGAAGTCCAGCCCACCATTCTGACTGAAAATTAAAATCCAAACACTATTCATGACATATCTCATGATATAATCATAACTTTGTCTCCATAAGTCCAAATGACTCAAAATTTTTGAGATACTTCGGAAAATAATATTATATACAACTTTTAATGAGAGTCTATCTCGAGATTAGGCTGTCTGAATATCCAAATTGATGATGCAAGTTGAGGGACAGATTGAGAATGCAAACAGTCCACTTCCTTAGGCTATAAATACATCCCCCTCATCTCATTCAAAGGAGTTAGAATTTAAGAATAGAGGAGAACATATTGGCATGACCAAATCCATTAAAAGGGATTGGGAGGACTTGAAATACTCAGGTTTTCATTTGATATACCCTTCCTCCTCTCTTTGTTTCCTTTTACTTTTATGTTCTTCATTATTGTAATCTTGTAATTCTCTTTTTTGTAATTATGTTTTAATGAAAGTTTCTTATTCAATATCTCTTATTATCATCCACCTTCTATAGTTTAATATTTATGTTCTTAGAATAGTTTAAATATAGTTGAATCCCTTTCCCTTATTTTTCTTTCTCATTCAATATAAAGTTTGTTTTTAATTATCATCATCGTTTGTGTGTATGTTCGATGCACCAATCTTTTCTTATCCCTTTATTTTTATTATATTCTTAATTTATCATCATAATAATTATAACCAGATCACTAATCATTTAAATGGATGAGTAAATCTCTCATTGGGGTGAGTTATAATTTAGTTATGTTAAGCGATTGAGATCTTTTTCTCGATGGGTATTCTTTGAATTAAGATTGTGTATGTTGGACATAACATGTCATGGATTAATGACATATTTGGTTTAATGTATGGATTCTATAGATTATTGAAACCATAAATACACTTCCAAAATCAAGTACTAATTTATATTAGAATCCCAGTTAAGTTAAGGCTTGGATTAAAGCCTTGACACTTAGGATTTCCAATCAACGTCAACTTGTGACATGGGTGTTAATTTAATGCAATACATAGCAAGGCTCAAGGATATCACAATCTTAACTACATATTGATGAACTCACCCCAATATTTATCAAATTTTTAAATCAATCTTAATCAAACATAATCCATAAATTATTTCATAAGCTCTATAAACAAACCCCCCCCAAACTAAATGCAATCAACTAAAAACAATCAACTATTAAAAAGTATCATCATTGAGGATTTGACCCGATTGCTGCTATATACATTAGCATAGCACCAGAACCTTGACTGGTTGATAGGAAAAAATCGGTCGTGATTTCAAATGGTGTCATTTTTGGGGATGGTGCAATTAAATAGTCATTAGTTTCTGGTTATTTTTAAAAAAATAAAAAAAACAAAATTAAAAAAAAATAAAAAAAACACAAAGAAAAACCCATCTTACTTTTTCTTTTAAAATATCTCTGAATACCCCGTAGCCTCCCAAACAATCCCTCGTATTTTTTTTACCCTGAAATTGAGTGAACACTTCACCAACTTAGGAGGAACATAAGAGATAAACAAATAATTCAAGAACCGGTCCTTGTCCAACCAGATGAATTAGAAATGTCCAATCCTAGGGAACAAACACTTAAAGAAATTTATTCCCATGATATAAATTACCAACCTCTTGGTATTCAATACCCAAACATAGAGGATGAATTTTAACTCAAATCAGGTTTGATTTATTTTCTTCCTCATTTCCATGGGCTAGCTGGTGAGGATCCACATCTTCACCTTAAAGAGTTCCAAGTGGTGTGCTCTACCATGAAGCCTCAAGGGGTTTTTGAGGAACAAATCAAACTCCAAGTATTCCATTTCTCCCTAGATGAAATTTCTAATTCATGGCTCTACTACCTTCCTCCTAGTTTTATAACCACATGTAATGACATGAAGCGACTCTTCTTAGAGAAATTCTTTCTTGCTTCCCGTACTACTTCTATCCGAAAGAAAATTAGCGGTATCCATCAATTCCCAAATGAATCACTCCATGAGTACTAGGAGAGGTTTAAAAAGATTATTGCAACCTGACCACACCACAAAATCCCTGACCAAATCTTGATCCAATACTTCTATGAGGGGTTATTGGCTATGGAGAGAACTCTCATTGATGCCTCAAGTGGCAGTTCTCTTGTTGATAAAACTCCTACAGCTGCAAGAGATCTCATAAGTAACATGGTTGTAAACATACAACAATTCCATACTCAAGAACATGCTCAAGTAAAAAAAGTCCAAGACAATAAATCTATAGAGCTGAACAAGATGAATGAGTGGATGAGTGAACTTACGGGTCTTGTGCGACAACTAGTTGTGGAATCCAAATCCCCAACCTCATCTTCTCTAAAATCAATGTTTCCTGGACCTGTCAAAAACTGTGGAATCTGTAACTCTCCAACTCATCCAACAAAAACCTACCCACAACTTCAAGATGATCCATCTAATTCATCTGGACCAATAGAGCTCAATGCAGCCTATGCTCACCAGAACACCAACCATCAATTATCAGTTCAGTTCATTAAAACCTCTAACCAACCTCACTTTGATCCCTTCTCTTCATATAATCAAGTATTAAGGTATGGAAACCTCATCCCTCAATTTCCTCCTCAAAACCCAAACCAGTTCCAATATGGTCAAGGTGTTGGTAACTTCCAACAACTTTACCCTTTTGTTCCTCAACCTCAAAGGACCAATCCTCCTCTTCCTCCTCCTAGATTCCACTATCCTAATGAGACTTATCAATTCCCAAACCAATACAATCACTTTCCCAAGAACCAAAATCAAGATAATCATAATCTGGGACAAGCCCCTTCTTCCAAGAAACCATGGGAACGTGTAGTGGAAGATCTTTCCTCCTTCACTTATTCTATCCTCAAGAACATTGAAACCCAAATTGGTAAACTTGCATCCCGCCTGAGCCAACAACAACAATCAAATTCTTCCCAACTCCCAGCTCAACCATTACCCAACCCCAAGGGTAATGTAAATGTAATTTCACTTAGATCGGAAAAGAAAATTGATATGCCTCAAGATAATTCCTCAAACCCCCCTTTGAATGTTGACCTAGAAAATGAAAAGAAAATGAAACATTATTAGGAATCTGAATCCATTACCTCTCCTCCTTCCATTCTAATTAAGAACCCAATTCCTTTTCCTCAAGCCATTTCTAAGCCAAAGAAGTCCTTTGAACCCGGTCCTGAAATGCTCAACATGTTTAGACATGTTGAAGTCAACATTCCCCTCTTAGGCACCATAAAACAAATCCCTAAGCATGCCAAGTTTCTTAAGGAATTATGCACCCATAAGAGGCAACTTAGTATATTTGAAAATGTTTCCACCCAGAAGTTTATTCCCATAAAGTGCAAAGATCCAGGGAGCTTTACAGTTCCATGCAAAATTGGAAGTTCCTGTTGGGCGGAGAGTGATGGCAAGAGGTGGGGTGAATTGCCTTTTAAAAAATAATTAACAATTTAAAAACAAAGTTAAAGGTGCAGCGGAAATAAAAGAGGCAAGACACAAAACTTGATAACGGAGTTCGGCTTAAACCAAAGCCTACGTCTCCGCTCCCAACTCAACCGTTGAGAGATTTACTACTTCTTGCTTTTTAATGGTTTTAGCAAGAAACTCACTAGACTTTAAGGTAGTCTAGAACCTATTACAGCTTGCTTTTAATGGTTGAGCAAGAACCCACTTGCTTTTAATGGTTGAGCAAGAACCCACTAGCCTTCTTACAGGTGAAGGCTAGCTCACCTATGACTCAAGCCTTTTAAAGGGAAGACTTGACTAACCTCTTCACACCTTGAAGGTGGTGTGAAAAACCAAATGAAAGGGAGATGAGAGAAAGAGGGGTTTGTAGGCACAAACCCAAATTAAAGCTCAAAATGATAAAACGATAAAAACCGTAAAGAGGAGAAGCCTTGGGCGCCAAAGGATTGATGGAGTTGATGAAGGGCACTCCCAAGCTTCTATGGTGGTGCTCCTTGGATGTGGAAATGAGTTGGAGCAATTGGGGGTTCCTTGGAGGAATGCGTCGGAGGTTCGCCAAATGATAAAAAATGTTCCCGTGGGCTTCCGTACATTTCCGGGGCTTCCTAGTCCTTTATTTATAGAGGGGGAAACCTCAAATGGCCTTTGGGGGTCTTCGGAGCCGTTGGAGAGGCCTTCGGAGCCGTTGGGAGGCAAGTGGACAAGTCTGGTCAAAGCCCAACAGCTAGTTTGACTGGCTCCACCGGCTGACCGGTTCTTGGCCACCGGTTGGCCGGTGCTTTGAAAAAGGGAGACGGCTCGGGCTTAGGCACCACCGGCTGGCCGGTGAGGAGGCCACCGGTTGGCCGGTGCTGAGACAGTAGCAAACACTATTTGTCTGGGTTCCACCGGCTGGCTGGTGATGGGACACCGGTTGGCCGGTGGTCTGGACAGAGGGATGCCTTCTGTCCAGGCTCCATCGGCTGGCCAGTGGTCATCCACCGGTTGGCCGGTGGACTGATTTTCAGTCCACTTTAGCCGTTGGGCTTTTACCAGACTTGTCCACTTGCCTCCCAACGGCTCCGAAGGCCTCTCCAACGGCTCCGAAGACCCCCAAAGGCCATTTGAGGGTTCCCCCTCTATAAATAAAGGACTAGGAAGCCCCGGAAATGTACGGAAGCCCACGGGAACATTTTTGATCATTTGGCGAACCTCCGGCTAACCGGTGCTTGGCCACCGGTTGGCCGGTGCTTTGAAAAAGGGAGAGGGCTCGGGCTCAGGCACCACCGGCTGGCCGGTGAGGAGGCCACCGGTTGGCCGGTGTTGAGACAGTAGCAAACACTATTTGTCTGGGTTCCACCGGCTGGCCGGTGATGGGACACCGGTTGGCCGGTGGTCTGGACAGAGGGATGCCTTCTGTCCAGGCTCCATCGATTGGCCGGTGGTCATCCACCGGTTGGCCGGTGGACTGATTTTCAGTCCACTTTTGGTCCTTCTTGGCCCAATTCCTTGGCAACCTTTTGCCTATCAACAAGAACACTAAAAACAAGATTAGATAAATAAGAGAGTGATTGTGATCATGAAAATTAAACCACGAGGGGTACGAGAGGTACAACAATCTCCCCCTATTTTGATGATCACAATCACCAAAACAAGCAATGTAAAATACTGAAATGAAAGGCATGCTTTAAAGGATAAGGCAAAGTAAAGTAAAGCATGAGAGAAAGATTTCTCCCCCAATCAACCAAGAATCTCTCCCCCTTTGTGATTATCAAAATATCACGGGGCATAATACTTGATTGAGGGAAAGGTTGAAAAACAAGATAGATTTTTTAAACCAATTGAAATTTTTAAAATTTGAATTGAAAGTTTTGAATTGAAAGTTTTGAATGAAAGATTTGAATTGAAAGTTTTGAATGAAAGATTTGAATAAAAAGTTTTGAATGAAAGATTTGAATTGAAAGTTTTGAATGAAATGTTTGAATAAAAAGAAAAAAAGGATTAAACGATCCTAACTCCCCCTAAATAAAAACAAAAAATCACCGGGGAGAGGATTTTGAAACCGAGACAAATTTTGGTCCGGTGAGACTCGCTAAAAGGGATTTTTCAATCCATACTTGTCTAGTGGCGGGTCTTCTCCTATGAAATTCATCATTAAAGAAAATAGTTTTGGGCCTTCCATACCGTGCATTTTTGCAATCGCACTCATAAATTAAGTGCCCATGTTTTTTGCAATAGTTACAAAATTTAAATTGGGAGCTCCCCCTTACAAAAATAGTTGGAGCATGGGAAGAGGAAGCTTGCTTGGAATAGCCAAGCCCTTAGGTGGTTCTAGATACGCATTGGGAACCTAGCAATTTGGTCAAATTTTGTTCACCTTGGGTGAACTTGGCAAGAGATTCCCTTAAATCTTTGATTGTTGATTCCATAGAATCAACATCGGGAAGGTTTTGGACCTTGAGGGACAACTCTTCCTTTTCTTTGAGAAGTTGTTCCTTTTCGGAAGAAAGTTTTTTAAAATTCTTTTTTAAAGCAACAAATTTGGAAGAAAGTTCGTGAAAACCTTCCTCCAATTGATCTCTAGCATGTTGGAGATCCTCATAAGATAAATGATTAAAAGAATTGGAAGAGCAAGAGGAAGAGGAGTCGGAAGAGGTTACCTCATGAAATGCCATTAGGCATTTTTTACCATTGTCACTTGAGGAGGAGGAGGAGGAGGATGTGGAGTTATCACTCCATGTGTCCTTGAATGCCTTCTTCTTTTCCTTTTTCTTGGCCCTTTTCTTGTTGAGTGGACAATCGGGCTTCTAATGACCTTTTTTGCCACACCTGTAACATGTTACCTCGGGCTTGGATTTTTCGTTGGGTTGAGCCTTGCGGGATTTCTTCTTTTTGTGCTTCTTCATGAATTTGTGCATTTTGCGGGCAAGATTCTCCATTTCGGAATCGCCGCTTGAAGAGGACGACGATGAGGAGGAGGAGCTTTCTTCTTGTTGAACTTTGAAGGCGATTTTCTTTGGAACTTTGATCGGTTTGCCTTCCTTTTCAGCTTGCCTCCTCATGGTGATCTCATAGGTCATGAGGGATCCAATGAGTTCTTCGACCGGCATGTTCTTGATGTCTTTTGCTTCTTGGATTGCCGTGACTTTTGGTGCCCATGAGCTTGGTAGGATCCAAAGGATCTTCTTGACCATTGTTTCTGCAGAAACATCATCTCCAAGAGATTTTCTTCCATTGCAAACGTCAGTAAAACGAGTAAACATTTCAGTTATATTTTCAGATGGATGCATGGTAAAAGATTCAAAATCTTGACGGTACATATCCAATCGAGTATCCTTAACTTTGTTGGTCCCCTCATGGGTAACCTCCAAAAGTTTCCAGATTTCATGTGATGAGGTGCATGTGGAAACTCGATTGAATTCATTACGATCAAGGCCGCAATGAAGAGCGTTCATGGCTTTGCCATCAAGCTCGAAATTTTTAATGCCGTCTTGAGTCCATTTGGATTCATCGGGAGAAGAAAGAGAATAACCATGCATGACAATTTTATAAATAGGATAGCCAATACTTCTAAGAAAAGTAGTCATGCGGGTTTTCCAATAGGTATAGTCGGTTCCATCAAAGAATGGAGCACGACCCAATGAATAGCCTTCGGGGGCGAAAGAAGTTGAAGCCATCATAAAGGATCTTGAATTTGAAACCGGTGAAGGTATTACTCAAATTTCCCTCTGATACCAATTGTTGGGCGGAGAGTGATGGCAAGAGGGGGGGTGAATTGCCTTTTAAAAAATAATTAATAATTTAAAAACAAAGTTAAAGGTGCAGCGGAAATAAAAGAGGCAAGACACAAAACTTGATAACGGAGTTCGGCTTAAACCAAAGCCTACGTCTCCGCTCCCAACTCAACCGTTGAGAGATTTACTACCGCTTGATTTTTAATGGTTTTAGCAAGAAACCCACTAGACTTTAAGGTAGTTTAGAACCTATTACAGCTTGCTTTTAATGGTTGAGCAAGAACCCACTTGCTTTTAATGGTTGAGCAAGAACCCACTAGCCTTCTTACAGGTGAAGGCTAGCTCACCTATGACTCAAGCCTTTTAAAGGGAAGACTTGACTAACCTCTTCACACCTTGAAGGTGGTGTGAAAAACCAAATGAAAGGGAGATGAGAGAAAGAGGGGTTTGTAGGCACAAACCCAAATTAAAGCTCAAAATGATAAAACGATAAAATCCGTAAAGAGGAGAAGCCTTGGGCGCCAAAGGATTGATGAAGTTTATGAAGGGAACTCCCAAGCTTCTATGGTGGTGCTCCTTGGATGTGGAAATGAGTTGGAGCAATTGGGGGTTCCTTGGAGGAATGCGCCGGAGGTTCGCCAAATGATCAAAAATGTTCTCGTGGGCTTCCGTACATTTCCGGGGCTTCCTAGTCCTTTATTTATAGAGGGGGAACCCTCAAATGGCCTTTGGGGGTCTTCGGAGCCGTTGGAGAGGCCTTCGGAGCCGTTGGGAGGCAAGTGGACAAGTCTGGTCAAAGCCCAACGGCTAGTTTGACTAGCTCCACCGGCTGACCGGTGCTTGGACACCGGTTGGCCGGTGCTTTGAAAAAGGGAGAGGGCTCGGGCTTAGGCACCACCGGCTGGCCGGTGAGGAAGCCACCGGTTGGCCGGTGCTGAGACAGTAGCAAACACTATTTGTCTGGGTTCCACCGGCTGGCCAGTGATGGGACACCGGTTGGCCGGTGGTCTGGACAGAGGGATGCCTTCTGTCCAAGCTCCATCGGCTGGCCGGTGGTCATCCACCGGTTGGCCGGTGGACTGATTTTCAGTCCACTTTAGCCATTGGGCTTTGACCAGACTTGTCCACTTGCCTCCCAACGGCTCCGAAGGCCTCTCCAACGGCTCCGAAGACCCCCAAAGGCCATTTGAGGGTTCCCCCTCTATAAATAAAGGACTAGGAAGCCCCGGAAATGTACGGAAGCCCACGGTAACATTTTTGATCATTTGGCGAACCTCCGGCTGACCGGTGCTTGGCCACCGGTTGGCCGGTGCTTTGAAAAAGGGAGAGGGCTCGGGCTCAGGCACCACCGGCTGGCCAGTGAGGAGGCCACCGGTTGGCCAGTGCTGAGACAGTAGCAAACACTATTTGTCTGGGTTCCACCGGCTGGCCGGTGATGGGACACCGGTTGGCCGGTGGTCTGGACAGAGGGATTCCTTCTGTCCAGGCTCCATCGGCTGGCCGGTGGTCATCCACCGGTTGGCCGGTGGACTGATTTTCAGTCCACTTTTGGTCCTTCTTGGCCCAATTCCTTGGCAACCTTTTTCCTATCAACAAGAACACTAAAAACAAGATTAGATAAATAAGAGATTGATTGTGATCATGAAAATTAAACCACGAGGGGTACGAGAGGTACAACAGTTCCAACTTTGATGATGCACTCATAGACCTAGGAGCCTCAATTAATGTCATGACCAAATACATCTTCTCCAACCTTGGTCTAGGTCCCTTACATCCAATGGGTGTTGTTATTCAGTTATCCAATCAAAACACAGCTAGTCTGAAGGGTATAATCGAGGATGTCCTTGTTCATGTTAATGATCTTATCTTCCCAGCTGATTTCTATGTCCTTGACATGGAAGGTGAGACGAACTCTTCTTGATCTCCCTTAATTCTAGGAAGACCATTCCTAATGACAGTGAGAACCAAAATTAATGTCCATTCAGGCATCTTATCCATGGAATTTGGTGACCAACTGGTCAAGTTCAACATTTTTTAGTCCATGTCATACCCATCTGAGGATCACTCTGACTTCTCAATCCATGTTTCTAAGGACACTTCTGAGAGTCAATTGAACCTCATTTCATCATTTTCATCATGTTCTAACGAGAGAGGATCTTTTGAAATCTACACCATGATTAACTAAGTCATAAATGGTGAAGTTGATGTGGACCTTTCATTCATAGACTCCATTAATCTAGAGGATCTTGAAAAATCTCTTAAATCCCACATCAACTCTGATCTCTATTGCTCCACCTTGGACAGTATTAATGAAAATCAATATGAAGCACCTGAAGTCCCCTCCTCTATTCCTGATTTGTCTAACCCACACATGAATGATGTGACTGATCTGAAACATCTTCTTGAACACCTGAAATATGCATTCCTTTTCCATGATCACTCTTATCTTGTCATTGTCTCTACTTCACTTATCAAAATTGAGGAGTCTAAACTTTTTCAAGTGTTAGAGGAAAACAAAAAGGCCTTAGGTTGGACCCTAGATGACATAACAAGAATCAACCCTACTCTTTTCATACATCACATCCATCTTAAGGAATCATCCAAACCAATTAAACAACCGTAAAGAAAACTCTACTCATGCTTGAGGTAGTTAGGGAAGAGATCACCAACCTTCTTCAAGCTGGTATTATCTACCCAATTTACAATAGTGAATGGGTTAGTCCAATTCAAGTTATACCTAAGAAGGGTGGGATAACTATTGTTACAGATGAACATAGTGAGGTAGTCACAACTCAAGTGAAGAACAAATGGTGTGTGTGCATCGACTACAGGAAATTGAATGTTAAAACAAGAAAATATCACTAACCTCTTCCATTACTTGATCAAATTCTAGAACGATTAATCAAAAAGTCGCACTATTTCTTTCTTGATGGATACACCGATTATTTCAAAATCCCAATCGCACCTCAAGACCAAGAAAATACTACTTTCACTTACCCCTTTGAACATATTCATATAGGAGAATGCATTTTGGCCTTTGCAATGCTCTTGAAACATTCTAAAGGTGTATGATGATTATCCTTTCTGAATTCATTAAACATTGCATGGAAGTATTCATGGATGTCTTTACCATTTATGATGAGTCATTTGAATCTTGCTTGAATTCACTCTCTCTGGTCCTTTAAAAGTGTGTCAAGTGTAACCTTGTGTTAAATTTTGAAAAATGTCACTTCATGGTTTTAAATGGTATTGTTCTAGGGAACATAGTTTCACAAGATGGTATTGAAGTTGATCCTGCCAAAATTAAAGTGATCTAATCACTTCCTGAACCCACTTCTATTCGAGACATCCATTCATTACTTGGTCATGTCGGTTTCTATCGACGATTAATCTATAACTTTAGTAGGATTTCCCTCCCACTCACTTAGTTTCTCCAAAATGATGTCATTTTATATTTTAATGAGGTTTGTAAGAGAGCCTTCATTGAAATCAAAATTGATCTTACTTCTGCCCTGATAATCCAACCCCCAGATTGGTTCTTACCCTTTGAATTGATGTGTGATTCTTCTAATAGATCCATTGGGGTTGTTCTTGGTCAAAGAAGAGAAAAAATTCCTCATGTCATCTATTATGCCACAAAAACATTGGATGAAACTCAATCTCATTACACTGTGACTAAAAAGAAACTTTTAGAATTGGTTTTTTCCTTATATAAATTCTAGCCCTATATCTTAGGTGCCAAAATCATCATCTTCATAGACCATTCTGTTATAAAGTTTTTACTCAAAAAAAGTGATTCCAAACCAAGGCTAATAAGATGAATCCTAATGCTCTAAGAGTTTGACCTTGAAATCAAAGATAGACTAGGAAAATAAAACCATTTGGTTGATCACTTGAGTAGAATTTTTAATTCTTCTCATTCTGAAATAATTGATCCATAATTTCTAACAGAGCACCTTTCATCTCTCACTCCAAAAATACCATGGTATTCCCCAATTGTAAATTACTTGGTTTCTGGTGTTTTTCCTGAATATTTTTCAAAAGAACAAAAAATGAAGTTGAAAAGTGATTAAAAATTATATTTTTGGGAAGATAATAAACTTTGGAAAAATGGGAAAGACGTGGTAATTAAGAGATGTGTTGATGAAAATGAACATTTTTCCATCTTATAATTCTATCACTCAATGCCTGGTGGTGGCCATTTTGGACCACAAAGGACCTCCTGAAAGGTCCTAAACTCTAGTTTCTTATGGCCTTCAATCTTCAAGGACTCACATGAGTTCTGTCAATCATGTCCCACTTGCCAAAAGTTTAGAACAATTTCAAAGAGAAATTAAATGCCCCAAAAGCCTTTAATTTTCTGTGAGATCTTCGATGTTTGGGGCATTGATTTCATGGGACTATTCCCCCTTCCAATGGATTATCATAAATTATTCTTATGGTTGATTATGTTTCTAGGTGGGTTGAGGCCAAACCCACTATAAAGGATGATTCACATACTGTTAGTGAGTTTCTAAAGACACACATCTTCCACCGATTTGGCACACCACATGCCTTGATAAGTGAATTAGGAACCCATTTTTGTAATAGAACCATGGAATCTATTTTGAAAAATAATGGTGTTGTACATAAAACTTCAACTGCATATCACCCCCAAACAAATGGCATGGATAAACTTTCAAATAGAGAAGTGAAAAGAGTGCTTGAGAGAATTGTAAAACCCACTAGAAAAGACTGGCCTGAAAGACTTGGTGAAGCACTTTGGGCTTATTGAATGGCCTATAAAACACCAATTGGGATGTCTCCTTTTAGGCTAGTTTTTGGTAAAGCATGTCATTTACTAGTTGAAATCCAACATAAGTCTTTTTGGGCTGTAAAAACCTGTAATTTTGATTGTGAAAAATCTGGTGAAGAAATATTGTTGTAATTGGATGAACTGGAGGAGCTTCGACTTGATTCTTATGAGAATTACAATATATACAAAGAAAAGGCTAAGGTTCTCCATGATAAACACATCCCGATAAAGGTATTTCATGAAGGTGAAATGGTATTGCTTTTTCAACTCTCGATTTCGGCTTCACCAAGTGAAAGTCCAAGACCCCTATTCAAAAAGGGAATTCACAGTTAATGGACATCGATTTAAGCATCACCATGAGAGGACACAAAATCCTAGAACAACATCAACTTCCATCAGATCCACAATAGACCCACTACTGGATGGAGATGGCGACCCGCCAAATCCAAACCAGGGGGCACCTCTTTCTCTATCTCTTCCTCTCTCTCACTCTTTCTTCTTCTTCCCCTCTCTTTCGTTTTTTTACCACTTTCTTTATCAAACCCTTTTATTTACTCTTTCTATTTTGTGTGGGTGTGTCTTTATAAAAAACTAAAAAAAACCTAAAAAACAAAAAAAAAACAAAAAAATCACTTTAAAAAATATGGAGAAACAAGAGTCATGATTACTCACCTTCAATTTTTAAATTTTGTCCAACCATTTTGGGGAGTCAAAATACATGGTTTCGTCTCAAATATTTTATGGTTTTATCATGACTTTATATAAGGAATATTGTTTCAAACCCAAAAAATTTTGAATGCTCATTTTGTTTTTATTTGGAAAATGATTTTCTCCACCCGTGAGAAACAAAATTTTCTATCATTCCAAGGATACCTATGGAAATCTTTTAAAAATGTGTATTTTTCACCCCCATTTGTGAGTCTTGAGTTTTTGGACCTTCAAGCTAAATTTCCTACTTTGGTGTGCATTAATATGATAGAGGAATTTTCTGAACCACATGAGAATCATAATAGCCAAATAGTCTCACATTTCCCTTACATTAATCCTCCTTTTGAAAGCCCCTTAGAGCCTATAAAAACCTTTTTTTATAGCCATATTACCAGCCCAATACCTTTTCCCACCCAATATCAACATGGATTTTCATAGCATAATTTTTTTTTTAAATTTGAGGGTGTGGGGAATAGATTTCATTTTTTGGGTGCCCTTTTATTGATTTTCAACGAGTTATTATATTCTTGAGGGCAAGAATTAATTTTAGTGTGGGGGGGAGGTTTTCATTTAGTGAGTTTTGGGTAATGTAATTTACTTTCATTTATTTAATTTTTTAAATGTTATTGACAAGTGTTTAAAAAAATCCAAAAAAATCCAAAATAAAAGGACAAAAAAAAGGTTGTGTCTTGGGTAGGTCAAAAATCACTCTTCCTCAACCTTTTTTCTTGTAATAACTATTAAAATTAGTGTCATGAGAAGATCAATCATGGGTTGGGATATGAGGGTGAGATATTTTTCAAGTTCAACTTTCGAAAAATGCAACAAAAAAAGAAATAAAAAGAAAAAAAAGAACACTTATGTCATTGGGAGAAGTTTTGTGTTTTGTAAATATTTCATCTTCTCATCCCCTTCAAAAAAATTTCCTCTCTTTTGACTTTCTTTACACAATCATTCCCTCGTAAATATGTGTTTCCATTTCCTTCCATGTTTCATTTCAAAAAAAAATGCATTGCTATTTCCATGTTAGTATTTTACCCCCTTTTCCTATCTTTTGGATATCATCTTCCTATAATCCTATAGCCACATAAAATCCCCTAAAAAATACCTCTTGATTTTTGAAAAATTTAGGATAGGTATTGGAAGCTGAGAGCTCTTACAAACTATAATATTTTCACTTTTGTTTGGTGACTGAGTGATGCTCGATAAATTAATTTTATCATCTTGAGAGGATTAAGTTTTGTGTGCCACCATTTCTCATTTCTAAATTTGAGCATGAAAAAATGAATTGTTTTTGGAATGTTTTTTCTATAACAAATTGTGGTGGAATTCAATATGTATGAGTGAAATTGTCTAAACCTCCCCTGAGTGGGGAAAACAAAATGTTAATATTCGTTGGTGAGTGAAAATGATATTGTCATGTTTTTATATTTATTGCACATGAGGACATGCACAAGACTATGTGTGGGGGATTTGATGTTATTAATATTTTCATAACTTATTATATACTCCCTTTATTATTTTTATATTAAATGTGCATAATTTGTGTGAAATATTAATGTTTAAATATTAATTATAATTTTTGAGCACTATTTGAATTTATCCAGATTCAAGTATGTTTAATGTTTTAATAATAAATCTCACCCTAATTATCCAAATTTCATGATTCTGGTTTTTTATGGTTCCTTACTCAAATTACAACATTTCATTAGAAGGAACATCTAACCAAATCGTCAATTTGGAGGGTCATATTGTCCACACAAAAATTCCCAAATAATCTGTGAAGAAACTGAACGATCCATGAAGATAGAATTACTGGGTTGACTCCAGAAGTTCAAATACTTTAATTATCCTCAAAAGGTCAGGGGAAAATTCAATCCATATTGGATAGAATTTTCATGGCCCAAATCCAAAGACAAGGGGCCCACCTGATGCTTTGAAGTCCATCCCACCATTCTAGACAGAAATTAAAATCCGGACACTATTCAGGACATAGCTCATGATGTATTCATCAAATTGAGCTGAGATTTTGCAGTGTGAAAGAGGAGATATATATGGATGACTCTATTGAAAAAAAATTCAGATTTGAAGGTATATTTATATTGATAAACCCATTCACATTTCAACCTTATAAAAAGTATGGATTGAAATGGGCAGTTCAACTTTGTTTAATCAAACCGCCATAACTTTGGTTGCATAAGTCCAAATGAATCCAAATGTTTAGAGAAGTTTGAAAACATTATTATCTAAAACTTTTAATAAGAGGTTATCTCTATATTAGGCTATCTGAATAGCCAAATTGGCGATGCAAGTGGAGGGACAGATTGGGAATGCAAACAATCCACTTCCTTGGGCTATAAATACATCCCTCTCCTCTCCTTCAAAGGAGTTGGAATTTCAGAAGAGAGGAGCACATATTGGCACAAAAAAATCCTTGACAAGGGATTGGGAGGACCTTCCATACTCAAGTTTTCACTTGATATACCCTTCATCCTCTCTTTGTTTCCTTTTAGTTTTGTGTTATTCATTATTGTAATCTTGTAAGTCTTTTTTTTATAATTATATTTTAATGAAAGTGTCTTCTTCAATATATCCTATTATTATCCACATTCTGTAGTTTAATATTGATGTTTTTAAAATATATTAAATACAATTGAATCCTCTTCCCTTCCTTTTATTTCTCATTCAATCTAATGTTTGTTTTTAATTATCATCATCGTTTGTGTGTGTGTTCGACGCACCACTCTTTTATTATCCCTTTATTTTTTTATCTTCTTAATTTATCATCATAATCATTATAACCAGATTACTAATCATTTCAATGACTGAATAAATCTCTCATCGAGGTGAGTTATAATTTTGGTATGTTAAACGATTGAGAGCTTTTGCTCGATGAGTATTCTTTGAATTAACATTGTGTATGTTGGACTTAACATGTCATGGATTAATGAAATATTTTTTTAACGTATGGATTCCATGGATTATTGGAACCATAAATACACTACCACAATCAAGTATTGATTGAGATTATAATCCTAGCTAATTTAAGGCTTGGATTAAATCCTTAACACCTAGGAATTCCAATCAACGTCAACTTGTGACATGAGTGTTAATTTAATACAATACAATGCAAGGCTCAAGGATATCACAATATTAGCTACCTATTGATGAACTCACCCCAATATTTATCAAAACTTTAAATCAATATTAATCAAACATAATCCATAAATTATTTCATAAGCTCTGCAAACAAACCCCCCAAACAGAATACAATCAACAAAAAACAATCGACTGTTAAAAAGTATCATTGTCGAGGATTCAACCCGAGTGTTTCTATACACATTAGCAGAGCACCATAACCTTGAACAGTCGATAGGAAACAATCATCCGCGCTTTCAATAAGAAATGTGATATTTCCTTAGTGAACATCAATCAGGGATCCACCAGTAGATAAGGAAATCCATCATAGTATAACAAAAACATCATTATAAATTTTCAAATCTTAAACCATGAAATTAGTTGGAAGAATAAGTTTTCAAACTCTCACTAATAAATCCTTGATAACTCCAGTAGGCCAAGTGAGTGATCTAGAAGTTAACTGTAATGCCATGATTATCAGCTTATACTCTCTGGTTCTAAGATCACTATAAATTTATTAAATGATTAAATTAACACTAGTTCCAAAATCCACATGACATGTGATTGTTCCGTTTCCATCAAATTCATAGGGAATCATGAAGCTTCGTAGATCATTTACCATTTATGATATCATCATTTGGATAACTACATTGATTTTTTCTATTAGTGGCATTGTTATATATTCCATGATCCATTTTTCGTTTCAAATTATTTTTTTCAAGAAGTTTGTGTAGGATAAAATCACAACAAGTTATTTTTTAAATGGAATATCCACTCTAATATTTTGATACAATTAGATGAACATCTTATATTTTTTATATTTTTTATTATCAAACTATTTGACCCTTTTATGGAATTGATCAGTTGCCTCGTATTCTTTACATTACTAACTACAATCTTTATCATCACTCTACCAAAATCTATTTTCCTTCTTTTCATCTTTTTATCATCTATCTCACCTTTAAATTTATCTTTCTATTTAAGAATTTCCTATTTCAAACTATGAGAGTTTGCTTATTCTCATAGTTTTCCATGGGCGTATAGTTTTATAAGTTTCTCTTAATATACCCCCATAACGGTATTTCCTCCAACAGTTATTATTTCCATGAATCATTAATTTATATTCTTCTTAGATGTTATAGGTAGTTTTCCTTTATCTCATTTTTCTCAAGTAGTTGAACATTCATTTCCAGGTCGTGTATAAAATCCCAGTTCCCTTGTACTATTTTTTCAATCCTACAGAAACTCAAATTTATGTTCAGAAAAAAATCAATCACCATCAACTAATGAACCATGATTTCTATTATCTCCTCAAGATCCTGTATGTACCTAAATCAATTTTCTAAGATATAGAAGAATGATTCTGATATGTTGTTTTGTTGTTCTTAGGAAGTAAGTAGTTTATTGGTTACCTTTAAATTCTCCCAAGCCAACTATCTTGTAAGTTCCATACACTATACAAGAAAAATGAGGATGATTATTTAACCCTATGTTATAGGTGTTTTAAAAAAATATCATTCATTATAGGATATCGTTAACTTTTTGGCATGTAACTAGCTTCATCAAGATGAGTGGGTGATGAATCTTGAGCTAGCATGTCAAGATTCATGTAGTGAGACACATTAATCCCATACAGGCTACAATAATTGCAATGTTCTTTTCCTCCTTGGTTCATAGTCACAAGACCACACATCTTTCATTATAAATCATCAATTATATAATACACATCATCAATTGGTATCACAACATAAATAGTGACACTTCTATATCTTATTGCATTTTGTTGAGAGCTGATAGTAAGAACATTATAGATTCTTTTGAGTTTCACTACAATATTTCCACTACAATGACCTCAAACTATAGTTTCTACTGATGTTTATCTCATTAGGTTAATTCCTTCACAAGAGAAGTATATAAGTAGAGAATGTGCAAATTGGTGATGGAGGAACTGTTTGTAGAAACACATGAATCATCCTCATGCTTCCTAAATACTATTTTTATATTTCTAAACAAAAGTACAAGGTCTTTTCCTTAAATCCATAGGTCTTTTCCTTAAATCCATGGCTCAATGTATATGATGGAATCTCCTTGTAATAACATTATCGATCTATTCCCTATTGTAGAAAAAATCTCTCTATGATATCTATTTATAAGAAGGGTAAAAATATCATCTTTATGACATCCTCACTCAAATAAGTGGGAAGCACTGGACAGTGTAGAGATAATTGAGACGGCGACCCAACCCTCCCTTCCCCGTGGCGATGACCTTGCCGCGATGACGGTGGCCCTGACCCTCCCCCTACCACCGGAGGGGGGAAGGGGGTTTTCTCTGTGCCTTCATCTACTAATCGGCCGCCTTCTTCTTCCCCTCTCTCAGATCCTGTTTCCCTTTCGATTTTTCCATCGATCTCAATCTGTCCGAAGGTTCCAACCCTTTTCGATGGATCGCTTATGCTATCGCTTTCATCCACGGAGTTATCATAAGCATCGGCCCTCCTGGTCTGACTTTGACAAGTTCATCAGCAGTTCTTGGGGTTTGCAGGGACATGCGATTGTGCGTCTTCTCAACAAGATACATTTTATAATCCGATTTGCTTCGTCGGAGGACCTGATTCGTGCCTGATCCAGTGCTCCGCGATCCTGCAATGGAAGTCATTTCTTCATTTTTGGGTGGTTATATGAATTTCATATGCAACTGATGCTCCTACTACAGCTCTTTGGGTACGTTTTCCTAAAATCCCGCTTCCCTTCCAAAATTATTCTATTATTCAGATGCTTGAAAATATGGTGGGTCGGTTCCTCTGCTTAGAGAGAAAAACGAACTCAGTATGCCATCCGATTTATCCTCACATATGTGTTGAAGTCCATGTATCCAAGCCGACAGTGGATTTCCTGCAAACACATGGGTCATTTCCCTCAATCTTTCCATCGAGGCAGTAAAGAGGGACTCGTGGACCCAACCTTGACATCTCAACAATTTTTTGGAATTGAAAAGGTTACTGACACAGCAGACACGGAAGGTATTTGTGACCCTGTTCCGGCCAATTCCTTCAAGAAAGACTCGAGAACCAGGCAGGCCGATCCGAAGGTGGCTGATATCTTCAACTGATTGAGGGACGACCTTGTTGACTCCAGGAAAATATTGAAAACCTCTTCGGGGCCAGTGGGAATGGAGGGGGTGAGTGCTGCATCGGTACTGGAAATCAACCCCATCTCTGTGAATATCAACTCTTATGCAGGGGCTGTGAGAGCTGGCACTGAAAATACTACGACAGTGGTGTTGCCAACACCAAACGAAGGTGATTCAATGGGTTGCAAGGGAAGGTAGAATTCTATGCAAGGTTCTGAGGGATGGCTAGATATTGTGAAGGGGATCAATACAGTAGTTTTGTCTAGTTTAAATCTGAGCAATTGATTTGATGGTTTGGGCGATCTTGCTCTGGACCAAGATGAGTTGGTTTGGGTTCTCAATTCCAATGAGGGGCAAGGATTGCTTGGAGCTGAATACAGCGATGAGGTGTATGACATGCCTTTGGGTGGCAGTGATGAAGGATTCATTGACAGAGGGCTTCACAGCCCGAGGAGGAGGAAGGAAAGGAAGGGAAACAGGGACTTGGGGAGCTGCATTCAGGTCAAGGGGAAGAAAACAAAAGGGCGAAGAGATTATTATCATCTTCCAAAACCCATGGAGACACAATATGCCAAGAAGTCGAGGCCAAAGGAGATGGTCCACGTCTCTAATTCAAACGAGCAGGAACCTGACGGTGGAGTTTCTAAGGATCAAGAGCTCGTATGTGGTGTTTTGAGAGTTCCTAATTGGAGACAGGATGAATTGGTGGGGGCAGATCTTGGGAATATTTCTGGGTTGGCCGATCAAAATCAGGTGGTAGATAAGGAGGTTGGGTATAAGGGGTCAATGTGGGAATTTATTGTCCACTCGCAGGAAGAAATGCTTGATGAGGCCTTTGGGATTAAGGCCCCTATTGAGGTTGCTGATTGAATGTATGAGCGATCCTGAGCAGTGCATTTGGATCAATAAGAAGGATCTTATCCTTATTAGAGGCTTCAACGAAAGGAAGATAAATGTGGGGGAGTACATTCAAACATGGGACAAGATGGCCTATTGGTTCGAAGATGTGCTCTAGGACGACCCAGAAACAAAGGTAAGTTCTCTCCAATTGAAATTTTTTAGGGATAAAGTTTTGAATATGCTCAAGCTTGATTTTCATGGTTCAGGTATTTCTTTCGGTTTATGAAACATTTGTTGTTGATTGTTTAGTTTCTCACATTGCTCCTTAAAAATGTGTGAAATAATAAAAAGTTAATTTTCAGTCATTCAGTATGGGTAGTGTATAGAAGCTCTTTAATGAAAGAAAGAGTATCGGCGAAGGGTAATCCAATCAAAAGTGGTATATGTTGTAAGTGATCATTCCTTGTCTAATATTTTCTTCCATTTTGTGTCTATGTAATGCATTAGAGACTTTTAAATATCCAAGGCACTTTCAAATCCATATGTCTTGGCTGTCCTTCTGTATTTGGGATGATTTTCTCACAAACATGTTTCTATTCTCTATTTTTATGTCTGTAGAATGAGAGACCGAACCCCCAAAGTGTATTTCTCCAAAGAAGCCCTTGGGGTGTATTTATAATGAATATTAAAAACCACACCGGAGCTCAAGTCCGATGTGGGATGCACACTCCAACACTCCCCCTCAAGCTAGGTGTACCTAGCTTGGACACATAATGAAAATAAAACAATAAAACAGACGCTAACACTCCCCCTCAAGCTGGACATACTCAGCTTGATGACAAAACAAGACGAAATAAAATATAAAGTTGCAAAGGCTGCTGCTCCCCCTCACGATCGCTGGATGGATGATGTCGTGGGCGCAACAGAAGAAACCACTCAGACCGGCCGGTTGACAGAACGCGAGGAATGCCGCACTAGTGGGGCCGGTCGATGAAATGCCGGGAAATCCAAACTAGCACCAGGAAAAACGCACTTGCGGGGCTAGCGACGGGATACGGGGATTCCGCAGAAATCGTTGCGGGATTTGGCGGCGCCAACGGACCCAAATCCTAGGTGGTCGAGCTGCTGCGCCAGCGAATGGGCGTGCCGGCGGATAGAGATGCGGTTGCCGGGATTTGCCGGGAGATGCTGGCGAGGCGGGGATGCCGCATGAGGAGGTCAGCGAGGGTGGAGGCCGGTTGCTGGAGGCCGGGAAGCCGTAGAAGCAGATGATCAGCAGATTGGGGAGGCGACATTGCAGCGGGATTGCAGCGGAGATGCGCTGGGACGGATCTGGCCGGAACAGTCCGGATCTGCCCGGAACAGTTCGGATACCGCCGGATCTGGCCGGATCTGGCTGAAAATCGCAGGATCTGGCCGGATTCGGCCGGAGCTGTTCGAATCTGGCTGGAAATCGCCGGAGCTGGCCGAAAAATCCGGGAAGGGCCGGGAGGGCGCGCGGAGGGCCGACGACAGGGAGAAAGGGCCGCCAGGAAGGAAATCCGCCGGGAGGGATCGCCGGCAGAGCTGGCGCACTGGATCTGGACGGGAGGCCCGTCGCGATGGGATGCTACCGCGTCAGTAGGGAGAGCTGCCGGGAGAGAGGGCCGGCAGGAGGGAGGGCCGGCGGGAGGCGCGACTTCCGTCGGGGCAGTGCGCAGCGGGGAGGAAGCCCGCCGGGAGAGGGAAGGCGCAGGGGAGCCGCGTCGTTGGGCGAGTGCGCAGGAAGGGGTCGTCAGGCCGGCGCGAGGGAATCTGCAGTGAAAGGCGGCAGTGAAGGAGGCGGCGGGAGGGAGTCGCCGGGAAGGAGATACCGGCAGGGAGGAGCACCGTCGGACAGAGGGAGATCCGGCTGGAGTCGCGCGCAGGATGGAGCCGCCGGGAGGATCGCGCGCCGGGAGGGAGGGCCGCCGGGAGGAGACGTCGGGAGCCGGGGGGCGACGCGGCGAGAGGGCCGCCGAACAGGGAGCCGACTGCTCGGGAGGGAGGGGAGGGGCGACGGCAGAGCTAGCCAAGGAGGTCGCCGCCCCCCTGACGGGGAAAACGTGAGTAAACCCTAGAGCAGAATAAAAAAAAAAGATGGGAGGGAGGGGTCGGGTTTAGCAAACCTCCTCTGATACCATGTAGAATGAGAGACCGAACCCCCAAAATGTATTTCTCCAAAGGAGCCCTTGGGGTGTATTTATAATGAATATTAAAAACCACACCGGACCTCAAGTCCGATGTGGGATGCACACTCCAACAATGTCTCATAGAAAGATTTGATTTATCCATGTCTCGTGTTATCTGTACTTTAGTTTTGTGGAAATGTTTTTAAATCTCTAGAATTAGGGGAAAGCGTTTTGCACTCAAGCTTCATATGTACAAATTCCTATAATTTCATAAAATTCAATCTATTAGTGGTTTGTAATTTAAGTAAGTGTAAATCTATGAATCTATTTGAATGATGTATACAATATAATTCCTATTTTTACATTTTTAATTTTTATTGCAATCTTAAAAATTATATTGACATAGTCCTCACTGTAAATGGTGTTGGGCGGAGAAGAGAAGAAGTGATGGCAAGAGGGGGGGTGAATTGCCTTTTAAAAATTAATTAACAATTTAAAAACAAAGTGAAAGTGCAGCGGAAATAAAAGAGGCAAAACACACAACTTGATAACGGAGTTCGGCTTAAACCTAAGCCTACGTCTCCGCTCCCAACTCAACCGTTGAGAGATTTACTACCGCTTGTTTTTTAATGGTTTTAGCAAGAAACCCACTAGACTTTAAGGTTAGTCTAGAACCTATTACAGCTTGCTTTTAATGGTTGAGCAAGAACCCACTAGCCTTCTTACAGGTGAAGGCTAGCTCACCTTTGATTCAAGCCTTTTAAAAGGAAAGGCTTGACTAACCTCTTCACACCTTGAAGGTGGTGTGAAAACCCAAAAGTGAGGATGAGAGAAAGAGATGGGGGTTTGTAGGCACAAACCCAAATTTAAGCTCAAAATGATAAAACAATAAAAACCGTAATGGGAGAAGCCTTGGGCGCCAAAGGATTGATGGAGTTGATGAAGAGTGCTCCCAAGCTTCTTTGGTGGTGCTCCTTGGATGTGGAAGTGAGTTGGAGCAAGTGAGGGTTCCTTGAAGCAATCCGCCGGAGGTTCGCCAAATGATGTAAAATGTGTCCCGTGGGCTTCCGTATGTTTCGCTTGTGTTCCGGGGCTTCCTAGTCCTTTATTTATAGAGGGGGAACCCTCAAATGGCCTTTGGGAGGCTTCGGAGCCGTTGGAGAGGCCTTCAGAGCCGTTGGGAGGCAAGTGGACAGGTCTGGTCAAAGGCCCAACGGCTAGTTTGACTGGCTCCACCGGCTGACCGGTACAGTGCCACCGGTTGGCCGGTGTTTGGAAAATGGAGGAGGGCTTCTGTCCAGGCGCCACCGGCTGGCCGGTGAGGAGGCCACCGGTTGGCCGGTGAGGAGGCAGTAGCTACCCCTTCTGTCTGGGTTCCACCGGCTGGCCGGTGGTGAAGCCACCGGTTGGCCGGTGGACTGAAAATCAGTCCACTTTGGCTTCTTGCTTTCTTGGCCCAATTCCTTGGCCACCTGAAATCATGCCTATCATCCAAAAACACTTAAAACAAGATTAGATAAATAAGGGAGTGATTGTGATCATGAAAATTAAATCACGAGGGGTACGAGAGGTACAACAAATGGTTCTAAAAATTCTTAAATGTAAACCAAGCAGTGAAGAGATTTCACAAAAATGCGTAGGGTTGAGATAGAGTTACGCATGTTATATCCAAAGGGACAACTGTTTCAATTCACCATTTATTTCTATTTGTATGAGTATTAATAAAAAGGTGTAGGTGTTTGTGTGAGTGTATCAAGAAGAATTGTAGAAAGTGAATTAGTAAACAATCAGTTGATGAGAGGAAGATGACATGTGCAATGAGATAATGTTTAAAGAAAAAAATGAGGAAATAGTGGTCTTTAGGATTTTTCTACATTATTTTTCATCCTTGTTCCTAAATTCATTGGTTCATTCATACCACACTCACTCTTACAGTCTATGTTCTCTCTCAAGTTACTCTTAATCTTTCTGGTGTAATCATAGGTCTTTGTAAGGTTGTCTGTGATAACTACCCCAGGAACATTAATCTCTTTGTCTATGATATGTATGTCATAGTCACTTTAAATACTTTCATTCTTCATAGAAATAATTCTCTACAATATGTACATGTGATTGGATTCCTAAATTTGCTTCATCATATCTCCTATATTCATCTACTTGTTGATCAAGCTAGAAAGTAATTATGAATATTAGTAAAATATGGTAGAATTTTTTTCCTTTAATAATTATCGACAATCCACAACTACACCATAAAATTTCCCACTAAGTGTACACATTCTCATGCTAATATAATTAAAATAGAATAGTGTAGAAGATGTTTTTTAATTGAAAATGGTGTAGTTTACCTATAATGGACTCAACCTCCTGGATTTAGAGTATCTTTCCTTTCTCTCTTTAATACTAATGATTGTTGGTTCCATAATCCCCGTATAGAAACATCACTAATTATTTCCTTTTAATACTAATGATTTTCTATGTGATCTATGTGGCATGCAGATATATCGATGGACCCAACCACTAGATCTCCGTTCCTTAATTCTAAAAAATAATTTTGATTAGTTTTCTAGTGATTATGAGATTTGGTGTCATTTTCAGTGAGATTTTGAGACTTCATTGAAACAATTCTAAAATTCAATCCTGAAGAGTACCGAGACAACCGATACTAAAGCATTTCTCATATTTTTTTATAAACTTCAAATGAGAAATATACAATCATGTACAAACCCAAATATCTTTTCGGTTTAGTTTTTGGAGGATTAGGAAAAACCGTATAACATAATAGAGTTCTAAAAAAATTCTATAAACAGCTCTTTGGATTCATTTGATCTAGATCCTTATTTGAAACCAAACACTATCAATCATCTACTTTTCACTAAACCTATGAATTTTATTTTAAAAATATCGAATGAGCATAAAAGTTTGAGTAGGGGATTTTAAAATCAAGAGTAAAATCCTTTTATAAATACTTTTTAAAAATCATTTGAAAACATTTTCTTTTATATCAAATATAAAACCTTTGGTAAATACTTTTCCAACATATTACTTCAGGGTTTTAAAAATATATCCATAGGAATTACTATTCAAACATTTAAAAATACAAATCACTTTGAAAACCTATATTATTTCAGTAAATAATACCCTTGAAATAAATTTGGATTTCTCCTTGAAAACCAACTTTTCTTTGAAAAGAATAAATTTTATATAGAATATAACAATAATTGGAAAAAATTAAGAAATCTATGAGGCCACCAGCAATATCATATTTTAGGAAAATGTCCCCTTTAGGTTGTGGGTTTACTCCATATTCCTCCAAGTGCCAAATTTTTAAGCAAAACATTTTGCAAAGACTTCCTTTCTCATTGTTATTCCATTAAAACCTTTAGAAAGTTTCTTTAATATGTAGTAATTTTTTTTGAGAATAAAATAATCACATATAATTGTTAAAATAAGCTTTCTTAAAATAGAATCCTTTTAAAAATAAACTTAACATTCATAAACACATCTATTTATAAATTTGAAAAAAAAAATAACAATAACAATTACTTTTCATGGCATATATGGAATGAATATTAAATATAGAGTATGTTTATATCTATAATCATGATTATCATTTGTATATTTAAAATAACATTTTATACATAAAATGATAACTTTAACATTTCAAAAGCAACTTCAAAATCTTTTTTTTGAAATAACTCTGAAAGAGGTTATAGGAAAATAGAATAAAACATTTTTCACGAAAACGACACTCCTTAATTATATAAGAACCCCTCCACCACCCTTTCAGAACAACTAAAATTATGATATCTCAATATAAGCTACAAATAATCTTTATAATTTTCATCCACTACACTTTTAAGAGGTCCTAGTCTCAATAGGATGTCCTAAATTATTTAATTTGAAGAAATATTTTAAGAGAAGATATGATTTCATTTATGTAATTAATAATTTCTTATATTTCTTTTCTATTTATCTTCTTCAACTTCCTATTCCTAATACTAATTTACCACTTTAATAAAATCAAAATAAAATAATTATACTTTTAATTAATATATTACAATAAAATTAACTTCATATTAATTCTCATCCATTGATTATTACATGTTATTATTTTTGGGTCAATTTAACCACCAACATGAAGGATGATATAAAATGATAATATGGATTATTATGAAAACATAATTATTTTTTTTATTTGATATTTATAATGAAAGGATTTTTGTTTATGGTTATATAAAGGCAACATGACAATTTAACCCATTCTTAATAAACCACCCTAAGTTTTTCAAAAATTACTCAAACAAGTATGTTATAGATTTCGTGTTGGGGAACTATACCTAAAACATCTATGGAATGAACATGGAACATATTAACTCACAATGGAACTATAATTATAATATCTGTTAGTATTAAGAAGATGAAATATTTAATAGGGATCAATGACCAAAATCACTATATAGAAATAGTCTGAATGGCTCGAAGACTTTCTTTTTTATTGATTTTTAACAACCCCGTTCAAGGGATGAGGGAGAACCTTTACAAGGCTCGTAGGGATAGAGATCACATGACTCGTAGGCTTTTGAGACATTACATGACCTGATGGTCTTATAGAGAATTCAACCAGACTATAATTATAAGGAACTGCCCCTCATCAGTATCTGCATCGTGATGAGAGCTCTCCACCTTCGCATGACTATCCGACAAAGATTCATGTGAAAACACAGACTGGTCCCAATAATGTTGCGGGGTAAGATTGGGTAAAGATGTAGACCACAGAATAGTATACAAGGACCAGACCAAAAATAACCCATGGCATCGTCGAACAAGAAATCAAAAATAAAAAGAAAAATACACAAAGAAAATCGCAAAGCCTTCCTCGCTAGGTTGAAGAAAATACACTTCAGAAACCCTAACTGAAACTGAACATCGGATGTCCGACGATGTTCGAGCAACTGGAGGTTGTTGAGTGGTGTGATTCGAGCTTCGATTAACCGAGGAGGAGCACCGACAGTGGGTGACTTTTGTGGGAAGCTTATGATATCGTGACGACTTCACAAATGGTTAGAGTTTTTTAAATAGATCGGGATACTTTTATCAGCACTTATAAATAAGCACTGATAAAGAGTCCTTTTATCAACACTTAAGTGATGAGTGATGATTAAAGGAATATTTATCCGTGTTTTTTAGCACTGATAAAGGTAAGTCTTTATCAGCACTAAAAAAACGCTGATAAAATCCATATTTATCCGCACTAAAGTTTTAGCACTGATAAAGATTCATTTTATCATCATTTTTTTAGCGCTGATAAAGTCTAATCTTTATCAGCGTGAAGAAAGCACTGATAAAGACCTACCTTTATCTACGCTTATTACTTAAGCGCTGATAAAAGATTTATAAGTATAATTATAAATAAAAAATTTGTAATTATATATATAGTTAATAAATATATAAAAATATAAATATAGTAAATATATTTCTTTAATTATAAACCATTATTCACTAAATATATGACTATTTAATGTAAAACACATAAATATATCAGAATATATAAATCATATTCATATACATTAATATATATCTATATATTTATTATATAAATTTTTTTAACATTAATTATCATAATTATCTAATTAATAAAATGTTTAATATTTAATTATGTATAATCAATTTATTCAATTTTATCAATAAATATTTAATTAATAAAATTTGTATTTTTTTTAATAAACTCGCTTTTTTATTTTTTTATTTATTTCATTATTTCATTTTATTTATTAGGACCGTTATCAACGCTAAAAAAGTGCCGATAAAAGCTATCTTTACCAATGCTAAAAATAAAGCGTTGAAAAAGCTTCAATTTATCAGTGCTAAAAAAATACTGATAAAAGGTTAACTTTATCAACGCTTTCTTTAGCACTGATAAAGATGCCAATTATCAGCGTTTTTTTGTAGCACTGATAAATATCAACACTGTTAAATACCGGTTTTGTAGTATTGATATGTCACGACCTGTCCTCGGGGCCCGTGCCGTGACTACCCCAAGCCCGCCTTCCATAGGCCAGGGGCTGGCGACTAGAACCAATGCGTAATTCCCGATAAAAAAAAGGGAAGACATTGCCTTTGTAAAGTAAACAAACACCACAGAGCAAGCAAACAGAAGTAAACACTAAGTAAAAACTGGGTACAACAGTAAGTGCAGAAAAGTAAGTGGGCAAGAATACAAACCCAAACTGAAAGTAAAGTACAACTCGAAAGGGAAAACAACAACTGAAAAGTAGAGCCGCAGCGTCGAGTCGTCCACTGGAAGTCCCACCTGAAGGGTGGGTACAGATAACCTCCACTGCTTCTCGGGTCCAGCCGACCGCTCCGAGTACGTCCCGCCCAGTGGTCCACCTCCAGGTACCGTCCTGCTCCGCAAGCCTCAACCACGATCAGCGATGTCCGTCGTCTACAACCAACACAACGTAGTGCAGACATAGCTCGTGCAAGGGTGAGTATAAGCTACTCAGTAGGGACCCCGAGACCCCCGAAGGTCTCCCAGAATCCACAAAGGATAATCCACAAAGGAATGATACAATCACGAAGTAACATCCGACACTGCTTAGGTATATGCCCATACATATACCTAAGTCACCAATTCCAGTCCGCTCCAACCTCCGAGCCCAAGTACAACCCAGTCTACACAGTAAAACACAACACAATCCACAAAGGAAAACAAAACAGGATTCAGCTCACACAGGTATACTTCTTCGTATGACGATAAAGATGATCAGATATAGCCACTGATTCATCTAAGTCGTCGGACCCACAAAGGATCGATAGGTACTAACCCCCGCAATGACCCACACAGGATCGATCATGAAGTTGAAACCATAGTTATTGGGAAACTCCTTCTCCATCAAGTACAGTGGGTATGTCGCTACAACCAAGCGCTTCCCTCTAACCTTGCACTGGTGTAGTACTCCACCTATCGAGTACTGTGGGCCTGCTGCTACAACCAAGCGCTTCCCACCATGGGTCTGCCGCTACAACCAAGCGCTCCTCTGTCGTGGGTCTGCTGCTACAACCAAGCGCTCCCCCATGCTGCTACAACCAAGCGCTCCTCCGTCGTGGGTCTGCCGCTACAACCAAGCGCTCATCCGTCGTGGATCTGCCGCTACAACCAAGCGCTCCTCCGCTGTGGGTCTGCTGCTACACTCAAGTGCTTCCCACTGGGCTATCCGTAACACACCGAGTCGTTCGATCAGCAGCCGTCAAGTCTCAACCGACTCTAGGGTTTCCGCACACAGCATGCTCGTTCCGGGAGGGTCCACTCCACGAGCCAAGAGGTCGATGCATCAACTGACATGTAGTCCGGAGTTGATGTATCCCAAAAGTACCGTAGTGGTCACTATCGAACCCACGGAGGATTCCCGTACTGTCTTCATTGTCGTCGCAGACGCAGCCAGCTCTAGGGTTCCTGCATACAACAAGCTCGTTCGGGAGGGTCCGCTCCACGAGCCGAGAGGCTGATACATCAACTGACACAGTCCAGGGTTGATATATCCAAAAGTTCCGTATTGTCGACAGGAACTCAACGTTGCAAACAGCGCGTCAATCAGATGTCTGGTTTGAGAGTTATTAGCTTTTCCGTTCCAGGGGCCCTGTTGGATTTCGGGTGCAATCCAACCCGACCACTATTCAACTACATCCAAAACTCAAGCGAAGTATGCCAAAAGTTCCGTCTCATCAAGAGGAAATCAACGAGACAGACGGCGCGTCAATCGGACGCCCGGTCTTGTGAGTTATTGGCTTTTTCGTTTCAGGGGCCCGGTTGGTTTCGTGAGCGAACCAACCCGACCGCACTCCGGCGACATCCAAATCTCGAGCGGAGTAAGCCAAAAGATCCGTCTCATCAAGAGGAATCCAACAAAGTCGACGACACGTCAATCAGACGCCCGGAGCTTAAGTTATAAGCGTTTCTGCTCCGAGGGCTCGGTTGGTTTCGTGTACGAACCAACCCGGCCGAACCCAAAGTATTCTGAAACCTTGAGTGTGATATGTCAAAATGACCGTCTCGATCCAAGGATCACATCGCCGCTGACGGTACGTCGATCAGAGGCCGTAGCTCAAGTTATGAGCAAAAGACCGAAAAGGTCTGAAAACGAGGGGTTTGGGCCCGGACCGACCCAGCCCAACCCCCCTGGGTCGGCCTGACCTGGGTGGCCCGGCCCGGCCCGGCCGGCGCGGGCGCAACCCGACCACCAGGCGGTTCGGCTCGGCCAGTTACGGCCGAGCGGTGCGGGGGGCGCGCTGCCCCCGCGTGAAGGAACTGCGGCCCCGCGTGGGGCCGCCCTTGCCAGCTGGACGCGGCAGCCAGCCGCGTCCCGTCCTTCACCAGACCCGCGCGATCGCGGGACGGCCGGCCCGCCGCCGCGGCTTCAGCCACGGTGGTTCTTCCCGGCGGCGCGCCGGGCGCCGCCGCCTCCCGCCGCCGGTGTCGCCGTGCCGGCATGGCGCGCCGGTGGGTTGCTCCGTGGACCACCGGACGAGTTCCGGTGGTCAGAATTCCTTGTTGTCTTCGCCAAAAGCTCTCCCGGGGTCCGTCCTTCACTGCGAGGACCTTACATTGCCCGTGCGGCTGATTTTGTCGACGTCCGCCGTTTCGCACACCAAGAACGAAATGGGCGGTGGGTTCAGACTTGTTCGTTAGTCCGCACCCACCGCGTTAGCGGTTTTAAAAGTCTCACAACATTTTTTAATCAACGTCGTGGGTATAAATCACAAAGATTTAAATGAATCAAACCCCTACCTCAAGCAGTTGATGATTGGAGATTGTTGTGGGGAAGAAACGTCGCGGAAGAAGCGTCGCAGAAGGAGAATTGTCGGCGTCGCGAAACACGACGTCGCGTCGTCGATCTCTGAGGGTTCGGCGTTCTTCGCGTTCTTCGCGAAGGAGGATGAAGATCTCAAGCCTTAGAGTCTTCTCCAAATCCTCTCAACGAGCAACCCTCATTTAAACACGTGTTGGTCTTATTTTATTCTTATGCCAACAAACGAAAAACAAGGTAAGAAACGAACCATTAATTCGATGAATTAATGTAACAACTTAACTGCCCAATTAATAGGGGCGTTAAGAATTTAGAAAACGCACCAGTTGACTATCATTAAGGAGGAGTTTTCACGGGTGCGTTACTTAGGGGGAAAAAACGGCGGGGCTCGTGCGGGCCCCACCCCACAAATATCCTACCAAGAGGGTAGGATATTTTGGGTTCCACCCTATCCGCTTCAACTTAGCTTAAGTGGCTTTAAGTGGCTTTAAGTGAAATAAAAATAAGGTTGTCGCACCACTTTTTTTTATTTCTTAACTTAACCCCAAAAATTAAAAACCACACCCGAGCAAACGCAACTCCGGAAAAGGCGTTTCTAGGCAAATTTCGGCGCTGTGATTCCATCGGTGCCCTCGAAATTCGATTCCGAGCACCGGTTCAAAAGTTAGAAAAACCCGCTCGTTCGTTCACTGAACGTACCCGAGCCAAACTTCGGAGAATGATTCCGGGCACACCGGGCCTTGGATTCAGGTGCTGTCAGAAACTGTGTTCTTGTAAAATTTTTATTTTATTTCTTAACTTAACCCCAAAAATTAAAAACTACACCCGAGCAAATGCAACTCCAGAAAAGGCGTTTCTAGGCAAATACCGGCGCTGTGATTCTATCGGTGCCCTCGAAATTCGATTCCGAGCACCGGTTCAAAAGTTAGAAAAACTCGCTCGTTCGTTCACTGAACGTACCCGAGCCAAACTTCAGAGAATGATTTCGGGCACACCGGGCCTCGGAATCAGGTGCCGTCAGAAACTGCGTTCTTGTAAAATTCCAAAGAAAATTAAGGAAAAAAATTTCCTTGAATTTTACGGGTCTTTACATCACTCCCACCACAGGGCTTTACGTCCCCGTAAAGATACATCATAAATTAGGGAAACAAAAGCGGTACTGAGCACGCATCTGAGCATTCCGCTCCCATGTGTTCATCTGGAGGTTTCCGTGCTGCCATCTGATGCGCACTAGAGGGATCGATCGTCCACGTAGGACCCGCTCCTGTCAATCATCGATCTCCACCGGGACCTCCGCAAACGTCGCCCCATCATCAACGTCCAGCTCCCCATGGTCAATGATATGCGTCAGGTCGAATAGTCACGAGCCATGTGACCAACTCCGCCGCATGTGTAACACTGTCTGCTCATGGTAAGTCGTTGTCCACCCCGGGTGCCTCGCACAAACGATCCTGTGTCACGCGGTCGACCACCTGTAGGTCTAGTCCTCTTGGACCCCTGCATCATCTGTCTACTGCCCGCCGCAGAAGACTCTGCCGCATGCCGGCTAGTGGTGGGTCCTACTGCTGGAGACTGCTCAGCAAGGAAACTCTCCACTAAGAGGGCTCACTCCAACACCCCTGTCTGTGTCGGAATGCTGTGAGAAACAATTGAAGCTCTGATCTCTCGCCTGAGCCCCTGCTCGAAGGTTCGGGCCCTGAAGAATGGGTCCCGTACCATGTCTGTCGAGTAGCGCGAGAGATTGGTAAACCTTGCCGCGTACTGGGCTACTGTCATGCTGCCATGCCGCAGCTGTAGAAGCTCCTGGATGCGCACCGCACGGAGGTTGGTTGAGACGAACTCCGAGCGGAAGAGACTCTCAAAGTCCGTCCAGAGAAGATATGTCTCATCGTGCACCTGGAGCACCAAGCTCCACCATCTGCCTGCTGCCGCGTGCAGTAGGCTCGCTGCGAGGATCACCATGAGGTCTGTTGGTGTCCTCACTAACCTGAAAACTCGTACCACTGCCTCCAGCCAGTTCTCGGCTGTCTGGGGGTCCGTCTCCCCGCGGAACCTGGGCGGTCGCTGGCGTTGGAACTCATGCAGTGCACTAAGACGACGTGCATCGTCAGCGGCTGGGGCTGGAAGCATCGGTAGCTCGGTGGGTAGAGGTACCGCCGGTGCCTCAGCTGTCAAAGGGCCCTGTACTGAGGCCTTGTCGCTCGGTGAGCTGTCGTCACGCTCAACTCTCAGAACCCTAGCTGGCTGCCGTCGTGGGGCCATCCTGAAAAGAAACAGGTGCGCCATGGTCAACAGTATACCTGGTGAGCTGACATAAAGTAATCACAAAGAAAACTTGAAACACACATGCAATCAATGTTTTCACGTATTAAGTCAGAAATCAGAAGTCAGGGTTCTGGTGTACGGATACGTCGACCGCCGCACCAACACTGGACTCCCTGAACTGATAACCACACCCAATACGCTTTACACTATTGCTTCACGTAGAAAAAGATCAGAGTCCCAAGTTCTGCGGTAGAACCGAACTCCTCTGATACCAATTTGTCACGACCCGTCCTCGGGGCCCGTGCCGTGACTACCCCAAGCCCACCTTCCATAGGCCAGGGGCTGGCGACTAACACCAAGGCGTAATTCCCGGTAAAAAAAAGGGAAGACATTGCATTTGTAAAGTAAACAAACACCACAGAGCAAGCAATCAGAAGTAAACACTTAGTAAAAACTGGGTACAACAGTAAGTGCAGAAAAGTAAGTGGGCAAGAATACAAACCCAAACTGAAAGTAAAGTACAACTCGAAAGGGAAAACAACAACTGAAAAGTAGAGCCGCAGCGTCGAGTCGTCCACTGGAAGTCCCACCTGAAGGGTGGGTACAAATAGCATCCACTGCTCCTCGGGTCCAGCCGGCCGCTCCGAGTACGTCCCGCCCAGTGGTCCACCTCCAGGTACCGTCCTGCTCCGCAAGCCTCAACCACGATCAGCGTTGTCCGTCGTCTACAACCAACACAACGTCGTGCGAGCATAACCCGTGCAGGGGTGAGTATAAGCTACTCAGTAGGGACCCCGAGACCCCCGAAGGTCTCCCAGAATCCACAAAGGATAATCCACAAAGGAAAGATACAACCACGAAGTAATATCCGACACTGCTTAGGTATATGCCCATACATATACCTAAGTCACCAATTCCAGTCCGCTCCAACCTCCGAGCCCAAGTACAACCCAGTCCACACAGGAAAACAGAACACAATCCACAAAGGAAAACAAAACAGGATTCAGCTCACACAGGTATACTTCTTCGTATGACGATAGAGATGATCAGATATAGCCACTGATTCATCTAAGTCGTCGGACCCACAAATGATCGATAGGTACTAACCCCCGCAATGACTCACACAGGATCAATCATGAAGTTGAAACCATAGCTATTGGGAAACTCCTTCTCCATCAAGTACAGTGGGTATGCCGCTACAACCAAGCGCTTCCCTCTAACCTTGCACTGGTGTAGTACTCCACCTATCGAGTACTGTGGACCTGTTGCTACAACCAAGTGCTTCCCACTATGGGTCTGCCGCTACAACCAAGCGCTCCCCCTCATAGCCTCTAGAGGTACTCCTTTTGTTGAGTACCACGGGTCTGTCGCTACAACCAAGCGCTCCTCTGTCGTGGGTCTGCTGCTACAACCAAACGCTCCCCCCGTGCTGCTACAACCAAGCGCTCCTCCGTCGTAGGTCTGCCGCTACAACCAAGCGCTCCTCCGTCGTGGGTCTGCCGCTACAACCAAGCGCTCCTCCACCGTGGGTCTGCTGCTACAACCAAGCGCTTCCCACTGGGCTATCCGTAACACACCGAGTCGTTCGATCAGCAACCGTCAAGTCTGAACCGGCTCTAGGGTTTCCGCACACAGCATGCTCGTTCCGGGAGGGTCCACTCCACGAACCAAGAGGTCGATGCATCAACTGACATGTAGTCCGGAGTTGATGTATCCCAAAAAGTACCGTAGTGGTCACTACCGAACCCACGAAGGATTCCCGTACTGTCTTCATTGTCGTCGCAGACGCAGCCAGCTCTAGGGTTCCTGCACACAGCAAGCTCGTTCGGGAGGGTCTGCTCCACGAGCCGAGAGGCTGATACATCAACTGACACATAATCCAGGGTTGATATATCCAAAAGTTCCGTATTGTCGACAGGAACTCAACGTCGCAGACGACGCGTCAATCGGACGTCTGGTTTGAGAGTTATTAGCTTTTCCATTCCTGGGCCCAGGTTGGATTTCGGGTGCAATCCAACCCGGCCACTATCCAATTGCATCCAAAACTCAAGCGAAGTATGCCAAAAGTTCTGTCTCATTAAGAGGAAATCAACGAGATAGACGGCGCGTCAATCGGACACCCGATCTGTGAGTTATTGGCCTTTTCGTTACAGGGGCCCAGTTGGTTTCGTGAACGAACCAACCCGACCGCACTCCGATAACATCCAAACCTCGAGCGGAGTAAGCCAAAAGATCCGTCTCATCAAGGGGAATCCAACAAAGTCGACGACACGTCAATCGGACGTCTGAAGCTTAAGTTATAAGCGTTTCCGCTCCGAGGGCCCGGTTGGTTTCGTGTACGAACCAACCCGGCCGAACCCAAAGTATTCCGAAACCTTGAGTGCGATATGTCAAAACGACCGTCTCGATCCAAGGATCACATCGCCGCTGACGGTGCGTCGATCGGAGGCCGTAGCTCAAGTTATGAGCAAAAGACCGAAAAGGTTCGAAAATGGGGGGTCTGGGCCCGGACCGACCCGACCCAACCCCCCTGGGTCGGCCCGAACCGGGCGACCCGAACCGGGTCCGGGTTTGACCCGGCCTGGGCGCGACCCAGCCCGGCCGGCACAGGCGCGACCCGGCCACCAGGCGGTTCGGCTCGGTCGGTTACGACCGAGCGGTGCGGGGGGCGCGCTGCCCCCGTGTGAAGGAACTGCGGCCCCGCGTGGGGCCGCCCTTGCCAGCGGACGCGGCATCCAGCCGCGTCCCGTCCTTCGCCTGTCCCGCGCGGTCGCGGGACGGCCGGGCCGCCGCCGCGACTTCAGCCGCGACAGTTCTTCCCGGCGGCGCGCCAGGCGCCGCCGCCTCCCGCCGCCTCCCGCCGCCGGCGCCGCCGTGCCGGCGTGGCGCGCCGGCGGGTTGCTCCGCGGACCACCGGACGAGTTCCGGTGGTCGGAATTCCTCGTCGTCTTCGCCAAAAGCCCTCCCGGGGTCCGTCCTTCACTGCGAGGACCTTACATCGCCCGTGCGACTGATTTTGTCGACGTCCGCCGTTTCGCACACCAAGAACGAAAGGGGCGGTGGGTTTGGACTTGTTCGTTAGTCCGCACCCACCGCGTTAGCAGTTTTAAAAGTCTTACAACAATTTTTAATCAACGCCGCGGGTATAAATCACAAAGATTTAAATGAATCAAACCCCTACCTCAAACAGTTGATGATCAGAGATTGTTGCGGGGAAGAAACGTCGTGGAAGAAGCGTCGCGGAAGGAGAATCGTCGGCGTCGCGGAACACGGCGTCGCGTTGTCGATCTCCGAGGGTTCGGCGTTCTTCGCGTTTTTTCGCGTTCTTCGCGTTCTTCGCGAAGGAGGATGAAGATCTCAAGCCTTAAGAGTCTTCTCCAAATCCTCTCAACGAGCAACCCTCAAGTAAACACGTGTTGGTCTTATTTTATTCTTATGCCAACAAACGAAAAACAAGGTAAGAAACGAACCATTAATTCGATGAATTAATGTAACAACTTAACTGCCCAATTAATAGGGGCGTTAAGAATTTAGAAAACGCACCAGTTGACTTTCATTAAGGAGGAGTTTTCGCGGGTGCGTTACTTAGGGGGAAAGAAACGGTGGGGCTCATGCGGGCCCCACCTCACAAATATCCTACCAAGAGGGTAGGATATTTTGGGTTCCACCCTATCTGCTTCAACTTAGCTTAAGTGGCTTTAAGTGAAATAAAAATAAGTTTGTCGCACCACTTTATTTTATTTCTTAACTTAACCCCAAAAATTAAAAACCACACCCGAGCAAACGCAACTCCGAAAAAGGCGTTTCTAGGAAAATACCGGTGCTTTGATTCCATCGGTGCCCTCAAAATTCGATTCCGAGCACCGGTTCAAAAGTTTGAAAAACCCGCTCGTTCGTTCACTGAACGTACCTGAGCCAAACTTCGGAGAATGATTCCGGGCACACCGGGCATCGGAATCCGGTGCCGTCAGAAACTGCGTTCTTGTAAAATTCAAAGAAAATTAAGAAAAAAAATTTCTTTGAATTTTACGGGTCTTTACATGATATATGATACTATATTCTAATTTCAAATGGTGTATTATTAAGCATCACTTCACCACATTAAGTTGACTCATGTTATGTTCATAGTTATTCATATTGCTACATTGGCATATTGAAAACATCACAAGATAGGATCCAAGACTACATTGGTAATGTGGTGTATCCTAAGGTTTCCACTACATATTATATTATCCTCTAATCATATCCTTAACTCCAAATTGTCAATCTTCCATAGTGCATTTCATCATTCTATTAATCTTCCACAACATCCCTTTGCTTCAACTTTATCATACGCAACTCTTCTCATGAATCAAAACACTTCAATAAATCAATGATTCACTTAAAAATCTTTAAAGTTAAAAATTTATTTTAAATGGATTAAAATATGTCCATTAATATCTATAATTATGATCTTAATAAAAAACCCACAAAATTCAACAAACTACCATTTAATATGTATAAATCAATGAAAAAAGCACAAGGAAAATAAAAAACATGCTAACAACAATGAGTGATTGTTGAAATGGACATACCCCCAGTGATAAATTTTCCTCATGTTATTTAATCTAACATGTTTTACAAAGAACCATAACCATATCAAGTATGATTTGATGGTTATTGATGATTAAATGAGTAGATTTTAATTGAATCACTTCTCCAACATGAAACACATTACAAAAACCCTTTTGTTCATTTCATTTCCTCCACACGGTTTCTCACTTTTGTGGTACAACTTAAATGAAAATAATATAAATCATTTCCCCCCTTCTTCAATTTTGTAAATAATTAATCTCATTTTTACTACTTTTGACAATTTTGAACTATTTGTTTTTGGTATTATTGAGCAATAAGATGCGACTTAGACTTATTGATTGATCGTGACTATCCCAGAACTAAACCATCCTTGATCGAATAAATCCCCTAGAACTAATTGAGATAGTCGGGGATGGAAGTAGGATTGGAGATACTGGCTCTCAATATGTTATTTTACCCTTTATGGATTTTCTTTTTCTACACACACACTCACACAATCCCAGTACTTATTTATCTCATAAATTTCAAGTGAGATACCAATTTCCATTTTTTACTTCTTTTTAAATGGACCTATAGGGTTTTATTTTAAGCTACATCCCTAAGGTTTTATTCCCTTAAAGTGAAAAAAGTATTGTAATTCAATTTCAAATTCTATATCTACACATTAGATTAGGATCCGATAAATCCTTCTATTTTAAGCTTCACGAAGTTCACCATCTAGAAATGAAATGTTTTCTAAGTGACCTACATCATAAAAAAGTAATTGATATAACTCTCAAGCGTTTCATAAATAAGTTCATGTACTACACTCCCCCATACATGTTTTTCACACAATACATAATACACACTACTGAAATATATTTAAATTATGATAAAATAGTAAGCTCAATGAGAGAGTGAGGGTAAATAGAATAATCCCATTTACTAGTAATCTCTTCTCGTATGATGAATGTTTTTTATTTACACTTAAATATGCATTCATCATATAAATTCTACCAAATTCGTGTAACCTAATCAGGGGATGAGATAATTTTTATTCAAAAATAAATAATTAAATGTAAATAACTTGGGTTGCCTCTTCAGGGTGTTTGGTTTGTCTCCATCGATCTAACACTTCATCTAATCATTCTTCTACTGAAAGAGTGGTGTATTTATCTACCTTTCCTCCCTCATAAAGTTTTAACTTTGGCACATTCACATTGAATGGATTTCCATATTCTCTATAGATTTATAGATCTCCTCTCAGAATTACTAAAACCAACTTGAATGATCCAAAACCCCTAGACATAAGTTTTTTAGGAAAGAGATTCATTCTAGAATTGAAAAGTATAACTGGCCACCCTTCTTTGGTGTTCCTAAGTTGAGTTATTCTGTCATGAAACTATTTTCCCTTATTTTTCATATTAATTTTATTCTCATATTATTCAATTCTTAAAATTTCTAACTCATTCAAATTAAACATACATTTCTCTATAAGACTCTTACAGACTGTGCTAATATCCCTCACTAATAAAAAAAACTATGAGTTCAATTTCTATTAGATTATGGAATGGTTTCCCATACATAAGTCTATATAAAGACACACCTGTAAAGACCCAGAAATGTTGTGAATTTTTTTTTCTTAAATACATGGGAATTTTACGAGTCTACAGTTTCTGACGGCGCCTGATTCCAAGGCCCGTTGTGCCCGGAATTAATTTCTGAAGTTTTGTTCGGGTACGTTCAATAAACGTACATGTGAGATTTTATATCTTTTGAACCGGTACTCGGAATTGAAATCCGAGGACACCGATGAACTCGCAGTGCTGATATTCGCTTAAGGAGACCTTTACCGTAATTGCATTTTATCGAGGATGGAAGTTAATTTTGGGGATTCTTAATAAATTAAATAAAAATTATGCGTGACATAATTTTATTTAAGTGGTGGTTTAATCCTCCAAGGGGAAGTTGGAGGTGGGGCCCATCCTCACATAACCTCCTATGGGAGGATATTATGTGGTGGGGCCCACACGAGCATCAAACTCCTCAACTCCCCTTGAACTTCCCTTTAACTCCTTGAACCCCCAATTAAGGAGGATGAAACTTTCCCTTTAATTATTTTGGAGTCTCTTCACCTCCTCCCTCCAATTTAATGAGCCAACCCACCTTTTTAATTAATGGATGTAAGTTAATGAATTTGAATCTTTTTAAATTCATTAAGCCATTCTTTTAATAAGATGTGTTTTTTTTTATTTTGATGTTGGTTGACACATAATACCTTGGTGGAACTTTGGAGAATTAGAGAGAGAGCGTTCTTCCCCCCAAAGAACATGAAGAACATCTCCAACGACCTCCATCCGTGTTAAAGGAGTAGATGCCGCTCGCGAAGAACGTCGCCAACGACGACACTTCTTCCTCGGATGCACCCCGACGTCAACGAAACGACGCCGTCGTCAACGAACAATCATCAAATCAAGGTAGGGAGAAATTGGATTGTTTTTACGTATGAGTTATACTCTTCTTTCCTCATTGTGTGTTGTGCTCTTGATGCAGAATGTTAGCAACGTAACGAGGAGGGTTCGGACCGCACAAACACGGTCCGACCCTCCCCCCCTTTTTGTTGTTGTTCTCATTGTCTTGACGTCGGAGGCAGAGTGGAAAGGGCGCGGTGCCGTCGCACCGCCTCGAAGAAGAATCACGACGGACGAAAGGGGGTCGCGGCAGACGGAAGAGGCGGCGGCGGTCGCGGCGGCCGCGCGCCGACCGCGTGAAGGGACCGAAAGCTGCTCGGGCCACCCGGTCCGCGGGATAACTGGTCTGCCGATCCGGCCGGTCCGTGTGTATGAGCCGCAGTGCACGAAGGCGCCGCGTAGAGGGAGACCGCGGCCCGAATCCACGGGCCGCTCGGCTGGAAGAACCGGCCGACCGCTTGCCGGCCGGGCTGGAGAACCGTGGCGCCTGTAGGAGCCGCGTGGAGGAGGACGCGGCCCGCGTCCGCGGGCCGCTCGACCGGGCGAACCGGCCGGCCGCATGTCGGCCGAGATGAATGGCGCCGCGTGGGAAGAACCACGGCCCGCAGCGCGGGCCGCGTGCGCCGGGCTGAACCGGCCGACCGGGCAGAGGAGGAGGCGGCGCCGCTGGGCGAAGCCGACCGGCCCATAGCGCGGGCCGGGTCTGCAGGTGGGCCGCGCCCCACCGGGCTGGGCCGATCCCCAGCCGGGTCGGACCCACCGAGCCGGGTCGGGCCGACCCGCCAGCCCACTGGGCTTGATGGGCTGGACTCGTCTTCGCTTAAATGCGAATAAATCCTAGACCGCGCGTCCGATTGACGCGCCGTCTGCTGCACTGGGACCCTCGCAATGAGGCGGTCCTTTTGGGATACTCTAAGTGAGTTTTGGACAAATTTGGAAAATGGCCGGGTTTGGATCGAGCGTAAATCCAACCGGGCCCCTAGAACGGAAATGCCAATAACTCTCATATCGGGCGTCCGATTGACACATCGTCTGTCGCGTTGGGTTCCTTATGATGAGACGGAACCACGTGATACATCAAATCAAAAATTTGTGATAGTTGATGTATCAACACTTGGCTTGAGGAGAGGACCCTCTCGGAATCGAGCGTGCTGTGTGCGGGAACCCTAGGGCTGACTGCGATGACTACTGTACCATAATCCTCCGTGGGTTCGACAGCGATGACTACTGTACCAGAATCCTCCGTGGGTTCGACATCGATTACTACTGAACTGGGATCCTTCGTGGGTCCGACTGTTCTGACTTCTGTACCTGTATCCTATGTGGGTCCGACAGAATAGTTGGTCCTGTATCCTGTGTGGGTCCGACAGTTTAGATGAATCAGTGACTACATCTGATCATATCTATCACTCTATGAAAGATGTATACCTGTGTGAGTTGAGTCTTGACTTTCAATCTTTTATCTTCGAGGTGATTGACTTTACTTCCTGTGTAGACTGAGTTGTGCTTGAGCTCGAGAGTTGGAGCCGGACTGTGACTGGTAACTTAGGTATATGTATGGGCATATACCTAAGTAGGGTTGGTTCACACTTCGTGATTGTATCTTCACTACTGGAAAATTGGGCTATAGCCACGGTTCCAGCTAGCCGTGGCACTTATTGGCGTGACTATAGCTAAAAGCTATAGCCACGGGTTTATTGGCCCGTGTCCGCGGTCCGCTCGGCTGGGCGAACCGGCCGGCCGCGTGCGCTAGGCTGAACCGGCCGGCCGCGTGCGCCAGGCTGAACCGGCCGATACGGTCGGCCGTGCAGAGGAGGAGGTGGCGCCGCTTGGCACCGTCGGGTGAATCGGACCCGCCCGCAGCGCGGGCTGTGTTTGCAGGTGGGCCGCGCCCCATCGGGCTGGGCCAACCCCCAGCCGGGTCGGACCCGCCGAGTCGGACCCGCCGAGTCGGGTCGGGCCGACCTGCCAGCCCACTAGGCTTGACGGGCCGGGCCGTCTTCGCTTAAATGCGAATAACTCTTAGACCGCGCGTCCGATCGATGCGCCGTCTGTGGCACTGGGACCCTCGCAACGAGGCGGTCCTTTTGGGATACTCTAAGTGACTTTTGGACAAATTTGGAAAACAACCGAGTTTGGATCGAGCGTAAATCCAACCGGGCCCCTGAAACGGAAATGTCAATAACTCTCAGACCGGGCGTCCGATTGACGCACCGTCTATCGTGTTGGATTCCTTATGATGAGACGGAACTACGGGATACAACAACTCAGGCATTCGTGATAGTTGATGTATCGACACTTGGCTCGAGGAGCGGACCCTCCCTGAATTGAGCGTGCTGTGTGCGGGAACCCTAGGGCTGGCTGCGACGACTACTGTACCAGAATCCTTCGTGGGTTCGACATCAATGACTACTATACCAGAATCCCCTATGGGTTCGACAACGATGACTACTGAACCGGGATCCTCCGTGGGTCCGACAGTTCTGACTTCTGTACCTGTATCCTGTGTGGGTCCGACAGAATAACTGATCCTGTATCCTTTGTGGGTTCGACAGCTTAGCTGGTCCTGTATCCTGTGTGGGTTCGACAGTTTAGATAAATCAGTGACTACATCTGATCATCTCTATCACTCTACAAAAGATGTATATCTGTGTGAGCTGAGTCTTGACTTTCAGTCATTTATTTTCGAGGTGATTGACTTTACTTCCTGTGTGGACTGGGTTGTGCTTGAGCTCGAGAGTTGGAGCCGGACTATGACTGGTAACTTAGGTATATGTATGGGCATATACCTAAGTAGGGTTGGTTGAAACTTCGTGATTGTATCTTTCTTCTGTGGTTTATCCTTCGTGGATTCTAGGAGACCTTCGGGGGTCTCGGGGTCCCTACTGAGTATCGTTATACTCACCTCTGAACGGGCTATGCCTGCAATTCGTTGTGTTGGTTGCAGACGACAGACAACACCGATCGAGGTAGAGAGTTGTAGAGCTAGACGGTACCCAGGGGTGGACCATTTGGCGAGACGTACACAGAGCGGACAGACGGACCTGGGGTGTTGAGGAGACCATCTGTACCCACCCTTCAGGTGGGATTTCCGGAGGACGACTCAGTAGTTGCTGTTTTACCTTTTTGCAGTTGTACTAGCTTTTCAGTTGTTTGTACTTTACTGTTGGGATTGTATTTTCGGCCCCTTTCCTTTCAGCGCCTTCTATTGTATACAGTTTTACCTAGTATTTACTTCCAGTTGCATCAACTAAGGGTAATCCAATCAAAAGTGGTATATGTCGTAAGTGATTATTACTTATCTAATATTTTCTTCCATTTTGTGTCTATGAAATGCATTATAGACTTTTAAATATCCAAGGCACTTTCAAATCCATATGTCTTGGCGGTCCTTCTGTATTTGGGATGATTTTCTCACAAATAGGTTTTTATTCTCTATTTTTATGCCTCATAGAAAGATTTGATTTATCCATGTCTTGTTTTATCTTTACTTTAGTTTTGTGGAAATGTTTTTAAATCTCTAGATTTAGGGGAAAGCGTTTTTCCCTCAAGCTTCATATGTACAAATTCCTATAATTTCATAAAATTCAATCTATTAGTGGTTTGTAATTTGAGTTAGTGTAAATCTATGAATCTACTTGAATGGTGTATACAATATAATTCCTATTTTTACAATTTTAATTTGCATTACAATCTTAAAAATTATATTGACATAGTCCTCGCTGGAAATGGTTCTAAAAATTCTTAAATGTAAAACAAGCAGTGAAGAGATTCCACAAAAATGCATAGGGTTGAGAATCGTAGTTATAGAGAATTACCCATGTTATATCCAAAGGGACAACTGTTTCAATTCACTATTTATTTCTATTTGTACGAGTATTAATAAAAAAAGTGTAGGTGTTTGTGTGAGTGTATCAATAAGAATTGTAGAAAGTGAATTAGTAAACAATATTAGTTGATGAGAGGAAGATGACATGTGCAATGAGATAATGTTTAAAGAAAAAAAATGAGGAAATAATGGTCTTTAGGAGTTTTCTACATTATTTTTCATCCTTATTCCTAAATTCATTGGCTCATTCATACCACACTCACTCTTACATTCTATGTTCTCTCTAAAGTTACTCTGAGTCTTTTTGGTGTAATCACAGGTCTTTGTAAGGTTGTCTGTGATAACTACCACAAGAACATTGATATTTTTTTGTCTATAACATGTATGTCATAGTCACTTTAAATACTTTCATTCTTCATAGAAATAATTCTCTACTATATGTACATGTGATTGGATTCCTAAATTTTCTTCATCATATATCCTATATTCATTTACTTGTTGATCAAGCTAGAAAATAATTATGAATATTAGTAAAATAAGGTAGAATATTATTCCTTTAATAATTATCAACAATCCACAACCACACCATAAAATTTCCCACTAAGTATACACATTCTCATGCTAATATAATTAAAATAGAATAGTGTTGAAGAGGTTGTTTTAATTGAAAATTGTGTAGTTTACCTAATGGACTCAACCTCCTGGATTTAGAGTATCTTTCCTTTCTCTCTTTAATACTAATGATTGTTGGTTCCATAATCCCCGTATAGAAACATCACTAATTATTTCCTTTTAATACTAATGATTTTCTATGTGATCTATGTGGCATGCACATATATTGATGGACCCAACTACTAGATCTCCATTCCTTAATTCTAAAAAATAATTTTGATTAGTTTTTGAGTGATTCTGAGATTTGGCATCACTTTCAGTGAGATTTTGACACTTCATTGAAACAATTATAAAATTCAATCATAAAGAGTACTGAGACAAATGATACTAAAGCATTTCTCATATTTTTTTATAATGTTCAAATGAGAAATATACAGTCACATACAAACCCAAATATTTTTTCGGTTTAGTTTTTGGAGGATTAGCAAAAACCTTACAATATAATAGAGTTTTAAAAAAATTCTATAAACAGCTCTTCAGATTCACTTGATCTAGATCCTTATTTGAAACCAAACACTATCAATCATATACTTTTCACTAAATCTATGAATTTTATTTTAAAAACATCGAATGAGCATAAAAGTTTCCAGTAGGGGATTTTAAAACCAGGAGTAAAATCCATTTATAAATACTGTTTAAAAATCATTTGAAAACATTTTATTTTATATCAAATATAAAACCTTTGGTAAATACTTTTCCAACATATTACTCTAGGGTTTTAAATATATATCCATAGGAATTACTGTTCAAACCTTTAAAAATACAAATCACTTTGAAAACCTATATTATTTCAGTAAATAATACCCTTGAAATAAATTTGGATTTCTCCTTGAAAACCTGAAAACTTTTCTTTGAAAATAATAAATTTTATATAGAACATAAAAATAATTGGAAAAAATTAATAAATCTATGAGGCCACTAGCAATATCATATTTTTGGAATATGTCCCCTTTAGGTTGTGGGTTTACTCCATATCCCTCATCATCACTTTTGATTCCCAGGTGCCAAATTTTTAAGTAAAACATTTTGCAAAGACTTCCTTTCTCATTGTTATTCCATTAAAACCTTTAGAAAGCTTCTTTTATATGTAATAGAATTTTTCAAGAATAAAATAAACACATATAATTTTTAAAATAATCTTCCTTAAAAGAGAATCCTTTTAGAAATAAACTGAACATTCATAGACACATCTATTTATAAATTTGTAAAAAAATAACAATAACAATTACTTTTCATGGCATATATGGAACAATAATATTAAATATAGAGTATGTCCATATCTATAATCATGATTATCATCCATATATTTAAAATAACCTTTTATACATAAAATGATAACTTTAACATTTCAAAAACAACTTCAAAATCATTTTTTTTAAATAACTCTAAAAAGAGGTTATAGGAAAATAGAATAAAACATTTTTCCTGAAAACGAAACTCTTTAATTATAAAGGAACCCCTCCACCACCCTTTTAGAACAACTAAAATTATGATCCCTCAAAATAAGCTACAAATAATCTTTATAATTTTCATCCATTGCACTTTTTAGAGGTCCTGGTCTCAATAAGATGTCCTAAATTATTCAATATGAAGAAATATTTCAAGAGAAGATATGATTTCATTTATGTAATTAACAATTTCTTATATTTCTTTTCTATTTATCTTCTTCAACTACCTATTCCTAATACCAATTTACCACTTTAATAAAATCAAAATAAAATACTTATACTTATGTAATTAATATATTACAATAAAAATAATTTCATATTAATTCTCATCCATTAATTATTACATGTTACTTTTTTGGGTCATTTTAACCACCAATATGAAGGATGATATAAAATGATAACATGGATTATTATGAAAACATAATTATTTTTTATTTGATATTTATAATGAAATGATTTTTCTTTATGGTTATATAAAGGTAACATGACAATTTAACCCATTCTTAATAAACCACCACATGTTTTTTAGAAATTACTAAAACAAGTATGTTATAGACCCCATTTTGGGGAACTATGCCTAAAACATCCATGAAATGAACATGGAACATATTAACTCACAATGGAACTATAATTATAATACCCGTTAGTATTAAGAAGATGATGAAATATTTAATAGGGATCAATGACCAAGATCACTATATAGAAATAGCCCGAATGACCCGAAGACTTTCTTTTTTATTGATTTTTGACAACCCCCTTTCAAGAGATAAGGGGGAACCCTTACAAGACCTGTAGGAATATAGATTACATGGGCCGTAGGTTTATGAGACATTACATGACCTGAAGGTTTTAGAGAATTCAACCAGACTATAACTATAAGGAACTGACCCACCTCAGTATTTGCATTGTGATGGTAGCTCTCCACCTTCGCATTATCGTCCGACAAAGCTTCTCGTGCAAGCACAAGCTGGTCCCAATGGCATTTCAGAGTAAGATGAGGTAAAGATGTAGACAACAAAATAACATACAAGGACTGGACCAAAAATAACTCATGGCATCGTCGAACAAGAAATAAAAAATGAAAAGAAAAATACACAAAGAAAATTGCAAAGCCTACCTCGCTAGGTTGAAGAAAATACACTTCAGAAACACTAACTGAAACTGAACACCAGATGTCCGATGATGTTCGAGAAACTAGAGGCAGTTGAATGATGTGATTCGAGCTTCGATTAACTGAGGAGGAGCACTGACAATGGGTGGCTTCCATGGAAAGATTATGTATTGTGACGAGTTCGCAAATGGTTAGAGTTTTTTAAATAGACCGAGATACTTTTATCAGCGCTTATAAATAAGTATTGATAAAGAGTCCTTTTATCAACGCTTAAGTGATAAGCGCTAATAAAAGGAATATTTATCAGCGTTTTTTTAGAACTTATAAAGGTAAGTCTTTATCAGCACTAAAAAAGCACTGATAAAATCCATATTTTTCCACACTAAAGTTTTAGTACTGATAAAGATTCATTTTATCAGCATTTTTTCAGTGCTGATAAAGCCTAATCTTTATCAGCACGAAGAAAACACTGATAAAGACCTACCTTTATCTACGCTTATTACTTAAGCACCGATAAAGGATTTATAATTATAATTATAAATAAAAAAATTGTAATTATATATATACTTAATAAATATATAAAAATATAAATATAGTAAATATATTCCTTTTTAAATGTATTTATTATAATTTTATAATTATTTATTTATAATTATAGAAATATTTTTGAAAATAATATTTATATCTAATTTTAAGTGCATGCATATGCATATATGTTAAAATGAGTGAAATTGAATAAATTAAAAATAAGCACACTTTAACAATATTGAAAAAATGGATAAGTTTTGTGTGTGTGCATTGTATATAATAATGTATATAAAAATACATTAATTACATATATGTGAAATCAATATAAAACACATTTGATCTATATTAATTTGAAAAATCAAATGACACATTCAATTATATGTCCATTACACTATGCGATTAATTAGTATTTTTAACTCATATTAATTTTTAATTATAAACCACTATTCACTAAATATATGTCTCTTTAATGTAAATTGAATAAATATATTAGAATATATAATTCATATTTATATACATTAATATATATATATATTTAATATATAAAATTTATTAACATTAATTATCATAACTATCTAATTAATAAAATGTTTAATATTTAACAATGTATAATCACTTTATTCATTTTTATCAATAATTATTTAATTAATAAAATTTGTATTTTTTTAATAAAACCTCTTTTTTTATTATTTCATTTTATTTATTAGGACCTTTATCAGTGCTAAAAAACACCGATAAAATCTATCTTTATCAATGCTAAAAATAAAGCGTTGATAAAGCTTCAATTTATCAGTGCTAAAAAACACTGATAAATGGTTAAATTTATCAACGCTTTCTTTAGCACCGATAAAGATGCCCATTATCAGCGCTTTTTTATAGCATTGATAAATACCAGCACTGTTAAATGCCGGTTTTGTAGTAGTGATATATGATACTATATTCTAATTTCAAATGGTGTATTATTAAGCACCACTTCACCACATTAAGTTGACTCAAGTTATGTTCATAGTTATTCATATTGCTACTTTGGCATATTGAAAACATCACAAGATAAGATCCAAGACTACATTGGTAATGGGATGTATCCTATGGTTTCCACTCCATATTATATTATCCTCTAATCATATCCTTAACTCCAAATTGTAAATCTTCCATAGCGCATTTCATCTTTCTATTAATCTTCCACAACATCCCTTTGCTTCAACTTTATCATACACAACTCTTCTCATGAATCAAAACACTTCAATAACTCAATGATTCACTTAAAAATCATTAAAGTAAAAAAATTATTTTAAATGGATGAAAATATGTCCATTAATATCTACAATTAGGATCTTAATAAAAAAAACCAACGAAATTCAACAAACTACCATTTAATATGTAAAAATCAATGAAAAAAACACAAGGAAAATAAGAAACATGCTAACAACAATGAGATATTGTTGAAATGCACATACCTCCACACTTTAGTGATAAATTTTCCTCGTGTTATTTAATCTTACATGTTTCAAAAAGAACCCAAACCATATCAAGTATGATTTGATGGTTATTGATGATTAAATGAGTAGATATTAATTGAATCACTTCTCCAACATGAAACACATTACAAAAACCCTTTTGTTCATTTCATTTCCTCCACATGGTTTCTCACTTTTGTGATACAACTTAAATGAAAATAATATAAATCATTTCCCCCCTTCATCAATTTTGTAAATAATTAATCTCAATTTTCACTACTTTCGACAACTTGAAACTATTTTTTTGGTAATATTGAGCAATAAGATGTGCCATAGACTTATTGATTGATCGTGACTATCCCAGAACTAAACCATCCTTGATAGAATAAATCCCCTAGAAATAATTGAAACAGTCAGGGAATGGAAGTAGGATTGGGGATACCGACTCTCAGCATGTTATTTTACTGTTTGTGGACTTTCTTTTTCTACAGACACACTCACACAATCCAGGTACTTATTTATCTCATAAATTTCAAGTGAGATCCCAATTTCCAATTTTACTTCTTTTTAAATGGACCTATAGGGTTTTATTTTAAGCTACATCCCTAAGGTTTTATTCCCTTAAAGTGAAAAAAATATTGTAATTCAAGTTCAAATTCTAGTATCTACACATTAGATTAGGATCCTATAAATCCTTCCATTTTAAACTTTACTAACTAAGTTCACCATCTAGAAATGCAATGTTTTCTAAGTGACCTACATGATATAAAATTAATTGATATAACTCTCAAGAGTTTCATAAATAAGTTCATGCACCACACTCCCCCATACATGTTTTTCACACAATACATAATACACACCAATAAAATATATTTAAATTATGATAAAATAGTAATCTCAATGAGAGAGTGAGGGTAAATAGAATAATCACATTTACTTTTAATCTCTTCTCGTATGATGAATGTTTTTTTACACTTAAATATGCATTCATCATATAAATTCTACCAAATTCGTGTAACCTAATTAGTGGATGAGATAATTTTTATTCAAAAATAAATAATTAAATGTAAATAACATTGGTTTCCTTTTGAGGGTGTTTGGTTTGTCTCCATAAAGCTAACACTTCATCTAATCATTATTCTATAGAAAGTGTGGTGTATTTATCTTCCTTTACTCCCTCATAAAGTTTTAACTTTGACACATTCACAGTGAATGGATCTCCATATTCTCCATAGATTTATAGGTCTCTCCTCAGAATTACTAAAACTAACTTGAATGATCCAAAACAGCTATACATAAGTTTTTTAGGAAGGAGATTCATTCTAGAATTGAAAAGCATAACTAGCCACCCTTTTTTGGTGTTCCTAAGTTGAGTTATTCTTTCATGAAACTATTTCCCCTTATTTTTCATATTAATTTTATTCTCATATTATTCTATTCTTAAAATTTATAACTCATTGAAATTAAATATACATTTCTCTATAAGACTCTTATAGACTATGGTAATATCCCTCACTAATAAAAAAAATTATGGGTAATTTTTATTAGATTGTGGAATGGTTTCCCATAAATAAGTCTATATAAAGATACACCAATGTGGGTTTTATAGAAGGTTCTGTATGCCTAATAGGAATCCTATATCTTATGTGCTGAATCCTTTCTAAAACATTTCACAATCCAGAATGCCTTTAAAATCCATGTTAATCATATAATCATGTCTACTTGTCTGTGGATGATGTAAAGTTATGATTTTATTCATGCATCAATATTTCTCTATGGGAATTTCAAATTCATTATTTTTAATATTTACCCCATTATCAACAATGATGGAATTGAGGACTCCAAATCAATATAATATGTACTTTTTTACAAATTTAATCACAAATGACCTCAATTTGTCTACTATAGAAATTTTCTTAACCCATTCTAATAGCCCGAATGGCCCGAAGACCTTCTTTTTATTCTATTATGGATAATCCCCCTTTTAAGGGTTGAAGGAGAACCCGTACATGACTTGTAGGCCCAAGACACAAGGCCTGAAATACATGACCCGAAGGCCCAGAGGCATACCATGCCCAATACATGACCCGTAGGCCCAACCAGCTAGAACTGTCTTTCCCCAGCTTCTGCATCATTGATTGCCTAGCTCTCCACCTTGCATTGCTGACCAGCTAGCATTGCCCCGTACTAAGCTGCATGGTGCCCGGTCCCGATGGCGGTTGTCATACCCTCTTATTCTTCCAATCCGGTTAGCTCTACTTCTAGTGATTGCTATTATTGTTGCTCTGATCCTCTTCTAGGGCCTGCTCTGTGTGAATTGAGCTACTTCATGGTCTCAATGGCCCAAAGGCTCTGTGGCCCGAAGGCCTTCGATGGCACGAAGCCCTTGAGACCCGTAGGCCCAAACCGATGGCCTTTGAGGTATCTTCTATATTTTATGAACATTTTTACCCTTTGAATACTATCAAAATTCCTAAAAAATTCTCCAATATCTTCTATTAATGTACCTCAGATATTGTTTTCATATGTCCATAGTGACCACCACTTGGAAGTGCATGACAGCAGATTAGAATTGATAGAACCTCCCATTTTAGTAAACACATTCATATAATTTCATTATCTCATTATTTGTAATGATATAGATGTTCCAATAAGCAGTACATCAAATAAACCTAAAACCTCTTCATTTCATTCCATGCAATCCTCTATAGCCTATTCTTAGTAGGAAAATGAGTGGAAATTTTAGAATACGAATGAAGTCGCTTGGTTTCATCTGAAAATAGTTTCACATTAGGGAATTCCCCCTTAATTAGATGGGTTAGAACTATCTTTAATTATTCATTTATATGTAAGAGATCAATTACTTCTTTCTCTTATCCCTATATTTCTTTATTCTCATTAAAAAATTCATGTAAGAGAAACCGCTATCTAATTTACCCTAACTTAGCTTTTTTCCTTGAAATAAAATACTTAAATGTTGAGTGGTCTATATGAATGGAAGTTGTGATTCTAATGAGATATGTATGGAATTTCTCCACAATATACATAACTAAAAATATCTATATTTTGTAACACCTCAAGGATTTACAAATAGATTTAATATAAAATGTAATGCACACAACACTGATACTTTGCAAAAAAACACTTTGTTATTATAATTATTAACACAAGATAGTTATAACCTAGCTATTAAACATAATTTTACCACTTCTGTGAATTGAATTTTGAAAAACGGAATGTCTCCTTTTCAATGTATTACTAGAAAAGGAAATATCCCATTTCTTATGGATTTCCTTATCTACTAGAGCTGGTGGTTTATATTAATATGTTGGTATGTCTCATCCCGAAGGACTAAATTGATGAGTAGTTTTGAAAAACCCAATACAAACATAAGATTTACATTATAACCCGAAAGATTAAACAATATTGCAACTCCATTGGAAACACCCATAAACTATTAGATTATTCATGCAAGTCATTCAGAATAAATATCTTTGCATCCTGGGGAAAAATAAAATATAAGAAAGGGGTGAGCTCAGATGCTCAGTAAGGGTAAGAAATACAACAAAATCTTTCATAAATAAACATAAACAATAAGGCATGTTGAATAACTAAAAACACATGCCATTAAAAATAAACTTGAGCATAATATAGAAGGAATAAAAGCTGATTGAATAATGCCATAATAAAGATTCAATAACCAGGAAGACCTATCTGAAGGTGGCTGATATCTTCAAATGATTGAGGGACGACCTGGTTGACTCCAGGAAAGTATTGAAAACCTCTTCAGGGCCAGTGGGAATGGAGGGGGTGAGTGCTGCATCGGTACTGGAAAACAACCCCATATCTGTGAATATCAACTCTTATGCAGAGGTTGTGAGAGATGGAATAAAAAATACTATGACAGTGGTGGTGCCAATGCCAAACAAAGGAGATTCAATGGGTTGAAAGGGAAGGTACAATTCTATGAAAGGTTCTAAGGGATGGCTAGATATTGTGAAGGGGATCAATACAAGATTCTTTTCTAGTTTAAATTTTAGTAATCGATTTGATGGTCTGGGGGATCTTGCTCTGGACCAAGATGAGTTGGTTCGGGTTCTCAATTCCTATGAGGGGAAAGGGTTGCTTGGAGCTAAATACAGCGATGAGGTGTATGACATGCCTTTGGGTGACAATGATGGAGGATTCCTTGACAGAGGGCTACATCGGTACTGGAAAACAACCCCATCTCTGTGAATATCAACTCTTATGCAGAGGTTGTGAGAGATGGCACAAAAAATACTATGACAGTGGTGGTGCCAATGGCAAACAAAGGAGATTCAATGGGTTGAAAGGGAAGGTACAATTCTATGCAAGGTTCTGAGGGATGGCTAGATATTGTGAAGGGGATCAATACAGGAGTCTTGTCTAGTTTAAATTTTAGTAATCGATTTGATGGTCTGGGGGATCTTGCTCTGGACCAAGATGAGTCGGTTAGGGTTCTCAACTCCAATGAGGGGAAAGGGTTGCTTGGAGCTTAATACAGTGATGAGGTGTATGACATGCCTTTGGGTGACAGTGATGGAGGATTCAGAGGGCTTCACAGCCCGAGGAGGAGGAAGGAAAGGAAGGGAAACATGGACTTAGGGAGCTGCATTCAGGTCAAGGGTAAGAAAACAAAAGGGCGAAGAGATTATTATCATCTTCCCAAACCCATGGAGACAAAATATGCCAAGAAGTAGAGTCCAAAGGAGATGGTCCATGTCTCTAATTCAAACGATCAAGAACCTGACGGTGGAGTTTTTTAAGGATCAAGAGCTCGTATGTGGTGTTTTGAGAGTTCCTAATTGGAGATAGGATGAATCTGTGGGGGTGGATCTTGGGAATATTTCTGCATTGGCCAATCAAAATCAGGAGGTAGATAAGGAGGTTGGGTATAAGGGGTCAATGTGGGAACTTATTGGCCACTTGTAGGAAGAAATGCTTGATGAGGCCTTTGGGATTAAGGCCCCTATTGAGGTTGCCGATTGAATCTATGAGTGATCTTTACAAGTGGAAACTAATAATGAGTAGTGCATTTGGATCAATAAGGAGGATCTCATCCTTATTAGAGGCTTCAACGAAAGGAAGATAAATGTGGGGGAGTACATTCAAACATGGGACAAGATGGCCTATTGGTTCGAATATGTGCTCAAGGATGACCCAAAAACAAAGGTAATTCTCTCCAATTGAAATATTTTAGGGATAAAGTTTTAAATATGGTCAAGTTTTATTTAATGGTTCACGTATTTCTTTTGGTTTATGAAACATGTGTTCTTGATTGTGTAGTTTTTCACATTACTCCTTAAGAATGTGTGAAATAATAAAAATTTAATTTTCAATCCTTCAGTATAGATAGTGTATAGAAACTCTTTAATGAAAGAAAAAACATCAGCTAAGGGTAATCCAATCAAAAGTGGTATATGTTGTAAGTGATTATTACTTATCTAATATTTTCTTCCATTTTGTGTCTATGTAATGCATTATAGACTTTTAAATATCCAAGGCACTTTCAAATCCATATGTCTTGGCGGTCCTTCTGTATTTGGGATGATTTTCTCACAAATAGGTTTTTATTCTCTATTTTTATGCCTCATAGAAAGATTTGATTTATCCATGTCTTGTTTTATCTTTACTTTATTTTTGTGGAAATGTTTTTAAATCTCTAGAATTAGGGGAAAACGTTTTTCCCTCAAGCTTTATATATACAAATTCCTATAATTTCATAAAATTCAATCTATTAGTGGTTTGTAATTTGAGTAAGTGTAAATCTATGAATCTATTTGAATGACGTATACAATATAATTTCTATTTTTACATTTTTAATTTGTATTGTAATCTTAAAAATTATATTGACATGGTCCTCACTGTAAATGGTTCTAAAAATTCTTAAATGTAAACCAAGCAGTGAAGAGATTCCACAAAAATGCATAGGGTTGAGAATCTTAGTTATAGAGAGTTACACATGTTATATCCAAAGGGACAACTGTTTCAATTCACCATTTATTTCTATTTGTATGAGTATTAATAAAAGTGTAGGTGTTTGTGTGAGTGTATCAAGAAGAATTGTAGAAAGTGAATTAGTAAACAATATCAGTTGATGAGAGGAAGATGACATGTGCAATGAGATAATGTTTAAAGAAAAAAAAAAGAGGAAATAATGGTCTTTTGGATTTTCTACATTATTTTTCATCCTTATTCCTAAATTCATTAGCTCATTCATACCACACTCACTCTTACATTCTATGTTCTCTCTAAAGTTACTCTTAGTCTTTTTGGTGTAATCACAGGTCTTTGTAAGGTTGTCTGTGATAAGTACCCTAAGAACATTGATCTCTTTTTGTCTATAACATGTATGTCATAGTCACTTTAAATACTTTCATTCTTCATAGAAATAATTCTCTACTATATGTACATGTGATTGGATTCCTAAATTTTCTTCATCATATATCCTATATTCATCTACTTGTTGATCAAGCTAGAAAATAATTATGAATATTAGTAAAATAAGGTAGAATATTATTCCTTTAATAATTATCGACAATCCACAACCACACCATAAAATTTCCCACTAAGTATACACATTATCATTATAATATAATTAAAATAGAATAGTGTTTAAGAGGTTGTTTTATTTGAAAATTGTGTAGTTTACCTATTGGACTCAAACTCCTAGATTTAGAGTATCTTTCCTTTCTCTCTTTAATACTAATGACTGTTGGTTCCATAATCCCCATATAGAAACATCACTAATTATTTCCTTTTAATACTAATGATTTTCTATGTGATCTATGTGGCATGCACATATATTGATAGACCCAACTACTAGATCTCCATTCCTTAATTCTAAAAAATAATTTTGATTAGCTTTCGAGTGATTCTGAGATTTGGAATCACTTTCAGTGAGATTTTGACACTTCATTGAAACAATTATAAAATTCAATCATAAAGAGTACTGAGACAAATGATACTAAAGCATTTCTCATATTTTTTTTATAATGTTCAAATGAGAAATATACAGTCACATACAAACCCAAATATCTTTTCAGTTTAGTTTTTGGAGGATTAGCAAAAACCTTACAATATAATAGAGTTTTAAAAAAATTCTATAAACAGCTCTTCAGATTCACTTGATCTAGATCCTTATTTGAAACCAAACACTATCAATCATATACTTTTCACTAAATCTATGAATTTTATTTTAAAAACATCGAATGATCATAAAAGTTTCTAGTAGGGGATTTTAAAACCAGGAGTAAAATCCTTTTATAAATACTATTTAAAAATCATTTGAAAACATTTTCTTTTATATCAAATATAAAACCTTTGGTAAATACTTTTCCAACATATTACTCTAGGGATTTAAATATATATCCATAGGAATTACTGTTCAAACCTTTAAAAATACAAATCGCTTTGAAAACCTATATTATTTCAGTAAATAATACCCTTGAAATAAATTTGGATTTCTCCTTAAAAACCTAAAAACTTTTCTTTGAAAATAATAAATTTTATATAGAACATAAAAATAATTGGAAAAAAATTAATAAATCTATGAGTCCACTAACAATATCATATTTTAGGAATATGTCCCCTTTAGGTTGTGGGTTTACTCCATATCCCTCATCATCACTTTTGATTCCCAAGTGCCAAATTTTTAAGTAAAACATTTTGCAAAGACTTCCTTTCTCATTGTTATTCCATTAAAACCTTTAGAAAGCTTCTTTTATATGTAATAGAATTTTTCAAGAATAAAATAAACACATATAATTTTTAAAATAATCTTTCTTAAAATAGAATCCTTTTAGAAATAAACTGAACATTCATAGAAACATATATTTATAAATTTGTAAAAAAATAACAATAACAATTACTTTTCATGGAATACATGGAACAATAATATTAAATATAGAGTATGTCCATATCTATAATCATGATTATCATCCATATATTTAAAATAACATTTTATACATAAAATGATAACTTTAACATTTCAAAAACAACTTCAAAATCATTTTTTTAAATAACTCTAAAAAGAAGTTATAGGAAAATAGAAGAAAACATTTTTCCTGAAAACGAAACTCTTTAATTATATAGGAACCGCTCTACCACCCTTTCAGAACAACTAAAATTATGATCCCTCAAAATAAGCTACAAATAATCTTTATAATTTTCATCCATTGCACTTTTTAGAGGTCCTAGTCTCAATAAGATGTCCTAAATTATTCAATATGAAGAAATATTTCAAGAGAAGATATGATTTCATTTAGGTAATTAACAATTTCTTATATTTCTTTTCTATTTATTTTCTTCAACTACCTATTCCTAATACCAATTTAACACTTTAATAAAATCAAAATAAAATACTTATACTTATGTAATTAATATATTACAATAAAAATAATTTCATATTAATTCTCATCCATTAATTATTACATGTTATTTTTGGGTCATTTTAACCACCAATATGAAGGATGATATAAAATGATAACATGGATTATTATGAAAACATAATTATTTTTTTATTTGATATTTATAATGAAATGATTTTTCTTTATGGTTATATAAAGGTAACATGACAATTTAACCCATTCTTAATAAACCACCACATGTTTTTTAGAAATTACTAAAAGAAGTATGTTATAGACCCCATTTTGGGGAACTATGCCTAAAACATCCATGAAATGAACATGGAACATATTAACTCACAATGGAACTATAATTATAATACCCGTTAGTATTAAGAAGATGATGAAATATTTAATAGGGATCAATGACCAAGATCACTATATAGAAATAGCCTGAATGGCCCGAAGGCTTTCTTTTTTATTGATTTTTGACAACCCCCTTTCAAGAGATGAGGGGGAACCCTTACAAGGCCTGTAGGAATAGAGATTACATGGCCCGTAGGTTTATGAGACATTACATGACCTGAAGGTTTTAGAGAATTCAACCAGACTATAACTATAAGGAACTGACCCACCTCAGTATTTGTATTGTGATGGCAGCTCTCCACCTTCGCATTATCGTCCGACAAAGATTCTCGTGCAAGCACAAGCTGGTCCCAATGGCATTTCAGAGTAAGATGGGGTAAAGATGTAGACAACAAAATAACATACAAGGACTGGACCAAAAAAAACTCATGGCATCGCCGAACAATAAATAAAAAATGAAAAGAAAAATACATAAAGAAAATTGCAAAGCCTACCTCGCTAGGTTGAAGAAAATACACTTCGGAAATACTAACTGAAACTGAACACCAGATGTTCGATGATGTTCGAGAAACTAGAGGCAGTTGAGTGGTGTGATTCGTGCTTCGATTAACTGAGGAGGAGCACTGACAATGGGTGGATTCCATGGAAAGATTATGTATTGTGACGAGTTCGCAAATGGTTAGAGTTTTTTAAATAGACTGGGATACTTTTATCAGCGCTTATAAATAAGTATTGATAAAGAGTCCTTTTATCAACGCTTAAGTGATAAGCGCTAATAAAATGAATATTTATCAGCATTTTTTAGAACTGATAAAGGTAAGTCTTTATCAGTACTAAAAAAGCACTGATAAAATCCATATTTTTCCACACTAAAGTTTTAGTACTGATAAAGATTCATTTTATCAGTATTTTTTGAGTGCTGATAAAGCCTAATCTTTATCAGCATGAAGAAAGCACTGATAAAGACCTACCTTTATCTACGCTTATTACTTAAGCACTGATAAAGGATTTATAATTATAATTATAAATAAAAAAATTGTAATTATATATATACTTAATAAATATATAAAAATATAAATATAGTAAATATATTCCTTTTTAAATGTATTTATTATAATTTTATAATTATTTATTTATAATTATAGAAATATTTTTGAAAATAATATTTATATCTTATTTTAAATGCATGCATATGCATATATGTTAAAATGAGTGAAATTGAATAAATTAAAAATAAGCACACTTTAACAATATTGAAAAAATGGATAAGTTTTGTGCGTGTGAGTTGTATATAATAATGTATATAAAAATACATTAATTACATATATGTGAAATCAATATAAAACACATTTGATCTATATTAAATTGAAAAATCAAATGACACATTCAATTATATGTCCATTACACTATGCGATTAATTAGTATTTTTAACTCATATTAATTTTTAATTATAAACCATTATTCAGTAAATATATGACTCTTTAATGTAAATTGCATAAATATATTAAAATATATAATTCATATTTATATACATTAATATATATATATATTTAATATATAAAATTTATTAAAATTAATTATCATAACTATCTAATTAATAAAATGTTTAATATTTAATAATGTATAATCACTTTATTCATTTTTATCAATAATTATTTAATTAATAAAATTTGTATTTTTTTTAATAAAACCTCTTTTTTTATTATTTCATTTTATTTATTAGGACCTTTATCAGTGCTAAAAAACACCGATAAAATCTGTCTTTATCAATGCTAAAAATAAAGCGTTGATAAAGCTTCAATTTATCAGTGCTAAAAAACACTGATAAAAGGTTAAATTTATCAACGCTTTCTTTAGTACTGATAAAGATTCCAATTATCAGCGTTTTTTTGTAGCATTGATAAATACCAGCACTGTTAAATGCCGGTTTTGTAGTAGTGATATATGATACTATATTCTCATTTCAAATGGTGTATTATTAAGCACCACTTCACCACATTAAGTTGACTCAAGTTATGTTCATAGTTTTTCATATTGCTACTTTGGCATATTGAAAACATCACAAGATAAGATCCAAGACTACATTGGTAATGGGATGTATCCTAAGGTTTCTACTCCATATTATATTATCCTCTAATCATATCCTTAACTCCAAATTGTAAATCTTCCATAGCGCATTTCATCTTTCTATTAATCTTCCACAACATCCCTTTTCTTCAACTTTATCATACACAACTCTTCTCATGAATCAAAACACTTCAATAACTCAATGATTCACTTAAAAATCATTAAAGTAAAAAATTTATTTTAAATGGATGAAAATATGTCCATTAATATCTACAATTAGGATCTTAATAAAAAACCAACGAAATTCAACAAACTACCATTTAATATTTAAAAATCTACGAAAAAACACAAGGAAAATAAGAAACATGCTAACAACAATGAGATATTGTTGAAATGCACATACCCCCACACTTTAGTGATAAATTTTCCTCATGTTATTTAATCTTACATGTTTCAAAAAGAACCCAAACCATATCAAGTATGATTTGATGGTTATTGATGATTAAATGAGTAGATATTAATTGAATCACTTCTCCAACATGAAACACATTACAAAAACCCTTTTGTTCATTTCATTTCCTCCACATGGTTTCTCACTTTTGTGATACAACTTAAATGAAAATAATATAAATCATTTCCCCCCTTCATCAATTTTGTAAATAATTAATCTCAACTTTCACTACTTTCAACAACTTGGAACTATTTTTTTGGTATTATTGAGCAATAAGATGTGCCATAGAATTATTGATTGATCATGACTATCCCAGAACTAAACCATACTTGATAGAATAAATCCCCTAGAACTAATTGAAACAGTCAGGGAATGGAAGTAGGATTGGGGATACCGACTCTCAGCATGTTATTTTACTGTTTGTGGACTTTCTTTTTCTACAGACACACTCACACAATCCAGGTACTTATTTATCACATAAATTTCTAGTGAGATCCCAATTTCCAATTTTACTTCTTTTTAAATGGACCTATAGGGTTTTATTTTAAGCTACATCCATAAGGTTTTATTCCCTTAAAGTGAAAAAAATATTGTAATTCAAATTCAAATTCTAGTATCTACACATTAGATTAGGATCCTATAAATCCTTCCATTTTAAACTTTACTAATGAAGTTCACCATCTAGAAATGCAATGTTTTCTAAGTGACCTACATGATAGAAAATTAATTGATATAACTCTCAAGAGTTTCATAAATAAGTTCATGTACCACACTCCCCCATACATGTTTTTCACACAATACATAATACACACCAATGAAATATATTTAAATTATGATAAAATAGTAATCTCAATGAGATAGTGAGGGTAAATAGAATAATCACATTTAATTTTAATCTCTTCTCGTATGATGAATGTTTTTTTATTTACACTTAAATATGCATTCATCATATACATTCTACCAAATTCGTGTAACCTAATTAATGGATTAGATAATTTTTATTCAAAAATAAATAATTAAATGTAAAAAACATTGGTTGCCTCTTGAGGGTGTTTGGTTTGTCTCCATAAATCTAACACTTCATCTAATCATTATTCTATAGAAAGTGTAGTGTATTTATCTTCCTTTACTCCCTCATAAAGTTTTAACTTTGACACATTCACAGTGAATGGATCTCCGTATTCTCCATAGATTTATAGGTCTCTTCTCAGAATTACTAAAACTAACTTGAATGATCCAAAACAGCTATACATAAGTTTTTTAGGAAGGAGATTCATTCTAGAATTGAAAAGCATAACTAGCCACCCTTTTTTGGTGTTCCTAAGTTGAGTTATTCTTTCATGAAACTATTTCCCCTTATTTTTCATATTAATTTTATTCTTATATTATTCTATTATTAATATTTATAACTCATTGAAATTAAATATACATTTCTCTATAAGACTCTTATAGACTATGGTAATATCCCTCACTAATAAAAAAAATTATGGGTAATTTTTATTAGATTGTGGAATGGTTTCCCATAAATAAGTCTATATAAAGATACACCAATGTGGGTTTTATAGAAGGTTATGTATGCCTAATAGGAATCTTGTATCTTATGTGTAGAATCCTTTCTAAAACATTTCACAATCCATAATGCCTTTAAAATCCATGTTAATCATATAATCATGTCTACTTGTCTGTGGATGATGTAAAGTTATGAATTTATTCATGCATCAATATTTCTCTATGGGAATTTCAAATTCATTATTTTTAATATTTACCCCATTATCAACAATGATGGAATTGAGGACTCCAAATCAATATAATATGTACTTTTTTACAAATTTAATCACAAAATACCCCAAGTTGTCTGCTATAGAAATTTCCTTAACCCATTCCAATACATTATCAACTATAACTAAAATGTATTCATTCCCCTGATATTTTGGAAAATGACACATTATGTTTAGTCCATATACATTATGAATTTTGACCACCAGAATACTAGAATGAGGTATCATCTATATTTTATGAACATTTCTTACCCTTTGAATACTATCAAAATTCCTAAAAAATTCTCCAACATCTTTTAGAATGGTATTTTAGAAGAAACTGCATTAATGTATCTCAGACATTGTTTTCATATGTCCATAGTGACCACCACTTATAAGTGTATGGCAACATATTCGAATTGATAGAACCTCCCATTTTAGTACACACATTCATATAATTTCATTGTCTCCTTATTTGCAATGATATATATATTCCAATAAGTAGTACACCAAATAAACCTAAAACCTCTTCATTTCATTCCATGCAATCCTCTATATCCTATTATTAGTAGGAAAATGAGTGGAAATTTTAGAATACGAATGAATTCGCTTGGATTCATCTGAAAATAGTTTCACATTAGGGAATTCCCCCTTAATTAGATGGGTTTGAAATACCTTTAATTATTCATTTATATATAAGAGATCAACTACTTCTTTATCTTATCCCTATATTACTTTATTCTCATTAAAAAATTCATGTAAGAGAAACCCCCATCTAATTAACCCTAACTTATCTTCTTTCCTTGAAATAAAATACTTAAATGTTGAGTGGTCTATATGCATGGAAACTGCAATTCTAATGATATATGTATGGAATTTGTCCACAATATACACAACTAAAAACATCTCTATTTTGTAACACCCCAAGGATTTACAAATAGATTTAATATAAAATGTAATGAACACAACACTGAGACTTTGAGAAACAACACTTTGTTATTATAATTATTTAAATAAGATAGTTATAACCTAGACATTAAACATAATTTTACCACTTTTGTGAATTGAATTTTGAAAAATAGAATGTCTCCTTTTCTTATCCGAATACAATGTATTACTTTATTGGGATATGTCACAATCCAACCCAGGTCGACCCTGAATCGGTCACCCGAGCCGATCCGTGGCACAGCCCAAGAGGCATTCCCGATCCTCCTGGGTTGGCGACAAGTGCCATGGCATCCACAGAGACTGTGGGAACGGTTTTTCCCAATAAAAATAAATAAAAGCAGAGGAAATAATAAAGAGAAGTGCAAAATAAATAAACCAAATAAAATGAATAAACAAGAACAAAAGAAAATAAAACTAACCAAACTCGACGTCCGAGTTAACTTCATGTGACCCCATGGGTCACTCCCTGACTCAATGATCAAGCGTTGCCCAAGGAGAGTGCTTCCAAGCTAGAGCCTATTTTAAGACTAAAAATAGAAAAGAACTATAGGCGTGAGTATTAAAACTCAGCAGACTAGCCTGATAATCTATTCCCAATGCACCACCTTTAAAATAAAAGAAACACCATTTCAAGTTTGAACTACAAATTATAAAGGTAAGTTTTTTCTAAATATTTTACTTAAAAGAAAAATACGAACCATTGACCTTAACCATTTTCAAATTCATATTTATTTCATTAGTGTAAAAGGAATTTTAGGAAGGTAATGTGATGTTTATATTTTCAGATTTGTACAAAAATGATTAAACACTTTCATTTGAAAACCATTTATTTAAACCTATTCAAAACCAGTTTACCACTTTCCAAGGAAAACAACACACAAAAATGGACAAAAAATAAGTACATAGCAAGGGAAATGTAGATATACAAAAAAGTACCATATTCATCACTACAAGTAACTGAAAGTCAATAGACATGGGTGAACCTAGTAGATCAAGAATAATCCAGAAGACACCAATACATGAGACCTCATCATCATTGACATGTCACACATGATGAAATAAAAACTCTCAAATGCTCAACAATCCTTTCTCAGGAAGGCTGAGGGAAAATCCCATAGCAATGAACCCAAACATACCCGCCTACTATGGGCCACTAGTCAGAACCATAACCTACTAGTGCGACAATCATTCTCAGAATATTCTCTCAATATGCCAGGTTCCCATGTCTCAAGTATTTAGAAAGGGGGTGAGCCAACTGATGCCAGCCGAGAATCCAATCATAGTATATATATATATAATAATAATAATAATAATAATAATAATAATAATAATAATAATAATAATAATAATAATAATAATGCACAACAGGTTTCACCCTAATTCTCCCCTAGAGATCTTCTCATGCCTTAAAAATAAAACAATTATAATGTGTTCCAACCGAAGAACCCTAACATTAGATTCTGAGAATCCCTAACAAGGACCTCCCACCCATTGCATGCAATTGAGGCATGAGAAGCACCCAATGAGGGTTTTCATAATTAATATTTTTTTCACAAATCTCACCAAGGTTCCAAATAGGCCCTAAGTTCTATTCACAAAGACATCATTTTTATGAGAAATTAACTATCTTTTAGAAAGAGTGTAAACACACCATTTTACATTTCATAACCATTCATAAAATAGTCCATTTAAATCCCTCATACAATGTCTAAGAACCCAATCCATTTTTATTAAAATTCCAAACGAGCCACAATCCATTATCACATGTCAAACCACTTTAAAAGTAAAATACACACTTATTTAAATATGACACTAATTGAAAGACTTCCAAGAAACTCTTTTAAGAAACTCAATTCACCTATTACTATTCCACAACCATTTATGAAATCTTATTTCCTTATAAAACCAAAACTAGTTTGAAACCATTTAAGGAGACTCAAAATACTACTTCTCATGTTGCCAATATTTTTTTATAAACACAAACCAAATCATTTTCTATCCCAAATAAACCAAAAGATCCAACCGGATAATTTATTAGCGACACATGCATCGTTTACCAAAATAGTTTCTAAATAAGACTCAACTAGATGAAAACAAAAATTTCATGAAACAAACGTATTTAAATTGATAAACCAGGTTCTGAGACTAACAAATCATGTGTGAAATTAATAAAACATTTAGTCGAGCAATCGACGTGCGCAAGCATAACAAAGTGACATCATTTTTCACACAACAAGAATTGAATTATTAATTCGCATAATAAATGAATTAAACACAAGTTTCACAATAATATTAGGCACATATATATAGGGCTCAAACAACAGGAAAGAGATGCAACTTAAATTCTAAAAGGCAGTACAATGGGAACCTACCTCGAGATCAAAACGCGAAGACAACACAACCTCGGAACCAAGGTGCGATGACAACGACCACTCGGAAACACCCCACGCGGGTCCTAAAATACTAACTCTACCAAAATAAATATTAATGAATAAAACCATAACAAAATTAAGAAAAATGACACAACCCAAGGGAGGAGGGTATACCAGAGGGAGTGGTATTCGCACCGGAAGGAGTGGCGCACCGGCAGGGGATTGTGCCAGCAGAGGCGGCGCATCGAGGGAGGGTATGTCGGAGGCTGTGCGTGTTGGGGAAAGGGGCGTTGGGGGGTTTGGGTTGGTCGGAGAGGCTGCGGGTCAACCGGAGAGGCTGCGACCACCGAAGGAAGTCAGCCAAAGGGGTAGTTGGTTGGAGGAAGGCCTCGCCGGAGGTCTGAGAGGGTGTTGGGGTGGGTAGTCGGATAGGAGGCGGCGGTGCGAGGTGGACGATGGTCAAGGTGTGAGTGATCCAGACGGGAGCTGGGGTGCCAGGCAGTGGTGGTGCGAGGTGGACGGCGGGTAGGGTGTGGGTGAGCCGGACGAGATCCGGGTGCTAGCGGCGGGTGAGCAGGAGGGTGACGGGTCACGCTGCAAGGGGAAAGGGAGGAGGTTACTGCTGTGACGGAGGAGGTAGTTAGGAGGGGGGGGGGGGGGGGTTCTGAAAACCCTAAAAAACACTCTAACTAAAAAAAGTTAACAAAATTCTAATTTCAAAAATAATAATTACAATAATAATAATAATAATAATAATAATAATAATCATAATAATTGAAATAACAATAAGGTTAAAACTTTATGTTTCTTTTTCACCCAAATTAAATATATATAATAAAGTTATTAATAATAAATAACATTTGTTTTAATTAAAAACTTATTCATTTTAATAATAATAAAAATTTTAACGAGAATAATTTTTTTAAATGACACTATTAATTAACATTTATTAATTCACTTTAATTCTTTGAAGACAAAAAGGCCACAGAGTTGCCTAAGCAAAGCCGCATGACATCGCGCTCTGCCTGTGTGTCCAACGACGTCAAATCCAAAACGCGCACTTTTTATCAAAACCTCAGAAAGTTCATCTGAGACTCACCTCAGACCCCAAAAAAAATATTTAATGGCAGAAAAATAATTAAAATAAAATAATCTCATAGGTTGGGGTGTGACAATTCTCCCCACCATAACGCTTTCCGCCCCCATAAAGTCATAACACTATCCAGTCGATCGATCAACACCTAAGGATTCCACATAAACATGATCCAACCTCTTAACCCAAGGAAATTCCACCAACCACCAGAAAGACTCAACCTCATTGTCTGAAACATATCACCAATAGAGGGGTGGCCTGGATAGACTCCCCACCATAAGAATTCAACTAGTCTATGGTAATGACTTAAGAGAAAACCCAAAGAGACGGTGGGTCTCCCCACTATAGAGAACCAACCTATACATGACCAATGAAAAACCAACTTAGACCTGCACAAGGACTTACTCAAGATAAAAGAAGCACAACAAGAACATTCAAACCACTCACTCTCATACGAAGGGATAAGAGCTTAAACGGAAACTCCACACAAACTAAAAACCCTAACCCCATGGGCGGGGAGGGAGGGCCCAAAGATTGGATCAATGAAACTACAACAGAAAACTACTCACGACTCGTTACTTCGAGATGGACACAATCCAAAGCCACAACTGATCCATGTGGGTGGTCCACGCAAGGCCACTAATCGGCACCTCACATCCAAAAAGGCAAAATTAATGATATTGTGTGAGGGATAAGTCCATCATACTTTTGCGATGAGAGAAAATTTACAACGACAGAGAAACCACAACAGACATGCTAAAACCACCTCACCACAATGATAGAGGCACAACCTTAACCAAACTTTTTAAAGTCACCTGGGGTTCCTGACTATGCATCGGATTCACTCTGAGGCCTTTTGGCTGGAGCTCTGATGGATGAAGCATCTCCTACCTTACAGTCAGGTTCTGATAATCCTAATAAGAAACATACATCTTTTGATCTGACAGATGAAAGGATGATTTTTTTTGAAATAAAACCCACACTCGCATGGAAAACCAGAGTTCATCAAAAGATCCACGACATTCCCATACATTTCAAAACCCAAAACACCATCAGTACACTACAATGATAAGAGATCCATTACACTGGAAGGAAACATACACATCAAAATTTAAACACAAACCCAAAAACACATCACTTCTGATAACTTCCTCCACAATGATTTTTAGCAAAGCCCGTACAGAATCATTGTAAATGACCCAAACATCCGCAAGCATGATAGGGCTTAGGAGTACTTGGGCAGTATGACCTCTTATGACTCAGCTTGCCACACTGATAACACACAAAGATCTCTTACTTTAAAGTGGTTGATCAAAGATCCTGAGGCCTTTTGATTCCATGACTTGCGCCATCCACTTCCAATTGATTCCTCATATCCTTTCCAAGATCTTAACCACTGCTCATGGGGATTGAAGGAGGGAGGACTACTTCGAGCATTCCCACCATCACAACTTCGACATGGAAATCTTGTCTCGCCACATCGACTAAAGAAGTTAGGTTGGAATATGACACCTTCAACTATAGATCGGGGTGGAGACCTGCCTCGAAACATCGAGCCTTTATGGATTCATCTATGACATACCCTGTATCATAAGGGACTAGCTCCACAAAGAGATGGAAATATTCCAACACAGATCTGTCGCCTTGCTGCAGATAACACATCTCTGATAGAAAAAATATTTTCAATTATTTTATTCTGAATTTAAATGTTTTTAATCCCACAAATGTGTTATTTAAAGGAAAATTGTCACATTTTATGTTTTAGGAGTATTTTTGAGCTTAAATGAAAAAATGGCTTATTTTGGATTTAAATAGTTTTAATTTATTTTAATGTTTCAGACATAACTTTTTCTAAACTGATCCAAATTGAAAAATTATTATTTTATAGGTTTCTATTTTCGATGAGATTCATTTTATCCTTCTGAACCCAAATCTCAATCAATCATTTGGAAGCTCAAATCTAGCTCACAAACAAGGCCTCAAAAATTGTGTACAGAACTGGAGAATTTTATTTTTGAGACCATATATCATAAATGGATGAACTATTGGAGCTGAAATTTTACATGGATATGGAAGAAATCCGGAGGAAGAACTTTAATTAATATATCCGCGTCATGAGCTTTCATTTTCAAGGTCATAAATGCGTTGGAACTCATTGCATTGGAATATGAAGAGTCTGTTTGGAAGAATTAAATGTTCAGAGTAAAGCGACCATATATCTCTCCAAACTTGTCCAATCAAGCTGAAATTTCGTGGGTCGACATAGGAGAAGTAATGGAACAACTTTCAAAAAGGACCAATTTACAAATTAGGTCATTAAGGAGGCTATACAGGCACATACATTCAGCAGATGATTTTGGAGCCAAATATTTCCCCCCTTGCCTATAAAAATGTACTTCTTCTTCATTTCAAGGGGTTGGCAAGGTAGTTGCCATTTTTGTGCATTTTTATATTTTCTTTGATTCTGTAGTATATTTATAATGTTTTAATTTATATTAGTCTTATTCTTCATACCTCATTCTTCCATTTTTTACTTTTATGTGTTTCCCCACCGTATTCTCTTCTAAATCCATGAGAATGGGAAACTAACCTTGATGTTTGTTCGAGGGGGAGAATGGTGGTTGATTGAGTTTCATTGTGCTTCAATTTAAATCTATTTATTTAATTCTGAGAATTTTTTTGGTGGTTAAATTGATTATGGTGTGCGATTGTCCCATTTTCTCTATCACCAAGTTCTTCTTCTCATTCAACATTTATCCTTCCCTTCACTATCTAAGTCATGCATACGATGGAGTATGGATTGGGTATTGATGGTCGGAAAAGAGATATACTAGCCGAATTTAGGAGGATTATTTCGCCACATGAAGAGATCTCGGTGTTGGGGTAATAACATTTCGAATGAGAGGGTGTAGTGTGATAGATCTTGATCACTACATTGAATTGATATTGAGAATATTTTAATAAACAATGATATCAACCCTTATGATCCCCTAAGAAAAAAATGTATTATTTCTTTATTTTTAACATCATGTTGTTCGCATTTCATATATATATATATATATTCACATTTTATGCATATTTCAAACTCATCTTTATATTATATATTAGTTATAAAATAAATAGTGACAATAGAATTTCGGTGTTGTGTAAGTTGCCTCCTTGAGACCGATCCTGGGAGTGCACTATATTGCATTATTAGGTAAATAATATTTTGATCAGGGATCTGCGAAAAAATCTCACGCATCAAATTGGCACCATTTCTGGGGAGGCGCAATGCTTTTACACACCATTTTTCATAAAAAAAATCATTAATTTCAAAACTAAAAAAAAAACTTTGTTCATGATGTCTTTCAACTCAAATTTTTATGCATGGACTGATGAATCTCAAGTGCCAGAAAATGTTTTAAATGATCTTGATGATAAGTATAAAAGGATTAGTAATGCAGTAGAAAAATGGAGAGTCAAATAGAGTTGATTTCTGAATACGTACATGCCTGTCAAGAGAAACCTGAACTTGAGCCAGAGCAAGTGTTGAAAGGGATTTCATCGATCATTTTTTATGTCAAAGAACCAGAGGCGGGTGAGAAGGATCTAATAAAGGATTTAATCAAATCATCTCGTATTCAACCATTTCTCGAGGAGGTCCCTGATGTACACATTCCATCTGATTCACTTATGGTAGATCAACAATTTTTTGAAGAATCTTGGAATCACTTTGTTGAAGATAACCTAAAAATTGATCTTCCCATATTTGATATTGAACAATCAACAACTTTTGAACTCACTATTTATTTGGAAGACAATGAATAATATGCACCTACTGAGATGGAATTTCCAGTGGTCTTGCCTGAAGAGATCAATTTCTTAGCTGACATACTTGAAAGGAAAGATTTCTTTATTGATTCATCATGTTTTAATTTTATTCAAACTGAATTATTTTCTGACTTCTCCTTTCATGAAATTTATGATACAGTACAAATGGATCAGACCTTGGATGATATGAAAGAGACCACCAAAGTGGTGGTGATTATGGAAGAAGAGCTAGAGAAGCTGGTGGTGGTGCGACTGCCTCCTCTACAACAACTTTCATACAATTTGGAGGAGGATACCATAGAAGTTCACAGGGAGCACCCCTATTTTCTTTTTTCCTCCCACTCTGGATCTTAAATTATATCTGTATTCTTTATTGGGTGTTGGGAAATTTCTTATCTTATTTGGGGTTCTCTATTATTTGTGTTTACTGATGGACACTAGGAAAAGTCACATGTGGTGGTTTATCTCAAAGAAACCACATCCACCATCTGATTGGGGATAATCTGATGCAACTACCTGACTAGTGGTAGTAAAAACCTAGCATCCTCTTGGGGGTCAAACCAAGAATTATCCCTTTTCTATACATTTTCTCTTTCTTTTTTGTTTATTTTTCTTATGTGTTTTCATTTCTTTTGTTTCTGCTTTCATTTTATTTTTCATGTTTTTTTTTTGAAATTTTCTTTTTTTCCTTTTTCATTATTTTTGGTGTGTTTTTAGGAATCTTGAGCGAAATTGAATACTTGGGAAAATTCAAACCATCTTGGTATTTTTGGAACATTTCTTGATTTGAGTATTTGAGGTTTTAAATGATTTCTTAATGGATTTTTTTTTGATTTTTGATCTTTTCATTTGAAGAAATTTGATTGATTGAGAAACTCATGTGCACCAGTGCTGTCCAAATTGAAAATCTTGCCCAAACCGAGAGGTCTCTAAACCTTTTTGACATCTTTTTTACATTTCTCTTTTTCTTGAGAGTCTTGATACATGTTGTGTGATCCCGAACTTTCTATTTTTCTCTTTTTCAATTCTGTTAGAGTTCATGGAATGTGTCAAGTATGATTGAGGCATTACTTTGAAATCCCTTTTGCATTAAACTCTTATTTTGGCCTAACTTTTCATCTAAACTTATTTAAGCCCCTAGTATCCATGAAATACCTTGTTAGGCAGCCACATTACAAGCCATTTATCCATTTCCAACCTTATATAGAAGTTAAATGCATGATTATTGTTGAACTCAAGTGTGGGGGAAGGAGAAGATGGGTTGTATTTTTCTTTCCTGAAGAATCTTTTTGAGCTGAATTGAAAGTGTTGCCATATTTATTGCTGCTTGGGGAGAAGAAATGTTATGATGGTAATATGGATGGGTGGACCAAAATATCATTACAAAGATGGGATGGGTGTTCACCAATATTTTAATATCAAAAGTTTCCTCTCTTTTCCTCAAAAACATGATTCTAAAGAGAAATCCAGATCTGAATTCAAGCTGAAACAATGATACAAATGTGGAAAATAGGGATGAAAATCATTGATACTAAAATTCTAAGTATGAAATTCCCGAAATAAGGGGTGTTTGGAGGTGATTCATTTTTGAGCTGATTGAGGAGCACACCATTCTTGAGCAAAACTGTTTTCATGCATTTACTTCACTTTAGAGCTTAACCCTCCTCATTCTGCCTCAGTTATTTTTACATTTTAAACCTACCAACCCTCAACCTCAGAACAACCCATGGAAAAGACCTCATAATTGATATATTTTTTACTCTATGAAGTAGAGATATTAGGAGGATATCAAGCCTATGGAGATCACACATGTTATGAGAATGAGAAAAACTCCACATTGAAAATCCTTGAGTGAAGAGAGAAATATTTTTTTAGGGAGGCAGGTACGACATGCATGTGAGGATTAAAATGAGATTGAATGGGTTCATATGATTTTTAAGGAGTTCTGAAATTCTGATCCATGTAGGAGGTATGATATTTTTTCTGATATGATAACTGAGCTGTGTTGTCATTTATGCTTTGAGAAGTTTGTTTTTGACCATGGTATAAGATGATTGCCCAGGATTTCAATGTTTAAGTGTGGGGAAATTGATAGACAAAATATTTTCAATTATTTTATTCTGAATTTCAATTTTTTTAATCCCACCAATGTGTTATTTAAAGGGAAATTGTCACATTTTATGTTTTAGGAGTATTTTTGAGCTTAATTGGAAAAATGGCTTATTTTGGATTTATACAGTTTTAATTTATTTTAATGTTTCAGACATAAATTTTTCTAAACTGATCCAAATTTCAAAACTTTTCTTTTATATGTTTCTATATTCGATGAGCTTAATTTTATCCTTCTGGACCCAAATCTCAATCAATCATTTGGAAGCTCAAATCCAGCTCACAAACCAGGACTCGAAAATTGTGTACAGAACTTGAGAATTTTATTATTGGGACCATATATCATAAATAGCCAAACCATTGTAGCTGAAATTTTACATGGATCTAGAATACATCCGTAGGAAGAACTTTCATTAATATATCATCATCTGGAGCTTTCATTTTCAAGGCCATAAATGTGTTGGAACTCGTTGCATTGGAATACGAAGAGTCTGTTTGGAAGAATTAAATGTTCGAAGTAAAGCGACCATATCTCTCTCCAAACTTGTCCAATAAAGATGAAATTTCGTGGGTCGACATAGGAGAAGTAATGGAAGAACTTTAAAGGACCAATTTCCAAATTCTATAATTAATGAGGCCATATAGGTGCATACATTCAGTAGATGATTTTGGAGCCAAATATTTTCCCCCCTTGCTTATAAAAATGTACTTCTTCTTCATTTCAAGGGGTTGGCAAGGTAGTTTCCATTTTTGTGTAGTTTTATATTTTCTTTGTTTCTATAGTATATTTATAATTTTTTAATTTATATTATTCTTCTTCTTCATACCTCATTCTTCCATTTTTACTTTTATGTGTTTCTCCCACTGTATTCTCTTTTAACTCCATGAGAATGGGAAACTAACCTCGATGTTTGTTCGAGGGGGAGAATGGTGGTTGATTGAGTTTAATTGTGCTTAAATTTAAATATATTTATTTAATTATGAGAATTTTTGTGGTGGTTAAATTTATTATGGTGTGTGATTACCCCATTTTCTCTATCACCAAGTTCTTCTTCTCATTCAACATTTATCCTTCCCTTAACTATCTAAGTCATGCATACGATGGAGTATGACTTGGGTAGTGATGGTCGGAAAAGAGATCTCCTAGCAGACTTTAGGAAGAGTATTTCCCCACATGCAGAGATCTTGGTGTTGGGGTAATAACATTTCTAATGAGAGGGTTTAGTGTGATAGATCTTGATCACTACATTGAATTGATATTGAGAATATTTTAATAAACAATGATATCAACCATTATGATCCCCCAAGAACAAATGTATTCTTTCTTTCTTTTTAACATCATATTGTTCGCATTGCATATATATATATATTCACATTTTATGCATATTTCAAACCCATCTTTATATTATATATTAGTTATAAAATAAATAGTGACAATATAATTTTTGTGTTGTGTAAGTTGCCTCCTTGAGACCGACCCTAGGAGTGTACTATATTGCATTCTTAGGTAAATAATATTTTGATCGGGGATCTGCGAAAAAATCTCGTGTATCAATATCCATCCCCTTTCTCACACTTTCTTCCTCAAAGAAATACTGATGAATGAACAAATCCTTGAAAAACTCCCAAGTGATCTCTTGACGGGGCTTGCCCTGAGGCACTGACTTCCACCACATCCATGGTGAACCTTTAAGTATGAAGGTTGCAAACTTGACCTTCAACGAATCGGGAAACCCAACAAGGCTAAAGTCCCTTTCAATCCTCTGCATCCACTACCCCTCCACAGAAGGTTCTGCTTGACCATAAAAGAGTGGTGGATCTAGCTTTTGAAACTCAAGCATAAAATCCGTAGGTTGATCAACAGCACTACGATCACCCATCGAAGCTTCAAGAGGGAAACCACTGGACAAGAAAAGTCAAAAACCCAATCCGGGCCAACTCAATAAATAAAATCCTCAAAATCAAAAACTTCATATATTACAAGCTCTAAACAAAAGAAAACAAGATATCATAACATCACAACTTTTCTATTTAAAAACATATTTAATTTAAAACAAGCTTGGTGGGTTAAACCCTTGACTTTGGTATTCTTCAGAGTCTCACTCACATACTTGTGTCTGTGCCACCCTGGACATCCATCCGACATACCATACATCTGTTCATAATCCAACATACCACTATGCATGTGATCACCCCCAGGAATACCAAGGCCAAAACAAAACAACTTCATTTTCCAAAAACAAATCATTTATCCCATTTCCATTAAAACAATCCTCAAATTAAATATGTCATTTCAAACAACCATTTTTTAAAACCAAATTTTTTGATACAAACAACTTCCAGAAGTCAGAAGAGACACAAAATAACTCAAAAAAGGGAGCTAGTGTCGGTGGGTGACTTGACCATATGGTTGGCAGTCATATGCTAAATACGTCATTGACATGGAGAGCCTTTTTGGACCATGCCCCTATCCCCACATGGATTGCCAGGCCATGCAGCTTAGGAGGACTATTAGCCCAGCTCCCATTATCATATCCCAATAACAAAATGTTCCATAAAAACCCAAAGAAACTAATTAAACCGGACTTACCATGGAAACCCGAGGATCAGAACGAAAAATAGTTCACGACGCTCTTTCCGCACCTACCCCTCGAGTCCTGACAATACTACTCCATCTACCTTGATATCCCAAATAACAAAGGGTGATATGAAAAGTGAGGTCCGTGAAGAGCATACCTTCTCTAAAACCATTTTGTCACGAACCAACTCGGGTCGACCTTGAACTGGTCACCCGAGCCAATCTGTGGCAAGGCCTAAGAGGTGTTCCCGATCCTCCCAAGATAGCGACAAGCTCCAGGGTATCAATAGAGACTGTGGGAACGGTTTATCCCAATAAAAATAAATAAAATCAGAGGAAATAATAAAGAGCAGTGCATAATAAATAAACCAAATAAAATGAAAAAACAAGAAAAAAAGAAAATAAAACTAACTGAAGTCAACTTTCAAACTAACTCTGTGTGACCCCACGAGTCACTCCCTAACTCAATGATCAAGCATCGCCCAAGGTGAGCTCTTCCAAGCTGGAACCTGCACAAACACAAAAAACAAAAAAGAACTATAGGCATGAGTATTAAAACATAGTAGACTAGCCTGATAATCTATTCCCAATGAACCACCTTTAAAATAAAATAAACACCATTTCAAGTTTGAACAAAAATTTATAAAAGTAATTTTTTTCTAAATATTTTACTTAAACACAAATTACAAACAATTTCACTTAACCATTTTCAAATTCAGATTCATTTAATTAGTGTCAAAGTAATTTTAGGAAGGGAATGTGATGTTTATATTTTTAGATTTTTACAAAAAGGATTAAACACTTTCATTTGAAAACCATTTTTTTAAACCTATTCAAAACTAGTTTACCACTTTCCAAGGAAAACAGCACAAAAAAATGCACAAAAAATAAGTACATAGCAAGGGAAATGTAGATATATATACAAGTACCATATTCATCACTACAAGTAACTAAAAGTCAATAGACATGGGTGAACCTAGGAGATCAAGAATAATATAGAAGACACCAATACATGATACCTCATCCTCGTTGACATGTCACACATGATTAAATCAAAATGCTCAAACGCTCAGCCATCCTTTCTCAGGCAGGATGAGGGAAAATCTCATAGCAATGAACCCAAACATATCTACCTACTATGGGCCACTGGTTAGTACCATAACCTACCAGTGTTGCAATCATTCTCAGAATATTCTCTCAATATGCCAGGTTCCCATGTCTCAAGTATTTAGAATGGGGGTGAGTCAACCGATGCCAGCCGATCATCCAATCACATTATATATATATAATAATAATTCACAACAAGTCTCACCCTGAGTCTCCTCTAGGGATCTTCTCATGACTTAAAAATAAAACATTTATAACAGGTTCCAAACAAAGAACCCTAACATTAGATTCCGAGAATCCCCAACATGGACCTCCCACCCATTGCATGCAGTCGACGCATGAGAAGCACCCAATGGGGGTTTTCATAATTAATATTTTTCAAAAAACTCACCAAGGTGCCAAACAAGCCCCAAGTTCTATCCACAAAAACATCATTTTAAAGAGAGATAAACTATCTTTCATAAAGAGTGTAAACACACCATTTTACATTTCATAACCATTCAGAAAATAGTCTATTTTGAATCCATCATACAATGTCTAAGAACCCAATCCATTTTTATTAAAAATAAAAATGGGACACAATCCATTATCATATGTCAAATCACTTTAAAATTAAAATACAAACTTATTTAAATATGAAACGAATTGAAACACTTCCAAGAAACTCTTTTAAGAAACTCAATTCACCTCTTACTCTTCCACAACCATTTATAAAATATTATTTACTTATAAAACCACAACCACTTTGAAACCATTTAAGTAAACTCAAAATACTACTTTGAATGTTGCCAATATTTTTTTATAAACACAAACCAAATCATTTTCTATCCCAAATAAACCAAAAGAGCCAACCAGGCAATTTATCAGTGACACATGCATCATTTACCAAAACCGTTTCAAAATAAGACTCAACCAGATGAAAACAAAAATTTCATGCTATGAACTTATTTTAACTAATAAACTAGGTTCTAAGACTCATAAATCAAGTTCAAAATTAATAAAACATTTATTCGAGCAACGAGAGTGCACAAGCATAACAAAGCGGTGGCATTTTGAACGCAACAAGAATTGAATTATAAATTTGCATAATAAATGAATTAACCACAAGTTGCACAATAATATTTAGCACATATATATAGGGGTAAAACAACATGAAATAGATTAAACTTAAATTCTAAAAGGTAGTGCAATGGGAATCTACCTTGAGATCAAAGCGCGACAACAACGCAACCTTGGAACCAAGGCGCGATGACAATGACCACTCAGAAATGCCCTAAAAAGGTCCTAAAAAACCAACTCTACCAAAATAAATATTAATGAATAAAAAACATAACAAAACTAAGAAAAAGGACACAACCCAAGGGAGGAGGGTATACTAGAGGGAGTGGTATTTGCACCGGAAGGAGTGGCGCACCGACAGGGGATCGCGTCGGCAAAGGCGACACACCAGAGGAGGGAAGGTCGGAGGATGTGCGTGCCGAGGAAAGGGGCGTTGGGGGTTTCAGGTTGTTCGAAGAGCCTGCGGGTTGGCCGGAGAGGCTGCGACCACCGAAGGAAGTTGGCCAAAGGGGTATCTGGATGAAGGAAGGCCTCATCGGAGGTCCGAGAAGGTGTTGGGGTGGGTAGCTGGACAGGAAGCGGCGATGCGAGGCGGCCGATGGGTAGGGTACAGGTGAGCCGGACGGGAGCCGGGGTGTCGACAGTGGCGATGTGAGGTGACTGGCGGGTAGGGTATGGGTGAGCCGGATGGGAGCCGGGGCGACAGGCAGTAGCGGTGCGAGGCAACCGAGGGGCTGGGTGCGGGTGAGCCGGAAGGGAGCCGGGTGCCGATGGCGGGCGAGTAGGAGGGAAACAGGATCACGCTATAAGGGGAAAGGGAGGAGGCTGCTACTACGACGGAGGTGATGACTAAGAGGAGGGGGACATGTAGGGGAGAGGAGGGAGGCCGCGAGAGTAGGGGAGTTTCTGAAAACCCTAAAAATCTCTAACTAATTTTTTTTAACAAAATTCTAATTTCAATAATAAAAACTACAACAATAATAATAATAATAACAATAATACATATAATAATTAAAATAATAATAAGGTTAAAACTCTAAGTTTCTTTTTCACCCAAATTAAATATATATAATAAAGTTCTTAATAACAAATGACATTTGTTTTAATTACAAACTTATTCATTTTAATAATAATCAAAATTTTAACGACAATAAAATTTTTAAATTACACCATTAATTAAAATTTATTAATCCACTTTAATTCTTCGAAGACAAAAATTCCATGCAGTTGCCTAAGCAAAGCCACGTGGCATCGCGCTCCGCCCGTGCATCCAACGACGTCAAACCCAAAACGCGCACTTTTTATCAAAACTTTAGAAAGTTCATACATGACTCACCTCAGTCACCAAAAAAAACATTTAAGGGTAGAAAAATAATTAAAATAAAATAATCTCATCAGTCGGGATGTGATAGGATGAATTCAATGTCTCCTATTCTTTACCCATAAGAAATGTGATATTTCCTTTGTGAATGTCAATCAGGGATCCTCTAGTAGATAAGGAAAGCCATCCTAGTAAAACAAAAACATCATTATACATTTTAAAATCTTAAACCATGAAATTAGTTGGAAGAATAATTTCTTAAACTCTCACTAATAAATCCTTGATAACTCTAGTAGGTAAAGTGAGTGATCTAGAAGTTAACAATAATTTCATGATTTCTATCTTAAACTCTCTGGTTCTTAGCTCATTATAAATTTATTAAATGATTAAATTAACACTTGTTCCAAAATCCACATGACATGTGATTGTTTGTTTTCTATAAAATTCATTGGGAATCATGAAGCTCCCTAGATCATTTAACTTTTATGATATTATCATTTGGATAACTACATTGATTTTTTCTATTAGTGGCATTGTTATAGATTACATCATCCACTTTTCATTTCAATTTATTTTTTTTCATAAAGTTTGTATAGGATAAAATTACAAAAAGTTATTTTTTAAATGTAATACCCACTATAATATTTTGATACAATTAGATAAACATATTATATTATTTATATTTTTTTATTATCAAACTCTTTGACCCTTTTAAGGAATTGATCAGGTCCCTCATATGATTTACATTACTACCTATAATCTTTATAATCACTCTACCAAAATCTATTTTCCTTCTTTTCATCTATTTATCATATAGTTCACATTTAAATATATCTTTCTATTTAAGAATTTAATATTTCTAACCATGAGAGTTTGCTTCTTCTCATAGTTTTCCATGGGCTTATAGTTTTATAAGTTTCTCTTCATACACCCCTTAACTATATTTCCTCCAATAGTTATCATTTCCATGAATCATTATTGTATATTTTTCTTAGATATTATAGGTATCATTCATTTATCTCATTTTTCTCATGTAGTTGAACATTCATTTCCAAGTTGTATATAAAATACCAGTTCCCTTGTACTATTTTTTCAATCCTATAGAAATTCAAATTTATGTTTAGAAAAAATTCAATCATCATCAACTAATGAACCATGATTTCTATTATCTCTTCAAGATCTTGTATGTACCCGAATCAATTTTATTAGATATAGAAAAATGATTTTGATATGTTGTTTTTCTGTTCTTAGGAATCAAGTAGTTTATTGGTTACGTTTAAATTCTCCCAATCCAACTCTCTTGAAAGTTTCATACACTATATAAGAAAAATAAGGATGACTATTTAACCCTATATTATAGGTGTTTTTAAAAATATCATTCATTATAGGATATCGTTATCTTTTTAGCATGTAACTAGCTTCATCAACATGAGTGGGTGATGAATCTTGAGATAGCATGTCAAGATTCATGTAGTGAGATAGATTAATCCCATATAGGCTATAATAATTGTAGTTTTCTTTTCCTCCTCGGATCATAGATACAAGACCACACATCTTTCATTATAAATCATTAATTATATAACACACAACAACCATTTCTATCACAACATAAATAGTGACACTTCTATATCTTATTGCATATTTTTGAGAGGTGATAGTAATAATATTATATATTTTTTTGAGTTTTTATACAATATTTACACTATAATGACTTCCAACTATAGTTTCTACCAATGTTTATCCCATTAGGTTAATTAATTCATAAGAGAAGTATATAAGTAGGGAATGTGCGAATTGGTGATGGGGGAACTATTTTTATAAACACATTAATCATCCTCATGCTTCCTAAAAACTATTTTTATATTTTTAAACAAAAGTACAAAGTATTTTCATTAAATCCATGGCTCAAGGTATATGTTAGAATCTCCTTGTAATAATATTATCGATCTCTTCCCTATTGTATAAAAAATCACTCTATTAATGAATAAAAAATTTACTATCATATCTATTTATAAAAAAGGTAAAATATCATCTTTATGAAATCCTCACTCACTCAGATAAGTGGGAATCACTGAACAATGTAGAGAGAATTGATACAGTGACCCAACCCACCCTTCTTCGTGGTGATGACCTTGTTGCGATAATGGTGGCCCCGACCCTCCCCCTACCATCAGAGGGGGAAGGGGGTTTTCTTTTTGCCTTCATATATGAATTGGATGACTTCTTCTTCCCCTCTATTAGTTCATATTTCCCTTTTTCCTTTTCCATCGATCTCAATCTTTCATAAGGTTCCAACCCTTTTCGAGGGATCAATTTTGCTATCTCTTTCATCCACAGAGTTATCAAAAGCATCGAACCTACTGGATCTGACTTTGGTGGATCCTTTTAGTGCCCATAGGACTTTGGTAGTGACCTTTGACTAGTTCATCAGTAGTTCTTGGGGTTTTCAAGGACATGCGATTATGCATCTTCTCAACAAGATACATTTTATAATCAAATTTGCTTCATTGAAGGACCTAATTCGTTCCTGATCCACTGCTCCACGATCCTACAATTGAAGTAATTTATTCATTTTTTAGTGGTCATAATAATTTTATATTCAACTGTGCTCCTACTAAAAATCTTTAGGTACGTTTTCCTAAAATACTACTTCTTTTCCAAAATTCATCTATTATTCAGATGCTTGAAAATCTGGTGGGTTGGGTCCTCTACTCAGAGAGAAAAAAAACTCAGTATCCCATATGATTTATCCTTACATATGTGTTGAAGTGGATGTATCCAAGATAACAGTGGAATGGATTTGGATCAAAGTTGGGGAAGAGTTTTTCTGCAAACAACTTGTTGTGTTCGAATCTTGGACTGATTTCTTCATTTCCTCCAAACACATGGGTCATCTCCCTCAATATTTCCATCGAGGTAGTAAAGAGGGAATTTTGGACCCAAATTTTACATCTCAACAATTTTTTGGAATTTAAAATGTTACTGACACAACAGAAATAGAAGGTATTTGTGACCCTGTTCAGGCCAATTCCTTTAAGAAAGACTCAAGAACTGGTTAGGCCGTTCTGAAGGTGGCTGATATCTTTAACTGATTGAGAGATGACCTGTTCGACTCTAGGAAAGTAGTGAAAACTATTTCAGGGCCAGTGAGAATGGAGGGGGTGAGTGCTGCATCGGTACTAGAAAACAACCCCATCCCTGTGAAAATCGACTCTTATGCAAGGGCTGTGAGAGATGGCACTGAAAATACTATGATAGTGGTGGTTCCAATGCCAAATGAAGGAGAGTCAATGGGTTGAAAAGGAAGGTAGAATTCTATGCAAGGTTTTGAGGGATGGCTATATTTTGTGAAGGGGATCAATACAAGAGTCATTTCTAGTTTAAATTTGAGAAATCAATTTTATGGTTTGGGGGATCTTGCTCTGGACCAAGATGAGTCAGTTCGGGTTCTCAATTCCAACAAGGGGAAAGAATTACATGGATCTAAATACAGTTATGAGGTGTAGTACATGCCTTCGGGTGGCAGTGATGGAGGATTCCTTGACAGAGGGATTTAGAGCCCAAGGAGGAGGAAGGAAAGGAAGAGAAACATGGACTTGGGGAGCTACATTTAGGTCAAGGGGGAGAAAGAAAAGGGGTGAAGAGATTATTATCATCTTCCCAAACCCATGGAGACACAATATTCCAAGAATTTGAGGCCAAAGGAGATGTCCATGTATATAATTCAAAATAGCAAGAACCTGACGATGGAGTTTCTAAGGATCTAGAGCTTGTATGTGGTGTTTTGGGTGTTCCTAATTGGAGACAAGATGAATTAGTGGGGGTGGATCTTGGGAATATTTCTGGGATGACCAATCAAAATTAGGAGGTAGATAAGGAGGTTGGGTATTAGGAGTCAGTGTGGAAAATTATTGTCCACTCATAGGAAGAAATTCATAATGTGGCCTTTCAGATTAAGGCCCTTATTGAGGTTGCTGATTGAATGTATGAGCGATCTTTACAAGTGGAAACTAATAATGAGTAGTGCATTTGTATCAATAAAAAGGATCTCATCCTTATTAGAGGATTCAATGGAAGTAAGATAAATTTGGGGGAGTACATTCAAACATGGGACAAGATGACCTATTGGTTCAAATATTTTCTCAAGGATGACCTAGAAACAAAGGCAAGTTCTCTCCAATTGAAAATTTTTAGGGGTAAAACTTTGAATATGCTCAATATTGATTTTAATGGTTTAGGTAATTCTTTCGGTTTATGAAACATTTTTTGTTGATTGTCTAGTTTCTCATATTTCTCCTTAAAAGTGTGTGAAATAATAAAAACTTTACTTTTAGTCAGTCACTATGGACAATGTATAGAGAATATTTAATGAAAGAAAAATCATATGCTAAGGGTAATCCAATCAAAAGTGGTATATGTCGTAAGTGATTATTTCTTATTTAATATTTTCTTCCATTTTTTGTCTATTTAATGAATTATATATTTTTAAATATCCAAGTAACTTTCAAATCCATATATCTTGGCCGTCGTTCTGTATTTGGGATGATTTTCTCACAAATTGGTTTCTATTATCTATTTTTATGTCTCATAGAAAGATTTAATTTATCTATATCTTGTGTTATCCTTAATTTAGTTTTGTGGAAATGTTTTTAAGTCTCTAGAATTAGGGGAATGATTTTCTCACTCATGCATAATATGTACAAATTCCTTTAATCTCATAAAATTCAATCTATTAGTGGTTAGTAATTTGAGTAAGTGTAAATCTACGAATCTATTTGAATTATTTATATAATATAATTCATATTTTTACATTTTTAATTTTTATTGTAATCTTAAAAATTATATTTAAATAGTCCTCATTGGAAATGGTTCTAATAATTCATGAATATAAACGAAATAGTGAAGAGATTCCACAAAAAATGCATAGGGTTGAGCATTGTAGTTATAGAGAGTTACCCATGTTATATCCAAAGGAACTACTGTTTCAATTCACCATTTATTTCTATTTGTATGAGTATTAATAAAAAAAGTGTCAGTGTTTGTGCGATTTTATCAATAATAATTGTATAAAGTGAATTAGTAAATAATATGAGTTGATGAGAGGAAGATGACATGTGCAATGAGATTATGTTTATAGAAAAAATGGGTAAATAGTGGTCTTTCGGTTTTTTATACATTATTTTTCATCCTTATTCGTAAATTCATTTGTTCATTCATGACACACTCACTCTTACATTCTATGTTCTTTCTCAAGCTACTCTTCACCTTTTTAGTGTAATCATAGGTCTTTGTAAGGTTTTTGTGATAACTACACCCAGAACATTAATCTCTTTATGTCCGTGATATGTATGTCATAATCACCTTAAATATTTTCATTCATTATAGAAATATTTCTCTACTATATGTACATGTGATTGGATTTATAAATTTTATTCTTCATCATATCTCCTATATTAATCTTCTTATTGATCAAGCTAGAAAATAATTATGAATATGAGTAAATTAAGGTTGAATTTTATTCCTTCAATAATTATCAACAATCCACAACTATACCATAAAATTTCCCACTAAGTGTTTATACTCACATTCTCATGATAATATAATTAAAATAAAATAGTTTAGAAGAGGTTTTTTTAATTGAAAATGGTGTAGTTTACCCAATGGACTCAAACTCCTAGATTTAGAGTATTCTTCCTTTTTCTCTTGAATACTAATGATTATTGATTCCATTATCCCCATATAGAAACATCACTAATTATTGCCTTTTAATACTACTGATTTTATATGTGATCTATGTGGTATGAACATATATCGATGGACCCAACTACTATATCTCCATTCCTTAATTATAAAAAATATTTTTTATTATTCTTCTAGTGATTCTGATATTTAGGGTCACTTTTAGTGAGATTTTGACACTTCATTGAAACAATTATAAAATTCAATCCTAAAGAGTACTATGAAAACCGATACAAAAACATTTCTCATACTTTTTTATTAAGTTTGAATGAGAAATATATAGTTATATACAAACCCAAATATATTTTTGGTTTAGTTTTTGGAGGATTAGGAAAAACCTTACAACATAATAGTGTTCTATAAAAATTCTATAAAGAGCTCTTCAGATTCACTTGATCTAGATCCCTATTTGAAACCAAACACTATCAATCATCTACTTTTCACTAAACCTATGAATTTTATTTTAAAAATATTGGATGAGAATACAAGTTACCAGTATGGGATTTTTAAATGAGGAGTAAAATCCATTTATAAATACTGTTTAAAAATAATTTGAAAACATTTTCTTTTATATCAAATATAAAAAATTTGGTAAATACTTTTCTAACATATTACTATAGGTTTTTAAAAATATATCCATAAGAATTACTTTTTAAACCTTTAAAAATAAAAATCACTTTAAAAACCCATATCATTTTAGAAAATAATACCCCTGAAATAAATTTGGATTTCTCCTTGAAATCCTAATTTCTTTGAAAATAATAAATTTTATATAGAATATAAAAATAATTGGAAAAAATAATAAATCTATGAGGCCACTATTAATGTCATATTTTTGGAAAATTTCCCCTTTAGGTTGTGTGTTTACTCTATATTCCTCACCATCACCTTTGATTCCCAAGTGTCAAATTTTTAAGTAAAACACTTTGCAAAGACTTCCTTTCTCATTGTTCTTCCATTAAAACCTTTATAAAGCTTATTTTATATGTAATAAAATTTTTGGAGAAGAAAATAAACAAATATAATTTTTAAAATAAGATTTCTTACAAGAGAATCCTTAATTTTAGAAATAAACTAAACATTCATAGACACATATATTTATAAATTAGAAAAAAATAGCAATAACAATTACTTTTCATGGCATAAATGGAATGAAAATATTAAATATAGAGTATGTATATATCTATAATCATGATTATCATTCATATATTTAAAATAAAATTATATATATAAAATTATAACTTTAAAATTTCAAAAACAACTTCAAAATTAAAATTCAAGAAATAACTCTAAAAATAGGCTATAGGAAAATAGAATAAAACATTTTACCTGAATTTGGGTTTTGGAAAATAATAAAAATATTTTCCTTATGGTATTGAAATCCATAAAATAAGGGTTTCATAAAAATAAATATTCTTTATAATAAGGGTTTTTAAAGCCTAAAATTGATTTTTTTTTAAAATATGTTTCCTTTGCAAGTAAGGTTTTTCAAAATCATAGTGTATAAGCTTGAAAAATAAAGTTTCCTTACTATATTGAAATCAACCTTGAATAAAAAAATTTATACATAAAGATCATAATTTAAAAAATAAGAGCTTTAAAATTATAAATTACCATTATATAGGGGTTTTGAAAATTAATATAAGCTTTGATGAAAATAAATTACCTTAGAGAAATGGGTATATAACTTTAAAATACAATTTATCCAACATAAAGGAGTTTGAAAAATATATATAGAACATTGAATACAATGTTTTCCCATACTAGAAATCCAACATTAAATGTTCTTGTGCAATGACTCTCCACTTTTAGAGCATGGAACAAGAGAGGTAGAGGGAACTTGGGTTGGTGTTGGGTTTTTCCAATAAGTGAGGAGGGACTCTGTATTTATAGAAAATTAGACACTAAAAAATTATCTGTTTGCATGCATTTATTATACATGGATAAAACTTGTGGATGGTGCAGTCAAGTCAGATATGGAAGATGATATTTATGAGAAACAATAATAGGAACTATTATTGAGTCACACTATATACTCATTTTTCAATGATAAACATATGTCTATGAGGCTCAAAGCTTCAAGTAGTTCAAGTTTGTGTTGGCTTGTGGAGCAAGATGGGAAAATCAATGGAATTTTTGATTTGTAGATATAATTAAATACATATTTCTTCACCTATGGGTGATATAACTCAAGGACGAAGAAAAGAATATAGGGGATTAAAATTAATTGTTTATGATCCCTGGTTAAAATGATTGTTTCATTTGTTATATATATATATGTACATATATTTTTTTATATCTCACCATTCTAGTGAGATTGGATAAACCTAAATTATTTATGTTACATGTGTTTAGATTTCATTTCTATCATTATATATATATATATGCCTGTGTGTTTGCGTGTGTTTATATTTATTTTGGCCTCACCAAGTTTTCTCAAGATGTTTTATTTGACAGTGGAAACATTCTCCGATGGTGTTGTTGATTACTGTGTTTGAAGACCTATGATGGGCCCATCCTAGAAGGTTTTGGACTTATCATCCAGGGAAAATGATAGTGGTAGTAGGGGATATGTGGAATTGGGTCACCTACAAGTTTTTCAAATTGGGGGAGGATGATGTCTGCATCAGAGGGGTATTCGATGATAGAAGACCTAGTATGCGGGGGAAGACAATACTTGAGTTGATTGAACTGCTCGAATGAAAGTGATTAGATGACGTGTGATATAAGCCTATGTTTTAACACATGTGAAAAATACCCACATTCACTGATCCCACATCAAAAAAATACTTGATTGATAACTTCCATATATTACAACCACTACTGGTTCTAATTTTTTCCAAGGCATTAGGGGATCAACACTTGAAACACACTCATAAACATACCCATCTCATTACACACCACACGGTCCACTAGGAACTTTTCACATGCCTATGTGTGCCTAGTGGGTGATTTTCTCTCATCAGTCTAATCATGTTGGATCTCCCACACCACCATTTATCTACTTGATCTGGCCCTTCCCTATGGGTTGAGCTTTCTCCCCACAATATGGTATAAAGGATGTCCCTTATGGCTTGCATGTATGGAATTTTTTAAGACAAATAAGTATTAGATATCTAAAAATATTATTAAATAAATCTAATCATATATGAACATTTAATTTTTTTAGTTTAAAAATTATATTCCTTATTGTTTTCCTTATATTAATGTTATATTATATTACTATTAGAATTAATGTTTTAGTAATAATAACTTTTATATTATTATAAATTATTTTTCTTACAAATTAATTTAAGTTTGTTACAAAAAATATTATTAAAATAATTATTTACAACAAAAATCCACAAAATTACTTTCTTAAATAAACTTATAACCATTTTTAGATGTTTTTATATTATTTAATGTCAATTTATTATTAAGGAATAATAAATAGTATGATTTACAAATTTCTTCTTGATTCATAACTTAAAACCACTTTTTAACCAATGCTTTTATAGAATTTTACTCATATCTTATACATATATGTATATTTTTTTTTTCAAAAAGTCCATAGAGGCTATTTTTTTACTAATTTTCATTCCCTTAATTCTATAAATACCCCACTTTAGAGAAATTTTAATAAAATAAATTCTACATATTCACGCGTAAGGATTATTCTTATTTTTCTATGTCTCTGTATTCTTAAAAACATAATATTTGTTTTTATAAGACTTTTGTTTCATTTATTAAAGGGTATAATACCTTGAAAGTTTAGTATGTTACATTTTACACCCCTTAATGGAATTTCACCCCCCACAATTATTTCATCTTTCTTAAGGAAATTTTAAACCATACTTCATAGTATCTAGGAAAACTATGATCTATATTCTTAGGTTTTTATTAGAATCTAATTTTCCTAGAACCTAAAAAATAAAATCTCTATATCTTAATATATCCTCATATGTAAACATCCTATTCTTCAAAATTTTCTAAACCATAGTTCTGATACCAAATGATACATCCTGAGTCCCACATTCCTAGATCTAGTACTAAAAAACATTGTATATATATTTTTTATAACTTTTTACAGAGAAATATATAGTCCTTTAAAAAACCAAATATCTTTTCAATTTAGATTTAATAGGATTAGAAAAAACCATTCAATATAACATAGTGTTACAAAAACTCTATAAATAGCTATTTGGATTCACTCGAGCTAGATCCTTATTTGAAACCAAACACCAATGATACTCTACTTGTCATTAAACCTATTATTTTTTTTAAAATTTAGAAAAGGGAATATAATTGGCTAGTAAGTTGTTTTAAAACAAGGAGAAAATACTTATATATATATTATTTAAAAATTATTTTGATTTTTTTTCTTTTATATAAAATATAAAATATTTTTTAAATATTTTTTTTCAAAATAAAACTCTAGGTTTTTCAAAATATAACCATATGAATTACTATTCAAACCATTAAAAATAAAAAACACATTGAAAACATGAAGCAACGGGTTCACTACCCATTCTTTATCATCACCTTTGATACAAAAGTGCCAAATATTTGACAAAAACATTTTTTAATGCCTTACTTTCTCATTTTTATTCCATTAAAACCTTCTAAAAACATATTTTATATGTAAGAATTTTTTTTTCTTGAGGAAAAAAACTATATATAATCTTTAACAAAAGCTACCTTAAAAGAGAATCCTTTCTTTTATAAATAAACTGAATTTTTATAGGCAACATATAAATATGAAAAAAATAATATTTACAATTACTTTTCATGGCATATATGGAATGAAAATATTAAATATAGAGTATGGACATATCTAAAATCATGGTTACCATTTCTATATTTAAAATAACATTTTATGCATAAAATGATAACTTTAACATTAAAAAAACTGAAAAATTAATATTCTTGAAATCACTCTTACAAATTTCTATAGGAAAATAGAATAGAACCTTTTTCCTTAATTAGGGTTTTGGAAAATAATAAAAATATTTTCCTTAGGGTTTTGATATCCATAAAATAAGGGTTTCTAAAAAATAAAAATCCCTTATAATAAGGGTTTTTTAAAAGCTTGAAATAAAAGTTTTAGAAACATAAATAAGTATCCTTTGCATGTAAGGGTTTTGAAAACCATAGATGATATGTTTTTAAAAAATAAAATTGCCTTACTAAATTGAAATTAACCTTGAATAATTTTTTTAAAAAAAATCATAATTTGAAAATATGAGTTTAAAATGATAAATTACCCTTAAACAAGGGTTTTGAAAAATAATATAATCTTTGATAAAATCCAATTACCTTATAGTAAGGGTTAGGTATATTTTAAATTCAATTTATCCCATATATAGGAGTTTGAATATATATATATATATAGAAGTTTGAAGGTAAAATTTTCCCTTACTTGAAGTCCAACACTAAATGATCATATGCAATGATACTCTACTGTCAAAGATTTAAACAAGAGAGGTAGGGGGAATGTGGGTAGGTTTTGTGGTTTTATAACAGGTGGGGAGGGATTCTATATTTATATTTGTTTGGAAACAGAAAAAATAACTATTTGAACAAATTTCTTATGTGTGGCTAGAACTTGAGGAAGGTGTTGTCGAGCTAGATACAGAATATGGAAGCTGTGAAAAACAATAATAGGGTACCATTATTGAGTCACTATATATTCTCATTTATCAATGATAAACAAAAGCCTATGAGGCTCAAATTTTTGAGGATTTTCATTTTTTTTGGCTTGTGGATCAATTTGAGAAAAGAAATTTAATTTTGATTTATAGATATAATTACATATATATTTCACCGCTTGTGGATTATATAACTCAAGGATGAAGTGATGAAAATGGTGGATTAAAATGAACTGTTCATGATCCCTGGTTAAAATGATCGTTTCATTTATTATATGTATGTATATATATATATTTGTATATCTCTCCATTGTTCTGGTGAGACTAGGTGAACCCAACTTCTATATATTACCTGAGTTTTGATTTGACTATTACCACTCTATATACATATATTTATGTTTATTTCAGTACTGGAAAGGTTCCTCAGGAAGTTTCTTTGAAGGTGGAAATGTTCACCGATTGTGTTGCTGATTACTATGGCCAAATACCTATGATGGGTCCAAACTCAAGGGTTACAGACTTTTCATTAAGAAAAAATGATAGTGGTATTCAAGTTAATGTTGAGTTGGGCCACCTATGGGGTTTTCAAGGTGTGGGAGGACGATGTCTGCATCGAAGGGGAATTCAATAATGGAATACCTAGCATGTAGGGGAATATGATACTTGAGTCTATCGAATATCTTAGACGAAAGTGATCAGATAACATGTGATATAAGTGTATGTTTAAATACTGGTGAATAATACCCACATTCACCAATACCACATCAAAATAATCACTTGATCGAGTGATTACATATATTAAAACCTATCCCAAATTATAGTTGTTCCAAGGAAATGGAGGATCAGTACCCAGAACACACTCACACACATGCCCATCATAGTACATGCAACATGGTCAAACCGGCACCCTATGCATGCCTATACATGTCTTGCAGGCGCTATGTTTTCTCCTGTTTGCTTTGGAAGGATCTCCCATGCTACCATGCAGCGCCATTAGCTGGTCCTCCCCTATGGGTTGAGCTTTCTCCCCATAACAGGGTAGAAGGGATTTCTTTGGCGGATTGAATAGGTGGAAATTTTTTTATATAACCAAGTTTTAAATATCTAAAAATATTATTACATATATCTAATCATATTTGCACATTTAAAAATTTTAGTTCAAAATTATATTACTTATTGTTTACCTTCTAATAATTTTTACTTAGATTATATTACTACTAGAATTAATATTATTGTAATCACGACTTTTATATTATCTTAATACAATTTTTCTTTCCAAATTAATATAAGTTTGTCATAAAAATATTATTAAAATAATTTTTTAAAATAAAAATCCTCAAAATAACTTGCTTAAATTAACTTATATCCATTTTAGATGTTTTTATATTATTGAAACACTATTTATTGTTAAGGAATAATAAATATTATGCTTCAAATATTTCTTCTTGAGTCATAGCTTAAAATTACATTTTAACCAATGCTTTTATAGACTTTTAATCATATATTATAAACACACACACACATATTACTTAAAAAGACCACAAAGACTATTTTTTCTCAATGGCCAGTCCCTTTAATCTATAAATTCCCTTCTTAAAGTAATTTTAATAAACCAAACTCTACATGTTTTAGTATTCTCACTCATGAGGATGATTCCAATTTTTTCAATTCTCTATATTCTTACCATCATTATATTTATAGGGATCCAACTCATTATGGATCCAAATCAAGCAGGATAAAATCTTTCTGTTGGCATGTTTATTTTATTTTTTCCTCTTATTAATGACAGTCATCGTATATTTATCATTCTTAGCTCCTTAGTCAGGAGATATTCTCTTTTACTAAATTTAATTTTTTATTATTAATCTTAACAAAAAGTAATTATTTATTGTTTTTAGATGACTAATTTATTTCATTCATTAAAGGGTAGAATACCTTAAAATTAAGGGGATGTTACAAGTACAGTGGATTAAACATATCTTGTGTTGGATCTTGGATGTACATTATCTCAACAATGTATTCTTGAGTTTATCATTTCCGAGATCTATTGAATTAGTCACATAACATGTGATATGACCTCAAATTATGATAGATCACTGACATATTCTAGAGAAGTAACATGGGTCACCATGGTTTTGGTGCATATTTAGGTTACAATTCCACATTGTGTTAATGTAATCTCAAATTTTTTAAATTGTATAAAAAATATTATCACAACCTTGATTACATTTTGGATGGTTTAATATCATTTTTTGGAACTCTATGCTATATTGTAACTCATACATACCGTAAATTGGCTTATACGAGACATCATTGTTTGTGATAACATCTTCATTGTTTTCATCATATTATATTGGTTCTAGTTTATCCCTGGTATTCAGTATATAATTATTTGATAAGAGGATGTAGCCTCATAGTGTTGATTATGGGATGATGTTGGAGTGCCAATGTACTCTCAATCTAGGATGCTAGATTTTATTGGATGAAGCATATTCTTTAGATTCTTTTCTTTACATTATTTTGGACTCAATAGATGACCAATTTTTTTTTTGTAGTGTAATATCAACACATTGAAACCTTCTAAAGATAATAGCTAAGACTATGTTGGCAATGAGATGTATCCGAAGGATTTTTCAACATATTACATTTCCACCAATCATATACTTAACCTAGAAATGTTTATCTTCCATATATCATTCCCATTTCATTTATTATTTCATATCATACTTCTTATTTAACATAACTTTAAGTATATACTTACAATATAGAAAAACACTTCAATAAATCAATGATTCACTTCAAAAACATTATAAATAAAAATTTATCTTGAATGAATGAAACTATGTGCATGAATATCCATAATTAATATCTTATTTTTAAAACCAATACAATTAAACAAACTACCATTTAAATCATAAAAATAAAATCAACACACACAAATGAAAAATGAATAAAATCTAAAAATAATGATGGATTTGTGAAATATAATAGCCTAATGCATTGTCCATTAAATGGAAAATTCATATAGTGAAACAATTTAAGGAGACTCTTCATGAAATGGAGGTTCCACTGATACAAATGTAACGATAAAAAAATCATATCTAGGAGGATACATGGGAGTTGGATTTTAATATCTGAACATAGTGGCCAAAGTAGGTCATCGATGGAAATTTGTGACACTTGATGATGAATAAAATGGAACACATAACCTATAGTAGGGGAGGATGGGACATAATTCACCCACATGAGGTTTTTTTTATGAATAATTTTCCAATCCTTGTGTATTTATTGACTTTTGGATATTTGAGGTGTTAGAGGGGGATTAGTGGTCCATTTCAATAATAGGGTCCCATGATTGGATATTTTGTCTTTTGATAGAGACCACTGGGTATACAGTGTTATACTAAGTATCAGGTGGGGAAAGTAGTGAGAATGCAGTGATACTCAGAGAACAAACATCGATTTGATTGAGGATGGTCAGCCCTAAAGAATACCGATGTTTTATGCCCATTTTGTGTGATGTGTGTGATGATATGTAATTTATCATATATAATTAATATATAATTAAATTTAAAAGGTTTATATTGACCTAAATTAAGTTGGGTAATAAATTTTAGGTCCAAAATGGACCCTTTTGTTATACCATGATGTCTTGACCACCAATGCCCATTATCTTGACTCAAAGTGTGTGTTACAAAATACCCTATACCCCTTTAGAGGTTTTCTTATATAATATAATATAAATTGGTCCTTAATTAGGTGATTTTGGATGCCTTGAGTGTTTTAGATATGTGGAATTGGAAAAGGATTGCTTTAGGATTGCACCCCATAGAAATAATTAGTTTCCCTATAACCTCTAGCTAGTTAAATTGATAATTAAGGAAAGGATTCCTCCCCTACTTACTGGAACAAAACAGTATAGGTTTACCCTGATTTGTGACTTTCTATTGGGATGGGAATGAGTGGGACATACCTAGATATAACTAAAATATTTTTTCATGATATTCCAAACTTAAATAGAATTTTATATATTGTATAGTTAAAGCTGTTTATTATGCATAAATGTAATTTTAGTTAAGTTTATTAGATGAAATTACCATGTTTCCAAGGATTGATAGAATCAAGGATAAGTAACCACTTGTTTATATCATTCATGATAAGGTATTTTATGTCCATTATTTCTTATATTGTAACACGTATGTTATCCTCATGGTAACAAGATTCTATTCTAACTACTTATGATTTACTTAGGAAATAAAATATACTACCAAATATGAGATGATTCCTAGAAAGGTGGTGAGATTCCCATATAAGAATATTAATAGTGGAAAATGATGCCATATATCATGTATTGTGGCTTGAGAATAGGGTTTCTCTTCCTACATGAGATTATTCCCATCAGTAGGTACAATATTCCATCACTTGATGATGTGTTCAGGATATAATGACTGCTTGTATATATTTTCTAAGGGACACTATTCCCATAGTTGTGATAATGTTATTAGTATATGCTACCCATGCGATGATTATTATCATCTCACATGGATGATATTATCTTTTCTTTAGATAGGTTCTTGGGATGCATTGATCATGTAGCTATCATTATGTTATGATGAGATGCTAAGCCCATTGTGAGGCGCCCTAGACCCACAACCTTGTATCTGATTCAAAAAACACAAACCTTATACACCTGACTTGATATAAAGTGTGAAAAACCTTAATATACATATATATTACATCATTTTACAAGAATATTCATTTTATCTGATAATAAATCAAACCTAGGAACACAAAAGTTTAGTTAATTAGAGACTAGATACATAATAAACATATTTTACAATATCCTCAACATATATTCCATAAATGGTCTTATATCAGGATACCCATTTTGAAATATTATACTTAATATTCTCTTTTATAACCTAGGAAATAAAAACATAATAAAAGGTGAGTTCAAATGCTCAATAAGGGTAAACATTAGAGAAAAAAATTGAAGCTCATAAGTGAGCATAGGATAAACATGTGGGTATGAGAACATAACCAAGGATCATGGACATAAAATAATCTATTCATACCCAAAAAATCATAGATAATAAATCATCGATCATAAAATAAGGATTTTGGAGTAAAAAAATTCATTATAAATAAGAGTGTGGAAAAATGATTCAATAATCATGAGCTATAAAAACATAACATAGGCATAAGAATGTGGAATATATATAAGTATAAAGAATCATTTCTTTTTTTAAGGATCATTGTATAGGACTTCATCACATAGTGGATAGAGTTCAATTGTGGATTTATTTTTCTCTATAATCCATAACATGTTATCTCAAAAGATATAAGACATTACCCAATGCATTTGAGGGATGCATAATTTCAGTCCCACCCATCAATTAGGCTGCCAAACCCCATAAGGGTTTGAGTTCATTCCTTATTCCCATCCATATTAGAAGATAATTCTTTACCTAATTTATTTTATGGATATATAATCCTAGAAAAAATGTAATGAAATAAAAAACATACATATTTGTTCCACATTATCATGGAAACATTATTAATTCCATCATAGCTTAATTAACTAGTGGCAAAGAAACGAGTACAACAATAACTTACATAAGAAATCATCATAATACATATGTATAAAGAAGGTGTATGGTATCATTTGATCATATTCTCACAAAATCATAATAAATATTATAATATTTGTACATAGAAAAACAATAATTCTATAAGATAAATAAAAGCCACTTTAAGAAGGAATAAGAAATAACCTTTAAATTTTTGATACCTTTTATTTTAAAAGAAAATATTTAATAAAACAAAGGGAATAATAATTTCATTTAAAACCCAATAAAATGTGTAAAGGACGTTTCTTAAAGAAAATTGATGAATATGGTGGGAAAATATGTTTATATGGAAAACATTTAAAAATGATATTCCCTCCACACAATGTAAACAAGGTCAAAATTGGAAGAAAACTATCATATCAAGAACATTAAATGAATATTACTTATTTAATGAATGTATATTCCATTAAAAAAACACCACAATCAATTATATATGTAGATATAATGACATCCATAAAACAAAATAAAGAATACTTAAAAGTAAGAGAAAGATTCTCAACTGAAAAGAGGAGGTAAGGTTGATTTCTTTTACAAGTATTACATAATGTAAATTATGAACTAGAGAGGAGATAAAATTGTACGAGGGCATGAAAAATCATGAAAAAATTGGATAATAAAATAAAGGTGGTATTATAGATTAATATCATATAATTTTTATAGATCAAAATTTGGTCAAAACACTCTCAAATTCAATGTGAGATTAGAAAGAAAACCATATAGCTTTGGTAAATATTTATCGAAAAGACCTTGAAAGAGAAAAAATTAAATGGATTTGTAAATACCATTAATTTCATGAAAATAATTATAAAACTAATCCATGTTTATAATATACATCACAAAAAATAAAACAAGTGACAGTGAATATGGAGCGCATATTAATGAAGGGAAATTGAGATGAGAAAATCCATACCTATACTCCTAGCTTCCATGAAAGCACATTAAACTCCAGTATAATAATCATAACCAAATTAAAAAATATTTCCAAACCATATTCATATATATTATCTTTTTTATTATTCATTTATAATAATTTAATACACATATATTAGTTAGTTATTATTTATTTTCATCATGTGAAATAGTAATTTTGATTATTTTTTATAAGTATTATAATGGAGGCGTCGATCATAATTATTAATATCACGTTTTTCATTCCTATATTAGTCAAGGTACTATAATATAATCCCATAAGGAGTTATGAAGTTACAAATTCATTCTATGGGTGTTTTGGGTAAATTTATCCATGATGAAACCCCTAACGTTCCTGTTCTGCTAATTTTATCGAACAGATGATTGTATATTTATAATTAGTTAAATATTAATATTATCATTATAGAACAAAAAAATAGTTATTTCCATATTTCTATAATATATTATTACTATGAAAGTATTTATATTCATTCATGTTGGAGACAATGAAGTTAGTACCACATCGTTGATGTAGGTGGTTAAACCAATAAGCATGTGTTATACTAATGAATGAGTAGGAGTATAGAGTTTATAAAAATAATATCATTTTATCAAAGGAATACTTATGTTAATTTGAAATCATTATAGCATAGGATGAGTTTTAGGAAGGATTATAGATTAAAATATAATTGAAAATGTAATAGAAGAACTTATATACTTACATGATGAATTTAACCCTTCTCGAAACAGGTTCTATTGAAATGAAGAATTTAGGCTTCCTTAATGGAACGAGAATCTACTCAATTTCATACAAGTATTTAGTATATGAAAAATTGATAGTAAATCAAGATAGTTTCTAGGTAATAGAGTGTTTTATAAGGGGTATATTATATTTACTTTTATAGGTGACAACGAGGGACATTTCCTTGGAAAATTAAGTTAAGTGAAGGGTAACAATAAATTCACATGATAGTTAGGTAATTCAGAAAAATATATATTGGTAATATATTTAAATTTGAATAAAAAACCCAATAAAGGAATTATATAATGCATAAATATCATATTAATTATCAAATAATCAAGCCACTTTAATTTACCACTTTTTACCTTATTTAATTATTTACCATGGTATTTATTTTTTTAATAAAAATATAAGACAAACCATCTAAACCATTTTCAATGTAATGAATCAAAATATTGAATTAATTTATTTTAATTAAATTTTAATATATTATAAATTTATTTTTTTAAAATATATATATATATATATATAGAAAACGATATTTATAAAAAAATGTCTTTTAAAACATTAAGTGTTCTGATTCTTAGTTCTTATAAATTAATAATTAAATATGTTTTAATTTTTTTATATATAAAAACATTAAATTCGATTCATCATTTAATATGCATGAATTTATTTTATTTATATAAAAATACACAATATCTATGAAAAAATTCTTTGAATAATAGTGTTTTTAGCATTAAATAATTTTAACAACAACTTATTAAATTTAATTATTCATATAATAACCATTTAATTTTACTAATACATCGGTATGAAAATATTTCATTGAATTATAGAAATGAATCAAATAATTATTTAATAATAATAATAACAACAACAACAATAGTAATATATAATGTATAAAAAAAATACATTTTTATAATTAAATATTTAAATTAAATATTATATTTTTATTTCAATATTTATTATTGTGAATTATATTATTTTCAATTACTAAAATTATCCATTAGAGATACCCAATGAAAATATCACAACAGACATATATCAAATAGTTAAATCCCCCTTTATAATGTCTATATAACGACTATATTAACATCATTACCTCCTATAAATTTTTTCCATTCTTACCTCATAAATTACACTTATCATTCACTTAATTTTTATTTTGTATTTTACAACATGCTTTCTACTTAAATGATGTTTCTTTTTCATTATAGGTTTGTTTATAATAATGGTGATTCTCATGACTAAAGATGATCCAGGGGTTTTCATTATTTTAAAGATATTATTCTTTTCTATTTATTGTCCCTTTTTAATTTATGAACTTTTAAGAGATGTAATCATCTATGAAATATAATAATCCATGGTATACAATACCAAGTTTCATGTAGTTTTTTTATAATGTTCTACTATAAATGAATAGAGCATCTTCAATTTGATTGAAATCTTGTATGACTTACTTCCTACTCAAGTTGAAATATTTTAATGGAATAGAAAAAATATAATTATAAATGACAATAATATAATATAGGAAAATAAAATGTTTCTAAAAATTTCAGGTAGTTCATTCTCTCCACTTAAATAAATTACATCCCCTTGATTTTAATTATCACTTACTAGTGAAAATAGATAAGGCTATCTGGAAGATGGACATGACTCAAGATATAATTACTAATGAGATATCAACCTCACTAAGTTGGGTAGGACTAATAAACCCATCATTTTTGTAAATACCCATAAAAATTCAAGGGAAATTTTTTCTTAATTTTCTTTGGGATTTTACAAGAACGCGGTTTCTGACGGCACTTGATTCCGAGGCTCGGTGTGCCCGGAATTTCTATCTGAAGTTTAGCTTGGGTACGTTCAGTGAACAAATGAGCGGGATTTTATAACTTTTGATCCGGTGCTCAGAATTGAATTCCGAGGGCACCGATGGATTCGCAGCCCCAGTAATTTCTTAGGAACACCTTTTCCGGAGTTGCGTTTTCACGGTAGGAGTTGTTAAAAATTTGTGGAAGATAAAATAAAAATTGAGTTACAATTTTTATTTCTTTTAAGTGGTTTATCCATTGAGTGGAAGTTGGGGTAACCACCCAACTTTCCATGGGAGGTTATGAGAGTGGTGGGGCCCACACGAACTCCACCCCTTCATCTTCCAAAAACTTCCATAACCCTCCATTTAATAAGTCGAGTTGAGTTAATTAATTGAGGGAAATAATTCATCTTTTGAAATTAAAATGCTTAAGTTATGTTAATAAAATAAGTGATGAACTTATTTTATTTTGGTTGGAATCTTGTTGCTTGAGAGGTTTGGGAGAAAAGCTAAGGGAGGCTTGAAGATATTCATCTTCTTCGTCGAAGAATGCGAAGAACGCGAAGAACGCACTGATCTCCGATGAAGAACGCCGAATCCTCAGAGATCGACTACACGACACCGTGTACCGTGACGCCAATGATGACTTCTTCCACGATGATTATCCTTTCGCGACGCCTCCTTCCGCGATGATTATTTCCGCGATGAATCTCTGTTCAAGCTACGCTCGAGGTAGGGGAATTTTATTGTTGATTATATTCATGTTTTTCTTCTATCAACGTTACTCGTTCAATTGAACCGTCTGTTTTCGATTAACGGGAGGGGGATGGACCGCACAAACACGACCGACCCTCCTCTCCTATATTTTTTGTTGATTACGGTTCAAAGGAATGTGACGTGGTGTCGTCGCACCGCATGGGAGCGAGCAACAAGGATGCACGGCGCCGTCGCACCGCACAATTGAAAATCAAACCAAGATTGCGGCGTCGTCGCGCCACGCTGGAGAACCCCAAAGGCACCGCGGTTAGAGCGGGGCCACAGAGGAGGGGCGCGGTGCCATCGCGCTACCCCGGATGATCCAAGGCCGCGGCTTAGGCCGCGGCGGATCAGGGGAACCAGTGGCCGATTCCGGGCCGCCGGTGTCGGAGCATGGGGACCGGCCCTTGCTGGTCCCGTGTCTGTAACAGCCGGCCGGCCGAAGCGGGTTGGCCGGTTAGAGGAAGAGCTGGGGGTTGAACCCCCGGCTGGCCAGACGTGAGCGACCCCCATTATGGGACCGCGGTTACAACAAGCGGGGGGCAGCGCCCCCCCCCCCCCCCCTCCCCTCATTCCGAACGGCTCGGCCGTTCGGCCGAGCCACCTGGCCAGCGCGCCGGGCGGCCGAGTCGGGCCGCGCCCAGGCCAGGCCGGGCTGTGCCCAAGCAGGCCGGACCCGGACCCAGGATGGGTCGACCAGGTTCGGGCTGACCCAGGGGGTTTCGGGCCGGGTCGGACCGGGCCCGAACCCCCTAATACCGGACTTTTTCGGTCTGTTGCCAATAACTTGGGCTAAGGACCTCTGATCGATGCACCATCAGTTGCATAGCGATCCTTGGATCAAGATGGTCGTTTTGGTATATTACTATGAAGGTTTCGGAGAACTTGAGTTTGACCGGGTTGGTTCAGATACGAAACCAACCGGGCCCTTGGAGCGGAAACACTTATTCTTGAGCTCCGGACGTCTGATTGACGTGCTGTCGACTCTTTTGGATTCCTCTTGATGATACGAAACTTTTGGCATGCTTCGCCTGAGTTTTGGATGTAGTTGGATAATGGCTATGTTGGATTGTACCTGAAATCCAACCGGGCCCCTGAAACAGAAAGGCTGATAACATTCAGACCGGACGTCCGTTTGATGTACCGTCAGTGGCGTTGGTGATCATGTTGAGAAACGGTCCCTATGAGCATACCCTATGAGAGTTCGGGGTACAGTCGAGATATGACCGGGTTGGTTCGCACATGAAACCAATCGGCCCCTAGGACGAAAAGGCTAGTAACTCACAGACTGGGCGTCCGACTGACGCGTCTGTTGCGTTGAGACCCCTATAATGAGGCGGTACTTTGAGATACTTCTTCGTGGAACTTTTTGATACTTGGAGTATCGACCAGTAGCTTGTGGAGCGGCCCCTCCCGGTGACGAGCTAGCAGAGTGCAGAGACCTAGTAGCTGGCTGAGACTTGACGACTGCTGATTCATCGACTCGGTGTGTTTCGGATAGCCCAGTGGGGAGCGCTTGGTTGTAACGGAAGACCCACGGAGGAGGAGCGCTTGGTTGTAGTGGCAGACCCATGGTACTCAACAGAAGGAGTACCTATGGAGGCTATAAGGGGGAGCGCTTGGTTGTAGCGGGAGACCCACAACGGAGGAGCGCTTGGTTGTAGTGGAAGACCTGCAGTACTCAACAGAAGGAGTACCTCTGAAACCTATGAGGGTGAGCGCTTGGTTGTAGCGGCAGACCCATGGTGGGAAGCGCTTGGTTGTAGCAGCAGGCCCAAAGTACTCGACAGGTGGATTACTACAGCAGTCCAAGGAGTCTGACGCGCTTGGTTGTAGCGGTAGGCCCTCTGAACTCGACAGAGGAGGAGTTTGGTGCGCTTGGTTATAGCGGCAGACCCACTATACTCGACGGAGGAGGAGTTCTCCAACAGCCGTGGTTTCGATGTCATGAATTAAATCCCGGTTGATTTGAGTCTATGAACTTTGTGTTTACCTCATGATTGAGATGGGTCACTTGATAACTTAGGTATATGTATGGGCATATACCTGGGTAGTGGATATCCTTTGATTTCATAATCTTTGTGTTTCCTCAAGATTGAGATGGGTTACTTGATAACTTAGGTATATGTATGGGCATATACCTAAGTAGAGGTTATCTATTGAGATCTTCTTTGTGGTTATCCTTGTTGGATTTAGTGAGACCTTGAGGGTCTCAGGGTCCCTAATGAGTATCGTTATACTCACCCCTGCACGGGCTATGCCCGCACCTCGTTGTGTTTATTGTAGATGACGGGCGGCCGAGTGTTCGAGGACTGGACGGTACCAGTAGGTGGACCATACGACGAGTCAATATTCAGAGGTGGACTTCACGATGAGACAACACTCGGAGGAGGTTGGTGGGTGAGAGCGTTGTGGAGGCTATCTGTACCTATCCTTCAGGTAGGATCCGTGGAGGACGATCCAGGAGCTGCGCTATCTGTACCTACCATTCAGGTAGGATCCGAGGAGGACGACCCAGGAGTTACTTCCGTTCTTCTAGCTATTGTCTTTTCTGTTGTAATTTCTTTCAGTTGTAGCTGTACTTTCGATTGAGTTTTTATTCTGGCCCATTTACTTTTCAGAACTTCCTTTTTGTACTTAGTGTTTTACTTCCGCTTGTACTCTGTGGTGTTTTGTTACTTTTATAAAGGCAATGCCTTCCCAGTTATCGGGATTTACACCTTTGGTGCTAGTCACCAGCCCCTGGCCTATGGAAGGCGGGCTTGGGATAGTCACGGCATGGGCCCCGAGGACGGGTCGTGACAAATTGGTATCAGAGGGAGGTTCGGTTCTACCACATAACTCAGGACTCTGATCTTTTTCTATATGAAGCACTATTGTTGAGAGTATTGAGTGTGGTTATCAGTCCAGGGAGTCTAGTGTTGGTGCGGCGACCGACGTATCCGTACAACAGGACCCTGACTTCTGATTTCCAACTTAATGCACGAAAACATTGATTGCATGTGTGTTTCAAGTTTTCTTTGTGATTACTTGTGTCAGCTCACCAGGTATACTATTCTGACCATGGCGCACCTGTCTCTTTTCAGGATGTCCCCACGATGGCATCCAGCTTGGGTTCCGAGAGTTGTGCGTGACGACAGCCCACCGAGCGACGAGGCCTCGGTACAGGGCCCTTTGACAGCAGAGGCACCGACAATACCTCTACCCGCCGAGCCACTGATGCTACCAGCCCCAGCCGCTGATGGTGCATGTCACCTTAGTGCACTGCACGAGTTTCAGCATTAGCAACCACCCAGGTTCCATGGGGAGATGGACCCTCAGGCAACCGAGGATTTGCTGGAGGCTGTTGTATGAGTTTTCCGTTTGGTAGGGACACCAGCTGACCTTATGGTGGTCCTTGCAGCGAGCCTCCTGCATGCGGCAGTAGGAAGATGGTGGAGCTTGATGCTACAGGTACACGACGATGCATCTCTCCTTTGGACGGACTTTGAGAGCCTTTTTTTCTCAGAGTTTGTCCCAGCCACCCTCCGAGCGGTGCGCATCCAGGAGCTGCTACAGCTGCGACAGGGCAGCATGACAGTAGCCCAGTACGCGACGAGGTTTACTGATCTCTCGCGTTATTCCACGGATATGGTACGAGACCCATTCTTCAGGGCCCTAAACTTCGATCAGGGGCTCATGCGAGAGATTAGAGCTTCATTTGTTTCTCACAGCATTCTGACACAGGCAGGGGTGTTGGAGCGAGCCCTCTTAGTGGAGAGTTTCCTTGCTGAGTAGTCTCCAGCAGCAGGACCCACCACTAGCCGGCTTGCGGCAGAGTCTTCTACAGCATGAGGTATTCCAATGATGCAGAGGTCCAAGAGGACTAGACCTACAGGTGGTCGACCGCATGACACAAGATCGTTTTTGCGAGGCACTCGGGGTGGAGAATGACTTACCATGCGCGGACAGTGTTACTCCTGCGGCGGGGTTGGTCACATGGCTCGTGACTGTCTGACCCGCCATACAGATGACCAACAGATGAATGAAGGACCTCTGGAGTAGAGGCAGAGGTTTGATCGAGGAAGACCGCATGGAGCAGTAGACCATGGAAGGGGAGCTGTCCGTGTAGCTGGAGGAGGACGACGCTTCAAGGTGTTGCCACCACCACCACCAGAATGTCCACCCCGACCGCAGGGAATAGGTGGATGTGGGAGAGCTCAGCTTCAGGAAACTGAGGCCTATGATCATGGAGCTCTAAGAGCAGATGGACAGGAGCGGGACTAGCTCCAGACATAGAGACTTTAGTTCATGTTTCTTCTAGCTCTGTTGATGTTTGTTTGTAGATGTTTTGTGTCTTTGTACTTTGAGCTGCAGTAATAAAAGACACCTTTCTTGTGGCGTTTACCTTCCTGTCCCCTCTTTATGTTGTTACTAAGAAGTTCTGGTTTAAAAACCGTTGAATTGACCCTCACTTTGTGATACCTACTCGAGGAGACCCAGTGACCACACACTGATGCCGATAGTGTGACTCAACCCTTGGAGGTGAGAGTAACAGTTGGATCTCTTGGTATTAGCATTGAGGCCTTACGACGTCATCCTTGGTATGGATTAGTATCGTCCATGTTGGGATTAACTGTATTAGGCGAAGAACGTGGTTCATCCAGGGGATGAGACTGGATTTCTCTTTTCAGCAAAGAGGAAATCTCAGCAGCTCTTGTAGGACCAGAAAGTTCCAAGTCATCCAAGAGAAGATGAGGACAGCTCAGAGCTGGCAAAAGTCTTGTGCTGACAGGGGGCGGAGACCACTAGAGTTCGAGGTTGGCGACCACGTTTCCCTACAGGTCTCACCTCGACGCGAGTTATGGAGATGTGGCCAAGGCGAAAAGTTATCTCTGAGGTTCAACAGACCTTTATAGGTCCTCAGCAGGGTAGGTGAGGTGGTTTACCGCTTGTCCCACCCACCTCAGTTGCACCAGGTGCACGACGACTTCCATGTATCTCAACTGAGGAGATACGTGTTTGACATGATGCATGTCATCGACCATGGGGAACAAGACCTTGGCGATGGGGTGAATTTTAGGAGGTTCTAGTGGGGATCGAGGAACTACATGAGCAGATCCTATGAGGATGGGTCAATTCCTCGGGTGTGCTTTCACTAACAGTACGGGAACCTCCAAGTGATCACATGGGAGTGGAAGGCTCAGATGTGTTCTCAGTACCGCTTTTGTATCCTTAGGTTGTGTTAAAGCTTTACGGGGACGTAAATCCCTGAGGTGGGAGTAATTTAAAGACCCGTAAAAATTCAAGGGATTTTTTTTCTTAATTTTCTTTGGGATTTTACAAGAATGCGATTTCTGAAGGCACTTGATTCCGAGGCCCGGTGTGCCCGGAATTTCTATCCGAAGTTTAGCTCGGGTACATTCAGTGAACGAACGAGTGGGTTTTTCTAACCATTGAACCTGTGATCGGAATTTAATTCTGAGGGCACCGATGGATTCGCTACACCAGTAATTTCTTAGGAACACCTTTTCTGGAGTTGCGTTTTCATGGGAGGAGTTGTTAAAAATTTGTGGAAGATAAAATAAAAATTGAGTTACAATTTTTATTTCTTTTAAGTGGTTTATCCATTGAGTGAAAGTTGGGGTAACCACCCAACTTCCCATGGGAGGTTATGAGAGTGGTGGGGACCACACGAACCGCACACCTTCATCTTCCCTAACCTTCCATAAACCTCCATTTAATAAGTTGAGTTGAGTTAATTAATTGAGGGAAATAATTCAACTTTTGAAATTCAAATGCTTAAGTTATGTTAACAAAATAAGTGATGAACTTATTTTATTTTGGTTGGAATATTATTGCTTGAGAGGTTTGGGAGAAAAGCTAAGGGCGTCTTGAAGATCTTCATCTTCTTTGTCGAAGAACGCGAAGAATGCGAAGAACGCACCGATCTCCGACAAAGAACACTGAATCCTTGGAGATCGACTACGCGACGCCATGTACTGCGACGCCAACGATGCCTTCTTCTGTGATGATTCTCCTTTCACGACGCCTCCTTCTACGATGGTTATTTCCATGACGAATCTCCGTTCAAACTATGCTCGAGGTATGGGAATTTTATTGTTGATGATATTCGTGTTTTTCTTCCGTCAATGTTACTCGTTCAATTGAACCGTCTGTTTTCGATTAACGGGAGGGGGCCGGACCGCACAAACATGACCGAACCTGCTATCCTCTCTTTTGTGTTGATTACGGTTCAATGGAAAGTGACGCGGTGCCATCGCACTGCGTGGGAGCGAGCGGCGAGGATGCGCGACACCGTCGCGCCACGCAATTGAAAATCGAACCAAGATCGCGGCGCCGTCACGCCGCACCGGATAACCCCGAAGGCACCATGGCCGGAGCGGGTCCGCGGCGGAGGGGAGCGGTGCCATAGCGCCATTCCGGATGGTCCAAGGCTACGACTTAGGCCGCGGCGAAGCAGGGGAACCGACGACTGGTTCCGGGCCACCGATGTCGGAGCAGGGGGACCGGCCCTTGCCGGTCCCGTGTCGGCAGCAGCCTGCCGGCCAAAGAAGGCCGGCCGGTCAGAGGAAGAGTCGGGGGTTGAACCCCCGGCTGGACGGACATGAGCGAACCCCATTATGGAGCCATGGTTACAAAAAGCGGGGGGCATCCCCCCCCCCACGTTCCGAACGGCTTGGCCGTTCGGTCGAGCCACCTAACCAGCGCACCGGGCCGCCAACGCGCCGGGCCGCGCTGCGCCGGGCCGCGCCCAGGCCGGGCCGGGCCGCGCCCAAATGGGCCGGACCCAGACCCGGGATGGGTCGACCTGGTTCGGGCTGACCCAGGGGGTACCAGGATGGGTCGGACCGGGCCCGAACCCCCTAATACCAGACTTTTTCAGTCTTTTACCCATAACTTGGGCTACAGACCTCTGATCGACGCACCGTCAGTTGCGTAGCGATCCTTGGATCGAGACGGTAGTTTCGGTATATTACACTCAAGGTTTAGGAGAAGTTTAGTATGACTGGGTTGGTTTGGATACGAAACCAACTGAGCCCTCGGAGCAGAAATACTTATATCTCGAGCTCCGGACGTCCGATTGACGTGCCGTCGACTTTGTTGGATTAATCTTGATGAGACAGAACTTTTGGCATGCTTCACCTGAGTTTTGAATGCATTTGGATAATGGCCTGGTTGGATTGTACCCGAAATCCAACCGGGGCCCTAGAACGGAAAGACTGATAACATTCAGACCGAACGTCCGTTTGACGTACCGTCAGTGGCGTTGGTGATCACGTTGAGAAAAGGTACCTATGAGCATACCCTATGAGAGTTCGGGGTACAGTCGAGATATGGCCGGGTTGGTTCGCACACGAAACCAACTGGGCCCCTGGGACGAAAAGGCTAGTAACTCACAGACTGGGCGTCCGACTGATGCACCGTCTATTGCGTTGAGACCCCTATGATGAGGTGGTACTTTGAGATACTTCTTCGTGGAACTTTGTGATACTTGTAGTATCGACCAGTAGCTCGTGGAGCGGACCCTCCTGGTGACGAGCTAGCAGAGTGTAGAGACCTAGTAGCTAGCTGAGACTTGACAACTGCTGATTCATCGAATCAGTGTGTTTTGGATAGCCCAGTGGAGAGCACTTGGTTGTAGCGGCAGAACCACGGTGGAGGAGCGCTTGGTAGTACCGGAAGACCCGCGGTACTCAACAGAAGGAGTACCTCTGGAGGCTATGAGGGGGAGCGCTTCGTTGTAGCGGCAGACCCATGACGGAGGAGCGCTTGGTTGTAGCGGCAGACCCACGGTACTCAACAGAAGGAGTACCTCTGGAACCTATGAGGGGGAGCACTTGGTTGTAGTGGTAGACCCATGGTGGGAAGCACTTGGTTGTAGCAGCAGGCGCACAGTACTCGACAGGTGGAGTACTACAGTAGTCCAAGGAGTCCGACACGCTTTGTTGTAGTGGAAAACCCTCTGAACTCGACAGAGGAGGAGTTCGACATGATTGGTTGTAGCGGAAGGCCCTCTGAACTCGATAGAGGAGGAGTTCGGCGCGCTTGGTTGTAGCGGCAGGCCCACTGTACTCAATGGAGGAAGAGTTCTCCAGCAGCTGTGGTTTCGACGTCATGAATTAAATCCTGGTTGAGCTGAGTCTTTGTCCTTTGTGTTTACCTCATGATTGAGATGGGTCACTTGATAAATTAGGTATATGTATGAGCATATACCTGGGTAGTGGATATCTGTTGATTTCATAATCTTTGTGTTTCCTCAAGATTGAGATGAGTTACTGGATAACTTAGGTATATGTATGGGCATATACCTAAGTAGAGGTTATCTGTTGAGATCTTTTTTGTGGTTATCCTTGTTGGATTTAGTGAGACATTGAGGGTCTTGGGGTCCCTACTGAGTATCGTTATACTCACCCCTGCACATGCTATGCCCGCACCTCGTTGTGTTTGTTGCAGACGACGGGCAGTGCTGACAGAGGCCAAGTGTTCGAGGACTGGACGGTACCCGGAGGTGGACCATACAACAAGTCAGTATTCGGAGGTGGACTTCACGACGAGACGACACTCGGAGGAGGTTGGTGGGCGAGAGCGTTGTGGAGGAAATCTGTACCTACCCTTTAGGTAGGATCCGTGGAGGACGATCCAGGAGCTGCACTATCTGTACCTACCCTTCAGGTAGGATCCGAGGAGGACGACCCATGAGTTGCTTCCGTTCTTCCAGCTGTTGTCTTTTCTATTGTAATTTATTTCACTTGTAGCTGTACTTTCGATTGGGTTTGTATTCTGGCCCATTTACTTTTCAGCCTTCCTTTTTGTACTCAGTGTTTTACTTCTGCTTGTACTCTGTGGTGTTTTGTTACTTTTATAAAGGCAATGCCTTCCCAGTTATCGGGATTTATGCCTTTGGTGCTAGTCACCAGCCCCTGGCCTATGGAAGACGGGCTTGCGGTAGTCACGGAACGGGCCCCAAGGACAGGTTGTGACAATTTTCTTCATAATAGCCTGAATGGACCAAAGGTCTTTATTTTTTTATTTCTTTTTGATAATCCCTATTTTAAGGGTTGAATGGGAACCAATACATGGCATGTAGGCTTCGTGACATTACAGGACCTGAAGGTCTTGAAGGAATTCATCACAGAAAATTAATACTTGAAACTGCCCCTCCCCAGCGTCTGCATCGTGATAAAAACTCCACCTTTTCATGATTGGTCAGCTAGCTGTCCTGTGTAGGGATTCACATGCCTAGTACCAATGTCAAAGTCATACCCTCTCATTCTTCAAATTCTGATTAGCTATGCTATGGTGAATGAACCTGCTATGAATCCTCATCTAGGGCCTTTTTTCCTTGTAATTCAGTCTGGTACATCTACAATTCATGTGTCCCAAAGGCCTTGAGGTGACCCAAAGGCCTTGAGGTGGCTTGAAGGCCTTGAGGTGGCCCAAAAGCCTTACTGGCCTAAAGGCCTTGGTATCTCGAAGGCCTTGAAGGACCTAAGGACCAAACCAGTGGCCCAAAGTACCAAACAGGTGAATAGTTATAGCTACTATAGTACCAAACAATGCTATAACACCCCAATATTTTATAGTATGTTATCTCTTCAAAGTATTTCAATAACTTTCCCTACATGCAAAACCGAGTTCGAGCGCACCACGACTTACCAAACACGCCATTCAAAAAAGAGGTTATGAATAGTATTAACCAAATTTTAAATTTTATATATCCTATATAATTTTAACATTCATATTTTATTTTTCTTATAAATAATATAAGAAAAAAAATCAAATTTTAAGATAAAAGAGGTATTTTTCAAAAATGCAGTTTTATGACTTTTAATGGAGAACCCTTTTAAAATCCAATATTTGAAACTTTTACATATTCTATTTAGTGAAATTAAATTCATCTTTAGAATAGGGATATAAAAATCTAGTTTGGATAAAATTTTGGCACTTTTCTGATGACTTTCATATTTTGATGAATAGTGAAAAAATACTAAATTTTAATTAAAAACAACTTTTTTAATCAAAATAATTTATAGTGTTAAATTATACATTTGAATTATTTTTAAGTATCGTTAGATTATATTTTTATAATTAAATATAATTTAGGTCATTGGATATAATTTCACATTTAAATTAGACATAAACAAGTGTTAATCTTTTGATAATTATTATTTCTTAAAAACACGCTTTTTTGTTTTGACAACGAGAATTAATTTTAAATTAATTTATGCCTCTTATATGTTTTGAATTTGGAAAAATGGATTCCATATCTGGAATGAGGTGGTTCAAATTATGTAAATTGGTATCTTTTATTTTTAGACATTATGAATAACTACTTCAGTAAATATTTTATTTACCATGGTTAAAGGGTAAATCTAGAAAATATGGGTAAATAAATAATATTAAAATAATATTAAATTACCCTAACATGTATCCTATTCCTATTGGTTGATACATGTACTACCATGGGCATCCTTGGGTCGATTTTGGGACCACTTGAGAGTGATAGTGACACTTTATATTAATTAATTAAAAGTAAAGACAAAAATGACATAAACATATATCTTTTAGTAAAATAATTATTAAAAGGTGTTATATAAGTTATCGTTTAAACTATAAATATTCATTAGAAAGATAAAAATATTTCCAATATAATTGTATTTTATTTATAATTTTTAGACATTATATAATTTAATTTATTTATGACACAATGATGATGAAGTAATTACCTTATTAGTGAAATATTAAAATAATTGATATTATAAATATACAAATAAATTTTAAATGAGACTTATGATGAATTACACTAATTTTATAGGTTAATATGTCAGGTTAGAGTTGGTTAAATAATTTTATTCGAAGTGATAAATTTTTTATGGCTTAAAAAAAAACAAATACCAAATAGTGTCAAAATTGACATAATTGAGTTTTTAAAACAAATATTATATTACTAATTTATATAATATTCATAAAAATTTAAAGTTCTGAAAAAGGAATTATATAAGGTTATGTATATTAATAATGAACCACATGGGGTTTTCTTGGCATGTTATAGTAAGTTTATTAACCATATAATATAAAAATACAAAAAGACATGGTAAATGACAAACTATTTAACTAAGAGTTAAATCTAAAATACAAGGTTAATATGATGATATTAAACTATATAAAACCTATTTTTTTGAGATATTTTAGACCCATACACACCTTATCCTTTAAATAATTCATTTTGGATCCATTACAAACTGAAAATTATTTTATTATAAAATAATATTTCCAGCTTTTCCTAAAGTGACCCTCACCTCTCTTATAAAAGGCCACTTCTCCTTCTCTTAATTTCAAACCTCTAAATCCATTTGTCTCGGAATAAACCTGCCAAAATATCCTCCCAAATTTACTCCATTCATCCTAGAGGAATTCCTTTGGTCAGAAATCCAACCTAAGGATCCCTTTTGATCAAATCAAAAGGAAGAACCCGAAAAAGAGGTAAATATTTCACCACCTCATTCAAGTTATTTTCTTCTTACACTTACTCTTTCTTTGTTGTTTCCATTATAAAATAATAAATCTAGTATCTTATATATACTATTATTTTATTATAAAAATGGTACAACCATATTCATTATTATATTTATCCTATAAATGATAAAGTAACCATACGTGTGTACGTACGGATTACCGTCTCCACGTCGTGGTGTAGTTTATTATTCAAACACTTCATTATTTGGATGAGTATAATAATGAGTATAACTTATTTAAATAATAAACATAACATTTTAATGATTTTGTATATATGATATAACATTCAATTATATATGATTTCACTTTCAATTGAATGATATTGTCGCTTGTTTGTACGGACGGATTACCGTCTCCACGAACACGATGAGATTCATTACCCATCGTAACAATTCAAGAATAATTTTCATTTTATGATTAAAAATAATGTTTAATAACTTAATATAATTATTTATATGAATCAAATACATCCTATCCATAACAAACACGGCTTATGTAACAAAACATATAAAGGAAAACAAATCAGTTAACACCTGACACGACGATAATACTAAAATATTATTAAAAATGTAATATTAGAAGATCATATATGATATCACATTTACTTATATGGTTATTTTATAATTTAATAAAAATTATTTAACTATTATACATGAGGTTAACGTACCCTTGTCCAAGGAAAAGTACAAGGTAAGGGTTAATTTCACAATCTCTTTATTATCCGAGATTGTTTTTACGTAAGTATCTAATGGGACATATTTATTATCCATTTCCATGTTTCATAAAAGAGTTTTCAAAGGGATTATTTTTAAGGTACTTTTTACTAAAACAACATTTTAAATGTTTTAAATATTTATTCTTCCAAAACTTTCTCATTAATTTCCATGTTTTAAAAATGGTTTTAAGGATTTATTTATATGAACATGAATGTTTTAAAATATTAATTGCTTTAAAAAGTTTCAAAGTGGTATGGGAAACTTTTATTCAAAACTATATTTTAAATAACTTCCTTTATATGACTTTTAAATGATTTCATGGAAAGGGATATTTCTCTCAAATATTTTTACTGATCATTTTCAACTATGTCAACATACTTTATGGGATATTTTTCTTTATTGAGGTTGATTTATTATGATACAAATATTCCATATTGTATTAAAGGTTTTGTGATATGTTTGACTGTGGATCTTTTATTTTTATACCATTTATGGTTTATGAATAAAGTGTTGAAATTTCTTATGCTAGTTTTAATATGAATATTTATGTTATGTTTAAACATTTTCATATGATGAATACATTGGAATTAGTAAGTGTGAGTGGAGCCCACTATAGCTCCTTGATGCATCGGTAGGTCTCATGAGACAAAATAGTGTCTTGGAAAAATGCCTTGACAAAATATTATTTGTTGTCTTGGCACAATGCCTTGACTATGTGGTTATGAAATCTAGCATTATGCATTCCATCATTATAAAAGTGGATATTGATATTCCATGCGATTATTCAACTAGTAGAATATCCTTTTGAATTGTTAAATGGAATTATTTGATTTTATATTTTTCATATTATACTGAAGTTTAAGTTTAAAAGGCTTTTGTTTTAATCTTATACATTTCCTTAAATGTTTATGCTTATTTATGAAAGTTTCCGCTATATTTTTATCCTTACTGAGTATCTGAGATCACCCTTTCTATATTTTATTTCCCCCGGATTCCAAGAAGTGTATTATGATTAATAAGTAGGGTTATGATAGGGGATTAATGGTATTCTCAAAGAATCATTTATGTTGTGTTTTATTTTCTAATGTGTAATGTAATGTTCATGTATGTAATCTATTTTCCAAGACTGCTAAACTGAACAGTCTTTCGAGACTTGATTCTCTATAATCATTCCAATATATTAAAATAATGCACCGACTCTATGCTTCTAGGGTCGGGGTGTTATAGTTGGTATCAGAGGAAGTTTAGTACAAACCTTGGAAACTAGATTTAGAAAAACTATGATTAGAGAACATTACCCTAAGACAGACTTTGAGTATTAGTATAGAAGAACTTCCTAGAATTTTGGTACTATAGAGATTTTGTGAGTTTTACAAGCAATACATTCCTTTCTGGATATGAGCAGGTAGAGGCGGCTCTGGCACAGATTTACCTAAAGGTAAAACCTGAAAACACCGCTTTGAGCTAGACTCGAACGGGAACTGATGCACGACAACGGGCCTTGCTGCACTCTTGGTTACGATACTCCCGGGGGATATTATTAGGATAATTATAATTTTCTTTACAAACCATTATGAAGTATTTATGTTTATATACCTCCTCAAAGAAAACATATTTATGAATATGGATTACATCCATAAACTATTCAATTTATGTTAAGTGTTTTACAAGTTCAGAATTATGTATTGCGATTCATAAACTAATCTACTGTATTCCATTGTTTAGAAATGGTGCCTAGTGGTAGGAATGAAAACCATATCAATTCACGTAATCCATTTAGGGATTTCCCTCTTACTCAAGATAATTATAGTGGATCTGGTGATGCAACTGGTGCTGATCAACTTATCCCCATACTGGGAAAACTCACAGAGCTTTTGAATAATAACCTTACCTGTAAGGAGCACCCTGATCCACAATGTGGAGGATCAATGTTAGAATGCTTCGTGAGGCAAAAAACAACAACATTAAATGGGACTAAAAATCCATTTGTTGCTAAACAATGTATAAGTTTATTAGAGAAAATATTTCATGCTCTGGGGAGTAGCGAAAAGGAAAAAGTTGTCATGGAAGTTTATCGCCTCACGGGAGATACAAATCAATGGTGGTCATTGATTCAAAATACAAAGGAAAATGAAGAAGTATAAAATATGGAATATAGGTAGTTTGAAGAGATTTTATTAGAAAAACACTTTCCTCGTGACCATCGAGCGGATATGGAAGGGCAATTTCTGAGTTTGAGGCAAAAGGAGGATGAGAATGTCGCAAAGTATGAGGCTAACTTTACAAGGTTAGAAAGGAATGAAGTAGATTATATACGTAACCTAAGGAGTAAGATTGATTGATTCTTTGATGGGTTAAAACCATTTATCTGGGGAGCATTAGTCTCCCAATCCTTTTTATTATATGAAGATATTGTCTCATGTGCTATCAAAACAGAAAAGGAAATCTATAAATCTGACAATAAAGTAAAGAAACATAAGAAGATAAAGATGGATCAAGAGAAAGATAAAGGGAAAAAGGTAAATAAGGATTTTACATTATGTGATAATTGTGGGAAGAAACACCCCGGTACTTGCCTAAAAGGAATGAGAGTCTGTTATAAGTGTGGTGAAAAAGGCCACCAAGCTCGTGATTGAAAGGGAAAGAAAGTTGCTATCAATATTGAATGCTAAAATTGTAGAGAAATGAGGAATTATGAAAATGAATTTCCTAAGTTCCAAGGAAAATTACCTTAGAAAATACCAAGGGAGAAAGGACAAGCTTATGCTGTTACTATAGTTGAAGTGGAATAATTAATGTATTTGTGCTTTTGGACTCAAGAATTATATTATGGTTATAAAAATAATGCGATATATATAAGGATTGTACTAAAATACCTTTTTTTCATTAAGTTTTTAATATGATGAAGTTAATAATATTTCTAGTATGTGACAATAAGAGAAACTTTACTTTGTTTGGGGAATCTGATGTTATAATTGATTTTGGAATTTAGAGACCTTTTAGAGAGAGTTTGGACAGAGGTATTTTGGATAACTATAAAGGTTGGAATGGATTAAGTTGAACATTGGATAATATTTTTTAAGGTTAAAATATTTCTTAAGATTATTTTTGGAATATTATAATACTATAGTTTTAGGAAAAGGATAACCATCAGGTTGAGCGATAACCCGTCGCGTCGGACAAAGCTACAGGAATCGAACCCACAACCAAAGTGCGACAAGGATTTATTACCTACCACTAGCCTACAAAAAGTACCTGGTTATTACAAAATAGTTTTCTTCATTTAAATAGTATATGTTAATATTTGTAACCTTATATGATTAGGATAAATAGAATATTTTTGAGTTCTATTATCTTTTGTAGTGAAAGATGAGTTTGTGGTAGAAATTAGTTGACGGATGAAACTCTACTTATCAAGTATATGTATATATATATATATATATCTATTATTATATGAAGAAATTAATTCTTAAACTCTAGGGAAGGGATATTAAAACCAAAAAATGTGTTATCCTAATACCTTATGTTTTGTTGAACTGATGATATTTTAAATCATCATAGATTGATGGCTTTGAGGCCCTCAATTTTACACTTGTTTGTGATTGATGACCACAATCACTCCTTATAAATATTTACCTTTTCCTTACAATTATGTGTCTCTAATTTCCACCAATGTCCTCCTAATAAAGATCATAATTTGGTGGTGACTTTTTCATTTCCCTTTCCTTCTTATTAAGAATAAATTTAATTAACCAAGTTTTCTCTATGGGTTGTCCACAAAGGTATTTTTCTATTTTAACATTTTATTAAAAAAAACAATTTTAAATTGTGAGGACACAATTTATTAAATAATGAGATAATGTAACACCCCAAGATTTCATATTATGTTATCTCTTCAAAGTATTTCAATAACTTGCGCTACACGTAAGACTGAGTTCGAGCGCACCACGACTTACAAAACTAGCCATTCAAAAAAGCGGTAATTAATAGTATTAAACAAATTTTAAATTTTATATATCCTATATAATTTTAACATTCATCTTTTATTTTTCTTAGAAATAATATAAGAAAAATTTAATTTTTAAGAGAAAAGAGGTATTTTTCAAAAATGCAGTTTTATGCCTTTTAATAGAGAACCCTTTTTAAATACAATATTTTACACTTTTATATACTATATTTAGTGAAATTAAATTTATATTTATAATAGGGACATAAAAATATATTTTGTATATTTTTTTTTACTTTTATGATAACTTTCATATTTTGATGAATAGTGTAAAAAATTCTAAATTTTAATTAAAAAAAACTTTTTTAATCAAAATAATTTATAGTGTTAAATTATACATTTGAATGTTTTTTAAGTATCATTAGATTATATTTTTATTATTAAATATAATTTAGGTCATTGGATGTAATTTTAAATTTAAATTGGACATAAACAAGTGTCAATCTTTTGATAGTTATTATTTCTTAAAAACACACTTTTTGTTTTGACAACAAGAATTAATTTTAAATTAATTTCTTCCACTTATGTATTTTGAATATGGAAAAATGGATTCCATATTTGGAATCAGGAGCTCCAAATTTTGTAAATAGGTAACTTTTATTTTTAGACATTATGAATAATTACTTCAGTAAATATTTTATTTACCATGGTTAAAGGGTAAATTCGGTAAATATGGGTAAAGAAATAATATTAAAATAATTTTAAATTAACCTAACATGTGTCCTATTCCTATAGGTTGATACATGTCCGACCATGGGCATACTTGAGTCGATTTTGGGACCACTTGGAGCCACTTGAGAGTGATAATGACACTTTATATTAATTAATTTAAAGTAAAGACAAAAATGACAAAAACATATATCTTTTAGTAAAAAATTTATTAAAAGGTGTTATATAAGTTATATTTTTGACATATTCATTAGAAAGATAAAAATATTTAACACATAATTGTAATTTATTTTTAATTTTTAGACATTATATAATTTAATTTATTTATAACACAATGATGATGAAATAATTACCTTATTAATGAAATATTAAAATAATTGATATTATAAATATCCAAATAAATGTAAATTGAGGCTTTTGATGGATTAAAATAATTATATAGGTTAATATGACATATTAGGGTTGGTTAAATAAATTTTATTCGAAGTGATAAAGTTTTTATGGCTTTCAAAAAAGAAATACTAAATTGTGTCAAAATTGACATAATTGAGTTTTTAAAACAAATATTGTATTATTAATTGATATAATATTCTAAAAAATATAAGGTTCGACCAAAGGACTTATATAAGGTTATATATGTTAATAATTAACTACATGGGGTTCTATTGGCATGTTATAGTAAGTTTATTAACCATATAATATAAAAATACAAAGAGATATGGTAAATGACAAACTATTTAACTAAGAGTTAAATCTAAAAGATAAGGTTAATGTGATGACCTAAACCTGTATAAAAACTATTGTTTGAAAAGTTTTCAACCCATTACAACCTTATCATTTAAATAATTCATTTTTGAGCCATTAGAAATCTAAAATAATTTTATTATAAAATAATATTTCAAGCTTTTCCTAAAGTGACCCTCACCTCTCTTATAAAAGGGCACCTCCCATTCTCTTAATTTCACACCTCAAAAGCCATTTTTCTTGGAAAAACCATGCCTAAATATCCTTAAAACTTTCCTCCATTCATCCTTGAGGCCTTACTTTGGTTATAAATCCATCCCAAGGAGCCCTTTTGATCAAATCAAAAAGAAGAACCCGAAAAAGAGGTAAATATTTCATCACCTCATTCAAGTTATTTTCTTATTACAATTCCTCTTTCTTTGTTGTTTACATTATAAAATAATAACTCTAGTATCTTATATATACTGTGATGTTACTATAAAAATGGTACAACCATATTCATTATTCTATCCATCCTATAAATGACAAAGTCACCATACGTGCATACATACAGATTACCGTCTCCATGTTGTGGTGTAGTTTGTTATTAAAACACTTCATTTTTTGGATGGGTATAATAATGAGTATAAATGATAAGTATAACATGTTAATTATTCTTTATATATGACATAAAATTAAATTATATATGATTTCACCTTCAATTGAATGATATTGTCGCTCCTACATACGTACAAATTACCTTCTCCATGAACGCGATGAGATTCATTTCCCATCATAATAATTAAAGAATAAATTTCATTTGATGATTAAAAATAATGTTTAAGAACTTTATATAATTATGGATATGAATAAAATACATCCTATCTGTAAAAAACACGGCTTACGTAATGAAACATATAAAGGAAAATGAATCAGTTAACACCCGAAACAATGATAATACTAAAATATTATTAACAAAGTAATATTAGAAGATCATATATGATATCAAATTTAATTATATGGTTATTTTATAATTTAATAAAAATTATTTAACTATTATATAGGAGGTTAACGTACCCTCGACCAAGGAAAATTACAAGGTATGCTTTAATTTCACAATCTCTTTATTATCCGAGGTTGTTTTTATGTAAGTATTTACTGGGACATATTTATTATCCATTTCCATGTTTTATAAAAGAGTTTTAAAAGAGATTATTTTTAATTGACTTTTTACTAAACCAAAATTTTAAATTTTTTAAAGATTTATTCTTCTAAACCTTTCTCATTAATTTCCATGTTTAAAAAATGGTTTTAAGGATTTATTTATATGGACATGAATGTTTTAAAATGTTAATTCCTTTAAAAAGTTTCAAAGTGGTATGGGAAAATTTGATTCAAAACTATATTTTAAATGAATTCCTTTATATGACTTTTAAATGATTTCATGAAAAGGGATATTTCTCTCAAAGTTTTTTACTGACCATTTTCAACTATTTCAACATCCTTTATGGGATATTATTCTTGATCGTGGTTGATTTATTATGATACAAATCTTCCATATTGAATTGAAGGTTTTGTGATATGTTTGACTGTGGTTGTTTTATTTTTATACCATTCATGGTTTATGGATAAAGTTTTGAAATTTCGTATTCTAGTTTTAATATGAATGTTTATGTTATGTTTAAACCTTTTTATATGAGGAATTAATTGGAATTAGTAAGTGATGGGTGGAGCCCACTATAGATCCTTGACGCATCAGTAGGTCTTATGAGACAAACAAGTGTCTTGGAAAAAGGCCTTGACAAAATCGTCTTTGTAGTCTTGGCACAAGGGCTTGAATATGTGGTTATGAAGTCTGGCATTATGCATTCCATCATTATGAAAGTGGCTATTGATATTTCATGCGATTATTCGACTAGTAGAATATCCATGTGAATTAGTAAATAACATTATTTGATTTTATCTTTTCCATATTATGATAAAATTTAAGTTTAAAAGGATTTTGTTTTAGTCTTATAAATTAACTTAAATGTTTATTCTTATTTTATGAAAGTTTCAGCTATATTGTTATCCTCACTAAGCATCTGAGCTCACCCCTTTCTATGTTTCATTTTACCAGGATTCCAAGAAGTGTATTATGATTGATAAGCAGGGTTAAGCTAGGGGATTAATGGTGTTCTCAAAGGATCATTTATGTTGTGTTTTATTTTTCTAATGTGTAATGTAATGTTCAAGTATGTAATCTATTTTTCAAGACTGCTAAACTGATCAGTCTTTCAGGACTTGATTCCTTATAATCATCCCAATGTATTAAAATAATGCATGGACTCTCGACTTCTGGGGTCAGGGCGTTACAAGTACCTTCTACAATAACCTAGAAAAATACCCCTTATGATTGGGTATTAAGAGAAATATAATTAAATTAGTTCTTACTGGGAGTTCATGGTCATACTTGAACTGATATATGATTATGGTTTGATTTAATAAATGAAAAGTGATTTCTTTGTTCTAATAATTAATTTAGCCTCTATATAATGACAACTAATACTTTCCTAATATTACATAAAATTAATCTAAATAGATAATAATATTTTTTGTAGTAAGAACATTCCCATATTCATATATTTAAGAGGAGTTATAAACATGGGATAAAATCATCGCAATAGTGGATGTTTTCATCATTAATTTAATATCTAGCCATTGGGGATTTGAAATAATAGAATAAGAAACTTTTCTATATATAAATTAATTCACATAACTAATATCAAATAGAATATATATAAAATGGACTATACCTATCATAATTTAATGACCCAAAATTTTGACAATGTAATTTCCCTTCTTAAGATTGTGGAATATTTAGTAATGTAACAGAATGCACACACAACACATGATAAAACCAAATACATGTTATTATTTATTTAAAAAATATTTTAAATAATTAAAATGTCCATATTACTTGAAAATATTATAGGGGAATAAAAAATAGAAAATAAAATAAGTAAAATATGAAAATTTGGGCCTTCTTGATCAACCAGAACAACCAAACTCACGAAAAAAGCTGTAGAACTGAATCATAATATTAGTAACACCATATTAATTTGGAAAATTAAAATTTATAAAACCATGAGAGAAAATTTAATTCAATTAATAATGAATGAAATTAGAGGTATTTATAGAAATTATGGAACTCATATAACCATTACAAATATGATTATTGCAATATTAATCAGATCGTTGGAATAGTAACATGACCATTGGCATATTAATCTGACTATTAGGAGTAGTAACCTGACCATTAGAATAGTATCCTCACATATAAAAGTTTAAAATAATGTTTATATATATTATAATTTTAAAATATAGAATATTTATTTCATGATACAAGTAAATAAATGTTTTAAAAATGATAAAATAAATGTTCATATTTTTAAAAAACATGTATGTTTTATTATCTTTTTTATAATAAATATAATGATTTAAAAGAAAGTTTATTTTTATAAAATGTATTTATAAATTAATATTATGTTTTATCTTAATGTAAATATATATGAGACCTTACGTAAATTTCCAAAGGGTCAGAAAATTCTTCATAATATTAAAATTAGTATTTTTTTTCAAATTAATGAGGATTTTATTCAAAAATTAAATTTATCATATTTTGAAAATTATTTTCATTAAATATATTTCATTTTTGGAATCTAAATGTTGAAAAATGGTTAGAGTTAATTTGTGGTATTTTTCTAAAATAGTTGATTTTTTTGGTGAGTAGTGAAATACGGTAAAACACAGTATTTAACATTATAAGATAAATACATGAATATTTAAGTCATGAATGATATAATAACCCATTAGTTAAAAATAAAATAAAATATTTATTTTATATATTCACAATATTCAATAATATTTATAATATTATGAAAAAATAATACTAATAAATATAATATTCAAAAACACCCACCACCTCCCCTTATAAATACTTCCCCTCACCACCCCTTCTCATCACACCATATATGACTTATATATTTCCATTTTTTTATAAAATATCTTCCAAAACTTCCCCCCATGTACAAGTGTTGCTTTTCTCCCCAAAATACCAATTACTAGTTCCCTAAGGAGTATTTCATTGTGGATACATTTGAGAGGTTATATTCTAAATTCACCTCTTCTAAATTAATTTTTCATTTACCCTCCCATCACCTCCCTCTTCTAAAATGGAATAATTAATTCAATATCATATATATACTGTAATTTTATATTTATAATGGAATATATACCATACAATCCTTTCTCATCTACTCTTATTCTAAAAAATGAAACCGTTGTCCATATTATCTTAGTTCACCGCCTTCATGGATGATGAGTCTTTGTTTTCCACTACCGCCTTAATAAAAGATTTAAATTCACTTATAATGGTTTAAAATGAATTAATTATGCATATTATATATTTCATTAAGTATACATATCCACATCTACAAAAATATCAGTAAAAGTTATGAAGTATGAGTTCCCTCCCATTACTTCAATAGGAAATGGTCTACACACATCTGTATTAACTAATTTGAGAAGATCTTTATCCCTTTCACCTCTCCCACTAAATGGGGATTTGGTCATTTTTTCTTGTAAACTTGTGTGACATACACCAATTGGTTTTAGTTCAAAATAATCTAAATATCCTTATTTATGTAATTTAGCCAAGTACTTTTCATTTACATGACCTAGATAGTGATTCCAAAGTTGGGTGTGGTACGAGTCATGTGAAGTTACTTCATTATCAATTGACATTATTTGGTTTGTGTAATCCAACACATAAAGACCATTATATAAATTTAACTTAACATAAAAGGATATATTTAAAAAATAACAAAATATTTATTCCCAAATTTGAAAATAAATCCATCCATATCAAGTCTGGATATAAAAATAATATTTTTGGTAACTGAAGGAACATACTAACAACTCTTTAAAACCAAGATCATTCCAGTTGGTAACATGGTTGGTAGTCCCCGGTATCTATAGTAGTAAGTTTAGTTATGTTGGATGCTCAAAGATCTACCTTTCCTTGATCAACCTTTCTGAATCTACTTGGTTCCTATATTTTAATGCATATGTGAGAACCAAAATATGTATCTAATACCCAATTTGTAAAAATAGATAAATTCCAATCGATAATGAATGTACCTGAATATTCCCCTTTATTCTTTGGTTGGGTGAATTTTTTATTCCAGTGGCACTTCTTACCACAAGAAAAACAAATATCATCCTATTCCCTTGATTTCCCCATGATCTTCCTCTTCTTGTAAGGTCATGAAGAATATTTTGTCTAAAAGGTCTTCGATTTCCATTTATTTTTGATCAACATATAGACAAAAGGTTTTTCACACTTCATATCTATATCTACTTGGAGAAGAAGATTAAGATGATCCGACAGAGACTTCTCAACACTATTCATATTAAAATTCACAACAAAGCTGGAGAAGCTCTGATGGAGTGATTCTATAATGAGGTCAGTTACCATTTCTTCAAGGAGTTTAAACCCTATAACTTTTAAGTTCTAAATGTATCCAATTATCTTGACTACATGATCCCTAGCTGAGGCACCATCTCCAAGATTTCTCTGAAAGAGTATGGAATCCTACTTTTTTATTACATAACTTTTCATTACATTTTACAAATAGAGTACCTTTAAAGTCTAGTGCCTTGGAAATCAGGAACAAAAATAACATGAAAACTTAAAACGATATTTTAAATACCCTTGAAAAGACTCTTGAAAAGTTCATACTATGTACAAATACTACATCTCATAACCTGGAGACATACATCAAAGGAAAGGGTGAGCAGAAATCCCAATAAGGAAAGCAAGGGAATCAATTTACATGTGATATCAATAATAACTTGATGAAAAAAATAAATACACGAGAAATATAAGTAGAGGAATTTCATAATGAAAAAAAATTACACCACAACATGAATATGTGACTACATCATTTAATTTACACATTCATGAACATATCATCAATGTTCATCCCCAAGGTGTCATAAAAATAACCAAGGTTATTCACCAATGTATTGTGAAACTTGTCATCTATAGAGATTAAATTCATTACCCAATGCATTGGAGCGCTATTAAGGAACACCATTAATATGTCTTAATTTTCAAGTGATCCACGTATATCATAATAAAAAATTTCATAAATAACTCATATAGATTAAAAGTAATGGGTTTCACTTCAAAACCATGAAGTTTTAAAAGTGCTTAGAAACATGATCGTCATGTCTTTTATAACCCTTGGAAAAGGAAAGAGGGTTTCTTGAATATCAATTCTAGAAAAAATAGATCAATTTTATGTATTTATGAATACCTTTAGAAATGAACATATATTTTGGTATTCAGATAAATAAAACAAGATAATTTCTTGAGAAAAAGAGAGAGATATTTTGAGACAAAATTTCTGCTGTAAAACAGGTATATAACATGGTTTTAGAAAAAAATAAAAATATAGGGGACAATGGTATCCCAAAAATAAATGAATAATTTATAGTAGAGTTATATAATAAAAGGAAATAAGATCATGGTGTGTAATGACATACCACATGAAAAGAAAATTTGAAAGAAAAGAGAAAATGTGATTTCTTTTATGAAAATTCGGCAGCCTAACGACATCACTTAAAAATACAAAAAATAAGTTGATGAGAGAAGAAAGGGTATCTCATCATTTTAACATAAAATGGACAGTAATAATAATATATAATAATAGACCCCCACATAAGAATATAGAAACTGGAAGACATAACTTAAAGGAAATGATGACTAAAAGAGGAGGGTGGAAGGTTCCCTTACCTTGAAGAGTGATTTTGAAAGATCAAAGGTTGGGATCTTGGGGGGCTTGAGGGAATCTTGGGAGGAATTCTTGGGAGGTAGAAAGATTATAACTTCGTTGAGGAGTATTTTGGAATGAAAGGAATGATGGAATGGCTTGGTATTTATAGCAAAAGTGAGGGAATATTTAATTAATTTCCAAGGGACTCCTCATCAGTGATATTTTCAAAACCATGGGCTTGCCCATGGTATTTTACCATGGTATTAGACACTTGGGACACCTCATAACATATATTACCATTCAAAAGTCCGGTAGATTTATTACATTATTAATGATGTCATTAAACACACCGAAACCTAAAACTGTATTTTTATTATTCACCAAAAAACTAAACATTTTATAAAAATCTCATAATTCACCCTAACCTAATATCAATGCTCTGAATTCAAAAATGAACTCAATTTTATGAAAATTATTTTATAAACATTTTTAATTTAATTTTTAAATAAAATCATTATTTATTCCAAATAAACAACTTTAAATATATAACTCGTTTTGTAACACCATGAAAAAGTAATCAATGTCCCATAAAATTATTGTATAACCATAAGAAAATAAATTAAAAATTTATGATTACATTTTATGAAAATAAATTTCCATTTTAAATTATTAAATTAATTATAAAATTGTAAATAAAATTTTTATGACAAACAAAAATAACAAAACTTATACTATGATTGTTTTTTTCACTTTTAAGATGTATAAATTATATTTATACATTCATGGGTGAAGTTTCTATTTTTTGGCCGATTTACTATTCTTTACTATTCATAAGGGTATGTTACTATTCATACTTTACTATTTACTAAAAATCAAGTTGATCTTATTATACTCTAAATTTCTTACTGATCACAACTATAGAAGACCATTTTTTGAAAATCATTTCACATTATTAATTATTTAAAGTATACAAAAATATTTTAAAATTCCCCCTTTTCCAAAATTCATCAATAATATTCATCCTATATTTATCTAGACATTTGAAAATCAAAAATTTTACCATAATAAGAAATAAAAATTTTATCTATACTAAGGGATTACAAAAATTATCTAAGGCCTCGTTACATAGCCCCTTATAACACCTGCATAGGACCTAAGTGTAAGGTGTGCTATGGTGATAGAATCTTGGGGCGGCTCAGACAACATTGCCCGAGTGGTGATTTCTATCAACTTGAACTTCTCCCTTATGTGATTCTGTTCAAGTTTCACATGTTGAATCTCAACTTGGGCTTGGTACAAAGAAAATCCCTAAGATGCTACCTCCTTCCCAAGCTCTAACAGATGGGCTTCATATGACCTGAGTCTACTGGATGAGACCATCGAGTCTTCTTTCTGTATTAATTAACCAATATCACTTGTATTTATAAACAATAATTGTAAAGTTAAGATTTTAGTTTCCTACGGTCATATTTACCAACAATCATATAACAGTAGAAACCCAAAAATATCACTTCATTAATTAAAGTATATAGTTTTGTGGAGTATAAAATGAAATAACAGAAAAATTTAGGAAACAAATATTATTCAAAATTCTGGGTCGTTACATTCTTCCCCTTAGTAAATTTTCATCCCCTAAATTTTAAGTCATACCCGAAGAATAGAAAATGCGTGGGTACTTCTACCTCATAGACTCTTCTGGTTCCCACATGGCTTCTTTGCATTTGTGGTTCCTCCACAACACCTTAACAAGGTGGGTAGTCTTGTTGTGTAGAATCTTGTCTCTATAATCCAAGATCTCCACTGGATGCTCCTCATAAGAGAGGTCATGTTACAGTTGTATCACCTCTGTATTTAGTACATGTGAAGGGTCAGGTTTGTACTTCCTCAAGAGGGATACATGGAATACATCATGAACTTGTGCTAGATTTGGAGGAAGTGCAAGATGATAAGCCACTGATCCTATGCAATCAAGGATTTCATAGGGGCCAATGTACCTAGGGATGAGATTCACTTTATTCCCAAACCTCATGACTCTCTTCCAAGGTGAAATTCAAAGAAAGAATTTATCACCAACATCAAACTATAATTCCCTTAGACGGTTTTCGGCATAGCTCTTTTTCTGACTCTCAGCAGGCTTAATGTGTTGTTGGATGACATGAATTTTTTCTGTCATCTCTTTCACAAGATCTGGCCTAAGAATATTTTCTCACTAACTTCATTACAAGAGTTATACATCATTTACCATATAGAGATTTATAAGGTTCCATTTGAATGCTCGAGTGGAAGCTGTTGTTGTAAGAGAACTCAACTAAAGGGAGATTTTGATCTCATCCTCCTTTAAATTCCCTTGAGCCTGTTCTCAACATTTCCTTGAGTGTTTGAACAATAATTTCAGATTGGACATCAGTCTGGGGGTGATAGGATGTACTAAAATTCAATTTAGTTCTCAGAACATGTTGAATATTTCTCTATAATTTTTATGTGAACCTTAGATCACGATCAAATATGATAGAAAGTGGAACTCCAAGCAGCCTTACCAGTTCATTCACACAAATCTTGAAAATTTGATCAAGATAAAAATCCTCTCAAATGGAGATAAAATGGGCAGTCTTTATGAGGTGTTCCACAATAAACCATATCACATTATTTACTTTATATGTTCTCTGGAGACCAGTGACGGAATCCATAGTGATATTGTCCCACTTTTATGCTGGTATGGGTAGTGGTTGCAATACCCATTTAGGCATTTGTCACTCTGCCTTCACTTGCTGACATACTAGGCAACTTGAAGTGTAGTCATCAATCTCTATTTTCATATTATCCCACCAATAATGATCACAAAGGTCCCTATACATTTTCGTGCTTATAGGATGTATAGAGAAAGTAGATCTACGAGCTTCATCCATAATCTCCTTCTTTATTTTCAGAATATATGGAACACATAGTCTTGTATGAAATTTATGCACACCTTATTGATCAATATTGAACTCAGGAAACTTCTCATCCTTAACAGCCTCAAAATTCTTCTGTAAGAAAGGATCTTCTTTATGATCTTTCTTGATCTTCTCTAGTAATGACGGTTGAGAAATCATTCGGGTTAGAGTTGATGATGTCCCTTTCCTTATAATTCACATGTCCAGCTTTACTAGGTCATTGATCAAAGGATATATTTGAATCCTCATCATAGAAAGAACAATTGGGTCTTTCCTGCTTAATGCATCAACAAATTTGTTTACTCTTCTAGGATGATAATGAATTGAAAAATCATAGTCTTTGAAAAGTTCCAACCATCTACTCTGTCTCATGTTCAATTCCTTTTCTGTGAAAATATACTTCAAACTTTGATGGTCTGTGTATATATCACATTTCTCCCCATAAAGATAGTTCCTTAATATCTTCAGAGAAAAAATGACCGCAAGAAGTTCCAGATCATGCGTAGGATAGTTCTTCTCATGAGTCTTCAACTATCGAGATGCATAAGAAATGACTTTGTCATTTTTCATGAGGACGCACCCAATCCCTTTCAAATATGCATCCCTAAAAATAATGAATCCTTCTCCACATGAGGGCGGAGTTAACACAGGTGCAGTAACAAATCTCTTCTTTAGCTCTTGGAAACTTTCCTCACACTCCTTTGTCTAGATGAACTTGAACCCTTTTTGAGTTAACTTGGTTAATGGATTATAAATTCAAGAATTTTTTTTCACAAACCTCCTATAATATCCCAATAATCCAAGGAAACTATGAATCTCAATTATTATTGTAGGATGAGGCCACTCCTCTACAACTTTTGTCTTTGTAGGGTCAACTGTGATTCCTTAATTAGTAACAATGTGCCCCCAGAAAGAAACTTGTGTAACTAGAATCCACATTTACTGAACTTTCCAAAAAATAATCTCCTTCCATAGAGGTTTCAAAATAACCCTTACATGATCTTCATGCTCCTTGAGACTTTTGGAATATATCAGAATATCATCAATAAAAAATACCAAAAAGTTATCAAGTTAGTCCTTAAAGACTCTATTAATCAAATCCATAAAAATAGTAGGTGCATTAGTTAGTCCAAAGGGCATAACAACAAACTCATAATGCCCATATCTTGATTGGAAGGAAGTTTTTGGAATATATTATTTCTTCACCCACAATTGATGATAACCAGATTAAAGATCAATATTAGATAAGAATTGATCCCCAAAAAGTTGGTCAAATAAGTAATCAATTCTCGGAAGAGGGTATCTGTTCTTCACTGTGATCCCATTAAGTTCTCTATAATCAATACATAACCACATTGATCCATCCTTCTTATTCACAATGATAACTAGTGATCTCCAAGGAGACACACCCGGTCAGATAAAACCCTTCTCTAAAAGATCTAGTATTTGTTTCTTTAACCCCTCCAGCTCCACATTTACCATCCTATATGGGGTCTTTGATATCGGATGGGATCCACGTACTATTTCAATGGATAACTCTAACTCTCTTTCTGGGGGAGGTCTGGGTAACTCCTCAAGAAATACTTTAATGTATTCCTAGATGATGAGGAAATTTTCTATCCTTATACTCTCATTTCCTTCCTCTTCTTCACCAATAAACTCCATAAATAATGATATATGATGTTCTTTTAGAAAAAGATCATATAAAGGCCCGACCTTAAACCTTACATAATATTGAATTAAATTAATAATTCACATTGAGGATCTTTTCAGGTTTAGAGTTTTAGAGAATTAGGACATAACTATTACATCTCAAAAGATAACCAAGTAGACACTTCTACCCAGTATCCATTTTTTTCATAAAATAAAAAAAACTCTTAAAACAAGTCATGTCTAGTTTCATATTTAAGTCAACATGAATTTTCCTTGATCCCATCCTTGACCCTGTTATACATTATTTCCTATGAAAAACATTTCAGAAAAATGGGATGAGCATAAAAAGCTCAGTAAGGGATACCCAAAGAAGGAAAACTATTAGTTTTTAAAAATAACAAGTAAACCATGAATACTTTAACATAAGTAATACTTTTCACCTTTATGAAGTAGTAAATACTCTTCACTGAATAAAAGATCACTACTTACCCTTTTGTTACCAAAAGATTACCATAAAACTCATATAAAGAACATGTAACATATAAAGGTAACTTGGGACATAAACATACTTAAATGAAATAACCATACGGTCGACTTCCACACATATCACTAAATGGAATAGCCATACGGCCGATTTCCATACCCAATGCATTGGAGGTTATGACATAACCACCCGTCCTAGTTTTCACGGCACCACCCATCATATAGTTTATCACATAAGCACCCGTCAAATATACAAGTACCATCATAGAACATAAAATATTTCAAATATAAACATTTCACTAATAACATTTCATTTGAAGTCACAAGAAGTAATTTCAGGATATTTAAATAATCAATCCATTTTCATAAACCATTTAAAAATAGATTTTTGAATCAAAGTGTCCCATACCATTTTAAATATTTTAATGGAATTATAATTTCAAAACATTAATGTACATATAAATAAATACTGAAAACCATTTTTAAAACATGGACATTAAAGATAAAGATTTAGAATAATAAATCTTTAAAATAATTAAAATGATATTTTAGTTAAACAGTTTCTAACAAAATGAGAGACTCTTGAATACAAATAATTTAGGAATAAAATTTAATCAGAACTTTATAATATTATGAGAACAAATTTATCCATGATATAATATGTCAAAGTACAGTATATACACCATATAAGAGTGAATTGGTGGATAACAACAATGAAGTCTAAATGGAAATGTAAATTGAGATGAGATCCCTTATAAAGATGGTATCCTTAAATTAAGGATAAATAAATCTCATAATTATGTGTGATAAATATAAATACACCCAATATAATTTGATATTAATTGTAAAACAATCAGATGTCATTCACACATACTCATAAGATGACATATTCAATAAGTACAAGTAGAAACCAAAGAATCGAAATTGGGTTAAGAAGTTCCTATGTAAAAATTAGACAGCCTAACGACGTCATTTTAAAATTCAGAAATTGAGTTGATGAGAAAAAAGGGTATATAATCACTTGGAAATAAATTGTACATCAATAATTATATATACAAACATATACCAACATAATAAAATGTAAATTAAAATATACAACAAAAATAAGTCTTTTAAAAACAGGAGGGTGAAAGGTTCCCTTACCGATTCGGTATCTTACAAAACATATGCCACATAAAAGAAGGATCATAAAATTAAGATTTAAATACTCATAAATGAAATTATATTACACAAAGATTACAATCATGGGCAGTACATACACCACACGAAAGGAAATAGTGGCAAATATAGCATGAATCTCACGGGAATAAAAAGTGTGATGAAACCCTTTACCACGTTGTAATCAACTAAGTCGTATGACCAAAAGTTAATAACCACCAAATTAATCACAGAATAACATGAATATAATGATAATAATGATAATATATTTCAAATTTAAGTACACAATACACGACATGCAATGAATAAATAGAGAACAATGGAAATATCACAGAATTAAAAGTGAGATAAGAAAATCCCTTACCTCGTTGTCCGACTGGACCCGTTCGTTATTTAATCTCCTGAATAATAAACTAATGTTAATTTCTACTTGATTAAGAACCTTTTTACAGTTTATTATTCCTTTTATATTACTTATTACCATGTTATAAACATTATGTAATCATTTAAGTTAATAACGGTCGTTTTTTTGATATTTGGTACTTGAGTAAAAAAATGAACACATTATAATTACAAGTTGTTCATGTGGTAAGATATCCATTATCTTCAGAATGATATTAATGATTTAGATATCATATATATCATATATATCCAGTATATACATGTATTTATAACAGTCCATAACATTTAAAGGTAAGAAATGAAATGCACCGTTCATGGAGACGATAAGCCGTACATACGCATGAATTCTACTTCCATTTCTATTTCTTATTTTACTGGAATTAAAAACATAATTATACATAGTTATATTATAATTAAAGTATAATATAATATAAAATATTATTAAATCCATCCTTTAGATGTCCCACATAAGGCATTAACGAGTCATATCACTTTGAGGGGGCGGTAGTCCGTACTTCCTCTAATGAGAATATCGTATTTACCCACTATGGAAACCATAACGTATTTATATAAAAGTAAAAATAAAGAAGAATAAATAAAACATAAACATAATATATATCATATATAAATACAGTTCCATCATAATGGCCACAATTATAGGCGGTTGGAGATATTTGAACAATCATCATTTCAGGAGGCGTTAGTTTTCCATCCACAGAAACATTATGTTCCTCACCCATTAGATCGAGGTGTGTGTAAATGTAGTTCGAATCATTAAAATAAAAACATACTAGTATATGGAGGATACTAGTGTTGTTACAAAATAATAGAATAAAAATATTTTATGGGGTTGGAGAAGTAAAATAAAATGAAACAAGTTAAGAGAAACTGTTACCTTTAATTTGGGTAACTCCCTTTGGTTTGAACCAAAGGACTTCTTGAAGTGCCTTATACCTAAGGTAAGTCTTCTAGGAGGAGGATAGGGATGTAGGGGGATTAATTGGGCAGATTTTGGATGAGCCAAAAGTCTTGAGAGGTGTGAGGAATTGGTTAGAAGTGGTATTCTTTTATAAGGGGGAGGAGGGGATCTTTAGGAAAGTGTGAAAATACTATTTTATTATATAATGATATTCAGTTTCTAAAGGTAAAAAAATCATTAAAGTCGAAGATAAGTTGACTAGTGGTCGAAATAAAATCATAAAATAATAATTGGATAGGTTTTAGATAATATTTTAATCATTATAATCTTATTTATTTAAATGATTTATTAATGAGGTAAACACTGCATCATTATTATGTCATAAATAATTTAATTTATTTATTGTCTAAAAATTATAAAAAAATACCATGATGTAGGAAATATTTTTATATTTCCAATTAATATTTTTAGTTGAAAATATAATTTATATAACCTTTTTTAAAAATTAATTTACAAAAGGATATTTGTTTTGGTCATTTTTGCCTTTACTTTAAGTTAATTAATATAAATTGTCATTATCACTCCCAAGTGGCTCAATGGGGTCCCAAAATCGACCCAAAGATTACCATGGTCTTAAATAACTCAACCAATAAGGTTTGGACAAGTTTTAAGTTAATTTATAATTTTTATAATATTCTTTTTACCTTGAATTACCTTATTTACCATTAACCGCGGTAAATAAAAGTCAAAATTTACTATTCACCAAAAATGATTTTCATCTTATTGAACCAAATTTTATTTACTAATAACAACCACATATATCAAATTTTTGAAATTAAACTCACAAAAGTGGTAAAATTCATTTTAATAAAAAATTCTGTTTTTTTAACTACTACTAAGTGGTTTCACTATTCATCAAAAATTGACGTTTTTCAGAAAAATACCAAGAATTCAGCCTAAGATCTATTTGATATTAAAAATTAAAAAATAATGTCTATTTTACCAAATTCTAAACATAGAAGTTGCATTAATTAATTTAAAATTAATTTTCTTTGTTAAAACAAATAGCGTGTTTTTAAGAAACAATAACTATCAAAATATTGACACTTGTTTATGTCCAATTTCAAAGTGAAATTAATTACAATGACCAAATTTGGATTAAATGGTAAAAATATATTCTAATTGAACTTTAAAACCATTTAAAAAGATAATCTAACCATATAAATAAATTAGATTAAAAGGTAATTTTGAATTAAAATACATTATTTTTTACGATTCATTAAAAAATGAACTTTATCAGAAAAATAACAAAAAATTACCCAAAATAAAATTTGATGTCCCCATTCAAAAGAAGGATTTTATTTGTTCAATTAAAATGTATTAAAGTGACTAAAACTATATTTAAATATGGTTCTCTATTAAAAGGCGGTAAATCGACCTTTTAATGTAAATTATGCTAAAAATTAGATTCATTCACATTTTAAGCCTCTAACTTTTATTGGATAAATGTAAATACATTTAACAAACATGTATAATCATATTGTAGTTAGTTTTTTTCATTCCCTCAAATACAATGTCTAGGAGTTAACTACCATTTAAAATAATAATATTATATTATTAGTGTGCAACGTAAGATTTCAAAGAAACCCATTGTTGCGTATCGGGTACGCTATCGAACATAGCAACCCCTTTAAAGTAAAATTAGTATTTAATTAAAAAATATTAATAAATATAAAAATATCATATTATTCATTTATCCAGGATGTTACATCCTTCCCCCCTTTTGGGAATTGCGTCCTCGCAATTTTAAAATTGGGCCCAGGAACTTCATTGAAAGCCCCACATTGAAAAAAGAGTCAATAAAACTATAACTTTAAAATAAGGGAAGAGAAGTACAAAGGTTACCCGAGAAAAAAGATACTAGGATTACTTGAGAACATGGATATGGAGGAGAAAACAAACAATCAAGTTCTGATGGAGAGTGATAGAAAACATGTTTAGGAGAAAGTTAACCACCAGAAAATCACAAATTTGTGATGCATTAAACAGTCTTTGATTCCTCGGTAGGAACAGTTAACAAACAAGGTTTTTGTTTTAAGTTACTTTTCATTGAGGAATTTATTTATGATCTTAACTAAATATGTAAGGAAATATAATTACTTGTAATGTAGACATTCATCTTTTACTAGATTTATAAAACAAACTCATATTTTTTTTCCAAACAATGAGTATTCAGGATGATTTTTTTTCACGTTAGGAGCGCTAAAATAAACTTCTAGAGAATCACATAATCCACAAAAGATGAACTATATATTCCCCATGTCTTTATACCTTAACCAAAACCAAAATGGTTAGCACCAGATCAGATAATCCCCAAAAGGATAATCTTTTACAAAAAGAAAAACTACTCTTAATCTCTAAAAAATTTAAAACAAAAATCAAAGTTCAACAAAGACCATTCAATAAACAACTGTCCATAAAATTCTTCAAAGTAATCCAAACTAAGATTGAAAACCAAATCTCCAAAGGATATAATCACATAGTCTTCCAAGATAAATCTTAACATTTATCTCCAAATAACATAAGTTACTCTTAAAGTCTCATATTGAAAAGTAATTAACTTAATCACATATCCTCCATGATAGGTTAATCATTTCCATATATAACCCAAAATCCACTTATTATTGACTCATAAAATCATCTAACTAAAAATAATTAGTCATATAAACCAAAGACTTTATGTAGTCCAGTGGTAGGCGATAAATACCAGTCGCACTTTGGTTGCGGGTTCGATTCCTGTAGCTTTGTCCGACGCGACGGGTTTTCACAAAGCCTACATGTTGTCCTTTTTTCAAAAACTATATAATTTTATAGCATTCCCCAAAAGAGATAAATTTATCAAAAATTACCATAACATGTTTTAACCACAAAGGTTTTCTAGTAACTTTAATTTTGCATCCCAAAAATGTATTAACCTATAATTTCCTCAAATTCAAGGATCATATAAACCCAAATGGTTCTTTATAACTATATCCACAAAATAAAAAATAATTATTCCTTGAATAAAATTTTCATATATCAAACTTCAGGGTTACACATACTATAAAAAGTATTCTATGTAATTCCCATAATCAAAACTTCCTTAATACTTTTAAGCATTTCACCATCCTAAAATCTACCATAACACTTGAATCCCATATATGTTGACTTCTTACTCATTCAAAATTCATCATGATCCATTAACCATTCCTTTCCAAATTATTCTGAAATGCTTCTTTCCTACAACAAAAATCATGAATCATATCCTAAGATTCAATAATGTCAAAACATATGTTAAGAAATAATCCATACCTTTCATTGGTCATTGTCAGTTTCTTCATCCTCAATCGGAATGGAATTAGGTATTGGTAAACAAATATTTGTACGATCCTGGTGATCCCATTCCCAAAATTTCTTCATAGGACATGTGTTTGTATAATGACCATGCACACCACATTTAAAACATTCAATTTATCCCTCAAAAAGAACTTCTTTCCCTTTCCCAGAGTCAACTGGATGCTTCCTTTTTCCATGGTAGGTTCTTGCTTTATGACCTTCATTTCCACATCTATAGCATCTTCCTGTCCCTTTGAAACATTTTCCTAGGTGTTTCTTTCCACATACTTGACTCATAGGTTTTTGAACATACATACCTTTATGATTATTACCAGAACTTCAATGGGGATTTGTTACTCGCATATACGATGCCTTATAAAAATCTACAAGGTTCAAGTGGTCAATCATGACTCCAGATAGTTGGTTAAGAATAACAACAAGAGTACTCATTGCATCTCCTATTTAATTCAATTTCTCATTCAGAAAAAATTCATAGTTTTATTCACATCCATTGTTACTTTGATGCCTGCTAGATCCAACCATTAACTAAAACTAGAAAGGTAAGTGTGAGTATATCAGTAAAATCATCATATAATATCTTATGAGCAGGGTAAATACTAAGATATATTTATTCATATTATCTTAAACTCATTCACTTTATCTAAAATAACTAGGACTCTTTCTAAAATTTAAATAATTATGGTAATGTTACTTATGCTTAATGAATACCCTAACCTCTAAAGTTATCTAAACTGACCTCTGATACAAACTATAAGGACCCGACCTTAAACCTTAAATAATATTGAATTAAATGAATAATTCACATTGAGGATATTTTTAGGTTTATAGTTTTAGAGAATTAGGACATAGCTATTACATCTCAAAAGATTACAAAGTAGAAAATTCTACCCAGTATCCATTTTTTTCATAAAATAAAATAAACTCTAAAAAAAGTCATGTCTAGTTCCATATTTATGGTAGCATGACTTTTCCTTTATCCTATCCTTGACTCTATTCCACATTATGTCATGTGAAAAACATTTCAAAAACTTGGTATGAGCATAAAAAGCTCACTAAGGGATACACAAAGAAGGAAAACTGTGAGTTTTTAAAAACAACAAGTAAACCATAAATACTTTAACATAAGTAATACTTTTTACCTTTATGAAGTAGTAAATAATCTTCATTGAATAAAAGATCACTACTTACCCTTTTGTAACAAAAATATTACCATAAAACTCATATAAAGAACACATAACATATAAAGGTAACTTGGGACATAAACATACTTAAATGGAATAACCATACAGTTGACTTACACACATATCACTAAATGGAATAGCCATACGGATGACTTCCATACCCAATGCATTGGAGGTTATAACGTAACCACCCGTCCTAGTTTTCATAGCACCACCCATCATAAGGTTTATCACGTAACCACCCTTCAGATATCCAAGTACCATCACAACACATAAAATATTTCAAATATAAACATTTTACTAATAACATTTTATTTGAAGTCACAAGAAGTAATTTGAGGATATTGAAATAATCAATCCATTTTCATAAACCATTTAAAAAGAGATTTATAAATAAAAGTGTCCCATACCACTTTAAAGATTTTAATGGAATTATAATTTCAAAACCTTAATGTCCATATAAATAAATACTAAAAACCATTTTTAAAACATGGACATTAAAGATAAATATTTAGAATAATAAATCTTCAAAACATTTAAAATGATATTTTAGTTAAACAATTTCTAACAAAATGAGAGACTCTTGAATAAAAATAATTGAGGAATAACATTTAATCAGAACTTTATAATATCATGAGAATAAAGGGATCCATGATATAATATATCAAAGGACAGTATATACACCATATAAGAGTGAATTGGTGGATAACAACAATGAAGTCTCAATGGAAATGTAAATTGAGATGAAATCCCTTATAAAGATGGTATCATTAAATTAAGGGTAAATCAATCTCATAATTATGTGTGAGAAATATAAATACACCCAATATAAGTGTATATTAAGTATAAAACAATCATAGGTCATTCACACATACTCATAGGATGACATATTCAATAAGTACAAGTAGAACCCAAAGAATCGAAATTTGGTTAAGAAGTTCCCTTATAAAAATTTGACAGCCTAACAGCGTCACTTTAAAATTCAGAAAATGAGTTGATGAGACAAAATGGGTATCTCATCACTTGGAAATAAATTTTACATCAATAAGGATATAGACAAACATATCCCAATAGAATAATATGTAAATTAAAAGACACAACAAAAAGAAGTCTTTTAAAAAGAGGAGGGTGAAAGGTTCCCTTACCGATTTGGTAACTTACAAAAAAGATGCCACATGAAAGAAGGATCATAAAATGAAGATGTAAATACTCATAAATAAAATTATATTACACAAAGAGTACAATCATGGGTAGTAAATAAACCACACGAAAGGAAATAGTGGAAAATATAGCATGAATCTCACTGGAATAAAAAGTGAGATAAAACCCTTTACCACGTTGTAATCAACTAAGTTGTATGACCAAAAGTTAATAACCACCAAATTCATCACATAATACCATGAATATAATAGGAATCATGATAATATATATCAAATTGAAGTACACCATACACCACATTCAATGAATAAGTGGAGAACAATGGAAATATCACAAAATTAAAAGTGAGATAAGAAAATCCCTACCTTGTTGTCCAACTAGACCCCTTTGTTCTTTAATATCATGAATAATAAAATAAAATTAATTTATACTTTCTTAAGAACCTTTTTAAAGTTTATTATTCCTTTTATATTACTTATTATTATGTTATAAACATTATGTAATCATTTAAGTTAATAACGGTTGTTTTGTCGATATTTGGTACTGGAGTAAAAAAAATGAACACCTTATAATTACAAGTTGTTCATGTGGTAAGATATCCATTATATTTAAAATGATATTAATGATTTAGTTATCATATATATAATATATATCCAGTATATACATGTATTTATAACAGTACATAACATTTAAAGGTAAGAAATGAAATGCACCGTTCATGGAGACGGTAAGCCGTACGTACGCATGAACGCTACATCCATTTCTATTTCTTATTTTAATGGAATTAAAAACATAATTATACATAGTTATATTATAATTCCAGTATAATATCATATAAAATATTATTAACTCCATCTATATATGTCCCACATAAGGAATTAACGAGTCATATCACTTTGAGGGGGCGGTAGTCTGCACTTCCTCAAATGAGATTACCGTATTTACCTACTATGGAAACCATAAAGTATTTATATAAAAGGAAAAATATAGAAGAATAAAGAAAACATAAAAATAATATATATCATATATAAATACAGTACCATCATAATGGCCACCATGAGATGCGGTTGGAGATATTTGAACAAACAACGTTTCGTGAGGCGTTAGTTTGCCCTCCACAGAAACATTATGTTCTTCACCCATTAGATGGAGGTGTGTGTAAGTGTAGTTCGAATACTTCTCATAACAACATCCTAGTATATTGAGGATATTGGTGTTTTTACAAAAGAATGGAATAAAAAGAGTTTAGGGGGTTGGAGAAGTAAAATAAAATCAAACAAGTTAAGAGAAATATTTACCTTTAATTGGGCAGAGTTTGGACGATCCAAAAGGCTTGAGAGGTGTGAGGAATTAGTTAGAATTGGCCTCTTTTTATAAGGGGGAGGAGGGGCTCTTTAGGAAAATGTGAAAATATTATTTTATTATATAATGATATTCGGTTTCTAAAGGTCCAAAAATCATTAAAGTCAAAGATAAGATGACTAATGGTCGAAATAAAATCATCCAATAAGAATTGTAAAGGTTTTATATAATATTTTAATCATTATAATCTTATTTATTTAAATTATTTATTAATGCGGTAAACACTGCATCATTATTATGTCATAAATAGTTTAATTTATTTGTTGTCTAAAAATTATAAAAAAATACCATGATTTAGGAAATATTTTTATCTTTATAATGAATATTTATAGTCGAAAATATAATTTATATAACCCTTTTTAAAAATTAATTTACTAAAAGATATTTATTTTTGTCATTTTTGCCTTTACTTTAAGTTAATTAATCTAAATTTTCATTATCACTCCCAAGTGGCTCAATGAGGTCCCAAAAAAGACCCAAAGATGCCCATGGTCGTAAATTACTCAAACAATAAGGTTTGGACAAGTGTTAAGTTAATTTTTAATTTTTATAATATTCTTTTTACCTTGAATTACCTTATTTACCTTTAAACGCGGTAAATAAAAGTCAAAAGTTACTATTCACCAAAAATTATTTTTTCATCTTATTGAACCAAATTTTACTTACTAATAACAACCATTTATATCAGATTTTTGAAATTCAACTCACAGAAGTGGTAAAATTCATTTTAATGAAAAATTCAGTTTTTTTAACTACTACTAAGTGGTTTCACTATTCATCAAAAATTGAAGTTTTTTAGAAAAATACCAAGAATTCAGCCTAAGATCTATTTTATATTACAAATTCAAAAATTATGTCTATTTTAACAAATTATAAACATAAAAGTTGCATTAATTAATTTAAAATTAATTCCAGTTGTTAAAACAAATAGCGTGTTTACAATAACTATCAAAAGATTGACACTTGTTTATGTCCAATTTCAAAGTGAAATTAATTTCATTGACCAAATTTGGATTAAATGGTAAAAATATATTCTAATTACACTTTAAAACCAATTAAAAAGATAATATAACCATATAAATTAATTATATTAAAAGGGACTTTTGAATTAAAATACATTATTTTTTATTATTCATTAAAAAATGAACTTTATCAGAAAAATACCAAAAAATTACCCAAAGTAAAATTTGATGTCCCTATTCTAAATAAGGATTTTATTTGGTAAATTATAATGTATTAAAGTGACCAAAACTATATTTAAAGAGGGTTCACCATTAAAAGGCGGTAAATCAACCTTTTAATGTAAATTATGATTAAAATTAGATTCATTCACATTTTAAGCCTCTAAATTTTATTGGATAAATGTAAATACATTTAAAAAACATGTATAATTATATTGTAGTTAGTTTTTTTCATTCCCTCCAATACAATGTCTAGGAGTTAACTACCATTTAAAATAATAATATTATATTATTAGTGTGCAACGTAAGATTTTAATGAAACCCGTTGTTGCATATCAGGTAAGCTATCGAACATAGAAACCACTTTAAAGAAAAATTAATATTTAATTCACAAATATTAATAAATATGAAAATATCATATTCTTCATTTATCCAGGATGTTACAGATCTGGTTGAGATATCTCTCCTTGGAAGATAACTGTAGGTTTTCCATTCAATACTACTGATATTTTATTACTTCTTCATTTGATCTTAGTATTATACTTTGAGAGCCAGTCCATCCCTAGTATAATGTCAAATTCCATCATGGGAATGACTACTAGATTTGCGATAATATTGTGCTCAATAAAGTAAATACTAGAGTTTCTAAACACTGACAATGCTTGGATAATCCCACCAAGAGTCTTGACTTCCAACTCTACTTTTAGCAAATCAGGGGTTGATTCTAAATTCTTTGCAAACTTGGAGGAAATAAAGGAATGCGTAGAACCCAAATAAAAAAAAATACTTGCTAGATTTTAGAGAAAAACAAGAGTACCTTCCACCACATCATTTTGTGCTTCAACTTCAACCATAGTGATTGAAAAAACATGACCTTGCTCCCTTGGCCTATGTTGAGGCTGATGGTGATTCCCCTCCACTGCCCTCAGATTTGGATAGTGATTGGAAAAGTTCCCAAGTTGTACACATGTATAGAATTAGATATCAGGTAGGGACTACACCATCTTACCCTTATCATTAGTGTTGGGAAGTTTAGGCTTCACCACACTACAACAATTTCGCACGATACGACCATTTATTCCACACTTGTAGAACTTCCCGCTCTTGAGCAAGCAGTTCCTAGAGTGCTTATTCCCACATTTATTACATGTGGGATGTTGTAATTTCTTGCCTTCTCTTCCCTGATCAAAGATACTCCCTAATCTTGGCTTCATCGATCTATTCTTGTCATTGGATTTATGAGACCATTGCGTCTCACCAAACTTCAGTTCGACTTTCATTGCACTCTGCACGATCTCTTCATAGCTATCATAGTCTCAGTTGGCTAGATTCTTCTAAATATGAGGTCTTAGTCCACCAAAGAATCTATCAACCTTTCCACTAGGATCCATGACAAAGCTTGAGGTATAATGGGAAAGTCTAGTGAAGTTCATCTCATATCTTCCCACAGATTTATTCTCTTTCTGCTTCATATCGAGAAACTCCTTCTCCATTCTTGTTCTCATGGAACAAAGGAAATACTTGTTGAAGAATATACCTATGAACTATTCCCACTCCATAGCTTCAACTTCCACTCTTGGCCTTGTGTTTTTAATCAGTTCCCACCACTGATAAACTTTCCCCTATAAGCAATAAATAGCCAAGGTAACCTTCTCTTGTTCAGAACAACAGAGCACTGAAAAGATCTTCTCGATAGAGCTGATCCACTATTCAACAATAAATAGGCCGGTAGATCCACTAAAGGTTGGTGGTCATTTATGAATAAAGGATTCAATAAAAAGTTTTTACCTTCGCGGTGAAATCGGTCTCTCAGCTTGATTTAAGTTATTTCTCATAACTTGAGTCAGTTAGTTCATCATTCGCATGAAAGTTTCCATTCCGGCTTCCATCGGAGGGCCGTCAGCACATGGTCCATTACGGTCACCATTTTTAAGATTCATCCTACTACCCTCCATTTTATAAAATCATAAAACCTTAGTGAGAAACTTATTTAATTTACAAATATTTTAACTATAAAGGATTTTATGTCTTAAAACTTCATGCTTAAACAATTATATTTCTCTATAAATCCTTTATAATGATTCATAAAAAGCTTATGATTAACCAAACATATTCCCCGAGAGTGTCATAACCAAGAGTTAAGAAAGACCCATTGTTGTGTAGCAGGATACCCTAGGCCAAGCCCGAGACTCCTTGTCAGAGTTTTCACTCCTAGGTACATCTGTGTGAGAGCCGCCTCAACCTGCTCATATCCAAAAAAAGATGTATTTTCTTGATAAACCACTTAATAAATACTCAAAAAATACCATTATTTTTCCTATATTTATACTTTTCTATAGGGTTATTTCTAAAGTTTTCATATCCTAACTTCCATAAATAACTAAACTTTCCTTTTATTCCAACTATGGAATCCCACCTTTTTATTACATTACTTTTCATTACATTTTACAAATAGTGGACCTTTAAAGTCTTGTGTCTTGGAAATCAGAAAAAAACATGAAAACTTAAAACACTATTTTAAATCCCCTTGAAAAGTCTCTTGAAAATTTTATCCTATGTAAAACTACTGCATCTCATAACCTCGAGACATACATCAAAGGAAAGGGTGAGTAGAAAGCCCAGTAAGGAAAACAAGGGAACCCGTTTACCTGTGATATGAATAATAACTTGATGAAAAACATAAAGACATGAGAAATGGGAGTTGATGAATTTTATAATGAAAATATATTGAACCATAACATGAATATGTGGATACAAAATTTAATTTATACATTCATGAACATATCACCAAGGTTCATCTCCAAGGTGTAAAAAAAACTACCAAGGTTATTCACCAAGGTATCATGAAACTTGTCATCTATAGAGATTAAATTCTTTACCCAATGCATTAGAGAAATATCAAGGCCCAACCTTAATAAGTATTTATTTTTATGTTATCCACATAGATCATAATCAAAAATTTCTTAAATAAACCATAGAGAGTAAAAGTAATGGGTTTCACTTCAAAATCATGACATTTTAAATGTGCTTAGAAACATGATCGTTATGTCTTCTATAACCCTTAGAAAAGAAAGTAGGGATTATTGTATGTCAATTCCAGAATAAAATAGATCAATATTATGTCTTTATGAATAAATTTGTAAATGAAAATATATTTGGGTATTCAAATAAATAGAAAAAGATAATTTCATGAGAAAAAGAGAGATATTTTGAGACAAAATTTCCACAGCATAACGACTATATAACATGGATTTAGAAAACAATGAAAAGATAGGGGAAAATGGTCTCACCTAAATAAATGAATAATTTACAGTAGAGGTATAAAATAAAAATAAATAATATCATGGTGTGGAATGAAATCCCACATGAAATGGAAACTTGAAAGAAAAGAGAAAATGTGATTTCTTTTACGAAAATTCGGCAGCCTAACGACATCACTTAAAAATTCAGAAAATAATTTGATGAGAGAATAAAGGGTCTCTGATCATTTTTACATGAAATGGATAGTAATAAGAATATATAAGAACATACCCCCAAATAAGAATATGGAAACTGGAAGACATAACTTAAAGGAAATCATGACTAAAAGAGGATGGTGGAAGGTTCCCTTACCATGAAGAGTGACTTCAAAAGCTCGAAGGTTGGGACCTTGGGGGGATTGAGGGAACCTTGGGATGACTCTTTGGGAGATAAAAATACTAGAACTTAGTTGAGGAGGATTTTTGAATGAAAGGAATGAGGTAATGGCTTGGTATTTATAGAAAAAATGAGGGAATATTTAATTAATTTCCAAGGGACACCTCATCGGTGGTATTTGCAAAACCATGGGCTTGCCCATGGTATTATCCCATGGTATTGGCCACTTGAGACACCTCATAACATATATTACTATTCAAAAGTATAACAGATTTATTACATCATGATTACATCATGATTACATCATGATTACATCATTAATGATGTCATTGAACACATCGAAACCTAAAACTGTATTTTTACTATTCATTGAAAAACAAAACATTTTATAAAAATCTCATAAATTAACCCTAACCTAATATCAATTATCTGAATTTAAAAATGAACTCCATTTTATGGAAATTATTTTATAAATATTTTTAATTTAATTTTTAAATAAAATCATTATTTATTCCAAATAAACAACTTTAAATTTATAACTCGTTTTGTAACACCTTGAAAAAGTAATCAAGGTCCCATAAAATTATTTTATAACAATAAGACAATAAAGTAACAATTTATGATTACGTAAATTTCCATTTTAAATTATTAAATTAATTATAAAATTTTAAATAACATATTTATGAGATACAAAAATGACAAAACTTATACTATGATTGTTTTTTCACATTTAAGTTGTCAAAATTGTATTTATACATTCAAGGGTGAAGTTTCTATTTTTTGTGGCCTATTTTCTATTCATTACTATTCATAAGGGTATGTTACTATTCATACTTTACTATTTACTAAAAATCAAGTTATCTTATTAGACTCTAAATTTATTACTGATCATAACTATAGAAGACCATTTTTTGAAAATCATTTCAAATTATTAATTATTTAAAGTATTCAAAAATATTTTAAAATATTCTTTTTTTTAAAATCCATCAATAATATTCATCCTATATTTATCCAAACATTTAAAAATCACAAATTTTACCATAATAAGAAATAAAAATTTTATTTATACCAAGGGATTACAAAAAGTATCTAAGGAATCATTATATAGCCCCTTATAATACCTGCATAGGACCTAAGTGTAAGGTGTGCTTTGGTGATAGAATCTTGGGGTGGCTCAGAAAACATTGCTTGAGTGATGATTTCTATCAGCTTGAACTTCTCCCTTAGGCAATTCCGTTCAAGCTTCACATGTTGAAGCTCAGCTTGGGCTTAGTCCAGAGCAAACACCAGAGATCCTACCTCCTTCTTAAGCTCTGAGAGATGGGATTCGCACGAACCGAGTCTACTGGATGATGCCATCACCTCTTCTTTATGTATCAATTAACCAAGATCACTTGTATTTATAAACAATAATTGTAACGTTAAGTGTTTAATTTTCAATAGTCATATTTATCAATGATTATATAATAGTCGAAACCCAACAGTATCACTTCATTAATTAAAGGATATAGTTTTGTGGAGTATAAAATGTAATAACACACAAATTTCGGAAACAAATATTATTCAAAAGTTCAGGTCATTACAAAGAGCGCCTTGGAAATCTCAAACTACTCCTTTATAGCACTCTCCTAGTAAAGACCATAGAGGTTCTCAAGAATTCTATACACATCCATGTTTTTGTGAGACTTCATTAGTTCACCAGACATCGATGAAATCATCAAACATTGAATATTGAACACATCACTTAAATGTTTTTCATAGACAAGGAACTCTTTTATCAATCACCTCTTTAGCAGGTGGATCATACATTGAGTATTCTAGCATATAAGATTTCTGTTAATGGCATAGTATAACCCAAAGGTATTTAAACACTCTTTGAAGTTACTCCCAGCTAGGAGGTTATCATTCAACAAAATTTATCATAGGGATAGTTGGATGATGAACTTTTCATTTAATTCTACAATTAAAAAGAGAATATTATTAGTACTTCTATTAATTAAAAAATAATCTAGATATAATAAATTACACATTTTTATTTATTTATTTATTAAATATACCACTATTTTATCAAGTATTAGTATCCCTCACCAGTGAACTCAGAATGTCTAGTCTCTTTAACATTATAGTGTCAAGGATCCCCATTACTTTTATTAATTATTGATACTTTGTCCATGACAACCATAATAAAGAAATTAGGTATGTGGACTTTCCAAATGGAAACTTTCTGCTCCTTGATCAGTAGATTCCCATATCTTGAAATACTGACATGGATTTCCTCATAAATTTTTCCAAATTTGTATTGAATATACTTTGGGTGTTAAAATCAATACAATTTTATTTAATTAAACAAAAAACTCTCATAATAACCCCTCGATAAAAGTAAGTGCCCAGACTTTGGCCATGTACTACACTTAGTTCTATGGATTAATTTCCAATCAAGTAATGGAAGGCTTGTCCTAAGTTAATATTTAATTACGGGATTTTAATTTATTATGAATAAATTTTATCTTTTTTATCCTTTACACATATTGTTAATATTAAGTGGACGTTACTTAATTAATTAACCACGTTTGGATAAAACATTTATGTATAATTAATTTATTAAATTTCTATCTTTGTAAAACAATTTATTTATTTATGTGATAACGGCCTTGCATCCATAAAATATAATTTTATAGATAAAAATAATTAATTAATTAAATGAATCATTCATTATCTTTATCTAATAATTTATTTAATGAGCAGACATTAAATCAACCTTTGATCTAGGAAAAATAAATCATATTTCCAGTTCTGACATGATTTATAGAATTTTGCCTATCCACCTATGTATTACCCAAGTTGGCATCATTATGGTTCCATCTTGAACAATCTCCACACACCTTGTGATGATCCATTAATTACAAATATTTATTACTCACACATAGGTGTAGGGGAACCAAAAGGATTGGTTAAAGGGGTTACGTAAATATACTTGGAAATGTAGGTTCTATATAATAATGGGGGGAGGAATGACATGTAGACCATCATTTAATTTAATATTAAATAATTGAAAACTCATGCAATAAATTAGATTAAAATATCCAATAGATACACATGTCTTATTCAAGCTCAAGAATGGTCATACATGTAAAAAATATGCAAAAGTAAACGACTAACATTCATTCATTTATTCATTATTTTAATACTTAATATAAATGTTCTTACATTAATTAATTAATTAAGTAACTAATTAATTCCATTTCATATTAATGATCATCAGATATTATTTGGAGATACTCATAATTAATGGGATTCATGGAAAATAAACGGAAGAACTAATAATGAAATATTAATTAAAAAAAATTGATAATTTAAAATTATTTAAAACCATTATTAAATATTCAAACACATATTGGTGTTCAAATCATTAAAATAAAGTTTTCATGATGAAATTTTATAATTTAGTGTAATTTTAATTCTTTAAATTAATGGGAAACGACATAGTGTGTACATATAGCTATACACTATTTAACTCATTTTCTGTATATCCAAGTCACACAGCTGGGGCTTCGGCGTGTTAACTCAGCAAGACTACATAATGTGTACATGCCAGCTATACACCCTGTATCTGCTTTCCATGTTCCAGATTATCCTGGTTACCATGCGGTACATAATAAAAGAACCACATGTAATTAATTACACAATTCATCTAGATACAATACACATGGGTATACAGTGTTTCTCCCACCACACGTCGTATAACCCAGTTTTACAGGCTAATGATTTTCTTCTTCACGATGGAAGATCCAGTCATTTTTTATTGGTTGTTAAACATCTAGTAAAATGAAAAATTGAATGAACATGATTAATAAGTCAATAACATGTTAATTGAAATCAGATTAAAGAACAAATAACATGAAATGAAAATCTAACCACAATTGCGAATAGATCAACGATCAAATAAATAATTATAAATTTAAATGTTCCTAGCTCTAATACCACTTTTTGGTTATAAGATAAGCGGAAGTGTACGATGGTGGGAGATATATTAAAATTTATTTTAATAATAATTTCCCAAAACCAAGAGTGAGGATATTGCATGTCAAATTCATAATTAATTTATTCAATATCTGAATAAATAAACACCTTATTTTAAGAACTATTTTCTCTGCTGAATGTTGATCATATAAAAATACCATTTTGGTTTACCTTTATTGCACTATGATGATCCAAGGATAGAATACCTCTAGCGATGATCCACACATTCTCCTATGATCTTAGAGTAACATTACTTGAGCAATAGGTGCTAGCACGATGAGTCAAATGTCTTGTGTTGTTCGTTCTTGATTTATCATTCTTTGGTATTGAATAAATCTCTATTGCACTTATCGTTCTTTAAAGGGAGAGAGAAGGAAGAGTTATGGGAGAATTCTTTGTGCGTAACAATTATCAATTCTCAATTTTTAGACACTATACACAATATACATAATCACCTATTTATACAGTTGGGATTTTAGTTAAAATTTTATTTAATTGCATATCAAACATTAAATAACATTTATTATCTCCAATAAATCCCATTCCACATAATAATAATTATATAATTATTATTTTGTGGTGTGAACCAACTTTTTCAATAATAAATATTATATAACGATATTTTTAATTAATACGTTTCAATAAACTCAGTCTTGGTATGTTCAAACTCTATCATTTATTGAACAATCGAATAAATATTTTATTCATATATAAATATTTTATTCACAATCTAGTGAATAAATTATCATTCCAATATTAAATAAATGGAATAAATATTTTATTCATATGTCGATGAATAAATATTTATTTAATTTATGTGATCATTATAACTTGAATAAAATTATTCGTCAAACTTGAGAATGTTATTTTTTCCATTAATTAAACTAAAAAAGAATTTAATCGAGATCAATAGAAACACTTAGTGTGTGATACTATAGGATTATTTCTTGATGGAATTAGGCATGCTTTCCTAATGTGCAAGATTAATTTCTAGAAACGAGTCAAGTAAACCCAGAGAAAGAACTTATTATTGTAACATCGAGAACCACATATGAATTCTCACTTTGTAATATAATCCATTTGTCACAATATCTCATCAAGCAAATTTCACATCCGTGTCACCAACCTATATGCTCGATATTCCTTTCTTTGAATATCTAAAATAAAAAAGTCATTTCACCATGTCCATATAATTACATGTGTCAGTTAAAAGGGTTGAGATATTGGATTCCATAAATATGGAAGGGAAAAATCCTTCCTTGACTTATTGTCACTCGTGATGCACCCAACGTATCCAACTTCTCTATGAACAGTTATCATCATGGTTTGTGAAATACATATAAGTATGCAAGTTTTAACATGAATTAATAATAATATTAAAGTCTAAGTACCCTCACACATACTCATAGATATGAATATCCAATAACACCAAAACATAAATAATTACTACCGGTGAGTCCATTCTCATAATCTTCCATCTTGGAGATTACCAAGTGAGGACTTCATGAGAAGAAGCCTCATCTTCTTATGAGTACTCACACCTGATAGTCTATGTACTATTGGTCCCATCATAGTACATTATCCAACTGAAAATAATTATTTTAGAATATCATCATATCATATCAAGGTTATCATCATAACGAGGAACTGCTATGACCTTATCAATGAGATGTATACTCTAGGGAATTATTACATTGGAGTCATGTAGAACAACAAAAAATAAGTAATAATAAGTTTTATTAATATTCAATACATAAATTATTCATGTAATCAAATTATAAAAAGTTGTTCCTAGGGCACCAAATCTAAGAAAATCTTAGTGCGTTGAAGGCCAGATTTCTTGGTAAGACTCTGTTCTTGGTGGTTTTCCTTAGATCTATTATTCTTCTCTCTCTTGTATTAATATATATAGTTCATTAGGGGATAGATATATGATATTTGATGCCAATAATGATTATATGTGGCTGTTTTTTTATTAGGTAACAAGATCTAAGGAGGATTTTTGGAGATTCAACCCAGTTTTGTTGAAGAATTTGGGCCATTATTCATTTCTGCCATAGTTTCTGAGGTATGTGGATTTAATCTTGACTCCAATTATTATATCATGAAGGTTTGGATTAATTATTTTTAAATTGAATGAATTTGATTTTTATTTTTTTGAAAATTTTGATAGAACCCTTTTTTATTGATTTTTTCTAAAATTATGGAATTATTGTACAAACTGATCTGTTGAATGATTTTAAAATTAAGATTTAAAAAATGTTCATTTGGTTTGATATATGTATAAATGTTTTTTGGAAAGTTTTTCAATATTTTTTTTAATGGAAATGGTTTGGATTAATTTTTTTCTTCATGTTTTTTCCTAATTGGTTGGCATGTGTTTATTTTCATTGACATTACCCTATGGAAGGGGCATGTTGCATTGGGGAACTAGTATATGGTTACCCTGGAAGGACTTTTTAGATCAATGAGAAACTTCTCATGAGTATGGAAGTGTCACCTAGGCATGCATATGTGGATATGTGGGATGAAATGGGATATTCCAAAATAGAAATTGTGGAATGGGTTTAACGAATTGTTTGGTTGCTTTCCTTGAAAAAATGGATCGGTTTGAAAAATATTTTTTCTTTTATATAAATTTTTTTGAATGGTTTTATATAATTTTTTATATAAATGTTATCACTTGTTCTATCCTAGTGGTGTTAGTAGGAAAGTCATTTGGGTTAAATCTACTGAGTTTCATTCCTCACCACCTTCTTTGGCACTTTGGTTCTTTTGAAGATATTATTTCTCAAGACATAGGTAAATGTAATGTATCTCATTTATTTACTGATTCTTCATGATGCTTTGAGTATGTATTTTGGAGTTGGGCCTTGGTGTGTGTTGGGATCTATGGAGTCGGTGACCTTGGAGTCTTTGATTTTTGGTTGGTTTTTTCTTCCACTTTGTTTGTTGATTCTAGTTTGGTTTACACTATGTACTTTAATATGGTTCATGGTTATATTTGAGTTTGAGTATCATTTGTTATAATTTTAGTTTTATACATTTTTATCTTTAGTTTTATAAAATTTTATCATAAATAATTTTGTGTTTATTTACTTATGATGTTCTTGGTTGGGTTGACTATTATAAAAAAGGGGAAATTGTTCCACAACTATTAATGAAGCCCTTGGAATTTATTTTTAGCCTTTTTCATCTTGGGGATGTTTCCTAAGGCTGAGTATCAATTCCACCTTGACTCAAGCAATGAAGAGGGGTGGTATGTTACAATTATAAATGAATAAAGCATTGTTAGTTTGACTCATATCTTTTCTGCCTGATTTTATACTCCACTTAATCTATTTTAAAAGAATAGAAGTCATTTTTAAGATGATAGACATATTTTTAAAGAAAAGATAATGTTTCCTAATACATAGAGTGTTACATTCTCCCATATTAAATAAATTATATCCTTTTAATTTTAATTTTATATCACTAATGAAAATAATTGATCATACCCATAAGATTAACATGTCAGAGTTTATAATTTCTAATGAGATATCAACCTCAAAATCATGAATGTGACTAGACAACAAGTATTTTTTCATTACTAAGAGGCATATATTAAAACTTTTATTAGTATCAACCGTTTATGCCCAATATTGTTTTTAATTGTTTATAAGAACTAGGAGTTTATATAGACATACCATTCAAAGCTTCATTTTCTTGGTCCAATTTCAAAATAAATATGAAAAAATGGTTATATGGAATCATGATAATATCCTATAAAATTAAGATAATATATTAATATGATATATCTATCTTGTGAATTATTATCCCATAAAAACTTTATTTTAATCTATAATGATTTTAGTTCAACTATGATATAATTGGATCAAACTATAAAATATTTCATCTTAACCCATGTGCTTATATGTTTCCAAATCTTACTATCAGTAAACTAATCCTCTAAAAAAACTAAATACCACTATTATACCCACTGAGAAAACCCATCTATAACATTCATACATTTTACATCATTTTCACAATTTAAATAGTATACCCTATAAATAAACCAAGATCATAGAACCCAATAGTTTAGTGACTTTTATGAATAGTTATGTAAAAGTATTATAGCCCATTATTGATTCAAAATATCACATAAAATTCTCCACACATGACTTCCTTTAAAACACAATCATATGTGTAATTCAATGGGTAAATGGGAATCATAAAGAGTGTCACAAAACGAATTTGGTCACCAGTAAAACTGAAACCCAAACCGGTCCATGGTAAGGCCCAAAGGGCATTCCCTATCCCTAAATACTAGAACACATGCCCGAGTATGATAAAAAACAATTTGGGAATAGTTTACATGAGTTAGTATACATAATACAACCAATAACAATCAGTACACTGAATCGGAAAATTACCAACCAAAAAATCCTTAAATAAAATTCAGAACTGAATAAACAGTTTTAAACATGACATAAGAGGTCCAAAACTAAAAAAGTAGTAGAAAACAGCCCAATGAACACCAAACAACAAGGGGTCATAACCCATGAGCCGTCTCTACAACACCAAACCATGGAAGGAAGCAAACAACCCGAGCCACTATCTCCAAAGGCCTTTCCCTTAACTGAATCAAACATGATTAAGTCTACTTTCACCCAAAGGTGTAATTGTGGTGTGAGCCTAATCCCAATAGGATACCAAGAAAATATTCCATGTGAAAGGAATTATAAGATAAAAATTATTTAAGTTTTTATAACCAAGGAATGATAACAACAATCTCTATAGAGAAAATTTTAATGGAAAACAATTTTCATGGTGATGCACTATAGTGTATGAAACCTTCATTGAAATGATCTTACAGTTACTTATTTTACTCCTCCAATTCTATTGGGACCATATTATATATGAATTTAGAGATATTAGTGGCTTGAGGTATAATATATATTGAGAAATCTACCTAATGATCTTGTAGATTTTTGAGAAACTCTTTAGAAAATATTTCAGTATATTCCCTTACAATGATAATTTTTTCAAGATTGGATCCTTACTTTGAAAAAACCATTTGGGAAAGATATGGTTCTTCACTGGGCATCTACACCCACGATGTTGAGGAATTTTCTAAAAGAGATTCATTATATTCCTTGAATTTATTCTAGATCATGGAATGATTTTTAATATAGAAATATATTTCATTTTCTCACTATTTGACGTGAGATCTATATAATGAGATCCAATCCATGCTTCATATATCAAAAAATTACAATAAAAGAAGGATTATAAGATTCATTGGAATAATATTCCCATATATTCTCTCAGGATAAGAATCTAACACTCGGATTTTATTAATCATACCATGATGTGTTTTTATAAATATCTCTACCTCATGGTATCAGGGCTGTGATTCAATTTTTTTTGAAAATTTATAGGATATAAATTTATGTGTAGAACTAGAATAAAATAAAACTTTTCCCATTATTGATTGAATAATAAGTGTACCCTATTTGAATTAAGTTTCACATTAAACCTTAGCACTGGTGATGACATAATATTCCCTTTATTCTTCATCTTTGGTGGTTACTAATACATATTACTCTCGACGTCCCATGGCTTAGTTCACTAGATTTCATAGTGACCTTACTTCTTATAGTTGAGGAATTGATCCATGGGTGGTGTATTAATATGTTCCTTCCTCTCCTCTATCACATTGGCTAGATTCTTTATGTCTATTAAATATTAATGATCTGAAATCTCTCATGCACATAATGTATTTCCTCACCCCTTTTGAGGCAATTCTTAGGATGTTTCGTTCCATATATTTGACATGTGGGTGGTTAGATCTTTTTTCATCATAGGTCATTTTATCCAAAAGCTTAAAAGCCTATTCTTATATTATTATAACTATGTCCATGAGGCCATTATCCAAAATATATCAATAATTTGAGATCACATCATACTACTTCTTCATAATTCCCAAATTCTTGGATAACAAGATCCTTTTAGAGGCGTGTATTTAAATCACTAAAGAATCAATATATTATTTTATCATTTTTTATTATAAAACCTGATGTGTATCTTGAAATAAATATGAAATTTTCCACGTAATTCATGACAAATTATCCCTCCTTTTTCTTAATCTCTTGGAATTATCTCTTCATCCTTGTTTGAACAATTCAAGGGAAATACTTGTTAAGAAATAACTTCTTAAATTAATCCTACCCCCTTTATTCCATTTTATCTTTTGGATTCATATTATTTATTAATTAAAACCATTGATCAGCATCTAAAACTAAATGATATACAACCAAGGTAACTTTATCATTCTCAAAATAGCGGAGTATTGAAAAGATCTTCTCTGTTTATTTAACCCACTGTTCTGGTATATGTGGATTATAAGATCCACTAAAAATCCGTGGTTGTTTCTACATAAAAGAATTGGTGGATAGTAGGTCCTTATTAGATGAAGAAATAAATTACAGATGGTTTAGGTAATTTTACATATCCCAATATAAGTATATTAGCATCACATTTAATTTTTGAACTCCAACTCCCATTTCATTCGGAATGTCATTTGTACAATCATTGAAATGTCCCTAACATGGTTTGTTGGTCTTGTTTCTCTTATTTACCAAAATTTTATAAAATATAAAAAGATTTGAACAAAAAAGAAGTTAATAAATCATAAATAAATAATTTATTCTCAGGTGAAAATTAATTCTAAAGACATATATTATAGTATTACTATGTTTAATTTTTTTCACAAATAATGCTTCTAAGATCATGTAATTTAATTCTTTTTTAAATTTAAGGGGAATAATTACTTTAGTTATATATCCTTTATAATGGTTTGTATATATATTTTGATTAACTAAGGAATACTCCCTGAGAGTTTCAAACTAGGTATGAAATAAGGCCTCTTTACCATACACTAGGTAAAGGATGAGTTAATACCTAATCCGAAATTTTTGGGTCATTACCCCAAGGTACATATGTGCCAAATTAACATCCACTTGAAGTATCTAGAAAGGGGTTTTATTTCTTGAAATCCACATGCTCTTATAATTTACCAAAGCTTCAGGATGTTTCCCTTAAAACTCAAAGTTATCCCTAGGGTTTTCACTAATTTTTTCTAGACATAATTCACAAACAAACTAAATCATTATCTCAGACCAACTATAGAGACCCAAATTTTTCATACATGACTATTATACCATTTTTGAGATAAATAACATAATAGTAATAAATTATCAGATCAACATGTTTAGTTTCCTAGGAAAAGTATGATTATAAATCACTTGTACATAATAAACAATTATTATCACTTAAATCATTATTTTTTTATCATTCTAAAAAAATTTACATTCTCTTTAGTACATGTATTCACTTGAAGATATACATTAAATAATTTGGTGATTTAAAATCTTAGTAAGGGGAGGGATAACATAGAAGGAATAAGAGATATGAATCAATTGTACATGGGTGAGAATAATAATTATAATAATAGCATAAGCATATGATAATCATCATAAGAATGATGAAATAATTTTAAAAGTTAATGGAATGTAGAATATTTTTAATAATGAAGCATCATAACATAGTGTTCAATTACCACATAGAGTTATGAACAACGATTACACCATGTTCACACAGAACATATGTATATAAATCATAACATCATATTTATAAACAAATCTAGCATCATGTTCCTGCATAATAAACATAAGATAATTAGATATATCAATTTTACCAATGAATTGGAGGGATATATAATTATTATACCACCCTTCACATAATAAAATTCTTATAATCATGCATGCCACATGGGAAGAAATCACAGAACAACCATTTTCATGAAATTATACCATATAAAAGGAATGGGTTTCATTAATATTTTATAATGAATAAATTCTAGAATAACCTTTTGGGTTCCAAAATGAATAAGGGAATCCATATTTTCACATAACAGATTATTTTACTTAGAATAATAAACAACTTAAGAGGAGTTAATATATGTTTTGAAAAAATAACACATTTTTTTAAAAATCCTTGTAATTTGATTATAATTCATTTTTACAAGGTATGAACATGTATATTACAAAAAAAGGGAAAGAATATTTAGAGGTATTTTCTTAGGATTTTAGGGGAATATAAATTCTAAAATAAATTATAATTAATAAATAACTCAAAAAGAAAGAGTTGGGTTTGTGAATCCCCTTACCATAAACCCTGATTTATTTCATTGCTTTTATTACTCTTATATAATAAACATAGACTTACTGAAAAATGGAACTAGAATTGAATTGTGTTCTTTTTTTAACTCCTAATAAATTATAATCATTGGGTTTTATTTCTTAATTGCATTTGTTTTTTTTTATTTTAATTCCCTTTGTTATAGGAGAAATGTTTTGATATTATATTTTTCTTAAAATGTCCTGCCTTGCTACAGTTTAATGTTATTTATTCATTGATAATTATAAATTATCAATATTAACTTTATAATATTATAATTTTATATATCATAAATAACTTATTATAATAATATATAATAGTTTTGATAATTAGAGAGTTGGAAATGTCCTCGTGGGAGGTTAACTAACTTTTGATGGGACATTATCAAAGGTGAGGTAAAGAGAACTATGACATATAAATATGTCATAAATATAATAATGATAGTATTATAACATCATTAATATAATTTTAATATACCAAAATATTAGTCTTATAAGACTTGGGTTTGAAAGGGAAAGAAAAAATGTGAAAGAGAATTGGGAAATGAGAGAAAGAGTTGATGAAAACTTAACCTCTTCTCGATGTTTCTTCTTTTATATGAAACTAAACTCCTTGAATAATTGGAGTTGAGTGACAAAACAATATGCCTATATATGATAAGACGATTAATATAGGGTATTTTTAAAGATATTTGGATTTGGTAAGTGGAAGGTGAGTGGTTTTCTAAGAGAGGGGTGATGGGTTATTTATACTTGAAGAGAGGGGCGTTTTTGGGAAAAATATTGAATAAAATAACATTTCCAAGGAAATTTTTTTAAAAGTAATATTTAAAAAATTATAATCCATATTTGTATAAAATAAATTTATTATAGGAATTTTATGTATTTCTAAAACTGAATTCATTTTTTATTAAAAATTTAAAGTGAAAAAATGGGAAATTTTTTATTTTAATGGAATACTTTGGACTTTTGACTTTGGAAAATACTTTTTAGGTTTGGAAAAAAATTATTTTGTTTAAATACCTCATTTATCTCATTAAATATGTTTTTGATCAGTAAAAAATTTCTATAATTTATTAGGTCCTTATTACATCATGAATGATGTAATTTAAAACACATCAATTATAAAAAAACTATATTTTTACTATTATCTTAAAAATTGAAGTATTTCTGAAAAATATCAAAAAAATAAAACTAATAATATTTATAAATTTTCATTCTAAAGATGACATTAAGTATATCAAAATAATTTTATAACACAGGTAATTTTTATTTTTAATACTAAAAATTTATAATTTTTATGAAATACATTAATATATAGTTATTTTTTAAATTCTTATAGTTTCTTTGAGTTTTTAATCTTGATATTTATTTTATGGAACTATAATATTTATATTTTACTAAATTACCCATGTTAAATATTATTTATGTCACATTTTATTATTTTGAGGCCAAATTATAAATTAAATGGCCAGATTACTATTTCCAACAATCATGTTACTATTTCCAATAGTTAAGTTACTATTCCCAATGGTCAGGTTAATATTTTAATAACCAAATTACTATTAAAATAGTCATATTACCTCTTATAAATACCACTTTATTCAACATTCCATAAATTTATTCCCAATGTTCTATATTTTCCTTTTATATGATATCACTTGGTTTACTAATATTTTGTTTCTATTCCATAGTTTTGTATGTAGGAGACATGATTATATAAAATTATAATGATCTATATTTTTGAAATTATACATTTATTATTTTCTATTCTTGTCCCATTTTAATATTTAGAATTTTCATTGGTTTAGTTGATGACTAATGTAATGATCTGTATTTATGAAACAAAGTGTTGTTCATTTTTTCTATGTGTTGTATATGTATAATACTATATAATATATCATATATGTAATTTGGAAAAAATGTCACTTATAAACTCTGTGTTATTAAAAACACTACCTCTATGATGTAGCCTCAACCACCACAATGTAAAACCTTGCCTTAGTGAAATTTCATCTACTAATCTACCATCCAGTCCTCAACTCTCTTTAAAATTCTCTTGGATACTTCCACCACATGAATTCCCACAAAGTATTAGGATGGAAAATCTGGACTGTTACATTATATACCTCTCAAACAATTATCATCCCAGAGAATCAAAACCAAACCAAAAAAGGAAAGGCAAGGTTCTACACAACCAGCCTGAATGATACCTCTTAGGGATCTCATTTCAATTGAAACTCTACCACCATATAACTCCATCCAAATGCCAAAAACAACCACAACCATCACAAAAAACTACCATAGGCACAAAAATCAATGAAATCAACTCCCCATATCAATATATTGTCTAATTTGGGTGGATGTGACTCACCCAATTTTTTTTTAAAACAAGTCATAAATATAAAGAATCTTTGTTGGGAAGAGGTTTTCACCTATTAATATACTAGAATATATAGAAAATATTAGAAAGGGAAGAAGGAACATCTCATAAATTATTAATATTTAGGCATCACATCATCAAAGAATTTTTTTTAAACAAACATAACTCAAGGTAATGGGCATAATCTGCACCTCACACTCCTAGGTAATATCCTCTAAGACACCATGCCTATGCAACACATGAACCAAGAGTATGGTTCATCCACACAAAAATTACTCTAGATGGGTCTGGATCTCTACTAGTCGCTCCATGAAAATAAAATCTTCCTTAATATCCAACTCCCTCTATTCAATGATTTGGGATTTTTTGTGAAGATATATATAAATTTGAGACACATTGAAGATGTTATGAATCCTATCCAACTATAATGGAAGTGAAAGCTGATACGATGCCTCACCAACATACCCCCAACACATCAAAATTCCCAATGAACTTGGGAGAAATCCACCTCCATATTAAAAAAACTATACTATCTCCGATGAATGGAGACCCTCAAGAGCCCATGGTCTCTAACCTCAAAATCCAGTGGCCTTTACCTATGATTAGCATAGTTATTTTAACTGTAATGTTCTACTATAATTAGATCCTAAAACATTCGGATCTTATCAGTCATCATTTTCACTACATAACGGAAGATAACCATTGACTCCCCAACCTCTACCTAGAATAATAGATGATATGACAACTGCTCATAAAACACCTCAAATGGGACCATGATGATAGATGGGTGATGTCTACTGATATAAGAAATGTCAAATAGAGGTAGGTGTCTGCCCATGAACTTCCAGAATCCAAGACACAAGCTCACAACGTATTATTCATCAAATGAATGATATTCTCTTCCTAATCATCTATCTGGAGATGAAAAGTGATGTTAATGTGGAGCTGGGAGCCAAAGGCATGTTTAAATACTCTTCGGACTAGTGAGGTAAAATAAGTATCATGATCGGAGATGATGGTTCTAAACACTTTGTGTGGCCTAACTACATCATCCATATACTTACTTTCTAAAACATCCATAATACACGATTCATGGTTCACTAAAAAATGACCGAACTTCATCAGTCAATCCACTATCAACCAAACTTCATCACATCCTCCTTGAGATCGGGGTATCTTGGAGATAAAATCCATCAAAATGTCCCCCACTTTCCACTTGGGGACATCCAAAGGTCGTAATAACCCTTTGGGAACACAGTGTTCAACATTGACCTACTGAAAATCTAGACACTGCCATAAAATCTTCCATGAAATGATTTATCCCAGGCCACCATAGTTTTCTATTAAATCCACGATACTTCTTAGACATTCCAGGATACACCATAAAGGGTGGAGTATAAAAATAACGAAGAAATCCCTTATGCATCACTATCAAAACATATATACTTCATTGAAACAAAATCTAATTCCAACCATCATCCATTCATCCCTATGGAGAATCATCATATCCAACATGATCTCACATTACCTCTACCTCTAAGACTCCCCACTGAGACTCCTATACCAGCTTCATCAAGGTTGATTCCACAATCATCTGATAAATAAAACACTGACCACTTCTTTCCCGCAAATGAAGATTCATTACTATAAGATCATCCACCCCTCTCCAAATGTCTCAAAACTCTTGAACCACATCACCTTAATACTTTCAACCCATCATATCGATAACAACATTCCCCTTTACATGAGTATAAGAAATCTCAAAATTATAATCTTAGAGAAACTCCACCAATATATGTTGTTGTAAATTAAAATCCCACAGGGAGAAAACATATTTATGGAACTTATGATCCATTATAACCTCAAAGAACTCAATAATGTGGGAATATCACCAAATATTCAGTGCGAAAACAATCACTACCTACTCCAGATAATAGGTGTCATGGTTACACTAGTTGGGAAATAAATTCCTAGGCCCATAAGAGATCACCACCCTCTACTACATCAAGAGCCATCCCAAAACCAAATGATATGCATCATAAAATACCTCAAACATCACACCCTCTTTAGGAAAATTTATCACCAGTGTATTGATTAGCCTCTCCTATAGGTATTCAATTTTCTCCTAACATAGATCATTCTAAACAAAAGCTTAGACCTTCCTAGTCAAGGATGTAACATCCCAGGTAAATAAAGAACATGAAAATTTTTATATTTATTAATATTTTTTAATTAACTAGTAATTTTACTTTAAAGGGTATGCTATGTTTGTTGGAGTACCCGATACACAATAAAGGGTTTCTTTGAAATCTTACGTTGCACACTAATAATATAATATTATTATTTTAAATGGTAGTTAATGCCTAGCCGTTGTATTGGCGGGAATGAACAGAACTAACTACAATATGATTATACATGTTTGTTAAATGTTTTTACAATTATCCAATTAAATTTAGATGCTTAAAATGTGAATGAATCTAATTTTAAGCATAAATACTCTAATACTCTTTAAAAGGTCGATTTACCACCTTTTGATGGAAAACCCTCCTTAAATCTAGTTTTTTTCACTTTTATATATTATATTTGACCAAATAAAATTATTCCATAGAATCGGGACATCAAAATTTACTTTGGGTAAATTTTTGGTATTTTTATGATAAAATTCATTTTTTTAATGAATAGTGAAAAATATTGTATTTTAATTCAAAACTGCCTTTTAATATAAATTATTTATGTAGTTATATTATCTTTTAAAATGGTTTTAAAGTGTAATTAGATTATATTTTTACCATTTAATCCAATTATGGTCATTAGAAGAAATTTCACTTTGAAATTGGGCATAAATAAGTGTTAATCTTTTGATAGTTATTGTTTCTTAAAAACACGCTATTTGTTTTGACAACGAGAATTAATTTTAAATTAAATAACGCATCTTATATGTTTTTAATTTGGTAAAATGGAAATAATTTTTGAATTCAAAATATCAAATACATATTTAGAATAATTTTTGGTATTTTTTTTGAAAAACTTCAATTTTTGATGAATAGTGAATCCACTAAGTAGTAGTTAAAAAACTAACTTTTTCATTTAAATGAAAATTTACCGCTTCTGTGAATTGAATTTCTAAAATCCAACATACATGGTTGTTATTTGTAAGTAAAATATGGTTTAATATGTTGAAAATAATTTTTGGTGAATAGTAACTTTTGACTTTTATTTACCGCGGTTAAAGATAAATAGGGTAATTCAAGGTAAAAATAATATTATAATAATACAAATTACCTTAAAACTTGTCCTAACATTATTTCATGAGTCATGACCGACTATAGGAATCCTTGGGTCAATTTTGGGACCCCATGGAGCCACTTAAGAGTGATAATGACACTTTATTTTAATTAACTTAATGTAAAGACCAAAATGACATAATCAAATATCTTTTAGTAAATTAATTTTTACATTGGGTTATATAAGGTATCAATTATAATATAAATATTTTTTATAAATCTAAAAAGATTTCCTACATCATGGTATTTTTTTTATAATTTTTAGACATAAAATAAAATAAATTATTTATGACACAAAAATGATGCATTATTTTCCTCATTAATAATTAATTTAAATAAATATGATTATAAATATTAAAATAACATCCAAAACCCGTCCAATTATTATTGGATGAATTTATTTCTACCATGATTCATTTTATCTTCAACCTTAATGAGTTTTGGACCTTTAGAAATAGAAAATTATTATATAATAAAATAATATTTTCACACTTTCCTAAAGAACCCCTCCTCCCCCTTATAAAAAGACCTCACTTATAACCCATTACTCACACTTCTCAAGCCCCTTGTCTCATAAAAACCCTACCCAAATATTCTCTCAATATCCCTATATTCCTTCTAGAAGCCTTAACTTAGGTATAAGGCTCTTCAAGAAATCATTTTGGTTCAAACCAAAGGGAGTTACCCAAATTAAAGGTAACAGTTTCTCTTAAATTATTTTCTTTTATTTTACTTATCCAACCCCTAAAATCTTTTCATTACTTTATTTTATAATAACAAAAGTATCCTTAATATACTAGGATGTTTTTATTAAGAGTATTATAACTAAAATTATACACATCTCCATCTAATGGGTAATAAACATACTGTTTCTGTGGACGACGGACTACTGCCTCACGAAATGATGATTGTTCAAATATACCATACTGCCTCTCATGGTGGCCATTGTGATGAAACTTTATTTATATATGATATAAATTATGTTTATGTTTTCTTTATGCTTCTTTATTTTATTTTTATATCACACCTTTATGGTTTCCATTATGGGTAAACACAATAATTTCATTTGGGGAAGTGCGGACTACCACCCCCTCAAAGTGATACGACTCGTTAATTCCATATGTGGGAAGTATAAAGGATGGAGTTAATGATATTATATATGATATTATTCTATAATTATAATATACCTATTTATAATTATTTTTTAATTCCATTAAGATATGAAATAGAAATGAAAGTAGCGTTCATGCGTACGTACGACTTACCGTGTCCATGAACAGTGCATTTCATTTCTTACCTCTACATGTTATGTAATATTATAAATACATAAATGTACTGGATATATAAGATATATATGATATCTAAATCATGAATATAATTCTGTATATAATGGACTATTTACCATAAGGACAACTTGTAATTATAAGAAGTCCATTTTTGACTCAAGTACCAAATACTGACCAAACGACCATTATTAACTTAAATGATTTAATAATGTTTATAACATGGTAATAAGTGATATAAAAATAATAATAAACTTTAAAAAGGTTCTTAAGAAAGTATAAATTATCTTTAGTTTATTATTCAGTAAGAACAATGAATAAACAAGTCAAGTCAGACACAAGGTAAGGGGATTTCTTATCTCACTTTTAATTCCGTGAGATTTCCATTGTTTGCCACTTATTTATTGCATGTGGTGTATTTTTTACTACCATTTGATATATATTATCATTATTCTATTTATATTCATGGTATTCTATGATTCATTTGGTGGTTATTAACATTTGGTCATATAACTCGACTGATTACAATGGGGTAAGGGGTTTTCATCTCACTTTTTATTCCCATGAGATTCGTGCTATATTGACACTATTTAAATTTGTGTGGTTTATGTACTGCCCATGATTGTATTAATTTTGTAATATACTTAAATTTATGTGTATTTAAATCTTCATTGTATGATATGTCTTTCATGGGGTGTATGTTTCGTAAGTTACCAAATAGGTAAGGGAACCTTTCACCCTCCTCTTTTTAAAAGACTTCTTTTTGTTATGTCTTTTAATTTACATCTTATTATGTCAGGATATGTACTTATATATCCTTAATGCTGTAAATTTTATGTCCATGTGATGATATACTCTTTTCTCTCTCATCAATTCATTTTATGAATCTTAAAGTGACGCCGTTAGGCTATCAAATTTCTGTAAGGGAACTTCTTCACTTAATTTCAATTCTTTGGGTTAAACTTCTACTTCTTGATTATGTAGTGCTATGAATATGTGTGAATAACCTCTAATTTTTTCACACTTAATATTAACTTATATTGATTGTATTTTTATTTTTCACACATTATTATATAATTGATTTATCCTTAATCTAAGGATACAGTTTTTATAAAGAATTTCATCTCAATTTACATTCCATTGAGACTTCATTGTTGTTATGAACCAATTCACTCTTATGTGGTGTATATAATGTCCTTTGGAATAATATATCATGAATCCCTTTATTCTCATGATATTATAATGTTCTGATTAAATTTTATTCCTCAATTATTTGTATTCAAGCCTCTCTATTTTTATTAAAAAATCTTTAACTAAACTACCATTTTAAATGTTTTAAAGATTTATTCTTCTAAATATTTATCATTAATGTTAATGTTTTCAAAATGGTTTTTAGGATTTATTTATATGTAAATTAATTTTTTCAAATAATAATTCATTTAAAAGCTTCAAAGTGGTATGAGACACTTTGATTCAAAAATTCTTTATTAAATGTTTTAAATGGTTTTGAAAATGATTTTATAAAGCATTGTTTATTTTAATATCTTGATTTGATATATTGTTATTGGAATGTGGAAATGATATCTTTTATTTATGCTTGAATTATGTGTTATGAATATGTTATGGTTATTGGGAATTTTTTACATATATGGGTGGTTCCGTGATAAACCTAGGGCGGGTGAGCCCGAGATAGCTCTCTAATGTGTTGGGTAACGTGACAGAGGTAAACGTGAATGTTTCTAATAAGAGATTTAGGGAATATATTATGATGGCTATTCCAAATGTGACTCCCTCTATAGCTGTGATAGATAAAATGTAAGTATGATATGGATACCTCAAGTTACCTTTATGATTTATGATTACTATGTGTTACTCATAAATATTATGATTTCCGAAGGTATATTATGATTGAAAATTATGGTTTCATTGATTTGTATTTATTGATGGGTTAATGTTTCATTTCCTTATTTTATAACACTTATTGAGATTTTTATTCTCATCCCAAGTTTTTGATATTTTTTTCATAGGTTATAAGGAAGGGTAAGAGGAAGGAAGTATTCAAGAAGATTTATATCAAGAAAAGAACTCCTGTTTCATTTAATGAGTTTTATTGTTGTGAAAAATAGGTTATAGTAGAAGTGTCTACTTTGTAATATTCAAGTTGATATGTAATAGTTATTTCCCAATTCTCTAAAAATATAAACCTACAAATATCCTAAATGTGAATTCTTAACATACGTCAAGATTATGTAATGTTTAAGGCCGAGTCCTTATAAAGGATGTCAATGGTTCTATATCTCAAGAAAATTCAGACCTCAACCTCTAGTAAAAACCCTATAGACCAAGGAAACCAAAAAATTGTTCCATGTTATGGGGTACTTCCTAAGAAATACTACCCTAAACATTGATTGGTATACAAACACAACCTATTGAGAAACTACATGGACAATGAAATACAAATATCATATCCAGAACATACACTTGGACATATTCCCATAGAGAGAGTGATGTTAAAGGATCTTATAGATATCTATGTGTTGATCAACCTGATAAATCTTAGACTTTGAGTTGATGAATATATAATCGATGAATATGACTATAAAATGGTCTAGGAACTCAAAAAATATGGAGTTTATGATCCCAATGAACACATATAGTGTGTTCATGACACCAAATTGAATGAACATGAACTCAAGGTTCCCATACGTGCACTTAATGATGGTTTTTGGTATTTCGTCATCTTTCAACATCATATGATGGTATTTGGAACACTGGTCTATCTTTTAAACCCAATTGGATCACTTCATCGATTTGAAAAAATAATTGATCTTTGAGAGGGGGTAACAGTTCTTGATTATATCCTGATTCAATATCTAGTAGTCTACAGAAAACCTCAAACTATATTCTATCTTCTTAGATAAAAACATTGAATCAACCTAAGGAGAAACACTAGGTTGGATGAAAACCCTCCATAATAGATCTTCAATCTTCAGCCTCAACTCGAGTATCTCCATAGATAACATCTGTTGAGGATACATTGAAATCATAGATGTTTATAATTTCAAATATATTATAAAATCAATATCACATCAAGGGGGTACTATCATAAAATCAACTTAGAAGACATCAGGAAACTCCTCCACAACCCTGTGAACATCCTCTACTTGTTATTCCAATGATAGATCCACTAACTGAGTTAAAATAGTCTCCACCTTCCTCTACCACCGATTTGATAACTCTACTCTACAACGAACATAACCCACTGACCCTCCAAAGAGAAAACAAAACACTAATCAAGAAATAATAAATGAATGAATGCACTAAACAAATCAAGTCCATAAAAAGTATAACATCATATGGATTTATCTGTAGTAATAAGGAATACCCCATTAACTATTATTTTTCCATCGCCAACCTACTCCAAAGTCACACATCAACCAAAGAAGTCTGACCATTAACCAGAGTGGATAAAGCTAGGGGAACTAGAAGTCTCTCTAGGTCCAGTCTCAAAGATGGACCAAAGTAGGAGAAATAAATGTGTGTGAGGCTCTTGAATCAAACACGTAAGAAACAATGGTATATGATAAACCTATCATACCTAGGATAACCTTGTGTACCTTCTACCATTGTCTCCTCCATCACATTCATCATTCTATGAAAAAATCCTCTAACTATATTCTAATAGCCTCCATGGATATGCTCAGACCTAGTTCCTTAAGGATTGGTGTAATGACCCGACCCTATAAGCCCATAACAGGTGCATTATTTTAATAAATTAGCATGATTACGAGGAATCAAGTCCTTAAGTACTGTTCAATTTACCAGTATTGGAAAATATATTATATACATGAACATTACATTACACTTTATAATAGAAAACATGGCATAAATAATCATATGATAATGACATTATTCCTCTAGATTAACCCAACATAGCAATCATAATACACTTCTTGGAATCCTGGAAAAATAAAAACATAAAAAAGGGGTGAGCTTAGATGCTCAGTAAGGGTAAATAATTCAGTGGAAGCTATAAAATCTTAAGTAAAGATGTATAATAAAAACATCATCCATTTAAACAATAAACATGAACATACCATGGACGAAAATAAACAAAAAATTAGCATATAAACATGCACATGGACATTCTAATAGTCAAATAATCACATGTAATAACTAATTTTATAATGAGGGAATGCATAATTTTAGACATAATAACAACTACGTCAAGGCCTTGTACCAATACCATTTAAAAATATTCTGTCAAGTCATTGTGCCAAGACACTAGTTTGTCTCATGAGACCTACTGATGCATCGAGGGGATATACAAGGCCTCGTCCGTCACTTACTATGTCCAATGTATTCCTCATTTGAAAAGGGTGAAACATGACATAATCATTCGTATTAAAAATAGCATACGAAATGTCAATACATTAACCATAAACCATGAAAGGTATAAAAACAACACATCCATAGTCAAATATATCATAACTCATTCAATATGATATGGAAAATTGTATTATAATAAATAAAAATCAATCAATAGTGATATCTAGTAAATGATGTAGACATAGGTGAAAATGATTAGTAAAACTCTTTGAGATAAATATCCCTTTTTCATGAAATCATTTAAAAGTCACACAATTTATAAAGGAAGTCATTTCAAAGATATTTTTGAATCAAAGTTTCCCATACCACTTTAAAACTTTTGAAAGGAATTAACATTTTAAAATAATCATGTACATATAAATAAATCCTTAAATTATTTTGAAAACATGGACATTAATTAAATATATGAAGAAAAATAAATCCTTAAAACATTTAAAATGATGATCTAGTTAAATATTAACTTCCATAAAATCTTAAAATATTACGTTTGAAATTTTTTTTATGAAACATAGACATGGATGATAAATATATCCCAATAAATACTTACACATAAATAATCCCAGATAATAACAAGATTAAGGAATTAACCCTTACCTTAAGTCTGATACTCTCCGTACAACTCTGAAACTCTTGCATAATTTATTTAAACATATTATTAAATTATATAAGAATCATAATTATACTTATGATATCATATATGATTCTTTTTTGACTTTATATTACTTATTTATTAACAATTCCAAGTTAATGAAACATTTCAGGTAATATTGTTTTGTTTATCGTAGGTGTTTTGACTTTTTATTCCTAATCATATTACTTGGATCATGATTTAATTTCTTAAAGAACGTATAATATTATTTATATTTCATATATATTCATAATATAGATACATTTAATATATATATAATGGAATACACCATTAATGGAGACAGTAGGTCGTACGTACGCATGAACGTTGTGTTCGTTTTCTTATCGTATTGAATGGAAGTAAGTGAATTTCACATATGTACATATATATATATATATCATTATATTAGAATTATTATGTCATGTATTTAATAATTATGAATAATATATGTTTTACAATCATTCTTGGATGGTGAAAGTGGAGAATGAATCTCATCACGTCATGGGGATGGTAGGTCGTATGTATGCACGAGCGACGATATCAATCATTTAATGATTAAATGGTATGGAATTGGATGAAATATGAATTTTAAAGAAGCAATATAATTTTATATTTATTATTTACATCCATTATATTAATTTTTCTACCCATTGAAATAAAGTTCACATGAAAAACAATTTACACCAAGGCTTGGAGACGGTAAGTTGTACGTACGCACACATGGTGGTATTGTTTTTCATAGGATGGGTAAAAAGAGGAATATGGTTGTACCATAATATTAACAAAATATCATCATATATTATATTCTGTAGTTATTATTTTATTATGGTAACAACTTAGTAAGAGGAAGTAGAAGAAGAAATGAACTTTGAATGAAGGGATAAAATGATTACCTCTTCTTCGGGTGTCCCCTTTTGATTTTCACAAAAGGACTCCTAAAGACGAATTTTTTCACAAAGGTTTGCCTATAAAATGAAGTTAGGGAAGTTGGGAGGAGATTTGGGTCGGTTTTGGCCGATTCAAAGGGCTTTGGCGGTGTAAATTAAAGAGAAAGGGATGTTCCCTTTTATAAGAGAGGTGAGGGACACTTTAGGAAAAGCTTGATCTATTAATTTATTATAAAATTATTTTCAAATTATAATAGATCCAAATTCATTTATTTATAGGATAAGATGATGATGGGTCTAAATCCTCTCAACCAATATGTTTTAGACATGTTTAGGTAATAAAATTAACCTTATCTTTTATATTTAAGACTTTGTAAAATAAGTTAACTCTTACCATGTCCTCTTGTATTTTTATACTACATGGTTAACATCATTACTATAAAATTCCAAGAGAACATAAAGTGGACCATTTATTGCATTTTTATCACTATTAAATTTTTTTATGAACTTTATATTTTTATTATTTTTATATCATTTAATAAAATAGTATTTGTTTTAAAAACTCATTTATGTCAATTTTGATACTATTTAGTAATTGATTTTCTTAGTCATAAAAAATTGATTACTTAGAAAAAAAGGAAATAACTCATCCCTAATAGGTAATTTTAATCCATAAAATTCTAGTATGACATTAAAATTTTAAAATTTCATTTATTTAAATATTTATAAATTCATTTATTTGAATCTTTCATTAATGAGGCAATCACTACAACATAATTGTGTCATAAATAAATTGATTTATATTATGTCTAAAAATTGTAAATAAAATATAATGATGTAGGAAATATTTTTATATTTATAATTAATATTTATAGTTGAAGATATCAATTATATAACCTCATATAAAAATTGTTTTAGTTAAAGATACATGTTTCTATTATATTTTTCTATACTTTAAATTAATTCTAATAAAATGTCATTTTCACACCCATGTGGCTCCATGGGGTCCCAAAATCGACCCAAGGAAGAAAATGGTCAAAATTATATCATCAAATAGGATTAGGACATGTTTTAGGGTAGTTTAATATTATTATAATATTATTTTTGTACCATTATTTACCAGATTTACCCTTTTAGCATTGTAAATAAAATAATTAATGAAGTTAATATTCATAATGTCAAAAAATAAAAGACACCTATTAAAACAATTTGGACCTTATGATTAAAAATATTGAATCCATTTTTAAAAATTTAAAACACATAGTTTGAAGAAATTAATTTAAAATTAATTTCTGTTGTCAAAACCAAAAAGCCAGTTTTTAAGAAGCAAAAACTATCAAAAGATTGATATGTTTTTATGTCTAATTTTAGTGTAAAAATACTTATAATGACCTAAATTATATTTAATGGTAAAAATATAATCTAATTATACTTTAAAACCACCTAGATATATAATTTTACAGTATAAATTATTTTGATTAAAAATGTTGTTTTCAATTAAAATTTAGTATTTTCACTATTCATAAAAATATAAAAGTTATCAGAAAAGTACCAAACATTTATCCAAACTAAATTTTTATGTCCCTATTATAAAGAAGAATTTAATTTCATTAAATTTAATATATAAAAGTTTTAAATATTGTATTTAAAAAGGGGTTTCCATTATAAGGCAGAAAATTGCCTTTTTTGAATTTTTTTTTATTTTATCTAAAAAATTAAATTTTCCCTTATATTATGTCTAAGAAAAAAAGAAGACGAATTTTAAAATTATATGTGATAAATGTAAAATTAAAATTTTGGTTAATACTATTCATAAATACTTTTTTAAATAGCTATTTTGATAGGTCATGGTGCGTCTGAACTCAGTGTTGCGTACATCATGCACTATTGAATTATTAAGAAGAAGCATGTCATGGAAGCTTGGGGTGTTACATTATACCCTATTTCAATAAATTTACTACTTTAAATTTAAACTCAAGATTAAAAACTAGGGTTTTGGCATTTCAAAATATCTTAGTTGAAATCCTACATCATAAAATGGATTAATGAGACCTCTATTTTAAAATAAAGAAAGGTACCTATGAAGGTTATCAGAAATAACACATACTCAGGCTACATATAGAAAAAAAGGATATGGAAGAGAAAACTAACCATGATGTTCTAAAGGAGAGTGATATAGAATATTATTAGGTGAAATTTAACAATAAGAAAGCTATAAATATGCGATGATCTAAGGGACAATTTGATTCATCGCAAAAGAAAGTTCTAGGAATTTTTTAGGTTTTATGATCATTTACAAAGTGTTATAGAATTAATTTAATTCATATACTAAGAAAACAAGTAAGCATACTTAATTTACATGTAGAGTTTCATTATTTAATTAATTATTACCACTAACTCATCTTTCTCTTCAAAAGATAAAACTCAAAAAAATTCTATTTATCTCAATCATATAAGGTTCAAAATATAAACATATACCATTTAAATGAAAAAAATATTTTATAATAATGAGGTAATTCCTATAGGCTAGTGGTAGAAGATAAATCCTTGTTGCACTTTGGTTGTGGGTTCAATTCCCATAGTTTTTCCTGGCACGATGGGTTATCGCTCGACCTGCAAGTTGTTTTTTTCAAAAACTATAGTATTACAATAGTTCGAAAATAATCTTAAATAATACTATACAATGTTCAACTTAATACATCCCAACCTTTAGTGTTATCCAAAATACTTCTTTCCAATCTTGGTCTAAAAGGTCTCTAAATTTCCAAAAATCAATTGTAACATCAGATTCCCCTAACAACACAGTGTTTCTCTTATTGTCACATAACGAATATATGATTACCTTCATCATATAAAAACCTTAATGAAAACAAAAAAGTACTACAGTACAATACTTATATATATATATATCACATTCTCCTTATAACCAGAATATAATTCTTGAATCCAATAATACAAATACATTAGTTATTCTACTTCGATTGTAGTAACAAAATAATCTTGACCTTGATCCATTTTATTTTTTTGAGATATATTTCCTTGATTATTTAGAAAATATTTTGCATAATGTCCCATATCTTTACAATTATAAAATTGCACGTCTTCTTTCTTTCCCTTACAATTATGAGTATGGTGAACTTTTTATCCACATTTGTAATAAACTTTTACTCCTTTTAGGAAAGTACCAGAGTGTTTCTTCCCACAATTATCACATAAGAGAAAAATACTTCTTTATCTTTTTCTCTTTATCTATCTCTTGCTCCACCGTTCTCTTATTATCTTGCATTACTTAAATATCATAAGACTTAGAGAATTCCTTTTCTATCTTGATAACACAAGATACTATATCTTTGTATGGTGAGAAATATTGTGAGACCAATTCCCATAGGAGGAATGGTTTTAACCCATCAAATAATTGATCAATCTTACTTCTTGGGTTTTTATGTAGTATGTAGCATATTGTTCTAACCTTGTGAAGTTAGCTTCATAAATTGAAACATTCTCATCCTCCTTTTTCCTCAGGCTCAGAAATTATCTTTCTATATTAGATCATTGATTATGAGGAAAGTATTTCTCTAGAAAAAGTTTTCTAAACTCCCTCCATTCCATATTTCCTACTTCTTCATCATCCTTTGTGTTTTGAATTAATTACCACTATTGATCCGTATCTCCTGAGAGATGAAAAACTTACGTGAAAACCTTTTCCCTTTCATTAATTCCCAAATAAAGAAATATTTTCTCTATGGAACTTATCCATTGCTCAGCTACAAAAGGATTTTCCCATTTAATTTTGGAGGATGTTTTCTCAAGAAGTGGTATAACATTGATCCTCTGTATTATGGATCAAGATACTCCATATGGGAAAGGTTATTATTCATAATCTGAGTCAGTTGTCCCAGTATGGTTATAAGTTGTTCTGTACCAGTTGTTTCACCAACTCCACTATCATTATCTTTAATAGGATATAAATCCATACATGGATTAAGTGTGTTTATAAGATTTTCATTTCTTCCACTAGGATCCAATTCTAAACAATGGATTACACAAGATTAGGTTATGAATCATAATTCACAATTGTAAACTAGTTAAATAATTAACATAAATTGATAAATTTATGCATATCTAATCCATAATCATTAATATGGTTCCTTTGAGCACATATTTACTCATAAATCCTTCATAATGGTTTTTAAAGAAAATATGAATTATCCTAATCATATCCCCCGAGAGTGTCAAACTAGGTCTGCAGCAAGGCCCGTTGTCGTCTACCACTTTTCCCCGAGTCAAGCAAGGAACACCTTGTAAAATTTTTAACCCCTAGGTACAACTTTAACAGAACTACTTCCACTTTTAGTATCTAGACAACAATTTATTTTTTATGAATACCCACATAATCTCTATTTTAAAATTATAGTATTCTATTCAATAATTATACTCAAATTCTATCATAGGATTATGATCCCTAATCTTAGTTTTATAAATCTATTTTCAAGGTTGTTGGTAAACTTCCTTTGATACCAACTATAATGCCCTGACCCCAGAAGTCGAGAGTCGGTGAATTATTTTAATACATTGGCATGATTACTAGGAATCAGGTCTCAAAGGACTGATCAATTTAGCAGTCTTGGAAAATAGATTACTTAAATGAACATTACATTTCACTTTCTAACATTAAAAACAATATAAATAATCATTTGAGGACACAATTATTCCCCTAACTTAACCCTTAATATCAACTATAATAAAATTCTTGGAATCCTGAAAAAACAAAACATAATAAAGGGGTGATCTTAGATGCCCAGTAAGGGTAAATAATTCTGTCGAAGCTATAAACTTTTAAGGAAAGATTTATAATAAAAACATCATCCATTTAAACAATAAACTTTAAAATAATATGTCCAAAAATAAATAAAACATTAGCATATAAACATGCACATGGAAATTCTACTAGTCAAATAATCTCATGTAATAACAAATCTCATAATGAGGGAATGCATAATGATGGATATAATAACTACTACATCAGGGCCTTATGCCAAGACCATTCACAAATATTTTATCAAGGCTATGTGCCAAGACAATAGTTTATCTCATGATACCTTAAGATGCATTGAGGGGCTATAGAGGGCCCCACCCATCACTTACTAAGTCCAATGCATTCCTCATTTAAAAATGGTGAAACATAACATAATCATTTGTATTAAAAATAGCATATGAAATATCAATACTTTAACCATAAACCATGAATGGTATAAAAATAGAACATCCATAGTCAAACATAACATAAATAATTCAACAAAATATGGAAAATTGTATTATAATAAATCAACATCAATCAAGAATGATATCTAGTAAAAGATTTTGACATAATTGAAAATGATCAGTAAAACTATTTGAGAGAAATATCCATTTTTCATGAAGTCATTTAAAAGTCACACAGTTTATAAAGGAAGTCATTTAAAAGATATTTTTTAATAAAAGTATTCCATACCACTTTAAATTTTTTTATTGTAATTAACATTTTAAAATAATCATGTCCATATAAATAAATCCTTAAAAACATTTTGAAAATATGGACATTAAATAAATATATTTAGAAAAATAAATCCTTAAAACATTTAAAATGATGAACTAGTTAAATATTTACTTCTATAAAACCATAAAAGATTACTTCTGAAAACATTTTTATGAAACAAGGAAATGGATAATAAATATATCCTAATAAATACCTACACAAAAACAATCTCAGATAATAATTAGATTGAGGAATTAACCCTTACCTTAAGTCTGATACTCTTCGTATGACTCTTAAACTTCTGTATAATGTTTTTAAACATATTATTAACTTAGATAAGAATCATAATAATTTTTATGATATCATATATGATTCTCTTATGACTGTGTATTACCCATTTATTAACAATTCCATGTTAATTCCACATTTTTTGTAATATCTCTTTGTTTATAGTACATGTTTTGACTTTTTATTCCTGATCATATTACTTAGATCATGATTTACTTACTTCCAGAATGTATAATATGATTTATATATCATATATATTCATAATATAAATATATTTAATATATATATATATATATATATATATATATATATATAATGGAATACACCTTTCATGGATATGGTAGGTCGTATGTATGCATGAACATTGTTTTCATTTTCTTATCATATTGAATGGAAGTAAGTGAATGTCATATATGCACACACACACACACAGATATATATATATATATATATATATATATATATATCATTAAAATAGTTTTATTATTTAATGTATTTCATAATTATGAATAATATATTTTTTTATAATCATTCTTTGATGATTAAAGTGGATAATGAATCTCATTGCATCGTGGAGACAGTAGGCCGTACGTACGCACGAGCGTCGATATTGTTACTTTAATGATTAAATGGTATGGAATTGGATGAAATATAAATTTTAAATAATAAATATCATGTTATATTTATTATTTAAATCCAATATATTAATCTTTATACCCATATAAATAAAGTTCACATGAAAAACAATTTACAACACGATGTGGAGACGGTAAACCGTATATACGCACGCATGACGGTATTGTTTTTTATAGGATGGGTAAAAAGAGGAATATGGTTGTACCATAATATTAAAAAAATATCATCATATATTATATGATGTAGTTACTATTTTATTATGGTAACAAATTAGTAATAGGAAGTAGAAGTAGAAATGAACTTTGAAAGAAGGGATAAAACGATTTCCTCTTCTTCATGTGTCCCATTTGATTTGCACAAAAGGACTCCTTCAGATGGATTTATGCCCAAATTGTTTTATCTAAGATGAAGTGAGTAAAGTTGGGAGGATATTTGGTCAGGTTTTGGCTGAGTCAAAGGGATTTGGAGGTGTGAATTAAATCAAAATGAAGGTGCCCTTTTATAAGAGAGGTGACAATCACTTTAGGAAAAGATTGAAATATTAATTTATTATAAAATTATTTTCAGATTCTAATAGCTCCAAATTAAATTATTTCTAGTATAATATGAGGCTAGGTGTAAATCCTCTCAGACAATAGGTTTTAGACAGGCTTATGTCATAAAATTAACCTTATCTTTTAGATTTAATCCTTTGTAAAATAAGTTAACTCTTACCATGTCCTCTTATATTTTTATACTATAAGGTTAATATCATTACTAAAAAATTACAAGAGAACCTAAATTGGATCATTTGTGACATTTTTATCACCATATAAGTTGTTTGTCTAAAATATAGATTTTTAAAATTTTTATATCATTTAATAAATTATTATTTGTTTTAAAAACTCATTTATGTCAATTTTGACACTATTTAGTAATTGATTTTTGTTAAAGTCATAAAAAATTGATTAATTCGATAGAAAACAACTAACCCATAAATAATATGTCATTTTAATCCATAAAATTAGTGTATGGAATTAAAATATTCAAATTATATTTATTTTAATATTTATAAATTAATTTATTTTAATTTTTTATTAATGAGGTAATCACTATATCATAATTATGTCATAAATAAATTTACTTATATTATGTCTAAAAATTATAAATAAAATATAATGATGTAGGAAATATATTTATCTTTATAATGACTATTTATAGTCGAATATATCAATTATATGACCACATATAAAAATTGTTTTAGTGAAAGATACACGTTTATGTTATATTTTCCTATACTTTAAATTAATGCTTATAAAATGTCATTTTCACACCCAAGCGGCTCCATGGGGTCCCAAAATTGATCCAAGTAAGACCATGGTCAAAAATATATTATAAAATAGGATTAGGAAACGTGTTAGAGTAGTTTATATTATTATAATATTATTTTTGTACCCTTATTTACCAGATTTACCCTTTAACCATGGTAAATAAAATAATTACTGAAGTTACTATTCATAATGTCAAAAAATAAAAGGTACCTATTTAAAAAATTTGTACCTCATGATTCCAAATATTGAATCCATTTTTTTAAATTCAAATACCAGAGTTGGAAGAAATCAATTTAAAATCAATTCCCTTTGTCAAAACCAAAAGGTGAGTTTTTAAGAAGTAAAAAATATCAAAGATTGATATGTGTTTATATACAATTTAAGTGTAAAAATACTTATAATGACCTAAATTATATTAAATTATAAAAATATAATTTAATTATACTAGCTAAGATATATAATTTAACACTATAAATTATTTTTATTAAGAAAGTTATGTTCAATTAAAATTTAGTATTTTTCACTATTCATCAAAAATAAGAAATTTATCAAAAAAGTAACAAAAATTTATCCAAACTAAGTTTTTATGTCCTAATTATAAATAATAATTTAATTTAATAAAATTTAATATATAAAAGTGTCAAAAATTTGATTTAAAAAGGGTTCACCATTAAAAGGTAGAAAAACTGCATTTTTTGAAAAATACTTCTTTTATTTGAAAAATTAAATTTGTCCTTATATTATGTCTAAGAAACACAAAATATTAATATTAAAATCATATGGGATATATATAAAATTAAAAATACAGTTAATACTATTCATAACCTTTTTTTAAATGGCTAGTTTGATAGGTCGTGGTGCGCTTGAACTCTGTGTTGTGTACATCGCATGCTATTGAATTATTAAGAAGAAGCGTACTGTGGAAGCTTGGGGTGTCACAATTGGAACCATTGTAATTTTTCCCTCTACAAACTCCATCTACCTTTGGATTGGAAAAATCCTTCTAGTCTAGCTGCATATAAAATATCGGTGGCCCCTACTACTGATATTACGTTGAAGGAAACTACCCATGTTGATAAAAAGGGGCATGGACAAGCATATGATACTAACATCATAGAGATATTATACACTTAGACTGGTGGTGTCCATGATCCTTTCTGAAATAACTTGTGAATGGAAATCCCTTAGTAGATGCTTGGGAGCTACTGGCACCAAAATAGTGTGAGAAGGTCAGCCAAGGTTGGTTCCCCACTGGTTGGAATATTGATGGTAAAAAATTATATGATCCACTAATTGAATCCATATTCCTAAATATTCCCTAATTTACACTATCTCGAGGTACACCCCATAGATAAATCATCAACAAAATAACCTCTCCTTATTCTGCACTTCTAGATATTTAGAAATCCTAAAAGGGTTGACTATATACATGATCAATGGGTGCAGCTCATCCACCAGATGTTACTCTCTAGAATCCTCATCTAGAAAGACATGAGGGGAAAATATAGGAGGTCCTTAAATTTTATTCTAAGATCTCACACACACATGATCCTTGGTTGAAGGGAGATCATCTCCTACCTCTTTTCCACATTCAATGTCGTTGACAATAATTGCAGATGAAATTATTTCTAGAACTCAATCCATGAAACATTTTCCTCCTTTTAATCACCAAGATATTGCATCCACCTATAATGTGTATCTCTTTTTATATGACTAACTTCTAGAAGAAACCAGAACCTATCCTGAGGTCAAATCAGATTGAAATCGATCTCAAGATCCTTTAACTAGCCCTTTGTATTTATATTATACATAATCCTCTCATACTTACCTCAGATATATCACTAACATGCATTCAAGGACCTATTCCATGACTTGTCCCTTTCTATCGTGTCAATTCTATAGTGATCAAATGGCTACTGAAACTCTACTTCTTGAGATACACACTATTAATGACCAGGATCCATTCTTGAAAATCAATGAGAGCCCTAATCCCAGTAGCACACAATTTTATCAAGGTTTATTTATTAAATTTAGTTAATTCCCAAAATTCAACCTGTTTTTGTGATGAATAGAAAAAACTCAGAAGCATATACATTCCCTTGGTCTCTGATCTATAAATAGGACCAATTCACTTGGTTTTTTTAGACTCGAGGTTCTTATGTCAAATCATTATGGGACCTAACATATTTTTATCTAGCCAGTCTCCCTGACCAATGTCACACACCATAATTAACTATCACTAATTCCTTACCAACCCATGAAATCCTCATAATGATTAACTCTAAACTCCACTCTTTCTCTCAACTAAATTCATCAGATACCAATCTTTTATGAACAAATACCTATAAAGGTAACCCTCTTGGGACAAAAATTAAGGAAGAGAGATAATGTACCTTGATTCCTTACCCTAGAAGTCCCTAGGTTAGCTACTAGAACTAAGGGTAAAAAACTGTCACATATAGAATGAATTTCCATCAATAATAATAAAGATAAGAAGATATGATAATTAAACCATAAATCAACTCAATAAAATATTTTAAAAATAAAAAAATGAAACCCCATAATGAATGAATAATGTCAATACACATAGAAAATATTCTCTAAGTAAATACCAAAAGACATGTCCTATGGTAGAGACTCAATGGAATCTCTAATACCCAATCTATCAATGTCTATATTGGTGTCCAAAATCCCCTTGGAAACCAAAAAAGCAGTTTATACACATAAACAGGTCAACTGACCAAGCCCAACCTCACCAATGAATGCTCAACAAATAACACATCCAATATTGTAACATAGTATGAAAAGAATATAAAATTAAGGTTACCCACATATGCTTCGCCACTGATTTTTCACACTCACACCCTGACATCAACCATCATTTTCTCCCATTCCTTCCATTCACATATCATTGCATGTCTATCCATATCTGATATGGGATGGGACACATCCCTGCCTCTCAAAACCTTCTACAGTGTCTATCACATTGTGTTATAATCAATCATCATCACATCACAATTTCACATCTCATATCCATGGTAGTAGGTAATCATGAATGAAAAGTAAATCAACATCATTCCATACTCATACCACACATGACACACACCAGATATCACATCATTTTCAACACCAACCCATTATCACTGGGTGATCTCCAATGCCAAACCATCATCATTGTGTGATCTCCAACATGAACCCATAACATCACCCAATGATATCCAAAACCAACACATAGAATCATTTGGTGGTCTTCAACACAAACCCATATCATCATCAATACTATTGAAGAAATAAAAGGGAATAGGAGTTATCCATCCATTTGATCCATCACTAATCTGAATGTTAGGGAAATCATCTGAAACTTGAAACATTTGGGCATTGGAAAGGTTATCCAATTTGGGTGGTGTGCATATAGAAATAACATAAAATACATAGTAGTTATATAACACAAAATTCCTAACCTATGGGTTAACATCAACTTCCCTAGGGAACTCCATAACACCACCACTACACCTCATGAAATCATTCAGAACTACTCCACTACAATATGTTTTACAGCACACATAGCCATACAATTTTCACTTTAAATTATAGGTTACACTATTTTCTAAAATTAATGAGTTTACAATAACTCCTATTTACTAATAAATTTCATTCTCATTGACACAACCCATTCATTTTTTATTTAAAACATCTAATCCAACCACTACACATCAATTTCATCCTGTTATTTCTCATTTAAAAACACATTTCATTTATATTCTAGAATTTTAATTTATTCCATGAATAACCAAGAAACCAACATAGTAACACCACATAAGAATTCTCTCATATCACATTTCTACCACCACAACATAATTTATTCCAATAAATACTACCAAAATGACCACATATCATAACCACCACACATATACCCATATCACATCTCCTACCAACCAACCATCGCTTCGGTCCTCAACAAATTCTAAACCCAATCCAGTCACCACCATCACCACACAATCCCAAAAAATATTCACAAACATCCCAGAAGTAAATTCAAAAAACACATCAACACAAAATAGTACAAACTGGATTCCATAATTTAGTACAATTCAAATTCAGCAAAATATTTAATTATTTAAAATTATTACTTAACATGGATATTCTAACAAAAATTCCACATTTCCATGGGAAACCAATTAATTATCCATATATAATTTCTTAATAAATTATTCAAGGTGATATCAAGAAAACAATACAATAGTGGTTTAATGATTATATCAACTATACCACAAACAATCCTCCCAACAACCGTGAATTTCAGTAGTGGAAACATGCATGTATAATTCCATTAGCAATATCATAAAAATATTTAGAAACATAATATTTATCCCCCATTCCTATTTAATTCCATGTTAATCCAATTAATTATATTCTAATATATCCCATACCATCTACCCAAATTAAGAAAAATGAAAGAAATCCCCACAAATTCACATAAAAAGGAAGAGAAGAAGGATCCTCTACCTCAAAAAGATTTACAAATAGTTGTGAAATGATGGAATGATGAGAGGATTACCTCATGGATAAGTTCAAACCATGGATATATTATAAACTAAGAACACAACACCCTCTATCAATCTCCCTCCATAACATTACCTAAACTATCCATCTCCCCAAGCACAACCTCCCCTAGAATGAAGTACAAGGTAAAATGAGAAGGGATAGGGGAGAATCACATTAGAATGTCCAATGATCAACATACAGATTCCAATAATCAAAGACCACAAGGAGAGGGTGAAATTCCTCCTAAAATAATAAAATAGTCACCGAAGAGTCTAGTAAAAGTGATGGAGGAAGATAATGTTCGAAGGGGGTTTGAAAATTTATAAGAAAACTAGAAAATATAAAACCATGAAACAATACCCTACACCATGGTGCATAGGTGCTGACAAAGGAAAAAATGATGATATAAGGAAAGAGACCATGTTTTAGTGGGGCTGGTCAAAACTATATTTAACAAACAAAATGAGGCTTGTACTGTAGATCTTATAATCCAGGAGAAAGACCACATCACATGAGAACTTCCACACTAACACACTCAAACATCATAAAAAGTGATATGTCACAACCCATATCTTTGGCATGGATACACTGAAAAATGAAAAAACATAAAAATTATTCCTCAAGGATTACACATAAAATATTATTATTCAGGTTGTATCTATTATAAAATTGGAAGAACCATAAAAACTCTAACTCCAAGGCTCTACGTTGCAGTTGATCTCTCTCTGCTGGAGAAACAACCTTTATAGAGAACCATAAGACTACATTCCACAAAACCCCCTACTATAATTTCCATTAGTACTCTACAATATACTACTCAACTCTCTTGGGTATTCCCCTAGAAAACTTAATCACCTAAATTACCACAATCTAATGACTTTGAAATCCTAAACCCTTATAAAATACATATCTCCCAGATAAGTTAACCTATAAACTTGGCCAATTATACCTATCCCATTTATTGTACCTAATAGATAAATTTTTAACATTTCCACATGTAATATCACCAAACATGTTATATTAATCAACACTATCAATGTGTTAAAGTAGTATCCATGATCAATTAGTATTTCAATCATAAAAACCATCACGTTCAATGATACAAATGATTCATATGTAATGACATGTAACATTACATATGATATATAAATAGCATAATTAATGTTTACACATAATCATGACATATAACATGAGTAATAATTGAATAATACATTATAGAGTCCAAAAAATTATAAAAGAAACAAGATAAAATGAATCTAGATATGGAATAGTGTTTCCCTCATGGTTTTCTAGTAACAATCCGGGCTAGGAATAATCTAGGGTGTGGGTACACCCCATGTAGCACTAATTTCTATGAAAGAAGTCACTATACTTGGTAAAGATACTAATGAGTGTGTACTAAAGGAAACTGAGGTAGGTTATAAAGTATATCATTGGAATAAATATAAAACCCAAAAAATTATAAAATATAACTTAAATTTTTATTTTAATGTAACAATTAAATATTGAAGTTATTTAAATAATTAGGTTTCATTTATTTAAACACACTATTAGGGAAATTTATAAATTTAAAGAAGTGGATTTAAATGAATGAAAGAGAATTATTTAAGGATATTTAATATTTAATTGGTATATTCAATTATATATTTAATTCATATTTTATACTTTTTATAGTTTCACTCCATACTATAAAAATTAAATAGACCATACTTGTAGTGGCCTAGGTTTTTTCAAGGTTTTAGACTTAACTTGTTTTCTAGTTTTATATTCTGGGACCACAGTTGGGGTAAAATGGTAAATTTACACAACCTTTGAAATATTATATTATGATTAAATTAATTCTTAAGTGTGGTGTTTACCCCTGGGCTAAGAAACCATGTAATTAATGGCACAAAGGAGCCTTGGTTTAAATATATATTAAATATAAAAATATTATTTAACTTAGAATGCATATATTTGTGATAAGTTTCTTATCCAACCTAAATAGAGAATCATATGTGAAAATCAATGCAATATCTAATTCCAAAAAAGGAGTTCTACCATAGTGTTGGTATAACATTGGTTCTCATCAAAATTACTAGGGTTTTATAATCATTTATAGATTGATTGATAAAAATTTATGTTTTTAATTAAATAATTAAATAATTAATTTTGTAATCAATTACATAACTTATATGCTAATAATATATAATGATATTTCTCTCAAAAAACTAGGGTTAATTGTATGAACCCTAGGTTTTCTGTGAACAAAAATGATTGATAGAATTTAATGAAAACACAAAATTCCTTTTAGGATCACCAAATACAAAAATGATGGTGTAATCATTATCCATGATAAAACCTATCTAGATATGGGGATTTATTATTTTCTTCACTTAATTATTCATGAATTCTATTATTTAATATGATTTTAATGACCTTAGGTTTTTTGTTTTTCATGGGATAAATTATTTATTCTTCCTAAATCCCATTGTGATTATTAGATTCCATTTGTTGAATCTCATAAAATTATGCCACATATTTAATTTTTAGGGTATATAGATTAAATATTTAATGTTTTTCTTTGGTATTACGTGAATTTAGTATCTAATCAATGAAGAATAAAGGATAAAGATTATACCCTCTCTCTTTTACCCTCTTCTATCCATTTTCTATCTAATTCCTATAATTTATTCCCATTATCCTCTATTCCTCTCCCTCTATCTCTCATGTTTAGATGATATACCACTGACCTTAGGGGTGGGAGAAAAGAGTGGGGGACACCATAAGGTGGTGTTGTGGTTTAGAGATATGGAACATTGGAGGGGGTCCAGTGCAAGCTATGATGGTTGGTGAGAGTAAAAGTGATCTCACAGAGTAGTGAGAGTAGGTTGTAGCAGAGGTGATCATCATGAGCAAGGATGGATGTTATAAGGTGGTCAATAAATGATATGGATCAAGGATATTATCTATGGAATAACACATTATTAGGGGAATTTGTGTGTGTGAGGGGGGGGGGGTAATAGTGAAGTTCAAGGGATAGAGGAGACTCCTATGGTCAAAAATGGTCATTGGTTGAAGTCGCGCAATGTGGTGATATGGGATAAAGGACCAAAAAAAAAATTAAAGTGTAGGTGGTGAGTCATAATTTTATATGGGGGATGAGTATATTATATGAAATGAATCCACAATGTAAGAAGGGGGTGGTGATTGATTGGTCTTTCTAGTCAGGGCTAGTGGGATCACCTCATTTGTCCATAGTAGGATAAGTATGGCCATTGGGTAAGGTTATTCTTAGGCCCGAACCCCCATCCCACTAAGAAATCGAGGTCTATAATGTAGGCATGTTCCATTACATATAGCCTAGTGTGTCCTTGACCGAGGAAACTGATGAACTTACCTAACCCCCAAACGTGCGGGTCTATCAGTTTAGGTCAGATAGTACTCATCCTTACTGGGTGATGCACCATGGCACACATGGGTGATAAGATCCCAAAATTTTCTCAGCACATAGGGTATACATACACTTTATCACTGTAATAAAACACAAATAATTCACCCTATGTCCCATACAGAGGCCTCCACATGTCCCAGTTTCTCTCCATAGTTTCCTCTTCATGACTCACTCACTTAGTGTTAGTTTTGGATAAATAATTAGGTTTTATAGAGTACTATTGCATATAGATCAAAGTGGTGAAATCCATTCAGTCGTTCTATGATATTTTTGAGGCATGATAGGAAAACATTGGTATTGTCTCTATAGGATTGATGATGGATTTCGAGTATGATGTTTAGAGTGCTCAGGGGTTCAGTATCTATCTCTCTAATCTTCTATGTTATCTCAATAGTTTGGTGCTTTAGACTATTTTTCTATGACATACTTTTTAGTTATGTTCCATTTGATGAGGTGTAGGTTCTCTATGAATCCAGTAAGGTAATGATATTTCTACTTTTCTAGTTCATATTCTCATGGATGTGTATTGATTCTTATAAGGTTAGGAATATCTTATATTAAAGTATTCCTAAGTGGCTATGTTGGTGGGAGTCAGTACACCTTGATCAAGATATATTCATGGAAGAGGCACATATTCCCCAGTGTATTTTTTTCAGCACAAAAGATAGGTTGATCTAATTGGATTCATAAAAAATAATATCATTTTAGGTCCCCTTTACAAACTTTGAGGTGAGACATATTACTATGATATCTACTTAAGACCATATTTTATTTTCTATACTCTAATCATTCCATGTATCTTGTGAGTTATAAAATTTTTGGATTTGAGATGAGAAGAATAGTAACTTCTCTATATACCTAAAAATATAGTTTTATCAAATATATGGATTTTATTTACTTATATTACTTATAGTTACATTTTTATAATGATTTTATGAAGAAAATTGTTGAATTTCTTTCCCACTTTCATTTTAGGGTTTTCGACAAGGTATTTTTATACTCAAACCTACAAAGGATTTATGTCCATATAAGTTTTGACTATAAAGACAACACATGGTTCATAAGTAGTCTGGGTGGATGTGGATCTGGTGTTGTAAAACCCCAATATTTTATGATATATTTTTCTTTAAATAAATTAAAATTTTCGATAGCTTTCAATACACGTAAAGAAAAGTATAAATGAATTGTAATATAGTTTACCATTATAGCCTAGCCATTAAATTTCTTATATGAATAGTAATAACTACATTTTTAAAATTATGCATACTAGTTTTCTATAAATTGAATATATTGATAAATAAGTAGTCAATTTTTAGTAAAGTATTGATATGCTTCGAAAATACATTCTTCTTCAAAAATGGTTTTTATTTACTTTTGTGAGAAAATAATAAAATTATTTTTTTCCAATTTTATAAAATTTATTTGAAAAAATGAACTTCATTATTAAAATAATATCTTAAAAAATATATTAGAGTGAAACTTTGAGAATTTTATTAAATGATTTATTTTTTAATAAATAATGTAAAATACTAATTTTTATTGAAAAATGTATTTTAATTTCAAGTATTTACAAGGTTTAATTTTTTTTCAAATTATTTAAATGTAAAATTATTTCATTTATATTATTTATAATTCACTCAATTTCATAATAATAAATTTTATAATTTATTTTGGTAAAAAAATTATACTTAAGAAAACATTTTTTCTAGAAAATTTCATTTCGTTGACTTTTATGAGTTTAATTTTTAATTAAATTGCATCAATTTTGTGAATTGAATTTGATAAAAGAGATTCCATATTTTGAATCAAAATAATTAATAATATTTAATAATTTAAACTTAATTTTTTATCATATTTAACACTAAAAATAATCGAAATTTATTACCATGGTTAAGGTTAAAACATGTTTTTTAAGGGGGTTAAACCAAGTGATAACAGAATGTTTTTCAATTAAACATGCCTAAACCTTATTTTCTGGAAATATTTATACCTAATAATATCCAAAATTTTAATATCTATCTATTTGGAATCATATTTCATGAGTATTATTATATTATATTTTAATCTTTTAAAAAATTCCAAGTATGTCCTCTCCCTTACTTATAAAATGACACCCCTCCTTTTTCTTCTTTACACTACTTTGAGATATATCTCTCTACAAAACCCTACCAAATTCTATTATAAAATTCCCTTACCATGAGTTAAATGTGTCTAATTATAAAAATACAATTCCAATGATCCTTAAGAAGGGATCTAAAGGAGGCCAATCGAAGAAAAGGTAATCATCTTACTCGACCTATTTCAATTTATTTATTATTTTACATAATATAAATCTATGTTGATTATAATAAGATAATAAATTAATTATAATAAATATAATTAATTTTTTTATGATTACATAACCACTAATATCCACCCTCTATTCCATCAAATGAGCAGTAAAAATACTGCTCTTAGGTACGTGTGAAATACTGCCTCCACATAGCAATGCGATTCATTTTCCATCACTGTATTTCATGGACGGATTAAGTTTATATATGATATTTATGACATACTTATTATTCTATAATTATAATATCATATCAACCTTATTACTTTTCCATTATTTAAAAAATGATAATGTCGCTCGTTTATACATGTGGACTACCACTTCAATGAAGCGATGTGATTTGTTTTTCATTTTTCTATTACATGGATAGTGACAATGATAGATTTAATTTATATGTATGTAATTAATTATAAAATTATGGTTATATAATGATAAAATAATATATTTCTTTCTTTCAATATTATATTCAGAAAATGAAAACATAGCTAAAGCATACGTATGACTTACCTTTTCCATTAACAATGTCGATTATTTTTCTATCTCTACCTTTCATAAATGACTACATATATATATAAATAATTAATATATATATATATATAATATACACTGATTTAAATTATTGATATTATTGAACCATGATCAAATTAAAAGGGCTAGAACTATCAAATTGGAATTCTCAAGATCAACGAAACAACCGACACCCAAAAATGATGATTTTAATAAGAAATTATTAACAAATGGGTGTTGAAATTTTATAAGTTGATCATATATGATATTATAAGTAATAATTTTTTTTAAATAATTATGATAAATTTAAATCAATTATATTGGAGTTTAGAGTAATTTTTAAGCAAGTTGAACTTGAGGTAAGAGATTTTCATCTCACTATTATTTCTTTGAGACACATGAAATATTCCCTACTTATTAATTTTATGTGGCCTATATAATTCCCATGAATATATTTTATGATGATAATAATTAAAATTATTTATATGTACGTAACCATATATTTTTCTCTTTTTCGCAATATTTTGATTCAGATATTACTAAAGTTGTAAGGGTTTACCGGTTAAACTTTTATTCATTGAGAGATATGTAAGGAAATGAATATATCTTCTTTTTTAGGTATAAGTAATAAAATTTGACATGTTATATCATAAATCTCCTTAATTTGATGATATTAAAGGTTTTATTAGAATTTATCCTTTCTTGAGTTTTTTATTCGAATGTTACCAATATAGTAATGGTTGTATGTAACAATCTCATTGTTTATGGGGGTTTTTTATGATTAAGTTTATGAGGATGAAATTACATGATCTACCTCATAAAAATACAATTAATTTTATTCTAATATTTTTATTAATTAAATCGTCAGGAAATATAACCATTTTACTCTCATTTTTACTTAATTTTATTGAGAAAATATTATTAAGTATAACATACATTATTTCCTCTTTGGTAGGGAATATTTTTCTTCTATTCCATTATTTTCATTTAAATATTTTCAATATTGTGTATAATATTATCCTACATTTTTTAGTGTAATTTTACCCATGTTTTAATTTTTAATAAATGTTTGAAAATGTTTTTTTTTATTTTTTTCAATTGAGGTGCTTTTGAATTTTTACCAAAAATGTGAAAGGAATATTTGTTTTAATGTACACGTTATGGACATAATTATTTACATCATGATCGATAAATTATTTTAAACTTACTTAATAAGTTTCCACAGTTACTTTCAATTAATTTTTTTCAATAATATTTTGGAAGTTTTTAGATTTTAATGAATTGACTCAAAAATAAAAATGATATTTTATTAAAAAATATTCCAAGTGATGTTTTAAAGTAATTTCCATTTATAATAACATATTTTGATTTTACTTATGATTTAGTGGGGATATGATCTAAGAATACCATCATAATTCCTTCTCTGGATGGTTTATGATTATAATGATGAAGTGTTTATAAAACTTGTTTATTTTCCATGGGTTATGAAATAATGAATTGTTGAAATGTTTTTGAAACCTATTTATTTTATAAATTTTTTGATATTTGATAAATGTTTTATGATCTTTTGGAACACATATTAATGTATTATAATTATGCGATGGGTGGGACTAGAATTATATAGCCTTATAATGCATTGGGTAAAGATGGACATCACATGAGATAATAAGTGGTGGAATAGGGAGTCAACCCAGTTTAGTAAAGGACGTTATCCATTATGATAGTCTTGTGAGTTAACCTTGATTAAGTATACAATATAATGGGGAGTGAAACAAATCCACTATGATAGTCTTGTTAGAGAACCTTGAATAAATAATGATTCTTATGCTTGTTTTTATGCCACAAACTTATGTTATATGAAAATATTATGCTCTCATAAATTATGTTCATTGATTCCATTATGATCCATGTTTTATGAGTTACTAATATTTTTTCCATGATTCAAGATTATGATATATGATAAGATGGGTGTGGATTATCAAATTTTAAACTCATGTTATCAGAACCTTATGAACATTTTAAATTTAATTGATCATTGGTATCTCGCTTGTTTACCCTTACTAAGCATCTGAGCTCACCCTTTTTTATTATTCCATTCCCCAGGTTATTAATAAAGGTTTTATGTAGAGAATGTCTATGAAGAGTATGTGGGAATATATTTATGATAGATGTTGAAGATATTTCATGAAATAAGAAGATTGTGTATCTAGAATCTAAATACACTAAACAATTATGGTCATTAGTAGTGTATTTATAAGATATATTGAATAATTTTTAGGATTTAATATCTATATATGAGAATTATGGATTACTGTATTTGGTATCAGAGGAAGGTTTAATCAATATTTAGATATTATTAGATAAATGTGTTAGAAACTTTGGGGATAATTCTATGTATAGGATAACATCCTAATGTTTTGGTACAATATATTTTATGTTGTTTTCATTGAAAAAATCCATGTATGGATACTATAAGTGGAAGTGGTTTTGGAATAGATGCATCTTGTGATAGTAACACTAAAATATTTAGTCAAGTATATATTAGCCATCATTCTGGTGCATGGTGATTATTCCCTACTGTGCACCTAGTATGAAACCCCTAGGGGATATGGATGGGTTAATTCAAATTTTCTTTATAAACCATTATAAAGGATTTGAATATATGATGACCATTAATGACCTAGGTTAAACCTAATTTTTTATAGATTTAAAATAAGGTTTCATGATTTAGATATCCTATTAATTATTTTTCATGATTGATCAGTCTTGTCAATGTTACTTAATGTTCATTCTATGAATTTTGGTTTTACTAAGGGATTGAAGATTAAATGATAAAGTTGATTTGGTTATAAGTATGATAAAATATTGAAGTAATATATTTTTGATTATCTATATGAAATCATATATACCATGTAGTGTCTCAAGGAATGTTAATTCATATCCTCATTGATTAGATGATGAATTAGCAGTGAAAACTGTTAATGGTAGGATGATCACATCTCAAGTCTATGATTCATCTAAAATTGAAGATTATGGAAAAGTGGTTCTTTAAAATATTTTTATTCTCACTCCATTGGGATTTTATGTCATTTTGGTCATGTAATGGATTTATTTATATAAATAAAATATCAATTTCCAAGGAAGGGAAGTCGCATTTGATAATTCAAAACAACCTGTAATTTTTTATTGTTGCTCCAATAAATATTAACATAAAGTGTTAATTATATCCATTATATGGGTCTTGATTTATATTCAAAAGGTATGTTTATCACATATGGTTGGGTATGAACTCAACATCAAAGATATGAATATTTTGATGGGATATTTTCATATCTTTCTAGAAGATCTCACTGGTCATCATTTGAATTGTAAAGTTGAGTTTTTAATAGAATCCATACCTGGTGATACACTTATTTATAAAAATATTTATAGAATGAAATTGATTTATTTTAAATAATTTAATAATAAACTATAGTAGAATACTAATAATGGGTTAATTCAGTGAAGTTCACCACCATTGGATGCACCTGTTATTTTTTGTAAAAAAAATATTGATAAATGAGACGATGGACATATTATTAGATAGTTAAAATGATAAAAATAAATAATAAGTATTATCTACCCCGTATTGAGGATTTATTTTATCAATTATGCATAGATATATATTTTTCCGTGATTTATTTTTGATATGGATTCTATCAATTGAGTGTTAAAAGTGAAGATAATCCCAAGATAACCTTTCACTCAAGGTATATACAGTGAATTTATAGTGAAGAAATTCAGTCTTACTGATGCCTATACCATATTCATGAATTTAATTAATAGAGTATCCATAGATTACCAAGATCAGTATGTGGTAGTCTTTATTTATGATATTATTATATATTCCAAGAAAAAAATAATGGAATGAATATCACATGAGGATTCTTTTAAAGACCTTTAGGAATGAAAAGTTGAACAAAAAATTTACCAAATATGAATTTTAGCTAGATAATGTTTCATTTTTGGGTTATATATTCTAAGTGAAGGGTATATTGGTGGATCCATAATAGAAAAAAGTTATTAAATATCGGAATAGACCAACCACTATTAATGAGATACATAGTTTTCTTGGGTTTTCTATATATTATCTATTCTTTGTAGAGAATTTCTCATGACTATATAATCCACTCACTATGTTAACTTAGAAGAGATATACGTTTCTTTGAAATGATGAATGTAAATAATATTTCAAGGAACTAAAGAGAAGGTTATTCAGCACACCCTTTCTTAAACTGTCCTACAATTGAGAAGGTTTTGTGATCATTAGTGATGTATCAAATAAGGTAATCTGATACATCCTCATATTGAATGATATGGTGATTTCTTATGCCTCACTATAAATGAATGTTTAGGGAAAACATTACCAAAATCTTAATTTAGAGTTAGTTATGTTATTTTTTTCATTCAATATATGAAGGCATTATATTTATGAGGAAAATTGTGACATATATACCAATAATAAAATTTTTAGGTGTATATCAACTCATAAATATTTGAAGATGTTTCAGATAATATGGTTGGAGTTGATTAAAGATCATAACTTCCCAATAAACCACCACCCTAGGAAAGAGAATGATGTGGAAGATGATTTGATTTAAAAGGATCACTCTAGAAAATCTATGATGAGGATCATAAAAGATCCAATTTTTTTGGATTTTAAAAGTAAGGATCTAGAAGTATTGAATGAAGGAGAGAAATACAATCTTTCTCAGATGAGTGTTCAACAATTTATCCAAGTAAATTTAGAAAGGATCAAAAGGAATATGTCATGTTGAAAAGGAAGTTAATAAATGGTCACATGTTCACCTTTGGTTCTGATATAATGATAAGTTTTAGGAAAAAAGTATGTGTCTCATTAATACTATATATGAAGGAGTTATTGGATGCAACTCATAGTTTATATTTCTCTATTCATCATAGAAGTATGAAGATTTATTGAGATCTGAAAGAATAATCAACTAAGACAACAGAAAAAAAGATATTTCAGAGTATGTATATCGATGCTTGGTATGTTAGTAAGTTATGGATAAATGACAAAATTATAAGGGGATGTTATAACCATTACCCATACTAGAATAGAAATAATAAACCATCACTATGTGTATTGTCATTAGATTCCCCAAAACATCTAAAGGTCATAATTCTATTTGGGTTGTAAATTATCGACTTAAAACATCATCACAATTTTTTTTATCAATGAAAATTTCTATCTTGATCATCTTCCCATAATTTATATTAATGAATTTTGTGGGATGCATAGAATACTCTATTCTATTTTATCTTATTGTGATCTAAGGTTTACCTCAATGTTCTCAAAATGTTTTCAACAAGATATGGATTTAAAGTTTTGTTTCATTATTTCTTATCATCCATAGACATATGGTCAATTTGATATAACTATGAAAACCTTGGAGGACATGATGATATATTGTTATATGGATTTAAAAGGTGGCTTTCATCAAGATATTTATGTAGAAAATTTTCTTGTAATAATATCTTTCTCTTGAGAATTAAGATGGATCCTTATAAAGTTCTCTAAGGAATGAATTATAGATCTCAAACATGTTGGGATGAGGTTATAGAAAGGAAGATATTGGTACCTAATTTATATGGGTAAATATAAAATAAATTCATATCCATTCAGTAGAACATTATGTTATTTTGGAGTCAACAAAAAAGTTATGCTGAAAACCATTAATGAAATATGAGACTCAGAGTTAGAGAGAAGGTATTCCTATGAATGTATCCATGGAAAAGGATATGATGTTCATATATAAGTTATAACTAATCCCTAGGTATATTATCCCCCTTGAGTTTATTGATCAAGTAGAGATGGTAGATTATCACTTGGTGCTTTTTCCAAACCTCTCTCATGTTCATAATATGTTCTATGTATCTCTCTTGAGGAAGTACATACCTGATCCCTCACATGTAATGAAATATTAGGTTATAATACTAGAACATGATCCTTCCTATTAAGAACAACCCATATAAATCTTGGATCATAGAGATAATGTTCTACAAAACATGACTGCTCACCTAGTTAAAAGTTTTCTAGATGAGACCTAAATTTGAAGAAACTACATCGGAACCGTAGGATGTGATGAAATAGAGATATACCAATTTCTTTATATTAAACTAGTGGATTTTCAAGGGAGAAATTCATGGGGGGGGGTATAATGTAACACCTAGATATTTTAGGATATATTTATCTTGAAATAAATTAAATTTCTTTGATAGCTTATGATATATTCAAACCTATGTCAAAATGAACTATAATATAGTATACCATTATAACTGAGATTTTAAATTGGTGATATTAATATAAATAACCACATTTTAAAATATAATATATAATTTATTTAAATAATGAAAATATAATAATAAATAATTACTCAAATTTTATTAAACTCTTTATATCCTTCAAAATTACATTTTTTTCATCAAAATGATATTTTATTTCTTTTAGTGAGAACATATTATAATTAATTTTTTCTAGTTATAGAAAATTTATTTGAAAAAATACACTTAATTTTTGAAATCACCACATCAAAATTATCTTAGATTGAAATTTTTATAATTTTCTAAAAATATTGATTATTCAATGAATAGTGAAAACACTATGTGTTATTGAAAATGTATTTTCATTTCAATAATTTATAGTGTTTATTTATTTTAAATTATATAATAGTAAAATTAGTTCATTTAAATTATAAAAAATTCAATTAATATCATTGTAATTTATTTTATGTTTAATTTTGGCAGAAAAACATTTTATACTTAAGAAAACATTTTTTTAGAAAATGTTTTTTCATAATGTTCTACAAGTTTAATTTTAAATAAAATTATAAACATTTTGTAAATGGAATTTGATAAAATGGATTAAATATTTAGAATAATGATAATTAATATTATTTAATAATTTTAAATAAACATTTTATCATAATAATTTGTATGAACTGTAAAAGTTTGTTACCACGGTTAAGGTCAAAATGGGTTTATTGGGGGTTAAACAAATAGATAATGGTAAGTTTTACAATTAAACTAGTCTAAATTCTATTTAATATCGATATTTTAGAACACATAATATCCCACCTTTTAATATCTATCCATTTGGAATCTTTCTTATTGAGTGTGACATTATTATATTTTAATCTTTTAAGAAATTCCAACTGTGTCTTCTCCCCCTTATAAAAAGAAAATCATAATTTCTATTCTCCACACCACATTGAGATATCTAGCTAGATAAAAACCTAAAAAATTATCTTTTAAAATTATTAATAAATTATTTAGATGTTTTTGATTTCTTAAAATACCATTTCAACTATCCTTAATAAGGGATCTAAAGGCGGCCAATAGAAAAGTGGTAATCATCTTACCTGACCTCTTTCGATTTATTTCTTATTATACCTCTTATAAATATATAGTTTTCATAATAAGATAAAAAAATAATTATCCTAAATATACTAAAATTTTATTATGATTATTGGAACACTCATATGAACCCTCTATTCCATCAAATGGGAAGTGAAAATGCAGCTTGTGTGTATGTGTGAAATACTGACTCCATGTAGTAATAGAATTAATTTTCAGTCATCATCATTCATGGATGGTAATTAAGATGGTTTTAAAGTTTATATATGATATTTAGGAAATAATTATTCTTCTATAATTATAATATCACATCTACCTTCTTACATTTTAATCAGTTATAAAATGTTAATGTCACTTGTGTGCATGTGTGGACTACCACCCTCACAAAGCAATGTGATTCATTTTTAATTTCCTCATTAAATGGATGGTAATGAGGATAAATTTAATGTATATATATTTTATTCAAAATATAATTATGGTTTTTATTGATAAAATAATATATAAATTTCTTTCTTTCTTTCTTTTTATAAAATGAAAACAACTTTCATGTGTATATATGACCTACCATCCTTATAAACAGTGTAAATCATTTTTCTATATATAAATTTTATGGATAACTCTCTATATATATATAATATGTTATTTTTATATGATTATTTAAATTATTATGGTTATGTAACCAAGATCAAAGTACAAGGACTAGAACTACTGAACATAAATTCTCATGAAAAACAAAACATTTGACACCCCGAAACGATAGTTTTAATATAGAATTATTAATAATTTTTTGTTGAAATGTTAAAAGTGGGTCATATATGATATTATAACTTTGTAAATTATTCTATTATATAATTATAATAAATTTAAATTAATTATATTGGAGGTTATAGTTTTTTTAAATCAATACGAACTTGAGGTAATAGATTTCTCTCTCACTTTTATTTTTGTGAGACACAAGTCATATTCACCACTTGTTTCTTTTATGTGGTGTATATAATTCCCATGAATAAATTTTATTATTATTACCATGAAAATTATGTGGATATAAATACCTATATATATGTTTCTCTCATTCACAAGGTTTTTATTTGGATATTACCAAAGTTGTAAGGGTTTATCATCTTAAATTGTCTTCTTTGGGATAAATGTTTTATTATAAACCTATATTATTTTATGATATGTAAATAATATCATTTGAAATTTTATATAATGATTTTTATTATGTTAATTATATTAAATGTTTCATTTAAATTTATTCTTTCATGTTTCTTTGATTCAAAAGTTACCCATGTGGAAAGGGTTTTATGATACAATCTAATTATTTATCTGGATTGTTTATGATTAAGAACCTGATGATAAAATCTGATGATATACCTCTCAATAATCTCATGATTTTTTTATACTCTATATATTAATGTAATTTTTATCTAATAAAACTATTTCTCTCTCTAATCTACTTAAATTGATTGATAAAATGTTTTTTAAGATAAAATAACATTATTTCATCTTTGGTCTGGAATATTTTTCCTCTATTTATCTATTTTATTTGAAATATTTTCAAGAATTTTTTTCATGTTATCCTATAATTTTTTAGCCATGTTTTTATTTTAAAATAATTGTTTAAAGGGAATATTATTTTCATTTTGTAAACATGATAATTTTAATTTTTATTAAAAAATTTAAATGAATATTTTTTAACATGAAAAACATGAATGAAATATCTCACCTTCATGATTGATCAATGATTTAAAACTTCATTTAAATGTTATCTTGGTTATTGAAAATAAAATATTTTCCATAAAATTTTGAAAATTTTAAATTTTAAATAAGTGAAACCAAAATTAAAAGGGTGTTTTCCTTAAGAAATATTCCTAGTGATCCTTTAATGGTATTTTTATTTATGATAATATCCTTTGATGTTAATTATATTTTACCAAGGATATGATATAATGATATAATGATACAATACTTATGTTATTTATATATAAGATTTATTATTTGAGAATGATTTTGTGTGAAACCCGTTTATTTTCCATAGGATATGGTATGATGAATTGTTGAGATGTTTATGAAAATCTGTTCTTTTCCTTAGATTATGATATATAATGAGAGTTTTATGATCTTATGGAACACATGTGAATAGATTATTAGTGTTACATGAATTATATATCCATCCAATTCATTGGTTACATATATATAATGAGATAATAAGAATTAGAATGGGGCTTAAAACCAGATCAATAAGGGACTCTGTCCATTATGATAGTATTGGGAGTGAACCTTGATCAAGGATATAATGGAATGGAGAGTTAACCAGATCCATAATGATATTCTTATAAGTGACCCATGAATAAGTAAATTATTTTATATTATTATGTTTATTATGGAAACTTATATCTTATGCCAATATTATGCTCTCACAGATCATATTCTTTAATTATTTTATGATTCATATATTATTAACTACCAATATTTTTCCATGATTCTCTATTATGATATATGATATACTGGATATGTATTTTCAAATGTTAAACTCATATTATTATATAATTAATCTCATGTTATGTTTAAGTGACAATTGATAACTCCCCCAATTACCCTTACAGAGCATTTGAGTTAACCATTTCTTATGTTTCCTTTATCTAGGTTATGAATAAAGTTTTTAAGTAGGGTATATCTATGAAGAGTACTATATGGGAAAATAATTGTGAGTTATTTTTAATATATTTCATGAAACAAAAATATTATGTATTAATTTTCCAAAGACACTAAACCTTTATGGTCCACGGATGTGTATCTATAATTTTTTTTTAATATTCATCTATTAAGATGTAATATCTATGTATGAAAAGTATGAGTCGCTATAGGTGGGGATTTTTAAGAGATGATTACCTATTATAACATTTTTTAACACACTATTAGAATATAATAGAGGTATGAGGAGGTTATAATAGTAAGTGACATTCAATCATAGAGTCAGGTTCCTATGAGGACCTCATCTTATTAGCTACTTGTATTAGTTTTTAACTTTTTTAATTATTGCGTGTGTATTATTCCATTTTGGACTTATGAGTTAATTAGTAGTTAATTTTTTTTGATCTTATAATTTCTTGCATGAATTATATATATTTAAGTCTATTTCATTTAAATTTGTATTATTATTATACATTTTGTAATCTTTTTCATTGTGTATAGGTGAATTAGGATAAAGTATCACATTATGTGTGATATTCATACTCAGTGCAAGTCACCAGAAACCTTGCATATTAGTGGAAATCAAGGGGTGTAACTCTCATCTTAACACAACCTTAGAGAGTTCCTAGTGGTTCAGGTAAGGTGAGAGTCATATTAGAGTGGGGTTTTCTGATGGATGGATGTTGGAGTTAGAATTCATGACTGTAATGGATTGAAAATTTTGAGAAATGATGTTAAAGGGTTCTTGAGTTGGGTTATAAAATGAAGTAGATTAACACTGTTTAATAAGTCAATATATCATTTATCTAGGACTCTAATAACCTATTAGTTAGCTCAGATCTCTAAGACATCATTTCAGAGTAAAACAAAGTTAGTAAATTCATTATATAATAGTCAGTTATGATTTTCAATGTTATTACTAGGTTAAATCATCCTGATATGTTATAGTCCTTATATGAACATCCTATAAAATAAATGTAATTACCTACTAATAACTAGCTAGTAAGCATAGAACAGGTTGTGATGATCCCATAGTAGGGCCGCTCTCCATCAGTTTGTGAGAGATAAGACATTTTTTTAGACATTTAGTTGAGAGATATAAATTATTTATGATTTAAGGTAGTTTATCTCACCTTTGTTCTTAGTGCATGTGTTTCTTATGGAGTTGATGGTAGACCCTACAATATTGGATGATACTTCACATATATTTAGTATACTATGTACGATTTGATGAGAAAAGCCTCATTTATTTTTGTGGTGTGCATGGTCCTTGAGTGATAGTTGAAGTGATAGATTTTGGGTCACATATTATTTTTTCTAGTTTAGGATATCATCGATGATATGATGATTATTATGTTTTATTCCCCTTATAGTATGATAAGTCTCTAGTGAGATCCATTTTCTCAAACTTGTGATGAGATTGAATTATCGAAGTTTGAGTTTGATCCATTATCTCACATAGAGTTTTATCCAGAAAATTTGGGCCCTCTATATGGTAGTGTGACTGTATCAATGTTTTGGTTAAGGTGAAAAAATATCACACTATATTCCCTGGACATATATTGTGATGGAATTGTTTAGTATCAATGGTTTATGATGAGAATCTGGAGAAATAGTTAGAGATCTATGGTTATGTTTTCTTATAACACCACCAATATAGGATCACCTAGGTGAGGATCACAATTGGGTAAAGTGGTTTATCAAGAATTTGTGAAATGTACCCCTTATTGTGACATCCTATACCCAGATGACACTCTATAGTGCCCCAAGCTCAGTTCACCACTTGGACTCAACCACATCTCCCCAAACTCCAAATTTTTTCAACTAATAATGAGGTCCAAGGGTGTGTCTACTAGGAGAATATGCCTTCATTACTAAAGTTTAACACAAAAAGATTTAAATAGCATTCAATAACTGAATCATATATAATAATCAAACATGAGATGAACAACTGAGACATGAATATATATAAAAATGTTCAAAAGGAAACTCATATACAAAAGATTATAAGGCATGTCATGTTTCTAAAAAATATCCAAAATAGGTATACTGTAATACAATAATATACATGTTTCAAAATAAAAAAAAGAACAAAAAGAAAAATCTCCTGATAGAATCATGTGCCTTGGCTCGGTCACATACCCACCTGCTTCTAATCATGGCAGAAAGTCAAGCATCGAACTATGGATGCTTTCCCCGGTCCCTACCTACATCCATATAGTCTTTCTGGGTACATAATGGCAACCCAAAAAGGGTGTGAGATGCAATCCTAATAGGTAACTACTAAAAGGTCTATAGCAATCTAGGCAGTGCAATATAAGCTAATAAGTGTTCAAGTAAATTAAGTCATCGGCATGGAAGTAAAGTGACCATGGAACATATATTGAAGAAAGTGATATTGTGTAACTATACAAGGCTCCCTATAAAAAAGTGTCGGGATACTATCACAATGTAGTAGTAAAAAAAGTAACTACCATGACCTCATTGTACATCTAGACATAACATGTCAACAACATCTTTTCCATTTAACCAAAAGTATCACAAAATCCATGAAATAGTTGTATAACCAATCATATCACATTTACAATGGTCATGTCGTATAATCAAAAGAGTCTGAACATGAAGAGATGGATCCATGGTTTATAAGACCAAGGAATCCTCATCGATTCCTAGGATAATCTTAATGGACAATTGGTTAGGCTTAAGATGGGGTCCAAGGAGAAATTCTACCAACCATGTCCATTGCGAGCCCACCAAAAACTAGATACAAGGTGTATAATGGTCCATGAAATCCCACTAAATCAAGACCCAAGGAGGAATCTCTATCCAATTCATCCACTACCATGTTCAAGGCCCATAAGAAAAATGTCTATAGAGTCTAACATAACCATTCTTCATTAGTTCCATTTATCAATTCAAAAGCATCAAATTACAACCCATGAGTATACACACTCATTATCCACAATTCACATTCAATTACAATTAATGAGTTTACCCACTCACACACAATACCAACCAATCAATCAAATAATTCAACATCATGATTAATAAGGCAAGGAGGAAAAACATCTCCTACATAAGCAATTCAACTCAATTCTTTTATAATTGGGAATTATAAAAAACAAGATTATATATACACCCCTTGGGTGGTTCAATAAAGGGAAATATCAAGGAAAGTACATGGAACACCCCATGGGTGACCTTGGTTTGGGAAAAACCCACCAATGTGTTTCAAAGGAACTAAAGGGAATCCCTAACAATTTTTGTTTCATTTAATTCAATTAATCAATTAAATTTTGGGAAATCTCCATATGGTCTAGTGGGAAGATAAATATGAACTATCCTAATAAAGAACCAAAATAAAGTATAAAATTATATAAAAACTATCATAGGTCAGTACTAGAGTGCTTGTCTAGTATTAGATCCTAATTTGACTCAGATTAGAAGAAAATTGAAGAATGTGTGAAGAACCTGAAATTAGGGCATATTATCTTTCACCTAAATAGTGAAATAGATAAGAATAAGAATGAATAATGGATAAAAAAATCAATTCCTCTCCGGTGCAGATCTAATGAGAGGATGGGTGCTCGAATCCAACTTTGGATGGAAGGAGAGGATCAAAAGCTACATTTTTTTTCAAATGAGGGATCTTAACTTCCCCTGGATACTAAAAAAGGAATAAAATAGAATTAGGATTAATTTTTAAACATTTTATGGGAATTTTCATGATTTCATCTAAATTACTAGGCCACATGGTTGGCCAAATCACATACCAACTATTCATATATTATTATAGAAAGGGGCACCCCACATGATTAGTGTGCATGTTTTGACTAACCATGTGAAAACCATGAAAATAGACTCTATCAAAAACTATGATATTTTTGGATAGTCATGAACCCCAAATCAAAAATTTCACCAGACCATGAGGTATCCTCTTACTCTTTACCAAGGTCTCACATGGTTACTAGTAACCATGCAGCTTACCTCACATGGATTCTAATTATTGTGTGGCCTATCCTTTTCTTCTAAAAAGATAGGATTAGGGCTCCAAACAATCCCCTTACACCTTTAATACCCCCATAGCCTTAATAATTATTTAAATTAGTCTTAAATTAAGCATTTAAACTGGAAAAGATTGGATTTTACCTCATACAAAGACCTGAGATCATACAATCTTTCTCCCTTAAAAAATTCATCCCCAAATTACCCTCTCAAGGGTGGTTAACATTAATCTAAGAATAAATCCATCTAATGAGAATGTAATTCAGCCTCCCACTCACAAGTCTCATCCTATAAATGGTCTTACTACCATAGAACATGTACTAGAGGGACTGATTAAACTTATAGAACCTTCATGTTCTTGTCAATGATACATATTAAATACTCCTCAAGGGATGCATCTACATAAAACCTAACCTCCTCAAGTTGAAAATAATGATATGGGTTTAAATTATAATGGAATATTAGAGATACATGGAAGGAATCATGCATGGACTAGTACCTCTGATGCAACTGCAACCAATAGGATACCGTCTTAACTCACTCTTGAATCTCTAATGGTATAACATATCATAGTGAATGATTACCTTTTCTCATGATTCGTATATCTCCTAGACTTAGTGAAACACATAAAAAGACCTAATCCACAACCTCCAACTCGAGAGGTAATCTCCATCGAACAACGTAAGATTTCTATCAAGAATGTGCAGTAGACATCCACTTCCTAATCAATCATACCTACTTAGAAGTCTCCTGTATGATACATGGTTTTAGTAAAGATACCTCACCTACCTATATTTAGAATAGGGGTGATCATCATGTCCTACTATACAAAGTCTCATTAGGTGACATCTGTATAGTCTCCTGGTAACTATTATTATAGGTGAACTCAAATAGGGGTATATGATTATCCTAATAGCCCCTAAATTCTTGGATTCATGTTTACAGAATTTTCCCAAGCACATGTATCATACACTCTAACTGAATATCAGTCTAATGGTGGTATGTTGTGCTCAGAGGCATCTGTGTACCCAGTTCCCTATGAAGACTCTGCAAGAAAAGTGATGTAAACTGGGTGTCCCATTTTGAAACAATAGTGTTTGGTACCCCATGATGTTTTACTATCTCATGAATATACATCCTACCAAGATCATATATGCTAAAGGTCTCCTTGATTGACAGGAAATGAGAAAATTTCACGAGCCTATAGAAAAAAATCCAAACAACATCAATACCTCAAGAAGATATCGGTAAACATACCATAAAATCTATCATGATTTTATCCCATTTCCACTCAGGAATAGACAACTATTGTAAATGTTTGGATGGTCCTTGATGTTCCACCTCCACATGATGACAAGTGTAACATCTCATAATAAAACCAACTACAACTCTTTTCATACCTAGACACTAGTACTGATGGCTTAAGTCAAAGTACATCTTGGTGAAGATGGGATGAACTTCACAAACCGAGGCATGAAACTCCCACATTAGATCCTTGTGTATGTCCACCAGAACCCAAACATGATTATGGATACACATGATCTCATCCTCACCTACCGTCCAACCTAGAGGTGAGTCCTCACCTGCCACACTTTTCTATAGTACTAGGCCCTATGAATTAGATAACTTCCTCATCCTAACTTTGTCAAGTATGGTAGAGGTCATAGATAAGAATGATAGAAAACTATGCCCCTGACTATATTTCAGCTAAAAATTCATCTTATAGAACAAATCCATGAGTTACCACTCACTACTAGCTAGTTGATTTTCTTATATCTGAGTCCTCCTACTATGTGAATTAGCCACTACATTTCCCTTTATAGGCATGTAGGCATGATCGAATTGAAAATACTATAGGTACTCCAACATCCTTCACTGCCTTAAATTCTTATCACACATTGTAAATATCTACTTTTGGATTTTCTAGTATATGTACACTAAAAAAGACTATCCCAATAAATTGTTCCCCCAACAACATAAGGAATTAACAAATGAAGATAACTCTAGATCTTACTTTTAGTAGGTCATCTCATGTGGTGTCAACTAACAAGACCCATATTCCATGACTCTATCCCCATGCCTTAGAAACACTCTAAGTAAGAAACTTGATGCATCAAAATACATAGTTTAGCTTCTGACTTACTCTAGTAGTATCAAGACCGATACCAAAGTTAATCTCTCGTTCAGCTCCTGAAATGCTATCTCACATGTATCTGTCCATAAAAACATCACACCCTTATTATTCAAGCCCACGAGTGGCATTATTAGTCATGAGAAATTAAGTATTAAATTCCTTTAGTATCCAAATAGTCCCATGAAAATCCATATGTAAATTTCATTATTGGAATGTTCCTAGGAAACTATAGCTCTCACCTTCTCTAGGTCAACTGATACTTCTGTCTCTGAGATAATATGACCCAAGAAGTGAATCTTATCCATCTAGAAGTGGTACATTTTGATCTTAACATATAATTCATACTCTCTTAGTATATCCAAAATTATCTCAAGGTGTTTTGCATGATCATGTCGATTTTGAGAATACACGAAGATATCATCCTAAAAAACCACCACAAACGAATCTAGATAAAGATGAAAAAATCAGTTCATCCATGCCATGAAAAATAATTCTACATTCAAGGGACCAAACAACATGAAAAAATACTCATATATACCATAACTATTATGAATGGTTGTGAGAGGTATTTCCAATTGTATAACATACACCCAATGATAACCTGATCTCAAATAAATCTTCAAGAAAACCCGAGCTCCTTAGATATGGTCGAATAGATCAACTATATGTGGCATAGGATACCCATTTTTAACCATCATCTTGTTCTGATTTTAGTAATCCATACATATCATAAGGGTAGCATCCTTATTTTTCACAAAAGGACCAGAGAACCCCATAGAGAAGTATTGGGTTGAAAAAACCCTTTTCCTCCAAATTCTATAGTAGCCTCTTGAGCTCCCAGAACTCTATCATAGAAATACTAGGATTAATGGATATCGGTGAAACAACTATAACTAGAATGGTGGAGAACTCTACCTATCTCTTAGGAGGTAAACCATAAAATTCATCTGGGAAAATGTCCCTAAAATGATCAACCACTAGATAAAATATTTCCAGGCATGCTTCCTGATCATCTAGATATAAACTAGAAATCTAGGCGGTCATTCTACCTATCCCATGATTTTGTGGTCCATCTAGGCTCGACTGGACATTTCATTCACCTTTATGAGTATAAATTTCACCCATAATGATGTAAAAGTCATGCTATGGTGATATCAATGCATTTAGGATCGATAATCCACTAGTTAGTACATCCAAAGTATGATTTCAAACTTGGAAATCATGAGAAAAAGAAGATTCCAGATGTAGTGACACCCACCAAACTCATCCGAGAACTCCTTTCCCTAATGTAAACCCTCCATTATGATCCCCAATAGAGTGTCTATCATCATAATGCACTTAAAAAAAAAACCTTGAGCCCAAGGATCTCCAAAATTTGTACAAATATAAAACTATGAAATTAACCCACGTCAAAAAATGATGATACAAGAGTTTAGAATACTAAGATCATACCTCTAAATGGGGATGTTCTAGATACCTACTCATCAAAGGTAGGCTGTAAAAAATTGATCTGGCTTGAACCACGTCCATATGACACTATCTCACTACCCAATATAGGCATGATCTATTGTCTCAGTACAACTAGTGTCTGGATGTCTCGACCAAGAGGACTGCCACCTCATCTAGATGGAAAAATACTACTCCAACTCTCTACTTGATGCTGATATGAGAAACCTATTCTTGAAACTGGTGTTAGAGATGACCTCCTACCACATTCTGCTGGATGGAAGGTCCTGTAGAAACACTGCACGTGGCCCATTCTACCTCAAGCTTGACACTCGACTGGGTCACAATCGCAATGATTCTTCATGTGTCCCCATATTCCACACTAATGATCGAAAAAAAACCTTCAACACTTACATTCTGGTTGGTGGTCATCTCACAAGAAGCCTCAAAACGTCACTTCCAACATGATTACTATGAACCACTAGGTCAAGAGACTGTAGTGCTTTTCTCGGTTCCCCCATCTTCCCTCAGGTTTTATTCTATAATTATCACCTTATTTACTATCACAGTAATCATTATCAACCTGAACATGTTGACCTGAGATCAAACAGCAAGTCAGATACATTCACAGAAAAGTCTCACCCTCGATAACTCATCAATAAGGTATGTCAACACAAAACACCAAAACTCTATTAATTGTTCCGAGTACTCCATAATCATCATAGTTCCCTAATTCAGATGCATGATCACACTATCCCACTACACCCTCATAGTATCGGGGTAAAACTAGTTGTAGAATAGATTTTGGAAATCAACCCAAACCATATCTCATAGTATGTTATCTTGGTTCAAAACATATCACCAGCACTTTTCTACTCCTCAAATCATGTAATTCGTGATCTTCACTCTCCTCTTGGAAGGTTTATCTAAATTTTTGAAGATCGATAGAATAGTCTCATGAAACAACATAATTGACTATGGACCTCCATCCCCTGAAAAAGTGGGAGAATTATGCTTTTGGAACACACACATCAGCTCAACCATAGATAAGGAAGTCTGTGGTGCTCTCTAAAAATTCTACATGAAGTGATAAACTCCTAAACGAAAAATGCCTTAGCACTTGTGTTTCGAAAAATAGGTGGCGTCATATCTAAAACTATAGGAGGATCCATCTGTATCCCATGGCCCACCACCTCTAGAATGTTGTCTCCACCACCATCCTAACATGTTACTGGAAGTCATTGTGGTGGCATGCCTCTAAAATTCCAAAAACACAGCTCAGAAATATATGATATCAATATTCATAGATCAAAAGAATAGGATATATCAAAACATTCCCATAATCAGGTCATACCACACAACTTACTCTAAAATCCAAGATAATATAAAAAGAAACAATCAGAAAATCCACTATAAAAACTTCCTCTTTCCCACTCTAAAATAAGTCTAGGTCGAGTTCTCTATTTATCATTTCATTTTTTCATTCATTACCATATTCATTTCATTATATCATAATTCATTTTAAATGGTTGAACCAAATGGTTCACCAAATTCCTATCCATAAGGGCTCATACTCCTCATGAACGAAAATATGGCATCCAACTAATTCAAACAATAACATGTTCCAGTCCATGTAAATCATTGTCTATGACTCAATGCACCCCAATTTTATGCTTCGGGTGTCTGTTGTAGCCTAATCAAGAAAACACTGTTTAGGTTATGACCAGAACTCTAAGTACCAACCATGTTTCTCAATTCTATGCATTGAAGTGTATCACAACAGAAAGTATATCTTTCACAACACCTATTAGAACATCATGATAATAAGAAATTCATCCTACATGGAATGGTGTAATGCATGGAATGTGATTTCTAACAAGTTCCTATAATGATGAATGAGATGGAATACCATTATCTCATCTGGTTGTAATGAAATTGAACCCCAATCATATTAATAATAAAATCGCAATTTAAGTGCATCACCTAATAGTGGGATCAAATCAATTTAAATATCCAACTTCTAGAAAACAACAATTCAATTCAAGGAAATTTAGATTTTTCTTAAATTTGGGTTAGCTTTTCCCAAACACAACTCATTACCAATTTCTTATTCCTTTCTATCCTTATCTATTATTTCCAAATAACATACTTGAAAAATAATCTCTAATACCACTTTGTAACATCCCTGACCAGGATGTCACTCTATATTTCCATGAGCCCAGTTGTCCACATGGCCTGAAGCACATTTTTCCAAAATAAAAAGGCTATCGACTAATAATAAGTTCCTAGGGTATGTCTTTGGGAAGACTATTCCCTCATTACCAAAGTGTAACACAACGGAATATCAATTACAGTCAATAACAAAATCATACACAACAATCAAAAAATAGACGAATAACCAAGACATGAATATATATAGAAATGCTCAAAAAGAGTGTCATATAAAAAATATGATGAGACATGTAATGTTTCTACAAAATAAATAGAAAAAATAGTTATATAGTAGTAAAATAAAATACATGTATCAAAATAAAAAATACCAAAAATCAGTATCTCTTGACAGCATCATGAGTCTTAGCTCGGTCCCTTCTCTTATGTTCCTAAGCATGGTACAAGTTCAATCATCGAACTATGAGTGATTTCCCTGATCTGTTCCTACATGCATATAGTAAGTCTGGGTACCAAATGGTGGCCCAAGTAGAGTGTGAGATAAAATCATAATCAGTTACCACCCAACAATCTATAATAATATAGGATGTATAGTATAATCTAATTAGTGTGCAAGTAATGAAGGTAAGCAGTATGAAAGTAAAGTTCCCATGGAATATTAATATAAAAGAATGTGATATTGTGTATCCATAAAAGGATCCCTTAAAAAAATGTTAGGATCCTATCACAAGGTAGTAGTAAAGCAAAATTAACTACCAGACATAAAATGTCAACCATGGATTTCTGGTATAACTTGAAGTTTCAAAACATCCATGACTGATCCGTATAACAAATAATGTCTCATTTACCACATTCATGCCATATAATCATAATTTTCTAGCCACGAAGGGGTGGATACAATGTGTAGAAGACAAATTCATCCTCAGAATGTCCTAGGTGTGTCTTGATGGAAACTTGGTTAGGCTTGAGATGGAGTCCAAGGAGCATGTCTACCAACCATTTCCATTGTGAACCCATAACAAATTGGGTCTAAGGGGTAATAAGGCCCATAGAATCCCATAGAAATAAGACCCAAGGAGAATCTCTATCCAAGGCATCCACTATTGCATTCAAGACACATAAGAGAAACATATATGAAATATAATAGAATCATTCAACATTCATTCCATTTATCAATTCAAAAGAATCCAATTACACCCCAAGAGTATACCCACTCATTATCCACAATTCACATTTGATTACATTTAATTATTTTACCCACTCACACCCAATACCAACCAATTAATCAAATAATTCAACATCATGCTTAAAAATTAAAGGAGGAAAACATATCCAATGAAAACAATTCAATTCAATTCATTTATAATTGGTACTTCTCTAATAAGAAAATCTCATACACACACCCCTCGGGTGGTTCAATAAAGGGAAATCCCAAGAAAAGTAAATTTCACACCCCATGGGGGCCTTGATTAGGGAAAAAACCACCAATTAATTTCAAAGGAAATAAAGGGAATCCTTAACAAGTTCTATTTCATTTAATTCAATAAATCAATTCAATTTTAGGGACACATTGGATAATCTGGCGTGCATCACAATGAAAACTATACTAATAAAGTACCAAACCAAACATGAAAAGTATTGACCACCTACAGTAAGTCGGTAGTAGAGTTATCATCCAGTATCAAACCCCGATTTGAATTAGATTAGAATAAAAATTAAGAATAGATGAGGAACATAAAAATGAGGAATATTATATTGAGCCTAAATAACACAACCAGTACTAACAAGAATGAAGAATAACTAAAATGGAATTGATTACTCACCAATGCGATCCAATAAGATGATTGGTGCTTGAATTCGAGTCTAGATGGAAGAACAAGATCCAGAGATACCTTTTTTCATAAATGCAACCTCTCAACTTCCCACAACTACCAATAATGGAAGAAAATAGGATTAGGTTTAAGTTATAATTATTTTACAGGTTTTTTCATAATTTTACACAAATTACTAGACCACATGGTTTATCCACATGGCTGGAAAAACCGTGCGCCCATTGCTATAGGTAGGGGAACTATACACGGTAAGTGCGCACTATTTGACTATCCGTGTGCAAACTGTGAAAATGGGATATGTCAAAAGCTTTACAATTTTTTTTATTTTCATGAATCTCAAATCACATTGTTTACCAAATAATTCAGAGTCCTCCTACTATCTTTCTAGGTCTTGCACGATTAGTAGTAACCGCGCAACCCACCCACACGGTTTCTACTAATCGTGCAACCTATACATTTCTTTCAAAGAGCTAGGAACCAAGATCCAAACAAGCCCCAAACACCTATAATTCCCCCATAACCTCAAAGGGTATTTACATTAGGCCAAAAATAATAATTTAAACTGAAAAAAGAATTTTTACCTCATATGAAAACCTAGGATCCTACACTTATCTTTCCCTGAGAGTAACAGTTATGAAGTAGACTATCATAGTATCAAATTAGGATTCTAGTGGTACCATTTGTCTTTGTAATGTTAATGTCATAAAAGATTATGGAAAATTAGTGGTAAAGTTATGGCATGGCTGTTGGAAATTCTAGAATAGGACTCTGAGTTTGAATGATGGAGGAGGTGCTTGAGCAGATAGATTTATATAAGAGACTCTTTAATGAATATAGGGTGACATATCTCAACTTTGACCAACCATAGTGGGCTTGAATTATTGTTTTTTAGAATAGGATCTCATAATGGTGATGTTGTCTTAGTAGAACTATGTGATTTTACATTATCATGTGAAATATATAAAGGGTTTTCCCCGAATGGGGTGAGTATGATTCCCACTTTCATTAGGGGGTACTATTATTCTCTTGGAGTTTGTATTAAATATTATAATGGAACCTCATAGTAGAGACCGACCTTGTATAATTATATCCTCAATGTGGTATGATCAATTATCCATATTTAGAAACTCCAATCATATAGAATCTTTTTCTATTCATTTTATGAGGAGGTTTCTTCGTAGGGTTTTGGGTTTTAGTCACTCAAAAAGGTTTTATCTTTGGGTTTGAGGAAAAAAATAGGGTCATATGAACAGTTAGAACAGTCTTCTTAAGATTTTTTTTGGAAATGATACTAATATGAAGTTGTGATGGTGACCAGTTTGATGAGTGTGATGTTTTTTATAGATGTTCTCATAGGTTGATTTCACAAGAGATTAAATAAAATTCATCCAAGCTATATTCATCAATAATTGAGAAACTAGTTAGAGATAAGGGTGTGAATGGAGGATTCCCATAGCTAGTTATGAGTAGATTGGGAATGTAGTATTATTTTTCTTCTATTCTACAAGCTAGAAACATTGGTGTTTTTGCCTTGATAGAGGGAGTTGGTAGTGAAGATGACATATGTCTAAATGAGTATTCCACCTTACTACTTTTCAAGTGTTGTTGTGAAATAATTTTGACGGAGAATTGTTGGAGTGTAGTGTGGATGATATGTTATCATATAAAAACCATTTATAATTCTCTATAAAAGGTCGGTACTAGAGAGATATAACTATAAGTAACATCAGTGGTGAATCATTTTTTAATAGATATTAGTGATTCATGAGTTCTCTTTATCTCATATGGCAGAAAAAATGTTGTTAAGGGAAATAGTTCTGGGTGATGATGCTCAACCGGAATCATATGAATAAGATGTGTGCATACATTTAAGTCATTTTTCATTATGAGATAGAGCCAACATTTGTTTTGATTGTAGTGGATATATACTTCATTGGTGGTTTAGTTTCAAGTTTTCTTAGCACATAGACCTATATAGGCGATGTAGGTGTGTGTGATAGTGGTGTTTTTCTACATGAGATTATCTTATAGGATACCTTATTGAGAATCCCATATTTATTCTTTTTGGGGAAAAATTGACTTAATGTAGGAAGGATGTAGTAACCTAGATATTTTTGGTTCAATATATGACTTTATTTCAAGTTTCAAACTCCCAAGACCACCCTAAGTGTAAAATGGTAAATTTACCCAAGCCAATGAGTATCAAAAAATTATCTAATGGTTTAAATGATTCCAGGGTGTGGTGTTTACCACCTAGTTAATATGGTATAAAATTATGGTTATAGATAAGTATTTCAAAAAAATACATATTAAGTATAAAAAAATATTTTTAGTCTGCACATGTGTATTGAAGATAAAAAACTTATATCTCATAAATGGATAATCTAATGGAAAAAATTACACTTCAAATGAATATGGGAATTATTAATTAATTAATTAAACAATTATCTGGGTAATAAATTCCTTTACCAATAATAAAATCCTATGTAATCATATTTATCTCTAAAAACTATGGTTTTCTATATAAACCCTAGGTTTTGAGAGAATGTGAATGATTGAGAGAATTTATAGAAAATGAGGAACTCTATCTATGATCATCAACATCAATGAATGAGGATGAGATCTTTATAAATTATCAAAAATCACATGAGGTAGGGGTTTTTTATTTTTATATATTTATTATTCATGAATTCAATTATTGAATATAATTTTGAATTCCTTCAATCTTTATGTCTATCGTAGGATGGTTTATTTATTTATATATTCTTCCTGAACCCCATTGATATTGTTTTATTCCCATTCATGAAACCCTTGATATCATGAAGTATATTATATTTTTAGGGTATATGGAATAAATATATAATGTTCTTTATTTTTTCAAGAATTTGGTTCTTAATCGATGAATAATGGAAGACCAAGATTATCCTCACTCTCTTTCTTCTTCTTATCTCTATTTTATATCTCTTCACTCTTTATCTAATTTTTCCTCTTGACTCTTCTTCTCACTCTTTCTTTCATGTTTGGATGATATACCACTAGACATAGAGGTGGAAAATGGAAGTTATTAGAAATGAGAGGTGTTAATAGAGAATAGAAAAAGGGTATAGTGGAGGAAGGTTGACATTATATATGGTGGTTGGTGTGAGTAGCAGTCGCTAGTGCGATCATAGGTGGTTGATGTATGTGGTGGTAACTATTGCAAGTATAGGTGGGTGCCATAAGCATGGATGGATAATAAGAGGAATATCATTGGAGATTTGGATCTAGGATATATGGGTAAGGAACAGTGTTGGATAAGGGGATCTCTATGTGGTATGATGGAAATATGTGAGTGGTAGGGGATCCACTTGTGGTTAGTTGTGGTTGTGCGTCAAAGGTATGTAGGGAAATGGACCATAATAAAGGAGATACATTGGTAGTGTAGAAGAGGTGGTTTATGGTAGCTATAACTAGAGATGATAAGGTGACATTGTGGAATGAAACCACAATATGATAATGTGGAAGTTGATTGGACACCATAGCAAGAGCTAACATGCCCATTTTGTAGGTCCCAGACATGATTGATGCATCCTTATGGTCTTGAAGTGCGTTAAAACATAAAACCAAATGATCCCAATTATTAAATCCTATCCTATAAGCCTATTTAAGTAGAACTATCCTGGTAGGCCCTAACCTAGCTGGCTAAACAATCCAGCCCAACTAGCTCCCGTAGAGGTTAGGATATTCGGGTCCGACCCAACCAGGCATTCCCAAGTGATGAACCATGACACACATGAACAAGATGTTATTACATGTCTATTAGTGCATGGTGAACATGAAAATTATAGTGGTGTGTTATATACCTTATAATTAACCTTATAGAACTTCCAGAAGATTTCACATGGATCGATCCCTATTACCTGGCGTCTATTTAAGAAAAATAAAAAGCCTATACTATGTATCTTTCCATGTTGATCACTATAGTGAAATATGTTTGGTTATTTGAGGATATTTATGAGGTTTTATTGATATAATTCTGTATCATATCTATAGGAATGAAAATGGGATTTTGATCATAGAAGTTAGAGTATTCAGGGGTTCATTTCCTCTCTCTCTCTCTCTCATATGTATTCTCTCATCAATTATGTGCTTTCTCGGGTTATTGTGTGCCACACCCATTATATATTTTTAATTGAATGAGGTTAATGTTATATTTACCACTATATTGCGGCAATGGGGATTCTTTTTTGGTAGTTTATATTTTCATGGTTGTCTTTTGATTCATTTATGGTTATGGTCTGTATAATGGGACTTCCTATAGTGTCCTATGATCTCTCTATATAAATCATTCTTAGGTATTTATGATGGTATGAATCATTACCCCCTTGACTAAAATCCATTCTTTGAAGAGTCATATATTTCATAGTGGATTATAATGGTTGTGTTAAAGAAAGGAATATCATAATAGATTCTTTGAGACTCGTGTAGGACTCCTTGTATTCCCTAGAGGTGTAATTTATAACTACTCCATCAATTTAAGACTTTGTGGATTTTTTATATATACATTAATTCCTAGTTTTTTCATGAAGTATGATATTCATTTATAATAATCAATATGATTGATTACTTCACCATGTTTTAGAGAATTATAGTGGTATAGCATATCTAAAATTTCAAAAATTATATCTCTTATTTACATTTATATACGAATTTTCTGACATAACTTATTGATTTTATTTTCCATTTCTTTGGGGAATCCAATTGAGTATGTTTATAATCACCCATGCACAATATTTGTGTGTTCATGTGTTGTGTATGTATATTTGACATCAGTTTCAAAGGTAGTTTGGTTCAACATGGATCTAGTGTGGCTTGTTCAGAGTAGAATCTTGGTGTAGACCTTAGTGAATTTAGTGTTGTAAAATCATATATCTACCAGGAGATAATAGTTTGGGTGAAATTCATGCATGGATCCATCTTACTATGAGTAACTAATCCTATAAGTTACTTGTGTTGGTCTTTCCTTTTATTTATTTATTGGTATATTATAGTTTCCTTATTTTCACTATAAGATATATTCTAGTTTTATTTTTTGGATCGTAGAATTTGTTCTATTAATTATACATATTGTAGTTACTTTTATTTACCCTCTTAGTATTATTATGTACAATGTGGTGGTGTGTGTTATGCATCAGTGCATTAGGCTGAGGCCTCCCATTATATGTAATATACCTACTCAATGAAAGTAACTAACCCACAACCTCTTAGTGGAGGGATTGTGTTGGAACCCTCAGATTACTTTTGACCAAGAGGGGTCTCGGTGGGTTAGGAAATTAAAATATTTACATTAAATACCTTTATAAAAATATATCATGATAAAAAATGATTTTTTTATTTTTTTTATAAAAATGATGATTTACCAGTATAATATTTATAAAAATATAATCTTTATAAAGTAATGGATTTTGACAGAGTTAAGTCTAAAATCTAGCTTTCATTAAATAAAATAAGTTTTTATATAGAACTATGTGTTATCATTTAAAAATAAAATAATATTTCAACCTAAACTAGTAATCCACATTTAACTAACCCAACCATTATCTCATCATCAATGTAATTACATAACCTATAGTTATTTATATATTTATTAGGACATATAATTCATTCATGTTTTTTTGATAAGAGATCATCTCACTTTATAAAAAAATTAAGATCCCGAGAAAGTGTGTTTGCCTAAAATAAAATAACAACATAGAAGAGTTTAGTTCAAGTTTTGGTTCCTTGTTTAATAGAATCCCCCATGCATCATAATTATTTGGAGACATCTACTAACAAGGAATCCATAATACAGCCTAATGTTTTTAAAAAATTATACCAAAGTTAAACATTTATTCTCTGCATGCATTAAAAAAGAAAATAAATATATTTATATTTATATTACATATTGAACATAGTTTCATTGGACAAAAAAACAATAAGTGGAATTTTTAACAAATAAAAACTTAAAAAAGTACTTTACTGAATAAACTATTTAAGATAGTCTCTATTATGAATGAACACATACTTAATATGATTAATTTATAGTTAAAATAATATAACATAGTTTACTAAATTAGGAAGGATTGAAGTAATTCATCAATATATTTTAAATGAGGAATTTTTGAAAATAATTAAATTATTATAAAAAATAACATTGAAATTTGATCTATTCATGTTTAAAAAAAATTATTGATGATTTATTACCAGTTTCAAAAAATAGTTGGCAGACTTTTTATAGGAATAGCCCAAAAATCACTAGAAGGTTTGACACCACCTACAATAACTATCTGTGAGATTTAACATTTCCAATGATATCCAAGGCATACTTTAATGGATACCACCAGATATTATTATCTATTAATATTTATTCTATCACTAAATAATTCCAAAAATTTAGTATAATAAAAAATGGATAAAAACTAAAGAAAATATAGGTGAATATATTATAATATTCACCACGTTTATTAATAACCAAAATCCTAGAATAATAAGAAAAATATATTTTTGGTCTTCCAAATATCTATTACAGGGACATTGGGTACCCAGTACAGGGCTACTAGGTACCTGGTGGAACCTCTATCCCAACCTAATCTCTATCACATAAACTAGGTACCCAAAACACAATACTAAGTACAAAGTTCCATAAATAGTTCTAAATAACAAGTGGTACCACATAATAGATTTTTTAGACAGCTAAGTCTTTCTAAAATTCCACAAAACACGTCAAAATACACCTAATATTTTACCCTCAGACTTAAACATTCAAAAATAACATCCTAAAATGATAAAAAAGCCTCACCTATATTAAAAAAAACATATCCATGTTTTCATTTCTTATTTACAAAATTAATTCAAAATTATACACTAAATAGACTCACTAAGACATGGATACAAATAATATTTATTCCAATAAAGGAAGAAGTGATAAATGTGTTCATTAAACCATTATCAAAGGAATAATTATAGAAGTTTAAGATGAAAATTAGAATTCAACCTTTCTCAAATCAATGGAAAGGTAAGTATTATTGTTCCCCATTTCCTTTAATGTTTGGATTATTTTTTTTCATGTGTGAAAAATAAAAAAATCTAAAATAATATAAATGTATTCATAAAGTGTTATAAAATGATTAAGATAAATAAAATTAAATTTAAATTATTAGACTTGTTTTCATGTGTATTGACATTTTATTTTAAAAATATGTAAAATGTTAACTGAATCACACATACAAGAAGTGTTTGGAATATATATTGGGAATTTAAATAAAATAAGATGATAAATATTTAGAATCAAAATGAATATTCAAAAAATTATATAATTTATAATAAACATTGAAATTATCAATCATAATTCTTATTTGTTATACCAAGATTTCTCACATAGGATTAAAATTCACTAAATGAATTTTTATTACTCTAAAATAATATCTTTGGTTTATATCATTTTAGTTCTATGGTATTTTCATAAAAAGTATTATATTTCATAAAATTTCATCATAAACTCGTATTCTTAATTGATATTCTTGATTTTCATTAATTTTATTTTGAGATCAAATTATGACAGAGAATGATTATTAAGAGGATGTTTATTGAAAAAATAAAATTATTTTTTAGACTGTGTTGAAAGAGATGATTTTGGGTAAGAATGTAAAAAGATATTGATTATTTTATGTTTATCACAGTAAATTAATGTTTTATTTTTAATAAAACCCTTAAAATTAGTACATATAATAATTTTTCTATTTATTTCCAATCTCTAAAAAATATATTTTTGAGAAGGATTATGGAAATTTTAGAGATGTTCTATAAATAAAATAACATAATGAAGAAATAAGAGAATTCGATGGAATGATTGTATATAGCTAAAACAATGGGTCTAACATATGTTTGAGTTGACCACAAATGATCTGATTGTGTGACATTCGAGTTTCAGTGGCCCATTTAATGATATGTAACATTTTTTTTCTACAAAGGTTCTTGTAAAAGGAATAAAAATTTAAATATTCTGTCTAGGATCTGGGAACACTAATAGGGGTTGACCAAATTTTTAATTATCTTCTATAAATCAATTTCTATCAACATCTACTAGAAAATAATTATATTTCTCATGTTCACTCCAAGATGCTGATTTTTTTATATATTTTCAATAAGAGTTTTTTTAACAATTTTCACCATACAATGAGAGTAGCTAGTCCTTTGGGTAAAATATGTGATATATGTCTTCACACGATATTACAATCATTGTCAATTTCAAATAAATATTTTCAGAGGATAACCCTCAATAACTTTAATTTTTTTACCAAATAGTGTAAAATTCACCATCTTTTTTTCCCAATATAAAAATTATAATATGACACAAAATAATAATAAAGATGATTTTTGTAGTGAAGGTATTCATAGATGATGGATATATCTTCTTCCTCAATAATTTAAATCATAATATAGTTTTATTTTTCATGTTCAATCATTCTTAGATTCTGTACATGATTTTATTTTTCCTTTATCCCCAGTTCTATATCATCTAACATGCCATAATAATAAACATATTTTACACTTGATAGATTATCAAACCCAATTTTCTTCTATAACTAACATAATGGTAAAATGTCATACCTTATATTCTTATTATTTTTATCTTTCTTCACATCTAAATAAATTTCAAGTTTTTATCAGTTATTTTACTATTGAATAAAATATGTATTTATAAGGCCCCAACCTTAAACCTTTCTTAATCTTGAGTTATTACAAGATTACACATTGAGGATCTTTTTTGGTTTAGAGTTTTAGAGAATTAGATCATAAAACTTGCATTACATTCCACATATAAACAAAGTGGTTACATAAAGATAGTATTCTTCTTTCCTATCAATGGAAACATATTTAAAATAAAACATGGATTCTTTCTTGACACTTCCTTGACACTATAGTCATATCATGTACATTTTCCTTGACCTGTGAAAAATATTTCAAAAAAAAACTTGGGATGAGAATAAAAAGCTCAGTAAGGGATATAAAAATATATGGAAAGGAAACATGGGTATATATATACATAAGAATGAAATCATACTTTAACCCATAAAACATAAGAACTTTAACATACCTCATCAAATCATGAATAAATCATAGAAATTATAAGACATAAAGGTAACTTGAGGCATTCATAACATTCTTACGTAGGGAGTAACCCTCTTGGTTACGTTTGGAATACCCATCACAGTATATTCCCTAAATATCTTCGGAGAAACCTTAACGTTTCACTCCTTCGAGTTACCCAATGCATTGGAGAGCTATATCAGGCTCACCCGCCCTTAGTTTATCACGGAACCGCCCGTCTTCATAATAATTCCCAAGAAACTCAACATAATCATATCACATAAAACATGCATAAAGGAAACATAACATTCCCACCTTTCAATCACAAGATATAAATATAACACATTGATATAAAAAATTATGAAAACCATTTTCAATACCAAAATAAAAGAAAAGTAAAACATGGTATTTATTTTTCTTTTAAAAAGAAGGTATGGCTTGTAGAGGAAGCCAAAACTCAAATAATGGTCACGACGACGGAGAAGTCGTTTTCGCCGCATACATACGAAAAAAACATTCCCTTTTGTCGTTTTGTAAAATGCTTCCTATAAAAAATATTCCTTTTGGATAAACATAAAAGTCAAAGGGGTTTATACACCATATAAAAGAAAGTTGTGTATAAAATAAAACATGCCTCAATGAAAGGAGATTGAGACGAAGTCCCATACCTCGGGTCTGACTTGACTCGATCGTTCTTTAATGTCTTGAATAATAAACTTGAGTTAATTTATACTTTCTTAAGAACCTTATTCAAGTTCATTATTCCTTTTATATCACTTATTACCATGTCCTGAACACTATGTAATTATTTTAGTTAATAACAGTCGTTTTAACGATCATAGGGACTTGAGTCAAAATATGCTCTTTATAATTACAAGTTGTTCATGTATACATTATATCCAGAGTTATAATCATGATTTATATATCATATATATCATATATATCCAGTATATATATGCATTTATAATATTATATAATCATATAGAGGTAAAAAATGAAATGCACCGTTCATGGAGACGGTAAGCCGTACGTACGCATGAACGCTACTTTCATTTCTATTTCATATTTTATAGAATGGAATCATAATGATATAAAAGTATATTATAATTAAAGTATAATATCATATATAATATCATAGTTCCATCCTTTATACGTCCCACATATGGTATTTAACGAATCAAATCACTTTGAGGGGGCGGTAGTCCACACTTCCTTAAATTAAGATATCACGTTTACCCATAATGGAAACCATAAAGGTATGCCCAAAATTAAAAATACAGAAGCTTAAGGAAAACGTAAACATATTATATATCATATATAAATATAGTTACATCTTAATGGCCACCTTTGAAGGTGTTAAAAGAATGTTGAACAATCATCATTTCCGGAGGCATAAATTCACCATCCACAGAAACAGTATGTTCTTTAACCATTAGATGTAGGTGTGTGTAAGTGTAGCTCTAATACTTCTTATAACAACATCCTAGTACATTGAAGATACTGTATTTGTTACAAAAGAAATGAATAAAAAGAGTTTAGGGGGTTGGAGAAGCAAAATAAAACAAAAGGACTCAAGTGAATACATTACCTTAAAATCGAGTAACTCCCTTTGGTTTGAGCTCAAAGGCTTCCTTGGGAAGACTTCTGCCCAAAGTGAGGCTTCAAGGAGTAAGATAGAGACGTTTAGAGACAAAATGGGAAGGGTTTGGCCGAGCCAAAGGCTTTGGGAGTGTGGGTAAGGAGGTAGAGGTGGGGGCCTTTTATAAGAGGAGAGGAGGGGCACTCTTGGAAAGTAAAGAAATAGTACTTTATTTGAAAATGAGATTCGGATTTAAAAGGTCCCACATTGATATAATTCGAGGATAAGGTGATAAGGGTTCGAAATATACACACCCAATAGGTTTTGGACATGTGTAGGTCATAGATGTTACATTATCTTTTCATTTTATTTAAATCCTTTATTAATGAGGTAATCACCACATCATTATGATGTCATAAATACTTTTATTTATTTAATGTCCAAAAATTATAAAAAAACACTATGATGTAGGAAATCTTTTTATCTTTCCAATGAATATTTATAGTCAAAAATCTGACTTTTATAACCCCATTTAAAGATTGTTTTTGTAAAACATATTATGTTTGTGTCATTTTTACTTTTTCATTAAATAAAAAGTTATTTATGTCATTTCCCAACCAAAGTGGCTCCATGGGGTCCCCAAGTTGACCCATGGATTTTATTGGTCGGCCATGACACATCCAATGAGGGTAGGACATGTGTCAAGCTCATCTCATATTATTAAAACATTATTTTTACCTTAAACTACACTGATTACCACTAATCGCGATTAAAAACTTAATAAATTTCTATTAACCAAAAATTTATTTTAATCCCATTGGACCACATTTTACTTCTTAATTACAACCATGTATGTCGGATTTTTGAAATTCAAAACACAAAGGTGGAAAAATTTCATTTAAATGGAAAATCAGTTTTTATAAGTACCACTTAGTGGTTTCACTATTCATCAAAAATTTAAGTTTTTCAGAAAAATACCAAAACTTCACCCAAATATATATTTGATATTCTGAATTCAAAAATGATGTCTATTTTACAAAATTCAATTCATATAAGTTACATTAATTAATTTAATAATTAATTCCCGCTGTCATGACAAATAGCGTGTTTTTATGAAATAATAAGTATCAAAAGATTGACACCAGTTTAAGTTTAATTTCAAAGTGAAATTGATTCCAATGAACACCATTGGATTAAATGGTAAAAATATATTCTAATTTCACTTCAAAACCAATTCAAAAGATAATATAATCATATAAATAAATTATATTAAAAAGCAGTTTTGATGTAAAATGCAGTATTTCTCACTATTCATTAAAAAATTAACATTGTTAGATAAATACCAAAAATTCACACAAAGTAAATTTTGATGTCCCAATCATAAAGAATAAGTTTATTTTGAAAAACATGGTTTATAAAATTGTCAAAAGATATATTCAAAAATGGTTTTCCATCAAAAGGCACTAAAACAATCTTTTAAAAATATTAGTGTATTCTATGCTTAAGATTGGATTTATTTTCATTTTAAGCCTCTAAAACACTATCTAATTAATTAATAGACATAGATAAAAATATATATTATTCATTACTTACTTGGGATGTTACATACTTCCCCCCTTTAGAAAATTTCATCCCAGCAATTTATTTACTTATCGAATAAAAGGGGGTACTTATCCCTCATTGCATTTTCAGATTCCCATGTTGCCTCTTCCATCATGTGGTTTTTCCACAAAACCTTTACCTGATTAATCACCTTATTCCATAACACTTTCTCCCTGTGGTCAAGAATCTGGACCGGTTGTTCCTCATAAGATAGGTTCTCTTCCAGCTGAACTACCTCTGGACTCAAAACATGAGATGGATCTGGCATATACTTTCTCATTATCGAAACATGAAAAACATTGTGTACCTGAGATAAACTCCGAGGTAAAGCCACTCGGTAAGCAACTGATCCAAATCTCTCCAGAATTTCATATGGTTCAATGAACCTTGGGCTTAGCTTTCCTTTCTTACCAAATCGCATCACACTTTTCCATGGTGAGACTTTGAGAAAAACAAGATCACCTACCTCAAAAGTTAGATCCTTCCTCCTGTTGTTTGCATAACTCTTCTGCCTACTCTGAGCTGTTCTCATGTGTTTCTGAATCAGCTGAACTTTTTCTGCCATCTCTTCTACCAATTCTAGTCCCATAAACTTCCTTTCACCCACTTCATCCTAGAAAGCTGGAGTTTGACACCGCTTCCCATATAACGCCTCAAATGGTGCCATCTGTATACTGGAATGAAAAATTTTATTATATGAAAATTCAACCAAAGAAAGATGTTGGTCCCAACTTCCCTGATAATCCATCGAACAAGCTTGTAGAATATCCTCCAAGGTCTGAATTTTTCATTCCGACTGCCCATCTGATTGAGGATGAAAAGCTGTACTAAAATTTAATTCAGTACCCAATGACTTCTAAAGGCCTTTCCAAAAGTTAGAAGTGAACCTGGGATCACGGTCAGATACAATGGAGAGAGGAACTCCATGTAACCTGACTATCTCTTTAAGATACAAACGAGAAAGTTGATCTAGGGAAAAAGTATCTCGTATATCAAGGAAATGAGCAGATTTGGTCAAGCGATCAACAATAACCCATATTGCATTATTACCTCGAGATGTCTTCGGTAATCCCACAACAAAGTCCATGGATATATTCTCCCATTTCCACTCTGGCACTGGTAAAGGATGAAGCATCCCTTTCGGTAACTGCTGCTCTGCTTTAACCTGTTGACATGTCAAACACTTCATAGTAAAATCAGCAATATCTCTTTTCATTCCATCCCACCAGTAATACTCCCGCAGATCTCTATACATCTTAGTACTACCAGGATGAACTGAAAACGAAGAACTATGAGCTTCACATAACAACTCTCTCTTCAACTGTGAATCACAAGGCACACACAATCTCTTCACAAATCTCAAAACACAATCATTATCAATGTTGAATTCAGGCAACTTACCTTTCTGAACCAGCTCTACCTTTTTCTGCAACTCACTATCTTGCTTCTGTGCTTGCTTGATTCTATCTGATAGAGAAGATTTCACTAATACGTGAAAGAAAACAGAAGAACATCCTGAACCAAAAACTTCTATTCCAAATTTCATCAAATCCTTAACCAAAGGATCACGTTCCAAATGTAACATTTCTAATGAAGTGTTAATTTTTCGACTCAAAGCATCAGCCACTTTATTTGCTTTTCCCAGATGGTAATGAATTGTACAATCATAATCCTTGATTAATTCTAGCCATCTCCTCTGTCTCATGTTCAACTCTTTCTGAGTGAATATATACTTTAAACTTTTGTGATCAGTATATATTTCACACTTTACTCCATACAAATGATGCCTCCAAATTTTTAAAGCAAAAACAACAGCAGCTAATTCCAAATCATGTGTAGGGTAATTTACCTCATGAGTTTTCAACTATCGTGAAGCATAAGCAATTACCTGATCATTCTGCATTAGGACTCAACCCAGTCCTTTCAATGAATCATCACTGTATATAACAAACTCACCATTTCTGGAAGGTAGTTCCAAAACTGGAGCATTCACCAATCTTCTTTTCAATTTCTGAAAACAAACATCACATTCTTTTGTCCAGATAAACTTAACACCCTTCCGAGTTAGCTTAGTCATTGGACTAGATAACCGTGAAAAATTTCTAACAAACCTTCGGTTATAGCCTACCAAACCAAGGAAGCTACGAATCTCGGTTACATTTGTGGGTCTTGGCCAGTCTTCCACAACTTTTGTTTTTTCAGGATCAACAGTTATTCCATCTTTAGAAACAATATGACCAAGGAAAGAAATTTGTTTCAACCAAAACTCACACTTTCTGAATTTTCCATACAATTTATTTTCTTTTAATGTTTCCAAGAAAACCCTTAAATGTCTTTCATACTCTTCTTTACTTTTAGAAAACACCAAAATATCATCAATGAAAACCACCACAAACTTATCCAAGAACTCATGGAAGATTCTATTCATTAAGTCCATGAATACAACAGGTGAATTAGTTAGACCAAAAGGCATTACTACAAATTCATAATGGCCATATCTTGTACGAAACGCGGTCTTTGGAATATCTGCCTCCTTTACCTTCAGCTGATGGTACCCTAATCTCAGGGCAATCTTTGAAAAAAACTGAGCTCCCTAGAGCTGATCAAACAAATCATCGATATGAGGAAAAGGATATTTGTTCTTAATAGTGATGTTATTCAAGGCTCTATAATCAATGCAAAGTCTCATAGAACCATCCTTCTTTTTAACAAATAAAACAGGAGCACCCTATGGTGATGTGCTAGGTCAAATGAAACCTTTCTCTAATAAATCGTGCAATTTCTCCTTCTACTCTAAAAGTTCAATTTGAGTCATTCGATAAGGGAGTTTTGAAATTATCTTAGCATCAGGAACTAAGTCAACAGTAAACTCAACTTCCCGATCTGGTATTATTCTAGGAAACTCATCAGGAAAAACATCAGGATACTCATTTACCACTGGCACATCATTAATCTGAACAGTTCCTTTATTTTCAACGATGTGTGCAAGGTAACATTCATTTCCATCTTTTACAAGTTTCTTGGCCTCTTGATAAGTTATCAACAGTAAGGGTTCATTCTTGTACACAAACTGAAAGTCTTTCTGAAAAGAAACTTCTTTAGCTCTACAGTCAATCTTAGCATGGTAAATAGAGATCCAACCCATACCCAGAATAACATCAAACTCTACTAGAGGTAAAAAAATAAGGTTCACAAGTAGGTTCTTTCCACGGATAAGGATAGGAAGATTCTTATAAATTCTTTTTGCCTCAACATTTCCCCCAGGTGTTTTTACCAGAAGTTCAGGATTCATTTCTTGAGATGGTATTCCCATTTTACTAGAAAAGTTTTCAGAGATGAAAGAATGTGTAGACCCCGAATCAAGCAACATACTGGCATAATCTGAAAAAACCAACAAAGTACCTGATATAACTTCATTTGATGGCCCGACATCTGCTGAAGTAGTTGAAAAGGATTTCACCACCCCTTTATGCTTGTAGTCTAACTGCTTCCCATCACTCAAGATTTTTGTAGGACACTTGTTTGCATAGTGACCCATCTCATTGCACTTATAACATTTCACTAATTGTAAATCAAATTTGGTCTTACCATCACCCTAATATTTTTCAGTGCAATCACGAGCCTTATGTACCATCTTACCACATCGGTTCACTTTCTAGAATTCAGAAGACATTCCCCAGCATGCCTTTTGCCACATTTATCACAAACTAGAAACTTAGTTTTCTTACCATCAAACTTTTTTGAAGAAATCTTACCTTTCTCCTGCCACCTCGGTCTCTTCTTCTGTTGGTTGTTATAGAACACTTGATCATCAGCAAACTCCATTTCAACCTTCTTAGCACATCGAACAAGATTTTCATAACTTTTAAACTCACGAGAATCTAATTCCCTTCAATATTTTGGCTTTAATCCTGAGTAAAAACGATTGATTTTACTATCAAGGTCTCGGATACAATTTGGAGCATACCTTTCCAATCGAGTGAACCTTTCTTCATAGGCAGCCACTGAGTCTTCCTCTTGCCTCAATTCCAAGAATTGATTTTCCATCCTAAGTCGAACAGCCTTAGGAAAATACTTCTCAAGAAACATACAATTGAATTCATCCCAGTCAAGAGCATCAATCTCATCAGCGTCCCTGATATTTTTAACCATCGACCACCACTGATCTGCTTCACCCTCCAAACGGTAAATAGCAAGACTAACCTTTTGATTGTATGAACACCCCATGACATTGAAAATCTTCTCCAGTGCTTTAATCCACCCTTCAGCTAGCACAGGGTCAGATGATCCTCTGAATTATGGGGGATGTTGCCTCATGAAATATTCCACCATTGACATGTTCCACTGCGGTTGATCTGGCTGATCTCGTGCATGAATACCACCTCCATTTATCGCTTGAGTCAACTGCACCATTACTGCAACAAACTATTTATTTACAATTCCGACCATCTCAGGATGCTGATTCAGATGGTTATTTCCTTCTGCATGCCTTCCTAGCACTGCTTCCCTGTTTCCTCTGTGGAAAACCATTCTGAACAAACATGTCTTAGATGAAGCAACATGGTAATCTTCAAATACTATATCATTTAAAAAAAAATATTTTTGGATAATCATTTAATATAATTATAACTCCTAAAGTTATCTAAACCGACCTCTGATACCAACTATAAGGCCCCAGCCTTACACCTTACTTAATCTTGAGTTATTACAAGATTACACATTGAGGATATTTTCGGGTTTAGAGTTTTAGAGAATTAGATCATAAAACTTGCATTACATTCCACATATAAACAAAGTGGTTACATAAAGATAGTATTCTTCCTTCCTATCAATGGAAACATATTTAAAATAAAACATGGATTCTTTCTTGACACTTCCGTGACCCTATCATCATACCATGTACCTTTTCCTTGACCTGTGAAAAACATTTCAAAAAAAAACTTGGGATGAGCATAAAAAGCTCAGTAAGGGATATAAAAATATATGGAAAGGAAACATGGGTACATATATACATAAGAATGAAATCATACTTTACCCATAAAACATAAGCACTTTAACATACCTCATCAAATCATGAATAAATCATAGAAATCATAATACATAAAGGTAACTTGAGGCATTCATAACATTCTTACGTAGGGAGTAACCCTCTTGGTTACGTTTGGAATACCCATCACAGTATATTCCCTAAATCTCTTCGGAGAAACCTTAACGTTTCACTCCTTCGCATTACCCAATGAATTGGAGAGCTATATCGGGCTCACCTACCCTTAGTTTATCACGGAACCACCCGTCTTCATAATAATGCCCAAGAACCTCAACAAAATCGTATCACATAAAACATGCATAAAGGAAACAAAACATTCCCACCTTTCAATCACAAGATATCAATACAACACATTGATATAAAAACATTATGAAAACCATTTTCAATACCAAAATAAAATAAAAGTAAAACATGGTATTTATTTTTCTTTTAAAAAGAAGGCATGGCTTGTAGAGGAAGTCGAAACTCAAATAATGGTCACGGTGGCGGAGAAGTCGTTGTCGTCACATACGTACGAAAAAAACATTCCCTTTTGTCGTTTTGTAAAACGATTCGTATAAAAAATATTCCTTTTGGATAAAAGTAAAAGTCAAAGGGGTTTATACACCGTATAAAAGAACTTTTTGTATAAAATAAAATATGCCTCAATGAATGGAGATTGAGACGATGTCCCATACCTCGGGTCCGACTTGACTCGATCGTTCTTTAATGTCCTGAATAATAAACTTGTGTTAATTTCTACTTTCTTAAGAACCTTATTCAAGTTCATTATTTCTTTTATATCACTTATTACCATGTCATGAACACTATGTAATTATTTTAGTTAATAACGGTCGTTTTAACGATCATTGGTACTTGAGTCAAAATATGATCTTTATAATTACAAGTTTTTCATGTATCCATTGTATCCAGAGTTATAATCATGATGTATATATCATATATATCATATATATCCAGTATATATATGAATTTATAATATTACATAATCATTTAGAGGTAAGAAATGAAATGCACCATTCATGGAGACAGTAAGCCGTACATACGCATGAACGCTACTTTCATTTCTAGTTCATATTTTATAGAATGAAATCATAATGATATAAAGGTATATTATAATTCCAGTATAATATCATATATAATATCATAGTTCCATCCTTTATACATCCCACATATGGTATTTAACGAATCAAATCACTTTGAGGGGGCGGTAGTCCGCACTTCTTTAAATGAAGATATCACGTTTACCCATAATGGAAACCATAAAGGTATGCCCAAAATGAAAAATACAGAAGCTTAAGGAAAACATAAATATATTATATATCATATATAAATATAGTGACATCTTAATGGACACCTTTTAAGGTGTTAAAAGAATGTTGAACAATCATCGTTTCGGGATGCATAAATTCACCATCCATGGAAATAGTATGTTCTTTAACCATTAGATGTAGGTGTGTGTAAGTGTAGCTAGAATAATTATTATAAAAACATCCTAGTATATTGAATATACTGGAGTTGTTACAAAAGAAATGAATAAAAAGAGTTTAGGGGGTTGGAGAAGCAAAATAAAACAAAAGGACTCAAGTGAAGACATTACCTTAAAATCGAGTAACTCTCTTTGGTTTGAGCTCAAAGGATTCCTTGGTAAGACTTATGCCCAAAGTGAGACTTCAAGGAGTAAGAGAGGGAAGTTTATAGACAAAATGGGCAGGGGTTTGACGATCCAAAGTCTTTGGGAGTGTGGGTAAGGAGGTAGAGGTGGGGGCCTTTTATAAGAGGAGAGGAGGGGCACTCTTGGAAAGTAAAGAAATAATACTTTATTTGAAAATGAGTTTCAGATTTAAAAGGTCACACATTGATATAATTCTAGGATATGGTGATAAGGGTTCAAAATTTACCCACTCAATAGGTTTTGGATATGTGTAGGTCATAGATTTTACATTATCTTTTCATTTTATTTAAATCCTTTATTAATGAGGTAATCGCTACATCATTATGATGTCATAAATACTTTTATTTATTTAATGTAAAAAAATTATAAAAAAATACTATGATGTAGTAAATCGTTTTATCTTTCCAATTAATATTTATAGTCAAATATCTGACTTGTATAACCCCATTTAAAGATTGTTTTCGTAAAACATATTATGTTTGTGTCATTTTTACTTTTTCATTAAATAAAAAGTTATTTATGTCATTTCCCAACCAAAGTGGTTCCATGGGGTCCCCAAGTTTACCCATGGATTTTCTTGGTCGGACATGACATATACAATGAGGGTAGGACATGTGTCAAGATCATCTCATACTATTAAAACATTATTTTTACCTTAAACTACAATAATTACCACTAATCACGATTAAAAACATAATAAGTTACTATTCACCAAAAATTTATTTTAATCCCATTAGACCACATTTTAATTCTTAATGACAACCATATATGTCGGATTTTTGAAATTCAAAACACAAATGTGGCAAAATTTCATTTAAATGGAAAATCTGTTTTTATAAGTACCACTTAGTGGTTTCACTATTCATCAAAAATTGATGTTTTTCAGAAAAATACCAAAACTTCACCCAAAGATATATTTGATATTCTGAATTCAAAAATGATGTCTATTTTAAAAAATTCAAATCATATATGTTACATTAATTAATTTAATAATTAATTCCCGCTGTCATGACAAATAGCGTGTTTTTATAAAACAATAAGTATCAAAAGATTGACACCAGTTTAAGTCCAATTTCAAAGTGAAATTGATTCCAATGACCACCATTGGATTAAATGGTAAAAATATATTCTAATTTCACTTCAAAACCAATTCAAAAGATAATATAATCATATAAATAAATTATATTAAAAAGCAGTTTTGATGTAAAATGCAGTATTTCTCACTATTTATTAAAAAATGAACATTGTCAGATAAATACCAAAAATTCAAACAAAGTAAATTTTGATGTCCCAATCATAAAGAATACGTTTATTTTGACAAACATAGTTTATAAAATTGTCAAAATATAGATTCAAAAATGGTTTTCCATCAAAAGGAAGTAAAACAATATTTTAAAAATATTAGTGTATTCTATGCTTAAGATTGGATTTATTTTCATTTTAAGCCTCTAAAACACTATCTAATTCATTAATAGACATAGATAAAAATATCTATTATTCATTACTTAATTGGGATGTTACAGTATTAGATAATAAATTATTAAAAGAAACCTTATTTTTTCCAATCCTAATTTAATATATTTGTTGATTGGTATATAATATAATTAAAACTAATTATAAATAATTGAACAAAAATGATTTAATATTCTAAATATTTGTACTTAATCTAGTTTTATAGAAACATAACACAAATCAACATTACTTAATTTTTACAATGATCCATTAAATACTATATATTAATATGACCATCCCTTAAAACATTGAAATTTGTAGGAAAATATTACAAAACTTTATTCCATTCACATCAGTGTTACATAGATATAAAAACTTAAGGTTTAAGCTTATATGACTATAATTTACAAAATAAAATGTTATGATGTCTTTACATTACTTCCTCCAATCATATTCATTTTGTAACTCACTATTACAAGCTCTTTGAGCTTTTATCCAACCATTAATTGATATATTTCAATGTATAGAAACATTTTAAAGTTTTATTTCAATCTTATAAAACTAATACAATATAATACCATCAGTATTTTAATTATTTTTTAACAAAATAAAATTTAAACTTATTTTTAGTGATCCATAATAGTAAAAAACACTTCCTTTACTTTTCCTATATATTTACAACCTCTTATGATTTTTTAATGATTTATTTGATTGAAAGAGTGGATATTGTTGATAATACAAGACAAAAAATGTGGATACCTTTCAACAATATTCTCAAAATATTTTTCATAATCAATAGGATTATGGATCTCAACATATATCATATCATTTCTTTAAAAATGACGTGTTTTGTAATTTTTTTCAATCCCAATTAATATATCATCATATATCCATGTAAAGAATTTTTTCACCATGATTCGTGTATCATTAGTAATGTGATACAATATTTTACACAGAAATTTATAACCATTAAAAGATAAAAGATATCTGATAGGATATTCATTTAAATTTTTAATTATTATTTCTTTATAATGAAACATTAATTAGGTATATCTATATTTTTATTTTCTAACTCATTTGGAACCTAATAAAATTATTTTTAAAGCATCATTAATATTACACTACATCTAATCTTAGTAAAGAGATGAAATCATCCAACAAAACAAATTGTTGATATATCCTTACATTTTAAATTATTTAATTTTTATTGAATTCATCCCCTAAACATGCCTCTATTTAAAAAAAAAATCACCCCTTCAGTTAATTTTTTCCCTTATTTTAAAAAAATAATATTGTTACATCATGTATTTTTAATTAATATTAAATAATTAAATTATATATAAATATTAAATACATTTTTCTATTATTTTTATTTATATAAAACATAAATTTAAAAACATATTTATCTATTAAGTAGTTTCCTTTATTGAAAACATGTTTTTTTATTTAAAATATTAATTCAATTATAATAGAATTGAATTTATAATATTTATTTAATAAAATGGTTTTATAAAGTCACTTTCAATATATTCACTATTATTTTAACATAAAAGTTTTATTTAATAAAAATTTTACTCTTAATAATAGTTTTATTTCATATTATCATTTGAATAATAATTTAGTTTTTGAAAAATTAATTTCAAAATAGTTGCGTATATGTTTTGTTTTAATTTAGTTGTAATATATGACTATTAAAAGTAATTTAATAAATTTTAATGTTGTATAACATTTTATTCACATTATAAGATAAAATAAATTGATAAATACCATTCTTACAGTAAAATACTTTTTTATAATTACTTTACAATTTTTTAAACAAATTAATTTAATATTTACAGGATTGTTTTTATATTTTTAAATAGTAGAAACTTACATTCAAAATAACATGTAACAAGTTTTACACTAAAATAATTATCTGAATGATTTGTTATATTAATTTGAAAATATAATTTATCATTTATATAGTATGTAATTTTAAAATTATAATAATTATATTAAGATAATTCAGTCATTATAGAATTAATACATCCCCTAAAATGCATTGCAACAATAATGTATAATGTCCATTAAAAATAATTTTTTTCATAAATTCCTAACAAAATGATAAAATTGGCTTAATTAATGTGATTAATTTTATAACATGGATACAATATTTTTAATTTAAAAATAAAATATTATCATTCATATAATATTTATGGAAAAAACAACAAATTTAAATGTATACACTCATAATATAAGAACAAGTTTTTATTCCAAAATGTATTTTCTGTTTATATTAAATGATTTTATTTAAAAGTTAAATATAAAAAATTTAGAATTTTAATTTAATAAGATATAATTCATTTTTTTATTCTTAAAGATATAATTTGGTAAGGTTAATGTTTAGTCATATTTTATTAATAGTAAAATCTATTTGTGAATAATAATAAAGTTTATAAATACCGTATGAGTATTGTATTTTTTAATTATGTATAAGAAAGATTTTTTGAGTTTTTTAGAAGTTATATTAATATTTTAATGTTCCATTTACTATTATATCATAATCCAAAAACTATTAAATCACTTGTTTGATCATTATTTTAAGATATAATATTTATTTCTAATATTTTATTTCAAAACACCCCTCTTCTCTCCTTATAAATTCCACCCTCCTCAACCCATTTATATTCACTTTAAAGAAATATTTATTTCAAAAATTCTAAAAAAATGCCTCCCAAAATCTCATAGAAATTTTCTATAGGTTTCTTTATTTACAAAATACCACTCTTTAATGAATATACATCATATTAAAGGATGAATTATAAAAGAAGATTTAAACTGTCTCTAGTAATATCTTTTGAGTTTTCTTATTCTTTAGCCTCCAAAAAATCTCTTCTAACCATCATGATATAATGATATCTATATCATATGTATATTAAAATGTTATTATATTAATGTTATATCAATTATTATATACCATATCATTAATTGTAAAATGAAATTATTATATATATTAGGGTCAGTTCACCACCTCAACAAACGATGTGTTACATTTTTCATCACCAACTCAATATCTCTTTTTAATATGATTATATATATAATTTTGGTATAAATGAATTAATTAAAACATGATTAATATTCTATAATATGAATATTAAAATTATTAACCTAAAATAATATTTAATTCTTCAAAATAAATATCCATTCATCTTTGGTATGACCACCTACAAGGATGATATTTTTAAACAACTTTTAATGACTTTATCATGATCTACCGGACCTTCACTCCTATATTGAGTGCTTATAAATACCTTATTTACATACCAGCTTTGAAATAAACTGAAGTAACCCAATTTTGACAATAAATAACTATAATATCACTAATAAATATCGAGTCACATACATTATAAAGGAATTTTAGATTTACAGTTTAGAGAGTTTGGGAAAAAAATTATCTATAAAATCCAATGTCCTTGTCATTAGATATACATTTTTTTCACTCTATAAGAAACTACACAATCCACAATAAGACCTTAAAATCTCCCAAAATATTTACACACATTCTATTTTCCACTAGACATGTAAAGACCCAGAAATCCTATGGAAATTATTTTCTTAAATACTTGGGAATTTTAGGAGTCCGCAGTTTCTGACGGCGCATGATTCTGAGGCCCGGTGTGTCCAGAATAAATTTATGAAGTTTTTTTCAGGTACTTTCAGTAAATGTACGAGTGGGATTTTATATATTTTGAAATGGTGCTCAGAATTGAAATATGAGGGCACCGTTGAACTCGCAGCGCCAGTTTTTTCTTAGGGAGACCATTACCGGAGTTGTGTTTTATCGTGGATGGAAGTTAAATTTTTGGGGATTCTTAATAAATTAAATAAAAATTATGTGTGACATAATTTTTATTTTGGTGGTGGTTATTTTGTCCAAAGGGAAGTTGGAGGTGAGTCCCACCCCCACATAGCCTCCCATGGAAGGATATTATGTGGTGGGGCCCACACGAGCTCAAACCCCTCAACTCCCCTTGAAAACCCTTAAACTCTTGGACTTCCATGGTTTAATTCTTTCCAACTTCCACCATTAATAAAGAGAATTAATTCAATTTAATTCAAAGCTTTTTGAATCCATCCCTCCAAAATTAATCTATGTGTTGTCACAATTAATGAAAGACAACTCTTGAGTTGTTGTGCCATAAAAATAAGAGAGAACTATCTCTATTATTTTGGCTTAGCTTTCATTGGGAAGAACTCTGGGAAGAACACTTTTTCTCTCGACGAAGAATGCCGTTACCTCCGAAGAATGACGGTGCGTCTCCTTCCCTTCCAACGGGGGCAAGAAAGGGAAGGCATCACTCGCGAAGAACATCACCAATGACAACGAATTTTCCTCCAACGTTGAACGAATGACAGCTGTCTTTAGTGACGCTTGTCTTTCGTGACACGTCAACGTACAACGACAATATGAGGTAGGGTTGACTTTAATGTTTGATTATACCCTCCGTTCTACATCGTTAAGTTGGTGGAATGATGTGCTGATTGTTATCAATGTAATGAGGAGGGCTCGGTCCGCACGAACACGGCCCGACCCTCCCCCTTTCTTATTGATAATTTGATGATGTAGGTGGATCACATAATAAACCGATGGTGCAAGGGCCGTTGTCACGCCACGCAAAGAAAAACCGCGGCCGAGCTGGCCGTGGCGGAGCCGAAAGGGCACGGTGCCGTCTCTCTATGCCGGAGAAGAACCACGGAGTTGTCACGCCATGTTGGAGGTGAAGAGGCAGCCGACTGAGCCAACCGCCATAGATCCAGACAGTGGGACGACCAGCCGGCCCGCTGGAAGACCGCGGCGCCTGCAGGCGCCGCATGGAGGAAGACCGCAGCCCGCACCCGCGAGCCGCATTACTGGCGAATCGCCCTGCCACCTGCCGGTTGGGCTAGAGGACTGTGGAGCCCACATGTACCATGCGGAGAAGACCACAACCCACTTCCGCGGGCGCCTCTACTTTGGGAACCAGCTGGCCACCTGCCGGCCGGGCTGGAAAACTGCAGCGCCCACAGGCGCCGAGTGGGAAGAACCGCGACCCGTTGTGCGGGCCGCGTGCGCTGAGCAGAACCGAACAGCTACGAATGACCAGGAAGTAGAGAGGTGGCACTGCTTGGCACCGCTGGACGAACCGGACCGGCCCGCAGTGTGGGCTAGGTCCGCAGGTGGGCTGCACCCCACCGGGTCGGGCCGACCCCCCAGCCAGGTCGGACCCGCCGAGCCGAGCTGACCCCCCAGCTGGGTCGGACCCGCCGAGCCAGAACGAGCCGACCCCCTAGCCGAATCGGACCTGTTGAGTTGGGCTGGGCCGACCCCCCAGCTGGGTTGGACCCGCTGAGCCGGGTCGGACCGCCCGCTAGCCCACTGGGCTTGACTGGTCGGGCCCAACTTCGCTTAAATATAAATATCTCCTAGACTGCACGTCCAATCGATGCATCGTCTGTGGAACTGGGACCCTTGCGATGAGGAGGCCATTTTTCAATAATCTAAGTGAGTTTTGGTGAAATTTAGAAAATGGACAGGTTCAAATTGAGTGTAAATCCAACTGGGCCCCTAGAACGGAAAAGCCAATAACTCTCAGACTGGGCGTCCTATTAACGCACTGTCTATCGCGTTGGGTTCCTTTTGATTAGACAAAACTACGTGATACATCAACATGAGACTTAATGATAGTTGATGTATCGACACTTGGCTTGAGGAGCGGACCCTCATGAAATCGAGCGAGCTGTGTGTGGGAACCCTAGAGCTGGCTGCAACGACTACTGTACTGGAATCCTACGTGGGTTCGACAATGATGATTACTGAACTGGGATCCTCCATGGGTTCGACAGTGATGACTACTATACCAGGATCCTCATTGGGTCCGACAGTTTTGACTTCTGTTCCAGTATCCTGTGTGGGTCCGACGGAGTAGCTGGTCCTGTATCTTGTGTGGTTCCGACAACTTAGCTGGTCCTGTATCCTGTGTGGGTCCGACAACTTAGATGAATCAGTGACTACATCTGATCATCTCTATCTTTATAAAAAAGATGAATACCTGTGTGATCTGAGTCTTGTCTTTCAATCATTATCATCGATGTGATTGAATTTACTTACTTTGTGGACTGGGTTGTGCTTGGGCTCAAGAGTTGGAGCCGGACTGTGACTAGTAACTTATGTATATGTATGGGAATCTACCTAAGTAGGGTTGGTTGACACTTCATGATTGTATCCTAATTCTGTGGTTTATTCTTTGTGGATTCTGGGAGAACTTTGGGGGTCTCAGGGTCCCTACTGAGTATCGTTATACTCACCCCTACACGAGCTATGCTCGCACATCGTTGTGTTGGTTGTAGACAACAGACAACACTGATCGAGGCAAGGAGTTGTAGAGCTGGACGGTACCTGGAGGTGGACCACTTGGAGAGACATACAAGGAGCAGACATATAGGCCTGCGGTGTTGAGGAGGCCATCTGTACCCACCCTCTAGGAGGGATTTCTGAAGGATGACTCAGTGGTTGCTGTTTACCATTCTGCAGTTGTACTAGCTTTATAGTTGTTGTACTTTACTGTTGGACTTGTATTTCTGACACCTTTCCTTTCAACACTTTCTTTTGTATACAGTTTTTCTTTGTGTTTACTTTCAGTTGCATACTTTGCGGCTTGTGTTCAGGTTGTGTGTGTGATATAGGTTAAAAGTCAATGCCTTCCCTTTTTATAGGGATTACACCTTTGGTGCTAGTCGCCAGCCCCTGGCCTATGGAAGGCGGGCTTGAGGTAGTCACAGTATGGGCCCCGAGGATGGGTCGTGACAAATTGGTATCAGAGGAGTTGGTTCTACCGCAGAACTTGGACTCTGATTCTTTTAACAAAAACAATGTTAAGTGTTTTTGGTGTGGTAATCAATTTAGGGAAACCGGTGTTGGTGCGGTGGCCGACGTATCCATACACTTGGACTCTAACTTCTGATCTCCGACTCAATGCACGAAAACATTGATTGTGTGTGTATTTCCTTTTAAAAAGTTCTCTTCGTGATTGATTTGTGTCAGCTCACCAGGTATACTGTTTTAACCATGGCGCACCTGTTTCTTTTCAGGATGTCCCCACGAAGGCAGCCAACTAGGGTTCTAAGTTTTGTACGAGATGGTAGCCCACCGAGCGACAAGGCCTCGATGCAGGGCCCCATCACAGTGGAGGTACCAGTGGTACCACTACCCGCTGGGCCACCGATACCACCAGATCCAGCAGAAGAGAGTGCATGCTACCTAAGTGCATTGCTCGAGTTTTAGTGCCAGAGGCCGCCCAGGTTCCAGGGAGAGACGGACCCACAGGCAGTTGAGGACTGACTAGAGGCTGTCGTGAGAGTTTTCAGATTGGTAGGGACAGCAGCCGACATCATGGTGATCCTTGTCGTGAGCTTCCTGCATGCGGTAGCAGGTAGATAGTGGATTCTGATGCTCCAGGTGCATGACGAGGCATCATTACTCTCGATAGACTTCAAGAGTCTATTTCGCTCAGAGTTTGTTCTATCCACCCTTCATGCGGTGCTGATTTAGGAGTTACTTCATATGTAGCAGGTCAACATGACAGTAGCTCAGTACTCAGCAAGGTTCATCGACTTCTCACGCTACTCCACGAATATGGTGCAGGACCCATTATTCATGGCCCGGACCTTCGAGCAGGGACTCAGGCATGAGATCAAGGCTTCAGCGATTCCCCTCATCATTCCAATGCAGGTGGGGGTGCTGGAGCGAGCCCTTCTAGTGGAGAGTTTTCTCGCTGAGTAGTCACCAGCGGCATGACCCACCACTGGGCGACACGTAGTAGAGTCTTCTGCAGCTGGAAATTGACAAATGACGCAGAGGTCCAAGCTGACCATGTGATAAGGTGGGCTACCCCAGGAAACAGGTTCGGTTGTGCGGGGGCACACGAGATGGAGCCAACTATATGAGGAGTAGGCAGTGTTATGCATGCGGCGGGCAGGTCCACATGGCTCGTGACTGCCAGACCCACTATGCAGATGAGTAGAGGACATTAGAGTGACCTCCCAGGCAGAGTTAGAGGTTCAACCATGGTGGTCCACTAGGAGTAGGTGGATGTGGTAGAGGAGCTGGCCGAGCAGCAGGTAGTAGACGACGTTTTGAGGAACTACCACCACCATCACCAGGAGGTCCACCCCGACCATAGGGTGCTAGCAGACAGAGGTGGGCTCAACTCCAGGAAGTCAAGGCCTACGAACACGGCGTACCTAAGATGATTCGAGGTACTATATTTTCTACTCCACCCTTGATACATTACTTATAGACACAGGTGCAGGTAATTCTTTTATTTCCACAGCCCTCGTTCAGAGCTCGGAGATTCCGACAAAGCCGTTGGATCGATCCATATGGCTAGAGACTCCTACGGGAAAAAACTTGATGATTACGCACTCGTGCTGGTAGTGTGAGCTTACTCTAGGAGGCGAGATCTTTGGCTGGGATCTTCTTTTAGCAGCGTCGAGGCCTTACGATGTCATCTTGGGTATGGACTGGTTATCCACAGTTCATGCTCAGATTGACTATATTAGGCGAAAAGTGCAGTGTATCCGCACAGATGTGACCAGGTTCACCTTCATCAACGAGAAGGGAGACTTTGTAGTGCATGATGGACTTACGTAAAGGAGGGGGAAATCGATCAAACATCAGTTGGCTAGTCTCATCCTCGGAGCGGTTGATGTGCAGAGTCCGAGTTTTCCTGTTGCGGTGGATCAGTACGCCGATGTTTTCCCTAACGATGTTCCAGGACTACCTCATCACAGAGAGGTAGAATTATACATTGATATGTACCCTAGGAAAACACCAATATCTACTCCATCATATCAGATGGCTCCCTCCGAGCTTCGTGAGCTGTGGGTATAGCTGGAGGAATTGCAGGGGAAGGTATTTTTCCGACCTAGTGTTTCACCCTGGGCATCTCCGATTTTGTTCGCCAAGAAGAAGGATGGGAGATTACGACTGTGTGTCGACTAGCGTCGCCTGAATCAGGTGACCATGAACAATAAGTACCCACTCCCGAGGATTGACGACCTCTTTGATCAACTCAAGGGAGCACAATGGTTCTCGAAGATAGACTTTAGATCAGGCTATCACCAGCACAGAGTTCGAGATAAGGATGTGCAGAAGACATCCTTCAAGTGTCGATATGGCCACTACGAGTTCTTGGTTATTCCCTTCGGTGTAACCAATGCACCAATAGTGTTCATGAGCCTCATGAACATGATCTTCCAGCCTTAACTCGATTGCTTTGTTGTAGTCTTCATCGACAACATACTGATTTACTCGACTACTGAGGAAGAGCACGCATACCATTTTTGGGTAGTAATTGACACAATCAGAGAGCACCAGTTATATGGTAAACTCTCAAAGTGCCAGCTCTAGATTCGAGAGGTTTAATTTCTAGGACACGTTATCTCAAAGGCTAGAGTTGCAGTGGATCCAGCAAATATTGAGGCAGTACATTCTTGGGAGCCACCCAGGAGTGTGATGGAGGTGCAGAGTTTCCTAGGACTGGCTAGGTACTATCGGAGATTTTTACCAGACTTCTCTAGAGTTTCATCACCACTTTTAGCATTGATGAAGAAGGGGCAACCCTTCGTGTGGTCAGATAGATACCAGCATAGCTTTCAGGAGCTGAGGCAGAGGTTGTAAAGTGCACCAATCTTGAGGCTACCTGAGGAGGGCATAGGGTATGTAGTTTACTGCGAGACATCACAGACCAGACTTGGGTGTGTCCTGATGCAAGAGCGAGCAATGATCACATATGGTTCACGGAAGTTGAGATAGCATGAGCAGAACTACGATACCCATGACCTGGAGTTAGCAGCAGTCGTCTTTTCCTTGAATATGTGGAAACACAATCTGATGGACGAGAACTTTATAGTCTACTCTGACCACCAGAGTCTCAGGTACATCTCCTCACAGAAGTACCTAAACCTGAGATAGCGGCGATGGATCGAGTTTTTCTAGGACTATGACTTCGAGATAGTCTATACTCCTGGGAAGGGGAACGTTGTAGTAGATGCTCTCAGCAAGAGATCAGGCATTCAGCTGCTAGGAGAGGCGACAGAGAAGCTAGCAGCGTTGTAGATATCCTTTATGGATAGAGATGGAGTAGACTTTGTACAGTCTCTCACTGTCACTTCTCCACTTCTACAGCATGTCATAGAGGCACAACGTGGGGATGTTTACTGTGAGACGCGACGTGCTCAGATATCCTCAGGGCAGGCACCTGATGGATTTTCTAAAGGTGGGGATCACATCATCCTCTTCAGAGGATATACCATAGTACCAGTTTCACTACAGGAGGAGGTGTTGAGGGATTTCCACACTTCCCCTCTAGTGGTACATCCAGGAGTGGTGAAGTTGTATCAGGATATTAGACGACAACACTGGTGGCCGAGTATGAAGAAGGTGGTAGTAGAGTTTGTCTCTCGATACCTCACTTGTCCGCAAGTGGAGGCGGAGCACCAGGTTTTAGTAGGCTTGGTTCAACCCTTAGAGGTCCCAGAGTAGAAGTGGGATGGGATATCCATGGATTTCGTGATCGGACATCCACGTAAATCCAGAGGACATGACTCTATCTGGGTGATTGTCGACCGACTCACCAAGTCGGATCACTTATTACCGAACAGAGAGTAGGGCTCGGTAGAGAGGTTGGTACGCCTCTTTGTACAAAAGATTTTACAGCTTCATGGTGTGCCATCGACGATCATCTCTGATCAGGATGCTCATTTCACTTCCCTGCTATGGAAAGGGTTGCAGGAGGATTTTGGGATATAGATTCGCTTGAGCACTGCCTTCCATCCTCATAAGGCTGGTCAGACTGAGAGGAATATTCAGACTCTTGAGGACATGCTTCATGCATGCATCCTTGACATTGGTCATAGTTGGGAGGATCACTTACCCTTGGTGGAGTTTGCGTACAATAACAGCTATCACTCCACCACCGGGATTGCACCTTACGAGGCACTTTATGACCAACCTTGCAGATCACCACTATGCTGGACAGACCCAGGGGAGTCATCACTTGTAGGACCAGGGATGGTACATGCTACAATGGAGGAGGTGCAGATCATCTAGGAGTAGATGAAGACTACACAGAGCAGATAAAATTCCTATGCTGATAGGAGACGGAGACCACTGGAGTTCGAGGATGGAGACCATGTCTTTTTATGGGTCTCACCTTGATGAGGCCTACGGATATTTGGTCGAGGCGGAAAGTTGTATTTGCGATTCATTGGACCATTCCAGGTCCTCAGCAGAGTAGGCAAGGTGGATTAACACTGACTCTTCTACCTCAGTTGCATCGGGTGCACGATGTCTTCCACGTATCTCAGCTGAGGAGATACGTGAATGACCCATCCCACATCATCAACCATGGGGAGTTGGACATCGATGATGGGGTGACATTCAAGGAGGTTCCGGTGGAGATTGAGGATCGACAGGATCAAGTCCTACGGGGATGGTCGATTCCTCTAGTGTGCATTCTCTGGCAGCATGGGAACCTCCAGGAGAGCACATGGAAGTGGGAGGCTTCTATGCATGCTCAGTACCCTAATTTGTTCCCTTAGTATGTGTTGTATCTTACGAGGATGTAAAGCCCAGAGGTGGGGAGAATGTAAAGACCTGGAAATCCTATGGATTTTTTTTAAATACTTGGGAATTTTACGAGTCTGCAGTTTCTAACGGTGCCTGATTCAGAGGCCCAGTGTGCCCGAAATCAATTTCTGAAGTTTTTTTCATGTAAGTTCAGTAAATGTACGAGAAGGATTTTATATCTTTTGAAATGGTGCTCAGAATTGAAATCTGAGGGCACCGTTGAACTCACAGTGCCAGTTCTCGGTTAAGGAGACCTTTACCGCAGTTGCATTTTATCGTGGATGGAAGTTAAATTTTTGGGGATTCTTAATAAATTAAATAAAAATTATGTGTGACTTAATTTTTATTTTGGTGGTGGTTATTTTATTCAAAGGGAAGTTGGAGGTGGGGCCCACCCCCACATAAACTCCCATGGGAGGATATTATGTGGTGGGGCCCACACAAGGTCAAACCACTCAAATCCCCTTGAAACCCCTTTAAACTCTTGGACTTCCATGGTTTAATTCTTGCCAAATCTCCACCATTAATGAGGAGAATCAATTCAATTTAATTCAAATATTTTTGAATCCATCCCTCCGCAATTAATCTATGTGTTGTCACAATTAATGAAAGGCAAATCTTGAGTTGTTGTGCCACAAAAATAATAGAGAACCGTCTCTATTATTTTTCCTTAGCTTTCGTTGGAAAGAACTCCCGGAAGAACACTTTTTCTCTCGATGAAGAACGTCGTTACCTCTGAAGAATGACGACACATCTCTTTCCCTTCAAACCGGGGCAAGTAAGGGAAGACATCGCCTGTGAAGAACATCACCAACGACAATGAATTTTCCTCCAACGTTGACGGAATGACGTCTGTCTTCTGCGACACCAGTATTCCGTGACACGTCAACGAACAATGACAATACGAGGTAGGGGTTACTTTAATGTTTTATTCTAACCTCCATTCTACATCATTAAGTTGGTGGAATGATGTGACGATTGTTATCAATGTAATGAGGAGGGCTCGGTCCGCACGAACACGACCTGACCCTCCCCCTTTCTTGTTGATCATTTGATGATGGAGGTGGATCATGGAAGAAACTGACGACGCAAGGGCCATCATCGTTCCACACAAAGAAAAATCATGACCAAGTGGGCCGCGGCGGAGCCGAAAGGGCACGATGCCGTCACACCGCACCGGAGAAAAACTATGGTGCTGTAGCGCCGCGGTGGAGGTGCGAAGGAGGCCGACCGAACCGACCGCAGTAGAGTCGGATAGCGGGATGACCGACCGGCCCACTGGAAGACCGCGACGCCTGCAGGTGCCGCATGGAGGAAGACCGCATCCCGTACCCACGGGATGCTTTGCTGGGCGAACCGGCCGGCCGCCTGCCAGCCAGGCTGGAGGACCGCGGCGCTCACAGGCACCGTGCGGAGAAAACCATGTCCCACTTCTTTCGGCCGCTCTGCTGGGTGAAGTGGCCGGCTGCCTGCCACCCGGGCTAGAAAATAGCAGTGCCAGCAGGCGCCATGTGGGAAGAACCGCAGCCCGTTGTGTGAGCTGCGTGCACCGAGAAGAACCGGTCGGATGGGTCGGGGAGAGGCGTCGCCGCCAGGCAAACCGGACCAGGCCGCAGCGTGGGTCGGGTCTGCAGGTGGGCTTTGCCCCACCAATTCGGGCTGAACCCCCAGCCGGGTCAGACCCGCTGAGCTGGGTCGGACCCGTCGAGCCAGGTTGGGCCAACATGCCAGCCCATTGGGCTTGACGGGCCGGGCCCGACTTCGCATAAATACAAATATCTGCTAGACCATGCGTCCGATTGACACATCATCTATGGAACTGGGACCCTCACGATGAGGCGGTACTTTTGCGATACTATAAGTGAGTTTTGGTCAAATTTGGAAAACGATCGGGTCTGGATCGAGCGTAAATCCAACCGGGCCCCTGGAATGGAAATGGCAATAACTCTTAGACCAGGCGTCCGATTGACACACTGTCTGTCGTATTGGGTTCCTTTTGATGGGACAGAACTACGAGATACATCAACTCAAGACTTTGTGATAGTTGATGTATCAGCACTTGGCTTGAGGAGCGGACCCTCCTAGAATCGAGCATGCTGTGTGCGGGAACCCTAGAGCTGGCTGTGACGACTACTGTACCAGAATCCTACGTGGGTTCGACAACGATGATTACTGAACCGAAATCATCCTTGGGTTCGACAATGATGAATACTGTACCGGGATCCTCCATGGGTCCGACAGTTCTGACTTCTGTTCCTGTATCCTATTTGGGTCCGATAGAGTAGCTGGTCCTATATCCTATGTGGGTCCGATAGCTTAGCTGGTCCTGTATCCTGTGTGGGTCTGACAGCTTAGATGAATCAGTGACTACATCTGATCATCTCTATCTCTATACGAGAGATGTATACCTGTGTGAGATGAGTCTTATCTTTCAATCATTATCATCGATGTGATTGACTTTACTTCCTTTGTGGAATGGGTTGTGCTTGGGCTTGAGAGTTAGATCCGGACTGTGACTGATAACTTTGGTATATGTATGTGCATATACCTAAGTAGGGTTGGTTGACACTTCATGATTGTATATTACTTCTGTGGTTTATCCTTCATGGATTCTGGGAGACCTTTGGGGGTTTCAGGGTCCCTACCGAGTATCGTTATACTCACCCCTACACGGTCTATGCCTGCACATCATTGTGTTGGTTGTAGATGACAGAGAACACTGATCGAGGTAGAGATTTGTAGAGCTGGATGGTACCTGGAGGTGGACCACTTGGAGAGACGTACACGGAGCGGAAGGATAAGCCTGGGGTGCTGAAAAAGCCATCTATACCAACCCTTCAGTTGGGATTTCTGGAGGATGACTCAATAGTTTTTGTTTACCTTACTGCAGTTGTACTAGCTTTACAGTTTTTGTACTTTACTTTTGGGCTTGTATTTCCTGCCCTTTTCCTTTCAACACTTTTGTATACAGTTTTTCTTAGTGTTTAATTTCAGTTGCGTACTCTGCTACTTGTGTTCATGCAGTGTGTGTGATATAGGTTAAAAGGAAATGCCTTCCCTTTTTAAAGGGATTACGCCTTTGGTTCCAGTTTCCAGCCCCTGGCCTATGGAAGGCGGGCTTGGGGTAGTCACGACATGGGCCCCGAGGACTGGTCGTGACAAGACATATCATGTGTAATAATTTTTTCAAAACTAATAGAAATAAAAATATAAGAAGGGTGAGCTCAAATTCTTAGTAAGGGAAAACATATATCAGAATCAATCATGGAATGAATAATACAAAAGGAATAAATAAGAGTTAGATAATTTGATATAATTGAACATATGGGCTTGAAATAATTCCATGGATGATATAACAATACAAAAAATCATCTGGATAATAAAAATTAGTTTCTTAGTGATGAAATGCATAATTTTGGATAGCTAATTCCTTTACCTAAGCCATGATATCATGACCTTACATTCAAGGTCATATGTTTAGGAAATAATTTTTTTGTCCAAACATACAAAAAAATACCCACGCTAGTTTTCCCTGTGAGACCTACTGATGCATTGACAGGATATATATTTCAGGCCCCACCCATCTCAAATTAAGTCTAATAAATTAATCATATGAAGGAACGATTAGACCAAAAAATAAATAACCATATTTCCATAGTAATCAATAAACATCTATATTGAAATAAGAAGTATACAAATTTTCAATATTTCTACAATAAATAAATGGAATACCTAACTTGGTAATAATACCTCAAACTAACATAGTATGAAGTAATGGTATAAGGTTAAGTTAATAATTTACTAAATAAAGCTATGTATATATTATACAAGAACACCCATCAATAAAAGGAATAAAATACACAGTGTTTATATTGAAAATGAATAGGAAAACAATATTCCTATAATAGAAGAGGATTTTGAAAGAAAAAGGTAGTGATGGAATTACATGAGTTTAACCAATAAAAATTAAAATATATAGAGGGGATATATAAGGTAATCCATGACCAATATGTACACCCTAAAATGAAATAAGTTTTGAACATGAATCATATCTAGATAAATCTAAATTTAGATGAAGACACCATTAAGGAAATGATAACATTAGAATAGAAGAAACATGGGAGGGGTACCATTAAATTAAAGTATTATTATATGAAATATATTTATTATTATTAAAGTAAATTGGTAAATAAATACACAATACAAAATAAAATATGGTGTGAAATATAAAAAATGTCTCATGGAATTAAAAATAGACACAAATAACACTGATGGATTTAGAAACTTTCAAATCAAACCCATTTAAAGAGAAATATCATGAAACTTAAATTAAAATTATATGAATTATAATTAATTATACAATAAAACAATTGGTATTATTTACATCATATAAAGGTAAATTGGATAATAACAAGAAAATTTTCTAAAGAAATTGGAATTGATATCAATAAATCCATTTCAATTGACAAAATATTTGATATAAGATTGATTTGATGATGATGTTATATGAAACAATTATAGATACCTAGAAAATAATTTATAAATAAAATAAAAATAATTCATTATTAATAATAAATCATACTTTTAATAATATAGTTCAATTACAATGTTTGTTACTAAATGGAAGAAAACTAAGTTAGCCCAAACCCTTACAACCTTATAAACTTCTAAATCAAAACCCATTGAAGGATACAATTTAAAATGATACATTAAATATAATTATAAATTATAGGATCATGATATAAAATATTAATGTTTAAGTGGATACACCATTACAAAGAAGACACAGTGTATAATAAGGAATATGTCCCAAGGGGTAAAAATTTGAGACATTAAAGCCCTTTCATGTAACAATGTATTTGGGGGAAAGAATCATTTTATAATGATGTTATAAGGATTAGTTGTATAAAAATATATATTAAGGTGTTAATATAATTAAAATTATTCATTTTATATAATAAATCAAACTTGGAACAATATATCTCAAAAACAAAGTTTGTAACTCAATGGAATAAAATTGACTTTGCACATACACTTACAATTTCAGAAACCTTAATTCAAATCCCTTTTAAAGATAAGATTCTGAAGAAAGATTATATTTCATTAATAATTATAGTATCATGATTAAAAATAGTAAATGGGATAAAGATACACCATTCTAAAGAAAATATGATTTATAATAAGAAATATGTCTCAAAGGGAGAAAATTTGAGACAAGAAACCCTTACAACTTAAGTATCATCAAAATCAAAACCCTTAAAGGAGAAAGATATTGAAACTAAAACTCAAATACATGAAATATAATTCATGATATAATATAAAAGTAGTAATTATATATTATATATAGAAGTAAATTGGTTCATAATAAGAATAAATTCTCAAGAAATGGAAATTGAGACCAATAAACCCCTTTCAAGTAATCTAATATTTGAGGTAGGAATTATTTGATAATGATATAATAATGAATAATTGTATAACCATATATAGGAATTAATAAATAATAAATAATTTATTAATTTTTTTGTATAAGTCAAAATTTTAAAAATACAGTTCAATAAAAATGTTTGTAACTCGATGGAAGAAAAATTAGTTAGAACAAACCATTACCCTTTATGTTGACTTCAACTTAAGTTCTTCAATATCCTATAAAAAATAATTATCATAATAAACTATTTATGAACTTTATTATTATATATAAACTTTTATAAAGTTAATTTATAATTGTTCTATATATATATTACTTAGTTATTACCTATTTTCAATATTGTTTGTGATTAATATTAATTGTTTTGAACTAGATTCATAATTGTAGTTTTGTTAAAGATTATTCTCCCATTGCATATAATTCATGGATCATAAAATTTACTAGAAATGATGTTTTATAATTATTTAAAATTTTATAATTTCATTCTATAGGAGTTTTTTATGGTCATTAAAGAAGAAACCAATGATATACATGTTTTAATGTTTTTTCATGTACAGACGTCCGTATTGTAATTAATGAGTTTAATATTAATGTTACAATTAAAAAACCAAAATAAAATATTTATTTACTTATTTATATAATATATTATCCGTGATTAATTTTTCATATACATACATTATATTATTTTATATCATTATTCAAATAGGAAGCTTGAATGACCCAAATATGAACATATTATAATTAATGGATGGTTAAGATTATGAAAGTAGTTTATTTTGGGAATAAAAAAATTATTAAATAAGAATAATGATATTATTTAGATAATTTAAAGGTGGTGAATCTCATTTTAGGATATTTTAATAAATATTAAATAAACTAAATGAAAAAGAGATACATTACATCGTGGTGGTGGTTGTCTGCACAACACACAATTAATGTTTTCATTACTTAATGTATGATAGGGAAAGAAGGTGGATTATAATTTATCTCAAAATAATAATAATAATAATAAAATTATATATGTCACATTTTTCCTTCAATTTCACACTGATAATTAGTGAGGATAGGAGGTTTTAACAAATGGAATTCATAGATTTGTGGAGGTAGTTGTTTGCACAATGCTCAAATGACGTTTCATTTTTATTAATAGAAATGGGTAAATGAGGTTAATGATATTTACCGTAGCATAATAACATTAAATTTATAAATTATACTAATGTAACTATATATGAATGAGAAAGTTATAATTGAGAAAATGATATATAAAGGAAAATAATGTAAGTAAATTGAGTAATCACTTTGAAATCTATGTGTTTTCCTTGGATGATTCCTTAGAAATATAGGTATTAAGATAATTTATTATGATTAGATGCTCAAGTAAAGGCAATAGGTTTATAAAGTAAGTATAGTGGGTATATTTTCACATGCTAGTTATACCATGGGATGTGTATACAGAAACACCTTATCATGATCATGCACCTACTCTGGTGGTGTAGGCACTAAAGACACTCTATCCTAGTGTCTTTCATATTATACCTTCACACGGAAGAGGAATAATGATAACCAAGGTTGACTATGTCTATCACTTCAAGATCTTGCTTTTTTCATCCTTCCAAGGAATTGGATTACCATAGGATTTCAAGTTGTAGATATATACGATTGAGGTTATATTCAAAATGGTCAAGACATTGGTGGACTGATGAGTCATGTTAGTGTCATTTATGCATTATGGACCCACAAAGATTATGAGGTGTTATGGGATAAGAATAAAGATGTGAGGGTCATTCTTATGATTACTTAAAGAAAATGTTTTTTGTGTAATTTTTTTCCAACATGATGAAGTTGTACCATGCCCAAGAATTCATAAGTCTTTATTAGGGACACAGGATGGTATCTTTAAACTCTACTCATTTCACAAAACTATTTCTTTTTTCTCCCCATCTTGTCTAGAATTGAGTTACATAAGGCTAGGAAGTTCCTAATAAATCTTTATCCTTATAATAGATATAAGGATATAAGTTTTAAAATAAAAATATACCTATAGATTATATTCAAGTCATTTACTATTGAGAAGGTCCTAGAGGAGGATTGAGAATTTGATCATATTCCATCCTTTAGTACTCAAGTAGATGGACCTATTACTATTATAGTGAGTGTCACATCTGGTAGTAGTAGGAGGGATATTGGGGACGTGTTATAGGGTAGTGGTATACATGTTGATCAAAATATAGCTTCTTCATCCCCATTGGTAGGACATCTATAGCGCTTCAATTGTGGAAATATTGGACATTACTATAGGTTCTACCCAAAACCTTAGAGAAATTGTTGATAGTATGGAAATATGGGGCATCTCAAGTAGTTTTGTTTCTATATATTTGAGGTCAAGTTTTTATATGGGTGAAATAAAGGTGTGATCTATGACATAGGGATCTAAAAGAGGTCCCCAGTAAAAGGTTTGACTTCTCAGACAACATTAACTTGTGAAAGTAATACACCTTAGGGCTAGGACTATAGAACCAAAGGAGGATGAGTATATGCGATAGAACAGGTTCTGTATGAGTTTATAATGGGACCATAAACCATTCTAGGTATGGTCTTGATCACATAATATCCATTTATAGTTATTTTCTATACTGGTACTTACCATTATTTTATTCTTACTCATGTTATTCTTGGTCTCAACTTACCTGTTAAGTTGTATTCTGAGTTATTTTCTCTTGATAAACCCTTATAGAAGAAACTTTATCATCTCTAGAGATGAATAGAGTTTCTTTTAGTTTCTTCCAACTACATACATTTGTGTAATTCTATGATCCTTCAGATGACTATCTTTTATGTGATCATTAGAATGGACCGATAGACTAGATTTTAGGATCACATCAACTATTATCAGAGGTAGGTATCCTTTATTTCACCTATGGTAGGGAAGTTTATAATGATAGGTGATTGGGATACCAAAGACATCTGATTGAGACTAGATTTAATCTATATTGGTGTTATCCTAACCCAGTTAGTTGGCTTAAAAATCACGCTGGAACTAGATGATAGGTCCTCTTATTTTCTTCATGCTTATAACCTCTAACATAATGTATTTATAGTTGAATCTTGGGGTTTCCCCCTGATCAAGGAGTATAGTTCAAGATAGAACTCAAGCCCGGAGTACATCATATTTTGATTTCCCCTCTTCATATGCCACTGAAGGAGTTAAGAAATATCAAGATTTATCTTGAGGACCTATAGATGAAGGGTTTCATCAAACAGAGCAAATATCTATGGGATAATCCTATATTTTTCTCTAATACGGACAATGGTGGTTTATAACTCTATGTGGATTATAGGATCTAAATGAAGTAAAAGTGAAGAAAATGTGCCACATACCTAGGATTGGAGATCTCTTTGATTAGCTATAGGGAGCTCAGTGGTTCTCTAAGAATGATCTTTATTTAGGCTACCATTAGTTGTGGATTAGAGAGGAAAATATTCCTAATACATCATTTAGGACTATATATAGCTTGTATGAGTACCTTATCATACATTTTTTGTTTAGATAATTCCCTAGTAGTATTAATGGCCCCCATAAAGAATATATTCCACCTATATATTATATATTTCACTGCACTCTTTATTGATGATATCCTAATATATTAATAGACTTCTATGTCACATTCAAGAAACCTTGATATCATGTTAAGTACACTCCAAGAATATTAGATTTAGGGAATTTTATATAAATATAACTTATACATATGAGAGGTATGTTTTCTTGGTAATGTGATCCCTGAGACATGAATTTTCATAGACTTGGAGGAGGTAGAAGCGATGATATCTTAGTATTTCCCTCAAAATGTTAATTAGATTAGTTGTATCCTAAGTTTATATGGATTCTATTGATGGTTAATTCAGTATTTCTTCCTTTTAGAAGAACCAATGATGGGTCTTACTGAGAAAGGGTTGATGTTTTAGTGATCTGATCACTGTGGGGATGTTTTTCTTGAGTTAAGGTTGTTATTGATGGCTGATCCACTATTAATTCATGAATATCTTGAGACTAGATATTCAATGTACTGTGATGCCTCATGTGGTAGGTTAGGTGTTTTGTGAAGGTACTAGGATGTGTGATAGAAGCTGATGGGGTGGGGATTTAAAAAATTTCCTTATCGATCAACATAACAATGTTGACTCTGATAATGCATTGTATGGTATGAAAACTGAGGATCCCAAATGAATTATTGATGAATGATAAATAAATAAACTCATCATTCTATTTGAATATGTGTTCATCAACCATTCATCATTCGTGAACATTTCTTAAAGGAACCTAGTTTTGAGCCCTTTAGATCATCTGAACATGCTTTGAATGCCCTCTAGAATATAAATTGTGAAATTCTATGTGCCTGAATAGAGATCCGATGAATCATTCTATGTATTAGAGATCACCATTATTTCAACCATTCTATCCATGAAGACAAACTCAGATTAGTTGTTGGGATTAATTTATTCTCTCTCTAGGAAGTGGGAGAGGAGAGAGAGGCTCTCAAAAACTATACAATGAATTGTTCCATTAATGTGATAATTATTCTCCATATATGGTGAGTTATAAAATTACTATAAAAAGGATCACAGACCCCTGAATATTTATTATCTACTAAATATGCTATAAAAACATACTGTAACAAACTAACCATGTCATAAATGTCATTTAAATTTTTTTCAATTGCATGTAATATAATAAAATATATTATGTGATAAAAGGGATTCATTAACTCCACTCATCTTTCCTACTGATATTAAATGATCCTTGAATACTAAAATAAGATTCTTTGAGATAACATTTTCCCATGTATTCATTTAAAATCTGATAAATAATTTTAATAAATAAATTCAATACCAATTATTTTAAACTTTAGTAATAATTATTTTTTTATTTCATGTAGATAGTATACTCTCAGATGTCACTCAGACCCCATGGTTGCTACCACATATCATTATACACCTATTCATTAGAGTAGGCCAGAATTTTGAATATAATAAGTGTGTGACCCTCTAGGACATTATCTCTATAGTAGTGAATACTATTCATAGACTAGGAGTGGAGTCTAACAACCAATCAAGGCCCCTAAAGAGATATAGAATAATAATAACACAAACAACCTTTCATATGAACAGATAATGTGTAATATAATATATTTATCTCATGATATATCATAAATCATGTAATACACTTCGTGTCATCATCCTTTCTTGATTTATTATTCATTGGCCTTACTTGTTGGAATTAACTTCTTCTACCCTCACTATGGTTTTAGGGAAGGTACTACTATCCTAATCAACTAGGCCTGAGATATCACTTCCTTTTAGAAGAAAAAAATTCTATCTTTATTATTCAATCAATTCCATACCAATAATGACACACCCAACACAAGCTACCTCACTAATACATAAATGAAAAAGTTTTGATTTTGCATCATAGAATGTAATAAAATAGTAAAAACTAATAATAATCTCATGTTAGGATACCATTACACATGTATTCAGGTTGGAACTACCAATTACACATGTAACATGTGGTGTTTTTATTGATGGGCCAGTCCTCATGATCTCATCCACTCGAGATCACCAAGTATGAACTTCAGGAAAAGAAGTCTCAATGCTTATGTTCCCCAACTAACTGATATTCATACATCATTTGTGTCTAGTCAGTATAATATATCTAGACCATAAGACATATGTGTAAGATTAGTTTCATTATATCTTGAGGTTATCATTATAGTATGGAAGATATTATAACCTTTTTATATGAAAAAAATATAATGAAATTACCATATTAATAGTGGATAGAGAAATATTAACACTATTATAGAAAGAATATATCACGCATAACTCACTACATACATGACATAGTAATTAAAAATTACTATATAAGTTGGGTCCAAGGAATCCACTTTTACAACAATCCCACTTTCACTAGAGCCAACTTACTAAAAATTCTTTTTAGAAATCACAATAATACAATCATAAATCTATTGGGTTATAGATTTAATCATTGGGCCTTCTATATCTCTCCTTCATGGATACTCTACTATTAGTGACTTCACTTCCTTGAGTAAGACTATTCAGGAGATGTTATCCTCAAGTGTATATATTTTGACAACTATCTTAACCTGAAATATTTTCTAGTACCCGTAGTAGGGTTATCACAATTTATATAATGATCAAACATTTCTTACTATAAGTATTACAATAACTAAAAAAATAATTATGTATTTTAAACTGCTCCATCAGCTGCATCAGAAGATAAAATGCACTCGATATTTGTAAATATGGCTACCATTTGATTGAATGGGCTTCTCTTAATCGTTAACTTGCCCAGTTTTGATACTAAAACATATTGATATAATGTAAAACTAGTTTGTATCCCCTTAAACTACCTTTCTATCAAAGTACCAGGAATATATCTCATATAATCTATCAAGTAAAATTGGATAGTTCAAACTACTTATCAAGTAGTTCCCCTATATATAAGTTATATTTTCCTACCATAAAGTATATGTTGGAAATATCATATCTTTTACATATCATGGAATATGTGACTGATCCATTTATTAGGCATATGGAATTATACTCAACACTTTAATCTACATATATGTCTCATACATGTCCTCTTGGAGATATTTCTAACATGTGACACTCAGAACAATTCTCTCTTGAATTTTTCCAACTTTTATTTTTCAATACCTTGTCAATGTATCTAATTTGGCTTGGTATGATAAACCCATTAGATATATATGAGTATATCTCATTCCCTATAACTTATGTTTATACTTCAATTCAATATCTAGAGAGAAACTTTTAGGTCTTGAATAACTATAATGTCAATAATTATTTTCCATATGTTATCAAACATATTTACCATTGTAAATGGTGGCACTCCCACCAACCTCACATAGACACATGGAAAAAATCCATTCCAAATGAATATTTTATAAACTTGTTTCTTATATTAATCCAAAATTTTATTTTAGTAACATACACCCCTTATTATTATTCTATAGTGTCACAAAACCATTCTGGTTTCATCATATAGACTCCTTCCAAAATTTGTTGTATTGACATCTAATGCCCTATTTAATGATCATAGGAAGTAGTTATGAAATGTAGAAAATTATAATGGATTTAGGCATAATGACTTGGTATAACCAATCATGATTTATTGGTAACACAATTATATCACCCATGTATTATTTCTATTGAATACCACCATAGTATTGTGATTTGAAACATTTAATATTCCAAGATCCTGTAATTTTATACATGAAATCCATTATTGAATTTTATTAAAAATTTCAATATTACCGTGTTTCCATTTACTTCTTACTTGTATGATTTATTATTCTCAATGAATAAGGTATCACATGCCATAGTGGATGTAAAATCATTACCATGGTTTTATCCTTTAACACAGTATGTTTCTATGGAACATTCCTTTTCCGTAATCTCCTACGGAATCTATTCATATAGAAACTATTTGTGAATCTCTATCATTGACTAAATCTAAGTCATTATTTCTCCCACTATCTCAAATAGACATGTACAATCTTTTCTAGAAATATTCCCTAGCACATTAATATTAATTTTCTATCACAAGGATTTCATAATATCTTTATAGAACTTTGGAATATTTACTTTAGATGTACATTATATTTTTCATGATGCAAGTTTGTTTATATCCTTAATAAACACTTTGCATCCAAACACATATTGTTATGAAATTATGGATTTATATCATACAATAACTCATATGATATCTAATTTTCATTATAATTGTAATATTTTTTATGGCATGAAACCGATATTTTTAAAGCATTCCTTGAAAAATAATGGAGGTTTCTACAATGCATATGAGTCTCAACATTTATGCTTCATTTACTTATATCATGGATCTGATGTGTATAAGGAAATATGAATTTAGTAATTACACCATGATTCATTTTAATGATCAATGTTTTCATTTAAGAATCATCTTTTATCCTCTTTAATAACATCGAGCATCGATGTATATATGAAAATGTACATCTAGGAATTACTCCACACTACATTATAATGATCAGTGAATGGTTGGTCAAGATATACTTCAAAACATGGGCCCAAATCAACTCATATATTATAACCATGCATATTTTTTACTTCACTATTATTCTCCATAAAAAACTTAATGTAATCTTATGAAGTATATTTATTTACCACTAGCTTAACCATGGAATAGGTCACTCTAATTAGATAAATTATTTTGAAAGTATTGTGGCTTAACTTTATTTCTAAATATTTATTTGTAAAAAAAGTAAGTGTGTTGATAATACCTAAGATATTTAACTGTAAACTATACTGAGAATATCCTTGAATACTATTTAGTTTTATTTCATAAAGAATTATCTTTCTAAATCTGGGTATAACTGAGTATTATATTTTATATTCATCATTTATTGCCAATGTTTCAGGATTTAATGAACCATTAGTTGAGTATTTGGAATCGTAAACAACATTCAATCCAAAATAGAATAATGAATCCATGTTTCCAATGGAAACATGAGATAAATGTTTTGGTTATACATAATAAAAGTTCAACCAGAACAATTAATATTTTAAAAGAGAAGTTGTGTACTTCTCATCTCTGAATTAAGAATCATCCTTCCTTAGATGCTTAGATAATTTACCTTACTTCATGAAATGTTTCTTTTCATAATCATTTTTGTATTTAAATACACATATTTGATATGTATATTGTATTCGATACCCAATAATTATAATAGAAATATCACATACAGTGATGTGTATGAACTAATTTGAAGCCACTTCTTGATTCTAATTTAATTTGATACATTTATTCTTCTATAAATTTATCTCATGACATGAGAAGTAAATGAACTCTTTTTTAATGGATTTTCTCAGTTCATTGAAGGATTCTTAGAACGTTCCTTTAGTATATCGCTTTCCATTTAGATTTTATCCTTGTATTTTAACTTGTTCACCATTAGAACTAAATATTAAACTTTTTTTAGGTTTTAATTTTCTTGGAAAACTTTACCTAAAAGGTAATTAAGATTTTTCTCCATACGATTTTTTTATAATATAAAAAAACTATATTATTTGGATGATGTATTGAAATATTGTGATCTATATTTTAATTTACATGTATTTAGTTTAATATTTACTTCTTTCATATATCTCTTATATTTATCCTCATAGACTTCCGAATGATGATTCAATATGCAATATCATTTATTTCCTGTTGTTTCTTCCAAACATGATGTGGCATTAATGATAAAATTATGATTTAAACATCAAATGCTTCATTCAAGAGACTTCTATAAGTAAATTTCACACCCTGGATTCCTGAGGTTGTTCTATAGGTAGGGGAACTACAACACATATAATTACATATATCATATTACTTTTCACAAGCATCTATACTATTCTTATAAATTCATCCTAGATAGTACATGTAATTTTTTAAGAATTAATCATAGTGACTATGTGGTATTGGTTTACATTATTGTACAAAAATAATTAATATTCATTTAGTACTTTTATATTGCTTACATATTAGAAATTAATGATTAATTAAATCATTAAATGTCTCCAACTATTTTATTTAACCATAGTTTCCATTGCTAATAGATTTGGAATACTCAGCCACTAGAGTATTATAGTGGAAATTATCCCTAAAAACTCTCCTAATACTCCAATATATATCCAACCCACTACTTAGAGTGATTAAAGGATGGGGTTTTAATGTCCAATTACATTAAAATAAGGTTCCTTGAACTTTTGAGTGAAGTTAAAACTTATAAAAATCATATACTTTATTTTCTCAATGATTTTCCTCTAAAGAGTCAACAATTTAGCTATAAATACTTCATTGTGGTCATATTTTGTTAAGTCAAAACATCACTCTCATAAGAACTTCCTAGTATTAGGAGGAACCCTAAACTATGGCTAAAGAGAACCTTTGACACCTAATTTTATTATAGTTCAAATTATGGAAGGTATTGTGACTTAATATTTCTTTGAGGGTTTTTATTATTTCCTGATGAATGAATTCATTTTCTATCTGATATTCATGTATTATTTTATCACACTCACAATATAACCCTAAAGAAATCATAAAAAATTAATTCTATCTAAATTTCTTTTAATCTATACATTTTGTTCATTATTTTATGTGATCTCACCCACTTTAATGATAAAAAACAACAATAAACAATACATAATTAAATAAACAATATGAATTTACATGATAATTTAGTATTGGTTGATCCATTTATGCTCAGTTTATCAACCAAAATCTTATGGGTATAATACCTAAGTCATGTTTGATTTGTATCACAACTCGCACCTCAGACCAATGTATCCACATCTCTTCTAGAATACTTCCTCATATCATCATGGCCCATGTCTTAGTTCATCTTTAACATAATACATAAATAATTTCATGCATGTGAGGGGGTCTCAGGAATGTGCAATACATATGAAATACAGCTCTCATGGACACATAATGCCACATACACATTAAATAAAGAAAGATGATGTGAAGATCATCATAAATAAATTTAATTTCTACATGCATCACAAAAAATTGAAATATATAATTATATAAATAAATATCAGACATACATTAGTCATTAGATTCTCAAGATCATTTATCATACAAATTAAATGTGAAATAAAAATTTAATTTGAGATAAATTTATGTTAAAAGCATTAAAATAATTAAAATAATTTATTTTAATTTTTAATTCAAATAAATTATGTCACTTGGTCCAAATTTTGATTTTTATTACAGTTTTTTAAAATCGATTTTTTAAATATTTATGGTTTTACTTGGACTCAGGTAGCCCATAAAACAATTGAAAGAGGTTTTGAGCCTCTGTTGGAACCAAAATGGGATGGGCATGTCAACCAAATCCCAGCCTACCTTGACCTTTGTCAGGCCGACCCGACTGGGATATAGGTTGGTTGGAAGGTGGGGCCCCATTTGGTGGGAGGCCAGTAGTGTGGTGGTCGAGTGGCATAGGGTAGTATCCAGTAGCTGGAAGGTCACAATGGGGATGGTCTAGAGGGAGAGTCGTTCTATGGCGGTAGCGGGAAGCTGGTTCAGGTAGTACATAAATAGGTAGTAGTGGGGGAGTTGGATCAAGAATAATCATTGGGGGGTGTAGACCGTTAGAAGAACACAACAGTAGGTAGGTCAAGGTGGCATCTATTAATGGGAGGTCAACAATAGGGTGAAAATTTTCTAGATGTTGGTTCCTAAATCAATAGGAGTATACCAAGGGGAGGTTGAGGTGGTGGTATAAGGTGAGATGGGAGGTAGAATGATGGGGAAGTAGTGCTTCCTCCCTTGGATAAATTTCTTTTTAGCTTCTTTCTTGTACACCACCCTAAATATCCTTTTTATTTGAGTAACTTTTTTTCTTTATTATTTCACAACTAGATTCACTATATTAATTAATATATATTATTTTTTTAGTTTTCAATGTAATGGTATCCACCCATTTACCCCACTTACAATTTTATCCACTTATTTCATTAGGCGTCGACAACCTCTACCCCCAATAATTTAATTTTTTTAACCTTAATTTTTACAGGACTAATGCATTAAGAATTTTTGATAAATTATGGTATGCTACTAATTATTGACAAACATATTACCCCTTTTATCAAAATATCCATAAGTTTGAGGAATTTTAATGTGCCATAGGGTTATACTCCAATAGGCTAGTTTTTTTTAAAAAACAATTTCCCCAACCGCAGGAATTATGATCACAAACTAGAAAACACTAGTCCATCAACTTGGTACAAAAATCTATCTGGAAACTATAAAATCCCAGAAAACCTGATCATGGTAAAAATTAAGACTCATATATATATATATATATATGTGTGTGTGTGTGTGTGTGAGTGAGTGAGAGAGAGAGAGAGTGTGTTTGTGTGTGTGTGTGTGTTTTCATAAAAATATAATACCTAAAATAATATTTTGAGCCAACTTTTGATCTTTAGATGAACGTACCCCGACCATTCTAAATTGTATTGGATCGTTTTCTGTAGCATTGGGGCCATTTTGATACCCTCTAGTTGAATTCATTACAAATTTAATTTTTCATTGGATTAAAAATTCATGTGATTTATATGATAAAAATTTATGGTACTATAGTACATAGCCGAAGTATATGGGATGGGGATTTAATTTTTTTATTGTCGATCACTGTAATTACATTGACTTCGACAAAGTGTAGGATGGTATAGAAATTGAGGACCCCTCATGAATGATTTAATAATGATAAAAAATAAAAAAAATACCTCATTTGATTTAAAGATATGTTCATAAACCATTATTCTCTAATGACCATTACTTTAATGAGCCAAATCTCGATCCCTAAAGATCATCCACATGTTCTTGAAAAGTATATGGGAATGTCAATAGTCAAATATTGGGTTCTAGGATAATGATTCGATGAATCCTTTAATTTGTTGATGATCATTCAAGTTTCAATCCTTTGATCTATGAAGATAAACTCAGATTGGTTGATTGGATCAAGAGATTCTCTCTCTAAGAAGTGGTATAGGAGAGGGAGTCTTTCAAAAAATTGTTCAATGAATATTTCCATCAAAACGAGCCTCCCAATCCTTATTTAGTGAGTTATAAAATTACCCAGAAAAGGCTCATGAGCCCCTAAATATTTATTACACACAAAATAATCTTTAAATGATGTATTATAATTAATAAACCATGTCATAAATATCATTTATATTTTTTTCACTAGTAATATAATGAAATTTATTATGTGATAAAAACAAGTCATTAAATTGACTCTTCATTCATGTAGATATTAAATGAACCTTGAATGTTAAAATAATATTCATACATATAATACTTTTCCATGTCTTCACTTAATATCTAGTGAATAATTATAATAAATAAATTCAATTATAATTATTCTATTCTAGAATAATTTTTTCTTATTTCACAACAATCGTATAATCATGAAATCACTTGGATCCTATGGTGGGGACCAACATATACTATACTCATATTCATATGAATAAGAAAGATTTTTGAATACACTAAGTGTGTGTCTCTCTATGTCCTTATCTAGATAGCAGTGAATAAAATTCCCAAATTAGTAGTGGATGTTAGAAACCTATCAAGGCCCTTAAAGAGATAAGGAAAGGTAAAAGCAATGAAAACCTTTCTTAAGAACCAAATTGTGTAATATAATCTCTTTGTCCTGTGATATCTCATAAATCATGACACACACTTTGTGTCATCATTTTTTCTTGATTTTTTTGACCTTACTGGATGGACTTAACTTCTTCAACCATGGATATGGATTTATGAAGGTACTACCATCCTAATTAACTTGGACCGATATATCACTTCCATTTAGAATTGAAAAATTATATCTTGATTATTGAATCAATTCCATACCACCAATGACACACCCAATGAAAGATACCTCACTATGACGTCAATGTCATGATTTTAATCTATCATCAAGGTATGTAATCAAATAGTATACACTAATAATAATCTCTAGTTAGATGAATATTACACATGTTTGTAGATAATAAATACCAATTAAACCTATAACATGTGGTGTTTATATTGGCATGCCATTCTTCATGATCTCATCTATTCAAGATCACCAAGTGAAAGCTTCATGAGAAGAAGTCTCGATGATTATGAGTCCCAAACACCTTATAGTCAGACATCATCTATTTCTAGTCTATGAGATGTATCGAGACCATAGAACATATATTTAATATTAATTTCATAGTATCTCATGGTTATCATTATAACCTGGTCACTATTATAACCTTTTTATATGAAAATTAATCTAAGGAAATTACCATATTAATAGTGCACATAAAAATATGAAAAATATTATGGTAAGAATACATCATGAATAACTCACTGTATACATGATTTGGTAATGAAAAAGTATTATTTATGTTGGGTCTAGGAAAACCACTTTTATAGATATATTCTAATGCAAAGGGGTTAGGTAGTTTCATATGAGTCATGTTAGATATTAAAATATAAGTTTAACTAACTGAAACAAAAATTTGATTTGGAAGTTGTGGTCCATGCTCTAATATGTTGGTGACATTATTTTTTCAAGGAGAGGTTTTTCTTTTTCAAAGAACACAAGATCCTCTAATACATATTCTCTCTTCAGAAACATAATTTGAGGAAGATACATTGGGTGGTGTATTTATTGACGTTTGAATTTGAGTTGACTTATCTTATAGGGAAAGATAATTTCATTATTGATTCACTTAGTGGGAAAAAAAACTGGATATACAAGAGCTTGGTGAGGGGTAATCACTAGATGAATAGTGTCTTATGTGTTTTTTTTCAAAATGGATTGTTCATGCATCTGAGGATAAAAAATTTATGACATGTGTGCCCTTTTTCATCTTGTATTCATTAGTGTACAAGGTGAAGACTGAAAAAGAGTTAGATTCTAAGTGTGTGGTGATGTGATAATGTTGGGAATGCAATGACCCTTTTTCAAAATGGTCCTTATACAATTATGATGTGATTAGTGTACATGGATGATTTGTAGTGTCAGTATCATTGAGAGAGGACCTGATGAGATACTCTCTTGATTTAAATTTGGAAAAGAATCCAGGGTTGATAAAGATATTCCATGATATTCAGCATCAATTTTGGTGACCGGGCATGAAGAAAGACATCATCAGTCTTATTTTACATTGCCTTACCCACCTGAGGGTAAAATCCGAGCATAAGTATCCTATTGGTTTTCTCCATACACTTTTAGTTCCAGTGTGCAAGTGGTATGTTGTGATGATAGACTTCATAATGGGGTTACCCATGACCCTGAGGAGTCATGATATGGTTTGGATGATAGTTGATAAACTGATGAAATATACTCATTTCTTGATTATCTGTGAGACTCACTTGGTAGATGAGATGGGAAAGATATATATATGGGGGATTATAAACCTATATGGAGTTCTCTTGAGAATTTTATCTGATAGAGATGCACATTTCAAATCATGGTTTTGATAAGAATTCTAAAAGTATTTGGGTAGTTAGTTAAAATTGAGTACAATGTATCATCTAAAAACTGATGGTAAGTTAGAGAGGTCGATCCAGATATTTTGAGGACATTTTTCAGGCATGCATCTAGGATTTTAGTTGAGCTTGTAATTTTAATCTATCCTTGGTTGAATATAGTTACAAAAATATCATTTAGGATTATATTCATATGGTTCTTTTCGAGTATATCTATGGTTAGGTGTTTTTTAGAATGCTATATTGGAATGAGTCATGTGAGGTATCTATTGTGGGGTTGAGCATGGTATAGAAAACCTCCGAAATAGTGAAGTATATTTAGAAGTAGTTGACCACCACCCAAAGCAGGAAATGGTCATATGTTGATTGGAGGATATAAACCTTGTAGTTTTTTATTGGAAATAGTGTCTTCTTATGGGTGAATCCTTGGTTCAAGAATCAACATTTGTATAAGAAGGGAAATGTATCTTCAAGATACATTATATTGGTTGAGATTTATAAGAGTATAAAAAATGTGGCTTTTCATCTAGAGCTTCTTCCTTATTACTAAGGTATGCATGATGTGTTTTTTATCTTATATTTTAAGGTTCATTCTCAATCAAAAACATGTCATCGACTATGACTATATTGATCTACAACCCGACACATCATATGTGGAACCCCCGATGTAGATTGTAGACCAGATCAACCAAATGTTTTGAAAAAAAAACAATGCCACTTGTATGAATATTATGGGAATATAGATGCATCCAGGAGAAATATTGATAGAGGGAGTATTTTTGGGCTCAATGTCCTAAGTTTTTCAATCAAGATCCATAGATAAACTTATTAAGGATGAGAATACTTTAGAGGAGGATATTGTAATAGACTCATATTTTCTAGGTTCTTTATGAGTTAATTTCATTAATAATTTAAGTGTCTTTGAGCTATTAATTGTTTGGGTTGATTTATGGGGGATTATAGTTATATTAAAAAAAATTAGAGGCATTTTTGAAAGTACATAGTTGGAGCCCGGTTTTCCCAAACATTGTTGATCCACTAGGAAGATGTGTGCCTAGTGGAAGAGTAAATTGGGGTGGTGCATGGTTTACCAACCCATATAGTCTCACCTAATAAACCATGATACACATTATAGAATCCAACGACATAGTTGGTTCATTGTTTTAAAAACTATGTGAGTACTCATGAGTGGGAATAAGCCTCACATGGTTGGCACATAATTTAGAAAATAGTGCGACCAAACTATTTGTGTGTGGTTTAATGATCCTAAAATCCTCAATAAAAACCATTAATTTTCCATTTTGACCTATTATTTCTCCTACATGCAAGATTCTTGAATATAGAGACTTAACAACCATTAGTTGGTGAATTACTTACCTTCTAAGATCAAATCTTATAGATCTATGTTCACTAATGATCAAGAATTAAGGTATGTGGTCCATGAACCAACATTATTTGGGTTTCTTTTAGATATATTCTTCTTCCCTCGGGAATAATCATAGATCTGGTATCTTTTTTCTATATCAATGTATTTTTATGACATATAACATTGAAATCATAGATCGTTTCATGAATAATGGAGGATCTAGGGTAATGATGATACCTACTTTGATCTATCCTTGATATAGTAATTTTGGTAGGTCATAAGATTTATGTTATTGTTGATAAAATCCCTTAAACATAGAATATTCTTGAATCTCATTATAAAACCTTGATCAGTTTGATTTGGGATCAATTATAGGGATTCTTGGTTTGAAAAATCAATCTGGTTATGGTACGAGTGTGACTTGGGTCTCACATACAATATGGTTTCAAAGGTATTCACAAACAATCTATTTGTAGGCAGTTCCTAAACATTTGTAGCCTTTGTATACTCTTGTTTACATTATATAATACTTTTGTTGGTAAATATTGGTTGACCATTATTGATTGTAATCACATGTGTGTATAGAATGTGAGACCAAATATGATGTTTTATTCCATGAGATTAGTAGTTTATCTTATTATACCATGTTTAATGATTGATAACATGTTTATTTATGTTGCTACTAATTCTCATGATAACATGTTATTTTCTTTTTTTACATTAACTACATTGTTAATTGTATTTTTTATACATTTTTAAGAATTTATATGGTACTTGGGATGGTTTTACCATTGTGGTATTGTTATACCATGAGGGGGAGTGTGGAAGACATGATATGAAGATAAAGATAGACCCAAAAAGGGGGTAGGGGCATGATATTTAGGAGTCTAGACCAGTAGAAGTGGCATAAATGGAATGAAGGCCTTATGTACTTATCCAAGGAATACCTAGGATATGATGTACTTGAGTCATGGCCTATAATCAAGATGGGGTATGATGGCCTTGATACCTAACCCATTATAGAGGTAGGATATAAAAACCTTTTGGCCTGATCTGACTTGATGTCTTAAAACAACTTAGAGACAAGTTTACTAGCCTTTTATCTAGATTTTGATTACTCATGACATCAATCATTTTTATTCTTCTAGAATGGAGTTAAGGAACATATGTTGGGGGATCATGGAGTCTTGGGTAGAACATGACTTCTCGATATCTTATTGTTCATTATTTATTACACATTTATTATCAATATTTCATACACCTATTATATATTTTCACCCATATTAAGGATGAATATCTAGTTTCCTATAAAGTCTTATTACTCACACCCTACAAGGGAATCTCAATGTGCCTGTAGAATTCAATATTAGGGATCCAGGTGAGGGAGAGGAGCCTACGACAGCTAACTGATATGTGGAACATGAATCTAGTAGTGGTATCATTATATCCTCTAATGGATTCAGCAATGGTTCTTTATTTATCTTCTTATACCTTTCATACTATATTTTGGATTTCCCCATTGGGATCCTATTTTTTCTATATTATGACATGTGTGTCATTTTTTATTATGTTATATTACTTATTCCACTATTTGGTAATCTGATTGTTATCTTTATTTATGTTTAAGGTTTATGTCTATAATTACTATGGGTGTAGTCTCCCCAATGATGGTGTTCAGACCCTAAATGTTATTCATCATCCTCTTGCATATAGGAAGTCACACATGAGGTTATGTGGATCTCTTACTTCAACCCAAAGATTCTAGCTAGGTTGTTACATTCTCAGAGTTGTCAATATATATAATAAACCCAAAAATGAGTTAAATTCCACCCAAAATTTTATATATAACTTTTTTTGTTACATCAATAATCAATTACAATGATATCAAGACTATATAACTCACTTTTACCAATATAAATAAACTCTTTATTACCTCAATGTCAAAAATAAATTAAACCTAAGATTTATCGATTCCTCAATCATGTGTTCTCTAATAGTTATCCCCCAAAACATAACATTTCTATAATGTTTCTTTTAAAATTTTATTGATATGATTTAATATATGTTTACAAACCTTTAAAAAACTATTTAAGAAGATGTTTTATATAATCTAAATAAATTTGGTAATATATCATAATATAATTGATAAATATCACTCACTAATAAAAATATCTAAGATTATCAGGATTAAATTTCTATTAATATATCAACCTCACCACCTTAGATATGACTAGGAAACTCACCATTTCCATCATAACAGATATATATTAAAATTTACAACCATTTAAGTATGATCTCTTATTCATATATAGGATATAGTCGTATCTAGATATATACACTTCTCTTCTCCATTTTTATGATCCTATTTCATCTAAATACTAAAACCAAAATTTTATGATAATATCAGAAATATGAATATATAAAAAAATTGAAGATGTATTCCCTATAACACCATTGTTTTTAAGATATAGTACTTTAATTTTAGAATATGGCCCTCTTTTTCCAATCCTTGGTTACCCATGAATATTTTTTTATTAGGTTCTCTAACATAATTAGTTAACATCATATGAAAATTATTCGTAATGATTCATTGGAGGGAATGTGAATTGGCCAAATCATATCCCATGGGAGTCTCTATTCATGTGTGATGTCTTAGTCCCACTCACTGTGCACCAAAGTAAATATTAATTTGATTACCAACTAGACTTTTTAGTGTGATTACCCCAAGGTGAATCTATGCCACAACAGTATCCAATGGGAAATATCCAGATAAGTTTGTAATTTCTTGGAGAACAACACAATATCAACTTTACCAAAAACACAGGGATGTTACCATATACATTGAATTATATCTTATACACATATGTAGGCTTTTAACTAATTTTATCTTATCATAATATATAAAATATTAAATATTAACTCAATGAACCTAAAGGGTTATCAATTCCTTGGAAACTATAATCAACGACAACTTATTAGCCCTTAAATTATCCTCAAATAATATCTTAACATATAAAGTTGTCTAAAAAATCCTTTGATGCCAACTATAATGATCTAGAACCGCTCTCCCAAATCCAATTCTCATAAATACCCTCTCTAAATATTGTATTTTAAATGAACTGAAGTGACCCAATTTTATCCATCAATAATTAAAATATCACAAAACAATATTGAGGCACATATATTCAATGAAAATTTTAGTTTTAGATTTTTAAAGAGATAGAAATAGATTCAATCTAATAAAACCCATGTATTTCTCATCAAATTGATATTTTTTACACCATATAAGAAACTACTTAATACATAATAAGACATCAAGATCTGCCAAAAAAATCTCCACACATATAATTTTATTCTATAAATATCGTGTGTAACACTTTTTTTTTAAAAAAAATTGGGAAATAAAAACATATGAATTTTGATCTAAAATGCTTAATTACAGAAAACTTATATCATAATCTATCATAGAATGAATAAAATGGAATGAATAAATAAGAGTAAAATAATTCAATATAACTAAACTCATGAGCTGGAAATCAATCCATAGATGACATAACAATATAAAAAATCACATCGTTTACAACAACTTGTTCCGTAGTGAAAAAATTCATAATATCGAACATCTAATTTAATGACATTAGACAATACATCATGATATTAGACATCATGATCTTATCTTCTAGACCCTATTCTTAGGAAATATTTTTTATAGGAAGGTATACATCAAAAGACCCAAGAAAATTTGTCTCATGAGACCTACTGATGCATCGAGGGGATATCTATACTATAACCCACTCATTTCTAATTAGGTATAATGTATTCATCATATGATGGAATTAATAAACTATATATTACATAAGAAACATGCGTTTTTAATTAATAAACAATTGTATATAAATATTAGGTATATGGATTATCAATATTTGACAAATAAATAAATGGAATATCTTTGTATGACTGAATCCCTCAAATTAACATCGTATGGAGTAATGGAATATGGTTAGGTCAATAATTTCCATAATAAATATATCTATGTAATTTAATAGAATAACCTTTAATGAATGAAATTAAATATAGAGTGTTCATAGTGGAAAGGAATTGGAAGAAAATTATGACTATAAAAAAGTTTCATTTTAAAGACAAAGGAAGTGATGTTTTTCAATGATTTTATCCCCACAATAGAAAATATAATGAGAGGATTTATAAGGTAATCCATGAACAATATATACACCAAAAAATGAAACAAATGGTTAACATGAATCATATCTCAATGTATAAAAATTGGGATGCAAGCAACTTTACAGTCATGGTAATATAAGAATCAAAAGATCATGAGAGGGATACAATGAAATTATAATATAATTATATGAAATATATTCAGTTTACATGGAGGAAATAGGGAAATTAATACAATATATAAAATAAAATATGATTATAAATATCAAATATCTCTCATGGAATTGAAAATAGAGACAAATATTAATTATGGTTTAAGAAAATTTTGAATCAAAACGACATGAAGGTGAAAGATCTTAAAACAAAACATAACTTACCATGAAATATAATTAGTGATATAATAAAAAAATAGGTAGTAAATAAGTCATTAAAATTTATTTTTTTGCATAAAAAGAAGCATGTATCAAGAAATCATTATTGAGACAAAGAAACCCCTTTTAGGTAACATAATATTTGATGCAAGAATAATTTGATAATGTGGTTATAAGGAATTATTTTAAAACCAAAAAAAAGAACCATTAGATTCAATAAAAAAAATATTCATTAGGTATATTAAATCAATCATAGATTAATAGTTTTCAATAATAATGTTTGTATGTCAATGGAATCAAATTGAGTTATCACAAACCCTTACAACCGTAGAAACATTCAAATAAAAAACCCTTGAAGAAAATGATTTCAAATGAGACATTAAATATCATTAAAATTTATAGTATCATGATAAAAAATATTAAAGGGGATATATATACAAAATTCCAATCAAATCAGGGTGTATAAAAAGGAATATGTCTCAAGGGGTAAGATTTTGAGACAATAAACCCCATTCAAGTAACATAGTCATTGAGATAAGAATAATTTGATGATAAAGATATAATGAAAAATTTTAGAACCCCAAAATTATAGAGGAAATATTTTATGAATTATTAATTTTTATGAATAAATCAAACTAGAAACAATAGAGATTAATAATATGGTTTTTAATTAAATAGAAGAAAATTGAGTTTGCAAAAACATATACAACCATTAAAACATTTGAGTCAAAAACCATTAAGGATATGATTTCAATTAAAAATCAAATTAAATATATAATGATAATATAATTATAAAAAATATTAAAGGGTTATTAGATGCACCATTACAAAGAAAAAATTGTATATAATAAGAAATATGTCTCAGAGAGTGAAAATTTGATACAAGAAACCCTTACTCCTTGAGTATCATCTAAATAAAAAAAATTTAAGTAGAAAGTTATTACAAATAAAAAAAATACCATGAAACATAATTAATGATATAATATAATTTATAGTCACTATATACACCATACAAATAAAAATTGGTGAATATCAAGAAGAATGTCTCAAGAAATCGGAATTGAGACCAAGAAACCCCTTTCAAGTAACATAATTTTTGTGGTAAGAATTATTTGATAATGAGGTTATAAAGAAAAAATTATGGAACAAAATAAATAGGGAGGAATTACCATATAAATTATCATTTTTTAATAATAAATCAAACACCAAAAAATAGAGCTTAATAAGAAATTTTGTAACTCAATGGAAGAAAATTGAGTTAGCACAAACCCTTACATAAATGATGACTTCCAATAAAACACTCGAATCTTCAATCTAAAAAATAACTATATTAATCATCTATTTAAGAATATTATTAATATAGAAAATTTTTATTAAACTCATTTATAATTAATCTCTATATTTATATTAGTTAGTTTTTACCAATTTTCAATATCGATTATGAGTAATCTTGATTATTTTGAACTAGTTTCATAATAGTCGATTTCTTCTCCATTTTTATCCCAATGTTCATAATTAAAAGAAAATATATAGTACTATACTAGATGATTTATAATTATTTACAATGTTATAATTATTTCTATGTGTGTTTTGTTTCTGATCCATAAAGATAAAATCGGCGCTGATCATGTTTCGATGATTTTGGCATGAACATACGTTGATATCTTAATTAATGAGGTTAATATTAAATTTACCATTATAGAACTGATAAAAATATTTATTTTATTATTTATAAAATAAAATATAATTAATTATGTTCTCATATTCATCTATGATATTATTTTATATAACTATTCAAGTAGTTGGTTTGACCAACCCAAACATGAGCATACCATAATTAAAGGACGATTATGATTATAAAAGTTATTTTTTGGGAATAATATAATTATTACTGAAGAATTATGATATTATTTTTATAATTTTAAGTTTTTGAATAATATTTTAATATATTTTAATAAATAATAATGAAACTGGATGAAGAATGAGATACGTTACTTCGTAGAGGTGGTAGTCTGCATAACACATGGTTAACAATTTCATTTCTCACAGAATGAGAGGGAAAGAAGGTGGATTATAAGTTTTATATTAATAATCATAATTAAATTATATAACATTTAATCTTAAATATTTCCCATATATTTAGTGAATAGAGTTGGTGGTGAAAAAATGGTATTCATCGCTTTGTGGAGGTAGTAGTTTACACAATTCAAAAGTGATTGTTTCAATTTTATTAAAAGAAACGGGGAAAGGTGGTTAGCAACCATTACCTTGCCATAATAACATTATTTAATCAAAAAATAATTATTTAACTATATAGTAATGATAAAATTAAAATTTAAATGGTATGATATAAATGAAGACAGGTTAGAAAAAATGATTACTCACATTAACATTTTTACGTCTTCCTTAGTGGATTCCTAAAAAATAGAGGACTTATGAAAATTTCTTGTGAGCAAAGTATTAAGTAAAAGGAATAGGATTATAAAGTAAATATAATTTTCTGAGTTTTGGGAGGAATATAACTTCTTTTAGTTGTGTTGAAGGGGTGGTGAGAGGCCCCTTTTATAAATCGTGACAATAGAATTTTGGTAAATATTTCAACTTAATTTAAAAAGAGAACATGGTTAACATGTCAAGTAGACTCCAAAATGGAAAATAATGGAATGGGAAATGATATAAGGTATATAATATCTTAGAAATTTATTCACACATAGGTTTTAAACATTTTTTAAGTTATTTACTCTTTAGAATATTCACTTTTATCAAATTTTTTTACTATGGTAACTAATATTTACCATAATAATTTACTTTTAATGAATACAAATAAAATGGACCTTATTAAATAATTTATACATACTGATTATAAATATAATATAAATTTTATCATATATAATTTCTATGTGTATGAAAAATTAATTTTTACATTAGCACTTGTACCATGTAAAATACTATTTTTAGAAAATGAGTATTTTTATGCATAAAATATATGTGTAATATAAAATTATAAATGTATTTTATTTTAATGAAATAAATTGATTTATTATAAAAAAATAAAATTTATTTGGTTTTTAGAGTAATTCAAATCTAAATTATATAAAAATAATATGTAATTAAAAATAAAATACCAACAATGGGTTTTATTCTAAAATATTACTTATGTTGCTAGAAAAAGGTTTTCTAAATTCATATAAGTATATTGAAATTTTTAGTTTTAATACATAAATAATAATTTTATCCTGAAATTTTTTTAATAAGTTTTTAAGTTATACTTAATTCTTGGCATAGTCATGAATACTACGATTTAATAAATAATTTCTTTTTAACTGTTCACATAAAAATAAATTATTTCATAAAAATCTCATAAATTAACCCTAAGTTAATTTTTACATTAAAAATTCAGAAATGACGTTCTTTTTATCAAATTAAAATTAAAAAATTATATATATATTAATTTATATGAAAACATATTTTATTAAAATTTAATTCTTTAAACATCAAGTATCATTAATATTATTTCAAATAAATTTCCAAATAACAGAATTCTGAAATAATAGTTTATAGATATAATTATTAGCAATTAAAATTAACTTTTAAATGTGATCAATTTAATTATTAAGGTAAAATACAATACCACATTTTTTTAAATGGTGCTTTAAAAGGCATATATTTTTTTAAAATTAATAATTTGTAATTATTTAATTGATTATTATCTTTTTATTTACTAAGAATTATTATTTTCATGTAATTTTAATATGTTATGGTTCTTTTTAATCATGTTTTGTGTTAGTTTGGTGTTGTATGTTACACAACCAATCTAAGATAATATCAATTTGAAGGATCCAAAATATCGATTCATAGATGGTTTCAAAAAACATGTTATTGATATATGTAAACATAATATTTATATTATAATATGATTAAATTTATGGAATTGGTTAATAGTCATAAAATTAAACAATGCAAATTATGATCAAAATGGTTGGTAAACCACATAAATTAATGCACTGATATATGATAACACTTTTACCAATTCAATTTTTCAAAAAATGATAAAAAATTATATTTGAAAAAATATTAACTATTTTAATCGAATTAAATAAATATAATCTCACTTATAGAGTTATGCACTCATTTGACATGAACTTCTTATCATTACCTATAAATTGATGTGACCATGGAATTGTGAAACAAACATCCTCAATATGCAGGGCATGAACATAAATATTGCATTACATGATAATAAATGATCATAAAAGAATAATAATAATTTAAAAAAACATGAGAAATTTTATAAATAAAATATTTATTAAATTTTATTTTATTAATTATGAGGTTTGGTGTACATACTAAGTTGAGTTAGCACCCAAAGAATGAGATTATAATTTTTGAGCCTTCTTTATTTACATATATGGTTTAACAATAGTATAAATTCTCTTCTATGTATTATATCGATAATATTGAATGTATTTATTTATAGATTTTATTTACTTTTGAGATCTTACATCTATCATTTCTTCTTTTAAATATTCAAATTTGATATAGTAAATGGTTTGTAAAAGATGTTTCTTGTTCTTTTTCATAATTAAGGATATATTTTCTATCATTATCTAAATATATAACCTCTTGTTTACCTACTTATAATATTCATAATTATAAGAACTAGGTTCTTCCTTGAGGTATGGATCTTTCCTTTTTAGTTTATAGTTAAGAAAATGGGGGAAAAGAGGTCAAGGAAATAGATGTAGGCCTGTTACATGACATGACTAGAAAATACACATCATGTACTTATAGGCACACACTATGTATGGAAGGCTACATGCCATGTAATCTTGATACATGACCATGTAAGGGTCTGGCCAAAATTTGTATGGATACAGTGTGTAGTCTCAAGTACACACTATGTACTTTTTTTATTGATTAAATTAGGCTGTAGCATCATTTTTCATTAGATATATAGAAGGCTCACCTCGTTACACAAATAGTAGCACTGGATGAGATTCTCAGTCCTGAATCTCCATCTGAACTCCGATTTGATCTTTTTTAGAGGCGTTTTAACCCAATTGGTAAGCCCTCGATTCCTCTTGAGCCTTTTCTTACTACTAACTTTAACTTTTTATTAAAACTATAAAGAAGTAGAAAAAAAAATTCTCAAGGGAGACATAAGTGGTGAAGACACAGTGCATCCCCTTGGATCACCGTCCTACACTACATAGGGAGGGAACCTAAGCTATTATAAATCACAAGAGTATCAGTAGGATTCCATAATCGAGAAAGTGAGTTAGCTTCCAAATTAACTTCTCTCCAAATATGGAAAAGGTTCCATCCAAGTTTGAACTCTGTGATGCATCTCCGATGCAGATAAATCAGGTTCCAAGGATCTTGCCACCATTTTGGAATAAGAGACACTAGAATTTCCAAATCAGACTCAATCTCCACCACTTGGATATCCTCCTCCATACAAATCTCTATGCCAGTAACCATAGCCTGCACCTCTTCCCCTAACAAAGACCCCATACCATAGAATGCACTAAACCCGAATAGAACCGAAACCCATTGGTCACAAATCACCCCTAATCCTCTCATTATTCCCCCATATAGGATCCATCCACATTCAAATTCTAGCCCCGTATTGGAGGTATCCACCTGATCCACATACCCTCCTTTTTGGTTATTATGTAAATTGTTCCCATGTGAGTTTATCATTTTAATTCCATGTGATAGTTTAATTCACATGTGTTTATTTTGAGATGGAATGTGTAATGTAATTAAATGATAAAAAAGAAATAATTATAAATGGGAGAGCCTCAGTCTCAGTTAAAAGACAAGGATGAGCTCATATAACTAATTTCACCTTATATACCTTCAGTGAAAAATTATCTCGGTTAAAATAAAATTAATGGGATCTAGAGGTTAATTATGTAAAGGCCATGAGAGAGCCATATATAGGGTGGTTGGGATCATTGAGCCTTATTTTAAAATTCCGAGTAAACCTAGGATCCATAGAGGGATACCCAGGTTTGGATCTATTGGAAAATGATTAAATGATTATTATGTTATGAGTTGATGGTTAATTTTTATACGGAGGTTATTCATGCCTAGGCCAGACCTCAAGACTTTTATATAAACCAATGGAGTTGAATAATGAAATATAATGACTAATGACATGTCTACCAATCCAAAGAACATGCTTGGATTCGGTCTTCACCTATACTTGATTACACTGTCTTCTACGACATCTGTTGTGCTTACTTTTTATTACCTACTGTTTACTATTTTCACTATTTTAAACTACACGTTATATATATATATATATTCACTAACAGATTCACAGAGACCTTGGGTGGTTTCCTAATAGGATTTAGTCTCACACCCTATTTAGGTCATGGTTTTGGGCCCAAATAGATTATATGATTGCAGGTTTTGATCAGGGCAACCACCCAGCTACAGGTACTTGAGGTGCTACTCAGGAGTAGGAGAGCATGGGACTAAGCCGAGGCTTGAATTTCTTCCTAGACCCATTTTGTTTCTTTTGTGCTTTTGAGACATATATTTTATATTTCTATAGTGTACTTATTTCAGCTACTTTCTTAGAACATATGACATGTTGAATCATATTTTTTATGGAACGATGCTTGGTTATTTATCATATCAGTCTTCCTTTGTTTATTTCATTTGTTTTCTATTTACTGATTCTGTTATTGTATTATTATATATTCTTATATGTTACACTCTTTCAATTAGGGAATAGTTTCCCCACTATCACACCTTAGGCCCTTGCTTCTAGTTGGCAGCCTCTGGTGTTTGGGGAAACGCACTTGAGGCCATGTGGCCAATTGGGTATAGGGCACCAGTTGAGTGGAATCTAGATACGAGATGTTCAAAAGTGGTATCAACGGATTTATTTCCTGGTTTTCTTTACTGCTTAGCGACAATATAAAGAAAATAGAAATTGGTAATCAGCTATGCCTGGGAGTAGCTACCCCATGTATAGGGAAAATCCAAATTACCTCAAATTAAATTGAAAATTTTGGATATTGGGCTATTACAGTTGATTTTATTTCACCATTGGGTAAAACACTTGTTTTGGGTTATTATTATTGATATCATTATGGTTATATTTTGTTGAAACCTAATGAGATGAGGGTATTCCAACTCATGCATCATATATTAACTTATTATAAATCACATTCCATGCATTCTTATCATGAAATTTAGAGTGCATTACTGACTGCATGCTGTTGGGATATATTTCATGCAAGATAAGCATGATGTTGTGATATGTACTATACTAGATATGTCTTCTTTTGTGATAGGTGTATTGGTATGTGTTATGGTTGAATTATATGGATAGAAAAATTTGGTCCTTGAGGAGTATGGGCCCTCTTGGATTGGAATTTGGTAGATCACATTTCATCCATGGGATATAGATTGTGTTGTTATGTAATATATGTGGATGGAAATTTTTGATTCGTGGGGAGTATGGTCCCCTACGGATCAGAATTTGGAACACTGTTGCTTTATTTTTCAAAAACTGTGCTTCTTGAGAAGTTTTGGAGGCTTACTATCTAGAAACCCAAACAACACATCAAGTGGTCCTATGAACAAATTCCATGTGTTCTATTTGGGAAGAAAAGAACTTTATAAGTACACATAGTGTACTCTGAGTACACACCATGTAGTTTTTGAAAGTGTATCCAGTTTTTTGAGAGAGATAATGGGTTGTTGAGTTTTGATTACAACACATTGTGTACCCTATGTACACCTCGTGTATTTTTACATTGGTAGAACCGTGTGGCTCTAACCATGTAAAAGTACATGGCTAGGAGGGAATACTTGAGTACCTGTCGTGTGTCAGCCTGACACACCTTGTACCTAGGACATTTACATGACCAAGGAAAGAAGAGTTACATGAAAATGTAATAGATTAAGTATACACATTTTGTATGATTCCTACACTCCATGTACCTGTGGTGTTTACATGCCCAGGTCGGCAGGAGTACAAGACCATTTAAGGGCTTAAGTGTACACATTGTGTATTGTCCCTACACACTGTGTACTCCTCTTTTATTAACATTTGGGGCTTTTATTCTCATGTTTAGTTCTTGCACTCTTAAAATGCGTACCTTGATGAATAAGATTATACTGAGGTGTATGTTTTAGACTTTACAGAAAAATGCCACCATGGAAATCTACAGTAGTATGCCAGGATGGTGGTGATGATCAAACCCTAGAGGTGGTAGGCCATGGGCTACCAGTGGACCCTCCAGTCGTTCCTGTTGCAGTAATAGATATTATTCCAGATGTAGGTGCTGATACACTTTTTTGTGAAGGCTTTATGAGGTTCATGAAAACCATTAAGGGAGAACCACAACCTTCCACGTCTATGGAAGAACTAACACAAGTGTTCTAGCAGCAGTATCTGCCCCCATTTTCTAGGGAAGGTGGGCCATAATCTGTAGAGTCAAGGATAAAGGACATTTTATCGATCTTCGATCATCATGAGATTCCGCCTAAGAGGGGGGGTGGTCATGTTCACAACTTATATTCTGCGTGATTTTTCCAAGAGGTGGTGGGTTGTTACCACACAAACAGAGCATCAGCAGGACATGGCATGAGAATATTTTCAGATAGTCTTCTATGAATACTTCTATCCCAAGACATTGAGGGATGATATGGCCCGTGAGTTTATGAATCTAGAGCATGGTGAGCTATCAGTTATGGATTAATTTTCCAGATTTACTGAGCTTTAGTGCTTCACACCTATTCTGATGGGTGACAATCTTTCAAAGGCTAGAAGATTTGAGGATGGTCTCAAGTATGACATCCACTTGTAGGTGAATATCTTCCAGCTGAATACTATATCTACTATAGTGAACCAGGCGCTGAATACTGAGAAGAATTAGAGGGAATATGAAGGTGCGAGCAAGGGAGATTTGACGCCAAGATCTAGTACTATTTCGACTGGTAGTAGGAAGTGTCAATTGGATCATACACATGGCGAATCTCGTACTCAGAACATATCTTCCAGTATCCATGTGAGGTTCTTCCAGTGTGAAATAATTAGGAATACTAGACCTTAGTGCCCAATGAACCGAGTCGAGTGCTATGTTTGCTGCAAGATAGGCCATTTACAGTGTTTCTACTGTACATTTCCACCAACATCTAGTGAGAGATGGGATGAACCAAGTCCACGCTCATGAGTAGGGTCAGTAACTTCTCACCATTAAGGGAACTAGAATATGTTAGGACAATCATGTCAAGGTGGTGGTTGTGGCCATGGTAGCCAGACCCTAGGATCTCAGCGACAATAGGGTAGGTCAGCTCAGGGTATCTAGGAAGTGTCTCAGGGCCATGGTATAGGCTAGACTTATGCAGTGCAACATACCTAGTAGAAGGAGGATCCCCGACCTTCTACTGAAAAATGTACTATTCTAGTCACCTCCGTTTTAGCTTCTACAGACTTTAATATTGGGGTTTCACGTAGTTTCATATCTGTTCCCATTGTGGAGATCCTAGGGATCCACGTTTTTTACTTCTGATGGTGTTATGAAACTAGATACATTGTTAGGGATTATAAAGGCATGTGTGATAGAGTTCAAGGAGTTCCCCCTTAAAATTGGTGGGTGTCACTTCATTTGGGATCTCTATGTCTTATAAATGTCATGCTTTGATATCATACTCAGAATTGACTAGTTAGTTTCCTTTCAAGATTTTGTTTCTTTTTATTAGTATAGGGTGAGTTTTACATCACCAGAGGGAATATCATTTCTACATAAGGGAGAATGGGATTTCCCGGTGAGCTGAGCTAGACCCGAGCATCATGGGTTTACTGGGACGAAAACACATATTTTTAGTTTTTATCTGAATAACTAGGGGACAAATCATTTGGACTTCCCACTAGTAGTTGATCATTTCAGGGATGTATTCCTAGATAACTTTCCTGGTTTACCTATGTTATGAGAGGTAGGGTTCTCTATTGATATAGTACTAGGAGCTACACCGGTATCCATTACTCCTTATAGAATGGATATGGTAGGGTTTCAAGAGCTCAAGAGGTAGTTAAAGGATTTGGAGGTAAAATGGTTTATCTGACCCAGTACTTCCCTGTGGGGTTCTCCAGTCCTTTTTGTGAAAAAGGTGGATGATACCCTCAGGCTATGCATGAATTATTGAAAATTGAACTAGTTAATGGTAATGAACCAGTATCCTCTTCCGTGAATAGATGATATTTTTTATCATCTTCAAAGAGTTTGGGTATTCTCTATGATTGATATGAGATCTGGTTATCATCAAGTTCATGTTAGATCATCAGACATACCTCACATAGCTTCCGAAGATGATATGGTCAGTATGAGTATGTGGTTATGCCATTTAGTCTCATGAATGCTCTAACAGGCTTCATGTAATTGATGAACCGAGTGTTCCATCCCCATATTCATTATTTTTTTGGGTTTTTTCTGGATGATATCTTGATGTATTCTCATAATAAACATGACCATGCCACATATCTTAAGATCATTTTGAGTACACTAAGAGAGCATCAGTTATATGCTATGATCTCAAAGTTCCACTTATGGATGGATTAGATTCACTTCCTAGTTCACATAATCTTAGAGACAGGAGTATCAGTGGACCTAGATAAGGTGAGAGCAGTAGTTACCTAGTAGCATCCCAAGAATATCTTTGAGGTTCAGAGTTTTCTATGGATGGATGGTTACTATAGACATTTCATATAAGACTTATCATTCTTAGTAGCATCGATGAATAGATTTACAAAGAATGGTGTAAAGTACCAATGGTCAGATTCTTGTGATATGACCTTTTAGGAGATGAAATGGAGATTAATGTTAGCACCAATACAAATTTTTCCAGATTTAGGAAGGAGTTATACTTTTTACTATGATGAATCAGGTATTGGGTTGGGAGTAGTGATTATGCTGGGGGATGGAGTCATTGTGTACGGGTCTCAGTAGCTGAGGCCACATGAGAGGAACTACCTGATGCATTATCTCAATTTATCCACAGTTGTATATTCTTTATGTTGTTGGAGACATTAATTGTTGGGATAGAATTTTGTGCTAGATAAATACCAAAAAAATATCAAGTACATCTTTACTCAACAAGATCTAAATTTGAGGTAGTGAAGGTGGGTGGAATACATTTAGTCTTTCAACTTCAATCTTGCCTACATGCTTGGGAAAGGCAATGTTGTGGCCGATTCAATAAGTAGGAGGACTCAGATACAGGAAATAAAATAGGGTAGTAGTGAGTGGCGGATAATGGTGTTGTTCTCTAAGATGCACTTGGAGGTGCACTATAGTTAGGGACATACTTTTCTTACATCCTCAGGTGTTACCTCTATATTAATAGATAGAGTAAATATGTGGCAGCTACAAAATTATGAAGGCATAGTTATACGGGAGAGTATGTCAGGTGAGGATCCACCTTTGGGTTTAACTATAGGAAAGGGTGATATTTTTCAGTTACATGGTCGCGTATGGGTTTCAACAGGCATGCGCGAGGAGATGATGTAGGATTTTCATGCTTCAATTTGGGCAGTGAATCCTGGTGTCACCAAGATGTATCAGGATTTACATTGTCAGTACTTGTGTCTTGACATGAAGAGAGATATAGCTATTTTTTTATGAGATGTTCTACCTATCATATGGTGAAGGCAGAACAAAAAATACCAGCAGTAATTTTGCAGTGGATTCCCATTCCGGTGTGGAAATGGAATGGTGTCACAATGGATTTTGTGATAGGATTACAAAGGTGGACCCTAGGTGGTGATGCAATATGGGTTGTGGTTGAAAAGATTATGAAGGTTTCACACTTCCTACCAATCAAGGAAACCTTTTGTGTTGATGATATTGGGTGGGTATACATCCATGAGATTGTACGACTGCATGGGGTGCCACATTCTATTATTTCATATTGGGATACCCATTTTACTTCTCATTTCTGACAAATGATATAGAGGGATTTGGGTACACAAGTCCTTATGAGCACGACTTACCACCCTCAGATAGATGGACAATCAGAGTGCACAATTCAAGTAATGGAGGACATGCTTTGGGCATGAATCCTAGATTTCAGGGGTTCCTTGGAGACACATATACCCCTTGTCGAGTTTTTCTACAACAATTTATTCCATGATACTATTCAAATGGTTCCATATGAGGAATTTTATGGTTGTCCATGCCGATCACCCCTGTGTTGGGTGGAGGTAGGAGAGGCAGAGCTGCTAAGACCTTGTCTTGTCTAAGAGACCATTGAGTAGGTTCAGTTGATTCAGAAATGGATGGCTACTGTATAATCTCATCAAAAATCATATTCCAATATCCATATATGGAATTTTGGAGTTCATGGTCGGGGATTGAGTTTTTCTATGTGTCTAGCCGAGGTTGGGACACAAGAGGATCAAGAGACAGGGTAGCTTTCTCCGAGATACGTCGGTCCATTTGATATTTTTGAGGGGTCAGGATGGTTGCCTATCGATTGTAGTTTCCTTAGAGGTACATGGATATACATGATGCCTTCCACATTTATCAGTTGCGACATTAATTTTTGGGCTCATCTTACACCTTTCATCCCGAGGAATTGGATTTGTAGGAAGATGCATCCTTTGAAAAGCATCTCATTCCTATTTTGGATCATAGCATAAAGGTTCTCCATGGCCGGTCTGTTCCTTTGGTACGAGTGCTATGGTAGCGCAACCGATAGCAGGATGAGACTTGGGAGAGGAAGGCTGAAGTACAATCTTAATGGATGGATTTATTCTCTAATGTTCCTTCACCACCCTTGGAAGGGAAATTCAGGGATTAATTACTTTAAGGATGGAAATTTTTAAAAACAAGGTTCTACCTTGAGGTATGGGTATTTCATTTTCAGTTTATACTTATGAAAATGGGGGGAAAGAGGGTGAGGGGCTAGCTTCAGGCCCATTACACAATATTATTGGAAACTACAGAATATGTACTTATAGGTACACATCATGTATGGAAGGCTACACGCCAGGTAATCCCAGTACACGACCATGTAATGGTCTGGCCAAAATTTGTAAAAACACTATGTGAAATCTCAAGTACAAACTGTGAACTTTTTTATTGATTAAATCTGGATATAGTGTTATTTTTCATCAGATTGACATAATTCTCACCCCATTACATGAAGAGTAATGCCAGACGAGATTTTCCATCCCAAATCTCTATCCGAACACTGATTCGATCACCATTTGAGGAATTTAAACCCTAATGTTAAGCCCTCAATTCCTCTTAATCCATTATTCCTGATTTATTCTACCAATCTAATTATTTAAGTTCATGTGTTTATACCTATTTTGTATATCTAATCCATTCTAGGGAAAATTAGAGCCCAACACTGGATGAGGAGAGTTGTATGAGTATGAGGTAAGTGGTATTGTTCCTTTCGTTGATTGTCATGATGTTTATATATACTGGAGTTCTACACACCCACTTTGAGGGTGTCACTTGATTTAATCATGAACCCTATTATTTCCTATTAATGATTAGGTAATTTATTAGAATATTTAAAATCATTTTTATAGTTGTGAACCTTGATTTAGGGCCACCCCAGGGCAACATTTTTCTTGGATGGTTGTTTGGACGATAATGCCTAAAAGGCTTGATTTTAATTCCCATTCATGGTTTGTTAAAATTGTATTGCTCATTATGAATTTACCACATGATATACATATTATGTTCTGAATTTTAAAATTTTAAATTTCACAATAGGATGGTTATATTTTTTTACCACTTGAGTTATCCTTGTTTGGCCATGTAATGATTTAATTTACATGTTTTAGTTATTATATATATGGTGACCACATGAGTTGACCATGTTAAAGCCATGTGATGGTTTAATTCACATGTGTTTCTTTTGAGATAGAATGTTTAATTGATTTTTATGATAAAAAGTTGTAATTATCAATGGGCAAGCCACAATATTTGTTAAAATACATGGTTAGGTTCATGTGAATAATTTCACCTTATATACCTTGGGTGAACCATTGTCTTGTTTAAAAGATAATGGACAGGCTCAAGAGGTTAATTTTATAGAGAATGTGAGTGAGCCACGAATAGGGTGGCCAGCTCATTGAGTCTTATTTTAAAATGCCGAGCGAACCTAGGATCTATAGAGGGATACCCTAGGCAGGCTCTATTGGAAAATGATTAAATGATTATTATGTCTCAAGTTGATGGTTACTTTTATAAAGGGGGTCTTCTGGTCTAGGAAATACCTTGAGACTTTTATATAATCCAATGGAGTTAATTAATGAAATAGAATGAATAATGACCTGTATGCCAAGCCAAAGCACAAAATTGGATTCAGTCTTCACCTATTCTTGATTATATTGTCTTCTGTGACATCTATTGTGTTTAATTTTGAGTACCTATTATTTTACTGATTTCACTATTTTACACTGCCTCTTATATATATATATATATATTCACTAATAGATTGACACAGACCTTGGGTGGGTTTGTACTGGGATTTAGTCTCACACCTTATTTGGGTCATGTTTTTGGGCCCAAACCGATTATATGAGTGTAGGTGTTGATTAAGGAAGGCACCTTGCTACTGGTACTTGATTTGATGCTCGGGAGTAGGAGAGCATGGGACCGAGCTGATGATTGCAATGCTTCTTAGAACCTTTTTGTTTATTTTTGTCTTTTTATACATATATTGTGTATTTCTGTAGTGTAGTTGTTTTGGTTGATTTATTAGAACACATGACATGTTGCATCATCTTTTTTATGGAACGATTCTTGGATATTTATCATAATAGTCTTCCACTGTTTATTTTAGTTTTATGTTGTTTACTACTTCCTATATTTTATTATTATTTATTCCACTATGTTACACTCTACCAATGAGGCCATAGTTTCCCCACTATCATACCTTAGTCCCTCACTGCTAGTCAGCAACCTCAGGTGTTTGGGGAAATGCCCTTAAAGCCATGTGGCCAACCGGGTACGAGGCACCATTTGAGTGGAATCCAGATTTGGGATGTTACATTACTTAATGTTATTTTGTTTTACTTATCCTTACCTTTTAAGGGATTCTAATTTTAATATGATTATCATGTTACTCTTATATTATGTGATACCATATGTTGTTTATAAAATAATATTTTTTACATATTTATTATTTTCTCCTACAAGTTTCTTATATTTTAAATGTATCAACTTACAAATTTAATTTATTGATTAGTTTTATTGTTGAAACTATATTTTAAAAACCATTTAAACTTTTTCATGAAAATGATTTTTGAAATTAAATCATTTTAAATTTTTATAAAATTGTCCAAAAAATTGGGAAATTGTGTTTCATGTTTTCTATACTACTTTCTTCTATATTCTTATGATATTTTTTCAATGTATTTATCCATATTAAATGTTTTAAAATTATTTGCTAAAAATTAAATTTTTGTATTTAAATAAAATCTTTTAATTATTAACTTCCTTGAAATTGAAATCTTATTTATTTATAGAAATATTGTGTAAATCCTAAGAAATTGTTTTATAAGATATTCTTTGATTTCTTATTTTCCTATAAAAATTCATCACATATGATTATAATCATTTATAATCTACCCATTTTCCATATTATAGGTTATATTATCTTGAATAGAATCTTCCATATAATTGGTTACTATGTCCAAATTATTCTTTTATTTTTTATACAATTTTCTATGTTTCTCTGGTTTGGTGGAAAAGAAATATATATAAGGTAAATGATCAATCACTGATATATTATTTATTTATCATAAACAACAGATAAACATGGATTTTCATCAAATGTATTTATTTTGTGAATTCCCCTAATTTCTTATTTAAATTTAAGGGTGTTCATCGTGATTCAAATATATTTTATTGACTATGAAAATTATTGGCTAAACCATATAAAATTCATTATATATAGTAGAAATACCTTATACATTATTATTTTGATTAAATTTTATTTACCTAGATAGTTACTTTATTTTTTTGGATGCCTTTTTTATTTCTACAAGCAATCAGGTTAGGATGTGTTTATGGTTTCTTGGAGCTATTTACATTCATTTGGCACACATATGCTTGATGTATTATGAAGAGATAAGTGGGTTAATAATTATATATCCCCCTAATCGATTGGGTAATGATTTAATCCCATGAGAAATTATGTATGATTAATAAATATTGAGCCTAGTAGATTATTCTCATAACATATTGACAATGAGCGTTGAACTATGTTTATAATACCTTAGTAGTGCGTCTTGTAAATTTTTTATGATGACATGCATTATTTAATTGTCCCATTCTTATGATTTTTTTATTATCATGTTAATATTACACCTTGAATCATATTACATGTTTCTATATGATACTTTAGAATCCAAACTATGACTTATTATTATTTTGTGATGTCTTATTTTCACTTATCGTGATTTCACGATATTATTTATTTAATCATTCCATATCTATAATGTTCATAACTTTTACATATTTATGATATATTGATAACTCTTATTTACCTTATTGATTATTTTTAATTCCTTACTGAGTGTTTAATCTCACTTTTTTATGCTTCCCTACTTCCCTATGTGATTATAGGTGATTAAAAGGGTGTAATCATATTATAAGAGGTATTTCATGATGGATATAAATAAATTTTATGGTTTTTTATTGATTTCTAATGTTTTATGTGCCTAATTAACAAATAAACTAAAATTTATATCTTTTTAGTTGGTTTTAACTCTTATAATGTAAGAGATTTATATATGATTAACACTAAATCAATATGTACATGTTTGGAGACATATCATTTGGTATCAAAGAATATTTTTTTTGGAATTCTGATTGTGAATATTTAAGTGTAGCGACTTAGATTGATAGCCATTTTCCCTAGAAATATTGGTTAAGTATAACTTACCTATGATTAACATTTTCCAAGAATTTATGATGTCTACATACCATGAATAACATTTTAGTTTACATTTGGTTTTAGTATCATGGTTCATTAATATAGTCATATGAATTAATATATGGTTATAAATGTATAAAAATTATAGGAATGAATTTTATAAAAGGATAGTAGAATGTAACATCCATAATTTCTAATAGAAAATTTTAAAAAAAATTCATTTATAAATTATATATAAGTATTATGTACATTTATTTTTATTGTTTTTAATGATATAATATATTGATTTATATAAACAATTATCTATTATGTATTTTCCATTATTGGATACATGTTTTTATTCAAAATATTAATTTAATTATAATATAATGTGTGTAATAATAAATTTTTATTGAAATATTTTTATAAAAAATTAAATGTATTCGTGATTACCTTTACAAATTTTTTTTTGACTATAATATTACAATTATTGATATTTTAATTTAATATTTTAAATTAAATAATAATTTAGTCACTCAATTATAAATTTTGAAATAATAATGTACATGTTTTGTAGTTATTTAATTATAATATACGACCATTTAAGGTAATTTAAAAACTTTCAATGACATATAATATTTTATATACATCATATGCTAAAACTAAATGATAAATGATATATATATATGTTATTTTATAATGATTTTATTATATAAATAATATTTCAATTAATATTTACATGATTTATTTCATATTTGTATATAACATAAATTTATATTTAAAATAATAAGTAACATGTTTTACAATGAAATAATTCCATGAATTATTTTTTATATTGTAACTCTCCAATATTTCACTATAAATTTTCCATTAAATAAGCATTGTGTTGATAGCTTTCTTCACACACAATGCCAAACCAAAATGAACCGTGAGACATTATATGATTGATGAAATGTATTTGTTGAATTGGAGGGTAAAAATAGAGGTAATCAGATAATGAAATATATGTATGAAAAAATTAAATATTATTTTTAATACTAATTAATTTATAAGATTAATGTGGCTAAATGACAATTAAGATCGATTTCTTCTAGAAATATATTTTCTTCAAAAATTGGATTTTTATACTCTTTATTTTAAGTATTTAAATATATTATAAATAATGTATGTTTTTTATATTAATAATATATTAACACTAATTTTATTAATAATTGTCATAAAATAATTGTAAGGATGGAGAACACTTTGAAAGGTTATTTTCCTATAAAAACAGTTTTCATTATATTTTTTACTTTTAATTAAAATTTAAATTATCAAATTTTAGAATTTTATTTCTATAAGATGAACTATATTTTGGGATTCAACATATCCATATTTCATAGGATATTTTTTTTTAGTTTTTTCTAAAATAAATGATTTTTGGGTGAATAGTGAAAAAATTGCCTTTACCAAAACTGTAACATTATAATTATATATGAATGATGTATAGGTTTATAAACATTTTAATTTATCAAATATCTTTTTAAGAAGTAAAAATATACATTTGAAAAATAATATTTAGAATTTATAAAATCTATGATTAACATTTTAGGAACTTAACTAATATTTTCCAATAAAAAACACTTTTGGGCTTTTTATTTAATTAAATAATATTTTGGTAAAACATGGTTTTGTAATATTTTGAAATAAAAAAACTTTTTTATGTGTTTTATCATAAACCAATTTATATAAAAAAATAAAATACACTAATAATATTACCCTACACATAAATGTTAAACTAAAAATACACTTTGTATAAAAAATGGTTTTTAGAGGTTACATGTGATAATGTTAAATTTGATTTTTCAAACACATATAAATTTACATAAAAAATTGATTTATTGTTTTGAATAATTAGGTAAAAATTATTTAACAGTTTTTAATGTGTTTTTTGACAAAAAAAATATTTACTTGTTTAAAAACTAGTTACCATGATAAGACCAAATAATTCTAAAAGTGAATATTCTATGAGTAAGGGACTTAAAAACATGTTAAAAACATGTGTTAAAATAAGTTTTTGATCTATAATTGAAGCTATATCATATCTAAATTGATTATGAATCATTATTTGATCCACTATAGTTGTTTATCTTGTGTTCACTTTATATTAATTGTTTATAATAAAAAATTCATTTTCACCACTTATAAAAGGGGCTTCCCACTAAACCTTCAAGACCGATAATAGAATTATGATTCCACATAAAAATATGAAAATTATCCTTAATTTATAATTCTATTCCTTTTAATTGATCCTCTAGTCACAATATATTTTTTTTAATACCTCTAATTATGTGGAATCATCCAAGGAAAACATAAATATTTCAACATGAGTACACATTTTTTAAAACATCATTTCCATTCGATTATAATTTTTTCAATAATAATTTTTTAGTTCTAATATAAATAAATAATTATTTTCTAATAAATTTTATTATGATTATGTAATAACTATTAACAACATTTTCATTTATCTATTAAGAAAAATGAAATCATTATTCGTGGGTTGTGTAGACTACCACCTCTACAACATTTTTTCACAACTGGATATCTTACCTTATTATAAGGGTGAAATTGAGGAATAAAATTTAAATTTATAATATAATTATCATTATTATGATTCAAATTATAATCCAACTTCTTTCCCTCTCATTCTTTTAGAAATGAAAACATTAATCATGGGTTGTATGGACTACTACCTTCACTAAGCAGTGTAACTCATTTTTTATCTTGTTTTATTTATTATGTATTAAAACCACATAATATGTGATTAAACTCCTTAAAAGTATAAAAATAATATCATTTTTATTATATAATAATAATATTACTCCCAAAATAAACTACATTTATAACCATAATCATCCATTAATTACGGTGTGTTCATGTGTAGTTCAGTATAACCACCTATTAGAACAATACTATGAAATAATATCAAAGATGAATATGTGAACTTAATTACTAATAATATATTATTAAAATAATCAAATAATTATTTTATGTGGTTTTGTAATGGTAACACTAAAATTAAACTCATTAACTAAGTACAACTCCTTGTTTGCTAAAAAACACCAAAATATGCTCATCATTGAGTTTATCTTCAATGATCATTATGAATACTCTCATAGAATGAAATTATATATTTATATATAAAAAAACTATAAATTAATGTTCCTTTAATGATCTCATAATTATGAACTTTTTATATGAATGAATACTGACAACGCTATGGTGAAACTAGTTCAAAGTGACCATGATTACTCACAAATGATATTGAAAATAGATAATAACTAATTAATATATAGATAAAAAATGATTATAAATGAAGTTATAAATTGTAACAGTTATTAATAAGATTATGAAATAAGTAATTAATATTTTTATATTTGTTATACATGAGATTATATCCCATTCATGGAAATAAAGATAAAAATTAAGGGGTTTTGGATCTCAATTTTATTTTATTGAGATATTATTCATGTTCACCAATTTTTCTTTTTTTGATTGTGTATGTATTGTAAATGGATTTCATATTTTCATAAAAATAATTAAATCTATTGGATTTAAAATTCAATCACATTTTATATCTACCATGGGTTTTCAATTTTAATATTATGATTTTTGTGTGGTTTTCATTAACTCAAATCCCATTTACTTTGGTTATAAGGTTCCATCTTGATCTTCTTACTTCAAGGCCTAGTTCCTTACACCCTAAAATTTCATTTCATGTTGATTTAAATTCCTCTATGTGAATATATTTTTTTAAAAAATATGATTATTTTACATTGATGATTTTATTTATCCTAAAAGTATGACATTGTTAAGATTAATTCCCATTCTCTTTAATGATAATTTTTTATCCTCATCTATAATTTCCCTTCCCACTAATATTATCTTTTATATATGGATACATAAATATGTGTTATCTCATGTGACCCTAACATATAAATTTTTATTATTTCAAAATAAATTTTTATAAACAATTTTAACAATGTGGGTTTCAATAAAATTATTTAATAACATAAGAAGGGATCTTCTGAACCACCATTATTACTTTCGAATTACGTGTTCCCATACATTTTATATATTTTTCTCTAACTTATTCTTGTGTAATTTATATTATTTATATATATATATATCTTACATATATACCAACTTTTCATTACCTTCTTTTCACAGGGATAATACCTTTTGAAGTCACCTCTATAATTTTCTGTTATAATTAAAACATGATTTAATTGAACTTTCATTAAATAATTTTATGAGAAGTACCACCTCCAGAAAATGTTTTTTACCATGAATAGACTATTAAGACTATATTTATTTTATGTTAAAACCTACTAGTTAAATTATTATTGAAATAAAAATAATAACCTGTTTCATTCCTTAAATGATACATTGCTCAATTTGAAGAGCATCACTTTTGCAATTCATTTTTATTTTTAATTATCCATGATTCTTCTCCTCAATTTTGATACATTGGAAGTCAATGTTTGATACATATGATTCTATATTAAAATATAAACATATAAATTTATTTAATTCCTTCTTAACTTTGGAATCCTTATTATATTGTATTTGGTTATGCATGGATACAATATTAGGAAACCCACTTCATTCTCATGAGTTTTATCATGATTATGATTTATATATGGTTTCTTTTCTCATGTGTAACAAATATGCATTAAAATATTATTATTTTCATTATCTAATAGGTGGGACCTAAATTATATCTCCATAGAATAGATTTGGGGGTGTTTTTATCTCATGGGATAATATGTATTGTGCATAGGGGGTTAGCCTAAGCACGCTATGTTATGTGGTGGGTAGGAATAAAATTATATATCCCTCTATTGCATTGGGAAATGATTTATATCTTATGAGATTTTATGAGTTAGATTAAGAAGTGGATCTAATCCACTATGGTACTTTTCCGCTATGTTTAAGGTAATGGAGAGTGAACCCAATCCACCATGGGGCCATGTCTATTATGTTATGGGAATGTAGAGTGGACCCAATCCACTATAGGTCTTTATCCACTATGTAATTATGTCCTTGGTTGTAAAACATGAACTATGATTATGATTTCATGATTCATGTTAACTATACATTTTTATGATTCCGTGATAATATGATATCTTTTCTTTATTCCATGTGTAACACCCTATGTTTTTAATTGGTTTAAATTTCTAAAGGAAATTGAATTTTGGTTGGGTGGATGAGCCAAATTTTTTAATGAGCATCAAAAAAATATTTTGAAAGTTTTAAAGATCTAAAAAGATGTTTTTTGGATGGAGTTAAAGTCTCAAGAGGTGTTTTGGAATCCCTTTTGAGATTTAGAATCATTGGGTTTCAAAATATCAATTCGAGGAGAGACATACATGAGAACATTATTTGCAATCGATTACATATAACCATGAATATTTACAATATGGTCTATATTATTAAGGAAAAATGTTTGGTTTAACCATTTTATGGATCTAGTAAACCAATATAATTGATTCATAGGTGAAATGTTAGTTGCACAATTGGTGTACAATTTTTCTAACTATTCATTTTAACCATGCAGGGTTGATAGAGCTCCTAGAAGTGTCTATAAAAGGGTTGCACATGGTTTGATTAACCATGCACCTATCCATGTGAGGGGGTGTCCCTTTGAACAGTGTCATGGAATGGTTAGCATACGATTATCCAAACCATGTGGCCAAAACATGCATCTCTAAAAGTGGGTGGAAAACAATATTTCCCCAGCACCCTTTAAGGTTCCCTCTACATTTATCCTTACCCATTCAAATAAAACACCCCCTCTATCCACTCGATATCTCCCTATCCCTATTCTATAGAAATGTGGGTATCTCCTTCACCCAGTATCTAAATTGAATGATGTTATGTAAATAACCAAAAATTCCATGTATTTTCTAATTATATTGAATTATTACGAGTGTTCAAAAATTAACAGCTCATGATTCTGAGGACCAGGGAGCCCAGGATAGAATTTTGAACTTTTTTAAGTTACTTTTGGTAAACGTATAGACACAAATTTCTATCTTTTGAACCGGTGTTCAGATTAAAAATTCGAGGACACCATTGGACTCACAGCGTTGAGATTCGCTTAAGGGAAGCTTAACTTTATTTGGGAAATGTCAGAAGAAAAATTTAAGTTTTAATAGTTTCAAAAAAAAACAATATATGTTATTTTATTCTTTTTGACAGTTGAGAAAAAAAGGTAGGGACCCTAGTGGAATGTCAAACATTAAAAAAGAGACTTTTAATATCGAGAACCTCTCATTTCTATGGTTTTGTAACAACCATTCTTGTGTGTTGAATTGACTCATTAATTAAAGTTAATTAATGAATCATAATATTAAAAACAACATGGGAGATTATTCTCTTATTTAAACAAATATTGGGAATGAGTTCTGGTGACTCATGAGAGGAACCTCTGACGAAGTTTCGACGACATCTTCCACCAAAGTAGAATGTAGCTTTGATGGCCGTTGAAGGATTTGAACCAGAAAACGATGGGTGATGATGAACAACTTCGAATGCGGGTTCATCTCTCTCATCCAAATATCCTTCCAATGAGTTAAAGGTAGGGGTTTATCTTGATTTATTTCTAAGAGTTTATGAATTTGTATTTACATTATGATGTTGAACTCGTCCCATGTTATGATGCTAACGCGGAGGGTGCGACCTAAACCAAACAAGGAATAGACCCTCTTTTGATCATGGTATTGATTGCGTTATTCATGGGTGACCGACCAATATGGTGAAAGGATGAAACCAGGGGAGACACAGTGATGGCGATGTCCCGGAAGGCCCGTAGGTGCAGTACGGAAGGAAATCGGACCACCGGAGCTTCACTGGTGGCCCATGAAAGCTCCACCAGCATGGTGGCGTTGGCGACCAGAGTAGATGGCAGTTGGATCTTGCTAGCCAAAAGGAGGTGGTAGCTCCTAATGGCGCCGCATCAGACAAAGGGGGTGGCGGCCATCGCTAGCTACATTGAAGCCGGGCGACGCACCACGATAGGGTGCCGCAGAGGAGGTACCGCGACTCCAAGCCACGACAGGGGGAAAAGGGCAGACCTTCACCCCTGGGTCTTGCCATTGACCAGTCCACGTGGACTAACCAGGTGGAGTGGTTCCAACTGGTGCTACTGATTGAAGACTGAATGAATAATTTGTCCATTTAGGGGAAGACGCACCCCGCCCAGCTGGCGGGCCATGCTCGGCCAGCAAGCTGGGCTGGTTCCACGGCCCGACCAGCCAGAACGGGCCCATCCCGACTAGACTGAGCCCCACTGGTTTAGTCTAGGCCTAGCAAACTAGGTCAGGTCGGTCTGACTAGGTTGGACCGGACCAAGACCATTTTTAGCCTAGTTTCGCTTAATGTGGATAATCTTCTAAACCAAACATCCGTATAACGAACTGTTTGGGGTGATGAAACCCTTTGGAAGAGGAGGCCTTTTTGAGATACTCCACTTGGGTTTTGTAGAAAGTTGGAGTACAAATAGGTTGGATTGGACTTGAATCCAACCAGGCCCTTGACACTAAAATGCCTATACCTAACAGACCGAGCGTCTGACTGATGCACCATCTATTGCATTAGAACCCTTATGACATGGCAGATCGGCATGTTAATTATTAATGAGACTTTGTGGGAGATTATATAAGGCCAATGGATTGTGAATCATATCCTATAGAAATAAATCCTGCTTAGTGCGGGAATCCAGTGGCTGGATGTCAAGCATCAAAATGACCCTTTGTGGATCGACATTTGAATGACCCTATGCAGATAAATAGTAGCATGACCTGAAGTGGAACAGACTTATAGTAGTCCTTCGTGGATCAAAAACTTACAACCTTGTGTTGATTGGTGACTTACAACCTTATGTGGATCTGAGACTTACGACACTATGTGGATCAATGACTTACGACCCTATCTGGATCAATGAATTACGACCTTCTGTGGATCAGCAGTAGCACAACCCAACAAGTAAGAGCCTTAGAGAGGCCTATCATGGATTAAAGACTTACGTACCTGTGTGGATTGATGAATTTCAACCCTGTGTAGATCAATGACTTACAACCCTATGTGGATCGGTGATAGAGTGACTTCTTCCTGGTTCATCAATGGAACTTCTGAATTGAATAAGATGAATTAGTTTTACAAATACTGATCATTAATCATGTTATTTATGATATATAACTGGTTTGAGTTGAGTCTTTTATTTGTGCTTTGTGATTAATATCATGCTTTGTGGTTTTTCATTTGTGCAATTATGGGAGACCTTCAGGGTCTCGGGGTCTCTACTAGGTATTGTTATACTCACCCCTGCATGGGCTTCTCTCACACCTTATTGTGTCTTGTGAATACAAAGGATTACTTTGATTGAGTTTGGGAGACAATAATTGATGGTGGTCGGAGGTGATAGATGGATGTGGTGAGGGGTAGTGATGATGGACGATGAGAAGTACCTACCCTTCATGTAGGATCATTGGAGGACGACCTCCAGAGCAGTTTTACTTTTTTTGTACTCTCTTTTTAGTTGGTTTTGTATACTAGCCAATTTTTACTTTCAGTTTTCACTTCTACTTTCAGAATTTGTGCTACGTGGTTTGTTCTTGTTGTATACCTGGTCAGTGTGTTTGTAGGTTTAGAGTAAATTCTTTCCCATTTTAGGGATATGCCTTTCCAGTGCTAGTCACCAACCCCTGCCCTATAGAAGGTCATCTTGGGGTAGTCACGACACGAGCCCCAGGGGAAGGGTCATGACAAAGTGGTATCAAAGATAGATTGGTTCTACAAGAATAAATAAGAGTCTATGTTTTCAATTTAGCAATAGTGTTAAGTGTTTTGAGTACAATTTTCAGTTTGGGGAGTCCAGTACTGGTGCGGTGGCTGACGTATCCATACACAATGACCCTGATTTCTGTCTTCTGACTTGATACATGAAAACATTGATTGCATGTGTTTTTGAAAAGTTTTTTATTTTGATCTCTTTTGAGTCAGCTCACTGGGTATAACTTATTGACTTTGGTGAATCTATTTTTTTATAGGATGTCACCACATAGACAGCCATCCAGGATTCCAAAGAGAGTTTATTATGATGGCCCACTGAGTGATGAGGCTTTAGTGCATGGCCCTCTTGTGGAAATGGTACCTTCAGGTGGTGTACCTATAACACCACTACCCGTAGGGTAATAGTTCCCACCAGCCCCACCAGCGGACGGTGCAAGCCGACTTAGCACACTGCACGAGTTCCAGTGGCAGAGGCCTATGAGGTTTCAAGGTGAGATGGATCCATAGGCAGTTAAGGACTAGCTGGTGGTTGTGGATAGAGTTTTTTCACCTAGTTGGGACACCAACAGACCAGATAGTGATCCTAGAAACTAGTATCTTCCAGGGAACGATAGGGAGATGGTGGAGCCCGATGCTATAGTTTCATGATGAGGCGACCCTCACCTTGTATGACTTCAAGAGACTCTTCATGGTGGAGTTCGTTCCATTGACTCTATGCTCTATGTGTATTCTGGTGCTTTTGCACTTACAGAAGGGTAGACTGACAGTGGTCCAGTACTCGGTGAGATTCACTGACCTCTCCCGCTACTCCCCCGACATGGTAGAAGACTCTTCCTTCAAGACCTGAACCTTTGATCAGGGTCTATGACCTGATATTGGAGCATTGATGATATCAATCAACATACCGACATAGGCTAGAGTTCTAGAACAAGAACTTCTAGTGGAGAGCTTCCTAGCTGAGCATGAAATGATAGTGAGAGCCACCACCAGATGACATGTGGATGAGTCATCTGTAGCAGGCAGTAGGCAGATGAAACAGGGGCCCATATAGGACATACCTTCTGGTGGATGACCCCAGGATGTATGGTTGGAGGTGTGGAGATCACGTGATAGAGGAGGTCAACAAGGGAGAAAAATGTGCTACTCGAGCGGCGGGAAGGGTCACATGGCATGTGAATTCCCAACCCGCCATACCAATGATCATCAGATAGTTGAGGGACCGACGAGGTAAAGGTAGATATTTATGCGGGGAGGTCCGTTGGGTGGCAGATGTGGAAGAGAAGTAGGCCATGCCGCAGGTGGTGGGCGACGATTTGAGGTTCTACCTCCACCACCTCGAGGTGGTCCACCCCAACCTTAGGGAGAAGGTGGAAAGGGATGAGCACAACTTTAGGTAGCTAAGGCCTATGACAATGTCACTCCAGAGACAATTCAAGGTATGATCCGTGTCTACTCCACCCTAGTTGTATTTCTTATAGACATAGGTACCAGTCACTCTTTTATTTCCACAACTCTTGTTCAGAGCTCAGAGATTCATGTAGATCCATTGGCTTAATCATTATGATTATAGACTCCTACGAGAGAGGATTCGACAATTATGCACTGGTGTCAGAAGTGTGATCTTACTCTAGGAGGCAAGAGCATCAAATGGGATCTCCTAATAACAGCGTCAAGGCCTTATGACATCATTTTGGGTATGGACTTGCTATCCATAGTCCATGCTTAGATTTACTGTTTTAGGTGCAAAGTGCGGTGTGAAATTAAGGATGGGACCAGATTTTTCTTTCATCAGTGAGAAGGGAACCTTTGCATTTTAGGAAGGACTTTCTCAGAGGAGGGTGTAACTGATCACTCATCAGCTGGCTAGCCTTACCCTAAGAGTAATTGATGAGAGAAGTCTAATTTATCCTGTAATGGTGGACCGGTATACTGATGTCTTTCCTGAGGATGTTCTGGGACTACCTCCTCATATTGATGTAGACTTATACACCGAATTGTACCACGGGACGACACCGATATCTACACCAGCATATTGGATGGCTCCCATGGATCTTTGTGAGTTGAGGGTACAATTGGAGGACTTGTAGGGGAAGGGGTTTATAGGGCCCAGTGTTTCTCCCTGGCAGCCCCGATTTTGTTCCCTAAGAAGTCATATGAGAGTTTGAGCCTCTGGGTAGACTATCGACACCTAAATTAGGTGACCATGAAGAAAACGTACCCACTACCAAGGATTGATGATCTCTTCGATCAACTGAAGGAAGAACACTAGTTTTCAAAGAAAGACCTTAGGTCAGGCTATCATCAGCTCATGATATGAGATGAGGATGTACCAAAGACAACCTTTAGATGCTATTATGGCCACTAAGAGTACTTCTTGATTTCTTTTAGCATGACCAATGCTTTGTCACTATTCATGGGACCCATGAAAAAGATCTTCCAGCCTTAACTCGATCTCTTTGTGGTGGTCTTCATTGACGACATCTTGATATACTCAGTGTCATAAGAGGAACATTATACACATCTACAAATAGTTATGGATACACTCAAAGAGCATAGTATTTATGGAAAGCTCTTGAATTTTTAGTTCTAGATAATGTAATTAAACTTTCAGGGGAACTTTATCTCAGAGGCTGGAGTTGCAGTGGATTCGGAAAAGATAGAGGCAATGTTTTCTTGGGAGCCACCCAGGAGTTTGATTGAGGTTCAGAGTTTCATAGGTTTAGTTGGGTACTACTGGAGATTAATACCTGAATTTTACATAGTAGCAGCACCATTTTCATCTTGGACAAAGAAGGGATAACATTTCTTATGGAAATATATATGCTCTCAGAGTTTCCACGAGCTAAGGTGGATACTGACGAGTGCCCCCATATTTAGGCTACTAGAAGAGGGAGTTCGGTATGTAGTCTACTATAACGCATCACAGACCAAACTAGGATGTGTCTGGATGCAGGAGTAAGTAGTGATTGCCCATGGCTCACGGCAGTTGAGGTAACACGAGTAGAACTATGCTACCTATAACCTGGAGTTAGAAGTAGTGGTCTTTTTATTGAAGATGTGGCAACACTACTTAATGGGAGAATGGTTTATTGTCTACTCTAATCACAAGAGTCTCGGGTAACACGGGTAGGATTTGTTTAGATTCACGAGTAAGCAGTGATTGCCCATGGCTCCCAGCATTTGAGGTAACATGAGTAGAACTATGCTACCTATGACCTGGAGTTAGAAGCATTGGTCTTTGCATTGAAGACGTGGTAGCACTACTTGATGGGAGAATGGTTTACTGTCTACTCGGATCAGAAGAGTCTCGGGTACATATTCTCATAGAAGAACCTAAAGATAAGACAATAGCAATGGTTGGTGTTCCTCCAAGACTAGGAATTTGAGATAGTCTACACTACTTGGAGGGGTAAAGTGGTGGCAGACACACTCAGCAGGAGGTCTGGGTTATAGTTGCTGAGTGAGATGACAGAGCAGCTAGTTGTGTTGCAACTATCCTTTATGTATAAAGATGGAGCAACATAACTCCATTCCATGACTATCACTCCCCCATTCCTTTAGTGAGTACAGGAGGCACAACTTGGGAACGTTGACTACGAGGCCCAATGTGCTTATATATCCTCAGGATGGGATCTTGAAGGATTTTATGAAGGTGGGGAGCTTTTCATCTTTTTCAGAGGAAGCACCACGGTACCAATTATGCTAATAGAGGAGGTGTTGAGGGATTTATACACATCCCCTTTGGTGGTACATCCTAGTGTGTAAAAGTTGTATTGGTACCTCAAACATCAGCACTGGTGGCTAGTGATGAAGAAAACAGTGGCAGGGTTCATTTCATGATGCCTCACCTGTCCATAAGTGAAGGCCGAGCACCAGGTTCTAATATGCTTTACTCAGCCACTAGAGGTGCCATAGTAGAAGTGGTATGTCATATCCATGGACTTTGTGATAGGGCTACCACATATGTCTAGGGGCCATGATTTCATCTAGGTGATCATTTACCGACTCACAATGTCAGCCCAATTACTACCCATCCGAGAGTAGGGATCCGTAAAGGGATTGGTATGCCTCTACATATAGGTAACTGTACGGATTCACATGGTTCCATAGATGATCATCTCAGATCATGATGATCATCTTATATCCCAGTTGTGTAAGGGATTATAGGAGGTGTTCAGGACTCTTCTATGCTTGAGCACCACCTTTCATCCTCAGAATGATGGTCAGACGGAGCAGACCATATAGATGCTTGAGGACATGCTTCGTGCTTGTGTCCTCAATTTTTTTCGTAGTGGTAATGACCTGGAAATTTCAAGGAATTTTTTTTCTTAATTTCATTGGAATTTTACGAGTCTGTGGCTTCTGACGGCACTTGATTCCGAGGCCTGGAATAAATTTCCGAATTTTAGCTCAGGTAAGTTTAGTAAACGAACGAGCATGTTTTTCTATCTTTTGAACCGGTGCTTGGAATTGAAATCCAAGGGCACCGATGAACTCACAGCGCTGATTATTTCTTAAGGGGACATTTACCATAGTTGCGTTTTATGCGGGTTTGAGGTTATAATTTGTGGTTTATAAAAAAAATAAAATTGTAAGTACAATTTTATTTTGTATCTAAGGAGGTTAATTCCTCCCATGGGTAGTTAAGGGTAGGACCCACAGCCACCTAACTACCCATGTGTGGATGTTAGAGAGGTGGGGACCACACGAGCCCCAACCATTGATTTTTCCCCCTAAACTCCATAAACCCCCTCATTAAATTGGAAACCCCCCATTAATTGTCATTCTCTCCACCTCCCTCACTCCATTAATTCATGACAACCCCTCAAATTAATTAGGATGTTTCCTCTCCCTCTCCTCTCCCTCTCTTTAATTAAATGCCAACACATTTAATTAATGAGGATCTTTCCTCCCCTCCCCTCTCCCTCTATTTAATTAAATTCCAACACATTTAATTAATGGGGATCTTTCTTCTACCTCCCTTTAATTAATTTCCAACGCATTTAATTAATGAGGTGATTTGGATTTTAATAGTTAAATTGCATGTGTAATAAAATAATTGGAGGATCCTATTATTTTACCAGAGGAGGGCTTTCGTTGTGCGAAGGAGGATTGGGAGAGATCTTGAGTTTTTGAAGAACACCGCCCTCCGATGAAGAACGACGATTTCTTCAATGAAGAAATTCTGGTTCCACAAAGAACGATGATGCACCACCCATTCTATTCTCCATGAAAAGAGAGGAGACATCATTTCCTCCTCGGGCGCACACTGATGATGTCTACAAAACCTCACCCCAAGACGTCGTCCTCCGTGATGCCCAATGTGCGACATCAATTATTCGAGGTAGGTGGTTTGCTTAATTTATTTAAAATAAATTACTCCGTCGATATTGTTGTATTCGAGTGAACATATTGGCCGATTGTTACCATCTTACACAGAGGGAACGAGCTGAACAAACATGTCCTGAAAAACCTCTGTCATTTCTTGTCTTGTTTGGAATCAGGAAGCGGTGAAGAACAAAGGCGGCAACCGAGCACCAAACACACATAGATGAACCATGACCTGCAACCACGGGTCGCTTGACCGACGAAGGATTTCGGGCTGAAGAAAGGAACCGCGGTGCCCCACGGCGCCGCGCTACGGAAACCGTGACCTGAATAGGGCGGCCCGCTTCGGCGGAAGAACTGGACGACCGAGCGAAGGGATGCAGCAGATCCAGGAGGGCGCCGCGCTGGAAAACCGGCTGGCCCGTTGACGGGCCGGGCAGAGCCAGATCGCGGTGCTAGGAGGGCACCGCGCTGAAGAAACCCACGGCCCCCCGTGCGGGCCGTGTGTTCCGGAAGTCCGGCCAGCCTAGCCGTCCGGTTTGGAGGGGGCGGCACCGCTTGGCGCTGCTGGTTCGGGAACCCGGGGGCCGTGCTTCTACCTCAGAACGCTTAGCCAGCTAGCCGAGCTAGTCGGGCCGCACGCCCAGCCGGGCCGTGCCCTGCCAGGCTGCGCTAGGCTGGTCCGAGCCGGGCCGGGCCATGCCCCGCCGGGCCAGGCCACGCTCTCTTCAAGCCGATCCGCGACCCTCAGGCCAGACCGCGCGAATCTTCGGGCCGGTCTGACATCCCCCGACCAGGTTGGACCTGCCAACTCTGGGTTGACCCGACCCATCAGCCCACTGGGCTTAACGGGCCTAGCCCATTTTCACTTAAACGTGAATAACATGAAGATCGTGCATCCGATCGACGTGCCATTAGCGGAACTGAGATCCTCGTGATGAGGTGGTCCTTTTTCGATACTCTCAGTGAGTTTTGGACGACTTTGGAAAAATGGCCGAGTTTGGAACGATTGTAATTCTAACCGGGCCCTCGGAGCGGAAACACTTATATCATGAGGACCAGAAGTATGATTGTCGTGCCATCGACTATGTTTGATTCCTCTTGATGATATGGTTCTTTTGGAACACTTCACCTGAGGTTTGGACGTAGTTGGAGTATGGCTGGGTTGGATTGTACCCAAAATCCAATCAGGCCCCTGGAACGAAAAAGCTAATAACTCATAGACTGGGCATTCGATTGATGCGCCATCTATTGTGTCGAGACCCCTATGACGAGGCAGTCCTTTGTGTTACTTATACGTAAGACTTCGTGACTCTTGTAAGTAACGACCAATAGCTCGTGGAGCAAACCCTCCCAGAGACAAGCGTATGGAGTGCGGAGACCTAGTAGCTATAGACCTGATGATTTCTTGACCGATTCAACTTGGAGTGATTATATTAGCCCAGTGGACAGAGCTCCCTATATTTGGAGGTAGACCCATGGTGGACGGAGCTCCTGGTAGTTAGCAGCAGACCTGCGGCACTCGACACGAGGAGTACCTCTGTAGGCTATTAGAGGGATCACCCAACATTTGGCGGAAGACCCATAGCGGACGGAGCGCCTGGTATTTGGTAGCAGACTCACGGTACTCGATAAGAGGAGTACCTCAGCAGTCTAAGGTTAGTGAGTATCACCTCGGAGTCGTGACAGGACTACTACGCTCAATAGAGGAGGAGTTCTCCAGTAGCCATGGTTTCGATAATAAAAATCCTGGTTTGAGCTAAGTCATTGATCTTTGTGTTTTCCTCATGATTGAGATGGGTTATTTGATAAATTAGGTATATGTATGGGCATATACCAAAGTAAAAGGTTATCTGTTGAGATCTTTCTTTGTAGTTTATCCTTGTTGGATTTAGTGAGACCTTGAGGGTCTCGAGGTCCCTACTGAGTATCGTTATACTCACCCCTGCATGGGATATGCCCGCACCTCGTTGTGTTGGATGCAGACGACAGACAGTGCTGACGGAGGCCGAGTGTATGTGGATTGGACAGCACCTGGAGGTGGACCTCACGACGAGTCGGTACCTGGAGGAGGTTGATAGACGAGGGTGCCGAGGAGGCTATCTATACCTACCCATCAGGTAGGATCCATGGTGGGCGATCTATGAGCTGCACTATCTATACCTACCCTTCAGGTAGGATCCGTGGTGGAAGATCCAGGAGCTGCTTGTCACCTTCCAGCTGTTTTGTCTTTTACCTTGTACTTTACAGTTGAGATTGTATTTCCGGCCCCTTACATCGGTACTACTTTTATTTTCAGATTTACTTATTTTTTTCTTCTTCTTGTACTCTAGTTGTGTGTGTTTACATTTCATAAAGGAAATTCCTTCCCTTTTTATCACAATTTACGCATTTGGTGCTAGTCGCCAGCCCCTGGCCTATAGAAGGCGGGCTTGGGGTAGTCATGGAACGGGCCCCGAGGACGGGTCGTGACAAATTGGTATCAGAGGAGGAACCCATCCTTAAGTGTGGTGCACTACCTAGGTTGAGATTTAGGGCCCACAATGAAGACGTTGTGCTCTAAGGCGGGGGGGGGGGGGGGGTGATTGTAACACCCCAAAATGATGAAGGGTTAAATGACTAAATGATATGACTCATGTCAACAAGGTGCACCTTCATTTTTAAGAGCCTGTCTGATTAGAACTCCATAGTGAAGCGTGCTTGGCCTGGAGTAGTGATCATGATGTGTGTCCTTCTGGGAAGTTTCCCAGCGTGTGTGTGAGTGAGGACAAAACATACTGGAAAGGACATGTGTTGGCTTGTGGGGACTATCATTATTCAGACGACCCGTTCAGGCATGTGAGTGGACCCTTGGGGGGACCACGTGTCTGCGGGGAAATTGGTGGGCAGGACCTAGTTGTAGCAATTGGTATCAGAGGATTCGGTTCTTGCACAGAACTTAGGACTCTGATATTTTTCTTTCTGTGAAGCAATAGTGTTAAGGGTACTAAGTGTGGTTTTCAGTTTAGGGAGTCCAGTGTTGGTGCGGGCGGCTGACGTATCCATACACTTGGACCCTGACTTCTGATTTCTGACTCAGTGCACAAAAAACTTGATTGTGTGTGTGTTTTGAAAAGTTTTCCTTTAAAGTCAGCTCAAAACTAGGCCAGCTCACGAGGTGTAGTCTTTTGACCGTGTCACATATATTTTTTTCAGGATTCCTCCCCGTGGATGACCAACTAGAGCCCCAAGAGTTGCACGTACTGAAAGGTCATCGAGTGATGAGGCCTCAGTACAGGGCCCTCTTCTAGTTGAGGCACCAGCAGAGGCACCAGCGGTACTACCACATGATGGGACACCAATGCTACCAGCCCCAGCAGCAGGCGATGCACACCGCTTGAGCACGCTGCACGAGTTCTAGTGCCAGAGGCCAACCAGGTTTCGGGGAGAGACAAACCCACAGGCGGCTGAGGATTGGATGGAGGCTGTGGTGAGAGTCTTCAGGCTAGTAGGGACGCCATCAGACTTTATGGTGATCCTTGCTGCCAGCCTCCTTCAGGTAGTAGTAGGAAGATGGTGGAGCCTGATGCTCCTGATGCATGATGAGGTGACACTTCTATTGGAAGATTTAGAGATCCTATTCCGAGCGGAGTTTGTACCATCCACCCTTCGAACGGTGCGTATACAAGAGCTACTGCATCTTCAGCAAGGTAGCATGACGGTGGCACAATACTCAGTGAGGTTCACCGACCTCTCATGCTACTCCACTGATATGGTATGGGACCTATTCTTCAGGGCTTGGACCTTTGATCAGGGGCTCAGGTGAGAGATTATAGCTTTAGTTTTCTCCCACAGCATCCTGACGCAGACAAGAGTGTTTGAGAGAGCCCTTCTAGTGGAGAGTTTCCTTACTTAGTAGTCTCCTGTAGTGGGATCCACCTCTAGTCGACTTTTAACAGAGTCTTCTGCAGCTGGAAGTAGACAGACGTCATAGGTGTCCAAGAGGACTAGACCCCCCAGTGGCTGACTGCATGACTCAGGTTTAGTTGTGCGGGGAAACCGGAGTGGAGAGATAGCCAGTCGTGCCAGGAGTGGGCAGTGTTGCTCCTGGAGCGGGCTTTGTCACATGGCACGTGACTATCCCACCCGCCATACAGACGATCAGCAGATAGATGAAGGACCTCCCAGGTAGAGGCAGAGGTTGGATCAAGGTGGACTACAAGGAGTAGGAGACTAAGGCAGAGGAGCTGGCCGTGCAGCTGGTGGTGGACGACGCTTTGAGGTACTGCCACCACAACCACCAGAAGTTCCACCCCGACTGTCGGGAACATGTGGACATGGAGGATCAAAACTTTAGGTATCTAAAGCATACAAATATAGAGCTATGGAAGTTGGTGGACAAGAGTAGGAAAAGTTCCAGGCATTGTGGCCTTTGTTCACGGTGCTTCTAGTTTCCGTGTTGTTGTTGTTGTTGTGTTTTCTTTGTGTCTTTGTACTTAGAGCTGCAGTAATAAAAGACACTTATTTTTGTGACATTTACTTTTCTGTCCTTTTTTGTGTGGTTGATACTAAGAGGTTCAGGTTTAAACTATTGACTTGACCCTCACTTGTGAGATTCCTACTGGAGGAGACCCAATAACCACGCACTGATGTCGACAGTGTGACTCAACCCATGGAGGCGAGAGTAACGGTTGGATCTCTTAGTAATAATGTCGAGGCCTTACGACGTCATTCAAGACATGGATTGTACCATTCATGTCAGGACTGACTGTATTAGGAAAAGGACATGGTTCATCTAGGGGATGAGACCAGATTTCTCTTCTCAGCAAAGGGGGAATCTTAGAAGCTCTTGCAGGACTAGAGATGGTTCAACCTATGATAGAGAAGGTGCAGACCATCCAAGAGTGGATGAAGACTGCACAGAGCAGACAGAAGACCTATGCTGATAGAAGACGAGACCAATGGAGTTCGAGGATGGTGACCACGTCTTTATATAGGTCTCACCTCGACGAGGTCTACAGAGATATGGCCGAGGTGGAAAGATATCTCCGAGGTTCATCTGACCTTTCCAGGTCCTTAGCAGGGTGGGTGAGGTGACTTACCGTTGGCCCTTCCTCCTCAATTGCACTAGGTTCATGACGTCATCCACGTATCTCAGCTGAGGAGATGTGTGCATGACCTATCTGTCATCATCGACCACTGAGATCGGGACATCGATGATGGGGAGACTTTCACGGGGTTCTAGTAGAGGTTGCGGATCGATAGGAGTAGGTCCTACGGGGATAGTCTATTCCTCTTGTGTGCTTTTTCTGGCAGCACGTGAAACCTCTAGAAGAGCACATGGGAGCGGGAGGCTCAGATGCGTGCTTGGTACCTCCTTAGTTTCCCAAGTTTGTGTTATAGCTTTACAGGGATGTAAAGACCTGAGGTGGGAGTAATGTAAAGACCCATAAATTTCATTGAATTTTTTTCTTAATTTCATTGGAATTTTTTGAGTTTGTGGCTTCTGACGACACTTGATTCTGAGGCCCAGTGTGCTCGGAATCAATTTCAGAAGATTAGCTCAGGTACGCTCAGTAAAGGAATGAGAATGTTTTTCTATCTTTTGAACCGGTGCTCGGAATTGAAATCTGAGGGCACCGATGAACTCACAGCATTGATTGTTGCTTAAGGGGACATTTACTGCAGTTGCGTTTTATGCGGGTTTGAGGTTATAATTCGTGGTTTATTAAAAAAAGATAAATAAAATTGTAATAAAAATTTTATTTTATATCTATGGAGGTTAATTCCTCCCATGGGTAGTTAAGGGTAGGAACCAAAACCACCTAACTACACAAGTGTGGATGTTAGAGAGGTGGGGCCCACACGATCCCCAACCATTAATTTTTCCTCTAAACTCCTTAAAACCCCTCATTAAATTGGAAACCCCCCATTAATTGTCAATCTCTCCACCTCCCTCACTCCATTAATTCATGACAACCCCTCAAATTAATGAGGATCTTTCCTCTCCCTCTCCTCTCCCTCTCTTTAATTAAATGCCAACACATTTAATTAATGAGGATATTTCCTCTCCTCTCATATCCCTCTATTTAATTAAATGCCAATGCATTTAATTAATGAGGAGCTTTCCTCTAACTCCCTTTAATTAATTTCCAACGCATTTAATTAATGAGGTGGTTTGTATTTTGAAAGTTAAATTGCATGTGTAATAAAATAATAGGAGGAGCGTATTATTTTACCGGAGAAGGGCTTTCGTTGTGTGAAGGAGGATTGAGAGAGCTCTTGAGTTTTTGAAGAACACCTCCCTATGACAAAGAATTAAGATTTATTCAACGAAGAAATTCCGGTTCCACGAAGAACGATGACACGCCACCCATTCTCTTCTCCGTGAAAAGAGAGGAGACATTGTTTCCTCCCCAGGCGCACATCGATGATGTCTACGAAACCTCACCCCGTGATGCCGTCCTCCACGATGCCCGACGTGCGACATCAATTATTCGAGGTAGGGGGTTTGCTTAATTTATATAAAATAAATTACTCATTCGATCTTGTTGTATTCGATTGATCATCTTGGACAATTGTTTCCATCTTACATGAAGGGCGCGGGCCGAACAAATATAGCCAGATAACCCTCCGTTGTTTCTTGTCTTGTTTAGAATCGGGAAGCGGTGACAAACAAATGCGGCAACCAAGCATCAGACATACATGGAGGAATCGTGGCTTGAAACCATGGGCCACTCGACCGAAGAAGGAGTCCGGGCCGAAGGAAGGAACCGTAGAACCCCACGGTGCTGCACTGTGGAAACTGCGGCCCACATAGGGTGGGCCGCTTCGGCGGAAGAACCGGCCTGCCCGTCAGCCGGTCGGGCGGAGCTGGACCGCGGTGCCAGGAGGGAACTGCGTTTAAGAAACTCACGGCCCACTGTGCGGGCCACGTGTGCCGGAAGGCCGACCGGTTTAGAGGGGGCGGTGCCACCAGTTCGGGCAGCCCGGGGCCGCGCTCCCGCCTCGGACCGCTCGACCTTCTGGCCAAGCCGCTTGGCCAGCTGGCTGAGCCAGTCGGGCCACTCGCCCAGCCGGGCCGGGCTGGGCCGGGCCGCCCCACTTCGGGCCGGGCGGCACTCTCTTCAGGCCGGGCTGCGCTCTCTTCGGGCCGGGCTGCACCCCTCAGGCTAGACCGTAAGAATATTTAGGCCGGTCCGACACCCCCTATCGGGTCGGACCCTCCAACTCTGGGTTGACCTGACCCGTCAGCCCATCGGGCTTAACAGGCCGGGCCCGTTTTCACTTAAATGTGAATAACATGAAGACCGTGCATCCGGTCGACGTGCCATCAGTGGATCTAGGACTCTCGCGATGAGGCGGTCCTTTTGCGATAAGTGAGTTTTGGATGACTTTGAAAAAACGGCCGGGTTTGGAACAATTGTAATTCCAACCGGGCCCTAGGAGCGAAAACACTTATATCATGAGGACCGGACGTTCGATTGATGTACCATCGACTATGTTGGTTCCCCTTGATGATACGGTTCTTTTGGCAGACTCCACCTGAGGTTTGGACGCAGTTGGAGTATGGCTGGGTTGGATTGTACCCGAAATCCAACCGGACCCCTGGAACAGAAAAGCTAATAACTCACAGACTGGGCGTCCAATTGACACATTGTTTATTGCATTGAGACCCCTATGACGAGGCGGTCCTTTGTGTTACTTCTACGTAAGACTTCGTGACACTTGGAAGTAACGACCAGTAGATCGTGGAGCAGACCCTCCCAGAGATGAGCGTACAGAGTGCGGAGACCTAGTAGCTATAGACCTGATGACTGCTTGAACGATTCGACTCGGAGTGATTCGATCAGCCCAGTGGACGCAGAGCCTTGTATTTGGTGGCAGACGCAGGGAAAACAGAGCGCCTGGTAGTTGGTAGCAGACCCATGGTACTCGACAGGAGGAGTACCTCTGTAGGATATTAGGGGGAGCGCCCGATATTTGGCGGTAGTCCCACAGTGGACGGAGCGCCTGGTATTTTGCAGCAGACCCGCGGTACTCGACAGGAGGAGTACCTCAGTAGTCTAAGGTTAGTGAGTAGCACCTCAGAGTCCTGACAGGACTACTATGCTCGATAGAGGAGGAGTTCTCCAGCAGCTGTGGTTTCGATAATAAAAATCCCGGTTTGAGCTGAGTCAATGACCTTTGTGTTTTCTTCAAAATTGAGATGGGTTACTTGATAACTTAGGTATATGTATGGGAATATACCTAATTAAAAGGTTATCTATTGAGATCTTTATTTGTGGTTTATCCTTGTTGGATTTAGTGAGACCTTGAGGGTATCAGGGTCCCTACTGAGTATCATTATACTCACCCCTGCACGGGCTATGCCCGTACCTCGTTGTGTTGGATGTAGAAAACAGAAAATGCTAACGGATGCTGAGTGTACGCGGATTGGACGACACCTAGAGGTGGACCTCACGACGAGTCGGTACCCGGAGGAGGTTGACGGACGAGGGCACCGAGGAGGCTATCTGTACCTACCCTTTAAGTAGGATCCATGGTGGATGATCTAGGAGATACACTATCTGTACCTACCCTTCATGTAGGATCCTTGGTGGATGATCCAAGAGCTTCTTGTCACCTTCTAGTTGTTTTGTCTTTTACCTTGTACTTTACAGTTGGGCTTGTATTTCCGACCCCTTACTTCATCACTACTTTTGTTTTCATATTTACTTAGTGTTTTCTTCTGCTTGTACTCTGGTTGTGTGTGTTTACGTTTCATAAAGGCAATGCCTTCCCTTTTTATTGGGATTTATGCCTTTGGTGCCAGTCGCCAGCCCCTGGCCTATGGAAGGCGGGCTTGGGGTAGTCACGGCATGGGCCCTGAGGACGGGTCGTGACAGTAGTTGGGAGGACCACCTGCCACTGGTGTAGTTCGTATACAACAATAGTTATCACTCCACCATCGACATGGAACCATTTGAGTCCATGTACAAGCGACCATGCAAATCACCTATATGCTGGAAAGACCCAGGGGAGTCATCACTTATTGGTCCAGAGTTGGTACGGGCTACCACTGAGAAAGTACATATCATCTAGGAGTGGATGAAGACTACACAGAGCAGACAGATGTTTTATGTCAGTAGGATATGGAGACCCTTGGAGTTTGAGGAGGGAGGCCATTTCTTCATAAAGGTCTCACCCCAACAAGGATTACAGAGATTTGGTCAGGGAAACAAGCTATCTCCGATGTTTATCAGACCTTTCCATATCCTCAGTAGAGTAGGCGATGTGGCATACCTCCTAGCTCTTCCACCACAAATGCATTGGGTGCATAATGTTTTACATGTTTCATAACCAAGGACGTATGTTCATGATCCATCACACATTATCGACTGGGTAGAGCTGGACATTGATGATGAGGTGATGTTCGCGGAGTTTCAAGTGGAGATAGAGGATCAACCAGAGTAGGTCCTTTGTGGGTTGTTGACTCCTCTGTTGCAAGTTTAGTGGCAGCACGGGAACCTCCATGAGAGCACATGGGAGTGGGATGCAAAGATATGTGCTTGGTACCCCCCATTTGTTTGGATAGTTTTATTGTGGATTTTGGGAACATAAATCCCTATGATGCGGAGGATGTAATGACCTAGAAGTTCCATGTAATTTTTTTAATTATATGGAATTATTGCGAGTCTATGAAAATTGACAGCAATGATTCCAAGGCATGGGGAGCCCGAAACAAAATTTTGAACTTTTTTAAGTTATGTTCTGTAAACGTACAGGCGCGAATTTCTATCTTTTGAACTGGTGAATAGATTAAAAATAAAAGGACACTATTGGAAACACAACATTGTGATTCGGTTAAAGGAATCTTATCTTTGTTTGGGAAAATCTGAACAAAAAAGTTAATTATTCATACATTCAGAAAAAAACTAAAGATGTTATTTTTATCTTTATGATAGTTGATCGGAAAAGGGTGGGAGCGTAGTGCAACATCAAAAATTAAATAAGATACTTTTAATGTCTTGAATCTCTCATTTCTTTGGTTTTGTAAGGACCATGCTTGTGTGATTAATTGATTCATTAATTATGGTTAATTAATGAATCATAATATTAAACACAACATGGGAGATTATTCTCTTATATAAACAATGCTTGGGAATGCGTTTTTGTGAGTCATGAAAGGAACATCTGAGGAAGTGTTGATGACATATTCCACCAATGTAGAATGGATATTAGAAGACCATTGGAGGATTCAAACTGGAAAACGATGGGAGACGATGAAAACCTTCGAACGCGGGTTCATCTCCCTCATCTACAACATCTTCTAATGAGTTCAAGGTAGGGGTTTGTATTGATTTATTTCTATGGGTTTATGAATTCGTCTTTACTTGATGATGTTGAACCCTTCCCATGTTATGATGATAATGTGGAGGGCATGGGCCAAACCAAACAAGGCCCAGAACCTTCACCGATCTCAATATTGATTGCGTTCTTTGTGGGAAACAGATTAATAACTTGGTAAGATTAAACTAGCGTCCATTCAATGATGTCGGCATCCCGGAAGGCCCATAGGTGAATTCTAGAAGGAAATCGGACCACCGAAGCTTCACCAGTGGCCTGTAGAAGCTCCAACAGTGTGGCAGCGTCGATACCTAGAGGAGATGGAGGCCGGTTCTCATCGGTCACAAGGAGGAGACAATTCCTGAAGGTGCTGCAGCGGAAGAAGTTTGAAACCGACCATCACCGGACGTGTTGAATCATGGTGACGTGCCATGGCAGTACGACGCAAAGGAGGTGTCGCGGATCTGATCCGCGGCGGTGGGAGAAGGGTGGACCCGTACCCACGGGTCCCACTATTGATCGGTCCACACAGACCGACCATAAAAAGAAATGAAAACTAGTTCTACTGATTGAAGGTCGAATGTAAACTTTTCCCATTCAAGGGAAGTTGCACCCTGCCCAATTGGCGGGCCACACCCAGCTAGTGGGCGTGGCAGGTTCTGCGGCCTGGCAGGCCGCGCCCAACCGGGTGGGCCAAGCTGAGCCCATGCCCTAGCGGGCCTAGCCCGCAACCCAACCATTTGGACCAGGCTACACCTAGCTAGTTTGGTCTGGGCCCAGCGTGGTGGGTCGGGTCAGTCCGACCAGGTTAGATTGGACCCATACCCTTTTTAGCCCAGTTTTGCTTAAAATGGATTATCTTCTAAACCAGACATTCGTTTGATGGACCGTCTTTGGTGCAGGAACCCTTATATCGAGGTAGTCCTCTTGAAATAATCCACTTGGGTTTTGGAGAAAGTTGGAGTATGTTCGTGTTGGATCAGACTTGAATCCACCCCCGATGCTAAAATTCTTATAACTAACATACCATACGTATGATTGATGCATCATTTATTGCATTGGAACCCTTATGACATGGAGGATATTTGGGTTACTTTTTTTGGGACTTCATGGTAGTTGAAATATGGCCGATGGATTGTGGATTGGATCTTTCAGAAATCAAGTGTGGATCAATAGTAGAGTGACCCAATGTGGACTGACCTTATAGTATCCCATCGTGGATTAGTGACTTACAACCCTATATGGATCGGTGACTTATGACCCTGTGTGAATTGGTGACTTATGACCCTGTTTGGATCTGTGACTTACGACCCTGTGTGGATCACTATCTTACGACCCTATGTGGATCGACAACTTAAGACCCTGTGTGGATCAGTAGTAGCACCACCTAAAAAGAACCAGCCTTAGAGTAACTCATCGTAGATCAACGACTTACGACCCTATGTGGATCGATGACATATGACCCTATGTGAATCAGTGAATTATGACCCTATGTGGATCAGTGACAGAGTGACTTATCTGTGGTTTAGCAGTGGAACTTCTTAATGGAATAACATGATTTAGCTTTACAACTAATCATTATTATTCCAATTATTTAAGATATACACCTAGTTTGAGTTGAGTATTTTATTTGTGCTTTGTGATTGAGATCATGATTTGTGGTTTTTCCTTTGTCGAATTATGGGAGTCCTTTGGGGTCTTGGGGTACCTAAAAGGTATTTTTATACTCACCCTTGCATGGGCTTTGCTCGCACCTTATTGTGTCTTGTGGAGATGATGGAAAACATTGACTGAGTTTGGGAGCCATGACTTGACGATGCTCGAAGTTGATAGATGGGAATGGTGAGAGGTAGTGACGATGGATGAAGATCAGTACCTACCCTTTAGGTATGATTTTTGGAAGATGAACTCTAGAGTATTTTGCATTTTTTTGTACTCTCTTTTTAGTTGGGTTTGTATACTGTCCCATTTTTTCTTTTAGTCTTCAATTTTAATTTCAAAAGTTATACTATGTGGTTTGTTCTTGTTGTATACCTGGTCTGTGTGTTTGTAGGTTTAAAGGAAATGAATTCCCATTGTAGGGATATTCCTTTCCAATTCTAGTCACCAACCCCTGGATTATGGAAGGAGGGCTTGTGGTAGTCACGACATGTGCCCCAGGGGACATGTCGTGAAAAATTGGTTTCAAAGGGAGTTCTATTCTACCAAAATAACTAAGTGCCTATTTTTTCAGTGCAGCACTTGTGTTATGTGTTTTCAGTATAGGTTTCAGTTTGGGGAGTCTAGTGTTGGTGCGGTGGATGACATATCCATACACCTAGACCCTGAGTTCTGATTTCCGACTCGAAACACAAAAACACTGATTGTGTGTGTTTTTGATATGTTTTTTCTTTTGATCTCTTTTGAGTCATATCACCAGGTATAACATTTTGACTATGGAAATTTTTTTTCTTTATAGGATGCCTCCACCTAGATATCCAGCCAGGATTTCAGAGAGAGTTCCTGATGATGGACCACAGAGCGATGAGGCTTTGGTACAAGGTCCTATTATGGCGATGGTACCTTCATGTGGTGTACCGGTAGCACCACTACTCGTAGGGTAGTAGTTGGCACAAGCCCCACTAGCGAAAGGTGCATGCTGACTTAGTGTGCTGCATGAGATCCAGCGGTAGAGGCCTCTGAGGTTTCGAGGTGAGATGGATCCATAGGTGGTTGAGGACTGGCTAGAGGCTCTGGATAGAGTTTTCTGCCTAGTTGGGACACCAGCAGACTAGATAGTGATCCTAGATGCTAGTATTTTCCAAGTAATGATAGGGATATGGTGGAGCCTACTGCTCTAGTTGCACCATGAGCTGACCCTCACCTGGTTGGAATTCGATAGGCTCTTTAGGGAGGAGTTTGTTCCAGTGACACTATGATATATGCGTATTCATGATCTCCTGCACTTACAATAGGGCGGCCTGACAGTAGCCCAATACTCAGTGATATTCAATGACCTCTCTCGCTACTCCCATGACAAGGTACCAGACCCTTTATTCAGGACCCAGACCTTTGAGTAGGGTCTCCAACAGGGAGATTAGAGAATCGATGATATCTCTCAACATACCGAGAGAGGAAGGAGTAGTAGAGCGAGTACTTCTGGTGGAGAGCTTCATACCTGAGCAGGATCAGACAACGAGAGCCACCACCAGATGTTTCATGGCCGAGTTATCTATATCAGGCAGTAAGTAGATGACACAAGGGCCCAAGTGGGCTAGAAATTCTGGTGGAAGAAACCTGGATGTAGGGTTAGAGGTGTGGAGATCATGGGACAATGCAGGTCAACTTAGGAGAAGACTTTGCTACTCGTGCGGCAGGCAGGGTCACATGGCTCACAACTGCCTAACCCACCATAACAACAATCAACAGACGGTCGAGGGACCACTGAGGGAGAGAAAAAAATTCAAGCATGGAGGTCCTCATAGCGGAGGATGTGGTAGAGTATTAGTTCATGCAGTAGGTGGTGGGTGATAGTTTGTGGTTCTACCACCACCACCTCCAGGTGGTCCTCGCCAACCTCATGGAGGAGGTGGATAGGGACGAGCATAACATCAGACAGCTGAGGCCTATGACCACAATTCCCCATAGATGATTCGAGGTACAATATGTGTCTACTTCACTCTAGCTTCAATTCTTATTGACACAGGTTTTAATTACTCTTTTATTTCCACAACTATCATTCGGATCTCAGAGATTCTGGTAGAGCCATTGACTCAATCCTTACGATTATAGACTCCTACGGGAGAGGATTGAATGATTACATACTAGTGATGGTAGTGTGAACTTACTCTAGAAGGCAAGATCTTTAGCTGGGATATCCTAGTAGCAGTGTTGAGGCCTTATGACATTATCTTGGGTATGGACTAGCTATCCAAAGTCCATTCTAAAATCGACTACTTTAGGCGCAAAGTGCGATGTGACTGTGAGGATGGGACCAGGTTCTCCTTCACCGATGAGTAGGGAACCTTTAGAGCTCAGGTTGGACTTTCTCAAAGGAGGGTACAACTGATCACTCATCCATTGAATAGCCTTACCCTCAGAGTAGTTGATGAGAGTAGTTCAAGTTATCCTGTAGTGGTGGACTAGTATGATGATGTCTTTCCTATGGATGTTCTAGGAGTACCTCCTTGCAGAGAGGTAGTCTTTTACATCGACCATTACCTTGGGATGACATTGATATATACACCAGCATACCGTATGGTTCCTGTGGATCTTTATGAGTTGAGGGTATAGCTGGAGGAATTTCTGGAGAATTGGTTCATAAGTCCCAACATTTCTCCATGGGCAGCCATGATTTTGTTCACCAAGAAGGAAAACAGGAGCTCGAGGATTTTCATGGACTATCAGTGCCTTAATCAGGTGATTGTTAAGAACAAGTATCCACTCTTGAGGATTGATGATCTATTCGATCAACTAAAGGGATCACTATGGTTTTCTAAGATATACCTTAGATCAGGCTATCATCAAATCAGGGTATGGGATGAGGACATACTGAAGAAAACCTTGAGATTCTGTTATGGACACTATTACTTCTTGGTGATGCCTTTTGGCATGAACAATGCTCCATAATTGTTCATGGGAATCATGAAAAAGATCTTCCAGCCTTACATCAATCACTTTGTTGTGGTCTTTATTGACGACATCTTGATATACTCAACGTCGGAGGAGGAACACACTACGCATCCGGAGATAGTTCTGGATATACTCATAGAGCACCAAATTTATGGAAAGATCTCAAAGATACAATTCTAGATATGGGAAGTCCACTTTTTAGGTCATGTTATCTCAGAGGCTGGAGTTGTAGTGGGTCCAGAAAAGATAGAGGCAATTCTTTCTTGGGAGGCACCCAGGAGTGAGACTGAGGTGAAAAGTTTCTTGGGGTTGGATAGGCACTACCATAGATTCATACCTGAATTTTACAGAGTAGCACCACCATTTTCAAATTTGAAAAATAAGGTATAACATTTTTTATTGATAGAGAGATGCCAGTAGATTTTCTGGGGGATGAGGTAGAGACTGAAAGGTGACCCCATATTGAGGCTACTAGAAGAGGGAGTTGGTTATGTATTCTACTACTATTAATCAGGCACTGAACTAGGATGTGTCCTAATATAGGAGCAAGCAGTGATCACCTAAAACTCATGGAATCCAGGGAAACATGAGCCGAAATACGCTACCCATGACCTAGAGTTATCAGTAGTGGTCTTTTCGTTGAATATGTGTCGACCCACTACTTGATGGGAGATTGATTTACAGTCTACTCTGATCATTAGAGTCTCAGGTATATCTTCTCACATAAGGACCTGAACCTGAGACAATGGAGATGGCTGGAGTTTCTCCAGGACTATGAATTTGAGATAGTCTACACTCTTGGAAAGGGGAACATGGTGGAAGATGCACTCTGCCGGAGGTCTGGGTTACAGTTGCTGAGTGAGGAGACAGAGCAGCTAGTCTCGATGTAGTTATCCTTTGTGTATAGAGCTGGAGCATCATACCTTCAGTCAATGACTGTCACTCCCCCACTCCTTTAGCGAGTATGTGAGGCACAACTTGGGAACTTTGATTGTGAGGCTCGACGTGCTCAGATATCCTCAGGATGGGCTTCTAAAGGATTTTCGGAAGGTGGGGAGCACATCATCCTTTTAAGAGGACACACCATGTTACCAATGATTATATGAGAGGAGGTGTTGAGGGAGTGCAAAAAATCCTCTTTGGCAGTACATACTGGTGTGACGAAGATGTACCAATACCTCCAGCCTCAGTACTTATTCCTAAGGATGATGGAAATAGTGACGGAGCTCGTTTCATGATTCCCCACTTGTCAGCAAATGAAGGACAAGAAATAGGTTCCAATATGCTTGACTCATCCACATGAGGTGCTAGAGTGGAAGTGGGATGGCATATCCATGGACTTTGTGACCGGGCTACCATGTACGTCTAGGGGCCATGATTCCATATGGGTGATCATTGACCGACTCACCAAGTCATCCCACTTACTACCCATCCGAGAGTAGGGAGAAGTAGAGGGCATGAGCCACCACTACGTATAAGAGATATTACGGCTTCATAGGGTTCCATCGACGATCTTCTTAGATTGTGATGCTCGTCTTACATCCCGATTGTGGAAGGGGTTATAGGAGGCATTCGTGACTCAGCTACACTTGAGCACTACCTTTCATCCATAGATTGATGGTCAGATGGAGCAGACCATACAGATGCACGAGACATGCTTCGTGCTTGTGTCCTTGATTTTGGCCACAGTTGGGAGGAACACCTACCACTAGTGGAGTTCTCATACAACAAAAGTTATCACTCCACCATCGGTATAGAACCATTTGAGTCCTTGTATGGGCGACCATGAAGATCACCTCTATGCTGGACAGACCCATAGGAGTCTGCACTTATGGGTCCAGAGTTGGTATGGGATACCACTGAGAAGGTAAAAATCATCAAGGAGTGGATGAATACAGAACAGAGTAGGCATAAGTCCTATTCCAAAAATAGACATAGACCCTTGGAATTTGAGGAGGGAGGCGATGTCTTCCAGCTGGTCTCACCCCAATGAGGATTACAAAGATTTGGTCGGGGAGGAAAGCTATCTTTGAGGTTCATTAAACCTTTCCAGATCCTCAACAGAGTAGGCGAGGTGGTGTACCGCCTAACTCTTCCCCCACAGATGCACGAAGTGCATAATGTTTTCCATGTGTCGCAAACGAGGAAGTATATTCATGATCCATCACACATTATCGACTAGGTAAAGAAGGACATTGATGATGGGGCGACATTCACATAGTTTCTAGTGGAGATAGAGGATCGACATGAACAGGTCCTTTGTGGGTGGTCGATTCCTCTGGTGAGAGTTTGGTGGAAACATGGGAACCTCTAGGAGAGGACATGAGAGTGGGAGGCTCAAATATATGCTCAATACCCCCATTTGTTTCCCTAGTTTTATTGTGGCTTTCGGGGACATAAATCCCTGAGGTGGGGAGGATGAAAGGACCAATAAATTCCATGTAATTTTATTAATTATATGGAATTATTACGAGTTTGAGAAAATTGACGACACATGATTCTAAGGCAAGGGGAGCCTGGAAGGACATTTTGAACTTTTTTAAGGTATGTTAAGTAAATTTATGGGTGAAAATTTCTATCTTTTGAACTGGTGCTTGGATTAAAAATCCAAGGACACTGTTGGAATCGTAGTTCCAAGATTCTCTTAAGAGAAGATTAACTTTGTTTGGGAGAAGTCGGATGGAAAAGTTAATTTTTTGGACTTTTGGAAAAATAATAATAAAATAAATAAAGATGTTTATTTTAATCATTTTGACTGTTGAGAGGAAAAGGGTAGGACCGAAGTGCAAAATCAAACATTAAATAAGATACTTTTATTGTCTTAAACATCTCATTTCTTTAGTTTTGGAATGACCATGTTTGTGTGTTTAATTGGCTCGTTGATTACAGTTAATTAATTAATCATATTATTAAACAAAACATGGGAGATTATTCTCTAATTTAAAAAAATATTGGGAATGAGTTTTGGTGACTCACGAGAGGAACCTCTGACAAAGTGCTGATGATGTTTTCCACTAATGTAAAACTGAGATTCAACGACTGTTGGAGGATTCGAACTGTACAACGATAGGCAACGAAGAACACCTTTGAATGTGGGGTCATCTCCCTCATCCATAGAGTCTTAAAATGAGTTTGAGTTATGGGTTTTTCTTGATTTATTTCTAAGAGTTTATGAATTTATCTTTACTTGGTGATGTTAAACCCTTCCCTAGTTATGATGCTAATGCGGAGGGCACATGCCAAACCAAACAAGGCCTGGACCCTTTTCCGATCCCAGTATAGATTGAGTTTTTTGTGGGAGACTGAAAAATATGGTGGGAAGATGAAACTGGAGGCCACACATAGATGGTGACATCCTGGATGGCCTGTAGGCACAGTCGGTAAAGAAATTGGACCACCAGTGATTCACTGGTGCCCCGTGGAAGCTCCGCTGGCGCGACAAAATCGGCGATTGGAGGGGACGGCGACCAGCTCTCCCCGGTCGCGAGGAGGTGGTGGAACCCAAAGGTTCCCTGAAAAATGAAGCGGGTTGCTGACTATTTCTGGCTACATTGAATCCTAGATGCACTCCACAATAGCGCATCATGGAGGAGGCGCCACAGCGGTGGGCCAAGGGCAGACGCACACCCACGAGTCCTATCGTTGACCAGCCCACACGGACCAGCCAGGTGAAGTGGTTCCAATTGGAACTACTAATTTATGACTGAATGAACACTTTGTTCATTATGGGGAAGCTGCACCCCACCTAGCTGGGGGGCCGCACCCAGCCAACGGGTCGGGTCGATTCCACGGTCCGACGGGCCTCGCCCAGCTGGGTGGGCCGGGTCGAGCCCGCAGCCCAGCGGGCCTAGACCGCGCCCAAAGGCCCGATCCCATGACCTAGATGGCTGGACTAGGCCTATCAGGCTGGACCAGACTGAGCCCATCTAGTTCGGGCTGGGCCCAGCCGACCAGGTCAGGTCGGTCCGAACCCATACCCTTGTTAGCCCAGTTTCTCTTAAAATGGATTATATTGTAAATCAGATGTCTGTTTGATGAACCATTTGTGGTGTTGGAACCCTTAGGATTAGGAGGTCCTTTTGAAATACTCCAATTGGGTTTAGGAGAAAGTTGGAGAAAAATCGCGTTGGATCAGACTCAAATCCAACATGGCCCCCGACACTAAAATGCCTATAACTAACAGACCGGGCGTCTGATTGACATGTCGTCTTTTGCGTTGAAACCCTTATGACATGGAAGATATTTAGGTTACTTATTTGTGGGGCATAGTGGTGGTTGAATATGTCCTATGTATTGTGGATAGGATCCTCTGGAAATAAAGCATTCTTAGTGTGGGAATCCAGTGGCTGGCTGTCAAGCATTAAAACGACCCTTTGTGGATCAGCATCAGAACAAATCTGTGTGGATCAATAATAGTGTGACCTGACATAGAATAGCCTTAGAGCAGCCCATCATGGATATGTGACTTATGAACTAGTGTGGATCAGTGACTTAGGACCCTGTATGGATCGAAGACTTAAGACCCTGTGTGGATCAACGACTTACGACCCTCTGTGGATCAGCAACTTACTGCCCTTTGTCGATCAATAATAGTGAAACACGATGAGGACCATCCTTAGAGAAGCCCATCGTGGATCAGAAACTTACAACCATGTGTGGATCGATGACTTATGAACCTGTGTGGATCAGCAATAGCGTGACTCGATGAGGGCCAGCCTTAGAGTGGCCCATCGTGGATTAGCGACTTACGACACCATGTGAATCGATGACTTATAACCCTGTGTGGATTAGTGACTTACGAACCTATGTGGATTATTAACAGAGTGAATTCTTCATGGTTCAGTAGTATAAATTCTCAATAGAATAAGAGGAATTATCTTTACGACTAATCATCATTATTCTTATTATTTAAGATATATATCCGGTTTGAGCCGAGTCTTTTATTTGTGCTTTGTGATTGAGATCATGCTTTGTGGTTATTTATTTTTGGAATTCTAGGAGACCTTTGGGAGCTTGGGGTCCCTACTGGGTATTATTATACTCACTCCTGCATGGAATTTTCCCACACCTTGTTGTGTCTTGTGCAGATGACAGACAACTTTGACTGAGTTTGAGAGATAGGATTTGACGGTGCTCGGAGGTGATAGACAAACATGGTGAGTAGTAGTGACAAAGAATGATGAGAAGTACCTACCCTTCAGGTATGATCCTTGGAGGAAGACCACCAAAGCAGTTTTCCTTTTTTGTACTCTCTTTTCAGTTGGGTTTGTATACTCGCCCATTTTTACTTTCGGTTTTCACTTTTACTTTTAGCAGTTATACTATGTGGTTTTTATTGTTGTTTAACTAGTCTGTGTGTTTGAAAGTTTAAAGGAAATTCCTTCCCATTTTAGGTATATTCCTTTTCGGTGCTAGTCATCAACCCCTGGCCTATGGAAGAAGAGCTTAGGTTAGTCACGACACAAGACTTGCAGGATGAGTCATGACATGTTAGTCACGTTGGATCACCCTCAGGTGTTTGTATATTCTTTCATTTTCTATCACATCAGCTCAAATCAGATATTGATATTGGATGAGTGAAATTCCTAACCATGAGGTAGGTTGTCTAGATGTTTTACCTTTATCTGTTATCATTTTTAAAATTCACCATTGTTCCACGTTATTTACCTTTTGTGAACTTCTCCTAAAATGTGAAATCCTTTAATTAAATTTATTATCCCTTGTTATGTATACTCTCATAAACCATTCATGTTTTCAATAGTTATCCACCATGATTAGTACCACCCCCTTTGGGTGAATTTAAAAAAAATCATTGTCACTTTAAGAATTCACATGTGAGAAAACAACAATCTAAGTGGGTTTAGATTGTCCCCAAATGCAGTAGTTTAAAATGAATTGTTAAGTGGTTGAATACCTTTCATGGACCTTATTATAACTTGTAAGTGGTTTGATAACTAGATATAATGAAATGTTTAATGAATTGGATAATTCCCTTGGACATTGATTAATAAGCTAACAGTCAAATATTATAAAGGACTAACCTAAAGGAATCTATTAAACTAAATTGAGGTATGTTTTTTAAACATGGTCTTCTTATTTACATGTGAATGATTTGATAAATAGAAAATAATGATAAACTATGTTGTTTGACAAGGACTATCCTCATGACCTTTAGCTATATATTAAATGTTAAATAGTTGGGAAATCATCTCTTAGATTATATTAATGTATTAAAGATGATGTATTATTTTGATAATTATTAGACCCCAGATAGTTGTTAGTGTGGCATGGTTAAGGGAAGTGTGAACATGTTGCTTCATTCTCCCTTTGAATGACATCATTGGGAATGGAATCCCTGATCATTTATTAACATCATCTGGAATGGAATCCCCTATAATTTATTAATATTGTTGGATATGGTGTCCGTTATCATTTATAGAGATCAATGTGAATGATGTCCCTTATCATTTATAGATATAATTGGTTATTAAATCCCTTATAATTTATTGTGATAATTGGGAATAGTGTCTCTTATCATTCATTGAGATCGTTGGTCATGACATCCCTTATTTAATGTATAATACTTGTATGATATCCTTATGAGGATGCCTAGGCCTTAAGCCTAGTGTCCTTCCCAATATATATATCTATCTATAAATTTGTACGTGTGTGTGTATATAGGATAAAACATCCATAGATACTCTGGCTTAGACTAAAGAAGGTATAGTCTTCCAAGTGATCCATGGGGAACCCTAGCTGACTAGTTTTATGTTTTATTTATTTACATCTTATTTTATTATACATACACACAATACTATTTTATATTTTCTAGCTAGATTGAATTATACACCATTTTTTGTCGCCTACTGATTGTATCTCATAACTTCTTTGAGACAACAATTGGTGCTCGAATAGATCTTTTTTATTTTAGGTTAGGAACTGGACTGTGTTGTTTTTTGTTTTTTTAAAGTACAAGGGATATACATTCGAACATGGGAGTAGTGGCTAGGAATATACTCTATATTAATTATTGATTTGGAGTCTATTTATCTTGATTTGGAAAATTCTTATTTATTTATTACGTTTCACAATCAAGACTAGTTCTATGAATGTGTACTTACTATATTGATGGCCTGTATTTTTGTCACAACATGTTCATGCATTCATTTTTATTTATCATTAGGTTGGTTATCCATTTATTTATTTATTTTTAGTTGTTATTAAATTCAATTTAATTTATTTATTATTACTTCTATTATATTTATTGTTGATACATAGAGTATAGTCACCCCATTATCCCACCTTTAGAACCTTGTTGTTATTATAAAGTCTCTAGCATATAGGAGATGTGCTTAAGGCCATTTTGAGAACTGGCTTGGGGAACCATATTAGTGGATCCCATTTCAGGAAAACACAAAGTGGTATCAAAGTTCCTTTTCCATTGTCTTTCTGTTGTGGATGGTAGACCTAATACTGGGAACATGTCAACATATGGTAAATAGATCATATCTGAGTCTGACCAACCCACACATTGGTGAAATATCAAGTTTCTTTATATTGGGTTGATCTTTATGATGGTTTTTTGTTATAGTTGACTATTATTTCACCTTGAGAGATTTTTGTATTTCCACTGGCTACTGATTTATGATATTTTACCATTGGACCAGTATGGAAAGAAAATATTATTATATGCATCATCATAGGCATATAGTGTTTCACATGTCATGTATATTCCATGTCATGTATATTTCATTTCAAAACTACCTAACACTTCTTGGATGTACATTGTGTAATTATTAAGTATGCATGTTTGTATACCATGATGTTTGACTATTTATCATGCATATCTATACACCATGGTTGGATTATTTTTTATATGTTTACCTATATTCTTTTCTTGTGTAGTAGCTTTTCATGCCTATTATTATTAATTTATCTATCAAAATGTTCCTTGTTATATTTATGATATATGATTTGTTATTAAAGTGTATGAATTAACCTAATTTTTTTTTCTTATATAGATTGATGGTGGAACCTTAATTAACTGATTATGATATGTTTGAGTCATTTCCATTGGTTTCATGGGATAAAAAATTATGTGTCTCAATTAAATGGGTTCCAATTCTGTAATTTATAAAGTCTACGAGCCTTTATAAATTATGAGATGGTGACCCATATAATTGAACAATAATATATGGAATTTTTATATTTTGAGACCAAAGGAAAAAAAATCTAGTAGAAATTATAATAATTTCAATTATAACTTATAAAGGCTAATAACATTATAACTTGGGAATGAAAATTCATCTAATTGAAACATTATATATATATATAAAGGTTTTTTCCTCTATAAATTGGGCATGAAAAACCATTTGATTAGATCCTTATATGGTTTTATCGACCACTATATGTGAGTCTTAGCATTGTATTATAATGAGATAAACCCATTATAAATGTTTTGAAAACATTTAAATTTAATTATTATTGGGTTTCACTTAAATAGTCCTAGGTTGGGATGACAGGACCCTCATAGGTGGCCTTTATTCCTACTTACTTTAGAAATTAACCATATTGGGGTATATTATTGTTATATGGGATGGTTATTTAAAGTGTCAAAAACCACTAAAACGAGTTACATATAAATGTATGGAGGAGTCTTACTGAACTGATCCCCTTTTATTGATAAAGACCCATTATATTCTTTTGATCTTTATTATTATAGGGCTCCCATTAATTAAAATCACAATTACAACCTACGGGGTGTTTTCCTATATATCTTTTAATTGATGTTTTCTTTAACTAATATAGATTTTAGAACTTATGGATAAATAAAATGTTTTAAAAAAGAAATTCTAAGAAAATTTTCATATAACTATTTCATGGAGTCTACTAGATAAAGTACATAATACAATTTTCCTTTTTAATGGTACTTTATATCACTTATATATGAGCTTCTTTAAATGTTTTAATAAATGAGAATCAATTAAGTTTCATAAAATGAAACCCTTTAGAGGTTTTCACAACATAGAACCTCATTTAGGGTTCAGTTTTATAAGTTTCCTTGAGAGTTACCTTGATTAGGAATGTGATTATTATTTTGGACCTCTAAATACTTCTCCCTAGGTTGTGTAGGACATATGGATTAGGTGTTAAAGCCTAGTGACATTTTCATTCATGAATTTGTTTTAAGGTCAATCCCTTATGTAAGTAAGGGGATATGATGGAAGAGGTAGATCCATTGGAAATTTAACCATTACTAAATTATTATAATTATTTTTGGAAATGAGGTGTTATTTAGGTTTTGTTTGTCCTAAATAGGACTCTTAGTGATTATATGGATCCCCTGGGTAGATGAATGTTTGTTTGGTAATTTGAGCCTTGTTAGGGGACTTATCATCGTGTAATGTTAAAGTTTAGTGGGTTAGACATGCCTAAGGAATGATCAATCATATTTATTGTCATGTTATATTTTATCCTTTCTTATATATGACTTGAAAATACATCATTTTGTTTACTATCATGTGAGATAAAATGAATTTACGATACATAGTTCTATTGGGCCTATAAATCAAAAGATATGGTAGTGTTTGTTTCACCATATTTTTATCATAGTATCATGTGTTTTTGTACATAATTCCCATAAAGTTAAGAGGTAATGTGTTTGATATTATGATTTTTGAGTGAAAAGGTCCTATAATACATTAAATAGGGTGGTTTTATGATTTCTTGGAAAGATTAATGAGTATATGAAGACTGATTCACAAGTCATATTTAGGAAGATTGACCTAGTCATTGAGAGATTGTTGTGAGTGTTGTGGATTTCATCTAATAATTGGAAGTCGAGTTGTTCGAGTGACTTCATATGATGTTTTAAAAAGGATCGAGTTTAATAACACTACCAATCCTGATTATTTTTGGATTTTGTGTCAGATATAGAAAACAAGTGTGAACAAGACATGGGATGAGTTTCATGTGTCTTTGTAAGAGTAAAACCTTTTCTAGAACATTTAAAATCTACTGGTTTCTAATTTTATCATGTTAGAACTTGACATAATTTCATTGGAAATGTCTAGAATATGTATTCAATGGTGATGGAGCATGATCTATGGGATGAGTTCCCATTTTTAGTAAAATTATGACTAGGACACTCATAAGGTGGGGAGTGTCACAACAATGTTTGAAAGTGTGTCCTTATGAGTACAGGGAATATGATTATAATGGAAAAATCTAAAATTGTTAGAATGGATTCTAGAAGCTAGTAACATTATAGATTTGAGCTTTCAATTCTTGAATGTGATAATGAGTTTTGAACCCAAGTGTGGGATTAAATCGAGCCTAGATTTTTGATTTAGTCTTATGATGAATAAGTGATCTAGAAGTTTATGGGTCATTAGTATGTCTATGATTTACATGGAAAAATTATAGTGTTGTGGTTGGTTGAGTACCCAACCATTGATGAATGTCAAGAGTCAAGGTTTTACTTCAGTGGTTGTTCTTGAATGATCCTGGTTACCTTTGGGTATAAGGTTATGTGATCGATACCTAAATTAAAATGTCAATTGTTTAGATGATAATATCTTAAATAGATCTGTCTAGATTAGATTTTATGACAATTTCGTGATCAAATATTAAAGGTGATCAGATACTTTCTTCTGTGAATTGTGTTAAATATGATGGGTGTGTTTTGGGGTGTAACCCTTAAAACTGTACCACATGAGTACAATGATAGTTTTAGGGTGTCGTCAAGTATTAGACCCATAGTTGGACCTGGTAACACATCATCAGGAGATATGGTTCTTAGGGTTGGTTCAAGGAAAGCATAACTTATTTTTATGGAGCATGGCTCAAGAGATATATATATAAATATCGATAGAATTTTTAGTTAATTCCATGACATTCATATCCATGGACTAGAAACCAGTTCTATGTAGAATCGTGGTGTACTCATTTTCTTGTGGTGATCATGCCCAATATCTTGGAATCATCATAATTATGATGAAAACACGATGTATACACACCAACCAAAATAATTAAAACCGGTTCCTTTTTGGTTATATGGATGGAAAACTATGGATAAGGTCGTTGAACTTCAGTAGTTGATATCAAGGTTACCCAGGAATTATGGTTGGGATTGGTTGATGGTTAGAGTGTGAAAGGGATGATGACATGACTATGTATAGGATCAGGTAAGTGTTGCATTAGAATTATGTTGGTAGTTATGAGTGGTGTATTAATTTTTAATGGCGTACATACCATAAGCTTAAAATTACTCCTGGAGGCACATTGGGTGTTCATAAATGCATTGATTCTATTTGATTGAAAATTAATATCCCAGGAAGGTCAAGTGTTGTTGTTTTTTTCTACCAAAGATTATTAGGGATGAGAACTTCTAAGGTGGGGAGGTTGTAATGCCCAGTTTTTTAATCAATTAAAATTTTCTAATAGAAAGTTGAATTTTTTATTTTTTGGATGGGAAATATATTGGTATGAGATTTGGAATATGATTATAAGAGTTTTACTACTCTAAAGTATTTTTATGGATGGTGTTTAAGTATTGAGAGGTGTTTAAGAATCCTATATGAGATTTGGGAGTGTCTAGTTTTGAATGATCAATTCCAAGAGATACAAAAATGGGTGAAAAGATAGCGCATGGTTATTTCTAACTATGTGACTCAACTAAGTAGCCTCTTTTGTTAAGGGGCATGGTTTTTTTAACCATGTGAAGGGCCCAGTAAATCATGTGAATTGGTGTGGTGGTGTAAGGGTAATAATAAAATTGGTTAATAGTCTCATGCACTGAAACTATGTGGGATGGATGGATCTCTTGATAGTGGCCATGAACATGCAACACATGTTTTGGTTAACTGTGAAACTATCCGTGTGATGGGAGTATATATTTGGGAAATAGAAATTCATGGTTAGACAAACCATGGGACTTATAAAGTCAATGGAAATGATAGTTTTTCCATGCTTCCTTTAATATTTCCTCCTCCTTTCTCCTCACCCATTGACATACATCACCCCTACGACCACTTGAGCTCTCCCTCTCTCTCTTCTATAGGTATGGAGGGATATACTTAACTCAACATCAAAATCAAACATTTTCCATAATTTTGGATTTACTTCATACATTTTTCTATTATTTTATTTTATCTCCTCTCAGTTTAAATCAAACCATGATAATAGATGATGGAATCTTATTAAGAATAAAGTATGTGGTATACATGTTAATGTATTTCCATTTGTAAAATGTGTTATTGTGTTTCATTCTATACTTTCCATGTGTTTCCCCTAAAATGTGATATCATTTAATTAAATTGGTTATCCCTTGTTAGGTATATTCTCATATACTCTTAACATTGTGAATGACCATCTACCATGATTAATACATTACCTTTAGCTAAATTTAATAAAATGACTTGAAACTTTAAGAAAAAACAAGTGAGAAAAAAAACTTCTATGTGGATTTGGTTCATACCTAATTGATGTAGTTTAAAATTAATTATGAAATGGTTGTGTCACGAACCAGCCTGGGTCGACCCTGAACCGGTCACCCGATCCAGTCTGCGGCAAGTCCCGAGGGGCGTTCCCGATCCCCCCGGGATGGCAACAAGTGTCGGGCATTAAAAAATTTCAATCGTTGGGAACGATTTCATCCCAAACTAAAAATAGGATCAAATGAACGAATATAAACTAAATAAAACAGACCAACACTAACGAAATAAACAAAACTACATCCCAACATACCTCCATGTGACCTCGCGGGTCACCACCCAACTACAAACCAACGTCGCTCCATCACTGAGCGACTCAATCCAAGAAAACCTGAACACAAGGAACCTGTAACTGAAATGGTAAAAGATAGGCGTGAGTACAAAAGTACTCAGTAGGTGAGACCCACAACAAATCCCAAAGCACTGCCAGTAAATAAAGAATCTACATATTCCAGGTTTGAACTACAATGTATAAAAGTAAGATTTCATATCGCTTTTCTTGAAAATCAAAACACGAGACATTTCACTTATTCTTTTTCGGAAGTTGGTTCCCTTTCATTAGTTTTAAACTCATTCTAAAAAGCAAAGAACTGTTAAATTTTCAAATCTTACACAAAGAGAATAAAGTATTTTCATTTGGAAACCATTTTCCCAAAGTCTAACAGTATAGGCTGTGAAGGATGACTGAAAGTAAACAAGCAGGGAAAACAAGTGCAAGAAAAGGTAAACAAGCAAGGAAAACAAAGTGCAAGTAAAAATAAACCAGAAGTTATCAGCAATAACCATGGGTGATCCTAAACATCCCTAGAAAACCCCTGGACGTACTCGGGTTCAGACTACCTGCCGGCATGGTACTCCACAGTCAATAACCAACTGGCCGCCCTAACAGCCAACCAGTGGCACGCCCCACAAGGCCTTACCTACCAAGGGGGGACTAACCCGTCTAATTGGGGTTAGCTAGAAACCATCACTCGATTCTCTAAAGGACGCCCATGAACCCACGATAGTTTTAATAATACTGTGTAAGTGGGAGGCCCTCTCCCGCGTGACTCATCTCACCGCACTTGCCAACCCCTTACACAGACATCGCTACATGACAACCCTCGAAGGTAAGTCCCCCTGTAGAGATGCCCTCATAAGTACGTATATATATATATATATGTGTGTGTGTGTATAACCACTTCACAATTAATACAGTGCCAACCGGGCTGTCATATCATTTACATTTTGACCATTTAATAATAAAGCATTTCTAAAGGGATATGACACACTCCATTTCTTTGAAAACCAGAAACACACTTAGAACTTTATTTAAGAAACTCAAATCAGCATATTAAACCTGGAACACATTTGTTTCACAAGTAGAGTCACTTTCCAACAACCAAACGCACCCCACTTTTATCAAGATCCAAACGGGCCTTTAATCACTTTTTGAAGGAATAATATTTCTCAAATGAAATCCAAACTTTTAATCACACGTCAAAAGAAAACATTTTTCAACAACCAGGAACCACACATAAGGTTTCCAAAAAAAACAAATTTAAAGGTCATACGACACTTCCTCAAATCAAGGTTCTAAGAAAAACACCATTTTCCCTAAACAATACACCTACTAATTTATACACACCAAAAACATTTCAAAACACAATTTCACATTTCATAATGAACCATTTAGCAATATTACCATGGAAGCACACAATTGAAACCAAGAAAGCCCTTTCAATGAAACGCTAGAATTTAAACACCTTTTATTAGCAGATCACCACACTATAAATAACTACTTAATAATACTTTTAAATTTACTAAAACTCAATGAAAAGACAAGGAATAAATAAATTCTAAATTTAAAGGTGAGTGCAATGGGAGACCTACCTCGAATCGGAACGAAAAACGACAGGGCGCAAAACTCCCGTTGCGTAATGGTCGCACCGTATTGTGCCGTCAAACAGGTCCTAAAATAATAGACCATTAAACAGGTTCAACAACAACAATAATAACATAATAGTAATATCAATAATAATAATAATAATGTAAAAATAATAATAATAGTGATAATAATAATAACATAATATAATAATAATAATAATAATAATATAACAATAATAATATAGAATAATTATAATATAATAATATTATAATAATAACCATGATAATTATAATATAATAATAATAATAGCATACCCATAATAAAATAATGATAAAAATAACAACATAATAATAATATTAATAGCATAATCATAATAATAATGACAATAACAATAATAATAAAAATAATAACTTAATAATATTTACATGAAAATAATAATAATAATAATAATAATAATAATGTAGTAATAATAATAGAAACATAATAATAATAATAATAATATTAATAATAATATTAATAATATATTAATAATAATAATAATAATATAATAATAATATAATAATAATAATAAAATAATAATTTAATAATAATAGTAACAATAATAATATAATAATAATAATATAATAATATTCGCTTAATAATAATAATAATAACAATAATATAATAACAATAGCATAATAATAATATAACGATAATAATATTATTAACATGATAATAATATTAAAATGTTATAAAATTAAACGTAAATGAGATTATTAGAAAATACAAACTCACAGAGAAGGAGCGGAGGGGGGGGGGGGGGGACGCGCAGGTGGTGCCGGACGACGGTGGCAGGAGGGGAGCACGCAGGAGGGTCGTCGGGACAGGGGTGTCGCCACCGGAGAGAGCCCGGACGGCGGCGGTTGGGCTGGTGGTGCGAGGCCGGAACGGGGGGCCGCGCGAGGGAGCGGCTGAGGCCGAGGAGAGGTCGGGACGCGGAAGCCGGACTTCGGCAGAGGGAGTCCAGGTGGAGCGCCGCCGACGGGGTCAGAGGGAGGTGGAGCGGAGGTTCGGCAGGAGGAGGGTGCGCCGACGATGGGGTCGGAGGGAGGTGGCGCGGTGGTGCAGAGCCGGGCTGAGAGGAGGCCGGTGCGGGCCGCGCCGGAGCAGGCAGACGGGGTGCAGCGGCGGCGTGCCTGGGCGGAGGCTGGGGCGAGGTCGGCGCTGAAGGAGGGGGGCCGCCGGGGTGTGCAGTGAGAAGCTGGGAGAGGGGAGGGGGAGCTGGGACGGAGGGGCCGCGGGCCGGCCAAACCAGAAAAAAAAGGGGGAAAGAAAAACGGGGGAGAGAGAGAGGGGAGAGGGGAGAGGGTGGCGGCTGCGGGAGAGAGGGGAGGCATTAGGGTTAGGTTAAAAAAAACTATATATATATATATATATAAACAATAATTATTATTATTATTATCAAATATTTAAAATAATAAAATCACTTAAAAAAACACCCATATATATATTTATACACATATAGATATAGATATATACCTATAAACATATATACGTAAATACAATAAACATATACATATATAATCATGTATATAGACATAAACATATATAAACATATATATGTACATATATAGACATATATATATATACATTAGTATACCCATATATAAACATATATAAAAATACTACAATAATGATAATACAATTTTAATGGTAATATTAATAGAATATCAACATGAAAATTTTAATATTAAAATGTCGGGTGAACACACGGTCACCCGGGATAAACGCACGGGCACCGCTAACGATGCGGTGACCGCGCACTAGCGCGAAACTGCCAATACAATTAAACTTCGAAAAAATTTAAACCGAGAACAAGAAAGAAGAAAAAATAAAGATATCTGCGGTCGGGGTGTGACAATTCTCCCCACCACAGACACTTTCTACCCCCAGAAAGTCACCAAGCCAAAAGTCAGTCAAGATTCAGGTCTATGCCCCAACGGAACTAAAGGATCCAAAGAAAACTGAGAATCTCAGGATGACCTTACTCCACACAGGTCACACCCGACCGATTCAAGAGAAAACTGAAGTCCGAGGTTGAGGGGAGAACACGAAGGGGTTCTCCCCACCACAAGAACTCAACTAGTTCAAAAACATTAACACTCCAAACATACTACCATAAGGGAGGTGAGTTCAGTGCGGGAATTCATAACCGATCCAAACCGACTCCTATAACATGATCAGATTAACACCTCCATCGAAACGTTGAACCCACTACTAGAGTCAACAAACTTCAACACCAGGGAGATCCCACAGAAAAGACTTAACTAGATATCGAATCGGAAACATGACCCATTGAAATCCACGAGGCATAACCACATCCGAAAAACATGACTAAAGAGAGGTCAACCCACACAAAGGTCAAAAAAACTTTTAAGGACACACGATCCAGAACATCACCTCCACACGAAAAATCTGCTTGGATTATCATCGAACAAGTCCATCGTCACTTTATATAAAAACAACGCATTTAAAATGCTGTTGAAACTTTAATAGCAGGAAAACAAATATGAAAAGGTTTTTAATTGCTCCACCGTCAATACGGAGAAAAAGAACCTGGACCAAGGCTTCACAACCCTGGGAACTCCTGACTGTGCACGAGCTTCACCCCAAGACCTGTGGTTGGGGCTCTGATGGCTGAAGCATCTTATGCCGCACAGTCAGGTACTGAAATTCTCCCATCACAGCGTCCTCTTCAAGCGACTCTTCCTGCAAAACTTCTCCAGATGACCCAGACAACCGCATCGATGACACGTCTTCAGAGGGTTGTGACAAGATGACTTTAAATGCCCGAAACGACCACACTGATAGCATACCATTGAATGATCTGATGAACTGGAAGATAGGACCAAGGGGGATAACTCCTGAGGAACAGGTATCTCTGGCGTATTTTCCACACCAGAGGGGGAAATCTTACGAAAAACCGGGGATGCTGGAGTACTAACCAACTGTGTTCCGGAAACCAACTCATCCAAAAATGCTTCCTCCACCAGCTTCTCGGAGAAAAGGTCTTCAGAAGGGAGGACTCACTCCTTGTTCTCTGGACGAAGACCCCTGGTGAGAAGAGAGACCTTCATGAGTTCATGTGACGCTACCTCTGGAGAAAAGGAAATCAGTTCCTTAAAATGGTCAACATATGCCTTCACCGTCCGTTGGCCTTGTTGAATATGCACAAGCTCTATCTTTTTCTCCGGTTTCACTTCCTCAGGTACAAACCATTGGATGAAAAACGATTTTAAACACATCCCACGTCATTCTAACTTGCGTTGATGATGGGGTAACCCTATTCCACTGGTCCAGAGCTGTACCCTCAAACAAATCCATAATTGCACGAAACTTAACATTATCGGGAGTTCCCAACATTCTAAAGACACGCTCCACTTCCTCGAGCCATTTCACTGCCTCAAACGGACCCTGATCACCATGGAGAATAGGCATAGTCTAAGGAGGACCAAAAACTGGGCATGACCTATCAGAATCCTTAGAGACCTTTCTGGGCAGCATTTCTTGAGTGACATATAAAACACAAAGCCAAAACCAATATCAAACTGAAGCAACTTCAATAAAAGCACCTTCATCAAAAACAGTTAGCACAAAGACCAAACAAACACAAACACAACCCAAAATAAAATCCCCTTTTTATTTTTGACTTTAAAACCACCCTCTTTCAAGACTACTTTCCAAAACCAATCCACTTTCAAACCAAAAACTTTCCAAACCCGTTTCCCCTTTAAAACCAATTTAGAAAACATGGTCAAGCCATTAATTTCAAACATACACCCAGATAATATCATGAACCGTTGCACATGTCTTCATCCACTGTCCAATAATACTCACACCAACACGCATTTTTTTCCATGCATTCTCACACATGTGCAAACGTTCATAAAGAGGACCTGAGGTTTCACCCCAAATCATTCTTAACCAATTCCAAGCAAACAACAGATTTCCAAATCAGGAGATTTCAGTTTTAAAACCCATTTCATACATTTAAAGTGTTTTAAAAGAAACCAGTCCAATTTTTCAAAAACATTTTTCATTTCCAACAACGTACATACACAGACCAAAACAAAAGCAGCATCCAAATTTGCATCAACCACTGGGGTGAAGGACTTGTAGTCACACTCAACCTGGCGACATGGTAGCAGTCCATGTCCCAAGACAGCGTCAACCAATAGGAGGAATTAAAAACATGTACTCAGACTCCACATGGGTCACTACTCCATGTGAAATCATGATGTAACATCGGATTGCCTCCGTTGTCATCTCTCAATCCAAGACAAACCAGAAAGAGACAAAAACACAATTCTCGGACTACCCCTGGCGACTCGAGGTAGAGGACGGGCGAGGGTTCATGATGTCCTTCCCGTACCTACCTCTCGAGTCCCGACAGTCCTAATCTCCACCTACTAGACAACCCAAATAACAAGAAGCACCTCTGATACCATTTTGTCATGAACCAGCCCAGGTCGACCCTGAACCGGTCACCCGAGCCGGTCCGCGGCAAGTCCCGAGGGGCATTCCCGATCCCCCCGGGATGGCAACAAGTGTCGGGCATTAAAAAATTTCAATCGTTGGGAATGATTTCATCCCAAACTAAAAACAGGATCAAAAGAACGAATATAAACTAAATAAAATAGACCAACACTAACGACATAAACAAAACTACATCCCAAAATACCTCCATGTGACCTCGTGGGTCACCACCCAACTACAAACCAACATCGCTGTATCACTGAGCGACTCAAGCCAGGAAAACTCGAACACAAGGAACCTGCAACTGAAATGGTAAAAGATATGCGTGAGCAAAAAAGTACTCAGTAGGTGAGACCCACAACAAATCCCAAAGCACTGCCAGTAAATAAAGAATCTACATATTCCAGGGTTGAACTAAAATATATAAAAGTAAGCTTTCATAATGCTTTGCATGAAAATCAAAACACGATACATTTCCCTTATTCTTTTTCGGAAGTTGGTTCCCATTAATTAGTTTTAAACTCATTCTAAAAAGAAAATAAGTGTTACATTTTCAAATCTTACACAAAGAGAATAAAGTATTTTCATTTGAAAACCATTTTCCTAAAGTCTAACAGTATAGGCTGTGAAGGATGACTGAAAGTAAACAAGCAGGGAAAACAAGTGCAAGTAATGGTAAACAGGCAAGGAAAACCAAGTGAAAGTAAAAATAAACTAGAAGTTATCAGTAATAACCATGGGCGATCCTAAGCATCCCTAGAAAACCCCTAGACATACTTGGGTTCAGACTACCTGCCGGTATGGTACTCCACAGTCAATAACCAACTGGCCGCCCTAACAGCCAACCAGTGGCACGCCCCACAAGGCCTTACCTACCAAGGGGGGACTAACCTGTCTAATCGGGGTTAGCCAGCAACCGTCACTCGATTCTCTAAAGGAAGCCCAGGAACCCACAGTAGTTTTAATAATACTGTGTAAGTGGGAGGCCCTCGCCCGCGTGACTCATCTCACCGCACTTTCTAACCCCTTACACGAACATCGCTACACGACAACCCTCGAAGGGAAGTCCCCCTATAGAGATGCCCTCATAAGTACGTATATATATATATATATATATATATATGTGTGTGTGTGTGTGTGTATAACCACTTCACATTTAATAAAGTGCCAACCGGGCTGTCATATCATTTACATTTTGACCATTTAATACTAAAGCATTTCTAAAGGGATATGACACACTCCATTTTGTTGAAAACCAGAAACACACTTAGAACTTTATTTAAGAAACTCAAATCAGCATATTAAACCTAGAACACATTTGTTTCACCAGTAGAGTCACTTTCCAACGACCAAACACACCCCACTTTTATCAAGAGCCAAACGGGCCTTTAATCACTTTTTGAAGGAATAATATTTCTCAAATGAAATCCGAACTTTTAATCACGCGTCAAAAGAAAACATTTTTCAACAACCAGGAACCACACATAAAGTTTCAAAAAAAAACAAATTTAAAGGTCAAACGACATTTCCTCAAATCAAGGTTCTAAGAAAAACACCATTTTCCCTAAATAATACACCTACTAATTTATACACACCAAAAACATTTCAAAACACAATTTCACATTTCATAAAGAACCATTTAGCAATATGACCATGGAAGCACAAAATTGAAACCAAGAAAGCCCTTTCAATGAAATGCTAGAATTTAAACAGCTTTTATCAGCAGATCACCACACTATAAATAACTACTTAAAAATAATATTAAATTTACTAAAACTCAATGAAAAGACAAGGAATAAATAAATTCTAAATTTTAAGGCGAGTGCAATGGGAGACCTACCTCGAATCGGAACGAAAAACGACACGGTGCAAAACTCCTATTGCGTAATGGTTGCACCGTATTGTGCCGTCAAACAGATCCTAAAACAATAGACCGTTAAACAGGTTCAACAACAATAATAATAACATAATAGTAATATCAATAATAATAATAATGTAAAAATAATAATAATAGTGATAATAATAATAACATAATATAATAATAATAATAATAATATAACAATAATAATATAGCATAATTATAATATAATAATATAATAATAATAACCATGATAATAATATAATAATAATAATAATAGCATAACCATATTAAAATAATGATAACAATAATAATAATATAATAATATTAATAGCATAATCATAATAATAATGACAATAACAATAATAATAAAAATAATAACTTAATAACATTAACATGAAAATAATAATAATAATAATAATAATGTAGTAATAATAATAGCAACATAATAATAATAATAATAATAATAATAATAATAATAATAATAATGAAATAATAATTTAATAATAATAGTACCAATAATAATAATATAATAATAATATAATAATATTCACTTAATAATAATAATAACAACAATATAATAACAATAGCATAATAATAATATAACAATAATAATATTATTAACATGATAATAATATTAAAACGTTATAAAATAAAACATAAATGAGATTATTAGAAAATACAAAATCACAGAGAAGGAGCGGTGGGGGGGGATGCGCAGGTGGTGCCGGACAGCGGCGGCTGGAGGGGAACGCGCAGGAGGGTCATCGGGACAGGGGTGTCGCCGCCGGAGGGAGCCCGGATGGCAGCGGTTGGGCTGGTGGTGTGAGGCCGGAACGGGGGGCTGCGTGAGGGAGCGGCCGAGGCCGAGGAGAGGTCGGGACAGGGAAGCCGGACGTCAGTAGAGGGAGGCCAGGCAGAGCGCCGACAACGGGGTCGGAGGGAGGTGGCGCGGCGGTTCGGCAGAAGGAGGGTGCGCCGGCGATGGGGTTGGAGGGAGGTGGCATGGTGGGGCGGATCCGGGCCGAGAGGAGGCCGGTGCGGGCCGCACCGGAGTAGGTGGACGGGGTGCAGCGGCGGCGCACCTGGGCGGAGGCCGGGGGTGGGGTCGGCGCTAAGGAGGGGGCCGCTGGGGTGTGCAGTGAGAAGCTAGGAGAGGGGAGGGGGAGCCACGCTGGAGGGGCCGCGGGCTAGCCAAACCAGAAAAAAAAAGGGGGAAAGAAAAATGGGGGGGAGAGAGAGAGGGGAGAGGGGAGAGGGTGGCGGCTGCGGGAGAGAGGGGAGGCATTAAGGTTAGGTTAGAAAAACTATATATATATATATATAATAATAATAATTATTATTATCAATTATTTAATACAATAAAATCACTTAAAAAACACACATATATATATTTATACACATATATGTAACGCCCCGACCCCAGCTACCCAGAGTCGGTGCATTACTTCGTAACACTGGCATGATCTCAAAAGATCAAGTCTCGAAAGACCGATTAGTTTAGTAGCATTGGAAACACTAGATAAATTCATAAGTCTTTCATTACATCAAAAAGTAAACAAACTACAATAACATGGTCTTCATAGTCCACACTCATATCCCTTCCTGACTACCCCTACAGGTTATTCATAAAATACTTCTTCACATCCTGGAAAAATATTAAAACATTGAGAGGGGTGAGCTCAGATGCTCAGTAAGGTTAACAATATAGAGGAAGCTTTCATAAATAAACATTAACATTTAAGTCAATGTATAAATAAAACAAAAGCCTTTTAAACTTGAACATCAACATAATATGGAAAAAGTAAAATGAGATAATGCCATTCACTTCATCACATGGATATTCTACTGGTCGAATAATCACATGCAATATCAATAACCACTTTCATAATGAGGGAATGTATAATGCCAGACATTCTGAAACATTTTGTCAAGGCCTCGGCCAAGACGTCTAAAATGATTAAGGCCTCGGCCAAAACCATAAATCAAATTGGGAAAGGGCCTCGGCCAATTCCACGTCTAGTTGTCTCATGAGACCTACCGATGCATCGAGGAGCTATAGTGGGCTCCACCCGTCACTTATTAAGTCCAATACATTCCTCATACGAATAGGTTTAAACATAACATAAATATTCGTATTAAAACTAGCATACGAAACGTCAACAATTTCTCCATAAACTATGGATGGTATAAAAATAACACATCTACAGTCAAATATTTTACAAAATGTTCAATGGGAGTTTTGTATCATAAATCAATTTCAATTAAACTTAAAACCCATCAAAGGATGTTGACATGGATGAAATCAAAGCTATTTGAGAGAAATATCTCTCTCTATTTTTTTTTGAAATCATTTAAAAGTCCCATAATTATAAAATAATACATTTACTTTGAAAATATTCTTATAAGCTTGTAAGGGAAGCTTCGACGAAGTTATAATGGCGGAAAATAGCCGCACCCGCCGTATAAGTTAAAAAAACATTCTTACCTTAAATTTGTCAAAAAGGTCAAAAAGTACATTGTTTGGAAAACGACGGTGAGATTCCTTTCAAAAACGTATAAGGGTATAAATCACTTTAACCCATTTTCCATTTAATAGTAAAATTTTTTGAAAGACATTTTTAAGAAACATGGATGTGGATGATAACGAGGTCCCAGTAGATAATTATGTATAAACAACCTTGGATAATGAAGAGGTTGTGAAGTAAACCCTTACCTTGTACTTTTCCTTGGTTGGGGTAGGTTAACCTCCTGTATAATGGTGAAATAATTTTTATTAAATTATACAAGAATCATATACATTCATATGATATCATATATGATCTTTTAACATTGCTTTATTAACAATATCTTAGATTTATCGTTGTTTCGGGTGTTAACTTACTCATTTTCTTTTATATGTTTTGTTACGTAAGTCTTGTTTTTCATGGATAGTTTGTATCTTATTCATATCCAGAATGATATCATGTCCTTAAACATTATTTTTAAATCATCAAATGACAATTATACTTGAATGGATACGACAGAGAATGAATCTCATCGCGTTCGTGGAGACGGTAGTCCGTACGTACGCATGAGCGACAATATCATTATTTTGATATTAAAATAATATATAATTGGATAGTATATAATATATACAGAATCATTATCATGTTATATTTATTATTTACATGAATTAAATATCATTATTATACCCATCTAAATAATAATATATTGAATAACAATTACACCACGACGTGGAGACGGTAAGCCGTACGTACGCACGTATGGTGACATGTCATTCAAATGATGGGTAGAATACTGAATATGGTTGTTCCATATTTATAATAACATCACAGTATATAGAAGATACTGGAGTTATAATTTTAGAATTGAAATAATAAACAAAGAGGGAGTGGAAGAAGAAAGAAACTTTAAAGAGGGTGATGAAAACGTTACATCTTCTTCGGGTTCTTCCTTTTGATTTGATCAAAAGGACTCCTTAGGATGGCTTTCTGACTAAATTAAAGCTTCTAGGATTAAGGGAGAGAAGTTGGGAGAGTATTTGGGCAGATTTTGGCCGAACCAAAAGGCTTTAAAGTGTGAATAAGGTGGTAGAGGTGGGGGCCTTTTATAAGAGGAGAGGAGGGGCTCTTTTGGAAAGATTGAAACGTTACATTATTATACAATGCTTTTCGGATTATAAAGGTCCCACACTTATATAATTAGTGGATAAGGTGATAGGGGTTCTAAATCTCCTCATCCAATACGATTTGGACAAGTGTAAGCCTTGGATTTTTCATTATCTTCTCATTTTATTTAAATCGTTAAATAATGAGGTCATCACTGCATCATCATGATATCATAAATATTTTAATTTATTTAATGTATAAAAATTATAAAAAAAATACTATGATGTAGGAAATATTTTTATCTTTCTAATGACTATTTATAGTCAAAAATATGACTTGTATAACCCCATGTAAAAATTGTTTTAGTAAAACATTTCATGTTTGTGTCATTTTTTACTTTAACATTAAATAAAAGGTATTTATGTCATTTTCCAACTAAAGTGGCTCCATGGGGTCCCCAAGTTGACCCATGGATTGTCTTGTTCGACCATGACACATCCAATGAGGGTAGGACATGTGTCAAGCTCATCTCATATTATTAAAACATTATTTTTACCTTAAACTACACTAATTACCTCTAATCGCGATTAAGAACTTAAAAGTTAATATTCACCAAAAATTATTTTAATCTCATTGAACCACATTTTACTTCTTAATGACAACCATGTATGTCGGATTTTTGAAAATCAAATCACAGAAGTGGTAATATTTCATTTAAACGAAAAATCAGTTATTTAACTACCACTTAGTGGTTTCACTATTCATCAAAAATTGAAGTTTTTCAGAACAATGCCAAAATTTCACCCTAATCTATAATTGATATTCCGATTTCAAAAATGATGTATATTTTAAAAAATTCAAAAAATATAAGTTTCATTAATTTATTTTATAATTAATACCCGCTGTCACAACAAATAGCGTGTTTTTAAGAAACAATTTATATCAAAAGATTGGCAATTGTTTATGTCCAATTTCAATGTTAAATTAATTCTAATGACCACCATTGGATAAAATGGTAAAAATATATTCTAATTATACTTTAAAAACACTAAATAGTATAATTTGTCACTATAAATTATTTTTATTAAAAAAGTTGTTTTTAAGTATTTTTCACTATTCATAAAAAATTAGAAGTTCTTAGAAAATACCAAAAATTCAACATAGGCTAATTTCGATATTCCGAATCCAAAAATGAAGTCCATTTTGATAAATAAAATTTATCAAATTTCAAAAAGTAGGTATTACTATTCACAACGGCTAGTTTAATTAGTTGTGGTGTGTGTTAGAGCTCGAGGTTGCGTACAACACACGCTATTGCATTATTCGAAGGGAAACGTACCGTGGAAGCTTGGGGTGTTACATTCTCCCCTCCTTCAAATAATTGCGTCCTCGAAATTTCTAGGGTATTACTGCATAAAAAGACTCGGGTGGTTCTTCATCATAAGTTCCTCAGGTTCCCACGTTGCCTCTTCCATTTTATGATTTCTCCACAAAACCTTTACCAAACGAGTCGTCCGGTTTCTCAGCACCTGCTCCCTCACATCAAGAATTCTGATGGGATCTTCGCAATAAGATAGATCAGGTTCCAGTTCTAATTCCTCATAAGTAAGTACATGTGTTGGGTTGGGCATGTATTTTCTCAATAGCAATATGTGGAAAACATCGTGAACTTTGGAGAGATTTGGCAGCATCGCCAAACGATAAGCTACAGCCCCAATACGATCTAGAATTTTGAAAGGTCCGATGTACCTGGGACTAAACTTACCCTTCTTACCAAAACATATAACTCCCTTCCATGGAGATACCTTTAGGAAAACATAATCTCCCACCTGAAATTCCAAAACCTTTCTTCTGTTATCGGCATAGCTCTTCTGCCTACTTTGAGTTGCTTTGATGTGGTTTTGGATTACCTTCACCTTTCCATTGTTTCTTCCACCAGTTCTGGTCCCACAAGCTTTCTTTCACCAACGTCATCCCAACAGGTTGGTGTACGACATCTCTTTCCGTATAATGCTTCATAAGGTGCCATCTGAATGCTTGAATGGAAGCTATTGTTATAGGAAAATTCTACCAGTGGTAAATATTGATCCCACATACCCTGAAAGTCAAGAGAGCATGATCTCAACATGTCTTCTAAGGTTTGAATAGTCTGTTCTGATTGTCCATCTGTTTGAGGGTGATAGGCAGTGCTCAAACGAAGTTCTGTATCTAAGGCCTTTTGAAGAATTTTCCAGAATCTTGAAGTAAAACGAGGATCACGATCAGAAACAATCGATAGGGGTACTCCATGAAGTCTTACAACTTCATTAATATACAATCTTGCTAGAAGTTCAAGTGGTAGATCCTCCCATATAGCCAGAAAATGTGCTGACTTAGTAAGACGATCAATAATGACCCATATTGCATCATTCCTTCTAGGAGTCTTTGGTAGTCCCATGACAAAGTCCATCGTAATATTATCCCATTTCCACTCAGGTATGGGAAGAGGTTGCAATACTCCACCAGGATGTTGCCTTCCAGCTTTCACTTGTTGACAAACCATACACCTTGACACAAAATCAGCAATCTCCCTCTTCATATTGTCCCACCAAAAATGTTCCTTCAAATCTCTATACATTTTGGTGCTCCCAGGGTGTATAGAGAAATTGGAACTATGAGAATCATCCAACAATTCACTTTTTAGATTAGGTATATCGGGAACACAAAGTCTCTTCCTGAATTTCAAAATTCCATCCTTATACACAAAGTCCCTCAATCTTCCATCATTCGCATCTTTAATCTTCTTCTGAAATTCTTCATCATCGGTCTAAGAACTCTTAATCCTTTCTAGTAATGATGGTTTGGAAACCATTTGAAAAAGCATTGATGTTTCACCTTCCCTAGTTATTCCCATGTCCATCTTCACTAGATCCATGAAAACAGAGGGTGCATCAGTCAATCCAAAAGGCATTACTGTAAACTCGTAATGCCCGTACCTTGTTCGAAATGCTGTCTTTGGAACGTCTTCCTTCTTCACACACAACTGATGGTATCCAGACCGAAGGTCAATCTTTGAAAAGTATTGAGCTCCATGCAGTTGTTCAAACAAATCATCAATGCGAGGTAGGGGATACTTGTTCTTTATTGTTATAGCATTGATCTCCCTATATTTGATGCAAAACCTCATAGATCCATCTTTCTTCTTAACAAAAAGAACAGGGGCTCCCCAAGGAGAAACACTAGGGAGAATAAATCCCTTATTACTCAATTCCTCTAGTTGTTTCTTTAGTTCAACTAATTCCACAGTGGCCATTCTATAAGGGGTCTTCGATATGGGTCTTGATCTAGGAATTAAATCTATGGAAAACTCAACTTCTCGTTCTGGAGGATGTCCAGGTAAATCTTCCGGAAACACATCAACATATTCTCTCACAATAGGTACATCCTCTATTTGAATATTCCTTTCCTCACCCTCAGTAATTTCCTTCTCTTCCTCCCCAATAATTGAATTTAGTTGAGCTACTGGGGGTGGATCTAGATAAGAATTATGTGGTGATGATTCTGCACTAAAGATAAGGTGTTCCTTATCATCATCATCAAGAATCGTAACCTCTTTCCTCTTACAATAAATTTTTTCATCATGGTCTGAAAGCCAATCCATACTGAGGATTATATCAAATTCAATCATGGATATGACGATGAGATCAGCAGGTAAAGAACATTTAGGTGCTCTAATGGGAACTAATCGACAAAACTTTGTTGCAACAATACTTCCCTTAGGGGTTTTGACCGACAACTCCCTTGTTAAATCAAATTGGAAATATCTAATTTTCTTAGCAAACTGGGAAGATATGAAACAATGTGATGATCCAGAATCAAATAATGCATTTGCTAAACTTGAGGAAACCATTAAATTACCTACCACCACGTCTTTCGGAGCTTCCACCTCAGCAGTAGTGATAGCATAAGCCTGAACCTGATCCCTTGGACTCTTCTGAGGTAAGTTCCCCTGACGCTTAGGACATTCATTTTCATAATGTCCCTTCTCTCTACAATTATATCATTCCACGTTGACAACCGCTTTCTTTCCCTTACATTCATGAGCTTGGTGGACTTTTTCACCACACTTGTAACATACTCCTTTTCCTTTTAGACAGGAACCAGGGTGCTTCCTACCACAATTATCACAGGGTGGAAATTCATTTCTACCCTTCTTCCCTGTTTCCTTATTTCCTTTCCCAGAGTTTTCAGCAGATCTCTTCTTATCTTGCTTTGATTTAAAGTCATAAGACTTAGAGAATTCCTTTTACATCTTGATAGCGCATGAGACAATACCATCGTATGAAGAGAAGGTTTGTGATACTAAAGCTCGACGGAGAAATGGTTTTAACCCATCAAAGAAACGATCAGTCTTACTTCTTGGGTTACGTATGTAATCTGCAGCATACCTCGCTAACCTTGTAAAGTTAGCCTCATACTTTGCGACATTCTCATCCTCCTTCTACCTCAGACTCAGAAATTTCCTTTCTATATCCGCTCGATGGTCTCGAGGAAAGTATTTTTCTAAGAACACCTCTTTGAACTCCTTCCATTCCATGTTTGTTAATTCATTATCTTCCTTTGTGTTTTGAATTAGTGACCACCATTGATCGACATCTCCTGTGAGGCGGTAAAATATCATGAAAACTTTCTCCCTTTCACTACCCCCCAAGGCATGGAATATTTTCTCTAAGGAATTTATCCATTGCTCAGCTACTATAGGATTTGTACTCCCATTGAAGGTTGGTGGTTGTTGCCTCATGAAACGGTCTAGCATTGATCCTACACGTTGCGGATCAGGGTGCTCCATACGAGTAAGGTTATTATTCATAACCTGAGTGAGTTTTCCCAGTATGGTAATAAGTTGATCAGCACCAGTTGTATCTCCAGATCCATAATAATTATCTTGAGCAGGAGGGAAATCCCTACACAGAGTGCGTGCATTGATACGGTTTCCATTCCTTCCACTAGGCACCATTTCTAAACAATGGCATAAACTAGATTAGTTTATGAATCAAAATACATAATTCCATACTTGTAAAATACTTAACATAAATTGAACTATTTATGGATATAATCCATAATCATAAAAAGAAATGTTTCCTTTGAGGAAGTATATACTCATAACCCTTCATAGTGGTTTGTAATGAAAATGAGAATTATCCTAAGCATATCCCCTGGGAGTGTCGTAACCAAGAGTGCAGCAAGGCCCGTTGTCGTGCACCAGTTCCCGTTCGAGTATAGCTCAAAGCGGTATTTTCGGGTTTTACCCCTAGGTACATCTGTGCCAGATCCGCCTCAACCTGCTCGTATCCAGACATGGATGTATTGCTCGTAAAACTCACAAAATCTCTATAATACCAAAATTCTAGGATGTTTTTCTATACTAATCCTAAAAGTCTATCTTTGGGCTATGTGCTCTAATCAGAGTTTATCTAAATCTAGCTTCCAAGGTTAGTACTAAACTGCCTCTGATACCAACTATAACGCCCCGACCCCAGCTACCCAGAGTCGGTGCATTACTTCGTAACATTGGCATGATCACAAAAGATCAAGTCTCGAAAGACCGATTAGTTTAGTAGCCTTGGAAACACTAGATACATTCATAAGTCTTTCATTACATCAAAAAGTAAACAAACTACAATAACATGGTCTTCATAGTCCACACTCATATCCCTTCCTGACTACCCCCGCAGGTCATTCATAAAATACTTCTTCACATATTGGAAAAATATTAAAACATTGAAAGGGGTGAGCTCAGATGCTCAGTAAGGTTAACAATATAGCGGAAGCTTTCATAAATAAACATTAACATTTAAGGCAATGTATAACTAAAACAAAATCCTTTTAAACTTGAACTTCAACATAATATGGAAAAAGTAAAATGAGATAATGCCATTCACTTCTTCACATGGATATTCTAGTGGTCGAATAATCACATGCAATATCAATAACCACTTTCATAATGAGGGAATGTATAATGCCAGACATTCTGAAACATTTTGTCAAGGCCTCGGCCAAGACGTCTAAAATGATTAAGGCCTCGGCCAAAACCATAAATCAAATTGGGAAAGGGCCTCGGCCAATTCCACGTCTAGTTGTCTCATGAGACCTACTGATGCATCGAGGAGCTATAACGGGCTCCACCCGTCACTTATTAAGTCCAATACATTCCTCATATGAATAGGTTTAAACATAACATAAATATTCGTATTAAAACTAGCATACGAAACGTCAACAATTTCTCCATAAACTATGGATGGTATAAAAATAACACATCCACAGTCAAATATTTCACAAAATGTTCAATGGGAGTTTTGTATCATAAATCAATTTCAATTAAACTGAAAACCCATCAAAGGATGTTGACATGGATGAAATCAAAGCTATTTGAGAGAAATATCTCTCTCTCTCTTTTTTGAAATCATTTAAAAGTACCATAATTATAAAATAATACATTTACTTTGAAAATATTCTTATAATATTGTAAGGGAAGCTTCGACAAAGTTATAATGGCGGAAAATAGCCGCACCCGCCGTATAAGTTAAAAAAACATTCTTACCTTAAATTTTTCAAAAAGGTCAAAAAGTACATTGTTCGGAAAACGACGGTGAGATTCCATTCATAAATGTATAAGGGTATAAATTACTTTAACCCATTTTCCATTTAATAGTAAAAATGTTTTGAAAAACATTTTTAAGAAACATGGATGTGGATGATAACGAGGTCCCATTAGATAATTATGTATAAACAACCTTGGATAATGAAGAGGTTGTGAAGTAAACCCTTACCTTGTACTTTTCCTTGGTTGGGGTAGGTTAACCTCCTGTATAATGGTGAAATAATTTTTATTAAATTATACAATAATCATATACATTCATATGATATCATATATTATCTTTTAACATTGCTCTGTTAACAATATCTTAGATTTATCGTTGTTTCGGGTGTTAACTTACTCGTTTTCTTTTATATGTTTTGTTAAGTAAGTTGTGTTTTTCAAGGATAGGTTGTATCTTATTCATATCCAGAATGATATCATGTCCTTAAACATTATTTTTAAATCATCAAATGTTAATTAGACTTGAATGGATACGACAGAGAATGAATCTCATCGCGTTCGTGGAGACGGTAGTCCGTACGTACGCACAAGAGACAATATCATTATTTTGATATTAAAATAATATATAATTGGATAGAATATCATATATACAGAATAATTATAATTTTATATTTATTATTTACATGAATTACATATCATTATTATACCCATCTAAATAATAATATATTGAATAACAATTACACCATGACGTGGAGACGGTAAGCCGTACGTACGCACGTATGGTGACATGTCATTCAAATGATGGGTAGAATACTGAATATGGTTGTTCCATATTTATAATAACATCACATTATATAGAAGATACTAGAGTTATAATTTTAGAATTGAAATAATAATCAAATATGGAGTGGAAGAAGAAAGAAACTTGAAAGAGGGTGATGAAAACGTTACCTCTTCTTCGGGTTATTCCTTTTGATTTGATCAAAATGACTCCTTAGGATGGCTTTCTGACTAAAGTAAAGATTCTAGGATGAAGGGAGAGAAGTTAGGAGAGTATTGGGGCAGAGGTTGGCCGATCCAAAAGGCCTGAAAGTGTGAATAAGGTGGTAGAGGTGGGGACCTTTTATAAGAGGAGAGAAGGGGCTCTTTTGGAAAGATTGAAATGTTACATTATTATACAATGCTTTTCGGATTCTAAAGGTCCCAAACTTATATAATTAGTGGATAAGGTGATAAGAGTTCGAAATCTCCTCATCCAATAGGCTTTGGACAAGTGTAAGCCTTGGATTTTGCATTATCTTCTCATTTTATTTAAATCGTTAAATAATGAGGTCATCGCTGCATCATCATGATGTCATAAATAATTTAATTTATTTAATGTCTAAAAATTATAAAAAAATACTATGATGTATGAAATCTTTTTAGATTTCCAATGACTATTTATATTCAAAAATATGACTTGTATAACCCCATGTAAAAATTGTTTTAGTAAAACATTTCATGTTTGTGTCATTTTTTACTTTAACATTAAATAAAAGGTATTTATGTCATTTTCCAACTAAAGTGGCTTCATGGGGTCCCCAAGTTGACCCATGGATTTTCGTGGTCGGACATGACACATCCAATGAGGGTAGGACATGTGTCAAGCTCATATCATATTATTAAAACATTATTTTTACTTTAAACTACACTAATTACCTCTAATCGCGATTAAGAACTTAAAAGTTACTATTCACCAAAAATTATTTTAATCTCATTGAACCAAATTTTACTTCTTAATGACAACCATGTATGTTGGATTTTTGGAAATCAAATCACAGAAGTGGTAATATTTCATTTAAACGAAAAATCAGTTATTTAACTACCACTTAGTGGTTTCACTATTCATCAAAAATTGAAGTTTTTCAGAACAATGCCAAAATTTCACCCTAAGCTATAATTGATATTCCGATTTTAAAAATGATGTCTATTTTACAAAATTCCAAAAATATAAGTTGCATTAATTTATTTTATAATTAATTCCTGTTGTCACAACAAATAGCGTGTTTTTAAGAAACAATTTATATCAAAAGATTGGCAATTGTTTATGTCCAATTTCAATGTTAAATTAATTCTAATGACCACCATTGGATAAAATGGTAAAAATATATTCTAATTATACTTTAAAACCACTAAATAGTATAATTTATCACTATAAATTATTTTGATTAAAATAGTTGTTTTTAAGTATTTTTCACTATTCATAAAAAATTAGAAGTTCTTAGAAAATACCAAAAATTCAACATAGGCTAATTTCGATATTCCGAATCCAAAAATGAAGTCCATTTTGATAAATAAAATTTATCAAATTTCAAAAAGTAGGTATTACTATTCAGAACGGCTAGTTTAATTAGTTGTGGTGTGTGTTAGAGCTCGAGGTTGCGTACAACACACGCTATTGCATTATTCGAAGGGAAACGTACCATGGATGCTTGAGGTGTTACATATAGATATAGATATATACCTATAAACATATAAACGTAAATACAATAAACATATACATATATAATCATGTATATATACATAAACATATATAAGCATATATATGTACATATATAGACATATATATATATATACATTAGTATACCCATATATAAACATATATAAAAATACTACAATAATGATAATACAATTTAAATGGTAATAATAATAGAATATCAACATGAAAATTTTAATATTAAAACGTCAGGTGAACACACGGTCACCCGGTCTAAACGCACGGTCACCGCTAACGATGCGGTGACCGCGCACCGGTGCGAAACTGCCAACACAATTACACTTCGAAAAAAATTTAAACCGGGACCAAGAAAGAAGAAACAATAAAGATATCTGCGGTCGGGGTGTGACAGGTTGATTACCCTTAATAACCCTTATTATCACTTGTATATTACTTGGAAATAGATATAGTGAAATGTTAAATTAATTGGATAAGTCCCTTGGAACTTGATTAATTACATATCACTACAATATTATGAAGGAACGACCTAAAAGAATCTATGAAACTGAATTTCAGCATTTTTTTTAAAAATGTACCTCTTATTTTCTTGTGAATAATATAATAAATAAAAATATCATGATGAATCATGTTGTGTGGTTGGGAATTTCCTCACATAATTTCCTTATATCTTAAATGTTAATTGGTCAAGAAACCATCTCTTGGATTAGTAAAACTATTAAATATGTTTCCTTATTGTGATTAGTATTAGATCATAGATAATGGTTGGTTTGACATGGTTAAGGGAAGTGTGTACATGACACTTCATTCTCCCCAAACATGAGATCATTAGCTATGGAGTCTGTTCATAATAAAATATACATATCATGGGAGATATCGATGAATTCATGGCTGATTTGAAAGAAATATAGCACAAAATAGCTAGAGAAATCAACCTAAGGGGAGTTAATCATAATGGTTAAAGTCTTCATGAATGAGAATTGCCTCGCAAGGGTAGAATGGTAACATGTATGTGGATATGGTAACCTATGTATAAGGTATATCTGAATCATAGAGGTCTCTATTCCATGTAGAGGATGAGGCGATAACCTCTGTGCAGCGTATGCCTATTCATGTAACACCTCTTCCTTTGAAAAAGTATTAATCTTCTATGAAGGTTTCTATATTTCATGAAACCAATTCCACCACCTCTATGAGGCCTATAAATACCTCCCTTTTACCAAAATTTTAGGGTTCACAACCTATGGAATTTCATCTAAATCTTTGAATTCATAGAACTCTGTACTCTATTAGAAAAAGAGGATATGGATTTCCCAAGGTTACCATCTTTCATTATCCAACGTCACATGGGTTCCTGAGTACTTCAAACCATGGTATAGGTTTATTTAATGAATATACCTAGACTTTACCAATTAAGAAATACCTCTATGTCTCTTGAGGATTCACAAGATAATTATCCTTTACAAAACCTTCCCCATTGGGATCAATCCTTCACTATGAAGCAAGGCATCCATATTTCACTAAGTTCTTACCCACGTGAAGACCTTAGACTTAAAAAGAAACTTTAATTTTGAAAAATATCTAACCATCATGAAATGAATCCACCAGTCGCATCCATCAGGACTCCTTTAATCCATTTATATTTTCATTAATGTTGAGAGATGAGGTTCTACGTGCCCATCCAAATTTTGTTCATCTGCACCCTGAGTTACTATGTGACTGATATCATCAACCCCTATGTCTTGACCATTTATTCAGGCATGGACTTGATCATTACCTTACCTTTGAATCCAATTAATAGGTTCCCTAATACCTATTTCTCTGAAGAATAGAAACCCTAACATTGGACCTCTGATTTCCACTCCTCCCTGGAAATGTTTACACCATGCCCTACTACGATGCACATAAAGAGTAGACACACAATCCCCAAAAGAGGAATCATCAATAGAATGTACCGAGATTTCCTAGTAGAGATTCTTTTTTTAGATCTTCCTATCCTACTTAGAAATGGTCTCCCTAGGTGTAGGCCCTATCATAATTTGAGTGGAAAGATGTAAAAAAACCTATCCCAGTATATTAGTTTTACAATGTTAAACTTCACAAAACATTCCTTAGTATATGATGTAAAACTATAGACTTACCCAATATAGTGAAAATATGATTACCCATGTATAACTGGAAGGGAAAAATCTCACACCTTTTACCCCTTTTGGTGAACATTGGATGCCCCATGTAAGATCGTATTGTGATGACACTTCCTTTCCCACTATGGGATGAAATAATTATAATGGGAAGCTTCCCAATGTTATCCCCACACTATCCTCCCTCCACCTAGGATGGAACTCCAAAATTGGGATGTAACCCCAACACCCATGTATATTTCAAGAGTAATCCCAAGCCACATCATCAGTGCTCATAGCAACACTCGAGCATCTCCCATAAATAATCCACAAACCATCCCTCATTAATGATCCTTCTATGACACAAGTTTTTTTACCATGCAATGTTAAATAGCATGGATTAGTCTCGTCGCATGAACTTAAAATGGGGCATGAAACTAAATGGTTTTTTATCCGTATTTACTTATATGGTACGTTGGATGCCTCCATGAGGTTCAGTTTAGCATCTCAAAATCACCATCAAATCTCTAAGTGTGATCATCTCCCACCATGGGGGATCGCATTGCCTCACCACCATGAAATCCCTATGTGTGATCCTCTCCCCCCATGGGGGTACATTTTTTTCTCACCACCATGAAATCCAAAATTGTGGTCATATTACCCATGGGAACTGACTAAGAAAAAGTGTGATCGTTATCCCCCTATAAGGGTATTCTATAAAATTAGAATCATACACTAAAGGTGTGATCATCATCTCCATGGAAAAAACATAAAACCTATATCCATCGGATGCTAAACCTATGACCAACCTGTCTATGGCATCCAACATTTTTATTACCTAACTTTTCATTACATTTTACTAAAAGATGATCTTTGAAGTCTAGTGTCTTGGAAATCAGGATCAATATACATGAAAACTACATAATAAATTCTTCTAATCCACTTTTAAGGCTTAATCATATGTTCATCCTTTGTCCAATTAATGCATATCATAACCTAAATACATACATCAAAGTAAAGGGTGAGCAGAAGGCCAAGTAAAAAAAAATAATTGAAACAATTTACATGTGATCTCAAGCTATATCAAAAAAGAACATGATTGATATCATAAAGAAATAATAAAGAGGAATATAATAGAAATAATAACATGAAACATAACATAAAAATGTGGCTAAAACATTTAATTTATACATTCATGAACATATCACGAAGTTCCATACCCAAGGTGTCATAAAAATTACCAAGGTTATTCACCAAGGTATCGTAAAACTTGTCATCTTTAGAGATAAATTCTTTACCTAATGAATTATAGTTCTATCAGGGAGCACCATAAATATGTATTTACTTTCATGTGAACCACATTGATCATAAAAAACATTTAATAAATAACTCAAAACGAATAAAAAAATGGGATTCATTTTAAAAGCGTGACGTTTTAAAAATGATTAAAAACCTGATTGTTATGTCATTTATTACCCATGGAAAAGGAATGAGGGTTTCATGTATGTCAATTCTAGAATAAAATATATCATTTTAATTTCTTCATTAATACCCCTAGAAACTAAATAGGTTTGGGTATTCATATAAATAAAATAAGATAATTTCCTGAGAAAAATATAGAGAGAGTTTGAGATGAAATTTATGAAGCATAACGACTATACAACATGGTTTTAGAAAACATTAAAAAGGGAGGGGAAAGAGGTAACCAATTAATAATAGAGTAATAATACAATATAAGGACATAATAACATGGAGAAAATAACATGGTATGGCTATTTTAATGATATACCACATGAAAATGAAACTCGGAAAAAAAGAGGAGATGCGATTTCTTTTACGAAAATTCAACAGCCTAACTACATCACATAAAAATTCAGAAAATCAGTTTATGAGAGAGAAAAGGGAATCTCATCATTTGAACATAAAATGTAAATAAATAAAGATATATAATAACATAACCCCACATAATAAAATGAAAACTATAAGAAATAACATAAAGGAAGTCAGGACTAAAAGAGGAGGGTGAAAGGTTCCCTTACCTTGAAGAGTAACGTCAAAAAATCGAATGTTGTGACCTTGGGGGGATTGAGGGCACCTTGGGACGAATCCTTGGGAGGTAAAAAGACATGATATTCATTGAGGATGAATTTTTAATGAAATTAAGGAAGAAATTTGTTGGTATTTATAGTAAAAGTGGGGGAATATTTTTATTTTATTTTCAAGGGACACCTCTCTAGTGGTATTTGCAAAACCATGGGAATGCCCATGGTATTAGCCCATTGGGATACCTCATAACATATCTTACTATTAAAAAGTATACCAGAATTATTTCATCATTATTACATCATTAATTATGTAATTAAACACACTAAAACTCAAAATTGTATTATTACTATTCATTGAAAAAAACATTTTATAAAGATCTCATAAATTAATCCTAACCTAACATTGATGCTCTGAATTAAAAAATGAACTCCATTTTATGAAAATAATTTTCTAATTATGAGATATTTAATTTTTAAGTAAAAATGCTATTTATCCAAAAAATAATTATACTTAACTAATAATTTTTGAAACCGTTATTTAGTAATCCAATTATATCACATTACCATTCAAGATGCCTAAATTATATTTATACATAATTAAGTGAGGTTACTATTCCATTGGTCACATTACTATTCATAAGGGCAATATTACTATTCATAATTTACTATTCACTAAAAATTAAGTTGATCTTATTAGAATATAAATATCTTACTGATCACAACTGTAAGAGACTATTTTTTAAAAATCATTTCACATTATAAATTATTTAAAGTATACAAAAATATTTTTAAATACCTTTTTCCAAAAATTCACCTATAAAATGTAACTTATATAAATTTATACTATATTTATTTTGACATTTGAATTTAAATTTTTTTACCATAATAAAAAATAATAATTTTATTTATACAAAAGGATGAAAAAAATTAACTAAGGCCTCGTTACATAGCCCCTTATAACAACTGCATAGGACCTATATGCAAGGTGTGCTAGAGTGATAGAATCTTGGGGCGGATCCGACAACATTGCCTGAGTGGTGATTTTTATTAGCTTGAACTTATATCTTAAGTGATTCCATTCAAGATTAACGTACTGATGTTCATCTTGGGTTTGGTTCAGAACATAGCCCAATGACACCACCTCCTTCCCAAGCTCTGAAAAATGGGATTTGTACGACACGAGTCTACTAGATGGGCCCATCAAATTCTCTTTCTGTATTAATTAACCATGACCATTAGTATTTATAAACAATAATCATAATGTTAAGAGTATATTTTCAAAAAATCATATTAACCAACAAACATATAACATTCAAAAACCAACGTTATCATATTAATTATACCCACTTCATTAATTAATGGATATAGTTTTTTTGAGTATACAATAAAGTAACAGAAAATTTTTAGAAAATAATATTATTTAAAAGTTCAGGCCATTACATACTCCCCCCCCCCCTTAAGAAATTTCATCCCTAAAATTTTAACTCGTAACCTCAGAAGAAAAAAGGTGTGGGTACTTATTTCTAATATAGTCCTCTGGTTCCCATATGACTTCTTCATATTAGTGGTTCATCCACAAAACCTTAACAAGGTGGGTAGTCTTGTTGCGTAGAACATTGTCTCTATGATCGAAGATCTCCACCGGCTGCTCTTCATAAGATAGGTGATATTCTATTTATAGAATCTATGTATTTAGTACATGTGAAGGGTCAGTTATGTACTTCCTCAAGAGGGAAACATGGAAGAAATCATGAACTTGTGCTAGCTTTGGAGGGAGTGCAAGCTGATAGTCCACTGCTCCTACGTGATCAAGGATTTCAAAGAGGCCAATGTACCTAGGGATGAGATTCCCTTCCTTCACAAACCTAATGAATCTCTTCCAAGGTAAAATTCAAAGAAATAATTTGTAACCAACATCAAAATCCAAGTCCCTTCGAAAATTGTCGGCATATCTCTTTTGCTGACTCTAAGTAGCCTTAATGTGTTGTTGGATGGAATGAACCTTTTATATCATATCTTGCACAGGATCAGGCCCAATAATATTTATCTCACCAGATTCATTCTAATAAGTAGGAGTTCTAAATCACTTCCTATATAGAGCTTTATAGGGTTACATTTGAATGCTCAAGTGAAAGCTATTGTTGTAAGAGAACTAGACTAATGGGAGATGTTGATCCCATCCACCTTTAAATTCCATTTAGAAAGTTCTCAGCATGTCCTCGAGTGTTTGAATAGTCCTTTTATATTTTCCATCAGTTTGGTGGTGATAGGCCATACTGAAATTCAATTCGGTACTGAGAGCATTTTGAAGACTTCTCCAAAATTTAGATGTGAACCCTGGATCGTGATAAGATATGATAGAAAGTGGAACTCCATACAGCCTTACCACTTCCTTCATGTAAATCATGGAATGTTGAACAAGAGATAAATCTTCCTAAATTGAGATAAAATGGGCATTCTTGGTGAGACGGTCCACAATAACCCATATCACATTTTTTCCATTGGATGTTCTCGAGAGACCAGTGACAAAGTCCATAGTGATATTGTTCCACTTCCATGATGGTATGTGTAGTGGTTGCAATACCCCTTTAAGAATTTTTCACTCTGTCTTCACTTTCTGACATACCAGACACCTTGTAGTATAGTCAACGATCTCCCTTTTCATATTATCCCACCAATAATGATCACAAAGGTCTTTATACATTTTCGTACTCCCAGTATTTATAGAGAAAATAGAGCTATGAACATCATCTATCAACACCTTATTTATTTCTAGAATAGATGGAACACATAGTCTTGTATGAAATTTTAGTACACCTTCTTGATCAATATTGAACTCATGAAACTTCTCATCCTTCACAGCCTCAAACTTATTCTATAACAAAGGATCTTCTTTTTGAGCTTTCTTTATATTCTATAGTAATGACGGTTGATAAATAATTTGGGTTAGGTTTGATTATGTCCCTTACCTTATAATTCACATGTCCATCTTTACTAGGTCATTGATCAAAGGATCTCTTGGATTCCCCATCATGGACAGAACAACCGGGTCTTTCCGGCTGAATGCATTAGAGACTTTGTTTTCTCTTCTGGGGTGATAATGAATTAAAAAATCATATTCTTCAAGAAGTTCCAACCATCCTCTTTGTCTCATGCTCAATTCCTTTTGTTTGAAAATATACTAAAAACTTTGATGGTCTGTGTAGATATCACATTTCTCCCCATAAAGACAGTGTCTCCACATCTTCAGAGCAAAACAATCACATCCACCTCCAGATGATTCATTGTATAGTTCTCATCATGAGTCTTCAACTGTTGAGATGCATAAGAAATGGCTTTTTCATTTCACATGAGGACGCACCCAAGTCATTTTAGAGATACATATTTAAAAATAATGAATCTTTCTCCACTTTAAGGGATATTTAACACTAGTTTAGTAAAAAATATATTCTTCAGCTCTTGGAAACATTCCTCACACTTATTTTTCCAGATAAACTTGACCCCTTTTCAAGTTAACTTGGTTAATCGATTATAATGTCATGAAAAGTTTTTCAAAAACCTCTTATAATATCATGATAATCCAAGGAAACTACAAATCTCAGTTATTGTTGTAGGTTGAGGCCAATTATCTACAAATTTTGTCTTTTCAAGGTCTATTTTGATTCCTTCATTGGTTACAATGTTCCCCAAGAAAGCAACTTGTTGTAACCAAAAATCAAATTTTCTAAACATTCCAAAAATCCCCTTCTTCTATAGAGTTTTTAAAATACCCCTTATATGATCCTCATGCTCCTAAAATATTTTTGGAATATATCAGAATATTATCAATAAAAACTACCACAAATTTATAAAGGTATTCCTTAAAGACTCTATTCATAAAATCCATAAAATAGCAGGTTCATTAGTCAGCTGAAGGGAATAACAATAAACTCATAAGGCCCATATCTTGACCGGAAGGTAGTTTTCAAAATATCTTCTTTCTTCACCCTCAATCGATGATAACTAGAATTAAGATCAATATTAGAGAATAATTGAGCCCCATGAAGTTGGTCAAATAAGTCATCAATTCCTAGAAGAGTGTATTTTTCTTCACTGTGATCCCGTTCAGTTCTCTATAATCAATACATAGTCGCATTGATCCCTACTTCTTCTTCACAAAGAGAAAAAGTTCTCTCCAAGGAGACACACTCAAGCAGATAAACCCCTTATCCAAAAGATCTTGGAGTTGTTTCTTTAATTCCTCCAACTCCACATTTTCCATCCTTTATGGGGTCTTTGATATTGGATGAGATCCAAGAACGAGTTTAAAGGATAACTCTACCTATCTATCTGGGGGAGGTCTGGCTAACTCCTCAGGAAACACATCAATGTATTCTTAGAGTATGAGGACATTTTCTATCCTTAAACTCTCATTTACTTCCTCTTTTTCACCGATCAACTCCATAAATAAAGATATATAAGGTTCTTCTAGACATAGATCAGGTTGATAAATCACTCCTTGGAAGATAACTCTAGGTTTTCAATTCAAGACTACTACGACTTCCTTGCTTCTTCATTTGATCTTAGAATTATACTTTGAGAGCCAGTCCATCTCTAGTATAATGTAGAATTTCATCATGGGAATGACTACTACATTTGTGATAAGATTGTTCTCACTAAATTAAATACTAGAGTTTCTAAACACTGGAAATGCTTGGATAATCCCACAAGGAGTCTTGACTGATAACATTACTTTTATAAATTCAAAGGTTGATTCTAAATTATTTGAAAACATGGAGGAAACAAAGGAATGTGTATAACCAGAATCACACAAAGTACTTTCTATCTTTGAGAGAACAAAAAGAGTACCAACCACCAAATCATTTATCACTTCAACTTTAGCTATCATGACACCAACATCATGACCTTTCTCCCTTGAACTTTTCTAAGGCTGATGGTGGTTTCCCTCCACTGCCCTAGGATTTGGATAGTGATTGGAAAAGTGCCCAAGTTGTCCACACTTATTGAATTGGACATCAGGTAGGGCCTGCCCCATCTTCCCTTTGTCGTTCGTGTTTGGTAGTTGAGGCTTCACCTCACTACGAAAATTCTGTGCGATATGGCCATCCCTTCGACACTTGTAGAACTTCACGCTTCTAAGTAGGCAGTTCCCTGAATGCTTCTTCCCATATTTATTACACATGGGACATTTCACTTTCTTTTCTTCTATTACCTGATCAAATTTCCTTCCTAATATGGGATCCATTGATCTCTTATTTTCATTGATTTTTTGAGACCACTATGTGTCACCAAACTCAATTTTTACTTTCATTTCACTTCATACGATCTCCTCATAACTATCATGGTCTCAGTTGTCTAGATTCTTCTATAGATGAGGTCTTAGTCCACCAAAAAATGTATCAACCTTCCCATTAGGATCCATGACAAAGCTAGAGGTGTAACTTGAAATCCTTGTGAATTTAATCTCGTAGCTTCCCACAAATTCATTCTCCTTATACTTCATCTCAAGAAACTCCTTCTCCATTTTCTTTCTCATCGATTGAGGAAAATACTTATGGAAGAAGATCCATCTCAACTCTTCCAAATCCATAGCTTCAAACTCTAATGATGGCCTCATGTTTTTAACGATCTACCACCTCTGAGAAACTTCTACCTCTAAGCGGTAAACATCCAGGGTGACCTTCTCTTGTTTCGAATAGTGGAGCACAAAAAAATATCTTCTCAACAGACCTTATCCACTTTTCTGCAATCAATGGGTTTGTAGATCCACTAAATGTTGGTGGTATTTGATGCATAAAGGACTCAATAGAATGTTGTTCCCATTGTGGTTAAATTGGTCTCTCAACTTGATTCAAGTTATTTCCCAAAACCTGAGTTAGTTGGTTCATCATTCTCATGATATTTTCCATTTCGGATTCCTTCAGAGGGTCATCAGCACATGGTCCATTGTAGTCACCATTTGCATAGTTCCTCCAATTGCCTTCTATTTTCTAAAAAAAAACATAGTTAGAATCTTATTTCATTTATGAATCTTTTGACTATAAAGGATTTTTATGTCTTAAAAAAATTATTCTTAAACATAGTATTCTTTAACAAAAATTAAATTTCCCTATAAATCCTTCATAATGATTCATAAAAATATTGTGATTAACCAAACATATCCCCTAAGAGTGTCAAAAAAGTGCAGAAAGGATCATTATCATGTACTAGGATACCCCGAGTCAAGCCTGAAACTCCTTGTTAGAATTTTCACTCCTAGGTACATCTACGCTTGAGCCACATCTATTTGTTTGTATCCATACATGGATTTATTTGTTCAGAAATCACTTATTTAATATTTCACCAAAATACTAAGAAGTTTTCCTATATTTTAACATTTCCATAGGGTCATTCCTAATGTTTTCATAGCCTATTTTTCACAAATAGATAAACTATCATTTGATACCAACTATGGCATCCCGCCTTTTTATTACAAAACTTTTCATTACATTTTACAAACATATGATCTTTAAAGTCTAGTGTATTGAAAATCAGGAACAATATAAAATAAAACAAAATAATACATTATTCTAATCCACTTGTAAGGATTAATCATAAGTTCATCCAAAGTATAATTATTGCATCTCATAACCTGGAGACATACATCAAAGGAAAGGGTGAGCCGAAGACCTAGAAAGGAAAATAAGTGAAATAGTTTACATGTGATATTGAGTGATATCAAAAAGAACATGAGGGATATTGTAAAAAATGATAAAGAAGCATATCATAGAAAAAATAACTTGAAAAATAACATAAAAATGTTGCTAAAAAATTTAATTTAGACATTCATAAACATATCACAAAGGTCCATACCTAAGATGTCATAAAAATTACTAAGGTTATTCACCAAGGTATCGTAAAACTTTTCATCTCTAGAGATTAAATTATTTTCCCAATGCATTCGAGCGCTATCAAGGATCACCCTTAATATTTATTTATTTTTATGTGATACACATATATAATAAAAAAATGTTCATAAATAACCCAAAAAGAATAAAATAAAAAATTTTAATTTCAAAAGCATTATGTTTTAAAAATGCTTAAAAACGTGATTGTTATGTCATTTATAAACCATGGAAAAATAATGAGGGTTTCATGTATGTCAATTCCAGAATAAAATACATCATTTTTATGTATTTAAAAATACCCCTAAAAAAGATGTAGTTTTGGGTATTCACATAAATAAAATTAGACAATTTCTTGAGAAAAAGAGAGATAGATTTTGAGACGAAATTTTTGCAGCATAACGGCTATACAACATGGTTTTAGAAAACAATAAAAAGAGAGGGGATAGAGGTCACCCATTAATAAGATATTAGTAATATAGTATAATGATATAATAACATATAAGTAATAACATGGTATGACTATTTGAATGGCATACCACATGAAAATGTAACTCAAAAGAAAAGAGAAGATGTGATATCCTTTACAAAAATTAGGCAACCTAACAACGTCACTTAGAAATTTAGAAAATCAGTTGATGAGAGTGGAAAGGGTCTCCCATCATTTGGAAATAAAATGTACAACAATAAGTATATATAAGAACATACCCTCCAAAATAAAATGGAAACTAGAAGACATAACATAATATAAGTCATGACTAAAAGAGGTAGGTGAAAGGTTTCCTTAATTTGAAGAATAACTTCAAAAACTCAAAGGTTGTGACCTTGGGGGGCTTGAGGGAACCTTGGGATGACTTCTTGGGAGGTAAAAATAAAGGGATTTGTTTATGATGAATTTTTAATGAATTGAATGAAGGAACGGGTTGGTATTTATAGCAAAATGGGGGAATATTTTATTTATCTCCAAGGGACACCTTACTAGTGGTATTTGAAAAACCATGGGAATTCCCATGTTATTTTCACATGGTATTAGCCACTAAAGAAACCTCATAAAATATATTTCTATTCAAAAGTTGAACCGAATTATTACATAATGATTACATCATTAATGATGTCATTAAACGTACCAAACTCAAAACTGTATTTTTACTATTCACTAAAAAACAGAACATTTTATAAAAATATCATAAATTCACCCTAACCTAATATCGATGCTCTGAATTGAAAAATTAACTCCATTTTATGAAAATAATTTTCCATTTATGAGTTTTTTAATTTTTAATAAAAACACTATTTACCCATAAAATACTAATACTTAAATAATAATTTCTGAAACAATTATTTACTTATGCAATAATATCACATTACCATTCAAGATACCTAAATTATATTTATACTTAATTAAGTGAGGTTACTATTCCATTGGTCATATTACTATTCATAAGGGTAATATTACTATTCATAATTTACTATTCACTAAAAGTTAAGGTGATCTTATTAGAATATAAATTTCTTACTGATAACAACTGTAGAAGACTATTTTTTGAAAATAATTTCACATTATTAATTATTTAAAGTATAAAAAATATTTTAAAATACCCTTTTTCCTAAATTAACCAATAAAATAGAACTTCTATAGATTCATCCTATATTTATTTTGACATTTGAAATTTATAAATTCTACCATAATAAGAAATAACAATTTTATTTATACAAAATGATTACACGAAGTAACTAAGGCCTCATTACATAGCCCCTTATAAAACCTATATAGGACCTAAGTGTATGGTGTTCTATAGTTATAGAATCTTGGGATGTCTCGGAAAACATTTCCCATGTTGTGATTTCTATCAGCTTAAAGTTCTCTCCTAAGAGATCCCATTCAATATTAACTTGTTAGAGTTCGGCTTGGGCTTAGTCCAGAGAAAAGACTAGTGACACCACCTCCTTCCCAAGCTCTAACAAATGGGCTCCGTACAGCCTGAGTCTACTGGACGAGGCCATAAACTCTTATTTTTATATTAATTAACCATACTAATTTGTATTTATAAATAATAATCATTATGTTAAGAGTCTAGTTTCCAATGGTCATATTGACCAACAATCATATAACAGTCAAAACCCAATGGTCTCCTTTTAATTATACCCACTTCATTAATTAAAGGATATAGTTTTTTGAGTATAAAATAAAACAACATACAAATTCAAGAAACAAATATTATTACAAAAATTTTGGTCGTTACACTATCTACACAAGTCACTAAACCTATGATCCACCTAAAATTGTTACCCTATATAATAAACATGGGATACCTAATGTAAAAAACCTTTATATTCTTTATTCCCATAGCATTAACTACCCTATATCTGACACAATATGTCTTAGGTTCCACAACTATGATTCATGACATGAGAGATGCCTCCAAATTAAAAAGGGGAAGGATTTATAGATTCCCAACACACCCAATGTCCAAAAATGCTCAAAAATTCCCAAAATTACTATATACTCTAACTGAAGGTTGCTTCTTTATTGAGATAGAAGTATCATAATTAACCGGTGTCCACCTCGAGGTGGAATTGGGAATGAGTTTCATAGAAATTAAATAAATATTTTAGGGAGAACAAGAATAAGAGACGAGATCTAAGGAGGAATCCATGGAAGGAGGAATTAACATCCCATCATCCCATTTTAATCAAGGATCCAACATTACCATTTACTATGAGGGAGGCCACATGCCTTTCCAAAATGGGAATGCATGTCTAAATCACACACAACATGAAACTATGATGGAAAGCATTTAAAAAATGGTTAACATAATATTAATCTCTTTTCCTTCAACTATAATAACTAATAATGATGGGGTAAAATCAAATTTACTTGTCACCAGATCCATATATTTTTCACTAGGTCACACCAAACAATTGGTTCGACCAATATTGAACTCTCCTACGACTTGGGGAAGATAATGTTGGGAATCCTCGGACTGTGACATCATAGACATGGATACTTTATCTTCTCCAGAAATAATGAATTAAATTGGGTCCTTAGGTATCACTTTAAATAGATCTATACTGATGTATGAAACCATATTACATAAAGGACTCAAGCTATAAGATATCAATGACCTTACACAAACATTCATGGGGGTAGGAGGAATGTGGGTGTGACAATCCTCCATGATTACATACATACCATGAATTACAAAATGTTTTTAACTATTGGGAACCCACAACACATATCAACCTACAAGATTATATAGAGGATAGTAATACATACCCTTGTTCACTGAAATGAACAATAAGGGGTACTTCCCACTAGGTATATGGCCCTCTACGATCTTGAAGCATCGTCATCTCACTAACACAGTCGTCCCTAAGGGATGTGGAGGGTAAAAGCGACCCATGTGTCAATGGAAAATAACTTTGGGAATCTATCCATGGAGCATTCTAATAGCTCACTCCCATATACTAAGTATGTTGGAGATGTTTGATCCATAACTGCAGTTGTCACTACCAAGGTGTTTCCCAGGAGGGCACACACCTAGCTATGTCAACGTTAACACTGAACAGTCCCACATGTCAATGAACAAATTAACCCCATTCTTGATACACTGGGCCTAACCCAGAACACCCGAAACTGACATCAGGGGTAGGATTGAAACATTTTAAAATAAGAGGAATCATTTATAGCTATTGTGGTCCTCACCATGAACGGTGTATCCCATAACATTCCCACAGCTACTGAGTGGGGATCTGTCTTCACCCAGTTGGGATCAAAACCCTAGCCACCTCTTAGAAGGACAAGTTGACTCTATTAGTCATCAGCACCATTGAAAACTATTATTGGCCATATCATGAAGAATAAATTTAGTTCAAAGGTCCTCCCCACACTACCACTAACTAGTGTGGACGTCCTCCCCATATCGAAGGTATTCCCTTCTCTCAAGATTCATCCCATGGAAGGAGGGATAAAAAATGGGTTCCATGCCTATGGCCCAGATCATAACACACATCAAGGGAACCCAAAATATTCTTAGTAACTTGTGCTTGGAGAATTATCACACCATTGGAAGAAGGACCCTAGTATCACCATTTCACCATCAACCTCTCATTCCCTTAGACAAAGGATAAATTGATAATGGAAGATTCACCCCCACTTCTAGAATTGGGTGAATAATCCCAACAATTGAGTATTATAATCCTTGAAGTTAAGGTTCACAAAATCTATAGGTCCCTGCACAGGTACCTATAGGTGGAGGATGTTTTGGCTACCTTAAAAGGAATCTCAGTGAAACTGTCTTCATCGACATCAATTTCCCTCCTCTCTTACTCCACACTAGAAGTTGGAGAGACACCAATGTCTGGGTTGAATTTCTTAGATGATGGCGAGCACTCCATTAAACCCCAAAGAAATGTTTCTGATATCTCGCATGAGGAGGTAGTAAACACCTAATAATATTTCGATATGATCTTGAATTTTTATCCCCACTGATAGACATTCCAATATTTAGTGGACGTTTTTCCAGTGTGGAACCCCCTATCCTAGGAAATTAGTATTAAAGAGGATCTATATCTATTTTACTTCCATTTTATTAACAGGATCCAATCATGATTTCAAATGACCAAGACTGGGATCATCCTCTAGTTAATGAAGAAGAGGAAATGTGGGGACTTTTGTCCACTGATAAAATATAATTCATGTTTTGTCCAACTACAAACCTGAACTTTGTCATCTAGTAGTCCCTCACTATGGACCATGTAGTTCTTTTCTACCAGAATATATGGGTGATGTTCATCCACCTTTAAAATCTTTATCTGACCATCCTAGGAATCTGTGAGAACCTTAATTTCATTTACCAACAGTAAAATAGCATTATGATCATTGTGCTCCCAATAGATCAACATCATGAATCAAATGGTTATAACCAGAATATATAGTATACCTACATTAAAACCCTTACTTTTCTCCAGTGATTCATATTAGAGTCATCTCAACATGTACAGATCAATGGTTATAAGTGGTGTGATTCCCTCCATTTTAGCCCCATCCCGTGGAAATAATGGGATCATCAATCCATCATACCCACTAATAGTGGTAGTTCATATCTGACCATCACTATGGTGAATGTCATCACGATCAACCCTCATAAATAATAGATAAACTAGGACATCAACCAAGGGAATGATGGAGAGATACCACACCAATTTTTTGCACGACACCAAGTAGATCCACTGACAGGTGCTCATACTTATCAACAAATATTGGTGTTGGTATTTAGAAGTCCCCCTAATAAAACTTTACTACCTACCCTCAAATATATAAAATTAGGAAAGGGGACCACCAAGCTTTTCAATCCATATAAGGACGAGTTAAGAACTGATTCAGATGTTAGGATGGCCTCTTTTCTCCAGGAGATAGAGGGATAAATGAGATTTACCACTGAGCTTATTTCTGAGTAGTTCTTGGTTTGTGAAAATTCCAAAAGGGACACCATATCTACTTCAGTTGGGAACCCAATCATTAATGACCAGGTGCCTAGATTTTAGATAGGTGGGTAATTGATTATAGTTAGGGATGAAGCTAAGGGATATGGTAAGTTGCCTAGGTATGAGTCACCCACTCTATCTGAGCAACACTTTTATCTACCTCGAGACCAATACCACTTTACCTCCCAAACCGATGAGCTGGTCAAAGCACCAGTGAACAAAAATACTCACTAGTTTAATGTGATAGATACTCTCTCTACCCACATTGAGGCTATAGAAATAAGAATGGTGTCAATCCTATCTAAAGGAAATCCATATTTAGCTTGAGTAGAACAGATGAACCCACCAACATAATTCAAAAATCCAAGATTCACCCCATCAAATTGTATGGGTAATCCTCCATAGAATCTTGGACACTACACCTTACAGTGCAGCCCAATTTTGGGGACTTCATAACAACATGAAGATTCTAAGATCTGATTATTTTTCAAAACTTGGAAGGAACTGCATTCATGTGGTATAGTCATCTAGCCCCGGGATCCATTAAAGGCTGGGAGGATCTCTATGGATTGTTCCACTATCACTTTAGATCCACCTCATGAAGGAAAATCATTATCAGCATCTCAAAATGAAAATATAGGTCTGATGAGAGAGTTGTGATTTCATTTCCTGATGTAAATCACTCACATACTCTATTAATATTCCACTTTCCCTAAAATAGCTGCTTATGATGTGTGTGAATAACATCAAAGATGATATGGTTACAACCCTCATATCCTTGAGTTATCCATGAATATTTCAAGATATATCCAAAATGGATCATCATTTAGTAGAATTCTTATAGAATACCAGGAATCATTTGTGCCCATTTACCCTTTCATCTCCAATAAGGAGGCCTATTAAATAAAAGACCATTAATTTTATACCTGAGTAGGCTCATGAGATAGTACACATATTGTCCCCTTTATAGGATGAGCCCAACCAAGTGTAGCCCCTCCAAGTGTAGCCTCTCCTAGTGAAACCTCATCGGGTATAGAAACAGCCTGAAAGAGAGAACATTGACCTGAACCTCAACTAGGAAAGGCATCCATGATTCCTTTAAAAGAAATAAGAAACAAGAATTATTTATTCAAGGATGAACAAGTCTCATGTAATTTCATTTTCTCCCTATAAAAAGAGATTCTGAAACTTCCAAAATATAAGAGGCCCCAAGATGTAGAAATTACAAACTACACCAATCACTTACCATACCATATGATCCTTGAAAAAACCATCAAAGAATGATTTTGACTTTAAGTATTGACATTAAGACCAGGTTTAAAATGTCCTAGTAAAATTAGGTGAAGCCCCAACATAGGTGGAATATTTATTTGTGGAACACAATAGTTGAACCGAATACTTTGGTGAGTTAAAAAAGAATCTTTTCCTTGTAATTAATAAGTAAAATGAATGGTGGGATTGTAAGAAAGTCTCCCATACCCATAGTATTATCTGTTCCCACTTAAGATGACTAGAACCTCCCACATCTACCTTGTGTCCTTTGACTACCACATTAATGTCTGTATCGGAGCCTTATAAATCTCAAAAAATAAGGGTCCAAAAATGAAATAGGAATTAAGTACTTCTCACTTCCAAAACCATTATGTATTGTTAGTGACATTATTCCCCCAAATAGGTAGATTCACCTAGATCCCATCCAATTATGGAACATTACACCGATGAGGAGAAATATTACACCTCAGTCAAATACCATTGAACTACTGGACCAATATGTGATATTAAGTGACAAATAACACCATGAAGACCCCTCAAGAAACCTTGTTTTATGCCTTCAAAGGATAGGTAGGGGATATTTTAGCTGAGGGAATATATATTCCATCATTTCAAACTATATTGAATATGCCACTGAGACCACAGAAAATGCTTCAAATAGGTATCAGCATGCACAATACTACTTGTTGACTCCATTAGGTACACCTCTATAATAGACTGTATTGGTTAACCATGTTACTCAGCCAAAAATACATTGTGACCAACTGCATCTATCCTGGGCCCATCCTCATATGTTTGGTGATCAATCATTAGGTGTTCATAATAGACCGATTAACTAATAGCATAGTATAGGCAACAACATCTCAGCTAAAGATTCCTATTACACACCCTACTAAAGAACGAACCGATGAAAGAAAAAATAGGCCCCTAGCATAGAAGTATGATTCAATGAAGCATATTTTCCTTACACCATCGAGGCTCTCATTTCTTAAGATGCTCCATCTATCAAAGGTGATGCATAAGGTCCTCTTAGAATCAATTAAAATACCCTTTTAGTATAATATTTAGGTAGCTACAATCACGTCCTTTTATGAAGAAGAGGCTGTATGATAGAAATGTTGGTCCATCATCTCATTTTTTGGAGAAGATGAGGGTGTTTCCATTTAGGGGAACATACACTTACTATATGTCACAAGAAAGTTCAATGGTGTGGAAATTCATAATTTCCTCATGGATACTAGCTCTGAGATCAACCTCACTTGACATAGATGATCCATAAACTAGGGATTACTAAAGAATATTTGAATCCCTCTAACCTGATAGTTCAGGGCTATAATAAGTGTGAGAATAAGCTATGTGGAAATATTTGACCCTAGATATAGTTTGGTGGAATGTTATAAAGTACCAAATTTGTAGTATTCTCATATGATACTACATAAAATACGTTATTGGTAAGGCCTTGGTTTCATTTCAATGCAATTATCCCACTTTCATACCACTAGTGCCTCAAATACTTCTATAAAGGTTGAGTTGAGGTACTCCAGGTCGATTCACACCCCATTGAATCATGTGAGGATCATTATCTAGATTTTTGGTACTAAAAAAGGGAGGGAAATGGATCTATAGTAATGGGGTCAAGTGCATAAATGCCCCAAATTATCTAACAACTACTGTAGTAGATCCTTTGGTAGATGAGAAAGATAGATTTTTTCTCCCAATTCATCGATTAGAACATAAAACACTCGACCTAGGAGGTTTTTTCATAGTCCACAATAAGAATAAGTTCTAACATATTACCTCATAATCCTATGATAGACATTCCTGACCAATGATGGAAGATCCTACCATCATAATATATCATTAAGTTCACCCCTTGGAAACTGATCCACAATATTCTCTCATGTTCCAAAAGGAAGGGTTAACTTGATAGATGTCGAGCCATTGTCATTCATTCTATATTAGGAGTAGACCTCCCAGTAAAAAAATGGATGAGATTGGTTCCACAGATTTTGTTATTGTAGTCTCTGTAGAGTATGAATTCCTTGTTGAAGACTCTTCACCCATCAAATCGGGTTCTGATGCTATCACAAGATCCATATAATTAGTATATTTACTTACTCACTCTGATCCTCATATCTTAGATAATGAATATTATTTGGAAGATAACCTCTTGAATTTAAATAGGGTGTCTCTAACACTGTTTAGGATTTTACATAGGTTGAACTCAAAACTAATGAAGATCTGAAGTTAACATTGGTCAGTGCAACAATTTCCTTAGAAGAATTATAGTGATATATGGCATTCTTGAAGTAGAAATGTGATGTTTTCTCTTAGAGATATAATAGGATACCATTTCTATATACCCAATTTTATCATCATCAACATGGCCTCAAAGTGGGCCACCATTGGTCTAACCAGCCTCCTAGAAAAATGAACTCTTCCCATGATTTCAGGGTCGAGGATAAGGTTGACAATCTTATTAAGTCCAACTTTATTAGAGAGGTTTAGTACCCCAAATGGCTGGATAAAATTATCCTAGTTAGGAAAAAAGGTTAGTAGATTAGTGTATTCATTGAATTTTGGCACCTCAACTACCGTTTTTTTGAAGGATAACCTTCCACTTCTGATAACAAAATTTTTTATTGATTTTATAGCTCAGTTACAAGAACTCTCCTTCGTGGAAGGATACTCTGTATATAATCAGATCTGAATAGACCCTCTGATTGAGGAGTCCACTACCTTCAGCACACCACAGTTACTAGAATGGGGAGTAAACCCAATCCACTATGATAGTCTTGTAAGTGAGACTTGAATAAGGAAAGTATTTTCTATGTTTATTTATTTTACAAAAAACATAGGTCATGTGATATTATTATTCTCTAATGGCTCATGTTTTTTTATTCCTTTATTATTCAGGTCTTATGAACTGCGAAGATTTATTCCATGGTTCAGGATTATGTTCTTTTATATTCTAGGTATGTATTTTGAAATGATAAGATCATTTTCACTACACTTATGATCATGTTGTGCTTTAAGTGATTGTTGATATCTCCCTTGTTTATCCTTACTAAGAATATGAGCTCACCCTTTCTTAGGTTTCATTTCCCAAGTTTATAAAAATGTTTTTGAGTAGGGTATGTATAATAAGATTTTTATGAGGGAATATATTTATTGGATGTGTTGATGATCGTTCATGAAATAAGAATATTGTGTATCTAGTCTCCGAAGATGCTAACCTTTTATGGTCCATGACAATGTATTTTTAATATCTATTTAATATTCATATATTAAGATGTAACATCTATGTAAGAAAATTATGGGTTGTTATAGTTATTATCAGAGGTAGGTTTAGTCAATAATTAGATAATATGATTAGATAAATTTATTGAAAACCCCAGGGATAAGTCTTTGTATAGGATAACATCCTAATGTTTTGGTAAGATAGAGATTATGTGGTTTTCCTAGAAAAACATACTTATCTATATATTTTAAGTGGACACGGTTTTGACACAAATGCATCTAGGGGTAATAAAAGTGGATTTTTTTGGTTGAGTATATCTCAACCACAATTCTATTTCATGTTGAGTGTGCCCTTACCATGCACATAGTTTTACAATCTTAGAGGATACATTTTTCTTAATTCACATATTATTTTTTGAGCTATTATGAATAATTTTAATATATAATGATTAAAAATGACCAAGTTTAAACCTAAGATGTCATGGATTGAAAATTATGTGTCATGATTTAGACATCATATAAATAATTTTTTCTGATTATCGAGTTTCTCATTGTGATTATTATTTCCCACATTATGCTTTTTGATTTTAGTTAATGGATAAAACTATAAGTAACCAATTTAATTTTGAATGTGATAGAAAATAAAATGATTTTCCTCTAAAGAAACCAAATTATATGGTAGGTAAAATGTAAAATAATCTTGTAATTATTACACAAATATATCAAGATACAAATCATGATTAGCTTAAAAATGAGATATAGAGGGATCATTGTCATATTGATTCTTTCATGATGGAAAATCAAAGTGTTTTAGCAGGCCTTCTGATCCACTAGTTAGTGAGAAATTGGTCGGTACGACTAAAAATATATTTTGTTTTCTTCTATTTTAGAAAAATAAAAAAAATTATTTAGGTTGTTTATCATTTAGAAGGTGAATAAGTTCAATTGTGGAATATTATCAAGAACACAAAAAATCGTGAAAAAACTTACTCCATATAGTGGGATGATTTTATTAGCTTATTTTTCAGTAATTACTTTCCTAATATTCTTAATTTGATAATAGAGAATTAATTACTTGAGATAAACCATAAATATGATGAATAAATTAGTACATATGAGGAAAATTTTACAAGACTTGTGAGGTATGCTTATAATATTATCATCCCACCTGAAATTTAGATTGATTGATTATTCAGTGTCTTAAAAAGAATGATCTTAAGGGAGTTAGTGATAAGTGAATTAAATATCTATGAAAAAATCATTAAATATGATATCACTGTGGAAATAGAGATTAGATTTACTCATCAATATCATGGTTTAGAAGTAATTAAATATTAAATTCAAAGGAAGTTTTAATAATAAAAACCATGGAGAGAAGAAGATGATATTTTCTTTATGATCTAAGTGTGGAAGGGGACATGGATGAAATATTCTTAAGGGGATTGGTAATTTTTTTAAGTATAAAAAGGAAGGTCATCAGGAAATTGAATAATGACATGATGGGAATAAAAAATTAGAAAATGATGGGGAGGAAGAAACACAAAATGTACCACCCACACTTGAGTGTTTCAAATACATGTAGTATGATAATTATGCTAACTGATGATAACATTCAAAGGATAATAGTGAAGATCAATGTCAAAAACATATTAAGTCCATAGAAAAAGGTAAATCTTTCATAATCGTTATATCAAATATGGGGTATCACAATGAAATGGTGAAAGGTACACTACCATCCACTCTAGAATTCCTAGTGACTTATTTGATTCTAGTTCTTCCCAGTATTTTATATTTTAATAATTTTATAATTATATCACAATAACAACCCAATGATTAGATACTTAATTTGTAGTGAAAACTTTTAATGGTATGCTGATCTCATCCTAAGTCTATGACTCTTCACTGATTGAAGTTTGTGGGAATATGATTTATATAAATCCTATTATTTTCCATTTAGTGGAATTTGATGTTATTTTAAGCATGGATTGTCTTTATTTATATAAAAAAAATCAATTTCTATGTAAGGGAAGTCACATTTAATATTCTGATCCAACATATGATCATTTATCAGTGTAGAGATTAATATAATATTCCAATGTAAGTTTCATCCACTATATTTGTTTTGATTCCTATTAAAAAGGGGTTTTTATCACATATGGTTGGGGAAAATATCAACATCGAATATATTCCTATTGTATAGAAATTTGATAATGTCTTTCTGGAAGAGTTTCCTAGAATTACTCCTAATCTTGAAGTTGAGTTTTTTGTAGAACACATACCTAGTGTTACACCCATTCCAAAATTACATATAGAATGTATCTAATTTAGTTTCAAAAAAATAAAGAAGAAACTCAAGAAAAATATTGATAATTAATTTATTTGGTTAAGTGTATCAACATGGTGTGCAACATTTTTTTTCAAGAAGTAAGATGGATCAATGTGACTATGTACTAATTATTGGTAACTAAACAATATCATAATCAAGATACATTGTATTGATGATATTTTTGATCAATTAAAAGGTGTTCAATATTTTTCAAAGATTTATATTTGATCTAGATAGTATCAGTTGAGGGTAAAAGATGAAGATATATGCAAGAAAACCTTTTATACAATGTATGGACACTATGAATTTATAGTGATTTCATTAGGTCTTAATAATTTCAAGACAATTTTCATGGATTTAATAAATGGATTATTTAGATATTAAATTGGTTAGTTTATAGTAGTCTTTATAGATGATATTATTATATATTCCAAAACTAAGGAAGATCCTAAAGACCACTTGATAATTCGACTAAATACCCTAAGAAAGGATATATTGTATTAAAAACATAGAAATAGTGAATTTTGGATATAAAAAGTTTCATTTTTGGTTACTATAATTTTAATAAGGGGTATATTAGTGGATCAATCAATGATGAAGGTTATTGAACGTTATCCCAGACAGACCATAGAGATTAAAATCTGTGGTTTTCTTAATTTGAATGAATATTATTGATGCTTTGTAGAAATGTTTTCATAACTATCTAATCCAATCACCAAGTTAACATAGAAGAGATTCAAGTTTTTTTGAATAAATGAATGTGAGGAAAATTTCAAGGAACTGAAGAAAAGGTTCGTCAACACACCTATGCTCACAAGACAAGGGTTTGTGATCTATAGGGATTCATCAAAGAAGGTAATGTGATGAATCCTCATGAAAATGACATTGTGATTGCTTATGCCTCATGAAAATAAAATTTTCATGATTAAAATTACCCACCTCATTATTCAGAGTTAGTTGCATTAATTTTTTTTATTAAAGATATGAGGAATTATCTTTTCATAGAAAGGTGTGAAATGTAAAATTATCATAAAAACTGAAAGTATATATTCAATCCAAAATATTTTAATATATATTATAGAAGATGATTGAAATTGATTAAAGAATATGACTGGTCAATACATTATCACCCTATGAAATCGAACAAGGTGGTATATTCTGAGAGTTAAAAGAATCATACTAGTTTATTTATGATGAGGATTATAAAGGATGCAATATTTATAGATTTTAAAAGGATGGAACATGAAATCTTAATGTAAGGGGAGAAATATAATCTTTCTCAAATATGTTTCCAAATATCTATTCATGTGAATATAAAATATGATTAGAAAAAGGACTCCAAGAAATAGAATAAGGTGAGAAATTTACGCATGTTAAATATTGATTGCGAGGGAATGATAAGGTTTAGGAACTATGTTTGTTTCTCACCAATACCAGATCTAAATATGTATTTTTTTTATGAATCTCATATTTTATCACACTCTATTCATCATGGAATTCTCAAGATGTATAGAGATCTAAAATAGTATTTCTAGTGGGATAGTATAAAGATAAATATTTATGAGTTCATATCTTAATGCTTGGTACATTAGTAAGTTAATTTTGAGAGATATATGTCTAATGGAATGTTACAACCATTACCCATATTAAAATAGAACTGAGAAAACATCATAATGGATTTTTTCATCATACTCCCAAAAAACATCTAAAAGACAAAATTCTATTTTGGTTGTAGTCAAGTTCTTTATGAATTTAGAAAACTTCATTGCTATTGTCACGACCTATCCCAGTGGGGCCCGAGCCGCAACTCCCCAATCCCACCTCCAATAGGCCAGGGGCTGGTGACTAGTACCGAGTAGGCATGCTACTAACTTGGGAGGTATTTCCTATAAACCTATACACATTCACACACATCTCCAAGCCCAAAAAGCTGAAAAGTAAAAACTACTAAAAATGTAAAGGATGCATGAATACACTAAAACCCAACCAACAGAGTATGACAGGAAAGTAATGTACAACAAGTGTAAAACCCTGGGCCAATAGTACATGCCCCGAAAAAAGAAAGTCTATAACAAAGTCCAACTTGTAAGAAAGGTGTTGGGACTATAGTCTATAGCCATAGGAACGCACCTTGGCCTGTCTGATCTCACTGAGTACAGTCCGGTCCTGGTCTACCTAGAATCCTGTTAAAGGCTTGCTCGTCTGCACAAGACACGACACATGCGGGCAAAGCCCGTACAGGGGTGAGTATAACAATACCCAATAGGACACCTTGAAACCAAAAAGGAAATAAAACAAGGGAAAATACCACAAAGGAAAGATACAGTCAGCTCCACACAGTATATGTCTAAATAACATACCACAAGAATATCCAGATATACTCATGCACAATCAACTATTTCAAATACCACCACTAGGATCCAGCTCGAAGATTCCACAAAGCATGCAACCAGGAGAATAAACTCCTAGGTCTGAAGAGAGAGGTATGGATTACTTGTTCTGGGAGAACACACTCCACAAGTACCTTAAGAACATGATGCTCAGATGAGGATCAGAACCAATTCATGGGGTGATTCCGACAACTCAGTCTGAGATAATCCTCTAAGCAGAGGATCGGCGCTCGAGTAAAGTTGGTCACGTCGATACCAAGAACACTACCTAGGGTTCCCAGAACAAATATAGGATCCATCTCTAAGTCTCATAGAGGGGATCCCAACAACTATATTCTGGGAGTTATACTGAAGGGATAATACTCCTGTGTAAAGGAAATGATACCAGAACCTTCAGGGAAATGACCAAGGGTACGAACCCTAAGAGAACTAGTCCAAGTCACAGAAGACAAGTGGCTCAAGTCAACTAGAAAAGGTTACATGTTGTGTAGTATGGTTATACACTGTGTTCCTTGACCCTGGGTACTACCCGTGCAAACGGACCGTGTCATTCTTTTAAGCTATGTAAAACCAAACTACAAAGCGTGTAGAAAAGGTACACACCGTGTTCCTTGAACCAGGGTACTGCCCATGTAACCAGACCGTGTCATTCGGATTGTCAGATAGAAAGCAACTACATGGAATGTAGAAGAATCACACACCGTGTCCGAGCACCTGGGCTCACTCCGTGTACGCTGGCCATGTGCCCGTACACGGCCTCTATCCGTGTCCGTGTCGCCTGCCAGTGTACCAGTAAACGGGGTATCCCGTGTATCTGGCCGGGTCTGGCCCGAGGATGGGTATACACGGCGTGTCCTTGGATATGTACCCTTCCCGTGTCCGTGTACTCCTAGAGGGCATGCCATGAAATCCCGATGACGAACACAGGCCGTGTATCCCATACTACACGGCGTGTAGTCGGGAAAATTCCAGAATCGCTGTCTTCCTCCGCGCGCCTCGGCTAATCCTCCAGATCATGATCCAACTGCCTGATCATCACGAAACTCCGGATTTGGGGTCATCCCACCCCTATGAAACTGATTCCATTGGTTTCGGGCTTCCTATCAGCCCTGAAAATTCATCTCGATCAATCCTCACGAAAACGCTCGAAGAAGGGAACTTCCGAACCGCATCGATTCATCCGCCGTCGTCGTCATTGCACCTCCGTTAGGTCGCTTTGACATTGGATCTTTGATCTCGGATCGTTGCGTCAACAAATTAATGCACAACGATCTATTTCCTCCAAGAATGCGTAAAACAAAATGAAGAACGCAAGGGGGGAAACATGAATCAACAAGAGGGGTGAACCTCGATCGTTGTTCATGACGATCCGGATTTTCCGCCGTTAGACTGAAAACCAAAACAATCTCAAGAATCAAAGCCTCAAATCCCCACATGAACCCATCCCTCAAGAACGATCAACCCATGGGATAATCTGTCCGTGGATTAGTCTGTGTTCGTCGTGGAAATCAAAAATGAGGTAGGAAAAATCAGGACAAACATCCTACCTGGATTTCACGGCGTTCGTCGGCGATGATCTGGTCATTGCGTCTTCGTCGCCGCGTTGGGAGGTTTCATCTAGAGCCTTCAGATCCTTCAAGGGTTTCAGGGTTATGGAAATTGTAACCCTGATCCCCTACGAAATCTCCATTAAAAAAGATAAGGGATTTCACTGTAACAAAGATTTAAATAAAATATTTAAATAAAATATTTTATTACGGTTGCGTATAAAAACCAGATTTTACTACCAACCTACGCCAGCCGATGTTAGGTCAAGCATAAGGTAAAAACAGTGTTCTAAACACAATGGTGCCCTCATATTTCTGATCCGATCACCTGTTCATGAGTTATTCTACTTTTTCAGGAAAACCACACGTTCACGCTTATTTAATTATTAAATTAAATTCAAACATTTGTTCCGGGATCACCGGGCCTCGAAACTGCACGCCACCTTAGAGCCTGGCCTCGAATTAATTACCATATAATATTACAATAATACATGAAAAAAAATCAGGGACATTACATCACACCCACCTTAGGGCTTTTACGTCCCTGAAAAGCCAAAACAAAGGCTACTAAAAAAGATGTGGGTACTGCACGTGAATCTGAACCTCCCACTACCACGTGATCTCATAGAGACTCCTTTGCTTCCACCAGACACGCACAATGGGAATAGCTTGACCACAAAGGATCTTCTCCTCTTGATCCTCGATCTCCACTGGGTAGTTAGCAAAGTTCACTCCATCATCGATGTCCAACTCACCCCAGTCGATAACGTGCGATGGATCATGTGCGTACCTCCGTAGCTGCGACACATTGAAGACATTGTGTACCCGGTCCATTTGAGGAGGTAGAGACAAGCTATATGCCACCTCGCCAACTCTACTCAGAATTTGAAAAGGGCCAACGAACCTCAGAGATAGCTTGCTGCCTCGTCCAAATCTCTGTAATCCCCGTCGAGGTGAGACCCGAAGGAACACATGGTCTCCCTCCACGAACTCCAAGGGCCTCCGCCTCCTGTCAGCATATGACTTCTACCAACTCTGTGAAGTCTTAATCCACTCCTGGATGACCTGCACCTTCTCTGTAGTATCTCCCACCATTTCTGGGCCCATGAGTGCTGACTCTCCTGGGTCAGTCCATCAAAGTGGCGACCTACAAGGTCGCCCGTACAGAGCCTCGAATGGTTCCATACCAATAGTGGAATGAAAAATGTTGTTATAAGAAAATTACACAAGTGGTAGGTGATCCTCCTAGCTATGACTGAAGACAAGTATGCATGATTGAAGCATATCCTCTAAGACCTGGATGGTCTTCTCTGTCTGACCATCAGTATGGAGATGAAACACTGTGCTCAAGCATAATTGAGTCCCAAAAGCTTCCTGGAATCCCTTCTATATCTGGGATGTGAAATGAGCATCATGATCTGAGAGGATCATGGATGGCACTCCATGAAGTCAGACTATCTCTTGTACATAGAGGCGCCCCAAGCTATCCACTAAACTATGTTCCCGTATGGCCATGAAGTGGGCTGACTTGGTGAGTCGATCAATGATCACCCAGATGGAATTGTGTCCCCTAGACGTACGTGGTAAAACCGTCATGAAGTCCATGGATATCTCATCCCACTTACACTCTGGCACCTCAAGGGGATGAGTCAAACCCACTGGCACCTGGTGCTCGACCTTTACTTGCTGAAAAGTTAGGCACCAAGAAACAAACTCTGCCACACACTTCTTCATTCCTGACCACCAGAACTGACGTCGGAGGTCCTGATACATCTTTTCCACGCCTGGATGCACTGGAAAAGGAGATGTATGGAACTCCTTTAGAACCTCCTCCCGCAACGTCACTAGTACTACTGTGCTCCCTCTGAAAAGAACAACGTGCTCCCCACCTTCTAAAAATCCATCAGCCGCAACACCTGTGGATATCTGAGCACGCAGAGCCTCACAGCTAGAATCCTCGTGCTATGCTTCCTTGAACCGCTGTAAGAGTGGAGGGGTAACAACCATCAACTGAAGGTAAGATACATCATCTCCATCCACATAGGATAACTTCAAGGAGGCCAACTGCCTCATCGCCTCATCCAGCAACAATGAACTGGATTTCCTACTAAGAGCATCTGCCACCACGTTCCCCTTCCCAGGAGTATAAACGATCTCAAAGTCGTAATCGTAGAGGAACTCAATCCATCGCCTCTATCTCAAATTCAGATCCTTCTAAGAAAAGATATATCTGAGACTCTTGTTATCAGAGTAGACTGTAAACCGCTCTTCCATCAGGTAGTGCCACCACATCTTCAATGCGAAGACTACCGCTGCCAACTCAAGATCATGGGTCACGTAGTTCTGCTCATGTGGCATCAATTGACGTGAGCCATAAGAAATCACCGCTTGCCTCTACATCAAGACACAACCAAGCCCGGTTCCTGATGTGTCGCAGAACACTACGTACTCAACACCCTCCTCTGGTAATATCAAGATCGGGGCGCTCTTCAAACTCTGTCTCAACTGCCGAAAAGCCTGATGGAAACTCTCAGTCCACACGAAAGGCTGCCCCTTTTGGGTCAAAGCTGTCATGGGTGCTGAAATCCTGGAGAAATAAAGAATGAATCTCCGATAGTAGCCTTCCAACCCAAGGAAACTCCGCACATCTGTCACGCTCTGGGGTGGATCCCATGCTACCACTGCCTCCACCTAGGCTGGGTCCACTGCTACACCATCTGCTGAGATAACTTGTCCTAGAATGTGGACCTCTTGTAAATAGAACTGACACTTAGAGAGTTTCCCATACAACTGGTGCTCTCGGAGTGTGTCTAGAACCATCCTTAGGTGTCTCGCGTGATCCTCCTTGGATGCAGAGTACACAAGGATATCATCGATGAAGACCACTACAAACCGGTCTAGATAGGGATGAATGATCTGGTTCATGAGCCCCATGAACACCACCGGGGCGTTCGTCACACTGAAGGGCATCACCAAGTACTCATAGTGACCATAGCGACATCTGAAAGTCATCTTCGGTATATCCTCCTCCCGTACTCACAACTGGTGATAGCCTGATCGTAGATCAACCTTCGAAAACCATCGTGACCCTCCTGGTCGAAGAGGTCATCAAACCTCGGTAGGGGATACCGGTTCTTTACGGTCACCTGATTCAAGCGTCGGTAATCCACACATAGCCTCAAGCTCCCATATACCTTCTTGGCAAACAACACTGGGGCCACCCATGGTGAAACGCTGGGTCTCACAAAGCCCTTCTTCTGCAAGTCATCCAGCTACACCCTCAGCTCACGATGCTCTGTAGGAGCCATCCGATATGATGATGCTGATATCAGTGTCATCCTGGGTTGCAACTCAATGCAGAAATCTATCTCTCGACGGGGAGGTAGCCCGAGGACATCCTCTGGGAAGACGTCCTCATACTCAGCCACTACTGCTAGAAACTAGAAACTCTTAACATCTGTTGCACCAAGGGCTAGGCTAGCCAACTGATGTGAAATCGGTTGTGCCCTCTTATGCATGAGTCCATCCTGCGCTGCTTGGGTCTCTCTTTCAATGACAAAATAGAACGTCATTCCATTACTGCGGACATACCTCAGCCTTCACCTAAAACAGTCGATCTGGGAATGAATTGTGGATATCCAATCCATACCAAGAATGACATCATAAGGCCTCAACACTACCACCAAGAGGTTCCAACCGAAACTCTCACTTCTAAGGGTCAGGTCACACTGTCTACAGAGGTGTCTGATCTCTGAATCTTCTCTAGTCGGTGTTTCTATGCGTAAGGGTCTATTCAACAGATCAACTGGAATCTCAAGGTCTCGAACAAGATAAACAAACAGAAAGGAATGACTTGAACCTGTGTCTATCAATATGGCAACCAAAGTATAAAAGACACAGATAGTACCTCTTATCATTCCTGGAGTACCTGGGTCATAAGCCTCTGCCACCTGCAGCTGTCCCTACCTCTATCCACCAGCTCCCTGGGCCTGGGGTGGATCTCCTGGGGGTGTCAGTGGCAAAGGGTCAAAACTCCGACCACCTATAGCTACTCTCCCAGCTCCTCTACCACATCCGCTGCCCAGAGGATCTGTCTTCTCCACACATTGCCTCTGCCTCAGTTGTCCATCCACTGCTCCCGTGTTAGTAGTATGGCAGGTCAGAAAATCCCGAGCGAGATGTCCCCTGCAATCACATGAGTAGCATCGCCTCTATCGAGGTTGGCTGGATTCACCCTGCGAACCCTGTACGGCAGATCCCCTATCCTAGGATCTCCTCTGAAAACGTCTCCCACGCCTGGGTCCTTGACGTCGGCTCCCAGCTGCCGAGGTCTCTGCTCTAGCTCGCCCACTACTGACATCTTCCGGCTGTCTCTACTCTTCCAAGAAGCTCTCGACCACCAGAGCTTGCTCAAGCACCTTGACATAAGAAGGAATTCTCATAGGGATGATGCTAGCTCAGATATCTCTATGCAAGCCCTTCTCGAAAGTTTGAGCTCAGAAGTATTGATCTCTGACCATATCTATCGAGTACCACGATAGGTCGATAAACCATGACGAATAGTCATCCACCATCATGGTTCCCTACTGAAGCTGAAGAAGCTCTTGTATGCATACAGCTCTAAGGGTAACCGGTGAAAAATCCTCTCTGAAGAGATGCTCAAACTCCGACCAAGCGAGTGTCGCCTCGTCGTGAATCTAGATAACCAAAATCCACCATCGTCCTGCCGAGCCCAACAGAAGGCTCACTGCCAGGATCACCATTTGGTCTGCTGGTGTCCTGACCAAACGGAAGACTCTGGCTACTGCCTCAAGCAAGTCCTCTGCTACCTGAGGGTCAGGCATGCCTCAAAACCTGAGGGGTCTCTGTCTTTGAAACTCGTGGAGTTCGCTCAGCCGACGCTTCTCCTCCACTGGTACAACAGGAACTAAACACTACTCCACATGTGGCGGGATACCTGGCACACCACTTGGTGGTAAAAATGGGGGATATGGTCCCTGTATCAAAGATTCATCACTGAGGGGGTCATCCTGGTGATCGACTGTATGGATCCTAGAGGGTGTGCATCACGGAGGAATCCTATAAGGAAACAAGATGTATCTCAGCCAGTGAGTATATCTAGAGAGCTGACTCAAAAAGGACATAGAATCCACAACCCATTCCTATATGATGCATGTACCATTATTTTCCCTGCAACTAGTGTTCTCATGTTCCGAGTTTAAAAGAAAGTTATCAGAGTCCTGGTGTATGGATACGTCGGCCGCCCGTACCAACACTGGGGTCCCTGGCCTAAAATCCGAACTCAAAACACTTAACACTGTTGCCCCAAACCAACTCACAAACTCGCGGTCCTACGGTAGAACTGACCACCTCTGATACCACTCTGTCACGACCTGTTTTAGTGGGGGCCGAGCCACAACTCCCCAAGCCCGCCTCCAATAGGCCAGAGGATGGTGACTATCACCGAGTAGGCATGCTACTAACATGGGAGGAATTGCCTATAAACCTGTACACACGCACACACATCTCCAAGAACACAAAGATGAAAAGTAAAAACTACTAAAAATGGAAATCATGCATGCATACACTAAAACCCAACCAAAAAAGTACTACATGAAAGTAAAGTACATCAAGTGTAAAACCCTGGGACAAAATTACAAGCCCAACAAAAACAAAATCTGCAACAATGCCCAACCTGTAAGAAAGGTGCTAGGACTGTAGTCTATAGCCGTAGGAACACACCTCAGCCTATCTGATCTAACTGAGTACCATCCGGTCCTAGTCCACATAGAATCCTGTCAAAGGCTCGCTCATCTGTATAAGACACGACACGTGCGGGCAAAGCCCGTGCAGGGGTGAGTATAACAATACCCAGTAGGACACCTCAAAACCACAAAGGAAATACAACAAGGGAAAATACCACAAAGGAAAGATACAGTCATCTCCATATAGTATATGTCTGAAGAACATACCACAAGAATATCTAGATATACTCATGCACAATCGACTATCATGAATACCACCACTAGGATCCAGCTCGAAGATTCCACTAAGCATGCAACCGGGAGAACACACTCCTAGGTCTGAAGAGATAGGTACGAAGTACTCGTTCTGGGAGAACACACTCCACAAGTACCTTGAGAACATGATGCTCAGATGAGGATCACAAACAAGTCATGGGGTGATTCTGACAAATCAGTTTGAGCTAATCCTCTAAGAAAAGGATCGACGCCCGGGTAAAGTTGGTCACATAGATACCTAGAATTCTACCTAGGGTTATAGAAACGAATAGAGGATCCGGCTATATGTCTCACAAAGGGGATTCCAACAACTCTATTCAGGGAGTTCTGCTGAAGGGATCATACTCCTATGTAGAGGAAATGATACCAGAACCTTCAGGGAAACGACCAAGGGTACGAACCCTAAGAGAACTAGTCCAAGTCACATAAGAAAAGTGGCTCAAGTCAACCAGAAAAGGTTACACAATGTGTAGTATGGTTACATGCCGTGTTCCTTGACACCGGGTACTACCTATGCAAACGACATGTGTCATTCCTTCATGCTATGTAAAACCAAACTACACGGCGTGTAGAAAAGGTACACGTCGTGTTCCTTGACCCCGAGTACTACCCGTGTAACCGGCCCGTGTCATTCGACTTGTCAGATACAAAGAAACTACATAGTGTGTAGAATAATCACACGCTGTGTCCGAGCACCGGGTCTCGCTCTGAGTACACTGGCCATGTGCCCGTACACGACCTCTGTCCGTGTCCGTGTCGCCTAACCGTGTACCAGTACACAGGGTATCCCATGTATCTGGCCGGGTCTGGCCCAGGGAGGGGTATACACGGCGTGTCCTTGTCCATGTACCCTACTCGTGTCCATGTAATCTTGGAGTGCATGCCATGCAATCCCACCGACAAACACACTCCGTGAAGCCCATAATACACGGTGTGTAGTCGGGATAATTCCCGAATCATCGTCTTCCTCCGCGCGCCTCGGCTAATCCTCCGGATCTTGATCCTACCGCCCGATCATCACGAAACTCTGGATTTTGGGTCATTCCTCCCCTATGAAACTGATTCCGTTGGTTTCGGGATTCCGATCGGCCCTGAAAATGCATCCCGATCAATCCGCACAAAAAGTCTTGAAGAATAGTAACTTCCGAACCGCATCGATTCATCTGCTATCGTCGCCGTCGCACCTCCGTTAGGTCTCCTTGACATTGGATCTTTGATCTCGTATCGTTGCGTCAACAAAAGAATGTGCAACGATTGATTTACTCCAAGAAGGTGTAGAACGCAATGAAGAACGCGCGGGGGAAAAACAAGAATCAACAAGAGGGGCGAACCTCGATCGTTGTTCGTGATGATCCAGGTTTGTCGCCGTTAGATTGAAAACCAAAACAATCTCAAGAATCAAAGCCTCAAATCCATGCATGAACCCATCCCACAAGAACGATCAACCCACGGGCTACTATGTTCATGGATTAGTCCGAATTCATCATGGAAATCAAAAACGTGGAAGGAAAAATTATGACAAACATCCTACCTGGATTTCGCGGCGTTCGTCGGCGATGATCTGGTCGCTGCGTCATTGTTGCCGCATTGGGAGGTTTTCTCCAGAGCCTCCAGAGCCTCCATGGGTTTCATGGTTATGGAAATTGTAACCCTGATCCCCTACAAAATCTCCATTTAAAATGATAAGGGATTTCAATGTAACAAAGATTTAAATAAAATTTTTTAAATTTTTTTTTATTATGGTTGCATCCAAAAACCAGATTTTACTACTAACCTGGGCCGACCGATGTTAGGTCTTGCCTAAGGTAAAAACGTTGTTTTGAACGCAATGGTGCCCTCAAGTTTCCGATCTGAGCACCCATTCATGAGTTATTTCATTTTTTCAGGAAAACCGCACATGTGTGTTTATTTAATTATTAAATTAAATTCAAACATTTGTTTCGGGCTCACCGGGCCTCGGAACTGCACGCCGCCTCAGAGCTTGGTCTTGAATAAATTCCCATATAATATTAAAATAATACATGGAAAAAATCCTAGACATTACAGCTATCATAGAATATTTTTCTCTTGATCAACTTTCTAGAATAAACATTAAGGAAGTGGAAGTGTTTCATGTAGTATCACATTCAGTTGTACCTAATCCGGATTAGAGGTTTACCTCAAATTTCTAGTGGATTATTCAAGATGTTTTGGATTCATAGTTGAGATTAAGTACTATTTATCATCCTCATAAATATGGTTAGTCTAATAGAACCATTTAAACCCTAGAGGATATTTTTATTCATTTTCTATGGATTTCAATGGTTTTTAGGATCAAGACCATCCTCTAGTTGAGTTTTCTTGTAATAATAAATTTCATCTAAGAATTATATTAGTTCCATATGAATCCCATTATGTATAAAAGTGTATAAATATAATTTTCTAGGATGAATTTGGAGAAATAAAGCTATTTGGTACTAAGATAGTTGAGAAAATGGTATAGAAATTTAAATTTATTTGGCAACAAACCGATGAAGCTCATGGCCGATAGAAAATTTATGTTGATAATGGTTAGTGAAATATGGAAATTGAAGTTGGTGAGAAGGTGTTCCTATGAATTCATCCATGGAATAAGGTTATGAGATTCCTAAAAAATGGAAATTTTATCCATAGGTATATATTCCCATTTAAGATTCTTGGTCGAGTAGGGATGGTTACTTATCATGTGGTACTTCCATCAAACCCCTCTAAAGTTCGCGATGTGTTCCATGTATTTATCCAAAGGAATTACATACCTAATCCATCACATGTATTGAAATCAGAGGTTGTAATACAATACGACGATCTTTCCTATAAATAACAACTAATATAAATCTTGGATCATAATGATAAAGTGTTATGGAGTAAGACAATTAATCTAGTTATTGTTTTCTATAGGAATTTTGTAATTTGAATCAGCTACATGGGAACCCCGAGATGTGATGAAACATATATATCAACATTTTTTTGTATTAGAGTAATATAATTTTAAGGGAGGAATTCATTTTAATGGTGTAATATGTAACGCCCTATGATTTTATGATATATTTTTCTACAAATAAATTCAATTTAATCGATACCTTGAGACACACTCTACCCCAAGTCTAAATAAATCATAATATAATATAACATTATAACATAGCCATTAAATTGTTGGAGTGAATTGGAATAAAAAAATTTAAATTTATTTATATTTTTTTTAGATAAATCAAATATATTAATAAATAAGTACTCAATTTTTTGTAAATTATTTATATGATTCAAAAATACATTTTTCATCAAATAGTTTCCATTGATTGTTGTGAGAAAATAATATAGTTAATTTTTTACACATTTAGAAAATATATTTTTAAAAAATAAATTTATTTTTTAAATAAGTAGGTCAAAATTATATTAGAGTAAAACATTGATAATTTTCTGAAAATATAGATTTTTCAATGAATAGTGAAAAATAACTATTTCTATTGAAAAAAATATTTTCACTTCAAGAATTTAAAACGTTCCATTTGTTCAAAAAATGTTTTTAAAATTAAAATTAGTCCATTTATATTATGGATAATTTAATTTATTTTTTTAATTAATTTTATATTTATTTTGGTATCAAAACATTTTATACTTTAAAAAAAATTTATGGAAACATTTTTTATCATATTTATATGTTTAATTTTAAATTAAATACTACCAATTTAGTTAATTAAATTTGATAAAATTAATAATGTACTTTGAATCATAATTTTTTTTTTATTTTTAAATGATTTTACTAACATTTTTTTCAAAATGAATAGTAAAAATAGTGACAATTTGTTATAACAGTTAGGGTTAAAATGGGTTTATCAGAGGTTAAAACAAGAGATAAGGATAATTTTCCCTATTAATATTATATAAAAAATATTATATAGGAATATTTATACCTCATCCTATCCCACCTTCAAATATATATACATTTAGAAGAATCCTGATTGAAAATGACATTGTTATATATTAATATATTACGAAATTCAAAGTGTGACCTCTCCCTACTTATAAAATAATACCTATTATTTCTATTATTTTTACTACTTTTATTCATATAGATCCACCATCCCCTGAAAAATTGTATTCTCAAAATATATATCCATGAATTAGAGGTCCTCGGCTTTTTAAAATACAATTTCAATGATCCTTATAAAGGGATCTGAAGGTGTCTTACCAAAGAAGTGGTAATCATCTTACCCGAACTCTTTCCAGTTATTTATTATTCCAATTCCTCTAATTATATGGTATTAATAATAAAATAATAACATAAATATCATAAATATAATACAATGTTATTATGATTATGTAACCACCATTATTCAACCTTTTTTCTATCAAATGGGAATTGAATGTATCGCTCATGTGTAGTTATGGACTACCACCTCTATATAACGATACAATTTATTTTCAATAAACATAATTTATGGATTATTATTATGATGGTTTTAAAGTTTATATATTATTTTTATTATATAATTATTACTATATAATTATAATACAATATCTACTTTCTTACCATCTTATCTGTTGGAAAATAATAATGTCATTCATGCGTACATGTGGACTAACACCTTCATGAAGAAATGTGGTTTGTTTTTAATTTTAATTTTTATTTAGTTGGTAATACATATTTTTTAATGTATATATATTTTATTTATGATATATATGGTTCTTTTTTGAGAATATAATATTTATCTTTCTTTTCTTATTTTTTTATTAAATGATAATAACATTCAAGCATACATACGGTTTACCATATCAATAATCAATGAAAATAATTTTTCAAATATATAAATTTTATGAATGAATATATATATATATATATAATGGATATATACATCATTCATATCAGGATTAAAATTATAATGATTATGGATCCATGATCAAATTTTGAGGACCGTAACTTCCAAATAGAACCTCTTATGAAAAATGAAATATTTGACACCTAGAAATAATGATTTAGAAAAAAAAATTAATAAATTGGTTATGAAATTTTATAAGTATGTATATGGTTATTGTATAGAAATATAATAAATTGAAAATTTTATATAGGATGTTAGAGTGAATGCAAATCAAGGAAAACATGAGTTAAAGGTTTCTCATATCACTATTATTTTTATTAAGTAGTTTCCATATTCACCACTTGTTTCCTTTGAGGGGGGTGTATATACTGAAAATGAATTTATTTTATGATGATTATAATTATTATTTTTTAAATATCCATATAATGTTCTCTATTTTATAATGTTTTGATTCAAAATTTACCAAATTGTTAAGGTTTTTGTGTTATAATCTCAATATTTATCAGGAATATTTATGATTGAGTTTATAATGATAAAATGTAATTATATACCTCTGAATAATCTCATGAATTTTCTTATTCTCTATTTAGTCATTAAATAATCATGTAATAGAACAATTTTTCTCTCTTTCTTACTTAAAATGATCTTGATTTTTTAAGAAAAAAATATATTATTTCCCCTTTAGTTGGGAATATTTTTAATCCATGTCCATTTAAAATGTTTTAAGAATGTTTTTTCTATTATAATATGAGTTTTAATTATTTTTTACTCATATTTTAATTTCTATACAAATTTTTCAAAGGAATATTCTTATCATTTTCAAAAGGAGATACTTTTTTACTAAAAATATCAATGGAATCTTTTTTTAAACGTACACAATATGAATAAAATTTCCCTCCATCATATACAATCAATGATTTGATGTTTCCTCTAAAATTTACTAATATTATTTCAAATAAAATTATTTCTATAATATTTAGGAAATTTATAGATTTAAAATAACTGATTCTAAAATGAAAAGGTCAATTTACTAAATTAATATTCCATGTGATCTTTTGAAGGAATTTTAATTTATGAAAAAATTATTTGATATTAATTACACTTTACTAGGAAATATAATCAAAGGATACCAATATTATTATTTATCTAGATGGTTTTTAATTATTATGATGAGATGGTTATGAAACTCATTTATTTTCCTTGGGTTATGTTTTGATGAAATATTGAAATGTTTACAAAACCTATTTACTTCCCACATTTTATGTTATATGATCTTATAACACATATATAAATTTATTATTATTGTGTTATGGGTGGTCTAATAATTATAAATTCATTCAATAAATTTGGAAAATATGGATATCTCATGAGATAATAAGAACTAGAATGAGGAGTGAACCCAGTTAAATAAGGGGATTTGTCCACTATGATGGTTTTGGGAGTGAACTTTGACTAAGGATATGATATAATGGGGATTGAACTAATTCACTATGAAAGTATTTTCAGTGATACTTAACTATGGGATTTTTTTTATTATTATGTGTATGCTAAGAATTTATATCTTATGCCATTGTTATGCTCTCATGGATCATGTTCTTTAATTCCTTTATGATTCTTATCTTATAAACATATAATATTTATGTCATGATTCAATATTATGATCTATTATATACTATGTATTGATTTTAAAATGTTAATATCATGTTCTCATATCATTATACTCATGTTATTCTTAAGTGAGCATTAATTTCTCACTTTTTTACCATTATTGAGGAATTAAGCTCACCCTTATGTTTTCTTTCCCTCAGTTATGAAGAAAGGTTTTATATGGGTCATTTCTAAGAAATTTTTTATGTGGGAAGATACTTATGGGAGATGTTAGATATCATTCATGCAATTAAAAAATTATATATAAATAGTATCTAAATATAGGAAATAGTTACAGTCATCAGGCATGTATTTATAAAATATATTTAATATTTATATATTAATATGTAATATTATGTATAATAAGTATGAGTATCTTTAAAAGGATGATTATGATGAATATTAAGAATTAAATTATATAATATGGATCTCTATAATAATTAATGATGCACTCTTGTCTCAAATCATTAGAGAAAAAAACTCAACTTTAGGTATAATCCTAGTGTGAGGAAAAAGATATGTTTCGAAAGTTTGTAAGGTTTACATATCTCTAGAAAATGTATAGCGGGTCATGTATATATTTTAAATACCCTTTTCCACTTTCATTAGTATGTAATAATTAAAATTTTGAGGATGAACATTATTTTAGTGTGCTAGAGTGTAACACCCTAATATTTTACAATATAATTGTCCTTTAAATAAACATTGTATCATTATCTTTCTTCACACATAAATCCAAACCAAAACAAACTATGAAACATTATATATTCATTGAAATGTAACTGTTTAATTGGATGGTAAGAATACAACTAACTAAATTATAAAATACATATAAAGAAAAAATAAATGCCATTTTTAATATTAATTCTTTAATAAAATTAATGTGGCTTTAAAACTAATAATATCATTTTATGTTAGAGATTTTTTTCTTTCAAAATCATATTTTTATGTGATTTATTTTAAGAAAATAATTATTTTATAGTAAAGTTATATGGTCGATATTAAAAATATATATTTTCATAAGGATAATAAATTAAAACCAATTTTATTAGTAATTTAAGAAAATATGAATAAGAATTGCTAACAGTTGGAAAAGTGATTTTCCCATAAAAATAAAATTTCTTAATATTTTATAATTTCATTTAAAATATAAATTTTAAGATATTATAAATTTAATTTGAAAAAATAAAATATGTTTTTGGATTCATCATAACCATATTATCTTATGAAAGATGTTTTGGTTTTTATTAAATAAATGAATTTTAGGTGAATATTTAATATAACTTTTTAACAAAATTATAACTTTATACTAATATAAGAAATACCAATAAGTTTCTAAAAAATTTAAATGAACAAATATGTGTTTAATAACTAAAACTATTCATTTTAAAACAAATATTTTCAATTTATCAAACCTATTGTTAACATTTTTTGAACTTAAGTAATATTTTAAAATAAAAAATCATTTTTGGTCATTTCTTTTAATTAAATACTATTTTGGTAAAATTTGGTTATTATATTATTTTAAATACAATTTTTTTAATTTCATTATAATAAATCAATTTATATCATGAATATTAATTAAATTTATATTTTTACCCTACACATAAATTTTATCCTTTAAAATGTGCATTTCGTAAAAATAGATTTTTCCATGTAGCATGCAGTCATGTTAAAATTTATTTTTCATAAACATAAAAATTTTATCAATTAAAGTTTATATACTATTTTAAATTATTATTTCAGAATAATTTAATATAATATATTTTATTTTTATTCATAAAAATGATTTATTGAGTAAAAAATAGTTACCATGGAACAACAAAAAAATGGTAAAATGAAACTTATAGGAGTAAGGGACTTAAAAAATGTTTAAAACATGTGTGAAAATGAGTGGTTGAGAGTTTCTAAAAATTATATTGTCCTTTACTCAATTATTTTCCAATTTTGAGCTAATTTACATATTTAAAATTTTCGCCCTTTATATTAAACATTTTTAATTACAAAAATTCAATTATCTCCACTCTTAAAAGGGACCTCTCACAACCACTTAAAAACCTTGAAAAGAATTCTGTTTCTCCAAAAATATATACCAATTAGACTTCCTCTATAATATATTTCCTTTTTATCGAGACTCTATTCATAATATATTAGCTAAATTCCATTAATTCTAAGGAATCTTTCAATGAAAACGAAAATATTTCGACATGAGTACTCATTTTTCCTAACTTATTTTCCTTTTTTATCTTAATTTTTAAATTTTAATTTCCTAATAAATATATATTAAAATATTTATTATTTTTTAATGACTTTTATTATTCTAATATAATAATAATTAATCACCTTTCAACTTTTTTATTAAGATATACAAAACTGTCATTCATGTGTTGTGAGAACAACCCCCTCTATGAAGGGACAACTTCCTATTTTTCACCATCACATATATTCTCTAATTAAAATGGTAAAATTTATGAATAAATGTTAAAAATATATTTTAATTATGATTATGTATATAATAAATATAATTCACCTTCTTACTCTCTATTTTTTGGATAAGTGGAAATGTTAACCATGTGTTGTGGAAACTACCACCTCTACGAAGTAATATATCTAATTTTTCAGATAGTTATTTATTTATTAAAACATTATAAAATATTATTCACCACCTAATAAGTATCTAAATAATATCATTATTATTATATAATAAATATATCAATCATAGAACAAACCACATTGATAATCATAATCATCCATTAATTATGGCATATTCATGTTTGGGTCGGTCCAACCACTTACTTGAATAATGCTATAAAATAATGTCATGGATGAAAATGATAAATTAGTTGCTGATAATTTTTTATTCAAATATTAAATTGAAAATATTATTATTATTTTTGGAGTGTAATAATAAAATTAAGCTCATTCACTAAGATACCGCTGCTCATTTGTTACAAATCACAGAAATATGCACGTCACTAAGTTCATCTTCAAGGATTATAACCAAAAATCACATATAATGAAATTACATATTTATAAATTTTTATCAATATTCAGTTATAGTACATTTAGTGACCTAATAATGAAGAACTTTAGTATAACAATTAATATTGATAATTTTATCGTGAAGCTAATTCAAAATGATCAATAATAATCACAGCCAATATTGTAAATAGATAAAAAATAATTAATATACAAATAAATAATAAATATTAATGAATAGTATAAATGGTAATAGTTATGAATACATTTATATGGTAATTAATTTATATATTTATGTTTTTCATATATGAGGTTAGAGTGTTTTTGAAGAAATCAAGATAAATGATAAGGGTGTTTTATCTCAATTTTGTTTCATTGAGATATGATTCGTATTCACAAATTGTTAATTTTTTGTTGTGTATGTATTGGACATGGATAACATTTTTTCATAAATTTTATAATATCAAATTAATATCAAAATAAATATCATTTTAATTCTTCAATGTATTTTCAATTTTAAATATTGTGATGTTCTTAGGGATTTTGTTAACTCAAACCCCCTTTTTTGGGTTATAAGGTATCATCTTGAACTTCTTAAATCTATGCTTGGTTCCTTAAATTTTAATATTTAATTTCATGTTTCTTTATATTAATATCTAGGGTGAATTTATTTTAATTAAATTATTTTACCTTGATGAATTTCTTTCTCATAAAATTATGACATTTTTAAAAATAATTTCCATTCTCTTTAATGATAATTTATCATCCTTGTCTATAATTTCTCTTCCCACAAATTTTCACTTTTATATGTGGAAACATAATAATGATTTATCTAATGTGACCTTCACATTTTCCATTTCCAATTTTATAAATAAAGTTTTATTAATATTTTTAAAAATGTGGGTTTCAATAAAAGTATTTTAGAACATAAGAAGGTGTCTTATGTACCACCATTATTACTTTCAGATTACATGTTCCCATAATTTCCCCCCCATTTTTTGTATTTTCATAAAATTTAATTATTATCTAAATTTTATATAAGTTTATTATAAATATAACTATTTACATTACCTTCCCTTTCTAGGGATAATACATGCTGAAATCTCTTCCATGATATTCCTTTATAAGCAAAACCCGATTGTAAGAAACTTTCTTTTATTTATTTTAATCCAAGTAACACCTCCATAAAATCATTTTTTACCATGAATATACATTTTAAACCCTATTTTTTATTGAAAACTATCACGGTTAAATTATAGTTTAAATTAAAATAATAATCTCATTCCTTCATTAAAATGTTCTTTGCTAATTTTTAAAAGAATCACCAGTGTGGTTTGTTTTTATTCTTACTTCTCATTGATCCTTCTCAATAAGTTTCATAAATTTGAACTCAATGTTCAATAATTATATTTATTTATTAAAATATGAACATACAATATGATTAAATTCATTCTTCTCTTGGGAATCCATATGATATATCATGCATTTATTCTTTGAAACAATATTATAAGATACACTCTTTTTCATGGGTTTTATCATTCATATAATTTATGAATAATTTCACTTCCTCATGTGGAACATGGTAATATATTAATATTATGAATTAAATTATGTGATTGGTGGTCCTGGAATTATATATCCCTCCAATTAATTAGTTAATTTTTTCAACTTATAAGATACAATTTATGGTGCATCGGTGATTATCTTAATAATGCTATGTTATTTGATGGGTGGAGCCAGAATTATATTTCCCACTAATGAATTTGGTAAAGATTTATATCTCAGAAGATGTTTTGAATGGAATTATACAGTTAACCTAATCTATTATAAGGATTTTACTGCTATGTTTATGGGAATGTGGAGTGAACCCATTCCACTAAGGGACTATGTGAACTATGTTTATGGGCATGTGGAGTGAACCCAATCCACTATGGGACTTTGTCCACTATATGATGATGGTATTGGGTGTGAACCTTGAACTATTCTTATAATGTAATGATTTAAGTTAAATTCACAAAGTTATGATTCTAAGATCTCATTATATCATTTCTGTATGTAATTTATCCATACTTATGGAACACCATTATGTCATGTTATATGTTTGTTCTTTTGAGAATACAGGTATTTCCTTCATGATTTACCGAAAAATATTATTTTATAATGTTATTTTTAATAAAAAATTATCTCTTCTTATTTTTCTCATATGCTTATGATCAAACCCTTGATGACATGTGGATAAGTTTTTTCCTCGCTGAGTGTTACCCTACCACAAGTTACTAAGTCAAGTATAACATATGAGAAGTGTAGAAGTGGGTATAGAAGATATCAATTATGGAGAAGTGTTCACATGTTTTTTATAATAAGTTTTCTATGTAACTGGTCCTTAAAGACACTAAACCAAAAATCTATCTAATTTACATGAGATATTTGTGAGATATAATGGTTTACTTTTGGTAATGAAGTAAAATAAAATATGGTTATCTTGGGTCAGTATATATATTAGTTTTGAAAAAAATTAATTTATACAGTGTCTTATTATATCATTGTAGATATTATAGATAGATAATGTAGTTATCATAAATGTAATATAGTCATCGACATAATATTGTAACTATAATGTATAACGTTCATAAAAGGTATATTTTAATTGAAATATAATTAAATAATAAATTTCACTAAATTAGAAGATGTATATTTGAAAATAAATACAATGTTTTAAATCTATACATAAATTAATATCAAATATATTTAAATAAATGGATAATAAAAAATACACTTGTATTCACTTATAAAAAAATATTTCTTTTAAATTATGAATAAATATTTTCTATATGTTCACAGAGTTTATTTAAAAGTTAAATATAAAATATTTATAATATGTATTTTATGAAATGATTTTTTTTTGAATTGTCACTTTTTAATTTGGAAAGGGTTATGTTTTGGTATATTTCATAATTTGTAAGATTCCTAGGTGAATAGAAAAATACCATTCTAAGTATATCATTTTGAAATAGTGTTTATGAATGAAATATTGAGGTTTATATAAGTTATATGAATATTTAAATGGATTATTTACTATTAGCACATAATGATCTTACTATTGAAGTGTAATTTTCATCACTATTTGAGGATATAATATTTTATTCAAAATACCCCTCTCCTCCCGTTATAAATACCACTCACCTCCTCAACATTTTATTGACTTTAAAACACATTTCATTACCAACTATATACAAAAATATCTCCCTAACTCTCCTCTCTATGTTCTAAAGGTTTTTTTTCAAAAATGACTATTTTTTAATAACCATGTAGCATATCAAATGTGGACTTCAAAATAATGTGGTAAATTTATATATTTTGATATCTTTGGAGTTTTATTCTTCATCTACCTCCTCTAAATCTGTTATAACTGCCATGATATAATGATATCAATATCATATGCATGATAAAATGTTATTATATTAATAAAATATAAATTTTACCACTTAATGTATTTAATTTTAAATATAAAATCATCCCCAATATTATGAATGGTTCACCGTCTCCATAAGAAATGTACTCTATTTTTCATCAACACATTAATGGATATTTTTAATATGTATTATTATATAATTTTGGTATAAATGAGTAAATAAAAACATATTTAGTATTATATAATATGAATTTCAAAAATAATAACAGAACACAATAGTTGTTTCTATAAAGAATTCATTCAAGGCTGGTATAACTGCCTTTAAGTATGATGTTTTTAAATAGTTATCATTTCCTTCACATATTGTTTTAAAAATTAATTTTATTAATAAATATAAACTTAATAATTACATTATAATATAATTAATATTTTTTATTTGTTAAATAATTATAAAATTCAATAAGAAAATTATAGGTCATAATAGTTGGTAAAATGCCTAAATGAAAACATAAATATATAATAAAGGTTTTAGTAATTGATTTTTTCATATATTCTAAAGAAATTAGATATTTTGAATGATTTGAGATTCTATAATGAAATAAAAATATGTATCATCACACTTCTAGAGTATTGTACAATGCACACAAACATAGATATTAAATAACATGATTATAAATCAATATAAATGAACAATAATAAATTAATAAATCCTAAAAATGGTTCTGAATAAAATATTTAAGAAATTTAATTTCACTATTCATGAGTTTTTCATATATTATAAGATAATTTAGGAATATATGTAAGGTATTTTCATTTTAAAGTGCTTTTATTTTCATATATTATCTTCCTATGGTTTATAATATCATTTAAATGTTATCTACAAAATATTGAAAGTATAAATCATTGGATCCCATTTACACTTCAGGCATTATATGTCTCCTTCACTATTATAAATATTAAAATTTTATACTTTACATGGTTCATAAGGATATTTTCCCATTATTTTTTGTTCTTAATGCTATATTATATATCATCCAATATCTATCCTATATCCACATTCCCTCTTTATAATATCATTCATCAATGTTATTTTAGATTACTTCTTCCTCCCATTATGGGGATACTTTTTTTATTATCATTACTTTCCTACACACCCATTAAGTGAAAATGTACAATGTTTATAAAGGAATATTATACATATCTATTATATTCTCCTAGTATTTTCTTTTATTTTAAATCTATTTATTTTAAAAGTCATATTATTTGAATGTTTTACTGCTGGCATTTTATTTTAAAATATTTTCAAACTTTTTATTGAAAAAAAATATTCAAAGTGACTAATGATATGTTTTTATAAAAAAATCAATAATGGGTAGGAAATGATTTCACTTAAATTTAAATCAGTATACTTATAAATATTATCTTAAAATATATTTAATATATTATATTTTAGACATTATTTTTAAAAAAGAAACCATTTTTATATTTAAGGAGAATCTTATATTTATGTCCTTCCTTGAGAATGAAATTTACAATATTTACATACTTATTGTGTAAAAACTATACAATTTTTTTTCTTAAAACATATTACATTTTTTATTATCATGTGAAACATTATTTTTTTTATGCTAAAGAACTTTTATAAACCACCCATTTGACCATTTATTATGTTTTATTACATTTAATTGCTTCTTTCTCACAAATTATTAGTTTATCAAAATAATCCTTTGATTCATTGTCAATGTTCGTATGTATGTGTGGTTTGGTGGAATTGAAATCTCTATATGGGAAATGACCCATCACGATCTTTATCTTTCCTTATCATTAACTATCTATTAGTAGGAAAAAATCTACTGTATTTTATATATAAATACAATTACTTCCTTCTACTGATTGAAGTGTGTTTCCAAAAATTTTATTGAATGAGGAAATTATTGAATAGACCATATAATTTTTTATATATTATGAATACATTATAAATCATTGTATCAATTATAGTTTATTTACCTAAATAGTTACTTTATTTCATTGGACACCTATTTTATTTACATTGAAAAAATGGTTATAATTTTTGATAGATTTACAATTTCTTTCATATTCATATTTCACAAAAATACATGAATTATTATGATGTGATAGGTGGGCCCATAATTATATAGCCCTATTATGTATTAGTTAATGATTTTTCCTCATGAGATATTGCATATGGTGCACAGGCAATGATCTTAGCACATTATTGTTATGATGAATTTGTATTGCACCTCCCTTCAAATTTATATTTTAATTTATTTTTTAGATAAAAAAGCTTTTTAAGGTTGAGTGGGAACCCAAAATAGCGTGATAATAAACTAAATGAGAGAAGATAAAACATTCAAGTACAACATTGAATTATTAGTACCATTTTTCCTATAGAGGGTCCAAATAATCAAAAATTCACTCCACTATTGCACTGTAAGAATAATATCCTCATATAATAAATCCATTTTATCCCACATCTTGATGGACTCTTCTATATCAATTTCATAAAAATTAAAACCCTAAACTGAATTATGATCCTAAGAAGAAACATGTTTTATTAGTCTAGAGACTCTTTATTTTAATCATCATATATCAGGTTTCTTATATTACTAATGAATTTCATGTTTTATGATTGTCAAGTAATTTTCTTGAAAAATGATAAAATTGGATAAGAATTGATGTTTCTACGACAACCTACCATGCAAATGTATTCAACTAACCATGAAGGTCAAGTGACTTTGTGTAAGTAACCACACATTAAACTCCAAGTAATCATAGATTTAAATCTATGTGGCACCATGAAAAATCAAGTTATGATGCATTAGATGATAAAATTTTCCCTAAATTATGAAGTGATCACATGTGTACTAAACCTACTATATATTGAATTTCAATTGAACACCTGAATGATTTAGCATACTATGATAAGTAATGAAGCCACCAAATTAACATATAAATCTACCATATGAAGAAATCAAGTAACGATAAGAAGAAGTCACATGATCGTGTGAATACATTAAGTGACCAAAAGAATAAATGAAGTTATTATGAAATGTGATAATTCCAAGTCACCATGAAAATTGATAATTCATAGTAACCACAATATAAAGTAATCATTCCAAAGTTAAGACAAAGTGAACAAGTCTAACCTAAGAAATGGAGTATTTTCATATCTCTAACAGTTATATCTTGAGTCATTAATTATAGAAATAGTGCATTTAAGGATTCAATGAGCAGATGGATTAAATTGTGAATATTATACAATGGATAATTAGAGTAGGTGATCTATTTAAGAAGTTGATCCACTCATAAGAAAAAATGGGTTTCATGACAAAGGGTTGTAAACATGTTCGTGAACAAGATTCTAAAATCACACACTAATATATTGAGAACATCTATGATACTCTATTTTTAGACCTATCAACACAACACATAGTTGAAGCTTTTCAAGAAAAAACTTCAAGAAGATTGACCAATTGAATCTAATCAGACTGTGCTTCTTCAAACATTCACTCCACTACTACAAAACTGGGTCTTTATAGTGCTAGGTATTTAGCAACACTAGCTAAAAGAACTATTAAAGACCCCCTTTTTTAGTGCTAGAAAAAGCATTGTTAAAGGGGTAACTTTATCAGCACTTTTTTACAAGTGCTATTATAGGCCTACCCTTTATCAGTGCTTGTAAAAAAGTGATAATAAATGAAGGGGGGGGGGTTATGAATTTTTTTAAATATTCTGATAAAGACCCCCTTTATGAGCCCTTTTTAGTAGCGCAGATAATTGTATATTGAAAAAAAATTCTATTTCATTAAAAAAATTATATTAATATTTAAATATATTTATATTGATATAAATATAATATATATTTTTTAAAATATGTTTTAAATAATGTTAATAGGAATTTACACTTACTATATATAAGATATTTAGCGAAAATGAATTATAAAATAATTAAAAAATAATATTTTTCTTATTATTACTAATTAATAGTCATTTAATATAAATATGAAGGTAAAAAATCAAAAAATTAATAAGAGATATAAAATATGTTGAAAACGTAACTCAAACTTCAAATGACCATAACTTTTAATCTGGGTGTCTGTTTGGGCTCTACCACATATCAAATCAAATACTATGATGAGTTCTACACCATTAGTGACACAAGTAAACCTCTATTACATTTTTTGAGGCTAAAAGGCCCATAAGGCCTCTAAAACCTTGTTTTTAGTCAGGGTACCCCCACCATTTTAACATTCTATGGATTTTATGCCTCATTTAGGGGGTCCTTATTTTCCTTTAATAGAATAGATTGAATTTATTACCAGGGATTACATTCATATTGAAATTATGGTTTTGAAATTTTATAATTTTTACAACATAATTTTATTTATAATTAAATATATGCATGTTTTATTATATTTTCTTATAATAAATAACTCATATAAATATATATATATAAACATATTTATATATAAATACATATTCTAATATGTGTAAATAAATAAATATTCTAAAAATGTATTTAAAGCAATATCTAACCATTTTTTACATTGTACGTATGTATTTATAATGTTTATATATATATGTATGTGTACTAATAAATAGAAATATATTTATATTATATTCTAGTATATATAAATTAATATAATATATAATATATTTAAATAAATATAAGTATATATATCACACCCACATATATTGTATAAATGTATTTAAAAATTATTACATAAATATATGAATAAAAAATATATATGCAAATATATATATAAATAAATAGAAATATTATTAAACAGAACAAAAGGAAACATGGATTAGTGGAAAAGGCATTCCATATTTGAATGAGAGGTGCAATGTTCAAATCTTGGCAAGCACACATGAGGCTTAAAATTCACAACACACTGATAACAGGGATGGTGTGGTGAAATGTGTGATAAAGGTGGCGTGAGAAATTTTAAAGGTGTCACAGAAGTGATGATAATGGGGGTCAGGCCCATGGATATTTGAAAAAATTACCCCCTTTAATAGTGTTGTCTTTATCAGTTCTAAAAAATCACTATTAATGGAATCCTTTAATAATGTTAAAAAACTATTAAATGACCATTTTAATAGTGTGTTTTTAGTACTGTTAAAGGGGGCCTTTAATAGTGCTTTTTTAGTGCTGAAAAAAGATTCGGGCCTTTAACTACACTCAAATTATTAACACTTTTTTATCACTGAAAAAGTCACATTCTGGCATTTTTAAAGACCTATTTTGAAGTATTTCTCTTATATTGTTTTTATCTTTCTTTCCTATATTACATTTCGATCAGTGTTTGTTTCAATCTTGATATTCATTAATAGAGGCTTGTGTATTGTATTGAAGAGTTTTATACACTCTTTAATTTACACTTTTACATCAATTATCCCACATATAACTATGGAATATTTTGTGTGAATCATGTACTATATGTGTTGTTGTTTTATGTAAAACATGATCCAGATTTTGGATTATTTTAGTTTATTAATAAAATTATTGGTAGCAGGTGATTTCCAATTAAGGAGGACTAAGTCATGACATGAGATCGAACCTCTTGTTTTATTCCTCTATGTTTTTCTTTGTTTTGTTTAATATATTTTTAGAAAAAACTTTTTTTATTTTTAAAAATAATATATTAAATCATTAAATTGATATTAAAATTTAATAAGTATTTTATATATGGTTTATGATATAAGTAAACTTGTTTTAATAGTTAAAGAGGTTTTTAAAACTTGTTTTGTTGGATTTTTTATCAAAATTTTTAGAATATTTTTGAAAATATAATATTATAACCTTCCACTATTTTAATCAATTATACCATTTTTATAAGTTAGGGGATTTATTATTAAATTTTTTAATGGAAATTTTAACTGAAAAATCAATTCATACCTATTGGTTTTCCACTCCGACTAACATTCAGTATTAGAGAATTTTTATTTTATTATTTTTAACCATCGTCAAGATTTTACTAAAAGAATTTTTTTTGTTATTTAATCTAAATGTTCTAGGAGATGGGTGAGACTGATTGTAAAATTTACTAAAATTAAAATAAATATTTCATACATTAAAAGGGAATTTACAAATATGTGAGTGAATCTCACCCCACCTATTTGCATCAACCAGTGGTATGAACAGATCTGAGGTCCAAAAAGATCACATCAAGTTCATATCTATAGAAACTCTCTTTAATAGGGAATCTAAATCTTGATGGGGATCCCTCTATGAATGTGAGATAACCATGTTATGGTGACTGGTGAACTTAATACATTCAATCCATTGTGAAAGAAACTTCCCTGGGACACTCCTAGTTAAGGATTTTAGGGATTCAATAGAATATTGTGGATCAGATTTGATCCATAGGTACTTCCACCAATGATGGAAAACATGTTTGATGGCATAAATTATTGAAAATAATTCCTCCTAATATGAAATTCCAATTCTAGTTTATTGATAATAGAATACTTCTATGAATCCATGGTGGGTATTGAAGATACCTACACATTAAGAGGGACTTGGAATTATTGATGCTGCACCATCCACATTATCCTTGATTCATTAATGGATAGGGAGAATCTATTGAATATATTTTATCACTAGGGTCCTTTTAGGACTTCCATTCACACGCAATATCCCTAATATATTCAGATCATAAAGGGTGTATTTCATCGCACTTATTTTTATTTTAGTGGTAGTGACAACATCGTTTTTCATGGAAATAATTATAGCATGAGTTAATGGGTTATAGTATTCGAATAGATGTGTGTTATGGGCCTTCTAGATTTAGGACATGAGGGAGGATCCATAAATAAGTATTATATTTTAAATATCTTCACTCTGTTTAGCAATATAAATGAAGAGAATTTGACCTTCCACTTGAGTATCATTGCATATGGTAATTCCAAAGGCTTCCTGTAGTTGTTTCAAAAGTATGGCTAAAAATTGATAGATGATAAAGACATTATGTCATTTTCAACATTTCTCAGATAAAAATGATATCTTGAGGCTAGTTTTATGGAAATTATATGCATCTTTTCATGTATGGGAAGAAAATATATCCATATATTCTAGATAATTATCCACCTTTAGGGTTTAATGAAAAAATTCATAAATTTCAATATCCCTGAAGGAGTGTTTTTAATGCCTTCACACTTTAGCTTGTAGTGTTGTTTGGTGGTAAAGAGTCCATTTCCTTTCATCTTGAGGGGGCAGATAAAAATTGGCATCATTAATTTCATGGAAGAAACTACGCTCAATGGAATATTCAGATATATATAGAGAGAATGGGATTTGATATTTGGACTATAATAGAGGACAAACACGAAAAAACCTAAATCTACTAGATCATATTAGAAAAATTCCACTACGTTTTCTTGTGACTATAATTATATAGCTATGAATTCATATATTTATCATTATTATTAGATGGGTTTAATATAATTTCTTCTTGTTATACTGCTTATGAAATCTCGGATATACTTACTGTTTCACAAATAAGAACATGAAATTTTAATGAAATGTTCTTGAATACCTATACTATTAAATACGATACATTTAAGATGAATCATAATGAATCGATTTCATATATTTATTTCATTTTCAATGAAATTTTCAATATAATTTATTCACTTGGTAAGAAAATTAAAGACAAAGATCTAGTGATGAGACTCCTATGATGCTTTCCTAATTGATAGAGAGGAACCTCTATTTTCATTTGAGAATCTTGTAATATAAGAAAACTTCTAGTGAAGGAACTAATTTGAAAAGTCATGATCTATGAGGAAGAATCTAAAGTGGACAAGAAATATGATGAACCTAAATTTAAATAATTTTCTTTCAAAACTTTTGAGTCAAAGTTAAATAAAAAAACCAAATAAGATAATTCAAGTGTGGATGATTCACCTTTTGATAGTGATGAGGAGATGGCTCATCTAGTTAAAAGATTTAAGAATTTCTATAAAAAGAAGAAATTATTCTATAAGTCAAAATATGGATGAAATTATGACAAAAGAGGAAATAAGAAAAATTAATATCATCTAGGTTAAGTGACATATTATGAATGCAAGAGAAAAGGGAATATCAAAGTAGAATATCCAAAATTAAAGTATAAGAAAAGGTATGAGGAATAAGTATAAAGGATACATAAAACAATGAAATATACATGGGGAAGATATAAGGATAGTTACAATGAGTTTTACTTGAGAAAATATATTAAGTATAATAGAGAAAACATGGGGTTTATGACAAACATATTTGAGGTAATAAATAATGTCTCTACATCTCTGGTTTTTATTTCTAATATTTTTGAAAATGAAAAGAATAAAGAAAATATAACAAGTGAATATTTATTTTAATATTACAATATATTGGAGGAATATTTTAATGATCTTATAGATAAGTATAAAAATTCTAAGAAATGGAATGCTTTATCTATTGATATTAAATCTGATCTTTCTATAGAAACAAATAATTCTAATTTATTAAAATAAAACAATTACTTTAAAATGTAGAATAATAAATTTAAAAGGGATATTGAAAGGTATAAAAATGGAATAAAAAATTTTACTAGGATTATTTGATATTATACCACACCCAATTACTCAAATAGGATTTTATAATATCCCATTCGAAGGAAAAATTATAATAATAAATGTATTCTTAGCTTAAGATCATCCAATTCTATAAAAGGTTCATATTCTAGTGGACCTAATAAATATTTTCACTTCTCAAAGTCTTAAATATTATAATGGTAAACCAGTTAAATATATTTCAATCCCAAAATATCTTATTAATAACTTTTCGAGATAGTAGATATTCTATAAACACTAATAGAGATTATTCAAGATTTTAAATCCTGATTAAGTTGGATGGTGGACATGTCACTTTTAGTGATAATGATAAAGGAAAAAATATTTGGAATTGGTCAAATTGGTAACTCTAATTCTATTATAATATCTAAATTAATATTTTTTATGGTTTAAAGTATGATATACTTCTCATCTAGAAATTGTGTGATGATGGTTACCATGTCATGTTTGAAAACAATGTTTTCAGAATTTATGATCATAAAAATGCTTTAGTATTTACCAATTTACTTAATGATAATGTTTATGAATATGGTTAAGATTATTTATTTTCAAAAAATAATTCTTCTGTAAGTTTATTGCACAAGTAATCTTGGTTATATAATAGGAAACTAGGACACTTCAAACTTCACTCTCTTAGAACGCTCACTATAAAAGGTTTAATAAATCATTTACCTAAACTAGAATTCACAAAAGAAAATGTTTAAAGCCTATGTTAAAAAATGAAATATAATAATACCTCTTTCAAGCCAAAAAAATCATTTTCAACTTTTTAACCCCTAGAATTGTTTCACATGCACTTATTTGGACATTCTATAGTTTAAAGATTAAATGGGAAGAACTATACTTACATTTTGGTAGATGGATATTCTAGATATTCTTGGCTATTATTTTTATCTAAAAATGTAAATCTTGTTCCTATTTTTTAAATATAAAATATCTATATAAAATATTATGGGACATACTATTAATACCTAAAGAAGTGATCATAGCCATGAGTTTGAGATTCAAGACATTGAAACATTATACTAAAAAAATATTTACAGTCATAAATTTCATGCTCCTACGAATCCCCAATTGAATAGTTCTTTAGAAAGAATAAATATAAATCTTCAAGAGATTTCTCAAACTATAGTAAATGTGTATGGCCTATTTATTTATTTTTTGGAAGAGTATTTTAATGTATCTTGTTATATTATCCTTAGGGTTCTTATTAGACCTCTTTTAAAGAATATTCCATATGAACTGTGGAATGTAAAAACACAAAGTTTAATATCTTTAGTGTATTTAGATAGAATTTATTTATTCTCAACATAAAAAGAAGTTTAGAAAATTTTACATTTAAAAGTGACGAAATAATCTTCCTTGGTTTTTCAACGTTCAATAAACCATATAGGGAATTCAATAAAAGAAAAAAATTGGGGAAGAATTTGTAAATGTCATATTTTATGAAACAGATCCAGATGAGCATAATACTTCATTAGAAAACCATGAGTATGATTTTTATAACTCGAACTTAAATACCTCAACCAAGCCTAGGGATTGTTCAAAATACACTATTATAGAAAATCACCCAATGCTGAAGAGTTATGTGAAATGGATCTTGAATAAAATGAAGTAAAAATTAAGTATATCCCAAATCCATTAGAACTCATGAGACCATCATTTAGATATAATTATAGGATATGTATATTGTGGTACTCAGACTAGAGCCTCTATTTGAAACCAAGTTGAACATGAAGACTTCTTATCATATCTCAAACCTAAAAGCATCACTGAATCTATAAATTATGAATTTTGGGTAATGTCTATACAAGACGTGTTGAGTTAGTTTGAAAAAAATATTGTTTGGGAATTGGTGGAAAGACCTAATGCATCATAGACATTTCAACTAAATGGGTGTTTTGGAATAAATTTGATGATTCTGAAACTATATTAATAATTGAATGAAGGTTGGATTCATATGGGTACAATAAAGAAGAAGTTATTTACTATAAAGAAACATTTTCACCAGTATGAATTCTTGATCCTATTAGAATGTTTCTTGCTAGTAGAGTACATTTGAATTTAAAACTATGTAAAATGGATGTAAAGAGTTATTTTTAAAGTTATTATATTATTGAGAATGTTTTTATAAACGAAAACCCTAGATTTCAAATACCTCACCTCCCAAATCATGGTTTCAAATTAACAAAATATTTTTATGGTTTAAAATAAGCTCTTAGAGCTAGGTGTGATAGGGTCAACTCATTTTTTATTGGTTTTTTAAAAGGTGTAGACAATCGTACCTTATTTATTAAAATGATTTCTAAAGAAGTTTTGGTATTTCAAATACATATTGATGATATTATTTTTGGATCATCTAAAAACTCCATGTGTACGGAATTTTCAAAATTAAATAAAAATGAATTTTAAATGATTTTAATGTGAAATTTAAAACTCTTCCTTGGTTTTTAGATTTTTGAAGAAAATGGAAGCAATCATTTTAAATCAAAGAAAATTAAAAAAATATATTTTAAAACATTTTGGTATGGATAACATTAGAGGTAGTAGAACTCCCATGAGTATATAATATAGGTTAGATCATAATAAAATTGGGAAATTAGTTGATTAAACCATCTATAGTGGTTTTATTGGAAGATTACAACACTTAACTACTAGGTGACTCAAGATTATGTTTAGTGTGTTCATGTGTACATGCATTCAAGAAAATATAAAGGAATAAAATTTGAATGCAGTCAATAGAATTTTAAAATTCCTCAAAAGTAAAACTAATTTAGGATTTTTCAATTATAGAGGACAAGAATTTGACTTATCTAGTTATCCAGATATAGATTTTTGTGGTTATAAGTTAGATAAAAAATGAACATTTGGAATATGTAACTTTTTGGGAAATCCTCTAGTTTCATTGTACAGTAAGAAATAGAACATTATTATATTATCTGATGTTGAAGATGAGTAAAAAGATATAGTAAGTTGTTATGAACATTTTTTATGGATGAAATAGACATTACAAATTTTTTGGATATTGATTCAGACATGTCCCTATAAAATATGATAATGCAAGTGTTATTAAAATTTCAATGAATTTGGTATCTCATTAAAGGATAAAAAATATTGATATATGACATCACATTTTTATTGGTTATTTTTAAAAGGGTGAAATAACTATAGAATTTATTGGTACTGAGCATCATCATGTTAATGTTTTTATAAATCTGATAAATATTGAGAGAAAAAACTATATCATAAATGAATTAGGAATGATATGTTATTCCTAAATCCTATTTTTATTTTTTAACTCTTATTCTTGTTTAAATTTTATACAAATTAAATTATAAATTCTTAATTTCTATGTATTAATATTTTTCTAAATTATCTATAAATTCTATCCCACATGGAAATTTAAGTGACTATGATTTGTTGCTCACATGGTTAGTAAAGTTAATGTGAGTTTTTTTATGTGTCCAGTAAAGTGACCATGAGTTTTTTCTCACATAGTATGTTATGTGACCATGAATCATTCATAATGTGGCCATTATACCTACCCCGAATTTATGGTATGTATACCAACATTGACTATTCTATTTTCATATCTTTATTGAGTTGTTTTTGTGTGATTGTCCTTAAGTATTTTTTTAATACCTAAATGATTGAATAAAGTTCAAAATATGAATATAAATTTTCATGTGTCCCATTCCTTAAATATCCCATTATTATTTTCGAATCTATACTTATATATATCTATCACTATCTCAAATCCCACTTTCTCAAACCTCTCTCATACTCAAACTCAAACCTCCATAAATTGAATATTTGTAAAAAGAATATGCAGATGTAATGATAACATTATATCACATCTTCTTCAAAGAGATTTAAAAAGGAAAAATATAGCTTGATTTCTACATTTATGTCATATAATACTCATTTAGTAGATTAGAGAGTCTGTAATGAGAAGGAAGTAGATGATGAGTATCTTTATTCTAGAAAATTATTTGTATGGAAATATATTCAAAGGAATGTTTGGAGTGAATGGTTCCAGGATAATGGAAATCCATTCTATCTGAGACTGGATAAAGATTTTTATTCCCATATGAGATTTATTTTGAGAGATAAAAGATATACCATTTGGAAAATGATAAATATAGAGAATTTTTTGTTTTCATAAAAACACTTGGCTAATAGATTATGTGTTCCTCATAAAGGTGAGAATAAATATTTTTAAATATCATATCCTATAAATCATGATCCTTTCAAGTTTCAAAGATCTCTTGATGAATTTATTGGGAATAAGAATCCCCAAATTCTGACTACAGTGAAGCTTAGTGGTGATTTAAAGTTTATCCAACATATCATTAGTCCCAAGAAATGGTACTTTATCACCTTGATGTGGCAATACTTGTTCTTTATATTATTGATTAATAAAAGAATTTAGATTGTTTTATCAATGCATGTGATGATTCATATGAATGAGTTGTGTAATCCCTCTTCTATGTTAAATTACATTCCTTATATAATGTTTATATCATACCTTTTATTTTTTAATGGATTGTTTACTAAGAGGGAGGAATATGTGATTTCGTATAATCATATGTGCCAAAACCAAATGGTTTTTAGGAACATGAAAGTAAATTAGAATCCCTATAGAAATTAAGGGGTTTTTGGTAGTGAAAAGTTGTGTGAAACGTTTGATCTTATCAGGCATCTAATTAGACTTATGGATAAAATGGATCTAGTTCTAGAGCATGATGAAGTTATTGAATATTATTCTAATGATGAATATTATGTTATTGTGGATGTTAAATAATAAAAACCAGAAGTGGCTAAACATAATGAGGAATTCAAGGCAGTTTACGAGGATTTTAGGGATCCCTCTCTTGTAGTGTCTTTTGGACCTCCTAAACCTCCTTTTCCTATAATATCCCATAGAGATAAACTTCAATATGGAGAACTTTTTGATACTAAAGTTTTAGTATGTGGAGTTTTTAAAGAACCATAATGTTATGACTCATGTGAGTCAGAAGAGAATATGTAATGTTCATAAAAGTATTCCACTCCAAGCCGTATAATTTGAAACACTCCCAGACCTAGTGTACATGATACACCAACTAAGGGTGAGAAGTCCCCAGGATAACCAGTACTAGGCTAGGATTATTCAGAGTCTAATGATTATGATTACGGAAGTAGTGCATCCTCAGAATGGTGGAACTTCTATTAATTCTTCTTAAGGAATGATTGAAGGATCTTTGATAACTGAGACTGGTTCTCAAAAGGAGCTTGAAGTAACTCCTCCAAAACCATTCATTGAATAAGTTCTATAAGATATGTTTGAAACTACTAATACTAATGATAGGGAGTATAACACCCTAAGCTTCCATTGTACGCTTTTCTTTGAATAATACAATAGCGTGTGTTGTATGCAAATTTGAGTTCTAACACACCACAAACAATCAAACTTGTTGTTATGAATAGTAATACCCACTTTTTGAAATTTTATAAATTTTATCTTTAAAAATGGACTTCATTTTTGGATTTGGAATATCAGAATTAGCTTTGGGTGAATTTTTGGTATTTTTCTGAAAACTTTCAATTTTTGATGAATAGTGAAAACACTGAGTTATAGTATAAAACCGAATTTTTATTTAAATTTATTTTCGATAAAAATATATACATAATACCTATATAAGTTAAATGAAATTAATTGGAGTGAGTTTATAATAATTTTAGATATATAAAAAATTTTATTGAACTTTTCACCGTCTTTTACCCACCTCCTAGGAGAATTTGAAAATTCACATAAAAAATAATTTTACCACTTCTGTGAGTGGAATTTCAAAAATCCAAGAGAAATGGTTGATATCAGTAAGTAAAATGTCATTCAATAAGATGAAAATAATTTTTGGTGAATAGTAACTTTTTACTTTTATTTACCACGGTTAAAAGTAAATATAGTAATTAAGGGTAAAAATGATATTATTATTACCCTAACACATGTCATAATTCTATTGGATAAGTATAGTTAGACCAAAAACAACCTTAGGAATAAAATATGAATTTCTTTAGTCCACTTGGATTAGATTAGGAAATTTATTATTATTTAATTCAAAGAAGAGTTAAAAGAGTTAAAATCAATGTTTAATAACTAAAACATTTTTAATTTAGGGTTATACATAAGATAAATTCGACTATAAATATTCATTAGAAAGATAAAAATATTTACTACATAATGATATTTTATTTATATTTTTTAGATATTAAAAAATTTAATTTATTTTTGACACAATGATGATGCAATAATTACTTAATTAATGAAATATTAAAATAATTCATATTATAAATATCCAAATAAATGTAATTTGAGAATTTTTATAAATTATAATAATTTCCTAGGTTAATATGACATATTAGGTTTTTTTAGATGATTTTTTTGAAGTAATAATGCTGTTATGAATTTAGAAAAAAACAAAATACCCAATAGTGTCAAAATTGACATAAAAGGGTTTTTAAAACAAATATTATATTATTAATTGATATTATATTCCAAAAAATCTAAGGTTTGGAAAAAGGACTTATATAATGATAGGTGAATCATTAATGAACCACTTGGGGTTTTCTTGGAAGTATATAGTAAGATTATTAACTATATAATATAAAAATACAAAGAGACATGGTAAATGTAAAACCATTTAACAAAGAGTTAAATCTAAAAGATAAAGTTAATATAGTGACCCAAAACTCTATAAAACCTTTTGGTTGAGTGTTTTTAGACCCATGTATTCCTTATCATTTAAATACATAATTTTTGAGCCATTATAAACCGAAAATGATTTTATTATAAAATAATATTTCTAGCTTTTCCTAAGGTGTCCCTCACCCCTTTTATAAAAGGGAACTCCCCCTTCTCTCTAAATAACACATTAAAATCCATTTGGATTGTCCAAAATCTACCCAAATACCTTCTAAACTATCCTACCTTAATCCTAGAGGCCTTCCTTTAGTAATAAATCCAACCTAATAATCCCTTTTGATCAAATCAAAAGGAAGAACCCCCAGAAGAGGTAAATATTTCATCACCGCTATCAAGTTCCTTTCTTCTTCCACTTCCCCTTTCTTTTTTGTTTCCATTATAAAATAATAACTCCAGTATCTTATATATACTGTGATGTTATTATAAATATGGTGCAACCGAATTCATTATTCTATCCATCCTTTGAATAACATGTCACCATACGTGCGTACGTACGTCTTACCATCTCCACGTCGTGGTGTAATTGTTATTCAATACATTATTATTCAGATGGGTATAATAATGATGTGTAATTTATGTAAGTAATAAATATAACATGATAATGATTCTATATATATGATATACCATCAAATTATATATTATTTTAATATCAAAAGAATGATATTGCCACTCGTGCGTACGTACGGATTACCGTCTCCACATAGCGATGAGATTCATTCCCCATCGTATCTGTTCAAGATTAATTTTCATTTGATGACTAAAAATAATGTTTAAAGACTTGATATCATTATGGATATGAATAATATACATCCCATCCATAACAAATATGACTCACATAACAAAGAATATAAAGGAAAACAAATTTTTTAACACCTGAAACAATGATAATACTATGATATTATTAACAAATCAATGTTAAAAGATCATATATGATAGCACATTAATGTATATGATTCTTGTATAATTTAATAACAAATATTTCACTATTATACAGGAGTTTAACCTACCCTCGACCAAGTAAAAGTATAATTTAAGGGTTAATTCTATAATCTCTTCATTATCTGAGGTTGTTTATACATAATTATCTACTGGGACCTCTTTATCATCCACATCCATGTTTCTTAAAAATGTATTTCAAAACATTCTTAATATTTTATATACTATGGGTTAAAGTCAATAATAACCTTTTTTGACATTTCTTAAGATGTTTATAAAGTAATCATTCCGTCGTTTTCCAAACAAGGTTCTTTTTAACCTTTTCGGCAGAATTAAGGTAATAATGTCTTTTTTTAACTTATACGGTGGGTGCGGCTATTTTCCACCATTATAAAATCATCAAAGCTTCCCTTAAAATATTCTAAGAATATTTTAAAATTAAATGTTTTATTTTATAATTATGTGACTTTTAAATGATTTAAAAAATATACATTTCTCTCAAATAGTTTTTGATTTCATCTATGTCAACGTCCTTTGATGGATTTTAAGCTTATTTGGAGTTGATTTATTATTATACAAAACTTCCATATATTATGGAAGGTTTTGTGATATTTTTGACTATAGATGTGTTATTTATATACCATTCATGGTTTATGGATAAAGTATTGACATTTCGTATGCTAGTTTTACGAATGTTTATGTTATAATTACACCTGTTCATATGAGGAATGCATTGGACTTAGTAAGTGACGGTTGGAGCCTGCTATAGCTCCTTGATGCATCGGTAGGTCTCATTAGACAAACTAGTGTCTTGGAACAAGGCCTTGGAAAAATATTATTTTTAGTCTTGGCAAAAGGCCTTGACTATGTGGTTATGATAGTCTGGCATTATGCATTCCATCATTATGAAAGTGGTTATTGATATTGCATGTGATTATTAGACTAGTAGAATATCCATGTGAATAAGTAAATGGAATTATTTCATTTTATTTTTGAAATATTATGCTTAATTTCAAGTTTAAAAGGCTTTTGTTTTAGTTATACACTGCCTTAAATATTTATGCTTATTTATGAAAGTTTCTGCTATATTCCTATCCTTACTAAGCATCTGAGCTCACCCCTTTCTATGTTTTATTTTTCCCAGGATGCGAAGAAGTATTTTATGACTGACCTATAAGGATAGTCTATGGGATCTCAGTGTTGTCTATGGAAACAATGTTGTTTTTGTTTTCCATTTTATGATGTAATGTAAACCTTATGAATGTATCTAGTACTTCCAAGGATACTAAACTAATCGGTCTTTCGAGACTTGATATTTTGTGATCATTTCGATGTTATGTAATAATGAACTGACTCTGGGTAACTGGGGTTGGGTTGTTATAGTTAGTATCAGAATAAGTTTTGTACAAACCTTGGAAGATAGATTTAGATAAACTCTGATTAGATCACATAGCCCTAAGATAGAATTTGAGGATTAGTATAGAAGAACTTCCTAGAATTTTGGTATTGTAGAGATTTTTTGAGTTTTCCAAGAAATAAATCCCTGTTTGGATATGAGCAGGTAGAGGCAGCTCTGGCACAGATGTACCTAGGGGTAATACCCAAAAACACCACTTTGAGCTAGACTCGAATGGGTACTAGTGCACGACAACGGGCCTTGCTGTACTCTTGGGTATGATACTCCTGGGGGATATGCTTAGGATAATTCTCATTTTCTTTAAAAACCATTATGAAGGGTTTATTAGTATATACTTCCTCGAAGAAAACATTTTTTTATAATTATGGATTATATCCATAAACTGTTCAATTTATGTTAAGTGTTTTAGAAGTTTGGAATTACGTATTTTGATTCATAAACTAATCTAGTTTATGACATGGTTTATAAATGGAACCTTGTGGAAGGAATGAAAACTATATCAATGCACACAATCCATGTAGGGATTTTCCTCCTGCTCAAGATAATTATAGCGGAGCTGGTGATACAACTAGTGCTGATCATCTAATCACTATACTGGGACAACTCACTCAGGTTATGAATAATAACCTTACCCATATAGAGAACCCTGATCCACAACATGGAGTATCAATATTAGATTTCTTCATGAAGAAAAAAATACCAACATTCAATGGTAGCAAAAATCCATTAGTAGTTGGGAAATAGATAAATTCCTTAGAGAAAATATTCCATGCCTTGAGGAGTAATGAAAGGAAAAAAGTTATCATGGCAGTTTACTGCCTCACTGGAGATGCTGATCAATAGTGGTCATTTATTAAAAACACAAAGGAATATGATGAAGTATCAAATATAGAATAGAGGGATTTTAAAGAGCTTTTCATAGAAAAATATTTTCCTCGTGACCATCAAGCACATATAGAAAGGCAATTTCAGAGTCTAAGGCAAAATGAGGATGACAATATCATAAAGTATGAGGCTAACTTTACAATGTTAGAAAGGCATGCTGCAGATTATATACGTAACCCAAGAAGTAATATTTATCGTTTTGTTGATGGGTTAAAACAGTTTCTCCATTGATCATTAGTCTCACAATCCTTCTCATCATATGAAGATATTGTCTCATGCGCTATCAAGACAGAAAAATAATTCTCTAAGTCTTACGACTTTAATGAAAAGAAAGAGAAAAAGAGATCTGTTGATCACTTTAGAAATGGAAATAATGGGAAGAAGGAAAAATTTGAATATCCATCCTACAGTAAATGTGGGAATAAAGACCCTAGTACTTACTTGAAGGGAATGGGAGTCTGTTACAAGCGTGGTGAAAAAGGCCACAAAGCTCATGATTGCAAGAGGAATAAAGAAGCTACCAATGTTCAATGCTACAATTTCAGGGAGATGGGATATTATGAAAATGAATGGCCTAAGCATTAGGGGAACTTAACTCAGAAAAGGCCAAGGGATCAAGTCCAAGCATATGCTATCATTATTTCTGAGGGAGAAGCTTCGAAAGACGTGGTGGCAGATAATTTAATGGTTTCATCAAGTTTAGAAAATTATTTATTTGATTCTGGATCATTGAATTGTTTCATATCTTCCCAGTTTACTAAGAAAATTAGATGTTTCGAATTTTATTTAACAAGGGAGTTGTCAGTTAAAACTCATAAGGGAAGTATATTCACAATAAAGTTTTGTGAATCCGTTCCCATTATATCATATAAATGTTATTTATCTGCTAATCTCATCGTCATACCTATGATTGAATTTGATATAATACTCAGTATGGATTGAAATTTGGACCATGTTTTGAAGATTTATTGTAAGAAGAAGGATGTTACGATTTTTTATGATGATGATAAAGAACACCTTATCTTTAGAGCAGAATCATCACCACCTGATTCTTATCTAGATCCACCCCCAGTAGCTCAACTAAATTCAATTATCAGGGAGGAAGAGAGTTAAATAACTATGGATGAGGAAAGGAATGTTCAAATAAAGGATGTACCTATTGTTAAATAATATGTTGATGTGTTTCCATAAGATTTACCTGGACATCCTCCAGAACAAGAAATTAAGTTTTCTGTTGATTTAATTCCTTGTTCAAGGCCCATATCGAAGACCCCTTATATAATGACCACTGTGGAATTAGTGGAACTAAAGAAACAACTAGAAGAATTGAGTAATAAGGGTTTTATTCTCCCTAGTTTTTTGCCATGGGGAGCCCCTCTCCTTTATGTTAAGAAGAAAGATGGATCTATGAGTTTGTGCATTGACTGAAGGGAGATCAATGATATAACAATAAAGAACAAGTATCCCCTGCCTCACATTGATGATTTATTTGATCAACTTCATGGAGCTCAATACTTTTCAAAGATTAACCTTCGATCTGGATATCATCAGTTTTGTGTGAAGAAGGAAGACATTCCGAAGACAGCATTTTGAACCAGGTATGGGCATTATGAGTTTACAGTAATGCCTTTTGGATTGACAAATGCACCCTATGCTTTCATGGATCTAGTAAAGATAGATATGGGAATCACCATGGAAGGAGAAAAATCAATACTTTTTTAAATGGTTTCCAAAACATCTTTACTAGAAAGGATAAAGAGTTCTCGGACCAATGATGAAGAGTTTAAAAAGAAGATTAAAGCTGTGAATGATGGAAGATTGAGTGACTTTGTGTATGAAGATGGAATTTTGAAATTTGGGAAGAGACTTTGTGTTCCTGATATACCTGATCTAAAAAGGGAATTTTTGGAAGATTCTCATAGTTCCAATTTCTCTATACACCCTAGGAGAACAAAAATGTATAGAGATATGAAGTATCATTTTTGGTGAGACAACATGAAGAGGGAGATTGATAATTTGGTGTTAGGATGTATGGTTTGTCCACAAGTGAATGCTCGAAGGCAATATCCTGGAGGAGTCATGCAACCACTTCCCATACCGGAGTGGAAATGAGATAATATTACGATTCACTTTGTCATGGGACTACCAAATACTCCTAGAAGGAATGATGCAATATGGGTCATTGTTGATAATCTTACAAAGTCAGCACATTTTCTTGCTATAAGAGAAGATCTACCACTTGAACGTCTATCAAGACTATATATTATTGATCTTGTGCGACTTCATGGAATACCCCTATCAATTGCTTCTGATTGTGATCCTCGTTTTACATCAAGATTCTGAAAAATTCTTCAGAAAGCCCTGAATACTGAGCTTTGTTTGAGTAGTGCCTACCACCCCCAAACTGATGGAAAATCAGAACGGACTATTCAAACCTTAGAATACATGTTGAGATCATGCTCACTTTACTTTCAAGATATTTGGGATCAATATTTACCTTTGGTAGAATTTTCCTATAACAATAGATTCCATTCATGTATTCAGATGGCACCAAATGAAGCATTATATGGAAAGATATGTCGCACACCAACTTGTTGGGATGATATTGGTGAAAGAAAACTTGTAGGCCAGAACTTGTTGAGGAAATTATGGAAAAGGTAAAGGTAATCCAAACCCACATCAAAGCAGCTCAAAGTAGGCACAAGAGCTATACCGATAACTGAAGGAAGGATTTGGAATTTTAGGTAAGAGATCATGTTTTCTTGAAGGTATCTCTATGGAAGGGTGTTATATGTTTTGGTAAGAAAGGTAAATTGAGTCCTAGGTAAATCAAACCTTTTGAAATTATAGAACGAATTGGGGTAGTAGCTTACTGTTTGGCAGTGCCGCCAAGTCTCTCCAAAGTTCACGATGTGTTCCACGTATCACTGTTGAGAAAATACATGCCTGAAACAACACATGTAATCACCTATGAGGAATTAGAACTGGAACCCGATCTGTCTTATTGCGAAGAGCCTGTCAGGATTCTTGATACAAGAGAACAAGTGCTGAGAAACTGGATGACTTGTCTGGTAAAAGTTCTATAGATAATCCATATGATGGAAGAAGCAACGTGGGAACCCGAGGAACTTATGATGAAGAACCACCCGCGTCTTTTTATGCAATAATATTCTAGAAATTTTGAGGACGAAATTTTTTGAAGGAGGGGAGAATGTAACACCCCAAGCTTCCATGGTATGCTTCTCTTTGAATAATACAGTAGCATGTGTTGTACGCAACTTCGAGTTCTAACAGACCACAACCAATAAAACTAGCCATTATGAATAGTAATACCCACCTTTTGAAATTTTATAAATTCTATCTTTAAAAATGGACTACATTTTTGGATTCGGAATATCGAAATTAGCTTAGGGTGAATTTTTGGTATTTTTCTGAAAACTTCCAATTTCTGATGAATAGTGAAAAACCCTGAGTTATAGTTTAAAACCGAATTTTGATTTAAAAAAACTATTTATTTTATTTAAATTTATTTTAGGTCAAAATAGATACATAATACCTATATAAGTTCAATGTAATTCATTGGATTCAGTTTATAATAATTTTAGATATATAAAAATTTTATTGAACTTTTCACCGTCTTTTACCCACCTTCTAGGAGAATTTGAAAATTCACATAAAACATAATTTTACCACTTCTGTGACTGGAATCTCAAATATCCGAGAGACATGGTTGATATCAGTAAGTAAAATGTGGTTTAATAAGATGAAAATAATTTTTGGTGAATAGTAACTTTTTTACTTTTATTTACCACGATTAAAAGTAAATAGGGTAATTAAGGGTAAAAATGATATTATTATTACCTTAACACATGTACTAATTCTATTGGATAAGTATAGTTCGACCAAAAACATCCTTAGGAATAAAATATGAATATCTTTGGTCCACTAGGATTATATTAGGACATTTATTATTATTTAGTTCAAAGAAGAGTTAAAAGAGTTAAAATCAATGTTTAATAACAAAAACATTTTTAATATAGGTTTATACATAAGATAAATTCGACTATAAATATTCATTAGAAATATAAAAATATTTCATACATAATGATATTTTATTTATATTTTTTAGACATTAAATAATTTAATTTATTTTTGACACAATGATGATACATTAATTTCTTAATTAATGAAATATTAAAATAATTGATATTATAAATATCCAAATAAATGTAATTTGGGACGTTTTATAAATTTCACAATTTTCATAGGTTAATATGACATATTATTATTTGTTAGATGAATTTTGTTCGAAGTAATAATGCTGCTATGAATTTATCAAAAACAAAATACCCAATAGTGTCAAAATTGACATAAAAGAGTTTTTAAAAAAAATATTATATTACTAATTTATATTATATTAAAAAAATCTAAAGTTCGGCCAAAGGACTTATATAATTATAGGTTTATCATTAATGAACCACTTTGGGTTCTCTTGGAAGTATATAGTATGTTTATTAACTATATAATATAAAAATACAAAGAGACATCGTAAATGTCAAACTATTTAACTAAGAGTTAAATCTAAAATATAAAGTTAATATAGTGACCCAAATATTTCTAAAACCTATTGTTTGAGTGGTTTTAGAACCATAACTACCTTAGAATTTACATATTCTATTTTATAGCCATTAGAAACCGAAAATGAGTTTATTATAAAATAATATTTCTAGCTTTTCCTAAGGTTCCCCTCACCCCTCTTATAAAAGGGCAGTCCCCCTTCTCTCTAAATCACACCTTAAAATCCATTTGGCTCAACCAAACTATTCCCAAATACCCTATAAAATATCCTATCTTAATCCTAGAGGCCTTAATTTAGTCATAAAGCCATCCTAAGGAGCACTTTTTATCAAATCAAAAGGAAGACCCCGAAGAAGAGGTAAATATTTCATCACCTCTTTCAAGTTCCTTTCTTCTTCCACTTCAAATTTATTTGTTGTTTCAATTATAAAATAATAACTCCAGTATATTCTATATACAGTGATGTTATTATGAATATGGTACAACCAAATTCATTATTCTATCCCTCCTTCTAATAACATGTCACCATACGTGCGTACGTACGGCTTACCCTCTCCACATCGTGGTGTAATTGTTATTCAATACATTATTATTTGGTTGATTATAATAATGATGTTGAATTGATGTAAGAAATAAATATAACATGATAATGATTATTTATATATGATATACCATCCAATTATATATTACTTTAATATCAAAATAATGATATTGTCACTCGTGCGTACGTACGGATTACTGTCTCCATAGAGCGATGAGATTCATTCCCCGTTGTATCCATTCAAGACTAATTTTCATTTAATGGTTGAAAATAATGTTTAAATACTTGATATCATTATATATATTAATAATATACATCCCATACATAACAAATATGACTCACATAATAGATAATATAAAAGAAAACAAATCTGTTAACACCAAAAACAACAATAATACAATGATATTATTAAAAAAAGAAATGTTAAAATATCATATATGACATCATATTAATGGATATGATTCTTGTATAATTTAATAACAATTATTTCACTATTATACTGGAGGTTAACCTACCCTTTACCAAGGAAAAGTACAAGGTAAGGGTTAATTCTACAATCACTTCATTATCTGAGGTTGCTTATACGTAATTATCTATTGGGACCTCTTTATCATTCACATCCATGTTTCTTAAAAATGTATTTCAAAACATTCTTAATATTTTATAGAATATGGGTTAAATTCATTTATACCATTTTTTTACTTTTTATAAGATGTTTATAAAGTAATATTTCCATCATTTTCCAAAAAAGTTTCTTTTTAACCTTGTCGACAAAATTAAGGTAAGAATGTCTTTTTTTAACTTATAGGGAAGGTGCGGCTATTTTCCACCATTATAAAATCTTTGAAGATTCTCTTAAAAGATTATAAGAATATTTTCAAAGTAAATGTTTTATTTTATAATTATGTGACTTTTAAATGATTTAAAAAAGTGATTTGTCTCTCAAATAGTTTTGATTTCATCTATGTCAACATCCTTTGATGGATTTTAAGTTTATTTGAAATTGATTTATTATGATACAAAACTTCTATATAGTATTGAAGGCTTTGTGGTATGTTTTACTATAGATGTGTTATTTTTATTACATTCATGGTTTATGGATAAAGTATTGACATTTAATATGATAGTTTTAATACTAATGTTTATGTTATGTTTAAACCTATTCATATGAGTAATGCATTGAACTTAGTAAGTGATGGGGGGATCCCACTATAGATCCTCGATGAATTGGTAGGTATCATGAGACAAACTAGTGTCTTGGAACAAGTCCTTGAAAAAATATTATTTGTAGTCTTGGCACAAGGCCATGACTATGTGGTTATGATAGTCTGGCATTATGCATTCCATAATTATGAAAGTGGTTATTGATATTTCATGTGATTATTCAACTAGTATAATATCCATGTGAATAAGTGAATGTAATTATTTCATTTTAATTTTTCCATATTATTCTGAAGTTCATGTTTAAAAGGATTTTGTTTTAGTTATACATTGCGTTAACTATTTATGATTATTTATGAAAGTTTCCGCTATATTGTTATCCTTACTGAGAAACTGATCTCACCCCTTTCTATGTTTTATTTTTCCCAGGATGCGAAGAATTATTTTATGACTGAATTGCAGGGATAGTCTTTGGGATCTCAGTGTTGTCTATGGAAAAAATTTTGTTGTAGTTTTCCATTTTATGATGTAATGTAAACCTTATGAATGTATCTAGTACATACAAGGGTACTAAACTAATCAGTATTTCGAGACTTAATCTTTTTTTTATCATGAGAATGTTATCTAATAATGCACCGACTCTAGGTAACTTTGGTCGGGTTGTTACAGGGAGGAACCTGAGGATATAAATGTAACAAAACCTAATGGATATCTCCATACAGATGTTCTTGAAGTTAAAGAAGACGTTTATGTTAATGATAAGTGATAAATTCAGTTAGTTCATGTGGATTATGATGGTGAGTTGGATGGTAGGAAGCTGGCCTATGACCCATATACTACTATACATACTTTTGTTCATTCAGTATAATATATGAAAAAAATATTTGAATGAGTCCAAATCAGACTTGATGGGTGTGCTGAAATAACTCTTCATTGGTTTTGGGAACTCAGTGAAACTAGTTATAGAGAAATATATAGTTAGTATAATTAATTTATTCAATTCTCATCTTCAACCAAGATTCCATCTCAAAATAGAACTTATAAAAATGAGATTGATGAATTGAAGGATTATGTGTTTTATTTTCAAGATGATATTAATGATATGACGATGAAGCTAGATCAATGATTTTTTTGAATGCAGTGCTTCAGTCATATACTTTAGTTTATATCTCTCTATCTTCCTTAGTACCTCATCATGCTCATATTACATCTATTGTTAATTAAGACTCAATCAAATACCTCGTCATAAAAAAGTTTATTTTTTTATTTGTCTTAGAAATAAAGGGAAGTGGTGTTTAAAGGCTTTAAAATCCATACTATAAAGACCATGGAATTGGTCATAAAATATATTTCAAGGATGTTGGTAGAGATAAATATACTATCAGAAAAGCTATTTACTTCCATATCAGTAGAATTTTAACCAAGTCTGGCCTGAAGACCTTGATTATATCATTGACTAGTGATCACTGGATGACTCTATTGACCCAATCCTTTAATTATTTGGTATAAAATCTATAATTTCTATTTTTTATTTTGGAATAATTTATGGAAAAAAAAGTGTATTATTTTATGGAGAAGGAACATGGATCAAGAGAAGTGAAGGATTTCAGTAGATTGTTATAGATTAACTTATACACTACTAGCATGTCCGTTTTGGCCTCTCATACCTTACCCATTAATTTAATTCATACTTCAACTATAATGTCCTTTGTTAACCATTTTGTATTGTCTCCTAGAAAATAAATTAATCACTTTCACCCTATCTCAAGGATTTTGGTTATCCAAGAATCAGATGCCATATTTGTACCACAACCAACCCAACCTACCTCAACCAATATATAAAAAGGAGAGGATATAATCCTCCTTACTGACATTAGGTATGTTGTTGACTCTGATTTTTATTTGAATTACAAAGAGGTACTTTTTGTAATCTATTTTTGTAATCATTTCTTATATCATTGAAGAACTTTGTTCATGTTTATATTTCTTCCTATTCTCTTGTTATTTTTAGTATTTTTTTATTCCTTGTAATATTTAAACCTAACTTAACTATTTTCTAATCCCAAAAGTGGGGATATTTAGAAATATATAATATTTTAATTTATTAAAAGTTTTTGATATATTGAGTCATCGAGGAATGAAAAAAATATAATCAATTCATTATATAAATATACATCATGATTTTTTATCCTAAACAATGGGGAGATTGTTGAATTAGTCCAACACCACTTTATTTTAATGATCATGTATAATGTTTCTAATGTTACTAGTAATTTTTTTGTTTTACGATAGCCAACTATTTTTCTATCCAAAATGATATTATTGCAAAAGTCTTGAAGATACCGTGACAGCCTACCATGTTGAAGTAACCACTTGTTTAACTCCAAGTAAACACACATTAAAATATAAGTGACCACATTAAAAATAATGTAATTGTTCATTATATGATCTAATTTTCCTTGTGTCCTGAAGTGACCACATGTGTACTAAACCTATCACATGTCAAATTTCAAGTGACCACATGAAGGATTCAACCCATCATGAGAAATAATGAATAAATCACATTAAAAGATAAAGATACAACATGAAGAGAAGAACCTACCACAAAAATAAATTAATTTTTTATGGCAAGTGACCATTCCAATTCACCATTCCAAGTGACCATGCCTAGTAACTGTAATCCAAATTAATTGTGCCTTAGTGAGGACCAAGTGAACATGTCTAACTTAAGATGTGAGGTATTTTAAAATCTACAATTGTTATATTTTAAATAATTAATTGAAAAGTTAGTGAATTTAAGGGTATAATGATTATAAGGATTAAATTATGAATATACCCTAATGAATAATGAGATAATTTGGTCTCTTCAATAAGTAGTTCCACTCATAGAAAAAAGAGAGTGTTTCAACAGAGGTGTTTTCATATGTTCATGAGAGATATTGTAAAAACCATGCTCTTTATTTCACATTGATACATGTTTTTTACATAATATTTTACTTAATTCAAACTGAAATATCAAGAATTATAATTTCTTTAGGAATTAGGTATATATCATAAAATCTTGAATATTTAATACAACAAAATTATTGAAAACGTCATTAATATGCTCATTCATAAAACTGCACGGGATAACCTAGAGACTTACATAATAAAGTGGTGATCTATAAATACTGGTAAGGGAATGAACAAGTCATTACATGAAGAAGATTATACATGTTACACATTGGTTATATCAATGGGTAATAAAGGTAACATGAATAATATGGTATGACATAACATGATAATCATAACATAGGAAATGTGGAAACAACTTAAAACATAACATCATAAACATAGGTCAAGGCTAACTACCAAGACATAATGATATAAAAAGTCCCATAAAGGAATAATTTTCACACCCTATCTCGATTTAACGTATCTTGAGACTAAAAATTACCCAATGAAATGGAGTGCTATATAATTATGGGCACACCCATCACATTCATTTCATTCTCATTCTTAGGTGTTCCACATAGACCATACAACATGGATTCATTCATCATTATAATTTATTCCATGAATAAGGAGGGTGGAATAAAAACATCTAAGTCACAATTAAAAGTGGTATAAGTGGTTAAATTTCAACACCATTCATAAATAATTTGTATGTTATTCACTACACAATTTTTTTGGCATGGAAAATCACCATGAAATTTCGGTAGTATAACAACATCAATTAAAAATTAATAAAATAGTTCGATGGGAGGTAAAGGGGTTTCCCAAAATTTGAAAACATGGGATGTAATATGGACATGTAAAGAGATATCCAAACATTAGGAATTGGAAATTGAAGGCATAATATAATAAGGAAACTTAAAAAAATAAGAGAATGTGAGGATCCCTTACTAGAGTGCGTGACTCCAAATTCCTAGGAGGGGCTCCTTGAGAGATTGGAGGCCCCTTGGAAGGACTCTAAAGAGTGTAGGGAAGATTATGGATGTGATCTGAGGAGTTTTTGTGAATATAAATGGTATCTTGGGTGGGATTATATAGGAAATGAGGGCGATTTATTTATTATTTATGTTTTAGACTCTACAAAAACAAAATAACCAAAACCAAAAACCATGCCATGGTTTTTTCTAATGGTTTCTAAAAAATCAGACTGGTTTTCATTATATTATAATTACATGGTACTAACATAATAAAATAATTCCATTTATTATGTATAGGTGAGTCATACTCTTAAAGAAATGATTTTAATGCCTTAAAATATATTAATGGTTTTTTTTGATTCACAATGGCTTTATGAAATTAATAAAATAAATATAAAATATCATTATTTTAAATATAAAACATATATTTGATATTTTATAAATTTTATAATATTTATTTATTCACTTTTGGTTCATTATGATTTATTAATACACCATGTATATTTATACAGTATTTAAGTTCTACCAAAAAATTTAGTTATCCTAGAAAATTATGAAAAAATCACCATTGGATGATTTAAAAATTATCAATTCAAAAATAATATTCATTTTATCTAGATAATTTTTTAAATATTTGAATTTTTACTTTTAAAATTAAATTGACATTTGTTAAGAAATGCTAGTTTTTTTTGAAAATAATTGTTTTTAAACCCTTATAATAATTACATTTGACTTCACAAAAATTATATGGTCATTTATATTTCATAAAAATTATTTCTTAATAGTATTTTATTAAAATATTATTTATTTTAAAAATATATTAATTCACCAAAATAAATTCCTTTATAGAATATGAATATTACCGAAAAATATTATTTGTGTTTTATTGTATAAAAAATCATTTATAAAGTAACAATAATAGAATGAAAATATATTCATTATTATATAAAAAATATTTTACATAATAATATTTCTAGCATCTTGATACATAAACCTTTAATACACCCGAGAACACCATAAGGGTAATGTGCATGAATGTGAGGCTTTCATGGGATGGTTCGATGTACATGGTTTGGGTAATGAACTCGATGGGCTTGAAATTCTCCTGTAAACAGTTTTTCTCATGATTAAGTTATTGGATATCATCTTGGGATTGGTCCAGGGAGAAGCCTAGATATTCTATCACTCTTGAATGCTCTGATAAATGGGATTCATAGGGTATGATCATACTAGTTGAGGTCATAACTTCCTTTATCCATTTCAATTGTATTTATTATGATTCTATATATATACTAATCATTGTTATCACTGTTCAAAATATATATTATCAACTACAATTATAATTAATGGTATTTTAAATCTAATTGGATATAATAAAACAGAATAAGTGCATGTGCTTTCTAAAACCACATTACTTCATAAGTTGTTTAATTACATTGAAAGACGAATTTCATTTATAATTGTTCGGGTCATTACAATATCCCCCCCTAGAAAATTTTCCTTTTAAATTTTCATTTCCCACACTAAAATAGATGAGGGTAACATTTTTTTCATCACCTCTTCTAGTTCCCACATTGATTCTTCAAAACTGTGGTTTCTCCATAACACTTTGACAAGGTGCATTGTCTAATTTCATATAAATTAGGCGCTATGATCTATGATTTTTCCCGAATACCCCTCATAGAAAAGTCCATTAACCTATGGTACCACCTATAGATTGAGTACATGTGAGGATTGTAGTATATACTTTCTCAAGAGGGATATATAGAATACATCATTTACTTATGATAGTTTAGGTCAGAGTTCAATTCAGTAGGTTGTCGATCTGATGTGATCAAAGATCTCAAAGGGGTCAATCTAACTTGGAATAAGATTTCACTTCTTCCCAAATCTCTTCACTTTCTCCAATAGATATATACATAAGAGAACCATGTATCTAACATCAAATGCTCGGTATCATCAAGGATTGTTTTCATAACTCTTATGTCGACTATGATCAGCCTTAATGTGTTGTTGAATGGTCTTATCATTTTCCACCATTTCCATGACCATTTTCAGACCTAGAAGTTTGTGTTCCCCAACTTCAACCCAACATGGAGGTGTTCTTCACCTCTTCTAATAATGGGATTCTTAGGTATCCATTTAGATGATTTAGTATAAACTTTTGTTGTATGAGAAATTGAAAAGAGGTAGATGTTGGTCTCATACTCCTTTGAAGTCCATAGAACATGCTCAAAAAATGTATCCTAATGTCTTAATAGTCTACTCATATTATCAATTAGTTTAAGGATGATAGTTTGTACTAAAGTTCAGCTCAGTGTTTTAATAATTTTTGATATTTTTACATAACTTAGAGGTGAATATCCATAATCAATTGGATACAATTGATAGTGGTACTCCATGAAAACTTCCACTAATATGATGTATATCCATGATAGTTGATCTAGTGAGATTTCCTCTCAAATCAAAATTAAAGGCAAAATCTTTATAAGAAGATCCACCATAACCCATCTATAATTTTTTCCTCTATATGTCTTCAGAAGTCTTGTGATAAAGTCCAGGGTGATGTTTTCTCAATTCCATGTAGTTATCGGTAATGGTTTCATCATCCACTTAAATTTTTTCTTTTTTCCTTAACATTAATTCAAACAGGACATCTTGATGTATATTTTGTGATCTCTTTCTTCATAATGTCCCATCAATAGTTTTCTCTAAGATCTTGATACATCTTTGTGCTTCCAGGCTGGATAGAGAATGATAAGCTATGTGAATCATCCAACAACTCCTTCTTTATCTCAGGATTTGACGGTACACATAGTCTTGACCCAAATCTTAGAACACCTTCTTTATTAACAATGAAATTCATGTATTTCTATTTTCTTATGGTTTCCACTTTCTACTGAATTCCCAAATCATCTCTTTTTTATCATCCTTTAACCTCTCTAGAAGAGATGGTTGAGAAATCATTTGTGAAAGGATTTTTGATGTTCCTTAATTTATGATTCCCATATCCATCCATTCCAAATATAAGATGATCATATCCCTCTAAATTCTCATAATTAACAGAATTTATGGATCATTTTTCTTAGAGAATGTGATAATCTATTTTCTTTCTCATGATGGTAGTGAATTGAGAATTCATAGTACTTGATCATCTCTAACCATCTTTATTGGTGCATATTTATCTCTTTTGTGTGAATATATAATTGAGGCTTTTATGATACTATTTCGCACGGAATTCGGGGATGACCTCCTGGACGGGAAATTCAAACGTTCCGATCGGTTTCTAGCGGGTTTGTTCGTAGAACCGGAAACATCCAATGATTCCAAATCCGTTTGGACCTACTTTCCAAAGGTAGGCACTCATTATCTTGCTGACTGATGAGGCTTAGGAATTTTCATTGGTCGAGAGGATGGGAGGTCGGACTCATCACACCTTTTTTTGAGGGGAATTATTGTCTACTCCGGGACTCTCTTTATAGATTTAAGTTATGTTCGTGAATACTTATTACATTACCAAGTATAAAATGAGCTTTCCTTTAGTTTTAACAATCAATGATTAAATATGTAAGAAATTTAGAGAATCTTTTATATGTATTCGAGGTTCTTCATCAATAAAGAATCATCTGTATCTATTTAGATATTCATGGTCAATGGTTCCTTCAAAACATTTATATAAAAGTCTCTTGGTCATTATGATGACCAGGATGGTTTTAAAGCCACTCAGTGGGGCACTTGAAGTTTATCGTCATTCAGAAGGACATGGATTATTTCAAAGTTGGGATTGAACCCATAAATGGGCTACCTACGTATCCTTTGTTTTGAAAAAGGAATCAGAACCCACGTAGTTCGAGTAATGGAGTATGACGTTTATGATTGATGGCTCAAAGAAGAATGTCATAATTACTTTTACACTCTAAGCTCACGTGAGTCATGCTCGGTGTGATAAACAAGAGGTATTGGTAAAAAAATTAGACAATTGTGCCATGAAAGATGCAATCATAAGAAATTTTTTGGGGCTTATGTATGTATGACTTCCCAGATAGATGAAGGTTTAGGATTTACTTTTAGGGAGAAAATCCAGGAACAGGGTCCATAAAGGTATATGTGCTTTATGGAGATTTGAATACTCTAACTTGGGACTTATTCCTGAAAAGGAAACCCAAATTAGAAGAGTATTGATAATCGGGTTTTACTCCTGAGGAGGAATCCCATATCAAACGTAATTTAGGACTAGGTAAGAGAAATTAAGGGACTTGGGGTTTACTCCTGATGAGGATGCCCATAATTATGACTGGGACTTACTCCTAAAAAGGAGGCCCAGGTTAGGGGACTTGGGGCTTACTCCTGAAAAGGAAGCCCAAGATTATAACTGAGTCTTATTCCTGAAAAGGAGACCCAGGTTAGGGATTAAGGTTTGGGGCTTACTCCTGAGAAGGATGCCCATATTTGAGATTGGGGCTTACTCCTAAGAAGGATGCCCAAAATTAGAGGACTTGGGGCTTACTCCTAAGAAGGATGCCCAGATTAAAGGATTATGATTGGGGCTTACTCCTGAGGAGGATGCCCAAGTTAAGGAATTAAGGTTTGGGGCTTACTCCGGAGGAGGATGCCCAAGTTTGGGAACTTTAAGAACTTGGGTCTTACTCCTGAGGAAGATACTCAGATTAAAGGACTTATAACTGGGGATTATTCCTGAAAAGGAGACCCATGTTAAGGATTCTCTCATCTTAAAGGATGAGGTTGAATGAATTAACTCTCAATCTTTGGTGACATAAAGATGTATAAATCACTAGGTTTTGAGAGATATTCCACCGAAATCCTTTCAGATAAGGAAGTCAAATCAAGAAATCATGCCATAAATGGCTTTGAAGAGTATCTTGAAGACTGAATCATGAATAGGAAAGGTGAAATGGCTTAATAGGGGTAAAATGGGCAAGATGGGCACCCAAAAAGGTAGGGCGCGCAAGTCTTGAAAGGCGCGCAAGTCTTGCGTGGGCACGCAAGTATTGGTCGCGCAGGTATACTTGCGCGGCATGTGGGGTACTTGCACGATTTTCAACCAGCATTAAAATACTTGAGCGACTCTTTATTAAACCCTTTAGAATCCTCTTGAGGTTCTCCCAGAAAAGGGACGCGCAAGTTCTATTGAAGGAATAAGGCAGTTCACAAGTGTGACCAGTTCCCTTAAGGGATGGCCATTCAGGCGCGCAAGTGTTGATGAGTTTCAACACTTAGGCCTTCCTCCCTCCCTTTAGATCTTCCTTTCTAGGTAAGAAATTACCTTAGAAGTGTTCCAGAAGCTTTGAGAAGAGACTTGGGTGTCAGGAGCTTCAATCCGAGTTTCTGGAAAAAGATCCTCCTGAATAGGGGGACCACAGGGTCTATTTATAGGCAAAAGAAGGCCCTGGGCGGTTACCGGGCGGTTACCACTTAGGTCGTGCAAGTCACTTGCGCGACCAAGGTCGTCGTGCAAGTGGACTTGCACGACAGTGAGATAACTTGCGCGGTGCAGTTGCTTTTGATCCTGTGTTCATGCCTTTGTCAATTTTTGATGTTTTCTTCAAAGGATGAATCACTTTGAGCTTAGATATTCCCCTTTTCCGATCTTTAGATTCTGTGACGAAAGGAGAATCAACAAAAGTCCCCCCTCAAAGTTGGATCCGGAGAGAAAATGAGGATTTGACTCTGAGGAAATCGAATCCATCCAAAGGAAAAGGGGGGTGTGCAAGTCTTCAGCGCACAGAGGGCGGCGCGCAAGTTTGTATCGTGCAGGCCTTAAGCGCACTGGGTACGGCGCGCAGATAGGCCTCCTGGCCTATAAATACATGGCTTCACCTCCGTACAAGTATCCGGATTTCCGGACATCATACCTTCGAGCTCTCGCCACGTAGGTCACCTTAGCCGCGCAGGTTTCTCTGTTTTCTAGTGTTTTCCTTGATGTCGCGCTACTGTAATGGTATCTGTACTTGCACGTCAAAAACTAGCGTGGCACACGAATACTTGCGCGCCATTGTTTAGACTTGCGCGACTTAATGCCTTAGCCATTTTTCAAATTTCTTTCACAAATTTTATGAAAAATAAACCTATTTAAGAGTTAGTTTATTCATCTTTTGTGCAGATTCAATGGTTCCCAAGGGAATTGGAACGGCTGATGAACTGGCTAGCAAGCGGATTGATGACATGATGAACATCATTGGCCATGATTACTATGATATCTGCGACAACACTTTCCCATATTTGGCTAAGTACTTGAAGAAATATCATCTTAACTTCCCACAGAGCATCTACCTGTCTCTATGTGGTCATGGTCACCTGCAAGGAGTCAATGTTCTAGATGCAAAGAACTATACACCTGAAATGTAGCTGCGCTGCTACTCCTTCATTTCGGTTATGCTGTGCATTAAGAGCAACAACAATGGTGTGAACTTTCAAATTCTTCCTCCATGTTATTTCCTTGCAGATATGAAAATGGAAAACCCATGGGCTGAAATGTTTTCCACTACCGGTTGGTGGAGAGAAGACAAACATGGTATTAGAGCAATATCTGAAAAGAGTAATCTCTCCAAATGGCTCTTTACTTCCAATGCTCCATTCTCAAATCCATGTATCCATCTTCCAAGTCTCTTGGACAGAAACAGAGTCACTGTTTGATTAGTAGAAAATTTTCTCAAACCGCACTCAAGAACATCCTCTTACAATTATTCCAAGAAGAGCTGGTATCACTGCATCTCTTTTTGTATCCAGTTGAATGAATGAATTCCAGGTGGTTGCTGATGAAGCTCGGGATGCCGTAAATCAAATGAAGTGTTATGTTGAAAGCCTCTTGTAATTCTTGAAAAAGATAAGAGACTCCAGTCTGTGGATGTCCTTCTAACTCTTGTGTATCAATGAAAAAAACTTTTGTCTTTAATCATTTGTACCTACATTCTTTCATTACCTGCTTCAATTTTACTTAAGCCAATGGGCCTAGTAAGCATAGTTTGATTTTTACTAGGATTATTTCAAATAATCCTACAAACTTTGAACCTTTAATTGCTAAATATTACCTAAATCATACAAAAATGTATATTTAGTGAGCTGGAACTTGACTTTTAGTCAGAGTTCCTTTGTCTTTTGTGGGCAGTTTAAAGTCATGCATGCCGGACATAAAGGGGATAATGTTTAAGGTCGAAATAGCTTTGACCGAAATGTACTAAAATTGATTCAATTCCTTGACAATTTATCTGAAAACATATTACCATAATCGAGTATGGGGGAAAAATGTAAACTATGGCTTAAGAATATTTGAATTTGAGGAATGATATGAAAAAGAGCTAAAAGGCATTAGAAGAAGTAGTTTCCAAGAATGAAGTTACCATCATTTAACAAAACCCGTTAGGGGGTTGAAATATGCAGGGCCACCTAAGGGCATTGGCTGCATGGTTAAATAAATAGCATCTTTCGGCTGACAAGTCTGTTATGTGGACTGTTTATGCAAGGCCACCTATGGGCACGTGCTGCATAGTCAGGAAAATGAACTCCCAGAAATTTACTTTCCTAGTGTTAAAAGCCAGTGAAAGTTTATGGAGATTCAAATTTTCTAAAGTATAGAGTTTGTTGTATGGAAAGAGGTACTTGAATATGGAGAAGATATTTCCGAACAAGAATATCGAATAACTGGATGAATATCACTCTTAAGAAGGTCTGACCCAAACATAGGGAAGAAGAATAAACCATAGACTTGAATACTTTCAGATCATGAAAAAGGATATGGGAAAAATATGTTAAGGATGGCTATTTTTTGCAGATCCCTACATACTTTCGTTTAAGACAAATAAGGACAAAAGAGGAATTCTTCCCAAGAATGAAGTTAACATCATTTAACAAACCCGTTAGGGGGTTGAATTATGCAGGGCCACCTAAGGGCATTGGCTGCATGGTCAAATAAATAGCATCTTTCGGCTGACAAGTCTGTTATGTGGACTGTTTATGCAAGGCCACCTATGGGCACGTGCTGCATAGTCAGGCAAAATAATTCTCAGAAGTTTGAAATTTTTGTGACTAGAAGTCATGAAAAGGGTTATGAAGATCTGAAAATATTTAAGGATAGGATTATAACACATAAAGATGGGTATTGTCCAATGTATATAGAGATACATAGGTCAATGATAACCATAATCATGTTGTGGCTGGGTCCTGAATTGAAACTTGGACTTCACTACGTATCTCATAAGAATGAGAATCAAGCCACATGTAGTTCTTGAAATGCAGTTTAACGTCGTGTAGGACGAAAGTATGAGAAATATTAGTTTAGGGTCATAGAATTCGGACCATAATAATGAATACATAGTGTGTGTTTTCATGAGGACTTTTCAGCTAAGGGACTGAAAGTGAAATTTGGGGTTAGGCCCAAAAGACTTGGGACTGGATTCGAGGGACACTCGAATGTTCCTACGTATCCCATTAGGATGGGAATCAAGTCCACGTAGTTCTAGAACTACCCTTTGTACAAATTTGGTTCGTACATGTGAAGGGTGAAAGGGGACTTTAGTGCAATGATGGTTTAACCTGAGATAAAAAATTTAGGCACTACCATGTATGCACGTAGTCTTTTTGAAATGAAACATGATTGAAAAAATCAATGTCAATAATAGTTCTCTCTCAAGTGAGGAGATCAAAGAATATTATAGTTTATTGTCGTACCGGACAAAAGTGTTGTATAGTTTAACGTCGTATAACAAGGAAGAAAGTGAATCAATGTAAAAATATTGATTCTAGGGGTGGTTTCACAAATCAACATCATATGATATGGTGGTGAACCGATGTAAAGAGATTGTTTTTGGGCTTGAACCCTGGGAGGTTGCCTACATACCCAGCCTGGAGGGCAAGGATCAAAGTCCGTGTAGTTCAATTAAAGAATGAATTAATGATCAAGTTGTTCTGGGGACAACGATCTAATAAAAAATGTTGTTGGGACTTACACATGGTTAGCGGCCCAAAGAGAGTGTTATGGTTGATGTTTGGTTTAAGCTCATGTGAGTCATACTCGGTGTGAGAAACAAGAGGTAACAACAACCTTAACGATGCATAGTTTAATGTCATGTAGGACATAAAAAAGGGACTATGCAGTTTAAAGTCTTGCAGTTAGGACTATTGGTGCTGCATAGTTTAGTGTCATGTAGCAGGGACAAAATAACAGTTTAATGTCATGTAGGACATATCAAGGACTTTCTGTACAGTTTAGCGTCATGTAGTTTAGGATGATGGGGACAATACAGTTTAACGTCATATTGGACGTAAGGGGGACTGTGCAGTTTAATGTCATGCAGTAAGGACAAAATAACACACCATTTATGTTATGTTGGACGAAAGTGCGAATAGTTTAAGGTCATATGCCTGGACCGTGGATGGTGCAGTTTAATGTCATGCTGGACCTTTGAGATTGTATAGTTTAACGTCTTTCTGGACGTAAGGGATTTTTATACAGTTTAGCGTCATGTAGTTAGGACGTCACAGTTTAACGTCTTGCTGGATGTAAGGGATTTGCAAATAGTTTATGGTCATATACATGGACCAGGGATGATGCAGTTTAAGGTCATGCTGGATGGTTTAGGGAACTTTTTCACAGTTTAATGTCGTGTGGGACGAAGTTGCAGTTTAAGGTCATACTGGACCATTGCTGTATAGTTTAACGTCATATAGCAAGGATGAACTGGTGCTGCACAGTTTAATGTCATGTTGCGGGGACAATTTCTTTTCTACAGTTTAACGTCATGTTGGACGAAAGTGAAAATAGTTTAAGGTCATATGCATAGACCGTGTGGGATGATGCAGTTTAAAGTCATACTAGACTATTTAGGGAACTTTTTCACAGTTTAATGTCGTGTGGGACGAAGTTGCAGTTTAAGGTCATACTGGACCATTGCTGTATAGTTTAACTTCATATAGCAAGGAAGAACTAGTGTTGCACAGTTTAATGTCATGTTGCGGGGACATGTTCTTTTCTACAGTTTAACGTCATGTTGGACGAAAGTGCAAATAGTTTAAGGTCATATGCATAGACCGTGTGGGATGATGCAGTTTAAAGTCATACTGGACTATTGCTGTATGAACCACTTGTAAGAATCTTGGTTTTGGGAACCATATTTTGTGTTTATAAAAAATATTTCTTCAGAAATCTGGCATTGGTTGGAGTCGTGATGAGTTATCCATCCATTGAGATTAATGAATAAGCTCTATTGGAGTAGACCTTATGTATTGAATAAGGTCCTTCCCATTTTGGTTCAAGCTTGGGAGGCTTCTTTCCTAGTATCATTGGTGCTCTGAGAACCAATACCAATTCTCCCTGAATGAATGAACGAAGATGAACTTTTTTGTTAAAAGCTCGTGCTATTCGATTTTGATAGATTTCCAAGTGGTGCAAAGTGCACAATCTTTTCTCATCTAACTGTTCCAATTCATTCAATCGCTTTTGGGATTTCTCATCTGTAGATAACTGATCAAAAATGGATATTCTGAGTGAGGGAAATTGAACTTCAATTGGCAAGACTGCTTCTGTTCCATATACCAACGAATATGGAGTTGACCGCGTTGCATTGCGAGTGGTAGTCCGATAAGCCCATAAAGCATGAAAGAGTTTATCAGGCCATGACCTCTTATCTTTATCCACCATCTTTTGCAGTATATTTTAAAGAGTCTTGTTAAAGGCTTCTATTTGGCCATTGGACACCACATGATACCGAGATGAATGGTTGGATTTAATGTTGTATTCCTGATACAATTTCCTCACCTCAGAAGAACAGAAGTTGGTGCCGTTATCCGTCAATATGGTATGAGGGACACCAAATCTAGTAATGATGTTAGATTTGATGAAGCTAACAATGCATTTAGAACTGACTTCTTTGAGAGGTACTGCCTCTTCCCATTTGGAAAAGAAATCAGTAGCAGTAAGAATGTACTTAAACTGCTTGGCCGTAGCTGAAGGGTAAGGTCCCACCACATCCATTCCCCATGTGGCAAATGGCCACGAGTATTTAGCTGTATGAAGCAACTCGGGAGGCTGATGAATGAAGTTGGCATATACTTGGCATGAATGACACTTCTTTGTGAAATAAACACAATCTTGTATCATTGAAGGCCAAAGTATCCAAGCCTTCGAATTTGATTAGACAGTCTATGTCCAGAATGGTGGGCACCACAGACTCCTGCATGCACTTCTTTTATGACAGCCATTGTCTCTTCACCATCAATACATCAGAAGATAACTCCATCAAAACCACGTTTGTAGAGAATTTTCTCGAGGTGGTTTGGTCTATCATAAAGAGTAAAATTGACCACACGTCGCCGGATTTGTTCTTTCTTGGCTCTATTAGGTGGAAGTGTTCCATTTTGAAGGTATTCCCTGATAGGTGACATCCATCCTGTAGTATGACCATACGGTTCAGGAATGGGACTAATTTCATTAATTTCCTCTGTTCTGGCTTGAGCATAAGGTGAAATTGCACGACGGTGGGCAATACTGATGGTTGTCTCGTCCTGATTTGGATCTGCTAAAGCTGTGGCTATATTAGCCAGTGCATCAGCTTGAGCATTTTGTGATCTTGGGACTTAAGAAAATGTCGGTTCTGAAGGGAATTCCGACATTAACTTTCTGACGTAATCATAAAAAAGGATTAATTCTTCTTTTCTGATGGCATAATCCCCATTGACTTGTTTGATTACCAGGTCTGAATCACCTGTCACCTTTAAGTGATTCACTTGTGCTTGAAGCGCTAACTCCAAGCCTATAATGAGAGATTGGTATTAAGCTTCATTATTGGTACCACCTTCCCACAATAAAAAGGAATAAGGTAACACTGCCTTATCTGGAGAAATGAGCAAAATTCCTAAACCAACTTTGTTGAATTTAGGATTTTCTATTTTCTTCCCTGTTGGACTTCTGGAAGCACCATCAAAATACATTTCCCATGTTTGAGGACTCTCTTGAATATAGAAAACTTCCTCATCAGGGAGTTCAATATATGAAGACGTGTCTTCCACGGAAGGATGTTCAGCTAGGAAATCAGCTAGAGCTTGGCACTTAATTGCCTTTTGAGACACATACTGAATGTCGAATTGCTGCAAAATAACTGCCCACCTTGCTAGACGTCCTGTAAGCATTGGACGACTAAGGATGAATCTGAGTGGATTATTGCGAGATACCAATTGGACCTCGTGATGTTGCAGGTAGTGTCTCAGTTTCTGAACTGAAAATATTAATGCCAGGCAGCACTTCTAAATACTTGAATATCGGGTTTCTGCTTCAAGCATAGTTCTACTGAGATAGTAGAGGCTATTTTCATTCCCAGCATCATTCTTTTGAGCGAGAAAGGCACCCAATGATCGCTCTAGAGCTGTCACATAGAGGATAAGCGGTCTACCCTCAACAGGTGGCATGAGTACTGGTGGACTCAAGAGGTATTTCTTGAGAACATCAAATGCTTCTTGACATTCTTCAGTCCACTGGTAAGTGCCTCCTTTCTTCAATAATTTGGTAAAGGGTAAACTTTTTCCTGCCAAATTAGTGATGAAACGCCGAATATAGGATAAGTGTCCTTGAAGTCCTCTTAATTCTTTCAAATTCTGAGGAGGTGACATACTAAGGATTGATTTGGTCTTCTCAAGATCGACTTCAATACCACGATGGCGTACAACAAAGCCGAGGAATTTTCCTGAGGTTACCCCAAAATCACATTTTAAGGGGTTCATCTTCAAATTATGTTGTCGAAGCTTGTGGAACATGACTTCCAAATCAGCCAAGTGATTAGAACGTTGTTTGGATTTAACCACCAAATCATCTACATAGAATTCAACAAACTTCCTTAAAAGAGGTTTGAAGATACGATGCATGGCGCGTTGATATGTTGCACCTGCATTCTTTAAACCAAAGGGCATCACCCGGCAACAAAACACACATTGAGGGGCTCTGAAGGCTGTAAATTCCTCATCTTCTGGGGCCATTAAGATCTGATTATATCCGGAATATCCATCCATGAAGGAAAGTACTTCATATCCAGCCGTCGCATCAATTAAGAGTTCTGTAATCGGAACTGGGAAATCATCTTTAGGACAATACCGATTAAGATCTCTGAAATCGATGCAAACCCTAATTTGTCCGTTCTTATTCTTTACAGGGACAATATTAGCCAACCACTTGGGATATTGAACTTCTCTGACGAATTTTTCTTTGATCAGCTTATCCACTTCAGCTTCAATTTTGGAAGCATAGGTTGGGTGTGTTCTTCTCGCGGCTTGCTTAAATCCTCGATGTTCTTTTGGTAAACCAAAATGATGAGTAGCAACATCAGGATCAAGCCCATGCATTTCTGTATAATTCCAAGCACAAATATATTTAATTTTATTTAGAAAAGAAATATACATCTCTTGCTCTTCAAGGGTCATGGCCGCACTAATTAAAGTGGGGCGTGGATCTTTCTCTGTACCCAGATTTACTTCTCTGAGTTCATCCACAGTGGTAGAGATACCCTTTTCAATTGTTGGAGGAGCATCTCTAAGATCTTCCTCTTCCTCTTCATCACGTGCTATTTCTTCCGTTTCTACTTGCAAAGTAGATGACAAAACGAAATTCTCATGATCATAAGAGATGTCAAAATTTTCACATTTTGAAGAAGAATCTTCCATTTCCGACCCTATTGATGATAAAGGGTCATCTTTGGGAAATAAAGAGGAGATGATGGATTGAGAATCGACATAATTATTCACCTCTGGGGTTGCTATAACTTCTTCTGGCCTGATTAGTGAAGTATAGACTTATTGTACTTCAGCAGATGAAATGAAAACATCACCACTTATGCTTTCATCACTGCTTGGTAGGTTACCAATTTCTCACATGTTGTCTGGCTCGATTGCCGTAATTGACATTATGGATCTTTCCATAAGAGTATTTTGATTTGGGCATAATTTGTTAATTTGACTGATAGGTAACACATAATCTGTACTCACATGTGTAAATGGATTTATTGGAATTTTCTCCAAACCATATGGAGCATTAACTTTGTTAATTTCCTTCATTGTAGATTTTTCTCTTCCCTTCATGTGATAAAATTCCACCTCAATGTATTGAGACTCACATGACTTGAACGGGGCCTTATCACCACACAATGTTCCAACTTGACCATTGAAATAGTATTTGAGACATTGATGGTATGATGAAGGAATAACTGCATGCTGATGTAGCCAGGGTCTTCCAAGAAAGATATTGAAAGCTGAGTCTTGATCAACAATCATGAAATCCGAATTGGATACAAGATCTCCAAACTGAGTTCTGTGTGTAACTTCTCCCAGTGGTTCTTGTTCATTTTTATCATATCCTTGTAACATCATGGTAGAAGGAGATAAATCAGATTCTTTGAGGCCTAATCGATGAAGTGTACGAATGGGCATGAGGTTGACTCCTGAACCATTGTCAATGAAAGCTCTTCGGATATCTACACCATTGAATTTTCCAGATAAGTACAAAGGTTTTATGTGCCCATGCACAACATCATCTTCATCTTTATCAGTAAAAGATATCACCGCATGGAATTCTGCAGGATTATTCTCTATGTGATACACGTCAGCTGCAGCAATTTCAGCTTCAAACTCTTGAGGACTTGACAAAGCTTCGATGAGTGCTTCCTGAAGATCTTTTGACAGATTCAAAGCATCCAAAATTGATAACTTGGCTGGTACTTGGGCCAAGTGTTTCAATATATCATAATTTTGATCTAGAGGTCTGCGTTTCCCAACAGGAATATGCGGTTTAGCAGGTACCTTGGAAGCAGATGCTTTGGAAGCTGATGCATCTTGTATTGAAGTTGGCAACATCCTTGGTTTTGGAACATTAGATTGATTAGATCCATTTACTTGCTGAGATAAAGAAGATGGAACCTTTAATCGGTCTTCCAAAATAACTGTGCCAAAACTAAGTTGGCCATTGGCAGAAGAACTTTCTTGTTCTTTTTGAGCTCGCTGAAGGGCTCTACCACGAGTTTCTGCTACATATATAGTGCAAGCAGGGGTAGAATTAGAGTAGTGGCTTCGGAAAGATCCATGTCTTCCCCTGTATCCTGAACCTCTAGAACTTCCTCGGATTCCCTTATTTGATACAGGGAATTCTGGCTCATCAAGACTGGAATATGGATCTGTTAATTGAATCATATTAACAGAACCAAAGATTAACTCTTCATCTGATAAAGACTCTGCCTGGTTTGCCTGTTTAGGCTGTTCCGTCTGGTGGGGCGGTGCCCATTGCTTTAAAGTAGATGGCATGAAATCTGCCAGAGTCAAAGACAACTTAGGCCTCGATACATACTCATCCTCTTCTGATTCCTCTTTCTTCCTTGAATTGCACTGCCCTTTTGAGGATTTGTCTTTTGATGGAGGCTTCACTGCAGCTTTTGTAGGAGACACAATTGGCATCTTCAATTGTGTTCACAAAATGGAATGGGTCCGATTGATTGTCTTTCTGACCATCCAATCATCATATTTTTGCGCAGTTTTGCTTTTGACTTACTGTCACTCGCCTCCTTCCTCTGGATCTGTAGCGGTAACACATGCTACATGAGCTGAAGAACCCTTCAATTTGACTTGTCCCAAGTCAACCATCTTTTGCAGGAGGTCTTTAAAGACAAAACACTCCTGGATGGGATGCCCCAACATTTGATTAAAGGGAAAATAATTGGGACGGTCTTCATCTCCTTCCTTATTTGGCCTCTTGGGCACTGTTAATTGAACCAAATTATTTTCCAGAGATGAAATGAAGTAACCAGGAACTTGCTCACTTCGGAAAGAGTATGTTTTACTCTTCAAATCCTCAAATTGTTTTCGTCGTTGATCTCTTTGATAATTTGGACGAAATGTCCTTTGTTGTTGGCGTTCAGGAGGTGGAGCCCTTCGAGAAGATGAAGGTTTTGAAGTAGAAATAGGTACAGGTGCTTGTTTAAGCATAACTGTAGCAGTTTCTGCTTTACCCATTCTCCTTCCTGGAACTGATGGAATTACACGAGATTTAACCTTATCCTATATAAGGGAATCTTCAATCTGTTGAGCGATTGAAGTAAGGTCTCGAAACCCTCCTATGTATTTCACAGGGATCAATGGCGTGTGTAATTCGTCACGCAAATTTTCCACACAGATTGGCAACAGTTCCTCCTGAGGGAGTTCTAAACTAAGGGAATACGTTAATCCCTTTCAACGAGCAATGAAATCAGAAACTCTTTCATTCTCCCTTTGCTTGCAGTTTGTAAGATCGAAAACTGTCATTTTTAGCAAAGTTGAGCTGAACTGAAGAAGGAATTTTTGACGAAGATCCTCCCATCCGATGATTGACCGGGATTGCAGGCTTGTATACCAGACAAAATCTGGTCCTTGCAAGGTTCGCACGAAGCATCTGAGTTTTACTGCTTCTTGCTGTTCTGGAGTTCCCATCATAGGATCACAACAAGACACGTAATGTGTCAAATGTTGTTCAGGGTCGCCTGATCCATTGAAAGTAGGGAAAACAGGGTTTCCAAAACTGGATGAATGAGAAATTGAATCTACCCATTCAGGGTAAACTTTCTTTTCAGGTTGAACTTGTGCCCGTTTCCCTTCCATAGTTTCTAATCGATCTATTAATGACTCAATAGTAGTTATTAACTTTTGAGAAACATCAGGTTGAAATTGGTTTCGGGTAGGTGCAATGAGTAGAGCTTGGACATACATGGTGGTTGGTGCTGCAACTGATGGTAGTGCTACCAACCATTGTTGCGTTTGACCCGTAGGATTAGACCTCTGAGGGTGTACTGATAAAGGAGGATATTCCTGATCCATCTCAGTAGTTACAACAAATTCCTTCGGCTGTCGGACTTCAGCATTCTTAAGAAGAAGACTACTCTGAAGTAGTTCTGCATTCAACCTTCTTAATTCTTTCATTTCTTCCTCCTGTTGTGCAAACCTTTGCTCTAATGAGAGCGATTGACCTTCTTCAGAGGAAGGATATGTAACCTGATTCTTTCCCTTCCCTTTGTTGGATACCTTTTGGAGGGAGGGAAGTGGATTACCTAGGTTTTGAGTAATCCTTTAACTTCGTGTACGTACACCTTCTTCATTTGTATCGGTGCGTACATTTTCTTGAGCATGACGCTCTTCATCTGAGTCCCCTGAGTGAGTCTCCTCTGGTGGATTAGAAACAACGACATTGATGACATTGATTGATGCATAATTCATCAAATCCCTTCTATCAGCATTTCTGTGATATTGTCTTCTTTCATGTCTTTGACGAGACATTGCTTTTTGTTGATTCAATCTTTTATGAACTTCTTGACGAGCTATAACTTGGAGGGAATCTTCTGATAATTTGGCTATTCGTTCCTCTTGTGGCTTCTTCCCCAATCGAGAAAAGACCGACATTCTCTGAGGAGGGGATTGATGATTTGAAAGAGTCCCCAGTCTCGAGAACTGGGGATGTTCCTGCTGTTTCCACTCAACTCCTCGAATCTCATTTGTTGACTCTGAGGGTTGATTTAGAGAAGTCCCCAGTCTGACAAGCTGGGGTGTCTCTTGACATGCTATGTCTGATATCTTCTTAAAATCTTTCTTGATCTTGCGAATCTTAGTTCGGAAATTAGCTAGATGTATTAACCTGTATCCACTTTTATCACCTGGTTTAACAGACCGTTGGATGATTTCCGAAACTTCTGTCATTTGATGACGTGTTTTCTCCATACGAGAGGCTTGTGAAATATTCTCGCCTGCTTGATGTAGGATAAATTCAACAACGTGTTCTTTATATGCTTGATTTTTAGAGGAACTAGTTGAAGCCTGTTCTTGAGCAAGCCTTTGATTATGAACAAAGCCCATTGACTGTGGCCGGCCATGGGCAATAACATTGCATGAGACCATTTTCGGCGGGCTTTGCTGACTAGAAAGCACTGTGAAATGTAGTGCTCCGTGAACACCCCATCCTCTGATATGAACATCAGATGGAGCATTGACAATTAACTGACGCAATTTTCTTAGTGCGCCAAGGCATGAACGTCGAAGGGTTCTCTGTTGCTTTTCAGCCTTCGAATACCGAGAGACTGATAGAGATTCCAAATCAATCTGACGTTGTAGCCCTTCTATTATCTTAAGATGATTTTCATATTCATCATAAGATAATACCTTCTTCTTCAATTGAAAAAGAGTTTTCCATATGTTGAGACGAATATCATGGATTCCATCATCCGTCAACATCTTTGGAATGTCGTACTGGGAGTCAGCCAAAGGCCAAAACATGACTGGTACCTCACCTTTTTCCGGTTTTTTCCTCATGTTCAGTATTTCCTCTTTGTCATTAAATGAATATTCTTCTACCTGTTTTGACAAGAGTTGGTGTTTCCTTGTTGCTTCATCGGATTCAACAAGATTGGTAGAGAGATCATTGATCAAACTAGAAGATGCATGACTTAGGGGTCGTTCGGAGAATGACCTACACCCTGGGCTATCTTCTGATTGAGAAAGTATTTCACTTGTTAGCGATAAAGCATCAGACATGACCGGTTTCGCATTTGCAAGTGCCTCAAGATAAGAGGGCTTTCTCGGCACTACATTATCCACTGGAGTATTTTCCTGGAAATGTGAATCACTACTGCGGAGAGGACTTTCGTAGCGAAGTTCATCATCATGGGGAGGACCACCATAATGAGTTACAACAAAAGATGAGATCTCTTGCTCCTTGGTCTTCTGACCACACAGAGGGTTCCTGTGGCTCTCATCTGAAGAAGAAACTTCATGATTGACCGAATTTTCATGAAGCAAGCCTTCATGAGGAAGTTTCTGTTGAAGACCTTTAGAATTAATGTTCCCATTATTGGGAACTGAGGGAGTAAAATCTTGAATTCTGACAGATAAATGTCTGAGGGCTTCATGAACTCCAGCATCGAGCAAGGCCTTGTTGCAGATTGGCCTTTGATCTCCTGACTGTGCTGGGCGGATATTTTTCTTAGATGCCTTCTTACTCACTTTGGAAACAACTTGTTGACGAAAGTGGTTACTTTGAGCAGGTGTATGTGCCTGATCAGGAAAGATGGTCAGGTTAGTCTGACGATCTCCACTCAAATCAGGTGTATGTGCCTGACTTGGTTGTCCGTATGATATGGGGGGAGTATGCTCCATAACCCTCTTGGACTGGAACAGATGTGTGTGTCTGTTCCGGAGTGAATCATTGATGTGTCACTCCACTTCTAGGGATAGATTTATGTGTCTGTCCCTGAGATGATGCTGAAGCTGTTATGATATCCTGGAAAGCATCCAGAATATGAGCAGGAATTTTCTTCTGCTCTTTCACCATTGACAAAATATGCTTGGTGACTTCAGCCGCCGGAATGAGGATATAAGTCCATTCCGGGCTTGGAGTAGGTGTATGTGCCTACTCCTGTCCTCCTTTTCCTATCAGTGAATCCTGACAGTACTCAAGTGTGGAGGCAAAGACTTGAGTCTGCCTCCTGTTTGTCATTGGGGCTTTCCGACTGACTTCTCCATGTGATACCAAGAGAGACTGTTGGTAGGTTTGATTAGTATTAGCAGGTGTATGTGCCTTCTGATTACACTTCACCAAACGCGGTTGACGAGATCCATCATATGTAGTCAGACGAGCCTGCTGACTAACTGATGATGTATAAGCAGGTGTATGTTCCTGCCTATAGTACTCCACCGGAATTGCCTGGCGGGATTGGCTTGATGCTGCCAGATGAGTCTGCTGGACAGCGGAATTAAAATGGGCAGGTGTGTATTCCTGCTCGTTCTTCGCCACCAAGTTAGGTTGGTGGACTTCTCCGGAGATGGCAAGGATGATAACCTGTCTATTGTTAACCAGATTCCGTCTCTGGCAGTTCATCTTGCCTGCTCGGGTTCGAGGAACCTGAGCTGAATTCTTGGAGTCAGTACCCTCATCATGTTGATGGCGCACTACCGCACGAGTCTGGCGGCGATTGTTGATGGGAGCCCTCGGGAAGGACTCCTATATTTTTGAATTAAGGCCCTGAGGGACCTGCTCATTCACTTCCTCAGAGTAAGGGAGTGAATGAAAATTGCGTTCCGGGGATAACGACCCAAAACGGTTGGAGACAGTAGTCAGCACCGCCTGCTTCTTGATCGCTGGCCGCCGTTGTCCGGACGACCAGGTATAGTTGTTAACTTGGAGGGCTTGACGAGCGGCCTCCAGAGTTGGGATAGTACCGTTGCGACGATACTCCTTAACCAGTGCATTAGAAACCCAGCGTTGAAGACGCTGAGTTGGTGATGTCATCCTCTGAGCGGACGAAATTCCAGCAGGAGTAGCAGCATTTGTTTTCACAGTAGCAGACCTCACATTAGAGGTGTTCACAGCAGCAGTATTCATAGGGGTGAATTTAAGGAAATCCATTTTGCAGAAGATCTTGAGAAAAGAGTGCATGTTCCATATAACAGACATAATCAAGATGAATCCGGCCACTGCATCTTTTGGATGAGCACATGTCAATGATTGCTTTGTTGGCCCAAGGGGCTTAATAAATAAGAAGAACATCACTTTAACTTGGTTAAGGTTTCACGTCGGGTTCACCATTTTTGTTTCGCACAGAATTCAGGGATGACCTCCTGGACGGGAGATTCAAACGTTCCGATCAGTTTCTAGCGGGTTTGTTCGTAGAACCGGAAACATCCAATGATTCCACATCCGTTTGGACCTACATTACAAAGGTAGGCGCTCATTATCTTGTGGACTGATGAGGCTTAGTAATTTTCATTGGTCGAGAGGATGGGAGGTCGGACTCATCACACCTTTTTTTGAGGGGAATTATTGTCTACTCCGGGACTCCCTTTATAGATTTAAGTTATATTCGTGAATCCTTATTACATTACCAAGTATAAAATGAGCTTTCCTTTAGTTTTAACAATCAATGATTAAATATGTAAGAAATTTAGAGAATCTTTTATATGTATTCGAGGTTCTTCATCAATAGAGAATCATCTGTATCTATTTAGAGATTCTTGGTCAATGGTTCCTTCAAAACATTTATATAAAATTCTCTTGGTCATTATGATGACCAGGCTGGTTTTAAAGCCACTCAGTGGGGGACTTGAAGTTTATCGTCATTCAGAAGGACATGGATTATTTCAAAGTTGGGATCAAACCCATAAATGGGCTACCTACGTATCCTTTGTTTTGAAAAAGGAATCAGAACCCATGTAGTCCGAGTAATGGAGTATAACGTTTATGATTGATGGCTCAAAGAAGAATGTCATAATTACTTTTACACTCTAAGCTCACGTGAGTCATGCTCGGTGTGAGAAACAAGAGGTATTGGTAAAAAAATTAGACAATTGTGCCATGAAAGATGCAATCATAAGAAATTGTTTGGGGCTTATGTATGTATGACTACCTAGATAGATGAAGGTTTAGGATTTACTTTTAGGGAGAAAATCCAGGAACAGGGTCCATAAAGGTATATGTTCTTTATGGAGATTTGAATACTCTAACTTGGGAATTATTCCTGAAAAGGAAACCCAAATTAGGAGAGGATTGATAATTGGGTTTTACTCTTGAGGAGGAATCCCATATCAAACGTAATTTAGGACTGGTTAAGAGAATTTAAGGGACTTGGGGTTTACTCCTGAAGAGGATGCCCATAATTATGACTGGGACTTACTCCTAAAAAGGAGGCCCAGGTTAGGGGACTTGGGGCTTACTCCTGAAAAGGAATCCCAAGATTATAACTGAGTCTTATTCCTGAAAAGGAGACCCAGGTTAGGGATTAAGGTTTGGGGCTTACTCCTGAGAAGGATGCCCATATTTGAGATTGGGTCTTACTCCTAAGAAGGATGCCCAAAATTAGAGGACTTGGGGCTTACTCCTAAGAAGTATGCCCAGATTAAAGGATTATGATTGGGGCTTACTCCTGAGGAGGATGCCCAAGTTAAGGAATTAAGGTTTGGGGCTTACTCCTGAGGAGGATGCCCAAGTTTGGGAACTTTAAGAACTTGGGGCTTACTCCTGAGGAAGATGCCCAGATTAAAGGACTTATAACTGGGGATTATTCCTGAAAAGGAGACCCAGGTTAAGGATTCTCTCATCTTAAAGGATGAGGTTGAATGAATGAACTCTCAATCTTTGGTGACATAAAGATGTATAAATCACTAGGTTTTGAGAGATATTCCACCGAATTCCTTTCAGATAAGGAAGTCAAATCAAGAAATCATGCCATAAATGGATTTGAAGAGTATATTGAAGACTGAATCTCTAATAGGAAAGGTGAAATGGCTTAAGAGGGGTAAAATGGGAAAGATGGGCACCCATAAAGGTAGGGGCGTTCAAGTCTTGAAAGGCGCGCAAGTATTGGTCGCGCAGGTATACCTGCGCGGCATGTGGGGTACTTGCGCGATTTTCAACCAGCATTAAAATACTTGAGCGACTCTTTATTAAACCCTTTAGAATCCTCTTGAGGTTCTCCCAGAAAAGGGATGCGCAAGTTCTATTGAAGGAATAAGGCAGTGCACAAGTGTGACCAGTTCCCTTAAGGGCTGGCCATTCAGGCGCGCAAGTGTTGATGAGTTTCAACACTTAGGCCTTCCTCCCTCCCTTTAGATCTTCCGTTCTAGGTAAGAAATTACCTTAGAAGTGTTCTGGAAGCTTGGAGAAGAGACTTGGGCGTCGGGAGCTTCAATCTGAGTTTCTAGAAAAAGATCCTCCCGAATGGGGGGCCCACATGGTCTATTTATAGGCAAAAGAAGGCCCTGGGCGGTTACCACTTAGGTCGCGCAAGTCACTTGCGTGACCAAGGTCGTCGCGCAAGTGGACTTGCGCGACAGTGAGATAACTTGCGCGATGCAGTTTCTTTTGATCCTGTGTTCATGCCTTTGTCGATTTTTGATGTTTTCTTCAAAGGATGAATCACTTTGAGCTTAGATATTCCCCTTTTCCGATCTTTAGATTCTGTGATGAAAGGAGCGTCAACAGATACATATATATTTCAAAAAATCCCTTAAGTTATAATGCCACTATATGTTCAAAGATAATATCATTGCATACAAATCCAGGTCACGCATTGGGTTGTTCTATTCGTGAACTTTCATCTTCCTTGAAGCATAGAATATGAATTTGTCATTTGGAATTTACAAACATCACAATCCCTTGTTTAAAGAATCAATAAATGCCACAAAACAATCTACACTTATAGGTTGTGTGAGAATAGTTGCAATGATAAGACTCCTTTTCAACTCCTTGAAACTCTATTCACATTCATCATTCCTTGAAATCTTGAACCCCTTTTGAGTTAGCTTGGTTTGAGGGTTTTAAAATCATGATAAATTTCTCACAAATCAGTTATAATAAGCAGATGATCCAAGTAAACAATGTATATTTGTCACCAATATTGGCCTTGTCCATCATTCAATTGCTTATGTATTTAAAAGGTCTATAAATTTACCATTTATTGTGATGATATTCCCTAAGAACAAGACTTCATCAAATAGAACTCACATTTTCTATACTTGGAATAATGGTTCTCCTTTCTCAATGTCTTTAGAACAGTGCTTAGATACTCCTCATGCTCCTACTTTTTTTATAATATTAGAATATTATCTTTATAGACAACCGAAAATTTGTGGAGGTAATATCTAAAGACTCTATTCATCAAGTCCATGAAACTTTTTGGAGCATTACTGTGTCTGAATGGAATTACTATGAACTCATAATGCTCGTACCTTGTACAAAAAGCATCCTTGGGGATATTATCCTTCTGCACACAAAATTGGTAATATCCCGACCATAAATCTACCTTGGATAATTATTATTCTTCATATAGTTGATTAAAAAAGTCATTAATCTGAGGCAGGGGATACTTTTCCTTTATCCTAATCTTGTTGAGCTTAGGATAATCAGTTAAAAGGAGCATTGACCCATCCTTCTTGAAAAAGAGGACTAGTGCACCCCATGGTGAAGAACTTGTGTGTATGGACCCTTTATCCAGATTATCATGTATTTTTTTCTTCAACTTCTCAAGTTCCAAAAAAACATTCTATACAAAGTCTTGGATAATGGAAACAACTTAGGTATAAGATCGATTGAAAATTCAACCTCTTGGATAGGAGGAAGACCAGGAATTTCTTTGAGAAACACATCATCATAGTCCCTCACAATAAGAATGTATTATAGGATTGTTCTTTCTTTAGAATCAATCATTTGATCTAGATACACAATCTCATAGAGAAATAATATCCATAAAAGATATGTTGGTGATAAAGATGATTCATCCTTCTTCTTTCACTTTTAAAAAATCGGGGGTGGATTCAAAATACAGAGAGTGATTTTCTTCTCACAGAAATTTATGGTGTATCTATATATGTAAAACCAATCCAAACCCAAAATTTCATCAAATTTCAACGAAGAGAGTATGTCATGTTTTTTTGCAAAGTTCCACATACAAATTTTGAAAGGGAATGAGTTAGATACATGGTATGTAATAAGTCCTCTATTTTTCATTTTCCTTGAAAAATATACTTCCATGATTTTTTGTGGTGTTTTAATAGTTTTAAAATTTTTTCATGATACAAATATATGAGTATAACAAAAATCAAAAATTATATTCCCTATTCTTGAATGAATATCTATCATACCTGTCACCACTTCATTTTCAGGATCCGCCATGGTGGCTATGATAAAATAAAATCTCTCCATTGATTCATAGGAGGTTCTTTGTGGTCTCAAAAAACCATTTTCTTAGTTCATTGGTTTTCAAACTGACTTGTGAAACATCTCGGATTTGGGTGCCACACAAAGGTGCCCCAAATTAGGTTGGTCACATAACCTCAAGCGCATTTCCCCAAATACTATTGGCCATCGACTAGAAGCGAGGGAAAAGTTGTGATAATGGGGAAACTATTCCCTCATTGGAAGAGTACACAAAATGGAAGGAAAATAGTAAACAATAGTGGAAGCAATAATACCACAAAAGTAAAAAACGGGTGATTGAAAGTAAATCCAACAGAAGCCACAATATATATATATATATGCATATATGTATATATGTATATGTATATATATATATCTCTCTGTGTGTGTGTGATGCATGGCATATGTGTCTAAGAAAACATCCAAACAATTCAAAATGTTTGAAAGCAATACAGAAACCAAAGTACAAAAGAAACGAGTAAACTCCAGTAGCATCACAAGCCTCAACTTAGTCCCATGCTCTCTAGCTCCAATAGCAATCAAGTACCCAATGATGAAGGGAGATTTCACTTATTTATACCTACAATCATATAATCTATTTTGGTCCAAATACAAGAGCCAAATAGGTTGTGAGATGAATCCCAGTATGCAACCACCATAAGATCTATGTGTTACCTTTAGTGAATATATATAGTAGGTAATATGAAAAAATGAAGAAATAAACACAGAAGTACTCAAAAGTATACAATCATAAAATTTTCAATTACATTTGTTTACATTTATTCTCCTTTACTTAAATAGTGTAATCTTGGTATCTAGATTAAGATCTATATCTCCCTATGTAATAGTAAAAAACATATGTCACAGAAGACCGTCTAAACAATCAAGTAAGACTGAGTCCATGCTTGTGATTTGTCTTGGCAGACTCTTCACAATCATTCAGTCATTCATAAACAACCCTCTAGGAAAGCTCTCGCGAAGTAACCCCTTTATTTCCACATAGTATAGATCAATTACAACAACTACCTGGGCAGCTCTCAAAGTCAATACCCCCTTTTCAACATATCATCAATAATTTATAAGTGACCTCCTAGGTAGCTCTCACATTAAATACCCATCGGTCAGTATTGAATAAGGTAATCATAAATGACATCCTGGGTAGCTCTCATAGTCAATACCCCTAGGTAAACATCTACACCACGACTCTCACGGTCCTGTGTAAATAATATGGAAGTCCCCATAGTCTTTCTAGTCCATGTATCTCACGATCCATTGGAAAAACATTGCGCATATAATATGAAAGAACCTCATGTAATCTAAAACTACTACGTAGATATTAATTCACAATGCATATCACATGAATTTCATATAATCAATCAAACTCCATCCCCATCAACCAACACATGGAAAATCAAGTAAAGGATAACATAAATCCAAAACCAAATAGCTATAAACAATCAATAAAGGGAAACTCAGCCATGGGGTGTCCCGTAAAAAAGGTATCTAACCTTACACATAAGAAACTATCCTTTATGAAAAAATCAAACCATAGCAGGTAATTAGTAGGGTTAAATTACCAATCAAGAAACACCCAAGATTTGGGTATGTGGAAATTTTAGAAAATATAATCCAAATATGAACAACAAAAGGCACAAACCACCTACCTCGATGTTGTATGATCAATATAATTGAATGTAGACCCTTGAATCGGCCTAGAACAGCATAGATTTACAAAAATGTGAAAAATGGCCAACCTTGAATAACTCAAGAGATAGGAGGAATTACAAATAATTGATCTAGGGGATTTGAGAACTCATCTATGGGATTCCAACGTACCCAAAAGTGTTTCAATCAGAGCTCATACATAGAATTGGGAGGGGTTTGAAGTTTATCTGTTGTTTCGTCGCTCTGTTGTACGAACCATGGGGAGAAGAATATGTTTAAAAACATATGAGGCGACCCTAATTTGATATATCAATTATAAATAAAAGTACTTGGTGTGTTTATTAAAACTACATGTTGTGTATTAGCCTCAACCAGCCCCCGACTTAAGTGGTCTCCCAGGTCACCACACGACCATGTACTCGGCCATTACATAGCTAGTATGCGACTGTATGCAGCAACCGGGTAAACGATGTGTACATAGGAGTAAACAGTGTGTACTTATAACGTCCTATTTTCTTCCTTTTCCTCAAAACAACCCAAAATCAAGATCCATACTTGAAATGAAGATCTGAGTTCTTACAAGCTTCCCCCTTAAAACAATTCATCTCTGAATTTCCCTTATAAGGGTGATGATAAAGAATATGCGAACAACTCTGGCCACTATGATCGTACGTTGGCCTCCCTCTCCCAAGTCATGTCCTGTACTTTCCTGTGCTGCCATAACTCCCATACTATAAGAATATACCGGCCATAGAGAAACTTCATTCTCTGATCCAAAACCCGAATAAGGTGATCCTCGAAGGATGCATCCACCACCAACTCAACCTCCTCGAGTTAAAAAACATGAGATGAGTATAAAAAGTAACATCGTAGCTAAGAAACATGAAATACATTATGCATATCCCAGTACCTATGTGGTAACTGAAACCCATAGGCAACCAGCCTGACTCTCTCTAAAATCTCAAATGGCCCATCGTATCTTGGTGAATGTTTCCCCTATCTCTTAATCCTCCTATGTCCCAGCCTTAGTGTGACATGAAGGAAAATGTGATCTCTAACCTCGAACTCCAGTAGTTTTCTCCATCGATCATCATAATATTTCTACCGAGACAATGAAGTAGCCATTCTATTTTGAATCAACTCCACCACCTCAGTGGTCTACTAGACAAGATGAGGTCCCAACATAGCTTCCTCTCCTACCTCCAGACAATATAGGGGTGATCGGCATGTACTACCGTACAAAGCCTCTTATGGTGACATATGAATCGTTGCCTAAAAACTATTATTATAAGAAAACTTCACTAGGGGTATGTGTCTCTCCCAAGATCCCCTAAAATCCAGGACGCATGCTTGAAGCGTGTCCTCTAAAACTTGAATTGTGCACTCAGACTAACCATAATTTTGGTGATGGTATGTTGTACTCAGAAGTACCTGTGTACCCAAATCCCTTTGTAATCCCTGTCATACATGAGAAGTAAACTGGGCATCCCTATTTGAAACGATAGAGTGTGGAACCCCATGAAAACATACAATCTATCAAATGTACAGACTTCCAATCTCATCAAAACTGTAGATTTATTTGATCAATATAAAATGTGAACACTTTGTGATCCTATCTATAACAACCCAAATTTCATCATTCCCTCGAGGTGACCTTAGTAAACCTATCACGAAATCCATCGCGACATCATTGCACTTCAACTTGGGAATGGGTAACTACTGTAATAGCCCTACCATTTGCTGATGCTCCGCCTTCATCTACTGACAGGTGGAACATGTCATAATAGAACCACCTACATACCTCTTCATTCCTAGCCACCACTACTAACGATGTGGATCTTGATTCATCTTGGTGACACCAGGATGAACTTCTGAAACTGATGAATGAAAATCTCACAAAATATCCTCGTGTATGTCTTCTGACACCCTTATGAACCCACAAAAAAACCAAAACTTATCCTTATCTATGGTCCACCCAAGAGTTGGGTCTTTTCCTGACACACTCTCTCATAGGACTGGGCCTTTGGAATTTGATAGCTGCCTCATTCGGAATCATTCTAGTAGAGTAGAGTTAATAATAATAGAATAAAGAAATGTATTCTCCTATCATTTGTGCACCTTCAAATTCATCTCAGAGAACATATCCATAATCTTCCACTCATCTCTAGCATCCTTAATTGTCTATATTTGAGTTCTCTTACTCAATGAACCAGCCACTACATTTCCTTTCCAAGGAGTGTAGACAAGATCAAAGTTAAAATACTAAAGGTACTAAACCCACCTTCAATATCTTAAATTCATATCACGCTGAGTAAAGATATATTTGAGGATTTTTTGGTCAGTGTATACAAAAAAATACTCTTCCCAAAGACAATGTATCCAACAGTAAAAAGCATGCACAACTACAGCTAACTCAAGAACGTGTGTTAGGTGATTCCTCTCATATAACCTCAACTACTGAGACCCATACACAATGAATTTGTCCCCCTATATAAGCACATCTTCTAGCCCGATTCCTAATGCATCGTAGTAAACTATGTAAATATTACCTGGATCCATAAAAATAAATATCGGTGCTAAATTCAACCTCCATTTTATCACTTAAAAGGATAAATGGTAGGAATCTATCCACAAGTACTTTGAACCCTTCTTAGTTAGGCCTGTCAGTGGAACTGCTATGTGTGAGAAGTCCAAAATAAAGCATCTAAAGTAATTAGAAAGCTCTAGAAAACTCAGTACCTCAAAGACGTTCTTCAGATGCTCCCAAGAAAATACCTCTTTAACTATCATTATGTCTACTTATACTCATATATCTAAGATAACATGACCCAAGAAATGAATCTAGTCCGTCCAAAAGTGTCACTTTGAGAGATTAGCATACAACCGATGCTCACTCAGTGTACTCAAAACTATATCAAGATGGGTGGAATGGTCGTGTCATGTGTGAGAGTACACTAAGATATCTTCCATGAAAACTACCACAAAAGAATCCCAGTAAGGACGGAACACTTAGTTCATCAGTGTCATGAAAACTACAAGTGCATTCATGAGATCGAATGACATAACCAAATACTTGTATAGACCTTACCTTTTCCAAAAGGCTGTAAGAGGTATATTTGATGGCCAAATGCACAAATGATGATAACCAGATCTCAAGTAAATATTTGATAACACTCAATCTCCGTGAATATAATCATATAGATCATTAATCCTTAGCAAGGGATATCAGTTCTTGAGCGTTAAATAGTTTAGATTCTGATAATCCACACAAAGTCTGAGGGAACCTTCAGTCTTCTTCACAAAAAGAATAGGTGAACCCCAATGAGAAGTGATGGGTTGGATGAAACCCTTTGTCTGTAACTCCTATAACTACTTATTAAGATTTTGTAACTATAGTGTAGCCATACTATACAAGGTAATAAACACTAGTTCAACTCCTAAAACAAGATCAAAAGAGAAATCTTCCTCTTTCTCTGAAGGAAAACTTGAAAAGTCATCTGGAAAGACATATTTGAAATGATCCACCACTTGAGGAAAATCCAACTATGAAGTCCCCTGGTCATCCTTATATAAACTAGAAATATGGGATGTAATTCCTCCCAACCCATGATGCTCGGGTCCATATCTACTCGCCTGGACATCCCATTCACCCTTATGTAGAAAAGATCCACCCTCTGGTGATGTGAAACTCACCCTACAATGATAGTATTCAAAAAAGGAATGAAAAGAGACCAACCAATCCATTCAGAGAATGAAATCAAAGGTGGTCATATCTAAGATATAGAGGTCCCACAAGAAGTGACACCCACCAACCTTAAGAGGGAACTCCTTGTTCTAATGTACACTAGCCATCCTAATCCCCAATGGAGTATCTAGTGTCATAACATCATCATATGTAAAGATACTAATATCAAGTATATCTATAATGGAAATAGATATAAAACCATGGGAAGCCTCAGTATCGAAAATAGAAAAATCTATTACAGAGTAAACTAGAATCATACCTCTAACTGTAGAGGGTTTGGGATCCTTATTCTACTGGGTCTATTCTATCATAAAAGTATGGCATATACCATAACCCTATGACCCCTCTTGGCTACCCTGAGCTGATCCACCCTATTTTTTTTCTTCTGAAAACCTATTTTCTGGATAACATAGCCATGACCACAACCTCAGCCTAAATGGCCTGACAGTCTCTAGTAACCAAAATGATGAGAAATCAGTGGTCCTACTAGTGAACATGGATTCATAACAGATATACACTCAGTAGATGATGGTGAGAAAAACTTGAAAAATGCTGAGGATGACCCATCTTGCCACATGATTAGTGCTCAACTGGGTCTCTCGGGAACTAAGGCCTCATATTCCCACTCTTCCTGCATTAGTAGAACCTCACCTGGATATGTGAAGATACATCTTTACTACTAGAATAACCACTACATGTAAGATCCCTATGGTGATTCCGGCTATCTGTCAAAGGATTATCAACCCTGGATGCTAAACCACCCTAGCTCGCAGCTCCAAAATCCCTCAGATTGTGCTCGGTAATCAGTGCCTGATTTACTATATCAGTTACCAAAGTCAGCCTAAAAACATTCACTTTCAATTGAGTGCCTTACCTGAGACCATCCTCAAATATCCAATCCATTGATAACTCATCACCTCCCAAAACAGGTTTGAAGTATTGAAGCTTTTTAAAACAAGAATAATAATCCATCACTGAAAGAGTTCCCTTATCCAAATGCATAAACTTCCAGGATCGATCAACCCTCAACATCTCGGGGTAGAAGTAATCTTATAAGGTCCTCTGAAACTCTTCCCAAGCCATATCCCTATAACATCCTTCTTATGATATAACATCCCACCATATTTTGGAGGAATCATGTAGCATGTATGTCATGAGATTCACCCTTCTCTCAGGAAGTGTCTCTATATGATCAAAGATATAAATCATAGACTCAAACCATGAATTTGCATCCTATAGTCCTCCATCCCCTAAAAAGTGGAAGGATGTTGCTAATAGAACACCTGTGTAAAATCTTCCATAGTCGGGGTAGGATGTGGTGCTCCGTAAAAAGTCTTCATCATCCTAAAAAATACTTCACAGAAATGTGCATCAACACCTACATCCAGTATATAAGTTGGTGCCAAGATGAGAACCATAGGAGGATCTAATTGTAGTCCCTGATATACCATTTTTGGTGTCTGATCATGGCCCTGTACCTGGCGTACAACCAGAGGACATCTTGGTGGCATGAATCTTCAAGTTCAAGCATACACATCAGTTCAATATTATCAAGTACTACACTTATAAGTTTGATAACAGAACATGAGAAGGAAATCATTCAAGTGTTATAACAGATGGTTACACAATGTGTAGAACCACTACATGAAATTTTACCTTAAGATTTAACATGGGCATGTATCCCTTCCATCCTAGCCATTTAATACCCCATACACACAGTGTGTTCCTCTTGAGACATGATGTGTACTTGAATATTCCTTCCCACCTGAGTACTTCTACATGGATGTAACTACACAGTTCTTCTAGTGTAACACTACACAATGTGCACACTCTAGATACAATGTGTATAACCAAAGTTTTATCCACTAGTGTCATTAGTCACACAGCTGGATACATGGTCTATTACCACACGACATGTACCCATAGTACACGGTGTGTTATAAAATTTTTACAAACCCTGTGTCTTTTCCCACATAGTCAATCACATGGTTAAAAACTAAATGGATTGTAAATATGGTACATGGTGTGAACTTAAGAAAAGTCATTTCTTCCAGAACATAAGAACACATGGTGTGTGTTTATAACATCACACATCGTGTTGTCTAGGTTTCAAGACAATAAGCCCCTGAAACTTCTTTGGAACCCTTAAAAACAAAAAATTAGTCTATGGTATGCAAATTTATATTCCTTGAGATCCCATATGCCCTATGAATCTAATTTTTTCATCCTTAATCATATCATATCTTAACTAAATATGATTAAAGTTCAGACATGATCCACCAAATTCGGATCCAAGAGGGCCCATAACACCTAAGGGACCAAAGATTGTCATTAATTATATGAAACTTTATATATATACCAATAAACTATCAAAATATTAGGAATTAGATCATATTTTCTATCACAAAAAACATGCATATCTAGCACAACATCTATAAAAATAGCATTCAATTCAGTAATACTCTCTAAATGGCATGGCAAGAATGCATGGCATGTGATTTCTAACCATTGCCTATATGATGCATGAGATGGAATACCCTCATATCATCATGATACAATAGAATTATAACCATAATGATATGAATCATAGAATAAAAAAAATTGAATAATGCAATGGTGAAATCAAATCAACTGTAACTATTGAAAACCAGAAAAATTGAAATATTAATGGTAAATTGGATTTTCCCTATACACGGGTTAGCTAGTCCCGAGCACATCTTATTAAAAACTACCTATTCCTTCTTATCCTATTATATTAGCTCCAAATAGAAATGAAATATAGAAAATATAATCTATCTGATACCACTTTGTAACATTCTAGTTCCATGTGTCGCCCAAAGGTGCCTCGAATTCGGTTGGTCACATAACCTCAATCATGTTTCCCCAAAAGATAGAGGATTCCTAATAGATGTGAGGTCCAATGTTTGATAATGAGAAAATTATGCCCTCATTTTTAGATTATACATAGTAGAAGGAAAATAGTAAACAATAGCGGAAGTAGTAATACCACAAATGTAAACAATAGAAGACTGAATGTAAATAAAGCAGAAGCCACAATATATATATATATATATATATATATTATGCATTTAATATGTATCTAATAAAATGAAAAAAAAAGTCATAATGATGTAAAGAGATATAGAAACCCAAGTACAAAAGAAATGAGTAAACTCCAACAACATCTCAATCCTCAGCTTAGTCCCATGCTCTCCAGCTCCAATAGTAATCAAGTACCTTATGAGGAAGGGCACTTTCCCTTATCTATACCTACAATCATATAATCTTTTTGGATCTAAAATTGAGACCCAAATAGGGTGTGATATGAATCCCAGTAGGCAACCAACCAAAGATATGTACCTAAATTTCAATGAATATATATAGAAATAGCAGGTAATGTGCAAAAAATGAAGCAATAAACTAGGAAGTGCTCAGAAGTAAACAATCCTATAGTTTTCAATTACATTCATTTTTTTATTCTTCATCACTCAAATCATGTAATATATGGAACTAGAATAATATATATACCCCCCTATGTAATAATAATAATCAGATATCTAAAAAGACCATCTAAATAATCAAGTAAGATTGAGTCAATTCTTGTGCTTTGGCATGGCAGACTCATCACAATAATTTAATCATTTATAAACAAACCTCTAGGAAAGCTCTTATAGTCTCACCCCTTTGGTTCCATATATTATAGATCAATTAAAATGACTTACAGGGTAGCTCTAATGGTCAATACCCTTGTGTCAACATATCATCAATAAACTATAAGAGACCTCCTGGGTGGCTCTCATAGTCAATATCCTTGGGTCAACATAGATTATGGTAAATCATAAAAGACCTCATCAGTAGATCTCAAAGTCAATAACCCTGGGTCAACAAATACACCAAGTATCTTAGGGTCCTATGAAAATAATGTGTAAGTACTCGTAGTCTTCCTAGTCTAAGGCTCTCACGGTCAATTGGAAAAGAAGTGCAACTATAATATTAAAGCAACTCAAATAATCTAAAACTACTACATGGATAATTATTCAAAATGAATATCACAGTAATTTCTTATAATCATTAAAACTCCATCCTAATCAATAATGTAATGGAAAATCAAGGAAATCCTAACAATAATCCTGAACCAAATGTCCATAAACAATCAATCAAGGGAAATGCACCCATGGGGTGTCCCGTAAACAAGGTATATAACCTAACACATAAGAAACTATCCTTTATAAAATAATAAAACCATAGTAGGTAATTAACATGATTAAATTCCCAATCAAGAAATACCCCAAACATGGGTATGAAGAACTTTTATTATATATAATCCAAATATGACCAAAAAAGGCACAAACCACCTCCCTCGAAGTTGTACGATCGATATACTTGAACGTCAGCCCTTGAATCTACTTAGATCGTCATAGATCTTCAAAAAGTTGAAAAAAACCAACCATTAATAACTAACAAGAGAGGATAAATAAGGAGGAATGGATTTATGGGATTCAAGAACTCCCTGGTGGGATTCAAATTCACCCAAAGGTGTCTCAATCGAAGCTCGTACGTAGAATCGGGAGGGGTTCAAAGTTCGTCAGCCATTCTGTCACTCGCCTGTATGAACCATGGGGAGAAGAAGATCTTTACAAACTTAAGATGTTACCCCTCTCAGATATATCAATTAAAAAGAAAATTAAATATCTTTTTCATTAAAAAAACATGCCTTGTATTAGCCTCAACCAGCCCCCAATTTAAGCAGTCTTCCAGGTTACCACATGGCCATGTACTCAGCCGTTACATGGCCAGTACACAGCTATATCCAACAACTGGGTAAATGACGCATACTCAAGAATAAATTGTTTTTACTTAGAAAATACCATTTTCTTTCTTCTCTTAAAAACAATCCAAAATCAAGATCCATGCCTGAAATAAAGATCTGAGTTCTTACACCTTGGTTCCTTGCAGTTGAAGAAATAAACAATGTGTTGACGGTTGATTGGAGAATTCATTTCCTCTTTCTCATTAGAAGGTTTCTCTTATTAGATTTCGTTATCTAGGTGTCCTTATTTCTCACACATAAATAATATCTTCACCCCCTTATTCAATTTTTGGGGTTCTTAGTTTTCCAACCTTAATAAGTGGGATGTTGAAATTTCTTGGCACCGTTAGATTTCTTTATCAGACCACTAGAATTAAACTCCACTTTCAAATTATTATCCCTATGATACCCTTGAGATTATCTAATGTGAATTTATACTTTGATGGAATATAAAATAATTTAATCATAGATATGAAAGTGTCGGATCAACATTTATTTTCATAGGCTAGGTTTCAGCCCCCCAAAGAAGCGATCAAGCCCCAATTTAGGGGGTAACTACAAAGAAAATGGTGTATCTTTCATGTATTGTTAGGTTTTACACATACACCATGATAAATTCATAATTTTTTAATTAAGGTAAGGACATACATATCTATTTTAATATGGAGAGTATGTGTAAAATATTTATCAATAAATATTTTCTGGAATTCTCTAAAACCCATTTCTTTGATCTCTTTCTCAAGATTTGTATTCTTCATCAATGTACACCCCTGATCAGCTTCTACCTCCATATGATAAATAGTCATTAGAACATTCTATTATTTATAACATTGAAATATGGATAATACAATCTCAATAGATTCGATCCATTATTCTGTGATTAATGGATCAAATGATCCATTGAGTGTAAGAGGCCTTTGTCACATAAATCTCTCAATCATAGTTTGTTCTCTCATAGATAGATTTCGGAGCTCCTCCTATTCCAGGTTTCTATTTATAACATGAGTTACCTAATATATTATTTTCATAAAGTTCAAAATTCTATCTCCCATTGGGTTGGGTATCTCATTGGGGCAGTCATCGCATTGTTTGACACATTAATTGTTCACCCGATTCCTCCTATTTGTGACCATTGGATAGAATAAAGGGAAAAATATATATTAGTATTATAATGCTATTAAATAAATAATAATGGAATCTAGTGACATTAAATACCTATCTTATTAATTACATGTATTTCCTTAACTTATGATTTCCTAAGCTTTAATCTAGCTAATCCATGATATAATTCCTCACACATATTATTATGGGTACTTTTTTGTTCCCTTAATAATGGTTCATAATAAGATTATGAAATTACAAAAGAATATACCCTAAGAGTTTCAAACTAGGTGTATAGTAAGTCTCTTTTTTAAGTACTAGGTTATACCGAGTTAGGCCTAGCACACCTTATCAGATTTGTTACCCCAAGGTACATCTGTACCAGAATAACGCCCACTTATATTATCTAGATAGAGAGGTGTTTTCTTAATAAACCACTTGATATATAATTACCGCAATTTAGGTATGTTTTCTTATACTTATTCATATCCCTAAGGATTTCTCTAGAGTTTTATAATCCTAATCCTAAAAATAACTAATCTTTTCCATTGATACCATTTATAAAAACCACAATATTTATTTAAAATTGATTCATGATTTATTATGTAAGATTTTACTTGATACAACCCGGAAGATCGAGAAGTCTAGTGTATTTGGGAATAAGGTACATATCATAATATCTTGAACATGGAACACAACAACATTACTGAAAAATTCCTTAACTTGTTCTCACATAAAATGACACGGGATAACCTGGGGACATACTTAAGAAATGGGTGAGATATAAATCCCATTAAGGGGATAAACAAGGAATAAAAAGAATAAGATAATACATGTTATAAAATAGGTATATCAATGTGTAATAAAATGGAGATGAATAATAAGGAATTATATAACATGATAATCATAACATGGGAAATATAAAAACATGGGAAATGCGACAGCAACATAAAAAATTGAATCACAAACATAGGTCATGGCTAATTTAAAATATATAATGATATAAAAAGTCTTATGAAAGAATCAGGTACAATATATATCCCAATTTTATGTCTCATGATACTAAACATTACCTAATGCATTGGAGAACTATATAATTCTAGGCACACCTGTCACTTTCATTTCCTTCCCATGCTTAATTTTGTCACATAGATCATACAACATGGATTCATTCATAATCATAATTTATTAAAAGATTAAGGGGTGTGGAATAAATACATGTAAGTCCCAATTCAAAGAGGTATCAGTGTATAATTCTGAGCACCATTTATAGAAAATGGGTATGGTATTCACTACACAATTTTTTGCGTATGGAAAATCATGGTGAAATTTCGGTAGCAAAATGTTTTCACATAAAATTTCATAAAATGGGTTGATGATAGATTAAGGGGTCCCTAAAATTTTAACAAAAAATTATAACTAATAGGTTCATGTAAATAAATGTCTCAACATTAGGAAATTAAAATAGAATAGATAATATAATAAGGAAACTTGAATAAAGAAGAGAAGGTGAGGATCCCTTACTTGAGTGTGTGACTCCAAATGCTTGGTATGAGATTATTTATAGATTAGGGGAACCTTGGGAGAAATTTAGATAGTGGAGGGAAGAATATGGATGTGATACAAGGAGTATTTGTGAATACAAAATGATCTTGTGTGGTTTTATAGAGCAAATGAGAGGGGTTTCTTTATTATTTAGGTCTTGGATTCGATTAAATAAAAGAACCCAAAACACAAACCTTAACCTGATTTCTTCCAAATAAGAGTGGAGTTTATTATTTTATAAATAAATGAGAAAAAATTAGGAAAATAATTCCATTGATTTGTGGAGGTGAGTCATAATCTTAAAGAAATGATTTTAAAACCTTAAAATATATTAATGTTTTGGAGGATTCATAATGACCATATAAAATTAATCAAAAAAACATAAAATCACATTATTTAAATATAAAACATATATTTTTTTGGGTACCATTTATAGTATTTATTACATCACTTTTTGGTTATTATGATGTCATAACACAGAAAGTATATTTATACGGTATTTAATTTTTACCCAAAAATTGGATTGTCTTAGAAAATTATGAAAAATTTACCATTGGATACTTTAAAAATTCTGATTCCAAAACTAATATTCATTTTATATAAATAATTTTCTTACTATGGGAATTTTCACTTTTAAAATCAAATCAACATTTATTAATAAATGATGAGTTTTTTTACAATAATAGTTTTTGAACCCTAATAAAAATTAAATTTGACTTCATAAAAAGTATATGATCATTTATATTTTAGAAGAATTATTTAATAATAGTATTTTATTAAAATATATTTATTTAAAAAAATTCAATAATTAATTAAATTAAATTCATTAATTGAATTTTAATATTACTGAAAAATACAACATGTATTTTATTTTATCAAAATAAAAAACATTTATAAAGAAACAATAATATGATGAAAACATATTAATTATTCTATAAAAAATACTATAAATAGTAATATTGCTAGGTTCTTGATAAATATCCCTTTAATACACCAAGAAACTCCCTAAGGGAATGTTGTGCAATGGTAAGGCTTTTATGGGGTGGTTTAGTGTACATAGTTTGGGTTGTGATCTTAATGAGCTTGAACTTCTCCCAAAAATAGTTTCATTCATGCTTAAGTTTTCAGATATTATATTGGGCTTGGTCAAGGGAAAATCCTAGAGATTATATCTCACTAAGAAGCTCAGTTAAATTGGCTTCATAGGGTATGATCCTATAGGTTAGGGCCATCACTTCCTTTTTTTATGTCAATTTGATTTGTTAAAACCATAAATTTATACTAATCATGTGATCACTATTCAACAACTATATTATCAATGATAAAGACACTTAATAGACTTTTAAATACAATTGTATATAATAAAATAAAATATGTGCATTTGTTTTCTATAACTATATTACTTAATATGTTATTTAATTAAATTCAAATGGGAATTTTATTTATAACAGTTCGGTCCATTATAGATATACAATCATTCTATACTATAGAGATGAACACATCTATGATACTCATTTTTTGACCACATTGTATAAAACATGGTTGAATATTTTCATGGATATATTTAAAAATTATTGAATAAACAAATCTATTCAGACTGAGCTTCTTTAAACAATCACTCTTCTCATATTTCACTCTCTCTATTTTAACTTACATTTTGAGCTGTGTTTGTTTTAATCTATTTATGCTTAAACATTTGCTCATTTATTGTATTGAAGAGTGATAGAAACCATTTCATGTATTATTTTATATATTTTACCCCACATAAAACTACGGGGGAGGATATGTGTAGTATGGACTTCTTGGGTGCTGTTATTTTATGTAAATCACGATCCAAGTTATGGATCAGTTTATTTGATTAATTTCATGTTCGGTAGTGAGTGATTTATAAGTAAATGGGATTGGTTCTCGAATTGAGACTGAAGCACTTGTTTTTTTCTTTTTTTGTTTAATTTTTTTAAAAAAACATGTTTTAGTTTTCAAAACTATACAGAAAAACATTACTTTTATAGTTAGATTTAATAATTTTTTATATATGGTGTTTGATACAGGTAAAATTATTTCAAAATTTATTTTTTAAGAACTTGTTTTAATAGATTTGTGACCTAACTTTTGAGAAAAGTTTTAAAAATATAAAAATATATAATTATACTAATTTAGTTAAATGAGCCATTTTTTTAATTTGGGGGATTTAGTTTTAATTTTTTTAAGATAACTTTTAATTAGAAACTAAATTCACCCCTCTTGAGTTGTCTACTATAACTGACATAATCCATTCCACTTGTTCTTGATTGTTTTAAACATGAATATGTTCAGCACACTTCCTCTTATAATATTCCATTGATTCAATAAAGATATTTCCTTTACCTTAATATCTTATTTGTAATGTATATGGTGGTCTAGAGTAATACTTAATGTTAAACCTCTACTTTAATATTGGTAGTTGTTTTGTTAGTCTTCTCTAGGGTATATTACAAATCATTTCCCTTAAGATCAGTTATTACAATAGTAATGTATATAGGGGTGTAGACTTTATATCTATCCTGTTTATTACCTTTGTCTTTATTGTTAACCATACATTTATAGGCTTCCTCTTACTTTATTATCTCATATTGTAGAGGAGTTTGGTTATTATAAAATAATAACTTTTGTAGAGTTATTCATTGGATGGGAGACTTTTTGTGTGTTTTTTTCATTAATATTTCCTAGTTGAACTTGTGACCATCAGTATTTTCATTTTAGAGTAGTACTTTCTATTTTTTGTTTTCCTTTATTTTCAAAAAAGAAAAAATATGGAATAAAATTCACGCTTATAAATTTTTTAGACCTATACAAGGAAGCTATTCTCTATCTCTATCCAAATCACATTCATAGTTTCTAGGAAAAATCATATACCCCATGAATCACTAATTGAGAGTTATCGTATCACTCTATATAATTTTTTATTATTTTATTATAACATGTTTCACTCATGATGGTTTTTTCCTTCTCATGTTTACTGCTCCCCAACCCTCATATTCATCATTTACCCTGTAGTATTTATCTAGAATTTAAAATTTTTTGTACACCTTTAGTTCAAAATAATTCTCTATAACATCAATAGATATAATGGGGTAATTTTTTTTCCTTTTACAACATTTTTATCATAATGATTAGCAGACCCTACATCAAAAATCCTCAAACCATAGGGAACTATGTTAGGCCACACCACATCTATTGGTATCCTAGTTGGTACTACTCCATACACAAACCTTAGCACTAGATCCTTACCTTTAGAACCTACACTCCTAGTTATAATATAATATCCATTATCCTTTAAGACCCTTAGAATATTGGATTTTAGAACTGGACTCACTAAATCCACAGTGGGTTTCTGAATAATAGCATTAATTACTATGGTGGGAAACTCTTTCTGAAGAACTGAGGCACCATTTCCAAAACAAGGGCTGAAAATTTCTTAATTCAATCATAAGTTACTAAACCAATAAACTAAATTGGTCCAACAATACTATAACTATATTGTGATACATTTTTAATCAGCATGCCTTTAATTGAGTGATGTCACTCTAACTAAAGGTCTCATAATCTGAGGCATGAAGATCAATAATAAAACCAGGACTCGAACTCCACAGACATATGAGATATAAAATCTTAACCAACCTCAATCCACATTTAATAAATTAGGATCTTACATATATCTAATATAAACGTATATTATAAGTTATATTGTGACATAAGGACCTTTATCAGTCATTAAAATCCTAATATATCTATACCATATAAACTAAATTTTTTAGAATTGTGGGATTTTGAAAAGGGATAGAAATCCCAAAAAACTATCCCAAATGTCTATAGATGGAGTATTATTCTATATATGGAATCCATAGTTCCATTTCTATAAATAAAACCAAATTACTTCAACTTGATGAAGACCTTTGGACTAAGTAGAAGAAAGGTTGTCTGCCACTACAACAAGAATTAGGAAATGAAGAGGGATTAAAAAGATAATTTTTATGAAATCCTTCAATACCCAAGTATTATTGATGAATCTATCAATGATATCAACTATCAGTAATCTTTGACTAAATAAAGAAACTTGGGAGAGAACATGGGTACCTAATTCATTAGTAAATTATAAGGGGGGAGAGATAGGTGAATATTTTGGGTATAATGTACAACACAAGAACTTATAGGCATAAATATATGTGGGGAAAATATGAGATTGATACAGGGAATGTATTGGGGAAAACAGGAGCCTAAAATACCGTGGGAGGATACGAACCCACAACCCTTTACAAAGGAGAGAGATCGGGTGGTATGGTTGTAACTATGTGTGAGGGTTCTTCCATCATAAGAGCGAGTGGTATTTTCACTATAAAAAAAGTCATAATAGAATCATCTATTGTAACTTTTAGTGCATTCACATAGATCCTTGTCATATATTTTTTATTCTATGGTTTTGAGCATTGGAATATGATTATTATGGAATGCCTTATGTTTATACCATATCCTTATGATTATAATTATTCTCATTTTCATATCACACCTTGACTCTTATGAAATATTTTTATGTGATGGTTTATTATCCCGACTATGATTTATAATAATTATATAATTACTCATTATTTATTCACATAATTTTATTTTCTTATTCATTTATTCGTTTTATTTCAGTCATGATCATATTTTTCACACATTTATAATATATTGATAACTCTTATACATCATTATGATTATTTTTACCCCATAATGAGATTTTGAGATCACTCCTTTCTAATACTTAACCATTTCTATATGTGATTGTAGATGATAAATAGTGTTAGATATATTTATATATGGTTTTTGATTAAGATTTTAAATTAATTTTATAGTATTGCATTAGTGTATGATAATTTACATACCCCATTCCAAAACACACTGAACTATTGATCTTGTTAGTTTTTTTCACTCTTATGATGAAAAAATTGTATATATGTTTAGCAACATATTGATAAGTGTGGTTTTGGGGTAATCTTGAAAAAAAATAAAATTATTAAGTGTAAATATAAAACATAACTAACATTGATTCTTGGGGGTTTTAACACCCATGAATAACATTCAATTTGGAGATTTATCTTTTACATGTGGTTTTGTAAATTTATTAACCACTTATAACTTCATTATAATAACATTCAACTTTAATGTCTATTCTTCATAATTTTACTTAATGTTGTAAAGTACAATGTTTATGTCCATTGAAAATGAGTTTTATTCCATATGTTTTTATAATTTAATGATAATTTTATGGTTATATATAATCACCATTGTAAATTCAACATTAACTCTCATATATTCACATTTAAACATTAATGGCATCATATCTGTGTAGATTTTGATGAAATGATATAAATAAATAGTATTAGGAATAATGTAACAACTAATGTCCATGATGAATTAATTAAATATGAATTATGTTTTTTTTAATTAAAGTGATGATAATACCTATATTTTTTAATTTTTGGTTCAAGGTTAGGGTCCATTTTTATTTTGTTATTTGGTTTTAGATTTCAATGTTTATAGGGGAAATTATAGGTGTTTCAAATTGTATTTAAATTGATAAAGGAAGTTTGGTAGTTCATGAGTGTCTTAGAGGTTATGTGAGATGTAGTTTAGAATATCAATTGACATTAGATACCTATTGGGAGGAACCATGTATACTTTTTTACTATAAGGAAGTCCTAATAATATGATGGTTCAACTCAGTACATAATAGAATTTACCAAGTATGAGTATATTTATGTAATATTTTTTATAATGGAATTTAGGTATTTTTCATTAGATCAAAATAATCCTATGACTAGAGAATCATTCATTCCAGCAAGTTGAGATCCTCTATATGGATATCTATTGGTCTTCTTCTTCCCCTTCTTTTTCCATTTAATTAATGCATGATTCAAGGATTTTTTTTAATTATTAATAATAGTTAAAACCTCTCCTATATTATATTAATCCCTATTTTATTATTTATATATATATAAATATATATTCTTATATTTAGGTTAGGGTTTGGTGTTTTAATTTCAAAAATGTATGATAAAATGACATATTGAGGTATGTATTCCTTTTCTATTATCTAAATGAGGCACTAGTGTGTTAATTGACTTACATTCATCACTTTATTGATTCAATGTGAATGGGGTATGAATTATTTAAGGAATATATGATTTTATGGTTAAAATAAAATATGTTTAGGTTTTCTAGTTTGGTCTTCTAGTCATTATGATCATTGATGGATTTTAAGAGTTAACTGATGAGGTTTTCTTAGAGGATTAGATCACTTTTATTATGATAATTGAATTATTTGATAAATTTATGTATATAAATTTATTTTAATGAATTTAGTATCAAATTTTTTCATTGGTATGGATAAATATAATTGATGCTTATGAAAGGTGGTTTCAACCCTTCACGTGGATTTACATGTTATTCCAAGGACATGCCTACGACTTTTTTTCTAAATTCAAAATAATGTTTTTATAATAATTTTGGGGATTATAAATGAATACATTTAAGGTAATTATCCTGTAAAATGTTAAATATTTCAATAATTGGGTTTGTTTCAAACTAATGTGATTATTATTTTCCATTAATATAATTTTCATATATGGATTTTTATTTTCAACCCTTTTGAATAGTTGATATAGTAATGTATATTTTGGTCATGTTTAACTTATTTAAATCAATCATTATACCTTGTTTACTTTATAAGGATTGTTTTTTATATTTTATTTCTTTATTTATAATTTTTTATAATCTAAAGACCATATATATCCACAAATACATTATAATGTTTTCTAATATATGAGTTGATGGTAATAAATGTTTATAAAAATTCATATGGGTAGTTAGAGATAAAAAGGAGAAGTTTGTTGGCTTGTTTCCTGGTTGTTCCACTTGAAATTATTTTGATTAAGACTTTCATTACTTATTTAAATATAAATAGTAATGATTTAATAATGTTTTAATAATGAAATTCTATATTCCCACCATAACTTAAATGAAACATAGTTCAGTAATTTATACAAAACTGTGATTAAGAGTTTTAATTGAAATTGATACAATGGTTGGGTTAGATAAGTGGGAAGGAGTGATTGGGTACTTAAACAAATTTATATTTTTTAAAAAGGATAGATTTTCCAAACCAAACTAGAATTGTTCAAAGGATAAATTTATTTATTATAGAGAATAATAATATTGTTATTAATTTTAAACTAATACATAAAATGTTTAATTATTTTTATGGAACCACTTATTTTTTAAAACACATTATTTATAACATATTAATAAAATATAGAGCTTAATGAAAACCAAATGTATGAAATGTTATATAATAATATTATTGAAATGAAACTTCTCTATTATCATGAATTATTTTCCTTAGAGTAATGTTCTTAACAAAAGTATGTTTTAATAATGAATATATTACATATAAAATAAAACATGAAATATAAATTTGTGGTTCAAATTAAAACTTATGACTCATCTTATTATTTATTCGAGTTGTTTTAATTGATTATTCAATATTGACCAATACCATACTTTCTTAATAAATATTTTACTCCTTGTATATGATAGTTATTACATATTAATTTATAAGTTCATTGTTTGTATTTTTTAGATCAAATATAGATTATTGAACATTCCATGTTGAATGTTTTTTAAATAATTTCTACTATCATGCTTTAAATACTAAACATACCGTGACTTTTTTATTATTTTGAATTAAAACATTTGTGCATCGTTATTGATCATGTGGTTCTTTTTTAATTGAGTATATTGATGGTTTCAATATGTAACATAATAATATTAATTTCATGATAAATTGGAACTATTGGTGTATATATCAAGCATCTTTATTATTTCATTTTATATGAAATGTATGTTACTTGATATGGAGCATGTTCATAAAATAAACTGGTGGTCATGCAGGAAGTGTACTATATTTATTTTATAAAATATTTGAGTAGGTATTTTGTACTATGATGGTTTTGGTGGGATTTTAAACTCTTTAGATTATAATAAACCACCCCCTTTCCCTAGGATGAGTGGAAAGGCTACACTAAATATTATATATTATTCTTTTATTCATTGAATGAGTAGGAAATCCCAAACTTATTAGACACACACACACACACACCGATATATATATACATACATATTTTTCTCTCTCTCTCTGTGTGTGTGTATTTACATGGTTGGGTGTGTTCTGTCCCTCCAATTAAGGATGTATTAGTACTCTCTCTCAGTTCCCAATCATAGTCTCAAAGTAGGTATGATAGGTTTCGATCATCATTGTATAGAGAGTTATGTTTTGTATCTAGTACCAACCGATTTTTTTCCTAATGTTTTATTGGTTCTATAATTTTATGAATTATTAAATTCTTTTATGTTATACTTATGAAAATATATATATATATGTTCATTCATATATCTATTTATTCACTATTCTGTTGACAGGCCATTAGTGGTGCCCTGCTGAGTAATTATGCTCAAACAGTGTATGACCACCTCATTAGGCATGCATATTAAATTATTGTATTTTAGGTATATATAAGTAATACAATATCTCTTGTTGTTCAAGCCTTGATCGTAATTAATTTATTCAGATTATTTTTAGTTCTTATATTAGTATTTGTGCTTGTGGATCGGGGGTTGGAAGAAATATTTTCCACGTAGCCTTCCTCTTTCCTTTGGTTCTGGTCTCAGGTCCTGTTTATCCATGAAATTATTAGTAACCTATCTTACATATGGTATCTAAACCATTCCTATAATTTTTATGTTCATATAGAGGGTTTTGTCTCATCTATATCATTGTAATCCTTCTTTTTATATTTTTGATAGTATGTTTTATTTTAAGTATATATGATTTACCTATAGGATAAGGTGAATCTTCTGTAGAAATTATTTGTGGCTTGTTTTAATTTACTTATCATGATAAGTCGGTGGTTTGAATTTTGAAATTTTAGTTTTAATTATGTTATGGTGTCTGGGTCTTGGCTGTATGGGTACCGGCAACCCAGAATCCGACTTTCCATAAAATGAAAAAAAATGATTTCCGACCGATACCAAGGTTTTTTGTACTATTCATCAGCCCCTAAGGATTTGAAATATCATATAGGCTGGTAGCAACCTGTCACAAGTGTTTTTTATCAGGGTTAGGGTAGTTATTAGGGATATTATAGTAGTTTTGGATTTAATGGGTTTCTTTATTTTTTTTAAATGGGAGATATAATTTTCATGACTTGAGAATGAATCCATAAATTGGAATAATAAACCACTTTATGGAGTACGATGTTGTTACTAGGGTATGTTTTAGTATAAGTTCAAACCAAAGGTTTGGGTTGGGGTATTCTTGTAATATTTTGAGTATATATGGGTGAAACTCAAGTAGTGATATAATTCTCAATTGAAATCCATGTTCCTTATAGACTCATGCATCATATGTTATAATGGAACCATAGGTCATGGTAATATTGATATATTATAAAAAATATTTTCTAATGGACTTAATTAATTTAAAATGTAGCTAATAAATAAAATTGTGTTAACCTATATAACAAATTAGTTACAAAGATGTCGAGTGGATATTGTATCCACAAAGATAGGAGGGTGAATTAGTATACAAAAGTTTTACCAAATTAATTTATTAAATTTGTAACCTTTTTATATTTGAAACTTTATGCATGTTATAATGAATGAGTCCTACATATTTAAAAACACATTCACACCACATACAAGACATGAAGTAATTGAAGTATGACAGTTAGTATTTTTAAAATGTTTTTTCCCAATAAGGGTGAATTTGGCCTTGCAATGTTCATGTATATTTTGAGACACAAATTCTTCAAAAATAATATTTCTATCAATTATAGGTGGGTTAGGTAGGGTTTTCATCTACACCCCATGTCATCACTATATTGTTAAAGTGACGCGTTATTTATAATAAATCCAACTAATGTGAAATATCTCCCAAAAATATCATGATGTTTATAATATCAACCTCTAGTTCATCAAATGGTATTTCAATGAACCTATATACACGTCATCAAATACTCATTCCTTCTAATACAATGTTCATGTTTTCATTGTTGTTATTCAGGAAAACACTACCAAATATTCTTTATAATTAGAATTGATGGAATTTCTCACCTTCTTAACTAAGTGATTTGAATGTAATGATATGGTTTCTTCATAATAAATTTACTAAATAAATATAATATGAATATTTAAATTCAACCCACTCAATATAATTAGGAAATACGATTCTTGATTCTTATCAAAATGTCCATAAATACTCAATATATATTATAATTATTTTTTTTTCATGAAAATATTTATCAAATAATTTTTTTCATTTCATGCATGAATATTTCATGGTCTCCATGAATGCACAAGATTATAATTTTATTCTCATGGAAATGATATTTTATTCATGGTATTATCAAATATATTATCACAACATAAGTTTAGGTGGTAGTTCCTTCTTCTTCATAATGAAATAAATTCATATAATATCCTTCTTGAAAGTTAAAATATTTCATATCCTAGATAAAAAATAAATCAAAAAAATTCATCACAATATCGCACATCTATTTCCTCTCACTTAATATTCAAAAAACATAAATATACATCACATTACTTTTTGTTCACAAAAATCATCATTATTTCACAAAGTTTTAATATATAGGTTTCAAGTTCATGCAATAAATAATCATTTCATAAGAATCTCACTATTCTATATTCATGTATTTGAAACATGATGCATGGATTTATTTTTCTTTATGAAAACTAATCCCATTGTATGGTTTCTTCACACTACTATGTTTCTTCACACATTCACTTATCAAACTAAAATATTCCCATAATTAAGAGTACAAGAAATAATTTTCATGAAAGTGAATAATACTAAACATAATTCTATCAATACTTCACAAAACTAATCAGGTTAATAAAATATCCTTCTTTTTAATGTATCTAAACCAGTGTAGCATCCTCTGTATTCATGTGAAAACTGAGATCAATCAACTATTTTTCTATCTTAGGGTCATTTTATTTCCCATAACACATTGAAAATGAGTTGGTGTTAATATTTATAGATAAAATATACCACATATGTTCACAATTAAATTAATATTATTTATATTCTACCTTACTTTCTCTTCTTATTCACTATATCCACTAATGTGACTTCAATATTTCACAAATGAAAATCATCAACATTTCCTAGAAAGGAATGCACTAATACATAAACATAATCTATACTAACTTTTAATTGATTTTCAAACTCACATAACTATCATATTCAATAGCATCTAAATATCGAGCTTAAAATACACTTTGTGAACTAAACAAAAACTCATATCCATATATGTTTGACATTTTCTATCTCATGAACCCCTCCCTCTAAAGGTACACCTATTTACCTAGAAATGAAGGAATAGAGTTAATGACCCCCTGAGTCCCTCCTCTAGTAGGCCCTAGATTGGCAATTAGAATTTAGTGTATTAAAATATCACAAAGGGGATATATTGAACTCTATAATAATGGGATTCGAGGTAGGATAAATCAACCACAAGAAACTACTTGAAATAATATAAAAAGGAAACCAAAACCATCCAAAAAATCATGTATAAATGAAATGGATTTAGATAAGAATTTCCAAATAAATACCCTAAATAAAATCTAAGGAAAGGGCATAGAAACAGCTCCCAAAATTGGGCTTGAAATGTTTATCATAGTCCATGAAGTCATCTTGAAAAAATAGAAATAGTTTTTATATACGTAGGGTGATCATACAAGTATACATAGATTGGTAACAAAGGTCTCACATGCACATGTTAAAAGATAATACTAATTCACCTGTGATAAAATAACGTAACTAAAAAATACCTACATAGGTTAACTAAACAATACTATCCTCACCATGGAATTCCCACTAAATAACACATCTAGATAAAATAAAATAATAAAAATAATATCGATAAAGGTTAACCCACACCGAATTCTCATTGGTTTACCACAGTCACACCCCAACATCATATATCATGGTTCTCACATCTATTCTATATACCAAAACACATCACATCACATAACATCTCACCTAAAGACACTTGGGACATCACTTCATGCTAAAAACCCCACGTGAAACTGGCCATCACACAACATATCTTTTGAAGACACATGGGCCATCACATCGCACCAAATCTTACCCAAGGACACATGGGACAGACATCACCCACATCTCTCCAAAACCAAAATAGTAGGGTATAATTAAAATGAAGGAAGTCAACCTTATACCCCCATCCTACCATGAATGACCCCCACCATAATCCATATCATAAAACATCACCATAGTTCTTTTTTGACTTCTGGCCATTATAGCATGTGCATATCCACATCACTTAAAATATAGAGCAAGAAATAGGGTTTAGCCATCTATACATCTTCATTGTTGAGATATTGGAAAAAACCTCCAAATATATGGGTGTTGGCACATGATGCTCGACACAAGTGGGGTGTGTAATGAAAATAAAAACAAACTTTTGTAGTATATATATATAGCCACACCCAAGAACAACCTATGGGTTCAAAAAAATAACTAACCAGCTCACAATATCACCACCCAAAATCACAACACCACCAATTTCATTGTCTACACTAAATTCACAACACCACCAATAGTCCACAAGACACAATTCATATTTCTTCTTATTTCTCAAATAAATACATTTTCTATATTTCATCTTACCAACCAATTCCATTATCAATCCCATTAATTTAATTATTCATCCCATTTTATTTTACAATAAAAATAAACTATATTTAACAACACTTCCCATTTTAATTCATTTATTAGTCATTTTAACCCTTTTTCCAAACCATTTCAAGCCATTTCAATTATTACATTATCATTTAACTAAAAAAATACATGGGTAACTAGCATAACACAACACCACACAAATAAATATCCAATCAACCTCAAAAATCAATCCAGACCCACATCACCATCATTTCATATCCACATGCAATTTATTATCACCATAACCACATCAAAACCATTACCATATCATCCACCACATAACACATCCACAACTCATCACATAATCATCCATATTAAAAAATGCACATCATCATCCCACATCACGACCACAACACAACACATCTTTCCCACACACCAAAACCACACATTTCATATCCACACAAAAAACACTTATCATATTTCTGATTTAATAAGGGGGTTTCATCAATTACACTTATTTATTTTAGGTAATTCTCACAAAATCTATAGATTCCGCATGAAAATAATTATTTAGATGAATATAAGCGATTAAACATTTATCCAAGTTGGTATCACAACAATCAAACATTAAGGGACCAAAACACATATCAATTCAATATATACATATTATTATAATAGCCATGATTTTTAGTGGCACAATAATCATGAAAAATCTAAAATATAAAAAATATAAAAATTAAGTAGAAACATGTGAATCATTATCAGTACTATTAAATATCAATTAACCACTTAATTATCTTTATTAGGATAGTGAAAATCCATCTTTCCAATAATAAAAAAGAGTATAACCCCTCCACCATGGCACAACTAGATGATAAATGAAGGAACCCTACCTCAAATGAAGATTTATAATCCACCACACATGTTGGAATAAGAGGGAACAATCACCAAGCACCACGATGAAGGAAGGAGCCTTCGGAAGACTAGAACACAGTAAAAAATCATTCTAACTTAATAATAACACCCAAAACATGACATTTCTCTTGAAAAAAACCCAATCATAAAATAAAACATTAGAAAAACTGGAAAAAAGGAAGAGAGGAGCTCACATAAACCACAACTGATTGATCCTCCATGTTCATTGTCAAAATACACTGAAAGGGGGCATGAAAGAACCACTTGGGATGAAATTGTGTCAACCAAAAATGAAAAAAATACATTAAAATGTTTGGGTTTGAAAGAATCTAGGAATTTATACCAATCTTGAATATCAGAAGACCGTGGTTCCGCCAATAGGAACACGTCACAAAATTGCTGAAAACTAAAGGGGCATAGAATAACACCCCTCACCATGTCTCAAACCTTCTATTCAAACCATCCTATGATATTTATGACTGCATCCATGCTATATATCCAAAAAAATAGACAGGATTCCATGGAGAAACCAAAGACCCTATGCCATAAACCCATGACAATTGAAGAGGGGGATACACAACAATTCTTCTCCACGGTGTAGCAATGATAATTTTTACAGAATTACTAAAATATCCACCCTAGACCACTTGGTATAATTCAAGGTCTCCACACTATATTCACCATCTATTGAGATGGTATAAAACGTAACAAAGTCACCACTATGTAATTACCCACCAAAATAACAGTAGACTGAAAAAATCTTCTTGGGCTACCCCAACGCCAATTTTGTCCCTCATAAACTATAGAGGAAACATACTCACTGGATCCCAAAACTCCACATTTTCACTATATCCTCCCCTCCAACTCCACAAGACCACCCTAAACACCTCTACCACTATATTATCACAAAGTAATAGGGTGAAAGGTATAAGTCGTTAAATCATAGACCTCTAAAACTATTCTCACCATTGAGAATTCAAACAAACCTAAAAAAATAAGGAGTGAAAAGTTCCAAACAACCATCCATCAAGATACCTCTCAAAGATCTCATTACAGCCTAAAAAAAATCACACCATTAACCAAATATACCAAAACCATCCAACAACATTCAAAAAATATCCCTCCAAACTACATCAGGGCAATAATTTATCATCCAGCCCACTAGGAACAACATCACACCATTTTTCATCAACCAAATACTGTCACCCTTTTCACACAAAAAACCACACCAATATCTCAACCTAAAAAACCCAATCGGAAAATTCCACAATCCCCACATAATTGAGAACCAAGCACACATTTCAATAAATTCCATTTCAAATGTCAAGATATTATCTTTTTTGGGAAGTATTGAAACACCATCATGGTTTTAATCATGTAAAATTATAATGTTTTAATATTAGGAATATTTTCTTCTCCTCTTCATATGATTGATGTTTTAAAACACACATCACATTGACAAGTAAGAAGACCATCTCATAAACCATAAATATTCCAAAATTTTATCATCCAGAAAAAAAGGAAAAACAATAAATTTTTAAAACAAATCATGGTACTGGGTATGAATATATGTTTCTCACTCTAAAGTACTCTCCTACAAGACACCATGCCTCAATTGCACACAAACCAATGAAATGGACCATCCATGAATCAAATTATCTAGATGATCCTATATCTCTATAGGTTTCTCCATGAACACTGCAACGTCCTTGATATCTAACACTCTCCAATAAATTACATGGGATTCAATGTGAATATATCAAAGGAGATGAGATATGTGGAAAATTTCATGAATCTGATCTAGTCATGGAGGGAGTGATAGATGATAAGACACCTCACCAACATCCCCAAAAACCTTGAAATACCTGAAAAAATATGGGGAGATATTACTACCCCTACCGAAACTCCCCTACCCACGTTATGGGGAAACATTCAAGGGGATGTGGTCTCCAACCCCAAACTCAAAGGGCATCCTACTATGATTGGAACAAGAATTATTCCGGTCTTGCAATTATTTCATCCTCACATGAACAACCTGAACATTTTATATCATTCTCTATACCATAATAGTTTTGATAACTGATGACTCTCTAACCTTAGCCTAGAAAAATGGATAAGGACATAACCACCTTTAAAAATCTCCAAACAGGACCATGACAATTTATGAATAGTAGATGTTATTATAATAAAACTAAAATAAATTCATGTTTTTTCATAAGATCCATTGAAGTATAAGATGTATTCCAACCATATATCCTCGAGTTTCTAGAGAGTTCACTCTATATTCCCATCTATCTGAGGGTTGAAAGATGTTCATAGTCATTACTGAGTGCCAAAATCATCCTATAATTCGATCCAAAATCAAGAGGTAAAAAACATCCCAATATAAGATAATACACCTCAAGACTCTATGAATTCATGCAATCTCATCTACATACCACTTATCCAAAACATCAATAGTACTCAACTCCTTGATTACTAGGAAGTGAGCCAATTTCATCAACCAATCCACAATTACCTAGATAAAATCACAACCTTATTGAGATCAAGGTAACCCTATGATGAAATACATTGATATTTCATCCCACTTACAATGAGGATCACTTAATGGTTCTAAATAAACACCAATGACATGGTGTTATACCTTTACCTATTGGAAAAACAGACATTGAGATAAGAACTCTATCACTGTCCTTTTTATCTCGGGCCACCAAAAATGAATCCTCAAAACATGGTTCATATTAGATAAAACTAGGTTTAACACTAAATTTTATCTTTGAAACTCATAAAGGAATCCCTCATGAATCCCCTATGAAACAAATATCCTCCCTCAAAACTAAATTTAATTTAGACTATCCCACTAGAGCATCACCATGGACAACACAATCACCTATCTCCTAAGCATCTGAGTCTCCCCACTAAGACTACTCCACTCACCACACCAAATAAGATTTCACTATCACCTAGAAGAAGAAACATCCACTATCAACCACCCCTTAATCTAGGTGTATGGATTATAACTACACCATATTCCCCCATCCCCAAGTATCTTCTGACACTGAAACCATATCCTTCCATGACTTCCTACTAAAAGTGTCATCCACTAAATTCACCTTTCCTGAGGTATAGGGGATATCAAATCCATAGTCCTAGATAAAATCCATCCACCTCTACTACCTTAGTTTTAGGTAATTATTCTAAAATATAAACCTTGAACTCTTTTTATTAGTAAATTATACATAGTTCTCCCCAATAAAGTAATTTCACCACAACCTAATCACAAACAAAACCAATTCTAACTCTAGATAATGGGTGACATAGTTATGATCATGGGGATGGAACTAATGAGATCCATAAGAGATCACTACCTTTTAATTCATCAATATACACCCCATTACCAAACAATAAGTTTCGTGAAAATGTCTCAAACTTCACCCCTTCCTCTGAAATTGAATTACTAGAGCACTACCGAACATCCCCTTCATGTAGTCGAATACAATATGAAACTAATTAGTCTAGGGAAAATACCAGTCCTTCATGTACAATGATAGCAACAAGGCCACAATTCATGAGAAATTGACATGAACCACCAGTAAAATCACTCAAGACTAAGGAATCCATAAACCTATGCAACATTCTTAGCTGGTACCCAAGAAGAAATTTTATCAAATTTTTATGGGTTTGTGGCTACACATTTCTAGGAATCCAAATTCCTAAGTAAATTAACCTCTCAGGTCAAAAACAAACACTTTGAAAACATTATGTAGAGATGGTGGCATCTAAGATCTTGCAAGAAAGATTAGCGATGATCAACATGCTCCTCTTATGACTTCGAGTAAATAAAAATGTATCTGATGAACACAACAAGAAACTGGTTTAGGAATTCATGGAACATGGAGTTTATGATCCCCATAAACACAACTGGTGTGTCCATGATATTGAACATGAACTTAAACTTCTTATACATGCATTTGAAAGCATTATTCAAAAAATTATCCTCCTTCACCATCAAATGCTGATATCCCGATGAAACTAAATATTGGAAAACAAACTATCCCCTCTCAAATGATTGAAAAGAACATATATCCTTGGAAGTGGGTAAAGATTCTTGATTGTCACCTAATTCAACCTTTAGTAGTCTATGCACAACATTAGACTACCATCTAGCTTCATGGAAAATAACACTGAGTCAACCCACAAGGGCATAATGTTCTAGATAAAACGCTTTTTCATCAAATCATATATCTTAATCCTCAAATACCAAAACTCAAGTGGTGATATCTGATAAAGATCCATAAAAATTATAGAATAACTGGGATACAATTCTATCTCAAACTCAACACCATGCCGAGCGGCTATCTTCACCACCTCCTTGGATAAAAATCTAGAAACTTTCTAAAAAACCTAAGAACCTCCACTATCCTAGTATCTACTGATTTCATAGATGATACTGACATCAAAAAAAGGGGATCCACATGTCTACTTCCCAATAAATAACACTCCTCACCAAAGAAAACTATGAATTAGACTTTCACATCATATAACACAACTATCATCATGAATTAGTAAATAATATCATGCATAAAAACTAACTAGTTGATGATATTTATAACATCATATGACTGCTTCTTATGTAATAACATGTCCTTACATGACTGATGGGTCCCAATCATTAGTTCACTCCCCCAACACACATCAAATAAGGTAGTCTGGACACCAAATGGCATAGTCAACACTAGGGGAATGAGAATACACTCTATATCTAGTGAAAAAAAATAGAATATATTGGGTACAAAAAATGAGTGTGAAACTCATGAATCAGACAAATAACAAACAAGGGTCGTTTATAAGATGATCACCCTAAAAAATCTCTTATCGCTATCCCACTGCCACCCACATTGTGTAAAACTAACCATTCCAAGATCTTCTACCTATTTTATAATAGACAAAACCACAACCATGCTTAGGTCAGGGTCCCAGAATATGAGGGGCATCTTGAGGTCATCCCTTCCTACTCCATATCCTCTAATTGAGGTTTAAGTCTTCTTCCCCTAGTTCTAAAATAGTCTCACTGACAACTAATGTTAATAATAACATTAAAATTGTATGCCTCCACCAAACCAAGATCGAATAAACCCTTGAAACTAATTTTTATGATCCTCACAAACTAAATTTAAAATCACACTAGCCTAAAGCCCCTTGAAAAATAATCAACAAAACTGGCCCCAGAAATCCAAAAATGAAGATATTGTGGTCAAATCCTCACATGTCAAATCCTTGAAGTCCATGTCATTTGAGACCTACCACTGACAACAATACTCCTCAAGGAACCTTTCGAGTTCACCTATTTTAGTAAACCTCCATATGAGTGCATCCTCTCGGTCAACTAAACCTTCTTTTGAAACTACAAATACATTGGAAACACAAAATGAGTTATTTTATACTAGATAGAATGATGAAATGCCTATTCAAGATGCCATGCTCATGACTCCTCATAAGAAAAAAGTCCAGAGGAAAATAATAATAAATACTTTAACTTGATCTCAATATCCCACGTCAACATACTCCCCTACCCAAGAGAGAGAAGCTTCTACCTATTCACTGCCTTAATGTTCGATGAAAGGAACTCTTCCTAAAATTATTTTAAAATTCAACCCATGAAAGATCTGCCTCTTTATTCCCACCAAGGTCAAGAGTCCACCACTGATATGTAACTCCTAGTATCTAATTTACTATTAATTGGACCAAGTTCTCCATCGATGATTTGATCAAACTAAAAGTGATCTTAATCTCCTCCAAATTTTTCTCATTCTCCAGATCAAAAAATTTGTGCTCTTACTTCCCCAAATTCGTTTGTTCAAAAAAGCACAATGTTTTCTACAACTGATCATCATCCAACACTGTATAAACCATATAAAAATCAATCAAATCAACCTGAACCACGTGAGGATGATTACTATTATCTATAACTAAAAGAGATAAAAATATTTCATATACTCTAAAATATGAAATTTTATTAATATTTATTTAATTCATTTTAACTTCCCATAACCACCCAAATCCAAATAGGGAAAAAAGTTAATTATGATTCTTATACCTCTCCAATGTCTCTACCCTAAAAGTAGGGTCAACTCACTTGTACATTCATTAAGATCATTTTCCTTTCATTAGAGAATAGGGGGCCTAAAATCTCATGTCCAAGAAATTATTCCTATGCCTATATCACACACCAAGATCAACTAACACGATTTTCCTACCAACCCATGCAATCATTGTTTTTACTAACTCTAAACTCTGTCCAATCCCTCAACCATAATCTTTGATACCACTCTTTCATGACCCACTTCCCTCGAAAGGTACACCTCCTAGATATGAAATAAAGGACGAGAGATAATGACCCTCTAGTCCCACCTCCAATAGGCCTCGGGTTATAAAATAGATCTGAGGGTATAAAAATCATATATATTAGAGGGATTACCCTCTATAATAATAATATCATGATATATGATAAATAAACTAAAAGAAAATACATGACATATTACAAAAAAGGAAAACAAAACCATCCCATAATATATATATAAATTAAACAGATATAGATAAAAGTCTTCAAATAAATACACAAATGAAAATCTAGTTCAGTGACATAGAAATAGATCCCTAACCCAAGCTAGAAATATTCATCACATTCTATGATGTCCTCATGAAAACATGTAAATAGTTTATATATATGTAGGGTGTGAATACATGTACACTCACTAAGGTAACCAAATTCTCTTGTGCACATGTAAAAAGAGCATACCAATGCACTAATGAGAAAACAACAGAACCAACAACACTTACACATGTCAACTAACCAAGACATTCCTAACCATGGAACACTCACCTAATAATGAATCCAAGTATAATAAAATATTATGAATCTTATTGGTATCCTGTACCACTTTCCAAAATTTTTTCTCTCACACCCCAGCATTATCTGTTTTGTAACTCCCATAAAGTTTATATACCACATCACATCAAATCCTTCTTAAAGACACATAGTTCATCACATCATTCCAAGCACCCAATGTGAAACTTTCCACCTCACAACATCTCACTTGAAGACACATGGACCATCACATCACACCACATCTCTCTGAAAGACACTGAGGTCATCACATCACACAACATCTCACCATAACCAAAATAATAAGGCATTAGGAACACTAAATACGTCAACCTTATACCCTCATATACCATGAAAACCCCCCACAATAATTCATCTTAATAAACATCACCATAGTAAAACTTAGACTTATGTCCATTACTAACTTTGTATTTTAACAACACATGGATGATAGATTGGGAATGAAGGGGTAGCCATCCATTCATCCTTATCATTGGGATATTGGGAAAAACACCCCACAAATATATGGGTGTTGACACATGGTGCTCGACGCATGTGTGGTGCATATAGAAAATCACAAAGATAAAGAGATATGATGAATCAACTATAAAAAACTCAATGAAATAATATAAAAAGAAAACCAAATCAATCACAAAATTTTGGTATAAATAAAAATTGATACTTATAAAAGTATCCAAATAAATAACCAAAAGAAAATCTAAGTATGTGATACATGAGAACCTCCCAAACCTAAGCTAGAAATGTCCAAGATGGTCAATGAAGTCATTCTAGAAACCAATAAATAGTTTATATAAATATATAGAGTGATCATTCAATTTTACTCATAAGGTTATCCAAATGTCTCTCAAACATGTGTGAAAAGAGAATACTAAAGAACCCTTGAGAAAAAAACATAACAAAAAACACCAAAAAAGGTAAAATGACTAATCCCATCCTTACTATGGAATTCTCACCAAATAACACATCCAAGTATAATAATATAATAATAATCATCATATTTTTAATGGGCACCCTACACTGCTTTCTCATTGGTTTTTCTCCCTCACATCATACATCCTAGTGATCCCATATCTTTCATATAATTTATCATATTATATCTCTCTTAAAGACACTTGGGTCATCACATCATTCCAATCTCATCATGTGAAATTAAACGTCGCACCACATCACAATCAAATGCACCCGTAACATCACATTTCACCACATCTCACCCAAAGACAACTGGTACATCACATCACAAAACATATTACCATAACCCGAATAGTAGGTAATTGTAAAAATGAAGGATGTAAACCTTTTCCCTCCTCCTACCATGAAGAAACCCCACCATGATTCATCCCATCATATATCACTATAGTGAATTTTCGAATTCTCACCATCAAAACCCATGTGTGTCAATGTCATCTGGAAGTGTATCTAAAAAATAAAATATCATTTCATTTTCTAAATCATCCCATGCTCCTCTACAAATGAAAGGAGGATCGTGAATCTCCTTTGAAAAATCCATCAACGTTAGGGGTGTTGATTCCCTGTGAAGAATCATACATCGCTCAAATTGTTGAGTAAGTGGAAGGTGTCAACCAAGAAGAAATTCCCATTGTGAGGGAATATGATGCTGTATTTTTTTGAAGAGTTACCAAGACTTTCCCCATATGATGAGGTATATTTCTTTATAGAAATTATTTCTGGAGAAACTCATATCTCAATGTTTCCCTCTTATAAGGATCCTATCGAACTAGACGTGTTAAAGAAGTAGCTGCAAGAGAATTTGGACAAGGGGTTCATACACCCTAGTGAATCACCTTCGACTGTACTAGTTATCTTTGTGAATAATAAGGATAGAACAATGAATATTTGTATCTATTATTGGGAACACAACAAGATCACCAAAAAGAACAAGTATCCTCTCCTAAGGATTGACAACTTTTTCGATCACTTAAGAGGATCTCAATACATTTCCAAAGTGTATATTCGTTCTAAATATTATCTGATAAAGGTTAAGAAGGAAGATATTCATAAGAATTTTTTTCATACAAGGTATGGGCACTATGAGTTTCTGGTGATTCCCTTTAGACTCACTTATGCTCCTACAATCTTTGTGGACATGTTGAGTAGAGTCTTTAGACATTACCTCGACAAATTTGTGGTAGGGTTTATCGATGATATTTTCATATACTCCAAGAGAAAGGAGTAACATGATGAAAATCTATGGTTTGTTTTGGTAACATTATGCAAGGATAAGTTGTATGCTAAGTTCAGAAAGTGTGAATTCTAGATGTAGCAAGTCACATTCTTTGTACATGTTAAACGAGAGACTGAATTTCTACAGACCCTTCAAAAACAATGGTGATTGAGGAATGGACCAGTCCCTCTTTTTTCACAAAAAATATATAGTTTTCTTGGATTAGATGAGTACTACCAGTGTTTTGTGAGAAATTTCTCATGATTTTCAATCTAGCTAACATAGTTAACAAGGAAAGGGGTAAAGTATTTCTGGACTAAAGAATTCAAGGGAAGCTTCAAGGAGATAAAGATAAGGTTGATCACTACACTTGTACTAACATTATCAGAAAGTGTAGAATATTTTCTGATGATTCAAATAAACTCTTAGATTTTGTACTCATGAAAAATCATAGTATGATCACCCATGCCTAATGGAAGTTGAATATCCAAGGACACAACTACCTGATGCATGATCTAGAGCTGGTAGCTTTGTTTTTTGCCTTGAAAATCTAGAGGCACAACCTTTATGGTGAGAAGTGTGACATATACACCGACCAAAATAGCCTAAAGTATATATCCACACAAAAGGTGCTTAGAATGTGTAAAAGAAGATGGTTAGAGATAATCAAGGACTATGATTTATCTATTCACTATCATCCTAGAATGGAAAACAAGGTGGATGATTCTCTAAGAAAAAAGAACATGATACACAATCCGTGTGATAGATTGAGAAAGACCCTATCTTCTTATATATGCAAAGGATGGATTTGGAAATCATAAGGGGAGGGGATACATCCTACCTTTCCCAAATTATTGTGTAGCCATCAATCCAAGAGATGATTAAGGAGGAACAAGGGGATGATCTATAGTTACAAAATAATGAGAATGTAGTAAAGAAGGGGAAACTGTAAGAGTTCCATATCAGTGATGATGGTGTGATTTGGTTTCGAATGATAATTTCGAAGCCTTCATCACCCGAGATAAAGAAAGATAAATTTGAAAATGCAGATAACTCAAGAATATCTATCAATCCTTATATCACCAAGATGTATCGAGATCTCCGAGAACACTTCTGGTGGGATAACATGTAGAAGGAGATTGTAGAATGTATCTCACGGTGATTGGTATGTCATCAAGTTAAATTAGAGTGAAAAAGGTCCAAAGGGATGATGAAGCCATTTCCTATACCCATATTTAAATAGGAGACTATCATTGTGTACTTTTTTATGGGTCTCCTGAGGATGTTGATGGAAAATAATGAGATATGGGTTATATTTGAACAACTCACCAAGACTGCCCATTTTAGTGCTATTTGGAAAGATCTCTCTCTTTAAAATGTGCAAAGATATATGTGATGGATGTGGTGAGACTGCATAGTGTTCCACTCTCGATTGTCTCTAATCATGATCCAAGGTTCCCATCAGTATTCTATATAATTCTTCAATGTGATTTGAGTATTGAATTAAATTTATGCATGGCCTATCACCCCCAAACTGATCGACAATATGAAAAGACTATCCAGACGATTGAATACATGCTAAGATCCTACTCTTTATAATTCAAAGGTAGTTGTGATCAACATCTCCTATTGGTTGAGTTATCATACAATAATAGCTTCCACTCGACTATTCAAATGGATCTATAGGAATCTCTATATGGAAAGCGATGTAGAACTCCAACCTATTGGGATGAAGAAGAGGAAAGAAACTAACTTGGACCTGATCTCTTATAGGATATGATGGATAATGTTCAATCCATCCAAAAACATATAAAAAATGCTCATAGTCAGTAAGAGATTTATTCTTACAACATTTGAAGGGACTTGGAGTTTGACGTTAGAGATAAAGTCTTCCTTTGAATATCACCATGGAAGGGAGTCCTATATTTTGGTAATATTTGATTATTATTTATTAATATTATTAAAATTTAATAAAATTTAATCAATATTAATGAATATTTATTTAATAATTATTAATATTTTTTTAATAAATACTAATATTTATTAATAGTTTTGGTATTTTTGATTAGTTGTTAATGATTATAAAAATTTATTAATACTTGTGAATATTTAATTAATATTCATTAATATTTTTTACTATATATTTATATTTACTAATATTTGTTTACATTTGTTTATATCCATTAGGCTTGAGAGGTTTTCTCCAAATCTGTTGTCCCAACTGAATAGACTCATGATAAAATAACATAACTTGTTATTTGTATTGCTAGGGTTAAAATAAAATAATTAAAAAATTTCCCTTATTATTTATGTAATCCTATAAAATCCCATGTCAAATAATAATAGTAACATTATTATTTCATGACATGTGATGAACTTTCGAATAAAAATTAAATAGTATTTAATTAAATAATATTTAATATTATCATTTCGATCGGGCCATTAAACTCATTCTGCCTTTACTCCAATATATTAATAGGGTATTTAAAAATGTCTATTTATTTATTAAATAAATACCACTGCATTATTCTCTAATAAATAAATAAATATTATATTCATGAAGTAGAAACAAAATTATTAACAATTCCACTCACAATATATTCTCTAAAATAACTATTGACGGAATAAATGTGGTCCAGAATACATAAATAATTATTAAACCACATAATATAATTATATTTATTCAACCTCTTAAATAATAATATATAATTTAACTAAGATTTTATACAAACTTAGTGTGTGACCCTCTAGGCCTCTTTCTTAGTGGTATTTGGTGAAGCATCCTAAAGTCCAAAGTTAGTGTCCAGTAACACGCCAAGCCACCCATAGAGAAAGAGTTTAATGCCACAATTACATGTCAAATTATATGAACGCTTACTATGTAATATAATCAAATTATCACAATATCACAAATCGAGTAGGTTTCATTCCATTTCCATCAACCTATGTGCTCGATATTTTTTTCTTTTACTTTCAACAAATAGAACATTCCATAGGTCACCATGCCCATGGATTTATTTTAGATATATCATTTCCATAAAAGGGATGGATATATTAACATTCATTAATGAACAGAAGGGATAAATTGATTCTCACATTATTTATTAATGCAATAATACTCGTGACGTAACCAACATTTCCTACATCGCCGTGAACATCTGTCATCACGATCTTCATCAATACATCAAATTGGAAAACTAAAAATATCAATTAATAATAATCTTAATGTCTAAGGACCAATACCCACATCCATAGATAGGAACATCCAATGACACATAGAAATGTGGATTTCCTTCTGATGGGTCTCGTTCACATAATATCCATACTGGATATTACCAAGGGCATATACCATAAGAAGGTGCCTCAAATCCTATAAGTCTCTACCCTTGATGGATTGTATCATTTTTGTCCCTCAAATGATATAATCTATCTATATAACACATATTCAAGAATAGTGTCGTAACACTTTCGGGTTACCATCATAGCAGGGAACTGGTATGACCTTTTAGTGTGACAACTACTCTTAAAACATTATCACATACTCTATCATGTAGAACAATAATAATTATGTGAAAAATAGTTTATTAACATTCAAATCAATGAATACATGTTTATTATAAAGTAAAAAAAGAAGTTTTTTCTTGGGTACCAACTCCAACAGACTCCCACTTTCACTACAACCAACTACAATCAACCGTCAGTCCACTAGCTCTCCCATGACACTTATGTATCTGATTGGATAGGCCTTTAGTCAAGGGGTCCAAAATGTTCTCTTCTATGGGAACTCTACTTACTGAAACATCACCCCTCTAATAGAAATCCCTCAATACGTGATACTTCCAGAGTATATGATTTGTCTTTTGGTGCGACCTTACCTCTTTTGAAGAAGCCACCACTATAGTATTATCACAATATAATGGGATAGGGTCATTACTACTAGGTACCACATCAATCTCCTAGACAAAGTTCTGAATCCAAATAGCTTATTTGGATGCATCATAACCCGTTATATACTTAGACTCCACTGTATAATCTGTGAAAAATGGGTGCTTTCAACTCTTCCTACTCACAAATACTCCATTACGATAGAATAAATATCTTGATTGTGACTTCGGATCATTTTCATTTATCTAGAAACTTGCATCAGTGTAATCCCTTACGACTAGATCATCATATCCTCATCCCTAAAAACATATCCTTAGTTTCCAAGGTTAGGGTCCATTTTTATTTTGATATTTGGTTTTAGATTTCAATGTTTATAGGGGAAATTATAGGTGTTTCAAATTGTAATTAAATTGATAAAGGAAGTTTGGGAGTTCATGAGTGTCTTAGAGGTTATGTGAGATGTAGTTTAGAATATCAATTGACATTAGATACCCATTGGGAGGAACCATGTATACTTTTTTACTATAAGGATGTCCTAATAATCTGATGGTTCAACTCAGTACAAAATAGAATTTACCAAGTAGGAGAATTTTTATGTAATATTTTTTATAATGGAATTTAAGTATTTTTCTTTGGATCAAAATAAGCCTCTACCTAGAGAATCATTCATTCCATCAAGTGGATAGCCTCTATATGGATCTCTCTTGGTCTTCTTCTTCCCCTTCTTTTTCCATTTAATTCATCCTTGATTCAAGGAATTTTTTCAATTAATAATAATAGTTAAAACCTCTCCTATATCATATTAATCCCTATTTCATTATTTATATATATACAAATATATATTCTTATATTTAGGATAGGTTTTTGTGTTTTAATTTCAAAAATTTATGATAAAATGACATATTGAGGTATGTATTCCTTTTCTATTATCTAAATGAGGCCCTACTGTGTTAATTGACTTATATTCATCACTGTATTTATTCAATGTGAATGGGGTATGAATTATTGAAGTAATATATGATTTTAGGGTTAAAATAAAATAGGTTTAGGTTTTATAGTTTGGTCTTCTAGTCATTATGATCATTGATGGATTTTAGAGTTAACTGAGGAGGTTTTCTTAGAGGATTAGATCACTTTTATTATGGTAATTGATTTATTTGATGAATTTCAATATATAAAATTATTTTAATGATTTTAGTATCAAAATTTTTCATTGGTATGGATAAATATAATTGTTGGTTATGAAAGGTGGTTTCAACCCGTCACGTGGATTTACATGTTATTCCTTGGACATGCCTACCACTTTTTTTCTAAATTCAAAATAATGTTTTTATAATAATTTTGGGGATTATAAATGAATAAATTTCAAGGTAATTATCATATAAAATGTTAAATATTTCAAGAATAGGGTTTGTTACAAACTAATGTGATTATTATTTTCCATTAATATAATTTTTAGATATGGATTTTTATTTTCAACCCTTTTCAATAGTTGATATGGTAATGTATTTTTTAGTCATGTTTAACTTATTTAAATAAATCATTATACTTTGTTTCTATTATAAGGATTGTTTTTTATATTTTCTTTCTTCATTAATAATGTTTTATAATCTAAAGATCATATATATCCACAAATACATAATAATGTTTTCTAATATATGAGTTCATGGTAATAAATGTTTACAAAATTTCATATGGGTAGTTTGAGATAAAAAGGAGAAGTTTGTTGGCTTGTTTCCTAGTTGCGCCAGTTGACCTTATTTTTATTAAGACTTCCATTACTTCTTTAAAGTTATATAGTAAGGATTTAATAATATTTTACTAATGAAATCCTATATTCCCACCATAACTTAAATGAAACATAGTTCAATAATTTATACAAAACTATGATTAAGAGTTTTAATTGAAAGTGATACAATGGTTGGGTTAGATAAGTGGGAAGAAGTGATTGGGTACTTAAACAAATTTAGATTTTTTATCCAGGAGAGATTTTCCAAACCAAACTAGAATTGTTCAAAGGATAAATTTATTTATTATAGATAATAATAATACTTTTATTAATTTTAAACTAATACATAAAATGTTTACTTATTTTTATGGAACCACTTATATTTTGAAACACATTATTTATAACATATTAAAAAAATATAGAGCTTAATGAAAACCAAATGTATGCAATGTTATGTAATAATATAATTGAAATGAAACTTCTCTATTATCATGAATTAATTTCCTTAGAGTAATGTTCTTATCAAAATTATGTTTTAAAAATGAATACATTACATATAAAATAGAACATTAAATATAAATTGGTGGTTCAAATTAAAACTTATGACTCATATTATTATATATTCGAGTTGTTTCAATTGATTATTCAATATTAACCAATACCATACTTTCTTAATAAAGATTTTACTCATTGTATATGATAGTTATTACATATTAATTTATAAGTTCCTTGTTTGGATTTTTTAGATCAAATATAGATTATTGAACATGACATGTTGAATGTTTTTTAAATAATTTCTACTATAATGCTTTAAATACTAAACATGCCGTGACTTTTTTATTATTTTGAATTAAAACATGTGTTCATGGTTATTTATCATGTTGTTCTTTTTTAATTGAGTATATTGATGGTTTCAATATGTAACCTAATAATATTAATGTCATGATAGATTGGAACTATTGGTGTATATATCAAGCATCTTTATAATTTCATTTTATATGAAAGGTCAGTTACTTGATATAGAGCATGTTCATAAAATAATCTGGTGGTCATGAGGGAAGTGTACTATATTTATTTTATAAAATATTTGAGTAGGTATTTTGGACTATGATGGTTTGGGTGGGCTTTTTAACTTGTTAGATTATAATAAACCATTCCCCTTTCCCTAGGATGAGTGGCAAGTCTACACTAAATATTATATATTATTCTTTTATTCATTGAATGAGTAGGAAATCCCAAACTTATTATACACACACACACACACACACACACCGATATATATATATATATATATACATATTTATCTCTCTCTCTCTCTGTGTGTGTATTTACATGGTTGGGTGTGTTCTGTCCCTCCAATTAAGGATGTATCAGTACTCTATCTCAGTTCCCAATAATTGTCTCAAAGTAGGTATGATAGGCTTCGATCATCATTGTATAGAGAGTTATGTTTTCAATATATTACCAACCTATTTTTTTCCTAATGTTTTATTGGTTCTATAATTTTATGACTTATTAAATTCTTTTATGATATATTTATCAAAATACATATATATGTTCATGCTTATATCTATTTATTCACTATTCTTTTGAGACGCCATTAGTAGTGCCCTGCTGAGTAATTATGCTAAAACCATGTATGGCCACCTTAGTAGGCATGCATCTTAAATTATTTTATTTTAGGTATATATAAGTAATAGAATATCTCTTGTTGTTCAAGCCTTGCTCTTTGTTAATTCATTTAGATTATTTTTAGTTCTTATATTAGTGATTGAGCTAGTGGATTGGGGGTTGGGGGAAATATTTTCCACGTAGCCTTCCTCTTTCCTTTGGTTCTGGTCTCAGGTCCTTTTTATCCATAACATTATTACTAAACTATCTTACATATGGTATCTAAACCATTCCTATAATTGTTATGTTCATATATAGGGTTTTGTCTCATCTATATCATTGTATTCCCTCTTTTTATATTTTTGATAGTATGATTTATTTTAAGTATATATGATTTACCTATCGGATAAGGTGAATCTTCCGTAGAAATTATTTATGGCTTGTTTTAATTTACTTATCATGATAACCATTCCTCAATAGCATACCAAGGTTTTTTGTACTATTCATCATCCCCTAAGGATTTGAAATATCATATAGTCTAGTAGCTACCTATCACAAGTGTTTTTTAACAGGGTTAGGGTAGTTATTTGGGATATTAGAGTAGTTTTGGATTTAATGGGTATTTTATTTTATTTTAAATGGGAGATATAATTTCAATGACATGATAATGAATCCATAAATAGGCATGATAAACCACTTTATGGAGTACGATATTGTTACTACAATATGTTTCAGTATAAGTTCGAACCAAAGGTTTGGGTTGGTGTTTTCTTGTAATATTTTGAGTATACATGGGTGAAACTCAAGTAGTGATATAAGGCTCAATTGAAATCCATGTTCCTTATAGACTCATGCATCATATGTTATACTGGAACCATAGGTCTTGGGAATATTGATATATTATAAAAAATATTTTCTAATGGACTTAATTAATTTAAAATGTATCTAATAAATAAAATTGTGTTAACCTATATAACAAATTATTTACAAAGATGTCGAGTGGATCTTGTATCCACATAGAGAGGAGGGTGAATTAGTATACAAAAGTTTTACCAAATTAATTTATTAAATTTGTAACCTTTTTATATTTGAAACTCTATACATGTTATAATTAATGAGTCCTACGTATTTAAAAACACATTCACACCATATACAATACATGAAGTAATTGAAGTATGAAATTTATTATTTTTATAAGGTTTTCCCCCAATAAGGGTTAATTTGGACTTGCGATGTTCATGTATATTTTGAGACACAAATTCTTCACAAATAATATTTCTATCAGTTATAGGTGGGTTAGGTAGGGTTTTCATCTACACCCCATGTCATCACTATATTATTAAAGTGAAGAGTTATTTAAACTAAATCCCACTAATGTGATATATCTCCCTAAAATATCATGATTTTTATAATATCAACCTATAGTTCATCAAAGGGTCTTTCAACGAACCTATATTCAAGTCATAAAATAATCATTCCTTCTAATACAATGTTCATATTTTCTTTGTTGTTATTCAAGAAAACACTACCAAATATTCTTTATAATTACAATTGATGGCATTTCTCACCTTCTTAACTAAGTGATTTGAATGTAATTATATGGTTTATTCTTCATCAATTGACTAAATAAATATAATATGAATATTTAAATTCAACTCACTCAATATAATTAGGAAATACTATTCTTTATTCTTATCAAAATGTCCATCAATACTCAATATATATTATAATTCTATTTTTTCATGAAAATATTTATCAAATCATTTTTTTCTTTTCATGCATTAATATTACATGGTCTCCATGAATGCATTGGATTATAATTTTATTATCATGTAAATAATATTTTATTCATGGTATTATCAAATATATTATCACAACATAAGTTTAGGTGGTAGTTCCTTCTTATTCATAATGAAATAAATTCATATAATATCCTTCTCAAAAGTTCAAATATTACATATACTACCTAAAAAATAAATCAAAAAAATTCATCACACTATTGTACATCTATTTCCTCTCACTTAATCTTCAAAAAACATAAATATTCTTCACATTACTTTTTTTTCACAAAAATCATCATTATTTCACAATGTTTTAATCTATAGGTTTCAAGTTCATGCAATAAATAATCATTTCATAAGCATCTCACTATTCTATATTCATGTATTTGGAACATGTTGCATGGATTTCTTTTTCTTTATGAAAACTAATCCCATTGTATGGTTTCTTCACACTACTATGTTTCTTCACACATTTACTTATCAAATTAAAATATTCCCATAATTAAGAGTACACGAAATAATTTTCTTGAAAGTGAATAATACTGAACATAATTCTATCAATAGTTTACAAAACTAATCAGGTTAATCAAATATCCTTCTTTTTAATGTAGTTAAAAAAGCGTGGAATCTTATGTATTCATGTTAAAACTGAGATCAATAAACTAATTTTCCTCTTAGGGTCATTTTATTTCTCACAACACATTGAAAATGAGTTGGTGTTAATATTTATAGATAAAAATATACCACAGTTGTTCACTATTACATTAATATTATTTATATTCTACCTTACATTCTCTTATTATTCACTATATCCACTAACGTGACTTCAATATTTCACAAATGAAAATCATCAACGTTTCCTAGAATGAATGCACCACTACATGAACATAATCTATACTAACTTTGACTTGATTCTAAAACTCACATAAATATCATATTCAATAGCATCTACATAACGAGCTTAAAATACACTTTGTGACCTAAACATAAACTCATCTCCATATATGTTTGACATTTTCTATCTCATGAACCCCTCCCTCTAAATGTACACCTATTTACCTAGAAATGAAGGAAGAGAGTTAATGACCCCAAGTCTCTCTTCCAGCAGGCCCTAGATTAGCAATTAGAATTGAGTGTATTAAAATATCACAAAGAGGATATATTGAACTCTATAATAATGGTATTCGAGGTAGGATAAATCAACCACAAGAAACTACTTGACATAATATAAAAAGGAAACCAAAACCAGCCAAAAATTCATGTATAAATGAAATGGATTTAGAAAAGAATTTCCAAATAAATACCCTAAATAAAATCTGAGGAAAGGGCATAGAAACAGCTCCCATGATTGGGCTTGAAATGTTTATCATGGTCCATGAAGTCCTCTTGAAAAAATATAAATAGTTTTTATATACGTAGGGTGATCATACAAGTATACATACAAGGGTAACAAAGGCATCACATGCACGTGTTAAAAGATAATACTAATTCACCTATGATAAAATAACATAACTAAAAAATACCTACATAGGTTATCTGAACAATTCTATCCTCACCATGGAATTCCCACTAAATAACACATCTAGATAAAATAGAATAATAATAATAATATCGATAAAGGTTTCCCCACACTGCTTTCCCATTGGTTTACCAAAGTCATACCCCAACATCATATATCATGGTTCTCACATATATTCTATATACCAAAACACATCACATCACAAAACATCTCACCTAAATACACTTGGGACATCACGTCATGCTAAAAACCCCACGTGAAACTGGCCATCACACCACATATCTACTGAAGACACATGGTCCATAACATTGCACCAAATCTTACCCAAGGACACATGGGACATACATCACCCACATCTCCCCAAAACCAAAATAGTAGGGTATAATTAAAATGAAGGAAATCAACCTTATACCCTCATCCTTACATGAATGACCCCCACCATAATCCATATCATAAAACATCACCATAGTTTATTTTTTACTTCTGGCCGTTATAGCATGTGCATATCCACATCACTTAAAAGATAGAGGAATAAATAGGGTTTATCCATCTATAAATCCTCATTGTTGAGATATTGGAAAAAACACCTCCAAATATATGGGTGTTGGCACATGATGCTCGACACAGGTGGGGTGTGTAATGAAAATAAAAACAAACTTATGTAGTATATATATATAGCCACACCCAAGAACAACCTATGGGTTCAAAAAAATAACTAACAAGCTCACAATATCACCACCCAAAATCACAACACCACTAATTTCATTGTCTACTCTAAATTCACAACACCGCCTATAGTCCATAAGACACAATTCATATTTCTTCTTATTTGTCAACTAAATACATTTTCTAGATTTCACATTACTAACCAATTCCATTATCAATCCCATTAATTTAATTAATCATCACATTTAATTTTATAATAAAAATAAACTATATTTAACCACACGTCCCATTTTAATTCATTTATTAGTCATTTTTAACCTTTTATCAAAACCATCTCATGCCATTTCTATTATTACATTATCATTTAACTACAAAACTACATGAGTAACTAGCATAACACAAAACCACACAAATAAATATCCAATCATCCTCTACAATCAATCTAGACCCACATCACCATCATTTCATATCCACATCCAATTTATTATCACCACAGCCACATCAAAACCATTACCATCTCATCCACCACATAACACATCCACAACTCATCACATAACCATCCATATTAAAAAATGCACACCATCATCCCACATCACGACCACAACACAACACATCATTCCCACACACCACAACCACACATTTCATAGCCACACAAAAATCACTTATCATATTTCTGATTTAATAAGGGGGTTTCATCAATTCCACTTATTTAATTTAGGTAATTCTCACAAAATCCATATATTCCGCATGAAAATAATTATTTAGATGAATATAAGCTATCAAAACATTTATCCAAGTTTGTATCACAACAATCAAACATTAAGAGACCAAAACACATATCAATTAAATATGTACATATTCTTATAATAGCCATGATTTTTAGTGGCACACTAATTATGAAAAATCTAAATATAAAAAATATAAAAAGGAAGTAGAAACATGTAAATCATTATGATTACTATTAAATATCAATTAACCACTTAATTATATTTATTAGGATAGTGAAAATCCATATTTCCAAAAATAAAAAAGAGTATAAACCCTCCACCCTGGAACAACTAGATGAGAAATGAAGGAACCCTACCTCAAATGAAGATTTATAATACACCACGCATGTTGGAATAATAGGGAACAATCACCAAGCACCACGATGAAGGAAGTAACCTTCAGAAGACTAGAACACCGTAAAAAACTCATTCTAACTTAATAATAACACCCAAAACATGACATTCCTCTTGAAAAAACCCAATAATAAAAGAAAACATTAGAAAAACCGGAAAAAAGGAAGAGAGGAGCTCACCTAAACCACAAATGATTGATCCTCCAAGTTCATGGTCAAAATACACTGAATGGGGGATGAAAGACCCACTTGGGATGAAATTGGGTCACCCAAAAATGAACAAAAATACATTAAAATGTTTGGGTTTGAAGGCCTCTTTGAATTTATACCCAAATTGAATATCAGAAGACCATGGTGCCGCCAATAGGAACATGTCACAAAATAGCTGAAAACTAAAGGGGCCACAGAATAACACCCCTCACCATGTCTCAAACCTTCTATTCAAACCATCCTATGATATTTATGACTACATCCATGATACATATCCAAAAAATAGACATGATACCATGGAGAAATCAAAGACCCTATGCCATAAACCCATAAAAATTGAAGAGGGGGATACACAACAGTTCTTCTCCACGGTGTAGCAATGAAAATTTTTACAGAACCACTAAAATATCCACCCTAGGCCACTAGGTATAATTCAAGGTATCCACACTATATTCAACATCTATTGAGAAGGTATAAAACATAACAAAGTATCCACTATGTAATTACCCACAAAAATAACTGTAGCCTCAAAAACTCCTCTTGGGCTACCCCAACGCCAATTTTGGCTCTTATAAACTATAGAGGAAATATACTCACTGGATCCCAAAACTCCACATTTTCACTAGATACCCCCCTCAAACTCCACAAGACCACCCTAGACACCTCTACCATTATATTATCACAAAGTAATAGTGTGAAAGGTATAAGTCGTTAAATCATATACCTCTCAAACTATTCTCACCCTTGAGAATTCAAACAAACCTAAAAAATAAGGAGGGAAAAGTTCCAAACAACCATCCATTGAGATACCTCTCAAAGATCTCATTATAGCCCAAACAAAATCACACCATTAACTAAATATACCAAAACCATCCAATAACATTATAAAAATATCCCTCCAAACCACATCATGACAATAATTTATCATCCACACCACTAGGAACAACATCACACCATTTTTCATCAACCAAATACTGCCACCCTTTTCACACAAGAAACCAAACCAATATCTTAACCTAAAAAACCCAATTGTGAAATGTCCAAATCCCCACACAATTGACCACCAAGCACACATTTCAAGAAATTCCATCACAAATTTCAAGATATTATCTTTTTTGGGAAGTATTGAAACATTATCATGGTTTTAATCATGTAAAATTATAATGTTTCAATATTAGGAATATTTTCTTCCCCTCTTTATATGATTGATTCTTTAAAACACACATCACATTGACAAGTAAGAAGACCATCTCATAAACCATAAATATTCCAAAATTGTATCATCAAGAAAAAAAGGAAAAACAAGAAATGTTTAAAACAAATCATGGTACTGGGTATGAATATATGTTTCTCACTCTCATGTACTCTCCTACAAGACACCATGCCTCAATTGCACACAAACCAATGTAATGGACCATCCATGAATCACCTTATCTAGATGATCCTATATCTCTATAGGTTTCTCCATGAACACTGCAACGTCCTTGATATCTATCACTCCCCAATAAATTTCTTAGGATTCAATGTGAATATATCGAAGGAGATGAGATATGTGGAAAATTTCATGAATCTGATCTAGTCATGGAGGGAGTGGTAAAAGATATGACACCTCACCAACATCCCCAAAAACCTTGAAATACCTAAAAAACTATGGTGAGATATTGCTCCCCTACCAAAACTCCACTGCCCACGTTATGGGGAAACATTCAAGGGGATGTGGTCTCCAACCCCAAACTCAAAGGGTATCCTACTATGATTGGAACAAGAATTATTCCGGTCTTGCAATTATTTCATCCTGACATGAACAACCTGAACCTTTTCTATCATTTTCTGCACCATAATAGTTATGATAACTGATGACTCTCCAACCTTAGCCTAGAATAATGGATAAGGACATAGCCACCTTTACAAAGCCTCAAACAGGTCCATGACAATGTATGAATAATAGATGTTATTATAATAAAACTAAAATAAATTCATGTTTTTTCATAAGAACCATTGAAGTCTAATATGCATGCCTACAATATATCCTCCTGTTTCTAGAGAGTACACTCTATATTCCCATCTATCCGAGGGTTGAAATTTGTTCAGAGTCATTACTAAGTGCCAAAATCGTCTTATAATTCCATCCAAAATCAAGAGGTAAAAAACATCCCAATATAAGATAATACACCTCAAGACTCTATGAATTCATGCAATCTCATCTACATACCACATATCCAAAACATCAATTGTGCTAAACTCCTTGATTACTAGGAAGTGAGCCAATTTCATCAACCAATCCACAATTACCTAGAAAAAATCACAACCTTACTGAGATCAGGGTAACCCTATGATGAAATCAATTGATATTTCATCCCACTTACAATGATGAGACCTTAATGGTTTTAACTAAACACCAATGACATGGTATTTTACCTTTACCTATTGGAAAAATAGACATCGAGATAAGAACTCTATCACTGACCTTTTTATCCCGGGCCACCAAAAATGATTCCTCAAAATATGGTTCATATTAGATACACCTAGGTTTATCACTAAAGTTTATCTTTGAAACTCAGAAATGAATCCCTCATGAATCACCTCTGAAACAAATATCCTCCCTCAAAACAAAATTTTATTTAGACCATCCCACTAGAGCATCACCATGGACAACACAATCACCTATCTCCTAAGCATCTGAGTCTCCCCACTTAGACTCCTCCAATCACCACACCGAATAAGATTTCACTATCACCTAGAAGAAGAAACATCCACCATCAACCACGCCTTAATCTAGGTGTATGGATTCTAACTACACCATCTTCCCCCATCCCCAAGTATCTTCTGACTCTGAAACGATATCCTTCCGTGACTTTCTACTCAAAGTTTCACCCAATAAATTCACCTTTCCTGAGGTATAGGGGATATCAAATCCATAGTCCTAGAGAAAATCCATCCACCTCTACCACCTTAGTTTTTGGAAATTCTTGTAAAATATAAACCTTCAACTCTTTTGATTAGTAAATTATACATAGTTGTCCCAAATTAAGTAATTTCACCACAACCTCATCACAAACAAAACCACTTCTTACTCTAGATAATGGGTGACATAATTATTCTCATGGGGATGGAACTAATGAGATCCATAAGAGATCACTACTTTTTAATGCATCAGTATACACCCCAATATCAAACAAGAAGTGTCGTAAAAATTCCTCAAACTTCACCCCTTCCTACCAAACTTCCCCTTCATGTAGTCGAATACGACATGAAACTGATTAGTCTAAATAAAATACCAGTCCTTCATGTACAATGCTATCAACAAGGCCACAATTCATGAGAAATTGGACATGAACCACCTGTAAAATCACTCAAGACTAAGGAATCCATAAACCTATGAAACATTCTTAGGTGCTACCCAAGAAAAAAAAATTTCAAATTTTTATGGGTTTGGGGCTACACATTTCTAGGAAACCAAATTCCAAAGTAAATTCACCTCTCAGGTCCAAAACAAACACTTTGAAAACATTATATAGAGATGGTGGCATCAAAGAGATTGCAAGAAATCATAGAGATGATCAATATGCTCCTCTTATGAAATCGAATAAATAAATATGTATATGATGAACACAACAATAAACTGGTCTAGGAATTCATGGAACATGGAGTTTATGGTCCCCATAAACACAACTGGTGTGTCCATGATTCTGAACATGAACTTAAACTTCCTATACATGCATTTGAAGGCATTATTCAGAAAATTATCCTCCTTCACCATCAAATGGTGATATCAAGATGAAAATCAATATTTGAAAACTAACTAGCCCCTCTCAAATGATCGAAAAGATCATATATCCTTGGAAGTGGGTAAAGATTTTTGATTGTCACCTGATTCAACCTCTAGTAGTCTATGCACAACATTAGACTACCATCCAGTGGAAAATGACACCGAATCAACCCACAATGGCATAGTGGTCCAGATAAAACTCTTTTTCATCAAATAATATATCTTAATCCTCAAATACCAAAACTCAAGGGGTGATATCTGATAAAGATCCATCAAAATTAGAGAATCACTGGGATACAATTCTATCTCAAACTCAACATCATGCCGATGGGATAGCCTCACCACCTCCTTGGGTAAAAATCTAGAAACATTATAAAAAACATAAGAACCTCCACTATCCTAGTATCTATTGATTTCATAGATAATATATACATAAAAAAAATAAGGGGATACACATGTCTACTTCCCACCAAAGAAAACTATGCATTAGACTTTCACATCATATAACACAACTATCATAATGAATTAGTAAATAATATCATGCATAAAAACTAACTAGTTGATGATATTTATAACATCATATGACTACTTCTTAAGTAAGAACATATCCTTACATTACTAATGGGGCCCAATCAATAGTTCACTCCCCCAACACACATCAAATAAGCTTGCCTGGACACCAATTGACATAGTCAACACTAGGGGAATTAGAAGACTCTCTATATCTAGTACCAGAAAATAGAATATATTGGGTACAAAATTTGACTGTGAAACTCATGAATCAGAGAAATAACAAAAAAGGGTAGTTTATAAGATGATCACCCTAAAAAAATCTCTTATCTCTATCACAATGCCACCCCCATTGTGTAAAACTGACCATTCCAAGATCTTCTACCCATTTTCTAATTGAAACCTCCACAACCAAGCTTAGGTCGGGGTCCCTGAATATGAGGGGAATCTTGAGGTCATCCCTTCCTACTCCATATCCTCTAATTGAGGTATAAGTTTGCTTCTTCTAGTGCTAAAATAGTTTCACTGACAACTAATGTTAAGAATAACATTATACTTGTATGCCTCCACCAAACCAAGATCGAATAAACGCTAGAAACTAATTTTTATGATCCTCACAAACTAAATTTAAAAAATAAACTAGCCTAAATCCCCAAGAAAAAGAATAAAAAAAAACTGGCCCCAGAAGTTTAAAAATGAAGATATTGTGGTCAAATCCTCACAAGTCAAATCCTTGAAGTCCATGTCACTTGAGACCTACCACTGACAACACTTCTCCTCATGGAACCTTTCTAGTTCCCCTATTTTAGTAAACCTATTTATGAGTGCATCCTCTTGGTCACCTAAACCTTCTTTTGAAACTCCAAATACATTGGAAACAAAAAACGAGTTATTGTATACTAGATAGAATGATGAAATTCCTATTCAAGATGCCATGCTCAGGACCCCTCATAAGAAAAAATTCCAGAGGAAAATAATAATAAATACTTGAACTTGATCTTAATATCCCACATCAACATACTCCACTACCCAAGAGAGAGAAGATTCTACCTATTCACTGCCTTAATGGTTGATGAAAGGAACTCTTCCTAAAATTATTTTAAAATTCAATCCATGAAACATCTGTCTCCTTATTCCCTACCAAGGTCAAGAGTCCACCACTGATATGTAACTCCTAGTATCTAATTTACTATTAATTGGACCAAGTTCTCCATTGAGGATTTGATCAAACTAAAAGTGATCTTAATCTCCTCCAAATTTTTATCTTTCTCTAGATCAAAAAATTTGTGCCCTTTCTTCCCCAAATCCGTTTGTTGAAAAGAGTACAATGTTTTCTACAACTGATCATCATCCAAAACTGGATAAAACATATGAAAATCAATCAAATAAACCTGAACCATGTGAGGAGGATGGACAATATCTATAACTGAAAGAGATAAAAATATTTCCTAAGCTCGGAAATATGAAATTTTATTAATATTTATTTAATTCATTTAAACATCCCATAACCACCCAAATCCAAACAAGAAAAAATGTTAATCATGATTCTTATACCTCTCCAATTTCTCTACCCAAAAAGTAGGGTCAACTCACTTGGACATTCATTAAGATCATTTCCCTTTAATTAGAGAATTGGGGGCTTAAAATCTCATGTCCAAGCAATTCATCCTATGCCTATATCACACACCAAGATCAACTGACACAGTTTTCCTACCAACCCATGAAATCACTATTTTTACTAACTATAATCTTCGTCCAATAAAACAACCATCATCATTGATACCAATCTTTCATGACCCACTTCCCTAGAAAGGTACACCTCATAGATATGAAATAAAGGACGAGATATAATGACCCTCTAGTCCCACCTCCAATAGGCCTCGGGTTATAAAATAGATCCGAGGGTATAAAAATCATATAAATTAGAGGGATTACCCTCTATAATAATAATATCATGATATATGATAAATAAACTAAAATAAAATACATGAGATATTACAAAAAAGGAAAACAAAACCATCCCATAATATATATATATATAAATATAAATTAAATAGATATAGATAAAAGTCTTCAAATTAATACACAAATGAAAATCTAGTTTAGTGACATAGAAATAGATCCCTAACCCATGATAGAAATATTCATCGCATTCTATAATGTCCTCATGAAAACATGTAAATAGTTTAAATATATGTAGGGTGAGAATACATGTACACTCACTAAGGTAACTAAATTCTCTTGTGCACATGTAAAAAGAGCATACCAATACACTAATGAGAAAACAACAGAACCAACAACACTTACACATGTCAACTAACCAAGCCTATCCTAACCATGTAACACTCACCTAATAATGAATTGAAGTATAATAAAATATTAAGAATCTTATTGATAAAGGGTACGATGTACCGCTTTCCCAATGTGTTTTCTCTCTCACACCCCAAAATTATCCGTTTTGTAACTCCCATCAATTTTATATACCATATCACATCAAATCTTTCTGAAAGACACCTCGTTCATCACATCATTCCAAGCACCCAATGTGAAACTTTCCACCTCACCAAATCTCACTTGAAGACACATGGACCATCACATCGCACCACATATCTATGAAAGACACTGAGGCCATCACATCACACCACATCTCACCATAACCAAAATAGTAAGGCATTAGAAACACTAAATATGTCAACCTTATACCCTCATACTACCATGAAACCCCCCCCCCCCACCGTAATTCATCTCATCAAACATCACCATAGTAAAATTTTGACTTATGTCCATTAATAATTGTGTATTTTAACAACACATGGATGATAGATTGGGAATGAAGGGGTAGCCATCCATTCATCCTTATCATTGGGATATTGGAAAAAACACCCCACAAATATATGGGTGCCGAAACATGGTGCTCGACGCATGTGCGGTGCATATAGAAAATCACAAAGATCAAAAGATATGATGAATCAACTACAAGAAACTCAATGAAATAATATAAAAAGAAAACCAAATGAATCCCAAAATTTTGTTATAAATAAAAATTGATACTTATAAAAGTATCCAAATAAATACCAAAAAGAAAATCTAAGGATGTGATACATGATCACCTCCCAAACCTGTGCTAGAAATGTCCAAGATGGTCAAATAAGTCCTTCTAGAAACCAAGAAATAGTTTATATATATATATAGAGTGATCATTCAATTTTACTCAGAAGGGTATCCAAATGTCTCTCAAACATCTGTGAAAAGAGCATACTAAAGAACCCTTGAGAAAAAATCCTTACAAAAAACACCTAAAAAGTTAAAATTAATAATCCCATACTTACTATGGAATTATCACCAAATAAAACATCCATGTATAATAATATAATAATAATAATCTATTGATAATGGTCACCCTACACTGCTTTCTCATTGGGTTTTCTCCCTCACATCGTACATCCTAGTGATCCCATCTCTTTAATATAATTTATCATATTATATCTCTCTTAAAGATACTTGGTTCATCACATAATTCCAAGATCTTTAGGTGAAATTAGACATCGCACCACATCACAATCAAATGCACCCATAACATCACATTGCACCACATCTCACCCAAAGACAATTGGTACATCACATCACACCACATATTACCATAACCCAAATAGTAGGGTATTGTAAACATGAAGGATGTCAACCTTGTTCCCTACTCCTACCATGAAGAAACTCCATAATATAACATAAAAAGGAAACAAAATCCACCCCATAATGCATGTATAAGTGAAATGGATACAGATAAAAGTATCCAAAACTTAAACTTTATTTTTCAAAAGGATCACTCTGAACATATTTAACATATAAAAAATTACTAATGTAACTAGGTTAATTTAATTTTATATCATTATTCTTCATTAAATTATTCTTTAATTTCATAGCCTCGTTCTTTTGTTTATTATTTAAGGTTTCAGTAGAAACCTCAATGTTGGAACTCACATTGATGGGAACTAATATATCCATCTGAGTTAACCATGAATATTCTTGAAATATAATCCTTCACTTCAAACATGTATAATAAATTCAACTAAGATAGTAATGTATATCCCATCATAGGTGGAAACGTAAGCTATGATACAAATAGAGGTCCCCAACCTATCATGCAAGTATGCTAATTGGGGGTGAATTAGTGTACAAACGTTTCACTAAATTCTTTTCATTTTACGTATTATACCATTTCATATTTGATCATCAACACATGTTTAGATGATAAGATATTTACTTCCCCTAAGCACATTCAAAACACATGTAATACATGAGATAAATAAAGCAAAAGAAACAGTTTTTTACAAATTTATCACTGCCAAGATGGGTGGTTGAGTCCTTTCAGTGTTCAGATCAAGTCCAACCCATATATTCTCCAAAACGTTTATTGTTATGAATTATATGTGGGTTTCAAGGGATCTATATTAACATCTCATGTTATCACGATATTACAGAAGTGGATTTTTTTATATTATCTCCCATAATTGTGAGGTGTGTATAAAAAAGAAATGGTTCTTTATAGTAACACCAACTAGTTCATTAATGATCCTTTCAACAAACCTATTCACAAGTATTCAAATATGATTTGCTTCTAATAGTGTGCACATTTTCCCTATTTTTATTCATTTCAACAAAACAAAATCTTTATTGCAATTATAATTTCTATCGTTTCTCACCTTCTCAACTCAATGATATATAATTTCTGACAAGTAGTATTCTTATTTATTTTACATAATAAATATAAGACTAAACATCCAATTAAAATTACTCAATATAATCAGAAAATATTATTCCTAATTCATCTTAAATTTTTATGAAATAATTAATATCAATTCTACTTCCAATTTTTTTATGAAAAAAATTCTCGCATTATTTTTATCATTTAATTCAAGCATTCTAGTGTTAATTTATATATATTATTATTAATTTATTCTCGTGTAAATAATATTTCATTCATAATATTATCAAAAAACTTATAGTCACTCATGTTTATGTGGTAGTGCCTTCTTCTTCATGAAGTAATATAGGAAAAAAATATCCTTCATGAATGTGTAAAGTTTTTATAGAATTCATATAAATAAATCAATCATAGATATTTAACACTTCAGAACATCAATTTTTTTTACTTCTATATCATGAAATTCCAAGATTATTCACACTATGTCTTATTAATAAACCTAAAAAATTATTACCATAGCTTTAAACTCATGGTATCAACTTTATTAAAGCAGTAATATTTTTATATGATTCAAAAAATTCTATCTTCATTAAAGAAAAAAAATTCATGGACTTATCTATATTCATGAAAAGTAAAAATGTTGCATGATCTCTTTATAATGCTCTTTTTCTTTAGGAATTCACTTATCACTGTGAAATATTCACATAAGTAAGAGAAAAATAGATAAACTTCATGTATGTGTAGAAAACATTATAGAATTATCCCACTACTTTGTGAAAACTTTTAGGTTTCTGGGTTCTCCTTCTTCTTCATGAAACTAAAAAGGAATGAATTCTACTATATTCCTGAAAAAACAAAGATCTATTAATGGATGATCTGGCTCATTTTCTTTATATTTTTCTCGATTCATATTAAATAATCTGGCGGTGGTATTTATAGATAAATTCCATCAAATTAGCTCACTCAGCCTTTGATATGGTTTTTACACCATCTTTCCTTCTCATTTTCTTCATCGGATATACTAAGATAACATCAGCATTTCACAAATGATGGTCATATACATAACCTAGAATGCATGAACTACTACATGAATATAAGCTATACTACCATCAACTTGATTCTCAAACTCACATAGATATCATCCACAATGGTGTCTTTATATTGAGTATGGAATACTCATTATAACCTCAGCATAATCTTATCTTCATATATATTTATCATTGGTTATCTCTAATCATTCTTATCAAGATTCTCATTAACTAAAATGATGAAACTCGTCATTTTCATGATTTCTTCTTGATCATAGTTTTCAGGTTGAGTTTCTTCGATACATGTAGAAACCCTAGGGTGGCTCAAGGTATAAAAAAATTGATGGAATTTTTTTATATAATGTGAAACTTGTGTCTATAACTTTTTAATGTAGAAAAAATGTAATTATTCAAAATAAAAAACCCATATCCAATAAAAAATTAGAGACACATAAGTGAATAAATCCAAGAACATACTGTGAACAATAATTAATTCTAATGGTATTAGATGCTCTTTGATAGTCCACTATGTCTCCCCATACATGTGGAGTCTAAGAATCATTTTACCATGGACCTTCATGAACCTCCACACCTGTTACTACCCATAAATAGGTTATACATCACCAATAATCTATCATAGCTCGATTTCCTTTATCTGTCCTTATAATTATATATCATCTTCTAGAGTGGTTGGCTAATGGTTGGATTATTTACTATCACATACAAAAATTATTTTCTTTTATAAATAAAAATGCATTGCTATCATAAGAAGACTTTATTACAAACTTATCCATTAAAACTTCTTCTTAAAAATGTAACTTGTCAAAACATCCTCATAATTTTTAATTTTAATATCATATTATTTAAAATTATTTTATAATATCAACTTATAAAATAATAATCCATATACTTTTATTCATGATAACACATCAGAAATATTATTTCACTTTTTCTTGGATAGATATTTCTTAAAAAAACATCACCACTTCAGTATTATTATAAGTTAGTATATCATCACTCCACTTTATTAATGTGAAAAACAATTTGATATTTCCATGTATCGTTTTAAGATGTCGTAAACATTATTAAAAACTCAATAATCATCACATGTATCAGATTCTTGGAAATTAATATTTTATTCTTAAGAATATTCTAATGGAATCATATCAAATCATCAATCTCCCCTTTCTATAATACATCTCATAAACCATGGGGAACATCATTATTCTTTATTCTTTGGGATCTTCGACATTAACCAACACATATTGACATTATTATTGTTAATAAATACAAAAAACACAATTCATTAAGTTATTTAATCACCCCTTTAGATTTATTATCATTACTTTGAACTAAAATATACCTATATCATTAATAAATGTCGATTTTTCTTCATAAATTTTTATCTCATTAGTATTTCTTTCCTCCCATTCTTATTGGAAATAATTTCAAAGTTCAATGGGTGGAGAATATTGTACTCATCTATTTTCTCAAAACATAAAAAATTTTATTTCCTCCCCTTTCATTATCTCTTTCTTTATTTGTCCACCTCCTTTAATTAGAGATATATATTTTTAGAGAAATACAAGTTAATCTTATTAAGATAAGGATGTCATCACTTTTCATGAATCAATGAGTTTTTATTTAAAAAACACTAGGTCAAGGTGAGAAACACTCAACAAGATTACATGAGTAACAATTCAAGAAATTAAATCTACCCATAAACTATCTATCCTATGATACCAATAATGAATTCATTTTTAGGAGTTGTTAAAAATAATATGAATTAAAATCACGAAGTCGACTCAGAAAAAATATTAAAAACATTTAATAGAAATAACGTATCTCTCATTATCAAGACAATTTATCTTTCTTAATCAGATAATCACCCTCTAACCTTCGATTTTAGAATTAATCTTCCACTTAATGATTTTAAAATATAGTCAACATACATCTTTAATGACAATATTTAATTTCCAGAATTTCACCTTTGGGAATCACTGTTAGAATAATTACTAGAAATTTATATATTCTTGAGATACCAATTGAGATTATATAACTAGTGAAAATTTAGATTCACTCCCCCTAAGGGTGTAAACATTGTCAATCTTCTTCATCATAGTTGGGTTTATTCAGGAATGAACTGAAAACATAATTTTAATACCAATTGATGTTTTTTAAGGAGGCCAAATGATACTGATAAAAGTAAAATATTACATGATGGATATCTTCTAAGATGTTTTTTAGCTTCTAAAACATTCATTTTTTTAGGTATCCCCCAAAATTCATTCATCACCTTTAATTCCTGAAATAGTAAAACCAATAAAATATATTCATGGGAATAAAGGTTTTTCTATTTTTTTCACAGTAAGAGTAAAATGGATGAGATTTGATTCTCAACCTAGAAGTTACTTTTAATGTTACTTCTCCTTTCATCAGGAATTCAACCTTAATTTTAAAAACATTAATTTTTATGGGAAACATGGTCTTAATGATCAATCCAAACTTTTTATTAGTTGAAATATATTTCTTCACATCAATTAGAAAATAATTTTCATTCCTTGGAGCTTGATCTAATTTCATAGATAGTTAAAATTGTATTAGGTATATAATTAATCATACCCAATTTTTTTCTTATTTATAATCTCCTTCTTTGTAATAACATTTTTATCACGTGAATTATTGGGTTATTTCACTTTTTTTATTCAATAATCTTTATTTTCTATGAAACCATGACATGAATTTTATAATTGTATTCCCATATATTTTACACCTTCAATATAACTATTATATTGACTTTGTGTTATATATTATAGAAAACCTATCATGAAATTTTATTTCTTAATCTCAGATTTCTAACACTAAATAAATCCTTTTATTCATCTCATATATTGATTTTTCTCTTTATATTAGCTTGCTTCCATCATAACTAACTTCTTGAACTGTTTCCTATTTTTCATGATGTGATTTTTCTCCCAAATTAGAAACAAGTACACATTGTTTTGACATCATTTTCAGTATTCATGTTGGGTTTAGCCTGCGTAAATGTTCTCTTGATAATCCTCTTATTCTTATTCCTAAAGGAAGATATATCTCCAGTTCTTCTTTTTTATTTAATTTTTGTGATATTCTCTTAGTATCTGGATCAAATTTTTTATTAGTTGGTAAATACCATAATACTTCATAATTATGACTATTTTTTTTTGATTTCATAGAATTTTACAAGACATTAAATTATTCTCATTCTAGATAGATTTACATTCTTCAATATATGTCTCATATGCATAAAAGAATTTTTCATCATTTTAGACCTAATCCCTAATAATTCAGGCCCTTTAAAATCATTAGGAACTAATAGATTATGCTAATTGTTAATAGCCTTGTCCCAATGTTTCACTACAGAGATGGTATCAAAAAAATATTATTTATTCTTTTTTGAAAAATTGTTATTATATTTGACAACTAATTGTTTTTTGGAAATTATATTTCTTATTTTGAGATTGATTTCAGGAGAATTAACTTATTCACTTGTTTACATAAACATTTGATGATGTGGTGGATTTATCAAGATTTTTCTTTACCCATGTTTTTTATAATTATATTTGTAACTTATAATTATAGATAAAACATTATTTGTATAAATATATACTTTTGAGACATGGGTTGGCATGAACCAACTCAGGACACCCCTAGACAGGGAATCTAAGATGGCTTGTGACATACCTGAGGCATGCTCCTAGTCACCCCAAGCTGGAAAATAGTTCCAGGGTCTTAGAACATAACCATTGGGAATGATTTCCCACTTTTGTGACAATAAACAAATTAATAATAAAACATCCCATGAAAATATAAAATATTATAAAGGATACATTAAAATAACTAGAGAGAAGATAAATATGTAGAGTCATATAAACTAAAGAATCAATAATGGTGAAATTTTATAATAAACCAAGAGGTACATGGTGTTAAGTTTTTCATGTATATATCTTAAAAAATAATCAAAAAAATTAATACAATTTACATGTGACTTGAAGACATGCTCCACATCCTAATCCGACCATTCCCGCATAACCAAAACATCTAGAACCATAAGATCAAATGATAGGGAACCTAAATAAAATCCATATGAATTGCATAAATTGAGTCATGTATGTAGAGTTAGAGAAAAACCAAGCCTAGTGTTATTTCAATAAAGAGGTCATGTATCTTATTTACAAATTAAACATAATTCATGCTAATTTGAGAGATAATTTTAAAAATATATTTTTCATACATACATATATAAAATATACTTTCACATTTAAACCATTTTGTAAAATCTCATTTATTTTTTAAATTAAAAAAATCACTTAAAACCCATTTTTTTGGTTATCAATCCCTTTATAATTAAAAAAATCATTTTTAAACCACTTTTAGGATAATTTTAAAAATTTCCTTTACAAAAAATATATATAGATTTTAATAAAAAAACCAAATCAAAAATAAATTAATAAAAACCCATGTAACCATGAGATGAGGGGAAGAGTATAATAAATATAAATTCATGGTACTATTTTTTCTAATCATATAAGGTAGCACAAGAGAAGAAATTTTCACTAAGGAGAATCATATCATAAACCGGGTCAATTCTGAAACACCTCATGAGGTGACCCCATAAGTACAAGGTTTAGATCCATATAACAACATACGGATGCATTCCAAAGTCTATAACCAATCGATTACATTAAACTAGCCCCACTGTGGGAACTCCCATATTGCCTCTGATACCATAGAAAATCTAATTCATCTAATTAAGATGAGATTATAACTATCTCTCATCCCTCACTAATAATCATATGATCCCTATTTATATCAATCAATATGATGTAAGTAATCACAGTAATCGATAAACTATAAGTATGAAATCTGATATTACCTTGTACACCCTCACTTTAAATAACTCCTTTTCCACATCGTCTATATAAAAAACATTAGACTTCCCTTTGATCAACAAATCATATGAGAATTAACATTCTCCATGCTCTTTGATCTACATCATACACAATACGTAAAGGGATTTAAGTGGGTCTCACAAACCCACACCATTTGGAAACTAATCAAAAGTGTCAAATAAGCCTTCAAAAAAAATAGACTCAGGATTCCAAGCCTCTTTTTCATGGGTTCAATTTTTATTTCAAAACCTTTATTAAAATTGAATATTTTAAATCCACTTCTAAAAAACTTCCAAATAAATCAACAAAATATGTTTTAAAATAAATCAAGGAATCAACTCATGTTTTCCCTTTAAACCCTCTAAAATTACAAAACACTTTTTAATTTTATTTCATGACCCAAACAATTCTAAGCCACATAAAATGTCGAATTTTATGAAGAAAAATATTAAAAAAACATTACCAATACTCATCATTTCATGTACCACATGACAAACCTTTTAAAACCCTTATTCATAGTGATAACCCCATTAATACAATTAAAAAAATCCATTTTTACTATCATGAATAGGAATAATTTAACACCTGTGGAATTTAAAAAACCCTAAGAACCCAATTCCATGAAAATTTAAGGAAACCCTTGAAAACACCTACGTTGGTTTAATGTAAAGAAAGCTAGAAGTTGTCTTCTTTGATGGTGAATTCTCCAACAAGAAAAGAGAAACCTCCCATAATCCCTATCACCCCCACCCCATGATTAAAACCCATATAGAACCCAAAAGTAATCATACACAGTGGTCAAAATTCATTGGATAATCAATAATAAAAGGGGAAGGTTAATGGAGAAGAGAGTAGGAGTAATATTGAAACTAACCTTTACTGACCACATGCAATCAATGGAGGATGATCCAAGAACTCAAGGATAAGGAGTCGGGAGAGGGAGGAGCTCTATGAGATCTCGCAACATTTAAAAGTGTATGAGAATTAGGAATAAATGTGATAAATCCACTAAAATTTAAAGAGTGAAAAAATGAAAAAAAAACAATAACAGAGCATACCCATTCACAGAGGGTTGTATTTAACAGGGTGAAAGGTCACTCAAAAGACCCATTCATGGGTTGTTTCTCCCCCCATAAGAATTTCATGGGGTAAACCACTTACATGGCGTGAAAAATACCAGGTAGAACACCCAAGTAATCGTTAGGTATTGTTGATGGGTTGAACCACTTTCCTAGCATGAATGGCCACTATGTAGACCCATTCATATGGTGAAGTATGTTTCATTGGGTGACCGGTCTCCCCCCAATAATTTCACAATGTTAACCACTTGTTCCTGAGGTGAAGTAATGTTAGTTCAGACCTTTATCTACTCAAGACCTCCTGAACTATACTTAAACATTAAAAAACCCTTGGGATCTCCATCATTACTAAAAAACCAAATAAAACGCGATAATAGTAACATTTGGAATGGATAATGCTCCTCATCCTACTAATTTATTATCCTAGAAATTCATTAATAGAAGTGTAAGTATTCAAAAAAAAGTCACAGCCACACCCCATAGAACAAAGTGGGTTTGGTGGGGAAAAACTAGAAAGAATCTAAGGATGAATACCATAAAACACTGATGTTTTTTATAAACCAAATAATTTGGTACAAAAAACCATAACATACCTCTAAGAATGAATTAACTATGATCAAGAAGAAAAATCATATAAAAATATAGACCGATCATGGGTCTCCCCACCATTTATAAGTTATTTTAATGGTGTGATAAGAATATAAACACACCACATAACCAAAATATCAACAATTAGAACATGTATCCATGAATCACCCAAGAATATACACCTCTATCAAAACCAATGATCATTGAGATACAGACTTCCCCAAACCTAAATAACATAGAACCCAATGAGAACTCATCTTCCACAATTGAAATCCATCACCAATATTAACACACATTTCAACCAAAAACCTCATAAAGAATAATTAACAACCATGCCTAAATAAAGGAGAAAAAATTGTCTCCAGATCATAGGTCATAACATTCAACAAGTAATCTAGAACCTTAATCATGTACCATTAACTCATAGAGAACCCAACAATGTCATCACTATTGAGTGATCAAGAACCCAAAGGCAATACCTGTCTTAGTTACCAAAGTAATGACCCAAAGGTCAACAATGCTCAACTAAATGTGAAACTGAAATCAAAATGGTCAAAGTACAAGAAAATAGTCGATGACCAGAGAGATGGAAACCAAAACTTGTAAAGTGTACAATAAATCCAAAACTCATTACCATCCAAAAAATAATGTATGACTACACACCAATCCAAATTACCTATGATTCATGAAATAATGACCATCAAATATTAGATACACACTAAAAATTAAATTTCCCAAATAAGTAACAACATAACGCAATAACATGTGATCAATTCCTAAAGTGGTCACCTACCTGAAATCCTAACAAAAGATCCACTACCAGAAGCATCCCCAAACACTATAAACTTAAAGGAATTGAATCAAAAACATCATTTTAAAACAAAAGGAACAACGATTCTGGATATACCATTCTATAATGAGTTTGTGTAGAATCATTAAAAATAATAACTATAATAAATAATGAATATAAATACCCCAAATTATATTAAAAAATTCAAGGAGTCATATAGAAAATAGCACAAAACATGATCCTATATTTTCATTCCCCTCAAGAAAATCAAGTAGTACCATAACTAAATGGATAAAACAAAAAGACCAATTTTAATAAAAATGTCTTTTAAAACAAACTATTTTTCTAAACTCACATTTTAAAAAAAACACCCTTGGAAGTGTTTCATAACATTTTAAACATTCATATTGAACCTATTATAAAAACCAAATTATTTTATAAATTAATTCATAAAATCAAAACTTTCAAACTCCGAAAAACACCCTTTCAATTTCAAAAAAATTATTATGAAATGAATATGAACAATGACCATTAGAACACTATAATTAACTAAATTTTAAAAGTCTCATTTTAAAATCTAATCTTTAACCTTTTTTAGAAAAACTACAATACCTTTTTCATAAAAATAAAACCACTTAATCTAATTTAAAAAACATAAAAGTCAAGTTTATCAGCCTAATTTCAAATCATTTAATAGAATGCAATTTAGAACCAATTTCTAATATATGAAACTAATATTTTTTTAAAAACCTAACATACATCCACTAGAATTAAAAAACATGTTTCAAAAACAAAACAACACATGAAATTCAATTTTCATCCTAAATACTATTTTTAAAACACATAACAGAAAATCTATAAGGGGAAAAACCAAGAATCTATGAAAAAATAATATTTAAGAAACTTTCAATGACATCAATTTTCTACAAACTCCCTTAATTAACATCACAAAAATTTTAAACACTATTAGGATAAATCTAGAAAGCAGCGGTAAATATATTTTTGGAGAAGAAACAATTTTTATACATGGTTTGGCCACAAAATTTGGTAAACATTTTGCCAACTATTGCGTGGGGATTATTATTCTTTCAAATACATTCCATAAGAGAAATTCATAGATTACCAGAACATGTAGGTTGACCATGATTCCCTAGTTCATTCACCATTTTCACCTATAAAATACAAATAATCCCTAAAATAATTAGCGCACTCTTTAGAGACAAATATATCATAAAAAACTAGAGAATCCATCAAAGTTACTAAAAAACAAACTCAAAATCAATACTCAAACCCCAAAAACCCATTTAAACTTGAAGTTAAAAGAGAACAAGAGATGGTTAAGAACATTACTAGACTCTCCACCTGGGTCCTACTGACAATCCTAATCTGTATATTACCTAAACACACCCCAAATAGTAATATGTTCTACTCTGATACCATTTATTCATCAAATAACCTAGTACATCCTTGGATACATGAAACTGATCTGACCTAAGAAATTCTTGTAGTTCTCTCTCTATCACCCTAATATGGAAACTAGTGTCAAGGTTATATAACAAAACTATTGGGAACAATTTCACTCTCATGTAATAATAAAAGACCAGTAATAAAACCTCCCATCATTGTCTATAGTATAAGAAAAAATAGATCAAAATAACTAAATAGAAGAAAAATAAGAATCATTACATAAACTGAATAATAATTAATGAAAAACAACTCAAAATAAACCAATAGTTCTAGGACATTAAGTCTGATTAATATACATTCCATAAGAAAATAAGATAAAAATCCAACCAAACCAATACTATCTTCCTTTGACATAATCCTATGATCCACATCCAAAATCCACCATCCCCACATAACTCAAATATATCAAACTAGAATATCGAATCCAAAACATGGTAAAAAATCCATAATAACTCCATAGACAAAGTGGTGTATGCATGGTATCAGAAAAACTATTCCCAGTAATATTTCACTAAGGAGTTCATGAAATCTCCTCAAGAATGAAAATTAATTAATTTTAGTATGAGATATAATTTTGAAAATATATTTTCAATGAAAACATATATAAAATTCAATATCATATTTAACATACTTTATAAAATCTCATTTCGTTATATTTAATGAAAATAATCAGTAAAAACCATTTCCCTGGCATTTTCCCATTTTTAATTAAAAACTCTAACTTATTAACCACCTTTAATAATTTCTTTACAAATAACCTTTTAAATTACTTTATAAACATTTTAATAAAACAAAACCAATGTAAGAGTTAATAAAAAACACCATGAAATCTTGATATAAGGGAGCGAGTCTGGATAGGTGAACATATTTTTAAAGCATGAGCTCATTAAATAATAGAGAAAAAGAGAATGAATGTTACCAAAGGTTAATCATCGAGTAAATATACGAAATTCCTAAATATCCTATGAGGAAATTCAATACATATTGGGGTTGGATCCAATTGCCAGCCTGTCTATGCATTCATAATTCTATAATCAATTAGCTTCTCTAAATAGGCCTCTCTATTGGAACTCCTCAATAGAATTTTATACCATAGTGGATCAATCCCATCTAATTATTTCTATATATTATTCATATCTAATTCATTACTAATATTCCTAGGATCCCCATATATGTAAATTAATTAGAGGTGTGAAATCACATGAACGAATAAACAATAAGAATAAAAACTCATCCAACCTCCCACACCCTTGCAATAAATATCCCCTTTTCACATCATCCATATAAAAAATATTAATAATTTCCTTTATTCCAAAATCCATAATAGAATAAATAAAGTAAATCATATCCCACATTCCATGATCTGTATCATACATGATAAGTAAAGGGCATCAAGAGGTTCTTAGAGACACACACCATTTGAAAACCATCCAAATATTCCAAATGTTCATTCACTAAAGTAGACTTGATATTCTAATCCATTTCTTAATGGTCAAAATTCTATTTAAAACCATTATTTTTAAAAAATTGAAATCCATTTTTAACCATCTTCTGAAAACATTCACCAAAATCATTTTTTGTGAAAAAATTGACTCATTTTTTCAATTTTAAACTTCTAAAAATAAAAAATATATCATTTTCAAGTTTTTTCCTAGACCAAAAAGTTTCAAATATTTTCAAACATAAAATTTTATTTCAAATATTTTTTCAATAGTTTATCGATACTTATAATTTCATGTAAAACTTAAAATTCCATGTAAAGACCTTATACGAATTGAAAAAATCCATTAAAACAATTATCAAATCCATTTAACTATGGGTATAATTTAAAAATTAAAGAATTTATTAACCCCAAGCACACAATTCCATTAAAAGATAAATAAATACATAAAAATAACTACCTCAATTCATCATAAATCAAGAAAAAATTCATTTCTTTTAATATAGAAGGCCCCAAAAAGAAAACAGATAGTAATCAAAATCCTTTGAAACATAACCCCCATAATTAAACCTAATATGGACCCCTAAGATGTTCCCACCTAGTGTTTAAGGTTATTTATAGAAGGTATAATCAATGGTAAAAGTTAAAGGATAAGAGATTTGGGGAAGAAGGAAAGAAACCTTGATAGACCATTTGAAATAAAATGAAGAAGAGACATGAAACCAAGGAGAAGGAAGAGGGAGAAGTAGGATCTCTATGATTTCTCCATCCATTTTATAGAGCTTAAGGAAGGGGTATAAAGGTACCAAATACCAAAAAATAAGAATAGTCAAAAATGAAAAAAAACAAAAAAAATATGAGAAGAATCATTCATGAGGTAAATCAAATTTCATGGGGTGAAGTTCCTCAAAGAATACACATTCATGGGTGAACTAAATTTCATGAGGTGAATGGTTGATGAAATACCCCAAGTAGAACACCTCAGTCTATATAAGGTCTAGCTCCTGAGGTGAACCACTGTGACGAAAAATTAAATTTTTATTATTTCAAATGATTTTAAGGGAAAAGTGAAAAACCAAATGGTCAACCACAAAAGGAGATGACAAAACCATTAAATGAAAATTTAACTCTACCAGAGTTAGTATCCCTAAATAATTTCTAGATATAGAGGTTAACTTAGTGTTTGGTTCATCAATTACTATATCTTCAAACTCATAGGCCAACTTATCCCTAAAATAGATGTACTACTCATGGTATATTTTCCCATTATTGAATCCCCCAATGAGAATCAGATCCTGTTTGTCTATCTTTGTGTTTTGCTCCTCACTGAGATTCACCTATAGTAACATCCCCATCATTTTGGTAGCTTCTTCCTCAGAGGAATTGAGTAGCAGAACATGTTCAACCACTTGTTCTTCTGAATTCAAGAGCAAGTCCAAGGATTGTTCACCTACACCACCTAACTGGAAAATAGCCTCGTTGTTCACATTCATGACGTTTAACTTCTTGTATAATTGCATCTCCATTGGAGGTGGTAAATAAGAGTAATACTTCCCTTTGCAGATATACCTCCGATTACCGCTTGGTCTCGAAGGTTCATCTATAGAAAAATTGTTTCCATCTTTTCTGGTCTCCTTACAGATCTCATCATTGTACTAGAATAGGTCTGGATGATCTATATTCAATCTATCCACTTTAATCACTTCAAAAATGTTGCTCATTTGAACCATAGTTTGGGTCACTAGGCTAGCACCCCCTATTTTTTCAGATTTGGTTTAATGAGTCATGTCTTGGATTGACCTCTGCAATCCATCCTTAGACACAACACCACTACCCAACTTTAATACCATGGTGAACAAAGCCAAATTGGATAGGAAAGAGTGACCAATCATTCCTCTAACCCCCTCTTCAATAGCCTTCACATCACTGCATACCTTCTAAGTTTTAAAAACATTACAAACATCTAACTAAACCTCTCTCGAAGAGAAATTTTTTCTGAAAATGGAAAATATCAGCCCTATTATGTGTATTACCATCTAAAGGGCCATCCAGATATTTCTTTAGCCTATTAAAAATATAAAAAACCTTTAGATTGGATGATGGTACACCCTCCTGTATCTTTCCCATTGCATCAGTCAATTTACTCATACTCACATCCCTACCGTCATTGTGAATCAGACCTCTGCAAGTATCACCTGAAATACTTCAATCTGCATTCGGTGTCTTACCAACATGAGGTTCAGCCAAGGACCATGTCAACAGATCTATAGCACCTGAAAACCTCAACCCCCTGTGCCTACAATCCTCCACACTATGACCCGGTCTTATGCATGAAAAGTAGAACTGAAACTAGGACTCAAACTCCACCACTTTCCTATACATAAATTCATCACCCACATCAATCAAAAAAAAACTCAACCAGAGGATTAGAAACATGAAATTTGAATAAATTCGTGAGGAAATCTGATGGCATACCACATTAGTCATATTGTATGAACATAGGTATCATCCTACTAAATTAACAAGTATTAAAACGATCAAAGGGTTTTGAAAATGGATAGGGTGATCTAGATATATTTCCCATACTGTAATTTTTGAGGAATCCATCTTCATATGAAAATTATAAGACCACTTGAATTGGAAAAAATAAGACCATCCACAAGTGTGAGGCACACTCGACCAGGAGAGAATCAAATCATCTTTAGTTGAAAACTGAATTATGATGTTGTTGGAATCAAGAAGGCCAACCATTTTCCACTCCTATAGAACCCATGATTCGATGATCCACTGATCGAAGGAATCCACCGCTGGATGACAATTTTTGAAGTGCACAATTAAGGTCATATTCCGCAGCGAGGTTGTATTTGTGAACTCCGATGTCGAAACAAAATTATTGGATTTCCTTCTAAACATTAGAGAACCTTAGGTCTAAGAGAAATCGATGGAAATGATGGTAAGAACTTAGGGTTAGAGAATGGAAAAAGGGTGGCAGTCATGCTTCAGTAAGAGGCGGTGGAGGACCCTCCCCCACCAAGGGGGGAGAGGTAGGTGTGAAATCCATCGCTACCTAGCAGAGAGGTGAACCACTCTCATGGTGTTAATAGTCACTATAAAGACCCATCCATGGGGTGAATGGTGTCTCCTGGTAATTTAATAGGTTGAAACTCTAGTTAACATAGTGAACTATAGTAGGTTCAGACCTATAGCTTCATGGGACCTTCTAAACCTCCCTAAAACATCAAGAAACACCTAGTGAATCAAATATAACATGAAAATGAAATACAATACCTCAAAAATAACATGTCTATGTGATATAGGTTAAAGTTTTTATGATATTATAGTATATATAACATTAAGGGATAAAAAATTCTTATTTCCTCTTGAATGAGTCTTTTCGATCACATGAATATTTTTGAAAATATTCTTGGAAGCCTTTCAATTCTCAATATTTTAGGAAGTCTCAATTATGTCTCTTCTAAATTTTTTAATTTGACTACTTGTTAAAGAAGGTTCATGTTGAGGGGAATTTTCTCATCCTAAAATGATTTCAGTTAGTTTACCAAATTAATCTCAACTTATGAATATAGTCATAATGAAAATTACACTTCTATTTTAAGGATTTTTTAACAAACTTTACTCTTCTATATTTGATTCTAACAAAAATTTCTTTATATCAAAAGATTCCTTTTGTGTTTCTTCAAGTTAATAGATCATCCCATAATGAACTTTATAGCATAATTTTTTTCATATATATCCATTTTTTCTCCTTCAATAAAAAACCATTTTTAAAGTGATACGGATATTTATTTGTATTTAATATATTTTTTGAGATTTTTGAATCATTTGAGTTTCATGGATAATTGTTTTTTCAGATCTCCAACCTCCAATATCAGCTGATCATTTTCATTGGCCAACCCTATTGGATGGACTTATGTTGCTCCAACATATATCAATTTTTGTGTTCTGATGATTCAAAAAATCCATACTATTATTCGAACAGTTTTTTCTTAAGTGACTTCAAACATATAAAAATAACATATCTTATAATTTATAATATAAAAATTTATCTTATGACGTGTGAAGTATTCAATTTATGATAAAGTTACTCTATATTATCGAAAGAAAATACTATCCTCTATATTCTCAGATTCTGAAGGCTCAATGTTAAAAGTTTAACTTGTAGCATAAAAGATCATCTTAATAGAATCAGAGATAATTTTACGATGACATGGTTTCTATCGTACACTAATGGTTTATCTTATGTTGTATTTAGAACAACTTATTTTATGGAGAAATAAGTGAGTAAATTATATTAAATACATTCATATAAGATTATCTTATGAAGTATAATAAAAAAATTCTTTCTTTTATCTTACATAGCAAATTATTTTATGAAACATGAAACTTAGTTTCTATAATATAGTGAGTACATAAGATATATTTTATCTTAGGAATTATCTTCATAAATTCATATTATGAAGATAGTACTACCTAAAACATAAATATAATTATGATTACCTATCATATTTATTGTGATAATTTGTTTTGTATCTTTCAATCTATTATAATTTTTTTATTTAAGGAAAATACTATGTCATTTGTTCATAAATACAAAGACCCAAAGGAGAATAAGGCCTTTAAAATTGTCGTTACTGATGCATATTCCATATATGGAAATAACATATTCATATCATTAAAGTCCTATCTTATCAACTATCTGTCTCTCATTCTCAATTTATTATCAATTTGACCATCATGATTATCTTGAATGATCTTGTTTAAAATAAAAACAAGAGATATAAATACCAATGTTAGCTACTTTATAAATAGGGAGAGATCATAGTAAGGAAAAATAGATGTGTTTGCTTTATTAGAAGATAAAAAAACCATTTTATTTGTATATAGACAACTTAAAACCATTTCTTCAAGAATGTTTATTACAAGTTTATATCTAGTATCTAAATATCACTAGTAGAAAAACTTTTGAGACAATCATATTCTCAGGAAAAATCTTCATCTAGTATAATTTGTTGCTTGCAAACATGTACCACAAACATCTCTCTCAATGTTTTGTTTTACTATGTATTGTTTAAACTCAGTGTAAGAGTTTTTTAAGAACATTGATAGTTCTTGTAAAGGGATATCCTATTTGAATGCTATGGGAACATTATATTAAGTGAGAACTTCTTATATTCAACTCGAATCCCACAATAGAAGGGTATCTTTAGTGAAATCACCAAAATTATAGAGTTTTGTGATTGTGGAGTAGACTAGGGGGATTTCTTCCCCAAAACACTAAAAAATGTTGTGTTCAATTTCCTTTTTTTATGTTTTTATATTTCCATTTCATATTTTTTTAGAGAAATATTTTAACTCATGTACATTGAAGAGGGTGTCCTAATATCAAACAAAATTTTTGGAACTCAATTCACACCTAACCCTATTGATTTACAAAACCAGTATTCATTTTGGATAGAAATTGGTATCATAGCTTCATAGAGATAATATTTTTATATTTTTTATATGTATTTAATGTTTTTAAACATTATAAATTTTTCAATTTGAGCTTATTTGCATGAATTTTGTATTTTTAGTGTGTTTTTGTCTAAAATGTGAAAATTGCTTAATTTTGGAATTTTAACATATTTTAATCACTTTAGTATTTCAAAGATAACATTTAAAATAAAAATCCAATTGATTTAATTCTTTTTTAGGGATTTATAATTTCATGAGATATAAATTTTTATTATGTATGAAGGGTTAATTTAGTTATCTAAAGGCCATAAAAATCAATTAATTTAGAAAATCATTTTGGTTGATAAAGTGGACCCCTCCTCTATAAATCAGGAATAAATCGTGATATGAACCGCCAATTAAGGTTATAAAAATGGTATTTGGAATAGGTCTCAATGACACGTTTGTACCTTATATTATATGGATTTATTCACTCATTAAGTAAGTCATTGGATACTGGCCATTGATGGAGTATTTCGGGAATTCCCATCCAGAAAATGTTATATTCATTAATAATTCCATGAATTCCTAAATATGTGTCCAATTAATGTTAAATTTGTTGGTTAGACAAGAAATTAAATTTGTAACAACTAATAATAAGGTATTATGGTGTGATTAGGAGGAGTGGTTCACAAAACATGGGAAAACATTTGGTGGATAGATTTTGGAAGACGACATTTCTAATTTTCTTTTTCACTATCTTATTTTTCTTAATTTAGTAATGTCTTATTCTTCCCCCTTCATCTCGATTAACCTTAACATGGTGGGGTAAAATCATGAGTGATTGTGGAAGGGTTAGTTTTCTGTTTTTTAATTCTTGATTTATTGTTCTTCATGTAATGAATTCTATTTCTCTCTTTTGTGACGTTGATTTAAATTTCATATATTGGTATTTATTAACAAGTGGGATAGTATTTTTTATTATTTTATTGATTTTTTATTTGTTCAATCATCATAATCTACCTCTCCTAGGTTTTGGTTTATATAATATGTAATATAAGAGGTCTTGGGGTTGAAGTAATCGATGACCATTAGCACATGTGAAAGGGGTAGTGGATTTTTTTAATTGTTTGAGATAAACAAGACCTGGTTGGGTATTGTAAATTTCAATTGAGAACATTAATTGAAAATCTATTTCATATGTAAGGAGAGTATAAAAAATTGAGATATTGTTAAATGTTTCTCTCAGAATCACAATTTGATTAAAGGAGTGAGAGGAAATGATCGTGGAATCTCATTTAAAATAACTCTGTAGACGAAGATTGAATAAAATAGAATAAGGATAGAATTTCAATCGGAAAATCAACCCCAACCTGATCACCATTCTTATATCATAGTTTTCAATCACTTGAGTTTTAAATTTCATTTCAATTATTTTATTAATTGAATTCTTTTATTTTATTTAATTTAAAACCAAAAAATTGTAAAAACACTACATTTTTCTTCTAATTAAAAAATGGAAAACTATTTTCTAGGAACTCTTATTTGGGAGACTACCTAGGGATACTCACTATATTACATTTATGTAATATAAATAATTTTTTTCCATAACCCATGATAGGTGTGCGTCAAACTTGGAAGCATTTTAAGGGAGGCAGCGCAACTTAACAAATTAAAAAAAATATTTACAAAACTGAATGACCCACAACTCAAAAAACCTTAATTGAATTTGATTCAAAAATTAAAAGAGCAGTAACACAAATAAGAAAAAAACATTAAAAAAAACTTTGTTAAAAAAATCCTCTCAAATTCAAGTGAAATTCTTAATGTTCACTCAAAACTTGAAACCATGGCTTGCAATCCCAACAAAACCTTATGTGATCTGTGAAAACATCAATTTTCCATTCAAATAAACCAAATCATTGCACTAAATTCACCACATGATTTTTAATTATGGGTAAATATGATTAATGTACTTACAATGTTTCATGGCCTCGCAAAAGAAGACCTAAATCAAAACATGCTAGAACTCTGCTTTACTTGTTTAAGCATCAGACCAAGAGCAACACCTGAAGAATAATTTTGGTGGAGGGAATTACCCTTCTCACATGAAGGAGAAGCTAAATAATGATTGTACAATTTAAAAACATGGGAGATCAATGATTAGGAAGATCTAAAAAGATACTTCATGAATAGATTCTTTCCCACATACCAGAGCACTCCTATCAAAAAAATAGATTGATGTCATATATAAATCAATTAGAGAGACCCTATAGAAGTACTAAGAGAATTTCAATAATCTTTATTCTAGCTTCCCACATCATGAAATTTAGGAACACCAATTCCTTATATTCTTCTACCAAGGAATTATCGACAATGATAGAAATCTAGTAGATTCCTCGTCTGTAGAATCCCTGATTGACAAGTCACCAACATTTTTTAGAGGTCTGATTGATAAGACTATGCAAAACTCAAAACAATTTGAAACAATAGGTATGATCACCAAAGTGATACATGAAGTAGAAACATACGATTCATGTGCATTGATTGAAACCAAAGTTTATAACCTCACAATGATACTCCATTAATAGCTATAATGCAAGCAAATGGACTACAAGATTCATCTCATTTATGTGGTTTATGTTCTTCTTTTACTCATTATACTAACTAAAGTTTTGAGATACAAGGGATAGAATACTGCATTACATCCTTTCAGAAAACACAATTCCAGCAAAATCTGTTGTGTCAACCCCAATTCTACTAAAGAAATGGAAACTAATAAAACTGGGTGAGATTATTAAATCCTAACTTGTTCCCCAATCAACCTCCATATCAGTAGTAACACTATCAAAAAACCACCACCATTCCAACAACAATATAATCAGTCATACCAAAAACAAAACTCTTAACCACCAATATTCTAGACATCCTATGAACAACCATTAACCAGTGCACAACCATCAATTGAGAACCAACATCTATAGTCATATGTTCAGGGTCATAAAGAAAATGTGAAGGACCTATAGAACTAATTAAAAACTATTTTTGATATTCTAACTAAGAATCTAGGGAAGATTATATCCAAGACAATGCCAAATCTGAAAGATTATGTTAGTGAAATTATAATAAGAAGTGGAAAATTACTCCCACCTATAGCCAACCTTGAACCTGAAACAATACCACCATTTTATTGGAGAATAAAGTTTAAAATTATGAAAATTATTTAAAAATTTACTAAGTAAAATAAAATAAAAAGTTAGATGAGAAGGATAGGCTGAGGAGAAAAGAAACTCTATTCTAAATACAATAAAGGGAGAAGATATACATTCAGCCACCATTTCCATCAATGATGATTGAATTATAGAATTTATAGGAATAAAAGCATCAAAAATAAATTCTAGACATATTTCTAAAAGTGGAAATCAGTACATCCTTACTTGAATTTCTCAAAACAATTCCAAGGTACGCACTAATTTTAAAATATCTTTTCACCAAAAAGAGAAGACTTCATGGGAATGGGATGATCAACTTGGGAATAAGTGTTTAAGACCTTATCACACAACATTTTCAAGAGAGATGTAAAAATCTAGGGATGTTTTAAATTTCATACACCATTCAATATTTAAATATATCTAATGCTTTATGTGATATTAGTTCTTCAATTAATGTTTTCCCTCACTTAGTATTCACCTCTTTTTAGATGATAGGTTTGAAACCCATAAGAGTGTCATCCATCTTTCAAATAGATTCACAATTTAATTAGAATGAGTTCTTGAAGTCATCCTTATGAAATTAAAATATCTTTTATTCCCAGCTGTCTCTTTTTTCTAAATATGGAAGAAGATTGGATCCCATTACACTCACCCATCATTTTTGGTATACCTTTCTTAAATATATGCAAAACCATCATCAATTTCCATGAATGGCCACTCACCATGAAGTTTGGATATATAAATATCCACTTATTTTTGAATCCATGAGGGACCCATTAGATTACCACTCATGATTTTAAAACTCCCTTGATGTTCACACTGAATTAATTGAAGAATCAGGTTATTTCTAGGTTCCCATTGCTCCCAAGGATCAAGAGAATAATACATTTACATGTCCCTTTGGCAATTTTGAATATAAAAGTATTTTATTTAGATTATCTAATGATCCATGTATATTTAATAAGTTCATGGTAAGAATATTTTTGGATCAAATTTAATATTTCTTGGATGTTTTCTTAGATTATTCCACTGTTTTTTAGATTCTTTTGACCATTGTTTGAAAACAATTGTAAAACGTTTTGAAAACCTGCATTGAAAATAATATTGTTTTAAATTGTAAAAAATGTCATTTAATGGATGATAAAGGAATCTTCCTTTCGCATGTCATTTCAAAAAAGTCATTTAAGTGGATAAATCGAAAATTAAAGTGATAAATTCATTTCCTTACCCAACATGTGTGAACCATGTTTGATCATTTTTTGGACAAGAAGGATTCGATAGGACGTTTACCAAATATTTAAATAATATTGATCTCATTATCTATATATTTATTTTCAAAATATGATGATTTTTATTTCAATGGTTCATGTAGGGAATCCTTTTATGAGTTAAAAAGATATTGATTTCGCCACCCATGATGTAGCAACCAAATTGGGAAGAACTATTTGGGATACTTTTTTATGCTTCTAACCAAGAAGTTAGAGAAATCATTTTTTATCAAATTGAGGTAAGTCCATAAGTTGTTTCAAAATCCTCAAGAACCTTATATGTTTCCCAATTCAATTACACAACCATGGAAAAAGAATTTTTAGCAGTTGTCTTTTCTTTATAAAGATTTAGATCATATCTTCTTTTAACTAAAATCACTGTGTTTTCTAATCATGCGGCTCTTAGGTACTTAATGAAGAAGGATGATTCTAAACTGAGGCTACTGAGACTGATGATACTATTATAGGAGTTCAATATAGAAATAAAATATAATAAGGGAGATGAGAACCAAGGGTTTTATCACTTAAGTATACTTCCAAACATTACTGAAAATTAAATTTCGTTATAGACCCACTGGATGATCAAATTTTAGGAGATTAGTTGTACTTGATTAAAGGAGAAGTGCCTTGGTATACTGACAGGGTCAATTATCTAGTAAAATATCTGGTACCATATCAGTTAAATTTATAGTAAATTCAAAAACTAATATATGAATCTATATATTATATTTGAGAAGATCCATTTCTTAGGAATATTTTCAATGATCAAGTGATAAGATCAATTTTACTGAATGTTAAATTAAAACTGTCTTTTAATTTTCCACACATTAGCATGTAGAGGTCACTTTGGGCCTCAAAGAACAATAAATAAGGTTTTAGAATCTATAATTTATTGGCCAATCCTTTTTAAATATTCTCATAAATTTTTTAAATGGTGTAAAAAATATCCTTTTTCTAGAAATAATTCCAATAGAGAAGAAATGCCTCAAAATCCACTGATTTTTTGTAAGATTTTTAAAGTCTAGGGGATAGATTTTATGGGAAATCTCCCAATTTCATTTGAAAATTCTTATATCATTCTTTTGGTTGGCAATGTTTTAAAATATGCCGAGGAATAATCCACGGAGAATTATGATGCTACAATTGTTTGTGATTTTGTTCCGGCTAACATATTTTGTAGGTTTTGAGTGCCCATAGCCATCATGAATGATCAAGGGACTCGATTTGGAAATATGATAAAGGATCCTTCACTGAAAAATGTGTTGGGTGCATCATAAAACATCAACTCCCTATCAAAAACAGACTAATAGAAAAGGAAAAGTGGCCAATAGATAAATCAAATGAATTTTGGAAAAGACTGTTAATCCCAAGGGGAAGGATTGGAGCCAAATTTTAGAGGATACATTATGGGATTGTAGGATAGCCTAAAAAACCCCAATAATATTGATTCCATATGGGATGACTCATGCGAAAAGTTGTCACCTTCTAGTGGAATTAGAGCGAAAAGCATATTGGGTTGTGAAAAAGATGAATTTGGATCTTAAAAGTGCTGGATATGAGAGAAGATTCAAGTTGCAGGAGAAGGTGGAAATTATAAGGGAGTGTTTTGAAAATTATAAAATTCAGTATGAAAGAACAAGAGTATCTCATGACAATTTGATCCAACCAAAATACTTCCATCCTGGAGACAATGTATTGTTATTCAACTCAAGACTCAAGATGATACTAGGTAAAAAAATCTCCATATGGAAATGTATATTTATAGTTACTCATGTATATCCCTTCGGTGCTATGAAAATTGTAAAGAATTGAGAGAGGAATCTTATCACCATTAAAGGACATAGCCAGACTAAATTCCACACAAACTTTCCATTGTATCCAGTGGAGGAGTTTACACTCCAATCAGTTTATCAATAAAATCCATCAGGTCATACCTCTCCATAACAATTTTTTTCAATGATCCAATTTAAGATACACTTAAATTTTAAAATCTACTTGAAATCATTGAGAAAATTACCTAATTTATGTGTGGGGGAGGTATCCTTTATATTTTTGGATTTTCTATTTTATTTTTTATTTTTTATTTATTTTAAAAAAGTGTGTTTATCAAATTTCTGTGTGTTTAGTTTTCAATTTTTACATGTTTTTGAAACTTTGAGATGAAATTATTATATTTCCCAATTTATTCCATGAAACTGAGCTTAAATGAATGATGAAAATCACTATGTTTCAAGTTTAAATATTTGGTGAATTTCATGAAAAGTCTTCTGATTTTTGAATAACATGCCACAAATTACTATCTTTATATTTGAAATCACATTATAGTGTGGCTTTTGAACCCATTTTTCATATTTTTTACATTAATCTAATTTTTTGAAAGAACCAATTCATGATTTCATTAACTAGAATTTTATTTAGTCTTTTCAAAACATGAGGGTTTGAGGTACTTGTGTTTTAAATGATTGATGGATTTCTTTCATTTTAAATCCCATTTTCAAGAAAATTCTTTTTTATTATGGACTTAATTTTATATTTAATCCTTTTATCTCTTAGAATCCATGAACATCCTTTTATTTTATCCACATAAAAGGCCAATTTTCCCTGTCCAACCTGCTCATGAAGTAAAATTTCATTATATAGTTGAACTTATGTATGGGAGAAGCTATCTTATGTTGTGATACATCATTTATCAATACATTAGGTGTAAAATAAATGTTGAAGAGATTATTTTACCTGTGAAAAATGTCATTATGTTTAAAGTTGTGTCTTTCTAGAGCATTCATGATAAAAAATTTATGCCTTGAGCTTCAAAAGGATAAAGAAGGTTGTGCCTATCTAGACCTTAAAAAAATCTATGATAAAGATAAAGAATTATATATTGTATTTTGATATTATTCTGGATATGATTTTCTATTATGGGTAGTGAAGAGGAGACTAAGATGGAGTGAAAATTATATCATGAAAATTTTCTTCAATAACAGCCAAGCCCTCCTCTTTCAACATCTAAATTTTTGACATTAAAATCTGACTAACCAAAATACATAGAATAACTATAAAAAGTCCCCATGATAATCACATGTTCTTGACTCACATTGGGTGGATTTTTAAGAATTTATCAATCCTATGGTTACTCTTTCGTGTTTTGGATGAGAAAGTGATGCTAAAAAATTGAAATTTTGTGAGATGAGAAAAAATTCATGGGAGGTACATGATTTGTGAGAATCAAATAGAAATAAAGTGGAAATATATTGAATTATTTGAATGTAGAAATTTAAATAATGGTATTTTATGAGGCATTATATCTTTTGATTATTTTTGAAATATTTCTAGATCTCATGGGTATGTGTTTTTAATTTTCTTTGATTTGATTTTGATTCATACTTATCCAAAAGTCCAAGTTCTAAATGCGGGAGGATTGAAATAGATAATATTTTCATAATTTTTATATTTATCTAAATTATTTAAATCCTTCAAATTTATCAATTTTAGCTTATTTAAAGGAATTTTGTATTTTTGGTGTGATTTGGGCTAAAATGTAAAAATTTATTAATTCTGAAATTTTAACAAATTTTAATCACTTTGGTATTTTACTCTTAAATTTTAAAATATCGATCCTATTGATTTAAATCTTTTTCTAGGATTTATATTTTTATGGGATGCAACTTTTTATTTTTGACCAAAAACTAATTCAATTATATAAAGTCCCTAGAAATCAATAAATTTAGAAAAGTATTCTGGATAATAGAGTGGATCTCACCTCCATAAATCACGAATAAATCGATCCAAAACTATCTAATTGAGTTCATTCCATTGTTTTTTGGAAGAGGACTTAATGATGTGTTTTATATTAAATTTTATGGATTTATTCACTCATTAATGCATCCTTTGGAAACTGAACATTGAAGGAGGATGTTTTGAATTCTTACCCATAAGAATGTATACTCATTAATAATTCCATAATTTTCACAATACACATAAAATTAAAAGTAAAATTTTTAGGGGAGATATGAAATTAAATTTGGAACATAGTATAAGAAGGTACCCTTGTGTGATTTAAAAAAGAGGTGTTCCAAATAAGAGAAAACTTTTGGTGGATAGATTCTGGAGGATGAATTTTCTACTTTTTTTTCTCTTTTCATTTTCTTACTTATGTAATGCCTTATTCTTCCCCATTAATCTCAATTACCCATAACATGGTAGGGTAAACATTTGAGTGATTAGGGAATGATTTTTTTGTATTTTTTAGTGCTTGAGTTCTTGTTCTTAATGTAATGAAATCTATTTCTCTCTTCTATAACATTGTTTTCAATTTCATATAAAAGTCTTTATTATAAAGTCTGATCATATTTGTTTTCATTGATTCTGTTATTAATTTTTGATTTGGTCGATGATCATTATCTCCCTCCACTAGGTTCTGTTTGATATATGATTCAATAGATCAGGGATAAGTGGTGAAGTACTCAATGATTGTCAGTACATTTGAAAGGGGTAGTGGATGTTCTTGATTTTTTGGGATAAACAAGGCCTTATTGGGTATTAACCAGGTAAATTGAGGATATTTACTACAAATCTCTTTTATATGGAAGGATAGTAGACCAAAAAAAGATCTTGGTATGATTTTCTCTCACCATAACCATTTGACCAAAGGATTGAGAGGAAAAGATCATTGAATATCATTTGAAACAAATTAGTAGATGAATATTCAATAAAATAGAACAAGGATAGAATTGCAATTGGAAAACCAACCCCAACTTGATCTCCCTTATCATATCATAATTTTAAATCACATGAGTTTACAATTTTATTTTAATCATTTTTTAATTGAATTATTTTATTTTATTTCATTCAAAACTAAACAATTGAAAAAAACACTACATTTTTATTCTAATTAAAAAGTGACAAACTGTTTTGTGTTACCAAGGGTTAATAACTGGACTACACTTAGGTAATATAAAAAATTGTTTTCCCACACCCCGCAATAGGTGTGTGTTAGAGATGGTGAATCCTGAGTTCACAACTATCAAAATATGAAGTCTATATATCTTTTCAAATGGTTTTTGTGGATGATTACAGAGTAGGTATATCAAATCATGGATTTAAAGTTCATCTCAAATATTTTAATACCTATGAAAATTTTATGATAGAATCTAAAACATTGGGTTTTACAGTTGAAGTGAATTATGATAAAAACTCTAAATATATAAACACTATCATTTGTGGGTTTGGACTAGATGAGTTTAATAATATCTCTCAATAAAAAATAGTACATGAAATTGGGACCACTATATCAGTTACATATGAAGGTACTAGAAATTTAAGATCTCTTAGATATGGAACATCTTATATTAAGATTTACACATTTAAAACGGATGAAGGATATAGCATTACTCCATTAAATGGAATACTCACTAGAATTGTGACCAAAATGTTTTCTCTAGGAACACCTATCATTGAGCCTAAACAAGCTATAGAAGTTTTTAGAGTATTACCACTCATGTGGTGTAAAATCTCTGTAGTTATTAGATAATCAACAGAAGTCAAAAATTTCAAGACAAAAGATATCATCTTAACTCCCATTATGTATGATTCTAAAATGGAAACTGCAATTGAAGAGAATAATATGATCACTAAGTAAAATTATAACTTGAAAGTTTCTACTTCAAAATATGATTTAAATAGTAAAATCATACCAATATATGAACCATATGAAGAAGAATATTATTCAAGAAAATATAAATCAAATGATGAGATTTCTCAATTTACCAAAATATTCAAAAATTTCTATAACAATAGGTGAAGTTTCAGAAGACCCTTCAATAAGAACATGAAGCATAGTGACAAATCTAAAGAGTTTATATGCAATGATTTCAAAAATTCAGGACATATCATGCATAACTATTTTAAAATTAATTATGAAAAGATGGAAGAAAAGAAATACTTTGAGAATAATGGTTTAAAAAATATAAAAAACTATGAAGGCCACCTTGAGTGCTTATGAATATTCAAAAGACTTAAAATCCTCAGAATCAAGTGCTAAATTTGTTAGTCATAAGGCCAACATATGTTTTATGGAACAATCAAATGAGGTAATTTCTTATTACTCTTCTGGGCATGAGAATGAATAAGAAAATGAAAACTACTCATACAAAGAATTAAATGAGTACTCAATCATGTCTAAAACAAAGTATGAAATCTGGAAAAAAAATAAATCCCTTAAAATTTATTATATTAAAATTTTTAGTGAAGAGGAAAACTTGAAAATGAGGTTTTAGACATAAAAAATTAGTTGAAAAAGTATACTCCCTTGAATACTAAATAAGTCAAAATAATTTAAAACCTAGAGAAGGAAGTTCAAAAATTAAAATATGTTTCAAGTGTCTTTACTGAAGGGGAAGATTATTTAAACAAAATACTTTGTTATAATCAACTTAAAATATAAAAAAATTGGAATTATAAGAAATATGAAAGCCCCAAACATTATAGAAAACATTTTTTTCCTTGCTCTAAAAAAAAACCCCTTCCCAAAGTTACTTATTTTCATTGTGGTAAAGTAGGGTATTTTTCTAATATTTATAATTTGAAAAAAAAACTAAATTTTGTGTAATCAAGTATATATTTTTTTTAAAATATTTTTCAAAACAAGTTGAAAAGTTTTCTGGAAACAAAAAACAAATCTGGATTCTGAGATCTCTTATAGCTATCATTTTTGGACCAAAAAGTATTTGGGTACCAAATAATTCCGTTGTTTGATTTTCCAAAGTAGTTGACTACCCATATAAATAGTAGTGAAAATGGTTAATGAATAGTGGATATTCAAGGAATATGAGTGGATATTACTCCAATATTCACTCTCTATCCAAAACATATGGAGGACATAACAATTTTGGGGACAATTCAAAAGGAAAGATAGTTGGCATTGGATCAGTTGGAAATCCTCAGTCAGTTATAATCAAAAAAGTAATTTATGTTGATTTCTTGAAGAAAAAACCGATAATTATCTCTCAACTTTGTGATGATGGGTCTTATGTTGGGTATTCTAATAATTACTGCATAGTTCTTAAGCATCTCTCAACTTTGTGTAGATAGAATATAAATTGTTTAAATGTCGAAATTGATGAATCATTGATTTGGCATAGAAGGCATGGACATTAAAATATTAATTTTTTGAGAATGTTTTCTAAAATACATTTTGTTTCTAACTTTTATAACCTTAAATTGGATTGTAAAAAGCTATGTGATGCTTGACAAATGGGAAAGAAACACAAGTAATATTTTGAACCAATGAAATACTTTGTTACATCAAGACCTCATGATATTAAACACATATGTCTATCTGGACCTACTATAACTATAGGTCTTGCTGGAAAATCATTTATTTATGTTTTATTTGACGATTTGTTAAGATTTTCGTGGGTTTACTTTTTTAAGACTCAAAAGTGAATCATGTCCTTTTTTATTGATTTCTGTAAAAAATTTCAAAATGAAAAGGTTTTCAAAAAAATTTCATTATAAAGTGAGAAAGGAGGTGAATTTTAGAATCCAAAATTTAATTCATAATTCTCTAATCAATAAACTAAACATACATTCCCTTCCCTCAGGACACCTCAAGACAATTTTGTTGTTTAAAAAAGAAATATGATTTTATAAGAAACTTCTAGGACTATGTTATGTGAATATAACATTCCCACTCATTTCTGGGTTATGCTTATTAACACAACATGTTATGTCACCAATATAGTTATAATAAGTCTCATCTTAAAGAAAAAACTCTATGATTTATGTAATAATAGAAACCCTGGGGTAGGATACTTCAAGGATTTCTAATGAAAGGTTTATATCTTGAACACCAAAGATAATCTTGGTTTGTTTGATCTAAAGGTTGATGAAGGTATCTTTCTATATTACTCAACTACTTGAAAAGCCTATATAGTTTTCAATAAAAGGACAAGGATTTTTGAAGAATCAACTCATGTTACATTTGATTAAAGTGATCCTTTTGATCACAAAATGAATCAAATTTATGATCAAACTGATTTAGTCAAGAATATGAGACCTAGATCCCTCTTTAATGATAATATCTATGATTATTTGGAACTTGATTACTTTAAAAAAATCTTATAAGGGTAGATGCTAGTAAACATGAAAGTGTGTTTCCTAGAACACCTAGAAATCTTAAAGATCATTCTCTAGAAAAAGGTACAGGAAGCCTAGATTAAGATATTAGAAATTGAAGGAATATAAAAAATCTAGAAGAATTATCTATCTTTCTATTCCAAATAAAACAGAGATCCATAGAATAGTCCTTATCTAATGGAAGTTGGTTGTTATCAATGAAATAAGAGTTTAATCAATTCAAAATAAATAAAGTGTGATGATTAGTTGAAAGACCCTCAAACTATCCTGTAATTGAAACAAAATGGGTTTTTATAAACTATCATGATGATCATGGTATTATAACTAAAAATAAAGGTAGATTAGTTTCCAAATGGTACAATCAAGAAGATAGAATATATTATGAAGAAAAAATTTCTATTGTATCTAGGTTAGAAGCTATTATATTCTTTATATCATAGGCATTGTATATGAATTTTTAATTATATCATATGGATGTTAAATCTACTTTTCTAAATGGTTTTCTAAGAGAATAATTTAATATAGAACAACCTCCTTGTTTTGAAGACCCTTATTTTAAAAATTATTTTTTAAAACTTAAAAAATATCTCTGTGGACTTACACAAGCTCCAATGGCATGGTATGAAAGGTTTATTTCATTTCTTTTATCAAATGTTTTTATAGTAGGAATGGAAGATCTTAAATTATTCAAGAAAACTACATCCTCAGATAATTTTTTAGTAAAAAAATAGGTATTTTGTGTTATTTTCAGATCAACCAACAAAACATTGTTCAATAATTTCTCAAAACATTTTTATAAATAATTTGAAATATGTATGATTGCTGAACTAAACTATTTTCTAGGATTTCAGGTTTATAAAAAAGATTTTGGAAATTTTTTAAATCAATGAAAATACATACCTGATTTATTTAAGTAGTTTGTACATAAAAACAATAATACTTACTCAACTCATATGATCTCCAATACTAAACATGATTCAGATGATATTAGAAAAGCAGTTGAAAAACATTTTATAGAGGGATCATTGGAAGTTTTTTATATCTCACCAAAATTATGCTATAAATTATTTTTGTAGTATGCCTTTGTAAAATATTTCAATCCAATCCAAAATAATCTCATTTTAATGTTTTCAAAATGGTTTTAAGGTATTTAAAAGGAACTATGTCTCTTTTTATTCTTTTTCCAAAAAACCTCTAATTTTAATTTAATATCCTATTCATATGATGATTTTTCTAGTTTCGTATTAGATGAAAAATTGACTCATGAACCTTCAATTTCCTTAGTAAATTATGAGTATCTTGGTTGAGTAAGGAACAACACTCTATAGCATTACCAATAGCCCAAACTGAATATATTACAGTAGAAAGTTGTTGTGAACAAGTGTTGTGGATGAAACAAAATCTAATGGATTTTAGATTTAATTTTAATTATTTTCCAATCAAACATGATAACATAAGTTCTAAAAATATTAAAAGAATATTATAAATCATTAAAGAAAAAAGATCATTGATTTAATATATAATTTACTAAGATACCAAAAATAAAAGAATGATTTTTCTTTAAAATTTGTTTTTACATAAAATCAATTAGTATATATTTTTACTAAACCATTATCTGCTAATAGATTTTATTTTACTATATTTGAATTAGTTTTATTTCATTTCACTTAAATGTTACATTTCTCCTACACATTGGTATAGTTATTTAATTACCTAAATACCTTTAATCACCATATTTTACTTTATATATATCAATTACACATTTAGTGAATGGTCATATCATTAGTCCATATCACCTATATTTTGTAATAATCACTCTTCACATCGTCGTGTGACCCCTCGATTACCACAAAATAAAAAATAGAGAAAAAAATATATCGACTCTACGAGTAATTTTTTTTTAAACCATTAACCCTCAAATATATCAACTCTTAACCCTTGATATTATAAAATTTCAATACTTTCGACTGCACTCAAAATGGAAAGACCAATAAAACTGAAATAACTTTCAAGAGTAGGGCCATGTATCAAAGAACAATGAGGAACGTCCTAAGGAGAAGAGAAATAGACTTTTCCAAATTAGATGAAATAGATATCAAAATCAGGAAGATTGTAAATTAACAAGGATGAGAGTAAATGTTTTACAAAATATGAAGATAGTTTATTTTTGGGAATGAGTTCTATGAGTTTTATGAAACAATAGTTTTTCATTTCTGGTGATACGGAAGATATTTTCACGACAACTATTAATCAGAAACAACCTTCTATAACTTCATTAAAAAGGGATGATGTGTTCAAATGTCCGCACAGATGTTATAAAGAATTTAATAATAAATTTCTAGAGATATATGAAATCAGTCACCTTGAAATTATGAAGTCTCTATTTGGATCCATAGTTGTTGAGAAAAAACCCAACGAGGAACTCTAACCTAAAAGAAAAGCTCTTGTGAAGTTCATTCAGTCTATTATCACTCAACATATCTATGAGTTTGAGAAAGTTTTTTTTCAAGATAAAACTTTTTTATACCTTATCATGAATGAAAATCTTGTAAATATATATTGATATATCATGAGATATATGCATCATGTTCAGAATAGGTCAGATAGTTTCTATCCTTATGTTAGGATATTAGCTTTGGTTTTTCATAATGTTGGGGTTTGTCTTAATAAATAAATAGAAACTCATTTTCATGGTTTGACAATATTGAGTGTATCTATTTAAAGGAAAAGTGTTTTTTATTATAGTTTCTCTAAAAAAATGGTCTTAGTAAGTCATGAAGAAGGCATCGAAATAGATCCTACCTTGATTCAAGAAGAGACATCCCAAATGGTATTATCCAATGATGTTGGAATTATATCAAAAAATAATAGTTGTTCAAAAGGAATTCTTAAACAAGGAGATAATTTCTAATATATAGAAAAGATTCCTAATTTTGTCTCAATATAAAACAAAAATTACATCGAATATCAGTCATTCTCCAATCTCACAGACCAAAGAATTGTTAAACTGTACAATTACTCGGTTAGTAAATATTGATCAGGGAATAGAAATTTCAATAGCCCCAACTTCTATACCTATAATTCTAGTGACTTTATCTAAGTAATCAGGTTAGTTTCTTATCCTAATAATAAATAGATTACAATCAGATGAATTTATAGATAATTAATCAAAATCTCATATTTAAGTAAATCTATAAACTGATGATGCTCAAAGAACATTAGTTCAACAAAATAGACCCTATCATAGTCACATAAGGATGATATGTTTAGAGAATCATTATACTGAAAAATTTAATGCTGATATATCTCTAGAGAACTACACAATGTTTTTTTGGAAATAGAATAAATAAAAGGTCAAGTGAATGAGTCTGGTAAATAAATAAGCACTTTTAGGATCAAGTGTCTATGAAATCTGACATTTAAGAAGTAAAGTCATTAGTTTAATCTATGATTGAAAAGTTGTCAAAGGATTCCATTGTAGGAACTATAAATTGTTCTCATGAACATTTGATTTTTGTATAATTATCTCAAGTTGTGGATATAATGACTACAACTCTTGATTCCCAAAAAGTGTGAGATTATCTCAAGGGAGATGTTTCAATACATTCAGAGAAGTATGGTATCTGAAGTCAAAAGGTTACCAATTTTTTCCAAAAGAATCTGTTGATTCAGTTTATCAATAAAAAAAATAAATTAATTATTATTTTTAATTAAAATATGCTATAGATTCCAAGAAATTCAATCCATGTGATGAAGAATGTAAGATTTATCATCATCGGTTTTCAAAGGATGGTTGGATCATTATAAAACAACTTTGATGTTATAAAACAAAAAGTTCAATTTCTACATGAATTAGTCGTCAACAGTTTGAATATATATCACTCTAAATATGAGGAATAATAGATGTTGATTCATTTGTAGAAATTTCGGAAATACAGGTGTCTAAAAGAGTAAAACAAGTTTCTTCTATCATTTGTATGATATAAAACTAGTTCAAAGTGTTGACATGTATGATATCTAGTTAAACCAAGAACGGTGATATATAAAATTTTTGGGAGAATTTCTCACAAAGATTAGGGAATAGTTTCAAAACTCTTCTGGACTATTACAAATATGACTTGGTAAAAAGGATCTATTCTTGTTTGGATGCACTATTTTTTTATTTATGGAAGGTTTTTTTCCATAGTGAAAATTATTGATTGTCACCTATTAACCAGTATGTTTTTAAAGGTAATATTTGATCATATGAAACTCTATCAAAGGGACAATCTCAGTTTTTCTAAAGAGTTATCCTTACATTTACCTAAACCCATCTCTAAAATATCTATTACCCATGTAGATATGTTTGATTTTGTGAGGGCGCAACAATATTCTCTCAACATTCAATCCTATTTGGTAAGGGTCACTCGACATGATCATGTAGGACATAGAGAATCCTTATTGATTTTGGGTGATGTTATTGGGAACACAATTGATGATCCTCTACTGTTTTTCTTATCACCCACTGAACAACCCTTGTCCCTCAAGAAACATCCTCAGAAAAATCATTTCTCATTTCATTATTGGTACATTCTTCTTAGATTTAGAGAACATATAATTATCCTTTTAAAAAACATTTTAATAATTTCATGAAGCTATTGCATTAAACATTGTTTTTAACAAACATTTGAATGATTTCCATATTTTGTTTATCCTTATTTGAAATATATCTTTTCTTAGTGTCCATTATTATCGTAAATTTATAAAAAAATTAATTCATTTCTCAATAACATTTACCTTAATGCTAAATTGACTGAATTTATTTTCTCTACTTCTTTTTTATATCACAAAAAAGGGGAGAAAGAGTACAAAAATTTAAATTAAGTAAATACTAATGCTCCTAAATCTCCTACTATGATATTTTTTTTTGTTTTCAACTTCATAGGTTTTTTGATCATCAAAATGGAGGAGATTTTTGGATGTACTTATGTTGTTCCAAAAGATCATAGTTTATGTGTTTTGATGATTCAAAAAATCCATACTATTATTCTAACAAGTTTTTCTTATGTGTCTTAGAACATATCGAAAGAAATTATCATTCAATTGACCCTCTAAATATTTATCTTAAAACATGTGAAGTATTCAGTTTATGATAAGGTTACTATATCTTACATAAATAAAAGACAATAATCTACATTCTTAGAATCCAAAGGCACAATCGTGAAAGTTTATATTATGATATAAAAGGTTATATTATAATAATCAAAGATAATTTTACAATGACATGGTTTCTATCCTACGCTAAAGGATTATCTTACATAGTATTGAGAACAATTTACCTTATGAAGAAAGAACAGACTGAGTTTTATTAAATCTATTCTTAAAAGATTATTTTACGAAGTATCAGAATAAGTTTTTTTCCTTTTATCTTTTGTAGAAAAGTATTCTATGAAACATGAAACTCAATTTCTATTACGCACTAAGTACCATAGATTTATTTTTTCATACAAACTCTCTTTAAAAATACATCTTACGAAGATAGAACTACATGACACATGAATATAATTATGATTACCTATCATATTTATTATGATAAGTTGTTTTCTATCATTAAATATATCAAAAAAAGTTTGTCTATTTAAGAAAAATTATATGTTATGTTTCCATAAATATAAATATCTAAATAAGAAAATGGCCTCTAAAATTGTTATTGCATATGCATATTCCATGTTTAGAAAGAACAACTGTATATAATTAAAAAAAATATCTTATCAGCTATATTTATCCCTTTCAAAATCGATTATCATGTTCACAGTTGTGATTATCCTTCATACTCTTGATTAAAATAAAAACAATAGATATAAATACCTAATTTAGCTACTGTTTAAACAAAGAGAGAACATAACAAGGAAAAATAGATGCCTATGCTTTCTTAGAAGGTAAAAAACATCACACTCTTTGTATAGAGACAACATTAGAATATTTCTTGAAGAACAGTGATTACAAGTTTATCTCTAGAATCTGAAGATCTCCCAAAGAGAAATATTGCATAATATCATCTTCTTAGGATGAATATTTATCTACAGTCAGTTGCTTCTTGAAATAGTGTACTGCAAATGTTTCTCTCAATGTTTTGTATTAACTTATCTTTTTTACACTTGGAATGAGAGTATTTTTAATATAATATATAGGTATTGTAAAGGTATATACTAGTTGAAAGATCATGGACCTTTTTTTAAACTAAATTGTTCTTGAAATCAACTATGATCCCCCAGTAGAAGGTGTTTTTTAGTGAAATTTCCAAACTCATAGAGTTGAGTGTTTCTGGAGTGAACTAGGGGATTTATATTCCCTGAACCACTATAAATATTTTTCATCAATTCGATTTCCCCATTCTTTCTTATTTATACTCCATATATTCTTAATTAAATATTTTAACTCACATACCTTGAAGATGGTAGTCTAATATCAAATAAAATTTTAGGAACTCAATTCACCCCCTCTTGAGTTATACAACCAGTCATCATCTGAGACAACAAATCCCTTCATATATCTAAATATATAAGTTATCAATTAAATGAGTAATTTAATCAAATTATATTTGAATTCATATTAAATTCCTTTAACTATCTTAATTGACCCATTCTCCTCATACTCTCTAAAACTTGATCATACTTCTTATAAAGGATCATGCTCAATTGATTTGGAAGACAAGCAATTAACACTTTGATGAGCTTCAAGTAGTGGTTGATCCCTCTTCTTCATTGATTTATTATTCAATTTCATAACGTATTAAATATATCATTACTTAATGGTTTTAGCTTATACATATTTATTATCACAAAAATAGATCTAATCTGAGGTGTAACCTTGAAATCTCATACCAATTAAGATGTCTGGTGGATCATGCATGTACAATGAGTACGTGTGAATCAATGTATATATGTTTTTCTAAATTATTTTCCTATTTTTTTAACCCTTTTAATATTCAAAACTATACACATATTATGATAAATAAATATTTCTTGTTCATAAACACATGAACACCACATTCAAGGAATTATTTAAACGAAACACAAAAATTTTATTTTTATAATTTTTCCCCCAAATATGGGTGAATGCATCCTTTATTTGCTCAGGTCAAGTCTAACACATAGATTCTCCATTAATAATAATATTATCAATTATATGTGGTTGTAAAAGGATCTATATAATTATCCCAAGTCTTTATGATATTAAAGAAAGTAAATTTTCTTTATATTGGCTCCCACCAATGGTATCTATCTCTCGAAATGATATTGTTGTTTATACTATAGCCCCCACTAGTTCATAAATAATCCTTAAAAACCCTATGAAACTATCTTCAACTGTTCTCTAATTCTAATATATAATGAACATTGTCCCTAATCTATTACATATACACAAAACTAAATCTTTTTCAGAATTACCCTTTTGATCCTTTCTCACCTACACAACTGAAATATATCAAAGTCATGGTAAGATTTATTCTTTATCAGTTGATTGAAAAACAAATATTTGAAACTTCTAATTCGACTCACTGAATGTATTCAAAAATTATTATTCTTAATTCTTATCAAAATATCCAAAAATAAATGATATCAATTTAACTTTCAGTATTTTTCATGAAAATTTTACTCACAATATTTTTATCATTTCACGCATGAATATTTTTTGGGCTTTATGCATTTATAATCTTATGATTATATTATCATGAAAATTATATCTCATGTATGATCTTCCCAAATAGCTTAGAAAAAATTAATTTTATTCTGAAGTCACTTATTCTTTATAAATAAATACATTCCCATGATATCCTTCATGAATGTATATATTTTTCAGAGCCTTCACTTAAATAAATCAAAACAATTTTTTCATAGTGCTGTAAATCTATTACTTCTCACTTATTCTTTGTGAAACCTAAATATACTTATAATGAAATATTCTCATAATAGTATATGATATCATTTTATAAAAGATTAGAATAATGAAATGAATTATCTCACTACTTTAGAAAAATACTTAGGTTGTTAGGATCTCATACTTATTCATGAAGCTAAACAGGCATAGTTTCATCCCTATTCATGTAAAAATAGATATCTCTCGAAAAATTATCCCCCTCTATGTAATTAATTTTCTCTATATAAGTGAAAAATGAGTAGGTAATGGTATTTATAGATGAACTAAACATACCTAACTCTATATTTGACATTTTTTACTCACACTTCTTCTTCGTGACATATAAAAACATGATTTCAACATTTTTAAAATGAAAAGAATCTGATTCACCAAGAATGAATACACTATAGTATGAAATTTTTTAAAATAAAAAACATTTTAATGAGTTTATAATGATCACAATAATCAGGAAAATTTTCATTGAATCATAAAAAAACCCTAATGTATTAGAGGTAGAAGACAACTTTTGATGGTTCCATTTTATATCACACAATGATTATGCCTATAATATTCCAACATAGGAACAATGTACTGATGTAAAATAAGGATCTGAAATTTATTAAAAAATGGTAGGAATAATAATTTATATGTCCATAATTATCTTAAGACTATTAATGAAGTATTATTGGATTTTATACACTCTCACATCCCACCTTATAGCCACTCATGTGTGGAGGCTAAGAATCCTTCACCGAGGCACCTCCATGAATCTTCATGCTTGTTCCTACCCATAATAAGGATCTATTTAACCCATGATTCACCCTGGAAATATACCCTTTAGCATAGCCTATACTACTGTATCGAAATTTTTGGGGGTTTCTAATAGTTCGCTCAATTTTAGCACTTATAAAATTTAATAATCTTATATAAACGAAAATAAAAAGGCACCATAATAATAATATTATTAAAAATTCATTAAAAAAATTTATACTTTAAATTTATCCTTACCCAAACATATTCATAATTTTCATGGTCAATCAAATCTAATTTAAAAAATTTCTCATAATATCAACCAATCAAAACTTTTTTCAAATAATTTTCATCATGATAAATCATCATAAATATGATTTCAAATTTCATGGATAGATTGTACTCAAATAAAAATCAGATTTTCAGTTATTTTAAAAGATAACTCATCATCAACCCCACTTTCTTGATATTTAATACAATGTTCTATTTAAACATATTATTGACACGTAATAAAAATTAATAAAATCTCAAAAATCATTACATTAAAATATTGCTTTCCAATTAATATTTGTTTCTCAAGAATATTCTAATTCCATCACCCCCCCCAACCTTGATACTTCTCATCCACCATGGGGAACTTTATATCTATTATTGGCATATTCCACATCACCCAACACATATTGACATCCTTATTGACAACAAAAAGAATACATTTGGTTCTTCAGTTTCTATCTAATTAATTAAAGTAAACCAAGTATATATTTATACTGATGTTGACTATATACTCGTTACTAGTGATGCATTATTAAAATTATTTTATATTATGAATTTTTGAGCATATTACTTTCTTCTTTCTATGGATCTATACTAAGCATGTGTTATCTATTTTTTCATTAATCATAGATTTTAGAAATTACTATGATATAGATTTATAGGCACGAAATTTCATCTTTGTAGGGTAATGTGTTTTGGAGTGGTTATATAATTTTAATACAAAAGACTACAACATGTTTTTTCTAGTGATATATAATTGGAATATTTTAAAAATAATTTTTTATACTAGTTTTTTCCTTTTGTGATTTCATGAAATCTATATTAATGTATAGATTTGGTTAAATAAATGATTTGAAAAGTTTATAAAGTAATCAAAATGGTTTTATGAACTTTTGTATATCAAAAAGAGTTTTAAATTTCATATCTATTTATGAAATGGTTATATGATGCAAATTGAATCAAAAACACAAGTTTTTTTAATGTGATTTGGTAAATAATCCAGTTTTGTTAAATTTAGTGTGTGGAAATGGTTCTAAACCATGATTTTAAAATAGGAAATTGAGTTCTTCATAAATTTATTTTAATATGGTTAATATTCTAAAAAATTGGGATTCAGTTATTATATAGGCATAAGAGGACCGTATCTAACTCTTTTTATTGGGAGTAAAAAAAGATTAATGGTAGTTTAGTATTTTTTATCTTGATAATGATAGGTATTTTAGAACGTTTTTTTGGAATTACAATCTCATGATGCGTAGTAATTTATATCATTTAGAGAATTGTGTTTTTTTAGTTCTATGAGTTTTACACCGGAAGTATAGTGTCCCTTTTTGTTTGTTAGTATGCTCTATGGATATTTAGATATTATGAAAATTTGTGGTCTATTTGAGTTCAATTGTTTTTTTTTGAGATTATAGTTGATATTTTAATATATTAATGGGTTATTTTTGAATAAATATAAGATAATATTGTGTAGTTATTTTATAGATGAATTTTTTGAGATATGCCTCAGGGAATTATCTATTAAAATGACGAATAGGTATTGAAATTTTTGGGAAATTAATATATTGAATATTTTTTTAAAGGATGTTCCTTATAGATGTTTATTACAAATATGGTTTATATTTTGGTATATGTATAATATTATTCTGTATAAATTGGAAATTTAGTGTGTGAGTGATGTTTGAGAGAGAATACCCTTAGAATTATCTAGGATAAAAAGATATATGGTTGGGTGTTTGTAATGGAATGTTTCCTTTATGAATTATTTATTAAGGGAATTAGGTAGATTTAGGTGAATTAATGTGATGATGAAATATTAATTTTTGAATTATTTCTTCTGAGATAGTGGTTATTTTTTATTTTTAGATTTAGTTTTGGATTTTAATGTGTGAGGAGGAAATCATAGGTGTTTCAGATGTGGAATAAGTTTCTCTAATAACATAAGGATATATAGTGTTGCATGGAGAAGGTTCCACAGATAGTTTAGACTTAAATGAGACCTCAAGTACCTAGTAGTTTCTAGGAGGTGATTCTATCTAGAGTATAGAATTTCATGCGACACCAGGTACCTGATGGGATATATCGAGTGTCTATTGAACTATATAGAATTCCTATTAGACTGGGGGAGACACCTGGCACTGTAACACCCCAAGATTTTATGAGATATATTATTTCTAATTTTTTTGATGTCTTCTATTTTACACTACACCAAGATTAGCTTGTACTATACACAACATCGTATTATCTTGCAGTATACGCAACACTATTCTTGGATCGTGTTACACACAATGTCGAGCTTGTTTTGTGGAAATTATTCTATGAAACATTAATTATAGATTTTGTTTAATGTATAAATGAAATAAGTTTTGATTATGTTATACGCAACACCAAAGGGAGCTTTCACTACACACAATGCTGACTTGGCTTGCATTACATGCAATCGCGGCTTCCTCGATAGTGTGTGTAGTATGTAATACCGGGTTTCACTAAAAACAATATGTTATTAAAATATTATATAAACTACCTGTTATGAATAGTAATAACCACTTTTTGAAATTTTATAAATATTATCATTCAAAATGGACTTCATTTTTGGATTCAGAATACAAAAATTATCCTAGGGTGAATTTTTAGTATTTTCTGAAAATATTCAATTTTTGATGAATAGTGAAAAGACAAAGTTATTGGTTAAAACCAAATTTTTATTTAAATAATAATTTATTTAATTTAATTTTTTTTAGGTAAAAATAGATACATAATACTTATATAAGTTCAATGTAATTCATTGGATTCATTTTATAATAATTTTAGATATATAAAAAATTTATTGAATTTTTTACTCTCTTTTACCCACCTCCTAGGAGAATTAGAAAATTTAAAAAAAACATAATTTTACAACTTCTGTGAGTGGAATTTAAAAACTCCAAGAGATACAGTTGATATCAGTAAGTAAAATGTGGTTCAATAAGATAAAAATATTTTTTGGTGAATAGTAACTTTTTACTTTTATTTACCACGGTTAAAAGTAAATAGGGTAATTAAGGGTAAAGATGATATTATTATTACACTAGAACATGTCATAATTCTATTGGATAAGTGTAATTCAACCAAAAACAACCTTAGGAATTAAATATGACCCTTTAGGTCCACTTGGATTAGATTCAGACATTTATTATTATTTAATTCAAAGAAGAGTTAAAAGAGTTAAAATCAAAGTTTAATAAGTAAAACATTTTTAATATAGGGATATACATAAGATAAATTAGACTATAAATATTAATTAGAAATATAAAAATAATTCCTAAATAATGGTATTTCATTTATAATTTTTAGACATTAAATAATATAATTTATTTATGACACAATGATGATGCAATAATTACCTTATTAATGAAATATTAACATAATTGATATTATAAATACCCAAATAAATGTAATTTGAGACTTTTTATGAATTCCTATAATTTTATGGGTTAATATAATATATTAGGTATGATTATATGAATTTTTTTAGTGGTAATAATGCTATTATGAATTTATAAAAAACAAAATACCAAATAGTTTCAAAATTGACAAAAAAGAGTTTTTAAAACAATATTATATTATTAATTAATATAATGGTATTAAAAATATAATGTTTGGAAAAAAGAATTATATAATAATATATATGACATTAATGAACCTATTGGTATTCGATTGGAAGTTTATAGTAAGTTTATTAACCATATAGTGTAAGAATACAAGAAGACACGGTAAAAGCTAAATTATTTAACTTAGAGTTAAATATAAATGATAAGGTTAAAATGGTAACCTAAACTTGTCTAAAACCTATTTTTTGAGAGTATTTAGACCCATACCCACCATATAATAGAAATAAGTCAATTTAGAGCCATTATAAACTGAATATGAATTTATTATAAAATAATATTTTAAGTTTTTTCTAAGATGCCCCTCACCCCTCTTATAAAAAGGGAACTCCACCTTCTCTCAAATTAACACCTCAAATGACATTTTGCTCGGAAAAACCCTATCCAAATACCCTATCAACTGTCTTGAATTCATCATATAGTCCTTATTTTAGTCATAAATCAAACTTAAGGAGCCTTTTCGATCAAATCAAAAGGAAGAATCCAAAGAAGAGGTAAATATCTCACCACCTATTTCAAGTTTCTTTCTTCTTCCACTTACTCCTTACTTGTTGTTTCCATTCTAAGATAATAAATCTAGTATATTATATATAATTTGATGTTATTATAATAATTGTACAAAAATATTAGTTATTTTATCCATCCTTTGAATGAAAAATTCACCACACGTACGTACGTACGACTTACCGTCTCCACGTCGTGGTGTAGTTTGTTATTCAAACATTTCATCATTTGGATTGGTATAATAATGAGTATAAATGATATAAATAATAAATAAAACATTATTATGATTATTTATATATGATATACCATCCAATTATATACTATTTTAATAACAAAATAATGATATTGTCGCTCGTGCGTACGTACGGACTACCGTCTCCACGAACGCGATGAGATTCATTTTCAATAATTAACCATTCAAGTATGATTATAAAGTATATATAATAAATAATCATGAAATATATTACATAATAATGATACTGGATTTAAGTAAATATATGTTTCATTTACTTAATTCGATTCAATTCAATAAGGAAACGAAAACAGCGTTCATGCGTACGTACGACCTACCCTCTCCATGAACGGTGTATTTCCTTCCATTTATCGATCTATCATATATATTTATATGCTAAATATATATGATATATAAATCATGTTTTGCATTCTAGAATTAATTAAATCATGATATAAGTAATAACATCAATAACAATAAGTCCAAACACGTATGATAAATGAAATGATTTTACCAAAAACGCTGCTTTAACATGGAATTTACAAAAAGAACGGGTAATATAAAATCATAAGTAAATCATTTATGATATCATAAATATTATTGTGGTTATTTTAAAGGTTAATAATATGTTTAAACCCACTATATAGGAGTTTTGGACATATATGGAAGAAATTGGACCTAAGGTAAGGGATAATGATGCCAATCTCGTTCCTATCCGAGATTGTTTATTTGTAAGTATTTACTGGGGTTATGTTTATCATCCATGTCCATGTTTTATCAAAATGTTTTCATAAAATCTTTATTATTCTTCCATGTATGTTAAAATTCATTTTTACCCTTTTATGAATTTTACCACAAGGTATGGAAGTAATCTTTCTTTTGTCTACCATACGAGGTACTTTTTGACTTTTTCGGAAAAAGTATGAGGAGAATGTTTTTTTAACTTATATGGTATGGATAGATTTCTACAGATTCATAACGCCTTATTTTAATGAAGCTTAATCTACAATATTTCATGATTATTTTCAACAAAAATACTTTTCTTTTAAAATTTCATGGCATTTTGTGAGAATAAAATGATTTTGAAGAAGAAAGGATATTTTCCTCAAAATTCATTTCAAGTGTTTTGTCAAAACTATTTTCCATATAAGATAACATTATTTAGTTTCAAGTATAATGTCTCTATTATTTACATGGTTTGATTCTTATTATGATGAAATTATATCCATTTGTTTTATATGGATTATGTTATGCTGGGATGATGTTTATGAAACCCATTTTATTCTTTGGGTTATGATGAATGATTTATGTTTATTTTGTGGAACAAGTAAGAATTATTTCATTATGAGATGGTTGGGACCTATATCTCCCTACAATTAATTGGGTAAAGATTTATATCTCATGATATAGACATGGATGGAATGGCAAGTGAATCCGGTTCAGCAATACAGGGCTGGAACGACCAGTAAACTCGGTTCAGTAATGGACTTTGACCACTGTGATGGTCTTGGCAGCAATGCCTTGGATACTATGGAAATCATATCATGTGATTAATGATTTACCACAATTGAATATTTTATTTTATCATGATTAATTTTTATTAATGATTTATGACTTATGTACTTCCAATATTTATGTCATTGCTCAAGATTTTGATGTTTTATGTTCATTTTTTTACATTCAGATGTTTATGGATTGTTTTTAAGTTCCCCATCTTTACCCTTACTGAGCATTTGAGCTCACCCTTTTTATGTTTTCTTTTCCCTAAGATATAAATAATGGTTTTGGGTAAGAAAACCAAAGGTGAGGATCATTATGGGAGATTTTGAAGATCTTTCACCATGACTAGAAGAATATGTTCCGAGTTTCCAAAGACACTAAACTAATATGGTATCTGGACGTCTGTTTTTTGAAATCTATTAAGTATCCCACAAAAGTAATATAATCTCTATGTACGTCAAGTATGGGTATCTATAGTTGGTATCAGAGTGAATGTTTAGTTAACCTTTGGAAACTAGGATGCGAAAACCTTAGTGAGATCCCTAGAGATATTTCTAAGGTATGTATAGGGATTTCCCTAAGGTTTAGTATAACTATAGGTTACAGTCCTAGAATTATGATGATGATCATGAATAACCTAGGGTAAACCTAGGGTGTCATGGATTAAAGAATGTGTGATAAGTTAGACATCCCATAAGTGATTTTATATGATTATGTGGTTCCTTGTTATTTTAACTATTTCTTACACCATGGTTTTTGGTTTTAGTCAATGGAGGGAACCAGAAGGAATTGGGTCAACATTGAAACTAATGCACAAATTGGTAACTATGAGCAACAAAATTTTGTTATGCCTAGAAAGAAAGATTTTGTGATTATGCCGAATCATTCATCGCGGTATATGATTAATAAGGTGAACATTAGTGGTATTCATAATTCATCAAATAAGAGGAAGATGGAGTTTTATGCATGTTCTCATGGTGAGGAGCATAAATAAAGGAATATTGAGATTTCTAAAGAAGGGAAGAAGAACCTAGATAAATACATAAAATGGAGGGGGAGATGTTATCTGTGGGGAGAGAAGGGCCATAGAGTGAAGAACTGTTATAGAGTTCAATGTATTATTTGTGGAGAATATGGGAATTACCCAACTAAATTCCCTGACCTAATAGGTTACTTCTAAATCAAGGAAGGACCTATTCCATGATAATCATTGAAGAGGATTGATTTAAGTGTTTATGTATTGGTATTCAAGAATAATGTTGTTGAGGTACTTTTATGGTATATTGGAATATCTATTTATTGGTCCATTGTGTTTTTCCATAAGAATATAGTACCGGTAACCATGAAAAGTGATTGAAATATTTTTGGAAAGCAGATGATATGGACATAATGAAGGGATAAGAAGAAAATAATATTTTTGATAGTATTCATGAGCTCATGATTGAGATAAGGACAAAGTGATATCATGGTTTCAGTATATAGAATTTTTGGGATTTGGGTAGGTGTAAAGAGTTAACTTTTGCTTGAATTCATGTTTTCACTTAGGTTCTATGGTAATAAATGTTTCAAAAGAATACATGATTAAGGTAATCACATGTTTGGAATGTGAGCAACAAGATATATCTTGTGATATATGAGGGATAAATGATGGTATTCATGTGCTTGTTATATGACCTTTTTAGTAATTGTTCTCTCTATACTATGAGTTAGGAAAGAAGTATTTTGGATAAGTCTTAAGGTTGTAATGGATTAAGATGAACATCAGATAGTATTGTTTAAGGCTAGAACTTTTTTTGATTTTATTTTTTTAATGTTATAATAGTATAGTTTATGAAAGGGGACAACCAGCAGAATGGGCGACAACCCGTCATGTCGGACAAGGATGTAAGAATCGAACCCACAACAAACATGCGACAGGACTATATCACCTACCAATGACCTACAGGAACTCCATGGTTAGTAGAAATTAGTTTTATTTTATTAATTGGTATGATAGTTGGAGTCTAAGTCTATTTTTCGAATCATATACAATTAAACTCACCATAGATGGACTTATGTATATTTAATAACTTTTTCTAACCTTTTTTTCAGACATATGGAATGACCTATAATTCTATTGCATGATCTGCTAACATTTCAAGAAGGAAAAATTCAACTTCATTTATTTAAATAAGAGATGAAGTGGAAATTGTTCATGGAATGACCAAAAATGATATTACATTGAAATCAAGTAAGTATTTATCCTTGTGAAAAAATTTATCTACATTAGGGAAATGATCTTTAAAACCAAAAACGTTTTCCTAGTACCCTCATATTCAATGAATCAGATGGTACCTTAGATCACCATAAATTTATAGCTTTGTGATTGTTGGCATTTTCATAGCCATGTTCTCTACCACTCTTCATCAGAACATGATGGTTAGATTTCTCTTCCATATCCATATATTCACCTATGTTCTCCTTTGTGGAATCCCAGTGATTAGTTAATTTGGGTAACAATTACGTTTCGTACTTCACATTTTGAAATTAAGTTTTAGTATTCCTTTGTAGGATGTGGGTTTCAATGAATGAAATTTTCAAGTAGTAAACAATTTATAACCCCGAAAAATTTTGATGGCAAAATTCATTTTAAGGGGGGTAGAATGTAACTCCCCGAGATTTTATTAGATATATTCTTTTTAATTTCTCTGATATCTTCTATTGTATTCTACACCAAGATTATCTTGTACTACACACAACACCGTATTAGCTTGTAGTATACACAACACTATTCTTGGCTCGTGTTACACACAATTTCAAGTTCATTTTGAAGAAATTATTCTACGCAACATTAAGTATAGATTTTTTTTAATGTATAAATGAAATAAGATTTGATTATGTTATACGCAACACCAAATGGAGCTTTCACTACACACAGCCCTGACATGGCTTGCATTACATGCAATCACGACTTCCTCAATAGCGTGTGTAGTACGCAATGCCAAGTTTCACTAAACAATGATATGTTTTTAAAATATTATATAAACTAGCTGTTATGAATAGTAATACCCACTTTTTAAAAGTTTATAAATTTTATCTTTCAAAATGGACTTAATTTTTGGATTTGAAATATCAAAATTAGCCTGGGGTAAATGTTTGGTATTTTTTTGAAAACATTCAATTTTTGATGAATAGTGAAAACACTGAGTTATTGGTTAAAACCAAATTTTTATTTAAATAATAATTTATTTTATTTAAATTTATTTTAGGTAAAACTAGATACATAATAATTATATAAGTTCAATGTAATTCATTGGATTCATTTTATAATAATTTTAGTTATATAAGAATTTTATTGAACTTTTTACTGTCTTTTACCCACCTCCTAGGAGAATTTTTAAATTTACATAAAACGTAATTCTACCACTTCTGTGAGTGGAATTTCAAAACTCCAAGATACACGGTTGATATCAGTAAGTAAAATGTGGTTCAATAAGATAAAAATAATTTTTGGTGAATAGTAACATTTTACTTTTATTTACCACGGTTAAAAGTAAATAGGGTAATTAAGGGTAAAAATGTTAATATTATTACACTAAAACATGTCATAATTCTATTGGATAAGTGTAATTATACCAAAAACAACCTTAGGAATAAAATACGACCCTTTTGGTCCACTTGAATTAGATTTGGACATTTATTATTATTTAATTCAAAGAAGAGTTAAAGAGTTAAAATCAAAGTTTAATAAGTAAAACATTTTTAATATAGGGTTATACATAAGATAAATTCGACTATAAATACTAATTAGAAAGATAAAAATATTTCATAAATAATGGTATTTCATTTATAATTTTTAGACATTAAATAAGTTAATTTATTTATGACACAATGATGATACAATAATTACCTTATTAATGAAATATTACCGTAATTGATATTACAAATACCCAAATAAATGTAATTTGAGACCTTTTATGAATTAAACTAATTTTATGTTTTAATATAATATATTAGGGCTGATTATAAGAATATTTTTTGAAGTAATAATGCTGTTATGAATTTATAAAAAACAAAATACCAAATAGCATCAAAATTGACATAAAAGAGTTTTTTAAAAAAATATTATATTATTAATTAATATAATTGACTTAAAAATATAATGTTTGGCCAAAAGAGTTATATAATAATATATATGACATTAATTAACCTATTGTTTTTTGATTGGAAGTTTATAGTAATTTTATTAACCATATAGTGTAAGAATACAAGAAGACGCGGTAAAAGCTAAATTATTTAACTTAGAGTTAAATATAAATGATAAGGTTAAAATGGTAACCTAAACTTGTCTAAAACCTATTTGTTGAGATTATTTCGACCCATACCCACCATAGACTCTAAATAAGTCAATTTAGATCCATTATAAACTGAATATAAATTTATTATAAAATAATATTTTAAGTTTTTCCTAAGATGCCCCTCACCCCTCTTATAAAAAGGGAACTCCCCCTTCTCTCAAATTAAAACCTAAAATGCCATTTGACTCGGCCAACCCCTATAAAAATACCCTCTCAACTATCATACCTTCATCCTAGAGGCCTTATTTTTTTCAGAAATCCAACCTAAGGAGCCTTTTCGATCAAATCAAAAGGAATAATCCAAAGAAGAGGTAAATATCTCACCACCTATTTCAAGTTCCTTTCTTCTTCCACTTACTCCTTATTTGTTGTTTCCATTCTAAAATAATAAAAATATTGTATTATATATACTGTGATGTTATTATAAATATTGTACAAACATATTTTTTATTTTATCCGTCATTTGAAAGAAAAATTCACCACACGTGCGTACGTACGACTTACCGTCTCCACGTCGTGGTGTAGTTTGTTATTCAAACATTTCATCATTTAGATGGGTATAATAATGCATATAAATGATATAAATAATAAATAAAACATTATTATGATTATTTATATATGATATACCATCCAATTATATAATATTTTAATATCAAAATAATGATATTGTCGCTCGTGCATACGTACGGACTACCGTCTCCATGAATGCGATGAGATTTATTTTCAATAATTAACCATTCAAGTATGATTATAAAGTATATATAATAAATAATCATGAATGATATTAAAAAATAATGATATTGGATTTACGTAAATATATGTTTCATTTACTTAATTCAATTCAATTCAATAAGGAAACGAAAACAGTGTTCATGCGTACGTACGACCTACCCTCTCCATGAACGATGTATTTCCTTCCATTTATCGATCTATCATATATATTTATATGCTAAATATATATGATATATAAATCATGTTTTACATTGTGGAATTAAGTAAATTAGGATATAAGTAATAACATCAATAACAACAAGTCCAAACAAGTTTGATAAATTAAATGATTTTACCCAAAACGCTGCTTTAACATGGAATTTACAAAAAGAACGGGTAATATAAAGTCATAAGTGAATCATATATTATATAATAGATATTATTATGGTTATTTTACTGGTTAAAAATATGTTTAAACCCACTATACAGGAGTTTTGGACACATATGGAAGAAAATGGACCTGAGGTAAGGGATAATTATTACAATCTCGTTCCTATCCAAGATTATTTATTTCTAAGTATTTACCGAGGTTATGTTTATCATCCATGTCCATGTTTTCTCAAAATGTTTTCATAAAATATTTACTATTCTTCCTTGTGCCTTTAAATTCATTTTTACCCTTTTATGAATATTACCAAAGGTATGGAAGGAATCTTTATTTTGTTTACCATATGAGGTACTTTTTGACTTTTCCGGCAAAAGTACGAGGAGAATGTTTTTTGAACTTATACGGTATGGATGGATTTTTAAAGATTCATAACGCCTTATTTTCATGAATATTACTCTACAATATTTCATGATTATTTTTAAAAAAATAATTTTCTTTTAAAATTTCATGGAATTTTGTGAGAAGAAAATGATTTTGAAGAAGAAAGGATATTTTCCTCAAAATTCATTTGAAGTGTTTTGTCAAAACTATTTTCCATCTAATATAACATTATTTAGTTTCAAGTTTAAATTCTCTATTATTTACATGGTTTGATTCTTATTATGATGAAATTATATCCATTTGTTTTATATGGATTACATTATGGTGGGATGATGTTTATGAAACCCATTTTATTCTTTGGGTTATGATGAATGATTTATGTTTATTTTGTGGCACAAGTAAGAATGATTTAATTATGAGATGGGTGGGACCTATATCTCCCTCCAATGCATTGGGTAAAGATTTATATATCATGAGATAGACATGGATGGAATGGAAAGTGAATCAGGTTCAGCAATACAGGGCTGGAACGGCCAGTAAACCCAATTCAGTAAAGGACTTTGTCCACTATGATGGTCTTGGCAGCAATGTCTTGGATACTATGGAAATCATATCATGTGCTTAATGATTCGCCACAATTGTATGTTTTATTTTATGATGATTAATGTTTCTTTATGATCTATTACTTATGTACTACCAAGATTTATGTCATTGCTCAAGATTTTGATGTTTTATGTTTATTTTTTTACGTTCAAATGTTTATGGATTGTTTTTAAGTTCCCCATGTTTACCCTTACTGAGAATTTGAGATCACCCTTTTTATGTTTTCTTTTCCCCAGGATATAAATAATGGTTTTAGGTAAGAAAACCAAAGGTGAAGATCTTTATGGGAGATTTTGAAGATCTTTCACCATGATTAGAAGAATATGTTCTGAGTTTCCAAAGACATTAAACTAATATGGTATTTGGACATCTATTTTTGAAATGTATTAAGTATCCCACAAAAGTAATGTAATGTCTATGTATGTCAAGTATGGGTATCTACAGTTGGTATTAGAGTGAATGTTTAGTTAACCTTTGGAAACAAGGATGTGAAAACCTTAGTGATATCCCTAGAGATATTTCTAAGGTATGTATAGGGATGTCCCTAAGGATTAGTATAACTATAGGTTAGAGTCCAAGAATTATGATTATGATCATGAATAACCTAGGGTGAACCTAGGGTGCCATGGATTAAAGAATGTGTGATAAGTTAGACATCCCATAAGTGAATTTTTATGATTATGTGGTTCCTTGTTATTTTAACTGTTTCTTACACCATGGTTTTTGGTTTTAGTCAACGGAGGGAACCAGAAGGAATTGGTTCAACATTGAACTTAATGGACAAATTGGTGACTATGAGCAATGAAATTGTGTAATGCCTAGAAATAAAGATTTTGTGATTATGATGAATCAGTCATCGCGATATATAATTAATGAGGTGAACTTTAGTGGTATTCCTAATTCATCAAATAAGAGGAAGATGGACTTTTATGCATGTTCTCATGGTGAGGAGCATAGAGAAAGGAAGATTGAGATTTCTAAAGAAGGGAAGAAGAACCTAGATGAATACATAAAATGGAGGGGGAGATGTTATCTGTGTGGAGAGAAGGGCCATAGAGTGACAAAGTGTTATGGAGTTCAATGTCTTATCTGTGGAGAACATGGGAATTACCCAACTCAATTCCCTGACCTAAGAGGTTACTTCTAAATCAAGGAAGGACTTATTCCATGAAATTTATTTAAGAGGATGTATTGAAGTGATTATGTATTGGTATTAAAGAATAATGTTGTTGAGGTACTTTTATGGTATATTGGAATATCTATGTATTGGTCCATTGTGGTTTTCCATAAGAATATGGTACCGGTAACCATGAAAAGTGATTGAAATATTTTTGGAAAGTAGATGATATGCACATAATGGAGGGATAAGAAGAAAATAATATGTTTGATAGTATTAATGATCTCATGATTGAGATAAGGACAAAGTGATATCATGGTTTCAGTATATATAATTTTTGGTATTTGGGTATGTGTAAAGAGTTAACTTTTGATAGCATTCATGTTTTCACTAAGGGTTTATGGTAATACATGTTTCAAAAGAATACATGATTAAGGTAATCACATGTTTGGAATGTGACCAACAAGATATATCTTGTGATATATGAGGGATAAATGATGGTATTCATGTGCTTGTTATATGTCCTTTTTAGTAATCATTATCTTTATACTATGAGTTAGGAAAGAAGTATTTCAGATAAGTCTTAAGGTTGGAATGGATTAAGTTGAACATCAGATAGTATTGTTTAAGGATAGAACTTTTTTTCTATTTTATTTCTGTAATGTTATAATAGTACAGTTTATGAAAGGTGACAACCTGCAGAACGGGCGACAACCAGTCGTGTCGGACAAGGATGCAGGAATCAAACCCACAACCAAAGTGCGAAAGGACATTATCACCTACCACTGGCCTACAGGATGTCCCTGGTTAGTAGAAATTAGTTTTATTTTATTAAGTGGTATGATATTTGGAGTCTAAGTCCATTTTTTAAATCATATACAATTAACCTCATTATATATGGACTTGTGTATATTTAATAACTTTTTCTAACCTTTTTTTTGAGACATATAGAGTGACCTATAATTCTATTGCATGATCTGCTATCATTTCAAGAATGAAAAATTCAACTTCATTTATTTAAATAAGATATGAAGTGGAAATTTTTCATGGAATGACCAACAATGATATTACACTGAAATCATGTAAGTATTTCTCCTTGTGAAAAAAATTTATCAATATTAGAAAAATGATCTTGAAAACCAAAAACGTTTTCCTAGTACCCTCATATTCGATGAATCAGATGGTACCTTAGATCACCATAAATTTATATCTTTGTGATTGTTGGCATTTTTATAGCCATGTTCTCTACCACTCTTCATCAGAACATGATGGTTAGATTTCTCTTCCATATCCATATATTCACCTATATTCTCCTTTGTGGAATCCCAGTGATTAGTTAATTTGGGTAACCGTTACATTTCATACTTAAATTTTTTAAATTAAGTTTTAGTATTCCTTTTTAGGATGTGGGTTTCAATGAATGAAACTTTCAAGTAGTAAATGATTTATAACCCCTAAGAATTTCGATGGCGAAATTCATTTTAAGGGGGGTAGAATGTAACTCCCTGAGATTTTATTAGATATATTCTTTTTAATTTATTTGATATCTTCTATTGTACGCTACACCAAGATTAGCTTGTACTATACGCAATACCGTATTAGCTTGTAGTATATGCAACACTGTTTTTGGCTCATGTTACACACAATTTCAAGTTCATTTTGTAGAAATTATTCTACGCAACATTAAGTATAGAATTTGTTTAATGTATAAATGAAATAAGATTTGATTATGTTATACGCAACACCAAAGGGAGTTTGCACTACATGCAGCACTAACTTGGCTTGCATTACATGCAATCACGACTTCCTCAATAGCGTGTGTAGTACGCAATACCGGGTTTCACTAAACAATGATATGTTAATAAAATATTATATAAACTAGCCGTTATGAATAGTAATACCCACTTTTTAAAATTTTATAAATTTTACCTTTCAAAATAGACTTCATTTTTGGATTTGAAATATCAAAATTAGCCTAGGGTGAATTTTTGGTATTTTCCTGAAAACTTTCAATTTTTGATGAATAGTGAAAACACTGAGTTATTGGTTAAAACTGACTTTTTATTTAAATAATAATTTATTTTATTTAAATTTATTTTAGGTCAAAATATATACATAATACCTATATAAGTTAAATGTAATTCATTGGAGTCATATTATAATTATTTTAGATATATAAAAATTTTATTGAACTTTTTACCATCTTTTACCCACCTCCTAGGAGAATTTTCAAATTTACATACAACTTAATTTTACCGCTTCTGTGAGTGGAATTTAAAAAATCTGAGATACGCGGTTGATGTTAGTCATTAAAATGTGGTTCAATAAGATAAAAATAATTTTCAGTGAATAGTAACTTTTTACTTTTATTTACCATAGTTAAAAGTAAAATATGGTAATTAAGGGTAAAAATGATATTATTATTACCCTAACACATGTCATAGTTATATTGGATAAGTTTAATTCCACCAAAAACAAACTTATGAATAAAATATGACCCTTTAGGTCCACATGGATTAGATTAGGACATTTATTATTATTTAATTCGAAGAAGAGTTAAAAGAGTTAAAATCAAAGTTTAATAAGTAAAAAAAAATTAATATAGGGTTATAAATAATATAAATTTGACTATAAATATTCATTAGAAATATAAAAATATTTCCTGCATAATGTTGTTTTATTTATAATTTTTAGACCTTAAATAATTTAATTTATTTATGACACAATGATGATGCACTAATTACCTTATTAATGAAATATTAACATAATTGATATTATAAATACACAAATAAATGTAATTTGAGACTTTTTAGGAATTAAACTAATTTTATAGGTTAATATATTATATTAGGGTTGGTTATATGAATTGTATTTGAAGTAATAATGCTGTTATGAATTTATAAAAAACAGAATACCAAATAGTGTCAAAAATTGACATAAAAGAGTTTTTAAAACAAAAATTATATTATTAATTGAGATAATGGTTTTAAAAATATAAGTATCATCCAAAAGACTTATATAATGATATATATGACATTAATTAAACAATTGGGTTTCGATTGGCAGTTTATAGTAAGTTTATTAACCATATAGTGTAAGAATACAAGAATACAAGATAAAAGTTAAATTATTTAACTTAGAGTTAAATCTAAATGATTAGGTTACAATGGTAACATAAACTTGTATAAAACCTATTGGTTGAGAGTATTTTAAACCATAACCACCCTAGTCTTGAACTAAGTCGCTTTAGAGCCATTATAAACCAAATATAAATTTATTATAAAATAATATTTTAAGTTTTTCCTAAGGTGCCCCTCACCCCTCTTATAAGAGGGCACTCCCCCTTCTCTCAAATTCACACCTCAAAAGCCATTTGGATCGTCCAAACCCTGCCCAAATACCCTCTCAACTATCCTAAATTCATCCTAGAGGCCTTCCTTTAGTCATAAAGACAACCTAATGAGCCCTTCTGATCAAATAAAAAAGAAGAACCCGAAGAAGAGGTAAATATCTCACCACCTATTTGAAGTTCCTTTCTTCTTCCACTTCCTCCTTCTTTGTTGTTTCCATTATAAAATAATAAATTCAGTATATTCTATATACTCTGAGGTTATTATAAGAATTGTACAACCATATTAGTTATTTTATCCATCCTTTGAATGAAAAATTCACCACACGTGCGTACGTACGGCTTACCCTCTCCACGTCGTGCTGTAGTTTGTTATTCAAACATTTCATCATCTGGATGTGTATAATAATGAGTATAAATGATATAAATAATAAATATAACATTAATATTATTCTGCATATATTATATACCATCCAATTATAAATGATTTTAATATCAAAAGAATGATATTCTCGCTCATGCGTACGTACGGACTACCGTCTCCACGAACGCGATGAGATTCATTTTCCATAATTAACCAATCAAGTATTATTATAAAGTATATATAATAAATAATCATGATTGATATTACACAATAATAATACTAGATTTACATACATATATGTTTCATTTACTTAATTCAATTCAATTCAATAAGGAAACGAAAACAACGTTCATGCGTACGTACGACCTACCGTCTCCATGAACGGTGTATTTCCTTCCATTTATCGATCTATCATATATATATATATGATGAATATTTATGATATATAAATCATGTTTTACATTCTGGAATTAATTAAATCAGGATATAAGTAATAATATCAATAACAAAAAGTCTAAACACGTATAATAAATGAAATGATTTTACCCAAAACGCTGCTTTAACATGAAATTTACAAAAGAACGGGTAATATAAAGTCATAAGTGAATTATATATGATATAATAAATATTATTATGGTTATGTTACATGTTAATAATATGTTTAAACCCACTATATAGGAGTCTAGTACACGTACGGAAGAAATTGGACCTAAGTTAAGGGATAATTATTCCAATCACGTTCTTATCCAAGATTGTTTATTCGTATGTATTTACTGGGGTTATGTTTATCATCCATGTCCATGTTTTCTCAAAATGTTTTCATAAAATTTTTACTAATCTTCCATGTATGTTTAAATTAATTTTTACCATTTTATGACTTTTACCACAAGGTATAGAAGGAATCATTCTTTTGGTTACCATACGAGGTACTTTTTGACTTTTTTGGAAAAAGTATGAGGAGAATGTTTTTTTAACTTATACGACATGAATTGATTTTTACAGATTCATAACGCCTTATTTTCATAAAGCTTCCTCAATAACATTTCATAATTATTTTCAACAAAAATCATTTTCTTTTAAGATTTCATGGAATTTTTTGAAAAGAAAATGATTTTGAAGAAGAAAGTATATTTTCCTCAAAATTAATTTCAAGTGTTTTGTCAAAACTATTTTCCATCTATGATAACATTATTTAGTTTCAAGTATAATTTCTCTATTATTTACATGGTTTGATTCTTCTTATGATGAAATGATATCCATTTGTTTTATATGGATTATGTTATTATGTGATGATGTTTATGAAACCCATTTTATTATTTGGGTCATGATGAATGATTTATGTTTATTTTTTGGAACAAGTAAGAATGATTTCATTATGAGATGGGAGGGACCTATATCTCCCTCCAATACATTGGGTAAAGATTTATATCTCATGAGATAGACATGGCTGGAATGAAAAGTGAATCTGGTTCAGTAATACAGGGGTGGAACGACAAGTAAACCCAGTTCAGTAATGGACTTTGTCCACTATGATGGTCTTGGTAGCAATGCCTTGGATACTATGGAAATCATATCATGTGCTTAATGTTTTTCCACAATTACATGATTTATTTTATCATGATTAATGTTCCTTTATGATATATGACTTATGTACTACCAAGATTTATGTCATTGCTCAAGATTTTGATGTTTTATGTTCATGTTTTTATGTTCAAATGCTTATGGATTGTTTTTAAGTTCACCATGTTTACCCTTATTGGGCATTTGAGCTCACCCTTTTTATGTTTTCTTTTCCCCAGGTTATAAAGAAAGGTTTTAGGTAAGAAAACCAATGGGTAAGATCTTTATGGGAGATGTTGAAGATCTTTCACCATTATTAGAAGATTATGTTCCGAGTTTCCAAAGACACTAAACTAATACGGTCTTTGGGCGTCTAATTTTGCAATGTATTAAGTATTCCGCAAAAGTAATGTAATGTCTATGTACGTCAAGTATGGGTCTCTATAGGTTCCTAGTAGCCCATACCAAGTACCCAGTAGCTGCACATTATATTATTTATGATGGAATTTTAGTTTTCTTCTTTGAAAACTATTTAACCTCTTCATCATATCTCTCATGCATCATTCATTATAGGTATTCAAGATTCTATCCATTACTCATTCATTTTCTTCTGTTTTCCATTATTTTTTCCACTTGATTCAAGGATAATTGAGGGTTCTTGGTGAATTTACTACAAATAAATGTTCATGTTCTATCATAAGTTCTTAGATGAATGTGTTAAGATATACTTTGGTGCATTCTCTATTAAGATGTATCTTAAGTGTTGAAATTATAATTAAATTAATTATTTAAATTGATTTTTTGTGGTTGTATATTACCGATGGGTATAATGAGTATAGTTGTATACTTGGTAGTTGTTTTATATAATTAGAAATAAATTGGAAATTTAATTCGGTATTGATCATTGAGAGTTCACCAAATTGGGTTTATTTGGGATGTGAAGGTGTATGGATAGGTATTTTTAATGGAATGTGTACTTGGTTAATTAATTAAAAAATCAATTGGGTTGTTTTGGGTTAATTAATGAGATGATAATATATCTTTTCCAAATTTATTATTTGGAGTTAGTGTTCATTCTTCATTTTAATATTGTATTTTTGATATTTAGGTTTGTTGAGTAAATATTCAGTATTAAAAATGAGGATTAAACTTCAGTAGGATGTTTGGAAGTTTCATATTGTCTATGATGTGTTTCCACTTATAACTTATAAGTGAATCCTACTACTCAGTGGGATCCACCAAGTACACATTGTTCTTAGCTGAATTCTCGATAGCCTAGGGGTTTAATCGAGTCCCCAGTGACCCATTTTTGGAGCCTTTTAGCTTCATGTTTGTTTTTATAATATGATTACCTTTTTTTATTTTCAATTTAATCACCGTTATCCTCTCCCTAAATCCACATTTACTCTAATCATCAAAGTTTCCCTCTGTGGATATTTCTTGGTATTCTCTTTCCCCTTCTTTTGGAACCTGAATCAAGGGTGATTCAATGGAATTTAATACTTAGAATCAAAGGTAAGATTTTACCTTAGATTTTACCTTTCATTTTAATTTATTTTCCTATATTAAATTTTATTTGAGTTAGGGAGTGGTGTTTGGATTTCATCAAGGCTTTTTTAAATCACATCTTGATATAGAGATTCCTTTTATCTTGTATATAAGAGGCCCTAATGAGTTACTTATAACATTTTCATCACTATTTTGATTCAATATGTATGGGGTAAAAATTATTTTAGGGTGTTTATTATTTTATGTTGAAAATTAAACATAATTACTTTATTTTAGTTGGTGACTTTGGTTTCTCTTATCTTTTAAGGATTTTAAGAGTTTACGACCTAGGTTTTCTTTGAGGCTTTGTATTTTTTGATTATTATGATTGATTAACTGTAGTTATATATTCATGGAAATTGGGATTGGTGATTTTAGGTTCTTCTTGGTGATCATAGGTATGGATAAACCTTTTTTATGGATAAAATAATTGGTTTTAACCCTTTAGGTGAATTAATAGGCAATTTGAAAATCATGACTTCCACATGTTTTCTAAATTCTTAATAAAATTTCAATAACTATTTTGTGGTTTATAAAGTAATTATTTTTAATGATATTTTCATATAACATTTTAATGATTTTTAAAATGGGGTTTCGATTCAAGACTATTTTATGGTCATTTGGCTTTCTCATACATGTCAAATTTTGTTTTTTCATTTTGACCCTTATAAAAAGTTGAACTGGAAATTTCCTTTTTATTCAAGAATAATTTTATACTATGGGTATTATACTTGTCTTATTTTATATGTATTGTAAATTATTTTCTATTTATTTTTGTTTTAATGTGTTATAAACCTAAAATAATCCACATTCCCTATCCATTAACATGTTTTCTCTTATATTATTTCACCATAAAAAATATTATTGAAACATCATATGGGTGCTAATACATAAAAAAGAAACGTTTTTAGCCTATTTCTTGGTTATATCACCTGATAATATTTTGATCAAGTATTTTGTTACTCTTTTAAGAATTACTAGTGGTCCATTAATTATGATTTATTGATTAAATAACTTCTTCCCATTATAACCTGAATGAAACATATGTCAATTATCCATATTTAACATCAGTTACGAATTTTCATCAATAGAGAGATGATTTTAGGGTTAGTTGTAGCACCCCCAGTTTGAGGTGTATAGCCTTACTTTTTTATTTTTTCAATGTAAAGTGGTTGGGTAATGTTTGGGATATTTTGGAAGGGTTTTGGTAAATTTTTAGGAATTTTATAAGGGTTCATATTTTGAGCATGGTTAGTGAAAACCACGCAGCTTTTCTAAGAAACTATGCACAATGAGGCAGAGGGATCTAGGAGGGTGCACAGTTAAGGTGCACGGTTTACAAACCATGTGGCCACCCCAGCTAAATCATGCCACTTGAGATAGTGATCATTCACATGATTGGTACACTGTTTTCTAACCATGTGGTCTAACCATGAGGCACCATTTAGATAGTATCAAGTGTGCAGTTATTACACGATTTATTTAACTATGTGGGAAAACCATGCATGACTTAAAAAGATTTTTAAAAATAAATAATGCTCAATATTTTTTCTAAACACCCCATTCTACCTTCTATGCAGTCCTAACTTAGTATTTATTCTTATACAAGGTTAAGGAGGCTCCCCCAATAATTTTGTATGTAATTAGAATGCTTTTCAAGGTGATTTGAAGGTGAGTATCCCTTGGTAAGTCTTTATCCTTGGTGGTTTCATGGTTTTTCATAGATCTAATATTTTCTCTCTCTCTCTCTCGGTTTCTAAGATCTACATTATTCTCCAGTAAATCTAGGGTTTTTATTACCTATAATGGAATTTTTAAGGCTTGTTGATTTTAGGGAAAGGAATATAAGGTGAATTTGTTTAAGTTTCACCTAGATTTGGTGTGCGGTAGTGTGGTGGGTTGATTTCACCAAACCCTAAGGTAGGTGGATTCACTCTTGACCCCACTTTGCTAGGAAATAAGTCTTAATTTCAAATTAATTTATTTTTCTTGAAATTTATTATGATTGTGATGTGTAAAGCTTGGTGGAAACCCATTTTGTGATGATTTTTTCATTTTGGGGAAAATGGGTTATTATTGTGAAATGTGCTTTATTTTTGGATATTAAAAAGATTTATTTAAAATTCGTGGATTGGTGAGTTATGGAAAATGGTTTTTGAAAAATAAAATTCAATAAAAAATTTATTTTATTTAAGTATGGTTTGTAATGAATAATTTCTTAATGGTGTTTTCAACAAATGGGTGATTTATTGAAGTGGTTTTGGAATTTTGTTACAATTTTTGAATTTCACGTTGTTGTGATTTTTGTAAATCTTGTTGGAATAATTATTAAATTAAGGGGTTAAGTATGAGTTGTGTAGATGTATAGGGGGTGTGAGGTACCACCATCAAAGGATTAGAATGTGGTTGTGAGGTACCACTATAAAAAGGGTGCGGGGTTGGATATGAAGTTCCACCATCAACGGTAACAACGAGCTCATGTGGAAATATCTATGTATGGTTGTGGTAGGAATTCAAACACATGGAATAAATTTTTGTATGTTAATTTGAAATGGGTAATGACATGTTTGGATACATTCCTTTGGTATATTTTGATTTGGTTAAAATGTGGTGGTAATGGAAAGTTTGTCTTGTTGGATTTTTTTTTGAACAGTTCAAAATGGTTTTATATCAATTTTTTTATATTTATGATAACTTGTTCTATACTAGTGGCGTGTGTAGGTAATTCATTTGGGTAAAACCTATGGAGTATTATTACTCACCCCATACTTTATCACTTTGGTGATTTCACAGAAGTTAAATTCCGAGACATGGGTAAAGGTAAAGAATCTTCTTCCTTTATAGGTACCTCATAATTTTTGGGTGGTCTTTTGGTGTTGGATCATGGATCTTGGTGTGGAGCTTTAGATTCATTGAGTTTAATTGTTTAGTATTCAACATTGGTACCCTGATCTTGGTATTATTATGGGTTTGGTTTGGTTGTATGGTTGTCACTTAGAAATGTGTTGAATCGGTCTACACTGTTGACAAGCATCATATAGTTGAGGTTGGTTATTGTATGTTTGGTTGGTTATTTTTATTTTAAAAGTAAAACCATCCTCCACCATTATGGAATCCCTTGGAATTTATTTCCAGCCTTTGGCATGTTGGGGGTGTCACCTAAGGCCAAGAATCACTTCCACCTCCACTCAAGACAATGATGAGGGGAGGGATGTCACAAGTGATATTATCTAGTTCGGTTATTGATTTACAAGTGAAAATAGTCTTGTTCAGTCCTCTAATCACACATGCTATTAAATGTTTCAGTCTTGGCATTGATATTCATTTTGGTTTTTTTCTCAAGTTGGTATGGTAGAAAGGAGTATTATTGTCTTGAATTTAAATGTATAGAATAAAAATATATTGAAAAACTTTTTATGTTGAACTTCAAGTTACCAGGGAGTTGGGTAAAAAAGTTTTTTGGAGATTGTTTCAACCCAAATAATGTTGTACTCAGCATAGAATGGTCTTACAGGGACTAGGAAGTATGTACTTTTTCTACCTTACAAAGGAAGTTTCATAGTTAATTTATCCACATAATTCTTCCCAATGATTGATTGTAGGGGGTTAAATTTCTATAAAATCAACTTTCATCAGGAAAAAGATCCTCAGATGGTCTCCATCATGTTTATTCGTGCATTCAGAAACACCCAACGACTCTCATATCCATAATTCATGGACCTACTTTTCTAATGTAGGTTCGCTTTGTATAATTTGGCCAAAAAACATGGAAAACTCACATTGGATGAGTGGGTGGGAACTTATGCTCATATCACCATTTTGGGGGGAAATATTTCCTTTTTTGGGACTCTCTTATAGATCTAAGTCATGTTCATATGTTCATTAATCATTGGTTCATTCCTAAGAACGTGTCTACAGTGTGTCCCTGGGATAGCAATATCAATCATCGTATGTGGGGGTATAGATATTTTTTAGAAAATGATTATTTAAGCCATGTAATGAGGCACTCTTGAGTTTATCTTCATCTATAGGGGATATATGTTGTTTTGATGTGGGGATCAAACCCATAATATATAATTCCTACATATCCTCATGAGAGGAATCCGATCTCATGTAGTTCAGTGTCTCTTTACTGGACATGTCTCCTTTTAAGGTAGTTTTATAGGGACTCGTCAAAGTAGATTAATGTCATGTGTAAAGGACTACTAGGAGGAATATTCTAAGTCAATATTTAGTGGAAGACTTAATCAGAAGTGTCTCAAGATGCCCAGAAAAGGTATGGTCTCCCAGGTGAATATGGCCCTACCAATAATGTGGCCCTAAGAACATTAGGGTAATTTAAATGGTGGGTATGGACCTTAGGGAGGCTTCCCACGTATCATAGTTAGTTGGGAATCAAAGCCCTCATAGTTCAATTTGATTTGGGACTTTCACTGGGCATGATTGGGGATTGCACATAGGATATGTCCGTTTGAGGGGATTTAATTGGGGCTTACACCTTCTAAAAGGCTAGTTGATCTTATTCCTTGAACATGCATCCTATGTATCATAGTTAGAGTAGGAATCAAAGTTCTCATAATTCATTTTTTGGTTGGAATATGTGGATGTTGTGATCATTACTATCTTCTAAGCCCACGTGATTCATTATCGTCGGGAGAAACATGAGTATGTGGATGATTCAACAGACCACATATCATTCTTTCTTTGTTGATGGAAAAGGAGGAGGATGACTTCAGAAGAGTCTTGGACAAGTTCCCAACCTCCGATCATCAAAAGGGGCTGAATATGAGATCGATTCCCTTATATTGGTTTGGGGAAAGTGGAGAATCAATGTTCCTCCTCAAAAGGAAATTCAAGTGTGATCTTCTTCATTTATCACTCGGTCACATGGAAGGGAAAAGACAATGATTACCCTTAATCCTTAGAATGGGGAGGTTCACATCAGTATACCAAGGTTGGACACTAGTTTACCATGGGAAGGTAAACTTATGGGAATTCTAGGGGTATGGACCATTATGGGTATTGCCCATGGGACTCGACATACCATGGTTATGTAAACTAAAAAGGGAAAACTATTTCACCCAGTGTTTTTATCATATGGGTCTGGTGGCTTTGGAAGGGGAATTGGCCTAATTCCATTAGACTGGTTTGTGGAGGGGTTATGGGAGATGTGACCGAAATGAATGGAAATGATTGGGTAAAAATGGTAGAACGTCTAAGAGTACCCAATTCTGCGTACCATTTTCTAATGTGTGATGGGGTTTCCCCCACATAACAAATTAATATGCAGGTAGGGGAGTCATCCATGTACAGTGATGGTACGTGGGCCTAAATGTGGTATGTGTAGTTCTTTTCAACATGGGGATGGGTTTTGGCTATGTATCGTGGCAGTATATGGGGCTAAGTTCTAGCCACGTAGTGATTTTCCATGTGGAGTTGGGTTCCATCTGTATAGAGATTTTCTAGGTAGTGCAGGGTTTCTCCGACATTGTATTTTTCTATAGGGGGTGTTGATTTGAATAAGGGGAATTGGTTCTACGATTCATGGGAAATTCATCCTTGAAGGAAGTTGGGTTTTTTGTACTGTAATTCTTATTATATTTTCTTCCTTCATGGTATGTGATGGTAAATACCTGAAGGGAATTATTAGAGAAGTATATATTGGTTATACTCTCTTCTCACGTGCCTTCTTCGATTGATCACCTCAAAAATTCCTCTCCTCCACACTCTGAAATTCAGTTTTGGTTTTTTCCCTCTCTTTATTTGGCTCCACTCAAGATCCTTTTATTGATGGATAGAGGAGCTAGATTGATGGCTCACATGGATTATTTTTTGGAAGACCAAGGAAGAATCTCCTAGCCCGTGGACGACTTGATCAACAAAGGCTTATGGGTGTTGAAGTTTTCAGATGTGAAAATCCCCACCTCGGTCCCTTGTACGACATTGCTTGTGGGAGGCCATTCACTTTTCATTGCCCACAAAATATCTGACTCTGCAAAAAATGGTATACTAGGTGATTTTATCCACCTCTGTTTCATGAATGATATCATTCAAATGGGACTAGTGACGTTATCTACCTCCCGAAAACAATTTTTTCACAGATGGTTCTCGACGTGGACCAACATGCGGAGTAGCGGTCTATAAAGGATATTTTCACTTTTTGATCTGGATTTTTTCCTTTGATGACTTTTCTTCTTTAAATATTCTTATTTAAACCTTCAACTCATTCATTTTTCTTAATTTTCCAAATTTATAGGAGTATTTGACTTCCCATTTCCCAAATTTTCAGGACCCAAAAAATTCTCCCTAATCAGAATGGGAGTCGATCGGGATGAAGTGAAGGCTATTATGAGGTAGAGAGTAGTCTTAAAATATGTTGGTTTAATACATGATGATATTCCCATAGGAGGGGAACACACCTATATAAATGGGTGACCGTATCATTTTGAGTTTTACATTTTTCTCAGCAACTTCATTACTTTCACGAATCTCTCGCTCACTCACTTCTGCATACTGCAAACCCTTAGCAGTCAACTTCATCCCCAAATTGGATTTAAAATCCACAAATAGAACATTGAACCTTTGACTGTTGAGTTCAAATTTCCACATTGTTAGGGTTGGTGTGTGACTTTCCTATTCCTCAAACAATCTATTTGCTGGCTAATGGTTCACATGCTATCACCTTCCGAGCTTCCACAAACTATCGATTCATAGACAATGATTTCCAGAGACTAATGGTTCACATATAGTAATACTCACATACCATTCCTATATGGGTCCTTTATTAAGTAGAATTTCCTTTTATCCTTTTCTAATTTGTTGAAGCACACTTTTTTTTGACCCCTTGCAGAAAAAATGTATCTTCCTCTCATCACAATGGATGAAACTAGAATAAGGGATTCTATAGTTGAGAATGTTAGATCCGATATCTAGTCATACATTACTCATAAAGATATTACTATAAAGGATGTTCTTTCATTGGAGATCATTGCCTACCCATTATCTAATTGGTTTCCACTTTATAACCTCGGTATCCAGGATGTCCCCCTGCCACCAGTTGACCGGAGCAACTTTTTTATTCTCCTTCTAATGTCTCAATAGTATGATTGGGTAAATATTTCTACCATGGGTGAGATCAAAACTTATTTGATCCAAGAAGACATATTTTTTACAAATGGCTTTATGTGGATGCAGAGCAATCAAATCCAACATAAAAAATCTTTCCAATCAATTTTCTATGACTATCCATCCATTGCCAATATGTAATGAAATGATCCTAGTGGAGGATGAAGCTCCAAATGGGTTCTATAGTCTAGAGGGTTATTTTCTGATGAGTGGGCCTAGGCATTCTACATTCATCAAAACTACATGAAAGACTCCACACCACTAGATGCTATCAACTTATACCAATTATTGTGAGTCTCCCAATTCGTTATTTATTCACCAGGTAAGATTCTACTCAAAGTACTCGGTCATTGGTGTTCAAGTACTAACACCTTTCATTTTTCCCATAGTGAAGTAGGGAAAATATATGAGATATATACCAGATTTGGGTATTTACCATTCTCATAAATATATATGATGAATTTTTACCAATGACCTATACCTGGGAAAATGATGAGAAAGTATCTCTAATGAAAAGGGATTTTTTGATCATGGAGGAGAGACTAATCGGGCAACCTCTTCATGCTTGCTCACTTATTTCATTTTAGGATTGGACAAGGGTATTCTTCAAGGTGAATGGGTTGATTTTGAGAGTTCTCTATATCCAAACAAATCCCACTCAATAATCACAGGTCATTCCTGGCTCTTAATTAGCTACTGACGAGGCAGGTCAATACACCACTGGGGGTTATGAGGTCCGAACAGACGTATCTCATGAACGTAGATTGGCCAGTTTCTTTTCCATTTTCTTAAGTAGGTACCTATTCCATTCTCATGAATTTTACTCTACATATGGGTTTTCACTTTAATGATGGCATCTACACTAGAATATTTACATCCCATTAATTTATTTGTTCATAACCTTGATCACATTTTTAAACTAGTGGGGAAGATACAGGAAGGAATGCCTTCACATCATCTTAGTGGGACATTTCAACTTTTATATACCTGGATAGAATAGAACTTACCCTAATATGATTATTGACATATAAAAATGGTTCATCATTCAAATATTCATTTAGATCTCATCAAAATCACTATTTTCACCACAATTATTTAAGTGCTGACAACATTATTTAATTATTGAGTGATATTTTTTATTATATTTTGGGCCTTACCCCATACCTCGCGAGGTAGTAGTAGATAATGGACATGTTTCTTCAGAAGAATGTTCTTATATCATCACTATTTGGGATGAAATATTGACAACTGGCATAGAAAAAATAACTCTATGTGAACCATATGCTCATTGTAGGTTTGCTAGAAAATTGGGTTGTCTCCACCAGGCCACATTACCCCCAATCACCCAGGTTAAGAGGGAATCTCATCCGGTAATCATTCGCTAACTATGGTTGATGATGATGTGGGAGGAATATGGTATGAAAGTATTTATTCCTACCACATAGGCCTCTACTCACTTATAATTGGAGTTTTACAAACAGTGGGTGGCCTGCTACTCTGATGGAACACTGACCAGAACAGTCTGATGGGTACAAAGGCCCTTGAAAACTTCTAATCCCATTTCAACTGTGCCAACTGAACCATCTCCCTCCATTTATATTGTAAGAAGGTGCTCCATATATCGTTGTATACATTCATATGGGACTTCATATATGCAACCCATATAGGTGGAGAGTAGCTTGGACCACCTATCTCTTGGTGATATTGTTCGTGGTCCTACCGAATGTGGCCCATGTTGAACGTCATTGGGTGTCCCTGATGTTGTAGTCATCCCCCTATGCTTAGTTCTAGATATCAAACCATCTACATAGTGGGACAATTCCCCTTATTGGGTAACCCATCCTAGGGAATCTCCATCTATCATGATGTCATTACATGACTACATACCTACTTTAGTGAGGGAGAAAAACATAGTTTCAAATGCTGTTAGAAGACATTGAACTGTGTAGAAACTAGGTTGTATTAAAATATGTTCTATTTCCACTGAAACTCCTCTTCCATAATTTTTTGATAATGAGGACACCCTATGGTGGATATTTATCAACTTGGGTTAAGGCATCTTTGAGTACCGATACTTACAAAACCTTGCATACCAAATTTTTGTTTCTCGAGAGGATATAGCCACTTGTGAAGGCATCCTAGCTCAGTTCAATGCTTTGTATCACCACAAAACAACCATTCAGTATATTATTGAAGATTTAAACCAGTTAACAGAAAAAGAGGAAGATTCTCATTTCTAAGTGATTTCCAAACAGAATAGTTGCGAGAGTATGAGGCTTGTGTGGTAAAGCTAAAGGCACAACTGTCATCAAAATGTTCCAATTTGGAACCTATAAAATAAAAGGGAAAATATCTCAAAGATATTATGGAAATAATACACCCAAAGGTTGAAGATGAAACTTCATAGAGGTCGGATTTAGAATAAACTCTTGATGGAACCTATTATACAATTATTGATCTACTAGAAAGAGCTAATCGTCCTTTATTGTAACCTTTTAGATTGTCTTGTTCCATTGTTTCCTTTTACTCTCACATCAGGGAGAGACTCCCGACTGTGGATTTCCCACCATTTTCATTTAGTGGAATGGAAATATTTTTCTCTCTAATTATTTATCCTTCATCCTTTATTACAATGTCAATAAATTATAATTAACTACATTTAAAAAAATATTATCAACAAGATGTCAATTTGTGTCAAAATTAGGGATATTTGAATTGAAATAATCAAAGCATGCACTAAAATTTTCCCAAGAATAGGGCCTCAGAAAGAGTAACATGACTATTGATAGGGTCACATGAAATACCCCATAAGATTTTTTTCTTCTACTGTTATAACCATAATTTTTTACTAATCTTGTTTTGATGTGGGGTTAGTGGGTATAACTTGACTTTTTCTTATGCCTCCCTTTCCAGTTTATTGACCTAACAAGATTTGTGTCTATTTTTATTGTTTGATTCCATGATATTTTTCCTAAAACATATGATTTGTCGGTTTAGAAAGAAAGTTCTCATCTTTTGTCCAGGGTTCCATTTGAGGGGTTTCATCCTACTGAGTTTCGTGTCTATTTTTGTGGTTAGTTTAATTTCTTGCAAGTTGGACTATAATTTCTGATGTTTTAGGTCAAAAATCTTGGACCATGACTGATGTTTTAGGACCAACATCTTAGACCATGAATTATAGGGTGAGGTCCCCAATTAGGGTTTATGGACTTAGTATATCCCAATACTTTTCAGACTTGGATAAGGGATTTTTATTAACCACGATTTTGTTTTTTTGGTTATAAGACTTGGATATGAGACACGATATGGGGAATGGGAGCCATGGGGAATATGGAAGCTTGAAAATACTCTCATGAGGATGAATTTTTCCTTGGGATATCAACCCTTTTCTGGGGTAACCTTATATAGAGTCACTAGGTAATTGTGTTCATAGTTAAGAAAAGGCTTCCATAGGACACTAACCTCCCATTTTTATGGCCATTTAGTTTTATGGAATTTTGGATTTTTTGGGTTATTAATTCTATGGTAGGTGGAATTTCAATGGAACGATGTCTCAAAGTGATGAGCACATTTATATAGGTTTTGAATAAGTAACATTGAATGAGAAACAACTCCCATAAGAATTTGTCTTGCATAAAGGAGGGTTAAAGTATGGTGCAGTTTAACATCATACAATTAGTAAATTTGAGACTCAAGATTTAAAGTCACCTTACCTTGAACAAGAATAGGTGTATACAACTTTTCATTTTCACGGTAGTTGACTAGAAATTCTCCATCATCTTTAGCCGTGAGAGGGTAGAAAGTATGTAAAATTCAATCTATAGGGTTTTCAAAACCAAGGGGTGAGGTGATATGTAAACAACATAGGGTCATACAAAGGTAGAATAAAACTATCCTGAGGATGAATTTTCCTTTGGTCCATAGGAAGTTTTTGTGGGAAACACACACAGAGCCGTTAGGGAATTGTGTGCATAGTCAAACAAAGGTGTCCTCAGTACAAAGACAATCCATTTATGATGTCCATGGATGATTACAGGGGTTCTGACCATTATGTACAAAAAGTATGGTTTTTGAAGAGTGGTAGTTCCTAAACATGAAATAGGTCATTTCAAGACTGAATTTCTTGGGAGTATGTTACATGGTTCTCCTCACACAGATGCAGAGAGTCTCCCCACATAGGTTTGACATGTGCACGGAAAGTAGGGGAAATTTGTTTCTCTTGAATGGACCTAATATATGAGGTTTGTGTGTCACAATATATCCTTTGACAATAGGAGTCAAACCAAACATAGTTCTTGGAATACCTCTATTAGAAATCTGATTCACACATAGAAATGGGGAATTTTCGTCTTGCATGAGAGCTCCCCCATGAGGTGGAGATCACACTAGATTGTACCGTGTGGATTTATTTCATGCATAGTAACATGGGAAATCATTATTTTGTGTATTTGGGCCCAATATTGAACATTAGGTACCATGAATCATGTAGTTTTAATTTCATTTGATTAGGACATTTGATATGGAAGCCCCAATTAACTGGAAGATAACTGGGATGGGATTCCCTAATATTTCCAAGATGTGAGTAGCAAGGAAAATGTAAACCATGTTTGAAATGGCTATTAGGTTTGGAAAAATGATACGGGGCTTGTAAGCCATTGGGTGTACGGAAGTAGAAAAATCCTCTTCTGAGGATGAATTTTCATTTGGTTGATATGCCCCCTCTTTTTTTGGAAACATATTTAGAGCCACAAGGGAATTGTGTGCATAATCAAGAAAAGGTGTCCTCATGACATTGACCGTATACTTACAATATCCAAGTATGTTTATGAATATCCAAAATTACTTGAATCACGAGGTATAATGGATGGAAAATATGTTTCTAGGAGTGTTAAAAATGTTTAATTCTCAGTTATCCATGGAGTTAGAGACTCGTTTACATAGATCTGATGTGTACATAGGGTGGATCATTTTGAACCCATTATGATATTTTTCCCTAGGATTGAAGATTCAGGTGTCTTGAAATTTGACTCTTCACATAGTCTTGGTCTGTACGCAATGATATGGGAATATCTGTAATATTTTCTTCTTCTTCAGAAGTGGATTTTCCTAGGATCTGTCATTTAGGTATCCCTACATATCATGTATATACAAGATTCAATCCAAGTGTAGTTCTTAGGTTAACTTTTAGTTTAACATCATGTAGCTAGGACTTTGATGAAACACCATGATTCTATGGAGTAATTCCCACGTTGAGGTTCCTAAGCCCATGTGTTCTATGATCGATTGTGTGAGATAAGGGATTTAAAGGGTTTAATCAACCAGTCTTGTTAGATTAATCGAGGAAATGATCATTTTATTCTCCAGATGATGCTATGTAGTTTAACATTTTATTGCAAGGACACTTTACCATTCAGTTAAATGTCAAATGACTAGGATAATACCCATGCAATTTAGTGTTGTGTGGAAAAGATGTGGATTCCATGCATTTTATTGCCATTCGGAAAGGAAACTGACGACTTGATGTTAAAAGGGGGAATTGGATTGATTATGAGATGTCCCTACAAATGGATCCTATTTGGGAGTTCCCATATTTGACTTCAGGGGGGGAATTTTTTATGTGTTTCATGGTTGGGTCCTGATCATAAGATCTGGGTGTCACCACATATCCTATCTGAGTTGGAATCAATTCTAACTTATTTCATTTAAATAGAACTCTCTCATGTATAATTATGGCCCATACATAATGGGGAAAGGCATTTTCCACTTCAGGGTGGCCGAACCAGGATGAAATTCTGGGCATCTATATGTATTCTGTGAGGATAGGAATCAAGCCATATATATTTCTGGATAGATTTTATAGTTTAACGGCGTGCAAAAAAATGTGGGTGACTTGATGTGAATGGATATGGATGTTATGGATCCCTGTAGTTTTATGTATTGAGGTAAAGAAGATGGTTACATAGTTTAATTCCATTTTTTAGTGAATAATATTCATAGAAATCATTAGAAAATATGGGATAACCATGCCAGGATATTCTGGCATACCCTGGAAGTGAGGGAGGGAGAAAGTGTAAACAATGACTCTGGGATATCTTAAATTTGGAGAAATGATACATGTCTTGGAAGCTGTTGGGAATATAGAATTGGGAAAACCCTCATCCAAGGATGAATTTATCATTGGTTTACAAGACCCTTTTATGTGGGAAACATATACAGAGCTGCTAGGGAATTGTGTGCATAGTCCAACAAATGTGTCAGCAAGACACTGACCATCCATTTACAATGGCCAGGGATGATCATGGGGATCTGATATTTCATAGGTCATGGAGTTTGATGCATGGAATGGGGATATACAGGTACATAAGAAATGTCATGTCTATGATTAGCTATGAAATATGGAATCACTTACATAGAACTGACTCATATGTGGGGGCTATGATCTTTGAAAAATCCTTGATGTTGGAATCAAGATTTGGATTCCTGTTCATAGATCTGTATTTATGTGCAGGTGATTGGGGACTTTTTTCTCTTTTTCATTTTGAATGGTTGGACCTGAGATATGATATTTGAGTGTAACTATGTATCCTATGATAATAAGATTCAATCCACACATAGTTATAGAAATTGGTCTCCGAGTATGGGCATGAATCTTATACAGGGAGAGGATAATTCTTCTCTTTTTTTTATAGTGGCTGGAACAGAATGTGGATTTTAGGAGTCACTACATATCCTACAAGGGTAGGAATCAATCCACACATACCTCTAGAGGTAACATGCACTTTAACGTCTTACATTCAGGACTTTGGGTTCCCTAATTGTAGATGGGAGGACCCTATCGTGTTTTTTATGCTCAAGCTACCAGGACCATGGAAACCCCACTGCATTTTGATATGACTTGACCATGTGGGGAACTCCTAGAAAAATCCCTAAGTCCATGTGAGTTGTGCTCAATGTGAGAAAAAATGGGTAGTAGGGGTGTATTCATACACATGGGGATAATATAAGGAAGAGAAATGAAATTTTAATTTTTGATATTTTATTGTGGATGGACGCAGTTTTGGATATTCAGGTGACACTACATCTCCCCATGGGGATGATAATCAGATATATTTTTATGAATTCCCCTTGTATTTTTCTGAACCATATGCAGGGGCATTTTTTGTGGTGGTTGGAATAGGATGTGGGATTAGGGCATCACTATGTATCCTATGAAGGTAGGTATCAAGCCACACATAGTTCTGGAGGTAAACTTCCTATATCAGTGCAACCCAGGCATATAGAGGGGCCATTTTAAATCATTATTTTGAATTGATAGGCCTTTCATGTACCTTTACTCTCTATTTGTGTGAGGAAAATTCTTATTACCATTCTTAAGATCACATGATGCAAGATCTATGTGGAAACAAGGAATAAAAAAGGATTCTTTCACAGTATTGAGGAAATAGAGGGTATAATGGATGCATTTTTATTATGTGGTTCCCTGACCAAGACTTAGGGTCAAGGAATCTCTATGTATACCATTGAAAATGGAAATCAAGTCGTACATAGTTCTATGAAGACTCCCTCCTACATTGATTTAGTACATTCTCAAAGAGGGTGAGGGACATTATTTTAGTGATGGATGGGTCTATGAAATGGGGTCCAGGTATCACTATGTATCCTAATACAATATAAATTGAGCCAAACATATTCTTATTGGAAAAGAGTTCTCATGTAGATTTGGATCTTGCATAGGAACAGGGGAAATTTTTCTTTCTCTCTCGTAGATCTAACTCATGTGTCAAAAATCATTGGTTGGGATGAAATGATCCTTGTACAATTTTACATCTTGTGGTTAGAAATATTTACCATTCAATTTAACGACATGCGGTGAGGACGATGATGCTAATAAGTTTATCATGTTATTACATGCATTCTATGATTCTATGAAATTTTTCATCTTATAGATAAGATGATTTTTTGTATGATTATACAAAGTATTTATTCAGTAACCTTTCATTAGTGGTAGTTGTAGTGAGTTGTTCATCCTTTGAGGGTAAATAATATGTTCCATTAAAGTAAACCATGTGTATGAAATATGTTTCTTCCCACTTTGGTTCCAATTTTGAGGTTTATTTCTAAGTATCATCATGTTTTTTAGGACCAACACAATTTCTCATTCGAGGAAAGATCAGATGTGAACCTTTTTTTTTGAAGGCTCATTCAATTTGATTTTGATAAACCTATGAATGTTGTAGGGTGTGAAATCTTTTCTCATCTAATTGTTCCAACTCATCAAGTTATCTCTGGGACTGCTCATCTACAGATAACTGATCATAGATGGAAACACAAAGTGAGGATAGTTCAAATTCAAAAGGTAGAACCTCTTCTGTCCTGTATACCAAATAAAACAGTTTTTCTTGAGTGAAGGTACAAGTCATGGTATGATAATCCCACATAGCGTGGAGGATCTTATCCAGCCATGATTTCTTGTCCTTTTCTACCATCTTTTTGAGTATATTAGATAACATCTTTTTGAAGGCCTTTATCTATCTATTGGTCGCTTCATGGTACTGGGATGAATGGTTGGCCTTGATAACATAATCCTGATATAATTTCTCTAATTCAGAAGTGTAAAAACAGGTGTTGTTTTCTATCAATATTGTATGATTGAAACCAAATCTATTGATAATTTTGGCTTTCACAAAACTGAAAACCCTTCTCGCTCCGACCACCTTGATGGATGAAGATTCTACCTATTTGGAAAATAAGTCAGTCTTTGTGAGAATATACTTTAATTTATTGGCTGTAGAGGGAAGATACGGTCCCATGACATTCATTTCTGATATGGAAAATGTCAATAAGTACTTGGTTATGTGAATTAAATCTGGGGGATAGTGGATGAAATTGTCATGAACCTAATAGGGATGGAACATCTTATTGAATTTAGTACAGTCCTACATCATAATGGGCCAATATTATCCAAGTCATCATATCAGATAGGATATCTTGGGTCTTGATTGATGTGCACTACAGGCTCCAGTATGCACTTCTTTCATGACAGAAGTAGTCTCTTCTCCATCAATGCATCTAAGAGGGATCATATAAAGGCACCCCTTGTACATGACCTCTTCTTGATTTGTACCATCATGCATCATGATGTTGGTTTCCCACCTCTGAATTTTCTCCCTTCTAGCCATATTTGGTTGGAGTTTTCCCTTTTGTAGGTAATTTGTGATGGGAGTCATCTAGCAGGTGGTGGAACCATATGGGTCAGTGATAGGGCTAGTCTCATTGATTTCTTCCATCTTAGTCTTGATGAATGGTAAGACCACATGACAGTGGGAAATGATGATGACCAACTCATCCCAGTATGGGTCATCCAGAGCTATGACTGCATTTTCTAATGCATCGGATTGTGAATTTTGGGACTGAGGGACATGATTTAATGTAGGTTATAAAAGAGAATTCCACCATTAACCCTTGAACTTAGTCAAACAAGGGGATTAGATACTCTTTCTTGATAGCATAGATTCCATTGACTTGGTTGATGACCAACTATGAGTCACCATTTATCTTCAAGTTTTCTGCTTGTTCTTGAAGTGCAAGCTCTAGGCATATGATTAGAGCCTGATACTCCACTTATTTTTTTCTTGCACCCCTTTGACATTAGTAAGGAGTAAGGAAAGATTGTGTTTTCTTGATATATGAGTATAACTCCCAACCCTGATTTGTTGATCTTGGGGTCTTCCATTTTTTTCCCATTGAAATTCTAGATGCATCTTCAAAATGCATCTCCCATGTTTGGGAATCCTCTTGCATAGAGAAAACCTCTTCATCTGGTAATTCACCATCCAATGTATTCATTTCTATCAAGGGGTGTTCTGCATGGAAATCTGCAAATTCCTAACTTTTTATGGAATTCTTTGGTATGAACTGTATATCGAAATGTTGTAGGATGAGTGCCCACCATGATAGGGAGTCCATTTAACATTGTACAGGTAAGGACATACTTGAGTGGGTTAATTAGAGAGACCAAATGGATCTCATGGTGCTATAGATAGTACCTCAACTTTTGGACTAGAAGGATAAGGGTCAGAACTCTCTTCAAAATATCTGAATAATAAGTATCATCATCTATCATGGTCCTGAAGAGATAATAAATGTTTTTCTCACTTCCAACATCATTCTTTTGTGTGTGGAAGGTGCCTAGTGACCATTCTAAAGAAGTCACATATATAATGAGTGGAATTCTTTCTATAGGAAACATTAGTACTAGAAGGATTAGAAGATATTTCTTCAAATTTTAGAATGTTGTCTGATAGTCATCAGTCCATTGATATGACACCTATTTTTTTCAAGATCCTGGTGAAAAGAAAATAATTTTCTGCAAGGTTGGATATGAAGCACCATATGTAGGCTAGATGTTTTTGATGTCCTATAAACCCTATGAGGTTCCAAGGATGTGACATTCCGAGGATATCCTTTGTCTTATTGGGGTAAAATTTTATGCAATTATGGCTTATGACAAAGCTGAGGAATTTCCTAGAGGTAACACCGAAAGGACATTTCAGGGGGTTCATTTTCAAATTTTGTTGTCACAATTTAGTGAAGATTGTTTGAATGTCTTACAAGTGGTATGACCATTATTGTGATTTAACCACTAGATCATCAAAATATAATTCAAATAATCTTTCTATGAATGGTTTGAAAATGTGATGCATGGTGCATTGGTATGTGGAACTAGAATTTTTCAAACCAAAGGGAATTACGTTGTAGAAAAATACTCCATGGGGGATCTGAAGGCAGTGGGTTCTTCATTTCCCTTGGCCATTTGGATTTGATTATATCCTGAATAGTCATCCATGAAAGAGAGATCTTTATACCAAGAAGTTTCATAGATCAACAATTACATGATTTGGACTGGGAAATCATATTTTAGACAGTGCCAGCTAAGATCCCTAAACTCTATGAAGACTCTGATTTTCCAATTATTCATTTTAACAGGGACAATGTTGGCCATCCATATGGGATATTGGACCTCATGTATAAATTTATCTCTTTTAGATTTTCAACGTCATCCTCTATATTGGAATCATGTGTTGGATGTGTCCTTTTGGAGGCTTTCTTGTAGCCACGATGGTCTTCTGACAGGCCCAGGTGGTGAGTGGCCACCTCAGGATCGAGTTCTGAAACTTTCCTATAGTTCCAAGTAAAAAAATCAGATCTTCTCTATGAAGGAGTTTTAGGCCTTCTATTCTTTAGAAGTCATGGTCTCACTAATCCGAGTGGGGCTTAAGTCTTTTTTGGTACCCAGGTTTATTTCCATGAGTTCATCAATGGTGGTAGAGACACCATCCTCGAATACTAGAGGGGAATAACTAAGGTATTATTCTTCTTATTCATCCTCTTCATCTTCCTATTATTCTTATGGGGACACAATTCTTGAGATGATCTCTTCAGAGTTGAGGTAAGAGTCACATTTTTTGTATTCAGATGATGGGGTGACTTCTTCTATCCCGACTGATAGCAAGGAATTTTCTGGATAAGAAGGAGTGAGGGGTGTAAGTGTGGTTTCTTCATACTTTTTTATAGTGGGTGAGGTGGGTAATTTATGGATCTTTGAGGATAATTCAATGGAATTTATATCTAATCATTCACCATCGTCTTTGGGATAATTGAATTTTTCAACACTATCAAGCTCGATATCCATGAAAAAAATCATATGGACTGAGGAACATGCATCAGAATCCAGACTTTTGCATTCGATTTGATTGATGGGTAGTATGTATTCCTCACCAAGTTTATTGAAGGGATTGGTGGGAGCCATTTCCAAACCATTTTGGACAGTGAGCCAATAAATTCCATTGGATGAGGGTTGCTTCCCTTTCTTCTCATAGAACCCTACATCTATATAGTGTGATTCACAGGAATAGAATGAGGTATTATCAGTGTGAAACATATCACTCTTCACATTAATGAAATATTTAAAACACTAGTGGTAATATGAGGGAAGTTTTCTGTGTTGATGCATCCAGGCCCTTCCCAATAGGACGTTGAAGGCCATGTTTTTTTCGAACTACTAAGAATTTAGAGTCATCTATGAGGTCTCTGAACTGTGTTTTGATGTTTCCCTAAATAATTTTGTATTATTTTCAATATTTAAAAGAGATAATCATATGAAATTATATAGGATAGACCTCAATCTAATGGACTTCAGCGGTGGCCACTTTGTCTTCAAGCTCCTTGGGGCTTTGCAAAGATTCTATGAGTGCTTCCCTGAGATCTGCTGAAAGATTTTGTGCATCTAGAATTTATATATTTTCTAGTATCAAGGATAACTACTTTAGAATATAATATTTATGATATAAAGTTTGTCACTTCTTTATTGTTGTATGATCTTTCATTGGAACTTTATGGGATTGATCATTGGATGAGGATGGTTTTTTTCCTGTAATAGGAGTAGGTGAGGCCTCTATATTTTGTGAATTTGGCTGAGCAGGTCTTTCTTCATGACCAAGGAGACTATAAATCCACTCCTATTCTGATGGATACTCCAGGATGATCAGGACGGAGTGGTTTATAGAAGGGTGTAGGAGAATTTTCCTGTCCCTATTGGGTCCACTGAATGGTTTTTCCATGGGTTTCTACAATGTTGACAGTTTGATCTAGTGATCGACCACAAGATTTATTTCTCTCATAACTACATCTTCCTAGGAATCTTTGGCTCTGAAGGCCACTTCTTATGGATCCATTATTGGGCATGGGGAACTTGGGTTTGTACCCATATTCATTATTGGATAAGGGGTCCATTAAATGAATGACATTAATGGAGTTGAAGATCAGTACGTAATCTAATGATGAGTCTACTCGATTAACTTCTTCTAGTGGTACCATTTGGTGGAAAGGTTCCCATTACTTCAGATCTGTTAGCATGAAATCTGGGAGTATCAAAGACAAATTTTTCCTTGGTGTATGTTCATCTTCTTTCACTTGATATTCTCTACCCTTGGTGGATCGTGGGGCTAAGGATGTTGGTTGCGCCACATCAGAAGATGTTGGGGCCATAGTCAGTTTCTTTAATTCTGCTTATAGGATACTGTGGGCTCATTTGACTGTTTTATGAGTCATCTAACTATCTAACTTATCCTCTTATTTTTAATAAACTATTTCCACTCCCCTTCATTATCAGTTCTAATGGTGGAAACATTCGCCACCTGTGCTAGCATTGGTCCCATCTTGACATGCCTGAAATCTATTTTTCGTTGTATGAGTTCTTTAAAGATGAAATATTCTTAGATGGTGTGTCCCATAATCTAGTTGAAGGGATATTAATCTGAATTTTCATCAAGACCTTCTTCATCATACCTCTTTGGCTTTGGTAGACGGAGCAAGTTGCAATTCATAGTGGCTACAAAGTAGCCACAAACATGGTCAAATAAGGAGTAAAATTTATTTCTCTATTCCTCAAACTAACTTCTCTTGGACCCCCTTTTCTCATCTTGTCAAGGTGGGGTAGTTTTTATCATCTAGGGGGCCTGCATGATTCGTTGCAGGCCTTGGAACTAGGGTAAGTTCATGGGTGACTTAAGCGTAACGGAAGCTGCTTCAACTCTTCCCACTCTTTTCCCTGGGGTTCATGGGGATGGCTGGGAATTCAAATTAGTCCTTTATAAAGAGTCTTCCATTAATTAGAAAATGGTAGAAAAATCATGAAACCCACTTGTGTATTTCACTAGATTGAGTGGTGTTCACAACTCATCATGGAGATTATCAATACACATTGAGATCATCTCATCTTGGGGGAGTTTCTTATTCAAGGAGTAGGTCAAACCTTTCCATCAGGAAATAAAGTATGAATCTCTCCCATTCTCCTGTTTCAATCTGTTCATGAGGTTTTTTACTATTGTTTTTTAAAATGATGAACTGAACTGGAAAAGGAACTACCACAAAAAATCCTCCCATCTCGTTATCAAGTGAGCTAGAGAACTGTTGTACCAAATGATGGTTGAACCTTACAGGGTTCACTTGAAGCATCAAATCTTTACAACCTAATGTTGTTTTGGGTTTACCATAATTGGATTACAGTAAGTTGATTAGTATATCATATGTTTCTCTAGGTCCCTTTATCCATTGAACACTGGGAATATATAGTTTCTGAAATTTGGAGGTGGTGGGACGTGTCTCACCAAGTCAAGGTAAGGTTTTCTTTCTGGTTATAATGAAGCACACTATCCTTCCATGGATTCCAACTGAGCTACCAATGAATTGATGTTGTTTATGATCCCTTGATGTGTTTCATGTTGAACCTAAGCATGATTTGGCTCAATAGGGGAAAAATTGGTTGGGCTAGTGCTGTTGTCACTTGAGAAGGATACTGAGGTGAGGGAATCCTTTTTGGATCAACATGAATTTGTTTTGGTGGTTTCAACAATATAGGAAAATCATGATGTCCATACATAATTGGTTTCAAATAGAATAATGGTCCCCACACTATCTTAGATAAAATTTCCAGCCTTACTTCATTATTTGGGATAAGACCTTGTGGAAAATGCACACCTACTAGAAGTGAATATTGATGCTCTTCTTGGGGACCATATCCATGATGGAATTCTCATATTAGTTCAATGTTGATTCATCTCAACTCTTTTATTTCTTCCTCATATAAAGTGAATCACTCCTCGAGTGTCATATAATCATTCTCATTGGGGGAGGGGGAGGGGGGTTGTATACAAACTTGGTTTTTTTCTTCGTGTTTTTGGGGATTTCTAGGGGAGGTAGTGAGATATTGACTGAGCGAGCTCCCAAATTTAGGGTGGCCCTCTGGTTCCACGTATTCATGCCTTTGGGTTCTGTTCGAATCAGATCCCAGGTGGAACCAAACTATCCTCATTCTTTTACATTTACATTATTTTCTGTGTGGTTTATAGAATTTACCTCCATAATGTTCACTAAGTTGTAACACATCATGGGTGTCTTACTAGGTGTCAAATAGTAGTATAGTTCTTTTTTTCCTTTGCTGGATTCCCTCCTTTCAATTTGGTATCCTCTTTGCGTTTCTTGGCGAAGGGTAACTCATAGGGAACCCTTATATGACTTTGATGTACATATCTCTCATGGAGGAAATGAATCACTAGAAGAGAAAAAATGTTTGACCTCTCTATTTACTACTATTCCCATGATGGAAAAGACTAACATAAACTGGGTAGGTGGTTGAAATAAAAATTCCCTCATCCCTGCAGGATGGGGTTGTTCTTGTTCCCATGTTGATATTCCCCATCCCAGATTTGGTGGTCTTACTGGGGAATTTTGTGTTAATAATTCTCCTAGACCTATGAGTTGGGGTTGGTCCCATACTGTGGTTTTTTCTATTTCTATTTCCACTTTTAGGATTTCATGCATTCTCATTCAGGGATGAACCAAATTTGGTGCTCAGTCTATGCTTGAATTATTTTCTTCTAAGGACATGAGAAACGCTTGTTGATTGGATTACCTTAGGTGAGAATCTTGTTGGATGTTCTCAGTTTCATTGTTTATGAATTCTTTAATGGCTTACTCTCCTCAGGCCTGATGCTTTTGAGGCTTACTCAAGGCTGGTTTTTATCAAGCATGCCATCATCTCAGAATAGGTATTTCATTTGGATTTCATCTTTAGATGATGATGTTACAGGATGTTATTTCTAGTGGGATCTGTTGGACTAGAAGTGGGGTGAAGTGAAATGCTCCGTGATTACCCCAAACCTAGATATGAACCCCAGACGATGCTTTGTTGATAAGGAAATGAAACGGGTGTAGTGAGTGGAGGAATACCAATTCGAGATCTTTCTTCTACCTCTCAGATTGTGGTTGTTGTGTAGATCGAAGATCTTCTAGTCCAATTTTATGGTGAAGCTCCCCCAATATATTAACATGATCTACATACCCATTATAGGGTAGGAATTTAGACTTCAACAGGCATAGAGTTTTCAAGATGTTGAGATGAATGTTATGCAAACATTCTTCTAACAACTCTCCTAGTATTTCGAACTAAGAGGTGGTTGTGGGCCAGAACATAACTGGTATTTCATCCCTATCTAGTTTTATTCTCATGAGCAACATATTTATTTTCTCTTCCACTGGGGAATCCTTTACTTGGTGTTCCCAACAAGGATTATTTGTGATGATTTCATCCTATGTAGTGGGGATGGTATGAATTTCATTAATATATGAGTGGTGTGAAGGTGGATCAGAATATGAGCATGGCCTCGGGCCATCTTTTGCATGAGAAAAGACATCACTTTTCATTGATGGTTTTCTATCATATCTGACCACATCTTTGCAAGCACCTCAGAATATGATGGATTTCTCATATTTGATCCGGTGAGAGGAGGACCTTCTTGTCGACATGAATATTGACTACAAGAAGGACCTTCATAGTCGATGTTATAGTGTCGAGGATTACCATTGTAGCTTAGTGTCCAACCACATTGATAATTTCTATGGAATATTCCTAGGAAGGACCTTAAATGTGGACCGTAGTAAGGGGATGACTTTCTTATAATTTTTTTCCATTGCAGGGAAGACTTTTATAACGATCACCATCATGGTGAGGACTACCATAATAGCTTGATATCTGGCTTCATGGAGAATATATGTAGTGTACATCATGAGTAGGGACTTCTGAATGTACCGCGATAAGGGAAGGACCTTTTTGTTGTTCAGTTCCATTGTGGGGAGGACCTTAATAGTGACTACCATCATGTATAAGACAACCATAATATCTTGATGTATGATTGGAGAGAGAATTTATTCAGTATATACCTTAGGGAGTACCATTAAGGAAGAAAATAGTAAGGTGATAAACCTATTTATTTCCAATATTTTGGTCAGGGGGGAGGGATACCACGACACTCATTTTGAGATATTCTCTCAGGATTGATCATTTATTTCCCACAAAGTAATCCCTCATGGTTGCTATAGGGAGGGTCTTTAGAGATACTCTTAGAGACATTGAGGGGAGGACCTTCGTAACTGCTATGGTCACTTCCATAATTTTGTAACGGGATGAAAGAATCTTGAGACTCAATTGATAGGTGTTTTATGGAATCAATAACTCTATCTTCCAGCAGAGCATGATCGTAATTGTGATCTTAATTTTCCAGTTGCCTTTGGAGCATTTCATTTTTGGGAACTCTCTTGTGGGAAACTAGGGATGTCTTCTATTGGGAATGGCCTTTATATTTGGGTTACTGTTTGTTTGGTTCCCATGATGCCATTGGGATAACCTGACAATAATATTGAGTTTTTGTGGGGATATATGCCTGCCCTAGAGAATCCACTAAGTTGGATCAGTGTCCCTCCCATTGGAATGGGTATTTGTTTCCCAATCTGGTTGTCCATGTATCACAGAATATAGATGTCAACCCCTCTAGACTGGAATAGGGATATAAGTCTACTCCAGAGTGACTATATTATTTTTTGGAAAAATCACCCCTCTTGTGGAGATGGGGTCATGGGACTGACTCCTTGCTATTTCTATAGATGAAATTATGTCATAAAATTCTAGAAGATATAATCTAGAATTAATATCTAATCCTACATTATTTTTAGAATGTGATGGGATAAATATTTGGTTTTAATGGGGATGTATGTCCATTCTGATGTTGGAGCATGAATTTATACCTACTCCGGTCCTCCATGAGTTTATAGTGGGTACTGGAAGTTATCATGTGTCGGGGTAGAGGAATGAGTCCACCCATGATTTATAGTTGGAATACACCAATTAGTTTATCTGGTTGCCACCATATTTGACTAGTGGGATTTATATTTTTGAGTAATAATTTTTCATCTATTTGTCTTCCATTGTATTTACCTCACAGGCTTGGTATGAATCCGCCCAAATTTGAATCTGCTCATAATTTCTCACCACCGTATTTGAATGGTGGGATTCATATGAATTATCAGAATTGTATAGTATCCCACTATTTTTCACCCTATTTCAATAGTAGGCTTCTCATTCATCAATAAGGATTTTCATTTTACTATAATCCACCACCTTGTTTGCGTAGAGGGACTGGTGAGCACTGGTGGTAAGTTTCTATTTCTAATAATTTTCTATTGTATATGCATGGAGAGCTTCAGAAGAGGATGAAGGAATGTAATTCTGCTCATAGTGTACCACCATGTTTGTTCATTGGATCTCCTCCTCAGAAACTAGGGTGATCACATGATCCTAGTTGTAAGTTTTTCTCCCCCATCTGATAGTCTAAGGGACCTATATCTGTCCACCTTCAAAGGGGGCCAATAGAGTGTCTTCTTCCTTGAAGCGAGGATATCCAGCCACCCAATGTTAGCAAAAATGTCTTCTTGTAGGGTCCCTTGAGGGGGGATCTTGTACCATGGGGACAAATTCATTGTAAATGTCCTCATCCATATCCCTAAGGTAAGGGAGGTAGTTATTGTAACTCTCTAGGGACAGGCTCCCAAAGCGGTTGGAGACAGCTAGTGGGGCAACCCTATGAAGGAATGCGAGCCACAGATGAAGAAGCAATTTTGGATATTTCACCGATTGGAGGTCTTATCTTGCAGCCTACACCATGGGGAGAGAACCCAGCTGATGGTACTCCCATATCAGCATGTTTGAATCCCAATGTTGATGATGTTGGTTGAGGTATAGAGTCCCCTTCTTTGTGGAGGACTCAACTGGTGTGTTGATCATCATGTGTGTCTATGAAAATTTTGGGGATGCCATTGGATTGAAGGATTCTCTAAATACATACAATATATGCACCAATAATAGACAAAAAAACCCTATCACAGTAGCATCTCTTGATAGTATGCATAATTGATGATTTTTCTTATACCATTTCATTTTACTTTTCGGATGTGAAAAAGGACTAAATGGGGTGACACTGCCACTTTGGTTAAGGATTCATGTTAGGTCCACCATTTTTGTTTTGACCTGAAGCGTGTCATACCTTGGATAGAATAGTCTGATCGGGACTTGGTAGTATGTCCTTTTTCTACCATACAAAGGAGGTGCCACATTTGAGTGATTCACATAAGGTTTACCAATGATTGATTACATGGGTTAAAGTTCTGTTCAATCAACTTTCGTTGGGTAAAACATCCTCAGATGGACTCTAATGAGTTTATTTGTGGATCCCAAAACACCCAACGTCTCTCATATCCATGATTGATGGACCAACATTCCAAATACTGGTTTTTATTGGATGATTTAGACACAGGCACTTTCAGAACTCACATTGGTCGAGACGATGGGAACTCGGCTCATCTCACCTTTTTTGGGGGAACTATTGCCTATTCTCGAACTCTCTTATAGATCTAAGTCATGTTCAAATGTTCATGAATCCTTGGTTCATTCCCAAGAATGTGTCTACGTTGTTTCCTTGTGATATCAAGATCAATTATAGTATGCCTGGCTTTATAATTTGTTTAGAAAATGCATATTTAATCCATGTAATGAGGAACTCTAGAGTTTATCATCATTCAAGGGGAAGGATGTTTTTTTGGTGTGGGGATCGAACCCATAAGATGGGATTCATACATATCCTCATGAGAGGAATCAAAACCCACATAATTTAGTGTCTCTTTACTAGACACATCACATTTTAAGGTCATGACATAGGGACTCATCCATGCATTTTAATGTTATGTGGAATAGATGCCTAGGTAAAAAGATTCTTAGTCAAGATTTTGTGGGAGACTTACTCCAAAATGGTCCAAGACTCCTATAAGAGATATGGACTCCCGGGTAAAGATACATGTACTATTAATGTGGTCCAAATAACCTTAGGGTAATTTAGATTTCAGATTTAGACCCCAAGGAGGCTTCCCATATATCCTATTTAGTTGGGAATCGAAGCCCTTGTAGTTTGATTTTATTTGGTACTTGCACTATAGAGGAGTGATATAAATGGTCACAATTGGGTATTACACATAGGATCTACCCATTTGAGGGTATTAAATTGGTGATTACACCTTCTATGAGGTCATTTGAGCTTGGTCCTTGAACATGCGTTCTATGTATCCTAGCTAGAGCAAGAATCAGATTTCTCTTAGTTCATTTTTTGGTGTAGATTGTGTGGATGTTCTAATAATCACCAACCTCTAAGAACACATGAGTCATGCTCGATGTGAGAAATAAGAGGATGTGGAAGATTCAACAGACCAAACATCTATCCTTCTTTTCATATGGAAAAGGAGGAGGAGGATGAAAAAAGATGATGGGACAAGAGCACAACCTTCTATCACCAAAGTGGGCTTACTCTGAGAGGGATTCCCTTATATTGATTCAGGGAAAGGGGAAAAATGACTTTCCTTGTCAAAAGGAAATGCAGGTGTGATCTCCTTCATTTATCACTGGCTCTCATGGAAGGGAAAATACAGTTATTACCCATAATCCTTATAATGGGAAGTTTCACGTCGATATCCCAAGGTTGGGCCCTGGGATAGCATAGGAATGTAAACTTAGAGACATTGTGGGGGGGGGGGGGGGGGGGTCCTCACAATTGAAAGGGGATTTGGCCAAATTCTATAGGACTGGTTTGAGGAGGGTCTATGAATTATGTGACATAAACAGAAGGAAAGGATTAGGGTCAAAGGGTGGAATGCCCATTAATACCCCATTCAGTGTACCATTTTATCATATGGGATGTGGTGTCCCCCACATATCACATTACTATGTGGGTAGGGGATTAGTCCACATACTGTGATCATATATGGGCCTAGATTTGTTATGTGTATTATTTCGCCATGCAGAACCAGGTCCCACCCACGTAGCACTATGATACATAGGGCTGCATTCTAACCACATATTGTGGTGGTACGAGTGGCTGAGTACTGGTCATGTAGAAATATTCTTCATGACATTGGGTTCCATCTGCGTAGTGATTTTCTATGCAGTACAGGGTTCCTCCCCCATAGTATTTTGCTACGTGGGGTGCCGATTTAAAGAAGGTTATTTGGTCATGTGCTTTGTGGGAAATTAATCTTCAAAGGAAGTTGGGTTTGTGGTCTACCAATTCTTATTATATTTTCTTTTTAATGGTATGCATTGGGATATATATTTGTGGTTAATTGTCATAAATGTATGTCTTTGTTGTACTATATTCTTTTTTTCCTTCGTTGACTGATTACCTCCAAAATTCCTCTCTTCTGCACTCTAAAATTCAGTTTCCATTTTTTCTGTCTTTTTCATTGGCTCCCCTCAAAATCCTTTTTATAGAGGGGTGGAGGAGCTGGATCATCGGGTTGTAGAACACCTTTTTAAAAATCCCATGGAATAATCACCCATCCTGTAAATGAATCAGTCAATAGAGACCCGTGGGGGTTATAGTTTGCGGAGGCACAAATCACTACTTTAGACCCACAACCGACATCATTTGCGGGATTCCATTTGCTTTGCCGCACCCACGAACCATTCAAGTCCATAGAAAATGGTATTCATGGTGAGTTTATCCACCTCTTTTTCTCGAATGACATCATTCATGGGGGACCAATTCCATCATCTGCCTCTTTTGAACCATTTTTGGTTGATGGTTTATGGCATGGACCTCCATGCGAGGTGGCTATATATGAAGGATATTTTCCCATTGTGATCTGAATTTTTTCCCTTTTCCAAATTTTCTCCTTTAAATATTTGTCTTCAAATCTTAAACAGGTTCATTTTTCTTCCTTTTCAAAATTTATAGGAGTATTTTAATTCCCCCTTTCCAAATTTTCAAGACCCAATAGAGAAACTTATAGTCATTGGAATCTCATTTTCATGGGTCGATCCAATGAGAAGATCATGTCATGCATGGTATTAATGAATTCGCACCAGGATTTCATATCTCATTTGGAGTAATAATTTATGTTGTGATATGAATGTGTTAATTTTTGAAAAATATAAAAAATGTTTTCAAATGTGCGATTGTGAAAAGGGAATGGTTGTGCTATTTTGAAAAGGTGTTGATTTTCAAAACATGGTTGATTTTTTTAAAAATTATTGAACATGATAAATATTGTATTTTGGAAAGAATAGTTGTGATAGTTTCAATGTGATATAATTTGAAATTGTAATCCTTTAGTTTCTTGAGAGTGAGACTTATGGTGATTATTTTGTGTTGATAGAAATGGCACCAGGTATGCGTTGTCAAGACCAATTTGAGGAAGATTCTGAAAATGTGGTTGCACCAGAGACGGAGGTGAACTAGAAATTAGTTTAGAGAATAGTGAAATCCTTTCAGGCTATGGATAGTGGAAATAAAAGGGATGAGTTGAGGCATGTGGATCAATCAGTTTAGTTTTAGAAGCATAATCCACCCATTTTTCATGGTGATTCAGAACCAATATGGGTGTAAGTGTGGTTAAATAGGATGAATCAAATATTTGAATTCCTAAGAACATCATCAGAGTTGAAATTAAAGTTATTTATGTACATATTTGATGATCTTGCACATCAGTTGTGGGAGTTAGTGATCTAGGATAGAGCAGATCAAGTTATGACATAGGTGGTTTATAAGGATTTTTTACCAAAAAATTATACCCTCATATATTCGACATTTAGAAAATGAATTATTTTTTCACTTTGAAGTAGGAGAACCTCTCGGTGAAGGAATATGCAGAAATTTAGTGAACATAGTCTGATTGGAACTCGAGTTTGTGGCTAGTGCATCCTTAAAGGTGTTTATTTTTTAATCTAGGTTGAGGTAGAAATATCATTCAGAGATTGTGATACTCTGTAAAAGAGATTATATAGAAATGGTAAACAGAGAAATAGTGGTTTAAAGATATTTAATGAGAGCTTCATGTGGAGTGGGTATGTTGATACTCATGGGAAATGGTGGGAAATATAACACATGGAGAATGCGGAAGAGGGACACTTATTTCCAAGGTTGTAGTATGGCTCAGAATCTGAAGACATGATCACTGAATCTTCCTCCAAATCCTCAGAGTAAGACATTATTTTTTTCAGTGTGTTTCTATAGGACACATGAAGTGGTATTGAATGTCACAACCCCAAGCATGTCATAACTGAAAACAAATGTGGCATCATCAGCATTAATGACATAATTCACTAAGGTTGGGTGTTTATGACACTCCTTAGGGGTCATAGTCATTTTATGCCTTGACTGGATGTGGGTAGAAACATACCCGTCATCAGTAGACCAAAATTATCCATGGTGATTCAAGGAGTAGCATGACTCCTCGGTAGAGGAATAATGAGAAAAATGTGTCATTAAAGTAGGTGTTTTCATCTGAGAAGGTTGTATTGGATGATCAATCGGGACCATACACAATTAGAGGTATGATTATTCGAATTATAACTTTATGAAAGTGTTGTTTGATATAGGTTCTTCTCATTAATTAATTTCTCTCTTTCTATGAGTTTTCTAGATTTAAATTTTGAAATGATTCCTTCTGTTTTGAAACATCTAACACTTCTAGGTCAAAGAGAGTGTCCTCTATTTCCGTGTACAACATGTTTTATAGCTTTTAATAGGGATGTGTTTACATGTGACTTCTCAGTTATTGAGATGGATGTGTATGATTTAATCCTTGGTTTGGATTAGTTGGAGATGTTTAAAGGCCATATTGACTATTATTCGCAAATGGTTAGTTTCACAACTGATGATGGCATTGAAAATATGTTTAGAGGGAAGAAAAATGAAAATGTTGGTGTAATAGGCTTCTTGGAACTACTTATTTGGACAATCTTGTATCAGTTAGAAGGTTTGTATTTTCCAGTGATGGAAGATATTGGGATAATTATTATTTCAACAGTTGATAAGTTTCTAGATGTCTTTCCTAAATATTTATCAAGGTTACTACCCATAAGAGATGTGGAGTTTATGATTTATCTCCTTCAAAATACTAGTCCAAACTCACTTCTATCTTACCGGATGGCACTAGTACTTCCCATGAAGACGTGGAGTTTCATCCTCCTTTTAAAAAAAACGGGTTCAATCCTCCTTTTTAATTAATGGCACAACCACAATCATGTCATAACTGAAATAAAATGGGGCATCATCAGCATTTTTGACATAATTATCCAAGGTTGGGTGTTTATGACACTCCTTAGGGGTCATAGCCATTGTATGCCTTGACTGGATGTTAGTAGAAACATACCCCTCATCAGTAGACCAGAATTATCCATTTTCATTTGAGGAACACCATGACTCCTCGATAAGAGAATAATGAGAAAAATGTGTCCAGAAAGCAGGTGTTTGCAACTGAGAAGGTTGCATTGTATGATCAATCAGGACCATCCACAATGAGAGGTATGATTCTTTTGAATTAAACCTTTATGAAAGTGTTTTTTGATATATGTTCTTCTCATTCATTCATTTCCTCTCCTGATAATAATTTTCTATATTTAAATGTTGAAATGATTCCTTTTGTTTTCAAGCATCAAACTCCACTAGGTTAAAGATAGTGTTCTACCTTCTTATGTACAACATTTTGTATAGATTTAAATAGGGGTGAGTTGACATGGGACTTCTCAATTATTGATATGGATGTGTATGATGTAATACTTGTTATGGATTGGTTGGAGATGTTTAAGGGCCATATTGACTTTTATGCGCAGTTGGTTAGTTTCACGACTGATGATGGAATTGAGAATATCTTTTGAGGGTAGAAAAATGAAAAGGTTGGTGTAATAGGCTTCTTATCACTAGCTGTTGGGATGATCTTGTATCAGTTAGTAGGTTTGTATTTGGAATTGATGGAAGATATTGGGGAATTATTTTTTTAACAGTTGTTGATCTGTTTCTAGATGTATTTTCTAATGATTTATCAAGGTTACCACCCATAAGAGAGGTGGATTTTATGATTTATCTCCCTCTATGGACTCATCCTATGTCACTTATTCCTTACTAGATGGAACTAGTATAATTGAGGGAACTGGAAGTGTAGTTGGTGGATTTGGAAAACAAAGGGTTTATTCAACCTAGTATGCCTTTATGGGAAGCACTAGTTTTGTACAATCTACTTATGTTAGGTACAAAATCCTTAGATAGTCTCCAATGAGTTTATTTTTGGATCCCAAAACACCAATCATCTCTCATATCCATGATTCATAGACCTACATTCCAAATACATGTTCTTATTGGATGATTTTGACAAAGACACTTTGAGAACTCACATTGGTCAAGAGGATGGGAACTCGGATCATCTCACCTTTTGGGGGGAACTATTGCCTAGTATTGGACTCTCTTATAGATCTAACTCGTGGTTATATGTTCATGAATCCTTGGTTCATTCCCAGGAATGTGTCTATAGTCTATCCATGTGATAGAAATATCAATCATAGTATGCATGGATTTATAATTTGTTTAGAAAATATTGATTTAAGCCATTTATTGAGGCACAATAGAGTTTATCATCATTCTAGGGGAAGGATGTTGTTTCTATGTGGGGATCGAACCCATAAGATGGGATTCCTACATATATTCATGAGAGGAATAAAAAACCACATAATTCAGTGTCTCTTTACTAGACACATCACATTTTAAGGTCATGAGATAGGGACTCATCCATGCAGTTTAACATTATGTTGAAAGGATGCCTATGTAAGAAGATGCATAGTTAAGCTTTTGGGGGAGACTAATTCTGAAACGACCAAAGAATCCCATAAGATATATGGACTCCCAGGTGAATATACATGTACTTGAAATGTGTACCAAATAACATTAGGGTAATTTAGATGTTGGATTTGGACCTAAGGATGCCTTTCCACATAGCCTAGTTAGTTGGTAATCGAAGCCCTTGTATTTTGATTTGATTTGGTACTTGCACCATATAATAGGGATATAAAGGGTCAAAATTGGGTATTACACATAGGAGATACCCATTTGAGGGGATTTAATTGGTTATTACACCTTCTAGGAGGTCAGTTGAACTTGTGCCTTGAACATGCGTCCGACATATCCTAGATAGATAAAGAATCAGAGTTCTTGTAGTTCATTCTTAGTGTAGATTGTGTAGATGTTCTAATCATCACCTGCTTCTACGCTCACATGAGTCATGCTCAATGTGCAAAATAAGAGGATCTGGAAGATTCAAAAGACCAGAAATCTATCTTTCTTTGCAGATGGAAAAGGAGGAGGATGGCCAAAAAAGATGATGGGACAAGAGCACAACCTTTTGTCATCAAAGGGGGCTTACTCTGAGAGGGATTCCCTTATATTGGTTCAAGGAAATGGGAGAAATGACTTTCCTTGTCAAAAGGAAATGAATTTGTGATCTCCTTCATTTATCATTGTCTCTCATGGAAAGGAAAATATAGTGATTACCCATAATCCTTATAATGGGAAGGCTCACATCAGTATCCCAAGGTTGGGCCTTGGGATAACATGGAAATATAAACATAGAGACATTGTAGGGGTCCACACCATTGAAAATATATTTGGAAAATTTTCATTAGATTGGTTTGAGGAGGGGCTATGAGTGATGTGATCAAAATATTAGGAAATGATTAGGGTCAGAGGGTGAAATTCCCAAGAATACCCCATTATGAGTACCATTTTCTCATGTGGGATGGGGTGTCCCCCACAAATCACATTAATCTGTGGGTAGGGGAGTAGTCCATGTACTGTGATCATATATGGGCCTAGATTTTGTCTGTGTAGCATTTTTCTATGCAGAACTAGGTCCCACTCACATAGCACTATGATACACGGGGTTGTGTTCCAACCACATACCATGGTGGTACACGTGACTGAGTTCCAACCACATAAAAATTTTCTATGTGACACCAGTTTCCATCTACGCAGTGATTTTCTATGTAGTACAGGGTTCCTCCCACATAGTATTTTTCTACATGGGGTGCCGATTTGTAGAAGGGGATTTGGTCATGTGCTTTTCAGGAAATTAATTTGAAAAGGAAGTTGGGTTTGTGGTTTTCCAATTCTTATTATATTTTCTTCTTTCATGGTTTGCGGTGGGATATACCTGTGGTTAATTGTCAAAAAAGTATGTCATTGTGGTAATCTATTCTTTTGTTCCTTCATCGACCGATTTCCTCCAAAATTTATCTCTTCTACACTCAGAAATTCGGTTTCAATTTTTTCCATCTTTTTCATTGGGTCCCCTTCGGATCCTTTTATATAGGGGTGGAGATGCTGGATAGATGGGTCGCACAACACCTTTTTCTGAATCCCAAGGAAGAATCACCCATCATGTGAATGACTTAGTCAATAGAGGCCCGTGGGGGTTACGGTTTGCGGAGGCACAAATCACCACTTTAGTCCCACAAACGACATCATTCGTGGGACACCATTCTCTTTTCTTCACTCACGAACCATCATAGTCCATAGAAAATGGTATGCATAGTGAGTTTATCCACCTCTATTTCTCAAACGACATCATTCGTGGGGGAACAATTCCATCATCTACCTCTTGTAAACCATTTTTTGCAGATGGTTCACGGCATGGACCGCCATGGGAGGCAGCATTCTGTGAAGGATATTTCCCTTTGTGATCTGACTTTTTTTCTTTCGACAAATTTTCTCCTTTAAATATTCTTCTTTAAATCTTAAACTGGTTCATTTTTCTTCCTTTTCAAAATTTATGGGAGTATTTGAATTCCCATTTTCCAAATTTTCAAGACCCAATAGAGACACTTAGAGGCATTGGAATCTCATTTTCATGGGTCCAACCAATGAGAAGATCATGTCATGCATGTTATAAATGACTTCCCACTAGGATTTCATATCTCATTTGGAGTAATTATTTATGTTGTGGTATGAATGTATTAATTTTTTAAAAGTATAAAAATTATTTTTCAAATGTGAAATTGTGAAATGAGAATGCTTTTCCTATTTTGAAAAGACTTTGATTTTCAAAACAAGGTTGATTTTTTTCAAATATGATTGAACATGAAAAATTTTGGATTTTGGAAAGAATGGTTGTGATAGTTACAATGTGGTAGAATTTAAAATTTTAATCCTTTAGTTGCTTGAGAGTGAGACATATGGTGATTATTTTGTGTTGATATAAATGGCATCAGGTATGCGTCGTCTAGACCAATTGGAGGAAGCTTCTGAAAATGTGGTTTCACCTGAGCCCCAGGTGAACCGGTACCTGGTTTAGAGGATAGTGATATCCTTTCAGGCTATGGATAGTGGAAATAAAAGGGATGATTTGAGGCATGTGGATCAATTAGTTCAATTTCTAAAGCATAATAAACCCATTTTCCATGGTGATTTGGAATCGAAAAGGGTGGGAGTGTGGTTATTTAGGATAAATCAAATATTTGATTACCTTGGAACACTGTCAGAGTTGAAAGTAAAGTTAGCGATGTACATATTGGAAGATCTTTCACATCAATGGTAGGAGTTAGCAGTTTAGGATGGAGTGGATCAAGGTGTGACATAGGAGGGTTTTGAAGAATTTTTTTATCAAACAATTATACCCTCACATGTTTGAGATTCAGAAAACAAATTATTTCTTTATTTTGAAGTAGGAGAACCTCTCAATGAAGGAATATGCGGTAATTTCACGAACTTTGTCTGGTTGTCACTTGAGTTTATGGCTAGTGAATCATTAAATGTTTGTATTTCTTAATCTGGGTTGAGGTAGAAAAATCATTTGAAGACTGTGATACTCTAAAAAGAGATTATAATAAATGGTAAACAAAGAAATAGTGGTTTAAAGATATAAATTGGGAGCCTCATGTAGAGGGGGTATGTTGATACTCATGTGAAATGGTGGTAACTCTAACACATGGAGCAAGTGGAAGAGGGACACTTATTTCTAGGGTGGTTGTATGGCTCAGAATCCAATGATAGGATCAGATAATCTACTTCCAAAGCCTCAGAGTAAGACAAGATGTTTCCTATGTGGTTCTATAGGACACATGAAGTGGTATTGAATGGAACAACCTCAAGCATGTCATAACTGAAATCAAATGGGGAATCATCATCATTATTGATGTAATGCTCTAAGTTTGGGTGTTTATGACACTCCTTATGGGTAATAGGCATTTTATGCCTTGACTGGATGTGGGTAGAAACATACCCATCATCCGTAGACCAGAATTATCCATGGTGATTCAAGGAACACCATGACTCCTTGGTAGGGGAATAATGAGAAAAATGTGTCCAAAATGTAGGTTTTTTTAGCTGAGAAGGTTTTATTGGATGATCAATTGGGACCATCCACAATGAGAGGTATGATTATTTTGAATTATACCTTAATGAAAGTTTTGTTTGATATAGGTTCTTATCATTCATTCATTTCCTCTCCTACTATAAATTTTCTAGATTTAAATGTTGAAATGATTCCTTCTATTTTGAAATATCAAACTCTACTGGGTCAAAGATAGTGTCGTGCCTTCCTATGTACAAAATTTTGTATAGCTTTCAATAGGGATGAGTTGACGTGGTACTTCTCAATTATTGAGATGGTTTTGTATGTTGTAATCCTTGGAATGGATTGGTTGGATATGTTTAAGTTCCACATTGACTATTATGCACAAATGGTTAGTTTCATGACTGATGATGGCATTGAGAATCTCTTTAGAGGGTAGAAAAATGAAAAGGTTGGTATAATAGGCTTATTGGAACTAGCTGTTGGGACGATCTTGTGTCAGTTAGCAGTTTTGTATTTAGCATCGATGGAAGATATTGGGAGAAGTATTTTTTTCAAAAGTTATTAAACAATTTCTAGATGTCTTTTATAAATATTTCTCAAGGTTAGCACCCATAAGAGAGGCAGAGTTTATGATTTTTCTCCCTATAAAGACTAATCCAATATCACTTCTATCTTATCATATGGTAATAGTATAATTGAGGGAATTGAAATTGTAAGTGGTGGAGTTGGAAAACAAAGGGTTTATCCAACCTACTACATCCTCATGGGAAGCACCGGTTTTAAAAAGATAGTTAATGCCTTAAAATCAGGGTGGTGTGATCTCTTTTATGAAAAATTCATGGTGTTTACTAATCATAAGAGTTTGAATCATATCTTCTCACAAAGATGTTTGAATTTGAGTTAAAGGAGATAGATAGAGAATCTCCACATTTTTTACATCGACTTGATGTACAAACCGGGTAAAGGTAATTCAGTGGAAGATACATTAAAAAAATGCATATGGTATGGTGGTGAAACATGCATCAGATCAGTGGTAGTTGATGTCTGTTATAGATGACATGAGGTTGGAATGTGAAGAAAAGGGGGATATAGTGCTTTTCTTTCTAGTTTCATTTGTTCTTGACTTCATTAGTTTGGTTATAAATGTACAGATGTCTAATTTATAATGTGTGACAATGAGGTCAAAACTCAATAGTTGGGAGACCATTGAGGGATAGAAACTGGATGGAAATTAGGTATTGTGGTTTAGGAATCGGATGTATGTACCACTATCTTCTTAGAAAAAACTTCTTAGTTCATACAATCATTCGAGATGGGTAGTTCGACCTAATATTCAAAAATGTATATGGAATTGAAATCCCTGTTTTGGTGGGTACGTCTGCAAAAGAAAGTGGACGAGTTTGTATCGAGATTATTGACTTGTTAGAAAGTAATGGAAGTGAATCAGTGACCATAAGGTATGTTGCAATATTTACCTATACCTGTGTGTAAGTGGGAGCATATAGTGATGTATTTTGTTATAGGTCTCCTAAGAATGACCAAGAATCATGATTCCATATGGGTGATAGTGGATCATATCACAAAGTCAGCTCATTTAATCCCTATTCATGAATCTCATATGGTGTAAGATCTATCCAAAATCTACATTTTGGAGTTGGTAAATAGGCATGGTGTACTAGTTTTGATTGTATAAGATACAAAACTGAGGTTCATATCTCATTTCTAGAAATCCTTACAATATTTTATTGGGGATCAGTGACAATGAGAATGGAATATCATCCTCATATGGATGGGAAATATGAGAGGATGATACAAACATAGGAATATATGTTTCAGGCTTCTGTGATGGATTTTTGTGGATTGTGGGAGGATTACATATAGTTATTGAAGTTTTCATATAATAACAATTATCAGGTCTCAATAAAAATGGCTCTATTTGAAGCATTGTATGTACATTTCTGTAGTTCTCTACTATGTTGGGTGGAAACATGTGAGACTTATATGGTTAGACCAATCCTTTTCCAACAGAATACAAAGTAGATTAAGCTGGTCGTGATGAAAATAGAGACGACTCAAAGTCACCAGAAATCATGTGGGTATCATCATCGACGGTCATTTTCCTTCGAGGTGGGTAATTATATGTTCTTGATAATCTCTCCTAGGCTTGAAAATCATCTTCTTGGAAAGCATGGTATGTTATCTTTTTGGTATATTAGACCTTTTGAGATACTTGAGTGGGTTGGAGAGGTGGAATATCAGTTAGCTTTTCTGCTATAGTTTAGTGCGGTGAATAATTTGTTTCATGTATCTCAGTTGAAGAAGTACGAGCCAAATCCTAGCCATGTGATTTTATGGGATCATGTTGATCTATATCAGCATGCTTTGTTAGTACAAGTCCTACTGTGGATTACGGATAGGAAAGAGAATTTCTTTCATAGAAAAAGCATCAGCCTAGTGTAGATTTTGTGGCAAAATGGTCAGATTATGGAGGAGACTTGGGAATGAGAGAAATAAATGATTGAGTAATGGCCCAATATTTTTTAGGAAAGTAATGACTTTTTACTTTTCAAGGATGGAAAGGGTAATGGTGGGGAGAATTTAGCACCCCTTCGGTTTGAGGTATGTAACATTATTTTATTCTTTTTTAAGTATATTAATTGGTTGGGTGATTTTTGGGAGAGTTTGGAAGGGGTTTAGGAAAGTATCTGGGGTTTTTAAGGGAACATGGTTTGAATACGGTTATTGAAAACCATGGAGCTTCTCTAGGAACTGTGCACAAGGAGGCACATGTCTATGGGAGGGTGCCCATCTAAGGTGCATAGTTTAAAAATCATTCATCCACCCTAGGTAAACTATGCCACTTGAGATAATGGGATTTCACACAATTGTACTACTGTTTTTCTAACTGTGTGGGCTAACAATGCAGGGCACCCTTTGTATAAGATCAAGTGCACGGTTAGCGCATGGGTTGAATAACTGTGTGGATAAACCATGTGTAGCCTAAAAAGAGGGGTTTTAAAAATGGTGCTTGCTCAGGATTCTCCCTAAACACACTATTCTCCCTCCTATGTGGCCCTAACTCAGGATCCCATCTTCTCTAAGTTTAGGGAGGCTCCCCCACTCATTTTTGAAGCTATTTGAATGCTTTTTAGGGTTCTTTTAAGGTGATAACACATTGGTAAGGCTCTCTCCATGGTAGTTTCTTGATTTTTCATAGATCTACTCTACAATCTCTTTCAGTTTCCTAGATCTAATTCCATCATATGTAGATATAGGGTTGTTGTCTCTTATAATGTTATGTTTTGGGCTTTTTGATGTTATACAAAGGAATCTAAGGCTCTTTTGTGGATATTTCATATGGATTTGGTGTGCGGTTGTGCGGTGGGTCGATTTCGCCAAACCCTAAGGTAGTTGACTTCACTCATTAATCAATTTCTCTAGAACATGAAGTCTTAATTAAAAATTAATTGGTTTTCCTTGAAATTGATTATAATTGAGATGTGAAAAGCATGGTGGAAACCAATTTTTTATGATTAGTGTATTTTGGGGAAAATATGTTATTGCTGTGAAATGTGATTTGTTGTTGGATTTTAAAATGATGATTTTAAAATTCATGGCTTGGTTGAGTTATGGAAAATGGTTTGTGAAATTCGGGTTTCAAGAAAAATTTTGTTTTATTAAAGTATGTTTTGACATGAATAATGGATTTAAGTTCTTTTCAATAAATTGGTGATTCATTGAAGTGATTTTGGCATGTTGTTGGAATTATTGAATTTCATGTTATTGTGATTTTGGTAAATGTTATGGGAATGATTGTTGGCTTAAGGGGTTATGTATGAGTTGATTGGATGAATACTAGGTGTGAAGGATCACTATCAAAGTTTTGTAATGTGTGCATGAAGTACCTCTATAAAAAGGGGATGGGGTTGGATGTGAAATTCCACTGCTAATGGTAACAATGAGATCATGTGAAAATTTGTATATATGGTTGCCGTAGGTAGAAAGAAACACAGAATTAATTTGGTCAGGTTAATATGAAATAGGAAATTAAAATTTTTTTATTTCATTTGGCATATGTTGATTTGGGTAAAATGTGGTGGCAATGGCATGTTTGGATAATTGGAATTTGTTAAAGTGTTCCAAATGGTTTTATATAAATTGTTTATATATTTGTGATAACTTTTTTTATCCTAGTGGCATGTGTAGGGAAGTCATTTGGGGAAAATGACTAAGTAATATTACTCACCCAATTATTTAGAAATTTAGTGCATTAGTTGATGTTGTAATCTAAGACACATGTAAAGGTAAAGAATCTCCTTCTTTTTTTGGTACCTCGTGATGCTTGGGTGTTCTAGTGGTGTTGGAGCTGAGAGATTTGTGTGGATCTTTTGAGTCCTTGAGTTTCATAATTCAGTCTTCCACTTTGCAATACCAATTTTAGTATTGTCATGGGTTTGGTTTGGTTTTATGGTTTTCACTTGGAAATGTGTTGAATTTGTTTAAATTTTTGACATGCATTATGTAGTGGTGGTTAGATATGGTATGTTTGGCTGTTTTTTATTTCAAATGCAAAATCATTCCCCACTGTTTTTGAAGCCCTTGACATTTATTACCTGCCTTTGGAAACTTGGGGATGTTGCCTAAGGCCAAGTAGCACTTTTGCCTCGAGTCAAACCAATTATGGGCAGCAATATGTTACTTTAGTTAACTGGGAATGATTTATTTGGTTTATAAACATATTTGTCCTCATAAACTTATAAAACCTTTCAAACTAGTTTTGGAGGCTTCAAATGCTAAATTTCATTATTTATACAGATTTCTAATATTTTTTATTTTATTCTATGAATTTATATTATAATTTTTTTTATAGAACAACGTATACATTAAGAACTTATTCATTACTAAATCAAAATAAAATATATTGGTTAATGAAATCCAAATTTTCATCTTCTCTTATAATAAATGAATTTATGTGACACGTCTCCATTACCATGAAAATTTTCCTTATAGTATTGTTCTTCATAAAAGAAATTTTTTAAAAATGAAACTATTATTCAGTAAAATGGAACATTACTTATTGATTATTGATTCAAATTAACATTTATTCCTCAAACCATAATTTATTTATGTTTTTATAATTGTGCATTTGGTTTTTGATTAATATCATACTTTATTTTTAACTTTTTTACTACTAGTGTATGATAGTTATTTAATATGAATTATATAACACCTTGAATGGATTTTTCATATAATTTATAGATTATTTAACAAGCTATGTTGAATGTCATAAATACCCAATAACTTGATTTGAATGTTGAATTTTCTTTCCTCATGATTCCTTTAATTCTAAATAAGTATGTTATGTTGTTTATCATGTTGTGATTTATTCCTTATATAGCTTACCATTTTTTATTTTTTATGTACTACTTGATTTATACCATGTATGTATGGTACTATTGGTTTTTATATCAGACATATGTATCATTTCATTATTTATAGAATGTCTATTGTTTTATATAGTGAATATTCCTAACTTGATCTATTAAACATGCCAGAAGTGTACTATATTTATTTTATAGTCTGGTTGATTAGGTACATTGTCCATTGATGGTATGGGATGGACATACAACACACTGAATTATTATACAATTTTCGTATTTCCTTGGGATGGGTGGAAAGGCTACCCTGATGAGTTATATTTCATTATTTTATATATAATTAGAGTTATAAATCATTAAATTATGAATTCTCTTATTCCTTATTAGGATATCCCAGTGTTGCAATCAATTATCGAGATTCAATTTGAAGTAGGTACCACAGATATAGATCATCCCATTTTAGGGAGTTATGATTTTTATCTATCACAATTCTACCCTTTTCCGGACTATTTATTGTTTCCATGAATTGATTTCTTCTTATAGTGTTCTTTTATTATATTTAAATAAGCGAGAATACATGTCAATGCATAAACGTATTTATTAATTGTTTTATTAAGAGACCATTTGTGGTGCCCATGTGAATTAATTATATTCACACCCAACATAGACACACCAGCGGACATGCAACAATACTTAGGGTTATACATTCAAGATAACAGCATTGGTTGTTTATTCCTTATGGTTTTTTCATATTATTGGAGATTATTTGGTTCCTAAACTAGGGTTTGATCTAGAAGATTTTTTTGGAGGATATGTTTGTCCCATAGCCATATCTATTTATTTTAAATCATGTTTTTTTCCTCTTCGTAAATGAAATTTTATTTACATGTCCAATATATGTGAACTTTACCTTGTATGTAATGTTATCATTAATATAGATTTTTAGGGATCATCAATGTCATTTGTATAATATTTTATATCCAATTTGGAAGTATATTTTATTTTAGGAATGTTACACTTATTGATGAGTCATTACAAATATTTGTTATATTCTGGCTTTGTTTTTTTTTCATTTCATAATTATTAAAATCATCTCTCAACTAAATAAAAAGGCATTTATTCTTAGTTACCATCCCTTAGGGATGGGGGAATTCCCCTGGGGTGGTAGCTACCTATATCAGGCTCCATTTAAGTATCAAACTCAATATTTCTACCAAAAAAATATTGAATGATTGATTTTAAAAATTATATTGGTAACATTTTCTTAAAATAATTAAAGATCCACTTAAATTATACTTATTGTTAGTAATATTGTCTCCAAAATATTAATACATGTATCCAAAAAATTATTTAACTATTTTATAAATAGAAACATAGTTAAGTGTCTATATAAAATATCAAATAAATCACATGGTAGTGAGGAAATAGAATTTATATATGTTAGGAACACATTGGGATGACCAAACTAAGAGGGGGTAAATCAATATGGGAAAAAAATTGAATTTAAAATTGTATCCCTTTATTTACCTCTATTACCTATTCCATTAATGAATCTATTGTTTTCTTCACCTATAATTATCAATAATGGATATAAAATAGTAAAGAAAAATGGACACTATATCTTATTAAAGAGGTTCACCTCTAGCATGGATGAATATATACCTAATGTATGGTGGTTTTTATCTAACACACACATATCTCTTCATTTTATTACCAAAAAAAGAAATTTAAAGGGTATGACATTGACACTTTTCTCCCAATATTGATCAGGTAAAACTCACGTCGTTTTTGTATCATAATTATAAGATATCGACTTTATCCTCTCGAATAGATGAGTAATGTCAAAAATGTATTCTCTTGATAGACAAAAATTTATGTAATCAACATCCTTTATATGTAATAATCAAATGGAAGCCTCGAATAAAACAATCAATGTTCTATCTAATATATAAAGAAATCAAGAAGGATTCCTATTCTTCATTAAAAATAATAATAATATGATCATGATAAATAGATTGGATGTCTCAGAATTCTCTATTCCAAATAATAATCAGAAAATATAAGATCTGTGATAAATTCTTCTTCTTCTTTTGATCTTTTAAAGACAACATGAATATAAAATCACAATGTCGAATTCTCAAAGTATCTTCATGCTATCATGTTGTGTATAACATGAATGGAATCTCATCAATATCTCATTCATGTACAATGTGTATCAAGCATGTAATATTCCAACCCTCCTTATTTCTTCTTGGTGCAAGACACAATGGACTGAATGTTCAATGTCTTTTATATATGTGTGCACTTTATATATTCCATATTAAAATGGATAATATATATAAGTATATAATAAATTTCTTCTTTGTATTTAGATGATACTTTTTATTGTTATTCATTTTTGCCTATACAAACTAGAATGCTTCACATAAAAAAAGTTTTTGATGGTTGGATCCTCTTCACATAATTGATTAGTCAGGATCACCCTTCTTCTCTATGTAAGAAATCAAATATTATAAAAATATTCTTCATCTAACCAGAGAGTTTTGGGAGACCTTTATTCCACTTCATGTGAACTAACCATGTTGGTTCTTTCTTCGGGTCACCCAAAAGTTTCATGGGTTATTCTGCTACCTCATATAGTCTAGGAGATTCACATATTCTCTTCCTTCTCATGGAGGGATCATGTGATAACTCTTCACGTGAACCGATTAGAATAAAACAAATGTGGAGTATATATTTAGATAACTTTATTGTATTTCATAAATTTCAATCAACCTTGTTTGAGGGGTATTTATAGATGAGAACCAATAAATCATCCCATCCATGAAATATATCATGTCTAATAAAAGTGGTGAGTCCAATCTCCATTAAACACCCAAAAATCTCATCGAATATATGGTATCTCAAATTTCGTAAGTCTCAACTTTTTTATATGATGTTGAGTTGATCATGAGATCTCATTATCACTTTTCTTGATCATTTTACACCTTAGTGGAAAAAATCTCAAAAAGAGTTGTAGGTTTCATGACATGAAGTTTTTACATGATGGTATCATGACATGATGGAAGTTTCATTGTTATTCATTCCAATATTTGAATAAAATTGACTATTTATATGGTGAATTATTCTTCTTCTTACAATTGATCACATTATTGAACTCATATCATGCATGTAAGGCGTCAATTGTATGCATGGCCTTATGTCCATAGATCTTATCATGATATATCGGCTTGATCTCAGGAGAGGGATGATACATGATGGTCTCATGCATATAGAACATTTATCAGGAGGTAGGATATGATGATTAGGTTTGGTGAGAAGATTTTGGTAAAACATATCAAATGGTTATGTGTATATGCATATGTTTTTATTATTTGAAGAGTCTCGTGCTCATCTTCCACCACACATCTCTTCTTGAGTCAGACGTCCAATACAAAATAAGTAACTCTATTTAATTCCACCTTTTATCTAGCATCATGGCCTGAATCCCAAACACCACACACACACACCCATCATGGGCCACTCCATAGCATTCTATAGTCCCCTGTGTGTAATGAACCAACCTGAAAACATTACATAATCTTGAGTTTTATTAAATAATTTAATTTCTTTCACTTTGAGAATCTTTTTTCATTTATAGTTTTAGATAATTATGACATAACATCATACATAAAAAATCACATAATAAAAAGTTTTCACATTAGTTCACTATCTATTTTTTCAATAATATATTACTTTTAAAATAAAGCATGATTTCTTTCATGGAAAAAATTCTCAGCTCTCAGATAGTATCCTTCCATTCCCTTACCCATCCTTAAATCCTATGAAGAAAAAAATAATGCATTGAATGAGCACAAAAATCTCATTAAGGGATACATAAAGAAAGAAAAACCATATGTTCTGTGAAAACATGAAAACCCATGAAAACATTATCATAAGTAATAATTTTAACCTTTAATAAGTAGTAAATAATTTCCATTGAAAATAAGTTTATTTTTTACCTTTATTTACGAAATATTACAATAAAATTCATATCAATAATAGATAACACATAAATATTTCTTGGGAAATATTTATACTCAAATGGAATAAACATTCAGTTGAATTCCATACATGTCACCATTAAAAATAAAATAAAAATATGGTCAATTTCCATAAATGTCACTCATAAAATGAAATAACCATACAGTCTACTTCCATACCTAATTCATTGGAGGTTGTAATTCAACCACTCGTCCTTGGTTTATCATGGAACACTCTGTCATTGGGTTATCATGTAACCACCCGTCGAATGTAAAAGTACCATTATATAATCACAATACACAATATCTTTAAATTTTCAACATGTAACTCTTAAGATTTCATTTTCACTCAAAATAAAACATTTCATGTTATAGAAATAATCAATCCATTTTCAAAACCCATTTTCAATAACAAAATACCCATAAAAGAAAAAGAAGGGTTTCTTTAAAAAACATAAACGCTTATAGAGGAATAAAAATATAAAAATTTACATAAAGATTCCTTTACAATAATTTTATATCCATATATATATTTAAAAAATATCAATAATTATGGAATATATTTTGAATTTATATCTTTAAACATTTAAAAGATATTTTTAAATCAAAGTGTCTTATACCACTTTAAAATATTTGAATCATAAGACCCATAAAAGAATAACTTTTTAAAAATATTAAATAATATGATAATAAATTAATTAATGATATGATATGTCAAAGGGGTTGTATATACACCTTAAAAATAGGTGGGTGTAAAACATCAAAATATTCCTCAATGAAAGGATATTGAGACGAAGTTCCATACCTCGAGTCTAACTCATCACGTACAATATTTATATTATTGAATAATAAATTTATATTAATTATTTACTTTCTTGAGAACCTTTTTAAAATTTATTATTCCCTTTATATCACTTATTGTCATGTCATTATAATTACATTATTATTTAAGTTCACTTTTGACGTTTTGATGATATTTAGTTCATGAGTCCAAGAATGACTTTGGTCGGTTGACTATGGTCAAAATGTACATTATTCCATCACCTCCAAAATAAAATTAATTACATAAAAATAATTATTATACAACAATTATACTTTTAAATCCATTCATTAATTATGGTTATAAAAAATGAACTAGGTTTCAATCATGGACACGGTAGGCCATACTTACACATGAGTAACATTTCAATTTTTCAATAATCATTATGGAAATGAGGTAAGTATCATTTTATCTTTAAACAATGATATTAATATCAGTAATTTAATATTATTAATTTAAATATACTTATATATATCATCTATGTGATTGTGTGATGAAAAATGAATCACATCGATTCATGGAGGTGATAATTCACATGTACGCATGAATGACATTATAATTTTTTTGTGCATAGAAATTTAAGAATGAAATTGATATATTATATTAAAATAATGATAAATATTTGATTAATATCTTATATAAAATTTAATTCCATCACTATAACTTGTCTTTATAGGCGGTGATGGAAAAAAATTCATCAGTTTGTGAGCCGGTGTTCAACAGTTCACATGAACGATAACTTCTTTTCCCATTTGATGGAAGTGGAGATAGATTTGTGTGATGATATTACAATAATAAAATATTATTACATAAAGAGCACTATTATATGGTAAGGTATTAAATAAAGGTATTTTATAAAATATTGGCCTAAAAATAGGTTTCTATGTTTAAATAAAATAGAAGAAGACCTAACCTTTTATAAGAGAGGGGAGGGGCACTCTTTGAATTTCTAAAAATTTAAATTAATATAAATTCGTTTTCAATTCCAAATTGATCCAAAATAATTTATTTCTAATATAGGATTATTTTTGGGTCTAAATAAATTTATCCAATTAAAATTTGACATGTTTTTACTATTTTTTAATCCTTATATTTTTGTTTTAACCCTTATTTAACCTCTTTAACTCTTACCATCACAACATGTGTTTTTACTCATTAATGGTTAATATAGTAACAATAAAATAAAAATATATCCATAAATAAATGATTTATGGAATTTTAAAATTAATTCAAATAATTTTTCCAATGTTTATATTTTTATGAAATTTATATCATTTAATTTATTTTTATTTATTTTAAAATATCATAAATGGAAATTCTGACATTATTCCTTACCAAACATTTTAAAAATATCATAAAAATATATCTTCTAAAAAAATATTATAATACATCCCTAATATGTTGAGGTAATATATAGATATAGATATATATATATATATTATGACATTAATTATCTAAAATTATATTTATTTATGTATTTTTAATATCATTTATTTTTAATTTCTATTAATTAAATAATTACTGCATCGTCATTTTGAATTCCTTTAAGGTAATTATTTATTCCATAAAAAGTAAAAATAAATTACTATGATGAATATAAATATTTTATACTTCAAAATACTATCAATAGTAGAAAATATCTCCAATATAACACCATGTTAAAAATATTTCACTTGTCAAAAACAAGAGTATGACAAGTTTGACTCTTCTTTAATTAAAATACTATTAAGGTAATACTATCATCCAAAAGGAAATAAATGGTAAAATAACCAATAATTTAATTCTTATGGACTAAAAATAATCATATAATAAGCAATTCAAATGTTATAGTCATTTTCTAATATTTATAATATTATTTTTACCCTTAATTACTTGATTTAACCTTAAACATGGTAATAAAATAAATATGTTTACTATTCATATTCTTCAAAAATAAAAATAATCTATTTAATAAATTTTTAAACTATGATTCCAAATATTTAATCCATTTTTCATAATTCAAAACACTGAAGTGACTAAAATTAATTTTAAATTAATCCCATATATAGTGCAAAAGAACGAGTTTTTAATGTCAAAAAGATCAAATTTTTATAAAGTTTTTATATCCAATTTAAACATAAAATTTATTAAAATGACCAAAATTTTATTAATATATGTAAAACTGATCTAATTTTACTTTAAACCCATTTTAAAATATAATTTAACATTATAAATTATTTAGAAGAAAGTTAGTTTTCAATTAAAATGTAACGCCCCGACCCCAGTTACCAAAAGTCGGTGCTTTATTACGCATTGGCATGATATAAGGAATCACGTCCCGAAAGACCGATCAGTTTAGTATTATTTTAAACAAGATACATACATAAGTTCATAATTACATATTGAAAAGAAATACAACACTAATTTATTCCATTAGAAACATCCAAGCCTCCTAGATTATGCCTGCAAGTCACTCATAACTATCTTCTTCATATCCTGGGAAAATGTAACATAATAAAGGGGTGAGATCAAATGATCAGTAAGGGTAAGAAATATAGTGGAAGATAACATAAACACTAGGCGTGGGGAATAATTAAAAACTCATTCCTTTGCAAATAATAGACATGAACAATTTATGGTAGGAATATGAGTTGAGTAAATAATTCCATAATACAACATAGTCATGGGTATTCTACTATTCGAATAACCACATGAACGATCATTATTATTTTAAAATGAGGGAAGGTATAATTCTAGACATTCTGAAACATCTTGTCAAGGCCTCGGCCAAGACGTATAAAAATGATTTAGGTCTAAGAAAAAACCATATATCACATTGGGAAAGGCTTCAGCCAATTCCATTTCTAATTGTCTCATGAGACCTAATGATGCACCAAGGAGCTATAGCGGGCTCCACCCATCACAAACTAAGCCCAATACATTCATCATATTAAAAAGTTGAAACATAACATAAACATATGTATTAAAACTAGCATATGAAAAGTCAATAATTTAACCATAAACCGTGAATATAATAAAAATAACACATCCATAGTCAAACTTATCACAAAAACATCAATAAAATATGGAATATTTTTATCACAATAAATCAACTTCATACAATTTTAAAATCAATCAAAGGATTTTGACATGGATTAAATGAAAACTATTTGAAAGAAATACCTCTTTCTATTTTGAAACCATTTAAGAGTCATATAATTATAAAAGAAAACATTTATTTGAAAATATTCTTATAAGATTGTAAGGGAAGTTTTGATGATGTTATAATGGAGGAAAATATCTACACCTTCCTTATAAGTTAAAAAAACATTCTTACCTTAATTTTGTTGAAAATTTCATAAAGTTCCTTGTTTGGAAAATGACAAAAAGATTCCTCTCAAACCATATAAAATAAATTAAGGGTATAAATGAATTTAAGAAAAAATCTAGAAAATAGTAAAAATGTTTTAAAATACATTTTTAAAAAAACATGGATGTCGATGACAAAGAGGTCACAGTAGATACTTACCTGAAAACAACCTCAGATAATAAAGAGATTGTGAAATTAACCCTTACCTTGTAATTTTCCTTGGTTGAGGGTACGTTAACCGCATTTATAATAGTTAAATAATCGTAATTAAATTATAATAGAACTATATACATAAATATTATATCATATATGATCCACTAATATTTCTTTGTTAATAATATTTTAGTAGTATCATCGTTTCAGGTGTTAACTGATTCAGTTTTCTTTATATGCTTGGTTACATGAGCCATTTTTGTTATGGATAGGATGTATTTTATTCATATAAAGAATTATATTGTGTTCATAGACATTATTTTTAGTCATCAAATGAAAATTATTCTTGAATGGTTATGATGGGGAAATGAATCTCATCGCAATCGTGGAGACGGTAATCTGTACGTGCACACGAGCGACAATGACTTTATATTGATGGTGAAATCATATGTAATTGGATGTTATATCATATATAAATAATCATTAACATGTTATATTTATTATTTACATTAGTTATACTCATTATTATATCCATCCAAATAATGAAGTGTTTGAATAACAAACTACACCACGACGTGGAGGCGGTAAGCGGTGCGTACGCATGTATGGTGAATTTGTCATTTATAGGATGGATAGAGTAAAGAATATGGTTGTAACATATTTATAATAACATCACAGTATATATAAGGTACTGGATTTATTATTCTGATATGGAAACAACAAATAAAGAGGAAGTGAAAGAAGAAAATAACTTGAAAGAGGTGATGAAATATTTACCCCTCCTTTGAGTTCTTCTTTTTTATTTGATCAAAAGGGCTCTTTAGGTTGGATTTATGAACAAAGGAAGGCCTATAGGATTAAGGGATGATATTTTGGAGGATATTTTTCAGGATTTTGGCCAAGACAAATGGCTTTGTAGGTGTGACTTTTAGAGAAGGGGAAGTTCCCTTTTATAAGAGAGGTGCGGGCCACATTAGAAAAAACATGAAATATTATTATTTTTAAATCATTTTCAGTTTATAATGGCTAAAAATGATTTATTTAGAGGATAAGGTGGTGATGGGTATAAAACCTCTCAAAAATAGTTTTTAGATAGGTTTAGGTCTACATATTATCATTATCTTTTAGATTTAACTCTTAGTTAAATAGTTTGACATTTACCATCTCTCTTTGAATTTTTATATTATATGGTTAATAAACTTACTATAAACCTCAAAAAGAACTCCAAGTGGTTAATTATTAATATATATAATCTTATCTAAGTCTTTTGTCCTAAAATTATATTTTTATGAATATTATATCAATTAATAATATAGACTTTTTTTAAAAACTCAATTATGTCAATTTTGACACTATTTAGTATTTGATTTTTTCGAAATACATTAAAAATTTATCACTTAGAATAAAATTTATTTAACCAACCTTTACATGTCATATTTACCTATAAAATTAGTGTAATTCATCATATGTCCCAATTTATATTTATTTGGATATTTATAATATTGATTATTTTAATATTTGATTAATAAGGTAATTACTGCATCATCATTGTGTCATAAATAAATTAAATTATTTAATGTATAAAACTTATAAATAAAATACCATTATGTAGGAAATATTTTTATATTTATAATGAATATTTATAGTCTAATTTATATTGTGTGTAACCATATATTAAAAATGGTTTAGTTATTAAAATTTGAATTTAACTCTTTTAACTCTTCTTTAAATAAAATAATAATAAATGTCCTAATCTAATCCAAGTTGACCAAAGGGGGTAAAATTTTATTCATAAGGTTTTTTTTGGTCTAATTATACGTATCCAATATAATTAAGACTTGTTTTAAGGTAATTATTATATCATTTTTACCCATAATTACCCTATTTACTTTTAACCGTGGTAAATAAAAGTCAAAAGTTACTATTCACCAAAAAAATCATCTTATTGAACCACATTTTACTTACTGATATTAAATGAGTTTCTTGGATTTTTTAAATTCAACTCACTAAAGTGGTAAAATTAAATTTTATGTGAATTTGCAAATGCTCCTAGGATGTGGGTAAAAGATGGTAAAAAGTTCAATAAAATTTTTCTATATCTAAACATATTATAAAATGACTCTAATGAATTACCTTGAACTTATATAGGTATTATGTATCTATTTTTACCTAAAATAAATTTAAATAAAATAAATAATTATTTAAATAAAAAGTTGGTTTTAACTAATAACGTAGTGTTTTTCATTATTCATCAAAAATTGAGTGTCTTCAGAAAAATACAAAAAATTCACCCAAAGATAATTTCAATATTTTGAATTCAAAAATGAAGTCCATTTTGAAAAATAAAATTTATAAAATTTGAAAAAGTGGGTATTACTATTCATAACAGCTCGTTTTATTTGTCACGGTGTGTTATAATCTCGAAGTTGCATACAATACAATCTATTGCATTATTCAAAGGGAAAAATACCGTGGAAGCTTGAGGTGTTACATTCTTCCCTCCTTCAAATAATTTCATCCTTGAAATTTCTAGAATACTACCACACAAAAAGATTTGGGTGGTTCTTCATCATACGTTCCTCTGGTTCTCACGTTGCCTCTTCCATGCTATAGTTTCTCCATAGAACTTTTACCAACGTGTGGTTTCTCAGCAGATGTTCCCTAGTATCAAGAATTTTGACAGGCTCTTCAAAATAAGATAGATCTGGTTCCAGTTCAATTTCCTCATAGGTGAGTACATTCATTGGGTCAGTCTTGTATTTTCTCAAGAGTGATATGTGGAAAACATCATGAACATTGGAGAAACTTTGAGGCATTGCCAAACGATAAGCTACAACTCTAATTTGTTCTTGAATTTCAAATGGTATGATGTACCTGGGACTCAATTTACCCTTCTTACCGAAATGTATAACACCCTTCCATGGAGATAACTTCAAAAAAACATGGTCTCCTTGATATTCCAAATCCTTCCTTCAGTTATCATCATAGCTCTTTTCTCAACTTTGGGCTGCTTTGATGCGGGTTTGGATAATCTTCACTTTTTCCATTATTTCCTCAAAATGTTCTGGGCCTACGAGTTTTCTTTCACCAACATCATCCCAATAAGTTGTTGTGCAATCCTCATTCCATATAATGCTTCATATGGTACAATATGAATACTTGAATGGAATTTATTGTTATAGAAAAATTCTACTAGAGGAAAATATTGATCCCACATACCCTGAAAGTCAACTAAACAAGATCTCAACAGGTCTTCTAAGGTTTGAATAGTCCATTCGGACTATCCATCAGTTTGTGGGTGGTAGGTAGTGCTCAAACTATGTTTAGTGTCCAGGTCTTTCTGAAGACTTTTCCAGAATCTTTATGTAAAACAGGGATCATGATTAGAAACAATTGATAGGGTTACTCCATAAAGTCTTACAACTTCATTAATATACAGTCTTGTTAAACATTCAAATGGTAAATCTTCTCTTATAGCAAGAAAATGTACTAACTTTGTAAGACGATCAAAAATGACTCATATTACATCATTACTTCTAGTATTAGTTGGTAGTCCCATGGAAAAGTACATTGTAATATCATCCCATTTACACTTAGGTATGTGAAGAGGTTTAATGACTCCTCCAGGATGTTGCCTTCCAGCTTTCACTTGCTGACAAACCATATATCTTGACACAAAATCGGTAATATCCCTCTTCCTGTTGTCCCACCAAAAATGTTCCTTCAAAAATCTATACATCTTGGTTCTCTCCGGTTATATAGAGACATTGGAGCTATGATAATCATCCAACAATTCCCTTGTAGATCAGGTATTTTGGGAACAGAAAGTCTCTCCCCAAAATTCAAAACTCCATCTTCATATACGAAGTCACTCAATCTCCCATCATTTATAGCTTTAATATTATTTTTAAACTCCTCATCATCATTTTGATAACTTTTTATCCTTTCTAGTAAATATAGTTTGACAACCATTTAAAAAATAATTGATGTTCCACCTTCCATGGTTATTTCCCTATCCATATTTACTAGATCCATGATAATAGGATCCCTTTCAACTCTAATCTTGTTCAAAACACCATGGCCCTTTTTGCTCAAAGGATATTCCACCTTATTTTCCTTTCCTTGGTGGTAGTGTATTGTGAAATCATAATCCTTGAGTAGTTCAATCCATCTCCTTTTCCTCGTGTTTAGTTATTTTTATGAGAAAATATACTTAAAACTCTTGTGATCAGTATAAATATCACATTTTTCACCATAGAGATAGTGTCTTTATATCTTCAGAGTGAAGATTATAGCTTCTAACTCAAGATCAGGAGTGGGATGGTTTTTATCCAGAATTTTTAGCTGTCGTTATGCATAGGCAATAACTCTATCATTCTGTATAAGGACACAACCAAGTCCTTTCTTTGAAGAATCACTATAAATAACAAACCCAGCATTCCCTGATAGTAGAGTCAAGATAGGAGCATTGACTAATATTATCTTCAGTTCTTCAAAACATTCTTTACACTCTTTTTTCCATAAATATGTATCCCCTTTACATGTGATCTTGGTTAATGGGTTATCAAACGGAGAAAAATTAAGGACGAAATGTTGATAATAACCTACTAAACCAATAAAACTATGTACCTCATTTATACTCGTCAGTGCTGGCTATTCTTGGATTGCCTTAGTATTGGAAGGATCAACAGATATTACAACCTTAGAGACAATATTTCCATGAAAATAAATTTCTTGAAGCCAGAATTCACACTTGCTAAACATCCCATATAATTCATTTCTTCTTAGAGTATTTAAAATAATGCGCAAGTGATTTTCATGATCTTCATAGCTTTTGGAGTATACCAAGATATAATTAATAAATACCAATACAAAGTCATCAAGATATTCATTAAAAACTAAATTCATTAGATCCATGAAGACATATGGTGCATTACACTATCCAAAAGGCATTAATGTATACTTGTAATGCCCGTGCCTAGTTTGAAATGCAGTTTTTTGAATGGCTTCCTTCTTCACCCACACCTGATGATATCCAGATCAAAGGTCAATCTTTGAAAAATATAGAGCTCCATGAATTGTTTCGAATAAATCATCAATCAATGGTAGGGGATACTTTTACTTTATTTTTGTACCATTGATCTCCCTGTAGTTAATGATTAACCTCATAGATCCATCTTTCTTATTAACAAAAAGGATAGGGTCTTCCCATAGAGAAACACTAGGGAGAATAAATCTCTTATTAATCAATTCCTCTAGTTGTTTCTTTTGTTCCACTAATTCCACAGTGGAAATTATATAATGGGTCTTCAATATGGTCTTTGAACCAGAAATTAAATCAATGGAAAACTCAATTTCTCATTCTAGAGGATGTGCAGGTAAATCCTTTGGAAACACATCAACGTATTCATACACAATAGGTACATCCTCTATTCGAACATTCTTTTCCTCACCCATAATTATTTCATTCTCATCCTCCCCAATAATTGAATTTTGTAGAGCTATTGGGGTTGGATATAGATAAGAATCTGATGGTGACGTTTCTACTCTAAAGATATGGTACTTCTTATCATCATCGAGAACTATAACCTCCATATTTTTACAAAAAAAATTTTCATCATAGTCTTAAAGCCAATCCATACTAAGGATTATATAAAATTCAATCATGGGTATGAGGATTATATCAGCTGATAAATATTGTTTATATGCCTTAATGGGTACTGATTTACAAAACTTTGTTGCAATGATACTTCTCTTAGGAGTTTTTACTGACAACTCCCTTGTTAAATCAAATTGGAAATATCTAATTTTCTAAGAAAACTGGGAAGATATGAAACAATGCAATGATTCATAATCAAATAATTCATTGTATAAACTTGAGGAAACCATTAAATTACCTACCACCACATCTTTTGGAGCTTCAACCTCTGCAGTAGTGATCACATAAGCTTGGCCTTGATCCCTTGGCCTTTTCTAAGGTATGTTTCCCTGACACTTAGGACATTCATTTTCATAATGTCCCATTTCCATGAAATTGTATCATTTAACATTGGTATATTATTTCTTCCCCTTACATTCACTAGAAGGATGACCTTTCTTTTCACATTTGTAGCATACTCCTTTTCTTTTTAGAAAGGCACCAGGGTGCTTCCTTCCAAAATTATCACAGGGTGGAAATTCAACTCTTCCCTTCTTCCCTATTTTCTTATTTCCTTTCCCAAAGTGTTCAGTAGATCTCTTGTTCTCTTTCTTTGCTTTAAAGTTGTAAGACTTAGAGAATTTGTTTTCTATCTTGATAGTACATGAGACAATATCTTCGTATGATGAGAAAGATTGTGAGACTAATTCTTGATGGAGAAATGGTCCTAACCCATCAAAGAAATGATAAATCTTACTTCGTGGGTCATTTATATAATCTGAATCAAGCCCTGCTAACCTTGTAAAGTTAGCCTCATACTTTGCGACATCCTCAGTCTCCATTTGCCTCAGACTCAGAAATTATCTTTCCATATCCGCTTGATGTTCATGAGGAGATTAGTTTTCTAATAAATTCTCTTTAAACTCCCTCCATTCAATGTTTTATACTTCTTCATCTTATTTTATGGTTTGAATCAATGACCACCATTGATCTACATCTCCAGTGAGGTGATAAACTTCCTTGAAAACTTTTTCCCTTTTGCTACTCCTCAAAGCATGAAATATTTTCTCTAAGTAACTTATCCATTTCTCGGCTACTAATGGAATTTTACTCCCATTGAATTTTGGTGGTTTTTTCCTCATATAGTAGTCTAAAATTGATCCTCTTCATTGTGGATCAGGGTGATCTATACGGGTAAGGTTAATATTCATAACCTGAGTGAGTTGTCCCAATATGGTGATAAGATGATTAGTACTGGTTGCATCACCAGCTCCACTATAATTATCTTGAGTAGGAGGGAAATCCTTACATGGATTACGTACGTTTATACAGTTTCCATTCCTTCCACTAGGTGCCATTTCTAAATAATGGAATACAATATATTAGTTTATGAATCGCAATACATAATTCCGAACATGTGGAATACTTAACATAAATTGAACAGTTTATGGATATAATCCATAATCATAAAAATGTTTTCTTTTAGGAGGTATATACTCATAAATCCTTCATAATGGTTTATAAACAAAATTATAATTATCCTAAGCATATCCCCTGGGAGTTTCGTAACCAAGAGTGCAGCAAGGCCCCTTGTCGTGCACCAGTTTCCATTTGAGTCTAGCTCAAAGTGGTGTTTTGGGTTTTACCCCTAGGTACATCTGTGTCAGAGCTGCCTCTACCTGCTCATTTCCAGATAGGGTTGTATTGCTTAGAAAACTTACAAATTATCTACAGTACCAAAATTCTATAAAGTTCATCTATACTAATCCTCAAAGTCTATCTTGGGGTAATGTTCTCTAATCAGAGTTTTTTCTAAAACTATTTTCCAAGGTTTGTACTAAACTTCCTATGATACCAACTGTAACACCCTGACCCCAATTACCTAGAGTTGGAACTTTATTACATAACATTGGAATGATACAAGGAATCAAGTCATGAAATACCGATCAGTTTAGTATTATGGGAAACAAGACACATACATAAGTTCAACATTACGACTAGAAAAGAAATACAACACTAATTTATTCGATTAGAAACATCCAAGACTCCTAGATTATGCCTGAAAGTCACTCATAACTAACTTCTTCATATCCTGGGAAAATGAAACATAAGAAAGGGGTGAGTTCAAATGCTCAGTAATGGAAAGCAATGCAGCAGAAGATCACATAAACATTATTCATGATGAATAATTAAAAACACATGCCTTTACAAATAATAAACATGAACAATTTATGGTAGGAATATGAGATGCGTAAATAATTCTATAATAAAACATAATCATGGGTATTATACTAGCTGAATAACCACATGAACCATCATTATTATTTTCATAATGAGGGAATGTATAATGCTAGACATTCTGAAGCATCTTGTCAAGACATCGACCAAGACGTCTAAAAATGATTTAGGCCTCAGCAAAAACAATATACCAAATTGGGAAATGCCTCGTCCAATTCCATGTTTAATTGTCTCATGAGTCCTATTGATGCACTGAGGAGCTATATTGGGATCCACCCATCACATACTAAGTCCAATAAATTCCTCATTTGAAAAGGTTAAAACATAACATAAATATTCGTATTAAAACTAGTATATGAAATATCAATACTTTGACCATAAACCATTAATGTTATAAAAATAACACATCTATAATCAATCATATCACAAAACATTAAATATAATATGGATGATTTTAATCATAATAAATCAACTTCAAACAAGTTTAAAATCCATCACATGACATTGACATAGATGAAAAGAAAACTATTTGAAAGAAATACCTATTTTTATTTTGAAACAATTTAAGAGTCACATAATTATAAAAGAAAACATTTACTTTGAAAATATTATTATAAGCTTGTAAGGGAAGCTTCGATGATGTTATAATGGTAGAAAATAGCTTCACCCTCTGTATAAGTTAAAAAAACATTCTTACCTTAATTTTGTCGAAAAGGACATAAAGTACCTTGTTTGGAAAATGATAGAAAGATTCCTATCAAAACATATCAGGTAAAATAATGGTATAAATTACTTTAACACAAAGTATAGTAAATAGTAAAAATGTTTTGAAATACATTTTTAAGAAAACATGGATGTGGATGATAAAGAGGTTACAATACATACTTACGTAAAAACAACCTCGGATAATAAAGAGATTGTGAAATTAACCCTTACCTTGTACTTTTCCTTGATCGAGGGTATGTTAACCTCATGTATAATAGTTAAATCATTGTTATTAAATTATATAAGAACTATATACATACATATTATATCATATATGATCCTCTAATATTGCTTTGTTAATAATATTTCAGTAGTATCATCGTTTCGGGTGATAACAGATTTGTTTTTCTTTATATGATTGGTTACCTAAGCCATGTTTATTATCGTCAGGATGTATTTGATTCATATACAGAATGATATTATGTTCATAAAAATTATTTTTATTCATCAAATGAAAATTATTCATGAATGGTTACGATGGGGAAATGAATCACATCGCCTTCGTGGAGATGGTAATCCTTACATACGCACAATCAACAATATCATTATATTGATAGAGAAATCATATGTAATTGGATGGTATATCATATATATAGAATTAGTAACATGTTATATTTATTATTTATATTAGTTATACTCATTATTATACCCATCTTAAAAATGAAGTGTTTGAATAACAAACTACACCACGATGTGGAGACGGTAAGTTGTACTAACACATGTATGGTGAATTTTTTATTTATAGGATGAATATAATAATAGATATGGTTGTGGCATATTTATAATAACATCCTAGTATGTAGAAGGTACTGGATTTATTATTTTGGTATGGAAAAAACAAATAATGAAGAATTGGAAGAAGAAAAGAACTTGAAAGTGGTGATGAAATATTTACCTCTTCTTCGGGTTCTTCCTTTTGATTTGATCAAAAGGGATCCTTTGGTTGTCTTTATGACCAAAGGAATGCCTATAGGATGAATGGAGGAAAGTTTTTTGGATATTTAGGCAGAGTTTTTCCGAGCCAAATGGATTTGGACGTGTGATTTTGAGAGAAGGGTAAGGGCCCTTTTATAAGAGAGGTGGGTGTCACTTTAGAAAAAGATTGAAATATTATTTTATAATAAAATAATTAGCGGTTTATAATGGATTCAAAATGATTTATTTATAGGATAAGGTAGGTATGGGTCAAAAACTCTCAAACAATAGGTTTTGGATAGGTTTAGTTTACCATATTAACATTATATTTTCGATTTAACTCTTAGTTAAATAGTTTGACATTTACCATGTCTCTTTGTATTTTTATATTATATGGCTAATAAACATACTATAAACTATGAAGCGAACACCAAATGGTTAATTATTAATATATATAATCTTATCTAATTATTTTGGCCTAAAATTATATTTTTAGGAATATTATATCAATTAATAATGTAGTATTTGTTTTAAATACTCAATTATGTCAATTTTGACAGTATTTATTGTTTGATTTTTTTGAAAGCCATTAAAACTTTACCACTTCGAATAAAATTTATTTAACCAACCCTAACATGTTATATTAACCTATAAAATTAGTTTAATTCATTATAAGTCTCAATTTACATTTATTTGGATATTTATAATATCAATTATTTTAATATTTCATCAATAATGTAAATACCGCATCATCATTATGTCATAGATAAATTAAATTATTTAATGTATAAAAATTATAAATAAAATACCATTATGTAGGAAATAATTTTATATTTCTAATAAATATTTATAGTCAAATTTATATTGTGTTTAACCCTATAATAAAATGGTTTAGTTATTAAACCTTGAATTTAACTCGTTTAACTCTTCTTTAAAAAATAAAATTAAATGTCCTAATCTAATCCAAGTGGAAAAAGGGGGTCATATTTTATTCCTAAAGTTGTTTCTAGTCGAATAATACTTATCCAATAGAATTATGACATGTGTTAGGGTAATTATGATATCATTTTTTACCCTTAATTACCCTATTTACTTTTAACTGTGGTAAATAAAAGTAAAAAATTACTATTCACTAAAAATTATTTTCATCTTATTTAACCATGTTTTACTTAATAATAGTAACCGTGTCTCTCGGATATTTGAAATTAAACTCAAAAAATCTGAAAAATTATGTTTTATGAAAATTTGCAAATGCTCCTAAGAGGTGGGAAAAAGATGGTAAAAAGTTCAATAATTTTTTTTATATCTATACTTATTATAAAATGGCTCCAATTAATTACATTGAACTTTTATATGTATTATCTACCTATTTTGACCTAAAATAAATTTAAATAAAATAAATAATTATTTAAACAAAAAGTCGGTTTTAACCAATAACGCATTGTTTTCACTATCCATTAAAAATTGAATGTTTTTAGAAAAATACCAAAAATTCACCCAAAGATAATTCTGATGTTATGAATTCAAAAATGGAGTCCATTTTAAAAAATAAAGTTTATAAAATTTCAAAAAGTGGGTATTAATTTTCATAACGTCTAGCTTGATTGGTCGCGGTGTGTTATAATCTCAAAGTTTCGTACAATGTAAGTTATAGAATTATTCAAAGGGAAACACACTATGGAAGCTTGGGGTGTTACCTAAAATGCAGTATTTTTTATTATTCGCCAAAAAATAAATCTTATCATAAAATACCAAAAATTCAACCAAATTAAATTTTTATATTAATATTTAAAATAATACAATTATTTTTTCTCAAATATAATCAATAAAAGTGTCAAAAATTTTCTTTAAAACATCTCTTCCATCAAAAGGAAGTAAAACTGATTTTAGAAAAATACATCCTTTTATGTGTAAAATTAGATTTATTCTTATATTGTTCCACTAAAACATATTGTAAAGACTCGTAAATTTCAAAGAAATTTTTTTCTTAATTTTCTTTGGAATTTTACAAGGACGCAGTTTCTGACAGCACCTGATTCCGAGGCCCGGTGTGCCCGGAATCATTTTTCGAAGTTTGGCTCGGGTACGTTCAGTGAAAGGACGAGCGGGTTTTTCTAACTTTTGAACCGGTGCTCGGAATCGAATTCTGAGGGAACCGATGGAATCGTAGCACTGATATTTTCTTAGAAACGCCTCTTCCGGAGTTGCGTTTTCTCGGGTGTGGTTTTTAATTTTTGGGCTTAAAGTTAAGAAGTAAAATAATTGGTACGACAAACTTTATTTTATTTCACCTAAACCACTTAAAAGCCACTTCAAGCTGGTTAAGCTGAGTTGAAGCAAATAGGGTAGAATCCGAAATATCCTACCCTCCAGGTAGGATATTTGTGAGGTGGGGCCCGCATGAGCCCCACCGTTTCTTTTCCGCTAAGTAACGCACCCACGAAAACCCGTCATTATGAAAGTCAACTGACTCGTTTTCTTAAATTCTTAGTGCACCAATTAATTGGGCAGTTAACTTCATTAAATTAATTCTATTAATTAATTTAATCATTTCTTAACCTGTTTACAATCCGTTGGCGTAATAATAAAATAAGACCAGCGCACGACTTCTTGAGGATTGCTTGTTGAGAGGTTTTTGACAAATTTTGTGCCTTCATCCTCCTTCGTGAAGAATGCGAAGAACGCGAAGAACGCCGTCACCCTCGGAGATTGATGACGCTTCTTCTGAGACATTCTTCCCCGCAACAATCTCTGATCACCAACTGCTTGAGGTAGGAGATTTTGGGTTTCATCTTTTAAATCTTCTTTGTGGTTTATAACAACATCATGGATTTAATTAATATAATTAAATCTGCATGTTCTTGAACCTCGGAGTTCGATGATGCGACACCCTTCTGCGACGTGACGGTCCCCTCCTTCCGCGGTGATCAATTCCGCGAAGAACACGCGTGCGACGACTTGACGAGGTAGGGGTTTTGTTTGTGAAATAAATTTATTTCCATTGTTGTTTCCTCCTAAAAACAAAGAACCTGAATCAAGAGTAATTTTAATTTATTAAAATTGTATATTGCTTGTTTTCCATGTGTGGATTATTTTTCTTCTCGATTGTTATCACCTAACGCGGAGGGTGCGGGACAAACAAACACGGCCCGACAACCCTCCGCAGTTCTTCGTTGATGCGCGGATTGGCGGGCAATGACAAAACATGCCTCAGGGATGATTCGTATATTCCGCAGTGAAGAACGGGACCCGGGAGGAGCTACGGCACAGACGGGAGAGGAATCGGACCATCGGAGCAACTCCGGTGGCCCGCAGAAACCACCGGTGGCGCGGGTCGCCGGAGCGGCGGCGCCCCAGCACGCCGCCAGATAGAGCCGTTGCGGCTTCGGCCGCGGCGGCGGTGGCACCGGCGGACCCGCGGGCGCGCGAGTCTAGCACACTCGGGACGCGGCAATGTCGTGTCCGCTGACCAAAGGCGGCCCCCGCGGGGGAGGGCCGCGGTGTTCACATGCGGGGGCAGCGCGCCCCCGCCCCTGGACTCCGCTCGCCCGGCCGAGCCGAGCCGGGCCAAGCCGACCCGCCGGCCGGGTCGCGCCCTGGTCGGGCCGGGTTGCGCCCAACCGGGTCAGACTCAGACCCGGGTCGGGTCGGGACGGGCCCAGACCCCCCGTCTTCGGACTGTTTTCGGTCTTTTGCCCGTATCATGAGCTACAGGCCTCCTAACGACATGCCGTCTATGGCGATGCGATCCTTGGATCGAGACGGTCGTTTTGGTATATCACACTCAAGGTTTCAGAATACTTTGGGTTCGGCCGGGTTGGTTCGTACACGAAACCAACCGGGCCCTCAGAGCGGAAACGCTCATATCTTGAGCTTCGAACGTCCGATTGACATGCCGTAGACTTTGTTGAATTCCTCTAAGTGAGATGGATCTTTTGGCTTACTCCGCCTGAGGTTTGGATGCAGGTGGACTACGGTCGGGTTGGTTTTTCCTTAAAAACCAACCGGGCCCCTGGGACGAAAAAGCCAATAACTCTCAGACCGGGCGTCCGATTGACGCGCCGTCTGCGACGTTGAGTTCCTGTTGACGATACGGAACTTTTGGATACATAAACTCTGGAATATGTGTCAGTTGATGTACTAGCCTCTCGGCTCGTGGAGCGGACCCTCCCGAACGAGCTTGCTGTGTGCGGGAACCCTAGAGATGACTGCGACTGCTACTGTGACGACGACGACTGTGTAGAGATCCTCAGTGGATTCAACGGCGACGACTACAACACTCAGTGATCCTTTGTGGGTTAGTGCTACCGATCCTATGTGGGTCTGATCCTGTGTGGGTCAGCGCTCAGCGGTCCTGTGTGGGCCAGCTCCTACAGGTCCTGTGTGGGCCCGATCCTATGTGGGTCTTTGTGGGGGTTAGTACCTATCGATCCTTTGTGGGTCCGACGACTTAGATGGATCAGTGATCATCTCTATCGTCATTCGAAGAAGTATACATGTGTGAGCTGAAACTCTGTTTTACTTTCCTTTGTGGATTGTCTTGTGCTATCCTGTGTGGATTTACGTTTTACTTTCCTTTGTGGATTGTGTTGTGCTATCCTGTGTGGATTTACGTTTTACTTTCCTTTTTGGATTGTGTTGAGCTATCCTGTGTGGATTTTACGTTTTGCTTTCTTGTGTGGACTGGGTTTTACTTGAGCTCAGATGTTGGAGCCGAGCGAGAATTGATGACTTAGGTATATGTATGGGAATATACCTAAGTAGTGTCAGATGTTACTTTGTGATTGTATCTTTCCTTTATGGTTTATCCTTTGTGGATTTTCAGAGACCTTCGGGGGTCTAGGGGTCCCTACTATGTAGCTTATACTCACCCCTGCACGGGTTATGCACGCACTACGTTGTGTTGGTTGCAGACGACGGACAGCGCTGATCGTAGTGGAGGCTTGCGGAGCAGGACAGTACCTGGAGGTGGACCGCTGGGCGGGACGTACTCGGAGCGGTCAACTGGACCCGAGGAGCAGTGGAGGATTTCTGTACCCACCCTTCAGGTGGGACTTCCAGTGGACGGCTCGACGTTGCGGCTTTACTTTTCAGTTGTTGTTTTCCCTTTTCGAGTTGTACTTTACTTTTAGTTTGGGTTTGTATTATGGCCCACTTACTTTCCGCACTTACTATTGTACCAGTTTTTACTTAGTGTTTACTTTTTTCCGCTTGCTTACTCTGTGGTGCTTGTTTACTTTACAAAGGCAATGCCTTCCCTTTACCGGGATTTACACCTTGGTGCTAGTCGCCAGCCCCTGGCCTATGGAAGGTGGGCTTGGGGTAGTCACGGCACGGGCCCCGAGGACGGGTCGTGAAAAATTGGTATCAGAGGAGTTCGGTTCTACCACAGAATCTGATCTTTCTTCTATGTGAAGCAATAGTGTTATGTGTATTGAGTGTGGTTATCAGTACAGGGAGCCCAGTGTTGGTTCGGCGGCCGACGTATCCGTACACCAGGACCCTGACTTCTGATTTCCGACTTAATGCACGAAAACATTGATTGCATGTGTGTTTCAAGTTTTCTTTGTGATTACTTTGTATCACCTCACCAGGTATATTGTTCTGACCGTGGCGCACCTGTTTGCTTTTCAGGATGGCCCCACGACGACAGCCATATAGGGTTCCGAGAGTCGAGCGTGACGATAGCCCATCGAGCGACGGGGCCTCGGTGCAGGGCCCTTTGTCAGTAGTGGCACCAGTGGTAGCTCTATCTACCGAGCCACCGATGCTTCCAGCACCAGCCGATGATGATGCACGTCACCTCAGTGCACTGCATGAGTTCCAGCGCCAGCGACCACCCAGGTTCCATGGGGAGGTGGACCCCCAGGCAGCCGAGGACTGGCTAGAGGCAGTGGTACAAGTTTTCAGGATAGTGAGGACACCAGCAGACCTCATGGTGATCCTCGCAATGATCCTACTGCACGCAGCAGTGGGCCGATGGTGGAGCTTAATGCTCTAGGTGCACGATGAGGCATCTCTTCTCTGGATGGACTTTGAGAGCCTCTTCTCCTCAGAGTTCGTCCCTGCCACCCTCCGTGCGGTGCACATCCAGGTGCTTCTTCAGTTGCGGCAGGGCAGCTTGACGGTCGCCCAGTACTCGGCAAGATTTACCGATCTCTCACGCTACTCAACCGACATGGTATGGGACCCATTCTTCCGGGACCAGACCATTGAGAAGGGATTGAGACATGAGATCAGGGCATCACTGATCTCCCTCAGCATTCCAACTCAGGCAGGAGTACTGGAGCGAGCCCTTTTGATCGAGATCTTTCTTGCTGAGACTTCTCCGGCAGCGAGACCTACTGCAGGGCGGCACGTAGAAGATTCTTCCGCAGCAGGTAGTCGACGGATGACTCAGGGGTCCAGGAAGACCAGACCCTCGTGCAGATGACCTTAAGACACTAGATCAGCAGTGCAGGGAATACAGCGTGGAGCCAGTCTTTCGAGAGGCAGGCAGTGCTACTCATGCGGCGGGCAGGGCCACATAGCTCGTGACTGTCCGACCCACCGTGCCGAGGAGCAGCAGACAGTTGAGGGGCCACCCAGGCAGAGGCAGAGGGTCGACCGTGGTGGTCCGCAGGGAGGAGGCGGACGAGGCAGAGGAGCTGGCCGAGCAGCAGGTGGTGGGCGACGCTTTGAGTCTCTACCACCACCACCACCAAGAGGTCCACCCCGACCACAGGGAGCTGGTAGACAGAGACAGGCACAGCTCCAGGCAGCAGAGGCCTATGACCACGGCGCGCCCGAGATGATTTGAGGTACGATCTGTGTCTATTCCACCCTTGTTTCAGTTCTTATAGACATAGGAGCATGTCACTCTTTCATAGTCGCTGCCCTTGTTCGGAGCTCGGAGATTCCGACAGAGCCGTTGGCTCGATCCTTATGACTAGAGACTCCTACGGCAGCAGACTCGACGATTATGCACCGGTGCCGGTAGTGTGAGCTTACTCTAGGAGGCGAGAGCATCGGCTGGGATCTTCTTATAGTGGCGTCGAGGCCTTACGATGTCATATTGGGCATGGATTGGTTATCTACGGTCCATGCACAGATTGACTGTATTAGGCGCAAGGTGCGATGTGTACGCACCGACGAGAGATGGTTCACCTTCACCGGCAAGAAGGGGGCCTTCGCAGCACAGGATGGACTTCCACAGAGGAGAGTACATCCCATCATTCATCAGTTGGATAGCCTCATCCTAGGAGCAGTTGATGTGCGGAGTCCTAGTTTTCCTGCAGTGGTGGATCAGTACGCGGACGTCTTTCCCGACGACGTTCCAGGGCTACCTCCTTGCAGAGAGGTAGACTTTTATATCGACCTGTACCCCGGGACAACCCCGATATTGACTCCAGCATATCATATGGCCCCCTCTAAGCTTCGAGAGCTACGGGTACATTTGGAGGACTTGCAGGGCAAGGGATTCATCCGACCTAGTGTTTCACCCTAGGCTTCCCCGATATTGTTCGCCAAGAAGGAGGATGGGAGCTTGCGACTTTGTGTCAACTATCGTCGCCTGAACCAGGTGACAGTGAGGAACAAGTATCCACTACCGAGAATTTATGACCTCTTCGATCAGCTCAAGGGAGCACGGTGGTTCTCGAAGATAGACCTCAGGTCTGGCTATCATCAGCTCAGAGTTCGGGATGAGGACGTGCAGAAGACGGCCTTCAGATGTCAGTATAGCCACTTTGAGTTCTTGGTTATGCCTTTCGGTGTAACCAATGCTTCAGCAGTGTTAATGGGCCTTATGAATAGGATCTTTCAGCCATACCTTGATCGATTTGTCGTAGTCTTCATCGAAGACATTTTGATTTACTCGATGACTGAGGAGGAGCACACCTACCACTTGCGGGTTGTACTAGACACACTCTGAGAGCACCAGCTTTATGGAAAACTCTCGAAGTGTCAATTCTAGATACGTGAGGTCCACTTCTTGGGACACGTCATTTATGAGGTGGGAGTTGCGGTGGATCCCGCGAAGATCGAGGTAGTGCTAGCTTGGGAGCCACCCAAGAGCGTGACAGAGGTGTGGAGTTTCTTGGGACTAGCTGGATACTATCATAGATTTGTGCCAGACTTCTCCAGAGTTGCGGCACCACTCTCAGCTTTGACGAAGAAGGGGAAAACCTTTGTGTGGTCAGACAGATGTCAGCAGAGCTTCCAGGAACTAAGACAGAGATTGACCAGTGCACCTATCTTGAGGTTGCCTGAGGAGGGAGTAGGGTACGTAGTCTACTGCGACACATCAGTGACCAGACTTGGATGTATCCTGATGCAGGATCAGGCTGTGATCACCTATGGATCATGTCAGTTGAGTCCGCATGAGCAGAACTATGCTACCCATGACCTGGAGTTAGCAGCAGTGGTCTTTGATCTGAAGACATGGTGACACTATCTGATTGGCGAGCGCTTTACGGTCTTTTCTGACCATCAAATTCTCAGGTACATCTTCTCTCAGAAGGACCTTAACCTGAGACAACGACGATGGCTCGAGTTCCTCCAGGAATATGACTTTGAGATGGTCTATACTCATGGGAAGGGGGACGTGGTAGCCGATGCTCTCAGCAGGAGGACAGGCATTCAGCTACTTGAGGAGGCGACAGAGCAGCTAGCCGCTTTGCAGATGTCCTTCGTGGATAGAGATGCAGCAGCCTTCCTTCAATCTCTCACTGTCACTCCTCCACTACTACAACGGGTTAGAGAGGCACAGCGTGGGGACGCCGACTGTGAGACGCGGCGTGCGCAGTTATCCTCAGGACAAGCACCTAATGGCTTCTCCTTTGGAGCAAGGCACGACATCCTTTTCAGAGGACGTACCTTGGTACCAGTCACTTTACGGGAAAAAGTACTGAGAGAGTTTCACACTTCTCCCTTAGCGGTACATCCTGGAGTGGAGAAGATACACCAGGATCTCAGACGACATCACTGGTGGCCAGGCATGAAGAAGGCTGTGGCAGAGTTCGTTTCTCGATGCCTCACATGCCAGCAGGTGAAGGCAGGGCATCAGGTACCAGCATTCTTGGTACATCCCTTGGATGTCCCGGAGTGGAATTGGAATGGGATATCTATGGACTTCATGACTAGAATTCCACGCACTTCCAGAGGTCACGACTCCATTTGGGTGATTGTCGACCGATTCACCAAGTCGGCTCACTTCTTACCCATCAGAGAGCAGGGCTGAGTGGAGAGCTTGGGGCGTCTCTACATTCAGGAGATTGTACGGCTTCACGGTGTGCCATCATCTATCGTCTTCGATCGAGATGCTCGATTTACTTCCCGGCATTGGAAGGGGTTGCAGGAGGCATTCGGGACACAGCTATGTCTAAGCGCTGCCTTTCACCCTCAGATGGATGGTCAGACGGAGAGGACCATTCAGATTCTCGAGGACATGCTCCGCGCATGTGTCCTAGACTTCGGTGGCAGCTGGGAGTACCACCTACCCTTGGTGGAGTTCGCGTACAACAACAGATACCACTACACCATCGGGATGGCACCATATGAGGTGTTGTACAGCAGACCTTGCAGATCTCCTTTGTGCTGGACAGACCCTGGGGAGTCAACACTTGTGGGACCAGAGATGGTCTGGGCCACGACAGAGAAGGTCCAGGTCATCCAGGAGTGGATGAGGACACCTCAGAGCCGGCAGAAGTCTTATGATGACAGGAGGCAGAGGCCACTATAGTTCGAGGATGGCGATCGCGTCTTCTTGCGTGTCTCACCTCGATGTGGATTACGGAGATTTGGCTGAGGCGGCAAGTTGTCTCCACGCTTCATCGGACCTTTCCAGGTCCTTAGCAGGATCGGTGAGGTGGCTTATCTCCTAGTTCTACCACCTCAGTTGCACCGGGTGCACGATGTCTTCCACGTATCTCAGTTGAGAAGATACGTGCATGACCCGACACACATCATTGACCATGGAGAGCTAGACGTTGATGATGGGGAGACTTTTGCGGAGGTCCCGGTGGAGATCGAGGATCGACATGGGAGGGTCCTACGTGGATGGTCAATTCCTCTAGTGCGCATCAAATGGCAGCATGGGAACCTCCAGGAGAGCACTTGGGAGCGGGAGGCTCAGATGCGTGCTCAGTACCCACACTTGCTTCCCTAGCTTTTGATGTATCTTTACTGGGACATAAAGCCCTAAGGTGGGAGTAATGTAAATACCCGTAAATTTCAATGAAATTTTTTTCTTAATTTTCATTGGAATTTTACAAGGACGCAGTTTCTGACAGTACCTGATTTCGAGGCCCGGTGTGCCCGTAATCATTTTTCGAAGTTTGGCTCAGGTACGTTCAGTGAACGGACGAGCGGGTTTTTCTAACTTTTGAAGCGGTGCTCGGAATCGAATTCCGAGGGAACCGATGAAATCGAAGCACCAGTATTTTCTTAGAAACGCCTCTTTTGGAGTTGCATTTTCTCGGGTGTGGTTTTTAATTTTTGGGCTTAAAGTTAAGAAATAAAATAATTGGTATGACAAACTTTATTTTATTTCACCTAAAGCCACTTAAAATCCACTTTAAGATGTTTAAGATGAGTTGAAGTGGATAGGGTAGAACCTAAAATATCCTACCCTCCTGGTAGGATATTTGTGAGGTGGGGCCCGCACGAGCCCCACCGTTTCTTTTCCGCTAAGTAACGCACCCACGAAAACCCGTCATTATGAAAGTCAACTGACGCGTTTTCTTAAATTCTTAGCGCACCAATTAATTGGGCGGTTAACTTGGTGAAATTAATTCTATGAATTAATTTAATCATTTTTTAACCTGTTTACAATCCGTTGGCGTAATAATAAAATAAGACCAACGCACGACTTCTTGAGGATTGCTCGTTGAGAGGTTTTTGACAAATTTTGGGCCTTCATCCTCCTTCGTGAAGAATGCGAAGAACGCGAAGAACGTTGTCACCCTCGGAGATTGACGACGCTTCTTCTAAGACATTCTTCCCCACAACGATCTCAGATCACCAACTGCTTGAGGTTGGAGATTTCAGGTTTCTTCTTTTAAATCTTCTTTATGGTTTATAACAACATCATGGATTTAATTAATATAATTAAATCTGCATGTTCTTGAACCTCGGAGTTCGACGACGCGACGCCCTTCCGTGACGCTACGATCCCCTCCTTCCATGGCGATCAATTCCGTGAAGAATGCGCGTGCGATGACTTGACGAGGTAGGGGTTTTTTTGTGAAATGAATTTATTTCCATGGTTGTTTCCTCCTGAAAACAAAGAACCCGAATCAAGAGCAATTTTAATTTATTAAAATTGTATATTTCTTGTTTTCAATGTGTGGATTATTTTTCTTCCTGATTGTTATCACCTAACGCGGAGGGTGCGGGCCAAACAAACACGGCCCGACAACTGTCCGTAGTTCTTCGTTGATGCGTGGATTGGCGGGCGAGGACAAAACATGATGCGGGGATGATTCGTTGATTCCGTAGTGAATAATGGGACCCGGGAGGAGTTACGGTGCAGACGAGAGTAGAATCGGACCACCGGAGCAACTCTAGTGGCCTGTGGAAACCACCGGTGGTGCGAGTGGACGGCGCGGCGGTGCCGGCGGCCGGTGGCGGCGGCACCCCGGCACGCCGCTGGACAGAGCCGTCACGGCTGAAGCCGCGACGGTGGTGGCACCAGCGGACCCGCGGCCGTGCAGGTCCGGCATACTCGGGACGCGGCAATGCCGCGTCCGCTGACCAATGGAGGCCCCTACGGGGGGGGGGGGGGAGGGGGGTGTTCACACGTGGGTGCTGCGCGCCCCCGCCCCCGGACTCCGCTCGCTCGGCCGCTCGGCCGAGCCGACCCGACCCGCCGGCCGGGTCGCGCCCTGGCCGGGCCGGGTCACACCCAACCTGGTCGGACCCGGACCCGGGTCGGCCCGGGCCCAGACCCCCCGTCTTCGGACCGTTTTCAATCTTTTGCCTGTATATTGAGCTACGGGACTCCGAACGACGCGCCGTCAGCGGCGATCCGATCCTTGGATCGTGGCGGTCGTTTCAGTATATGACACTCAATGTTTCGGAATACTTTGGGTTTAGACGGGTTGGTTCATATACGAAACCAACCGGGCCCTCGGAGCAGAAACGCTCATATCTTGAGCTTCGGACGTCCGATTGACGTGTCGTCGACTTTGTTGAATTCCTCTAAGTGATACAGATCTTTTGGCTTACTCCGCTTGAGGTTTGGACGCAAGTGGAGTATGGTCGGGTTGGTTTTTCCTTAAAAACCAATCGGGCCCCTGGGACGAAAAGGCCAATAACTCTCAGACCGAGCGTCCGATTGACGCGCCGTCTGCGAAGTTGAGTTCCTATTGACGATACGGAAATTTTGGATATATCAACTCTGGACTATGTGTCAGTTGATGTATCAGCCTCTCGTCTCGTGGAGCGGACCCTCCTGAATGAGTTTGTTGTGTGCGGGAACCCTAGAGCAAGCTGCGACTGCTACTGTGACGATGACGACTGTGCAGAGATCCTCAGTGGATTCGACGGCGACGACTACAGCACTCAGCGATTCTTTGTGGGTCAGTGCTACCGATCCTGTGTGGGTCAGCGCTCAGCGGTCCTGTGTGGGCCAGCGCCTACAGGTCCAGTGTGGGCCCGATCATGTGTGGGTCTTTGCGGGGGTTAGCACCTATCGATCCTTTGTGGGTCCGACGACTTAGATGGATCATTGATCATCTCAATCGTCATTCGAAGAAGTATACATGTGTGAGCTGAAACTCTGTTTTACTTTCCTTTGTGGATTGTGTTGTGCTATCCTGTGTGGATTTACGTTTTACTTTCCTTTGTAGACTGTGTTGTGCTATCCTATGTGGATTTGCGTTTTACATTCCTTTGTGGATTGTGTTGAGCTATCCTGTGTGGATTTTACGTTTTTCTTTCCTGTGTGGACAGGTTTGTACTTGAGCTCGGATGTTGGAGTCGAGCGAGAATTGATGACTTAGGTATATGTATGGGCATATACCTAAGCAGTGTCGGATGTTTCTTCATGATTGTATCTTTCCTTTGTGGTTTATCCTTTGTGGATTTTCGGAGACCTTCAGGGGTCTCGGGGTCCCTACTGAGTAGCTTATACTCACCCCTGCACGGGCTATGCCCGCACTACGTTGTATTGGTTGCAGACGACGGACATCGCTGATCGTGGTGGAGTCTTGCGGAGCAGGATGGTACCTGAAGGTGGACCACTGGGCGGGACGTACTCGGAGTGGTCGGCTGGACCCAAGGAGCAGTGGAGGCTTTCTGTACCCACCCTTTAGGTGGGACTTCCAGTGGACGGCTCGATGTTGTGGCTTTACTTTTCTGTTGTTGTTTTCCCTTTTTGATTTGTACTTTACATTCTTTTTGGGTTTGTATTCTGGCCCACTTACTTTCCACACTTACTGTTGTACCAGTTTTTACTTAGTGTTTACTTTTTTCCGCTTTCTTACTCTGTGGTGCTTGTTTACTTTACAAAGGCAATTCCTTCCCTTTACCAGGATTTACGCCTTGGTGCTAGTCGCCAACCCCTGGCCTATGGAAGGCGGGCTTGGGGTAGTCACGGCACGGGCCCCGAGGACGGGTCGTGACACATATTTATTAAATTTAAAAAAAATTATTTAATATATAACCTATAAATTTCATTAATATTTTTCACTAATTTTTGTTGATTTAATTTACTAAGATTAGACACCTTTGTGGGCATAAAAAAGAGTTTCTCAAAAAAAAACACATCCACCATATTAAATTGGTTTTTATTTTCATTCATAATTAATTAGAATCCAATTATTTAATTCTATAAACAAGTGTAAACCATATTTTCATAATTTAGTTGATTAGGTTCATACCCACAATTCTAATGGCTATGTTATAATGGTAACATTTAAATAATAATATTTTGTTATATGTTTAAGCTTGATGTTGCACATAATGTATGCTATCAAAAATAGTGTTTCCTTCTTAAAATCTTGGGATGTTACATTATCCCTCCTAATAATTTTTTTCCTCTAAATTTGGACTTATGATCAAAGACTAGGGGTATGAGTTTTTGAAAAACATTTTTTGAAATCTCACATCAGTAAAAATTATTAATAAAAATTACACTTTAAAAGAAAGAAAGGTAAGTATGAAGGTCACTTGGGATAACAAATACTAGGATTATATATAGGAAACATGGAAAAGTAAGATAAAACTAACTATCAAGTTCATATAGAGATTATTGAGAACAAGGTCATTATAATGTTATCCATCACAAAACCATAAATCCATTATTGGTTAAAAGGCCATTGATTTAATAATAAGAAAAGTTAATGGACAACATTTTTTGTTTCACGATACTTTTAATATTGTTGAGTAATTAAATTTACATCTATACTAAGAACATTAAGATAAATAATTACTTTAAAATTAGAGTTTCATTTTTAATCAATTTCCACCTCAAAATCATATTTTTCTCAAAATTTTGAGTATCCAAGATGAATGTTTCATGCATGAAGAACTAGAATCATCTTCTATAAAGTCATATAATAAATAGAAGATTAATTGTTTATTTCTTCTATCTTGAATCATTAACCAAAACCAAAATGGTTAGGATATAATTAGATAATTATATAAAATGAATAAACCTTTAAAATAAGAAAAAATACATGTAATATCTATAATTTAATATTAATACCCGAAGAACAACACAGATCATTCAATAAATAATTATCCTCTAATGTTATAAAAATAGTTCAAACTAATATTGAAACCCAAAAAATTGGAATGATTTGATTATATAATATTTTAAAATAGAATATATAATTTATCTCCAAATAATATCAATGAATCTTAAATTATCTCTCCAAAAATGAATATTCCAAAATCATATAATCTCCAATATATGCTAACAATTTTCATAAATAACCTAAATCATCATAAGTCCCCAAAAAAACCATAGATTATTTCGAAATATAATTCAAACTTTATTCCTCAAATAATATCCCATAGATTTCTATTTACCTTAATCTTATAAGGTTCCCAAAATTGAGAATATATTTTGAAATAAAATTAATCACTTAATATTAAAATCATTTTCCAATCCCGGAGTTATCTATTCGATAAAACATATATTCCCAAAATAAAATTAACCTCTCTTATTTATATGGTTTAAATAAATAAAAACAATATTATACTAACTAGGACATTATGTAGGCTAGTCGTAGGAGCTACACCCTTATCGCCCTTCAACTATGGGTTTAATTCATATGGCCTTCTTGAATGTGATGGGTTGTCACCTGACCTATGAGTTATCCATTTTTACTTATAAAATGATAATTCTTATAAAATTATTATAAATATGAGAAAAATATTCAAAAATAATCATAATATGTTTTAACCCAAGAGTTTATCTCATACCTTTTATTTTGTGTCCCAAAAATGAAATAACCCATAATTACCTAAACCATTAATGTCTATAAAAATAATGTTAGTCACCTTAAAGTTTCACAACTTAACACCTCAAAATGGGTTTCTAATACACTGAACTTATGATCAAACTAAGAATTATAAACCCATGATGATATCCATACCTCTTAAAAATACATCCTAATCTCCAAAATTGTCTAAACCATAATTTGATACCAACTATAAGGACTCATCCCTAAACATTACAAAATATTGAGTTTTAGTTAAGAATTTAATTTACTTAACTTTGAGGGTCTTTTCTTGTTTAGAGTTTTATAGAATTAGGTCATAACTCATACCTAACAAAATCATAAAATATAAAGTGGTCCTTTCTGATCATTGTTAATTTTCCGATTGGATATTAATTTTCAAATAAAATAAAAATTATTTATCTAATGGGAAATCTTATCAGCTTTCAACTAGACTCCTTTCATTTTCTTAACCATCCTTAAATCGTGTAAAAACCATTTTAAAACTTGGTACGAGCAGAAAAATCTCAATAAGGGATATACAATGAAGGAAAATTGTAAGTCCAGTGAAAACCTGAAAACCCATGAAAACATTATTAAAGGAATTACTTTTCACCCTTTATAATTATTAAATAATTTACTTTTAAAATAAGTTCATTTATTAACTTTTTGTAATCAATAAATTACAATAAAATCAATAGAAATCCTAGATAACATATAAAGGTATATTGGGATATAATTATACACATATAGAATAACCATGCTATCGAATTCCATACATGTCACACTTTCAAATGGAATAACCATATAGTTGAATTCCATAAATGTCACTATTATAATGTAATAACCACACAGTTGAATTCAATACCCAATGCATTGGTGGTTATAATGTAACCAGTAATCCTTGGTTTATCATGCAACCGCATGTCATTGGTTTATCATGTAACCAGTCGTCAAATTCCCAAGTTCCATTATATAATCATAACATGGAAAATATTGAACCTTGTAGCATTTTTCTCTTAAAAATTCATTTTCTCTTATATGAAAACATTTCATATTATATAAATAATCAATCCATTTTCAAAACCCATTTTCAATAAAAAAAAATCGAAAAGAAAAAAAGAGGGGTTCTATTAAAAAAAAGAAGGATTATAGAGGAATCAAAATATCAAAATATAAATTAAATGTTCTTTATAATCCTTTTATATCTATATAAATATGTAAAATAATATCAATATTGAAGGAAAAAATTTTAAATTTAAGTCTTTAAGCATTTAAAAGGTTATTTTTAAATAAAAGTGTCCCATAACACTTTGTAATATTTGAATCATAGGCCCCATGAAATAATAACATTTTAAAAAGAATTAAATAACATGATAATAAATTAATTAATGATATTATTTGTGAATTTTGATGTATATACACCCCATAAAATAATGTGGGTGTATAACCTCAAAATATGCCTCAATGAAGGGAGATTGAGATGAAATCCCTTACCTTGACCCGACTCATCATGTACAATATTTATATTCTGGAATAATAAAATATAAATAATTATTTAAATTATTTATAAAGTTTTTTTGTGTTCATTATTTCTTTTATATCATTTATTATCATTTTATAACAATTACTTCATTATTTAAGTTCACGTATAACGTTTATATGATATTTGGTTCATAAGTGAAAAATGACTTCGGTCAATTGACTATGGTAAAATTATAAAATATTCCATAATATAAAAATAATAATCATGAAATAATATTAATTATTTTACATAAAATATAATTTTAAATCCATCCATTAATTATGGTTTTGAAAAATTAATTGTGTTATAATCATGGAGATGGAAGGTCGTACGTACTCCTGAGTGACATTTCCATTTTTCAATAATCAATACAAAAAGAAGTTAAGAATCATTATATATTTATGGAATTATAATAATATAATTAGTATAATATTAATCATTTATATATACTTATATTTATCTTCCATGTGATGTGGTGATGAAAAACGAATCATATTGCTTCGTGGAGGTGGTAATTCACACGTACGTACAAACAACGTTATCCTTATTTGTGCATGGAAGTTTAAGTACTAAAATGATATATTATATTTATAAAATGATTTATATATTTCATTAATATCATATATAAAATTTAATTTTATAATATAACTGGTCTTGAGAGACGGTGATGGAAAACAGAATTTCATCGGTTCTTGAGGCTGTAGTTTGTCGTACACACGAGCAATGACTTATTTTCCCATTGGATAGAAGTGGTTATGGATTTAGGTTGTGATAATAACATAATAAAATATAATTATATTTAGGATATTTTAGTTATTATCACATCATGTTTTAATAATATATATAGGATGTGGAAGAAGAAACAAAACAGAAACACTTAATTAAAACAATCCCTCTTCTTTATAAATCCTTAATTACATAACACCTAAAGACCAATAAGGATGATGTTATGCCTAAAATAAGAGCTCCAGAATGTATTAAGAGATTATAATAAGTTAATTTTTTTAGATATTTGATGAACCAAATTGGTTTTTAATTGTGAAAAAAATAAGAAGAGGTTCCCATTTATAAGAGAGGGAAGGGGCACTCAAGGAATTTCTCAAAATATAAAATTTATATAAATTAATTTTCTATTAAAAATAGATAAAAACTTATTTATTTGGAATATACGATGATTTTTGTTATAAATTAATTCTTAAAATGAAAATTATACAACTCTTGACTATTTTTTAATCCTTATCTTTTTGTTTCAACGCTTATTGAACCTTTTTATCTCTTACACTGACAACATGTTTTTTACTCTGTGAAGGTTAATAAAGTTAATATAAAATTAAAAAATAACCATAAATAAATCTTTGATGAAATTTTATACCTTATAAAAATAATTTGTATGAATTTTATATTTTTATGAATTTTATATCATTTAATAAAACATTATTTATTTTAAAATATCATTAATGTCTGTTTTGACACTAGTCATTAATTGAAATTTTAAAAATATCATAACAAAACGATAAATTAAAAAAAATACATCCCCAATAAGTTAAGTTAATCTATAAAATTCATTTATTACATTAATTACCTTGACTTACTGGGTGTTTATTTGATATTTCTATTAATTAAAAAATTACTACAACATAATTATGAAAGCATTTAAGGTAATTATTTGTTCCCCAAAAAATAAAAAATAAATTAACATGATCAATATAAAGATATTAAATTTAAAAATAATATTTATAGTCTATAATACATCCTATATAACCCTATATTAAAAATATTTCACTTGGTAAAAACAATAGTATGAAAAGTTAGACTTATCTTTAAATAAAATATTATAAAGGTTATAATATCATACAAAAGGACATAAATAGTAAAATAAACAATAATTGAATTATTATAGACTACAAATACTCATCTAATAAAAATTTATCAAGTTTTAGGGTCATTTTATAATATTTATAATATTATTTTTACCCTTAATTACTCGATTTACCCTTAATCGTGGTAATAAACTTAATAAGTTTAAAATTTATATTTTACAAAAATAAAATAAACTTATGTGATAAATTTTGAATTTTTTATTACAAATATGGAATTCATTTTCCTTATTTAAAAACAAGGTAGGGAATAAAATTAATTTAAAATTAATCCCATAGACAGGGTGAAACAACGGCATTTTATGCGTAAAATTTGACTTGTTCTTATATTATTCCTATAAAATTTATTGGATAAATTTTTAAAAAATATATTTAATTTATACATATAAATTTAATTAATATAATTGAATAATATTTATTAATTTAATTTATTAGGATCAAACACCATTGTGGGCATAAAAATAGTTGTCCATAAAAACACATTATTTTTATTCAATTGGTTTCTATTTTCATTTATAATTAATTGGTAACCAATTAATTCATTATATTAACATTTGTAAACCATATTTTCATAATTTAGTTAATCGGTTTCCAAACCTCCACTCTAATGTCTAAGTTGTAATGTTAAAATTTAAATAATAATATTTATTTGTTCGTTTAAGCTCAATGTGGCGTATCATGTACACAATAAAACACAGTCTTTACTTTTAAAAATATTGGGATCTTTCATTAGGAACCTCCATGTGAAGTCTGAAAATTCAATGAACATACCTATGTGCACCCTTTTAGGCATTATATTCTTACTACCATTTTTAGCAGTGTTCGAATTTCCTATATGGCTCTAACATGTTATTGAGCTTGATCCCACATGTGTGGGATTGATCTGGCCTAGCCTAGTTAGCTATAGCCAGCCATATTTTTATTTAAAAACCATAAAATATACTTAGAATTTACTAGGTATAAAATTTCCAATCCAAAATAAATGCCTTATTCAAGTATTCTTCACAAAAAAATAAATATTTCTTCATGGAATTTGTTCTTCAATGAATTATTTCTAAAAAATACTCAAAGAATTCATCATTTCACCTTGTGAAAAAAATTAATTTCCTTTGCATGGTTTTTATGAAATTTCTCTGGAAAATAGATAATTTCATGGACTTATTCACTTTTATTAAATACTATTCTAGTTATATATCTTCATTAACATGTGCCTTTAAACATAATAAAAGTTCAATAATTATCGGAGTTAAAATATACTTCATCGAAAATATAATATGGGGCCTTTTAACATATTGGGGATGGATCTTCAAAAACAATCCATTTGGGATCTCTAGTCTACTTCAAGAAAAACTCTTTTTTTATATATATTGGCATTAATTTCTTCATCACTTATGAATTATTAACAATAAATACAACTCAAACAAAAATTAGGATTCACAATCACCCCCTTTATTTTTTATCAATACTAGTGTAGAAATTGAAATGTCAATATGTTCACTTCAATTATTTTCTAATTTTTTTTATTTTCTTCTCTCCCCAATGTTGATAATAAATGAAAATTACCTAAGTGACGATAATATAATTTCTATCTTAATAAATTTTTCATAAATTATTCTATTCTAAGTCTTTGTGGGATAACATGGTGTAGAAAAAAAGTGAGATAATTTAGACATCAATGGTATCTATTCCCAATTCTGGATATAATAAAAACTTATATAGTAGAATTTGTTTATTACCTAAGAGACTATTTAACTGTTTCTAGGTTGATAGTAATTATTTGATTCCAATTGATTCAATGAAAGTGGAATTTGTTTGATACCACTTGTAATGAAAAAATTTAAGATATATTAAACTTGAAATTCATGTACTCATCGCAACATACAGATTAAAGACATTAAATTATAATTAGTATGTAAGGTTTGTGAAATTGGTTCTATAAATTCTTCAAGATTCATTTTTTCTTATCATAGATTCATTTAAATTCTCCCCCTAAATATCACACTTCATTTTTTTTGAATAAGGTTAGGATAGTGTTTTAGCATACCTCATCAATGAGTTCTTCATAAATTACCTTTCAGAGATTTCAATTTTTAAAATATAGAACTCTAGGAACTTCTTTAAATACTCCCCCTCAAGGGAGGATATCCATATTCACTTTATAAAGATAGATATTCACATTATATATTCGTATAAATTCTAATTGATGTGAATATCAATTTTTGTGATCTCATCCATTATGGTGACCTAAAATTTATTAATCACATATAGTATCTTGATCATCTTCATGATATTTTGAAAGAAATAGTCTTAAAGATTAAAATGGGGAGATAAAACTAGAATTGTTACCTCCATAACTATTAGAATTATTATTCCAAATTGGATATATTCTAATAGTAATTCCTTCACTTAGTTTTAACACTGGGTATATGCATCACCTTCAATTACCTGAAATAATGAACCAATACAAAGTATGTGGAAATAATGTGGATCTCCTTTGCTTTTTAGTGAGAGAAACAAGATTGATAATTTTTTCTCAATCATGAAACTCATTTATTTTCCCATCTATATGAGGGTGAACCCTTGATGATAACTTTTCTAACATTCTTGGATGTTTTGGGTTGCATGGTATCTTCACTTTATTTTGTGATAACATTGCATGGACTTTTAATCTTAATATTGTCCATAAAGTCACATTCATCACCAGATTATTTCTATAAGTCTCTTTAAATATCCCGTCTTAATCTAGAGTTCTTAAGAAAGAATCATTTGGGATTTTTCAGCCTTCTTATGAATTCGAAACATTACTTTTGATATTTTTTTGTCATTATTTTTTTGAAAACCTATCATGAAATTTGAACTTTTATATGGAATATTATGTTTTCATTTAGTATTTTTCTATTTATTCGTATTATTATTTTATTTTTCTTCTAAAATAAACCATCCAAATTACTATTATGTTATTTGGAATATGCACAACAAGATTGGTGTATCCATATAGATTCTTATTTATGCTCTTTACAGCTTCAGTACATTTATTTTGTTATTGAACTAGTCTTCCTATTTGTTTCTTAATATCTCTTTCAAGAATTTTTATATCCATGGACTTATTATATATTTTAGTTGTGTGATATCTTTTTCCACAAAATAATAAACTTCATTTATTTGTTATTTCATTCCTTTTGAACTTCTTAGGTTTATTGTGAGAATCAATCTTTTTTTATTTTCACCCATGGTATCCTTACCGATAGTATTTATATTAATTATTATTTTAATCTAAATTGTTTTAGTGGAATTGTTGAATGATTTACACCTAAATACCAATTCACTATAGCCACTAACATTAAAAATCCCATATATATTCTTTAAAATATTGGATCTATTTGTTAATGGAAGAATATTTCCTTTAATATATGATCTTTTCTTCTTCTCTTATTTTATCCCCTTGATATAGGCATCTATTGAGTATCAAATAATTTACATATTATTCCAAAAATCATATTCTTTATGACCAAATATTTCAAAAAAACAATAACAGCCAATAAATCCTGATCTCTTCTTTAGAATAATAGTTTGGATAATTTTGGATACTTTCACATTCTGTTTCTTTTCATTCTTCTACTAGGATTATTTAAGAAAACCATATCATTTATACATAAATTATTTTACCATAGATGTAATGGTAAACACTTCTAATAATAATATTTTTTAGATTTTTGAAAAACCACTTTGATGTTGAGAGGTAACCAAAACAAGATTCATGAGATACAAATAAGACCATTGCATCTTCAAAATTCAAAATTTAAAGAACACATCAAAGAAACAAACCCATTGAGAATTGATCCCCAAAGACCCACATCAGTCAGAGAAAAGAATACTTCCACATCATTATCTTGTATCACACAAGTCATAATCACTGAACTAACACTTCCATCCTCGTTTTCAATCATCACCACACCAATACCACAGATATTGCCAACCTCCAGAGATGATCGACGCCTCTTTGTTTCCACCATGAAGAAAAAAAAACTAGAAACCAAATGAAATATCACAAAATCAACTTTTTCTACCTCACAGACATCATTCCTCCATCATTTTCCCATAATCCAATACAAAATAGTAGCATAAACACCTGCATCATCAACTTTCAGGACCAAAAAAATGAAAGTCTTCATTCGAACCGCCATTATCCAATACATCATACATCCAACCAAAACGATCACCACCTGGAAAATTGATGTCCACCTAGAAACCAATTCCCAAATCTCTAAATAACCACCACACCAGACCAACCTAGAGAGGTAATCTGGGACTCAATTTCAAGGTATAGTTGAGAAGCTTAAGCCTCCATAGTTAGTTGATCCCTTCACTTTGAACACACCCAAAGAATCTAATGGAAAATAAAAACCTTTTCAGCATCAATCATCTGAATAGTATCATAAAAATGAATAAATATTCAAATAGAAACTAAAACCCATAATCCAAAAGCAAAAATAGATAATAATAAATTAAATATCCAAGCTGATGAGGGAAGGAAACTGATTCCAATGAAATAAAAGACTTATATTTCTACCAACACCCTCCAACACCATCCCAATAGGGCTTGAGACACACATCGAGCCCGACCAAAGTGGGATCGAAATTTGATGGATTGGTCATCAAGGTAAGGGGAGAAGAAGAATACAAGACACCACCAATGGTGATGACAAAAGTTGTCTACAGATCCATCACACAGACCCAAGTGGAGGTTCGATGAACATGGGTTAGTCAACAAGAGGGGCGGTGAGGGAGAACAACCTCCACACTATTCATAACTCCAGTCAAGGAGAGGGAAGGTATATGAGCTTGATAAAGAAAAAAAGAAGTCAAGAAGTGATGTTATGATGAATAAGGAAACCCTAGATGTAAGGGAAGATGAATAAGTGGTGATAGCATCAGGATCCATGTGAGTGGGGTCCCATATAGTTTTAAACACTTCATTCCCCTTTTTCATCCAATTTTGTACAGGTTTTGATTTTGAACCATTATTTTTCATAAGTCCAGAGTTAGAAAAAATATTGTTATCAATGCTGGATGGAACCTTCCAATTAGATACTAAATGAGATTCATCATTGAGTGGTATCAATCGATTCATTACACCAGATAAAGGTATCTTGAATTAAGATTACTCCTTATAATTTTTTGTAGCTTCACCTCTTATAGTAATAACTCATCTTTCATCTAGTCATGGAGACTTTGTTAGTACATTTTCAATATTCTCTAGTTTGATTAAAAGTTCAATACATTCCATATTTATGATGAATTTATCATCTTCAACTAATATCAATATATCATCACATTCTTTCTTGATATTTACAACTTCAACATCATGAAATGTATTCTTTTCATATATCATAGATTAAAGATACTTGATCTTGTTCTCTTTTATTTCAATTTGATCATTTTTTACATTAATAATATCATTTTGTTTTTTCTCAAATTCATAGTGATTTTATTCAAAAAAATCACTATCTTTGGCATAAATTTTATTTATCCATTGATCTTTAAAACCAGAACATCATTTTTCAAGTTCAATAGTCTCTTCTTCTTTGAATCTAATTTCTAAAGAGATATTAATATTGGATTGAATTATGTCTTCAAAATATTTCTTCTCATTTCCCTATATTTTCCATATTCTTGGTGACATATTTATACATTCCTTTGAATAAGGCATATATAAAATTAAATATTTCCCCTATACATTTGTACAATATATCATTCAAAGTGGAAACTGATTCAGCATTGAATTCTTATGACATGTGATAACTCTATCTAATGCTAGGATCTTCTTGAGAAAAATTTGGTCAATATATTTTTTTCCTCCCATTAATGTATTAATGATGCACTACATGAGCTAGAAGATTCTTCCTGATTATTGGTAGTAAAATGAACTACCAGATCATTTACTCCCATGCATGACTTTACTTGTTTAGAAATAATGAATTGGGAAACTGACTCAACATACTCTTTGGACAAGAGGGTTGTCTTATTCAACTTTCACAATTATTTGTTTCTTCTATTCATTAAAGTCTTATCTAAGATATAATTTAGAAATGTAGTAGATATAACTCTTCTATGTTTTCACACCATTCTAAATTGAGAAAAGAATTCAAATCTTCATGATTCTTTTAATCAAAGAATACAATAAGAGGTTTGACCTTGTGATTTGATACCAATTATTAGGATCACTATGTGGTGACCACACTAAGTGGAGGGTGAATTATTTGGGGAAACATTAATAAATTTAAACTTTTATCCCTTTCTTTACCTATTTTATTTTTTTTGTAAAAGGATCTCTGGTTGTCTTCACCTATAATTAGAAATAATTCAGGTAAAATAGTAAAATATAATAGACACCATATTTTGGTAATGAGGTTCACCTATATTATGGATAATTGTATCCCTCGTGTATGATTTTTATTATCCAAAATTCACACAACTTTCCTTTTATTATATATTAAACCATATACAAGGGTATAACCATGAACATGTTCTCATAAAACTGAATTGGTACAATGAATATTTCCCTTGTATCTCAGATGTAAGATGTCGACCTACTCCTATTGAAGTGATTAGTGATGTAGAGAAATTTTTATATTGATAGACACTAATTACTCTGATCAACTTTCTCTATATGAAGTTAATAAATGGATACCTAGAAAACATTAATCAATATGATATATCATATATATCATAATCAAGAAGGGTTCCTCTTATTCTTCTTTATTCATACTAATATTTTCATGATAAATAGACTGGATGTCTCAAAATTCTCTAACACAATTAATAATCAGACAATATAGGATCAATCATAAATTCTTCTCCTATTTTGGATATTTAGCGTAAAATTTGAGATATCAAACCGTAGTGGAAGATTCTCAATGTATATTTAATAAATCATGTAGTGTGTAACAATAATGGAATTTGATAAAAAACTCATACATATAAAATGTGTATCATTTAGGGAAAATTCCCACCCTTCTTCTTTATTCTTGGTACAACACACAAAGGCCCAAATACTCAATTAATTTTATGGATATTTCCACTGTAATGTATTCCTTCATACACGGGTTAACACATGCATGGATTTACTCAAGTTCTTCTTCTTATTTATGTGGATTTTTTATTATTATTCTTTTCTTATTATATAAAAGAGAATTATTTTCATAAAACAATTACATGATGGATGTATCCACTTTGCGTAAGTAAATCACATAATCACTTAGTTTGGATCACCCTTATTATTTTTATAAGAACTCGTATGGAATACAATTCTTCTCATAACCAAAGATGTTTGTGAGGCCTTTGCTCTCCTTCACATGAACTAAGCATGTTAGTTACTCTTTCAAGTAACCATGAATGTTAGCAGGGTATTCTACTACTTTATGTAACTGAGGAGGTTCTTGGATTCTATTCCTTCGCATAAAGAGATCATGTGAAAAATCTTCACGTGAACAGGTCTCTGTAGTAAAATGAGGATTCTATGTTTGGAGAACTCTCCCATATTTTATCACTTTCTCTAATCCTTGCTTTATTAGTATATATAGACAAGGAACCACTGAATCTCTCGATACCCAAAATATGAAATGTTTGACAAAATCGGGGAGTCAAAACTCCATCAAACACCAAAAAATATTATCTTATCTCTAGTATTTTAAATTATATATTTCTTGGATTCATCATATGATGTAGATTTATTCATGATCTGACATGATCACTTCACTTGATTACACAACACCTTAGTATATTCACACTCGACGACTACCATAGGCTTCATGCGTTGTGTGTCGCTTCTATCCCATATTGCTTTTAAATTCATCTGGAATCCACCTAAAAAGTATCTCTATGCTATACCACCTTATAATGGTCCCCAAGGTTGACATTTGTAACACCAAACACACTCAACCCTCATGGTCCACACCACAACCCTTGTGTAGTCCCTAAGTTACCTCAATTTATTCTATATGGGCATACCCATGTGCAACACTGCATGCAGTATGTTCTCATTACCACCCCCAACATGGTTGGTTGGCTTGGATAGCTCTCCTATGTGGTTGATCTTTATTACACGTGTTTATAATTGAGTTTTCCAATCCTAGTTGGCTATGGATGGACAATTTTTTAGCTTTCACTGATAAAATAAAAATTTTAATTATTATGTCACGACTCGTCCCCAGGGGCCCAGGCCTTGACTACCCCTTTCCTGCCTTCCATAGGCCAGGGGCAGGAGACTAGCTCCAAAAGGCATAATCCCTAAAACTGGGTAGGCATCATAACCTATAATCACACGCAACCAAGCACACAGCAAGATACGAACACAAGTAAACTGAATAGTAAATATAGTGAGTACAGTAAGTATAAAGGGCCAGAATACAATTCCAACAGGAAAGTACAAGAAACTGAAAGTACAAGTAAACTGGAAATAAAAGGAAGATAGTTATTGGGTCATCCTCTGAGGTTCCTACATGAATGGTATGTACAGATCGCCTCCTCATCAATCCATGTCTGTCTGTCTTCTTCGTGTACCGACTCATCATAAGGACCTCCTCCAAGCACCATATAGTCCTGGAACCCTGGGTCTCGATCAAAATTGTCCATTATCTCCACCAAATACAACAAGGTGCGGGCAGAGCCCATGCAGGGGTGAGTATACCGATACTCAGTAGGGACCTGGAGACCCTCAATGTCTCACAAAATCCACAAAGGATAAACCAAAAAGCATGAAGTCAGCCGTCAACCCTACTTAGGTATATACACATACATATACCTAAGCTATCAAGTATACCCATCTCAATCATGAGGAAACACAATGTCCAAACCAAAATCCCAAAGCTCAACTGTTCCACAAAGGAAGGAAAACCACAAAGGAAAGTACCACACAGGTATGCCACTCTATGTAGTCTTCATCCACTTCTGTATGATCTGCACTTTCTTTATGGTAGCCTATACCATCTCTGGTCTCACTAGTGCTGACTCCCCTGGGTCAGTCCAGCACAAAGGTGATCTACAAGGTCGCCCGTACAACGCCTCAAATGGTTCCATCCCAATGGTGGAGTGATAACTATTGTTTTATGTGAACTCCACCAAATTTAAGTGATCCTCCCTGTTGTTATTGAAGTCGAGCATACAAGCACACAACATGTCCTAGAGGGTCTGAATAGTCCGCTCAGTCTGGCCATCTGTCTGAGGATGGAAGGTGGTGCTCAAATGAAGTTGCGTCATGAAATCCTCCCGCAACCCCTTCTATAGCTGGGAAGTAAAATTTTCATCACAATCGGAGAAAATAATCAAGGGTAATCCATATAGCTTCACAATCTCCTGCACATAGAGGCATCACAAGCTCTCTACTGAACCCTACTCTCTAATCGGTAGGAATTGGGCCGACTTGGTAAGTCAGTTGATGATCACCCAGATCGATTCATGAACTTTAGACATACATGGAAGTCCTGTCCCAAAGTCCATGGATATCCCATCCCACTTCCACTCTAGGACCTCTAAAGGCTGAACCAATCCTACTGGTACCTGATGCTCCACCTTCACTTGCTGAAAAGTGAGGCATCGAGAGACATGATCTGCTACTGATTTCTTCATTCTCGGCCACCAGTGCTGTCGTCAAAGGTCTTGGTACATCTTCACCACCTATGGATGTACCGCTAGAGGGGATGTGTGAAAATCCCTCAACACTTCCTCCCTAAGTGACACTGGTACCATGGTACATCCTCTGAAGAGGATGACGTTCTCCCCACCTTCAAAAAATCCATCAGGTTCATATCCTGTGGATATCTGATCACGCCGTGTCTTGAGGTCAGTGTCCCCACATTGTGCCTCCCCGACTCTCTAAAGAAGTGGGGCAGTGACTATGAGAGACTAAAGAAAAGCTACTCCATCTCTATCTACAAATGATATCTACAAAGAGGCCAACTGCTCTATCGCCTCACCTAGCAGCTGTATACCAGACATCCTGCTGACTGCATCTTCTATAATGTTCCCATTCCCATGAGTATATACTATCTCGAAGTCATAGTCCTAGAGGAACTGAAGCCAACGTCGTTGTCTCAGGTTCAGGTCCTTCTGAGAGAAGGTATACCTGAGAATCATGTGATCCGAGTAGACTGTAAAACGTTCTCCCATCAGATAGTACCGCCACATCTTCAAGGTGAAGACTACTACTACTAACTCCAGGTCATCAGTAGCATAGTTATGATCATGTTGTCTCAGCTATCAAGAACCATATGTGATCACTTCTCTCTCCTTCATTAGGATACATTTAATCTCGGTCCCTCATGTGTCGCAGTAGACTACGTACCCTATGCCCTCCTCTAGAATCCTCAAGATAGAGGCACTATTCATCCTCTGTCTCAGCTCCTGAAAAATCCACTGGCATCTCTCCGACCACACGAAAGGTTTACTCTTAATCATCAAGGATGATAGTGGTGCTGCAAATCTGGAGAAATCTGGTACAAATCCCCAATAGTATCCATCCAAACCCAGGAAACTTTTCACCTCTGTCACACTCCTGGGTGGATCCCAAGAAAGTACCGCTTCAATCTTCACTGGATCCACTGCAAATACAACCTCTGATATGACATTTCCTAGAAATTGAACCTCTTGGATCTAGAACTGGAACTTCGTAAGCATACCATAAAGCTAGTGCCCTCTAAGTGTGTCCAGAACTACCTGTAAACGACAGGAATGCTCCTCCTAAGTAGCCGAGTAGATCAGAATGTTAGCGACGAAGATTACTACAAAGCGATCAAGGTATGGCTGAAAGTTCTGGTTATTGAGTCTCATGAACACTGCAGGAGCATTGGTTACACTGAATGGCATAACCAAGAACTCTTAATGATCATACCAACATCTGAATGTCATCTTTTGCACATCGTCGTCTCGTACTATGAGTTGGTGATAGCCTGATCTGAGGTCTATCTTCAAGAACCATTGTTCTCCCTTCAACTAATCAAAGAGGTCTTCAATCCATGGAAGTGTGTACTAGTTCTTCACGATTACCTGGTTTAGGTGCCGATAGTCAACACAAAGACTCAATCTCCCATCCACCTTCTTGGCGAACAAAATTGGGGTTGCCCAAGGTGAAACACTGGGACAAATGAATCCCTTCCCCTACAAGTCCTATAGCTATAACCACAGCTCATGAAGCTCCGTGGGAACCATATGATACGCTGGTGTAGATATTGGTGCTATCCTGGGGTACAAGTCAATGTAAAAGTCCACCCCTCTATGAAAAGGTAGACCCGAAACATCATTAGGGAAGACATCCACGTATTGGTCCACCACTAGAGGATAATTTAGACTCTCCACATCAACCGCTCCGAGGGTAAGGCTAGCCAACTGATGAGTGATCGGCTGCACCCTCCTCCGGGTAAGTCCATTCTGTGCTGCATAGGCTCCCTTCTCACCGGTGAAGGTAAACCTGGTCCCATCTGTGCAGACACACCTTACTTTGCGCCTAATATAGGAAATCTGAGCATTGAATGTAGATAACCATTCCATACCCAAGATAATGTCATAAGGCCTCGACGCTGTTACTAGGAGATCCCAGCCAAAGTTCTCACCTCCTAGAGTAAGCTTACACTGCCAGCACTAGTGTGTAATCATTGAATCATCTCTCATAGGAGTCTTAAGCCGTAAGGATGTAGCCAACAGCTCCATCGGAATCTCCGAGCTCCAAACTAGGGTAGTGGAAATAAAAGAATGACTGGAACCTATGTCTATAATTACTGCAGCAAAGGTGGAGTAGACACAGATTGTACCTTGTATCATCTTTGAAGAACTGTGATCATAGGACTCAGCTTCCTGGACCTGCGCTCGCCCCTGTCCACCTTCTCCCTATGGTCGGGGTGGACCTTTTGGTGGGGGTGGCGGTAACATCTCAAATTATCACCCACCGCCAACTGCATGGTCAGATCCTCTGTCATGTCCACCTGCACCCTACGGACCTCCTCGGTATAACCTTTGTCTTTTCCTGGGTAGCCCTTCGACCATCTTTTGATCATCTGTATGGAAGGTCAGACGGTCACGATCCATGTTACCCTTCCCACCGCATGTGTAACACTTCCCACTCCTGGCATGACTTGCTCTACCCCGTGTGCCCCACACAATCAAACCTGAATCATACAGTCATCCACTTGTAGTTCTGGTTCTCTTGGACCTCTATGCCATATGTCTGCTACCAGCTGTAGACGACTTTGTTGCATGATGACTGGTGGTGAGTCTCACTGCTTGTGAATAGTAAGTAAGAAAACTCTACACTAAGAGGGCTCTCTCTAACACCCCCGTATGTGTCGATATGATGAGTGAGATCATCGAAGCCCTGATCTCCATCCTGAGCCCCTACTCAAAGTTATGGGCCCTGAAGAATGGGTCCTGCACCATATTAGTGGATAGCATGAGAGGTAGGTGAATCTCACTGAGTACTAAGCCACAGTCATGTTGCCCAGCTGCAGATGAAGTAGCTCATGTATGCGCACTACACAAAGAGTTTTTGGGACAATCTCTTCCTAAAACAAGCTCTCAAAGTCTGCCCAGAGAAAAGCAACCTCGTCGTGAACTTGGAGCATCATTCTCCACCATCTTCTTGCTACTGCCTGTAGAAGGATAGTGGCAAGAGTCTCCATGAGATCAGCTGGTGTCCTTACCAGTCGGAAAACTCTCACCACAGCCTCCAGCCAATCCTCAGCCGCCTGTGGATCTGTATCTCCCCTGAACCTTGGTGGCATCTAGCACTGGAACTCATGCAACGTGCTCAATCGGCATGCACCCTCTGTTGCTGGGGCTGGTGGAATCAGTGGACCAACGGGTAATAGTACTGCTGGTGCCTCCGCTGGTGCCTCTACTGGAAGAGGACCCTACACTGAGGCCTCATCGCTCAGTGGTCTATTAGTGCATACAACTCTCAGAACCCTAGCTGGTTGTCTTAGTGGAGACATCTTGAAAAGAAACGGGTGCGCCATGATCAATAAGTTATACCTGGTGAGCTGACTGTAATATTTCACAAAGAAGACTCCTGAAAACATGCACACAATCAGTTTTTTCGTTCACTGAGTCGGAAATAAGAAGCCAGGGTCCTGGTGTATGGATACATTGGCTTCCACACCACCACTGGATTCCCTAAACTAATATCCACACTCACTACACTTAACACTATTTTGGTTAAAAAGATCAGAGTCCTATGTTCTACGGTAGAACTGACTCCCTTGATACCAATTTGTCACAACCCGTCCCCTAGGGCCCGTGTTCTGACTACCCCAAGCCCGCCTTCCATAGGCCAGGGGCTGACAACTAGCACCGAAAGGCGTAATCCCTAAAATTGGGAAGGCATTACCTTTATAACATGTAATCACACACAACCAAACACATAAAAAGATACAAACACAAGTAAACTGAATGGTGAATAGAGTGAGTACAGTATGTAAAAGGGGCCAGAATACAAGCCCAACTGGAAAGTACAAGAAACTGAAAGTACAGGTAAACCGGACAAAAAAGTAAGATAGTTGTTGGGTCGTCCTCCGAGGTTCCTACATAAAGTGTAGATATAGATTTCCTCCTCAGCACTCCATGTGTGTCTGTCTCCTCCATGTACCGACTCGTTGTAACGTCCTCTTCTAGGCACAGTTTAGTCCTACTACCCTTAGTCTCTATCTACGTTGTCTGTCATCTGCACCAAACATAAAAAGGTGTGGGCATAGCCCGTGCAGGGGGGAGTATAATGATACTCAATAGGGACCCCAAGACCCTCAAGGTATCACAAAATCCACAAAGGATAAACCTCAAATCATAAAGTCAGCTATCAAACCTACTTAGGTATATTCTCATACATATACTTAAGTTATCAAGTATACGCATCTCAATCATGAGGAAACACAGGGTCCAACCCAAAATCCTAAAGCTCACCTGTTCCACAAAGGAGGGAAAACCAAAAAGGCAAGTACCACACAGGTATTCCACACAGAATAATACCACCAAGGTATTACCACAAAGGAAAGTACCACACAGGTAAAACTCAGCTGACACTAGGTATAACTTAAGTACATTTGTAGAGATGATTAGATGTAACTACTAAATCATCTTACTCTACTAAGAGGAAGACCCACAGAGGATTGCTCGGTGCTGACCCACACAGAATCACTCGAGGCTGACCCACACTGGATCTCTAGGTGCGGACCCACACATGATCGCTCGGTGCTAACCCAAATAGGATCTCTAGATGCTGACCCACACAGGATTGCTCAGTGCTGACCCACATAGGATCGCTCTTCATTCTTCACATCACAGCCAGATACAGGGTACCCACACTATGCTCGCTTGTCTCTGGGATGGTCCGCTCCACAATCCACTGGTCGATACTCCAACATCCATAAAGTCTCACGAAGAAGTATCTCAAAGATTAACCACGTCATAGGGGTCTCAACGCAACAGACGTTGCGTCAATCGGATGCTCGGTCTGTGAGTTATTAGCCTTTTACTCTCTGGGGCCCGGTTGAATTCATGATCGATCCAACCCGACCATAACCTATCTTAATCCAAATCTCTAGTGGGGTATACTCAAAGGAACTATCTCACCCCAAGGTTCCGGGTGACACAGACGGTTCATCAAATGGATGCCCGGTTCCAAAGATATGGCCGAAGATGTGTAAATGGGTCGAAGTGGGTCCAGGTCCGGTCCGACCGGGCCCGACCCAACCTCGGCTGACCCAGTTTGGTTCGACCCCACCTGACATGCTGGTTCTGGCCCGGACCACGCTGGGTGGTAGAGGCCATGGAGGCCACGAGTGGTGCGAGGCCACGGGACCGCGAGGGCGGTGCAAGGGCTGCAGAACCGCGAGGGGGTCATGGTGGCCGCGGGAGTTCACATGTAGTGCAAGGCCGCAGGGCAACATGGAGGGCCACAGTGGCCCTAAGGGCTATGGGTGGTGCGACTAGGGAATGGGGCGGAGCGGCTAGGCCGCAGGGCAGCGCGGCAGGCCGCAGGCAGTAGAGCGTCACGGGTGGCAGAGCGCCGCGGGGCGCAGAGGCTGCGGGCCGCGGAGCGCCGTGGGGCATGGAGGCCATGGGTGGCAGTGTTGGCGGCGGATGACAGAGTCGTGGGTGGAAGTGGCCACGGACGGCGGTGGCCGCAGGGCAGCGTCGTTGCCTTCGTCGCCTTCATCACCTTCATTGTAGTTCTGGAGTACCACCAGTGCCAACCGCCGGCACTGATCACCACCTTCATCCATTGTGAAGAACACACCAAATAAGAAGAATGACGAAGGGGTCAAGCCATGTTGGTTTGGCCCACACCCTTCGTGTTAGAGCGGTAGCAGGCAGCTCAACAAAATTAGGAGTCAAGAATGACAAACACTAAACTTTAATACGAATCGTGGATCAACTCATTTTGGTTGATCCACATTCATCATGATTTCCAAGAATGAGGAAATTAATTGAGAGAATTCAATAATTCAATAATAAACCCTACCTCATTTGATTCGTCAACAGAGGTCGTGAGGAAGGAGATGACGTTTTTGTGGATTGACGGACGTCGGTGACGTCGGCGTTCCCTCAATCATCGGTTCATTGATGTTGAAGATGTTCCTCATAAACCTATATATCGAGGAAGAAGTCAAAGTCGAATTCTAAGTCGAAGTCTGCATTCTACATTGGAGTTCTTCATTGGAGTTCTTCATTGGAGAGATTTTCTCCCAAGGCTCCTTCCACCCAATCCCACCAAAATGAAGAGATATCCAAAATAATAGATTATGATATCTATTAAGTTATTTTCATAAATTCAAATTAACTTAATTAATTATTTGATGGGCTAGCTTAATTAATTAACGGGGGGTTGGCACAATTATGTGTGGGAGATCAAGAGGTTTCTCACACTTAAGAGGGTAGTTCAGGAGGTTTAAGTCTCGGGTGGTCCCCAACACCATAAACCACATGGGAGGTTAGGCTCGGGTGGTCCCCACCTCTCAACATCCACATGGGAGATCCTAAATTTAAATAAAATAAAATGTTACATAACTTTTATTTTATTTTATTCTTTCACAAAAAACCCAAAAAGTATCTTTCACTATTGACTAACTATCATCGAGGTGAAAGTATCCTTAAGCAAATATCGGCGCTACAAGTGCATCGGTGCCCTCAGATTTCAATTCTGAGCACTAATTCAAAAGTTTAAAAACCCCGCTCGTACGTTTCCTGAACGTACCCCAAAAAAAGTTCAGAAATTATTTTTGGGAATTCTTGGCCTCAGAATCAGGTGCCGTCAGTTTTCACGGACTCATAAAATTTTCATTTAATTAAAAAAATTACATGGAAATTCCGGGTCTTTACATTCTAAGTATGAAATTTCCAAGACAACGTAAATGCATTCTAAAAACATTCTTTGTACAATATGAAATATTTTGTCAAGGAATTCATTCTTCATTGAATTCTTCTTCAAAAAACCTCATAGAATTCATCATAACTCTACATCAAAAGTAATTGTCTTTTCATGGTCTCAATATATTCATCATGTAAATAGATATTTTCATGGCCTTGTTCAATTATAGTAAACACTTTTTAGCTCTATAACTCCATTAAAAGATTCCTTTGAACATAAGACCTATTATACAATCATTATATTTTAAATATGGTTCATCTAAAATATAATATGGGACCTTTTAACTTCTTGTGGATAGATCTCTAACTAAAATCATGCTTGGGGTCTCCATTAGACTTCCAAGAATTTATTATTTTGCAATAAATATTAAAATTATGTGCTTCATCACTTATGACTTATTAAAAACAAATAATATAAAAACACTAATTAGGATCATCAATCAACCTATTTATATTTATTTACAATTCTAATGTAGAAAATTCGATGTTTATATGTTCTCTTCAATTCTTTTCTCCTTTTTATTTTCTCATCTCTCCCTTATTGATAACAAATGAGAAGTACCTGTGATAGGATAGTATCATTTATTTCATAATAAATATTCCATAAATTATTCAACTCTAAGTCTATGTGGGATAACTCTGTATAGAAAACAATAAGTTGTAATTTAGATGTCAATTTTTTCGAGTATCATTCCAAAATATGATAATAACTGATATAGAACAACTTTTCTCTTACCTCAAATATTATTATACTATTTAAAAGTTAACAGTAATTGGTTGATTCTATTTGATATAATGTAGGTCACATTTTTCTGATACCACTTGTAAATAAAAAACCCAATATATATTCCACTTAAAATTCCTATAATAATCTCAGCACATAAATTAAAAACATTCAATTATAATATGTATGTAATGTTAGTTAAATTATTCTAGGAATTTATCCAAGATTAATTTTATCTTTTCATTAATTCATTTAATATCCCTTATCCTTAAGATAAAACATCAATTAATTTTTTTTAATATGGTTAGGAGAGTGTGCCAATAAACCTCAACAACATGCTCTTGAACTAGTAACTTCTAGAGACTTCAGTTTTCAAAATATTTTTCTATGGGAACTTATTAGGATACTCCCCCTTAACTTATGATCTCCAAATTCACTTCCATAAAATGTATCTTCTCATAAGTAGTTTTATGAATTCCAATTAATGAAAATATCAATTTTTGTGATCACATAAATGAAGGTGGCTTAAAATTTTATAATCAAATATAGTATCTTTATCATCTTCATCAAGGTTGATCGTTTATGTCTTACAACAAATAGCCTTTAATATGAGAGTAGATATATCAAAATTAAATGGTTACTTCCATAAATCTTAGAATGAATATTCCATCCTTTATATAATCCAATATGACATATTCAACTCACTTCTCCCCCGGAGTATATGCATAGCCTTTAAATCCCTACGGGTAATAAACAAACACAAGGTAGATAGTGATAAGTTGGATCTCTGTTTCTATTCATTGAGAGGGATGAGACTAGGAATTGTTTCTCAACCATGAAACTCCTTTATTTTTATCTCTAAATGAGGGTGAAATCTTCAAAATGGATTTTCTAAATTTATTAGATGTTTTGGGAGAAAGGTATCATCCCATAATTTTGTGATAAATAATGAGGGTGCAACCATGAGGCACTCACAAAAATTTTTTTGAACCCCAATAAAATGAAGTAGTAGTGGGACTTGGGTTTGTCTCTAAAGAGAACAGTGATAAGGGTGTGTTTTACTTTAATTTTTTGGGTTCAATTATTGACAAAAGTCATAGAAGACTGAACCTGGTTGGGTTTAAAATAAATTTAGAAGAATTTGGTATAACTTGTATATCCCCTTACCTACCCTGTTAAATCATTATTTCATTTTTAACTATCATGCTTTCTCTCTAATTGAGTAAATATCACTTGATTTCTCTCTCCTTGAATTTTTAATTTAACTAGATGGATTCAATGACCACTTCAAGTTCCAATATTTCCTATACATATAATAAAATATCTCTAATAATTCTTAATTCAACCCACTACTCAAGATTTCATGAAATGAAGAGGAACTATGTGGAATTTATGTGAAATATAGTGAATAATAAAAAAATAATTGAAAATGAAAGAAATAAGAAATATCAAATTGATAAAATAGTGTAAAAAATCTAGATACTAACAATAGAAATTAAATATTTCAAACACAAAATTCATTAACATAGTGTATAGGGTGTGTCTTCTTATCTGATCCACCAAGGGATTAGTGTGCCATCACCAGAGTTATTACAATGGGAAATAAAAAATTAATAAGAAGGTAATAGTAGTGATCACATAAGTATCCTCTAATAACGAGTTAGAGTGTGGTAGTTCACAGCACAGTGAATTGTTCTTTATTTATAGAAGGATGATCAGAGGTCCTTAGCATGCTTTAATATTATCCACATGGGTAGTGTGGAATTATTTAAATTCTTTAGGAATGTTCTTCAACTTCAGTGCCATACCTATATAAATTTTCTATCCTTAACATGTGTCCAGCTTGAGGGTTGTGAAAGATTTTGAAAAGAATCAATAATATTCCCAAATTGATTTATTATTCTCCCATGACCAAGATTTGTACAATTTAGACATTATGTACTTTATTACTTTTCAAAACAATGGAAATCATTCTATTCTTGAAGGAAGAAAATGATGAACACATTGAACTCCAGATTTTAGATTCTAGTGGATTTAAATAGGGAAGACTAGGTTTGGGCCTAGGATGTTAACTCAATTGAGACTCATATTCATTTCTTCAAATTCAAACCTCCAAAAAAATGAGATAAAAAATATTTCCTAATATTAACCAAATTAAATGTGTTTTCATCTTGATAAGGTTTTGATTGGCATTGAAATCAAGCATGTTAGCTTGGATGAGGTTGGTGATGGGGATTAAAACCTCAAAATAACGTTCATGATACATTTAAAGACCATTTGGTGTTTTGTGATGTTAAGATTCCAATTTGAGGAACTTTTTGTTGATTTTTTATTGGGTTTTCCATCAAGCATAATGTATATGTTTTTTTAAATATTTAGCCGGTGATTTGTGGTTGAGTGAAATCCCTGACATCTTCAAATTCCTACACAAGGAAAAAATATGTAAAATAATTGATAATATTTTTTTTGTACTTTAGAATTTATAAAGGGTGGGATCAGTTTCTTCAATTTAGTCTCATTCCTCTGTATCCTATTTAGAAATTTGATCAAGTAATTATAGTGCACATTCATTCATTCAAGAAGTAGGTGGATTGGTGATATCTAGTACCCCTGGAATTTTTAAGAATACCTACACAAAAAATACACATAGAAACAAATAATTTCTTAAATCTAGGACATCTCAAATTGGAAGTCGGTGCAATGGTTCTACATGGGATATTTAACAGGGAACCTCATATTATTTTTTGGATTCAATCTTGGTCGAACCATTATAATTGGAGTCATCTACCTTTATGAACATAAATTTTTAGTTCTTTATCAAATTCAAATATGCATTTTTTGGGTGGCATGGTTTGGGAATACTTTAATGTAAAAGAATGTCCATGTGACACCCTTATTTATTCTCAGTGGAAATTGTGGATTGTGGGGTCTTCAATAGGTGTTATAAGCATTCGTCTAGGGTGAGGCCATTGGTTCAATTTCTATAGGAAAGTGCAGGACAGGGTACTACGGCAGTGTGGATTTTTAGTACGAAAACTAGCTTTATCTTCAGCAACTCTGATCATGGTAGGTGATGAGGGAGTGTTAGGTTTATGGGAAGGTTTTAGTCATGTGATAAGTGATATTGAGTTTGGAAGAAGTGGATTTGGAGTTTGGAAAGTGGATATTCATGGTAGGATAATGTGGGTGGATCACATGCACTTAAGTGACTATGAAAAGGGTGGATCCTAGTAGCTTAAGAAACTGTAGATATTTGGCCACTTATGTTTCGATGTGTCCACATGGTTGGTTGAAAATTGTAGTCATTTTCACTTTATTTTTGGAGTATGTGGTCAGTTAACTAAACGTGAGGTGCATCACGGTCAGTTGTATTGTGATTATGATTTTGGTCTTGTGGTCACTTGTTTTTTTAGGCACACTTCACTTCTTCTCTATCTCTTTTGGTCAGTTAAGTGTTCATTAAAGGAAGCGTAACTTTAAAACCATGATAACTTTTTTGTGGCATGTTTACTTGAAATTATCATGTTTGGCCACCAGTAATTTTTTTATCTACAAATCACAAAATTATATTGTATTTAGTGTATAATTAATTCAGGAAAATGATAAAATAATTGAAATCACACTTTCAGGATCCAAAAATTTTGATTCTAAAAAGTAATTCCAAATTCATTTAAAACGACCTATTAAAAATCATATTTTTATTATTTTGAACAAATAATTTCCAATTCATTTCAAATTAATTTCAATAAATAAATTATATTTTACAAAACACAATATTTTTATCAATCAAATCAAAGTTGAAAATTAAAATTCACAATTATTTTTCGAAGAATTTCAATGTGTAGATTTTGGATAAATTCAAAAACCGTTAAATCAATTAAACTATGAAAATTAATTCATTAAATAATTTTATTTCTCATCTGAATTTGAACAATTTTGATTCAAGGTTGAAAATCAAAATATGGCTACAATATTAACTTCAAAAATGAATATATTAATAAAACCATATTTTAATACAATTTATAATAAATTCAAAAAAATTATAAAGTATTAAAACCAAATGAATTTAAAAATATTTAAATTAATATTGGGGTTATTATTAATAAAAACAAATTAAAATTTTCAAAAACTTTGGATCACATCACTCCCCCACACTTTAACCTCCACACTTTGTAATTTTTATCATTGAATTCCATAAATTTATGATTGTTATACCTAACTTAAAATACACAACCAAAATTGGTATAAATCAAAGAATTCATCTACCAAATGGGCATTACTCATATGTGACATTCAAATAATATTTTAATTCCATTCAAATTCAAATTCTAGTTCCATGAGTGAATTTGATAGATTGAAGTGGAATTAGAATTTCAACAAGTATCGCCTCTATATTTCCCTTATTTCTAAGCTTCCTAAACAAAATTTCATTTTCACACTTCATTGATACTCCATAAATGATATTTTTATAAACAGTTTCCCCATTCTATGGTTTAAAACTCCCCTCACCTAAATGAATTCATTTTTTACACATGGGAACTTTATTTTTTTTTTATTTTTTCCCAACCATGTATATGAAAGGAACTTTTAAAAAACACTTATATGATAATGTGAAGTGCCCAGATCAGTTTGAATCACTGAGAGGGGGAGGGGGTGAATCAGTGATTCTTTAAAACTTTTTACTAATTGATTCTTTATCAATTAAACCTCTATGGCTTGTTAAGGCCTCGATCCACTCTTCTTGTATCTCTCAGCCTTTCCTCGAGTGATGTAGTAAATGTAAAGTCACAGTACACAAGGATTTAAAAGGTTCGGCACCAAAGGCCTACGTCCTTGCCATGTTGGTTATATGCCCCAACATGGTTTCTCCATTATAACCTGTTAAAATTACAATGGTCGATACAGAGTCCCACTGTATCTCTCCTGAGTCGCACAGGAGGGTCTCTATACTGCATCCCACAGTGTTACCAGAGTCCCACTGGCCTGCTCCAGAATCCCACTGAAGACTTCTTCCGCCCTGAATCTCACAGTGGGCTTCTCCTGGCTTCTCAAGTCACACGAGCAGCACTTCTTCAATTCAAGTTCTTCAAGTATCTTCAGCAGACTGGGATAAAGACTGCTGGCCTTGCTCTTCACTTCTAATCACTTGATCAGGTCTTCTCGTCTTGCTCAGAATTTATCTCCTTCTTATCAGGATGACCTGGCCTCTCTCTTCAAAAATCTTCAACAGCCTCTGATAATATCTATTGGTCTTGCTCAAATCTTCTGATCACTTCAGTTGATCAGGCTATTCTCAATTACTGAAAACTCCGGCAATATGATGTCTTTCACTTCAGAATGGCTTCAATCTCACTTCACATCATCTTCATGCACTGAGTGCATGGCAACTCGGCTTCTTCATGCACTGACTGAATGGATTCTCAAAATCTTCTTCAAGAACTTTCAGTCTTGGACAACTCAAAATGCACACAAGCAGATTCAACTTGTTCACGTGTGCACGTGCATGCATGCATGCATGCACTCCCCTTTATTTCTTCATGGTGCAGTAAACCCTCAAAGGGTGTAGTATCTTTTTAGCACACACCTTCTTTGAACTTCACACACTTTGTTCAAATTGTTTACACACTTAAATGTGTGTTATACTTTAGTGTGAGAGTCCTCTCTTTCTTCCTTCTTCAAGGTGTGTTCACTTCACTTAGTGCACACACACTAGGTTCGGCCTCTTTTCTCTTTGCACACACTTCTTTCACTTTGCACACAAGTAAGATTGGCCTCCTCCTCTTCTTGCACACCCCAAAGGCTACGACCTCTTCTTCAAATGCACACACAAAGTGTGTTCTTCAATTTGGCACAACCAAGGGCTATGACCTCCTTTTTTTTCACACCCACTGCCCACGGCCTTTTTCCTTTGTAAAGCACACAAGGCCTCAGGTCTCATTCTCCACTTAGCACACACAATCCAAAGTGTGTATAACACTTAACCCGAATTCATTCTTAAAAGGGAGGGCGTGCAAGGTGCGGCCTCTCACTGCCTTCTTTAAACGTCGCGCAAGGGTGCATTGGGTCTTGGGCGCGCAAGGTTCACATGCCACAAGGGCCGCGCAAGCTCCTCCTACCGCGCAAGTTTGCGGGCAGTGAGGGATCCTTCTGTCGTGCGAGTACGCGGGCATGGACCTCCTTCAGAGCCTCGAGTGGCTCTGGAACTTCAGCCGCACAAGTGGTTGTGCAGTGGCTTCTTTCTTCACAAGGCACAGAAGCTCTCGCGGGTCTCAAAATTTCAGCAAGCAATTCTGTGTCTCGGGTGCTCCTTTTATAGGAAGAGAAAGCTTTTGTCCATCCGCGTGGAGATAACTCGAATCCCCGAGATTTTTGGATCTTTAAAAATCTTTCCAAATCTCGTTTTCCTTCACTGTTTCACACGGGCTTCATCTCTTTTCTCCTCCTTCACGTTCATGCTCGGCCGAACGTGTGCATGGCCTTATTTTAAGCCAATCCATGCAAAACAAGAACATCATGGCCTCGACACTTCGTTTGCCTTCGGCCTTCATCAAATTTTCTCATTTGTTCCATGCAAACCCCTTTTTAAGCATGGATGCATTCGTTACGCTCAGACGAGATGTATGGTGACTTCGGCTTGATCAACAGAGTTCGGGAACTCGAAATCCGTCGTCGGAGGTGCCTCTGGTTATGCGGGAATGCGCGGGGAGGCCTCAGCCGAGCTTGGGGAAGAAGATAAGCTCACCACCGTTGGATCCGTGCGTTTAATGAAGCTGGGCGGTCGAGATTAGATCGCGGCTCGCAATATGGATCAAACGGTGGAGATCGAGTGCGAGATCATGCGAACGGCCAGGATTAGATCATGACTGAATTTTTAGATCCCACATCGAAACGCCCTCTGGTTTTCACGTAGTTTATCAAACTCTCACTGTCCGCTCCCCTTCAATTGTATCTTCTCCCCTCCCGGTGCCGCCCCGCACCGGATTCTTTAGCAGGCGCGCTCTTGTGCCCACCCCTGCCTCTCGGGCGCGCGCCACTGGTGCCCATGATGCCTCTCGCGGGAACGTGCTATGCGCCCCTGCCGTGCGGATTTGATCACTGTGTGGCCTCCTTCCACCTTGGGCTTGCACCATGGGATTCCCCATGGGCGTGGCGCCTAGGCCCAAATGTGCCTTGGGTTTGAACCCGTGGCTGGCCCTTGATGGCTTCTTTTTTTTCTTAAATATGTACAAGTTACTTTGTATAAAAACAAAGTAACCAAATACAACATGCCAAATGCCAAGCCACTTCTTCCAAGCCATTCATCCTCTTCTCCATTCTTCTTCTTCTTCAAAAGAATTCCTTCTATCCTCTTCATTATTCCTCATCTCCTTCTATAATATGCAATCCTCACTAATAAATGGAATTATTCTTCAACTGAACTCTTGAATCAAACAAATTCTTCAATGTTCTTTATTGATCCAATCAAAGATCAAGTTGGATCAATTTAAATGCATCATGCACTAAGAGACAGTGCATGGTCTTCATTAATCCACCTCATCCACTTAGTAGTTGTGGATGGATCATCTTCATCTCCTCAAGAATTGTTATGACAATGCATGGTCTTCAAACAATGGTGTGACATTGTATCCTCTTGATACAAGTTATTGGAACTTAAAGATCAGCTCATCAATCGTCTGATGTAATGATGCTCCATCATCATTCTTCAAGTTTTGTCACTTAGTATCACCTTGATACAAGTATTGAAACATTAAGATCAGTTCTACAATCGTCTGATATAAGAGAATGTTTTAAACCATCATCTCCTATGCCACTTAGTGAATCTCATAAGTGACATGCATCTTAGTACCATGGCCATTCTCCATTCATCACCAACACCATCACATCCTTTGTCATTCACATATTGACACTCCTTGACATCCATCCATTCCATGTCACCTTTTGACAACAACATACATAATTGACAACAAATGAAACACAGTGCACATCAGTATGTATATAGGCCTTCTCTCACACACAATATCATTTAATCAAAGATTTATTTTGGGTTCCCAATTTCCCATTTTTATTCCAAGTTCAAAGGGAATATATGAATTTATTTTAGGAAGTATCTGTGAGGTGTTACCAAATTACTAAGGACAGTTCACTCAATATTGAGTTTTAAATTCTAGTGAAAACATGTTGTAATTATTATTCCATAATGATTTTGTAGTTTTCATCTTATTTCAAAAGTATATTAATAGAATTTTCATTAAACGCGGGTTATGTTTACTCAGAAATAATTTATATTCAGTAATTCAGAATCAATGTGCCTCTCTTATCTTGCATGATACCTTAATTAGGAATGATTCCTTAAAGTTAAATGTTCTTATATCTTCTTTGTTCACTTGTTTTATTTATTTATTTACAAAGAAAAAATATAAAAATAAATCCCAACAGAAACTATGTACATATTCCCAAAACAATCATGAGATTTTTTTTTCATTTTTAAATTTTTAAATTTTTTGTTTTTTATTTTATATTTTTAATTTTTATTTAAGTAAAATAAAAATGTGTAAATATAACCTAAAACAAGTTTTTCTATCTCCCCCATATTTGGTCTATACACCATTCTATTTAAGTGCAGCGTGCATTTTTTCAAGAAAGTAAAAATTAAAAAATGACTATCAAATAAATGTGGAGGAAAAGACAACTTAATATTTCTTTAATTGATAGAATAATTGAGGATTTTGGACTCCACCATGGGCTATAACCAAGGATCTTAAAAAATATCAGTTTATATCCCTTAAACTTAAAGGGGCTATTTGATTTAGCTTCCTTGATTTCAAATATACTAGATGAAAAAATGTCAGTAATTGTAAATGGTCTTGTAATCTTAGAAAAATTCATACCAAGACCTAGCTTCTTTTTAAAGAATGTTTCAACATTATGTCTCCTACTTGAAAATATCTCTTCTAGTTATGTATGTCATAGAAATATTTGGCATTATCCTTTCATAGTAGGGTTTTATAATATGATTTTAGTCTCAGTTTCTCTAACAATATATTCTATAGTTTCATTTATTTTTTGGCTTTCGAAATCTTTAGGTCAACTCATTTGGTTGTACCGTAGGATTTTCCCTACATCGCAACATAGATTTAATCATTTATCAAAACCTAAACATGTATGGTAGTGGTGATAGTGGAAAAATCATGTGAATTACCCGAATACCTCTCACCAATTCCTTCAAACTAATTAGTGTTCAAACAAATTCTAAATTAAACATATTTTTTGAAACATTTTCAGTAGAATCATGAGATTCAAAATCATTTTTAAAAAAAATATTCCCTAAAAAATCTCAGTCTCTTATTTAGAAAAACCTGGCACTTCCAAGTGGTGTGTGGTGAAAGTAGTTTGTTCCTCACATGGTAATTTCATTGAATATAGTATGTTAAAATATACTTTTCCTCAATATATTTCATGGAATTTATTCTTTTATTAACATTCAGAATTGTTTTCGAAGTTTTAACAAATGGACTTCCACAGATGATAGGTGAAAGATTCATACCTTTGTCTTCCACCATGTTCATAATTTTGAAATTAATAGGTAATGGATAACCCTATACACTTACCAGAATATATTCTAAAACACCTACTAGGTAGAAAATGTCTCTGTTGGTATGTTACACAACCACCTAGGTGGTTTTGTGGTCTCATATCTATGAAGATGATTAAAATGAATAAGTCATAATAGTTATTAATTCTCCTAAATCACATAATGCATTGGATAAATTATTCTCTCCTATTTTTCATAGAATACAAAAAATATACTTGGATGTTGAAATTTTTGGGGTATTTGTGGGGCTACAAGGGTAGATATATTTTTATTTAAAATAAAATTTTCATTTCTAATAATATTAACCTTCAAATGAAGATGTATTTAATAAAACATGGGTACCTTGGAATTTGGTAGATGACATCCAACAGAGGGATGTTGATTTCCAATTTTTTTAACACTTCCATACTCTATTATTGTAATGATTATTCACTGTTTTTCTTGGGATCTTGTTTTATTTCATGGAAGGGAGGTTTGGGATGATGTTTGTCTTCTATTTTAGATTTTCCTTTATACTTATTCATATAGGGTGTTTCCTTGGGTAACACTTATTCATTTCCGGTGATGGATTCTCCAGGTTCAGTGGGTTATCCACTTCTAACTTCTTCTTGGAATAGTGATTATTCACTACTTACCATCTCGTTGCCACTCATTAATGTAATGGAACAAAAATTTGATCTAGTTTTAGAGATGGATTTGGTTGGAATATTACCTAAGATTTTCTTATTCACTTCATTGATGGTGGTGAGGATTTGTTCATTGATATTTATTAATAATTTTAGTAGTTCTTTCAGCGAGGGTTCTTAATATTGCCTTGGTAGCTTGTAGAAAGCCATGAGTTCTTCCTTTGAAATTGTGGTGGATGGTAATTTTGTTGAAAAACTTGTTAAAAGGGTGGTATTTTATGTTTTTGGTTTCAATATCCGTTCTAAATGTGGGAGTAAAATTTGGTTCCTTGATTTTATCTTGGATATTGTAGGTATGGTCTTTGGTACTTGGGTTTATAGTATTCTTGATCTTGAGAGTAACCATCTATAAACTAATATTGAGAGAAAAAAACAGAAAAACCTGAGGAGGTATGTTGGGTGATGTATCATGAACATTTATTGGCATATATATTTTACACAATTGAGTTTAGTTCATCAATTTTATCAAAAAAAAGATATATTTATGACCATTCACCTCAAGTTCTCCCCTTATGGTAATTCTTATGAAAAATTGTTGAGAATTATGGGTGATAATTTCGATCAAATCCCTACCTTCAACAAGCGATTTATCAATCAATTCCCATGTTGAGGAAGCATCCAAAAGTTCTTGTCTCTATCCATTAATACTTGGTAAAAGAGTACCATGAAATTATGGTCTTCATAGGGTTGGTGTGGGTAGGTGTTTTTTAATACTTTAAATATATCTCAATCCTCATACAAGGTCTCTCCACATTCTTGTTTGATTGTATAAATATCCTTCATCTACTAGAAACTCCTCGATGTGGGGAAATACATCTGGAGGAAGTTTTTGTGTAGTTACTATTATCCAGTGATCTCCCCAGTTTTGTTGTCGTATATCCACTCCTTGTAAGACCTTTCAAGAGACAAGGAAAATGATTTCCATATAATATATTCCTCGGTTTCTCCTATTGGTTTGAATCCATTATATATTTCTCCAAATAATCACATATTCCTATTAGGGTCTTCTCCTAATAGAGTATGAAACATAGGAAAGTGAGTTATCATTCTAGTTTTAATCTAACAATCTTGTTGATTATTCATTTTTAATTACTAATTATTGTTATTGAAATAAGTTTCATATAGTTCTTTTAAATTTTTATTCAATTAATCTTGATTATATTCCATTTTTTGGTTTCCAAAAGTGACTCAAGTGGAGAAGAATAAGAACGGGGTTGATTGTAGCACCCCATACATACAATCCTGGATCCGGTGCATTATTTTATTTCATATTCATGATTACAAGGGATAAAATCCTGAAGGACCGGTCCATTTAGAAATCTTGGAAAGCCAGATTACCTAAATGATACCCATAATACATTTAAAAATAAAAAATAAAAACATAATACATACTAAAAAGAAACAAAATACTTCCTTAAAATATTATTCAAGGATTTATTCTTCATAACTTGGGTAAAGGAAACATAATAATGGTGAGGTCAACATATTAGTAAGTGTAAGTAAAGAGGAATCAATAATGAATCAGTGAGAATAAATTAACATGACAATATAAATAACTGATAACATGAGCCATTAAGATAACTAGATAAGGAAATATAAATATGGAAAGGTAATAAATTTAAACACATACCACTTAATCTATAAACTAAGAATATAATTCATCCATATATATGTCCATGAAAAATATCATGGATAAATAATAATTGAATCTAAATGATGGAAATACATTATTATTGGACATTATGTCTGAGGCACAAAAAAACTGTACCATCAAGACCTTTCACAAGATAGTTTAAAACTATGAATAGAAACTAATTTAATTTTTGCAACATATTTGTCTCATGAGAACCTATCGATGCATGAAGGGGATATATAATGTTTGAACCCTGCCCTTTATATCCATTCTAAAGCATTATGAGACGTTCCTATCATGGGGTGTAGAAAAGATATTTCACTAAGTAAAAATAAAATATAGTAATAAACCTAAGTTGTCTCTAGATAAGAGTTCCCAACAATTAATCTGTCACATTTAAATTAGAGAACAAAGTGAGGTTGTTTTTGAAATTGTTTTATTTAGAAAAGTCAAGAAATAAACTAATCAAAGGAAAGTAATTAATAAAAATATTAAGATAAAATTGATAAAACAAGTGGTTGAAAACTATTATATGATATGGTGATCAGGTCAGGGTTGTTTTTACAATTTTAATTCTATCATAGTCCAACTTATCCAATTCTCCTCTACTAAGTCAATAAAAGTGAGAATTCACGATCACTAATTCTCACTCCCTTAGTCTAATAATAATGGTGATAATATACCTTACTAAATTCCCATAATGTTTTAATATCATTACAATGTGTAATAGAGATCTAGATAATACCCCCAATTAACTTATAAAATTCCTAATAGAGTCTAGGTTATCCCAAACAATCATGAACATTCACTACTCCACACACAAGTACCATCAATCACTAAGTACTCCACGAATAAGAACTGATCTATTACATCATATATAGACCAGATCCTAGTGGAGGGAGAAATTTATCATTGAACAAAGTAATAAAAATAATAGAATCTAAAATCAAATATAACCTTATATGATAACAAAAACCGTTATAATAAATTGAAACCGATTTTACAGAAGAGAGAAAAGAATATTAAAATATTAAGTGAAATAAATCATGAATTAAAAAAATGGAAAACTTCTCCTTACCCAATCACAAATAAGTTTTCCCCAACATGATAATGGTAATTTTTAATAATATGGAATAATAATTCATTACAAAACTAAGAAAAATAAAAGAGTGAAAACAAAGAGTAAAAAATTTTCTCCTCCAGAATCTGTCCACTATAAGTTTGCTTCTATTTTTTCCAACAGACGGCCAAAACACAAAGAGATATCATCTTAAAATATTTATGGAATGAATTTTTATATCTACCATCGAAATTTAAAAGAGTTTTTATTGGTTTAAAGGTAGATATAACTGATATAATGAGTTTAACTTTTCTGGATTCCAAACACTATTTCAACAACTCCACTTAAACTCACTCAAAAGATGCCTTAATAAGATCTTTAATGTATGAAATTTAATGGAAACCATATATTTAGAGTCCTATATCAAAAATAGTTATAATAAGCTCATTTTAAAGTTGGTATAATGAGATATTTCTAAATTAATAAGGTCGGGTCCATTCTACAGGCCAGAAATATTTCTCCATTTGATTGATTTTTCTGGGTCATTGTTTTTCAAATTGATTATGGGTCCCAAAGAAAAAGTTGAATAAAATGAACAAATAAATCCTAAAAAAAGAATCAACCAATTTGGATCATAACTGTAAAATATATGCATGAAATATAGAAGAACCATAAAATATTTAAATTTGGAGAATTAAGAAATTTTCACAATTAAGCTCAAGATTCACCAAAAACACTAAATTAATGAAAAAAACCTAAAATTTAATAATTTTAAGGGATTAAATCATTGAAAAAAATATAAAAAATAATTAAAATATTATCTCTATCACATTCCAAATATTAAATAATAAAAAAATATGCCTTATCAAATATCTATATTGTATAAAGAATAAAGAATTATCAATATTTCCCCAAATAATCAACAAACTGTCAAAGTAGACAACGTATTTAAAATGGTATATGGTTTATTCAATAATAATATTTATGATAAATGAAATGGATAATTAGGGTATAATCTATGTTCTTTTATCATAGAAGATTGAATATTTCAAGGAGACTAACAAATGAATCTAAGAAATTAATGTGAATAATTTTCTTATCCAAATCAATCATAAACCATCTAGAGGAAAATTAAGTATGGTATCATTAAAACATATCCCAAGTGAATTAAAATAAAGGTTCTTTGTCATTTATGAATAGAAATACTATAAAAATAACTTTTAAAAACATCCTTTATGAAAATATACTTTTGTTTTAAAAAAATATTTTCTTTTAAATTCACTTTTGAAAAAAAAAATTTATAAATAAACATTTTAAAAATGAAAAAAAATATTCATGTAAATGATTGTGGGTAAATCTAAACATTTTTTATGATGTAAAAAGAACACCCCCTTTTTTGGTAAAAAGGTTTGAAAATTGACTTATTGGTTAAGTGACAAGAATATTCCTTCAAAAACATCAGTAAAATAAAAAAAAGGTATGAATTTAATTAGTAAATAATTTTTCAAATGTTAAAAACAATTTTTAAACCCATTTTAGAATTTTTTTTTACAATAATAAAACTTGTTCTCCGACTACAGAGAGAAATAATGTCGGGTTTTCATAAAACCAATATCTAAAACATTTTAAGTACCACCAAGTAAAAAATAGACCTATATCATGATAAATTTCATGAATTATGATAGTATAAGAAAATTTATGTGTTAATTGAATAATTTTTATAAAATTTCCTTGAATGGAAATACCATTGAAAGATTTGTAGAATTATTGTTGAGGAAAATAATCTTTTAACATCCCAAAGTGTCTCATACCACTTTGAAACATTTTAAATCATAATCCTCCGAGAGGAAAAAACTAATTGATTTTATTAAATACCCTTAATATAAAAACTTTCGTGATATAATATATAAAAATAGGTATTAGATACACCATAAAAAATAAGTATTTGGTGAATATGACATTTATCCCACATATGTAAAAAGTGAGATGAAAATCTGTTACCTTGAGTTTGACTTGTCTCGTGTGCATTTATATTCTTGAATAATAAACTTATGTAATTTATTTACTTGATTTATAACATTTTTATGGCTTATAATTACTGTTATTTCACTTATTACCTTGTTTTATACAACTATATAAACAATTATGTTTATGTGAGGTGTTTTGACCTAATTTGGTTTAGTGTGAAAACAAATTTGGTTGGTCAACTATGGTTAAAGGGGTCATTACATAACATATAAAGAATAAAAATCATGAAATAATTTTTATATTTATACATCAATCATACTTTTAAAACCAATCATTAATCGTGGTTATGAAAAATGAACCAACATTACAATCCTGGAGATGGTAGGTCATACGTACACATGGGTAACGTTCCCATTTTCAATGATCATTAAGGTAAGTAACATTAATATTTTAATAATTATAATTATATAATAAATACTATATTATTTAATCATATATACTTATATATATATTTATTTTGATGAAAAATGGATCACATTGTTCCAAGGAGGCGGTGGTCCACACGTCCACGAACAATATTATCACTTTTTAAGTTTGTGAAATCGTAATAAAGAAAATGATATATAATATTTCTAGAAATTTAATTATTAAATGAATATAAAATTTATTTTTTCACATATTTTTAATTAAAACCATAATTTATACATTCCATGTATCATGTGAATGAATCACATCACTTTGAGGAGGTGGTATTCCACACTTCCACAAACGATGTTATCTTATTTACAAAAAATTGAAAGAGAAAGAGTATCTATTATAAAATAATTTACCAAGAATAAATAAATAATATATATCATATATAACATATATAAATAAAGTTTCATAATAATTAATAAACATTAAATGTGGTAAAGGAAATGGAACAATCATCATTTCATGAGATGATAGTTTCTCAAACACTAAAATAGTATGTTATTTACCAATTAGATGGAGGTGTGTGTAAGTGTAATTTTAACCATTATCATAAAAAAATATAATTATATTTATGATACTGGTTTTTTATATAATCATGGAATAATTATATTTCAAGGGGTGTGTAATGGAAATGAAAGTAAAGATATTGAGGAAAGATGTTACCTCTTAATCTGGTAACTCCTTTTGGTTTGCACCAAAGGGGTTCCTAAGATAGATTTATTACTAAGGTGAGACTTCTAGAATTAGTGGAGGTATTTTTAATAGATATTTAATCATATATTGTATGATCCAAATTGTCTTCGGAGCTATGAGGAAGTGACAGGAGATGATTCCATTTTACAGTGGAGGAGTAGTGGCACTACTATAAATTTTGGAAAACGAAATTACACCCAAAATTTTCTCATTTAATGTGGATCCAATAATGGATCATAGTATATAAAATTAATTATAGGGTTGAAATATTTTCATAAAATGTCTCTTGGACAATTTTATAGGTTATTTGGTCCCTTAAGATTAAGGTTTAGTCCCTTATTAATCTTAATTTTACCTTAATCGTTTCACTAATAATTTTGGTCAACAACTAAGTTGATCATATAAGACATTATAAATTATTATGATTGAAAATATTGAATCTATTTTTTCAAATTCCAATCTCATAATTAGAAAAAATTAATTTAAATTTAATCCTGCAGACGGAATGACAATGCAGGTTTTAAAAGTAAAAACGTCCAAAAGTTTCCTATATTTTTATATTTAATTTCAAAGTGAAATTGATTAAAATGACCTAGATTATATTAATTGATAAAAATATTATCTAATTAAACACTCAAACCAGTTTAAAATATAATTTAACTTTATAAATAAATTATATGAAAAAATATTTTTGAATTGAATATCAGTAATTTTAACTATTCATTAAAAAACGAAACTTCATAGAAACCTATAAAAATTAACCCTAAGATAATTTTTATGTTTCTCCTCAAAATAGGAATTTTATTTTGACATATTAAATTTATTAAAGGGTTAAAAATTTTATTTAAAATGGGTTTATCACTAAAAGGAAGTAAAACAACCTTTACGAAAATATAGTATTTTATGTGTAACATTAGAGTTGTTATTATACTAAGACTTTAAAATATATTGGATGAATAAAAAATATTTTATTGAATATTATATATATATATATATCACATTAATATCACTCACTAATTGTAATTAATTAAATGTTTTAGGATAAAACAACTTTGTGAGCATAAAAATAATAATATTTTCCTTTATATTCAATCAGGTTTCATATTCATTTATAATTAATTAGTAACCAGTGAATTAATGTTATATTTTTTGTAAACCATAGATTTTCATAATTTAGTTAACTCCTGTTAGGACCAAAAGGTTCCTACATTCCCTGATAGAGGGGTGAATCGGGGTATGGATATTCTTTTCAGAATTATCCTTGCCCCACTAAATCATGGAATCTTTGTTATAAGGGTCACTTTGTTTACACTTATGTTTTACTATTGATATTGTTCTTTTCTTCTTTATCTAATGATGATGCTTTGAATGCAATGCAGGAAACCAAGCAGACTGACACAGATATTTTTACTTGGTTCACCCTCATTGGGCAACGTCCAAGGAGCATACAACGGTGATGTGCCGATGTACCAAATCCACTAAAGCTCACTTCCAATTTATAAGGTTCGGGCTAGATCACTTGTATTCCTAGGATCACTACCTTTAAAATGTTTAGGGTCAGCTCACTACTTTCCCAAGGGTCACTCCCTATCTCTCTCTCACTAGATCACGGCCGGAATAAAAGATAACCTTCTTCCTCTGTCTTCGATCACTACTCTGGAAAAGATCCACCCATAGTTTATAGCCCTTTAGGTTTCTTCATTATCACAAATGAATACATTTTCACTATATGTAAAAGCTCTACTGACATTCCACCTTCATCCACTAATGAATGAAACTTTACTAGAGTATTACTGGGCAACTTCAAATCTTTCATGAAATCCTTATTGCATATTGCATGAAACTTTAATCTCTTGCATGCAAGATTCCACTTTTATCCTGAAACACTCCTTGTGCTCAACTTAAATCTTTCACACCACCCAAATCTTACGCACAACTTTCTTAGCTTGCGTGCAACTCAAAATCTTTCACGCAACTCCCTTTGCATGAAATTCTTATGCGATCGGGTGATATTATTTTCTCTAAGTGTCGAGCCTTATCGAATGAGGGGGTCACCTCTTATTTATAGTTGTTGCTGACCTTTGTGCGGAAGATTCAACTTTTGTCGCGCAAGTTCCTCTTTGAGCATGAAAAAACCTATTTGACGTTGCATTGGGAACACAAGTTTCTTTCGTACAACCTCATCTTTCGTGCACATTTCCCAATATTTTTGGCACTTCAACCTTTTTCCATTTTTTGACATTCTATTCAGGAAACATGCCTTATGTGCAAGTTTCCTTCGTGCAACTCCATATTTCACTCACATATTCAAATCTTTCATGCACAACATGCCTTTTCAATTTTTCAACATTCTGACCCCGAAACATTCCTTATGCACAAGTTTCCAAGCCACCATAGATCATGCACAAAACTTCTTTTTCCAACCACATGATTTCCTATTTTCTGATTTTGAGGCCCAAAAATTTGGCAAACATTGGAAAATGGCTCCACCTTAGATATGCTCTTTTTGTACTACCTCTATATTTTCCATTCCTAGGTCTTCATTCTTTGTCAAAATAGGTAGTCAATAATATCAATGTGACTTTACAAATCACCATGTAAACTCCCTTTGTCAACAAATTGGATATCGTGGTCTTCTCGGTCAACAAACACAACATGGAGGTTTTTTTTAACAAAAACAATCACCTCAAAAATGATTCAATGATACCTTGAAGGATTTTTGCGAAAAAAATTTCTTATAACTACTAATTTATTGTCTAGGTTATATTAAATAATATTTTAATAATATATCATTATTCCGTAAAACTAAGTCTTGCATGTAGCACAATCCATTTGAAGAAACTCATTATTGTGTGTGTTGTATGATAAATCAGTATCACATTCATTGTAAGATATATAATATATTTATTTATTTTTAAATTGTAAATATATTGTAAATTCTCAGGGTATTTTATTTCATTATGGGCTTGGTGATGCGTTTGGTACACGATATCAAATAAAATGTTCTTACTTTATAATTTCAAGGTGTTACAGTGAGGATTCAATCAATGGAATGGTGAAAAACACCCTTTACACTTTGTCTGTGATACTCAAAGTTCTAATTTTCATAACAAATGTTTTCTCACCCTTGGTATCACAAACAATTAGGTGAGATGAATCTAATCAATCCATTTATTCCATTCATTTAAAAAATAGTTAAAAAAAATACTCTGGCCTCCCTGGAAACAATTTCATGTTTGATGAGGAGCCTATCATGGGGCACCTAGCAAAACAATTTTGAACCTCGAATGAAATATAATAGTAAAGGGACTCCATTTTTCACTAAATAGGATAGTGAAATATGTGTGTTTTATATTTGGTTTTAGGGGTTAATTATTGAAAATAGTAATGGAATACTAAAATTAGTTGGTTTTAAAATTAATTTTGAAGAAGTGGCATTAACTCATATTTCCCTATACCTACCTTGTTAAATCATTATTCAATTTTATCTCCCCTCTTTTCTCTCTAATCAAATTAAATCTCAATTGATTACTCTCTATTGGAATTTTTTGTTTAACTATAGTGATACAATGATCTCTATAACCTCCAATATTCCATAGAGTAGTAATAAAAGATCTCTGATTACCATTAAGTCAACCCACTACTAATAATCGCAAGAAATTGAGAATCCCTAAGAAGAGTCTGTGCATGATCTAGTAAATACAATAAGATTAATTCAAAATAAAAGAAATAAGAAATCTTTTAAATAGTTCATATTTATTTAGAAATTAACGAAAAATATTAAACATTTAAAATAATGAATTCATTAACATATGGGGTAGGGGGATTCTATATATCTCAATCACAATGTTCTTAGTATTCTATCACTGGAGTTATTACAATGAGAAACAAAAGAGACAATATGTACGTAACAGCATCGACAATAGAGTCATCCTTCAACAAAGAGTGAGAGTGTGAGAGTTTATAGCACGGTGAATAGCGATACATTTATAGATGGGTGATCATATGTCCTTGGTTTCCTTTTAATGTTTTCTACATGAGATTCATGGAATTATTCAAATTCTTTAGAAATGTTCTTCAACATCAAAGTCTAGCCTTAATAAATTTGTATACTTGACACGTGTCCAGCTTGATGGATGTCATGAATTCTTCAAAGCATCTATAATATCCCCGAATTGGTTTTTTCTTCTCCTAGGATCAATCTCCATACAATTTGGTGATGAAGTAGTTTGGAAATTCCTAGCATAGTGGGAATCATTCTATGTTTTAATGAAGAAGAAGATGAATGCATTAGACAACATATAGAGGATTTTGGTGGATTAATAGAGGGAAGACCAAGAATGGTCCAAGTATGTCATTGTAATTGGTCCGGGTCTTGGGGTCTTTGAGTTTGAACCTATAAACAAAAATGACAAAAAAAACAACAATGCATAAGATTAATGTAATTAAAATTAGTGTAGGATTGAGAATGTTTCAATCGGTATAGAAATCAAGAATGTTAGCTCGGATAGGGTTGGTGATAGTGCTTGAAATCACGAAATGAAGTTTATACTGTATTTAAAGGATGGCTGGGGTTCTTGATGTTGAGCTTCCAATTTGTGGTAGTCATCACTGAATGTTTCATGGGTTCTCCATCGATAATAGTGTATGAACTTTTTTAAAGTCATAGTTGGTGAGTTATCATCGATTGATATCCTCTCCATCTTTAAATTCAATTATAGGGACAAAAAAATATCAAACATTTATTATTACTTTTACAGAAGTCTAGAATTTAAATTGTGAAGGAACAATTTATTTAGTCTGGTATCAATCCTTTATAAACTATTTGGTAATATGATTGATAAATTTGAATGCATTGTCATTCGCTTAAGTAGAGGGTGGATTGGATATTTCTTATACCCCAACTATTTTTTAGAATAAATGAACAAAAAATACACATAGAAACAAATAATTTCAAAAACTTAGGTCTTCTCCAATTATAAATATTCATGACGGTGTGGTTTGGAATCTTCAATTTGTAAGTTTGGATTCTTTTCTAGTTTAAATATTAGTCATAATATAGTATTTAGGGTCATCTCCCTCAGTGGTCTTAAAGTTTTAGTTATTTTTAAAATTAAAATACTCATATTATGGAAGAGTGTCACAAGTATCCTCAAATGTCAAGCAGTAGTGACATGAAATCCTTCTTCATTCCTGGTGGATATTGGTAGTAGTGTGCATAGACAAGGTGGATCACCTTATTCAACTCAGATAAGCTTAGAGATTTCATTGGCACACAACAGGTTTGGTCATCTCCTCTAACCATGTTTTTTGGATTTCCTCCACTGGTGATGTGGTTTGGTGGAATCAGGTATCACATCTAATGCTTCATATCAGCATGGAAGTAGCGGGTCTCAGATTCTTCAATAGGGATTCTGAGAGTTTAGTCCAAGTTAGGTTGTTAGTTCAATTTCTATAGGGAAATGAATGATAAAGTAGTGTGATGGGGTGTATTTTTAATGTGGTAGCTAGATTTTCCAACTTGATTTGGCCTTAGAAACTCTACACGCATTAGATAATGATGGTGTGGTAGGTTCATGAGAAGGGTTCCACTAGTTGATAAGTGATTGTGATTTTGGAAGATGTTACCATAGTGTTTGGAAAGGGGATACGCAAGGTAGGTTGATTTAGGTGCCTCATTGTTACTTACGTGACTGTGAAGAGGGCGGATCATGGAAGATTATGCTACCACGGGTTTTTGGTAACTTAGGATCTAGTGTTTTCACATAGTAGGTTGAAAAGTTCAAGAAACGATCACTTGATTTTTTGAGGATGTGGTCAGTTTACTAAATTTGAGGTGAAGGACGGTCATTTGGAAAGTGACGGTGAGTGATTCCTTGTGGTCGATCATATTTTTTAGGTGCACGATCACTTATCCCCCACATATTAAGGTTAATTAAGTAGACTTAAAAGGATTAGTCACTTCAAAACCATTATGATTTCTTCAAGTAACTATCACATTCAATGATGATGAGCGGCCACCTGTAATTTTTTTCTTCTAAAAATCATAAAAGTTTTTTTTGTGAAAATTTTATTTTGAACAATGATAAAAACAATTGAAATCACACTTTCAGCCTTCGAAAAAATTAATTCCAAAAAAATAAAAATTTATTTTAAAAACTCCAATTCAAAATTATCTTTTAATTATTTTTAATAACAAATTTCCAATTCAATTCAAAATCATTTAAATCAACCAATTATATTTTGTAGAAAACAATATTTTTATCACTTGAATCCAATTTGAAACATAAAACTTGAAATTCCTTTTAAAATAATTTTAAATTTTGGATTTTCAAAAAATCCCAAAATTATTAAAATAATTAACTCCAAAAAGTAATCTATTAAATAATTTTAATTCTATATTGAATAAAACAACTATATTTCATGGTTCTAAAACAGTATTTGGCTTCAATATTAACATTTAAAATGAATATATCATGAAAAACATGTTTTAATCCATTTTCTAATATATTATAAAATTTTAAAAAGTATCAAAAATGAATGAGTTAACCAGTATTTCAATTAATATTTGGGTTATTATCAATAAAAATAAATTAATGTTTTGAAAAATATAGGCCCACATCAATAATTTTTTTGGGATTTTCTTCTTAACATTAGATATCAAGGAAAATTTATCACCATGTGTTTCTTGAATATTTTTTCACATCTCTGCTAGAGATGGAGTTATGAAAAAATAATTATCTGATATGTTTGAATCCATCTTTTAACTTCCATTTAGAACTTCTGAGATTTTCTGGGAATCATTTTTTGAAAACCCCTTATGAAATTATATTTCTTCATGTGGAATATTCTATTTTCATTTAGATTTTTTTTTCATCTGTGGTTCTTCTAATTTTATTTTTCTTCCAAAATCACCTATCCAAATTACCAGCAAGTCATTTGGATTATAAATAACATTATTGGTGGAACCATATGGATTCTGACGTGTTATATTTACTACTTTGTTCCATTTATTTTTTTCATGGACTGGTCTTCCCATTTTCTTCTTAATATTTCTTTCATAAATTGTGATGTCCACTGATTTATTATAGTGATCCACGGTGTGACCTCTTTTTCAAAAAATAATCACCATCTTATGTTTGGTCTAGACCACCTATTTATCTTCATCAGATTATTGTAAGTATCAGTCTTATTCTTATTTTCACCCAAGGCAGTCATATATATTGTATTTAGGTTCTATGTCTTTTAAACTAAACCATTTTAGTGGCATGAATGAATGATTGGTAACTTCATACCTCTTCATTGTGGCCACTGACATTGATTGTCCCATAGATATTCTTTAAACTGTAAAATATATTTATAAAAAGAATATTATTTCTTTTCATCCATGGTATTTTATTCTTCTATTATTGTATCCCCCTTGATGTAATAATCTTTTTATATTGAGATACTTACATTTTATTCCAACAATTAGATTCTTTATGCCTGATTCTTTCAAATGGCCAAAATTAGGCAATAAATTATTTTCTCTTATTTTGAAATTTTTTTTAGCTATATTAGGATACTTATTGTTTTTTTTTCTTTTCATTATTCTATTATAATTATTTTGGGGAATTATATCTTTTACAATAATCTTCCTTTTCCAAATATATAGTTTTAATCACTTCATTTTCCTTATTAATTGACTTTTATATTGGTTTTTATTGTGAACCTACATCTTTTAAAAGGCCTAAGTTAGAAAAAATATTATTATCAATGGTGGATGGTACCTTCTATTTAGACACTAATTTTGATTGATCATTAAGTGATTTCAATCAATTTTTTCTTAAATATATAGTTCTCTTAGGATAATATTCCTCCTTAAAAGTTTTTTTAGTTATTGATATTATAGTAATCCCCCTTCTTTTAGCTTGTTGTGAAGACTTAGCTCAAACGTTTTCAATATTATCTAGTTTGAATCAATGTTCAATGCATTTCATATTTATGAAAAATTTCCTATCCTACACTAATTTCAATATTTATTCACTTTATTTCGTGATTTTTAAATCTTCTATACCATGTGATATGTTCTTTTATGGTATAAAAGTTCCAAGATCCTTGATCTAGTTTTCTTAGATTTTGAGGTATGAATTCTTGACATAAATGATAGCCTTCTATTTCTCCTTGAATTCATGGAAATTTTCTTCAAATTTCTTTGTGAAATTTTCATTTTCATGACTTTTATTTAGACATTAATCATCCAAACTAGATCATATCTCTTCAAGTTCAACAATCTCTATGTATTTCGACCTAATTTTCCTAGAGAGATTAATATTGGATTGCATTTAATCTTTAAAATCTTTCCCCAAGTTCAATATATTTTCATCAAGATCAATGATCACTTCCTAAATTTCTATTCATGAACCACATAGAAAATTTTCTATTTATTTCAGATAATTGTGGTGTATATCGATAAAAGTAGCAAAAGATTCAACACTGATTCTTTTAACATGTGATCACTCTAACTAATGCTTAGATCTTCTTGAGGAAAATTTTGACAAGAGATTTTTGTGATATTATATTAACATAGGGATGAATCATTACATGAGGTAGAAGTATTGTATTTCCCTTTGGTAATAGAATAAACTACCAAATCTTTGACTCCCATGAATAACTTGTTTTTTTAGAAATATTGCATTGGGAAACTAACTCATCATCCTCTTTTCTCAAGTTAGATGTATTCTTTATATTTCTCAGTTATTTCATACTTTATTCTGAAATGCCTTAGATAATACAAAATTCCCATCATCTATAGATGTTACTCCTCTAAGTTTTCACACCATTATAAATTGAGAGGTTAATTCAAATCTTTAAGAAGATTCAGATCAAAAAATCCAATCATAGGTGTGACTTTTCACTCTGATACTAATTGTTAGGATCACTTTGGGATAACCAAACTAAGAGGGGTGAATTGGTGTGGGAAAATTTTTATCACTTTAAACATTTATCCCTTTATTTACCTATGTTACTTATTCGGTAAATGGAACTATTACTATATTCATATATAATTATTAGGAATTCATGTAAAACAGTAAAGAATATTAGTCACCAGATCTTGTTAAAGATATTATACTCCAATTTAGATGAATTTTTCCTTAGTATATAGTGGTTATTATCACACTCACATACAGATTTCATTTTATTATCAAGAAAATAATAGGCCAGTGTATGACCTTGAACCTTTTCTCCTAGAAGTAACTTGGTACAGTTCAAGTTATTTTTTGTAGTAGAAAAAAGTATGTCGACATAATAATATTGAATTAATTAGCAATGTGGAATAAGACTTCTCTTGATATAAAACAATTAATCTAATAAACATACACTGTATAGAGTAATCAAATGGATTCCTTGCACACAATAATCAACATGTTATCTTAAATATGTTTTAATCATCTAGGTGCACTATGCACATACCTATATGCACCCCTACGTTAACTATACACCCAATACCTCCTGTCGCTATGGATATTTGGCCTGGATGGCTCTCCCACATGGTTGAGCTTGCTCCCACATGTGAGGGAATGAGTTAACCTCTCTTGTTTAGATATGGTGATCTAATTTTTCAGTTGAAACATATAAAATATACTTAGTAATAACTAAGTATGGAATTTACAAGCCAATAAAAATTCATTCTTCAAATATTATTCAAACAACATGAAATATATTTCCACAGCATTTATTCATGTTTGAAATATTCTTTATAAATCCCTAGAGAGTTCATCACTACTCTTCATGAAAAAAATAAATTTTATTTGCATGGTCTTCAATAAATTCTTCAATGAAATATATATCTTCATGATATTCATCCCTTGTATAAAATAGTGTGTTAGTTATAAAACTCTATTAAAACATTCCATTGAACTTAAGACTAGATCAATAACTAACAAATCTAAAATGTACTTCATCAAAAATATAATATGGGACCTTTGAAATAATTGTGAATTGATCTTCAATAAAAATCATGATTGGGATCACTAACATATTTCCAAGAAATTATTCTTTTCCAGTACATATTAACATTAAGTTCATCATCACTTATGACTTATTGAAAAAAATACAACAAAAACACAAAGTTGGGTCATCAATCGAGAATCATACAAAACATAAATGCATAAATACTATCATGTCCCAAAGATATCAAATATAATAGCTTACATAAACCATTTAAAATAATTTAGATTTTAAAAATTAACAACATCACATTTCATTAATTTAGTTCTAGTTAAAATAAGTATTTACATCTCCTTTGAATATTCAACATAAAATATTTTTTACAACTCATAATCATTTTTTTCATATATAAAGATAATAATAAAAATTTTAGTGTTCTATATACCCTAGAAATAAATTATCTAACCATAAAAAACATTATGAATTTCTTATTCATTTATAAAAAAAATCCCTAAAACTGGGTTTATTATATAATAGAAATTATGCCATAACATTTTCAATCATAGTGAGTGATGTTAAGTTAGTTTATTTGATATTATTTTTGTTTTCAACCTTTCCATACTTGAAATTTGAGATTTTAAAAGATATATACATCGCTAAATAATTAGATAATGGGTCTTCTAATCATAGAGGGACTTCTTTAATATTAATATGCTTCAACCACTATTTTCATGTGAAAAACCCTATGATTTTTCGATGTTAACTTTTTCTTAAAGATATCAATTTAGTAATATTGATTTGAAATCCATTGGTGGTATTTTCAATCTTATTTCAATTTTGACAACATGAAATATTATAATATATTTAATCCATGAAATAAGATAAAAAGTTTCATAAAATTTTAAGCCATTGTTTAATTAATGGTCATTCATTATATGACAAATAATCAAAGTTAAGAATCAAATGTTTCTCATTATTTATGAATTTATAATCCATATAAACAACCATTGAAATTTTATCACATTTCATTATTATGAAATTTTTTATAAAAAAACTAATTCTCCATATTTACTAGAATAATTGATAGAAAATTATTATTTCTTTGTACTTCATGATCACACATTCCATACATCTCTTTAAATATACTCAAAAATCATTATATTGTCTATTTTTAAAACATGTAGTGGTTATACCATATTTATTTTTTATAGTTCCTCCATTAATAAAAAATACCCACTTTATTTATAGGTATATATTTTACCAATGAATATATAATTTCCTATAAAACCCATATAATTAGAAATATCCCTGAAATTTTATCAAAGAAAAAAATATATTCCTAAAATCTTAGAGCTGGTAATTTTTTCATATTTGAGGCTTCAATTATTCTTATGTTTTAAAATAACTAAAGGTTTTTCTTATATTCGATATTTTATATTATTATTATATTTGAATTTTTATCCATCCATGTTAGAGTAGAGTATAAAATTTTATGAAATATTTTAGATAAAAATATCCATATTTATATTTTTTTAAGAAACACATTTAATATTATATTTTTGGTTTATACTTCAAAATATATTTTATCAAAATAAAATAATTTTATTTCCATGAAAAAATTAATTGTTTTTATTTAAAACACTATTATTTTTATATAATATGTAACTATACTTTTAGATGTCTTATAACTTTCCAAAAATTCTATAACATATTTCTTAAAATTGAATTTGAATTTCATCAAATAATATTCAGTTAAAATCATAAATTCCTATATTTTATATACATAATATTGTCTATATATCATCATAGATGTAACATTATCAATAAACATATACCTTTATGTTATAAATATATAGAAATTTGATATCTTATACACAAAATCATTATTTTACACTAAAAAATTATTATGAACATTATATAACTAAATATTTTTACTTAATGGAAAAAAGTGTTCTTTAATATAGTTATCTATTTGACACAGATATTAATCTCCATTATCATCACATGATATATATTATTCTCTAATTATTTAAATTTATTTTCATTATTGAACAAAATTATTCTTCATTATCAGGATAAATTATTTATTTAGTATATTTATCAATAAAAAATCTATGGTTTTCACCTTCTAAAATATCATGATCAAAATTATTATAATTTATTTATAATAATTTTTTTCCTTTAAAAAATATTTTTCACCTTAAATTATTGTTGTCATATTCTCTTTTCCCTTTGACATAGACTAACCTTCTGTAAATTCCTCAACCATGATGTCATTTATAATGATTATTTTAAATGGTTCCCTAATTTTTATATGTTAAATAATATTCATTGTAAATTTAAGAGAGAAGTGGGATATGTTTCTATAATTGAATAACTCAAAAGTAATTTTTTCATTGCACTTTTCTTTTCCCATATAATGATCCATTGAGAACAAGGAAAAGAAGTCATGCTAATATTTAGTCTCTTTCTCATCTATACATGAAATTTTATAAGAAATTTTATATTTATTTATATTCATCCCTTTATAATCCTTTAATGTTATGAATTTATCTTTTTTTATATTATCCATCAATGTGATTCCCCTTTTCATCTCTTATATATTAAACATTATATGTAGATCATTGATTGAAATGTTTTTTATATATCAATTTTCAAAGTATAAAACATTTATATAAATTTTATCTAGTTGAATAATTAATAGTTTTCTAAAAAAATATTCTTTAAAATTTTCACTTTATTCCCCATATGTTAATCGTGATCATGTTTAACCATGTGAAAAAATAATATATAAATTTTCCTTTAATCATCTAAACATTCCAAAATTGGATTCACAAAAATTGTAATTTTTCTTACTGAAATTTATTCTGAACCATAAATATGATATACATATTCTTATATTTTTATTGTTTTATATACCATTAAATTTATTAAATCTCATTAAAAAATGAAAAAATTGTTCTTTCATAACTCAACCATTATACTCAATATTCTATTTATTGACCTAAGATAAGAGTTTGTCTCCTTTTTATAGTGTAAAAAATTATAAATAATATCTAATAAATCAATTCTAGTAGATAATATATATTTAAAAACCCACTCCCTTGATATTAGAATAATCTTTATGTCAAATATAGTATTATATTTATAATTAATAAAACAAAATATACTTCCCCACAACAATTTATTTAGTATGATCTTAAATAATTTTGGAAAATTAAAACTAGTATTGGATTCCAGTTTAAGATCCCCATTAGAAATTATGAACTCTATGGTGGTGAAATAATTTTTTAATATTATTATTATAAAATATATCTCCTATATAATCTGTTGGAATTTAAATATATTTCTCAGAACCACTCACATTTTAATAATGGAAATAATCTATTTCCAATACAATGAGTTTTTTACAAGGTTTTCTATTTCATGTGGGTATGTATTTATTAGTGTGTCATGTTTGATATATCACATGACATAGATTACCTTGTATTATAATGGTTCAACCAACATTAAATAGGAATAACCACACAACACTTTAAAAATATTTCTCATAAAAGCTTTTAATGACATTACTTTTTATGTAAATACGAGAATATGAATATAAAGAATTACTATAAGAAGGTTATTTATATTATACTGGAAATTATATATAATTGATAAACATTTTATTGAACACTTGTGGACCCATATTAATTTATTTTCTGTAATGTTTTTATCAATTTCTATACTAAACTAATTTTATTCATGATCTATAATTTCAACACTACCAAAATACTCTAATATTAAAAATTTCTCACTCTTTATCAATTGTTTGTAAAATATTTTTAATATATTAGACTATTTAGTTTAAAAAAACTTCATCATCATCATTATATTTTTAAATTTCTCAACAATGACACCCTCTATATCATATTAATTATTAATATATTAATTCTAAAATATTACTTCCCATTAATTATGAAAATTTCCCCCTATGGAAAACCCATGACTCTTTATTGTTATTAATAATGATTAGAAAAAGATTAAACCTTCCCATTTTTCATGTCATAAAAACTATTTATTTTTTATAATTATTCTAGTATATGAGAATATTTTTTAACACTATATTGTATATATTTTTTAAGGAATAATAAAATATTTTTTTTATTTTTTATTGACCTTATATAATATTTTAATATTATATGTTAAATATTTTTATTGACTTTTATCCACAAAAATCAATGTTTCGCATAAAAAAACTTATATTACCATATTATATAATTTAATTCAATGAAATTAAATTTAATATGACTATTAACATTTTCATTCAATATCATGCTACCTCAACTCATTATTATGTAACCATTGTGTTTTATTTGTCCTTAAATAGGGAAATTTGAATATGAAAAATAATAAAAAAATCCATCATACCCAAATAATTTATTCTTCCACTTAACCTCACACATCATTACATTTTTAACTTATTGTTTTAGTATCTCCTTGTAACAAAATTTTATGTTGTTCTATTTAGTCTAAACTACTTTATAATTTTAATAGACATCATCATTAACCTCTTAATAATTTTCTAAAGATTTTAAAATTTTAAAAGGGTGAAATATTTATTAAAAAAATACATCACATGTAAAGACCCTCTATGAAATATTTATATAATATACCCTAAACTTGTATTCCTTCAATATCTCTCCATACTTCAAAACATTTTATAAAAATAAATCTCATTATTATTTTATTAAATCTATAAATCATTATTGATCTCTAAATTTTGTATAAAGTCGTGTTAGGGATCTTGTGGAAGATAAAAATAGGGGTTTTCAAGTAGTTGGGATAATAGATGTTTTGGTAGAACCCAAAAGAGTTTTTGATAAAGAATATATATTAAAAAAAATATTTTATTTAATTACGATTAAATGGATTTGGTTGTGTCACATGGGATGAGTTAAAATATTCCAAAAAATAAAATATATTTAAATATATTTAATAAAATTATCAAATAGATATTTAGTTAAAAAAATAAATGGTTTTAAATGGTTGATAAATTTTTGTTATTTAATTTTCATTTTTCCAATAGTTTTTTGTTTTTATAGGTTTTTGGGTGTTCTGTGGGTACACATGAGATGTTAAAAGAGGGATAGATAAATAAAGATAAGAAGAAGACTCTATAAAACCTTAGATAAGGAAGATATTTTTTATGACCATTATCACTTTCTTTTAAGGTGTCTAATGAGTAATATTAATGATTGAATTTTTTAAAATGTAATTATTCAGTGAATAATGGTCGAATTGGTTTTAGTTTTAGTATCTTATTCTTGTATGAAAATCTATGATTGTTGTATTATTCTAGATATTATATAAAAGGAAGAGTTTATGTCCATGTATTGAGTGATTCTACATAAAATTATAAAATTAGTGTTACAAGACAATAAAATCTATTCACTTAACAAGTTAATTGATTTTATTATAACATAATTTAGTTTCATTTTTGGAAGAGGATTTAACTATTTTTATGATTCAATAATAATTGAATAATAAATTTTTCATTATTATTTTTTCATTTATATTTCATTAATAGGGATAATAATTAAAATATATGTTTTGTATTTGAATTAAATTATAATTTAAATAATAAATACTACTCATTATTACATTAAAGTTGATTATAATAAATATCACTATCATGAATTATTATGTCATTCCAAGGATATGATCATTAACAAAAATATAAAAACAAGTAAATTTTTATGTCTTATATACATTGTTGTGTACTTCGAATTACAAAAGATTAAATAATAATAAAAACAAAAATTTATTAATTTATAAATGATTGTTAAATAATTACTTTTATAAAAAAAATTTAGTTCCAAATTGTGTATTGTAAATCACCCCTTATCATGTATTGGGTCTCTATTTTTAGACCAATAAATAATAGATAAAATTCTATGAACAATTTGATAATAAATAATATTATTAAAATTAATAAAATATTATATACCAAATGTATCAAAATGTATTCATATAAATAAAAAAACTAATGTCTTAAATAATTATTGAGATTTATCTGAACATTAATGTTAATGAATAGATGCATGTTTTTACAGGCTCCCAATAATTTTATGAGACTTAAATTCCTAGTAGGAAGACACCACCAATATTTGAACATATTCAATCATATATTTATGCTAGTAATTTTTATAAAATGGATCCACAATTTCTAAGAGCACTCTCCCTCTTGGATGTTTCGGTTTTCTCGTATAGAATCATTTTTTCTTTTGGTGTTATCAATTTTCTCATATCATTATCTCCTCTTTAATTTATGGTTATTATTCACCATGGATTTAACTCCCTTTATATTTTTTTCATGGTCCATCCTTGTCTTTTTTATATGGAATTATGTTGGGTGGTTGTTCTTATTTTTCCCCATGGCCATTCTTTTCATACACCATGGTGATAACCACCCCTCATCTTCTTTTTGGGTGGCCTTATCATTCTTTACGTCACCAATATATATTCTCTTCGTATTTTTATTTATTTTAAAGAAAAAATACATAGGTATTATCCCTATATATCGATCATTTCTAACATTGAGGCAGCCCTTGTAACTTATCGTGGCTTTTCACTAACCTCTTTTTATTAGTAGCGATAAAGTTAAATTTTAAGATAGTTCTCTACATGTTTTAAGAGTATAGGTTACATTGATTTCATTTAGTATTATATCAATGGTGTGTTATGGGATTCATTTAGATTATTTTTTATTATTTTTTCAATGATTATATTCAGAGTGTCTATGGATTCCCATAGTAGTGGTGGGATTTCCATGATTTGTAAAATCCCCCAAGTCCTACCATTTCCTCCCACACATGTAATGACCTAGAATTTTGAAATGATACTTGTTTCCTGAATCAATGTGTATTATACTATATAATATTATACGAGTGAAAAAATTATAGAAACCAATAAAACCTTATATCATTAATAAATATCATTACATCAGTCAACTATGAACCTATGAAAATACCAAACATTATAATTAGACAAAAAATATAAATTTAAAAAACTAAAATAGGAAAATATGAATCACCCCAATCTAAATAAATCATCACTTCTATTTCCAACACTATAGAAATGAAAAAAATATTATTAAACCAATCAATATCATAGAAAATGAAAATATAACCTTAGGATGAATTAAAGAGAGTTTTGAGTGAAATAATAAAGTGGTATTTATAGGGAGAAATATGATCATTGTTCAAATATGATTTTTGGTCGATATAACATTTATTATATTTTACTATTGAGACATATACCCAAGATTAATAATTTTACCATTATAATTAGTATTTATAATTTGTAATTATATAAGATAATTGATGTAAAAAGGAGAAATAATGGTCTCAACCCATAGAGTCATACAATTTGAAGCCCATCTGTAAAATTTTTGGAAGGAGGTAGAGTCATTGGGTTTCTCCCTTGACCAAACCCAATCTGAGATTCAATAATTTATATTTGAATGAAATATCTTATGGAAAAAGTTTAAGTTAGTTAATATTTCCACTAGGTCAATGTTAGTCAAGCCACCCCATGAAATTTTCACCACCACACACCATACCCTTATAGTCATTTTTCCTTCTATATACCCTCAAGCTTTGCTTATTTCCCCAAGGTTCCATCCTCAAGTCTTGGGAAAAACTCTTCAAGTTAAGGGAAATCCCACTTCTCTTATCCATTCAATTTCCCTTTTTGTGACATGTCCTTTAATCGATAAACTGTTTTATTTGTTTTTAATTTTTTATTGTCCTATTATTGTAATAATAAACTTTTATCAATGGTCCACCACTTTTTTCTCTCTTTTTCTTTTTCCATGATCCATTTTTTATACCTTCCATGATGCTGAATTTATTTCTCTCTTCTACATGAGAAACTATCATTTATTTTTATGTGAATACACAAGTCTCTTCCATCTCCATGGGTATTCACCCAAATGAAAAATTATGTTTTTATTCATTTATTTACATATATGAAAACTACATTACCTTTTAAAAGTTTAATAATGATGTAATGATAATATCATTAATCACTTTTTATGCCATGATTTTGATAAGAAAAACGTTATTTATTCTCCATGTGTTATTAATAAAATGATTTATAATGATATATGTCTCTCACATTAATTAGTACATATAAATGGTTCACCTTGATAGTGCTCCAATGCATTGGGTAAATATTTAGTCTCTGTAGATGACATGTTTTATAATACTTTGGTGAATAACCTTGGAAATTTTGATTTATGATTCCTTGGTGGTAAACCAAAGTGATATGCATATGAATTACTTAGTTAAATGTTCTACCGAATTTCCATGGTATGATTAATGTTATTTTTATTATGATATGCCTCATTTTCTCCCGATCATTATATATTGTTGTACCTCATGTTCTTATTGGTATACCTCATGATCATATTCTAAATCTCTCCCTTGATTATTCCCTTACAAGGATCATGCTCATACCTTTCCTTTTATGTATATCCACAAGATATTGTATATAGAAAAAGTAACATAGAGTTAACCCATAAAAAATACTTTCACATGGATTAGAAAAATGTTTTATTTTTCATGTATTATGTTCATAATTTTGAAGAAACTAAACTATAAAATATCATGTGTTTTGTTCCATGTAATGAAAATTTTATATAATAAAAAGGTGGGATTCCATAACAATAGTACCCTAGTTTATGGATAAAATAATAAAGGGATTTATTCAAGGATTTCTTGTTATATCTTGAGGCTCATTCGCTCCTTATATCTATTTTTTATCTATATTTTGTGAAGTGTTAGATAGGTTTTATCGAGGATGTCTTCACTAGAGGAGGTAGTGTGTTATGAGAAAGATGTTAGTTTTTTAATGGGATGAATCTTAGTGATGGAGATGTTGGGTATGTGTGTAAAAGAATCATTCCATTTTCCATCATTGTATTGGATTTTAGCTTTGGTGGTAATTCAGAGGAAACTTTACCATGGCATACTTGGTGATGATCTTGTCTTTTCATGCATGGATCATGGTAGAGCTCAAAGTATCAATTTTATTTTGTTTGTTCTCCAATATTTAATGGTCCTTTAGTATTTATTTATGGAATTATATTATTCTCCTTGACATGAATTGTGTATCTAAGAAATGGTTGTGTTGTATCATCATGTAGAATTGGTCATGTATTACTGATTTAATCTAGGGCTATGGAATGTAAAGGCGCCAGTTAATGGTAAATGATAATCGAATGTTTGGATCCTAGATGACTATTAATTTTAGAGCTCAATGGATGGTTGTAGTCGATGGAAATTAGGATTAAAGCACAATCATTGTGTTGGGTTTTATGATATATGGTATAGAGTAACATGATTCATAATGATTTCGTAACAATCCCCCTCAGTCCCACAATTAGTGTATTGGTAACTAGGAATCCAAACATGGCCATGTTATATGGGTTTCATTTTCTATTTTTTTCTTTTTAGCTTTATATGACGTTGTTGGTTTGAATTTTAGTGTTTCTTATGGTCCCACAAAACCCACAAATGTGGTTTAAATTATAGATTCCCAAAAGAGGAAAAGATAGTGAGTGGTAATTTTTTGAGTTAAATTTTAAAAAAATTAATTTATAAATCAAGGAGTACACCATAAATTGAATCACTAAATACACACATCATATAAAAAAGTGGTTTTGTAAAAATATTTATCCATGTTTTAAAAGATAATATAGTCGGGATCATCCTCATGACCCCAACATAGAAGGAAAATCCAGGATAACTTCTTCATTTGTTAGACCCAATAAAAATCCATTGATCAGAGAGAAGATCATCATCATAGCATGACACACACAGTGGTAAAAGATCAAGTGGAGTACCATAGATTATCATATAATAAAGGAACTAGGAATAGTAATCTATTTATTTAAATCCCCATATAACAACATATATTTTTAATGAATCTACTTATAAGTTTTCTTTATAAAATTAATGTGTGTGTGTCAATGTGTGTTAAATGGATTTATTTTATTTTGTTTCTAATGATATTGACATTGATTTATTAAAAAAAGTAGTAATACAATTTTATGATATTATATTTATTTAATAGAATTATTTTATGAAATATTTTTTAAATAATTCAATGTTATTTTTTATACTACTACTTTTATTTTATTTTCATTTATATAGTAATTTAGTCATTTTAATGTAATTTTCAACCATTCATGATAAAAATTTTCATAATCACGTAATTGAAATTTATAACCATCCAAAGTAGTAAAATGACTCAAAATTATTATTTACAATGATTAAAATAATTAATTATAAATATTATAATAATAAAATGTTATTTCATATATATTGTAACTTAAATCATAAATAAGTATACATTTTAACAAGGTATGTTTTAATTTATTTAGTATAATATTAATTCTTAATTAAAATTTAAATATTATAATTACATAATATAGAAGTTTATTTTAAATAAAATATATATTATATTTTATTATTAATCACATAATAATTATGAAATAACAAAACATATAAATGCAATATCTCATAGAAAAAGAAATATTATTTATTCTAGATGAAATTTTTTTTCTATGAAGTTTATTGTTGTATTTAAAATTTAAAATTATAATATTTAAAATAAAAATTTGATAAAATTGGCCAAGTATTTGGTATCATAATCTCAAAATTTCTTTAGGGTGAATTTTTTATATTTTTACTAAAATGTTGAATTTTTACCAAATGGTAAAGATATTGTTTGTACATAAGCCATATGTTTTATAACATCATAATGAATTCAAAATGAATTGGTAATTTATAAAACAATTTTAATGAATTAAAATGGATTTAATTCGTAAAATAATCAATTAAAAAATAATATTTATTTTCAAACCAATAAATGTATTTTTAAAGTCTAAATTATATTTTATTTTAATAAAAATATATTTTATTATTGAATCTGAATAAATATAAAAATTATACCATTTTGTGTATGATATTTTTTAATTTAAATGAACTTTGTTTAAAACTATACATATTCGTGATTGGAAATTTAAATCAATCAATAATTTATTCAAAAACCCTCCTCTTCTTCACCTATAAATTCACCCCTTATTTTAACCATTCCTCTTTACTTTAAAACATCTTCCATATCCTAAGACTAACCAAAACATCCATTTATACCTTCCATACCATGCTCTGAAGTACTAGTCTATTCATATTCAATCTTTAAAATCTTTGAATTAAATGCCAAAGCGAGGGGGGGTCTCGAAGAGCATGTTAAGACTACAAAATTTTAATGCTTTATTTTTAATTTTTTCTATTGTCACCTCCCTATACCAATGTATCATTCTAAAAACATTAAAAAAGTATTATAATTACACAAAAATGTATTGTTTAAATATATATATATATATTGATTAGTTTTCCATTCTTTTGCAACACTCTTAAAAACACTGCTTACACCATGATGAGTCGATACCACCTCTATGAGCAATCATTTTTTTCAACACCACTTTTAATTTATGGTTTTAAAAATTATTTTAATGTGTGCATTTAAAATTAATAATTTTTTTCATATCTAATATTATAAAATGATAAAATTGATATTATTCTAATGATATTAAAAATAAATTATAATAGTCAGTTTGGTGTCGTAAATACTATCTTATTAAGAATTGTATTTTAAATAAAAAAATTAGAGTATCTAAAAAATTATTGAAATATTTTAATATTGTAAATACATTAACATTAAAACCTTTAAACTAATAATGATAATGAAACCAATTTTAAATGGTCACTAACCATTATTGTTATACCATTATGATTTTTGAACTATGGACAGAACTTCCTCAAACCATCTATAAGAACTAAATTATTCCGACACATGAATAATATGTAATAATAAATGAGTTGTAATAATTGAAATAAATATTAATATGGTTCTATAATTTAAAACAAATTTATATAGTTAAACCATTCATGTGGTTAGTTAAGCGTCTAAAGAGAGTTGGGTCTCGAGGTATGGGTTTTTCTCTTGTGGGATTTATTTATTTTCATATATTATTTATAAATAGTCTATCTCTACTTCAATAAAATAACTATAAAATAATTAAAGTTTACCTTACTAGTTTCCATTTATTTTTAAGCTATTACTTGTCTTGTTTCCTCTCATATATATTCAATGTTTATATCTTACATTGTTTATAAGGTTTCATTCATTTTATTTCTCATTTCTATAGGTATTCTCCCTATAATCTACAATCTATCACTGTTTATTTTTCATATATTTCTAATATGATGCCTTTATTTTATTTTTTTCCCAATTTATTTTTTAAAATATATTAATTCATTCACCATTATTTTTGTTTTATTTCATTATGTAAAAACATATAAAGTTTATAAAGGAATATTTTTTTTATATATATCTTCCTTTACAAGTTTCTTCAAATTGAAGTCAATTTCATTTAAAGGTTCTTTTATTGGGAAATTTAATTATTCGAATAATTTTCTAAAATCATTTTTATCATTTTTTAATAATTATCCTTGAAAGAAACTTATTTCTATATTTTTTCAGTAATGTCATCAAATGTTATCAAAGGCATCTAAAAGATTTATCTTTTATTTTTTCTCTATTATTCTCCAGATTATTCATGAACTACTTTCTTACTATTACATGTTTCAATTGTTAATAGTTTTTTAAAAATAATTATTTAAAATAATATTAATTTTATATCCTTTTATAAAAACAAAATTTTCTTAATTTATTTACACTTCTTAAAACTTTTAAAATTTGTCACTTTTCTCTTATTTATTATTTAACTATATCAATACTCTTTTATATTCCACTATTGTAAAATTTATTATTTTTTACCACCTCAAATTTTATATTTTTCATAATAAGTGTATATATCCTATTGTTTTTTCCCATGTTAATATTATTATGTTATAATGTCTTAGACCCTCCAAACTCATTCTATTGTGTATTTAATTGTTTTTGGACATTATGAAAGAATTAATAGGTGTTATAGAGGTTATAGTTTAGTATGGACTTTCTAAGTTCCACCACACTATAGTATTGGACATGGAAAAGGGTATCATGTGACGATGGTTCTGGAGAATTTCCTTTTGGATTGATTTTTTTATAGATAATTAGTGGAGCTTAGTGGTTTAGTTTTTGGTGTCCCACATGAAGTGAAATGTTAGTAGTGGTCAGGGATTTTCATGATGAGTCCTCTTGTGGGAAACATTGAGACAACCAATCCTATTTTATTGGGATTAGTATAGATTGAGTTATTTCTATGTAAAATAGATATAATGAAAAAACCTAAGGACCTATTTTTATGGGCATGGGGATGAGGTGAGTTCTAGCACACAAAATTATGCATACAGGGAAATGTGAAGCTGAGTATCACCACTATATAATCTTTATTATGGTGAGGTGAAACAATGAGGGACTTTTACCTATTCTATGTTTTATGCTTATTATTACTTTACATAGGGATAAGAATATACTCACCAAGTCATAGTTCATGGAATGGCCCTGGTCAAAGGTTTCGATTTAGCTTAAAAGTTCATTATATTCAAGGATTAAAACAATTGTGAAATCATATCTCCATTGATTGGGATGCACCACGATGTGGGGGGAAACTATATCCTGGTGGATTCCTTATGGGATTCCTCTATAAATTGAGTTCAACTTCCCATTTTTTTGAATCACTAATTATTCTCTAAAACCCTAGTTGACCCCTAACCATCTTACCAATCTTCTTCCACATCGTTGAGTTTAATAAACCTGGACCAATAAATCAAAGTATCTGATAAAGTTACTCTCTCTTCTTCTCTTATTCCTAATCTCAATATCGTTTTTTTATTCTAGAGGCCCATTTTTGTGTATTTCCTCCATTTTTTGTTGAGCTTCAAGCAAGACTTGATAGTTTTTTTTTCTGTTCTTAGGCTTTAATAGTGTTTCCTTCATGTTTGGTTGGGGCTAATATATCATCTCATTTGTTTGTGAATGTTAATTATTGGTGAAGAATTAATTGAATTAAGGGATAAAATAATATCTATTTCTCTTGTTAAAATCATGGTATTATAATGATTTTTGTTCTTTGGGTTATTATTATGAATTAATATAATAATATAAATACCTCTAAATATGAAAAAAGGGGAAGGGTTTTTTTTCATATGTGGTTTATTTATATCTCTTTATTATTTCATGTGATTGTGATATTGTTTTATATTTAGTAAGTAAATTAATGAATAAATAAACAATAATATGATGATAAAAGTGATGTAGAGCCTAAGAAAATTAATTGTGGTGTGAAACATTATGTTATAAGAAAACCAAATCCCACATAAATTGAAAAATAATTACATGTTTTCTGATAATTATGTGCCCCATGACTATTATGAATTGATTTCCATGATAGACTTGGTTATGGTTGTGCATAAATATCGTAATCACATTTCATAATTGGAAGATAATTAAAAATGGAAAATAAAATGGGTGATTTTTCAATGAGGGGATGAAATGTTATTTGTATAATCCCTTATATATATGTGTGTGAGAGAGAGAGAGATTTTGTGTGTGTAATTCTAGTGTTTTTATTGTTATGTGAGAGTGCCTGGTAATATCAAGTGTATTATTATACCAGCTGGATGTGTTGTTTCTCATGAAATATGGGGAATGGATGTTGATTATTGATAGTATGGAAAATAATAAATTAATCTAAAAATAATAATGTGGTTGGAATAAAGAATGTTTTTCTATTAATTGAACATGGAAATGATTTCAATGGAGACGAATGGAATGGAATTAAAATAGTAATAACGGTATTTTATTATGAGTGGTTTATAATTAAATATAGTAAATATTAAACCTAGGGTTGTCTTAATAAATTTATGAATGAAATTTTTTTGGCACATTATTGTGGTCATTTTTGTGTGAAAGTGTGATGTTGGAATGTAGTTAGTAATAGAAGAAGATGGTGATTTGTGTCATTATTTTTTATTGTAAGTAGTTATATTGTGGTGAATATTTTGGTCTATGGTAGTGTAGCTTAGTGTAAACCCATAATATGATCTTGTGTGTGACTATCTATATATTTATTTTCTTATGATTATTATACACACCCCACAAAAGTCAGATATCCTTACATACTCCCTAATGATTTGGGTTTCTAGTGTCATCCCCAACATCCTAATTTTTGATTGTATATGTATAGATACCCTCACTTCTCTTATCTCTCTTTAGAAGTATTATGTGGAATAATTGGTGGCAATTCTTGATGATGATCATAGAACTGGTGTTGATTCAAAATGATGATGTAATAGTTTGTTGTAATTATTTGGGGTGTTATTAATTATAGGGAGGTTTTTCATGGTATTAGGAGGGAATGAGGTTGATTTCATTTATGTTCATGATACCCTACTCCTTTGGACTTTTGGAATGATTTCATGGATGATATATGTTAGTGTGGTTGGTGATATGGAATGGATTACTATAGGACATTCACTGTTAGAGTGAGAGAGAAAAGAACCATTAGGGATGTTCTTGTGAGTTTCCTATGATTATATTATTTTGAAATAAAATTATTACATTGTGTAAAATACTTGGTGAGTGAACATTGATGAGGCTGAGAAAGGGTAGCTAATCATGTTGGTTCTTCTTGGTTCAACTACATGTTCACTAGAGAATTAATATAGTCTTGTAACATTTCCATGAGATAACTTAAAGAGGATCCTATTGAGTATATATATTATCCTCACCCTTATATATATATATATATAAACTTCCATTCTGGTGATATGGAGAGATTTGGATGCCAAACTGGACAACACTATCTTGGAATAGAGAGTTGTTAGTGGGGTTGTGGCCTATGAGCCTTTTGGAACATTGTTTAGGGAGATTTATTATATTAAATTTTATGAATTGTGGGATTTTATTAACATTATATCTTTTTTTATTTTATATTATGTGGTTTTTATTAGTGGATTCCATCTTATCGCTTGTCCTTAATTTCATATATTCAAGGAAATGTATCCCATTGTGTTTTTTATACTCTCAGTGTAAGTTTGCAACCCATTACCTATTAAAGTAAATCTTCAAGTGTCACCCTCTCTCTTCATTACTATCCAAGTATGGGTACCAATGGATGGGGTTTGTGAAGATGTGATATCAAATATGGCAGTTAAGAGGTAGGATAGAGCATTGGGAATAAGCACTAATGATGGTTTCATGGTTTATTAGGAAAAGAGTATAAATTTAACCGAGTACATGATATACTTAAGGGAGGATAGAAATGAAATTCCATTTTAGGGAGCACCATGATTCGGTGAAAGTCCCTTAAGCTAAAAACATACTAGGTTAAGAGTCACTTATTGTGTAGTAAAGAACCTGGAAATGTATATGCCTCATGATTGGTTTTTATTTTCATTAAACTGGGGTTTTTAGGTGAAATAAAATAAATACAAATAAATTAAATTAATTAAATAAATTATATACCATAATTATAATAATTTTCTCCTTTATTTTAGAGATTTTGGCTAGCCCTTTCCTATGTTTTTTTTAGATTGGTGAGATTTGGAAGGATGATCTAGTTGACTATTGGAAGGTAGACATAGTGAAAGAGGATAATTTGGGGCAGAGGAAGTTTTATGATTTCCAATGTTAAATTTTATAAAAGTATGAGGGTAGTGTCTCCAATATAGAAATGAAATGTTGGTTGGAGGATATTTTAACGGTATTCAGTTTGATTAATTCCTAGGATGAGTATTGGGTTCTATAGAAAGCTAGACAAGTGATAGGAGTATCCCATCAATGGATAATGTAAATATCTTATATATTAGAAGGAATTATATATCTTTTAAACTGATTTCAAAGATTTATGTTAAAAGTTTAAACCTTTGACACTGAGGTAATCAAAGTTAATGGATTTTATCTCCCTTCAATGGGGGATCCTAGCATTCAATAGATCAATATTAGGTTCAAATACCTTCATCATTTAACTCATGACCTATTTCTTGATGATGAGTCATGATCATAGTTCCTTAATAAGGTGTTGTGCCTAGTTATCATATATATGGTCACTTTATTTTTTTTAGAGAATATATACATTAAGGTGCACAATAAGGATTAATTGGTTAAGTGGAAAAATCATCATAGAAGACTGTATTGAGAGGGAGGATAATAGAGTCTCTCAAAGGGAATATAGTTGGGTGGAGGATCATAAACTTAAACAATCAAGGAATAATCCTATATTCCTCTGAGTGGTGATGGAGAGGGTAGTTTTAAGACTCATGATGTGTCTCACCCCCAAACACCTAGAGTTGATCATGTACACATTGGTGGAAGATAGTCAAGCTAGTGAGATCAAGGAGCTAAGTGTGGGTTGTTTCATGTTATTGATGTTCCAGCTCCATAACACCAGAGATTGTTAGAGGTATTATTTTCTTATCATCTATATTGTCTTATGCCTTATTTTGATTAGTATAATCACACTACTCCATATTATCTACCTTATTCTATTTTGTGGAACAAAAATTGGGGCGGATTTGAATTCCCCTAGTGTTGACAACACTAGTTAGATGCCACTCAGTTTTGTTTAATTTGTGTTAGTATTGTGAAAAAATGATAGAGAAGTATCAATAATCTGGTGATTTCTTCTTAATATTGATAAAACCATAAAATTTCATCCTTATAATTTATTGGTCATGTTTTATTTTTATTTTTATATATTTGTTCTACTGGGGGATTATATTTTCTATCATGGAGAGTCAGTGTACTGTGGTAAATGGTTAGTGATGTTACTAAATGGTTCCATGGTTTTTGGAGCCGTTTTTGTTGCAGCTATCATCTTTGAACATAGTCTTGGTAGGGGATCATTTATTGGAGTTTCTTATGGTCATTAATGAGTATCTAGATGTTTTCTAAATGTAATATTTTATCCTTAACTCTACGATATTAAATACATTTTAATATAGTGTTTCAACTAGGTGCTTCATATATTTTGATGGATCCTTAATAGTTTGAACTTTATGAGCTATGAAGATTAAGGATTCATATTTTTTTCTTTATAAAGAAGGTCTTCCTATGCCCTGACATATCTCATTAGGGTTCTCCTATATTTTTTTCCAAGAATATGGATGGTGGTTTGAGGTTGTGTGTTGAATACAAGTGGTTGAACTAGGTGGGGATCAAGATTCACTATTCCCTCTTAAAGATAGATGAAATATTTTATCAGTTGAAGAGATCCAATTTGTTTTATAAAATTTATTTTGAGTCCAAGAAACATCAGTTTATGGTTAAAGAGGAGTACATCCCAAAGAAAGATTTTTAGTGTCGATATGGAAACTTTAATTATGTATTCGTGTTCTTCAATATAATAAATGAACTTGTTGTGTTCATGAGACTAATGGTTGATCCCAAATTTTCCCAAGTTATATGGTGTAAGTGGTCGCTTGTAGTACGACTTGGGTTATCGAATCCACAGGGACCGAAGAAGTAACCTTTAGACACTATGATTAGATGTGGGATTGGCTATGAAGTGGCCAACTATGGTGTTGATTGATTTGAAGAAATGGTGATTTGATTTAAATAACAAAACAAAAAAATTACTTGAATTAAAATAACTAATTATGATGAGCCGATACTAGGTTGTCTCTAGGGCTTGATTGGATGTATTTATTTTTCTTTGAATTTTATGTTCATCGGTTCAAGTGGTATCCATTAAATGAAATAATTATTCAATATCATTCTCTGATTTAATTCATACACCATTTCAAGTCTAATCACCAATTCACTTAGAGGATCACTTAAATGAGGACTCTAAGTAATTAGATCATACTAGCACTCAAAATGTATTTTCATTAAAGTCGGTGAAGACAAAGAAGAAGATAAATCAAAGAAAGGAACTCTTAAAATAAAGAACATATTTAAGAGTTTAAGAACATCAAATAACATTCAATCAAGCCCATGAAACTCCCATGGGATCAAACCATAAAAGTACAGCCATCCATTTATGCTATTCTATCAATGGAAGCGGGTAGTCGACTTAAAGAAGCAGTATTGAAGAAGAAAAACATTAATCAAAATGAACACTCCACCGTTGTGTGATTGAATTCACGAGTGTTGGTGTGAGTAAATTCACACCTTGATTAAACGGTATCAACATGTGAGGAAAAGAAAAATAAAAAGTAAAGAAGAATAAATTTTATTAAAATACTAAACATGAATGAAAAACTTACATTAGAGAAATTGACGATGCCATTACAAAATGAAAGCGGGAAATGACAATTGAAAGAAAAACAAGGATTCAAATAAAAATGTTAGATGATTATTACCTTCACCACCAGCTCTTTATATAGGCATATTAGGAGCCTTAGGTCCACCCCCAACAATAAATTCACCCCCCCCCCAAATTAAAAGAGTCAAAAGGAGGGTGAATAATCAAAAGGAAATTAAAGTTACAAAGTTGACCACAAAACCAGCCATATTCATCCTCCATTTTGACGTGTGTGTTTTACACTTCATACGGCAGAACCTGAAGGTATAATAAATAGGAAATATCTTTGTCCATGTGTCCTATAAAAGCTCTCAAAATTTCAGGTGATTTGGTTTATCCTTTTTGGAGATATATTCAAAATTGTGGGTTGTTTTTATGAGCATTCTTCTATGTCCCACCATTTTAATTCAACATTCAGCCCCTTGTATCTCATTGAAATATTCTGAATTAGCTCTGACCACAGTTGAATAAAATGATCATTATATTTTCTTATTTATAATGTAAAAATTTTAGCATCATTGGGATTGGTTTGTGGGCCCCACATTTTTTTGATGGGCCTTAGGCCCATTATGCTTTCTCTAGCAACATTCTGCATTCAGGCGCAACAATATTCATTTTCCCTTCAGATTCATCCACTGGGTCTAAAAGATAAAATGTTCTAATCAAAGTGATAAATTATATCCCAAAATATCAAATTCAGAAAAATAATATAATGCTGTCCACAAATAGATGAATGATTGGGTCCAAATTTTCATTTTAAACATGAATTGTATTTAAGATTAGAAATGAAGTTCTATTTATATAATGCACTAAAAACAATGTTTATGGACTTTGGGACAATGAATATAAAGATATTAACAATGAATATTATCCACTTTTAGTGACTAATCAACTAATTAACTCAATGTATCAATGTTCCTTGAGTTCCTAGATCATTTTATGGTCATGTTCACCAATTACATTCTTGGATACCCAAAATCATAGAATAATTATGTGAAACACCTGATATTTGTCTTAAAGACTCTCCAAGACCATCAGATCTATAATATGATATCCAACTGAATGTTTTGTATGTGTGGTTGAACTTCCTTAGATATGGGATGTCTCAATGATTAGTGACGGTGGATCCATTAAAGGTTGAGGTATTTTTTCCCTTTGTAAACACACAAAAACATGGAATATGTTCATAGATTCATAGTCCTATAAGTATATTATTAGATTTTTGTGGCTTAATTATCTTGATATGTGGTCCAATTGACATCTTTGCCCAGAAGAACCAAGCATTCTTATAGACTGATTCGTGTTGTGTTTCTTTTGACTACCTAAAGAAGTAGTTGATTAGTTCTTCCATTACCTAACTTCTATAGGGAGGAGTTATTTTAAAATTATTCTAGGATATTTTTTATGTTGTTTTGGGATGTGTTTTTATGAATATGATGGTGTTGAACACCTATGGTTATAGGAAGTCACATCATCATGAGTGTAAATATTCCACCCATGAAAATGATTTAGTAGTTTTGTATTTATCTATAAAATAGAATTGAGATTACCTCATTTGTGAGTTCTTTATTATCTTCATTATTCATAATATTTTTAGGTATGTATTTTCTAAGTGGGGCCTGAATCTAAGTGTAGGTATATGGATATTCTCTAGGATTTTGACTTTGAGATCTCTTACACCCCAAGGAAAGGAATTGGGTTTGATTATATACTAATCCAAAATTCAAAGTGATACAATGTTCAAGAGTCTGATGATTTATAGAGATGGATAGGGAAGATGATAATTTTGCAACATAATGAAAAGGATTTGGATATGTGAGGATGTTTATAACATATGGTAGTGGAATCCTTCATGTTGTGGTAGGTGGAGGAGTCTTAGTGGGGAGACTTAGAGGAGAAGGTAATGCGAGACCCTGTTACTCATAAGGATTACCTAGAGGTTTACCCACATGATGAGCTACCATGAATAGTTTTCCAAGTAATATTGTTCACTCCATCAATAATTCAAAAAGATCTCTTTCATGGGTTCCATTGATCACCTATAGTATTGTATCCAGGTGTCTCAAATATCTATCATGCTTTCAGATGGCATGTTTAGTGGACTAATATGAGGAGTTTAATAATATATTTTGTGGAAAGGTACCATACCTGTCCGTAACTGAGGGTAGAGAATAATGTTCCTAGATTTCTTTTTTAGTTATTGGATATTCTTGAGTGGAAATGGGAAGATATCTTAATTGATTTTAGCATTGGTCTACCATAAGCACAAGGTGGATACGATGTTGTTTGGGTGATCATAGAGAAACTAATTTAATCATATAATTTCTTATAGACTAAATAATTAGGTATTATAGATCCTTAAACAAGATATTATAGGGATAATATAGTGTGCCCCAATGGGTTACTGAGGACTATCATATCTAATAGAGATCCACATTTTACTGTGTGATTTTGGAGTGGTTTTTATCATTATTTTTTATCTTGGTTGGGCCTTAGAACAACATCCCACCATCAAAAACATTGAACTATTGGGTATATAATACATAATGTAACAACCCAATATTTTACGGTACGTCTCTTTTTAAATTTATATTATTTGATAGTTTATGTTACATAGAACACCTAGCATAAACAAATGATTAAATATTATTATTGTAGTTATAATCAATCCATTAAAATGAAAGGAATGAATAGTATTAACCAAATTAAGAAATTCATATATATTCAAATTATTTTACATTCTTACTATATATTTTATAGAAATAAGATAATAATATATCCAATTTTAAGTATGAAAGGTTATATTTTTTTAAAGTTAATTTTGTCACTTTTTAATGGTGCAGTTGTTTTAAAACTAAATTTTGAAACTTTTGTAAATTCTATCTGACATAATAAACTTAATTTATGAAAGTTTAATATCAAATTTTACTTTGGTTTAATTTTTGGTACTTTTCTGATATGATTCGTTTTTTAATGAATAGTAAATATACTACATTTTAATTGAAAACTATTTTTTCATATAATTTATTTATACAGTTAGATCATATTTTATATTGGTTTTAAAGTATAAATAGTTTAAATATACATCAATAAATTCAATTTGGGTCATTCAAATAAATTTCAAAATTGAAATTGCATATAAAAACATTTCAAGCTTTGGAATATATTTTGACTTTAAAATTGGTTGTTTCAACCTATTTGTAGGACTAATTTTCCATTAATTTCTGCAACCTCTATGTTTTTAATTTAAAAAAAGATCCCATATTTGGAATAAAAAGTTAAAAGATTATTAAATATGATATTTTTTTTGGTAAATATGAATAGTAACTTTGGTCATTTTTATTACCCCAGTTAAAGAGTAAATTTGGAAATTTAGTCTAAAAAATGATAAGAATTAGAAAATTACCCTAATAGTTTCCCAAATTTTATTATATGGTCTATATTCAGCTCATAACACCTATGTTTTTGAACTGATTGATTTACTGGATACTTTCCCATGAGAATGACTTTTATATTTTTTAAATTAATGAAAAATTACAAATGTCACTTTCTTTGTCTTAAAAATATTTTATGTGTCATCATCTGGAAAAGGATATCTTTAAATAATATATGTTTCAATTGTGAACTTAATAAAATTATTTTTATGATATAAATTTATTTATAATCTTTGGGAACCATTTGGATGAGGTTATTGTATTTATAATATTTTATTTAAGGAAAATACAAAAAATGTCAAGTTCATAATTTAATAATTATATTATTTTTACTATAGTGTCAATCAGAATATATCTTCTACTATAGATATTATTTTTAAATATAACTAATTTATTTATATCATGGTATATTTTTAATTTTTTGGGAAGAAATATTAATCTTAAATAATTATACAATCATAATGTAGTAATTGTTTTATTAAAAAAAACAATCAAATAATTTATATTAAAAAATTACAATAATTATAATTTGAAATAATTAAGGATATCCAAAAAAATTGTTGATTATGGCATATTTCATCTTTGTTAAATTTCTTGGTTTGAAGTTATCTAGTTTTCTTGACTTCCTTAAGGCCACAGTAATGAATAGTGTCAAAATTGATACAAATGATAGTTTATCAAAATAATATTTTGTTAAATAATTTAAAAATAAAAAAAAAATATTTTTATTTGGTATAAAATGTCCTAATTTTAACATTTATGGCCCAATTTAAATTTTATAAGTAAAAAATTACTACCTTTATATATTAGATACAATATTACCATAATTAAAATTAAATTATATTAACTAAAGTCAATCAAACTGATAAGGTTTAAAGTAAAGACAAAACATTAAAAAAATAATGTATGATTATATTACAACCTTATCTCATCTTATATTATATTCCTTGACAATTTGGTTTTTTATAGAAAACTGATTTATTATAATTTAATATTTTGAGGATTTTTAAGGGTGCCCCTAACCTCAATCATAAAAAAGAACTAATTCATTTAATTTCGCCACCTTGTTAATATTATCTCAACAAATTCATATCCATTTCTCCTCGTAATAACCTTTTTTGAGTTCTGGAGGTCCTGGATTTCCAGAAATTCTATCTCTATATCACTTAAGAAGAGATCTAAAGAAAGCCTACAACAGAAGAGATACTTTTTTTACCAAGCCGTTCAAATTAATTTCATCTTTTACTTAATATTTATCTATATTTTCCTTATTAAATAATAAATAAAGTATAATATATATTCCAAAATGTTATTATGATTATGAAACAACCACATTCTACCTTTTATTTAGCTTACGAAAAATGAAAGCACTCCAAGTGTGTACGTACGGCTTACCGTCTCCACATAACAGTGTAATTCGTTTTCTATGTTCAAAATTCAATAAATGGTTATAAAAACAAACTAAATTATTAAATATTATATTTATAACATTAATTTCATTTTGAAGATGTCAGATATATACCATATGTAATAGAAACATGATTTTCAAGATAAAGTAAGCATGAGAAAACATGTAAATTAACACCTGAAACAGTTATATAAATAAAATATTATAAATAAATAAGTGGTAAAATGTTATAATGGGATCTTATATTATATTATAAATAGTAATATGATTCTTATATAAGTTAAAAATATATTTAATACCTCTATGCAGAATTTTTGGACACATTTGAAGGAATTCAAACTTGATGTAATAGGTTTCTCACCTCACATTTATTTCTGTGATATTTTCCTTATTCACCACATCTTTCTTATGTGTGGTTTATTTATACTTACATTTTTATATGTAAAACCATGAATATATTTATCTTCATGGTATTAAATATTTATTTTTATGATTATTAATTTTTGGGGGCTTATGATTTAAATAATCAAAGTGGTATGAGACACCTTGAGAGTTTAAATATTTAATTATCAAATATTTTTCTTCATGACAATATTCTTGATATTATTTTACATATTTATTTATATGTATATAAAAATATTATAAAGAATATTTTATATATAATTTTAATTTCATTCTTATGTTTTAAAAATTAATTTTTTTTCATTTTTTTATATGGAACATTTTGACAAAAGACAAAAGGAATGTTATATTCTTAAAGTACATGGTGACAACGACTCTCCTACCGCCATGACTATTATTTAATTTCTATATTACTTTAAAATATTACACATTTTCTTAAATTAAAACCCATATTCCCTTTTTTATATTTGGTATTTAAAATTGTTATTTTTAAAAGAAAAGTGTATTTTTCATATGAAAGTGTTCTTCATATGGGTTTAATATGAGTTTCCTCATTAATCTTTCACTGATTTTATTTTAATTCATGATAACACCCTCTATTGAATCATATGATTAATTTTTCTTGATATATTATGATATCATTTACCATATTGTATTTAATGGTTTTTGATTATTTTGACCATAGATCTTCAATTTAGATACCATTAATGGTTTATGGTTTAAGTATTCTCATTTCGTACACTAATTTTTAATATGAATATTTATGTTATTTATGTATCACACCATTAATATGAAGAATAATTTAACTTATTAAGTGATGGTAGGGCCCTTTATATCCCTCGATGTATCTGTAGGTTTCATGAGTCAAACTAGATACGGTTTTGTCCGAGGAATTACCCATTTATTAGATTCTTGGTACGAATCCTTGAATTGTTAGATTCTTGGCATAAAGCCGTAACAGTAATAGATTCTTGGAATCAAACCTTGAATTTAATAGATTTTTGTAATGAATCCTAAATGATATGTTTTAGATACCCATATTTATTCATACTACCATTATGATATTGGTTATTGATATTCTATATGATTATTCGACTAATAGATTACTCATGGTTAAGATTCATACTCATCTGATTATTTATATGTAATTATTTGATTACCTCACATTACTATCATATCATTATCAAGAATATGTTTTAATGTCATGTGTTTGTATTTATTCACCTTTCCTTATTGTTTATTTTTATTTATGATAGCTTCTGTTGTATGCTTTCCTTCCCCGAGCATCTAAGATCAACCACTTCTTATGTTTTTTTTCTTGGTATGCCAAGATGTATATTATGATTGACATAAAGGGTTACACTAAATGAAATAATTGTGTTCACAAAGAAAATAATTTATTTGTTATATGTTTGAAACATAATTTTAATTTCATGTATGTATCTAGTTCTCCAAGACTATTAAATTATTCAGTGCATTGGGATTTGAATCTTGTATCTTGTTCCAATGTAATAAAGTAAGACAATATCTCTGAGATACTAGGTTCGTGATATCTATAATTGATATTAGAGATAGTTTAGTATAAACCTTGGGAACTATATTTAGGAAATCCTAGATTAGGGAACATAACCCTAGTATAGACTTTGAGGATAACTACAGAAGAACATCCTTAACAAACCATGTTTAGCCGATTAGATACACAAATTTTTTTTCAATTTTTGTTATTTATTTCACTAGTTTTGGGATTATACATTATGTTTCATAATGATATGATCAAATATAGTATATTATATTATTTATAAATGGAATTTGTAAGGAATAATTTTATCAATACTCCTGGAAAATATAGATATTTCTCTCCTAAAGGAACCAATACAACTGGTACTAGAATAGAGAATTAGGGCTATTTTTCGTCATCTTAATCGGGTTATGAAAAATAACCTTTCCTGGACGAAGCTACCTATTCCACAATGATACTTTCCTATATTTAATCGCTTTATGTGGCATAATCCTCCAACCTTTAGTGGGACTACTAATCCAATTACAATTGGGAAATGGATTAAGTCACTAGAAAAGATATTTGTAGAATTGGGATGCAATGAAAAGGAAAAGGTCACACTTTCAGTAAACTAACTCAAATATGATGATTACCAATGGTGGTTATTGATCCAAAATATTAGGTAGGAAGAAAAAATATAACTCACGGAATGGAATGATTTTAAGGATATATTATTCAAAAAATATTTCCCTCATGGGGAACAATTTGAAATGAAGAGAAAGTTCTTTAGTTTAAATCAAAATGGAGAATAATGTTTTGTGGAGTATGAATCTACCTTTACAAGGATAACTAGGTATATTATTGATTATATATGAAAAAAATAGTGAAATGTTTATTTTTTATTTGAAGTCACTAAAATGAGTCTCTGAAGGCAATTGGTCTCATAAACATTTTCTTCCAACGATGAGATAACATTATGTGCTATAAATATAGAGAAATAATTCTACAATTATTATGTCTTTGAATGTAAGAAATATAAGTATAGGATGACAGAGGAAAATATGAATAAAGGAAAGAATGGAAAGAAGGATTTTCCAACATGTTATACTTGTGGATGGAAACACTTCGTTCTATGCTTAAAAGGAAAATGATTTTAATTCAAGTGTGGAGAAAGGGACCATCATGATCATGATTATAAGGGCAAGAAATAATTTTTCAATGTTAAATTCCAGAACTATTGTGATATGGGGAACTATGAAAATGAATTCCTAAAGTATCATGGGAATTTACCACTAAAGAAGCCAAGGGATCAAGGTCATGTTTATGTTATTAATACAGCTGAAGTGGAATGATTAATGTGCTTGTGTATTTGGATCCTTGATTAATTTTATAAAAGTATTTTATTTATCATATTCTCATCATGAGAATTATTAAATATATATAAGTATTGTGTTGTAATACTTATTCATTAAGTATTTTGAAGTATTCAAGTTTTCATCAAGTTTTTATGGTGATAAATTATTTGTTATGTGACAATAAGAGATAAATTCACTTGTTTGTGGAATCTAATATTAAGTTTATTTTTGGAAATTTAGGGACCTTCCTTCAAAAAAATTTGGATATAAATATTTGGGATGAGTCTTAACATTAAATACTTACGGAATGGATTAAGTTGACATTTGGATATTATTTGTTGATAACCTATACGTAAGATTTTGGTTTTAGTAAATAATTATATTCTTAAAGAAAGTATTTTTATTCTTATGATTCATTAAATTTTCTTCGGTCATAAAAAAAGTATATCTTTCTTTCATAAGAGATGAAGTGGAAAAAGATTGAAGCATAACAAAAGGATTATATTATGATTATGACATGGAAATAAATCAAGTAATATTATTTTTATCATGTTATTTATATGTATGGTAAAATAATTCATCAACTCTAAGAAAAGTATTTTGGAAAAGAAAATCATTATCAGTTTAGTTTTATTACTGAGAAATAAATTTTCTTTTAACCGATAATAATATTTACAGTTTTATGATGGTTAAATTTCTAGTGAACATGTTCTCTATTACTCTCCATAAAAATTTTATAGTTGTATTTCTATTCAATTTTTTTCACATTCCACTAATGATTCCCTATTCGTAATCCTAGTTTTTTTGTGTCCTTTTCATTTTTCCTATCCCTCTTTTTAAGAGAAAGTATTATTAACCTTGTATACGATGTGGGTTTTTCCAAAAGATATTTTCAAGTATCAACCTTTGATTTCTGATGTAAAATTTAAAATTGGGATGAAATAATGTATTTAAGTATGGGAGAATGTAATACCTTATTATTTTAAGGTATTTCTCTTTTTAAATATATCTTCTTTGATAGTTTCATTAAAGAGAACACCGAGCTTAAATAAATGATTAAATATTATTGTTATAGTTATAACATCTTCATTTAAATGGATGTAATGAATAGTATTTACAAATTATGAAATTTTTATATATTTAAATGTTTTTAAAGTCATCTAATATATTTTATAGTAATAATGTAAGAATAAATATAATTTTAAGCATAAAAAAGCTATATTTTTCTAATGGAAATTTTGTCTCCTTTTAATGGAACACTTGTTTTAAACCTAAATTTTTACACTTTTATAAATTATATTTTCAAAAATGGACATAATTTATGAAATATGAATATCAAAATTTACTTTGGTTTTATTATTGGTATTTTTTAGATATGATTCATTTTTTATGAATAGTTAAAAATACTGCATTTTAATTGAAAATATTTTTTTATCTAATTTATTTATATAGTTTGATTATATTTTAGCATGGTTTTAAAGTATAAATAGTTAAAATATACATTAATAAATTTAATTTGGATCATTTAATTCAATTTCAAATTAAAATTGTATATAAAAACATTTCAAACTTTTGAACATTTTTACTTTAAAACTCGTTGTTTCGTCCTATTTGTGGGATTAATTTTCAATTAATTTATATAAACTTTGTGTTTTTAATTTTGAAAAATGGATTAAATATTTTGAATAATAAGTTAAAAATTTATTAAATAGGCCCGTTATATTTTTTGTCGATATGAATAGTTATTTTGGTAATTTTTATTACACTAGTTAAAGGGTAAATTTGGAAATTTAGGATAAAAATAAAATTATAAAAATTAGAAAATTACCATACCATTTTACCAAATTTTATTGGATGATTTATATTCTACCATTAAAACCTAATTTAGTAATTTGAGTTATTTACTTGACAATGTTCCATGAGAATGGATGTTATATTATTTAAATTAATGAAAAATCACAAATGTCACTTTCTTTGTCTTAAACATATCTTATGTGTACACATGGGGAAAAGGTTGGTTTTGATTGAATATATATATCATTTATTAAATTGATAAACATATTTTCAGGATATAAATTTTTTATATTTTTTGGGAACCATTTGGATGAGGTTATGTTATTTACAGTATTTTATTTAAGGAAAAGACAAAAATGTCACATTCATATTTTAATAACTATAATATTTTTACTATAGTGTTAATCAGAAGATTTATTACAATATAGATATTATTTGTAAATATAATATATTTAAATACATCTTGCTATTTTTTGAAAATTTTGGGGAAATAAATAATTATCTAAAATAATTATACAATGATAATAAAATAATTATTTTATTAATGAAAAAAACCAATAAATGATATTAAAAATATTACAATACAAATAATTTGAATTAATTAAGGTTATCCAAGAATTTTCTAGATGACTATAAAATATTTTTGTGGTGTTAAATGTATTGGTTTGATGTTATACTGTTTTCTTGACTTTCTTTAGGCCAAAGTAATGAATAGTGTCAAAACTAGCACTAATGATATTTTATCAAAATAATATTTTTTTTAAATTATTTAAAAATAATAAAAAACATTTAATGAAAAAAAAATAATTATCATTTTGTATAAAATAACATAATTTATTCATTAATGGACCATTTTACAATTTATAATTAAAAACTTACCACTTTTTTATATTAAATACATTATTACCATAATTAAAATTAAGTTATGTTAAATAAAGTTAATCAAAATGATAAGGTTTAAAGTAAATCTAAAACATATCAAAATATTATTTAATGTGGATATTACAACCTTATCTCATCTTATATTTTAATCCTTGGATATTTGTTTGTTTTTGGATAGTAAATAAATATATTATAATTTAATATTTTGAGGATTGCTAAGGTTGCTTCTCACCTCAATCATTAAAGGGAACTCCTTCCTTCATTTTGTTTCACCACCTTCTTCCACTTAGATAAAATAATTCCTAATTATTTATCCTCATTACATCTTTTATGTGTTTTTTAGGTCCTCGATTTCTAGAAAGACCATCTCTAAATCCCTTAAGAAACTATCTAAAGGAAGCTCATTGTAGAAGAGGTAATTGTTTTTACTAACTCATTCAAATTAATTTATTATTTTATTCATCTTGATGTGTTTTTACCATTTAAAATAATAAATCCAGTATCAAATATATACTAAGATGTTATTATTATTATGAAACAACTATATTATACATTTTTTCTATTTTAAAAAAATGAAAGCACCACACATGAGTACGTATGGATTGTCATCTCCACGTAGCATTTTAATTCATTTTCTATGTTCAACATTCAAGAAATTGTTTAAGAAATATAATTAATTATTAAATATTATATTTATAACATTAATTTTATTTTGGATATGCATTATCTATAACCTATATAATATAATTATGACTTTCAAGAAAAAACACGCATGACAAAATTTGGAAATTAATACCCAAAATAGTGAAATGAATAAAATATTATTAATTAACGTGTGGTAAAATGTTATATGGAGTCATATATGATATAATAAATATTAATATGATTCTCTTAGAAGATAATAATATATTTAAAACTTATATACATGAGATCTAAAAACATTTTAAGGAAGTCAAACCTGAGGTAAGTGGTTTCTCATCTCACTTTTATTTCTGTAAGATTTTCTTTATTCACCACTTATTTATTGTGTGTGTTGTATGTATACTTCACTTTTGATATATCATATCATGAATCAATTTTTTTAATGGTATTAAATTTTTGTTTTTATGATTATTAATTTTATTGGGCTTATGATTTAAATGTTCAAAGTGTTATGGGACACCTTCAATTTTTAAAGATTTAATTATCAGATCTTTTTCCCCATGTCAATATTCTTGATATTATTTTAAATATTTCATTATATGGATATTAAAATATTATAAAAAATTTATGTATAAATTTTATTTCATTAAAATTTTATAAAAAGGAATCTTTGTATGTTTTTTATATGGAATGTTTTGACAAAAGACAAAAGGAATGTTCTATTCTTAATGTAAATGGCGAAAACGACTCTCTCGCCATCATGACTCTTATTTAATATTTATATTCCTTTTAGATATTACATAATTTCTTAAATAAAAAACCCTATTCTTTTATTCTTTGGATATTTCATATTGAAAATGGTTATTATTAAAATAAAAGGGTATTTTCATACTAAATTGTTCTTAATATGGATTTAAAAATAGTTTCTCCTCAATATTGTTTCAAGGATTTGATTTTCATATATGTAAACACCCATTTTTGAATCTTATGATTAGTTTAGGTTGATATATTATGAAATCATTTACCAAATTTTATTTAATTTTTTATGATTAGTTTGACCATGGATGTGCTATTTAGATACCATTCTTGGTTTATGGTTAAAGTATTAACATTTCATATGCTAGTTTTTAATATGAATTTTTATGTCGTTTATGTTTCACCCATTTCATATGAGGAATGAATTGGTATTCGTATGGGATTTTTGGGGTCTTATATTGCCTCTCGATGCATAGGTAAGTTTCAAAAGACAAACTAGATATGGTTTTGGCTGAGGCCTCACCCATTTATTAGATTCTTGGCATGAAGCCTTAACATTTTTAGATTCTTGGCACAGGGCCATGATAGTAATAGATTCTTGTTATGAAGCCTTCATATTAATATATTCTTGGCCTAAATCCTCAATGATATTTTTTAGATATCCATAATTATTCATTCCCTAATTATAATATTAGTTATTGATATTCCATGTGATTATTCAACTAGTATAATATTTATGGTTAAGTTTCATTCTCATGTGATTATTTATATGTAATTATTTGATTAGCTTACATTCCTGTCATATTATGTTCAAGATTATGTTTTAATGACATGTGTTTGTAGTTATTCACCTTGAATTATTTTTTATGTTAATTTATGATATATTCTACTGTATTTTTACCCTTACTAAGAATCTGAGCCGACCCTTTCTTATGTTTTATTTTCCCCAAAGATTCCAAGATATATATTATGATTTACATGTAGGGTTACGTTAAGGGGAATAATGGGTTTATCAAAGAATATACTTTGTATATTATATTTTTGAAATTTAATTTGAATTTTATGTATGTATCTAGTTTTCCAAGACTACTAAACTATTCGATCCTTTGGGAGTATAATTTTATATCTAGTTCCAATGTAATAAAGTAAGGCACTGGCTATGGAATACTGGGGTTGAGGTATTCACACATAAGTTAGAAGATATATTTTGGTCTTGTATCATGGATTTCAGTGGGTATTAGGTCAAAAAAATGTCATTGTTGGGGTTGTATTATAATAAAAACTACCACTTTTTAATAGGAATGGATATTTGATTACTTCTATGTGCAACCTTTCTGATACCCATTGTGTTGGAATGATATTATAGATATCGTTTTCCTTGGATTAGATATAGTGTATAGAATGATAGATAATATACATGTGATATGAAAATGGATAAATGGAGAATGGTATTTTTATAAATATTGTACTGATTGAAGGAGGATACCTTTGATGTTTATAAATGGTGATTATGTGTTCATGAAGGTTTCTCCACATTGTGGGTAGTGGAGGATTATCCACGGAGTAATCTATATCCCATATTTTCTTAGTAATTTGACATGTTGACATGTGATATATATATTTTATATTTTTTAGAATTTTCTTCATATATGTTCTTGATTAATGACGTCTTTAATGTGTCATAGCTTCCCTGGTATCATCATGTATATTCCAATATAACTGATTAGGGTGATTTGGAAGATGAAGACAATTTGAACTTTAAAGAGTGGCATGTTATGATCAAGGAATATTTGAAGAAGTTTTTGGATGGGTGTGTTATCCCCTTTGTCAGAGTATAGCACATGGCCTAGTTGGAGTCGTAGATATTTACTCGGTATCTGGATATTTTTAAACTTGTTTTCTTTAATGTTTTAGAAGATGTTCTCTTTGTATTTAATGATAACTTTTCCATTATTTATTTTTCTTAAGTCGATTCACTTGTGTTTTTTTGATTTATTGAAGGTGTGTTCATGTTTTAGGGGTACCTTCCTTGGGGTTGTGATATTAAATAATTATGATTCATGTTTTAAGTGCCCCATTTTTAGGTGAATGTTGTGTTTTTTAGAGTAAGATTTATATGAACTATCTCACATATTGGTTATTAAAACCCTTCATTCTCCCTTAATAGTGATTTTTTTACTTTATTGGATGATAATATTTTTGATAGGTATCTAATTTTGTGTTCAGGATCCTTATGGACCATTCCATTAGGCTTTCAGGTGTTTAGAGTCATCGTGAGGGATATTTGAGGTGTTATGGAGCCTAGATTAGAGTTTTTCCATTCTAATGTCAACCAAGTAATAGTGTTGGTTATTATGGATTCTATAGTAAATAGTTGATTATATTGTATGTATTATTATTTGGGAGTTCGTTAGAGAGGTTTTGGACCTTGATCATTCAGTGTTTTGTGCATTATATGTAGTGAAACTCCTACAGTTGTCACTATTTTTTAGGGATAGTCATTTTATGGGAAACAGGGAGACCACCAAACCTATATTAATGGGAAAGTGCATGATAATTTCTTATTATATGAAATAATAATGCTAAAGATTCATGGGGATTCATTTTCCTAGGTATGGGTACAATGCATGGTTGAGCTCGCCAAGTTGTGTGCTGAGGATGGAAACGATGAGCTCGGTATCACCATGTCATGGTCTTCAATATGGTGAGGTGAAATAGTGAGGGACTTTCCCCTATAACATTGTTTATGTATGTAGTAGAAATATGGAGGAAAGAAACTCTATGAACCATAATGAAGTGCATGGAATAGTGTCGGTCCTAGGCATTCATTCATTTTTAAAGGCACAAAAACATCGGGGATTCAAATTCCAAGGAAACCAAATATGCTTTGATTAGGATATATCATAGTTAATAGGGGAAGAAGTACATTATTGTGAATTCCTTTTCGAATAACTCTATAAATAGATTTTGGCTTCCCCTTGGTTCATTTTTTTATATTTTCTCTTAAATCCTAGTTGACCCCTCACATTATCATCATTTTTGAGTTTTATCCTTAAGAGTCTAAACAAATATAATCATTGGATTGATGTCTTAGATCAAGGTATTGTCTCTTATCCTCTTATCATTATATATATTCTTAATCCATTCCAAAGTTTCATTTTCATGTAATTCCTTTTTCTATTTAAGTTTTATAAAAAATTATAGTGGTTAACTATTCTTAGGCTCTAGTGGTGTTTCCTTCAAGTTTACTGGTGTTGATCCCTCAGTTCTTCCATTTTTGAATGGTGATTGTTCCTATAAGATTTATTCAAAGTAGGGGGTCCAAGACTCTCTCTTTCATTCATGTAAATCATGTGACTATCATGTTTTTAGTTCTTTGGATGATTATCATAAATTAACCTAAAATGACAAATAAAACAATAATGAATAAAAGAAAAATGAAGTGTTACATATGTGATTAATCAATATCACTATGTCGTTTTATGTGATGTTGTTATTGTTTATTATTTGTTAAGTAAATTCAGGAATAACTAAAAAATGATATGCTAATAAAAGAGGTAAATAACCTAATAGAATAAAGTGTGGTGTGAACTTTCATATTCTGTCAAAATCAGATCCCCCTCAAATTGATAACTATTACATGTCTTTATATAGTTATGATCCCATTTACTAATATGAATTTACTACCATGAAGTAATATATTTTTTATATTCTTAAATATTATTATCACATCACATTATTAAATTATAATTAAATCTTTAAAAAATGGTTTTCTTATTTACTCTATGACTGAAATGATTTATGCATGAGCTCATATTTGTATATATAAATTTCTATATATATAAAGAGCTAGTGTATTTTTTGATGCATGAGAGTGGATGTTATATTAGGTTTATTTTTGTCAAACTATTATGTTATTATTCATGTTATGTGGGGCATAGATAGTGATTCTTTATAACAACCTATACTTACATACATTGATATTACTTTAAAATTAATGTACATTCATTACAACATATAATAAAACCATGATATGATAGTATAGGTATAATGTCTTTAAAAACTGGGAAACATAAAATAACTGGTTCATAAAACATCTACATTGTCTCCCACTTATTTCTTTATAACTATACTTATTTCTGAAATAGATTACTTAATACCCTTCTTCATGATATGGGGAAAATAAATATATGAAATGGTGAGCTCAAATGATTAGTACAGGTATAAAAGGGAAATATCAGTCATATCATAATCATAATACATAAGAACATATCATTTTTAAATCTTATCCTGCATACAAAAAATCATGATATTATGTCATGGAATAAAATTTCATAAGAATTAGTGGAAAAAATCCCAAAATTCATAACATAAATCATGAAGTTTAGTTGCATACACATATGTGTAGAAAAATATTTCCATATTATCCTAGTCTCATATCCTTGACCGTTAGAGTGGATAAGCTCCATTGCTGAACTGGGTTTACTTGTCATTCCTGCCCTGTATTACAAAACCTACTTTATTTTTATTCCATTAATTTCTATCTCATGGGATATAAATCTATACTCGGTGAATTAGAGGGTGATATATTTACCACCCATCTCATAATGAAATCATTCTTACATGTTCCACAAAAACATAAATCATTCTTCATAGCATAACCCATGAAATAAAATTGGTTTCTTAAACATAATTATATCAAAATCTATATAAAATAATTGGATTTCATAAAAAAATTCCATCATAAACAAAATAAAATCAATTTAATAATAGGGATAAAAACATTAACCTATTTTATCTAAAATGGAAAATAATTTTTGATAAAACACTTTAATTTAACTCTTGAGGAAAATATATTTTCATCTTCAAAACCGTTTTCTTTTTTCAAAATGCAATGAAATATTAAAAGAAAATTATTTTGTGGAAAATTAAAATGAAATCGAGTAGAGTAAGTTTCATATAAATAATTCATTATGAATATTTAAAAATCTATTCATACCATATAAGTTAAAAAACATTATCCTCATACTTTTATCAGAATAGTCAAAAGGTACCTCGTATCGAAAAATACCAAAAGTTTCCTTTCATACCATTTAATAAATATTTACCAATGGTTAAAATTGACTTCAAAAAATTGTATAAGAATACAGATACTATTAAATATTTAGGAAACATGGATGTGGAAGATAAATATACCCCATAAAATACTTTCATATAAATAATAGCAAATAATATTGAGATTGTGAAATTATCCCTTACCTTAGATCTGATATCTGATATCCTTTATATGTATTTGAAATTCTTGTATAATGATTAAAGTATGTTATTAATTTATACTAGAACCATATTTATATTTATGATATCATATATGATCCTATTATATTATTTTGTTAAAATAGTTTCAATATTTCCATTATTTCAAGCATTACCTGCTTAATTTTTTTATTCCTGTTTTTCCATGTTAGTCATGTTTTTTATGATTAGGATGTATTTTATTCATGTAAATAATGAAATTAAGGTCATAATTATTATTTTTACTCATCATATAAATTTCATAATCATTCTTAAATTGTTAACGTGGATAATGAATCTCACTGCGATGTGGATACGGTAGGTTGTAAGTACGCTTGAGCGATGATATCATTAAGTTTGATGGTTAAATGGTATGGAATTGGATGGTATATTAATTATAAATATTAATTATCATGTTATATTTATTATTTAAATCCATTATACCCATCCTTATACCCATCTAAATAATGTATTGTTGAATAACATATCACACCACTGCATGAAACTATAATCTGTACATACACACGCATATTGATATTGTTATTCGTAGGATGGATAAAAGAAGGAATAAGGTTGTCCCATAACTACATTAACATCTCATCATGTATATGATACTATATTTATTACATTATTATGGAAACAAAATAATAAAAGGAAGTATAAGAAGAAAACAATTTTGAAAGTGGTGATAAAACAATTACCTCTTTTTCTATTATAACCCTTTGATTTGCACAAAATGCATCCTTATAATGTTTTTCTGCCCAAATTTTGGCCCCTAGGATAATTTTCGGGAAGTTGGAAGTGTAAATGGTCATGTTTTGTCTGAGAAAAAATGATTTAGAGGTGTGATTAAAAGATAAGGAGAGGTGCCCTTTTATAAGAGAGGGGAGAGGCACCTTTGGAAATACTAAAACTATTAAATTAATATAACTTAATTTTTAATTTAAAAAGCCTCCAAAGTAGATTATTTCTAAGAATAGTTGATTTTGGGTCTAAATAAACTGAATAAATAAAATTTATACATGTTTTAATTTATTTTAAACCTTATCATTTTGATTTATCCTTATTTAATCTCTTTAATTTTAATTGTGGTAAAATATTCTAAATATTTAAGGGTTATAAATATTTACTATTATGGTTTTAATTGACCATAAATGGATATTTTATGACATTTTATACCTTATAATTATCACTTTATAATTTTTAAATATTTCTATGATTTTTAAATAATTTAATAATATGTAATTTCTATAAAATATCAATAGTGTCAAATTTGACACTATTCATTTCATTGATTTTAAATAAAATCCACACAGAAGATAAATTCTAAATAAAATATTTAATATACTCAAAACATGTCATAATAACCAAAAAAAATTATAACCTTAATTAATTCAAATTATATTTCTTTTAATATTTTTAAAATTATTTATTTGATATTTTTATTAATAACTTAATTTATGCATCATTATTGTGTCATCCTTAATGGTAATTATTTAATTTCTAAAAATTATAAAAAAAATTATTTTGTATGTATTTATTTTTTATTTCCATATAATATATATAGTTTATATTTTCTCCTTGTTATCCATACATTAAAATTAATATACTTATATAAAAAAGAAAGTGTGACATTTGGTCACATTCATTGATTTTAATGAAAATAATATAATATTCATGGGAAAGTGCCCATTAAGTGATTACATTTAAAAACATATATTATAAGGGTTTAATTTAGTCATCCAATTGGATTTTTATAGGTGTTAAGGTAATTTTATAACATTATTTGTACCTTTCATTACCTGATTTACCATCAACCATGGTAATAAATATAATTACCAATGTTACTATTCATAATGCCCAAAAATATAAGTATCATATTAACATAATTTGGACCTAATAATTAAAAATATGGATTCCATTTTTTAAAATTAAAAATACATAAGTTTTAGTACTTAATTTAAAATCAATCCCATTGTTGGAATAAGAGAACATATTTTTTTAAAGTTAAAACATTATAAAAGATTGAAATATTTTTACATATGAATTCAATGTTAAATTAATGATAATGAAATAAATTATATTGAATGATAAAAATATATTGTATTTATACTTTGAAACAATTAAATATTATAATTTAACCATATAAATTATTACAATGAAACAAATTGTCTTCTCTTAAAATTTAGTGTATTTTTACTATATCTAGAGCATGCTGAAGACTTCTCTATAATGGAAAGTGGTACTCCATACAATATTTTTACTTCCTTTACATATAACATGGCATAGTGATCAAAATAGAAATCCTCTCTAATAGAAATGAAGTGTTCCGACTTCATAAGATGATAAACTAAACCCAGATAGCATTATTACCTTTGGATATTTTGGGAAGTCCGACAACATATTCCATAGTGATTTTTCCCATTCCCATTTCAGTATGGGTAATGGTTGTAATATCCCCTTAGGATTCTATCTCTTAGCCTTAACTTACTGAAAACCCAAGCATTAAGAGAAATTTTTGGCGACATCTCTTTTCATGTCATCCCACTAGAAATACTCATTCTAGTCCCTATACATCTTTGTGATTCCAGGGTCAATAGAGAATTAAGAACTATAAACCTCATCTAATATATCCTTATTTAATTATATAATGGGAGTAACACAAAACTGATTCTTAAACCATATTATTTCTTCACAATCAAGATTGAATTAAGGAACATTTCTCACCTTATCTTTTAGCTCCACATCTTTATTATGTGCCTCCTTAATCTTAACTTGTATAGATGGTCAAAAATTAATTTAAGAAATATAATATTTCCCCCCTTCCTTTAATATTTCAAGATCCATCCTTTTTAAATACATAAATATTAGATATTTTGTGATCCTCATCATAGATAGGTTAGCATGGTCTTGTTGGATCAAATCATTTTCCACCTTGTTCTCTTTCCCAAGGTGGTAATGTATTGAGTAGTTGTAATCTTTAATCAACTCCAACCAACTTGTTTGGTGCATATTCATATCTTTTTGTGTAGAAATATACTTCAAACTTTTATGATCAGTATAAATATCACACCTTTCACCATAAAGATAATGCCTTCATATCTTTAATGAAAACATTACCGAAAATAACTCCAAATCATGAGTTTGTTAATTTTTCTCATGGATTTTCAAATACTATGAGGCATGGGATATCACCATATAATTTTTCATGATAACACATCCCAACCCTTTCTTGGATGAATCACTATAAATCACAAACCTTTTTCTACAATAAGGTACTGTGATCATAGGTGCACTAACTGATCTTCTTTTTATCTCTTTGAAATTCTCTTCACATTATTCCATCCATAGGAACATAACTCCTTTGTGAGTTAACATGGTGAGTGGATTAGATAATCATGAAAAATCGTTCATAAAACATCGATAATATCCCGCCAAACCAAGAAAAATTTATATCTCAGCTACCATTTTTTGTATCTTCCTACTTTCAACAACCTATAATTTTTATAGATCCACAGATATCCCATCTCTTGAAATTATGTGACCCAAAAATGAAACATTCTTAAGACAAAATTCACACTTGGTAAATTTTTCATAAGAATCCTCTTTTATCATGGTCTTTAGTACAATTATTAAGTGTTATTCATGATCTTACTTTCTCTTCGAATAGAAAAAAATATCATATCTATATACTACCACAAAGTGATCAAGATAGTCTCTAAAGACACTATTCATTAGATCCATGAAGATAACAGGGGAATTAGTAAGACCAAAAGGCATCACTATAAATTCATAGTGTCCATACCTTATATGGAATTCTGTCTTTATTATATCCTCCTTCTTGACCCTTAATTGATGATATCATAAATGAAGATAAACCTTAGATAAGTATTGATCTCTACATAATTGATTAAATAAATCATAAATGTGGTGAAGATGGTATTTTTTCTTGATATTGACCTTTTTAAGTTCTCATTAATCAATGTATAGTCTCATTGATCCATCTTTCTTCATAACAAACATAATAGGTGATCCCCAAGGAGACGCACTAAGGCATATGAATCCTGTATATTCTCTTGGAGTTTCTTCTTCAATTCCTATAACTCAATTGGGGTCATTTTATAAGGTGTATTTAAAATTGGCATAGAACTTGGTATGACCTATATTGAAAAATCAACTTCACAATTTGGTGGAAGACATATAAATTCCTCTAGAAATACATCATCAAAATCTCGTACAATGGGTGTATTCTTAATCGTGAGTTTCTCCCCAACCATTTGAGATAAATAACCTTCGTTTATAGGGAAAAAATCCCATAAGATAGAAGAAATTTCTATTGGAAGGTTATATTCATCCTTGCATGGATAGATGATCATAGATTGATATGGAATATGAAATTTGACTTCACTTCCATGGAAATTTATATGAGCTCCATAGAGACAAAGTCAATCCATTCCAAGAATCACATCAAATTCTACTATATGAAGGATCACAAGATTTTCTAGAAGTACATTCCCAAAAACTTCAATATAAGATGAATTATAAACTTTGTTGTGAATTTTGTTCCATTAGGAGTCATCATAGCAAACTTAACATATAATTTTTGAGGTAATACGGTGATACCCTTAGAAAATTATTCAGAAATAAAAGAGTGGGTTGATTCAAAATCAAATAAAACATTTCCTACTTTAGAGTGGATGTTAAGTGTACCTTTAGCCACTTTATTATCATACTCCACATTGCTGATAGTGATGGAATGTGAATTTCCTTTGTCTTTGCCCTTAAGACTTTGTTGACGTCGATCATCATCAACAAATCTTGAATTAGGGCATTTATTGGCATAATTTCCCATTTCCTTGCACTTATATAATGGATGTGTATGAGGTGAATTATGTGTTGCCTTTTCTTGGTTCACATCATTAGATATTTTTTTCTCATCACTCCATCATTCAACTGCTTGGTGACCTTATTTTCCACACTTAAAACATTTACTAGTCACTTGAAGACAATTTACTCAATGTTTCTTTTTACACTTTGAGGATAAGGTAAAACACATCTTTTTTCCAATGTGGTCTTTATATTTTCCTTTGAAATCGATTTTTATCTTCTTATCAAATCCATAGGACTGATGGGTTACTATAATCTCCATCTCAACCTTGAGATCACATCGAACGATTTCCTCCTAGATATTAAAGTACCTTATGGATAATTCCCTTCAGAGACTTAGTTTGAAGCCAATAAAGAATCAATAAATTTTACTCTCAGGTTGGAAATAATTCTAGTAGAATACCTTGAATGTACTATAAAATTTGCCTCATAGGTACCAATGGATTCAACATCCTTTTTCTCAAGTTCAAGGAACTACTTCTCCCTCTTTGATCGAAGAATATGTGGAAAGTACTTATTGAAAAATAAGTTCTTGAAATAATCCCATTCCATGGACTCAATTTCATCTCTTTGTCTCATATTATTAATAACATTCCACCAATGATCAGATTCACCTTCTAAATAATAGAATGTTAAGATAAAATTATCATATTCAGAATGTTGCAGAAATGAAAATATCTTTTCAGTGGTATTGATCCATTGTTTATCAAATTTTAGATCAGAAGACCTGCTAAATAAATGTGGATGTTTCCTCTTTAAGGACTCGACATAATTTTTCTCCCTCATTTACTCTTTTGGAAGTTATGCATGATTCATAGATTGAGAGATTTGTGTGATCATGGCTACAAGAATTTTCATTCTATCTTCCATAACATTTTGTTGCTATAGGGGACAATCATTATATTTCACGTCGCATTCTGCATTAATGCATTTCCTTCAGGTTCTTTCTATTGACTAAAACCAAGAAGCATAGTGTGAAAAACACTAATCAAAATGGGAAAACCACATAATCAATAATAAAATTTTAATTTAAGACACATAAAGTTTTATCCTAGGTTATTCATGGTCATTTCTAAAACACTAGGATTGTAACCTATATTTAGACATATCCTTAGGGTTATTATTAAGTCTTTCTCCTACTAGTTTCCAAAATTTAACTATACCTTTACTCTGACACCAAATATAATTAACCATACTTTACATTCATTGATATTACTTCAAAATTTAAGTACATTCATTTCAAAATTTAATAAAACCATTATAGGACCGTATAGATATAGTGTCTTTATAAACTGGGAAACATAAAACAACTGGTTCATAAAACATCTATATTTCCTCCCACTTATTTCATTGTAACTAGACTCCTTTATGACATATATTTCCTAATAACCTTTTTCATGACCTGGGGAAAAAACATATGAATGGTTGAGCTCAAATTCTTATTATAGGTATACAAGGGAAATATCAATCATTACATAATCATAATACATAAGAACATAACATTTTAAAATATTATCATGCATATTAAATACCATGATATCATGTCATAGGATAAAAGTTCATAAGAATTAATAGAAATAATCCCAAAATTGATAACATAATTCATGAAGTTTTTTGGTATACATATAAGCATAGAAAATAATTTCCATATTATCCAAGATCGTCATAGCAGACAAAGTCCATTACAGAACCGGGTTTACTTGTCATTCCCCCCTGTATTACTGAACCGAATTTACGTGTCATTCCAATCATGTATATTTTATGAGATATAAATATTTACCCAATGAATTAGAGTTATATATAGGACCCAACCATCTCATAATGAAATAATTCTTACATGTTCCACAAAAAAATAAATCATTTGTCATAGCATAACTCATGAAATAAAAATGGTTTCTTAAACATAATTCCATCATAATCCAAATAAAATAAATGGATTTCATAAAAATAATTTCATCATAAACACAATAAAATCAATGTAATAATATGTATAGAAACATAACCATATTTCATATTAGATGGAATATAATTTTAGATAAAATTCTTGAATTTTCTTCTTGAGGAAAATATCCTTTCTTCTTCAAATTTTTTTTCATTTCTCAAAATTCCATGAAATTTTAAAAGAAAATTATTTACTTGAAAAGAAAAATGAAATCTTGTAGATAAATTTTCATGGAAATAAAAAATTATGAATATGTAAAAATCCATACATGTTGTATAAGTTAAAAAAACATTATCCTCATACTTTTATAGGAAAAGTTAAAAAGTCCTCGTATCGAAAAATGCGAAAATATTCCTTTCATACCGTTTATTAAAAATTTAACAATGTGTAAAATTAACATCAAACAATTTTATAAGAACAAAAATAATATTACATATTTATATAATGTGGATATGGATGATAAATATACCCCTGTAAATACTTACGTATAAATAATCTCAAATAATAATGAGATTGTGAAATTAACCCTTACCTTATGTATGATATCTTTTGTATGTATCTGAAACACCTATATAATGGTTAAAGTATGTTTTTAAATTATACTAGAACCATATTCATATTTATTATATCATATATGATCTAATTATATCATTTTATTAATAGTGTTTCAATATTTTCATTATTTCAGGTGTTAACTGTTTTGTTTTTTCATTTATATTTTACCATGTAATTCATGATTGTTTTTATTAGGATTTATTTTATTCATTTTTATAAATAAATTAAGTTCATAATTATTATTTTTACTCATCATATAAATTTTATAATCATTCTTGAATTGTTAATGCGGAAAATTAATCTCAACACGTCGTGCATACAGTAGGTCGTATGTATGCACAAGCGATGATATCATTCCATTTGATGGTTAAATGGTATAGTATTGGATGTTATATTAATTATATAGATTAATAATCATGTTATATTCATTATTTACAACCATTATACCCATCACTATACCCATCCAAATAAATTATTGTTGAATAATAGAGTACACCACAACGTGGAGACGGTAAGTCGTATGTACGCACGCATTGTGATATTGTTATTCGTAGGATGGATAAAGATGTATAAGGTTATGCCATTATAATATTAACATATCATAATGTATAATATACTGTATTTATTACTTTATTATAGTAACAACATAAGAAAATTAAGTAGAATAAGAAACTAATTTTGAAATATGTGATAAAAAATAACCTCTTTTTCGAGTATCACTTTTTGATTTGAAAAAAAGGCCTCCTTATAAGGAATTTATGCCATAAGTGTGGCCTCTAGGATGAATTGATGGAAGTTTGGAGTGGAACGTTTAAGGTTTTGGCCTAGAGAAATGGATTTATAGGTGTGATTAAAAGAGAGGTAGAGGAACCCTTTTATAAGAGAGGGGAGGGGATCCTTTGGAAATACCAAAACTATTAAATTAATATAAAATAATTTTTAAATTCAAATGCCTCCAAAGTGGAATGTTTTAAATATAAGATGCTTTTTGTTCTAAATACTCTCAACCAATAAAATTTAAACTTGTTTTTATTTTATTTTTAACCTTATCATTTTGATTTATCCTTATTTAATTTATATAATTTTAATTATGGTAAAATATTCTAAATATTTAATGCATATAAATATTTGATTATGCGGTGTTAATTGACCATAAATGGATATTTTATGACATTTAAGACCTTATAATTATGAATTTTTAATTTTTAAATATTTTTATGATTTTTAAATAAATTAATAAAATGTTATTTTTATAAAATATCAATAGTATCAATTTTGACACTATTCATTTCTTTGATTTTAAATAAAATCCACACAGAAGATAAATTTGAAAAAAAAACATTCAATATAATCCAAACATGTCATAATAACCTATAAAATTCATTTATAACCTTAATTAATTCAAATTATATTTCTTTTAATATTTATAAAATCATTTATTTGATATTTCTATAAATAAAATAATTTATGTGTCACTATTGTGTCATCCTTAATGGTAATTATTTAATTTTTAAAAATTATTAATAAATTTATATGACGTATTTAATTATTTTATTTTTCTATAGACTATATATAATCGATATTATCTTTGGGTTATCCATATATTAAAATTAATATACTTATATAGAAAGAAAGATTGACATTTTGTCATACTTATTGATTTTAATAAAATTAATGTCATATTCATGGGAAAGTGGCCATTAAGTGATTCAATTTTAAAAAAAATATGATAAGGGTATAATTTAGTCATCCAATGGTATTTTTATAGGTGTTAAGGTAATTTTATAGCATTATTTTTACCTTTAATTACCTGATTTACCTTCAACGATGGTAATAAAAATAATTACCTAAGTTACTATTCATAATGCCCAAAAAATAAAAAATTTCCTGTTAACATAATTTGAACCTAATGATTCAAAATATGGAGTCAATTTTTAAAAATTCAAAACATATAATTTTCAGTAATTAATTTAAAATTAATCTCGTTGTTTGAATGAGAGAATGGGTTTTTTTTTAAATTTAAAACATCGTAAAAGATTGAAATATTTTTACATAGGAAGTCAATGTAAAATTAATAGTAATGACATAAATTATATTTAATGACAAAAATAAATTCTATTTACACATTAAACCCATTAAATTTTATAATTTAACCTTATAAATTATTGCAATGATAAAAAATTGTTTTCTCTTAAAATTTAGTGTATTTTTACTATTCATCAAAGCTTGAATGTCATTAAAAAAATATCTAAAATTCATCCAAAGTAAATTTTTACATCCCAATTAAAAATAAAATATTTATTTTCTCATATAAAAATTATTAATGTGTCAAAATATTATTTTTAAATGGGTTCTCCATTGAATGGCATAAAATTACCCTTTTAAAACAAAGAGGTTTTTATATATCAAATAGGGTTTATTCATATACTATGAAAAAAATATTCATTGTATTAATATAAAAAATATTTTATTAAGTATATAAAATATATATATATCTCATTAATTTCATTACCAAAATTTATTCACTCAATAATATAAATATCTAATTGATTTATACTTTTTATAAATAATTGATAGACAATTAATTCATAATGCATTTTCATAAGTTAGTTATGCTTATTCCCATGAATCGAATAGCTAATATATAATGGTAATTTTATACTAAGGATTTTTTTAGGTTCGTTTAAACTTGTGATTGCATGAAATGAAATCTACTGAAGAGTAAAATTTATTTAAAGAAAATATTTCATAAAAACATCTAAGTGTTACATTATTGATGGGATGGAATAGAATAAATGAGTGTGAAAATTAGAATATGACTCAAAAAAAGTAATGGGGGGATATTATTTGAGTCTATTAATGATTTAAATTGGAATAAATGGAATTGAATGTAATGGTAATACTAAATATGGCAGTTCTCTTGTGATTCGTTTGTCATTAAATATGTTAAATAATAAACCTAGAATTGGATTAATAAAATTATTAACGGGGTTCTTTAGTAGATTGTTTTCATTTTTTTGTGTCAAAGTGTGGGTTTGGGTTGTGTCTTAGTGAAGTAAAAATGGATAATGTGTTGTGTTAGATAATAGTAGAAATATTTGTTTCATAGTGATGATTTTGGTATGTAGTAGTGTTTCTTAGTATGAACCCTAAGGATTGTCTTTTGTGTGACTATTTTTCCTTGAATTTATTTGTGATTTATAACTTTCCCCCTCCTGAATCATATAAATTTACCAAATTCAAAATGTTTGTGTATTTGGGTGTCTTTCTCAACATCTAGGTCAGTGAGGTTTGATGGATGGATTCCCCCTCTTCATCATTTTCCATTCAACATTAGTATTTAGTATAGTTGGTGGTGAAGTCTACTAATTATGGAACAGTTGGTGGTGATGTCCAACGATGATGGAACAATTGATAGTGATGTCTACTTGTTGAATTATTTAATAGAATTCATGCATGGTGTAATGAGGGAACAATGTTGATGTCCTTAATTTTCTTTATACTAAATTTATTTGGATTTATAAAATAATGATGTGCATGATATGTGGTTTTATGGTTCATGATACGGATGGGATGAGCACAGTATGTTCATCATTGGTTTATTTAACTAGAAAACTAGTGGTAATGTGGTTATGGGTTCTTATTATATTACATTCTTAAATTGTCTGTGATACTTGGTTAGTGAACATTTTTTAGTTTAGAAATTGGTTGCTAACTTTGTGAGTTCTTGTTGGTTCTACTGCTTGTTCATTGAGGCATTAGTATAATCTTCTCACATTTGAAATAAAAGTTCTTGAGGAGGATCCTACTGAGTATACATGTTATGTTCACCATGATATATATATATAAACAATATTTTAGGTGATGGACAGGTCTTTGGGGACCAATTTGGACCATTCTATATTGGAGTGGATAGTTTATGTCGGTGTTTCTTCCTAGGAGTCTTTTAGTGCTTTATTTTGAGAGAATATGTGTTTTTTATTTTATGTGTTATGGGAATTTCTTATCATTGTATCATGGTTTAATTTATATAATGTGGTTTTGATTTGTGGATTTAATATTATATCTTGTTCTTAACTTCATATATGAAGTTTAATTCCTCCAATTGTGTGTTTTATTTCCTTGGTGCAAGTCACAAACTCATTGGATATTAGATGGGAGATTTATTGTTTACCCACTTTCTTCATTTCCAGTCCAAGAGGTGTACCAATGGAGGGGGTTCATGACATATTTGGTGTAGTGGAAATTAAATATTTTTTAGAGGAATAATCCATGGTTTCCTTTTTCTTATCGTATCATAAACTAATAATAAATATAAAGTTTCTTCAAATTTGTTTCCATCGTAAATATCTTATACTTCATTCTTTTGATTTAAGGGTGTTATCTTAGATAATTAAATATTTTATTAACTAGGAAAATTATTGACTTAATTGTATTCCCTTTATTCTATATGGTTTAAATACCATAAAATTCATTATCTTTATTGATAATTATTTATATAGATAGTTTCATAGTTTTATTTCATGGGGTTAATACTTCTATAATTTTGGTAGATTTGTGATGGTTTTCACATTTCTATAGAACACATAGAAATTATGATTTATTAAAGATATATATTTATTTCAAGTTTAGTATGATAATTATATATCCCTCCAATACTTTATGTAAATATTTACATCTCATTGTATTAGTATGTTTATGAGACTAAGAGGTACACTAAAATCACTATGTTTATAGGTCGAAAGAGTAAATCTAGTCCACTAGGTTCATATGGTCATGGAAAATAGCCTTGACATATATTATAATTTTCAATACTTATACTTGTGTCACATTTATAATTTATATCACCACGGTTTGAGATTATTGTCTTATGATTTCATATCCTTACTACATAGTATATGTGATGAATTGATAATCAACTTTTATGGTTTTACTTATATATTCCATGTTTTATAATTATTCTATTTTAACTATTTGTCACTTCTTTTTATTTCATATTCATTCTTTTTTCAATATTTCCATTTATCTTATAATCATGACTCTTAATTTTTTATGAGATAGTGATAAATGTTTATGCATCTGTGCTAATATTTCTTCCCTTGATAAAAATTTTGACTCACTCCTTTATTATGTTTCCCCTTTTCTCTATGTGATAATACTTATTAAAGTGATATTTATTTATTTATAATTGATATATTATGAAGTATTATAGAAAATATTTATGGTCTAATTAGGTTGATAATGAATTATATTCCTAGTTTCTAAAGACTTCAAACTCTTGATTAGGGCAGTTTGTTGTAATTTTTATGATATATGAAAGGAATGTATGTTTAGAAATAAATCTAAAAGTGTGGGTATGTGCTAATATCACTTCAATGGTCATGTATTAATGTAATGGATCAAGGGAAAAATTATTATTTTTTAATCCAAGGGAAAAAATTCATGATATTATTAAATATTTTACACATTTAGGGTCATTCAAATAGGTGAAAGAGTGTTGATATAATCAATTTCATATCACCTCGTATAGGATATAAAAATAACATTTCAATCATGTTCAAATATAAGTAACATCATCTAAACTATCAGGGAATATAACCTAGTTTTTATACTTTCAAATAACCACTTCTAAAAAAGAAATAGTTTATATTATAGGAAAATTCTATAAATATAACTTATATATAATATTTCCTCAATATAACTCACTAAGAAACTAAATCAATTCAATAAAATTTATTTATAATATATAAAAATATTTTATTTTATTTTCCTACCCAAAATAGTGTAATAATGATCAAAAAAACCAAACACACACATAATGAAATAAATAAATTATTAATTAATTAATTATACATAAATATATTCATCAAAATAAATCATATGTTAAATTCATCATAACACATTATTCATAGGTTAATTTTCCAAATAATCCATTTTTTGTAACTTGGAAATCAATCATATAGTAAACAGAATGCATTAGGACCATTTTTTCATTAATCTCCAAATAAAACCTTTTAAATTTTTCATTCATAGAGCTTCCAATAGTAAATTATTAATGCATCGTATGATTTTATTCCTCCTTGTTTAGGAAGTCATAATAATTCCTATGACATCATTTACCACTTTCTCAATAATTTTAATGTGATTTGTCTTCCATATTGGGTCATTTAAACCCATTTCACACAAAAACCAAGAATGAATCCTATATGGGATAATATAAACATGACAAATGTATTTTTTGTAACAAAAAAAATATTTTAATCAAAACCACTCCCTAAATATTATTTGCTGGAGAGGTTTGATTCCATGAGTTCTTATAAATAATTATAAAATTAGAAAAAACATTAACCTAATAGGAATCATATTCTAAAAACAATGAGGTGGAATAAATAGGTTGGAGTCTTATAAGTTTTTTTCTCTAAGGGTCATGCATTTATAGATTTCATGATAAAACATATTTAAAGAGGGGATCCTAAGAGAGAATGAAATAAGACTAAAAATATAATGGATATGGTAGATTTATAACTATACACCCCTTAAAATAATAACCTGATGTTGGGATTATTAAAACCCCTAGAAATGACCAAAATACGCATTTTTTAAGTTAAAGTTAATAAATTACATAAGGACCTTCTTTGAATACTTCTATAACTCTAGTGGACATAAATAATTAGTTATACCTTTATTTTAACTCTAATGGTAAAAGTTACTAGATAGAGCCCATGTTTATCCCAAAATAACTCAAGCTGACTCACACTAGAACTATAATAGGATTTTATTCTTACCATTAAGAATTTTTCATTTATCTAATCCAAAAAAATATCTGAATTTATTTATACTTTTATTTATACTCTATAATCATGAGTAATACATAAAAACAATATTTGAAAAGTTAATCTTAATAATTCAAGAAAAAACATTGTTAATATCGTTGTACCAATGATCCTTTTTCCCTTTATAATATTTATAAGTCAATAACCCTATAACTCTAATAATATTTTATGAATCAATATACCAAGTGTTTCTAGTTTATCACAACATGCCTATAAAATCTGTATCCTTTAACATATCATTATTTATATTGGAATTATAGAAAAACAACACATTGTTTGTTTACCATCTCACTCAATATATTAAAACCACATTTTATTGATCATATCTCAAATATAACTTTATTTATAAAAAAGATGTTAACCCTATGTCAATATAATATATTCACCCTTCAACTCTAGTTTGAATACTCTGATTAGATAACTTTGTTGATATATATGATGATTAAATAGACCTATAAATAAATTTTTAAATTTCCACATCATGCATATTGAAACATTTAATCTTTCATCAATCCCATATACCTTAAATCGTTATCAATATGAAATATTTTTTATAAATTTACACATCCTCAAAAACATTAAAAATATTACCTATACCTGGTCATGGATAGAACAGCTCAATAACCCATCATGTTATTATTCAAAACATTATTTCTCATACACCTATGAGTTGCACCCTTTCATCAAGGAATTATACATATTTGTATAAACATAATAACCTAAACCAATAAATAACTAATAATCAAACCTATTTCATGTAAATACTTATAGTCTTGTCAAAATAACCATTCATACTCAACCCTATCATAGAATAAACCTGGTGAGACAAACATTTCACTATATTAATATAAAACCCACTAAAATCATATTTAAATTACTAATAATCAATTTTATTGATAATATAATTATCTAGTTTACATGATTTATGTTGGTTCTGGGTGTAGTGAAATCAGGCGATGGGTCATGTCCAACATTGATTTTTTCATGATGGATTATTAATCCAAGATCAACAAGATGATAAATGTCATGATCAATGGAATTGGATCAAAGAAAACATAAAATGAAAATCATGGTGGAACTATAGGGAGGATCATCACATATTATTTATAATTAATTTAATTAATTAATATTTTCTTTGTTGGAATTATTTCTTTATTGATGGACATGTCAACATATTTTTGTTTCACTATTATTGTGTTATAATAATTAAAGAAGATTCTTATAGTGGTAATCTACACATGTTCCACAAATATTTGAAGGTCATCGTAGTATTCTTCATCTGTTATCACAAAAGATCTAATCGCTTACATATTTCACCTTTGATTGCCTCAATAACTAATTCTGAAGCATTCTCCTTGATCTCTCTTGACATTAGAGTATGTGGTAGAGGAATATCGCTTTCCATTCTTGGGAGAATTCTTGGAGAAGGGGTCACTCTGGGACTTGATATAATTCTCCAAATCTGTTGTTCACAATAAAAAAATGAGTTGGCTCTCTAAGAAAATAATATAATTGGGTTTATATATCACTACGGTTAAAATAAAATTATTTCACAAGTTCCGTTTATTATTTATTGAATCCCTACAGAGAACCATGTCAAATAATAATATTATTATTATTTCTTGACATGAACTTATCTTGAAAATTAAATTAAATATTATTTAATAAAATAATATTTGATATTTATTATTTCTTATCAGACCGTTAAACTCAGTCTTCTATTCCTACATAATTTTTATCAAGCCTTGAATAATGAAGAAATATTTATTAAATACGCATCAGTGCATTATTTGCCACTAAATAAATAAATTTTATATTCACTAAATAGAAAATAAATTTTTATTAAATATTCCACTCACATTATATTATCCCGAATAACTGGTGATAGAATATAAGAGATCAAGAATACATGAATAATTATTAAACCACCTGTGGGATTAATATTTATTAAACATTTTAAATAATAAATAATAATATATTATTTAACTAAGATTCTGGATACCCTTAGTGCGTGACCATCTATGCCTCTTTCTCAGTGGAATTAGGTGAAGCAGCCTAATTTAACACCCCGATATTTTATGAAAAATATTCTTTTTAATTTCATTGATGTCTTCTGTTGTACGATACACCAAAAGGATCTTTCACTACACGCATCCCTGACTTGGTTTTTATTACACGCAATCGTCACCTTCCACGATAGCGTGTGTTGTACGCAATACCGAGTTTCACTAAACGAGATATTACTATAATGTTATTATAAACTAGCCGTTATGAATAGTAATACCCACTTTTTGAAATTTTATATTTTTAAATTGACTTCATTTTTGGATTCGGAATATTGAAATTATCCTAGGGTGAATTTTTGGTATTTTTCTGAAAACTTTCAATTTTGGATGAATCGTGAAAACACTATGTCACTATTTAAAAATCGACATTTTATTTAAATAATTATTTCTTTTATTTAAATTTATTTTACATCAAAATTGATACATAATACCTATATAAGTTCAATTTAATTCATTGGAGTCATTTTATAATAATTTTAGATATATAAAAAATTTATTGAACTTTTGACCGTCTTTTACCCACCTCCTAGAAGAATTTACAAATTTACACAAAACTAAATTTTACAGCTTCTGTGAGTGGAATTTCAAAAATCTAAGAGACACGGTTGATATTATTAAGTAAAATGTGTTTCAATAAGATATAAATAATTTTTGGTGAATAGTAACTTTTTACTTTTATTTACCACGGTTAAAAGTAAATAGGGTAATTAAGGGTAAAATGATATTATTATTACACTAACGCATGTCCTAATTATATTGGATAAGTATAAATTGACCAAAAAAACCATAGAGATAAAATATTACCCTTTATGTCCACTTGTATTAGATTAGGACATTTATTATTATTTTATTTAAAGAAAAATTAAAATAGTTAAAATCAATGTTTAATAACTAAAACAATTTTAATATAGGGTTATACATAAGATAAATTCAACTATAAATATTAATTATAAATCTAAAAATATTTCCTATATAATGGTATTTTATTTATAATTTTTAAACATTAAATAATTTATTTTAATTTATGACACAATGATGATGTAGTAATTACCTTATTAATGAAATATTAACATAATTGATGTTATAAATACCCAAATAAATGTAATTTTAGACTTTTTATGAATTACACTAATTTTATAGGTTAAAATGACATGTTATTATTGATTAAATTAACTTTTTTCGAACTAATAATTCTTTTATGATTTTCACAAAAATCAATTACCAAACAGTGTCAAAATTGACATAAAATAGTTTTTAAAACAAATATTATATTATTAATTGTTATTATATTCCTAAAAATATAAGGTTCATCCAAATGACTTATATAAGGTTATATATATTAATAATTATCCAGTTGGGGTTCGTTTGGCTTGTTATAGTAAGTTTATTAACCATATAGTGTAAGAAAACAAAAAGACACGGTAAAAGTCAAATTATTTAACTTAGAGTTAAATCTAAATGATAAGGATAAAATAGTAATATAAACGTTTCTAAAACCTATTGGTTGAGATTATTTCTACCCATCCCAACCTTATCTTCGAAATAAATCAATTTGGAGCTATTAAAAACTGAATATGAATTTATTATAAAATGATATTTTACGTTTTTCCTAAGGTGCACCTCTCCTCCCTTGTAAAAAAGGAACCCCTTCCCTCTTCTCTTCACCCTATTTTGAGCCTTGAAACTCGTCCAACCCCTTCCAATTACTCTTCTAAACCTCTCTAGTTATATCATAGAGGTTCTGGTCTTCTCAAAAGTCCAACTCTAGTGCCCTAAGAAGACGTTTAAAGGAGGTGTGTCGAAGAAGAGGTAATCTCTTCTACCAACTCTTTCAAGATTCATTCTTCTTCTACTTCCTCTTCTTTAGTTGTTTCATTATAAATTAATAACATCAGTATTACATATATACTGATATTTTATTATAAATATGAAACAAACCCATTTCACCTTATATCCATCCTATGGAAAACGAAATAACTGCGCGTGCGTACATACGGAATACCATCTCCACGTCGTGGTGTAATCTATTTTTCCACCTCCAACTTACTTGGATGGGTATAATGGTGGAAATAATAACTATATATTATTATTATAAAATCATACTTATTCTAAGATTATATCATCCACTCAAATTCCATTCAATAAATAGGAGAACGATATCATCGCTTGTGCGTATGTATGGATTACCGTCTCCACGACGCAATGAGATTCATTTTCCATGATAACTATTGAAGAATGATTATAAAGTATATATAATAAGTAATAATGAAATATATGACTTAATAATGCTACTGTATTTATTTATATATATATGTATTTCAACTACTTAATTCCATTCAAGTCAATAAGGAAAGGAAAACTGTGTTCATGCGTACGTAGGGCCTACCATCTCCATGAAAGGTGTATTTCATTTTATTCATATATCTATTATATATATGTTGATACTGAATATATATGATATATAAATCATTATTTACATTCATTAAGTAATTAAATCATGTTATAAGTAATAATAATATGAAGAACAACAAATCAAAGCACGTACAATAAATGAAATGATTTTACACAAAACACATCTTTAACATGGAATTTACAAAAGGGAGGGTATTATAAAGTCATAATTGAACCATATATGATATCATAACAATTAATATGATTATATAATAAGTCAATGACATTATTTAAATCATTATACAGGAGGTTTGGATACGTATGAATCATATTGGACCTAAAGTAAGGGATAATTATTCCAATATCGTTCTTATTCGAGATTATTTATTCATAAGTATTTACTAGAGTTATATTTTTAATCCATTCCCATAAAAATGTTTCTCATAAAGTGTTTAATATTATTCCATGTATTATTAAATCCATATTTACCTCTCTTTGACTTTTACTTTGTTTTATGGAAATAATCTTTCTTTTTTTTTACCACGCGAGGTACTTTTTGACTTTTCCGATAAAAGTACGAGGATAATGTTATTTTTTGACTTATATGGCATGAACAGATTTTTATGGTTTCATAAAGTCTTATTTTCATAAATATTCCTCCACAATATTTCATAACTATTTTCAACAAAATCCTTTTCTTTTAAAATTTCACGGCATTTTGTGAAAAGAAAATGATTTTAAAAGAAAGGATATTTTCCTCAAGAATTCATTTCTAGTATTTTATCAAAACCATTTTCCATCTAAGATGACATTATTTCATATGTGTATCTTCTAAGTAAAATGTATCTATAATTTATATGGTTTCACTTTTCTTATGATAAAATGATATCTATTGGTTTTATATGGATTATTTTATGATGGGATGATGTTTATGAAACCCATTTTATTCTTTGGGTTATGATGAATGATTTATGTTTATGTTGTGGCACATGTATGAATGATTTCAATATGAGATGGGTGGGACCTATATCTCCCTCCAATGAATTGGGTAAATATTAATATCTCATGAGATAGACATGGCTGGAATGGTAAGTTAATCTATTTTAGTGTTACAGGACTGAAATGAGGAGTGAACTCGATTTAGAAAGGGACTTTGTCCACTAAGATGGTCTTGGTAGCAATGCCTTGGATACTATGGAAATTATATCATGTGCTTAATTCTTTTACACAATTACAAGTTTTATTTCAAAGATATTTTATCATGATTGATGTTCCATTATGATCTATGCCTTATGTACTGCCATGTTTTATGTCATTGCTCAAGATTTCTATGTTTAAACATTATGTTCATGTTTTTATGTTCAAATGTATATGGTTTGTTTTATTTTCTCCATGCTTACCCTTACTGAGCATTTGAACTCACCCTTTTTATGTTTTCTTTTCCCCAGGATTTAAAAGAAAGGTTTTAGGTAATAAAACAAAAGGGGAAGATCTTTATGGAAGATGTTGAAGATCTTTCAGCGTGATTAGAATATTATGTTCCAAGTTTCAAAAGACACTAAACTATTATGGTCCTTTGGTGTCTATTTTTGTTATGTATTATGTATTCCGCAAAAGTAATGTATTGTCCATGTACGTCAAGATTTGGGTCTCTACAGTTGGTATCAGAGGTTCGGTTTAGTCAACATTTGGAAACTAGGATGTGAGAATATTACTGAGATCCCTAGAGATATTTCTATGTTATGTCTAGGGATGTCCCTAAGGTTAAGTATAAGTATAGGTTATAGTCCTAGAATTATGGAAATGATATTATAATTAAACCTAAGAAGTTAGACATTGAAGTTACTCCCCCTTGATTATGATTTTTTCCTCTCACACTATTCTTTTTGGGTTTTAGGAAATGGATGGAAACAGGAAGATTCATGATAATGGAGGATATGATGGAAAATGGAATGATATTCTTCATGAGCAACCAAATGAAATGGGATTTGGAATTCCAAACATCATTATTATGCCTAATCAGCAATCTCATAACATGATCAATAATCTCAACTTTGGTAAGTATACTGACTCATCTAATATAAGAAAGATGGAGTTTCATGACGATCATAGAGGAAAGAAAGTTCAATTTCCCTCATGTAAATCATGTGGGAAGAGGAATCAGGGAGAATGTTTCAAAGGAACTGGAAGGTGCTTTGGGTGTGGAAAAGAAGGACACAAAGCCAGTAAGTGCAAAGGAAAAGGTTCAGTTAACACCATGGACAAGGATAATGGTATTGCTACGTCATCAACAATGATTAAATGTTTTCAATGTGGAATGTATGGGAATTATGAAAACCAATTCCCTAAGGTAAAGTCTCATGAAGAGAATCAGCATGGTCATATGGGTAGTATTTATATTGTTGATGATAAAGAGACTACAAATGATATGTGAGATGAAATAATTGTTGAAGCTCGGTAAATGTTTTAAGAAGTTAGTGGAATGATTTATGTCTATCAAGAGTTATGTTGTATAGGTAATGGTACTATGGAATAAAGACACATCTAAGGATTGTTACACTATTGTTTTTTCTAAAGTATTTGAAAGTATATGTTGAATGGTACCGGTAACTATGAAAGGTTATTCAGATATTTTTGGAAAGTAGATGATATGTGCATAATGAAGGGATAAGAGTATAATGAGATGTTTGATATTATTAATGAGATCATGACTGATATAAGAACAAAGTGATATCATGGTTTGAGTATATATAATTTTTGAGATTTTGGTATGTGGAAAGAGTTACCTTTTGACAGAATTCATGTTTTCACTAAGGTTCTATGGTAATTTATGTTTCAAGGGAATACATGATTAAGGTATTCACATGTTTGGAATGCGATCAACAAGATATATCTTATGGGGGATAAATGATGGTATTAACGTAATTGTTATGTGACCTTTCTTGTAATCATTTTCTTTATACAATGAGATTGGACAGATGTATTTTGGATAAGTCTAAAGATTGGAATGCATTAAGTTATACATCAAATAGCATTGTTTAAGGCTATAAATTTTTTATATTATTTCTGGAATGATGTAATAGTATAGTTTTAGAAAAAGGTTAACCTGTATGATGGGCGACTACCTATCGCGTCGGACAAGGTTACGGGAATTAAACCCACAACCGAAGTGCACAGGCCTTTATTTCCTACCACTGGCCTACAAGAAGTCCCTGGTTAGTATAAACTAGTTTTATTATATTAAGAAGTATGATATATGAAGTTTAAGTCCATTCATGGAGCCATATACGTTTAATATCGTCATATATGGACTTGTGTATATTTAATAACTTTTTCTTTCATTTGAGAAAGATGGAATGACCCATCATTCTATCACATGATCTGCTAACACTTCATGGAAGACAAATTCAACTTCATTTCTTTAAGAGATGAAGTGGAAATTTTTCAAGGCACAAACAACAATAATATTGTACCAAAATCAAGTAATTATTTATATTAATTCAATAATTCTTCAACTTTAGAGAAATGATCTTGAAAACCAAAAATGTTGTCCAAGTGTCCTTATATCCAATGAATTAGATAGTACCTTAGATCATCACAAATATATGGCTTTGTGATTGTTGGCTTTTTCATAGCCATGTTCTCTCCCACTCTCCATCAGAACTTGATGGTTAGATTTCTCTTCCATATCCATATTTTCACCTATGTTCTCCTATGTGAAAACCCTGTGATTAGTTCATTTGGGTAACTGTTGCATTTCATACTTTAGTTTATAAAGATAAGATTTTGTATTCATTTTTACGATGTGGGTTTCTATTAAATAAACTATCAAGTATTAAACCATTAATAACCCTGATGAATTTTGAGGGTGAAATTCATTTTAAGGGGGGTAAAATGTAACACCCTGATATTTTATGAAAAATATTCTTTTTAATTTCATTGATGTATTCTATTGTACACTACACCAAAAGTATATTGCACTACATACATCCCTGACTTGGCTTGCATTACACGCAATCCCAACCTTCCACGGTAGCGTGTGTTATACGCAATACCGAGTTTCACTAAACGAGGTATTACTATAATATTATTATGAACTAGCCGTTATAAATAGTAATACCCAATTTTTGAAATTTTATAAATTTTATATTTGGAAATGGACTTCATTTTTGGATTCGGAATATCAAAATTAGTCTAGGGTGAATTTTTGGTATTTTTCTGAAAAATTTCAATTTTTGATGAATAGTGAAAACACTAGGTTACTATTTAAAAACCGACTTTTTATTTAAATAATTATTTGTTTTATTTAAATTTATTTTACATCAAAATTTATTCATAATACCTATATAAGTTCAACGTAATTAAATGGATTCATTTTATAATAATTTTAGATATATAAAAATTTTATTAAACTTTTGACCGTCTTTTACCCACCTCCTTGGAGAATTTCCAAATTTACACAAAACTAAATATTACAGCTTCTGTGAGTGGAATTTAAAAAATATGAGAGACACAGTTGATATTAGTAAGTAATATGTGGTTCAATAAGATAAAAATAATTTTTTTAATAGTAACTTTTTACTTTTATTTACCACGGTTAAAAGTAAATAGGGTAATTAAGGGTAAAAATGATATTATTATTACCCTAACGCATGTCCTATTTCTATTGGATAAGTTTAAATCGACTAAAAAAAACATTATGGATAAAATATTACCATTTAGGTCCACTTGGATTAGATTAGGACATTTATTACTATTTTATTTAAAGAAAAATTAAAATAGTTAAAATCAAAGTTTAATAACTAGAACATTTTTAATATAGGGTTATAGATAAGATAAATTAGACTATAAATATTAATTAGAAATATAAAAATATTTCATACATAATGGTATTTTATTTATAATTTTTATACATTAAATAATTTAATTTATTTATGACACAATGATGATGCAGTAATTACCTTATTAATGAAATATTAACATAATTGATGTTATAAATACCCAAATAAATGTAATTTTAGACTTTTTATGAATTACAATAATTATATAGATTACTATTACATGTTAATATTGATTCAAATAACTTTTTTTGAACTAATAATTCTTTTATGATTTTCATAAAAATCAATTACCAAATAGTGTCAAAATTGATATAAAATAGTTTTTAAAATAAATATTATATTATTAATTGTTATTATATTCCTAAAAATTTAAGGTTCAGAAAAATGACTTATATAATGTTATATATATTAATAATGATCCACTTGGGGTTTTTTTGGCTTGTTATAGTAAGTTTATTAACCATATAGTGTAAGAAAACAAAAAGACACGGTAAAAGTTAAATTATTTAACATAGAGTTCAATATAAATGATAAGGATAAAGTAGTAACCTAAACTTTTATAAAACCTATTGGTTGAAAGTATTTAGACCCATACCTACCTTATCTTCTAAATAAATCAATTTGAAGCTATTAAAAAATCAAATATGACTTTATTATAAAATAATATTTTACTTTTTTTTCTAAGGTGCCCCTCTCCTCCCTTATAAAAAGGGCACCCTTCCCTCTTCTCTTCACACACCTTTGATCCTTGAAGCTCGGACAAACTATGCCAATTACTCTTATAAACCTCTCTAGTTATATCATAGAGGTTATTGTCTTCTCAAAATACCAACTCTAGTGCCCTAAGAAGAAGTTTAAAGGAGGTGCGTCGAGGAAGAGGTAATCTCTTCTACCGACTCTTTCAAGTTTCATTCTTCTTATAATTCCTCTTCTTTAGTTGTTTAATTATAAATTAATAACATAAGTAATACTCATATACTTATATGTTATTATAAATATGAAAAAACACCATTTCACCTTCAATCCATCCTACGTAAAATGAAATCACCGTGTGTGCGTACGTATTGAATATCATCTCCACGCCGTGGTGTAATCTGTTTTTCCACCACCACCTTACTTGGATGGGTATAATGGTGTAAAGAATAACTATATATGATTATTATAACATCATACTAATTCTAAGATATTATATCATCCACTAAAATTCCATTCAACAAATATGGGAACAATATCATCGCTTGTGCGTACGTACGGATTACTGTCTCCACGATGTGACGAGATTCATTTTCCATGATAAAAGTTCAAGAATGATTATAAAGTATATATAATAAGTAATCATGAAATATATGACATAATAATGCTAATTTATTTATGTATATATATATATTTATGTCATTTACTTAATTCCATTCAAGTCAATAAGGAAAGGAAAACACCGTTCATGCGTACGTACGGCCTACCGTCTCCATGAACGGTGCATTTCATTTCATTCATCAATCTATTATATATATGTTGATACTGAATATATATGATATATAAATCATTATTTAAATTCTATAAGTAAGTAAATCATGATATAAGTAATAATAATATCAATAACAACAAATCGAAACACGTACAATAAATGAAACGATTTTACCCAAAACGCTGCTTTAACATTGAATTTACAAAAGAGCGGGTATTATAAAGTCATAATTGAACCATATATGATATCATAAAAATGAATATGATTCTGTAATAAGTCAATGAAATTATTTAAATCATTATACATAAGGTTCTGATATGTACGAAGCATATCGGACCTAAGGTAAGGGATAATTATTCCAATCTTGTTCTTATCCGAGATTGTTTATTCGTAAGTATTTACTGGGGTTATATTTTTCATCCATGCCCATAAAAATGTTTCTCATAAAGTGTTTAATATTATTCCATGTATTTTTAATGTCATATTTACCCCTCTTTTACTTTTACATTGTGTTATGGAAAGAATCTTTCTTTTGTTTACCACACGAGCAACTTTTTGACTTTTCCGACAAAAGTACGAGGAGAATGTTATTTTTTTGACTTATACGGAATGAACGGATTTTTACGGTTTCATGAAGTCTTATTTTCATAAAGCTTCCTCCACAATATTTCATGTCTATTTTCAACAAAATCCTTTTCTTTTAAAATTGCATGGCATTTTGTGAAAATAAAATGATTTTGAAAGAAAGGATATTTTCCTCAAAAATTCATTTCAAGTGTTTTGTCAAAACCATTTTCCATCTAAAATGACATTATTTCATATGTGAATGTTCCAAGTATAATTTATCTATTATTTACATGGTTTCACTTTTCTTATGATGAAATGATATCCATTGGGTTTATATGGATTATGTTATGATGGGATGATGTTTATGAAACCCATTTTATTCTTTGGGTTATGATGAATGGTTTATGTTTATGTTGTGGCACACGTATGAATGATTTAAATATGAGATGGGTGGGACCTATATCTCCCTCCAATGCATTGGGTAAATATTTATATCTCATGAGATAGACATGGCTGGAATGGTAAGTTAATCCAGTTCAATTTTACAGGATTGAAACGAGGAGTGAACTAAATTCAGAAAGGGACTGTGTCCACTAAGATGGTCTTGGAATCAATGCCTTGGATACTATGGAAATCATATCATGTGCATAATTTTTTTCCACAATTACAAGTTTTATTTCCAAGATATTTTATCATGATTAATTTTACATTATGATCTATGCCTTACGTACTGCCATGTTTTATGTCATTGCTCAAGATTTTGATGTTTAAACATTATGTTCATGTTTTTATGTTCAAATGTATATGGTTTGTTTTATTTTCTCCATGCTTACCCTTACTGAGAATTTGATCTCACCCTTTTTATGTTTTCTTTTCCCCGGGATTTAAAGAAAGGTTTTAGGTAATAAAACAAAAGGGGAAGATCTTTATGGGAGATGTTGAAGATCTTTTACCATGATTAGAAGATTATGTTCCATGTTTCCAAAGACACTAAACTATTACGGTCCTTGGGTGTCTGTTTTTGTTATGTATTAAGTATTCCTCCAAAGTAATGTAATGTCCATGTACATCATGCTTTGGGTCTCTACACCTAAAGTATTATGTTAGCATCTAACAACATTCCAAGTAACCCATAGAGAAAAAAATTAATATCACAATGACATGATAACTCATACAAACACTTACTCTATAATATAATATCTTTTCATGATATCTCTAATGAATTAGGTTGTGTGCTGATGTCACAAACATATGTTCTTGATGTCTCTTTATTTGACTTCCTAGAAATTAAACTTACCTATAGAACACCATGTACATGGATTTATTTTGGATATATAATTTCTATCAAAGGGACATAGATATCAAATTCCATTAAATAACATAAGGGAAAAATCCATTCTCGCATTATTCATTAATAAAATATTACTCCTGACACATTGAACATATCTTACCTCATCGTAAACAACAATCATCATGGTTTTCATAAATACAACAAAGTACATGACTCATAATACTCATTAATAATAATCTTATAGTCTAAGGACCAATACCCACATCTATAGATAGTATCATCCAATGACACAGATAAATGTGGATTTCCTATTAGCAGGTCTCGTTCTCATAATATACTAATAGATATCACCAAGTCATACACTGTGAGAAGGTTCCTCAATGTCTTATGAGTCTGAAACCCTGATATCCTATATCATTTATTACCATTAAATGATATCATCCAACTATAGAACATATATTTAAGAATAGTGTTATAGCACTTCTGGGTTCTCATCATAGTGGGTAACTTTTATGACCTTTTAGTGTGACAACTACTCTTTGGACATTATCACATAATATTTTACAAAAAATAAAAAACATTATGTGATAAGAAGATTATTAATATTTAAAAATATGGATACATCATATTATAAAGTACAAAAAAGTTTTTTCTCGGGAACCAACTCTACCAGACTCCCACCTGCACTAGATCCAACCAGTAAAAACCTTTTGTTTTCTATCTCTCACATGATAATCATACTTTTTATGAGATAGAACTATAATCAAGAGGTCTTCCACGTTTTATTCAGTGGGTACTCTCATTAATCCAACTTCAAACCTCTGATAAAAATCCTTCAAGAGGTGATACTTATGTAGTATATTCTTTTTATGATGGTGTGACCTTATCTCTTTTTCAAAATCCACCACTACAGTATTATCACAAAATAATGTGAGAGGGTATTTACTGCTAAGTACCACATCAATCTCCTTGAAAAATTTATGCATCTATGTGGAATCCTTGGCTACATCAGAATATACTATATAATTAGAATCCACTGTAGAATTAGTGACAATTGGATGCATTAAAATATTCTATATCATAGATCCTCCATTGAGATAGAAAACATATCCAATTCGTGACTTCAGATCACTTTAATATATCTAACAACTAGCATTAGTATAACCCCTTATGACCAACTCCTTATATCCTTTATATAGTAGGAACATATCTTTAGTTATTCTCAGATATCTAAGGATAGACTTAATAGGAGACTAATGATGTTCTCCTATATCTTCTTCATATCTCCATTCCATAATCAATGCATAATGGCAGACTTGGTCCGATTTAGTGGACTGCATCATAGTGGGGGTCGGGCTGACCGAAGAGTAGGGGAAGATGTTGGCAGTCCCATCAGTGTGGGATGACGGGGGTCTGGCATGGGGGTCCGATGATGGAATGAATGTAGGGGCTATTGATGATAGAGGGAATATAAGTGTTGAGATGAGTGGCGGGATGCAAGAAAACATTGGTGGTATCATCGGTAGGTGGGTGATGGATGGAGAAGACGAGTGGCTCATTGAGGTGGATTCTATGGGGGGCTTGTGGCAGTCAAACAAAGACACAGGTGACCGGATGGTCATATTAATAGGCATGCTCAATGAAAAAAATGTGGTTCCTCCATGGTGCAGATCAGGTGAGCTTTAGGGCTTCTTCTCCTAGCTTGTATAGCTACAAGAATTAGACGATCGAGAGGGTATGGCTTCTGCCATCGAGACCAGGCATCATGTAATACACGATTCATTTCTTATTATGCAACCTTGGATAGTTTGGGATCTTGAATAATATACACACACACACATATATATATATATATGTTGGGTGGGTCTCTCTTGTGGTTTCATTCTCATGGGCCTTCATAAGGCCATGTAAAAGGGCTTGCATCTGGGCCTACGGGCTATGTAAGCTTCCCCATCAACCATTTAAAGGATATTATCCAATAAAAAAAAAAATTAAGCCCTTCCGGCTTTCAAGTTTTACATAACATGTCATACATGATTGATCATATCACCGAAGCATACAAAATCTTACTCATTCTCTCTTTCTCATGTTGTGTCGGAGGACACATTTTCATAGAAAGATATAAACCATGTGACATTGGAACCAATCCTATATTGGATTGTTCCATACTAAATCTCTTTAGTATCTAGTTAACATATATACTTTGACATTGTCTAATTTTATTCTTGGATCTATCATGAATAATCTTCATCCCTAAAATATAGGATTCTTCACCTAAGTCCTTCATATAGAAACACTTGTTTAACCATTCTTTAATAGACTATAAGACTGGTATTTCATTTCCAGTAAGTAATATTTAATTAACATATACTACTAGGATAACAATCACATTCCCACTAAACCTATTGTAAACACATAGATCACATTCATTCTTAATGAAACAAAATTCTTGTATGGGTACATAGAATTGAATGTTCCATGACCTGGATGGTTTACTCAATCCATAAATAGATCTCTACAACTTGAATATCCTTTTGTCATTAAATGGATTCGAAAACCCATCCGGTTGTGTCATATAGACATCTTCATAAAGTTTCCCATTAAGGAATGAAGTTTTGACATCCATCTTCAAAATCTCATAGTCAAGGAAAGTTGATAGAGAAAGTAGAATTTAAATGGATTTAAACATGGAAACTGGTGAAAAGGTTTCATCATAGTTAATTCCTTGATGTTGATTAAACCCTTAGCCACTAGCTTCTCTTTATAAGTATTTACATTTCCCAACATGTCTCATTTCCTCTTGAATACCCATTTTCACCCAATGGGATATACATAAAATGGAGCATCGACCAAGACCCAATCTTCGTACTAATACATGGAATCCATTTTAGAATTCATGTATTATTTCTAAATTAAATCTTCTAACCTCTATATTACCTATTTTAATGATATAGGTTCATCATTTTCAACAAATAATGATTCACCAACTTTGGTGACTAGAAAACCTTATCTCTTAGTTATCTTACCTCTCTGGAGATCCTATGCAGTACTTATGTTTCAGGAACTTCTTCTTCCATGGGGACCTATGTAACTAGTTCATTTACCAACTCTTGTGTATATTGAGCATCAAATTCATCGAATTTAGTCTTTATATCACTATCCTTTTTGAGGATGTGATCCCTCTCAATAAATACAACTTTTCTAGTGATAGTCACTTTCTTGTATAAGGGTTTGTATTGGTAATATCATTTTGTTTCCTTGGAATACCCTAAAAAGATACACTTTGTGCCCTGAGGTGCTAGTCTGATTCCTAATAAGGCCTTAACAAACTCCTCACAACCCCATACACTTGTATGTGATAAAATAGGTTTCTTTACACTCCATATATTGAAGGGAATTCCACTTTCCACTTTTTTTGGTACTTGGTTAAATGTCTATTCCACATTTTGTAATGCATATCCCCGAAAGGATAATGGAATATCCACATAACTCATCATCAACCTTACTATGTCTAACAAGGTATAGTTTCTCTGTTAACTAATTTCATTCCAATGAAGTGTGTAAAGTGGAGTGAGTTGAGATAGAATCCCAAAATCCAATTGAAATTTGATAAACTCTTGGTTAAGATATTCCCCACCTCGATCTGATCAAAGCTTCTTTGCCTTCTTACCAAGTTGATTCTCTACATAATTCTGGAATTTTTTGAATTTCTAAAGAGACTCTGACTTATACCTCATCAAGTATATATATCCATATCTACTCAAGTAAACAGTAAAATTTCTGAAGTAATAATATCCACCTCTATCTTATACTGGAAATGGTTCACACACATTAGTGTGTACTAATCCAAGAAGCTCTATGGCTCTTTTACCCTATCCACCAAATGGAGGTTTGGTTATTTTTTCTTGTAAACAATCATGACATCTTCCAAGTGTTTTTAGATCATAAGAGTCTAAATAACCATCTCAACAAAGCTTTTTCGAATGATTCTCATTGGCATGACCAATATGGTGATGTCATAGCTAGTGTTATATGAGATTTATGAACATGATTTATTATCTATTTCCAATACATGGTTTTCTTAATTTAATACATAAATACATTTATTTAAATGTGTCATACCATCACATATGTTTTCCTTCTAAAAGAAACAACTTTTATTTCCAAATATGAAAATAAACCCATCTGTATCTAGGAATGATAAAAAAATATGTTCTTGGTAAATGTAGGTACATAATAACATTTTTTAAAACCAAAATAATTCTTGTTGGAAATGAAAGGTGGTGGTCAAAAATGTATAGATCATCCAACCTAGCACCATTAGTATCTCTCAAATCCACCTACCCTCTAGAAATCTTTCATAATCTACTTGGTTCCTATATTTGGATATAGATGTGAACACCACAAGCTGTATCTAATTCCCAATGTATAGATATTTAAATATTACACTCAATAAAAAACACACCTTTAGATTCTCTTTACTTCTAGGTGTAGTTTCTCTTCCAGTGGATTGGCATGCCACATGAAAAATATATTTACTCCTTTTACTTTCCTTGAATTTGAATCTTCTTCTTCTGGGAAGGATGGTGCTAAGGGTCTTTATACTTGTTATGAGTCTTGGTCCCATTTTCCTTATTCTTCCTTTTCTTTTTCATCATATGGATCGCAGGTTTATCACACCCCATGACCTTATCCTCTTAGAAAATGACGTTTTGAAAGACTCTTATCATAATATTTCATATTGTAATTAAAAATAAAAGATAATAAGGTCATGGCTAGTTATGAAAGTATGAGATCTGTATGCAACTCGTCCAAGAATTTAATCCCTATGATTTTTAAGCATTCAATGTAGCCAATAATCTTGAATACATGAGGCATATTTGGTGAAGACTCCCAAATATTAGTTGTAAAAAATAATTGGAGATCTCATACCTCTCTTTTCTATCCTTTTGTTAATAAAGATATCGAAGGTGAAACATAATTCTATATGCATCCATGTCCTCATGTTGCTTAAAAATCTCATTGGAAGTAGATGATAGCATGAAACTCTAAACATTTGTAGCATAATTCAGATGTTTCTCATATAGAGATAACTCTTCATCACTTGCCTCATTACCAGTCACATTAGGATTCAATTCTTCTAGAACATACAATATCCTTTCATAGTAAAGGATAATACATAATCACATTTGACACTCTTGGAAATTTGACCCAGTGAGAAGGTTTTCGTTCTCAATTATGGATCATATTGACATGTTTGAAGTCATTTAAATGTTGTTTCTACAAATAAGATGAAAAACAATTATTATATTTTATGATAAAATTTAGATAATTGAATAAAAAATATATTTATTACTCTCCCACTATATTTATCAAAACCCAATATCACTCACCATTGGATTCAAAATATCATGTTTCTTGGACAATCAAGTGGAAAGGATCCATATTCCCCTTGTTATTACCACAACTTTGGTTGGTCAAGAAACTTGAATTGGTTTAGGTAGGCATTCCAAATGAAAAATTCATTAACTCACAATTCCTTAATCTATTTAGTGGAATCCCTAATCCTGAAATTCTTATATTAGAATTCCTCAACCTTTACCTCTCAGTTATACAAAGTCCTAATTTGGTAGTAAACCCTTAATGTGAACTAAGTTAATTCAACACAGAACTTTAAGTTATAATTACACAATAATTTAAATCACCCCAAATTTGGTTGGTCAAGTACTTGGAACTATGGTTCAATTTTAACTACAGTAGTTGAAGGCTATACCGAATTAATATATATAATTGATGTATTTTATCCTTTTATACATAAATTTACAATTATTATATATATTACATGCTTTTTAATATTAAATGTATTTACTTAAGTGATTTACCATGTCTTAGATAACATTTATTCCTAATGAAATTTATTTTGTTTTATCTTGCATGCTCGTTAATTTCATTAATTCATGTGATCACAAAAAAACATCCATAATTAAATAACCATGAAACATGATAGAAATAAAATAATAATGTGGTTTGATCATGATTTTTAACTAATGATTATTTTATCTAGAGGTTAATAAAAAAACCTTTGACCTAGGGAAAAACACATTGAACCAATTAAGGTTCTTGTTATGAATTTTCACCTATCCACCAATGTATCTCTTTTTTATTGGTTTTTCCTTGGCTCTAAACATGAAATGTATCCACAAGATCTGAATATTCATCTATTACATATGATTTTACTCACACACAAGTGAAGGGAAAAGTTTTTACATGAAATCAACCATGGGAACGTAGGCCCTTACATATTAAGTGTAGAGAAGTCATGCATGACAACAATTTAATTTAAAAATAAATTAAATGAAACCAATCACATACAAAGGTCTAATATATGATCATGATCATCCACATTAATGAAATTAATTACACATTTAATAAAACTATCATTTAATTATTATAAATTCTTATTTAAGATAAATCACACTCGAATCAATTAATTATCTTCCTTAATTAATCAATTGGTTTTTTCTTAATTGTCATCATATTTTCCTTTTGATTATTATCCATCAAAATTTTAAAAAAATTAAATAAATTTATTTAAAATTAAATGTGGTCATAAATTTATCTTGGAGGAAACATGGTGAATAACCGTTTGATTATACACAACGTGTATTATACTCATATATTGTTTAATCTTGTGATATATGGCATATAAAACTTATCACATACTTTCATGATGTGTACTTCATGGATGATTACTTGAATTGCATGATTTTTCTGTCACGTGTTATACTTCAATGCACGTAGAGTAACAACTTATAATATGACTCATACATGATATGTAGATTTGACCATTACACATATATTAATTAAACATATATATATATATTAAAACCTATCACATGGTATGACCTATATTTATGATCACACACAAGTACATGTATCGAAGTTTATATAGTATAAAAAATAAATTTCAAATATATGTAATTTGGAATATGTACATGACGTGCACATGAGAGCTACACGACATGTACATATCTCACCTTGTATATGAGGTACAATCCTAGGGACTCAGTGTGTAAAACGTTCCTAGGATAATTGGAGTACATAACATATATAAATGAATACATGGTGTGTGGGATCCGAATTACATGGTCACCAGTAATGCAGGCTACGTATGGTAATACACAGCCCAACAATGATTCAATGGGAATACATACCATGTACATGGGCTACATGCACTAAAAAATATTTAGATTTTTCCAACAGGGACATATCTGTTGGTAAAAGTACATTTTCTATTGGTAAAACGTTTTACCAACATATATATCCTTGTCACTAAACTATTGGTAAAAACTCTATCACTAATTGTTTTTGCGACAGATAAAATAGTTCTATTACAATTATAATAATACCAACAGATAATATATACATTGGTTAAAATGTTTATCAATAATTTCTAATGACAAATTTATCTGTTGGTAATAATATTACAAGTATATTTTTTTTAAAAATAATTAAAATAAAAATTATAAATTTTTACTACCAATAAAATTTCATATTATATTTATTAATTTATCATAAATAATACAACTTTTATAATTATTAAACTGAAGATGATTTCAACACATGGTCGAACTTAGAAAATAATTAATTATATTAATAATAAAATTAATTACAAAACCTATCCATACAAAGATGTTGACCCCTCCCCCCTCCTGCCACGCTGGATCCCCCAAACAGGATCTACCCCCCCCCCCAATGAACCGGCCTATCAAGTTAGCCCCAACCCCAGCAGCACTAACAAGGTATCTCCAACTCCAGTCCATCCATGCCAGCGATCATTGTAGATCACACTGGCAGCAAGGTTCATGCATGTAGTTCACCCACTCGGTTGTAACATCGGCACAATGGCAGCAATCATAGGATCACATTGGCAGCATGAAGTGGGTCATCCCCAAATTTAGAAGCGGGTGTCTGGAAACAATCCCTAGTACATGAATGTTTCAGAAAATTTATTAAAAAACTATAAACAAATCAAATATAAAACTATCCTTGCGAGCATTCGATACCTGGAAATTGAGGAGGCTACCTGTGAAATCTGTGACGAGTCCATCACCTCTAACATTGCTTATCCAGTAATAGAATTTCTTTGTATGGGTATTGAAGGAATTTAAAGCATAATAACAAACCCGTGTTCCTGTAATTATAAGGGTGCACCTATAGCACAATCAAAGAACCAGATTTAATACTTACAAGTTATGGAATTTTATTAAAAATGTAATATAAATAATTTGAGGAAGAGAATGTACCAACCTAAAGTTTTTGTGCATGTTTGTTGGGGAAAAGATTGGTTTGTGTTTGAAAATATTTATTTGATCCCCTTCCAAGTTCCAACAATACCAATCACAAGCAAGCATCAGAATGGATAGGCTAATAAGTTGATCATCCACATTCATGTAAGCAGGGTCATTTCACTTGTGGAGCTTTTCATGCTCAATCTCACTATGACAGCAAAGAGAAGATGTATATAAAATAAAATAACAAAATATTAGATGAGTATGAACTAAAATAGTAAAAAAATTGAAAAAAGTGTTTTTTTCATTTATTTAATTTTGAAAATAATAAAATTACTTTCGAGAACAACCAACACCGACCAATACTAGATTACAAACACTAATACATCAATAACACACACACACAATAATATATTACTATGAAATACTAGGTAAAAATTACTCACATGGAAAACTACAACTGACTTGAACAATAATGGCCTTATTTCTTCTATGGTCATTTTTCCTCCGACTAGATGTCTTACCTGAAATATAATCTTGTAACTGTACAAAAATCATTATAGGTGTACATGCAATCACTTAAGAATTACGAATTCTTAAATTTTGGGACTTTATAGAATGAATTCCAACTATATACATATTACTAGAGGAAAATAGTATAACATTTATGTATTCATTATTTGTTTATGTAAAACTTCAATTCCAAAGTGGCATAAGAGATATGAAAATGTATAATTTATATAGTAGTGTAAACAATTGATTGTAATTCGAATTCAGAAATGCATAATTTATGCACATAGTTGAAAGTTGTTTGAAAACTTGTATTCACTTTATATGTTCTATGCATATAGTTGATATGCCTGCACATATATTAAAAACAAAATAATTCCAAAAAATTCATTTTTTTTACAAACTGTGACATGAATTGGTCACCCAATTCATGCCCCATTGAAATTTATTAAAAGAATAATGTGTTACAATACAATAACGAGGTGTAATGAGCTTACACCAACATTGAATTGAGGGAGAAACAATCTGAGGATACCAAGAAAAATATACCAAACATGTCTGAAATGTCCTATTATTTACCTAGCTATTACCTGATCTAGAAAGGGCAGCAACTGCCAGAGGAGAAGATCTCATCTACCGAAAGATACTTATCTCCATGAATTATCTTCTTAGCCAATATGGAGAGGAACTATCACCATTAATATCACTTCCCAGTGAAATTATTGCATGCTAACATGCCACCAAAAGACCAACACCTATTAATTGTAGATAATCAGTCCAGAAAAACCATGGGAATGAGAGGTTAACAATCCTAAAATAATTTCATTTAGAGGGGATAATTCTAAATTATAACTAAAAAAGAAATTCTCAAGCATGAGGCCACAATACATCACACCATGCAGGTGAATGACCAGAAAAAACTTAAAATCAGCAAAGGTTCACACAATTCACATAATCAGCAGAATCATCACAAAAACATGTGCACTCACACTGAGAAAGAAATATTGCTCCAACTGATCATCCAATGCCTTCCCAAATTCCAGAAAGTATGAACCAATACACATAAAATTCACTCATCCCTGCAAAACCAGTTGGGGCAGGATAAAGATAAAACTCATATAATAAACAAAGACATATCTCTTAGAAGCATCAAAATAAAATAAAGAAAGCATCCAGATAGAGATCTATAAAACACTAAGAACCAAAAACCTAGGATTCTTATAATTAAAAAAACAACCATTAAATTGCTCTAGCCCTTCCACAAGACAACCAGAAACTCCGCATGCATCCATTAGAAAAAAATAGAGAAGGTTCAATGCCAAGGGATGTCTCTATACTTCTGAATACCTTTTAAATTCTTCCACCATCATAAAACGCATTTATTCTATGACTTGGAGATAAAAATTTGTAGTTACTTCTCCATATTTGTATTTTTATAAAACAATGGCATCTTGTCTTTCCATCCAAGACATAAATTACACTAGAAAATCCTTTTTTATCCTGTATGAATCTTTCAAAGAGGGATCAACATCTTCATCAAAGATGAATCCTTTCAGAAAAAAGTAACTAACATATGTGCAAGAAGGTTCATCACCAATCATTTGTAATGTGGGAACAATTTTTTTATTCCCAGTGGCATCCTAAGATCTAGTGAAAATTGTCCTTTCAATGTTAAAATAGTCCCTACATTTTCTAGGTGCGGGAGTATGCATTTGTACATTACATAAAATTTATTGTAATTGATCAGATTTATGTAATTTCAATAAATAGTTGCATACTAAATGAATACAGATTTATATATTACAAAAGTAATATACATACAATTGATTTACTATTTCAAAATGAAGCATTTAGTTGTATGGTTTATGGTGGTCTTCCTAACTTTTATTGTTTTCATATAGTATGCATACTGGTGTTATTTCAAAACACCCATGATATAAATTCAGTATGAATATTGGAGTAATACATACAACTCATTTTTTAAACAATTTTAATGTTTATTAGTTTAATTGCAGATATTAATATATTATCTAAAACATGTTACATAAATTTTTTTATGGATATTTTAAATGTAATTTACCTATTTTTTTAAACAATATATATATAGACAGTTTAACAAAGAAAATATGAACTGATTAACTGCAGTGAAATGAATTCAAAATAAAAAAACAAAAAATATGTAAAGGTTATTTTATTTATTAATAGTTTTTTAATTATATAGAAAATGCAGACAAGTGAAATTTTTTAGATTTTCAATGTATAGAAGTAGTTTTATTATGTTTTCAACTAGAAACTAAGGCTAACGGTGTTCATGTAAAGAGATTTACCTAATAAAAAAAATAAACTGCATAACAACTGCACACTAAAATTGCAATAAAAATTAAAGCAACCAAGTTTATCAACACAAAATTTAAAAAGGTAACAAGATTTGGCATAAAATGTATTCATGTGTAATCTTCAAAGAATATTGGTTGTGATTAAAGCAGGAAGGTGGGAAGTCATTACCCTTTTGTCACATATAAGACCTAAAATTTCACCCTGTATAACCAATGAATAGACCAAATGGTGAAAGATTCTCTAGCTCAAAAAAATACAAGTAATTTGAGCAGGATTAAGCTTTAGGAAGGAAGTACACTGTACTAAAATGGTTTATTCATCTAGCTATATTTTTATCACCTGTTGGATGGTAAAAATGAAAGAGGCCCAATTGACAAAAAAAAGAAGAACATCCATATATAAAATTATATAACATAGAGTGTGTGATGAACCTGATGATGTCCCTTATTGCGTCCTCTGGTTCAACACTATATTTCTTTTACAAGTGAATAAAATGGAAAAGTATGTAGAGAAAATTGATGCTTACAATTATGGAGGTATGACTCAAATAAATGAATTGTATCTAGATAATTATGCATCTAGAAACCAAAAAACACCAGGAAAATAAATAAAAAACCAAAAAACTAATTTCATCAAAATTTCAATGAAACCCTGGATACTTTTCAATTCAAACGCCGGAATAACATGATTTCAAATGATTAAAAATTTAAGAGAAAAAGAGAATACCTGATAAGAGGCTTAATCATCAACCGATTGAATGGGAGATTGGTTTATGTCTGGATACTCCTGATACCTGATGTTTTTAGTTAAAAGTGGAAAAATAAATTGAGCATAAAAAATGGGGTGTAGGTGATCTTGAAGAATTGAGGGGGGTGTGGTTGCGGATGAGGGAAATAATGATGAATCATGTCTTAGGTACAGAAAATGGTGGGCGGTGCCAGTGGGAGATGACGATAGGGGAGAGCGGAGGTGTGGGGTAAGCGAAATGATAGAGGGAATGTGTTTGTCATCTTATTAAATCAATTATTGAAATTTATTTATTAAATTTTATTATTTTGAAATTCATTTAAAATATAATTTTAATTCTATTTATAATATAATATATATTAGATTAAATTTGAAATTTATTCCAAATATTGAAAATATTTTCTTATTGATAAAAAAATAATTTTATTTGATTAAGTTAAAAGTTATCAATCTAAGCATTTTTCTTGTTAATATAAATATACATTTTTTAGTAAATGATCAACTAGTAGTTACAAATATTCTTAATGTTAAATAATTATTTTTATAGTATAATTAATGGCTGAAATTTTTTATTTTGATGAAAATTATTGGTAATAATGATTAATAATTACATAATGATTTTTTGGTAAAAATACCGTTGGTATTAATATGAAAATGTGAAAAATTTAATTTTTGGTAAAGTGTTTGTTGGTATTAAACAATTAATACCAACAGATATTTGTGTTGGTAAAAATAAATGTTGGTATCTAAATATAATATCAACAAATATTAATATCTTTTGGAATTACTCATTTTTACCAACATATATAATATATGTCACTGAATTTATGTTGGTAAAAGTCATTTTTTTGTAGTGATGATTCGTACTTCGATTGATTGTGCACCACCATGGCCTGGTCAACTACACATGTCATTAATGCACATGATTTGAATTAATTTTTTAATTAATTATTAATGCATTGAACACTAGTACACAACATGTAATTCCAGTTACATGGTGTGTACTTCTATGTTATCCAAGCAGAATCCTTGGCACCTTCGGATGAGATCTTCAATTTTATTTCATTCATAAAATTAAACACACTAATTAGATTTATGATAAATGAAGGAGGAAGAACTATATATCACCATTTGGATTAAAATAATGATTAAAATTTAATTAAAACTTAATCACAAATTTGTAAATCAATAAATGATCTTTAAATAATTATAAATAATTATGTGACTGCTCCGATACCACTTGTAGGTTCTTAGTAAAGCAGAAGCATGTGATGGGCCATTCCCAACTTTTATTTCTTTCATGATAGATGGTCAATCCAATATCTACACAACGATAAATGTTGTGATCAATGGAATTGGATCAAAGAAAATAGATAATGGAAATCATGTTGGAACCCAAGGGAGGATCATCACATATTACTTATAATTAATTTAATTAATTAAAGAATTGCCTTATTGGAATTATTTCTTTGTTGATGGATCTATAAATAGATATTCATTTTACTATCATTTCATTATAGGAATCAAATCAGATTCTCTCTCATGGAAATCCACATGTGTTCCACAAATCACCAAACATCGTCACAGAAATCTCAAGGTGCTAGCACGACATATCCTATTGCTTGCGTAGTCCACCTTTGATCGCCTTGAGAATTTCTTCCAAATAGTTCTCATTGATCTCTCTTGATTTGAGAGTGGGTGGTAGAGGAAGAGATCACTCCATTATTAGGAGCGTTCATCGAGAAGGGAGCTCCCTAGGGCTTGATAGAATTCTCAAAATCCGTTGTGCACAAGAAAAACAATTGAATTGGATCTCTAAGAAAATAATATAATTGGGTTTATATATTTCTAGAATTAAAATAAAATAATTTCACAAGTTCCCTTTATTATAATCCCTACAGAACCCCATGTAAAATAATAATAATATTATTATTATTTCTCAACATGCTCCTTACTTGAGAATTAAATTAAATATTATTGAATCAAATATCATTAAATATTTATTATTTCTCATTAGACCACTAAACATAGCCCTCTATTCCTTCAAAAATATTTGTTGGGCATTGAATAATAACTTTTTATTTGTTAAATAAATATCATTGCATTATTTTTTGATAAATAAATAAATATTACATTCGCTAAATAGTAAATAAATATTTATTACATATTTAACTCATATTATATTTTCTCAAATAACTGGTGACAGAATACATTTGATAAATCATACATGAATAATTATTAAACCAATATAAAGATTAATATTTATTCAACTTATTAAATAATCAATAATAATATAGCATTTAACTAATATTCTGGATGCACTTAGTGTGTGACCCTATAGGCCTTTTTCTCAGTGGAATTAGTTAAAGCAGCCTAAAAGTACAATGTTAGCATCTAGAAACACACCAAGGCACCCATAAGGAATGAATTTAATGCTGAAATCACATGATACCTCATACGAATAGTAATTGTGTAATATAATCCCTTTATCATGATATATCTAATCAAGCATGTTGCATGTTGGTGCCATCAACCTATATGCTTGATGTCTCTTTCTTTAACTTCTCAGAAATTGAAGTTACCTATAAAACACCATGGCCATGGACTTATTTAGGATATAAAATTTCCATTAAAGGGCTATATATATCATCTTCTGTTAAAGAATAGAAGGGACAAATACTTTCTTGCATTATTCATTAATGGAATATTAATCATGACGCACCCAATGTATCCTACCTCGATGCAAACATCTGTAATCGTGGCTTTCATCAATACATCCAATTATGTGACTGATAATAATCATTAATAATAATATTAAATTATAAGGACCAATACGCTTGTCTTAAGATTAGATCATCCAAATAACACATATAAATATTTATTTCCTACTCGCAGATCTCATTCTCATAATATCCTACTTTATATCACTAAGATAATACACAATAAGAAGGTCCCTTAATTTCCTATGGGTCTCCACCCCTAATATAATGTATCATTTGTGTCCTTTAAATGATATCATCTAACTACAGAACATACATTTAAGAATAGTGTTGTAACACTTCTGGGTTCTCTTCATAGTGGGGAACTGTTATGACCTTTTGGTGTGACAGCTACTCTAGGGACATTATCACATACTATGTTGTGTAGAAAAAAATCATTATGTTATAATGATTTTATTAATATTAAAAATTATGAATAAATGTTATTAGAAGTTAGTTTTACGGAAGAAACTCTAACAATTTATTAATTTTTTCAAATATAAAATATTATTTTCATTTCTTAGTTCATACTCACCTAAATAATCTTTGGCATTGAAAAATCATGATTCCATTATGAGTATAAGGTATTAAATGTAATTTATACTATTTATAAGAATAAATTTGGATAACTATATATTGAATCATCTTGACCAGGATTAACAATTTTTATTAATCTCCAAAACTCACAATACATTCCTTTAAGATTTAATGTGATACATTTTAATTCTTATAAGTTTTAATGATCATATTCAATATATAATTATAATTTATCAATCTTGTATATAAAATTAACTATGAAAAAAGTTACTTTTAGGATAGAATATGATAAATTTTCAAACACTACTTTATAGGTTCATTACTACATTGTTGAAATACATTTCATCAACTACATCTCTCATATGATGTTGAATTGTTATTCTCTATAAGGAGATAAGGTCGCTAACATTAAAAACTATTTATAAATCAATATAATTTTATAATATTGAGTCTTAATTGAATAAATACACACCACCAAAATAACATATCATAAAAATCCATGAATTACACTATTACTAGAAAAAAAAGATACTTAATTGTTATTGTAAGAACCCCGCTTAAATTTGCATTGATATTGGATTTTATATAATTATTCAAACAAATTATTTTCAGAAAAATAATCTATGAGAGGTGTCAATTTAATGAAACCCTACTAAAAATTATAAAAATATCTCTATGAGATCCATTATTTATAACTACTAAATTCATAATTTATTATAAAAAATCCATAAAAATATTATTGCTCATTACTGACATCTAAATTTAATTAATACACTCCTAAATCCTTCATTTTTTCACTTTAATATTACACTACATATGGAAATTCAAATCACACACATATACTCTTATTACCATATCATAATTATTTAAATAAATAAGAAAATCAGATTCCTTGTATTGTAAATTAGTCAATATAATTCACTATTCTGATGTTTATATTACAAACAATATATATTTCTACTTTAACATATTCAATCCATCATCTTTCCATTATATGATTTAAAATAATAGATATATAATATTTTTTTATTAATTTCAACCTTTTATGTGACATATAATAGTTATAAATAATTAACTCACCAAAAGCATCATTTTAAATCAACAATATAACTAATAATATCCTTTTATTTTATTTTGGATGAGTTTCAATGTGAGATTTTTTTAGATTTAGTGTTAATATCCTTATACACATGTAAAATTATATATTTATGATTATATAAATAAAGTATAAAACACAACTACCTATTTCTGAAAAAGAATATCCATGTGAGATATAACTATATATTGTTTTAAAATAGTCTAGTAACATCATGGAATCATGTAAAAATATTAAAATTAATAAGAATTAAGGGAATAAAATTAACAACATTGTATGGTTTAAATTTCAATATTCACATCAATAAAATAATGAAAAAACCTTAGACTCCATTTATGAATATCTTGAAACACATTTTCATTAACAAATAATTCCCATAGAACACTTTCACATAAAGATCTTTAATTCCAAGGTATCATAATTAAATAAATATAATAATTTTACTACATTTACATATTATATTTTACTTTGACCATACTTTCAATTTATTTTCTATTTGAATTAAATTTAACTATAATCGTTTAACATAAACACAGTGTAATTTTTTTTACTAAAATCCATATGATTTACCATAATATTTATTTCAAAAAACTTAATTATATGACTTATATTTTTAAAAAAATATTTTCAAATGCCCTTTTAACATTATATAAACATGAATATAATAAACCCACAAATTTTTATAGGATTTAGTTTAACAATTGTAAAAATCCAGATCTTCATTTCAGGTATGGGTCTTGATTTTTGGTGTTTTTTAGGAAAAAGAAAGATTTTGAAACTTTTTTGAGTACATTCCATGTACTCCTAAGTACACGCCATGTACTCAGTTGCCTTAGGTATTCGTGTAATGGCCATGTAATGACTGAGTACATGGATGTGTGGACCCCTTAAAGTGGGGGCTGGTTGAGGCATTTACATAGCATGTACATTAAATAAACATGATGCGTACTTTTCTTTTTATTTGATTAATTGAACCAGGGTCGCGTCTAGCCCTTGTTTTCATCTTCTTTTAGTTGTGTATCTTGAGAGAGTGTACAAAATCTCTGAATCTTATTCAAGACACCAATCCTTCATCCGTTCTCTGAATAAAACACAATCAGTTACGTTGGAATCTCCTTGGTGAGATCTTTGTTCTTCTTGAACATCTCTTCTTGATTTATCATCTTTCTTGTGTTATCCAAGGTTGAATAATTTTTACCTTTTTTAGATCTATGATTTTCTAGTTTGATTCAAGGGCTGAGGTTCAAGATTGTTCATCATACAATGTCGAGGTAGGAGGTTTGTTGCCATTCGGAGTTTTTCTTTCGGATATATATTCCTAAGTGTTGATTACCCATGATTCAGGTATTTTGTTTTAAGGAATTGAATGATGTTATCAACTTCCTTAGTTTGATTAATATATTATGGATTTTTGTTGATGTTTATTATAAATTTCAAGTTTAGGGGACACCCCGTCATTGCATTTCCTTGTTTGAATGTTTATGGTCATTTGGTCCAAGTTTCCTAAGAGGAAAACCTTGTTTCCTTGTCTTGATTGTTATATTGGAATTGATTGATTAATTTATACTAATTAAATTCATGTGTTATGCTTTGTATCTGCTTAGCCTTGTATTAGTTGAGATTACTTTGGGCTACTGGATATCTTTGTGCTTGATTGTATTACTCAGGGCTGTGAGAACCTGGTTTAGTTAGACCATGGGGGTAATTAACGTTGAGGGATTCCCAGAGTGTATGTTGTATTTAAATTGAGATATCATAGGGGGGATTGATGGTGAGTGCTCCCTCAGAGTTTCTATTGTATACTATTACAAGACCATAGGGGGAATGGATGTTGAGTGCTTCCTCAGAGAGTCTGTAGTTTATCATTAAAATACCACATGGGGAATTGATGGTGAGTGCTTCCTCATAGAGTCTTTGTTTTTGTGGGACAAAAGGGGATAGACTATATAATATTCCCAGAGGTTCATTATATATTTATTGAATTGATGATATTTTTAACTAGAGGGGTTAGACTATGATAATTTTACAAGAGGGTTTATTGTGAGTGATTGATTGATTGTGACGAGTCTGCCAAGCCAAAGCACAAGCTCAGACCTGGTCTTACATTATTGTTAGATGGTCTTCTAAGACATCGGTTTTTATATTAAATAGGGAATACATATCTTAGGCTAGATCATAGGATTTCATTATTCAATAATTGAATAATTAATAAATGTTAATTAATGTAATTGGAATATATAGGATTGTTTACTTTTGAGTACTTCCTTATTTATTGCTTCATTTTGCATATTTCCTACTATATATATTCACTGAAAGTTAGGCACATATATTTTGGTGGGTTTCTACTGGGATTCATCTCACACCCTATTTGGGTCATGTTTTTTGACCCAAACAGATTATATGGAAGCAAGTATAGATAAGGGTAACCACCCTTCTACATCAGGTACTTCCTTCCAATCTATTTTTTTTTCATTTTCAAAAACCGGTTAGAGGGAACCAATACCCCAACCCGGTTTGAGGAAAACCGGAAACCTCACAAATATACCAGACGATTCAGCAGAATTCAAATTCTAAATTCAAACATAAACAGGACCATCACGCGCAGTCGCTATGAGCCACAATCCACGTGTCTCGCCTCGAGCCACGATCCATCATTAAGCATCAGTCGCCGCGCAGACGCCTCAGAAGCATGGGACCAAGTGGAGGCTTGTGATACTTTTGGATTTATTTAATATTTTTAGAACATTGGTTTTAGTGTTTTATTTCCATAATTGTGACTTGTTTGGATGATTTTATAAATATTTGTGACGTGCATCATTATTTATTTATAAATGTTGTAATTGTATATACTATCAGTCTTTCGCTATTTACTTTGTTGTATGGTATTACTGCTCCTGCTACTGTTTACTGTTTGTTTCTACTATGTTACTCTACCAATGAGGGAATTGTTTACCCACTATCACACCTAATTCCATCACTGTAAGTCATCATCCTATGGCGTTCAAGTAAATACGCAAGAGGCCATGTGACCAACCCGGTACGGGGCACCGTTGGGTAGCACTCGGATCTAGGACGTTATAGTGTGGTATCAGATGGAGATTCTTTTATTCTTTGACTTATTGTTTGGAGCCTATAGATAGGGATACAAAGGAATATTTAGTTAGTAATAAGCTATTCACAGGAGTAGCTAACACTTGTACAGGGAAAGTCTAATTTACCTCGAATATTGCAATTTTTCTGGTTTTTGCAATTGTTACAGTTGATTTTATTTCACTATTGGGTGACTCACTGGTATTTTTATATTATTATTGATGTTATTGAGGTTCTATTTCTATTGAAACCTAATGATATGAGGGTATTCCATCTCATGCATCATATAGTCATTTGATAGAGATCACATGCCATGCATTCTTTTCATTCCATTTGGGGTGCATTATTGATTTCATGTTGTTGTGATAGACATTGTATTGTATATGTATATTGTTGTGATATATATCATGATATAATACCTATAATTTTGATAGGGTATTGGAATATGTAATGTTTCATTTAGATGGATGCTAAACTTTGGTCCTTGATGTGCTATGGGCCCTCTTGGATTGGAATTTGGTGGATCATGTTCAAAGTTTTATTGAATTTTTTCTATTTATGATGTGAATAAGGATGAAAAACTTTGATTCAGGGGAGTATGGGCTCTCACTAGTTGGAATTTGTCATTCCTCGGACAAAATTTTATATTTTTAAGGGTTTTGGAGTAGTTTCAGAGGCCTACTATTCAAAAACCTAGACAAAATGGTGTGTAGTATTATGAACACACACCCTATGTTCTTATGTTCTGAAAGAAACAACTTCTCTTAAGTACATGCCGTGTACTATATATACACATCATACAGTCTTTAACCGTGTGATGACTGTATGAGTAGAGACACGGGGTTGGGGAACATGGGTAGAACACGTTGTGTACTTTGAGTACACATCATACTGAAGAGGCCATGTATCTGGCCATGTGACTGATGACACTGGTGGATGAAACTTAGGTTGTACACATTGTGTACCGTTCTTTCACGCTATGTAGATTCAACCGTGTATCCGACCATGTGACTAACGACATGGGTGGTTAGAAAATAAGAGGTACACATTTTGTGTAGGGTGAACATGCCATATAGTGTTACATAGGGGAGAACCGTGTGGTTTATCCATGTATAAGAACTCGGGTAGGAGGGAAAATTCATGTACATGCCATGTTGAGAGGAACATGCCATGTGTATGGGGTTTTACACAACTAGGATTGGTAGAGGTACATGCCCATGTTGAATCTAAGGTAACACACAGTGTTGAGGGTATACATGTCATGTAACCCTGTTTTGAAAAATGTGAATGTTTTCTTCGCCTTTTCCTTTCTTGTACCTCTATGTTTTAGTCCTTTATAATCATAAACTGAGTTGTGTGCTTTACATTGGAGAGTCATGCCATCGAGATGTCCTCTGGTCGTACACCAGGTGCAGGGTGATGACTAGACATCATAAAGGATAGATTAAGGACTACCATAAGATCTCCCCACCGTGCCTATCATGGCACTAGCTATTATACCTGACAAATATTCTAATGCACAGTTCTGAGAAGGCTTCAAGAGGTTTATGTAGACCTACCAAGGATCATCGCATCCTTCCCCATCTATGTTAGAGTTGTCATGGTTTTTCCAGTAGTTGAATCCTCCCACTTTCTTAGGAGATGGAGGACCTCGGGCTGTAGAGTCATGGTTAGAAGACATTATGTCTATCTTCGAGCAGCTAGATACACCTCCTGATAGGAGGGTGAAGCTCACAACCTACATTCTTTGAGATTCCTCTAAGAGATGGTGGGATGTTATATCACAGGCGGGACACCAACGAGTTATGGATTGGGATGAGTTCTAGAGGACCTATGACTATTTTTACCCAGATACCTTGAGGGATTACTGAGCCTGAGTGTTCATGGATCTAGAACATGGTACTCTTTCAGTCATGGAGTATTATTCTCACTTAACAGAACTACAGTGCTTCACACCCATCCCAGGGGTGATGAGTTATTTTTTTCTAGGAAGTTTAAGGATGGTCTCAAACATGACATATGATCCCATGTTAACATCTTCAGGTTGACTTCCATATCTTCTATATTCAACTAGGTGTTGATGACCATGTGTAATCTAAGGGAGTCTAGAGTTGTGAGCCAAGTCGGTTCAACTTTCAAAGTTGGTACTCCTCCACCTAATTGTAGGAAGCACCGCAGGGAGTCTATGTGCAGAGATCTGAGTAGATGGGATACTTATTTGGGTATCCAGGTGTTATTCTACCAGTATGGGAAGAGTGTGAATAAGAAACCTCAGTGCCCGAGAGACCCAGTATAGTGTCGATATTGCAGCAATATGGTCCATCTTATGCATTTTTTCTGGTTTTTCTCACCAAAAGATAGTGATAGGTGTACTGTTACGAATCCATGTTCATGAGAATGACCACCAATTTCTCAACATTCTGGGAAATAGAGTTTATCCAATCATTCAGACTGAGGAGGAGGTCATAGCCATAGTGGCCAGACGATAGGATTTCAGTGACAGCAGGGTGGATCAGCTCAGAGTTGTCAGGCAGGGTCACAAGGTCGTAGTACAAGTCAGACTTTTGCAGTGTATCATATCTAGTAAGAGTGGGATCCCATAACCTCCAAGGATCGATGTATGATTCTAGTTGCCTTAGTTTTATCTTCTTCTCTCTTTGATATAGGTTCTTCCCACAGTTTCATATCTGTTGTCATTGTGGAGAGCTTTGGGCTTTGTATCTTTACATCTAAGGATGTTATGATGCTAGACACTCTATTGGGGATTAGGATGGCTAGTGTATGCCAATGCAAGGAGTTTCCTCTTGAGGTTTGTGGTTTTCACATATTATGGGACCTATATGTATTAGAGATGAAAGGCTTCGATTTCATTATCGTAATGGACTGGTCGATCTCATTCCGAGCTTTTGTTGAATGTTATCACTGCAGGGTCATTTTCATGTCACTAGAGGGAGGGTCCTTTCTATAAAGGGTGAATGAGATGTCCATGATAGTAGAGATGGACCTGAGCATCATGGATTAGGAGGAGTTATAGCCTATATTTCTAGTTTATATCTGAAGACTAGGGAACTTTATAGATATACTTCCCTCCAATGGTGGATCATTTCAGGGATGTCTTTCCTGATGAATTTTCTTGTTTACCTCTATAGAGAGAGGAATATTTATCTATTGAGCTTATGCCTGGAGTAGAACCAGTGTACATCCCTCCATATAGGATGGAGACACTAGAGTTACAGTAGCTAAAGAAGTGGTTAGAATAGTTACAAGAAAAGGGTTTCATCTAACCCAGTACTTTTCCTTGGGGTTTGTCTATCCTATTTTTAGAGAAGAAGGATGGTACCCTCAGACTTTGTGTGGATTATCGTAAGCTTAACTAGTTGACTATCAAGAATTGATATCCCCTTCCAAGGATTGATGATCTATTTGATCAACTTCGAGGAGCCTAGGTGTTCTCAAATATTTACATGAGATCAAGTTATCATCATTTTCACGTTATACCATCATATATACCTATTACAGCCTTTCTGAGTAGGTATGGTCTATACGAGTATGTGTTTATGTTGTTCAGTCTCATGAACGCACCGACAGTTTTCATGGCACTGATGAACTGAGTGTTCCATCCATTTTTGGATTCTTTTGTGGTAGTATTTGTGGACGACATCTTGGTGTACTCTCACACTTTACACGACCATGACACCCATATTGAGATCATTTTGATTACATTGAGGGAGCATCATTTATATGCTAAAATATCAAAATGCCACTTTTGGATGGACCATATTCACTTATTGGGTCAAGTTATCTCAGAGAAAGTTTCAGTAGACCTAGAGAAAGTGAGATCAGTAGTTTCCTGGGACCATACGAAGAACATATTTGAGGTACGGAGTTTTATGGGGATGTATGGTTACTAAAGACACTTTATACATGAATTTCCATGCTTAGAAGCACCACTGACGGGCCTGACTAAGAATGGTATGAAGTACTTGTGGACAAAATCCTGCAATTTAGCCTTTTAGGAGCTGAAGGGGAGGTTGACTTCAGCACCAATTATAATTTTTCATTATCTGCGAAAGAGTTACACCATTTACTATGATGCATCATGTATTGGGCTGGGAAAAGTGCTAATATAGGGGGAAGAAGTTGTTGTGTATGGGTCTCAGCAGTTGAGGCCACATGAGAGGAATTTCCTGACGCATGATCTCAAGTTGACTGCAGTTGTTCAGGATTTATGTTGTTAGATACATTATCTTTTGGGAGATAATTTTCTGTTTTTCACTAAACACAAAAGTCTCAAGTATATCTTTACTCAGCGTGATATGAATTTGAGATAGGGAAGGTGGGTATATCACCTTGATTCTTTTGAATTTGAGCTTTCCTACATGCCTAGTAAAGGCAACACATTGGATAATGCACTGAGCAGGAGGACTCAAATATAGGTAGTTTTGGAGGACAGTAGTGAGTGGAAGCTTATGACTCTGTTCTATGAGATGCCTTTGGAGGTTCATGACATACAGGGGAAAACGTTTCTTTATATTGTAGTTGTTTCCTCTACCCTTATGGATCGAGTGAGAATAAAGAATCTATCAAATCCCGAAGGCCTAGTCCTATGGGAGAGTGTATCAGGAGAAAACCATACTCCTAGATGGACCATAGGCGAGGTTGAGATCTTGAATTTTCATTGGCACGTATGGGTATCATCATGTTTTCTTGTGTGTCACATAGAGGTTGGGACATTGGAGGATTAGAAGAAAGGGGAAGATTTCACCAAGATATGTCAGGCCATTGGATTTTTTGGAGAGAGTCGGGCAGATTTCTATTTGTTGTAGCTACCTTATAGGTACCGGGATATGCACGATGTCTTTCAGGTTTCCCAGCTATGATGTTACTTTTCAGACTTGTCTCCCATTTTTTAACCTATAGAGGTTGAGTTGGAGGTGGATTCATCCTTCAAGGAGAACCCTATATGAATTTTGGATCACAGTACGAAGGTTCTATGTGGCCAGTATGTTCCTCTGGTATGGGTTCTATGGAAGCACAGTAAAATACAGGACAAGACCTGGGAGAGGGAGGCCGACGTACAATCACAATGGCCAAAAAATTTTGAAGTTTCTTCTTCGCCACACATGAAAGGAAAATTCTGGGAAGAATTTATTTAAGGGGGGAGTTTTAAAGAACTCAGATCTTTATGTTAGGTATGGGTCTTGATTTTGGGTGTTTTTGAAGAAATATTAAGAATTTGGAAATTTTTTGAGTACACGCCATGTACCTGATTTTCACGGGTAGCCATGTACTGGTCATGTAACAGCCAAGTATTAGACATGTGTAGAACCTAAATTGGGGGCTGGTTAAGGAATGTATATGGAATGTATATTAAATGAAAACACCATGTACTTTTGCTTTCATTTGATTAATCATATCGAGCTCGCGTCTAACCCTCGTTTTCATCTTATTCTAGCAATGTCTCACGAGGGAGCATACAGAATCTCTAAATCTTCCCCGAGCCACTGATCTGTCATCCATTATCCAAATCAAACACCACTAGTTGCATTGGAATCGCCTCAGTGATTTCTTGGTTCTTCTTGAACTTCTCTTCTTGATTTCTCCTCTCTCTGTAGTTATCCAAGTTTGAATGATTTAGACCTTTTTTTGGATCTATGATTTTATAGCCTAACTCAAGGTCCAACTTTCAAGAGTGTTCATTGTACTACATCGAGGTAGGTGGTTTGTTTCTTTCGGATTTTGTCATTGAGTTATATATGCCTAACTGTCGATTACCCATGATTCATGTATTTTGTGTTAAAGAATTGAAACTTGTTATCATATTCCTTTGTTTGATTGATAGATTATGGGTTTTCATTGATGTTTTATACTAAATTTCATGTTTAAGGGACACCCTATGGGTGAGTTTCTTTGTTTGAATGTTTATGGTCGTTTGGCCCAGGTTGCCTATGAGGAAGACCTTGTTTCCTTGCCTTTCTTGTTAGGTTGAGAATTCATTGCTTAATTGATACTTGTTAAATGAATGTGTTATGCTTTGTAACTACTTAGACTTGTAGTAGTTTAGATTATTTTGGACTGCTGGATATCTTTGTGCATGATTATATTACATAGGGCTGTGAGAACCTGGTGTAATTAGGCCATAGGGGGAATTGATATTGAGGGATTCCCCAGAGTGTCTATTATATTTACATTGAGAGACCATAGGGGGTATTGATGGTGAGTTCTTTCTCACAGTTTCTATAGTATGACGTTACGAGACCATAGGGGGAATGGATGTTGATTGATTCCTTAGGGAGTCTGTAGTTTGTCATTAAAATACCACAGGGGGAATTGATGGTGAGTCTTCCTTATAGAGTCTTTGTTTTTATGGTAATGAAGGGGTTAGACTATGTGAGCTTCCCAAAGGGTCGTTATATATTTATTGAATTTATTATATGTTGAACCATAGGGTTTAGACTGTCATAACATTCCAAGAGGGTTGCTTGTGAGTGATTGATTTATTGTGACAAGTCTGCCAATCCAAATCACAATCTTATACTCATTCTAACATGATTGTTAGATGGTCTTATGTGACATCTATTTTTCTATTACACAAGGGATACAGAGCTTAGGATAGATCCATATATTTCATTATGTAATTATTTAATAATTAATAAATGTAAATGAATATAATTGGAAATGGTAGTATTGTTTACTTTTGAATACTTCTTTGTTTATTGCTTCATTTTTCATATTGATTACTATATATATTCACTGAAAGTTAGCTACTGATCTTTTTGTGGTTGCCTGCTGGGATTAATCTCACACACTATTTAGATCATTTTTTTAGATCCAAATAGATTATATGGTTGCAGTTATAGATAAGTGAAAGAGCCCATCAACATATGGTACTTGATAGGTGTTGGAGCTAGGGATCATGGGACCAAGCTGAGGCTTTTGATGTTGTTGGAGTTATTTACTATTTTCAGTACTTTGGTTTTAGTGTTTTATTTCCAGCATTGTGACTTCTTTGGCTGCTTTCATAGATACTTATGACATGAATCATTATATATATATATATATGATACAGTTATTTATACTATCAGCATTCCGTTGTTTACTTTATTGTATGGTATTACTACTTCCGTTATTGTTTACTGTTTATTTCTGTTGTGTTTCTCTACCCATGAGGGAATAGTTTCCCCACTATCACTCCTATGGCCCTTGCTACTAGACATCATCCTTTGTAATTCGAGGAAATGCGCTTGAGGCCATGTGACCAATCATGTACGAGGCACCTTTGGCCAGAACCCAGACCTGGGACGTTACAGTGATCATAATGAATCAAAATTACTAAAATCATGTTCCTATTAAAATTATTTATAGTCACATATATGAATTAATGAAATGTAATAAATCCAATAGTTGTAACAACATACTCATTAATAAAATCAACATTAAATATATTTATATATTTTTTAGTAATATCTAGAAATATATCAATGTGAATTTTATACACTAAGTCTGAATGGACCTAAGGCCTTGATTGTTTTATTTATTTTGGATAATCCCTATTTAGCTAGGTTGAGAGGGAACCCTTACATGACACATATGCCCAATGGCACAAGGCCCAGTACATTATCAAATGGTCAAGAGGAAAAATTCCCAATACATGACCTAAAGGCCTAACCAAACTACACTAAAGTTGTTGCTCCCCATCATATACATCATAGAAGGTGCATGGCTCCCCAACTCACATTTTTGATCAGCTAGCATTGTCGGGTGCATTGTTGCATAGTGCCTTGTACTGATGGTGATTGTCATACCCTCCTGTTCTTCCAATCTGGTTTTCTTTTCTTTGGTGTCTACTACTTTCTCTTATTAATTAAACTAAAACTAATAACAATTTATAAAACATTAAATATTTATGAATGGATTTTAAATAACGCATTACCATTCTTAATCCCTCAATTTTTTACAAAAAAATAAATTGTGAATCATTAACAAAGGTAGCCACACACAATCATATGTATGTTATATATCCCTATATACCTATCCATGATTTATGATATACAACAATTCTTTCTCCATTATGGGTTAGAAAAACAAATCACATAAAAATTCAAATGACATGAACATAAATTAATCTATGACCTTATAAGATCTTTAAAATTTCCCTAAAATTTTATGATTGGAAATAAAAAATAAATTTTTATAACTCAAGAAAAATTATATAATCATAAAAATACAATTAAATAAATAGTTATAAATAAATAAATATCCAACTCTAAATGTTTTAACTAAACCCAAATTCACCCATTACCATTCAACAAAGTGTAATAATAATTTCATATAGAAACCCAAAACACCCCATAATGGAAGTAAGAGGTTGAATGTCATAAAATAACATCATATGATATAAGTCATGCATACTAAATTATTAAAATATTATAGAACCAATCAAACAACTACTTTTGTTTATACATAAACTAATTCACTATATGATCCTATGTTAATGTTACCTTAAACCTATATATCAATAAATATTTTCATGTATATTAAAGTGTACAATAAGGTTTTGAGTGTGAAATATTATGTAAGGATATACCTTTTTCACTAAAACTCTATTACAATATACATTTTTTAGTGAGAGGTATCATTGAGAGTGACATAAGAATTTTATAACTTCAATATACCATAATAAAATGAAGTACTATGAAAATTATATTATTATTAAATAAAGGATCGTAAAAAAGTTTAATTAAAAAAAACTAACATACATAACAAGGAGAGTTCAGAGTTACTTTAATCATTTCAAAAAATTATTAGGTAAATGGTATTATATTCATGATCTAAACTCGATGGGAAAATATCATGGATATCATACACATTGGTCATACTGAGATGGAAAAATACTTTCCCATGTTATAGATTAACATATTCTCAATTATTTCCATTAGTGAAAATAATAATTGGACAATACTTGACTATCATTACTTAAGGAAATATTTCATTAATAATTTATCCATTAACCACTTATAGAATCATTTTATGATGGAAATGCTCAAGGGGGTACCCTCATTGATTATAATTGAGGTAAAAATCATGATCCTACTACAAATTACCATTTTTTATTTTCATGGAATTTGAGAAACGATTTATGATTCCATATAATTAATTTTCACATATTAATAATACCTCAAGCCATCCCACCAATTCATAAAATCAATTTATTATCACCACATATATCATATAAATATAACAAGTTTTACATAATAATTCTCAATGAACATAATATCAACAACGATATCCTAAAATCTAGTATATGTTGATGGAAAACCATTACATCAATAAAATAAACATCATAAAATAAAACTAGTATCAATCTATTTTATACATATCACTATCATCAAGATAACTCACTACGGTATTACATCAATTAATTTCAATTCATTATTTACATATATCTAGTATTTCATTTTATTTATCCAACTATATTATGTTTTACAGGGTAACAATGATAACCCAATATATATATATATATATATATATATATATATATATATCGATATACTTAAAACAAGGGTGAAATTTATCTCAACACATTATAAAACTCGAAATCAACAAAATAATCCAACCCGTATGATATAATAATTAATAAAATAAATTTTAGTATTTACCTTTATGGTTTCCCATTAATTATATGACACACGAACTATTTTATTATTTAATAAAAGGAATTATGAAATATTTTCATTAATTGATGGGTATGTGATATAGAGTATGGTTAATTTTTTAACATTTAACTATATAATATGGAATATTACTTTTATTATTATATAATAGTTCAAACAAAATAATTATATGGGATAAATAATTATTCCATGTGAATAAATGTGAAGATATTGATATGAAGTTATGAATATAGGATATGAATTCATTTTAAAGAAATTTTGGGAAATTTATTTATTTAATCATAGGAAAAAAGTTTATTTAAAAGATGGTATTAATGATAAGAGGTAGGTGAAGGTTTTGGAGAATTGATTTGTGGAATTAATTATGCATTTTAATATTTTTTTTATTGACTAATATTGAAAACAATAAAATTCCTTAAATTATAGTAATTAATAGAGATTAAATATGTTATTATGGCATGGGGTTATTGATGAAGGATTATAGATTTAATGGAATGAGAGAGTCTGAGGACAGATTTACAGTCAGATAATTTTGGAGAAAGGGAAAAGTGATAACAAATGAGATTGAGACATATCTATTTTTTGCACACCTTTCAATGATATTCTCACATCTCCCTTTAAGCCTCTATTTTTTAGAAATTACTATGTGGTAAAGTCATGGTAAATGAATATTGAATTAGATAATTCGTGGAATAATCAAAACATTAAGGTATAAAAATGATTTTTTTACAATCTATAAAAATTATTCATAATATTTAGAAATTTTTATATGGAATAAAACATAGAAATTTTATGTTATTATATTTTAGGTGATAATAATGGATTTATAGTAATTGGAATGGCATGTCCCAAAATGGAATGGGGATCATTACACTCACTAGATAATTCTAATTTAACTTCATTTTCTTTTAATACTTGATCCTAGATAATTACATGAGGTCTTGTTAATTTTAATGGGTTCTATGGTACTATCTATATTTCATTTACTTTAAAATAGAAAACCAAATGAGCATTCTTCCAAATAACATTTTCCATGCCATAATTTCATGGGTCTATTTTTAATACACATGTTTTATAACTAATTTCATGTGGAGGATTTTTATTCAATTTGGTTTATAAATGATTATTTTAGAAGGAATTTAAATAATAATTATTGGTACATCATCTTGTAAGGATATTAAAATTGAGGATCCATGGAAGTAATAATGAAACTGTATCTTATTATATGGATTTAAACTATTATTATCTTGTCATGTCTTGATATGAATTGTTTAAAATTTTAAAAAAAATATTTTTTACACATATTTTTTCTTAAATAATTGAATGAGTGTTTTTTAGTCACTATTTGAATAACTATTTATTTTTTATAGAAATTTAGTTTTTATGAAAATTTTATTTTTATATATATATTGTGATTTTATAAAATTGATTATAATTCTATGAGTCACCTATGAAACATGGCTAGAGATTACTCATCACATTGTGTTGGAATGTGTGATGAGTCTAAAATGGGATAGGTCTTAACACCACACCATAGTGGTTATCCATGTTAGGTTTCCTAATATGAGTTCTTTCAATGCCACCATGACCATTGTGAGCCTCACCATGTAATAGTGATATATTTTTTTAATTTGAAATAATTTAATCGGCCACCAAACTTTGTGGTTTTAATTTTTTTAAAGGAAATGTGTGAGATCTTCGTAGAAGTTTGTTTAATTTCATTTTGACTTAGTTTTTCCTCTATTAATCAATATTTCTTACTCCTCTTGTCTGTTTCTCTGATATTGTTGAATATAGGGTAAGATTTATATGACCCATTTTGAAATCAATCCAATTCCTAGGGTAAACTCATTCCTTTTAGATGTATGCCTATTAGAACTTTCTATAAGACTAGACCTTGGGAGATGGAGTCTTATTATTATTAACCTAAACTCATGGGGATCATAGACACTTCATTTCTAGTCACCATTTTCAAGAGTGGTGAGTTCTCTCCCTTTGACCGGAACTCAGTTAGATTGATGTTGTTCTACCCTCTTGGCACAACTCTCGTATTTATCTAATTATAGAATCCTTTTTAGATTGGATTGGAATCAGTTATAAGGACCCTTGGTATATAGTTTTGATCATGTTGGTGCATGTATGCGGTTGGAAATCAACTCATAGAAAATATTAAAATTTGAATAAATGTGTTTGAGTTAGGAATATACTTAACATATAGAGCACTTGTATATGTTTTTTGGCATGATATGATGGTATGTTCTTCTGTGTATTGAGACCCACATTTGGTGTGTGTTTATTGTGGGTGTTTTTATTGACCTATGAGATCTATTCTAGATATGAATAGTTTTACTTTACATGATATGAATTTTTTTGGGTGTTTATTAGCCTATTAAGCTGTGATTTAGGTGTCAATATGATTGGGTTTCTTGTAATTGGATAAAAATGCATTATATGGGAATCATGGGAGATATAAAAGAGTCTAAGGGATTCATATGGATTGATGGTATTTTCATATATCACGAACATGTCCATCTAATGTGGGAGTAGAAACATGATGGGACGAATTGTATCTAATGTTATAGAATTACAACATGGGATAATGACCATGCAGGGGTGATTGTGATCTAATTCATCGGGTAGTTCAAGTGGATGTACCATCATGTGAGGACAGGCAACCACCTTAGGGTGGGGCATGAAGTGTTCCTTAAAGTTTGAACATGGACATATGACCATTGGGAGCATGTTGTTGATCCTTTTTTTGGACCTTGTGAATTTGTTTTAATATATTTGGTGACTAATAATGTAATTCTTAATAGAATTATGTTGAAGTAGGTGGGGTTGGGGTTTTTGGTAGCTCAGTTAGCACATGATGACCCATCACATGTGTAGTTTATTTTTTACATATAAATTTCATTTATATTATGGAAGAAACCCAATATATATGAAATTTATTTAAGTATTAAATGGTTGTTTCCTACTTAATTTTATACTCACACCCTATACGGTCATCTCAACATGTGTGTAGTCTTTATGGTCAGGGTTCTAGAAAATGTAAAGGTCCCAGCAGTAATTTGTTGGTGAAATAGATTGTGGAGTCAGAAGCAGTACTAGGACAGACTCGGGATATATGTTGTTGTGTTTTTATTTATTTATCATTTTTTTCCTTCAATTTGTTTTTACCTACCACGTCTAGGGGTCTTGGTTTATTTTATATATGATTGTCATTACATATGTTATATAATTGGGATTCTCTTTCACTTTCAGTTGTGATATTATAGCTTGGTATTTATATTTATTATATGATTTGATGTATAGCCGATTATTGTGGGTATAGTCTCCCCACTACACTGATCATTCCCCCCACTAATAGTCGAAATCCTCTTTTTTATGGGGAGGCACACATGAGGTTATATGAAAATCTATCTTGGACCGAGTGATTAGGTTTAGGTCATTATAAAGTGGTATTGAAGGATATTTTCTTTATATTATTCTTGGATATGTTTAGGGAAAGGTAGAAATGATCTAGGATAGGTGTAAATTAGTTATGGGTGTCATATAAGTGTCTTTCCAACTCATATATGATGGACTTATGAGTTAGAGGTAATGGGAATGCTATTAAATTTATGGTTTTATGGTTTCTTGTTGGTCTTTAGTATATTGTGTTGTTGCAGTTTTTGATATTAGGTGTGTTCGTGAATAATTATTAGGAACTTAGAATCACATGTAATATATATTTTTTTTTTACTATATATGATTTTTTATTTAATTAAATTGAATGATATTTTCTTTATGATTTTGTGATATATTGTGCTAACATTTAGATTATCTAAATATGAGAATTCTTATTGATATATATATATATATATTAATTTAACTAACATGTGGGTACGGAGAACTAGTATTTATCCTTGGGTAGGTTTTAAATTTAAATCACTTGTGTGTGCCTATAAACTAACTTGGTTATTATCTTAAGTAATATAGTATTAATGTTTTCAGAATATATTTGGGATTAAAGACAATACCTTCTAGAAAAAATTTGATGGGAAAACCTAGAAATGAAAACCAGAATTCTGTCTCTAAAGAGTATTTACCTATTCCACCAACAGTTATATAAGAGTATGCTCCTACACCCACTCAAGTGGTTCAAGTAGACAAGTCACTATATCCAATAGTCTTCTAGTTTATTCTAGTTCTAGGTGGAGTTTCATAGAATAAGATGGTTTATTATGCCTAAGACTATCATCTTTAACAACCACCATCCTTCTAGGTAACTGGGGGTCCTTAGGATATTGATAACTAGATCAATATCATTGAGGGGATATTGGACCTAGTTGAAACACTAGAGGATTGATGAGTGGGGATGGATACTTTTATCCTTTAAGGAACCAATAGAAAATTATGGGGTATCTTGTACTAGGTGGGTAGGTTTGATGGTATTATTTGGTTGAAATTAAGGAACTTGTTTTTCAAATAGTTCTTCCCGAACATTCTAAAGTTAGACCGAACTTATAAGTTCATAGAGCTTCAGTAGGGGTGATATCGGTGTCTTATTATTCTTCTCATTTCCTGGAGTTTTTTTTCTTCTATTTTGGATAAAAATGAGGTGAATAAGTCTTTAAAGTTGGATATTATACTTTTAATTAAACTCAAGAATCACGTTAGGTTCTTTTACTTGATGATATACTAATAATTGCTTCATAATTTCATGACCTTTGAGAAGGCTTTAAAGGAGGATTGGAATAAAGGTATTATTTTATCATTAAATGGACCAATCAGTGTAATTACCAATGATATTATTGGTACTTTTTCTATTAATAGTAAGGATAAGTGAAAAGAATCATGATAGGGTTGTAGTAGATAAATAGAGAATATTAGGATTTCTTCAACTCCCTATGTGGTAGGTGGTTCCATCAAGTTATTTAATTTTGGACAGAGAGGAAACATCAACAAGAATTATGGGAAACAACCTATAAAGTGTCACTATTGTGGAAGTACGGTTCATCTATGGTGTTTTTTTGTTTCTTCAAAGATGATTTTTGGAAGGTTATTCTAGAATGGGGGTGGGGGACCTCCTTAGAGGATACAGACACCTCAGACTTTGATGACTCAATAAATCCAAAGGGCCCCATGGGAAAGTTCATAGTCCTAATGATGGAAGGATATATGTAATAGAATACATTCCATATGATAGTGGAGAGGGACCATCTACTTTTATAGGTACATTCTTTTTTATATCTATTATTTATAGTAATTTTTTGATACTGGATATTCCCATTATTTTGTATCTACTCAAATTATTGTTAGACTTGACTTTTAAGTCTATTTATCTACTATGTTATTATCTCTTGACAACCCTTTGGGGAGTAAATTGGATCATCTCTAGATAGGTCCATAATTTTCTATGGTAGTTTATTACTATGGACATATATGGTATTTCATGATTCTTTAGATGACTAGTTTCAATGTGATTTTCATCATGGTTCAGTTGACTAGTAACCAGGCGTGCATCGACTACTATAGAAGGTGGGCATCCTTTACTACACCCAAGGGGAAGAAGTTTGTTATGAGTAGTGAATGGGGTGTTAGAGAATGTAGAATGGAAGGCCATATCCAAATTTGATCTATTATAGAGCAAGTATAAATCTTGGATCTTGTAATAGAACCAATACTAACTCCCTCTTATTTTCCTCTAGTGGAAGACCTATATCAGGTTGTTTTTTAAAATGGTTTCTTAGTAATTATTCATAATAAAGAAATTTAGTTTGATATCTTATTAATTCCATGAGTTAAACCTATATCAATTACTCTATATTTTATAGCATCATCAAAGTTGAAGGTACTTATGGTGTAGCTTGAGTATTTTGAGGTGAAGGGTTTTATCAGACTAAGCACAACTCTATGGGGAATTCCAATGTTTTTCACAAATAAGGTGGATGATAGTATTAATTTTAGTGTAAAATATAGTAATCTAAACCAGGTGAATTTAAATAATAGACACCCATTACTTAGGATTGATGACTAGTTTGACATATTATGGGGACCACAGTGGTTCTCCAAAATTGATATATAAACAGGCTATCATCATCTTTGGTATAGATAAGAGGATATATGTAAGATGTAATTTAAAAGAATATATTTACTGTATGATTACCTAGTGATTCCTTTTAGGATGATAGATGTGCTAGTGGTGTTCATGGATCTCTTGGGAAGGATCTTCCATCCATACCTGGACTCCTTCATCATGGTGTTCATGGATGATATCTTTATATACTTGAGGACATTAAATTCACATACTAGACACTTTGATATCATTTTGATCATGATTCGAGTGCATAAGATTTCTAAAAACTCTCAAATTTTTACTTTTGGATTCATGAGGTGTGATTTCTTAGGCTTTTGAATTCTAAGACCGGAATTTCTTTTGATTTATAGAAGGTATAAGTGATGATTTCTTGGGAATACCCTAGGAATGTATTAAATATTAGTATTTTTCTTGGGTCATAAAGGAACTACCAAATATTCATCTAGGACTTTTACTATTTGGTAATGCCTGTGAATGGGATTATAAATAAGGTAGTGAACTTTGAGTAGACTGACCCATGTGAACAGGCCCTCTTAGATGTGAATAGTATATTAAAATTAGATCTGATATTGAAATTTCTTAATACTAGGATAGGTTATATAGTTTAATATTATACCTTAGGTGTTAGTTTAGGGGTATTTTTAATGCATAGGGACCATATAGTTTCTTATTATTATCACCATTTATGACCCCATGTGCATAACTATCATACTCATGACTTAGAGTTTTGATTTGTGCTCCATTCTTTGAAGTTTTGGCACTATTATATCTTTCTTGAGAGATTTTTCATATACACATATCATAAGATATTTCATTACATCTCCTCTCAGTGATACATGAATATTTAGTAGAGAATTTAGGTGGAGTATCTATAGTTATTTTATTTTGAGATGCATTATTATTTGGTAAAATTTAGTTTCATTTCATATTATCTCATCAAGAAGGCACAGGATCTTAGAGAGAGACCTTCAGAGGAGGAATAGTGGTTGATGGTCTTATTGGATGGGTGGTTTTTAGATGCATCTAAGGACTGAGGGGTGATGAAATGTGGTCCTTTGTTTAAAATATCTATATTGGTAGACCAATTAAATTCCACCATGGATTCAAATCCCGAATTCTTAGTGATGAGGGAATGATTTGTAGAAAGTAATCCACTACCAGGATGGTTGATGAATAGTTATGATGTGATTTTTGTTAATGGGAGTGTATTTGTTCTTGATTACATGAGGGAATATTTGATGAGGTAATCCTATATCTCTCAGTGATAAATGAACCTAGGTTTAATGAATATCTATTGAGATATCATGCGATAGTTCTAGTGGTCGGGAATGAATAGAGGCATCAAATGATTTTTCTCTCATTTCATGGCTTATTAAAGGATCAAGGAAGAGAAATAATGACTAAGAAGATTGTGTTAGCCAGTTATCATGCCTATATTAAAGTGGGATGAGGTGATTATGGACTTTTTGATGGGTATACCAGGGACCTTGAGAATTTGAGATGTCGTTTGGGTGATAGTTGATCAGCTGGAAAAATAGCACATTCTTGTCGATCTGAGAGACTCTCTCTATAAACGAGTTGGGAAAGATTTATATTTAAGGAATTTTATAACTAAAAGAAGTGTATTATAATATTATATTACATATAGATTCTCATTTTACATTATGTTTTTGTAAATTATTATATAAGGTTATGGAGACTCAGGTTAAACTGAGTAGAGAATATCATCCATAGATCAATGGATAGTCAGAAAGGGTGATCCAGATCCTAGATGATATTCTTTATGCATGTTTCTAAGATATTTTTGGATCACAGGATGATTATTTTTCTTTGGTTGAGTTTTTATACAATAAAAGTATTCATTTTTTGTTTCATATTGAAACTTTTGAGTCCCTTTATTGTTTTTTATGACACTTAATGTTTTTTTCCATGAGGTGGATGAGGTAGTTGTTTTTTGGGCCATGTTTGGTCCAGGATACCTCTGAGAGAGTGTAGTTGATTATGAAGAGATGGGTTTCCTCTCATAGTTAACATTCGTCATATTCCAACCAGAGGATATGAACTTTTTAGTTCACTATGGGTGATCGGGTTTTTTTGTGGGTGTCACCTTAGTTGGGGAATCACCATCAAAAGAAGCAAGGGAAGATAGAACTGTGGTTTGTGGGATGGTTTGAGATCACAGAGAATATTGGAGCAATGTTTTACTAACTATAAATTCCTCCATGGTATCATGGTATGCATAACGTGTTCCATGTTTCTTATATTCGTATTTATGAGCCCAATCCTATGCATGTGATCAACTGATAGGATGTTGTATTGGAATAAAATCAATTATTTATATAGAACCCAATTCTAATTATAGATAGGAGAAAAAAGGTGTTGAGAGGGAATATAGTAATACTGGTATGATTATTATGGTAGCATGGAAAAATACAAATGTAATTTCAAATTAGGAGTCTAATTCTCAAGAAAAATAAACCTATTTGTCCAAGAAGGGTCGTTAGAGTCACTACTCAGGATGAAAATTCATTAGAGGGGGATATTTATAACACCCTTGTTTTTATAGAGTATGTTAATCCAATTTTATTCATACCTTAAATGGTTTCTTTTTATTTTTTGATGATATAACATGGATCTGAGATGTGTTGTATATTTTTTGTTGCTTAAATAGGGTTTTTGGGAATTTTAGGGTACACCCTAGCTAGGGAAACACCATGAAGTAGGTCATTATTTCCAGGAGAATGACTTTGTAAAATGGGAAAGAGCAATAAAACCATGTCTAGGAATGGTTTCAAGCATATAGAACTATGATACATCTATAAATCATGGTCAAATTGGCCTCACCACACCATAAAAGAAGGTGTGGTGAGTCCAAAATGGGCTAGGTTTTGACACCACTCTATAGTGGGTGGTTAAGTCAGTTTTCCATGTGTTTCCCTCGGATTCCGGGGATGACCTCCTTTTGATGGGAGATTCAAACATTCCTATTGGTTTCTAACGGGTTTGTTCATAGAACCGGAAACATCCAATGATCCCACATCCATTCAGACCTACTTTACAAAGGTAGGTGCTTATTAGTTTGTAGACTGATGAGGCTTAGGAATTTGCATTGGTCGAGAGGATGGGAGGTCGGACTCATCACACCTTTTTGAGGGGAATTATTGTCTACTCCGGGACTCTCTTTATAGATTTAAGTTATATTCATGAATCCTTATTACATTAACAAGTATAAAATGAGTTTTCCTTTAGATCTGACAATCAATGATCGATATGTAGGAAATTTAGAGAATCTTTTATATGTATTTGAGGTTCTTCATCGATAGAGAATCATCTGTATTTATTAGAGATTCTTGGTCAATGGTACCCTTCAACACATTTATATAGAAGTCTCTTTCTCATTATAATGACCATGCTATTTTTAAATCCACTCAGTGTGGCACTTGAAGTTTATTTTCATTCAGAAGGACATGAATTATTTCAGAGTTGGGATCGAACCCGCAGACGGGCTACCTACGTATCCTTTGTTTATAAAAGGAATCAGAACCCGCGTAGTTTGAGTAAGTGAATATGATGTTTATGATTGATGGATCAAAGAAGGATGTCATAATTACTTTTACACTCTAATCTCATGTGAGTAATGATCTATGTGAGAAACAAGATGTATTGGTAAAAATTAGACAATTATGCCATGAAAGATGCAATCATAAGAAATAATGTGGGCGTTATGTATGTATGACTGCCCAGATAAATGAAGGTTAGGATTTACTTTAGGGAAGAAATCCAGGAGAATGGTCCATAAAGGTGTATGTGCTTCATGGAGATTTTGAATACTATAACTTGGGGCTTACTCTTGAAAAGGAGGCCCAAATTAGGAGAAGACTTATGATTGGGTTTTACGCCTGAAAAGGAATCCCAGATCAAAGGTAAATTAGGACTGGTTATGAGAAATTAAGACTGAGGATTACTCCTGAAAAGGATTCCCAGGTTAAGGATTGTGACTGGGACTTACTCCTGAAAAGGAGGCTCAGGTTAAGGGAATTAAGGTTTGGGCCTTACTCCAGAGGAGGATGCCCAAATTAGGGGACTGGGGCTTACTCCTAATGAGGATGCCCAGATTTGAGACTGGGGCTTACTCCTGAAAAGGAGGCCCAGGTTAAGGATTATTACTGGGACTTACTCCTAAAAAGGAGGACCAGGTTAATGGAATTAAGGTTTGGGGTATACTCCTGAGAAGGATTCCCAAATTAGGGGACTGGGTCTTACTCCTAAAGAGGATGCCCAGATTTGAGAACTTTAAGAATTTGGGCTTACTCCTAAGGAGGATTCCCATGTTAAGAATTATGACTGGGACTCAATCCTGAAAACGAGGCCTAGGTTAAGGGAATATGACTAGGGCTTATTCCTGAAAAGGAGGCCCAGGTCAATTGAGTTCTCTCATCTCAAAGGATGAGGTTGAATGAATGAAATCTCAATCTTTAGTGACATAAAGATGTGTAAATCACTAGGTTTTGAGAGATATTCTACAGAGTTCCTTTCAGATAATGAATCAAAAATCATGAAATCATGCCATAAATGTCTTTGAAGAGTGTCTTGAAGATTGAATCTTTAGTAAGAGATGTGTAATGGATTAATAGGGGTGAAATGGGAAAGAAGGGTACCCAAAAAGGCAGGGGCGCGCATGTCCTGGTAGGCGCGTAGGTACTGCGTGGGCGCGCAAGTCCTGGTCGCGCAGGTATGCCTGCGTAACACATGGTGTACTTGCGCGACAGTTAACCAGCAGGGTAATACTTGATCGACTCTTGATTAAAGCCTTTAGAATCCTCTTGAGGTTCTTCTAGAAAAGGGGCGTGCAAGTTCTATTGAAGGAGTAAGGCGACGCGCAAGTGTGGCCTTTTCCCTTATGGGCTGGCCACTCAGGCGCGCAAGTGTTGATGAGTTTCAACACTTAGGCCTTCCTCCCCCTCTTTAGATCTTTCTTTCTAGATAAGAAATTACCTTAGAAGTGTTTCGGAAGCTTTTAGAAGATATTAGGGTGTCGGGAGCTCAAATCTGAGTTTCTGGAAAAAAATCTTTTTTCAAATGGGGGGCCCACAGGGTCTATTTATAGGAAGGAGAGGACTCCGAGCGGTTATCACTTAGGTCGCGCAAGTCACTTGCACGACCATCATGTGTCGCGCAAGTGGACTTGAGCGACTATTAGTGAACTTGCGTGGCACATGTGTATTATTCTCTTTGTTCATCCCCTTGTCGATTTTTTGATGTTTCTTCAAAGTATGAATCAATTTGTACTAAGGTATTTCCTTTTTCCAAACATTAGACTCTGTGAAGAAAAGTAGTGTCAACAAAAGTCCCCCTCAGAGTTGGATCTAGAGAGAAAAGAGGATTTGACTCTGAGGTGAAAAAAAAAACAAGAAATCTGGCAGTTTAAAGTCATGCATGTCGGACATACAAAGGCTAATGTTTAATGTCGAAATAGCTTTGACCGAAATGGATTAAAATTGACTCAATTCCTTGACAAGTCATCTGAAAACATAGTACCATACTCAAGTATGAGAGAAAATATATAAACTATGACTTAAGAATATTTGAATCTGAGGAATGATATGAAAAATAGCTAAAAGGCATCAGAAGAAGTAGTTTCCAAGAATGAAGTTACCATTATTTAACAAACCCGTTAGGGTGTTGAATAATGTGGGGCCACCTAAGGGAATTAGCTGCATAGTTAAATAAAATAGTATCTTTTGGCTAACAAGTATGTGTTTCGCGCGGAATCCGGGGATGACCTCATGGACGGGAGATTCAAACGTTCCGATCGGTTTCTAACGGGTTTGTTCGTAGAACCGGAAACATCCAATGATTCCACATCCGTTTGGACCTACTTTCCAAAGGCAGGCGCTCATTAGCTTGTGGGCTAATGAGGCTTAGGAATTTGCATTGGTCGAGAGGATGGGAGTTCGGACTCATCACACCTTTTTGAGGGGAATTATTGTCTACTCCGGGACTCTCTTTATAGATTTAAGTTAAGTTCGTGAATCCTTATTACATTACCAAGTATAAAATGAGCTTTCCTTTAGTTTTAACAATCAATGATTAAATATGCAAGAAATTTAGAGAATCTTTTATATGTATTTGAGGTTCTTCATCAATATAGAATCATCTATATTTGTTTAGAGATTCTTGGTCAATGGTATCCTTCAAAACATTTATATAAAAGTCTCTTGGTCATTTTGATGACCAGGCTGGTTTTAAAGCCACTCAGTTGGGCACTTGAAGTTTATCGTCATTCAGAAGGACAGAGATTATTTCAATGTTGGGATCGAACCCATAAATGGGCTACCTACGTATCCTTTGTTTTGAAAAAGGAATCAGAACCCACGTAGTTCGAGGAATGGGATATGATGTTTTATGATTGATGGCTCAAAGATGAATGTCATAATTACTTTTACACTCTAAGCTCACGTGAGTCATGCTCGGTGTGAGAAACAAGAGGTATTGGTAAAATTCAGACAATTGTGCCATAAAAGATGCAATCATAAGAATTTGTTTTGGGGCTTATGTATAGATGACTGCCCAGATAGACGAAAGTTTAGGATTTACTTTTAGGGAGAAAATCCAAGAACAGGGTCCACAAAGTTATATGTGCTTCATGGAGATTTGAATACTCTAATCTTGGGGCTTACTCCTAAGGAGGATGCCCAAGTTAGGAGGGGACTTATGATTGGGTTTTATTCCTAAAGAGGAAACTCAAATCAAAGGTAATTTATGACTGGTTAAGAGAAATTTTAAGAGACTTGGGGCTTACTCCTGAAAAGGAAGCCCAAGGTTATGACTGAGTCTTATTCCTGAAAAGGAGACCCAGGTTAGGGGACTTGGGGCTTACTCCTGAAAAGGAAGCCCAAGGTTATGACTGAGTCTTATTCCTGAAAAGGAGACCCAGGTTAGGGATTAAGGTTTGGGGCTTACTCCTGAGGAGGATGCCTAAGTTTGGGAACTTGATTGGGGCTTATTCTTAAGAAAGATGCCCAAGATTTATGACTAGGACTTATTCCTGAGAAGGAAGCCTAGGTTAGGGGACTTGGGGCTTACTCCTAAAAAGGAAGCCCCAAGGTTATGACTGAGTCTTATTCCTGAAAAGGAGACCCAGGTTAGGATTCTCTCATCTTAAAGGATGAGGTTGAAATGAATGAACTCTCAATCTTTGGTGACATAAAGATGTTTAAATCACTGGGTGTTTGAGAGGTATTTCACAGAATTCCTTTCAGATAAGGATGTCAAATCAAGAAATCAAGCCATAAATGGATTTTGAAGAGTATCTTGAAGACTGAATCTTGAATAGGAAGGGTGAAATGGCTTAAGAGGGGTAAAAATGGGCAAGATGGGCACCCAAAAAGCTAGGGGCGCGCAAGTCTTGAAGGTCGCGCAAGTCCTGCGTCGGCGCGCAAGTGTTGGTCGCGCAAGTATACTTGCGCGACATGAGGGATACTTGCGCGATTTTCAACCAGAGTTGAATTACTTGAGCGACTCTTTACTAAACCCTTTCCCATCCTCTTGAGGTTCTTCCAGAGAAGGGACGCGCAAGTTATATTGAAGGAATTAAGTTGGCGCGCAAGTGTTTGATAAGTTTCAACACTTGGGCCTTCCTTCTTCTCTTTAGATCTTCCATTCTAGGTAAGAAATTACCTTAGAAGTGTTCCGGAAGCTTTGAGAAGAGACTTGAGCGTCGGGAGCTTTGATCCGAGTTTCTGGAAAGAGATCCTCCCGAATGGGGGGCCCACAGGGTCTATTTATAGGCAAAAGAAGACCCCGGGCGGTTACTGGGCGGTTACCAGATCTGTCGCGCAAGTCCCTTGCACGACCATGAGGGGTCGCGCAAGTGTTGAGGCGGCGCGCAAGTATACTTGCGCGACCAAGAGGGAACTTGCGCGACCTCTGGGCAATGTTCTCCTTTTTCATCCCTTTGTCGATTTTTGATGTTTCTTCAAAGGATTAATCACTTTGAGCTCAGATATTCCCTTTTCCGAACTTTAGATTCCGTGACGAAAGGAGCGTCAACAAAAGTCCCCCCTCAGAGTTGGATCCGGAGAAAAAATGAGGATTTGACTCTGAGGAAATCGAATCCCTCTAAAGGAAAAGGGCGGCGCGCAAGTCTTCAAATGCACAGAAGTCGGCGCGCAAGTCTTCGTCGCGCAGGCATTGAGCACTCTGGATGCGGCGCGCAGATAGGCCTCCTGGCCTATAAATACACGGCTTCCGGCCGTAGATGGCATCTGAAGTTCCGGATTTCTCGAGCTCTCGCCGCGCAAGTCTTCCTCGTCGCGCAAGTCTCTTGTTTTCACTGTTTCTTCGCTGCCGCGCTACTCTCAAGGTAATAGGGCTTGTGCGGTAATACTTGCGCGACCAAAACTTGCGCGGCACATGTACCACTTGCGCGACATCTCCATACTTGCGCGCCTTAATGCCTTAGCCATTTTTTCAAATTATTTCACAAATTTTATGAAAAATAAAACCCATTTAAGAGTTTAATTTATTCAACTCCTATGCAGATTCAATGGCTCTTAGACCTGGATTACTTGATGAACTGGCTAGCAAGCGGATAGATGATATGATGAATATCATTGGCCCTGATTACTATACTGTCAAAAACAGCACTCTTCCAGATTTGGCTAAGTATCTGAAGAAATATCATTACGACTTTCCTCACTGCACTTATCTACCTTTGTATGGTCATGGTCATCTGCAAGAAGTCATTATTCCAGAAGTAAAGAATTATCTTCCATTTTCTTGGTTTCAGAATTATACCAATTTTGCTTCAGCAAATATCTCAGGCGGAGGAGTATTTCAAACTGCTGGAACAGTAGAGAAGGCTTATGTGATGCATCATAGCCCTTGCACACCAGATCTGAAAAAACATACACCTGAGCTTCAACCACATTGTCATCCTTCAATCTTCCGAGATGCTCAGATGGATCAGTCCAAAGGCTGGAAGAAAAGTTGGGATTTCCGCCCTAGGGGAGGTGTGAAGCCAACTTGGATGTGGGCATACTGGGTGCGACAGACTTGCGCAGAGTTTATTGAGGATCTGAAGAGAGCTGCAATATATGAAGCTGTTTGGGTTGGGCAGACATATATTTACAGACATGATATCTTCGTGCCAGAGATACTCAGCCACTGGAGTCCAGCGACTAATTCTTTCCACTTGACTCATGGAGAAGTAGGTATCAGTTTGTGGGATGTCCACAAGATTTCAGGAGCTCCAATCTTGGGCGACATGTATGATGAATTCATTCCTCCCAAGGTGACTTGGAATGATCCAGAGAAGACTCCTGCTTTGGCTCGAGAATTATTCAAAATCTTTCACAAGCTCAAGAGTTCAGAGACCTCATTAACTCATTTCAGAAAAGATATCCATCCGGAAGAATGGATGAAGGTGTTTCTTACTGAGAAGAAAGGGATGGAGCCAAAGGAAAAAGGATCCAAGAAAAAGAAATCCAAGGATACCCGGCCCAGACGTCCTACCACTTGCCCAAAACCTGAAAAGAGAGGAGCTCCTGGCACATTCTGGCCAACTCTAGAAGCAGGAGAGTTTGAAAAATGGGGCTATGAAGTGAATCAAAGAATTCCAAAGAAAACTCGTCTGGCGGGTTTCTTGGCAATGTGGCTCAGTATTTACCTTTTGCCGGTCAGGGATTCGAAGGGAGGCGTTAGGCCAGGGACCTTCGTCATTGCGGCCAAGTTAGCTGAGGGAAAAATGGTTGGGTTAGCCACCCCCATTTTAGCAAAGATCCAGAGGAGTTTACTTCACGTCTTCCAGGGTAAATCTCCTTTAAGAATAGTGGGACCATTCCAGGTTTTGTGGGGATGGATCGCCACTCACTTCAGGACTTACAATGTACAGAATGGATTACAAATTCCTGGAAGCTCTTTCAGACCGTCAGTGCAAGCATTCTCTGGAATTGCTCCATTAGATGTCAATGGTTATGACATAAAAGTAAGACTAAGCATGTATAAGGAATTCAACTTCTTTCCTTATGGAAGTCCGCCATCTGGGCGGTTTGTTGATGATGGGAAAGCCCCTTTGGATTTGAGGGCATACATGCTAGCTTGCAGGGATGGCGTGTTAGTAGCCAGGATTGATGGAGAAATCATATGCGAGGCCTATGCTCCATATAGATTTGCACGCCAATTCAAATGTTTGCAACAGATTGTTGTATCCCCTCCAGTACATGTCAGGTTAGAGCAACATCCGATGGTTGCTCGACAACTATGGTTGCTGACATCAAGAGAGAAGACTGGGGCAGTATTTGATCTACCAGTTGAAAAAGCGGCACATTATCTGACTACATTTTATGCCGAACACTGGATAGCATCATACCCCAAAGGGATATTGAATCATCCTGTATATCAAGTGGGAAAGAGGAAGAAGACTGTAGAGAAAGAAACTCTTCCTCATGAAGGTGATGCTTCTCCTCCTGAAATAGGTTCAACAGACTCCTCCTCTAGAACTGATTCCTCAGATCATCATGATGGGGATGATGAGGCACAACCGGCAGCAAAGCGGTTTCGTGCCCGATATAATCCTTCGGCCAGAGTTAAAAGACCCACTCCATCAGCTCCTGGTGAGTTATTTGATTGTAATAACTTCAATCACTGCTACTTTATAAAGTAATAAGTCTCACTTTCTTATTCTCTATCTGTAGTTGCAGGAGTTGGGAAGAAATTAAAATCAAAAATTGTAGGACCTTCCTCACAGCCTTTATATCTAAGACCAGAGGTTGTTCAGCTATGGCAGATCTTATACTGTGATACTGAAACCGCCTGGCTAGATTTGTGTGAGGGTCTACAACTTCCTGGGATAGGATATCTTCTAACTTCCAAAGACCTTCAATACGGAGATAACCCCAATGAAGTGCGGGCTTACATCAGAGAGCTGGAAATGCTCATATATGCCACTGATAATTCGGTTCCTATCACCAGGCGGGTGAAGGAAATGATTGATCGTGGCACCACTAAGGGGGCTAGTGGTTCTGGAGATGAGGAGTGGCAAGAGTACGTGGCTCCTGAAGATGTAAGTTTTCTTTCCTTATTTTCTTTGCAACTTGATTTCAGTTGAAGCTTTGTTACTTAAGGAAGTTATTTTCTTCATCTTGCAGCTTGCAAAGAAAGGGACCGGGGTTCCTTCGCCACAATATAGCCCTGGTGGTACCGCTGTTGGGGCTGCTGCTGATTCTCCTCGCGAACCAGGCGAGATATCTCCAGGCCAGCAGGCCATGAATGAGGCACTGGACATAGCCTTTCATTCGCCAATCCAAGTGCCAATAAAGGAGACAGCTGAAACTCCAAAAAAGCAAAAGAAGCCAAGGAAACGAAGGAGGAAATCCTTAGCTAAACGTTTTATTAGCAGTGGTAAGTCCTTCGAACAATCATGATTTTATACCCATAATCATATGGTTACTCATATTTCTGAGGATTGCAGGGGCTTCTTCAATTTCCCCCTTGAGGGAAGGGACTGATCCTTCTTCAAAGGCCGTGGAGGGTGCTGTAGAACAACCACAGACTCAAGCTGACTTGGTAGCTCCTGGAGAAGAGCTGCCATCCATTCCCAGTATCCCTCCCACTACTGAAGATGCTGTCCAGGGTCAGGGGTTGCAGGACATAAGTCAGCAAGAAGACATAGCAAATGCTCCCACTGGTGAGACTAACCAAGATTCTGAAGTATCATTGGATGAAATGATGAATCAAGGAATGACTTTTGAAGAATTTTATGATCATGCTAGATTGTCATGTGATTTAGAAGACCTTGGGCGTGAGTGTTACCCTTCGCCCAAATTTTTCTTTTAAAAGAAAAATATTTCTAACCATGATGTAAAATAATATGCAGTTTCTTCCGTAGAAGCTGCTGAACTGCCAATGCCTGAAGAGGGTGTGGACACTGATGTCAACGCTATCATTGCAGAAACATTAGCTCAAGTAGAGCTAAATCCAATAAACTCTCCTGAGACCCATCTTGAAAATCCTGTTGAAACCGGGAAAGATGGGGAGAAGTCTTCTCATGTTGCTGAACCACCATTGGGTAAGGGATAACAATATTTGTGATTGTACTTTATTTGCAAGACAATCCATTCTTTTGTTATCCTTTAAGATTCAACTAAAATCTTTCAATTGATCATGTAGGGCCATCAACTGTAATGGCTAGATCCGGAGATGAGGCTTCAGCCTCTGCCCCAACGGGAATTGAAAGTGAAGAAGCCCATGTCAGAGGGGAAAGAGCAGAACGAGGCACTTCCTTAAGCATGTTAATTCCAGATTACATACCCCCTTCTGACGAAGATGTTGAATCAGATCCAGAGATGCTCAAAGCGTTCAGCTTTTCACGACGTAAGGCGTGGAACAATATATGGAACATCATATCGGGGGTGCCCTTAGAAGAGCTACCATCAAAAATTTCCCGATTGTCATCCCAATTTGTTATAATGGAACTTGGTGGTTTTGGGTATGAAAAGATCCATGCTGCAGTGAAACAGATTATCTTCAGGAGGGAGCAAATGCAGACAAGTCGCGAAGATTTGACCAGAGTGAAATTGTCAGTCAACATAGGCGAATTTGAGGCTGCGATATCCCAGGCTGAAGCTGATTATGTTGTCAAGATGAAGGATCTGAAACAAAAAATCAAAGAAAAGGTCGTCCAACAGGTGCAACTCCAGCAACAGTTAGATGCTGTTACTGGGGAACTTGATCAGCTTAATGAATCATTGGATGAAACTCATATAAATGGCATGAAATCCATTGCAGATGCTAAGAAGGCATTTCAGCAAGCTGAAAAGAGTGAAGCTGGTCAAGTGCACGAGCTTCAAGCAACTGTTGATAAGGCTCAGGATGCTATACATCAAATGAAGACTTTTGTTGACAATCTCCTGTAATTTCTTGAAAAAGAGAAGAGATTCCAATCTGTGGATGTCCTTCTAACTCTTGTGTATCAATGAAAAACACTTTTGTCTTCAATCATTTGTGCTTGCATTCTTCCATTACCTGCTTCAAATTTACTTAAGCCAATGGGCTTAGTAAGCATAGTTTGATTTTTACTAGGATTATTACAAATAACCCTACAAACATTGAATCTTTTAACTGCTCAATATTACCTAAATCATACAAAAAAATGTATATTTAGTGAGCTGGAACTTGACTTTTATTCAGAGTTCCTTTGTCTTTTGTGTGGGCAGTTTAAAGTCATGCAAGCCGGACATAAAGAGGCTAATGTTTAAGGTCGAAATAGCTTTGACCGAAAAAATGGATTAAAATGGATTCAATTCCTTGATAATTTATCTGAAAACAAATTACCATACTCAAGTATGAGAGAAAATATGTAAACTATGACTTAAGAATATTTGAATCTGAGGAATGATATGAAAAAGAGCTAAATAGCATTAGAAGAAGTAGTTTCCAAGAATGAAGTTACTATTATTTAACAAAACCCGTTAGGGGGTTGAAATATGCAGGGCCACCTATGGGCATTGGCTGCATAGTCAAATAAAATAGCATCTTTTGGCTGACAAGTCTGTTATGTGGACTGTTTATGCAAGGCCACCTATGGGCACGTGCTGCATAGTTAGGCAAAAGAACTCTTAGAAATTTACTTTCCTAGTGCTAAAAGCCAGTGAAAGTTTATGGAGATTCAAATTTTCTAAAGCATGGAGTTTGTTGTATGGAAAGAGGTACTTGAATATGGAGAAGATATTTTCAAACAAGAATATCGAAGAACTGGATGAATATCACTCCTACGAAGGTCTGACCCAAACGTAGGGAAGAAGAATAAACCATAGACTTGAATACTTTCAGATCATGAAAAAGGATATGGGACAAATATGTTAAGGATGGCTATTTTTGTGGATCCCTACATACTGTCGTTTAAGACAAATAAGGACAAAAGAGGCATTCTTCCCAAGAATGAAGTTACTATTATTTAACAAACCCGTTAGGGGGTTGAAAACATGCAGGGCCACCTATGGGAATTGGCTGCATGGTCAAATAAATAGCATCTCTTGGCTGACAAGTCTGTTATGTGGACTGTTTATGCAAGGCCACCTATGGGCACGTGCTGCATAGTCAGGCAAAAGAATTCTCAGAAGTTTGACATTTTTGTGACCATAAGTCATGAAAAGGGTTACGAAGATCTAAAAATATTTAAGGTTAGGATTAAAATACATAAAGATGGGTATTTTCCAATGTATATAGAGATACATAGGTCAATGAAAACCATAATCATGTTGTGGCTGGGTCCTGAATTGAAACTTGGACTTCACTACGTATCTCATAAGAATGAGAATCAAGCCATACGTAGTTCTTGAAATGCAGTTTAACGTCGTGCAGGACGAAAGGATGAGTGATCTTAGTTTTTGGGGTCATAGAATTCGGACCATAATAATGAATACACAGTGTGTGTTTTCATGAGGACTTTTCAGCCAAGGGACTGAAAGTGAAATTTGGGGTTAGGCCCAAAAGACTTGGGACTGGATTCGAGGGACACTCGAATGTTCCTACGTATCCCATAAAGATGGGAATCAAGTCCACGTAGTTCTAGAAACTACCCTTTGTACAAATTTGGTTCGTACATGTGAAGGGTGAAAAGGGACTTTAGTGCAATGATGGTTTTAACCTAAGATAAAAAGTTTAGGCATTACCATGTATGTACGTAGTCTTTTTGAAAATGAAAACCATGATTGAAAAAGAATCAATGTTAATAATGGTTCCTTCTCAAATGAGGAAATCAAAGAATATTGTAGTTTATTGTCGTACTGGACAAAAGTGTTGTATAGTTTAACGTCATATAACAAGGACGAAAGTGAATCAATGTAAAGATATTGATTCCAAGGGTGGTTTCACAAATCATCATCATATGAGATTGTGGTGAACCAATGTGAAGAGATTGTTTTTGGGCTTGAACCTTTGGGAGGTTGCCTACATACCCAGCCTGGAGGGCAAGGATCAAAGTCTGTGTAGTTCAATTAAAGAATGAATTAATGATCAAGTTGTTCTTGTGGACAATGATCTAAAAAAAATGTTGTTGGGACTTACACATGGTTAGTGGCCCAAAGGGAGTGTTATGGTTGATGTTCGCTCTAAGCTCACGTGAGTCATACTCGGTGTGAGAAACAAGAGGTAATAACAACCTTAACGATGTACAGTTTAATGTCATGTAGGACATAAAAAAGGGACTTTCTGTACAGTTTAGCGTCATGTAGTTAAGACGATGGGGACAATATAGTTTAACGTCATATTGGACGAAAGGGGGATTGTGCAGTTTTAATGTCATGCTGGACTTTTGATGATTATATAGTTTAACGTCTTTCCGGACGTGAGGGACTTTTATACAGTTTAGCGTCATGTAGTTAGGACGTCACAGTTTAACGTCTTGCTGGACATATTTGCAAATAGTTTATGGTCGTATACATGGACCAGGAATGATGCAGTTTTAAGGTCATGCTAGACTGTTTATGGAACTTTTTCACAGTTTAATGTCGTGTGGGACGAAGTTGCAGTTTAAAGTCATACTGGACCATTGCTGTATAGTTTTAGCGTCATATAGCAAGGACGAACTGATGCTGTACAGTTTAAAGTCATGTAGCTAAGACTAAGGTGAATCAATATGAGGAAATCAGTTCTGATCTTTTTACAGTTTATCGTCATGCTGGACGTTGGAAGTGTCACACAGTTTAATGTCATGTTGCTAGGACACAATATAGTTTAATGTCATCTCGGACAGAATACAGTTTAGTGTCATGTAGGACAATAAGGGACTTAACACAGTTTAACGTCATGCTGGACGATGAAAGTGCCACACAGTTTAATGTCATGTTGCTAGGACAAAATATAGTTTAATGTCATCTCGGACAAAATATAGGAACTTCTATACAGTTTATTGTCATGTAGGACAAAATCAGGGACTATGCAGTTTAAAGTCTTGCAGTTAGGACTATTGGTGCTGCACAGTTTAATGTCATGTTGCAGGGACAAAATTTAGTTTAATGTCATCTCGGACATTGAAGGTGACACAGTTTAACATCATGTTGGACGAAGTTGTAGTTTAAGGTCATACCGGACCTTGGTGTAGTTTAAGGTCATACCGGACCTTGGTGTAGTTTAAGGTCATACCGGACCTTGGTGTAGTTTAAGGTCATACCGGACCTTGGTGTAGTTTAAGGTCATACCGGACCTTGGTGTAGTTTAAGGTCATACCGGACCTTGGTGTAGTTTAAGGTCATACCGGACCTTGGTGTAGTTTAAGGTCATACCGGACCTTTGTGTAGTTTAAGGTCATACCGGACCTTTGTGTATGAACCAATTGTAAGTCTTGGTTCTAGGAACAATATTTTGTGTTTATACAAAATACTTCTTCAGAAATCTGGCATTAGTTGGAGTCGTGATGTGTTCTCCATCCATTGAAATCAGAGAATACGCTCCATTGGAGTAGACCTTATGTACTGAATAAGGTCCTTCCCATTTTGGTTCAAGCTTGGGAGGTTTCTTTCCTGGTATCATTGGTGTTCTGAGAACCAATACCAATTCTCTCTGAATGAATGAACGAAGACGAACTTTTTTGTTAAAAGCTCGTGCTATTCGATTCTGATAGATTTCCAAGTGGTGCAAAGTGCACAATCTTTTCTCATCTAACTGTTCCAATTCATTCAAACGCTTTTGGGATTGCTCATCTATTGATAACTGATCACAAATGGCTATTCTGAGTGAGGGCAATTGAACTTCAATTGGCAAGACTGCTTCTGTTCCATATACCAAGGAATATGGAGTAGACCGCGTTGCATTGCGAGTGGTAGTCCGATAAGCCCATAAAGAATGATAGAGTTTATCAGGCCATGACCTCTTATCTTTATCCACCATCTTTTGCAGTATATTTGAAAGAGTCTTGTTGAAGGCCTCTATCTGGCCATTAGCCGCTGCATGATATCGAGATGAATGGTTGGACTTAATGTTGTATTCTTGATACAATCTCTTTACCTCAGAAGAACAGAAGTTGGTGCCGTTGTCTGTCAATATGGTATGAGGGACACCAAATCTAGTAATGATGTTAGACTTGATGAAGCTAACAATGCATTTAGAACTGACTTCTTTGAGAGGTACTGCCTCTGCCCATTTGGAAAAGAAATCAGTAGCAGTAAGAATGTACTTAAACTGCTTGGCCGTAGCTGAAGGGTAAGGTCCCACCACATCCATTCCCCATGTGGAAAATGGCCATGAGTATTTAGCTGTATGAAGCAACTCTGGAGGTTGATGAATGAAATTGGCATATACTTGGCATGAATGACACTTCTTTGTGAAATTAACACAATCTTGTATCATTGAAGGCCAGAAGTATCCAAGTCTTCGAATTTGATCAGACAATCTATGTCCAGACTGGTGGGCACCACAGACTCCTGCATGCACTTCTTTTATGACAGCCATTGTCTCTTCACCATCAATACATCTGAAGAGAACTCCATCAAAACCACGTTTGTAGAGAATTTTCTCGAGGTGGTTTGGACCATCATAAAGAGTAAAATTGACCACACGTCGCCGAATTTGTTCTCTCTCGGCTCTATCAGGTGGAAGTGTTCCATTTTGAAGGTATTCCCTGATAGGTGACATCCATCCTGTAGTATGACCATATGGTTCAGGAATGGGACTAATTTCATTAATTTCCTCTGTTCTGACTTGAACATAAGGTGAAATTGCACGACGGTGGGCAATACAGATGGTTGTCTCGTCCCGATTTGGATCTGCTAAAGCTGTGGCTATATTAGCCAGTGCATCAGCTTGAGCATTTTGTGATCTTGGGACATAAGAAAATGTCGGTTCTGAAGGGAATTCCGACATTAACTCTCTGACGTAATCATACAAAGGGATTAATTCTTCTTTTCTGATGGCATAATCCCCATTGACTTGTTTGATTACCAGGTCTGAATCACCTTTCACCTTTAAGTGATTCACTTGTGCTTGAAGTGCTAACTCCAAGCCTGCAATGAGAGCTTGGTATTCAGCTTCATTATTGGTACCACCTTCCCACAACAAAAAGGAATAAGGTAACACTGCCTTTTCTGGAGAAATGAGCACAATTCCTAAACCAACTTTGTTGAATTTAGGATTTTCCATTTTCTTCCCTGTTGGACTTCTAGAAGCACCATCAAAATACATTTCCCATGTTTGAGGATTCTCTTGAATAGAAAAAACTTCCTCATCAGGGAGTTCGATATCTGAATATGTGTCTTCCACTGAAGGGTGTTCAGCCAGGAAATCAGCCAGAGCTTGGCCCTTAATTGCCTTTTGAGACACATACTGAATGTCGAACTGCTGTAGAATAACCGCCCACCTTGCCAGACGTCCTGTAAGCATTGGACGACTAAGGATGAATTTGAGTGGATTATTACAAGATACCAATTGGACCTCGTGATGTTGCAGGTAGTGTCTCAGTTTCTGAACTGCAAAGATTAATGCTAGGCAGCATTTTTCAATACTCGAATACCGGGTTTCTGCTTCAAGCATAGTTCTACTGAGATAGTAGAGACTATTTTCATTCCCAGCATCATTCTTTTGAGCGAGAAAGGCACCCAATGATCGCTCTAAAGCTGTCACATAGAGGATAAGAGGTCTACCCTCAACAGGTGGCATGAGTACTGGTGGACTTAAGAGGTATTTCTTGAGAACATAAAATGCTTCTTGACATTCTTTAGTCCACTGGTAAGTGACTCCTTTCTTCAATAATTTGGTAAAAGGTAAACTTTTGCCTGCCAAATTGGCGATGAAACGCCGAATATAGGCTAAGTGTCCTTGAAGTCCTCTTAATTCTTTCAAATTCTGAGGAGGTGACATACCAAGGATTGATTTGGTCTTCTCAGGATCGACTTCAATACCACGATGGCGTACAACAAAGCCGAGGAATTTTCCTGAGGTTACCCCAAAAGCACATTTTAAGGGGTTCATCTTCAAATTATGTTGTCGAAGCTTGTGAAATATGATTTCCAAATCAGCTAAGTGATCAAAACGTTGTTTGGATTTAACCACCAAATCATCTACATAGCATTCAACAAATTTCCCTAGAAAAGGTTTGAAGATACGATGCATGGCGCATTGATATGTTGCACATGCATTATTTAAACCAAAGGGAATCACCCGGTAACAAAACACACCTTGAGGAGCTCTGAAGGCTGTATATTCCTCATCTTCTGGGGCCATTCGGATCTGATTATATCCAGAATATCCATCCATGAAAGAAAGTACTTCATAGCCAGCCGTCGCATCAATTAAGAGTTCTGTAATCGAAACTGGAAAATCATCTTTGGGACAATACCGATTAAGATCTCTGAAATCGATGCAAACCCTAATTTGTCCGTTCTTTTTCTTTACTGGGACAATATTAGCCAACCACTTGGGATATTGAACTTCTCTGACGAAGTTAGCTTTGATAAGCTTATCCACTTCAGCCTCGATTTTGGAAGCATAGGTTGGGTGTGTTCTTCTCGCGGCTTGCTTGAATCCTCGATGTTCTTTTGGCAAACCCAAATGATGGGTGGCAACATCAGGATCAAGGCCAGGCATCTCTGTATAATTCCAAGCAAAGATATCTTTATTTTGCTTTAGAAAAGAAATATACATCTCTTGTTCTTCAAGGGTCATGGCCGCACTAATTAAAGTGGGGCGTGGATCTTTCTCTGTACCCAGATTTACTTCTCTGAGTTCATCCACAGTGGTAGAGATACCCTCTTCAAATGCTGGAGGAGCATCTCTAAGATCTTCCTCTTCCTCTTCATCATGTGTTATATCTTCCGTTTCTACTTTCAAAGTAGATGAAAAAACTAAATTCTCATGATCATAAGAGATGTCAAAATTTTCACATTTTGAAGAAGAAGCTTCCATTTCCGTCCCTATTGATGAAAAAGGGTCTTCTTTGGGAAATAAAGAGGAGATGATGGATTGAGAATCGACATCAACATTCACCTCTGGTGTTGCTATAACTTCTTCTGGCCTGATTAGCGAAGTATAGACTTGTTGGATTTCAGCAGACGAAATGAAAACGTCACAACTTATGCTTTCATCATTGCTTGGTAAGTTACCAATTTCTCCCATGTTGTCTGGCTCGATTGCCGTAATTGACATTATGGATCTTTCCATAAGAGTATTTTGATTTGGGCCTATTTTGTCAATTTGACTGATAGGTAACACATAATCTGTACTCACATGTGAAAATGGATTTATTGGAATTTTTTCCAAACCATATGGAGCATTAACTTTGGTAATTTCCTTCATTGTAGATTTTTCTCTTCCCTTCATGTGATAAAATTCCGCCTCAATGTATTGAGACTCACATGTTTTGAACGGGGCCTTATCACCATATAATGTTCCAACTTGACCATCGAAACAGTATTTGAGACATTGATGGTATGATGACGGAATAGCTGCATGCTGATGTAACCAGGGTCTTCCAAGCAAGATATTGAAAGCTGAGTCTTGATCAACAATCATGAAATCTGAATTGGAAACAAGATCTCCAAACTGAGTTCTGAGCGTAACTTCTCCCAGTGGTTCTTGTTCATTTTTATCATATCCTTGCAACATCATGGTAGAAGGAGATAAATCAGATTCCGTGAGGCCCAATCGACGAAGTGTGCGAATGGGCATGAGGTTGACTCCTGAACCATTGTCAATAAAAGCTCTTCGAACATCTATACCATTGACTTTGCCAGATAGGTACAAAGGTTTTATGTGCCCATGCACAACATCATCTTCATCTTTATCAGTAAAAGATATCACTGCATGGCATTCTGCAGGATTATTCTCTATGTGATAAATTTCAGCTGCAGTAATTTCAGCTTCAAACTCCTGAGGACTTGACAAAGCTTCGATGAGTGCTTTCCGAAGATCTTTTGATAGATTCAAAGCATCCAAAATTGATAATTTGGCTGGTACTTGGGCCAAGTGTTTCAATATATCATACTTTTGATCTAGAGGCCTGCGTTTCCCAATAGGAATATGTGGTTTAGCAGGTATCTTGGAAGCAGATGCTTTGGAAGCTGATGCCTCTTGTATTGAAGTTGGCAACATCTTTGGTTTTGGAAAATTAGACTGATTAGATCCATTTACTTGCTGAGATAAAGAAGATGGAACATTTAATCGGTCTTCCAAAATAACTGTGCCGAAGCTGAGTTGGCCATTGGCAGAAGAACTTGCTTGTTCATTTTGAGCTCGCTGAAGGGCTCTACCACGAGTTTCTGCTGCATATACAGTGCTAGCAGGGGTAGAATTAGAGTAGTGGCTTCGGAAAGATCCACGTCTTCCCCTATATCCTGAACCTCTAGAACTTCCTCGGGTTCCTTTATTTGATATAGGGAATTCAGGCTCATCAAGACTGGAATATGAATCTGTTAATTGAATCATATTAACAGAACCAAAGATCAATTCTTCGTCTGATAAAGACTCTGCCAAGTTAGCCTGTTTAGGCTGTGCCGTTTGGTGGGACGGTGCCCGTTGCTTTGAAGTAGATGGCATGAAATCTGCCAGAGTCAAAGACAATTTAGGCTTTGATACATACTCATCTTCTCCCGATTCCTCTTTCTTCTTTGAATTGCTCTGCCCTTTTGAGGATTTGTCTTTTGATGGAGGCTTTACTGCAGCTTTTGTAGGAGACACAATTGGCTTCTTCAATTGTGTTCGCAAAATGGAATGGGTCCGATTGATTGTCTTTCTGACCATCCAATCATCATATTTTTTCGCAGTTTTGCTTTTGACTTCCTGCCACTCGCCTCCATCCTCTGGATCTGTAGCGGTAATACACGCTACATGAGCTGAAGAACCCTTTAATTTGACTTGTCCCAAGTCGACCATCTTTTGTAGGAGGTCTTTAAAGACAAAACACTCCTGGATGGGATGCCCCAACATTTGATGAAAGGGACAATAATTGGGACGGTCTTCATCTCCTTCCTTGTTTGGTCTCTTCGGCACTGGTAATTGAACCAAATTATTCTCCAGAGCTGAAATGAAGTAACCAGGAACTTGCTCACTTCGGAAAGAGTATGTTTTACTCTTCATATCCTCAAATTGTTTTCGTCGTTGATCTTTTTGATCATTTGGACGAAACAGCCTTTGTTGTTGGCGTTCAGGAGGTGGAGCCCTTCGAGAAGATGAAGGTTTTGAAGTAGAAATAGGTACAGGTGCCTGTTTAAGCATAACTGTAGCAGTTTCTGCTTTACCCATTCTTCTTCCTGGAGCTGATGGAATTACACGAGATTTAACCTTAGCCTGCATAAGGGAATCTTCAATCTGTTGAGCGATTGAAGTAAGGTCTCGAAACCCTCCTGTGTATTTCACAGGGATCAATGGCGTGCGTAATTCGTCACGCAAATTTGCCACACAGATTGGCAATAATTCCTCCTGAGGGAGTGATAAACTCAAGGAATACGTTAATCCCTTCCAACGAGCAATGAAATCAGAGACTCTTTCATTCTCCCTTTGCTTGCAGTTTGTAAGATCGAAAACTGTCGTTTTTGGCAAAGTTGAGTTGAACTGAAGAAGGAATTTTTGACGAAGATCCTCCCATCCGATGACTGACCGGGATTGCAAGCTTGTATACCAGACAAAAGCTGGTCCTTGAAAGGTTCGCACGAAGCATCTGAGTTTCACTGCTTCTTGTTGCTCTGGAGTTCCCATCATAGGATCACAACAAGATACGTAATGCGTCAAATGTTGTTCAGGGTCACCTGATCCATTAAAAGTAGGGAAAATAGGGTTTCCAAAACTGGATGGAGGAGAAATTGAATCTACCCATTCAGGGTAAACTTTCTTTTCAGGTTGAACTTGCGCCCGTTTCCCTTCCATAGTTTCTAACCGAGCTGTTAATGACTCAATAGTAGTTATTAACTTTTGAGAAACGTCAGGTTGAACTTGGTTTTGGGTAGGTGAAATGAATGGAGCTTGGACAGCCGTGGAGGTTGGTGCTGCAACTAATGGTAGTGCTGCCAACCGTTGTTGCGTTTGACCCATAGGATTAGACCTCTGTGGGTGTACTGATAAAGGAGGATATTCCTGATCCATCTCAGTAGTTACAACAAATTCCTTCGGCTGTCGGACTTCAGCATTCTTAAGAAGAAGACTACTCTGAAGTAGTTCTGCATTCAACCTTCTTAATTCTTTCATTTCTTCCTCCTGTTGTGCAAGCCTTTGCTCTAATGAGAGTGATTGACCTCCTTCAGAGGAAGGGTGAGAAGTAACCTGATTCTTTCCTTTCCCCTTATTGGATCCTTTTCGGAGAGGGGGAAGTGGGTTACTTGAAGGAATACCCAAATTTTGGGTAAGCCTTTGATTACGTGTGCGCACACCTTCTTCATTTAGGTCTGTGTGCGCAACTTCTTGAGCAGGAACCTCTTCATCTGATCCCTCTGATTGAGCCTCATCTGGTGAATCAGCAGCAACGGCAGTGATGACATTAATGGATGCATATTTCATGGAATCCTTTCTATCAGCATTTCTGTGATATTGTCTCCTTTTATGTCCATGATAAGACATGGCATTCCGTTGACTTGACCCCTCAGGAATTTCTTTGTGAACCGTCACTTGGAGAGAATCTCCTGACATCTTGGCTCTTCGTTCCTCTTGAGGCTTATTCCCTAATCGAGAGAATACTGACTTTCTCTGAGGGAGGGATTGAAGATTTGAAAAAGTCCCCAGTCCGGTGGACTGGGGGTGTTCCTGTTGCTTCTGCTCAACTCCTCGAATCCCATTCGTTGATTCTGAGGGTTGGGTTAGAGAAGTCCCCAGTCTGGCAAGCTGGGGTGTCTCTTGACATGCTATGTCTGAGATCTTTTTAAAATCTCTCTTGATCTTGCGAATCTTAGTTCGGAAATTAGCTGGATGCATTAACCTGTACCCACTTTTATCACCTGGTTCAACAGACCGTTGGATGATTTCCGAAACTTCTGTCATTTGATGACGTGTTTGCTCCAGACGAGAGGCTTGTGCAATATTCTCACCTGCTTGATGTAGGAGCAATTCAACAACCTGTTCTCTATATACTTGATTTTGAGAGGAACTAGTTGAAGCTTGATCTCGAGCAAGATTTTGATTATGAACAAAGCCCATTGACTGTGGCCGGCCATGGGCAATAACATTGCATGAGACCATTTTCGGCGGGCTTTGCTGACCGGAAAGCACTGTGAAATGTAGTGCTCCGTGAATACCCCATCCTCTGATATGAACATTAGATGGAGCATTGGAAATTAACTGACGCAATCTTCTTAGTGCGCCAAGGCATGAATGTTGAAGGGTTCTCTGTTGCTTTTCAGCCTTCGGATACCGAGAGACTGATAGAGATGCCAAATCAATCTGGCGTTGTAACCCTTCTATTATCTTAAGATGATTTTCATATTCATCGTAAGATAATACCTTCTTCTTTAATTGACAAAGAGTTTTCCATATGTTAAGACGAATATCATGGATTCCATCATCCGTCAACATCTTTGGAATGTCATACTGTGAATCAGCCAAAGGCCAAAACATGACTGGTACTTCACCTTTTGCCAGTTTTTTCCTCATGTTCAGCATTTCCTCTTTATCATTAAATGAAGATTCTTCTACCTGTTTGGACCAGAGTTGGTGTTTCCTTGTTGCTTCATCGGATTCAACAAGATTGGTAGAGGAATCACTATTCATTCTGGAAGATGAATGACCCAGGGAAGGTTCGGAGAATAACCTGAACCCCAAGCTATCTTCTGATGGAGAAAGAGTTTCACCTGCCGATAGTAAAACTTCAGACATGACTGGTTTTACATTTGCAAGTGCCTCGAGATAAGAGGGCTTTCTCGTCACTACATTGCCTTCTGAAGAATTTTCGAGACAATGTGAATCACTACTGCGGAGAGGACTTTCGCAGCGAAGTTCATCACCATGAGGAGGACCTTCATGATGGGTTACAGCAAAAGATGAGATCTCTTGCTCCTTGGTCTTCTGACCACACAGAGGGTTCCTGTGGTTCTCATCTGAAGAAGAAACTTCAAGATTGACCGAATTTTCATGAAGCAAGTCTTCATGAGGAAGTGTCTGTTGAAGACCTTCGGGATTAATGTTCCTGTTATTGGGAACTGAGGGAGTAGAATCTTGAATTCCGACAGATAAATGTCTGAGGGCTTCAAGAACTCCAGCATCGAGCAAGGCCTTGTTGTAGATTGGCCTTTGATCTCCTGACTGTGCTGGGTGGATCTTTTTCTTAGATGCCTTCTTACTCGCTTTAGAAATCACTTGATGACGAAAGTGATTGCTCTGAGCAGGTGTATGTGCCTGATCAGGAAAGATGGTCAGGTTAGGCTGACGATCATCGCTCAAATCAGGTGTATGTGCCTGACTTGGTTGTCCATATGATATGGGGGAGTAGGCCCCACAACCCTCTTGGACTGGAACAGATGTGTGTGTCTGTTCCGGAGTGAATTGTTGATGTGTCACTCCACTGCTAGGGATAGATTTATGTGTCTGTCCCTGAGATGATGCTGAAGCTGTTATGATATCCTGGCAAGCATCCAGAATATGAGCAGGAATTTGCTTCTGCTCTTTCACCATTGACAAAATATGTTTGGTGACTTCAGCCGCCGGAACAGGGATATACGTCCATTCCGGGCTTGGAGTAGGTGTATGTGCCTGCTCCTGTCCTCCTTTTCCTATCAGTGAATCCTGACAGTACTCAAGTGTGGAGGCAGAGAGTTTAGTCTGCCTCCTGTTTGTCGTCGGGGCTTTCCGACTGACTTCTCCGTGCGCTACCAAACGAGACTGTTGGTAGGCTTGATTAGTATTAGCAGGTGTATGTGCCTGCTGATTACACTTCGCCAAACGCTGTTGACGAGATCCATCATATGTAGTCAGACGAGCCTGCTGACTAACTGCTGATGTATAAGCAGGTGTATGTTCCTGCCTATGGTACTCCGCCGGAATTGCCTGGCGGGATCGGCTTGATGCTGCCAGACGAGTCTTCTGGACAGCGGGATTAAAACGAACAGGTGTGTATGCCTGCTCGTTATTTTCCACCAAGTTAGGTTGGTGGACTTCTCCGGAGATGACAGGGATGACAACCTACCTATTGTTAACCGGGTTCCGTCTCTGGCGATTCATCTTGCCTTCTCGGGTTCGAGGAACCTGAGCTGAATGCCTGGAGCCGGTACCCTCATCATGTTGAGGGCGCACTACCGCACGAGTCTGGCGGCGATTGTTGATGGGAGCCCTTGAGAAGGACTCCTGTCTTTTTGATTTAAGGTCCTGCGGGACCTGCTCATTCACTTCCTCGGAATAAGGGAGTGAATGGAAATTGCGTTCCGGGGATAACGACCCGAAACGGTTGGAGACGGTAGTCAGCACCGTCTGCTTCTTGATTGCTGGTCGCCGTTGTCCGGACGACCAGGTAGAATTGCTAACTTGGAGGGCTTGACGAGCGGCCTCCAGAGTTGGGATAGTACCGTTGCGACGGTACTCCTTAACCAGTGCATTAGAAACACAGCGTTGAAGACGCTGAGTTGGTGATGTCATCCTCAGAGCGGATGACGTTCCAGCAGGAGTAGCAGCATTGGTTTTCACGGCAGCAGACCTCACAGTAGAGGTGTTCCCAGCAGCAGTATTCACAGGGGTGAATTTAAGGAAAGCCATTTTTGTAGAAGATCTTGAAAAAAAAGAGTGCCTGTTCCATGTAACAGACATAATCAAGATGAATCCGGCCACTGCATCTTTTGGATGAGCACATGTCAATGATTGCCTTGTTGGCCCAAAGGGCCTAACAGATAAGAAGAACATCACTTTAATTTGGTTAAGGATTCACGTCGGGTTCACCATTTTTGTTTCGCGCGGAATCCGGGGATGACCTCCTGGACGGGAGATTCAAACGTTCCGATCGGTTTCTAACGGGTTTGTTCGTAGAACCGGAAACATCCAATGATTCCACATCCGTTTGGACCTACTTTCCAAAGGCAGGCGCTCATTAGCTTGTGGGCTAATGAGGCTTAGGAATTTGCATTGGTCGAGAGGATGGGAGGTCGGACTCATCACACCTTTTTGAGGGGAATTATTGTCTACTCCGGGACTCTCTTTATAGATTTAAGTTAAGTTCTTGAATCCTTATTACATTACCAAGTATAAAATGAGCTTTCCTTTAGTTTTAACAATCAATGATTAAATATGCAAGAAATTTAGAGAATCTTTTATATGTATTTGAGGTTCTTCATCAATATAGAATCATCTATATTTGTTTAGAGATTCTTGGTCAATGGTATCCTTCAAAACATTTATATAAAAGTCTCTTGGTCATTTTGATGACCAGGCTGGTTTTAAAGCCACTCAGTGGGGAACTTGAAGTTTATCGTCATTCAGAAGGACAGAGATTATTTCAATGTTGGGATCGAACCCATAAATGGGCTACCTACGTATCCTTTGTTTTGAAAAAGGAATTAGAACCCACGTAGTTCGAGGAATGGGATATGATGTTTTATGATTGATGGCTCAAAGATGAATGTCATAATTACTTTTACACTCTAAGCTCACGTGAGTCATGCTCGGTGTGAGAAACAAGAGGTATTGGTAAAATTCAGACAATTGTGCCATAAAAGATGCAATCATAAGAATTTGTTTTGGGGCTTATGTATAGATGACTGCCCAGATAGACGAAAGTTTAGGATTTACTTTTAGGGAGAAAATCCAAGAACGGGGTCCACAAAGTTATATGTGCTTCATGGAGATTTGAATACTCTAATCTTGGGGCTTACTCCTAAGGAGGATGCCCAAGTTAGGAGGGGACTTATGATTGGGTTTTATTCCTAAAGAGGAAACCCAAATCAAAGGTAATTTATGACTGGTTAAGAGAAATTTTAAGAGACTTGGGGCTTACTCCTGAAAAGGAAGCCCAAGGTTATGACTGAGTCTTATTCCTGAAAAGGAGACCCAGGTTAGGGGACTTGGGGCTTACTCCTGAAAAGGAAGCCCAAGGTTATGACTGAGTCTTATTCCTGAAAAGGAGACCCAGGTTAGGGATTAAGGTTTGGGGCTTACTCCTGAGGAGGATGCCTAAGTTTGGGAACTTGATTGGGGCTTATTCTTAAGAAAGATGCCCAAGATTTATGACTAGGACTTATTCCTGAGAAGGAAGCCTAGGTTAGGGGACTTGGGGCTTACTCCTAAAAAGGAAGCCCCAAGGTTATGACTGAGTCTTATTCCTGAAAAGGAGACCCAGGTTAGGATTCTCTCATCTTAAAGGATGAGGTTGAAATGAATGAACTCTCAATCTTTGGTGACATAAAGATGTTTAAATCACTGGGTGTTTGAGAGGTATTTCACAGAATTCCTTTCAGATAAGGATGTCAAATCAAGAAATCAAGCCATAAATGGCTTTTGAAGAGTATCTTGAAGACTGAATCTTGAATAGGAAGGGTGAAATGGCTTAAGAGGGGTAAAAATGGGCAAGATGGGCACCCAAAAAGCTAGGGGCGCGCAAGTCTTGAAGGTCGCGCAAGTCCTGCGTCGGCGCGCAAGTGTTGGTCGCGCAAGTATACTTGCGCGACATGAGGGATACTTGCGCGATTTTCAACCAGAGTTGAATTACTTGAGCGACTCTTTATTAAACCCTTTCCCATCCTCTTGAGGTTCTTCCAGAGAAGGGGCGCGCAAGTTATATTGAAGGAATTAAGTTGGCGCGCAAGTGTTTGATAAGTTTCAACACTTGGGCCTTCCTTCTTCTCTTTAGATCTTCCATTCTAGGTAAGAAATTACCTTAGAAGTGTTCCGGAAGCTTTGAGAAGAGACTTGAGCGTCGGGAGCTTTGATCTGAGTTTCTGGAAAGAGATCCTCCCGAATGGGGGGCCCACAGGGTCTATTTATAGGCAAAAGAAGACCCCGGGCGGTTACTGGGCGGTTACCAGATCTGTCGCGCAAGTCCCTTGCACGACCATGAGGGGTCGCGCAAGTGTTGAGGCGGCGCGCAAGTATACTTGCGCGACCAAGAGGGAACTTGCACGACCTCTGGGCAATGTTCTCCTTTTTCATCCCTTTGTCGATTTTTGATGTTTCTTCAAAGGATTAATCACTTTGAGCTCAGATATTCCCTTTTCCGAACTTTAGATTCCGTGACGAAAGGAGCGTCAACAGTATGTTATGTAGAATGTTTATGAAAGGCCGCCTATGGGCACATTCTGCATAGTCAGGCAAAAGAACTCTCATAAATTTACTTTGCTAGTGCTAAAAGCTAGTGAAAGTTTATGGAGATTCAAATCTTACAATGTATAGAGTTTGCTGTATGGAAAGAGGTACTTGAATATGGAGAAGATATTTCCAAACAAGATTATCAAAGAACTGGATGAATATCACTCCTATGAAGGTCTGACCCAAACGTAGGGAAGAAGAATATAAACCATATATTTGAATACTTTCAGATCATGAAAAAGGATATGGGAAAAATATGTTAAGGATGGATATTTTTTGCGGATCCCTACATACTGTCATTTAAGACAAATAAGGACAAAAGAGGCATTCTTCCCAAGAATGAAGTTACCACCATCCGAAAAACCCATTAGGGGGCAGAATTATGCAGGTCCACCTAAGGGAATTTGCTGCATAATCAAATAATAGTATCTTTTGGCTAACAAGTCTGTTATGTAGACTGTTTATGCAAGGCCGCCTATGGGAACGTGCTGCATAGTCAGGCAAAATAACTCTCAAAAGTTTGACATTTTTGTGACTAGAAGTCATGAAAAGGGTTATGAGGATATGAAAATATTTAAGGTTAGAATTATGAAACATAAAGATGGGTATTTTTTAATGTATACAGAGATACACAGATCAATGCTAACCATAATCATGTTGTGGCTGGGTCCTGAATTGAAATGTTGGACTTCACTACGTATCCCATAAGGATGAGAATCAAGCCATACGTAGTTCTTAAACTACAGTTTAACGTCATGTGGGACAAAAGGATTAGAGAACTTAGTTTAGGGTCATAGAGCTTGGACCATTGTAAGAAATACACAGTTTGTGTTTTCATGGGTACTTTTCAACCAAGGGACTGAAAGTGGAATTTGGGGTTATTCCCAAAGACTTGGGTCTGGATTCGAGGGATACTCGAACGTTCCTACGTATCCCATAAGGATGGGAATCAAGCCCACGTAGTTCTAGAAATACCCTTTGTACAAATTTGGTTCGTACATGTGAAGGGTGAAAGGGGACTTTAGTACAATGATGGTTTAACCCACGATAAAAGGTTTGGGTGTTACCATGTATGCATGTAGTCTTGGAAAATGAAACATGATTAAAAAATCAATGTAAATAATGGTTCCCTCTCAGGTGAGGGTATCAAAGAATATTGTAGTTTATTGTCATACTGGACAAAAGTGTTGTATAGTTTAACATCGTATAACAAGGAAGAAAGTGAACCAATGTAAAGATATTGATTCTAGGGGCGGTTTCACGAATCAACATCATATGAGATGGAGATGAACCAATGTAAAGATATTGGTTTTGGGCTTGAACCTTGGGAGGTTTCCTACGTACCCATCCTAGAAGGCAAGGATCAAATTCCTCATAGTTCAATTAAAGAAGGAATTAATGATCAAGTTATTCTTGGGGACAAAGACCTAAAAAATGATGTTGGGACTTACACATGGTTAGCGGCCCAGAGAGAGTGTTATGGTTGAGGTTTGCTCTAAGCTCACGTGAGTCATACTCGGTGTGAGAAACAAGAGGTAACAACAACCTTAACGATGCATAGTTTAATGTCATGTAGGACATATAAAGGGACTATGCAGTTTAAAGTCTTGCAGTTAGGACTATTGGTGCTACACAGTTTAGTGTCATGTAGCAGGGAAAAAATATAGTTTAATGTCATGTAAGATGTATCACGGACTTTCTGTATAGTTTAGCGTCATGTAGTTAGGACGATGGGGACAATAGATGTTAACGTCATCTTGGACGAAAGGGGGACTATGCAGTTTAATGTCATGCAGGGAGGACAAAAGAGTACACCATTTAATGTCATGTTGGACGCAAGGGGGACTATGCAGTTTAATGTCATGCAGGGATGACAAAAGAGTACACCATTTAACATCATGATGGACGCATTGGAGATTTTTTCCACAGTTTAGCATCATGTTGGATGAAAGTGCGAGTAGTTTAAGGTCATACAGGACCTTTGATGATTATGTAGTTTAACGTCTTTTCGGACGTAAGGGACTTTTATACAGTTTAGCGTCATGTAGTTAGGATGTCACAGTTTAATGTCTTGCTGGACGTAAGGGACTAGAAAATAGTTTAGGGTCATATGCATGGACCGTTGATGATTATGTTTAAGGTCATACAGGACCTAGTTGCAGTTTAAGGTCATATTGGACCATTTTAGAGACACAGTTTAACGTCATGTTGGACCAAGTTGCAGTTTAAGGTCATACTCGACCATTTCTGTATAGTTTAACATCATATAGCAAGGACAACAAAGGTACTTTGCAGTTTATAAAAAATACTTCTTCAAAAATCTGGCATTAGATGGAGTAGTGATGAGTTCTCCATCCATTGAGATTAATGAATAAGATCCATTGGAGTAGACCCTATGTATTGAATAAGTTCCTTCCCATTTTGGCTCAAGCTTGGGAGGTTTATTTCCTGGTATCATTGGTGTTCTGAGAACTAATACCAATTATCACTGAGTGAATTAACGAAGATGAACTTTTTTGTTAAAAGCTCGTGCTATTCGATTCTGGTAGACTTCTAAGTGGTGCAAAATTCACAATCTTTTCTCATCTAACCGTTCCAATTCATTAAATTGCTTTTGAGATTGTTCATCTGTATATGATTGATCACAAATGGCAACTATGAGTGAGGGTAGTTGAACTTCAATGGGCAAGACGGCTTCTGTTCCATATACCAATGAATATGGAGTTGACTGAGTTGCAATGCGGGTGGTAGTCCGATAAGCCCATAAAGCATGAAAGAGTTTATCAGGCCATGACCTCTTATCTTTATCTACCATCTTTTTCAGTATATTTGAAAGAGTCTTGTTAAAGGCTTCTATCTGGACGTTGGCCGCTGCATGATACCAAGATGAATGGTTGGATTTGATGTTGTATTCTTGATACAACTTCTTCACCTCAGATGAACAGAAATTGGTGCCATTGTCCGTCAATATGGTATGAGGGACGCCAAATCTGCTAATGATGTTAGACTTGATGAAGCTAACAACGCATTTAGAACTGACTTCATTAAGAGGTATTTCCTCTGCCCATTTGTAAAATAAGTTAGTAGTAGTAAGAATGTACTTAAACTGCTTGGTCGTAGCCGAAGGGTAAGGTCCCACCACATCCATTCCCCATGTGGAAAATGGCCATGAGTATTTAGCTGTATGAAGCAACTCTGGAGGTTGATGAATGAAGTTGTCATGTACTTGGCATGAATGACACTTCTTTGTGAAATCGACACAATCTCGTATCATTGAAGGCCAAAAGTATCCAAGCCTTCGAATCTAATCAGACAGTCTACGTCCAGACTGGTGGGCACCATAGACTCCCGCATGCACTTCTTTCATGACAGCCATTGTATCTTCACCCATCAATGCATCTGAAGAGAACTCCATCAAAACCACATTTGTAGAGAATTTTCTCTAGGTGATCTGGGCTATCATAAAGAGTAAAATTAATCACACATCACCGGATTTGTTCTTTCTCAGCTCTATCAGGTGGAAGTGTTCCATTTTGAAGGTATTCCCGGATAGGTGACATTCATCCTGTAGTATGACCATACGGTTCAGGAATGAGACAAATTTCATTAATTTCCTCTGTTCTGATTCGAACATAAGGTGAAATTGCATGACGGTGGGCAATACTGATGGTTGTCTCGTCCCGATTTGGATCTGCCAGAGTTGTTGCTATATTAGCCAATGCATCAGCTTGAGCATTTTGTGATCTTGGGACATAAGAAAATGTTAGTTCCAAAGGGAATTACTCCATTAAATCTCTAGCGTAATCATATAAAGGGATTAGTTCTTCTTTTCTGATGGCATAATCCCCATTGACTTGTTTGATTACCAGGTCTGAATCACCTTTCACCTTTAAGTGATTCACTTGTGCTTGAAGTGCTAATTCCAAACCTATGATGAGAGCTTGGTATTCTGCTTTATTATTGGTACCACCTTCCCACAATAAGAAGGAATAAGTTAACACTGCCTTTTCTGGAGAAATGAGCACAATTCCTAAGCCAACTTTGTTGAATTTAGGATTTTCCATTTTACTCCCTATTGGACTTCTAGAAGCACCATCAAAATACATTTCCCATGCCTGAGGACTTTCTTGAATAAAGAAGACTTCCTCATCAGGGAGTTCAAAATATGAAGATGTGTCTTCCACTAAAAGGTGCTTAGCTAGGAAATCAGCCAGATCTTGGCCCTTTATCTCCTTTTGAGACACATACTGAATGTCGAATTGCTGCAAAATAACTGCCCACCTTTCCAGACATCCTGTAAGCATTGGACGACTTAGGATAAATTTGAGCGGGTTATTGCGAGATACCAATTGGACCTCGTGATGTTGCAGGTAGTGTCTCAACTTCTGAACTGCAAAGATTAATGCCAGGCAGCACTTCTCAATACTTGAATACCAGGTTTCTGCTTTAAGCATGGATCGACTGAGATAGTAGAGACTGTTTTCATTCCCAGCATCATTCTTTTGAGCAATAAAGACACCCAATGATCGCTCTAGAGCTGTCACATAGAGGATAAGTGGTCTTCCTTCAATAGGTGTCATGAGTACCGGTGGACTCAAGAGGTATTTCTTGAGAATATCGAATTCTTCTTGACATTCTTCAATCCACTGGTAAGTGACTCCCTTCTTCATCAATTTGGTGAAGGGTAAACTTTTTCCTGCTAAATTGGCGATGAAATGCCGAATATAGGATAAATATCCTTGAATTCCTCTTAATTATTTCAAATTTTGAGGAGGTGACATACCAAGGATAAAATTGGTCTTCTCAGGATCGACTTCAATACCATGATGGCGTACAACAAAGCTGAGAAATTTTCCTGAGGTTACCCCAAAAGCACATTTTAAGGGCTTCATCTTCAAATTATGTTGTCGAAGCTTGCAGAATATGACTTCCAAATCAGCCAAGTGATTAGAACGTTGTTTGGATTTAACTACCAAATCGTCTACATAGCATTCAAAAAACTTCCCTAATAAGGGTTTGAAGATATGATGCCTAGCACGCTGATAAGTTGCACCTACATTCTTTAAGCCGAAGGGAATTACCCGGTAGTAAAACACACCCTGAGGGGCTTTTAAGGCTGTAGATTCCTCGTCTTCTGGGGCCATTCAGATCTGATTATATCCGGAATATCAATCCATGAAGGAAAGTGCTTCATAGCCAGCTGTTGCATCAATTAGAAGTTATGTAATCGGAACTGGGAAATCATCCTTAGGACAATGCCAATTAAGATCTCTGAAATCGATGCAAACTCGAATTTGTCCGTTCTTTTTCTTTACAGGGACAATATTAACCAACCATTTGGGATATTTAACTTCTCTGACGAAGTTAGCTTTGATAATCTTATCCACTTCAGCTTCAATTTTGGAAGCATAAGTTGTGTGTGTTCTTATCACGACTTGCTTAAATCCTCGATGTTCTTCTAGTAAACCCAAATTATGAGTAACAACATCAGGATCAAGCCCGGGAATTTATGTATAGTTCCAGGAAAATATATCTCTATTTGTCTTTAGAAAAGAAATATACATCTCTTTCTCTTCAAGAGTCATGGCCGCACTAATTAAAGTGGGTCATTGATCTCCTTTTGTACCCAGATTTATTTCTTTGAGTTCATCCACAGTGGTAGAGATACCCACTTCAAATGCTGGAGGAGCATCTCTGAGATCTTCCTCTTCTTCTTCATCATGTGTTATTTCTTCCATTTCTACTTGCATAGTAGATGATAAAGTAGAATTCTCATGATCCGAAGAGATGTAAAATTTTTCATATCTTGAAGAAGAAGCTTCAATTTCTGACCTAATTGATGATGAAGGGTCTTCTTTTGGGTAATAAAGAGGAGATGATGGATTGGTAATCGACATCATTGTTCACCTCTGATGTTGCTATAACTTCTTCTGGCCTAATTGGCGAAGCATAGACTTTTTGGATTTTATCAAATGAAATGAAGACGTCACCATTTGTGCTTTCATCACTGCTTGGTAGATTACCAATTTCTCCCATGTTGTCTGGCTCGATTACCGTAATTGACATTATGGATATTTCCATAAGAGTATTTTGATTTGGGTCTATCTTGTCAATTTGACTGATAGGAAACACATAATCTGTACTCACATGTGTAAATGGATTTACTGGAATTTTTTCCAAACCATATGGAGCATTAACTTTTGTAATCTCCTTTGTTATCGATTTCTCCCTTTGCTTCATGTGATAGAATTCTGCCTCAATGTATTGAGACTCACATGTCTTGAATGGGGCCTTCTCACCATACATTGTCCAAACTTGACCATCGAAACAATATTTGAGACATTGATGGTATGATGAAGGGATAGTCGCATGTTGATGTAGCCAGGGTCTTCCAAGAAATATGTTGAAGGCTGAGTCTTGATCAACAACCATGAAATATGAATTGGATACAAGATCTCCAAACTGAGTTCTGAGTGTAACTTCACCCATTGGTTCTTGTTCATTTTTTATCATATCCCTGTAGCATCATGGTGGAAGGAGATAAATCAGATTCCGTGAGGCCCAATCGACGAAGTGTATGAATGGGCTTGAGGTTGACTCCTGAACCATTGTCAATGAAAGCTCTTCGAACATCCATGCCATTGACATTACCAGACAAGTACAATGGTCTAATATGTCCATGCACAACATCATCTTCATCTTCATCAGTAAAGGATATTATTGCATGGAATTCTGCAGGATTATTCTCTATGTGGTAGACTTTAGCTGCAGTAATTTCTATTTCAAACTCCTGAGGACTTGACAAAGCCTCGATGAGTGCTTCCCGAAGATCTTTTGACAGATTCAGAGCATCCAGAATTGATAACTTGTCTGGTACTTGGGCCAAGTGTTTCAATATATCATACTTTTGATCCATAGGTCTGTTTTTTCCAATAGGAATATGTAGTTTAGAAGGTACCTTGGAAGCAGATGCTTTGGAAGTTGATGCACCTTGTAATAGGATAGAAGTTGGCAATATTCATGGTTTTGGAAGATTAGACCGATTAGATCCATTTACTTGCTGAGAGGAATAAGATGGAACCTTCAACCGTTCTTCCAAAATAACTGTGCCAGGACTGAATTTTCTATTGGTAGAATAACTTTCTTGTTCTTGCTGAGCTCGCTGAATGGATCTACCATGAGTTTCTACTGCGTACACAGTTCTAACTGGGGTAGAATTGGAATAGTGTCTTCTGAAAGATCCACATCTTCCCCTATATCCTGAGCCCCTGTAACTTCCTCTGATTCCTCTGTTTGATATAAGGAATTCAGGCTCATTGAAATTTAAACTTCGACTGGCATATGGATCTGTTAATTGAATCATATTAATAGAACCAAAGATTAACTCTTCTTCTGATGAAGACTCTGCCTGATTAGCCTATTTAGGTTGTGTCGTTTGGTGGGGAGGTGCCCGTGGATTTGAAGTAGATGGCATGAAGTCCGCCAAAGTCAAAGATAACTTAGGCTTTGACACATACTCATCTTCTTCTGATTCTTTTTCTTTCTTTGAATCATGTCATTTCTTTAAGTACTTTCCCTCTGACAAAGAGATTTTTTCTGCAACATTCATGGAAGAAGACATAATTGGTTTCTTTAATTGTGTTCGCAAAATACAATGAGTTCGATTGATTGTCTTTCTGACCATCCAATCATCATACTTCTGTGCATTTTTTCTTTTGACTTCTTTCCATTCACCTTCCTCCTCTGGAACTGTAGCAGTGACACATGCTACCTGGGCTGAGGAGCCTTTTAATGTGACTTGTCCCGAGTCGACCATCTTTTGCAGGAGGTCTTTGAAGACAGAACACTCCTGGATGGGATGCCCCAACATTTGATGAAAAGGGAAATAATTAGTACGGTCTTCATCTCCTTTCTTGTTTGGCCTCTTGGGTATTGGCAATTGAACCAAATTTTTTTCCAGAGCTGGAATTAAATAACCAGGAACTTGTTCATTTCGGAAAGAGTATATTTTTCTCTTCAGATCCTCAAATTGTTTTTGTCTTTGATCTTTTTTATCGTCGGGATGAAAAGACCTTTGTTTTTAGTGCTCAGATGGTGGAGCCCTTTGAGAAGATGAAGGTTTTGAGGTAGAAACAGGTACAGGTGCTTGTTTAAGCATAACTATAGCAGTTTCTGCTTTACCCATTCTCCTTCCTGGAGCTGATGGAATTACATGAGATTTAGCCTTAGCCTGTATAAGGGAATCTTCAATCTACTGAGCGATTGAAGTAAGGTCTCGAAACCCTACTGTGTATTTCACAGGGATTAACGGCGTGTGTAATTCGTCACGCAGATTTGCTACACAGATTGGCAACAATTCTTCTTGAGGGAGTGCTAAACTCGAGTAATATGTTAATCCCTTCCATCAAGCAATGAAATTAGAGACCCTTTCCTTCTCCCTTTTCTTACAGTTTGTAAGATCGAAAACTGTTGTCTTTGGCAAAGTTGAGCTGAACTGAAGGAGGAATTTTTAGCAAAGATCCTCCCATCTGGTAATTGACCGAGATTGAAATCTTGTATACCAAAAAAAAGCTGGTCCTTGCAAGGTTCGCACGAAGCATCTGAGTTTCACTGCTTCTTGCTGCTCCGAAGTTCCCATCATAGGATTGTAACAAGACATTTAATGCGTCAAATGTTGTTCAGGAGCGCCTGATCCATTGGAAATAGGGAATATAGGGTTCCCAAAACTGGATGGAGGAGAAATTGAATCTACCCATTCAGGGTAAACTTTCTTTTCTGGTTGAACTTGCGCATGTTTCCCTTCTATAGTTTCTAATTGAGTTGTTAATGACTCAATAGTAGTTATTAACTTTTGAGAAACATCCGGTTGAACTTAGACTTGGGTAGGTTCAATGACTGGAGCTTGGACAGATGTGGATATTGGTGCTGCAACTGATGGTAGGACTGCCAACTATTGTTTCACTTGACCCGTAGGATTAGACCTGTGAGGGTGTACTGAGAGAGGAGGATATTCTTGATCCATCTCAGTAGCTGCAATAAATTCATTTGGCTGAATGAATCCAACATGCTTAAGAAGAAGACTACTCTGAAGTAGTTCTGCATTCAACCTTCTTAATTCCTTCATTTCTTCTTCCTGTTGTGAAAACCTTTTCTCTAGTGAGAGCGATTGACCTTCTCCAGATGAAGGATATGTAACCTGGTTATTTCCCTTCCCTTTGTTGGATCCTTTTCAGAGAGGGGTAAGTGGGTTACTCAAAGGATTACCTAGGTTTTGAGTAATCCTTTGACTTCGTGTATGCACAACTTCTTCATTTGTGTCGGTGCGTACATCTTCTTGAGCAGGAAACTCTTCATCTGAATCCCCTGAGTGAGCCTCATCTGGTCGATCATCAACAATGGCATTGATGACATTGATTGATGCATAACTCATCGCATCCCTTCTATCAGCATTTCTGTGATATTGTCTTCTTCCATGTCTTTGATGAGACATTTCCTTTTATTGATTCGATCCCTCAGGAACTTCTTGACGAACCGTAATTTGGAGGGATTCTCCTGATAATTTGGATCTACATTCCTCTTGAGGTTTCTTACCCAATCGAGAAAAGACCGACTTTCTCTGAGGAGGGGATTGATGATTTGAAAAAGTCCCCAGTCCAGTGGACTGGGGCCGTTCCTACTGTTCTCTCTCAACTCCCCGAATCCTTTTTCTTGATTCTGAGGGTTGGTTTAAAAGAGTCCTCAGTCTGGCGAGCTGGGGTGGTTCTTGACATGCTATTTATGAGACTTTCTTGAAATTCCTCTTGATCGTGTGAACCTTGGTCTGGAAATTAGCTGGATGCATTAACCTGTATCCACTTTTATCACCCGGTTAAAAAGACCATTGGATGATTTCTGACACTTCTGTCACTTGGTGACATGCTTGCTCCAAACGAGAGGCCTGTTTAATATTATTTTTTTCTTGATTCAAGAGTAATTCAACAACTTGTTCTCTGTATTCTTGATTATGAGAGGAACTAGTTGAAGCCTGTTCTTGGACAAGCTTTTGATTACAAACAAATCCCATTGAATGTGGCCGGCCAGGGGAAATAACATTGCATGAGACCATTTTCGGTGGGCTTTGCTGACTGGAGAGCACCGTGAAATGCAGTGCTCCATGAACACCCCATCCTCTGACACGAATACCCGATGGGTATTAGCAATTAACTAACACAATCTTCTTAGTGCGCCAAGGAATGAACGTTGAAGGGCTCTCTGCTGCTTTTCAGCCTTCGGATATCGAGAGACTGATAGAGACACCAAATCAATATGACATTGTAACCCTTCTATTATCTTAAGATGATTTTCATATTCATCATAAGATAATACTTTCTTTTTTAACTGACAAAGAGTTTTCCATATGTTGAGACGAATATCATGAATTTCATCTTTCGTCAATGTTTCTGGAATATTATACTGAGAGTCAACCAGAGGCCAAAACATGGCTGGCACTTCACCTTTCGCCAGTTGTTTTCTCATGTTCAGCATTTCCTCTTTATCATTTAATGAAGATTATTCTATCTAATTTGACCATATTTGGTGTTTCTTGGTTACTTTATTGGATTGAACAAGATTGGTAGAGAAATCATTGATCAAACTAGAAGATGCATGACTTAGGGGTGGTTCAGATAATGACCTACACCCTGGGCTATCTTCTGATTGAGAAAGTATTTCACCTACTAGCGATGAAGATTCAGACATGACTGGTTTCGCATTTTCAAGTGCCTCAAGATAAGAGGGATTGCTCGGCACTACATTGTCCACTGGAGCATTTTCCAGGCAATGTGCATCACTACTGCGGAGAGGACTTTCGCAGCATAATTCATCATCATGGGGAGGACCACCATAATGGGTTACAACAAAAGATGAGATCTCTTGCTTCTTGGTCTTCTGACCACACAAAGGGTTCCTGTGGCTCTCATCTGAAGATGAAACTTCGAGATCGACCGAATTTTCATGAAGCAAGCCTTCATGAGGAAGTTTCTATTGAAGACCTTCGGAATTAATGTTCCCACTATTGGGAAATGAGGGATTAGAATCTTGAATTTCAACAGATAATTGTCTGAGGGCTTCAAGAACTCCAGCATCGAGCAAGGCCTTGTTACAAATTGTCTCTTGATCTCCTAATTGTGTTGGGTGGGTATTTTTCTTAGACGCCTTCTTACTCTCCTTGGAAACCACTTGTTGACGAAAGTGGCTACTCTGAGCATGTGTATATGCCTGATCAGAAAATATGGCCAGGTTAGGCTGACAATCTCTACTCAAATCAGGTGTATGTGCCTAACTTGGTTGTCCGTATGATATGGGGGAGTATTCTCCACAACCCTCTTGGACTGGAACAGATGTGTGTGTCTGTTCTGGAGTGAATTGTTGATGTGTCACTCCACTGGTAGGGATAGATTTATGTGTCTTTCCCTAAGATGCCGCTGAAGTTGTTATAATATCCTTGCAGGAATCCAGAATATGAGCATGGATTTGCTTCTGCTCTTTCACCATTGATAGAATATTCTTGGTGACTTCAGTTGCCGGAATGGGAATATACGTCCATTACAGGCTTGGAGCAGGTGTATGTGCCTGCTCCTGTCCACCTTTTCCTATCAGTGAATCCTGACAGTACTCAAGTGTGGGGGCAGAGAGTTGAGTCTACCTCCTATTTGTTGACGGGGATTTCTGACTAACTTCTCTGAATGCTACCAAGAGGGACTGTTGATAGGCTTGGTAAATACTAGCAGGTGTATGTGCCTGCTGATTGCACATCTCCAAATGTGGTTGAAGAGATCCATCATATGTAGTCAGACGAGCCTGCTGACTAGCTGAGGATGTATAAACAGGTTTATGTTCCTGCCTATAGTACTCTGCCGGAATTGCCTGGCGGGATTGGCGTGATGCTGTCAGACGAGTCTGCTGGATAGCGGAATTAAAACGGGCAGGTGTATGTGCCTGCTCATTGCTTTCCACCAAGTTAGGTTGGTCGACTTCTCTAGAGATGGCAGAGATGAGAACCTGCTCACTGTTGACCGGATTCTACCTCTGGTGGTTTGTCTTTCTTGCTCGGGTTCGAGGAACCTGAGCCAAACGCCTGGAGTCGGTACCCTCATCATGTTGAGGGCGGACTGCCGCACGAGTCTGGCGGCGATTGTTGGTGGGAGCCCTCAGGAAGGACTCATGTCTGTTTGAATTAAGGCCCTGAGGGACCTGCTCATTCACCTCCCCAGAATAAGGGAGCGAATGGTGATTGCGTTCTGGGGATAACGACCCGAAATGGTTGGAGACGGTAGTCAGCACCGCCTGCTTCTTGATCACTAATCTTCATTGTCCGGACGACCGATGTGATTTGTTTACTTGGATGGCTTGTCGGGCAGCCTCCAGAGTTGGGATGGTACCGTGTTGACGGTACTCCTTAACCAGTGCGTTTGATACCCAGCGTTGAAGACGCTGAGTAGGTGATATCATCCTTAGAGCGGATGACGATCCAGCAGGAGTAGCAGTAGTAGCATTTGCAGCAGTATTATTCACAGGTGTTAACTTGAGAGAATCCATTCTAGAAATGTAGAAGATCTTGGAAAAGAGTGCATGTTTGATATAACAGACGTAATCAAAATAAATTTAGCTACTACATCTTTTGGATGAGCACATATGTCAATGATTGTTTTTGTTGGCCCTCTCATTTAGTTTTAAATAGGGGCCTAATAAAATAGGTAAAACATCATTTTAACTTTGTTAAGGATTCACGTCGGGTTCACCATTTTTGTTTCCCTCGGATTCTGGGGATGACCTCCTTTTGATGGGAGATTCAAACATTCTGATCAGTTTCTAACGGGTTTGTTCATAGAACTGGAAACATCAAATGATTCCACATCCATTCGGACCTACCTTCCAAAGGTAGGCGCTTATTATTTTGTGGACTGAAGAGGCTTAGGAATTTGCATTGGTCGAGAGGATGGGAGGTCAGACTCATCACACCTTTTTTAGGGGAATTATTGTCTACTCCAGGACTCCCTTTATAGATTTAAGTTATGTTCATGAATCCTTATTACATTACCAAGTATAAAATGAGTTTTCCTTTAGATCTGACAATCAATGATCGATATGTAGGAAATTTAGAGAATCTTTTATATGTATTCGAGGTTCTTCATCGATAGAGAATCATCTATATTTATTAGAGATTCTTGGTCAATGGTACCCTTCGACACATTTATAAAGAAGTATCTTGGTCATTATGATGACCATGCTGGTTTTAAAGCCACTCAGTGGGGCACTTGATGTTTATTGTCATTCAGAAGGACATGAATTATTTCAGAGTTGGGATCGAACCCGCAGACGGGCTACCTATGTATCCTTTGTTTAGAAAAGGAATCAGAACCCACGTAATTTGAGTAAGGGAATATGATTTTTATGATTGATGGATCAAAGAAGTATTTCATAATTACTTTTACACTCTAAGCTCACATGATTCATGCTCAATGTGAGAAACAAGAGGTATTGGTAAAAATTAGACAATTGTGCCATGAAAGATGCAATCATAAGAAATAATGTGGGGGTTATGTATGTATGAATGCCCAGATAAATGAAGGTTAGGATTTACTTTAGGGAAGAAATCCAGGAGTGGGGTCCGTAAAGGTATATGTGCTTCATGGAGATTTTGAATACTCTAACTTTGGGATTACTCCTGAAAAGGAGGCCCAAATTAGGATAAGACTTATGATTGGGTTTTACTTATGAAAAGGAATCCCAGATCAAAGGTAAATTAGGACTGGTTAAGAGAAATTAAGACTGGGGCTTACTCCTGAAAAGGAGGCCCAGGTTAAGGATTATGACGGGGACTTACTCCTGAAAAGGAGGCCTAGGTTAAGGGAATTACGGTTTGGGGATTACTCCTGAAGAGGATGCCCAAATTAGGGGACTGGGGCTTACTCCTAACAAGGATTCCCATATTTGAGACTGGGGATTACTCCTGAAAAGGAGGCCCAGGGTAAGGATTATGACTGGGACTTACTCCTGAAAAGGAGGCCCAAGTTAAGGGAATTAAGGTATGGGGAATACTCTTGAGGAGGATGCCCAAATTAGGGGACTGGAGCTTACTCCTAAGGAGGATGCCTAGATTTGAGAACTTTAAGAATCTGGGCTTACTCCTAAGGAGGATGCCCAAGTTAAGAATTATGACTGGGACTTACTCCTGAAAAGGAGGCCCAGGTTAAGGGAATATGACTGGGGCTTATTCCTGAAAAGGAGGCCCAGGTCAATTGAGTTCTCTCATCTTAAAGGATGAGTTTGAATGAATGAAATCTCAATCTTTAGTGAAATAAATAAGTGTAAATCACTAGTTTTTGAGAGATATTCTATAGAGTTCCTTTCAGATAAGGAATCAAAAATCAATAAATCATCCCATAAATGGATTTTAAGAGTGTCTTGAAGATTGAATCTTGAATAGGAGAGGTGTAATGGATTAAGAGGGGTGAAATGGGAAAGAAGGGTACCCAAAAAGGTAGGGGCGTGCAAGTCCTGGCAGGCGCGCAGGTACTACGGGGGCACGCAAGTCCCGGTCGCGCAGGTATGTCTACGCGACACATGGTGTACTTGCATGACAGTTAACCAGTAGGGTAATACTTGAGAGACTCTTGATTAAAGCCTTTAGAATCCTCTTGAGGTTCTTCCAGAAAAGGGGCACGCAAGTTCTATTGAAGGAGTAAGGCGGCGTGCAAGTGTGGCCTTTTCCCTTAAGGGCTGGCCACTCAGGCACACAAGTTTTGATGTGTTTCAACACTTAGGCCTTCCTCCACCTCTTTAGATCTTCCGTTCTAGGTAAGAAATTTTATTAGGAGTGTTTTGGAAGCCTTAAGAAGAGACTAGGGTGCCAGGAGCTCAAATATGAGTTTCTGGAAAAAATCCTTTTTTCAAATGGGGGCCCACAGGGTCTATTTATAGGCAAGAGAAGACCCCAGGCGGTTATCACTAAGGTCGCGCAAGTCACTTGTGCGACCATCATGCGTCGCACAAGTGGACTTGCACGAATATTAGGGAACTTTCGCGGCACATGTGTACTATTCTCTTTGTCCATCCCTTTGTCAATTTTTTGATGTTACTTCAAAGGATGAATCAATTTGGACTATGGTATTTCCCTTTTCCAAACTTTAGACTCTATGACGAAAAGGAGTTTTAACACCATGGTTGAGTGTGTTTTTGGTCACCATGACCATATTGGGAATCACCATGTCATGGTGATAGATATTTTGGAATTTGAAACTGAGAAATAAAATTCCAAACTCCATGGGTTTTATGTTTTTAAAATATAAAATGAATGTGATCTTCATTGAAGGATGTTTAATGTCCTTTTGACTCATTTTTTTCCTATATTAATTGATTATCCATCTTCTTGTTAGTTTCTATGATCTAAATCGATCTAGTATGATATCTGGATGAGCCTTCTTGTTCTCAAGTCACTGCCTAGGGTGAACTCAACCTTATGATCCCAATACTTGTTTGAGATTGATAGAAGATCATAAATTATTAGATTTAGGCTTATTCATGTCGATCTGAACATATAAGGACCTCACTATCTTTGTCTCTAGTCACTTTTCCCAGTAGTTATGAGTTATCTCTATTTGAATAGACATATATATAACATTTATGGTGGTTTTTAGGTCAATTTGATGTGGTTCTACCCCCTTTTAATGATTCCATTCTTGGATCTCATTCTAGAACCCTTTTCATGTTGGATTGGAATCAGTTCAAAGGATCCTTGGAAATAAGGTTTGTTCTAGTTAGTGCATAGTTATGATTGGGAATCAACTCTTGGAAAATATTAATGTTTATGTTGATGCATTTGAGTTAGGAATACCCTTACCATATAGATACCTTTTGTTTGTGTTTTTTCATGATATGATGGTATGTTCTTATGAGAATTGAGACCCATGTTTGATGTGTTTTTCTTGTGGGTGTGTATATGGCCCTATGAGAACCATGCTTGATATAAGTAGTTTTATTTTATATAATATGAATTTCTTTTTGGCGTTACATAGCCAATGGATCTTCTATTTAGGTATCAAGATGATAATGTTTCTTAGTATTGTATAAATAGTCCCTTATAGGGGAATCATAGGAGATGTGATAGAGGAAATGACTTGGACTTTCATGATGGTTTTTTTAGATATCATAGAAATATTTAGCCAATAAAGGAGTATAACTATGTAGCGTTGAAGTGTGTCTAATGTTTTGGAATGATGATATGGAAGAAATACCATTAAATGGTGATTATGATCCAATCCTTCAAGAATACCCGGGGGATGTACCCTCATGTGTCGATTGAAAACCACCTTATAGTGGGGTGTTAGGTTTTCCTTAAAGGTGGAATGAAGATATAAGACTAATGGGTGTGTGGTGTTGAACCTATGCATGGACCTTATGGAATTTTTTGAGATATACAGAGACTGAAACTGGAATCCTTACCTATATAGTGTCAAAGAAGGTGGGGTCAGGGTTCATGGCAACTTGGTTAGCACATGATGACCCTGCATGTTTGTGGTTGATTTTTTACTTATGAATTACTTTTATGGCACGAAATACATCCTATAAATATATGAACTTGTGTTATGGATTCATTGATGGTGTACTGTTGGGTTTCATACTCACACCCTACTTGAGAATCTTGATGTGGATGTAGACTTCATGGGAAGGGATCCAAAAAATGGAAACGACCTATTAATAGGTTATTTAGGAGATGGATCTTGGAATTAGAGGTAGTACTATTTCAGACTCCATATAGATATTATAGTGTTCTTATTTACTAATCAGTAGTTTCTTTCAACTTGGTTTGGAATGCCATATTTGAGGGGCCTTTGTTTATTTCATGTGTGACTGATGTGCCATATGTTATAGCATTGGAATTCTTATTAAATTTCTATTGGGTTGTTCTAGCTTGATATTTATATTTATAAGATGATTTTATATATTCTCTATTATTGAGATTATAGTCTCCCCGCTTCATTTTCCGGTCCCTCACTGCTAGTCAATAGACTTTTTCATATGGGGAGGCATGCATGAGGTCATGTATAACTCCGACCTAGACTGGGTGATTTAGGTTGGGGCATAAATTTACATATCATACTTATAATCTTCCATCAAAACCTAGGGAAGTAAATCATAATAAATGGTGATCTCATAAGATCAGTAAGGTTAAACATGGAATATACTAATCATAAGAGGTTATACAATAATCATAAGGGTATGACAACATAGTCAAGTGCATGTTATCAACATAAAATATTCATATATATAAATATTAGATCATAAACACTAAAATCAATTCGTATCTATAATCATTATTAATAAGGGTGTTTAAGTAGTAAACATTATCCAAGAGTCATAACATAGGCATGTGGAATCATAATAAAAGGAAATTATAATCATGTGAACATAGATATTACAAATCAAATCCATGCATAATCTTGTGAACATAGAAATAATAAATCATATTTACATATAAAAATTTGAACATAACTATTCATAATCATGTCCACACATAATATTGTGAGCATAGTTAGAAAAATCATACTCTTGCATCAAAATTTGAACATTACTATTCAAAATCGTGTCCATTTTTAAAATCATCATCTCTTGATATATCTATATATCATTACCCAATGCATTTTAGGGATATAAATAACCCACCCATCATATAATCATGATTCATTCACATAAAATCCACAAGATCAATATAACATTAATCATTTCATCACAACCTCACCCATAAAAAAGAAAATGGATTTCATCATGATTTCATTATTATAATCAATAAACATAAATAAAAATAAAAATTATGGTATCATTGGATCATATACCTACTGATTCATTAGTAATATCAATTTTTGTTTTCATAGATAAATTTACCATTAAAAGATCACTAGAATAGTTTTTGAGGAAAATTCCCTCTTTATATTGAAATAACTTATTTAAAATATAAAAAATTTCAAAACATTACATAAAAATTTTTCATTGAAAATAACCATAGAAACATGTAAAGTAATCTTCAAATAAAAGAGTGTTTATGGTTTTGGTGAATTTTATTTTTCATGGTATACATCAATATAAATATTTAATCCACACATTTCAAAAAAGTACTACATTTGGAAAATGGAAAGGATATTCTTTATAAACCTTTTTTAAGGTAAAATATGATTAAAAATGAATTTATTAAATAATTTTAGAATAATTAAATCATTATTGATAACATTTTAAAGAAAATATAGACATGTAAGAAAAATATTTCCAACCAAATATGAAATAAATTTAACCTTTCATAAAATAATTTTCTCAATAGTTTTATATACCGAGGAGAGGAGAACAAAATAAAAATATGAAAAACCCAAAAATAAAAAAATGATAAGAAAATATATTTGGTTTTAATGGATAAGTATATAATTTCTCCCAATTTTAATTTAACATAAATAATCCTGAAAATAAATGAGATTGTAATATAAATCCCTTACCTCAAGTCTCATCTTTCTATGTATGCATTCAAACCGATTTTATAATAAATATATACATATTATACATATATACTAGAACCATATTAGTATATGTATTTATATATCATAACCTTATAAATTCCGATTATCCTTTTATTAACAATTCTTTATTAAAATCTTTATTTGGGTAAAAACAAGTTTGTTTTCCATGCATGTTTCAGTTTGATAACTCCATTCCTTGCACCTTGGTCATGGTTTTTCCATCCCTGTAATATATATCATGTAATAAATATAAAATTTATTAATTTTGTATAATTTTATAACTATTCATAAAATTTGGTGGTGAAAATGAATTACATCACTTCATAGAGACAGTAGTCTGTATGTACGCACGAGTGATGTATTCACTTTTTGATGGATGGAACAAAAGAAATGTAAATAAAAAATAAAATTTATAGAACTATTATTATTTCATAAATATTATATATACTCATTAAATCTTTCTTTATTACCACTCATGTAAATTGGAAATTAAAAAAACCCACATCGCTTCGTGGAGGTGGTATCTCACACATACGCATAAGAGACATTTTCATTTTCCAATGAATGGGAAGGTAAGAAGGTAGATAAGATATTATAATTACAAGAGAATAATTATTTCATAAATATAATATATAAAAATTAATTCCATCATATTAACAAACCATGAATTATGGTGATGGAAATTAAAATATATCTCTCCATGGAGACGGTAATCCGTACACACGCATGAGAGATGTTTTTTATATTACATTAAATATAAAATATATTGAAAATGGTCTTACCGTTAACATAAAAAATTAGTATATTAAATATACTTATTTAATAATGTTTATATAGTTATATAATATTTACATATGGTGGAAGAAGAATGAAACTTTAAAATTATTTTCATAAACATATACCTTTTATTTGAGAAACCTCCTTTGAATATCTTCCTAAGAACCATTGGGTTGTTATTTAAAGAATAAAAGAACATACAAAAAGTGTATAGGGAAGTTGAGAAGATACTTTTTCAAGGTTTTTTTGAGATAAATGACTCAATTTTTTTGGATAACAGATAAGATGAGGTTCCATTTTATAAGTTATGGGAGAGTCACACTTGTAATTATGAAGAATATTCAAATATAATGAAGTACCTCTCAAAAGAAAGTGGCTCCAAATTAGATCAAGTTAAAATATAGGATTATATATGATAAAAATATTTCATCCAATAGGATTTATAAATGTTTTTATGTCATTTTAACCATTATCATCTTAGTTTAACCACTCGTTAATCCCTTTTAACCTTTACCATAGTAATGATTTTTAAACCAGTTACAATTCATAAAGACCAAGAATTAAGTTTAACTTATTACATAATATTAATTATTTTGATTTAAAATATTTAATTCATTTTAAAAAATTATATTTCTTTAATTGGTATAAATTCATTTTAAAATAAGTGCACAACGAACAACCAAAATCATTTTCAGAAAAATGCATTGTCAATAATAAAAATTGATTTATTCAATGCCTAGTAAAAACCATTAGATGAATGTTAAAATATTTTAATGAATATATTTTCTACACATTTAATTGTAATCATTAATAAATAGATATTAATTTTCTTTATTAATATAGAAACACAATGTGTGCATGAAAATGGTTTTTTAGAAAAAAAATCTCATTTTACCTTAAAATGATTTTATTATATTTTATAACCACTTAATAACTAGTGAATTTATTTTATACATGTATAAACAATAATTTTTTCATAATTTATTTATTCATATTAATAACCTTAAATTCAATGGTTTGGACATAATTTTCACATTAATTAATAATATTTAAATGGTATATAGTTGTGTGTTTAAAATCATGGTTGTGTGTAAAGAAATATATCAATGAAATAAAATTTATTTAAAGATAAATATATCATAAAATATTAGGATTTTACCAGTATTTTTTTGTTTTAAAAGTTATTTGAAGTTATTTCATATTAAAAAACATGTTCTGTTGTGTTAGATTTTTTTTAAAATCTTAGTAAGATAGAGAGCCACCAAAATATAGCATGAGATTGATATGTGGGTAATTTTTTATTAATATAATTATTTAGTTTTTATAGAATTCTTATACTAAAAATTTTCATATTGGTATAGTATTTGGGGTATTTTAAATAGTTGATATGTATCCTTATCTCACAAACCTGATCATGTAAACTATTATAGAAATGTATAAATATAAAAACATTGATATATTGAGGTAATTTGACTGGGAATAAATGTTTCAAAGGTAGGATCCACCATCATTTAGATATGATGTTGAACCAGAGGTTGAACAATTTTTAGAGAAAATAATCTATATATTCTAAAACTTTTGGATATTAAAACCCTATTGGTAGTGTTTATAAATTACTTTCCAGATAGACCAGATAAGATTTTTTGGAAAATAACAATGAAAGATAAAATTCACATGGACCATGAAATAAAGGAATTTTATAAACTCTTTAATGGATAATATTTTATTGAATAATTAAAACAATTAAAGTCTACTTAATATTTTTATTTTCACCGATCCAATTTAGTAGTGATGGATTATATATCTCATTTTTTAGAATAATGTAATTATGAATTGGATTTTAAAACTAATTAAATATCAAGTCATTAAGCTTTGAAATGTGTATTTGACTAAAGATTAAATTAATAAGTATTTTAATAAAATTAACTGCTTATAAAAAAATGTTATATATGGATGCAAGGTAAGTAGTTGACATGATAAAAGATTATAGTGTTATAAAATTATTTTCAAACTATAATAAATGGGAGAGTTGTTTATAGTCCATAAGTGTAAGTAAAAGGATTCCCATTTAAGTAGTTTAATGATGGCCTCAGATTTTTCAAAAATGGGGGAAGGTGATACAATGTTTCAAATGTGAATATTCCACTCGATTATACCATCAATGTAGTAAGATGGGAACTTTGAAAATATTTAATAGAATATTTTCTCATGTGATAAGTGAAATAAAATCCAAATGTATTAGGTATGTCAAATGTCAGTGAATATAAGTAAGCATTCTAGGTCTAGAATTCAAGTGAATATAGAAAACCCTTGAAAGGACCAAGGCTGAATCTTTGTGGATGATTGTGTTTTTTTGTAATCTTTTGATAATATAGGACTATATACTATCTATGGTACTATCTCGTTAAACTCTATTATCAATACTACATTATTTGATACTAAATAAGCTTATTATTTTATATCTTAATGAGTATTAGACATCTTGTGATTTCATGTGTGGATGGTATCATAATAAATGAAACATAATACCTTTTTGGGTGAAAATAATGGGTAAGGTATTAGATTTATTTTATTTTCCATTATGGTAGGTGATATAGAAGAATCAAGGGATTTTTAATTTCTTGGGACAAAAATATATAGTCATTATATTTGGGTGGAAAGGCCTATCAAATACAAGGCTCAAGTTGACTTTTATAGTTATAATTAGCTTGTTTGTTTCACTTTATGGTGTTTTTATTCATCTGAAGGTAATTATATTGTTAATACTATCAATATTGTTCTAATAGTTTATAACATTAAATTTATATATTTTCATTTATCATTTTTCGTTCTTGAAAACATGGAGATCAATTTTTATCACTAGATACCAATTATGGTTGATATGAATATAGATGTTTTTCCTATGGATTTGTATGGGTTTTCTCTAAAAGTAGAAGTGTAATTTTTCATTAATAACTTTATTGGAGTGAACCCTACTTATCTACATTCAAATATCATTAACTTAGGGGACTTAAAGGTGTTAAAGACTCGGTTGGGAGAAAAAAATGAAATAGATTCATTTGCCCATACATTTATCTTTGAAGAACACTAGTGTTATTTTATTTGAAGGAAAATGAGAGTTTGAAAATGTGAATTTACTATCAATAATTTAATAAATAGATAGTAATAAATAAATATTACTTACTATGTATTGATGAATTTTTTGATTAATTTAAGGGATACTGGTGGTTTTATAAGATTGATCTTTTCATAGACATAATCGATTGAGGGTACAAGAGGATGATATATCAAATAACACATTTCAACTTTGTTTTTCCATTATGATTTATTGGACATTAATTTTATTATAACTAATTCACTCTAGTGTTCATGGCCATGTTCATTTGAATCAACCATATATAATTTAATAACATTATAGTAGTTTTATTGGAATACATCTCAATCTATTAAACTTGAAAATCTGATCTTGAAAGCAATTAAAATATATTTTTTGAGTTTTATATGAGCTTAAGATATATGCAAAATTCCATAAATGTCACTTTAGTATTAAAGAGGTGAAATTTAATGGAAATTTCGTTTTAGATAAAGGAATATATATCAATCCTAATAAATTAAAGGCTATGATGCCTTGAGAGAGACCTAAGAATTTATTTTTGATCCATAGTTTTCTTTAATTGGTATGGTATTAAATGAGGTTTATTAAATATTTCTCAATATTGGATTCAGTAATGATAGATTTTAATAAAAAAATGAATTATTTTTAAATAGGATTAAATGTGATAAAAATACAATTCTGGGCAGAAAAAGAGGCTTATTTCCATATAGTTTCTTATCCTACCCAAGTAAGGTTATAGTTATTTGGTATATTATTATGTATGAGGAAATTTTCTAGGGTGAGTTGTAGTGTAAGGTGTTTTGACTAGGAATATAGATAAATAAATAAAATCCACATGAAAATAATCATCATATTTATGATTTATAATTAAATTTATAGTTCACACACTGAGTGGATGGATACATGATCTCTTTGGTTCATTGTTAAAGGTATATATAGATCATAATATATTTACATCGATATGATTATACTATAATCCTAATTTAAGAGAACATGGGTGGTGGATTATCATTAGAAAATTAGTATATAACTCCCATTTAACCATGGATTAGGATATGTTATAGCTGACTGTTTTATTAAGAGGACTCAAACTGAACATGTTAATGATGTTAATGTATAGGGGTAGATAATAGACATGTTTAATTAATTTCACTTGAAAATAACAAAGTATATATAAGTGTAGTTCCTTATAGATGAATATTTCTTCATCATTGTATGAATAAGTTATGGAATAATATTTTTCTAACCCATATTATAAGTGGATATGAGACACATTTTATGGTGGGTGACCACTAATGACTGGTGGTTAGCATCAGATTTAACTCTTTACTACAAAGTGATTATAATATTTCAATATACTAGTTGGATTAGTGAATTTGAGAATTAAAAATATGTAACATGATGTAAAATATATGTATTAGTGTTATATCATGAGAAAATATTTCATGAAATATGTTTTCAATTGTTTTGTTTGATAACGGATGAAGGGGGAACATCAATGGATAGAAAGGTTTCTTTAATCATTACCTATAAAAACATAGATATAAGAGTACATTTATATGGACATTATGATAGGTCTAATTTAGTCACATTTTAATAATTATGCTACTTAGGTTGTGGTTGATCAAGTCATGGTGATGGTATGCATCTTAGAAATTCAAAAACTAAATTCCATTAAGTACTTGTGTTTGTTTTATATCATATAGGTTGTTAAGGTCTATGGAGTTCTAATATCCATCATTTATAATAGATATCCTATTTTTTATATTAATATTTTCAATGGGACTTCATAATACCTAGAATTGTCAATTGAGGTTCATTATGGCTTAACATCCTAAGACATATGGGATTACAAAGAATATTATTCATATTTTATAGGATATGATATGTGGGGTAATTCTATATTTAAATAAATCATGGGATGATTATATGTCCTTGGATGAATTTTCCAATAATAATAGTTATAATTTTTTAATCCATAAGTTATATTTAGAGGCTTTTTGTTATACCTTTTTTATTAACCTTAAATTTGATAATGTTGAGTTAAAGGTCACTTATTGGACCATGTTTGTTGTAACATGTAATGGATCAAATTAATTTAATCAAGATTCATTTATTAAGATAAAAATTTTAAATGAAATTTGATATTGATCATTGATGATTACCCTTATAATTTATTGTGGATGATCATGAAACATTGTGATTATATCTTTATTTTAGACATAAAATACATGGTATTCAAATGATGTTATCAACTTGGTTTTTTGGGACATTTAATCTTGTATGAGGGGTTTGTAAAGTGTCATATAATTTTCAATTAATACCATAATACAAAGAAATTAATAATTTCTTTCATATATCACAAAAGAGGAAAAACCTTGATTCATAACTTGATATTACATTCTTTAAAATGCCTATGAAATTCATGGATAAGAAAGAGAATGTATCATGTGGAAAGTTTATTCCTTTAGTTTGGGTATTTTTGAAACATGAAAATGTTCAAAAATAAATGTAGGAGAGAGAATCACCGATATAAAAACAATTTCAATGTATTTTTTAGGAATTCGATTAATATTTTGGTGGTGGGAAGTATTTATGGTGGGGAAAATTATAAGGCCCATATTTCTAGTAGTATTTTATATTTTATATTATGACTTCGGCTTGTTAACTGAAATGTGAATAGATTTTAGTGAAATTAAACTTTTTAAATTTAATTATGGAATATAAAATATTAACTTTTTTGTCACATGATTTTTTGCACTATATGATTTTGTTTTTTAAATAATTATTCCTTGGGAATTAACTTGAAGATATTGACATGATGTTATAAACACTATTTATTAATTTTTCATAATTTATTTAATATAGATTAATTGATTTACTTATAGTTCAATTTTAAGGTTTAATAGTTGGTTTTAATGAAATTACATTAATGAATGTTTTGGATAATTAATTCATGGAAATAATTATGAGTTTTTATATTTTTCATGATTCAATAATGTTGATCTATTCCAAGTTCCGAGGATAAATTGAAAGAGAGAGGAGGTTCAATAGAGGATGTATTAATTAGTGAAAGTGGGTAAAGTTATTATAATAGATATCAAGATATATATATATACATTACATGCATCTTGGTGATATTATCCAATCTCACTTAAGTTCACTCTTTCAAAATAATTCTTCTATAGAGAAGGGGTAGTGAGGGAATAGTGAACCAAAAAATTAGAGGAGGGTTTATAACATCTTGGAAAAATAAAATGATTTTTTTCATATATCTTATAGAAATTATTCAATGTTTTCATAATTTTATTGGTTTCACAAAACCTGAAATTGTAAAATTATTATATTTGATCTCTTTGAAAGTGATTTATGATATTTTGTGTGGCCCAAGATAAAATGGAATGGGGTTCATACCACTTATTTCATAATTATTTTATGATTTAGTTTTTTTAATAATTGAAACAAGAGAGAACATAGCTTCATGAAAATTTTTATGTAAATAATTCCACTCTCTAGATATGATGAACATTCAATCAAATAGTAACAATGGAATTGTGTCTAATAACATGGGTTTTTTCCTAATGGAATAGGTATCGTAACAAATATGCATGTGTCATCATGAATTCCATATATAGGAATATTGTTTCATTTGGTTTATAAATTTATTTATAGATGTATTTTGGTGATATGAAAGCTTTCTTCATCGTATTGGGATCATTAAATTAAAGGTTTGTATAATTTCTAAGGAAATTGCATCTAGGTATGTGGCTCCAAATAATTCCTATCATTGGTTACTCATGACATGAATTAATAATGGATTTAAAAACTATTTATTTTTTATATATATTTTCTCCTAAACCCATAAATGTGGATTTCTTAATCATTATTAGACTAAATCATGGTTTTAATGGAAATGTGGTTTTTGAGAAAATGTTACTTTTATATTTTCCTTATAACTTTATCAAATTGAGTGGTTTTTTATAAAAGGAATGTAAATTATTTTAGTTATTATTTGATATATGGATTCTCTTATTGTTGTATGTTCTAGAAATTAATTTAAAATTAATTTTTTTAGAAGGAAATTGTCTTTAGATGTTTATTATGAAGCATACGGGTTTTAGAATAACTAGTTAAAAGGGATTATGATTATTCTAATAGGCATATGTTATATTGTTACTAATCTTTATGATTGAATCATTTATATATGTAAATAATCACAATGTGGGTTGAATCATTTATGATATTATATATATAAATTAATGTTACAAACATGTAAACCACTTTCTAATTTGTTATTTTAGGTAAAATAAGAAGGGGTTAAAGCCTATGAAAACATGTGCTCTTGGGTTAGGTTATTTAAAACTAAATTATATGATTTAATAGTTATATTAATGACATAGAATTATCAACTAAAAATATTATTACATAATATGTTGGTATCTTATGTTTATGAAATATGGTTATTTTATATATTATTAACTTATTATGATTAAATTTAATTATTGTTATTAATTTATTATTTTATTATTACTTTATGGGACGTGGGGAAGTGCTATGAAGTGGTTATATTAACTTATTTATATGAGTATTTTATAAATATTTCATTGAATATACATGTTTAGATTACTCATTAAAGAGTTTATTTTGGAGTCTTAGGAAAATCCTACCAATTTTATATTCACCCCTTACTTGAATTTTTTTTTGGACTTGTACATGTCAATGATTATGATGTGGTAAAAAGGAATACTTTGTTATTTATCAGTGGTTGGTCGTTGATCCATGATTATGATAAGGAAATTAGAGTTAGGTGACTTGGATATGGACTCACATTATTATATCTATGTTTATATATTATCTTCTTTTGGTGTTTATTTATAAAAGTCAATGATTTTCTAATATAATATATTTATATTTTAATTATTTATAAAAAATGTTTCACATTACATTTGATAATATTTTATTAATCCTAAAATCATAATCATTAATATGCTATTTAATGTCTCCCTCAGTGCTATTTACAAGTCTATTGCAATTTAAATTCATGATTAGGAAATTTTGGTGAACCATTTTAGGTCTCATCATTCTGGTACCCTGGTTGGTTTGTTATAAATATTATATAATATAAAAATTAAATCATTTTCATTAATTATTTTTAAAATTAACAAATATAATATAATTTATATAATTAATTCCTCCATCTTTTTAGTTTCATACCATATTTTATAACATTATTTCCATCATTCTCATTATTTTTATGTTGTATTGGTTTCCCCATTGGGTCATAAGGAACCCTCTAACTCCTTTTTTTATTAAAATATAATTCCACTTTAATGGAAGTGAATACCTAGTGAAAAATATAATAAAATAATAACAATAACTTCTCAAGTACAAAATTACTTTTTATAAGAACTTCATTGATAAATTTCTCAATATAGAAGTCCAAATTTTCTGTCAGCTTGCGATTAATTCACCGTGTATGAACACTAGAAATCATACTTCCAATTTTGTTTATTTACATTAATTTATTCTTTATTATAGATTTTTTCCTTTATTTTTCTGATGTATCCAATTTTTATTCCCACTCTTTATCAAGTATTTCAAATTTATTCTAGTTATTGAAATCTATATTGAAAATCTCTCATGGACAAGGAGGAGCAGTTTTGAATATTTCAAAAAAAATTGAATTGGTGTAGAAATCATTCATATGATCAAAGATGTTATTATATATATTACTAATCCACCTTAAGAACCAATAAAAACCATTACAACATGAGAACCATGGTAACCTAGACTATATTTTCTTTTATCTGCCAACATGGGTGTGAATGTTTGAGCATTATTATTTAGTTTGGTCACAAACAATTGATTCCTACATTAATGAATCACTAAAGCTAGGAAAATATAAAAATATGAAAATATATAAAAATATATACCAATATATTAATCACAAAAGTCACAAAAAGTTCATTAAGACAACTGGTTTTATTTTTTAGATTCCCTTAAAGATGTAACAAATCATATAAAACTATCACATACAAAACTCATTCATAGAGAAACATATCAGAGTAAGAAATCGATTAAGGGACTCCAATCGACCCCGATATTATTTAATTTATCATGTAATTCTTATAGAACCACCAAAATAAGAATAAAAAAATGGTAATAAGTGAGTTGGTGATGAAAAATAAGGATACTGAGGATTATAATCAGTAAAAGATTGAAAAATATATATATTTATTTAATAAGAACTCAATAAAGTATATGAAATTCTCCTTACTAAAGGATGTGTAATCCAAACCCATAATAAATCTATTAGACTATAATATAACCTTTTGTGTCCATCATATGTCCAGTAGTAAAATTCACTAGATATATCTACTTCTATTCCCACTAAAACCCGGGTGGATGTTCATTAGAACATATGTGGGTATCTTATAATAACACCTAATACTTTATTTTTTTTATTTATTAAACCAAAGTATACCATGTATTTACATACTCGTATTATTAATATATAATAAAAATTAGTTTAGAAAATATATTATGAAAAAAATATCCTATGAAAAAAAAATATGGTTCATTTTAGAGATAAAATCAATAGATATATTCAATTAATGAGCCTTAGTTTTGTTAGTGAAGAATTTTATGATGTAATGTAACGTGATAAATATAAGGGTTTATTTTTTTATAGCAACTTCCACTAATACTCTAACCAAGGAATGAGATTAATATTAACAAATGGGCTTTTAATGGTTTATATTACATATAAATAAAATATTTAAAAGTTAGAATTGTGGGGATTTTTAAAAAATCAAAGCTAATATTTTTGTATAGATCCCAGGTTAGTTAGAGTTACACCAAGAGGGTAGTTGAATCAGTGGAATGGATTTTTAAAAAAAAGTCTATTTGAATTAAACTTTTGTGACTGATTGAGTTCATAATCCACTCTCTTAAATATCTTCCCCATCTGTATGCACAAACAAAATATATCCAAAGAGAACACATGAAATTTTACAAATCTCAAACTCAATGTGAGATTCAACACCTTTTCATGTTTAAACTCTATCATATCATCGATTTTATTATCAATATTTGATTATAATGATTAAAATTGCAGTTTAATTCACACAAAATGTTTGGGTTGGTGTCATCCTTTTCCCTGGTCAGGTATCATTCACTTACTGGATAAAATATGGAATTATTTAAATTGAAACAACCATTATTTAAAATTATCCCCCTACTCTTATTTATGAACATTATCTTCATTGAATCCCAATATTATTCAACATAAAATATAATATATTCATCTAAAAGGTTCACAAATTCATATATGGTATTAATGACCAACAATAGATCTACCTCCCTTCTCATACATTTTGAATGAATAACTCAAGCATGAGATCATGCATGCATGAGGTGATCTTTTTCTCTAGTGAAAAAATTCTTAGATGATCAGCAATTAGAACTGATTTCCTAGACACCTTTTGAAAAAAAAGATATGGTATAATTAAATGTTCATATAATCTTCTCCCTCTTTTATATAGTAGTTCTTCAACATAACAAAGTACTATATTATTCTCTCAATTCTTAAAAAACTAATTTTACTTCATTTTTTCCTTTTTATATTCACATAGAAATCTATAAATGTTGTTTCTATAACTTCAATATATAAATATTTACTGCTAAATAATAGATTCATCTAGTGATAGGGCTTTAACTTCACTATTTAAAAAAGCTGTTAAATACCCCCAATGTCAGCGCTAAAAAAGCGATGTTAAAGGGGGACATTTAACAGTGCTTTTTTTACAAGAGTTGATAAATGGGGTATTTTAACAGCGCTTGTAAAAAAATCATTGTTAAAGGTTGGTCTTTATCAGTGCTTTTTTAGAAGTGCTAATAAATCCCCCCTTTATCAGCGCTTTTTCAGTAGTGCTGATAAAGGTATACTTCAAAATATATATATTTCATTAAGAATAATATATTAATATATTAATATATTTATATTTATATAAATGTAATATATATTTTTTAAAATATGTTTTTGATAATGTAAATAGGAATTTACACTTAATATATATGATATTTTGTAAAAATTGTTTCTAAAATAATTAAAAAAAATTAATTAATAATTTTTTTATTATTACTGAGTAATAGTACTTTAATATCAATTTGAAGATAAAAAAATAAAAAAAAATTAATAAAACATATAAAATAAGTTGAAAACGTCACTCAAACTTCAAACATCTATAACTTTTGTTTTGGGTGTCTGTTTGAGCTCTACCACATATCAAATTAATTTTTGCAATGAGCTCAATGCCCTTAGTGAAACATGTAAACCTATGTTACATTTTTGGAGGCCAAAAAAGGCATATAAGTCTTCCATAACTAAGTTTTTAATTGGGTTACACTAATTTCTTAACATTAGATGAATTTTCACCCTCGTTTAAGATGCTATTATTACCTTTTTTAGTGTTGAATGAATTTATTACTAGGTATTACATTCATATTGATATTATGGTTATGAAATTTTATCATTTTCCCTAATATAATTTTATTTATAATTAAATATAGGCATATTTTCTTATATTTACATATAATAAATCACTCATATAAATACATATATCAACATATTTCTGTAAAAATGTATATTATAATGTATGTAAATGAATACATATTCTATAAATGTATTTAAAAAAATACCAAACCATTTTTTACATTATATATAGAAATACATATGTTTTTATTCATAAATAGATATATATTTATATTATAATATAGTATATATATATCACACACACACATATATTGTATAAATGTATATTTAAATAATTATATAAATAAATGTAAATATATATATATAAACATAAATATCATTAAATTGACATAAAAACAACAGCGTGTAGTGGTGAAGGCCTTCCATCTTCAAAGGAGAGGTGAAGGGTTTGAATATAGGAGGGTGCGCATAAGGCTAGAAATTATAAAAGCACTGAAAAATGTGGTGGGGTGAAAAGAACTGATAAAGGGGAGGGTGGATCATTTTTAAAGAAGTCATGGAAGCACTAATAAAGGAGGTTGAGCTCATAGGATTCAGAAAAAATTTCCCCCTTTATCAGTGCTAAAAATGCGTTGTTAAAGGGCGCTTTTTTAGAATTGATAAAAGTTTCATTCTTTTAACCATGCTCATATTGTAAGAAATTTTTTAGCACTAATAAAGGTATATTCTAGTGTTGTTAAAGACCTATTTTGTAGTAATTCTCACAGGATTTTTGGCTACGTGATCTTATTTTTTTAAAAATCGGTTAACAGAATCACCCAATTTTAATAACTCATTAAAAATCATTTAATCATTTTAAAAATTTATATAAAAATGTACAAGAAACATGAAATATATTACCTCTTTAAAATATTCACAAATCCCACAAGTATTTTTTGAATTCCTTTAATTCTAAAATGTTAGTTTCTATAGAAACAGATTCTAGTGTGAAAGGCTTTGATCTCACAAACAGCCTTTGTTGATTCTATGTTCTCAACTTGAATATCAACCCATTTAATTTATTATTATGTTTAAATAAATTAGAATTAGGTCATAAATCATTATATTTTAACCTTTTAGAATTTTATTTTGAAAATTTTTATATCTCAGTTCTTCATAAAGTAATATATCTTATGAGAAATAATACCTTATAGGGGCTATGTATGATGGTTACATGTGAAACATTTTTCTTTTTTCTATAAAATATATTATAATCTATTAATATCTTGCATAATGGAAAATATATTAGGAGAATGAAGACATATTAACATAATGAGGTTATTTTATGAGAACTCGTATCTTATGAAATCAAATGAAACATATTAGATATTATGTAAGATGTTTTCCTTTGTCTCAAAATAACACTAGTCCCCTCACAACATCCTATGATGAAACATCTAATGAGATGCACCTTTTTCAAGTATATCTTATGATATATATAGTGGTATCATATGAGGATTATCCACCTTAGGAAGAGGAATTAGTGGCCTACAAAAACTGATATATTTCATCAAAATAATATATATTACACAAATAGAAATGTATCTTACAAATTTTATACATAAGTAGAATTATAGACATATAAAAATAAAAAATCACCATATAGCATCCTCAAACCATCTTAAACTTCTATGGACCATCTCTAAAACACTTAAACCATTTCCAACTATCATTTTTAGTGCCTAATTAATGGATTATAACAAATATAATCCCATAAAAAATTTTATATGGTACTTTAATCTCCCCATATATATTTTTTATGAAACATGATAAACTCATTAAAACATAAAAAATAACTCTAGAGTCATTAAATCATATACTATCACACATGAGATGAATATTGACACCACATTATAGTATAATGTAGTGTCTTTTATCCAATTTAATCCTCTAATGATAAAAAATGTTTTCCCAATTAATTTGAATGAACACCCCCATTAATTCAAGAAATATTATCTTAATTTTCTCTCCATTTTCATAATAAAAAATAGCTCATGGAATTCCAAAAAAATGATAATAAAGGAACTTATTCACCCCATTTGTGAAAAATAGTTCTTTCCTTCTTCTCCCTCATTGAAAACACAATCTAAAGCTATGTGGGGGTACTCTTAATGTCTCTCAACAGAGAGGGAATATCTAAATATTCAATTTTATCTTATGATTATCAACCCTATCTTTAGGAATGTACTTAGTGAAAACATCTTCCAACTATTTTCAAGAAGGTATAAATTCCTTCATGATGTGCCTACCAGAAACTTTCCATTTAATGAAATGAATTTTGATATCAATGTTCTTAGAATTAAGTTTTGTACTAGATTTTCTGAAAGGTTAATGGAACATTAATTTTTACAAAACAAATTGAGAGTATTTTCAATACACAACCTCAAGTATTCAATATATTCCTTCATCTATGTAATTTGGGAATAAAAACTTTTAAAACCTATATATTCATCTTATATAGTGCTTAAAGTAATATAATTTTTCTTCTTAAGAAGCAAGATAGCACAACTTTCACCCTATATAATAATTACACCTAAAGTGGACCTTTTATCATCAGAATATACTTCTTGGTTTGTATTATTATACCCTAACAGACTTAGGTTATTCCTTTTATTTCATATCAACCCATAGCTAAAATACCCCTTGAAATATTTATGTAATATCTCAATAAACATTAAGTGTGATTTCTCAGGATCACGTTGATACCAAGAACATACGATCACCATAAAAACAATATCATATCCGGAAGAGGTAATATAGATTAGGTTACCAATCAGTTTTATGAACTTTTTTTCATTAACACATTCACCATCAACATGATTGGACACTTTTAAACTGACTTGAATAGGTGTGTACACAAGTTTTTATTTTTCCATGATAAAATTCTTCAGTAATTATTTTGCATAATTTTCTTTGGATGTAAAAATAAAATATTCTTTCTAAAGAACTTATAAAACTATAAAATTCCTCATCTCCCCATTCATGGACATGTAAAACTATTTATTCAAAATTTTAGAAACCTCCATTCATTCCCTCTATTGATATCCTGTAATAATAATGTTATCAACATATATTATCATAATAAGACTACATGCATTCAACTCCTTTGTGTAAAGGTTGTTTCCCACCATCCTTTCATTGAATTTATTCTCCTTTAAATACATCTCCATTACTTAATACTAAGAACTGGGGTGGTTTATATTTATATAAGTCCTTTAATTTTTAAACTATATATTCATCATTTTCCTGCACAAAACCTTCAGGCTTCTAAATATAAACCTCTTCTTCTAGCACAATAATTATGAAGAAGAATTTTTCAACCATTTGAAAAATTTTATAATACATATAAGATACCACACTAAGAAATATTATAATTTATTCCTACCATTAAACTAGAGAAATGGTTACACAAAAATAAATACCTTCAACTTGTGAATAATCCATTAAAAAAAGTATGGCCTTGTTTCTAGGGACTTATCCCTTATGATTAAATTTATTCACGAACACCCACTTAATCCTAATAAAACTTTTATCATAAGAACTGGGGATAATATCCCAAGTGGAATTCCCCTATATATAATCCTTATCTTCACCCAGAGCTATAATATACACTTTATTATTGAATCACTAGACACTGGTAGTGGTTAAATATGAGATATTAGAGATGTATGATTATCAAATTTAGATCTCCTCTTGGTTTGACCAGGAGGAGCCTAATTTCTAATTATATTGTATGTTTATATATGTTTGTTTTTTACTTTAATATCTATATTTTTCTGAACCAAAATTTTCTTATTAATCATTGGTCAATTTTGAATCATTTTCATTATTATGTGATTTATTTCCATGTGGCTCATATTTTGATCTTCTAGAAATATTCTTATTGTTATTATCAAAACATTTCTCAATATTTTATGAATCAACTAAATTTTCTTCGACTAAAGAAACATTCAAGTGATTTTTATTAATCATAACATTATAACAACAAATATCCCTATTAATTATTTTTCTCAATCACTTATAGCCTTTACTATTAGGTAGATATCCATGAAATATACCTTCTTTAGACTTCTCATCCAATTTACGATAATTTCATTATAAAATTGTTTATGATACAATGGATACCAATGACTATAAAATTTCAAAAAATTGGATTATTATTACACCACATATTATTAGATATCTTATTTTAGTTTGATCATAGTAATAAATAGTTCTAAATGTGCACAGTTATTCACATAGATTCTCTCCAGAAACATTATGACCTTTCAAACTCAGATAGCATTTTCCTTAATATTTTTACAATGATTTCATTCATTATTTTAGAATATATATTCTATAGAAGTGTATAAGGACTACTATATTGTTTCTTTATCTCATTTTTATCAATATATGATTCAAATTAACTACCAGTAAATTCATTATAAGTGTTAGTGATTTAATTCTAAATATGAATTCAAAGTTCTCTTTCAACTTCACATCAAAAAAAATTAAACATATCCACTACACCTAAATAGTATTTAATGAGAAAAACATTTTCATTATTTTATCATCATTAATTAATGTAATAAAATACATTTCAACTCTAGTGGATTAGTGTCTCATAGACCCACAAGAATATTAATGAACCAACTCAAGCGGTCGAGTTGATTTTATCTCCACTCTCTTATGATTTACTTGAGCCATATTCCCCATTTGGAAAGTGGTAAAAATCATATCTATGTATCCACTTAATTGGGGTAGATAACTTACAATATATTATTTTTTTCATTGTGGCCAATTCATATATATCAAATATTTTTCTCTTCTTTTGAACTGAGATATAACTAATTTTTTAGATGTGTTATTTGAAATAAATTCCCACAGGTTCATTAACCCTTTTTGACAATTATACCATTATATATACATTTCATGAGATATATTTTTATCATGAAAATTACATCATTGCCTTAATTAAACAATATAATCACACTTAGAAGGTTATTCTTATGTTTATCATCAACTATGACTAATTTTGAGTTTAGTATGGGAGAATCATGTTCAACTTATCCAATTACATAATTTTCCAAGAGCTCTCATGTTTTATGGTCACAAATCCCCCATCGTGTTATTTAGTGTTGTTCGTGATCTTTTTATCACATGCCACATGTGATGAGTAGCCACTATCATGAATCCATAGCTTTATCTTATCACTATATTTGAGATAATCCTCCTCAATCAATGATTTCTAGGACTTGATTATAATTTGTGTTATCTTTTCATTTTCAATCTATTATGTTTGACATATAATTAAAGTCATACATTTTTATACATAGTGACATTGAGGGTCACATATTCCAAATATATCATTAATTTAATGAAATCTATTATGAATAAATACCATACCTAGGATTCAAATTTCATTCTCCATCGTTACAAGTTTTTTGTTCCTATTCACTAGATAGATTACCCTTAATCTAGAATTATTTAGTTCAATGAGAGATAAATGTTATACAAATAAACATACTTATTATTTATAAAAATACCATAACACTAACAATAATCTTTAAATATAGTTTTTCCATGAAATTTTTGTGTATGTATTCTATTTCATTCTTATTGTTTTAGAACAACCTCAATTTATAATTGATTATGTTTTGAGAATATTTTTATTTTTTAGTTTTCAACTTATTTATTTTCTATATATGCCAATTTCTAAGAGTTCTTCTTAGCCCATATTTTTTGATATTTTCTTTTAGGACCTTCACTATTAGCTAAATAAAAATTTGCCTTCTCTGGTATCATAGGTGAAGATTATACATGAACTAGAATAAAACATTTCCCAAAAAATATGGCTCTTAATTCACTTATAAGACTTTATTATATTCATTTTCATCTTTTCAAGTGTATTTTTATCCTGAAAACACTTTGAATAATCCATACTAAATACTTCTTCATGTGTAGAAATATTCCCTAAAAATTCATTTAAAGTGATTACATAATCATCCATTTTCACTTTAATATGATTGATATCCTAAATGTGATGATTATCTATGATGTGGAACACATATTCATCTTTCTTTATCATTTTATCTTCTTTTATGAGAGATTTAACTTATTTCAAAACGATCCAAGAAATTGGTGTCTCTTTTAATACAATCTTCTATATACTCACTGCTTGAAGAAGAGTAATCATCCTTTTCTTTGCTTGGAATACTTCTCTTTTTATAACTTGAATAATTATTTTTCTTTCATCTAATGTCTTTTATTCTTTAGAACATCTACCATTTTATTTTCATTAATACCTCAATGTATCCTAATCATCTTTATAATACACTATCTTATTCATTATTGGACAATCTATAGAAAATTTTTCAATTCCTCTATATTTAATGAACATGAGTAAGCGTTTTCCCTTATATTTTACAATATTTTTTATGATTTTTAGAGGAAAAATATATAACCCTTTTTTTATTCTCATCAATTTAATAATCTTCATTTTAATCACTATATGATTCAACACCCTCCTTCATGATCTTTAACATGTTTATAGATTTGAATGTAATTACCACTTTAGCCTTCTTAAAAACTTGATCTTTTCTCATCTCATAATTGATATGAATATTGTGTAACTCATAAAGGAAAATATATTACCTACCTTTTATAGATAATATCATTAGATCAAAATTATCTATAAATTTAATCAAAATATTTTTTATGATAGTAAAATCCTCTATATTTTCACCAAATTTGCTAATGTGACTTATTATCTCCTTCACCCTGATGAAATAGTCACCAATAGTCTCATTTTCTGATATTAGAATATCTTAAATTTATCCCTATAGATTTTAATTTTGGATTCATTAATATTTATATTCACTTTATATATATTCTAAAGCTTCTCCAATATCAATTTTTTAGTAATTAACTGTATAAATTTAGTGAAAATTTTATTAAATAAGGAATATAAAAAAGAATTCTTAGTATTCACATCTACCCTCAAACATCTCTTTTCTACAATGGTTATGGTATCATCTCTCATAATAGTTGAAAACCCCACTATCACAATATCACTAACCTCCAACCCTTTTGATATTATATAGGGAATCATTCTATTTATCCATACATGAATATTCTCTCATTCAAGATGGGAATGCCCCTATTGTTAACAGAATTCATACTCTCTATAATTTATAAATATAATATATAATAAATAACCTAGTTATATCTAATAAATCTTTTAGATCCTAAGTTATTCATATTGACACTGAGAGAGGGGGTGAAATAGTGGTACTAGTTATTAACAAATTCATTTCAAATTAAACATCTATGAATGATTAAGTTCATGATTTTATCTCTTATAAATCTTCATCACTAATATATAAAAACAAAATAAATATAATTAATATTTATAGAATTTTAAAATGTTCAACATCTAGGTGAGAAAATACTCCTTATTGTGTTAAACCACTATTTAATCTTTGATTTTATCATCACTCTTGTATTTCAATGATTATATGTGCATTTATATTCTAACATAGTGTTTGGGTGGGTATCATCCTCATCCAAAAATAGGTATCATCTATGCCCTGGATAAATTATGGAATTATTTAAATTAGAACCAATTTTCATCAAGATTTCCACATTTCTTTTATTTCTAAATAATATCTTCAGTTCTCTTTTAGATGTGTCAATATAAAATATAATATCTTTTTCTGAATGGTTCACAAATTCATATAAAGTATCAAAGAGAATCATAAAATTGGATTTCCTTATCATACATTTAGAATGAAAAATCATTCATGAAAGAATTTATACATGAGGTTATCTTCTTAATCCTAGTAAATAATCTCCTATATAATCAAGAATAAAAACCACTTTACTCAATACATTTAAAAAACATAAATACACCATAGTTATATATTCTTTCAATTTTCTTTATCTTTGATACAATACGTCTTGAACATAATAAAGTATAAAATTATTCTATCAATTCTCAAAAAACTCATTTTACTTTAGTTTACCCTTATTAAATTCATAGTGAACCCAGTTAATAATTTTTTTATAACTTAAATATATAAATCCCCCCGGATTCTTAGATACATGATCTTATCTCGTTTTAAATTGGTCAATAGAATCCCAAAATTTTAATCTATCATTTTAACTCATTTAATACTTTTAAAATATTACATAAAATGTCTATAAAACATGAGATATCTTAATTATTTAAAATATCCTTAAAATACCTTGATTATTTTTAATTACTCTCATATTGTCGAGTGAGGTTTCAGAGAAAACTTCATGGAGTGATAGAATTTGATCTAACAAATATACTTGGTTTATTATATATAATCAGATTGAATCACAAAACATTTTATTTTTTTATGTTTAAAATAATGAGGAGTATGTTAAGAATCATCTAGTTTTAACCATCTCTAAATGTATTATGAAAATTATGATATTTTGGTTTTTCACAAAGTAACAAATTATTTGAAAAATCATATCTTTCTGAATTTCTATGATACATTCCTTTGTCACATTTTTATTTTCACTTCCAAATATCTTATGAACATTCAATATCTTACATATTTTTTAGTGTCTTATGATAATGAAAACAACTTACTAGATTTCAAGAACAATTTGAGAACTCATATCTTACATTATCAGCTAAAACATCTAACATGTTGCATAAGATGTTTTACTTTATATCAAAATAGAACTTGTCCCCTCACAATATCTTACACATAAATATCTTACAATTTTACTCTTTAAGTACATAACTAATGAGACCTATATAAGTATCTTATGAATATCGTCTATCTCACAAAGAGGATTTGATGTCTAATAAAGATTGAGATATCATACAAAAATATGTTATCTTATGAAAATAAGAAAATTACACAAGAATTAAATACTAAATGAATATTCAATACATATGAAAGGCTATAATTACTTCCCATCCTCATAAAACCATATTAAAAAAACAATAATCATTTAAAAAATAATCAATAATTTTTAAAAAATCCTTCGATGGTATCTAATCCTCCTCAAACCATATCAAACAAATAAGAACCATATCAAAAACACTAGACCATTTTAAAAAATACTTCTCATCCACTAATTAATGATTTAAAATAAATATAACTCCTTCAATAATTCTATAGGATATTTAATTTTTAAAAGAATATATATTTAAGGTACTTGAAGATAGATTTAAATAATTTAAACCATGAGTAAATTGTTTATATATAAATTATTTCATGATTTTTTTGTTTGGATTAAGATCTCTAACTAAGAATGATATTATATAATTAGTGTGAGGATTTTAATTGGGTAAAATATGCAGTGAATATACCATTGGTTTAAAATTGAGAAGAAATTAAATTATATTTATTTTGGATAAATAGTAGATAAAACCTATTGTGAGGGAAACACAATTTTTTGTAGTGGAAATTAAATTAAGAATAAAATTTGATAGATCATCATATACACGATATAATATAATTATTCTTTCATAATATAAACTATTTGATAGAGGTTAGATTCATCTAATTAGTATTTAAAAAACATTTTCATATGTTTCATTGGTAGAAGTATATGGACATTATGATTAATAAATATTTCATTTGTGATATGGTATTATTTATATAAAGTGTTATGGACATATATGAGTATTCCATGTTATTAAACTATATAATTGACATATATAGTTTGTAAATGTAATGTTTTGGGATTTATTGGACCTTCACATTACGTTTTTAGGTGTTGGGGTATTGGGATGAGTTTTATATAGATAAAATAGGGATTTTACATGATGTTTTTAGCAGCTAACATAGATCATGTCATGACCATAAGGCATGAAACATAATAAGATGGTAATTATAGAGGGTTTATAGTAATTTATGGTATTTAATAAACATAGATAAGATTATACTGTGAGTATATGTGTTTCATTTTGAAACCTAGAAATAATATCTTTGTGTAGATTTGCTTTAAGTTAGGGGTGTACATTTTGCATTGGTGTCTTAGATTCCCATGTTAAGGGTGGTGATTTTTTTGAAATTATTCTCTATATTAATTTGGGATAAGATGCATTATACCATGGTGATTATTTTTATTCCATTATATTTATTTTTTGGATATCAGTTTTGAGGTGTAGGTGTATGGTTTGCACCATGATTTTTGAGTCTTTGTGAGTTTTGGTGTGGTAGAATATATTGTTTTGTAACCATTGATGTGTTTATTGATTGTTAATGAAATTGTATCCTTATGTTTCATGGGGATTATTTCATTAATTCTAGATCAAGTGTTAGTTTTAATGTGACCACACCTATCATGCATTGACTTTTTTATCTAGAATAATTATAAATTTGAGATCCTCCTAAAATTATCTTCAATTACACGGACTTCCTTCGATCCCAAGGAAATTTTTGGCACATGTTTAGAGATATTTGGTCATACTTTTGTTTATTTTGGCACTTTGTTTCAAAAAACAACTCTTAATGATCTAATGTGAGATCTTATCCACTTTTTCGTGGTTATTTCTTATTCATTCATATTAGGGGATGTTATTATAGTCAAAGGGGTCTGATTTTTATGATTAGGGTTTTTTTGGTTAATGGTGGTTCAATGTGAATAGTTTTTTTGGTTTTCGTTATGTGATCATAGTAGTTTTATCATTCAATTATTATTATTCTTATATAGTGGTTATTGAAGATCTCGTTGAGGTAGGGGATTCTAGATTTACCCTTCTCTAATAACGGTGGAATGTGGATTGATTGTGGTTTTCCTTTTATTCGGTGCATAGTTTAATTATCCTAATAATGATAATAAAATAGAATATAGGGATTAAGGGGAATGGTGTGATTCTCAATTACATTGTGAATTTCCATTTAATTTTTTATATATATTTATGTTTATTCAGTAGATATTTCATCTAAGAAATTCATTTTCCTTATAATGGAAACTTATTTAGTGTTATTGAAATGATTAAATCACTTTCCATAAATGGTTAAATAATAAATTATAGAAACTAAACAGTAAACTATAAATCTACAATTATGAATTTTATGTTTATATAATAATTTCTGATTTGATGTGGAATAATTATGAAAAATAGGTTTTTCAATGTTATTTTCTGTTATGTTTTCCATTTTTTGTTTCTATATTTTGGGTAATTATTATTTTGTTTAAAGTAATATTGACTAATTTCGAAGGATGGTTGGGACAATGAGGTCTTGCTGTTGTGAAGTAGAAGAGTATGGGTTGTTGTAATATTTTTATTGTGATGTAATGGCTACTTGTAAGGTAAAGGAATGGTTTTAGATATGTTGTTTGAGATGGAATGGTTTTGGTGGTTTTTATAATGGGATTGTGTAACTATTGACATGTTATTTCAATTGGTTAATGTTTTTTCATAGTTACCTAGTAACACTATATGATGTTAAAATGAGTAAAAATGAGTAACTAAAAATAAAAAATGGGTTAGTGGGTTAGTTGGGTTTTAGTAATTTTAATAGATGAATTGGTTAAATGATATTTAGTGTGTTGAATTTTTAAATTAATTATACCAAAAGATGTTTGAATTAGGGTTAATGATTAATGAATTATTTGACATTAAATATTGTTACATGAATGAATTGAGATTTGAATGTGTAAAAACTAAAGAAATGTGGTTTGTATGGAAAAATTTATTATTTAATAATGATTTTATTAAATAGTAAGGAGATAATTTTGTGTATGGTTTGTTCATGATTGGTTATGGTTGTTTAATTGTGTGATAGTAGATGTCGGTGTGATGTAATCATGTAAATTTGGTTAAAAAACATCGTAATATATTCAAATTATATTTATGAGTTGACCCTTAGGAATGAATTGTGTGGATTATTTTATCATTGGTGTCTTCTTATTATTTCATATTGTCTACCACCTGAGTCAGTTAATGTCATAAACCAACCTAGGTATTATTTATGAAAAATACCTGAGTTGACCCATGACTCACCCAAAGTGTGTTCCCAATCCCCACAAGCTGGAAGAAGTGCCTAAACATCAAGTAAATATCACTTGGGAGAAGTTTCACCCAATAAGTAAATAAATAAATAAAACAAAAAGTAGAAATTAAATAAAATTTTGGCATGACTCATCCATTAGTTGTATGTACATGCCAAATCAAAAGGGATAGAAAAAAATAAAATAAAAAACATGATATAAAAGGAGTAAACAAATTAAAAAATACCTTTAATCACCCTTGACACTCTCCCATATAGAAACGACTACCACCATATGCCTATCCTTGGGCACCAAAATAATAGTACACCTCTAACCACAAAAAATAGTAAACGGCCTACATAGATGATATAATAAAAGAAATTAAATCAAACTAAATAATTGATATACCTCCATATGACTCCATGAGTCATAATCCAACGATTACTAAGATCTAAATTTTGAATGAGTGGTAAATAATGGGTTAGAACTTAAAAACTAAAAATAAATAGATATTCATGAGAAAAATATATCAATGTGGATGATAAAGGAAACAACACCACAAGTTTTAGTCTTTCAAAAAAAGAATCCTTTTTATTATAGTATTAAATAATATATTAAAATAGTTTTTATTTTATTTTACATATAATCCAAAAAAGGATCATTGATCATTTATATACATTTCTTTTCTTTTTTTTAAGTGGGAACAATAACTTTGAAAACATTTATTGACCTGGGACTATTTTGAAAAAAACACCCACTTAAAAACATTTGAAATAAGATTTCCTAATACACTTTGGAATACCATTTTAGTAAAAATAATAAAACTCAAGAAGGAATTTCAAATGGGATAGTATGATTTAAAGAATAAATAAAGAGTCTGATTGTACCATATTAAAATAGGTGTATAATAATCCATATAATCATGAATTTAAAACATGCATCATGGGAAAAACAATTTAAAATGAAACCACAATCAAATGAAACATGCACCAGCAAGCATAAAACAATCATAGTCATTATGGGAACCTAATATCTTGGGGAGAGAAAATAATACATAGGTATACCAATAATAAATTAGACTTATTTTTAATAATAAAAAATATTCTATAACACCCATAATTACCCTACTTGGCCAAATCAAGGGGCACAATCTCAAAATCAAAACATAGACTATCCCAAGGCCACTATTCAGAGCGTAATACTAATTTAGTGTAGTGTGTGTACCTAGAGTTCCAACCAAACTAACCATGGCTTCCCAGGACACATAAATAGAGGTGAGTGTTTTAAAACTAATATGTATATACATGTACTATCACCAAATTAATATTTTATTTTCCAACAAAACCACTTTTAAGGATGAAGTGGGAACCCTCAAAAACTGAATCCACCACTATTCTTACATACCATAGTCACGTGTCTAACACACCATAGGATATCACTAAACCATTAAATTCTAAGATTAGTCTATTAGATACATTTTCCATAAATAATTTCCAATGATGTGTACTAGCCTTTGTTTCTATGTCTTCCTTGATGATGTCTTCAATTCGGTTATCCAACTTGTCCTGCATCTCAATAAACTCTTCCACATTTATTTTTACTTTCATTGAAACCACTAATTAGAATGGGTTAGTTATTCTTAAACCACCCCCTCTACTCATCATTAACATCAACTAGAATAAGTATATAAACTATTTTTTCTACATCTTTCATGGGGGCCTTTACCATAATGGCCTCCTCTAACATTATTTCCTTCAATTGTATGATTAGGTCTTGGGCCTTGACCTGTTCCATGGACTCTCCCTCCCTTTCCATGAGAGGGACTTTCTGAACGGACCTAGTTTCCACAGGTTTAGGTTAATAAGATTAGTATTTCCTCATTTTAGTCTTCTTCCCTTCAATTAGGATGTAATTTTCAGAGTATTGGTTCCGTTTATGGCCTTTATTTCTTCTTGGGAAATGAATTATTTTATTATATCTTCCAACAGTTCTATCTTTAAAGAAGTATCTTTCACTTTATTCATTTGACTTTGTGCACTGTGCTTCTTGATGCTCATTGGGATGTTTCTATTTCTCAATATCACCTTAGTAATTTGACTGAACCTCAACTTCCATCCCTTAAAAGAGGTTCCCCAATTTAATAGTGTTTAAAATCCTTAATGAACCCAACCATCTAACTATATCCAACCCATTCCCTAGAGAGTCAGATTCTCCTTGCACAGCCAACTCCTAATTGAAAATATATGAAACTCCCTCATACAACCCATATACCTAAGTAGCACCAATATTTATATTTACAACCTTTTCATAAGAGTAGGGAGATGAGTTCATGCTTAGAGGTCGCTTGGTCTCCTTCCTTTACACATTTATATCTCCCAAATATTGTCTCAAGCACTCAAAAACATCAACTATACTTGTCTCCAAAATCATGGATCTACCCTTTTTATGGATGGAAGGAGAAATTATAACCTCACTGGATCCCAGAAATTCTGCCTCAAGGTTAGTGGCAGTAACTGAAAGTTCATTTAAACACTCTCGTATGACCTATAAAGGGTGTCCCACACCCAAGTTATCCAAAGGAAGGTCTTACAAAGATATTATAAGAATTTCTTTCCTATAACTAAGGGTTTTATGTCCAATAATACTATAGGATAATCAAAAATGTACCCATGATTCATATCAAAAAAATTCGATACCACCGTAGTTCACCTTCAATCTCAATACCGATAGTGTCCTTTAGTTTCATAGAAACATCTACTTCAAAAAAATCCTGGAAGAAATTGGATGGTAGATGGCACGTGTTCCCTGGTCCAAGTAGAGGAAATGACCCACCACATTTCAAATCAGACAAATAATTTTGGTGTTCTGAAATGGAATGGGTAGGCCATAAAGCGAGATCTATATCACCATTATGGGGGATCTCATATCAAGTGAAGATTGAAAAAGCACCAAAATAGAGAAAAACATAAACCTTAAATAATTCACAGAGCATTATCCCGAGCTGATATTAGGTATTATTTTAACAAGAAACAAACCAAGAAATGTTTTAAATCCAAAATCCCTATGGTCACCTGTTCTTGCAACTTCCACCTATTAGAGACAAATTTTTCAAATATGTTAATGGAAGGATGTATCTTTCCAAAGTGATTGACCAGTGAAAGATCCAACATTGCAGAGGATTTTGTGAACTCTAGGGTAGAAATTGGAATCATAGGAACCCCACCAATGAACATTTTTTACTTTAGGTCTAACATTAATGAAGGGGAATTTATGAAGATAATAAGGATATATGATTGGAATGAAGTAATAATGGAGATTAGGTGATGGAAGAGGTGGAAGAATCCCCCCCCTAGGCCAAGGAGGGGAGGAAGTGAGGCATCGATTTCCTAGGTCATCCAAGGAGGAGGAGACGTTGTGGGGAGGAGCAGTATGTTTGATTGAAAAAATATTATAATTATTATACATGGACTATATATTTAATAATTAAAACAACATATCACTTCCTTACCTCTGAACTCCATTTAATGAAAATTCCCTTTCAATAAGCCAAATGTATATGCAATATATAACCCCTACCAATAAAAATCCACACATCACATATTAACATGCATTCATTTTCCATAATTCAAGTGGCATGATTAAAATTTAGTTTTCAATTTCTAGAGAAAAAAATTAAAAGGTGTCAACCAAGAATTATAATTTATTTTAAGAATCCCTTCAAACTAGATGGGAAGTCAGACCAAAGTATCACATTTAAAACCTCAATATTTCCACCATTTTTATGCCCATACATACATACACCTATATAGATGTCTCTCAATGAAAAAAAAATTATATATTTTCATTTGAATTTTCACATAATTATATATATACTCATGTATATGTGGATAACACCAAGATGGTGAGAGACTATTTGAAATCACATGACTTTTGTAAGCCTTTTTAAAATAATAGAGAACTCCACTTTTAAATCTATGAGATATTTTACAGCATTAAATTTATTATTTATAATCCATTTAGGAATTTATAAAACAAGTAATGTGAAAATTAGATTCTAGATAATTCTAAATCACATTATTTAGAAGAAAAGGTACATTGTAATTAACAAAAACCCTGTAAAACTTGGTTTCCATATTTAAAGAAACTTATAATTATTTATAATAAATTTATTAGCATAAAAAATGAATTAATGTTTAAAATCAGAAAATTTTATAAACTTTAAAGACACAAAACAAGGGGAAACCTACATAAAACTCGATTCCTTTGATAATGGTGGTGCTATTATACATCAATAAGGTCAAAAACACCCTATAGGAAAAATTGGAACCCAAAAATCAAGAAATTAATAATAATATTTTTTCTAAATAGAGGAAATGAACCAAACCTTACTTGGAATAAAAGAGAAAATCATTAAATTCAATAATTGTGATAGAAACAACCTCAATCAATGATTAAAAACCCTAGTAATTGAAATCCAACCAAAAAAACACCCAAAATCATGTTATGGTTTTTCTAGGTCATACAGACCCCATAGGGAGGAGAAAAGAGAAAGAGAAACAAGGGGATAAAGGAGTATTATACCTTATCAAGAGGAATGAGACCATAAATCATGAAGAAAATAGAATGGATTGAAAGGAAGTGAGGAGTGAGATTCACTAAGGAGAGCCCCCCCAAGGTTGGTGCATCACACGAACGATAAGGGTGTGGGATTGTCTTAGGTAAAATACAGGTAGGGTAAAATGGTTCATTACCTTTTTTATGAATGTGGTATTATACACGGTTTGGAGACACAATTGGCCAAATAGTGCACTAACCATGTTCCCCCTACTATAATAGATATATCACCCTACATGGGAAGGGAACACGGTTAGACAAACCATTCACCAACCATGGATTTTTTCTTAACCAAGTCGTAGATGCAATCTCATGGTATGTGTACAGTTCTTACTAAATATAATTCAATTTTATACTAGTTTTAAAATTCCTAAAATTGAAAAACTAAAACTAATTTTTCATAAAGAATGGGAATGATATTAATAATAATTAAATAAAAAATATAAAAAATAATAATCAATTCAGGGTGTGAAAAACACCCCACTATAATGATTTATTCCCTCAAAAATCCTTGGATGAAATGGTTTACCCAATTAGGAATAGGGACTAAATTCCTCACCAATGACATGATATGATGAACATGAAAAGAGATGAGAGATAGCTAAAAACATCACTCTTAATACAAAAATATGACATACCATAATTTTCTCATTTATTCATTACAATAACCCATAATGAACTATAAAGAAACATTATCAAGAACTAAAAATAAAGATAATCAAAGCAACACATTTAAAAAAGGTCATGGTGGAAGGTACGAATGGAGTTTGATCACTGGTCCTAAAATGGTATCCCAAATCATAAACATTAATCAAAGTTCTACGCATTTCTTTTGGGTGGGAGTGGTTATGAAGTAATCAATGAACAGGTCCCTAACCACATGATATCACTTAACCACAAATAGAGGATCACACACAAAGTCAAAAGGAGTATAATCCAATAATGTAACCATTGATCGTGGTCTCCCTTCCATATTATAATTCCACTAATACACTAACTCTCAATGATAACTATTCACTCTTAGAGAAGATTGAGACCAAGATATCGCAATAGGTATCACCCCAAATTAAGACAACCAAGGTGATCTAGATGGAAGAGGACAAGACAAGACCATAATTACCTCAAATAATGTCTAAATCAAAAAAAACCATAGGGGATAGACTTTGGTTGAGAGAGAGTTTAACATGGGACTTTTCTTTTGATACATCGACTCTAGATGAACCCCATAGAACAAAGAAAATATAGCACTCATCCCAATCACTCAAACACTCACCCAAACCTTCACATGCACATCACCTCAAAGAAATAACCTAATAATCATGCTAACATCACATAAAATCGAAGAATGTCTTGACCAAAGACTATTGTAGAGAATTTCCCAAGTAAACCACATCCCATCAAGGTTAACAAAAGGAACACCTAAAGTAATTCACTGATCAAGAATCACCCAAGAATTTCACATACCTTGAGTTAGGAAATAAAAATTCTATAAAATGGATAACCACCACCTTTTTAAAATGTAACTAAACCTATATAACTAAAGGTAGACGCCCTAAATGGATGATACTTCGCCCTTTTATCAAGATCTTTTTGTAAGGAGGAATAAAAGAACATGTGACATAAGTCCAAATAATTCATACCTCAAAAACTAATCCAGAAAAATAAAATTAAACCAGAAATACATACATAGAAACATAAATCACCAAGGTAAATGAGCCCTTTGAAAAATTCACCCTTTTTTTATAAAATTAAAAATACTTTCATCTCATTTAGAAAACTGAGTGAAAAATAACTTTCTAAAACTCCACCTCCTCCAATATTTAAAATCACCCTTTTTAAAACATATTCGTTTTGAAATAAAGTCATTATTTATTTAGATATAAATTATAAAAAAATAACTTCCTTATTTTCAAAAGCAATGACACCAATTATTGAGAAAACCCATTATTAAATTTTAGAACATTTACTAGAAGTTAAAAAATTGAGTTTCTATTTTACTTAATTTAGAAAAATGCATTCATTGCTTTCGAAACTATGGTTGTAAAATCAAAACTCACATTCTGCCAAAACAACATAAACAAAACATGATCCAAAAACTAATCAAAAATAAAATAAGTCTAATTATAAATTCAAAGTACAACTAGTATCTATGTGAATCCCAAATACATTTCTCAGTGGACCATGTTACAACCAGACAACTACAATCCAAATTCATTTTTAACTATACACTCACACTTCAAATGACTTTATAGGCCCCATGATATCACCCGATACCACAAATCCAATTTTATTGCCTCCCCCAAACAAAAAAAAATTAGAACATACCCAAAATAAATGAAGAAACTCAGAATAAAATATCAAAACCTTACTTCCCTTTGAAACTTGGGGTTCAAAAAAACAAGATTTGATGACACTCTTCACACTTATACTTATCAAGTTATGATAGTACTAACTCCATTTACTAGAAACAGTCAATTAAAAAAGAGAAACTATAAAACCTAGGATCGCTTAAGAACCTAGTGCCTCTAATACCATTCTTGCAAAAATATACCCAGCCCTTCCTTCAGTAAGACTCCTAAGATAGACTCCAATACAACTGAATGGTGTTCCCAATCCCCACGGGCTCGAAAAAGTGCATGGTTATCTAGGAAACACCACATAAGAATGGTTTATCCCAATAAATAAATAATCAGTGGGAATTAAATAAAATTTTAGGTTTACCCATTTTCAAGTTAGACTTCCACAAAAAATCAAAAGGGTAGGTAAAATTAAAATAATAAATAATATAAAAAATAATTAAACAATTAAACATAAAAATCCATCTTCTCACCCTAGAAACCATCCTCTGCCAAAAAACAACTTCTACCAGATGTCTATCCTCAGCCAATAAAAGAATAGTACACCTCCAATAGTAGAAATTAGTAAAATTATTACATGGTCAAAGTGATAAAAAAAATAAAACAAAATAAACAAATGGTGTACTTTATATGTCTTCATGAGTCACCAACCAACAATTACTAAGATCTCAATGCTCAAAGAGTGGTAAAGAATGATTTAGAACCTGAAAATTTAAAATATATAGATTGGCATGAGAAAAATAGATCAGTATGCATTATAAAGAAAACCACACCCAAAATTAGAGTCTTTAAATAAAACATTTTTTCCCCACTAGTTTGAAATAAAATATTAAAGTATGATTTATTTATTTTTTAAAATAAGCAACTATATGTCCCATCAATCATTTCTAAAAATTAATTTTCTTTCATTTTAAATGGAAATAATCTCTTTAAAATATTTATCACCCTGGGCCTATTTTGAATAAAATGCCCATTTAAACCACTTTTTAAATAATATTTTCCAAATCACATAGGAATATAATTTTACAAAATAGAATAATGCTCAAGAAATAATATAAAATGAGACAATTTGATTTAATGTATAAATAAAGAGGTTGATCATACCATAATATACCTAGTTCAGTATAAACCATATAAGCAAGAGTTAAAAACTTTCATCATGGGAAAACATAATTCAAAATGAAACCATGATCAAATGAAACACACTAAAATATATATAAAATAATCAGAATCATCATGGTAATTAATGATATTAGGGAGACAAAATAGGACATTACTATACCACTACTAAACAAGGTTGGTGTTGATTATCAAATAATCTACCCTAGTAATAGATATTTTCCTTCTTGGCCTAACCGATGGGTATAATCCCATAGGAAGAACATAATATATCCTAGGGTCACTACTCAAATTTTCATACAAAACTAGTGTACAATGTGTACCTAGAGTTCCAACATAACTCACATTGGATTCCCATGACACATAAATATAAGTGAGTATTTTAAAACTACTATGTATATTCATGTACCAAAAATTTCATAATCAAACCAACATATCACTTCCTCACCTCCAACTCCATTTAAATAATAGAACCATAAAATAATCTATATGTAGAAGAAATAAATAACCACTTATCTTCATAATACAAGAATCACATTTACCAAGTATTCAATTTCTATGATTCAATGGGAATTCCTAAAATGGGGTTTTCACTTTAAAGAGAAAAAAGTTCAAAGGTTCCAACCAGTACTTATAATTTATTTCAAGAATCCTTTAAAACATGTTTGAATTCTAAACTAATGTATCACATTTAATACCCAATTTTTTCACCAATTTTTGTGACCATATACACTTGCACATATATACACATATCTCAATGCATGAATTAACATATTCACATGTTATTTAATATATACGTGTGTGTGTGTGTGTTTACTCATGTATATATAGATACCACCAATATGGAAGGAGAAAATTTTAAAACACATTAAATTTATAAGATGCTATTAAAATATGATGAAAAGCCACTTTTAATTCCAAAATATCCTTTAAAATGTTAAAATTATTAATTAAAATCCATTCATTAATTTTCAAAACAAGTGTTATGCAATGAGGTTTCCAGATAATTTTAAATCACAAGTTTTAGAAGAAATGCCCACTATATTTAAAAAGATGCAACCTACCTGAAACTCATTTGATTTGATAATGGTGGTGTTATTCCACATCAATGATATTAAATATTACATAGGGGTAAATGGAACCCAAAAATCAGGAAATCCACTATTAGATTCTATAAAAAAAGGAACAGATCAAACCCTACTTGTAATTGAAGAGAAACTCAATCCATTCAATAGTCTTTACTAGAATAGGGTTTAATCAAGGCTCACGAACCCTAGGAATTAAAAACCAACCTTTTAAACACTGAAATTTAGGTTAGGTTTTGGAAAGGGTCTATGAATACTGAGGGAAGGAGAGAAAACAAAGATAAACAAGGGGATAATGGAGGAAGAAACCTTATAGAGATGAATGGAACCAGAAATCTTGAAGAAGGGAGGTCGGGTCAAAGGGAGGAGAAGAGTGAGGTGCAGCCAAGAGCCCTCCTCCCCCCCCCCCATACTGGTTCATCACATGTACAATAAGTGAGGTTAGTTTCAGTCTAAGTAAAATGGAGGGAGATTAAAATTATTCATTCCCATTTTTTAAGAATATGGAACTATTCATGGTTTGGCCTCACGGTTGGCCAAATTGTGTACCCCTACTAGAATACCTAGAGCACCCCACAAGATCAAGGTTCATGGTTAAAAAAATCCTTCCCTAATAATTTATTTTAGTTGTGTCAAGTTTTATATGCACTCATATGGTCAACAAAATTCTACTAACTATGTGTCAACCATGCTCCATTGATAAAATTACTAAAATTAAAAAATTAAACCCATTTTGGCCTAAAATATGAGACTAATATTAATAATAATTAAATAAATAAAATACAAAGGAAAATAATATAGTCAAAGTGTGAAATGTAACCTTATTTCTACCAGTGGTCGTACTAGTCTGGAAAGGTGGATACAGAATTATATAAGTCTTCACTGATGTTCTTTATTGGATTTTGTCTTAGTGTTGGTCCGGTTCCCAATAAAGGTTATCCAATGTGTTGTTGGTCGACAGTTGTGTTATGGAGGTTTCTGGTGATCTATGGTTCTTTCAGCAGGAGATTTTTATGGTGGCAATGGTGTGTTGGGGTTGAGATAATGGATGGCATCAGCGACGGGATGACAGCACTCATCTTTAGGCAAATTCCTGATAACTCACCCCAGATTCTATCTATTTGAATTATTAATTTGGCCTAAAATGTTTGAATTTTGAATTCTGAACTTTGGAACTTGGCATTGTTGATTTCGTCGGATCCCTTGTATGGTTACCACTTAACCTGAAAGTGGATATCATAATTAGAAAAGAATTTAGAGAAAATATATTTATGTGTAAGGGATTGAAGAAAAATACATTTGTAATTGGGGTGTAAGAGAGACCAGATTAGTGGGGAAATTTTCATGGGGTACCTTCAATGCAATATTCTATGGATAATATATTATTACATATTTTATGAGCATCTGTTGAGTATCCTTGGTGAGGTCAACTGTTATATGACCTAGTATACAAAAAAATGGTTCTTAGGTTTATTCACTAATGAATTAGTAATACTTATTTCACATTTATATAGGAGGTTTTGGGGATGATCCTATAATTTATTTATGTATAATCATCCCTTTATATAATATATATGTGTGTGTGATTTATAGGACGGATTCAGTGATAAGGATAGATATTACTAGCTGGTGAATCTTGTAGCTGGTGTTTGCTTGTTGATATTATAAGAGTTTCTTTTAGTATTTTTTATGTTTATTTTTATATATTAAATTTCATGCATTATGGGGTATTGGTTATTATTTACATGTATTTGATTTTTTTCATGGAATTATGATTATATTTCCACCCATATATGTGAATTTATACCCTCAGTGAATATCACTACCCTAAGGTTGGTTAGTGGCAGACTTTGGGGGTCACCCTTATCTTCAAGATTGGCCCAAGTGGTGCTTCTTTTAATGGAATTTCATGATATAGTGGTTTGAGGTATTTTGTAGAGGGTTATGATGGTGTTTTGAGTTGGGTACTCATGATAAATACATAGTTATATTAGGGAAACAATATTAATTGAACTTATCATGTGATGTGGCATGGGACACTAGCATTGAAAAAGGCACTTAGGGCCACTATGGTCTAACATAAGAACACTAAGCATACCAAATGTTCTAGTTAATATGTTGTTTCTTATGGGGTATAAACCTAATAATGGTATCTATATCATGTTGGATATTTTTTTGATTTAATTAAGATGATTCTAAGAAATTAAATGAGTTGAATTAAATGATATTAAAAAACCATATTTCCAGGCTTAAGAGTTATTTTTTTTATATTGTAGTGATAGTAGATGGTAATTATTCAATTTTTTTCTATTTTCAATAAGACACACTTTATGGTAGATTGGTATCCATACAAGAAATACAACATTAAAATATATCAACTAAAACAAAACAACCTAGAGAAAGGAGAGAGTATGATTCATGCAGCTTATAGATTCAAAATGGAAACTTGAACAACATTAATTAGTCAAAGAACATTTTCATCAAATACCAATATTGAAAATACACCACTATGTTTACGATAAAACCAACAAAAATTTGAAAAAACAAGATAATATCCAACCATCACTGAGCAGTCTTCACCCAACACTACTATATATCAGTCGCGACAGTGGTAGTGAACAGAAGGTCAAGTTGTGACAGATTAAAGCAGTAAAGGAATTTTGCAGTCTCTCTATTATAATATATTTATAAAATATTTGGGGTTTAACTAAAAGTTTTATTAAATTATATTATTAATGAATTCCTTGAGATATATATTGTCATCATAAGAGAACCGCTCGTCTAGTTTCTCAAGGGTAAAATCAACCAGGATTTTAATCCCTTCTTGAGTGTTACCTTAGAGGCTTTATGGATAACAAAGAATTATTGATTTATATTTATAATTAGGACTTATTACAATTGTATTTTTCCAATATTTTATCAATTATTCATATTTTTTCTTTCCAAATTTATTGAAAATTTTCTTCATTTTTTTTAGAAATTATGAGGGAATTCAAAGTATCTCTAGTCTTATTCAACTTGGGCCTATGAATCATCATTTTTGTTTATAAGTTATTATTTTAATACATCATCCAACTCCTATAGAATATCTAATTTAAAAGGTTATGTAACATTTGCCTCTTTTAGTACCTTATCCTAGTAGTTGAGTCCCTAGTTTTCCTCAAATACAGGTATTGTGGATCCAAGTCCAGACTGAATAACTATGATTTATCCATTATAGGATATTATTTATCCATGTTCAATCTCACCTATATATCCACTATATAGTTATATCTTCCATAAACCTTATAGGCACTAAATTCTCCCACATATATAGTGGATATTGGTTTAGGAATCATAGAGTAGTCTTTTCATTTCATGTGTTTTCTCCATTTATAGATAGTATATTCCCCAAAATCAATTCCATTCTTTTTATGGTGAGAATTATCTACATGTTATTAAATTATAAAAGGAAAATAATATGGTCTTATTAATTATAGAATGTATGACCCAACTAAGGACGATAGGTTAGAGTGAAATACACTATAAGAGTTCCAACATCTATGCTTAGAAAAAGTATGAATGGATTGTCTATTATCAGGGGATTGGGAAGTGGTTAGAAGAGATCAAGATTTATTTCCATATAATATATGTATATAAATATCATTGACTCAAATTGGTTATTATAAATCTAGGATTTTATTTTGTTCAGGGTGGTTTCTGTTCATTAGTTACCATGAGGAGTCCAAAGTATCATTGGAATATTTACAAAACAAACATTATTTAGAGTTTATATCATCGACACTAAAGGTAGCATGGTAATAAGTTTCTATATCCCTTCAATAATGGAGAATTATTGTGTGAGTAAATTTAGTGTAGTTTAATAATATTCTTTGATATTCCCCTGACCACTTTTTCTGATGAGAAATCTAGAGCATGGAATCTTAAGGAAGAATTTTATCTCGTTATTATGCATTATGTATACCTATTTACATTGACTATATATCTAGAGGTTATAACAAAGGTAAAAATGATTTATAAGATGCATGCATGATTTGGGTCATATTAATAGTGAATTCATCAAAACATCATAAGGAGAAGATCTAGAGATAGAGGATCTTAAATATCATGGAAGATAGTGTTTGTTCAATCATGGATTTAGTGTCATCTCCCTTCATGATTTTGTGATGATAGTGATTCTTATGATTCTACAAGGATATATTCCCTAATGTTTTTTATTTTCATGGTTATTTCCATCAATGGGTTTATTTCCCAACCATCCTAAGTGGAAATCATGACATAGTTAGTTATCATCTAGTGTAGACTCATTATTAGTTACCTATTAGGACTTATCAGCATCATGATTAACAAGAATTTTATTATAAAATGATAGGTGTAGTAATAATAGGATATTACCTTGAGTTCCCCTATATAGAGGGAGATGTTTCTTAGTCTAGTAGTGGATATGGTTGTTGGTATGATTAGCAAGAAAAAGGATCTGGGAGGGTTCACCTAGATACCTGGGATGCATCAATTCCAGGTGACCCATAGATCATCTTAGGTGATATATTATTATCTATATTGTATTTTGAATTAACTATTTCATGATATTTTAACTCATTTTTATTGGATACCTTAGTCAAATAGTTAAGACTCATAATGGAGAGGCTTCTAACGCCATTAGTTTTTTGTATGCTAATTAGATGCTAGTATTATCTACTTAATGTTAGTTAAGATTGTGAGCTAGTGATAGGAATACATTATTCATGGGGGATTTCCCATTCTTATATAAAAAATGATATGATTTCATTTTTATCATGAATTTTTTAAACTATTGGTATTTGGTTACTAATTTATTTTGTAGGATAGTTTCCATTATTGATGGAAGGTATTCATCAACAAGAAAGATCACCAAACGGGTCACAAGTGTTTGAAACCTCTTTTTTCTTGACTTTAAGAGTTGTGTTCAGATTTTATGGAAGTATAAGAGGTGGTTTTCATGATATTTATTGAGAAATTTTGGAACTTCTTCCATGAATAGGTTTTGATGTTACAACCTTAACAAGATATCAATTTCATAATAGAGTTTCAACATGGAGTCTCTCTAATTTATATGGATTTTAATGAAATATAAAATGCTAAGGTGGGGAAGTTACGGGTTCAAATAAATGATTCAATATACAAGGGTTTTATCATACCTAGTTTGTTAACATAGGTTACACTAATTTTATTCACTGTGAAGGTGGATTGAGATGCTTCCGACCTACACTCTAATATTTTCTGATAAAATAAAAAACATTACACATATTATTTGATGAAAAGTGAGATGGTTAAATCATAACATTGATATATTTTACATAATTTCCATAATTTATACATTTCATCTCAAACATTTATAAAATCCCCAAACCTAAATCTTTTGTATATTTGGAGATTAGATACTTAAGAAATATATTTTACAACTTTTTCAACATCTCCCACAAATATTCTTCTCACATGACACCTTTTATGACACACCAAACATAATACTATTCTTCATAACCTAGGGAATGGAAACATAACCAACAGTGATTTCATATGCTCAGTAAGGGTAAACATAAGAGGAATCAATCAATGATCATAAGTGAGAATTATTTGAGGATATAGGTATGAGAACAGAAAAAATGTGTATGTACAAAAAATATAGAATCATACATATTAAAAAATATATTATAAAACATGATTCATGGAATAATCATTTTAGAATAACATAATACATGATTTATAAGAGTGTGAAAACATGGTTCAATAATCATGATCCATAAGAACATAACATATGTGCTAATATAACTTAATAATGTCACAAAGACAAAGGGATACTAAATTATAACCTTTTAAAAAGCGATATCCATAGTCATGTTCAGGAATAAACTTATCAAAATAGTTAATCATAGTTAATTTCACACATAATCTTGTAAATATATCTAATTGAAACCATGACCACTCATCATCTTATGAGCATAGAAAATTGAAAAATATCTATGCATAATATTGAGAACAATGATAATCATTATAATGTTTATATGAAATTTTTTGGACATATCTAGTCTTGATCATGTACATGAATCATCTTGTGGAAATAGCTAAACATAATAGTGTTCATGCATTATCTTATGACCACTTCTAATCTTAATCATGTTCATGTGTCATATTATGAACATAGCTAATCTCAATCATGTGCATGCATCATCCTGTGAATATTGTTAATTAAAATAATGTACATTCATAATATAATTAGGTATAAATATTTACCTAATTTTTTATAGGGGTATAATGAGCCCAATCCACATAATGATAAATCATACATCTTTGTGCCACGTGAACTTGAAAACATTTATAATCACATCATAGCTTAATTAAGTCATGGGAAAGAAAAAATTATCATAAAAATATTAACATAACATGATCATAATTCATTTAGAAAAATAAGGTGAATGGTATCATTAATGAATATCCAAAACCAATCATAACAAACATTAAAGTATGTTTACATTGATTAAAACCCATTTTATAAGACGATTAACAAATTTATTTGAAGAATAATAAGAAATATGCGTCTTAAAAAATATTATTTTAAAATTAAAATTTAATAAAACAATTGGAATAGATATTATTTTGGAAAATGATGAAAAACAGTTAAAAATTATCATTGTTAAAAAATTATAAAATTTTGAAAATACATTTACGATGAAGGTGTTAAAAAGGAAAAAAATCATACTTTTGCAAAGAAAATCATGAAAATAAAAAATAAATTGTATGCAAAATATTTAAAAAGATTACTTTAAATTTTTTGTAAATAAACTAAATTTAACGATAAAAACATGTTAATAAATCAAATTTATATAGGTAATAAAATTCATAAAAAAATATATAAACATGTAGGATAGAAAATCTCAACCAAAAGGAAGATATAAGATCATATCCGTAAACATCATTTCTTTTAAATTAGGATTCAATGGGTGATGAAATGGTAATAAGTCATGTTAAACCTCATAAAAACCCATAAGATAATAAAATATAGGGGGTTAATATTGAAAAATAAATACTTTCACTAAATTTATGTTTAGATATATATAATATTGATTTGAAAGTGAGAGTTAATGGAACTCCTTAATGCTTTGGTAACCTTTGAATCAAAACCAAATGAAATGGAAAAATTATATAGATTTTTAAACCCATTTATATTCAATAAATTAATGATTAAAGGTATCAATGGTTATTATTTTTACTATAAAAAATAAAACAAGTGGTGAATATGGAGTGTATCACAATGAATGGAAATTCGGATGAGAAAATACTTACATTTAATCCCTCCTTATACAAATCCACTTTATTATATTATATAACAAATATAAAAAATGTAATAAATTATTTAATAAAATTATTAATATAATTTTTCCTTTTATAATATTCAATTATAATCATTTATTACACATATAATAGTTATTTATTGTTTATTTTCATCATCAGATGTTTGTAATTTGGATTGTTTCATCTGAGTTTCATAATGGAGATGACGATCATCAATAATTAATAATAATTTTATTATTAATAGGTTAATCTAGGTTTTGGAATCACTTTGATTAAATTATTTATTCATTACCCTATTCATTTGAGGTAAATTATTGGTATCGTTCACCAGAACATAATCCATGATGAGCATGTTTTAGGTAATTTACTAATAACATCATATTACTTTACAATGACCATTATTTTTTGTGTGTTACATCCAGAATAATATTCATAATATAAATTAATCCTTCATATCATATATAGATAGTTTGAATGTCTCTATACTCATCCATATTGGAATTGGTGGAAATGATATATCATTGTTCATATAGGTGGTTGAACTGACCCAAACAAGAACATATTATACTAATGAATGAGTAAGTGCATGGAGTTATATAATAGTAAGATCATTTTATCAGAATAAATATGACATTAATATGTCATAATTATGGTGTATAATAATATTTATGGTGAGAGGATATTATAAGTAAATTTAAAAGGTTAGAGAAGAACATAGATACCTGATGAATTTTCTCCTTATCGAAACATGTTCCTTTATAATGAAGAATTTAGGCTTCCTTATTAGGACCAGAATAAACTATGTGTCTATAAAGGATTTAATATAGGAAAAATAATTGGGATTTCAAAGTATTACTGAATTTTTTAAGATATTTTCTAGGGATAGTGTATATGCCTTTTTATAAGTGAGTTTGAGTAGCAATTTTAAAATTTCTCATTACATAATTGTAGACAAAGGTCATTTTTACATGGAAAGTGGTCCCATAAGGGGAAGAAACCAAGTATGAACAAGAATATTTCCCTAATAAACTTTTATTTTTATTTTTATAATATTTATAAATATTTTTAAACATATAATTCGTTTTACTATTTTTACAGTTTACAAATGGATTTCACTATTCACCCAAATAACTTATTTTTATACCTCGAATTGAGGTTGAACTTATTACCTGATTTCAATATTCCAAATAAAAAATTTAAATTAATTTAATCTAATTTAATTTATAAATATAGTAAATTTATCTTTAAAATAAATACATTAAACATATTAATAAAAACTACTTTTATAGAAAATTGCTTTTAAAACTTTATGAGTTCTTAATACTATTTCATATTAATTAAATATTAGATGAGTGTTAATATATATGATATACATTGAAAATTCACATTATATTCATCATTTAAAAGTGATAAATTTAATTTATTAAGTTAAAACTACACAAAACTTAAAGAAACATTTCTTGGAATGATATCTTTTCTTAACATTAAATAATTCTATTAAAATTTTATTAAAATTAATTATTAATATTTTAAACATTTAATTTTATGAATGAACTTGTATTAAAGTATTTATTAGAAAATTTATAAATACATAATATCATTCTTTAGTAATAATAAAAATATATAGCACATAAAATCTGTTTTTATAATAAAATATTCTAATTAAATATTATCTTTTTTGTTTTTGATCTATTTTATTTTAAATTTTTTAATAAAAAATAAACATCATTAATAAACCTATTCAATGCATTCATACACAATGACTATTTATACAAAAATTATATTTCTAAATACTATATTTCCAAAGACCATATATCCATCAACCATATATATAACGGGCATACATCATTCCTATATCCAGCATTACAAACATTTGAAGAATCATTCATCCTATTCATTAACTTCTCTATCAGCAAGTTTATAATATTTCAAATTTTTTTCCTTCTTTCTATAGTTGTAGTCACGGTGATAATTTGCATGTAATTCCACAAGGATAATGATTTTATGTTCATTGTCTTTTTATTTACTTATGGTTTTATTCTTCTTCTGGTTTTCTAAATGTTGTTTCATATTGATTTTTTATAATGTATTAATGTTTATCTTTTATTGTAATATTTTATTTCAATTAAATTCATCATAATTCATTTTATTTTGGTGTTGTTTGTTTAACATGGAATTCAATATAGTATTTATTTAATTGAAAATTCATATTAGAATCTCAAGGTGTTACATTCTACCCCTTTAAATAAATTGAATCCACATAATTTAAATATTATCTCACTAAAAATAGTTAATATTATCCTAGTGATAGAGAATACTCAATATGTAATTTTTAATCAGATATAAAACTAACTATCTTAGGTAAGACTAGGAAACTCGTCATTTCCCTCATAATAGGCATAACCCCAAAATCCAATTTCTCCCAAATCATTTGAGCTAAATACCCCTCATGATTGAGTATTATGACCAGTATAATTAAATTAATTTCTATAGGTATTTCATGGTAAATATTTCATTGATATATGACCATAAAATGATCTAGGATATGAAATTTGACTTCCTTATCTTGAAATATCAACTATAGAATAATTATAGACTATGGATGAAATCATTTCACCACTATGTGTTTTCATTGATAATATGTTATCTAATCATTGTATTTGTGATATGATGCTCTTAAAAAAGATCTCATATTTGAATGAGTGGGTTGAAGTGGAATCAAATAAGTTATTTTTAGTTCTAGATGGGATTATTAATGTACCTTACGCCACTTCATTTTTGAGACCCGCTTTAGCTATTTTGATTTCATGGGATTTCACATTGTCCCTTGGTATATGAGTTAATGATTTCGATTATCCCCATCATCCCTTGTGTTTGGGAATCCATTTTCATAATTATTAATTTTTTTATATTTAATACATTGAATTGTTATTGTTACCTAAGGAAGAACTTTGTTTTCTTCCATTGTGTAAACAAAACTGTTATTTTTTTCTCAATATATCATTTTGTATTCTCTATTTTTTCACACATAAAAATATTATTATTCCATTTAGACATTTTATTGTGTGCTTCTTTAAATATATATGGTGTGTGAGTAAGTAAATTTTATTTCCTTCATATGACACATCATTCAAGTTTCCATGAAACACCATTTTTTCTTATTTGTTGTGATTGGGAGTTTGACAATATTTAGGTTCTTAACTTAATACCCCCTTATTAAACATTGAATAAAACCAAAATATTGGTGTGAGGATCAATAAAAAATAATCAAATTGATTATATAGTAAGGGATTTAAATCCTAAAATATTATATATCATGAAATCTTCATTATTAAATTTTAGGTTCATATGATATCATTTTTTGTTCATTATAGGTTGTTTTGGGTTATATACTCTTATTATTATAACTTAATCCCTAATAATTACTTAACCTTACTCTAATACCAAATAAGTTGGTTCTAACCTGCACTCTTAGATCTAGTGATAAAATAAAATAATTACACATATGCTTTGATACCATGTGAGATAATCCATGCATAACACGCATATATTTTAAATCATTTCATCAAATTAAACATTATGTCTCACAAATTCACACAATAAAAAAACCCAAAGGTTTTGTGTCTTAAGAGATTAGAGTCATAAAAAACTAATTTTATAATATTTTAAATATCTTCCAAAAATATTCCTCTCGCATTATAGACTTTTTGATTCAACAAACATAATACTCTTATTCATAACTTGGCAAATGGAAACATAAGAAAATATGAGGTTGGATTCTACGTAAGGGTAAACAAAAGAGACGTCAAGAAAAAGTTAGCATGATAAGAGCATATTGGTATGAGAATATAATCAAGTAGAATGAAAATAGCATAATAGAATCATACCTATTAAAGCATATATCATGAAACATGAGTCATATCATAAGTAATTTAGTATTAATAGAATACATTAGTCATAGAAGTGTGGAAACATTAGTTAATAGTCATGATCCTTGAGAACATAACATTGGAAAATTGTATAACATGATAATGTCTAAACAAATCATAAGAAATAATAACATTGTGAAAATAGGTAGTTTTAGTAATTTTCATGTATAAACTTATGAATGTAGATAATCACAATCATGTTCATACATCATCCTGCAAACATAGTTAATTAAAATCATGTACATGCATCATCTTGTGAACATGGCTAATCTCAATTTTTTTCATACCTCAACTTGTGAACATAATTAATCACAACCATGTACCTACATCATCTGGTGAATATAGATAATTAGATTCATGTACATGAATCGTGTTGAGAACATAGCTAATAGAAGTATTTTCTCTGTATCATCTTATAAACATAGCTAATCACGACCATGTCTAGGCATCATCTTGTGAACATAGCTAATTATAATCATGTACACACATCAAATTGTGAAAATGGATAATAAAAAATCATTTCCACACATTATCTTGAGATCATATATAATAACAATCATGTCTATGAATCATCTTCTGAGCATAAATAATCATAATCATGTCCACGCATCTTCTTGTGAACATAGCTAATCGAAATCTTGTCTGCACATCATCTTGGGAATATTGCTAATTATAATCATGTCCATGCATAATATCAAGATATATAAGGATTTACCCAATTCATTGGAGATTTATAATGGAACCTCCCATAACATAATGATAATCAATACATATTTGTTTGACATATATATGAAAATGTTCAAAAAACTATCATATCTTAATTCACCTATGGGAATGAAAAGGGTATCATGAGAATATTAACATAACATAATCATAATTTATACAAATAAAGATGGTGGATGGTATCACAAGTTATTATCTCCAATAAATAATAAAAAAATAGTAAATGATATTGATATAAATGAAAAAACCTTTTATAAAATCATAAGAAACATTCTTTGAAAAATAAAATAAATATCCATTTATTTGAACAGAAAAATAAAACAAATAAATTAAAAAATATATAATAGATAATAATTTGTAAAAACATGAAACCATTTATATGAATATTAATTATAAAAAAATTTCATAAAATAGGAAAATTAATTCACATGAAATGTGTTAAAAATAATATTATCTTTAAACATTTCTAAAGATAGAAAACAAAATGGAAAAGAAGAAGTGTGAAAAACATTTAAAAACATTCTCTTAAACATATTGTAAACAAAGTAAATTATATTATAAAAATTACTTAATAAATCATATATGATGTGATATATAAATTTATAGTTAAATATAAATAATAAGTACATAGAGTAGAGTGATTCTTGACCAAAACAAGCGATAAGGTTGGCTCCACTTAAAAATATATTTTCTATAGAATTATGAATCAAAAAGAAATGTAATGGTAATAAGATATGTAAAACAAAATAAATAACCATATTAGAATCAAAAAATTTGTGTGTAAGAGATAAATAGAAAAATATTTTCCCCAAATAGGCATTCGTACATATACAATCTTGATTTTCAAGTGGGGTTAGAATGAAAACATTGCGACTTTGTTAGCCATTAAATTAAAAAAAAATGAAAGAGATAAAATTATATGAATTTATAAATCCATTTAATTTCTTGAAAATAATTATTAAGAATATAAATTTGTAGTATATATAGCACATAAATGAAAACAAGTGGTGAATATGGCATGTATCTCACTGAATGGAAATTGAGATAGGAAAACCCTTTCCTTTACTCCAAATTTCAATTAAGGTTCTCTAAACTCTTATATATTAATAGTAAACATATTAATAACTTATTTTATAACCTTATTAAAATTTATTTTCCTTTATAATATTCAATAATGATTATTTATTACATATATAATAGATATTTATTCTTTATTTTCATCATTAAGAAGTTTGTAATTTTTATTTTTTCATGCGAGCTTATCAATGGAAATATCAAACATCATTCCATAATACAAATTAGATCATTAAAAAACTATTCAAGGTAGTAGAATAATTTTTTTAAATTATTTTTTTAGTCCCCTTTTCATTCAATGAAATATATGGGTATAGATCACAAGAACAAAATCAATGATGAGCATGTTTCAGGTAATTTACATATAATAATAAATTTTATTACAATGACCATTAATTTTTTTCATCCATAAATAATAATATGCATGACAAAAATTACTACTTAATATGAAATATAATGATTATTAATGTCTCAAAACTCATTTATATTGGAAACAGTAAAGATAGTGTAGCATCGTTCATGTAAGTGGATGAACCGTCCTAAACAAGAACATGTTATAATGATGAATGGGTAAGATCATATAAATATATAATATTAATGTACTTTTATTATAATAATAATGATGTTAATATAAAATTATTATATATTTTGATTAGAATTTTAGAAATTTATCATTATGTAATGGTTAAGGAAGGTCATTTTAAGTGGAAAGTGGCCCCATAAGTGGGAAAAACAATAAAATATTGATATTCCCTCTATTAACCACTTATTTTTTGATTTTATAAAATTTTTACATCATATTACACATACAATTCATTTTATAATTTTTATAGTTCACTGGTATCATGCACTATTCACCACAGTAACATATTTTTATAACTAAAAATGAAATTGACCATTTTCCTAATTATAACATGATTATTAAGAATATAAACTCCTATTAATATAATTCAATTTCAAAATATAGGAAATGTGTTTTTAAATGGAAACATAAAACATATAAATAAATTTTTTTTATAGAAAAATTACTTTTAAAACATTATGTGTTCTTAATCTTATTTCAAATCAATTACCAATTAAATGAGTTTTACTATGTTTTTTACACATTGAAACATTGAATTAAATTAATAACTTAAAACTTATTAACTTAATTTATTAACTTAAAAATAATAAATTATTAAAAAAATAGTTCTTTGAATAATTAAATTTTATAACAATATATAATTTTCATAAAGTCCTTTAAAAATTAATTATTAATCCTATAAACATTTATTTTTATCGATCAATTTTTTATTAAAATATTTATTATAATTACATAAGTACATCAAATTAATTTTAAAAAAATAATAGCTATAAGAATATGTAACGCATAAAATATATTTTTATAGTAAAATATGTTAATTTATTTTTATATTTTTGTTACATTATTTATAATTTATGAACTATATTATTTATAGTTTCTTATTAAGTATTATAAATATCTATTACACCTATTGGATACATTTATACTGAATGACCACATAATCAATGACCATATTTCCTATAGCCATATTTATAACAACCATATACCCTATAACCATATATATAATGGGTATAATTAATCCATGTATATAGACTTGCATATATTATTTGAATCATTCATCCTATTAATTTAATTCACTTTTATCATTTATATTATATTTTTAATGTTTTTCCTTATTTCCATAGTTTAATTTGTGGTGATAAACTATATTGAAAACTAAGAGGATAAATATTTTACCTCTATAGTCTTTTTATTTAATTATTATGTTATTCCACTTATATATTTATTAATGTTGTTTCATATTTCATTTTCATAATGTATTAATGTTTATATTTTTTTATAATATTTTATTACAATAATATTCATTGAATTTCATTTTATTTTTGTGTGTCATGTGAAATAAGCTATCAACACAGTAAATATTTAAAGGGAAATTTATACTAAAATCTAAAGGAGTTACATGGAATGTAGTATGAGGTTTTCCATAGAATACTAGTAGTTAAAAATTTAATTATGAAGAACAGTTACCCCTTGTGAGGATATATGATCTATTTGATTCTTTAAATGGATCTAGTTGGTCTTCAAATATTTATTTATAGTCTAGATATCAAATGATAGGGGTGAAGGAGTAATATTTAATGGATACAACCTATAGGTATCATTATAGGAACCTTGAGATCATGGTTATTCCATTATCTATCCAAAATTTCATGTTTATTTTCATTTAACTCATGAAATTTTTGTTTCATTAGTTCATGGAGAAGCTCATGGTTGTGTTCATCGATGATATTATTATGTACTCAAAGTCAATAGAGGATCATATTGAGCATTTGAGGGATATTAAATAACTTTTTCAAAAACATCGTCTCCATGAGAATATATCCAAGTGAATTCTTTAGACGATTTAAGAGCATTTACATGGTAATATGGTGTCTTAATATATAGTAGTATTAGATCCTTCAAGTTTTTTAGTAAGTTATTCTTCGGTAGCATCGAAGAATTTCACAGAGGTCTATAATTTTATTGGGATTTAAAAAAAATATTAGAGGTCAGTATATGAAATATCTTAAATTATAGCACATTTTATGTCCACAACATGGGAGAACATGTACTTTTTCTATAAAAATCAGTGTTAGGAATCCTCCAACCACCTGAAGCATAAATTTATCAATGATCATGTCCTTTATTTCACAAAGGAAGTAGTTATGTTCGAGGTTTCTTGTCATGCTTCTCATCTTGTATTGGGTATTATTTTGATATAGAAAAGGGAGTGATGTCATATGGGTCTTGGTAGTTAAACCTTAATTTTTGTTATTAGGTGAGCTATGATCTTGAGATGCTATCGGTAGCATTTTATCTAAAGTTCAGGATGCGTTAACTAATTGGTAAACATGTTGTGGTATTTATATACCATAAAACTTTATGTATATATTCACAATGTGGGGTTTGAATTTTTATCCATTGTAATGACCATGACCTTTTTCATTACATATTTTAGGAAAATCTTGTTACAAAATTTTAGGAAAATTTTATTTTTTGGATTTCCAATAGTGGATATTTTTAGTTTTGGGAAAAAATTGGATTTTGAGGTTTAAGGATGAGATTTATGGTGCTATTAGATATGGTTTGAGGATTTATAATGATTTTAAAAATATAGGTTATGGTTTTAGTATATTTTTAGGTAGAGATGAAAAGGGGTGATTTTAATTTGGGTACTAGAAAAACACTATAATAGGTCTATGAAAAATTTAATGGTTGAGTAATATTTATGTAACTACTTGAGTGACACCATAATTTTTGTGTAGAGTCAATAAAATATTAGTTACCACCTATGTAATTTTTTTAAATTTTAATTTAATGGGATCCTATCAATTTTCACTTCTTATAATTTAATCAATTGACTGCTTTCTCATGCCCTATATTTCTCATGTCTAAACACACCTTTAGTGATCTCCCATTCCTCTCATAAAGTCTTTCTCGTCTCTATTGAAGATTGATATTTTTTTTTGAATTATTCCAATATTAACATTGGGAAAGAAATAATTATATTCCTCCTAGTAATCCCCTTATTTTCCAACTTATTCTATAGTTAAGAATAGGTTCTCTTTAACTAGATTTCTCCAAATTTGTGGTGAAATTCATCTTGATCCCTTTTATTCTTATTTATTGAAATAGAGAAGGTATAAATAGAAAAATTACTAATATTTTTTAATAGTTTTGATGAATTTACATTTCATAGTGATTTTTATTAGGTACTTTGGATTTAGTACATTGGTTTAGGGATTCTTAGATCTATTTTAATTTAGAATTTCTTTCAATTAATGGTTAGAATAATTTTTTTTGTATTCATTCTGATATTTCTCTAGGTTTTATTTGATTTTTTAAAATGGTTATTCTAGATTGATAGGTTAATGAATATTAATAGTTATGTAATGATTATTTAGTGATACTAAGTTCTATTTGATTTCTATTGGAGTGTTCCTTTAGAATTTTACAATTGTTAATTTTAACCAACTATTAAGATAAGAAATAATTAACATATTGAATTAATTTCTAAGCTAGTTTTGGGATATTCCTACCACTAAATTTTTAATTTTATTAATAAATCCTCATATTATGTTTTATTATTACCAAAATACATAAGGTTAATATGATTTTATCACTTATATCAGGCTTGTATTATATGTTGTATACTATTTTAGCTGTTATAGCGTTATAATCATTATTTTTTCATGCCTTATACCTAGGTAAAATTAAACTATAAATTATATCATGTTTACAACATTGATAGATTACTGTAAAAAAATAATTTATATCCTTTTATGTGTTTAGTATGATTTTTCTTTAATTGAAATGATTCCATGTTCATCACTACAATATTGTTAGACTATATGCATTCAATAACATATATGTGTATTTTTTATATATAAATTACATGAATATAAATTATTATATCCATTATAATATTCCCTAGGATGGGCTATAATATTTCCTTGATTATCTTGGCCTAACTCTAGACTCAGTATGGGTTATTATGACCTCAATTTATTTACACACATAAACTCATATGTGTGGGTGTTTATGCGTATATGTTTAATATAATTAAAGTTACTAATGTTTCCTCCCATAATTGATGGCCCTAAATTATCATCTCAAATTTAGAGTTTAGCCCAAACTAGATATGATATGTATATACCCTCAACGTGTGGGGAGTTAGTTGTTAGTTATACATGAGGTTTATCTATAGTGTGAATATTTATTATTCTTTTATATTAATATTTTTTTGTATTACTAAAACTATTTTATAATATACACACATACATGAGTAAACATGTTTATAAATACATATTTTTATTCACCACTAAGTTGAATAACTTTGGTGATTCCCTACTATTATGTATATTCTTACACTTTGTTTAGACACATCATTGGACATATAGATTCAAGTGTTACATTTGAATTGCCTTATTAATTGTGTAATTTTCATGACTCAACTGGTCTTGGGTGTCAATGGCGTTTGAATCATGGGTAGAGTTTCATGGAGTTCTTAGTTGATATGTAGAACAAATATATAGGGGTTTTCCTTAGTTGTTTTTGAAGATGTTCCACACATAAGACCTCATATCATAGGTCATTAGGCCATGTTTTTATTATTATTATTTTTTATAGTTTGTTTTTTTATTTATAAAATCATGTGGTATTTAAGTGACATTAGACCTAATTTGGTATGTATTCATTATTAAAAATAGGTATAATGCCTATTTTTGCTGATATGTCTTGATGTTCAAGTACACTAGTGGTGGGTATAAATGTTTCTATTTAGATATCTACCAATCCCTAGGGTAATTCTAAATTATTTTTATACCAATTTTATTATTTATTATATATTATTAGTGGGGAAAATCACCCCACACCCATGTTATACTAAACCCCCATCATGTACACTAGCCTCTGGGGACAGGGTTGTTCATTTATGGTCATGTAATAGTCTTTCTTAGTACTATATAAGTAATTAAGGTTTGATTACTACAAAGTAGAATCAAAGTAGTGTTTTGAGGTTGTCTAATATCTTTTATTTTGAGTCTTAAATAGTAGTCAAGATTTTAGGACTTTGGGGGTACATGGTGTGCATGTCTTACCAACATGGATATAGAGTAGAAATAAGTTTCTAAGGCACCCAAGTATGTGGTATAGGCACTATAGTAATGAGTGAAACATTAATATGAGTGTTTCAAAATTAATTTTTGGAAAATTAGGGATAGAGGTCCTAGGGATCAATGAGTATATGCTCCTTATAAGGGTTTATACATCATATAATATAGTTTCACATTAGAACATGTATATTTTAGGTTCATTTTTATTATTACGATTATCATCTTATGTGAATAAATATAATTAATTAAATAACTAATAATAAAGTAAATAATGTTTTCTTTTATATTTTATTAGGTGTTATCTAATTAATTAAATTCATACACATATTTTCCAGTGTTAGAAAATCAATATTTTAGTTTTCTGCTGAATAATTAATTATAGAATAGTTATATAGATTTTATTCTTATGTAAATTAAATTCCATTTGTATATTATTTTACTGTTATGCATGCTAGTGGTTTATTTGTTTAATATTTTCTAATTTTCATGTTACTTGTCCTTTAATTAGTTATTCTTTTCTAAACATGCTACTTTTTTCTTATTTATTTTTATATTCAGTCATGTTATCCTACTTGGTAATAAAAATTTATAATTTCGTTATGATTTGTATTTTAATATGATAATTATTATCTAATTAATATATTTTTCAAAGCATAGGATTCTATGAATGTATTGTAGATGGTATTTAAGCATGAAACTTATGATTTTATTATTTTAACAATTTTTATGTATTCTCTTATTTCTTATTTATAAACATTTTGAATAAAATATTTTCTAAATCTTATTTTTAAATAAATAAAAAATCCAAAATATTATTAACTATAAATAAATTATGTTTTAAATTTATATTTTAACAAGGAGTCTTATATATTGAAATTTTATATTTCTAAAAAAACTATTTTAGTATATAAGGTATAGAATAAATTGGGAATTATTTTTTTAATTTCAAAGGAAATGAATAAAAATTATCAATTTTACATTCATTTAAAAATGAGTTTTGAAAAGTTATGATTAATTGAAATGGTTATCATTTGGTAAAATACTTTGGGAAGTTTTTTTCTATGCAACAAACATCATTAATTAAATGGTATTGGGAATGAATTAATTTTTTATAAAATTATAATTGGGTTGGGGATTTTTTAATTTCAATTGTTATAATGGATTGGTTTTGTAATTTTTATAATCATGAAATTTTAATATGTCATTTTAATCTTGAAAGGAATTTATTCTCTAGTAAAACTATTTTGATAAGTAACATTTTAAGATGTTAAAACTTAGTGTTTTCTTAGGCATGGGTAATATCTAGATATTACTTATGGTAGGAAGTACCATTTGGTATTAGAACCATTATTTTTTATCATAACTCTATATGGTTTTTCCTTACTAATAGGTTTCTAGGAACTGGTATATTATTATACAATTTTCATGAAATATATTTGATTATTCTTTTGGTGATATGAATATTAATGTTTTTTATATATTTTCACCACAGAGATTGTTTTATAGTTTTTAATGGTTTTTTGAAGTTATAAATTAAAAATAGTCTAAAAGGTTAATTAATTTGGAAATTATAAAATTTTATATGATTAATGACTTTGTTTTTTGCGTATTTCTTTCATTATAGCCCTATAATATTATAGTGGGTTATTTGAGGTTTGATTTTAGATACCCCTAGTGTATTAAGTTATTTGTATGAGGTATTATATACTCAGTGGATTATCATTTTTATTTTTTAAGGATGAAAAGTGCTATAGTGGAGATTTTTCAAAAACTTTATCCTTGGTCATTACATATTTGAAGAAATTCTAGTTATGAGATTGTTGGGAAATTTGAATTTCTTATTTTTAACATTAAAATGGTTTTAGATTTTATATTGGTTTTTTTATTTTTGAAGTTTAAGTATAATAATTTGGGTGTTGTGGATATGTTTTGAGGATACATATGGGTTTTAGGAAGCCAGTTTTTTATTTTGGTATGTTTAGTAGATGAAGTAAAAAGAGGATAGTAGTCTGGGTACTAATGAAACTCTAGTAGAGGTCTATCAGAATTATGATGGCGAGACATTGGCTATATAACCATAGCATTTACAGCATATGTCTAATATATAGACACTAGAACTTTTATGTCCACTTGGACTATTTTGTTAAAATTTTCATTAAATGGAATTTTGGTAATTTTCTCTTCATATCATTTAAGCCCTCGAATCCTTCATAGTTCACTTTATTTATTAATTTTAACATACCTTAGGGGTTATCCATTTTCATTCCTTAAGTCCCACTTATCTCCCTCTATGATCAATCTTGTTTATGGTGGGTTCTTCTAATATTAAGGTTAGGTAATTCTGTTTTCTCGTCCTCCCTCTCTTCCTCTAATTTTTCTTCTTATTCTCCTAATGTAGATAGGGTCTCTAAATTATCATTTAAATAAATTCATGGTTGACATCACGGTCATTGAGTGCGTGAAAATTTAATATTTATAAAACCCTACTAGAAACTAGTGCATTATTAAGAGAGTCTCAAACCATAGATAAGGACTTGAAATGTTCTGAACAAACAAAAAAAATAAGAAAAAACAATAGCAAGAACAAAAAAATGAAAAGAGTGACAATGCAGAAATGATGGAAGAAAATTGAAGCAGTGAATGACAGACAGAGATAGAGACAAGTAGTAATTAAATAGGGTCATCATGTTGTTTTGGACTGGTGGTGAAATATTCTCCAATTATACTCAGACTGATTCAATTATCTAGTTCTTGAGAAAATATGGAGATTCGCTAAATAGTGGCTTCGGTTAATTTTTACAGCTTGATGAACCTTCATTCATTTAAATCTTTTGATCCTAACAAAATAATTAAGCTTTTAATGATCGATAATAGAAACATTGACCTTTTACAATTTTTAGTACTTCATTCAATGATCCAAGGTCAAATAAATCATTGCCCTTGCATGTCGGTTCTTAGGGAGTGAAAAAACATGCTCAATGTTAAGCAGAAAAGAACATTGATCTAAGAAATTCACGAAATAATTAAACTAAAAAAATTTAATGCCTAAAGATATATCTATATCATCCCATACTGACTCCCATAATCTAATTAACTGCACATGCTTGAGAAAATATAAATGAAAACAAAATGAATAAGAAGATAAAGAAGAATTTTTATCTAGATTGCTCCCTCAAGCTCCAGATCTGATCCTCCACTCCTCCCTGCTCCGAGCTCGGTTGTCTATCTTTATTTTATATCCTAGTGAATAGAGATTATGGTGGTTTATCATGAGATAAATTGAATGATGGGGCATAATGGATAGAAGGATATGTAATGGTTGATGGTTCCATCTTTAAATCATGCAGATTATATGAATGGTTCCCCTTTCACTAGAAGTCTTTGGAATGGATGAAGTATCGCTCCTGGTGATTTTGGATTCTTTTAATCCATATCACCAGCTCTTTTCATTTCACCCAGATAACTTTTCATTCCTTTTCATTTCACATTCAACACCACTACCTCCTTATTGTTGAAAAAATTATATGCCCCCTCAAAGAGAATGATTCACCCCCAAGCCATACAGCACCATCTCACTCACACAATCCCCACTGAAAGGGTCAAAAAAAAGAAAATGGAAAAAATGTCAACTCCAAGAAAATAAATATAAAACTAAATTAAATTATACTATAATTAAAAATATATATAAAAACAAAAGTATTTATATATCTATATACCTAACATTGCTAAAAATAAAGAACTATAAAATAAAAATGTGATATAAAATTTTATTTAAAGGATTATTATAAAAAACTATATAATTATTTACATATACATTTTTAATATAAATATAAAAATATATATCTAATAATATTATTATGAAAAATATTAGAAATAGAATTATAAAAATATGCACCGACTAATAATTGTTATTAAATATAAAATGTAATTTAATTAAATAATATGTATAACAAATATATATATATATATATAAACATTTATTTGGTGGCGAGAGGGGTCATTGTGGCGTGGCAGCCTCAGTTTGCTTCAGGTGGGGAAATATTTGGGTTCATTCATTGATTTGGGTATTTTTATTTGAGTTAATTTTCATTTCTATGTCTAGGGCTGGTTTGGATTTGTGTTTTTATGTTTTTATTTTGAATTTGAAATGGATTGTTGTGAGGTTATTGCTCTTCTGCTATTTGAATTTTTTGGTGGTGTTTTCTAGAGTAGTGAGTACAAGGGGGTTGTTGGAAGTAATTGTGTGAGTCACCACCATGAGATGTGCATCGATGGAGCAACAGTGAGTTGTAGTGGACATGATACTGGTGGTGAGACATATGAACCAGGGAGTGGTGGTGAGAAAGTGGGTGTAGGCATTGAGATGTCTCACCATTGGAGTAGAGGTCAATGGTGAGAAAAGGAGTGGAGGAAGTTGTGATAAACGACTCACTACAACATTGAGGTCGGCGGTGACTCGGGTCTCACCACTAAAGAAACTACCAGTGAGACGGGATGGTCGTAGTGACTTGGGGCAGTCATCGCTGGATGAGAAGGGGGAAGGGTATGGTGGTGAGAAGTGGTACTGGAAGTGAGAAGTGGTGGGTACCTGCAACAAAATTATCAACAAAAAAATTAAACTAAAATAAATTAATTTAAGTAATAAAATAAACAATTAACTAAAATTATAAAAGAAACAAAATATTAAAACATTAAAATTTTACATTTTAAATTACAAAAGCAGAATGTAATTGTTTTAAATTATCTCAATTAAAATTTATTCAATAAATTAAATTTTATAAGAATTTGTTAGCATATAAATTACTAATTAATTAATTAAAATAATTAATCAAAATTGAAGAATTAAATTAAAATAAAATATTAAAAAGTATTAAAATATTAAATGAATTGAATTAAATTGTCTAAATTAATTTTATTTATTAAAGTATCAAAAACAAGTGTAATTTATTTATTTAAAAATAAAAAAGATGAATTAATTAAATTAAATTATTAATATAAAAATATTGAAAATAGAAGAAATGAAAAAAAAACTAATCACAAAAATAATGCAAGAATTAAATAATAAAAAATAAAATAAATAAAATAAAAAACAAAAAACAAAGAAATAATGGTTAATTAAATAAATTATTACATTTAAAACTGTTCAAAAATGACAACAAAAAACACTCAAGAACACAATTTTGACACAAATCTGTTTTTTTAACAATAAAATACAAACAATGATGAAAATTGTTGATTATTAAGCAAAAAAAATATTATATTAATAATAAAAAGACAATTATTTAAAAAAATTGACGTGGTAAATTGAGATCGAAAAAACCCACATCAAATTCCCCCACACTTAATAAATTTCACTCCTAGGAAATTCAATGTGTTTTATTTATTTACAAAAAACTGAAAGAAAGAAATGTCCAACTTACCTAAGTGTTAAGTGGCTCTAAGACCAAAGAGACCAAAAATCCCTCCACTACTTAAAAATTCATGTCTCCTATTTGAATTTTACAAACTACCTTATTTCTATTGAAAATGAGTTTCAGTTTTAGGAGTATAAAAGTTAAGATAAAAGTGTAAGTGAAATTTAAAAAAAAATACACCATTAATTTTCACTCTCCCCAAGGTTCTACAAAATAAAGATCCATTATTATTATTATTATTATTTAATGTTTTCTTTGTCACTTCATTGATTCAACTCAAATGATAATTAAATAAATCAATTTTAACCTTCTTCATTTGGGTTCAAAAATTACCTCACCTAAATGAGCTCATTTTTTACAAGGCACTTTATTTATTTTTCTCGACCAAATTTCTTGTGCAAATCACTATAAATAGAACTTATTGAATTTTAAAATGGATTTTATTTAATTAAAAAAATGCACCTGGCACCCCTATCTTAGAGACTCACTTTGGGATCCCATTTTTCCTTTTGAATCAAGATTCGAAAGACTTATATTATTATCATTAGAGTTGACTCCCTAAAGTGTTTTTCTTAAAAAGTAAGTGTCTCCTAGGTTAAAGTTTGAATTTCTATTTTTCTCAAGTTATAATCAATGTTCCACAAGGGTTTATCCCATCAAACTCTATTTCCTAGTTCCTAAAGTGAACTTCCACAAAAACAGTAGGTTTAAACACTCATCAATCATGTATTTCTAACAATTTTAGACTCCTTAAACACCTTAACTTATAATGCATTTCTCAGCTAAGAAATATGTAAAGAAAGTTTTTTTGGGGGTTTTCTATTTTATTTTTTACTATTTTTGTTTGGTTTTTTTGTTTATCTATATAAAAAATAGAATGTATTTATAGATTGACCAAGATGCAATTTGAAAAAATTTAGAGGGTTTTTTATGTGTTATCCATTAATAATAGTTAAACTTAGTGAAGACCCCTCCCCCACACTTAATTCATAGCATTTTCCCCAATGTTGTTGTTCAAAGTGGGCGATTGATGAAAAGTTTGAAAAAAAAATTAGAAGTGCAGCACATGAAAATAAATTTTTGGAGGGGTTATAATAATTCTTAAAAGGTTATTTTCCACAATAACAAAAAACAATTAAACACAAAATCTAATGCAAAAGAACCACTATCCACTACCAGAAAATTAAGCATCAAATATTATTTATCTAAAACTTTATATGAATAAGATGAGTCTAAGAATGATTTTCAATGGAACACAAGGGATTGACATGCAATCAATAGTGAGAATCAAAAAACAGATCAGTTAAGAAAAAACTTCAGTAAAAAAATAAAAACAATGAATAAAATAAACCAGCAGTAGCACAAAAAATAGTTAGAAATAATTAAAACAATTACCCCTCAGGTATGTAGAATCTCTTTTCAATATTTTACAACATTATTGTAACCACCCTTTAAACCAATTAAAAGTATCTATTAGACAATTTTAAGTTCCTAAAAAATGAACATATTGGAATGAGAAACCTAAAAAGAAAATCAGAATTAAAATTGACCAGAGTAAAGTTGTGGGAAGTGTTATCCAATGTTCTTCAAATGATAGCTTCCTTCTAGCATAGATGTTCCAAATAAGGATTCCACTGGTACTAAATTCTCACAGCTAACCAAGACAAGCAGACCACCTACACCTCATGAAAACTGGTAATCAAAAAAATCATCAATCAAGAAGAAAAATGTATCAATGAAATTCAACAAAAACGGTTAACCAATCTAGGGAGACAAGCAACCAAGAAAGGATCATTTATTCAAACTAAAAACTAAAAAATGGAAACAAGAAAACCATGGGTTTCCTCCCATGCAGTGCTTGGTTTAAAATCTTCAAGTATACTTTATTTCCTATATGTTTGTTAACCATGATCATTCAGTGGGTAATATTCAGAAGTACTTGACCCCTCAGTGTTTCCTTTTGATAATTAAGTAAGTTCACTTGAAACCTCGTGTAACTCAACAACTTGAAGAATTTTTATCAAAAATTACAATACTCTTGGACTAAGACTCCTTCCACCAATAGCTTCAAACCCCTGAATGTGTCCCAAATAATGAATTAAAAATAAGAGATAGGTTTTCAAGATATACAAATTGATCAGCCTTACTCCAAATGGTCTCCCTCACATTCTCCACCACACTTACATCATTAACAGGTTCATAAATAGAAACATCATTTGTTGTAGGATTGTCACTATCAATAACAATAGTACTCTCAAAGGTAAATTCCTTAGGTAAAACAGGGAAAATTATCAAGTTGTTTTAATAATATCTCAAACTCATGGACAAAATTTTCATCATCCAATTTGTGCAAAGTAATAGGGGAATACTTGAAGTCCATTGTTGTCAAAAATTACAAAAACTCTACAAGAACACTCTTAACAGATACATAAAACTCAACTTTATATTTAAGATGAATAGGGCTGACTCTAGACTGATCATCATCAGCAAAACGTTCACTCTTAGTAGATAAAGTATCATGACCAGAATGGATTCCCTCAGGTTGTATAGAAAAAGAAGTAGCATCAGGGTTCAGAACTTAGGTGGGATGCAAACCATGAACATTTTGAGTAAAATTATCAATGATATATCTTGGTGTGGGAAGGATAACTTCATGGTTTTGATAAATTTATTTCCTAATTTGTTTTTAAATTCTCCCCAAACATTCCAACTCTTGTGTGGATTCAAACTCAATAAAATTAGATTGAAAATTTTCATTGATATATTCATTGATTAAATAATCAAAGAGATGATGATTTTCACTTCTAATATCATCTCTAAAAATTTCATCAACAACATCATTCAATTTACAACTTACCTCAAATGGATATTCTTTGTAGACTTGAAATACCTCTAGATATTCACCATCCTGATGGTCCATATTACCTTTAGAAACATCAATGACATCCCCAGTAGTGGGAAATAATGTCCTTCCAATAATGAGTGTAAAAATGTGATCACACTCCATATAAATAATCATAAATTTAGTGGGCAAAGAAATTTTCCCTGTATCAACCAATAAACCATCTACCCTCTCATAAAGTTAGGCAAGTGACCTATCAGATGGTTGTAGGGTCACTAAAGTTGGTTTCAAATCCATAAGGCCTTACTTTTCCCATAGTGGATATGGAATGAGATTGACGGTAGCTCCTAGATCAGACAAGTACCTAATCTCATCACTTTGACCTATTTTATAGGAAATGACAAAACTACCTAGGTCTTACAGTTTTGGGGGAAAGCTCTTTTGGATGATGGCATTGTACTCCTCATTTAAACTCATTATTGATCTCTCACCCCAATATTTATTTTTAGCTAAGAACCTCTTAATAAATATCAAGTATGAAGAAATTTTGTTCATAGTTTCCACAAAGTAAATGTTAACATTGAAGCTTCTAAACATTTGAATAAACTTAAGGTAATCATGTTCATTAGTGTTTTTCATCCTTTGTGGAAAAGGGATAGGAGGGGGTAATTCTTTAAAATAGGTTTTTTATTCTTAGTATCCTCAAAAATTACCTTCTTATTTCACTCTTTTACTAACTCTCGTTTAATTTTCCTTTATTTTGGGGATTTTTCATGTTAATTTCCAACATTTTTTTCAATTTCTACAAATCTACCCAGATTTATAGATTTGGGATTTTCCAGCATTTCAGTTCCAATTTTAGTATGAAAATTAATTTATTCTTGAATAGATTGTTTCATAACTAGTTTTGGAAGTTAAAGTCGTGTCCTTGTTTCTACATTCATTACATTCTCTCTTGTATTTGACTCTTTTGTAATGGGAAGCCTTACCTTGTCTCTTCCCCCTAAGTCCCTGGCCATTTGGCCCATCAGAATTTCATGAATATGAATTATAGAATCTGTGTTTTTTTCAAATAACTAATTTCACCAAGAATTTGTTTCATCATTCTGTTATGTTTCTCTTGATAATTTGAAGATTCACCCCCATACTGATTTGAGCTAGAAGTGTTTCGATGTGAATGGTAGTTTGGGGTAGTGATATGTTTGATCACCCCAGGTTATTTACATGATAGTATAGACTGAATTTGATATCCAAGATTGAGATGATTGGAAAAGGGTCCTTGGAAACCCTAATTTCTAGATCTAAAATCCAAATATTGGGAACTTTCCTCAGACTGTACTAGGAGGATAAAATTAGGACAACATTTTTTAGTATGACCAAACATCCCACATTGGAAGCACTAATATCTATGAACTTTTTCATTAACAACAGAAAATTTGGTATTAGTTTCAACCCTATGGATGAATCTATTCCTAGTGAACTCGTGTTGGGAATTTTGAGAAATTTACCATTTTTTTAAACTCATCAGTAGTGGACTTAGAGAAGTCACCTCTACAAGATTGGTCAATTGGTTTTTTGTTGTAAGGGGTGAGAGCATTATAAAAGGTATGTATGAGTATATGGGGAGATAACTGATGGTTGGTACTCTTTTTAAGAAGGCTTATAAACCTATCCCATGCTTCTTTAAAAATATATCCCTCATCCTAGACAAATCCAATGATTTTGTGCCTCACATATATGGTGGTTTTCCTGGGGTAGAATTTGGATACAAAATCATCGAATACCTCATCCCAAGTTTCAAAATTTTCTTCATCCAAGTTTTGGAACCAAGTCATATCCCACCCCTTAACACAGAATGGGAACAAATTCAACCTCAACTCCCCTTCCCAAAAATCTCACAGAGGTAATTTATTGAAAAAACCATAAAAATTTATAATGAATTCAAGGGATTCCTCTATTAGAAGACCATTAAAAGCAGGGAATTGGGAGAGATGAGATCATTTAATCTCATAATTTATAGACCTAGGAGACAATCTAATGCAATATGTATTTCTTGATGTAGTGGGAATTTGAAACTCCCTCATCTTAGGTCTCTCATGGGAAGGAACTAAAGTCTCTAGAACATTCATATTTTCGTTTCATCTCTTTGTTCTAGATTTTCCATTTAAAATTTATTTTTCTTCTAATGGTCAAAACAATGTATACTGATTTAATTAATTGAAGTTTTCAGTTCAGATTTAGTTGACCTAGTGTTCATGAAAATAGTGGAGACAGTTTTGAGTTTTTTTTTGTAGAGTTTTTTTTTTATTTTTTTTATTTTATATATTCTATTTTTTTAGTTTTTGTTATATATTTTTTTAATTGGTCGCACGTGTATTCAATAACCACTAAAAAAAACACCAAGGCTATGGTGTTTTTCTTTAGTTGGGGTGATATATTAGTTCAAACATTCATTTGGGTATTTTGATTTGAATTTATTTTCTTCTTCGATGGTCAGTGCTGGTTTGGATTTGTGTTTTTATTCTGTTCATTTGAATTTGAATTACGTTTCCGCTATGAGTTTTATTCTCTATTTCTATTAAAATTTGGTGGTGGTGTCTACTAGAGTGGTGATTGAAAGGAGGGTGTTGGTCATGACTGTGCTAGTCACCACCATGAGATGTGCATAGATGGATCAATGGTGAGTTGGGGTGGAGGATCTAGTAGTGAGACATGATGTTGGCGGTGAGACATATGAACCAGGGAGTGGTGGTGAGAAAATGGGTGCTGGTGGTGAGACATATCACTTTTGGAGGATGTGGAAATGGTCAGAAAATAAATGGAAGCATTGGTGAGAAATGACTCACTCCTACATTGAGGCCAGTAGTGACATGGGTCTCACCTCTAGAGAAGCTAGCGGGGAGACGGGATGGTGGCGGTGACTCGAGGTAGTCACTACTGGATGAGGGGAACGGTGAGAAGGGGGTGGATATGGCAGTGACAAGGGTTAATGGTGGTGAGAAGTAGTGGCTACCTACAACAAAATAATCAACAACAAGAAATTAAACCAAAATAAATTAATTTAAGTAATAAAATAAGTAATTGACTAAAATTACAAAAGAAACAAAATATTAAAACATTAAAAATTTATATTTTAAAGTACAAAAACATAATTTGATTGTATTAAATTATCTCAATTACTATTTAATCAATAAATTAAATTGGATTAGAATTTGTTAGAATATAAATTACTGATTAATTAATTAAAATAATTAATCAAAATAAAATAATTAAACTAAAATAAAATTTTACAAAGTATTAAAATATTAAATGAATAGAATTAAATTTTTTAAAATAATTTAATTAATTAGAGTATGAAAACAAGTGTAATTTATTTATTTATAAATAAAAACATGAATTATTTAAATTAAATAATTAATCTAAAAAGTATTTAAAAACAAAATAAATGAAAAAAAATAATTACAAAAAAATACAAGAATTAAATAATAAAAAATGAAAAAAGAAAATTTTAAAATAAAAAATAGAAAACAAATAAATAATGATTCAAAACAAAATAAATTATCACATTAAAACTGTTCAAAAAAATAACAACAAATGATCAAAAAAATAATTTTAACAAAAAAATATTGTTTTAACAATAAAATACAAAAATGACAACAATTTTTTATTATAAAACAAAAATTATAATATTAATAATAAAAAGAAATTTATTTAACAAAATTGATATGGAAAATTGAGAGTGAAAAAAAGGCCACATCAATGGTTAAATCTAATTAAATCCCACAGGTCTTTCTTGATTTGGTTATAGAATACCTAAATGAGTGATTTCCTGATGTTTTTCACTATTTTGATGAAATTATATGACATAGTAATTTTTATTAGGTTTTCTTGATTCAGAGCTTAAAATAGGGATTCTTGGGTTAATTATAATTTGGGATTCATTTCAATTGATGGATAGAATTATATTAGTGGTATTACACTTAAATTTTTTATAAGATTTATATTAGTTTTTGATATTTTTTGAATTTTTGGGTTATTGATTATGAATGATTATAGATTTATAATTTGATGATTCAAGGGTTTGTTTGGTTGTAATTAGAGCATGACTTATGGAATTTTATATTTCTAATTCTCACCATTAATTAATTTAGGGAATACTCAACTCAACAAATTAATTTATAAGTTATGCTTGGGACATGTCATTCACTGAATTATTAATGATAATAATAAATTCTCATATTATTTTTCACAACTATAAATTGATGTCTTTACCTCAAACATATTTTATTATTTCAAGCTAAGAACCCTATTTTGGGATTTCATGACATGTTATAAAATTATTTTAAACCCAATATTTAAAACCTACATTTTAAAATTTAGTGAAGAAATGGGTTATGATAAAGCATTAATTATGCAAGCCTTATAGGATTTTCTAAATTCCATTCTAGGATTTTTTTACTATTGTTTCATATAATACATTTCTTTATTTTAGAAATTTCATGAACATTGGATCATATTATGTCCTATTAGTCACTGCCTTTATTTTCATAAAATACTTTAATTCTTAGAGATGTTTTGAGGGGCCTTATAAGAAATTTCACAAAAATAGTGTTGACCATGCTATACATTTGTCTTCGTAATTATTAATATGATATTTAATTGACATTAGATCATAATTTTTCAATCATGTATTACATAGTTATACCTTCATGTTCCCATTATATGTTTCCAAAATGTTGTCACTTCCATTTTACCATAGCCCCAAGGAGATATAAATCATAAACCAAACATAAACATGGTTAAGACTTGAATTTTTGGTTACATGATGGCTGGTATAGCTTGATTAGAAAAAATAAAATGGAAATTACATAAACCTATTTTACATAAACTAATTTTTTACCTATATAATAAAAAAAATTAAAAACATTCTTATAAATTATTGAATCCCATTTTGTATTTAACCATGTGATGCACCCAATTTGTGTATAAATTTTAACACAATTTATTTAAAATAAGAACAAGTTTTCAGCAATTAATTACTTCTTAGTGGAAAAATACTTTGATTTTTTGTGATCTTGTTCATTTTCAGGAGATTTATGGCCAAATACACAAAATGGGGGAGAACTGAGAAAAATTTAAAAACAACACAACATGTACATATACACATGTTGTGTACATTTAGACGTGGACATAGATTGACTAGGACAAGTACATGCCCAAGTAAACAGAATCTAGTATACATCGTTTTCACCCTATACACACTATGTATACCCTTCTATAAGTAGTTGGTGGATGAGAAGAAGTCTATACGCCCATGTGGTTGGCTGATGGGGACACGCGGTGTTCAACCTATACACGTTGTGTATATCTTTCTATAAGCGGTTGGTGGCCGAAAAATGAGACTACACACTTTGTATCGCGGGCTACACATCGTGTATATCTACTTACCAGGCGGCAGTGTGTTCCAAGTCAAAGACGACATGTTAAGCCACCTACCAGTGGAGAAAACAACGACAAAAACGCATTGAAAAAAGTACATGTCGTGTAGTTCTATTTTCTATAAAAAGAGTCCTTGTCCTCCAGTTCAAAGAGGAGACAAGGGATGGAGAGAAAGGGTTGAAGGTCTGAAGGAAAGAAGCTCTGCTAGAATTCTACCACCATCCTTCTACTTCGCCATTCTACCGTCCTAACCAAGATTCACTCCCTCCTTGAAGTTTCAAGCAATGATCAAATTAGGTATCAAGGGTTTTTTGCCTATATTTACTTCTATGTGTAGCTAAATACCTTGTGTTTTGGGGTTGTGGGTGATGTAAGAATTGTAATTTAGATTAGTTGCGATGAATGTATTTGTTCTAATAAATTCTTATTATTCTTCTTAAATCTCTTCATCTTATCACTGAAAATTCTGAACCAGGCCAAGGGAATAATTTTTAGTGATTCAATAAAATAATAACAATGAATATTTCCATGATCATTGGAAATATTTTTTGACTCAAAAATGGACTAATCCAAATAAAGAACTGTGAAACACTAACTACCAGACCAAGGAGTTAGTTTATTTCACTTTAAATATAAGTTTATCGAACCAAGGAAACTTTGTTACAAATTGAAATATAGAGGGTTGTATTATTATGAAAAAAACACAAAATAAATTTTATTTAATAATCAGCTTCTCATAAATTCATAACCCCAACGCATTTATCTCTTTATTTTCATCAAAACCAATTTTCCCATATTTACCTTAATTCATAAATAAATTTATTAAAAAAACCTAAAACCAATTATTCTTTCATCAAAGCATCAAAAATAGACTTTAAATACAGAAAAATTCATTAAAACAAAAGTATAAACTAAGCTAAGAAAGACAAAAATAACATCTTTTTCCCTATGGATCAACCCCTTACAGGTACTATACTCGTTAGGGTAAAAACAATTTGGGATACCAATAACATACCTTCGGTGAAACGAATTTCCAAATTTTGGCGCTGTTGTTGGGGACAAAGAAAATTTAATTTTGTTCTTGCTTAAATTAAGTTTGTATCAAATTTTAGTGAAAATAAAAATTCTAAATTCCCAAAAATCTCTTTTCTAATCTCATTTCTATTTATCTTTATTTTTCCTCATTTACGCTTGGTATGTTTTGTATTGTTCAGTTCATTAGGTGTATGATCTGCTACCTCACACATTCCAAGAATGCTGAGTCATCAAGGTTTTTTCCAATTGACCCAGAGATTGAACGAACACGTTTGAGGCGCCAAAGAGAACTCATGAGCGAGAACAATCACAACAATCCCATAGTGAAGAACAAGGAAGTAAATTGAGTTGTTTTCCAAGGAGATGGACACCCGTTAGGACCAGATAACCACCAGAACTAGCAAACTTTACTTTCTTTAGGTTATGTCCCACAGTAGCTCCAACAATTCCAACCGGAGCAGATTCCATTTTTACATCCAAGTCAGGGGTCGTACTTCCCCCCTCTATAACCAAAATATATGTCATCTCCACTCCCTCAGCAGCCACCTCCATGTTGTAATCTCATGGAATACAACCTACCATCTATTCACGGAGCTGAAAAGGGAATCATCCATCCACCGGTGCAGGCCCAACACTTCGAGATCAAGCCTACTATTTTTTAGCTGATCCAAAATAGCATTCAGTTTCACAGCCTACCCAGCGAAGACCCCAATGCCCATCTCTCCAATTTTATGGAGGTTTGTGACACATTTCACTACCACGGAGTGTCCACGAATTCCATTTGTCTTCACCTATTCCCCTTATCTCTAAGGTATAAGGTGAAAGACTAGATCAAAGGATTTTTGCTATGATCCATCCTCACCTAGGAGGAGATTGCACATGTATTCCTGTCTAAATACTTCCCACCCTCGAAGACGGTGACTCTGCAGAACAAAATACAAAAATTCCAGTAGCATGACTCGGAGTCATTGTACGAATCATGGGAGCACTTCAAGGATATGTTGCGCAAATTCCCACACCATGGACTCCAACTTTGGATTCAGGTCCAAACCTTCTACAGAGGACTGAAAACGACTAAAAAGTTCATGGTGGATGCTGGTGCTAGAGGTACAGTAATGAGGAAATCTCACAAAGATCTTTTTGAACTACTGGAAGACATGTCTTCCAACATCTTTTAGTGGCATTCCGAGTAGGGAACAAAGAAACAAGGTATGCATAACCTTGATGTTGCTACTATGCTTGCTTCCTAGTTGGACGTTGTGTCCAAAAATATTGATGCGCTCAATCTAAAAAGCATGTTCCAAGTACATGCGGAAAACCATCAGGCGTGTAGCGAATGTAGTGATAACCACCAAATGGGAGAATGCCCAGGTTCGGCAATCGGCCCTTCAACAAGTGAGTTGAGTTATGTTTCCTAAAATCGAGGGCCAAACCAGTACCAGCAGTATCAGAACCCGAAATGGCGTGATCAACAGAACACAGGCTGGGGCCAACAACAGCAGAATCTTCTGTCCCGAAGACCACCCGGCTACAACCAGCCTTCTTATCAGAACTAGTTCCCAAGGCAGTAACAGCCCCAAAAGGGCTCTTATTAGCAGAAAGGGTATCAAAACCCTCACCCACAGAAGCCACGGCAGCCACCACCTCCACCAGCTCAACAACCACCTCAGTAGAAGAACACTTCAAGGTTAGAGGATATCATGACCAAATTTATATCTACGGCTAAGACCAGGTTCCAAAATCAGGAGGCTTCAATTAGAGGCATGTAGAACCAGATTGGCTTGTTGGAAAACCAAATCTTTGTAAGGAAACCTGGTACACTACCCGGTAACACTGAGAAGAACCCGAGGGGAGGAGGCCCATGCCGTCACGCTATGGAGTGGAAAGGAGCTACCACAACAGAACCAACCAGCATAGCCAGGTGCATCCACACCCCCTGTTGATAAAGAAGGTACAGATATAGACCCCTCCTCATCCAAAATCCCACGGAAGGAGGATTCATAGAGGAAAGTAAAGGAGGTTGTCAAAACCATTGATCTTACCTTACCCTTCCCATAGAAATTGAAGCAGAGGAAGCTGGACCACCAGTTCAGAAAATTCATGGACGTGTTCAAGAAGCTACAAATAAATATTCCATTTGTAGAGGCACTGACATAGATACCCACTTATGCCAAATTTATGAAGAAAATACTCTTCATAAAAGAAATATGGAGGATCTAGGCACCATTTCTCTAACCAAGGAGTGTTCTATAGTCGTCTAACATTCGATTCCTCCTAAACTCCTAGATCTAGGTAGCTTTTATATTAAATGCACTATTGGACCATGTGAGTTGGGGAAGGTCATCTGTGACTTAGGGTCCAGTGTGAACCTCATGCCCCTTGGAGATTTCAAGAATCTAGGGCACAACGATTTGAATCCTACCAGAGTAGCCCTTCATCTTGCTGACTGATCCATCAAATATCTAAAGGGGCTACTGGAGGATGTGCTGGTCAAGGTGGGTAGGTTGATCCTTCCTATAGATTTCATCATACTTGACATGGAGGATGACTATGACGCACCTCTCTCATTTTCGGAAGGAATTTCTTGGCAACTGGGAAGGTACTGATTGACGTGCACTAAGGGGGGATAATTTTTTAGGGAGGAGATGAGAGAGTCTCCTACAATTTCCTCAAAGCCTTTAAGCATGCATCATTGTAAGAGCATGGGGGATGTTATGCAGTAACCACCATGGACGATTGCTTGAGTAAAAAATGGGATAATCTGGTATGTTCTTTTACCTCATATAACTTTATCATTCTAGACATTCCAGTTGAAGATATTCCAGAGTACTTGCAATTACTAGAAGGCCAGGGTGGCCACTATTGGAAACATGCAGTTTTTCCTGATATTCTAGAACGGGAAAAGGTGCAACCACTTTTAACTTAGATTTAAAAGGTGTCTGAACTATAACTGAAGCATCTTTCATCTTCTATAAAGTATGGTTATTTGGGAGACCATAAAACATTTCCTATCATACTTAGTGCAGAACTATCACAGGAGTAGGAAGATGCACTTCTGAAAGTTTTGAAACAACATAATCATGCTAGTGGGTGGATAGTTGCATATTTTAATGGAATAAACCCTACCATTTTCACCCACAAAGAGCTACTTCAAGAAGGTGAAAATCAGTCTTGGAAACCACAACGATACTTAAATCCCCCCATGAAGGATGTTGTAAAAAAAGAGTGATTAAGTTGTTGGATGCAGACATCATTTATCTCATCTCGGATAGTCCATGGGTGAGTCCCCTACAAGTGGTACCCAAATAGGGGGGGTATCACTATGATTTCAAATGATAAGAATGAGCTCATCCCCACATGCACTGTCACAGGCTGGAGAGTCTGTGTGGACTACCGGAAGCTGAATGATGCCATGAGGAAGGATCATTTCCCCTGACCTTCATCGATCAAATACTAGAGAGACTAGCGGGGAAAAACATTTATTGCTTCCTAGATGGCTATTCTGGATACAACCAGATTCCCATTCCTCCATAGGATTAGGAGAAAATCGCATTTACTTGCCCCAATGGTACGTTTTCTTTCCAAAGGATGTATTTTGGCATGTGCAATGCCCCCTCCACCTTCTAGCATTGTATACTGGCTATCTTCCACAACATAGCGGAAAAAATCCTAGAGGTATTCATGGATGACTTTTTCATTTATGAAAAATCATTCACCACTTGATTGTGGAACCTGGAGCTAGTTCTAGAAAGATGTGAAAACAGTAACCTGGTTTTGAACTGGGAAAAGTGACATATCATGGTTCAAAGTGGAATCGTCCTTAATCACAGAATCTTAGTGAAGGGGATAGAGGTGGACCCAGAAAAGATAGAAGTCATTTCACGACTTCATATTCTAACTTCTGTTAGAACCATCCGTAGCTTCCCGAGGCATGTCGGTTTTTACAGGTGGTTTTTCCACAACTTTTCAAAAATAGCCCAGCCCCTCACCAATCTTCTGACCAAGGATGTCGTATTTGAGTTCGATGATACATGAACCATATCTCTTGAGCACCTGAATCAGTGCCTAGTGGAATCTCTAGTAATGATTTCTCCCAAATGGGAGGAACAATTTGAAGTGATGTGTGATGCCAATGACAACGCAGTGGGAGCAGTCCTAGGCCAGCAGCTTGACCAAATTTTTCCGACCTGTCTATTATGCCAGAAAGACACTCAATGAGGCATAGATGAACTACACCACCACAGAAAAGGAGATGTTGACAGTAGTGTTCGCATTTGACAGTTTCTTTTTATACCTAGTGCTATCTAAATTTATTGTTTATACTGACCATGCAGCACTAAATTACATACTAAATATGAAAGATGTGAAGCCCTGATTGATCCGTTGGGTGATCATCCTACAAGAATTTTATCTGGAGATCCGATACTAGAAAGGGAGAGAGAACATTTTTGTTGATCATCTCTCCTGCTTAGATCTCCCTCATTTGTAGTAGGAAGATCAAGAGATTGGGGAGGATTTCCCTCATGAGCACCTCTTTTCAATCACTGAAACACCTAGACATAGGTATGTTGATATTGCTAATTTTTTGGTTACAGGTATCGTTCACCCCGACCTATCCTTCTAGAAAAGGAATAGGTTTCTTTCTGATGTTAATAGGTACTTCTAGGAAGATCCTCTTCTATTACGATCCTATGGAGATGGGGCGATCTTTCATTGCATTCTGGAAAATGAAGTTCATGGAGTCCTGAAATTTTTTCATGCCTCGCCATTTGGGGGACATCATGGCCCCGACCGTATGATAGAAAAGATCTTGAAATATGGTTTTTTCTATCCCACCATGCATAGAGATTCTCAGGCCTTTGTTTCCTATTGTGATCAATGCCATAGAACTAGTAATGTGAGATGTAGAGCTGAGATTCCCCAGCACCCCATCTTGGAGGTCAAAATTTTTGACGTCTGGGGAATAGATTTCATGGGTCCCTTTCCCCCATCTTTCGGGAACACTTATATATGTGTCTGTGTCGACTATGTATCCAACTGGATGAATCTGCTACTACAACTCATGACACGACCAAGGTAGTCCTGAGATTTTTAAAGAAACACATTTTCTGCAGGTTTTGAGTTCCCCGAGTAATGATCAGCAACAAAGGGACCCACTTCGATAACACACTGATGAGAGGAATACTATCAAATTATAGAGTAAAGCATCATATGGGGATGCCATATCATCCCCAATCCAGTGGAAAAGTGGAGCTCTCCAACCGTAAGCTCAAGCAGACCCTAGAGAAAACAGTAAACACTTCGAGGAAAGACCGGTCCATGAAGTTAGATAATGCTTTGTGGGAATATTAGACTACTTTCAAAACACCATTGGGAATGTCTCCATTTCACCTCATCTATGGTAAGTCATTCCATCTTCCAGTATAATTAGAGCATAAATAATGCTAGTCTATCAAGGCCCTGAATTTTGATTTGAAGGTAGCGGAAGAGAAGCAAAAGTTCCAACTATCAAAACTTGATGAAATCATATTAGAGGCATATGAAAATGCCAAGCTATATAAGGATAAGGCGAGATAAATTCACGACTGGATGATTTCATGAAAATCCTTCCAACCTGGTAATCAGGAACTCCTCTTTAACCCTAATCTTCAATTATTCCCAGGTAAGTTGAAGTCGTGATGGTTGGGACCATTCAAAGTTATATGCATGTTCCATCATGGAGTAGTGGAAATTTCTAGAGAGGATGGTCAACCATTAAAGGTTAATGGACAGTAGTTGAAAGCTTACCATCACATGGAAAACACGATGGTAACGTTGTCTGCCATACAGCTTAGGTAAGCAGAGGTAAGTAGGTCGAGCCAACAACCTAAAATAAAGGCGCTTTCTGGGAGGCAACCCAGTGGATACACGTCGTGTACCACCTATATACATGGTGTGTACATATTCTTTTTCATTTATCTTCAAACTATTATAAATATATAGTTTAACAAAGTAATAAATAGGGATGATGTCAGTGTTGATGGTAAGGTCACTGAAGTTTATCTGAGTTGTCATCGGTTCGAATCTCTCCTGACCTACCTTCGTCATGGGGTTCCTCTTTTTTTATCTACGTGTTTTCTTACATGGAGTGTGTGGTAGTTTTAATATATATATATATATATTATAAGAAAACCCATGGTAAGGATGGATCAGTTCGCCAGGATCATAACCCAGCTTCAAAAGACTTGGGTTCGAATCCTGAAAACCACCCCATTTCCATCATTTGTCTTTTTTTTAAACCACGTGGTGTGTCTTTTGATATAGGTCATGTGTTTCATGTATTCTTCTAAAACTAAAAATATTTTTTGCATAAAGTATGCGGATAAATTAGTCAAATTGGCAGAGTCTCGGCCCTGGATCCAAAAGACTCGGGTTCGAACTCGGCTAATCTACCTGCTTCATCCCTTTTTGTCTAATTAAAAATCACATGCTATTCATTTACTTTCTTCCCATGTAGTATAGGCCTATTTAATTTAATTACATTTAAATATTTAATAGGATTAGTATTACAACCTTTGCTGTAGTGGTTGAGGGATTCCGTTCGGAATGGCCGATCACCGGTTCGAACCTTTCCCCAAGCACCGGACCAAAGGTTGTACTTCTCTTTTTTTAATTTTATAACACACGATGTGTATTTCCCGATACACTACGTGTATAGTTTTATTTTTAATAAATTATGTTTATATATATATTATTTTAATTATTAAATATTATATAGTTTATTATAATAATTATATATTTATATATTTATATATATTATTAAAAAAATGTGATACATGGTGTGTAGTCTGGAGATACATGTTGTGTACCTCGGCTATAAAAGACGTGGACCACCCCACTTCAGCCCGTGTCGTGCGGAGCCCTCCCCTCTCTTTGTTTCTTCTCCCGTACGACACCCAGCCTCCCCTTTCCCAAATCTGCTAATTTAGGGTGTTTTACCTTCTTATTTCTACTGCATTGTGATCCTCGGTCTAGGTACGCCCTTATAAACCCTTTATTTCAAGTTTTCATAAGCGTTTAGGGTCATTTTTGGATCAGTCAACCATTTGGATTCTGCGATACACGGGCATAATTTGAAGAACACACGCCATGAACTTTTTTACATGGACTCACACTGAATGCTTCGCGATTTGAAAATATATAGTGTGTATGTTCAGTACACACCGTGTACCTGCCCCTATCGTGCCCAGGTACCTTTTTCACATGGCCTCTCACACCATGTTCACATATACAGCATGTCTGTTTGGTACATGCCATGTACACCATTTCTTTTGGCCAGCCCATGCCTACCACTTCACACGGCCATTTACCCTTTGTTCTTGAACACGCCTTGTTTTCCACTCACAAGGAGTGTCTTGTATTGTTAGAACTATTTAAACTGTGGTTGTGTCTTTTCCAACACACGACCAGGACTACTTTGCATGAATGTGGCGTGTAGGTTCGATACATGCCATGTATCCTTCCCTGGTCCATTTAATGTTCACTCGGCATGTCTATCCAAAGAACATGGGATGCTAAGCCACTTTTACTACACGCCGTGTACTTTTGGATACACACACCATGTACATTTTTATTTTTTAGTTTTCTCACATTTATTTCTTTTCCTTTTTCTTTTCCTTTTCATTTTTTTGGTTTTATTTCTTTTTTAGGGTATGGAATACAGAGACCATTCATAGGGGAAGTGTCCCACCTCCACCACTGAGGGCGAGAGGCCCATTTTTCATTGGATCCGACTCTGACCCGTGACATCACCAGATCCAAACTCTCCAGTGTACCGGCCTCTTTTTCTATCTATCCTTCCACCACCCTCTTTTTCCGCAGAGGATGGTCCTAGTACCGCCTCACCTCCACCATCCAGCACTGAGCCTCCGAGAACCACCCTTACTTCCCCACCAGCTGCCACTCCACCTAATCTCTCCTCATTTTCAGTTGGTCTTTCATTGACCTCCCCATCCAGCAAGCCACCATCTACTACAGCCACTCTTCCCCCAGATCCATATCATGCTACTACACCTCCACCTACGTCGTGACCAACTGGTGTTCCCTACACTTGTAAGGTGTTCTGGGTCACCGATTTAGCACATGACTGGGTCTGGAGTTTCTCTCAATGCCTGACCCTGTTGTGCAACTGCTTTCTTGACAGCAGCATCCCTCAGCAACTGGGTATCTAGGGTGAGTTAAAAAATCCTCTCAGGCACACTCCATTACTCATGATCATCCAGGTCATCGATCCTATTTTCAAAGATTTATTTTTTTATTTTTCTGCTTCATTTGAGTTCAACAGAGCTGGGTACCGGGAGACGCTTGGTGATGCTGTACTAGTGGTCCGGTTCCGGCTAGGCGGCTGACCCTTTTCCCTTACAGTGACTGAGTTTGGATGAGGGTGCAATTTCTATCCTCATCCCATCACCCCACCCCCTATCTCCACCCTAACCCAACCCTAGCACTCTAATATCATTACTATGTGGTGGGAGATTGTCGGGCCTGACCACCGTTATACCTTTACTTCCCAGAAGAGTACCCTCATCACTGACCCTATCCTTCGCTTCACCCATCGGGGCTTTAGCACCATCCTTTTCCCTCTCCATGAGGATATGGGGGTCGTGACTAGCTGTGACATGGATCTACTCACTGGTGTCATCTGGTAGGACTACCCAAATCTCCCTTACCTTGTCGCCTCCTATTTCCATGCCATGTTTACCATCCGTCAAGGCAACCTGAATGGTGGGTTTTACGCCACCCACCTTGCCCACCACTTTGGGGTTTTTGAGCCTTCTCTTCCCCATGACCTATTAAGTTACCCCCAGCAGATGGACTATCTCATACTTATTCACATGGGCTTGGTCTGGAAGTAGGGGTGCTTACGTCCTTACCTAGGCACCACCCTGACCACCTGCTGACCCTCCATCCCCCACTAAGGCACCTGCTCCTCCTTCCCCACACCTTCCGGATTCCCCAACCCACCCCCCTTCTTCTGACCCCCTCTTCTTCTGGAATACCTTATTCTATTCCACCTACTATCCCCTACCCCCGAACCCTCGGTCGATCTCTCCTTTTCCCTCCGCCTAGTCGCGATAGAGCAGCACTTGGTTCATCTTGATCGACGTCCGGACCGACTAGAGAAGATGTTGGGGATTCTTCTTCAACATCATGGTATACCACTACCCACACCACCTGCCTCTACCTTGGTTCCTAGCCCTTCTTCTTCAGTTCCACCACCCTTTACTACCCTGGCCACGAATTCAGTTCTTCTATCCACTATGTGCTTAGCTGCTGCCACCATTACTGCCAGTCCAAGTATTGATGTCGAGCTACCTATTCCAAGTCCAACTCCTACAGAGCCTACTTTTATGGATTCTCTTCCGATTTCAGATTCTGAGCCTCCAGTTTCCACGGATCTTAATCCTTCTCTTCCGGCTATTTCTGTACTAAATGATGCCTCTTCTACGGTGACCCCCTAACTGGTTTTTGGACAAATGTTTTGCATTATATATCTATTTGTGATATCTTATGCCTGTGTATGTTATGTATGCTTGCAGTGTTCTCTCTAGATGACCATCACAGGTACTCTAGCATGTTATGGACTAGCCTTCTCATTAACTGTTTGTTTATCTTCACCTAGATGTGAGGGAAGTATTGTTTTCCACATTTTTTCATTGTTTTCTTTTCTTCCTTAGTTTACTTATTTTCTTACTTCCCATCATTCCGGTCCACTGTTGTGTCCCCACATTCCCTTATTCACTTTATGTGGCACTTGGTGGACCATGTGTGATATTAAGTATGGGGGGAATCTCTCAACCACTTTAGTCTTTTCCCTTATCATCATTCTATTAAGAAACATTATTAGAAGATATATTTGAAAATGTGAAGACATTTTGGTTAATAATATTTCTAAATAATAAATCTAAAAGTGGGAAATTTTTAAAATTTGCATGCTTATTTTGGTTCTTAAGTGTTTTAAAATGATTGCTAATATATTTTAAATTTCAACTTGTAATCCTTGGATAATTACATCAATAAGCCTAATCAATTATATGCAAGTAATGGCTTGATTGTCTCTTTATTTGTTTTTTCCACTCCTTAGAGGTATTCTAAACCCTTTGTTATATTATTTCTAATACATTATTTCTTAAGATATTCTTAGGATAAACATAACTACCAGAATTTTCATGTTTTCTTTTTAAAACATGGGGAATTTTTTAATTACATTGAAATTATTGAGACATTATATTGTTTAAACCCATTAATCTTGAGACCTACCCTACATCTTATCTTTGTAAATCCCCTAGAAACCATGAATAGCCTTTATAGGAAGCCATATTACAAGACTATTTCCCTTCCTACCCTAATTATTTTATGATTTTTCTTGATTATTCACTTGAGATTAAAAGTAGGGATTGGCAACACATGGCATATTTTTGTGAATTGTCATGAAATTGAATATAAGGGAGATCCTCTTGATCATTTGGGGCATAAATGGTTCCAAAAATCTATTCATAGAAATTCTAAAATGTTCCCTTTGTTCTATTAAAAAGAAAAAAAATGGTACAAAAAAAGGGACCTTATACTCACTTGTTGGTTTGTGAACCCTAACTACCTATCTAAAGGAGATGGTTGTGATGAGATCATTTGATAAATCTTGATGAGGATGCTTTTTACATTGAGATTACCTTCAAATATCATGCACTGTTATTTAATAATTTAGCCTCATTTTTCATTCCTTGGAGTTATTTTTCACATCTTTACCTACCAAGCTTTAGCCACAGAAACATCTGATCCTTATTGAAAAGTCCTCATGATTTTTGTAAATCAATTTTCTGAAGTAAAGAACTAGATTTCTTACAAACCTATGGATAGAGTGTATATATCTTTGACTGAGAATAACTTTAATTTAAAATATCTTGAGTGTTGAGTATATTATTGGTGAGGTAGATCATCAAGTGGATTTATTATTTTTTGAAAGGTTGAAACATGTGTTTAAAGGAGGATGAAAGTAGTAAATTGAATTATATATGAGGCATGATTGGTATATCTCCTTAATTGAAACTGTTTTCTAGATTTTTAGAATTTTCTACTATAACTTATTATTTACATTTATGATTAACTAAATTACTTCCCTTTAAAATATATACTCTCTTAATTAGATGTAGAGATTTTCTTGAGGGCAAGCAAATGACTATGTATGGGGAAGTTTGATGCATTAAATTTCTGTATAAATTTTCACATACTTTATTGAAAATAAGAATAAGTTTTCAGAAATTACTTACTTCTTAGTGGAAAAATACTTTGATTTTGGTGATCTTGTTCATTTTCAAGAGATTTATGGCCAAATACACAAAATAGGGGAGAAATGAAAAAAAACTACATGGTGTGTACATATACACACACCGTGTACATTTAGACGCAGACATGGATTGACTAGGACAAGTACATGCCCAAGTAAATAGAATCAGTTACACATCGTGTTCAACCAATATACACTGTGTATACCCTTCTAGAAACAGTTGGCAGATGAGAAGAAGTCTACATGCCCATATGGCCGACTGACCGGGACACGTAGTGTTCAACCAATACACACCGTGTATATCTTTATAGAAGTGGTTGGTGGCCGAAAAATAAGACTACATGTCGTGTATGGTGGGATACACACCGTGTATATCTACCTACCAGGCGGTGTCATGTTCCAAGTCAAAGACGGTGTGTTAGGAGGCCTACTAGCAGAGAAAACAAGGACAAAAGCACATTGAAAAAATTACATGCCGTGTACTTTTCCCACACACTATGTAGTTCTATTTTCTATAAAAAGAGTCCTTGGCCTCCAGTTTAAATAGGAGATAAGGGGTGGATAAAAAGGGTTGAAGGTCCGATGGAAAGAAGATCTTCTTCCATTCTAACACCATCCTTATACTTCTCCATTCTATAATTCTACCCAAGAATCACTCCCTCCTCAAAGTTTCAAGCAATGATCAAATCATGTATCGAGGTTTTTGTGCTTATCTTTACCTCTATGGGTAACTAAATACCCAGTGTGTCGGGGTTGTGGGAGATGTTAATATTGTAATTTAGATTAGTTGCTATGAATGTGTTTGTTCTAATAACTTCTTCTTATTCTTCTTAAATCACTTCATCTTATCACTAAAAAATCTGAACCAGACCAAGGACATAATTTTCAGTGATTCAAAAGAAGAATAACAATGAATATTTTCATGATCACTGGAAATATTCATTGACTCAAAAATGGACTATGCCAAATAAATAACTGTGAAACACTAACTATCGGACCAAGGAGTTAGTTTCTTTGGCTTTAAATATAAGTTTACTAGACCAAGGAAACTTTGTTACAAATTGAAATCCATAGTGTTGGGTTATTATGAACAACACAACCCCATAAGAAATTTTATTTAATAATAAACTTCTCATAAATCCATAACCCAAACACATTTCTCTCTTTATTTGCATTAAAACCAATTTTCTCGTATTTACCTTTATTAATTAATAAATTTATTAAAGAAACTTAAAACCAATTATTCTTTTTATACAAACATCAAAAATAAACTTTAAATACATCAAACATCATTAAAACAAAAATACAAACTAAGTTAAGAAAGAAAAAAATAACTTCTTTTTCCCAGTGGATCGACCCCTTACTGGTACTATAATCGTTAGGGTAAAAACAATTTGGGACACTGGTAACATACCTTTGGTGAAACAACTTGCCAACATGTTTTATTTTTTTGGTTTTTTTATAAAATCATGCAATTCATGGTAACTCAAACATTAAGATAATTTTAAAGGAATTTAATTTTACCTAAACAATTTAAATTAATTTTATTAAAAATAGTTAGCATGTAACTCTTTTCATATTTCAATAACATTATCCATTAAGGATTGTTTTCTTAAAATGAGTTTCAAATGAAGATAAAATGTCTTTTAAAGGAAACATTTTTTCATGATAATTTTATATAAAATATTACCTCTTCCTTGCCTCTCTATATGTGTGGGACACTCCAAGGAAACATAGGTAATGGACAAAAGTTTTCATGACTTCAACCTAATTCACTACAAATGGAAACATGTTGTAAGATCCATACCATGCATGGAGGTAAATACTTGTAACAAATTTTGGTTAAATTTTTATTTTATTTTTTGGATAATTAAGTTTTTTTGGGTGTATGGAATGTTTTGGGGTTGTTCTAGGGGTACAAGACATGAAAGGATGAGAAAATAGGCCCAACAGTGTTCAGCACACAGTTGGTTCCCGGTTAGTACCAACTATGCTCCTAGGCAGGTGAAGTTGTACGATCGAATATCCTCTGGGATAGAGGTTGGCACATAGGCTCCACATGGTTTGGAAAACTGTGTGGGTATGCCCAGGAGACCATATGGATTTTCCCCTCTTGGATAAAGGGAACCGCACTGTTGGCACATGTTTTATCCAGCTGTGTGGCCTTTAAAAAGTGTTAAATTCCCACTTTTCCATCTCGGTCTTATTTTTTTATCGCTTAATTTCCTCCCCCATTTCATCCCATACAGCTAGAGTGACGAACCAAGAGCCCCCTCCTCCTCCATGGGTAATTCTATTTTGATTATTAGGCATTTGTAGTGTTTTTAGTGTGAATTGATGCACCGGGTAAGTCTTTGACTCTTTTTCCTTCTATTTTCTACAAGATCTTTAGTGTGCCGTTTCCTCTCCTCCTGAATCCATAAAACCCTTTTTTTCCAACATATTCTTGGATGGGTCTTTGACAGTTGTCCGAGTTCAAACCAAGGGATAGGTTTAAGTGAGAGTTTTTCTCTGAGAATGAGGTAGGTTGTCTTAAAATCTTTTCCCCACAGTCTTATTGTTATATATATATATATATATATATATATATGTATTTGGTTGTTCCAATGTACCACCTTGTTGTGTTTTAATGTTATTAATTATGGAAGTGATTTTGGACTTAGATTGAGGTGAAAGACCCCTCACAAACCCCAATTGGTTCATTGATGATGTGAGACTGAACCTAGGGATGCCTATGGTGTATAATAAACCCTTGAGAATGGTGAAATGAGTTGGTAAATGTTGAGATTGGATTTTTAGGGATATGAGTGGTTTGTGAATTGTGTTTGGGGTATGCGAGTTTGGTTAATAGTATAACTATGATGTTTTTCATGTTATTGAATAAGTGCCAAAGGGTTTTTTGAAATTTTCTAAATGATGTGTTTTGGGTTTTGACCCAACCATTGTTTTTAATAAAAGAATTGATGTTTGAAAGTGAGTAATTCTTTGAAATTAGGTGTTGACCTCAAATGATTTGAAATGGGGTTATTCTTAATAGATTTAAATTGATTATTTTAAGTGGGGGTGTGGACCCTTTCTTGTGAAAATGGTTAATGATTTTTTTGAATGAATAAAAATGTAAATTAAATCCTTGGGGAATGTTTTAGTTTTTTTTAAGAGGAATACCCATGTTTTAAAGGGTGGATCCAAGATGATTTAAATTGAGTATTTTGAATTGTGTATTGTGACATGATGTAGTTTTAAAAATCCTTTGGGACCATGGTAATTTAAATGATATGTGGGTTTGTGAGATAGAACCAATAATGATTATGTTAGCATGTTAACATGGTTGTGAAATGGACTAAATAATGAATGTGCTTAATTAATGAAATGACATAAGGGTGTGTTTGTCTTAATGGTATATGTGTTAATGGGTTATGTCTTATAAGTGGGATGTGTATAATGAGTTATGATTTTAAATGATAAATGTGATTAATGATTATAGTTTCAATTGGTAAAAGTGTTATGGTTAAAGAAGCATGTGAACATGGCTTTGTGGTATGTGGGGTATTTAATTGAGGTTCTATGCCCATAGGTCAGGTTGGACTGAGGCTATAAACCCCACCCCAATAATGCATGGGTTGAGGAGTCGGATTAAGTATCTATGCCCCTAACGGTTTCATTTGATGTGACTACCAAGACTGAGGATCCATGGTAAGTGTTATGTAACATATGGTTGGGATGTCAGACTAAAGGCACTATGCTTCCCAATGTATAGACATGGTTTGGTTTAGGATGACAGAAAGAGGCTCTATTCTTCCCAAACACATAGATATGGATTGATTATCAGATTGAGGCTCCGAGGTATGTTAATAAGTTCTGTTTAGTGAATTTTGTTTTGATAAAAATTATGTGGCCCCCTTAAAGTTATATATTAGGTCCCTGGTATAACAAGAGTTAGTTTTCGTTAATTGGATGGTGTTATAGAACTTAAAAAACAAAATGGTTATTAATGATTATTTAAATGTGAAATATATTTCCTTGTTTCCTTGTTTATTTATTGCATTATATTATCTTGACTACACTACTGTATAGACTGTATTTTTCTTTACACACTATTGGTGGTGGACTACTGAGTTGTACTCACACCCTACCCAGGACACCAAGGAACTTAGTTACTGGAGTAGATGATACTTATTTTATGATACAGGTTTAGGATAGAGACCTGGTATTTGGTTGTGCATGGGATATTGGGTTGGAGCATGGGCTGTCAGGATCTGGTTGGGACTCAGGACTGTGTTCATGATCATTTTTTAGTTTTAATTTTTGGATTTTATCTGTACAACTGCCTGACATGTAGTGTATTCATCATTTTGTTATAGCATGTGACACTTGGTTACTTTTTGGCATTTGTTGTGTGTTGTCCATTTATTTGTTCCTACTGGTTATTATATCTTTTGATATTATTTTTTTGTTCCATTGCTATGATAAGTAGGTATAGTCTCCCCAATGTTTCTCCATAGACCTGTGCTACTATTCGGTAACCTCTGGCATATAGAGAGATGCACCTGAGGTCATGTGATGACCTGACTCGGGGCACCAAGTATAGTGTCCACCGGGTCATTGAAATTACACATGTAGACATACCTATAATTCCTCATTCCCGAATTGTAAAGGAGACAATAAACCATAGGATGAGATCTATAAAAAAAATTCATTGATAAGTTGTGTTACCAAAATACCTAGCGGAATATAGTTCTATCATTTATACCATGCATGACTTATAACTTGAATATCATTTTGGATTTTATGGTGTTGTATTCTTGATTTGTTCATGTCTTATTCCTAGATTATATAAAACCATAAATTATTACATATTGATTTGATAGCCAGTTCAGTGTAAAGAATCATGTCTATAATTTTATGTACCAAGAATGGTGTTTGTTTGATTGAAATTATTCCCTAAGCTTGAATATAGCTTTATTAGATGATAATCTTGTTAGTAGATATATTTGTGTGTGTGTATTTGTATATATGTATGTATTTGTGTTATATAAACTACAATGTGTCACACATTCTATATATGTACACATTTTATGGGTTAGGATTCAAGAGTTCCTTACCCTCGATGTGGGATGGGTTCATAGTTCCCTTAATTTTTATATCCATTCCCCTATCAAGATAGGATATAATATTTCCTTGAATGGCTAGGCATAACTCTATCCTTTAAATGGGTCAATAGAACCCCAAATTCTTTGTACACATTCACTCATATGTGTGGTTGTATATGTATATATATGTAAGCTAATTATAGGTACTAATGATGCCTCTTATAAGGATATACATGATTAATCTTTTCATATTATGGGACAATCCCAAAGAAGGTATGAAATGTATGAACCCTCCCAGTATAAGGAATTATCAATTATTACTAGTACATTTATATAGACTATATCTCTATTGTACTTTTGTATTATTTTTTTTATTCATTCATAAAACTATTTTACAATAAACATATGTAAATAAATAAACCTATTCATGAAAAAAATCATTATTGAGATGAGGAAAATTATTGGTATTTTACTATGTGTACATATGATCACACCCTACTTGGAAACCCTGGTGGACAAGAAACTTCATGGGCTTTATTATAGTAGATACTTCATAGATCTATTGATATTGAGATTCACTATAGTTCAAATCGTGCAAAGAGTATCTTATAGTTATTAGTAGATATATTTAAGGGATATTCAGATGTTTTCCTCAAATAGATTTACATATTTTATACGCATGGAACCTCCTGTCATGGGACTTTAAGCCGTGTTTTTTATTTTCATTTTTTTGAATTTCATATTTTTTCATTTCACAAATAATTTATACTTTATGTGATATTAGAACAAGTTTGGTATGTATTTAATATTACATGAATTTTCAATTCCTATTTTTTCCCATATAACATGATTTTCAGGTATAAAAATGGTGTGGGTCGTTGTTTCTATATAGATATATGTTAACTCCCAAAGTTATGTTAAATTATTATCAGTCCACTTTTCTCTTTTATTATCAATTTTATATTAATACCACATCATTTATTATATACCCTAGTGACTTAGAGGTGAGTATGGTGTATTATGATGTCATATCATGGTACCATGGGGTTGACCAGGTCATGTTCACTAAATCAAAAATGGTGGATAGGATTTTTGTAGGACAATGACATCAATGTATTCTATACACCAGTGGAGTCGCATAAAGTGTGTAGTTTTCTAAGTATTAATTCATTCAAATTTTTTGTTCAACAATTTATAGATTCATTGAGAGTGATAGAGGATCCTTTTTACTTTTATCTTGTTATATAGGAAGCTAGTGATAGATTTTTTGTATCAAATAACTATGAAATCATATATTTTTCAATAGGTTTAGGATTTTTAGTTTGGATATTTTGAGGTGGAGGTTTCAAATGATCATATCATTTGTGTTGATATACCTAAGGGAAGTTAGAGGATGATAAAAAATTTGTTCTCTTTCAAGGGGTGGTTTTTTACAATTTGTGATGCATGAAGTGTTTCTCTATGAGTTTCATAACTTTCCCTTATTTGTGAAACCTGGTACATCCAAGATGTGTCATGCCTTGAGAACTTAGTACTATTGTTTAGAGATAAAGTGGTAAGTGTAGAAGTGTGTATTGTGATGTTTTGTTTTTTAGTGGATGAAGGTAGAGCATCATATCCTTAAAGGTTTTCTACCATAATTGTATATTTCAAAGAGGATGTGAGAAGTTATTTAGATGAATTTTATCACTAGATTTCACTATAGTTACGAAGAATGTGTTTCTATTTTAGTGAATGTGGATCAGTTAATTAACATGGCTCGTTTTATAGAGATCAAGGAGTCAAGTGATGTGAATACTTTAATGATGTTGTATATTTATGAGATATTGAAGTTTCATAGGATTCTAAAGACTATAAATTTTGATTGAGATTCTTGTTTTACCTCACAAGTATGAGGAGGTATTTAGTAGGAATTTGTATCTACAATAAACCTTATCACTTATTTTCATCCTCGTGTGAATGTTAAGACTAATCATACCATTCAAATGCTAGGGAAATTCTTATGTGCATAAATTATGGATTATAGGGGCTTATTGGTGAATCAGTTACCCTTTGTGGAGTTTTCTTATTATAATACTTATCGCTCTTCCATTGGATTAGATCCATTCAAGGAATTGTATGGGTGGAATTACAAATCTTTGTTATGTTAAACCAAGTATAGAGAACTATTGGTCCTTAGACTTTATGTGTTATAGATAATGATCTAAAATGTGATGTTGATCCATTTTTATATGAGAATAGATCAACCTTTCCAAAAGTCTTATGCTGATTAGAGGAGGATACCTCTAGAGTTTTGGATTTTTATGTCATGTGTTCTTAATTGTAACAGCCCGAGATTTTATGAAAACTATTCTTTTTAATTTTATTAATGTCTTGTGTTGTACGCTACACCAAAAGGAGCTTGCACAACATGTATCCTTGACTTGCCTTGCATTACACGCAATCGCAACCTTCCTCGATAGCGTGTGTAGTACGCAATACCGAGTTTCACTAAACAACGATATGCTATTAAAATATTATCAAAACTAGCCGTTATGAATAGTAATAACCACTTTTTGAAATTTTATAAATTTTATTTTTCAAAATGGACTTCATTTTTGGATTCGGAATACCGAAATTAGCCTAGGGTGAAATTTTGGTATTTTTCTGAAAACATTCAATTTTTGATGAATAGTGAAACCACTAAGTGGGAGGTTAAAAACTGAATTTTGCATAAAACTTAATTTTACCGCTTCTGTGAATGGAATTTCGAAAATCCGAGAGACACGGTTAATATCAAGGACTAAAATGTGGTTCAATGAGATGAAAATAATTTTTTGGTGAATAGTAACTTTTTACTTTTTTTACCGCGGTTAATAGTAAATAGGGTAACTAAGAGTAAATATGATATTACTATTACCCTAACACATGTCCTAATTCTATTGGACAAGTGTAATTCGACCAAAAACAAACTTAGGAATAAAATATGACCATTTAGGCCCACTTGGATTAGATTAGGACATTTATTATTAATTTATTTAAAGAAGGGTTAAAATAGTTAAAATCAAATTTTAATAAGTAAATAATTTTTAATATGGGGTTATACATAAGATAAATTCGATTTTAAATATTCATTAGAAAGCTAAAAAGATTTCCTACATTCTGGTATTTTATTTGTAATTTTTAGAAATCAAATAATTTAATTTATTTATGACACAAAGATGATGCAGTAATTATATTATTAATGAAATATTGACATAATTGATAATATAAATACCAAAATAAATGTAATTCAAGACTTTTTATGAATTACACTAATTTTCTAGGTTACTATGATATATTAGTGTTGATTTAATCTACTTGGTTCGAACATATAATTCTGTTATGACTTTCACAAAAATCATATATCAAATAGTGTCAAAATTGACACAAAATAGTTTTTAAATCAAATATTATATTATTAATTTTTATTTTATTCTTAAAAATCTAAGGTTCGGCCAAATGACTTAGATAAGGATATATATATTGATAATAAACAATTTGGGGTTCGTTTGGCATGTTATAGTAAGTGTATTAACCATATAGTGAAAGAAAACAAAAAGACATGGTAAAAGTTAAATTATTTAACTTAGAGTTAAATCTAATTGATAAGGTTAAAATAATAGCCTAAACTTGTCTAAATATTATTTGTTGATAGGATTTCGACCCATCCCCACATTATCTTTGAAATAAGATCCTTTGGAACCATTATAAACCGATTTTGACTTTAATATAAAATAATATTTTGAGATATTCCTAAGGTGCCCCTCTCCTCCCTTATAAAAGGGAACCTCCTCCCCCTCCTCCTCACACCTATTTGAGCACTCAAGCTCGGCCAACCGCTGCCAAAATCTCTTCTCCACTTCCCTAGAAACATCCTAGAGGTTCTGGTCTTCCTCAAAGACCAATTTTAGTGCCCTAAGAGGAGGTCTCAAAGAGGCACTTCAAAGAAGAGGTAATTACTGTTACCAATTCTTTCATCTTTATTTCTTCTTCCACTTCTTCTTCTTAGGTTGTTTCATTATGAAGTAATAACATCAGTATCACTCATATACTGATATGTTATTATAAGTATGAAACAACCCTATTTCACCATCTATCCATCCTACGGAAAAAGAAATCACCGCGCGTGCGTACGTACGGAATACCGTCTCCACGCCGTGGTGTAATCTATTTTCCACCACCACCTTACATGGATGGGTATAATGGTGTAAAGAATAACTATACATAGTTATTACAACATCATATTGATTCTGATATATTGTATAATCCACTCCAATTCAATTCAATATTTATAGAAATGATATCATCGCTCGTGCGTACGTACGGACTACCGTCTCCACGACGCGATGAGATTCATTCTCCATGTTAACCATTTAAGAATGATTATAATGTATATATAAGAAATAATAATGAAATATATGACATTATAAAGCTACTGGATTTATGTATATATATACATATGTATGTCATCTACTTACTTCCATTTCAAGACAATAAGGAAAGGAAAACAGCGTTCATGCGTACGTACGGACTACCGTCTCCATGAACGGTGTTTTTCATTTTATTTATCTACCTATTATATATATATATATATATATACTGAATATATATGATATATAAATCATATTTTATATTCTGGAAGTGATTAAATCATGATATAAGTACTAATGATGTCAAGAACAACAAGTCAAAACACCTACAATAAATGAAACGATTTTACCCAAAACGCTTCTTTAACATGGAATTTACAAAAGAACGGGTAATATAATGTCATCAGTGAACCATATATGATATCATAACAATGAATATGATTCTGTAATAAGTCAATAACATGATTTAAATCATTATACAGGAGGTTCGGACACTTACAAAGCAAGTCGGACCTAAGGTAAGGGAAATATCACAATCTCATTTTTATCCGAGATTGTTTATTCGTAAGTTTTTACTGGGGTGTATTTTATCATATACATCCATGTTTCCTAAATATGTAATATTTATATCCTTCTACAATAGTTTATATCCAATTTTTTCCTTTCGGTGAGTTTTTAGTAAAAAATATGAAAGGAATCTTTTGACGTTTTTCATACGAGGTGCTTTTTGACTTTTCCGACAAAACTACGAAGAATGTTTTTTTAACTTATACGGCATGAATGGATTTCTAAAACATTATTTCCAAGAATCTTCCTTTACAAGTATTCAAGTTTATTTTTAATCAACTTCTTTTAGTTTAAAATTGTATGACATGTTAAGAAAGTAAAAGTGTTTTTGAAGAAGAAAGGATATTTTCCTCAAGAATGAAGTTCAAGTGTTTTATCAAAATTATTTTCCATCTAAAATAATAAAGGGGTTCTGTTTTTATCCCTATTATTACATTGATTTGATCATGTTGTGATGGAATTATTTTTATGAATTCCTTTATCTTATATGAATTGATTTATGATGTCATGATGTTTCAAGAACCCCATTTTTGTTACATGTGTTATGCGATGATGTATGTTTTATGATTATGTGGCACACATAAGAAAGGATTCATTATAAGATGGGTGGGACCTAAATCTCCCTCCAATGCATTGGGTAAAGATTTTATATCTCATGAGATAGACATGGCTGAAATGGTAGGTTATACTGGTTCAGTGAAACAGGACTGAAACGAGGGTTACTCGATTCAGAAAGGGACTTTGTCCACTAAGATAGTCTTGGCAATGAGTCATGACTAACAAGAAATGATTTTCTATGATTATGTGTGCATGCCACAAAGTTTCAAGTTTTATGTTATGATTACGGGGATCTTATTTTCACTTCTATGATTTATCCCATGTTATGATATTATGAGCTCTTTTGCAGGTTAAGATTTCCAAAAGCTATGTTCTTATGTATATGATGTGATTGATATTTCTTTTGTTTACCCTTACTGAGCATTTGAGCTCACCCTTTTATGTTTTCTTTTCCCCAGGATATAAAGAATGGTTTTTAGGTAAAAAAAAGGAAGATCTTTATGGGAGATATTGAAGATCTTTCACCACGATTATGTTCCGAGTTTCCAAAGACACTAAACTATTACGATCCTTGTGTGTGTTTTTGTTATGTACTAAGTATTCCGCAAAAGTAATGTAATGTCCATGTACGATAAGCTTCGGGTCTCTACAGTTGGTATCAGAGGAAAGGTTTAGTCAACCTTTGGAAACTAGGATGCGAAAATGTTAGTGAGATCCCTAGAGATATTTCTAAGGTATGTCTAGGGATGTCCCTAGGGATAAGTATACGTATAGGTTATAGTAATAGAATTACGCTAACGATCATAGAATTAAACCTAAGATGTTGGATATTGAAGGTACTCCCCCTTTATTATGTTGTTTTCCCTAGCATGATTTTTGCCTCTCACACTATTCTTTTTGGGTTTTAGACGATGGTTGGAACCCGAAGGAACCGTGTTGATCAATGCAATGGAAAATGCAATGATTTCCCTCCTGAACAAACAAATGTTATGGGAGATGGAGTGCAAAATCTTATTGCTATACTTACACAAGCTATGAATCATTCTGGACTTCCAAATGAGCAGAGAAGGGAACAATATTCTATTGAGTCCTTCATGAGGCAACGTCCACCTTCTTTCAGTGGGTCTTCTGATCCACTTGTGGCTGAACAATGGATCAGTACTACTGAAAAGATATTTTCAGTTCTTCAATGTTCTGAACATGATAAAGTCATCTTAGCAGTATATCGTTTGGAAGGTGAAGCTGATCAATGGTGGAATCTTATCAAGAATACGAGGCCAAGAGATGAAATTGAGTCCATGGAATGGGACGAGTTCAAGAACTTGTTTTTCAGTAAGTACTTCCCTCGTATTCTTCGAACAAAGATGGAAAAGGAGTTTCTTGAGCTGAAGCAGAAGGATGATGAATCTGTTGGTATATACGAAGCAAATTTTACAAGACTTGCAAGGTATGCATCTGGCATTATCATCCAACCTGAAAGTAAAGTTGATTGATTTTTCAGTGGCTTAAAACCAAGTCTTCGAAGGGCATTATCTATAAGAGACTTCAGTAGCTATGAAGAAATTGTGCGTTGTGCTGTCAAGGTAGAAATGGAAGTTGGTGTTACATATCCATCTCATGGTTTTGACAAGAAATGAAAGATAGAATTCAAGGAGAAATCTCAGAATAATGGTGAAAAGAAGATGAATGTTTCTTTATGCACAAAGTGTGGAAAGAAGCATGGTGGAGATTGTCTTAAAGGGACTAGAAAATGTTTTAAGTGTGGAAATAAGATGATATGCGCATAATGAAGACGAGAAAATGAAATAAGATGATATGCGCATAATGAAGACGAGAAAATGAAATGTTTAATAGTATTCATGAGATCGTGATTGATATAAGGACTAAGTGATATCATGGTTTGAGTATATAGAATTTTGAGGATTTTGGTATGTGGAAAGTGTTAACTTTTAACTGCACTCATGTTTTCACTAAGGTATTCAAGAGAATACACGATTAAGGACTTTGAATGTTTGGAATGTGACCAACAAGACATATTTTATGATATGTGGGGATCGACGACAGTATTAAATCTCTGGTAATCGTTGTCACTATATTATGAGAGTGGACTACAGTATTATGTATAAGCCTAAAGATTAGACTGGATTATGTTGGACATAAGTTATTATTGTTTAAGGATAGAAGATTTTCGATATTATTGATGGGATGTTATAGTAACGTAGTTTTAGAAAAAGGACAACCTGCAGGACGAGCGACAGCCCATCGCTTCGGACAAGGCTGTAGGAATCACAACCGAAGTGCGAATGGACTTTATTGCCTACCACTGAGCTACATGAAGTCCCTGTTTAGTAGAAACTAGTGTTATTATATTAAGCAGTATGATATATGAAGTATAAGCCCATTTTAGGAACCATATATGATTAATCCCACTATAGATCGACTTATGTATATAAATTTTGCTAACCTTTTGAGACAGATGGAATGACCCGTCATTCTATCACATGATCTGCTAACACTTCACGAATAACAAATTCAACTTCATTTATTTAAGAGATGAAGTGGAAATTGTTAAAGGCACGAACAACAGTGAGATTGTACCAAAATAAAGTAAGTATTTATTCTAATTCAAATTCTTTAACTTTAGGGAAATGATCTTGGAAACCAAAAATGTTGTCCTAGTTCTCTTATACCTGATGAATCAGATGGTACCTTAGATCGTCACAAATTTATGGATTTGTGATTACTGGCTTTTCCATAGCCATGTTCTCTACCACTCCCCATCAGAACATGATGGTTAGATTTCTCTTCCATATCCATATTTTCACCTATGTGGAAACCCAGTGATTAGTTTATTTGGGTAATCGTTACATTTCATACTTTAGTTTTTAAAGACAAGTTTTGGTATTCCTTTTTACGATGTGGGTTTCTATTAAAGAAACTTTCGAATAGTAAACTATTTATAACCCCGACGAATTTCGAGGGCGAAATTCATTTTAAGGGGGGTAGAATGTAACAGCCCGAGATTTTATGAAAACTATTCTTTTTAATTTTATTAATGTCTTGTGTTGTACGCTACACCAAAAGGAGCTTGCACAACACGTATCCTTGACTTGCCTTGCATTACACGCAATCGCAACCTTCCTCGATAGCGTGTGTAGTACGCAATACCGAGTTTCACTAAACAACGATATGCTATTAAAATATTATCAAAACTAGCCGTTATGAATAGTAATAACCACTTTTTGAAATTTTATAAATTTTATTTTTCAAAATGGACTTCATTTTTGGATTCGGAATACCGAAATTAGCCTAGGGTGAAATTTTGGTATTTTTCTGAAAACATTCAATTTTTGATGAATAGTGAAACCACTAAGTGGGAGGTTAAAAACTGAATTTTGAATAAAACTTAATTTTACTGCTTCTGTGAATGGAATTTCGAAAATCCGAGAGACACGGTTAATATCAAGGACTAAAATGTGGTTCAATGAGATGAAAATAATTTTTTTGGTGAATAGTAACCTTTTACTTTTTTTACCGCGGTTAATAGTAAATAGGGTAACTAAGAGTAAATATGATATTACTATTACCCTAACACATGTCCTAATTCTATTGGACAAGTGTAATTCGACCAAAAACAAACTTAGGAATAAAATATGACCATTTAGGCCCACTTGGATTAGATTAGGACATTTATTATTAATTTATTTAAAGAAGGGTTAAAATAGTTAAAATCAAAGTTTAATAAGTAAATAATTTTTAATATGGGGTTATACATAAGATAAATTCGATTTTAAATATTCATTAGAAAGCTAAAAAGATTTCCTACATGCTGGTATTTTATTTGTAATTTTTAGAAATCAAATAATTTAATTTATTTATGACACAAAGATGATGCAGTAATTATATTATTAATGAAATATTGACATAATTGATAATATAAATACCAAAATAAATGTAATTCAAGACTTTTTATGAATTACACTAATTTTCTAGGTTACTATGATATATTAGTGTTGATTTAATCTACTTGGTTCGAACATATAATTCTGTTATGACTTTCACAAAAATCATATATCAAATAGTGTCAAAATTGACACAAAATAGTTTTTAAATCAAATATTATATTATTAATTGTTATTTTATTCTTAAAAATCTAAGGTTCGGCCAAATGACTTAGATAAGGATATATATATTGATAATAAACAATTTGGGGTTCGTTTGGCATGTTATAGTAAGTGTATTAACCATATAGTGAAAGAAAACAAAAAGACATGGTAAAAGTTAAATTATTTAACTTAGAGTTAAATCTAATTGATAAGGTTAAAATAATAGCCTAAACTTGTCTAAATCTTATTGGTTGATAGGATTTCGACCCATCCCCACATTATCTTTGAAATAAGACCCTTTGGAACCATTATAAATCGATTTTGACTTTAATATAAAATAATATTTTGAGATATTCCTAAGGTGCCCCTCTCCTCCCTTATAAAAGGGAACCTCCTCCCCCTCCTCCTCACACCTATTTGAGCACTCAAGCTCGGCCAACCGCTGCCAAAATCTCTTCTCCACTTCCCTAGAAACATCCTAGAGGTTCTGGTCTTCCTCAAAGACCAATTTTAGTGCCCTAAGAGGAGGTCTCAAAGAGGCACTTCAAAGAAGAGGTAATTACTGTTACCAATTCTTTCATCTTTATTTCTTCTTCCACTTCTTCTTCTTAGGTTGTTTCATTATGAAGTAATAACATCAGTATCACTCATATACTGATATGTTATTATAAGTATGAAACAACCCTATTTCACCATCTATCCATCCTACGGAAAAAGAAATCACCGCGCGTGCGTACGTACGGAATACCGTCTCCACGCCGTGGTGTAATCTATTTTCCACCACCACCTTACATGGATGGGTATAATGGTGTAAAGAATAACTATACATAGTTATTACAACATCATATTGATTCTGATATATTGTATAATCCACTCCAATTCAATTCAATATTTATAGAAATGATATCATCGCTCGTGCGTACGTACGGACTACCGTCTCCACGACGCGATGAGATTCATTCTCCATGTTAACCATTTAAGAATGATTATAATGTATATATAAGAAATAATAATGAAATATATGACATTATAAAGCTACTGGATTTATGTATATATATACATATGTATGTCATCTACTTACTTCCATTTCAAGACAATAAGGAAAGGAAAACAGCGTTCATGCGTACGTACGGACTACCGTCTCCATGAACGGTGTTTTTCATTTTATTTATCTACCTATTATATATATATATATATACTGAATATATATGATATATAAATCATATTTTATATTCTGGAAGTGAGTAAATCATGATATAAGTACTAATGATGTCAAGAACAACAAGTCAAAACACCTACAATAAATGAAACGATTTTACCCAAAACGCTTCTTTAACATGGAATTTACAAAAGAACGGGTAATATAATGTCATCAGTGAACCATATATGATATCATAACAATGAATATGATTCTGTAATAAGTCAATAACATGATTTAAATCATTATACAGGAGGTTCAGACACTTACAAGGCAAGTCGGACCTAAGGTAAGGGAAATATCACAATCTCATTTTTATCCGAGATTGTTTATTCGTAAGTTTTTACTGGGGTGTATTTTATCATATACATCCATGTTTCCTAAATATGTAATATTTATATCCTTCTACAATAGTTTATATCCAATTTTTTCCTTTCGGTGAGTTTTTAGTAAAAAATATGAAAGGAATCTTTTGACGTTTTTCATACAAGGTGCTTTTTGACTTTTCCGACAAAACTACGAAGAATGTTTTTTTAACTTATACGGCATGAATGGATTTCTAAAACATTATTTCCAAGAATCTTCCTTTACAAGTATTCAAGTTTATTTTTAATCAACTTCTTTTAGTTTAAAATTGTATGACATGTTAAGAAAGTAAAAGTGTTTTTGAAGAAGAAAGGATATTTTCCTCAAGAATGAAGTTCAAGTGTTTTATCAAAATTATTTTCCATCTAAAATAATAAAGGGGTTCTGTTTTTATCCCTATTATTACATTGATTTGATCATGTTGTGATGGAATTATTTTTATGAATTCCTTTATATTATATGAATTGATTTATGATGTCATGATGTTTCAAGAACCCCATTTTTGTTACATGTGTTATGCGATGATGTATGTTTTATGATTATGTGGAACACATAAGAAAGGATTAATTATAAGATGGGTGGGACCTAAATCTCCCTCCAATGCATTGGGTAAAGATTTTATATCTCATGAGATAGACATGGCTGAAATGGTAGGTTATACCGGTTCAGTGAAACAGGACTGAAACGAGGGTTACTCGATTCAGAAAGGGACTTTGTCCACTAAGATAGTCTTGGCAATGAGTCATGACTAACAAGAAATGATTTTCTATGATTATGTGTGCATGCCACAAAGTTTCAAGTTTTATGTTATGATTATGGGGATCTTATTTTCACTTCTATGATTTATCCCATGTTATGATATTATGAGCTCTTTTGCAGGTTAAGATTTCCAAAAGCTATGTTCTTATGTATATGATGTGATTGATATTTCTTTTGTTTACCCTTACTGAGCATTTGAGCTCACCCTTTTATGTTTTCTTTTCCCCAGGATATAAAGAAAGGTTTTTAGGTAAAAAAAGGAAGATCTTTATGGGAGATATTGAAGATCTTTCACCACGATTATGTTCCGAGTTTCCAAAGACACTAAACTATTACGATCCTTGTGTGTGTTTTTGTTATGTACTAAGTATTCCGCAAAAGTAATGTAATGTCCATGTACGATAAGCTTCGGGTCTCTACATTAATGATGTATCCACGTCATTGGAATTATAAGTTAGGTTGATATAATTATATTTATTAACATTTTATCATTCATTTTGATGTGTTAGAGTGTGTTAGTAACATGTTGTATTGGTCATCTCTTCCTCTAAATCTAGATAATAGCTATGGAATTTTTCAAGTGTTGTATCTTTTTGAATATATTCATGATGAATCCCATGTAATTAATTGTGGATATTTATACTTTGAGGAACATGTTAACTTTTTATAGTATCCTATAGAGATTCAGGATCATTAATATAATTTTTTTCATGGTCACATCATTCCCTTTCTTCATGTCTTATCAGCGCATAGTGGCTTTGAGGAGTGTATGTGGGATTATGAGTCACAGATACATGACCAATACCTTGATATGTTTTAAATTCTTCTCTTTATACTGATAATATTGGTTTTGTGTTAGGATTATTTATATTTTTCAATTTTTGATGCATTTATATTCTATTAGAGATAAGGTTCTGGTTTGAGAGGTATCTCTCATGAAGTGTTTGGATTTTTTGGTTGACTTTTCTCTTCCCATGTTTAATATTGATTTATAGGGATGATAATTATTTGAATTATATCTAATGTAAGGTTCTAGTATTTAATAGTCCTTTAAATTGTGATTATATATGGTTGAGGTATCAGGATAAGGTTTAAAGGGAGTGAAAAGGGGTTTTAGTCAAGTTTTTCAGATGATAACATATATCGTGCCCTAAAGATGAGGCTTGCGACATGGTATATTGGTTGATGGATATGGTTTTCTATATTTTAGATTATTTTATAATGATTGGTAAGATTTTGGATTGAGGATGTGTGTTACAACATGATGAATGGCCATGAAATTATAGTGTAGCTCTATATATGTTGGTTGAGGTTATTGTGTCATGGTGCCTTGGATTACAATGTGAAGAGAGATTATTTTCAAAATGATGGTTCAGTCATGATTCAATGGATTTTATCACGTTAATACACTTTGTGTGGTGGAGATTATTATTACACCATTATTCTAGTTTGGGGTATATTAGGTTTTAGGTGGATACATAGGATTTGTGTTATGATTTTTGGGTGTTTTTGCATTACAGTTATGCAACATCCATTGCTTTGTGACCTTGGTTATGTGTATTTATTTATAAGTATCTTAACTCTCAAATATTTAAGGGTATTACACCATGAATTATAGATCAGGTATTCATTATGGTGTAACAAAACCTATCTTGCTGGTATTCCCATTTTACATTGCACCTATGGAAAGGGTTATAGAAGTTACTTGACAAGTAGGTAAATTTACGAAATACTTATTTTTCTCAGACTGAAGGGTGTTATGAGCATGAAATTTGGATATTAACTACATGATTCAAGTATGTATCTAAGATTATAAGGTATAATAGAAAAATAATTTGGTACTTTTTGAGTTATCATACAATAAAATTTTTCTGGAATTAATATTAATGGTTCTTTTTGAGTCTTTGCATAGTAGTTTAGGTCAATAATCTCTATGATAGCTTCGGGCTATAGATTCATTTTTTACCATGTCATTTCTCATATAGGATACTTTAGAGGATATTTGGTAGAACAGGATGTGATTGGTGAACACTAATAGTATGCGTAGGATTTTATAAACCATATATACCATCCTTCAGAGTTTTAGGTGTCCCATCATCTATTTTTATAGGTGTTTCTTCAATTGAAACATCATCATTTTTAGAGGTATGGAAAAATTGGAACCTAGGTTCATGGGATTTTTAGAGATTATTGAGAGGATCAATATAGTAGAATATATATTGGGTATTCCTCGTCATTTTGGTTCCATGTAAAACAAGTTTAATGTATTAAAGCATTTGTTATATAATCTATACTCTTCTCATTTGATTAGTATCGATGACATAAAACATAAATATGACATGTAGTTTGAGGAGTATCAGTTTTTATTACATATCTAAGTGAGAAGTCACTATGTGGAATTATGGCGGTGGTGACCCGTCGCTGAGGTTCCGGGTTCGAGTCCTCACAAAGGCAACGCGCACCATTTGTCAGCGAACCTCTCGTCCCCTCGACTCCGTGGGAACTGGCCCAGGCCCAAGGGTTGGCCACCTTGGGCCTAGCTGGGGGCGTGCGGCACGCAGGTGGGCAGGCCAGCCCTATACCTCGTTACCCATACAACACGTTTGCCCTCGTGGGCGTGGTGGAGTGGTCAAAGGCTCCGTTTCCCATTGGGAAGGTCGGGGGTTCGAACCCTGTCAGGGGGTATGCTGTAAAAAGCATGTTCACCACACGCGGTGCACGTATTGCATGCCGGTTACCCAAGCGTTTACGCGGCGTCGGCCCCCGTGGGGAACTGGGCTTCACCCCTTGGGTGGGCCTGGGGAAGGTAGGGGATTCTCGGGCCACTGCATGCCTGACCGCGTACCCACTCGGGGGCTGGGCCATCACCCGCTTTGTTTCCCGGCCCCTACCTTTTAATATGAAAGAGAAAAAAAAACTATGTGGAATTATGGTTTCTAAAATATGAGTGTATTTCTAATAGAATATTTGGGATTTGTTTTCTAACATTTGGGTTCAATGGTAAAAGTTTCTAACCAATGATTCTAGTAAAAGCATGAGAACACACCTCAAGGATGAGTATTTACATGTGGGAAGGTTGTAATACCCCAAACCAAATTAAGGTATAAAGCTATTTAAAATTTTTCAAAGATTCATTTGCCTATAGTTTAAATATTTGTGTTTTTTTCAAGGACACTAAGAGTTTTATCTAGAAGATAGACTAGTATTGGGTATGATAATTTTCTCTTTATGGTAGGAAAATTTTTATAAAGGGTAAATCATTCCATGATAGGTAGAGGTCATAGCTTGATGGGTGCATGTGTGAATTAATTTATTTTTCTAAGTCAACAAGAGTCGTGTTTTTCTTTAAGTATTACTCTATATAAAATCCTTACAAATAGAGATAATTCTGTATTTAGGGAAATCATGATGTGATAATGTCCCCACATAATAACTTAGAAATCCTTACATGATTCCTTTTTTGTATTTTTTAGGGGTGTGGGAATCCCACCATGGTGAAAGGAATCACGCCATAATTATGACCTTTGTGTATTGAACCTATATATTTTTTCCTAGTGAAATTTAATGAGAGATACTTGTAAAACCATGGAGGATGGTTTCACATCATGATGGTGATCCTTACCTGTCATCAAGAATCTATTATTGAAATCCATGCATATTAAACCCTTTAGTTTTTATCTTTGAAGATTTTTTATGAGGAGGTTTGGACCTATCAGGACCTTTTGTTCATATAATAAAGGATAGTGAAGGATAATGGAATTTCTAGGGAGTCATGCCATGAAGGGAAATACCATTATATGATTGAAAACCGATAATCTATATGGGTGCTTGGGTTTGGAGAAAATTTGAATTTTTAATTAGTGGATGGGTCAGTTTTTTAATCGAGAATCAAAATAGAATTAAAAAGGATATAACCCTTCAAAATACCTAATTTGGGCTTTGAATAAAGTTCTTTTTAAGTTTCATAGGTCTTGAGAATGCCTCAAGGGTTTGAGGCTTGGATTTTGGGTTTTTTGAGAGATAACTTAGGGTGTAAAGTTAGTGTTAACCATGCACCCCAACCAAGTGGTCTAAAATACATAGGATCATAGTTTTTGAAAGCATGTGGAAGGTATACAGAAACCTTGTGGATGTTTGTAGTGAATTCCATACATTTCCCATAGTTGACACACAGTCTGGGAAATCAGGAAGCAAAACCGTGCAAGTTTTAGTATTTGGGATAGAGTGGATCATGTGGTTGGAATACATTTTTTCTAACCATGTTCTCTTTTAAAATTGGGGAAATGATCATTTTTTCCCTCCCCTCTTAAAAATGTTTTAAACCCTATTCTTCCCTATTTCACCCAAAAACTGTGCACACCTACTCCCTTCCCCTTTACTCTCTTCCATGGTGGAACTCCTCTATCTATTATCTGAATCTAATTCCATATACTGTTTTGGAACACTATATGTGAGCTTAAAATTCCTCAATCCTACTTTATTGTTTTCTTTTTCCATCCAAATATATTATACCATTTATGGATAAATTCTCTATTTTTATGGAATTTGTCTAATTCTCTGATATCTATCATTTTCTCTCAAAACTTGATCCAATATAGGTTGTTTAATATCCTATAAGGGTAAGTTAGTTGGTATATTTATTTTATACCATAGTATCTCCAAAAAATTTATTTCATTTATGGTGTGGTCATGTTGTCTCTTCCATGCTTTTACCCTTTTAATAATTAAATTTTTTTAGTGGAATTTTCTATATTCTAAAATATTGTTTTGATTAAATTAGAAATTATGAAAAAGGTAAACCTCAAGTGGAATTCTTGTCAGGGGATTTGAACTTGTGGTGGATTGATTTTTTTAAATCCTATGTATGTTTTAATAAATTTAAGAGTAAATTGGGTTTTAATTAATGGTTGTGAAATGGAATTTCAAAAAAATTAATATTTGTGAATGGTTTTAAACCTTAAAAGTAGTCGAACCTAATGTAATGAGTATGATGATAAACCTCCATGAAGGGGGATTTGATATCATATGATGGTTTGGGTTTTAATGATGGTGATTGGTGTTTTATATGGAAAATTTTATTTTTGAGAAATGACTTTGAAATGGTAACCCTTGGTGGTGTATCCTAAGTGGTTGAACCTTAAATACTTAATATTATAAATTTTTGTGTCTCACTTTTAATTATTATAAAAAACTCTCATATGGGATGGTATGTATTTTGATATGGAAAATTCCCATAAGGGTGGTTATGTTATTATTAGTATGGTAAATTCCCATAAGTATGGTTATATTATATATTGTTTAATAAAATTACCTAGGAGGAGGTCTATGATAACTGTGGAAGACTCCCCATAAAGGGGGAGGTCTGTGATGAATTTTAGGCTATGTACTTGATGAGAAAACACCCTTATGTGCTGGTCCATGATAATTAAGAAAACTCCATTTTTTGGTTTATGATAAATATGAAAACACCCATAGGGATGGTATGTGATGACTATTTAATGCTACCTAGGTGGAGGTATTTGATGATAATATAATACTCCCATATGGGAGGTTTGTGATACTATTACGAAACACACCCTATGGTATTTTTTAGAGGTTATGGTTGGAAAGATTTTACAATATACTCAGAGACACCCTAGAATTATCTGAAGTATGTATGGTTGATCATAGTCATGGACCTAAGGATAAAAATGGAACAACTAACATTGGGTTTCATAAAGAACTCAGAGCTTTAGTTGTGGTTATTGTTTTATTTTTAAAACTTTTTTAAAATGTTAAAAGTATTACTTGTACCCTTACATGCACTTTATTATTATTATATTGGTTATTTTATGGACTCCATTGGTGGTGGAATACTAAGTTATACTCACATCCTATTTTGATCACCATGGAAATTTGGAAAGTAAGTAAATACTACATGTTTTCAGGTTATAGGTTAAAAGGAAGGGCTTGATGTTTATTATTTTCACTATCTAGGTAGGAGTTAGATGATGGGATTGGGAAGTAATTGGGACTAGTTAGGGTTTGTTGTTAGCCTCAAAATTTTATTTTATTTTCCTTTTAATACTATTTTTACATGTTCCCCCATGGGGAATCTGATGTTTATGTATAGTGAATTCATTTTATATCACGTGTTTGGTTTATTTATGAACTTTTTCTAAAGTTATGATATTTATATATGGATTCTATTCATTTTATTTTATTTTTTATATTATTATACTTTTATTAGTAGGTCATGGTATCCCCATGGTGATTTTTTAGGCCCTCACCACTAGTTAGCAGCCTCTGACATATAGGGATGCGTGATTGAGCTACATATCGACCACTGTTCAAAGTACCATAAAGTGTTATAGGGTAGTAAAAGATTGAAAATTTGTATCAGAGATTCCTTTTCCTTTAATATTATTGGGTGGTTATCATATAAATTATATTAGGATGTTTTCAAATCTTGGTAATGATCTCATACTTGGGTACCTATATCTCAATGTGTTAGGGAAAATATAAGTTCCATAGGTTGAAAATATTGTCCCTGCCTTTCATTGTTAAAGTTGATTAATTTCCACTTTGAGTGGTGCACAAGGATGTGATGTTATTTATTTATGGTATTTTTATCTCTTGGACTAGTATATAAATAGAGTTAGTATGTATTCATGAATCATTCAAGGAACATAGGATTAACATGTCAGTCATACACTACCAGTGATTGATAGCTAAATAGGATTCACATGTACTAAAAGTGTTGTTTACTATTTATGTCCTATTCTTACTAGTCATTTATATCTACCTATGGTTTTATAATAGATAGGTGTTTTTATTTAAAGTTTTTTCATCCATTTATATGTTTCATATATAAGTGTATGGTGGAATTCTACTTGAAAAAATCCTCATGTGACTTCTAGTTAATTGGAAGGTATAAACGAGTTGAAAGTGGTTGTATTAGTGAAATAAAGTTCAAGTAAGCAAATTATAAAATATTTTTTCTATAACATGTGAATTAAATTATATCTAACCAAAACCATGATATTTTGAATTTTTATTAAGCTTGATAATTTTAAAATGATGGGTAGTGAATTTTTTTAAAACTTTTATTCCTTGGGTTTTAGAAAATGGTACGATTTTTAAATAAAATGTTAAGTGATGAGAACTTTAGATACCATGGTGATTATTGATCGCTTTTTTGTGGCTTGACTCTGTGTATGGGTTGGTTGGGTGTGATATTTCCCTAGTTTTGAGACCCATGGATATGGTTCGTGAGACCTTGATGAGTTTGGATGCATTGGATAGAGGGATATGGCATTTTGTGCCTTCAGTTGGCTATGACCTTAAGGTGGTCGTATGTTTTATTTTTCTATTTTTTTGTGACAATTTTAGGTTATGTTGGACCCTAGAACAGGTGTCTTGGAATGTGGTTTCATTTCTAGTGGGTGTGTACCCATGGGTGTGGAGCTTATAGTAAGTGGTTGGTTTGGGAATGTTAGACATTAGGGGTAGGAGTACCACTGATGAACAGTGTTCATGTGAGGCCAGACCTTGAGGTCTTTGTGTGGGAGCCCATTAATATTTTTAATATGAATTAGGTTATGGTCTTAGGTCATTATGTTCAGTGATCTAGGGTGACCATGAGAGAGGTTACCCCAAGTGTATTTGATGTTTTGGATATGTGAGGCATGGGCAGATGATTTGACATGTGTAGTCAATGAAAGGGTGATGCTATAACGGTTTCTGAAAAATATATGGAAATTTATTAGATATCCTCTTAATAAAGATAGCTCAAATGATCATATTCTAGTTTTGAGGGTGGTTTTGAAAAGGATAGTATCTTTTGAATTCCTAAGCCTATAGTTTTTGACACAATATTGATGTGAAAATTGATGTCAACCCTAGGTGGATGGATCAAAGGATGATAGATCACGGTGGGTGATTATGATCATGGAACAATGACCTGAATAATGGGTGGTCATGTGGTTAGATCTGACTCATAGGTAATGTTAGGCTTGTTGGATACAAGCACTAGGATGTCTTGTGTCTGGTTAGGAGGATGGGCCAAGAGGCATGGACAGATGATTGAGTGGGTGCTTGAGCCGAGTTCTGGTAATGCACGACTCATGGGGTTGTGATTTGAGTTTTTTGAATGGTCATTTGGGACCATGAGACCCCAAGTTTTGATGAGGTTGAGATGGAAGGCACATGTTGGAGATTCACAATGTCATTTGGGTGAGTGATTGGGCGGCTCAAGAGAAAGAACCTGTTGATTTTTAGTGAGGATTTGGTGATGTGCATTAGAAATGCGAGAAGTCATTGGATTTGGATTGGTAATATAGGATGTATGAATTTATATTGAAAATTTTTATTTTTTTGGTGCAATATCTTGAGAGATTTAGTGGTGGTAGTGCCACTAGGAATGCTATCTCACAACTACTTTGCAGAGATTTGTGTAATTGTGGTGAGTCACAATCGATGGGATGCTCTTGGGGTGAGATGGCTGGGAGTTGTTGAAACACTAGTGGTTTGTGAGGCCTAGGATTTTTAATGGTTTTTATATTTACCTGATATGTGGATGAAATCATGAATGGATTAGAATTCAGTGTCACAGACACTCATGTTTAACCTAGGTGGAGGCATCTGGGAACGATGGATATGTTCAGAAAGTCTCAAAGGAGCAATGTTTTTTTGTTTTCAACTGTAGATTTGGAGGTTATACTCATGGAGTGGAATAAGTGGAGCCATATAGTTGGGATTACACTATAAAACATTGGAAATTGGAATAATTTTTATCGAACAGGTATCAGTGATTTCATGGGTTTTGTTCTTAGAATTTAGGAATGGGTGGTAGTTGAAATTTTTTTGTCACTCAGGAGATAGCGGTATGGACACATCTGATTTTTGAGTTTGATGATGAATAGAGTTTGGACCATGAAAATTGGTAGTTTATTGAGATTATAGATGAAAATGAAACACTTATGGTGGGTAGTGATGTATACCTTAGGATAAAAGGGTCTTGGTAGTGTGGAACTAATTATGGGATGTTCATAGTGGAATTGGGATATCGGTGAGGAACTGATGAGTTTCTTAGTATATTTCTATAATGAATTGAAAATGTAAAGTTGAGTTGCATGGTTGATCAAGGAAAATCATGGGTTTTAGGATCAATTTGATGTTAAATTGACCTAAGGGTGATTGGATGTGAAGTTCATTGGTGTGTATAGCAGGGTACAACAATAGATTAGAAATGGTTGAGAAAATTAATTGTTGATGTTCTTCATAATTCGAGTATAGACAATAGAGAGTTTTTTTGGGGGGTTATAAGATACCTCATGGAATGAAGGAATCATGATCAGGTAGGTTGGTGACACATTGGTAGATGGAGTCATGAATGTTTTGGGAGAATCATTTAGAAGAGGTTCAACCATTGTTCTGGCATGTTTCAAATGTGGTGCATTGTAATCCACTTTCAACATGGAATTTCAAATATGATTAGTGTGTTTAGATAATCAAATCATTCATTCAAGAAAAATACAGTTGTTTACATCTCATTCAAGGATGGTATTTATGTTCCCATCTTCATTTTGTTTTTTTTAATGAGTATGGGTGTTGATGTTAGCTGGAATACTCATAGTTTTTCAGGTTCAGTGTATTGGAAACTACACCGAACACATAATTGGAATACGAGAGTGGTATTTAAATAATTTTTTTCAATTTAATAGGCTACAAAACACTAGAATCAGTGATTTTGAGTTGAATCATATGGTAATAATCACCATGGTCCAATCGAGAGTTTGGATTTCAACACCAGTGTTGTTTTGGGATGGATGGGTTTGCGTAAGCACCATCTTGGTGTCTCAATTTTGATAATGGGTGTTGGAAAAAAATTAAGCAGTGTGGGTACCCTGGGTTGTCATTTATACCTTAAATTTGGTTCGGGAATTATGGATGGAACAAAATATTTGTCTTTGAATGGTTGGTCGACATTGGTTGGGAGATTTGGTTGAATGACCATCAGGGCATATTGGGGATAATAAGAATTATAGTGGGAAGATTGTAAAACCCATCATTTGTACAAGTTCTCATATTTGGAGAAATTTTTGAATTTTCAATTAGTGGATGGGATTGATTTTTGAAATGGGGATTAGAATGGAATTTTTAAGTATGGAACCCTTCAAAATACCCAATTTGGGTTTGGAATAAAGTTATCTAGCGGTGTTTTAGGTCCCAGGAGTTTTCTGGGGGTTCGGGGCTTGGATTTTAGGTTTTGGGAAGGATAGCCTAGGGGTCAAGGTTAGTGCATGATTAGTGATAACCTTTCTCCCAAGTGAGAGGTATGGGAAACCATGCACTATAACCATGTGAGGAGAATCATTCAGGATATATGGGATCAAATGGTTAGTGCATAGTTTGAAAATTATGTGGCTAAACTATGTTCCCTTCAAAAAGTGGGGCAATGATTATTTTTTCCTTACCTTATTAAAATATTTTTAACCCCTCTTATTACCCATTTCACCTAGTAGTCATTTGCACCTCCTCCCATAACCTATTCTCTCTTCCATGGTCATAATCAACATCCATTTGTGGCATTGGAATCCTAAAATCTATTCTAAGATCCCTCTAGCATCTTTTATAATTTTATTTTGTTGTTTAAATCTATTACACCATTTATGTGTTAAATTCCCTATTTTAAAGGTGTTTTCCTCTTTATTTTAACCCATAGTCTCACAATAATATTCTAAGTGCATGTATGGTATGTTAAATTCATGTCAATTATTATTTAACCCTTTTTAAAATTAAAAGTTTTAGTTGGAGTTTTTGAAGTCTAAAATCCTGTTAACCATAACTTAATCATTAAGAAAAAGGTAAATCTCAAGTGTAATGTTTGGTGAGGTATTTAAAAATGTAATGGATTGGTGTTTTTAAAATATGAATTGTATTTTAAATGATTTAATAGGAAATAGGGTTTAAATTGATAATTGTGAAATGGAATTTCACAAACATCAATAATTGAGAATGGTTTATCCCTTAAAAGGAATTAGAACTAATATAATGGGTACAGTGATAAAACCTCCATGAAGAGGGATTTGATATCATATGACAACTTGGGTTCTAATGATAGTGATTAATGTTTTAAATGTAAGATTGTATTTTGGGGAAATGTATTTGAAATGGTTTTTGAAATGGTAACCCTTGGTAGGGGATTGTAAGTGATTGAACCTTAAATAGTTAATATTGTAAATGTGAGTGGCTTGATTTTAATTATTATGAAAAAACATCCATAGGGGAAGGAATTTATTTTGATTTAGAAAAAAATCCATAAGGACAATTATGTTATTATTAGCATGGTAAACACCCATATAACCCATAAAGAGTGGTCTATGATAACTAATAAAACTCCATATAGGGTAGTTATGTTATTATTATCTAAAAGGCTATTATTTTTTTCATTTCTACTATTATTCATATTTAATTGATCAAGGAGTATAGTCTCTGCATAATATTATTAGACCTATGCTTATAATATGAATCCTATATCCTAGAAAGATGCATTTATGAGGTATCTGGAAACCCAATCTGGTCACATTGGAGGTAAATTATGTTATATATGTTACAATTAGTCATTTTTAGGTGTTATAGCATGTTAGAAAAGTTGTGAATAAATTATCTCTTCTTAGATATGTAGATCATATACATGATGTTTTTTAATCATCGTATATTCTTAGATATCTTCATAAATTATCTTATGTCATTAATTATATAGAGTTATACTTTTAAAAAGATGTGATGTCTATAGATAAGTTATAACAATCACAACTCTAGTAAACCATAGTCGGGGTTTACTGTTGGAGTTGGTTACCTAGAACCAACTTATTTAGTACTTGATTACATGTTTTCATTATTAATGAATTTTTCTTATAACATCATTATTATCACACTTCAATTCATTTATATGTGATAATTATCCAAGAATACATACCATACTGAAAGATCATAGTAGTTCCCCACTATTATGATAACCTAGAGGTTCTACAACAGTATTCTTGAATATAGTTCTATGATTGGATGATATTGTCTGATTTGATATACAATATGCATTCTATCCAGGTTAAAAGGCTCATAAGACATTGGTACACCTTCTCATGGTTTTCACCTGTGGTAATCTCTAAGATATGATGTTATGAGAATAGACCTATTAATACAAAATCCAAATTTTCATGTTTCATTTGATTATTCTATATGTGTATGTTTGTACTAATCCATAGACATTAATATTATCATTAATGGATATAATTATTTATGTACTTTAATTTATTTATAAAATCCAGGAAAATATTTTCTCACAAAGAGGTGGTATATATTTGGTGCATTATAAAAAATATTGAATTAATGGATAATGTGAGAAATGATTTATCCCTTCTATCCCTTGACAGAAGTTCATATCTTATTCCCTTTTATGATAATGGAACTACCTACATAAATATTTTTCCATGGTGTTTGGTGGGTGAGTTTATTTCCAGAAATTCAAAGAAATAGACCTTCAGCTTATAGGTTGTTGACACTAGTATGAAACATACTTGATTTGAGATATCATGACAAAGGTATCATATTTCATGGTAAGTGTTTGTTTGAGGTTAGATATTATTATGATGTTGACTTATTTATCTATGGATTCCTTATCATGTTCCTAGATAATAACTTTAGAATTTATGCCATTTAACCAAATTCCACAGAGAAATAGGCATGGAGGTGACATGCTAAGTGTATCTGTTATCTCAGTTAAATTCAAGAATTGAATTTAAAAATTTTGAATAAATAATATTTATTTGGTTTTGGTTGATCTCAAAGATTTAATCACAATTTATTCAAAATAATAAGTGAGTTAACTGATAATAATAAATGTTCATTTTCAAGGTTTGGGTAATATAATATTTATTATATTTATTGATGAATAATGCAGTGATATTTATTTATTAAATAAATATTCATTAATCAAATATCAATAAATTTTTTATGAGGGAAAGTGTATTGATATTTAAGGTCCAATTAAAAATTTTAAAAAATGATATTTATTTATATTCTTAAATTATTGCACATTTCAAGAAATTATTATTATTATTATTATTATTATTATTATTATTGTTGTTGTTGTTGTTTTTGTTGTTGTTGTTGTTATTGTACATGGGTTCAACTAAGAATTATAAATTTGAAAGGGGAATTTTTCCAATTTTTCAAGCCTAAACATTCCCTAATAAATATCTTATTATATAACTTTCCATAATCACTCATGTAGTGGGAAAAAATAGATAGAGACACTATAAATACCTATAGATAGATCTAGATATCAAGAATTTGCTCTTTATTCCTCTTGTATCACCCCTGGTCTCAAGTACTTGACCCTTTATTTATGTATTTTAAGTATATAATGTAATTGGGTTAAGTTTCGAGAGGATTGGAGGTTATTTGGAATGTTTTGGTGTCTTTTCTGGAGGTATAAAATTTTTGAATGGTTAGTATAAATTGTGAAAAACCTCTCAGGAAACTGTGCAACTGAAACAATGGGCACTATATAGGTGCATGATTAGGCACATGGTTTTTCCAAACCATGAGGCTTCCCAAGAGATATTGTGAAAGGCTGTACATAGTTAAATATAATGGTTGGTGAAAGGTTTTTATAACCATGTGATCCAATCATGCAAGGGGTGTTTGGATACAACGGATCATTCATAGCTAGTACACTATTTTCCTAACTTTGTTCCTTAACTATGCACCATTAAAAATTAGATCTGAAAATCTTGGATCTAACTCAGTTTACCCCTTAAACAACTTTTCCCCTAATCAGGTCATAACCCAAATTCGTATTCCTCCTAACACTATGGATACCATTCCTTTCATTCTGGGAGTGATTACTAGGCGAATCTAACTGCGTTGAAGGCCCAGATTCATTAATAAGTTCCATTTATTGGTTGTTTTACTTATATTTATTCTTCTTCCCTCTATTGGAATCATAGATCTAATTCATTAGGGATAGATATAGGTTGTTTGATTTTAATAATGATGAGATATGATTTTTTAGGGAACAATATCTAAGGTCAATTTTTGGAGTTTCCATCTGAGTTTTTGGGAGTTTTGTGTTATTCTTAATTTTCACCTAAATTTGAGAGGTAGGTGGATTCAATATTTACTTCTCTTTATTAGAACTTAAAGGATTGATTTAAAATCAATTGAATCACTTGAATTGAATTTTGAGATTTATGTTTGATGCTTATAGAAAACCTTTTTAGTGATAGTTTGGTGAAATTTTAAAAATTGGATGGTTTTGTGGAAACTTCTATTGGTTTATGATTTTAAAATGATTATTTTAAAATTATGGTTTATTTTTAATTCATGGTAAAATGTTTGTAGATATTTTTTTTCAATAAATTAAATTTTTTATTGAAATGTATTGTCTCGGTTGGTTTGGCTTGGTATTTTATAATACATGGTTGGTGTGTGTTAATATTCATTTGGGATGGATAAGGTCATGAAGTTTACCATATCAAAATGAGATGATTAAGGGAATGAAATTTACCCTATAAAAATGGTTCACCTAGTGATGTCTTGGTGAAAGGATGACTTGCCAATTGTGAGTATAGGGAGGTCCATGATTTTTATACATGTGTGGATGTGTAAAAATTGAATGGGTATGCCAAATGACACTTGATAAATGATTGAATAACTTTTTTATTGATTTTTATAGAATAATATTTTGGTTTTTAAATATGTCTTTTCTCTAATATAAACAACTTTAAATTATTTTAAAATGTTTTATATAAATGTGATAACATTTTCTATCATAGTGGTGTGAGCTGGGAATCCATTAGGGAACACCTACTTAGTTTTACACTCACCCCCTCCTTGGGAAATTTGGTTAATATTCATATCTGGTATATCAAGTCATAGGTAAAAGAAAAGTATCTCAATTATTTTGTAATTATTCTTGATACCTTGGTTAGGCATGTGGTTTTGGAGATTCAAGAAGGTTGGGAGTTGCTGAGTTTGTGTATTTGGTGTCCTTGGTGCCTTTGATATTTGTTGGTTTCATTTCCACTTATACTCTAATATTTTTGTTGTTTTGATTACTCTTTGAGTTTTATTACATTTTTCTCAAGTATCATATTGTGGTTATTTGGTTATGGTTATCTTGGTATGGTAGTTTTATTTTAAAATGGGAAATCATCACCCAATTGTTTATGAATCACTTGGAATTTATTTCCAGCCTCTTGTGTCTTGGGGATTCCACCTAAAGCCTAGTATCACACCCATCACTTCTAAATCCAATTAATATGGGTGGGATGTTACAAATGGTATCAGTCTTGGTTGTTCTGCCATTCATTTTGGGAAAAATTGTATCATCTTGTTTGATCCTTGATATCGGATTCATGTCATCTTGTCTCTTAGGATGTTAAAAAGGAGTGGTATTTTTGGAACTTTAAATTTAGAGCATAAAAAGGTGTGTCTATCCTATTTATATTGAACTTCGCATTACTAGGTAGTTTAGGTACATGAGTGTCTTGAGATTCTTCTAGGATTTGTAACCTCATCATCATGGGTTTAGCCAATGATAAGATCATGACATTCATTTATAGAAACGACTTCTCACTAGGATTTCATAATTAATTTTGAGTAATGATTTATGATTTGGTGAAAAAGTGTTGATTTTTGAAAATAATTTAAAATGGTTTGATTTTTTAAAAGCATGGTGGAATTCTCAAAAAATGGTTTGAAAGAGGAAATTATTGAATTTTTTAAATCCTTGTTGTGATATGTTTGATATAGTAAATTTGAAATTTATAATCATTTAGTTTCTAGAGATTGAGACCAAATAGATTTTATTTTGGTTATATAGATCACATAAAGCTAGATTATATAGCACCACCTGAAGCATGTCATAATTGAAACCATATGGGTCACCTTCAGTGATATTGTTGTAGACGCCGGAAAAGTCCATTGCCCCCAAACGAAGTTCCAGATGTGGAAAGCGAGGTCATATTTGGAGTCAGAAGCACATTCCGGAAGGCCCGGAGGCCTTGCGCGGAATTTTGGAGGCCCGCGCGCAAAGTGGAAGTGCGGCGCGCAATCCTCCCGAGATGCGCGCAATGCGCCGGGCCGGCGCTCACTTTTGCGCGCCCGCGGCCCGCGCGACTCCCTTGCGCGCCGGGGCCCCGATTCCGCACCCGCGAAGGAAATTCCGCGCCCGCGCCATGAATTGCGCGCCGGCAGCGAGATTCCGCACCCGAGGTTGCCTATAAATACAAGGCAACCCCCGACGTTTTGAAGGTTGCCAGAATTCGAAGAGTCGCTCGTGCGCGCAATTCCACCCCCTCCGCGCGCAATGCCGATCTTCAGGTAACCTCCTTTATTTCGCGCAAGCAAGCCTCGGGGTTCGCCTTCGCGCGCAACCCCTTTGGCTTCTTTCCTTTGACCAATTCCTTACCCGAAGGCATTCGCGCGCAAAAGAAGACTCTTGCGCACAATCGCCCCCCGGGTGCGCGCAATCCGGCCCGATTGCGCGCACCCCCCCTTACTAAGTGGCCATTCGTTAAAGAATGGGCCGCTACCCCCGCGCGCTATCAGAGGCCCGGTGAGAGCAATCTCCGTCTTCCACGCGCAAAGCGCTGGCCCAATTGCGCGCCAACCCGCCCAATTGCACGCCGACCCGCGGTATTGCGCGCCAAGCTCCTCTTTTGCACGCAAACCGCCAGGGTCGCCCCCTTTGACCCCCTGAGGGTACCCGCCTGCGTGGCGCCCGATGATCCTCATCCCGGGTGCCCCACACCATGCGTTGTCTTCCCGTGCGGCCCTCCAGGCTCGCGCGAAGTGACACGAACCCATCAGCGGCAGCTTCGTCCCGCACGACGTTAAACTGCACTTCGTCCTGCACGACGTTAAACTGCACTTCGTCTCGCATGACGTTAAACTGCACTTCATCCTGCAGGACGCTAAACTGCACCACATCCGCGCGGAAAGACGTTAAACTGCCCATCATCCATCGTCCTCAACACACGACGTTAAACTGTACTTCGTCCGGCAAGACGTTAAACCGTCCGCTTCGTCCTCAACACATGACGTTAAACTGTACTTCGTCCGGCAAGACGTTAAACCGTCTGCATCACCTGATCCTGTGCCTCGCACGCAGGGTCCCCCCCCCCCGGTTTGGATGTGTCCCCCACCTGCTCGTCTCTGAAGGGATGTCGGGATTGCCCCTCTTTAGGGATGATTTATTGGAGTGGCCTTCGCCCACGGGGGTAGGGCATTACAAACCCCTAGTTTCTTGTGGGGACTGCACATGTGTATCTCCATTGTGCTTCCCCACTGCAGAAGCCAGTAGAGGCCGTGACTGGGATCGAGGTGTCTCTTACTTTCGGCCCAAGTCCCTCCCCAACTGAGTTTTGCTGCACTCAGGTTGCCTCAGTGCATAAGTCCTGACAGAATGAACTACGTGGACTTTGATCCATGTCTCCTAAACAGGGTACGTAGGAAGCCTCCCTGAGGTTCAAGCCCACCACCTGGTCGTCCCGGTCGTATTCACGTCGGTTCGTCCATCAGTGGACCCCTCCCGGGTTCACATTCGCATTGATCCACCCGGCCGTTCCATCCCCCTCTGTGTGAGGTGGTTCGGTTCAATCCTCCGCCCGGTAGCCTCGACCTCTTCGTGAGTCAGCTTTCCATCATCCAGCATGACGTTAAACTGTATATCCGAACTACGTTGAATTTGATCTGCGCTAACGCGCAGTACGTAGGAAGCCTCTACGGGGTCCAAGCTCTTCACTCCATCATCCATCCTGGTCCTTACCCGGGCCGCCACATCCCGGTGGGGTCATGCCATTTCATTCCACTCCACTTTACTCGGGAAGCCGCCCATGTGCTGGCCCCAACGTCGGAGGTTCCCCGCAAGGGGTTCTGTCATCTGATCCACTCCTCGTGTTGATCAGTCCGATGCCGTCCCCGCTGGACGTTAAACTCGCGGCATACCCCGTGTTAAACATGGGAAGCTGAGGAAAACCTCAGGTAACGCAGTTCCCCGCACCCAGCGCGGGATGCCTCAGGCCATCATGCCTTCGAGAAGCCCTATTAGGGATGGAAGGAAGACATGTAGAGCCGCAGTGTTAAGACATGCCCCCAACACCCAGAGCTACCCGGTCTCCTCACCGCAGGTTGCTGCCCCGACCGGACTCCTTGGAGCGTCTGGGCGGAAGCAGCGTAATTAACCGGTGTCCATGAAGATATGGCATCGGGAACGAGATTCACGAACATTCTTAAATCTATGAGGGAGACCCGGATTAGGCGACGAGTTCCGAGGAGACGTCCACGGAAGGAGGAGCCGACGTCCCATCATCCCGGTTTCGATCAAGGAGCAGATGTCCCTGAATAAGGGATGGATACCGGTCGCCTTTGGAAAGCGGGACTGCGGGGCCACAAGCCGCGCTCCCATCCCCTCGGGTCGACGGGAGCACGCACGAACGCGTCCTGGCGGAACAGCGTCGGAACGGAAACCCGACGCATATCCGCACCGAAACAGAAAAATGGTGAACCCGACGTAAATCTCTTCTCCTCAATACGAAGACCGGTAGCTTTCAGAGGTGTTGGAAGACTAGCATGTTGCCCGGCCGAGCATTCAGTACCGGGGCACGGAACCCGCCAGGGGCTGGGGAAGGGAAATCGGGCACTCCGTCTCACGACGTCGATGGCCTGGGTTCCCCCCACGGAAGGCGTTGTGGCACTAATGATTGGTTGTCGATTCCTTTTCCTGTCAGTATTAATGGGTTCTTCTCCCTATCTTTAAGAATCAGGTCACCCGATCCAGTGCCCGATCGCCGCCCGCCCACTGGCACAGTGGGAGGGGAAACACCGACGCGGCTACTCCGCGCGGTCCCGCCCGTTCCACAGTCGTCCCAGTAGCCGCAACTGCGGGGCGACCACGCCCTCTCTCCCCCTCGGAGGTCATCCAGAGAAGGGTGATCAACAACTTGGTGCGGAGATATGAGGAAGAGGGAGTCATCCCCACCAGGGACATGGCTCGCCTAGACCTCGAGGAAGCTGCACCTCACCACCACCGCCGCCCCCAAGGGCCGCGCAGGGAGGCATCGCTGCCTACCTCGACGTCCAACCGCTTCGGGAGTTTATCCCCGGAACGCTCCGACAGCTCCTTCCCCTATTCGGATGAGGTGGAGGATGTCCGGGACCACCCTATCCGAGATTCGCTCCAGGGATCCGCGATAAGGGCTCCTGCTAGGCCACGTCGACACCGCCGACAGGCCTCTCAAGTCGAAGAATGGTCTCTCCACCTTCCTGCACCGCTGATCCCGACTCGTCTGTCCCGACGCCAACGTCGGGCGCGAGCGGAAGAGGATGCCCACCTTGGGGCCCTAGCAACAACGGCCGCGTTGGCCCAAGCCACTGCTGGCTCCAGTCACCAGGCCCCTGCGCATCCTGAGCAGGGGCACTTCTATGCCCGACCTAGATCGAGGCCCCGACCGCCCCAAAGGCAGGTTGGGTTGACTCTCCCGGTTACTGGTACAGGCAATAGCCACCGCGGACCACCTCGCGGTAGCGCTATTCACCAGCAAGGTCTACTCCGTGTGGCCGATCCAAGAGGCATGGGTGATCCCACCTTCTGATCCCGGCCCGGAGGCCTGCCCAGAAGCATCTCTCCCCGCGTCCCCTTTGATATCTGTCCCGGTGCTCCTCGCACCTTGGTTTCCAGTCCTCTTGGCCCCAGCACGGGTGCGGCCAGAGAACGCCAGGACAGAGATCAGCCATGCCCCGAAGAACCACCCAGGGGCAGGAAGGCGAGGCGTCGACGTAGAGGGAGGAATGTTACGGAATTCCGGACAGAGATCCGACCGGTTCGTTTCTCTGATACAGAGGCGGAGTATGATTCGGCGACAGAGCCCTCCCCCCGATCCCGCCAGTCAGGGGCAGGGGTAGGAATGCGGCACGTCAGCCTCGTACTTCCCGAGAGAGAGATCGATATGATCCCCGCTTCTCTTCGAAGGTATATCCGGAGTAGCGAGGTCCTGGTAGACCCCCAAGGATCAAGCTTGCGGTTGGTACCGGCCCCTCCGGAAGCGCCTTCTGCCTCGATCGGAGAAGCCAGAGACCTTTTCTGGGGACCGACAGTCGAGCCACGATCTAGTGCACCCTCGGCGAGCACCGACTCTACGGCAGGATGTTCGCTCGCCAGCCCATCCTATCGTGATGTGGTAGCTGGGGCACTGCCACCCTCACAGGGCGGCCCGGGATATGGAGGCCAATCGGCCTGCTCGCCGTATTCACCGTCGGCCAGCCCGCCGGCCCAGCGGCCCGCCTCGGCACCACTGTCGGTTCCCCGTCCATTCCCAGTCGCTGAAGGGGACCAAGAAGACCTGGGTCCCGAGTTTTAGTCGTGGAGCTTCTGGACCGTCCTTGCAGAGGGCCACTTCCCTGAGAAGTTTTGGCCAGTCGCAGGACCGGACTTTGATGCACCCGAATCGCTCACCCCGGATGAGTTCGAATGCTTCCGCCGAACTCTCTAGGAGACTCACTCCCGTCTTCACCGCCTACAAATGCCATATCCCGGGAGTCAAGCGCACCTGGAGGATATTGGTGAGCAGTGCCGTCAGATTGACCTGGCCACGCTCCCCGCGGTTCGGCACCCCGGGTCATTTGGGCACCACAGGGCCCTTCAACAACGATGCGTTGAGTATTTTCAAGTACTCCGCAAGGTCATTGAGGAAGCCACCCCCCACGTGTATATCCGTGGATGGGGGAAGTACGCTGCCCTACGCTTCAGTGCGATTCGCCGACAGCCCGATTCGCTGGGTGGCCCTGAGGGTACATCCCCAGGGATGGAAACGGTCAATATGGCTGACCTGTCGGGAGAGGGGAACGACTTGGAACTTCTCGACGGGGGCTCTCCCCCCGAAGACAAGCCATCGTTGGATCCGTCAGTGAGGGTTACTCGTCACCAGAGGAGCCTCCTGGGTCTCCCCACACCCACTGAAGCACTGACGTTGAGCCGAAACGTCAGCAAAGATAAAGAGAACGGCGAGGCTATAAAGCCCGCCGACCCATCTGCCTCCATGCAGAGGGCAGATGAGGATCCCGAGAAGGCCGCGCTACGTCAACAGCTCGCCGAGCAGAAGAAGCTAGTTGACCAGCTCCTCGCTGAGCGCGCTGTAGAGCGGCGGCCTGACTATGGTGATCCTAGGCCAGGACAGCAGGGACAGGAACAACCACTCCTCGACGAGACTCTCCCGGGCAACCGTGATTACGCCGTGTTTGCCGACAGGGGAGAGGCCATTGCCTATGGCAAGAGGGCGCAGTATGTTTCACCACACCCTCCCGAGCGGCGTGACTACCTGAGAGACCCCGCTCGGATTCCTCCCGCTGCCCCAACGGCCGCTCCGCCCGCCATCCCACGAGCTGCCGAGTTCGACGACCCGGTCGACGACCCGATTGAAGGGCCATGAAATGCGCTCGTGGTTAGAGATCCTCGCCAGAACTGGAACCCATGTCCGGATGATCCGATGGCGGCACTCATCGCTCGCTTGGAAGCCTTGGAGACTCGGCAAGTGGCGATCCCACCGGACGGCAAGCCATACCCAGCATGGGTGGATGACATGACGGCACCTCCGGGATTCGGGAACCCTACTTTCGCCCCCTTCAACGGGACTGGAGATCCGCCACAGCATTTGGCCCATTTCAACTCGAGGTGCGGGCCTATGTTGGGAACTCCGGCGTAGCAGGAGGCCGCTAAGCTTCGCTGCTTTGTCCAGACACTGGAAGGGCCAGCATTTGTCTGGTACAGCCAGCTCCCCGTCGGGTCGATAACTAGCTGGGAGGACCTTCATAGACAGTTCCTCTATCAGTTCAGTTCCACGACCCGGAAGACGAGTATCGCAGACCTCTTCAAGTGCAAGCAAAGGCCTGATGAGCGAGTCGCGGATTTCGTCGCCCGATGGAAGGGTCTCACGTATTCCCTCGACATGCCATTGACTCAGGAGCAGTTGCTGACAATGTCCGTCGGGAATGTCAAGACCGAGATGGTCCCTTCCTTGATCACTCAGAATTACCCCGGAGGGTTCAGGGACTTCTCAGACAAAGCTCAACGTCTTGAGGAAGCCCTGCAACAGGCCAGTCAGGCACACCCGCTGCCTCCTATGATCCCTGCAAGGAGAGTCAACAGGGCTGAGCCCGCTGCTGTTGCCCAGATAGAGGCCCCCAGGCAGTTGGAGTTGCTGCCAGTGAGGCCAGCTCCACAGCCTCACAGGAATCTGCCTCCACGGGCTCAGTTCCCGGCCCAGCAGCGGTAGCTCCAGAACTGGTCGGCCCCTCCGCGTAATGTACCGCCACAACCCAGGCGAGATAATCAGGGTCCACCTCCTCGGCAGGCCCCTCCAGCCCCTCGTCAAGACCACGCTCCCAGGGCCCCGCGATACCTGACTTACTCATTTCACGAGAATCAGGTCCCCGGTTATTTCCGGAGCTCCCTGGAGCAGAGGATTGTGCGACTGCCTGAGTGTTGGAGGCCAGAGGAGGCACATCTCACGGATAACCCCTGCTACTGCCCTTACCATCAGGCCCTGGGGCACACCATCCGGCGATGCTACGTGTTTAAGGACTGGCTCCAAGACCAGATTAACAACAATGTAATCAGGTTGGGCCCAGCTCCAGCACAAGTGGCGGGTGTGTTCGTGGGATCAGATGACGATAGTAGCGACGAGGACGAATGGCAGCTGGTCTCCGACCATGGATCCCATAAGTATAATAACTGGATGGCCCGCAAGACGATCATTCGCGCCCATGGAATCATCCGTGCGCGCTTGAATCAGCCTGAGCCCCCAGAATCTGCAGGTGTTGCTTCAGCATCATCGTCCCAGCCTGCCTCTTCCGAGAAGAGCAAACGGCGGCAGTGCAAGGAGGAAGAGCGCGCCCCGCCAGTTCCGCCACTATCCCGCACTCTCGGCGATTTCATGCCCCCGGAGATGGGGGTCCCTCCTCGGATCTGCCTGGTGATGAATGATCCGTCTGATGACAGTGTTGGGTACGCTTCGGTTAATACCGTCAAGCTGGTAAATCCCTTTTCGGTTCCCGACGTTGAAGAACACCAGGTGGACCTCCCTAGTGTCCCCGGTCGTCGCCACCGTTGGAGGAACCGTAACAACAGGAGTCGTTGGGGCACGGCAGTTGGTACCTCCAGCCAGGCCGTGCACGCCACTGAGACTAGGCAGCAGGCTCAAAACCGAGCTCAGCGCGCACAGCCCCCCCATCCGGGGATGACGGATTCGCCTCTGCCACTGTTTGTGGCGTGGGACCAGGCAGAACCGCCTCAGCCGCGTCGCGACCAGCTTCGTCCTGCCACGAGTCCATCCCGGCCTCCTGGTCCCAGTACGGTGACTACTTCCCGGACTTCAACCAGTGAACAGTGAGATGCGCCAAGCACTAGTCGGCCGCCGGTCCAACCGGTAAGGCCCGTCATGCCTCCAACCACAGAGCAACCTCCTGCAACCAGGGGCTCGCGCTTGGCAAAAAAGTATGATGTCCTGAAGCACTTGGCCGACATCCCAGCAAGGCTCTCCATCCTTGAGGCTCTGCGCATGTCACCTGAGATGCGCGAGGCGCTCGCTGAAGCCCTGAAGAGCCCCCTCCAGTTTGAGATGGAGATTGCGGCTACAGAGGCCTTTCACGCCGAAGCGATTGAGGACGCCAAATGTCAGGCAGTTATCTCGTTCTCTGGTAAGGATGAAGACCCTCCTATACAGGGGCACATTCGTCCGCTGTATGTTACTGGCCAGTTCAATGGCCTCGAAGTCCAGCGTTGTCTTGTCGACATGGGGTCCGGGATTAACCTGATTCCAACTCGGACGCTCCGGAGATTGGGATTGTCTGAGGATGACTTGATTCCCTCCGACCTCAGGATCCAGGGGTACGACCGCACCAAGAAAACTCCAGTCGGCAAGATACGTTTGAAGACCCAGTTCGGTGACTTGGTTGCCAACACCGAATTCATGGTTGTCTCTCAGGACACCACGTATAACGCATTGATGGGCAGGCTGTGGCTCCACCTTCATGCGGCGGTTCCCTCATCTTACCACCAATGCCTTAAATACTCCCTTAATGGTCGAGTTGGCGTGTTTCAGGGAGATGCCTCTCCTTTTGCCTCATGTGAAGCCCGCTATCTGGACGCGGACTATTACAAGAGCAAGGATAAGCAGATCCTGGCAGGTGAGGTTGAGCCTGTCGCTGTTGCAAGTGATCCCTGGGTAAGTTTGGATGACGCTTACGTCCTCCCAATCCATCGGTTGGACGTAGCCATGGTCTCGACGGCCTGTGAGTCTCCTGATGAGATGACCGCGACCGCCCATGCCTGCACCAGCGGCCCAGCAGGATCTGGTAGCCCCAATGCAGTTTCCAACGCAGTCTCTCTCGTGGACGATCCCTCCCCGAGTGGAGAGGACGTGGAAGATGCACCCCCAGCCTTTGAGGAGGGCGTCTCCGCCACGGTCGATGAGTTAGTACAGGTGAACCTGGGAACCGAGGCAGATCCAAGACCCACATTGGTCAGTGCCGCCATGCCCTCTGAGGAGCGGCAGCAGTACGTGGACTTCCTCATACAGCACCGTGATGTGTTCGCTTGGGGCTATGACGAGATGTCGGGGCTAGATCCTCGGGTAGCCGTCCACCGCCTTGGTCTCCCGGTGAACCATCGCGGGTTCAAGCAGCCTCCCAGGAATATGCACCCATTCCACGGTGCCATGGTTGAGGCCGAAGTTGACAAGCTTATCAAAACCAACTTCGTGAGGGAAGTTCAGTACCCCAGATGGCTGGCCAACATTGTGCCGGTCAGGAAGAAGAACGGGCAGATCAGAGTCTGTATCGACTTCCGCGATCTCAACCGCCACTGTCCGAAGGATTATTTTCCCCTTCCGGTGACAGAGCTGTTGATCGACGCCACGGCGGGGTTCCAAGCCCTCTCCTTCATGGATGGATACTCCAGATACAACCAAATCCAGATGGCCCCTGAGGATGAGGAGTTCACTGCCTTCAGGGCCCCCCAAGGTATCTTTTGTTACCAGGTCATGCCCTTCGGCCTGAAGAATGCAGGTGCCACCTATCAACGGGTGATACACCGCATATTCAAGCCAATCCTCGGCACACTGGTGGAATGCTACGTCGACGACTTGGTGGTCAAATCGCGCCAGCGTCAGGACCATCTCAAAGATCTTGAGAAAGTGTTCGGCTTCCTCCGGTCTCGCTGCCTGAAGATGAACTCGTTGAAGTGTGCCTTCGGGGTCACCTCCGGGAAGTTTCTTGGCTTTGTGGTAAGATACCGGGGTATTGAGATCGACCCAGAGAAGATCAGGGCGATTATACAGATGCCTCCCCCAGGTAACATCCGGGAACTGCAAGGGTTCCAAGGCCACTTAGCCTATATACGCCGATTCATCGCGAATCTGGCCGGCAAGTGTAAGCCCTTTTCTCGGCTCATGAAGAAAGGCGCCACCTATGTATGGGATAAGGAGTGTCATACCGCTTTCGAGGAAATCAAGCAGTACTTGCTTCAACCTCCGGTTCTGATGCCGCCTGTATCCGAGAAGCCACTGGTCCTTTATGTGACCGCCCTGGAACGGTCCCTTGGTGCCCTTCTCTCCCAGAAGAACAACGAGGGAACAGAGAATAGCCTCTATTACCTCAGTTGCATGCTCCTCGATGCGGAAGTTAGGTATTCCCCCATCGAGAAGAGCTGCCTGGCGCTCGTATTTTCCATACAGAAATTACGGCACTACTTGCAGCACCATGAGGTACAGTTGGTTTCTCGAGTAGACCCGTTGAAATATATCCTGAGCCGGCCTATGTTGACTGGCCGTCTAACGCGGTGGGCTATGATTCTCCAGCAGTTCGACATTAGGTATGTGTCTCAGAAGGCCATCAAAGAGCAAGCATTGGCGGACTTTCTGGCTGCTCACCCAACCTCCGCGGATCAGCCGCTGGATCTAGGCTTTCCTGATGAGGCCGTTCTCTCGGTCGATCGTGCTGATCCATGCTGGCAGATGCACTTTGACGATGCTTCTCGGAGCCCCACCGGTAGAAGACTCGATGATCCTAAGCTCAACAAAGTGGGTTTGGGTGTCGTCTTCATTACCCCGGAGCAAGCCGTGCTGCCATACTCTTTCCTGTTGTCAGAGGGCTGTACCAACAACGAGGCAGAATACCATGCACTCATCACTGGCCTCGAGTTAGCTCTCGAGATCGACGTGCCCCATCTGTGTGTGAAAGGGGACTTCGAGCTGGTCGTTAAGCAGATCAATGGCGACTATGTTGTCAGGAAGCCGGAACTTGTGCCATTGCTGGAGTGCACCCTCCTCCTGATGGCACAGTTCCCTTCTCAGCCATAAATTGTCCATATTCCCCGGTCGCAGAACGGTCGAGCAGATGCTTTGGCCAGCCTTGCTGCATCACTCGCAGAGCCTGAACAGGACAACCTGATCGTCCGCGTGACGCACCGCAGGCTCATCGCTCCCGTTATCCCGGAGGGAGATCGCGGCCCGTCGGTAAGTAATCTCACCACGGTTGCCCCTATGCTTGGAGCCCCGAGTACCACAGATATGGCAGTCGAACCGGCCCCTGATTGGAGGACGCCTTATGTTGAGTACCTCCAACATGGCATTCTCCCGTCGGATCGGGCCGAGCGCGAGCGAGTTCGACGCCGCGCATCGCAGTTTGTCCTCCAGAGCAGTCCCAGCCTGGAGCAGATCCTCTATAGACACGGATTTGATGGTGTTCTCCTCCGCTGCCCTCAGGGAGTTGAGATCCCACGAGTCATGCAAGAGGTTCATGCTGGTTCATGCGGTGCCCACCAGACTGGGCCGAAGCTGTCCCACCAGATTCGGAGGTTGGGATACTTCTGGCCCTCCATGATCCATGACTGCATCGAGTACACCAGGAAGTTCCATGCGTGCCAGGTTCACGCGAACTTTGTGCATCGGCCGCCGGAGACTCTTCATACCACCAGGTATTCTTGGCCCTTTGCAGTCTGGGGGATGGACGTTGTGGGACCTTACCTGCCGGCGACGGCTCGCCAGTGCCGGTTCATTCTGACCGCCACAGACTTCTTCTCCAAATGGGCAGAGGCGATTCCGCTCAGAGAGGTCAAGTCCTGTTCTATCGCTGACTTCGTGCCCTCCAACATCATTTATCGATTTGGAGTGCCTCACGCTATCCTCATGGATAACGGAGCCAATTTCCGAGCAGCCGAGTTGAAGAAGATGTACGTCAAGTACAGTATTCGCTCGAACCATACATCTCGCTATCATGCGCAGGAAAATGGACAGATTCAGGCATTTAACAAAACCCTCTCTAACATTCTGCAAAATATGGTTGGTCAGAACAAGAAGAGTTGGCCGGACAAGCTCCCCAACGCCCTCTGGGCTTATCGGACGACGACTCGCAATTCCACCCAGATTACCCCTTATTCCCTGGTGTATGGAGCTGAGGCCGTCCTGGCCATCGAGATCCAGTTACCGTCCTTGCACACTGCGGTCTATGACCAGCAGGCGCCGGACAGAGCTGCTGAAGCCCGTCTAGTCGAGTTGGAAGCACTGGATGAGAATAGGCTTCGTGCTTTGCACAACTTGGAGAGGCATCAAAGAAGAATGGCTCGAGCTTTCAATAAGAAGGTTCGCCTCCGCTCCTTCCTGCAGGGTGACCTAGTACTGGCCCTAAGAGCACCAATGATCCCCGGTAGGAAGCCGCCCAAGTTGGAGCCCAAGTGGGAGGGACCTTTTTTCGTCCACAAGGTCTATCCCAATGGCGTGTACTCCCTAGCGACTATGGATGGTGAGCGTGTTACTCCTCCCACCAACGCTAGGTTCCTCAAGCAGTACTTTGCCTGACTGCGTTCGTCCCGCACGACGTTAAACTGCATTCGTCCCGCACGACGTTAAACTGCATTCGTCCCGCATGATGCTAAACTGCACCACGTCTGAGCTACAAGACGTTAAACTGTTCATCATTCGTCCTGCATGACGCTAAACTGCACCTCAAGAACTACGTGTGGCTTGATTCCCATCCTTATGGGATACGTAGGACCACCTGAACATTCATGTTTCAGGCCCAGCCCCATCCTTCGGAAATTTCCATCCCATCTCGGGCCCTTGTCCCAAGTGCCTCTAGGTATGCGGCGTATGGTGTGAACGCGGGGCTATGCCCTCATTCACGTCGGTTTGCTCGCCACGCTGTACGCCCCCCACGTTTGGGGATGCCTTCCGCTCCCCCCTTTCTTTATCGTTCTGCATGACGTTAAACTGAACTTCAAGAACTACGTGTGGCTTGATTCCCATCCTTATGGGATACGTAGGACTGCCTGAACATTCATGTTTCAGGCCCATCCCCATTTCCTGGGAATCTCTATCCCGCGTTGGGCCTCTGGCCCAAGTTCCCCTCCTTTTTGTGCGAGGCGTATGGCGTGAGCGGGGGATTGTGTCCTCATTCACGTCAGTCTACTGGCCGCTCCGTACGCCTCCCCCGTATGTGGGACTACCTCACACCCCTCATCGTCCTGCATGACGTTAAACTGCCTCTCAAGAACTACGTACGGCTTGATTCTCATCCTTATGGGATACGTAGGACCACCTGGACGTTTGTGTTTCAGGTCCAGCCCCGTCTTTTGGTTTCTCTCAGGGTGAGTCCTCCGACCCTTTCCGGTGATCTGTTAACATGTTTTGGGTACTCCGGTCTATGACCTGTAGTGTCGGATTCAATCCCGACAAGTCCTGTGTTACTTGTCAGGCCTCTCGCTTCCTCTTGTTCGAGCCTTCACTCAAAGGGATCCTCGTTAGCGGTTTGGATACGATGCCTCAGTGCTCTCCTACCGCTCCAGGTCGATTTACTGGCGGGTCCTGGGCCGCAAATCGATATGAATCCTGCGCTTGAGCGGTTGATGCTCGTTTTCTTGCCTCATCCTAGGCTGACGCAATCGGATGTTGTGTTTCGAATATGGTCAGCAACATCCTTGATCGCCATGTCAGCTCTTTCAGGCTCTGAACATTGGTTGCGCAGTCCTTATCACACTCCGCCTCTGTGCGTTGTAGTGGAATCTCGACACTCTCTCTCTTCATACTGACCTTCAGTACACCTCTACACGTTAGGCAGGCCAACCAGGGTAATGGTGTCTTTCGAGGCTCCCACGATCTGAGCACCAAGGATGTGTGCTAATTTCCTCCCTAAGGGCCATGTGTAGCTAGAACCTCGTCCCCATGAGGAGGAAGGAGTCGCCCGAACAATCGCGTTCTGGGCCCAGCATAGCTGGAGGCTAGCATCTCTACCCCTCGGGTGATAGACATATGCAGGCCCCTATCCCAGGATCCTTCTCCTGGAATCGTGCGTGACCGCAGGGCTGGGATGTGTCCCCACCTCCGCTGTGTTCGTCGTACCGCAATAAGCGGATTCCTCCATGGTCCGAGCCACATGACCTTAAACTGTGTTGCTTGGTCTTACCACACGACCGTAAATTGTGATCGTCTTGGCCGCCCGACGAGAAACGGCACTGCATCGTGGTGTTCTCCTCAGGGGACACTCACGTTGGGCGCTGGTTAATAACCACGCCATTTATCAATGCCTTTCATGGCTTGATTATTGTGGCGACGCCAGAGATTTCTTAATCACAGTCATGTCGCTGCACAAAGAAAACCCATCCACCTTTAAGGACAAACAAGAAATATCAAATACCGCTTCTTTTGGGTGCGAGGTCCAGACCCGCACCCCTCCCCGCGCTGGTGCCCGATTGTGTTGCGCCGCACTTCAAGAACTACTTGTGGCTTGATTCCCATCCTTATGGGATACGTAGGAACGCCCGGATGTTTGAAACTTCGGGTCCAGCCCCCCACCTCTTAGAGATTCCCCCTTCTCTTGGGAATCTGCCGCCTTCAGGTCACCCTCAAGGCGTGTCCTTCGACCCCTTGCAGTGGTCCACCGGTGTCAAGAGTACTCTGGTCTATTTCCAGGAGGGTCAGGTTCAGCTTGGTCAGGTTCCTTCCACTTTTCAGGCTTCATGTTCCCCTTCATTCGGACCCATCGCCTACGCCCTGGGTGGAACCCCCGTGAGCGGTCTGGATACAATGCCTCAGTGCTCTCCCACCGATCTGGGCTGGTGCCCCCAAGGGCCTTGGGCAGCAAATTGATATGAATCCTACGCTTGAGCGGTTGATGCTCGTTTGCTGCCTCATTCCATCAACGGTCAGTGCAATATTGATGCTGCTTTTCTGCCATGGTCGGCAGTACTCCCATATCGTTATGCCGGTGCCCCCAGTCCTTGAGTGAATGGCCACATGATTCACATTACATTTTCCACCCCCCATTTTGACCATGAAAAATCTCGGCACTCTTGACACTATCCCTCAGTGCATCTTCGCATATCCAGGGGATAGGACCACGATGTGGCGCACTTTGAGGTTCCTATGGTCCGAGCTCTAAGACCTTAAACTAAGATCTGCTCCTATGGTCCGAGCTCTAAGACCTTAAACTAAGATCTTCCCTTATGGTCCGAGCTCTATGACTTTAAACTAAGATCTCCCTAATCGGGGTTCTACGTCCTGCATGACGTTAAACTGCACTTCCAGAACTACGTGTGGCTTGATCTCCAGCCTGATGGAGTACGTAGGAACGCCCGGGCATCTCGACTCGGGTCCAGCCTCAAGGATCGCTAAGTCCCGCCCCTCCTCGTCGCCGGTCGTTTGGCCTGGCTTCTGGTAGAGTGGTGCGGTTGTGTATTCTCCCTGATTCAGCTCGGGATGCCCCATTGCAATGATGGGAAGCGATAGTTTCCACATCAAAGAGGTTCTGTCTGAGAATTGGGGTGATTCACGGCTAGATTAGTGCATCCGCCTAATACGCTTTCCCCACGGTGGCGCAATTTTGGGAGTGTTAGATTCTGTCCGAACAAATCATCACTTCACCCCACGCTTCGCATGCCCTTTTGATCCGGATTTCCACCCTTGTGTCTGAAGGAACCCCCAAAGAGGTATTGATGATGACATGTGATCCGCCTCCTGCAATATGAATGATGACCTTCGGTCCGTCTATTGCAATAGTATGGTCGATTGATCCATTGTCTGCTTTCCGTCTTGGGAATTTCCTGGAAGACTGACCGTCGTGGATTTCTGAATTCGGGGCACGCGATTCACCCTTTCTCATTTCCCTATGTTCGGATAAAATCTCAACGCCCCTAGCGTTGTCTCGCTCGTGTGTTGGAACAAGTTGGGGGGATGGTACATTGATTAGGTCTGAGGTCTCCCTTCTTAGGAATGACCTCCCTCTCTTCTTTAGAAATCCAGGCCCAATTGTGGATGCCTGAAGATTGGTTAACGCTCCCGCAAGGCAATGGATTGTGGTTGAGCACGTTAAGCCAAAAGATGCAGATAAATATATTGGTTCATACAAATGGATCGAAGTATTGAGTAGCGGAAGAAAAATGTTCTGGGAATGGAAAAAACAAAGCCCTTAGGGATTAGTGTGCTGAATGGATCTTTCCAACGCCGCTACCCTTTGGCTGGCAGCCTCCAGAGCTGCTTCTCGCTCTCTGCATGCCCTCTCTTCGTCGGCGGTCGCAGCGCGCAGCTCGCCGATCCTGGCTTGTACACGCTCCCGCTCGACTTGAAGTGTGACCATCTGGTGGCCCGCCTCCGTCTGCTGTACCTGGGCGTCATCCAGCTGGGCCGTCAATTGCTCCACAAGCTCAGTGCACGCTGCGACGAAGGCCTCCTTCTCTTCCGCCTTCCCTTCGAGGCGCCGTACTTCCTGCTCCGCCACAAGGAGCGCCCGCGTGTTCTCCGACATGTCCTGACATTGTGCAACGTCGGCACGCCGGCGGCTCTCACGCATCTTTTCGGCCATGAAATCACGGACCGTCAGATGGAGGCATTGAGCATCAGCTCCCCCGGCACACAGGAAGCGCAGCCAGGTTTGAAGCGATACCATGCGCCCCAGCCACTCCGATGGGTCTCGCTTGAGGAAGCGCTGGATGCACTTACACCCCCTGTGGCGCGTTATCTGGCTCTCCTCGACCACCTCCGTGTCCGAGTCGTCCATCTCCTCAGGGTCGGCAGGCCGGTAGGCAGGGAAGGCAGCCAGCAAGTTTGCTGCAGGGTCCGCCCCTGGGATGTCGTCACAGGGGATAGGTTCCCCAACATCTAGGTGACCTTCTTCTCTGGCCCCAGCGGCGTTGACACCCTCGTCAGCCCCCGACCTCTCTCCAATGGCAGCACCGTCGGCGTCCGCTGCCCCCTGATCAGCAGTTGATGGGGCCGGCTCGGTGTGAGAAGTCTGTTCTGTAGGAGGCGGCATGTCTGCCACTGGTCCACTCGTGGATGGCCCGGGTTCGACAGCCCGGCGAGCCTCCAGTATTGAGATCACTGCACAAGACATGCCATGGTTAGTCACGGATCGTCAACGTCAAGCACCAACAGTAAAGTAAGAAGACTTACGGGAATCCAGAGCGTCACCTTCCGCTGCCCCGGCCGCCGCAGGAGCAATTGCAGCAGGGGACCCCTCAGCGCTTGTCAATTCAATGATGGGTGTCTGGCCCCCGCCCTGTCCTGCTGGTGCCTCTCCTACTCCTACTGAGGATGCCTGACCAACATCCGTGCACTCCTGAGGAAGGTGAAGAAATGGGTTAGAAGATGCATAAGAGAATGGACGAAGTAGGTTGATTAGGGATAGAAGCGGACCTCGAGAAGCTCGGTGATATCGATATTGTCAGAGCCGGCCACCTTGCCGCTCTCCCACGGGCTCCCCGGATGGGACCTTCCCTCCGAGCCTTTATCATCCCCCGTCTCCTCCTCTTCCTCGGAGTCATCGTTACTATCACCTTCCTCCGGCGGCATCTGTTCTGGAGCAGGCTCTAGACCGAGCATCACCTTCACCAGAAGGGAAGGCTCCGCACACTGACCACATTGGCGCGCGTACTCGTCCATGGCCGTCAGATACGCATACCGCCGGTGGAAGTTCACCCTGTCGGAAACCTGAAGGCGCCCGACCTCTGGCAGATGGATCCCTTCTCTGGTTATCTTCTGCCAGATGATTTTGGTCCCCAGTGACTGTCGCAGGGTCATCCAGGCCGACCATAGCGCTGGGAAGACTGCATCGTGAGAGGGTTCGAGCAAACGCCTTATCTGCTTCCCGGGCCGCTCCCCGACCACCGCATGTGCCCCCTCTCTGGGCGCTGAAGTCGTGGAGGCAGCCTGCGATGTGCCCGCCGCCGAAGTCCCTGCCCGCGCCGGCTCCGCTGCTTGGCGCGCCTCCGTTCTCCCCCGCGTAACGGCGCCTCGTCTCCTTCCTTGACGCCCGGTCTCCACACGGGTGACCTCGAGCCGCCGAACTAGCTTCCGTAGAAGCCCCTCGGGGTACGCGATGGCCCAGTGTTCGGCGTACTCGGTTGCCAAGCCTGCGTCAACCCCGGTAGGAGGGAGAGTGATGACATCGCGAGAGCCGAAAGCGGTGAACATTAGCCACATCTGGCGAAGGATGCAAGGGTTCGTCTCCTCCCGGACAGCAGCGAATACCCTCTTCGGCATCCGTTGAAGACACCCGAACTTCCTGGCGAACCGGGTTGGCACGTAGGGCTCACAGATCACCTTCCCGTTGATCTGAGCCACGAGCACCCCGCCCCGCATGCTCAGGAAGTATTCGTGCTGCTCCAGCGGACCCTGCCCATTGTCGATCATCTGGCCAATGGGAGTGGGGAACGGGCTGAAGTTGAAATTGGCGTGATTTCCAATCCGAATCCTCACGCCCTCCTCATTTAGGGTCATCAGAGAGACCCCCGCGATGTTCAGCAGGGAGGGTCGTAGGTCGTTGCCCGGAGGAATGACGGCGTTTGGAAACGTGTACCCACCGAGGTGAGCAGCCACCCAGCCGTGGAAGAATTGAAAGGGCCCACAGATCCTTCGTGGCGACCCCCCTCGCGAGATGCGTCCCAGGATGGCGTAAAGCTTAGCCAGCACCGGGACCCCGAGGTTGTATCTTTTGTTGGCGGCCATGGCGCCCGCCATCATCAGTGTCGTCGGGCGGACGCCCATCCTCGCGTCCCGCACTGGCAGGATCCACCCACTCAGAAAGGCGGCTAGGAACGCCGCGTACCGGACATTTGGGTCCCGGGCCTCGATGACACGGTACCCCCATGAGCGGTAGTCGCCCGTCTCCAGGACCTGCCAGTACGACCCGTTCCGGCTCCTCTGAGCCGCGGTCGGGCACCGCTTCCCCCTGCCTGGCATCTTGACCGCTGGGTCATGCTCCAAGAACTGGCCGAACCACTCCTTGTAGGCTATGTCCTTGTGGAAGTCCTTGACCCCGAGCCGCTGCGTAGCCAGGTCCAGTAGATTCCATGTCAGGATGGGAGTTCGTGACCTGTCGCCCCATGTATTCTTCAGAGGCAGGAACTCATCGTATTCGTAACCCTCCAGCGGGATACCTCCGATGCAGTGGATTTCCCAGAGACCGATGATGACCTCCCCATGGTGAAGATGGAAGGTGTTGGTATCCGGGGACCAGCGGGTGAACAGCTCCGGCCCGAGCTCGGGCTGCTGGTAGAAGTGGAACTGTGACGTCCACACCGCCTCAAACAGGCCGATGTACCGCAGTTCCTCCGCGAAGTGATCGCAGGTATGGCGTACCCAGAACGCCCAGGCCCACTCACTGGTGAAATTGCCCCCAGACCGCAAGTCCCAGTCCTTCAGCCAGCCCCTGGTGTCGTCAGTGACACTCTGGCGATACGTGCTCGAGTAGAGGGCTGGAGAGTTCTCCGCAGTAGGATCACTCCCGGTGATGGTTTGCGTCCTCGGGTTCAGGACATAGACATCTAAGTGCCTGGTCTCCCTGGCAGGATGCCCGTTGTTGGTGATGTTGTAGCGGAGAAGCTCGTCCTCCCGAGTCACCCAGGTCTGTGGCACATCAACCTCGAACCCTGGCACCGGAACCTCATCCAAGATGCCGTAGTTCCAGAGTGGCAGGTTTTCCGACAGCGGATACGTCTTCTGGGCCGGCGTCAGCAAATCGAACAAGTATTGATTGTTGGAAACAATATCCTTGGCTCTGTAGACCTCCTCGTTCGCCGCCATCTCAGCTCTGCGAATGGCGGCATCCCCCTCATTCACTTGATTCGCGGCCATCTCAGAAGCTCCGGGAGTCGTGTGGGTTAAGGAATGAGGCGTGCGGGATCGGAGGAGGCCGGTAGAGAAATTTGGGAGTTGGCGCGCAATCCTAGTGGACGGCGCGCAATTGGGAAGTCGGCCGCGTAAAACCCCGGGTATTCGCGCAAAATAGGCCGAAATCCGGATGGGTTTGCGCGCCGAATGGGCGAATTTCGCGCCGGCAATGGCAATTTCGCGCACGAGAGCTTGGAAGCTTGTCGCGCGGAAGGCCTGTGTACAGTACGGGGGACCCAGGGCCCCTATTTATAGGCGAGGTCGGGTGTCCGCGCTGCGCGGAAAGCGCTTTGCGCGACCACGGCAGCGAATTTCGCGCCCGATGCCCTTTTCGCGCGCCACAGTCCCGCGCCCATTTCGGTATTTCGGCATTGCGACCTCTCGCCAATCAGATTCCGAGGGGGGGCTTTTGTAGACGCCGGAAAAGTCCGTTGCCCCCAAACGAAGTTCCGGATGCGGAAAGCGAGGTCATATTTGGTGTCAGAAGCACGTTCCGGAAGGCCCGGAGGCCTTGCGCGGAATTTTGGAGGCCCGCGCGCAAAGTTGATGTGCGGCGCGCAATCCTCCCGGGATGCGCGCAATGCGCCGGGCCGGCGCGCACTTTTGCGCGCCCGCGGCCCGCGCGACTCCCTTGCGCGCCGGGGCCCCGATTCCGCGCCCGCGAAGGAAATTCCGCGCCCGCGCCATGAATTGCGCGCCGGCGGCGAGATTCCGCGCCCGGGGTTGCCTATAAATACAAGGCAACCCCCGACGTTTTGAAGGTTGCCAGAATTCAAAGAGTCGCTCGTGCGCGCAATTCCACCCCCTCCGCGCGCAATGCCGATCTTCAGGTAACCTCCTTTATTTCACGCAAGCAAGCCTCGGGGTTCGCCTTCGCGCGCAACCCCTTTGGCTTCTTTCCTTTGACCAATTCCTTACCCGAAGGCATTCACGCGCAAAAGAAGCCTCTTGCGCGCAATCGCCCCCCGGGTGAGCGCAATCCGGCCCGATTGCGCGCACCCCCCCCCCTTACTAAGTGGCCATTCGTTAAATAATGGGCCGTTGCCCCCGCGCGCTATCAGAGGCCCGGTGCGCGCAATCTCCGTCTTCCGCGCGCAAAGCACTGGCCCAATTGCGCGCCAGCCCGCCTAATTGCGCGCCGACCCGCGGTATTGCGCGCCAAGCTCCTCTTTTGCGCGCAAACCGCCAGGGTCGCCCCCTTTGACCCCCTGAGGGTACCCGCCTGCGTGGCGCCCGATGATCCTCATCTCGGGTGCCCCGCACCATGCATTGTCTTCCCGTGCATCCCTCCAGGCTCGCGTGAAGTGACACGAACCCATCGGCGGCAACTTCGTCCCGCACGACGTTAAACTGCACTTCATCCCGCACGACGTTAAACTGCACTTCATCCCGCATGACGCTAAACTGCACTTCGTCCTACAGGACGCTAAACTGCACCACGTCCGCGCGGAAAGACGTTAAATTGCCCAGCATCCATCGTCCTCAACACACGACGTTAAACTGTACTTCGTCCGGCAAGACGTTAAACCGTCCGCTTCGTCCTCAACACATGACGTTAAACTGTACTTCGTCCGGCAAGACGTTAAACCGTCCGCATCACCCGATCCAGTGCCTCGCACGCAGGGTCCCCCCCCGGTTTGGATGTGGCCCCCACCCGCTCGTCTCTGCAGGGATGTCGGTATTTCCCCTCTTTAGGGACGATTTATTGGAGTGGCCTTCGCCCACGGGGGTAGGGCATTACAAACCCCTAGTTTCTTGTGGGGACTGCACATGTGTATCTCCATTGTGCTTCCCCACTGCCGAAGCCAGTAGAGGGCGTGACTGGGATCGAGGTGTCTCTTACTTTCGGCCCAAGTCCCTCCCCAACTGAGTTTTTCTGCACTCAGGTTTCCTCAGTGCATAAGTCCTGACAGAGTGAACTACGTGGACTTTGATACCTATCTCCTAAACAGGGTACGTAGGAAGCCTCCCTGAGGTTCAAGCCCACCACCTGGTCGTCCCGGTCGTATTCACGTCGGTTCGTCCATTAGTGGACCCCTCCCGGGTTCACATTCGCGTTGATCCACCTGGCCGTTCCATCCCCCTCTGTGTGAGGTGGTTCGGTTCAATCCTCCGCCCGGTAGCCTCGACCTCTTCGTGAGTCGGCTTGCCATCGTCCAGCATGACGTTAAACTGTATATCCGAACTACGTTGACTTTGATCCGTGCTAACGCGCGGTACGTAGGAAGCCTCTACGGGGTCCAAGCTCTTCACTCCATCATCCATCCTGATCCTTACCCGGGCCGCCACATCCCGGTGGGGTCATGCCATTTCATTCCACTCCACTTTACTCGGGAAGCCGCCCATGTGCTGGCCCCAGCGTCGGAGGTTCCCCGCAAGGGGTTCTGTCATCTGATCCACTCCTCGTGTTGATCAGTCCGATGCCGTCCCCACTGGACGTTAAACTCGTGGAATACCCCGTGTTAAACATGGGAAGCTGAGGAAAACCTCAGGTAACACAGTTCCCCGCACCCAGCGCGGGATGCCTCAGGCCATCATGCCTTCGAGAAGCCCTATTAGGGACGGAAGGCAGACATGCAGAGCCGCAGTGTTAAGACACGCCCCCAACACCCAGAGCTACCCGGTCTCCTCACCGCAGGTTGCTGCCCCGACCGGACTCCTTGGAGCGTCTGGGCGGAAGCAGCGTAATTAACCGGTGTCCATGAAGATATGGCGCCGGGAACGAGATTCACGAACATTCTTAAATCTATGAGGGAGACCCGGATTAGGCGACGAGTTCCGAGGAGACGTCCACGGAAGGAGGAGCCGACGTCCCATCATCCCGGTTTCAATCAAGGAGAAGATGTACCTGAATAAGGGACGGATGCCGCCCGCCTTTGGAAAGCGGGACTACGGGGCCACAAGCCGCGCTCCCATCCCCTCGGGTCGACGGGAGCACGCGCGAACGCGTCCTGGCGGAACAGCGTCAGAACGGAAACCCGACGCATATCCGCACCGAAACAATTGTTTCATTGCTCTAAGTTTAGGTGATAGGGTAACATATCATGTTTCTCAGATATCATTTGCTTTGATAGGATAAGTGTAGAAAAATAATTCTTTCCAGTACACTAGTGTAAAAAGGTATTTCCGCATTGGTTTTTTTTACATTTTGACGTCAGTTTTTAACCGATGTTTATGAAGGATAAATTAAAAATTGAAGGTTAAACATTTGTTTTTATAAACATGATGTCTAAAAATAATTAAAAATCTAGTAAGAGGCATTTTCAGCATCATTTTTTACAAAAACTAACACCTAAACTCGGTTCTAGCAGTCTTCATTGTCAGTTTTTACAAAAACCAATGCCAAAACTCATCCCCCATGGGTCTTTGGGGTTGGTTTTCACAAAAACTGATTCTTAAATATGGGACTAGGTGGTAATTAGTGTTTATTTTTATATAAATTTACGTTAAAAGTCAAGCTCTATCGATTTTCAATATCGATTTTACAAAAACAAAACTGATGTCAAATAGAAAAAATATATGTTTTACATTGGTTTTAGAAAAAACCATTGTTAAAAAATTTAAAATATTAATAATGGAATATATTTGGTTTCCCAATATTCTATTTTACTAGCAATAGAGCTAAAATGTACTTACAGATCAAAAGTTATAGTCGTCATAATTTTTACCTCTTTAAGTTTTGATAGATATAACTTTCTTCAAAGAAAACATGAGAAATAAGAACTAAAAATTACAGACACCAAATGAAAATAACGAAGAATAAACTTAAATATTAAACATAATTTCAATTGTTTTATTGGTTTCCTTAAAATTGATATATTTTTGTCATTATTTCTATTCTTTTTAAGGAAGAAATCATGCGGTAATAAAAACAGTGATTGATAAAATGGTGATCGATAAAAAAAATTACCTCAGTTGATGAATCTCATGTGGAAGCTTTATCTTTGTATCAAGATTATAATAATTATTCATCATCCTAGGAAAAATTATCAAGATTTTAAGTGATAAGTAAAAAAAATACTAAGGAAATTAAATGATGATAATAAAAAGCATGTATAAACCAACGATTGAATAAGTGTTGAAATTTTGATAGAATCAATGATGTCAAAAATGTTGAATTAAAGAGAATGAGGATTTATATATTTTAAATGAAAATATTTATGGTGGTGATTTATTAAAATTTAGGTGGAATTTTTTAAATTGAATCAAGATTTGTGAAAAGATTGAATTACCGAACCTGCGTATTTAAAATTTTACTTTTAACATCGAGTAAATATATAACTGAAGTTAAAACCCTTCTTGTGTTAAGATTTTAACGTCATTTTTTATGTAAAAAATGTTAAAAAAACCCATGTTGAAATTAATTTCCAAATTTTCATTTTTAATACTAGTGGAACTCAAAGAGACTTTGAGAATAAATGTTATGGTAGTCGAAATTTGGACTTCTCTAAGACTTCTCTTAGAGAAGTCAAACTTCTGTTGACCATAAATTTTAATTCCTGAGTCCATTTGAACTTCATGAGTAGTAAAAACGAATATCGTGAAATGAAATAAAATATATAAGCTATTTAATTCCATTTTTTATAAAAATGATGTTAAAATCACTTTTAATGTCAGTTTTTACAAAAAAAACTAATGTTAAAACTCTTAGAGAAGTCAAACTTCTATTGACCATAACTTTTAATTCATAAGTCCATTTTAGCTACACGAGTAGTCAAAACGAATTTTATGAACCAAAATACAATATTAAAACCATTTTTTACATCAATTTTTTAAAAATTTGATGTTAAAACCACTTATAAAATTGGTTTTTACAAAACATCGACTTTAAAACTCTTAGAGAAGTTGAACTAATATTGACCATGACTTTTAATCTGTAAGTACATGTGGGCTCCATGTGTAGTAAATAATAATCTTGTTAAATGAAATACAACATGTAAAACATTTTTTATGTCATTTTTAGAAAAAATTGATGTTAAAAATCCTCATATAAGACTTTTCACATCAATTTTTTGGAAAATCGATGTTAACAAAATATTTAACATCTGTTTTCCAAATAACTAACATCAAAAACTATCTTCATGGTGTATTTACTTTAAAAATATTTGTTTTGAACACTCTTGGATCTAAAATGGACTTATGGATTAAAATTTATGGTCATTTGAAGTTTTACTTCTATAATACTTGTCTTAGATAAGTGCAACATCCAACGACCATATATTTTGATCTGTAAGTCCATTTTCGCTCAAGGACCATTCAAAAATAATTTTTAGAAAATAACTTCAATATGGTAAAAAAATTACATTTATTTGTTGAAAAAAATTATGTTAAATGTCTAATTTTAATATTGTTTTTTCAAAAAACCAATGTCAAAAGTATTCTATGATGACTTTTAACATCGGTTACAAAATAACTAATGTTAAAAGTATTCTATGAGGACTTTTTACATCATCCTTGAAGAATTGACGTTAAAACACTAACTTTAAAGACCATTTGATACTATTAGTATAATAAAGCAATCCATGGTAATTCTAGGAATACCATGTCTCCTCAACTAGTACAGTCTCAACTAGGTAATAAAGACCAAAGTGTAGTGATTAAGTAATTGTATGGAGCTTGGCATGTGATCATGGATAATCAATTTTCACCTTTGATGGTTAGAGGTATGATTCTTTTTAATTTTACCTTTATACAATATTGTTTTGATATAAGTACATACCATTCATTTATTTCTTCTCATGATTTGATCTTCTAGGTTTTCATGTTGAGATGATGCGAACTATTTTGAAACTTCGAAGTCCAATTCTCCAAAGAGAATTTTGAGCCTTTGTATGCAAAGCATGCTCTATAATGATTGATGGTAATTAATTGATTTGGTATTTATTTATTCTTAGGATGTATTTATATGACTTAATCTTGGGTAAGGATTGGTTGATAATGTTGAAATATCACATTGAATATTATACTAGAAGGGTTAGTTTTATAATTGATGACAGTTTCTAGCATCTCTTTAGAGGAGATCAGAATGTAAAGGAAGGTACAGCAGGCTTGTTGGCACTAGTGGTTGATAATTTCTCATACTAGTTTGCATCCTTGACCTTGGAATATATGGATGATATCGATAATAGTATTTTTCTACCAATTTTTGATCAATTTCCTGATGTTTTTTCTGATAATTTATCAGTATTTCCACCCGCAAGAGAAGTGGATTTTACGATTGATCTCTTACCAAGGACCAGTCATATCTCATTTCCCTCATATCGGATGGAACAAATAGAATTAAGGGAATTGAAATTCTGATTGGAAGTGTTGGGAAGAAAAGGGTCCATGTAGTCTAGTACATCTTTGTGGGTAGTACTGGTTCTTTTTGTTAAAAAGGAGGATGGGACCCATAGTCTTTGTATAGATTATCATAAGATTAACCAAGTAATTCTAAGGAATTATTACCATCTTATAGAATTTATGATCTATTTGATAAATTTATGGGAGCCTAATGGTTCTCTAAAATTAACCAACATTCAGGATATCACCAACTGTGGGTTTGGAATAAATATATTCTAAAGACAGCTTTCATAAGTAGATATAGTCATTAATATAATGTGGTTATTCATTTTGGTCTTATGAATGAACCAAAAGTCTTTATGGAATTGATGAATTAAATATTTCAAAGGTATCATTATTATTTTGTGGTGGTGTTTGTGGATGACATGCTGGTGTATTTTATGAAAAAGGTTGAGCATGTTCAACAATTTATGATAGTGTTAGGTATCTTTCAAGATCATTGTTATCATTAAAAACTTTTAAAGTGTGATTTTTGGATACAATAGGTATGATTAATTGGCTATTTAATCTCTAAAAAATGTGTTTATATAGATCTATAAAAGATATAAGCTATTATCACTTGGAAACTACTAAAGAATTTATTTGAGATAAGTGGTTTCCTTGGCTTGGATAGTTATTACTGATGTTTTGTTCATGATTTTTCACAACTTGCTTCACCAATGATAGCTTTGAAAAGGAAAAGTGTTCCATTATGATGGAATTATGAATGTAAAAATTCTTCTCATGAGATTATATTTTTCATTACATCATCACAAATCTTGATATTTCTAGAATCAAGATAGGGTTATGTAGTGTATTTTGATGGATCGAGATCTAGGTTGGGGTGTTTTCACATGCATAGAGATCATGTTGTTGATTTTGGATCACGAGAGTTATGGTTTAATGAGAATAATTAACAAAAAATGACTTGAAACTAGTTTTTTTAGTCCATGATTTTAATACTTTGAATCATTACCTCTTTGGTGATAAATTTATGGTGCTTACGGATCATAAGATATGGAAACATGTTTTCTCACAAAGAGATTTAAATCTGTGACATAGAAGAAAAATAGAGTATCTTCAAATGTTTTACATTAACTTAATGCATACACTGGGTAAAGGGAACTCAATGGAGGATGCATTACGTATAAATTCATATAGTTAGTTGGTGAAAGAGGCTTCAGATCCATGGATGTTGATGTTAGTAATAGATGAAATATACATGGATTGTGAAGACTGAGGTAGTGTTGTGGATTTATTTTCAAACTATTTTGTTCCTGATTTGGCTAAGAGGGTTAAAGACACACAGACATCTGATTTTCAATGTGTTTCGATGAGTTCAAATATCAATGGTGGGGAGACCATTAAGGGATTGAATCTAGGAATAGGATCAATGTTGTGTTTCCTAGATCGAATGGTCATACCTATGGCTTGTTAGGAATAACTTCTTCATGCTTACCACCATTCAAGGTGGGATTGTCATACTAGAATAAAAAAGTTGTATAAGCCACTAAAAGTGAAATTTTTGTGGGTTTTAATGAAAGAGAAAAGTGTTTGAGTTTGTTATGAAATGACTCACCTATCAGTATGTTATGGAATAGCACCAGCATTCAGCGAGTATACTACAGTATTAACCAATTCCCATGAAAAAATGGGAGTATATAGCTATGGATTTTGTAACAATTTTACAAAGGATAGTTCATAAACATGATTTCATATGGATGAAAGTGTATCATATCACAAATATGTCTCATTTCATCCCTATTCATGAATATCATATGGTGGAATACTTCTCAAATATCTATATCCAATAAGTAGAAAAGAGGCGTGGAGTACCAATTTTGATAGTATCATACCAAGATCCTAGGTTTACATCTCATTTTTTGGAAATCCTTACAGAAAAACCCTGGGAATTTGTTGACTATGAGTATGATTTATCATCATGGATAGTTGGAAAAACTTAAAGAACGATATGAGAAATGGAAGACATTCTTAGGGATTGTGTATTAAATTTTTGTGGCTCATGGTAGGAGCATGTACTATTAGGGGAGTTATCATATAAAAACAGTTATCATGACTCAATACATACGGGTCCTTTTGAATCATTTTATGGGATTCTTTATCATTCTCCACTTTTTTGGGTGGAAATAAGTGATACTTCACTGGTTGGATCAAGCCATGTGCAAGAGATGATAGAGAAGATTCAGTTGATCAGGAAGAGGATGGAGACGTCTCATAGTCATCATAAATATTATGTGGATCATTTATGATGGTTTTTGTCATTCAAGTTGAGTGATCATGTGTTCTTGAGAATATCTCTAAGGCTTAGGCATAATCATTTTAATGGAAAGTTTTCTCCTTAATACATAGTCCCTTCTAACATACTTGAATGGGTTGGTGCAGTGGAATATCAGTTTGTTTTTCACCACAGTTTAGTTCAATTCATAATGTGTTTCATGTATCTCAATTGAAGAAGTTTCAACCTGATACATACTATGTGATTAGATGGGATCACATTGACTTAGAGCCAGATTCTTTGTTAATTCTTGTGTTAGTAAAAATTTTGGATAGAAAATATAATGTATTTTATAAAAAAATCATTGGTCTAGTGTGGGTTTTATGGAAACATAGTTTTATCCAAAAAGAAATTTGGGAGCATGAGAAGTAAATGGAGGAAAATGGATTTAACTCTTTTAGGACACTGGTGTTTTTCAAATTTATGGTGATGTAAATACCAATAGTGTGGAGAATTTATAACCCTCAGTTTCAGGTACTTGAACCTTTATTTATTAATTTTATGTATATAAAGTAATTGGATTATGTTTTGTGTTTTTTAGAGGAATATAGGCATGTTTTTGGGACTTTTTTGAGGTCAAAATTTTGATCACAATTTATAAAAACTATGAAAAACCTCCAAGGGAACTGTGAAACTGAAACAGTGGGTACTGGTTAGGTTCACGGTTGGGAAAAAGGTTTATCCAAACCATATATCTTACCCAGAGAAACCATTCAAGGAAGGACATATGGGAATAACAAAAATGGTGAACATTTTTTCTAATTGTGCAATTAGTGTTTAGAGGAAATGGATCATGCATGGTTAGCACATGGTTTTCCTAACTGTGCACCATAACCATGAACCATTAAAAAATAGATCTAAAAATCTTTGATCTAACTTGGTTTATCCCCTAAACTAATCTTTTTCCCTTGATCAGGTCATAACCCAAATTCCTCTTCCTCCCAATGATATGGAGATCATTCCTTTTAATTCGGGAGTGATTCCTAGGATAATCTAAGTGTGTTGGAGGTCCATATTAGTTGGTAAGTGATCATTCATGGTTGTTTTAATAAGATTTTTTCTTCTTCCCTCTCTTAGAATCATAGATCTAATATATTAAGGACATGTGTGTGTGTGTTTTTTGATGTCAATTGTGACAAGATATGATTGTTTTTTTAAGAGAACAATATCTAAGGTTTATTTTTGGAGTTTTAAGACAATTTTTTGGGATTTTTGTGTCATCCTTCATTTTCACCTAAGTTTGAGAGGTAAGTGGTTTTCTCTTGACTCCTATTGATTAGAACATGAAGTATTGATTTCAAATTGATTACATTTCTTGAATTGAATTGTGAAATTGATGTGTGATTCTTGATGTAAAACCTCTTCAATGATGGTTTTGTGAAATTTTGAAAATTGGATGGTTTGTGGAAAGTGATTTTGGTTAATGATTTTAAAATTATAATTTTAAAATTATGATTTGGTTTTATTTCTTGGAAATTTTTTATATAATTTTTTTCAATAAAAGAAATGCTTTATTGGAATGTGCTGGCATGGTATTTAGAAATACATGGCTAGAATGTGTTCATGTGCATTTGGGATGGATAAGGGAATGAATTTTTCCCCGTCAAAATAGGATGGATAAGGGTGTGAATTTTCCCCTATCAAAATGGTTTAACAAGTGATGGCTTGGTGAAAGGATGAATCACCACTCATGTGTATAGTTAGGTACATGGTTTTCATTCATGTGTGGATGTGTAGATGTGTGAAAATGTAATGGGTATGCCAAATGAGATTGGGGAAATTATTGAAGAAGTTGTTTGATTGATTTCCACGGAAAACTATTTTGGTTTGGAAATATGTCTTGGATTTGATATACACTGCTTTAAATTGTTTTAAGCTATTTTATATAAATTTTATAACATACTCTATCCTAGTAGTGTGATTTGGGAAGTCATTGGGGAAAATCTACTGAGTTTTATACTCACACCCTGCTTGGTAACTCTGGTGTGTTTGTGGATATGATATATTTAGACATAGGTAATGTAAAGGTATCCCAGTTCTTTAGTGATTCTTCTAGAAACCCTAGAAGGTAATGTGGTTTTCAAGCTTGGAACAGGTTGGGAGTTTCTAAGTTGGTTTCTTCGGTGTCTTTGGTGTCTTGGAGATTTATTGGTTTAGTCTTTGACTTATACTCTAATATTATGTTTGGTTTGGTAAATATTTGAGTGTATTACATTATTATCATGCATCATATATTGGTTTTTTGGTTATGGTTATATTTTTATGGTTGTTTTATTTTTTAAGGTAAAATCATACCCCAATTTCTTATGAATCCCTTGGAAATTATTTCCATCCTTTGGTTTCTTGGATATGTCTCCTAAGACTTGGTAGCACACTCGTCACGTATCAAGACAATGAGGAGGGGCAGGATGTTACACTCCTCTCCCAATCCATAAAAAGAACATCAATAGCTCCTCCTCCTTCAAGAATAATTATGTTGTGATCAACCATGGATAATGAAATCGATCAGGATCGTCCATGCTAGCACTCAGTAATTATATGTGGTGTTCAGATATTGTGGTGTATATTTGGATCACTGATAGAAAGATTTTACACTTTGATTCTATAGAATAATGATGGTTTGACAAGATATAGTCAACCAGATCATCAAAAAAAGCAAAATTATGAGTTGAGATCATTATATATCTCTTCATAGATTAATTATAAATTAAATGTAAATATCATCCTCTTCTAGTTTTGATGCTTTTCTCTAGTCAAGTAATCTATGGTTTTTCTTTTTACATGGTGTTTTAATATTGTACATTAATTATTACACATAAATTAAGACTAATAATCCAAGTTAGCCATGTATTAAAGGCACCTCCACTATTCCTATATCATATATTTTCTTTATTACATCGGTACAAGATACGAGGGATAATAAAACAATGTATCAGTCAAATTAATAGTCTTAGGAGACTATATACATACATGATTTATATATTACATTGGAAAAATAAAATATAGATTGTAAAAAATTCTTTTATCCTTGAAAATCATTCAAATATTTTTTATTCATATCTTATGGAAAGAAAAAATAATAATGGGTGAGCTCAAATACTCAGTAAAATTTATGTGTAACAAAAGGTTTCATGAGTAAATAAGGAATTAATCTTATGGTAGAGTGGATAATCAATATATAAGCTAATTAATCAATGACTTTAAGTATAAAATGATTCCATTGAAAATATCAACATAATAATCACACGGATAATAATAGCATAAATCTTAAGGAAGGAAATTCATAATGTTAGATGTCATAATATCACCATCAAGTCCTCATCTCAATACAGCATAGACCATACCATAAAATCCTTATTCTATTACATTTTAATTATTGGGTAGGTATATACCAAATACCCAAATAATTTGGTTAAATTTTTGTCTTATGATACCTATTGATGCATCAATAGGCTATCTATAACTGGGTCTCACCCATCACTTACATATTTCTAATACACTTATCATATATTGAATTAATAATATAGTATAGAATCATTATTCCTTATCAAAAAATAAAAAATCATATTGAATCAAGAATATTAAATGTTAATATCTCCCCAGTAAATTAAATAAATTTCATAATAAACTTCTTCAAAATAACAATGTATATTTTAATGGTATAAATTTATTACAAAACTAAAATGATAAATATATCCATGATACCGAAAACACATACATGAAAGAGGAAAATAATGTTTAAGGAATAATGTAGATCGATGGAGAACATGAACACAATAATGTGAATGATCAAAAAATAAGGTATCCATAAAGGATTATAAAAGGCTATCAATTCAATAGAATTAAGGATTTGAAGTAATGGGAATTAATTTTAGAATTAGATAGGAAAATGGAGGTGAAAGTTTAGAAAAAAAATCCTTAAATATTCTGTAGCTTTATTATAAAAACAATGTTATAAATCATTAAAAAAATATTTTCAAACTTTAATAAAAATAATTCATTTTATATTAATATAAAAACTAAAAAATTATATAATAATGGAAAAATCATTTTATCTGAAAAACAATAGAAACTTTAAGAGGATTATAGATAGTTAATAATAGGCATGGAGGTGAGAAAAAAATTTCACACCGTATACGTTAAAAAGAACATTCCTTTCAAACTATAGTAAAAAGTAAAAAATAACTTATTCATTAAAAAACATTAAAATTAATCCTTTTAAAACTTTTTAAAGAAATTAAAAGGTAATATAAAAGGACTTGGTAGTCATTTCTATTGAAGATTTATGTTTGTATATCCAAATTGTATTACCCTAACGAGTATAGTACCAATAAGGGGTCAAACCACAGAGATAAGGAGTTATCTTTGTCTTGATTATCTAGTTTTTGCTTATGAGGTTGTGTTGTTCATAATAATTCACATATCTAGGATTACTTATGTAATAAAACCCCCTTGGTCTAGTAAGTTTTGTTTAAATCAATGGAAGTCAATTTCATTGGTCCGGAAATTATTTTCTCTTAATTTTTAATAATTTTAGCTCTTTTGAGATGATTAAAACACCCAAGGTTCATGGATGTTTTTAACTTTAATTACTTAAGGTATCCTTATAAATCTTGTTCTTGGTCCAATAAGAGATTTTTAGTGAGATTTGAAGAAGGGTAAATAAGGAATTATGAGATAGAAATGATGAAAAATATGATTACAACATCACAATTGATAAATTAAAACATTCATTTGTCCACAACCCCAACACATAGGTATTTAAGCTACTCATGGATTAGATTTTAATTAAATAACTTGTAGTACCTGGACGCATCTTATAAAAATCCTTGGAGTGAAGTTCATCGTGGAGGTAGCACGGTAGCACCTTCCTTTCTCTCTTCTCTCCTCTTCTTTCTCTCTCTTCTTCTCTTCTAGGCTACACCTGGAGTGCTCTATCTTCAAATTGAGCAAAATATGAATGAATCAATGACTAAATCCTGAACTTTTTGGTCTTTCCAGCTATGTATTTGTTTTAGTACTACACAATGTGTATAGAAAAGTACATGGTGTGTTGTCTTGTCAATGTGTTTTGCCATCTTTTTCTCTGTCAGTGGGTGGCCTAACACACCGTCTTTGACTTGGAACATGGCTCCACCGAGTAGGTAAAGGTACACAGCATGTAGCACCTCCATACACAGTGTATACTCTGATTAATCGTCCACAAACCACTTCTATAAGGGTAGACATGGCGTGTATATGTTGTACATGGTGTATAAAGGTCATCCTAGAAACATTGGCGTATAAACTTCTTCTCATCCACCAATAAATTCTAGAAGAGGATACATGGTGTGTATATTATGTACATGGCATGTACGTGCTTTTGGTAACTTGTTCATGTACTTTTCCTAACTAATCTGTGTTGGGGTTCTACTACATGACGTGAATATGAAAGTAAATGGCATGTAGTTTGGAATTTTTGATCAATTTTCCATCAATTTGGGTCTTTTTCATGGAAATAACTGAAAAGAATTATGATCCCCAAATTACATCATTTCATATCTAAAAGAACTTGTATCCAGTGAAAACATATTTTAAAAACTCGATTAAATGTATGAAAATGTATACACAAATCAGGCACATCAAACTCCCCCACACTTAGCCATTTGCTTTTCCTCAAGCAAAATCTCAACATCTAATCGATAGTATCCATATTCCAAAAATGGAATCATTCAACTTTAATTATACTTATAAATAAAATAGGTATAGAAAAGGATTTTATAAAGACACAAAAACATATTTTAATTTTAAATTATATTCTAATCATGCCTTTTTATAGTTTTAATTATGAATCTTTCATTCTCTTTTATGCACATAATTCAACATCTCACAATTACACATTCCACTTGATGATTTACCTCACTATAAAATATTACTCTCATCACTCAAGATCATTTTATCAAATTTGTGCTCAATATTAAGTATATGCACTCTATCCATAGGCTTTCAAGTGTTCTCATTCTCTACTTTATAATTTAAATCACAAAAATCATGAGGGATTTCATCAAGGTTCAAATGTTTCTGAGGCTAAGGGTAGGTAGGTAATAATGTCAAAAATAATCTCAGAGGATTGAAAAAGGAGGATAAATTCTTAAACAACAATGCATTATATTCAAAAATTAGAGCTCAACAAAAATCCATCCCCAATCAAGATCTGTTAAAAATGATATCATCACCATGATATTCTTTTGCCAAAATGGTTCCATAAACTATCAGTAAAGTGTAATAAATGAACCGGGTCCTTCTTTTACAATTTTTTTAGAAATAAGGACTACCAAAAATACAATGGATAGAAGGTTATGGAACCCTTTTACCCTACTAAACAAGTGAAAAACTCCCCCACACTTAAGTTCATGATTGCTCACAAAAATGTACCATGGAAACCCAAAAATCCCTCTCTAAAGCTCAAGTGAATAATCATGCAAATTTATAAAAGAATTAGGGTAGGAAGGGAAAATAGGCTTGTAATGTAGCTTCCTATCAAGGCAGTTCATGGTTTCTAAGGGTTCGTGAAGATCAGATGTAGTTTAGGTCTCAAGTTCAAAGAGGTTGAAAAATAATCAAATTCCTCAATAATTTTAATGAGATTCATAAATATTCATGTTTTGAAGAGAAAAACATTGAAAATTTTGGTAGTTATGCATATCCCAAGAATTTATCAAGAAAGAGGGTATAAGAAATAATATTTCAAAAGGGTTTAGACTACCTCTTAGGAAAAAGGAAAAACGTAAAGGGTCAATCAGGTCATGGAATGAATAAAAATTAATAGTCTAATAAATGTAGATACCCAAGAACTTAAGTCGAAAAATCAACCATATAAGCAATCATTTTTAAATAATTTATTAAAATTATAAAATAATCTTTAACTTCTAAAATTATCAACAATGTATTTATTATTTACAATTATAAGTAAACTAAAATTTTATAGAGTTTAAAATATTTAATCGATTAGTGATGTATCCAAGATTAGTTGAAGGGAAAAAGAGTAGTCCAAGTAGAGAGACCTCCCCACACACTGAATAGGGCACATGGTCCTCCAAGTGCCACAGAAAGGCAGAGAAGGTAATTGGGGACACAACAGTGGACCACGTCAATGGGAAGTAATGGAAGAAGTAAAACTAGAAGGAAAAAAAGAAAACAATTAAAACCTGAAAACAATAATCCCCTTGTGTCTAGGTGAATAAATATGAGAAGTGGTGGAGAATTATATCCCATAACGTTCCAGAGTACCTGTGATGGTTGTGGAGAGAAAAAACTACAAGCATACACAATAGAATATAGCCATATAATATCACAAAATATATATATATATATATATATATATAATGGAAGAAATGAGCCCAAAAACTAGTCAGGGGGTCACCTCAGAAGATGAACTTGGAATAGAAGTTGTAGTAGCTGGAGCCGTAGAAGCTGGACTCAGAATAGAAGGTGTGGCAGTGATCTCTGGGTCGGTAGAAGTAGTGGTAGCAACTGGTCTAGTATTGGAGAGGAGAACTAAATCTATAGTCAGTGTTGTAAATTATGGTGGAGCTGCGAAAGAAGGTCCATGAGTTGAAGGAGGAGTAGGAACTGGGGGTAGTGGCATATCATGATGCTGAAGAATAATCCCTAACAACTTCTCGAGCCACCTAAGAGTCTGATCCATAGTATTTCGGTGGCGCTCCAACTCAGCTAGGAGGAGGGTAAATGATAGATCAACCGAGGGTGCAGAGGGAGGCGGGGCAGTAGAAGGAACAGAAGAAGAAGGAAGGGTGGAAGAATAAGGGTGTGGTGGTGGGGAAGGAGGTGTAGGGGAAGCCTTGAGGTAGGAGGGTCAGCATAGGGTGGTGGTGGGGATTGGGCAAGGATGTAAGTGTATCCTACTTCTAATCCAATCCCATGTGAATAATCATGAGAAATTCCATTCACTGGGGGGAACCTAATCTGTTGTGAGTAAGTGAACGCTCGAAAATGCCAAGGTGGAGGGCAAGGCAGGTGGCGTAGAACCCACTGTTCAGGTTTCCCTGATAGCCGGTGAACATGGCATGAAAGTAGAATGCGGCAATGTATAGAAGGTTCGGGTAGTCCTGCTGGATTACACAAGTGAGTATCTCCATTTCATGCCTAGTCACAACTCCCATATCCTCATGGTGGGGAAACAAGGTGGAGCAAAAGCACCAATGGGTAAAACAGAAGACAGGTTCAATAATGAGGGTACTCGTCTGGGAAGTGGGGGTGTAGCGATGGTCGGGTCCAAAAATACCCCGCCACATGGTGATGAGCTCAGAACACTCTGGTCAGGTCAGGGTGGAGATAAGGGGTGGGGTGATGAGATGGGGATAGAAACTGCACCCTCATCCAAAATTGGTCATGGTAAGGGAAAAAGGTCGACCGCCCAGCCGAAATCAGACCACCAGGACCGTGTCGATAGGTGTCACCCAGTACTCAGGCTCGTCGAACTCAAAGGACATAGTGAACTCCAAAAATAAATCTATGAAAATAGGAGTGTTGTCCTAGAAGATCGTAAGTAATGGTGTGTGCCTAAGGAGATCCTCCAACTCTCCCTAAATAACCAGCTGTTGAGGTACGCTTATGTCAAGATAACGACTACTCAATGGTATCAAGCAGTGAGAGAAGTTCCGCACTCGATCATGCTCCAGGTTGGTTACTAGAAACACCAGGCAAGGATAGAAAGCAGGGATCGGCCCTGGTGGCGGGGAAGCTGCAGTAGACTAAGGCACACTGAACGTGGTGGCCAGTGAAGGATCAGATACTCTGAAGGAGGGCTCAGGAGGTGTGGCGGTTGGTGGTAAAGAAATAGTGGTGCTCGTCGGCTCCGTGCGAGGTGGTGGAGGCGTCGTACTAGGACCATACTCCATTGGGGCGTGAGTGATGGTAAGATGGCCAGCAGAGGGGGCTGGTACACTAGGAAGTCTGGGGCTGGTGTCATTGTGGGCCAGAGTCATATCCGGTGAAAAGTTGGCCTCTCACCCTTATTAGTGGAGGTGGGCCGCTTCCCATGTACAGGGTCTCTGTCTTCTATATCCTAAAAAAAATTAATACAAAACAAAAGAAAAAAAAAGAAAGGAAAAATAAAAAATATGAAAACGTGAGAAAAACCGATAAAATAGAAGAACAAGTCATGTATATAAAGTGTACATGGTGTGTAGTGTAAGAGGGTTATCATCCCATGTTCACTAGATAGACACGCCAAGTGGGAATGTCACTAGACAGAAAAGGATACATGGAGTGTACCACGCATACACATCGTGTACATGCAAATTGGTTCCTGGTCATGTGTTTCAAAGACATGGCCACTGACTGAGTAGAGCCAAAAATGAAGTACACATCATGTGAAGGTACAACACGGTGTGTGTAAGAACAGAGTCCACATGGCCATGTGGAATGATGGACATTGGGTGCCCCAGAAAAAATGGGATACACATCATGTACCTAACATACAAGACATGCATGTAAACATGGTGTGTATGCCCATGTTAATGAGGTACCCGGGCACGATTCTAGCTGGTACACGGTGTGTACTGAGCATACACACCATGTATTTTTCAAATTTTGAATTGACCAGTGTGTGGCCATCTAAAAAAGTACACACTGTGTGTTCTTCATGTTGTGCCTGTGTACTGCGGGAGCCGAACCGGCGACCGATCTGAAAAATACCCAAAATGCTAAGAAAAGTTGGAAATAAGGAGTGTCGAACGGTATACCTAAAGTGAGGATCAAAATGAAGAAAAAAGTGGACTGAAAAATGGACGAAAATTGTGGATTTGGAGAGGGTAGGTCGTTCGGCTTCCGGGAGAAGAAAATAGTGAGGAGGGGGGTCAGTGAGACACAGGTTGTGGCCGCAAAGGGTTTCCGGCTTTTATAACCAGAGTACACGGTGTGTACTCTGGAAGACATGTTGTGCAGTTATTTTTTTTAAACAATATATAATATAATTATTGTATTAAACTATATAATAAATAATATTCATAATTAAAATAAAAGAAATATATATATATATATAATTTACCAAAAATAAATCTATACACATAATGTATCTAGAAATACACGTCGTGTGTTTTAAAATTGGAAAAAGGTTATACAACCTTTGGTCTGGTGCTTGGGGTGAGGTTCAAACTGGTGATTGGTTGTTCTGAACAAAAGCCTTTAACCACTGGAGAAAAGGTTATACTACTTCTCATGTTGATTAATTATGTATATTTAATGTATAGGGACAATACTATATAGGAGGAAGGAAAGGCACGACATGTGGTTTTTAATGAAAATAAAAGGGATGAAGCAGGGAGATTAGCCAAGTTCGAACCTAAGTCTTTTGGATCCAGGGACAAGACTCTATCAATCCGCCAACTTCACCCACATGTATTCCTTTATTTTGAAAATATTTTCAGTTATTAATGAAAACATGGCACACATGGTGTATATCAAAATACACACTGTGTGGTTTTATTAAAAGGAAAAATTATGGAAATGGGACGGTTGTCAAGATTCGAACCCAGGTCTTTTGGAACCGGGTTACGAACCTAGCCAACTGGTCCATCCCCATCATGGGTTTTCTTATATTTAAATGAATTTATATTTATTATAAAAAATACCACACACACTGTGTAAGAAAACACGGGTATAAAAAGAATGAACCCTATGATGAAGGTAGGTATAGAGGGATTTGAACCGGTAATGGATCAGATAAACTCCAGTGACTTTACCATCATCATCGGGATCATATCTATATATTACTTAGTTAATCTACATATTTATACTATTACAAATAAAAATGAAAATAAATCAGTACACGCCATGTTTATAGGGGTACACAGCATGTAACCTCTAGGTTGCCTCCTAGGAAGCTCCTTTGTTTTAGGTCATTGGCTCGACCGACTTACCTCTACTTATATGAGATGCATGGTGGAGATCATTCCCACCGCATCTTCTATGTGATAGTAAGTCTTCAGTAGCTATCTGTTCACCTTGAATGGTTGACCATCCTCCCAAAAAATTTCTACCACTCCATGGTTGAATACTCGTATGACTCGGAATGGTACCGACCATCGTGACTTTAGCTTTCCTGGAAATAATTGAAGATGGGAGTTAAAAAGGAGTACCTAATCACCAGGTTGAAAAGATTTTTGTGAAATCATCAGGTTGTGTATTTCTCACATCTTCTCCTTGTACATCTTGGCATTCTCATATGCCTAAAATCTGATTTCAATAAGTTCTCAAAATTTTAATTTACACATCTCTTCAGCTACCTTTAGATCAAAATTCAGGACCTTTATGGCCTAGTAAGATTTTTTATCCAACTTTACTAGGAGATGTAATGGCTTTCCATAGATGAGGCAGAATGGGGAAATACCCAGTGGCGTATAGAAAGTGGTCTAATATGCTCACAAAGAATTGTCTAACTTCTTGGACCAGTCTTTCATTGACTTTTTTATTGTTTTCTCCATAACCTTCTTGAGATCATGGTTGGAGATCTCCACTTGTCCACTGAACTAGGGATGGTATGGCATCCCCATATGATGCTTCACTCCGTACTTCGGCAGTACTCCTTTCATTAATGGGTTTTCAAAGAGGGTTTCTCTATCACTGATCAGTATATGGGGAACACCGAACATGCTAAAAATGTGTTTCTTTAAAAATTCCACGACCACCTTGGTCGTCTTGTGTGTTGTAGCAGTGGATTATACCCACTTGGAGATGTAGTCAATGTAGACCAGGATTTAAGTGTTCCTAGAAGATGGAGGAAATGTCCCCATGAATTGAATTCCCCAAACGTCGAAGATCTCGACCTCTAAGATGAGGTGCTGGGGCATCTCAACTTTACACACCACATTACCAGTTCTTTGGCACTAATCACAATGGGAAACAAAGGATTGGGCATCTCTATTCATGGTGGTCTAGAGAAACCCAGACTACATGATCTTTGTTATAGTCCAGTCTGGCCCATGATGTCCCCCAACTAGAGAGGCATGATAGAATTCTAGTACTCCGTGAACTTTTGTTTCCGGGATGCAACATCAGATCACCCCATCCCAATATGATTTTAATAGTATAGGATCTTCCCAAAAGTAGCTCTTGACATTAGAGAGAAACCTATTCCTCTGTTGGAAGGATAGGTCGGGGTGGATGGCACCTATAACCAAAAAAAATAGCAATATCAACATACCAGGGTCTAGGTGATTCTTTAACTGAAAAGAGGTGCTCATCAGGAAAATCCTCCTTGATCTCTTGATCTTCCTCCTTTTCCAAATGAGGCAGATCTAGGCAAGAGAGATTATCAGCAACAACGTTCTCTATCACCTTCTTGTCTTGGATCTCCAAATAAAATTCTTGTAAGAGGAGTACCCAATGGATTTGTCATGACTTCACATCCTTCTTGTTCAGAAGGTACTTGAGTGCTGTATGGTCAGTATAAACAATAAATTTAGATAGCACTAATTAATAACAGAACCTATCAAATGTGAACACCACTACCAATATATTCTTTTCTATGGTAGTGTAGTTCATATGTGCCTCATTGAGCATTCTTATGGAATAATAAATGGGTCAGAAAATTCAGTCAAGCCATTGGCCCAGGACTGATCCCAATGCATAGTCGCTGGCATCGCACATCACTTCAAATTTCTCCTCCCAGTTGGGAGCAATCATCACTGGAGATTCCACCAGGAAATGCTTCAGGAGTGTGAAATCTATGGTGCATGCCTCATCAAACTCAGACACGACATCCTTTATCAGAAGGTTGGTGAGGGGTTGAGCTATCTTTGAGAATTTGAATAAAAATCGCATATAGAAACTTGTATGCCCCAGGAAGCTGCGGATGGCTCTGACAGAAGTCGGAATTGGATGTCATGAAATGACTTCTATCTTTTTCGGGTCCACCTCTATCCCCTTCGCTGAGATTCTGTGGCCAAGGACTATGCCACTTTGCACCATGAAATGACACTTTTCCAATTTCAAAACCAGGTTATTATTCTCACATCTTTTCAAAGACATCTCCATGTGCCGTAATCAAGTGGTTAATAATTTTTTTTAAATAGAAAAATATTCCATAAAAACCTTCAAGATCTATTCTTCCATGTCATGGAAGATAGCCAGCATGCATCCCTGGAAGGTGGCGGGAGTGTTGTACAATCCAAAGGACATTATTCGGTAAGCAAAGGTACCATAATGGAAAGTAAATGTGCTCTTTTCATTATCCTATAGAGCAATGGAAATATGATAATAGCTGGAATAGCCATAAATGAAGCATTAAAACTTGTACCCTGCTAGTCTCTCTAGCATCTAATCCATGAGGGGTATAGAAATTGATCCTTCCTCATGGTGCCATTCATCTTTCTGTAGTCTATATAGACTCTCTAGTCCATGATAGTGTGTGTAGGTATGAGCTTGTTCTTGTAATTTTAAATCATAGTGATACCCCCCTTTTGGTGTACCACTTGTAGGGGACCCACCCAAGGGCTATCTGAGATGGGGTATATGATTCCTGCATCTAGCAACTTTGTTACCTCTTTCTTCACAAATTCCTTCATGGGGGGGTCAGGCGTCATTGTGGTTTTAGAGATGGTTTTTCTCTTTCTTCAAGCAGCACCTTGATGGTGAAAATGGTAGTTATGATGCCCTTAAAGTCTGAAATTATCCACCCAATAGCATGTTTCTACTACTTCAAAACTTACAGAAGTGAAACCTCCTGATCTTGTGATAGTGTTTCACTAAGTATGATGGGAAATGTTTGATGGTGTCTCAAATACTCTTACTTCATAGAATATGGTAGAGGATTCAGTTCTAGTGCAGCCACATTTAGAATTGAAGGTACAAGTGGTTTTACCTCTTCGTGCTCCATAATTTCAGGAATAATGGCATGTTTCCAGTAGTGGATGCCCTGGCCTTCTAGGAATTTCAAGTCATCTATTGGTTAATTAAATAGAATTTCTAGAAAATCCAAGTCATCTGAGGTGGAAGAATGTACCAGATTGTTTCCTTTTCCACTCAAGTGATTATATATGGTTTTCACTACATAGCATCCTTCATGATCTGATAATGATGCTTGCTTGATGGCCTTGAGTACATTGTAGGAGACTCTTTCATCGCCTACTATAAAAATCAACTCCCCCTAGTGTAAGTCGATCAATACCTTCCCAGTGGCCAAGAAAGGCCTCCATAAGATGAGATGATACTCCTAGTCATCTTCCATGCCAAGGATAATAAAATCTGTGGAGAGGATTAACCTTCACATATTTAGAAAAACGTTCTCCAATATCCCCTACATATATTTTATGGATCAGTCAGAAATATAAAGGGATACTCGGGTAGGATTCAGATCATTGATCCCTAGCTTCTTAAAAACTCCAACGGTCATGAGGTTGACACTGGCCCCTAAGTCGCAAAGGTCCTTCTCAAACTCACATGGTCCAATAGTTAATGGGATAGTGAAGCTACCTGGATCTTAAAGTTTGGGAGGAATTTAATGTTGTATGACTGGTGATCACTCCTTGGTTAGTGCAATGGTTCCTAGATCCTCTATATTCCTTTTGTTAGAGAGGATATCCTTCATGAATTTTGTATACGTGGGAATCTATGTTAGTGCCTCTGCAAATGGAATGTTTATGTACAGCTTCCTGAACACTTCCATGAATTTTCTGAACTGGTGGTCTAGCTTTCTCTGCTTCATCCTCTCCGGGAAGGGTAAGGTAGGCTCGAAGGGTTTAACAACATCCTTTCCTTTACCCTGTAAAGCCTCTTTTGGTGGGCCTTTGGATGTGGAGGGTTCTGTAATAGTACCTTCTTCATCAGTAGGGGGTTTAGGTGCACCTAGATATGGTATTTCCTTCTATTTTAGATCCTTTACACTTTGTAGTGTGACAGCATGGGCCTCCTCCCTCGGGTTCTTCTCAATGTTACACGGTAGTGTACCATGCTGCCTCCCTGAGAGTTATTTTTTCAACTGGACAATTTGGTTCTCTAGACCTTTAATGGAATCCTCATAATTCTATAATTTGGTCTCAATAGTAGATATAAATTTGTTCATGAAATCCTCTAACCTTGAGGTGTTCTACTGCTGAGGTGGTTGTGCACCTGGTGGAGGCGGTGGTTGTCGTAGTTGCTATGGGTGAGGGTTTTGATACCCTTGCTACTGGTAAGAGCCCTTATGGGGCTGTTGTTGCCTCAGGTACTGGCTTTGATACTGGGGATGACCATAGTCGGGCGGCTGTTGGGGAAGGGGATTCTACTACTATTGGGCCCAGCTTGGGTTCTGGTGATCGCGCCATGCCGGGTTCTGGTATTGCTGGTACTGTTTCAGCCCTAGGTTTGGAGCAACATAGCTCACTTCGCTCATCAAAGGGCCAGTTATAGGGCCCATGAATTCTTTCATGATATATTTATTACCACATTCGATGCACATCGGATGGTTTGCCGCATGTACTTGGGATGTGCCCTTTAGATTCAGTGCATTGATCTTTTTGGACATAGTGTCCAACTGGGCAGTAAGCATAGTAGTACCATCTATGTTGTGCATACCTCATTTTTGTGTGCCCCGCTCAGAATTCCACTAGAATCTACTAATATACATGTCTTCTAGTAGTTCGAAAAGATCTTCAGGGGACTTCCTCATAATTTTACCCCCAGCAGCAACATCCACCAAGGACTTTGTGTTCGTCATCAGTCCTCCGTAGAAGGTATGGACCTGCATCCAGAGTGGGAGTCTGTGGTGTGGGAATTTTCACAGCATCTCCTGGAAATGCTCCCATGACTCGTACAGCGACTTTGAGTTGTGTTGTTAGAAGTTATGTATTTCATTCTTCAAGGTTACCATATTTTAATATGGGAGATATTTGGATAGGAATGCATGGGCTATATCCTCCTAGGTGAGGATAGATCATTACAACAATCCTTTTATCTAGTCTTCTGCCTTATCCCTAAGAGAGAAGGGGAAGATGGGAATACAAATGGAGTCTGTGGACACTCTTTTATAGCAGAACATGTTTCTGACCTCCAAGAAATTGGAGATATGGGCATTGGGGTCCTCACTGGGCAGGCCACTGAACTGAACTGTGTTTTGGATCAGCTGCATGATGGAAGGCTTGATCTCGAAGTGTTGGGCTTGCACTGGTGGACAGATGATGCCTGTGTCAGCTCCATAAATAGATGGAAATTCGTACTCCATGATAGTATAGCATAGAGGTGGATGTGGAGGGAGTGGAGGTGGCATATATTACTCTTCCTGAGGGGTGAAGTATGGCCCCTGACTGGGTTATGGTTATGGAATCTACTCCGGTTGAAACTATTAGAGATGCTATGGGCCATATCCTATAGAAAGTGGAGATTTCTAGTTCTAGTTGTCCTCTGGGAAAAATGGTTGTCCAGCTCCTTGGGCAGTAGATGGAGCTCCCTCATCATTATGCGCCATGAGATTGTTTTGGTTGTGCTCGTCCATAAGGTCACTTTGTCACCTCAAAATCATTTGTTCGATCTCTGGGTCAATGAGGAGAAGATCTAAGGACTCATTGATTTTGGAACGAGTAAGGTAGTCGCTCAGGCACCTACGAACCTTCACAACACACAACACACCAATCATAAATGAGGAAAAAATAAAGATAAAAAAATGGGGTGAGAAAAGAGATTTTTGGGATTTTTTGTTTTTTTATTTTCACTAAATTTTATACAAACTTGATTTAAACAAAAACAAATTTAACTTTGATTCCCTGGAAATGGCGCAAAAATTTGGTAGTCGTTTCTTCCAAAGTGTTATTTTCAGTTATCCAGATTGTATTACCCTAATGAGTGTAGTACCAGTAAGGGGTTGATCCATAGGGAGAAAGAGTTATCTTTGTCTTGATTATCTAGTTGTACTTGATTTAATGAAGTGTAAAAAATTTAGAGTCAATTGGTTTTTTATGTTTTGATGAAAAGGTGATTGGATTTTAGTTCCTTAGAAAATTACTTAAAGGATAAAAAAACATGAGAATTTAGTTTTGATGAAAATTTGGAAAGAAATTCATCAGGGATGTGGATTTTAAGAGGTTGTTATTAAATAAATTTTTTTATGAGGTTTTTTGTTCATAATAATTCACATCTCTAGGATTACTTATGTAATAGAACCCCCTTGTTCTGGTAAGTTTTTTTTAAATCAATGGAAGTCGATTTCATTGGTCTGGAAATTGATTTATCTTGATTTTTATTAATTTTAGCCCTTTTGAGATGATTAAAACACCCAATGGACATGTATTGTTTTAACCATAATTCCTTAATGGATCCCTAGAAATCTCATTCTTGGTATGATACAATATTTTTAGTGAGATTTGAAGAAGGGTGTATAAGGAATTATGAGAAAGAAAAGATGAACAATATGATTACAACATCACAATTGATAAATTACAACATTCATTTGTCCACATCCCCAACACATAGGGATTTTAGCTACTCATGGAGTAGATTTTATTTAAATAACTTGTATTACCTGGACTCATTTTCTAAAAACCCCTAGAGCGAAGGTCGTCGGGGAGGTAGCACGGTAGCACCTTCCTTTCTCTCTTATCTCCTCTTCTTTCTCTCTATTCTTCTCTTCTAGGTCATACCTAGAATAGTCTCTCTTAGAATTGAGCGAAATATGAATGAATCATTGAATAACTTCTGAACATGGAGGTCCTTCCACCTATTTATAGGTTTTAGGAGTACACGGTGTGTAGTCTTGTCAACGTGTTTTTTCCATCTTTTTCTCCACTGGTGGGTGTCCTAACACGACGTATTTGACTTAGAACACGGCACTTCCTAGTAGGTAAATGTACACGGTGTGTAGAGACACCATACATGGTGTGTACTCTCATTAATCAGCCACTAAAGAATTTTGGAAGGGGAGACACAGTGTGTATATGTTGTACACGGCGTATAAAGGTCAGCCTAGCCACATGGGCATGCAGACTTCTTCTCATCCACCAAACAATTATAGAAGAGGATAAAAAGTGTGTATATTATATACAAGACGTGTACGTGATTCTGGTAACTTGGTCATGTACTTGTCCTAGCCAATCCATGTTGGGGTTTTGGTACATGGTGTGCATCTGAAAGTACACGGCATGTAGTTTGGAATTTTTGATCAACTTTCCCCTGATTTGTGTCTTTGTCATGGAAATACCTGAAAATCATTATGATCAATGAATTGAAGAATTTCATCTCTAAAAGAAATTTTATCTGGTGAAAACATGTTTTAAGAACTCGACAAAATGTATGAAAATGTATACATAAATCAGGCACGTCATGACCATTATTAAACCTTTATTTATATCTAAAAGATTTCAAAATAATTTTTAGAACATAGAAATGTAGAAGAAATATTAACGACCAAAAATAAGAAATAATTTAATTTGGTTTTAAAATTTTTATTTTAGTATTTGAGTACCAAATAGAGAAAAATTTAGAATAAAAACATGAGAACCCCAAAAATAACCAAATAAGAAAAAAAAATATGTGGGTTTTAATAAGAGAAATATAACATAATTCTTCCAACATAATTTTAGACATGAACAGTCCTGAATAAGAGTGAGATTATAACTACACAAAAATTATCATTTAACGATGGTTATATAGTGGTGGTTTGATAAAATGATTCTAAATAAAATTTAAATATTTTAGAGTTTGTTTTTTAAAAACCTCCACTAAATATTTTTTGAAATTAAAAAAAAATTTCATGCTCCACTCCCAGAATTTTCTTTCCCACAACTGATCCCTTGCCCCCCCCCCTTCCCCCAACCCCTATCATATCCCATGAGCCCTCACCATATATTTTTCAATACCAACACTCTATCCCTCACCCGAAACCTCATGGAGTCACCTACCCCTCCAATTAATCATTGCTGATCCTCACCATTTTCACCTTCTCTTCTACCACTCTCACCCTTTCCCTCAACCTCGTGGTTACCCTCTCCATCTCCCTCACCCTCACCTTCATCATCATGATCTCATATTGATTCCCTCACTAAATTTAATTCCACTAAATCCATCCCCTAGTTTTTTTCATCATATTTAGATTTATAATCACCTAGGAGGTCAGATAAAGGTTAAATATCTTCCTTATTTTATTTGATAGTGTGTTATATATATTATTCTTCTTACGATGAGAATAAATCCACAAAATTAATTTATATTTTTTTCTAATGCATAATGGTGTTATCAATGAATTAATATTGTCCTTATTAATGAAAACAACTGGTTGTCACAACTAATCTAATCATTGAAAAATATGCATAGTCAAAATTTTAGACTCATTTTTTAAGAGCATAATTTTCTTAAATTTTTTAGTTATTAAATTATTGATGAAGACATTCATTTTTATTGTAGTTATTTTTCTTTAATTTTATGGATTTAATGTTATAAAAAATAATAATAATAATAATATATTTAATAAAAAAAATTCAATATAAAAGAGTTTTGGGAGTTAGTGATATGGATAAATGTTGGAGTACATTACCTAGGAACACAACTCAATTTGTTAAGGGTTTGGGGGAGTTTTTAGATTATTAAATTTTCAATCAACCCATTATTGGGATAATAATATTTTCAAGTCATAAATATAAATTTAAGATATGGTTGAGGAGATGTGAAGTTTATTATAACTTAATATTTAAGGAATTACTTGGTCAATATGTGTGTTGAATTTTGCATGGATAATTGAACATTACAAAACGTTTGAGCACTGATTACAGTTAAAACAATGATCACACAACATCCTAAATTGGTGAAAATGAAATTAATATCCTTATAAATTATACATTTGGAATTACAATGCAACATCATTGACATAAAATATATCAGTACAACCAATCAAGGATACTACAAATATTAACTTTCTAAATGATGTTTTTTAGACCTTAGAAAAACCATATCATGATTTCAATTTATCAATGTGTGATCTTACTGATGTTGTGGAGGCTAATTCAATAGAGAACTTTATTGGGAATAAAATTTTGTTTCATGATTTAATTGCAGATGGAAATCAAGAGTTTTATGGAGGATGTCTAAATTACTCAAAACTTTATTTTATACTGAAGTTTTACCATATCAAATGTCCATGTAGAATTAAAAATAAAGTAATGCTCTTGATATTGGAATTATTGCATGATGCATTTCACGAATATAAGATCCTTGAGGCTTATTATGACATGAAGAATTTTTTTAACAATCTTGGCGTCAATTATAATAAAATACATTTTGTCCCAAAGATTGTATTCTTTATTAGGGAGCAGACTAAATTAGACAAGAGTGAAAAAAAATCATATTCTAGGTGGAATTCAAGAATAGTGTTGGAATTCTAAATCGACATACTATTATAAAGAAATAGAAAAGGAACACTTTTATAAAGGTTTTTCATTACATCCCTTTAGAACCTTAGCTACAAATATTATTCATGTCATTAAAAACCTCTAAAACATTAAGTGGAATTTTATAGATAATAACAATGAGGATTTAATGTGAAATCCAAGAGATTCAAAATAATGGAATACATTTGATTCATTATATCTAGATTTATCATCTGATCATAGGAATGTATGATTAGAATTGGCTACTAATGGATTCAACTCATTTGGGACTCTGAGTGCTATTTATAACATCTGGCTAGTTGTTCTGATCCCTTATAATCTACCTCTTTTGGATGGGTATGCATCAAACATTATTTATTATTTCAATGATTATTCATAGAAAAAAATGTATAGAAATTATATCAATTTATACTTGTAGCCTCTAATCAAAGAATTATAGGATTTATTGAGAAATAATGTTGATACATATGATTTAGCTACTGAAATAATGTATAAAATTCATGCTTCTCTAATATAGACCATTACTGGATTCCCTAGACTCAGGAACTTATCTAGTTGTAACACTAATATGGGTTTGGATTTTCCTGTTTGTAAATCTTATTTTGATCCCAAACAACTACCATACAGTAAAAAATTGTGATTCTTCTTTCATCATAGATTTCATGATTCATCTCATATATTTTGGATGAACACATCAAAAGTCAATGGATTCATTAATCATAAACAACCTACAATGTTTATGATAGGGTCAAAAATATTTTCGTAGATATTAAATGTTGAAGGAGAATTTGAGAAGGTCTATCAGTTGAATTATTGTGGGATATGAGTGCAAAGAACATCATCAGTTAAATTAGAAAATAATAGTGGAAGAAAAAATATGTTTTTAAACTTCTATATTGAGAATTTAATTTATTTTCTCATAATATTTATTTTATATATACTAAGAATAATGTTTTTGAAAATTTGATCTTCGCATTACTTAATGATAATAGAAAATTTAAATACCATCTCAATGCTAAAAAGGACTTAAAACCAATGAATATAAAGCATGATTTATGGATAGATGAGAATGGAAAGTATGAAGTAGTAGTTTTTGAAATTAATAATAAAGAGAAATGTATATTCCTTCACATTTTCAAACATGTGAACATTTACTATGGGTATTCGAGTAACATCTCAAGGTGTGTTGACTTAAATAATCGTAGGTTGCATGGATTTAAAAGTCATGATTCAAATATTTTTCAAGAATAGTTAATACCATTCACATTGTGTATATTATTACCTAGAAATGTAAATTTATTTGTATTAAAGTTATTTAGAGCCTTTATAAAACTATGTCAGAAAAATATACAACCATTTGAGATTGAAAAGTTTCAGGAAATATTTTTTTGAACTCTTTATGCAATGGAGATTATCTTTCCTTTATCATTTTTTACTATCATGGTGTATTTAACTGTGAATTTAGTCAAAGATATTAAATTATGAGGTCTCATACATTATTAATGTATGTATCTTATTGAGAGGTACTTTATTTATATATTTTTCTTCTTAGGTAAACTATTTTTGACATTTCATAGAATACAGAGTTATGTTTCAATTATTGTTTTTATAGACACCTCAGTCATTTGAAATCCTGTGTGAAAATTAAATCTCAACCAGAAGGATATGTTTTTGAAGATTTTTTAGAAGATAAGTGCCTTCCCTTTCTTTCTAGATACATGAATGATATTGAGACAATATTCAACCAAGTTGTACATGTTGACGACATCTTGACTCAATAAAAACTACATGTAAAATCAATAATATATCCTACTATTGGCTAACTTATTGTGAAAATCTAAAATATTACACTGAAATAAATGGAATTATTACAATCACATAGATATGTGATAATAAATATTTAAATTTCAAATCCATTCATTGAATAGATCATGATACAAATAAAGAGACACATGAGAAGTTAAACATTAAATGAGAATGGTATAACAAATTCTCTTAATAAAGAGTTGGTAGAATGGTTTATATTTCGTTTAAGTTCATAAATACTAAAATCAACATGGATATTTAGTTTTAATATATATTATATTAATATAATAATTTATATTATTTTTTAAGATCATGTATTTTTATAATCAAGCTTAATTTTTAGAAGATTTGATGTTTTTGGATCGGGGCCCTTTAAATCAGACTAGGAAGTTCAACGCTAACAATGTGAATGGATTCAAATTTCATATATCTGATTAGTAATAGGGACTAAAAACACACAATAGTGGTATATTTATAGTTCCCAAACTAGGATACTATGGAAAGTTAACTGATGTTATTGATTTAACTACCATTGTCATTTTATTGTTGTTTTATTAAAATGAAAGTGGGCCAATATTACCAAGGGTATTAAAAGATATTCATTGAAATTTACTTATGTGAACATCTATTTATTGATGGATGTTAGTGATTTTTAGGTACATGATCCTTATATCTTTTCATCACATTCAAAAATCATATATTATTTGGAAGATGTGGTTGATGAAGGATGGAGTGTGGTTGTTCACATGAAATAAAGTGACTTGTATGATATGGGTGATGTAGTAGAATATTTATCATCTAACATTGAATCCCATAAATGGTAAGAAATTGAATTATTTTTCTATCATTATATTGAGAATATTTATCTTTCAATGATGGATGAGGTAAAATTAGTAAAGATAGAGTAGGATAATGATATAATTGAAGTAGAAAACGATTGTATGTGCAGTCATCCATTAACTTATCAACTACTAATCTATTATGTTATTAATTTTCATTATTTTTCATCTATTATCATATTTAAATTTCTTCTTATGCATGAATTTTTTAAATTTAAAAACTTTAATGTTATATTTGTTTTTTTGTGTAGTCATCAATTAATTTACCTATGTATTATGTTTTTCATTTTCAGTATTGTGCATCTGTCTTTGTTTTTAAATTTTTTTTATTCATTAATTATTCAATTATGAAAAAAACTATACTTGTTTCAAAATATATATATGTTCTGAAGTTTTTTTACTTGTATAAATGATAGGAATTCTGAATAAAAAAGTCAACTCATTGACAGCAGTCGATTTCTATTTGATATTCCCACTTTAATGAAGACATCATAGGTATTCACTGATGATCCATCACCTCCTATATATAGGATCCCCACTAACTCCACCTACACGACACCTTACATGCCATTGGGTTACTCCCTATGGAATATGGTACATAATATATCTCCCTCTAGATGGTATCGGGCACATTGCATACTGATTCCCTAGGTTCTACACACAATGATTCTACTATGATGGAATAGGTGATCCCCCCTATTTCACCAAGAAGATATTAGAGGGTCACAGTTATAGGTACAAAATTTAATGTGAAAAACTTATTTAACTTTATACCAAAAACATTTTTCATAATAGATGAAATAAATACTACTACATAGATAAAAATTAGTAGTTTGGAAGTGTGGAATCTAAATGGATTGAAGATGGTAATCCTATTTGATTTTTGGGGGTCCCTATAGAGGACATTGGAAGAATATTTAGCTAGATCATTAGCTAGTTAGAATCTAAGCTAGTGACCCTTCTGATTATATATTTTGAATGGAAGAATATTCCCCTATCTTATAATACTGAATCATTTTATTCTCATATAAAGGTTTTTTTAATATATTATTCTTTAATTTAATGTTATTATTTAATTAAATTACATTATTTTGAATGAATGTATTACTACAGATGTTATTCTTTGTGGATGATTCTACCACATGTAATTGGTCCTTAAAAATTTTGGGTATGAAATAGAAAATTTTTAGATAGATATTGTGGCATAATAGCACATCATTGAGTGCTTAGTAGATGTATGAAAAGGTACCTGAAGGGGTACCTTGTGAGTTGTGCAAAAAAAAATTGATAGACATTTCCATGAGAATCATATGGTGTTAAATAATATATTATTATATTAATATCATTTTACATATATACATACATATGACAAGTATATGACATTGCGTATATTATTATTAAATTAATTTTTATTTATTTTATGAAGTTTCAAGAAAAAATATATCAATCTAAGAAACAAAATCATCCCTCACATAGCTGGTTAAAAGTGTTTTTTGAGAAATCCATCTACTATGGTAATATTTTCATCAGTTTAAATATTTATACGATAATATTATGTGTTTCATATATCAAAATATTGATTTATATTTTTTAATGTAGAAAAAGAAGTTAGGGCATCAAGTATCTCAATCTAAAATTTTGATAGATGTTCATATGAAATTGTATGGGAGTTATATGAATGAACCTACCAAAGATGTTGGTTATGGATTTATTTTTCAATCTAATAGTTTAAAAAACATCTTAATACCTTAATAACTTATGAAACCAAGTTTTTTTATATAATATAATCATCACTAATATGAAAGATTTCATGCATGGATTATAATTATATTTTCTATTTTATCTTATGTATAAGTTTTCTATAAAATGGTATGTATAAACATATGTGATTTATGAACATATCAATATAAACATATGTGACTGATGTACATATCACTTCCTAAATTATGAGGGTTTATTTTTCAATATGAGGTATAACTTGTCATTGGTTTTGGGTGTTTTATTAGTTTCACATGGACTATTAATTATTTTTCCTCTATGATGTATGATAATGTGTATAAGTAGATTTAAAATTTTTGTTGGAATGGTTGAAAGGTTGAATTATTATTCCATTTTCATTTGTGTGTCTAGTTTACTTGGAAATTATTTATGATATGTAGATTTAAAATATATTTTTCTATATGTTAATATGTATTACTTTAATTTTAACTAATATTTGGTTTAAAGGTAGAAATAAAAGAACTATGGGACGCTCATCCCACACACTCTTTCTCAGTCTCCCTGTAAAAACTCTAGTTTCTATAGTTTTATCCTTTGAATATTTCAATATATATATTTTCATTTTCCTTTGGATTTTCCATCGTGTTCGGGGTGTCTCAAGACCTCAAAATTAATATATTGAAAATATTAATATATATTAAAGCATGTGAACACATCATTTTATAGTGAATGGTTTTCTCATTGATCAGGATCTCTAAAAAAAATCAGATACCATAGTTGTTTCTAGGATGTGGAGTTTTCCCTAGGCACAACATAAAGTTGGTTCATGTCGAATGTTCCATGGAAGGCGGACATTGTCATGCACATTAAGTAAATTAAATATATTTATTTATTTATTTTACTTAATGGATAAAAATGTAATATAATATCTATATATGCATCATTATGGCGAATCTATAGGGTTATCCATATAACCCTGAGAGACTATATAGGAATAAGGTAGAGATATATCAGTGTTGACAGCTTGGATTGATGACAAACGATTGAGGGGATTCATGAGATGAACAAAGAACACTGTGAGATCTTTATCATCATCACTATAATACATGTTATTCACCAATGATTTCTCCATTATTAAAATAATGCTCTTTTTTTGTTTATTTGTGCCCATTTTATCCAATTCACGATCATTAATTACATATCTCCTTATTTATTTTGTATTCATACTTTTCAGAAAAGAATATTTAATCAATGTTCTTAAACCAAATTACTTATATATATTGCACCATTGATTCACCTTTTTGTTTCTGCAATATGTAATCATTGTCTAGGATCTCATTGGGTAGTGAGGATCTCACTTTGTTCTTGTGATTTTATCACCATCATTCTTCGTATTCATCCCCATTGGCCCACGAGGTCTATGATTCGATATTGTCAGGATGGTTTGAGCATGGTCAAACCCCTAGATTCATTATGGATATGTGAAAAACCTAGGTATTGATTTTTTCTAGATCGTTTGAGGTAGATTTGTGGAACTCAAGTGTTAGATTCATGAATCAGGACCCTGGACAATGATGGGAGGCATGTAAGATACCACTTGGGTAACCAAAATCCTATTTTATAGCCACAAGAGGCTATAAAATGATGAACATATATAAATTCCTTCATTTTTGGTGGTTTTGGTAGGTCAAATGGAGATAATTTTGGCATAAATCATAGATCTGGAATCATCATGAAGACCATACTTCATTATCTGCGTAAAACTTGACTATGCATCATGTAATCTGGAGGAACACATGTTTTGTATCTCAGATTCTTACTATGACTAGGGTTTTAGTTGAGTTAAGTATCAAAAAATGTATATAATGGGAATAAACTATGTTACACCACCTGGGTTGTTGATCCATGTTCCAAGGGAACACACCTAGGACCCCAGGTGAACATACATGTCATGTCCCCAAAGGGACATGTCATGTGGAGTAACATGGTTGGTCAAGCCATGTGCCAATGGTACATGCCCAGGAACTTGGGTGAACTTACACATAGTATTCCTAGAGGTACATTTCATGTTAATATGAATGACTACCCAAGCTATGTCGAATGAAGGACATTCGAAGTTACACACTATGTGACCCTATGTATAGGGCATGTACCTTTCCCAGGAACTTCTGTCTAGTGTATCTTCTTCTTAGAGACTCGTATTTGGTTCCATGAGTAGCCTATCTTAAGTAGATTTATATGTAGGATTTTATGGAAGCCTTCATTTTGGCATCAAAGATACAACATGATTTTTTACTAACAATATGCTTCTTCTATTGATAGTTGGACAATGATAGTGATCGGTTTTGATCATAAGAGAGATGTCAATGTTGGTACTTCCATGATTCACCAGGGTATGGTTCCCCCATACATTTCATATAGGTATAGTTATCACTTCCCCACATTAAAAATGGTTTATACCCTCTATCTATGAAATGGTACTCCCAAATATTTGAGCTTTGGTTGGGAGTGAGTCTTCTATTAGAGTTAGTTCTCCCTTGGCTATCAAGCATAGTAGCAAGAAGGGTTCCCTCTACTGTGACTCTTGTAAGTTTTTTTTTTGTTTCTTTGAATTAGATATGGGACCTTTGGAGATGCATATATACTAATCATCATCCTTATCTGGATGTGTAGATTGATACTTCTCTCTTTTTCAAATAGGGTTTCAATATGATCATATCTAATGATTGGGTTTCTTTTGCAATTTACCTTTAGGTTGAGTTGATTATTTTATTTTATTGATTCCCTCTTGGTTTTCAGGGCATCCTACTGAGTATGTTTATACTCACCCATACATGGGTTATTCCTTCACATGTTTTGTCTTATTCAGATGATAGGCAGATCAGTGGTGACCTTGGTGAACTTGGATTCAGAGGATCATAGTGGTACTTGGAGTCATTGATCGTGTTTAGTGGTTAGCTTAAAATTTTGTGAGTTGGGAACTCTTTAATTTTTCCTTTTTCTAGTTCTCGTTACTTTGGGAACTCTTTTATGGTTGGTAATATATTTTTCCCATTACCTATTTTATATTTATTTATGTACTTTGATGTATTTCTTGAAGTTTTTTGCATGCATTTATTACTCTCTAGATGTTCCACTTCTATTATATCTCTGCACTATTTCATGGATTTGTGTGTGTTCATTAGTATAGGTATATTAGAAAAAGGTCATCCATTTTAGTATTTTTCCTACATGGAACTTATTTCCAACCCCTAGCCTGTTGGAGGTGGTCTTTGGGTGTCACTCTCAGCTTACCACTAGCTTGGGTGGGGCCCCAGTGGGTCGGGTCATGATAGAGTGGTATCAAAGGAGGTTTTTTCATGGACTGGTGTTTGGAGTTGAACATGTCATGAGGCTTGGTTTGGTAAATTAATGAAATGATTTTAGAGTTTCTTGAGTTCAGATCTCAGGCCAAGGAACCTAGTGATGGTATGTTATTCGAAGTATCCATACACCAATACTCTGACTACCTATTTGTTGACTCATTATGTCAAGGAATTGGTTATATGAAAACCAATGGTATATAAATCATATAGGATTGGTTATTTCTACTTTAATTTCATCTCCCTAGATATTCTAAACTAACCATGGTATGTCTGGTTAACTTTCAAGATGCCTTCATGATGACAATCAACTATGATATCAATGTAGGGTTGTGAAAATGACTAATTGAACGATGAGTCCTCATCTCAGGAACCTATTCATTAGGTGTTTCCTCCAGTCAGACATAGAGAAATGCTTCCACCATATGGGAAGCTCATGGATCCATATCCCATGGTCCAGGTATAGGATTGACTATATGTTAGGTATTAGATAGCTCCAGTAACTTAGAATTAAAATTTGCATAGGGTTATCACATTACATGAGTTTTAGTGATAGAGAACACTTATTTTTTGTGGTTATCCAGACTCTCGGGTAGTGGAGGATTGGATCGAAGAAATGGTTCAAGTTTTATAGATTGTTTGGACCCCACTAGATCATATGGTTTCACTTTCAACTAGTCTTATTTATGGACCATTATGGAACTAGTGGGGTTTGATCGCTCAAACCCATGATGATACAATGCTCTCATGTACATAATTTCAGCAGTTGTTTCACAATGAGTATTACACTTTTATATTTCACTTTGTGTGGATCTATGAGATTCTTGAGTTATGATAGGGTGATATGTCTATTGTTGAGTACACCTCAAGGTTTACTAACCTCACAAACTATTCTCTCAACATGGTACATGATGGATACTTATGAGTGTGAAAGTTTTAGAAGGTCCTTTTTAGGAACATCTAAGCTAGTGTGGTATCCTTATTTATTCCCACTTATGCTGTAGTGCTAGAGTGGGATTTGGTTACAAAGAACTTTCTAAAAAAGGGATGTCAGGTGGCTAGAGCTAACAGTGCCCATCATGGGGTTGAGTCGTCTATAGAAACTATAAGGAATTAGTTATTAGGGTTGCATAATCATGATCAAACTCAGACACATTGATCTATGGTACATGGTTCATATAAAGAATCCAATCTTCCTAGAGAGGGGTGATGTTATGCTTGTGATGGGTGGGGTCATATGGCTCATGATTTTCTGGCTCTTAGTACTACAAATAGTGGATGGATCTCCATGATAGAGGAAACATCATGATCAAGGATCTATCAAGAGTGTTATGGGTAGCCCCTAGGATTGTTGTACTGAAAATGGGGTGGGAAGATCCCCAAAGGGAGGGACTATAGGGGGAGGATGACGCTATGACCTACTCCCACCACTACCACCAGGTGGCCCATACTAGACTCATAGGTGAGGTGGTTGAGGGTGTGGTCAATTGAAGTCCATGGATGGATATGATTAGGATACTTATGAGATGATTTGAGGTACAATTTATGCCTTCTATATTTTATCTATGATACTTATAGATATATGAATGAGTCATTGCTTCATCTCCATATCCCTTTTGTAATTTATAGAGCTTCCAAGAGAGTATTTGTCCCATCAGCTATGGATAGAGTTTTCTATAGGTCCTAGGTATAGAATAGTTATATATAGTGCATGCCCAAATAGATCTTTATCATAGGAGAGTTAGATATCTTCATACTTATGGGAAAATTTTCTCCTTCGTGGGTGAGAGGGATCTTATGGTTGAGTGACTGGGGATTGAAAATAGGAAACTGAAACCTATCACCCATAAGTTAGGGAGTTCATCCCTTGGTGCAGCGGGAAATGTGGACATTTGGCTTCTAGTGGTAGTGCAGGATTATATATATGTATTTCCCAAAGATGTTCCATGACTACCTATGAAGTTTAAGAATGACTTTTTCATTTAATTTCACCATTTGACCACAATTATATCTTATATTACATATCATATAGCCCCTAACAATCTCTATAAGATGAGGGTTCAATTGGAATACATTCAAGAGAAAGGTTTTATCATACCCAGTGTGTCCCCTTGGGTAGCTCTAGTATTGTTCATGAAAAAAGTGGATGATAGATTGATGATTTTTACTGATTACCATATCCTAAACCAAGTAAAGATCAAGAACAAGTACCACTTTCAAGTATTGACAACCTTTTCAACCATTTTAAAGGTGTGAGTTGGTTTTCAAAGATAAATCTTAGGTCTGGTTATGATTAGTTAAGGGTTTACAAGGATGATATTTTGAAGATGGGATTCTGATTTCCCTATGGGAATTATGAATTCCTAGTGATGCCTTTCGGTGTGAATAATTCCCATGATATGTTCAAGGAACTTATGGACCACATCTTTCATCCATATTTGGACCAATTCATAACTTTCATTATCGATGACATTCTCATACACTCTGTGTCTGATTAGGATCATACAAAGAATTTGAGGATGGTCCTAGACTTAATTCAGGAGCACCAACTATACAGTAATCTCTCAAAGTTCCGATTTTGGATTCAAGAGGTTCAATTTCGGGGGAATGTCATCTATGATCATAGTGTATCTAGGGATCTAGAAAATATTGATGTGGTGTTCTCTTGGGAACAACACAAGAGAATATTTAAATTATGGTGTTTATTTGGTTTGGTAGGGTACTATTGAATTTTTATGGAAGAATTTTATAAAATTATATCCCCTTTAAATACCTTGATTTGAAAAGGGAAGTTGTTTTCCAAGACTGAACAGTGTCATAGAACATTCAAGTAGTTAAGTTAAAGGCTTATTAATTCTTATGTGTTGGGGATACTAGAGGATGGTGTTGAGTATGTGGTTTTTTACAATGTCCCTAGAGATGATATCAAATGCATGTTTATTTAGAAACAATTAGTGATCACTTATGGGTTGAGTTATTTAATACCCCATGATAAAAATTTCATAACCCACAACATATAGTTAATAGTAGTAGCGTTCACCTTGAAGATATAGATTCATTATATTTTGTGTAATGCCCTGACCCCAATTACCCAGAGTCAGTGCTTTATTACATAATATTGGCATGATACAAGGAATCGTGTTCCAAAATACTGATCAGTTTAGTATTATTGGAAACAAGATACATACATAAGTTTAACATTACAACTTTAAAATAAATACAACACTAATTTATTCCATTAGAAACATCCAAGAATCCTAGATTATGACTGAAATTCACTCATAACTAACTTATTTATATCCTGGTAAAATGAAACATAAGAAAGGGGTGAGCTCAAATGCTCGGTAAGGGTAAGAAATATAGTGAAAAATAACATAAACTTTAGGCATGATGAATAATTAAAAACACATGCCTTTACAAATAATAAACATGAAAACTTTATGGCAGGAATATGAGATGATTAAATAATTCCATAATAAAACATTTTCATGGGTATTCTTCTAGTCGCATAACCACATGAACCATCATTATTATTTTCATAATGAGGGAATGTATAATATCGAACATTCTAAAACATATTTTCAAGGCCTCAGCCAAGACGTCTAAAAATGATTAGGCCTCGGCCAAAACCATATATCAAAATTGGGAAAGCTATCAGCCAATTTCATGTCTAATTGTCTCATGAGACCTACCGATGAACCGAGGAGATATTTTGGGCTACACCCATCACATACTAAGTCTAATACATTACTCATATGAAAAGGTTGAAACATAACATAAACATTCATATTAAAACTAGCATACGAAATGTTAATACTTTAACTATAACCCTTGAATGGTATAAAAATAACACATCCACAGTCAAAAATATCAAAAAACCTTCAATACAATATGGAAGATTTGTATCATAATAAATCAACTTCAAACAAGTTTAAAATCCATCAAAGGATATTGACAGATATGAAATGATAACTATTTGAAAGAAATATCTCTTTCTATTTTGAAACCATTTAAGAGTCACATAATTATAAAGTAAAATATTTATTTTAAAAATATTCTTATAAGCTTAAAAGGGAAGCTTAGATGATATTATAATGAAAGAAAATATCCACACCTTCCATATAAGTTAAAAAAAACATTCTTACCTTAATTTTTTTAAAAAGGTCATAAAGTACCTTGTTTGGAAAATGACGGAAAGATTCCTTTAAAAAAATATAATGTCAAATAAAGGTATAAATTACTTTAACCCATATTCTAGTAAATAGTAAAAATGTTTTGAAATACATTTTTAAGAAAGCATGGATGTGGATGATAAAGATGTCCTAGTAGATACTTGTGTAAAAATAACCTTGGATAATAAAGAGATTGTGAAATTAAATCTTACCTTGTAATTTTACTTGGTTGAGGGTATGATAACCTTCTATATAATAGTAAAATAATTTTTATCAAATTATATAAGAACTATATACATAAATATTATATCATATATGATCCTCTAATATTTCTTTGTTAATAATATTTCAGTAGTATCATCGTTTCGGGTGTTAACTGATTCATTTTCATTTATATTATTGGTTACGTAAGACATGTTTGTTATGGATAGGATGTATTTTATTCATATAAAGAATTATATTATTTTTATAAACATTATCTTTAGTCATAAAATTAAAATTATTCTTTAATGGTTACGATGGGGAAATTAATCTCATCGTGTCTGTGGAGACGGTAATCTGTATGTACGCACGAGCGACAATATCATTATATTGATGGCGAAATCATATGTAATTGGATGGTATATCATATATACAGAATAATTAAAATGTTTTATTTGTTATTTACATTAGTTATACTCATTATTATACCCATCCAAATAATTAAGTGTTTGAATAACAAATTACACCACGATATGGAGACGGTAAGTCGTACGTACGCACGTATGGGAATAACAAATTACACCACGATATGGAGACGGTAAGTCGTACGTACGCACGTATGGTGAATTTTTCATTTATAGGATGGATAGAATAATGAATATGGTTGTACCATATTTATAATAACATCACAGTATTTATAAGGTACTGGATTTATTATTTTTTTATGGAAACAATAAAGAAAGGGGAAGTGGAAGAAGAAAATAACTTGAAAGAGGTGATGAAATATTTACCTCTTCTTCGGGTTCTTCCTTTTGATTTGATCAAAAGGGATCCCTAGGTTGGATTTCTGACCAAAGGAAGGCCTCTAGGATGAAGGGAGAAAAATTTGGGAGGATATTTGGGTAGATTTTGTCTGAGCCAAATGGCTTTCGAGGTGTGATTTTTAGAGAAGGGGAAGTTCCCTTTTATAAGAGAGGTAAGGGTCACTTTAGGAAAAGCTTGAATTATTATTTTATAATAAAATCATTTTCGGTTTCTAATGGATAAAAATGATTTATTTAGATGATAAGGTATGTATGGGTCGAAAAAATTTCCACCAATAGGTTTTATATAGTTTTATATCACCATATTAACATTATCTTTTAGATTTAACTCTTAGTTAAATGGTATGACATTTACCATGTCTCTTTGTATTTTTATATTATATGGTTAATAAACTTACTATAAACTACAAAGAGAACCCCAAGTGGTTCATTATTAATATATATAACCTTATCTAAGTCTTTTTTATGAACCTTATATTTTTATGATTATTATATCAATTAATAATATAGTATTTGTTTTAAAAAACTTTATTATGTCAATTTTGACACTATTTAGTATTTGATTTTTTTGAAAGCCATTAAAACTTTATCACTTCAAATAAAATTTATTTAACCAACCCTAAAATGTCATATTGACCTAAAAAAATATTTTAATTCATCATAATTCTCAATTTATATTTATTTGGATATTTATAATATCAATTATTTTAGTATTTCATTAATAAAGTAATTACTGCATCATCATTGTGTCATAAATAAATTAAATTATTTAATGTCTTAAAATTATAAATAAAAAACCATTATGTAGGAAATATTTTTATATTTCTAATGAATATTTATAGTCGAATTTATATTGTGTTTAACCCTATATTAAAAATGGTGTAGTTATTAAACTTTGAATTTAACTCTTTTAACTCTTCTTTAAATAAAATAATAATAAATGTCTTAATCTAATCCAAGTGGACCAAATGTGGTCATATTTTATTCCTAAGGTTTTTATTTTCCAAATTCTACTTATTAAATAGTATTAGGACATGTGTTATGGTAATCATGATATCATTTTTACTCTTAATTACCCTATTTACTTTAAACCGTGGTAAATAAAATTCAAAACTTACTATTCACCGAAAATTATTTTCATATTATTGAACCACATTTTACTTACTGATATTAATTTTTTCTCTAATATTTTTGAAATTCAACTCACAAAAGTGGTAAAATTAAGTTTTATGCAAATTTGCAAATGCTCCTAGGAGGTGGGTAAAAGACAGTAAAAAGTTCAATAAAATTTTTATCTATCTAAACTTTTTATAAAATAAATTCAATGAATTAAATTGAACTTATATAGGTATTATGTATCTATTTTAAACTATATAAATTTAAATAAAATAAATAATTATTTAAATAAAAAATCTGTTTTAACCAATAACGCAGTGTTTTTCACTATTCATCAGAAATTGAATGTTTTCAGAAAAATACCAAAAATTCACCCTAAGATAATTTTGATATTATGAATTAAAAAATGAAGTCCATTTTGAAAAATAAAATTTATAAAATTTCATAAAGTAGGTATTAATATTCAAAATGGCTAGTTTGATTGGTCGCGGTGTGTTAGAATCTCGAAGTTGCGTACAATGCAAGCTATTGAATTATTCAAAGGGAAACGTATCGTGGAAGCTTGGGGTGTTACATTCTTCCCTCATTCAAATAATTTCATCCTCAAAATTTCTATAATACTACCGCACAAAAAGATTTGGGTGGTTCTTCATCATAAGTTCCTCTAGTTCCCGTGTTGCCTCTTCCATCTTATGGTTTCTCCATAGAACTTTTACCAGATGAGTCGTCCAGTTTCTCAGCACTTATTCCCTGGTGTTAAGAATTTTGACAGGCTCTTCACAATAAGATAGATCAGGTTCCAGTTCAATTTCCTCATAGGTGAGTAAATGTGTTAGGTTAGGCAGGTATTTTCTCAACAGTGGTAAGTGGAACACATCATGAACTTTGGAGAGACTTAGAGGAATTTCCAAACGATAAGTTACAACTCCAATTCATTCTAGAATTTCGAAAGGTATGATGTACCTGGGACTCAATTTACCCTTCTTACCGAAATGTATAACACCCTTCCATGGATATACCTTCAAGAAAACAAGGTCTCCAACTTGAAATTCCAAATCCTCCCTTTGGTTATCGACATATTTTTTTCCTACTTTGGGCTGCTTTGATGTGGGTTTGGATAATATTCACTTTTTCAATTGTTTCCTCACCAAGTTCTGGGCCTACGAGTTTTCTTTCACCAACATCATCCCAACAAGATGGTGTGCGACATCTCTTTCCATATAACGCTTCATATGGTTCCATTTGAATACTTGAATGGAAGATATTATTATAGGACAATTCTACCATAGGTAAATATTGATCCCACATAACTTGAAAGTCAAGTGAGTAAGATCTCAACATGTGTTCTATGGTTTGAATAGTCTATTCTGATTGTCCATCAGTTTGAGGGTGGTAGACAGTGATCAAACGAATTTCAGTATCCAGGGATTTCTGAAGACTTTTCCAGAATCTTGATGTAAAACAGGGATCATGATCAGAAACAATCGATAGTGGTACTCCATAAAGTCTTACAACTTCATTAATATACAGTCTTGCTAAATGTTCAAGTGGTAAATATTCTCTTATACCACAAAAATGTGATGACTTGGTAAGATGATCAACAATGACCCATATTGCATCATTCCTTCTATGAGTCTTTGGTAGTACCATGAAAAATTGCATCATAATATCATACCATTTCCACTCAGGTATTAGAAGAGGTTGCATGACTCCTCCATGTTGTTGCCTTACAGCTTTCACTTGTTGACAAACCATACATATTTACACAAAATCAACAATCTCCCTCTTCATGTTGTCCCACCAAAAATGTTCCTTCAAATCTCTATACATCTTAGTGCTCCGTAGTTGTATAGAGAAATTGGAGCAATGAGAATCATCCAACAATTCCATTTTTAGATCAGGTATATCGGGAACACAAAGTCTCTTCCCAAATTTCAAAACTCCATCTTCATATACAAAGTCACTCAATATCCCATAATTTATAGCTTTAATCTTCTTTTGAAAATCCTCATCATCTGTCTGAGAACATTTTATCATTTCTAGTAAAGATGGTTTGGAAACCATTTGAAAAAGTATTAATGTTTCACCTTCCATGGTTATTCCCATATCCATATTTACTAGATCCATGTATATAGGATCCTTTTCAACTCTCATCTTGTTCAAAACTCCATTATCCTTTCTGGTCAAAGCATCTACCGCCTTATTTTCCTTCCCTAGGTGTTAGTTAATTGTGCAATCATAATCCTTGAGTAGTTCAAGCCATCTCCTTTGCCTCATGTTTAGTTATTTTTGTGAGAAAATATACTTCAAACTCTTTTGATCAGTATAAATATCACATTTTTCACCATAGAGATAGTGTCTCTATATCTTTAGAGTGAATATTACAGCTGTTAACTCAAGATCATGAATGGGATAGTTTTTCTCACGAATTTTTTGTTGTCGTGATGCATAGGCAATAACTATATCATTCTACATAAGGACATAACCAAGTCCGTTATTTGAATCATCACTATAAATAACAAACCCATCATTCCTTGATGGTAGATTCAAGATAGAAGAATTTACTAATATTCTCTTCAGTTCTTCAAAACATTATTCACACTCTTTTGTCCATACCAATTTAACCCATTTGCGTGTGAGCATGGTTAATGGGTTATCCAACTAGGCAAAATTCTGGAAAAAATGTCGATAATAACCTGTTAATCTAATAAAACTGTGTACCTATGTTATACTCGTCGGTGTTGGCCATTATTGTATTGACTTGGTCTTTGAAGGATCAACATATATTCCATCCTTAGAGAAAATATGGCCAAGAAAAGAAATATCTTGAATCCAGAATTCACACTTGCTAAACTTCCCATATAATTCATTTATTATAAGAGTCTTTAGAATAATGTGTGAGTGATTTTCATGATCTTCATAGATTTTAGAGTATACCAAGATATCATCAACAAATACCACTACAAAGACATCAATATATTCTTTGAAAACTCTATTCATTAGATCTATGAAGACAGGGGGTTCATTATTCAATCTGAAAGGCATTACTATAAACTCATAATGCTCGTACCTGGTTCAGAATTATTTTTTTGGAATGTATTCCTTCTTCACACACAACTGATGATATCCAAATCAAAGGTCAATATTTTAAAAATATTGAGCTTCATGAATTTGGTCAAATAAATCATCAATGTGATGTAGGGGATACTTGTTCTTTATTATTATACCAATGATCTCCCTATAGTCAATGCACAACCTCATGGATATATCTTTCTTCTTAACAAAAAGAATATGGGCTCCCCATGGAGAAACACTAGGCTGAATAAATACCTTATTACTCAATTATTTAAATTGTTTCTTTAGTTACACTAATTCCATAGTGTCTATTCTATAAGGGGTCTTTGATATGGTCCTTGAACCAGGAATTAAATTAATGGAAAACTCAATTTCTAATTCTGGAGGATTTCTAGGTAAATCTTCTGAAATACATCAACATATTCTTGCACAATAGGTATGTCCCCTATTAAAACATTATTTTTCTCACCCATAATTATTTCATTCTCATCCTCCCCAATAATTTTATTTAGTAGAGCTACTGGGGGTGGATCTAGATAAGAATCAGATGGTGATGTTTCTGTTTAAAGATAAGGTATTCCTTATCATCATTGAGAATTGTAACCTCCTTCTTCTTACAATAAAATTTCGCATCATGGTCTGAAATCCAATCCATACCGAGGATTATATCAAATTCAATCATGGGTATGACGATTAGATCAGCATATAAATATCATTTATATGCCTTAATGGGGACTGATTCACAAAACTTTGTTCCAATGATACTTACCTTAGTAGTTTTTACTAAAAACTCCCTTGTTAAATCAAATTGGAAATATCTAATTTTCTTAGAAAAATAAGAAGATATGAAACAATGTGATGATCCAGAATCAAATAAATCATTGGATAAACTTGAGGAAACCATTAAATTACTTTCCACCACGTCTTTCAGAGCTTCAACCTCTGCAGTAGTGATCGCATAATCTTGGCCTTGATCCCTTGGCCTTTTTTGAGGTAAGTTTCCCTGACACTTATAAAATTCATTTGTATAATATCCCATCTCCCTACAATTGTAGTATTGAAAATTGGTAGCTTATTTCTTCCCCCTACAATCACTAGAAAGATGGCCTTTCTATCCACATTTGTAGCATACTCCTTTTCCTTTTAGATAGGCACCAGGCTGCTTCCTTCCACAATTATCACAGGGTGGAAATTCAACTCTTCCCTTCTTCCCTATTTCCTTATTTCCTTTCCTAGATTGTTCAATAGATCTCTTCTTCTCTTGATTTGATTTAAAGTTGTAAGAATTATAGAATTCATTTTCTGTCTTGATAGCACATGAGACAATATCTACATATAATGACAAGGATTTTGAGACTAATGATCGATGGAGAAATGGTTTTAACCCATCAAAGAAATGATCAATCTTACTTCTTGGGTCATGTATATAATATACAGCATGCCTTCATAAAATTGTAAAGTTAGCCTCATACTTTGCGACATTCTCATCCTCCTTTTTCCTCAGACTCAGAAATTGTCTTTCCATATCTTCACGATGGTCACAATGAAAGTATTTTTCTAAAAAAATCTCTTTAAACTCCCTCCATTCCATGTTTGATAATTATTCATCTTCATTTGTGTTTTGAATCAATGACCACCATTGATCTGTATCTCTCATGAGGTGATAAAATTTCATGACAACTTTTTCTCTTTCACTACTCCCCAAAGCATAAAATATTTTCTATGAAGAACTTATCCTTTTCTCAGCTACTAATGGATTTTTACTCCCATTGAATTTTGGTGGTTTTTGCCTCATGAATCGGTCTAACATTGATCCTTCGTGTTGTGGATCATGGTGCTCTATATGGGTAAGGTTATTATTCATAACCTGAGTGAGTTGTCCCAGTATGGTGATAAGCTGATCAGCACCAGTTTCATCACTAACTCTACTATAATTATCTTGAGTAAGAGGGAAATACCTACATGGATTACATGCATTGATACATTTTCCATTCCTTCTACTATGCACCATTTCTAAACAATGGCATACAGTAGATTAGTTTATGAATCACAATACATAATTATGAACTTGTAAGCCACTTAACATAAATGGAACAGTTTATGGATATAATCCATAATCATAAAAATGCTTTCTTTGAGGAGGTATATACTCATAAATCCTTCATAATGGTTTGTAAATAAAATGAGAATTATCCTAAGCATATCCCTTGGGAGTGTCATAACCAAGAGTACAGCAAGGCCCGTTGTTATGCACCAGTTCCTGTTCGAGTCTAGCTCAAAGCGATGTTTTTGAGTTTTACCCCTACGTACATCTGTGTCAGAGCTGCCTCTACTTGCTCATATCCAGATAGGGATGTATTTCTTGGAAAACTCAAAAAATCTCTACAGTACCAAAATTCTAGGAAGTTATTCTATACTAATTCTCAAAGTCTATCTTAGGGTAATGTTCTCTAATTATAGTTTTTTCTAAAACTAGTTTCCAAGGTTTGTACTAAACTTCCCCTGATACCAACTGTAATGCCCCGACCCCAGTTACCCAGAGTCAGTGATTTATTACATAATATTTTCATGATACAAGGAATCATATCCCGAAAGACCGATTAGTTTAGTATTATTGGAAATAAGAAATATATATAAGTTTAACATTACAACTTGAAAAGAAATAAAACATTAATTTATTCCATTAGAAACATCCAAGCCTCCTAGATTATTCTTGTAAGTCACTCATAACTAACTTCTTCATATCCAAGGAAAATGAAACATAAGAAAGGGGTGAGCTCAAATGCTCAGTAAGGGTAAGAAATACAGCAGAAGATAACATAAATATTAATCATGATGAATAATTAAAAACACATGCCTTTACAAATAATAAACATGAACACTTTATGGCAGGAATATGAGCTGAGTAAATAATGTCATAATAAAACATAGTCATGGGTATTCTACTAGTCAAATAACCACAAGAACCATCATTATTATTTTCATAAAGAGGGAATGTATAATGTCAGACATTCTAAAACATCTTTTCAAGGCCTCAGCCAAGACGTCTAAAAATGATTTAGGCCTCAGCCAAAACCATATATCGAAATTGGGAAAGGCCTCAGCCAATTATACTTATAATTGTCTCATGGGACCTACCGATTCACCGAGGAGCTATAGCAGGCTCCACCCATCACATACTAAGTCCAATACATTCCTCATATGAAAAGGTTGAAATATAACATAAACATTCGTATTAAAACTAGCATAAAAAAGGTCAATAATTTAACCATAAACCTTAAATGGTGTAAAAATAACATATCCATAGTCACACATATCACAAAACCTTCAATACAATATGGAATATTTTTATCATAATAAATCAACTTCAAACAAGTTTAAAATCCATCAAAGGGTGTTGACATAGATGAAATGAAAACTATTTGAAAGAAATACCTCTTTCTATCCTGAAACCATTTAAGATTCACATAATTATAAAAGAAAACATTTATTTTGAAAATATTCTTATAATCTTGTAAGGTAATATTTGATGATGTTATAATGTAAGAAAATAGTTTCACCCTCCATATAAGTTAAAAAAACATTCTTATCTTAATTTTGTCAAAAAGGTCATAAAGTACCTTGTTTGGAAAATGACAAAAAGATCCTTTTCAAAAAATATAAGCTCAAATAAGAGTATAAATGACTTTAAACCATAGTCTATTAAATAGTAAAAATGTATTGAAATACATTTTTAAGAAAGCATGGATGTGGATGATAAAGAGGTCCTAGTAGATACTTACGTAAAAACAACCTCGGATAATAAAGAGATTGTGAAATTAACCCTTACCTTGTAATTTTCCTTGGTTGATGGTATTTTAACCTCTTGTATAATAGTTAAATCATTTTTATTAAATTATAAAATAACAATATACATAAAAATGATATAATATATTATCCTCTAATTTTTCTTTGTTAATAATATTTCAGTAGAATCGTTATTTCAGGTGTTAACTGATTCGTTTTCCTTTATATGATTGGTTACGTAATACATGTTTGTTATGGATAGGATGTATTTTATTCATATACAGAACTATGTTATGTCCATAAACATTATTTTTAGTCATAAAATAAAAATTATTCTTTAATGGTTATGATGGGGGAATGAATCTCATCGTGTTCGTGGAGACGGTAACCCGTACGTACGCACGAGCGACAATATCATTATATTGATGGAGAAATTGTATGTAATTGGATGGTATATAATATATAAATAATAATTAACATTTTATATTTATTATTTAAATTATTTATACTCATTATTATACCCATCCAAATAATGAATTGTTTGCATAACAAACTACACCGTGACGTGAAGATGGTAAGTCGTATGTACGCGCATATGGTGACTTTGTCATTTATAGGATAAATATAATAATGAATATGGTTGTACCATATTTATAATAACATCATAGTAAGTATAAGGTACTGGATTTATTATTTTGTTATGTAAACAACAAAGAAAGAGTAAGTGGAAGAAGAAAATAACTTGAAAGAGGTGATGAAATATTTACCTCTTCTTCGGGTACTTCCTTTGGATTTGATCAAAAGGGCTCCTTAGGTTGGATTTCTGACCAAAGGAAGGACTCTAGGATGAAGGGAGAAATTTTGGTAGGATATTTGGTCTGAGTTTTTCCGATCCAAATGGCTTTGGAGGTGTGATTTTGAGAGAATGTAAATTTCCCTTTTATAAGAGATGTGAGAGTCACTTTAGGAAAATCTTGAAATATTATTTTATAATAAAATAATTTTTGGTTTCTCATGGATAAAAAATTATTTATTTATAGGATAAGGTGATTATGGGTCTAAATACACTCAACTGATAGGTTTTAGAAATTTTTAGATCACCATATTAACATTATCTTTTAGATTTAACTCTTAGTTAAATAGTTTGACATTTACCTTGTCTCTTTGTATTTTTATATTATGTGGTTAATAAACTTACTATAAACTGCCAATATAACCCCAAGTGGTTCCTTATTAATATATATAACCTTATCTAATTATTTTTTCCAAACCATATATTTTTATGAATATTATATCAATTAATAATATAGTATTTTTTTAAACTCAATTATTTCAATTTTGACACTATTTAGTATTTGATTTTTTTGAAAGCCATTAAAACTTTATCACTTAGAATAAAATTTATTTAACCAGACCTAAAATGTCATATTAACCTATAAAATTATATTAATTCATGAAAAGTCTCAATTTACATTTATTTGGATATTTATAATATCAATTATTTTAATATTTCATTAATTAGGTAATTATTGCATCATCATTATGTCATAAATAAATTAAATTATTTAATGTCTAAAAATTATAAATAAAATATCATTATGTAGGAGTTATTTTTATATTTCTATTGAGTATTTATAGTCTAATTTATATTGTGTTTGACCCTATATTAAAAATGGTTTAGTTTTTAAACTTTGAATTTAACTCTTTTAACTCTTCTTTAAATAAAATAATAATAAATGTCCTTATCTGATCCAAGTGGACCAAAAGGGGTTATATTTTATTCCTAAGGTTTTTTTGGTCGAATTATACTTATCCAATAGAATTATAACATGGTTTAGGGTAATTATAATATCAATTTTACCCTTAATTACCCTATTTACTTTTAACCATGGTAAATAAAAGTCAAAAGTTACTATTCACCAAAAATTATTTTCATCTTATTGAACCTCATTTTACTTACTGGTATTAACTATGTCTCTTGTATTTTTTAAATTCAACTCAAATAAGTGGTAAAATTAAGTTTATGCAAATTTTCAAATGCTCCTTGGAGGTGGGTAAAAGATGGTAAAAAGTTCAATAAAATTTTTATATATCTAAGCATATTATAAAATGACGCCAATGAATTAAATTGAACTTATATAGTTATTATGTATCTATTTTGACCTAAAATAAATTTAAATAAAATAAATAATTATTTAAATAAAAATTCGATTTTAACCAATAACACTGTGTTTTTCACTATTCATCAAAAAATTGAATGTTTTCAGAAAAATACAAAAAATTCACCCTAAGATAATTTTGATATTCCAAATTTAAAAATGAAGTCCATATTGAAAAATAAAATTTATAAAATTTCAAAAAGTTGGTATTACTATTCATAACAGCTAGTTTGATTGGTCGCGGTGTGTTAGAATCTCGAAGTTGCGTACAACGAAAACTATTGCATTATTCAAAGGGAAACGTATCGTGGAAGCTTGGGGTGTTACATTTTGGGTGATAATTTTATATTTAGTCATACCACCAAAGTATCAGGAACATCTTCACTCAAAGTGATATTAACCTAAGATATATTTGTTGGTTAGATTTCCTATAAGACTACAAATTTTTGATAATCTATACTCTAGATAAGGGTAGCATGGTGTCAGATAGTGGAGGAGGAATCAGAGTAATTGAACTTATTACAACTAACCTTGGTGGAGGATAGGGGTGAATATTACCTTTAGTCGATGGTGGTGGATCCATTTATTCTTTATCATGTGATAAAAACTCATTTGGGAGATATCTACTATGAGGTTTTTCATGGCTATATATTCCTATAAGATGTAGCAGATGGATTTTATGAAGGTGGGGAGTATTTCATCCTTTTTAGGGATAAAAGGTAGTTCTTTCCATTTTTATGTGAGGAGTTGTTGAGGGAGTTTCATACTTCCCCATTGGTTGTGCATCTGAGCATGAAAAATATGTACAAAGTAATTTGATAATAGCTTTGGAGGGATGGAATGATTTGTACTGTTTCTGAGTTTGTTTCTAGATGCCTCACATGTCAGCAGGTAAAGGTTGAGCACCAGGTTCCAATGGGGTTGACTCAACACCTTGAGATTCTAAAATGTAAGTGGGATGTAATATCGATGGATTTTGTGATAGGGATTCCATGAATAGAGAGATTCCATGACATTATTTGTGTTATTACTAACCGACTTACCAATTCAACACACTTTATTACTATTAATGAGTTGAGTTTAGTTGAGACTTTAGCGAAATTTTACATACAAAAGATTGTCCACATTCATGGGGTACCCACGATGGTCATCTTTAACTAGGATGTTTGGTTCACATCAAGGATGTGGAGAGGTTTTCAAGAGTATTTTGGAACCCAGTTATGTATGAGAAAATCAATTCACCCCTAGAGAAATGGCTAGAACAAGTGGACCATATAGGTTTATGGAGGATATGCTAAGATCCTGTGTGTTAGACTTTGATTGTAGCTGGGAGGATCAATTACCATTAGTGGAGTTTTCCTATAATAATAGTTATCACTCCACTATTGGTATGTCTACTTTTGATGAATTGTATCATATAGCCAGTATGTTAACCTTGTGTTGGACTAATATTGGAAATACATCACTTCTTGGACTAGAACTAGTGTAGGAAACACCATAGAAGGTTTAGGTGATCCATGAGAATATGAGGATGGTTTAGAGTTGATATAAGTATTATGTGGACTGATGATGTAGGACTTTGGAGTTATACAAGGAATAGCATGTTTTCCTAATATTATCCCCATGATAAGGATTGTGGATATTTTTTTAGGGTAGAAAATTGTCCCCAAGGTTTGTCAGTATGCTCAAGATACTATAGAGGGTTAGTAAGGTTTCTTACCACTTGTCTGTACCTATGTAGTTTCACTATGTGATTGATGTCTTCTATGTGTCACAGTTGAGGAGATATGTGCATGATCCATCACACTTCATTGAATGTGGTGAGTTTTACAACAAGGGTAAAGCTACCATCTCAGATCACCTAGTGGTGATCGAGGATCGATAGGATAATATCTTTCATTCATAAACCATTCTTATGGTTAAAGTTATTTTTCAGTATGGGGGCGTGAAGGAGAGTACCTAAGAGCATGAGATTAAAATGTATCTTAGTACCCCCACCTTTTTATGTAGCTTGTGGTTTTTGAGTAAAAAATACTTGAAAGAAGAGAGAATGTGAAAACTCTCATTTCTATAGTTTGATGATTTTAATTTTTATATATATGTGTGGATTTTTATTTGGAGTTGGCACCATGTTTAAGGTGTTAAAAGACCTAGAAAATAATATATTAAAAATATTACTATATATTAAATCACATGCACGCATATTTTTATAGTAAATGTTTTTCCCTTTGATCGGGACTATAGATGTAAAATCCAAGACAGTTGTTGTTTCTGGGACATTGGGTTTACCCTAGTTGTGACATAAAGTTTGTCGATGTCAAGTATTCCACGGAAGTCGAATGTTGGTGGGTCCATTAAATTAATTAAATAAGTAAATTTATTTATTTTACTTGATGGATAAAAATCTTATCTACTCTTTATATATATTTTCTTATGGATAATCTATAAGGTTATACACATAAGCATAGGAGATTATAGAGGAGGAAGGAGAGCTCCATCAGTGTTAATAACTTGGATCGACGATGAATTATTGAGGTTATTCATGAGACGAACAATGAATGCTACCGAATATTCATCATTATCTCTAGTAGAAATATTCTTCACTAATGATTAATCCATTCTTGAGTTAGGGATCAATATTTTTTGGATTTATGACCTTTTTATCCAATTTATGATCATGGATTACATATATTATTATCTACTTGGTATACATACTTCACAGGAGCCTAGATTTAATTAGCATTCTTGAACCAAGTTACTTATATCAACTGCACCCCTGATTTGCCCTTTTATTTCCACAATAGGTAATCATTGGATGGGATCACATAGGCTAATTATGATATCACTTTGTTCTTGTTCTTTTATCACCACTGTTCTTTTCATTCTTGGTCATTGGCCCACGAGGTCGATGATTCAACATTATCAGACTGATTTTAGTTTGATTGAACCCTTAGATTCATTATAGATAATCCAAAGACCTAGGTATTGATTGTTTACAAATGGTTTGAGGCTGATTTTTGGAATATGAGTGTTGAATTCATGGATCGGGACCCCAAACGGTGATGGTATACGTGGAGGTTACCACTCGGGTGACCAGAATCCCACGTTTTGGCCACTAGAGACCAAGAAATGATGATCGGAGATGACATCCTTCAATTTTGAAAGTTTCAGGTGAGTCAAATTGCATAATGGTAGAAATTATGGATATAGATTATGCATGAAGACCAAACTTCACTGTATGTGTACTACACATCATGTAATCCAAAGGAACACACACCATGTAACTGGGATTCTCATGGATTTTAGGGTTTCAGTAGAGTTAAGTATCACATGTCATGTGGTAGGGCCCACATTCCATGTGATACCACCTGAGTTGTCAATTCTTGTGTCAAGGTCACACACCTAGGACCCTTGGTGAATAGACTTTCCATGTCCCCAATAGTACATGTCGTGTGGAGATACATGGATGGATAAGCCATGTGCTGAGGGAACATGCCCAAAACCTCATGTGAACTTGCACACTATGTTTCTATAGGGACTCGTTGTTTTGAGAGACATGAATACCCAAGTTGTTTCCATGGAAGGATGCACCTAGGTGTTTGGGTGAATTCACACACCGTGTGACCCTATGTACAAGGTGTTTACCTTTCCCATGAACTTTTACCTTATGTATCTCCTTCTTGAGACTCAGATTTAGGCTTATAAGTACACTATCTAGAGTATTTTTTTCATGTAGGATGATAGGAAATCCTTCATTTTAGTATCAAATATTTGATATGAGGTTTTATGAGTGAGATGCTTCTTCCATCGATGCTTGTCCAATGACAGTGATCAGGTTTGATCATCAGAGAGATGGCAGGGTAATACTCCCCTAACGCACCAAGGTATGGGACCCCCATACTCTTCATATAGGTTGGTTTGGAACTTCCCCAAATTTTATATGGTGTGATTCCTCAATCTACATAGAGGTACTCCCCCTTCTTCGAGCTATGTCAGGGAGCGGGTCCTCTACTGAACTTAGTACTCCCTCAATTATGGAGTGTAGTAGCAAGGAGTGGGACCTATAATATGATTATTTTGAGGTTATGTGTGGTGACTAGAATCAAATATAAGACCTTTGGAGCTACCAATATACTCATCATCAACCTTATCTGTCTATAGAGATTGAGACTTTTCTCTTTTTTGACTAGGGTTTCATTATGATCATATCTAATTTATTTGTTTCTTTTCTCCTTTTTCTTTTGGTTGAGGTAATTATTTAATTCTATTTCTTCACTATTTATTTTAGGTCATCATAATATGTATTTTTATACTCACCATTTCATGGGATATTCCCACACGTTTTGTATCTTACAGAGACAATAGGAAGACAATTAGTGACCTTGGTGGACCTAGTTTTGGTGGAGCATAGTGATACTCAGAGTCATTAACCATATTCTATGGCCATCCTTAGAGTTTTTGAGTTTTAATCTCTTAATTTTATACTTTTTCTAGTTTTTATCAGGTTGTGTCCTCTTTTATGTTTGGGTGGGTATTTTTTCCCTTATATATTTCATATTTCCTTATTTTACTTTGATGTATTTCCTAGAGGTTGTTGCATGTGTTGATTACTATATAGATATTCCATCTCTCATATATCTCCACACTATTTCATGTATTTGTATGTGTGCATGAGTAAATTTATATTAGGATATGGCCTCCCAATTTAGTTTTTTCCCTAATTGGTGCTTATCGCCATCCCTTGGCCAATTGGAGGTAGGCTTGGGGTGTCACTCTCATCTTTTCATGGGCCCGGGAAGGGACCCACTGGGTTGGGTTGTGACACTCCTAGGATAATATAGTTATTTAGATCCTTAGGAAGGAGTATCATGATCATGTTCATGAGATAAGTTCTATCCCAATACCATCTTAGGTCTTTGGAAGGTCCCTAGGGACTGAAATAGAATCTACTTCAGGTTCTAATTATTATATCCATCTATATGATCATATAAAATTTCTTCAAATACAGAACAAAATCCTGCTAGTGGAAAATTCAATCCAACAATAGGGGAATCAAATACAAATATTGGATGTAAAGGTCATCGCTCTGCAAAAAGCATTAAATGAATTGAAAAAATGTGTTAGAATGTATCCTTAGTGGAATTTCATCTATTAATAGTTTGAGTTGGGAAGTAAATGGTAAATTTTCATAATAATTTTAAAAAAAAATTAATTGGATTTAAGTTGAAATTTAAATATAAATCATTTTTTAATTTTCAATAAAATTTTTATACAGGTGTCGGGATAAGGGACCAGATATGGAGGTGACTACAGCCTATTGGGAGGTAGTGATAAGGCTTGATTTTGAAATTAATGGTGATGTTGTATAACTAAACTCTATTTATAACTTATTGTATTTAGTTAGATATATATATTTATTACTCAATTGGTTTCATGGAATAGTAATTGAGTAGTGTAATAATGTATATTATTTTCATGTAGAAATGGATTATGTGATTAATATAAAAAAAACTTTGGATATAAATTTTATCCTAGCTATTGGTGTTGGATCTATTTTTTTGTTATTATTTCGGTTTCTTTTTGGGACAATAGCATTGTTTTTGTTTATTTATTAAAAAAATTCAATATATATCTATGGATTAAAATACTACTATATATGCTATAAAATATAGAAGCGGTTTAAACTGCCTCAATATATGGTACCTTATATAGTGACAGTTTAAACTACTGATATATATGATGTATTATTCAACCAATTTTTGATGAAAACCCACCACCAAAAAACATAAAATTTACAGCTAAAAAATTTCATGACACTTGAAAAAAAACCACCTCAAAATCTGAAAAAACATCACAAAAATTTCCCAACACCAAATTTAGTGGTGGTTTTATGAAACCGATGATAAATCATTTAGCAGTGGTTTAAACCACCACAAAATAAAATAACTACCTCCATGAGGTCATTCTATTATAGTGTATAAAATAAACCTTTAATGCTTTAATAATTTTGGAATCAAAACCCATTAAGAGAGAAATTTTGAATTGAAACTTCAAATACCATGAATAAATAGTAATTTATTATATAATATTTATAAGGGGGATTATATACCCCATATAAATGAAATTAGGAGCATGGTATAAAATATGTCTCATAGGAGTGGAATTGAGATGAAAAACCCTGAACTTGGATTCTTGCTTGGTCAGATGAATTATATCCTCCTAAATAATCAATTAAAATTTATTAAATACTTTCTTGAGAACCTTTTTCATCTATATTTAATTTTCTAGGGTTTTTTAATAATCTTACGACAACCATTAATTGTATAGTTCTTACTTACATCGACCACTTTCGTTTTTCCAGTCAATTTCTCCAAAATTACTTCAGTATGTTGACCATCGTCAAAGGTGATATGAAATAGTTCTTTAATATCTAGAATGTTAGTAATTTTATAAATATAATTTTTATCCATTTTATATAATTTTATAACCAATCATGAAAGGTGGTAAATAAAAATGAAATATGTCATTCATGGAGGCAGTAATTTGCACACACGCATGATGAAGTTTTCATTTTATTAATAGTTAAAATGGAAATAAAGTATATAATGATTAATATTTATAGAAACATATTTATATATTAATATCATATATATATACCTTAAATCCATAATATTAACCTTTCATAAAATAAAGTCATGGAAAATTAAATACATTACTTCAGGGAGATGGAAGTCCTTACATATGCACGGGTGATGATTTCTTTTCCCTTTTAATGGAAGTGAGGTTGATAATAGTTTTTCCATTATATAGCATCATTGACCTGATTAGCCACCCGAATAGTGCTATCAATCTAGGTTCTAGTAACCTTAGGCATGCCTCCCCATATGCCAAAGGCTTCCAACTATCAGCGAGAGTGTAAAAGAGTAAAAGTAGGGAGACTATACCCTCATGGAAAGATTTATCAATGGTCTAAGTAAATATATATAACATGAAGTTAAAGAATAAAGACTCAGTAGACTCAAACTAGACCTTCCAAAGGTGAAAAGATAGTTAATAATAATGAATAGAAGAAGCATAATTAAACAACATAAATAAAGTAAATAAACATGTCAACATACCACTTGTATCCACAAAACAGAACATGCATGAAAAAACATGTTGTACATATCGATATCTAGAAGGGTTATCCCATGGCTAACCTCAATACAATACATATATAAAAATAATGCTAATATAAAAGTAAATAAAAGTAAAACTCAAAATTAACTCCTACATAATCAAGAAACTCAAGATCCCTTTCCAATATAACATGATAAACATCTACTAAGATCCATCTCCTGAGCCCAAACTATTACCTAAATGTAAAATCATAAAGTCTACATGAGTCTTGAAGGGCCCATGTAGGGTATGAGAATGCGTCTTAATAGGATACCAACCAAGTGTGCATACCCAACATAATTTTTTTAATTAGTTGTGAAATATATAATTTAAATAAAAGAAACTACTTATGCAATTTAAATAAACACAAGCCCCCATGGTACTCAACAGCCACCAGGGAGTTTTCACCTACTTTGGCTATTGTTGGGAATCTGAAAAAGGAGAGGATCCTTGGATCATGGCCCAAAGTATCCCCAGAAGTAGTATATCCCAAGTGAACCCTTAGGTTCTAGCTAAGAATAGTAACCTGGAACCACATACCAACCAACACCTTGTGTCCCAAGTAAAACCATTGGTGTCCTAAAGGAAATTCCAAGCAAAATTAATGGGTCCAATGGATCCTTACTCAAAATCACTCATCATCTTGAATCCCTACATTCAGAGGCACAACGATATCTTTCCTCAAATAAAATCACCACTGGATCACAGCACGACATCCTAAGAAATGGTGATATCCATTCTACCAAAATAACCAGGACCATATCCTTAATAGGGTGAGCCACAGCCCCAAACCGATAGCCTCATTACTATCAAATGAAGGCTCCTCACCTTCCACATGGATTTCTACAGAAATCACCCCCAAAACATTTACCTAAGCCGCACAACCGAGGGTTCTCTTCCCACACGAGTGGTAAAAACCACCTCATCACTAAGTCAACCTATGTACACATGACTCCAAGAGGTGCTTTGTCCATCATGGGTGAGAGAAAATTACCAAATAGTACCTAATCTACACCATCACTAGCACCTTGTGCCCCTGCAACCCTGTTACTTGAATCTGATGGCCATGTCATCGAATATCACACAAACCCCACTCATAACCTGATGGCCTCTCTACCTCAATATGATGTCCATGACATCAAATCGATGATCACATCACCCAAAATTTCCAGGCCAAGACCAACTAGACAACCACGTCGCCTCAATTCTGATGGCCATGACACATCAATCTCTTGGGATGATCCCATCATGATCCCAAGGATCTCATCTTATGAAATTCAAGAATTTCATAAAAATAAACTATTTCAATTAGGCATAAGAATTTAATGAAATTGAATTGTTCAATTCCAATATACCACATATATATAATTCCCTACAATTAGACAAGACAATTCAATATAATTGAATTATACCATTTCAATTAAACTAAACGACTCAAATTAAATAAAAACACACCACGACCTAACTACCCAAGGTGTTCAACAGCCTCTAACCCTGCCTCGCATGAGCTAATATAGTTTTTACATGCCCAATGGAATCCCATAGGGTCAAATGATCAATTTAATACTAAGCAATAAAATTAAAAACAAATCTCACTCAAATACCCAACAGCGTGCTAAAATTCGCACCCCCAAAAAGACAACAAAAACAAAAAGAAAGGTATGTAACACTAACCTTGGACTCATAGATGTAGGCATGTTCGATATCAAGCTCTAACTTGAATCAATTTGGAAGAAATCGATGATTCTGTTGAACGCCCTAAAAATAGGGTAAAAAAGATCAAATGTATTTAGTATTCCGTGAGTAGAAAGTAAAGGAGAAAATATAAAAGGGTGTGATAAGCCTTACTGAGATAGTTCTATCACACCTAATGGTGACCAAAATGGATCACTGATAGAGGAGGGAGAGTAAAATGAAGAGGGGGAAATTGAGGGTTTTCTCCACTGCTCTACATGACCCATGGGAGAACATTATGGGAAAAAAGTCTTTTCTGACGGGGTATTTGCGACGGGATTAATTCTCGTCGCAAATGGTCCATCCCAGGGGTTATTTGCAACGGGGGGTTTGTCCCGTCACAAATAACAAGTTATTTGCGATGGGATTTGAGGTCTCGTCGCAAAAGGTAATGTGTGCTTTGGCGCGGGATGCGCGTCAAAGCGCGGGAAGGTTATTTGCGACGGCCATGCCAAGCGCGGGAAGGATATTTGCGACGGGGGGTCCCCCATCGCAAATAGTGTGTCGGTCGAAGGATATTTTCGACGGGTCCCATTGCAAATACCGGCGGTGGTAAATGAGTTTTTGCGATGGGATGTTGTCCCGTCGCAAAAGGTGTGTCGGCAGGTCACTTTTTGTGACGGGACCCGTCGCAAATAACCTTTTAACCGCTGCCCGTAATTAATGCGGTCGAAGGTATTTGTGATGGGTCCCGTCGCAACTAATCTAACATATATACCCCCCCCCCCTCTGTTTTTCTTTCCCTTCCTATCATTTCTAACTTCCTCTCTCTCACTAAACTCGAATTTTTGGGTGAAAATTTCTCTCAGTTAATTTTATTTATGGATAAGTTGTGAAGCCGCTTACATCAATAGGAGATCGAGTTTAAAGGTATTTACATTTTATTTTATTTAGTATTTATTTAATTTTTTTATGTTAATTTTAATTATTGTTGATTAGTTTTAATTAAATTAGATTTAAATTGTTTTGTTATCTGTATTTTAGTAATAGATAGTAATAATTAGTAATAATTAGTAGTAATTGATGGTAATTAGTACTAATTAGTATTAATTGGTAGTAATTAAGAATAAATAGAAATAATTTGAAATAAATAGGAATAATGAGTAATAAATAGGAATAAATAGGAATAATTAGTAGTAATTAGTAGTAAATAGTATTAATTAGCAATAAATAGTAATAATTAGCAATAAATAGTAATAATTAGGAATAATTAGGAATAATTAGGAATAATTAGTAATAATTGGGAATAATTAGAAATAAATAGTAATAAATAGTACTAAATAGTAGTAATTAGTAATAAATAGTAATAATTAGGAATAATTAGGAATAAATAGGTATAATTAGTAATAAATAGGAATAAATAGGAATAATTAGTAATAAATATGAATAAATAGGAATAAATAAGAATAATTAGTAATAAATATGAATAATTAGTAATAAATATGAATAAATAGGAATAAATAAGAATAATTAGTAATAAATAAGAATAATTAGTAATAAATAGGAATAATTAGTAATAATTAGGAATAATTAGGAATAATTAGGAATAATTATGAATAATTAGGAATAATTAGGAATAATTAGGAATAATTAGGAATAAATAGGAACAATTAGTAATAAATAGGAATAATTAGGAACAATTAGTAATAAATAGGAACAATTAGGAACAATTAGCAATAAATAGGAATAAATAGTAATAAATAGGAATAAATAGGAATAAATAGAAATAAATAGGAATAATTAGAAATAATTAGGAATAATTAGAAATAAATAGACATAAATAGTAATAAATAGTGATAAATAGTAATAAATAGTAATAAATAGTAATAATTAGTAATAATTAGTAATAATTAGTAATAATTAGTAATAATTAGTAATAATTAGTAATAATTAGTAATAATTAGTAATAATTAGTAATAACTAGGAATAATTAGGAATAATTAGGAATAATTAGTAATAAATAGGAATAATTAGGAATAATTAGGAATAATTGGGAATAATTAGGAATAATTTGGAATAATTAAGAATAAATAGTAATAAATAGTAATAAATAGTAATAAATGGAAATAAATAGAAATAAATAGTAAAAAATAGTAAAAAAATTAGTTGTAATAAATTGGAATAACTTGTAATAACTTAGAACAATTTTCAGTGGATTGACGGCACTCCTTTTACTCGATGACTCTTCTCCTTTCAACTTTCACCGACTCAAAACATTATGAAATGTATGCTTCTACGTATGCATATTCAATCTCATATGCATCAGTTTGAATATACATTCATAGGAACACATTTTTCATAATGTGTTCAGGTAGTGACAGTTGCAAGAAGATGATTCATCGACAAAAAGGGGGCTCTTTTGTCTGACGGCTCATTTACGTGCAAGTTTCTCACACATAAATCACAATGAAGAATCTACTTGAAGGTACACTTATACATTCTTTTATGTACGAGAATGAATATGCATACCTACGAGAAGATTATTCATTGTGATTTCAGTGAGAGAAATTTACAGGTAAATGATCTATCAGACAAAAGAGAATTCGTTAATCCACTAAAAATTGTTTCGCTTAAAATTAGTATTTGCGATGGGACCTTTTGCATTGGGAGCCCATCGCAAATAATTTAAATATAAATTTTTATTAATAGTATCTGCGACGAGACCGTTGCAAAAGGTTTTTATATATATAATGTATATAATTGAAGGCTTTGTTGTGACGGGGCTGTTTCCCATTACAAGTAGTATTTGTGATGGACCCTCGCAAAAGGTTTATTTATATATATAATGTATATAATCAGAGGGTTATTCGAAATGGGGACAATTATCATCGCAAATACCTCTAATTCTAGTAGTGGAAGGAGGAAAAATAAAGGAGAAAAAGGAAATAAGAAGAAGTTCAAAAAGATAATTTCTTACCTTTAATGGGGTCGCACATTTTTCCAAACCGTGCACAAAATGTATGGGCTATAGTGTTGAGGTACTTCTCATATGGCACTACCTATGCGACTTACCACATGGTTTTATCTAACTTTTCACAAACCATATATTATTGCTCTGTAATAATTGCAGACATGGTCGCACAGCCATTTACCTCACCCAACATGGTTTCTTAAACTATGTGGTAATTCAAAAAAAGGGTGCACAGTTAGCTGGAATAGGCCACACAGTTTACACTAAATCATGCACCTTGACTTGTAACTCTAAAACTTGGACTTCAAGCCTCTGATGATCCTAAAGCCCTTACAAACACTTGAGGAACTCTTCAAGCCTCTAAACCCATCCAAAACATTATATAAGGTTGAAAGAAATCTCATAATTGAGTTCCTATGAACTAAAAAGAAAATCCACCCCCACTATTTTAAAATTCAAAATGGGAGAGGTTTTTAACATTATTCAAAAACCAGGATTTTATGATCTCCCCACCTTAACATAGATCATCCTCAAGCTGTAAAAAATGAATATGGTACCAAACATAACCATCTTGTTAGAAATAAACTCATACTACCCTAATCTCAGGGGTACATGTTAACTACCTCAAGGGGGCTCCCCAAATTATGAGTGACCTACCCTGGTCTAAACCAACCTAAAGCCAAAATCAAACAGTGGTCCATCAACCAATTCTTAGACTAAAAAGTCCTCTCATGACGTATCTTCACTTCTACAACTCCTCAGGTGCTATCGTGTCATACATGACACCCATCTAAATCTCACACCGCATCAGCACTCTCCTTGTGCCCATGATACACATGGAACTAATGAGGTCCGGAATCTCAAAAGATGCTCAAAAAAGTCCTAGTTCCTCTCACCTTAATCAATTACTACACCTTCATGGATCCTAGATTCCCATGCACCTCAAGTAACTACATCTCCTCGATGCCCCGATGCCAGCGCGTCTCAAAACCCATGCATCCATCGATGCTCACATAAAAAACCCGGTGCCAAGTACCTCATTTATATATACAACACACCTGATCTGGTTCCAACCAAATAACCAATATCTTGTTAGTACATATACATATCATGTATACCTCGTAAGACTAAAAATGACATGCCAAAAGAAAACAAAAAGGAACTAGGATACGCCCATGGAGTACCTCTAACCATCATCATATTTCCATCCTGCTCAACCTCTGGCAGCTCCACGACATGCACCTGGCCTGAAGCTCGACTACCTGAAGCCTGACCTTCCTATGGTGATTTACCAACTACTAGATATTGACCACACTACTGGGTCCCACTGTCTTTACCACATCATTCGTGTGAAACTGAAGCTCATCTACCCACACCTAGTATCGATCCTGAGCCGATTATAGAGCCCAAAGTCTTCCATGGTCCATAAATTTTGGCTATTCGAGAAGGATTCCTTCAAAACCTCTTGAGATGCATGACCTATCCACATGATCGGCACTCCTTTGGAGGCCACTCGCACAGAGTACAAACATGTCTGGGCTGACCAAAGTAAAATAAAACTGTCAAAGATCCACTATGAAGTGGTCTGAATAAATCCTTGGCCTGGTTTCCCTACTGAAACTCATCTCTACCTCACTTCCTACCATCTGAAGCATCACTAATGAAGTCACCTGAAGCCACTAACCAGCTTCAAGAAGACCTGTATGTCAATTTTCCCTCGGCTATGAGCACCTATCTCACTACCTCTGAGAATGAGGCCAACCTAAAGATATTCATTCAAACTCGAATGGCATTCCATAAACCACCCTCAAAGTGCCTCACCCTCGAGGTTTCATCACTCACCATACCAGTTGAAAAGAGAGACAATTCAGTGAACGTCGCAGCATAGTCCATGATGGAAATGTCACCCTGCTGAAGGCTCAAGAACTCTCAAGCCATTTCGGCCCTTAGTGTCTCTGAGAAAAAGTGATCAATGAACCCGGAATAAAATTTATTTTAGGCCACTCCCTCGTTTTTTCCTACCTACACCTTCATGTCCCACCAACGCTTAGCTGGTCTTCTGATCATATAGATTTCCAGTTTCACCATCTACCCAGGAGGTATATCTAACAGCTCGAAGACCATCTTTATACTCTCGGTCCATTTTTCAACCACATGTAGACCACCCTCACCCTAAAACAGTGATGGGTTATTTGATTGAAACTCCCAAATCAAATACACCATGGATGGATTTGCACCCTGAGAACCCCTATCGATAACCTTGATCACTTGTACCAGGCTCTCCTAAATCTAATCATCAATCCACAACCCAAACGATGTAAGATCTGGTGGCTAACCTGCCTGAACTAGAATATGTGTCTGAGCCAGACCCTATATATGTCCCTAAGCCTGTACCTGCTCTGCCTAACCCTCAAGGGTCTCAACTTTCTCATTCTCTAGTGGCACCCTATCACCACCTACTTGATGCTCCATCTTAGTCATATAGGTAGCAACCCACTTAATACCATCAACATGGTCAAACAAACCATAACATATATATATATATATATATTACCCGGATAGGGAAAGAAGTAATAGGCAGTTCATCCTCACAACCCTTACCCTTTCCTACCACAACCATGCTACATGAAATCTTGGACTTATGGACTCCTTACCCTCCTTACCCTCTATCAACATATCCAAGCATCAAATATACCTTAGTACATGCTGATATTAACAACCAATGTTGCCTCAAACTGATGACCAAGTCTCCCAACTTTGTGATCAAAATCACCCCATGACATAGCACTTGCCTACTCTTATAAGAGTTAGGACCAATTCACATGTCACAATAAATATATATGTTTATCACATATCATATAAAATTTCACCAATCATATCACATTTTAAACAATTCACACTTCATACATATCACATTCTACAAGAATTCATATCTCAGGAACAAAAATATTTAAAATTTAAACATCATAATATGTGTGTATGAAAGAATTAACATGCATAACAATAAAACCTTGCCTTAAGAGACTAAGGTCATAAAATACCCTCCCTTACCTCACCAAGTCAAGAGTCACAAGTAACAACAATTAAAGATTCACATTTCAATTAATCCACCCTAGGTAGAAATCATTACAACTGTAAAATGATAAAAAAATAGAATAGAAATTTTCAACTATGGTAACTAGGTTTTTCCCTCGTACATGAGGCTTTAGGAACCTAAGCACAATCTCTAAACCCATTTCTGACAACATCCTAATATTCATTCTACCAAAGCCCAAATAGTAAGACCACCATAAAAGAAAAATTAAGTCTCGGTATCATTAGTAGTCAGTTGAACACTGCTACTAAATCCTAGTCAAGAACTACTCTGATACCACTTTTAGCATCCCTAACCAAATTATCCACTTGATCAATGCTATTGGTCTAGGTTTCACTATCCTTAGACGTGCCTCCCTGTATTCCAAAGGATTCAGACTAGCTGTGAGGGTGTAAAAGAGTAAAAGTGGGGATACTATACCCTTAGGGAAAGATTTATCAATGGTCCAAGTAAATATATATAACAAGCAGTAGAAGAATAAAGACTCAATAGACTCAAACTAGACCCACCAAAATTAGGAGCACAGTCAATAACAATAAAAAGTGGTATAATAATTAAACAAAAGAAGTAGGGGAAGTAAATAACCATGTCATCACCCCACTTGTAGCCATAAAACAAAACATGCATGACAAAATAGGTCATACATATCAATATCTAGAAGGGGTCGACCATGTATGACCTTAGTACAATACATATATATAAAACATGCTAATACAAATGGAAACAAAAGGAAAACTCAAAAGAAACTCTTGTATAAGTAAGAACCTCAAGGTACCTTTCTATCATCCCAAGCTAAACAGCTACTAAGATCTAGCTCTTAATCCATAACCTTTACTTTTACATAAAAGCATAAAGTATACACGCTTCCTGAAGGGCCTGTATAGGGTGTGATAGCGTGTCTCAGTAGGATATCACCCAAGTGTGCATACCCAACATAAGTGTCTAATTAGGTGTGAAATATAGGATTTAAATAAGATAAAAATCTCATGCAGTTTAAATAAATACAACATCCCCTAGAACTCAACAGCCACAAAGGATTTTTCACCTGCTTCGTTCAGTGCCGAAAGTATAAAAAAGAGAGGATACTTGGCCCATGGACCAAGGTATTCTATGAAGTAGTATAGATTAGGTGAACACTCAGGTTCCACCTAAAATTAGTAACTCGATACCACATTCAAACCAATACCTTTTGTCCCAAGTAAAACCACCAATGTCTTGAAGGCACTCCCAAGAAAATTTAACTGGTCCATTAGGCCCCTACTTGAAAGCACTCTTTGGATTAAAGCCCAACATCCGAAGGCAAAGAGATATATTTCCTCAAATAAAATCATTTTCAGCTCATAGCACGATGTCCCAAGAAATTATGATATAAGTTCTCCCACAATAATCTAGGACTACAACCTCAATATGGCAAGACACATCCCCCAACTGATAGCCTCATCGCTATCAATCGATGGTTCCTCACCTTTCACATGGATTTCTATGGCAAGCACCCCTAACACATTTACCTAATACAAACTATCAGGGGCCTCTACCCACAAAAGTGGTCAAAACCACCTCATCATTGAGTCAACCTGTGTACACACCACTCCAAGAAGCACTTTGGCCATCATGGGTGGGTGACAATGACCAAATATTACCTAACCCACACTATCACTAGAACCTCATTCCCCTACAACCCTATTGCTTGAATCTGATGGGCATGCCATCCCATATCACATCAGCCTCGCTCATAACCTGACAGCCTTTATGCCTCAATATGATGTCCATGACGTCCAATTGGTGATCACATCACCCAAAATGTTTGGTCCAATCCCAACGACACTACCACATCACCTCAATCCTGATGACCATGCTACCTCAATCTCTTGGTTCAAGCCCATCACGATCCCAAGGGTCCCATATCAAGAAATTAAATCATTTCAAATAAATAAACCATTTCAATTAATCATAAAAATTCAATGAAATTGAATTGTTCAATTCCAACATACCACATAAATATAATTCACCACAATAAGACAAGAAAATCCAATATAATTGAATTATACCATTTCAATTAAATAAAACAAATAAAATTAAATAAAAACACACCCCATCCTAACTAACCAAGGTGTTCTATGGCCTCTAACCTAGCCTCACACAAGCAAATATGGTTTGGGTGTGCCCAATGACATCCCATGGGGTCAAACAGTCAATTTAATACCATTCAATCAAATTAAAAAGCATCTCACTCAAATACCCATTGGCATGCTAAAAGTCACACCACCAAATAGATCATGAAAACACAAATAATGGTATGTTACACCTAACTTATAATTTTAGACATTAGAATATCCGATATCAATCTCCAACTCGAAGCATTGTGGAATAAATCGATGATTTCATTGAGCACCTTGAAAATAGTTTAAAATGGATCAAATGGATTTAGTGCTTCATGAGGTGAAATAAAGGGAGAAAATTTGAAAGGGTGTGATAATACTTACCAATACGATTTTATCAAACCTGATGGTGACCAAAATGGAGTACCGACTAAGGAGGGAAAGAAAAATGAAGAGGAGAAGGAAATAGAGGGTTTCAACCACTACTGTGTGTGACCTATAGAGAAGGAGGAAAAATAAAGGATAAAAGGGAAATATAAATAAGGGTAAAATGGGAATTTACTACCTTTAATTAGGTCACATGGTTATCTCTCATGGTTTTTCAAACCGTGCGTAAATCGTGTGGGCTACAATGATGAGGTACTGCCCATATGGCACTACCCGTGCGGCTTGACACACAGTTTTCTCTAATCGTGCGGAAGACCTCTGCAAAAATTGTAGACATGGATGTATGGTATTTTTCCTCACCCTACATGGTTTTTCAAACCATTCAGAAGTTTAAAAATAGGGCATAGAGTTAGTTGGAAGAGGCTGTACAGTTTACACTTAACCATGCACCTTGACCGGAAACTCCAAAACTAGGCCTTCAAGCCTCTGATGCTCTCAAAGCCCTTTCGAAAACCTAAGGTACTCTTCAAGCCTCTAAACCCATCCAAAAATATTATATAAGGTTGACTGGGCTCTAATAATTGAGTTTTGATGAAAAAATAAAGAAAAATGCACACCCAATAATTTGAAATTCAGAATAGGATAGGTTTTCGACTCAATTCAAAAACTCAGGACATTACACATAATCATAATAACATTTCAATATATTGATAGAACTAAAGATATTATTTTAAGAATGATATAGTATATTTTAAGTATCAATAAGAATAAATAAACATTAAAACCCTCATTTAAGAGTTATACCTCTTCTTTAGAAAACCTCCTTTGTTAAAAATTATATTTTTAAAGTAATTATACTAATTTAAAAAAAATTACTATTCTCCCAAAAATCAACTATTTATAAAAAGTTTCAAAAATACACCCTAAGATAATTTTTACATGTTGAGTTTCAAAATGAAATTCATTTCATCAAATTAAAATTATAAAATTACAGAATTCTAGTTTCAATCATATTATTTAAAATGATATGTGCATTATTCTATAGTTTCTTAAGAATAAAATATTTTATTACAATAATTGAATATCAAGATTTACATACCCACCCCCTTCAAAATTTTCATCCACAAAGTTTTCAGAATGACACCTCATAAATAAATTTGTGAAGTTATTCATTATAACTTCTTTAGGTTCCCATGTTGCTTCTTTTATATTATGATTCCTCTAAAGTACCTTTAGTAGTAGAGTCATTTGATTCTGCAACACTTGATATCTAGTGTCAAAAATCTAGATAATCTAGTCATAATAAGATAGATAAGAATATAATTCAATTTCTTCATAGGTGATTAGATGCATTGGATATAGAATATACTTCCTCATTAAAGTGATATGGAACACATCATGCACTTTAGATAAGTAGGGTAGCATTTCCAAACAGTAATTCACAACTCTAATTCATTCCAAAATCTCAAAAGGACTCATGTATCTGGAACATAGATTCCCTTTATTTACAAAACTTTAACACCCTTCCATGGAGATACCCTCATGAAAACATATTCTCATACTTGAAATTCTATATCCTTATTTCAATTATTAGTATAACTCTTTTTCTTAATTTGAGATTCCTTAATATAGCTCTAAATAGTTCTCACTTTCATCTTTTTCTACTCAACAAGTTTTATCCCTATAAGCTTCCTTTCACCAACTTCATCACAATAAGTTGGTGTATGTACTCTTTTCCCATACAAAGCTTTGTATGGTGACATTTAAAGGTTTGAATAGAAACTGTTATTATATTAAAATTCTACCAAAGTTTAATCCTGATCCCACATACCATGAAAGTCAAGTGAGCATGACCTCAACAAGACTTATAATGTTTGAATAGTTTTTTTAATTGACCATTTTTCTGAGGATGATAAGTAGTTATCAAATGTAGTTTAGTTTTGAGACACATCTAAATATTTTTCCATAATTTCAATTTAAACTATGGGATGTGATCAGATACAATCAAAATAGGTTTGCTATGAAGTCTTACAGCATTATTGATATAGGATAATGTAAGGTTCTCAAGAGTTATATCCTTCCTTATATCGAGTAAATGTGAAAACTTGGTAAGGGGATCATTAATAGCCCATATGAAATCATTTATTTTATGATTATATCAAAATATATTATCAAATTAAATAGTAAGACCATCCCACTTCCACATAGTAATAGGGAGAGGTTTCATGACTCCTTTAGGATGATGTATCTCTGCCTTTACAAGTTGAAAAACCAAGCATCTTGGTATAGAGTCAATAATTCATCTCTTCATATTATCCCGCCCAAATAATCCTTAAAATACCTATATATCTTAGTAATACCAGGTTTTATAGAGAAATATGAGCTACGGAAATCATCAAATAATTCTATTTTTAGCTCGATAATAGAAGGAAAAAAGAGTCTATTTTTAAATTTGAGCACACTATCTACTTAAAAACTCTCCCAATTTCCATATTTTATGGATTTCATTTTATTTTGTAAACTCTTATCATCAAGTTATGATTTTTTAATATTCTCCAGTAATTATGGTTTCTCAATAATTTGAAAGAAGAGTGATGTTTCCCCTTACTTAATGGTTCCCATATCCAACTTTACTAAATTCCTGAATATAAGATCTTTTTGAATACTAATTTTCATCATAACTTCATGATCTTTCCAACTTAATACATCTACCACATTATCTTCCTTACTATGGTGGTAGTTTATTGATAAACCATAATCCTTGAGTATCTCTATGCATTTTCTTTGTCTCATGTTGAGCACTTTTTGTGAAGAGATGTATTTCAAACTTTTTTGATCCATATATATCTCATATCTTTTACAATAGAGATAATGTATCTATATATTCAAGGAAAATATTACAGTTTCTAACTCAATATCATGGGTTGGATAATTCTATTCATGGATCATAAACTTTTTAGATTCATAATCAACAAATCTATCAATCTGTATATGGATTCATCTGAGTCCTTTATTTAATGCATCATTATATATCACCAAACCATCCCTTCTCAATTGTAATGTCAAAATAATTGAAACTTACTAATCTACTCTTTAATTATTCAAAAAAAATTACATTATTCCAACCATATTAACACAACCCCTTATGTGTCAACTTTGTTAATGGGTTAGATAATTAGAAAAAATTTGGAATAAAACATCAATAGTAACCTATTAATCAAAGGAAACTATATGTCTTAAAAATGTTTATCAGACTATTCTATTAATTAATTACCTTTTTCTTTGAAGGATAAACTCATATTTTATCCTTAGAGAAAATATTTCCAATAAAATAAACATATTAAATCTAGGATTTGAATTTACTAAATTTATTATATAACTCCTTTCTTAATCAAGTTTCAATAATTATTCTCAAAAGGCCTTTATTCTCTTTATATAATTTAGAGTGCATAAAGATGTCATCGATAAATACCATAATGAAATTTTCAGGATAATATTTCATTACTTTGTTCATCATATCCATAAAAATAGAGGTAGAATTAGTCAATCCATAGAATATTACTATAAACTCATATTTTTCATACCTTGTAAGAAATGTTTTATTTGGAATATATTCCTTATTTACTCATAATTGATGTTACCCATAATGGATATTGATCTTTGAAAAATACTGATTTCCTTGAATTTGATCAAAAATTTCATCAATGTGAGGTATGGGATACTTTTTCTTTATAGTAATGGATTAGATTTCCATATAATCGATGCACAACCACATATACCAATCCTTATGTATAAAAAAATAATCGGGGCTCCCCAAAGTGAAACACTAGGGTTGATAAATCCCTTATTATACAATTCCTAAAGTTTTTTCTTTAGTTCATCTAATTACACTATGTTCATTGTGTATAGAGTCATAGATATAGGTTTATCATCAAGGATGAGTTTAATGGAATACTAAAAAATTTTATCAAGTGTATTTATAGGTGAATCTTCAGAAAACACATAAAGTCGCTCCTAAATAATAGGTTAATATTCTATTCTATGGTTAAATTTACCATCAATAAATTTCATCTATATTTATTCTCTTAGAATTTCATTAAGTATAGCTATTATTAGTGAATCCAAACATGATTTAGATAATGAATTCTACCCTCTAAAGACAGGGTATTCCATATCTTCTTTATGAATTGAAATATACTTATCTTAGAAATAAATTTTCAAATTATACTTTGAAAGATAATCCATACGAAGGATTATAGAAAAGTCAACCATTGGTATAATAACCAAGTTTTATAATAGGTTTTTTTATGATACATAACGGGGACTGACTAGCATATCCTTGTTACAATAATAATTCCACTAGGAGTATTGATTGAAAACTACCTTATTTGAGTGCTAGGGAATGATTTAATATTCATGGAAAACATGGAAGATATAAAAGTGTGTGAATATATATAATCAAATAAATCATTTTCTTAACTTTATTTTAAAATCAAAGTACCTTCCAACACATCTTTAGGGAATTTAACTTTAGTTATAGTAATCACATAAGTTTGGACTACCCCAAATGGGATCTTCTATGGTATGTTCCTTAACAGTTGGGGAATTGGTTTGAATAATGTCCCATATCCCTACAGTTGAATAAATAGATATACGTGATTTATTTCATTACCTTACATTCATGATTTAGATGGTCTTTATATTCAAACTTGTAATAAACTCACATTCCCTTTAAGAATTTACCAGGATTTTTCTTTCCAAAATTATCACATTGTAGAAATCACATTTTTCCTTTCTTCTTTTTTGATGTATTTATTTTTCCTTGGTTCTTAGTTGACCGCTTCTTTTCTAGATTTCCCTTGATGATATAGGAGCTATAGAATTATTTATCTATCTTGATTTTACATAATATTATATCATCATATGATTAAAAATTTTGATAGACCACTACCCGATAGAGGTTAAGATTAATCACATCAAAGAATAAATAAATATTACTTTCTAGATTATATATGTAGTATATTTCATGCATTATTAATCTTATAAATCTACCCTCATATTAAGTAACATGTTCTAATTCTATCTTCTTTAGTTTTAGGAAATTTATCTCCATTTTATCATGTTTCTATCAAGGAAAATATATCTAAAAAATATATCACTTTAAAATTTCTTAATTACTTGATTTCTATTTGACTAGATTCTTTAGTATTCTAGATCAATGATCACTATTGATCATAATATCTATTTAAAAAATATAATTCCAAAATAACCTTTTCTCATTCATTACTTTTGAAATCCTAGAATATCCTTTCAAGGGACTTGATCTATTTATAAGAAACCAATGGATTAGTAGTTCCATTAAAGGATAGAGGCTTTTTCATATAAATAGATCCATCATAGGTGTATCATGTTATTCAATAATAGGTTTCTCCATACAGGAAAGATTATTTGTCATAACCTAGGTAAATTTCTCTAATATATCCATGATATTATCATCTATAATGAATTCTATATTGACTTTATCATAAGTAAAATACTTGCATTGACTATGTGTTTTGATATGATTTACCTTTCTTCTTCTAGGAAATATTTCTAAACAATTTCACATACATAATTAGCTCATAACATCGTGAATGTTGAACCTTGGAAAAACCCTATAGGGGAAAATTTTCTCAAATATTATTAGGGGTTATAATAATGTTTTTTCAAGATATGTTCTTTTAAAATATAGTTCTTAATAGTCCTAATAAACTTCCTTTGATACTAACTATAACAAACCCAACTCTAGAAACCCATATTCAATGTTTATATTATTAATTTTTTACAAGATATAAGGGACCACAATATAATTGATTAATAAATTTATAAGTCTTGGGATATATATACATACATTATTTCTATATTATAATGAAAAAATAAAAGATAGCATGGAAAAAATTCTTAAATCTTTTAAAATCATTCAAAGATTCCTTATTCATATCCTAGGGATTGGAAAACATAATAATAGGAGAGCTCAAATGATTAGTAAAATTTATATACAGGGGAAGCTATCAAGAGTAGATAAGGAATTAACAATATAGAGGAGTGGATAATAAATATATAATCCATTTAATCAATAAAATGAGATTAAAATTTTATCTATAGAAAGTATCAACATGAAAATCACATGGATAATTATAAATTAAATCTTAATGATGGAAGCTCATAATGTTGGATGTCATGATATTAATATCAAGGCCTATAAAGACCCTCACCCTAGTATCCCGGAGTCGGTGCCTTACTTTATTACATTGGTACTATGAACAAGTGTTTGCGTCCAAACGGAACAAATAGTTTAGTAGATTTGGAAAACCAGATACAACCATAATTGTTACATTATAACTTTAAAATAAAAATTGACATAGAAAATCCATTGGAAACACCCAAAAACTCTTATATTAACCCTGAAAGTCATTTATAATATTCATCTTTGCATCTTGAGGAAAAATAAAACATAAGAAATGGGTGATCTCAAATGCTCAGTAAGGGTAACAAATATAGTAGAAGCTAACATACATAAATAATAAGGTAAGGTGAATAATTAGAAACACTTGAATTTAAACATAAACTTGAGCATAATATGGTAGGAATATAAGATGATTAAATAAATACATATAAATAATCATAATAGAATGAAACTTAACCATGGATATTATACTGTTCAAATAATAACATGAATTATCAATTAATAAAATCATAATGATAGAATTAATAATTCAGTACATCATAAACATAACTTCAAGGCTTTATCTAAGACACCATACATAAATTGGTAAAAACCAAGTCTAGTTTGTCTCATGAGACCTACCGATGTATTGAGGGGATATAGCGGGCTCTACTCATCACTTACTAAGTCAAAAGCATTTATCATATGTCAAATAATAAATTTAAAAATATAACATTAAATAAAAGTGTCCCATAACACTGTGAAATGTTCAAATCATAATAATAGATGAAAATACTCCAATAAAATCATTCAAGTAATTCTTGAGAGAAATACCCTTTCTACTTTACAAGTAAGAGTTATTTTGGAAAAATAATTTTTATTAGTCATAAAAATAAGATTCTAAACATTAATATACTATAAAAGAAAAATTAAGGACAATGAAATTATATTTTAGGCATAAATGATGTCCAATTGAATTGAAAACATGTAAAAAGAGTCTTTAAGAAACTTTATAAATGAGACACTTCATTGTAGTTTAAGGAAAAATACAAATAAGTATTTCAAATGAAAAAGTCATAATTATTTTTATAAAACCAGAAATAAAAAAATAAAGTTTTTCATGATAAAAATAGTGATTTTAGAAAAATAATTGTGTCTTAAAATAGATTATGGATGGTCTTAAAAATGGGTAATAAATTGTAAAGTTCCCTTTAATCGGGCTTTCTTATCAAGAGGAATTGAGAAGTGAACCTTATTAAACATGTATTTCCCTATAAAATAAAGATAAAATAATCTTGATACATGATTTTATAACATATACACATAATTTATAAGAATAATATAAAAATAAATAATAATTACATTGGGTTAAAGATAGATAAATCATAACCCGAATGAAAAATGTTGGTTCAAGAAGAAACTCTTACCACTTTGTAATCAATTGAATCGTATGACCCATAAAATTAATAATCATAAAATAAAAAACTTAATACCATGAATATAATGATATTTATGATATTATACATTAATTTTAAGTATACATACACTACACATAATAAATAGTTGTGAATAAGGCATATCTCACAAAAATAAAAGTGAGATAAGAAAAATTTACCTTATCTCTAAAAGCGTTCTACACTTTTACTTAAGGTATTGTATAATCAGACTAAATTAATTAATTAATACAGAAAATTTTCTACATATATTTTATTTAGTATAATTTTATTGATTTTATTTATATCCTTTTTGATGAGTTATAAGATACAATTTTATTATTTGGGAGCATTCATTTCCTTGGTTTTCATGATCGGTTTACTTGTAAACATGTATAGAAAATCATGTAAATTGAGAATAGTTTCCAAAAAATGAAATTATATTTTATTAATAAACATAAAAAATATTAAATGGTTATATATTTCATTCGATTATATGGTATGAGGATGAATCATTCGATAAAACATTAGTGATAATCGTTTATATTATTTTGGAATTTTTTGATCATCACGAACTAGTTTATTTATTAGTTAATATTATGTATATATAATGGTTATAGAACATTAAATAATATATAATGCATATATTATAATATTTTTTGACTATAAATGTTGTTTTATGACCATACTTGAAGGTGGTATTGAAAAATTAAAATATGTCATCCACGAAGGCAGTAAATCGGCTCCTCAAAGAAAATGTTTTCATTTTTAGAATAAAAGAAAAAGGATAAGAGAATTCATGGTGTATTTTACATTAACAAAATAAAATTATTGTATATATAATATATTTGATTTATCATTCATGTTTGGAAAGATAATGTGATGATATAATAATAAAAGAAAATAAATTGAAAATATATTAAAGAAAAGGAAAGAGGTTTTTTCCTCTTGAATTATTCTCCTTGAAAACCACCTTAGGGAAATTGGTTTTGATCTTTTTTTTAAACCAGAACTTCCTAGAAATGGGGAAGAGTATTGGGAATAGGATTTATTAGTAATTGGACAAGATTAAATGTTTAATATTTTTTAGGAGAAGAGGTGGTGAGGGGTGATATTTATAGTGGAGGAGAGGGATGTTTTTTTATTATTTTATTCATTAGTTTATTATTTTGTCTCAATACAAAAAAATTGGGATGATTCCATAAATACATAAAATAATTAGGGAATTTTATTTTTAACTAATGTTTTCTTACATCATGAATTATGTTTTAATTCATGTATTTGGTTTAAAAATTAAATACCGTAAATTACCGTATTTCACTATTCATCAAAAAATCAACTATTTTAGAAAAATACCAAAAAATAATCCTAAATTTTTTGTAAAATATGAAATTAAAAAATTAATCCCATCTTATAAAAACAATTTTCTAAATATGATAAATTTAATTTTTAATTAAAATCATCATTTACTTGAAAAATGTCGGTTTTAAAATTGTAACTGATTTTATAACACATTGAAAAAGTATTTAAGGTATCATAGAATTATATTATAATCATAATGAAACAAAATATTAATTTATGAATCTATTTTATGAAAATAAATTTTATTTTAAAACATTATATTAATTAAAAATTATAAATAAATATTTACGCTTTATAAAAATACCAACACTTAATTTATCATTTTTTAAAATTTTAATTAATTATGCCGAGATATAAATATGTCATATTTTTATTTATAAGATACCCAAAAAAAATTATACTTTCATATGATAAGTTATTATTCTATTGATCATAATACTATTCCTAATGGTTATATTACTATTCTAATGATCAAATTATTATTCATCAAAAATGAAACTTATCAAAAGAATACCAAAAAATTAACCAAGGTAAATTTTGATATTATGATTTCAAAAATAATGTTTATTTGGTCAAATATAATTTATAAAAGTGAAAAAAATTATATTTTAAACAAGTTTTCCATTAAAAGGTGATAAAACTAAGTTTAGAAAAATATAGCCTTTTATGTGTAAAATTGGATTTATTCTTATCTTACGCCTCTAAAAATATTTTGGATGAATGTAAAAATATTTTATTGAATATATAAAATATAAATTTCATTAATATCTTTCACTAATAGTATTTAATGTAATTTATTAATATAAAATGTCATTGTGGGCATAGAAATAGTTTTTATAAAAATACATCATTTATGTTCAATTGGTTTTCATTTATAATTGATTGGTAACCAATGAATTAATTTTATAAACAGGTGTAATCAATATTTTCATAATTTACATAATAAAATTCATTCCCTCCATTCCCAACATCTATGAGATAACTACAATAATTAAATAATAATATTTAATCATTTGTTAAGTTTGTAAGCTATCGAAGAAGTTAAATTTAAAAAAGGCATACTATAAAATCTTGGGGTGTTACATTCTCCCATATTTAACTAAATTTTATCCTCTAAATTTGAAATTTTACTTAAAAATTATAGTTTGATACTTGAAAATTATTTTTTGGGAAACCCACATCGAAAATAGGGTTAATAAAATATCCTCTTAATAATAAGGAAAGGGAAAATTGAAGGTCACCACAAAACTAGGATTTCGGGTAGGGAATCATTACTGTAAAGTGATAACATGGGCATAGAAGAGAAATATAAATATCAAGTTGTGATAGAGAGTGATATAGAACATGTTCATTAGAAAATTAATCATTACAAAACCATAAATCTTGTGATCAGTTAAAATATTATTGATTTCTCAGAAAGAAAAGTGATCGAATGATATTTTTATTCCAAAATCATTTTACTAGGATTGAGGGTTTATTTTATTATCCAAATAATCACTTGAGAAAATAAACTTACTTTATTCATTTTCATGTCATAATTATAATCCCATCCTTAGGTTTTTCTTCAATATATTTTCACTTTATCCTCTGCACCTAGAAATGAAAGTTCAAAAATGAATTTTTTCACTCCTAAAGCACTTTTAATGAATCATGTGGTCTTTAAGTCATTCCATCAACCTTTAAATGTTTACTAAAACCAATAATTTTTTCACATGTTATCAATGAGCAATAATTTCCAAAGTTTAACTTGATCCATTCCTCAAGTAGGTGATCTTATGATTCGTCTAAAACATGCCTGTCCACATTAAATGACTAAAAATTTAGAAGGAATGTCACTAAATTTACAAAATCAAAATATCATAAGATTCTTCAAATAATGTAGCTCTTAATACCATATACCAAATATATAAATACCATGAAACCTTAAAACCTTAATGAAAACACACATGCTTCCAAACCCATAAACAATAAGCATTGTAGTACAATCCTTATATACCTCATGATTCTTATAACAAGATCATTATTGATAAAACACTCAAATAACATAATTATTTAATACAAACACTAGAATAATAATCATTCCTCTTCGTTTATAGTATTATCATAATATTTACCATGATATATTATCCTATTTTTTTGTATATTCCTTTGATGGTTTATATATTTATTTTAATAGGGTCTCATCTCCTTGTAGTTGAAGCATTAAACATTGGAAAATTATTTCCTTATCTTGAAGTCATGATCCTGATGGAATTTTTCTTCACACTTGAAGAAAACTCTTTTTCCTATTAACCATATACCAAGGTTTTTCATTCCAAAATTATCACATGTGGGAAAATACTTATTTCTCTTATTCTCTTTATCTATATTTTTTACCATTTATCCTCTTCTACTCTTGCTTCCTTTTAAAGAAATAAGACTTGGATGATTATATATCTATATTTTTATAACATGATATTATTTACTCATATGATGAGAATATTTGAGAGACTAATTACCTTCAAAATATTAGCTTAAGTTCATAAAAGACGTTATCATTATTACTCTTCATATCATGTGCATTGGTGAGATTCAAATTATTTCTGCTAGGAGCCATTTCTAAATAATGGAATACACTAGATTATATTTTTAACATTATGAAACATAATGTATAATCCCAAAACTCATGAAAAAATTAACATAAATTAAAGAATTTATGCATTGCTAATCTCATAATCATAAACATGGTTTCATTGGGGACATATTTACATTTAAATCCTTCATAATGGTTTGTAAAGAAAATGTGAATTGTCCAATGAATATCCCTTGGTATTGTAAAACAAGGTGTGAAGTAAGACCCATTTTTATGTGATAGGTTATGCTGAGTCAGGCTTGGTACACCTTGTTAGAGTTGTTACTCCAAGGTACATCTATTCCATAACTATGTCCAATTATAGTATCCTGACAGGGATGTATGGGATGTATTGATAGGAAGACCACATAATATATACCTTAACAAAATTCTAGGATGTTTATTTATGATTATCCTCAAAGTCTATATTAGGGTTTTGATTCCTAATCTATGTTTTTTAAATCTAGTTTCCAAGGTTTCTACTAAAATTTATCTAATACCAACTATAAAGACCCTGACCCCAGTAGCTCGGATATGGTGGCTTACTTTATTACATTGGTATTATGAACAAGTGTTTGCGTCCCAAAAGACCGGATAGTTTAGTATATTTGGAAAACCAAAGACAACCATAAGTGTTATATTATAACTTTTAAAGGAATAACAACATAGCAACTCCTTTGGAAACACCCAAAAACTCTTATATTAACCCTTCAAGTCACTCAAAATATTTATTTTTACATCCTAGGTAAAAATAAAAAATAATAAAGGGGTGAGCTCAGGTGATTAATAAGGGTAAGAAATACTGCAGAAAGCCAACATATATTAACAATAAATCAAGGTGAATAACTAAAAACTCATTCCTTTAAACATAAAATTGAGCATAATATAGCAAGAATATAAGCTGATTAAATAAAGCCTTATAAATAATCATAAGATAATGAAACTTAACCATGGATATTGTACTAGTCAAATAATCACAAGGATTATAAAGTACTAATATCATAATGAGTGAATTCATAATTCTAGATATCATAAACATGTCGTCAAGGCTTCATCCAAGACACCATACATAAATGGGTAAAAACCAGGTCTATCTTATCTTATGAGACCTACCAATGCATTGAGGGGCTATAATGGGATCTACCCATCACTTACTAAGTATAATTAATTTTTCATATGTTATTTAATAAATTTAAAAATATAGAATTAAAAAAAATTGTCTCATACCACTTTTAAATGTTTGAATCATAATTATAGATGAAAATACTCCAATAAAACCATTCAATGAATTCTTGATAGAAATACCCTGTTTACTTTGTAAGGAAGATTTCTTTTGGAAAAATAATTTGTATTAGACATAAAAATAATATTATAAACATTTATATCCTAGAAAATAAAATGGAATGACAATGAAATTATATTTTAGGTATAAATTATTTCCAACTGAAGTGAAAACATGACAAAAGAGTGTTTAATAAACTTTAAAAATAAGCCACTTCAGTGCAGTTTAAGGGAAAATATAAATGAGTATTTAAAATTGAAAAAGACATAATTGTTTATATAAAACCAGAAATGAAAAAAGAAAGTTTTTCATGAAAAAAAAGTGATTTTATAAAAAATAATGGTGTCTTAAAACATATTTTGGATGGAATTTGAAAATGGGTAAGAAATTGGAAAGTTCACTTTAATCGGGCTTTCTTATCAAGAAGAATTGAGAAGGGAACCATATTAAACATGTATTTACCCATAAAATAAATATAACCTAGTCTAGATAAATTATTTTATAACATATATAGAGAATTTGGAAGAATAATATAAAAATAATGAGAATTTCATTGGGTTAAAAAGAGATAAAGTGTAACTTGAATGAAAAATAGAGGTTTGAGAAGAAACCCTTACCACTTTGTAATCAATTGAATTGTATGCCCCATGAAATTAATAATTATGAAATAAAACATTTAATACCATTAATATAAATATATTTATAATATTATACATTAATGATAATTATACATACACCACACACAATAAATATTGGTGAATATGGCATGTCTCACATAAATAAAAGCGAGATGAGAAAACCCTTACCATATGTCCAAAAGCATTCTACACTTATACTTAATGTCTTAAATAATCAGATTAAATTAATTAATTAATTAATTAAGAACCTTTTCAACCTATATTTGATTTATCATAATTTTATTAAGTTCATTTATTTCCTTTTTGATGATTTATAAGATATAATTTTATCATTCGGGAGGATTTGTTTCCTTGTTTTTCATGATCGATTTACTTGTATACATGTATGGAAAATCATGTAAAATGAGAATATTTGTCCAAAATTGAAATTATATGTTATTAATGAAATTACATAATACTAAATGGTTATATATTTTATTCGTTTATATTGTATGAGGATGAATTATTAGATAAAACATTAGTGATAGTCGTTTAGATTATTTCGGCGTTTTTCAATCATCACGAACTAGTTTTTTTATTAGTTAATATTATGTATATATATTGGTTCTAGAACATTAAATAATATTTAATAAATATATTATAATCTTTTTGAATCATAAAAATTGATTTATGACCATCATTGAAGGAAGTATTGAAAAACGAAAACATGTCATCCATGAAGGTAGTAAATCGGCACCTCACGCATGATGTTTTCATTTTTAGAATAAAAGGAAGAGGAGAAGAGACTTGATGGTGTATTTCCCATTAAAATAATAAAATTACAGTATATATAATATAATATAGTTATAATTCATGTTTGGATAGAGGATGTGAAGATATAATAAGAAAATAAAAGAAATTGAAAGGAAATTAAAAGAAAAGGAAATAGGTCTTCATCTATTGAATCCTTCTCCTTGAGAACATCCTTAGAGAAATTGGTTTTGATATTTTGTTGAGATCAGAACCTCATGGACATGGGTAAGAATATTGGGAAGAGTATTGGGTAGTAATTGGAAAAACTTCAAGTCTTAATAGGTGTGAAGAGAATAGGTGGGGATGGGTGGTATTTATAGTGAAGGATAGGGGTGTTTTTTTATTATTTTATTCATTAGTTTATTATTTTGTCTCAAGATAATAAATAGTGATGATTCCATGAATACATACATTAATTAGTTCATGTGAGTTCTAACTAATGGTTTCTTACATCATGTGTGATGTTTTAATTCATTTATTTTTTTTAAATGTTAAATACTATAAATTATCATATTTCACTATTCATCAACAATTCAACTATTTTAGAAAAATACCAAAAATTCGCTGTAACCATTTTTCAACGTGTAAAATTAAAAAATGAACCCTATTTTATGAAAATAATTTTCCAAATATGAGAATTTTAAATTTTTAATTAAAATCATTATTTACTTGGAAAATACCAATTTTAAAATTATAACAGATTTGATAACACTTTAAAAAATTAATTAAGGTCTCGTAAAATTATATTATAATCATATGACAAAAAATATTAATTATGAACCTATTTTATGAAAATAAATTTCCTTTTAAAAAATTATTTTAATTATAAAATAATAAATAAATATTTACGTTTTACAAAAATACCAACACTTAATTTATTATTTTTAAAACATTTAATTACTTATAAAAAGATATAAATATATCATATTTTTATTTATAATATAAAATATATATAATTTTATATGTTAATATACTATTATATTAATCATATTATTATTCCTAATGGTCGCATTACTATTCCAATGATCACATTACTATTCATCAAAAATAAAATTTATCATAAAAATACAAAAAAATTAAAAAAAGTAAATTTTGATATTATGATTTCAAAACTAATGTTTATTTTTAAAATATAATTTATAAAAGTGTCATATTTTATATTTTAAACAAATTTGTCGTTAGAATTCGGTAAAGTTATGTTTAGAAAACTATACGCTTTTTATGTGTAAAATTGGATTTATTCTTATCTTATGACTCTAAAAATATTTTGGATAAATGTAAAAAAAATTATTGAATATATAATATATAAATTTCATTAATATATTTCACTAATAGTGCTTAATTTAATTTATTAATATAAAATTTCATTGTGGGCATAAAAAAGGTTTTTTAAAAATACATCATTTATATTCAATTGGTTTTCATTTCTAATTAATGAGTAACCAATAAATTAATTTTATAAACATTTATAATCTATATTTTCATAATTTACTTAATCTCATTCATTACTTATATTCCCAATATGTAGAAGATAACTATAATAATTAAATAATAATATTTAATCATTTTTTAAGCTTGTAAGTTATCAAATAAGTTAAATTTAAAAATAGGTATATCATAAAATCTTGGGGTGTTACAGGGCCTCATTCCAAGACATCATGAAACAAATCATCAAGGTCTTATTCCAAAAAAATTTAATTATTGTGTAGGTGTACTCCCAATACACAACTAATTTGGCTAACTATTTATCTCATGATACCTTTAGATACATTGAGGGGCTATATATAAGTTGCCTCAACCCATCACTGATATATGTATAATTAATTCCTTATATATTGAATCAAAAATATAATGCATAATCAATATGACTTATCAATAAATAAATATTATTATTGGATTAAGAATATTGAATGTCAATATTTCCCTAGTAAATGAAACAACTTTCTTAATAATATTTCTTTAAATAACATGGTACGTATCAATGGTATATGGTTAAGAAAAAATCAAAATGATAAATATATTCATGATACTGAAAACATACACATGAATTAGAAAAATATTTTTAAATTAATAATGGAGATCAATAGAGAATATGATCATAATAAAATTAATGATCATAAAATAAGGTATAATCAAGGATGATAGAAAACCATCAATTTATCAGAACGAAGGTTTTTAAGTAAAGGAGTTTATTTTGAGAATTAGATATGAAAAAGGAAGTGGAAATTTAAAAATAACTTTCCTTAAATATTTTTTAACGTTATTATAAAAACAAATCTATAAATCATTTCCAAAATTATTTTCAACCTTTTAAAAAATAATTACTTTTTATTTTAATATAAGAAAAAAATATGGAATAACGAGAAAATTAATTTCATTGAAAACCCATGGAAACTTATAGAGGTATCTAAATATAAAATAATGGTCATGGATGTGGTAAAATCCATTTACACTGTATATTTTAAAAAGAAAATTCCATTCACACTTTTGTAAAAACTCAAACATGGCTTGTTTGGGAAATTTTTTAAAAAAGATTCATTTTAAAAATTTGTAAATAAAGTATAATATATTAGAAAATGATATTTATTAAACCTTATATTATATCTAAAAACTTCTAAAATAATTTTAAAAACTTGTACAAAGAATAGAAATATTCCCAATCAAAAGGAGGAAGTAAGGTTAGTTTTTTAGAAACATTCTTTTAGTCATTGAGTAGCAAAGAGAGGAAAAGTTGAAAGAAAACATATAAACTATATAAATAGCCAAAGTATAAGAAAATAAGTGGGTTTTAAGAATATAAATATCATATAATTATTTTAATGTAAATTTAAACATGATCAATCCTGAATAAGAGTGAGATTATAAAATAAACCTTTACAGATTTAATAAATTTTGAATCAACACCCCTTAAGAATAAAAACTTGAATTGAAACTTAAAATAAAATGAATAAATATTAATTCATGATATAATATGTCAAATGGTAATTATATACACCATATAAATTAATTTAGGTGTATAATATAAAATATGTCTCAAAGGAGTTGAATTGAGATGAAAACTTTTTACCATGGATTCCTGTTTGGAAAAACATGTTACATCCTCCTGAATAATAAATTTAAATATGTTATATAATTTATTCATAGCATTTTTCATATATATTTAATTTTTTTAAGGACCTTTTATAATTATATGACATCTATTCACTATATATTTCTTTCTTACGTCTACCACTTAAGGTTGTTTAGTCAATTTCTCCAAAATTGCTTTAGTATATTGATCATAGCCATAAGTGTTATAAGATTATTCCATTATCTCCATAATGTTAATAATTACATGAATTAAATTTTTATTCATTTAATAAAATTTTATAACCAACCATTAAATGTGTTAATAGAAAAAAAATACGCCATTCATGGAGGTGGTAGTGCGCACATACGCGTGATGACGTTTTCATTTTCCAAATAGTTGAAAATGAAAGAAAGTATATAATGATTAATATTTAAATAATCATATTTATTCCATAAAAATAATATATATACCTTAAATATATTATAATAACCATCCATAAAATTTGGTTATGGAAAATAAAATGTGTCACTTCATGGAGACAGTGGCCCATACATATGCACGAGCGATGCTTTCATTTCCCATTGGATGAAAATATGGTAGATAATAGTTATTACATAGTGAAAATAATATTTAAATATATTTATTATACTTAATATTTTATTTTAGAATTTATAAAATATATTTTAAGGATCTGTAAGTCGAAATGAACATGAAAAAAGTCAGTTAAGAGTTATGCTTCTTCTTTGGAAAACCTCATTAACTTACACCTTAAGCCTTCTAAAATTGGTTCTTTGGTAATAAAAATACCTCTAGGACATGTTTAGTGATTTTTGAAAGGTATTTTTTTATATATTATTTGATATAAGTGGCTCAATAGTTGTGGGTAATTTATAGGAGGGGTTTCCATTTTATAAGTGATGTGGGTGGAAAACTTGTAAATATTAAGAACATTAAAGTATAATAAAGTCACTCTCATGGGAAAGTGGATCCATATGAAATAAATTTAAAATATGGTATGATTTAGGGTATAAATAAATTAAACTAATAGTGTTTCGATAGGTTCTTATGTTATTTTAACACTCGTCGCTTTATTTTATTCATATCATTAATCATTTATAACCCTTACCGTAATGATATTTTTTTATCTAGATTACTATTCATTATGACCAATACTTAAATTTAATTCATTAACTAATATTAATTATGTTGATTCAAAATATGGAATCCATTTTACAAGATTAAATTCCTAAAAGTAGAAGATAATAAATTTAATATAAGTTCACCGAACATAATAAAAACCTGTTTTAAGAAAAATGTTCATTTTAAGCATAAAAATGATTTTATAAAAAAAACATGTATAATTTTTATTCAAATGGAATTAATCAGATTATGTTAAATAAAATTATAATTTTTTACTTTAAAACTAAACTAAAACTCAATGTATCCTTATGATAACTTGATTAAACAAGAAGAACCAGAAATAGTTATTATTTGAGTTAAAACATTACTTAGAATTTCAAAATGTAAAACATAGATTTATAAGTAAAAAATTATATTTTTAAATGGATTATAATAATTAAAAAATTTATATTTATTATATAAAAATGTGTCTTAAAATATCAATTCATTCTTATATTATTATAATGTCATAAAAGTGACATTATTATAAAATCGATATTTTTCACTATTCACCCAAAAATCAAATATTTTTGAAAAATATTAAAAGTTCACCCTGACCTAATTTTTATATGATGAATTCAAAAATTAAATTCATTTCATCAAAATAACATTATAAAATTTGGGAATTTAGTTTTTAATCGCATTCTTAAGGAAATATAAGTGTATTATGCTATTGTTTCTTTATAATAAAATATTTATTTACTAAATTAAAGCACGAGTGTTATAATAGATAATTGAGATTTAGGATCATCAAGAGTAGGTGCTACATTGGTGGGTCATTCCCTTTCTTTGGGTCTTGTGGGGGAATGGTGTCTCAAAAAACCGCATGTGGGAGCATGAGTTGTATATTCATGCCCAGTATGTTGAGTTGTTTTGAATGTTTTTTTATGAGAAGATTAGTTTTATATATGTATGATTGATCATGTTCCCATTGTGCTCCATTTATGTTCCATTAATGTAAAGTTTCTTGTTTGATAGGAATCTCTCTTTGGGTTTTTGGTTTTTTATATTGATTTTTTATCTTCACAATATTAGTATTTATTATCATAGATGAAAATCATATGAGAGGTATCTAATGTTGTGGCATAGACTTTCTAAAACCCTTAATTAGTGTTTTTATGGGTTTTAGATTTCAATAGGAGGTTTTGTGTGAGGAAATATATATTTTAGTCAATCTTTTTAATAGATAATATAGATCACATCATAATAATGAGTCTCGTAGTGTGGTATAATTATTTATGGAGAGGGGTTGATTTATTTTAAAGTATTACATTATTATAGTTAATATTGTGGTGTGAGGATGTGTTATAGCGTGAATATTTTTCATGAAATTTTGGTGTAGGTATATTTATGTTGTGGTGTTTATCATTTTCTCATGGTTTAATGGATTAAGGCAATAAAAATGGTTGATTTTGTCTATAAAGTTTTAATCAACATTCTATGGAGTTTTTGGATTTAGTACACCATGTTTTGTGGTGATTATTATTTCATTGTACTTATAGTTCAAGGGATATTAGTTTTGAGGTAGATTCATAAGGTTGGTGTCATTATTTTTGGGTATTTGTGCATTATATATTGGAATCCTCTATTACATCATGAACTTGGTTACATGTATTCATTTTTAAGGTCCATGACTCCATGAGTTTTATGATTATTGCACCATGAATTTAAAATTAGGAATTCATTACGGCATGAAGAAACCTATCATATGAAGACCCTCTATTTTTCTAGAATAATTCTAAATTTGGGAAACTTCTTAATTTATCTTTTCTTTTTCCTAACATCCTTTGAACCATAAGCTATCATTTTTGCATATTTGGAGATATTTTTCCATCCTTGGATTTGTTTTGGAACCCAGCTTCAAGAAATCATTTCCATTTTATCCAAGGTAAGATCCTATCCATTTTTCCTTGGTTCATTTTTTTTCTTTCATATTATAGAGGTATTATTAATGGAATGTAATTAGTTTTAGTTATTTTACATTGTGAGGTTGAAGGGGGTTTAATTTGAATTAGTTCTAGGGGTTTTCCATTCATTTTCATAGTAGTTTTATCATCTAATTATTCTCATTCAAGCATAGTGGTTTTTGAAGCTCTGGTTGAGCTAAGGGATTCAATAACTCTCCTTATTTAAATATGGGTGAATATAGATTAATCATTCATTGTATTTAATTGGGTGGATAATTGAATTAACCTAATGAAGATAATGAATTAGACTAAAGGAATTTATGGGAAAGGGGTGATTTGTGTGTGCATTATGAAATTCCATTTTGTTATCCATATTTTATTGTTTTTTAGTTGACATTTCTATTGATAAATTCAAGATCACTATTTTGAAACCTTTTTTTCTTCTATCAAAATCATTAAATTTATTTATAGAAACATTTAAACATTTAAATGTGGTAATTAAGTGGCTGACTATAAATATATACTTTTACATTAAAATTTATACCTGAAACTCTGATATAATATAGGAAAATGATTAATAAGAGGTTATTAAATGTGTATTTTCTATATTTGAAATTTATTACTAATTTGTGTGAGTTCATTATTATAGTGGTTAAATTGGTATTTTATGGTTTGTTAGATATTTTGTATGATGAGTTTTGTGGATTTAAGTAGTATAGGATTGTTATTCTGAGGATTACTATAGGGATGGCATCATTTGTTGCATGGGAAGGGAATAATTGTTGTTTTTGTGGTGAAAATAGCACAATTTTTGTGGTTGTTGGCATGGAATAGTGTGATAGATTATTTGGAACTATTAAAGGATTATGTGAATTGTGTTATAGTTTCATGGTAAAAATATTTTATATTGAAATGAGTGAATGGGTGAGTAACTAAATGAAAATGGAATAAGTTGATAAGTTAGTGAGTTGTTGGAAATATTAAATAATGAATTGGGTAAATGATATTTGGTAAGTGGTTTGTTTAAATGAAACATGTAAAGTATAGTTACCTTCTTGTCATATTATCAAGATATTATGTTACTATAATTTATATCCCATTTTTTTTATTATGCCTTACTGAGGTTAAGTAGTAGATGAAGTTGTATATAGAACAAGTTGGTTCTGATTTTTATTTGTTATGTCATTAGTATTATTCTCCCTTAATTGCAAGAGAGGCTTAAGGGATGATATTACTAAGTATGGATATATTCTCATCCATTTATATATGTGTGTGTTTGTGTGTTTATTTTTTTTATTTTATTAAGTGATTCAGTGATTAGGCTAGAGATTACTAACTCATGGATTATGTTGCTTATGTTCGTAAGTTACTACTATAGGGGTTATTTTTGGGATTTTCGGACTTTATATTATTTTATGAAATTACAATAATTTTGGGATATTTGTTTTTTGAAATAGATTTGATTGGTGGTTTTATTTATCTTCCTATAATTATGAGGGAAATTCCTCCCATATTTGTGACTTTATACCCTCAGTGCTTATCAGTAACTTGTGGCCTATTAGAGGATATCTTTGGGTGTTTCCCTTATCTTCACTTTTGATATATGATGCGTCTCAAATGGTTAAAATTTATGATACAAAAACAAAAAATAGAATAAAATTCATATTTTAGATCCATACATATAATAGCCCCGAACTCACACTCTCATATATGGTACTAAAAACATAATCTTTACATTTCTAGATTTGATACTGATAAATATGCCTAGTTTTATCCATCCAAAACATACAACATAAAACAGAAATATTATATCACTTAAATACACAATGACCTTTTATATTTATAGTTATAGATAATTAGGATAAAATATTACAAAACAAAGTGAAAATTTCCACACAGTATCCACTTTTTTCACAAAACAAGTTCATTATAAAGACATGCTTACATCATTCAAGGTAACTGCAATATCTAAAACTGAGACTTTATTAATTTTTCTACTCATACATAATCCCTATGAAAAATCTTTTAAATACATGGGGTGAAGAAAAAAACTCAATAAGGGTCATATACTGAGATTAAAATAAACTAGTTAATCTATTTCAAAACCATGATATCATATAAGAGAGTATTTATATTACATAACAAACTTTGAGATCAAATAATCATTTACTTTCCCATGAAACCATATTTAATGAGTAATGTTTTTCATAAAACACTTTATAAGAAAATATAAAATTCAAAATCAAAACCATGAGGGTTTTATAGAAAACATGATCACCCATGAAAAACATTTTCTTAAAAATATACCTTTTACCCTTAAAGGGAAAAATCAGTCCTTTAAACAAAATATCATTAGGTCACCTTAAGAAATAAAAATATTCCCATGAAAATTAATTTTTAATCATATAAAATTCATGAAATTTCCTTGGTATATCATTTTAATATAACCCTTACAAGAACACTTATAAATGGAATACCCTACTTAGTTAATTCCAACATAATTCTCCAAAAAACATAATCATTGCCCGAGGAATTAAAGAGCTATATTATGATCACCTATCATCATAAACAATGTATAATGACAATAACATACATAAAACACATATAATATTTCATTTAAACTATAAAATATCATAAAATATTATGTTAACACATATGAAAAAGCACTTTCAGGCTTCATGTAAAAATAAGGATTAAATCATTTTTCTTCAAAAACTCTTCAAATAAAAAATCCCAAAAGAATGGAAAATGGGATATTATTTTTAAAACCGATTAAAACATGATGAATAATAATATTCTTAATTAATAATGGTCAAGATAGTAGTAAATTAGTCTCATGCAGTATATGTCAAAAAATATTCCTTTCACACTTTTTTAAAAATATCAAAAATAACATGTTTGGAAAAATTTTAAAAACTATTCTTTTAAAATAATCCTAAAGAAAGAAAAAAATTGTTTAAAATTACTTTGAACATAAATTTAATAATATTAATAACATACTTGAAATATTTTAAGGAGCATGGATATGGAGGAAAAATAGAATAAAAATTTTAAAACTTTTAAAATATGGATTTATAGAAAAATGCATTATGAATTGATAACTTTTGAACCAACGAAACATTAAATGAAATAACATTTAATGTATTTATAAAAACTTTAATTTTTTATAATAATGATAAAATAAATCCATAATTCAGTTTATACCCCACAAAAAAACATGTGGTGAAAATAGCTTAAGTCTCAAAGAAAAGAAATTGAGACTAGAAATACCTTACCTCATCTCCCAACTTTCCACGTATGTTATTTAGATCCTTTATAATGAACTTATATTAATTATGTTCTTTATTAATAATATTTTTTAGTTTTATTAACATATAATAATCTATTTTATTTCATTTATTACATTGTATTGTATATTTACTAAATCGATTAAGTTCATGTCATGCATTTTGAGGACGTTTGATTTATAATCCCTAAAAAAACATTAGTAGGGTAACCGTGGTAAAATGGGTCATTTTTCCATCATATATAGAATAATTATTATTATATAAATATAATTTTTATATATATAATACAATTTTATATCCATCCATGAAAATCATCCATGAAAAACAAAATACATCAGCTCGTTAGGAGGTAGTCCACACGTACACACAAGTGATGATTTTACTTTTTATTGGATGAAAAGATAAATAAAATAAAATAAAATATTGTCTTTAAATAATCATTATCATGTTATAAAAATTAAATATCTTCATTAAATACATTCCCATGTCTATCCATGAGAGGTGGTTTTGGAAAAAAATGAAGTACACTGCTATATAGAGATGATTGTTTGTACCTACACACGTGCAATGATTCCATTTTTAACTATTGGAATGGTATAAAGATATATAATATTTAATATTTCAATAATTATTATTATTTAATTAATATCATATATTTATATTAAATATATCATAATAACCATCCATGAAAGGCAGTGATGAGAATCTAAATACATTGGTTTGAGAGGTGGTAGTCTGTATGTACGCATGAACGATGGTTTCTTTTCCCATTTGATGGAAAACGATATGAATAAGAATATGATATTAACATAATAAAATATTAATATATTATATATACTTATGTTATTATATGTTAATGGTTAGGTTATAATTGAATGAGGTAAAATAAGAAGTAAAATGAAAATGCTTGGTTAAAATGATTACCTCCTCTTTGAAAAACCTCCTTTGTATCTCTCCAAAAGGACCCTAGGGGTGGTATTTTAAGAATAAAAGCACAAAAATGATGTATCTAATGAATTTAATAAGTGTTTTTGGTAGGTTTTTATTGAGATAATAGTATCAAGAAGCATGAGTAAGAGAGTAGAGGTTGTGTCCTTATATAAGAGAGGAGAGGGGAACCCTTGGAATTGCTTAAAGTATTAAATTCATATAAATTAATTTTCATGTTTATGTGGAAAAAAATTTATATATTTAAAATATAGTATGAATATATTTCTAAATAATCTCATAAAATATAATTTAGACAAGTTTAGTTAATTTTTAACCATTATCTCTTAGTTTTAACTCCTCATTAACCCTTTTAACAATTACCATGATAATAATGTTTTTACACTTTAAGGGTCAATAAAGTTACTATATAAGTACAAGTGACCAATAAATGGATAATTATTTATATTATCTACCATATCCCATTCACTTGGTCAAATATAATATTTTTATAAATTTTAAATCATATGTTAAATTATTATTTAACATAAAATACCATTAAAGTCATTTTTGGGACTATTCATATAATGGACTTTCAAAAAATTTCAAGACAATAATTTAGTTAAAATATAAAATTTTATCACATCACTGATACATTATATTTACCTAAAAGAATGTTTAACTTATTTTTTCTACTGTTTTCACAAGCACTCTGTCAGTGTTGCGTCAGCATTTAAGGTAATTATTTCATAAATAAAAATTAAAAATAAATTAACATAATAAAAAAATATATTTATTAAAAATAAACTTTTAAAACTATACATAACTTGTTTTAACCCTAGAAGAAAAATATTATAGATATTAAAATCAAAAAAGAGACGTTTTGGAATTTTTCATTACTTAAAATAATATAAAAATATTTATCAAAGAAAAATGGCAGAAAAAAATGACATTTTATCAAATATATGAATATTTTTGTCAAATTAAATTCATAAAATTAAATATAGGTATGTGTACTGAAAAATTGGAAACCATATTTCATAGTCTTAACCATAAACTACATGTTTTACCCTTACCGTGGTGATAGATTTTTCCATGGTTACTATTCATTATCCAAAAAAATGAAGTTGAACTATTGAATAAATTGGATATTATGATTCAAAATATTTAATCCATTTTATAAAATTCAATCCCTATATGTGGCATAAATTACTTTTAAAATAAACCAGCAAAACACAATAAAAATAGTTTTCCATAAAAATACATTTTTAAGTATAAAAATGTTTTTATACCAAAATTTAGCATAATATTGATTCAAATGAAATTAAATAGATTATATTTAATCAAAATAAACAAATTAAATTTTAAAATCATTTAAAAATATAGTTTTAATTTGTAAATACTTTAAAGGAAAAGATAGTTTTTTATAAAATCATTTTTCCACTATTCATTGAAAATTTAATCTTTTCAAAAAATCCCAAAACTTCCCATTAATATAATTTTGATATAATTATTTTAAAAATGATAAATTTTTATAAAATAAAATTTATAAAATGAGAATAAATAAATTATAATATTCACTCATGGAATAAAAACATTTTTAAAGTAAACATATTTTTGAAGCATAAAATAACTTTACTAAAAATTTAGTGCTTATTTCCCAAGATCTAATCAATAAATTTGTATTGATTAGGAAATTTATACATATATTTTACAATGAATTTACTTATATTCATATTCATCAATTCATTGTCAAGGTTATAATGGTCATATTTGAAATAATATTATTTCATGGTTCATTTAAGCTCAGTGTTGTGTGTCGTATAAGCTATCAAACATAGCCTTATTTTAAAATATATGGGTATTTAATTATCACCATTTCCGAAATTTTTCCCTCACAATTTGATCTAAAACTTTTTAATTCAAGTATTTAAAATTTTAAAATTTTTTTGTTGAAAACCCACATCATAAAAAGGGTTAATAAAACTTCCTTTTGAAAAGAGGGAAATGTAAATATAAAGGTCATCTAGAATAACACGTAATAAAGTTAACAAATAAAAAGAATATTGGAAGGAATTCATGGTCTTATAAATAATATTCATTTAATAGATAACACTATACTTTTTTTAGAAGACAAGAGACTATCAATTCATTCTAAATTATCATAAAAAAAGATAACTTTTTTATTTCAAGATCTTTTTCCTAGAGTTGAGAGATTATATTACCATTATTATAGATAACATGAGAAAATATACTTACTTTATTTATTTCCATTTCATAAGAAAAATTTCATCCTATGGTTTTTTTCTATCAATTTCCACTTCTATCATATCTCTTATTCCAAGAAATGAATATTTGATATAATTTTTCATGTCTGAAGCACTAAAATCAACTTCTAATATATCACATTATCAAAAAAAAGTATAAAAAGTTATTTATATTATATTTATAAATTAAAAAAAACCAAAATGGTTAGGAAAAGGTAATATAACATCCAATATGAATAAATAAAACATTAATCTTAAAAACCTCAATGATATAACCCAAAATTAAACTTTAAACATTACATAAATAACTAACCTTAAAACTCTTCAAAAAATTCATGTCCATGTTCAAAACCCATAATTCAGAAGGACTTGATCACATATTCTTCTAAGTCCAATTTAATATTTATCTCGAAACAAAATTATTCACTCATAAAGTTGTATACCCAAAAATGTATATGTCTTAATCATATAATCTTCAAAATATACTAATCCTTTCCATAAATAACCTGAATCTTCATAAAGCCAAAATAAAATTAGATATACTTCCAAAAGATAAGTCAACCTTTATACCTTAAATAAAATATCATTTTATCCAAAAGTACTTCCATTTACCTTAATCATGTAATGTTACAAAAATATTCAACCTTTTAAAACATAACATTAATCACATAGTCACCAAATCATTTTTCAATCACATGGTTATCTATATAATAAAAAATATGTTCCTGAAATATAATAACACATTTATCCAAATTAACCATAATTAACTCAACATAAAATATCATATTAACCCTGAATATTATCAATACCTTTCAAATTATGTTCACAAAATATAAAATAATTATTCTATAAATTACCTTTTCCCTATAATATAAGTCAAACTTAAGGGCTACATATACCTCAAACCTTTATCAAAATTGAAGGTTTCTGGCACAGCGGAAGCACCAAATAGGGCATTCTCAACTAATATTTTTATCATAATCAATGGTTAATCTGATATTTACATGACTATAAATTCCATGATCAATGGATTTGAATCAATGATCAATTAATGATTGAATTCCCAAACCAAGACGTGGGATCATTGCATATTATTTATAATTAATTTAAAAAATTAAAGAATTACCTTGCAATGAATTCATTCTTCATTGGTGAATATGATAAAATCTCTAAATTGTGACATTGTTCTATTATAGTAATAAAGAGTATATTCCCTCCAATGGTGGTCCACAAGTGTTACATGAACATCTGAATTTCATCGTAGTAATATTCGGGTGCTAGAATGGTAGATCCCAACACTTGCATTATTCACCTCTGATCACCCCAAGAATCTCTTCAAGGAAGGGTTCTCTTATATCTCTCTTGACTTGATAGTGGTGGTGGAGGAGGATCACTCTCTATTATTGAGATATTTTTTCAAGATGGGCCTCTCTAAGGCTTCAAGAGAATTCTCTCTGGATGTCACTGTGAACAACAAATGAATTTTCAATCCTAAGGAAATAATATAATTGGGTTTATATACCACTAGGGTTAGAAAATAATAATTTCACATACACCCTTATTATTTTTCTTAATTCCTATAAAACTCAATGTCTATAATATTATTATTATTATTATTATTTCTTAAAATGTACAAATCCAACGAATTAAATTAAATATTATTTATTTAAATAATATTCAACATATATTATTTCTCATTGGACCATTAAAATTAGTCTTCCATTCCTCCACAATATTTATTGAACCTTGAATAATGACTATTTATTTAACAAATAAATAATACTTCATTATTTTACAATAAATAAATAAATATTATATTGACTAAATAGAAAATAAATATTTGTTAAATATTCTTATCACAAAATATCCTCTCGAATAACTAGTGATAGAATACATGTGATCAAGATAACATAAATAATTATTAAAACACATGGGGAGGTAATATTTATTCAACTTTTTGAATAATAATTATTATTATTATTTAACTAAATTTCTGGATACACTTAGTGCATTACCCTCTAGGCCTCTTTCTCAGTGGTAATGGGTGAATCATCCCAAAGTCTAAGGTTAGTGTCTATTAATACACCAAGAAACCCATAGAGAAATAAGTTAATGTTTAAATGACATAAAATATCATAAGGATGCTTACTGTGTGATATAATTCCTTTATCATGATATCTCTAATCAAGAAGGTTTCATGCAGGTGTCATCAACCTATGTGCTCGATGTCTCTTTCTTTAACTTATCAAAAATTGAACTTTCCTAGAGAACACCATGGCCATGGATCTATTTAGAATATATCATTTCCATAAAAGGGACCAATATGTTAACTTTATTTAAATAACATAACGGATAAATCATTTATCAAATTATTCATTAATGAAATATTACTCATGACACACCCAACATATCCTACTTTTCTACAAACATATGTCTTCACCATTTTCATCAATACATTAATGTACGCTACTCGTAACATAAATTAATAATGATATTAAAATATAAGGACAAATACACATGTACTAAGATAGTAACATCCAATGATATTGTTTATTCCCTCTAGATGAGGATTTTAAATTCTATAATTGAATAAATACCTGAAGCTTGGGTATTATTTTCTCCACACAACAAAGGAAGAAGTAGCATGACTATATGAAGTCCAAGTGGATGAATCATGTGTATTTCATAACCTATATAAGTACACACAATCGCATGACCTTGGGAATATCATGTGAATGGATCATGCATTATGCATGATCTGTTTATGATCACACAAAGCCTCTCAGACAAACCCACTTGTTCTTGAAAAGGCATCCATACAAGCGCTAATGATCATGAAAAGTATGTCATATGAGTTCCTTATTTCATGTGAATTTTCAATCTATAGACTTCTGAAAATCACCCAATTCCCCCTTAAAATAAATTCAAAAAAATTAAGAACCTTTGTGCGATGAAAATTTACATTGATTTTCATGCAGCATGCTTATGAGATTCTCAAGACCCCACAGAGCCCCCTAGAGACATGTCAACCTTATCACGTGAGTGCATTTTGTAATTCCACCTTCATCATAAAAATAAACCCATACATGTCCATTTTATCATTTGATTCCCCTTTTGATCCACAAACATGCAGAGGGATTTTTCGTGACAATGCTCGTATACCATCATGAGATTCATCATTGATCATACGACACATCACAGACAAGCAGAGTGACTCTTTGTGATAACATTATCATGTCATTGTGAGATCCCCTACTGACCATGAGACACTCTGGTGTAAAAACAATGGATAAAGTTCATAAGTCTTGTAAAATAAGTAATAAAAGGTTCAAAAAGTCAGAATCCTCTCACAAAGGGAAGATACATTGATTTTCATTTGAAGGGGTTATGTGCCTCATGTGATCATCATTGATCATGGGAATACCCTTTTACATGATATGTTGATCTCGCAAGAGGCCCTTGAAAATCTGGCTTGATCCTTTGAAAGGCCTCTAACAATTCTTCTTAGTCTCAAAAAGGATATTGGACAAGTCTTCCTCCATCATGTGATAGCCTTTTTGCATGCGTCTTGATCTAGCAAAGACTCCAAACATGTCATCACAGTCTTGAAAAATCTATTTGACATATCAACATGATTATGTGAAATCCATTTTATAATCCATGGTTCCAATAAATATGGAAATTAAGGAGTTCTCTCACGCTCATTTTTTATCACGTGACACCTTGGACAACCCACAATAAGATCACACGAGGCACATGATGTGATACTCCCTTCACTGAATCCAACTCATATCTGTGATATATATGTTATTAAAGATGGTGTATAACTAGGGTGGATAGGCCTATAAATCCTCCCCATCCTCACAAAAAAACTACTATGGGGGGGTTCATAAGAGATAAATTCTTAGAGCATAAAGCCTCACCATCGCAAGGGTCTTCCACTAGGTAAAATATAGGGAATGATCTAAGGTATAACATGGACTGAATATTCACTTCCTATGATCTCTCTATAAATCATGTGAGGACTTCTTGCGAACTATCCAGATTGTGTAAATAGTTTTTTCATGTTTACTTGGTCACATGAAATATAAACAATCTAATTTATGATGAACCTTGAGGAACATATGCAATAAAGATAGGAATGATAGAAGAATTATGAGAAGATAGATGCACTGTCTTTCATAAAAAGGCATCATACACTTTTCATGACCTATCCAGATCATGCGATGGCACTAAGATATGTCACCCAAGTCTTGAAAAGTCCTCAGAACATGTCACACAAGTTTTTTGAAGTCCTCTAGACATGTTTCCCAAGTCTTTCAAAGTCCTCTAGACATTTTACCCAAGTCTTGTGAATCCCTTTGTACATGTCTCCCAAGTATTGATAATTCCTTCATACATATCATTAAAGTTATGAGAAGTCCTCCAAACATCCAACCAAGTCATGAAACAGCCTTTTGACATGTCATCCTTGATCATGTGTCACCCTTGGATGTGTATATGTTGATCACATGAAGACCCTCAGATGTGTCAACTAAGTCATGTGACAGTCCTCAGGACATGTCAACCAGATCATGCGATAGACCTCTAACATGTCTACTTTAATCATGTGAAGTACCCTGAGACATGTCATCCTTTTCAAATAGAAACTTAGGACATGTTAGGTAGGAACTCGGGGCATTTCTGGCGTAGACCCTCTGACATGTCCGATGTGTTAGGAAGAAACCTTGGGATATAATAAATTTGTCTATTATACATATTCATACATACACAAAATTTAACTACAAGGAATATAATTCCTATCCAAAAATGATACATAGGATGAATTCATAAGGCTTTCGATCCCATTGGGTATCCACCTCAGTGTAAGTCTCTCCATGTCTCAGACACTCCAACCCACGAAACCCAAACTCTCCCATGGTTTTATCATTCTTCCTCATCCATAAATGGATTGGAAAGATAACTAAAATAAAAATATATATAATTCATCCTATAAATAGGATATGTAATATGTATTCCAAAGTCCCAAGATCCATATAAACACCCCATTAGGGTCATCCCAGTAAATAAGTCTCATATTCATATGTAGTGAGACTGATCACTTGCTACCCCTTTTTTCTCACCCTGATCATGGATCAGGTGGGCATAGAGGTTTGAAATGATCATATAACTCACATCATAAATCTTCCCCAGCCAGGTAAACCTCAGTTTGTAATCCCCATTTAGTGACATGGTACGATTTCTCCCATACATGGTAACTCACCTCGATGCAAGTACCATAGGCATTCCCATATTGGTAAACCCTATGGAAATAACCCTCACGGGCATTAGTTATCATTAATCACTCATTAGCATGTTAGGGTTACATTGAACTATAATGATTCTAATTTTTGTTATAAAAAAGATGCGTAGGATTCATTCTTAAAGCCTGAGCTCCATACCTAGTGCCCAAGTGCCCTCATATATGTCCTTTCTACATGGTGTTAAACTACATGGTTCAAAAGAACTATGTGGGTTTTGATTCCTATTATAAATAGGATACATAGGAAACCTCATAATGGTTTAATCTCATCCTCTAAATATCAATCGCTTCCCTGAATAGTGGTAAACTCTAGAGTGACTGGTTATATATCTTCAAAATATAACCAGCTACCCATTTCTAAGAAATGATGGGAATATGGATGAAGAACCTCAGAAAAATATAGATGGTATCATTAATAAAATCCTCCATTACATATAAAAGTATTTAACACCATAATATTTCATTAGGGTAACTAGTCCCATATCAGGATTAGTAAGTGATCCTCAAATATATCTTAAATCTATAATAGTGTCAAGGAGTAAGAAATAATTCCCCCTAAAAGGGTTTGATGATCCCAACCTCCCATTCTCTCAACCAATGTGATTTCCTAAGTTCCATTAGGTCTAAAACCCCAAATTAATACCTGACTTTGGAAAGCAGGTATGTTCCTTTTTATAGATGTGGGATTCATTAGTAGTTTCTAAGAGATGAAAATAGTGAACTGAGAGTGAATTATTGTACAAACATACTTGAACCCCCATAATCAATCCTAAAAAATAAAACAAAAATTCCAGACCTGGTATGAAGGCATGTAATGATAGAATAACTGAATCGTTATAGGCAATGGGTACCTTATCTCCTTAACTCGAGGAACCATACGTTTCTAAGAGAAACAAAAATGGTGAACCCGACGTGAATCTCTCAAATGGTGAAAATGATCAGTTGATCATGCATTAGTCCATTTTATTTTGCATCTCCTATGTAAATGAAAATGGTATGCCTGATGTTAAATCCTGCATAATTGGGGTTCCCATGAAATAAGTCCATTCTCACTATGAAAAGTCTATCTGAAAAAAATGGCCTAATTGGGAATAAAAAAGGAAAATTGTGTTACCTGTGCTTATCTAATTGAGCATGTTTAACACTTGAAAAGATGCATTGGTTAGTTACCTTATTCGTTGTTTTATTTGTGAAACTAGATACTTCTCTCACAAAAAACACCTTGACCTGATATCATGTATTCATCAAGTGAATGTTCTAGAACCTTAGTTATGGATGCGACCCCTATGGGTTTCATAACAAAATCACCCACCCAACACCTTCACCTTCAGGAGGTGAATTTAATGGTTTAGAAATACCACTAACATGGCATGATCCTAACCCTTGAGGCTACACACAAGGGTCTCTAGATGCTGAAGTCGATGAGTCTTCCTCGCTCAGAGAAAGATGCAATGATAATAGTGGTGATCATTACCACCGCCAATCACTTCAGAATCTTATCCCCATAGTGAAGAAATTAGAACCATATATATCCGAGGAAGGTAGATCAAGGAGTCAACTATAGATCCATTTCAGTTCAATAACTATCGAGGAGGGATCCTCTCACCTTCTATCGCTAGCATCATCCTATCGGTGCCCCTTGGTCACCTTTTCAGGGCACCACCTGACACATTGCCACCCTGGAAACTCATGAATAGGTACTAAGTAAGTATTATAGGGCATATAAATATATATATATAAATGGTAGTGGGATCATATCCCCTCTCATTTTGATGAATCCCATTGGAATATTCTTGGTGGTCTCTAGTGGGTGGGCTCATATCCTTACCCACTTGGATCAAGCCTGCACGTATATTCCTAAAGCGATAATGGGGGAGGAAAATATCCCTACCCCCACACATGAATCTCATCACATATTTCAATGGAATAAGGATTAAATGAGTGTACTTATATCCCCACTTGAATTGAATATATCTTCCAATACATATTGGACACTGAAAATGTGTAGGCCTACATTACTTCACACACTTTGCTAAAGTGACACTATATTCTAGCATAAAATGAAGAACTTCATCAGCATATTTCAGTACTGGTATAGATATAGGGATATGAACATATTCCTATTTTAAGATCCATAGTATCATATCGCCTTGATTAGTACGAACAAGTGGCTACTCTGGAGAAATCACACATTCTTGCACTCATCCAGGAGGATTATCGCCATATTCTGGTAAAGGATGAGGCATAGGATTGGGATCATATTCTCATTCCAACTAGGGATCACCATGTGATATTGGAAAATGCCTCAGAACAAGTGCACATTTCTGTTGAAAAAAATCAATAGCATACTCCAAAGGCACAGGACCGGGCTTATATCATCATTTCAATCGGGGATCACCAAGTGAGAGTGGCACATGCCTCGGGATAGGATTATATTCCTATTAAAAAAGGATACTGACATAATCCAAAAAAATGGGACCAAGATCATATCCCTATTCTGATAAAGATCACTAAGTTAGAGAGACACATACCTTGGGACAAGCTCTAATTTCTATCAGTGAATCTACTCAACATACTTCAGCAGATCACAAAATCTAGGCTCATATCCCTACTTTTGCCGATAAACGACTAAAAATTCATACTTAGTAGGATGTACATGAGGAGGCTCATATCCCTTCTATCATTTTGAAGGTCTTTCGGAATATTCTGATTGAGAATGCATATATAAATCGGTCTCATATCCCTGATTCGGCTAGGATTGACTGTTATATTCTGGAAACCACCCAAAGGTAGGCTCATATTTATACTGATAATATAGAATCTCAATGAAATAATCTAGTAGCTTCTCAGTATAAGGATAATCTTCCCATATCACCTAATGGTTATCAATATATTCTAATAGCCATTATAGAGTGGGATCATATTCCTTCCCAACACCAAAAGGTAGGTCGGTATATTCTGTCCATGATGTATAATGAGGCTCATATCCCTAGTTGTTCAATGCCAATGTCATTGAGGCTATTCGATGCATATATTCAAAACATCAAGGGTTCATTGGATCTTTAAAAAAATCATAGGATGATCATTACCTCAATAGTTCTCCTTTTCATATAGTGGAGAAGGATCTCAGGGACTTTACTCTTGACATATGTCATGGTCAACCTTTCCATGGTGATATCTCCCTCAGATAAGGAAATACTCCCCTTTCCCAGAAACCTCTGTATAGAGATATGATCAACACTCATACACCTTTCTATAGATAGGTGCTTAAAACACCAAGGTTAACTGTATATAGTGCCCCATAAACTATCAGCAACACTACACTATGGTCAGAAGGAGACCAAAGAAGAAACTTGTATGGTATGACTAGGTGGAGGCATATAAATTTGATGAAGAGGAAGATAAGATGTATATATAGAGAGATTTATCCAGAAACAACCTACCAACCATGTTTTTTCCCCTCACTGATTCTGACTATGATATCCTAGACAAGCTAGAAAAGGATTTCATGCCTTACTTACGCCAAAATATGTGGGTATCTTATGAATGGTTAAAGGATAGACACCTCCTCTATCTAGGATAAAAGAGTCACCATAAAACCATAGACATAATATATTGTCAAATAGACCTAGATACTATCACCATGGTTTGGGACTCAAGACCAGAAAATCATAGGGAAAATCTAAAATACACTTTCTTCCATTTCACTATAACTCTTTTGAAACTAATCTCAAAAGAATCATCAGGTATCTGTATTCTAGTTGGGGGAAATTATAGATCATTGTACTTCACTACATACCTAGAATAGTAAAAATCCCCAGATATGATGTCTTGTAATTTCATAGCCTCCAGTGAAATTAGGGGACTGGGTAACGTGTGATCCAATTGGTCGATACAATATAATACCACTACTTTAAATATGCAAAGACATCACAAATTGAGGAAGAGTACTTCTAAAATATTTTTATTTTGGTCCCCTCAAAGTGATGGGAATTCATTTCAAACATGGAAACCAAAGTTTTTTTCAACCCGATAACTTCCTGTAGAAAATGAATCCTGTCACGGGCTACCATTTCACCCAACTCATACATGATCACAATTTATCCAAATCAAATAGGTCTTCGTATCAGCTGTTATAGTGATCATCTAAGAGAGAACCCAACCCATAGGGATGGGGAGATATCTACCACCACCTTCAGCCCTCGAGTCATCAATCCCTAAGAAGATCCAAGAAACATCGATGAAAGCTAAAAACCAACTCTATCCCATAGGTTTGGGGGAATTTTTATATCAATCATCATCAATGAGTTCATCAAACCCTAAGAGGGTCTTAGAGAAATTAGTGGTGATTCAGGATCTACCTAATCCCATACAGATGGGGGAATTTATATCTCAATTTCCATCTCATGAATCATTAATTCCTCAACTGGAATCATCAAATCCTCAACAATAAGATCATTAAGTGCTAAAAGAAACCTCAAATCATCCCCATCCCACAAGGTTGAGAGAATTTTCATCATTATCATCACCTAGGATGGAATTAGTCTTCTCTAGGTTGGGAGGTAAATATCGATGGTTGGAATCCCATCCGTTCATCCTGCCATAAGACAAACCTTTTCTATTTAGGGCTTGTTCAGAAAACATGACCAAAAACTCTCTCAAGATCACTAGTCAAAAACTGAGATGGGAGTAATGTATGGAAAATTAAATCAAACCCCATGTGGGTAATAATACAAAATGGTATAATATAGATAGGGGTTATAGAAATGAACCTGATACGACTCTAGAAGGAGGGGTAAGTGGTTCATAATCACTCTATTTCATTGAGATTAACTGGATAACTATTATTTCTCAATAAAACTCAGTTAATTTCATCACCATCAACACAACTAATGATGTGGGACAAGATGAAAATGTAGAGGGATGCAATATAGAAAACCTTCCTCAAGAGTAGGGTGACTTGGATGCACTAACTGAGGTTGTATATATGCAGAATCAATGGAGAAGATAGAATTTGGCACCCACAAACAATGAGTTTTCACCTCTATGGTGGAACACCACCAAGGATAAAGGGAAAGGTGTGGCTACATACCACTCTCCACCCAAAAGATCTAAAATTTACTACATAGAAAAATGGAAGACATGGAAGGACGGAGCACACCCGTGCAACCCAAGAAGAATCCATATCTTGAATGGGTGAATGAAAATTTTCCCCTACCCAATTTAGGAAATCATACCTTCTCAACCTTTGATGGCATGGGAGATCTAGAACAGAATTTCACGTACTTCATGTCCCACTGCAGCCCAATGATGGGACCTTGAGACCAGCAAGAGGCAACCAAGCTGAGATGTTTTGTACAAACTCTAATAAGTCTAAACTTTTTTTGGTACAATAGTCTTCTAGCAGGATTCATTATAGGATGGGAAAACCTTCATCATCAGTTCCTCTATTAGATCGGTTCAATGATAAGAAAAATGAAAATTTTTTACCTTAAGAAATGAAAATAATGTGAAAATGAGAGGGTTTCTGACTTCATCAATAGATGGAAAGGTTTAATCTATTAACTTAGTATCCCAATATCACAAAATAAACTAATGGAAATCTATGCTGAAAATCTCCAGGATGAGCTGAAAACACCTTTGATCTCGATGAAATATTCAATAAGATTCTATGAGTTTTCAAAAATGGTTCAAAACCTAGAAGATTGCATCCAGTGGACTTAGGATAAGTCTTGGATGATGCACGCGGAATAGGTAAAAGTCTTGGTAAGGTAGAACGTTCTAATTATACCCTCAAACCAGTAGTATTGCCCATTCAAGCACCTATACGGGCCTCAAATCTCCTAGTGCCTCCTATTGAGCAGTAGAAAAAAATCACCCTCAGCTAGAAGAAAAAGAGATTAGGATAGACCACATTTGGGGAATGGATGAATAAAATGTACTCCTTACAAAATGATTAGGTCCCTATTTATTTCCTTTCATCTATAGAAAATAACCTACTTAAGCTACCACAGCCTAGGAAACCCAATGAGGTCAACCTCACTGATCTTCCTGACTACATCCCTTTTCATTGGAGGCTGGTTCACACCATCCAGGATTGATTCATCTTAAAATAAATCCTAAAAAACATGGTTGATTTTGGACAAGTGATGTTAGAAAATTATATGAAATAGGGGACTTGTGTAGTTATTTACTAACTAGAAAAAGAGGGTGACTGGAAAGAAGTTCTGGTCAGAAATAGATATAAGTTTGATAACTGGATGACTTGAAATATAGTTGACTGATCTCATGTCACCCTAAGATCACAACTTCAAAAAAAATGATCTCATCACCTAGGGAGGTGACATTGAATTCACATCCCAAGGGTGGATTTAATCATTAGAAACATGAAGAGATAGAAGAAGAAGAGTCATATTCATCTCTCATGTAAGCTTTGAAATCTTGAAGACTTCTTTCCTCCAATATTAGGAGAACAGGAACCGTATCTCCAAATTAATCCCTAATAATATTAATTGATCATTTTAGGTTATAATAATGTAGATCACTTAATAGACCCTTCTCTAGTGATGGGTATTCCTTTGAGTATGAGTCCCCCGTACCTGACCAGAGATTTAGAGGCTGAAGGTGCAGGAGCTGAGGATACAGGGGATAACACAGACATGGTTGAACCTAATATCTTAGTCACATACTCATATATGAAATATATGAATCTAAGACACATGGGATATCACTAAAGAATTCCATAAAAAATACATAGTTTTCCCAGATCCCTCAAGTAGTTGTCCAAGACCATTCATCTTACACGACCATCTAGAGGGGGTGTAATTGTCTAATCAGTACAGAATAAGGGGAAGGCCAATGTGACCTGCGACACTTATAATAAGTTATAATTCAATGTATTCTCAATAACCAAGATCATACACCTCAAATACCTAAACTCCTAAGCCACAAAATAGGAAGCAAACCGACCTTGGGAAGTTCCAAACTCTGGCACAAAAATATGAAATTTTGAAATAGTTGGTGGTTGTACCAGCCAAACTCTCAATCCTAGATTCTCTCTATATTTCAAAAGAAATCATAAATTCACTCATTGAGACCATCTAGATACCATAAGATTTTGAGACAAAATTCCCAGTATTTGAGGTTTATTGAGTGGATATTATGCCATCAAAATGCCATGTCACCATCTCATTCATAGAACAGGATCAGGAAGAGGTCATCCAGGGGCATATCATACCACTATATGTTTCCAGAAAATATAACAATATCAAAATTTGAAGGGATATTATTGAAAATGGCTATGGGATCAACCTCATCCCAAATCAAACCCTTTAACATTTAAGATATAGCGAGGGGGATTTATCTCCTATAAAGCTAACCATTAAAAGGTATGATAAGAGTGAGAAAATACCTATCGGGAAGATCAAGATTAAGGATCAGTTTGTGTATCTAAAATTTAATGTAGATTTCATGGTTATCCAACAAGAAACATCATATAATTTCCATCTTGGAAGACCTTGTATTCATATCCATGTAGCGGTACCTTCAACATTTCATCAATGCTTGAAGTACCCCATCGATGGGAAGGTCGACATAATAAATGGTTACAGTGCCCCCTCTGAGTATTTTGAATACATATATACTAAGGTAGATTTATATAAAAGGGAAGTAAAACAACCGATGGTGGATAAAGATATATAGGTTTCCACCCTCAATGGTTTGAGGACCTCCCATGTGAATCCCTAGAGTATGATTAATGGAGATTATGTGATACCCATAAACCTAATTAAAGAAATAGACTTAATCCCAAATTTCCAATCTCTTCCTATACCTAGTGACAACATGAAAGAAATAAATTAGCTCCAATATTTCTTTGTAACAACTCTGGTGGTTCGTGGTGACAATGTCTCTTCCCATAGCCTCTCTTACCTCAATAATGATAGATATTATCTTGAATTACCTACCAAATATGAAAATGCCTCCATGGACTTAGACATGGAAGGGGAAGAGGATGGCCTCAAAACTCCCCTCATTATTTTGAGAAAGGAGTCTCCACCACCATCGATGAGCTCAGGTAGGTGAATCTGGGAATAGAAAATGACATGTGGTCTGTGTTGATTAGTGCCACCATGCCTCTCGAGGATCATAAAATGTATATTTCATTCCTAAAGCAACATCAATACATGTTCACTTTAAATTACATGTAAATTCTCAGGCTGAACCCTGATGTGGCTATGCACCATCTATTCTTACCTGATAACCATCAAGGTTTCAAGATGGCAGCTAAGAGGATGCACCCATCTCATGCTACTAGTGTAGAATTGGAGGTTGAAAAATTTATCAAAGTAAACTTTTTCTAGAAAGTTAAATACCCAAAATGGCTTACCAACATCATACCTGTAAAGAAAAATAATGAGTATATAAGGGTTTGAATCGATTTTAGAGAACTTAATTGACACTTCCCAAAGGATGATTTCTCATTTTTTATCCAGAAATCTTGATCGATGAAACTAGTGGCTTACAAAATCTGTCCTTCATATATGAGTATCCAGGGTATAATAAAATAAAGATGGCCCTTGAAGATGAGGAGGCCACCACCTTTAAAGCACCTCAGGGAATATTTTTCTATCAGGTCATGCACTTTGGATTAAAGAATGTTGGAACAACCTAACAACATTACATGAATCATATCTTTAAGACCTTCTTGATGTGAATTTAATAATTTTATGTCAATTAATTGGTAATAAAATATCTATAGTGATTTGATCACCTCACGGATCTTCAAACAATCTTCAACAAGTTGTGGCAGCACAATTTGAAGATGAATCTGTTGAAGTGTGATTTCAGGGTAAAGTCAATGAAATTACTTGGATTTATGGTATTCCACCATGGAATTGATGTTAATCTAGAAAATACTAGTGTAATCATAGAAATATTACCTCTTTATAATCTCAAATAACTGGGGCTATAGGGGTACCTCTCTTACATTCGGCATTTCATAGCTAACCTAGCTGGAAAATATCTCCCCTTCACCAATTTAAGGAAGAATATAGTCACTTACCAATGGGATGAGGACTAATAAGAATGATTTGATAATCTTAAGCAATACATGTTACACCCATCGATCTTAATGCTACGAGTGGATGGAAATCCACTCATCTTATATGTGGCCACCATGGGATGATCACTTGGTGCTCTCCTCACATAGAAAAATGATGTGGTAAATGAGAACAGTCTCTACTACCTCAATAGAACAATGTTAGGTACTGATACATTATATTTTTATGTTGATAATAACTCTCTCATGCTAATATTAATAGTATAAAAGCTAAGGAATTACTTGAAACATCACGAAGTACATTTGGTATCTTGTATTGACCCACTCAAGTATATCCTTAGTCATCCTATATTGACTGGGAATTTGTCCTTATTCTGCAATAATATGACATCCATTTCATGTCATATAAGGCAGTGAAATGGAAGTCCCTGGCTAGTTTCCTTGAGGAACACCCCACCCCAGAAAGTACACCAGTGGACACCGAACTTCCATTCAAAGAGGTTTTCTATGACCATAAAACTCTCCTAACATGGGAGATATATTTTTATGGTTCCTCAAAAATTCTTGTTGGAAAGAGTCTAGAAAACTCAAACCTAAATTGGGAAGGCCTGGGGATTGTATTTGTTTCCCTAAACAAAGAAAATTTTTCTTACTTCTTATCATTGTTCAAAGGCTGAACTAATAACGAGGAGAAATACCAAGCCCTCATAGTTAGCTTGGAACTAGTCCTACAGCTAAATATAGCCTACCTAAATGTTAAAGGGGATTCAGAGCTAGTGATAAAATAGATCAATGGTGAATATGCCATCAAAAAGAAGGAATTGTCCCCTCTCATTGTCTATGTTAGAGTACTGATGGCAGATTTACCTTTTGAACCAATATTTAATCATGTCCTTCAATCAAAAAATGGTCATGATGACACACTATCTAATGCATCCATGGTCCTATATGATCTTGATTAGGACAAGGTGGTCTTATGCATCACACGTTGAAGGATAGTCTTATCAGTCATCATTTTTGACATGGAATAAATCAATCAAATCAACACTTCCCCAGAGCATGATGAACTAATATCCACACCTAGATGGATGGAGCCTATATTCAATTACCTCTAAAATGGGACTCTCCAATTAGACTGATCTGGAAGGTAATAGACTCGGTGCCGAGTAGTGAACTTTACCCTTAGGGGTGGGACAAATGATAAAAAATGCCTCTAGAAATGAATCTTTAATGAAATAATCATAAGATACATAGTAGAAGGATATATTCCCACCATAATGGAATAATTCTACGTAGGATCTTGCAGCGCTCATCAGTCTGGGACCAGGCTCTCCCATAAAATTAGGAGGCTTAGTTACTACTAGAAAACAATGATATAGGACTGTGTGGAATTAACTAAAAAATGCCATGCATTACAAATTCATGAAAACTTCATCCATAAACCCTTATAATTGATACATACAACTAAATATTCCTGGTTGTTTTCCATATGGGGAATGGATGTTATGGGGCCATATCCCCCAGCCATAGATAAGCGGTTTAAGTACATCCTTACTACTAACAACTTCTTTTACAAATCGGATGAGGAAATAACCATCAAGTAAGTTAGGATGAAGAATATCATTAACTTTGTGAAGTAAAATATTGTCACAGCAGATTCAGAGTCCCTCAAATGATATTGAAAAAAAATTGGTACCAACTTCTGTTCTACCAAGTTGAAGAAATTTTACTAGGAGTACAACATCAAGTCCAACCATCCATCCTGCTACCATATGGTGGAAAATGGAAAAATAGAGTCCTCAAATAAGACTATATAAAATATACTCCATAATATGTTGGATAAGGACAAGAAGTATTGGCTAGATAAGCTCCTCCATGGTTTATGGGCCTATCATACCACCACATGCATGGCCACATAAGCAACCCCATATTCACTGGTGTACGGAACCGAGGTAGTGTTTTCTATAGAATTCTAGTTGTCCTCACTCTGAATAGCTATCTATAGAAAACTCCCATATGAAAAGAAATCAAAAAAGATGCTAGATGAGTTGGAATAGTTGGATGAGAAAAGGTTACGCACACTGAAAAATCTCAAATTCCATCATAATTGGATCGTATGAGCCTTTAATAAAAAGATTCGCCCCTGCTAGTTCCTCCAAGGAGAATTTTTATTGGCTTTAATAACCCCAATGATACTAGGAAATAAATATCCAAAGATATAACCCAAATGTGAAGCGTCATACATTATACATAAATTTTATTTCCATGAAGCTCACTCACTAGATAAAAGGGATGGGGAACGTATCATGCCCCCCCCCCACTAATTCAATATTTCTAGATAAATAATTCATATAGATACCATAAACTATCCAACTTCCTGGTTTCATGACGTTAAACTACATAATATATCTTTGTCTCATGATGTTAAACTGCATGACAGATATATCCTTAATGCATGACATTAAACTACATAGAAAATGTCCTTATAGCATGACATTAAACTACAGAGAAAATGTCCTTTTCGCATGACATTAAACTCAAGAAAAATGTCCTTGTAAAATGAAATTAAATGGAATGATAAATATGTCATTATTGTATGATGTTAAACTGCATGGAAGAATACCTATTAGAAAGACTTTAAATTGCACAGCATATTAAGTCCTGGAAGGAAAAGTGTAAACTACATAGCATCCTATGTTCTTACCGCATGATGTTAAAATTCATGGAGAGAATCACTTTATGGATGATTCACTATACATGAGATAGATCTGATCAAAATAAAAATGAAGTTCCCTCATCCTTTTGTTTGAGTTAGATCCACATAAGGAATTTCATCATTCAAGAACTATATGTGGCTTGATGCCTACCATCAAGGGATATATAGTGACGTCCAGATCTCCAATCCTGGGTCCATATGAAATATATTAATCCTGGTAAAATCATCCTTTTCAGTTGATGTTAAACTACATGGTTTCTCAGAACTATGTAAAACTTGATTCCCATTCCAATGAGATATGTAGAGACACCTAGATCATATATCTTGGATCATCCACCACATGATATAAAATATCCCTATCATTTCCTTTAATATCCTCCATGTAATGAAATAAACCTTTGTCATTCCTTGTTTCTCACACTGATAATAGCTCATGTGGGCTTAGGAATTTTGGTAAGGACTTCCCCATATGATCGATACATATCGGTTCACATCAGGGTTAGAATGGTCTTAGATGAAATACCTTAAAATGCACACCACACATCCTTACTTCATGATATTAAACTACATAGTTTATGTCTCTTGCATGACACAAAACTACATATTACTATAGAGATTACCTAAGAGGACCATTATCCTTGGTTTTGGTCTCTCACCACAACTCTATTCAAGAACTACATATGGCTTGATTTCTTTTATCACAAGATATGTAGTGATGCCTGGATCTCTAATCCTGGGTCCATCTTCAATAATAAATGGGAACAATTTTCCCCTCTGTGTATGGGTCAGAACTGTGTGGAGATTTTCCCATTCAATAACTACATGTGGCTTGATTCCTATCATCACATGATACATATTGATGCCCGGATCTCCAGTCATGGGTCCAATCGCAACCATCAATGGGAACAATACCCCCCTTTGTGTATAGGTCAAACCTGTATAGAGAGTTTCCCATTAAAAAACTATGTTCGGCTTGATTCCTATCATCAAAAGATATGTAGTGACACCCATATCTCCAATCCTAGGTCCAACCATAATAATAAATTAAAAACATTCCACCCTATTTGTATGGGTTAGACCATCATAGATAATTTATCATCCAAAAACTATGTTTGGTTTGATACTTTCTATCATAGTATACATAGTGACACTCGTATCTCCAATCATGGGTCTAGTCACAATATCGATGATAAAAATACACCCCTCCTACACATGGGCCGAAACTATTCAAGGAACTATCTGAGAACTATGTGTGTCTTGATTCCTACCATCACAAGATATGTAGTAACTCCTAAATACTCCATCTCAAGCCCATCCATGAATCGTTATCACTCCCAATCATATTTCCAGTATATGAGTCAAATCTATACAAAGGTATCTCCTTAAAAGAGATAATTATGGAATGATTACTAACCTTAAAAAATTCATAGGGAAACCTAGAAAATTCAAGACATAAAAGTAGAATATACCTCTTTTTAATGATGTCTAAGTCATAAAATCTCACTCTGCCTATGCACGAGTAAAATATACGTATAGATTTCTTGTGCACAAGATAAATCCACACAATAAGGGCTTAGACATATGTATACCCACCAATAATATCGTTCATGGATAAAAGGCGCTCCATATATTTAAATGAACCAAAATAGTATGAAGTTTCCCTAAGGATATCTTTCAAAATTTCACATTGCTTCCCACATCCTCACCCCATGACATTAAACTGCAAAGAAAATGTCTTTATCACATGATGTTAAATTAAATGATATACACTTCCCCGCTACATAATGTTAAAATGTGAGGACCATCACCCATCATCATTCCTTATCAAAGGACCATTATCATGCCCCAGCTCCTGAAAACCCGGAGCTGGTGCCATACAGAGGATCGAATTTGGTTCAGGCTCTGAGAAACCAGCTACTTCTGAAATGTTTCATCTGCAAAAAGCTATTAACTGAAAATTTTTAATCAAAAATGTAGGGTGATCATAGGAATTCCCAGTAAGGGGGTTTAAAATAAACCAATATAACCTTTTAAAACATTCTTTAAACTTTCCATAAAAAAAATTTTCTTAAAGAAAAGCTATAACACATGTAACGTATCATAAAAATTCTCAATTAAAAATGTGCTAACAGAAATACAAGGATTAATGAATCAAATATAGGCATTCTCATTTGGAGTAACAAATAAAAGACATTCTAAACATGTATGAAATAAGAATATGTAAGCAAAAATTAAACATCTAAGAGTAATGAATAATCCGAGTTGCGCTTAAAGGTAATAACTTCAACTGAATAATATTTCACTGAGTGCATATGTCATTTCAAAAGCATTTACTTTTTTGATACTCATAAATACTGGCTCTTAACCATGGGTATTGTACTGGTCGAATATCCATTTGGTTATTAATTATCATACACATAATGAGGGAATGTATAATGTCGAACTTTAATTTATGTGTCAAGGCCTCAGCCAAGACCTAGGGGAAAACTGTAACCGGACCCCAACCCGAAGAGCCTCTGTAACCGGACTCCAACCCGGAGGGTCTGTTGTAACTGAACCCCAACCCGAAGGGCTTACTTTTACCAGTCCCCAACCCGGAACATACTAGTCCAATATATTCATCATATGTTTAATAAGGCCATGTATCCAAAGTGTCTCATACCACCTTCAATACCTAAACCCATGTCTTTTATTTGGGGTGTCCCATACCACTCCAAATAATTCAATTCTTAATTTATTATCATAAGTGATGAACAATAAATAGTTCAATTTATCACATAAATTAATAACTTTACAACTGCTTCCATAAACTTTTAATGCATTGAATTGAATGTTTATAACTTCAGATAGGTAATATTTATCTTAAAATCATGCACTGATAAATGGAATGACATTAGACTAAATCATAATATGTCAGTTATTATTTAAATAATAATTTTCCCAACGACATGCATAAACTAGTAAACATTCCTTTTGCATGTGATTTTAATTTAAAACATGCAAGTAATGGGGTTACCACATAAAATGATAGTTCCTTAATTTTCAAAATCCTTGATTCATGGAAATGAATATTTATAGTTTAAAAAGACCAATTTAAATTAAGGAAGATGCCATTTTTACACAAGCAAGCACCGATAAATGGTCATGTCTTAATAAATGGTCATAACCTATGTTGCATAGCATATATGGTCAACTTATTTGCAATGAAACATTTATGCATACATTCATGTGAATTTAATTAAGCATATAAACAACATACTTTAACCACTGAAGTTTTTTTTAGGCCAACCTATTTTGGATTGTGGTTCAAACTTTTTGGTGCATACATATAACCATATATATATACATAAAATATGTATATGTTGAACCCTTACTTAATATATTCTGAAAACTAAAATTACGTATACATAATTATATATATATATATATATATTAACATCTTACAATAAATGTAATTTGTTTAATAATAACAACCCTTAGCATCATAAAAGTAATTCACATTTGAAGCAAATAATCCACCTTACCAGAACCAGAAAATAGAGATTGTATAAAGTAATAAACAAATTTCACTTACATTTTAGAAACATCATTGCAAATCAACACTTGATAGAATTAAAACTGGGTGGATTAAAACTATATGGGTGTATGTGTAATAAATATACCAATCCATTTGAACCCAAAAATTTATTCGCATCCAAGTATTTATTTAAATATTGTAAATCATCTTTAATAACATAAAATAGAAATAGATTGAATTATGTGTGTATGTCCTAATATAAACTAAGTGTATAAGAGAAAATAATTATAAATTAAAATAACCCTTAACTTATGTACACATAAAATAATAAGTTATATATGTGTCTATATATATATATATATATATGTATATACACACATATAACTACCATAATTTGATCAAATTACACCCTCACAAACCATAAGATTTAGAGATAAATACTTAAAATTTAAAACCATTATCATTTTAAAGATTCTAGGTTATATAGATAGATACGGTTTCTTATATATATATATATAGAGACACTTATAAAATTTTATAACAACATGGTTTAAGAAAAATAATTAAAACCCTTTCAACACATAGATTTTAAAATCATAACCCAGTTTGGAAAATAATATGTTATAATGAAATATATAGATTCATATAAACATTTATACGTAAGTATATATGTGTATACCTTTGTAAAAAAATAGACAACAAAATTGATCAAATTAGTTAAACCCTTACAAAATATACATTTAATTAAAACATAATCCTTACATCCATTATATCACCTGAACCCGAAAACCCGAAGACCCAGGTTCAGTATAGAAGAAATTTTAAACCACCGCAAAGTTATAAACATACCATTAGGAGCATATATAAGTATAAACTATTAATGAAACATGGAAAGGTAAATTTAAAACCCTTAATTTGATTCTGATGCTCAGAAACACTAAGTAAGGAAGTAGAAATAGGGTATGTGATACCCTCAGCAACAGGTATTATAAAATCCAGAGGGTAAAAAAACTAAAAATAAAACTCTAGAATGAAGAGCTGAATTCAATTATAGGTTGAAAGAGTAAAATGGGTTCGCTTGTGTGTATGAATATATAAACGCAATAAATCTTACCCGAGAATCTTTGTGGAAAAAGTGGTGATTAAAGAATGAAAATAAATCTCATGAGAGATCTGATTCACACCCAAACTTTAATATAAAACAGGGGTCATACTTAATTCAAGATTAATGACAAACATCAGAGTTATGAATAGGGAACCTATCTGGATGCAAGTCCAAACCCCCACCTAGATCTCTAAATACATGGACTGCAACAAAAACCTGGGTGGCCTACTCGACCCGGACTGCATGCCTCGCAACCCGACACCTAACGTCGGACCCCGTACGACTCCACCACCGAGCTCGCCCCACCTTGCTAAAACCCTAGGTGTGGCCTGGACCTGCAACCTGCAACTGAAGCATGACGCACCTTGACATTCTCAAGGTCCCTGGTTCCAGACCTCACTCGAATCTCCCGCTTCTCCTCATCGTGGTGCGACAAACCCCCTGACATGGAATCCAAACTAAATACGAGATTCCCTTTTTTATTGTTTTATTTTTCATTTTTTTCATCCTTTTGCTTTACATATTTTCCATACACACTTTCAAATTTCTTTTTGACTTTTTTTTGTCTCCAATTCAATCAAATTATCACTTTATTATTATTATTATATCTTTACCTTTTTATATTTAATTTATTTTATATAGTTGAACATATCATATGTTTAATATTAAAATATTTATACCATTATAATCTTTATTAAACAAGAATCATAAAATTAATTATTTTATAAAAATTAATATAGTCATAAATTTATAAATTAAAACTATTAATTATTACTTTATATATATTCTTTTGTATATATCATAACTCATATAATTGATCAAATAATTATTATAATTGGTTACAAAATATTTGTAAAAATGGTAATATTGCACACATATATATTATTTAAAGTAATAATAATTTTTTTTATTAAAATATCATTCATATATGTGAAATTTTAATCATTCTGTTAAAAATGGTCATATTATATATTTATAATTTTATTAAACAAAATCCAAAATGTTAATAATGTTATTAAACTTTAATCCAATCAAAATTTATAATAAGTATACATCATATTTTCAAAAATATATAAAACTCATGTAATTATTCATATAATAGATTCAATATTAGTTCATATAAGAAATGGCGTTAAAATATTTCCATGCAATAATTCTCAATGTCATATATAAAATTATATTATTAGTTTCATATAATTATAATTCAAATCTTGTTTACATATGCGTATATATATATATTATTTGGAAAACAAGAAACAAATTAGTTGAATTAATATATTAGTATAATTATTATTAAAATATTCTATTAATTTCTATTTCAGAAAGAATAAAATAATTATTTTAAACTGTACTTCTAATTTAAACAATATAAATTTTATAATTTTATTTACAAGAAACTGTCTTTAAATTATAACTATATCCATTAAATAAAACACTAATGGTCATCTGATTTTAAACTTTGATGTCTAAAACAACAGTAACATGTCTTTAATTAGATAAGATATGCCTTGTTTTTATTTCAAAAGTTTATTCCAGATTTCACCATAATCAGAATTTATCTTATAATTTCCAATTCGTAAATTATGGAAAACCAAGTTGTACTTAAATGTTTTTAGTTAATTCACCACAAGGCCAACAGCTATAATTATAGTTGTTGGAATTCAACGGTCACCCAAGGAAACGGTCAAGTCGTTACCTTATATAAAACCATGCCTTAGGGTGTCCTAAAACTCAAGACAAATAAGGAGATGGTTCATGTCATACCATTGGTGCTTAGTGTGGACGCAGTAGATTTGGCCATTCTTATGTTGTCACGACCCCCTCCCCACAAAGTGTACCCCTCCTGGGCCGGCAATGTGAGAAGAGAGATAATGACCCTCGAGTCTCGCCTCCAGTAGGCCCCGGGTTGGCGACTAGCACCGAGGGTATAATACACACACAAATGGGAGGCATTACCCTCTAAGAGAACACATGCAGAACAGAGAGATAGAATAGACTCCAACCAACTCCAACTCATAATTGAAATATAAAAGAAACCCAAGTACATATATGAAATGTAATTTAAAAATACTACAACTAAAAGGGGAAACTAAAAGTACCCAAAAGAATGTAAAAAGGCAGCGACCACAAGCCCGAACAGATCCTCCTCCAACCGCAAGCTAGTAGTAACCAGCTTGATCTCCAACCTGCTCCAAGTGACCTGAAAAATAGTTTATATATACATAGGGTGAGTATAACAGTATACTCAGTAGGATCCTCCCCAAGCCTCTCATGCAAAAGTAAAGAAAGCATGATAAAGCCCGGTGAACAACAAGTGAAACTAACTCGTCACCTAAACAGGTATACTATGTTCCCAACCTCACCATGGCTAATCTCACCAAGTAATGCATACAATGATATAGCATATAGTAAATAATATCAAGGGTACCCCGCTACTACTTCCCCACTAGTTTGCCGCTTTGCCCCAACGACATACGTCATGTGCATCTCTCTCTAATGCTTGCTCGCAGACACCTGGGCTAAGCTCCACTATCTGCACCTCGTGCACCACATAGGCTTGCCCGCAGACACCTGGGCTAAGCACCACACCGTGATCACAACCAAAAGTAACCAGGTAGTTTCCGGGAGCCAACACAGCTCGCATAATGTGTATCATACGTCGGGTATAATACCTCAAGCCATTACAGCCCATACTCCGAGTAAGGATCCTCAACCATCATAGCCTATACACGTTACACCTATAGTAGTCCATAGGATACTATATCCAGAATATATGTGTGTGAATAACCACAATCCATTACATCCCTCTACACACATATATGGGGTAACTAACCGTTGTGCCTCATGGCACAAGTATCTACCAAGAGAAGAGAGCGGGGCCAAAGGGGGTAGTCAGCCATTCGACCTCCCATCAGAATGTTGGGGAAAACACCCCCCCAGGGCTCAAAATCCCCGGGGTGTCAGTTGCCCTTACCGACAGGGTGGAGTAGCATATAGAAACACAAAAAGTACATAATATATATGTAACTCACATCCACACTATGGGAATTACCTAGTCTTAGATACAACTGCAGCTAACGTCTCTCAGACTCCAAGCTGCTACTTCTAAGACTAGGTCTCTTATAAGCACACAAACATTTGAAGAGATTTATTAGATTACTCCATTCTCGTTTTATCAGTTCCACTGTACATTAATTAATTCTTTAAACATTAATTAAGAATGAACAATTCTACATTACACTAAATTGGCATCACATTCAAAAACAACTACTCTTTTTAAGATTCACATCACCTTTAAATTCCAATATCTCCATCCCCGTGGATTTTCACCATTTAATCAAACATTCATTACAGAATTACTTTTCCATATTCCCAGGCATTCTAGAAAAGCATCCTAAGCTTCTAAACACAAAGGAGGCTCAACACAGTGAGTAGATATACTACCCATCGAGTCTTTACCGCCTATAGAAAGAGCATAGACTCATTCTCCCTCGAGAGGCTAGACACGGAAAGCACGTGGCATACCCCATGCGTCTTCGCCTCCTTCGGAATAAGGGTAGCAAGACAAGCTGCCTTGAGAAGTGGGGAAAAGAAAAGCAGATTAACATTCAAAGAAACCACAAGCATCCAGCAACCACATCCATCCCATTCCATCACCCCGGGTGTCCTCCCTGACACCCACATGCATAACTGATGCATATCGCCACTCTAGGCATCATCCACTGCCACAACCACAAGGCCTCCATGCCTCCACATATCACAACACCCCTCCAGGGTCACATCATAGCACAATCAGCAGAAAAACAACAATCACAACCATGGGCTCTTGACCCTTTAACAAACAAGAGGGTAACTCAGAACCCTTTTAGAAATTCCCACATAATCTGTTCTTTAATCCATATTAAATTGGCATATTTTTTATTCGTAGGTTCTAATCACGGGATACCTAATCAGTAAGCTATCACAATTAAATAACCATGCTTACTTCCCTAATTTGATTATCCTTAAATTAGAACAACTACAAAAACTGCAATAACCAAATTAATTTACATGCCTCTTTATCTTTAGCCAATTAATTAACAATTAATTCTAGATTTACATTCATTATCAATTTCTATCATGAAAAAACAACAAATAAAAGAAAAATCATAGATATCACTCTATCTAGAAAAAAACATGAGGCAAACCGTTATCACAGTATGAAGCAACAACATGCGATCAACCAATTCTTTTAATCTGGTTCGAGTATTTAATTAGGTCAATTTCATTGTGATCCAAAGGACTAAATCATGATAATTCTACAATTGCACATATACAATTAGATAAGCCATGAATCCCCTACCTAGAAGAGTTCTTGACGTCCTTTATCTACACAACGGGTCACAATCCTCCTCTCGTGACAACTTATTGGGAAGATTGACCGATATAGTTCAGTTGCATCCAAAACAGAGCAGAACCAATCCTAGGAGTAAATATTGATTGTGCAACTCCTACGGAAATGATTGAAAGGTTCTAGCATCTCTTAGCTGAGAACAATGGGAAAGAACAATGGAGAATGACATCTCGTCCCTTTTTAAGATTTAACGAGGTGACGGTTTAAGATCCGGTTAATTCTCCATTAAAAAAGGATCGCATTAACCCACGCGGTTTGACCAAGTAAAACATTCCAATCCTTAGGAAAAATTAATATAGGATTTATGGCATTTGAATCGGCCTTAAGAGTCCTTAAAATAAGGCTTTAAATGTATTTTACGTCAAAGGAAACGTCAAAAGGGGAAAAACTGTAGGAGTCTGGAAACACTGTTCACCCACCATTATTGTACATGAAACCGATCTGTGAAACCGATCTGTGAAACTGATCTGTGAAACCGATCTATGAAACCGATCTGTGAAAACGATCTGTGAAACCGATCTGTGAAACCGATCTGTGAAACCGATCTGTGAAACCGATCTGTCAGACCGATTTGTGAGACCGATCTGTCAGACCGATCTGTGAGACCGATCTGTCAGACTAATCTGTGAGACCGATCTGTGTAACCGATCTGTGACACCGATCTGTGAAACCGATCTGTGAAACCGATCTGTGAAACCGATCTGTGAAACCGATCTGTGAAACCGATCTGTGAAACCGATCTGTGAAACCGATCTCTCAGACCGATCTGTGAGACCGATCTGTCAGACCGGTCTGTGAGACCGATCTGTCAGACCGATCTGTGAGACCGATCTGTGATACCGATCTGTAAGACCGATCTGTGAGACCGATCTGTGAAACCGATCTGTGAACCCGATCTGTGAAACCGATCTATCAGACCGATCTGTGAGACCGATCTGTCAGACCGATCTGTGAGACCGATCTGTGAGACCGATCTGTGAGACCGATCTGTGAGACCGATCTGTCAGACCGATCGGTGAGACCGATCTGTTACTGTTCATAAAACTAGAAACACTGTTCACAGAACTGGAAAATTGGAGAAGTGTTGGGGATAAGTCCCCTTGACCTCCCGAAACACCTCCAACACCAAAATTTCACAAAGTAATGGACCAGAGAGGTCCGGGCCATTACATATGTTCATTATGTCAGATTCTAAGGACCCATATTATTTTCGTTGGGTTCTCATTGTTTTAAGTGATCTCCCTGTAATTCTGATAGGGTTTTTAATAGGTATATTTGGGTAGAAATGTTTCCTGTGATCTTGGTACATTGTAAACACTACGGTATTCTTGTTTAAATGAAAATACTTGTGTCTATTTATGTGTCTTACTTGGTTTCATTCCAATATATATTAAAACCATATTATTACTTCCTCATGAGAAACATGTTTTGTTCAGTTATTATGAAATTCAAAAAAATGTAAACATAAACTTATCAATACATGAGGTTCGAGTTTTGGGGTGCTACATTATTCCCCCTAATGAAGAATTGCATCCTCACAATTCATTCTACATAAGCCTAAGAGAAAAACTCCCTCACCAACTTTACCACAACCTCCATCGTGCAGGGTCCTCTGGTGTAGCCAGGTGAATTCCCAAGTTGTTGTTCAACTCTTGTGCTTCCCTGGCCTAGATACATTTTTAGCAGAAAGGGTTGAACCTTTGTATAGTGCATTTGGTCAACCACAGCGATGCTTGAATGGTGGAAAGTTTGGAGATGTCCAAATGGACCAACTCTTGAATAATTCATTGGGCCGAATCTCGATCAAGAACATTTAATCCATACAAGTTTTCATATAAATTGAAACTGAGGATTTGGTACATATAGGTTTCACAAAGGTTTCCCTTCAAAGCATCCTCTTGAAATCTCTCTCTAGCCACAAAGTTCCAGCCCAAAGTAAATCATATAAAGAGTCCTTTGTGGTACTTCCCTCTTAACCTATACTCATCCAATTGCACCGTGGCTATTTTTTTGTATATGTAGGAATTATCCTGACAAAAATGGAGAATGTTCAGATTGTTTGACACTTTGTAAAGTTGCTTGCATGTTTTTTGAAATTTTTTGAAAGGTAGGTACTCCTCTTCAAAGGTTTTGACCAAGGTGGTCTCTAGTATCTTAGTAGGGAGCGATAAGATGTGAGTCTATCCTTCCATATGAAAATTAATTATAAAGGATCAATCGGTGAAACCTATTCAGAAACATAAACACAGAAAAGATAGAAGAAAGAAAGAAGGGATAACAAATTGTGTTCTCATATCATCGCGTGTTCATAAAAAGAGAAAGGCTAATGGTTTCCCCAGTTCCCTAATACATGAATCTCCAAAACTAGTTCAAAACTTTTGATCTCCCTGAACCATATTCAACCCGAGAAATCTAGATCGATATCATGGGTGAATTTTTGTTGTCTCCAGAGTCTAATATGTGGGGTGTACAACTGTGAGACGTTTGTATGTACTTGTTGTCTGTACATAGGATGGGAGGCTTCGTATCCAAGGATTTCAAATTCCATTACCAGTCCAAAATGGCCATAGGACAGGACTTGACACATATATGCCGCACGAAGGTCTCCCACTGCTACATCTTCTTGGAATTCGGTGAGGGACAGGATGCCTTCTTCTGTGGTGAGGCATCTAAAAAGACCCTCGTAGTATTTTCCCTATCGTATGTAGGATGGAAATTGGGCTTGCATCATAAATATGTAATCCAGATCCGCTCTTCGGTGGAGTTTAAGTACTCGGGGAGAGTTGGATATGTCATAGAGGTGATTACATGTCATTCATATATGGGCATAGTTTATAAAATTTTCATGGATGGCTATGGAAATTATGGTTTCCATGACTTCATTGGGAATAGACAGAAGACTAGTACTTTCATTTTCCATCTGAAAATCAAGAAAACTTTCAAATTTAGTAATGCTTAAGTAGATTTTTCTTTGTTTCAGTTCTGGTTTTCCAGATTTATCTGAACTAAATCCTATGATACTAACTTTCATGCCCCATCTCTCGAATACCCGAAGCAGGTGCCATACAGAGGATCGAATTCGGTTCAGGCTCTGAGAAACCAGTTACTTATGAAATGTTTCATCTGCTAAAATCTCTAACCTGAAAAATTTTAATCAAAAACATTGGGTGATCATATGAATGCCCAGTAAGGGGTTTTAAAATAAACCAATATAACCTTTAAAAACATTCTTTAAAACTTTCCATAAAAAAAAATTTCTTAAAGAAAATCTATAACACATGTAATGTATCATAAAAATGCTCAATTAAAAACATGATAATAGAAATACAAGGATTCGTGAATCAAATATAGGCATGCTCATTTGGAGTAACAAATAAAAGACATTATAAACATGTATGAAATAAGAATATGTAAGCAAAAATTAAATAGCTAAGAGTAATGAATAATCAGAGTTGCGCTTAAAGGTAATAACTTCAACTAAATACTAATTCACTGAGTGCATATGTCATGCCATAAGCATTTACTTTTCTGATACTCATAAATTTTGGCTCTTAATCATGGGTATTCTACTATTTGAATATCCATTTGGTCATTAATTATCATACACATAATGAGGGAATGTATAATTCCAGACTTTAATTTATGTTTCAAGGCCTCGTCCAAGACCTAGGGGCTAACTATAACAGGACCCCAACCCAGAGAGCCTCTGTAACCGGAATACATCCTAGAGAGCCTTTGTAACCAGACTCCAACCCGGAGATCCTCTGTAACCGGACTCCAACCCAGAGGGTCTGTTGTAACGGGACCCCAACCCGGAGGGATTAATTTTACCAGTCCCCAACCTAGAACATACATGTCCAATACATTCATCATATGTTTTATAAGTCCATGTATTCAAAGTTCCCCATATCACCTTGAATACCTAAACCCATGTATTTTATTTGGGGTGTCACATACCACTCCAAATAATTAAATTCTTAATTCATTATCATAAGTGATTAATAATAAATAGTTCGATTTATCACATAAATTAATAACTTTACAACTGCTTACATAAACTTTCAATGCATTGAATTGCATGTTTATAACATCAAATAGGTAATATTCATGTTCAAATCATACGCTGATAAATGGAATGACATTAGACTAAATCATAATATGTCAGTTATTATTTAAATAATAATTTTCCCAATGACATGCATAAACTAGTAAAAATTCCATGCGAATGTGATATTAATTTAAAACATGCAAGTAATGGGGTTACCACATAAAATGATAGTTCCTTAATTTTCAAAATACTTGATTCATGGAAATTAATATTTATAGTTTAAAAAACCAATTTAAATTAAGACAGATGTCATTTTTACACAAGCATGCGCCGATAAATGGTCATGTCTTAATAAATGGTCATACACTATGTTGCATAGCATATATGGTCAACTGATTTGCAGTAAAAAATTTATGCATACATTCATGTGAATTTAATTAAGCATATCAAAAACATACTTTAACCACAAAAGTTTTTTTTAGGACAACCTATTTCAGATTATAGTTCAAACTTTTAGGTGCATACATATAACCATATAAATATACATAAAATATGTATATGTCACACCCTTACTTTATATATTCTGAAAAATAAAATTACATATACATATATATATATGTATTAACATCTTACAAGAAATGTAATTTGTTTAATAATAACAACCCTTAACATCATAAAAGTAATTCATATTTTAAGCAAATGAACTACCTTACCAAAAATAGGAAATAGAGATTGTATAAAGTAATAAATAAATTTCCCTTACATTTTAAAAACATCATTACAAATCAACACTTGATAGAATTAAAAATGGGTGGATTAAAACTATATGGGTGTATGCGTAATAAATATATGAATCCATTTGAACCCGAAACTTTATTCTCACCCAATTATTCATTTAAAGATTGTAAATCATCTTTAATAATATAAAATAGAAATAGATTGAATTATATGTGTATGTCCGTATATACACCAAGTGTATAACAGAAAATAATTATAAATTAAAATAACCCTTAACTTATGTAAACATAAAATAATAAATTATATATGTGTATATATATATATATGTATATACACACATATAACTACCATAATTTGATCAAATTACACCCTCATAAACCATAAGATTTAGAGATAAATACTTAAAATTTAAAACCATTATCATTTTAAAAATTCTAGGTTATATAGATAGATATGGTTTTGTATATATATATATATAGACATGTATAACATTTTATAACAACATGGTTTAAGAAAAAAAATTAAAACCCTTTCAACACATAGATTTTAAAATCATAACCCAGTTCGGAAAATAATATGTTATAATAAAATATATATATTCATATAAACATTTATAAACAAGTATATATGTGTATACATTTGTAAAAAAATAGACAAAAAAATGATCAAATTAATTAAACCCTTACAAAATGTACATTTAATTAAACCATAACCCTTACATCCATTATATCACCTGAACCTGAAAACTCGAAGACCCAGGTTCAGCACAGAAGAACTTTTAAACTACCACAAAGTTATAAACATACCATTAGGAGCATATATAAGTATATAGTCTCAAAGAAACAAGGAAAGGTAAATTTAAAACCCTTACTTTGATTTCGATTCTTGGAAACACTAAGCAAGGAAGTAGAAATAGGGTATGCGATACCCTCAACAAGAGGTATTACAAAATCCAGAGGGTAAAAAACACTAAAAATAAAACTCTAGAATGCAGCGCTGAATTTAATTATAGGATGACAGATTAAAATGGGTTCACTGGTGTGTTTGAATATATAAACTCAATGAAGCTTACCCGAGAAGCTTTGTAGAAATAGTGGTGATTAAAGAATGAAAATAAATATCATGAGAGATCCGATTCGCACCCAAAATTTGACAAAAAATATGGGTCAGACATAATTCAAGATTAACAACAAACATCTGAGTTATGAATAGGGAACTTATCTCGCCGCAAGTCCAAACCCCCACCTGGATCTCTAAAGACACGGACTGCAAAAAAAACTCGGGTGGCCTGCTCTACCCAGACTGCATGCCTCACGACCTGACACCCGACGTCGGACCCTGCATGACTCCCCCACCGAGCTCACCCCACCCTGCTGAAACCCTAGGTGTGGCCTAGACCTGCGACCTGCAGCCAAAGTGCGATGCACCCCGACCTGATCGAGGTCCCTGGTGCCTGACATCGCTCGACTCTTCCTCTCCTCCTCATCATGGTGTGACAAACCCTCAGACACGGACTCCAAACTCAATACGATATTCCCTTTTTTTATTGTTTTATTTTTCATTTTTTTCCTCCTTTTTCTTCCTTTTTTTGTCTCCAATTCAATCAAATTATCACTTTATTATTATTATTATATCTTTACCTTTTTATATTTAAGTTATTTTATATAGTTTAACATATCATATGTTTAATATTAAAATATTTATACAATTATAATTTTTATTAAACAAGAATCATAAAATTAATGATTTTATAAAAATTAATCTAGCCATAAATTTATAAATTAAAACTATTAATTATCACTTTATATATACACTTGTGTATATATCATAACTCATATAATAATCAAATAATTGTTATAATCGGTTACAAAATATTTGTAAAAATTTTAACATTACACACATATATATTATTTAAAGTAACAATAATTTTCTTTTTTTATTAAAAGATCATTCATATATGTGAAATTTTAATCATTTTGTTAAAAATGGTTATATTATAAATTTTTAATTTTATTAAAAAAATACAAAATGTTAATAATGTTATTAAGATTTAATCTAATCCAAATTTATAATAAGTATACATCATATTTTTGAAAATATATAAAACTCATGTAATTATTCATATAATTGATTCAATATTAGTTCACATAAGAAATGGCATTAAAATATTTCCATGCAATAATTCTCAATGTCATATATAAAATTATAGTATTAGTTTTATATAATTATAATTCAAATCTTTTTTACATATGTGTTTGTATATATATATATATATTATTTGGAAAACAAGTAAAAAATTAGTTGCATTCATATATTAGTATAATTATTATTAAAATATTCTATTAATTTCTATTTCAAAAAGAATAAAATAATTATTTTAAACTGTACTTCTAATTTAAACGATATAAATTTTCTATTTTTATTTACAAGAAACTGTCTTTAAATTATAACTATATCCATTTAATAAAACACTAATGGCCATTTGATTTTAAACTCTGATGGATAAACAACAGTCACATGTCTTTAATTAGATAAGATATGCCTTGTTTTTATTTTGCAAGTTTATTTCGGATTTCACCATAATCAGAAGTTATCTTATAATTTCCAATTCGTAAATTTTGGAAAACCAAGTTGTACTTAAATGTTTTTATTTAATTCACCATAATTCCAATGGATATAATTATAGTCATTGGAATTCAATGGTCACCCAAGTTAATGGTCAATTCGTTGCCTTATATAAAACCATGCCATAGGGTGTCCTAAAAATTGAGACAAAGAAGGAGATGGTTCACATCATACCATTGGTGCATAGTGTGGTCGTAGTGGCTTTTTCCATTATTATGTTCATTATGTTAGATTATAAGGACCCATATTATTTTCTTAGGGTTATAATTATTTTAAGTGGTCTCCCTGTAATTCTGATAGGGTTTTTAATAGGTATATTTGGGTAGAAATGTTTCTTGTGATCTTGGTACTTCGTAAACACTACGTTGTTCTTGTTTAAATAAAAAGACTTTTGTCCATTTTTGTGTCTTACTCAGTTTCATTATAATATATATTAAAACAATATTATTACTTCCTCGTGAGAAACAAGTTTTGTTCAGTTGTTATGAAATTCAAACAAAATGTAAACATAAACTTATCAATACACGAGGTTCGAGTTTTGGGGTTCTACAACCATAATAACCTGACCTCATTCAACCAAAGTATGGGGTACTTCCATTATCTTTTTAGCACCTTAACCCATAAATAACACTTCATGTCTTGAGAACATCGAGTTTTCGTAAACCTTTTATAACCCATACAAAGTAAAATAGATCTATATGTTTGACCATGCTAGAGTTGGATATACATAAGAGCTCTAACCCACCAACCAAAGACATCTTGGCCCTGTAGGAAGGGATTTCTGATCCTTATCATCCTTGAAGTCACTGTGATGAAACGAAACACTTTAGAGTGTTTTGGTTTTTTCCCATTATGGTTATCCCATACCATTACTCATGACTTGAGAACCTTGATCCATTATTTACAACATTTTCATTTCCCACTCAAAATGATGTTGCATTACTCTTGACCCTAGGTATCCTAATTATGTTATTGTGTAAAATCCCCCTCATACCAAGTCCATGTGCATCATGACCTAAAATTGTACGCACTTTTGTCAAAGTTGTATGACCTTAAACTTTAGCTTTATGTGGTCCAAATCATATAACCCTAAAACTATTGGTGAAATAGACATAAAACTTGTTAGTATGAATCCCCAAAAATGGTGGACTAATCAAAATTCGAGTCTTTGCTTACTAAATTATTCATCTTTAGAGGTTAGGTAAAAGTTACAACATAAATAAATGAGGTATAAATCTCATGGGTCCCACTTTGTGGCCCTAGTAAAATCCAATACATGATCTCTAGACCCCTTGGTCCAAAAAAGAGTTAGAGTAATGATTTATTACATCACCTTGCCATGATAACATGTTCATTATGTGGTGAAACAACTTTTAGGGTGCTCAAACCCTTCTTGAATATTATACTTTTCATAAACCAACTTCATGCCTTCAAAGTCTGAGCCGACATAAACAGTTCCTTGAGTTGATATCCTTCTCTTAGAACCCCATAGAAATTGGTATTGCTTGATTTTTGGCTCTTTCTTGTAGCAAACTAGTAACAATAACTGGTTCATCCAAACAAATCTTTCGGTCCCAAGAATCCCCCCCCTTAAATCCAAGAGTTATTATCTTGACCACATGGAACATTATAGTCTCCTTCCATTATCTATGGTGGACCTATACCCACTATTTTCTACCTCCAATTTACTCAGATATTCCTAGAATATGATTTACAATCCCTATAAGTTGACTATTCAAGCATATTTGACATCCTCAATGTTGTGTCATCATTTTTTGTACCCTTTCTTAAAGAATGAATGTGATACTCCATTCCCTAACCTTTTGATGGCCTACACTATGTAACTCAAAACCATAGGGCATAGGGACCAATCCTTCCAACTAAAATCTATATGGATCTAGGGTTTTAGAACCCTTCCTTGGATATATTTTGATCCACTTATAACTTCATCATCCAGATGTTTGAGTCTTCATGAATATTTCATGGACCTTGGAAAATAATTGGGGTAACTTTTATTTGACCATGCATATAACACTATGGAATCATACATAAGGTCTTTTGGCCTACTAACTAGAGGCGTCTCCTCCTTGTAGATAAGGAACTACGATCCTCATGAGCCCTAGTGACATCGTGTCAAAAATCAGAAACTTAGGGTGTTTTGGTTCACCCCTAGTATGTCTGCTCTGATCCATATTCATTAGTTCAAAATTTTGATTTATGAATTAATCAACACATATTCCAATTATCCAAGTGGACTAGAATTCCCTAATATTTTACCATCCACCAATATCATCTCCAAAAAATTTCATGACCCTTGGAAAAGAGTGGGGACGCCTCTACTTGACTATGCATGTAAACCCTATGGGCCCATGCATAAGAGATTCTGACCTACCAACTAGATGTATCTCATCCTTACTAGACATAAACTCCAATACTCCTGATCCCTGGCAACACTGTGGTGGAACTCATCACCTAAGGGTGTTTTGGGTAATCCCTAGAATGGATGCCCCATTCTATATTCATTAATCTTGTCTGGGAAGAAAGACTTTAAACTAAAAAGAATTTTTTTCCTTACCACATGATATTAAATTGAATGGAAGACATCCTTATTTCATGATGTTAAATTTCATGAAATATTTACTTACCGTGTGATGTTAAAATCCATAGAAGACGTCCTTACTGCATGACATTAAACTGCAAGACAAACAGCCTTACCTCATGAAATTAAAATGCACGAAGAAAATTACTTAATTAATGGTATATTACCAATAGTATATGGTCCAATCTAGAATACCCCAAACTATAGCACAATAATGGTCTAGTTTTCAAGGCCTTAAAACAAAAAATTGAAAGTGACACCGTGCTCGTTGGTTTAAAAACCTGAAAAGGGAATCCTGGGAAAAATTTGAGTCTCAACTCACTGTACATTCTATTTTTATAATCCAATAAATATTTAAAACTTATAAAATGAATGGAAAAGGAACAAAACTCATGAGGAAAAGACCTATAAAAGAGTGACCAGAGAAAAATCTAAGTCCACACCTGCTAACTTTTCCAAAATATGAAACTTAGGAAAAGTTTAGTGTAATAATAAAATAAAATAAAGATGAAAATATTGTGGGTATCATTACTTGTACCTAGAAAAATAAATCTATATGATTTCTAAGTACCCTAAATTATGAAAAAAGTAGTACATTCTCCCTTTTGGAAAAGTTTCTTACCCATGTTATCCTTTTAGATTAGGTGATCTCAAGGAAACTGGAGCAGGTACATCAATAAGGAATATCATGTTGATATCCATTCATGATCAATTCTAAAATCTAAAAATTTGGGTGTAATTAGTATTTAAAAAGGATAGGTATTATTTATGATCCATACGATATCAGATCAGTGAAATTCCATGAACATCATGAAAAAAAGAAAGATAGACAACAATATGTGATGTTCTGAATATTTATTCATTGATATCCTGAAAAAGGAGGAATCTTCACATTCTAGAGCCTCTCTAAGGATTCAATCAGAAAGAAAAATTTGTGACCATACAATGATAAAATTCTATTTTTTAATTTTTCCAAATCATCCAAAGTCCGGAAAGAATCGACGATTGAGTGATGAAGTGCTGATCGCCCCACTTCTTCTGTTGTTACCTAGGGATGCAGAGTATCAATAAAAGAGGATAACTCCTCTAATACTTTCTGAGTATTCACCAATAAAGATGATGAAACCAAAATATATATCTTTGATTGGGATATAATCTCATCTTGTTTTTCTATCTGCATGGTCAAGTAATCCATATGGGCATGCAGCTAAGAGATCATAGGGTGTCTCTATTCCATCACCTCTGAATATTCCCTTATTAATTAAACTAGGGGAGTCCCATCATCAAAACTATCTAGTTCCTCCTCATTACTAGTAATTTTTTCCTGATCCAAGATAATTTTTCCATGATATTATACAATGGATAGAAATCAAATCCACATGCCCCTATATCACTAAAGAACTGGTGAAGGTATTCCTCTTAGGCACACCACTCCTCCAAGGGAGTTTGGGTAATCAGAGTATGGGTTTTCTTCAATATTCTTCATCGTGGTATTTGGTTCTCTATAACTGTTGGGGTGGTCACATAGGAAGGAGGAATGGTTGGTTGATTTGATAAGGAAAAAATAGAAGAAGTTCCATGTGCTCTATTCTCAATCAATGCATTTTTCATTGATGATATATAAGGACCAGTTTCCTCAAAAAAAAATTCCTCCTAATGGGATGTTTTCCACTGGGATGAGAATTATTTTTTGGATTCTTGACCATGTATTGAATCAACTTCATTGACTCTACAAATAAGGGGTTCAGTGAAGAGAAAGGTATTTCCACCAAACGAACCAATCTATTCAATACACTTTTCAGGTAGTCCTCCACCCAAGCTTGGGCATAGTCATAGGATAAGAAGACAGGGGTGCTGATAGGAAGAAGTATAATCTTAGAATTTGTGTCTTCACACACCAACATAATCCAAAATTAGTGGATAATACCAAGATGTCATTCTCCCTACACACCAACAGAAGGGAGGGGATAAAACCTTTGAATACATCCAAATTGGATAGAAAACCAATAGGGGTATATGGATCACAAATAATTATCTCATCTACATGGGCCATAAGAACCCCATCCCATAGAGATATTTTATATGATCTCTCATCAAGAGATCTATTTTTGTTATCAATAATTAACCATCTCAGTGTGGGATAGGGCATGAAGTTTAAATGATCATTCTAGAAAAACATGTTAATAACTTCATAGGGGCCTAAATAAATTGACTAAACCTTGGAAATGATATCTTATCCATCTGAATAAGAAATAAAAGGGGACTATAATCATGTAATGGATTTTTCCTTGTTGTATATGACCAAGGAGTTGGTAGAGGTGAGCAAGAGTCGGTATGGCTAGTTTAAGAAGTCACTCCTCCACTAATTGAGTTGTCATCACCAATATTCCCACTCAAATTCCCAAGCATGAATCCTTGGATAAGAAAATAAATATATTCAAAAACATGGCTAAAAACCATACTATTTGAATTCTTGGGGATACATCTAGTCTCACCTGATATCCACATGTGGCATACTGTCCAGCCTCAAGGATTTTCTAATAAGATCTCGTTCTATCACAAACTTGTCGGTAAGGGCACTGATGAGGGTTTATAGTGGTTGGTCTAGTCTTGTTATAGAATATAAATCCATTAATATAGTCCTTAAAGGAAGTGAGTGATCATATGTTTATATCCTTCCTTAACTTCTCTTACACAATGGTAATAATATACCTTACCAAGATTGTAGTTTGTGTGGGGTTGTCCCAAACGTCCATGGTAGGAAGAAACTCGTCATACATATCCCCAAGAGGATATATCCCTATTAGTCAGTAAATATCCCAAAGGTCGGTCCCCACTTCACCATGAGACATATGGAAGAAATTAGTGTCAAGACACCAATGGATAATAATCTCACTAAGAAGTTATGACTGTTGATATATGACGAACTGAGTAATTCATGCTACCACGTAAAGATGAATAGTACGTAGTTGGTTGGATAATTATAAGTAGCTTTTTCGGAACCTGAACAGCCATTCCCATTCATCAGAGAAGTTATATCTAGGTCATAAGTCCCACTTAGATCTCTAATCACTTCTCAAATTATTCAAGGAGGATATTATTATTCTCAAATAACATTGATCAATTGGTCAGTGGTAAAGATCACAATTGTATGGATCCTGAGGAGAGTTCTCCAACATATAATATTACCTTTGGTGTGGTGCAACAATAAATTGACTATCCTTAGAGATTTTCATTTGAATAAATACAATATGGAAGATTATAATCTAATGAAAGTATGATAGCATCATCCAGTAAATTAAATCTATACAAATGAAGTCAGTGTGAAAGGGGATAAATCTGAAGTTTAGATGGTAGAATCCACCTCAAAACCACATTTTTAGATAGTATGTGATACCGAGGATCGGTATTTTTATTCCCAGCAATCATGACCCTCTTCCTGGACACGTTGGAATATTTAGGACAACTTGAATCCATATGTATGATAGAAATAATCAGATGTGAGATGAGAGAAGAACCCTACCAAAAGTGGTGCAAAACTCAGATATAATAATATGAATCGCATGAAATATAAAAGGATTTTCAATCACATAACCTGATATATGTTTCATAAATTGCATATCCCATTAAGCATCTTATGATAGCATTATCTATTGTAAGTCTTGCGATCAAATGACCATGATATGATCACATGATCCATGTAATGCTCAAGTGATCATGAAACTGAGCTAGCAGATCATGCAAAGCTTGCAAGGAAGCTATGTGACAGAGAAAATGGGTCATGGTTCAAGAAAATTTCTGATAATTAGTTCATGATTCATTTGAAAAAGTAATGAAACAAAGCAGTCATGTAGTGATATCTCTCTAAATAATCTTTCTAAATGGTCTTATGATCAGTTCTTATGGAGATGTCTTTTAAAATAGTTCTTGTGGTGAGATCTTATGAAGTAGTCATGTAATGGGAAAATTACAAGGAATCTTGAGTTCAATGTCACCGATGGAATAATCCCCCCCCCCATTTATAGGATTCTATGTAGATTACTTAAGGTCACTTAGCTGACCCAACACTACCTGATACATCAATCAGCAAAATCCTTAAGGAATTGGGTAGAAATTTACTCTGCTCAGAACCAAGTCCTTTTCCCTATAGAACTCAATCCTAGGGGGTTTATTTATACTCACTATAAGATCATAAAAAAATATATAATTTAATAAATACCCAAATCATGGGTATTATTTTGACCACAAAACAAAGAAAGGAATAGCATAACTACATGAAATATAGGCGATTGAATCATGCGGATCGCGTAACCTCTAGAAGGACACATGATCGCATGACCCTAGGAAGGTTATGTGAATGGATCACGCACTATGAATGATCATTTTATGATATCATTAATCCCCTATGACAAACCCTCCTATTCTTGCAAAGGCATCTAGACAAGTAATGATAATCATGCAAAGCCTTACAGATGAGTTCCTCTAGTCAAGCCACTTTTCAATCAATAGATGCCTGAAAATCACCCAAATCCCCTATTAAAATAAAGGTGTAAAAAGGCATAATTTTCATGAGATGTAGTGTTATGTTGATTTTCATGCAACATTCTTATGTGATCCACAAGACCCCATAGAGCCCCCTGGTGACATGTCGACTGTAAGGACCCGACCCTAGTTGCCCGAAGCCGGTGCATTATATGAATACATTGGCATACAAATAAGGAATAAGCATCCAAAAGGAACAAGTAGTTTAGTATTATTGGAAAAAATACACATAAATAAGTTCAACTTTACATCATGAAAGGAAAACAACACTAATTTATTCCATTAGAAACATCCATGCCTCTTAGATTATGCTTGAAAGTCATTCATAATTTACTTCTTCATATCCTGGGAAAAATGAAACATAATAAAGGGGTGAGCTCAAATGCTCAGTAAGAGTAAGAAATATAGCAGAAGATAGAATAAACATAATACATGGTTCATAATTGAAAACATATGCCTTTAACAATAAACTTGAACACATTATGGTAGGAATATGAGCTGAGAAAATAATTCCATAATAAAACATAAGCATGGGTATTATACTAGTCGAATAACCACATGAACTTTCAATTACAAGCTTCATAATGAGGGAAGTGCATATGCTGGACATTCTAAAACATTTTTTCAAGGCCTCTTCCAAGACGTCTAATGATTAAGGCCTCAGCCAAAATTCATAAAACACATTGGGAAAGGCCTCGGCCAATTCCACGTCTATTTGTCTCATGAGACCAACTGATGCATCGAGGGGATATAGCGGGCCCCACCCATAACATAATAAGTCAAATTCATTCCTCATATGAGTAGGGATACTCATAAACAACATATACATTTATATTGAAACTATCATATGAAATTTAACTATCTTTCCCCAATCATTAAACATAAAACACTAACTATTCTGAGTAATATGGTGAATGGTTTTAGGATAGATCATCCACAATAGGGTTAGTAATAAACCATTAAATAAAATATGGTAGATGAATTCATAGATAATTAATCCCAATAATACAAAATAAACAACGAGAGTGTTTAATCAAACAAAAATAATCTTATAAGATCATTAAGAAATCTTGAGATAAATACTCTTTTATTTTGAAAAAAAAAGTTATTTTGGATAAATATTTGTATAAAACCAGAAGTGAAATAAGATATTATTTTCATAAAAAAATGAGTGATTTTATAAATATAATGGTTTCCAAAAATAAATTAGAGATTTCCCTTGAAAATAGGTAAGAAGTTGAGATATTCCCTTGAATCAGGATTGTATTTTGAAATCAATTTTGAAAGTTCCTTTTAAAACATGTAACTATCCATAAAATAAGGAAAGTTTCTGGTTTTTAAACATATATATAATACTCACACATAATATATGAGTATTACATAACAATACATAATAATTTCATTGAGGCAATTTAGACAATGAAGGTAACCGGAATGAAAATGGAAGTTCGGGTGGAAAAACCCTTACCTTAACTCCAAACGTGTTCCTATCTTGAACTTAAGATCCTGGAGTATGAAGTTATAATTATTAATAACTTATTTAATAACCTATTAGACATGTATTTAGTTTATAATAATTCTGTTTAGTTCATTTATACCCTTATTTCTAAGTTATTATATTGAATTTCGTTGTTCCGGGGTGTTTGGTTTCTTTATTTTCATAATCAGTTCACTTGTTTTTAAGCAATGGAGTTCATGTGGAATGGTTATAAATCTCCATGATTGGAATTATATATTATTTATGAACATAAATAATTTATAATTTTCATTTCTATCATTTGGTTACATAGAATAAGGATGAATCATTAGATGACAACCACTTCGATTATTTGGCGGTATTTGGATTATTATGAATAAGTTTTGTCATATAACTTAATTATATGTACATATTATGGTTCCTGAATATTAATTATGTTATAATACATATATTATAGTATATTTCAACAATAAATATGGTTTCATTACCAGTAATGAAGAAGAAATTGAAGAACAAAACTTTGTCGTCCATGAAGGCTATAAATTGGAACATCATGGACGTTGATTTCATTTATAAAAATAAAAGGGAGGGAGTAAGAATATTTATGATGGTTCTTCCATTCACATGATATAATTCCAGTATATAGATGATAATGGAGTTAAAATGATCATTTGTATAGAGGATGTGAGGTGAGAATAGAAAAAGAAGATAAATTGAAATGAAACCAAATGAAAAAGAAGGGTGCTTTACCTCTTGAAATAACCTCCTTAAGAATATCCTTAAGGGAAGGGGTTTTGGTCTTTTTGAAAGATCAGAAGCTTCTTGGATGTGGGGAGAGACTAGGTAAGGTTAAATGGGCAGGACTTTGAGGAGATTCAAGGGTTAGAGGAGTGAAGAGAAGAGGGAGTTGTGAGGGGTTTTTATAGTGGAGGAGAGAAGTAAATTTTGAATATTTAATTCATTATTTTATTATATCCCTTAATACAAACAATAGTGTTGTTTCATGTGACCCATAATAGTAATAAGTGCATGTGAGTTTGAACCAAGTGGCCTTACATCACTTATGATGTCATAAATAGTGTTTTTAACTGATAATTTGTATATACGGTATTTTATCATATTTCACTATTCATCAAAAATTCAAGAATTTCATAAAAATCCCAAAAATTCACCCCTACCATTTTTCAACATTTAGAATTCAAAAGTGAAATCCATTTTTCAAAAATAATTTTCTAAATATTATTAATTTAATTTTTAAATAAATTCATGGTTAATTCGATAAATAACAATCTTAGAGGTATAATTAGTTTTATGTGACATTGAAAAATTAATTAAGATCCCATTATCATATTACCTTATGAAAATAAAATAATATCATTATTTACTATTCATAAGGGTCATATTACTATTCATATTACTATTCATAAGGGTATGTTACTATTCACCAAAAATCAAGTTTGTTCTATCAAACTTCAAATGACTTACTGAATACAACTCTAGATGACCATTTTTCGAAATTCAAAACATAGAAGAGGAAAAGTTGTGTTTAATGGATAGATTATAAAATCGCATTCTATATTTATTTTCAAAACCTTGGGGTGTTAGATTCTCCCTTCACAAAAATTTTTTCCTCGAAATTCATAGAATATTACCTAATAAGATTCGGGTATGTCCTTAACATAAGCTCCTCAGGCTCCCATGTTGCTTCCTCCATCTTATGGTGCCTCCTAGAACCTTTACCAGACGAGTCGTTCGAATTCTCAATACTTGTTCTCTAGTATCAAGAATCTTGATAGGCTCTTAACAATAAGATAGATCGGGCTCAAGTTCTACTTATTCATAAGTGAGTACATGTGTTGGGTCTAGCATGTATTTTCTTAACATTGACACGTGGAACACATTGTGAACCTTGGAGATACATGGCGGCATTTCCAAACGGTAAGCTACGGCTCCAATTCGGTCCAAAATTTCAAAAGGTCCGATGTACCTGGGACTTAATTTTCCCTTCTTACCGAATCGTATAATACCCTTCCATGGAGGTACCTTTAAGAAAACGTGATCACCTTCTTGAAATTCCAAATCCTTTCTTCAGTTATCAGCATAGATCTTTTGCCTACTTTGAGCTATTTTGATATGGTTCTGGATAATCTTCACCTTTTCCATTGTTTCTTCAACAAGTTCTGGGCCCATGAGCTTTCTTTCACCAACATCATCCCAGCAAGTTGGTTTATGGAATCTCCTCCCATATAATGCTTCATAGGGTTCCATCTGAATACTTGAATGGAAGCTATTGTTGTAGTAAAATTCCACGAGAGGTAAATACTGATCCCACATGCCTTGAAAATCAATTGAACAAGACCTCAACATGTATTCCAATGTTTTTATAGTCTGTTCTGATTTTCCATCAGTTTTTGGGTGGTATGCAGTGCTCAAACGAAGATTATTATCTAGGGCCTTCTGAAGAATCTTCCAGAATCCTGATGTAAAATGGGGATCATGATCAGAAACAATTGATGAGGGTACACCATGAAGTCTTACAACTTCATTAATATATATTCTTGATAAACGTTCAAGTGGTAAATCTTCCCTTATAGCAAGAAAATGTGCAGATTTTATAAGATGGTCAACAATAACCCATATTGTATCATTCTTTCTTGGAGTATTTGGTAGCCCCATGACAAAGTCCATCGTAATATCATCCCATTTCCGCATAGGTATAGGAATGGGTTTCATGACTCCACTGGGATGTTGTCTTCCTGCTTTCACCTGTTGACAAACCAAACATCTCAACATGTAATCAGCAATCTCCCTCTTCATGTTTTCCCACCAAAAATGTTCCTTTAGATCTCTGAACATCTTTGTACTACCAGGGTGTATAGAGAAATTAGATCTATGAGAATCATCCAATAGTTCTCTCTTTAGCTTGGGAATAGCGGGAACACAAAGCCTTTTCCGAATTTCAAAATTCCACATTCATATGTGAATTCAGTCAACCTCCCATCATTTATAGATTTAATTTTCTTTTGAAACTCCTCATCATCAGCCTGATAACATTTTATATTTTCCAGTAAAGAAGGTTTGGCAACAATTTGAAAAGGTAGTGATGTGTTACCTTCCTTGATAATTCCCATATCCATCTTTACTAGATCCATGAACAAAGGATCACCTTCAACTCTCATCTTGTTCATAATTCCATACTCCTTTCTAATCAAAGCGTCTTCCACCTTATTTTCCTTCTCAGGGTGATAGTGTATTGTGTAATCGTAGTCTTTGAGTAGCTCGATCCATATTATTTGTCTCATGTTGAGTTCTTTCTGTGAGAATATATATTTCAAACTCTTATGATTTGTATATATCTCACATTTCTCGCCATAGAGGTAATGTCTCCAAATCTTTAGAGTAAATATTACCGTTGTTAACTCAAGATCATGAGTTGGATAGTTTTGTTCATGAATTTTTAGCTGCCTAGATGCATAAGTAATCACTCGTTCATTCTGCGTAAGGACACAACCAAGCCCTTTCTTTAATGCTTCACTATAGATAACAATCCCATCATTCCCTGATGGTAGGGTTAGGATCAGATCATTCACTAACCTCCTCTTAAATTCTTCAAAACACTCTTCACATTCCTTAGTTCATATGAACTTAACCCCTTTTCATGTGAGATTGGTCATTGGTTTGGCTAAATGGGCAAAGTTATGAATGAAATGCTGATAATAACCTACTAAACCAATAAAACTACGTACTTCAGTTACGTTCGTTGGAGTAGGCCATTCTTGCATAGCCTTTATCTTCGTAGGATCTACAGATATATCATCTTTAGAGACAATGTGGCCCAGAAAAGAAACTGATTGGAGCCAGAACTCACACTTTCTAAACTTCCCATATAATTCATTTCTTCTCAGAGTATTCAGAATGGTGTGCAAGTGATTTTCATGATCTTCATAGATCTTAGAGTAAACCAAGATATCATTGATAAAAACCACTACAAAGTAATAAAGATATTCCTTAAAGACTCTATTCATGAGATACATGAAAACAGATGGTGCATTGGTTAGTCCAAAAGGCATTACTGTAAACTCATAATGCTCGTACCTGGTTTGAAATGCTATTTTTGGAATGTCTTCCTTTCTCACAATCAACTGATGATATTCAGATCGAAGATCAATCTTAGAAAAATATTGGGCTCAATGAAGTTGATCAAATAAATCTTCAATTCGTGGTATAAGATACTTATTCTTTATTATAATATAATTGATTTCCCTATAATCAATGCACAACCTCATAGACCCATCTCTCTTCTTAATGAAAAGAACAGGGGCTCTCTATGGAGAGACACTAGGGTGAATAAATCCTTTATCACTCAATTCCTCTAGTTGTTTCTTTAGCTCCACTAACTCTACAGTGGCCATTCTATAAGGGGTCTTTGATATTGGCCTTGAACTAGGAATTAAGTCAATGGAAAACTCAATTTCCCACTCTGGATTATGTCCAGATAAATCCTCTGAAAATATATCAATATATTCTTGAAAAACAGGTACATCTTCTATTTTAATATTCTTTTCCTAACCCATAGTTATTTCATTCTCTTCCTCCCCAATAATTGAATTTAGTTGAGCTACTGGGTGTGGGTCTAGATATGAATTAGGTGGTGATGTTTCTACTCTAAAGATAAGGTACTTATTATTATCATTGAAAATTGTAACCTCCTTCTTATTATAATAAATTTTTGCATCATGGTCTGAAAGACAATCCATACCGAGGATTATATCAAATTCAATCATGGGTATGACAATGAGATCAGTAGATAAAGAATATTTATATGCCCTAATGGGAACTGATTCACAAAAATTTGTTGCAATGATACTTCCCTTATGAGTTTTTACTGACAACTCCCTTGTTAAATCAAATTGGAAATATCTAATTTTCTTAGAAAATTGGGAAGATATGAAACAATTTGATGATCCAGAATCAAATAAATCATTGTCTAAGTTTCATGAAATGATCAAAGTACCTGCCAACACATCATTCAAAACTTCAACCTCTACAGTTTTGATTGCATAATCTTGTCCCTGATCCCTTGGACTTTTCTATTGAATATTTCTTTTATGCTTTGGACAATCATTATCATAGTTTCCCATCTCCCAACAATTATAGCATTGAACATCATTGGCTTCCTTCTTCCCTTTGCAATCACCAAAAAGATGTCCTTTCTGACCACATTTGTAGCATACTCTTTTTCCTTTTAAGCATGCACCAGGGTGTTTCCTTCCACAATTGTCACATGGTGGAAATTCAACTCTTAACTTCTTCCCAGTTTCCTTATTTCATTTCCCAGGGTTTTCAGCAGCCCTCTTCTTTTCTTTCTTTCCCTTAAAGTCATAAGACTTAGAGAATTATTTTTCTGTCTTGATAGCACATGAAACTATATCCTCATATGATGAAAAACTTTAGGATACTAGTGCCCACTGGAGGAATGGATTTAGGCTTTCAAAGAATTGATCAAATTTGCTCCTTGGATTTCGTATATACTCTACAGCATGTCTTTCTAACCTTATGAAGTTGGCTTCGTACTTTGAAACATTCTCATCTTCCTTCTACCTCAGATTCAAGAATTTCCTCTCCATATCCACTCTTTGTTCACGAGGAAAGTATTTCTCCAGGAATATTTCCTTAAATTACCTCCATTCCATATTCTCTATTTCCTCATCCGCCATTGTGTTTTGGATTAATGACCACCACTGATCTGTATCTCCCGATAGATGATAGACTGTCATAACAACCTTCTCTCTTTCATTACATCCCAAGGCGAGAAATATCTTCTCAAGGGAACATATCCACTGCTCTGCTACAAAAGGGTTTGTAGTCCCGTTGAATGATGGAGGTTGTTGTCGCATAAAGTGATCTAGCATAGATCCTCCACGTGGTGGATCCGGATGCTCCATACGGGTAAGGTTATTATTCATAACCTGAGTAAGTTTTCTTAGTATAGTTATAAGTTGCTCAGCACCCGTCACAACACCAGAGCCACCAATATTATCTTGCATCAGAGGAAAATCCCTACGCACGTTCGTGCGGTTTCCATTCCTTTCACTACGCGCCATTTATAAATAATGGCATACACTATATTAGGGTATGTATCATAATTTATAATCTCAATGTAGAAAAATACTAAGAATAAATTGAAATTCTACGCATAGCTAATATCTTAATCATAAACATGGTATCTTTGAAGAAAAATTTATATTCAAATCCTTCATAATGGATTGTAAAGAAAACATGAATTATCCTAAGCATATCCCCCGAGATTGGCATAACTAAGAGTGAAGCAATTCCCATTGTTGTATACCAGGATACCCTAGGTCAAGCCCAAAAATCCTTGTCGGATCTTTCACTCCTAGGTATATCTGTGCCAGAGTCACCACTACCTGCTCGTATCCAGACAGGGATGTATTGCTTGAAATATCCCCATAATATATTACTTACCAAAATACCATGAAGTTATTGTATGTTTATCCTCAAAGATTGTCTTAGGGACTCTTCCCTAATCTATGTTTTCTAAATCTAGTTTCTAAGTTTTATACTAAACTTCCTCTGATACCAACTGTAAGGACTCGATCCCAGTTTCCCGGAGCCAGTGCCTTATTTGATTACATTGAAATAAAAACAAGGAATAAGCATCTTGAATTACCAAGTAGTTTAGTATTATTGGAAACAATATACGTAAATAAGTTCAACTTTACATCAATAAAGTAAAAAAACAACATTAATTAATTATATTAGAAGCATCCATGCCTCCTAGATTATGCATGAAAGTCATTAATAATTTACTTCTTCATATCTTGGGAAAAATGAAACATAAGAAAGGCGTGAGATCAAATGATCAGTAAGAGTAAGAAATATAGAGGAAGATAGAATAAACATAATACATTGTGCATAATTGAAAACACATGCCTTTAACAATAAACTTGAACACATTATGGCAGGAATATGAGCTAAGAAAATAATGTCATAATAAAACATAATCATGGGTATTCTACTAGTCTAATAACCACATTAAATTTCAATTACTAGCTTCATAATGAGGGAAGTGCATATGCCAGAAATTCTGAAACATTTTTTCAAGGCCTCAGCCAAGATGTCTAATGATTAAGGCCTCGGCCAAAATCCATATAACACATTGGGAAAGGCCTCGGCCAATTCCATGTATATTTGTCTCATGAGACATACCGATGCATCGAGGGGATATAGTAGGCCCCACCCATCACATAATAAGTCCAATTCATTACTCATATGATCGGGAATAAACATAAACAACATATACATTCATATTGAAACTATCATATAAAATATAACTATCTTTCCCCAATCATTAAACATAAAACAATAACCATTCTGAGTAATATGGTGAATGGTTTCTGGATAGGTCATCCATAATAGGTTTATTCATAAACCATTAAATAAAATATGGTTGATGACTTCATAAATGATTAATCCCAATAATACAAAATAAACAACGAGAGTTTTGAATCAAACGAAAATACTCTTATAAGATCATTAAGCAATCTTGAGATAAATACTCTTTTATTTTGAAAAGAAAGGTTCTTTTGGAAAAATATTTGTATAAAACCAGAAGTGAAATAAGATATAATTTTCATAATAAAATGAGTGATTTTACAAATATAATGGTTTCCAAAAATAGATTAGATATTTCCCTTGAAAATAGGTAAGAAGTTGAGATATTCCCTTTAATTAGGCTTCTATTTTGAAATAAATTTTGAAAGTTCTTTTTAAAACATGTAACTATCCATAAAATAAGGAAAGTTTATGGTTTCTAAACATATATATAATACTAACAAAAAATATATGAGGAGTAAATAACAATACATAGGAATTTCATTGAGGTAATTTAGACAATTAAAGTAACCCGAATGAAAATGGAAGTTCGGGTGGAAAAACCCTTACCTTAACTCCAAACATGTTCCGCTCTTGAACTTAAGATCTTGGAGTATGAAATTATACTTATTAATAAATTATTTAAGAATCTATTATACATTTATTTAGTTTATCATAATTCTATTTAGTTCATTTATACCCTTACTGCTAAGTTATTATATTTAATTTCGTTGTTTCGGGGTGTTCGTTTTCTTTATTTTCATAATTGGTTCACTTGTTTTTAAGTAATGGAGTTCATGTGGAATGGTTATAAATCTACATAATTGGAATTATATATTATTTATGAACATAAATAATTGATAATGGTCATTTATATCATTTTTTTACATGGAATTAGGATGAATCATTAGATGACAACCACTTTGATTATTCGATGGTATTTGGATTATTATGAACTAGTTTTGTCATATAACTTAATTATGTGTACATATTCTGGTTATTGAATATTAATTATGTTATAATAAATATATTATAGTCTATTTCAACCATAAATATGGTTTCATGACCAGTAATGAAGAAGAAATTGAAGAACGGAACTTCATCATCCACAAAGGCTATAAATTGGAACATCATGGACGTTGATTTCGTTTATAAAAATAAAAGGGAGGGAGTAAGAATATTTATTATGTTTCTTCCATTAACATGATATAATTCCAGTATATAGATGATACTATAGTTAACATGATCATTTGGACAGAGGAGGTGAGGTGAGGATAGAAAAAGAAGATAAATTGAAATGAAACCAAATGAAAAAGAAGGGTGTTTTACCTCTTGAAATAACCTCCTTGAGAATCTCCTTAAGGGAAGGGGTTTTGGTCTTTTGGAAAGACCAGAAGCTTCTTGGACATGGGGAGAGACTAGGTAAGGGTAAATGGGAAGAACTTTTAGGAGCTTCAAGGCTTAGAGGAGTGAAGAGAAGAGGGAGTGGTGAGGGGTTTTTATACTGGAGGAGAAGAGTAAATTTTGAATATTTAATTCATTATTGTATTATATCCCTCAAGACAACCAATAGTGTTGTTTCATGTGACCCCTAATAGTAATAAGTGCATTTGAGTTTGAACCAAGTGGCCTTACATAACTTATTATGTCATAAATAGTGTGTTTAACTGATAATTTGTATATACGGTATTTTATCATATTTCACTATTCAACAAAAATTCAAGAATTTTAGAAAAATCCCAAAAATTCACCCCTACCATTTTTCAACGTGTATAATTCAAAAGTGAACTCCATTTTTAAAAAATAATTTTCTAAATATTATTAATTTAATTTTTAAATAAATTCATAGTTAATTCGAAAAATAACAATCTTAGAGGTATAATTAGTTTTTTGTGACATTGAAAAATTAATTAAAGTCATAATTAATTTGAAAAAATAACAATATTAGAGGTATAATTAGTTTTAAGTGACATTGAAAAATTAATTAAGATCCCATTATCATATTACCTTATGAAAATAAAATAATATCATTATTTACTATTCATAAGGGTCATATTACTATTCATAAGGGTATGTTACTATTCACCAAAAATCAATTTTGTTCTATCAGACTCCAAATGACTTACTGAACACAACTCTAGATGACCATTTTTCTAAATTCAAAACATAGAATATGCAAAGTTGTGTTTAATGGCTAGATTATAAAATTGCATTCTGTATTTATTTTCAAAACCTTGGGGTGTTACATCAACCTTATCACGCAAGAGCATATTGGTGTGTCACCTTCATCATGTGACGGACCCCAGATACATCCATTAAATTATGTTATTCCCCTTCATCTCCATAGAAAAGTGGAGGTATTTTTCCTAAAAATTCTCGTATACCATCACGATATCCAACATTGATCACACGACGCATCACGGACAAGTAGAGTGACTGTTTGTGACAAAATTCCCAAGTTTTCCTAAGATCCCCTACCGATCATGTGATTACCTAATGGAAAACAAATGGGTAAAGGCTAGAAGTCTTGTAAAATAAGAAATAAAAGTTTGAAAAATGATAAATCCTCTTGGGAATGGAAGATACGTTGATTTTCATGAAAAAGGGTTATACGCCTCATGTGGTCACTATTTATCATGCAAAAACCCATTAACATGATAGATTGGTCTCATGATATTATCCTGACAAGTTATCTTGATCCCATAAAAGTCCTCTGACAAGTCATCTTATTCTTTTGAAGGCCCCCAGAAAAGTATTCTTTGATCACGTGAGAGCCCTTCCATAGGCATTTTGATCTATCAAAGACTCTATACATGTCCGCACGATCTTATGAAAGTCATTTGACATATAAAAATGATTACATGAAATATCTTTGAAAATCCATGGGTCCAATAATTATGGAAATTAAAGAGTGTTCTCATGGTTTTTGTTTATCATGTGATTCCTTGGATGACCCATGGCAGGATCATACAAAGTGTTTGATGCGATACTCCATCCACCAACTCCAACTCATATCTGTGATATATGCATTGTGCGGGGTGGTGTATAATTGGGGTAGCGAGGCCTATAAAATCCTCCCCCTAAGTACAAAAAAAACAACTAATATAGGGGAGCACAGAAGAGTGGAATTCTCAGAGTAGAACGCCTCACCATCACAATGGTCTTCCACTAGGAAAAATATGGGGAATGGCCTAAGGGATCACATGTCTTGAATTTTCACTTCGTGTGATCACTATATAAATCATGTGAAGGATTTCTAATGGTCCATTTAGATTATGTGAAGAATTTTCCACATGTCTAATTGGTCACATAAAATCAAAACAATTTGATGCTTGATGAATATTGAGGAACATATGTAATAAAGATTGAAAAATATATAAGTCTTATGCAAAGACAGATGCATTGACTTTCATGTGGAGGCATAACACACTTTTCATGACCTATATAGATCATGCGATAGTGCCAAGACATGTCACACAAGTCTTGAAAAGTCCTCAGTACATGTCTCCCAAGTCTTGAAAAGTCCTCTAAACATATCTCCTAAGTATTGTGAAGTCCTCCAAACATATCACCCAAGTCTTGTGAAGTCCTATAGACATGTCACCCAAGTATTGTGAATTCTTCCAGAAATATCATCTAAGTCATACGGAGTCCTACATACATGTTATCCAAGTGACGCAACAGCCTTCCAACATGTCATTCTTGATCACGCAATACCCTTGGACGCGTCTGCATTGATCATGCAGATACCCTCAAATGTGTCAACCAACTCATGAGACAGCCCTCTGGACATGTTGTCCAGATCACATGACAAACCTCTGACATGCCTATTTCAATCATGTGAAGTACCCTGATACATGTCATCCTTGTCATACAAACACTCAGGGCATGTCAGGTAGGAACTTATGACATGTCATGCTTAGACCCTTTGACATGTCCAGCATGTCAGGAAGACACCATGAGATATGATAACCATTTCTTTTATACATATTCAGACATACCCTGAACTGAACTATGAGAACACAGATTCCTATCCAAACTAGATACGTAGGATGAATTCCTAAGGCTCAAGATTTAATTGGGAATCTAGCTCAGTGTAAGTCACTCCATATCTCAGATAGTCCAACCCATGAAACCCAAACTCTCTCATGGGTTTATCATTCTTCCTCATCCATCAGTATATTGGGAAACTAACTAAACTACAAAAACTCTAATTATATATATAAACAGGATATGTAGGATGGCTTCCAATGGATTGATATCCATATCAAACACCCCATTAGGGCCTTCCCAATGTATAAGTCTTGTATTCATATGTAGTGATATTGATAACTTTTTATCCCTTATTTATCACATTTTACATGGCTCATGTGGGCTTAGGTATTTTCAATGATCATATCACTCACATCATAAATCTTCCCCATCTAGGGAAACCTCAGTGTGTAATCCCCATTTAGTGACATGGAATGGTTTATCCCATACAAGGGCACTCACCTCTGTTCAAGTACCAGAGGCATTACCATATTGGTAAACCTCGGAGTAAGAACTCTCATAGACATTAGTTATTATTCACCGATCATCAGTGTATTAGGGGAAGATAAGACTATGATGAATCTAATTCATGTTATAAATAGGATATGTAGGATGCCTTCCTAAGGCTCAAGCTCCATACCTAGTGACCAAGTTCCCTTATACATTTCTTTTCTGTATGGAATTAAACCGCATGGTTTGAAAGAACTACATGGGTTTTGATTCCTATTATACACAGGATACATAGGACACCTCATAAAGTCTAAATCCCATCCTAAAAATATCAATCTCCTCCCTATATGGCATTAAACTCTAGATTTTCTATTTATATATCTTTAAAATATAAAAAAACTATACATTTCTAAGCAATGACAGGAAAATGGATGAAGAACCTCAGACACATACAAATGTTCTCAAACACATACAAATGTTCTCATTAATAGAATCCCCCTTTAAACATAAAATGATTCGACACTCAATCATTTCATTAAGATAATTTGTCCCATATCAAGATTAAGAAGAGATTATCAAACATATCTTAAATCTATAATAGATCCCTAGAGTTGGAAGCAATTCCCCTAAAAGGGGTGTGATGATCCCGAACTCACATCCTCTCAACCAATGTGAGTTCCTAAGTGTAATTAAGTCTGAAACCCCAAATGACTGCTTACCTTTGGAAATCATTTATGTGCCTTTTTATGGATATGGGATCCACTGGTAGTTTCTAAGAGATGAAAATGGTGAACCGGGAGTGAATGATTGTGCAACCATACTTGAAATCCCACAATCAACCCTTGAAAAGGAAATAAAAATGGTAGACCCAATATAAAGAAATTTAATTATAGAATAACTAAATCATTATAGGTGTCAAGTATCTTGTCTCCTAAACCTAGGGAACCATGAATTTCTAATTAAAAAAGACACATATAAATGTATATTTCCTACTGACGGGTCTCATTCTCATAATATCCTACACTGGAAATTACCAAGGGTGTACAACATGAGATGGTGACTCAAATTCCTATGAATCTCAACCCCTAATATATTGTATAATTTATATCCCTCAAATAATATCATTCAGATATATAACATATATTTAATAATACTTTTGTGGAACTTATAGGTTCTCATCATGGCAGAGAATTGTTATGTCCTTTCAATGTGATAGTTACTCTTAGGAAATTATCACATACTATGTTATGCAAAAGAACAATCATGATGTGATAAGTTTTTTATTAATATTCAAAATAATTAATACCTGTTATCATAAAGTATTCATAAGTTGGTTCTAGGGAACCAACTCTAACAAACTCCCACTTGAACTAGATCCAAATACAAACAATCATCAGTCCTCTAGCTCTCACATGAAACTCATACTTCTACTAATATAGGCCTTTAGTCAAGGGTTCTAACACGTTTTATTTTGTGTAAACTCTGCTAACTACAACTTCACCCCTATGAGAAAAATTACTCAAGGGATGATACTTACATAGTATGTGATTTATCTATAGGTGTGACCTTGGATATTTTATAAGATCCACCGCTACAGTATTACCATAATATAATGTGATAGGGTCTTTACTACTAGGTACTGCATCAAGTTCTTAGAAAAAGTTTTGAACTCAAAATGGATTCTTTAGTTGCATTATAATTTGCTATATACTCATAATACACTGTAGAATTGACAAAAACTTGTTTTTTAACTCTTCCAACTCACATCTCCTTCATTGATACATAAAACATATCCTAACCATGACATTAAATCATTCTAATATATTTTTAAACTATCATCATTATAACCTCTTATGACTATCTCCTCATCTCCTCCATGCACCAGGAACATATCCTTAGTTCTTCTCAGATAATTAAGGATACCCTTAATAGCATACCAATGTTGTTCACCTGGATCATCTTGGTATCTCCCTACCATGCTCAAAGTATAGGATATATTAAGTATAGTACATATCATGGAATATATTATTGATCCTATCACTAAAGTGTGTGGGTTCATACTCATTCTCTCTTTCTCCTATTGTGTCTGAGGACATATTTTCATGGAATTATTTATACCATGTGACACTGTAACTAATACCATTTTGAATTGTTCCATACTAAATCTATTTAGTATATATTCAATGTATATACTTTGACTTAGTCCCAGAATCATCTTGGATCTATCATGAATGATATTGATTCCTAGAATGTAGGATGCTTCACCTAAGTCCTTTATGGAGAAGAACTTGTTTAACTAGTCCTTAACATAATGTAAAACCGATATGTCATTTTCAATAAGTAATATGTCATCAAAATATACTACTAGGATAATGACCACATTACCACTAAATATCTTTTAAAAACATGGATCACATTCATTCTTAATGAAACCAAAATCTTTTATAGCTTCATCGAATTGAATGTCCAATGACATGGATGCTTTCTTCAATCCAAAAATGATTATCTATAACTTGAATATCTTTTTTGAATCACTTATAGTCATAAACCCTTTTGGTTATCTCATGTAGAAATCTTACTGAAGGTTCCCATTAAGGAAATATATTTTTACATCCATCTATAAAAATTTCATATTCATAGTAAGATACTATAGAAAGAAGAATTATGATTGATTTAAGAATGGAAACTAGAGAAAAGGTTTCATCATAGTCAATTCCTTGATATTGTTTAAACCCTTTATCCACTAGACTTTCTTTATAGGTACTTACTTTTCCTTTCATGCCCAATTTTCTCTTGAATACCCATTTTCACCCAATAGGATTTGCATCAACTAGAGGATCGACTAGAACCCAAACGTGGTTCTGATACATGGAATCCATTTCATAATTCATGGAATCATTTCAACTTGAAACTTATGAGCTCTCTACTTCTTCTTTATAGGATATAGGTTCATTATTGTCAACCAATGATGAGTTACCACCTTTAATAACTATAAAACTATATATATCTAGTTCTCTTACCTATCTTATGCTCCTACATAGTATTTGTGTTTTAGGAACAACTTATTCCACAAGGACCTGTGGAATCTGTTTCTGTACTGACTCTTTGGTATCTTGAGCATAAACTTAATCGAAGTCAATATTTCTCCAGTTATCCTTCTTGAGAATGTGCTCCCTATTAATAAAGATAGTTTTTCTAGAAAAAGTCACTTTCTTTTTTGAAGGGTTTTATAGGTAGTATCCATTTGTATCCTTAGTATACCCTATAAAGATACATATGTATGTGAAAAAATGGGTTTCTTTCCACTCTATAGCTCAAAAATAATTCCATTTCCACTTTATTTAGTAATCAGTTTAGTGTGTATGCTAAAATTTTTAATGCATATACCCAAAAGTACAATGGAAGATTTTCATGACTCGTCATTGAACTTTCCATGTCTAGAAAGGTACAGTTCTCCCTTTCACTAACACCATTCCACTATGGTGTGTTAGGTGGAGTGAGTTGAGAAACAATATCAAATTCCTATAAAAATTGATAAACTCTTGGTTAAGATATTCACCACCTTGATATGATCAATGCTTCTTTATCTTCTTTACAAGTTGATTCTATACTTCATTCTTGAATTATTTAAATTTCTCAAAGGACTTGGACTTATACCTCATTAAGTAGACATAGTCATATCTACTCAAGTCATCAGTAAAAGTTATAAAGTAAGAATACCCACCTCTAGCCTTTATTGCAAATGGTCTACACACATTAGTGTGTACCAATCCTAGATGATCTATGGACCTTTCACCTTGTCCACTAAATTGGGGTTTGGTCATTTTTTCTTATAAACAAGCATGACATCTTTTAAGTGGTTTTAGCTCAAAATAATATAAATAACTATCTTGATAGAGATTTTTCAAATGATTTTTGTTTACATGAACAAGATGGTGATGTTATAGTTGGGGTTTATATGATTTATGAAAACAAGATTCATTATCAATTATCAATACTTTTTTTCATAATTTAATACAAAAATACCGCTATTTAAATGTGTCATACCATAAATTATGTTGTCTTTGTAAAATAAATAGATTTTATTTCCAAATTTTAAAATAAAACAATCTGTATCTAGAAAAGATACTGAAATTATGTTCTTAGTAATATTCCATACATAATAACAATATCTTAAAACCAGTATCATTCCTATTGTAAATGAAATGTGGTAGTCTCTAGTGGATAGAGTATCCAGCCTCACACCATTAGCATCTCCAAATTTCACCACTCCTCCGAAAATATTTTATAATTTACTTGATTCATGCATTTAGATACAAATGTGAGCACCAAAAGTTGTATCTAATACCCAATATGTAGATGTTGAAATATTACACTCAATAAAAAACTCACATTGAGCTTACCCTTGCTTCTGGGTATAGTTTCTATTTTAGTGGCCTTGTTTACCACATGAAAAACATATTTATTCCTTTTTTCCTTATCTCTGGATCTTCCTCTTCTTAGAAGGATGGTGCTTTAGAGATTTAAACTTTTTATGAGTCTTGGGCCCATTTTCCTTATTCTTCCTTTTCTTATTCAACATAAGGACTATGGTTTTTTTATTCCCCATGTTCTTTTCAACTTGGAGAATTAGAGTAAGAAGTTCTAAAAGACTCTTCTCATTATTTATCATGTTATAATTAATAATAAAACTATAGAAGGACTTGGGTGGTGAGGAAAGTATGAGATATAGGCACAAATCATCTGGTAATTTAATCCTTAATATTTATAAGTGTTCAATGAAACCAATAATCTTAAATACATAAGGCCCAACTGGAACCAAATCTCTAAGATTGGTTATAAACAGAGAATTAGAGATCTCATATCCCTCTTTTCTCACCTTATCTTGATATAGATCCCAAAGGTGAGACATCATGTTATACACATCCATGTCCTCAAATCTCATTGGTTATAGATGGTGGCATGAAACCTTGAACATTTTTAGCATCATTCAAATGTTTCTCATAGAGAGACAGCTCTTTCTCTCCATCCTATTTACCAAGCGCTTTAATAATAGGTTATTCCAACACATAAAAATTCCTTTCATGATTTAGGAAAACGTGTAAGCACCTTTGACAGTATTGGAATTCTGTGTCGGTAAGAAGGTTATCCTTATCAAGTATGGAACATGGTGATATATTTGAAGTTGTGTTTATTGTCATTTCTACAAATAATATGATCAAAATTGAAGTAATTTATCTGATAAAAAGTAGATAAATAAATAAATATTATATTTATTAATCTCCCACTATTTTATCGAAACTTAATAGCCCTCACCATTATCTTAGGAATATCTTATTTCTTGGACACTCTAGTGGAAAGGATCCATAGCCCCCTTCTCATCATCCTTACTTTAACCAATTGAGAAATCTAAATGGATTTAGGTAGACATTCCAAATACCAACTACATTAACTCACAGTCTCTTTATCTATTGAGTGGATTCCCTAATCCTGAAATCCTTAAAATGGATTTCCTCAACCTTTTCCTATTAGTTACACCAAGTCCTACTTTTTCAGTCAACCCTTTATGCGAACTATGTTAAGTAAATCCAAAACATCAAGTTAGAATTCCCCAATAATTGAAAGCACCCCGATTTTGGCCCGTCAAAAACCTTGAACTATGGTTCGATTTTAACTTCATTAGTGGTTGTATATACTAACTTAATATATATAATTAAGGTATTTTATCTTTATGTGTTAATTAACGATTTTATCTTTATTACATTATAGTTAATATTAAATATATTTACTTAATTGATTAACCATGTCTTAGATAAAATTTACGCATAATCCAATTTATTTTAGTTTTGTCTTTTAGATATTAATATTAGATATATTGATATTAGGATCAAAATAATATGTTCTTGATGGATCTATTACAAGAGGGGTTGAATTGTAGTTTAAAAAATTTATTTTAAAATAAATAAACTAAACAAATTCACTATAACTCTTTTAAGTAAAATATTAAATTCAGAATTGGTCCTCAGTCCGATTACCAATGTATCATAATCAGGATGATTCAAATAATATCATAGTAAATAGATCTTAATCATAAAATATTAGATTAAAACAGATCATATTTAGAATGGATACGATTATAGCAGATTATCTTAGATTCACAGTAGATCCGATCAATGGTTCAAATTGTGTTTATCATATTTAGAATCAATATGATAAAAATAATTAATATAAGAATATAATAATATAAAATTTATAAGAAATAATTAATACAATATAAATAATGTAATAATAACTTAAAACTATTTAAAAATAATATATCACTTTTAACCTTAAGAGTAAGGTTGCCAAAAACCTTGGCTAAAGGTATCCCTTGTTTTATACTTATAAGAAAGTCTATCTTTCCTTAGTAAGGAAATCCATCGATATGATGATCATATTTACTATGTCTACCTATCCTCAATAGCACTCAATCTGATATATTGGCTCTGTCTTTATATCCTCACAATACCTCCATCAGAAGATCATATTCTTTGTCTTTTTATCCCCTCAACCCTTGATCGTAATTAGAGATCGGACACATGATTTAAAATATGAAAAAATCTTAAGGAGACATCCTGACAAGGTTTCCTTAAGAATACAAAAGTCTAAAACAATTACAGAAGACTAAGAACAAGATGTTCATGCTTTTTAATCTTCAAAACTCTCACACAAGTGATAAATTTCAAATGAATCAGAAGCTACAAACTCTTCAAATGACCAGGTATTTATAAGAATTTCTCTAATGGTCATCTTGATCATCCAACGATCATATTTTTTCTGAGTTTTTTGCAACGACTTGGGAACCTATCACTTATAATAGAAAGTATGACATCATATATTTTTATACATTTAAAATGTAAAAAAGTTTTTATACATTAGAAACAAGACTACCATATTCTTATTATAAACTTAATTCAAGGTGATGGACTTCCTTACTATAGTCAATATGATTATCTTAATCAAGTTTAATCTGATTTTATTGATATTGATATCAATCTGATGGTGAAGACTTTTGGCACTAAAAAAACAAGAAAAATTCTTTCACCTGTCTGATAAAATTTGAGTCTGATTAATCAGATCCAAACTTATTGAGATTTTTATAATGAAGAAATATAATTTTATAAATATAATACATTAGAACTTATTATAATTACGGTAAAAAGTAATGTTTTCTATAAAAAAAATCTAAAACAATTTAGACATAAAAAGTTAGTAAAGTAAGTATAAAGAAAGTGTTTTTGATTTCCAAAATAAAAGGAATGGAAAAGTTAGAATAATAACTTCTAAATAAACAGTCTCCCCTTTTTGGAAAGAATAAACTCCAAAACATAACTGAAATAAAACTTTAAAAAACGTATAGTCCTTATCTTTTAAAATAACTTCATATTCAGAATTTTACTTTTGATATTTAACTCCCCCTGAGTTTATAAGTATTCTGAATATGATGGAGAGAATGATTAATATAATAAATTTCCCTAAAAGTATCATCTCCCTGAAAAAATATATTATCCCCATTTTTAAAAAAAACTCCCCCTTTCTATAAGAAATAACCTTTTTTAGAAATATCTCTCTCTTTGTGATTTACAAAAATAATTGGGGACTTAATATAATTTACCTATAAATTTAGTGAATAGAAAAGTATACAAAAAAATATAATGGATTAACTAATCATCCAAAAAAATGAAAGAACATTCAACCAATTTTATTGGAAAAATATTTAGACAATCTCATTTGGATATAAGAGTAATTCATTCATAACAAAAAAATCAAATTTTTATCAAAATTAATATTACAATAAGTGTTCAAAAAGAATTAATCTTTCTTCATAAGAGTTTTTATGACCAAAATTATCTTCTTGAATTCTTTTAGGTATTTTTTCAACTTAACCATTTGATCTTTCAAACTCTGATTCTAAGCTTTGAGTTTATTTACTTACTCAACAAGCTCCTTGTTTTGATATTTGATAATGGAAGCATCATCTTCATAAAAACATAATCTATACATTTCCAACATTGTGTCTCGAACATTGATTTTGAGTGCATCCACTTATTCAGTTAGGTCATTAGTCTGGTCTTTGAACTTTTCAAGAAATTTTACCCTGTCAATTGTATCCTTAGATAACTGATTAAAAGATTTATATGATTCAATAATCAACTTATTTATCTCTAGAATCTGATCATCATGTGACCAAACATTTACATAAAAATAATTTTACCATTTCACCATTGAATTACAAGACCTTCTATAAGAAATAGAACTTTCATTTATGGTTTTCAAATCAGCCTCAATATGTATTAATGAATCTGTCATCACTTTAATAGAGTTTGTTTTGTGGGAAAGACTATCATGAAGCAATTTAACTCTTACTTCTAGTCTCATTAAGTAAGGTATAATTCTTTCCAATCTTTTCAAGGATTAAATTATGTAATCCAAACCAATTTTTGTAATAGTTTTCATGGATTTTGATAACTATAGATTGGGATGAAGAGGTTTTGATCATATTTTACCAACAATATCAACTTTTCTTTTCTTCTTATTAACTTTTTTCACTTTCTTTTTAACCGTTTCATATTTATTTGGAATAATTTTGTCATCAAAAAATTATATAATGTCTACATATTCAGTGTTAGGTTTTGTATTTGAAACTTGATCTTCCTCATAATTCTTAGATAAATACTCTTCTTCTACTGCTAATGAGGGTTCTTCTTCTAAAATTTCTAATTCTTCATCATTTTTTATTTTTTTTAGGAAATTTAGGTGAGGATAAAGTTGACGAGGACATCTTTGATGATTTTTCAAATTGATTTTGTACTCATAAATTTCTTGTTTCTCTTTTTTTCATCATATTTTTTATTATCCTCTTTACTCTCTTCAACTTCAACTTCTTCTTCAACCTATTCATATTATGATTTGTCTTATTCACCTTCATTTACTTTTTATACTTATTTCTCATTACCATATTTTTCTTCTAACCAATTCTCATCAACCTTATCAGGAATTTCTTTCTGATGACCTTAAACTAGGTCACTAACTTCTTTATTATATTCTTATTCAAGTTGATGATATGTTCTGAGTATTTCTTTTCCTGAATAAATTGGTACTGATTCTTTCTCTACTGATGCTGGTGTTGAAATATTTTGTGGTGTCAAAATTGGAATCGGTTATTTTTCTTTTAGAGGAGGATCCAGTTCTTCAAGATTTTTCTTTTATTTTCCCTTTTCTTTAACAGAGGTAACATTAGAAAAGATGGGTGAAGTTTCTTGAAATACTAACCCAGCATATGGGTTTTCTTTTCTTATCTTCTCATAGGAAAATTCTACTCCTTTTATCAGGTTTTGATATAAAACAACATATCAGAGTCTCTTCTTTTGCTTCTTATTTTTAACTTCTTCTTCAATATTTTAGGCACCATGAATCATTGTGGCCATAGACTTAGGAGGGTATAATCCTATTTTAGGAATACCATGATTTTTATTAGCTTTCAGTTTCATCCATTCCTCATACGCATCATTAGGTACCTTCTTTTTATTCTTTTCTTTTTTCTCTTCTTTAAGAGGTGAGATTTTAGCATTTTTTGTTTTTCTTATTCTTCTCTGACTTCTTGATGGCTCTACCTCTGATACAGCAGATCTAGGTTTTTTAACAAAATTTTTGTATTTTTCATCAAACATCAACTTCGTTCTTTTTATCGTATCTTCACTAATTAAAGAAACCTTTTCTCTAATTATATATGACTTGTTATCAACTTTGATGAACTTAAAATGCTCAACAATCATCTTACTCAATAAATACTAAAACATTATAATCTTTAACTTCATGGAATTAATTTTTATGTTTTGTACAGTCAAAAGAACAAAATTTACAAGGTCAGTCTTTCTCATGTTAACCAAATAGTCCAATACAAAGATATCTAATACTTTGAGATTATCACAATCTACTTTCTCTGATATTAAGAAACCTTGCATCAACAAAGTAATGATATGTTTATCTAGGGTAAGATGCGAAACTTTTATATATTTCTCATCGTGAGAGAACAACGAATACTCAACTCTTCTTTTTTCAAATATTCCAGGAGTATAAAGAATTTTGTGTGATGGAAAAAATGAATCACCTCTATAAGTAAATCCAACCAACTCTGATAATTTCCTTGGTGATAATTTATATCCTTTTCCATACATCTTTCAAGTAAACTTATCCTCTTTTTTGATAAATTTCACAGAGGCATAAAATTTGTGAACAAGTTCGGGGTAATATTGTAACGACCCAAAATTTTTATCAATGGAAATTATCTTATTATATTTATTTCATATATTATAAATCATATAAACTCACACAGAGAACACAATAAAAACTTTTTAAATGGATAATTAATGAAATAAGAGGAGTTTTTATAAGTTAAGAAACCTATAGCAATGAAATAGTAACTTGACCTTGAGAATAGTAATATGACCCATATGAATATTAAACTGACCAATAGAATAGTAACCTCACCCATGAAAGTATAAATAAAATTTAGATATATTAAAAATGAAAATATGATATAATTATATCATAGTATAAGTAAATAAATTTTTTAGAAATTATTAATTTAGTATTGATATTTTTATAAAAAATACGTCTTTATTTTAAATTTTGTAATTAATATAATGTTTTAAAAGAAAATTAATTTCCATATAATGTATTCATAAACTAATATTTTTTTATCTTATAATTATAAGATAATTTTATGAAACCTTAATTAATTTTTTAAAGTGTTACAAAATCAGTTATAATTTTAAAATTGGAATTTTCCAAGTAAATGATGATTTCAATTAAAAATTAAATTTATCATATTTAGAAAATAATTTTTATAAAATGGAGTTAATTTTTTAATTCTACACATTGAAAAATAGTTAGTGATAATTTTTGGTATTTTTCTAAAATACTTGAATTTTTGGTAAATAGTAAAATACGTTAATTTACAGTATTTATACATTATAAGTTAAATACACTATTACTTGAATCATCACTGATGTAAGAACCATAATCTCAAAATACAATTCATTATTTTAATATATTTAGTTATAATTCTCAAACTATTCATATTCTTGAGGCAAAATAATAAACTAATGAATAAAATAATGAGAAAACACCCATCTCCTCCACTATAAATACCACCTATTCTCCTCACACATTTCAAGCTTCAATAATTTTCGAAGTTCTACCCAATACACATCCCAAGCCTCTCCCCCACTTTTAGGATCTCTTTTTCTCATCAAAATACCAAAAACTTTTCCCTAAGGAGGTTCTCAATGAGGATAAATTCAAGAGGTAAAATCCTATTTCTTTTCTTTTAATTTCTTTTAATGTTCTTTTCTTTTATTATTCGCTCCTAAAATATACCAATCCAAGTGGAATTATATCTCTAGTATATTATATATACTATAATTTTATTATGAAAATGGAATAATTCATTATCAAACCTCTTCTCCTCTCCCTTTTTATTCTTAAAATGCAAACGTCATTCGTGAGGTGTTGTTTTATCACCTTCAAGGATGAAAAGTTTTCATTTTCATTTAACGACTTCAAGGGTGGTCATAAAACTATTTTTATGGTTAAAAAAATTATAATATATTTATTATATACTATTTAATGTTCTGTGACCATTATATGCAAATTATGTGAATTAATAAAGCTAAACTAGTTTGTGATGATTGAAAAACCACCAAAATAATCTAAACAATTATCACTAATGTTTTATCTAATAATTCATCTTTAATACAAATAAACAAATTACTTATATAACCATTTAATCTTATGGATTTTAATTAATAACATATAACTTTTATTTTTGATTTCTATTTAAATGAACTTCCATACTCATATACAAGTAAACTGATCATGAAAACCAAGGAAACGAATGCTCCTGAACAATAAAATTATATCTTATAACTCATCAAAAAACCATAAATGAACTTAATAAAATTATAATAAATCATATACATGTATAATAGGTTATTTAATTATTAATTAATGAATCTAATTTTATTTTTTAGGGCATTAAGTACAAGTGCATAACCATTTCGGACATAAGGTAAGGGATTCTACGTGAACCCCGATTTTTCCTTCGAGTTACTCTTTCTCTCTATTTACCCCAATGTAATGATTCTTTAGTTTTTTTACTTATCCTAAATTATGTGTATATGTTCCAAACTCATATATACATATCATATCATTCTTATTTGATAGGGAAATACATGTTTTAAAAAGGTTCCATTCTCAATTCTTCTCAATAAACAAGCCTGATTCAAGGGAACTTCCGGATTTCTTAACCATTTTTAAGTGCACTCCATAATATTTTTTAAGACACCATTAATTTTATAAAATAAATAATTTTATCGTGAAAAAAATATGTTGGTTCATTTCTGGTTTTATGAAAACAAATATTTCTTTTCTTCTTTAAATTCTCTTTAATATTTTCCTCAAACCACACTAAAATGTTTCATTTCTAACATTTCTTAAACACTCCTTTTACATGTTTCCACTTAAATTATACATAAATTATCATGGTACATGCCTATTTTACCTTATTAATTTCCATGTATGCTTTTAATCCATTCTTTTATGGACACATTTATGATATGTTCATTTGTTATGTATTTTGACATGATTATGATACCCATTTATTTCCATGGGTAACCCGTATGTTTATTCTACATGTGGAACACATATTCATGAACATGTTATGATTGGTTCACCTATATATCACTCTAATACATTGGGTAATTTTTAGTATCGTGATACATCATATTGAGATAGGGAGTGAACCTGATTTCTTTATGGGACTGCGTCCACCATGTGATATTGTCTTGGCAGTTATCCTTGACTCATGTTTATGTCATGTTATATATAGTTGACACATTTCTATGATGCCATGATTATATTTTCTCTTATTATACATGTTATTATTCCTTATATTTATTCATGTTTCATACCTTTTATGTCATCATGTTGTGACTTTTAACCTATGTGTTATGTTTTATTCCCATGATTATTCCCTTACTAGGCTTTTTAGCTCATCCATTTTGTTCATGTACTCACCAAGTTATACTATGTGGATATAAGGACTCAAATGGAGTTAGGAGCTCATTATAAATATTAAATAAAAGATATTTTTACTTTGGTTTCATGATGTTTAATAATGTACCTAATATTCTAAATACACTAGATTTTACAATCCTTGGCTTGTAATTTTATATTTAATTATGGTTAAAATCATGTAATAATATTTGTAAAAGGTTAGGGTATATATAGTTGGTATCAGAGCAAAATATTAATTATTTTTTAGATTAGGATTATAAAACTCTAGTAAAGGCCTTAGGGATAAGACTAAGTATAAGAAACCATCCCTAAATTTAGGTTAATATAGAGTAAGTGGTTTATCTATAAAATACATCCTTGTATGGAAACTACAGGTGGTCATGGTTCTGGAATAGATATACTTAGGAGTAATAACTCTAATAAGGTATTTTGGGCCTGACTCAAGGTAACCTAGTACATGAAAATGAGACTTACTATGCACTGGGTTTGACACTCCTAAAATATATGCTTTGTTAAATTCATAAGATCATTACAAACCATTATTAAGGGAATAAAAAATCCCATAAGAATATATATTAGGAAATATATCATGGATAACCTATATTAAAACCTAGGAAATCACAATTTAGGATATACTTTTCATTTACAATTTTATCCTTATATGATTAGTGTTTTATTTTTATATTCTTATTAGCTAAGTATTAAATCCCAATAATTGTACTTTATTTTTCTTATTTAATAGTATAAAATAGAAGAACTCATGATAACAATCAATTTTATAGGCAATGTAAAGATTTACCTAATGAAATGATAGATATTATAGAAAATTATGCTCAAAAAATCATGACAGTACTTTCTTAACTAGATCAATTTACGAATAATAACTTGAATCACGTGGAAATTCCTCCATATCCTAAGAAATAGTAGGTTTTCGTTGAATTATTTATGAGGCAAAGGCATCCCATGTTTAGTGGATCTTTTGATACCCTACTCGCATAACAATGGATTAAATCTATTGATAAGATATCCTTTTTTTCCTTCAGTGCTCATAAGAAGAGAAATTTGTGATGGAAGTTTATCATTTTGATAGGGAAGTTGATTAGTAGTGGACAGTGATCAGGAATGCAAAGTCCAAAGAAGAAATTGATTCCATGGATTGGGAGGAATTCAAGAAAATATTTTTCATTAAAATATTTTCCCTAAACCCTCTATCTCAAGTTGAAAATGGAATTCCTCATATTTAAGTAAAAGGATGATGAGTCTATTGGGATGTATGAGGAAAACGTCACAAGTATTTCAAGATACGCCTATGGATTTTTCATGAAAACCAAAATCAAGGTGGATCACTTCTTTAGTGGACTAAATCCAAGTATATGAAAAGTGGTTATTCGAAACCTTGGCATTTATAAGGAGATTATTTGTTGTTCTCTTAAGGTTTAAATGGATATTGAATACTCTCAGTGGTCTCATGGGCCCAGTGAAAAAATAGGAAAATAGAGTTTAATATGGGTGGATCAAAAAATAAATCCCATGATGGAAAGAAGACCCAACATCCCATGTGTCGAAAGTTTGGGAAGAAGCATCCTAGAAAATGCTTAAAGGGAACCAATAGATGCTTCAAATGTGTAAGAGAATGGAATATTGCTAATAATTGTCTTAGAGATATGAAGAATACCACTAATGCATGAGAATAAAGGAAGGTTTAGATTAACACTCATCCAGTAGTGAATTGTTTCAAAATAAAGAAACATGGGAATCATGCAAACCATTACCCTAATACAAGGGTGGTTAGAGGTAATCAAAAATATCCTCTAAGTTGGAAAGGAAGGGAATATGTTATTACTACTTCTAAGGTGGATCCCAACAATGATGTAGTGACAGGTACGCTGGTTATTCGTTCAAGAATAGATAACATACTATTTGATTTTGGTTCTATAAATTATTTTATATATTTCAAGTTTAGTAGAACTATTCAATCACCACCTCAAAATTTGTAGGTTGAGTTATCTTTGAGTATAGAAAATGGGGAAATTATTACATCCAAATTTTATAACTCCTCCCTGATTAATTTTTATGGAATGAACCTCCCAGCAAATCTTTTCATACTCTCCTTGGTAGATTTTAATTCTATATTGGGTATGGAGTAGCTATATTTATATAAATCCAACATCAATTGTAGGAAAATGGAGATCACTCTTCAAATCTTAAAGAATCCTCTAATTCTAATCAAGTGTGCAGAGGAAGATGAATCTCATTTATAATCATTATATGAATTGTGTATATTCTTTATTTATGATCAATCATATCTAGCTCAAATGTGTAAGTCAAAGGATAGAATCATATTTGAATACATGCCCATCGTGAGGGATTACACTGATGTATTCACTAAATAATTTACTAGACTTCCTTCTGATCTAGAGGTTGATTTCTCAATTTAACTTATTCCTTGATCTTTTCCTATATCAAATATACCTTATATAATTTCCATTATTGAGATAGAATAACTAAAGAAGTAATTACAAGAGAATATGGATAAGAGTTTTATACACCTGAGTGCTTTACCATGGGGTTTTCCAATCCTATTTGTAAAGAAGAAGGATGGATCAATGCGCCTCTACATTGATTATTATGATCTCAAAAAAATCATGATAAAGAACAGGTATCCCCTACCATAGATATATGATTTGTTCAATCAGCTATGTGGGGAAAAGTATTTCTCTAAGGTGGACCTTAGGTCAGGATATCACTAATTAAAGGTTAAAAAGGAAGATATTCCCAAGAATGCCTTTCAAATGAGGTATGGACACTATGAGTTCATAGTGATTCCCTTAGGACTCTCTAATGCGCTAGAAATTTTCATGGACTTAATGGATAGAGTCTTTAGAGGTTACCTTGACAAATTTATGGTAGTCTTTCTTGATGATATTCTGATATAATCCAAGAGAAAGGAGGAACATGATGAGCATTTTAATACTGTGTTAAAGAATTTGTGATGGGAGAAACTTTATGAAAAGTATAGTAAATGTGAGTTCTGGATGGAGGAAGTGTCATTCTTGGGACATGTAATCACCAGGAAAGGGATATCTATGGACCCTTCCAAGACAAATTCAATCGAAGAGTGTCCCAGGAAAACAATTTTAATGGATATCCACAGCTTCCTTGGTCTAGCAGGGTACTATCGGCGATTTGTGAGGAACTTTTTCATGATTTTCAAACCCAATAAGCAAGCTGACTCAGAAGGGAGAAAAGTTTTTCTGGACCAGTGAATGTGAATACAGCTTTAAAGAGTTGAAAAATGGGCTTATCACTGCACCAGTGCTCACACTACCAACAAGTGGGGAACTCTTTGTGGTGTACAAGGATGCTTCAAAGAAGATATTAGGTTGTGTGCTGATGAAAAATGATAAAGTGATAGTCTACACCTCAAAAAAGTTAAAAATCCATGAGAAAAACTATCCCATGCCTGATCTGAAGTTGGTAGTTGTGATATTTGGATTGAAAATATGGAAGCATTCTCTATGGTGAGAATTGTGAGATATATACTGATCATAAGAGTCTCAAATATATATTCACAAAATGAAGTTTAATATTAACCAGAAAATATTGTTAGAGCTTATCAAGGATTATGACTGCTCAATCCACTACCATCCTAGTAAGGAAAATAAAGTGGCGAATATTCTAAGTAGAAAGGATCCTATATTATTATCAATGATGAGAATTGAGAAGGATCCAATATTATTATATTTTCAAATGATTGAAATGGGAATATTTAAGGAAGGAACATCACAATCATTTCTAAAATCATTTCTCAACCATCACTTATATAGGAAATAAATGATGCACAAAGAAATGATTTGGAAATTTAGAAAAGGGTGGAATTTATCAGAAATAGGAAATCCTCAGAGGTCAAAATGGATGAGGAAGGAATCATGATATTTAGGTCACGACTATGTGTACCATATAATCCGGAGATAAAGAAGGATCTTCTAAATGACGCACATAGCTTAACCTTCTCTATTCACCTGGGGAGCACAAAGATGTATCAAGATATCTAGGAGAACTATTGGAGGGACAATATGAAAAAATGAGATGGTTGAATATACATCAAATTACCCGGTATGTTAGCAAGTGAAAGATGAAAGACAAAAGTCTAAGGGGATAATGTAACCACTACACATACCAACATGGAAATGAGAGAACATTACCATATACTTTGTCACTGGACTTCCAAAGACATCCAGAGGAGATAATTCCATATGGGTTGTTGTGGATCGTCTTACAAAGACAGCTCACTTTATTGCAATTCGATGGGATTTCTCACTAGATCAAATTGAATGAATATATATCAAAGAAGTGGTAAGGCTACATGGAGTTCCACTATCAATTGTATCAGATTGAGATTTGAGATTCACCTCCAAATTCTAGAAAAGTATCTAACATGCTCTAAACATTGAACTAAACTTCAGTATGGCCTATCATCCTCAAAATGATGTCCAATCTGAGTAGACTATTCAGATATTTAAAGACATGTTGAGAGCATGTTCTATGGATTTTAAAGGAGGATGGGACCAACATCTACCACTGGTTGAATTCTATTACAATAATAGTTTCTACTTAAGAATCAAAATGGATCCATATAAATCTTTTTATGTAAAAATATGTAGAACACTGGCATGCTGGGATGAATTTGGTGAACATAAGATTCTAGGACCTGAAATGGTAGAATAAATGGTGGAAAAGGTGAAAACCATTCAGCAGCACATCAAAGAAGCCCAAAGTATATATAAGATCTATGAATATAGTCATTGATAGGACCTAGAGTTTAAGGTTAGAAACATGGTATTACTCCATATATCTCCATGGAATAAGATCATGATATTTGGGAATTAGGAAAGCTAAGTCCCAAGTACATCATCTTGTTCGATATTATTGATCGTGTCGAACCTATGGCCTATCGACTAGCACTTACACTAACCATGTCTCAAGTACACAATGTATTCCACATATCCGTCTTGAGGAAGTACATATCAGATCCTTCACATGTACTGAATTCATAGGTGGTACAGTTGAAAAATGACCTCTCTTATGAGGTGTAGCCAGTGAAGATCTTGGATAAAAAAGATAAATTTCTAAAAAAAATACTACTCACCTGGTAAAAGTATTATGGAATAACCATAAGTATGAAGAGACAACATGGGAACTTGAGGAAGCGATGAAGGAGAAGTACCCACACATGTTTTCAACTTATAATGTAAAACAAAATTTTAAGGGAGAAATTTCATAAGGGGGAAGAATGTAACAATACAAAAATTTTATCAATGGAAATTCCCTTCTTATAATTATTTCATGTAGTATAAATCACATAAAATCAGATAGAGAACATAATAAAAACTTTTTAAATGAAGAATTAATGAAATGGGAGGTGTTTCTAGAAGTTAATATACCTATAACAATGAAATAATAACTTGACCATTAGAATAGTAATATGACCCTTATGAATAGTAAATCAGACAATAGAATAGTAACCTCACCCATGAAAGTATAAATAAAATTTATCCATCTTATAAATTAAAATATGATAAAATTATATCATAGTATAAGTAAATAAATGTTTTAGAAATTGTTAATTTAGTGTTGATATTTTTATAAAACATAAGTGTTTATTTTCAATTTTATAATTAATATAATGTTTTAAAATAAAATTTATTTCCATAAAATGTATTCTTAAATTAATATTTTTTATCTTATGATTATATGATAATTTTATGAGACCTTAATTAATTTTTCAAAGTGTTACAAAATCACTTATAATTTTAAAATTGGTATTTTTAAAGTAAATAATAATGTTAATTAAAAATTAAATTTATCATCTTTAGAAAATTATTTTCATAAAATGGAGTTAACTTTTTAATTCTACACATTTAAAAATGTCCAGGGATAATTTTTTGGACTTTTCTAAAATACTTGAATTTTGTGAATAGTAAAATTCGGTAATTTATGGTATTTATACATTATAAGTTAAATACACTATTCCTTGAGTCATTGATGATTTAAGAACCGTAATCTAGAACTACCCTTTATTATTTTAATATATTGAGTGATAATGCTCAAACTATTTATAGTCTTGAGGCAAAATAATAAACTAATGGATAAAATAATGCGAAAACACTTCTCTCCTCCACTATAAATACCACCCCTCATCACCTCTTCTCCTCACACCTTTAAATATTTGATCCTTATCCAAGTTATACCCAATACACTTCTCAATACTCTCCCCCATGCTTAGGATCTCTTGGTATTATCAAAATACCAAAACCTTTTCCCTACGGAGATTCTCAAGGAGGAGAAATTCATGAGGTAAAATCCCCTTTCTTTTCTCTTAATTTCTTTTCAAGTTATTTTATTTTCTTATTATATCCTCACATATTATCATCCAAGTTGAATTATATCTCTATTATCTTATATATACTATAATTTTATTATGTTTATGGAATAATCCATCATCAAACCTCTTCTCCTCTCCCTTTTTATTCTAAAAATGGAAACGTCGTTCGTGAGGTGTTGTTTTATCACCATCAAGGATGAAAAGTTTTAATTTTCCTTTAATGCCTTCAAGGATGGTCATAAAACCATTTTTACTATTAAAAAAATTATAATATATATATTACATACTATTTAATGTTCTATAACCATTATATACACATGATGTGAATTAATAAAACAAAACTAGTTTCTGATGATCAAAAAACCGCCAAAATAATCTAAACAATTATCACTAACATTTTATCTAATGATTCATACTCACTAAAAATAACAAAATGAATTATATAACCATTTAATATTCCATATTTTCATTAATAACATATAACTTCAATCTTGTATGTTAGTTTTAAATGAACTTCCATACTCATATACAAGTAAACTGATCATGAAAACCAAGGAAACGAACGCTCTTGAAAGATAAAATTGTATCTTATAACTCATCAAAAAGACCATAAATGGACTTAAAAAAATTATAATAAATCAAATACATATATAATATTTTTTTACTTTTTAATTAATGAATCTAATTTTATTATTCAGGACGGTAATTATAAGTACAGAACCATTTCAGCCATAAGGTAAGGGATTCTACCTGAACCCCTATTTTTCCTTCGGGTTGCACTTTCTCTCTCTTTACCCAAATGTAAAGCTTATTTATTTTTGTGTAATTCTTATTAATTTTTTTATATGTTCCAAAATCATATATTTGTATCATATCATCCTTCTTTTATGGAGAAATACATGTTTTAAAAAGGTCTCATTCTCAATTCTTCCCGATAAACAAGACCGATTCAAGGGAACTTTCTAATTTCTTACCTTTTTTAAAGTAAACTCCATAGTATGTTTTAATACATCATTATTTTTATAAAATCACTCATTTTATCATGAAAAACTATGTTGGTTTATTTTTGGTTTTATGGAAACAAATATTCCTTTTCCTCTTTAAATGATCTTTAATATTTTTCTTAAACCGCACTAAAATGTTTAATTTCTAAAGTTTCTTAAACACTCATTTTACATTTTTCCACTTCAATTGGACATCACTTATCATGATCCATGACTATTTCTCCTTATTAATGTCCATTTATTTTTTTAATCCATTATTTCATGGACACATTTATGATATTATCATTTTTTATACCTTGTGGCATGATTATGATACGCATTTCTTTCCATGGGTAACCCTTATGTTTATTATTCATGTGGAACACATATTCATGAACATGTTATGATGGGTGCACCTAGATAGAACTCTAATGAATTGGGTACTATTTATTCTCATGATACATCATGTTGGGACAAGGATAAACCTTATTCCTTTATGTGACTTTTTCCACTATGTGATATATTCTTGGCAGTTAGCCTTGACTCATGTTTATGTCATGCTATATATAGTTTCCACATTCCTATGATTCTGTGATTAAATGTTCCCATGTTATACATGTTATTATTCTTTATGTTTATTCATGTTCCATTCCTTTTATGTCATCATGTTATTCCTTCTAACCCATGTGCTATGTTTTATTCCTATGCTTATTCCCTTAATGGGATTTTTAGCTCATCCATTTTGTTCATGATTTACCTAAGTTATCTTTTATAGATATAAGGGATCAAATGGAGTTACGATATCATTATAAAGATTAAATAAATTATTTTTTATTTTGGTTTCATGATGTTTAATAATGTGCCTAATATTTCAAAGACACTAGACTTCATGATCCTTAGCTCGTAATTTGATGTTTAATTATGCTTAAAATCATGTAATAATGTGTGTAAAAGGTTAAGATCATTATAAATACTTATCAAATTCAAGATCTTATTTATCTACAAAAATTGAATCCCATCCTTGAAAATTCATATCCTTATTAAGAGTATAATATTATTTGAAAAATAAATCTATTTCTACTAAACTTTCTCTAAAAACAAACCAATCATCATAATTTTTTTCATCCATCGGGAAGAGAGTGAATACGATTTCTCAGATGAAAAGAAAAGGAATTTAAAACTAATCAATTTTTAGGTAAAAACAAGTCATTAAAAAATATATTAAGAAACCAATATGTGAAAAGGTGGTCCCTCATTTATATATGTGATTGAGGTGATGGTTCATCTTCTAAAACAATTTCAATGGCTGAGATGAAAAACGATCTGATATAACAACTGATAATAACCTAAAGAAAGTTTTAAGGTATTTTTGAAATATTGAGGGTTTTTTTAAAAAAAATTACTATCATATTGAAATTTAATAGGGTTTTTTTTTTAACAATAAAAAGTTTTTATGAATACTAAAATAATTGTAAAAACAACAAAGATAAACAATTTTTCATTAAATAGTATAAAATTTATAAGATAAGAAGAATATCTTTCAGTGTGAAAAGTGACACCGGTATGAATAACATGTTATTTTTGAATTTTGTAAAATAATGAGATTACAAATAATTTTAAGAAACTAAATACAATAGTAAAAACTAAATACAAAAGTTTTAGAGTAAAACTAAAAATATTTTTTATAACTGAATACGGTATTTCAAAAATAAAATCTTATTAATAAAAATTTATAAATCCAAAATTTTTTAAGAAAACATGAGTCTATAAAATTTATAATATTTTTAGAGTCTGATTTCCTTTTTATAATACTAACTCTAAAAAAAATTCAATAAATATGAGTTTTTAAAACCCATTACGATAAATTTTTTAATAAAACTAAACATTTTGAAAAAATAAAGGTTTTGAAAAACATAAAACATATGTGCCCCTACGAAAAGGAGTAAATTAATGTAAGGATATGGGTAAATAATATGTATATATGAATTATTACTTTATGTTGATCATTCTTAGCTTATTTTAAATGTATTCAAATATATTGTATGGTAAAGGTTTTATAAAAATATCAGTAAGTTGTTCTTGTGTTCCGATGAATTATAAAATGATATCTCATTTAAGTGTGTGATCCCTAAGAAAGTGATGCCTAATATCTATGTGTTTTTCATGGGAGTTATTTTTAGGGTTTTTACTTAAATCAATGTAACTATTATTGTCACATAGTATTTGAGTTTTAGTAAAACTCATGCCATAGTTATTGAGTGTGTGTTTAATCTACAACACCTAAGCACAACAACTTCCGAATGCCACATATTCAACTTCAATAGTGAAAAGTTATATTGATTTTTGTTTCTTTAATGAACAAGAAACTAGAGAATATCCTAAGAAATGACATGTTCTTTAGGTACTTTTTATATCCATTCTATAACCACCAAAGTCAGCATCCAAAAAAATTAGTTTAAAACCATTTCCAGAAGAATATAAAAGTCCTAAATCCATAGTTCCCTTAAGATAACAAAAAAAAATCATTTTAAAGATTTAAGGTGGGACTTTTTTGGATTTTATTGATATATTTCACATAAGAATACGGAAAACATTAAATCTGGGTGACTTTTTGTTAAGTAAGGTAAACTTCCTATCATATCTTTAAAAAAAATTGATCAAATAGTTGCCCGGCCTCATCAAGGTCTAAAGTATTAGAGGTACCAATAGAAGTACTAATACTTTTATTGTTATCATATCCAAACATTTTAAGATTATATTTTATATAATTATGTTGGGATATAAAATTTTCTTCTTATTTTTTAGAAATTTGAAAACCTAAAAAGTATGTTAACTCACCCATCATACTCATCTCAAACTCGGATTTCATAAGATCTGCAAAGAAATATGTTAAATATTGTTGATTTGATCAAAATATAATGTCATCAACATATATTTGAACAATAATAATGTTTTTAATAACCTTTTTTATAAAAAGAGTTGTATAAATAGTTCCCTTAACATTATTTTTTTTGTAACAAAAATTATGTTAATCTATCATAACAAGCTCTAGGGGATTGTTTAACTCCATATAAATATTTGGTAAGTTTATAAACATATTCAAGATGATTTATATTTTTAAAACTAGGGGTTATTAAACATAAACTTCCTCTTAAACATATACATTAAGGAAATAACATTTCACATCTATTTGAAAAAGTTTGCAATTAAATAATGTTGCAAAGGCTAGTAGAATATGAAAAGATTCTGGTCAAGCTACCAATTCATAGGTCTCTTCATAGTATATTACTTATTTTTTATTATGACCCTTATTATCAATTCTTTCATTATTTCTAATTATTATTCCATTTTCATCACATTTTTTTCTAAAAACCCATTTTACTCCAATTATATAAGTTTCTTTAGGTCGCTCAACCAAGGTCCATACCTTGTTCATTTCAAGTTCATTTATCTCATCTTGTATAGATTCTATCCAATACTCATCACCTAAATCCTCATCATGATTATTAGGTTCAAATTGGGAAATAATATCAAGATATTCTTTTTCATTCCTTAAGGAACTTCTAGTCCTGATTAGTTGATAAACATCACCAACGATACTACCACTATGATGATTCCTAAGAAACAACTGATTTCTTGGTTTTTCAAAAGTATATTATTCAATATAAGGTAAAAAACGTTTTTGAGGAATACCATGGGAAACTAATTCCAGAGTTACTTCCTTATAAAATGAATTTTCTATTATAGGTTAAAAATATTTTTTAGAAATAAAATATGGGTATGTTGGTTGGGGTTGTTTAAAAAAAAGGATTTGTTTCATCAAACTTAACATGTATTGTTTCCTAAAAAGTACAATAATTTTTATTAAAAACTCTATATGGATTAGAAGTAGTAGAGTAACCTAAAAATATTCCTTTATCGAATTTGGGTGAAAATTTATGTAAATTATCTTTTGTATCTAGGATGAATACTTTGCATCCAAAAACTCTTAACTAAGAAATTTTTGGTTTTTGACTAGTCCATAACTCATAAAGGGTTTTTTAAGAAAAGTTATTATTAAAAATATATTTATAGTATAGTAGGAAGTATTAACCACTTAATCCCAAAAATGTTTAGAAATTGAGTATTCAATAAACATGGTTCTTTTTATTTCTTTAATAATATGATTTCTTTTCTTTCAAAAACACCATTTTTCTAAGGAGTTCTAAGAGTAGAAAAGTTATGTTCTATAACTTTATTACTACAAAAATTTTCAAAATCAGAATTTAAAAATTATCCACCATGATCACTGTAAATAGTTATCAAGGGAAGTTTTTTCTCATTTTTAAATTTGGCTATAAAATTTTTAAAATAACAAAAATCATCAGATTTCTTTGCTAGAAAATAAACTCATGTGTATCTATTTTAATCATCAACCAAGACATATACGTGGTATTTTCCCCCAATACTCATAGTTTGTATAGGGATGAATAAATTCATGTACACTAACTATAAATAAATAGTAGTTGAGACTTCACTAATAGATTTAAAACTAGACTTATGTTTCTTATCGTATTAACAAGGGTCACGAACTTTTAAAGAATCAAACATAAGTTCTGGTAGATCCTTAATAAGTCTTTTTTTATAGTCAAATTACATATGTTTCTAAGGTTACAATTTCTTAACCTTCTATTCCATAATCAAGAGTGGTCTTCCATTTCACTTAGTTAAGGTAATTCTTGGTTCCTAAGGTCTTCGAAGTTAAGATTGTAAACATTCTCATGTTGATTAGTAGAAAGAATGTATTCATCCTTAGAATTATGTACAACAAATTTATCATTTCTAAAATTCAAAAGGTAAACTTCATTGCATAATTGACTTATTAATATAAGGTTGTTCTTAAGGCCTTTGACAAAAAGAACATTTGAAATTAAATCTTTACAAATAAGAATAATATTACTTATACCAATAATATATCCTTGAGCATTATCTCTGAAGGTAACTTTTACATCTTTCATTTTGAGGATCTTTTTAAAAAACTATTATTACTAGTCATATGTCGGGTATATAAACTATCCATGTAATAGGTATTCTTATTTCTGATACTCTATTTTTTTCCTAAAAACAAAAAGATTATACTTCCAGCACCCAAACCTTCTTAGGTATGGTAAAGTAAAAAAAATTAGGAATCCATATTTGTTTTGAAAAATAAGATTTTTGGAAACCTAGGGATTGGAATTTATTAATAGAAAAATTCTTTTTCTAATTTCCACCACTTTGTCATTTAGTGCCAAAGGGAGCACTTTTTGGAACAAAATAATTGTTTTTAAAAACTAGTTTTTTATGGGTAAACCCCATTTTAGAGCTAGTACCATGAGGATGTATTTGTTTTTACATTTTTTACAAGTTTTATTTATTAGTTTTAAAGTTTGAAAAAAATTTATTCAAATAAAAAAATTAGATTTTAGTTTTACAAATAAATTTTTATCCTCTTCAATAATAGTTTTGGAATTGCATTTATTAAAACTAATTTCTAAATCATATTTTTCATAAATAACTTTTTATAAGTTTTTATAAATTGATTCTTTTTATAAAATAAACTTATAAATATATCTTGACAATTCCAATATTTCTTTATTTAAAACTTCAAGCCTTGAGTTTTCCTTACCAAGTTTTTAGCTAAATTTACAATTCTGATTTTATAAAAGTTTTGAAAAATGAGAAATTTATTCATAAGAAAGTAAACTATTATATTCACTATTTGATGAAGATTATTCATCTGAAGATTTAAAAATTTTCTCATTATTAGATTTGGGATAATTTTAACTTAAATAAAATTTTATAAGGTTCTCACCAGTGCATACCTTAGACATTAAACAAATATTTTCTGTAGGTACTCTGGTAATAAAACTTATGTTCCTCTATCCAGAACATTCATTGTCAGAAGTATTATCTAAGGAATCTCATCCACTTTCACTCCAAGAATAATTAGTTTTAAGTACTTTTTTCCTTTTGAATTATAATACTTTTTCTTATTTCTATCATAATTACTTTCTTTTATATCCTTCCATTTTAGATTAGGACAATCGAGTCTGATGTGTCCAGTTTTCTTACACTCATAACAAGTAACTTCATCTTTCTTGTCATTCTGATCCTTGTTACTTTTCTTATACCGATACTAAAAATCTTTCTTACCAACTATCATTTTCATCCTCCAAGAAAAATTAGCTATTTTATTTTCAAATTGTTTATAAGAACTTGAATCTGATTTTATAACAAATCTCTTCTTTCTTGAAGTTCTAACAACTTTTTCAAGAGTTTGAGATTTGGTAGGATTTTTAGTATTATTGAAAGCAACTCCACCATTTTTATTTTTATGTTTCTCAACATCTCTTTTTAATATATTTTCATACTACATCAAGGTTATAATAAGATCATCCAAGTTAATATTACTAACCTTCCTTATTTTATCAACAACAATTCTCTTAGACTCCCATCCATTGGTCATTATATCTATGATTTCCTCAACAAGTATTTTATCATATAATCCTTTATCACCAATAGATTTTAGACTATTTATGATAGTCATAAATCTCTGATCCATCTTGGGGAAAAATTCTCCAAGAAGAAAATCAAAAGCTTGATAATCATGTATAATCATTTCTCTTCTAGTTTCAATAACTTTAGATGTACCAAAATATGTAACCTCTAACTTCTTCCAAATACTATTAGTTATTTTATAGGAAGAAATTTTGCTATAGATACTTCTAGTCATTGAGCATAACAAAGTGTTTCTAACTTGGTAATTAAGTTCATAATCTAACTTCTATTTATTATTAAAAGCATTAACATCCTTACCAGTTTTTTTTAATTTCTAGTGAGCATCACAAAATTATCAACTCCAGTGTTGATTACAAAAGTCTTCATTATGTCTCTCCAATGTTCATAGTTATCACCATAGAAAATTGGTGGTTTTTTAAGATTTGTATTGTCTATTTATCCAACATTAAAACCTACCATATTAATAAAAAAACTTTATTATTCACAAACACATTAGTGTAGTAAAATTTTATAAAAAAAATATAAAAAAACTTAACAAACTTGAAATTGTAAAATAAGTAAAAACATAGCAAGTATTTGAGCATTGGAAATATTCTTTGATATTAATTTTTGGATATCAATATTAGATATATTGATATTAGGATTGAAAGAATTTGTTCTCGATGGATATATTACAAAAGGGGTGAATTTTAGTTTAAAAAACTTTAGTTTAAAATAAATAAACTAAACAAATTTACTAAACCTCTTTAAGTAAAATATTGGATTCAGACTTGGTCCTCAGTTTGATTACCAATGTATCATAATCAGGATGATTCCAATAATATCAAATTAACTGGATTCTACTCATAAAATATCATATTAAAACATATCATAATCATAATATATATGATTATATCATAGTGTCTCAGATTAATAGTAAATCCAATTAATAATTCAAATTTTGTTTATCACATTTAGAATCGATATGATAAAACTAATTAATATAATAATAGTGGAATATAAAACCTGTAAGAAACAAGTAACATAATATCAATAATTTAATAATTACTTACAACTATTTAAAAATAATATATAACTTTTAAACTTAATATTATGTTATCAACAAACCTTGGCTAAAGTTATCCCTTGTTTTATACTTACAAGAAAGTATGTCTTTTATCAGAAAGGAAATCCCTCGATACGATGATCGAATTATCTCTGTCTTCCTATCCCTGACATCCCTCGATTCAATGGATTGGCTCTATCTTACTATCCCCACAAGCCCTCAATTAGAAGATCAGATTATCCATCTTTCTATCCCCACAAGCCCTCGATCATAATCACATATCAGATACATGATTTCAAATACAAAACAATTATTAAGTAGAAAACCTGAAAGGGTTTCCTTAAGAATACAAAACTCTAAAATAATTATAAAATACTAAGGACAAGATGTTAACACTTATTAATCTTCATATATCTCGTACGAGTTAGAAATTGTAAATGAATCAGTAGTTACAAACTCTTTGAATGACTAGGTATTTATAGGCATTGCTCCAACGGTCATATTGATCATCCAACAGTCATATTTTCTCTGAGTTTGTCGTAACGACTTGGACACATTTCACTTATAACATAAAGTCCAACATCATATTTTTTAAAAAATTTATAGTTTAAAATCATTTCCATACATTATAAACAAGTCTACTATATTCTGATTATAAACTTAATTCAATCTAATGGATTTTCTTACTATAGTCAATATTACTATTGTAATCAAGGTCAATCTGATTTTATATGTATTGATATCAACCCAATGATAAAGATCTTTGGTGGTACAAAGAAAAGATAAATTATTTCACCTATTTGATAAAAGTTAAGTCTAGTTAATCAGATCAAGGCTTATTACCATTTCCATAATGAAGAAATATAAGTTTATAAACATAATACTTTAGAACTTATTCTAAGTACGGTAAAAAGTAATTCTTTCCATAAAAACATTCTAAAATACTTTGAACATAAAAATTTATTAAATTAAGTATAAATAAAATGTTTTTGATTTCCAAAATAAAAGGAATAGAAAAGTTCAAAGTATAACTTCAGAATCAAAACTATCTTTCATGCTCATTAATTCATTAATTCATATGATCATGATAGAATATCCAAAATGAAATAACCATGAAACTTGATAGAAATAAAATAATAAATTAGTATGATCATGATATTTTACTAATGTTTATTTATATAGTGGATGATAAACTAACCCTAGACCTAGGGGAAAAACACATTGAACCATGAAATTGTTTGTGTTGAAGTTTTCCACCTATCCACATATGTATCTCTCTTAGATTGGTTTCACTTCAACTCCAAACTTGAACCACCTCCACTATCTTGGGATCTTCATCCATTATATATGATTTTACTCACATGTAGTTGATGGGAACCAAAGTATTGGTTAAGGGGTTTACATAAAAGAAACCATGGGCTTGTAGGCCCTTATATAATGAGAGGAGGGATGTTTTGTAGCCCATCAATTTAATTTAATAATAAATTAAAATGAACCCAATCGCAAACAAAGTTCTGGTCTATGATTATGGTCATCCACATACATGCACCAAATTACACATTTAATAAAAATATAATTAAATTTTAATTATTCTTATTTAAGATAAATCATGCTAGAATTAATTAATTATCTTATTTAATTAATAAACTATTTTTATCTTAATTTTCATTTGAATTTTTCTTGATATTATCATCCATCATAATTTTAAACAAATTAACTAAATTTATTTAAAATTAACTGTGTACAAAAATATACCTTGGAGGTAACATAGTGAGTACTCGTCTGAACTACCTAACATGTATTAAATTCGTATATTGTTTACTTATACGATATGTGGCATACACATCTTAACACGTAATTTCATGATGTGTACTATCAACTTAATGACCACACAAAACACATGTATTTATGTAGCATGTTATGTTTCAATGCGTATAGAGTAATGATCGTATTATGACTTATACACGATATTCAGTTTAAAACGTTATGCAGAAATTAATTAGACATTTACTATATATATATATATATAACTCGTTACATTATGTGTACTATAAACTTAATGAACACATAGAACATATGTTGATAAGGTTTAACCAATATAATAAATTAATTTTTAATTCTACATAATTTGGTAATATACACAGTGTTTATATTTCTCACCATCTATCTGTGACACATGTCTAGGGAATCAGTAGGTAATTGGGACATGGAAAATAATGGAAACACAAAATATACATGGGATAATCAGTGTGTAGTCTCGTAGTTACCTGGTCACCAATCATATAGTCCATGTAAGATAATACATAGCCCATATTTTACTAATGGACTACACATCATGTACATATGCTACACGCCATGTAGTCTAGCTGGTCGTGTGCCATCCTGGCCTGGTCAACACACAGTGTATTTAAATACACACCATGTGTAATAAATGTACACAAGTCAAATTAATTCCAAATTAATTCTTGGTGCATTGAACATGGGTACACGACATGTACCAATGGGTTACACTATGTGTACTCTTGTGTTAACCAGGAAGAATCCTCAGCACCTCCAGATGAGTTCTTAGAATGTTATTTATTCATAAAATTAATTAATCTGATTATATATGTGAGAATGAAGAGGAAGAAGAGTGGATCTCAAAATTTAGATTAAAGAACAATTAAATTGGAATTTAAAACCAATAATAAATGTATAAATCAATCAAAGATCATTAAATAATTATAAATAATTATGCAGTTGCTCTAATACCACTTGATGGTTCTAGGTGCAGCTGAAGCTCCAGATGGGGAATTCCCAACTCAGATTTTTTCCAAAATGAATGATTAATCTGAGATTTACATTATGATAAATATCATGATCAATGAAATTGAATCAAAGATCAATTAATGATTGAATGCCAGAACCAAGGAACTAGATCATCACATATTATTTCTAATTAATTTAAACAATTAAAGAATTACCTTATGATGAATTCTTTCTTCATTGATTAATATGACAACATCTCTACATTGTATCGTCATTGAATTATAGGAATTAAGAGTAGACTCCCTTTAGTGGTGATATGCACATGTTCCATGAACCTTTTAATGTCATCATAGGAATCTTCAGGTACCAACACAGTAGATTCTAACATTTGCATCATTCATCTTTGACCACCCTAATAACCTCTTAAAAGAAGGTTTCTCTTTGATATCTCTTGACTTGATAGTGGTGGTGGAGAAGGATCTATCTCTATTCTTGAGAGTGTTCTTGGATAGGGATCTCTCTAGGGCTTCAAGACAATTATCTCTAGAAGATTTTGTACACAACAAATGAATTGGAAACCCTAATGAAATGATATAATTGGTTTTGTATACCATTATGGTTAGAAAAAAAAATAATTGAACATGTGCCCTTATTATTTTTCTTAATTCTTACAGAACCCCATATCTATAATAATAATATTATTATTATTATTTCTTGACATGCTCAAATCTAGGGAATTAAATTGAATATTATTTATTCAAATAATATTCAATAAATATTATTTCTCACCAAAGCATTAAACTCATTTCATCATTCCTCCATAATATTTATTGGGCCCTTGGTTGCGCCCAAATTTACCCTACAGGTATGCGGTCGTTGTAGTACAAGTAGGGTTCGAGTCCACAGGGACCGAAGAAGAAACCGAGAGACACTCTGATTTTGGAAGGATTTGGCTATGGAGTGGTCAACTATTTGGATTGATTTTATTTGAATAACTACTGAATTAATTTAAAGAAAATAAATTAAAACATACACTTACTTAGTCTAAAACAATTAATGGAGATGAGTTGATCCTAAGTTGTTACTAGGGTTAGATTGGATGTATTTATTATCTTATAACGTTCGTTTCACTAATTCAAGACGTGTCCACAAAATGATATAATTCCTCAACATCATTCACCAATTTAATCCCTCACAATTCCAAGTCTAATCACCAATGCACTTAGAGGATCAATTTAATGATCACTCCAAGGAATTGGATCGTACTAGCACTCGGAATGTGTTATTGTTAAAGTTGGCGAAGATGAAGAAGAAATTAATCATCAAATGGAAATCTTAAATTAATGAAATGATTAAAGAATTTTAGATCATAAAATAACATCCAATCTTCCCCATGAAACTCCCTAGGACCAACCCATAAGGGTTTAGCCCTCCATTTATGCTATTAAATAAATGGAAGTGGGAAGTCGACTTAAAGGAGCAGAATTGGAGAAGAAAAATAAAACAATGAAACGATCACTCCACCGTTGTGTGAATAAATTCACAAGTGCTGGTGTGAATAAATTCACACCTTAAAGCAACGGTATCAAAGTGATAAGAAGAAAAAAAAGAAAAATATGAAATGAAGAACTTTTATTGAGAACTAATGTGATTCAAATAACTTACATGAGAATGAAGAATGATTACAACATCAAATGGACAGCAAAACATTACAATGAAAACAAAGCATCCAAGATTATAAGAAAATTTTCCACCCTCATTCCATTCACCACTATCTCCTTATATAGGCATATTAGGAGCCTTAGGTACATCCCCCAACAATTAATTCACCCCCCAACAATTAATAGAGTCAAATGGAGGGTGAATAATCAAAAGGAAATTGATGTTTCGAATTTGACCTGGAAAACTGTCCAGATTCGTCCACCACATTGACGTGTGAATTAGAAATTGAAGAAAGCCGAATATGGAGGGGCTGTAGAAGAGAAATATATTCATCCATCTGTCCTCTATGAGATGTAAAAATTTCAGGAAATTTAGCTCAGCCGTTTGGACGTTATAGTCTAAATTGTGGGACGTATTTTTGAGCATTAATGTCATGTCCACCATTTAAATCTCAACTTCATATCCATTTATCATCATGATAACATCATAATTAGCTCTGGCCACAGTTGAATAAAATGATCCTCATATTTTTATATTTCTAATGTATAAATTTGAGCTTAATTGGGCTTGGTTTCTGGGCCCCACATTTGTTTGATGGGCCTTAGGCCCATTATGCTTTTTCCAGCATGTTTCTGCCTTCAGGCGCAAAATTCTCCATCGTCCTTTGGGATTCATCCATCGGACCTAAAAGATAAAATGTTACAAACAAAGTGATAAATCATATCCCAAAATTTCAAATTAAAATGATGAATATTGTAATTTCCACAAGCAAATTATTGAGTGGGCCCAAATTGACATTTTAAGCATGAATTGCACAATGATGGGAAATGAAGTTCAATTTCTGAATTGGACTAAAATTGGTGTTTATGAACTTTTAAACACATTAATATTAAGAACTTAACAATGAATATTAGCCACTTTCAGTGACTAATCACACCCCCCAACTTGAGTTTTGCTAGTCCCAAGCAAAATAAATTACAAATATGAAATCCAAATCCCCTTTTCCAAAAACATTTAAATACACATTACTCACCCAAATATCTAATACCAAAAAAATTATGAAAACCCATAAAAATCATTTAAAACAAGCTAGGTCCATAAGCATATCCCAAGCCCAAGCCCATTCCTTTGTTCAAATTCATCGCCACATTTCATCCAATTCCAATTAAGCATGATAAAGTGTTGTGCATCATAAAAGATATGGGGCCCATTTTATTGTTCAAGGGGAAAAAATGGAAGCGCTAGGTGGGAATCACATTAAACCTTAAGATGAGTATCCATTTTTTTTATTTTTTTATTTTATTTTATTTTTTTTTTGATTTTTTTTTTAACCACAATAGATATGAAAAGACTAACTCTGGGCAAGACAACTATGGAGTCACGATCCCCAAGTGTCGGACGCCACGCATTTTGTCAATTTCATGCTCTACAATAGAGATATAAAGCCTAACTCTGGGCAAGACAACTATGGAGTCACGATCCCCAAGTTCCGGACGCCACGCATTTGGAAAAAACATTGCTCTATGTGGTCATTATTATTATTTTCAATTTTTTTTTTTTGTTTTTTGTTTTTTGTTTTTTTTTGGATACTCAAATTAAACTAAAAGTGACCCCAGAACCCTATGCTATAATGAAAGGGACCCAAGAACTCAAATTTACACCCACGATCCAGTAGACGTGCATTGTGGCATTTTTATTAAGAGGATGAAAATGTAAACTTTGAAAATCACATCGGACAACCGCACTTTCCAAAAACTATGCTCATGAACTTAAACTTGCATTAAAATCAGAATCAAGGCATACAAAATTATTTGATATCCAATTTTAGAGTTTGCAATGTGTGTTATCATGTTCAAGGTTAATGGAATTTTTCTTTTCATGCATGTTCTTATTCAAAAAAAATCATTTTTTATCTCCCCCCAACTTAGAATGACACTGTCCCCAGCGTTTAAAGAATAGAAAAGTTATAAGGGGGTAGGAGAGGAGTTCAATGAAGAAATTTAAAATGAAAATCATGGAATGAAGTCACCTAGTGGTTGATGATGATAGCGCATTCCATAGTCTCCCTTCAATCCTGGATTTGAGTCTCAACGGCTTGGATGGTGGTGAATGGATTTTCCTTATGGATTTCAACATGTCATTTTTTTAACCTATAAAAAAATAAAACAAAACAAAATAAACTGATGATACATTGTCTTCTTTATATTTTCTGGGTAAGGTATTACTCAGAGATCACGCCACGTGACACGGATGAATATGGCGCTCCCCTTTCATACCCATCCTTACTCATAAAAGAAGAATAGGTCAACAGTCTATGGTTATTTATTATATGAAAAAGAAAATGATTCAAAATGATTAGAAAACATGAAAACCATGGGTTGCCTCCCATGCAGCGCTTTTGTTTAACGTCGTTAGCTCGACTTGAACCCCCCAACTTATCCAATTCCAACTTTCAGCATTTTAATTAACCCATCTTTTTCCACTTCAATAAGATTGAGATTGATTATTTTTTTGAAATTTGTTTCATGTAAAATCCTATTTTCCACAATGATTGGTAAAATCCAAGGAATATCTGAAATTGTTGATCGATTTGAACTTATATTCTTTCCTAAGACATCAATGACCATTCCAAAATTATTGTCTTCATTAGATGAATGAACTAAAACTACAAGGTCCTTTTTATCACCTATGATGTAATTCTTGTCTGGGGAAGGAAGGATAATGATTTTGATCTCGGTTTCATTGAAATTTCCTAAAGGAGATTGACAAATTAAATCAAAATCAGTTTCTTCTCCAAAACATTTAGAAAGAATTGGTTCATTTTGAAAATAAGATTCATCCTGAAAAGTGTCCAATTGAATATCAGAAGTGTGTGTGGGATCAATGTTTGGTATTTCTCCCAATTTTTCAGTGATTAGTGTTTTTGAAAAATCATTAATGGAGTTATATTCATGAAACTCAGTCCATGATGTCAAATTTTCCCCTTGTGAATCCATAAAATTAATTTCCTCTTGATTTAAGAACCCATCAATAATTCCTTTATTATCTTCAACTATCCCAAATCCAATGGTTGGTTCTTCAATAAAGGCTTGAGGGCTTTGTGTGTTACAATATTCTTCTATCAATATTGAGTAAGGGATGGTTTGAGTGAGAATGGGGTCCACACAAGTTTTAATGCTTTGAAGTTCTTGTCTGAAACTTGATACCTCTGAATTCATTTTTTCCATTTGTTTACACAATTTTTGAAGAATTGTTTCAGGATTAGCATTGATAGATGTTTTGACATCATGGACTTCCTCATTATTCATCTTTTGAATCATTCTTGATAGGTATGGAAATTGTTCTTTTAAACCTTCATCATTACAAATTTCGTTCATGTTATCAGGGGTGGGGTATTCATTCAAAGGTTGATTAAAAAAGGTTGGTGATTCCCAATGTGAATTTTCAAACTGATTCCATCCTGAGTTTGTGAAGGGATATTGTTGATTATACTCCATGGATTTATTTGAAAATTTGGAATCGTGATTTTCAGGGGTCAAAAAAAGAAAGGGGAAAAGATAAGAGAAATGGGGATGAGAAAATAGAAATGAGGGAGAATAGAAAGATGTTATAAGGTGACTTACTTGGTCCCCGGCAACGGCGCCAAAATTTGGTTGCGCCCAAATTTACCCTACAGGTATGCGGTCGTTGTAGTACAAGTAGGGTTCGAGTCCACAGGGACCGAAGAAGAAACCGAGAGACACTCTGATTTTGGAAGGATTTGGCTATGGAGTGGTCAACTATTTGGATTGATTTTATTTGAATAACTACTGAATTAATTTAAAGAAAATAAATTAAAACATATACTTACTTAGTCTAAAACAATTAATTGAGATGAGTTGATCCTAAGTTGTTACTAGGGTTAGATTGGATGTATTTATTATCTTATAACGTTCGTTTCACTAATTCAAGACGTGTCCACAAAATGATATAATTCCTCAACATCATTCACCAATTTAATCCCTCACAATTCCAAGGCTAATCACCAATGCACTTAGAGGATCAATTTAATTATAACTCCAAGGAATTGGATCGTACTAGCACTCGGAATATGTTATTGTTAAAGTTGGCGAAGATGAAGAAGAAATTAATCATCAAATGGAAATCTTAAATTAATGAAATGATTAAAGAATTTTAGATCATAAAATAACATCCAATATTCCCCATGAAACTCCCTAGGACCAACCCATAAGGGTTTAGACCTCTATTTTTGCTATTAAATAAATGGAAGTGGGAAGTCGACTTAAAGAAGCAGAATTGGAGAAGAAAAATAAAACAATGAAACGATCACTCCACCGTTGTGTGAATAAATTCACAAGTGCTGGTGTGAATAAATTCACACCTTAAAGCAACGGTATCAAAGTGATAAGAAGAAAAAAAAGAAAAATATGAAATGAAGAACTTTTATTGAGAACTAATGTGATTCAAATAACTTACATGAGAATGAAGAACGATTACAACATCAAATGGACAGCAAAACCTTACAATGAAAACAAAGCATCCAAGATGATAAGAAAATTTTCCACCCTCATTCCCTTCACCACTAGCTCCTTATATAGGCATATTAGGAGCCTTAGGTACATCCCCCAACAATTAATTCACCCCCCAACAATTAATAGAGTCAAATGGAGGGTGAATAATCAAAAGGAAATTGATGTTTCGAATTTGACCCGGAAAACTGTCCAGATTCGTCCACCACATTGATGTGTGAATTCGAAATTGAAGAAGGCCGAATCCGGAGGGGCTATAGAAGAGACATATCTTCCTCCATCTGTCCTCTATGAGATGTAAAACTTTCAGGAAATTTAGCTCCTCCGTTTGGAAGTTATAGTCTAAATGGTGGGATGGATATTTGAGCATTAATGTCATGTCCACCATTTAAATCTCAACTTCAGATCCATTTATCATCATGATAACATCAGAATTAGCTCCGGCCACAGTTGAATAAAATGATCCTAATATTTTTATCTTTCTAATGTATAAATTTGAGCTTCATTGGGATTGGTTTTTGGGCCTCACATTTGTTTGATGGGCCTTAGGCCCATTATGCTTTTTCCAGCATGTTTCTGCCTTCAGGCGCAAAATTCTCCATCGTCCTTTGGGATTCATCCATCGGACCTAAAAGATAAAATGTTACAAACAACGTGGTAAATCATATCCCAAAATTTCAAATTACAATGATGAATATTGTAATTTCCACAAGCAAATTATTGAGTGGGACCAAATTGACATTTTAAGCATGAATTGCACAATGATGGGAAATGAAGTTCAATTTCTGAATTGGACTAAAATTGGTGTTTATGAACTTTTAAACACATTAATATTAAGAACTTAACAATGAATATTAGCCACTTTCAGTGACTAATCAGCCCTGAATGATGAATATTTATTTAATAAATAAATATTAATGCATTATTCATCGATAAATAAATAAATATTATATTTACTAAATAGAAAATAAATATTTATTAAATATTCTGCTTATAAAATATTCTCTTGAATAACTGGTGATAGAATATATATATGATCAAGAAAACATGAATAATTATTAAACCACATGCATGAATAATATTTATTCAACTTGTTAAATAATAAATAATATTATTATTTAACTAATTTTCCAGATACACTTAGTGTGAAACACTCTAGACCGCTTTCTCAGTAGCATTAGGCGAAGCAATCTAAAGTCCAAGATTAGCATCTAGCAACATTCCAAGGCACCCATAGAGAAATAAGTTAATTTCGTAATGACATATAACCTCATATGTATGCTTATTGTGTAATATAATCCCTTTATTGTGATATCTCTAATCAAGCAGGTTACATGCAGGTGTCATCAACCTATGTGCTCGATGTCTCTTTCTTTGAATTTTATAAATTGAACTTGCTTAGAGAACATCATAGACATGGATTTATTTAGGCTATATCATTTCCATAAAAGGGCCCAAGATATCAAATTTTGTTAAAGAATGGAAGGGGAAAATCCTTTCTTTCATTATTCATTAATGAAATATTACTCATGGTGTACCCAACATATCCTACTTCACTGCGAACATATATCGTCATAATTTTCATCAATACATCAAAGTACACAACTCATAACATCCATTAATAATAATATTAAAGTATAAGGATGAATACACACATCCATATATAAAAACATCCAATGACACACACACACATGTGTGTGTGTGTGTGTGGATTTCTTACTGGTAGGTCTCGTTCTCATAATATCCTACACTGTAAATTACCAAGGACATGCACCATGAGAAGGTTCCTCAAAGTCCTATGAGTATTCACCCTTGATAGTCTATATCATTTATGCCACTTGAGTGATATAATCTGGTTATAGAATATATATTTAAGAATATTGTTGGGGCACTTTTGGGTTCTCATCGTAGTGGGGAACTACTATGACCTTTTAGTATGACAGCTACTCTTAGGATATTATCACATACTATGTTACACAAAAGAACAATCATGATGTGATAAATAAATTATTAATATTAAAAAAATGAATACATATTATTATAAAGTATACAGAATTTGGTTCTAGGGAATCAAATCCAACAAAAACTCAATAAATGTCTCCCAAAGTATCATTAATCACCTTAGTATCTCATTACTTAAAACCTAAAAAAGGGGTGTTTATTCCTTTAAACTTATTATATGCCTTAACATTATAAACCCATGATAGTATCCATGACTCTTAAGTTAACCTCATATGAAAACATATTAATCTCCAAAGTTATCTAAATCCTCATCTGACCATAATAATAATAATTTTATAAAAGAGATGGACAAAGCATAGTGAAGAGTAACAAGTGGACACAGTGAATCTAGGGGGTCTAAAATAGTGAATACTGAGTGAATACCCTCTGATGATATTCACACACTCACTAGTATGGGATCCCATATTATCAAAGGAGTAAAAATCATGATCATGGGTAATCCATGATGCAAGAATGTTCACTTCTTGATTCCCCTCTCTCCATGTATGAGGAATCTCCATCTGATCAATGATGAACTGCTTACACCAACGAATACAGTAAGTAATATCCCAAGGGATAGAAATGTGTTCTATAAGAGACTAGTGGATAACCTGATAATCCATTTCAATAGTCTCTATCTTAATACCCTTCATGCTATAGATCTTCAGACCCTTAATCATGGTGCACACCTCCGTCATGAGGGATTATCTTATCCTGAAGGAAGTTTTGAAGGCAAGAACAACTAAACCTATTTTATAATACATAATTCCTCCACCCCTCATAAAAAAATATGACCCATAAACATTAAATTTAAAACCTAGTGGAGGATTATTCAATCGAATCCATCAGCCATGAGGGAAGGTTCTGATAGTACAATTATTGGGTATAGTGTTCGCCATGAAGGGTTTGAGAGAGGGATCAAGGTCCCATCATTTAAGCAGGGTGGTTATATTCACCATAGTACATATATTCCTCACTAGTAGTGTACGAATCAAGCTACAATGGAATTTAGTTTGGGAATTATTTATAGCGTTCTAGATGCACCATCACCCAGTTGCTAACAGAATTTCCCTAGCCTTTCTTTCTTGGGGATTATTCCAAACACCATGAAACTAAAGTTGAATAAATTCATCAAAACTAGATTCATGTGTTTCCATACCAATAAAATATCCAACCTAACTCCATCTATAAAAACCCTGAACCTGAACTCTCTGATCCATTTCTAAAAACATAATCTTGAAATTTCTAGATTTGAAACTGAAAAACATGACCCAGTTTTATCCATCCAAAATATACAACATCAAACATAAGTTTTGGATCACTTACATACCCAAGGAACATTTAGGTTTAGAGTTTTATAGAATTAGTAAAAACTCTTACATAAAAATGGACATTTTCACATAATATCCATTTTTTCCACAAAAAAAATTATTTATAAAGACACGCTTACTTCATTCAAGGTAAGTCCCGTATCTAAAACTTAGACTTTATTAATGTTTATAATCATCTTTAATCCCTATGAAAAATCATTTGAAAATTTGGTATGAGAAAAAAACTCAGTAAGGGAAAAATACAAGAAAGAAAATAAACTCGTTAATCTATTTAAAAATCATGAGATCATATAATATATTTTTCCTTTTACATAATAAAATTTGAGTTCAAATAATCATTTACTTTCACATGAAATTAGCTCTACTATCCAAAGTTTTTTCAAAAAACACATTATAAGAAAACATAAATGGAAAATAATAATCATGATGGTTTCTTACAAAATATGAGAACTCTTGGAAACATTTTCTTAAAAACATACATTTTACCCTTAAAGGGCATAATCATTCCTTTAAACAAAAGATCATTAGATTACCTTATAAAATATAAATATTCCCATGAAAAGTCATTTTTAAGCATATAAAAGTCATGTAGGTGCCTTGGGACAACATATTTATAGAACCCTTATAAGAATCCTTACAAGAAACCTTAAAAATGGAATAATATACTTGGTAATCCCAACATAATTCTTCAAAGAACATAATCATTACCCGTTGCATTAGAGACCTGTATTGGGCTCACCTATCATCATAAAAAATGTATAATGACCATAAAATACATAAAACACACATAATCATGAATTTAACTTATAAAACCTCATAAAATATTTTTTGTATCATATATGAAAAATCACTTTTAGGCTTTATGTCAAACTAACAATAAAATCAATTTCTTCAAAAAATATTAAAAATTTACAAAATAAAAAAAATGGGATATTATTTTTAAAAACAATTAAAATTTAATAAGAATATTTTTAAATAATAATGGTTATGGTGGTGGTAAATTCAACTCATGTCATATGCATTAAAATAAACTCCTTTCACACTTTTGTAAAAATTTCAAAAAAAAACTGTTTGGAAAACATTTAATAGTCTTTTTTTAAAAACTTTGAAAAGAAAATAAAATATAGTTTAAAATTATGTTGAAAATTAATTTTATAATATTAATAACATACTTGAAACATTTTAAGGAACATGGATATGGAGGAAAATAGAATAAAACTTTTAAAATATGGTTTTAATGAAAAATCCCTTATAACTTGATAACTTTTGAACCAATAGAACATTTAAGGAAAGAACATTGAATGGATTTATAAACACTTTATTATTTTTATAATAATGATAAAATAAATTCATAAGGTAGTTTATACACCACAAAAAAACAAGTGGTGAATATAGCTTAAGTATCAAAGAAAGGGAATTGTGATTAGAAATCTATTACCTCAACTCCCAACTTTCCATGTATATTATTTAACTATTGTATAATGAAATTATGTTAATTATTTAATTTCTTAATATAATTTTATATATGTATTCCCTTATTATAAACTATTTTATTTCATTTATTACCTTGTATTATATAGTTACTAAATTTATGTCGTAATTTTTTAGGATGCTCGGTTCATAAACCCCAAAACATATTCAGTAGTTTGTCTATGGTCAAATAGGTTATAATTACATAATATTAATAATAATAATCATGAAATAATTATCACTGTTATGAAAATTGGACATGAAAAACAAAATACATCGGCTAGTGATGTAGTAGTTTGTACACACACACAAGTGATGTTTTTACTTTTCATTGGATGTAAAATAAATAAATAAAATAAAATATTATCTTTAAATAATAATTTTCATGTTATAAACATCAAATAACTTCAATAAATATATTCCCATGACTAACTATGGGAATCGGTTTTTGAAAAACTAAGTACATCGCTATGTGGAGACGGTAGTCCGTACGTACGCACGTGCAATGATTCCATTTTTAACTATTATAGTGGTATGAAGATAGATTGTATAATAAATTTATAGAAACATAATTATGTCATGAATATAATATATTTACATTAAATCCATCATAATAACTATCCATTAAATATTGTGTTGAGAAATGGAATACAACAGTTCATGTGGTGGTAGTCTGTATGTACGCACGAACGATGGTTTTGTTTCTATTTTGATGGAAAAAGAGATTAATAAGGAAATTTTATTAACCTAATAACATATTATTATATGGGATATATTTATGTTATTATATTTTAATATTTAGGACAAATTTGAAGGAGGAAGAAGAAGTAAAATGAAAACACTCGGTTAAGACGATTACCTCCTCTTTAAAGAATCTCCTTTGGATCTCTCCTTAGGGACCCTAAGGATTTTATTTTAATAATACCGTTACCTATATAATTTATATAATTAATAATTGGTTTTTTTAGGGTTTGGTTGTGGTAATTGTCTCAATAATTATGAGGAATAAGGGAGAGTCAGTGACCTTATATAAGAGAGGAGAGGGGCACCCTTGGAATTACTTAAAGTATTAAATTAATATAAATTAATTTTCATATTCGTGTGGAACCAAATTGATATATTTATAATATATTATTTATATAAATACTCTCATTAAATAAAATTCATACAAATTTAGGTTATGTTTTACCCCTTATCTCTTAGTTTTAACCCCACCCATTAACCCTTTTAACAATTACTGTAATAACAATGTTATTTACTCTTTAGGGGACTAGAAAGTTACTATATAAGTAAAAGTGACTCATAAATGGAATATTATTGATATTATAGACCATATATAATTAAAATGGCCAAAAATAATTTTTTTATGAATTTTAAATCATTTAATAGAATATTATTTAACTTAAAATTCCATTAAAATCATTTTCAGGACTATTCACATAATGATTTTAAAAAATATCAGTATTATAATGTAGTTAGAATATAAAATTGTTACACATATATAATAAATTATATTTATCTAAAAAATTCATATAAAACCATAACTCATCAAAAAAATATTTCATTTGGAGTTTTTAAAATCATTTATTTGATTTTTCTACTGTTTGCACAAGCACTGTGTCGGAGTTGCATAAGCATTTAAGCTAATTATTTCATCACTAAAAATTAAAAATAAATTACCATAATAATAAAATTATTCATATTCAAAATAAAATTTTATAACCATTCAAATTTTTTTATCTCTTCCAAAAAAATATTATAGATATTAAAAGTAAGAAAGTGACATTTTGGGATTTTCTTTTACTTGAAATAATATAAAGGTCTTTATCAAATACAAATGACACATAAATGACATATTTTTTTTAATATATTAAGGTTTTGGTATAATTAAACTCATACAATGAAATATAATAATGTGTATGGATAATTTTTAGACCTTATTTCATAGTTTTAACCTTGTTTTACATGTTTTACCCTTACCATGGTGATAAATTTTACCCTAGTTACTATTCAATATGGACAAAAAAAGTTGACATATTTACCAAATTTTTAAATGTTGATTCCAAATATGGAATCCATTTTATCAAATCCAATCCCTATAAGTGGTAAAAATACTTTTAAAATAAACCTGTAAAAGATGATGAAAATAACTTTCCAGAAAAATACATGTTTAAGTATAAAAATGTTTTTATACCAAAATTAAGCATAATTTTGATTACAATAAAATTAATTGGATATTTTTTAATCAAAATAAACTAATTATATTTTAAAACCAATTCAAAAAATATACTTTTTAAATACATGAATGAAAATGATGGTTTTCTACAAAATCGGTATTTTTTCACTATTCACTGACAAATTAATCTTTTCAGAAAAATACAAAAATTTCACCTTAAGATAATTTTGATATGATGATTTAAAAAATTATATAATTTTATGAAATAAAATTTATAAAATTGGTAGAAATTAATTGTAATATTCTTTCACAAAAATTAATAAAAATCATTTTTGAAGAAAATATATTTTTAAAGCATAAAATGATTTTACTAAAAATTTAATGTTTATTTCCTAAGAATTAATAAATAAATTTATATTAAGTGGGAAATTTATAAATATATTTTATAATGTGGTTACTTCTATTTATATCTATCAATTCAATGACTAGGTTATAACGGTCGTTTTTAATATAATATTATTTCATGGTTCATTTAAGCTCGATGTTGCGTGTCGTATACACTATCAAACATGGTATTCTTTTAAAATATAGGGGTTTTGAAATAAATCCAATTAAAACCCTTTTAAAATGTTTATATATAAATTTTTCTCCTTACTATGAGTCATATATAGAATATACTCGCTATATTAGTAAGAATATATAGAACTGACTCCCTATGTTAGGAAGGATATATCAAATTTACTTCTTATATTGGGGAAAGTAATATATAATTAGATCCCCATGTTGATAGGTATATATATAACTTGCTTCTTATTTTCAAATGTGTATATACTATTGAATTCTGAGGTTGGGGTGTATATATAATTTAAATCCCATTTAAGGAGGAATGCATATGGATAAATCTCCTTGATTGAAAGGAATATTAAAATTTACTTCCATACCTAGTGATGATTTTTCATTATTTCATGTCACTGGAGATTATTAAATACACTCCATGAGTAGATTACATGTGTTTGTGGAATCAATTCTACTGAGAGTTAGTTTAGGTTTTCATTTTCAAAAGCATGTATAATTTTTTTTATGTCACTTTTTTGGAAATAGTTCAACTATTCATAATTGGAAAAATATTTTATAATCAAATATCCTTGTGAGGGTAATGTTTCCTTTTTAATGGGGATATCATTGTTATGGGAAAGGTAAATTTTTATGACTAATCTTTCAAGATGTTTGGAATCTTTTTTCCTAGGATATTCCAATTGTGTTATATATTGTTATGGGTTACTTATATAAAGATAGATATATGGGTTTATTAATATTTTGAATTTAATTTTTTATTTATTTTTATTAAATGTATTGGGATATATAAAATATCATCCTTGTACATGTTTATATTCATATACATTATCCACACTCATGATTTAGTGTTTCTACATTGGGAATATCATTATGAAATTTTATAATGACCACTACATATATTCATTTAGTGGGATACTACATATTTTGTCAAGTATTTTTTATTTTCAAGATTTATGTGTGTCATAAAGTTGGAATTAGAGGTGACACAACCATAGTATAACTAGTGTAGTTGTAGATTGTTTTACAAGGTAATTCAAGTTATATTCCAAATTGTAAGGTCCTCCATGGGCTTTGTTACTATATTGATCCATTTATCCTTATAGATGTGATTGTTTTCTAGATAGCATTACATGATTACTGCGACACCCTGATTTTTGTTTCCATAATTTATTTATTTATTTATTGGTATTTATTTTATTTTATTTTTGAGTTTTTTGGGTTGTTCTTTTAAATGTTTGGAATTTTGAGAATTTTTTGTCGGTCACAGGGTTAGCACATAGCTAGTTCTGACCATGTGGAGACCGTGCGAAGGGGATATGTAATGTAGCAAAGCCATTTTACACATTTGGTGCATGGTTAGTCTAATCGTGTGATCCAGTCATGTAAGTGATTTAGTGTACCCAGTGGAGGGTGCATAGTTTGGATAAACAATGTGGAAACCATGAAAAGAACCTAGATTCTTAAAAAAATAAAAAATTACAAGTTTACCCCCTCCCTCCTTTATTCCCAGACACGTCCCCTACCCCTCTCTCTACCATGCTCAAGTTATGCCCATGGATAGAATGCCCTCCCCTATGCATGAAATCCTCCCTCCAGTTGGCAATTTATCTTGGGATTTCAAACAAATATTGGTCTGGGTAAGCTTCCTTATCCACCTCCTTCCTCTTTTTCTCCTTTCTTATTGGATTTTATATACCCATCTTACTGCATGTGTGTAATACCCCTAGAAAAGTGAGAATTAAATGACTAAATGTTTCTAATCACATCATCAAGGTGAACCTTTCTTTTAGAAAGCATATCTGATTAAAACTTCACAATTAAACGAGTTTCTCCTAGGGTAGTGATAGGATGGGTGACCTCCTGGAAATTTTCTCACAGTGAGTGTGAGTGGGGGTAAAGAACACTGAAAGTACATGTGTCGGTCTATGGGGTCAACCATTAGCATGATAAGTGACTTTAGTAGATAATAGCATGTACTTTGATGGGAAGGAAACCAAGGTATTATATGTGAGTCATGGGATCGTATGACTAGGTTCGTAGACCAAAGAGTTTGTGTCATGACTGTTGAGTCAAAAGTCTTCTTTTGACTTTTCTATTCCTTTTTGTTTTGGAAATCATAGACACTCTTTTCAAATGAATTCATATTTTGTTTTATCATGTTTACTTTAAGGTTTCTTGTTTTATATTTTATCATTAAGATTTTCCTTATGCATACGATTATTATCATACCCATGATTATCCTACCTATGATTGTCGTCATGACCCCAGATACGATTTACATCGTACTCGATTATGATTTTCATCAGACTCACCGATTATGATTTCCATCATACACATTGTTCAGTATCATACTGACAAGATTAAATTGTATTCACTACCTTAATGAAAATCATCGTACTCATTTACTGTTTGCATTTGTATTTTTTTAGAAGAGATAAATTCTTTTTGGCCCACTTTATCATGTCCAGAAAACAGTTTTTTATCAAAAGGAAAACCTTTTAAACAAAAAGGTGTCGTGTATTCTGTTTTGATATACATTATAAAATGATGTCGTTGTTTCAGTTACAAGATGATCATTGGAGTGTCAGGTGTCCAAATTCCCTCTAAATTTTTAGGATAAAATATGAACGTTGGAGGAAAATATGACCATTGGAGCCAACACCTATAAATACCAGGTCATTTAGATGAGCTCGCGACTTTTGGAAGAACTGATACTCTATGAGAGATCTGCCAAAAATTACTTTGTACGAAAGCTTTGAAGTGATCAAGTTGTGAACAGCTTGTTCAACATACTTGTAATATTCAATAGCTTTGTTTTTCTTTGTGTGATGTTGATCGTTGGTGATTACGGTCGAGGAATTCTAGGAATATGAAGACAGACATGTCGATCATTTGCAGATCAAGGTCTTCTGAGACTAGGGAGACAGAGGTGTCGATTACCTTCTTAATCGAGGGCTTGTGGGGATAGCAAGATAGAAGCTGATCATCGTATTGAGGGATTACCCTGGTGTGGGTAAGACAAATTTTCTTGAAAGTATAAATCAAGGGACCTTTATCCAAGGTGATTGGATTCCCTTCTCTTTGGGTTAAAAGAATTGTATTCTTTTATATTTTTATTGCATTGTAATAGAAAGTGACTTGTTTCCTATATTCATTTTTCTATTGTTTACTTTATTTATCATAACCAATCTGATTATGATACTTTTGTAATATACTCTGATTATGATCTTTGTAATTATGATTGTAGTGATTACAATCTTTTTAATTACTCAATACGATTCAATACTCTTTATGATTGAATTGTTGTATTGTTTTACCCTAATCATATTAACCATAGTGATTACGATCTTTTACATGCTTACACTGTTTAAATCGTTTCAACTGTGAATACGATTAATTTAATTTATGACCTGTGGATTATATTATCACAATCAATCTGATTATGATACTTTTATAGTCGGACTCAGGGCCCTATCCGATTAATGTTTTAATACATTAAGATGTTTTGTGAATTGAATTAGTTTAAATTCTTTTAAACTAAATTCCTTTAGGGATAAAAACGAAAAGTTTTAAACCTACAATTCACCCCCCCCCCCGTATTGTGTCGTCTGCATATACATTACGATCCAACGATAACAAATAGTATCAGAGTCAATACCAAGTAGGAAGTGCAAACACATTGTCTGGGTTTGAGGTGTGGGGTCCGCAATAAAGGCATTGAACTTTAAAGGTGGGGAGTGTAAATCCCCTAGAAAAGTGAGGCTTAAAAAACTAAATGATAATACTCATGTAATCAAGGTACACCATTCTTTCTGGATTTTGGCAGATTAAAACTCCATAGTTAAGAAAGCTTGGCTTGGAGTAGTGTCGGGATGGGTCACCTTTGCGTTGATTACCAAAAACTCAACCGAGTCACGGTAAAGAATAAGTATTTGTTGCCATAGATTGATGATTTATTTGATCAGTTGAAAGTGGTAAAGTGGTTTTTGAAGATTAACCTTCGATTTGGTTATCGTCAGTTCAGAATAAAAGAATCCAACATTATGAAAACTGCCTTTCAGAGTAGGTATGGTTATTATGAGTACCTTTTCATGTCATTTGGTCTAACCAATGCTCCTGCAGACTTCATGTCTTTAATGAACAAGATTTTCCATGAGTATCTTGATACTTTAATGGTAGTCTTCATGGATGACATCCTTGTTTACTCTAAGCTCGAGGAGGATCATGTGCGTTGTCTGAGAGCAGTTCTGAAATTGTTGAGAAATCATCGACTTTATGCCAAGCTATCAAAATGTAATTTTTGGATTCGGGAACACTACGGGAAAAAGGGATATTTTCGACGAGGAGGGGTCCCATCGCAAATAGTTTGTCAGGAGGAACTATTTGTGATGGGACCCACTGACCATCCATATAAATAGTTATTTGCGATGGGAATTGGGTCCTCATCACAAAAGGTTTGGCGCGGATTGCACGCCAAACCGCAGGAAGGGTATTTGCGACGGCTTTTTATACCCGTCGCAAATACACGATGGTGTTTTTTAGTATTTACGATGAGAGTTAACATCCGTCAAAAATACTATATTAGAAGGTGGGTATTTGCGGCGGGTTCCGTCGCAAATACCTTTTTTTAACCACCGCCCCTAATTAATATGGGGTTAGTATGCCTCTCCCCCCCCCCTCTACTTACATTTTCCCTCTCAAAAATTTTTAAAGTTTACGATTCTACGTCGGATCAATATTCAAGTCTTACATCCTACGAAAGATTCAGTTTTAAGCTATTTAACGTTTTTTTTATTTTTTAGTTAATTCATTTTATTTTATATTAGTTATAATTATTGTTTATTAACTGCAATTAAATTAAATTAGAATTTGATCCTTTTATTTTGCATTATTTATTTTTACAAATAATTATGTGTGATTAGTATTAATTAGTATTAATTAATAGTTATTATATTAATTATTATTAATTAGTAGTCATTAGTATTAATTAGAAAAAATATTAATAAATAGTCATAATTAGTAATAATTAGCGATAATTAATAAAAATTAGTGTTAATAAGCAGTAAATTGAAATAAATATTTATAAATAGTAATAATTAGAAATAATTGGAAATAATTAATGATAATTAGTAATAATTAGTAATAATTAATGGTAACTATTAGAAATTAGTAATAATTAGTCATAATTAGTAATAAAAACGAATAATTGGTAATAAATATGAATAATTAGTAATAATTAGAAATAATTAGGAATAATTAGGAATAATTAGAAATAATTAGGAACAAATAGGAATAAATATGAATAAATAGGAATAAATATGAATAATTAGGAATAAATTTGAATAATTATGAATAAATGTGAATAATTAGGAATAAAATATGAATAATTATGAATAAATATGAATAATTTGTAATACTTAGTAATAATTTGTAATAAATATGAATAATTAGTAACAATTAGTAATAAATAGTAATAAATATGAATAATTAGTAATAAATAGTTATAAATATGAATAATTAGTAATAATTAGTAATAAATATGAATAATTAGTAATAATTAGTAATAAATATGAATAAATAGTAATAATTAGTAATAAATATGATTAATTAGGAATAATTAGTAATAAGTAGTAATAAATATGATTAATTAGTAATAAATGTGATTAATTAGTAATAATTAGTAATAAATGTGAATAATTAGTAATAATTAGTAATGATTGGTAATAATTAGTAATAATTAGTAATAAATATGAGTAATTAGGAATAATTAGTAATAATTAGTAATAATTAGTAATAATTAGTAATAATTAGTAATAAATATGAGTAATTAGTAAAAATTAGTAAAAATTAGAAATAATTCGTAATATTTAGTAATAAATATGATTAATTAGGAATAATTAGTAATAATTAGCAATAATTAGTAATAATTAGTAATAATTAGTAATAATTAGTAATAATTCATAATAATTAATAATAATTAGTATTAAATAGTAATAATTAGTAATAATTAGTAATAATTAGTAAAAAATAGTAATAATTAGTAATAAACGTGATTAATTGGGAATAATTAGGAATAATTAGTAATAATTAGTAATAATTAGTAGTAATTAGTAATAAATGGTATTAAATATGATTAATTAGTAATAAATATGATTAATTAGTAATAATTAGTAATATTTAGTATTAATTTGTAATAATTAGTAATAATTAGCAATAACTGGTATTAATTAGTAATAATTAGTAATAATTAGTAATAATTAGTAATAACTAATTAGTAATAATTAGTAATAATTAGTCATAATTAGTCATAATTAGTCATAATTAGTCATAATTAGTAATAATTAATAACAAATAATAATAAATAGTAATAAATAGAAATAAATAGTAATAATTAGTAATAATTAGTAATAATTAGTAATAACTAGTAATAACTAGTAATAACTAGTAATAACTAGTAATAATTAGTAATAATTAGTAATAATTAGTAATAATTATTAATAATTAGTAATAAATATGATTAATTAGTAATAATTTCTAATAATTTGTAATAATTAGTAATAATTAGTAATAATTAGTAATAGTTTGTAATAATCTATAACAATTATTGATAATTAATAATAAATATGATTAATTAGTCATAAATATGATTAATTAGTAATATATATGATTAATTAGTAATAAATATGATTAATTAATAATAAATATTAGTAAATAGTGATAAATATGAGTAAATAGTAATAATTAGTAATAATTAGTAATAAATATGATTAATTAGTAATAATTAGTAATAATTAGTAATAATTAGTAATAATTAGTAATTATTAGTAATTATTAGTAATCATTAGTAACGAATAGTAATAAATAGTAATAAATAGTAATGATTTGTAATAATTATTAATAATTAGTTGTAAATAGTAATAAACAGTAATAAAGCGTAATAATTAGTAATAAATAGTAATAATTATTAATAAATATGATTAATTGGTAATACATATAATTAATTAGTAATAATTAGTAATAATTAGTAATAATTAGTAATAATTATCAATAATTAGAAATAATTAGTAATAATTAGTAATAAATATTAATAATTAGTAATAATTACTAACAAATACTAATAATTAGTAATAATCAGTAATAATTGGTAATAATTAATTATAAATAGTAATAATTAGTAATAAATAGTAATAAATTGTAATAACTAGCAATAAATAGTAATAATTGGTAATAATTAGTAGTAAATAGTAATAATTAGTAATAAATAGTAATAAATAGTAATAATATGTAATAAGTAGTAATAATTAGTAATAAATAGTAATAAATTGACATAATTTACAAAGGATTAATAATTAGTAATAAATTGGCACAATTTCCAGTGAATTGGTGGTAGCTCTTTTACTCGACGACTCATCTCCTTGTAGCTTTATCCCATTGAAATCACTGTGAAAAATCTACTCCTACATATGGATATCCATTTTCATATACACGAGAATGGAGAGCAGTGTGGCGAGGCCTCCTTGCTCTCCATTCTCATGCATATGAATATAGATATCCATACATCGGAGCAGATTTGTCATACTAATTTCCGTCAGAGAAAGCTGCAAAGAGATGAGTCGTTGGGAAAAAGTGCATGAGAATGGAGAGCATCATAGCAAGGCCACCTTACTCTCTAGTATCGTGCATATGAAAAGGGATATTTGTATCTCGGAGTAGATTTTTTATAGTGATTTCAGTCGAAGAAAGTTGCAAGGAGATGAGTCATCGGGCAAAAGAGCTACCGCCAATCCACTGGAAATTATGTCACCCATAATTAGCAGTAATTGGTATAAATTAGCTATAATTACTAATAATTAGTGGAAATTAGTATAAATTATTATAAATTAGTATATATTAGTATAAATTTTAAAAAATACTATAAATAACTATTAAATAATATAAATTATTATAAATTTCTATATGAGTGAATTTAATTTTCTTCTCTTTTTTGGATTGTGTTTTTCTTATATCAAATTATTAAAAAAACTAATTATTGTATATTTTTTAGAGAAATATGGAACAAGGAAGTCAATAATAGTCATTATTAGATGATCACGTTTGGATAAATCAGTATAGGAATCTAAACGGTTATGGTTTAAATCCTGTATATATTGAGGGTGTTGAATCTTTCTTATAATTTTCATCATCAAAACCAGCATTTTTTCCAGAAGGGACAATTAAGTGTCCTTATAAAAAATGTATTCTAAGGACATTTGACACATTTGATAATGTTGGGGGTCATCTATTTCATTTTTCTTTTCAACTAGATTATGTTTTTTGTTATCAACATGGTGAACATAGTCCTAGATAAGATACTAATAATTTGGTTCTGGATCCATCACGGTTTCAAAATTTAGTACATGATGTGGTAAGTCCATCTTTTCAACAAACTAAAAATCATGATGATATTGATTTAACTCATGATTTGGAACCATCTCAATTTTATGAGTTGTTGAGGTTCATTGAAGATTCCTTATATACTGGTTGCAAGATAAGAAAATTTGAAGCGGTTGAAAAATGTATGGCTATGAAATCAGATAATGGAATATCAAATAGTTGTTTTGATCAGATATTATCTTTGGTTAAAACATTGTTACCTAAAGGAAATGTGTTGCCTACAAATTTATATGAGAGAAAGAGGGTGGTTCGTAATTTGGTTTTTGGTTATCAGAAGATTCATGCATGTTCAAATGATTTCATCTTATATTATGGTGAAAATGAGTCATTGGATAGTTATCCCACATATAGACAATCGAGGTATGAAGAGGATAAACTAGGGAAGTCTGGAATGATTCCTGTAAAACAGTTGATATATTTCCCGCTTACACCTAGATTGTAGCATTTATTTGTGTCTCAAAACATAGAAGCATTGATATCATGGCACAAAACCAATATTTCAACCTATAAAAGCTTAAATCATCCCTCTGATGGTGATTCATGGAAACATTTTGACCAAGTGCATCTGTCTTTTGCTTTAGATTCCCAAAACGTATGATTAGGTCTTTCTACTAACGGTTTCTGTCCATTTGGTTCTTATGGTAGTCAGTATTCATGTTGTCTTATCTTTATAACTCCGTACAATTTACCTCCTTAGATATTGATAAAGGAGCGATATTTTGTTTTTGAACTTATTAATTCCAAGACATCCAAAAAATAATATTGATGTTTATTCTAAACCATTAATTGATGAGTTAAATTCATTATGGTGTAATGGTGTTAGTACATATGATGTTGCTGTGAAACAAATTTTTTTACTGAAAGTTGAATTCATGTGTACAATTAATGACTTCTCAGCATCTGTAATGTTATTTGGATGGAGTACACATGCTCCAAAATCATTTATGTACTGTATGAGAGACAAAAAATCATTTATTCTTGTTAATGGAAAAAAACCTTTTTTTTAGACTGTCATCACAAATTCCTTCCAACTGATCATTCTTTTCAGAGGAACAAATGTCATTTCAGAAAATACACAATTGAAATAGATACACCTATAACAATGATCTTAGGTAAAAAGTTAATATCAATTGTCTCTTCATTACCTCCCATCACATTTAGACTAATAATAAACCAACAGAAAATTGATGGCTTTGGGAAAGAACATAATTGGATAAAACATAACATTTTTTGGGATCTTTCATATTGGTCGGATTTGTTGGTTTGTCACATGTTGGATGTCATGCATATTGAGAATAAGTGTTTTTATAATTTATTTCATACATTTTTGGATACACCAGGTAAGACCAAATATAATGTAAAGGCACAATTAGATCATTCCCAAATTTACATGCAACTAGAACTTGAACTGTTTGAAAATGTCAGATCACAAAATTTAATGAAGCTAAAAGAAGATTATACATTTTCTAAAGAAAATCAATTATTATTTTGTCAGTGGATTTTAGATTTGATACTTCTAGATGGTTATGCTTCCAATTTGGGCAGATGTGTCAGAAATGGTCATATTACCGGATTAAAAATTCATGATTGTCATGTTATAATGGAAAGACTTCTGTCAATTATATTAATAGTTTTGTTGAATTATATTATTTGAGATGTGATAACATACATATAATATTTTTTTGAGATATTTGTGTGGTGACAACAGACTACGATGCACTAAGAAGACTGCAAGAAGATGTTGTTTTAATTTTATGTAAACTAGAAAAAATATTCCTATCAGATTTCTTTGACTTAATAGAACATTTGATATTAAATTTTCCACATGAGGAAAAATGAGGATGTTCAGTACAGTTCTGATGGATGTACCCATTAGAGAGATGCATGTAGAAATTGATGAAAAAAAGTACGTAACAAAGTATCGACTGAATAATCAATTGTAGAAGCTTATTTGTAAGAGGAAATTTCTTTTTTTCTAATCTCATTATTTTCAATTTGAATATCCCTCAAAACACAACCACATGGGCCATAGAAAGGGAAATATTAATGATGAAATGAGTAATCAATTATCAGTTTTTAATCAGCCTGAACTTGGCTTCGAAGGAGTTCATGAACGATGGCTTTCAGATGATGAACATCACAGAGCTCATACATATGTTTTGTTCAACTGTGAATAAATGACATAATTTGTACTATAAGTGATCCTATCATTTATTCTATAAAATTTGTTATAATAAATTAATATTATTTTATTTTTAGGTTATATGATAATCATATCAAGAAACAACTTCCTCAAATTACAGCAGCTGCTCCTGAAGAACGTCAGCAAAATAATTTTTCCTACTGGTTTCAAAAAATGGTAACATAAATTATTTATGGTTTAACATATAAAATAAATTTATTACTTTTTATATTTATAATTTTTTTACAAATTTTCAAGTATCTCAACATGCTGATAAAATTGATAATCGATTGTGTGTATTGAGTAACTCACCATCCAAAATATTTAGATCTTATAATGCATATGTAGTAAATGGTTTTCGATTTCATACACATGCATATAGGGAATAAAAAAACAATGAATAGTAGTGTTTTCTTGAGAGGATATCATCATAGAGAAACTGAAGTTGATTTTTACAGCATGTTGGATGAAATTATTGAAATGTGTTATTTGTGACAGAATTACATAATGATGTTTAAATGTTAGTGGTTGGATACTGAGAGAGGCTTGTGTTTTCATCTGATCCATGGAATCATTTATATTAAATATAAAAGTATTCTTATATTAAATGAACCTTTTTTATTGGATCATCAGGCACATTAAATTTCTTATGCAAATTATTGTGCTACTTCAAGAGAGTTGGGTGATTGGTGGAGCATAATAAAAATGAAATCTCAGGAAATTAATTTTAATCAAAGTGAATGTGGTTCCACTGAAGTGCAATGAATTGAAATTTTTCGAGAGAATGCTCCAAATCCATCTTTTTCACGAAGAGACATGAATATCGATGATGACACCCCACAATTAAGGGTTGATGGTGACGATGATGTTAATGATGTTACAAATGAATTTGAAATGATAAGAGATGATGAAACTGAAACTCATATGAAAATTGATGATACTGAGAAGGAATATGAAGACATTGACACCGTCAGATATAAAGGTGAGGATGAAGATGAAGATTGACATAGTTAAATGATGGTTATAATCATATATAATATATATCTATATATAATAGTTGTTTTCAACTGTTTTCTAACAAAAATCATTTCATGTTTCAGATGGATGAGGATATGTTTCATCAGTTACAGGAGGCTGATCTACCTGATAATGAGCGGGATGTTGGATCATCTGACCCTCAGACTATTGGCAGTTAAGGGAGGACTCAAAGGGGGTGTGGTCTTGCGCAATTGATGATTCCTGACCCTATCTCTGAGCAACGTCCACATCTTGGCTTCGATACACACATGCAGAGGTATGTTTACCTATATATTTTAGTTAGTTTTCATTAATTATCATTAATTTATTTATATATTAATTATTTGATTATTTGTTCTTTTTTATCACAGCTTTATGCATGTAGCTAGTGGATAGGGGAGTGCTATATTGCAAAATTATTTTTCTGAGGCATGGGTTACATGGGATCGGATTCTCATAGATTTTCAGTACCACATATTCGATTATTGGATGGTATGTAAATAAATAATATTTATTTTGAAATTTATTTAATTAGTAAATTGATATTATTAAATTTTTATAGGGTTTATGGTATTTCATCGATGAGAGCATATGTGAATCTATTTGGCGGGCATGGGTGGGTTGTATGTGTGAGCATTGTTGTTAGTTTTTTCATAATTTAAGGAGGACAGCAATGAAGAAAACATGAGTCGCAGAGTTTGATCAGTCCTGCTGCGCCCACCGACCTGATTACATTTCATCTCAGGTTTGGGATGGATTATGTTCACACTAGATGGGTGGTCATTTTCAGAGAAGATCATCACTAGGTCGACAAAATTAGGGGAAACATGAGGTGACACATCGAGCTCATAGTCATACATTCAGTACTCTTAGGGAACATATGGTAAGTATCTTTTTTTAATTAATTTATATAACTTTAAATATAAACTGATTATTTTATATTCATATAGGCAGTTGAACAGCCCGATATTATAGATTTCGACGTTTATAGGAGGATTTATAGTGATCCTGTCACTGGAAAGATTAGATGTGATCATCAGCATCAGATTGTGGTTAGTATAATTTATTTTTGAGTTTTAAAATTATCTACAAATAATATTTTAACTGTTTTAATTTTAAATTGTAGTTGAAGAAGTCATATGAGGTCGCGACATCTCAGACGCAGACTGAGAGTCAGGCCGAGAGCGATGGTCAGACCAGTGAAGCCAGATTTGACAAGGTAACATGGATGCAGGTGACCCAGTATGCCTTCAAGAAAGGCTGATTTGTTGGTATTGGCTCTCGATTGACGTCTGGGAGTTATTATGGTATTACTGCGATGTCAGCATCCAACTCGAGAGCAGCTCGTAGAGAGTCATCATCATCTATTGCACAATATCAGGAGTAGTTGTGAGCTCAAGGTGAACTTATAGAGAGTATGCGTAGGAAGCAGGAGGAGATGTGTCGATGGTAGTAGCAGCAGTAGGAAGAGCTTTGACGATAACAACAGCATGAGGAGGAGGAGATGCGTTGATGGCAGCAACAACATGAGCAGATGGAGTACATGTGATGCCTGATTCATGGTTTAGGAATGAAGTTTCTTCTACCATCTCCTTTAGCTCCTTCAGAAGACCCTCCCCCTCAGTGATGTATTTATTTTTTATGATAAAATATTTGAATGTAATTTTTTTTAATATTAACTTTTTACATTTCTATATAGTGCATTTTTTATATTGTTGTGAATATTGCATTTTTTTATTATTTATTTAATTTTTTATTATTTTATTACTTTATTTTTTTATTTTTTTATTTATTATTATTTATTATTTTGTTAATATTATTATTTTTTATAATTTTACAAATATTGAGATTTTTATTATTTTTTAATTTTTTAATATTTTAATAATATTAATATTATTATTTCATTAATATTATTATTATATTATTATTATTATTATTTTATTATCATTATTATTATTATATTAATATTATATTATTATTATTATTATTATTATTATTTTATTATTTTATAATTTTTTTTATTATTTTAATAATATTAATATTATTATTTAATTAATATTAATAATAATAATAATATTATTATTATTATTATATTATTATTATTATAATATTATTATTTTATTATTATTATTATATTAATATTATTTGTTTTATTTGTATTATTTATATTATTATTATTATTATTATTTTCTAATATTATTTTATTCATTTTTTAAGCTAATTACGACAGGCCTATCATAAATAGTATGTGCGACGAGTCGTCACAATAGGTTTTAACTAGGGAATACTATTTGCGACGGGCCGTCGTAATATGATTTTTTTTAAAACTCGGGGAATCTATTTGCGACACCCTTTTCTGCAATGGGGCATTTGCGACGAGCCCCTATCGCAAAAGGTCATTTGCGACGAGATCCCGTCGCAAATGCCTCGTACCAAATAAACAAATTTCTAGTAGTGGAAGTAAAGTTCTTGGGACATGTGGTGTCAAAACATGGTATCTCATTTGATCCTGAGAAGGTAAAGGCTGTTATGACATGAGAGAAACCGCGTAATGTTTTTGAGATTCATAACTTCTTGGGTTTAGCTGGATATTATAGCTGGTTTGTAAAGGACTTCTCAAAGTTGGATTCTCTGATGATTGCTCTAACTCAGAAAGGAGTAAAGTTTTCTTAATATGAGAATTGTCAAATTTCTTTTGTTGGGATGAAATGTATTTTGACAACTGCGCCAGTGTTAACTCTTTGAGTGGTCGGGCATGGCTATGTGGTCTTTTGTGATACATCAGGTTCATGTTTGGGTTGTGTTATTATGCAGGGTGTTCATGTCGTTTCCTATGGCTCTCTACAGCTTAGGCCACATGAGAATAATTATCTGACCCATGACCTTGAACTTAAAACTATGATGCTTGCACTTAAGAGTTGGTGGTATTACCTTTTTAGAGAAAGGTTTATCGTATATTTTGACCATAAGAGATTGAGTTATATCTTATCTAAAAAATATTTGAATCTCTGCCAGAGTATTTGGGTGGAATACTTGCAATCTTTTGACTTTGACATCACCTATACCTCGGGGGAAGGGAATGTCGTCACAGATGCTTTGAGCATGAAACTTCCAACCTAGGCCGTGAAAGAATCATCAGAAGAGTGAAACTTGATGAACCTTTTTTAACAGTTCCATATAGGAGTCCAGGAATCCAAGGTCGAGATTTCCTTGGCCAATGTTTAGTTTACCTCCTCTCCTCTCAAGATGATTCTTTAGGAACAATAGCTTGATGATGAGTTCTGTGGTATTAGGAACTCTCTTTATAGTGGGGAGACCATTGTTGAGTGGTCATTCTCTCCAGAGGGTATCCTATGTTTCCAGAATAGGTATGTTGTACCTTTTCCTGTAAGGAAAGATGATATGGGGGGTTCATAATTCTTAGTGGGTTGCGCACCCCAAAACCACAAAGATGTTTTATGACATTTAATGAAAATTTTGGTGGCCAGGTATGGGACATGGTATTGCTGATTTTGTCTCTTATTGTTATATGTGCCAACAGTTCAAGACTAAGCACCAAACTTCGGGTTTGCTTCAACCACTTCCAGTTCCAACCTAGAAGTGGGATGAGATCTCTATGGAATTTGTGATTGGGTTTTCGTGTACCCATAAAATAAAGAATGCGATATGGGTTGCGATCGATAAGCTGACCAAATTAGCTCATTTTATACCCATTTGTGATACAACCAAAGTTGAGGATTTGGGAGGTCTCTATATGAAATAGATTTTTCATTTGCACGGAGTTCCATCAGTTATCCTCTTTTATATAGATCTTCATTTTACTTCTCGCTTTTGGAGAGGCCTTCAGGAGGCACTAGGATCTTAGATTCTTTTGAGTACGACATACTATTCGCAGTCAGATGGCCGAACAAAGAGAGCTCTACATATTCTTGAGGATATGATTCGTGCCTGTGTTCTCAACTTCAGTGGAGCTTAGAATGACCATTTGGGACTTGTTGAGTTTGCTTATAACGATAGTTACCAATCCACAATCAGGATGGCTCCTCTTGAGGCCTTGTATGGTCAGCCTTGTAGATCTCCATCGTGTTGGTTGGAGATCGATGAAAGTTCCTTGGTTAGACCGAGTTCGGTTCAAGAGACGACATCAAAGTTTCAGTTGATTCGTCAATGAATGTTGACGGTACAGAGCCGATATAAGTCTTATGTTGATCGTCATCGTAGACTATTGAAATTTTCAATTGGTGATCAGGTATTCTTGAAAGTTTCACCTCGTTTGGGTCATCAACGACTTGGGAGGAAAGGGAAGCATGCTCATCATTTTATGGGACCTTTTTAGGTTGTTGAGCAGGCGGATAAAGTGGCTTATCATTTAGCACTATCACCACAGTTGATGTTGATGCATAAAGTGTTCTATGTATCTCAGCTATGAACATATCTACATGATTTGTCTCATGTTATGAGCTGGAATGATCTTGATGTTGAGTTTGGTTTATCCATGACTGAGCATCCAATAAGGATAGTTGATTTCAAAACCAAGGTAATTTGTGGGAGGAAAATATATTTGGTTCGAGTGCTATGACAGCACGGTTATGATACACATTAGACTTGGGAGAGTGAAGCATTTATGAGAGAACAATGGTATCGCCTTTTTAACATGGGGACTTCTTGACAAGATTTAAAGGGACATAAAGTTTCTATGGTTGGGAAGGTTGTAACATCTTGTTATTTTTTTAAGGTACTACTCAACCCCTATTTTGACCGTGCTTTGGTTGGGGATCGTTTAGGGGTGCTTTGGGACAAATTTTGAAAATTTTGGAAGACTCCTAAGTTGTGCACGATTGGCGCATGGTTTTCCCAAACCATGCACCCTGCTGGTGCAAATCATGCAAATCCAGACAGTGAAGGTTTTCATGGTTAGTGCACGGTTTGAAAAATCATGTGCCCACCTAGTAGAAATTGTGAACCCCCTTAGAGGGGTACACGGTTAGGGCGCACAGTTTGTCAAACAGTGCGTCCCTGCCCAGCTAACCGTGCACGTAGACTTTTTTATTTTCGAAAATTCTTAAAAAAATTCCCAAACCCCCATTTAGACCCCCACTCAAATCTAACTTAGGGTTGAATGATTTACTAATTATTTGGAGCTCCCAAGAACCAATTTTGTCTCCTCCAAACCCCCTCCAAGGCAGATTGAAGCTAGACGAACATCGTTTGATCTCTCCCTAGTAAGAGTTCTTCCCTCATTCTTTCTCTCCCAATCTCTTCCTCTCCCCTCCTTAGGGTTTGTTAGATCTTATTTTTGTTAAGGGATCTAAACTCTTTTTTTTAGATCTTGAATCTAAGTTTGATTCTTGGATCTTTGTTGATGACGTTATTCATTGGTGAATCCAGTAGTGGGTGTTGTGATACATGATTTTTTGATCCCAAGGTAGGTGGTTCTATATAAGTTTGGCCAATTTATTTAACTCTAAATTGCTTGATTTAAATTAAATTGATTTCAATTGGATTATGAAAAAACCAATTTGCATCAAATTGTGATCTGAATTTGCTTTGGCATGAAAATTGGGGAAAACCCCCAATTCCAGAGGATTGGGGTGTGATTTAGATTTGATGGAAATTGTGGGATTTGATTTGTGGAAATTGATTTTTGAAATTGATTTTTAGTAAATGATTTAAATTGTTTTGATAAGATTCCATTGGTTTTATCAAGGAAAAAAGCATGAATTGATTAAAAACTCATGTATCGATTTTTAAAGAGAAATTGACATATTGAAATGGAAAATGGGGCAGTTGTATTTTGAATAGTTTTGAAATAATTTCCCATTATTGATTTTTGTTTGAGAACATGTTAGCCTAGGTATCTAGTGAGTTATTTGGGACAAACATGTTGCATTTTAAGTTTTACAACACTAACAAGAACATAGTGCAGCTGATCTTATCCTCGATGAGATGTTATTTTATAAGACCCCACCTTAAACCTTACTTAATATTGAATTAAATGAATAATTCACATTGATGATCTTTTCAGGTTTATATTTTTAGAGAATTAGGACATAACTATTACATCTCAAAAGATTACAAAGTAGTCACTTCTACTAAATTTCTATAAAATAAAAAACTCTTAAAAAGAAACATGTCTAGTTCCATGTTTTAGGTAGCATGACTTTCCCTTGATCCCATCCTTGACCCTATTCCACGTTAAGTCCTGTGAAAATCATTTCAAAAACTTGGGATGAGCATAAAAAGCTCAGTAAGAGATACACAAAGAATGAAAACTGTTAGTTTTTCAAAACAACAAGTAAACCATGTATACTTTATCAAAGTAATACTTTTCACCTTTTCGAAGTAGTAAAAACTCTTCACTGAATAAAAGTTCATTACTTACATTTCTATAACCAAAAGATTACCATAAAACCCTTATAAAGATCACATAACATATAAAGGTAACTTGGGACATAAACATACATAAGTGGAATAACCATACGGTCGACTTCCACACATATCACTTAATGGAATAGCCATTCAGCCAACTTCCATACATACTTAATGGAATAGCCATACGGCCGACTTCCATACCCAATGCATTGGAGGTTATAACGTAACCACCCGTCCTGGTATTCACGGCACCACCCGTCATATGGTTTATCACGTAACCACCCGTAAAATGTCCAAGTACCATTATAAAATTATAACACATAAAACCAATATAAAGGAATGATAAAATTTCCACATTTCAATCACAATATATCATTTAAATATATTGACAAAATAGAATCCTTTATCAAAACCATTTTCAATAACAAAATACATAAAAGATTATATGCTATTTATTTTATTTTAAAAACATTATGGCTTGTTAAGGAAGCCAAAAATCAAATAATACTCGCGGCGGCGGAAAAGGTCGTTGTCACCGCGTACGTTAAAAGAAACATTCCTTTTTGTCGTTTAGTAAAACACTTCGTAGAAAAAGATTCCTTTTGTATAAAAGTAAAAGTCAAAGGGGTTTATACACCATATAAAAGAAATTTGTGTATAAAACGAAATATGCCTCAATGAAAGGAGATTGAGACGAAGTCCCTTAAAAAGACGGTATCCTTGGTTTAAGGATAAATCAATTACATAATTATGTGTGACAAACGAATACACCAAATATAAGTGGATATTAAGTGTAAAACAATCAGAGGTTATTCACACATATTAATAGAACTATATATTCAAGGAGTATAAGTTTATCCTAAAGAATCAAATTTGGGTTAAGAAGTTCCCTTGCAAAAATTTGACAGCCTAATGGCGTCACTACAAAATTCAGAAAATGAGTTGATGAGAGATAAAAAGGGTATCTCATCACATGGAAATAAAATTTAAATCAATAAGGATATATAAGAACATATCCCAACATAATATTATGTGAATTAAAAGACATAACAAAAGAAGTCTTTTAAAAAGAGGAGGTTGAAAGGTTCCCTTACCGACATGGGTATCTTTCGAAACATACACCCCGTGAAAGAAGGACAATATAACATTGATGTAAATACTCATAAATGAAAGTATATTACACAATGAGTAAAATAATGGGCAGTACATACACCACTCAAAGGAAATTTTGGAAAATGTAGCATGAATCTCACGGGAATAAAAGTGAGATGAAAAATCCCTTACGAAAACTCGGCAGCCTAACGGTGCCACATAAAACTTACAAAAATGGATTGATGAGATCAAATAGGGTATCTCGTCATATTAACATAAAGGTTATAGAAAGTGGAATATAAAATAACATCCCCCAACATAACAAATAGGAGCTTAAAAGAAGTGACATAAAGGAGAGTACTTAAAAAGAAAGAGAGAGGTTAGATCTCTTACGAAAATTCGGCAGCCTAACGGCGCCACTCAAAACTTCCAAAATGGATTGATGAGAGAGAATAGGGTCTCTCATCATATGAAAATAAAAATTATAGTAAGATTAATATAAAATAACATCCCAATAACAAGAAATATGATCTTAAAAGGAATGAAATAAAAGAGCGTACTTAAAAAGAAAGAGAGGAGTAGGATCCCTTACCTCGGGTCCGACTTGACTCGATCATTCTTTAACGTCCTGAATAATAAACTTGAGTTAATTTCTACTTACTTAAGAACCTTTTTCAAGTTCATTATTCCTTTTATATCAATTATTGACATGTTATAAACATTATGTAATCATTTAAGTTATTAATGTTTGTTTTGTCGATATTTAGTTCTTAAGTCAAAAGTGGACTTCTTACAATTACATGTTGTTCGTGTGGTCAAAGGTTCTTTATATCCAGAATGAAATTCCTGATTTGGATATCATATATATCATATATATCCCTAATATACATGTATTTATAATATTACATAATCATTTAGAGGTAAGAAATGAAATGCACCGTTCATGGAGACGGTAAGCCGTACGTACGCATGAACGCTACTTTCATTTCTATGTCATATTAATAGAATTAAAACTAAATGAGAGATGTGTATATTTTTAATTCAAAAATTATATTCATCATTTAGATGTATCATACATCATATATATCCATTATATGTACTTATAATAGTACATTACATTTGAGGATAAGAAATGAAATGCACCGTTCATGGAGACGGTAAGCCGTACGTACGCATGAACGCTACTTTCATTTTTATCTCATACTTTAATGGAAAGAAAACAATAATGATATAAAGGTATATTATAATTCCAGTATAAAATCATATATAATAACTTTAAATCCATCATTTATACATCCCACATATGGCATTAACAAATCAAATCACTTTGAGGGGGCGGTAGTCCGCACTTCCTAAAATGAAGATATCGCGTATACCCATAATGGAAGCCATAAAGGTATGCCACAAATGAAAAATACAGAAGCTTAAGTAAAACATAAAAATATTATATATCATATATAAAATACAGTGACATCATAATGGCCACCTTTAAAGGTGTTAAAAGAATATTGAACAATCATCGTTTCGTGAGGTAGAAAATCGCCAACCACAGAAACAGTATGTTCTTTAACCATTAGACGAAGGTGTGTGTAAGTGTAGCTAGAATCCTTCTTATAAAAACATTCTAGTATATTTAATATACTAGAGTTGTTACAAAATAAATGAATAAAAAGAGTTTAGGGGGTTGGAGAAGCAAAATAAAACAAAAGGACACAAGTGAAGACATTACCTTAAAATCGGGTAACTCCCTTTGGTTTGAGCTCAAAGGCTTCCTTGAGAAGACTTCTGCCCAAAGTGAGGCTTCAAGGAGTTATAGAGAGATTTTTAGAGACAAAATGTGCAGGGTTTGGCCGAGCCAAAGGATTTGGATGTGTGGGTAAGGAGGTAGAGGTGGGGGCCTTTTATAAGAGGAGAGGAGGGGCACTCTTGGAAAGTAAATAAATGTTACTTTATTTTAGAATGAGTTTCGGATTTTAATGGTCTCACATTGATGTGTTTCGAGGATAAGGTGATAAGGGTTCGAAATCCACCCATCCAATAGGTTTTGGACATGTGTAGGTCTTAGATTTTACATTATCTTTCCATTTTATTTAAATCATTAAATAATGAGGTCATTGTTGCATCATCATGATGTCATAAATAATTTAATTTATATAGTGTCTAAAAATTATAAAACAAATACTATGATGTAGGAAATAGTTTTATATTTCCATTTATTATTTATAGTCAAAAATCTGACTTGTATAACCCTATGTAAAATTTGTTTTAGTAAAACATCTCATGTTTGTGTCATTTTTACTTTAACATTAAATAAAAAGATATTTATGTCATTTTCCAACCAAAGTGGCTCCATGGGGTCCCCAAGTTTACCCATGGATTTTCTTGGTCGGTCATGACACGTCCAATGAGGTTAGGACATGTGTCTAGGTCATTTCATTTTATTAAAACATTATTCTTACCTTAAACTACACTAATTACCTCTAATCGCGATTAAAAACTTAATAAGTTACTATTCACCAAAAAATTATTTTAATCCCATTAAACCACATTTTATTTATTAATGACAACCATGTATGTCGGATTTTTGAAATTCAAAACACAAAGATGGCAAAATTTCATTTAAACAGAAAATCAGTTTTTATAAGTACCACTTAGTGGTTTCACTATTCATCAAAAATTGAAGTTTTTTAGAAAATTACCAAAAGTTCACCCTAAGCTATATTTGATATTACGAATTCAAAAATGGAGTATATTTTACAAAATTCAAAACATATAAGTTTCATTAATTAATTTAATAATTAATTCCCGCTGTCAAAATAAATAGCGTGTTTTTATGAAACAAAATGTATCAAAAGATTGACACTAGTTTAAGTCCGATTTCAAAGTGAAATTAATTCCAACAAACACTATTAGATTAAATGGTAAAAATATATTCTAATTTCACTTTAAAACCAATTCAAAAGATAAACTAATCATATAAATAAATTAGATTAAAAGAGGTTTTGAATTAAAATACAACATTTTTCACTATTCATTAAAAATTGAACTTTTTCGGAAAAATACCAAAAATTTACACAAAGTTAATTTTGATGTCCCGATTCTAAAGAAGAATTTTATTTTTTCAAATATAACACATAAAATTGTCAAAAAGTAGATTTAAAAGAGGTTCTCCATCAAAAGGCGGTTAATCGACCTTTTAAAGAATATTAGACTGTCTACGCTTAAAATTGGATTCATTCGCATTTTTAATCCTCTATCATTTATTGTAAAGAGTAAAAATATTTGACAAACATATATAATCATTTTTTAGTTAGTTCTATTCATTCCCTCCATTACAACGGTTAGGGATTAACTACCATTTAAAATAATATTATTTTATTATTAGAGTGCAACGTAAGATTTCCATGAAACTCGTTGTTGCGTATTGGGTACGCCATCAAGCATAGCATCCCCTTTAAAGTAATATTAATATTTTATTCACAAATATGGATAAATATAAAAATGTAATATTCTTTATTTACCTGGGGTGTTACATCCTTCCCCCCTTTTGGGAATTGCATCCTCGCAATTTTAAAATTGGGCTCGGAAACATCCTTGAAAGTCCCACAGCAGAACAAGAGTCGGTAAAATGATCACTTTAAAATAAAGAAAGATAAGTACAAAGGTCACCCGAGTTAACCCATAGTAGGATTCCAAGTATGAAAATATGGACATGGAAGAAAAAAACAAAGGGTCATGTTCTGATGGAGAGTGATAGTAAACATGTCTAGGAGAAAGTTTGCCATAAGAAAATCAAAAACTTGTGATGGGTTAAACGGTATTCGATTCCCCAATAGGAAAATTTAATAGACAACATTTTTGTTTTAAGTTACTTTTTATTGAGGAATTTATTCATAAGGAAACATAATCACTTATCATGTTGACTTTCAACTTTTACTAGATTGCTTAATCAAACTCATATTTTCTCCAAAAGACGAGTATTTAGGAAGACTTGTTCGCATTAAGAGTACTATAATCAATTTCTAGAGAATCACCTAATCCACAATAGAGAACTATATACTTCCCATGTATTTAGACTCTAACCAAAACCAAAACCAAAAAGGTTAGTACAAGATCAGATAATCCAGAAAAGGATAACCCTTTATAAAAAGAAAATCTATTCTTAATCTCCAAAATTTGTCCAACAAAACCCAAAGTTCAACGAGGACCATTCGATAAACAATTTGTCCATAAAATTCTTCAAAGTAAACCAATATAATATTGAAACCCAAATATTTTAAGGATTTAGTCACATAGTCTTCCAAGTTAAATCGTAACATTTATCTCCAAACAACATCAGTTGCTCCTAAAGTCTCGTATTGAAAAGTAATTAACCTAATCACATATCCTCTATGATAGGTTAATCATTTTCATAAATAACCCAAAATCAACTTACTATTAATTCATAAAATCATCTAACTAAAAAGAATCAGTCAAACTAACCAGGGACTTCACGTAGTCCAGTGGTAGGCGATAAATACGAGTCGCACTTTGGTTGTGGGTTCGATTCCCGCAGCTTTGTCTGACATGACGGGTTGTCACACGGTCTGCGTGTTGTCCTTTTTTCCAAAACTATATAATTCTTAAAACATTCCTCAAAATGAGATAACATCTTCAAAAATAATCATAACATATTTTAACCTCAAGTTTATCTCATGCCTTTCATTTTCCATCATAACATATAATAACCCATAATTACCTCAAAAGTAAGGATCATATAAACTCTAATGGTTACCTTTATAATTATTACCTTAACTTCCACATCGATTGGTCATCTCGTACATGATGCATTACAGAACATACCAAGGTTCAAGTGGTTGATCATGACTCCTTAATAGTTGGTTTAGAACAACCATGAGTTTCCTCATTGAATCCCCCATTTTATCCAGTATCTTAATCAGAGAACCACCACAGTTTCCTTCAAACCTGTTGTCTCTTTGGTGCCTGCTAGATCCATCCATTCACTAAAAATAGAAATGTCAGTGTGAGTATATCAATAAAACCATCATGTACTAATGAGGAAGGTAAACACTAAGATATATTTACTCATTCACTTTATCTAAAACTAGGACTCTTTCTGAAATCCTAACCATTATGGTAATGTCACTTATGCTTAGAGAATACCCTAACCTCTAAAGTTATCTAAACCGACCTCTGATACCAACTATAAGACTCCGCCTTAAACCTTACTTAATATTGAATTAAATGAATAATTCACATTGAGGATCTTTTCTGGTTTAGAGTTTTAGAGAATTAGGACATAACTATTACATCTCAAAAGATTACAAAGTAGTCACTTCTACTAAATTTCCATAAAATAAAAAACTCTTAAAAAGAAACATGTCTAGTTCCATGTTTTAGGTAGCATGACTTTCCCTTGATCCCATCCTTGACCCTATTCCACGTTAAGTCCTGTGAAAAACATTTCAAAAACTTGGGATGAGCATAAAAATCTCAGTAAGGGATACACAAAGAATGAAAACTGTTAGTTTTTCAAAACAACAAGTAAACCATGTATACTTTATCAAAGTAACACTTTTCACCTTTTCGAAGTAGTAAAAACTCATCACTGAATAAAAGTTCATTACTTACCTTTCTGTAACCAAAAGATTACCATAAAACCCTTATAAAGATCACATAACATATAAAGGTAACTTGGGACATAAACATACGTAAGTGGAATAACCATACGGTCGACTTCCACACATATCACTTAATGGAATAGTCATTCGGTCAACTTCCATACATACTTAATGAAATAGTCATATGGCCAACTTCCATACCCAATGCATTGGAGGTTATAACGTAACCACCCGTCCTGGTATTCACGACACCACCCATCATATGGTTTATCACGTAACCACCCGTAAAATGTCCAAGTACCATTATAAAATTATAACACATAAAACCAATATAAAGGAATGATAACATTTCCACATTTAAATCACAATATATCATTTAAATATATTGACAAAATAGAATCCTTTATCAAAACCATTTTCAATACCAAAATACATAAAAGAGTATATGGTATTTATTTTATTTTAAAAACATTACGGCTTGTTGAGGAAGCCAAATATCAAATAATACTCGCGGCGGCGGAAAAGGTCGTTGTCACCGTGTACGTTAAAAGAAACATTCCTTTTTGTCATTTAGTAAAACGCTTCGTAGAAAAAGATTCCTTTTGTATAAAAGTAAAAGTAAAAGGGGTTTATACACTGTATAAAAGAAAGTTGTGTATAAAATGAAATATGCTTCAATGAAAGGAGATTGAGACGAAGTCCCTTACAAAGACGGTATCCTTGGTTTAAGGATAAATCAATTACATAATTATGTGTGACAAACGAATACACCAAATATAAGTGGATATTAAGTGTAAAACAATCAGAGGTTATTCACACATATTCATAGAACGACATATTCAAGGAGTATAAGTTTATCCCAAAGAATCAAATTTGGGTTAAGAAGTTCCCTTGCAAAAATTTGACAGCCTAATGGCGTCACTACAAAATTCAGAAAATGAGTTGATGAGAGATAAAAAGGGTATCTCATCACATGGAAATAAAATTTAAATCAATAAGTATATAGAAGAACATATCCCAACATAATATTATGTGAATTAAAAGACATAACAAAATAAGTCTTTTAAAAAGAGGAGGGTGAAAGGTTCCCTTACCGACATGGGTATCTTTCGAAACATACACCCCGTGAAAGAAGGACAATACAACATTGATGTAAATACTCATAAATGAAAGTATATTACACAATGAGTAAAATAATGGTCAGTACATACACCACTCAAAGGAAAATGTGGCAAATGTAGCATGAATCTCACGAGAATAAAAGTGAGATGAAAAAATCCCTTACGAAAACTCGGTAGCCTAACAGCGCCACATAAAACATACAAAAATGGATTGATTAGATCAAATAGGGTATCTAATCATATTAACATAAAGTTTATAGAAAGAGGAATATAAAAGAACATCCCCCAACATAACAAATAGGAGCTTAAAATAAGTGACATAAAGTAGAGTACTTAAAAAGAAAGAGAGAGGTTAGATCTCTTACGAAAATTCGGCAGCCTAACAGCGCCACTCAAAACTTCCAAAATAGATTGATGAGAGAGAATAGGTTCTCTCATCATATGAAAATAAAAATTACAGTAAGAGTAATATAAAATAACATCTCAATAACAAGAAATATGATATTAAAAGGAATGACATAAAAGAGTGTACTTAAAAAGAAAGAGAGGAGTAGGATCCCTTACCTCGGGTCCGACTTGACTCGATCGTTCTTTAACGTCCTGAATAATAAACTTGAGTTAATTTCTACTTTCTTAAGAACATTTTTCAAGTTCATTATTCCTTTTATATCAATTATTGACATGTTATAAACATTATGTAATCATTTAAGTTATTAATGTTTGTTTTTTCGATATTTGGTTCTTAAGTCAAAAGTGGACTTCTTACAATTACATGTTGTTCGTGTGGTCAAAGGTTCTTTATATCCAGAATGACATTCCTGATTTGGATATCATATATATCATATATATCCAGAATATACATGTATTTATAATATTACATAATCATTTAGAGGTAAGAAATGAAATGCACCGTTCATGGAGACGGTAAGCCGTACGTACGCATGAACGCTACTTTCATTTCTATGTCATATTAATGGAATTAAAACTAAATGAGAGATATGTATATTTTTAATTCCAGAATTATATTCATCCTTTAGATGTGTCATACATCATATATATCCATTATATTTACTTATAATAGTACATTACATTTGAGGATAAGAAATGAAATGCACCGTTCATGGAGACGGTAAGCCGTACGTACGCATGAACGCTACTTTCATTTCTATCTCATACTTTAATGGAAAGAAAACATTAATGATATAAAGGTATATTATAATTGCAGTATAACATCATATATAATAACTTTAAATTAATCCTTTATACATCCCACATATGGCATTAACGAATCAAATCACTTTGAGGGGGCGGTAGTCCGCACTTCCTAAAATGAAGATATCGTGTATACCCATAATGGAAGCCATAAAGGTATGCCACAAATGAAAAATACAGAAGCTTAAGTAAAACATAAAAATATTATATATCATATATAAAATACAGTGACATCATAATGACCACCTTTAAAGGTGTTAAAAGAATATTGAACAATCATCGTTTCGTGAGGCAGAAAATCGCCAACCACAGAAACAGTATGTTCTTTAACCATTAGACGAAGGTGTGTGTGAGTGTAGCTCGAATACTTCTTATAACAAAATCCTAGTATATTGAAGATACTGGATTTGTTACAAAATAAATGAATAAAAATAGTTTAGGGGGTTGGAGAAGCAAAATAAAACAAAAGGACACAAGTGAAGACATTACCTTAAAATCGGGTAACTCCCTTTGGTTTGAGCTCAAAGGCTTCCTTGGGAAGACTTCTGCCCAAAGTGAGGCTTCAAGGAGTTATAGAGAGATGTGGAGAGACAAAATTTGCAGGGGTTGGCCAAGCCAAAGGATTTGTAAGTGTGGGTAAGGAGGTAGAGGTGGGGGCCTTTTATAAGAGGAGAGGAGGGGTACTCTTGGAAAGTAAATAAATGTTACTTTATTTTAGAATGAGTTTTCGGATTTTAATGGTCCCACATTGATTTGTTTCAAGGATAAGGTGATAAGGGTTCGAAATCCACTCATACAATAGGTTTTGGACATGTGTAGGTCTTAGATTTTACATTATCTTTCCATTTTATTTAAATCGTTAAATAATGAGGTCATCGCTGCATCATCATGATGTCATAAATAATTTATTTTATTTAGTGTCTAAAAATTATAAAACAAATACTATGATGTATGAAATCTTTTTATATTTCCATTGATTATTTATAATCAAAAATCTGACTTGTATAACCCTATGTAAAATTTGTTTTAGTAAAACATCTCATGTTTGTGTCATTTTTACTTCAACATTAAATAAAAAGATATTTATGTCATTTTCCAACCAAAGTGGCTCCATGGGGTCACCAAGTTGACCCATGGATTGTCTTGGTCGACCATGACACATCCAATGAGGGTAGGACATGTGTCTAGGTCATTTCATTTTATTAAAACATTATTCTTACCTTAAACTACACTAATTACCTCTAATCGCGATTAAAAACTTAATAAGTTACTATTCACCAAAAAATTATTTTAATCTCATTGAACCACATTTTACTTCTTAATGACAACCATGTATGTTGGATTTTTGAAATTCAAAATACAAAGATGGCAAAATTTCATTTAAACGAAAAATCAGTTTTTATAAGTACCACTTAGTGGTTTCACTATTCATCAAAAATTGAAGTTTTTCAGAAAATTACCAAAAGTTCACCCTAAGTTATATTTAATATTCCGAATTCAAAAATGATGTCTATTTTACAAAATTCAACACATATAAGTTGCATTAATTAATTTAATAATTAATTCCCGCTGTCAAAACAAATAGCGTGTTTTTATGAAACAAAATGTATCAAAAGATTGACACTAGTTTAAGTCCGATTTCAAAGTGAAATTAATTCCAACAACCACTACTAGATTAAATGGTAAAAATATATTCTAATTTCACTTTAAAACCAATTCAAAATATAATATAATCATATAAATAAATTAGATTAAAAGAGGTTTTGAATTAAAATACAACATTTTTCACTATTCATTAAAAATCGAACTTTTTCGGAAAAATACCAAAAATTTACACAAAGTAAATTTTGATGTCCCGATTCTAAATAAGAATTTTATTTTGTCAAATATAACACATAAAATTGTCAAAAAGTGGATTTAAAAGAGGTTCGCCATCAAAAGGCAGTTAATCGACCTTTTAAAGAATATTAGACTGTCTACGCTTAAAATTTGATTCATTCGCATTTTTAATCCTTTGTCATTTATTGTAAAGAGTAAAAATATTTGACAAACATATATAATCATTTTGTAATTAGTTCTGTTCATTCCCTCCATTACAACGGCTAGACATTAACTACCATTTAAAATAATATTATTTTATTATTAGAGTGCAACGTAAGATTCCCATGAAACTCGTTGTTGTGTATTGGGTACGCCGTCGAGCATAGCATCCCCTTTAAAGTAATATTAATGTTTTATTCACAAATATGGATAAATATAAAAATGTCATATTCTTTATTTACCTGAGATGTTACATATTTAGTCCTCTTTGACCAGTGTTTGAGGGACGTATGTATACATATTGTCGTGATCACCTATATGAGTGTGTAAGGATCTCATAATCTGGAACTATCGTACCTCTTGACAGATGATCATGTTGTTCATTTGTGATGCTATTGTACTGTCATGCATGTTTTATCTGAAATTGAAAGCTTTATTTGGTTATTGAACATGAAATCTTATTATGCAGTCCTTGATGAGACCCTATTGGGTTTTTAACTCATACCCTACCTGTGTCTTCAGGTGTTTGTAGATTTTCTTCTCTCAAGTTCGAGCAAGGGAAAAGCACCACTTATAAGTGGTGGTTGTTGATCTTTGGGCTTGAAGTGTTGTGGCCTTTGGGACTTGGGTTATTTATCTTTCAATTTATGATACTTTGTGGTTATACTTTGGGTTTATATACCTGTTTGACTTTTGATACTGTTATCCCTACAGAGTTTTCTTTTGAGCATACTAACTTGTAACCATTTCTTCTGCTGTGTTTGTGGCAAAATCGTTCTCACTTTATCTTGTATGATACCAGGAGTTGGTCGTTAACCTGTGGGGGTTGAGAATGCCCTCCGAGCCATGTCGGGATCGGCTCAGGTGTCAGGGTATGTGGGTATCTGGGCCGGTTTGCGACACATGAGTTTTAGATAATGATAAAGATGAAATTTGAAGAGTGATTTTATCTTTTATTTTGTTTTAGTGGTGGACATTTTTTTTGTGTTTCACTCTTTTTTTAACATAAACCCCACACCCCATTACACACCATCAACGTCCCAATTTAAATGCAGGATGAATTAGTTATTTATTTACTTTTAAAAATATTGGTTATCTATCATAATTATGAATATTAGATTAAAAAAATCAATGATAAATGATTTGTTTAACATTTTTTATGCAAGAAATAACAAAATAGTGAATTCTCTGATAAATTAACTAATTTTAGGATGATTTGTATTTGAGAAAAAAATATATTTGGAAGAATCACCCTTTAATTCCCTAGACTAGTTTTTTGGGTATTAATAATATGAATATTGTAGTCATTTTACATATTTGTTGGGTATGATTGTAGACTAGTAGATTTATTCCTCCTAAAATGTAATCATTTTTCCAGGGATTTGGTCAACTGATCCATGACTTTATTTTTTCCCTCTTTAAAATTTATCCCAATTTCAATATTTCTGATTATATTTTAATAATATATTATTAATTATTTGGATAAAATACAAGAAAGGCAAAGTAGAGTAATTATCTGCCCACCAGATGGTTATCATATATGTGTATTTGTTTCAAAAGGCTTCAACCCTCTAAAGTAGCTTTTCATCTAGAGCTATAGACCCACTCGTCCAAACAATAAAAATAAAAATAAAAATAAAAACAGAAACTTTGGACGGTTCAAGCGAACTGGGGCGGGCGCGCTCCCGACTCCAAGGATTCTGCTCTTCCTACCCCAACGTCCCCTGGTCCATCTTCTTCCTCCACCCCGTCTTCCTCTTAGCGCCAGAAATGAAATCTGTAAGCTGAATTTCGAGAAGAATTCTCAGATACGTTTTGTCCTTCTCCTCATCGTTTTTGAAAATTTGTTTTTGTCCGCGGAAGACGAGGCGAGAAGGGAAAGAGGAGGAGAATAATTATGCCGTGCGCAATTATTTCCCGTAAACGGAAATCTGGATCCGTGCCTGTGTACATTAACGTTTACGATCTCACACCCATGAACGGGTACGCCTACTGGCTTGGCCTTGGGGTCTACCATTCCGGTGTTCAAGGTCAGTATTATTTTCTACCCTTCTTTCCTTATTTTTTTTCACTTGAGATTCTTTTCTGATTTAGGGTTTATATTCTCATCTGGTTCGGTCTTAAATTTTTTCTTTCCCTTTGTTGTTTTCATTACTGAGTACCTGGGAGAAAAGCTATTATTGCTAGGCTGTTCGAATATGGGTTTTGCTGAGATAGATATTGATATCGATTTGGCCGAAAACATTTTGGATCACTAAAAGTTGCTGCCGTTAGATTCATTAATTGGATTCAAATTGCATCAGTTTTTGAGTTTCACCGTTTTGTTTCCTCTCAGTTCATGGAGTTGAGTACGCTTTTGGAGCACATGACCAGGCAAGCCCAGGGATTTTTGAAGTGCAACCAAAGCAGTGCCCTGGCTTCACATTTAGGAAGTCTATTTTTATAGGGAGGACTGACCTGAATGCAGACGATGTATGCGCTTTCATGGGGAAACTTGCGAAAGAGTATGCCGGAAACTCATACAATCTCATCACCAAGAACTGCAATCACTTTTGTAATGATGCCTGTCTCAAATTGACCGGGAGACGCATCCCCCGGTGGGTGAATCGGCTTGCCCGATTAGGTATGAATAACATGCAAACAAATTATCATGGATGGTTGTTCATTTTACGTATCTAATTGAACATGTTTTCATGTTCGTGCTTTTAACTTGTAACAAGAGTTTTGCCAACTGTCTTTGTTTGTATGCAGCTTAGAAAAAGGTCTACAGCTCCTGGATTTTTGTTTGGGGCACATTTAGGATTAGTCTGGACCTAAACATAATCTCAATATATGCACCAGGACAGGTCCAAGATAGCGGTAGTATTGATGCGAAAAAAGAAAAAAAAACAAAAGGCACAGAGGTGGCCTGAAGCTTGGTCCTTCAGCTTTTCAATTTTTAGGCCAACTTGATATTATGCTATTCTAATCAGTAACATTTTGAGATGAGTAACATGGTTGCGAATTAACTGACCTTGGCCTTGACATAGTCATATCGTTACTCAAGCTGGGATTTTAAGTATTTGTTTTGGAAAACTTTGATTTAGTCATCTTTGCCACTAGTATTGGTTTATGCTTTGAATGTCCTTCATTCAAGTGGACATGGGTATGAGCTGGTTGGGGGTAAAAACATCATTTATGTTACTTTGCCGGAGTTGTAATGTTTTTTTTTAGTCTGGTAAGAAGTGGTGGCTAAATACAAAGTAAATCCCAAGCTCTATTCTTTTTCTCTAACAGGAAAGTAATTCGATGAAACTAAAGCATGCATTTAGGTGATTGTGATTGATTAATTATGGGGTTATATCCTGTCTCCGTGCCTTTAGGCATTGTATGGTTCATGAGTTAGCAATACTCCTGACCTTTTGATGAATTGCAGTCTAACATAAATGAATGATAATGAATGGCCATTAACATTGCATGATGCAGCACATGTCTCTAACCTTCATCGCATGATTGGTTTTAGGATACATATACTGACATGCCTGCGGTGGTGGGAGATTGTAGGTTTTTTATGCAACTGTGTCCTTCCAGCCGGCTTGAATGAGACCATGTTTAGGCATGTCAGAGAAGGTAGGATTTATGAGGCGGGGAAGAGAAAATTAAGGAGTGAATCAACGAGGTGTGTGTCTCCAAGCTCCCCTCCGCACCCACTCTCGCCATGTTCTTCGGAACTCCTCGCTCATCGGGAGCAGTAGACAAAGTCGACCCGGAGCCTTGACCGAACCCTCATTTTTTTTTTTGTTAAATGATCATAGGTAGAAAAGTTTTGTTTTTTTTGTTTTTTGGTAGTGTTTTGCCCTTTCTTTGGAGCGGTAACAACGACTGCTCTCTTTGGGCATCTCTTTTATGTGCTGTGAAATGGGTCACTGTTTTCTTATAAATGAGATGGTCAGTGGTGGGTGGCCTCAAACTCAGCTGCTTTTTTGTTATTCAATACAAGGAATCATCAACAGTTGGGAGGCATCATGCCTTTTCATACATTGCAGCAGATAAGATGCCTTCTATTTCTGATGTGGTTACTGAGCATAGCAATAAGCTTTTGTGTTTGTGGCCCATAATTTCAAATCCCTTTGGAAGATTACAAATGATACGTCCCTATCCCTAATATATATGAAAGGTTCTGAGAAAATATCCAAGCTCAGTTTAGTTGTTACTAGCTGTTGATAGTTGGCCTATCTACTTGTATTTTTAAATAAGATTTTAATTGTGTATTTTATTAATTTTTAATTTATGAAACCATAATCATCATCATTATATACTATGGAAGGATGAATCTTGAAAATTTGAATATTTTATTACATTTTTGAGGGTGCTGCCCTAACCGAAATATGCAATAAGGAACATCATGATATAATTTTATAATAGAATAGTACATGAATTAAACTTATACATTTATTTAAGTTGTGCACACACCTTGTACAAAAATGGTTGGAAAGCATCGTGCAAGATGGTCTAATAAAGGTTAATTTGCATCGCTATAAATATTCTGCAAGAGAACAAAAGTACCTTATGATAGGAGTAGACCACCTATTGTACATATTTACCAAAGGAGGGGTGAAAGGAATAATAGTGTGTGTGTGTGTGGGGGGGGTGGTAGTGGAGGAATTGTACATTTTTTGTTGGGGTATTAGTATAAAGGTATAAGAGGGGGCTTGGGCACGAGATTCAGTTATTCATAAGTTTGTTGGAGGCTTTGAGCCTAGGCCAACAAAGTAGGTTTTCCTTGGATTATAGTAATAGAAACCTCGTAACTTCTTTTCTATGTTCTTATTCTCTATTCTCAGGAAACAACTCTATCATTTGGTGCTTTTATTGAGAGAAAATCTCAATGGCGGACGATTCAAATAGAATTGGTATAGGCGAGTGAAACTTAGGAGCTTGATTGAGGGTGTGTTGGAACCATGACCGTTCTATGCAAGAATTGGAGTATGGTTTGTGTTTGTTGTCAATCCTCATTGAAAGTTTAAAATGTTTCCCAGTAGAGTGATCATACAGTCCAAGCAGACAATAATATTGAAGGTGACGTCTTTTCTCAGTGTTAGCCAAATTTTTGGGTCTGAAAATCGGAAAATGAAGACTTGGGTTGTTGGAAAAAGGAGGTGCGCGCAAAGAGGAAGTGATGCGCGAAATATGTGAGTTGTGCGTGAAAAACAGCGTGGTGCGCGAAATAACGGAGTGAGGTTTTTCGCGCAAGTGGTGTTTCAGAATCAGAACGTCGAAAAATGGCAAAGGCATGGGCTGCGCGAAAAACATGGAGATGTGTGCGAAAAACGATTCCTGCGCGAAAAGTATTGCGCGCCGAATGAGAGGTTTTTCGCGCCAAGATGAGTTTTGCACACGGGGGTCGGCGACGCCTATAAATAAGAGGTGAACCCCCTCATTCCCTACAACTGAAGACTTAGAGAAGATTCGAGTGCTGATGTGCGTAAAAGGTTCACGTAAAGGCAGTTGCGCGAAAAATTTCGAGTTGTGCGAAAAAGGGCCGAGTTGCGCGAAAAAGTCCGAGCTGCGTGAAAAAGTCCGAGCTGCGCGAAATTTTTTGAGTTGCGCATAAATAAGAGGTGAACCCCCTCATTTCGTACAGCTGAAAACTTAGAGAAGATTCGAGTGCTGATGCGCGTAAAAGGTTCACGTAAAGGCAGTTGCGCGAAAAAATCCGAGTTGTGCGAAAAAGGGCCGAGTTGCGCGAAAAAGTCCGAGCTGCGTGAAAAATTTTGAGCTGCGCGAAAAAGGAGAGGTTGCGCGTAAAAAGATGAAGTTGCGCGAAATATTTTTCTGCGCGAAAATCATGTATTACGTGCAAAAGTGAGAACTTGCGCGCAAAGGGTATGTGCTGTGCGAAATCCTCTGTGTAACCTGTTTGCACTTTCTGATTATCCGGATCAGTGGTTTAGTGTGTTCAAGAGCATCAATTCAGGACTTCGATGCAAGTAGAGTCTTGTGCTAAACAGAGGCAAATGCTTCAATGCGAATCTATTGAAGAGACCTTCACATCTATAAACTGACTGAGACTTCACCAAAGGCAGTGAGTCAGAGAGAGTCAACGAGAGTGACTCGAGGGACGCAGTGGGCTATCCCTGAACAGTTGTAAAGACAGTGAGTCTGGGACAGAGTGACTGTTCCCGAACCTTTGTAATCCACAACTAGTGAAGAATAGTGGAATTAGGTACGACCGACAACCTGTCGGCGTATGCTCCTTGGACGTAGCCCTTAGTGGTGAACCAAGTAAAAAGTGATGTGTCATCTCTTTGCATGTGAATGTTTGATTGTTTCTCATATCCATCATACAGGTTAAACTAGTTCCTACCAATGTGGGAACAAGATCCATCAGTTTGAAAGAAAAAGTTGACACCCTGATTCACCCCTCCCATCTCAGGGTGTCCCGGGGTCTTACAGGTTGCATGTCTAGTTGTGCAACTGGAAACAATGGTTACGAAAATGTCTTCTGGATTTTAGTGACATGAGGACGTCGTGATGGAGCTGACAAATAGCTCTTGGTGTCAGGAGAGGGTGATGTAAGAGTTGTGTACGATGATGGTGCAACTGTATTAAGTGCAAGCTGAGACTTCGGATCGAGACGACAATAAAGGAAGGTCGACGATTGTTGTGGAAGAGGATAGCGGTTTGAAGCCAAATGCAGAAGGAAGTTTACATTCAGGAATGCCGGAGGAGATCGTCTGGGAGAAGCGTCGTGCAAAATATGAGGAATTGCAACCTATAACTAGACAAGTGGAAATGCCCGTTTTCTCTAGAGAATAGTTCAATATTAGAGGAAATCACACGAGCAGAGACTTATTTTGCGACCCATCGAACTCAAGAGGAATTGAAGGTGCCACGTACTCAGCTATGCATGGAGGGAATAGTTCAATACTGGATAATTTCACTAAAGTTAGTATGGGAGGAACTCATGTGGAAACAATTGAAGGAGGAGTTAGGACGATACGACAGTGTGGGTGAGGAGGATCCTGTGATGTATTTGAAGGAACTCTGACAGACTGAATCAGCAGACACATATATTGATGAATTTGAGCGTTTCACATTACAGATTCCAGAATTTCCAAAGAAGTGGTATATGAGTTTGTTTATTGGCAGATTGAAGCTGGAAATAGGTAGTGCAATCATGATGCATGAGCCACCGAACGAAGCAAGACTGATGGCACTGTCTCGTTGTGTGGAAAGGGTGTTGCTCATACAGGGGATAATATGAAAACCAGCATCCCGACATTGCATTAGTTTCTTTGAAAAACAGGGGTGAGGGTGGAATTATGTACGAATACAACCAGTAGGTGATGGTTGAGAACGAGAGTGGAAAGGGATGGTTGCCCCACGGAGGATAGGAGTTCAAAATTTGTCAAGAGAGGAATACGATGACCAAAGGGCTAAGGGTCTGTTAAACTTGTGGGAAAAAGTATATGCCTGGACATAAGTGCCCAGATAAAGGTTACAAACTTATGGTTTGAGGATGCATTGAACCTTCCGTCGAGGAGGATGATGTTGAAGATTGTGAAGAGGAGAAAATTATTAGGAGAATTGTGCGAAATGCACATGTTGGGAACATCCACTTGTCAGCAAGGACAAGGGAAATCGAGCAATAAACAATTGTAGATGATATATGAGAACATGAGAGGAGTGCCCCTGTTGATTTTGGTGGATAGTGGCGCAAGCCATAAAATATTATAGATATTAAAAATAAATTACATAATAAAAAATTATTCATATTCAAAATAAACTTTTAGAACCGTTCATAACTTGTTTTCTTTGCCACAAAATATTATATATATTAAAAGAAAGAACGATACATTTTGGAATTTTATTTTTCTTAAAATAATACAAAAGTTTTTATCAAAGAAAAATGGCACCAAAATGCCATATTTTTTAATATATGAAGTGTGTGGTCGAATTACACTAATCCAAAGAAATGTAGGCAAGTTTATGGATAATTTTAAAACCTTATTTCATAGTTTTAATCGTGTTCTACCTGTTTTACCCATACCGTGGTGATAAATTTTACCACGGTTACTATTCATTATAGTAAAAAATAAAGTTGACTTATTTATCAAATTTGTACATGTTGATTCCAAATATGGAATCTATTTTATAAAAATCAATCCCTATAAGTGGAAGAAATTACTTTTAAAATCAACTTGTAAAACGCGATGAAAAAACAACTTTTCGGAAAAATGCATGTTTAAGTATAAAAATATTTTTATACCAAAATCAAGCATAATGTTGACTAAAATGACATTAATTGAATCATTTTTAATCAAAAGGAAGTAATTAAATTTTAAAACCAATTAAAAAAAAGACTTTTTAAATACTTGAATGGAAACAACGATTTTATATAAAATCGATATTTTTTCACTATTCATTGAAAAATTAATCTTTTCAGAAAAATCCAAAAATTTCACCTTAAGTTAATTTTGATATGATGATTTCAAAAATTATATCCTTTTGATGAAAGAAAATTTCTAAAAGTGCTAGAAATTAATTATAATATTCGCTCACAAAAATCAATAAAACCCATTTTTGAATAAAACATATTTTTGAAGCATAAAATGATTTTACTAAAAATTTAGTGCTTATTTCCTAAGAATTAATCAATAAATTTATAGAGTAGTAAATTTCTACATATATTTTATAATGTGGTTAGTTTTATTCATATTCATCAATTCAATGGTTAGGTTATAACAGTCATATTTAAAATAATATTATTTCACGGTTCGTTTAAGCTCAGTGTTGTGTGTTATATACATTATCAAATGTGGGATTCTTTTAAAATCTAGTGGTATTATAATACATCCAATTAAAACCCTTACTAGAAGGTTCATATAGAAATTAGTCTCATTATAAGGCATATATAGAATATACTCGCTATATTAGTAAGAATATATAGAATTGAATCCTTACGTTAAACGGGATATATAAAATTTACTTCTTGTATTGGGGAAAGTAATATATAATTAGATCCCCATATTGATAGGTATATATATTACTCACTCCTCGTTTTTAGATGTGTATATAATATTGACTATTGAGGTTGGGGATGTATGTAGAATTGAAATCCCATTTAAGGAGGAATGCATATGGATAAATCTCCTTGATTGAAAGGAATATTAGAATTTACTTCCATACCTAGTAATAAGTTTTCAATATTTCATGCCAATAGTGATTATGAAATACATTAATGGAGTAGAGTACATGTTTTAAAGAATCGACTCTATAAAGAGGTAGTCTAGGTTTTAGTTTTCAATGGCATGTATAATTTTTTTACATCATCTTTTTGGTAATTGTTCAACAATTCATAATTGGTAAATAATTTTATGATCAAGTATCCTTGTGAGGGTAATGTTTACTTTTTAATGGGGGTGTCATTGTTATGGGAAAGGTACATTTTTATGATCAATATTTCTAGATTTTTGGAAACTTTTTGCCTAAGAGATTCCAATTGTATTATATGTTGCTATGGGTTACTTATGTATAGATAGATATATGGGTTTATTAATATTTTGGATTTAATTATTTTAATTTATTTATATTAAATATATTGGGATATATAAAATATCATCCTTGTACATGTTCATATTCATATACATGATTCAAACTCATGAGTTAGTGTTTCCACATTGGGAATATCCTTATGAAATTTTATAACGACCCCTATATATATTCATTTAGTGGGAATATCCTTATTTTTTATTTTCAAGCTTTAGGTGTGTCATAAAGTTGGACTTGGAGGCGACACAATCATAGTATAACTAGTGTAGTTGTAGATTGGTTTATAGGACAATTCAAGTTAGAGTCCAAATTGCAAGGTCCTCCATGGGCTTTGTTATTATATTAAGCCATTCATCCTTATAGATATTTTTAGATAGCATTGCATGATTACCGCGACACCCTGATTTTTATTCCCATAATTAATTAATTAATTTATTGGCATTTATTTTTGTCGTTGAGTTTTGAGGGTCATCCTTTTAAATGTTTGTAATTTTAAGAATTGTTTGTCTGCCGCACGGTTAGCGCACGGTTGGTTCTGACCATGCAGAGACCGTGCGAATGGGGTATGTAATGCAACAAATCCATTTTGCATGTTTGGTACATGGTTAGTCTAATTGTTTGAGCCAACCATGCGGGTGCTTTAGTGTACCCAGTGGAGGGTGCACAGTTTGGGTAAACCATGCGACAATCGTGTGAAGCACCTAAATTCTTAAAAAATGAGACTTAAAAGACTAAATATTACTAATCATGTCATCAGGGTGCACCTTTCTTTTTGGGAGTCTGTCTGATTAAAACTTCATAATTAAGAGAGCTTCACTTGAAGTAGTATCAGGATGGGTGACCTCCTGGAAAGTTTCTCAGGGCATGTGTGAGTGGGGACAAAGCACACCGAAAGAACATGTGTTGGTCTGTGGGGAAAACCATTGGCATGATAAGTGACTTTAGTGGGTAATAGCATATGGTTTGCTGGAAAGACAACTGAAGAGGTCGAGTCATGACTAATGATACCAGTGCCAATACACAATCGGAAGTGTAAAGACACTGCTTGGATTTGAGGTGTGGGGTCCATAATGAAGGCGTTGTGCTTGGGGGGGGGATGTAACACCCCCGGAAAAGTGAGACTTAAAAGACTAAATGTTACTACTCATATCATCAAGGTGCGTCTTTCTTTTCAGAGTCTGGCTGATTAAAACTCCATAGTTAAGCAAGCTTGTCCCAGAGTAGTGACGGGATGGGTGACCTCCCAAGAAGTTTCCTAGGGTGTGTGTGAGTGAGAACAAAGCACAATGAAAGAACATGTGTTGGCCAGTGCGGATAGACATTAGTTTGACAAGTGACCCCGATGGGTAATAGACTTTGGTTTGGTGGGAATGCAACTAAGGTATTATAGGAGACCCATGGAGTTAGATGTTAAGGATCATGGATTGAAGATCCCAAGTCATGAAATAAAGGGAGATTGGGGAAGAGAGGGGGTGAGGTGAGCGGCAGACGAGGAGTCCTGACCACTCTTCATGCATAGCAGTGATCCCACGCCTTGCCGGGTGGACAACCCGACCACTTGGTAAACTATTGACGAATGTGATCCTCAAAATCTTCCAAAATAAAAAACCCAAATCTAGAAGAATGTTAATAATAATCACAAGTAATTATATGTTCACAAGATCGATTTACCAAAGAAAAGATCACGAATAAAAGAAATCCTCGAAGAACAGAGCAAGAATTTTTAAGTAATGCCTTACCACATTGGTGATTTGTTTTAGCTTCAAAGTCCAACCTCGATCCACGTTCCAATGTTAGTTCCTCCTCAAAAAATGAAAATCTCTCTAATTCTCTCTAGGGTTTGTTGTCAAAATGGTGGCAGACCCTAATTAGAGAAAATTAAAAGGGTTATTTATAGAGCTAAGGTTTTATCTAACCATATATGTTTTTAAAAACTCAAAACAAGCCTAGTCCGGGACCCAAAGCCTGAACACAAATTATATCGCTCCTAGCTAAAACAATTAATCCCGAGCACAACTGTGGTGATAGATTTTCTATTCAGGGCTCTGTTCAGGAGATATTGATGATTCATTTTGTTCATGCATGCAAAAGTGAAAAATACTATATTTTAAAATATTAAAAAAAATTCAAGAGCCCACGATACCAACCAAAATTAATTTGGTCACACTGTAACACCTTGAGATTTTATGATTTTCTATATTTTTTGTGTCACACAACACTGATTTTGGATTGCGTTATAAGTAACACTGAGTTTAACTTGTGTTACACACAAAATTGTGTTTGGATGGTGTTGCACACAATATCGAGTTTCGCTTGCATTACACGCAACACCGAGTTTAAATGAAACACGACATACTATTAAAATATTATTATATGATAGTTATCCCATAGCCATTGAAATGACGGGTATGCGTACGATTAACTAAATTATGAAAAAGTTCTGGTTTAAACATGTATATATAATAAATTATTTAGTGACTAATTAGTTAGAAATGAAAATAAAAACCTTTTGAAAATAAAGGAAATCATTTTATGAAAAACTATTTTTATGCACATAAACACGTTTCACCTTAACAAATTAAAAAAACCACTTTTTTGATTGATTTTAATGAAATTTATTTAGTATATATTCAATCAACTGTTTAACATCCATCATATGTGTTTTCTAGACGAGATAAAAATAAATCAAATTTTATGATTAAAAACTGTATTTTTCTAAAAAATAGTTTTATTGCCCTTTTATGGCGTACTTATTTTAAAATTATTTTTTGACACTTATAAAATTTATTTGAAAAAATTAACTTTATTTTAGAAAATTTAATATCAAAATCATCATATAGTGAATTTTTGAGACTTTTCTGAAAAGTTTCATTTTTTGATAAATAGTGAAAAATACTGAATTTTAATTGAAAACTGTCTTTTCATTTAAATAGTTTATAAAGTTAAATTCTATTTTAAATTGTTTTTAAGTAAAATTAGTTCAATTATACATTCATTAATCCAATTTATGTCATTAGGATCAATTTTATTATGAATTTTGATATAAAAACATTTTAAATATTTGAACATTTTCTCTTTAAAAACCTGTTTTCTCGTCGCGTCTGCGGGATTAATTTTAAATTAAATATTTCCATTCCTGTGAATAGAATTTGGAAAAATTGATTACATATTTTGAATCAGTATAATTTATATTATCTAACAAGGTAAACTTATTTTTTTACCAAAATGAATAGTGAATGCAGTAAAAATTAATTACCGCAGTTAAGGTAAAAATGGATTTACATGGGGTTAAATTAATAAGATAAGGGTTAAAAATGACCTACCAAATTTTCCAAAACCCATTTTATATCCATATTTTGACCCTTATCACCTTAGAATTGATTATTATGAGCTTTTGGGACACTTTTCCATGAAAGTGACCTGTATAATAATTTAAGTAAAGAAAAAGATAAAAAAAGAATCTTCCTTACTTTTAATATCTATAAAGCTTTGAGATAGGGACAAAAACAATATATGTTTGGTTATAAATATTATTTTGAAAGATAAATTATTTGTTCTATCATGATAATTTATTTTAATTTTTTTTGAGATGAAATAATTACTTTCAATGCTTAAGAAACACCAATGCAGTAATTATTTAGTTAACGATTAAATAAAATAAATGATACTAAAAATATTAAAAGTGAATTATAATTAATTAATGGCTGTATTACATTAATTTTTTAGATGAATATATCATGTTAAAAAGGTGTGATCTTAATATATTCAAATTCCATCATTGTATTGATATTTTTAAATTCAAATTAAATGAATAATATCAAAATTGACACTAATGTTATTTTATAATAAATGGTATTTTATTAAATGATTTAAAATTAATAAAAATTTAATCTTCTTCCAAGTGTTTTTTATATGTTAACAAATATCAACCATATTCCATTTATAGAACAATTTTTATTTTATAATAACTATATTGATTGCTAAATAGTAAAACATTTGTTAGCATGGTTAAGGTTAAAACAATGTTTTTGCACTTTATATGTGCTTGTGTTAAAATTAATTTTCAACACACATAGGTTTTTTATTCTATAAATAGGATTTAATATTTAATCAGTGAGTCCAAATTATCTAGAAAGTATCATTTTATCTTAGTCTTAAAGGATAAATTACCTTGGTTAAAAGACTAGTTACCATAGTGAAATAAAACCAAAGTGGTAAAAATAATGAATCTTAGAAGTTAAGGGACAACATGTTTAAAACACGTGTTTTATTGTGTGGTGGAGGTGTGGCTCGACCATATCATCCCTCCAAACCTTTAATTATCAATTTTTGAGGAACATGAGGTAAGAGTGACCTCCCAATAGTAAACACTTTTGGGTATTTACAAAAATGCCACTCCTCAACTATAAATGGACACTCACTCCCCTCACTTCTTAACACCTCTCAAGCCATTTGGCTAGAACAAAACTTACTCAAATCAGTTCCCAAATTCCCTCCTTTCATCCTATAAGACTTATTTTGGACATAAATTCAACCTATTAAGGATTTTGGTGCAAACCTAAGGAGGATACTTGAAGAAGAGACAACGTTCATCAATGAGTATTTTTGTTTTATTTATTCCTCCACCTCATTCAATTCTTATTATACCAAGATGATATAATATCCAAATTATATTCCATATAATGAGATATTGTTATGTTAAGTTCATGGCCTAAAAAAATCTCCACTTCCATCAAATGGGTTGCGAAATTATCATTCATGTGTACGGTGGACTACCACCTTACGAACCAATGTTGTTCGTTTTTCCATTACCACCTCTCATGGTTAAATATAATGATGAATTTATTGTTTATATATTATTTATATGATATTTATGATGTTATTATGATTATATAATTATTATATCACACATACCTTCATAATCTCCATTTTGCGGGAATACGATAACATCGCTCGTGTGTACGACGAACTATCGCCTCGTGAAGCGATTTGATTCATTCAAGATTTTACAAGGAAGTTATTAAGGATGGGTTTAATGAACATATGTGATATATATAACATAAAAAATATTCTTAAATGATAATATATATCACTTACCTTTCTTTCTTTCAATCCAACAATAAATTGGAAATAATTTTCATGGGTATGTACAACCTACCATCTCCATGAACAATGTGTTTTATTTTCCATCACTAAATTTTATGGATTAATCTAAATACATATATAATTAATATATATGATATTTATATCATGGTTTAAATATTTAATATGATGAATCCATGATCAAAGTAAGAGGACTAAGAAATAACAAGTTAAAACATACGTGAAAAACAAAGCAGTTATTGCATGAAAAGTGACGTTAACATGAAATTGTTAATAAAAGGGTAATAAAAGGTCATAATAAAATCATATATGATATGAAATATATTAATATGGTTCTAAAATAAAATTATAATAAATTTATATTTATTATACAGGAGGTTTGAACAAGAGTGATGGAAGTCAAGACTTAAGGTAAGGGATTTCTGTCTCACTTTTATTTTTCGTGAGACAAATGTCATATTCACCATGTGATTATTTTATGTGGTGTATATACAGACCATGAATGTATTTTATGATCCTTATCCTGAAAATTATTGGTATTTACATATCCATTTGAGGATATCTCTTTCATAAGGTTTACAGTTTCAATGTTATAAATGTTGTAAGGTATTTTTTGTCTCAATTTGCATTATTTGAGACATATGGTATGTTATGGACCTATATTATTTTACAAGGTGTGTATAAAACCCATTTTACATGTAATATAATGAATTATTTATCATCATGATATTTTAATATTTCATTTGATTTTATTCTTTCATGGGGTTTATGATTCAAAGTTACCAAAGTGGCAAGGGTTTTATGTTACAATCTCATTATTTATCGGGATTGTTTATGATTATGCTTAAATTAATGAAATATTATGATCTATCTCTCAAGAAACTCATGAATATTCTTATCCTCTAGCTATTTCATTAGAATACATGTTTTCTCCTTCACTTTCCTCTCTTTTTGTACTCAAGAGTTTAAAATATTTTTTTTATGAAAATCATCTTTTAGGTGGAAAACTCTTTTTCTTCCAAAACTATGTTTTCTAAAAATATTTTCAAAATGTTTTCTGTTTAAAAAAAGTGTTTTTTGAAAATTGAAAGGATATTTTCCTCAATAAATGTTTTAAATTATTTTTAAAATCTTTCATTATAATATTTCAAGGTTATTTTCAAAGAAATTGATTTGAAAAAAGGTTTTATTTTTTTAAAATAAATGCTTTTTAAAGAAACATTATTTTTCTCAAGAAATATTTTAATGATATTTCAAAATTATTTTACATCTAAGATGACATTTTTTGATGTTACCTATTCTTTACTAGGGATATGAACCAATAATACCATTCTTATTATTTCTGTAAATGGTTCATTAGAAAAATATGTTTACGAAACCCGTTTCTCTTCCACAGGTTATACCACGATCAAATTCTTATGAAACACACTTATTTTTCATGGGTTATACTATGATGAAATGATGAAATGATTATGAAACCTATCTCTTTTCCATAGGTTATGATATGATGAAATGTTTATAAAAACTCATTTCATTTCATGGGTTATGATATGATAAATGTTTTATGATCTTATGGCACACATATGTATATTTTTTATTATGTGATGGCGGTTACGTTATAGCCAAAGATGGTGATTAAGTTATAACCAAGGAAAATGGTTACACTATAACCAAATATGGGTGAGACCTATATATCTCTCCAATATATTGGTTAACGATTTATATCTCATGAGATAGACAGGATTGGAATGGGGAGTGAACCCTGTTCAGTAAGACAGAGCTGGAATGAGGAGTGAACCTGGTTCAGTAAAGAACTTTGTCCGCTATGATACTCTTGGGATTTAACCTTAACTACTATAATGGCTTGGAGAGTCAATCCATTCCACTATGATGAAAGGGATTCCATTGGGGATGGTCGTGCATCCCGCCTAGGAGGTGTATTCACCCATATAGTACCCTTATAAGTTTTGGAAATGAGCCTTGACTAATAATGAAATGATTTTCTATACTTATTTGTATTCCACAAATTTCATGTCTTATACCAATTTTATTCTCTCATGGATCATGTTCTTTGATTCCCTTATGATTCATGTCTTATGAACAACCAACATTTATTCCATGACTCATGTTTACGATCTATGATAGGTTGGGTATGAACTCTGTAAGTTATGTTCATTATCACACAACCTTATGCTTATCTTATGATTTAATATGATCATTGATTGATATATATTATGTTTACCCTTACTGGGAATTTGAGATCATCATTTCTTTTGTTTACTTTCCCCAGGTTATGAAGAAAGTTTTTATGTAGGGTATGTCTATGAAGAGTGCTAAATATGAAGATCTTTTTGGGAAACATCAAAGATCTTTCACCAAATTAGAATATTGTGTTCTAAGTTTCCAAAGTGACTAAACTATTATGGTCCTCATACCTGTGTTTGTGTAATGTAATGAATATTTATCTACAAAGATATAATATGCATGTATAAGAATCCTGGGTTATTATAGATGGTATCAAAGGAAAGGTTTAGTTAACCTTTGAAAACTAGGATAAAAAAAACTTTAGTGAGATCCCTAAGGATATTTATAAGGATATGTGTAGGTATTTCTCTAAGGATAAGTATTATGATGATTCAATGTATAGGAAAATGTCCTAGAATTCTTGTAAATTATAGAGAAAGCAATTTCCAAGTAATTACATCATTGTCTTGATACTACAAGTAGACGTGGCTCTGACACATAGAGGAATTTAGGGGGAATAACTACAAAAAGGGTGCATTGAGATGGACTCGATCATCACTTGGTTTATGACAATGAGCCTTTCTGCACACCTAGTTTGACACTCTCAAGGGATATGCTTTGTAAATTTACACTCTTTATGAACCATCATGAAGTATTTAAATAGATGATAACTATGAATGAACTAGGATAAACCTGAGGTGTCATAGATTAAAAAGAAGTTGTCATGATTTAGACACCCTATAAGTGATTTTCATGATTATTTGGTTTCCCATTATGATTAGTGTTGCTCACACTATGTTTTTTGGTTTAGTCAATGGAGGTAACCAAAAGGAGTTGGGTTAACATTGAATGTGTCATAAAATTTTCTGATGAACAGTCAAATGGGATGATGACTGGAGTAAAGGTTGTTGTGATTATGCCTAATCAATTATCACAGAACATGATTAACAACGTGCACCTTAACCAACTCTCTAACTCACCAACGAAGATAAGGATATAGTTTTTTGAGGGTTTGGGTAGTAGAGACTATAAAATAAATAAGATTCAATTTTCTATATGTCTAGAACGTATGAAGAAAAACCCAAGTGGATGTCTCAGAGGAACGAGAAGATGTTTCAAGTGTGTATAGGAAGGACACAAAGTAATTGTAGAAGAAAAAATGAAAAGTTTGGTTAATGCAATGGATGAGAATAATGGTCTCCCTAAGGTATCATCAACTATTGAATGTTTTAAATGCGAAAAGTATCAGAATTATGAAAATTGATGTCCTAAGGGGAAAGCTCATGAAAATAATCAACAAGGTTGTTCAAGTAATGGTTATATTTCTCTTGATAAAGTGACTACAAATGACATATGAAAGGAAGAAAGTGTTAAGGAATAAGACAGTGAATCCCAATTAATGGGTTGATAAGGAAGTGATATGATTAAAGTATTTATGTATTGGGATTCAAGGATTATGTTATATGAATTATGAAATATATAAGGATTGTTCAGTATAAGTTTTTCAGTGAGGATTTGAAAGAATATTTTGAAAGATGCTAATGACCTAGAAAAGTGATTTAATGGAAATGTGATATTCATAGAAAACACATGATTAAAGGAAAGATTGTAAGGACCCAACCCCAGTTTACCAGAGCTAATGTAACATCCCAGGTAAATAAAGAATATGAAATTTTCATATTTATCAATATTTTTGGATAAAATGTTAATATTACTTTAAAGGGAATGCTATGTTCGATGGTGTACCCAATACGCAACAACGAGTTTCTTTGAAATCTTACGTTGCACACTAATAATATAATAATATTATTTAAACTGGTAGTTAACGTCTAGCTGTTGTAATGGAAGGAATGAACAGAACTAACTAAAAAATGATTATATATGTTTGTTAAATATTTTTACATTTATCCAATAAATTTCAGAGGCTTAAAATGTGAATGAATCCAATTTTAAGCATAAATATTCTAATATTCTTTAAAAGGTCGATTAACCGCCTTTTGATGGAGACCCCTTTTTAAAACTATTTTTTGTCAATTTTATATGTTATATTTGACAAAATAAAATCCTCCTTTGAAATCGGGACATCAAAATGTACTTTGTGTAAATTTTTGTTATTTTTTCGATAAAATTCATTTTTTAATAAATAGTGAAAAATGTTGTATTTTAATTCAAAACCTCCTTTTAATATAATTTATTTATATGGTTAGATTATATTTTTAACTGGTTTTAAAGTGTATTTAAAATATATTTTTACCATTTAATCCAATGGTGGTCATTGGAATTAATTTCACTTTGAAATTGGACATAAACAAGTGTCAATCTTTTGATAGATATTGTTTCTTAAAAACACGCTATTTGTTTTGACAACGGGAATTAATTATAAAATTAATTAATGAAACATATATGTTTTGAATTTGGTAAAATGGAAATAATTTTTGAATTTGGAATATAAAATTTACTTTGGATAATTTTTTGGTATTTTTTCTGAAAAATGTTCATTTTTTACGAATAGTGAAAAATACTGCTTTTTACTCCAAAACTAATTTTCATCTAATTTAATTATATAGTTAGATTGTACTTTTAATTGGTTTTAAAGTGTAATTGAAGTATGTTTTTATCACTTAATACAATGTTATTCATTAGAATTAATTTCAATTTTCAATTGGATGTAAAAACAAGTCAATCTTTTGATAAATTTTACTTCTTAAAAACCCGTCTTTGGTTTTGACAACGAGAATTATTTTTAAATTAATTAATGAAATTTATGTGTTTGGAATTTGGTAAAATAGATTCCATATTTGGAATCATAAGGTCCAAATTATGTAATTAATACTCTTTTGTTTTTGGACATTATGAATAGTAACGATGACAATTATCTTTAATTATCGTGATTAATTAGTAATCGGGTAGTTATGGGTAATAAAATAATATCATAATAATAAAAAATTACCCATACATGTGTCTTAATTCTATTTTTTGAGTCATGGAAGACCATGGGATGCCTTGTTCCAACTTTGGGACCCCATGGAATCACTTTAGTGTGATAGTGACCTTTTATCATATTATTATTTAAAGAAAGGAAAATATAACCAAAGTATGTATCACCTAAGTAAAACAATTTTAGTTTTGTTTATATAAATGATATTTTTTACTATAAATATTAATTTAAAATATAAAAATATTTCCTATATCATGGTATTTTTTTATAATTTTTAGACATTAAATAAATAAATTTATTTAAGGCACCATGATGATGCAGTGATTACCTCATTAATGAACGATTTAAATAAAATGAAAAGATAAGGTAAAATCTAAGACTTACACTTGTCGAAAACTTATTGGATGGGTTTATTTTGAACCCTTATCACCTTATCCTCGAAATATATCATTTTGGGACCTTTAAAATCCGAAAACTATTTTATAATAAAGTAACATTTTAAGACCTTCTAAAAGTGACCCTCCTCCCTCTTATAAAAGGCCCCCACCTCTACCCCCTTAACCACAAATCTCAAGCCATTGGATCATCCAAAATCTACTCATATTACCTCTACACATCCCTCTCTTACTTTTAGAAGGCTCACTTTGGGCAGAAGTCTTTCCAAGGAAGCCTTTGGCTCAAATCAAAATGAGTTACCCGATTTAAAGGTAATGTCTTCTCTTATGTTCTTTTGTTTTATTTTGATTATCCAACCCCTAAATTCTTTTTATTACTTTATTTTGTAAAAAAAGTATCTTAAATATACTAGGATGTTGTTATGATAAGTATTCTAGCTACACTTACACACACCTCCATCTAATGGGTGAAGAACATACTGTTTCTGTGGACGACGAACTACTGTCTCACGAAACGATGATTGTTCAATTATCTCCTACCACCTCTCATGGTGGCCATTAAGATGTCACTGTATTTATATATGATATATATTATATTTATATTTTACTTATGCATTTGTATTTTTCTTTTATGGAATACCTTTATGGTTTCCATGATAGGTAAACAAGATAATTTCATTTTAGGAAGTGCGGACTACTGCCCCCTCAAAGTGATATGACTCTTTCATGCCATACGTGGAACGTATAAAGGATAGAATTTATGAACTTATGTAACATATATAACATATATATTATAATTTAATTATAATATACCTATGTATCATTATGTTTTCATTCCATTAAAGTATTAAATAGAAATGAAAGTAGCGTTCATGCGTACGTACGACTTACCGTCTCCATGAACGGTGCATTTCATTTCTTATCTCCAAATGTTATGTACTATTATAAGTAAATATATATAATGGATATATATGATATATATTATATATAAACGATGAATATAATTCTGTATTTAATGAACTTGGGACCACATGAACATCATGTAATTATAAGAAGTCTATTTTTTGACTCATGTACTGAACATCGAAAAAAACGTCTGATATGAACTCACATAATTAACTAATTATTATAACATTATAATATGTGATATGAATTGAATAATAAAATTTAAAGTAGTTCCTTAATAAATTATAAATTTACCAAAGTTTATTATTCAGGAATATAAAGAAACAAACAAGACTAGTCGGACTTGAGGTAAGGGATCCTACCTCTCTCTTTCTTTTTAAGTACTCTCTTTTATGTCATTACTTTTAAGATCCTCTTTATTATGTTGGGGGATGTTATTTTATATTCCTCTTACTGTAATTTTTATGTTCATATGATGAGAGACCCAATTTGATCTCATCAATCCATTTTTGGAAGTTTTAAGTGGCACCGTTAGGTTGTCGACTTTTTGTAAGGGATTTCTTATCTCACTTTCAATTTCGTGAGATTTCCATTGTTCGCGACTTATTTATTTCATGTGGTGTATTATGTACTGTAATTTCATATATATTATCATGATTATATTTATATTCATGGTATTATGCGATTCATTTGGTGTTTATTATCTTTTAGTCATATGACTCAATTGGTTACAACAAGGTAAGGGGTTTTTATCTCACTTTTTATTCCTGTGAGATTCATGCTACATTTTCCAATATTTACTTTTTTTTTGTGTATGTACTTCCCATGATTGTATTATTTGTGTAATATAATTTAATTTATGGGTATTTACATCTTCATTGTATGACCCTTCTTTCATGGGGTTTTTTAAAAGACTTATTTTTGTTAGGTCTTTTAATTTACATCTTCTTATGTTGGGATATGTTCTTATATATCCTTATTGCTATAAATTTTATGTCCAAGTGATGAGATACCATTTTTTATCTCTCATCATCTCATTTTCTGAAGTTTAATGTGACACTGTTAGGCTATCGATTTTTTTCAAGGGAACTTCTTAATCCAATTTCAATTCTTTGGGTTAAACCTATACTTCTTAATTATGTCGTGCTATGAATATGTGTGGATGAGCTATGATTATTTTACACTTAATATCCACTTATATTGGGTGTATTTATATTTGTTACACATAATTACGTAATTGATTTATCCTTAATCTAAGGATACCGTCTTTGTAAGGGACTTTGTCTCAATCTTTTTCATTGAGGCATATTTTCATTTATACACAACATTATTTTATACGGTGTATAAACCCCTTTGACTTTTAATTTTATTCAAAATGAATCTTTCCTCTACGAAGCGTTTTACTAAACGACAAAAATAATGTTTTTTTTAACGTATGCGGTGACAACGACCTTTCCACCACCGCGAGTATTATTTGATCTTTGGCTTCCTCAACAAGCCGTAATGTTTTAAAAGAAAATAAATACCATATACTCTTTTACGTATTTTGGTATTCAAAATGGTTTTGATAAATTATTCTTTTATGTCAATATATTTAAATGATATATTGTGATTGAAATGTTGAAATGTTATCATTCCTTTATATTGGTTTTATGTGTTATGATTTTATTATGGTACTTGGACATTTGACATGTGGTTACGTGATAAACCAAATGACAGGTGGTGCCTTGAAAACGAGGATGGGTGGTTACGTTATAACCTCCAATTCATTGGGTATGGGAGTCGTCCATATGGTATTCCATTTAGTGACTTGTGTGGAAGTCGACCGTATGGTTATTCCATTTAAGCATGTCTATGTCCCAAGTTACCTTTATATGTTATGTGTTCTTTATATGGGTTTATGGTGATCTTTTGGTTACAAAAGGGTAAGAAATGATATTTTATTTAGTGAAAAGTATTTACTACTTCATAAAGGTTAAAAGTATTACTTATGATAAAGTATTCATGATTTACTTATTGTTTTGAAAAACTAACAATTTCTCTTCTTTGTGTATCTCTTAATGAGATTTTTATGCTCATCCCATGTTTTTGAAATGTTTTTCACAGGACATAAAGTGGAATAGGGTCAAGGATGGGATCAAGGAAATGTGATGTTGTCTAAAACATGGAACTAGACATGTTTCTTTTTAAGAGTTTTTATCTTATGAAAAAATTGAAACTAAGTAGAAGTTTCTAGTTTGTAATCTTTGAGATGTAATGGTTATGTCCTAATTCTCTAAAACTCTAAACCTGAAAAGATCATTAATTTGAATTATTCATTTAATTAATGATTATGTAATGTTTTAAGACCGGGTCCTTATAGTTGGTATCAGAGGGAGGTTTAGATAACTTTAGATGTTAGGGTATTATTTAGGCATAAGTGACATTACCACAATGGTTAGGAATTCAGAAAGAGTCATAGTTTTAGATAAAGTGAATGAGTTTAAGGTAACATGAATAATTATATATTAGTATTTACCTTACTTATAAGATATTATATGATGATTCTAATGATATAATCACACTTACATTTTTGGTTTTAGTAAATGGCTGGATCTAGCAGGCATAAAAGTAACAGTGGATGTGAAGAAAACTGTGACAGTTTTCTGAAAGAAAAACTGAATGATATGGGAGCTGCAATGAGAACTCTTGTGGTTATTCTCAACCAACTATCAGGAGCCATGATTAACCACTTGAACCTTGGTGAGTTCTCTAATGCATCATGTAGAGATAACCAACTCGATGTGTAAGTTCAGGTAATAATTATAAAGGTAACCATTAGAATTTATATGATCCTTACTTTTGAGGTAATTATGGGTTACTATATGTTATGATGGAAAATGAAAGTCATGAGATAAAATTGAGGTTAAATTATGTTATGGTTATTTTTGAATATTTTATCTCTTTTTGGGGAATGTTTTAAGATTTATATAGTTTTGGAAAAAGGACAACACGCAGACCGTGTGACAACCCGTCACGTCGGACGAAGCTGTGGGAATCGAACCCACAACCAAAGTACGACTGAGATTTATCACCTACCACTGGACTACGTGAAGTCCCTGGTTAGTATGACTAATTCATTTTAGATTATATGATCTTATGAATCAATAATAAGTTGATTTTGGGTTATCTATGTAAATGATTAACCTATCATGGAGGATATGTGATTAGGTTAATTAATTTTCAGTATGAGACTTTAAGAGTAACTGATGTTATTTGGAGATAAATGTTAAGATTTACCTTGGAAGACTATGTGATTAAATCCTTCAGAGATTTGGGTTTCAATATTAGTTTGGAGTACTTTGAATAATTTATGGATAACTGTTTATTGAATGGTCTTTGATGAACTTTGGGTTTTGTTGGACAAATTTTGGAGATTAAGAGTAGTTTTTATTTGTGTAAAATATTATCCTTTTTGGGGATTATTTGATCTTGTACTAACCATTTTGGTTTTTCTCTAAAGACATGGGAAATATATAGTTCTCTTTTGTGGATTAGGTGATTCTCTAGAAGTTGATTATAACGCTCTTAATGTGAACAAGTCATCCTAAATACTCATATTTTGGAGAAAATATGAGTTTGTGTAAGAAATCTAGTAAGAGATGAAAGTCTACACGACAAGTAAGTATGTTTCATTATGATTTAGTTAAGCTCATAAATAAATTCCTTAATGAAAAGTAACTTAAAACAAAAACGTTGTCTGTTAACTTTTCCTACTGGGGAATCAAATACCATTTAACCCATCACAAGTTTGTGATTTTCTGGTGGTTAACTTTCTCCTAAACATGTTTTCTATCACTCTCCATCAGAAATTGACCCTTTGTTTTCTCTTCCATATCCATGTTTTACAACATGGAATCCCAGTATGGGTTAACTCGGGTGACCTTTGTACTTCTCTTTCTTTCTTTTAAAGTGACAGTTTAATTGACTCCTTTTCCCATGTGGGGCTTTCAATGAAGTTTCTGAGCCCAATTTTAAAATTGCGAGGACACAATTCCCAAAAGGGGGGAAGGATGTAACATCCCAGGTAAATAAAGAATATGTCATTTTCATATTTATCAATATTTGTGAATCAAATGTTAATATTACTTTAAAGGGAATGCTATGTTCGATGGCGTACCCAATACGCAACAACGAGTTTCTTTGAAATCTTATGTTGCACACTAATAATATAATAATATTATTTAAAATGGCAGTTAACGTCTAGCCATTGTAATGAAGGGAATGAACAGAACTAACTAAAAAATGATTATATATGTTTTTTTTAAATATTTTTACATTTATCCAATAAATTCCAGAGGCTTAAAATGCGAATGAATGCAATTTTAAGCATAGATATTCTAATATTCTTTAAAAGGTTGATTAACCGCCTTTTGATGGAGACCCCTTTTTAAAACAACTTTTTGTCAATTTTATATGTTATATTTGACAAAATAAAATCCTTATTTGAAATCAGGACATCAAAATATACTTTGTGTAATTTTTTGTTATTTTTTCTGATAAAATTCATTTTTAATGAATAGTGAAAAGTGCTGTATTTTAATTCAAAACCTCATTTTAATATAATTTATTTATATGGTTAGATTATCTTTTTAATTGGGTTTAAAGTGTATTTAAAATATATTTTTACCATTTAATCCAATGGTGGTCATTGGAATTAATTTCACTTTGAAATTGGACATAAACAAGTGTCGATCTTTTGATAGATATTATTTCTTAAAAACATGCTATTTATTTTGATAGTGAGAATTAATTATAAAATTAATTAATGTAACTTATATGTTTTGAATTTGGTAAAGTGGACATCATTTTTGAATTTGGAATATCAAATTTACTTTGGATAAATTTTTGGTATTTTTCTGAAAAATGTTCATTTTTTATGAATAGTGAAAAATACTGCATTTTACTTCAAAACTGCTTTTTCATATAATTTAATTATATAGTTATACTATAATTTTAATTGGTTTTAAAGTGTAATTGATTTATTTTTTTATCACTTAATACAATTTTATTCATTGGAAGTAATTTCACTTTTCAATTGGATGTAAAAACAAGTCAATCTTTTGATAAATTTTACTTCTTAAAAACCCATATTTGGTTTTGACAATGGAAATTATTTTTAAATTAATTACTGAAATTTCTGTGTTTAGAATTTGGTAAAATGGATTCCATATTTGGAATTATAAGGTCCAAATTATTTAATTAAAACTCTTGTTTTTGACATTATGAATAGTAACGATGACAATTATCTTTAATTATCACGATTAATTAGTAATCAGGTAGTTAAGGGTAATAAAATAATATTATAATAATAAAAAATTACCCATACATGTGTCTTAATGCTATTTTTTGAGTCATTTCTGACCATGGGATTCCTTGTGCCAACTTTGGGACCCCATGAAATCACTTTAGTGTGATAGTGACCTTTTATCATATTATTATTTAAAGAAAGAAAAATATAACCAAAGTATATATCACCTAAGTAAAACAATTTTAGTTTTGTTTATATAAATAACCTATTTGACTATAAATATTCATTTTAAATATAAAATTATTTCCTATATCATGGTATTTTCTTTATAATTTTTAGATATTAAATAAATAAATTTATTTAAGACACTATGATGATGCAATGATTACCTCATTAATGAACAATTTAAATAAAATGGAAAGATAAGGTAAAATCTAAGACTTAAACTTATCTAAAACCTATTTAATGGGTGTATTTATAACCCTTATCACCTTATCCTTGAAATATATCATTGTGGGACCTTTAAAATCCAAAAACTATTTTATAATAAAGTAACATTTCAAGACCTTCCAAAAGTGACCCTCCTCCCTCTTATAAAATCCCCCCACCTATACCCACTTACCCACACCTATCAAGCCATTGGATCGTCCAAAATCTACTCATATTATCTCTACACATCCTTCTCTTACTTATAGAAGCCTCACTTTGGGCAGAAGTCTTTCCAAGGAAGCCTTTAACTCAAATCAAAATGAGTTACCCGATTTAAAGGTAATGTCTTCTATTATGTTCTTTTGTTTTATTTTGCTTCTCCAACCCCCTAAAATATTTTTATTCCTTTCTTTTGTAACAAAACCAATATCTTCAATATACTATAATGTTTTTATGAGAATTATTCGAGCTACACTTACACACACCTCCATTTAATGGGTGAAGAACATACTGTTTCTGTGGACGGCGAACTACTGCCTCACGAAATGATGATTGTTCAATTATCTCCTACCACCTCTCATGGTGGAAATTAAGATGTCACTGTATTTATATATGATATATATTATGTTTATTTTTTCCTTATTCCTCTGTATTTTTCTGTTATGGCATACCTTTATGGTTTCCATGATAGGTAAACACGATAATTTCATTTTCGGAAGTGCGGACTACCACCCCCTCAAAGTGATATGACTCGTTCATACCATATGTGGAAGGTATAAAGGATAGAATTTATGAACTTATGTAACATATATAACATATATATTATAATGTAATTTTAATATACCTATGTATCATTATTTTTTCATTCCATTAAATTATGAAATAGAAATGAAATTAGCGTTCATGCGTACGTACGGCTTACCGTCTCCATGAACGATGCATTTCATTTCTTATCTCCAAATGTTATGTACTATTATAAGTACATATATATAATGTCTATATATGATATATATTACATATAAATGATGAATATCATTCTGGATTTAATGAACTTGGGACCACATGAACATCATGTAATTATAAGAAGTCTATTTTTTGACTCATGTACTGAACATCGACAAAAACATCTGATATGAAGTCACATAATCAACTAATTATTATACCATTATAATATGTGATATGAATTGAATAATAAAATTTAAATGAGTTCATTAATAAATTATAAATTAACCAATGTTTATTATTCAGGAATATAAATAAACGAACAAGACAAGTCGGACTTGAGGTAAGGGATCCTACCTCTCTCTTTCTTTTTAAGTACTCTCTTTTATGTCATTCATTTTAAGCTCTTATTTCTTATGTTAGGGGATGTTATTTTATATTCCTATTACTGTAATTTTTATGTTCATATGATGAGAGACCCTATTTTATCTCATCAATCCATTTTTGGAAGTTTTAAGTGACGCCGTTAGGCTGCCGAATTTTTGTAAGGGATTTCTTATCTCACTTTTAATTCCGTGAGATTTACATTGTTCACCAATTATTTATTTCATGTGGTGTATTGTGTAATTACATTTAATATATATTATCATGATTCTATTTATATTCATGTAATTATGTGATTCATTTGGTGTTTATTATCTTTTGGTCATACGACTCAATTGATTACAACGAGGTAAGGGGTTTTTATCTCACTTTTTATTCCCGTGATATTCATGCTACATTTGCCACTATTTAATTTTTTGTGGTGTATTTACTTCCCATTATTGTATTATTTGTTTAATATACTTTAATTTATGGGTATTTACATCTTCATTGTATGACCCTTCTTTCATGGGGTGTACGTTTCGAAAGTTTCCCAAATCGGTAATGGAACCATTCACCCTCCTCTTTTTAAAAGACTTCTTTTTGTTAGGTATTTTAATTTACATCTTCTTATGTTGGGATATGTTCTTATATATCCTTATTGCTATAAATGTTATTTCCAAGTGATGAGATACCCTTTTTTATCTCTCATCATCTCATTTTTTGAAGTTTAAAGTGACGCAGTTAGGCTATCGATTTTTTGCAAGGGAACTTTTTAATCCAATTTCAATTCTTTGGGTTAAACCTGTACTTATTGATTATGTCGTGCTATGAATATGTATGGATGACCTTTGATTGTTTTACACTTAATATCCACATATATTGGGTGTATTTATATTTGTCACGCATAATTACGTAATTGATTTATCCTTAATCTAAGGATACCGTCTTTGTAAGGGACTTCATATCAATCTTTTTCGTTGAGGTATATTTTTATTTATACACAACATTCTTTTATATGGTGTGTAAAACACTTTTACTTTTACTTTTATTCAAAAGTAATCTTTCCTCTTCGAAGCGTTTTACTAAATGACAAAAACAATTTGTTTTTTAACGTACGCGGTGACAACGACCTTTCCGCCGCCGTGAGTATTATTTGATCTTTGGATTCCTCAACAAGTCATAATTTTTTAAAAGAAAATAAATACCATATACTCTTTTACATATTTTGGTATTGAAAATGGTTTTGATAAAGAATTATTTTATGTCAATATATTTAAATGATATATTGTGATTGAAATGTTGAAATGTTATCATTCCTTTATATTGGTTTTATGTGTTATGATTTTATTATGGTACTTGGACATTTGACGGGTGGTTACGTGATAAACCAAATGATGGGTGGTGCCGTGAAAACCAGGACGGGTGGTTACGTTATAACCTCCAATGCATTGGGTATGGAAGTTGTCCGTATGACTATTCTATTTAGTGACTTGTGTGGAAGTCGACTGTATGGTTATTCCATTTAAGTATGTATATGTCCCAAGTTACCTTTATATGTTATGTGTTCTTTATATGGGTTTTATGGTGATCTTTTGGTTACAAAAGGGTAAGCAATGATCTTTTATTTAGTGAAGAGTATTTACTAATTCATAAAGGCGAAAAGTATTACTTATGATAAAGTATTCATGATTTACTTATTGTTTTGAAAAACTAACAGTTTCCCTTATTTGTGTATCTCTTACTGAGCTTTTTATACTCATCCCAAGTTTTTGAAAAAATTTTCACAGGACATAAAGTGGAATAGGGTCAAGGATGGGATTAAGGAAATGTCATGCTGTCTAAAATATGGAACTAGACATGTTTATTTTTAAGAGTTTTTATTTTATAAAAAAATGGAAACTGAGTAGAAGTGTCTACTTTGTAATCTTTGAGATGTAATAGTTATGTCCCAATTCTCTAAAAATCTAAACCTGAAAAGATCCTCAATGTGAATTATTCATTTAATTCATGATTATGTAAGGTTTTAAGGCCCGTTCCTTATAGCCGGTGCCTTATTTTATTACATTGGAATACAAAAAAGGAATAATCATCCAAAAGGACTGAGTAGTTTAGTATTATTGGAAACAAGATTCATACATAAGTTAAACATTACAAATTGAAAAGAAATACAACATAGAAACTCCTTAGACAATATCCATAACTCCTAGGTTATTTCAGCATGTCATTCATAATAAAATTCTTCATGTCCTAAGAAAATGAAACATAATAAAGGGGTGAGATCAAATGCTCATTAAGGGTAAGCAATACAACGTAATATAACATAAATATTAGACATGGAGAATAATTGAAAACACATGACTCTAAAAATAAACTTGAACATAATATGGTAGAAAAATGAGCTGAGTAAATATTTACATAACATAACATAATCATGGGTATTATACTAGTCTAATAACCACATGAAACATCAATACTATTTTCATAATGAGGGAATGCATAATGCGGGACAACATAACCATACCATCAAGGCCTCGTGCCAAGACCATAAGTAATCATTTTGTCAAGGCCTTGTGCCATGACCGTAGTTTGTCTCATGAGACCTACCGATGCAACGAGGGGCTATAGAAGACGCCACCCGAAACTTACTATGTCCAATTCATTCCTCATATGAATGGGGATAAACATAAACAACATATACATTCATATTGAAATTAATATATGAAATGAAAATAACTTTCCCCAAACATTAAGTATAAACACCAACCATTCAGAGTAAATTGGGGAATGGATTTAAGATAGCACATCCACATCCAAAGTAACCATAAAAAATTAAATTAAATATGGTAGATGATAAAATTTCATAATAATCCCAATAATATATAAGAATCAACAAGAGTGTTGAAATAGATGAAGATACTCTTATAAAATCTTCGACTAAATCTTGAGATAAATACTCTTTTACTTGGAAAATAAGAGTTATTTTAGAAAAATATTTGTATAAAACCATAAAAATATAAGATAGTATTTTCATAATAAAATTAGTGATTTTATAAAGATAATGGTTTCCAAAAAAAAATTATAGAGTGTCCTTGAAAATAGGTAAGAATTAGAGAAATTCCCTTAGATCGAGCTTGTATTTCGGAAACAATTTTGAAAGTTCCTTTTAAAACGTGTAACCATCCATAAAATAGGGAAAGTTTCTAGTTGATAAACATATATATAACACACACACATAATTTTTTAGGAGTACATAATTATAAACAATATTTTCATTGATGTAATAGACAATAAAAGTAACCTGAATGAAAATGGAAGTTCAGGTGAAAAAACCCTTACTTTAGTCCGAACGTGTTCCGCTCTTGAAATTATGATCCTAGAATATGAAATTATACTCATTAATAAATTATTTAAGATCCTATTATACATGTATCATAATTCTTTTTAGTTCATTTATTCCCTTATTGATAAGTTATTATATTGAATTTCATCGTTCCACAGTGTTTGTTTTCTTTATTTTCATAAACAGTTCACTTGTTCTTAATTAATGGAGTTCATGTGGAATGGATATAAATCTCCATAATTGAATTTGAATATTATTTATGACCATAAATAGGTGTTAGTGGTCATATATATAACTTGGTTATATTACATGAGGATGAATTATTATATATAAATTTTAATGATAACTGTTTCGGTTAATTTGTGGGTTTTGATTACAATGAACTCATTTTTCTTTATAACTCAATACCATTTGTACAAACGGATTAAAAAACCTTAAATAGGTTATATTACATATATAATAATCTGGTTAAACCATAAAAAGAATGGTTTCATGACCATAATTGAGAATAATAATAGAAATCGAAAGCCCATTATCCTTGAATGTGGTAAATTAACACATCTTGGATGGTGTTCTTGCTACTAGTATAAAAGAAGGTAAAAGGAAGAGATGATGATAAATTATTCCAATATCATGAAAAAATTACATTACATGTAAGGTAATAGAGTCATCACAACATTTTTATAAGGAGAGTTAATAATAGAAAAAGAAATCAAATGAACTCGAAAGAAAAGACAAAGAATTAAAAAGAGGAATTTACCTCTTGAACCAAACTTCCTTGAGAGCCTCTTTAAGGGAGAGGTTTTGGTCTTTTTATGAGACCAAGGATTTCTGGACATGGGATATGAGGTTGGGAGGATATTTGGACAGAATTTGGAGAAGGAACAAGGCTTGAGAGCAGTGAAGAGAAGAGGGAGTGATGGGGGGGGGGGTTATAGTGGAGGGGAGAGGGGATTTCTCAATTTTATACTCATTAATTTATTATTTATCTAAAAGACAAGGAATAATGAGTTTTACTTTACCAAGAATAGTAATTTTATCATGTGAATCTGAATAAATTGGGCTTACATCATCATAACATCATACATGACTCTATAATTAGTGTATTTAGCTTATTTTGTAAATTATGGTATTTCACTATTCATTAAAATTCAAGTATTTCAAAAAAATCCAAAAAATTCACCCCAAACATTTTTTGATGTGTAGAATCCAAAAATGAAGTCCATTTTTCAGAAATATTTTTCTTGATATGATTAATTTAATATTTAATTAAAATCATAATTTATTCTAAAAAACAGTTTAAAAACATTTATTTACTTATTCCAAAACATAGGTATATCATACATGCACTTGATTATTATTTATATACTATCATATGTAAGGTTATTATTAATTAGGGTATATTAATATTCATAAGGGTATGTTACTATTCATAAGGATAGGTTACTATTCATAAAAAATTAAGTTTTTCTTATCGGACTCCAAATAACTTACTGATCGCAACTGTGTATGTCAGATATTCAAAATTCACATCACAGAAGTGACAAACTTATGTTTTAAGGGTCACATAACACTTATTAGTTCATTATGACATATTTATAAGAAAGTAATTGTTGTACCTCTCGAACCCCTCAAGGTTTAATTTTCATGATCACAATCACTCTCATCTTTGTCTAATATTGTTTTTAGTGTTTGTGAATGATAGGCACAAGGTTGCCAAGAAGATTGCCCAAGAATGGACAACAAGTGGACTGAAAATCAGTCCACCGGCCAACCGGTGGCTTCACCACCGGTCGACCGGTGGACCCTGGGAAGGATGCTGAGCCACTGCCATCTCACCGGCCAACCGGTGGCCAAGCACCGGCCAGCCGGTGGCACCCAGAATGAACAGGGTTTGCTACTGCCTCACCACCGGCCAGCCGGTGGATCTGGCACCGGTCAGCCGGTGGTGCCTGGAAAAGAAGACTCAGCCACTGTCAAGGCACCGGCCAGCCGGTGGCCCTGCACCGGCCAGCCGGTAGCACTGGTCAAACTAGCCGTTGGCTTTGACCAGTCAACTCCAAAAGCCTCCCAACGGCTCCGAGGCCTTTTCCAACGGCTCCAAAGCCCTCCAACGGATACTTGAAGGTTCCTAGCCTATAAATAAAGGCCTAGGAAGCCCCGGAACAACACCCAAGCCACCGGACACATTTTTACATCTTTGGCGAAGCTCCGACGGATTGTTCCAAGGGAACCCAAAGTGCTCCAACAACTTCCACATCCAAGAGCACCTCCATAGAAGCTTGGAAGCGGCCCTCAAACATCATAAATCAATCAAAGGCGCCCAAGGCTTCTCCATTACGGGTTTTATTGTTTTATTTATTTTGAGCTTTAAAATTGGGTTTGTGCCTACAAACCCCAACCTTTTCTCATCCCCCCTTTTCTTTGGGTTCTCACACCACCACTAAGGTGTGAAGAGGTTTCCAAGCCTTACCTTGTAAAAGGCTTGAGATCGGTGAGCTAGCCTTCACCCGTAAAAAGGCTAGTGGGTTATTGCTTAACCATCAAAAGCATTGGGTTCTTGCTTAACCACTAAAAGCAAGCTGTAATAGGTCCTAGTGCTACCTCAAAGCCTAGTGGGTTTCTTGCTAAAACCATTGAAAAGCAAGCGGTAGGAATCTCTCAACGGTTGAGTTGGGAGCGGAGACGTAGGCCGGGTTTTGGCCGAACTCCGTTATCAATTTTGTGTCTTGCCTCTTTACTTTCCGCTGCACTTTACTTTTATTTTTAATTTGTCAATCAATTTTTTAAAAGGCAATTCACCCCCCCTCTTGCCATCATTCCCTCCTTGGGGTGTTCTTCCGACCCAACAGTAATTTCCATTGAAAAATATTGGGTCGTTACATTCTCCCCTCCTTACAAAAATTTCATCCTCAAAATTTACAAAATGTTACCTAAAAAGATTCAGGTATGTCTTCAACATAAGCTCCTCAGGATCCCATATTGCCTCTTCCATCTTATGGTTCCTCCAAAGAAAATTTACCAGACGAGTCGTTTGATTTCTCAATACTTGTTCTCTGGTATCAATAATCATTATAGGCTCTTCACAATAAGACAGATTGGGCTGAAGTTCTATTTCTTCATAGGTGAGTACATGTGTTGGTTCTGGCATGTATTTCCTTAACATTGACACGTGGAACACATTGTGAACTTTGGAGAGACTTGGTGGTGTTGACAAACGGTAAGATACGACTCCAATTCAATCCAAAATTTCAAAAGGTCCGATGTACAAAGGAATTAATTTCTCTTCTTATCGAATCATATAATACCCTTCCATGGAGATACCTTTAAGAAAACATGATCTCATACTTCAAATTCCAAATCCTTCCTTCAGTTATTAGCATAGATATTTTTCCTGCTTTGATCTGTTTTGATATGGTTTTGGATAATATTCACCTTTTTCGTTGTTTCTTCAACAAGTTCTGGGCCCACGAGCTTTCTTTCACCAACATCATCCCAACAAGTTGGTGTACGACATCTATTTCCATATAACACTTCATATGGTGCCATCCGAATACTCGAATGGAAGCTATTGTTATAAGAAAATTCTACAAGAGGTAAATACTAATCCCACATGCCTTGAAAGTCAAGTGAACAAGACCTCAACATGTCTTCCAAAGTTTGAATAGTCCATTCTGATTGTCTATCAGTTTTTGGGTGGTAGGCAGTGCTCAAATGAAGATCAGTATCTAGGACCTTCTGAATACTTTTCTAGAATTGTGATGTAAAATGTGGATCACGATCAGAAACAATTGATAAGGGTACACCATGGAGTCTTAAAACTTCATTAATATATATTATTTCAAAATGTTCAAGTGGTAAATCTTCTCTTATATCAAGAAAATGTGTTGATTTTGTAAGACGGTAAAAAATGAACTATATCACATCATTCTTTCTTGAAGTCTTTGGTAGTCCCATAAAAAAGTACATTGTAATATCATTCCATTTCCACATAGGAATAGGAAGGGGTTTCATGACTCCTACAGGATGTTGTCTTCCATCCTTCACCTATTGACACACCAAATATCTCGACACATAATCAGCAATCTCCATCTTTATGTTTTCCCACAAAAAATTCTCTTTTAGATATCTATACATCTTTGTGCTACCGGGGTGTATAGAGAAATTAGATCTATGAGCATCCTCCAATAGTTCCATCTTTAACTCAGGAATAGCGGGAACATAAAGCCTATTTTTGAATTTCAAAATGCCACCTTCATATATAAATTCAGTCAATTTCCCATCATTTATAGCTTTAATTTTATTTTGAAACTTCTCATCATCAGCCTGAGAACATTTTATCCTTTACAGTAAAGAAGATGTGGCAACTATTTGAAAAAGTTGCGATGTTTTACCTTACTTGATAATTATCATATCCGTATTTACTAGATCCATGAAAAAAGGATCCCTTTCAACTCTCATCTTGTTCAGAACTCCATGATTCTTTCTGCTCAAAGCATCTATTACCTTATTTTCTTTCCCTGGGTGGTAGTGTATTGTGCAATCATAATCTTTGAGTTGATCAATCCATATCCTTTGTCTCATGTTGAGTTCTTTCTGTGAGAATATATATTTCAAACTCTTATGATCTGTATATATCTCACATTTTACGCCATAGAGGTAATGTATCCAAATCTTCAGATCAAAGATTACCGTTGCTAACTCAATATCATGAGTTGAATAGTTTTTTTCATGAATTTTTAGCTGCCTAGATGCATAGGAAATCACTCGATCATTCTGCATAAGGACACAACCAAGACCTTTCTTTGATGCATCACTATAGATAACAAACCCGTCATTCCCTGATGGTAGGGTTAGGATCAGAGAATTCAATAGCCTTCTCTTTAATTCTTCAAAACATTCTTCATATTCCTTTTTCCATATGAACTTAAACCCTTTTCATGTGATATTGGTCATTGGGTTGGATAAATGGGAGAAGTTCTTAATGAAACACCAATAATAACCTAATAAACCAATAAAACTACGTACCTCAGTTACGTTCATTGGAGTAGGCCATTCTTACATAGCCTTTGTCTTCATAGGATCTACTGATATTACATCCTTAGAGACAATGTGTCCTATAAAGGAAACTGATTGGATCCAAAAATCACACTTGCTAAACTTACCATATAATTTATTTCTTCTAAGTGTCTTTAGAATAGTGCGCAAGTGATTTTCATGATCTTCATGGCTTTTAGAGTATACCAAGATATCATAAATAAACACCACCATAAAGTCATCAAGACATTCCTTGAAAAATCTATTCATCAGATCCATAAAAATAGACGGTGGATTAGTTAGTCCAAAAGGCATTACTATAAAATCGCAATGCCCGTACCTGGTTCGGAATGCTATTTTTGGAATGTATTCCTTCCTCACAAGCAACTGATGATATCCAGATCGAATATTAATCTTCGAAAAATATTGGGCTCCATGAAGTTGATAAAAAAAATTATCAATTCATGGTAGAGGATACTTATTATTTATTTTAATAACATTGATTTCCCTGTAATCAATGCACAAACTCATGGATACATCTTTCTTATTGACAAAGAGGACATGGGATCTCTATGGAGAAACACTAGGTCAAATAAATCCTTTATCACTCAATTCCTCTAGTTGTTTATTTAGTTCCACTAAATCCACAGTGGCCATTCTATGAGGGGTCTTTGATATGGGCCTTGAATTAGGAATTAAGTCAATGGAAAACTCAATTTCCCGCACTGGAGGATGTCTAGGTAAATCCTCTGGAAAGACATTAAGATATTATTTTACAATAGGAACATCCTCTATCTGTACATTCATATCCTCACCCATATTTATTTCATTCCCTTCCTCCCCAATAATTGAATTCAGTAGATCTACTGGGGGTGGATCTATATGAGAATCAAATGGTGAGGTTTTTTCTATAAAAATAAGGGATTATACACCATTCTAAAAAATTGTAACTTCCTTCTTCTTGTAAAAGATCTTCACATCATAATTTGATAACTAATTCATATCGAGAATTATATCATAGTCAACCATTGATATGATGATCAAGTTAGCAACTAAAGCACTTTTATGTGTTATAAGGGGGACTAATAGACACACCTTTTTTGCAATGATACATCCACTAGGGGTTTTGACTAATAACTCCTTTATTAAATCAAATTGGACATATCTAATTTTATTATAAAACTAGGAAGATATAAATGAATGCGACGATATATAATCAAATAAATTATTGGCTAAGTTGGATGAAAAGATCAATGTACCCACCACCACTTCATTAGGAACTTCAACCTCTGCGGTTGTGACCACATAAGCTTGGCCTTGCTCCCTTGGCCTTATTTGGGGAACATTTCCCTGATGCTTAGGATATTCATGTGCTTAATGTCCCATCTTCCTGAAATTGTATCACATAACATTGATATCTTCTTTCTTCCCCTTACAATCCCGAGATAGGTGGACTTTTTCTCTACCCTTGTAATAGACTCCCATTCCCTTCAGGAAAGTGACAGAGTGTTTCTTCCCACAATTACTGCATGATGGAAATTCAACTCTTCCCTTCTTCCCCATTTCCTTATTTCCTTTCCCAGAGTTTTCAACATCCCTCTTCTTCTCTTTATTTCCCTTAAAGTTATAAGAATTAGATAATTCATTTTATGTCTTGATAGCACATGAAACTATGTCTTCATACGATGAGAAATTCTGGGAGACTAGATCCCTTTGGAGGAATGGTTTTAAACCATCAAAGAATCGATCAATTTTTCTCCTTGGATTATGTATGTAGTTCGCAAAATGCCATGATAGCCTTGTAAAGTTGGCTTCATACTTGGAAAAATTTTCATCCTCCTTCTGCCTCAGATTCAAGAATTTCTTCTCTATATCTGCTCGCTGTTCATGAGGGAAATATTTTTCTAAGAAGATTTCCTTAAAATCCCTCCATTCCATCTCTTCTATTTCTTCTTCCTCCTTTGTGTTTTGGATTAACGACCACTACTGAACTTCATCTCTCGTTAGATGATAAACTGCTATGAAAAAATTCTCTATTTTGTTACATCCCAAAGCGAGAAATATATTCTCTAGGGAACATATCCACTGCTCTGCTATAAACAGGTTTGTAGTCCCATTGAATGATGGAGGTTTTTGTCATATAAAGTGATCTAACATAGTTCATCCACGTGGTGGGTCTGGATGCTCCATACAGGTAAGGTTATTATTCATAACACGTGTAATTTGTCCCAGTATAGTTAAAAGTTTCTCCTCACCATTCACAACACCATAGCCAACATCATTATCTTGCATTGGTGGGAAATCCCTACAGGGGACATGCGTATTCGTGTAGTTTCCATTCCTTCCACTAGGAACCATTTCTAAATAATAGCATACACTAGACTAGGGTATGAATCATAATGTATAATATCAATGTAGAAAAATACTTATTATAAATCGAATTTCTACGCATAGCTAATTTCTTAATCATAAACATGGTATCATTGAGGAAAAAATTACATTTAAATACTTCATAATGGCTTGTAAAGAAAATGTGAATTATCCTAATCATATCCCCCGAGAGTGTCGTAACCAAGAGTGCAGCAATGCCCATTTTAATGTATCAGGATACCCTGGGTCAAGCTCGAAACTCCTTTTCGGAGCTTTCACTTCTAGGTACATCTATGCCAGAGCCACTTCTACTTGCTCGTATCTAGATGGGGATGTATTGCTTAAAATATCCACATAATCTATTCCTTACCAAAATACCAGGACGTTCTTTTATATTTATCCTCAAAGAATATCTTAGGGACTCTTCCCTAATCTACATTTTCTAAATCTAGTTTCCAAGTTTTCTACTAAACTTCCTATGATACCAACTGTAAGGACCCAACCCTAGTTTTTCAGAAACGGTGCCTTATTTGATTACATTGGCATAAAAACAAGGAATAAACATCCCGAAGGACCGAGTAGTTTATTATTATTGGAAACAAGATTCATACCTAAGTTAAACATTATAACTTGAAAATAAATACAACATAGAAACTCCTTAAACAACATCCATAACTCCTAGGTTATTTCAGAATGTAATTCATAATAAACTTCTTCATGTCCTAAGAAAATGAAACATAATAAAGGGGTGAGATCAAATTCTCAGTAAGGGTAATAAATATAATAAAAGATAACATAAACATTATACATGGTGAATAATTGAAAACACATGCCTCTAAAAATAAACTTGAACATAATATGGCAGAAAAATGAGCTGAGTAAATATTTCCATAACATAACATAATCATGGGTATTCTACTAGTCAAATAACCACATGAACCATGAATACTATTTTCATAATGAGGGAATGCATAATGCGGGACAACATAACCATACCATCAAGGCCTCGTACCAAGACCATAAGTAATCATTTTTCAAGGCCTTATGCCATGACCGTAGTTTGTCTTATGAGACCTACCGATGCACCGAGGGGTTATATCAAGCCCCACCCGACACTTACTATGTCCAATTCATTACTCATATTAACTAGGATAAAAATAAACAACATATACATTCATATTGAAATTAATATATGAAATGTAAATAACTTTCCCCGAACATTAAGCATAAACACTAACCATTCAGAGTAAATTGGGGAATGGATTTAAGATAGAACATACAAATAAAAAGTAATAATAAACCATTAAATTAAATATTTTAGATGATAAAATGTCATACTAATACCAATAATACATAATAATCAACAAGAGTGTTGAAATAGATGAAGATACTCTAATAAAAGCTTCGAGTAAATCTTGATATAAATACTATTTTACTTGGAAAAGAAGTGTTGTTTTGGAAAAATATTTGTATAAAACTAGAAGTGAAGAAATATAGTATATTCATAATAAAATTAGTTATTTTATAAATATAATGGTTTCCAAAAACAGATTATAGAGTGCCCTTGAAAATAGGTAAGAATTAGAGAAATTCCCTTAGATCGGGCTTGTATTTTGGAAACAATTTTGAAAGTTCCTTTTAAAACATGTAACCATCCATAAAATAAGGAAATTTTCTGGTTGATAAACATATATATAACACACACACATAATTTTATAGGATTACATAATAATACACAAGATTTTCATTGATGTAATAGATAATAAAAGTAACCTGAATGAAAATGGAAGTTCAGGTGGAAAAACCCTTACTTTAATCTGAACGTGTTCCACTCTTGAAATTAAGCTCCTAGAATATGAAATTATACTCATTAATAACTTATTTCAGATCCTATTATAAATTTATAATAATTCTTTTTAGTTCATTTATTCCCTTATTGATAAGTTATTATATTGAATTTCATCGTTCCACATTGTTCGTTTTCTTTATTTTCATAAACGGTTCACTTGTTATTAATTAATGGAGTTCATGTGGAATGGATATAAATCTCCATAATTGAATTCAAATATTATTTATGACCATCCATAGGTGTTATTGGTCATCTATATAACTTGTTTACATGGCATGAGTATGAATTATTATATATAAATTTTAATGATAACTGTTTCGGTTAATTTGTGGGTTTTGATTACAATGAACTCATTTTTATTTATAACTTAAAACCATTTGTACAAAGGGATTATAGAACCTTACATAGGCTATATTAAATATATAATAATCTGGTTCAACCACAAAAATAATTGTTTCATGACCAAAATTGAGAATGATAATAGAAATCGAAAGCCCATCGTCCTTGAATGTGGTAAATTGACACATCTCAGATGGTGTTCTTGCTACTAGTATAAAAGAAGGTAAAAGGAAGAGATGATGATAAATTATTCAACTATCATGAAAACATTCCAGTACATTTAAGGTACTGGAGTCATCACAACATTTATAATAGGATAGGTAATAATAGAAAAATAAAATAAATGAACTTGAAAGGAAAGACAAAGAATTAAAAAGAGGAATTTACCTCTTGAACCAAACTTCCTTGAGAGCCTCCTTAATGGATAGGTTTTGGTATTTTTATAAGACCAAAGCTTTCTGGATGTGGGAGAAGAGGTTGGGAAAATATTTGGACAGAATTTAGAGAAGGCACAAGGTTTGAGAGGAGTGAAGAGAAGAGGGAGTGATGGAGGGTTTTTATAGTGGAGGGGAGAGGGGATTTCTCAATTTTATATTCATTAATTTATTATTTCTCCACAAGACAAGGAATAGTGAGTCTTCCATGACCAAGAATAGTAATTTTATCATGTGAATAAGAATCAATTGGGCTTACATCATCATAAAATTATACAAGACTATATAATTAGTGTATTTATCTTATTTTGTAAATTATGGTATTTCACTATTCATAAAAAATTCAAGTATTTTAAAAAAATCCCAAAAATTCACCCCAACCATTTTTCTACGTGTAGAATAAAAAAATGAATTTCATTTTTTAGAAATAATTTTCTAAATATGATTAATTTAATATTTTATTAAAATCATAATTTATTCTAAAAAACAGTTTTAAAACATTTATTTACTTATTCCAAAACATAGGTATATCATACTTCCACTTAATTATTATTTATATACTATCATAAGTAATATTACTATTCATTAGTCTATATCACTATTCATAAGGGTATTTTACTATTCATAAGGGTAGGATAATATTCACCAAAAATTATGTTTTTCTTATCAGAATCCAAATAACTTACTGATCGCAACCGTGTATGTAAGATTTTCAAAATTCACATCACAGAAGTGAAAAAATTATGTTTTAAGGGTCACATAACACTTAGTAGTTAATTATGACATATTTATAAGAAAGGAATTTCCATTTAAATATATTGGGTCATTAAAAAGATAAACCTTAATATATTCCTAATGTGGAAATAATGATGTTTTTATAAATATATAATTGATATGCATAAAGTAAATTGGACATTACTAATGACATAGAAACTGATTAATGATTTATTGAAAAAGTGGTTTATGTTACCATTGATGGAGTTTACAACATTATTGGATCTATGGAATATATTCAATAATTTTTGGTCTTATTCAAAGAATAAGGAAGCATGCGGGTTTTCATTGAGGTCTTATGGTAATTTAGGTTATTACCATGTTTCAAGAGAATACATGATAAAGGTATTTTCATGGTTGGTATGTATAAATTAATATATGCTTCATGTTTTTTGGGGAATTAATGATAAGTTCATTTTGGAAATTTAGTAACCGTATTTATAAAGTTTTGGATTTTAATATTTTTAAGGGTCATAAAGCTAACCATTTATGAAATGGTTTAAGTTGAAATTTGGATAAGGAATTAGAGATTAATGTATTATTTCACCATATGAAGATTTATTCATATTGGATAACCTGTTCTAACCATTTTATTATGATGATAACTAGAGATAGACATAACGAATTATCATTCTATCTATGGATCTTATGATCCATTAGTGCTTCAGGCATAACAAATTCACCTTCATTTCAAAGAGTGTGAGATAAAGTAGAAATTGATCAAGGAAAAACCAAAGGGAGATATTTTTACTATGAAATGTAATTAAATCAATTAAGTGTATATTCTCGTAATTTTTTTTTTCAAAATTAGGAAAATGATCTTGAAATAAAATGGTGTCTTATTATCAACATTTTTTATAATATCAATGAAAATTTTCATACATCTTTGGTCTATGGTTTTATGGACACTAAAATTCTCTGGATCACCCACTTTTATGTGATCAGTAATCTTTATCACTATCTATAATTATTCATGCTTTTCTTCCATGTCTAAATCTTCACTTATCACCTATGTTCTCCTGTGTGGAAACCTGGTTATGTGTTACTTAACCTTTATGTTTCCAATGTTCCCCTTTTAAGGAAAGTTTTATAATTCATTTGTATGATGTGGGTTTATATGAAGGAATTTTTAAATGTTAAACCTTTGATGACTGAGAAAAATTTCAAGGGCGATATTCATTTTAAGGGGGGTGGAATGTAACACCCCAAGATTTTTTGAAATTCTTTTTTTAAAATAAGTTTGATCTTTTATATATTTTGCGTGTCACGCAACACTGATTTTGGATTGCATTATAGGTAACCCCGAGTTTAGCTTGCGTTACATGAAACACTAATTTTTTTCCTATGTTACACACAATATCAAATTTCTCTTGCGTTACATATAACATTGAGTTTAAACAAAATGTGACATACTATTAAAATATTATTATATCATAGTTATCACATAACCATTGGAATGGAGGGTATGAGTAAGATTAACCAAATTATGAAAAAATATGGTTTAATCATGTATATATAATTAATTATTTGGGGACCAATTAGTTAGAAATGAAAATAAAAACCTTTTGAAAATAAAGGAAATCATTATCTAAAAAACTCTTTTTTATGAACATAAACAAGTTTTACCTCAAAAAATTCAACCACTTTTTTTGAATGATTTTAATGAAATTTATATATTATATATTTAATCAACTATTTAGCATTCATCTTATGTGTTTTCTAGATAAGAGATGATAATAAATCCAATTTTATGCTTGAAAATTGTATTTTTCTAAAAAGCAGTTTTGTCACCCTTTTATGGTGCACTTATTTTAAAACTAAATGTTGACACTTTTATAAAATTTATTTGAAAAAATGAAATTCAATTTTGAAATCGTAATATCAAAATTATCTTAGGGTGAATTTTTGGTACTTTTCTTAAAAGTTCCATTTTTTGATGAATAGTGAAAAATACTGAATTTTAATTGAAAATTGTCTTTCCATTTATATAGTTTATAAAGTTAAATAACATTTTAAATAACATTTTAAACTCAAATTAGTTAAATTATATATCCATTAATCCATTTTAGGTCATTGGGATCAATTTGATATTGAATTTTTATATAAAAATATTTCAAACATTTGAGCATTTTCTCTTAAAAAACCCGCTTTCTCATCACGTATGCGAGATTAATTTTGAATTAAATTTTGACACTTATGTGATTGGAATTTTAAAAAATATATTCCATATTTTTAATCAACATAATATATACTATATAATAAGTTCAACTTAATTTTTGACTAAAATAAAGAGTGAATGCAGTAAAAATTAATCACTATGGTTAAGGTAAAAATGGATTTACCAGGGGGGTTAAACTAATAAGATAAGGGTTAAAAATAACCTACCAACATTTCCAAAACTCATTGTATGACCATATTTATACCCTTGAGTTTGTGGGATAATTGTCTATGAAAGTGACTTATATAATAATTTAAGTAAAGAAAAAGACAAAAAAGGAACATTCCTTACTTTTAATATCTACAAAGATTTGGGATAGGAACAAAAACAACATATGTTCAGTTGTAAATATTATTTTGAAGTATAAATTATTTTTTTATCTTGATAATTTATCTTAATTTTTTTGAGATGAAATAATTACTTTAAATGCTTAAGAAACACCAGCGTGCTAATTATTTAGTTAATGATTAAATAAAATAAATGATACTAAAAATATTAAAAGTGAAGTATATTTAATGGATTATTGACCTAAATTAATTTTTAGATGAATATATCATGTTACATAGTTTTTAACATAATATATTCGAATTACATTATTATCTTGATATTTTTAAATTCAAATTAAATGAATAATGTCAAAATTGTCATTAATCTTATTTTATAATAAATGATATTTTATAATAAATGATATTTTATTAATTGATTTAAAATTAATAAAAATACTAGATTTTTACAAGTGATCTATAAATGTTAATAAATATCAATTATGTTTTATTAATGGACTAATTTTTTTATAATGACTATATTAACTGCTAAATAGTAAAAACTTTGTTAGCACGCTTAAGGTTAAAACAATGTTTTTGCACGTTACATGCACTTGTGTTAAAATTAATTTTCAACACACATATGATTTTTATTTTATAAATTGGATTTAATATTTAATTAGAGGTTCCAAATTATATATAAAGGATCATTTTATTTTAGTCTTAAAAGATAAATTACCTAGGTTAAAAGACTAGTTATTGTCGTGAAAAAAACCAAAATGGTAAAAATAAGAAATCTTATATGTTAAAGAACAATATGTTTAAAACATATGTTTTATTCTATGGTTTAGGTTTTATTCGACCATATCATCCCTCCAACCATTTAATTATAAATTTTGAAGGCACATGAGGTAAGAGTGACCTCCCAATAGTGAATACTTTTGGGTATTTACAAAAATGTCACTCCTCCTCAACTATAAAAGGGCACTCACTTACCTCACTTCTTCACACCTCTCAAGTCATTTGGATAGACCAAAACCTTCCAAAATCACTTCCCAAATTATTTAATCTCATATTATAATACTTATTTTTGACATAAAGCTAACCCATTAGGGATTTTGGGTCAAACCTAAGGAGGATACTTGAAGAAGAGGTAATGTTCATCAATGAGCGTTTTTTGTTTTATTTATTCATCCACATCCTTCAATTATTATTAAACCATGATGATATAATAAACTTAGTATCTTCCATATACTAAAATTTCGTTTTTTAAGTGTGTGACCTACAACCATCTCCACTTCCATTAAATGGGTTACAAAATCTTCGTTTGTGTGTATGGTGGACTACCACCTCGCAAACTAATGTTGTTCATTTTTCCATTACAACCTATCAAGGTTGTAAATAATGATGAATTTATTTTTTATATATGATATATATGATATTTATTAAGTTATAATGATTTTGTAATTATTATATCACACATACTTTCATACTCTCCATTTTGTGGGAATACGATAACGTCACTCATGTGTACAGAGGACTACCACCTCACGAAGCGATGTGATTCATTAATGATTTAAATAGAAGGTATTAAGGATGAGTTTAATGAATATATGTGATATATATAACATAAAATTATTCTGTAATAATAATATATATCACTTACCTTTCTTTCTTTCAATATGATAAGAAAATGGAAACAACGTTCATGCATATGTACGACCTACCGTCTCCATGAAATGTGTATTTCATTTTCTATCACTAAATTTTATGTATTACTCTTAATAAATATATAATAAATATATATAAATGATATTTATATCATGTTTTGTATTCTGGAGAATATGAATCTATGATCTAAGTAATAGGACCAAGAAATAACAAGTTAAAACATATGCCAAAAAAGTAGTTATTGCCTGAAATGTGACTTTAACATAAAATTATTGATAAAAGAATAATAAAATGTCATAATAGAATAATATAGGCTATAATATATATGAATATAGTTTTTTAATATATGTATAATAAAATTATATTTATTATACAGGATTTTTGAATGTGAACGACGAAAGTCAAGGGTTAAAGTAAGGGATTTTCGTCTCATTTTTATTTTCTATGAGACAAATTTCATATTCACTACATGATTATTTTATGTGGTGTATATACATACCATGAATTTATTTTAGGATTAATATCCTAAAAATTATTGGTATTTACATATCCATTTTTGGATCTCTCTTTCATGAGATTTACAGTTTCAATATTATCAATGTGGTAAGATATTTGAGTCTCAATTTGCCTTCTTTGAGACATATGTTATTTTATGCACTTGTATTATTTTATGAGGTGTGTATAAAACCCATGTGAAATTTAATGTCATGAGTTATTAATCCTCATGAAATTTTAATGTTTCATGTGATTTTATCCTTTCATGGGGCTTATGATTTAAAGTTACCAAAGTGTCAAGAGTTTCATGTTACAATCTCATCGTTTATTGATATTGTTTATGATTATGATTCAATTGATGACATATTATGATATATATTTCAAGAAATACATGAATTTTATTCTTCACTATATTTCCTAAGAATACATGTTTCCCCCTTCATTTTTCTCTCTTTATGTACTCAAGAGTTCAAAATAATATTTTTATGAAAAATCATCTTTTTGGTCAAAAACTCTTTTTCTTCCAAATCCATGTTTTGTAAAAATGTTTTCAAAATGTTTTATGTTTTAAAAAAGTTATTTTTAAAATGAAAGGACATTTTATTCAATAAATGTTTAAAATTATTTTTAAAATCTTCTATTATAATATTTTAAGTTTAGTTTAAAAGAAATTGTTTTTCAAAAAGGTTTTATGTTTTAAATAAATGTTTTTCAAAGAAAAGTTATTTTCCTCAAGAAATGTTTTGATGATCTTTAAAAATTATTTTTCATCTAAAATGGAATCCATTGATCTTACCTATAATTTACTATAGATATGAACTAGGGATAATATTCTTATTCTTTCTGTGAATGGTTCATTATGATAAGATCTTTATGAAACCTATTTCTCTTCCACAACTTATACCATGATAGAATTATTATGAAACCCACTTCTTTTTCATGGGTTATACTATGATGAAATAATGAAATGGTTATGAAACATATCACTTCTACATAGGTTATGATATGATGAAATGTTTATGAAAACCCATTTAATTTCATAGGTTATGGTATGAGGAATGTTTTATGATCTTATGAAACACATATGTATGATTTTTATTATGTGATGGAGGTTATGTTATAACCAAGGATGGTGGTTACGTTATAACCAAGGATGGTGGTTAAGTTATAACTAAATATATGTGGGACCTTTATCTCCCTCCGATTCATTGGGTAAAGATTTATATCTCATGATATAGTCTGAATCGGAATAGGGAGTGAACCCGATTCAGTAAGACAAGTTTGGAATGGGGAGTGGACCCGATTCAGTAAGGTACTCTGTCTGCTATGATGGTATTAGGAGTGAACCTTGACTATTATGATGGTTTGGGGAGTGAATAAATTCCACTATAAGGAAATATATTCCATTGGGGATGGTGGTGCGTCCTACCCAGGAGGTGTAGCTGACCATATTGTGTCCTTATAAGTTTTTGCAATGATCCTTAACCACTAAGGAAATGATTTTTATGCTTATGTGTATGCCACAAATTCCTTGTCTTATGCCAATTTTGTACTGTCATGGATCATATTCTTTTAATACCTTATGATTCATGTCTTATTAATGATTAATATTTATGATATGACTCATGTTTATGGTTTATGATAGGTTTGGTATGAACTTCATAAGTTATGTTCATTATTACTCACCCTTATGCTCATCTAATACTTCCATATGATCATAGATTTATATATCTTATGTTTACCCTTACTGAGCAGTTGATTTCACCCTTTTTTTGTTTAATTTCCTCAGGTTATAAATAAAGGTTTTATGTTGGGTATTTCTATAAATATTACTAAATAAGAATATATTTGTTGGAAAAATTGAAGATCTTTCACCAGATTAGATGATTGTGTTCCAAGTTTCCAAAGGCGCTAAACTATTATAGAGGCGTGTGTTTGTGTAATGTAATGAATATTCATATAAAAATATGTAATATCAATGTATGATAAGCTTGAGTCACTATACACACAACCACTTAATAAAATATTAATATAATTATTTTAAAGGATTCTATGAAAAATCCAATTTGTTGTATATATCATGTATTTTGTGTTTTATATTAGTTGTAAATTGATAAAAAGTCAATATTAAGGTTGGAATGTGTATTTTGAAACATTAAAAGCCTTGAATATATTCAAGTATGATCAAATCAGGAACAAAATATGTTTTATGTGGTTCTAACTTATATTAAAACGCATTTAAAAAGTGAAATTGATGTGGAAGTTGGTGTTGTGTTTTATAATTATTAGTTTTTATTCTAAATTGCAAAATAAATGAAATAATGCATGTTTTGTCCAATTTCACTGAATTAAAAAAGGTCATGTTTACCTATTTATTCACATTAATCGTATTATTACTATTTAATAGATGTCCAAATAATTGTTTTCTTTCTTTTTTTAGTCATTTTTTTGTTTATGCCCAAAAAATTTTGAAGTAAAAAAAATTAAGATAATATAGTTTACTTTGATATTTCATATGTATTTTTTTTGGAAATATATGTTTTTATTGTGAAATAAATTTCTTTATTTAATGTCCATCAATTTAAGAATAATTTAATGTAATTTTAAAAAGTATAATTAAATAACATTAACACTTCAACACCACGATTTTTTTTTGTAAATTGAATGAATTTTTTCATTTCATATGTTGTTTGTGGATTAAAATCCATTTTTTGAATAAAAAATAAATCACCATTATAGGCCTTGGGTGTCATTGAATAAAGATTATTCCAGAATATGAAGAGAAATGTAGTAAATGAATGAAGAGGGAACAAAAAATGAGATGAAAGGGATGGGTTTTAGATAATGTTAAGATTAAATTTTAAGTGAGGTGAATTTCTCATTTATTTTGTTTAAGTGGTGAACATTTTTGGGCGTTTCACTCATTTTTTTGAACATAATCCCAACCCCCATTACAAACCATCCCAATTTAAATGAAAGATAAATTAGTTATTTGTTTATTTTTAAAGTATTGTTTATGTATTATAATTATGAATATTAGTTTTTTTTAAAATAATTGATAAATGATATGTTTAACATTTTTGATATAAGAAATATCATATTAATTAATTCAGTGATAAATTAAATAATTTTAGTATGATTTAAATTTGAGAAAAAAATATATCTTTAATAATTTCCCTTTAAGGTTTAATGTGATTCCCACCTAGTGCTTCCATTTATATTCCCCTTGAATAAGAAAATGGGCACCATATCTTCTGTGATGTACAACACAACATCATGGTTAATTGAAATTGGATGAAATGTTATGATAAATTTGAAATAAGGAATGATATTGGGATTGGGATATTCTTTTGGAATTATATTTTTAAATGATTTTATAGGTTTGATGATTTTTTTATTTGAAGTCAAAATGGTAAGCATGGTATGTTAAAATGTGCTTGGAAAAGGGAATTTGATTTTCATATTTTTGAAATAATTTTTTCTTGGGACAAGAAAAACTAAATCTGGGGTGGGGGGTGGGTGTGATTATAAAATGAATGAGGATAATATTATTATTTTTATATTATAATATTTATGTTCTTCATTATTAATAAACACCATTTTTAGTGCATTTCACAATTTGAACATCATTTCACATCATGATTGTAATTCTTGCTTACAATGCACTATTACTTGGTACATTTTGAGACATATTGTAAATCAACCATTTGTATTGATTTCAATTTAATATTTCATTATAATGTTTTCCATTCCATTGGTAACAATTCATCATTTTGGATCACTTGGAGATTCACGTTGGAATACCACCATTTTGAGCATTCCACCTAGAAAATTATGGGTGAAGTGAATTAGATAACAACATAATAAAATGAATTTAGAGGGAATTATTTAATACCAATGAATCTTAAATTTTATTTTGAGATATAGGAAATATTGTTTAACATTTAATTCAATTTGGGCCAAGTAATATTTGTTCATTTTGAGGGAGATCCAGTTGGACCAAGTCAAACATTAAATTCTAGTCCATATTTTGAGTGCCAAAAATACATCTCACCATTTTGGGCATAACTCATAAATGGATAATCCAATTGGGATAAAATTTTTATATAATTTATAATAATTACATATATAAATTTTTTATGATATTATTAAGCCCAATTATCTCAAAATCAGGGTCGTTCTGGTGAGTCAATGAGGGGAGATAAAATGCATTCACGCTGTCTTAGAAATGGAAAGAGATTAATTATCCACACACTTTCCTCAACCCTTTGGACTACCATAGTTAATGGTTATAATTTTAGGGGTTTTTATCGGCCAAATGGACTACAAGGATCAATTTAATGTGGAAAATTTCAAGAAAAAAGAGGAAAGTTGTGTTTTATTTTCATTGTAATGTTATGATGCCGCTTTGTCTTTGAAATGTTTATCTTTATCATATAAGTTGTTTTAATTCACCTTATATTCTTAAAAAAACATATTTTTCTTCTCAATTTCTATTACTTTTTTTACAAATTTATACCATTCCATTAAGTTTTGAATTTATTTACACAGTAAATTGTGAAATTCCTCACACAATGGTGGAGTATCCGTTATTTCTTTGTTTTTGTTTCTTAAATCCCACTTCTTTAAGTCAAATATCATATTACTTTGAAAGCTTCACATCAATAGAAGGATAAAAAATTTATGGGTTGATACTAGGGAGTTTCATGGGGTTGTATTGAATGTTATTTCATGTTCTTTGATATTTTAATAAGTTCATTATTTTAAGATTTCCATTCGATGATTTATCTTCTTATTCTTATTCTCCAACTTTAACAACAATACATTTTGAGTGCTAGTATGATCCAATTACTTAGAGTGATCATTAAAGCGATCCTATGAGTGAATTTGTGATTAGACTTGGAATTGTGTAAGGATTAAATTGGTTAATGATTTTGGGAAATTACAACATTATTTGGATTCATATTGAATAAGTGATATGAAATTTTCTAAGAAAACAAATACATCCAATCTAGACCCAGAGACAACATAGGATCAACTCATATTCATTAACTGTTTACATAAAAAATCATTAGGTGTTTCATTCTTAAATTCAAAAAATTATCTTTGGAACTTTAGTATTCTTATATCATAATTAAAATTAACACCAAAGTTGGACACTTCATAGCCAATCCTCCTAAAAAATCCGAGTGTCTCAAGGTTAATTCTTCGGTTCATGTAGATTTGACCCCTACTTGTACTATAATGACCTCTTATACATGTAGGGTAAATTTTGGTGATAAATTGTTTTGGAACCATTACTGGGGATCCAATGAATTCATCTCAACACTCATTCTATTCTCCCTCATTTCTCTTTTCTCACCTTAATTTCTCTAATCTTTTCCCCTTTCTGTTTGCATGTTTCCTGAGAATCTAGAATCTTAATTTTAGTCTAATCCAATGGAGTATCTTTCAAATTAACCCTTCATAATCATAGAATGTAATAAAATGGGAAATAAATATTGGTAATCCCCTATCTTGGGGAACTTCTTTGATAAAACCTTGAATGATTACGCCACACCCGGTGAGACATATGATCATTAGGATGATGAATGTTTAAAGGATAAATTTCCAGACCTCTCAAGGATGGTTGAATAGATCAATCATAGGGAGTTCTATGATGTTCAACATCATATCCAATATTTTCCTCAAACATTTCTTGAACAATTTTGTAATGAAATGCAGAGAATTAATTCCGGGGTTTCAACTTTGAGATTAGAACAACAGAGAATTAAAACTTGTGAGGCACCCATACTTACATTGATTATCCCTTACTTATCCTTATGCGAAGTTTATAGTTTCCCAAAAACCTCTCAAGAAAATAATGAAGAACCAACATTTGAATTTGGGATATCTAAATAAAATAAATGAATTGTAAACTGGTGTTTAAATCTAGAGGAAAATGATTTTCTATATTCACAAGAGGAAAATTTGAAATCATGGATTGAGTATCATGAATATTTATCCATTGATTATTTTTTAGAACCATAAATCACTGAACTATTTAAGAAAATCTTGAAATATGATTTCATATTAACCAATGACACTAATATGGAAAATTTAGAGGTTGGAAAATATTTTGTAATGGAAACAATTTTTTCTAAATTTTTTTAAAAGAAATTGATTTGTATTTACATTTCCAACCTTATTTAAGAAATTTAAATAAAAAAAACTCAAAATTATTATCCTTCCTTCCCCACTCAAGTATCCCCTCATAGGTGATAACCCAAACCTTGCAGCTGTCATTATTTCATCTCTTGAAATCAATAAAGATGGAATGATACTTGATGTATTATAAAAGACTATAGAATAAATTGGATCAACCAGTTATGATATTCCATGGATTTTACCACTCATTGGAGCACATATGTTTGTACTTGAAAAAATTATATACAAATTATCAATCTCAATATAGTATAAGTTGGGGAAAATGAAATCATTAAAATGTTTAAAGTTAGTGTTAGGTAAGTTGGGGGGGGGGGTCCAAGTCGAGCTAATGAATTTAAACTAAGCAATTTCTGGGAGGCAACCCAACTTATGTGTTTATTTTATTTTATTTTAATTTATTTTATTTTGTGAATTTTTTATTGTTTTTAGTTATGGTAACCTCAAAGGGTTTCCATTGTGTTCTAATTATGTTGGTTTATAATATTCATGGGATGCTAAGATTTATGTATTTTTAGGAAAATAATTTTTTTCCAAGAGTCCAAACACAATCTTCCATCATTGGTGGGGCTTCTCTAAGTGACATAGATATAAAAGGAGTAATCAGGAGCATCATAAACTTCAAATTCAACCACCATGTGACTTTGTTCCAAGTTTCTTATTTTAATTTCTTTTTTGAACTCCTCTTCTCCATATACACCCCTTCTGAATTTTCTTTTCTTTAAACACTGAGTATACTGTTATTCTATGTGGGGGGGGGGGGGGTGAAAAGAAACAAAAAAACTTTTTGTGTCAAATAAAAGTTTTGTGTTCATAAATGGAAAAAAAATTTAACCTTGAACATGATAACACACATTAAAAACTTTGAAACTGAATATCAAATATTTTTTATGCCTTGATTCTGATTTTAATCTATGTTTAAGTTCATGAGAATAGATTTTGGAAAGTGTGGATATCTAATGTAATTTTTCACAGTTTACATTTTAATCCATTTAATAAAATATTCACAATGCACATCCATTGGATTTGGGGTGTAAGTCTGAGTTATTAGGTCCCTTTCATCATAACATAGGGTTTGGGGCCACTTTTAGTTTAATTTGAGTATCCAAAAAAAAAAATTAAAAAATATCACCTAGATAAATGTTTTTTTCAAAATTCATGGTGTCTGACACTTGGGGGTCATGACTGCATACTTTTCTTTCCCAGAGTTGGGATTTACATCTCTATTTTAGAACATGGAATTGAAAAAATGTGTGGTGTCTGGTACTTGGGGATCATGGATCTATTGTTGTCTTTCCTAGATTTGGTCTTTTCACCTCTATTGTGGTTAAAAAAAACCCAAAAATAAAAATAAAAAATGAAAAAAAATTAATACTCATCTTAAGGTTTAATGTGATTCCCCCTAGCACTTTTCCCCTTGAACAAGAAAATGGGCCCCATATATTGTATGATGCACAACACATCATCATATTTAATTGAAATTGGATGAAATGTGGTGATGAATTTAAAAAAAGTAATCTTATTGGGATTGAGATATGATTTTGGACCTAGCTTGTTTTAAATTATTTTATGTCTTTAATGATTGTTTGATGTGAAGTAAAAATGGTAAGCATGGTATGTTAAAACGTGCTTTGAAAAGGGAATTTAATTTTCATATTTTTGAAATAATTTTTTCTCAGGACTAGAAAAACTCAAGTTAGAAGGTGTGATTAGCCACCAAATGAGACTAATATTCCTTTTTTATATTATAATATTCATGTGCTTCATTATTCATAAACACTATTTTTTGTTCATTTTACAATTTGAACATTATTTCACATCGTGACTATAATTCTTGCTTAAAGTGTATTATTACTTGGTACATTTTGAGAAACATTGTAAATCAGCCATTTTTATTGATTTCAATTTCATAGTTCATTATCAGGTTTCCCATTCTATTTGAAACAATTAATCATTTTGGATCACTTGGAGATTCACATTAGAAGATCACTATTTTGGACATTTAACACAGAAAATTATGGGTGAAGTGAATTGGATAGTATCCCAATAAAATGACTTTATAGGCCATGATTTAATTCCAATGAAGCTAAAATTTTATATATAGGTATATGATATCTTTGGTAATATTTAATTAAACTGGGGCCACATCTAATTTAGTCATTTTGAGGGAGATCCAGGCGCCCTAAGTTGAAAATTAAATTCTGGGATAGATTTTGAGGCCCAAAAATTCATCTCACCATTTTAGGAATAACTCTTAAATGTATGATCCAATTGGGATAAAATGTTTACATAATTTATAATACTTCCAGATCTACATTTTTTTATTCTAAAACTAATCCCAATTCTCTAAAAATAAGGGTTTTTCTAGCACGTCAATGAGGAGAGAGAAAATACATGTATGTTGTCTTGGAAATGATGAGAGATTAATTATCCACCCACTTTCCTCAACCCTTTTGACTAACATAGTTAATGGTTTGAATTTTAGGGTTGTGTATAGAACAAATGGATTCCAAGGATCTATTTAAGATGAACTTTGGCAAGAAAAAATATGGGAGTTATGTTTTATTTTCATCAAATGTTATGATTTTGTTTTGTCTTTATAATATTTGTCTTTCTCATGTTAGTTGTTCTAATTTACCTTAACTTATTAATAAAACATCTTCTTCTTATAAATTTCTGTAACTTTTTTTAAATATTGATACCATTTCATTAAGGTGTGAATTTATTCTTAAAGTAAATTGTGAAATTACTCACACAACAGTGGAGTGTCCGTTATTTCTTTGTTTTCACTTCTTTAATCCCACTAGTTTAAGTCAACTCTCATATTCCTTTTAAAGGTTCACATCGATGAAAATATAACCATTTTACAGGTTTATACTAGGGAGTTTATTGGTATTTGATCGAATTTTATTTCATTTTATTTGATATTTTAATTAGTTCATTATTTTAATATTTCCATTTGATGAGTTATTTTCTTCTTCATCTTCACCAACTTTAACAACAACAAATTTTGAGTTCTAGTATGATCCAATTCCTTGGAGTGATCATTAAAGTGATACTCCTAGTGAATTTGTGATTATACTTTTAATTTTTTAAGGATTAAATTGGTGAAGTATTTTTTTAAAATCACCTCACTTTTTTGATACATTTTGAATTAGTGATCCGAAATTTTCTAAGAAAACAAATACATCCAATCTAGACCTAGTGACAACTTAGGATATAATTATATTCATTAATTGTTTCTATACAAATTATTAAGTGTTTCATTATTAAATTATAAAAATTATCTTAATAAATTTAGTATTCTTATATCTCAATTAAAATTAACACCAAAGTTGGAAACTTCATAGCCAATCCCCCCAACAAATCCGAGTGTTTCAAGGTTACTTCTTCGGTCCCTGTGGATTTGATCCCTACTTGTACCACAATGACCGATTATACCTGTAGGTTAAATTTGGGCAAGACCATCAATAGAGTAGGTTTTCATCCTATTATAGTAATAAAAACCTCCTATTATTCTTTTCTCTATTCTTATTTTCAATTATCAAGAAATAACTCTATCACATTATAAAAACAAAAAGTATAAATTTTTAATTAGGGTAATATAAATTTTCATATTTTTTTTGTGTTATTAATTATGTAACTGTTGTGGGTAGTTATATGAACATTGGGATAATTATTTGAATATTTGATTAATTTTTATATAAATATGTGACGAGTTTTGAAAGTTCCAATGGACCGTGTAGTTGGGTGGGGGTGAATCAAGTGTGATATTTTTATCAAATTCTCTTTTAATTTTTAAATCCCCTCTAAACATTTAAACTTTTTTCTAAATTAAGAGGTATTAATCTATTCATGTTTTCTCAACACGCACCATCATATATAATGAATAAAGTAAATAAGAGACAATCAACACACAACGTTTTTATAAGGTTTAACCCAAGTGTGGGAATCTAATCCTTGTTGTGTTTGACTTCTATCAAGTCATAAATTATTACTATTAATATTGTAGTGATTAAAAGTATATGTGAAAGTATCATACACTATACATCACACACAATTATTGCGTAAGATCATACACTTCGGTTGGGAAGGTATCAACTACTTCCCAAAAGAAATCTTATGATAGGTTATTTATACTTTCTCTCGACAACCTTTAGCCTCCCGACTGGAATAATGATGTTATTTATATTAGAACCAATAGTATCTAAAAGTTATCTAAAAACTCCTTGGATTAGATCTTCCTTCTTCTCTGTATGTCATACCATCATCATAATAAAATATTATTCCTAAATGAACAGGTCTTCAATAGCTAGAATATAATAAAAAACACTGCATGAAAATCATCCTTGTTCTTTGACTCAATATCACTGTGATCTTATGTCATAGTAACTTAATATTATATGAATCAATAGTAAAAAATTATCTCTTGTTTTCTACAATATAAGTATATCATAAGATTTCTCCACTACTCTCCCTCCCTCCCTACCTCCCTCTCGTATATAAGGATATCATGGGGCTTATATATTGATTATTTTTTATCTCAATCGTATTTTACGATAGAAGTGTATTGTAGGAATGGATGTTCTTCCTCCTCATCCTTCCTTTTCTTATTCCTCAACACATTAGTTTTTTCATTTGAAGTATCACTGAGCTCTCTCTCTTTGATACTTAGGATTTTTCTTCTCGAAACCAGTATCATGTTCTGATTATAGAGGTTTTTTCGTGAATCTCAATTAAATTAAATTCTTATTAACCTAATAATGTACCATAGTGGTACACCCTAGGGTTGATCATAAGGAGGCCTCTCACACCTACTATCTTCCTATTGTCACTATTATAAAATAACTAATATAAAATATAATACTAATATAAATGGGGGGATAATTTCAAATGCATAAAATATAAATATAATATATAATAATTCAATGCAATAAAAAATGAAGTTAGAAAAAATAAAGTAGGTAGTTATTCTTAGGAGGTCATGGTGATTGATATCATTGTTTTAAAAAGAATCTCAAAATTCAACTCAATGAGGTGATCAAGACCTGTCACACCTCACCTTCTAGTTTAGATTGTCATCACCCCATACCGAGACCTCTGCATACGGGGTAATGCTATTCCTAATGTCATCTAAGATACCTCTTCACTGACCATCACTACTCATGCCATGCTCCACCGTATGCACGACACAAATAGAAAAGGGAAGGAAAATTGATAAATGAGAAGAAGAACTCGGTGGTAGAGAAAACAGGGTGACCGCTCACCGTAATCAATTTAACCACCACCAAAATTACCAGAATTGAATAATAGATATGAAATTAAAGCTCAATAAATCAATCAAATCACCATTCCCTCCTTCGAACAACCGTCGAGGTTAGTTCTCCATTTTTAGTGGAGTTGAGAAGGGAATAACGGTGGCAGAATACATAAAATAAAATAAATGGAAGAAAGAAGGTATGAAGAGGAAAGATAAACTAATATATATTAAAAATAAAAATAACTATTACAACAAAAATACTCAACCTTTCGCCCTTGAAATGGATATCCTTTGTAAAGGGAGAGGAGGTACAAATTTATAGAGAAAATGGGTGAAGAAATCTCGTTCAAATTATTTCCTCCATAAGTTACCGACATTTAGTCCCATTAAATGGCCAAATTGGTAAATGGATCATTCTTTAAAGTTGTTTATTTACTCCTCTCGTGTGCCTCCACCAAAGTTCAGCCTCATTGGTCCACGTATGAAGGAGTTATGGCTGTTTTAGTGCAGATCATTTAATCTGTCCAGGTGACTCTTTGTCTTCCACAACTCCAACTTATCATGCCATTAAGACCTAGAAAAAATTAGATTCAGATGTGACCTCCTTAATGAAAGATGTTAATTAGTTACATTTATAGCTCCATGAAAAATTTCAACTCCAATTGGAAGCCCTACTTAGAGGTAAAATATCATCTTTAAAACATTACATATCTGCACACAGTTTTTGAGGCCTAGATTGTGAGTCCAGAAGGATGAAATGAGGCCCATGATGTAATGAAACCTAAAAAAAAGGAATTTCACAATTCAGTTTAGTATAGAAAATGATATGGCCGAAATACAGAATATAAATAAAATAGTTAAATCCCAAAATAAATCAATTTTTTCATTTAATCTCAAAATACAACTAAAACATAAAAATGTGACAATTTCCCATAAAATCACACTATGGTGGGTTTTAAAACATTGGAATATAGAATAAAATAGGTTAAAATTTAATATTCATCACTCCCCCATACTTAAGCATTGCACTCATGGGCAATCATCATATATTCAAATCCAAATTCACACAATAATCAAAAAATGAGAAAACATCAACGATATCTTCCAAAATAAAATTCTATCATGTCTCTTTTATGAAAAAAAATTTCCTTATCATTTTAATTCCTCACATTTAAATTTTTTCAACCACAAAAATCCATCCATGGCCTAATCAAAACCTACCTCACCTTGAAATTTGTGTCACTCTTCACTCAAGATAAATTTTATATGATGTTATGCTCATACTTGGAAAGTGCATGTTTCACCATATTCTTGTGACAATTATCATATATCCACAGCGTGAAACATGAAAATTAATTCAATCATGAGGGATTTTTCAAGGTGCATTCTGTGGCTGAGGGTTGGTGGGAAAATGATTGAAAATTTAAGCCTAGAAAGAGGAGGTTGAACTCTTAAGCACAATGCATGAATATTCAAGTGAAAACAAATAATTTCCTCAATCAATCCACTTAACAGTGTGAAAAAAACACCAAACGCCCTTTTTTATTACATGGGACATGAGGAAAGAAATGATTCCAAAGAATGATATCATCCAAGTTCTCCCCTTTTTTTCATTTTTTTCTTTTTTTGTAAAGCTCCAGAAATGCACAAATTTATTTTCATTTTTTTTGATTTTTTTCATGGAGAATGAGATGAAAATTGAATACATTGAAATAATGACCATCATTCCCTTTATTTTAGAGAGGGACATGATCCATAAAGATTGTGCGATGATAAATTCAATCTCATCTCTATTTTTTCATTTTTTTTCTTTTTTTAGAGGAGAACCAGATGAAACAAATAAAGTACAATGAAATGATTACACATGCCCAATTTTCTTTTTATCATCCACTGCCCAAAATTTTGACACACATCTCATATAATCTATAAATTAAGCACATCCCAAAGAACACACATGAAAGGCCCTTCCCCCACAGTGAAATTTGAAATATCCACACAAAAATACTAAGAGTGCGAGTAAGGAAAAATCGGCTTGTAATGTGGATTAAACCCATAAGTAAATTCATGGAATCTAAGGGATAATGAAGGATAGATTTAAAGGTTGGTCTCAAGATAAAATATGGATATCCAAAAAAATTCCTCAATCATATCAAAAACATTCCATGAAATCCAAAGTTTCAAAAGAGAAAAGTCACAAGTTTTGGTTCTCACAAAAAATCCAAGCTTCTCTCAAGAAAGTGTGGGTATTATAAAGAATATTTTAAAGTGGTTCAGAATACCTCACAGGAAAAGGAAAATATTTTGAGTCAGTGTATCATGGGAATGTATTTCAAAAATTGGTCAAACTCATAAAAATTATTAAAAATCCAATTCAAGAAAAAGTTTTCACATCAACAATCCTTTAAAATCCATTTCTTCAAAAATCATTCCAAATATATCAAAATCAATTGATGTGTGAAAAATGATCAGAATATTCATTAAAGCTCAATAATCTTAAAAATATAAAAAAATAAAAATAAATCACACAAAACAACTAAGTATGATGACACCCCCCCACACCTAGATTTCACTACCCCTTAATGTAGCTCAACAAAATAATGATAAGGGTAAAAATAAAGGGAAGGAAAGAAACAACCTGACTTTATTTTTCAATGGCAGCCTTGAGTTAAGATACTAGATACTACCACTTGACCTAGAAAGCATGAAATAAATAAAACATGAGAAAATAAATAAAAAGAAAGATTAAGGTAAAACAAAGAGGATAATGCTTGGTTTGAACCCCCAAGTGAGTGCTAGGTTTTTTACTGCCCCTAGTCATGCAGTTGAAGTGGTTTAACCCCAATCCGATGGTGGATGGGGTTTCTTGCTCAGAACCCACCAGAACTTAGTTCTTCCAGTTCTATTCCACTTGCATCGGTCATGAAGGAACCCATGAATAGAGTACAATAGCTCCTCCCCCTTTGCAATGTAGTACACATTAGAATATAGTGGAAGGAGGAAGAATGGGTCCTCTACCTCTCCAGCCATGAATTCTCTGGCCACTTTGACTTAAATATCCATGGATTTATCATGTGATTCTATTTCAAAAAATTAAGAAGGGATGTCAAAAAAAATATTCCACTTGGATATGATTAAAACATGATGAATCAATATAAAAATCTTCCCTTTCGTATAGGTCAGCTTGAAACACAATCTCTTCAGGCAAGGCTGCTGGGAACTCTTTTTTATGTAGGGACTTCTTTATCTTCTTCCAAAGAAAGAGAAAGGTATAGAGGTATTGATTATTCTTTAAAAAATATGGGAGGATCACTTAAATTTTGGTATTAAACAAAATGTAACCAATTTTTATCCAAAACATGTTGATCTCCCACAGTTGTATCAGCTAGCAAGTCATCTTCAGGAACCTCTTCAAGCAATGGCCAAGGAGAGACGATTGCATCTTCAAGAAGAGTCTTAAAGTATTCCTTGGGTTCCTCAAAATCAAATTTAGGTAGAACAACATTTTACTCTTCTTCATCATCTTGGTTATGTTGTTGTTGTCGTTCCATCCATATAAATTTAACATCTTCAACTTCAGCTGCCAGCGATGCTACCATCTTGCTTGCTTGTTCAAGGATTTTGAAATTATTTTGAATCATCAGGGAATTTTGTTCCATATGCAACATAAAATTATATTCCCTTCTAGAAAGTTCAACACTAATCCAAGCATATGAAAAATCACTGAAATAATCCATGACATAAAAAAACAATGATATGAAATGAAATTCTAATTTTTAGTTTTTAAAATATTCATTTTTTTGTTTTTTTTGAAAAATAGTGTGTGAAAGCACTTGGCCTCCTTAGAAACGATGAAAAATTAATGATAGTGATTTTTTTGTGAATCCCAATTCAATTAAATTCTTATTAACCTAATAATATACCATAGCGTCACACCCTAGGGTCGATCACAAGGAGGCCACTCACATCGACTATCATCCTATTGTCACTATTATAAAAGAACTAATATAAAATATAATACTAATATAAATGGGGGGATAATTTCAAATGCATAAAATATAAATATAATATATAATAATGAAATGTAATAAATAGTAAAGTTAGAAGAAATAAAGTAGGGAGTTGTTCTTAGGAGGTCATGGTGGTTGATATCATTGTTCAAAAAGAAACTCAAAATTCAACTCAATGAGGTGATCAAGACCTGTCACACCTCACCTTCTCATTTAGATTGTCATCACCCCATACTGAGACCTCTATATACGGGGTAATTCTCTTCCTAAATTCATCTAGGAGACATCTTTTCTAACTATCACTATTCATGCCATGCTCCACTGTACGCACCACAAAAATAACAAAGGGAAGGAAAATTGATAAACGAGAAGAAGAACTGGATGGTAGAGAAAACAGGGAGACCGCTCATCGTAATCGATTTAACCACCACTAAAATTCCAAGAATTGAATAATAGATAAGAAATTAAAGCTCAATAACTCAATCAAATCACCATTCCCAACCTCAAACAAGCGTCAAGGTTAGTTCTCCATTTTTAGTGGAGTTGAGAAGGGAATAACGGTGGGAGAATACATAAAATAAAATAAATGGAAGAAAGAAGGTATGAAGAGGAAAGATAAACTAATATATATTAAAAATAAAAACAACTGTTACAACAACAATACTCAACCTTTACCCCTTTAAATGTCTATCCTTTGTAAAGGGAGAGGAGGTACAAATTTATAGATAAAATGGGTGAAGAAATATTGTTTAAATTCCGTCCTCCATAAGTTACTGACTTTTAGGACCATTAAATGGAAGAATTGGTAATGGAATCATTATTGAAAGTTGTTTATTTACACCTCCTGTGTGCCTCCACAAAAGTTCAGCCTCATTGGTCCACTTATGAAGGAGTTATGACTATTTTAGTGCTGATAATTTAATCTGTTCAGGTGACTCTTCATCTTCCACAACTCCAAATTCCCATGCCATTAAGACATTGTAAAAAGTGGATTCAGACATGAACTACTTAATGAAATATGTTCATTAATTCAATTTCTAGCTCCATGAAAAATTTAAGCTCCTATTGGAATCCCCACTTCGAGGTAAAATATCATCTTTAAAACATTCCTTATCTGCACATAGTTTTTGAGGCCTAGATTGTGAGTCTAGAAGGATGAAATGAGGACCATGATGTAATGAAACCTACAAAAAAGGAATTTTACAATTTAGTTTAGTATATAAAATGATATGGGCAAAATAAAAAAGAAAAATAAAACAATTAAATCCCAAAATAAATCCATTTTTACATTTAAGCTCAAAATATAACTAAAACATAAAAATGTGATAATTGCCTATAAAATCACACTATGATGGGTTTTAAAATATTGGAATATAGAATAAAATATGTGAAAATTCAAGCTTCATCATGTTCTCTTTAATCAATCACACCTCTCATCAGCTGATTCTATATTTATTATTCAACGAATATCATGAACAATGTTTCCCATACTTAAAGTATGGAAACTCCATGATTTTTAGTATCATGATATTCTCATATTTTAAACTCATTATTTTTTTTCTAGTTTAATTCATTTAATCTGAGTCAAAGATATACCTTTTTAATCCTCCAAGAGACTCAATATTTTATTCTTCCACAAAATCCATGGATAACCTCCATATTTTCATGGCTTCATAGAGTGTTATTTTTGTTGCAGTCATGGAATCATTTATTTCAGAATAAAGCATTCTTCACAACTCTTCCTCAATAAAGCCCCACAACATGATCTCTTTTTTATGGCGTGACTTCCCCCTTTCACTTAACAACCTTAGTCTTATTCTTCACTCTTAGTTTGTGTCATGACCTACCCCACCAGGGCCTGCATGATCTGTGGTAAACTGGGTGTGACACCCCAAGTCTGCCTCCAGTTTTCTTGGGGTGGCAACAAGCACTGATTAGAAATAACACTAAAATGAGAGTCCTTAACCTAAGTACCCACACACACACACACACACTTATACAACCAACTCTATGAGACCATAAAGAGATATAATAAAATAATGAAACATCTAGAGTGTAAACCATGCATGTAGCAACCTATATGAAATACATCAATATACAATAGTGTAAAAAATGATATAAAGGGAAAAAATACATGCCCAACCAGAAATGAGGTCCCCACCTGATAACAATCAGATAAAGGGAAAGAATGAAGAGATCCCAACTCAAAATCTCCAAGGATGACCACCGAATATAGTTATCTCCAATAACTACTATGCTCCCTCAAAACTAGACCCACCAATATAACTTTCGATATTCCCGTAATCTACATAAGACACAACACATATAGGAAAATCCCATACAAGGGTGAATATATACATACATAGTAGTATTCTCCAAATACCAACAAGGGAGAAATATAAATATAAACAATTAGCTTAACCCATAAGAAAGAGGGTAAAGAAACCCATCATTAAATATTCTCAAAATAAACTCAAGCGAAGAGAGAAAGGGGATCTCTATCTCCACAACTAGCTAAGAATGATGAACCAACATGTATCTCCTAAAGGTCCATCTTTGATGCCCAACACCAAATGAAAACATACCAAAATTTGGGTGGAGGTATTGCTCCTCGCCACTATGCTCTATAGCCAAGGGAGCACTAAAACCAGTAAAGGACCCACTCATTACCAGATCTCAAATAAGGGGGAGTACCATTGCATAGATAGAGGACTTGCACCCTGCTGTAGTATGGGGGAGTAATGAATCTAACTTTGTAAGGAGTATGGGGGACCCAAACCCTTATGCAAGAGGGGAGTATCAACCTCAACATATCTCTGCTGATCAAACCCATCACTTCCATCAGCCAAGCATCGTTGAAGTAAGCTTCATGCTTGTAACATCTTGTGTCATATATCTGATACCAAAACAAAGGCCACCATCATGTTCCATGCAGAAACTACTAAGGATAGGTTAGTCACAAGCCCATATTCGAGTCCCAAATAAAGAGATACCCAAGGTAGAAGTTCCTAAGGGAAATAAAAAATGTGTACATAGGGTCACACGGTGTGTGACCTCACCTAGAAACCTGGGCATGTACTCGCTTACACATGGTTTGTATGGACATGTAGATCTACATAATGTGTACATGGAGTACACGATGTGTCTTGGTAGCCTGAGGTATGCATGTGTCCTCCTGATCCATGACATGTACTCTTGCTCGTGCCTATTCACTCTAGTTGTGCCTATGTACCGAGTCTCCAAAATATAACCACACAACATTTTGAAGTCCCACATGGCGTGTGATATTTAATTTTAACCAAAAACCTAGTCATTACAGCAAGGGGACTACATGACATGTGTTCTTTTTTAGTACACACCGTGTATATTGGTATTTCTCATAAACTCTCGATGTCTTCACGTGTCTCATCCACGCCATCGTGACATTCTATTCTTCCAATAAATCTACCGAAGGATGAAGATATGGGGTTGAATGAACCCCAATTTCATCGGTGGATGAATTATGGCCACCCGAATCTTCTCACGAAGCATCCCAGTCGCACCACATTGCTGAATTTCCAAACTATGGGTGAAAAACCTAGAACCAGTCACTGATCCATGCCCAACCTCCCATTGAACCACATTGCGCCTCAAATGTTTTTTCAATCCTGATACTGAACCCATGATTTTTTTTTGCCAAATATTGATTTGTAAATGATCAGTTTCCAGGTATTTATCAAACCACCATCCAAATGAAACATTGATGATGCTCACATGAAGAACGTGGGGATAAAATAAAAAAAATGGCGAATGAAAATGAGCATTGTTTGGGTTGGATTCCATTCATTGATGAAGAGGTCATAGATCATGAGGTATAAATTGAGAAACAATAAATAAATAATTAATTGGGTTTATAGGAAGAATGAAAATCACCAAAAAACAAAAGAGGATATACAATCCATGCCTTTTAAAATAATTCAAAGGGAATAAATCCATGAAATAACATTCCATAACTTGAGAACAAATTGATCGCTGATGAAGAATGAATCCCATAGAAAAGAATAAGATGGTCCTATTTCGTTTTTCATCCATCTCATGAATCCCTTAAACCATTCATTATCAATCCTCAATTCTGATCTGACAATGCCAATGAAGATCTCTTATCCTCTCTAATCTCCTAGGGTTATGAAGCTAAACTTAGAGATTTTCTATAATGATATATAAATAGTGATAAATTAGGGTTTTCTATTACTAAATAATTAAATTAAATTAATTAATTCACTTAATACACCCTCCAATAATCACCTTCAACTGAATACCCAACATCAACCAACTTTATATTGCATTTAGGGTAAACCCCACATTCTGGAATCAACCGAAGTCTCAGATTTCCCATCCAAGGTACCAATCAACAGAAAAATTATTTATACAAAAAACATGCACACATGTTCTTTATTATATATTAATATTTTTAATATATTAATTTCAGGGTCTTGAGACACCCAAACACAGTGACAAATTCGAGGAAAAATATAGAGATATATATAGAAATATTCAAAGGATCAAACTAAAAAAATAGATTCATTACATTCTCCCCTCTTTCAAGTATTTTTTCCTCGAAAACCACATTATACACAAAAATATGGGGGTATTGAGCTTGCATCTGAATATCATGCTCTAAGAAGATCTCTTGCATGATCACATACCACCAAAGAACCTGAAACAAAGGAATGATCTACCCATGAATGATCCTCTCATGTCAGTACTCAATTGACACTGGGTGCTTCAAGAAGGTGGCTTCTTCCTTAATGTCCATCCCACTCCTGTCAATAACATATGTCAGACCGTGCACATATCTCTTAAAATATGAAACTTGGAATATATCATGCACTCATTACAACTTTGGTGGAAAGTTTAATTGGTAAGAAACCTCGCTAAGCCTATGTAGGATCTCAAACAGCCCGATGAACCTTAGTGATAGCTTTATTCCCTGACCAAATATTCACAATACTCATCATGGGGATACTCTCAGGAAAACATATCCTACCTTCTAGAACTCCAAAGGACTATGAAATTGATCCACATAATATTTATTTCATCTATGGGATGTCCTCATACACTCACGGATCACCTGAACTTTCCCTGTCGTTGCCTGCACCACCACTGGACCAACAAGAGATGTCTCACCAATATCAGTCCAACATAAGGGTGACTTGTAGGGTCTCTTATATAGGTATTTGAAATGTTTAATTCTAATAGTAGAGTTATAACTATTATTATATGAAAACTCTACCAATATAAAGTGATCCTCCTAGCTTCGATTGAACGTTAGCACATAAGTTCTCAACATATCCTCCAAAACCTAGATGGTTCACTCAGTCTTCCCATATATCTGAGGGTGAAATGCTATGCTCATCCATAAATGGGTCCCAAAAGCCTCATGAAACCCTATCCACAACCGTGATGTGAACTAAGTTTCACAATCAGATATGATCGTTATGGGTACCCCATGAATCTAGATGATCTCATGTACGTACAACTGCCCCAAACTCACAACCGAAATCTTCTCTCTAAGGGAAAGAAAGTGTGATGACTTGGTAATTCAGTCAAAAATCACCCAAATAGAAACATAGAATCTCATTGTATGCAGAATCCCCATCACAAAAATCCATCGATATGCTATCCTAGTTATATTTCAGGATCTCTATAGGTTGAGTCAAACTTGCTGGAATCTGATGTTCTGCCTTTACTTCCTAATACGCGAGACAATAAGAAACAAACTCAACAACACTCAGCCTCATTTAATCCCACAAAAACTACCATTAAAGTTTCTTTTACATCTTTGTAACACCTGAATGTACAACCAAGGGAGTGGTATGAAACTCCCTCACCACCCCCTCATGCAACATGACTAAAACTACCGTTCATCCCTGAAAAAGGATGACATGCTCCCCTACTTCAGAAAATCCATCAAGTGCATAACATGGATATCTATGGTCACATAAAATATCATAGTTATAACATCACAACTGAGCATCTATCACAAACTAAAGAAGTGTAGGAGTCTCTACCATCGACTATAGATAAGCTGCACCCCTCTCCTCCACTAGGGCCAACTATAATAAATCAAATTACTTAGATGCCTCCTCCACCAAGTGATAATGAGATTTCCTACTAAGGGAATATTATAGAATGTAGATCCCAAAGTTTAAAAAAATGTAAAACTATGTTCCATAGCATATGAAATACTCAACACCGAACCCAAACAAACAATGATTATTTAAATATGGTTATTTTAACCTAGCCATTAAATTTTCAGATATGAATAGCTAGCCATTAAATTTTCATATATGAATAGGATTAACTAATTTATAATATATATATGTCCCAATAAATATAAATTTATTGATAAATTATTAATAAATAATCACCCAATTTTTAGTAATGCCATTTTATTCTTCAAAAATATGTTTTTTTATTTCTTTTTATAGATTTTTTAATTATTTACAGAAAATATAGAAAATTTATTTAATAAAATTAACTTCATTTTCAATATAATCATATCAAAATTAACTTAGCATTAATTTTTTGGATTTTTCATGAAATATTGATTTTCAGTGAATAGTGAAAATACACTTTTTTCGTAAAACTGTAATTTATTTTGACAAATTAATTAATTTAAAAGTCCCATTATTATTTTAATTTTATTTAAAATCAAACCTATAATTCTTGAGTTATATTTAATCCAATTAATTAAATTTAAATTTTCTTTATACCATATTTTAGTATAAGTTTATTTTTAGACTTGAAAATACATTTTTTTGAAAATTATTTTAAAATGTATAATGTTTATCTATTATAATTTAAAAAAATAAACCTTAATGAATAATTATTTAAATGAAAATTTTATATTATATATATATATATATTTATTAATTTAAATTTATATAATGAATATTACTAGTTATATAGTTAAAGTAAAATCACCCCATGAAAAAAATCATTTTTCAGAAAACCGATTTTCATCGCATTTTCAGGTTTTATTTAAATTAAATTATTCAACCTCTATGAGTTGATTTTGATAAATTTTATTCCATATTTTTAATACTCACAATTAATATCATGTAATATGGTCAACTTAAATTTTGGATAATATGAATAGTAACTATACTAAATATTTATTACCACAATAAAAGTAAAATAGGTTAATTATGGGTAAAAAGATATTGATAAAGGACTAGAAAAAAGTAAAACTAAGACTATGAATATTTATATTTTAATTTCAATATATTAATTATTGTATTTTTTGTTACTTTATAAATTATTAAATAATGATTTTGATAAAAATTATATTTTTTCACGCATTAAAACATAAATTGTAGTTGCGGTTATATATAGTTTTAATCAAGACACTTTTCTTGATTAATTAAATATTTTTTGAAATAAATTATATTTTAATTAAATATTATTATTAAATATTATATATTAAATATAAATGATAATATAATTTTATAAAGTGAAAATGTAATTTTTATAAGGGTTTAAAAACTATTATTGTAAAAAAACCCTGCATTTGTCAATAAATGTCAATTATATTTTAAAAGTGAAAATTCATATATTTAGAAAATAATTTTGATAAAATAAATATTTTTTTTGGAATCATCACATTAAAATTATCCAATGATTATTTTTTCATAACTTTTTGAGATAGTCGATTTTTTAGGCACCAATTAAATACGGTATAAAAATATGATGTGTATTATGACATCATAATGACCCCAAAGCGATGTAATACATTTTATAAAGGGTATCCAAAACCAAATATATTATTCCCCTTTAAAATAATTTATTTTTAAGTTATTTGATTAATTTTATAAATCCATTATGAATCATAAAAAACCTATATTATATTTTATGTTTTTAAATCAATTCTTTATAAACACGACTCACTTCCACATCACCAAGGGTAATATTTTAACGAGTTCAGACATTAGAATTATAAAATAATTAAAAACAATACTATTTGGTATAAATCATAGAAAACCATGTGAATGTTTTTGGTATTGATTATTTTATTATACAGAGTCCAAAACCTATGTTTGGGAAATAATAAAGAACCCCCCCTCTTTTCCTACCCACCCAAGCTCCCATTTATTTTCACTAAACAACCTTAGTGCATGTATTAAATTTGATATATCCTTTATATATTCCTCCCAAGTTTCCCCCAACCTCTCAAGAATCTCCTCCCAAGATTTTGGATTCACCCTCTCAAGGTAAGGGATCCCCCTCTCTTCTTTTTATTCAAGAACATATTTTATGTTGGGCCTCTTAATTTACATTTTTTTCTTATTTAGATATGTTTTTATACATCTATATTACTATAATTTTTATGTATATGTGATTAGTTACCCTTTTTAATCTCATTAATCCCTCCCATGAACCTTTAACTACACCTATTATGCTGTTGAAATTGTCCTGCGATTTTCCGTATCAAAAGTGAGGGACATCTCCCTCTTATTTTAAATACAAGAACCTTCATTATATTCAGCCTTTTGAATATCAATTGGTTATGTTTTCATGATTTTATAAATATCCCTTTACCATCTAATTTATTTATTAACAATGATAGATCATTTATCCCCTCTCATTATAGTGTTTACCTAAGATGTTACTATACCGAAATCCTCTCACTCTCCTCTTTATTCAAGAATATTCATTATCTTATGCATTTATATCCAATTAATAATGTTTGGATATGTTATTAAATATCCCCTTACTTACCTTATGATTTATAGATGATGAGATACCCATTTAACTCTCATTAATCCCTCCCATGAACATTTATGTTCCCCCATTATGCTGTCAAAATTTCACTACGATTTTTCATGACAAAAAATTGTGTAGTGAATACCTGTACTCATTTAATATCAAGGGTGTTCAACTTTATGCACTTATAATTCTTCTATTAGTGAATTAAATCTATTTAATCCACACTAAATTATCGTGGGATTAAATGTGATGAAATATGTTCTTATGTACATGATCTATGTGGCACACTTATGCATGTACATGATATGATTATTATGGGTGTGCCCAGATAGTGTTCCAATGCACTGGGTAATGTTTTAGTCTCATGAGATGCCATTTTTAATGTAAGTGAGGTTATCCTAATCACATTATGTTATGATTTCTTTGTGGTTAACCTTGACCTATGTTTATAATGTCATGTTTAAAGTTGTTACCACATTTCCCATATTTCCTTTATGTCACCATGCTATATCATGCATTATTGTTCATGTTTATGATTATAACCAATTTTACATTCCATTTAAATGTCTATTTTATAACATGTAATACTATATTCATGTTATTCTTCTTTTATATCCCCTTACTGGGATTTATATCTCACCCCTTTCTTATGTATGTCCCCAGGTTATCCCATGCAGTTTTAGAGGACCAATGATTTCTAAGAGAATGCTAAAGAAGTTTTCAATAATGTTGTTATATCCCATGTTCAATATGTTATTATATGTACCTAATTATAAAATACACTAGATTTATCAATATTATGGGTTGTATTATCTGTATTATTATGTCCTAAATAAAGATTTAATGTGTAATAAAGACACAATTTTTCATACACCACATTTCCTTTCCCTAGTGTATAGACTATTTTGAAGTCTTAATTTTGAAGGAACCCAAATAAAAACCTCTCTCTTAGGTTGATATATATCTGAGTGAATATGAATCTGACACTTTGGTGGTCTAATTATACAATGAAACACTCTCCTAGATGAGAATGCCTCCCCATATTCAAGGAGAAGAGCACTGTTTATAACTCTAAGTTGTGAGTCACAAAGTTTTTCTCATGGGGTCTCAATTGTGTTGAACCATATGCGATCACTACCTTCCTCTATATCAACACGCAACAGATACTAGCTCTAGTGGCATCACAAAACAATACATACTCAAATACCTCCTCTGGTAGTCTCAAAATAGGGGCACTGGTCAACCTCAACCTCAACTCCTTGAAGGTTCTCTAACACAGCTCAGTCCAGGTAAACAACTACCCTTTCCATATCAAGGTATTCAAAGGGGATTCTATCCTAGAAAGTCTATCACAAACCTATCTTAGTACCCCACCAAACCGAGAAAACTTCATATATCCGAAATGATCTTGGGTGACCCCCATTAAAGCAATACATCAATATTCTATGGATCTACATCTAAATCATGTTCATAGATGAAATTTCCTAGAAATTGAACCTCACAGATCCAAAATTGACACTTTGAGAACTTACCATAAAGATGGTGCTCTCGAAGAAAGTCTAGGACCACCCTAAAATTCGCTGCATGATCCTCCTATGACGTATAGTATACAAGAATGTCATTAATGAAGTGAAATAAAAATCAGTCCAAGTATGCATGGAAGATTCCTTCATAAGAGAGATGAACATAAAAGGGGTATTCTTCAAACTAAAAGGTACCACCAGGAACTCATAGTGTTCATAGCGACATCATAATTATGTTTTCAAAATATCATCCTTGAAAACCCTCAACTGATGGTATTTATACCTGAGATCGATATTTGAAAACCAACAATCACCTTTCAACTAGTCGAAAAGTCATCAATCATCGACACTGATATTTTTCTTGATCGTTACCTAATTCAAGCGATGATAGTCAACAAAAATCTTCAAACTCTCACCCAAATTTTTCATAAACAACATCTAATCCTCCCAAGGTAAGACAATGGGTCTAAAAAAATATTTATATTAAAGGTATTTCAACCACACCCTCATCTCCCAGAGCTCAACAAGTGTTATCCGATATTCCACAAAATATATCAATGCAGTCCTAAGGTGAAAGACGATGCAGAAGTAAATATCCCACCTCATAGGTAGTCCTAGGACATCTATGGGGAAGAAATACATATAATCCTCCACTACTGTTGGAAAAAAAATGCCTAAAGATCCTACTGCACTAAGGGCTAAACTCACCAACTGATGGGTGATCAGTTGTAGCTTCCTGATCACGATCCCCACTTGATCATCCATAAGATATCTCACTCCTACAAATAAGAATGTCATCCCATATGTATGAAGGAATATAACTCTCTAGTGATGGAAATATATCTGGGAACACACTATAAAAAACCATTTCATACCCATGATATAATCATAAGGTTTCATCACCATGGATAATAGGTACCATGAGAAACTCTATCCACTAAACTCAAACATCCATTGCTAGCTTATGTGTGATATAGAAGAATTGATCCCTGTAGGAACCTCTAGCCATATCTGTTGGGATAAAGACTCAATTGGAAGCTCCATCTATTGCACAAGGGATACAAAGATAAATAAACAACTAATGCCTATGTATATAAGTATTAGTGACAGAGTATAAAAGTCACAGATCATACCTTGAATCATCTCATGAGCAGCCTGATCATATCCCTCCATATCCTATAACTACCCATGCCCTATATCACTGACCCTTTGAGCCTTGAATAGGATAACTGGTGGTGGTGGTGGAAGTAGCTCACAATGTAGTCTTCCATCATTAGATACTCCCTATGTAGATCCACCTTATCATCTATCAACATCACCTCCCTAGGGGTCATCCTAGGCATGCATAGGAGATATCTAATCACAATGATGCCTCTGATGTGGAGGTCCATTCATTGTCTATCTACCTTCCCTAGCATGTTGGTTCAAGAAATCACGAGACACATAACCTCATTCATCAAAAGTATAGAATAATCCCTCTCCTGGATGATTGGACCCTCTACAAAAAACATGTACTATAGATCTAAATGTTTTAGTCTGAGAACAAGTATGCCTCTTACACCTATACTCTAACGACTGATGCCCAATTGCTCCTACAGATGACTAAGCCCCATGATGTCCATTGCTGAGTCCTGATGCCCAAATCCCCTCTGTTAGGAAGATCTCTATAACCAAGGAACACTCCAGTACTATAGTATAAGTAGGAATTCATTAGTAGACCATGCTAGTATAGATGTCTCTTTAAAGTCCCTACTCTAACTTCCATGCTCGAAATTATCCTTCTCACACCATATCATGAGAGTAACATGTGAGCTTAGAAAACCTCATTACATGCCTATAAACTAACATATCACCCTACTAAAGCTCAAGAAGCTCCTGAATATGAATAGAGCATACCTTCAAAGGGTAATACTTATCACAAAACAGCTACTGGAAGTATAACCATGCGAGCGTCACCTCATCATGAGTCTAGGTAATCAAACTCCACTGATGCCTTGCTACTTCATGAAGAAGGTTGGTGCAAGCACAACCATCTGATTGGTTAGGATATGAAAAATCATGAAAAATTTAACCACCACCTCAATCCAATCCTCCACTACCTGAGGGTATGACTCACCATGAAACCTTAGCGGTCTTTATTGCTGGAACTCGCATAACATGCTAAGATTTCACACACCGTTGTCTTGAATTACTGGAACTATCAGCTTGTCAACAGGTGGTGGCACTTATCTATGCTCACTTGGAGGAAACACCACATTTAGGGTCCCTAAATGAGGCCTCATTTCTCAAATGATCATTTTTATGATCCTGTATTGGTATCCTAGCTGGTTTTTGTCATAGAGGAATCTTGAAAGTTAACAAGATGTACCATGGTTAGATGAGAATATACAGGGAGTTTAAATAAGAAGGAAATTAAAGTAAAAAATACCCATTCTTATATGATTCATGTACCATTGGTTTCCCTGCAACCGATGTCTCGGTATTCTGAGTTGACAAGAAGGTATTCAGAGTCCTGGTGTATCGATACGTCGGCCGCTGCACCAATACTGGGTTCCCTGGATTGAGAGCCAAACTCAAGACACTCTAAAATTATTTTCCTAAGTTCCTAATCCAAACCTCACAATAAGTAAAACTACAAACACCAACCCATGGAAAGACCACCTATAATACCACTTTGTCATAACCCAACCCACCAGGGCCCACCTGGATGGTGGTAAGTTGAGTGTAACACCCCAAGCCTACCTTTAATAGGTTATGGGATGAAAACAACCACTGAGTTGACATAAAAATAAAATGGTAGGCCTTCAACTAAGTACCTATATTCACACACAAAAGTGTCTCCATGAAACCATGAATAGATATAATAAAATACTGGAACATCTAGAGTGTGAACCATGAATGCAAAAACCTCTAGTAAATAAATTAAAGTACAATAACATAAAACAAATTATATAAAGGCGAATAATACATGTGCAACCATAAATGAGGTCTCAACCTAAGAATAAATGGATAAAGGGAAAGTCTGAAGAGATCCCAAATCAAAATCTCCAAGGTCGACCGCCGAACATGGTCAACACCAAAAACCGCTATGTGTTGCAGAAATGTGAGGATTCATAGAGACACATAGGCTTAAAGGTAAAGAAAAGACAGAATAAAATAATAAGGAGAATATGGACATGGACATAATGATTTAATTGGTTTGGGAAATGATATCTATGTCCACATAGAGGTATAAAAATTCACTATAATTTGGGAGCAAAAATAATCGACGGTTTTCAGAGTTTTTTTCTCACAGAAACCCTAGATTGAAAGAGCTAATAAAGAAGACAAAGGAATATGACATAAACCCCACATTAAGTCCATTGTGCTATAGTTACTGGTGGGTAGAAGTCCATACCACTACAGTGCTACGACCATCCAATTTTAAGCTACTATAGTATCAGTTGTAAGAATTTTACAGAGCTATAGTGACCAGTCAGATGATGCTACAGTAAGTATGCACTAATATAGTGCCCTGTCAGTGACATTGGTAAGTTTATCTACAATTTGTCAAAGACATTACAATTCCCCAAAAAATTGGGATATAGACCTTTGGCCCTCAGACCCCTAGAGTAGGGGCACGTTTCCCCCTGCAACCCCCAACGAGCTCACAGCGATGCTCAACCCGCAAGAGTTGTGGTCTGGTGTGCAATATGAGATGCTAGTATTCATCAAAATAGACCAGCCTACACTAATCCAACACCATGGTCCACCAAAAACTAACTCTACCAATATCACCACTGATCTTTATGTTATTTACACAAGACACAACACATGTGGGAAAAACCTATGTAGGGGGTGAGTATATATATACCCAGTCGGACGCCCTAAAAACCAATAAGGGTGAAGTATAAATAGAAATAATCAAATAAACCCATAATAAAGTGGGTAAATAAACCCATCATTAGTATGATAAAAAGAAAACAAATTGAAGAGAGAAAGGGTATCTCTATCTCCATATCTAACTAAGAATGATGAGTTAGTCTATAGCTCCAAAAGGTCCATCTTTGATGCCCAACACCACACACAACCTCACCAAAATCTGAGTGGAGGGCCTACTCCTTGCCACTCAGCTCCACAGCTGAGGGAGTACTAACCCACTCACCACCAGAGCTCAAATATGGGGGAGTACCACTCCATAGATAGATGTCCCATGCTTTTTTGTAGTATGGGGAGTATTGAATCTACCTGTGTAATGAGTATGGGGGACCCATGTCCTGGTGTGATAGGGGAGTACCGACCTTCACATATCTCTACTGATCAAACCTGATCATAGACATCAGTTAATCATTGTTGAAGGAAGAATCATTCTCATAACACCTCATGTCAAATATTTGATTCCAAAATGAAGGCCACCATCACATTCCACACAGACAACTATTCAGGATAGGCTACTACGAGCCCAAATATGAGTCCTGAAGAAGGTGATACACAAGGTAGAAGTTCCTGAGTGAAGTACACAATGTGTACATAGGGTCACATGATGTGTGACCTCACTTTTACATCTAGGAATATACTCACATGCACATGTCTGGGCTGTAAATTTAGATCTACATGTTATGTACATAGAGTACATAATGTGTCTTGGATGCACGGGGTATGCCCATGTCCTCCTGGCCCATACCCGGGTACTTTTGCCTGTGTCTGTGCACTATGTATGTGCCAATGTACCTGGATTCTAGAATCTGATCACACAATGCATGGTATTCACACATGAAGTGTGATATTTGATTCTACCCAAAACCCTAGTCAATGTAGAAAAGGTACTACATGGCGTGTGTTCTTCTGTAGTACACACCGTGTATATCAGGATTTCCCAGAAACTCTTGAATTCTTCATGTGTCTCACCCATGCTGCCAATAAATTTAATTCCACCATTCAATCCACTGAAGTATGTGGATATGGGGTTGATCGAACCACAACATCACCATGGCTAGATTCCAACCACCCAAATATGCTTGTGAAGCATCCCCCATCGCACCGAACTACCACATCGCCAAACTACAGGCAAAAACCATCGAACCTGTCACCGATCTATGCCTGACCTCCCATCGCACCAAATTACGCCTCAAACATGCTCTCAATCCCAATACTGAACCCATATAAATGACCCATTGTGCAAAAGATCGACTACACAATGATCAATTTATGAGTATTTGTCAAATCGCCAGCCAAATGAAAAACTGACGATAATCGCATGAATAACGTGGAGAGAAAAGAACAAAACAAAAAAGCAGGGAATGAAAATGGATTTTTTAGGTTGGATTTAGTTCTTTTAATAATATATTACCGATCATGAGGGATGAATCAAGAAACAACAAATACATAATTAATCTGGTTCATGTAAAGAACTACAATTGCTAGAAAGCAAAGGAAAATATACAATCCATGCTTATTAAAATAATTCACAGGGTGGGAATTCATGAAATAACATGCCCTAAATCGATAATAGATCGATCACCAGAGAATAAAACGTACACTAGTGAATAAAAAGATGATCCCACTACATTCTCCATCCGTCTCATGAATGCCTTCGATTGTTCATCGTCGATCCTCAATTTTGATCCGCGAATGCCAAAAAATCTCTCTCCTCCTCTCCAATATACTAGGGTTATGTGGCCAAACATAGGGATTTTCCATAATGAAATATAAATATAGAGGTATTAGGGTTTTTCCATTAAATAAATAATTAAATTAAATTAATTAATTCACTTAATATACCCGCCAATGATCTCCTTCATCCAAACGCCTGACATCGACTAATTTTATGTCGCACATGAATCTTTCCAGTATAAATGGTTTTTATGTTGATTGGGACCTAGGGAAAAACCCATGTTCCGAAATCTACCGCGGTCTTAGATTCACCATATGAGATCCCAATCAATGGGAAAACCATTTATAATGAAAATATTCATGTTCATGCTTTATTATATATCAATATTTTTAATATATTATTTTTGGGGTCCTGTGACACCCAAACACAGCATTGACCCCAAGGAAAATATTATATATATACATATAGAATATTTAAAGGATCAAACTAAAAAATCAGAGTCATTACATTTTGAATCACAACCCTTTTAATAATTGTGATATTTGTTCCTTTGAAAAACATCTCGTGCATGATTTGGTTTAACTATCTTCTTCAAAATATTTCATTCTAGAAATTATTTGTACCAGGTGGGCAGTGAAAGAATGCAGAGTAGAAAAATTAATTTTTTTACTGCCTGATCATAATATTTGGAAAGACGGACATGGTTAAAAACCCAAGGATATCATATGAATTAAATTAAACATGAAAAATCAAAGTTAAAATAGAAACTCATTTGATTTTTATCGAACACATGTCCGCTCACTGTCGAAGATCATTGCTTGAATGAACCAAAGCCAATGAACTCTAGATCATCCACACATGATCCAAAATCTTACTTGATTGTTGATATTCATACTTTGAGTGCTAGCGAGGATAAATAGAGTTATTTTTGACACCTTCATGATTGTGGGAACACCACTACTTAAATTCAAGAATCTGTTCTTAGATTGAGGTTATGAGATATCTCTCTTATCTCTCAAAAACTTGAGAAAGAGAATGATAGAAGAGAGAATTATAATGGAATATTCTATTCAAATTTGGATTAATATTACATATATAAGTAGGTTTTATTTAATTAAAATTTTTCCTTGACCCTTTAATAAATAAAAAATCATAAATTAAACCAAATTCGACATGTATAGAGTAATGAACATGTCAAAAATTTCATAAATATTCCATCACATACTTTTAACACCTAAGCTTTTTTATGTGATAAAATATGAGTCATTAACTTGACTCTCCTCTCCCATAAATATTAAATAGATCTTGAATATTAAATATCAAATATTTGTTTATTAAATAATTTTTTTCTATATTCACTTACTAACTTGTGAATACCATGAGTAAATGAATTAAACCCCCATTATTTTACAATTGAATAAAAATTAATTAATTTATTTATTGTGATCATTTAAACTCGGATATATCCCAATATACACATGGGGCCCACCATTGTCCTAAATTCCAATTCATTAAAATTAGTCAAGATTTTGAATACACTTTACATGTGTCTTTTTAGGGCCTTATCTCAATAGTGGTGAGCCATACTCACAGATCAAGAGTAGTATATGGTAACACATGATGACCCCTAAGGAGATAAGGTTTAGTCATAGCAACGACGACCTCCTATGAGCAGACATTGTGTAATATAATCGCTTTATCTCACGATACATAATAAAGTAGGATGCACACTTTGTGTCATTATCTTTTCGTGCTTTATTAGTTTATGAATTTATTATACTGACTTATCTTATTCTAACATGATTATGGATTTAATAAAGTTACTACCATCCTGGTAAACTAGGCCCAAGATACCTCTTCCTTTCAAAAGTGATGAATCCTATCTTGATCATTCAATCAACGACATACCACCAATGATGCACCCAATGAAAGCTACCTCACCACAACATAAATTTCCTGATTTTCTTCTTGAATCTAAGTACATAATAAAATGATACACATTAATAATTATCTCAAGTCTAAAGACTCATACACGTTCTCAAAGATAATAATAACTAATGACACTCAGAACATGCAATGTTCCTATTGATGGGTCAGTCCTTAGGATCTACTCTACTTGAGATCACCAAGTGAAAAAATCATGAGAAGAAGTCTCAATTCTTATGATCACTCGACACTTGATAGACATACATCATCCATGTCTCGTCAGTATGATGTATCTAGACTATATGACATATATTTAAGATTATTGTCATAATATCTTGAGGTTTTAATTATAGTTGAGAACTGATTTAACCTATTTATATGGAAAATAATCTAAGGACATTACCATGTAAATAGTGGATACAGAAGTATCAACACTATTCTGTAAAGAATACATCATACATAACTCTCTATATATTTGATATAGAAATTGAAAATAATTGTTCATGTTGGGTCTTGGGAATCCACTTTCACAATAGAAATATCAAATGTTGGACTCTTATGCTTCTCATTTCTACCTTTAAATAAGAGTAAGTTACTCTTACATTTTACTATGAGTCTAGGAATTTTATAATTTTCTAGTCGAAAACACTTTCTCAAGAGTAAATGAATCTTACAGGTTTCATAGGAATTTTATATGGTTCATATTTATTTTGATGTTTCCAAGAATTTTTCATATTTTGGAATTCACAATGACAAGTTACCTTGACATAATAGTCGAATGAAACTTAAATTTTCTCTATCTGACTCTTATGAACTCAGCGTGGCTCCTTGGTAACCATTACAAAATTAGGGAATGAACCTTATGCATATTCGAGTTACCCTTATTTTTTTTTCCAGAAGACCCTTATGTAATGTTAGATGACTCTTACATGCATTAGAGTTACCCTTACATTTTTTTAGAGATCTTACAAAATAATATAAGTCTCTTAAGGAATATCTTTCCATTTATAAATCTTTACTCCAAGTATCAAGATAACTCTTAAATATGTTCTATGACTTTTCCAATTTTAGTATGAATATTCTAAATGACTCTTACATAATGTCAAATGAATCTTACACATAAATGACTTATCCAATTTTCATCTTCTACTCTAGTACATCCATAAATTTATTAAAATAAGCCCAGAATAGATTCTAATCAACAAAAAATTTCCAATCATTCAAAAACATCATCCAAAGGATACTCTTCAGCTGATACAACAATATTCAAGCTCAATACTCTATACATAGACTCTCTAAACTTCCATCCAGCTTTATACTCATTCAAACATAAATTATCAAGATTTTCAATTTCTAGCATATCTAACTCCATTAACAACATGTTATCGACTGTAAATTCTCCTCATTAGCACCTGTCATTCACATGAGGATCAATTAAATAATTATCGAATATATATGTCTACTTATTATAAATTTTCCATCCAGATATTCCAAGACAACAACTCCTTCTCTATCTCCTTTTTCATCATGTAAATTAATTCTCTAGAGTCCTTAAATGGAATAAAAGTTCATCATATCTTCATGTATCTTCCAAAACATAATGGTAGGTTAACTTCATAATGGTAGCCTTAATTTTGGAAAAAAATACAATCTCTAATATTCCATTGGTCTCTTCAATCCCCCATTGGATTTGTTGTCAATACCATTAAATATATTTATATTAATATGTGTGCTTATTATATATTTTCTTCTCCCCCTTGTTGACAATAAATGAAAATGTGAAATGGTAAGGGAATTTCCTACTCATTTCAACCATATTATATGATTAATATTTATGTCTTCTCTACTTTATTGTCCTCCAATCTTGAGAGATAAACCCCGATTTAATTGAGAGAAGGTTGGAATCACATATTTCTTAGAAACGAGAAAAAAATTAACCAAATATAACTCTATGTGAGCCATGATCAGTGTAGAAAACAAGAGTGATTAATACCGACTTAACTGTTGTCTATAAAACTATATAGCATGTGATACCACATAAGATATCTCTTCATAGGGGTTTTTCAATCTATTTCATTCAGGTACAAGAATTTCTCTTACCCTTTTTAGTTCAACATACGCCCCCTTATTTTTTTTGATATAATCCAAAACAAGTATGGGAAAAGTGATTTCCATACCTCAAATTCAAGTTTTAAAGATATATTTAGATTTCAATATTCACATGAATTTGATTTATTTTAGATATCTTCTCTTCCACCCCCTCAAGGGATTCACTCTAAAAATATTCATCATGGTTGATATTCTTCAAAAAAAAAATCTCTAAGAATCCTTAGATTATCATTGAAATATTGTAAGGAGGGATCAAGAATTCCATGATGGCTAAATCATCTATTTGTATTATGATTAAAACACTTTATCTAGATTTCCCTTTAAATTTATCACCTTTAATTACTTTCACATAGGTGCACAAACAAAAAAAATATAGGAGTAAATTATATCCTCATAACCTTTTAGAGAGAGAAACAGGCCTAAGGCTTGGATCTTAAACTATAAAACTTTTTTACTTTCAGATATTGTTTGTTGATAACTATTCATTAATGTGACTCCTTTTATTTTACATACTTTAGTATTCATGGTTAGTATGAATTTATTGCATTATTCAATATTATTCTTAGTTGGAATAATTTTTTTCCCTTCAAATATTAATGACCATTTTACCTTTTCTTGTTTTCTCTATTTTCTTATCCAATTCCAAATAGGTTAGATGAAAAGTTAAATATTACCTAGAGTCATTCCAGGCCTTCTTTTGGTGTGTTTACTCCCTCTTTGTAGTAGAAATATTGATACTTGGAGTCACCGCTTCCTTACCTTTAGTTTTAAAAAACACTTTTTCCTGGTATCCTTGTCATGTAATTATTAGGAGCATGTTTGGGATATTTTCATCTTCGATATAGATTTTAAAGAATATTCAGGTTATCATTTATTTATAACCTCTCATAAAATTCAGATTCTTCATCTTGGATTTATTATATTAGACAAATCCTTCTATTCCTATCTCAAATTTATTCCTTATTTGGTTCTAGTTTTCTTCCTTATACACTAATATCCATGGATTGTTTTTAATGGTCTATGGTGTGGCCTTTTTTCCATAGTAGAGGAATTTACACTACGGTTTGAAATCCTTTTTATTTTTATTCTTGGGTGTTTTTTTCTTGACTTGCTCACAACCCAAGACAACTCATCTTTCTATTTCTTCAAATTTTTATTATTTAGTATTCTCTTCTCATCTGTATAAGAATTTTTCTTGGTATATTTATACCAAAACTCATCATCACAATGAAAACTTATATTAAAATTATCACAAAAATTCTCAATACATTTGAATATATTTCTTAAAATAGTCATGAACCTTAACTCTCGGATCTGGTGTTAAAACATAATATTTATATTTTCAGCTTTGATACTGATAAATGTGACACAATTTTAACCCTTAAAAACATATAACATCAAACTAAAATATTGGATCACTTATATTCCCAAGGAACTTGTAGGTTTAGAGTTTTATAGAATTAGGGAAAACTCTGACATAATAATACACATGTCTTTAATTGAACATTTTCACATTATACTCATATTTTATTATTCTATAGTAACTCATCATCATTATCTATATAAAACCATTCTAGACATAATTCATTTAACATCATTATTCATAACCTGGAAAAAGGAAAACATAAGAAGTGTGAGCTCAAATGCTCAGTAAGGGTCAACATAAGCATTAATAATTGAATGTTAATAGTGAGCTTAAGATGAGCATAATGATATGATGACATAATCCAAATGCATGAGTATAACATAAAATAATTCATAACCATCAAAATCTAGATCATTAAAAATGTTACATGGAATAAATATTTAACAATGGAATGATTTATAGAAATCAAAACTCATGAGCCATGTGATGTCCATCTTGATCAAAGGAAAAATTTATAAACTATAGAAATCATAAAGAGAACATGTTGTTATCTTGGAACATTATCTTCATTACCCATATTCACTTGTGTCAGAAATAATTAGATCCTAGTTAAATATATAAGAGAAACCTTTTCAGTTAACTCCCTCCTTCTTGCCTTTAAAGACAAGGAATATTATCTAATACATTGGAGAACTATATTGGGATCACCCATAAACATGAGACATATCAAGATCACCCATAATCATAAATAATGTCTAAGTACCATACCTGAATATAACACATGGAATCATTCATTTTCATCATCAATATTTAACACTAGCTTGAATTCCTTTATAACTTGACTTACCTATAAAAATGACACAAGTTTCATGAAAATATCTTTAAACAAATCATCACAATCCATCCATAGAAAAAACATGGATGGTTTAATAATATCACATTCCTTGTGAAGAACATGAATCATTAATTTTTTTTGAAATATATGAAAATACCTTTAAAAGAACATTTAAAACATTTCTTGGAAAACATGGAAAAATATTCTTTTCTTTTGATAATATTTGATAAATTTTTTGAAAATATTGGGAAAAGGTTTTTATTTTAAAATAAACATGGAAAATTATAAATTAATCTTCAAATAAAATAATGTTCATGAAAATGGGAAGATTTATTCATGTTGTAAATGTTAAAAATAAGCACTCTTTTTAAACTTTTATAAAAAGAGTCAAAAGTGACCTATGTAGAAGATGTTAAGAAAATTTCTTTTAAAAAATTTTAAAATAAGGTAAAAGATAATGTAAAATAACTTTAGGAAATTATTTATGTTTAGAAAAGAAATTATTTGATTTTTTTATAAAAATGGATATGGAAGAGAAAGATTCATGCTCTAAAAAATATATAAGATAAACATCGCTTATAAAAAACTTTTTTGACATTTCTTTAATAAATAAAGGAGGAAATTGAAACTAAACATGTAAAAAAATACTAAACAAAGGATAAGAAAAGATATGTGGTTCAAGAAATTAAGAGCATATAATTTTACTCAAAGGAACCTTGGACATAAACAATACCAAAAATAAATGATATTGTAACATAAAATCTTTACCGCTTTGTTAACTTTCAAAATCACATCATTGAAAGAAATAATATTACATGGATATGTAAATCCCATGAATTTCATGAAGTAATATGTTAAAATTCATTTAATAGGCAGTAAGTACACTATACAAGGAAATCATGGTGCATGACATGAAATTTGTCTCAAGAAAATGATATTGATACATAAAAAACCCTCTCAAAGTTCATAACTTTTGAAGTGATAATTAATCTGTAAAGTGATTATGTGCACATATTTAAATCCATATAAAAAAGTGGAAATATAGAATAAAAAATTTAGATATGAATTCCCATATAATCATAGCATAAAAAAGTCAATGAAGTCGAAGTATAATCTACTGAATGGGAATTGAATTAAGAAACCCCTTACCACTTGATCACATTCAAGTTAGATCCCCTTGGATGAAATAATTTCAATTGGAACTTAAAATACCATGAAGTATAAAGGAGTCATGATATAACATGTAAAATGGAAGTATATACACCATATAAATAGGAATTAGGTTCATAACATTAAAACATTCCACAATAAAGGGAAATTGAGATGAAATCCATTTCCCTGAGTCCAAACATTTCCATATATATCCTTTAATTCTTGTATAATAAAATCATATCAATTATTTAATTTTTTAAGAATGTTTTATAGGTTTATTAATTTTTCATTAAACCATTTTTTTCATTTATTTCAATGACATATTTAATTATTTAATCGGTTAAGTCTACATTAGGTATTTTGGGGATGTTCAGTTCATAATTTCAAAATGGCTTCGGAATGTTGACTATGATTAATGAGGACTTTGTTCCATCATCTCCAAAATAATAATAATTACATAATTATCATATGTATTCATTATATATATATATATATATTTATATTCATCAATAAAAGGTATAGATAGAAAAAATGAATGACATCATTCATGGGGATGGTAGGCCGTAAGTACGTAAGAACACTGCTTTCACTCTTTGATGGATGAAATGAAAGTAATGTAAATAATAATCCACCTTTCTAGAATTATTATATCATATATATCATATATATTCATTAAATATATCCTTATTACCTAATATTAATTATTTTTATTCTAAATATGTAATCCATTTTATCAAATTTTAATCATAGAAGTGATATAATTTAATTTAAAATTAAACCCGCAAAACATGATAATTTTTTTTCCAAAAAAATGTCTTTTTACATATAAAAATGTTTTATACAAAATTAAAATATAATTTTGATTAAAATAACATTTATTGGATTATTTTTAATTAAAATAAACTAATGACACTTTAAAAATAATCCAAAATAGAATTTGACCATGTGAGTACTTGAAGAGAAAAGACAATTTTCAATAAAAATCAGTATTTTTCACTATTTATTAAAAAATAAAACTTTTCCTAAAATTCTAAAAAATTATTCCTATGATAATTTTTACATACTGAATTCGAAAATTATATTATTTTTTTATCAAAAATAAATTCTAAAAGTTATAGAAATTAAGTATAATATTCTCTCATAAAAAACAATAAAAACTATTTTTGAAGAAAACATATTTTTAAAGCATTTAATGAATTTACTAAAAAATCAAGTTCTTATTTCCTAAGAATTAATCAATAAATTTATATTGTGTAGGAAATTTATATATATTTTATAAAATGGTTAATCCTATTCATACCATCTAATTTAATGTCTAGGTTATAACTATAACATTTAAATAATAACATTTTATGGTTCATTTAAGCTAGGTGTTGTGTGTTGTATACACTATTAAACATAACATTATTTTAAAATATTGGGATATTACATTCTACCACTTTAATAAATTACATCCTCACAATTTTAACTTGAGCTTAGTAATCAATAGTTTTCCATTTGATAATACTTTTTTTTGAAATCTCACACCGTAAAAAGGGTTAATAAAACTTCCTCTTGAAAAGAGGAAAATGGAAATATTAAGGTCATCTATAATAATACATAACTAGGTTTAAAAATAAGAGGAAATTAGTAAAATTTAAAATATGGAAATAAAATAAAAAGTAATTTTTAAATAATGATAGAGAGTAACAGAGATCATTGATCATAAGAAAGTGAATGATCATGATAAAGTCAATGACTATAAAACCATAAACTGATGAGGTGTGAGAAGACTATCTATTTATAAAAAAATGAAGGTAATAAGATAACATTTTTGTTTTAAGATCCTTTTCCTAGAGTTGATGAATTAATTTACCATCTAGACTAAGAACCAAAGGAAATATACTTACTTGAAAAGTATAATTTCATCCTTTAATCAATTTACACCACAATATCATCTTTTTCTCCAAATTATGAGTATTCAAGATGAATTTTTCATGCTTGAAGCACTAAAATCAACTTATAATGGATCACATAATCCTCAAAATGATAAAACATTATTCCAATCATATTTATATATTAACCAAAACTGAAATGGTTAGTATAAGGTAAGTTAATACCCAAAATTAATAAACCTTTATATGAAGAAATAATACATCAATCTCCAAAATTCAATAATAATAGTAAAGGTTAAAAATAAATCATTCCATAAATAAATAAACCTATATCCCAATTATCCACAATAAACTCAACATTAGATAATGTTTTAACCTCAATGTTTGTCTCACACCATTCATCTTACATCCCAAAAAATGTAATAATATTCTTCTAAAATAATCCTTCATGTTAAACCTAAGTTTTACATATACCTTAACCCAATAAATTGTCTCCCAAAATATCATTAATCACATAAAAATCCCATCACTCAAAATCAAAAAAGGGGTGTTTAAGCGTTTGAACTTATTATCAACCTTAAAATTATAAAACCATGATGGTATTTATAACTCTTAAGTTAATCTCACATGAAAACATCATAATATACCAACTATAACATCCATCCAAAGTTGGTAATTTTTATTTCAAAAGAGTGGGGGGCCAAGGCCTGAACAATTCATGGGAGTCTAAAATAGTGCAGTCCAATGGCATTAGCCCAGACAAGATTAACACACTCTAGTGGAAGGGAACCAGTGGTAGAAAAAATGATACTCGAGGAATGTGGAGAGGCCTAGGAAGACAAGAAATCTATAACCATGTTATTATCTCTTCAAGTGTGTGTGAGCTCAATATCTCTATAAAAAAATTCATTGCACTTATGAATAGTATATGTGAAGGCCCAAGGGATGGAACTCATGCCCTTGATTGAGTTGAGGAGAAACAATGAATCACTTTCCACTATGTTGAGAGAAATACCATGAGAGAGACCCAAAGATAAGACTTTAAGCATGGTAACAGCTTATACCATAAGGGAGTCACCTGAACTGAGGAAAAAACTAAAAGAAAGGAAGACTGACCTATTCCCACCATGCGCTTCCCCTCCACCTCGGATAAAGACATTCTTGTACGAGCCATCTATGTTCAGAACAAGACCCTTCTCAGGAGGACACCACCTCACCAAATTTTCTTGAGGGAGCTGCTTTGGTTCCATGTTACCTGCGCTGCTACCAGCCAAGAGCCAACATAAAGAGGGAGAAAGGTTCCAATTCTTGATTAAAGGAGCATGATCCATCACTAAAGCCCTAGCCCAAACTTTCACCACTAACCGAGAACTACTGTAACCATCACTCTTAGACTTATTACAAGAAAACCAGATAGTCCAACAACCTACCACAAAAAGAATCTCTCATGCCATATGTTCTTAAGAAATATTGTTCGAGCCAAGAAACCATGATTCTGATGATACCGGAGGTCGTCACGACCCTCAAAATTATATTTATTACTCCTACACTAGTATATTAGTGCAGGGTCGATCCACAGAGAAGGAAGATGAGAATTATAGGTTTTAATCAAAGATAGACTCCACTGTTGTCAATAGTGGATGAAGTGAATATTTTTTTACTTTTTTTAAAAGATGAAGTGGAAACAGGATGATGAAACAAGTATTTTTACATAGAAACTAAAATTTACACTAAGTATGATAAACTAGAGAAATACAGTATACTAGTATTAAGCATCAAGACAAAGAAGTGAGATAAACAAAGTACTCAGGAATTATAAACTACTGGCTCGAATGGATGTTCTCCCCACAACTTACAATCGAATCACACTTCAAGAAAGACTAAAGAATTTCCCTCACCAGGAAACTCAACAGGCAGATGATTAAGTCTTGGAGTTCACCACACCAAAACCAAATTTAACTGCAAGAAGTTTTAAGTCAACATTTGGAAAAGAACTCGCCATAAATTTCCAAAGTTTAAGTTGTTAAGGATTTGAAAAATGCATTCAATATCAACCTCACCAGTCAATATTGAAGTTTGAATTGTAAACATAGAAGTGTAAACAATCAATGATTAGAAACAGAATCAATCTCACCAACTGATTTTAATTTCATAAAAATATAAGCAAATGAATATTTAAAGATCATAACCAGAAGGTTTTAAAACTTCGAGCTGAGAAAGTTCAACCTATAATCATATAGATTAATGCATTGAAAAAAATTCCAAGAACAGAGTACAAAAATTCAGGATAGAGGGAAGAAGAAATCCCCAAATACTGCTCGTTCTCAGGCTCCTTGGTCTCCTGCTCGTCTCCAGTGCTGCTCCTTAGAGTCCGAATGAGAGTCTCAATTCTCTCTTGTCTGATGTGATCGTGTAATGAATGAGCCTCCTCTAAATACTACTGCTTTCTTTGCTTTAAGTACCCACCATCTTCTACTACTCTTCACCGAAAGTCTCCCACCGACTATGAAAAACCCTTCACAATGCACCGCACAACGTGCGTTTCTTCGCGACTGGAACGTCGCGCTAGTTTTTCCCTCATAACTAACTTCCGCTGAGTTAGTTACGTGAACCTGGATGGGGTTTTAGCTATTGAATGAACCTGCACAAGGAAAATAAACAACACAGAAATAAATGAAAGAAAATACAAAGAAGTAAAATAGTTATTTTTTTAATGTTTAAAGTTATTTTACTTGTTAAAAAGTTAACTAAAGTTAATTAATAAAATAATAATAATAATAATAATTAAATATTATTATTATGATTTTTAGTTTATTATTAAATCTTATAAAAGGTAAAATCATTAAATATTTAATTTATAATTACTAATTAAGTTATTTAATTAGTGTAATTATAATTAATACTTAAATAGTTTAATTAAAAATATTCTTAAACTTGATTTAATACACTACTTTATAAATTCAATTATCAAATTTATTAAATAGAAATTAAATTATAATTAAAGTGTTAAAGTAAAAATATTAATTGATTTTAATAATTAATTTTATTTATAGATTATTATTTTAGTCTTAATAAATCTTTTTATTTTATCTTAAATTTAATTTAAACAAAACTAATTTTTTAGAAAGTTTAAATTATTATATGATATATTATATTAATTTTTTTATTTTATTAATTATTACTTTTAAATTTTATCTTTATATTATCTTTATTATTATTATTTTAATTAACTAATTTTTTAAATCTTTCCTTCTCCCCCCCAAATCTCGGTGCAAAGAGGGAATAATGTTTGGCTTCTCTCCCAGCAGCGGTCAGCGGCGTCCTCTTTTGCTTCCACAGTGTCGCGACACTCCAGCAGTGGCTGATTGGGTCGTCTTTTGCAAGCCGGTGGTGGCTTGACAAAGGTGAACCCCTTCATTTTCCAGGTCAGAAGAGGGTTTGGTTGAAGGTCTGGTTCCACACGGCTTAGGGTTTAAAAAGGTTCCTGTTCGGAAAATGGCTTCAATCATCTTCTCCAGCGACTCCTACTATTCTATCTCACCGTGAGAAGCAAATGAAAATAGAGCAGTGGCTTCACTTCCACGAGCAGTGACTCGGTTCATCCCGAATGGAAATATAGAGTTGATTTGTTTGAAATTTTTTTTTCTGATCTTCGAATGATTTTTTTCAGTGATCGTTAGATTTTAAGAAAATTTGCGACAAAAGATGGTAGATTTGTGATTTTTAGGTTAGACAAATCATCAGTATCAGCATGAAGAACATAAAATGTGGTTGGTCGATGAGTATTGAGTTTAGAATTTAGAGGTGATGTGGAGAAACAGTGACGGAGAAAGGTTGGAAAAAAGAGGAATCGCTGTGTATGGTTAACGGGTGCGTGATTGAGGGAGGGAGTAGGTACATTGGTTTATCAGTGAGGTGGGGAAATGAAACAGTGAGGTAGAGATATCAGTGAGGTAGATAAGAGTAGTGAGGTAGGAAGAAGCTAGCGGTGAGGAATGAGGAGGCACCAGTGAGAAAGGACTCACTGTTAGATGAGTGGAAATAGGGAAGCGCGGTGCGGGGTTCATTGATAAAGTTAAAAAAATAGGTCACTGTTAGAACAAAATAAGAAGTCACCGGTGGAATAAAATAGAGGTCAATGATGGAATAATTAGTTGCAGGTCATCATTAAAAATAAAATTAAAATAAAATGGGGTTATCGTTATACTTAAAAGAAGAGGTTACTGATACCGATAAGGTCATCGGTAAACTGCAAGGGAAATGGTCACCATGTTACACAAAAAAAATGAAAGTGTTATTGATAAAAAGAAGCAAAGTCTACTGTTAGTATTAAAATTAAAGGGTCACTGTTACATTAAGAAAAAATAACTATGACCTTTAAAAATTAAATTGAACTTAAATTAAAACTAAAGAAAACTGAAAATAAAGATTGAAAACAATTAATTACAAGAAAGATAAACACTATAATTTAAAACAATATTTTAGTTAACCTTTAAAACATTAAATTTATTAATTGAAAACACTAAAATTATAAACTGAATAATTGTTAAACTTAATTAATAAAATACTTAAATAAAAATAACTAAATAAGTTAATTACAAAGAAGCAGCGAATAAAAAAGATTAACATCAGTGACCCAAATAAATCACCGCAAGCTCTTATCTACCTCACCAGTAGACTAAAATAAATATTTAGTGACTAAATAATTTATCTACATATATAAGATTAAATAATTAATGTTTTAAAACTCTTAATTAATTAATAAAACAACTATCTGAAAGCATAAAATTAAAAGCGAACTATTTAATTTAATTTAAATAATTATCAGGATGAGTAAACATATTAATTAACATTTTTAATCTATTCTAATGTAACTAAATTAAAAGATAAAATATTAAAATAAATACTAACTTAATTAAATATAATTACATCAATTAAATAATTGTTTAAAATGAGATATTAACTTTTTAAAAAGTCAAGCAGATTTAAATTAACCAAACCAAATAAGACATAATTAAAGTAGATTAGTTTAATAATATTAAAATTATTATTTCGATGACTAAAATACATAATTAATTATAAAAATTGATTAATTAACAAAGTTAATTATAAAAATACAAAAGTACAATTATTTAGTATAAAGTGATTAAATAATTAATTAAATCATTATAAATTAAGTAAAAAGATGTGGTAAAACTATGTAAAAATAGTACCACATCAAATTCCCCCACAATTAAGCATTGTTTTTCCTCAAACAATCCCATGTTTTATTTTCTTTGAAAAATAGTAAAATGTATTTATGATTATGATCACACTGTAACATGTCCATCCATTTAAAAACAGAGGAAAAAACATAACAGGAGGCTTAGAAAATGAATTACTCATATGAATCTTGCCTATAACAAATAATCAAGGGTAACTAAGAACACAAAGACCATCCATTTAAGAATATGTCATGCATCATATGTGATATAACTTAATGACTCACTTGAATCCAATATCAGGTTATCAGTCCAAGAATAAAAGGAGATAAAATATCAATGGAATTAAGATCTTAACCAAGGAACTTTGTACTTTGAATTTTTCACCTAGGTTTCAAAAATAATTATTTTTTTTGTGAATCACCTCAATAATATAACCTAAATGACTCCCATATAAACCAATTGATCCCTTATTCATTTGGTGTTCATCATTCCCCTCACCTTAATGAACTCATTTTTGACCCTAGACACTTTATTTAATTTTTCCCAAGACATGTATCATTGTGATAAGAACTGTGCAATATGCAATTATTCAAGATGAATAGAGGGATTAAAGTTAAAAGAAACACACCCAATATCTAGCGTCTTAGAGACTCACCGTGGGATCCCAGATGCCCAAATTAATCCAGTTTCAAAATATTTATATAGAAACTGTTTACATTGGCTCATTAAAGCAATTAATTTTAATAATTAGAAGATGAATGAGGCCCCTAGAATCAGAATTAAACTTCTAGTTCTAAGGGTTATGATCATAACTCCATAAACATGTAACCCATATCACTTTCAGAAGTAGGTCCTAAACCTAATTTCCATCAAAAAACCAAGTAATACCACTCATAAATCATCAATTATCATTAATTTTAGGTTCAAAGCAGTTCTTAACTACCAGAAAGGAACTTGTCCTAAGGCAAGACCCAATTGAGTATAGAGTAAATCCTAAAATTATGCAAGAATTTTGAAAAAAAATTAACCATTTTTACAAGAAATTTTGAGTAACAGTGGGAATTTATGGGCTATCAATTAAGCATAGTTTAGCACAATCAAGAATTTACCCCCTCCCCCACACTTAAAACCCAAATTTGTCCCCAAAGTTGACTTTCAAAGTGGATAAGAACAATTAAACAATTAAGGTTCAAAACAGATTTTCAATTAAGCAGATTAATGAAATTTATAAAAGGGTATCAATGAAATTAAAAGATATTGTTTTCTATAATGAATAAATAATCAGCAGGTTTATATCTAGACAGACACATTAAAATTTAAGTCTAGTGACATGGATTTTCAATATAGCTCAAAAGAAGTATATAAGGTGTGGGTGCACAATTAATTGGGTGTAATAATTTTAACAAAATATGATTCAAATGGATGTTCAATATAACAGAAAGATGCATGATAACACCCTATAGACTAATCAGTTCTAATGAAAAACACAACTACCAGCAAGAATGTACCCTCCCACACTTAATTTCATGCAGTGAATGGGTTTTAAACAATGAATTTCAGTTCATAGCAACATGGACATGCAGATTTTTAATTCAACTTAGTGACATGTAGCAAAAGTTTTTTAATAAATGCAAGATATGCAGCAAATTTTCAGAAAATATGTAGCAGAAATTTTCAATACAAGCATAATTTTCCAAGCAAGAAAAACATGCAGCATATTTTTTTCTAAAGCATTAAGGAGCAGAAAAATTAAACAAACAATAACAGTAAGATACTTCCCTGACTAAGTTTTCCATTACTCCTTCAGCATGGGAATTCCACTCCTTAAATGACATAGAAACATCATCCTAGAAACACATAGTATGTAAAACAAGAACATGGAAGCACTTTATTCAAAGTAAAACAAGAACAAAGACAATAGTAAACAAAAATAAAAGAACATGGTTTGACTCCCAAAAATCACTTAATTTAAAGTATTCAGTTAGACTTTATTCAATTACAATTTTTATTTATTAACACAACAAAGACCATGGGTTGCCTCCCATGCAGCGCTAGATTTATAGTCCCCATCCAAACTCAATTTCCCTAGATATTTCTATCCATGACCATTTAATGGAAATGAATTATTAATTATGTGAACTTCACTGTTATCTAAAGATTAAAAAATAGGATCAACTAATACATTCTTATCTATAGTTACAAACAATATTCTCAAAATTAATTTCAATGAAATAGTTGCTAATATACTGTCTTGCCTATTTTGGGCTCTAAAGACCACTTCATCAGCTTTAAAAATGTTCAAAAGATTCCTAAGAAAATAAAAAATTTGACTAGTAATACTGACATGGATTCCCCCACACTTAGAGTTCATTTCTAACCCATAATCATGAGAAAAACAATCAATAGACTCTTTAGTATTTTCATAGAATATTCCTAGCACAGCTTTCACAAAAGATAACTCAGAAAACTCTCGGAAGAAAGAGTCATATTCAGGTTCCAACAGATGGTACCCAATGTCCACAAACAACTCAAATGATATGAATCTTTCAAGTTCATTTTGGAAGTCATCAAAAACAACATCAAACTGATCAAGAAAGAAAGTTTCCAGAAAATACACTTGCTCATAAAGGGTACAATTTAGTTTTTCATCAGGACTCATACCAAAACTTTCTCCAACTTAAGAAACCCTTAGACAATCGACTTCATAATGAAAACATTAAAAAAAGGGTTGAGACAGTTCAAGACAAGAATGTGACTCACTCTCTATAATGGGTTCTAGGGAAAGATTTTTCTCATCTAGAGGAAGGAGTGGGACAGGAATAGAAGCTTGAAGAAAAGTTTCAATAGGCTGGGGAATCAAAATATATGTGACCTCGAGAGGAAAATAACCATACTCAGCTCGAACCTCAATTGTAAAACATTGATTCTCAACAACATCTATCAAATCACAACCAACCACATGTTGAGGCTTTTCAAACACTAAAAACTCCTCTATATCATCAATGGCTTGGAGAGTGAGTTTCCCCTTGGACACATCTATGAAAACACCATCTGTATCAGAAAAAGGTCTCCATAAGATGATTGGGACTTTCTCATCACACTCCATATCTAAGATAAGGAAGTATGTGGGTAGTGTTCGTTTTTCTACACTCACTAATAGATCATCAACCCTCTCTGAAGGGTGTGTGAGTGACCTGTCAGCAAGTTGAAGACAAACAGAAGTTGGTTGCAAGTCCCTAAGACCCAAACTTCTAAACAGGGAGTAAAGCCTAATATTAATGCTTGAACCAAAGTCGCAAAAACAATTAAGTTACTCACTTGCTCCAATTTTTCATTGAATAATAAAGATACCAGGATCCTTAAATTTTGGAGGCAACTTCTTTAACAAGATGGCACTACATTAATTATTGAGATTAACTTTATCCAACTTCTTCCAATCATTTTTGTTTTTTAGAAACCTTTTGGTAAAAGAAACATATGAAGGGATTTTATCTAAGGCTTCTACAAAAGGCATGTTGATACTAAAGTTTCAAATCATTTTAATAAACCTCAAATAATCATGTTCATTATTCTTCTTCACTCTTTCAGGGAAGGCAATGGTAGGGGAATAATTTTTAAGAACAGGTTGATTATTCTCCTTCTCCTCAATTCCCTTGTTTTTCTTTTCTTCTTTAATTAATTGCAACTTCATTTTCCTCGGTTCTTGAACTTTTTCAGATGTAAATTAAACATTCTGTTCAGGTTGAACAAAGCTGTCTAGATTCACAGATTCCGTTTCAAGAAGACCTCTCTTCCCAGATTCAGTTTTTTCATCAATGTTAGTTTTCCTAGAGTGAATCTTAACTTGTTCTTGGGTTTGAAGGCCAGATCTAGTGGTTACAATGATGATATTCTCTCTTGGATTAAGAATTGAAGTGTTGGGAAACTTTCCATTTTCTTTATCGCCTTGATCCTTAGCCATTTTAATTATTTGATGTTATAAATTGTGAATCTTACTATCTTTTTCCTTCCTAAATGAACTGATCTCTCCCAAAACTTGTTGTAACAACCCCTTTAACTACCCTTGAGAATTAGAAGATTCGCCCCATATTGATTTGAGTTAAAAATTTTAGAGTGTGATTGGTAGTTAAGGGTATTGGTTTGTTTTATGACACCTTGTTCTTTTCAGGACAAGTTTGGGAGATTTTGATAACTAAAAGTGTACTGATTGGAGTATTGATCATTTGTCCCTTGGTTCTTAGCTCTAAAATCCACAAATTTGGCACTCTCATCAAACTGGACATTGAGATCAAAATTAGGACAACATGTATGAGTTTGACCAAACATCCCACAATGATTAAATTTCTCCCTTAGGACCCTATCACTAACAAAAGCACCCTGAGAATTGTCTTCACCTCTATAGACGACCCTCTTCCTAGAACACTTGTGCTGAGATTTTTGAGAAAGCTTGTCATACAAAAGTTTCATCTCATCAGCAGTGGAGTCAGAAAAGTTACCCCCACAGAATTGGTCAACTAAATTTTGGTTGTAAGGGGTGAGAGCGTTATAGAAGATTTCCATGAGTAGATGGGGAGAAAATTGGTGATTGGGACTTTGTCTAAGGAAACTTATAAACCTATCCCATGCCTTGTGAAATAACTCTCCCTCATCCTGGACAAAACCAATAATTTTATGCCTAATCTCAGAGGTGGTGTTTCTAGGATATAATTTTTGATATAAAGGCAGTAAACACCTCTTCCTAGGTCTCAAAAATTTCTTCATCAAAGTTCTGAAACCAAGTCCAAGCTTTCCCCTTCAGAAAAAATGGAAACATCCTCAATCTAAATTCCTCCTCACAAAGCTCTCTCAGAGGTATTTGTTGTATAGAACTATAGAAATATCTAATTAACTCAAGTGAATCCTCTCCTGGAAGACCATTGAATGAAGGAAGTTGAGAAAGGTGAGACTGCTTAATTTCATAGCTCCTAGACCTAGTGGTCAACCTAATTAAATATGGGTTACTTGATACTATTGGAATTTTAAACTCCCTAAGTATAGGTAACTAATGTTATGGAACTACGGGCTGTGGAACATTCATGTTTTGATCAACTCTATTATCCTGATTCTCCATTACAATGTTTTTAGGAGTAGTTAAATGTTTGTATAATTCGGAGTTTGAAGAATCTAATGTAACAATGAATTCTCTTGTGAAAATGAAAAGTGTAATAATATTTCAAAATAGCACAATAGAATAACTAACAGAAGTTCATCAATATAGAAAACAACAACAATTCAATAGTAAAAGCAGCGGATTTTTTTTACACTTAATTTTTTTTCTCAAAATTTTTGGTGTTTTTATATGTTTTTTAGAAAAATAATGTCTTGTGCCTTCCCCGACAATGACGCAAAATTTTTATGAGGCCAAAGGTCATCACGGACCTCAAAATTACATTTATTACTCCTACACTAGTATAGCAGTGTAGGGTCGATCCATAGAGAAGGCAGATGAGAATTCTAGGTTTTAATCAAATATAGACTCCATTGTTGTCAATAGTGGAGAAAGTGAACATTTTTTTTTATTTTTATTTTTTTAAAAGATGAAGTGGAAACAGGATGATGAAATACGTATTTTTACATAGAAACTAAAATTTACACTTAGTATGATAAACTAGAGAAATACAGTATACTAGTATTAAGCAGCAAGACAAAGAAGCGAGATCAACAAAGTACTCAAGAATTCTAAACTACTGGTTCGAATTGATGTTCTCTCCATAACTTACAATCGAATCACACTTCAAGAAAGACTGAAGAATTTCCCTCGCCAGGAAACTCAACAGGCAGATGATTATGTTTTGGAGTTCGCCAGAGCAAAACCTAATTGAACTGAAAGAAGTTTTAAGACAAAATTTAGAAAATAACTCGCCTTAAATTTCCAAAGTTTAAGTTGTTAAGGATTTGAAAAATTCATTCAAGATCAGCCTCTCTAGTCTATATTGAAGTTTGAATTGTAAACATAGAAGTGTGAACGATCAAATATTAGAAACAAAATCAATCTCGCTAACTGATTCTAATTTCATAAAAAGATAAGAAAATGAAGATTTAAAGATCATAACCAGAAGGTTTTAAAATTCCCGAGCTGAGAAATTTCAACCTATAATCATATTGATTAATGTAGTGAAAAAAATTCCAAGAATAGAGTATAAAAATTACAGAAAGAGGGAAGAATAACTCCCCAAATACTGCTCTATTCTCGGGCTCCTTGGTCTCCTGCTAATCTCTAGTGATGCTCCTCGGAGTCTGAATGAGAGTCTCGATTCGCTCTCGTCTGATGTGATCGTGGAATGAATGATCCTCCTCCAAATACTTCTACTTTCTCTGCTTAAAGTACCCACCATCTTCTGCTACTCTTCACTTAATGTCTCCCACCAACTATGAAAAACCCTTCACAATGCACCGCACAACGTGCGTTTCTTCACGACTGGCACGTCGAGCTAGTTTTTCCCTCATAACTAACTTTCGCTGAGTTAGTTACGTGAACCTGGACGATGTTTCAGCTATTGAATGAACCTATGCAAGAAAAAGAAACAACACAGAAATAAATGAAAGAAAATACAAAGAATTAAAATAGTTACTTTTTAAAGTTTAAAGTTATTTTAGTTGTTAAAAAGTTAATTAACGTTAATTAATAAAAAAAATTTAATAATAATTATTACATATTATTATTATGATTGTTAGTTTATTATTAAATCTTATAAAAGGTAAAATCATTAAATATTTAATTTATAATTACTAATTAAGTTATTTAATTAGTGTAATTATAATTAATACTTAAATAGTTTATCTTAAAAAGATTCTTAAACTAGATTTAATAAATTACTTTATAAATTCAATTATCAAATTTATTTAATAGAAATTAAATTATAATTAAAGTGTTAAAGTAAAAATATTAATTTATTTTAATAATTAATTTTATTTATAGATTATTATTTTAGTCTTAATAAATCTTTTTATTTTATCTTAAATTTAATTTAAACAAAACTAATTTATTTAACAAGTTTAAATTATTATATGATATATTATATTAATTTGTTTATTTTATTAATTATTACTTTTAACTTTTATCTTTATCTTATCTTTATTATTATTATTTTAATTAATTAATTTTTTAAATCTTTCCTTCTCCCCCCCAAATCTTGGCGCAAAGAGGGAATAAGGTTTGGCTTCTCCCCCAGCAGCAGTTGGTGGCCTCTTCTTCGACTTCCACAGTGTCGTGGAACTCCATCAGTGGCGAACTAGGTCGTCTTCTCCAAGCTGGTGGTGGCTCGACAAAGGTGAACCCCCTCATTTTCCAGGCGAGAAGAGGGTTTGGTTGAAGGTCTGGTTTCACATGGCTTAGGGTTTAAAAAGGTTCCCGTTCAGAAAATGGCTTCAGTCATCTTCACCAGAAACTCCTACTATTCGACCACACTGTGTGAAGAAAAGGAAAATAGAGCAATGGATTCACTTCCATGAGTAGCGACTTGGTTCATCCTGAATGGCGATAAGGAGTTGATTTGTTTGAAATGTTTTTCTGATCTTTGAATGATTTTTTTCAGTGATCGTTAGATTTTAAGAAAATTTATGACAAAAGATGGTAGATTTGCGATTTTTGGTGAGACAAATTGTCGGTATCAGCATGAAGAACATAAAATGTGGTTGGTGGATGAGTATTGAGTCTGGAATTTGGAGGTGATGTGGAGAAACAGTGATGAAGAAAGGTTGGATAAAAGAGGAATCACTGTGTATGGTTGGCGGGTGCATGATTGAGGGAGGGAGCAGGTACAATGGTCTATCAATGAGGTGGGGAAATGTAACGGTGAGGTAGATATATCAGTGAGGTAGAGAAGAGTAGTGAGGCAGGAAGAAGCTAGTGGTGAGGAATGAGGAGGCACCAGTGAGAAATGACTCACTGTTAGAAGAGTGGAAATAGGGGAGCGCGGTGCAGGGTTCACCGATAAAGTTACAAAAAGGTCACCATTAGAACAAAATAAGAAGTCACCAGTGGAATAAAATAGAGGTCACTGATGGAATAACTAGCTGAAGGTCACCGTTACAAATAAAATTAAAATAAAATGGGGTCACCGTTATACTTAAAAGAAGAGGTTATCGGTACCGATAAGGTCAATGGTAAAATGCAAGGGAAATGGTCACTGCGTTACGCAAAAAAAAAAGAAAGGGTCACCGATAAAAAGAAGAAAAGTCTACTATTAGTATTAAAATTATAGGGTCACTGTTACATTAAAAAAAACTAGTGGTGACCTTTAAAAATTAAATTGAACTTAAATTAAAACTAAAGCAAACTAAAAATAAAGATTGAAAACAATTAATTACAAGAAAGATAAACACCATAATTTAAAACAAGATTTTAATTAACCTTTAAAAAATTAAATTTATTAATTGACAACACTAAAATTATAAACTGAATAATTGTTAAACTAAATTAATAAAAGACTTGAGCCTCGGAGCGGCTTCGACTTTCTCTCCCGCGGCTCCTAGGGTTTCTCCTCGGTGCTCCCGTTTCCTCCCTCCCCAGCCTCCTCGCCCTGTAACGATAGATCTGGAGTGGCCTGGGGAGGGGGGTTCCTTGTTTCATGTTTTCGTTGTGTGATTTTAAGTTTTGAAGGTTTTTGTTTAGCGGTTGATGCTTGAAGATGGCAGATCCGGGGACCACGCCGCTGCCTCTGCCCTCTGGTGGTTTTTCTTCGGAGGTCTCGGGTGCTCGCTATGGCGGTCTCTTGGAGGTATCTTCTTGTTGTGGCGTTGCACATTTCTTCTACGTTTCCGGGGGTCTGGTCCTCGGGCGTAAGACCGGATGCACCGGCACACTCTACGGAGCGTCCAAGGATCTTCTCTCGGGGATGAACGGTTGTGTTGTGGCGGTTTAGCAACTTGTGGAGGCGTCTTCTGAGCTGCGGTGGTGGAGTGTGCTTGAGGGTCTCTGAGGGCTGTCGCCGATGGTTGTAGTGCCTGATGTGGGGTTCCCCGTTTTGGTTGTTCGATTTTGTGATTTTCTGTGGATCGCGTGGTTTTTGCGGTTCCTTGTTTTTCGATGGAGACGACGGGTTCTCGCCGGCGTTCTTTTGGTTTGTTTTCGACAAAACTTGCTAGGGATAACACTGGTCGCTGGTGAATTCGACGTCGGGAGCCGCTGAATCGTACCGGCGGTTCGAGAACTTGCGGCGCGTGACGGTGTTCGGGACGTCGCGTGGCTATCGATTGGCGTGCGAGCGGTTGAAGGGTTGATGTGCGGTCTGGATGGTGCGCGGCGCGAGGATGTCAGGGCTGTCGCGGGATATGCTGGCAGGTGTGAAAAGATTGTGGGCGCGTGAAGTTGGCACTGCTCGTGGCTCGAGGCGGTTTACGGGAAATTTGAGTTTGATAATGTAATCTGAAATTTGTAGTGCGCTTGAATGTGGTGATCGGTTTAACGGATGTGGTGTTTTGTGTAATGGGTACCGGCAAACCTTTAAACCGGCTTTAGAAAATGGAAAAAAAATGATTTCTGGTAATAAAAGACTTAAATTAAAATAACTAAACAAGTTAATTATAAAGAATCAGTGAATAAAAAAGATTAACATCGATGACCCAAATAAATCACCGCAAGCTCTTATCTACCTCACTGGTAGACTAAAATAAATATTTAGTGACTAAATAATTTATCTACATATATAATATTAAATAATTAATGTTTTAAAACTCTTAATTAATTAATATAACAACTATTTGAATGTATAAATTTAAAAGAGAACTATTTAATTAAATTTAAAACACAAATTATTTACTTAAATAATTAGTAGGATGACTAAACATATTAATTAACATTGTTAAACTATTCTAATGTAACTAAATTAAAAGATAAAATTTTAAAATAAAGACTAAATTAATTAAATAGAATTACATCAATTAAATAATTGTTTAAAATTAGATATTAACTTATTAAAAAGTCAATCAGATTTAAATTAAACAAACTAAATAATACATAATTAAAGTAGATTAGTTTAGTAATATTAAAATTATTATTTTGATGACTAAAAATATGTAATTAATTATTAAAATTGATTAATTAACAAGATTAATTATAAAAATACAAAAGTACAATTATTTAGTATAAAGTGATTAAATAATTACCTGCACTACTACCATCTAAGAGCCAACATAGAGAGGGAGAAAGGTTCCACTTCTTGATTAAAGGAGCAGGATCCATTACAAAATCCCTAGCCCAGACTTTCACTGCTAACCGAGAGCTACTGTAACCATCAATCCTAGACTTATTACAAGTGAACCAGATAGTCCAAAAACCTACCAAAAAAAGAGTTGCTCATGACATATGTTCCTAAGAAATATTGTTTGATCCAAGAAACCATGATTCCAAGAAGACATTATTAAAGATCCCCCAAATGTTCCTTCCAGTGAAGCCTCCCAGGTCATGCCAAATGGTACTTTCCCAATAGCTCTGGAAGAAAATGAGATCGATTGTCTCAACATGTGTGGTACGACAACACTCCCATTTAGAAGTGATGAAAACCCCTTTTCACCACACACCCTCATTAGTGGGTAATGCATGATTGCAGAGGTGAAAAATGAGAAAGTTTAATTTAGAAGGTAAGTATTTACACCACAAGACGACACCTCAAGAATCCATACTATTTATAGAATGCAGAGAAAGTTGATATTCATTCAAAGAAATTATACTAGATGAGAAGAAAGTAAAAACCAAATGGTCTGGTTTAGAGGAGGGTGAAATGCCTTGAAGAAAATCTTGTTATTGAGAGTTTAGAACAACCTGAGTAAAGGTAGAGAAGTAGGTAGCCTCAGAGAAAGTGATGTTTGGTTCTGGGAAACAAATAAATTTAGAAAATACCCCACCCAATTATCATTCCAGAAGCTGAGTGAGACATCACCCACAATCCATTTTAAATGGTGTTGAAGATCGAGAGTGTGCCAACGAGTAACCTCCCATAGTTTGGTGCTTCAACCTTCAAAAACATCGAAACAAGGTCTATATTTTCACATGGAGAAACTGGACCAGAGATATTTCCCATCCATAACATCCCAAGACAACTTTTTGGAGAAAGACCATGGTGTCCCTGACATTCCTTAGACTGATACCAATTTCCTCAATAGCCCGTTCCATTCTATCCCATGAAGCCCAATGACATCTCCCCTCCACTAGTGCATCCCCTATAAAACTGAACATGATGTTCTCAATATTTTGGATAACCATCTAGGGAAAAATATTAGATGATAGAACATACATAGGGATCAAGGATAAAACAATGTTGACAAGGTTGAGGTGGCCCCTGAATGAGAGAGATATTTTTCCAGTTGTGAATACAACAATAAATATTGTCGACAATTCCATCAAAGTGGTGAATTAGAATTCTTCCCAAGGAGATAGGGGGCCCTAAATACTCCATGGTAAACTATATTTTGGATATCTCCATCCTATCTTAAATTTTTTTCCATCTTCTATTTGAGAATTACTTTGAGAGATATATACTAATTTTTCCATGGTTAATGAGCTATCCACTCCAAGTGTAGTAAGTGTCAAGAATATGGTTAAGTACTTAGATGTTTCTGCTCGCTCTATTTGAAAAAATGAGAATATCTTTGATAAAAGATAAATGAGTAATCCCATTGAGGTTCAGTTTACACCTGAAAGTTTAAACATAACCATCTCTATTACATTTATTAAGGTAACTAATGAAGACGTCTTGGATAATAATGAAAACACTAGGGGAGAGGGGATTTCCTGTCTAAGACCTCGAGCAGATTTGAAGAAGCCATAATTTTTACCATAAAAGGTGATAGAAAACCACAGAGATCCAATACATATAAAGAAAGATCAACCACCTTTTCATAGAAACCCATACACCTCATGACTCTGATGATGTAACTTCACTCAACTCTAACATAAGCTTTATCCATGTTAATCTTAATGGCTTTGTTCGATCATAGAATTTTTTTTATGTATGTCACTAATCATTTCATGGGATAGGGAAATGGTAGTTTGAGTGGACCTACAATGGATGAAAACTTTTTTTTTTCATCCAAAATGTAATTGTGAAGATACCCTATGAGCCTTCATTTGATCACAGTCGTAAGGAATTTATAGGGAAAGTTTCATATGTTGATTGGCCTAAATTGATTTAAAGAATAAGGGTCTTTAAACTTGGGAATAAGAATCAGCATGGTGGCACAAGAAACTTTGGGAAAACCCCCTCCCCCCAAAAAATCCTAGATCATAACCACAATCTCATCCTTCAATAGATTCCAAAATATAGAATGATCTTGGAAAACCATCCGAATCGAGGGCACTTTCATGGTTGAGAGAAGGCATTTCCCCTCAAATATGTTGTTCATTGGGTAAGTTCTTGAAGACAAAATTAATATTAGAGGAAAAAACATGAGTGATAGAATCGAATAGATCACTATGGCCACTACGGTAGCCATACTGCATGTAAGGGTTAGGTTCTGAGAGAACTGAGTGAAAATGAGACAAGACCATACCTCCAACAACCTAAGGGTTGTTAGAAAAAGATCCATCCTACAGGAGGATATTCAGAGCGTTACACCGTTTCCTATTCCTGATGAAAACCTGGAAGAAGGTAGTGTTTCTATCTCCCTATTTTAGACATGTCACCCAGGATCTATCATAGGAAATTATCCACTATTCAAGGGGAATATCAACAAGATGATTCTTCAAGACAACCATCTTATTAAAAACATCATCATCCCATCACGATTCAAGGTCTGTTTCAGCCTGTTCAATATCAGCTTTGAGGAAATCCAGATCAAGGACCATGGAGGGATTAGAGATGGCCTAGGTGTGGAGGTATTCCTTTAGCCACCAAAGTTAATGATGAAACCCCACTAAAGAGACAACATGCATGAATTTCTCCAAATAAGAATGAACCACATAAAAAAATCATGGTTAACCTCCAATCAGCTTTTTTAGAGGATGAAATCATTACCGGAGAAACTATCCTTTAGGATGAATAGGAGAGGGAAGTGATCTGAGAGTGAATGCACCAAATGCACCACATTGGAATTAAAAAAGGAAGAAATAAACTAGAGATTATAAAAGAAACAATCAAGTCAGCTCCACACTTGGTGGGTTCCTTTTTGATTATTACACCATGTGAACCCGTCTCCAGAGTATCCCAAATCAAGCAAACTATTTTGTGATGAAAATCACACAAAGTACTTTCTATACTTAAAAGGGAAGGCCCCTACACCTTTATTTTCCACCAAATCCATAATTCCATTGAAATATCCTCCAACTAGCCAAGGCTCCTCACCCGGATTGAAGTTTCTTAGGTCCTACGAAAGATCTTCCCTACCTATCACATGAAATTTAGCATAAACAATAGATAGGAATCAAGAGAAACTAAAAAACTTAATCTTCATCTAAATATGTTGAGTTTAGGAAGTAATATTCTCCACCGAAATACTGTCATTCCAAAAAATCCAAATATCGCGATTCTCTGGTTCCCTAAGCATGAAATTTAAGGCCAAGCTTGAAAATGAAGTCACAGATTTTAGAAGGTATATGTTTATGCTCCAAAATAGCCACTAATGAAAATTTGGAAGGATGAAGCTCAGAGACGATGAAATCAGTCTTCACCCATTCCCCTAGGCCCCATGCGTCCCAAATGAGAAGAGATATCATTGAAGGGAGGGGCGTTCGGATTTGGACCTTGACACTGATGAGCAGTTGAACTGAAAGGAAGCGAAGGCTTTTTCTAGTTTAGCCTGTGCACGAGTATGAACACTATTGAGAGGAGTGTAAAAACCACTATGATCCATATAAGGATCAAATTTAGATAAAACATTGAAACCATTAGTGAAGGAAATAGAGATAAGGTTCAGGGGGAAGCGGCTGATTGATGAGAGGCACAAAGAGAAGGCATGAGCTTTCCCTTTGCAATAAGAATAAGGATGAGTCGCCTACTCAGGAGCCACTGAAACAAGGGGTGATATGCCCCCTCAGGATCCACCAGACTTGATGACTCATCTGCCTTATAGGAGACCATCAATCTAGACAAGTGATTTTCCAGTTCAGGATCCGTTGGAATAGAACTCTGGGCCTATTACTCGGGAGGCATTGAAATAGAAAGGATATCCACCTGGGTGAGAAACACTGAATATGATAATAGGGTTGACTACTCAGGAATGAATGAATCATAAAACTAATCCACTATACCCAAATCCACTGATTCCAAGGGGATATGAGGAACTCACCCCATGGAATGACCTGAATTAGAAGATAGCAGTGGAGGATGAAAGACAACCAAGTCATTACAAGGATTCTTGAGATCTGGAGAGAGCTCCCTATTATTTGTGACTGAAGAAGCAAACAAAGACTGAGGCATAGGATCAGTTGAAGTTAAAGGAGCCTGTGGTCTAGGGGTGAAAGTCTTCATTTTGGGGGGGGGGTCTACCATGATACGTATATCTTCTTGTTGAACTGAAAGGCCAGAAACTGGAGGGGGATTAGTATAAAAATCAGACATATTAGAGAGAGACTTGTGGAAGATAGAGAGGGAGTGACCGAGCAAATGATAAGTTGTGAAAAATATCACAGGGGAGAGGTTGAAAACAGATTTCCACCAATAGATAGCATCACCGGCTTTTAGAAGAATACACCCATGAAAGGGGCGAGAAAGATCCAACTCAACACAAATCCTACCCATCCACGCATTCTGAGGATGCAAGATCCACTCGTCCACATAGATAAATGACCCAAGGGTATCTCTAACGCATTGCAGTAAATCACAATTGTGAAAGGGAAGATAAAGTCCCATAAGATTAATACAAACCACAACGAGAGGTGAATCCTTGCCAAAGTGGGCATCCATTGACCACCAGAAGAGATTAAATCACCATTTTCTAACTGAGCACTAACTGTGAGACCAAGCATGGACAAAATCAGTATGATATTTGAACACAATACAAAATTCATTATGTTTGAGGATGGGGAAATGAGCTGGTTCTTGTATCCCCCATGAAAGAAAAAAGTTCTGAAGGGGGGGGGGGTTGTCTGCACTAAACCACGAAATCAATGTCCATTGATGAGCATCCACACCCAAGTCAAAAGACTCTAATGGAAAATCAATCACTTAAAATTAGTACAAATAGGTTATCTAAACATCACCTTGTCGGATATCATCTAGCGAAGGGAGAATATCTGACCTCGATGAAGCTGAATGCAGAAGAATATCTTTCAGAGAGGGTCCCTTCAAGGAGATCAGGGGCTGTTGAGCTGCAAAATACGGATATGAATGACCATGAGTAGAAACATGGTCAGCGGAGGATTAAGAGGGGCCATCCGACCCAAGGACATATGATGAAGAGGAATCAAGCAAGGAAAGAAGATGAGGTGCATGATGAGGAATTTGAAAACACAGAGGCGTGTGAGGTTCATTCTCCATGGAAACCAAGGCCATTACCATCTTTCCTAAATACCAACTATAACAGCTCCAAAACCACACCCTCCGATCCAGTACCATTATTTTATATTTACAGATTTGATATCAATAAATGTGACCCAATTTTAACCCTTAAAAATAAATAACATCAAATCGAAATTTTAGATCACTTATATATCGAAGGAATTTTTAGGTTTAGAGTTTTAAAGAATTAGGAAAAAATCTTATATAACAATGCTCATGTATTTAAGTGATAATTTTTTTCCACTATACCCAACTTTTATTAATCCACATTAAGTCATCATAATCATGAATATGAAACTCTTATAGAAATAATTCATTTAACATCATTCTTTATAACTCGATAAAAAGAAAAACATAAGAAGGGTGAGATCAAACACTCAATAAGGGTAAATATAAACATTAACAATTGAATTTCATTAGTGAATATAATATGAGCATAAAGATATGATGACATAATCAAAGTGCATGAGAATAACATAAAATAAATCATACCCATAAAAACTTAGATCATTAAACATGTGACATGGAATAAATATTTAACGATTTTAAGAGTCACATGAATCAATAATCATGAGAAATGTTATGTCAATCTTAATCAAAGGAAACATTTATAATCCATAAAAAGCATAAAGAAAATGTGTTGGTATCTTGAAAAATTATCTTCATAACCCATGTTCACTCATGTAATAAATAACTAAATCCTAGTTAAATCCATAGGAAAAACTTCCCTTGTTAACTCCCTTTTTATTTACTTTAAAGATTAGGAATATTAACCAATACATTGGAAATTTATATCAGGATCACCCATCATATAAGTTGTATCAAGATTACCTATCATATATTTTGTATCGGTATCACCCATCATCACGATATATATCAAGATCACCCATAATCATCAATAATTTCCAATTACCATACATGAATATAAAACATGGAATATTTCATTTTCATCACCAATCATTTAACAACTTACATTCCTTTATAACTTCACTTACCCATTGAAATGAAATGGGTTTTATGAAAATCTCTTTAAAACAATCATTATAAGACATCCATAGAAAAAACATGGATGGTATCATAAGATCATATTCCTAGTGAAGCATAGGAACCATTAAAGGATGTTTAAATAGATATAGATACATTTTAAAAAATATTTAATTCAATTTTTTTGAAAATAGGGGAAAACACCTTTTTCATTTAATAATATTTTATAAAATTTATAGCATATTGGGAAAATATTTTCTTTGAAAATGACCATGAAAAATTATAAATAAATATTCAAAGAAAATAAAGATCATGATGATGGGAAAATCCATTCCTGTCATAAATGTTAAAAATAAACATTCTTTTCAAACTTTTGTAAAAAGAGTCAAAAGTGACCCATGTTGAAAATGTTAAGAAATTTTCTTTTAAAACCTTTTAAAATAAGTTAAATATTATGTAAATTAAATTTAGAAAAACATTTATGTTTATAAAATAACATTTTTGAAAACATTTTACAAAAACATGGATATGGAAGAGAATGATTCCCGATCTAAAAGAAGATACAAGATCAGTATCACATACAAACAAATTTATTTATGTTTTTTTAATAAACAAGGGAGGAAATGGAAACTAAAAATGTAAACCACATTCATAACCATAGGATAAGAAAATATATGTGGTTAAAGAAATTAATATTATATTATTTCTCCTAAAGTAACCTTGAACATAAACAATCCTAAAAGGAAATGAGATTGTAATATAAGACCTTTACTGCTTTGGTAACTTTCAAAATCAAAATTCATGGAAAGAAAGAACATGATATGGCTATATCAATATCATGAATATAATAAATTAAAATGTAAAAATTCATTCATAAGGATTTAAGTTCACCATATAAGTAAATCATAGTGCACGACATGAAACATATCTCAAGAAATTGATATTAAGAAAGAGAAAACCATGGAAAAGATCATAACTTTTGAAGTAATAATTAATCACTAAAGTGATTATGTGCACATATGTAAATTAAAATAAAACAATTGGAAATAAAAAATAAAATAATTTAGAGATAAATTCATAGATAATCATGGTATAAAAAATTCAATGAATATAAGTATATCCCAATGAATGGAAATTGAGTTAAGAAACCTCTCACCACTTGGTAACGTTCAAGTCAAATCCCCTTGGATGAAATAATTTGAATTGAAACATAAAACACCATGTAGTATGAAAGATTCATGATATAAAATTTAAAAGAAAAATATCTACACCATATAAAATAAATTAGGTGAATAACATTAAAGCACGCCTCAATGAAGGGAAATTGATCGAAATCCCTTACCTCAAGTCCAAACTTTCCATATATGTGCTTTAATTCTTGTATAATAAAATAATATCAATTACTTTCTTGTTTAAGAACATTTTATAGGTTTATTTATTTAACATTAAACCATTTGATTCATTTATTTTAATGAAATATTTAATTTCTTAATCAGTTAATTCCACATTGGGTATTTTGAGGATGTTCGATTCATAATTTCAAAAACAATTTGGTATGCTAACCGTGGTCAAAGGGGTATTTATTCTATCATCTCCAGAATAATAGTCATGACATAATTATGATATATATTAATTAATTAATTATATATATATATATATTTAGAGTCATAAAAAGATAAAAACATTAATTACACTATTCATGGTGATAGTAGACCATACATATGCATGAACACTATTTTCACTTTTTAATGGATGGAATGAAAGAAAAGAAAATAATAATTCACCTTTATAGAATTATTATATTATATATGTAATATATATTCATTAAATATATACTTATTACCTAATATTAATTATGATGATTCCAAATATGGGATCAATTTTGTCAAATTATAATCACATAAGTGGAAAAACATAATTTAAAATTAAACTTGTAAAATGCGATGAAAAAAGATTTTCCCTAAAAATGTATTTTTAAGTATAAAAATATTTTTATACAAAATTAAAGTATAATTTTTATTGAAATAAAATTTATTATATTATTTTTAATCAAAATAAATTAATGAAATTTTAAAACTTATCCAAAATAGAATGCGACTTTGTAATTACTTGAAAAGAAAAGACAATTTTCAATAAAAATTAGTATTTTCACTATTCATTAAAAAATTAAACTTTTTAGAAAATTATAAAAAAGTCATCCTAAGGTAATTTTGACGTGCTTAATTTGAAAATTATATCTTTTTTATCAAATAAAAATTCTAAAAAATTCCATAAATTAATTATAATATTCACTCATAAAAGACAATAAAAACCATTTTTGAACAAAACATATTTTTGAAGCATAAAATGGATTTACTTAAAAATATAGTGCTTATTTCCTAAGAATTAATTAATAATTTTTATTTACTAGTACCTTTATATATATTTTATGATGTTGTTAATCCTATCCATACCCATTAATTTAATGGCTAAGTTATAACTTTAAAATTTATACAATAACATTTACTAGTTTGTTTAAGCTCAATGTTGTTTTTATACACTATTGAACATAGTTTCTTTTAAAATCATAAGATATTACATTATTTTTTAAAAAATTAACCTTATTTTGTGATCTCTACTTATGTATAATTGATATTATCTTTATTTCACTTCTACCCCCCCTTAATGCAGGCCTTCTGAAATCTTTATAAGTTGACATATTTTGACAACATTCAACAACCTTATACCCAAGCTTCCAAAATCACTAAAAATGGACTATAAATATCTATTTTTTTGTAATATGACATGTTTTGGATGTCACAAAATCATTATAATATGAACTTCTTCCTCAATGAATATGTATTCAATTTCCAGAATGTAATCATAAACATTACATACAAGTTAGAATGATTATTTAACTTAATATCATCATGATATTTTATCACAAAAACTCAATCTTCAGATAGTCCCAATAAATGATCAATAATGAAAATGATTTTATGTATCTCTATCTCTATCCCAATAATTTTATAGGATATAAGGATATTATAGGAGTTCTCTACTTCTTCTTCTCAATCATATTATATTATAGTAGGGTATCATATGACATGACATGAGTCATGATTATCCTTCTTATTATTCCTTATTATTTTGGCTCCTAGATGAAAAAGGTTTTCTACTTAGAGAGTATTATCATGATCTATCTCTTTGACACATAGGTTTTTTCTTCTCAAAATAAGTATTGGGTTCTCTTCAATATCTTACACTTCTTGACCACTTCTTATAACAGTCCAAGACCCACACTCCCAGATCCTGTGCTGAAATCCATAACTTTACATTCAAAGCTATTATATCGATAAATGTGACCCAATTTTTTTCATCAAAACCTTAAATCATAAAAAGGAAAACTTAGATCACTAACATTATGGAGGAGATTTTAGGTTTAGAGTTTTAGAGAATTGATAAAACACCTATATATAAAATACCCATGTCATCAAATGAACATTTATACCATTTAACCTAGATTTTATTATTTTAAATTAGTTAATCAAAATCATCCTTGTGAAATAATTTATAGACCTAAATCATTCAACATCGTTCTTTATAACCTAGGGAAAAGGAAACATAAGAAGGATGATCTCAAATACTCAGTAAGGGTAAACATAAGCATTAACGATTGAATGTCATCAATGAGAATAATAATTATATAAGGGTATGACAAAAAAACATAGTGTATGAGTGAATCATAAAAGAAATCATACCCATAAATACCCAGATCATCAAATATGAAAATATGGCAGAGTTAAAATTTAACAGAATCAATAATCATGATCCATGTGATATCAATATTGATCATGAGAAACATTATAAACCCATAAAAAGAAATTAAAACTATTTTTGGTAACTTGGAGCACAACTTTAATAAAAATCATTCAAAACCCTTTCAAAAACCTTTCAAAAACCTTTAAAAACTCTTTTAATTGGAATAACCATATGACATACTTCTAATATTATCATTACCCAATGCATTGGAGAGCTATAAAGGGCACACCTGATATTATCTAGGATTTCCCATCGTGTAATCTATACCGAGCTCACCCAGTGTTATCTGATCCAACCTATTATATAAGCTGTAATGGGCTCAACTGATGCTATCTAGGCCACCCCATCATATAAGCTGTAATGGGCTCACTCAATGCTATCTGGGCTGCCCCATTATGTAAGATTTATAAGAACTAAAACATGAATAAAACTCATATAAACAATCATTATTCCTTTTAAAACTTGATTAAACCATGAAAAATAAATGGTTATGATTTCAATCTCTTTGAAAAATGATTAACCCATGGAAAAGAAATGATTTCCATAATAATATCTTGGAAACATGGTTATTCTGTGGAAAAGAAATAGGTTCCTTAACAATCTCTTTAAAACATGATTAACCCATTAATAATAAATTGGTTCTATAAAAATATCTTTGAAACATGAATATCCTATGGAAAAGGAATTGGTTTCATAAAAATCTCATTAAAACATGGTTAACCCTTAGAAAATAAAATGGTTCCATAAAAATCTATTTGAAACAAGATTAACCCATGGAAAAGAAACGGGTTCCTTAATAATATCTTTGAAACAATCATAATCCATCCAAAGAAATATTGATGATGGTATCAATAAAAAATATCCCCATTCTAGGATAAGTAACAATAGGGGTTATTGATGTTGATTAATGGAAATTATCTTAAAATATCATTAAAAACATTCATGAGGAAAATAAACCTTAAACATTTGAATGTTTCTCATGCCGCTTTGAAACATTTGAATCATAATCCCCATGAAGGAATAACATTTAAAAAACATTAAATGACATCATAATAAATAAATTCAGGAAATGATATGTCAAAGGGGTTGTATATACACCTTGTAAAATAATATAGGTTTACAACATAACAAATTTCACAAGGAAAATTATTACAAAAATCTATTACCGCTTTGGTAACTTTGAAATCATAAACCCCATGAAAGAGAGATTAGAAAATGGATATATAAAATCCCACAAATTTAAGGATAGTAATCATCAAATATATTCATGGGTAGTATATACACCACAAAAAAGAATAAGTGATGAATATGGAATATATCTCACTGAAAATTACTTTTTTATTTCCAAAAACTTTTAATGGAAAGTGAGAACCCAAGAAGATATAATAGAGGTACAAGAAAAACCCTTAATACTTGAGTAAATTTTGAATAATGAGATATGCTAAATAATAAAATCAATTCAAAATTTTAATATCATGAAATAAATGAAATTCATGATATAATATGTCAATGGTAAGTATATACACTACACAAAATAAACAAGTGGTGAATATGAAATAAGTCTCATAGAAATAAAAATGATACTAGAAATCCACTTACCTTGATTCCGATTTGTTATAACTTTTCTCTATATTCCTTAATAATAAACTTATATTAATATTGGGTGAGAATCCAAATAGATATAATAGAGAGACAAGAAAAACCCTTACTACTTGAGTAAATTTTGAATCATGAGATATGTTAAAGAATAAAATCAACTCAAAATTTAAATATCATGAAATAAATTAAATTCATGATATAACATGTCAATGGTAAGTATATACACCACACAAAATAAACAAGTGGTGAATATGAAATAAGTCTCGCAAAAATAAAAATGAGACTAGAAATCCCCTTACCTTGAGTCTGATTTGTCATAATTGTTCTCTATATTCCTGAATAATAAACTTATATTAATTATTTAATTTCTTAATAACCTTTTTCAAGTTTATTATTACTTTTATTTTACTTATAAAAAAGTTATATACAATTACTTAATCAATAATGTTAGAGTCGGATGTTTTGACCATATTCGGTTTATGTATCAAAACTGACTTCGATAGGCCGACTAAGGTCAATGAGGAAATTATTTAAACATATCCAAAATAATAATAATGAAATAATTATCATATTTATAAATCAATTATAATTTTAAAACTAATCATGAAATATTTTTATGAAAAAATGAACTAACATTACGATTATGGAGACGGTAGGCCGTACGTACGCATGAGCAACATTCCCATTTTTCAATGATCATTATGAAAATAAGATAAGTAACCTTTATCTTTAAATAATGAAAATTATATCATAAATACCATATTATTTTATTATATATACTTATATATATATCATTCTTGTAATTTGGTGATGAAAAATGAGTAATCACATTGCTTTGAGGAGATGGTAGTCCACAGGTCCACGAACGACATTATCATTTTTTCAGTGTGTGAAAGGGTAATAAAGAAAATGAGATATTATATTTAAATAAATTTAATTATGTAATTAATATAATAATCATTTCATTTATATCATATATAATCAGTATATTTACCATTATTACCTTCCATGTAACATGTTTATGAAAACGCTTCACATAACTTCGCAAGGCGGTAGTCCGCCGTACACACGAGCGATGTTATTGTATCCCCAACGTTATGGAATTATAAAAGGGTGTATATGATATAATTACTAAAAATGATTTATTATGTTATAAAAATAATAAATATAATGTATAAACTATAAATTGATCATTATTACCAACCTTGAATGGTGGTAATGGAAGAATGAATGACATTGGTTCGTGAGGCGGTTGTCCGCCGTACACACGAATGATAATTGCATATACCATTTGATAGAAGTGTGTGTAGGTTTGGGTCTTAACCTTAACATAAAAAAATATCAGTATATTTAGTATACTGAGGTTATTATATAATCATGATATAAACTGAATTGAATGGGTGGATAAAGAAATGAAACAAAAGTGCTCATTGAAAAATATTACCTCTTCTTTAGGTAAATCCTTTTGATTTTCACCAAATGAATTCCTTGGTTTTATTTATGCCCAAATTGAGGATAATAGTATGAGAGGATATATTTTTGGATTTGATTTGGGAAGGTTTTGTATGATTCAAAAGGCTTGAGACATGTGAATAAGTGAGGGTGTGAGTGCCTTTTTATAGTGGTAGAGGAGTGACATTCTTGTAAATATAAAAATGTAAACACTATTGGGAGGTATCCCTTACATAATGTGCCTAAAAAATTGACAAATAATGTATTTTAGGGAAATAATAGTCTATCCAAACTTACAACACACAAATATAAAATCATTTTTATCATTTGTTTCATTAGTCTTTATGTTTACTAAATTTTTTCTTTATAGTTTTTACTAAGGTAACTTGTATCTTTTTATTTACCTAGGTAATTTATACTTAAATTATACAATTAAAAAGAGATTTATTAGATAATTTATACATAATTATTCTAAATATTATTTATAATTCATTAAATAAAAATTCTATGTGTGTTTAAAATTAATTTTAATACAAACAAATGTAATGCGAAAAATCTCGTTTTAACCTTAGTCACGTTAATTAATTTTAATTGTTTTCACTAATATTTTTGGTAAAAAATTAAATTGAAATTATTATAATATAAATATTATAATTATTACAAATAAATATATCAGTTTTTACAAATTAATCATACAGAAGTGGAAAAATTAAATTTAAATCTTATCCCACAAACGTGGTGAGAAAGCGAGTTTTTAAAGTTAAAATGTCCTAAATGTTTACTAAGTTTTTATATCTAAAATAAAAATGAAAATGATTCCAATTAAATATATTAGATTAAATGATATAAAATTTATCTAATTGTTCTTTTAAATCAATCAAAAATATAATTCAACACTATAAATTATTTAGATGAAAAAATAGTTTCAATTAAAATTCAGTATTTTTCACTATTCATAAAAATATGAAAGTTCTTAGAACAATACCAAAAATTCACCTAAAGTAAATTTTGATATTGAAATTTCAAGAAATAAGTTTATTTTTTTCAATTTTTTTATAAGTTTCAAAATTTAGTTTTAAAACAAGTCTGCCATTAAAAAATGACAACACCGCCTTTTAGAAAAATACAACTTTTTATGCTTAAAATTAGATTTATTATTATTTTATGCCAATAAAAAATATTGTATGAATTGAAAAATATTTTATTGAATATATAACACATAAATTTAATTAATATTTTTCACTAATAGTGATAAATTTAATTTATTAAGATAAAATGAATTTGTAGGCATAAAAATAGTTTTGTATAAAAACACATTCTTTATATTCAAATGGTTTTTATATTAATTTATAATAAATTGGTCACAAAAGAATTAATTATGTAAACCATATATTCATAATTTAATTAATATTATTCATTCCATCCATTCTAACGAATAGGTGATAACTATTATGTTAAATAATAATATTAATAGTATATCGTTGTTCGGTAAGACTTGACCTTGTGTGTAAAAAAAGTTATTGAAGAAACTCGATGTTATGGGAAATGCAAGATAAACTTGGTATTTCATATAATAAACGATAAACCGTTCATTTAATGTAACACAAGCTATAAAAGAATTTAAATTATTTTAAAAGAATATATTTCTTAAAACCTCTGGATGTTACATCGTACCTCCCTTAAAATGAATTTCTCCCTTGAAATTATTATTGTTTATCAAAGGATTAAAATATTTAGAGTTACTTTATTGAAAACCACATTGTACAAATGAAATAAATAAAACAACCCTTAAAAAGGGAAAGTGGGAAACATAAATTTCATCTGAATTTATGCATAACTAGGATTCCTTATAGGTGAACATAGATGATAATGGAGGAAAAGAATAAATAATTATGGAGAGTTGTTGAGGTCATTAATCATAAGAAATTTAATGATAAATGGAATATTTAGGGCCTTGAAACCATAAATCTTTGATGATAAAAAGACCATAAGTTCATTATAATTGAAGGTACTAGTATAATACTTTTGTTTAAAGATCCTTTTTATAGAGTTAAATAATTCTCTTACCATCTAGACCAAGTGAAAAAAGGAAATATACTCACTTGATGAGTATAATTTCATCCTTTATTCAATTTACACCAAAATCTCATATTTTTCTCCAAATGATGAGTATTCAATATGAATTTTTTTAATTCTTGAAGCACTAAAATCAAATTTTAAATACCACATAAACATAAAAAGGACAGCCAAGCTATTTCACCTGTCTCTAGACATTAATTGAAACCAAAATATTTAGTACATGATAAGATAGTTCTAAAAATGAGTAAACCTTTATAGGATACACTAATATTTAAAATTAAAAAGTAATACCCAATGTTGAAACTAAATTATTCTAAAAATAACTATATTTAAAATTCTTTAAACAATTACCGACTAAGTTTGAAACCAAAAGATTAGAAGAATTTGGCCATATACACTTCAAAGATAAATCAAACATTAATACTCAAATAAAATCCCATATTTTTATGCAATAAACATAATCTTTACCTATAAAAAATTAATGATAAGCAGGACATCATGTATGCCATTGTTAGTGTGTAAAAACCTTACTTTCCTTCAATCATGCTTTCAAGCCCCACCTCCTAGCTGGATGTGATGGGTTGTCACCTAGTATACGGGTTGTCTCATTTTTTTCTTTAATCCTGAAAAATAAATCCTCCATAAAAAAACTTCATGTTGATCCTAGGGGTTACAAATACATAAATCCCAAAAAAAGTTTCCAAAAACATCATTGATAACCTCAAAAATTTTACTACTTAAAAACCTCAAATGGGGAGTCTTAAGACTTTTAACTTATGATAAACCTTAATCTTATGGTCCTATGATGATATCGATAACTCTTAATATAACCTCATATGAAAACATACTAATCTCTAAATTTATAAAAAATAAACTTTTATACCAACTATAACCGCCCAAGACCTGCACTCCCAGATCCTGTGATGAAATTCATAACTTTATATTCCCGAATGTAATATTAATAATTGAGACTCAATTTTTTCCATCAAAACCTTACAAAATCAAAAGTAAAAATTAGATCACTTACATTCTAGAGGGACTTTTAGGTTTAGAGTTTTAGAGATTTAGGACAACTCCTGTATAAACAATAGCCATGTCATCAAAAGAACATTTCTTCCATTTAACCTAGATTTTATTTTTTCACATTAGGTCATCAACATCATACTTGTGAAATAATTTATAGACATAAATTGTTCAACATCATTCTTTATAGTCTGGGGAAAATGAAACATAAGAAGGGGTGAGCTCAAATATTGAGTAAGCTTAAACATAAGCATTAACTATTTAATGTTATAAATGAGTATAATAAGTGTCTAAGGGTATGAAAAAAATAATAGTGTATGAGTGAATTATAAAATAACTCATACCCATAAATAATTAGATCATAAAATATGAAAACATAGAAGAGTTAAAAGTCAACATAATCAATAATCACGAGCCATGTGATATAAATCTTGATCACAAGAAACATTATAAAACCATAAAAAAAATTAAAACTATTTTTGGTAACTTGGTACAAAAATTTTATAAAAATATTTCAAAGCCCTTTCAAAAACCATTTGAAACCCTTTTAAATGGAATAACCATATGACCAACTTCCAACATTATCATTACCCAATGAATTGGATATCAATAATGGGATCACCTGCCGCTATCTAGGCCACCCCATAATGTAAGAATAATGGGCTCATATAGTGCTATCTGGGCCACCCCATCATATAAGTTGTAATGGGATCACCGACACAATATGGACCACCCCATCATATAAGCTGTAACGGGCTCACCCAACACTATCTGGGACTCCCCATCATGTAAGATATCCTAGAACCAAAATGTAAATAAAAATCATAGAAATAATCATTATTCCTTTTACAACATGATTAACCCATGGAAAATAAGTGGTTATAATTTAAATATATTTGAAACATGATTAACCAGTGGAAAAAATGGGCTCCAAAACAATATATTTGAAACATGGGTATCCTGTGGAAAATAAATGGGTTTCTTAACAATCACTTTGAAACATGATTAACCATTGTAGAAGAAAAAAGTTTCATAAAAATTTCTTTGAAACATAGTTATATCGTGGAAAATAAACATGTTCCATAACAATATCATTGAAAAATGTTAAAACCATGAAAAATAAATGGGTTCCATAACAATATCTTTGAAACAAGATTCACCCGTGAAAAAAAAATGCGTTCCTTAATAATTTTTTTGAAATAGTAATAATACATACAAAGAAATAATGAGGATGGTATCAATACAAAATATACCCAGTGGAGGATAAGTAACAATAGGGGTTTTTGACATTGATGAATGGAAATTCCCTTAAAATATCGTTAAAAATATTCAGGAGGAAAATAATCCTTAAACATTCAAAGTGTCTCATACAACTTCGAAACATTTGAATCATAAAACCCATGGAGGAATAAAATTTTAAAAACATTAAATAATATTAGAATAAATAAATTCATGACAGGATATGTCAAAGTGGATGTATATACACCTTGTAAAATAATATATGTTTACAATATAACTAATGTCACAAGAAAGGAAAATTATGACAAAAATCCATTACCACTTTGGTAATTTTGAAACCGTAAACCCCAGGAAAGATAGATCATAAAACGGATATGTAAAACCACATAAATTTAAGTATAATAATAATCAAATACATTCATGGGTAGTATATAAACCACATAATAAGAATAATTGGTGAATATGGCATATATATCATAGATATAAAAGTGAGACAAGAAAAACCCTTACTACTTGAGTAACTTTTGAATCATGAGATACATGAAAGAATAAAATCAATTGAAAGTTTTAATATCATTAAAAAAATTAAATTCATGACATAAAATTCCCAAGTAAATTATATATAAAACAAAAAATAAGTGAGTGGTAAATATGGAACAAGTCTCACATAAATAAATGTGAGAGTAAAAATCCCCTTACCTTGAGTCCAATTTTTCATGCTTGTTATCTATATTCCTAAATAATAAACTTATGTTAATTATTTAATTTCTTAATAACCTTTCCATATTTTATTATCACTTTTATTTCACTTATAAACAAGTTATATACAATTACTTAATGAATAATGTTTATGTTGGATGTTCTAACCATATTCGGCTTATGTGTTAAAACTAACTTTGATAGGTCGACTAAGGTCAATGAGGTCATTATTTAAAAAAATATAGAATAATAATCATAAAATAATAATCATATATATACATCAATTATAATTTTAAAATTAATCATTAAATATGGTTATAAAAAATGAACCAACATTATGATCATGTAGACGATTGGCTGTACGTACACAAGAGTAACGTTCCTATTTTTCAATGATCATTATAGAAAGAAGGTAAATAGAATTTATATTTACAAAATAACCATTATATAATAAATAAAATATTATTTTATTATATATACTTATATATATATATATCATTTTTTATGTGGTGATAAAAATGGAATAATCACATTGCTTCGAGGAGGCGGTAGTCAACATGTCCACGAATGACATTATCACTTTTTTAGTGCGTGAAAGGGTAATAAATAAAATGATATATTATATTTACAGAAATATAATTATGTAATTAATATAATAATATTTTCATTTATATCATATATAATAATTATATTTACTTTTATTACCTTCCATGTAACACCCTAGTGAAAACGCTTCACATCGCTTCACAAGGTCGTAGTCCTCCGTACACACGAGCGATGTTGTTGTATCCCCTACGATATGGAATTTTAAATGGGTGTATATAATATAATGAATATAGATATTTTATTATGATATAAAATTAATAAATATAATGTATAAACTATAAATACATCATTATTCCTAACCATGAAATGTGGTAATGGAGAAACGAACAATATTTGTTCGCGAGGCAGTAGTTTGCTATACACACGAACGATGATTGGGCATCCCATTTGATGGAAGTGTGTATAGGTGTGGGTCATAACCTTAACATAAAAACATATAAGTATACCTAGGATAATGAGTTTATTATTTAATCATTATATAAAAATAATTTAAGGGGTGAAGAAAGAAATAAAACAAAAGTGCTCATTGAAGAATGTTACCTCTTCTTTAGGTAACTCCTTTTGGTTTGAACCAAGGGAATTACTTGGGTTAGTTTATGCACAAATATAGGATTATAAGATGATATGAGGTATATTTATAGTTTATTTTTTAAGGGTTTTGATGATCCAAAAGGCCCAAGATTTATGAATAAGTGAGGGGGTGAGTGCCTTTTTATAGTGGAGGAGGAGTGACATTCTTCTAAATATCAAAAGGTAAATACTATTAGTATGTATCAATTAAATCATGTGAATCCAAAATTTTCAAATAACGGAGTGTAGATAAATTATGGTTGATCCCAACTTACACAACATAAAAATATAATCATTTTTATCATTTTGTACCTTAGTCTTTAAGTTTAATCAATTTTATATTTATAGTTTTTACTAAGGTAACTTGTATCTTTTTATTTACCTTGGTAATTTATCATTTAAGACTGTAATTAAAAATACCCTTATTATATAAATACTTAATTATTCTAAATATTAATTACAATTAATTATATAAAAATTCTATGTGTGTGTAAAAATAATTTTAATACAAACACATGTAATGTGAAAACCCCGTTTTAACCTTATTCGCATTAATTAATTTTAATTTATTTCACTAATATTTTTGGTACAAAATTAAGTTTAAATTATTATAATATAAATTTTATAATTATTCCAAATATTTATATCCATTTTTAAAAATTCAATTCATAGGAGTGTAAAAATTCAATTTAAATCTAATCCCGCACGTGGTGAGAAAGCGAGTTTTTAAAGTTAAAATATTTCAAAAGTTTACTAAGTTTTTATATCTAAAATCAATATGAAAATGATTCCAATGACATATATTGGATTAAATTATATAAAATTGATCTAATTATACTTTAAAACTAATTAAAAATATAATTTATCACTATAAATTTTTTATATGAAAAAGTATTTTTCAACTAAAATTCAGTATTATTCACTATTCATCAAAATATGAAAATCCTTAGAAAAATATCAAAAATTCACCTAAAGTAATTTTTGATATTATGATTTCAAAAAATAATTTTATTTTTTCAATTTTTTTATAGGTTTCAAAATTTATTTTTAAAACAAGTCTGTCATTAAAAGGTAGCATAATTATCTTTTAGAAAAATACAAATATTTATGCTTAAAATTAGATTTATCATATATTTTATGACTATAAAACATATTGGATGAATTGAAAAATATTTTATTAAATACATAAAACATAAATTTAATTAATATTGTTCACTAATAGTGATTAATTTAATTTATTAAGATAAAATACCTTTGTAGGGATACAAAATTCTTTTTTTTATAAAAACACATCCTTTACATTCAATTGGTTTTTATATTCATTTATAATTAATTGGTCACAAAATAATTCATTATTTAAACCATATATTCATAATTTAGTTAATATTATTAATTCCCTCCATTCAAATGGCTAGGTGATAACTATTATGTTAAATAGTAATATTAATAGTATATCATTGTCCGATAGGACTTGGCCTTGTGCGTGACAGAAGTTTTTGAAGAAACTCAATGTTATATACAAAACAAGACAAACTTTGTAACATCCCAAGTAATTAATGAATAATAGATATTTTTATCTATTTCTATTAGTGAATTAGATAGTGTTTTAGAGGCTTAAAATGAAAATAAATCCAATCTTAAGCATGGAATACACTAATATTTTTAAAAGATTGTTTTACTACCTTTTAATGGCAAACCATTTTTAAATCTATCTTTTGAAAATTTTATAAGCTATGTTTGTCAAAATAAACTTATTCTTTATGATAGGGACATCCAAATTTACTTTTTGTGAATTTTTGGTATTTTTCCAATAAAGTTCATTTTTTAATGAATAGTGAAAAGTGTTTTATTTTAATTCAAAACCTCTTTTTAATATAATTTATTTATATAATTATATTATCTTTTGAATTTGTTTTAAAGTGAAATTAGAATATATTTTTACCATTTAATCCAATGGTGGTCATTGGAATCAATTTCACTTTGAAATTGGACTTAAACTGGTGTCAATCTTCTGATACTTATTATTTCATAAAAACACGCTATTTGTCATGACAACGGGAATTAATTATTAAATTAATTAATGTAACTTATATGATTTGAATTTTGTAAAATAGACATCATTTTTGAATTCAGAATATAAAATATAGCTTAGGGTGATGTTTTGGTATTTTCTGAAAAACTTCAATTTTTGATGAATAGTGAAACCACTAAGTGGTAGTTAAAGAAACTGATTTTTCGTTTAAATGAAACTTTTCCACTTCTGTGATTTGATTTTCAAAAATCCGACATACATGGTTGTCATTAATAAGTAAAATGTGGTTGAATGAGATTAAAATAATTTTTTGGTGAATAGTAACTTTTATGTTTTTAATCGCGATTAGAGGTAATTAGTGTAGTTTAAGGTAAAAATATTGTTTTAATAATATGAGATGAGCTTGACATATGTTCTACCCTAATTGGATGTGTCATGGACGACCAAGACAATCCATGGGTCTACTTGGGGACCCCATGGAGCTACTTTGGTTGGGAAATGACATAAATAACTTTTTATTTAATGTAAAAGTAAAAAATGACACAAACATGAAATGTTTTACTAAAAAATATTTTACATGGAGTTATACAAGTTATATTTTTGACTATAAATATTCATTAGAAATCTAAAAATATTTCCTATATCATAGTATTTTTTTTATAATTTTTATACTTTAAATAAATTAAATTATTTATGACATCATGATGATGCAGCGATTACCTCATTAATAAAGGATTTAAATAAAATGAAATGATAATCTAAAATCTATGACCTAGACATGTCCAAAACCTATTGGATGGGTGGATTTAGAACCCTTATCACCTTACCCTCTAATTATATCAACGTGGGACCTTTTTAATCAGAAAATCATTTTAAAAATAAAGTAACATTCTTTTACTTTCCAAGAGTGCCCCTCCTCCCCTCTTATAAAAGGCCCCCACCTCTACCTCTTTACCCACACTTCCAAAGCCTTTGGATCAGCCAACCCCTACACATTTTGTCTCTCCACTTCCCTCTCTTACTCCTTGAAGCCTACATTTGGGCAGAAGTCTTCCCAAGGAAACCTTTGAGCTCAAACCAAAGGGAGTTACCCGATTTTAAGGTAATGTCTTCACTTGAGTCCTTTTGTTTTATTTTGCTTCTCCAACCCCCTAAACTCTTTTTATTCATTTATTTTGTAACAAATCCAGTATCTTCAATATACTAGGATGTTTCTATAATAAGTATTCGAGATACACTTACACACACCTACATCTAATGGTTAAAGAACATACTGTTTCCGTAGATGGTGAATTTATGCCTCCCGAAACGATGATTGTTCAAAATTATTTTAACAAATTCAAAGGTGGCCATTAAGATGACACTATATTTATATATGATATATAATATGTTTATGTTTTCCTTAAGCTTCTGTATTTTTCATTTTGGGCATACCTTTATGGTTTCCATTATGGGTAAACACGATATATTCATTTAAGGAAGTGCTGACTACCGCCCCCTCAAAGTGATTTGATTCGTTAATAACTCATGTGGGACGTATAAAGGATGGAGTTATGATATTATATATGATATTAAACTGGATTTATAATATACCTTTATATCATTATGATTCCATTTCATAAAATACGAAATAGAAATGGAAGCAGCGTTCATGCGTACGTACAACTTACTGTCTCCATGAACGATGCATTTCATTTCTTACCTCTAAATGTTATATAATATTATAAATGCATGAATGTAATGGATATATATGATATATATGATATCTAAATCATTAATACCATTCTGTATATAATGGATACATGAACAACTTGTAATTATAAAGGGTTTATTTTTGACTCAAGTACCAATGATCGTTAAAACGACCGTTATTAACTTAAATAATTACATAGTGTTCATGACATGGCAATAAGTGATATAAAAGGAATAATGAACTTGAAAAAGGTTCTTAAACAAGTAGAAATTAACTCAAGTTTATTATTCAGGAGATTAAAGAACGACCGAGTCAAGTCGGACCCGAGGTATGGGACTTCGTCTCAATCTCCTTTCATTGAGGCATATTTTGTTTTATACACAACTTTATTTTATAAGGTGTATAAACCCCTTTGAATTTTACATTTATCCAAAAGGAATATTTTTTATACGAAGCGTTTACTAAATGAAAAAAGGGAATGTTTTTGTCGTACGTATGCGGCGACAACAACTTCTCTGTCGCCGTGACCATTATTTGAGTTTCGGATTCCTCTACAAGCCATACCTTTTTTTAAAAGAAAAATAAATACCATGTTTTACTTTTATTTAATTTTGGTATTGAAAATGGTTTTCATAATGTTTTTATATCAATGTGTTGTAATGATATCTTGTGATTGAAAGGTGGAAATGTTATGTTTCCTTTATGCATGTTTTATGTGATATGATTATGTTGAGGTTCTTGGGCATTATTATGAAGATGGGTGGTTCCGTGATAAACTAAGGGTGGGTGAGACCGATATAGATCTCCAATTCATTGGGTAACGCGAAGGAGTGAAACTTTAAGGTTTCTCCGAAGAGATTTAGGGAATATACTGTGATGGGTATTCCAAACGTAACCAAGAGGGTTACTCCCTACGTAAGAATGTTACGAATGCCTCAAGTTACCTCTATGTCTTATGATTTCTATGATTTATTCATGATTTGATGAGGTATGTTAAAGTGCTTATGTTTTATGGGTAAAGTATGATTTCATTATTTTGTATATATGAAATTATGTTTCCTTTCCATATTTTTATAACCCATACCGAGATTTTTATGCTCATCCCAAGTTTTTTTGAAATGTTTTTCACAGGTCAAAGGAAAGGTACATGATATGATGATAGTGTCAAGGAAGTGTCAAGAATGAATCCATGTTTTATTTTAAATATGTTTCCATTGATGGAAAAAATTAATAATATCTTTATGTAACCACTTTGTTTATATGTGGAATGTAATGAACGTTTTATGCTCTAATTTTCTAAAACTCTAAACTTGAAAAGATCCTCAATGTGTAATCTTGTAATAACTCAATATTAAGTAATGTTTAAGGCTGGGGCCTTATAGTTGGTATCAGAGGTCGGTTTAGATAACTTTAGGAGTTAGAATTCTATTAAATGATTATCCAAAAATATTTTTTTTGAAGTGATGTAGCATTTAAAGATTGCCATGTTGCTTTATCTAAGACATGTTTGTTCAGAATGGTTTTCCGCAGAGGAAACAGGGAAGCAGTGCTAGGAAGGCATACAGATGGAAATAACCTTCCGAATCAGCATCCTGAGATGGTCAGAATTGGAACTGAACAGTTTGTTGGAGTAATGGCGCAGTTGACTCAAGCGATAAATGGTGGTGGTATCCATGCATGAGATTAGCCAGATCAACCGCATAGAAACATGTTAGTGGTGGAACATTTCATGAGCCAACATCCCCCATCATTCATAGGATCATCTGACCATGTGCTAGCTAAAGGGTGGATTAAAGAACTAGAGAAGATTTTAGATGTCATGGGGTGTTCAGACAATCAAAAGGTTAGTCTTACTATTTACCGTTTGGAGGGTGAAGCAGATCAGTGGTGGTCGATGGGTAAAAATATCAGGGACGCCGATGATATTGATTCTCTTGACTAGGATAAATTCAAAGGTATGTTTCTTGAGAAGTATTTTCCTAAGGCTGTTCGACTTAGGATGGAAAAGAAATTCTTGGAATTGAGGCAAGAGGAAGACTCAATGGCTGCCTATGAAGAAAGGTTCACTCGATTGGAAAGGTATGCTCCAAATTTTATCCGATACCTTGATAGTAAAATTAATCATTTTTACTCAGGATTAAAGACAAAATATCGAAGGGAATTAGCTTATCGTGAGTTTAAAAGTTATGAAAAGCTTGTTCGATGTGCTGAGAAGGTGGAAATGGAGTTTGCCGATGATCAAGTGTTCTATAACAACCAATAGAAGAAGAGACTGAGGTGGAAGGAGAAAGGGAATAATTCTTCAAAAAAGTCCGATGGTAAGAAATCTAAGTTTCTAGTTTGTGATAAATGTGGAAAAAGTCATGCTGGGGAATGTCTTCTGAATTCTGGAAAGTGCTACCGATGTGGTAAGATGGGACATAAGGCTCGTGATTGCACTGAAAAAGATCAAGGTGATGGTAAGTTCAAATTTAATTTATAGTTAGTGAAATGTTTTAAGTGAAATGAGATGGGTCACTATGCAAACAAGTGTCCGAAAAAGAGCTTGAGTGATGGGAAGCAGTTAGACTAAAAGCAGAAAGGGGTGGTGAAATCCTTTGCAACTACTTCAGCAGATGTCGGGCCATCAAATGAAGTTGTATCGGGTACTTTGTTTGTTTTTTCAGATTATGTTAGTGTGTTGTTTGATTCAGGGTCTACACATTCTTTCATCTCTGAAAACTTTTCTAGTAAAATGGGAATACCATCTCAAGAAATGACTCCTGAAATTTTGATAAAAACACCTGGGGGAAATGTTGAGTAAATGAGAATTTATAAGAATCTTCCTATCCTTATCTGTGGAAAGAACCTACTTGCAAACCTTATTGTTCTACCTCTAGTAGAGTTTGATGTTATCTTGGGTATGGATTAGCTCTCTATTTACCATGATAAGATTGACTGTAGAGCTAAAGAAGTTTCTTTTCAGAAAGAATTTCAGTTTGTGTACAAGAATGAACCCTTACTGTTGATAACATATCAAGAGGCCGAGAAACTTGTAAAAGATAGAAATGAATGTTACCTTGCACATATTGTTGAAAATAAAGGAACTGTTCAGATTAATGATGTGACAGTGGTAAATGAGTATCCTGATGTTTTTCCTGATGAGTTGCCTGGAATAATACCATATTGGGAAGTTGAATTTATTGTTGACTTAGTTCCTGATGATAATCCAATTTCGAAACCCCCTTATCGAATGGCTCAAATTGAACTTTTAGAGTTGAAGGAGCAATTGCAAGATTTATTAGAGAAAGGTTTCATTCGACCTAGAACGTCACCATGGGATGCTCCTGTTTTATTTTTTAAAAAGAAATATGGTTCTATGAGACTTTGCATTAATTATAGAGCCTTGAATAACATTAATGTTAAGAACAAATATCCTTTGCCTCATATCGATGATTTGTTTGATCAGCTCCAGGGAGCTCAGTATTTTTCAAAGATTGACCTGAGATCGGGGTACCATCAGCGGAAGGTAAAGGAAGAAGATGTTCCGAAGACTACGTTTCATACAATATATGGCTATTATGAATTTTTAGTAATGCCTTTTAGGCTAACCAATTCACCTACTGTATTCATGGACTCAATGAATAGAATTTTCCATGAGTTCTTGAATAAGTTTGTGGTGGTTTTCATTGATGATATTTTGGTGTTTTCTAAAAGTAAAGAGGAGAATGAAAGACATTTAAGGGTTATTTTGCAAACCTTAAAATAAAAGAAATTGTATGGGAAATTCATCAAGTGTGAGTTTTAGTTACAAAAAATTTCTTTCCTTGGTCACATTGTTTCTAAAGATGGGATAACTGTTGATCCTGCAAAAACAAAAGTTGTGGAAGAATGTCCAAGACCCACAAATGTAACTGAGATTCGTAGTTTCCTTGGTTTGGCAAGATATTACCGAAGGTTTGTTAGAAATTTTTCATGGTTATCTAGTCCAATGACTAAGCTAACTCGGAAGGGTGTTAAGTTTATCTGGATAAAATAATGTGATGATTGTTTTCAGGAATTGAAAAGAAGATTGGTGAATGCTCTAGTTTTGGAACTTCCTTCCAGGAATGGTGAGTTTGTTATATACAGTGATGCTTCATTGAAAGGACTTGGTTGTGTCCTAATGCAGAATGATCAGGTAATTTCTTATTCTTCATGACAATTGAAAACTCATGAGGTAAATTACCCTACACATGATTTGGAATTAGCTGCTGTTGTTTTCGCTTTAAAAATTTGGAGGCATCATTTGTATGGAGTAAAGTGTGAAATATATACTGATCACAAAAGTTTAAAGTATATATTCACTCAGAAAGAGTTAAACATGAGACAGAGGAGATGGCTGGAATTAATCAAGGATTATGATTGTATAATTCATTACCATCCGAGAAAAGAAAATAAAGTGACTGATGCTTTGAGTCAAAAAATAATGCTTCATTAACAATGTTGCATTTGGAACGTGATCCTTTGGTTAAGGATTTGATGAAATTTGTCATAGAAGTTGTTGGAGAAGGAATTCCTTATGTTTTTTTCAGGTATCAGTGAGATCATCTCTATCAGACAGAATCAAGAAAGCACAGAAGCAAGACAGTGAGTTGCAGAAAAAGGTAGAGCTGGTTCAGAAAGGTAAGTTTCCTGAATTAAACATTGATAATGATTGTGTTTTGAGATTTGGGAAGAGATTGTGTGTGCCTTGTGATTCAAAGTTGAAGAGAGAGTTGTTATGTGAAGCTCATAGTTCTCCATTTTCAGTTCATCCTGGCAGTACTAAGATGTACAGAGATCTGTGGGAGTATTACTGGTGGGATGGAATGAAAAGAGATATTGCTGATTTTACTGTGAAGTGTTTGACTTGTCAACAGGTTAAAGCAGAGTGGAAGTTACTGAAAGGGATGCTTCAGCCTTTACCAGTTCCAGAGTGGATATGGGAGAATATATCCATGGACTTCGTTGTGGGATTGCCGAAGACCCCTCGAGGTAATAATGAAATCTGGGTTATTATTGATCGCTTGACTAAATCTGCTCATTTCCTTGCTATATGAGATACTTTTTCCCTAGATCAAATTTCCCATTTGTATCTTAAAGAGATAGTCAGGTTACATGGAGTTCCTCTCTCCATTGTATCTGACCGTGATCCCAGGTTCACTTCTAACTTTTAGAAAGGCCTTCAGAATTCGTTGGGTACTGAATTAAATTTTAGTACAACTTTTCATCCTCAATCAAATGGGCAGTCAGAACGAACAATTCAGACCTTGGAGGATATGCTACGAGCTTGTTCGATGGATTATCAGGGAAGTTGGGACCAACATCTTTCTTTGGTTGAATTTTCATATAATAACAGTTTCATTCCAGTATACAAATGGCACCATTTGAGGCATTATATGGGAAGCGGTGTCGAACTCCAGCTTTCTGGGATGAAGTGGGTGAAAGGAAGTTGATGGGACTATAATTGGTAGAAGAGATGGCAGAAAAAGTTCAGCTGATTCAGAAACACATGAGAACAGCTCAGAGCAGGCAAAAGAGTTATGCAGACAACAGGAGGAAGGATCAATCTTTTGAGGTAGGTGATCATGTTTTTCTCAAAGTATCACCATGGAAAAGTGTGATGCAATTTGGTAAGAAAGGAAATCTGAGTCCAAGTTTCATTGGACCATATGAAATTTTGGGGAGAGTTGGATCAATTGCTTACCGAGTGGATTTACCTCCGAGTTTATCTCAGGTACACAATGTTTTTCATGTTTCGATGTTGAGAAAGTATATGCCAGATCCATCTCATGTTTTGAGTCCAGTGGTAGTTCAGCTGGAAGAGAACCTATCATATGAGGAACAACCGGTCCAGATTCTTGACCACAGGGATCAAGTGTTACGGAATAAGGCGATTCATCAAGTAATGGTTTTGTAGAAAAACCCCATGATTGAAGAGGCAACATGAGAATCTGAAAATGCAATGAGGGATAAGTACCCCCATTTATTCGATAAGTAAATAAATTGCGGGGACACAATTTTCTAAAGGGGGAAGGATGTAACATCCCATGTAAGTAATGAATAATAGATATTTTTATCTATGTCTATTAGTGAATTAGATAGTGTTTTAGAGGCTTAAAATGAAAATAAATCCAATCTTAAGCATGGAATACACTAATATTTTTAAAAGATTGTTTTACTGCCTTTTAATGGCAAACCATTTTTAAATCTATCTTTTGACAATTTTATAAGCTATGTTTGTCAAAATAAACTTATTATTTATGATAGGGACATCAAAATTTACTTTGTGTGAATTTTTGGTATTTTTCCAATAAAGTTCATTTTTTAATGAATAGTAAAAAATGTTGTATATTAATTCAAAACCTCTTTTTAATATAATTTATTTATATGATTAGATTATCTTTTGAATTGGTTTTAAAGTTAAATTAGAATATATTTTTACCATTTAATCCAATGTTGGTCATTGGAATCAATTTCACATTGAAATAGGACTTAAACTGGTGTCAATCTTTTGATACTTATTGTTTCATAAAAACACGCTATTTGTCATGACAGCGGGAATAAATTATTAAATTAATTAATGTAACTTATATGATTTGAATTTTGTAAAATATACATCATTTTTGAATTCAGAATATCAAATATATCTTAGGGTGAAGTTTTGGTATTTTTCTAAAAAACTTCAATTTTTGATGAATAGTGAAACCACTAAGTGGTAGATAAAGAAACTGATTTTTTGTTTAAATGAAACTTTGCCACTTCTGTGATTTGATTTTCAAAAATCTGACATAAATGGTTTTCATTAAGAAGTAAAATGTTGTTCAATGAGATTCAAATAATTTTTTGGTGAATAGTAACTTTTATGTTTTTAATCGCGATTAGAGGTAATTAGTGTAGTTTAAGATAAAAACAATGTTTTAATAATATGAGATGAGCTTGAAACATGTCCTACCCTCATTATATGTTTCATGTCCGACCAATAAAATCCATGGGTAAACTTGGGGACCCCATGGATCCACTTTGGTTGGGAAATGACATAAATAACTTTTTATTTAATGTAAAAGTAAAAATGACACAAACATGAGATGTTTTACTAAAACAATTTTTACATGGGGTTATACAAGTAATATTTTTGACTTTAAATATTCATTAGAAAGCTAAAAATATTTCCTACATCATAGTATTTTTTTTATAATTTTTAGACTTTAAATATATTAAATTATTTATGACATCATAATGATACAATGATTACCTCATTAATAAAGGATTTAAATAAAATGAAATGATAATGTAAAATCTATGACCTAAACATGTCCAAAACCTATTGGATGGGTGGATTTAGAACCCTTATCACCTTACCCTCGAATTATATCAATGTGGTACCTTTTTAATTCGAAACTCATTTTAAAAATAAAGTAACATTCTTTTACTTTCCAAGAGTGCCCCTCCTCTCCTCTTATAAAAGGCCCCCACCTCTACCTACTTACCCACACTTCCAAAGCCTTTGGCTTGGCCAAACCCAACCAATTTTGTCTCTAAACTTCCCTATATTACTCCTTGAAGCCTAACTTTGGGCATAATTCTTCCCAAGGAAGCATTTGAGCTCAAACCAAATGGAGTTACCTGATTTTAAGGTAATGTCTTCACTTGAGTCCTTTTGTTTTATTTTTGCTTCTCCAACCCCCTAAACTCTTTTTATTCATTTTTTTGTAACAACTCCAGTATATTCAATATAATAGGATGTTTTTATAATAAGGATTCGATCTACACTTACACACACCTACATCTAATGGTTAAAGAACATACTGTTTCCGTGGATGGTGAATTTATGCCTCCCGAAACGATGATTGTTCAACATTATTTTAACACCTTCAATGGTGGCCATTAAAATGACACTATATTTATATATGATATATAATATGTTTATGTTTTCCTTAAGATTCTGTATTTTTCATTTTGGGAATACCTTTATGGTTTCCATTATAGGTAAACGCGATATCTTCATTTAAGGAAGTGCGGACTACCGCCCCCTCAAAATGATTTGATTCGTTAATAACATATGTGGGACGTATAAAGGATGGAGTTATGATATTATATATTATATTAAACTGGAATTATAATATACCTTTATATAATTATGATTCCATTTCATAAAATACGAAATAGAAATGGAAGCAGCGTTCATGCGTACGTACGGCTTACCGTCTCCATGAACGGTGCATTTCATTTCTTACCTCTAAATGTTATATAATATTATAAATGCATGCATGTACTAGATATATATGATATATATGATATCTAAATCATGAATAACATTCTGGATATAATAGATACATGAACAAATTGTAATTATAAAGGGTTTATTTTTGACTCAAGTACCAATGATCATTAAAACGACCGTTATTAACTTAAATAATCACATAGTGTTCATGACATGGAAATAAGTGATATAAAAGGAATAATGAACTTGAAAAAGGTTCTAAACAATTAAAAATTAACTCAATTTTATTATTCATGAGATTGAAGAACGACCGAGTCAAGTCGGACCCGAGGTATGGGACTTCGTCTCAATCTCCTTTCATTGAGGCATATTTTGTTTTATACACAACTTTCTTTTATATGGTGTATAAACCCCTTTGACTTTTAAGTTTATCCAAAAGGAATATTTTTTATACGAAGCGTTTACTAAATGACAAAAGGGAATGTTTTTGTTGTACGTATGCGGTGACAATGACTTCTCCACCGCCGTGACCATTATTTGAGTTTCGGCTTCCTCTACAAGCCATACTTTTTTTTAAAAGAAAAATAAATACCATGTTTTACTTTTCTTTTATTTTGGTATTGAAAATGGTTTTCATAATGTTTTTATATCAATGTTTTGTATTGATGTCTTGTGATTGAAAGGTGGAAATGTTATGTTTCCTTTATGCATGTTTTATGTGGTATGATTATGTTGAGGTTCTTGGGCATTATTATGAAGACGGGTGGTTCCGTGATAAACTAAGGGCGGGTGAGCCCGATATAGCTCTCCAATGCATTGGGTAATGTGAAGGAGTGAAACGTTAAGGTTTCTCCAAATAGATTTAGGGAATATACTGTGATGGGTATTCCAAACGTAACTAAGAGGGTTACTCCCTACGTAAGAATGTTATGAATGCCTCAAGTTACCTTTATGTCTTATGATTTCTATGATTTATTCATGATTTGATGAGGTATGTTAAATTGCTTATGTTTTATGGGTAAAGTATGATTTCATTATTATGTATATATGAACTTATGTTTCCTTTCCATATTTTTATAACCCATACTGAGATTTTTATGCTCATCCCAAGTTTTTTTGAAATGTTTTTCACAGGTCAAGGGAAAGGTACATGATATGATGATAGTGTCAAGGAAGTGTCAAGATTAAATACATGTTTTATTTTAAATATGTTTCTATTGATGGGAAAAATGAATACTATCTTTATGTAACCACTTTGTTTATATGTGGAATGTAATGCAAGTTTTATGTTCTAATTCTCTAAACTCTAAACCTAAAAAGATCCTCAATGTGTAATCTTGTAATAACTCAAGATTAAGTAATGTTTAAGGCTGGGGCCTTATAAACTTGGTGTTCTATATAACATAAGATAAACTGTGTATTTCATGCAACAAAAGCTATCAAAGAATTTAAATTATTTTTAAAGAAGATATTTCTTAAAATACCAGGATGTTATACTTCTTCTATATTTATTATTCACTGAATATCATGAATATTGAAGTATGAGAACACCTTAATTTTCGATAGCGAGATCTTATCATATTTTAAATTGAAAAATAAAATCTTACTGTTTTATTCATTTAAATTCATTTACTATAACATGAACCAAACCATTGGGGCCTCAACCATGCCTACGGTAAGCTTAGAGTGACACCCTAAGCTTGTCTTCAATATGATAGGGGTTGGTGACTGGCACATAGTAGACATATCTCATAATTTGGGAGGCCTTAGCCTATATCAACTTGAAATAGATACGTATCTACAATACACAATATAACCAAAATACCAACATAATATATGTAAATGATCAACTAAACTATACATAATGCATGCATGATACAATAAGTACAATTATACCCCATATAGTAAAAACAAGGGAAACTATACACCCGAAAACCCTATAAAACATAAGGCACCGAGATGATCCTTAAAACTACATGAACTCTTGAATCATGCTACAATCACAATAGTCATTGCAACCATAAAAAAATCATCATGATCTATAATGCATCAATAAGAATCACTGGGTGTTGACTTCGAACAAGCCACACTAGCTCTAGGTCTTACTAGATTATCTTTGAACCTGTACATTGTATACATATACACATAGCGTGTGGGAAAAAGTATTATATTGGGGTGAGAATAAACATACCCAATAGGAAACCCCAAAAACCACAGAGGAAACACAAATAAATAATTCCTATCACCTCCTAGTATGAGGGGTTTCCAGGATGAAAACAAAGAGGACAAAGTAGAACATCAAATCCACTCGAAGCACCTATTACTAGTGAGTAACCAAAAGGATGTTGAAGAAAAATAATCTAGACATTATATATAAAATTAGTATTAAAAACACCAATAATTTCTAATCCTATAATACCCCAAACCAAAAGGGTTACCTCACTCGAGCCATCAGGGGTTTTCATAGTACTGAAGAGTTCGTGAAGTTTGAAGTCGTTAGCAAATTTCATGACACACCATGAAGGAATATTAAGGGTTCCTAGAAATTATCAAGTATCAAAGAATCCTACACCGATCTACCTTTATAGTTGCCACATAACTACTAGAAACCATGAAGGGGAACCCACTCATCACAGAATCATACTCACCAGTCGAGGGAGTACTGCTCCCTCTGTCCCAACCACATTGTACCATCGATCAAGCACTTATCTACCTCTGCCATACCACCCAAAAAATCCATTAATAATTGTAGTGGATGATACCAATCCCCATGTTGATAAAGGGAACATGAACTCAAATATATGATCCCAAGAATTAAAAAAAACCAAAATACAACAATCCCTGTAGTTCCCTCCTAACCTGTAGTGGAGGATCCTAACTCCTGAAAAAAGTGGGATGGAATACGCACCCTGATGAAGGATACCATACTTGAGTAAATTATTTAAATGAGAATAATAATGAATTCATATATAGAGGATCTCAATCCCATGTATGCGGGTTGAATATCAACATTATATGATCCTGAGGTATAGGAACCTTACACCCTCATAAATTGGGTGAGAATTACTGATCCTACCTAAGGATGGTGTGAGGGACCTATGTTCTACTGCAAATAGAGTGTCAGAGAGGATTTATAACTACCTAAAGTTCCCCAAATATCATTCATGAACACCATCATCAACTATTTTATGATAGATAGAAAATATACTTCTTATAAGATCCAATATCACACCTATGATGTTAAAGATAAGTCAACTATCACATTTTATGTGAAAAAATGACCAGGATGGACTATTCACGTGACCAAATCTGTGTCTCAGGAGATATGAATAACACCAAAGGATACATAGTACATGACATGTACTTTCTTATACATGTTGTGTGTTAACTCTAGGCATGTTCTTCCACCATCAAGACATGTAAAATAGTACATGTTGTGTACTTACATTCTATTTACTGGCTAAGTGTGTACTCTAGTACACACTATGTTGAATAAAACATGGGGTGTACTTATACACCATATATAGGCTGGGTGTGTACTCTAGTACACACCATTTCAAGTGGGTAGGCACTATATTCCATGTAATTTTATACTAAACTCCATGTATTCTTCAATGCATCCACTAAAAAATATACACACCATGTATTTCTTAGTTACATTCCATGTGATATTTTTCTGGCACATAAACCCTAGTAACCATGCATGAAAAATTACATGTCTTTGTAGTTTTGGACTACACGTTGTGTAGTTGGGAAAATTAAAAAACTCGACCTATTTAATAAAAATATTTCCAACATCACCTGAATTCACCTAATTCCATGCCACTATGTCAATATTCACCATCTAAGATCTATGAGGGCCCTTCTTAGTATCAAATTCATTTTCATTCACTCATCATGTAGATTTTTATTAATCTCATCGCACGCGAACCCCATGGATCCACCTAGGTTCATTCTTCACCACTTACACCCATGATTCACCATATTCCACACCCAAAATCATTATAATTCCATTTTGATCTTCCTATGGGGGCTACTCCCAATTAGGGAGTGATTTGAGGAGAATGAGATCACATGATTTGTAGGAAACAAAATCTTATTTTGTTGGAAATTTTTTAGCAAATATCTTCATCATTAATTGGCATACAACCCAAACAACATCACAAACTCACAACAAGCCTTGTGGAAGAATTAAAGGGTTTATGAACCACCCCAAACTAACCTTAGATTGTTGTGAATTATTAACTTTAAAACATGATTAAAATCCCATGAACTATATGCATGTGTGTTGTGATCCTCTGATGATTTTATCTAGAGAGAAGAAATAAATAAACATTCCCCCATTCTCCTATGTACATAGAAACCATTTAAAAACCACATAAACCTTGTGTGTTCTCTATTTTTCTTCTCTATTTGTGTTTGATTTCATCACCACAAACTTCTTATGCTCCAAAAAAGTGGTATCAGAGGGTTCAAGGTCGAAACGGAAAACCGACAACGAATTTTTATGGAGACCAGAAAATTAAAGTTTCTTGAATTTTTTTGAGGCTGGATTTATGAATATCTCAACGAGACGATTCCAATGATGCAAGTGACACAAAAAATAGAGCTAAAATGAAGCCGGTAGAGCTGATGAAAGTTTCGGTCAAATCACATTTCCTACAGTACCCATTGCTATAGAAGACAAGACTATTCATGCTGATAACGACATTCTGGCATCTTTTCCCATGACTGTTCCAGCAAGCCATGTCAGTGCCACAACAATAGTTTATCTGGACCATTAAAATTGTTTTGGCTATAACTTAGTCAATTAGAGTCCGTTTATAGTGATCCAGGAGTTGATTACAACTATTTCAACCATTCTAGAAACATCTGTACGGTTAGATTTTTGAAATTCTCACTACATAAATAGATTAAAATACCAGTAGCATGATTAATCTTACATCTTTCAATTATTACATCTAGGAACCCAAAATTGAAGATATTTTATATATTAAAGATTTGTGGAAACCAATAGTGGAGACTCCTAAGACCATTGTAGTGAAAGTGGAAGAATCATCAATAAGAGGTCAACCTAGTGAGAAGACATCATCCAGTATCACACTAGTTGATATAGAGTGGTTTGTGCTCAATAGAAAGTGAACTTACCAAATCATATAGTGGATCAGTAAGATTATCTTCCAAATTTTTTCCAATGAACACGATTCTTCTATTATTTGGTGAAAATTGGAAAAAATGTATGTGAGGAAAACAGCACAGAACAAATAAAACCCGATACACCATCTTGTCAACTTTAAGTACAAATACGGGACCAACATAATCAGAACACATGAGAAAGTTACAAGGTACCATTGATCAATTTAATTTCTTGAAAATAATGATTGATGATAAGTTATAGGCACTATTGATGTTGAGTTCTTTAACGAAGATGTGGGACACACTAGTTGTGTCAGTCAACAATTAAACTCTAGATGGAACTCTTACCATAGATATGGTGAAATAAAATAATTCTAAATGATTATTCTAGAAGAAAAGATGAGGAAAACACACCTGAATCAGAGGCACTTTTCACTAAAAGACAAGGAAAGTAGAAATAGAAGGGAAGAAGTAGAGGAAAAGAACCATGTCACCAAATTCTGAAAATAAGGAAGCGATCGAAATATCGATCGAGATATGACATGAAGTGCCACAACTATGGAAAAACTAGACACTTAATCTAGGAGTGTAGAAGGCTAATGGTAGAGCAGAAGAGTCAGGATGGTAAGACCAAAAATAATGATGCTGCTGTTTTCAATAAAGAAATCGTTATTGTTTAGGAAGATAATCAGGTTAGTCTTTCAAGCCAAGACTCGACATGGGTGATCTATTCTAGCACCTTCTACCATGTCACTACCAGAAGAGATTTATTCTCATCTTACACATCAGGGAGTTTCAGACATGCGAAGATGTGAAATAATGGTGCATCCAAAATTATTAGTATTGGTAATATTTTTATGGAAACTAATATTGGATGCATGTTATTGTTAAAGGATGTGAGGTATGTTCCTGATATTCACCTCAATCTGATATCCACCAGAATGCTTGATGATGATGGATATGTCATTTTCTTTGGTGATGGGAAATGGAAGCTTTCCAAAGGTAACCTAGTAATTACTATAGGAAATAAAGATACTTCTCTTTATCTCATAGATGCCAGACTGTGTGAAGGAGAGGTCAATGCAACCAGAAAAGATATTCCTACAGATGTTTGGCACAAGCATCTTAGTCACATGAGCGAGAGAGGAATCAAAATTATCTCTAGGAAAGATCTATTTCCAGGACTAAAAGGTGCACATTTGGATACTTGTGTTGATTTAATCATGGGAAAACAATACAGAGTATCATTTCATGGTTATATACCATCAAAAAAAGAATTTTTTTTAGATTTATTCACACTGATGTTTACATGATGAGCACTACGTTGATGAGAGGTGCTATTTTTTACCTTCATAGATGATCATTCTAGAAAAGTCTGGGCCATTTCTTTAAAAACTAAAGATCAAGTGCAGGATGTTTTCAAGCAGTTTCATGTAAAGGTGGAAAGATAAATAGGTAGATGGTTAAATTGCGTGTGAGAAGACAATAAAGGAGAGTATCGTGGTCCATTTGAGGAGTACTGCAGGAGTTTCAGCATAAAGTTGGAAAAATCAACACCGAATATGCCTCAACATAACGATCTTATTGAGAGGATGAATAGAACAATTTGAGAGAGAGTAAGATATATGATATCAAATAAAAAGCTTCTAAACACCTTTTGGGGGGAGGAAATGATGACCACAATTTATCTTATCAAGCTTTCTCCATTAGTTCCACTAAAATACAATATTCCATAAAGTGTATGGATAGGTAAAGATGTTTCATATAAACACTTGAGTTTATTTGGATGCAGGGAATTTGTTAACATCCTGAAATATGAGCGGGTAAAGTTGGATGAAAAATTATTGTATATTTTTGGGATACACACATGAGGAGTTTGTATACTAACTCTAGGATCCTATTAGTAGGAGGATCGTTAGATGTAGAAATGTGGTGTCTCATGAGGATCAGATGAATGAATATTTTGAGAACCCATAAAGTGCAGAGAAGTTGTAGTTTGAGGAGATTCCAATCAGTCTGGAACCAGTATCACCACCATCAGTACCAGATAGTGTGAGAGAGATATGTGAAACTAATTATACATCACTACTAGGTAATATGTCTCCATATGCTGATATGTCTCCATCATATGATATTCCAGAAAATATTCCCCCTGAAGCGTAGTTGAGGAGATCCACCAGAGAATGAGAACCAAGTCATAGATACCCACTACAAGAGCATGTGATGGTCACTGATAGGGGAGAGCTATACATTTATGATGATGAAATCAAGATCCAGTAGAAGATTGAATTGAATAAGTACATGAAATAGAATATGAGATCCTTTCACAAGAACCAAACATTTGATCTGGTAGAGTTACCACATGGAAATAAGGAACTCAAGAACAAGTGTGTGTACAAAATTAAAGGAGAAGATAGTATCTCACAACTATGCTATAGAGTGGGAATAGTTGTGAGGGGATTCAGTCAGAATAAAAAAATTTATTTTGATGAATTTTTTTCTCCTGTGGTTAAAATGTATTCTATTAGAGTTGTTATTGGATTGGAAACTAGTATGAACCTGGAGGTTCAACAACTGGATGTAAAGATAACACTATTACATGGTGATCTTAATGATGAGATATACATGGAGCATCTAGATGGATTTTAGGTGGAAGGTAAAGAAAACCTGGTATGAAAGCTTAAGAAAATATTACATGGTTTGAAAGAGGAACCAAGGAAATGGTACATGAAATTTGACTCATTCATGGAGAAAAAAGAGTATAGGAGGATGATTGCTGATCACTGCATTTTTAGAAAACAATTTTCTGATGGTGATTTCATTATCTTGTTTCTTTATGTTGATGATATGCTAATTATTGGCAGAGATATCACCAAGATTGACAGGTTGAAGAAGGATATGAACAAGTCTTTTGAAATGAAGGACTTGGGAGATGCTACTCAGATTCTTGGTATGGTGATTACTTGTGATAGGAGGAATCAAAAGATTAGGCTATCTTTGGAGAGATAAATTGATATGTTTCTTGAAATATTAAACACGAGTAAGGAAAAACTAGTTAGCACTCCAATTGTGAGTCATTTCAGGCTCACAACAAGTTAGAGTCCATCAACTGAGGAGGAGAAAACAAAAATGGAAAAATTTACTTATCAGTTAGTAGTTGGAAGTCTTATGTATTCCATGGTGTGAACTAGACCAGATATTTCTCACACTGTTGGAATTGTGACCATATTCTTATCAAATCCAATAAAGGATCATTTTATAGAGGTCAAATGGATATTGAGGTATCTATGAGGCACATCCAGTCATTACTTATGTTTCGTGAATAGTAAACCTATTTTGGAAGTATACACAGATTCATATATGGATGGATATATAGACACAGGGAAATCCATATCTGGGTACATGATATCATTTATAGGAAGAGAAGTATCATAGAAATCATGACTTCACCAGTGTGTTTCCTTGTCTACCAAATAAGAAGAATATATCATGGTCACTGATGGATGAAAGGAGATTCTATGGATGATGAAATTTTTATAGGAGATGGGACAGAGTGAGGAGAATTATATTCTCTATTATGATAGTCAGAGTACTATTCATCTCAGTTAGAACTCAACATTTCATTCTTGGTCCAAACACATTGACGTGTTATATCACTGGGTCCAAAATGTGCTAGAATAATTTTTTTTAAAGTTGAGAAAATCCACACCAATGATAATGGGACATACATGATGGTGAAGGTTCTACCAAAAGAGAAGCTAGAAACTTGCAAGGAGATGGTAGGTCTAGATTCTACCCCAAAGTGGTTGCGAGGGGGAGATTTGTGGGGGCTAATCCCAATTAGTTAGTGATTTTCGAATAATGATATCACAAGAGTTGTCGGCAACAACATCTTCTTTGATCGGTAACAACTCCATCAGATAGATTCATCCTTGATTGGAAGCCAACCCAGCCGACATCAAAAAATCAAAACAGGTGGAATGGAAGAATTCAAGGGTTGATGAACCACCCCAAACCAACCTTGGACTATTGTGAATTATTCACTTTAAAATGGGATTAAAATCCCATGAAATATATGTCTATGTTGTAATCCTCTGATGATTTTATCCGGTGAGAAGAAATAAAGAAACAACCCCTCTTCTCCCATGGATGTAGGAAAAATTACTAAACCATATAAATCTTGCATGTTCTTCATTTTTATTCCCTATTTTTGTTTTATTTCATCACCAAGAAATTATGCTGCCCTAACACACCCCAAGGTCAAACCATCAGCCTAATGAATAAGATGACTATGATTGTTTACCACAAGATGAGGGTATAATGAAGAATGGTGGTTGATGCCGATATTGTCCACCCAATAAAATAAATGAATCATAGTTCATGATATGAAAATCTCAAGGATTCTCATGGGAGTTATTTACACTGAGAATCAAAGGATAAATGCCACCAAGAACCAAAGAGAAGCACCATGAATATTCATTCCACAAAAGGGGTTACAACACACTGAATATGAGATCAATAAATCATATGAATCAATAAAATAAAATAACTGATCATATATATTTTGTAAACAATTATAAAAAAACATTGATTCATAAAACCAAATAAGAATCCCTACCTTGATGTCGAATCACCGATGCTTCAAATTTTTTGATGCCACCACAAGATCTGTTATTTGTTACCACCGTGGATTCGGTCTAAATCCTAGGGTAAACTATTGCCGCCACTATGATCCTACATCTCTCCTATCCACTTCAAGGTATATGTTATTAATAACAACTAAACCTAGATAAAACCTATAATGAGGTTTATATAGAGGAAAATATAGTCTTAACCACTTTTAATTAAACTAATAAATAAATAAATAAATAAATCAATTTATTCTCCCGTGATAATAAACAACAAAGAGTCTTGATGTGATTGAAAACTATATCTACCTCAGGGAAAACACCCTATTCTAGATTCATCCATGGAATCAATTTCCCCATTTGAGACATAATTTAAGTGATATAATAATTTAATACACATAAAAAACTAAAAATAATATAATATATTTTTTATATTATTATCGAGCCTCTATAGTGCTTGAATTCCCAATCTAGCTCTATGATACACCCCTAAATGACACTTATAAATATCGTTAAGGTTAAAAAATTAAAAAAACAGGGTTTTTACATCACCATTGATCTTGTGTTATAAATACTTATTTTATTAAAAAATATAAAATATCCTATAAAACTCATCACGATTAGAAATTAACCAAATCCCTGACTGGGGGTAAACATAATTCCCTGAGATCAATTTTTTCCAAGGTCATATACTAGTGTAAATTTACTATTTTACCCATGGGGATGTCCTAAGACTCTACTAACTCAAAATTGAACTAAGTCTCAACTGGGAAAAAGCCATCCCATTACATCATCCCCACCATAAACCCTTTTCTTCTTCAAAAATAAAATGAGATCTACCAAACAATGAATCACAAGAACAACTCCATGTGAAAAAACACACCCCTCACATGAAATTATTTCACCTTCATAGATGAAATCAATAAAAAAACTCAATACACCACTGTCCATTAAGGAGAATATCCCTTCCTTCAAGAAGGTACTGACTCTGACCCATCATGAAATAAGAACAAAGTGGAGACATACATTTTCTATATGTGATCCTTTTTTAACCTTAACATCATAAATATATATTTTTCAAAGAATAATCAATCAATAAGGAAAAATATGGTGGGATAACCTTACCCAAAAACTTTAAAGAGTGTTATATATGGTCATCTTATGAGAGAAACCCATCTACATCATACCAAAACACTGATCGCTTTATCAGATTCCATGATTACACTAAAGAAGAGGCAAGGTTGCATGACCTTCAAAATCCACATCATAACCTTTTTCATCTCTTAATAATAAATTAGTGACCCTGACATTTCTAGATTGTGATACAAGAGAAACATATGCCTTTTCCAAACCTCAACACAAAAAACCAATTAAATTTCCCATTCACACCATGATATATAATAAATTTTCACCCTCTATTGAAGATAGTCTGGATGCACCAACATTGATTGATTATGAAAGCTACCAAAAAGAATATCTGGTAAAAAACTAACCTCACCAAACTATTTAACATCACACCATTTCCATACGGTGGACTAATCTTCCATAATCCAAAGCAGATGGTATTGACTATTTAGAAAACCCTTCTCTGTCAGCTCTAGACCCTAAAAGAGAACCATTATGGGAGACCAACATCTATAATATCTCAAAAAAACATAATCCTCTATCATATAATAAGGTTTTCTATGAGATGGGTACATCCATATAGATCCACTGGGAATGCCACACTAAGTACCAAACTTTCTTGAGTAGACACTTTTTAGAATAACCATCATGATATTCAATACAATCATCAGGATAAATCCATCATCTGCATGGGTAAGTGAATGAAATTCTACCCACATTTAGGAAAATATTTACGAGTCCTTCACCTAGAGACATATGGTTACACTAGATTATTAATACAAAATCACTTCCATTACATCCTTCTCATCAGGGAAAAATGTGAGGCCACCACCATCTACCAAAGGTGAGAAATATCTCCCTTTAAAAATAGAATCAATAACATGGAGATAAAAGTTCACATACTTACACCATTTCATGGTCACTGATCCCCCATATTGAAATAACCAATCACCATGCCACTTCTATGCCACTCTAATCTCCTCTTCCACAAAAAATTTAACATCATGAAGACTAATAATCTCCACATGAATACAAGTCTCACCCTTCTTGAGTTCACTACATGGATGATTATATCTCATGATTAGACTAGAGAAATTTACGAATTCCTAATAGGATTTAACAAAAATAATTTCAAGGATAGATTTGGTTTGGTATAACTCAACTTTACAAAGGTTCTCATCATATCCAGAATACATGTCGATTCCTAAACCATCTTCTACAAAGGGTTAATAATATTTCACCATTAAGATTTATCCACACATTAATTAACATTTACTAGAATATAATTTATTCTATACATATATAATGCATAGATCCATGCTCACCAACCACATAGATACTAACTTAACACCCATAGAGTTGGATCCACTTGCCACACCTGAGGGATCCTTCGCACTCTATAGACATAACCCACCCCATCAACACAATAACCAAAACCTCATGATTCCTATAGTGGGTAACCAATTAATATTGATATGGATACCACCACACTTATTATATACAAAAAAGGAACTTCTAAAAGGAATTATTTGTCTATCAAGGATAAAATCACCTCATAAAAGGGGTTAGTGAATGATGTTTACAGTCAGTGGTAATTCTCTAGTTTCCAGCCTAGCATGAGGTTCCACCAAAATCTCTAACTTTAGACCAGATAGTGAAAGATGAAATCCATACACTTACATCATGCAATAAGAGGGTCCATGAGGAATGAACATAAGACGGTCTATGATTTACTATAGCTAAAGCCCAACTTGAGGCATATCCTATGCGCATAATCCTATATATATGACTATCATCTCTCTGTACCGGACAAAGACTAACCAAAAGAGGTGACTATGGGAGATGATCGATATATCACCCATATTCAACTACTCTCGCACCACCTAATACCTCACACATAAAACTCCTCATTAATCAATCGAATTACAATGAAGAGGACCCTGATTTCATCACCATTTCCAATATAGCAATCTTTCCTTGAAACTTCTCTTGATTTATTCAGGTGAAAATACAATCTTGTCTCACACATAGGGTGAATCTCTTCCAAGAGTACCCAATTTGTCGACACTCTCTTGAGAAACTCTGTCACACACAGGGTTTCAAGGAAGCAAAACTATATATCGAAATACCTTCCTCTAGAGTATCCGTTCATACCTCTTTTCTTGAAAATTACCATCACAAAAAATTCCAAAAAGAACACCTCATAGAGTCCATGGGCCTCTATGTGCACTCAAATACGCTATCACTTTTGAACATAAATACCACCACCCTTTATTAAAACCACATCCTAGATAGGATCTCAACTCTAACCATGGTAGATTAGTCCTGCCACGAGTTCAAGAAAAATAAATGTCACCCCCTAATGAACTATAGTTTTGTACTAGGAGTTCAAAGAAAGAATCAATATCTTTTCAGTGCATGATTGAACCAGATATAAATTTGAGTCTCATAAACCAACTGACCCCATATCATATAGGGATTGGGTTTTCCTCGATCATCCAAACTCACATACCATATTCAACCATGGGTAGTTTTGAATCACTCAACAGAATCAACTATATGCTACAAAATATTCCCACATTAATCATGAAGGGGAGAGAAGCTACTTTAGATCATAGGGAATGGATATATCTCAACCAAATATTATAAAATGATGCTTCATTACTCATAATTAGCAATGAAAAGGCTCAAGTAAAAACAAAATCTCATAAAAACCCTACCAAAACACACAAGATCGATATTAGAGGGTTAAATCCTTCATCAGATAGGATAAATACACCATTAATAAGAGTATATACAGATGAGTTGACAAAAAGAGAACATGGATAATCACAAATAATTCTATATGGTGCATGTACTGGTCTCAGTGTAGATTGTAACGATGCCTTAAAGCTCAAGGATGACTATCTAGTTATTAGAGTCCTTCGGAAAGGATACGTCAACCACCACTCATATACTAGTCTCCTTAATATAATAATCGAACTCAAGTACCCATTAATATAATTTCACTAAGTTCCAAAACAAAATCTCCACATAACTGCTAACTCTAAACTCCAACCCTAGGAAAACCCTATTTGATACCACTCTGACATGACCTGACTCAACGAGGCTCTTCCTAGGCTTACAGAAAGATGAGAATGCCATTGTAAGCCTTCCTCCAATAGGATATGGGTTTGTGACTAGAATTGAGTAAGAATAACTCACAATATGGGTGGCCTCAACCTATATTAACCTGTAATAGATAGATATCTCTAATACTCATGATAACCAAAACACCAATATATATATATATATATGATCAAATGAACTATATATAATGAATTCATGAGAAAATATGTACAAGTATACCCCACATGGTTAGAAATAGTAAAACATGAATTTGATAAGCCCCTAAAACACAAGGAATTGAGATTCTACCTCACACTACATGAAATTTTGGATCATTCTCTAGTTGAAATAGTCACCGCAACCATCACAAATCATCATGATTCATAATGATCACCAAGAATCAACAGGCATGGAATCTGAACAATACACTTCATCTCTATATCAAACCAGCCTATCTTTGAACCTGTTCAACATTTATAAAAACATAACATGCATGGTCACAAGGTCGTACATGGGTGAGTATAAACAAACCCAATAAGATTCCCAAGAAACAACAATGAAAACACAAAGAAACAAGTTTAATCGACTCATGTTATGAGAGGTGTTCAGGAGGAAAATAATGAGGTTATACAAAAAAATAACGTTTTCCAAAATCTAATAATACTATAGAGTAATTAAAATCATGTTAAAGAAGAATAATCTATATTTTTTATATAACCAAAATCTCAAGAAACACCAAGAAGTTCAAATCCTTGCATCCCAAACATTTTAAGGGTAACCTCACTCAATATATCATGGGATATCATAGTACTGAAGAGTCCCCAAAGTATGAAGTTGTTAGCCATTTTCATGCCACACCTTGAAGGCAACATAGCGGTGCCTAGAAAGTTTTGATTCTTGAAAAATCCCACACTTCTTTTCCTTTATTACTATCATATCACTACCATAAACCATGAAGGGGAGTCCGATCATCACCAAATCCTACTCACCATTCGAGGGAGTATTGTCCCCTTTAGTCCAACAACACTGTATCGTCAATCAGGTACTCACCATCCACCACCATACCACCCACATAACCCCTAAGGAACTATAGTAGAGGATCACGCTCCCTAAAATCCAACTATCCTTGCAGTTCCATCATAACTTGTAGTAGAGGATATCAGTAACCAATAAAGGTTGGTGGGAATACTGACTCTGGTGGAGGATCCCATGCCCAAGTGATCTCTTTAAATGGGTGGAATGCTGACTCCATAGATAGAGGATCCTATGAATGTGTATGTGAGAGAAACACCAACTCTATATGATCCCAAAGTAGAGGATCTTGAAAATGGGTCAGAATTACCAACCCTAACTAAAGATGGTGTGGGGAATCTTCATTCTATTATAATTAAAAAATCATATAGTAGTTATAACTACTTAAAGTGCCCTAAATATCATGTTTGAACCCATTAATAAGATATATGATGCTAGAGAGAAAAATATACTTCTCGTATCATCCCATATCTCACATTTGATGTTAAAGATAATTCCACCATTGAATTATACATGAAAACATGCTCATATTGTACTATTAACATGCCCAAATGCAAGTACCGATCAAGGAGACATGGAGAAAACCAAAGGATTTACAATATATTACATTTACTTTCTTATACACATTTTATAGTCACTCTGGGCATGTACTGCCACCATCAAGATGTATAGAATAGTACACAGGGTTTACTTACATACCATGTATTGACTGTGTGTATACTATAATACGTACCATGTAGAATAGAATACACAATGTACTTACATTCCATGTACCGGCTAGGTGTATAATCTAGTACAAACCATGAATAGTGGGTAGACACTACACACCATGTAATTTTAGACAACACAATGTAGTCTTCAAAGAATATACCCATGTCTATATATGGTATGTATTTAGTTACATTCCATGTGACATTTTTCTCATACATAAACACTAGTTGATGCACATATAAAAGTACACATTGTATAGTTTTGGACTCTACGCTGTGTAGTTGGAAAAATTCCAGAACTAAACCTCTTTGTCAAAAACAATATCGGCGTCATCCAGATTCACCTCTAGTCATGCCATTGCATCAACTACCATTATCTAGGACCTCTAAAGGTACTTTCCAACATTAAATATCTCATCATTCACTCATTCAAGAATCTATCTTGATCTTATCACGTGAAAACCCCATAGAGCCACATGAATTCATTCTTCATCACTGTCACCCATGATTCACAATCGTCTATGCCCCCAATCATCATCATGAAAATTTTGTCATACCATAGTCAAACCATCAACCCAAATAATTGGTAGATAATGATCATTCACCATGTGATGAGGGTATAATGAAGAACGATGTCCAATGCTGATATCGACCACCTGATAAAAGATACGAATCATAGCACAAGATGCACACATCACATGGAATTATCAAGGGAAATATTCACACTAAGAATCATAGGAGAAATTCCACCAAGAACGAAGGAGAATCATTGTGAATATCTGTTTCATAGAAAGGGGTTATAACACACCACATATGATATCGATAAATCATAAAAATTAATGAAAAAATAACATATCATAGATATTTTGTAAAAAATTAAGAATAAAGATTGATGATTAAAACTAAAGAACAATCCATACCATGATGGAAAATTATCAATGATTAAAATCCATTAATGAAACTATGAGTTATATTCTTTGATTCCACAATGGATCTAGTATCAATACTTAGGTCTGTTGTTGCTACCACCATGATCCTCCCTTTCCACTTTCCCTTATTAGGGTTATGTAATTGATAGTGAATAACCCTAGATAAAAGTAATAATGAGGTTTATATAGATGAAAATCTAGGGTCCACCACCATTAATTAAATTAATTAATTTATTACCCCTTGACACCAAACACTTGAGAGTTATAAAGAGAATGAAACCTACACCACCCCTAGGGTGAACACTCCAATCTAGACTCATCTATAGACTTAGTTTTCCCATACGAGACACTATTTAAATGATCTAATAATTTAATTGAAAATACACACATACATATTAAAAATAATATAATAGTATTATTCTATTATTATTATTGAGACTACATAGTTCTCAAATTCCCAATCCGGTTTAGAGATACATCCTAAAATGAAACTTAGAAATATCCAAATGGTTTAAACATTGAACACCAGGGTTGTTACATAATCACTAGGCTCATGGTACATATACTTATTTAAGTTATAAATATAAAATATCCCATAAAATTCATCATGCTGATAAATTCACCAAAACTTTTATTGGGGTTAAACACCGCTTCCTAAGATCAACAGAACCATTAGAAATTTTTGAGTTTTTTGCTAGGTTAAATTTATAATTTTACCTCGTGGGAGGTATCAAGACTTAGGTAAATCAAATTTGAGATAATTAAATAATGAGAAAAATCCAAGCCACTACATAATCCAAGAGACGGAAATCCTTTTTCAATCCTCCAAGAGACTTGGGATTTTATTCTTTTAAAGAATAAATCAAAAACCTCCATGCCTACATAACTTCATGCAGTGTTTCTTCTATCATGGTCATGGAATCATTTTTTGTGGCACAAAGAATTCTCCATAGGCCCACCTTAATCAAGCACTGAAGTGTGATCTCTTCCTTATGGCACAAAATATCTTCTTTCACAAAACACCATTCAGTTTGTTCTTTATTATTAGCTTTAATCACAACCCTTTTAATAACTATGATATTTATTATTTTGAGGAAAATATTTTTCATCCTTTAGTTTAAATCAATTCTTTAGAATATTTCATTATGGAAATATCATATGTTGTAATCTTACAGTTCTCATGTTTACCTTTACATGAGAGTAAGTTACTCTTATGTTTTACTATGAGTCCATGAATTTTCTATTTTTCTAGTCAAAAACATTTTTGTAAGAGTAAATGACTCTTACATGTTTGGAATAACTATTACATGATTGATATTTACTCTTATGTTTCCATGATATTACTATATTTTAGACTCCATAGCATCAAGTTACCTTTATATAAGAGTCAAATGACTCTTACATTTTCTACACCCGATACCTCTGAACATAGTGTGTCTCCTTAGTTAACCTTATGAAATTAGGGAATGAAACTTACACACATTAGAGTTACCCTTATATTTTTTCCAGATGATCCTTATAGAATGATGGATGACTCTTACATGAATTAGAATTTCCCTTACATTTTTTCATAACTCTCATGAAAAGGCACAAAACTCTTATAAAATATCCCACCTTTTCCATATATTCACTATGAGTATAAAGATGACTCTAATGCATGATACATGAATTTTACAATTTTAGTCTGAATATTCTTATAAAATCTTAAGATATGTCAAATGCCTCTTATTTTTCAACGAATTATCCAATTTTCACCTTCTAATCCATGATTTTCGTAACATTATTCAATAGGCTCAAAACCTATTCAAATCTCATTATATCATTTCCAATCATTCCAAAAAATCTTAAAAAATATTTTATTCACTTGATACAATATTATTTATACACATTACTCCATGGATGGAGTCTCTAAAATTCCATCAAACCTTTCACTCCTTCAAACACAACTTCTCAAGATTTTCAGTGGCTAGCTTCTCCAACTTCATTACCAACTTGTTATTGACAATGCATTATAATCATCAACACTTTTCATTCACATGAAGATCAGTTAAAAATCATCTAATGTATATGGATTCATCCTAGAATATGTTCATCCAGATATTCCAAGACAAAAATTCTATCACTATCACCTTTTCTAACATGTAAATGCATTCTCAAGAGTCTTTCACTCACATACAACTTCATTTTATTTTCAATTTTTTTAAAGGAATCTTTTATGTGTAGTTTTTATATGATCACTGATATAGTTATTGAAATAGTGTTTTATTTTATCTATAAAAATGTGGTGATTGTAATGTTATATTATGGTTTTATTGTAAAATTATATGGGGACATTTAACTTGAAGATAATTTATAATTTTTATGCCAACTGTATTTTTATTTTTATAATGGTGATATTTTATATGTGTAATTTACCCAGTTATTTTTAGTAATAGTGGATAATTTTAATATTATAAATTTTTAGAATCAATTATATATTACAAATCAGTGAGTGGATAAATTCAAGTTGTAAAGTTATCAAGCTAAAAGGTAAAAAGTGTTTGTTTAAAAAAGAGTAAAATAATTTATGATAAAAATGTAAAAATTGATAGTAAAATGGGTAAAAATATAAATACTAAATGGTAAAATGGTAAAGGTTAAAAATAAATATGTTATCATATAAAATAATTTATAAGGACTAAAATTTCAAAACTATCTGGATATTTTTAGGGAATATAATGAAACCTTCCCTTAAGTATCCTATAAATATGACTTTTCCACTCCCCTTTATCACACATAGGATTCATGAAAATTTCCTTGATTTATGTAATACAAGTCAAAAAAATTCATGGAATAAAGAAAAATAAAGATGATGATGGGATTCTTTACAGAGTTCATATCCTCAACACTTTAAAAAATTACCTTTATGACTACTTTCACTAGATAAAGTCCACTTGAGAAATATTTGACATGATTGAATTCAAGGAAAATAGAAATGTTGAAGGTACTAATAAATTTATCATTCCTAAACATATAAATTAAAATATGGTTGATAATAATCTAGCGTTGGAGTAAATTAAAGATCTTTAATCTATCACAAATAAACTTCTTTCCCTTAAAATTACAATATCACAGACTTCTCAAGTGGGTGAAATTATTTCTATGTTTATACCTATGTGGAAAGAATATGGTAAATCACTCATTAAAAAGAGTGTGGATATTTACTTGTAGAAATTAAAAAAGATTATTCACATCAAATAAGAGTCCATGCTGAGAGACATGGGCATGGATTCAAAATTTGATTCTAAGGTAAATATCATTGAGGGAATGGAACCAAGAAAATCTTTCTGACGTGATAAAAATTAAATTTAAAAATTAAAAAATAATGAAAACCATTCCAAGAAAAAAGGAGAATACTTTGTTTTTGAAAAACTAGATTATTTTGTAATGAAGTGTTGTTATTGAGAGTTTTCTAACCTGAGTGTTTTCCATAAGGCCACTGTGAAGAAATATGCGGTGGACATGGGATGGATGCATACTCTCTCCATTATCCATCATTCTTGTTTTGTGCACGATGATTTGGATTTGGATTCTAAGATAGAGAAGGATGTTTTTGAAGGTATGTATAATGATTATTTTTGGTTATAGCTTCAGGTCCATGGATTGTCACCACCATAAGAGTTTCCTCTTTTATGGTTCTCACTCAACCATAAACTGATTTATAGAAAAAACAAAAATATTTCTATGTGCGTGAAATGTTTTTTTCGAAAGAAAGTGAACAAGAATATAAAAAATATATTAACGTGAAAAATATAGTTGTGATGAAATACAAGGTTAATATGAATTAAAAAATATATGAGATGGTATCTTGATTCTTAACCAATGATACATGTGTGAAAGGATCATTCGATGTATAATACATTTGATGAAAGTACTATTGTGAAAGAAGTATAGCTTGGAAGCAATGCATGCATTAACACCACTAGTCAAGGAAATATGAAACTATATTTTACTAATGGATTGAAGTAAAATATTATTTATGTGTTTTATATACTTGAGATTAAAAATAATCTAGTCTCTATTGACCCTCTATATAATAAGGTATTTTGGGTTTTATTCTAATATAAAAATGTTATCTTGTAAAAGGGAGGAATGTTTATGGGGAAGGGGTACACAGGTGATGACATGTATCAATTTTCTATTAATAATATGATTAAGTATTTTTCTTATTTTATTGAGTCCTAAAATTTATAGAATGATAATTTAGAACATATTAATTTTAATTCAATAAAATTAATGAAAAAAAATTAAATTTAATAAATTATAGAGATGTGTTAAATCAATTAAAAACTTGCCTAGAACCTAGAATAGTTAAAAAAAGCATTTAATAGTGTTGAATGAAATTATGATATATTATAATTAGTTCATTTTTATATTTTATAATTAAATGATTTATTAACTCATGGAAGGAAAATTTATTTTATTACCATTTTTGGTGATTGTAGTAGATATTTTCATTTATATCTTCTTTGAATAAAAGATGAAGTGTAATGACCCGTGTCCAAGGTAAAATTATTTGAGGACCTAAGTGGGAATCTAGGATGGTCATATCATGATCTTAGTAGGATTTTTGGGTTTTATATTGAATATGGGGAAATGATTGATGGTTTTATAGTGTATAAAGTGAACTTTTGGAGGTGAATTGGATATAATAGGATTTTAAGAGATAATTAGTGGAGGTTAGAAGAAGAAATGAAAAGGGGGTTAGTGGTTTGGAAACCATTAGAACTTAAATGGACACCTAGATAGTTTTTCATAACATTTTTAAATAGAAGAAAAGTTTAATTTTACCCCTCTTTTTTAAATCCCTTTGGCCCCTCTCACTCAAACCGCTCTCCTCTCAATCGAACAAATGGAGAGCACTCCCCTTCACTTGAATTTATTCAACTTTTAACATATTGATTATTATTCTATGTTGAATTGATGTGATAAGGTCCTAAAATATTTATAGCATTGAAAAGGTCATAAATGTTCCCCACTATGATGAGAACCTTGAAGTTCCATGAAAATATTCATAAATATTTTTATACAGTCAGATAACATTCTAAAATGAGAAAATAATATGTTGACTATCAGGTGTAAGTACTTATAAGAATATGTGACATTATATTATTAAGTTTTCTCTTTCTAATCTATAAGATGGGAGTTTATAAGAACATACCCTATTGTAGGAAATCAACATGTTTATGTGTCATTAGATATTCCTATCTATAATCAAGTGTAATGATCCTTGGACTTTAAGATTATTATTAATGCATATCATGACTCATGCACTTTGATGTATTTATATAAATTGTGATGACAATGATCATGATGAAGTTAGGTATATTGGGTGTGTTATAAATGATATGTTATTTTTCATTGTGACATATCCTCTTTCTATATGGATTCTTTGACCCATTTCTAGACACTGATATTAGATATTGGGTGATCCCACCTAATTCCAGTGAGGAAGAGACCTAGAGGATCACACACAAAGTGTTTCCTTTGATCTTAGTTAAATATTATTTATATTTATATTTAACAGTTAGAATAAATATTATTATCTAGATTGAGAAGTAATATTTATTGAGAATTTACTAAATAATAGTAAATTTTAAATAAATATTTATTTATCTCATGTTATTTTCAAGGTAATAAAAAATTATTTATTCATTAATAAATAATTTATTATGAGAATATCAAAATAAATATATTATTCTCTAGATTTTGAATATAATATTTATTTATTTATTAAATGTATATATTTATCTCTTGTTATTCATAAGATAATAAATAATTTATTTAATTATGTGAATATTAAAATAAATATTTTATTCTCCATATATGAATATAATATTTATTTATGATATTCATTTTGAAATTCAATAAATCTCAAGTAGGATGAGTGGACCTAGTTACCAATTCAGCGATAAATATTTATTTACCATATTATAAATAATATTTATCATTGTGTGGGTTAGCGCATGCCATGGAATAAAATAATAATAGTATAATTTTATACGGATGGAGTTACTTTAAGATTTAACATACTATTAAGGGCCTTTGTGCACTTAATTAATATGAAACTCTAACTCTGGGTCTAATAATAGAAAATTATGAGAATTTTGAGAGGTTAGTCATTGTTCACAACATTCATCCCCAAAGAGAATTCTCTCTCAATGAAGAACATCTCTAGGGTTTTCTTTCAAGCTCAAGATATTTTCTGTTCCTCCATTTATTGAAAGCTGGGGAGATCAAGAGATGACGGTTTCAAGACCAAAGGGATCATGGTTATGATCAAAGGTTTAATTCAAGATGATTTGTACCACTGTGCTAATAATCAAAGTACCATCAATGAAATTCTGAGTTCAAAGAAACACATGTGGATCACCGCTAGAGGCGATCTATATTTGGTGTTCATCAATAGAACAAAAATAAAAATGAAAAACCTTCAGTCGATCGACACTTGAATCAAAGAAATAATTCATGACCGAGGTATTTATTTATGATATTAAATTAATTATAAACTAACATGAAAAATATTCTATCTTGGTTCCAGAAAAAATATTTTTACATATTTTCAGTAATTGTTTTATTAGTCATGGTGTTCACATCATGTAAATTGGAGATAATCCATTGAATATGACAAAATACGAGTTATCCATTGGCCCAATAGGCACTTATACTACATTTAGAACCATCAAGTGGAATCAAATCCAAGTTACATTCAATTTATAATTATTTATTGATTATTGATCCTTTACATATTAAAAAGTTAGTTTTCATTTCAAAAGATTCATTATTTTAATAAAATTACTGAGGTATCTTCTTCTCCTCTTCATTTCTCATTTTTATAACCTAGATTGGTTAAAAATATATGAGGAACAACTAAAGAACCATTCAGAGATGACACATAGTTTTTAGGATTACACGACATATAACTCACCAACATAACATGTAACGCCACATGACATGGTGTTTGTGTGGTTTACAGATATGAATTAATTAATTAAAACACACATAAAATAATTAATTTAAATTTAGTGAATTTAATACACACACAATGCAATTAATAAGCACATGATGTAATTAATTTACATGCAGTGTAATCAATTCACATATAGTTTTATTAATTCAAATGTGGAGTAATTAATTCACATATCATGTAATTAATTCACCTGAATTTTAGTTAATTCATACATGGTGTAATTAATTCAAATTCTATGTAATTAAATCACATATGAGGTCATTAATATACATGCGGTGTGATTAATACACATGTGATGTAATTTATTTACAAGAAATGTAATTAATTTACTTTCCATGTAATTAATTTACATACAGTTTAATTAAATCTACATGGAATAATTAATTTATACCCATTTATGTGGAATAAATTCTAATCTAGGTTTTCTACCGTGGAAATAAATTTATGAGGAAAAAATTAAAAAATAATTTATTACTTCATAAACCTCATCATTATGTGTTTTTGGGTCATTTATTGACTTGTACATGAAATATGATATGTTTTATATGTTATTTAAAAATTAATTAATTTCTGTATAAAATTCATAACAAAAAGGCATACATGTTCATTACATACTATATACGCCACATTCATTAAATCAGTACACATAGTGTAATTTTCATGTATCCCATGTGTCATTTATTGATATTACATGCCATAAAATTACATTACATTCCATGTAAATGATACGTCATGTTATTTCATTGTATATAGTATGGACCATGTTGAGTAGTTTAGACAGGTATACACCATGTTGCCTCAAAGTAAAAGTTCTACACTTAATTAAATTTTAATTAAAATTAATTAATTCAAATTATTTAAAATCATAAAGGATGGATATATCTAGGATATATTGAATGGAAATTAAGATAAAATTAATTAATTGATTAATAATATAATTAATTAGATTAATTCACATGTGTTTTATCTTAATAAAAAATGAATAGAAATGAATGCTTGATAGTTGTTTTAAATATATATTAATTGTATAATTGAATGATTATGATCTTATATCTACCTTTCTATGTGTATGTTTTATTTTAATTTAATTATAAAATGGGTTTTTCAATTATTTTATTAAATTAAATTGATGTCTTACAAGTCATACCTCCCTCTTTATCATGTATGGGACCGCATGTCCATGGTTTCTTTTATTTAAACCCCCTATCCTAGTTTCCTTCACAAGTGAGTGGAGTAAAATCATTATAATGATATATATCCTAGGTGAATGGAGTTATTTTTAGGTGGAGATTAGGAAAAATCAAACTAAAGAGATACACAAGATAAAGGTGGAATAATGCAAACTTGATTCAAGGCTGGCTCAATGAGTTTCCCCCTGGGGATAATTGTTTATTTATTATACTCACAATAAAAAACACTAGTTAAAGATCATGATCATGATCATGATCATGATCATGATCATGACATGATTTATTTATTTTATTTCTATCTAATGTATGATTTATTTTATTAATAAATAGATTAATATTAAAAATTAAATTAAAAATTAAAAGGATTATGCATAAATATTTTATCGATACATGGTTAATTGTTTAAGTAAAATCCACTTAATATTAACAAGACATGTAAAATATAAAATAATAAAAATTACACATAATAAAAAAAATCCATCATATTAATATTAATTCATTACACCTTCTACTATATGACTTAAGATAAACCCATAGCTAAAGTGTCAATTTGTGACTTTGTGGGGAGACATTTAATTATCGAGAAATCTAAATAAATATGGTGGGTAAAATTAACCAAAATTATGTTGGATTTAACAACATTTTTCTCTTCAATACAAATTTTTGAGGAAAGTATTTAGAAAATTTAAGTAAGGATTTCAGGTTTGGGGAGTTCACTTAATAAAACAAGGAACTATAAGCTCACAGTTGGAAAGACTGCATACCTAAAAACCATCTTTTAATTTTCATGGCCTTTTTATGTATTATAATAAGGGAAATATGGATCCTTTACACTATAATTTCTAAATTGATAAAAAAATTTGAAGTTCAATGGTTATGGCCTCTGAGACTTGATAAAATAGTGGGAGACTTAATAAAATGATTAAAATGTTTCATCTTACACATTTTTTATTAAAGAAAATTACTAATATATCTATTTTAATTATTATAAAAATTGGTAAATGAAACCATGAAAAACACTATGATAATTCCTTTACTTAGGGTATGTCCCCATAGGCATAAATTTCCTAGAGTGGTATGGATGTTTTACACTACTTTACTATCAAATAATTTGTAATATGTGTTGGAATTCCACAAACATAATCATCTTCCCACCAAGTGAAGGTAAAAAAGGATTCATATAGAAGATATATAAAGTGTGATTCCTACATGATATCTTACCTTATATCTATTTAGAATAACATAAAGAGGCTTAAATATAAATGATATTCTCCCTACACTATTTTAGTGTAAATTGGAAAGGGGGTTCTTAGTTTGTAATCATGTATTCAAGTACTAAAGTACTTTATTTAAATTTAAGATTTTATTTAGATAAGAGATCATCCATGAATCTCATGTCATCATCCTTACCACCAAGGTTCTCCTTATTCATCAAATACTGGATGAACAGTTTATAAAAACCACTTGTAAATCATTTTATCTATACTTTACACAGAAAAATAAGGTTTAGTAGAAAATTATTTCTTCAATCTTTATGGTGATAAAAATGAAAGAAAAAGTTTGAATTCCCTAGAAATTAAATCTAATGGCATCCTTACAAATTACTTCAAAGAGATAAAGGATTAAAAGGGAGGGAAACATACATGAGGATATTTACTTATCACATGGAAGGAAATAATTATTGGAAGAATTGTAATAAATTAAAGTAGAAGTAGTTATAAAATTATGGAACATTCATCATTAAATATAATATTTCCATTGGAATTCTTATGAATTAAAATAATTTTTTTTTCATATATTCTCATTCAATAATTAATAAATTTTATAAATTTTAGCAGAAATAGGTTGAATTATACCATAGGATAAGAAAAGGTTCTTCCTATGTTATTAGTGAGAAGAAAAAAAAATTCTAAATTGCCAGAATTTATTGATTTGAGTTTTTAATTAAGTACACTTTATGAGGATTTGTTTTAAAAAAGTTTTATTTTTATTTAAAAATAAGTTTTTGGATAATATTTTTTTTAAATAAGGTGAAATATGTGTTTTTGGATGAATTTAATTTATTTATTATGAAGTTTCTAAAATCTAGATAAAGAAATTTTTTTAAAAAGTTGGAAATCAAATGCTCCATCAGATTATTTATCAAAAAAAATTCATTGGATGTCGTTTTTTTTGTGAGAAATTCAAAGTTTGTATGAAGATTAAATTCACTAGACAAAGAGTTTTTTTTGAAAGTAAGAAGTTGTTGAGATGAAGTAAGTTTGAAATTTTTTGAGACTTGAAAATTTGGGAAGTCTTAGATCTTTCCAAAACCATTTAGATAATGCTTTTCTATTATTTAAAGTTCCTAAAACATCATGAAGAAGTCATGGTAAAAGATGAAGTTTTTAGAAGAAAAGAGACATGTAAATTTCCATAGCTTCCAAAATTGAAGTGTTCCAAACACAAAATATTAGATTGACAATCACTAGAAGAAGAAGTCTTTAGAAAAATATTAGTATAAATTATTTGAAGTTAGAATAAAATTAAAAGTTTATGATCATATGTGGTTTATCGGTTGTAGGTCATTAGTTGCACCTAATCATATATGAATCATCCGACATTTATTTTGTTAGAAAGTATGGATTTTTAGTTTCTGAGTTCTGAGTTTTTATAGTGTTGTAAATGTAAAAATAAATATGAAGAGGCTCAAGTTTTCATATTTGAATTTCTAAGAAAATAAAAAGGTGGAGATCATATTTTCTTTAAAGAAAAAATATAAAGAAATATGAAGTTTCTTCACTATAGAAGTTGATCGGATGAAGGAGGTATTGAGAGAGTGTAAAGTTATATTTTTATATCAAATGGATTAGATCAAACACAAGGAAATTAACGAGTTAAGACAAATGAATTTTTGATCAATGGAATTAGACATAGATCATTGATCACTGATTTTTTTTATAATGATGGAAGTATTGTTGTTTATAAGATCATATGATTTTGATAAAGGTTAAAAAGTATAAAGTCTAATTAACACTGATTCATCAGACAAGCTGTTAATACTGATTAATCGGATGAGAATTTGAAACTGATAAGTCATCAAATATAGATCTTCATAAACATATCACCATACATTATTTTTCAGACAGAGATGTATGATAAGTGTGAAGCTTTTTCATCAGAGAGAAGTTGGTCAGATGAAGAGAGTTGCTAATGAATTTTGAATAAATAATTATAAGAGTTCAAAGTATCTAGGAAAATAAAATATTATAAAGGTTAAATTTTCTACTAGATAATCATTATAATCAACTAAAGACTTTAGAAGTTTCAATAATGTAGTCAACTATTTTCAGTTTTCTTGGATAATCAGAGTAATTAATCTTATATTTTTTATTAGAATGTCAAGAGAAACAAAATGGTGAATAGATTTTTAGATATAGTTTCAGAATAAGATTTTTAGGACAATCAATTTCTGAACATAGCTTTTTTAAAGTTCTTATTCAAGTAATATTTAAAATTCTGATGTTCTAGAGAAATCAAGAAGATTCAAGAAGACTCTACAAGAGTTAAGGATATTTTAGAATCATTCAAAATAAAGATTGAATTTCTAATAAATTTGGATCTGTGAATTTGGGTGAGTGGGAAAATAGTTCATTTTCCCACCATTTATATTTTGGGATCACCTATAAATAGATGTACAATGTATAGTGGTACTTGACACTATTCAATAATGTATAAAAGTTAAAATGCTGATGATTTGGTGTCAAAACTGAGTTTCTAACTGAAGACATTCCATATTGAAGAAGAAGTTTATGGATAGAGAGTTTTGATCTGAAGATTATATAGAGGTAAGTTATTATTAATGAACATATTGAATCATACTGAGGGAATCGACCTAAGTTTTGAGCACAAGTTTAAGAAGAACAATTTTTTTAATCATATAGAATACAAGTTGGTATCAAATGAATTTTGAGAAAAGGTCCAAAGGATGTAAGTCACTAGATCTAGGCACATTGTATGGAGTTCACCGGATAGAGAAATTGTACAGAGGGAATATTATACTAATATTAAAAATATACCTCCTTTGGAGAAGTTTTATCAAAGTGGAACCTTTGTTTTGATCAATTTTTTGCATGAAAGATTTGTAAACTAACGAGAGTTAGTATAATAATTACTATTGGGTGATAGAAGGTGTCTAATGGGAGTTGACACAAGTTGTATTCACATCTTAATAATAGTGAATTTCCATAGGTCCACATGAGTGACCATGGAAATGATGTAGGTTCCCACACTAAGGTTGAACCTTGTAAATAGTCCGTGCCTTATTTACTTTTATATTTCTACATGCACTTGAGTTTACTAAAATTGATAAATAATAAACTCTAACAAGTTTTAGGGGTTAATTTTAGTAAAGTTTAAATTTTTAAAGAAGGCAATGGCTAATTCACCCCCTTCTTAGTTGTTATATGATCCTTTGGAACTTAAATTGGTATTAGAGGGAGATTCCTCTGTTATACCCTTACCATGGAAGATATCAATTCCATCAATAGAAGAGGGATTACTATATTTTATGGAAAAAATTATCATGGTTGGAAAAATATGATGATTCTATATCTTTTATCTCTCTTATCTTGAAAGTTTTTTATGCTTCTACAATTGGTTTTCCACCCATTGAGAAAGATTCTCTTATGAATTTTATTATAAGGAGAAATATTGAAGTTTAAGGAAAAGATAGAAATTATATTCTTATGTTTGTTTCATAAAATGTTTATATTAAGGTTATGGGTAGAAAAATGGAAATGATTATATGTGAAAAGCTTGAAATTATTTTTGCAGGGAATACTAAAGTGAAGGAAGCAAAGATAAAAATTCGGCGTAGCAATTCTGAAGACATAATAATGAGAGATTAAGAAAAAACTGATGAGTAATTCACCATAGTGAGTGAAGTTTTTTGAAACATTATAGGTTTCAAAGATGTCTTGGAAGATTTTATAGTTTTGAATAAACTCATGAGAAAATTTCTAGACAGGTTTGATTCTAAAATTTATACTTTATAAGATAATATGATTGATCTCTTGATAAACTGCATGAATTTATTTTTTATTATGAAATGAGAAAATATAAAATGTTAAAAAATAAGATGAAAGATGAAATGGATTTTGAAGCTATGAGAAAGATGAAAATTTAAGATGTTGAATATGTTGATCCTTATGATTCTATAGACAAGGATCACGATGTGTTGAATTAAAAAATCATGTCTCTTATCTTTAATAACTATCATAGAGGAAGTGGAAAGTATAGGGGAAACTTCCTCTCAAATGTTTTGAGCATGGTGGAATTGAGAATTTTTCTATGAATTGTACCAAAAAGAAAATTGGTGAATTTCAAGATTGTTCTGATAAAAAACCTTGGTGGAAGAAGTTTGATAAAACTTCTAATAAATAAAATAAGTACATTGGTGGAAAGAATAATTTCATTGGAAATAGAAAATATATACCAAGTATAAAAGAATAATCCGAATTAGATGAGATTGATTCATCAAAAAATGAAAGTTTTGAAATAATTAGAGCCTTATTTTAAAATGTTGAGAATAAAGAAGATTCATTGTAATAACCTTTTATGATTTTCAGGTAATACCTTTCTTTTGTTTTGTTTTTCATTATTAGTTTTGAGTTTTCTATAGAAACTAGGATGTTTTCTTTCTTTTGGGTGGTTACACACCGTGTAATAGGATTACACATCATGTAATGGTTTTTGGGAAGATTATTTGAAATAGGTTCTGGGTGTGAAAGTTTTACACGCCATGAAAAGGGTTCACATTGTGTAATGGTAAAATCCATATTTTTAACCCTAGGTAATAGGGTTTTCATAATTTTTGGGTTTTAAGGATTACACGACATGAAAGGGGATTACACACCATGTAATTCTCACATTTTGTGTTATTAAGGAATTTAATGGATGATTTTCATTTTATTTGGTCTTAATCCCTCCCTCTCAAATCACTAGGTGATTTTTGGGACCACCACTACTTCTAGATCATTCGTTCAGTGATTGATCATCATTGTGGTCACGTTTTATCTCTCTCGGTAAAAATACTTCTATTTATTCTTTTCCTTTGGTTGCAGATACTATATTTGCTATGATATGGGTTCTAATTTATGATCGACTGGTGTTTCCTATTGATCCTTTTCATTTTCTTATTTTTATTTTTCTTTCAAAGTTCTATTCTTGGTTTTCTAATCTCTATTGTCAAGATTAGATAGGGTTCCATTATTCTTGAGGTAGGTGTTTCTATATAATGGATTAATTATATTAATTACTTATCATTCTTGTAAATTTTCTTTTGGTTGTTCATTAAATTAAATTGATTTATCATTTTAATGGATTTCATTGAAATATAAATTATTTTAAAAGATTTTTCTTTAAAAAATGGATTTTTCAAACTAAGTGTTTGATTAAATGGTTGAGTGGGGATTTTGATTTGGAAATGGGTTTTCAAACATTGAAGAGGATTGGCTTGGATTTAAAAATGTTTTATAAATGGTGAGAATGGATTTGAAATGTATTTTTATAAACTTGACACATTAGGAACCTTGGGTGCATCAGGAAATAGATGTGGGTAACCTTAGTGACTGTGGCACCACTGGGGGTTACTTTTGGGATATCGATGGATTGTGGGAGGACTCTATATTGGATATTACCAAAAAATGATTGGTTTAGGCTCTATTATGTCTAGTATATATTCCTATAGTATACGGCCCAATATGGTGTGCTTTTTTATTTATGGTTATTTATCACATGATTGTTTTTATCTTGGATTGTTGCTCACAGGTTTTTATATGAGGTTGTAGCACATGGATTTTCATGATGGTCATATCATGGATATGTGTTTACTTTCTTACCTTATAGAGTATGGATATGATTTCCTATTTTATCACTTCTACTTTTCATATTTATAGCTTTGTAAATATGAAATAATTTTATTGAAAACTTTAGGAAAATGATTTTTAAATGGGTTTTGATTTATTAAATTACTCTATGAAACATTTTTTTTGTTTTAAAATCTAGAACTATTGTATTCTTAATATTATAACTTTTATAGACTCTGTGGTGGTATCCTATCGATCTTTGTTCTCACACCCTACTTTTTTCCTTTGGGTGGTAGTAGATGTTTTATTGCAGGATATAGGTAAATGGAATGGGAATCTTGTAGCATTATGGTTTCTATTATTGTCGAGTCCTTCAGTATGAGATGATTTGGAGGTTATAGTTGGTCACAGGGAGACTCAATGATATTTTCCTTTAATACTTTCTAGTTTATCAAGTTTGGATTGGATTTTATGGTTTTATTGGGATGTATCTCTTTTATTCCACATTTTATAATTGTTTAATGTCTTATTTTGGTTATATTAAAGACTTGTTTTAGTTATCTTTGTTACACCTCACTGTGACATGCCAAATCATGTGGCCTGTCTTGTTGAAATGAGTTGTTAAGTTACAATTTACTATCAGAGGGAAAGGTCAACCTAAATTTTGTTAAAACTACATGAGTTTGGTTCTGTGTCTTGGGTAGATAGGAGTTAGGACCATCATAATTTAGGTAGTAAGTGTGGGAGGGTTCTTGGCCAGCTCACTTTCATGTATGAACTCAAGTTACCATGGGTTGTCAGAAAATTTTTACCAGGTTTGAGACCTGGTTTTTGAGATAATTTGAATGATATGAATGGGAAGTTTATTTAAATAGACCTATTCCTTCCTAAATTATTGTATTTTTTTCATATAATTCATAATTTATTTAAATTCTTGATGTTTTAAAGCATTGATGTGAATTATTGAAGTTGGTCTTAATATTTTGGAATATGCTATAAAGATAATTGGTAATTATCTTGTTCTTAAAATAAAATGAATCTGAATATATATTTTCCAAATCCGAGAGAGGAATCCATGAGATAGGATCCACATGAAAATCCTACAGTGGACCCTTATTTGGTAGAAGTTGTAATATTCACTATTAATACCCTGGGTCATGTGGGTGTTGGGAACCTAGGATGTGTAGTGGATTATAGATTTGAATTTATTAAGCAGTATCCACCCTTCTTTCATGGTGATAAGGGACTATAGGGATTTGAGGAGTGGCTTGAGTAGATTGATATGATATTCAACATATTGAAGACACCTTAAGAATATAAGGTTGTTTTTTTCCATATACATGCTTGAGGGACCAGGAAGAAGATGGTGAGACTCTATTTTACAAGCTAAGTTTCATGAGGATCTTACTTGGAATTCCTTAAAGAAAATATTTAATCAAAATTTTTTCCCTTGAGATGTTACATGTGGTGAATACTTGGGAGTTTATGACCTTAGAACAGGGAGAGCATAAAATTCTGAAGTATTCTACCCATTTTTATAAGATTATGCATCTGTCATTAAAGCTTATCACTAATGAGTACCTAAAGGCTTAGAGGTTTTAGTTGGGAATAAGGCCTGATATTTGGTCGATATTGATTCTCATTATGCTTTCAGCATTTGTGTAATTGGTTGATAGAGTTTCTTTATCTGAGGCATACACAGATGGAAAGATGAGTTTGGGTGGTGTTTTAGCTGGTGCTGTTATTAGCTAGGCTGTGTCTTCTGTCTAGAAAAGGAAGCACAAGGTTGGTCAGTTTTCTTCAGGACCAGTTTGAGGGGATTCATCAAGAAAATAAAAGTTTTTTTTACTATCAGTGTGGAAGACATGGTCATACCAAGCTTAACTATATGAAGGATCCTAGTAATTTTTACCATTGCAGGTTATCAGGTTATCTTAAGTGTTTTTATGAAATGAAATCTCATGGAAGGAATAAAGGATCCACTATCACAAAGGGTTCATAGGTTTTTACTAATGCTTCTAAGGGTAGGGGATCTAATCCTTAGTCCAAGGGTGATGTTCATGTGGCTAATATTGGATGTCTTTATGTAGTAGAGTATGCACCAGATTAATCTAAAGTAGGGATAACTACAATTAGAGGTACAATGTTTATTTCTTATTATATGGTGGTAGATTTGTTGATATAGGTGTGACTCATTATTTTATATTTTAAAAATTAGTTTATGTGTTGGGATTTCATTCAGATCTTATGTTGTTATTTTTTGATCTTTACATGCCTTTGGGAAGGGGTCCAAACAAGGTTTCAAGTGTCCAGCGTGTCGGGTGATGATAGCTGACTATAAGGTGGTGTGGTAATTTTTAGTTATTGATGTTTAAATATTCAAATTTATTATCATCATAGATTATATGATTAGTTTTAAGGATAATATATACTATTATCGTTGTTGAGTTCAATTCTTATCTTCTGATGGGGTCACTCATGTTTTTTAGGGTGAGTGGGACTCTATATTGGGAAGGGAAGAGCCTATTGTTTCTTATGCTAGGGTAATATCGTTCTAGTTTTCAAATATATTTCTTAATAAATTGAAATTTTTTGGGTGGTTGACTTCTTTCAGTGGTATGTTCATACCCCAAGTTATTTCTAGATGATTTTTCTTGGTTTACCACCCTAGAGAGAGGTCAAGTTTACTATTAACATGATCCTTGGTATGATGCCTATTTCTATTCCATCTTACCATATAGCGCCTAATGAGTTTGTGGAACTTAAGTTCCAGATTGAGTACCTAAAGGATAAAGTATTTATTCATCCTATTACGTCACAATGGGCTTCAAATTTCCACTTTTCTAAGAATGCATATGGGAGTCTCATAATTTTCATGGACTATCATAAGTTAAATCAGGTGAAAGTTAATAAAAAATATCCTTTTCCAATGATTTATGACTTTTTTAATAGCATTAAGGGACATGTTGGTTTTCATAGATTGACCTTAAATTTGGGTACCACCAGTTGAGAGTCCGAGAAGAAGATATACCTAATACTACATTTATAATCTGATATGGTAATTTTGAGTTTTTTTGTTATACCATTTGGTATGACTAAGGCTCCTACAATGTTCATGGATTTGATGAACCTAATATTTCCTTGATTATTAGACTCTTTTTTTTATTATGTTCATGGATGATATATTTGTGTACTTAAAGTTAGAGGAGGATCATGAAAACCATTTGGATACCATTCGTCAGACCTTGAAAGAACATCATCTCTATGCTAAGCTTTCCAAATGTGAGTTTTGGATATAAGAAGTGAAATTTATCAGGAATTTGTGTTTCCAAATGGAATCTCTATGAAATCATGGTGTCTATATCTTATATGCTAGGAAGTTTTGGTAATTTATTCCTTCTCCATTTATTAATGATATCTAGACTAATGGTTCACTTTAGAGATGTATTATTCCCCCATATTTGATCCAAAAAATCATCAATCTATGGAAGGGTATAACTATTCTTTACTATAATTTTATTGAGTTCTTGATAATAAATGTAGAGATGTAGTGACCCATTATTATTCCTTATAAAAAGGATTGGTGATATCCAAATTAAAGAATTTGGGTATATAAAACCATTTTCTAGATTTCATTATAGATTTGTCTATAATAATTCTATTTCAATGGGGGCTATTCTATAGGGATTATTTGATATAAGCAGATCTCTGGGTATAAGTTCAATTGATAACACACCCTCTTGATCCAGAGTAATACCAAGAAAATATATAGGGAATACGTTAATATATTACCCCACAATGGGAATATTATCAAGGATGATACTCTCTTTAGTCTCAATCATTTTTTCAAGATATTCTTTCTCATAAGGTAGAAATATTTGTTCTTGAGAATGATTTTTATCATTCTACTTAAACCCAACTAGAATAAAATAATGTTTTGGGATATGTAATGTGATTTCTCTCACATAGTAGTTTATTTTTACTATATATAAATATACCCTTTTTATGCATTTTATAGCATATAATTATACCAAAGTGAGTATAACAAGGTTTGATAAAGGATTCATCCCATATATGTTAATTAGGAAATATTTATATACATGAGATGTAGTGATTGGAACACTTGGTTCTTCCATTGATAACTTAAAATCCTTTTCTTGAGGTGGTGTTTGAATATTTATAATAAAAATTCTTTATTTTAATGAATTTGTATAACCATAATCAAATAGGAAATTATATATTTTTTAATGAATAAAATTGTACACATCTTCTCTTTATTTTTTACTCCATCTTAGTAATAATGAAAGTATAATATCTCCATTTCTATATTAGTTTTGGAGACTATTATCATTGGTTATCTTTAACAAACTGTAGCTTAGTTCACAAACATTCATAGTGTCCATATTCCTTATAGTTTAATTATTGGACCACAAGTGGAGGATTCAAGTTAACCTTTCCCTCTTCTATAATTTTTTTGGCTTCTTTATCTTCATTAAAATTTTATTATCTTTATTCATCTCATTTCTAAATAAGTAAAATATCTTTCTTACCTTAAGAAAGATTTTTTGGAAGCTTCATTCCAAATGTGTAACATATGGGTAGTTGGATTTTCTCCTATTCATGATATTTATCAATAGGTCCTTTGTAATTAGACACAATTCACCGATTTTTATCTCCAATGACATAAGACCATTAAGAATAACTAGTCCCCATCAAAAATTTATAGAAACATTATATTATTTCATCATATCTATCAAAGTATAAAATTACTAAATATTTTTGTTGAATCAAAATTATTCTAAAAAAGAAATGTTCAACATTAAATTTGGTGTAAATGTCAATGTAGGAGTTAAAACATTCAATCCTTTTGGGAATTTTTACATAATACTTGATTGATTCATCATATATTTTCTTGATTCTAAGAAAATAGTATTAAATTTTAATATATAGAGTCTAAGGAAAGTATATATTTAAATATAATTTCTTGATTTCTTCCCACCCCACAGATTTGTTGTCTTACTTGGAATTTTGTTTCTTAATAAGTGTCCACCATTGACCATATTCTCCCTAAAAGTTATAAAAGACCAATATAACTTTAAATTTCTTAGTGTGTTATATGTTAGTGAATATCTCCTCAATAAAATTAAACCACTTCCCCCTAATTATAGGATTCAAACATCCAACAAAAGTGGGAGGACTTTAATATATAAATGGATGAATGATAACATGTTCTCTCTTAGGAGAAGGAGTATGCATCACATGTTTCATATTAATATTAATTACTTGATTCATCTAATAAGTACCACCATGAGGTTATCAACTCATTTAATAGAAAAATTAGGTATCTCATTTGGGAAATCATTAAGTTTCCTATCACATTAGTTATTGGAATGGTTACTTATATTTAAACCCATTTACTAAAATAAAGAAATTTTGGGGATGACAATACCCAAATTAATAATAATATAAATAAAAAATATGTTCTATGATAGAATAAATCATAAATGATATATATATCACAAATTATGAATTTATATGTTTAAATATTGGTTATTCATGGTCAATTTTCAATTATTTTTATAAACTAATCCCCATATATAAATATACCTTTCTCTGATATCAGCTATAGTAACCTAAATCTCATAAAAATATTAATACATGTTTTTAAAATAAAAATCCATAAATCCCAACAACAAAATAAAGAGGTTGAGTTAACTTATATGATTATATACATAAAACATTAGTCTAAAAAAATACTACATCATCTTTATTTTGGTATACATAATGTTATCTTAAATACCATTGTTTATTTATTATGGAAAAGGATACAATTGGAACACAAATTAAATAAAAGGGAGATCTTATAAAGCCCAGTAAGGGAACAAGCATGATGATAAAGTATGAAATATGAGTCAATATGCATAATATGATATCATAAAATAGGGGTATCATATATAATCACATGGAATTATGTCATAAATAAAATCATATCATGTAATTATGGCTATATAAAAAAATTTCCCATTAATTAAACATGTCACCATAATATATGTCAAGTATTAATTGAAATACATTATAAAATAACAAGCTATAATAATTTCCTCTATACCATACATGGTATCTCATGAGTTGTAACCATTAAAAAATTGATTGGAGGATATATAATCCCACTCCCACTCATTTCATCCTGAAATGTACATGAATATGTGTTATATAAGAAAATATATAAAATAGAACCATAAACATGAGAAAACCCATGATAAGGGAATGGGTAAGATAATAATACCACAATGAATAATAAAATGAGGAATCATAATTAATATAAGGATATTAAGGTCTTTTGGATGTTCATAAATGAATAAAGAAGTATATTTCAGGAATGTGGATCTCATTTGAATACATATCATAAGAAATGGGTGGTGAAGTAGGAATAGAAATGAAACTCTTATGTGATGATTTTATAAAATGGGTAAAGAGAATGTTAATCTATTTTTGTTTTAAATAAAACTAGAATTGAAAAAAAAATTATATTTTAGAAAATAATGTAGGTTAAAATAAATTAAAATAGTAATATATGAAAAGGAATATGGAATCAAAAATCACTCTCTAATCAGCTTTTATTTATCAAAATGATTGATAATGGAACTTGAATAAAAAAATTATACCTACCTATTAAGGAAATAAAAAATAAAATAGTTATATATAAATAATAAATTAAAAAATATATATATAATAAATAAATTTAAATAATTCATATAAATATAGAGTTTTAGATATAAATCATAACCCAAAATAAAAATAAGGTGGCTTGGGAGTTCCCATACCTTGGATCCTAAATCGCTTGGTACGTGCATTTGACTAGGATAAAAACAAAATAAAATTTATTAATTGTATAATTCAAAACCATTTTAATGTAAAATTAATTTATTCTTATTCTTTTTTTTATATTATTTTTTTAAGACATTATGTTTATGTTCACCAACCAAGGATGTTTTTTCACAATTTTATAGTCGCTTTGGTTTAATGATAATGATGTAAGTTATGTCAAATGAGTTCATAACTCTATAAGTACGATGATATGATATAAATGTCATTATATATGTTGAAATGAATCCAAAATATCAATATTTTTTCTAATATATCCATTGGTCACTGATTATAAATGTTATATTTTAATGTTTTGTTCATTTTGGCAGTTTTAACAGCTATTATGAACATATTTTTCTATATTTTATTTTATGATTATTTACCCACTATAAAATACTAATAATATTATAATATCAATATTATGTCAATATTTAACCATTAAATGTTTTTTTATAACCAACCATTAATTCAATAATTGCCTTCTAAAAACAACATCCCTCTACGTGGTTACACCATCAATGAACGGATGTTTGTTTATAAAAATAAATTTGTATCATTATATGTGTTTAATAAAATATTAAAGTGTCTTAATATGATATATTTTTGAAATTTAACCTTGATATCAGATTTATGGGGTAGAAAAAGAATAAAAAAATTAATAGAAATGAAAAATAATGTCAATGAGTTATTAACTTACTACATGATATGACCCCTTTGAAAGTTGAATTAGTCCATAAAATGGTTATCATTTTATGAGATAGAGACCCCCAAAAACATGTATAAGATAGTTGGGGTGTATTTCATAAAATTTTAGGCAAGATAATAAGTGTAGGGTGTGAGGATAAGTGGGTTGGATAAGGTTTTTATTTAAAAGGTGGTGGGTTTTTTAGACTAAATTAATAGAACAAAATATTATATCTAAAAATAGTAACAAAAAATGTAATTTAATAATTAATAAATGTTGATTTAAGAGTAAATGGGACACTAAAATACTTATATACCTTCAATAAATCAAAAAAAATTCATTCATATATAGTATTAGAAAATATTTTACTTATATAATATTTTAATATTCACCTCTAACCTTTTTTGATTTATGAAGTATAAAAAAATATCACCCTAAGAAAATTTACACATGATGAATAACTAAAATTTAATCCATTTTATATATTTTTTAAAAATAAGATAAATTCAAATTTTAATCTAAATTCATTTTTATTAAAAAATACCACTTTTTATGATACGATCAAATTTCTAACTCTTAAAAAAATTACTTAATAATTTATAAATTTAAATAGATATTTATATAATAATATATTTGTTAGAATAATATAATTTTATAAAATTAAAACATGATTTCAACTTTTTTTAATTTATTTTAATGAAAATTAAATATTTATATGTTTCCCAAAACTAAAATTATGTTATTTTTTGTGTTTAATGTTTATTTTATTATATTTAACAATTTTATTGAGTTTATTGTTTGATTTAAATCTCATATATATGTTTTTCATAAGATACAAAAATATTATTTTACTATTCTAATTAGTTAGGTTACAATTCAAAAAGTCATCTTATTATTTTAATGTTTATGTAACTACTCTAATGTTCACATAATCTTTAAACTTTTTATAAATACCACTTATATTTATCATTCATAATTCAATAAAATTCCTTCAAATGTTCTATATTCTTCATTTTCAAAATTCATTTTATATAACTAATGTTTTGTTTCTTTTTAATATTTATTTTTCAATATTTAATAATTTTTGGGGATAATGATATACTAGAATATAAATTTAGAGTTTTATGATTTACATGTGTCTATTTTCCTATTGTACTATTTTCAATTTTAGAGATTTTATTTATAACTTATATATTTTGTTCTATGTTAGTGTTCTAAAATTGTGTTGATTTTTTATAGGGTGCATTATACCTTATGTATAGAAAACACACATATATATTATTTAGAAAAATTAAAATAGAAAAAGTGTGGGTTATTAAAACATTCATCATACCTTCCTAATGAAATGAGTTAGTTTAACCAGTGATTCAATTATGTTTGAAGGGAGGATCATACCACAGATTATGATCAAGTAAACTATAAGGAATGGCTCAATATTTGATGATAAAATGAGATAAATATTCTATAATATAAGTATTGACCCAATAATTAATTATTTCATGAATGTGATTATCTATTTATGAATATGGTGGTATATGCGTCTCATATAAAAGCTGAAATAAAAATGAAAAGGGAGCATGAACTATTTTTTAAAAGTACTTTATACATAAAATTAAATAATTTTTTGGAATTAGAGAAGATTAAATCATTCCTGGTGAGTGAATAATAAAGGATAATGATATGTCAGGGGACCATAAACTATTGTAAAAATAATTCTTGAATTGGTTTGAGAGTAAGTTAAGATGAAGATTTAATTTCTGAAAACTACACTACGCATGGATTATATTAAAAGAAGGAAATAATGTGATGACCCACAAGTAATTATCACTTAGTAAATAAGGATAAAAAAAATTGAATTATATATAACATGTTAATATAAGATAATGGGGATTAATATTAATAATACATGAGACTATTGAGTGAGAATTGAGATATATTATAATATCCAAATAACCTTTTTGTGAATGAGGCATAATGAATTTGTCTTGTATATATATATTATTATAATTTGTAAGTGATATAATAAAATATAGATTAGATACAATTAATATCATAGAAACCACATGATAATGGAGGATGAATATGATGTTATCATAGTGAAAGATATAACTAAGAGGAGATATAGTAGATTACCATAAGAGGGTGAAATTTTTCATACTTACTCATAATCTACATGATTGTATGTTGTATTGAATCATACATTACATGTGGGATATCCAAAATATTTAAGTGATAAAAAAGCCTTGTAAGGTGGTGAGATTGAAATATTTGTATCCTTCCCTAAATTTAATGGGATTAGTTATACATACCATTAATAGTGTATATTTTTATTGAACTTATGATACCACATATAATTTAACATATTGGTTGAATAATATAAATTATAATGTACTTCATTTTTATATCAGTTGTTATGTGTGAGTATCATTGTGATTTTGATAAATAAAATCCTTTATAATCATTTTATTAATTTCATAAAGATAAGAGTAACCATTATAAGTAAGTTATAATGATCCAGATGGAAAAATAAATAAATATAGTCTTAAAAAAGTATAAATAGACAGTTGATGGAACACCCTAACCCCCCCACTTAGGGCAGCTCCATGATATCCCATTCCAATAGAAGGAAGGAAGTAAAACAAATATTTTTGGATTGGATAAACATAATAAGTAAATTTAGTGAAACAATTGAATACTTAACCCAAAAACGAGTCAAAATAAGAATTTGATGTGTTAAAATAGAGATGTGGAATATCTATCATTTTTTTGTAGGTTTCAATAAACTTTTTTCAGCATATATTAGTTAATGAAAAACTCTAAGATCATTTAATATAGAATGTTAATGAACAAGTGATGAATTTTTGAATCATAATAATATATTCAAAGAAGGACATAGAATGGATCCATAATATTGGTTATTAAAATAATATAATTAGTTACAAAAGAACTATATAGGATTCATTTTTTATACATAGGAAGTATAATGAATTTTAGAAAAATAGAACATTGAAAATAAATAGAGTTAGAAAAATAGAAACAAGTGAGTAAAACATGATTATAATTGATATTCCATTTGTGGAAGGCTTAAAACACAATATTCATACTTTTTCAGCTTTATGAAAAAAATGAATGAGATAATTTTAAATAATAATTTTTATATAGTATATAAGATTATATATGGTGTTATATTTGTAAAATGGATAAAATTAATAAAAATTTCAAGTAGGAAACATGTAAAACTCATGACATTTAATGGAGAATAATATATTATGTAACACCTTGAGACTTTATAATATTTTCATTTCTAAATAAATTTAATTTTGTTTCTTGATTTCTTTTTACACAACACCATATTAATCTTATTCTACACACAACAATAAGTTGGCTTGCATTATAATTAATACCCCATTTTATGGAACAACGATATATTAAAAAAATATTATTATTCAATATAATATATAACATAACTGTTCAAATATAGATTATGAATAGTATTAACCAAATTTTGAATTTTATATATTCCATATAATTTTAACATTCATATTATTTATTTTATAGACATTGTATATGAAAAAATTCATTTTTTCAAATAAAAGAAGTATTTTAAAAAAATGCAGTTTTGCCACCTTTTAATGTAGAACCCACATTAAATAAAATATTTGAAACTTTTATATATTGAATTTTAAAAAATAAACTTTTTATTTGTAAGTGGGACATCAAAATTTAGTTTGGATAAATATTTTGTGTTTTTTTGATAACTTTCACATTTTAATGAACAGTGAAAAATATCACATTTTAATTAAAAACATCTTTTAAATAAAATTTATTTATATTGTTATATTATCATTTTAATTGGTTTTAAAGTATAATTATATTATTTTTTTATCATTTAATAAAAATTTAGCCATTTTAAATAATTTCACTTTGAAATTTGATATAAACACATGTCAATCTTTTGAAGGTTTTTACTTTTAAAAAACCAATTTTCTCATTTTGTCAATGAAGATTAATTTTAAATTAATTACTACAACTTTTTTTTCTTAAATTTTAAAAAATATATTCAATATTTGGAATCATTGGGTTCAAATTATGTTAATAGGTTACTTTTATTTTTTGGATATTATGAATAGTAAGTTTAGTAATTTTTTATTACCATAGTTAAGGGTAAATCAAATAATTAAAGGTAAACAAATATTATAAAAATTACTATAAAACCTATAAAAATCAAATTTGATGACTAAATTATACAATTATCATCTAAGTTTTGAAATTGAATCATTTAATAGACACTTTTCCATGAATATGACATGAATATTATTAAAATTAATAAATGTGACAAAATGTCACACTCTCAATTCTTATAAGTATAACCATTTTAATATAGAGATCACAAGGAGAAATCTTAGATAATAAATATTATATAGAAATATAAAATAATTATATACATCATATTAATTCATTTATAATTTTTAGAGATTAAATAGTTACCATTAATGATGACACAATAGTGAGAAAAAAAATATTTTATTAATAGAAATATCTAATAATGATATTAAAATTATTAAAATAAATATAATTTGACTTAATTAATGACATCCATGAATATTATAGATAACATAGACATGTTAGTGACATATTTTAACTGTTTTTTTTCAAATTTATCATTTTGGTTTTATATTTTTAAAAATGAAAATATTGAACAATATCAAAATTGATATAAATGATACTTTAAAATAAATAATATTTTATTAAATGATATAAAATTCATAAAATATAAGGTTTGGAAAAATAACTTTTATAGCATTACATATGTAATAAAGGATCCAATTGGGGTTCTTTTGAAATTTTATACTAACTATACTAACCCTATATTATAAAAAGGCAAGTAAACAGGGTAAGAGTTAAACTGTTTAACTAATGGTTAAATCCAAAAGATAAGGTAAAATTTTCAACCTAAACTTGTATAAAAATAATTGGTTGAGAGGATTTAGAAACATCCTAATTTTATCCTCTAAATAACTCAATTTTAATCTATTTTAAATAAATAAATCATTTTATTTTAAATTAATAGTTTTGGAGTTTCTAAAAGTGCCCCTCCCCTCTCTTATAAAAGGGAAACTCTCATTATCTTGTATTCACACATCTAAATCATTTTTTATTGGCCAAATCCTGCCCAAATATACTCCAAAATTATCTCACTTCATCCTAGAGGCAATATTTAGGCATAAATCCAACCTAAGGAGCTGTTTTGTGCAAATCAAAAGAAGATACCCGAAGAAGAGGTAATTGTTTTATCAACTCTTTCAAAGTTCTTTTCTTCTTCTACTTTTATTACTATGTTGTTTCTATAAAAAAGTAATACCTAAAGTATAATATAAATTATTATATGTTATTTTAGTTATGGGACAACCATATTACTCATTTTATCCATCACATGAATAACAATATCACCATACGTGCCTACGTATGGATTACCGTCTACATATCGTGGTGTAATTTTTTATTCAATACTACTTTATTTGGATGGGTATAATGATTATTATAATGGATATAAATAATGAATATACCATGATAAAGATTCTTTATAATTAATATACCATCTAATTACATTTCTTTTAACCATCAAGGGAATGATATCGTCACTTGTGCGTACGTATGGCCTACCGTCTCCACGATGCGGTAAGATTCATTCTCCACGTTAAACATTAAATAATGATTATAAAATTAATAGGGAGAGTAAATTTAATGTTTATTAACTTAATATCATTCAGAATGTGGATAAAATATATCCTATTCATAATAAACATGACTTACAAAACAAAACATGTATAAGAAAATGAAGTAGTTAACGCCCAAAATAACGATATTACTAAAATATTATTAACAAAATGATATAATAGGATCATATATGATATAATAAATATAGATATGGTACTAGTATAATTTAATAACATGATTTAACCATTATACAGGAGGTTAATACACCCTCAACTAAAGGAAAGTACAAGGTAAGGGTTAATTTTACAATCTCATTACTATTCGAGGTTTTTTATACGTAAGAATCTACCGGGACATTTTTATCATCAAAGTACATGTTTCTTAAAATCTATTTCAAAATATTATTGAAAATTATTTAAAGTCATTTTTACCCATGTTTTAATTTTTATAAAAAGTTTCTAAAGGAATATTTCCATCATTTTCCAAATGAGGTACTTTATGACCTTTTTGATAAATTAAAGAAATAATTTTTTTAAACTTATATTGAATGAGAGGCTATTTCCATCATCATAAAGCCTTAAAATTTTGAAGATTATCCTACAATATTATAAGGTTATTTTTAAAATAAATGTTTTATTTTATAATTGCGTGACTTTTTCAAAGTAAAAATTGATATTTCTCTCAAATATTTTTAATGATTTTATTAGATTGTTTTCATCTATGTCAACATAATTTAATGGATTTTATGATTGATTGAGGTTGGTTTATTATGATACAATTTACCATATTGTATCAAAGTGTTTATGATATGTTTTATTATGGATGTTTTATTTTGATACCATTCATGTCACGACCCATCCCCCGGGGCCTGTGCCGTGACTACCCCAAGCCCACCTTCCATAGGCTAGGGGTTGACGACTAAAACTTAAAGGAATATCTCTACAAAATGGGAAGGCATTGCCTTTAAAATTAAAAACACACAGTCCAAGAATACAACGATCACAACCCACATAGTAAAAATACAATAGTAAAAAGATGTGTACTATAAGTAAAAGGGGATGGAATACAAGCCCAACTGAAAATTACAACAGTACAAATAAAATAGATCCCGGAATTGTCCGCCAAGGTTCCTACCTGAATGGTAGGTATATATCATGGTGGGTTGTCACTGTGGAATCTCACATATAAAGGTCCACCTTCTAGAACCATACATTCCTATCTCCCAAGCCACATTCAAATCTTTCCGTTGTCTGCACAAGACACAACAAGGTGCAGGAGAAGTCCATACAGGGGTGAGTATAACAATAATCAGTAGGGACCTCGAGACCCCCGAAGGTCTCCCATAATTCCACAAAGGAAAAACCAAAGGAAAGACCTCAATCACAAAGCACAAATAAATAGTCATCTCACACCAGGTATACAACTCAAAGATTAGAAATATATATGATTAGTCTCAAGCTATATCATCATATTCCATTTAGTAGTTTCACAACTGATCCACAAAGAATTCGTTCTATTATCGATCCACTCTTATATATAAGTCATTGTTCCATGATGGGCAACTGTAAGGCGGGTCCTCATCAGGTCATGCTACTAAGGATCCACATAGGGTTGTTAGAATACTGATCCCCAAAGGTTTTTTGTAATGTTGATCCACACATGGTCGCTGGAATGCTGATCCACACAGGGTCGCTCAAATGCTGATTGACACAGGGTTGCTCAATGCTGACCCAGACAGGGTCTCTAGTTACTGGTCCTTGACAGGACGCTCTAAATTTGGTCCTCATTGGGTAGCTACTATTCTGATCCACATAGGTTTGCTATGATGCTGATCCACACAGGATCACTACTTCAAAGGCAGCCAGTCACAGGATTCCTTCTCATAGCACGCTTGATTTTGGAAGAACCACTCCTCAATCCATCTGTCATATTTAAATTGGTATGAACTCCCAAATAAATCATATCCAAGGGACCACCCCATCATAGGGGTCCCAACGTGATAGACGACACGTCGATCGGACGCCCGGTCTGTAAGATATGCACACTTTTGTAAAAAGGGCCCAGTTGGATTAAAGTATGATCCAACCCAAGTCGCACGTCAAAATACATCAAAAATAACTTAGAGTATCAAAAAATTACCACCTTTTCTCAAGGGTCCTTATGCCACTAACGACACATCGATCAGATTCCCGGTCTGTTAGTTATATCCCTTTCCATGAAATGGGGGGGGGGGGGGTGATCGCACCTCGGTCCGGCCCGGCTATGTCAGGTCCACCAAAATAAGCCAAAAGGACCGCTTAAAAAAAGGGATCCCAACTCCATGGATGAAGAGTTAGAAAAAAACTTGGTTCTTCAGTTACAAGTGTTTATTTATTTGGGTGCCAGTTGTGTCTGGGCCTTGTCCAACTCGGTCTGCTCAGCCCGGTGCAACGGTTCCCAAGGTCTACCTGACCCCGCCCAGGTCCATCCTATTAAGGGTCGGCTCAGTTCAGTGGGTCCGACCCATCAGGGTCGGCCCATTGGTTCATGGTCCCAAGCCACGGTTGGCCCAACCCGTCGGGTGGGGCTCGACCCACACGCAATGGCCCGCTGGCGGGTCCGGCCCGCTCGGCCGACCCGCGTCCAGCCCGGTCCGCCAAAAGGTGGACCAAATTCTTTGATGGCCCCATGGTTGTGGGGCCATTTCACCCAGCCAGTGGGGCGCTGGACCACCGCATGAAACGGTCGGCCGTTTGGCTGACTGGCTTCCACCAACGCGGCCCGACGCAGGCTGCGCCGCACCCTTTTGTCGCGGCTGCTGCCACCAACGACATCTGTGGGCCAGACTGCCGCGGGTCTCCTCCATCCACCGCCATATGGTCTCCTCCAGCCACCGCCACGGTTGGTCACCGTGGGTCTCCTCCAACCACTTCCATCTTCCACTGAGATGGCATGTAGACAGTTTCTTCCACGGGCCACCGGACGCGCTCTGGTGGTCCATTTTTTTTGTCGTCAGCGCCTACGAGGCTCTCAGGTCACCATTGCTGTTGCATGCCCTCCAGTTTCATCCCACCACTCCTTTTGGAAAACTATTCTAGAAAAACAATAAAAATAACGAAGAGGTGGAGGGTGCGAGCCTTGTTCGTTTAGCCCTTTCCCTCCACATTAGCATCGCATCAGGCGGTCAACAAGTTATCTCAGAAAGATGAAATTTACAATAATTCCCCCTACCTGGATAAGACATTAACTGACAACGATCGACATAACTTCTTTTTTGTTGTAGTCAGTTTGTGATTTGATGGTACTCATCACTTCTCACTGAAACCGGTCTCGTCCTATAGGTGGTTGGCGTCATGGTACTTTGCCAGAGCTTCATCGCTTGGTGAATCCGTGCCAACACCCCACCCCGAGCTCCATATAAATAGGAGGGGAAAGAGGTGGGTAATGATCCAAGGAATTTATGAGGTTTATTCAATTAATAGACCACCAAAATTCTCAATGGTTTAGTTACAAGTAAAGGAGAATTAATCTATTTAATGGCTTGACATGTCGTCGATCCCGCCACCGCCGCTCGTCCATTAGAGGAAAGAAAAAAGAGAAATAAAATATCATTGTTATTTTATTATTCTTTTAAATTTCCAATAACTATCTTTTTCTCTCAACCTTCTGTGGTCAAAGTGAAGCATCCCTTAAGCGAATCCCAGTTTTGTGGATTCAACGGTGCCCTCATATTTTTAATCCGAGCAACGGTTCCAAAGATAGAAGAATCCACCTGCGCGTTTACTGAACGTACCTTAAAAAAAGTTCAGAAGTTAATTTCGGGCACACCAGGCCTTGGAATCACGCACCGTCGATTTTCATAGACTCATAATAATCTCAAATAATTATTAAAAAAAATTTACATGAAAAAAACCTGGGTCTTTACATTCTACCCACCTTAGGTATTTTCATCCCCAAAAGCCACAATATAAACTAAGGAAAAAATGGGGCTACTGAGTATGAATCTAAGCATCTCGCTTCTAGGTGCTCTCCTAGAGGTTCCCATTATTCCAGTAAATGTGCATTTGATGGATTTATCATCCATTAAGGACCCACTCTTATCGATCCTCAATCTCTACTGGAACCTGCATAAATGTCGCCCCATCATCAAAGTCTAGCTCGCCCCAGTCAATAACGTGTGATGGATCATGTACGTACTTCCTCAGATGTGACACATAGAAAACGTCATGCACCCAATGCATCTGAGGGGGAAGAGTTAGGTGATACGCCACCTCGCCAACTCTGCTAAGAACCTGAAAGGGTTCGATGAACCTTGGAAATATCTTTCCGCCTCGGCAAAATCTCCGAAAACCTCATTGAGGTGAGACCCATAGGAAGACATGGTCTCCCTCCTCGAACTCCAAAGGTCTCTATCTCTTGTCAGAATAAGAATTATATCTTCTTTGTGTAGTCTTCATCCACTTCTGGATGATCTGCACCTTCTTAGTTATAGCCCGTACCAACTATGGATCCATAAGTGCTGACTCCCCTGGGTCTGTCTAACATATCGGTGATCTGCATGGTCGACCATACAAGGCCTTAAACGGTTCCATACTGATGTTGGAGTGATGGATATTATTGTACAAGAACCCCACCAAGGGAAAGTTATCCTCCCAACTACGGAAAAAATCTAGGATGCAAGCACAAAGCATGTCCTCCAGTGTTTGAATTTTCCGTTCCGTCTGACCATCTGTCTATGGATGAAAGGCAGTGCTCAGACATAGTTGAGTTCCGAATGAATTCTGAAATCCCTTCCAAAACTGGGATATAAAATGTGCATCATGGTCAGATATGATCGTTGATGTCACCCCATGATGTTTTACAATCTTCTGCATGTAGAGGCGTCCCAAGCCCTCTACTGATCCATTCTCTCAGATGGGTAGAAAGTGGTCCAACTTGGCGAGTCAATCAATGATCACCCAGATGGAATTGTGGCCTCTAGACATACTTGGTATCCCTTTCATGAAATTCATGGAAATTACATCCCACTTCTACTTCGGTAACTCAAGTGCCTGTGCTAATCCTGTTGGTACCTGATGCTCGGCCTTCAATTGCTGAAAAGTGAGGTATTGTGAAACAAACTCTTCCACTAATTTCTTCATCCCTAGACACCAGTGCTGATGCCGATGGTCCTGGTACATCTTCGCCACACCAGTATTTACCTCCAGAGGGGACATATGGAACTCACTCAACAACTCCTCCCATAGCGCCACCGGTACCATGGTACGTCCTCTGAAGAGGATGACATGCTCCCCACCTTCAGAAAATCCATTGGGTACCTGTCCTAAGGATATCTGACCATGTCGAGCCTCGCATTCAATTCCCCCAAGCTGTGCCTTCTTGACTCGCTGAAGGAGTGGGTGAGTGACTATCTTAGACTGGAGGTAAGATGCTCCATCCCTATCCATGAAAGATATCTTCAATGTGGATAGCTGCTCTGTTGCCAAACTCAGCAACTGTAGACCAGACCTCCTACTAACTGCATATTCTTCCATGTTCCCCTTCCCAAGAGTATAGAATATATGAAAGTCCTATTTCTAGAGGAACTCTATCCATCACTAATTTATCAGGTTCAAGTCATCCTGTTAGAATATATACCTGATACTCTAGTGATCAGAGTATATTGTAAAACATTCTCCCATCAAGTAGTGTCACCAAATTTTCAAGGCAAAGAACACTACTGCTGACTCCAGGTCATGGGTAGCATAGTTCTTCTCATGTTGTCTCAGCTGTCGTGAACCATAAGTGATCACTACTCACTCCTACATTAGGACACATCTAAGTCCTATCCCTGATGTGTCGCAGTAGATTATATATCCAACACCTTCTTCTGGTAGCCTCAAGATGGGGGCACTCTTCAGTCTCTTCCTCATCTTCTGAAAAATCATCTAGAATTTCTTTGTCCACATGAAGGGTTGTCCCTTGTTCTTGAATACTGAAAAGGGTTCCACAACTCTAGAAAAATCAGTTACGAATCTCTAGTAGTACCCAGCCAACCCTAGGAAACTCCGCACCTCAGTCATGCTCCTGGGTGGCTCCCAAGCAAGCACAACCTCTATCTTCACCAGATCCACTGAAACTCCAGCCTCTGAGATAACATGTCCTAGAAAGTGACCCTCCTATATACAGAACTGGAACTTTGAGATATTACTATAAAGATGGTGCTCTCGGAGTGTATCCAGAATTATCTACAGATGATAGGCATGATTCTCCTCCATCGCTGAGTACACCAAGATGTCGTTAATGAAGACCACCACAAAGCGATTGAGGTATGGATAAAATATCCTATTCATGAGTCCCATGAACACTGTAAGGGAATTGGTCATGCCTAATGTCATAAACAATAACTCATAGTGTCCATACCAACATCTGAAGGCCATCTTCAACACATCCTCATCTCGTACCCTGACCTGATGATAGCTTGATCTGAGGTCTATCTTTAAAAACCAACTGGATCCATTCAGCTAATCAAAGAGATCATCAATCCTAGAAATTGGATAATTGTTCCTCACGGTCACCTAGTTCAGGCGTTGATAATCCACACAGAGCCTCAAACTCCCATATGCCTTCTTGGTGAACAAAATCAGGGCTGACCATGGGGAAACACCAGGCCTTATGAACCCCTTCCTCTGCAAGTCCACTAACTGTACCTGTAACTCATGAAGCTCCATGGGAGACATATGAAATGATGGTGTAGATATCGATGATGCTCTGGGGTATAGGTCAATGTATAAGTCCACCTATCTGCGAGGAGGTAGTCCTGATACATCATCAGGGAATACATCATCATACTGGTCCACCACTATAGGATAGTTCAGACTCTCAACATCAACTGCTCTAAGGGTAAGGCTAGAGAATTGATGTGTGATTGGATGCACCCTCCTCTGGGAAATTCCATCCTGTTCAGGAAAGGTTTCCTTCTCTCCGGTGAAAGAAAAACTGGTCTCATCCTCGTGAACACACCGTACTTTGTGCCTAATATAGTCAATCTGAGAAAGGACTGTGGATATCCATTCCATACCCAAGATGAAGTTGTAAGGCCTCAGTGCTGCTACTAGAAGATCCCAGCCAAATATCTCACCTCCTAGAGTGAGATCACACTACCGACACTAGTCTGTAATCGTTGAATACCCTCTTGTAGGAGTCTTTATCCATACGAATTGAGACAACCTCTCCACTAGAATCTCCGAGATCCAAACGAGGGCCATGTAAATGAAAGAGTGTCTGGAACCTGTGTTTGTAAGTACTGCAGCTATAGAGATTAGACACAGATCTTACCTCGAATCATATATAGAGCGCTGTGGTTGTAGGCCTCAACTTCTTGGAGCTGATCTCATCCTTTTCCACCTGCTTCCTATGGTCAGGGTGGAACCCTTAGAGGTGGTGGAGGCAGAACCTCAAACCGTCATCCACCACCTGCTTCATGACCTCGTCCTCTGCCATGTTCTCCACACTGTGGACCACCTCACTCAAATATCTGTCTCTGCCTCAGTGGTCCCTCAACCATGTACTGGTCATCAATGCGACTGCTCGGGAAGTTGTGAGCCATGTGACCCTGCCCATAGCACATGAAGTAAAGTCTGTTCCTCTGCTAGCCTGCACTACCTCGTGAGCCATGCACCTCTGACCCTACATCCCGGGGTCGTCCACCAGAAGGACTGGTCCAATTGGACATCTATGTCTTCTACCTACTACCAGCCGCATATAACTCTGTTATGTGTCACCTAGTGGTGGGTCTCTCTATCAGTGTCTGCTCATCAAGGAAAATCACCACCAAGAGTGCTCTCTCTAGTACTCCAGCATGCGTCAGGATTCTGATAGATACCATCATAGATCTAATCTCCTTTTGGAGTCCCTTCTTGAAGTTACAAGCCCTGAATAAAGGGTCTCTCACCATGTCAATAGAGTAGCATGAGAGATCGGTGAACCTCTCCAAGTATTGGTCCATGGTCAGGATGCCCTTCTATAAGTGTATTAGCTCCTGTATACGCACAGAGTCGCTGGAATGAACTATGCCCTGAAGAGGCCCTCAAAATCTGCCTAGGTGAGGGTCACTTCGTCATGTGTCTAGAGCGTCAGGCTCCACCATCTCTCTGCTACTCCCTAGAAATACTGGAATCTAGGATCACCATCAGGTCGACTGCTATCCCAACCAGGCAAAAAACTTCTGCCATAGCCTCTATCCAGTCCTCAGCCACCTGTGGATCCATCTCACCTCAGAACCTCAGAGGCCTCTACCACTAAAACTCATGAAACATGCTCAATCGGAGTGCACTATATGCTGGTGGGGCTGGTGGAAACGACTGATCAATGGGTAGTGGTGCTACTGGTACACCACCTGAAGGTGCTAACATAGTAAGAGGGCCCTACACCGAAGCCTCATCACTCGGGGGGCCATCATCGTGTACTCACTTGGGAATCTTGGCTAGCTATCTACATAGAGGAATTATAAAAGGTAATAGGTGCGCCATGGTCAATAAGTTATACCTGGCGAGCTGACTCAAAAGAGATTAAAAGTAAAAAATTTCCAAAACACACGCAATCAGTGTTTTTGTGAACCGAGTTGGAAATTAGAATTCATGGTCCTGGTGTATGGATACGTCGGCCTCCACACAAACACTGGACTCCCCATAATAAAAACCACACTCTCAACACTTAACATTATTGCTCCATTAAAAATATTAGAGTCATAGCCCTTTGGTAGAACTGAATCCTCTGATACCACTTTGTCATGACCTGTCCCCCGGGGCCCGTGCCGTGATTACCCCAAGCCCACCTTCCTTAGGCCAGGGGTTGACGACTAACACTGAAAGGCATATCCCTATAAAATGAGAAGGTATTACCTTTAAACTTGTAAACACATAGTCCAAGAATACAACAAGAACAACCCACGTAGTAAAAATACAGTAGTAAAAAGATGTGTACTATAAGTAAAAGGGGATGGAATACAAGCCCAACTAAAAAGTACAATAGCACAGAAAAAATGATCCCTGAATCATCCGCCACGGTTCCTACCTGAATGGTAGGTACAACTCATGGTCAGTCGTCACTGCGACACATCATGTCTAAAGGTCCATCTCTGAGCATCGTCTAGTCCTGGCTCCCAATCCGTGGTCAAAGATGTCCGTCGTATTTACAAGACACAACAAGGTGCAGGCGAAGCCCGTGAAGGGGTGAGTATAAAAATACTCATTAGGGACCCTGAGACCCCCGAAGGTCTCCCAGAGTTCCACAAAGGAAAAAAATACAATCAATACCTCAATCACAAAGCACAAAGAAATAGTCAGCTCACACTAGGTATACAACTCTGAGATCAAAAATATAGATGATTAGTCTTAAGCTATAATATCTTATTCCATTTAGTAGTTCCACAACTGATCCACAAATAAGTTGTTATGTTATTGATCCACTCTTGGACATAAGTTGATGTTCTATGATGGGACACTATAAGGCAGCTCCTTTTCAGGTCAAGCTACTACTGATCCACACAGGTTCATTAGAATTTTGATCCACATAGGATTGCTGGAATGCTGATCCACACAGGGTCGCTGGAATGCTGATCCACAAAGGGTTGCTGGAATACTAATCTACGTAGGGTCGCTTAATGATGATCCACATAGGGTCACCAGTTACTGGTCCTCGATGGGACGCTCTAAAACTAGTTCTCATCAGGTAGCTGCGATGCTGATCCACATAGGGTTTCTATGATGCTGATCCACATAGGATCGCTACTTCAAAGACAACCAGTCACAAGATTCCCGCTCATAGCATGCTTGATTCTGGGATAACTGCTCCTCAAGCCATCAGTCATATTTCAAATGGTATGAAGTTCCACAAAAATCATACCCAAGGGACCACCCCGTCATAGGTCTCCCAACGTGACAGACGGTGCGTCGATCAGACGCTCGGTCTGTGAGATATGAACACTTTTGTAAAAAGGTTCCGGTTGGATTCAAGTATGATCCAACCAAAGTCGCATGTAAAACTCTTTAAAAACTCACTTAGAGTATCTCCAATGGACTACCTTGTCACAAGGGTCTTTATTCCACAGACGGCGCGTCGATCAGACACCCGATCTGTTAGTTACATCCATTTTTGTGAGGGGGGGGGGGGGATCACACCTCGATTTGGCCCGACTCGGTCGGGCCCACCAAAATAATCCAAAGGGACCTATTCCCAAAATGGGTCTTAACTCCATTGACGGCGTGTCAAATGGACACTTGTTTCATCTATTACGGGTGTTTATTTATTCGGGGGCCAGTTGGGTATGGGCCTAGTCCGACCTTGTCTGACCGGCTCGACACAACGATTCTCAGGGTCTACCTGACACCGCTCGGGTCCAGCCCGTTAAGGGTTGGCCCAGTTTGGGGGGTCCGGACCATCGGGGTTTTCCCATTAGTTCGTGGGCCTGGGCCGCGGTTGGCCCGACCCACTAGGTGGGGCTCAGCCCACCCGCACTGGCCCGCTGGGCCACGTGTCCGAACAGCATTTGGCCTGGTCTGCCAGAAGGTGGACCACCTTCTCCGCTAGCCTCACGGTCATGGGGCCGTTTCGCCCAACCGGTGGGGCTCTGCCCCACCGCATGAAATGGTTGGCCGTTTGGCCGACCGACTTCCGCCAACGCAGCGCTGCACGAGGCCGCGCCACACCCTCCTGCCATGGCCTGATGGCCCTGGCTACTGCCACCAGCGGCGCCGCCCTTGTCCCACGTGACCGGCTAGGACCAGCAACCTCTGGCCTTCTGCCACGACGCGTGATGACACTGTTTCCGATGCTTTCGCCGGGGCACGCGCATCCGTATGTGGAGGACGCGCTGCTGTTGCCCCGCATTCCCGCTTTCCAAAGGCGGGCTGCATTTGTTCCCTGTTCAGGTATGTTTGCTCCTTGATCGAAACGGGATGATGGGATGTCGGTTCTTCCTTCCGTGGATTCCTCCTCAGAACTCGTCACCTAGTCCGGGTCTCCCTCATAGATTTAATACGTTGTTCATGAATCTCATTCCCAGTGCCATATATTCATGGACGCCGGTTAATTACACTACTTCCGTCAAGTCTTTCCATGGGGTCTTGACATGGTAGCGACCTTCAGTTGGAGTAGACGGCAACATCAGGAATGTCAGGGCATCTCTGGGTGCATGGACATTGGGGAACCTGTATTCTTCTTCATGAGAGGGAATCTCAAGGGTGCATAACCCGAGGCATCCTGCGTCGAGTGCGGGGAATCATATGCCATAGGTATGTACCTGAGGTTTTCCTCAGCTTACTATGTTTAACACAGGGTATGCAACATGTTTAACGTCTTGCGAAGATGGTTACGCCAAAGGCGTGTCATCCGAGGTTTTACTCAGGCATCTCATGTTTATCACGAGGTAGGCCGTGAGTTTAATGTCTTACGGAGACAGTATGAGGGTGATCAGAACGTCCCATAGAGACATATCAGATTGGTATATCCCAAGGAGAGAACACCTGGAAGATGGATGGATCAGAACACCCAATGAGGACGGATTTGAGGTGGTGCACTCCCTAGAGGGGAGATGTCACACCGTAATGGCTGATCTGAACACCACTGAGGGAGGATCAGGGGATGTGTGCCCCAATATGGGGGACACCATGGATTACCATTGGTTGGGATTGAACCTCTTGGAGGTTTCCTACGTACCCTGTGTATAGGACAGGAACCAAAACCCACGTAGCTCGAAAGGGTGAGGAATCGGGGTGTACACAGAGGAAAACAGCCCGGAGATATGATGGGACTTACATGTGGAAAGCGGCCCATGTGCCACTAGGAGCAGCGAGGAGGTGGATGGCATGATCCCACCAGGATGTGGAGGCCTAGGTGATAATTAGGATGGGTGATGGATGGATGAATGAAGTGGAGGGGGAATGAAATGGGACCATCACAGGGGCGACAGTGAAGTTGGTCTTGAGCCTTGAAGAGGCTTCCTACATATCCCCGTGGTAGGGAATCAAAGTTTGCGTAGTTCGGGATGGTGCCGGTGAACTGACGTGAAGGTGGACCTTAGTCCGATGGATGTCGTCAGCGAACCAACGTGAAGGTGGACCTTGGTCTGATGGGTCAGCGAATCGACGTGAAGGTGGACCTTGGTCCGATGGGCATCGTCAGCGAACCGACGTGAAGGTGGACCTTGGTCCGATGAGAGATGGGCTTGAACCCCGGGGAGGCTTCCTACGTACCATGCCTTGACATGGATCAAAGACCTCGTAGTTCAATGGGTTTCATCGGTGAACCGACGTGAAAGTAGACCCGGGGGTCCACTAGTGGTGGGCTTGAACCTTGGGAAGGTTTCCTACGTACCATGCCTTGACATGGATCAAAGTCCTCATAGTTCAAAGGATTTATGGAATACAGTTTAAAGTCATGCGAGATGGTAGTGAACCCTTATGTGAATAAACGACGAGTGGTGGGCTTGAACCTCGTGGTGGCTTCCTACGTACCATGCCTTGACATGGATCAAAGTCCCCGCAGTTCGGGATGGCGGTGGGTGTCGGCGAGCCGACGTAAATGAGGGACCTTGGTCCGATGGGAGATGGGCTTGAACCTTTGGGAGGCTTCCTACGTACCATGGCTTGAAATGGATCAAAGACCTAGTAGTTCAAAGGGTGGTCACAATGGCTTGTCGTCGGACTGGAATGCAGTTTGACGTCATGCTGGACAAAGGTAGAACTCGACGTGAATTGGATGATGGGTGGGCTTGAACCTCGTGGAGGCTTCCTACGTACCATGCCTTGACATGGATTAAAGACCTCGTAGTTCAAATGGGTGTGCAGTTTAATGTCATGCGGGACAATGGCATACAGTTTAACGTCATGCTGGACGAAGGCATGTCATGGTCGATGCTTACTCTAAGCCCACGTGAGTCATGCTCGGTGTGAGAAACAAGAGACAGCAAGGACCTGACGATCACACCACGAAGGGTGAGTCTGTGAGAAGCGGAGAGGGGATTACGCGTTAGGCGGCCCATTAGTGCTGGGACTTACTCTAGGATGGAGGCCCGGGGAAAAGGATGATGATAGTATTGGGCTTGAGCCTTGAAGAGGCTTCCTACGTACCATGCCTTGACATGGATCAAAGACCATGTAGTTCTTCTGATGACGGCTTACCGCTAGAATGAGTCATAATGGCTTACCGCTAGATAAGGATGTGAACGAATAACCGTTAAATGGGGTCACAACGGCTTACCGCTGGATTGGGTCACAACGGCTTACTGCTGGAAAATGATGTCAACGGCTTACCGCTGAATGGGGTCGCAACGACTTACTACTGGATTGGGTCACAACGGCTTACCGCTGGATAGGGATGTCAACATCTTACCACTGAATGGGGTCTCAATGGCTTACCGGTGGATTGGGTCACAACGGCTTACCGTTGGATAGGGATGTCAACGGCTTACCGCTGAATGGGGTCGCAACGGCTTACTGCTGGATTGGGTCACAACGGCTTTCCGCTGGATAAGGATGTAAACGGCTTACCGCTGCATAGGATCAAAACGGCTTACCACTGATTGGGATCACAATAGTGGATGGGGCTTATTCGAGGAAGCTGCCTGGGTGCCGCTATGGAGGGGCAATGTTGAATGGGGATTACGCAAGGAAGCTGCCCGGGTGCCGCTAAGGAGCAGAAATGGTGAATGGGGATTACTCTAGGAAGCTTCTCGAGTGCCGCTAAGTAGCGGAAATGGTGAATGGGGCTTACGCTAGGAAGCTGCTCGGGTGCCACTATGGAGCGACAATGGTGAATGGGGCTTACGCTAGGAAGCTGCCCGGGTGCCGCTATGGAGCAGAAATGGTGAATGGGGATTATGCAAGGAGCTTCCCGGATGCCGCAATGGAGCGGAAATGGTGAATGGGGCTTACACTAGGGAGATACTCGTAATGTCTTCCTCATGTCTGGCCATGAGGGCACCCCAACTCGCTGGTGGGTTGAGGCATTTACCTATGCGCTAGTGCACAAGCGGGATAATGTCAAGGGGCATTGGAATCATGCCACTGTAATAATGGCATTAGGCGTCTCATGCTTGGAGAATAAGACATATCTTGTCTAGATCAAGAGGCATCCTATGTTTGGAACATAGGGATTACTACAGTTTATAGTCATGTAGAAAGGACTGTTGGCATCTCATGCTCGGAGCATAACGCATCTCTCATATAGAGTAAGAGGCATCCTATCATTTGTTAGATAGGGAGTACTACAGTTTAAAGTCATGTAGGTAGGACTATTGGCTTCTTATACTAGGAGCATAAGGCATCTCTCGTTTGGAGAAAGAGGCATCCTATGATTGGTACATAGGGATTACTACAGTTTAAAGTCATGTAGATAGGACTGTTGGAATCTCATGCCAGGAGCATAAAGCATCTATTCCTTGGAGCAAGAGGCATCCTATCATTTGTTAGATAGGGTGTACTACAGTTTATATTCATGTAGATGGGACTATTGGCATCTCATGCTAGGAGCATAAGGTATCTCATGCTAGGAGCATAAGGCATCTCTCGTTTGGAGAAAGAGGCATCCTATGATTGGTACATAGGGATTACTACAGTTTATAGTGATGTAGAAGGGACTGCTAGGCAGAAGGTGCCTAGAAATGGTTGGTGTTGGGACTTAAGTAAGGGCGGCCCTTTCTGGTTCAACCTGGCATAGGAGCCAAGTGATAGGGTTTGGAGGAGTTTCCTAAGGAATGGTTCGACTCAAGGTACTCATGGAATTGATGATGAGAATCTCAACTCACGACATGGAATGAAACCCAGAGGAATATGTCAACTCAAGGTTTATCATGGTGTGTGGAGGAGTATCTCTAATCATGGTATTCCATAGGTGGAAGGTGGGAGCGCATAATTGCGCAATGGAAAATCCCGACATCCCGACCCAAAAAGGTCGCGGTGCGACTCTCCATTTTTCATGGAGGTCAGTGCCAGGCTGCGGTCCTGGCTCACGAAGCAAAGGGCTCTCGCGAAGCTTGGTCTCACGGAGCAGCATCGCGGAGCATAGGCTCGCGGAGCATGGACTCACGGAGCCTCGGCTCGCAGAGCGGCAACGCAAAGGAAGCTGCTCGCAGAGCAGGGCCTCGCGGAGCCGCAATGCGGAGCTCCGCTCGGCCGCCCAAGGGGCGAAGTGGCTGTGGCCGTCCGTCCGGAGAAGGGGGGTGAGATGGGTATTTATAGGCAAGGGGCGCCGTGAAGCCGACCTCCCGCTCCGCCTCGGGTGCTTCGCGGCGCGCTCGCGAACGTCAAATCCGCTCGCGGAGAGGTACCGCCTCCGGAGCTTCGCGGCGGGCTCGCGAACGTCAGGGCGTTTGCGGAGTGTCACCGCCTCCTCTTCTTCGTGGAGGGTCTTCGTGGTGCGTCGTGAATGTCAGATGGGTTCACGGAGCCTCTCTCCTCATTCCTTTACGGCGGCGCTCTGCGATCACGGAGGGGGCTTCGCAAATGGGCTTCGCGAACCATATTTCCATCCCAACTTCAAATGTCCATAACTCCTAATTTGTAGCTCCGTTCGGGCCTTGTGACCTACCAAATCAAAGCTTGCGAAATGGACTCCGATCTTGGATCATGTATGGAAGCATTTGGAAAATTTTGGGGACGCGTTTTCCGGGGTCTACAGACACGCTGCTTCTCACCACCTGTGGCCGGTCACCGCAGGTCTCCTCCAGCCACCACTGGCCGCCGCCGACATGGCGCGCCGATAGTTTCTTCCACGGGCCACCGGACGCACTTTGGTGGTCTATTTTTGGTTCTTCCTGCGCCTATGAGGCTCTCGGGTCACTGTCTCCACTGCTTGTCCTCCGGTTTCATCCTGATGCTCTGTTTGGAAAACCATTCCAGAAAAATGAGACAAATACCAAAGAGGTGGAGGGTCCGGGCCTTGTTTTTTTGGCCCGTACCCTTCGTGTTAGCATCGTATTATGCGGTCAACAAGTTATCTCATAAAGATGGACTTTACAGTAATTCCCCCTACCTAGATAAGATTTCCATTGATGACGATTGACAGAACTTCCTTCATTATTGTCTTCAGTTTGTGATTCGGTGGCACTCGTCACCACTCGCTGAAACCGGTCTCATCCTTCAGGTGGTTGGCGTCGTAGTACTTTTCCAGAGCTTCGTCACTTTGTGAAGCCGTGTCAACACCCCACCCCAAGATCCATATAAATTGGAGGGGAAAGAGGTGGGTAACGCTCCAAAGAACTTATGAGGTTCATTTAATTAATGGACCACCCAAATTCCCAATGGTGTAGTTATAAGTAAAGGAGAGTCAAGCCATTTAATGGATTGACATGTCATCGGTCCCACCACTGCTGGTCATCCATTGGAGGAAAGGAAAAAGATAAATTAAATAACATTGTTATTTTATTATTCTTTTAAATGTCCAAAAAATATATTTATCTCCTGACCTTCTACGGTCGAAGTGAAGCCTCCCTTAAGAGAATCCTGGCACTGCAGATTTAATGGTGCCCTCAGATTTTTAATCCGAGCACTGGTTCAAAAGATAGAAATTGCCACCCATGCGTTTACTGAACATACCTTAAAAAAATTTCATAAATTTATTCCGGGCACACCAGGCCTTAGAATCAAGCACCATTAATTTTCCTAGACTCGTAATAACCTCAAATAATTATTAAAAAAACATTACATGAAAAAAAACTAGGTCTTTATAATTCATGGTTTATGGTTAATGTATCATCATTTCATTTTCTAGTTTTAATATGAATGTTTATGTTGGTTATATTTTACCCTTTTAATATGGAGAATGCATTGGACTTAGTAAATAACTGGTTTAGGATCACCTAATGAAATCTCTACGAGTTGGGGATTGGTTAATGAAATTCCCACGATTCATTGGTAGTTCTCATCAGACAAACTAGTTTGGGTTTTTACTCATTTATGTATGATCTTGGAAAGAGGCCTTGACAATGTGGTTATAATGTCTGAAATTATATATTCTCTCATTACGAGATTAGTTATTAATAATACATGTGATTATTCAACTAGTAAAATATCCATGTGAATGTTTAAATGGCATTATTAGATGTATTATTTCCATATTATGCTGAATATTATGCTTATAAGGAATGTGTTTTAGTTTTATACCTTGCATCAAAAGGTTATGCTTATTTATGAAAGCTTAGTCTATATTTGTTACCCTTATTGAGAATATAAGATCACCCCTTTTTTATGTTTTATTTTCCAAGGATTCCAAGGAGTGTTTTATGAGTGATATACAGGGTTAAGCTAGGAGAATAATAACGTTCTCAAATAATTATCTGTGTTTAATTTATTCTTTGAATTGTAATGTAAAGTTCATGTATGTAATCTATTTTCCAATACTGATCAACTGATTGGTCCTTCAGGATTTGATTCCTTGTAATCATTCCAATGTATTAAAACAATGCATCATCTCTAGAAAACTAGGGTAATGGCATTATAGTTGGTATCAGAGGAAGTTTAGCAACAACCTTGGAAACTAGGTTTAGAAAACATAAATTTGGGAACAAAACCCTAAGATAGAAATTGAGGATAAGTATAGAAGAACATCCTAAAATTTTGGGTAATGTAGATATTATGTGGGTATTTCTAGAAAATACATCCCTGTTTGGATAATACAAGTGGATTTCATTCTGGCACAGATGTACCTTGGGGTGAAAACTCTGACAAAGTGTTCTATGCTTGACTTGTGGTATCCTGGTACATGAAAACAGGCATTACTGTGCACCTGGTTTGAAACTCCTAAGTATTATTCTTTGGATAGTTCATATTTTATTTACTTACCATTATGAAGTATTTAAAAGTAAAGATGCCCCCAAAGTAACCAATGCTTATGACTCTAGGATTTACGATGCACAAATTTATGTTATGTGCTATACCATATTTAAAGTTATAAAAAGTTCATAACATTATAAGCTAATATGGTATATTACATATTATAAAAATTGTTTCTAGAAGAAGGAATGAGAACTCCACTAATGCACGTGTTCCAAAGAGTAAGAAGGACCATATATTTCATGGTCTTATGCCAAAATTTCAAAGGTAAATAGTCTCCCATGTATTCTCATCATACGAGGAAATAATATCATGTGTTAATAAGATAAGTAAATAATTATCTGAGTCCTATGGATTTTAAGGGAAACAAGAGAAGAATATGATGGAAGAGAAAAATATAGATAAAGGGAATAAGGGAAATAAGGATTTTCCCACATGTGATAACTGTGGAAAGAATCACCCTAGTAAATGCTTAAAGGGAATTAGAGTTTTCTGTAAGTTTGGAGAAAAAAGACATCACGTTCATGATTGCAAGGGTAATAAAAAGATTTCTAATGTACAATTCTTCAACTACAAGGAGATGAGACACTATGTGAATCAATGTACCAATCGTCAAAGGAATATACCCCTGATAATTCTATTGGATAATGATCAAGTTATGATACCACCACAGATGAAGAGGAATGATCAATATGCCTATTCAAGAATTATTTCATTTTAATATTTTATTAAAAATGTACTGGTTATAAAAATTATGGATTATATAAGGATTTTACTACAGTACTATTTTATTAAGGATTTGAGATTGTACAGTACCAAGAAAAGTGACACAATTTAAAGTTAAACTTTTTGGAGAATATGTGGTTGATGGAAAGATATACATTAATATGTTTCTAATACTGAGATAATGATGTCGGGGTAAATAGATGATTTATTTGGATAAATTATATTGGATAATATTAATTACCTTGGAACTGATTAATGGTTTGTTTATTCCATCATTGTTGGGGTATACAACATTTTTACGTTTAAGAAGAATATCCAACATTCTATGTTTTACATAAAGAATAAGGAAGTGTGAACACATTAAATATGGTTTTATGGTAATTTAGGGTATTACCATGTTTTAAGAGAATACATGATGAAGGTATTCACATTTTTGGTATGTTACAAAAAATTATTTTCATTATGTTATGTTGATTTTAGAAATTTTGTGACATTCCTTATAAATTTTTTGAATGTGAGTTTGGATAGATGTATTTTGGATAAGTATAAAGGTTTTAATAGATTATGATGAACCTTGGATAGTATTGTTTAAGATTAAATAATTTATTAAGATTGTTTTTCGGAATTTTATAATAATAAAGTTTTAAGAAAAGGACAACCCAGAGGTTGTGCGGAAACCTGTCGCGTCTGGAAAGGCCATGAGACTTGAACCCACAACCGAAGCGCGACAAGGGTTCATCACCTACCATTGTCCTACGCGATGTATTGGTTAGTATAACATAGTTTTATTTATTTAAATAGTATGACATATGAAGTATAAGTTCATTTTTGGAACCCTATATGATTAAGATAAATACAATATTTTTTAATTTTTTTATCTTTTGAAGAGAAAAATAAGTTTGTTGTTGAAATTAGTTAAAGGATGAAACTCTACTTGTCAAGTAAGTATACTTCCATGAGTTCTTAGTATATAAAGTAAATTAATTCTTCAAATCTAGAGAAAGGACCTTGAAACCAAAAAATCTATCCTAATACTTTTTCTAATGAATCATATGGTTTCATATATCATCACATATTTAGGGCTTTGTGATCGTTAACTTTCTCCTAATCATGTTCTCTATCACTATCAATCAGAACATGATGATTAAATTTTTATTACATATCCATGTTTTCCTATATGGAACCCTTGTATATGTCATCTCTAGTGACCTTAATACTTCCCTTTATTTATTTTAAAGTTAGAGTCTGATTAATCCTTTTCCGATGTGGTATTTCAATAAATATTTTTTTTGAAATGTCAAACCCCTAGTTTTCGATCCCATGTTTAAATTGTGAGGACATAATTTTTTGGAGGGGAGAATGTAACACCCTGAGAATTTATAATTTTTTTATTTCTAAATAAATTTATTTTTTTTCTTTCTTTATTTTTACTTAAAACCTTGTTAATATTATGCTACACACAACAATGTGTTGGCTTTCATTACATGCAAGACCCCGTTTTATCGAATAACAATATATTAATAAAATATTATTATTTAATATAATATACAACCTAGTTGTTAAATTAGTGATTATGAATAGTATTAACCAAAATTTTAATTTTATATATTCCATATAATTTTAACATTCATTTTATGTATTTTTTAGACATAGTATAAACAAAATTCAATTTTTCAGATAAAAGAAGTATTTTTAAAAAAATGCAGTTTTACCACCTTTTAATGGAGATCCCAATTTAAATCTAATATTTTTTAGTTTTTTATATTTAATTTGACAAAATAAACTTCTTCTTTGGAATCGTGACATCAAAATTTATTTTGGATAAATTTTTGATGTTTTTTTGATAACTTTGATATTTTAATGAATAGTGAAAATACTATATTTTAATTCAAAACGTTTTTTCATATAATTTATTTATATTTTTAGATTATAATTCTAATTGGTTTTAAATTATAATTAGATTAATTTTTTATCATTTAATCCAATTTCGGTCATTGGAAGTAATTTCACTTTGAAATTTTATATAAACACGTGTCAATATTTTAATGGTTTTTATTTTTTAAAAACCCATTTTCTCGTTTTGTCAACGGGGATTAATTTTAAATTAATAATCGAAAACTTTGTGTTTTAAATTTGGAAAAATTTATTTCATATTTATAATCAGTGGGTACAAATTATGTTAATATGGTACTTTTATTTTTTTGGATATTAGGAATAGCAACTTTAGTAATTTTTTTATTACCACGGTTAAGGGTAAATCAGGTAATTAAAGGTAAAAATAATATTTTAAAATTACCATAAAACTTGTAAAAAATCCCATTTATTGACTAAATTCAACCCTTATCATATAAGGTTATAAATGGAATAATTTAATGGATACATTTCCATGAATATGACTTGAATATTATTAAAATCAATGAATGTGATAAAATGTCATGCTCTAAATTATTATAAGTATAATAATTTTAATATATATACAACCTAAAGAAAAATTCAACCATAAATAATTTTTGGAAATATAAAATAATTATCTATATTATATTAATTTATTTATTATTTTTAGAGATTAAATAATTACCATTAATGATGACAAAATAGTGAAGAAGAAATTATTTTATTAATAGAAATATCAAATAATGATATTAAAAATATTAAGATAAATATAATTTACTTAATCAATGACATACATGAATTTTATAGATAAAGTAGACATCTTAGTTACATATTTGACGTGTTTTTTAGAAGCTATCATTTTGGTTTTATGTTTTTTAAAAATAAAATATTGAATAGTGTCAAAATTGACATAAATGATACTTTAAAATAAATAATATTTTATTAAATTATATAAAAGTCATATAAATATAAGGTTTGGACAAATAACTTGTATAGTGTTAACTATGTTATAAATGATCCAATTGGGGTTCTTTTGACATTTTATAGTAACTATATTACCCCTATATTATAAAAAGACAAGTAAACACGGTAAGAGTTAAAGTGTTTAACTAAAGGTTAAATCCAAAAGATGAGGTTAATTTTGTGACCTAAACTTGTCTAAAAATCATTTTTTGAGAGGATTTAAACCCATATTCATATTAAATTTTAAATAACTTACTTTTGAGATATTTAAAATCTAAAATAATTTTATTTTAAATTAATAGGTTTGGAGTTTCCCAAAGTGCCCCTCCCCTCTCTTATAAAAGGGAACATATCCTTCTCTTTTATTCACACATCTAAAGCCATTTTGATCAGAAAAAAGCTGAAAAAATCTCCTTAAAACTTCTCTAAATTCATCCTAGAGGACATAATTTAGGTATAAATCCAACCTAAGGAGTCCTTTTGTGCAAATAAAAATGAGATACCTGAAGAAGAGGTAATTGTTTTATCAACTCTTTCAAAGTTCTTTTCTTATTCTACTTTCTGCTCCTATGTTTTTTCCATAAAAAAGTAATAAATAAAGTATAATATACATTATGAGATGTTATTTTAGTTATGGGACAACCATATTACTCCTTTTATCTACCATATGAATAACAATATCACCATACGTGCGTACGTAAGGCTTACCATTTAGTGTAATTTTTATTCAATAATACTTTATTTGGATGGGTATAATAATGATTATAATGGATATAAATAATTAATATAACATGATAATTATTCTTTATAATTAATATACCATCCAATTCCATTCCTTTTAACCATCAAGGGAATGATACCATCGTTCGTACGTACATACGACCTACCGTCTCTACGACGCGATGAGATTAATTCTCTACATCAACCATTAAATAATGATTATAAAATTCATATGATGATTAAATATAATTTTTATGAACTTAATATCAATATTAATATATATAAATTTTTTTATGCATAAGAAATATGACTTACATAACAAAACATGTATAAGAAAATGAAGTAGTTAACACCCGAAACAACGGTAATACTGTAATATTATTAACAAAATGATATAAGAGAATCATATATGATATAATAAATATGTATATGTTCCTATTATAATTTAATAACATGATTTAACCATTATACAGAAGGTTAATGCACCCTCAACTAAAGTAAATCACAAGGTAAGGGTTAATTTCACAATCCAATTATTATCTGAGGTTATTTATACGTAAGTATCTAATGAGAGATATTTATAATACATGTACATGTTTCTTAAAATTTATTTCAAATATTATAGACAATTTTGTAAAGTTATTTTTACCCATTTTTTAATTTTTATAAAACGTTTATAAAGGAATCTTTCCGCCATTTTCTAAATCAGGTACTTTAGGACCTTTTCGACAAATTAAGGAAAGAATGTTTTTTAAACTTATATGGCGTGAGAAACTATTTCCACCATCATAACGCCTTAATGTTTTGAAGATTACCCTATATTATTACAAGGTTATTTTCAAAATAAATTTTTTCTTTTATAATTTCATGAGTTTTTGTAAGTAAAAAGGGATATTTATCTCAAAGAGTTTTAATGATTTTATTAGATTATTTTCATCTATGTTAACATCCTTTATTAGATTTTATGCTTAATTTAGATTGATTTTTTATGACACAAATTTTAGATATTATATCGAAGGGTTTATTATATGTTCAAATATATATGTGCTATTTGGATACCATTCATGGTTTATGCTTAATGTATTAACATTTCGTATGAGGGTTTTAATAAAAATGTTTATGTTGGTTATGTTTCACACTTTTCCTTTGAGGAATGTATTGTAATTAGTAAGTGATTGGTTGAGGATCTCTTAATAAATGCCCTATAGGTTGGGGACCAGTTAATGAAATCTCCATGATGCATCGGTAGTTCTCATGAGACAAACTAGTTTGGGTTTTTACCTATTTATGTATGGTCTTAGCACGAGGTCTTGACTGTGTGGTTATGATGTCCGATATCATGAATTCCATAATTATGATATTAGTTATTGATATTACATGTGATTATTTGACTAGTAGAATATCCATGTGAATGTTTAAATGGAATTATTATATTTATTATATCCATATTATGTTGAATATTATGTTTAAAATTCTTGTGTTTTAGTTTTATGCATTGCATTAAAAGTTTATGATTATTTATAAAAGCTTCTACTATATTGTTTACCCTTACTGAGAATATGAGATCACCCCTTTATTATGTTTTATTTTCAAAGGATGCCAAGAAGTGTTTTATGACTAATACGAAGGGTTAATCTATGATAATAATGGTGTTCTCAAATAATTATCTATATTGCATTTATGCTTTGAATTTTAATGTAAAGTTCATGTATGTAATCTATTTTCCAAGAATTGTAAAATGATTGGTCTTTCAGGATTTGATTCCTTGTAATCATACCAATGTATGAAAATAATGCACCGACACTGGGCAATTAGGTTCGGAGTGTTATACATTAGTTCATATAATATATGGACATAATGGTAAAAAGAAAAAACTAAAATCCACTCATTAATGTTCATTTTAATGTGTTCCTAAGTTTAAAAGGGAATGATACAAAATTTGAAACATGCATCCAAGAAAAAGGTAGTTATTAGTTTTTACTAGTGAATATAAATTCAAGAAATGATTCTATTAAAAATAATTTATTAGGATATTTTTAAACTAATGAAGAAAATATCTAACTAATTAGATAAATATTTTAATTTTAATTATTTAATATATTAATATAATAATTTTTATTATGTTCATAAATCATAAATCTATTTATATAGGTATGAACCTTTGTTTTATGTTTAAATAATGAGGTCCTTTATCATTTAATGAATATATAAATAAATAATGCTGTTGTGTTCAAAAATGGGAATTTTGAAATCTAAATAAAAATAATTAAGATTAGATATTACTATATCTTATTATATAAACTAAATAAAAGATAAAATGGAAGAAATAATTAGTTTATCATTGAAATAGAATGAAAATTACTTGTTGCTAATGAAACACCAAGGCAATTTTAGAGAAAAACAATTACTACAGTTGTCCACATTAAAAACCATTATTTATTCAAAAAACGTTATATCATACCTAGAAATATGTGGTATATGAAATGGATAAGTATAATGTACTTTAATGTTTTATAAGTCCATCCACTATAAAGGTGAAAAAAATTGTCTTTTTATATTTTATGAAAGAGAATTTGAAGATATATTCTTAGGATATACATTGAATAAAATATGTTAACATTTTTAAAACAAAAATATCAAAAATATAATTTAAAACATTAATATAAAAGTCATTAAAAAAATAAAATTCAATTTATCTACCAGTGTTTGAACAAAACAAATAAAATTATATCAAAAAATCGAAACAGGCGATAACTGTTGATTAAATTGATGAAGAAAATTTTCATGTTAATAATGATAAAATGGATTTATAAATTTAAAGTTGGGAGGAATATAAGGGAATTTTTTAATAGCCATATAAAAAATAAAAGATATTGATACTAAAAATATCATTGGATATGGGTGTATGGTTACTCAAAAAAGAAGGTTTTTTAGTAGATGATTCATATATCCTTTGTCACTTAAGTATAAATAAAATATATTAAATATTTACTCAATATCAAAGAGTTGATTTATTAAATTAATTAATGTTTTAAAAAGATATAGAAGAATGAAATTTCATAAATTATTCATGGTCTAAAGGATATTAATTTCATAGGTTCTATGTAATTTAATGACATCCATGATGTGAGGAAAGTCAATGATACATTTATATACCCAAAATATAGCATAGTGGACAACCATAGGGTTATTCTCATGGAAAAAGAATTTAATTCCCTAGTGGTACTTCCAAAAATTATTTTTTTATTTAATAATTTGAATTCATCAAATAAAAAAAATCAGAAATCATAATAAAAAACACAGTGGGACCGATGAAACAATGAATGAATAGGAAATAGAGGAAACAGTTTAATTAAATGAAAATGATGTTAGAAATAAATTTCCTTGATCTAGGTTTATCCACCCTCAACTACATATCATAGATATACTAAAGGATTAGATCATTTCCGATACTCAATCATTGAATGAAAAATTGGTTGATTTACACATTAATATCACCCAAAATAACGAACATTTATTCATATAATCACTTACAGTACGTAAAAACACTTATAAAGTGAAATAATCACTAGTCTGGACCACTCAATATAAAAATCAATTCATAGTTATAAGTATTTTTCATATGATATTATGTCACACATAAACTCCTAGAAATTCAATCAAATGATGAAAGAGGATATGTGGATAAATATAGAGGGGAAAGAGTAACAAACACATCCCTTGGATGGTCGTGTGGTTTCCTCACCACTCACACTGTCACTATAAAATAAGATAAATGAAGAAGGACGATGATTAGAATGATGAGAAGATCTACAGGTAGTGTTGAGTTTCATTTCTTGAATTTGAACTCACAAATGAGCCCTTCCTCACTAAATTCATGGGATCACAACTCTAGTCCAGGGAGAATGAATAGAAGAACATCACAATTTTAATTAAAAAATAGAAATAGAACAATAATAATTTTAAAAATAGAAAAATAAAAAATTGAATCAAAATGGGAAGAAGAATAAGGGAGGTTCATATATCTAGTAATTTGAGTATATTCCCGTGTTTGGGTATAGAATAAAAACATTGGATTTATCCTATTATTCAAAAACCAAAACATAAAAAATAGTATAAAAAAATGATTGGAAGTGAATTCCATGTGGCACACCTTGATACACTCTTCACCATCTCAATGTGGCATCCAATTGACAGTTTCCAACTACTTCCACCAACTAATGATTCCCATTGAATCTGTCATGAATTTCCCATGATCACCTCTCACGATCACCTTTATCATCCCTCACACAAATATTTCCTATTTCTACTACAAGCATAAAAAATGAAAAAATTTAGTAGATTATATTTTGTAAGATACTAACCTTTAATAGAGGTATCTCAAGCTCTTTTTTATGTATTCCTTTTCCTTGTTTTGATTAATTTTTGTTTGGGTTTTATCTTGGGTGCATTTGGGTGGAAATTTGGAGATTTTGGAAGGAATATGGGTTGTAAACTTTTGGCACATGGGTTTCCTGAACCGTGCACCTAGCCCAGCAAACCATGCACCCTATTAGGAGAAACTATGATGAACCCCTAGGTGAGGCGCATGGTTAGGGTGCAAGGATAGGGGAAACCATGCATCCCGTACAGGAAACCATTTATAATGTCCCTGACCCAGTGGACACTATATCTAGTTCCATGATCTATGCCATCACATGACCTTAGACGCACCTCCCCGTATGCCAGAGGCTACTGACTAGCAACACAGGTCTATGGAGAAGCATTGGAGAGACTGTACCCACTTGTCAGAGTAATTCCACAACAGAAATAATATCAACAGATATAATTACCAAGAGAAAAGAAATGGATAGCATGCAACAAATGCCAATAGATAACCAAGTAGAACATGATATAACAATATGATGAATACATTACATGTCCTAAAGTCATACAAATAAAATACCAAAACCCAAACTACCAAAAAATTCCATGCATGGACTCAAGTCCCAACCCAGTCCTAACATCCCATGGTCCAACTAAAAAACTCATGCATGAACCAAATACCAGGTCCCTATCTTGAACCTATACTTGAAAAAATAACATGTTCTCAGGTAACCAAGTGTAACGATGACCCAAGAAGGGTGTGATTACAACTTAGTAGGCCACCACCAACGGTGAATAAAGAAATAACCAATCTATATAGTATTTTATGCAGACAACCACAGTTCATAAAATAAACTAAGAAACAAAGGAAAAGTAAATATCCATATTTGTCACATTTGAGAAATTATCAAATAACCATTTTAACCATTTAGTTCTCTAGGGGATACCAAACACAAAAAAGTTCCAGTTACACTGGAAGCCCAATCCATAACATAAGGGGTTACACACACTTTTAATAACATATGTATTCACTATTCATCATTTATCAACATACCTCAGAACCTCCGTCCGGTAATCACACAATGACCATACATTGGGAAGCATAAAGAATCAGTCTGACTTCCCAAGCATTCATTGCATAACACTTACCTTGAAGACTCAGTCTAAGAAGTCTCACGAAATGAAACTTTTATGGGCCTAAAGCCTTAGTATGAATCCATAATACATGAATTATAGGGTTGGGGTTTAGAGCCTCAATCCAACCTAATCCCTGGGAGGAGCTGGAATCTAATACCCTATATACCACCAAGCCATGTTCACATGCTTCTTTAAGTATAAAACATTTAAAAAACCCAAACCATAACCATTAAACACATTCATCATTTACAATTACAACTCATTATACACATACCACTAACAAGGTATAACCCATTAACACATATACCATTACGACAAACACCCCCTTACACTATATTAAATTATGAAAGAGTTAACATCAACTTCATTTCACAATTCAATGATATCACACAATCAAATTGCTCATTTAAAATCACTTTAAATCCACCCTTCAAAATATTGGTCTTCATCTTTAAACAAAAATAAAACCATGACCCAAGTCTTCCATTCCTATTTTCAAACAACCATTAATCATTTTTCACAAGAAAGGTACTACACCCCCATTTAACATCATAATTTGAAATATCATAAGAAAACCCTATTTTTTTAAATCACATTGAGTTAAACACCACTTTTGAAAATATTTACCACTTTAAAACATCATATTAATCATTTAAAAACCATAAATGGATCAAAATAAAAAACACATTAATTAAACTATTTCAAATTCCCCTTAGGAATTTCACAAAATTCGACATATAAACAATTTAATTCACCCTTAAACCAAGACCACATAACCAATTACAATTTAAAACACATTCACTCTCATATTTTCCCTTATCCCAACATTTACCAATTTATAAAACCATTATCAAAGGTTTGGAATACCTCATGGGTTTCCCTAGGTCCAGTCTTACATCATTAATAAACCCAATGGGGTCTGTGAAGAGCCTTGAAACTCAATATAAGGCCCAAGTCACTTTCCAAAATCAAGGACATTAGGACACAACAAGTTATAAAATTAACAAAACTATATACACATATAATGCATGAGTAATATGGAAAAAAGATTTAAGACCACCTAACTCATGTCCATTTATGAAATCTTTCTTAACCTCCACCCTCTATTTGAACCCAAAATCCATTTAAAGCCCCAAATTTGAATCTGCTAGAAAAGTGCGGATTTTAGGGATTCAAATGAAGATGAGAGATTCTATAAGCCCTAATCTAGAAAATTGAGAAAATAGGAGTTTTAGACTCACCTAGATATACTATTAACACCCAAATGCACTCCAAATAGCTAAGAATCAAAGGAGAATCAACCCTGGGAAGTTAACGAGAGTTTAGTTCATCACCAAAGCTATAGGAGGTGAAACAAGGTGGGAAATCAGGTTAGAACCCTCAAAGTCAATGAGGAAAAAACTTGAATTTACAACTTTTTAAGGGTCTTAGGTTTGGCCAAATAGTTGGAAAGAAAGTGCACCAACCATGAAACTCCCTCTGTCTAAGAGAGGCTAAGCCACATGGTTTTCTGGAAGCAATTGCACAGTTTTGAAAACTGTGCAGTAACATTGTGATAACCTCCATTTGAAAGTGTTGGCACTAGAAAATGCATCTAAAATATATTCCAAATTCTTCCACACATGATCCATGATTGTATCCCATTTTAAAGCTTCAATTTGACTGATCGTAGAGCCTGAATGGTGTTAAGATTAAGAGTTATGGACATTTGAAGTTGGGATGGAAAACTGGTTCGTATTGCCCATTTGCGAAGCTCCATATGCAATTTTGGAGTAGAGGGAACTTGACTGGAGTCTCCGTGAGCACCGTGAAGTCCATTAAGGTAGCCTATGAAACTACAACAAACTTGAGGGAACTTAACTAGATCCTCCACGAGTACTGCGAAGACCATAACGATCGAATTTGCAGTTATGAAAAACTTGAGGGAACTGCCTCCTGTTGTAGAGAATTATTTTCTTTGAGACATCATTTTCTCTTCGTGGCATGCATTTGTTCTTCACAATGTGCTCCGCTGACCTCCATTGCCTATAAATATCTGGCTCACCCCCTTTATAAGCATGGTTACATCACCCCTTCAACAGCATATCTCACATTTTGTAGTGATCTCGAGCACCATGAAGTGATGCCCTACACGATCACCTTTCCTTCACAAAGCTACTTTGTGAGACCCCATGCTCCACGAGAACCTTTCTTTTGAGAAGCTGCTTCACATGACCCCATGCTTCGCGTGCACATTTCCTTCATGAATCTTCTTCATGAGACCCCGTGCTCCGTGAGAACCTTTCCTTATCGAAGCTTCTACCTTCGTACCCACCTGTCCATACCGTAGGGGCTGCGCCCCCACACCACTACTTGAGATCAGTGTTGGGCTGCAGTCCCAACCCTCCGGGCTGGTCCCTTTGCTAACGTCACTGATCCCCATGAAAAATGGAGAGTCACACCGTGAAATTTTTAGGCCGAGACGTCGACATTTTCAATTTCACCCTTATGTGCACCCACATTCCACCTATGGAATACCATGATTTTATATACTCCTCCGCAGACCATGAAACACTTGAATTGATATATTACTCTTGGTCTCTTTCCCATGTCATGATTTGAGATTCTCATCATCAATTCCCTAAGTACCTTGAGTCAAACCATTCCTCAAGCAACTCAATCAAACCCCATCACCTGAATCCTATACCAAGTTGAACCAGGAAAGGGCCGCTCTTGAGTAAGTCCCAACACAATCCATTTCTAGGAACCTTATCCATAATAGTACTCTCTACATGACTATAAACTGTAGTATTCCCTATACGAAAAATAAAGGATGCCTCTTGATCTAAACAAGAGATTCCTTATGCACCAAGCATAAGATTCCAACAGTACTATATATATGAATTTAAACTGTAGTAATCCCTATGTGACAAATATAGGATGCCTCTTTCTCAAAACAAGAGATGTCTTATGTGACTAGTATAAGATTCTAATAGTACTATCTATATGAATTTAAACTGTAGTACTCCCTATGTGAAAAATATAGGATGCCACTTCTTCCAAATAAGAGATGGATTATGTGCCAAGCATAAGATGATAATAGTCCTCACTATATGACTTTAAACTGTAGAATTCCCTATCATCAAATAATAGGATGCCTCTTGTTCCAAATAAGAGATACCTTATGTGACAAGCATAAGATGCCTCATGCCATGACTATAGTGGCATAATTTCAATAGTGTTAGAATCTATTCAAACATTCCATCACTCCACCTCATGATTTGTGTGTCCTTCATTTGGATCTTCATCCTCTTTCATGTCTGAAGGGACCCCCTAATAGCCTGGTCCCATGCCTCCTTAGATCACCTACTATTCTGGGCCAACGCCCCAGAAGAATTTGGACCACTCATCAAGTTAGGTCTTGTGTTTCGAACACAGTAAACAATCGAACCTCATTTGTTTGGCCCCATTTCCGGATAACGCGATATGGATGCTGCGTTTTGAACACGGTCAATAGTTATCCTCCACCGTCATGACACCCTCACCTCATTCCGAATGTCAGGCATGTGATTCACACTTTTCAACTCCCTTTTTTCGGACTGATTCCAACGCCATTGGCGTTACCCCGCTTGTGCACTAGCGCATAGGTGTAGGCTTCAATTACATGCCCCAACTAACCAGTGAGTTGGGATTCCCTCATGGATAGACAAAAGAAAGAAATTACGGGCATCCTCTATGTGTAATCCCCATTTACCATATCTTCTCTATAGCGGCACCCGGGCAGCTTCCATGCGTAAGCCCCATTCACCATTTCTGCTCTATAGTGGCACCAGAGAAGCTTCCATGCGTATGCCCCATTCACTACTTCTGCTTCATAGCGACACTCGGGAAACTTCCATGCATAAGACCCATCCACCATTTCCACTCTATAGCAGCACCCAGGAATCTTCAATGCATAATCCCCATTCACCACCCTTCTTTGCCACACCTTTCATGATATGATCATCAGGTATTTGCTGCCTCTTGTTTCCCACACCGAGCCTGACTCGCATGGGATTAGAGTAAGAATTTAACATGGAATTATTCTTGGGCCACTTTAGAGTGTACACCCGAAAACCTTACGATCTATGTGGAATTTGATCTTTGTCTCTTAGTTAAGGTACGTAGGAAGCCTCCCTATGGCTCAAGCCCAACACCTACTTGTCCCGACCCATTCACGTCGGTTCACTCGTCCTGCATGATGTTAAACTATATCATACCTCCCTAACTACGTGGAATTTGATACTTGTCTCCTCATCAAGGTATGTAGGAAGCCTCCCTGAAGTTCAAGCCCAAAACTGATCGATCCTGACCCCTCCACATTGGTCCACCCTCATCTTTCATGATTTTAAACTGTACGCCACCCTTTCGTCCTACATGGAATTAAACTGTATGCTGCTGAACTAAGTGGTCTTTGATCCTTGTCTCCTAGACAGGGTACATAAGAATCCTCCTTGAGGTCCAACCCTAATTGATGGTAATCCTTTTTGACCCCCAATCAATGGTAAGTTGTTGGGACCCCGGTCAGCGGTAAGCCATTGTCAGCCCCATCCAGCGGTAAGCTGTTGTAGTCCCATATAGTGGTAATCCTTTGTAATCCAAAATAAACGGTATGTATTTGTGGTCACATTCATTGGGACACACATCTCTGGTCCACCCCCATGGCATTAGACCAAGCTAGGATACTAACCACACATAATCCTCAGTATATCGTCGGGTCATTGTCCTATGCGTACACCCCGATTCTATACCACCATTCTGAACTATGTGGACTTTGATTACCTACCTCAGAGATAGATAAGAAGCCTATATAAGGTTCAATCCAATCACTCATGCCCCATCATGGTCTCTCCCTCGAAACTATGTGTTTCGGGAAGGTCACACCCCAACTCGGGGGTTCCACTTCCCTCAGGTACCTTCCATGAGTCCATTATCACGAGTCACCTCCTCAGGGTCCCATCACCTCTATGAACTACATGGACTTTGATTCACTACCACAGGGATATATAGGAAGTCTCTTCAAGGATCAAGCCCAACATCACCATCATCCTCACGTCGGTTCCCATTTCATTATCCACTTCTCTCAACCATCCATATCCATCCCGATTCTTACCCGGGCTGCCACATCTCGATAAGATCATGTCACCCACTTTATTTTTGATCCTAGTAGCAATCGGCTAGCTAACCACATGTTATCCATAGCATAAGTGTTCCCTCCTGGGGTTTCACCCATTTGATCCACTCCCGTCAGTGTTCTGATCAGTCTGATCCGTCTCTGCTAGATGTTAAACTCATGGAATACCCTGTTTTAAACAAGGGAAGATAAGGAAAACCTCAGAGACATGTCACCCACATAAGATACCCCATGACCAACGTGGGATGACTCGGGTTATGTACCCTTAAAATTTCCTCTTATGAAGAAGAATACAGGTTCCCCAATGTCCACACATTTAGAGATTCCCTGACATGCCTGATGTTTTCATCTACTCTAACCGAAGGTTTCTACCATATCAAGACCCCATGGAATGTCCTGAAAGAAGTAGGGTAATTAACATGCATCCAAAAAGATATGACACTGGGAACGAGATTCATGAACCACGACTCAAATCTATGAGGGAGACTCGAACTAGGTAACTAGTTCCGTGGAGGAATCCACGGAAGGAGAAACCGACATCCCATCATCCCGTTTCGATCAAGGAGAAAACGTCCCTGAATAAGAGATGGATGCCACCTGACTTTGGAAAGTGGGAATATAGGGAAACATATCAGCACGTCCTCCAAGATATAGATGAATTCCCCAGTGAAAGCATCGGAAATAGAAAGGTTCCCAAAGCTACAAATTTTATTGATCTAGGTGCACAGTTTGTACTAACTATTCACCAATTGTGCGCTGCACACTATTTGGCCTCTTTTATCCTCCTTTCATGTCTTGCACCCCCAGAACTTCCCTAAAACTTCTTATACACCCAAGAACCACTTAATTATACATAAAAAAAGAAGTTTAAAAAAAATTAAATAGGTACATACCTTTACAAAAGGTCTAGATCTTACAACCTCCCCATCTTATAATGGTTTTCCCTCGAGCTACATTTCCAAGCCTTACCGAGCCTCCATGACCAGAAGGCAGGCTGCAAAGAGTATATATAAACTTTCCTTTCCTAATCTTCCTATTGTACATGGCCATTCCATCACCACACTCAGACTAAAGTAGCAGTCTTACCCTGAAGAAAATTTCCCCCACTGTAATCCACAACCATGGATCGATGATCCTCAAGGATGGTCCAAATCGCTTAGCACCATCTCACACTATTCTTTCAAAGCTCTAATGGGACCTAATCCTAGTATCACCAAAAGGGTCATCCAGATTCTACCCACATTTCCCGACCTACACCTATCCACAACTCAAGGACCAATGTCCTCACACCATATCCAAACATTCATAGCACAAACTAATCATAATCTTCACCTCACAGTTCTGAACCGATCTAAGACTGAGCCGATGATTATTACCAAAAGTGAAACACCAAGACAATTCTCATTCAGGACCGTCCAACCTTTACTACTACTCACATCATTAACCAACCACTTTCACGCTATGTTGATCCCACCATAAACTTTATCTCTCCATCATCATCACCTAGTATTGTGAACCTCCACCATCAAAAAGAGACTAAAATAACCTCAAATAAACTTTCTCAACTTACCCGATGCATTTCCCAACTCACTGCACCCAACATCCATGAGAACTCTAGCCAACTCTGGAATTTATTCTTGATGTTAAAACTATATGGATTGGTCACATTTCTATCATCCATATCTCATCCAAAGAAAACTTAGTTCTTCCTAAAAACCCATTACCATTATCAGAGTGTGCATAAAATTCCAAACTTAACCAGTGGTACCTTACATCCCACCACATCCATTACCTTTTTACCCAACTAAGTTAGGCCATCCCGAACAACTCACTCCATTGGCACCCAAATTCTAATATTTCCAGGTTTCCCCTCTGCATGGGTATGACATATTCTCACTTAAAGAATACCTCCATAATCTACGTACACCCACCATAGTCTATTACCATCATCTGGTGAAACTTCACCACCACATCATCCATAGCTCTGTAAACCATATCAGCTCTTCAACACCCACCAACATGTCTCTGATTTAAACACTTATATTACCTCTAAAACCATTCTGAGCTTGAAACCATCGCTAAAATCGATCAACCACCACATCCAAGGATCACCTAGAATTCACTAAGGAACCCAAACAAGCACCTTAAAAGATTATCCTTAGAATCTTGATGCCACCACACCCACTCCATGGTCTGCTCTGTACATCGATGACTGACATACCACTCCCCTCCTTTGAAGTATTGTTCTCACTGCTTTCCTTAAGAAATTTCAACTACCATGACTCACGCTTAAATAAAAAGATAAACCAGAAACTTGGGAATGACCATCTATCTTTTACTAGAAAAACCAAACATCACCAAAAACTACCCATTCCCGACTTTCTAGAAATACAATCATGACATTCATTGACTTCCGGTCCATTTTGAGGACCTCTCCCACAACTGGTTTATGCACTTACCACAATCCAACTCCATATATATATATATATATATATATATATATATATATATATATTGTTCCATGAGATTACCCCCCAAGAGTCCCCATATCCAACCAAATCACATTTTGGTAGCTAGGAGTAAAGCCATATCTCACTCAATATACCTGGGATGATGTAAAGATATTGTACATGATCATCACTAGCTAAAGGTATTCCAAGGATTCATTGACAAACACCACCACAAACTACCCATAAATGATTTCACCTACCACTATGGGGACACCTTAACCTACTAAAAGTATCAGGATTCCCTTCCATCCAATGTATCATCCACATTCAAACACTACAACATGAATGTGATTTCCAACTGAAACTCAATACTTGCTTATGAACCTCTATCCAATATCATGGCCCAATATTCTCATTGACACCACTTCCATTGCTCCACTCGAGTCATTCCAAAACAACCCTGGTGATTCACACGGAAACCCAACAACCACTACATTGATCCAGAACCCAACTGTCTCAAGAAGAACCTATGCTTCCCATAATGATCACACATAAATACAATATGTTCTTACCCTGATCCACCTATTCATACATCCCAAATGGAATCATGCCTTTCCAACACGTTCCAACATATGGACCTCCTTTAGTCCTCAAAGTCCCTCAATTTCCCTTGAACACATGCTGAAATCGACTTTAGATCATATGAGTCATAAATAACCAGAGATATTCCCAACATCCACTCACACATATGCCATGAATCCCGGTCCTTCAACCTTAATAGACTTGAGGCATTCTAAAAATTATCAACCAAAAACCAACAATCGTATAAGAAATCCCAACCGTGTGACCGCCACTACCCTGAGTGTCACTTATATACCAAAAGAGTCCATCCACACCTTGGTCACCCCTATCATGTATGATAATGATTAACATCGATTCCCATATCAAACACCATTAAAACAATAGAATAAGGCTCCTAATGACCTTTACTCTTCCAAAACCAACCTTAAAACCAACCAAAAGCACTCAAATACCTCCCTAAGTAAGAAAACAAGGCATAACCATTCACCTTTATCACACTCAATGACAACAAACGTACATCAACCCCACCTATGAAAAAACCACTCATGATTCACATACTAGGGAAACTGAAACACTAGGACATCCTCCCTCGACACTTCCCTCAATTCTACAAGAGTTTCAACACACACACATAATTCATGTTGCCCCACTAAAACCACCAACCTTCTCACTTAGACTTATATAATAAACCTATACTTGGAAACAATTTTCGTGTTCCAATACCAAAGTCCAAAACATACACATATTCTATACACACCCAAAAGCATTAGCAACCCCAACTTACCCCTCTCTCAGGCCACCATGAGATTCAAAAAATACAAATTCCCTAAATCGAAGTCATTCCTAACAAAGGTCATCGGCTCTACCTCTAATCCATACACATCAACCTCAGACAACCCGCTACTCATGGGTAAAAATCCTACCCCCATTACAAACACATTGTGTCTAACACACCAAATAATCATTTAATCTTGGTTTCACACCAAGGATACCCACACCCATATGCCAGCACTATGAGTCAAACACCCACTCCAGGGTCCAAAACACAACTTGCATGATCACAATCCACAAGAGTCACCACACCCACATTACCCAAAAATATCACATAACCCAAAGTACACAACCCTACTGAGTGTAAAACAAGGGACAACCCTCCATTTCCACACTAATGACCAACCAAGCCTCATGGACAATGACTAAGGTTTCAAACTAGGGAACCCTCGCTACCCAAAACACCCATACATGGGGCCCGATTACAACACTAGGGATAAACATTCCCAAAATCCCTACAGGTTCCATCATTTTACACCTTCTTTCTTAATTATACTTTACCATTTAAAACCCAATGATTCAAATTTCAAAAAAATTCAAAAAATTCCATTTCAAAACCCAAGCATTTACATTTTCAAAATCCTTTTTATTGAGCCAAAATTTAAAAAATAAAATATCTATTCAAATAAAAATTTCAAAACATTTACTTTATCAAACATTTCAAGGGAATATCAATAAGAAAAATCCATAATAGAAAAAGTACACTACCAGTATATGAATCCTAAGTAACTACCAATCACATGCAACATACGGATAACCTATCAATCCTATGTGCCTAGCATGGTGCATTAACTCATACACCCTCTCTTGAAATACCATTCCAATATATAGAGCCTCATAAATAAGTAACATCACACTTAAGTTCACCACTTGAGGTGGAAATAACAGTCAACTATAAAAGCACAAAACTGAACATAAATTTCCACCCCTAAAAACTTAGATTTTACTTCATATGTGGGGCTGTAGACACCCAAGAACGAGCTCATTACCCATATCTGACCAGATCCTAGTACCCAATATACCATACCCCAAATAGTAAGAAAAAACATACCCCTATAATACCACATTGTAATATCCCTAACCTAGTGTCCACTATATACATTTCCCTAATCTGGGTCTTCACATGACCTCAGGTGTACCTCCCGGTACGCCAGAGGCTGCCGACTAGCTGCGTAAGTCTATAGAGAAACGTTAGGGAGACTATAACAGCTTTTCCAAGTAATTCCACAGAAAAAATAATATCAACATATATAATAACCAACAGGAAAAAAATAAATGGATATCATGTGATAAATTTCAAAAGGTAACCAAGTAGAACATGCTATAATAGTATTATGAGTACACTACATGTTTGAAAACCACACAAATAAAATCCCAAAACCCAAACTACCAAAATATCCCATGGATGAACCAGAGTACCAACCTAGTCTTGAAATCCCATGATCCAACCAAATATCTTATGTAACACCCCAAGCTTCTACGGTTCGTTTCTCTTTGAATAATGCAATAGCGTGTGTTGTACGCAACATCGAGTTCTAACACACACCACAACCAATCAAACTAGCCGTTATAAATAGTAATACCTACTTTTTGAAATTTTAGAAATTTTATCTCTCAAAATGGACTTCATTTTTGGATTAGGATTATCGAATTTAGCCTAAGGTGAAATTTTGGTACTTTTCGGATAACTTTAATATTTTGATGAATAGTGAAAATTACTAAATTTTAATTAAAAACAACTTTTTTAATCAAAATAATTAATAGTTATAAATTATGAATTTTAGTGGTTTTAAAGTATATTTAGAATATATTTTTACCATTTAATACAATGTTGGTAATTGGACATAATTTCACAATTAAACCGAACATAAACAAGTATCAATCTTTTGATAGTTATTATATCTTAAAAACACGCTTTTTGTTTTGACAGCGGGAATAAATTTTAAATTAATTTATTCCACTTCTGTGTTTTGAATTTAGAAAAATGGATTCCATATTTGGAATCAGGATGTTCAAATTGTGTAAATAGGTAACTTTTATTTTTAGACATTTTGAATAATTACTTCGGTAAATATTTTATTTACCATGGTTAAAGGGTAAATCCGATAAATAAGGGTTAAAAAATAATATTATAATAATACAAAATTACCCTAAAACGTGTCCTAACCTTATTGGTTGATAAATGTTCGACCATGGGCATCTTTGGGTCGATTTGGGCACCCCATGGTGCCACTTGTAAGTGATAGGGACACTTTAATAAATACAAAAATGACAAAAGCATATATCTTTTAGAAAAACAATTTTTAAAATGGGTTATATATTTTGTATTTTCAAATATAAATATTAATTAGAAATATAAAAATATTTACTACATAATTATATTTTATTTATAATTTTTTAGACTTTAAATAATTTAATTTATTTATGACACAATGATGATGTAGTAATTACCATAATAGTGAAAAATTAAAATAATTGATATTATAAATACCCAAATAAATATAATTTGAGACTTTTAATGAATTAAACTAATTTTATAGGATAATATGACATATTAGTATTGATTTAATTGACTTTTTGCGAACTAATCATTCTGTTATGATTTTCACAAAAATCAATTTTCCAAATAGTGTCAAAATTGACATAAAATTGTTTTTAAAACAAATATTATATTATTAATTGATATTAAATTCCTAAAAATCTAAGGTTCGGACAAGAGACTTATATAATTATATGTGTATCATTAATGGACCACTTTAGGGTCTCTTGTAGGTATATAGTAAGTTTATTAATTATATAATATAAAAATACAATGTGACATGGTGAATGTCAAACTAATTAACTAAGAGTTAAAACTAAAAGATAAGGTTAATATAATGCCCCAAACCTGTCTAAATCCTATTAGTTGAGTGGTTTTCGACCCATAACCACATTAAAATTTAAATAATACACTTTTTAGCCATTAGAAACTGAATATAAATTTATTATAAAATAATATTTCTAGCTTTTCCATAGGTGCCCCTCACCCCTCTTATAAAAGAGCACCCTCCCTTCTCATTAACTCACACCTTCAAAGACTTTTGGTTCGTCCAAACTCTGCCCATATACTCTCTCAAATTCCCTAACTTCATCCTAGAGGCCATACTTTAGTCAGAAATCCAACCAAAGAGCCCTTTTGATCAAATCAAAAGGAAGAACCTGAAGAAGAGGTAATGATTTCACCACCCTTTTTCAAGTTCCTTTCTTCTTCCACTTCTTATTTCTTTGTTATTACCATTCTAAAATAATAACTCCAGTATCTTATATATACTGTGATGTTATTATAAATATGGTACAACCATATTCAGTATTCTATCCATCCTTTGAATAACATGTCACCATACGTGCGTACGTACGGCTTACCGTCTCCACGTCATGGTATAATTGTTATTCAATAAATTATTATTTGGATGGGTATAATAATGATGTGTAACCCATGTTAATAATAAATATAACATGATAATGATTCTGTATATATGTTATACCATCCAATTATATATTATTTTAATATCAAAAGAATGATATTGTCGCTCGTGCGTAGGTACGGACTACCGTCTCCATAAACATGATGAGATTCATTCCCCATCATATCCATTCAAGTATAATTATCATTTGATGATTTAAAAATAATGTTTAAGGACTTGATATAATTCTGGAAATTAATAAGATACAACCTATCCATGAAAAACATGGGTTACGTAACAAAACATATAAAAGAAAACGAGTAAGTTAACACCCGAAACAACGATAATACTAAGATATTATTAACAAATCAATGTTAAAAGATCATATATGATATCATATTAATATATATGATTATTGTATAATTTAATAACAATTATTTCACCATTATACAGGAGGTTAACCTACCCCCAACCAAGGAAAAGTTCAAGGTAAGGGTTTACTTCACAATCTCTTCATTATCCGAGGTTGTTTATACGCAATAATCTACTGGGACTTCTTTATCATCCACATCCATGTTTCTTAAAAATGTATTTCAAAACATTTTTACTATTTACAAGAATATGGGTTAAAGTCATTTATACCCTTGTTTGACTTTTTATAAAGGAATATTTCCGTCATTTTCCAAACAAGGTGCTTTTTAACCTTTTCAACAAAATTAAGGTAAGAATGTTTTTTTAACTTATACGGCGGGTGCGACTATTTTCTACCATTATAAAATCTTCGAAGTTTCCCTTACAAGCTTATAAGAATATTTTCAAAGAAAATGTTTTATTTTATAAATATATGATTTCAAAATAGAAAGATATATTTCTCTAAAAAGAGTTTGATTTCAGCTATGTCAACATCCTTTGATGGATTTTACGCTTATTTGAAGTTGATTTATTATGATACAAAACTTCTATATTGTATTGAAGGTTTTGTGATATGTTTGACTATGGATGTGTTATTTTTATACCATTCATGGTTTATGGATGAAGTATTTACATTTCGTATGCTAGTTTTAATACGAATGATTATGTTATGTTTAAACCTTTTCATATGGGAATGCATTGGACTTAATATGTGACGGGTGGAGCCCTCTATAGCTCATCGATGCATCGGTAGGTATCATGAGACAAACTAGTGTCTTGGCACAAGGCCTTGACAAAATCTTATTTGTATTCTTGGCACGAGGCCTTGGCTATGTGGTATTGATAGTCTGGAATTATGCATTCCATCATTATGAAAGTGGTTATTGATATTGCATGTGATTATTAGATTAATAGAATATCTATGTGAATAAGTAAATGGAATTATTTAATTTTATTTTTGCCATACTATGTTGAAGTTCAAGTTTAAAAGGCTTTTGTTTTAGTTATACACTGCCTTAAATGTTTAATTCTTATTTATGAAAGTTTCCTCTATATTGTTATCCTTACTGGGCATTTGAGCTCACCCCTTTTCTATGTTTTATTTTTCCCACGATGTGAATAAGTAAATTATGAATGACCTACAGGGATATTATGAGGGGATAATTGTGTGGACTATGGAGACAATATGTTGTTGTAGTAGTTTTTCACTTTATGATGTAATGTAAAACTTTATAAATATATCTAGTGTTTCCAAGTCTACTAAACCAATCAGTCTTTCGATATTTGATCTTTCTTGTGATCATGACAATGTTATGTAATAATGCACCGACTCTGTGTAACTGGGGTCTGGGCGTTACAGTTGGTATTAGAGGAAGTTTAGTACAAACCTTGGAAGATAAATTTAGATAAACTCTGATTAGAGCACATAGACCTAAGATGGAATTTGAGGATTAATATAGAAGAACTTCCTAGAATTTTGGTATTGTAGATATTTTGTGAGTTTTCCGAGCAATACATCCCTGTCTGAATACGAGCAGGTAGAGGCGGATCTGGTATAGATGTACCTAGTGGTAAAACCCGAAAACACCGCTTTGAGCTAGACTCGAACGGGAACTGGTGCACGACAACGGGCCTTGCTGCACTCTTGGTTACGACACTCCCGGGGGATATGCTTAGGATAAATCTCATTTTCTTTAAAAATCATTATGAAAGGTTTATGAGTATATAATTCCTCAAATAAAACATTTTTATGGATTATATCCATAAATAGTTCAATTTATGTTAAGTGTTTCATAAGTATGGAATTATGTATTTTGATTCATAAACTGATCTAGTTTATGCCATTGTTTAGAAATGGTGCCTAGTGGAAGAAATGGAAATCGTATCAATGCACACACTCCATGTAGGGATTGCCCTCCTGCTCAAGATAATTATAGTGGAGCTGGTGATGCAACTGGTGCCGATCAACTAATCACCATACTGGGACAACTCACTAAGGTTATGAATAATATCCTTACCCATATGGATCACCCTGATCCGCAGCATGGAGGATAAATGTTATATCGATTCATGAGGCAACAACCACCAATGTTCAATGAGAGTACAAATCCCTTAGTATCTGAGCAATGGATAAATTCCCTAGAGAAAATATTTCAGGATTTGAGGAGTAGTGAAAGGGAAAAAGTTATCATGGCAGTTTACCGCTTCACTGGAGATGCTGATCAATGGTGGTCATTGATTCAAAACACGAAGTAATATGATGAAGTATCAAATATGGAATGGAGGGAGTTCAAAGATCTGTTTTTATAAGAATACTTTCCTCGTGACCATCGAGCAGATATGGAAAGGAAATTTCTGAGTCTGAGACAAAAGGAGGATGAGAATGTCGCAAAGTATGAGGCTAAATTTACAAGGTTAGAAAGGTATTCTAGAGATTATATACGTAACCCAAGAAGTAAGATTGATCGTTTCTTTGATGGGTTAAAACCATTTCTCCATCGAGCAATAGTCTCACAATCCTTCTCTTCGTACGAAGACATTGTCTCATGTGCTATCAAGACTGAAAAGGAATTCTCTAAGTCTTATGACTTTAAAGCAAAGCAGGAGAAGAAGAGATCTTCTGATCAATCTGGGAATGTAAATGAGGGGAAGAAGGGAAAGGTTGAATATCCATCCTATGGTAAATGTGGGAAGAAACACCCCGGTACTTGCTTGAAGGGAATGGGTGTCTGTTACAAGTGTGGTGAAAAAGGACACCAAGCTCGTGATTGGAAAGGGAAGAAGGAAGATACCAATGTTCAGTGCTACAATTGCAGGGATATGGGACATTATGCAAATGAATGTCCTAATTGTTAGGGGAACTTACCTCAGAAAAGGCCAAGGGATCAAGGCCAAGCTTTTTCTATCACTACTACTAAGGTAGAAGCTCCAAAAGACGTGGTGGTAGGTAATTTAATGGTTTCCTCAAGTTTATAAAATGCATTATTTGATTCTAGATCATCGCATTGTTTCATATCTTCCCAGTTTGTTAAGAAAATTAGATATTTCCAATTTGATTTAACAAGGGAGTTGTCAGTTAAAACTCCTAGGGGAAGTATCATTGCAACAAAGTTTTGTGAATCAGTCTCCATTAGAGCACATAAATGTTCTTTATCCACTGATCTCATCTTCATACCTATGATTGAGTTTGATATAATCCTCGGTATGGATTAAATTTCAGATTATGATGCAAAGATTTATTATAAGAAGAAGGAGGTTACGATTTTTGATAATGATAATAAAGAACACCTTATCTTTAGAGCAGAATCGTTACCACCTAATTCTTATCTAGATCCACCCCTAGTAGCTCAACTAAATTCAATTATTGGGGAGGAAGAGAATGAAATGACTGTGGGTGAGGAAAGGAATGTTCAAATAGAGGATGTACCTATTGTGAAAGAATATGTAGATGTATTTTTGGAAGATTTACCTGGACATCCTCCAGAACGAGAAGTTGAGTTTTTCATTGATTTAATTCCTCGATCAAGGCCTATATCGAAGAGCCCTTATAAAATTTCCACTGTAGAATTAGTCTAACTAAATAAACAACTAGAGGAATTGAGTAATAAAGGATTTATTCGCCCCAATTTTTCTCCATGGGGAGCCCCTGTTCTTTTTGTTAAAAAGAAAGATGGATCTATGAGGTTATGTATCGACTATAGGGAGATCAATGCTATAACAATAAATAACAAGTATCCCCTACCTCGCATTGATGATTTATTTGACCAACTGCATGGAGCTCAATACTTTTCAAATATTGACCTTCGATCTGGATACCATCAGTTATGCGTGAAGAAGGAAGACATTCCGAAGACAGCATTTCGAACCAGGTACAAGCATTATGAGTTTACAGTAATGCCTTTTGGATTGACTAATGCACCCTCTGTATTCATAGATCTGATGAATAGAGTTTTCAAGGAATAAATCAATAAATTTGTGGTGGTATTTATTGATGATATCTTGGTATACTCCAAAAGCTACGAAGATCATGAAAATCACTTGTGCATTATCCTGAAGACTCTGAGAAGACATGAATTATATGGGAAGTTTAGCAAGTGTGAATTCTGGCTTTAGGAGATTTCTTTTCTTGTCCATATTGCCTCTAAAGATGGAATCTCTGTTGATCCTTCTAAGAAAAAGGAAATTCAAGAATGTCCAGCACCTATGAGTATAACTGAGGTACGCAGTTTTATTAGTTTGGCAGGTTATTATCAAAGTTTCGTCCCGAATTTTCCATGATTGGAAAACCCATTAACGAAGCTCACACGTAAAGGGGTTAAATTTGTTTGGACAAAAGAGTGTGAAGAATTTTTCAAAGAACTAAAGAGAAGATTAGTCAATGCTCCTATATTGACTCTACCATCGGGGAATGATGGGTTCGTTATTTATAGTGATGCATCGAAGAAAGGACTTGGTTGTGTCCTTATGCAGAATGATAGGGTTATTGCATATGCATCACGACAGTTGAAAATTAATGAGCAAAACTATCCTACTCATGATTTTGATTTAGCAGCTGTGATCGTTTCTTGAAAGATATGGAGGCACTACCTCTATGGTGAAAAATGTGAGATTTATACTGATCACAAGAGTTTGAAGTATATTTTCTCACAAAAAGAACTCAACATGAGGCAAAGGATATGGCTTGAATTACTCAAGGATTATGATTGTAAGATACACTACCACCTGGGGAAAGAAAAAAAGGTGGAAGATGCTTTGAGCAGAAAAGATCATGGAGTTTTGAACAATATGAAAATTGAAAGGGATCTAATTTTCATGGATCTAGTAAATATTGACATGGGAATAACCAGGGAAGGTGAAACATCAATGCGGTCGTGACACCACATAAACTCTGGTGTTATGATCCTTCTCGTGTTGCACTAAGTTCCCATTCTACCTTATGCATATGTGTGTCGCCCTCTGGTGACGTAAACATCACCCTCCAACGATAGAAGTCAATCTAGTCACTATAGGGAACTAACCAGTCCATCCCGATTATTACATCAAAACCTGTCATATACAGAACATACAGGTTCCACACAAAAAGGTAACCACCCACATTGAGGGAAAAATTCTGACAACAAATAATTCCCTCTGAGAGGACAGCTAATGGGGTATCTAACGTGATCATACCATGATATGACTCAACGTTGAGGCCCAAACATTCAATAATAACCTCTAATATAAAAGAGTGAGAAGCGCCTGTGTCAAACAATGTAGATACTAACATAGAGGCAACCAGAATCATAACTTGTATAGTAGATAGTCTAGCATACTGAACCTGTGTCATAAGCTCAACTGCATACAACTGGTCGGTACCACGACCCTGAGTCACAGCCTGGCTACCCTGAGCAGACCTGCCCTGCTGGCGCTGAGAGTCATACACCTGATTACCTCTGCCTCGACTGCCGCCACAGCCTGATCAGCCGAAGGTATTCCAGCTGCCTGACTGGCGTGATCCGGCCGATCCAGCACTATATCAGAGAGTAGGTATAGATCCCTGCTCACTAGGACTTGGGGGAAAAGTCCTGCAGAAATAGTTGAGATGACCTAGCTTACAACAACCTCTGCACTCCAATGGATTTCGCATACACTGCCTCCTTATATGTCATGGCACCCCAAATTGGTGACAGATAGGAGTACCACCTGAGAAAAGGGCCTGACCACTACTAACACCACGAGATTCATCAAAATTCCACTTCTTCCCATAATCAGATCCACTAGAACCCTTAGGTTCCGAATCGCCCTGGTTCACACTATCTGATTCTCTCTAATTCCTCTATGTAATCAAAGCCGGTTTGACAATCTTTGAAATGGTCATCATCCTGAAAACGTTAACCAGCGACTAGATGGCGTAACATATCCCATCCTCAAAAATCCTAGTGGCCATGAGATCATCAACAGCTAGTGTAGAAGAAAAACACTGTAACTTAGTAAAACATGGAAAATATTCCATGACTGTCATAGTCCCTTGCTACAGCTTCATAAATTCCATAGCTCTGTCATCCCTAAATGTTTGGGGAAGGAACTAATCATAGGGGACGGTCTGGAAATTAGTCCAGATCATATCTCTCTGCTGTCCTGACTGGGAGATGACATCCCACCACCTCCTGGCTGAACCACGTAGCATATAAGCTGCGAGATTAAACCTCCGCTCTGGAGGCATCTCAAGGATCTCGAAGATGGTTAGAATAGCTTCCAACCAGGACTTCACAACAAAGTTGTCTGCCATCTCCCGTAAATGTAGGAAGATGTTTCGACTTAAACTCACGGGTCAACTCTGCCATACTCGGGGAAGGTCGCACTCCACCTGGCATACTCCGCATCATACGCAAGAAACCCTCATAGAACTGGGCATCAGTGTCCATCTCAAGAATAGCAAGAGGATCCATAGGTGGCTCGATAGAAAGATCAACTGGCGGCTCAGGGACCACCACCTCAGGAATGTGATCGTCGCCTCCTTCAATGTGCATGACTCGAGGACGTCTCAGAGGCAAAGTTCTACAATGCCAAATGAATGTATCAAAAGAAGAAACCAACAAATTAAAGGTTTAACTCTAGAAGCTAGGACAGGTACTAATCCTTACTACCTCTAAGATCACCTATCCACACCCATATTAATTCTGAGTAAAACCTGCAATTGCTCAAATTTAACTTAATCCAGTGATATAGAATTTCCCAGCCCATATGGGTGAATACTTCTCATGAACTAAAATATGACACACACTTGGATGTCATTTCTCATTTAATTGTTCTAATTAAGTATTTTAATTTATTTATATCAAATTATTGGTTTATTTGGAATGCCATTTTCCAATCCATAAGGGCACATGCACCTTATGAACCAAAGAGAGACACCCACTAAAACCACATCATTCTTCAATTCACAACTTGCAAGAAGGGTTAGCACAATTGCACACATATTAACAAGGCATGTAAATAAACAACAGACAATGCTCACTAAAAATTTAAACGTGGAATGGGAAGATGCATGGCCTAATCATATTGTGCCTATCGTGATGCATGTTCTACTACATAACCCTCATTTCATCGGGTCAAACCATGAAATCCAAATTCCAACATTGAAAATCTCAATAACATCACAAAACATGTGAAGTACCCAACAATGAAATGATATCAACAGTAAATAGAAGAATCAATAACATCATAAAATAGGAAACTTGGCCCATAACCTGTACATGGGTTTGCAACCCCAAAGCACGGCTCATGTCTAAGTCCCTAAGCATTCCCAACCTCCAAGTCTATCATCGCCAAATAGTAAATCAAGAAAGAAAGAAAACCTTTGATACCACTTTGTGACATCTCGGACCCGGCTGCCCCTCAACCCGAGCCCCGAACCTGGTTGGCCACATGAACCCTGGCTCATCTCCCCATATTCCAGGGGCTTCCGACTAGCAGCAGGGGTGTATTTGTAAGTTAGTGGGGAGACTTTACCCCCATGTCAGAGTACACAGTGGTATAACAACAAGTGATTAAATAGCGGAAGCATAACTAATGGATAAACAGGAGAAAAATGGAAACATACAAACCAAATAACATAAATAAGGAAAACCCCGATAAATATACAAAAGCCACATAGACAATGTTTGATTCAAAATGGATGCATGGAATGATGATACAATGGAAATAGATGGAAAACATGCTCTACAGTAATAAAAAAAGAGAACAAAGAACAAAAGTAGTCCATGAGCATCTCTAGCCTAGCTCAGTGCTCTGCTCTAGAACTCTAGCTATAACATATATATTTCAACAACCTGAAGCAGGGACCTTTCCCCTATTGGTACATGCAGCAGAAAAGTCTATGCAGGTGCCAATGGCCGCTCAGGTAGGGCGTGAGACAAGTCTCAGTAGGCCACCACCAACGGTGTCTACGTGTAATCCAAATAGGTTCCGTAAGGTAAATAGTGTGTAGTAAACTAAAAGTAGGTAATTAAAAGTAATAAACAACGCTCCCGCTCAGGTTCTGGAAGGACACATGGCAGGTCCACCTACTTCAGCTCATGGCTGGTAATCTGAACAATCACTAGAAGTATAAGTACATAGATATAGGTTATAACTGGCTTGAGGTAGAAATGCCTCTCATCCATTCATCTCACATATGTAATAATCATCATTGAAATGAGGTATGAATGCCTCTCGTCCAACATCATTGTAGCTGGAATGGGTAAGAATTCCTCCCACCCATAAAGGTTATATGGGAACGAGGTGGGAATGCCTCTCGTCCTATTACACATGAACTGATCTGGAATGGCGTAAGAATGCCTCCCACCCACACACGAGGATTCATCTGGTATGGGGTAGGAATGCCTCCAGCCCACACAAGGAGATTCATCTAGCACGGGGTAAGAATGCCTCCCACCCACACACGAAGAATCATCTAGCATGTAAACACAGGAAGGCATAACCATTAACATCACAATATATAAGGAATTCCATCTTATATCATATCACATTAACAAAGAATGACATTTCCCAATCACATTATAAGGAAAACATACATCTCAATTCATTAAGAGATTCATGCTATCTCATCCTATCCAACCTCTATTCAAACCATCTCATTTTCCTTACGTGGAAAATCTCGTTCAAGACATAACATTACGGTCCAAAGGTGAAAAGGGCCAAATCTCAAGGAATATCACCTATGGTTGACCACTCCCAGTCCAAACCTCATCTAAACACCCTAACAATGTTAGATTCAACAATCTCATACCACACGGGTCATTTAGACATGAAGAAGTCAATATAAATAGTGATTTCGGCGAAAGAAAAATGAAGACATGATGATATAAAATAAAAATGGAGAAAAACCAAAATGGAAACCACGTGACCACCTACCTTAGAGCTGTAGGCATAGGCTTGCCTGATATTGACCTTAGATTCGCAGTAGGATGGAATAGATTTGAGTTCCAGTCCAAAGCCCAGAAAATAGGGCTTATGAGCTTGTGGTAAAATATCACAATGGATACCAAGATTCACCTAGGAAAGAAGGGTTCATGAGGTAATCCTTACTGAGTGTGATCCAACGCATTCAACAGATCGAGATTTGGACTCATGTGGAAAGAAAAACAAAGAAAAGAGTGGCAAAGAGATTTTGGAGTTCAATGAGGGATCCCCTCTATTCTTTTCGTAGGAAGGAGGATGATGATAAGGGTTTAAGAATTAAGAATAAATTAACGGAAAAATGGTAATTTCACCCAGAATAGTGTCTCACGTTTTAGGCGCATGGTTTACCCAAACCATGCGCAAACCATGCGCACCTCACTGCCTCCAGACCAAAGGCCACATGGTTTGTCTGAAACCATGTGCATGCCATGCACCACTGTCTGCAAGTCCATTTCTCAAAATCTCGGGCTCCGAACAAACCTTGGACACTCCCCAAACCTTCCTTATTATGTTACACACTTTACAAAAGCTTTTTGGAATGATTTGAAAGCAAAACTAACGTTCCATACCTTTTCCCAAGAGTTGTGTCGTTACAATGATGATCTAGATAGATTGCGAGGTATAATTCATGTGCTAAGACAAGTTATTAAGAATAATAAGAATTATGGTGGGGAGATTGTAATGAGTCACATTGTTATGGGTTGTAAATTTTGAAAGAAACTTGAACTTTTCATCTGGTAGACATATCATTCAGAGAACCAAGTGATAAATTAAATTGATACCTACTTAAACATCCGAGCATTATTTTTTTAAATGTGATGAAATGTTTATTGTGCGGATAGTGATCAAGTTTATAGTAGAGGAGGACTAGAGCTGTCAGAGATAATACTGATACTACTATATAGCAAGTGCATTGGGAAATATCCTAGCAGCCAAGAATGACTAGCTGTATTTATGGTGAGGTATGTAGTATTCCCTCTTCCTAGTAGGACTCACTATCCAGCCAGTGAGCCTACATAGGGTGTCCTATATACCTAGACCAACTAGTTGGTAGGGTGCATAAAGTATCATTAATTAGCCTTCTATTATTTTTAGACACCAATCCACCCTTATTTTGAGAAGTTTTGGCTCAAAATTTTCAGTATATTTTGGATAAAACCTCTATTATTATTCCATCAACGAGTTCCCCTTGATTTGGAGTGGATCTTGGAGAGATCCATGAGTGAATCCATGTTATATCATTTTTTCTTCATAAATCATAGCCTCCTTCTTCATTTTTTAGTCGTTCATCATTATTATTTTCATAATGGATGATCAAATAGGTATTTATTAACCTTTACAATTATTTTTGTAAAAAAATATCCTTAGATAATATTTCTATTGATATTCTTGGTCAAATATTGATCATTGGTATGATCTTGATTATAAAATTAATGAAAATTCCAATATATCTTGATGGAATTGTTTCGTAATGATAAGGTTTTGGATCGATATGGATAAAGGATATCCTGTGGTAATAAACAAATTTTATTGATAGGAATTTTTTATGTTATTTCCCTAGCAAACCCCTTCTTTATGTTTTTCCTATGTGAGTTAGACCGACCCTCACACCTTGAAATTGATTTGGGGATTTTGATTATCTTATAATTGGGAGTGTATTGGGAGTGGTCGAACTCTACTAAATGATGTTGTGGATAAGTTATAACACTTAGTTGAATTCTTCTAATGGTACCAATTAAATTATATTAAATTATCATTTATTTTACTATTTCATGATAGGCATTTTTCCACAATGATGTTGGAAGTGTGTTGTGGACCTTCCAAGGTTGGATGGGTATGTTTCAAGGTAGGTAGTGATATTTGATAAGCCTTTTTGTAAGTATTCCTTTATTACATTGAATGTGATAATCCTTTTAAATAAATAAATAAATATTATTTAGTTATAATTAATTAATTTGGAATGCTTGGGAAAGAGTAAGACATCATAGTGATTGATAGAGGATGAGTACACTTGGATGACTCCGATAATGATTCTTGTAAATTCTTGGTTGGGTGTTAACTCTGTTTGAGGTAGGTGGTCCCATGTAATATATCCTATTGTGTTTTTCATGGATTATTTATATGTGGTATAAGTCTTTAGAAATTGGTAGAATAGAGCTTAAATTCATATTGTGGTATGAATTATAAGTAACTCTTAATTAATTAATGATTTATAAGGGTTAATTAATTAAAGGAACCATTCTTAATATCATTGGAAAAAGTGCCAATGGCCATGATGGACCCCTGTTCAATGGATTGGTTCCAACCAATGATGGTGGAGACTTGATCACTAATGTGTGACATAGATTACATTGACCCTCTTTGATGTGTGGTTGTGCAACCTGTGGCCTGGACCCATGATACGATGTTTGATGAATTGATCCAATTTTTTTTCATGTGAATCCTATGAGACCATGTTTTATGCTTGATCACATGCGTGAACATGTGTATCCTGTGACATCATGTTTGATTCCTTGTTCACATGTGTGATCATTGGTTTCCTATGAGAATTTTTTTGATACATATTCATACAATTTGTGTGTATCCTTTTGAGAATCTTTATTTGTATGCGTTATTGATCCTTGTTATGATACATATTTATCATTGTATTTTAGATCTTATAAAACATTGTTTTAGGTATTAGGATGTTTATGTTGTTCTATTTCAGTTAGAAGGCTCTATGTGGGGGCATGATGAAATGATGATGAATATGAACTGTGCCTCATCTTATGGTATGAGTCCGATCAAAAACTTTTATTTTGGCATGTGAGTAGACCTTACATGAGAATTGATAATCAATTTAAAACATGCTAAAATGGGAGAATTTTTCATGGGGGTGATGTGATTTCCCAATTACACCAATCATGTCATGTGGAACTTACCATCATACAAGGATAACATTCACCTTTGGGGTGGGAAGTGAGGTGTTATTGATAACGACAACCATTGAGGAAGGGTGTTCTCTTTCCCATATAATGACCCCCATTGGGGTGTGGTGTGTGGTTTTCTTATTGATTACCACCAATAGGGAGGGGCATCTATCATATCTCTAATGGAATAACATAGGGACATGACTAATAGGTGTAGGGTTCCAACTGATGTTGGTAGTTGAGGCAAGTCTTGTGATGTGTGTTGACGGAATTAACATGATGACATGCATCATGCTGAAGAAGGTGTAGCCAATGGTTGTGGAAACATAGTATGAATATGAGAGCTCTACATAATGGTGTTGTTTTTTGTGTATACATTTGTGATTATATGTTATACATATACAATTTATGCATTGACTATTTATTTCTAGAAGATATTATCACATTGACATATAATTCATTTACCACTTGGGTAATGGACCACGTTGGGGTATTTCTGAGTTTTAAAAACACCCTTCTCAGGTGACCATTGTAACACCCCAAGCTTGTACGGTACACTACTCTTTAAATAATATAGTAGCGTATGTTGTATGCAATTTCGAGTTCTAACACACACACCACAACCAATCAAAGTAGTCGTTATGAATAGTAATACCCACTTTTTGAAATTTTATAAATTTTAACTCTCAAAATGGACTTCATTTTTGGATTCAGAATATCAAAAATATCCTAGGGTGACTTTTTGGTACTTTTTGGATAACTTTTATATTTTGATGAATAGTGAAAATTACTAAATTTTAATTAAAAACAACTTTTTTAATCAAAATAATTAATAGTGATAAATTATGAATTTGAGTGGTTTTAAAGTACATTTAGAATATATTTTTACCATTTAATACAATGTTGTACATTGTACATAATTTCACATTTAAACTGGACATAAACAAGTGTCAATCTTTTGATAGTTATTATCACTTAAAAACACGTTTTTTGTTTTAACAACGAGAATTAATTTGAAATTAATTTCTACCACTTATGTGTTTTGAATTTGGAAAAATGGACTCCATATTTGGAATCAGGAGTCCAAATTTTTTAAATAGGTAACTTTTCTTGTTAGACATTTTGAATAATTACTTCGGTAAATATTTTATTTACCATGGTGAAAGGGTAAATCCGGTAAATAAGGGTAAAAACTAATATTATAAAAATAATAAAATACCCTAAAACATTTCTTAACCTAATTGGTTGATACATGTCCGACCATGGGCATCTTTGGGTCGATTTTGGGACCCCATGGATCCACTTGTATGTGATAATGACACTTTATATTAATTAAGTTAAAGTGAATACAAAAATGACATAAGCATATATCTTTTAGCTAAACTATTTTTACATTGGGTTATATATATTATATGTTAGAATATAAATATTAATTATAAAGATAAATATATTTCCTACATAATTTTATTTTATTTATAATTTTTAGACATTGAAAAATTAAAAATATATATGACACAATAATGATGCAATATTTTCCATATTAATGAATGAATCAAATAATTGCTATTATAAATGTTAAAATAAAAATAATTTGAAAATTTTTATGACATCCAAGAATTTTATTGGTTAATATGAAATTTTATTATTTATTAAATGATTTTTTTTCTAATTAATAAAGTTTTTTAGACTTTATCAAAAATTCAATTATTGAATAGTGTGAAAATTGACATAAATGAGTTTTTAAAACAAATATTATATTATTAATTGATATTATATTCTTAAAAATCTAAGGATCGGCCAAAGGACTTATATAATGATAGGTGTATCATTAATGAACCACTTGGGTGTCTCTTGTATGTATATAGTATGTTTATTAACTATATATTATAAAAATACAAAGTGAATGGTAGGTGTTAAACTAATTAACCAAGAGTTAAAACTAAAATATAAGGTTAATAAAATGAACCAAACCTGTCTAAAATCTATTGGTTGAAATTATTTCGACCAATACCCACCTTAGAATTTTAATAATACAATTTGGAGCCATTAGAAACCGAATATGAATTTATTATAAATTAATACTTTAAGTTTTTCCTAAAGAGCCCCTCCTCCCCTTATAAAAGGACACCACTTATAACCAATTCTTCATATCTTCAAAGCCTTTTGGTTCAGAAAAACCCTTCCCAATTATTCTCTAAACATCCCTCACTTCAACTTATAGGCCTTATTTTGGTCAGAAAGCCACCCTATGAAGCCTTTTCGATCAAATCAAAAAGAAGAACCCGAAGAAGAGGTAATGTTTTCACCACCCTCTTCCAAGTTTCTTTATTCTTCAACTTCTTCTTTATTTGTTATTTCCATTCTAAAAAAATAACTTCAGCATATTCTATATAATGATATGTTATTGTAAATATGTTACAACCATATTCAGTTTTCTATCCATCCATTTAATGACATGTCACCATACGTGCGTACGTACGGCTTACCGTCTCCACGTCGTGAAGTAATTTTTATTCAATACACTATTATTTGGATGGGTATAATAATGATGTGTAATTCATGTAAATAGTAAATATAAAACGATAATGATTCTGTATATATGATATAACATCCAATTATATATTCTTTTAATATCAAAAGAATGATATTGTCGTGAGTGCGTATGCACGGACTACAGTCTCCACGAACGCGATGAGATCCATTCTCCATTGTATCCATTCAAGTATAATTATCATTTGATGATTAAAAATAATGTTTAAGGACTTTATATCATTCTGTATATTAATAAGGTACAACCTATCCATAATAAACACAACTTATGTCACAAAACATATAAAATAAAATGAGTAAGTAAACACCGGAAACGATGATAATACTAAGAAATTATTAACAAAGCAATGCTAAAAGATCATATATGATATCATATTAATGTATATGATTCTTGTATAATTTAATAACAATTATTTCACCATTATACAGGAGGTTAACCTACCCTCAACCAAAGAAAAGTACAAGGTAAGGGTTTATTTCACAATCTCTTCATTATCCGATGTTGTTTATACATAATTATCTACTGGGACCTCTTTATCATCCACATCCATGTTTTATAAAAATGTTTTTCAGAAAATTCATACTATTTTACCGAATATGTGATAAAGTCATTTATATTATTATTTGAATTTTTATATGAAGTTTATAAAGGAATCATTCCGTCGTTTTCCAAACAAGGTCCTTTTTAACCATTTCGACAAAATTAAGGTAATAATGTCTTTTTTTAACTTATACGGCGGGTGTGACTATTTTCTACCATTATAAACTTGTCGAAGCTTCCCTTACAAGCTTATAAGAATACTTTCAATGTAAAATTTTAATTTTATAATTATATGACTCTAAAATTATTTCAAAATAGAATGAGATATTTCTCTAAAAAGTGTTTTGATTTCTTCTATGTCAACATCCTTTGATGGATTTTAAGTTTATTTGGAGTTGATTTATTATGATACAAAACTTCCATATTGTATTGAAGGTTTTGGGATATGTTTTACTATGGATGTGCTATTTTTATACCATTCATGATTTATGGTTAAAGTATTGAAATTTCGTATGCTAGTTTTAATACGAATGTTTATGATATGTTTAAACCTTTTCATATGAGGAATGTATTGGACTTAGTAATTGACCGGTGGAGCCCACTATAGCTCCTCGATGCATCGGTAGGTCTCATGAGACAACTAGGTGCGGAATTGGCCGAGGCCCTTTCCAAATTTGATATATGGTTTTGGCCGAGGCCTTAATCATTTTTAGACGTCTTGGCCGAGGCCTTGACAAAATGTTTCAGAATGTCCGGAATTATACATTCCCTCATTATGGAAATAATATTGGGGGTTCATGTTGTCATTCGACTAGTAGAATGCCCATTATTATGTTTTATTATGGCATTATTTACTCATATCATATTCTTTCCAGAAATATATTCATGTTTATTATTGGTAAAGGCATGTGGTTTCAATTATTTACCATGCTTAATATTTATGTCATTTTCTACTATATTACTTACCCTTACTGAGTGTTTGTACTCACCCCTTTCAATGTTTTATTTTTCCCAGGATATGAAGAAGTTAGTTATGAGTGACCTGCAGGCATAATCTAGGATTCTTGGATGTTCCTAATGAAATATATTTGTGTTGTAGTTCTCTTCAAGATGTAATGTTGAACATATGTATGAATCTTGTTTCCAATAATACTAAACTGATCGGTCTTTTGAGACATGATTTACTTGTGGTCATTCCAATGTTATATAATAATGCACCGACTCTGGATAACTAGGGTTTGTGTGTTACAATTGGTATCATAGGAAGTCTTGTACAACTCTTGGAAACAAGATTTAGATAAACGCTGATTAGAACACATATACCAAAGATAGACTTTGAGGATTAGTATAGAAGAACTTCCTAGAATTTTGGTATTGTAGAGATTTTGCGAGTTTTTCGAGAAATACATCCCTTTTTGGATACGAGCAGGTAGAGGCGGCTCTGGCATAGATGTACCTAGGGGTAAAACCCAAATACACCGCTTTGAGCTAGACTCGAACGAGAACTGGTGCACGACAACGGGCCTTGCTGCACTCTTAGTTACGACACTACCGGGGGATATGCTTAGGATAATTCTCATTTTATTTACAAACCATTATGAAGGGTTATGAGTATATACTTCCTCAAAGAAAACATTTTTTATGATTATGTCTTATATCCATAAACTGTTGAATTTATGTTAAGTGTTTTAGAAGTTTGGAATTATATGTTTCTATTCATAAACTAATCTAGTTTATGCCATTGTTTAGAAATGGAACCTAGTAGAAGAAATGGAAACCATAACAATGCATGCACTCCATGTAAGTATTTTCCTCCTACTCATGATTATTATAGTGGAGCTAGTGATGCAACTAGTGCTGATCAGCTAATCACCATACTGGGACAACTCACTCAGGTTATGAATAATAAAATTACCCGTATGGAGCACCTTGATCCACAACATGCAGGATCAATGTTAGATCGTTTAACGAGGAAACCAAAACCAACATTCAATGGGAATACAAATCCCTTATTAGATGATAAATGAATAAATTATTTAGAGAAAATATTCCATGTTTTGGGGAGTATCAAAAGGGAAAAAGATGTAATGGAAGTTTACCGCCACATTGGAGATGTCATCCAATGGTGGTCCTTGATTGAAAATAAAAAGGAAGATGATGAAGTATCAAATATGGAATACAGGTAATTTAAAGATATTTTTTTGAAAAATACTTTCCTCATGACCATCAAGCAGATATGGAAAGGCAGTTTCTGAGTCTGAGGCAAAAGGAGGATGAGAATGTTGAGAAGTATGAGGCTAACTTTACAAGGTTAGCGAGGTACGTTGAAAATTATATACGTAACCCAAGAAGTAATATTGATAGTTTCTTTGATGGTTTAAAATAATTTCTCCATCGAGCATTAGTATCACAATCCTTCTCATCATACGAAGATATTTTCTCATGTGCAATCAAGACAGGAAAGGAATTATCTATGTCTTATGACTTTAAATCAAAGCAAGAGAAGAAGAGATCTGCTGAACACTTTGGGAAAGGAAATAAAGAAACATGGAAGAAGGGAAGAATTGAATTTACACCCTGTGACAATTGCGGAAGGAATCACCCTGGTGCGTGTCTAAAAGGAAAAGGAGTTTGCTACAAATGTGGACAGAAGGGCCATCTAGCTGGTAATTGTAAAGGAAATAAAGATGCTACCGATGTTGAATTCTATAATTGTAGAGAAATGGGGTATTATGCAAATGATTTTCCTAAGAACCAAGAAAAATTAACTCAGAAAATTACAAGAGAACAAGGCCAAGATTATGCTGTTACTACAGTTGAAGTTGAATAATTATTGTATTTGTGTTTTTGGATTCAGGAACTATATTCTGGTTATAAGAATAATGTGATATATATAAGGATTGTACTGCAGTACTATTTTATTGAGGACTTGAGGTTATATGGTTTTAAAAAACTGAATTAATAGTAAGCTACACTTTTTGTAAAATTCATGGTTAAAGGAAAGGTAATCCTTAATATGGTCCCGATAAAGAGGTAGTGAATTTGGAATGATACAAGATTGATTTGGATAAATTATATTGGATATCATTGAATACATTGAAACTGATTAATGATTTTTATATTCCATCATTGTTGGATTTTACAAAAAATTTTAATAGAATGAGTATATCCAGTATTATATATGTAATAAGGGATCATGAATGTAATCAATAAGGTTTTAGGGTAATTCAGGATGTTGCAGTATTTTTAAAGAATACACGATGAAGGTGTTCACATGTTATTACGTGGAAAAAATGATCTTCATTGTTTTTACCTTCCTTATAAATTTTGGACTTGGACAGAAGTATTTTGGATAATTCTAATTTGAGATTATTTTTGGATATTTATAAAAAGGACAACTTGCAGGTCGGGTGATATCCCGTCGCGTCCGACAAAGCTGCATGAATCAAACCAACAACCATAGTGCGACATGCCTTTATTACCTACCACTAGCCTACAGAAAGTCCCTGGTTATTAAAAAATATTTTTTTTTCATTATAATGGTATGTGTTAATTATTGGAACCTTATACTATTAGTATAAATATAATATTTTTGAGTTCTATTATCTTTTGGAGTGAAAAATGAGTTTGTGGTAGTAATTAGTTGAAGGATGAAAACTCTACTTATCAAGAGGTATATATATATATATCTTTTTCTATGAAGAAATTAATTCTACAATGATTGGATATTAATACCAAAAATGTGTTATCCTAATACCTTATTTTTTGTTTAAATGATTATATTTTAAATCATCATATATTGATGGATTTAAAGCCCTTAATTCTACACTTGTTTGTGATTGATGACCTCAATCACAACCTATAAATATTTACGTTTTCCTCCAATTATGTGTCTCTAATTTCCACCAATGTTCTCCAAATCGATATAATAATTTGGTGGTGACCCCTTCGTTTCTCTTTTCCTCTTATTAAGACTAAATTTTATTAACCCAATTTCCAATGTGGGTTGTCCCACAAAGATATTTTCTATTTTCAACATTTTATTTTCAAAAAACAATTTCAAATTGTAAGGATGAAATTTATTGAAGGAGGGGAGAATGTATCACCCCAATCTTCTACGGTATGATTCTCTATGAATAATACATTAGTATGTGTTGTACGCAACTTTGAGTCCTAACACACACACCACAACCAATCAAACTAGCCATTATGAATAGTAATAATCAATTTTTGAAATATTATAAATTTTATCTCTCAAAATGGACTTAATTTTTGGATTCGGAATATCCAAAATATCCTAGGGTAATATTTTGGTACTTTTTGGATAACTTTTATATTTTGATGAATAGTGAAAATTACTAAATTTTAATTAAATACAACTTTTTTATATCAAAATAATTAATAGTGATAAATTATAAATTTGAGTGGTTTTAAATTATATTTAGAATATTTTTTTACCATTTAATACAATGTTGTTCATTGGACATAATTTCACATTTAAACCGGACATAAACAAGTGTCAATCTTTTGATAGTTATTATCTCTTAAAAACACACTTTTTGTTTTAACAACGAGAATTAATTTTAAATTAATTTCTGCCACTTCTGTGTTTTGAATTTGGAAAAATGGACTCCATATTTGGAATCATTATTTCCAAATTGTGTAAATATGTAAATTTTATTTTTAGACATTTTGAATAATTATTTCGGTAAATATACTATTTACCATGGTTAAAGGGTAAAGCCGGTAAATAAGGGTAAAAAATAATATTATAATAATAATAAATTACCATAAAACTTGTCTTAACCCTATTGGTTGATACATGTCCAACCATGGGAATCATTGGGTCTATTTTGGGACCCCATGGATCCACTTGTATGTGATAATGACACTTTATATTAATTAAGTTAAAGTAAATACAAAAATGACAAGAGCATCTAAAAAAATGAAATAAGCATATATCTTTTAGAAAACCAATTTTGACATATGGATATATATATTATATTTTCAACTATAAATATTCATTAGAAATCTAAAAATATTTCCTACATAATTTTATTCTATTTATAATTTTTACACATTGAAAAATAAAAAATATATATGACACAATAATGATGCAATAATTTCCTTATTAATGAAAGACTCAAATAATTTGTATTATAAATGTTAAAAAAAATCTAATTTGAAAATTTTGACGACATAAATGAATTTTATTGTTTAATATGACATGTTAGTATTGATTAAATGAATTTGGTTCGAATTAATAATGTTGTTACTACTTTAACAAAAAATCTATTATTGAATAGTGTCAAAATTGACATAAATGAGTTTTTGAAAAACATATTATATTATCTATTGATATTATATTTCTAAAAATATAATGTTCGGCCCAAAGACTTATATAATGATAGGTGTATTATTAATGTAAAACTTTGGGGTATCTTGGATTTATATAGTAGGTTTACTAACTATAAATTATAAAAATACAAAGTGACATTGTAAGTGTTAAACTAATTAACCAAGAGTAAAAACTAAAATATAAGGTAAATATAATGACCCAAACCTCTATAAAATATATTGGTTGAAAGGATTTAGACCCATACCCACCATATACTTTGAATAATCTACTTTGGATCCATTATAAACCGAATATAAATTTATTATAAATTAATACTTTAAGTTTTTCCTTAAGAGCCCCTCCTCCCCCTTATAAAAGGAAACCACTTCTAACCAATTCTTCACACCTTAAAATCCTTTTGGATCGGCCAAAACCTACCCAATTATTCTCTCAAATTCCCATACTTCAACCTAGAGGCATTATTTTGGTCAGAAAGCCAACCTAATGAGCCCTTTTGATCAAATCACAAGGAAGAACCCGAAGAAGAGGTAATTTTTTCACCTCCATCTTTCAAGTTCCTTTCTTCATAAACTTCTTATTTATTTGTAATTTCCATTCAAAAATAATAACTTCAGTATCTTATATATACTGAGATGTTATTATAAATATGTTACAACCATATTCAGTATTAAATCCATCCTTTGAATGACATGTCACCATACGTGTGTATGTACGGCTTACCGTCTCCATGTCGTGGTGTAATTGTTATTCAATACACTATTATTTGGATGGGTATAATAATGATGTGTAATTCATGTAAATAGTAAATATAAAATGATAATGATTTTATATATATGATATACCATCCAATTATATATTATTTTAATATCAAAATAAATTATACTGTCGCTCGTGCTTAGGTACGGACTACTGTCTCCACGAACGCGATGAGATTCATTCTCCATCATATCCATTCATGTATAATTCTCATTTGATGATTAAAAATAATTTTTAAGGACTTGATATCATTCTGGATATAAATGCGATACAACCTATTCATAATAAACATGACTTATTTCACAAAACATATAAAAGAAAACGAGTAAGTTAACACCCGAAACGACGATAATACGAAGATATTATTAACAAAGCAATGTTAAAAGATCAAATATGATATCATATTAATGTATATGATTCTTGTATAATTTAATAAAAATTATTTCACCATTATATAATAGGTTTACCTACATTCAACCCAGTAATAGTACAAGGTAAGGGTTTATTTCACAATCTCTTCATTATCCGATGTTGTTTATACATAATTATCTAATGGGACCTCTTTATCATCCACATCCATGTTTCTTAAAAATGTTTTTCAAAAAATTCTTACTATTTTACATAATATAGGTTAAATTAATTTATAGCCTTGTTTGACTTTTTATAATATGTTTATAAAAGAATCATTCTGTCATTTTCCAAACAAGGTCCGTTTTAACCTTTTCGACAAAATTAAGGTTAGAATGTCTTTTTTTCACTTATACGGCGGGTGCGACTATTTTCTACCATTATAAACTTTTCGAAGCTTACCTTACAAGATTATAATAATATTTTCAAAGTAAATGTTTTATTTTATAATTATGTTACTCTAAAAATATTTCAAAATAGAAAGAGATATTTCACTAAAAAGAGTTTTGATTTCATCTATGTCAACATCCTTTGATGGATTTTAAGTTTATTTGGAGTTGATTTATTATGATACAAAACTTCCATATTGTATTGAAGGTTTTGTGATATGTTTGACTTTGGATGTGCTATTTTTATACCATTAATGATTTATGGTTAAATTATTGACCTTTCATATGCTAGTTTTAATACGAATGTTTATGATATGTTTAAACCTTTTCATTTGAAAAATTTATTAGACTTAGTAAGTGACGGGTGGAGCCTGCTATAGCTCCTCGATGCATCAGTTGGTATCATGAGTCAACTAGACGTGGAATAGGCCGAGGCCCTTTCCCAATTTGATATATGGTTTTGGCCGAGGCCTTAATCATTTTTAGACGTCTTGGCCGAGGCCATGAGAAAATGTTTTAGAATTTATGCCATTATTCATTCCCGCATTATGTAAATAATATTGGTGGTTCATGTGGTCATTGGACTAGTAGAATACCCATGATTATGTTTTATTATGACATTATTTACTCATCTCATATTCTTTTCATAAAATTAATCATGTTTATTATTTTTAAAGGTACGTGGTTTCAATTATTTACCATGCTTAATATTTCTGTCATTTCCCGCTATATTACATACCCTTACTGAGCGTTTGAGCTCACCCCTTTCAATGTTTTATTTTTCCTATGATATTAAGAAGTTAGTTATGAGTGACCTGTAGGCATAATCCAGGAGGCTTGGATGTTCCTAATGATATATATTTGTGTTGTATTTCTCTTCAAGATGTAAAGTTGAACATATGTATGAATCTTGTTTCCAATAACACTATACTGATCGTTCTTTCGAGACATGATTTCCTTGTGATCATGCCATTGTTATGTAATAATGCACCGATTCTGGTTAACTAGGGTTGGGGCATTACAACCATGGATCATGGGTACCCAAGTATCTCTCAATTGTTTTAGGTTAGGTTTGGATGGGGGTCAGATTTGATCATCTAGCGGGATAGCTCACTATGAGTCTAGAGACATGGAAAACGTAAGGCTTAGAGTTGGGTGTAGACCCTATTTGTACCATTATTCATTCGTTTATTTGTAAATGTGATCATCCTAGTGGGAAATTAGAGTTTTTTATTCAGGTATTACTATTGAGTCTATTGTTTCCTCATTCATTCATGTGAATTGTATGTTATTTGTTTTTAAATACTCTTGTTGTATATTGTTTGTATTTTTGTTTATTTATTTATTTTTTTATTATGGTTGTGGGTATATAGTCCCCATAATTTCATCTTATATCTTCACTACTAGTCAGTAGCCTCTGACATATAGATAGGTGCACCTAAACTCATGTAAAATTTTGGATAAAAACCTAGGATTTATGTAAGGATATTATATTATGTAATTTTATCCTCTATCTTAGTTATAATGTATGTATATTATTATGTGAATCACCACTTAATCTTTCATTCAATATCGATAATGAATGAAACGACACATAAATATTTTTATATAGTTAGGGGAAAATGTGATAAAATTACTCCTTTATATGCCAAGTTATTATCATATTCTAAAAATTATCCACTAAAATATTATAATCAATTACAAGTGGTACGAGGTACTTTTCATCCAATAACTATAATGCATACCACACTTGTGAAACATCCTACCATATCTTGCATCATTACACCGGGGAGATGGAATTATTTATAGTTTTTCCACTAATCATCAAGAGTTATACAAGAACACCTTAATAAACATGTCTTTAAATACTACATTATTATTCTAGTGAACCATCATATATTTTTGTTTTTCCACTACTTCTAGTAAACTGAATTCTGGAGCACTCAATGTTCCAATAACCTTAATAAATAGATCTTTAGTATGTTTAACATGACATTGGCATATCTATATACATTCAATAACATAAATACAGTGACCTTACTCTTCTTCTCTGAAACCTTATATTCAGCATTCTCAAGACATAGAATAATTGATATTCAAAACATTAAAGTTTGGAAACTCCCTATCAAATTCTTCCCTAATCAGTGTTCACTCCTCTCAACCACACTTAATCTATGATCAATATTGAAACATTTATAGATTCAAATTTAGAATCACATTCAATTACTTGAAATATTTTTACTCAAATAAATTCTCACATTTTATGTTGAGGTAAAATCTTCTATAAAATCATCTATAAATATTGTTTCTAACTCACTTATAGCATCCCAAAAATCTCATCTAGAATCATGAATAAAAGCGTCCTGATTGTTTAACATCAAGCTCAGTATTTTATTTGATTTATTGTGAATTAACATTTCATATACAAATTCAACCAATATATACAAATAAATATATTTTTACAGACTTTTGTAATTTTAATTTGAACATAATTCTAAAATTATTCTAGGTATGAATTTACATTCTCTAAAATCATTTCCTTTCATAGTGTTTTCTTGTTTTAATCAACAAAGAATTTACTTTTGAGATTTTGGTGGTGTTTATTTGTTTCAGTAACACATATTTCATACATTTTATTACATATTATTCTTCCAATAATCTAATATTCTCATCTTAATATCATCTTCTTCACATGTAAAATAAGAATTTGTGAGTAACTGTTTTTATAACATCATATTTCCATTGATTTTGACACATTGGTTTATCATCACCTAACATCATTAGATTTTCTAACAACTAAAAATTCATCTAACGTTAATATTAATTAGATTAATTATTCTGTCATTTAAAAAATTTCAACAATTGGATCATCTATTCATTATTCTGATTCTTTTTCCATATCATTATCTAAATTTATCACCATTACTCAAAACCTAATCTTCCAGTGCTCAAACAATTGGAAAATATTATAACTTTTGATCAAATTCTAATTTAAAATATTTAGGAACAACCAAGGATATTAGTGATCCAAATATATACTCCTTCTCCACTTATATAACATATGGTGTAATAAAAAATTTATTCTTCATTTTTTACCTTCTTCCTAACCATTCAATCATTATCCCTCCTTCTGCCATTTTCTTATCAACTCAAATTTTGATCCGCTCAACTAGAATCATATTTCATTATTTACCTTGTGATGTTATTTTAATGAATGAATAATATTACATTTTATAACATGAAGTTAGAAACTTTAAACCATCTTAGAATGATCAACTCTTATAGAATATTCATCTTTTGGTCATCTAAAAAACTTTATCTTCTAGTTCTTCATTCTTGTAACTTACATCCATTTTAAAAACCATCCATCCAACCACTTTATCAAATATATATTTAATCTCCCTTTAATATAGATATTCAATATCTAAACACATAAATTTTTTTATACAATGAATCTTAAATCATGAAAAAATGACATGAAATATCATTGAAGATTAGTTCATCAATCGTCAACTATTACAAGATTCTTCTTATGATATTCATTAGTCAGTAATATTGATTGATCTTATTTTAATTACTTCCAGTGATACTAGTATGATATATTCTAGAAAATTCATTTATCTCTTATTTAATCACATGTTATTAAAGTATAATATGAATATATGATGTTCTATATTCTGTTGGTTTCACATTATGGATTATATAAATCTAATTAATTCACTTTGGGAGCACACATAATAATAGTGAACTTCCTCTTCACTAAATATAATTTTCATAATTTGACAGCAGTGATCGGAAGAAAATAAAATAATTCATTATAAATATTTTATGAGTTCCCCAATCCCCCCTTTTTATTTTTTTTATACTAATTTCTCTATTAATTAAATGATTTATTATTTCTCTTATTATGAATAAATTCAGAATTACACTTTCTGAGGGAATAGAAAATCATTATTCATAATCCTCCCTTAACATATATTAAACTAAAATTAAATCATTAATTCATTATGAGAGGGATTAAATCACTTAATCCTAGATAAATTAATGAAAAATAAGACAACTATATGTCTACATGAGAAATGATTAGTGTAGAAAATAATAGTGGTTATCTTCGACCAAAAATATGTCCACAAATTATTTTAAAAGTTATTCCAACACTAGACGATTTTATTAGGTTAATTTAAAAATATATTCATTATAAATAAATTCAACCTTCTCAATAAATGTATTGAAACATTTAATACAAAAAACAAGGTTTCTTACACTTCACATGAAACTTTTAACTTTTCTATAAAGTGATAAAAGTCTCCCCTGTGAAATAGAAATTTATTTTTCATATAAATATAAGATAATACACATTAATTTTCTTCTCAGATTAAAGAATATATAATTTATATAGTATTATTTTCCACAACATCATCATAATCTGGATATTTTAGTTTTAGGTACACAGATCTATCATATCTTTAGTATCTGGTACTTTTTTATCAGAAAGTACAATGTCATAAAAAACATATCATTGATTTATCCAGAATTTAACACTTCCATATTTTCTTATCAATTGCATAAAACATTATTTATATCATTACTCCCACAAAATTGGTGAAATCCATATTCTATATTCATTATGGTTGATATCAACTTAAATAATGTTCTTATGACCACTTGAGATAAATCCCTCTTTGATGGATTTATTTCAATAGATATAAAACATTATTCACAACTTTTACATTAGGTATCCTCTTGTATTGAATAACCTTTAATTCCCTTCAATAAATAATAATTATCTCTTATAAGGAAATAAAGTGGATATTACTTTTATTATTTGGAACTACAATAATATTTTGAAGTGTTTGTCAATCAAGAAACTCTATTTAATTAATCGCACCTTTTATTCGTGCTTTTTCCTTGATTTTCTAATAACTATTATCCTTGGTAAATATAGTATTATTCTTCTTACATTCACTTTTCACATGGTGTGGGGATTTATTATTTACATTTTCTAGAAATGAACTTACACACTTATTTTTATTTTAATTAATTTTTATTATTTACCACAACTACTCTACCCAAATAGTCATGCATTCTTTCAGAGTATTATTTCAAAAAAATTCTATGAGGATATTTATTTAATATTATTTTTTAGTGATTGTCAATTATAATGTTTTGTTACTATTATTTTCTATATTATCATACCCCATTAATAATATTATTAATTTTTTGGAGTGTTGCCATAAATCATTCTCCATCCACACAGTTTCTCTCATTTCGGTAGGTTTCCCTTATATGGTTACTTATGGTTAGTTTCAATCTCTTCACCAGAGATGTCTGTAATCACCCCAAACATCATATTTATTTCATGGATTGGTTCACTATATTACAACATCTTACTTATAATATTTTTAATTTCTACAGATAGATTTCATATATACATGATATTCCCTTTCCTTCCATAAAAATTTCATCTCATTATTTGTGTAACATCTTCTGATAATTTATTACTTTGTGATTTTACCATTTAACCTTAATTTATTTGTAACTATAGCTATACTTGTGGTAAATATTTTGTTTGTTCTCCTATATATTTTGTGAAATTATTCTAGTGGTTTTAATTGACTTGTGATTGGTAGATGTGAATCAACACTCATTATCATAGTGACTGTTTCTTTTTCACTTTTCTTATATGTCTTCAAGAAACTCATATCTATTATATGTTAAAGTATTTTAATTCATTCATGAAGGTTGGTTGAACTTTATTGTATTTTTCTTAACATCAACATTGCTCATCCTTAATGTAGTCCATATGGACTTTTCAACAACTTGATAATTATTCCAACAGTTAATATCCTAGTTCTCAAGAATCCCACAACATTAGATATAAATAATAAATATTCATTTCTTCCATATTATTTTATTTTTGAGGATGAAAGGATCTTTTAGATCTTGGATAGTAAATTAATTCTACAAAACACCTTGAGGTTAATACCTTATTATATTTATCTTTTATTAATATTTCAATGTTATAGTGTATTTATCATCAATATATACACATACTTTACTAGAACTATGATTGTATCCTACAAAATTAAATGAATTGATATTAGTTAAAATACTTTCATTAGAACATGGATTTATTATCTTCCTCAATTTAGTAGAAGATATACATTCTTATAGATTAGATCTTATTATTATATCACTTGATTGAGTTTTCTATTAAATAAGACTTATTTAGAGATTTTGGTAGTGGATCTTATCAAATATTCATGTGATGCTTCATCTGGATTATCTTCTAGGTTTTTCAATTTTATCTTAATCTGAAGACACTTTAAACATAAGGGGTTTTTTATTTTCAAGAATTTTTAATTTCAAATTAAAATTTGAATTTATCTTCTAATATTGATTTTCAGGTAACATATTTTATTTTTGTAAATATTTTAATATCCCATTGAGAATTATTGATATTGATAGTAACATCTGATGTATGAATTAGTTCTTAAAAAAAATTTAACATACAACATTCTAAAAAATACTCAATTTCAATGTTTCATTAACAAAGGATATATTTTAATTGTAATGTAATAGGGATTTTTATTTTTCCTCAATGAGTTTTGTGAAATTGTCATGCATATGTAACTTCTTAGCCAATGCCTTATTGATTTTGTCTAATTCCAAATATCATTGTTACTTTTCATCCTTAGTCCCATGATGAATAAAAATAAATATGAGATAAATAAAAAAGGAAAATCCCTTAAATAATCATTGATTTCAATGTAGAGTTCACCAGCGGATTCGACAAAACCACACTCAAACCTGATAGTGATGGTTATGGAATGGGCCTTCGTGGTTGATCTTATCCATATTCTGAGCACTTGGGAACACTCTCCCTCCTTATAACATCAGATGGAAACTTAGAATGTGGTACACATGACTCATAGTCGTGTCATATAGGTCCATGGGTGCAATGGATCCCTCTAGTTGGTGGTCATATAATGAATATTAATGGATAATTCCCAAGAAAGAATATGTGGATAGGAGGGGTTTGTAACACCCCAAGCTTCTACGGTACGCTTCTCTTTGAATAATGTGATAGCGTGTGTTGTACGCAACACCGATTTCTAACACACCATAACCAATCAAACTAGCCGTTATGAATAGTAATACCTACTTTTTGAAACTATATATATTTTAAAATGGACTTCATTTTTGGATTTGGAATATCGAATTTAGCCTAAGGTGAAATTTTGGTACTTTTCGGATAACTTTAATATTTTGATGAATAGTGAAAATTACTAAATTTTAATTAAAAACAACTTTTTTAATCAAAATAATTAATAGTGATAAATTATGAATTTGAGTGGTTTTAAAGTATATTTAGAATATATTTTTACCATTTAATATAATGTTGGTCATTGGACATAATTTTACAATTAAACCAAACATAAACAAGTGTCAATCTTTTGATAGTTATTATCTCTTAAAAACACGCTTTTTGTTTTGACAGCGGGAATTAATTTTAAATTAATTTATGCCACTTCTATGTTTTGAATTTAGAAAAATGGATTCCATATTTGTAATCAGGATGTTCAAATTGTGTAAATAGGTAACTTTTATTTTTAGAAATTTTGAATAATTACTGCGGTAAATATTTTATTTACCATGGTTAAGGGTAAATCCGGTAAATGAGGGTTAACAAAATAATATTATAATAATACTAAATTACCCTAAAACGTGTAATAGACTTATTTTTTGATACATTTTCGACCATAGGCATCTTTGGGTCGATTTTGGGACCCCATGGTGCCACTTGTAGGTGATAGGGACACTTTATTTTAATTAAGTTAAAATGAATACAAAAATGACACAAGCATATATCTTTTAGAAAAACAATTTTTACATAGGGTTATATATGTTGGATTTTAGATTATAAATATTCATTATAAAGATAAAAAGCTTTCCTACATAATGATATTTTATTTATAATTTTTAGACATTAAATAATTTAATTTATTTATGACACAATGATGATGAAGTAATTACTATAATAGTGAAAAATTAAAATAATTGATATTATAAATACCCAAATAAATATAATATGAAACTTTTAATGAATTAAAATAATTTTCTAGGATAATATGATATATTAGGATTGATTTAATTGAATTTTTTCGTAGTAATCAATCTGTTATGAGTTTCACAAAAATCAACTATTGAATAGTGTCAAAATTGACATAAAAGAGTTCTTAAAACAAATATTATATTATTAATTGATATTAAATTCCTAAAAATCTAAGGTTCGGAAAAGAGACTTATATCATGATAGGTTCATCATTAATGGACCACTTGGGGGTATCTTGGATGTATATTGTAAGTTTATTAACCATATTATATAAAAATACAAAGAGGCATTTTAAAAGTGAAACTAATTAACTTAGAGTTAATACTTAAAGATAAGGTTAATATAAGTACCCAAACCTGTATAAATTATATTGGTTGAGTTTTTTAGACCTATAACCACTTTAGAATTTAAATAATCAACTTTGGAGTCATTAGAAACCGAATATGAATTTATTATATATTAATATTTCTATCTTTTCCAAAGGTGCCCCTCACCCCTCTTATAAAAGGGAACTCCTCCTTCCCATTTATTCACACCTTCAAAGCCTTTTGGTTTGGCCAAACTCTTCCCAAATACTCTCCCAACTTCCCTCACTACAACCTAGAGGCCTTAGTTTGATCAGAAATCCAACCTAAGGAGCCCTTTAGATCAAATCAAAAGGAAGAACCCAAAGAAGAGGCAACGATTTCACCACCCTTTTCCAAGTTCATTTCTTCTTCCACTTCTTCTTTATTTGTTATTAACATTATAAAATAATAACTCCATTATATTATATATACTGTGATGTTATTATAAATATGGTACAACCATAATCAGTATTCTATCCACCCTTTGAATAACATGTCACCATACGTGAGTACGTACGGCTTACCGTCTCCACGTCGTGGTGTAGTTGTTATTCAATAAATTATTATTTGGATGGGTATAATAATGATGTGTAACTCATATAAATAATAAATAATAATGAAAATTATTCTGTATATATTTTATACCATCCAATTATATATTATTTTAATATCAAAATAATGATACTGTCACTCGTGCGTAGGTACAGACTACCGTCTCCACGAACGCGATGAGATTCATTCTCCATCGTATCCATTAAAGTATAATTATCATTTTATGATTTAAAAATAATGTTTAAGGACTTTATATCATTCTGGATATGAATACAATACAACCTATCCATGACAAACATGGCTTACATAACAAAACATATAAAAGAAAACGAGTAAGTTAACACCCGAAACAACGATAATACTAAGATATTATTAACAAATCAATGTTAAAAGATCATATATGATATCATATTAATATATATGATTCTTGTATAATTTAATAACAATTATTTCACCATTATACAGGAGGTTAACCTACCCCCAACCAAGGAAAAGTACAAGGTAAGGGTTTACTTCGCAATCTCTTCATTATCCGAGGTTGTTTATACGTAATAATCTACTGGGACTTCTTTATCATCCACATTCATGTTTTTTAAAAATGTATTTCAAAACATTTTTACTATTTACAAGAATATGGGTTAAAGTCATTTATACCCTTGTTTGACTTTTTATAAAGGAATCTTTCCGTCGTTTTCCAAACAAGGTGCTTTTTAACCTTTTCGACAGAATTAAGGTAAGAATGTTTTTTTAACTTATACAGTGGGTGCGGCTATTTTCTGCCGTTATAAAATCTTCGAAGTTTCCCTTACAATATTATAAGAATATTTTCAAGGAAAATGTTTTATTTTATAAATATATTATTTCAAAATAGAAAGATATATTTCTCTAAAAAGAGTTTGATTTCATCTATGTCAACATCCTTTGATAGATTTTACGCTTATTTGAAGTTGATTTATTATGATACAAAACTTCTATATTGTATTAAAGGTTTTGTGATATGTTTGACTATGTATGTGTTATTTTTATACCATTCATGGATTATGGATGAAGTATTTACATTTCGTATGCTAGTTTTAATACGAATGTTTATGTTATGTTTAAACCTTTTCATATGGGAATGCATTGGACTTAATATGTGATGGGTGGAGCCCGCTATAGCTCCTCGATGCATCGGTAGGTCTCATGAGACAAACTAGTGTCTTGGCACAAGGCCTTTACAAAATCTTATTTGTATTCTTGGCACGAGGCCTTGGATATGTGGTTATGATAGTCTGGCATTATGCATTCCATCATTATGAAAGTGGTTATTGATATTACATGTGATTATTCGATTAGTAGAATATCCATGTGAATAAGTAAATGGAATTATTTCATTTTTTTTCCATACTATGTTGAAGTTCAAGTTTAAAAGGCTTTTGTTTTAGTTATACACTGCCTTAAATGTTTAATTTTTATTTATGAAAGTTTCCGCTATATTGTTATCCTTACTGGGCATTTGAGATCACCCCTTTTCTATGTTTTATTTTTCCCAGGATGTGAAGAAGTAAATTATGAATGACCTGTAGGGATATTATGAGGGGATAATAGTGTGGACTATGGAGACAATATGTTGTTGTAGTATTTTTTCACTTTATGATGTAATGTAATTTTTTTTGAATATATCTAGTGTTTCCAAGGCTACTAAACCAATCGGTCTTTCGAGATTTGATCTTTCTTGTGATCATGACAATGTTATGTAATAATGCACTGACTATGGGTAACTGGGGTTGGGGCGTTACAACTTATGCACAAACCAAACACTGGGTCCCTTTCCTGAACCTGTACCTAAAAATAACTAACATTTTCTTGAGTACCCAAGTGTCATGGTGGCTCGAGCAGGGTGTGATTAAAACTCAATAGGCCACCACCAACGATGTCTAAAGTAATAAACTGTGTATACAGTAGTGTATGTAGACAACCCTAGTGAAAATATAAACTATAAAAAAATAAAAGTAAATATCTATATGTGTCATAGTCTAGAAATTATAAAATAACCATTTTAACCATTTAGTTATATAAGAGAAACGAAACACTAACTAGTTCTAGTTACACCAGAATCCAAATCCAAAACATAAGGGGTTACACACACTTTTAATCACATAGGTATTTACTATTCATCATTTACCAACATACCTCAAAACCTCAATCCAATAATCACACCAGGACCATATGTTGGGAGACATAGATGATCAGTCCGACATCCCAACCATTCATTACATAACACTTACCTTGGAGCCTCAATCCAGGTGGTCTCACTAAATGAAACAGTTAGGGGTCTAGAGCATCATTTTTACTCCCTAACCTATGCATTATAGGTGTGGGGTTTAGATCCGTAGTCCAAATCGACCCATGGAAGGAGCCTCAGTCTAATACCATACATACCTCCAAGCCATGTGGACATAATTATTTAACCATAACACATTTTCCAAACCCAAACCATAACCATTAAACACATTCATTATTTACAATTATAGCTCTTTATACACACCCCACTAACAAGTCATAACCCATTAACACATATACCATTATGAAAAACACCCCCATGTTCTATATTAAACTGGGAAACAATTAACATAAACTTCATTTCACAATTCAATGATATCAAACAATAAAATTAATCATTTAAAATCAATTTGAAGGAACCATTTAAAATATCAGTACTCCTCTTTAAATAAAAACTAAAACATGTACCAAGTATTCCATTCCCATTTTCAAATAATCATTAAGATTTTTTCACAATATAGGGATGACACCCCCATTTCAAATCATCATTTGAAATCTCATAAGAAAAACATTTTTTTAAATCCCATCGAGGTCAAAAACTCTTTTGAAAACATTTCAAACTTACAAACATCATATTAATCATTTAAAAACCATAAACAGATCAAAATACAAAACACATTATTTAAACAATTTCAAAACCCCCTCAGGAATTTCACAAAATCCGACATATAAAAAATTTAATTCACCCTAAAAAACAATCCCAAATAAATTATTACAATTTAGAACCAATTATCTCTCATATTTTTTTCCTATAACAACGTTTACCAATTTTTAACACCATTCTCAAAGGTTAGCCATACCCTATGGGTAGCCCTAGGTTTGGTCTTACATCATTAATGAACCCAATGAGGTTCGTGAAGGGTCTCACACTTTAATATAAGGCCCAAGTCACTTTCCAAAATAAAGGACATTAGGACACATCAAGTTAGTGAATTAAAACATGTAAATACACATATAACACTTCAAGACTATGAGAAAAATATTTAAGACCACCTACCTCATTTCTGTTGATGAACACTTGCTTAACCTCCACCCTTGATTTGAACCCAAAATCCCTTTAAATCCACAACATAGAATCTTCTAGAAAAGTGAGGGTTTTTATGATTCATAATAATATAATAGATTCCACAAGACCTAATCTAGAATAGATCAAAGAGGAGTGTTAGAATCACCCCAGATCTTTGATTTGCAACCAAACACACTCCAAACGACCAAGAATCAAAGGAGAATCATCCCTTGGAAGCCTATGAGTGTTTTATTTTTCCAACAAGCTGTGGGAGGAGGAATAGGTAGGAAAATGGGGTTATAAACCTTAAATACTTAGAGAGAAAACTAGAATTTCCCACTTTTTAAGGGCTACATGGTTTGACCGCATGGTTGGCCAAACTGTGTGCCAACTATGCAACCCCAACTATCCAAGAGGGGATAAGACCCATGGTTTCCTAGAAGCACCCACATGGTTTGGAAAACTGTGTGGTAACCGTGCACCAAACGTTTTCCAAAATTGTCCCCAGGCAGTATGGTTTCTTAGGCTAGGTACACATTTTTTACTATCTGTGCTCCAACTGTGTGCTGCACACTGTTTGGCCTCTTTTCTCCTCCTTTCATGTCCCACACCCCCAAAACACTCCACAAAACTACTAATAAAACCAAGAACCACTTCATTATACATAAAAAGTAATTTTATCCAAAATTTAGACATATATGTACCTTTACAAATGTTCAGGATCTTACACCGTGTATAAGAGAATTTAATCCCCTGAAAATTAGATTTAAAAACCCGAACCATTGGAAATCACTCTAAATCAACCCCAACTTGGACCTAACCAATTACTATTGTTTTTAGAGTCTTTTGAATGAATTTCTAGAGCTCCCTACTTACATTATTTGTAATTAAAAGGTCAGATCGAAGATCTGCACCTCTCCTAATAAGAGATTCTTATCCTATGTGGTTTCCTCACTCTTTCTGATTCTTCTCCCATGCTTTGAAGCAATGTTTTCCCATGTTGGTTATAGATCTAGATCTAGGTTTGATGGATCTTTATTTTTTCAATCTTATTTCTAGGATTTGATTCAAGATCTCATTCAACCTCATGGGTTTGACCTTTCCATTTCAATTTGGGGATTTTCCGTTGGGTGATTTCTCATTAACAATTTGAGGTAGGTGGTCTATTATTAAAATTCAAAAGTCTTGATTTAAATTACATGTATATATTTATAGAATTTATATTGGATGATTATAAAATGAATTTCTGTAATTTAAATAATAAATTTGGTAAATTAATTAATTAGGTGATTGTGAATTGAAATAATTAATTATTGAATTAATTATGGGATCTTGAGATTGTTGAATTGTATTAATTAATTATTGAATTAATTAATGATAATTATTATGATTATGAAATTTATTTAATTGGAATAATGAATTTTTTAATTAATTATGAGATATTGAGATTTTTGGATTGGGTTAATTAATTTTCGAATTAATTAATGGTAATTGTTATGATTATAAAATTGATTGAATTGAAATAATTAATTGTTGAATTAATTATGGGATATTGAGATTGTTGAATTGGGTTAATTAATTATTGAATTAATTAATGGTAATTGTTGTGATTATACAATTGATTTATTATGAAATTAATTAATGGTTGTTCTGATTGTGGAATGTGTTAATAAGGTTAATGCTGATTATCCTTGATTGATGTGATATATGTATTATTATGATATATGGGATAAACATGTGTGGGATATAGTCCACTACATAAAAATTTCATAGTGATGAATTGATTAATAGATGTGTGTGAGACATGGTCTACTGCATCAAAATTCTAGAGTAAGGAATTGATTGATAAAAATGTGATCTAATGTATTAAAATACCATAGTTAGAAATTGATTGAAATTGAGGTGTGAGACAGGGATTGGGGTTCCAAATACCAATGGGGTGTTAGACACGATGTTCTACACCCATGAGTTGGCATTGGACTATGGTTCTAATTGGATGTGATATGAATTGAAATGAATTCATAAATGATAACAATGATATTGTGATATAGTTTAGACTTCGACACTGGCTGAAGAAACTATTGAGATTTCTGGTGTCCTTGGGAACCTGGGGGGTTATGTAGTTAATTAAAGAATAATGAAATGTGATAACTGTTTACTTATGCACTATAATTTATTATTTATACAATGATGTACACTATTATTAAATGAATATTGTTTTAAACTCCACTGGTGGTGGTCTACTGATTTGTACTCACACCCTAATCGGGCCGCCTGATTGGTACTTTAATAGATTTCATGGTTACAGGATAATATAAGGGAAAGATCCATACATTAGATGACTGAGTCGAGATGGAGAATGGATAAGGGGTCCAGATGTGATTTGGGACCCACTTAGAAGTTTTCAATGTTTTTATTTATTTTGGGTTTTTTATATTGACACTTGAAACATATTTTTAATGACATATCTACTATTTAGTATTGGATATTGTATTTACTATTTTGGTCATCATGTGATATTAGTATTATTCTGGTTATATCTGTTGGTTATTGTTTATTTCTCTTCTACTATTGTACCACTTTGAAAAAGATGGTATATTCTCCACATAATCGATATTAGACCCTCACTACTAATCAACAACCTATGGATTATGGGGAGGTGTTCCTGATGTCATGCAACTGACTGATTCGGGGCATCAATATGTGGCACCCTGGTCGAAACATTACAAAGTGGTATCAAAGGAGTTTTCTTTTCTTTTATTTTATCGTAATATTCGAGAAAGGTAGATAGGAGAATAAGATGAGTTAGGCCTTGGTTAATAGATCATGCATAGGCGTAGCTATCCCATATATGGGGGTAAAATCCAAGTACCTAGGGTGGGATTGTTGTTATTGATGTGTGTTGTTACAACTCGATGCTATTTCACCTAGAGTGATTCAATTTTTGTGTGATGTGATTATTATTTTTGAGATTTTATAATATTTGAATTATGGACCAAAATGGAATGATAGATGATTATTTTTGAATCATTCTAGGAATTCATGATTATTTTGTGACATGAATCATTTTAGGAATTCATGGGAAAATGAGTTTTGGTTAAATTTTTAAATTGAATTTTTTCCATGATTGTGAAATTGAACTAAAAAGGGTGCCTAATGTGAACTTGAAAATTATAAATAATGAAATTTGTGATATATTTAAATGGAAACTGGGTTTCTAATGTGAATTTTATCTTGATAATGAGTTTACCCTCTGTTAACCATGACCTAGATGTATGATGGTTAAAAGTAGTGATAGTTCCTCTGTGTTGACCATGTAACGAAAAAAGGGAGAATAAATTGTTTTGGATATTGTGAATCCATATTACTTAAGTGTTTTAATGTTGTGTTATGTTTTATAAGACATGTGTTTGAAATTTTATAGATATTCCTCCATAAAGGCTCATTTAATAGGATGATTGGAGGACATGGATGGAGATGATACTCTAGTAGTGGGACTTAAGGCACTGATAGTTCCATGTGAAGAATCATGAGATATGACCCATGAGAACTTTGGTTGGTTTATGTAGTTTATGGAGATAGACACAAAGAAGGTTGTGAAGACTATGTCCAACCTTACATGGGAGTTTCAGTTCTATCACCCTCCGAATTTCACTGGAGAGGGTGGAACTGAGGCAACAAAGTTCTAGATTGAGTCAATACAGAATATTTTCGACCATTTAGAGACTTTGGTTGGAAAAGGGGTCAATTTAGCTGCTTATATATTATGAGGATCATTAAATCACTGATGGGATGTTCATACTTAGACTAGACAGGTTGATGGTATGTCTATAAAGGAATTTTTAGGGAAGTTCCTATAGAACTTTTATCTAGAGACACCGAGACAGAAGAGAGAAGTTGAGTTCATGCGATTGACTCAGGAGATTATGTTTGTGATGGACTATATTGATCACTTTACTAACCTAAAATTCTTTATTAATGTTCTGGTAGGAGATGAGACAGATATGGAAAGGCATTTCCAGGATGGACTTAAATGTGATATTAAGTCCCAAGTTAATATTTTTTAGTTGAATTTTTTTCTAAAGTAGAGGATTAGGATCTAATATACAAGGAGAACCTAAAGGAATCTTCTAGTGGAGAAAATTTGGTTTCTATTGTATGACCAGGAGGTATGAATTTCAATATTAGGAAGCATTTCAATGAGAATGTTAGTCAGGGTGATAGAAATAAGAGTATCTAGGGAGAGGAGTCAGTTACAAGGAACCTTGATCGAGTGATATTTCACTAGTACGATATGTGGGGAAAATTTTAGAGTAAGTTTCCCTAACCACTGATAGATTTACAATGCTGTGGAAGGTTGGTACATCTATAGAGGTTTTGCAGGAACCCCTGACAAATGGGTGGTGATGAAGTAGCTAGGAAAAACCAGAGTACGAGAAGAGGATCTTCTACACCATACCAATCTGGAAGTTATAGCTCTAAGAGCCATAGTGGTAGAGGTGATGGATGTGGTACTTATGAGAAAGAGAACCCATATTAGCAGAATGGTGTAGCTCAGGGGGCTCATACTGCCTCATATGGAAGAGGGGTAGGACAATTGCATTCTATTCATCCTACATTGGTGGATAGCGAGCTGGACAGTTGATAGTTATAGGTACTGTTCTTATAGCTTATACACTATCTAGTGAATTATTTGATATCAATTCCTATCATTATTTTATATCTACACAACTTCTGAATGGTTTGAGCATAGAAGTGGAGTTCATGAGTGGGGTTATGATTATTGACACACCTTTGGGAGTACGTTCTAGAGACATCTATTTTTATAATGGGTGTTCTCTCATGATTGGAGAGTATCGTTTCATTTGGGATATTTACATTCTGGATATTTCAGTCTTCGAGCTAATTATGGGTATAGACTAGTTAGTAGCATACCAAGACCACATTAATTTCTACCGAAGGAGAGTGAATTGTACGTTTATGGAGGATAAATATTATGTTCATTAAGGAGAATGGTATGTCTTAGGGATTATACTTGAGGGAGATATAGAGTTTACGATTGAGCTCATGCATGGGGTTGATACAATTTCTATTCCAACACACATAATGGAACCAATGGAGATTTAATATCTCAAGAATCATCTAGAAGAGTTGATGGATAAGGGTTTTATCCATCTGATTACGTCAGCATGGGGTTCTCTAGTTTTTTTCACTGAAAAGGATGATGAGATTTTGTGCTTGTGTTTTTATTACCAAAAGTTGAATCAGATGATAGTGAATAATCGGTATCCTCTTATGTATATTGATGATCTATTTGACCAGTTGAGAGGAGCTTGTGTTTTCTCAAATATAAAATTGAGATTGGGGTATCATTAGTTGAGATTAAGACCTTATGATATAATTTTGTCTACTTTCATAAGAAGGTAAGACCTTTATGAATTCATCATGTTTTCATTTGGACTGAATAACACAATAACTGTGTTTATGGCCTTAATGAATAGAATATTCCACCCATACCTGGATCAATTTGTGGTAGTGTTTTTCGATGAAATCTTGGTGTACTCTAAGACTCATGATGATCATTACCAACTTCTTGACATCATCATGAGTACACTAAGAGATCATCAACTATACACCAACTTATATAAGTGTTAATTATGGATTGATCGGGTATACTTATTAGGTCATATAATCTCAGAGGAAGGTGTGTCAATGGACACATAGAAGGTTCGGGTGGTTGTATCTTGGGAGCATCCTAAGAAAATTTTCTATATCCAATGAATTCTAGGATTGACAGGTTATTATCAGAGGTTCATCCGGGACTTTTCCTAATTGGTAGCACCACTTTTGAGCTTGACCAAAAAGGGGATAAAGTTTGACTGGTAAAAAACATATGGGAATTCCTTCTAATAATTGAAGAATTTCTTGAAAATGGAACCAATATTGATCCTACCAGATCTAGGTGAGGAGTATATGGTGTTTTTAGATGCTTCTAGAATCAGAATTGGAGGAATTTGATGCATGGAGATTTATTTGTGGTGTATGGGTCACAAAAGTTGAGTCCATTGTATTAAATTATATCTTTTCATAGTGAGACTTAAATCTACAACAGTGGAGATGGACTGGGTATATATAGTATTTTGACTTTAATCTAGAATATATGCATAAAAAGGTAAATAGTGTTTCTAATGCTCTGAGAAGGAAAACTCAGACTCAAACAGTTCATGAGTCTAGTTCTGAGTTGAAGATGATGACTTTACTAGCTGAGATGCATGTTGTAGCTCTAAAGATTTAGGAGAAGATGACTCTCGTATCATTTTCAGTGGAGTATACACTTTTTAGATGGATTAAGGACATAAATTATAAGGATCCAGAGTGTTTATCCTTGAGGGAAAGCCTAAAAGGTGTGGATTTATATTTAGATTGGACCATATATGAGGATGAGATCATCTATATTAGGAATCAGGTTGTTGTCCTATGAGTATGTTAGAAGATATGATGCATGAATTTCATGCCTCAAAGTGGGTGGTGAATTTAGGTCTAACCAAAATGTACTGCGACATATGTCTATAGTTTTGGTGCCCGAGCATGAAAAAGGAGATAGTATGGTTTGTGAAATGATGATACACCTGTCAACAGGTGAAAGCTGAGCATAAATAACATGTTGGTTTATTAAAAATATTTCTCATTCTATAATAGAAGTGGGATGACGTTACTGTGGACTTTGTAGTTGGTCTCCCAATGATTCCTTGGAATAATGATACTATTTAGGTGGTTGTGGACCAACTAATGAAAGTAGAGCATTTATTTCCTATATAGGAGAATTTATAAGTGAAGTAGTTGAGAGATTTGTTTGTTTGGGAGATAGTCCATCTAAACGGGGTTCCATAATCTATAGTTTCATATCGTGAATTGCACTTTACTTTTATCTTATGGTAGGTATTGCAAATGCACTTGGTATACATGTATTATTCAGTATGAAATTCCACCCACAGATAGATAAATTCCACCCACAGATAGATGGTTAGTTATAACATACTATACAGGTGCTTGAGAATATGCTTCGGGTGTGTGTCCTAGAATTTAGTGGGTCTTGGGAGAAGCACTTAGCTTTGGTGGAGTTCTCCTATAACAACATTTATAAGGAAACTATATAGATAGGACCATACGATTATCTTTATGGTAGGCTATGTGTATAACCTCTATGTTGGATGGAGGTAGGTGAGTCAGAGTTGTTGGGACTGAGTCTCGTGTAGTAGACATCGAAGCATGTTCAATTGATTCAGATGCATATGGATATAGCTCAAAGTAGGAAGAAGTAATTTGTAGATAGATGTCAACGAACCCAAGAGTTTACTAAGGGTGATCATGTATTACTTTTGGTGTCTCCTAAATTGGGCCACCGTAGGATATAGAGACAGGTAAAGTTGAAACCTAGGTTTGTTGGACCATTTGAGGATGTGGAGAGAATTAGTCCGATGACATACTGATTAGCTCTTCGATAGAGGTACAATGATATGCATGATTTTTTATGCGTTATAGATTCAGCGGTATCACCTCGACCCTTATCATGTGATTTATGTGGATGATGTTGAGTTTGAGAAAGATGCATCCTTTTAGGAGAATATAATACATGTGTTAGATCATAATGAGAAAATGTTATGGAGAAATACTGTGCTGATAGTTCATGTATTGTGGAAACATGGCCATGTTTATAAGGAAACTTGGGAGAGGGAATAAGATATACATTCTTATTGGCCCGATCTTTTAAACTCGGAATTTTAGAGATGCTTGGGAGTACAGCTCAAGGACGATTTGTTATATGGTGGAGATATTGTAAGATCTTGACCTTTTATGGTGGTTTCTCAAGATATTTTTATGTTCTTATTTTTCTTTTTTTGAGTATATTTTTTTTGGTTTAATCTTCTGTGAGTTTGGGTAAAAATTGGGAGATTTTAGAAGGAATAGGGGCTATGCACGATTGGAGCACAATTTTCCCAAACCGTGCACCCAACCTAGAAAACCGTTCACCCTTGAGAGAGTGGGGTTTTTAGGGTTGATGCATCATTTTTCAAACCATGCACCATCTAAGTAGAAATCATGTGAAACCCCTAAGTGAGGAACATGGTTAGGGTGCACAATTAGGGGAAACCATGCGCCCATACTGGAAACTATGCGTATGGTAATTTAATCCCCTGAAAATTAGATTTAAAATACCCAAACCCCTAAAAATCATCCTAAATCAAACCCAACTTGTTCCTAACCTATTCCTCTTGTTTTTAGAGGATCCTAAATTAATTCATAAGGCTCCCAAACTATATTATTTGCGATTTGATTCCTGGATCGAAGATCTGAACCTCTCTCGGCAAGATATTATTATCCCATGTGGTTTCCTCCCCCTTTCCTATGCTTCTCCCATCCTATTAAGGGATGTTTTACCATGTTAGTTTTAGATCGATATATAGGTTTGATGGATCTTGATATGTTTGATCTTATTTCTAGGATTTGATTCAAGATCTCATTTATCATTGTGGGTTTGACCTTTCTATTTCAATTTGGGGATTTTCCATTGGGTTATTGCTCATCAAAAATTTGAGGTATGTGGTATATTATTAAAATGCAAAAGTATTTATTTCAATTATGTGTATGTAAAACTCACAATTTCCATTCTGTACTCTGTCCTTGAGTTTCGCCACTCCGCTCCAGGTCAAATCTATAGGGATGGGTACAATAAGGCTTTGGGATAGAGATTTGGTGGTTAAGTTTACTCTTAGAATCTCTATTTTTCCTCATCTAAGGTTGCATCCCCCAATTAAGTTTTAGGGTTTTATTCCCTCACTATTGAGATCTACGATTGTCTTTCACTTTTCTATTTATGATTTTTCCCGATTTCGATTAGGGTTCCATCCCCAATTCGTCTTCCTTACTCTTAGTGGGTTTGGGTGTTTTCTGTTGGGATTTTTCATTGGTTCCATTCCCCTCATGTTGGTTTGATGATGGTTTGATTGACGATGTGGTGATGGAATGAGCAGAGTTTGTGGTGTTCCCAGGATGACTGCGGAGAAGGCGAACCAACGATAGGATGGCGTCTAGCCAAGTTCTTCCTCAATTTGTCTTCTTTGATGGATCTGTTTTGTGGAATGGGTTCTTTCTAGAGGAGTTTCGGGAGTTCATCTCACGATGTTGGAGGGTTTTGGAGGATTCTTACTGGAGTGCTCTGATAGGTCTGTGGTTTGGGCCTGGTTATGATGGTCGCATTAGCAAAGCTATTTGAGGAGAACATTTTTGAGGTTTGGTTTGTTCAGGTTTCTTATTATGGTGTTTATGTATACCTGGTTCATGGTTTTCTCAGTCAGTTATGGTCTTGGTTTTTCTTCTGCGATGTCTATTGCTTTTTTGTTCCTTCTTTGTGATGATACGATTGTGGTTTTGAATGTTTGGCGGTGATAGGACGATGATTTGGCTCCGACGACGTGGTGATGACATCAACAGTTATGGTTATGAGAAGCGTTATGATGAAGGTGACTGGTTGGTAGTGATGATGATGAATCTATGTGTAGGAAGTGATGGTGACGAGTTGATAAGGTCAACGATGGTGACATGGAATCTCTCGTTTTGGGTTCTTAGGTACTTGTTTTTTCCGCGGTTAGTTTTGAAATTTTTGAATTTGAATTTTCAATTTTGAATGTGGCTTTTCATAATGTTGTAAGTTGCATAGTTCTGGTTTAAGAGGGAGGTGTTTTGTAAGGTTCCCACTCATCGAAAAAGTGGTATATTTTATAAAATGAAAAAAGGGATTTAGAGGAATTACATGTATGTAATTGTAGAATTTATATTGTATGATTATCAATTTAATGTATTAAATTGAATCAATTAATTTAGTAATTAATTAATTACGGGATTGTGAATTGGAATAATTATTTTTGGAATTAATTATGGGATATTGATATTTTAGAATTTTATTAATTAATTATTGAATTAATTAATGTTAATTGTTGTGATTATGCAATTGATTGAATTGGAATAATTAATTGTTGAATTAATTGTGGTATAATGATAATGTTGAATTGGGTTAATTAATTGTTTAATTAGTTATTGATAATTGTTGTGATTATGAAATTGATTGAATTGGAATAATTAATTGTTGAATTAATTATGGGATATTGAGATTTTTGAGTTAAGTTAATTAATTTTGAATTAATTAATGGAAATTATTGTGATTATGAAGTGTCTTGATTATGCAATTAATTAATAGATGTTTTGATTGTGGAATGTGATAAGAAGATTAATGTTTGTAAGATACCGAACTTCATGGAGGTATGTCATTGTTTAAATTTTGGTTTTAATATATTGTTTTGCGTTAATGAAATATTTCTCGGGTGTTTGAGAGGCCTTAGGGGTGTTTTGGGGATTAGGGACAAGAAATGAAGGGAAAACCAGGCCAAACTGGTCTAGGCACTTGGTTGTCACACAATGAGCACACAGTTAAGTAAACTGTGTGGGGTGAGAGCAATTTTGGACAGTTGCATATCGCATGGTTGGAACACGGTTTGTCAAACCATGTAGCCTGATTAGGTAACTGTGTGACCCAGATCCCCTCTAACAGTGGAATGAACATTTTTTGGAAAACTATGCGGGTAAACTGTGAACCTCTGTAAAAGTTGAAAAAATTACACAAATTCCATTATGGGATTTTAAACCTTCTTCTGATTTTCCTCCCATTCTCTTTCTATCAACCCTAATAATGAACAATATCTCTCAAGGGATTACAAGGGTGATTCTCCTTCATCTCTAGGTTCTTTGGAGTGCCGTTGGTTATAGATTGAAGCTCCAGGTAAGTCTAATCTCTCCCTTTCTTTTATTTTAATAATAGGGTTTGCATCTTCCTCTTATCTCTATCTGAAGCTCTAAAACCCTTATTTTTTGGTGGAATCTAGGATGAAAATTAAATAGATGGTTAAATTAGGACCTAATACCACATTTAAGAGTGATTTTGTAAAAAGATTCAAGTTTCGTAGTCTATAAGTAATATCCCATAGTTTCATTGTATATTTGTGCATGTTCGGTTTTTATTTTGGTTACTTATTGTTTTCTTTTTAACTCTTTTGGATAAGTTTGGTATAATGAGTCTCTAAATGATGAGTAGAGACCGTCATGGTTCCCATGGAACGAATCTAGGTTGAATTGACCCATTTAAGGCCACCCATGGGGTGTGCCGATGTTCCTGGACATGGAAATTGGTAAAATAAGTGCATGGTCGATGTGTTATTAACATAGAAATCTTGTTAAACATGTTGTTATATTTCATTGGATAGAAAATGGAATATTGGTAGTGTGACTAGACTTGATAATTTCATAAGGAGTTTTTTGGAATGGCATGGAAAATGGGTTAAAGAGGATTAATAAGAATGTGCCAAATGAATTATGTTTTGTCCTTGAAATGTATAGGTGGGTTAATACATGGAAAATAGTTGAATGTGGTAAATGGTTTTATGTATGGGAATTTGTGAAATTTATTATTGAGTTTATGTATAAGAAATTGAAATTCAGTTAAATGGTAAGGTGTTAACGGGTTATGGAATAATATTTATTCCCATGTTGATTGTTGTGGGTTATGATCATTAATTATATTGGATGCAACCGATTGTGATATGGTATGTGTGGTGAATGGATATATATATATATATGTATATATATATATATGTATATATATATATATATAAGCATGTTCACATGGATTGGTGGTGGGATAAAGGACTAAGGCTCCTCCCATCAGTCAGGTTGGACTGATACTCTAACCCCACCCAGGGATGCACAAGTTGAGGAGTTGGACTAATGATCTATGAACCTAATGGCTGCATTCAATGAAACTGCTTGGAATGAGGCTTCAAGGTAAGTGTGGTCATTTATTTTGATATGCTCTTCCAAAGAGAGTTAGGGACATGAATTAATCCCTTATGTGTAGTGTTGACCATTTCGAAGTCTTTCTTAGAAAATGAAATTGTTTAGCCCATCGAACATATGTTGATAACAAATTATGTACTAGAGGAGATGAAAATAATGAATTTGGTACTAAGGATTGGAAGGGTTAAAGTAGAGATAGTTAACTAGTGGCCCTAAAATTGTCTTTTTTTAATTGTCATTTCTTTCATACTTGTGTGCACTATTTTTTACTGGGTATTTTATAGAACTGTTGGTGGTGGACTATTGAGTTGTACTCACACCCTACTCGAGCCGTCGTTGGGTACCCGAGAAGACTTCATGCTTGCAGGCCATGACAAGGGAAGAGGCCCTATGATAGGGACTTGAGTTGGGCATGGGACATGAATATATGAGGTTCCCAACTTGGAGTCAGGGCCGTTTGGGGATTCTGCTATTTGTATTTATTTTGGGTTTTGTTTACTTTATCACTATTTAGTATAACATACCATGTTTATCTTTGATTTTGGTTTGTACCCAGTTTTGGGAGAAGTTAGTTATGCATTTTCATTGGTTATTGTACTTGTTTCCTAGATTTATGATTGTTATTTGCTATGTATTACTCTGGTAAAGAGGGTATAGTCTCCACATGTGACTAATCTAGACCTTCACTGCTAGTCGGAAACCTATGGCATATGGGGAGGCGCACTTGAGGTCATGTAGAGACTTGGACTGAGGCATCGTTTAGTGGCTTCTGGGATGGGGATGTCACAAAGTGGTATCAGAGGCGTTTCCTTTCTATTTCTTTATCTTGTTATTTAGGATGGTGGACAAGAGGTTAGGGTGTGTCAGGCCTTGGTAATGAGCTCTTGTTTGGGAGTAGCTAACCCATGTATGGGGGAAACCCAAGTTACCCAGGGTGGGAATTGTTGTTTTCGATGTGTGTTGTTATAGTTGAATGACATTTCACCATTGGGTGATGCACATGTTGTGTGGTGTGACTGATTTAAGATATTTTTCTCATGGCTAGAATGAAATGAGGTTGTGATTTATGTACATTTTAGACACCTAAGGATATAGGCGGCATGCATCATGATAGGAAGACATGGGATGGGTGTGTGGGGCATAAAGAGTGGAATGTATTTTACTTCCTTGAAAAATTTGAAGGAAAATGTTGTCTAATAACGGTAATAAAAGTGGGTAAATGAAAAGAATGTAAATGAATAGTAAATAAATAGTGGGTATTGTAAAACCTTATGAACAAGTTAAAATTTTGGGTTGTGATAAATTATAAAGGCTGATTGGTGACTAAAAGAGAAACATTTCATAGTGAAGGTGAAATGGTTGATACATTTCACTTAATGAAAGGTGTAAATGAGTTAAAATGAGGATTGAAACAATTTGTGAAATGGGGAATGTGACTAAAAGAAAATATTCTGTTATGAAAGAGAAAATGGTTTAAATGGGTGTTTGATGAAAGAATTATGATTAATTAATTATTTTACCCATCACTACGCCAAAATTTTCATTTAGCGGCGGTTTAAACCACCGTTAAATCATTCTGCACCGGTTTCAGAAAAATGACGCTAAATCGTGTGTCGACAATAAATTAACGATAGTTTTTTAAAACCACCACAGAATGATTTAGTGGCGGTATAAACCATTGCTAAATTTATTATTTATTTTTTTTTTTAATTTTAATTTTTTTAATTTTTTATTTTCGTAATTATTTAATTTTTTTTATTTATTATTTATTTATTTTCATAATTTAGTTATTTATTTTCATAATTAATTTATTTATTTACTTATTTACTTATTTATTTATTACTTGTTTATTTATTTATTATTTATTTATTTATTACTTAATTATTTATTTATTATTTATTTTTATTTTTATAATTAATTAATTAATTAATTTTCATCATTACTTTATTTATTTACTTATTTACTTAATTGTTTATTTATTTTCGTAATTTATTTATTATTTATTATTTATTTTTATAATTAATTAATTAATTAATTTTCATTATTACTTTATTTATTTACTTATTTACTCATTTATTTGTTATTTATTATTACCGTGCTCATGCCCATCTTCATGCACATGCTCATGCCATATATATAAATTCTTTGTTGGGTGAGATTTGAACCCCTTACCTCTTGCTTATTCTCCAAAGACTTTACCACTCCAATAGGCTCTTCATGTGGTCAATAAATCGAATTTAATATACTTATATATATATATATATTAATTGAAAAAACAAATAATACATAACAAATAAATACACACTAAATAATTATTAATAAATAATGATTAATAAATAATAAATAATAAATAATTAATAATTAATAATTAATAAATAATAATAATTATTTAATAATTACTAATTAAAAATTAAAAATTAAAAATTAAAAATTAATAAATAGAATATAAATGAATTATAAATAAAGAAATATATAATATAGAAATAAATGGTAAATAAAAAATAGTAAGTAAAAAATAGTAAATAGTAAATAATAAATAGTAAATAGTAAATAGTAAATAGTAACTTGTAAATAATAAATACTAAATACTAAATACTAAATAATATATACTATATAATATATACTATACACTATACACTATATAATATATAATATATAATATATAATATATAATATATAATATATAATATATAATATATAATATATAATATATAATATACAATATATAATATATAATCTATAATCTATAATCTATAATATATAATATATAAAATATAAAATATAAAATATAACATATAAAATATAAAATATAAAATATAAAATATAATACATAATACCCAAAAAGTGTAGCCAGGGGAAAAACCTCCGACCACTTATTAAAAAAGGAAAAGTTCAGTACACAATAACCACATGCCAAACACAACCACTACAACACATCAAAACCAATCCCATCACCATCTTCATAATAACAAGCTTCCTCCGTAGTCACCGATTCCCACTCCGAGCTGTCATAGTGCTTCAAAACTTTAGCATACTTCCTTCTAAGGTTCAACCGCTCCAACGAAAGAAATTCATTATTAAATTGGCTAGAGACTGGTCTACCTTCTTTATAGACAGAGGATTTAGTTGGCATTGGCTTTGGCAGATAGGAGTAGTCCTTTCTCGACCGTCTTTGTGGCAAGACATGCGTATCCTCCAGATTTCCAGATAAAATATTCTTCCCTCCCCGAACAGCATCACTGTATGAGGGTCTGACTAAGCCCACATTTTCCTTTTCACTATCAGACACATCCCCCCATCTCCCAGGAACCTGCATCTGCTGATATTACTCAATCCAACTTTTCTGAATCTGGTAACCCATATCAATCATGGAAATACAATGTGGTTGTCCCAACACCTTATGACCTGCACAAGACCCATTTCCCACTTCCTCATGCACTGCATCGTCATCCTTCCCTGCACATAACCCATTCTCCACTTCGCCAATCACTTCATCCTCATTCTGAGCCTGTATGCTGGCATCCACACTCACAATCTCCAAGTCTTGAAAGCGGTTCCCCATGGACACCGAGAGCATCACATCATTATCCTCAAAAGCCCATTCACAGACTCTTGGCTCCCCCACAGGTAGACTAACACCACATTCCACCACTGCAACAACAAGTCTTCCATCCTCGACTTCCATCGAAGACCCCTGCTTCCCATTGCTCATCTTGTCACTGCCACATTCCATCACAACAACAACTCCTGCAAGCGAGCCACCTTCATTCTTGCGGCGATCAAGAGGAGACATGCCATAATTATTGACCCCTGGATCTTCCTACATCTTCCCTGCAGCCACCAGTGTGCTTGATACCATGCCAGTAGCAGCATCACTTCTGTCCGCAGCTCCCTTGGAAACATTCCCCCATTGCAGGTCCTACTTCAGTCTATTTAGAACCACAAACACCAGAGGATTTTCAGAGTCAACTGGATTTGCCAGAACAGATGCAGCTCAGGGGCCACATCCAGATTCATAGCCTACCCGATCATCAACAGCAGACTTCCTCCTCCTATCAACGAGTTTTCCTATCATTTTTTCCAGGCTTGGAGACCTCCTGCTGACAAGTCGATCATGGCACTTATCATCTAAATTCCCCAACCTATTTCAAGTATTGCAGCAACCAATCCATGATTCGTAAACCACGACCTACTTCCATCTGAATTCCTAACCCACAGAGATCCAAAACCATTCAACCGGAGGTCTCGAGATATCCCCCTCAACACACAGTCGAGGATTGACCAGGTGACTCACCGTGGATGTTCGTGCACCAGAGCACAAGAATTGACCAACCAAGTTCCCAAGAAAGTTTATAATCACTGGATTTTGGAAAGGTAAAGGTAGATGAGGGAAACTTACCCAAATTGGGACAGAGGCTGGATCACGACCCATATAGAGATCAAACTTCCATTGAAGGAGAAGGAATTTACACCCGTTGCATCGCCTGGGTGCATTATCCCATGCCCGAATCAGGTCTTCCTCTGAGGAGAAGTGTATCATCAAATGTCAACTATCCAAAAGGCCAACGACTGCACGATCTTACATGTCCCATTTCCCAAATACAAACCTATCAAAATCATCAACCGATGGTCTACAAAAATTGAATATAGCCACAAGAGTCAGCTCTAGATGACTCATCACTTCAGAGAACTCCGACTCCGAGATCGGGAGATGAGGATTACCAAGATGGAGATCCAGCACCTTCGTACTCACCGCTATCACTGAAAACTCTGGGAGATACAGAGGATTGGAGAAAGGTACAAAGGGGGTTCGCGACCTCATCGGCATGCCATCCTCCCCCTTCCCAACTTCGGGAAGGGGGGGGGGAATCATTATCAGGCATCAGCTATGGTTTCATCGCCGTTCGATTCAAGCTCCATCCGCCTCCCGGAATCCATGATCAAATATAATACATAATACAAGATACATAATATATAATACATAATATATAACAGATAATACATAATAGATAATAGATAATAGATAATTTATAATATATAATACATAATACATAATATATTATATATAATACATAATACATAATGCATAATATATGATTTATAATAGATAATAGATAATAGATAATAGATAATAGATAATAGATAATATATAATATATAATATATAATACATAATACATAATACATAATACATAATATATAATATGTAATATATAATATATAATATATAATACACAATACATAATATATAATATATTCGAAAATGGTTCAGACCATGGGTTATGAGCCCATGATCCCAAAATTTATCAGAAGAAGATAAAACAATATACAATAAGGAGACTACATACAAATAAGAGAGTAGAGACTCCTACAAATCCAGAACAAAATCAAAACATAGGAGAACATCATTAGTGGGAGAGACGACCGCCACCCCTACCTCGTAGATGTCATTCTCTCCACCATGTATTGGTCTATTGCCAAGGCACATCATCCACCTAAGATTCAGTATTGTCATCTGGTGGTAAGGAACCAACCAAATCAGGGCATTATAGTGGGGCCTTCAGAGAAGACCCCCTACATTGATCATTTCAGAGCCACGAGTGCGCCCAAATTCATCATGAAATACCTCATTACTATTGGATCTATTAATAATGTAAAGAAAACTAAAAACAGTTTTCCCAGATTCTGGAACAACATTCAAAGGGCTATCCACCCCTCATCCAGGATCAACCTCACAAACTCCAGTCTTAACTGGGAGTAGAGAGTCAGCCTGTTTCCCTTTCCTGTTTTAGAAGAATGGTGCTCCTCCCAAAACTAGGAGTAAACATGCATTTGAGAATCATGTTCCAAATCAGATTCAACATGCAGATCTTCCACTGTGTCTTGAAGTCCTGCTACAAGAACATCACGAAAGGATGTGGTAACATTAATAGTTTCCATACCGTCATCGCAACCCTATTTGAGTGCAGAACCAGATGGAGAGCTAACCCTTACAATGGCTGCAGACATCTGCTCTGCCTGCATCCCCCCCTGACCAGAAAGAACCAAAGAATCCTATTGCCCAGTGGGAACCTACTGATCAAGATGCTTAAGGCATCCCACCTTGGAGACAGCCACTTGGTTCATCCGACCTTGTGAACTAGGATTCCTTATTCCAAGGCTAGAGGACCCCGCTTTCATTTGAATTTTCCTAACATTCCTACAATCAGAGACATAATATATAATATATAATATATAATATATAATATATAATATGTAATATAAAATATAAAATATATAATATATACCATATAATATATAAGTAATGTATAAATAATAAATTAATAAAAAATTAATTTAATATATGATAAATAAATAAAAAATTAATAAAAAATTAATAAAAAATAGATAAATAAATAATAAATAATAAATAATAAATAATAAATAATAAATAATAAATAATAAATAATAAATAATAAATAATAAATAATAAATAATAAATAATAAATAATAAATAATAACTAATAATTAATAATTGATCATTAATAATTAATATTTAATATTTAAAAATTTATAAATAATTAATAAATTATTAATAAATTATTAGTAAATAAATAATAAATAATAAATAAATAATGAACATTGAATAAATAAATAAATAATAAATAAATAAATAAATAAATAAATAAATAAATAATAAATAAATAATAAATAATAATAAATAATAACTAATAATTAATAATTGATAGTTAATAATTAATATTCAATATTTAATATTTAATAAATAAATAAATAAATGAATAATAAATGAATAAAAAACTAATAATAAATAAATTAAAAATAAATTAATAATTAATGTGTACATAATAACTAAATAATAAATAAATAAATAAATAAATAAATAAATAAATAATAAATATTAAATAAATAAATAAATATATCAATATATCAATAAATAAATTGAAAAATAAATAAATAAATAAATAAATAAATAATAAATAAATAAATAATAAATAAATAAACAATTAATAATAATAATTAATAAATATATAAATATTAAATATATAAATAAATAAATAACAAATAAATAAATAAACAAATAAATAATTAATTAATTAATTAAACAAATCATAAAACGTTAAGAACCTCTAAAAACCCTAAAACACTAAAATGACCATAAAATCTAATATGGAACTCCTTTTTTAGTTCTACAACTTTTCAAAATGAAGATCATGAAATGAATTTCGATATGATATGTGGAACAGGCTGAACTAACACCTAGATCGAAAGTTATAATCGTTTGAATTTTATAAAATCGGTGTTTGCAACTAAAACCTCTGTTTCGGAGGCCTTCTGAGCCTTTTTAGCAGAATAAGAGGAGGTACGATACTGAAAAATATGGTACCAAACCTAAATGGTGTAAATCTCGTCACATGCTTTGATTTGTTATGTGGTGGAGCACAAACAGACACTCAAATTAAAAGTTATGGCTGTCTGAAATTCAAGTTCAATTTTCAACTTTTGAAATTTGAATATATTTTTTTTCCTTTGATTATCACATAATTTAAATCTCAATTGGTTTCAAATCACTTGACAATCTTCGATTTGAATGGCTGTGGAGCTGAAATCGACTTCCGGATCCAAAGTTATGGTCATTTGATGCCGTAGTATGTTTTTCAACTTTTAGAAGATTTGTTTTCAGTTTAAAAATATTATTAACTAATAATTAAAAATATTTATTAATTGACACATTTTAAATAATTAAAATTATAAATAATAAACTATATTTGATTGTAAATAATAAATAATAAATAAAAAATAATAAATAAATATTTTTTTTAAATTTTTTTCTTTAATTTTGCGGGGGTTTTGAAAAAACCGCCGCTAAAAAAATAGTAAATTTTTTTGGAAGAAATTTTAAAACATTTATAAAAAATATTTAAAAAAAATTAGCGGTGGTTTTCAAATCACTGAGAAAAAACAATCTCTAAAACACTATTTTATTGTAGTGCATATATACCATGAACCATGGTAGGTATGGTAGAGGGTAGTGTTCTAAGCGTGTTGATAACTACTGGGATAGTGTATACGGAGTGGGTTGTTTAAGGTTGATAGTGTAAGATCTTTTCCATCCATGCTTAATCCTATCGACTATTCTTCAAAGTATTTTTTGAGGAAAGTGTTTTAGATTATTTTCTTGAATAAGGTAGGGAATTTCGAATGTTGGGTTAGTGGGTAGATTAAATCATGAGTGGTTGAGTTAAAAAATGGTAAAGTTAATTATAAAAGGATTGTGTAATGATATAATTTTAGGAAAATCAGGTATTGGGTCTTCCTGGTGTTACTGATTTGACCCTTGTTTGGGTGGTTTGGGGCAATGAGAGTGACCTAGTTTGAGACCTTGGATTGGGTTGTAAGACTTTACTGGTTATGATATGGCTTGGGAGATGTATTTAGAGAACCCTTTATAGGGTTGTGGCCTTTGAGTCATGAGGTGTTTTTTAGTAATGTGAGTGTGGACACTCTTGTGGGTCATGATCATACATAGTATATTCTAGACCTTATTGATGGTTCTTGGTTTTTGGTTCCCTTGTGACTAGGCACCCTGGTGAGTTGTGTTTTGGATCTCAGAGAAGGTGTTCGGCTTATAGTTCGGATGTATGTGCATGGTTACCTTGTGTGTAGAACCTGGAGTGAATGGTCACTCGGTACGTTAGTCACAATTTGTATCATAACAGAGCTGAGAGTTCTATTCTTGAACGTTGCTAGTTCATATCCTAATGTGTGTAGTTTGGGAAGAGGTTTAATGACCCTTGCTGTTGTTAATCGAGTTTAGGGAATTGATATCATTCAACCTTCAAGGTGACCTATGAGAAAGGTCGAACAAGGTTCCAAGTGATTTGGGTGTGTGTTGCATAGGTGGATGCCTTGGACCTTGTCAATGATACATGGAGAGTGTTACCTGGTGTGAGTTTGGATTAGAGGGATAAGTAGAAGATTGATGGTTGGTGATGCGACCCAGGTTGTGGTTACGTGTTTACAGTTTCGAAGGAATCAAGGGAGACCTCATAGGAGGATTGCCTAGTGATTAGGGTCCCTTGGAATTAAAATCATGAGAGATGCTTTTAAGGTTGAACTAATGCATAAGGAGTACTATCAAGTTTCTGTAAGTTGTATGATTATTCCCTAGTTTTATTATAAGGGAACCTAAATTCTTGTGGTATGGTGTAAGGTTTGTTTTTAAGGGTTGTATCATAAGGATAACCATCCTAACTGTTGGATGGATATTAATGGAGGTCTTAATGTTTTTTTCAAGCAGAAGAGACATGGGTGAATGAAGCATGGTTAGATGCTTTTGTTTTAAAGTGACACCCCAATGTGAGGATGGTCACATGGTTGAGCATGTTTATATAAATTATTTGGTAAGAAAGAGGTTTTTGGGATATGATTAGGTGATGGTTGGCTTGTGGAAACTAAATTCGGTTTAATTTTGGTCGTAAGAAAGTGAGAAACTTGAGGATCCTAATGAGGTACATATGTGGTTATTCACTGGTAAGGCACAATTTCGATCGGGATAAGCATATGTCATTATCTATAAATCCAAAGTTGGAAAAATGGATATGGGAGAGTCCATGGTTTTATTGGTTCATTAGAAAATTGTGTTGGGTTAGTACCTATCATGATTATTCTGGAAAAACTCAAGTCGTGTGGCGGCAGCAATGTCACAAGAATGTTGGTTCATGACTTCTTAGAGAATAGTCATAGAGAGGTGGTGAAACTTGTTTGGAAATCACTCCTAAGAAGTGGTGGTTAAGTTTTGATGAGATGTGTGCAGTAGGGGAGCCTGATATCCTTTGTAGGTAATGGTGTTCCATAGAGGAAGGTGACATAAAAAATGGATAATATTGTGGTGGTGTTCTTCGATAACTTCTTAGCTTACCTCAGCTACTGATGATCATGCCCTACATATTGACATCATCCCAGGTGCATTGAGAAGATTTGGATTTACGTCAAGAGACTTGAAAGTGTTTTTTTCGATGAGGAACATCATGGATTTTATGCTCATATGGGCGGAATATGTGGAGCTGAATGATGGGATGTACACCATCGGTGGTTTCAGGTGAGGTCCTCAGGTTGGACCAGGTATCAATGAATGACATAGGTGTTGTTCATGGAATCCAAGAACGAGCACTGGGTGACATTCATTTTCTCATTTTGAAAAAATCTAGATATCGATGTCTAAGTTTTGGGGTTTGGCTTATGATCGAGTGTAAACCATGTGGTGGGAATCTCTCATGGAGAACAATTTTATCAACACTCCTAAGTTGGGGAGTGATAAATCAGTCCTAGACATGGAGAAGAGAAAGTTGAGTTGATGTAGTGACACATGGATTCCAATGCAGAACCTGTGAGGTGCATGCTGGGTCTCTTAGGGAGGCCAGGTGGACCATGATTATGGTGGTTGATTATGCCAAGCGGTGGCCTTGGGCTCAAGGGAGTTTTGATGGAATTATAAATGTCTGTGTTAAGCCATCAAAGGGGGTGGAAAGACATGAATTTTTTTTGGAAAGGGGAGTTGGGTTCTATAACTCTAAAAAAGATCGAAATTAGACTCGGGTACATGTCTTTTGGTGGTATTGGAATGTCTTGAAGTTTGAGGGAACCTTGTCCATATGATGTAGTGTCATGCCAATGGTTAAGTTAAACATTATAGGATGGTCCAACCAGGGATGAATTGTCACGACCCGTCCTCGGGGCCCGTGTCGTGACTACCCCAAGCCCGCCTTCCATAGGCCAGGGGCTGGCGACTAACACCAAAGGCGTAAAATCCCGATAACTAGGAAGGCATTGCCTTTATAAAAGAAAAAAATCACCACAGATTACAAGCGGAAACAAAACACTAAGTACAAAAGAAAATCTGAAAAGTAAATGGGCCAGAATACAAACCCAAAAGAAAGTACAACTATAACTGAACAAAAAGACAAACAGCTGGAAGAGGGAAGCAACTCCTGGGTCGTCCTCCTCGGGTCCTACCTGAAGGGTAGGTACAGATAGCCTCCTCCATGCTCTCGTCCATCAACCTCCTCTGTGAGTTGTCTCATCGCGTAGTCCACCTTCGGGTACTGACTCGTCGTGTAGTCCACCTCCGGGTACCGACTCGTCGTGTAGTCCACCTCCGGGTACCGTCCAGTCCTCGAACACTCGACCTCCATCAGCACTGCCCGTCGTCTGCAACCAACACAACGAGGTGCGGGCATAGCCCGTGCAGGGGTGAGTATAACGATACTCAGTAGGGACCCCGAGACCCTCAAGGTCTCACTAAACCAACAAGGATAACCACAAGAAGATCTCAACAGATAACCTCTACTTAGATATATGCCCATACATATACCTAAGTTATCAAGTAACCCATCTCAATCATGAGGAAACAAAAGGATTGTGAAATCAACGGATAACCACTACCCAGGTATATGCCCATACATATACCTATGTTATCAAGTGACCCATCTCAATCATGAGGAAACACAAAGGTCAAAAGTCTCAACTCAAACCAGGATTTTCATTTATCGAAACCGTAACTGCTGAAGAGCTCCATCTCTGGAGTGTACACTGGTCCTGTCACGACTCCGAGGTACTGCTCACTAACCTAATACTACTGAGGTAATCCTCCTGTCGAGTACCACGGGCCTGCCACCTCACATAGTAGTGCTTCCCGCCGGGGTCTGCCACCCAACACAGTAGTGCCCCCCCTCATAGCCTACCGAGGTACTCCTCCTGTCGAGTACCGCGGGTCTGCCACCTCACATAGTAGTGATCCTCCTCTATGGGTCTGCCACCTCACAAAGTAGTGCTCCCCACTGGGCTACGCATGTCACTCCGAATCGAATCGAACAAGCAGTCTTCAGGTCTCTGCCAACTATACAGTCTCCGTACTCGGTACGCTCGTCTCTAGGAGGGTACACACCACGAGCCACAAGTCGATACTCCAAGTATCTCAAAGTCCCATGAAGAAATATCTCAAAGGACCGCCTCGTCATAGGGGTCTCAACACAACAAACGGAGCATCAATCGGACGCCCGGTATGTGAGTTATTAGCCTTTTCGTCCCAGAGGCCCGGTTGGTTTTGTGAGTGAACCAACCTGGCCGTATCTCAACTGTAGCCCGAACTCCCATAGGGTGTACTCATAGGGACCGTTACTCAACGTGATCACCAACGCTGCTGACGGTTCGTCAAACGGACGTCTGGCCTGAAAGATATTAGCTTTTCCGTTCCAGGGGCCCGATTGGATTTCGGTACGATCCAACCCGACCACTATCCATATGCAACCAATTCTCAGGCGGAGGATGCCAAAAGTTCCGTATCGTCAACAGGAACTCAACGCAACAGACGACGTGTCAATCAGACGCCCGGTTGGTTTTTAAGGCAAAACCAACCCAAACGTATTCCACTTGCGTCCAAACCCCGAGCGAAGTATGCCAAAAGATCCGTATCATCAAGAGGAATTCAACGAAACAGACGACGTGTCAATCGGACGCCCGGTCTGTTAGTTATTGGTCTTTCCGTCTCACACCCACCCTGGGAAACTTCCCAGGAGGTCACCCATCCTGATCACTACTCAAGGCCAAACACGCTTAACTATGGAGTTTTAACCACGTAGGCTTCCGAAAAAGAAGGTGCACCTTGAGTATAGTATACCGAAACGACCGTCTCGATCCAAGGATCGCGTTGCCGCTGACGGCGAGTCGTTTGGAGGCCCGTAGCCCAAGATACGAGCATTTGATCGAAAGTGGTCCGAAACTGGGGGGTCTGGGCCCGGGCCGAACCCCCCCCCCCCCCCCCCCCCGCCTGGGTCGGCCGAACCGGGTCGAGTCGCCCCGGGCAGCGACCCGGCCCGACGACCCGACCCGGCTCGGAAAACCCGGCCCGACCGGCGGCGCGGTCCGGTGCGGCGGCGCGGTCCTGCGCGGCGGCGCGGACCGGCACGGCGGCGCGGCCTGGGCGCCGTTCGGGTGCCGCGCGCGGGGGGCAAAGCCCCCCTTTGAGAACCGCAGCCCCTTAATTGGGGCCGCTTTTGAGACCCGGCTGGGGAAAATTAATTCCCCCGGTCACCACTGTCCGGCCGACCCGCACTGGCCGGTCGGTTTCGCCAGCAAGGACCGGCAACGACCGGTCCTTTCTTCGCCGACACCGGCGGCCCGGTGCCGGCCACCGGTCATCTTGCTCCGCCGCGGCCCGGAACCGGCTGCGGCCTATGCCGTCCGGCGCGATGCGACGACATCGCTTCCCTCCGCCGCAGCCCCGCTCCGGCCGCGACACCTTTGACTTTCTTCGACGCGACGCAACGGCGTCGCGTTCTTGGATTTCTTTCCACGGCGCGGCGCGACGGCGCCGCGCAATAATTGCCGTGCGATTCCCTTGTGGTGCGACAACACCACGCCATCCCGTTCCATCCGCAAGGAAACAATTATGAACATAGGAGGGGGTTTCGGCCGTGTTGGTGCGGTCCGGGCCCCCCTCTCGTTAGACAATAACATTTAATCCTTTATCCTTGAAGTTCGACATTCTAGAATCAAGAATGAAAAATAAATAAATAAAATATCAACAATCCCCTACTTCGGATTCAAGTGCGGAGCACGCCAATCAAGCCGCGGAAGACTAGCGTCGCGGAGGTCGGGCATCGCGGAAATCGAACGTCGTTTCCATTGACGTCGAGGTGCGTCCGAAGAGGCACGTCGCTGGAGAAGCTTCGTAAGCCGACGAAGATAGTCCGAGGAGGAAATGGCGTCTCCTTTCGTTGACACGGGAAGAAGATCGAAGAAGCGGCGTCGTCGATCTTCGGAAACACACCGGCTACGAAGAAGAGAAGCAGCGTTCTTCGTTGGAGCTTAAGTGTTCTTCGTGTTCTTCTTCAAGGTTGAAGAAGATGGAGAGAGCTTCTCAAAATCTCTTAAGGTGGGAAAGGAGACCAACCCAAAATAAAATAAGCTTAATCCTTATTTTATTTACACAACTAAACATTTGAATTTCAAAAGATAAGAAACGAACCATTAATTCGTAGAATTAATTCAATGAAAGAAACAACTCATTTAATTTACGAAATAAACCGCCCAATTAAATGGTCTGTTAAGAATTTAAGAAAACGCGTCAGTTGACTTTCATAATGACGGGTTTTCGCGGGTGCGTTACTTAGCGGAAAGAAACGGTGGGGCTCGTGCGGGCCCCACCTCACAAATATCCTACCAAGAGGGTAGGATATTTCTGGATAGTACCCTATCCGGTTCAACTAAGTTTAAGCCGCTTTTAAGTGGCTTCAAGTGGCTTCCAAGTGGCTTAAGTGAAATAAAATAAAGTTGTCGTAAAATTATTTTATTTCTTAACTTTAAGCCCCAAAATTAAAAACCACACCCGAGTAAACGAAACTCCGGAAGAGGCGTTTATAAGAGAATAACGGCGCTGCGATTTCATCGGTTCCCTCCGAATTCGATTCCGGGCACCGGTTCAAAAGTTAGAAAAACCCGCTCGTCCGTTCACTGAACGTACCCGAGCCAAAATTCGGAAAATGATTCCGGGCACACCGGGCCTCGGAATCAGGTGCCGTCAGAAACTGTGTTCTTGTAAAATTCCAAAGAAAATTAAGAAAAAAAATTTTCTTGGAATTTACGGGTCTTTACATTACTCCCACCACAGGGCTTTATGTCCCCGTAAAGCTTCCCCACAAACTTAGGGATACAAAGGTGGTACTGAGCATGCATCTGAGCCTTCCGCTCCCATGTGCTCACCTGGAGGTTCCGTACTGCCAAAGAAAGCGCACCCGAGGAATCGATCATCCTCGTAGGATCTGCTACTGTCGATCCTCGATCCCCACTGGAACCTCCGCGAAAAACACCTCATCGCCTTCGTCCAGCTCCTCATGGTTGATGATATGTGAAGGGTCGAGCACGTATCTCCTCAGTTGAGATACGTGGAATTCTTCGTGCACCTGGTGCAACTAAGGTGGATGGGTCAAGCGTAAACCACCCCGCCTACCCAGCTGAGGACCTAGAAAGGTCCGTTGAACCTCGGAGATAACTTGCCGCCTTGGCCACATCTCCGTAAACCTCGTCGAGGTGAGACCCGTATAAGGACGTGATCATCATCCTCGAACTCTAAGGGTCTCCATTTCCTATTAGAACTGGAACTCAAAACGACTGCTGCCACAAGGGTAAGGTTGACCGACTCAAGAGTGATCGGTCACACACTCCTATGCAAGAGTTACCCTGCGCTGCCTGGGGTTTCCTTTTCCGCCGACCAAGGAAAACCCATCCCAACGTTTGCCTAAAACCGTCAATTTGAGTATGAACAGTTATTGCCCATTCCATACTCAAAATAACGTCGTAAGGCCTCGACGCTGCCACCAAGAGATTCCAACCAGAACTCTCGCCTCGAGGTTCTGACCACACCGTCGGCGTAAGTGTGATTATCGAGTCTCCTCCCAAGGTATCTCCAGACGTGAGGGTCAAGTCCATGGATTACCGGAAACTATAGGTCTGGAACAAGATTTGTGAAAGCGAGGAATGATTCATATCGACGTCTGTTACTACAGAAGCTAGTAGTGGACACAGACTGTCCCTTGAATCATTTCTAGAGCCATTGGGTCAAACTCTTTGACCGCATGCAGCCGCATTCTTCCACCGCCCTCCAGCTCCCTGAGCATGGCGGGAATAACTATAGCGGGTGGTTGTACCATGTTAGGATGTACACCACCTCATGCTGCTCTCCTAGCTCTACGTCTGCCGCTTCACAGACTCAACTCTATTTAAATCATCCTCTTCTTGAAACATTTAACACGCCCGAGTCTCTAAGAATGGAACCGATTTCCTGTTTCTTACTGCACTGTGCAGTCTTCATCCGCTCTTGGATGACCTGGACCTCCTTTAGTCCCACAAGTGATGCTAAAATTTCTCCTTTACCGATAAGAGAAATCCGGTATCATCCCCTGGATGAACAACACCCATTGCCTAATACAGTCAATCCTAACATGAAGGATGCATTCATGCCATGGATGACGTCGTAAGTCCTCGACGTAACTACAAAGAGATCCAACTGTCACTCTCACCTCCAAGGGTCGAGTCACACTGTCGGCATCAGTGTGAGGTCACTGGGTCTCCTCCAGTAGGAATCTCGAAAGTGAGGGTCAAGTCAACAGTCTTAACCAGGACCACTTAGTATCAACCAAACAAAAAGGACAGGAAAGCAAACATCACAAAGATAAGTGTCTTTTTGTTATTGCAACTCATAATACAAAGACACATATACAACATCAACATGGAACTAGAAGTAAAAGGGACGTATCTACTAGTTCCGCTCCTGTCCACCTGCTCCAGGAGCTCTACTGCCTTGTCCACTGCTCGGCTGTTGCTCAAGCACTCACCGCTGCTTCTGCCTCGGTGGCTCCCCCAAAGCCTTCGGATCAACTGTACGGGGAGTCGGACAGTCACGTGCCAGATGACCCTTTCTGCCGCATGAGTAACACAGTCTGCTTCTGGCACGCCTGGCTCTGACCCCACCCCGGGTGCCCCGCACCACCGGTCCTAAAACCCGAGATCGCCCAACTGTTGGTCTAGTCCTCATGGATCTCTGCACCATCTGTCTACTGCCCACAGATGACTCGGCTACTGATCGAAAAACATGTGGCAAAGGAAGCAGCTCCTGAACACACTCGGGGTGTAGAGCTACTGGCACAAACTCCACCCTGAAGAAGGTCTCGAAGTCTTCCCATGCGAAGGTCATCCCGTCGCAAAACTGAAACAAGTGGCTCCACCACCTGCCTGCTGCTGCCTGAAGGAGGCTGGTAGAAAAGATCACCATGAAATCTGTCGGCGTCCCCACTAGCCTGAAGACTCTCACCACAGCCTCCAGCCAATCCTCAGCCGCTTGCGGGTCCGTCCCTACCTGGAACCTGGGTGGCCTCTGGCGCTGGAACTCGTACAGTGTGCTCAAGCGACGTGCATCGCCTATTGCTGGGGCTGGTGGCATCGGTGGCCCAACGGGTAGCAGTACCGCTGGTGTCTCCACTGGTGCCACAACTGCAAGAGGGCCCTGTACCGAAGCCTCGTCACTCGATAGGCTGTCAGCCGCACATCCCTCTGGGCTCTAGCTGGTCGTCCGAGAAAAGGCATCCTGAAAGAAACAAAGTAACACGGTCAAAAGATTATACCTGGTGAGCTGACCTGGTTTGAGATGTTTTAAGGGAAAACCTATAAAAACACACACGCAATCAGTGTTTTCGTGCACAAAGTCGGAAATCAGTTTTCAGGGTCCTGGTGTATGGATACGTCGGCCGCCCACACCATTACTGGACTCCCTGAACTGAAAACCACACTCGGTACTCTTAACACTATTACTTCACAGAAGAAACATCAGAGTTATAAGTTCTGCGATAGAACCGAAATCCTCTGATACCAATTTGTCACGACCCGTCCTCGGGGCCCGTGCCGTGACTACCCCAAGCCCGCCTTTCATAGGCCAGGGGCTGGCGACTAGCACCAAAGGCGTAAAATCCCGATAACTGGGAAGGCATTGCCTTTATAAAAGAAAACAAGCACCACAAAGTACAAGCGGAAACAAAACACTAAGTACAAAAGAAAAGCTGAAAAGTTAATGGGCCAGAATAAAAACCCAAAAGAAATTACAACTACAACTGAACAAAAATACAAACAGCTGGAAGAGGGAAGCAGCTCCTGGGTCGTCCTCCTCGGGTCCTACCTGAAGGGTAGGTACAGATAGCCTCCTCCACGCTCTCATCCGTTAACCTCCTCTATGAGTTGTCTCATCGCGTAGTCCACCTCTGGGTACTGACTCGTCGTGTAGTCCACCTCCGGGTACCGAATCGTCATGTAGTCCACCTCCGGGTACCGTCCAGTCCTCGAACACTCAGCCTCCGTCAGCACTGCCCGTCGTCTGCAACCAACACAACGAGGTGCGGGCATAGCCCGTGCAGGGGTGAGTATAACGATACTCAGTAGGGAACCCGAGACCCTCAAGGTCTCACTAAACCAACAAGGATAACCACAAGAAGATCTCAACAGATAACCTCTACTTAGATATATGCCCATACATATACCTAAGTTATCAAGTAACCCATCTCAATCATGAGGAAACACAAGGATTGTGAAATCAATGGATAACCACTACCCAGGTATATGCCCATACATATACCTAAGTTATCAAGTGACCCATCTTAATCATGAGGAAACACAAAGGTCAAAAGTCTCAGCTCAAACCAGGATTTTCATTTATCGAAACCGTAACTGCTGAAGAGCTCCGTCTCTGGAGTGTACAGTGGTCCTATCATGACTCCGAGGTACTGCTCACTAACCTAAGACTGCTGAGGTACTCCTCCTGTCGAGTACCACGAGCCTGCCACCTCACATAGTAGTGCTTCCCGCCGGGGTCTGCCACCCAACACAGTATTGCTCCCCCCTCATAGCCTACAGAGGTACTCCTCCTATCGAGTACCGCGGGTCTGCCATCTCACATAGTAGTGCTCCTCCGCTATGGGTCTTCCACCTCACAAAGTACTGCTCCCCACTGGGCTACACAAGTCACTCCGAATCGAATCGGACAAGCAGTATTCAGGTCTCTACCGGCTATACAGTCTCCGTACTCCGTACGCTCATCTCTAGGAGGGTCCACTCCACGAGCCACAAGTCGATACTCCAAGTATCTCAAAGTCCCATGAAGAAGTATCTCAAAGGACCGCCTCTTCATAGGGGTCTCAACGCATGAGACAGTGCGTCAATCGGACGCACAGTCTGTGAGTTATTAGCCTTTTCGTCCCAGGGGCCAGGTTGGTTTTGTGAGTGAACCAACCCGGCCGTATCTCAAAACTGCCCCGAACTCCCATAGGGTATACTCATAGGGACCGTTACTCAACGTGATCACCAACGCCACTGACGGTTCGTCAAACGGACGTCTGGTCTGAAAGATATCAGCTTTTCCGTTCTAGGGGCCCGGTTGGATTTCGGTGCGATCCAACCCGGCCACTATCTATCTGCATCCAATTCTTGGGCGGAGGATGCCAAAAGTTCCGTATCGTCAACAGGAACTCAACGCAACAGACGGCGCGTCAATCGGACGCTCGGTCTGAGAGTTATTGACTTTTTCGTTCTAGGGGCCCGGTTGGTTTTTAAGGCAAAACCAACCCGAACGTACTCCACCTGCGTCCAAACCCTGGGCGGAGTATGCCAAATGATCCGTCTCATTAAGAGGAATTCAACGAAATAGAGGACGCGTCAATCGGACGCCCGGTTTGTTAGTTATTGTCCTTTCTGTCTCACACCCACACTGGGAAACTTCCCAGGAGGTCACCCATCCTGATCACTACTCTAGGCCAAACACGCTTAACTATGGAGTTTTAACCACGTAGGCTTCCGAAAAAGAAGGTGCACCTAGAGTATAGTATACCGAAACGACCGTCTCGATCCAAGGATCGCGTTGCCGCTGACGGCAAGTCGTTTGGAGGCCCGTAGCCCAAGATACGGGCATTTGACCGAAAGTGGTCCGAAACTGGGGGGTCTGGGCCCGGGCCGACCCGGCCCGACCCCCCCTGGGTCGGCCGAACCGGGTCGACCCGCCCCGGGCAGCGACCCGGCCCGACGACCCGACCCGACTCGGAAAACCCGGCCCGGCCGGCGGCGCGGACCGGCACGGCGGCGCGGCCTGGGCGCCGTTCGGGTGCCGCGTGCGGGGGGCAAAGCCCCCCTTTGAGAACCGCGACCCATTAATTAGGGCCGCTTTTGAGACCCGACCGGGGAAAATTAATTCCCCCGGTCACCACTGTCCGGCCGGCCCGCACTGGCCGGCCGGTTTCGCCAGTAAGGACCGGCGACGGCCGGTCCTTCCTTCGCTGACACCGGCGGCCCGGTGCCGGCCGCCGGTCATCTTGCTCCGCCGCGGCCCAGAACCGGCCGCGACCTATGCCATCCGGCGCGATGCGACGACATCGCTTCCCTCCGCCGCGGCCCCGCTCCGGCCGCGACGCCTTTGACTTTCTTCGATGCGACGCGACGGCGTCGCGTTCTTGGATTTCTTTCCATGGTGCGGCGCGACGGCGCCGCGCAATAATTGCCGTGCGATTCCTGCGTGGTGCGACGACACCACGCCATCCCGTTCCATCCGCAAGGAAACAATTATGAACATAGGAGGGGGTTTCGGCCATGTTGGTGCGGTCCGGGCCCCCCTCTCGTTAGACAATAACATTTAATCCTTTATCCTTGAAGTTCGACATTCTAGAATCAAGAATGGAAAATAAATAAATAAAATATCAACAATCCCCTACTTCGGATTCAAGTGCGGAGCACGCCAATCATGCCGCGGAAGACTAGCGTCGCGGAGGTCGGGCGTCGCGGAAATCGAACGTCATTTCCGTTGACGTCGAGGTGCGTCCGAAGAGGTACGTCGCTGGAGAAGCTTCGTAAGCTGACGGAGATAGTCCGAGGAGGAAATGTCGTCTCCTTTAGTTGACACGGGAAGAAGATCGAAGAAGCGGCGTCGTCGATCTTCGAAAACACACCGACTACGAAGAAGAGAAGCGGCGTTCTTCGTCGGAGCTTAAGTGTTCTTCGTGTTCTTCTTCAAGGTTGAAGAAGATGGAGAGAGCTTCTCAAAATCTCTCAAGGTGGGAAAGGAGACCAACCCAAAATAAAATAAGCTTAAGCCTTATTTTATTTACACAACTAAACATTTGAATTTCAAAATATAAGAAACGAACCATTAATTCATAGAATTAATTCAACGAAAGAAACAACGCATTTAATTTACGAAATAAACCGCCCAATTAAATGGTCTGTTAAGAATTTAAGAAAACGTGTCAGTTGACTTTCATAATGACGGGTTTTCGCGGGTGCGTTACTTAGCGGAAAGAAACGGCGGGGCTCGTGCGGGCCCCACCTCACAAATATCCTACCAAGAGGGTAGGATATTTCTGGATAGTACCCTATCCGGTTCAACTCAGTTTAAGCCGCTTTTAAGTGGCTTCAAGTGGCTTCCAAGTGGCTTAAGTGAAATAAAATAAAGTTGTCGTAAAATTATTTTATTTCTTAACTTTAAGCCCAAAAATTAAAAACCACACCCGAGAAAATGCAACTCCGGAAGAGGTGTTTCTAAGCGAATACCGGCGCTGCGATTTCATCGGTGCCCTCAGAATTCGATTCCGGGCACTGGTTCAAAAGTTAGAAAAACCCGCTCGTCCGTTCACTGAACGTACCCGATCCAAACTTCGGAAAATGATTCGGGGCACACCGGGCCTCGGAATCAGGTGCCGTCAGAAACTGTGTTTTTGTAAAAATCCAAAGAAAATTAAGAAAAAAAAATTCCTTGGAATTTATGGGTCTTTACATGAATCGACTTGTATGGGAGTGGGGGATAGATATGGAAGGTTTTAAACCTCTATTGGTGGGTGTTTGTGGGGAGAAGTACATTTGAAATTTCAGAATGGGTTTGAGTGAGAGCCTATACTTCTTTAGTAAATGTAATAACAATGGGATTTAATGTGTTGGGAATGTTGACAGGGACAATGTAGCTGATGGTGGTTTATCTAGAAGTGATATCATGATGGAGGAATTCTATGGGAGGCCATGGATGACTTCGGTGGGTGCATTGGATAATAGTGATAGGATTCAAGTTAGCAGATGTCTGGGGAAGGTAAAAAGGGGTAGCATTCTAGAAGTTGAAGATGAGTGTGGTGAGAGTGACCCACCTCCAGTTTGATGTCGTAGCGACAAGTTCTACTTAGAAATGAAGTCAATGTTGAGTAAGGTCAGGTTGATCTTAGTCCTAGAATGGATGGTGTGGGAATGTACTTCTGAATGGTTTCAATGGCTATACTTTATTCCAAAATAAGGTGAAGACCATATGGATGTTCAGACATAATGAGTAGGGAACTTGTCAGGTATGTTGTGAAAGTTGAGTGGAGACTCTAGTGGTATTTCTTCGATAGAGGGGGGGGGGGGTGGAAAACAACAAAATAAGGTGGGGAGAACCATATGGAAAAGTGGTCGGTTGATGGCATGATCAGAGTTTTTTGTTGGATAGAATGGGTGTTTCCTTTGGGTGATATCATGTTTTGGTCACCATTAGAGTTTTGGAGAATAGATTAAAATGGCGCCAAGAAATTTGGGTCATGAGTTACGAAGAGGATCATATCGATGGAGTGCCGATTAGTTCCTCTACGATGGTATGATGTTGTGTGAAAATTTTCCATGTGATGTGAATTAGACACTTTTGCCTAAGTTTTACCTATGAAGTTCTAGTGGTTGATGTATGGTTGAAGATAAGGCATGCTTTGAGGAGTATTCAGTTTTTTTTTGGGTTGTAGTGAGAAAGTATTATGGGTAAAGACTGTGATTTTGGTTCAGGTATTATGGAAACATGATAATGATCACGAGTAAACATGAAAAAGGTGAGTGAAAAATTGGGCCTAGTGTCTTGATGTCCTCGTTAGGAAGCCCAATAATTCTTGGAAATGTAGTTCAAGGACGAACCGTTATAAGGTGAGGAGGTTGTAAGATCCCGAACTTTGTGGAGGTATGTACTTATTTAATTTTTGTTTTCAATCTCTTGTTTTGGGTTAATGAAAAATTTCTCAAGTGTTTGAGGGGACTCAAGGGTGTTTTGGGGGTTTGTGACATGAAAGGAAGAGAAAACCGGTCCAAACTGAGCTAGGCGTGTGGTAGGCACATAGCTAGTGCACGGTTAAGTAAACTATACGGGGTGGGAGAAATTTGGGATAGTGGCATATCGTACGGTTAGCGCATGGTTTTTCAAACCATGCAACCTGCCTAGGTAACCGTTCAAACCAACTCCCCTTAGATAGTTTCATACACACGGTTTGTGCACGGTTTGGAAAACTGTGTGGGTAAACCATTCACCCCTATAAAAGTTAGAAAAATTAAAAAAATGACATTACATGATTTTAAACCATCACTTTATTTTTACTCCCATTCTCTTCCTCTCAACCCTAGTGATGAACTAGATCTCTCAAGGGATTACAAGGGTGATTTTCCTTTATCTCTAAGTCATTTGGAGTGCCATCGGTTGCAGATCGAATCTCCAAGTACGTCTAATATCTCCCTTTCTTCTCTTTTCAGATTAGGGTTTGCATATTCCCGTTATCTCTATTTGAATCTCTAAATCCCTTGTTTTGTTTATGTGGGATCTTGGTTAAAGCTTAAATAGGTGGTTAAATATAGACCTAATACCACATTTAGGAGTGCGTTCATTAATAGATTCAAGTTAGGAGGTCTGGAAGTTATATCCCATAGTTTTGTTGTAGATTTGTGCATGTTCAGTTTTTATTTTGGTTACTTCTTGTTATGATTTTCAATCCTTTTGGTGAATTTTGGAAGAATGAGTGTTTAAATGATGAGTATAAAACCCTCACGGTTCTTATGGAATTAATTAAGGTTTATTTGAACTATTTAGCGCCACCCATGGGGTGAACCGATGTTCTCAGACCTAGAAATTGGTAAAATAAGTGAAAGGTCGATGTGTGATTAATGTAGAGCCCTTATTGAACATGTTGTTATATTTAATTGTATATAAAAAAGAATATTTTTAGTGTTCCTATACTTGATAATTGATTAAGTGGTTGTTTGGTGTGGAATGTAAAATGAGTTAAACGGTATTAATGGGAATGTTCCAAATAAATCATGTCTTGTCCTCAAAATGTATAGGTGGGTTAATACATGGAAAATGGTTGAATGTGATAAATGGTTTGATGTATGAGAATTGGTGAAATTGATTATTAAGTTTATTTATAAGAAATAGAAATTTGGTTAAATGGTGATGTGATAAATGGTAAGGTGTTAATGGGTTATGACATAATATTTATTCCCATGTTGATTGTTGTGGGTTTTATTCATTAATTGTATTGGATGCACCTATTTGTGACATGGTATGTGTGGTGAATGGATATATATATACAGACACACACACACACACACACAGATATATAAGCACGTACACATGGATTGGTGGTGGGATAATAGACTGAGTCTCCTCCCACGGGTTGGGTTGGACTGATGCTCTAACCCCACACAGGGATGCACGGGTTGGGGAGTCAGACTAATGCTCTATGCCCCAATGGTTGCATTCTATGAAAATACATAGATTGAGGCTCCAAGGTAAGTTTGATCATTTATTTTGATATACTCATTCCTAGTTAGTTTTGGACATGACTTAATCCCTTATGTGTAGTGCTGAAAATTTCCAAATCTTTCATGGAAAATGAAATTGTTTAGCCCATATAACATATGTTGATAAAAAATTATATACTATAGGAGATGCAAATAATGAATTTGGTACCATGGCTTGGAAGGGTTAAAGTAGAGATAATTAACTAGTGGACCTCAAATTGTCTTTTTTTTACTTTTCATTTCTTTCATACTTTCATGCACTATCTGTTTACTGGATATTTTGTAGACACGATTTGTGGTGGCCTAATGAGTTTTACTCACACCCTACTCAGGCTACTGTTGGCTACCTGAGAAGACTTCATGCTTATAGGTCAAGAAAATGGAAAAGGCCCTATGTTAGAGAGTTTAGTTGGGCATGGGACATGCATGGATGAGGTTCCCAACTTGGAGTCAGGGTCATTTGGGGATTCCACTGTTTGCCTTTATTTTGGGTTTTGTTCAATTTAGCACTATTCAAAACGATATACCATGTTTATCTTTGATTGTGGTTTGTACCCAATTTTGGGAGAAGTTAGTTATACATGTTCATTGGTTATTACACTTGTTTTTAGGATTTCTTCTTATTATCTATTGTGGATTACTCTAGTAAAGAGGGTATAGTCTCCCCACATGACTAATCTAGACCTTAACTGCTAGTTAGAAACCTCTGGCGTATGGGGTGGCACACTTGAGGTTATGTAGTGACTTAGACCGGGGCATCGTTTAGTGGATTTTGGGATGTGGATGCTATAATGTCGATTATCCTTGATTAATGCGATATATTGATATTGTGATATATGTTATAAATATGTGTGGGACATGGTCTATTGCATTAAAATTACATAGTGATGATTTGATTGATAGACGTGTGTGGGACATGGTCTGCTACATCAAAATACCATAGTGGGTAATTGATTGATAAATGTGCGTGGGACATGGTCTGCTACATCAAAATCCCATAGTGAGGAATTGATTAACATTGAGGTCTGTTACAGTGACTAAGGCTCTAAATACTAATGGTGTGTTAGACTCGATGTCCTACACCCATGAGTAGGCATTGGAATATGGTTCTAATTAGCCATGATATGTATTTAAATGAAATGATAAATGATAACTATCATATTGTGATATGGTTCAGACTCCAGCATAGGTCGACGTAGGTATTGAGATATCAGGTGTCCTCAAGAACCCTGGGGGGGGCTCTGTAGTTAATTAAAAAATAATGAAATGTGATAACTATTTACTTATGCATTGTAATTTATTTTTTATATAATTTTATACACTGTTATTAAATGGGTATTTTTTTATATTCTATTGGTGGTGTTATATTGATTTGTACTCACACTATACTCAGGATGCTGATCGATACCTAAATAGATATCATGGTTTCAGGATAGGATAAAGGTAATATCCATACATTATATGGATGAGTTGGAATGGAGCATGGATGAGGGTACCAAACGTGATTTGGGACCCGCTTGGGAGTTTTCAGTGTCTTTATTTATTTTGGGTTTTTCATATTGACACTTGGAACATATTTTGAATGACTTATCTATTTTTTATTATTGGATATTGTATTCCTATTTTTGTTCATTATGTGATATTTTTATTATTCTAGTTATGGTTATATCTATTGGTTGTTGTTTATTTCCTTTCTATTGTTTCAACCCTTTGATAAAGAGGGTATATTATCCCCATGTTCGATATTAGACCTGTGCTGCTAGTTAGAAGCCTCTTTCATATGGGGAGGCACACCTGGGGTCATGTGACCGACCGATTTGGTGCACCGGTGTGTGGTACCTGGCCGGAATGTTACAAATTTGGGGTAAAATTTTCTATTTCTAAAATTTGGGTCATATACTATATTAAAATAATTTATTGGGCCATGGAACACCATATATTTATCCCTTTATCAATTTTATTCAAACTTTAGTGTTATTGATAAGTGATTTTTAGTTCTTCGGTAATGATTAGATTCCATCAACATTAGGCTTTACGTTTCTTCAAACGATAGAGCATTCATGGTTGGTATTTCCTAGAGAGACTTTTTCAGTCTATGAAAGTACTGAAAGAGGGTTCTTTTTTCTTCTTTAATGGAGTCTAGGTCATCCTCAACCATGAAAGTGAAAAACGGTGGAATGAGATTCCTTAAAGGTGGATTGGTTGGATGAATTTTGGTTTACCAGTGTAGTTCACTAGTGGCGATGGACGATTCTTATCATAGTAGGATCTTGAGTATTATAAGATCAGTGGTTGGTAGGGAGTATGTTTGGGTGAAGTTAGATTAGACTTTAGTTCTTCTGATCTGAGGGATCTATGGGGGTATTAGGCTATGGATCTATGGTGGTGGATTGGAGATGAGGGAAAAGTGGATAGGGTGGTCGATCAGTGGTGGTATGAGATAAATATGGGAGTATCTCATCTTGAACACTAGAAATTTTTAGTAGACTGGTAGCAGGTGAAACTGGGAAGTAGATTAAAAGTGTGTTGGTAGATTGGAGTTATGGTGGTAGGTTATTGTTGGAGTGGTAGTGGCGGATGATAAATGGTTAAGTGAAAGGGGGAGGGTGGCTAGTTGTAGTATGGGAAATAGTTATAGAATGGAAGGGGGTGATAGTACTAGTGTGCGAAGCACAATATTAGTAGTCTAATAAAGGTAGAACTGGATGGTCAATATAGAAATTGATCGACCTAAAAATCAAAAATTTTAAAAATTAAATATCATTTTAAAAAAAGTAATTTCCATAAAAAATTGATTAATGAATTAACTGAAATTAAAATTTGAATTCCATAAAAAATTAATGAAATGAATTCTTGGAATTTCATGGAATTATTAACTAATGTATCCAAAACTATTAACTTCAATCTCAGAAAATATATTTATTTTTATATTTTCAGAGATACAACTTCCAATATTAGAAAATAAATTTCTATCTCCATTTAAAAATAAAATTTCCCAAAAAAAATATTTCGATTACAAATATATTAAATGGAATAAAATGAATGAATTAAATTAATCCAAATTGTTTTATTCAAAAAAATGAATGTTTAATCCCTAAAGTCTATATTTTAATAAGAAATTCATAGAATGTTCTTTCCAATACAAAAATCATTTAGCATTATATATTTTCCAATTAAAGATAAAATTCATAACAAATTCTAAATTATTAAATGAAAAAGGATGTGGAATTGTGTGTAAACATAGACCATATAAAAATTCCCCATATTTAATTGTTTGTTTGACCTAAAAAAATTCCAAACATTTTCTCTTTATAAAACAGACAATAGGATTTTTAAAATTAAGTAAAAATGAAGCATGTTAAGGAATTTCTTTATAGTGGAACAACTTATGAAGTAGTGCACACTTTTTAAATATTTTTTATAGTAATCCCTTTATAGATTCAAATATACACTAGAAATCAAGGGAGCACCGATTCATTTACTATTGAAAATGTCATGTCTCATAGATGAAGTCACTCACTTTTTTTACTTCAATTTAAATTTAGGTTTTAATTATAAGAGTGTTTTCAGTTAATATTTAAGTAGAAATAAAACATTAAAAAGAGGCACCCACAATCATCACTCTCCCCAATGTTCAAAAATCCAATATTGCAAATTTTAACTTCAGTTATACATCTCAAATGATTTTAATGTAAGTCAATTCCACCTTCTTTATCTATGTTCAATATTCACCCCACTGAATGAACTCATTTTTGACTATTAAGAACTTTTTTTTGTAATTTTTTACATCCATGTATCTATGAACCACTGTGAAAATAAACTTATTGAATATGTATAGAGTTATTACACAAAAAACTAGTTTTAAAAGTCTAAGAGATTCATCCTGGGATCCCAATAGGCCATTTTACTCCAAATTCAAAATACATGTATGATTATCATTTGTGTTTGATAAATGTGGTTTTTATCATCAAAAAATTCATTACTCTAGGTTAATGTTTGAATTTATAGTTTCCCAAATTTAAAATCATAATTACAAAACGTTATATCCTATCTCACTCCCTTTATCAATTCCTAAATAGACCACCCCTTAAAATAGTTTTCAATATCACTCATAAAATATAAACCCCCAAAAATTTCATAATCAATTCAAAACTAAAAAAGAAGCATGTTATCATTTACTAGGAAATATATAATTCATGTGAAAATTAAATACAAAATACCCTTAGGGTTTGAAAGATTCTGAATGTTGTTACCTTTTTTTTTTGAAAAAAAAATCAAGGGGGATTTTGATGTTTTTCTACTCTAAAGAATAAATAAGTCATAGAGAAAGTCCCATCTCCCTCAAACATAAAACCCAAAATTTTCCTCAATTTTTAATCCTAATGTGGGAGATAGTAAAATTAAAAAAATATTGAAAATTAAGCAGTTAAATAATGTTAGAGGTGTGACATGAAATTTCAAAAATCACCTTACTACACATGAAAAAATATTTCAATCCCATTTTTTCTGATTGTTCATTATTTATATTATTATTGTTATTTGAAATAATTTTTCAAATAAAATCAAATTGAATAATGATAACCATTTTTTCAGTAGTAACACAATGTATTTTAACAGTGCATGCCAGTTTGAAATTCAACTCAAATTTATTTTTAACTCCCTAAATATCAAAAAAGGCTCACACCGAGTAAATAAATCACATTCAATGTTTTTTTATATAGTATCTTATTAAATAAAATCAAGGGGTATTCTCCCAAAATTAACTCATTGTATCATGGAGAAGTATATGCAAAAATAAAAATTATAGAATTTAAAGAAGGAATCCCCTGATTATGGAATCTTTTAGCATTTGAGTATTATCAAATATATCCTACCTTTTTTTATTTTATCATAGTCTTGGGATGCTTGGTTATAGTTACTAAAAATGTGAATAGATTAATATAATAGTTTAAATATTATAATTAAAGTTTAAATGAAACCATGTATGAGTTAATGGGTGTTGATATAGTAAAATTCATCTTGTATCTCTGCTTGGTCATGAAATTCAGAATGATTCTAATATGGTCCTTCCATGATTGGTTGCCATGTGGAATGAACTGCTTGATTGTTTTTATACAAGAAAATTCACACAATTTAAAATTAGTGTTAATAAAATTAATCAGGAAACAAAATTAGTATAATACCAGGATAACCCCCTAGGGTTCTGTGTTTAGGTTGTCCACAACTGTAAAGTCTTTGTATCAACCCCAATCAGATGGAGGATATTTCTTCTTTTCTAAGAACCACCATATGTTCTTCACTCCATACATATAACTTTTCCATTTATTGAGAACCCTTTGGTCAACATCTTTGAAGTACCACTCCTTTATAGTAGTGTACCTATTTAGTTTTTATAGAGGGGAAAATAGAATAGGGGAACATCCCTTTATATTCAGCTTAAGGGTTGGTGTGAACAAGTTGAAGAAAATAAACTCTAGGGCGTGACTTGTATTTTAGTTTACTCTAAAACATAATTTACTCTTTTAATATAGAACATGTGTCAAATACCACTTTAAAACCCATAAATATCTCCAACACCTCTCTTTTAATAGTAGTTTCCAAACAAGAATTTTTTACTTGAATTTGGAGTTCTAGAAATTACTTAGTAGGTGAAGCTTAAAGATCCTCTTGTATCTATAATAAATAATAAAAATGTTATATCCCTCCAATACCTTCAACATGAGAAATATAATTTACATGATCTTCAATGTAATAAAATTTGAATAAAAATATATATTTTTCCAAAAAAATTTCTACTCCCTGAATTAGTGTGATTTTTTCTTCTTCCAAATGGAAAAGTGCTCCTTGGAGTAATTTTATGTTAGAAGTGAGGCATTCAACATCTTACAGACTCCCTTAAAAATAGTCCACCTCATGTGTGGTGTCTTCCATAGAAAAGGATAGTATATATTTTTCTGGTTCGACATGTTATATCATGAAAAAATTGGAAGACATGTCAGTGTAGTAAAAATCATCAAAATGAATATTAGGGAAAAAATAATCCTTAAAAGGTTGTATAGCTTCATTAATGAATGTAAATCCCATATTATTTTATCCCTTTGAAAATTCCTCAATATATTTATCTTGCATCTCTAGATTTGAATCTAGGGCATGATTGTAACACCCATTATTCTCTTTAGGTAGTCCCTTGTTCTTGCTTTGTTTATCATCCTTATTTGTATGCATTTGTAGGCTTCTTGGGGATGAAGATTTTTTTTTGAAAAAATGACCTAGATTTTATGGATGAATGTTTATTTTAATTAATGGAGTACATGTATAAATGTTCCAAGGGCCTTACTAGGTTCTCCCTGAGTTTGGATAATGCCAAAGGTTGTTTTGAGATTTTGTGTAGAACTGGCCTCTTTTCTTTATACCAGGAGATTACATTTTGTGTAATGGTATTACATTCCATGTAATGGAAATTGGGTAGATACCATGAATACAGTTTATAGTGTGTTCTTTACACACCGTTTATTTGTAATTCACGATGTGTAATGAATGAAATCATGTTTTTATAAAAAATGACATCCTTTTCAGCATTTTCAACCTTCATGGAAATCACATCATGTTATGGGATTACAAAATGTGTAATTATCATGATTTGTGGTTTATAGGGTTTCATATGAGTGATTTTTATTGCATTATGATATGAAACCTCCCTCTCTTGACCCTGATCTCACCTTAGGTGATTTTGGTGATCTCTACTCCATTCGGGTAGTTCATTCATCGATCGATCATTAGGGTTGTTGCAGTGTGCCTATTTGGGTAAAAATTCTTTTATTTTATTTCCATTTATCATGAATGTATATTTGGATGCAGTTATGTTTTAGATTCATGATTGTATAGTTTTCACATGAGACTCAGCCCAATTGCTGAGGACTCTATAGGTACATCCAACAGACCCGAGATCAAATACGGGTGGAGGTGTATTTCTAGGCACTGTAGCAGCACTGTAGCAGGTACTATTTGGTACTATAGTAACCATAACTATTCATCTATCTGGGCCTTTGGGACACCAATTTGGTCCTCGGGTCCTGCAAGGATTTTAGGCCACCCAAGGCCTTTGGGCTAATTGATTCTCAAGGCCTTCGGTCCACATGAAATGCATATGTACCAGTCATACTACAAGGGACAAGGCTTCATAGGAGGATTCAGGGCAGACACATTCACTGGAGAAGAGCTAACCAGAATTGGAATAATGAGAGGGTATGGCTTTTCCATTGGTACCGGGCTTGTGTAACTTTTCATAGGATGGCTAACCGACCAGCCCTGCAAAGGTGGAGTGTTGATATCATGACATATGCTGGGGAGGATCAGTTCCAAGTTCTATTGTCTGGGTGATTCCTTCTAAGACCTTCAGGTCATGTAATTGTCTCTAAGCCTTCGGGCCTTGCAAGGGTTCCACCTCACCCCTTTAAAGGTGTATTATCAAAATAATAAAAAATGAAGTCCTTAGGGTTATTTCGACTGACGATATAGTTTTTTCTATTGATCCTTTGAATATTCTTGATGTTCCTTGTATTTTTAAGGCCGATCTCTTGGTTTCCAATCACTATCATTGAAGTCAGCTATGATTAAACCATTTTGAGGTATGTGTTTCTATAAAATGGGTTAAGTTGATGAATTTATTATCATTCTTGATAATTTTTTAGTATATTTATTGAATTTAACTGATTTTTGGATTCAAGGGATTTTTAGAAAATATAAATGTTTTTAAAGGTATTTTCTTTAAAAATATATTTTTATTGGTTTAGAAATGTGGATTTCAAACACAGAAGTTGTTTGGATTGAATTTAAAAATTGTTTTATAAATTTTGATCATGGTTTTGAAAGGAATTTGGAAATTTTGGAACCTTGGAAACCTTTGGTGCATCAATAAATAGACTTAGGAAACCTTAGTGTGTGTCACACCACTAGTGGTTGTTTTGTTGATATTGATAGATTGTGGAAGGAATTGATATTGGTTGGATCCAAAATTTGACCTATTTTATGTCCATTTTATTTCTAGTATGTATTTTTTCCATAGTCTAGAGCCCAAATGATAGTGTTCTTGATCATTTATGTATTTTTATCATGGGCTGTTGGTCACAAGTTTTTATATGAGGTTATATCACATGGATTTCATGATTCTATTTCAGTGATATGTGTTTACTTAATTTTCTTATGATGCATGGATATTCATTATTGATTTTTCAGTTCTAACTAACATATTTCTATCTTTTATAATATTAATGTATTTTATGAAATCCAATGGGGAATTTATTTATAAATGTGTATGGATTTGTGAAAATTATTTGTAGATTTTTTTAAAAAGCTAGAAGTATTACATTCTTAATATGAAATATTTTATAGACTCTATGGTAGTATCTTATTAGGATTTTTGATCATAACATACATTTTCATTTAGTTTATTTGTATATTTTTTATTGTAGGATACAGGTAAATGGATGGGAATCTTATAGCATGATGAATTCTCTTATTGTCATTGCCTTCAGTTGGGATGGTTTGGAGGTGATGGTTTGGAACATGGAGACTTTTTGATATTGTATGATTCATAATTTCTAGTTTTTTCTATTTGGATTGGTTTTTATGGATCTAGTTTTATTTCTTTTCTTCCTCTTTTTACTCTGGTCATATGTCTTGTTTTTGTTATATTCAAGAATTTTTCTGTTGTCTTTGTTATACCTCACCATGATCGGTCAGATTAGGCATCTTGTCTAGTTTAATTAGGTTGGTCTATTAAAATTTTTTATAGGAGGAGGGATTAACCTATTGTGAATTAACACTTCTTGGATTTGGTTCCATTTCTTGGGTAGATATGAGTTAGGACCATTAAAATTCAGTTAGCAAGTGCAGGAAATGGGCCTAGACAGCTCACTTCCATGACTGAACCTGAGTTACCATGGGTGGTTAGGGACTCTTACTAGGTTTGAGACTTGTTGTTTGAGGTCATTTGAATGAATTTTATGGGATTTTTATTTAAATTTACTTATTACTTTTTAGGTAATTTATTTTTTTGGTATAATTCATAATTACATTAAATTATGGTTGTTTTAAAGCATTGGTTGGAATTATGAAAGTGGTATTAATATTTTGGAATGTTCTCATGATATTTTTTTTATTTCCTTATGTTTACTAGAAAATTACTATAAGAATATATTTTCCAAATACAAGATAAGAAGTTGTGAGATAAGATCCACAAGAGAATTCTCCAGTGGAACCTTCTTTGGTAGAAGCAGTAATTTACCCCATTTAAACTATAGGTTAAGTGGGGGTTGGTAACCTAGGACATGTGGTGGATGATGGATCTAAGTTTACTAAGAATAATCCACTCATCTTACTTGGTTAAAAAGGACCCTGGGAATCTAAGGAATGGATTGATCATATTGACATTATCTTCAAATTCTTGAAAACTCATGAAGAATTTAAGGTGGTTTTTTCCATGTATATGATTGAGGGACTAGGAAAGAATTGGTGAGACTTTATTTTTTTGGAAGAGAGATGACTTCTAGGAAAACCTCATTGATTTTTGTTCTCTTTGGCCCAATGGTTGATTGTGGGGGGTTTGATTTTCTACACAATTATTAGCATAAGTTCACCATTTTCATTCTTAGAGGAAAATACCAATGGTTCCCACATCCATAACCGGGTACATACCTACTTTCCAAAGGAATGTGGTCACTTGGAGTTTTATAACCAATTAAGCTTAGAGATTTTCATTGGTCAAGAGGATAGGAGGCCAGGCTCATCAAAACCTATTGGGGGAAATTGTTTCATACTCTAGGACTTTCTTATAGATTTATTATATGTTCATGAACTTCTTCCTAATCCCAATAAGGGAACAGTTACCATAAAAAATGATTATAGGTTGACTCTATTTATATAAAAAATAAATGGGATCTCATTAATAAATAGAGGAAATGGGATATCATTAGTGAATCCATTTGTATGTATCTGAGCTCTTTTTCTATTTTCAAGTAATGGGTAGTTGTTTATGTGTTGAAGCTATATAACCGAATACTTCAACATTTGATTCCACAAATGGAGGTAGTTAATATTCTGAGGAGGGGATTGAGCCATTATGATGCACCCTATGTAACCTGGTTATTGTAGGAATCAAAACCAATATAGTTTGTTAAACCTGTGCAGTTTAGCATCATACGGAAAGGATATATATGAATGCTATGAGGCACCGGATATTCAAGATTGAGTCCTAAGGGGAATCCTACGTATCTCGATTATGGATATAATCAAAGTTTTCATAGTTTGTTTTATTTCTCAGTCCACTGATCTATGATTTAGGATGATCATTCCATGGAAATGATTGGGTCCTGATGGTTGAAATGTTAGAGACATGGTGGAACCCACGCTGAGGCGGGTGCCTATTTGAGATCGGTCCTTAGAAAGGAATCCTACATATCCTGGTTATTGCATTAATCCAAGTTCTTGTAGTTCATTCATGCCCTTGGGACTGGACCCAAGGTAAATGACCTCATATGAGGGAGGTTTATATCATTCCACTTATCTGGGATTTCATACTAGAATTTCCATGGATGGTGGGAATTTGTGATGTAAGTGACATGACTATTGAAATTCCCGAAGCCTATGTGAGCTATGATTGGTGTGGGAAATAAGGGATACCAAGTAATTAGTCTCACTGCATAATGATATGAGTATTATATGCTAGGACTTACCTTGGGATGTTCAATATAGAGATCAACCCTTAGGGAGGCATCCTACATATCTTGGTTATAATAAGAATCAGAGTCATCATAGTTTAGTTAATTTATCAGTCCACTAACAGATGAGGTAGAGTGATAAAACCATGGGAATGATTGTGTCTTGATGGTTGAAATGTTAAAGGCATGGAAGGACCCACATTGAGGTGAATGATCATTTGAATTTAGGCCTGGGAATTAGGAAGGCATCCTGTATATCTTGGTTATGGAAGGAATATGAGTCACCATATTTCAATTTATTTAGAAATACATTGAAGGATGAGGTTGAGTGATAAACCCATAGAAATTATTGGTTCCCAATGGTTGTAATTTTAGAGGCATAGAGAGACCCACACTAAGGTGGATACCCATTTGAATTCGAGGTTATGCCTTAGGAAGGCATCCAAGGTATTCTCATTATGACAAGAATCAGAGTCCTCATATTTCAATCAGGTAGGGATTACACACTGTAATTGCCATGGACTTTATATGGTGCAAATGATATGATTATTTTAACTCCCTAAGATGGCATGAGTTATGATCAATGTGATAAAAAAGGTATGGGAAATAGTCATTATCCTTGCTTTTGGATGTATGAATTATGTGCGGGGAATTACCTTTGAGTGTTTGATATGGAGCTCGAACCTCAAGGAGGTGTCATACATATCTTAGTTATGAAAGGAATCAGAGTCTTCATAGTTCATTCTATTGAGGCTTACAAACGGATGTTTCCCTTATAATTGGGACACATCATACTATTTCATCGATCATGGCATACACTTTAAGGTTTCTCTATTGATCAGGGATTACACACTAAGGAAAACAAGGTTATCAATTCCTGGGATTCCCTTGATAACTTGGCCTTCTTTCCTACATGACATACGTTGATTATCTACTCGTCATGCCCAAATTTATTACTTGATATGTAGGAGTGTGTTTTATTGACACGTCTAAAGTAAATTGTATGATCCAGTTTAATTTTATGGAATACTTAGAAAAATATGGATGGAATATAATAAGGTTGTCGTTTGATCAAGACTGGATTGTCTAGAGGACATCGTAAGACCTGGATGGATAGTTCTAGAATCCATCACATGACCTGGAAGGTTTGTCCAGAGGGTGTCTCGTGATCCTGCTCACGTTTCCAGGTATCATTGCAAGAGATGGACAAAACACATGTAAGTAACCAAAAGAGTCAACACGACATGTCTCAGAGGGTGTTTCATATCCTGGATGACATGTCTAGAGGGAATCTTAAGGCCTAGATAGCATGCCCAAAGGGCATCACAAGAGCCAGTTGACATGACCAGGTGCAAGTGTGTGACTCAGATGACATGTATTGGTGACACCATATGAGTTTGGAGACATGAATGAAGGAATTAAAGAGGCTTTAATGGTGATATCAGAGGGTTTTGTGAGACTTGGGAGGCATTCCCTAGGGGTGCCACGTGACTTGATTTGAAATGTCCAGAGGACTTCGCATGACCCAAATAATATACAGGGGGAACTTCGTGAGATTTAGACAACATGTTGTGGGGATTTAATGTGTCCTAGGTGGTTCGTGTGAGGAACATGAGGGTTAATATATACGTTCATTGATTAATGATTCCACCATCATACTTTATTACAAACTTTATATTTTGAATTGCTTATATTTGTTCAGTGTTATCTTGTATTATGTCTCATGTGATCTAGCAGGTGTGTGGGATGTTCTTTGTATGCCCTTCCAGAAGTCCTTTGTGTGACCTATGAGTGATCATGTGAAGTGATTATGAAATATTAATGGTTTCTATAGCTATTCCCTAGTATGTTACTTTATGGAAAACTTTCTGTTTACAAGAACCACCGCTCCAAGAAATCCATTCTGGTGCTTAAATGAAAAAGGTTCAACTTCACATTCATAGAGTCATGGTAGGTAGCAGTGCATTTTTTATGATGGGGTGGTGGATTTATAGGCCTCTAAACCTTGGTTGTTGTTGCTTTTCACATCATATATTACGAAATTCCAAGATAAAGTCTTCGAAGGGCTTCGCCATCTTGTGTATTTGTGTGTCTCTTCCATGGATCACTTTGGGGCCATCGCCTGAATTTTAGAGACCTTGAGTACATCCCATCAACTCCTCCTTTATTGTATTATTTCTAATTAATATATAAATTTTGAGTCATGTGGGAATTCCATAGGATCTCTATATTGTCATATTTACATGTGTAAGTGACTTCGTGAGATCAGGGTGCCTGTCAAAAGGTGTTCATGTGACCATGAGTTCCTTTTCTAGAAATCCCTGCGAGACAAGGATGGTTTTTCCAGGGGACTTTGTGGGATCATGCTAGATTATCTAGGAGTCTTATGAGACTTTGTTGTGGACATCCTTAACACATCTCAATTGTTTTATAACCAAAAGAGGCTTCGGCCTCCTCTTCTTCTTTATTTCCTTTATTTTACAAAGGCTAGGAGTAATGAATGATTTCATGAGTAATGTAAAAGACAAATAATCTACCTCTTGGTGATGCATTGTGTGAACAATAAAGCCCCTATAGTGATACATGATCATTTCATGGACAATTCCATACATTTTTCCTTATGGATTCAAATGGGAAGTGCAAGGTCTCATGGATATACTCGAGGGTCTTCATGTGATGGGGATAAAATGCTGATAGGATTTCATGATATGAGGCGCACATGTCTTCATGGTCTCACAATGACTTGTGGATCACCGAGGAAGGGTGACATGATATTTATGACTACAAGTGGCTCCCGCCTCCTACCCTTTTATTTCCTTTGTTTTATTTTATAAAGGCTCGGCGGTCTCATGAGTTTTCTTGAATATTATCGAGGAAAAAAATTATACCTTTCCATGACCCATCACATAAGTTTTATGACAAAAAGAGGCCTCATCATTTTTTTATATTTTACTCCTACTTTCTAAGGGTTTTCAGATGATTTTTCAGGTACTTGCTGGTTGAAAAACCACGTGACATGGGGGTATCATCCGACCACCGCCATGTGACCACCAGTTTGTCTGAGGCACCTTCATGAGAGAAAAAGGGCTTATTGAAGGGACTTCGTGGGGTATTTCACAGACTATGAACTACACATGGTTCCTTCATGTGAACTTATCATGGTCACATGATCGTGTTTCTCTTAGAGGTTTATGTGATCCATGGGCTTCGACCACCTTCTGCTTCCTTTTTTATTCTAGGGAAAATAATACCCATATCCAAGTATTTAATCCTTTTTGAATTTTCTAATACTCATTTTTAGGGCATCAAACCCCCCAGGGGTGACGTGTGTAGGGAAAAGGGCTCGATTCCGAAGAAAGTAAATTCCTACCTAAGTCTTTGGTGTTGTCATGAAATGGTGTCTTGGGTGATGCATGGTCTATTTCGAGACACTTGGTATTCTGTGATGTTCCCTATAAATAGGGTTTGGAGATCCATTCATTTCACTAGATACTCATTCCTCTAGAGCACTCTCACCTCACTTCCGACACACACCTTTGTCACAAGACCCTTTCGTAATACCCAATCGTGAGACACCACCACGAGCCCTACTTTCGTGAGGAATGTTCCGAAAGATCACTCTTGATCATGTTCCAATTGAAACCAATTATCAACTATATTTTGGTAACTGTTTGAACTACGGTCATGGGTATTGTGATTATCTTGAGGATTTTTCAAGGTATGCAAACTTGATCATATGATCGATTGATTATCATGCAGATCTTATGTCCATGTCGAGGTCATGTGATCAGGAGTCTCTAAGGGGTCATATGATTGCGAGATGACCTACATGGTTATTCAAACCATGAGACATTGGGGATTTAGGTGATTCATGAAATCCCTATATGATTCATGAATCCCTTGATAATTCATTCGATGCACGTGATGTTATCAGTTTATTATGTATTTTATTTAAAAATACTTTATTTTATCTTTCTGACATATGCCACTTACTTATGTTAAGATGGATTCCATTTATTTCTAAGGTTTCTCAACTGTGACCAATCAAAGGGCCATGATTTCTAGAAATTAAAACACCGAACGTGTATATTTTTATAATGAGACTATAAAGAGGTTCATATTATCTGAGCATCTGGATTATCTCCTATCTCACCAAATTCCTCTATATGGGTTCAATTTTCTAGATGATGTTTTCATCCCTTGTAACAACTCGAGATTTTATAAGATACATTCTTTTTAATTTCATTCATATCTTCTATTGTACGACACACCAAGATTATCTTGCGCTATACGCAACACTGTATTAGCTTGCAGTATACGCAACACTTTTCTTGGCTCTTGTTACACAAAATTTCAAGTTCGTTTGATAGAAGTTATTCTACGCAACATTGAGTGTGTGTATATATATATATATTAAATGTATAAATAAAATATGGTTGGATTCTGTTATATGAAACAACGAAGGATTCTTGCACAGCACGCAACCCTGACTTGGCTTGCATTACACGCAATCACGACCTTCCTCGATAGCGTGTGTTGTACGCAATACTGGGTTTTACTAAACAACGATATATTATTATAATATTATTATGAACTAGCCGTTATGAATAGTATTAACTAAATTTTTAATTTTATAACATTATTATTCATCTTACACATTTTCTAGAACATGTTATAAGAACAAAATAAATATTTCGGGTAAAATAAGTATTTTCCAAAAAATGCAGTTTTGCCGCCTTTTGATGGAGCACCCACTTTAAATCTAGTTTTTGACATGTTTATAAGTTAAATTTGACAAAATAAAATTTTTCTTTTGAATCAGGATATAAAAATTTACATTAGATAAAGTTTTTATATTTTTCCGATAACTTTCTTATTTTAATGAATAGTAAAAACACGCTATATTTTAATTAAAAACAACTTTTTTCATCATAATATCTTATGTGGTTAAATTATAATATTGAATGGTTTTAAAGTATAAATAGAATATATTTTTAACATTTAATATAATTTATGTCATTAGCATTGATTTCACCTTGAATTCGTAGGTTAAATCAATTCAATCTTTTGCAATGTTTTAAAGAAAAACCCATTTTCTTTCGACAACGGGATTAATTTTAATTTAATTTCTGCAACTTTTGTGTATTGAATTTGGAAAAATGGATTCCATATTTTGAATCAGTGGATCCAAATTATGTTAATAAGTTACTTTTTATTTTTGGGAATTATGAATAGTAACTACGGTAAATTTTATTTACCATAGTTAAAGGTAAATCGGGTAATTAAGGGTAAATATAATATTTTAAAATTACCCTAACAAATGTAAAAATCCTATTGGATGACTAAAAGTCTACCCATATCACCTAAGGGTCAGATTAGATTCATTTAATTAAATTTTGTCAATGAAAATAATTTAATTATTATTAAAATCAAAGAATGTGACAACATGTCACTTTCTTAAATCTTATAAGTATAATAATTTTAATCTAGTGATAAACTTCATGAAACTTCGAACATAAATAGTCTCCAGAAATATAATACAATTATCTACATCATAGTAATTTATTTAGAATTTTTAGGGATTAAATAATTATCATTTATTATGACACAAAGATGATGCAGTAATTGACTTATTAATGAAATATTGACATAATTGATGTTATAAATGCCCAAATAAATGTAATTTGAGACTTTTTATGACTTAAACTAATTTTCTAGGTTAATATGACATGTTATTGTTGATATAAGTAACTTTTTTTGAACTTATCATTCTGTTATGAATTTCATAAAAATCATGTACCAAATAGTGTCAAAATTGACATAAATTAGTTTTTAAAACTAATATTATATTATTAATTGTTATTTTATTCCTAAAAATCTAAGGTTCGGACAAATGACTTAGATAAGATTATATATATTAATAATAAACAACTTGGGGTTCGTTTGGCTTGATATAGTAAGTTTATTAACCATATAGTGTAAGAAAACAAAAAGACACGGTAAAAGGTAAATTATTTAACTTAGAGTTAAATATAATTGATAAGGTTAAAATAATAACCTAAACTTGTCTAAATCCTATTGTATGAGAGGATTTAGACCCATCCCAACTTTATCTTATAAATAAGACCCTTTGGAACCATTATAAACCGAATTTGACCTTAATATAAAATAATATTTTGAGATTTTCCTAAGGTGCCCCTCTCCTCCCTTATAAAAGGGAACCTCCTCCCTCTCCTCCTCACACCAATTTGAGCATTCATGCTCGGCCAAACCATGACCAAATCTCTTATCCAATTCACTAGTATCATCCTAGAGGTCTTGGTCTTCTTCAAATACCATCCTTAGTTCTTTAAGTGGAGGTTAAGTGAAGGCGCGTCAAAAAGAGGTAATATCCATTACCGATCTTTTTCAATTTCTTTCTTCTTCAACATCTTCTTCTTTAGTTGTTTCATGATAAAGTAATAACATCAGTATTTATTATATACTGATATGTTATTATAAATATGAAACAACTCTAATTAACCTTCTATCCATCCTACAGAAAAAGGAAATCACCGCGCGTGCGTACATATGGAATACCGTCTCCACGCCGTGGTGTAATCTATTTTCCGCCACCACATTAATTGGATGGGTATAATGGTGTAATGAGTAACTATATATGATTATTATAAAGTTATATTGATACTGAAATAGTATACATACACTTCAACACAATTCCACGACCATGGGAACGATATCATCGCTCGTGCATACGTACAAACTACCATCTCCACGACGCGATGAGATTCATTATCCATGTTAACCATTCCAGAATGATTATAAAGTATATATAATGAATAATAATTAAATATATGACATGGTAAATCTACTGGATTTATGTATATATATATTTCATCTACATACTTCCATTCAAGACAATAAGGAAAGGAAAACAGCGTTCATGCGTACGTACGGACTACCGTCTCCATGAACGGTGTGTTTCATTTCATTTATCTATCTATTATATATATATATATATATACTGAATATATATGATATATAAATCATTTTTTATATTCTGGAAGTAAGTAAATCATGATATAAGTAATAATAATGTCAAGAACAACAAGTCCAAACACCTACGATAAATAAAACGATTTTACCCAAAACGCTTATTTAACATAGAATTTACAAAGGAACGGGTAATATAAAGTCATAAGTGAACCATATATGATATAATAACAATGCATATGATTCTGTAATAAGTTAATGACATTATTTAAATCATTATATAGGAGGTTCCGATACGTACAAAGCATATCAGACATAAGGTAAGGGAAATATCACAATATCATTTTTATCCGAGATTGTTTATACTTTAGTATTTACTGGGGTGCATTTTATCATCCACATCCATGTTTCCTCAATATGTAATATTATTTAAATTCACCTACAATTGTTTAAGTCCTATTTTACCCTTCGGTGAGTTTTTAGTAAAAGATATGAAAGGAATCTTTTGTCGTTTTTCGTACAAGGTACTTTTTTGACTTTTCTGACAAAAGTATGAGAAGAATGTTTTTTTAACTTATACGGCATGAATGGATTTTTAAAACATTATTTCCAAGAATCTTCCTTTACAAGTTTTCATTTTTATTTTTAATCAAATTCTTTTAGTTTAGAATTTTATGACATGTTAAGAAAGGAAAAGTGTTTTTGAAGTTGAAAGGATATTTTCCTCAAGAATGGAGTTCAAGTGTTTTATCAAAATTATTTTCCATCTAAGATAATATAGGGTACTGTTTCTATCCCTATTCTTACATTGATTTGATTATGTTGTGACAGAATTATTTTTATGAATTCCTTTATCTTATATGAATTGTTTTATGATGTCATGATGTTTAAGAATCCCATTTTTATTACATGGGTTATGAAATGATGTATGATTTATGATTTTGTGGCACAAATAAGAATGGTATCATTATGAGATGTGTGGGACCTATATCTCCCTCCAATTCATTGGGTAATGATTTATATCTCATGAGATAGACATGGCTGGAATGGTAGGTTATACCGGTTCAGTGAAACAGGACTGAAACGAGGGTGACTCGGTTCAGAAATGGACTTTGTCCACTAAGATAGTCTTGGAAATGAGTCTTGACTAATAAGAAATGATTCTCTATGATTATGTGTGTATGCCACAAGGTTTCATGTTTTAAGTTATGATTATTGGGATTTCATTTCACTACTATGATTTATCCCATGTTATGAAATTATGCTCTCTTTTGCAGGTTAAGATTTCCAAATTGTTATGTTCTTATGAATATGATGTGATTGATATTTCTTTTGTTTACCCTTACTGAGAATTTGAGCTCACCCTTTTATGTTTTCTTTTCCCCAGGATATAAAGAAAGGTTTTAGGTAAAAAAAAGAAGATCTTTATGGGAGATGTTGAAGATCTTTCTCCACGATTAGAAGATTATATTTTGAGTTTCCAAAGACACTAAACTATTACGGTCCTTGTGTGTGTGTTTTTGTTATGTACTAAGTATTCCGCAAAAGTAATGTAATGTCAATGTACGTCAGGCATCGGGTCTCTAAATCCCTCCTCCAGACTTCAATCTTCCATCTCACTAGGTGTTAACTTCTTCCCATTGTATTTAAATTTAAATTTCCAAAGTTGGCTAGATGGTCGCAATTCAACCATAGGGTGTGTCGTATATGTGGGAAAACTCTATCTTAGATCTAGATGGATTTGATTTTTCTCATCATCCCATCGTTTAAAACTAATAAATTATATTTTCCTCCTCTTTGAATAATTTGGGCAGTAGATCGAGCTCTAAATGGGATCTCTATCCTGGCGGTATTTTTTTCGATGAATGGGAATGGCCCTTCTGGGTCAGGTAAAGGTTCATATAATTCACTGATCAGTTATAAAAGCTCCATCTGTATGAATCCGTGTGGATTTCCCAATTCATCATCTACAACAGGTCCGATCTCCTTTAAGAAATGATCACCTGTTGGTGACTTAATACGAACACATTCCATTTGAACCACGGTGAAGTGGGAATCAGCCTATGGGACATCTACCAACTGGGTGGGATTCCCCCATCATATAGATATATAATGAATTCTTCCCTACTGCATTTGTTTGGGATGATCCCTTATAGACTCTATTTTTAGTGAAAAAAATGCTAACCATTATGAAGGAGAAAACAAGGAAGGATATGAAGATGTTCTTTCCCATTTATTTCAATGGTTGGATAAATATTTTTATTTTTTTTGTAGTGAGGCCCGACCAACTACCATATTCCCTCATCGGTTCCCTTCTTATCAAGTCCACAATAGTGCTCGATCATATTGTTCTATTTAGGAAGCTAGGGACTATACCTTATGGGGATACTGAGTGAACTCAAAGATCTCTCTAGACCTTGGGTAGGTAGGATTTATATCCATGTTTTTAATGGATGGATTTTCTTAGCTAGGGATGCATGTTTAGGGATTCGTGTTAGCATGTTGATGATGGAGGCACAACTTTCGAAAGGAAAAAACCTCAATTTGTAAGTTATGGTCCTTGCACACCTTTATCATATATTGGACTATATTCAAAATAATATCAACACTTATAGAATCAGTGGTCCTCTCTAGTTTTTATTCAAAAGTACAGGGGAGAATTTCAATTGTTATGAATGCTAAAATGTCACTAGGATCCCAAATGTGTTATCCCATCCCAAACTATTAAACATATCTTGGGTTGGAAACATGTTTCTAAGCCCTACTGAGGTTAAGGATGTATTGATCCAATCAAATAGATTTAATTTTACCCCTTACCATGCTCTAACTAGGCCAATTATTGATAATGGTAGTGGTTACCTTAATGAAATTTTGTATATGAACTCTCTTTGGGATGGTGTTATTGAAGCCATGGTGGAAGAGCTAATCATCTATGAGCCTTATACTCCATATCAATTCACTTTTCAGTTTAGATGCACCCAAAGGGTCTCTCCTCTTCCTTTAGCTGGCATATGGGGAGTGTAAAAAACTGGGGTCATCCACTAGTTTTGTATGATTCTAGTATGTGAAGATACTAAGTATGAAATCATACCTTCCCCTAATAATCCTCCCACCTTCCTTACCTAGGATTATACTCAGGCTTGGGTAGAAGCTTATCTGGATGGTGTGCTAAGCCAACTAGTCTCTCATGTGGATAGGCCTTTTGCCTCACCAACCCCTATATCTATGGAAATGATAGAATTGATTAAAGACCTGGGTGAAATGTCAAGGATGTACCCTCATTTCAGTTATGAATACCTTGATAGTGAGACAAAATATTTTTAGGATATTAGTCCTCCAATAAAGGCTATAGATGATATGCCTATCGAGAGAAGGGCATATGAGGACTCCTTTCCTACTTCTTTAATGGATTAACTAGTTATTTATCCTCCTTCCAAATCTACTCCCTTGGTCATAGAGGCTCAGAAAAAACATAGGCTGACCTAGAAACTGATTCATGCCTTGATTTCCATGACTCCTTTGGAAGTTTTCCATGACCAATGGGAATGTCTTCATTAACTATTTTATAACTTGGGGGTAGGTGGTTTTGACCAAAAACCATAGTATGAAATCAGGAAGCAAATTGTTATGACTCAGTATTATTTGGATAACAATGATATGTACTTACATGATATTGAAAATGAGGATCCTCTTGCTGTGCTTATAAAGGAGATGTCAGAGGCATTGGAGTAGGGTCACCGGTTTATATCTAATCTAAAATCTCATATGGATGTCTATACCATACAATTATGGAGGTTCAAGAAAATCATAGACCTTCTAAGGTAAGAACTTTCAAAATCAGCATCCTTATTGGAAACCGCTCAGAAGAGAGTTGAAGAGTTGACTACTTTGGTTGAGACTCTCTTTCTTGGAGAAAAATCAGAAGAGGTGGGACGAGTGATACTCCAACATTCAATAGATGCTTCTTGGAAGACCCTCACTGACTTAGATAGTTTAGAAAATCTAATCTTATCGTAATTCAATGAACTATTTTTTCTAGATTATTTGAGAGAATATGAAATGTGGATATTAATCCTTCCTTTCATTTTATTAATTAATGAATTTCCCAAACCTTCCATGTTTCTGTCTAGTTTCTTTTTCATACATTCATGATATTCATTGCATTTTGCTACTCCTATATTATGTGAATCACTGATGATAACCATACTTTTCATAATATAAAGTAAACATGAATTCTTGAATTTGAATGTCGAAATTTTAATAGATTCCTTCTTGAGAAATGATCATGAATTCCTACCAACATGAGATTATTCATTAATAAATCTATTGTATCTTTATTAGGACTACCTAAATTTTCAAAGGACAATTGGGTAGAATACATGTCGCAGAGGGAGAGTGCACTCTCTTTTTTTTGAAGCCCATAGGCTTAGATAGAGAATCTTGATATTTTATAAGGATATATGATAGGCCCTATAAGATCTTGAAGTCAAAATCACCATTGTACTATAGTTTCAAGTATTTTATCTTGGACCTTATATCACTTTAGTTTAGGGTCTTTTAGCTTAGAACATATATTGCTTTTGTTTAGGGTATTTTAGCTTAAACCTCCTATCACTTTATTTTAGGTTCTTTTAGCTCAGACCTTCTATCATTGTAGTTTAGGATCTTTTAGCTCAGACCTTCTATTGCTATAGTTTGGGGTCTTTTACCTTAGAACTTCTATTCCTATAGTTTAGTTTTTTTAGATATGACCTTATATTGCTATATTTTAGGGTCTCTTAACTCAGACCTTATATTTTTGTAGTTTAGGATCTTTTAGATCATACCTTATATTGCTTTAGTTTAGGGTATTTTAGCTCAAACCTGATCAATAATCATGGAATATGGTGTAGAGATTCTAGGAATGACCCAAAAAAACTGAGGTTCTAGGTTCTTCCATGGTGTTTCAATGGATCACAAGGATCATAAATCACTTTTTTCAGAGTGATTCATTTGGTTGATGACCATAGGCGCATATTCATGAGCCATAGGCCTACATGCATAGTTAATAAAAGGGTCTCTTGAAGATGGGTATCTTTTCTAGGGGATATGGAATATTTATAGAGTAATATTGGTTGAGGGTGAAATACCAGGTTTGGTAGGTACAATTAGAAAATTAGAATATGTATGATGTAAATCATAACCCAAAAGTTTGAGTCTATGAATATGGGATGGGGAAGACATACCATAGATGACTAGTAACACTCTGAGGTGCTGGGTTTCGTCAAGGAATTTTCAGGCCTCATAAGGATTGAATATAAATTATGGAAAGGAGGATATGCCACTAGTTGGTGGGTCTAGGCCGTTACATATTGGTATAATGGTCAAGAAAAAGATGATATCCACTTCTTTTTGATGTATATGAAAGACTTTTGAAGACTCAAACATCTAGATGATGAGGTTGGGTATGGGAAGAATGATATCCTGGAAGTATTTTTCCATCCTAGTCAAAATTTTCTCTTATATCATAAATATTGAGCCTTATGCCCTGTGGTTTCAAGTCATGGGGCATGGGCCATCAATGTTTTGGGAATAGAGTGTTACATTCCTTCTTTGAGGAAGGGTAAAAAATATGGTGACGTGGTGTCGAGTTTGTTAAATCCTCTCAGATAGTTTGGCATATAGATTCCAAATCATGGTTCAAAGTGATCAGGCTAGGAGGTTGATGCGGTATAATCATACTGAGAATGATCCAAAACCCACTAGGGTGATTAGTTCTAGTACAGTGATGTCAGGGATCACAAGGATTAAAAATCCCTTTTTGTAGAGTGAAACATTTGTTTGATGACCATATGTTTATATTCATTGTACATAGGAATACATGCATATTCAAGAAAAGGGTCCTTGAAATTGGGTATCCTTTCAAGGGGCCTTAGAAGATTACAGTGATCTAAGACACGTAAATCATGAAGTGTGACTTATGGAAAGTGTAATATCCAAGAAGGGTTTGAGAACCCTAAAAGTTGTTTCACCACCTATCGAATATATTCTCATAGCGATGATATGTTAAAAATCATTACTCTAACTTTTTCTTGAATTAGGGTGTCTAGTAAGCATATATTGACTTTTACTAAGGCTAAAAAGTAGACCCTATGAGCTTTGTGACTTTTTTATTTTTACCCTAATTTATGCCTAAAATCTAGAGTTGAAGAGTTTAGTGAGAAAGGACTTGAATTTTTCTTAGCGTGACAATTATGGGTTTTCAATCTAATAAGTTTTGTGTCTCTTTCACTAGTAGTTTAAGGTCTTGTGATTTGGACCATTATAGGCTAGATTCTAAGGTTTTACAACTTTGAACAATAGATAAGGCAATTTAATGTCATGAATTGCATGGACCAAATATGAGGAATGATATAAAAGAGCATAATTAAGATACCTAATGTTAATAATAACCCAACGTCCTTCTAAGCGGGATATGATACTACTGTAAATCATGGCTTGAGGCTCTCAGGTCATGAGGATAGTCTAGAACAATCATGTCGAGAGTAGTTTAGATCACAGTAATGTGTTGAGTTCTTCTATAGTGATGTTAGGGATCACAAGGATCAAAAAGCCTTTTTTACAGAGTGATGCATCTGGTTGATGACTATAGGCGCATATTCAAGATTCATAGTCATACATGCATAATTAAAAAAATATTTTCTTAAATCCAAGAATCTCATCAAAGGGCCATGGAAGATTTACTGTAACTTGAATGGATCAATATGTGAAGTATTATTTATATATTGAGGTGCTTAAAAGATGGTGGAATCAACCCATACTCTGGTTGGTCAGGGTAAGGATCTCTTGGTCCTTTGTTAAAGGATAGAACATGGGTGATGGTCTACATAGTTTAATGTCATGTAGTGGGGATGTTCTCTTCCCACTTCAACATCATGTGGTAAGGATGTTTTCCACGAAGTTTATTTTTGTGTGGTAAGGACTTTTTTTGTGCAGTTTTAATGTTATGTGACCAGGATGTCTTCCTTTCAGTTTATCATCATGCAGTAAGAAAGAAGGGGCCAACCTGAATTTTTTTATGATATATTTTGTACACAAACAATCCATACATAGATATGCCTCGTATGTATGAAAAATGAGTTTCTGTGACTCAACTCCTATGTAGTTTGGGTGCATTTTTCATTAGTTATTATAGATGGACCAAGGATTGGAGATCTAGATGTCACTATATATCATGTGATGATAGGAATCAAGACACACATAGTTCTTAAACACAAAACACTCTACATGCCTATCCTGTGCATAGAGGTGGGAATTGTTTCTATTGATTATTGTAGTTGGGCCCCAGATTGGAGATCTGGAAATCACTACATATCTCATGATGATAGGAATCAAGACACACATAGTTATTAAGGAACCATACAGTTTAACATCATGTAGAAAGGATGTGGCCTTACCTACATGAAAAGGGGAATTGTGGATGGACTCAAGGATGGAAATCTGGGCATCATTACATATACTATTGCAATAGGAATCGAGCCATACATAGTTATTGAAATCCCATGTTTTTTAACATCATGTGGTGAGGATGAAGATGAACTGACATGAAAAAATAGAAATGTTGTGTCTAGGCCTAAGGGTGGAAGTCTGGGCGTCACTTTGTATCTTATGAGAATGAGAATCAAGCCACATGTAGTTCTTGAAAAATGACCTTTCTATACAAGTATGGCCTATACGTAGATAGGGATAATTTTTATATTTGTTATGAATGGAAATAATATTGAAGAGACGGGTGTCACTATATATCCTATGATGTTAAGAATCAAGCCATGCGTATTTCTTTAATGCAGGTGTGGTAGGAGAAAAACACTATAAATGGTGGTCCTCTTAGGAAAAGTCTACAAGGATGTAAAGTTTTATATCATGAAGGGACATTAACCATGTAGTTTAACCTCATGCGGCGACGAATCATGGTGTGACTTTTATGTTCTTTACATCCAGTACCGTGATGATTCCATCACAAGCTTATATTCCTTTTTTTGTGGGGGATCCCTTACCAAAATTTCTAAGCTCACATGATCCATGATCAGTGTGAGAAACAAGGAGTGAAAAAAGGTTCCTCTCACTATATAGAAGAAATTAAGGATTTTACAGGGGTATTTTTAATAATATGGTGGATAGACCAAGATTAAGGATCAATACATCCCTACATATCTCATAAGAATGAGAATCAATAAGTACATAGTTCTAGACAAGTTGTATAGTTTAACATCTAGAGGTAAGGACATTAATCACTTAACATGAAGGAAAAAAGGAAGATAGTGGATGGGCCCAAAACTAGAGGCTTGGTCATCACTATGTATCTTGAAATGATAGGAATCAATCCATACATAGTTCTTGGGGAACCGTGTAGTTTAACATTATGTGGTGAAGACTTTAGTCGTGTTGTTTAATGTCATGCCATAAGAATGTGGGATACCATGCAGTTTAAAGTCTTTATTTTAGGACTTGGGGGTTCTGCATAGTTTATCATCTTGATTTCAGGACAATTTCCATATAGTTTATCATCACATGTTCAAGATGATCTCCATATAATTTATTGTCGTGTGGTCAAGATGATCTCTGAATAGTTTATTTTCATTTGTTCAGGATGATATTCATACAGTTTATCATCACATGGTTAGGATGAGGGATACCATGTAGTTTAATGTATTTATATTAGTACATGGGGGTACCATTTAGTTTAATGTCTTGATATTATTAATTTTACACTTTAGGATATCTATTCCAATCATTTCTTAAGAAACATCACATTGGTGGGAGATGAGACACACTCCTCGTCCATGGCGGCCAATAAGTAAGATCCCTTATGATAAACCTTATGTATGGTATAAGACCCTTATCACTTGGGTTACAGTTTTGGAGGATTCTTCCCTAGTATCATTGGGGTCCCGAGGGACAATACAAGTTCTCCTTTTAGGATTAATGGAGGAAAACCTGATTTTTAAATGCTTATGTAGTTCGATTTTGATGGACCTCCAGGTTGTGCAATGTGAGTAACCTGATCTCATTGATCAGATCCAATTCATCCAGCCAATTTTTCATTTTCTCATCATCTAAGATCTTTCCAAAAATGGATATTCAGAGCGAAGGCATCTGGACCTATATGGATAAAACTACCTTGGTCCTATACACTAATGAGTATGGAATTTCTTGTGTAGTAATACGTGTGGTTGTACCGTAGGCTGATTAACCATGAATGAACTTGTCCAGATTGGACTTTTTATCCTTATTCACCATCATCTAGAGTATATTTGGAAGAGTCTTATTGAAGGCCTCTATCTATCCATTTTCTACTACATGATAGCAAGATGAGTTATTGAACTCGATATTGTACTCTTGGTATAGTTTATTCAACTATGTTCAACAGAATTTGGAGTCGTTGTCCGTCAATATTGTGTGAGAGAGACCAAACCTAATGATGATCTGGGACTTTACGAAGCTGATGATATTCTCTATCCCAACTTCTTTGAGGGGTATTTTCTTATCCTATTTGTAGAAGAATTCAGTAGTAGTAAGGATGTACTTGAACTGCTTGGCTATGGCAGGGGGATATGGCCCCACAACACCCATCCTCCAAATGGAAAATGTCTAGCAATATTTAGATGTATGTAGAAATTATAGGGTATGTTGGATTAAGTTTTCATGGATCTATACCACATGAAATTTCTTGGTGAATTACACAGATTCCTGTATTATGGTTTTCCATTAATATCCCAACGTCTTGATTTGGTGGTAGATCCTAGTCCTATATTGATGGATGTTGCAAATTCCTATGTGGAACTCTTTTATGATGGGGAGAATATATCCTTATGCTATGAATATAAGGAGGATTCCATCAAATACTCATTTTTATAGGGTTTTATGTTCTTCTAGACCATCCTACAGGGTGAAGTTTGCTACATGGTGCCGAATTTGTTCCCTTATGGCATGGTCTATCGGGAGAGTCCTATTTTAGAGATAATTGATTATGGGCTCCATCCATCCAAGGGTAGATATTGTTACACCACAATATAGGGTGTTCTTGAATATTTTTATCTCTTCCATATCATATATGATGATTGATGAGACCATTCTTCAATGTGTGATATAGAATATTGGTTCTTCTTGAATAGGTTTGGCCAGAACAGTGGCTGCATTAGCTAGTGCGTCGGTGTAAGAATTCTGTGATCATAGAACATGATGAAATGTGGTCGCAAAATGGAACTCTATAATAATTACTCAGATTTATCCATTTAGAGGGGCCAATTCTTTGTTTTTTATGTCATTTTCACCATTGATCTTCTTTATCACTAGTTCCAAATCCCCCTTGATATTCAGGTAGGCTATGTGCAGCTGTAGGGCTAGTTTGAACCCAATGACGAGGGTTTGGTATTCCACCTCATTGTTCATACAGAGCAAGAAAGAGAAGGGAAAATATTCTTTGTCATGGGAGATAAATAAAATCCCTAGACCAACACAATTAAGTTTTGGTTTTTCCATCCTTTTTCCAATAGGACTTCAGGTGGCACCATAAAAATACATCTCCCATATCTAGGGAGTGTCATGGGAATAAAATACCACCTCATCTAGAAGCTCAATGTACACCAATGTATTTTATAGGGGTAGGATATGCTGTGAGTAAATCGTCCAGGTCTTTCCCTTTCAAAGTATTCTGTGACACAAACTGAATGTCTTATTGCTATAGAATGATCACCTATTAGGCCAATTTCCTAGTCCACATAGGGTGGCCAAGGATTTCCTTGAGTGGGTCAACATGAGAGACCAAATGGGATTTGTGGTGCTTCAAGTAACGCCTCATATTTTTCACTACAAAGATGAGTGAAATGGAGTTCTTCTCGACATTAGAGTATTTATTCTCAGTACCAAGCATCATTCAGATGAGGTATTATAGATTATTATTTCTCTCCAAATCATTTTTATCTATGAGGAGGTGGCATAGTGATCATTCCATGACAACAATGTATAAGATGAGTGTCATTCTTTCCACCAATGGAATCATAACCGGTGGGTGTAGTAAATACTGCTTGAGAATTTTGAATGATTCTTGGAATTCATCATCCCATTGATAGGAAATTACCTTCTTCATTATCCTGGTGAAGGGGAGAGATTTTCTATCCAAGTTGGCATAACCGAATTTAGGAAAGGTTCCCTTGGTTCCCCATCAGTTCTTTGATATTTTTAGGGGTGGAATTTTTAAAATAGGACTAGTATTCTCTAGGTCAACCTCATTGCCATGGAGGCATAACATAAAGTCAAGGAACTTCCATAATGTTACCACGAAGGCATATTTTAGTAGATTCATCTTTAGAATGTGTTGTCACAGTTTATTAAAGATTTTTTGAAGATTCGTGAAGTGATCACATCACTATCATGATTTTAAAACTAGTTTATTGACATAACATTCATCTATACTTCCTAGGAATGGTTTAAAGATATGATTCATGGAATGTTGATATGTGGTGCCAACATTCTTTAACCCAAAGGTCATTACCTAATAGAAAAAGATGACACGAGGTGCTATGAAGGTAGTAGATTATTCATATTTAGGGGACATATTTATTTGATTTAACCCATAATACTCATACATGAAGGAAATGGCTTGTAAGTTAGAAGTTGTACCGATCAAGAGTTATGTGATCGAAAATGGAAAATTGACCTTTGGGAAATTTCGATTAAGGTCTATGAAATTGATGTAGACCCTAATCTGCACATTTTTTCTTGATCAAGATGATTTTGGAAATACATAATGGGTATTTAACTTCTAAGAAAAAGTTTTATTTGATCAATTTGTCAACGTAAACCTATAAAATTGGTGAAATGATATGGTTGTATCATCTCGGATATCTGCTAGAAGCCTCAGTACTCATCAGGTAGACTGAGATGGTGCTTAGCCACATCTGGATTCAGTCCAGGAATCTTTGCATAGTTCCAATAGAAAAAATATTGGTGTTTTTATAGAAATGAAATCTACATATCTTTCTCTTCGAGGGGCATGGAGACACTAATCAGAGTAGGACACAAGTTTACTTCCATCCCCTAATTTATCTGTCTTAGCTAATCTATGGTGGTAGAGACACCTTCCTTGAATGCGGGAGGGGAGATCCTAAGGTCATCCTCATCTCCCTCCAATTCTGAGATTTTAGAGACATTTTCAGATGAAGATGGAAATTTGGGGCTTTCTTCATCACTACCAAGGTGAGGGAGGCCATGAGAAGAGACATTATCATCCCCTACCATCTGAGTTATTGTAGAGAGATACCAGAGTTGATTTATTTTTAAACTATCACTGGGAATAGGAGGAGCTTGGATCTATGATACTAGGTTTATCACCTCAAATATATTTATGGGGAGCACATAATTTCTATATATCATACTCTAGGGGTTTACAGGGGTTGTCCCTAAGATGTTGGGAGATTAAAAATATGTATCATCATCCATTATTGGTTGTTTTCATCCCCTTTTTAGAATCTTTCTTTAGAATATGTGGATTCGTAGGTTTTAAAGGGGGAACTATCACCATGTATTATTCCAACCTTTACATCAATGGTGTATTTCATACATTGATAAAATGTTAAAGGTACTTCCATGTGGTTATGGATCCAGGGACTTCTGAGTAGGACATTTTATGTGGTGTCTTACTATATAACCATAAAATTAGATTCAAATGTGAGATCCCCAAACTGATTTTTGAGTTTAATCTTCCTAAGAGGTCTTTTCTCATGCTTATCATACACTTGAATGGTCAAATGTGTGGGATAAAAATCCCCTTAACTATATTCCAAACATCAAAGGGTTCTAATTGATATGAGATTGATCATGGGGACATTTTCATTCAGATCCCTTCAGAAGTTGACATCATAGAGTCTTCCTGATACATATAGGGGTATGATGTGTCTTTGGATGACCTCTTCATGGTCATGATCAATGAATGATATGGAGGCATAGAATTATGTGGAAATGGTCTCCATTTGATATACCTCGGATGAAACAACTTCTATTCTAAATTCATGGGGGATTTTGAGGGATTTAATTAGTGCCTCCCTAAGTTATTTTGAAATATGAATCATATAAAGGATTGCTAGATTTTATGGGAAAATTGCTAGCTAATTAAGAATGTATTAATTTTGTGCCAAAGGGTGGTGCTTCCTGAGGTAGGGTTTATCTTGGACATGTGGATCAAGAACTGAGGCACTTGAGGTGCATGGGCCCGATGCTTATGCAGAGGACGTGGGAGAATCTATTGCTGGCGGTGCAGGTTGTACCAAACTTCCTCTTTGTATGAATTGACAAGATAATCAAATCTCCACTAGGAGGTCATGCAAGACAATTTGTTTAAGATGACTAATGGAAGGTTTTGAGATACCTCCATGTTTTTCTAGGCTCGCTGGAGTGCCTACCCATGGGTTTCAACTACATATATGTCCTTTGTGGGGACATGGAAAAATATTGGGTCCAACCATGTCCACATTTCCCACTATATCCTCAGTTTATATATACGTGACCCCTTTTTCCCAGGTTATATGCGGGGAAATAATATTTTGAGGCATATTAATCATTATTGAAGGTATATTCCAAGTGTATCACATTGAAAGAACCAAACATGAGATCTTAATTTTATGAGGATTCCATTTGGTGGTGGTGTGCCTGTGCTTCAAATGTTTCAGGGAAGAAATATGTAAGAGTAAAAGTTTGCATTGGAGAAGAATATAACTCCTTCCATTATGTTTCTTCTTACTTTAGATTCCTTTCCCACATTTTCTAGGTATATCTATTGTTTCCTTATTTGGTGGTGGAACTATTTCGGTTCTGCACAACTATTATCTCAGGGTGGAATGGGATAAATCAACTTTTTTTGAGTCATGAAGTTGTTTACCTTATGCGCACACCTACCCAGAACTTTCATCCAACCATCATCTTCTTCTAACTGGGTAATGGTTATGCAGATCACCTTCTCTAAGGAGTTATCTAACACCACCTATCTAGAATCCACTATGCCTTAAAGGAATTCTTTGAAGATGAAGCAATACTAAATATTATGACCCAAAATTCTATAGAAAGGGAAGTAGTTAGGATGGTCAGTGATATCGACCTCATCGAGATTTCAGGGATACGATAGCCTGAGCAAGTTATTTTCTATTGCTGCCACAAAATAACTGGGTAATTATTCATATTAAAATCAATATGCTTTATTAATATTTCCCTCAATTCCAAGGTGAACTAATTTATTTGTTCCTATGGCTGAGGGTGATTATGTTTTTGTCACTACTTGACATGAGGTATTGGGTGGTTCGAGACATGTCTGGGTTCTTGGATAAGAACTATTGCTAGCTTGAGAGTGAAATATTCAGATTTTTCTTTGACTAGCCTTTCCCCTATACTGAGGGTATGATTTGAGATTTGGATCAGGTTTGCTGAATGTTGACTTTCAGATGTTGTGACATTTTTAAGAACTCACAGAATCCACCTGGATATTTCATTGGTATTAGAGGAATCTATAGATCTTCCTAGATATTTTCACCATGGATCTCCAAAAATTGTTCCTGTGAGAGAGGGATGCTGAGTGAATAGTTTAAAACTTTTCATCTGGATATGATGTTAGACACCCTCTCGTTATTGCATTGCTTTCAGTTTTTTAGGTTGACAATTTTCATCTTTCTTAGTGTGGAGCTTAATTGATAAAGGAATTAATGATGAAGTTCTTACCATCTACAATGGATCCTACTGGAAATATGTTGTACCAAACAAAGGCTGGACCTATCATAGTCATCATAAAACCCCGCATCTTTATCACCTCCTATTGATCTCGAGGGCCCATCATTGGCATGCATCAGGATACAAAGCATGTGAGATGTTGTTCAGGATCACTTACACCATCAATGGTAGAGGATGTAGGTTTTTATAAATTTTGTGGAGGCAATGTGTTGTCCACCAAATTAGGATATGCTTCCTCCTAGGCTACACAGGTGCACATCACCCTTCGATGGATTGCATTCGAGTAGCCGAAGACTTGATGATGTTAATAAGCTCTAAGGGAACTACTGTCAGAGTTGTATCCCATCCACATGGAGAGGGTGGAGATTTATGTGGTGGTCCCTCCTTTTTCTCTCTCTAATTATCGATTTTTCTTAAGAATGAATGATTATCATGGTGAGGGAGAGGCTATTACCACAACATTGGGAAGTCATGATCATTTATGACTTCCTCATTTATGTAGACTAGTTTCCTAGATCCCAAGAAAATTTGATTCTAAGATACCATTATTTTTGGCTGATCAGCTATAAGAGGGAGAATATTCATCTTTTCTAGAAGATAATACCTAGTGGGAATATTTACCATGAGTAGATCCTCCTTGAGTTGTCTGAGATCTTGTATCTTACTCTCGTATTGTGAAAAATGTTCCTTTGTGGAAGGAACCTCAACTCTTCTGGGTGGTTATCAGGATGTATCCATAACTTTCCCATTTTATTTGGTAGTGTTCTACTATAGAGGTGGAAACTTGGTATTCAAAGGTGCCAGATTTTAGATCCTTCTTTGGTTCTGGGTGTGTGGTAACTCGTTTGGTGCATCCAAATAACCCTCCTCATAGGGTAGGATCTATCTATTGCAGTCCTCTTTATTTGTGTCTTGATCCAGAATGTATGTTATATTGACAGTGATGACCTTCACAGATGCATATTAGGATATGGTGGTTGTACCATTACTTTCGACATAATAGGCTGATTTTGAACTACCTTCTTCAGGGTTTTTATTTGAAACCTTGACCATATTGCGCCATTTTAGATAGAAAACTCAGTGGTATGTGATCATATTTTCTATATATTCCTTCCATCTTGGTCTATAAATAGTGAATTTGAGGGAGTTTTTGGCCATGATTTCTAAACAGGCCTCGACCAACAGAGGTTTGTCTTGTAGTGGGAGGAATAGGTGGGATTCCGACCATTGTTCTTTACCTCTAAACACGGAGAATAATGATTCTATCTATATTGATGATGATGAAGAAAATTCCATGAGGCTTGTGGGATGGGGGTTATTCAGGGCCTCAATTGGCATTGATTGGTCATGTTATTGAGGATCCAATGATTTCAGTCAGGGATTTTTTGACTCTTGAGATGGAAATAAAAATTTAAATTCCCCCAGCCCAGTGTGTTGGTATTGATCTAGAATCACTATTTATGTCTCTATGACTCTGTAAGGGGACAAAGAACTTGGATATGGTGATTGATATATAAATTCCCCAAGACCAGTGGGCTGTGGTTCATTTTCAATGGCTACCGGTATGTCCTGAATCCTCTCAAGAATTGAGGATCCAAGAGGTAGAGGAGGTGGTAGATATTCCCTCATCCCTATGAGTTGGGTCCACTCCTGGATGGATGATATGGAAGCTACTAATATAACCTATTTTATGTGGCATAGTTTTGCTCTCATTGGAGTTGGGTGTGATGGAAGCCCATGGTGGGAATCATTCTTTATAAGAAGTTTTCCAGTTGATCACAAATTTGGAATATGTGTCTGAAATGAATTCCCATTCCCTTAAGGATCCCATTTCAAATACTTTTTTGGTTATATTATCCCTCCATTCATAATTTCCAGGAATAGTTCAAGTGGTGGATTCTGTTGTAGTGACCAACTGGCCTGAGCATTACTCGGTCCACAGATTTCACAAGAAGATATAACATTATAGGACGCCGAGTCTGAGGGGTTCTATTGTTCTAGGGGTGTGACAAAGTGTAATGATATATACTATCAACATACTCTAATAAAGATTCATTATGTGTCATAGGAGATCAGCTGCTGAAGAGTAATGATGCAATGAAGGTAAGCAAGTTGCATATTTTCATTGTGCTTTTCTGGTTTCAGATCCCGTGCCATTGAGATAGAAACTAGGTCTAGATGAAAATAGACTATCTTGCTTTTTTGAAGGTGAAACTCATATCCTAGACAAGGGAAATGTCGAGAATTAAGTCACTGATGAGTATTCCACATATTTTGTAATAGATAAGGCATGCACTACTTTTCTAGCTCATATGGGTTCTTATAGTTAGAAGTAGTGATGGTCCAGAACATGATGGGGAGGTTGTTTCCAACTAACTCTCTCCATATGTCAATGTCAACCTCCTATTTATCAGATGTACATGCCTCTATCTAGTTAGACCCTAGAAGAAGCTTCTAAGGTTCACCTGTTAACTAGATTGGAGTGCTACTGGAAGATTATGGGGAACTATATGCAGTTTACCTTGATGTTTTGAGAACCTCTCTATACAAAGGCATCAGATTTTGGAACACCTCTCTATACAGTGGTGCCTGACCAAGGGTAAGATTTATTTTTTCCATGGGAGATATCACCGTGGGGTGGTTTACCATGGTGGATGTTATTAGTAGAGTCCCTAAAATCCATCTCTATACAACCATGATGAGGAATATCATGGTAATGATCATATTCTTCTTCATTTAAAGAGTTGATAGATCATTGTGGTGTTTGGAATGGGTCTCGAACAACCTCAAGGCCACTAGCATTGAGCAGATTTGGAATATGGGTCTTGATTTGTGTTGTGGAAGGAATATGAAAAACTACATTCTAGAATTGTACAGGGATATGAGCCTTCTATATGAAAATTTCTGGAGCTTGCTTATCACCATCTGGTACTATGAGAATATGAACCCGCTGCTGAGAAGATGCTGAGTTATTCCAATGAGTTCTATCATTATTGACAGGAATGCAAGCCTTACCTGAGGCATGTTCTATTCTCACTTGGTGAGTCTCATCCATAATGGGAGTATGAGACCTATACTAATCCTTTGGGATATTCCACTGGTATTTCTCATTAGGGATATGATCCTTCCCTGAGGCATGTGCTGCTCTCTCTTGGTGAGCCTTAGTTAGAACAGGAATATCAGACTTGTACAGATATGTATTCCCTATTGGAATATGATGATTGACCTCGGGAATAGGAGAAAGGATATGAGCCTCCTTCTGTATTGCCTAAGAATAACTCCACTCTAGTCGTTCATTGGAAGAAGTAGGAATATGCACCTAGATTCTGTGATCTATTGGAATATTCCTGGAAGATTCACTAATAGAAACAGGAGCTTGTCCCGAGGCTTGTTCCATTATCACTTAGAAATTCCCAGCCATAATGAGGATATATGTTCGATCTTGGGCCTTTGGAGTATGCCACTGTACTTCTTCGATAGGAATACGAGTTTGTCCTGAGGCTTGTTCCCCTCTCACTTGGTGATCCCCGAGAAGAATGATGATATGTGCATGATCCTGGTCCTTTGAAATATGCTGCCATACTTTTTCAATAGGCATGTACCCTTGTCCTAAAGCATGCACCAATCTCACATGGTGATACCTAGTTGGAATAAAAGTATGATCCCAGTTTGATGCCTCATAATTTATCAAAATACGATGATAATATTCCTGGATGGTAGAAAGAATGTGCTCTTGCTCTGGAGTAGCCACTTATTCATGATGAGCAAAGTATTGAGCTATCCTATCCATAGGGATATGAATATATACCTTTACCTACAACTTAACCAGTGTTGGAATACATCAGAAGAGTTCTTCAGTTGTTGCTATAATATATTGACATTTTAGCAATGTGTGTGGATGGATATAATCCTTCACATTTTCCATATCCATTATATACTGTAATATGTCTTTAATTGAAGCAGGGATATGTGACCACTTATTTCCTCCTTGAGCCCGTAGAATATTCCAATGGTCATCGTGTGTGGGGGTAGGAATATATTCCCCCCATTCTAGCTGTGAGAATATGTCCACAGACTTGTTCTGAGTGAGCATGAATATGAGCATGCTCACTGTTTACCAGCGGAATATGTTGGCATACTTCGTCATTTGGTGTGGGTATATGATCCCACTCGTGGGTATCCAATATCTTCCCCACCCGAAGTTTCTTCCTTTATGCCCATGCATTGGTGTCATTGGTGGAAGCATGTTAGGTGGTAACCTCAGTAGATGATTGGTGGGTATCGGTGTGACAATGCTGGTGATGGTGGTTGACAGGTTCCCTCATAGGTGGGAACTAAATCATACAGAAGTCGTATTTGGATTCCTGTTCCACCTTCATTAGATATTGAAGGAGTTAGTTGTCATGATCTAGGGATAAGCTTCCAAAGTGGTTGTCTGTGGTGACAAGGGACACCAACTTAGCTATAGATTTCCCCAGTCGATGTTGACTCAATGGTTTTAGTGCACGGAGAACCTCACTGACAACTACTAGGGTCATTATTATACCACATAAATGGTACTACCAAAACAGAGTATTATCCACCTTATGTTGGAGTTTTCGAGTATGTGAGATCATTTTGTGACTTGTGGAGGTTGCAGCTATATGTGATTTACTAGAGTGATTTTTGGGTGAAGAATACATTGTATCGAATTGGGATGTTGTTGATGAGAGAAATATCAGGATTCGTGCAGAAAATAGAAAACAAGGTCATTGATTAGTTCAATATCATTGGAACAATATGATCAATGAAATATACATGGTTAACAAAATTGTTCTTTTATTCCCGATCTGGCCATTCTGCTCGTGTGGACTTGTCAATGTGAGGACAAAATTATTTCATGAGAACCCTAATTAAGGAGGATAAACTATAAGATTTGTGGAAGGATTGTCATCTTTGTTTGTGTAGGGTATTCACAAAAAAGTGTCCAGACGTATGATTAACCGATCATTATGTTGTTTGAGATTTTCACATTAGTTTTACCAATTTTTTGTGTATAGTGTGCAAATAAATGGATCGACGGACAAAAAACCAATAATTTTTTTATCTAAAAATATTAATGTTGGGTTCATCATTTTTTTTGTATATAGTGTGAAAAAAATGGACCGATGGACAATAACCCAATAATTTTTTTTATTTGAGATATTCACGTGAGGTTCACCATTTTTGTTTGCATATAGTATGCAAAAAAAAGGTGGTCTGGGGGACAATAACCAAGTCATTTTTTATTAGATAGATTCATGTCGGGTTCACCATTTTTGTTTTGATAGAAGAGATATGACTGCTAGGTAAACCCTCACTAAGGTGTGTTCTCTTTATCTCAATGGTTGATTTTTGGGGGTTTATTTCTTTTACAGTCATCAGCATTATTTCACCATTGTGGTTCCCTCATCCACAAATGGGTATAGAAATACTTTCAAAGGGAGGTGGTCACTTGGGGTTTTAGTCCCAATGATTATTAGGAACTCACATTGGTCAAGAGGATGGTAGTTCGGTCTCATCACACCCTATTGGGGAAAATTATTTCCTACGATGAGACTCTCTTATAAATTTAAGAAATGTTCAAGAAAATCTTCATAATCTTGATATGGGACCAGTTAACCTAAAAAATGATTATAGTTTAACTCTATTTATATAAAAAATGAGGATATCATTATTGAAAAAGGAAATTGGATCTCATTTGTGAATCGATATGTATCTATATGAGGTTCTTCATCTGATTTTGAGTAATGGGTAGCTATTTATGTGTTGAAGTCATATAACAAGGTACTTTGGAATTTACTGCCATGTAGGGAGGAGGTTAATATTCTGAGAAGGGGATCGAGACATTATGAGGCATCCTATATATCCTAGTTATTGTAGAAATAAAAACCCACATAGTTCATTAAACCTATGAAGTTTAGAATTGTATATAAAGGATGCATATTAATGCTCTAATGAACCGAATATTCAAGATCGCATCCCAGGGGGGAGTTCTACATATTCTGATTATAGAGAGAATTGGATTTTTAATAGTTCATTTGATCTCTTAGTCCACTAATGGATGAGGTAGGATGATCATCCCCTAGGAATTATTGGGACTTAATGGTTGAAATGTAGAAGACATAGAAGAACCCACACTGAGGTGGATGCCTATTTGAGCTCAGGCCTTAGAAAGGCATCCTAAGTATCTTGGTAATTCTAGGAATCAAAGTTCTCATAGATAATTCACGCCCTTGGGACTAGACCCAATGTAGATGTCCCTATATGAGGGAGGTTTATATCGTGACACGGTTCTGGAATTTCATACTAGTATTTCCTTGTCCCGTGGGAATTCGTGATGCAAGTGATATGACTATTGTAATTCCCCAAGACCACATGAGCTATGATCGGTGTGGGAAATAAGGGATAATAAGTAATTGGTCTCACTACATATGGATGGAGGGATTATGTGCTGGGAATTCCCTTGTGATATTTAATATGGATATCATTCCTCAGGGAGGCATCCAATGTATCTTTGTTATGGAAAGAATCAAAGTTATCATAGTTTAGTTAATTTCTCAATCCACTAACAGATGGTGTAGAGTGATCATCCCATAGGAATGATTGGGACCTGATTGTTGAAATGTTAGAAGTATGGCAGGAACCACATTGAGGTGGATACCCATTTTAATTTGGGCCTAGGAATTAGGAAGGAATCCTATATATCCCGGTTATGAAATGAATCAGAGTCCTCATAGTTCAATTTTTTCTTATTCCACTAAATAATGAGGTAGAGTGATCATCCCATGGGAATGATTGGGCCCCGATGGTTGAAATGTTAGAGATGTGGTGGGACCTAAATTTAGGTGGATTCCCATTTGAATTTTGGATCAGGCCTTAGGAAGGCATCCTACGTATCCTGGTTATGGTAGGAACCAGAGTCCTCATAGTTCAATCAGGTGGGTCATACACACTGCCATTTCACTGGACTTTGTGGAGGTATATGGTGTAGATTATATGATTAGTGAAACTCCCTAAGACCATGTGAGCTATGCTCAGTGTGAGAAAAAAGTTATGGATAATAATCATTTTCATTACTTATGGATGTAGGACATATTTTTTCGGACTTCCCTTTCGGTGTTTGATATAGAGATCAAACCTTGGGGAGGTTTCCCAGGTATCCTGGTTTTGGAAGGAATCAGAGTCACCATATTTCATTTGATCGGGGCTTACACACTGATATTTCCCTTAAAATTAGGACACATCATATTATGTTGTTGATCAGGTATTACACTCTAAAGTTTGCCGATTGATTAGTGCTTAAAGACCAAGGACATACAAGGTTATCAAGTCCTAGAATGCCCTTCATAGTTTGGCTTTATTTCTTTCCTGACATATGCTGATTCTCCACTCGTCATGCCCTAATTTATTTCTTGAAAAGTTGGAGAGTGTTTTCTTGACATGTCTAAATGAAATTTTATGATTCAGTTGACTTGTATGGAGGAAATAGAAAAATATGGATGGCATGTCTGAAGGTTGTTGTGTGATCAAGACTAGCTTGTCCGTAGGATATATCAAGACCTAGATGGATGGTCTTGGAACCCATCACATGACCTGGATAGTTTTTCTAGAGGGTTTCACATTATCCATCAAACTTTTCCACGTGTCATCGTAAGATATGGATTAAACACATGGAATAAATCTCAAGAGTTTATGTGACATGTCTTGAAGGGTGTCGCATGTCCTGGATGACATGTCTCGAGTGCATCACGAGACCTGAATGGCATGCATGGAGGGCATCACAAGAGAAATTTGACCTTCATGGGTGCTACTATGTGACTTAGATGACATGGATTGGTTCTTCCATATGCATTCAGTGACTCATATGAATGTTATCACGACGCTTTAATGGTGATCCTAGAGGGTTTCATGAGATTGGGGTGGCATGCCCAAGGTGCACCATGTGACTTGGTTTGACATGTGCAGAGGAATTCACTTGACACAAATAGTATACTGAGGGAACATCACGAGATCTGTCCGACATGTCCTGGTGTTGTCCCATGTCTTGGGTGGTTCATGATAACTTCATGAGGGTCAACATATATTTTATTTTATTAAGTATCCCACCTTTAGTCTTCTATCTATCCTTTATATTGAGAATGCTATAGATATTTTTAGTGTTATCTTTTTTTATGTCTCAAGTGATATAGAATGTGTGAAAGATGTACTTTGCGCACCCTACCATAAGTCCTTCAATTTATTTATGAGTGATCACACAAAGTTCTTATGAATGGTGCCTGGTTTCTTTGGTTGTTCCCCAGTATCTTACTTGACAAAAAACTTATTGTTCATGACATCCACCACTTTGAGAAATCATCTAGAGCTTGAATGAAAAATGGAAAACTTCTCTTTTGTGGAGTAATGGTGGTCCTGGTAAGTATCAGTTGATTTTTCATGCCGAGGTGGGGGATTTACAGGCCTCTCGACCCCATTTTTGCACCCCTTTGTGCGGTACGTATCACACGATTCGAGCTTGGAGTCATCAATGGGCTTCAGTGTCATGTGTATTTGTGAGTCTCTATCATGGATCACTCTGGTGTCATCACCTAATTTTCAATGACCGTGAGTCCATACCATCAACACCATGTTTATTGGATTATTTCCAATTAATGGATTCTTTTTGAATCATGAAGGCATGCCATATGACCTCTATATTATCATATTAACATGTCCAAGTGCCTTCATGAGATTAGGGAGCTTGTTGAAAGGTATTCAAGTGACCTTGTGTGACTTGTCTAAGACTATCCTTTAAATAATTATGGCTTATCCGAGGGCCTTGGAGGGACCATGACAACTTGTCCAGGAGTCTTATGAGACTATGCTATGGAAATCCTTAGTACGTTGCTACAGTTTTATGACTAGAAGTGTCTCCTGACTATTAGTTTTATTTCCTTTATTTATTTGAAAAAGGTTGGGAGTCTTATGAGATTACATGAGTAATGTAAAAAACAAATAATCTACCTCTTAGTGATGCGTCATATGACCAATAAAGGCCATATAGAGATACATGATAATTTCATGGAAAATTCCATCAGTTTTTCCTTAGGGAGTCAAAGGGGAAGTATGAGATCACTTGGGCATAACCAAGTCTCTTTTTGTGATGAGTATGACATGTCAACTGGCTTTCCTGAGATAAGGCAGACAAATCACTATGGTATCTCAGTGTCTTGAAGATTTTAGGGGAACATCTTGTGATGTTTATGAATGGAGTGAATCCCACATCCTCCCCATTTATTTCCTTAGTTTTATTTTAAAAAGGACAACGAGTCTGACAATATTTTTTGACTGTTGTTGAGGAAAACCATTCTACCTATCTATGATCGATAATTTTTGTTTTACGACCATAAGAGGCCTCTATCATTTGGAAATTTTCCTCCAATTTTCAAAAGGTTTTTGGATGGGTTGTTAGACGCTCACTGGTTGACAAACCACATGACCTGAGGGAGCTCATCCGGCCGCCGCCATGTGACCACTAGTTTGTCTGATGCACCTTCATGAGATTAGAATGTATTATTGAATGGAATTTTTATAGTATTTTTTATGATATGCACTACACATGGTTACTTTGTATAACCTTATAATGGTCACATGATCCCATGTCTCTTAGATGCTTATTTTATCTGAGAGCTTCAACCACCTTCTTCTTTATTTTCTATTATGGGGAAAACAATACCCATATCTAGGTACTTATTTCTTTGTGAATGTGTTGATGATCATTTTTCTGGTATAAAAAAACTATATTGTATAAGATATGATTATCGAGGACCTTACTTGGGCTTCTTTAAGAAAAATCATTAATCGATAGTTTTACCCTGAGATATTATGTGCAATAAAGAATCGAGAGTTCTCGACCATGGATCTTGGAGATGATATCATTCTTGAGTATTCTACCCATTTTTCTGATCTGGTATATCTGGCACTATAACTTTTCACTAATGAGTACCTAAAGGAATATAGGTTTGAGTTGGGATTGAGGCTGAAAATTCAATCAATGTTGATTGTCATGTGTCTTCTGACCTTTTTAGGGGTAGTTTATAAAGTATCATTGGTTGAGGCAAACATATCTAGAAATATTGGTTTGGGTAGAGCTTCATTTGGTTTAGTTTTTTAGCCTAGGTGTATCTTCTATCCATAAGAGAAAGCACAAGGGTGATCATATCTCTATAGGACTAGTTTCAAGGGCTTCATCAGTATAGTAACGGGTTGTCTACTTACAATGTGGGAGGAGAAATCATTCCAAGATAATTGTGTGGAGGATCCAAATACCTATCATCTTTATGGATGATTTATTCATCTGAAACATTTTTGTGACAAATATCTCAAGTTAGTAAGGAAAATACACATTCACCAAGGGTTCACATGTTTACACAAATGCTTCCAAGAGTGGTGGATCCTATCCCTAGGTTATGAGGAGTGTTCATGTGGCTAAAAAAACTCAGCGAGGGGCTAAGACTAGACATCTTTATATAGTGGAGTATGATCCAAAGGAATCTGAAGCTAGACCAGCTATGGTTATAGGTATAACATTTTTTTTTTCTATATGGTTCTATCTTTTTTTGATATATGTTATACACATTTTTTTATCATCAAATTTAGTTGACTTGTTGGGATTTTTTTCAGGGATTATGCCATAATTTTTGGATCTTTTTATGTCTTTGGGAAAGAGTTCTGAACAAGGTTTTAAGTGTACTATATGTCTGATGATGATAAATGACTTGGAGGTTGAGTGGGACTTCCTAGTTCTAGATTTTAATATCTTTGACTTAATTATCAACATGGATTGGATAATCAGTAAAGGTCTAGATAGAATATCATCTCCATAGAGTTTATTTCTTATATTATGAAGGGGTCAATCATTTTTTTAGGGTGAGTTGAAATCTAGACAAGAAGGGTTGGAACTGTTGTTCCTTATATTGGGGTAATATTTTTCGAGTTATAGATTTTTCTTGATTTAGTTAAACCCTGTTCAGGTGGCCGATTTCATATATTTGTGCGCGTATACCATGAAGTCTTTTTGGATGATTTTTCTAGTTTACTACCATAGATATAGGTTGAGTTTAATATTTACTTTCTCCCTGGAATGATGCCAATTTCAATTCCATATTACTAAATGGAACCTACTGATTTGGTGAAACTTACGGTACAACTTGAGGACCTATAGGATAAAGATTTTTTTCATCCTAGAATTTCACCATGAGCTTCTCCTATCCTATTTTCTAAGAAGTTAGATAGGATACTCAGACTTTTTATTGACCATCAAAAGTAAAATTAGGTGATCGTTAATAACAAATATCATTTTCCTAGGATTAGTTAAGTTTTTTAACAAATTTTATGGGCATTTTGGTTTTTGAATATTGACCTTTGGTCGGAGTACCACCAGTTGAGAGTCCAAGAAGAGGATATACCTAAGACAATGTTTAAAAGTTGATATGGGAATTTTGAGTATCTGGTTATGCCATTATTTCAGACTAATGATCCTACAGTGTTTATGGATTTAATGAAAAAAATCATTCATCAGTTCATGGAGTATTTTGTTGTTATGTTCATCAATGATATATTAGTGTACTCCAGGATAGAAGAGAAGAATATGTACCATTTTGAATATCATTATTCAAACCTTGAATGAACATTGTTTATATGGTAATATTTAAAAATGTGAGTTTTGGATCCAGGAAACAATATTTATAGGGCATGTGATATCTAAGAGGGGAATCTCAGTGGATCTTGAAAATGTATATGTAGTTATGTCATGGGAGAAACCCATAAATGTGTTTGAGATTCAGATCTTCTTTGGTTTGGATATTTAATATAGACGATTTGTTTAAGATTTATACAACCTTGTATATTATATGACTACTTTAACCCATAAGAGTGAAAGTTTTGAATGGAATAATAATTGTTATAGATATTTTGAGGAGATGAAGGTGAGGTTGAATTTAGTACCAGTTTTGATTCTTTCAGAACTGGGTTTGGTTTATGATGTTTTCTACAATGCTTCTTGTATGGGTTTGGGATTTGTCTTAATGTGGGGGAAACTAGTGGTGGCCTATAGATCATTCCAGTTACACCCTCATGAGAAGAACTACCCCACCCACAATTTTATGTTGGTAATATTTATGAAAGCACTCAAAATGTTGATATACTATCTATTTGGGGATCAATTTTATATGTATTATTATCATAATATATAGAAATATATTTTTACTTATAGGGATATAAACATGCAATGGAGATGTTTGTTGGATTACCTTTAGACATTTTATTTTGATATTATGTACACCCCTAGGAAGGGAAATGTGATTACTGATGCATTGAGAAAAAAATTAACAACACTAGCCATGAAAGAATCAGTTGAGGAGTGGTCTATGATGAGATTGTTTTTTGAGATGAGTTTGGGAGTGGAATATGTTGGTGGAAAAGTGTTACTGGCTTCGATGAAATATGACTCATCTTTTGATGAAATATTTCGGCTCGAGTAGGTGGCAGAAACCGAGTACCAATGCTTGGGAGAAAACTATTATTGTAGGGAGACCTCGAGTGAGTGGTCTTAGTCTCCCAATGGTTCTTTGTGCTTCTATTGTAGGTTGGATAATTCGTTTTCCCTAAGTCAGGAGTTGATGGACATTGGATGCTATAATTATTGGTCCATGAACACTCTGGTTACCAAGATGCATCACGATTTAGGAAATCAGTATTGGTGGAAGGGGATGAGATGGTCGATTACTAATTTTGTATCACAATGTCTGACTTATCAGATAATCAAGGTGAATCAACAGATACCTATAGGTTTGTTACATCCCTTACCCATTGTAGTATAGAAATGTGATTATATTTCCATGCATTTTGTTTTTGGATTGATATAGAATCCTAGTGGGAAGGATGCGATTTGGGTGATCATTGATTTACTCAAGAAATTAGTACATTTCCTCCATATAAAGAAGATAATTAATCGGGAACAATCTGGGGACTTGTATATTTGAGAGAATGTGAGACTTAATGGGGTTCTCTCTGTGCTTGTATCTGATAAGGACGTAGTGTTCACATAAAGGTTCTAGAAAGGTTTACAGGAGGCTATGGGTTACTAGATTAGATTGAGGATGTATTATCATCTATAGATGGATGGATAGATGTATAGGTTTAACCATGTTCATAAGGATATGTTTTGGGAGTGTGTTCTTATTTTTTGATTTTCTTGAAAAAAATCATTTGTGTCTGGTGGAGTTTACCTATAAAATAGTTATCAGTCCTTGATTAAGATGGAAATATTTGAGGATTTATATGGGTGGCCATGTAGATCTCCCTTATGCTAGTCAGATTTGGGAGAGTAGTCCTTAGTTTGGTCTAGTATTGTTTAAGAGATGGCAGATAAGGTGCAGTTGATTTAGAAGAGATTGATCATGACACAGAGTCATTAGAAATACTATTCAGACCATTGTTTCTGACCACTAGAGTTTATGGTTGGTGAATAAGTTTTTCTTAGAGTTTCACCTCACTTGGGACATCATCCACTGGGTATGTAGGGTAAGTTAGCAACAAGGTTTATGGGTCCCTTTGAGATTTGTTGGATGAATGAGAAAGGTGAAAAATGGGTTGTACTTTCCTCCTAGTTTGACATCTATCCATGATGTATTTCATTTTTCCCAAATGATTAGGTATATACCAAATCCTTCCCATGTGATTGGATAAAGTATTTTGATCTTTAGACCAACAACACAATTATTGAGAATCCATTTTTGATTTTGTATTACCGAGATAAGGTATTGTGCGGTAAAACAATTTATATAGTCTAGGTAATGTGGTAATGTGGATGGTATAGCCATGAGATGTGGGAGAGGTAATTTTTGATGAGGCATAAGTGTCCTTCACTTTTTGTGAGTTTAGGAATATATAGTCTTTTTGGCCGATAAAATCATTTATAGTGGGGATATTTTAAGACCCAGTTATGCTTTCTAGGCACTCCCTTGTTCATGATTTGTTTATCATCCTTATTTGGGTGATTTTGTGAGATTCTCAGAGATAGAGAGGATTTTCTAGGAAAATGAACTAAATTCAGGGACATATATTTATTTTAATTAATGGATTCTAGGTATAAATGTTCCAAGGGTCTTACAAGGTTCTACCCGACTTCATAGAATACTAAAGGCGGTTTTGAGATTTTGTGTAGTACTGGGCCATTTTATGTCTGCTGGGTAATTACACATCATGTAAAGGGATTACATGATAATTAATAGTCTCTAGGAAGATTCCATGAATCTATTTTAGGGAATGAATTTTACACACAATGTATTTGGAATTCCTAACATGTAATGGATAAAGTCATATTTTGATAAAAAAGGCGACATGTTTTTCATCATTTTCATCCTTCGTAGAATTCGTATCATATAATGGGAATACATAATGTGTAATTATCATGAGTTTTGTTTTTTAGGGTTTTGTATGAGTGATTCTCATTTAATTCAACCATGAAGCCTCCCACTCTCGACCCAGAGGTCACCCTAGGCAATTTTGGAGATCTTCTCTCCATCCAGATCATTTGTTAGGTGATCGATAATCAGGGTTGCTATGGTGTTCATCTATAGGTAAGAATTAATTATTTAATTTATTTTCATTGGCCATAAAATTGGTGTTTTTTGGGTTAAATTTTATATTCATGATCCGATAGTTTTCTCTATTGATCCTTTTTAGTTTCTTAACATGCCTTTTCTTTCGAAGGACAATGTCTTTCTTTCCAATCACTGTTGTCGAAGGAAGATAGATTTATACCATTTTTAGATATTAGTTTCTATAAAATGGGTTAATGAAATTAATTGATTATCATTATTGATTAATATATTTTGTATGTCCATTTAATTGATGTTATTTTTGGTTTTATGGGATTTATTTGAAATATAAATGTTTTTAAAGGGTTTTCTTTAAAAAATTTGTTTAGATTCAGAAATGGGGTTTTCAGACACTAAATTGATTTTTCATGGATTTGAATTTTTTTTTTATAAATTATAATCATGGTTTTGAAATTTATTTTGAAATTCTTGGAACATTTGGAACCTTGGGTGCATCGAGAAATAAATATAGGAAACCTTAGTGAGTGTGACACCACTAGTAGTTGTTTTGTTGATATTGAAAGACTATGGTAGGAAACAATATCAATATGATCCAATATTTGACCTGGTTGAGGTCTCTTTTATATATAGTACATATTATCCCATAGTTTTGAGCCTAAATGATAGTTTCTATGGCCATTTATGGGTTTTTATCGCATGATGGTTTTTATCATTGATTTTTTCTCATAGGTTTTTATGCGAGGTTATATCATATTGATTCACATGATTGTATTTCATGGTTATGTGTTTAAATTATTAAATTATTATGAATGGATATGATTTATTATTTTATTAATTTTACTTTTCATATTTATATATTTGAGAATATGATAGTATTTTGTGAAAACCAATGGAAAATTGATTTATAAATGGGTATGGATTTTCAAAAATTCTTTGCAAAACTATTTTTTAAAATATTTAACTATTTAATTCCTGATATTATACCTTCTATAGAATCTATGGTGGTATCCTAATGGGTTTTGTGATCACACTCTACTTTTACCTTAGGGTGATTGTAGATGTTGTATTGTACGATACAATTCAAGGGAAGAGAATCTTGTAGCATTCTAGATTATCTTGTTTTCATTTCCTTCAGTTTGGGATGGTTTGGATGTGACAGTTGAAAAAATGGATACATTTTGGTCTTGCCTGATTCCTTCTTTTTTGGATTATCCTATTTTTCTTGGTTTTATAGATATGTTTTCATATCTTTTTATCCACTTTTTACTCTGGTTGTATGTATTGTTTTTGTTACATTTAGGACTTGTTCTATTGTATTTGTTATACCTCACCATGACGGGACATCTCGGGTGGCTTATCCAGTCATCCTAGGTTGGTTTGTTACATAGATTAATTTAAAAAGTGGTAAATTCTAACTATTCTATATAAAACTCAGGTAAAAGGTGAGAAAACATCATAAGTTCTTTAACTAGGGCTTATAATATTTTTGGCCTCAATTATTCATTAAATTACACAATGATTTCATCAAAATATTCTTGATTCAAAATTTTGAACTAATAAATAATTTATAATCACGCAATACAACATAATCTTCAGAGGCTCAGGGAAGTATAATCCTTTTTTTATTATATATTATTTCGTTGTATTGTTTTTTTTTTGAATAATGGAAAACCCAATAAAAATTTATTTTTATTCCCTAAAAATGGTGTCAAAATTCGGCTGTGTGTTTCTCATGATGATGGTCAAAGATACATTTATAAACCCAAAATATAGCATATTGGCTAGCCTTAGGTTCACTCTTAAGGAAATAATGTATAATTCCATAGTGTCCTTTTCAAAAATCTACTTGTGTTATTAATATTTAAAAAAATGAAAACAATAAGAAACTATTTTTAAAAACCCAGTGGGAGTGATAAAATAATGAATGAACAATAAACAAAGGAAACAAAACAAAACAATATAATATGAAGTTAGTATGAACATGCCCAGATTTAGGTCAATCCTACCCCAACTACCAAGCATATATCTACTGAAGGATTATATAATTTTACATCCTCAATCACTGCATGATAAATCAGTAAATTAACACATCTATATCAGATAAAATGATGAAAATTCCTGCATTAAATCACTTTTAGTACATAAAAACACTCCCAAAGTGAAAGAATCAATTGTTGGACCACTCAAGACCAGAATCTATTCTTGGTTCAAAGTGGTTTTCATGAGATATTTAGTCAAATAGCCACTCCCAAAAATTATCTCAAATGATCAAAGAGGATAATTGGATAAATATTTAGGGGAAATAGTGATGAACACTTCCCATGTATGTTTATGTGCTTGCATCACCACTCGTACTGTCACCACCCACCAAGATAAATGAAGTAGGATAATGATTTTCATGATGTGTGGATCTCTGAGAAATGTCGAGTTTCACTTCATTAACCTGAATTTCAAAATGAATCCTTCACCATTGAAGATCTGATATCCCAAAACAAGTTGAGGAAGACTGAATAGGTGAATATCAAAATTTTAATTACAATATAGAAACATCACAAAAATATTTAAAAAAATTGAAAAAAAGGAAAAAGTGAATCAAAATGGGAAGTAGAAGAAGAAGGGAGGTTCCCATATCTTGGAATCCAAGTTAATTCCTATATCTAGGATAGATGGAAAATAGAGGATCATTGATCCACTAATTTGAAAACCAAAATAGAAAAATCAATTAAAAAATATAGGCAACAAATTCCAAATGGTCTAACTTGATTCGCTCATGAACAACTCCAAATGACATCCTAGTGATAGTAGCCAACCTCTTGCATCGGTCTGTGCTTCCCCTTGACTATGTCATACATTTAACATGATCACCTTCACCATACCTCACATAGATCATTCCCAATTCTACCACAAGTAGAAAAATGAAAATGTTGACCATCATATTTTTGGAAAAATATTCATATTTCTAAAATTTAGGCTGCAGACTTGATTTAAATATTTTATTGGGCCTTATACTACCGCATGTTGGGTAATTAATCTTTATTCCCCAAACATTGAAATTTTAGGTTTGTGATTTTGGGTTCTTCAACTATGACTTGGATTGATCAACAATTGGCTTAATGTTTCTTTAATCAGTAGTGTATTTGAAGGAGGAATTTTCTGGGGTGACTTTTCTATCCTTCAGTAATGCTAAGAGAGGGTTCTCCATTCTCTTTCAACAATAGTCGGGTCATACTTAACCAAAACAGTGAAAAATGGTGGGATGAACTTCATAGAATATGGATTAGTTGGATAGGTTATGGTTTGTTGGTGTATTTCACCAGCGATGAGGTTGGTTCTTCTCACAGTAGAATCTCAAGTATTTTCAGATCAGTGGTTAGCATGGTGTATGTTAAGGTGAAGTTGGACTAGTCTATGGTTCTTCTGATTCAAGGTATCCATGGAGGTGGTAGAATGTTTATATTTTGTGGTGTATTGGAGATGGGGGAATGGTATATTGGGCGGTTGAGTGGGGGTGGTAGTAGATGAGGCTAGTGGAAGCTTGTCCTCAATGGTAGTAGTTTGGACCAGACTAGTGGTATGTGAAGTATAGTGGTAGATTGGAAGTCTAGTGGCAGATTGGTGTGGCAGTGGTAGGTTGCTGTTACGGTGGAAGTGGCAGTATATATATGCTTGAGTGGAAGCGGGAGGGTGGGTGGATGTAGCATGGTTAATAGTAGCAGGATAGAAGGGGGTGAAAATAGTAGCATGTAAAGTAGGGTGGTAGCAGCCTACTGATGGTAGCACCAAATGATTAGGGGAGTAATAGATTAACCCAAAAAATAACATATTTTTAAAATTAAATTTTATTCTCCAAATAAAATTAATTTCCATAAAAATTTGGTCAATGAATTATCTCAAATAAAAATGTGAATTCCATAAAAAATGAATGAATTTATTTCTTATAATTTTATGGAATTATGAATTAAAGCATAAAAAAATTAATTTTCAATCACAAAAATATATTTCATTTTTGGTCTCTCGAGATACAACTTCAAAAAATCAGAAAATAAATTTCCATCTCCATTTAAAAATTGAATTTCTAGAAAAAAATAATTCAATAAAAAATAATGTTCAATGTATTAAAATAAAGGAATTAAATTCATCCAAATTATTTTCATTAAAAAATATCTAATTTTAATCCCCAAAACAAATATTTTAATAATAAATTAATATAATGTAGATTATTGTGAAAACATCATCGAATATTAAATATTTTCCAATTAATTCTCAAATTCATAACAAATTATCAATTATTAAACAAAAAATGTTGTGTCTATGTGTGTAAAAAAGTCCAGTCATAAGTGTTTTAGAGAAAATTAACTATTATATGATTGGTTTTAAGTAGAAGTGTTTTTATATTATAAAAATAGATACTCATAGGTGTAAGTAATTGGTTTTTTAGAACAATATCATCATTTGTGGGAATAATTAAATGATAATTTTTATTACTATTTATAATTAATAGAACTATATTTTTTATAATATATGTCTGGTCTATTTTAAAAAATATTGGACTAGAATAATATGGCTATAAAATGAAAATTATTATTTTTTGATTTTGTTTGAATAAGTGTATTAATATCAGTGAAATATTTTTATGAATTTAATCAAGACCAAAGACCTTTGTGTTAGAAAGGAGACACTTTTTTAATGTCTAAGAAAATGGGGTTAAGCACTAATAACTCTATTTAATTAACTTAATATTAGTATTTTTTTGGTTGAATTAATTTTCAACATAATTATAAATAATATTTGATTTTTTTAAATTAAAATTAAGTATAATTTGTATATATTAATTTTCATATAATTTTGTAGGGGGATCTATTTGACGAAACGAGATGACTATATTTTATTATCTTATAAAACCATGATTTTGAGTTAATGGAAGGTCCTACTTCTGATTATTATTATGTTTATGATGTTTTTTATATTTTTGGAGTCACTTGGGACTTATTTAAATATGCATTGTGAAGGCATGTAGTGGATTAATCTTGTAGTTTATATTGAGTACCTAATACATTAATTATAAGAAACTGATAGTAGATCCATTAGTTTTGCAAGTTATCCAGATAACAACTTTTATACCCAATACTATATAATCTAGTATTAAATATAAATTATAGAATAAATGATTTTTTTTATTTCTTTTTTGATTGTAATGACCAAAGATATTAGTGATTATTTCCCCTTATAAGTATTGTGTTGATAATATTATGTTATATGAAATAACAGACTAAACCAATGTAACACCTAGATATTTTATAATAAAATTCTCTTCAAATAAATTTAATATCTTCAATAGCTTCTGATACACACAGCCTTGAGTCTAAATGAACTATAATATGGCATACCATTATAACCCATCCTTTAAATGGGCAGAGTGAATATAATTAAACATATTTTAAATATTTTTTATAAACTTTTTAGATAATGAAAATATTTTGATAAATAATTAATCAGTTTCTAGTTATGTCAATATATGATTTAAAAATAAAATTTTCCCCCAAAATGGTTTTTATTTAATTTTATTATAAAATGATAAAATAGATTTATGTCCCTTATAAAAAATTTATTTGAAATAATGAAAATAATTTTTTAGATAACCATTTAAAAAATTATCTTATATATTTTTTTGAAATTGTTTTGAAAATATTGATATTTTTGATAAATAATAAAAAATACAAAATTTTATTGAAAAATGTACTTTATTTTAAAGAATTTAAAAAGTTATATTTAGTTTTAAAATTGTTTTCAAATTAACATTATTTAATTTATATTATTAATAATCCAATTAAGCTCATTGAATTAATTTTATGTTGGATTTTGGTATTAAAACATTTTGTACTTTAGAATAATTTTTTTTCTTTTAGAAAACTACTTTTCAACACATTCAAAAAATTAATTTTATGTTAAATTATGAAAATTCTATATATTGAACCATTAAAAATGGATTCCACATTTGGAATTAGGAGGATAAAATTTGGTAAATATGTCCCTTTTTTGAACATTATGAATTATACTCTTGGAAAATATTTGTCACCTTGGTAAGGTTCAAACTGATATGACAAGGTTTAATATTTTTGTTCACAATTTAAAATTACTCTGACACTATCTATTCTATTTTATGAGTTTAGTTCATCAATTTCTATACATTTTTTGAAAATATGGAAATGTGGTTCCATTTTTCTTTGATTATGACCTTTATATTATTTTAATAAACAAATAAATACAAAATGTCACTCTCTTGACTTTAATATCTCAAATATTTTTACATAATGATAAAATGACATACTTTTGGTTCAAGTTATATATTTTAAAGATGAATTAATTTTTTTATCATGTTAATTTATTTTTAATTTTTATTAATTTAATAGTTATAATAAATTATTAATCAACACCGACATATTATTTTTTAATTAAAATAAATATTAAAAATATGATTTTAAAATATTAAAATTAATAAAAATTGGAAGAATTATTGCGTTTTTATTATTTTTAGATAAATATAACATATTTGGGATGTTTGAAAGGTTTTTATTTGAGTTCCATATCTATCTTGATGATATTAATGATAGATAAATGAATAGCTCAAAATATGAAATTAATGTTATTTTGTAATAAAAAATATATTTTATTAACTGATTTAAAATTTATAGAAATATTATATTTATACAATTGAGTGGTATATGGTCGCAAATATCCACCATGGTCTATTTAATGGCCACTTTACCTTTTTTATACATTCTTTACCCCTAAATTGTAGAAAATTTTGATATCATGATAATTCTCAAAAAGATAAACAGGGGTTAAAACTAGAACATATGGGTTAAAAAATCAATTAAAATTACCTAAATATTTTTTTATGATAAGATTTAGATATTTCATCATCTTATCTTAGAAATATATATATTTGGAGCCACTTAATTATAAAAATTAATTTATTTTAATTTAATAATTTAATAAATTCCAAGGGCACCCATCCCCTCACTTATAAAAGGCAACATCTTCTCCTTTCATCCTCACACCATTTGAGATTTATATCTTGAAAAATCCATGAGATAATACCTTACTATATTCCTTCATATCATCATTGAGTTTATGTCCATTTAAAAACACCATCCTTTTAATGATTAATGTGTAAGCTAAAAGTGGTTTCTCAATGAAAAGGTATAACTCTCAATCGAGAATTTTGAACTTTATTTATTCTTATACCTCATATAAATTCATCGTATCAATTATAAATTAATAAATTTATTATATTAACAATATTTAGTTTTTTTATAATGATTTAACAACAATTATCGATCTTCTTTCCATCATACAAAAAATGAAAACATTGCTTCCGCATACATACAACTTACTGTTTTTGTGTTTGGGTGTAATTAATTTTTCATCACCACTTTACTTGGATGGTTATAATGATGAACTAATAAATAAATATTTTAATTATGATATTAATATGATTCTATAAAGTTAAATTATTATTTACCTTTCATTATTTACATCCGTTAAAAAATAGAAATAGTGTTCAAGCGTATGTATGACCCACCTTCTCCATAAATAATGTAATTAATTTATATATATATACCTTTTATGGATGAATATATATATATATATAATGAATATATATTATATTTATACCATGGTTAACATCATGCATATGAAGGAACCATGATCAATGCAACGAGACCTGAACATCTGAATAAAAAATTCTATGAAAAACAAAACAGTTACCACCTGGAAATGTCAACCTAAAAAAATAATTTTTAATTAATGTTTTTTGAAATATTATTAGTGGATAATATATGATATTATAATATGTAAATTTGTAACTTCCTGGATCTGGATGCCACTCAACTGGTGCCCCGTACCTGGTTGGCCACATGGCCTCAAGCACATTTCCATAAACGCTAGAGGTTATCGACTAGTAGCGGGGTCCTAGGGTGTGATATTGGGGAAACTATGACATCACTTACAGAGTGTAACACAACAGAATCAATTATAATATAAAAGTGGAAATATTAAACAACATACAACTAAAATTAACAGAGGAAGACTGATAAGAAACCAAACATCATTCCATACAAAAGATGATGCAACATGTTATGTTCTTAGAAAACATATAAAATAGTTAGATTATTAAAATACACAATATATGTTACAAAAGAAAAAAAGAAAAAATTAATCTAAGATGCATCTCAAGATTTGGATCAATCCCATGCTATCATGATCCTAAATAGAAAATCAAGTACCAGTAGAAGGGTGCTTTCCCTATTCAACACCTGCAATCATATAATCTAATTGGGACCAAAAGCATGACCCAAACAGGGTGTGAGACTAAATCCCAGTAGGCAACCACCCAAAATATGTGATGATCTATCAGTGAATACATATATATAACAGACAATGTATAATAGTGAAAGAAGTAATCATTTGGTACTCAAAAGTAAATACAACAGATGTCTTAGAAGACAATGTAATCAAGTATGGGTGAAGATAGAATCCAAGCTTGTGTTTTGGCTTTGTAGATGCTTCATTAGTCATTTCATTATTCAATTTATATCTATGTTTGGTCCTGTGATCCTAAAATGGAATTCAGGTATAGCTCTTGGTGTGTTTAACCAAAACCATATACCCATGGTATAACATAACAACGAACATGATCAAAACTAGCTATATAAGCATTTCAGTAGTCAGTCAAGGTCAAAACCCTTTATATAATAATATCAGTATGTTCTTGGGTCAAAACCTGATATATAAAAATTTTAGCATGTATTTGAGCCAAGTATGGTGTATAAGAATTTCCACATAAAAAAACACATGTAACTTAAACTATTATATGGTTAACAACATAATAACTCATGTGATAATCAACCATGCCACAAACATTTCAAGAAATCTAATCATTACTAAGATTATCAATTATAACTCCCATGGGAAACTCATATCACAAGCCTAACATGTGAATTAAAATATCACAAGACATAACCATTTATTATCTCATGTGGGAAAATCATTCAATTAACCAATTCCATTTTAATTAACCCATAAAAGGAAATAAAAGGCATTCCCATAGACATCATAGGACAAATGGATAAATATTGGTCATCCAAGGGAAAATACACCCATGGGGTGGCCCCCAATCAAGGATAACAATATCAATCATGCCTTATAATCATTTAACCAATTACCTAATCAACATCAGGTAAAAACATAGGTAAATATTCAATTAGGCGACACCCAAAAATGGGCTCCTGACACTCCAACACATATAATCAACTTGAAAACTTGCGAATGTCATGAGACCACCTACCTTGTACTTGTACAACTCTCCTCATCCAGCGTCAGGCGTTGATTTGACCTAGAATGGATTAGATCTACAAAACAAGTAAAACTATCAAGGTATGATAATTTTTCGAGATAGAAAATAACGAAGAATGAATTATGAGGAATTGAGAGCATACCAATTGGGTTCAAATGCATCTGACAGCGAAAGAATCAGGGTTCAGACGGACAAATGGGAGCCAAAACAGGCTCTGATGGTGCTGCTCACGATACCCGGTGATCCCTCTGTCCAAATGATAGAAAAAAAAATCTAATACTTATTTATACATAAATTAAAATCTACAAGTCATGTTCTAATAGGCTACATTCTGTGTAAGTACTAAAATCATCCCCTATACCGACTCCCCTTACACGCCATGTTCAACCATACACAGTTAAGTTACACGACATGTAAAAATAAGTACATAGTGTGTAACCACCAATTTTGGTTGTGTAAGGCCTGAAGCCATCATTTAACCCCTTAAACTCTTTTTCCTATTATATTATCCAAAAAATAAAAGATTCATACCTCAAAAGAAGAACTGGGTTCTTACAAACTCCACCACTTAAAGCATTTCGTCCCTGAATTTCCCTTCCAAGGGTGGTGAAGAAACATCCACAAAAACTCCAGCCACTAGGATTGTATGTCATCCTCCCTCTCCCAGGTCTCATCCTGTACTCGTCCATGCTTCCCTAGTACCCATACTAGAGGAATATACTAACCATAGAGAACATTCACGGTATGATCCAATATACGAAAAGAATTATCCTCAAAGGACGCATCTACTTGAAACTCAACCTCATCGGGTTGAAAAGAGGGAGATGAGTCTGAAAGGTAATGTCGCAACTAAGAAGAATAGAAGATTTCGTGTATAAACATAAGCCTTTGAGGAAACTACAACAAATATGAAACCAATGCGACTATTTCCAAAAACGTGAACAACCTTATGTATCTTGGCGAAAGCTTACCCCGTCTCCTGATCCACTTGTGTCCCAACCTTGGTGCAACATGTAAAAAAACTCGATCCCCGACCTCAAACACCATAGGTCTTCTGTGGTGATCAAAATAATATTTCTGAAAATACTATGTAGTATCCACCCACTTCTGAATCACCTGAACTTGTTCAATGGTCTCCTGGACAAGATTAGGTCCTAGTATAGCTGCCTCTCTTGCCTCTTTCCAAAACAGGGGTGATCGGCATGACCTACTGTACAAAGCCTCATATGGCGCCATCTGAAAAGTAGCCTAAAATATGTCATTATAAGAGAACTAAAAAAAGGGTATGTGTCTCTCCCAAGAACCCTTGAAATTCAAGATGCATGCCCAAAGCATTTCCTATAGCCCCTGAATCATGCGCTCTGACTAGATATCCATCTAGAAATGGTAAGATGTGCTCAGAAGCATCTGTGTACCCAACACCCTTTGTAGCCCTTTCCAGAAACAAGAAGTAAACTAGGGGTCCTTATATGAAATGATAGAATACAAAAACCCGTACAGTCATACAATCTCATGGATGTACAACCCTCAAATCTCGTCAACACTGAAGGTTTCCTTGATCGGTAGGAAGAGTGAAACCCTCACAAGTTTGTTAAGAACAACTCAAACAACATCATTACCACAACACATCCACCATTGGAAAACTCCACCAAGCACTCCCCTGAGTATTCTAGTGATGATTCCAACATGATTTTCCTTTAATTGGGAAATCCTGAACACAACTGGGGTCATAACAGTGGCCTCACATCCAAGAACGGTCGAACCCCAGTCTACCTCATCAAAAGTGGTCACACAACATTTCCTCAAAATACATTGTGGAATTTTACACCACACCCACCTTAAAATGGCGAAGTGTTAAATGGTACATTGGAACAAAAAATGAAGAACATGAAGGATAATGAGTCAAACCATCACTGGATTACTTATCTCAGAAATGAACAGCTTAGAAGGTCGATATATTGCAACAAAACACAACGCCTCCTTCGAAGACACCATACGACCACAATGATCCTCCTCATCGAAGCTCATACCTGTATCTCAGTGATGCTCCTTTGTCAAGCCATCCCTTGATCAATTAAAAGGTCATGCCATAATATGAGTAAAAGTGTAATTCCAGATCAATACCACTGGAATCATTACCTATTTTTAAGTATCACATCCGAGCCTGAAAATAAGTTTGAGATAACATTATATTCACCAACCCAGAGTCTAAGGAACTCACCAAGGTAGTCCATACTCCCCATTACAAGTGAGACTTTAGTACAAGGCCAAATGTCTATATAAGAACACTGACTGAACACAGAGTGGAATCCACCCGACGGTTATGTCAATGAAAATGACAGGCATCCCTGAGTCTGTCCAAGGCATTCCTACATTGAAACCAAAGTATCACTCAGAATTAACCAGGACTCATTTAAAAATATGTATCAAGTTCACAACACCAAAAGAGATCACAAACCATCCCAACATCCTTCAATTGTAGCATGATGTAAAACCGACGCTCTCTTAGTTCATCTAGGAAGATTTAAAGATAGGGGACATACTCATCTTTGAATAATGAGCACACTAAGTGTATTTCAAGGATCACCAAAAAATGATAGTTTAACCACTACTGGTCGACCTCTTGAAAGAAAACTCAGCTTCACCTGCTGATGCATCATCCTTTAACTGATCACAATGCTTTTATCCCAAGGAATTTCTATAAAATATCATTCTTAATCACCAAGGTCCACCCATGATCATCAGTGCCTTACAAGGGCGGAACACAAATCCAACCGCAGAAATGTCATGATACCATGAAAGCAACAACATGAATCAGGAATCGAAAGTCTCAAAGGCATTCAAGTAGAAATGACTATCTCCAAATGGTCATTTATTTTGATACTTATACCTGGAAGAACACATTTAAATAGAACTGACATGAAACCCCCCACCTATGAGTGTCCTATATATAGAGAAGAAGGAATAACCACTCTCATACATGCTAGTTCAGAACCAACTTAAACACACAAGTGTCATTCCATGAACCATGATCAGTTCTTCATATAACTTGGCATGAAATTCGAAAATTAAATTGACCAGCATATCAAAACAAACATGTCATAGAAATTCCTCCCGAGTAGTGGAACAAACTTGTTTCCAAAATGTTCAGGTCACTCTACTCTGGAGATAACTTAGAATGGATACAACGAATCAAATCTCAATGATTTAACCGAACATGATGGCTTGTTTTCAACATTTAACACTCAATGGGTACTGCGTATGTCAACATATACTACCACGATTTTACAAGAACAAACAGATCATTTTTGGTGATATTCGTAGTCTATCCACCCTACGCATCCTATTACTAGATGGATCATGCAAGAACTGTCTCAAAAAAACGTCATCAACACAAAAATTTACATAGATGACGACATAACACATTGCCCATAACTTAATAAAATAGAGGTTCACACGACCTCCTAAGCGGCTGAACATGCCCAATGAATTTCTAACTTGATGAACTGTGTATTCCTCAATGCTCATTCCCATCTTACGGATCAAGATACAACAAATATCACATCTCAAAAGTGATGATATCAAAACACGACAGGTCAACACCTTCTCTAAGAACTCACCCCTTTGCATGCCCCATGGGTCAGGTCTAGGTGTCAAATAATGAGAGATACTAATAAAATCCCACTGCTAAGGTCAGATATGGTCAAGTCAAACATTGAGAGGCATCCTAATTTGGATCCTCTAAGTAAATATGAGTGAAGACATCCTAAATGGGACCCTTATCTAAAAAAATCAGATGAGGAATCCTATACAGGATCCTCAAATGATAAACAACAGAGTCATCCTAAAATAGGGATCCTAATAAGGAATACCTAGATCAGAATGAAAGTAAAGGAATCCCTTAGGGGATCATTGGTAACCGTACAGAAGATAGAGGCATCTGACACAGAATCCTCTAGGTTGAAACATAAGAAGAAGAATCCTACACGGGATCCTCGATAACAACTAGTCTCATAGATTCGTATGCCAGAAGGACACATCTCACAAGAGAGAAGTCCTCAAAGAATAAGTCATCACAGATAGATCACATCTCATATCAGATCAAAAGGTCTCAACTAGGTTGGTCCGAACACCCAACCAATCATTCACACCAAGTTTCACTCTCAAGTGACAACTGGAAACGATAAATAGAGGAAAAACCTATCTATTTTGACAGAAGCCCCCAAAATACCCATTATGAGTCATCAGAATGCTCCATGGGATTCACTATTACAATATATACAGAAAAGTATTAAAAAACGACTACTCTCGGGTCCAAAATTGTCAAAGGAAAAAAAAGGAAAAAACCCTTAAAGGGTACCAGAAAAGAAGTACATGGTGTGTAGAAACCACACATGACATGTACCCTCAAGCTCTTACATAGGTGTGTACTTCCGCTATCCTAGGAATGCGAACATCCTAGGTACATGGCGTGTCATCTTGACACACCATCTGTACTCAATTTCTCCCTCCTAGCTGTGTACTTCGACCTGGCCAACGTCACACGGGGTTCACCTAAGTAAAACTACATGGTGTGTATCTACCATACACGGGGTGCACTAACCAAAAAACAAAAACCCGTGTTCTATCTCACATGGTTGGACACATGGTCAAATATCACATGGAATGTACCCATAGTACATAACATGTAATTATGAAAAGTTCTCTCTTCCTGAATAGAAGAACACATGGTGTGTGTTCATAGCATCACACACTGTGTTGTTTGGGGTTTCAGATAATATGCCTTAGAAACTTCCTCGGAACCCCTGTTTTTGAAAAATTAAAGCAATGGTGTGACGAATTATGACTTGTGGGGTCCCATAATTCCCACCAATCAAAGCTTGGAATCCCCATATAACACATAACAACATAATCTATATGCCATGTCTGAAACATGATCCACAAAATTCCAATCCAAGAGGGCCCATACTTCTCAGTGACCAAATTTTTGCATCCATCCAATTCAACCATGATACTTACCAATATGACTATCACAACAGAAGACATATCTATCACTGTACCTATCTTAACAACATGCATATCTACCACAACATCTATAACAACAACATGAAATAGGTGATACTATCTAAATGGAATGGAAAGAATTCATGACATGTGACTTCTAATAAATGCCTATATGATGCATGAGATGGCATACCCTCATCTCATCAGGTTGCAACAAACCAAACCACAATGATATCAACAATAACATCACAATTACAAGTGCATCACCCAATGGTGAAATCAAATCAAATGTAATAGTTCAAATCCAAAAAATTACAATTGAATTTGAGGTAATTTTACCTTTTCCTTTACACGGGGTAGCTACTCCCAGGAAAAACAAATTACCAAACTCCATTACTTTCCTATCCCTTTCTAATGTCGCCAAATAGTAAGACAAACCAGAAAAGAAAACTCCTATGATACCACTTTTTAATGTACCAGATCCGAATTCTACTTAACTGGTTCCCCATACCCGGTTGGCCACATGGCCTTAAGATTATTTCCCCAAATTCCAGAGGATTCCAATTAGTAGTGAGGGATTATGGTGTGATAGGGGGAAACTATGACCTCATTGGCTGAGTGTAACACATTAGAATCAATAATAATACAATAGTGGAAACAATAAACAACATACAACTAAAATTAACAATGGAAGACATATAAGAAACCAAACATCATTCCATACAAAAGATGATGCAACACGTTATGTTCTAACAAAACAGCCAAAATAGGTACCCTGTAGAAATCCAAAATATATGTTCCAAAAGAAAAAAATAATAAAGGAATATAGGAAGCATTTCAATCCTCATCTTGGTCCCATGCTCTCCTTCTCCTAAATAGCAAATCAAATACCAGTAGAAGGGTGCTTTCCCGAATCAACACTTGCATCATTTAATCTATTTGGGACCAAAATCATGACCCAAATAGGGTGTGAGACTAAATACTATTAGGAAACCACCCAATATCTGTGCCAATTTTCCAGTGAATATATATAACAGGTAATATACGATAGTGAAAGTAGTAAACAGTAGGTACTCAAAAGTAATCACAACAGATGTCTCGGAAGACAATGTAATAAAGTATGGGTGAATATAGAATCCAAGATTATTCTTTGTCTTGGAAGACACATCATTAGTCATTTCATTTCATTATTCAATTTATAGTTGAGTCTGGTGCTGACATTATAAAGTGGAATTCGGGTATCACTCTTGGTGTGTTTAACCAAAACCATATAATCATGGTATAACATGACACCAAACTGGATCAAAACAAGCTATATAAGAATTTCAGCAGTGAATTAGGGTCGAAACCTGATATATAAGCATTTCAGCATGTTCCAGGTTCAAAACCCAGTACATAATAATTTTATCTTGTATCAGGGAAAAACTCGGTGTATAAGAATTTTAGCTTAAAAACAACACATGTAACTTACATTATTACATGGTTAAGAACATAATAACTCACATGGGCATCAAACCTTCCACAAACCTTTCAAGTAATCTAACCATTACCAAGATTATAAATTATAACTCACATAGGTAACTTATATCACAAGACTAACATGTGAATTAAACTATCACAAGGCATAACCATTTATTATCTCACATGGTCAAATCATTCAACTAACCAATTTCATTTTAAATAACCCATAAAAGGAAATAAAATGCATGCCTATAAGAATCCTAGGACAAATGACTAACTATTGGTTATCCAAGGGAAAATGCACCCACGGGGTGGCCCTAAATCAAGGACAACAATCTCGAACATTCCTTATAATCATTTAATCAATTACCAAATCAACATTAGGTAACAACATAGGTCAATATTCAATTAGGTGACACCCAAAAATGGTTGTACGACATTCACACACACATAATCAACTTGAATTTTTTTTAAAGGCACAAGATCACCTACCTTATACTCGTACGACTATCCTCATCCAGCGTCAAGCATTGATTCGACCAAGAATGGAGTAGATATACAATGCTAGGTAAAATTCTCAAGTTCTGATAAATTTTTCGAGAGAAAAATACACAATGAACGACTCAAGAGAAATTGAGAGATAAATGATTGGGTTCAAACACATTCAGAGGAAAAAGAATCAGGTTTCAAATGGAAAAAATGGTAGCCAAAACAAGCTCCAATGGTGCTGCTCAGGATACCCAGTGAGCCCTCTGACTAAATGATAGAAAAACAAAGCTATTACCTGTTTTATCCAAAAAAATAAAACTACACAAAGAATACTAACAGGATACAAACCATGTAAGTACTAAAATTCTCCCCTCTACTGACTCCCCATACATTACATGTTCAACCATACAAGGTTAAGTTACACAACGTGTACGAATATGTACACAACGTGTAATCACCATGTTTGTCCGTGTAGGGACTGAAGCTATAATTTAACCCCATTAACTCTTTTCCTCTTATATGAACCAAAAAAGAAAAGATTCGTACCTAAAAATAAGAACCAGGTTCATACAAAAATGATTCAGGTATATAATTATAGTAAATTAAAATTTATTATATAAGTGGTTAGAGTAATTTAGAGCAAGGGGAACTTGATGGATTTGATTTATATTTCAATCTCATTATTTATTGGGTTTTTCTGATAATATTTTTGATAATTGAATTTTATGACCTATCTCTCAAGAATCCCAATAATTTTATTCTCCTATATTCATTTCTATTTATTAATTTTTCTATTTCCCCTCTCTTTATGTACTCATTGGTCCTAGATAATTTTTTAAGGATAAATGAATTTATTTCTCTTTTTGGTCGAAAATATTTTTTCTTCCATATCCATGTTTTATAACAATGTTTTCAAGAATAATATTAATATATGTATGTGATTGTTTAATGTTATTTTAACCCTTGTATAACATTTTAATAAATGGTTTAAAATGAATCTTCTTTCTATTTTTCAAATGAGGTACTTTTGAATTTCTTCCATGATCAAGAAATAAATATTTTGTTTAATATACTGCGCACAAATTAAATTTACCACCATCATGAACACCCAATGATTTTAATCTTACAAGTTTTTTTTTTAATTTTTTTACACAGTATTTAAGAATTTTTTTATATTCTAAATAAGGGTTTTCGAAGTGAAAAGTGAATTTTCTTCAATAAATATTCCAGTGATATTTAAAGACATTTTTTAACTAAGATAACATCGTTTCATGTTATTTAAGATTTGATATTGAAATTATCCAATGATATAATCCATATTCATTATCTATATGGCTTATTATTTTCATGATATGTTGTTTATGAATACCATTTCTTTTCCATGGGTTATTAAAAGATGAAATGTTAAATTATTTATGAACCCTATTTCTTTTCCATGGGTTATAATATGATGAATGTTTTATAATATTGTGGAACACATATATATGATTTTCAATTTGTGATTGGCTGGATAAGAATTTTATATCCCTCTAATGCATTAGATAAATATGGAAATATAATGATATAATAAGGACAATAATGGGTATTGAACCTTGTTTAGTAAGTGAATTTTTCAACTAAGATAGTATTAGGAGGGAACCTTGAAAATGTGTATGATTGAATGGGGAGTGGAACTAATACACTATTATAGTCTTGGAAGTAATAATTTACTAAATAAATGGTGTTCTATGATTATGTTTATGCCAAAAATGTATGTTTTATGCCAATGTTAAACTCTCATGGATCATATTATGTGATTAAATTATGATTAATGTCTTATGAACTACAACATTTTATTTCATGATTCATGATTTTGATCAATGATACACATGGTATAATTTTCATATCATAATGTCATGTTATTATACCCTTATGTTCATGTTATACTTAAAGGAATCATTGATATATCCCTTTTTTACTCTTACTGATCATATGAGATAACTCATTTTTATGTTTCTCTTTCCCATTATACGAAGAAATATTTTACGTATGATATGTCTAATAAGTGTTCTAGTTATGAATAACTATGTTGGAGATAATGTAGATCTCATATAAATTAGTTTTTTATGTATACATGTTTCCAAATACAATATAACTATATGAAACTAGAATGGATCATAATTTAATGAATTTAATATTCAACTATTAAGATATAATATTTATATATGAAATGTATGGTTCATTATTGTTGGTATCACAGTAAGGTTTAATCACCATTTGAAGCTAGGATGAGAAAATTTTATAGATACCCCTTAGGATAATCATATGTATAGAATAACATCTTATGTTATGTAAAATAAATGAGTATAGTTTTCCTAAAAAAACATCCCTATTGGGATACAACATGTGGAAATGGTTTTAGAAGAGATGAATCTAGGGTTATTAATCTGGAAAAGAGTTGTTCAAATATATCTCGACTATCATTCAGGTGCATAGTGAGTATGACCTTAATTTTCACCTAGTTTATCACTATTAGAGGATATTATTAGGTTAAATCAAAATTTAATCATGAACTATTAAAATGGATTTGATATATAGTAACCAAGGATGACCTATGTTAAACCAAAGTTGACATAGATTGGAAAGAATGAATCATGATTTAAACATTCTATGAATAAGTTTTCTTGATTATATTATTGATCAATCTAATTAATTATTGTTAATGGTCCAGAAAACCATTTTGGTTTTAGTATATGATTAAAAATAGAATAATGAAGTTGAGGTGGTGATAGGTATGATCCATTATTGAAGTATCTTATTTGATTTTAGTTATATGAATTCACTTACATCGTGAATAATATCTAGGAAAAATAATTCATATCATTAATGATTATATATTGAATTAGACATTAAAAATCCAAATGGTGTGATTATTATATATCATATCTACGATTATTCCCCGATTAAAGCTTGTGGTAATGTGTTTACTTGAAATGTTTTTATTCTCTAACTGGTTGAATTTGATGTTATTTTGGGAATGGATTAGATATCTTTACATAAATCCCACATCAATTATAGTGGAGGGGAAATAATGTTTGATATTATAATCCAACCTATTATTTTACATCAGTGTGATGATAAATATGAACATCTAGTGAAAATTACACCCTTTATATAGATCTTGATTCTATTCAAATTGGGTTCTTATCTGACATGGTAAGATAGAAACTTGACATCAATGATTTGTATTTTTTGAGAGATTTTGTTGATGTTTTCCCAAAAGAGTTTCCTAGTATTTTTCTATATCATGTAGTTGAGTATTCAATAGAACTCATACATAGTGATATTTTTTTAATTACTCTATATAAAATGAACCTTATTGAGTTACAGGAATTGAAGAATCAACATTAGGAGAATCATGATAAGAAATTCATTCAGCCAAGTGAATCACTAGGGGGTTCACCTATTAATTTTTGTTAAGAAGAATGATGGATCAATATGACTTTGAATTGATTACTGGGAACATAAAAGGATGAAAATTAATAATAAGTATCCACTGCCCCATATTAATGATTTGTTTGATCAATTATGAGGTTCTCAATATTTTTAAAATATTGATCTATGAACTCGATACTATAAGTTGACCTTAAAAAGTGACGAAAAACCCAATAAAACCTTTGATATGAGTTATGAACACTCTAAATTTATTATGATTCAATTCGGTATTACTAATTCCCCTGATATATTCGAGAATTTAATGAATAAAGTTTTTAGAGATTAACATGACCAATTTTTAGTAGTCTTTTTATAATACATTGTTATATATTACCAGAGTAAGTATGAGCATGAATATCACTTGATAATTGTACTGAATTTCCTAAGAATGGATAAGTTGAATGGAAAATTTTCCAAGAATGAATTTTGGATATATAAAGATTCATTTATGGGTCATATATTCTCAATATCATGTATATAAAAGGTTCCATTGAAGACAAATGTTAATGAAAGATGGAACAAAAAAACCATTATGAAAAAGATCCATAGTTTTCCTAGTTCAGAATGATATTATCGATGAGTTTTTTATATGTTCTCAAGGTTTCATAATCAAATCTTGAAGTTAACTCTGAAAGGAGGATTGTTCCTTTGGATAAACGAATGTGAGGAATATTTCAAGGACCAGAAGAGAATGTTAGTTAACACATTTTTTCTTACTCTACCCTAATATTGAAAAGGTTTTTTGATATCTAATGATACATAAAAAAAATTAATGAGGTATTTCCTCATGTATAATGATATGGTGTTATCTTATGCCTCACAAAAATTGATGGTTTATGAGTAAAATATCCCAACTAATTATTGATAGTTAGTTGTGGCTATTTTGTCTTTAAAGATATAGAGACATTACATATATGGAGAAGGATAATATATATATATATATATATGTATGTATATATATATATATTGATCATAAATTATTAAGGTATATTTTCACTTAGAATGATTTGAATATGTAACCAAGAAGATGGATTTATTTGATTAAAGATTCTTGTTGGTTAATATAATACCAACCTGAGAAAGAAAATAAGGTGGCATATCATTTGAGTCGAGAGAATCATACTAGATTATATATGATAAGTATAATAAAAGATCCAATATTTTTGGATTTGGAAAGGAATTATCTATTCATCTTGAAATAAGGGGACATATATTATCTTTCTAAAACGAATTTTCAGCAATCTATCCAAGTGAGGATTAAAGAGTCATAAAAGGATGATAAGGATATGAAAAATAATTTTATAAATGATCCTTAGTTGAATATTGATTATTATGTAATAATGAGGTTCAAGAGCCCTTTATGTGTTCCATCCATACCATATTTCATGGAGTTGTTGTATGATGCTCATTGTTTATCATTCTATATTAATCATGGAAGTATGAAGATGTATAAGGATCGAAATGAGTCTTTTTAGTTGGATGGAATGAAAATATATATTGCAGAGTATGTATCTTGGTTCTTGTTATGTTATCAAGTTAAGTATGAGAGTTATAAGTCAAAGGTGATGTCACAACTATTACCCATAATAAAATAGAAATGGGAGAACATCACCAAGGATTTTTTCACTAGACTCCTTGAAACATCTAAATTCCATAATGCTATTTGGGACGTAGTTGATCACCCAAATATGTAATATAAATTTATTTATATCATATAATATTTCATGTTTTATTGTATTTATATAATATACATTAATGTAGTGGTAAGTTCGAATAGAGTACCACAATATATTGTATCTAATCATGATTCAAGGTTTACCTCAAAGTTCTGATGAAGCCTTCAGTAAGATCTAGATTCATTTTTGTGATTCAATACTACATATCATCCTTAGATAGATGTCTAGTTTGGGATATTCATTCAAATACTGGAGGATATATTGAGATTTGTTTTCTATGGATTTCAATGTTAGTTGTGATTAACACCTTCCTATTTTCATGTTTTATTATAATAATACTTTTTACTTAATAATTAATATGGATAATTTTTAATTCCTATATGTAATGAAGTTTATAAATTCAACATAATGGGTTTAAATTGGATAAAGAAAGATTTTTAGACATGATATATATGAGAAAAAGATAGAGAATTTCATATCCATTCAACAACACATCAAGGTATCCAAGATTCCATAATTTGTTTTGCTGACAATCATATGTGAAGTATGGAATTTGATGATAGAGAGAAGATGTTCCTATGAATTTATCTATATAAATAGGCTGTGAGTATCATAAAGAAGTTAATGTTGAGCCCTAGGTATATTGGACCCTTAGAGATTATTGATCGAGTAGGTATGGTATCTTATCACTTGGTACTTCCAATGAACCACTATCATGTTTAAGACGTGTTCCATGTATCTCTCTTGATGATGTACATGATGGTTCTAGGTGACGAGGAAGTATGCAGATGTGGGAGATATGTTAAAATTATTTTTAATAATCGTTTCCCAAAACCAAGAGCGAGAATATTTCACATCAAATTTATAATAATTTTTTTAAAATTTTAAGAAATAGATACATGGGTTTAAGAATTTTTTTCATTGGTGAATGTTGATCACCTGAAAAGACCCTTTTAGATTACCTTTGTTGCGTTGTGAGGATCCAAGGATATAATCCCTCTAGCGGTGATCCACACATGCTCCTATGATCTATAAGAAACACCACTTGTGTAAAAACACAATATTTTTTTAAAGGAAATTAATTTCTTATAAATATGTCATAATCACATTAACTACTAAGTTCTATGGGACCCTAAAAACATAAGTTTGTCACTTCTGTGATGAGAATTTCAAAAATATGACATACACAGTCGCGATCAGTAAGTTATTTAGAGTCCAAGAAGAAAAACATAATTTTTGGTGAATAGTAACCTACCCTTAGGAATAGTAACATACCATTATGAATAGTGATATACCCTAATGAATAGTAACCTTACCTATGATAATATATCAATAATATTCAAGTTGAAAGTAAGATATACCTATATTTTAGAATAAGTTAATGAATGTTTTAAAACTGCTTTTTGATAATAAATTATGATTTTAATTAAAGATTAAATTAATAATGTTTAGAAAATTATTTTTGAAAAATGGAATTCATTTTTTGTTTCTACATGTCAAAAAATGGTTAGGGTGAATTTTTGGGATTTTTCTGAAATACATGATTTTTTGATGAATAGTAAAATATGGTAATTTATCGTATACATACATTATAAGATAAATAGACTATTCCTAGCTTCATGAATGATGTCACCAACCTTAATCCGAATTCACATGATAAAATTACTATTATTGGTCATGGAATACTTACAAATACTTGTCTTGTGAAGAAATAATAAATTAATGTGTTTTATATTAAGAAATCCCCTCTCTCTTCCACTATAAAAACCCCCTCTCACCCCCTCTTCCAATAAATGCTCTCAAGCCTTGTTCCTTCTCAAAATTCTGGACAAATACCTTCAAAACATCCTCTCACACGTCCATAAAGCTTTGGTCTCATTAAAAGACCAAAACCTCTCCCTTAAGGAGGTTCTCAAGGAAGTTTGGTTCAAGAGGTAAATTCCTCTTTTCAATTCTTTGTCTTTCCTTTCAAGTTCATTTGTTTTCTTTTTCTATTACCTCTATTTATCCAAATTTTGTGATGAATCCAGTACCTTATATGTACTTTAATTTTTTCATGATAGTGGAATAAGTTATCATCATCTCCCCATTTTTACCTTCTTATATACTAGTAGCAAGAACACCATCCGAGATGTGTCAATTTTACACATTCAAGGACGATGGACTTTTGATTTCTTTTATCATTCTAAATTATGGTCATGAAACCATTCTTGTTATGTTTGAACCAGATTATTATATATAATAAATCCTTTTTAAGATTCTGTAATCCGTTTGTTCAAATTGTGTTAGGTTATAATGAAAAATGAGTTCATTGTAATCAAAACCCACAAATTAACCGAAACAATTATCATTAAAGTTCTATATGGTAATTCATCCTCGTTCCATGTAACCAAGTTATATAAATGAAAAATAACACCTATTTATGTTCATAAATAATATATAATTTCAATTCTGTATATATACATCCATTCCACTTCATTACTTAAAAACAAGTGAGCCGAATATGAAAATAAGAGAAATGAACACTCTAGAACGACGAAATTTAATACAATAAATTGTCAATAAAGACATAAATAAACTAACCAGAATTATGGTAAACTAAATAAATGTCTAATAGGTTCTTAAATAATTTATTAACAAGTATAATTTCATTTTCCAGGAGCTTAAGTACAAGAGCGGAACATGTTTGGAGTTAAGGTGAGGGTTTTTCCACCCGAACTTCCATTTTCATTGTGGATACTTTCATTGTCTAATTACCTAGATGAAATTATTATATATTGTTATGTAATCCTCATAAATTCTGTGAGAGTATTCTATAAATGTACACCAACTAGAATCCTTCCCTATTTTTTGGATAGTTACATGTTTTAAAAGAAGCTCTCAAAATTGTTTCCAAAATACGAGCCTGATATAAGAGAATTTCTCAAATTCATATCTATTTTCAAGGGCAAGCTATAATCTATTTTTGGAAACCATTATCCATCTAAAAATAATCATTTTTTCATGAAATAATATCTTACTTTACTTTTGGTTTTATACAAATAATTTTATAAAAGAAATCTTCTTTTCAAAATAAAAGAGTTTTTATCACAAGAATTGCTTAATGATTTTAGAAGATTATTCTCATTTGATTCAACACTCCTGTTGATTCTTATGTATTTTTGGGGTTAATCATTTATGATGTCATATACCATATTTTATTGAATGGTTATGACTAACCTTATTGTGGATGATCTATCCTAAAACCATTCACCATATTATTCTAAATGGTTAGTGTTTTATGTTTAATGAGTGGGGAAAGTTAGTTACATTTCATATGATAGTTTCAATAAGAATGTATATGTAGTTTATGTTGATACCCACTCATATGAGGAATGCATTATACTTATTATGTGATGGGTGGGGCCTGCTATAGCCCCTCGATGCATCGGTAGGTCTCATGAGACAAATAGACGTGGAATTGGCTGAGGCCTTTCCCAATGTGATATGGATTTTGGCCGATGCCTTAATCATTAGACGTCTTGGCTGAGGCCTTGACAAAATTTTACAGAATGTCCGGTATTATGCATTCCATCATTATGAGTTCAGCTATTGATATTTCATGTGGTTATTAGATTATTATAATACCCATGATTATGTTTTATTATGGCATTATTTACTCAGCTCATTTTCATGCCATAATGTATTCAAGTTTATTATTAAAGGCATGTGTTTTCAATTATGCACCATGTCTTATGTTTATACTATCTTCCACTGTATTTCTTACTCTTATTGAGCATTTGAGCTCACCCCTTTCTTATGTATCATTTTTTTTAGGACATGAAGAAGTTTATTATGTATGACATGCTGAAATAACCTAAGAGTTATGGGTGTTGTCTAAGGAGTTTCCATGTTGTATTTCTATTTAAGTTGTAATATCGAACTTATGTATGAGTATTGTTTCAAATAATACTAAACTACTTGGTCCTTTGGGATCCATATTCCTTGTATGTATGACAACTTAATCAAACAAGGCACCTACTTCGGGCAACTGGGGTCGGGTCCTTATAGTTGGTATCCGAGGAAGTTTAGTAGAATACTTGGAAACTAGATTTAGAAAACGTAGAATTAGGGAAGAGTCCCTAAGTTAGTCTTTGAGGATATACATACAATAAAGTCCTGGTATTTTGGTAAGGAATATATTATGTGGATAATTCAAGAAATACATCCCTGTCTGTATACGAGCTGGTAGAGGCGGCTCTCGCACATATGTATCTAGGGGTAAAACCCGAAAACACCGTTTTGAGCTAGACTCAAAAAGGAACTGGTGCAAGACAACGAGAATTTCTACACTCTTGGTTACGACACTCCCAGGGGATATGCTTAGGATAATTCACATTTTCTTTACAAGCCATTATGAAGGAGTTTAATGTAAATATTCCTCAAAGAATCCATTTTTGTGAATATGGGATTAGCCATTCGTAGGATCTCAATTTTTCTGAGTATTTTTAAGTTGTGATTATACATTGTGATTCATAACCTAATATAGTGTATTCCATTATCTAGATATAGTGCCTAGTGGAAGGAATGGAAATCGCATAAATGCACGTGTCCCTTGTAGGGATTTTCCTCCGACACAAGACAATGATGTTGGATCTGGTGCTGTGACTGGTGCTGAGGAAATCATAACTATACTGGGACAACTTACTCAGGTTATGACTAATAACCTTACCCATATGAAGCATCCGGATCCACCACGTGGAGGCGCCATGATAGATTTCTTTATGTGACAACAACCTCCATCATTCAATGGGACTACAAACCCTTTTGTAGTAGAGCAGTGGATATGTTCCCTCAAGAAGGTATTTCTCTCTTTGGGATGTAATGAAATAGAGAAGGTTGTCATGGTAGTATATTGTCTATCGGGAGATGCAGATCAATGGTGGTCATTAATCCAAAACACAAAGGAGTAGGAAGAAATAAAAGAGATGGAATGGAGGTATTTTAAGGAAAAATTCTTAGAAAAATATTCCTCTCGTGAACAAAGAGTAGATATGGAGAGGAAATTCTTGAATCTGAGGAAAAAGGAGGATGAAAATGTTTCCAAGTATGAAGCCAAATTTACAAGGCTGTAAAGACATGTTGTGGACTATATATGAAATCCAAGGAGAAAAATTGATCATTTCTATGATTTCCAAAAGCCATTCCTCCGGTGGGCACTGGTCTCCCAAAATTTTTCATCATATGTGGACATAGTTTCATGTGCTATCAAGACCGAAAAAGAATTATCTAAGTCTTATGACTTTAAGGGAAAGAAAGAAAAGAAGAGGGCTACTGAAAACCCTGGGAAAGGAAATAAGGAAACAGGGAAGATGTGAAGATTTGAATTTCCACCATGTGATAATTGTGGAAGGAAACACCCCGGTGTGTGCTTAAAAGGAAAAAGAGTATGCTACAAATGTGGTCAGAAAGGCCATCTTGCTGGTGATTTCAAAGGAAATAAGGAATCCAATGATTTTCAATGCTATAAATATAAGGAGATGGGGCACTATGCTAATGATTGTCCAAAATTTCAAGGAAATATGCAACAGAAGAGGCCAAGGGAGCAAGGACAAGCATTTTTTATTACAACTCTAGAGGCTGAAGTTCCGCGTGACGTAGTGGCAGGTACTTTGATCAATTAATCAGGCTTAGCCAATGATTTATTTGATTCTGGATCATCAAATTGTTTCATATCTTCCTAGTTTTATAATAAAATTAGATATTTACAATTTGATTTAACAAGGGAGTTGTCAGTCAAAACTCCTCAGGGAAGTATCATTATTACAATGTTTTGTCAATATGTTCCCATTAGGGCATGAAAATGTTCTTTATCTGCTGATATCATCTTCATACCCATGATTGAATTCGATATAATCCTTGGTATGTATTTTATTTTTGATCATGATGAAAAAATTTATTGTAAGAAGAAGGAGGTTATGATTTTTGATAATGATAATAAAGAACAACTTATCTTTAGAGCAGAATCATCAACACCTAATTCTTATCTAGATCCAACCCCAGTAGCTCAAGTAAATTCAATTAGTGGGGAGAAAGATAATGAAATAACTTTGGGTGAGGAATGGAATGTTCAAATAGAGGATTTTCCTATTGTGAGAGAATATGTTGATGTGTTTCCAGAATATTTACCTGGACATCCTCCAGAATGAGAAATTGAGTTTTCCATTGATTTAATTCTGGGTTCAAGGCCCATATCGAAGACCCCTTATAGAATGACCACTGTGGAATTAGTGGAACTAAATAAAAAAATAGATGAATTGAGTAATAAGGTATTTATATGCCCTAGTATTTCTTCATGGGGAGCCCCTGTACTTTTTGTTAATAAGAAAGATGTATCTATGAGGTTATGTATCGACTACAGGGAGATCAATGCTATAACAATAAAGAACAAGTATCCCCAACCTTGCATTAATGATTTATTTGACCAACTGCATGGAGATCAATAATTTTCAAAGATTGACCTTCGATCTGGATATCATCAGTTGAGTGTGAATATGGAAGACATTTTGAAAAGAGTGTTTCAAACTAGGTGCGGGAATTACGAGTTTACAGTAATGCCTTTTGGATTAACTAATCCACCCTCTATCTTCATGGATCTAATGAACAGAGTTTTCAAGGAATATCTCGATGATTTTGTAGTGGTATTTATTGATGATATCTTGGTATACTCTAAAAGCTACAATGATCATGAAAATCACTTGTACATTATCCTGAAGAGTCTTAGAAGACATGAATTATATGGTAAGTTTAGCAAGTGTGAATTATGGCTTTAGGAGATTTCATTTCTTGTCCATATTGTCTCTAAGTATGTAATCCTAGTTGATCCTGCAAAGACAAAGGCAATCCAAGATTTTCCCACTCCAACAAATATACTTGAGGTACGCAGTTTTATTGGCTTAGCAGGTTATTATCGGTGTTTCGTACAAAATTTTTCCTGACTAGCTAACAAGCTAACGAAGCTCACCCGTAAAGGGGTTAAATTTGTTTGGACAAAATATTGTGAAGAATTTTTTGAAGAACTGAAGAGAATATTATTCAATGCTCCTATATTGACTCTACCATCGGGGAATGACAGATTTCTTATTTATAGTGATGCTTCAAAGAAAGAACTTGGTTGTGTCCTTATGAAAATTTATAGGGTTATTGCTTATGCATCACAAAAGCTAAAAATTCACAAGCAAAACTATCCTACTCATGATCTTCAGTTAGTTTCTGTAATATTTGATTTGAAGATATGGATACATTATCTATATGGTGAAAATGTGAGATTTATACTGATCACAAGAGTTTGATGTATATTTTCTCACAGAAATAACTCAACATGAGACAAAGGAGGTTGATTGAGCTACTCAAAGATTACAATTCCACAATACACTACCACCCGGGGAAAGAAAATAAGGTAGCAAATGAATTGAATAGAAAATACCATGGAATTATGATCAAGATGAGATTTGAAAGGGATCTTATGTTCACGGATCTAGTAAAGATGGATATAGGAATTATTAAGGAAGGTAGCACATCAATACTTTTTCAAATGGTTGCCCAACCTTCTTTACTAGCAAGAATAAAAAGTTCTCAGGCTGATGATGAGGAGTTTCAAAAGAAAATTAAAGAAATAAATGATGAGAAGGTGACTGACTTCTCATATGAAGATGGAATTTTGAAATTCAGGAAGAGGCTTTGTGTTCCCTCTATTCCTGAGCTAAATAGAGAACTGTTGGATGATACTCATAAATCTAATTTCTCTATACATCCTGGTAGCACAAAGATGGATCGAGATCTCTGAGAGAACTTTTGGTGGGACAATATGAAAAGGGATATTTCTGAATATATGTCAAAGTTCCTGGTATGTCAACAAGTGAAGGCTAAGAGGAAAAAGTCTAAGGGGATGATGCAACCACTACCCATACCATCATGGAAGTGGGAGAACATTACTATGGACTTTGTCACTGGACACCCAAGTACATCTAGAGGAAACAATACAATATGGGTCATTGTGGATTGTCTTACAAAGACAGATCACTTTATAGTGATTCGAGAGGACTTCTCATTGGATCAACTTGGACATATTTACATCAATGAAGTGGTAAGGCTGCATGGAGTACCACTCTCTATTGTATCCGACCATGATCCGAGATTCACCTCGAAGTTCTGGAAAAGTCTACAACATGCTTTAAGAACTGAACTGAACTTTAGCATGGCCTATCATCCTCAAACTGATGGCCAATCTGAGCAGACTATTCAGACATTGGAAGACATGTTGAGGGCATGTTCAATGGAATTTAAAGGAGGATGGGACAAACATCTTCCACTAGTTGAATTATCCTAAAATAATAGTTTCCACTCGAGCATCCGTTTGGAACCATATAAATCTCGTTATGGGAAAATGTGTAGAACACCGACATTTTTGGATGAAGTCGATGAGAGAAAGCTTCTAGGACCTGAATTGGTTGAGTAAATGGCGGAGAAGGTGAAAACCATTTAGCATTATATCAAGGCAGTCTAAAGTCGAAATAAGAGTTATGCGGATAACCGTCAACGAGACCTGGAGTTCAAAGTAGGATACCTGGTATTTCTACGCATATCTCCATGGAAGAAGGTCATGCGGTTTGGGAAGAAAGGAAAGATAAGTTCCAGGTATATCGGCCTCTTTGATATCCTTGATCGAGTCGAAGATGTGGCATATCGACTGGAACTTCCACCAACCTTGTCAAAGGTACATGATGTCTTTCATGTATCCCTCTTAAGGAATTACATACCTAACCCTTCACATGTACTCTCTTCAGAGGTGGTACAATTGGAGGATGATATTTCCTATGAGGTGCAGCTGGTGAAAATTTTGGATCGAAGAGACAAATTTCTACACAAAAAGACTACTCATTTGGTCAAGGTACTATGGATAAACCATAAGTATGAAGAGGCAACTTGGGAACTAGAGGAATCAATGAAGGAGAAGTACCCTCACCTGTTCTTGACCTAGATTGTAAATGAAATTTCAAGGGAGAATTTTTGTAAGGAGGGGAGAATATAAAGACCCAATATTTTTTAAAGGAAATTACTTTCTTATAAATATGTCATAATATCATTGACTACTAATTGTATGGGACCCCTAAAACATAATTTTTTCACTTCTGTGATGTGAATTTCAAAAATCTGACATACACAGTCGCGATCAGTCAGTTATTTAGAGTCCAATAAGAAAAACATAATTTTTGGTGAACAGTAACCTACCCTTATGAATAGTAACATACCCTTATGAATAGTGATATACCCTAATGAATAGTAACCTTACCTATGATAATATATAAATAATATTCAAGTTGAAAGTACGATATACCTATATTTTAGAATAAGTTAATGAATGTTTTAAAACAGGTTTTTGATAATAAATTATAATTATAATTAAATATTAAATTAACAATACTTAGAAAATTATTTTTGAAAAATGGAATTAATTTTTGGATTCTACACTTCGAAAAATGGTTAGGGTGATTTTTTGGGATTTTTCTGAAATACTTGATTTTTTGATGAATAGTAAAATACAGTAATTTACCATATATATACATTATAAGATAAATACACTATTCCTAGATTCATGGATGATGTCACCACCCTTAATCCGAATTAACATGATAAAATTACTATTATTGTTCATGGAATACTTAATATTACTAGTCTTGTGAAGAAATAATAAAATAATGAGTTTTATATTAAGAAATCCCCTCTTTCCTCCACTATAAAACCCCCCTCTCACCCCCTCTTCCAATCACTCCTCTCAAGCCTTGTGCCTTCTCAAAATTCTAGAAAAATACCCTCCCAACCACTGCTCACACGTTCATCAAGCTTTGGTCTCATTAAAAGACCAAAACCTGTCCCTTAAGGAGGTTCTCAAGGAAGTTTGGTTCAAGAGGTAAATTTCTCTTTTCAATTCTTTGTCTTTCCTTTCAAGTTCATTTGTTTCCTTTTTCTATTACCTATATTTATCCAAATTTTGTGATTAATCCAGTAACTTATATGTACTGGAATATTTTCATTATAGTGGAATAATTTATCATTATCTCCCCCCTTTTTACCATCTTTTATACTAGTAGCAAGAACACCATCTGAGATGTGTCAATTTTACACATTCAAGGACGATGGACTTTCGATTTCTTTTATCATTCTAAATTCTGGTCATGAAACCATTCTTGTTATTGTTGAACTATATTATTATATATAATATAACCTATTTAATCTTCTTTAATCCTTTTTTTCAAATGGTGTTAGTTTATAAAGAAAAATGAGTTCGTTGTAATCAAAATGCACAACTTAACCGAAACAATTATCATTAAAGTTCTATATGATAATTCATCCTAATTCCATGTAACCAAGTTATATAAATTAACAATAACACCTATTTATGTTCATAAATAATATATAATTTTAATTCTGGATATTTACATCCATTCCACTTCATTACTTAAAAACAAGTGAACCGAATATGAAAATAAGAGAAACGAACAATCCAGAACGACGAAATTCAATACAATAACTTGTCAATAAAGACATAAATTAACTAACCAGAATTATGGTAAACTAAATACATGTCTAATAGGTTCTTAAATAAGTTATTAAAAAGTATAATTTCATATTTCAGGAGCTTAAGTACAAGAGCGGAACACATTTGGAGTTAAGATAAGGGTTTTTCCACCCAAACTTCCATTTTCATTCGGGATACTTTCATTGTATAATTACCTCAATGAAATTATTATGTATTGTTATGTACTCCTAATAAATTCTATGTGAGTATTATATATATGTACACCAACCAGAATCCTTCCCTATTTTCTGGATAGTTAAATGTTTTAAAAGAAGCTCTCAAAACTGTTTCCAAAATATGAGCCCGATATAAGGGAATTTCTCAAATTCATATCTATTTTCAAGGGAAAGATATAATCTATTTTTGGAAACCATTATCCATATAAAAACATTAATTTTATCATGAAATACTATCTTACTTTACTTATTGCTTTATACAAATATTTTTCCAAAAGAACACTTCTTTTCAAAATAAAAGAGTATTTATCACAAGAATTGCTTAATGATTTTAGAAGATTATTCTCGTTTGATTCAACACTCTTGTTGATTATTATGTATTGTTGGGGTTAATAATTTATGATTTCATATAACATATTTTATTGAATGGTTTATGAATATATTTATTGGGGATGATCTATCCTAAAACCATTCACCATATTATTCTGAATGGTTAGGGTTTTAAATTTAATGATTGGGGGAAGTTAGTTACATTTCATATGATAGTTTCAATAAGAATGTATATGTTTTTTATGTTGATCCCCGATCATATGAGGAATGCATTGGACTTATTATGTGACGGGTGGGGCCCTCTATATCCCCTCGATGCATCGGTAGGTCTCATGAGACAAATAGACGTGGAATTGGCCGAGGCCTTTCCCAATGTGATATGGATTTTGGCCGAGGCCTTAATCATTAGACGTCTTGGCCGAGGCCTTGAAAAAATATTTCAGAATGTCCGAAATTATGCATTCCATCATTAGGAGTTCAGCTCTTTATATTTAATGTGGTTATTCTATTAGTATAATACCCATGATTATGTTTTATTATGGCATTATTTACTCATCTCATTTTCCTGTCATAATGTGTTCAAGTTTATTATTAAAGGCATGTGTTTTCTATTATTCACCACGTCTTATGTTTATACTATATTCTGCTGTATTGCTTACTCTTACTAATCATTTGAGATCAACCCTTTTTTATGTATCATTTTTTTCATGACATGAAGAAGTTTATTATGAATGACATACTGAAATAACCTAGGAGTTATGGGTGTTGTCTAAGGAGTTTCCATGTTGTATTTCTCTTCAAGTTGTAATATTGAACTTATGTATGAATCTTGTTTCCAATAATACTAAACTAATCGGTGCTTTGGGATCCATATTCCTTGTATGTATGCCAACATAATCAAACAAGGCATCGGATCCAGGCAACTGGGGTCGGGTCCTTACAACTTGATCTCTGGGTACTAGTATAGTGTGTCGAATGTATTGTATTGTTAGTTCTTGATTGTTCTTTATTTGGTCTTGATGAAATATATATTTCAATTATAGTTCTTGAGAGGGATAGATAAGGAGGATTTCAGAGAGAATTCTTGGTGCACAACAATTCTCAATTCTCAAGTTTGGATGCTCTACACAAATAAACATAGTTGCCTATTTAGAGAGTATGGATTTAAATTAAAATATTTTTTAATTGGACATTAAATAATATTTATTACTTTTAATAAATCCCATGTCACATAATAATAATTATATAATTATTATCTTTTGGTACACACAAACTTGCACAATAAAAAATATTATATAATTGTATTGTTAATTAATATTTATCACCAGACCCGGTATTGGTCCATTTGAACCCCTCTAGAATTTATTAAACAACCAAATAAATATTTTATTGATAAATAAATATTTTATTCACAATCCAGTGAATAAATATTTATTAAAATATTCAATAAATAAAATAAATATTTTAATCAAAAGTTTTCGAATAAACATTTATTTAATTTATGCGATCAATATAACTTGAATAAAATTATACCTCAAAATTGAGAATAATATTTATTCCATTAATTAAACTCAAATATAATTTAATTGATATCAACGAAAACATATTGTGTAGGACTCTCTAGAAGTTGGCATTAGATGGGATTGCCTTAAGTCCAAGATTACTGTCTAGAAATGGGTCAAGGAACCCAATAGAAAGAACTTAATTCCACAATATCAACAACCACATACAAATAATCACCATGAAATGTAATCCCTTTATCAAAATATCTCATCTAGAAGGTTGCACATCCATTTCAACAACCTATATGCTTGATATTTCTTTCTTTGACTATCTTAAATAAACACATCTTTACACCATGAACATAGAATTTCATGCGATGGTTCTATTACAATCAAAGTTATGAGATATCAGTTTCCATAAAGATGGAAGAGAAAAATCATTTCTCAATATATTAATTAATGACATTTCCCTCATGATGCACACAACATATCCAACTTCACCATAAACTATTATCATCATGGTTTATGAAATACATCTAAGTACATGAGTTGTAACATGGATTAATAATAATCTTAAAGTCTAAGGACCATCACACATGATCTTAGATAGGAATATCTGATGAAAACAAGACATGGATAATTTTTACTAGTAGGTTTGTTACCATAATTTCCCATCTTGTATATTACCAAGTGTAAAATTTATGATAATAATGCTCAACTTCCTATGAGTACTCTCACCTGACTGTCTATATACTATGTGTCCCATCAGAGTATGATATCTATTAGGAGAAAATCCTTCAAGGTAACATTGCAGTATTTTTGGGTTGATTGTGTTTGTTGAAAAAGAAGGTTTTTATGTGTAGTTTTTGAATTTCAGATATATTTTTGAGAAGATATGATGAAAAATATCCAAGAAAAAATAATCAACACTTTGGAGGTTAAATAAAAATTTCATATACATGGTGGTTATGTTTCCCAGTGTTTGCCAATTTTTTGGGTCCAAAATCTAGAGAATTGAGAAAAGTGTTTTTGGAAAGGGAATTCATACACAATATTGATATTGTTTTGGAAAGTTACACAAAAGACATGTTCTAGAATCACCATATCAAAATATGGAAAAGGAAATAAGCACGTGAAAGATTTGAATTTGTGCGAAAGATGAGTTTGTTAAAAAGAGTCTTACTCACTAAATGCAACATCAAAAATGGTTTTACGTGCTCAAAGTAAATATTACATGTGAATCGTAAGACACATAAGGATTTTTCACACAGGGTTGGATGTGTATATAAATACGAGACTACCCCCTCATTTCATTAGCTCAATCCTTAGAGAAATCCATGGAACTGAATCACGTAAGCGTTGTGCAAAGTAAGAGTTGTGTGTAAAGAGAGTTGATTGAAAAAGGTTTTTTTCCTAAATAGAGTTTGGTGAAAGTAATAAATGTTGTGTTCTTGTTTATAAATTGATGCATAAGAAACCTTAAGGTTTCATAGAAGATAGATGTTACCCAGTTATTATTTGGTAAATAGGTATTCATCACGTGGATGAAAGTGTAACTCAATGATACACTAAATGAGGTGTAAAACAAATAGATTCAGGTAATCAAAGAAGGATCTTATAAAAAATCATTTATCACAATTCAGTTGATAGAGAAATGATATTTTATTTTATTATTAGTTTTAAAACAAGAGGGATAGTGAGTCTCCTATGAACTTTGAAAATAGAAGTGTAGGTTTAGTGGATTTGGTATATCGGCACATTGTCTTTGTATGGTCCTTGGACATAGCCCAGTGAGGTTGAACCATGTATTTAACCTAGTTGGACTAACATTATCCAACCACATAACATTATTTGAGAATATCATCATAGCATATCAAGGTTCTCAGCATAACATGGAACTACTATGAACTTATCAATGTGACATATACTCTAGGACATTATTACCTTAGAGTCATGAAGAAAAACAAACAATGTGTAATAAGAAGTTTCATTAATAACCTATACATTGAATATACATTTAATCAATGTAAAAATAGTTGAACCTAGGAAACCAAATCCAAAAAACTCCCACTCTAACTAGAGCCAACATCCTAAAAACTTCAATCCACTAGACCTCACATGATAATCATGTTTTTATTGAGTCAAGGCTTTAGTCAAGGGGTCCACCATGTTTCCTTCCATAGAAATACTACTCACTACAACTTCAAATATCTGAGAAAAATCCCTCAATAGACGATACATCTGAATTATGTGTTTATTCAATTGATGTGATCTTTCCTCTTTTACAAGATCCACCTCTTAACTATTATGACAATATAGAGTGATAGGATCTTTACTGTAAGATACCAAAACAAGATCTTATACTAAGTTCTGCATCCATACTAATTCTTTAGCTTCCTCAAAATACACAATATAATCAGACTCTACTGTATAATCTACAAACATAGACTTATTTTGATCTCTACCAGCTCACAACACCTCAACTCAATGTGAAGATGTATCCCGTTTGTGACTTCATGTCATCTTGATTAGTTAGGAAAATAGAATCTTCATATCATCTGACAACTAGTTACTTATCTCTTCTATAAAACTAGAACATATCCTTAATGTGCCTTAGATATATAAGGATAGTATTGACTGCCATCTAATAGAGATCACCTAGACCAGTTTGATATCTTCCTAACACACTTAATGTGGAGGTGACATCTAGCCTAGTATATAACATAACATACATGACTGATCCAATCGCTGATGCGTATATAATCTTGTCATTCTATTTCTTTACTCATGTTTTCTAATGAAACATTTTCCTAGAAAGTTTAATTCCATGGGATTGGTAATAATTTCCTCTTGGATTGTTCAATAGTAAATCTCTTCAGTATCTGGTCAATGTATCTACTTTGACTTAGGCTATGAAACCTCTTGGATCTATCACAATAGATCTTTCTCCCTATAATATATACTACCTCACCCAAGTCCTTCATATATAATCATCTATTCATCCATGCCTTAAGAGAATATAAGACTAATATTTCATTTCCAATGCATAATATGACAAAAACATATACTATTAAGAAAATGACTACACTCCAACTAAACCATTTGTTGACACATAGATCACATTCATTCTTTATGAAACTAAATTCTATTATTGCCTCATAAAAATGAATTTTCCATGACATAGATACTTTATTTAATCCATAAATGGATATTTGAAACTTACATACCTTATTGGCATCCTTTGGAGTCAGAAACCCTTCATGTTGTGTCATATAGACATCTTCTAGAAGGTTCTTGTTATGTAAGGATGTTTTGAAATACATTTTACAAATATCATAATCATGGAAGGCTATAATGGAAAGTATAATTATGATGGATTTCAGAATTGAAATTGGTGAAATGTTTTTATCATATTCAATTCCTTAATGGTGTTTAAAACCTTTTACAACCAATATTACCTTATAGGTACTAAAGTTTCCTTCCTTGGCCAATTTCTTCTTGAATACCCATTTTCAACCCATGACCTTTACATATAGCAGAGGGTCTAATAAAATCCAAACATGGTTTTGGTACATGGAATCCATTTTAAAATTTATTTATTTGTTCCAATTGGCAAAATCTATGCCACTTACTTCTTTCTTGTAGGTTAAAGGATCATTATTATCAACTAATAACGAGTCATCATACTTAGTGACTAGAAAAACATACCATTATGGTTTTCTAAACTCTCTAGTACTCCTACACAATAATTATGTCTTTGGGAAAATTTCTTAACACATGGGAATTTTTGGAAGTTGTTCCTATACCAAATCTTGTATAGCTTGAGTCTAGACTTCATCGAAGTCTATATCACTCCCATGATCAATTTTAGAGATAAGATCCTCCTCAAGAAATGTGGGACATCTTTCAACCACAACCTTTTTGTCTGAAGCATTGTATTGGTTCTATCCTTTTTTTTCTTTGGGAAATCCTATAAAGATACACTTTGTGCCTCTACGTAAAATATTTTCACTTGAAGAGGCCTTAAAAAATTCTTTGCAACTCCACACATGTAAGTAAGACAACAAAGGTTTCATTCCATTCCATAATTGGTATGTTATACTGTCTTTTTATTTAGTTGGCACTCAGTTTAGTATATACTATTATATTTATGATGAATATCCCCCAAAGGATAATGGAAGACTCACATGGCTCATCATTGATCTCACCATGTCCAACAAGGTACAATTCCTCCTTTCACTTATACCATTACATTGAGGCGTATATAGAGTAATGAGTTGAGATAAAATCTAAAACTCATTTAAATAATCAATGAAGTCCCGATTAATATATTCTCTACCATAATATGAGTGAAGTTTCTTAATCTTCTTACCAATTTGGTTCTAAACTTCATTCTTTTATTTCTTGAATTTATCAAAAGATTTTGAATTATACCTCATTAAGTAGACATATCCATATCTACTAAAATCATCAATAAAAGTTATGAAGTATGAGTACCCACCCCTTTCTTCAAGAGGAAATGTTCTACACACATCAGTATAAACTAATTCAAGAATATCTGTATCCCTTTCACCTTTACCACTGAATAGGTTTTGGTAATTTTTCCTTGTAAAAATGTGTGACATGCACTAAGTGGTTTTAGTTCAAAAGAATCTAAATATCCATCTTGATGTAATTTAGTCAAGATCCTTTCATTTATATGACCTAGCCGGTGATGTCAAAGTTGGGTGTAGTGTGATTCATGTGAAGTAACTTTATTATCGATTGCCATTATTGGGTTCATGTAATACAAAACATAAATACCATTATTGAAATATGCCTTACCATAAAAAATTCTATATTTATAAAGTAAGAAACATTTTTTCCCAAATTTTATTATAAATCAATCCATATCAAGTCCGGATACAAAAATAATGTTTTTGGTAACTGAAGGAACATAATAACAACCCTTTAAAACCAAGATCTTTCTAGTAGGAAACGTGAGGTGGTAGTACATGAGAGCTACAGTAGTAAGTTTATCTCCATTGGATACTCAAAGATATAACTATCCTTAATCAATATTTTTGAATATACTTGGTTCCTAGATTTGAATACATATGTGAGAACCACAAAGTTGTATCTAATACCCAATTTATAGAAATTGATAAATTGCACTCTATAAAAAATACAGCTGAAGCTTCCCATTTATTCTTTGGTTGGGTGTAGTTTTTCTTCTTGTAGCCCTTCTTTCCACATACGAAACAGACCACATCCTTTTCCCTTTCTTTCCTATAGATCTTCTTCTTCCTATAAGGGAATGAAGAAGCATTGGGCTTAAATCTATTTTCCTTACCTTTCCATTTTTTTACCATAAGTATGAAATGTTTTTCAAGATTTGTATCCTTATCTAGTTGGTGAAGAAGAGTAAGAATATATGGAAGAGACTTATTGATTTTCTTCATATTAAAATTTACAAAAAATCTAGATAAGCTATGAGGACGTGATTCCAGAATGAGATCGATGACCAGTTCATTAGGGACTTTAAAACCTAGAACCTCTAAGCACTCAATGTATCCAATGATATTGACTATGTGAGGCCCATATGAGTAACCCTCTCCAAGATTTCTATAAAATATCACCTTGTAAATATCAAACTGATCATGTCTAGCTCTTTCCTAGAAAAGATCAAGGCGGTGCTCAAGCATGCTATACACATCCATGTTTTCATGAGACTTAATTAGTTTACTATATATTGATGACAGTACAAAAAATTGAATTTCAACCACGTCAACAAATTTTTTTCATAGAAAATAAACTCTTCATCACTCATCTCTTTAGTTGGTGGATCATGAATTGAGAATTCTAGCATGTTAGAATTCTGTTCATGATGTAGCAAAACTCGAATATATCCAAACCACTCATAAAATTTACTTCCAATTAGGAGGTTATCATTCTCCAATATTGATGGCATGGATAATATGGATGATGAACATGCCATTTTTTTATACAATTAAAAAATTCAAATTATTAGTAATTTTCTTGATTTCAAAATAAGTGAGATATAATAAATTACATGTTTTTATTTATTTATTAAATCTCCCACTATTTTCTCAAGTCTCAATAGCCCTCACCTTTGAACTTGGATTGTATAGTTTTTTTAAAATTATAATGGAAAGGATCCCTATTACTTTTCTTAATGATAAAAAATTTGGCCAAGAAAACCATAATAAAGTAATTTGGTAGGTGGTCTTGCCAACTGCAGACTTGAAGCTCTATGATCCTTTGATTGGATTCCCCTATCTTGAAATCCTAACATATATTTCTTCAAAAATTGCTTCTAAATTTGTATTTACCAGACTTTGGCCATTAAAATAAATGTAATTTCAGTTAAGTCAACCAAAAACTCTCCTGAGAACTCACCAATAAAAGTAAATGTCCATACTTTAGCCATATACTACAGTTAGTTCTATAGTTTCCTTCTCAATAAAATAATGGAAGGCTTAGTTCAACTTAATATTTAATTGAGGGATATTAATTTATTATGATTAAATTTTATCTTGTTTTATCCTTTACACATATTTTTAATATTAAGTAGATGTTACTTAATTAATTAACCATGTTGGATAAATTTTTTACACATAATTCATTTATTTAATTTATTTCTTTGTACATTAATTCATTTATTTCTGTGATCACAACCTTGTATACATAAAATAAATAATTGCATCGACAGAAATAAATAATTAATTGAATGACCCATTCATAAGCTTTATCTAACAGTTGATTTAATGAGCATACATTAAATCAAACTTTTACAAAGGGTAAATAACTCTTATTTACAGTATTGGCATGAATTAAAACATCCCAACTATCCACCAGTGTATCACCTAGGTTGGCATCATTATGGTTCCTTCTTGAACCACCTCCACACAACTTGGGATGCTCCTTTAATTACAAATATTTATTATTCACACATAGGTGAGGGGAAATAAAATATTGATTAAAGGATATTACTTAATTATCCTTATAACATCATTTAATTTAATATTAAATAATTTCAAACTCATAAAATAAATTAAATTAAAATATCCAAATCATATTTAGGTCTTGGTCAAGACCATTAACAGGAATACATGCAACAAATATGCAAAATCAAATGGCTATAATTAATTAATTAATTTTATTTTTTATTTTTTAAGATAAATACACTTGCATAAATAAATAAATAAATAAATTAATTAATTACCTTTCATCTTTAATGGTCATCCAATATTATTTTGAGATACTCACCTTCATTGGAATTTATGGAAAATAAATGGTAGAACCAATAATGACATATTAATTATAATAAATAAATTGAGCATTTAAAATTCTTTAAAACCATTATTAAATTGTCAAACACACAATAATGTTTTAATCAATAAAATAAGGTTTTAATGTTTCAATTTTCAAATTTAATGTAATTTTAATTTTGTCTATTAATGGAAGACTACAAAACATGTACCTAAAGCTATATTCCATGTACCTTGGTTGATTTATATCCATGTCACATGCCTGAGGCTTTAGTGTGTTAACTCAAAAGGACTACATGATGTGTACATGCTAGCTACACACCCTATATTCTCTTTCTATGTGCCAGGTTGTCCTGGTCAAGATGGGGTGTCAAATAAAATCACAATGTGTAATTAATTTCTTAGTGCATCTAGATACAATGCGCATGGGTGTAAAACGTGTTCTCTAGATGCACATCATGTAACCCTGTTTTTCCAGCCAAAGATATGGAACTTCCTGATGGAATATCTGGCCGTTCTTCATTTTCTTTAAAACTTCATGAAAATGAAATACTGAATGAACATGATTATTATGCCAATAACATGTTAATTCAAATTGGATTAAATAAAAAATAACTTGAAATGAAAATCTAACCACAATTTGGCATAGGGAAACAATCAAATAAATAATTATAAATTTAAATGTGACTATTCTAATACCATTTAATGGTTCTGGGTGTAGCAGCATCATACAGAGGTGGGAGATATATTAAAATTTCTTTTAATAATCATTACCCAAAACCAAGAGTGAGGATCTTTCATGTCAATTTTAAAATTAATTTATTTAATTTTTGAAGAAATTAATACATGGGCTTAGGAAATTTCTTCGTCAGTGAAAGTTAATTATATAAAAAGACCCTTTCAGATTACCTTCACTTCACTTTGAAGATCCAAGGATAGAATCCCTCTATCAGTGATCCACACATGCTCCTGTGATCTCTGAGAAACACCAATCGATCTCCGTGTGCTAGTGCAACAAGTCAAATGTATTTTTTCGTTCTTGATCGATCATTCTTTGATCTTGAATAAATATATCTTTCACTTCTCATTATTGAGAGGGAGAAGGAGGAGTTGATATAGAATTTGTTGTGCGCAACAATTCTATGTTCTCAATTTTGGATGCTCTACACAATATACATAACCAACTATTTATAGAGATTATATTTAAGTAAAAATATTATTTAATTTCATTCGAGACATTAAATAACATTTATTACCTTTAATAAATACCATGGAGCATAATAATAATTATATAATTATTATTTTATGGCTTTGTTTAACTTGGGAAATAACAAAAATATTATATAACGATCTTGTGAATTAATATTTTTCTATGGAATTGGCCTTGGTCCATTCAAACTCCTCTATAATTTATTAAACACTCGAATAAATATTTTATTCATAAAAATATATTTCATTCAAAATCTAATGAACAAATATTTATTAATATATTCAAAAAATAAAATAAATATTGTATTCACAAGACGATAAATAAATTTTTTTTATGCAATCAATATAACATGAATAAAATTATTCCTCATACTTGAAAATAATATTTATTACATTAATTAAACTAAAATAGAATTTAATTGGGATCAATGGAAACACTTAGTGTGCGACCCTCTTCGATTCTTTCTCATTAGAATTAGACGGGCTTGCCTAAAGTCCAATATTACTATCTAGAAATTAGTCAAGGGACCCAAGAGAAAGAACTTAATGTCACAAAATTGAAAACAACTTAGAAACCCTTACTGTATAATATAATCATTTTGTCACAATATCTTATTAATTAGGTTGCATATATGTGTCACCAAACTATATGTTCGATATTTCTTTCATTGAATTTATCAAATAATCACATCATTACACCATGGGCATGAAATTCAATGTGAAGATTATATTCCAATAAAAGGTTTGAGATATCATATTCTATAAATATTTAAGGGATAAATACTTACTCAAATTATTCATTAATGAAATGTCACTCGTGATGCACCCAACACATTAAACTTCGCCCTGAACTTTTATCATCATGATTTACGAAATAAATATAGGTACGTGAGTTATAACATAAACTAATAATAATCTTAAATTGTAAGGACCATCACAATGCTCCTAGATAAGAATATATGATGAAACCAACATGAAGAATTTCTACTGGAGGGTCTATTCTCATAATCTCCAATCTTATAAATTACCAATTGCAAACTTCATGAGAAGAACCCGCATCTACTTTCCAGTACTCACACCTGATAGTTAATATACTATGTGTACCATCATAGTATGTTATCCAACCACAGAACATTATTAGAGAATATCATCATAGAACATCAAGGTTCTCATAATAGTGCTGAACTACTATGAACTTATCAATGCGACGTATACTCTAGTACATTATTACATTAGATACATGTAGAAAAACAAACAATGTGTAATAATAAATCTTATTAATATTAAATACATAAAATATACATATAATCAAAGTAAAAACAGTAGGTCCTAGGACACTGTTATCCCAACTAGGTTAAATACCCCAAGAGGTGGGTGAATTAGGGTGTGAAAGATTAAAACTACTTCCTATTTTGATATTGTTTCATTGTAAAAAAAACACTATTCTATCTCTTTCCCGCAACATTGTATGAACATAAATTAAATCATGAATGAGACACAATGATTTTACTTGGTTCACCATCACTGGGCTACATCCAAGGAGCACAAATGACCATGTGCAGATGTACCAAATCCACTAAAAGTGCATTGATGTTTATAATATTCGAAGCAGACTCACTATCCCTAATGATTTATAACCAATCATAATTTGAGAGATCACTACTCTCTCAGCTGAAGTGTGATCGCTAATTCTTCATAATATCCTCCATTTATTTCTTGAATCAATATTTTTCAAACCTCATTTAGTGTATAATTAAGTTCTACATTCATCCAATTGATGAGTACCCCTACATAATTATTGGGAAATTTTAATCTTTTGCACAACATTTTGGATGCATTATGTGTAACTTTAATTAATTGCACAAAAATGTATTCCTTGCACTAAAATCTCTTTATGCGCAACACCTTCTATGTTCAACTCCCTTTATGCACACTCTTCTTGCGTGCACCTATTACATGATTCAGATACATAATTTTTTCTAAGGGCCGGGCTTCTGAAATGAGGGGGGTAGTCGTTTATTTATAGACCCAAATGACCCTATGCGCAAGATCCTAATGCATCTTCCTCTATGTGTGTAAGATCCTATCTGGGCATGTAAAACCCCATTTGACATCACATTGGGTGTGTAAACCTATTTCACAAAAACTCATCTTTCAAAAAAAATCCAATATTTTGTGCACTTCTCACCTTTTCCATATTTTTATGTGGTGATCCCAAAAAATTTCTTGTGTGAAAATTTCCAAACCACCTTTTCCAAAAACACCTTTCTCCATTTTCCAAATTCTGTGGCCCAAAAATTTGGCAGACACTGGGAAACTGTGCCACCTTGTATCCGATCTTTCTATACCGCCTACAGAGTTTCCATTCATTTTTCTTGGATCTCTATCAACTTATCTTGTAAACAATATCTCTAGATCTCCATAACAATCCATAGAAGCCCACTTTGTCAACAAATTCAATCAACCTAAAAATGATTCAATGTTACCTTGAGGGATTTTTCCCAACAATCTCTCCTTTTGGTTTTGTTGAAAAATCTTCACATTTTGATACCTCGTTAAATATACTTCAATATTCTGCCACCATTAGCTTATTGCAATTCATATAGTGATAAAAGACTTACTCAATAAACACAATAATACCACATGAGCCATGCTCAACATGAGAAACAAGAGTAGCATGAAAAGTTTATCAATGAAGCACTTCATTATGAAACCATTCAATTGCCTTTATCATGAACTCCATCTATCATGATATGTAACCTTTGATCAACCAGCTTTAGCATTAGCAGATTTCAAACTCCCTATACACCACTTCTTAGGTTCTCGTGTCTTTGAATTATTAAATATGTCCAACACAATCTATGAATTTTCCTTATAACACCGAATTCTCATCGTGTCATAGAAGCATTATATGGTTTTTCAAAGACATTCAACTTCACTACTCCCCCTATTAGCTTTTAACCCTATCTTCATTAATACATTTTACCATTTTAGTCACAATTTCTCCCCCTTTGTCAATGAACCCTAAGGTCAATACTCTATGGGTTTCAAGAGGATAAAGAACATATATCAACACATTAAGGAAAAACAAACCATACCTCAGGGAGAGGGGGTCCCAAATCCACACCTTTTCAAGTGTAGGGAGTCAACTAAACTCCCAGTGCTAGTCAGTGCCTTTCAAATAATTATTTGGGTAAGGCCTTTGTTAGAATTTCTATAATCTCTAGTTTCGTAGGCACATACTCAAACATTACAAGCAATTTATCCACCTTCTTCTTGATAAAATGATATTTGATTTGAATGTGCTTTGTACTCGAGTGATGGAATGTATTTTTTCTACGATTTATAGCAATTGAATTATCATAATAGATTCTGATCGGAGACTTCTCTTAAATTCCATATCATCAAGATACTTCTTTATCCACAATAACTATGTGCATGTTTGAGTAGCCACAATATATTTAGCTTCTGAGGTGATCAACAAAATGAAATCTTGTTTCTTTATCAACCAAGAAAAACAAAAAACATAATGATAGAATGCACGACCTGAAGTTGATTTCCAATCATATACTAATCCATCCTAATCTACATATGTATATCTTAATAAATCTTGCTGAGATTTTCCATTATACATCAAACCTAAATCCACCATCCCCTTGATATACTGAAGTATTATTTTCACAATAATCATATGAATTTATTTGGGATTTATTTGATTTCGCATTACATGACATGGGGAAAACAATATTTGGTTGTGTCACTATCAATTACAACATGCCTCTAATGATCTGCCTATATTTGCTGACATTAAAAACTGTACCTTCATCATCATGTGACTATTTCATCAGGGTAGCCACTAGAGTCTTAATCTCCTTGGAATTATCCAATCCAAATATTCTAAAAACCTCTTTGTCATATTTATATTGAGAAATGAATGTTCCATTATTTACTTGTGTCACCTATAAACCAATGGAAAATGTCAGTTCACCAATCATAGACATTTCAAACTCACTTTTCATAAATTTAGAAAACTATCTTCATTGCACTTCATCTGATACACTAAAAATTATGTCATCGATGTACACCAGAACTATCATCCTTTTATTACTGTCATTATTTACATAGCGATTGTAATCAACTCCACCATGCTGAAAACTGAGATTCTTCAAAAACAAATCTAGCCTTGAATACCACACTCCTGGTAATTTCTTCAAACCATACAATGATTTTCTCCATCGACAAACTCTGTACTCATATTCATAAATTATAAAACCATTTGGATAATCAATATAAACATATTCTTCTAGAACCCCATTCAGAAATGTGAACTTAACATACATTTGGAAAACTTTGAACTTTCTTTGCACTACTATGACCAAGAATAATGTAATTTTCTCTAGCTTTTCAATATGTTAAAATGTTCATCAACATCGATACCCTATATTTTGGAGTACCAATTTCACACTAGTTTTTCTTTTTTTTGAATCATTGTGCCATCTTCATTCATCTTATTGAAAAAGACCCATTTGGTCCCAATGAAATTATTTTTTTCTAGTCTTAAGAAAATCTCCAAAGTCTAATTCTTCACAATTTTTTCAAGGTTATCATTCATAGCCTAAAACTATTTTTCATCTTTAGATACATCAAAAAAAACATTTAGGATCTACCTATGATAATAATGATTCTTTATGTAGAGTCATTATCCTCCTTGTATTTGCTGGAGGTGTATGATCACTGATGATAATTTTCCTAACAATTTCTTCTCAACTCTTTTGTTTTTGCTTAGATACATATTTTAATCCCTCCTTCTCATCATCAGTATCTTCTTATGAATCAATATTTGTCTCTTTTTCTCACTTTTTGTTACTTTCCTCCTCATCAATTTCATCAGGGAACTGTTTACTATATTGTTGAAGAGTTTATTCATTTTCCACTATAGTGACATCATTGATTTCAGTTAATTTTCCCAGTATCTTATTGAAGAATTTATATGATTTTATTTTTCCTAAGTAGCCAAGAAATATCCCCTCATCTCCATGTGGCTCAAATTTCTCATGTTTCTATTTATTGAGAATAAATCACTTACTTCCAAAGATTCAAAAGTATTTCAATGTTAGATTATTTACGTACCACATCTCATACAAAGTATTTTCTTCTTTCAGACACAATAAAGCCCATTTGGATATGTATACCGACGTCAAGACTGATTCCTTCTAGAATTTATCAGGTAGGTTTTTTCAATAAGATTTTTTTGGTTATGTTGTTGATTATCTTATTTCTCCTCTCAACCACTCCATTTTGTTGAGGAGTTCTCAATGAAGAAACATGATCCATTATCCTATTTTTCTCAAGATAACATTCGACTTGGATGTTTGTAAATTTCGTACCATTATTAGTATGAAACTTAATAATTTTTTGTCCAAGAATCCTTTCGGATTCCCTTAGATATTGTTTTATGAAAATGAACAGACCAGTCTTATGGGAAATAAAAAATACCCATGTCATCCTACTGAAATCATCAATGAAAATAATGTAATACTTATTTCTGTCAATGGATCTTGGTGATATTGGTACACAAATGTATACATGCACCAATTCCAGCTCTTTGGTTAAATTCTGTTATTTTTTATTTATACATCTTTCTGATTATCTTCCCTTGTTTACAAGCATCGCACATATGAATATGATCACATGATAGATTTGGGAGGTCTCTAGATACATCACACTTTACTTAATATTACAGGGATGGTTTTTTTAGATGACTAAGTTGTTTATTCAACAACCAATTTTCTTTCTCTTTGGATAAAAAGTACATATATTCTTCTCCACTTAAAAGGTATATATTATCCTTTGTTCTTTTTCCTTGAATAAAAATTGTACCATATCTTCCTTTCGTGATACACATATTCTTGGTAAATCTTATAGCATGACCCAAGTTACATAGTTGACTAACACTAATAAATTTGTGACTGAGAACTTTGAAGTTCCAAGGATCGAATGTCAACTGAGAAGGGGGGGGGGGGGGTTGAATCAGTTGATATCTTTTTATAAGTTTCAAAACATTATGAAACTTAACCCTTGCAACCTGTTAAGATTTACTTCCTTATCAACCTTTAGCAAGTAACCCAAGCATGCAAGAAAGTTAAAGAAAGAAAAGCACACAAGAATTACAAGGTTCGACCTCAATAAGAGAACCTACGTCCTTGCCATAGCCACTCCCATGGGTCTATGGAAATCCACTATAATGAAGAAGTGAATAAAACTTGTGCCAAATCCCGTTGGACACCTTCTATCTCCCGATAGGAAATATTATACTGACTCCCGTCAGTTTATAATGTTTCCTTAAAGAACAATTGAGCCAAACATAATAAAAAGACTTTGTCAAGCTGCTCCACAAAATGCTCACTCCGAATCTTCAATATAGTTTCTTGGATCCAATTTTCTGAAACTGAACTTCTCAGCAAGAAAACTATGACTTCGAAAAATCTCACTCTGAATCTTCAATCCGGATTTCTTGAATCCGGTTATCTGAAACCGGTCTTCTCAGCAAGGAAATTGTGACTCCACAGATATACCCACTCTGAATACTCAATCCGAATTCCTCGAATCCAATCTTCTAAATCTAAATTTCTCAGCAAGATAAAAATGATTCTACAGAAATGATCACTTTGAAAACTTAGTAAGAATTTCTTGAATTTGGTTCTCTCAGCAAAGAAAAGATGACTCAGCACAAAATCTCACTCTGAATTCTCCAGCACTTTGCCTTTTCTGTGTGTGTAAAAATATGTTAATAAGAGAATGATCTAAGCACATATTTATAGGCAACTCAGAAAACAAAGGCGAGAATCTTGAAAAAATTTCCCGCTTTCTCAAATCTCAAAAACTCCAAAAATATCTCGCATTTAATCTTTAATCTTTGACTTATTTAAATCTCCTTAAATTTCTCCCAGATTTATGCAAATTTGAAGTACGGGTTTTCTTGAACTCTTCATATCTTCCTCAAAATGATAAGGCTAGATCTTGGTTCTTATCTTAGGTTTAAGAAAATCGATTCAGGAAAACTGGTTCAGGAAAAATGGTTTAGGAAAACTAGTTCAGGAAAATTAATTCAGGAAAACTGGTTCAGGAAAACTGGTTCAGGAAAACTGGTTCATAAAAACTGATTCAGGAAAACTGGTTCAGGAAACATGGTTTAGGAAAACTGGTTCAGGAAAACTGGTTCAGGAAAACTGGTTCAAGAAAATTGGTTCAGGAAAACTGGTTCAGGAAAACTGGTTCAAAAAAACTGGTTCAGGAAAACTGGTTCAGAATTTTTATTCCGAATTTCTGGCTCAGGATTGTCATTTTGAATTTCTGGCTCATGATTGTCATTTCGAATTTATGGATCATGATTGTCATTCCGAAATTCTAGTTCAGGAAGTCCACTCCGAATTTTTGGTTCAGGAAGTCCACTCCGAATTTTGGTTCAAGAAATACACTCTGAACTTATGGCTCAGTAAGTAGACTCCGAAAATCTGGTTTAGGAAATAGACTCCAAACTTCTGTCTTGGGTAGACTTCGATTTTCTGGCTCAGATAGACTCCGAAAAATAGGTTCAGAAGAATTGTTTTAGGAAAACAGGTTCCAAAAAATAGGTTCCGAATTTCCTCAAAATTTTCCTTAGTGAAAAAAAACTCATTCCTCTTCACCATTTCTTCAACAGCTTTTATCATGAAACTTTTCATGATGTGTGACAACTATAAGATCAGAAAAGCATCATCTGATTTGTTTAAGAAAGTTTGAGACACTTTCTTAACTTCTGACTTCTCATTCTTCAACAAAATATTCATTAAAAAAAACTTCAGCAACCAGCAACTTCAACTTTCTGTAACTCAAAAACATTGTTCAAAAAAAATATTAGTTGTTAAAAAATACAAAAAAATGTAAAACAAAACACCACAAAGGTTCTTCCATCTCCCCCTTTGGATTTGTTAGCAACCCTGGTTAACAAGTTTTCACCTCACAAGGCTTTCATCTCTCAAAAATGAATTTTACCAAAACATAGCCTTTCTCAAAAGAGAGTGTCCTGACACCACACTACTGGAAAAATTAATGTTTTTGAAGGATTTCCATCCCTTGGTGACAAGCAAATATTGCGGTCATGTAAGTGTAAACTTCACCTTTCTCAAAATCCCCCTCAACATTTATTTTTCTCATTCTCACTTTTCTTTTACTCTCTCATTTTTCTTTCTCACTCCTCCATTATATGACAACCACTGATTTAGATATATAAATAAAACTTACTCTCCCCCATTGTCAACATGATCCAATGTACGGTGGGGGATACTTCCTTATGAGTTTTTAGGAAGTCATGGGAGGAGGATGAACATGGAGTTGTAGCCTCAGCTCAATAAACCTCTCCTTTGACATTGCTTTTGTGAAAATATCAACAATCTGATAATTTGTTGAAATATATTCCAACAATATTTCTCCAACAACAGCTTTCTCTTTTATGAAATGATACTTTATATCTATGTGTTTTGATCTTGAATGTTGTATAGGATTATTTGAAAGATCAATGGAACTTTGATTATCACAAAGTATCTTCAATGGTTTAAAAACATTCACTTTTAAATCTTCCGTCTGAACTTTCATCCACATCATTTTAGTATAAGCTTGATTAGCTGAAACATATTCATATTCAGCTGTACTTAATGTTACCGAACTTTGTTTCTTGCTGTGCCAACTCACGTAGCATTCCCCTAAGAAAAATGTTCCTCCTGATGTTGATTTTATATCATTACAATCACCATCCCAATCAGCATCAGTATAACCATGAAACTTCATCTCATTGTTTCTCTTGTATAACAACCCATGTGAATTTGTTCCTTTAACATATCTCAGAATCCTCTTGACTTCCAACATGTGTGATTCTTTTGGATTACTTTTATATCAGGAACAGAGAGTCACAACATAAGCAATATCAGACCCTGAAGCTGTAAGATAAATAAGACTTACTATCAACTTTCGATAGTCTTTCTGATTCAAACTATTCCCTGACTCATATTTTCTCAAATTTGTGCTCACTGATATAGTATTTGAAGCTTCCTTGGATTATCCCATCCCAAACTTCTTTAACAATTCCTTGGAATACTTTTCTTGGGACAAGAAAATGTAGTTTTCTTGTTGATGAACTTGTAATCCAAGGAAGAAAGTTAATTCTCCCAACATTGAAATTTCAAAATTTTCCTTCATTTCTTCAGCAAACTGTTCATAGACCTTTTCTTCACCACCAACAAAAATTATATCATCCACGTAAATGATTAAAATCAAAGTTCCGAAGTTGAAATATTTAATATACAAGTTTCTATCAACCTTTATCTTAAAAAAATTCATCTTTCTCAAAGAATTTTCAAGCTTTGAATACCATGCTCATAGAGCTTGTTTCATCCCATACAAGGATTTCTTCAATTTGGAAACTCTATTTTCATCCTCATCAAGCAAAAACCAACAAGATTGTTCAATGTAAACTTCTTCCTTAATCTCACCATTTAAGAAAGCTGACTTTACATCCATCTAATAGACCTTGTAATTCTGATGAGCATCCACTGCAAGAAACATGCGAATAGTTTCCAACCTTGCAATAGGGGAAAAAAGTTTCATCAAAATCCACACCTTCCACCTGGGCATATCATTTACACACAAGCCTCGCTTTGTTTCTTGTAACTTCTCCATGATCATTCAATTTATTTCTGTAAACCCACTTGGTTCTGATAAAATTATTATTTGATGGCCTTAGAACATGTTACCATGTTTCATTTTTCTCAATCTGATCCAGTTCGTCATTCATAGCATCCACCCATTCTTTATGTTGAATAACTTCTAAAACTAATTCTGGTTCAACTTTTGAGATAAGGGAAGTGTGATATTCTAATATCAACTTTATTCTTATCTGAAGTGGAGCCTTCTGATTCCCAATAATATTTTGGGATTCAACATGTTTTGGTAAGGTAGGGAAACTCACATCTTCCTTCCCAACATCACTTTCTTCCCCATGTGGATCATCTGAGTCACTTTCACTCTTGTGGGAATTCTTTGATTTATCTTCCTCAATATTATCAACAAATTTTGTGAAGGAACTTGGATTTTCAATTACCTTCACATCATATGAGCCCACCAAATTCTGTAAACATTTGTTCCAGCATTTGTAACTTCTTCCATTTGGTGAATAACCGATAAATATTCCTTCTTCAGCTTTATCATCAAACTTTCCTAAGTTAGTATTTTTGTTTTTGAGCAAGAATGGACTTCCAAAAACATTGAAGTAATTAAAAGAAGGATTTTTGTTATACCACATCTCGTAAGGAGTCATGTTGGTTTCCGGTCTCAACAAGCATCTATTTTGAACATGTACCACAATGCTAACAGCTTCTCTCCAGAAGAATTTTGAATGTTTGTATTCTGATAACATACTTCTTCCCATTTCTACCAAGCTTCTATTTTTCCTTTCTGATACTTCATTTTGTTATGGAGTATAGGGAGCACTATACTAATGTTTGATACCTTGATTCCTTAGAAAGGTTTCAAAAGAATTTCTTGTGAATTCGGTACCGTTGTCTATTCTCAACTTCTTTATGGAAACTCTCAATTATTTATCAACATATCTTCTGAAGAATTTAAACATTTCAATAGCCTCTGACTTATTCTTCATGAGCATGACGTTTGTCATCCAAATGAAATCATCAACCAAAGTGATAAAGTATAATTCTACTTTTTTTGATTGATGTCTCATCGTCCCACATAGTTTAGAATTAATAAGCTCAAGTGGTTTGTAAGATTGAATCTCAACTCTTTTATGACTTTTGTTAGTCATATTTCCTTTCTGGAAAGTAACACAAACATCTTCATCTCTTATTTTCAGTTCTGGAAAATTTCGAACAACATTAACTTTAGAAAGCTTACTCATGTTCTTATTCCCTAGGTGGCCAATTCTTCGGTGCCACAACTTGTTTTTATCTTTAGCACTCAAATAACAAGAGTTATTGGATTCTCTAATTTGAAAGAGATTCCCACTGGTTCTTTCTCCTTTTGTAATCACTTTTCCATTTTTCACACTTTTTATTACACAAGAATCTTTTCTGAAAATAACTTCCTTTCCATCATCACAAAGTTGACTTACACTAAGCAAGTTATGTTTTATCCCATCAACAAGTAAGACTTATTTAGATTTCAGTTTCTCTGGTTCAATCTCTGCTGTTCTGATTCCCTTAATTTTTAAGGAACTATCATTTCCAAAAGTAACTGCTCCTCCATCATGACTTTCAACATGGTCCAAGATTTTTATATCACCTATCATGTGTGAAGAACAACCACTATCAATAATCCACGGTTTGTTTCTCTTACTTGCTTTTAAAGCTGTCTCAACAACAAAAGCTCTCTCATCAACCTTCTTATCTTCAGCTTTCTTTTCTTTCATATCATAAGAAACTTGTTCTGGAAGAAGAGTCATACATCGTTCGACATGATGACCAAACTGATCACATCTTCCAAAAAATTCTTCCAAACATTCAAATTGATTCTTTGTTGGCATGTTTCTAACATCTTGAGAATTCACATTTTCAACTTTCTTTGAATACAGAAGGTTACTCATTCTTCTTTCTTTATTTATTCCACTTTTCTTAATCCTTCTTCCGGGTAGAGATAAATTGTGCCAGCAATTATAAGATCTATGCCCATACATTCGACAACACAAGAAATAGCCCTCAAATCTTGATTTTCTATTAATGAAATATCTTTCATTATAGAAACTTTGTTGAGGTTGATAACTTCTTTCATCTCTACGAAACTCAGGATGTAGGCCATCTCTTATTTTGAGTGAGTTTTCAATTTTTGTAAGATTGAAAGGTTTCTCACATCCTTTCTCCACCCAAGTTTTATTGATACTTTTTCCATAACCTGAAATATTAGAAGAATTAGATAAAACATTATTTTTTATAGGAGAAGATTTCACCTGATTCTCATGATAAGCCTTTCCAACAGTCTTGGAAGTCTAAAATTTTACTTCAGTGGCTTTGTGGAAGTTTTCATTCATTTTCCTTAGGGAATTTTCGGACTCAATAACTTTTGATTGCAACTTGTTGACCTCTTCTTCTTTAATTTCCAGCTTCTTCCTAAGATATTCTATCATCTTTCCTTGTTCAGCAATTCTAAGTTTGTGACTTAAAATCTCTTGAATGTATTCATCTTCCTTCTTGGTAACATCTTTACTTCCATCATGAACTTCTTCATGATTTTTCTTCATCACACGAATTTCTTTCTTGAGGGATTTGTTTTTCTCCAGACATTCAAGAAGTTCAGATCATAGCTGATATTATCTGTAAGATTCTTCACCACCTTCTTTACTTTATGAGGAAGCATTTTTTTTCTCAACTTTTGAAATGAAGGTTCTGAATCTTTCTATACTTTTATCTTTTGAGGAATCATTGTTAGATGATTCAGATTCAACCTTCTTGATCAACATACTTCTTTTCATTCCATAAAACTTCATCTTGAGTTCTTTAGAAGTCTTCTCTTCTTTTTCATTCTTGTTATACTTCTTCCATCGAGTATTCTCATTAGAAACATCTTGATATTCTCCAACTTTCTTCTTTGATAAATTCATCGCAAAGTGCCCGATTCCACCACACTCAAAACATTTGAGAGGAAGTTTCCCTCCATATTTTCCTCTTACTCTTCGATGGTTCTTGGATATGAGAGACATGATTTTTTTATTCAACTCTTCATCTTTCTTATCAACAGACTCACAAGGATCAGCTTCATCATCATCTTGGATTTTCATCTTTATCATTGCTTCAAAATCCATTTCATATTTCATCTTCTTCTTAAAGATAAGAGATTTCCTCATTTCATAAGCAACAAGAAATTTATGTAGTTCATCAAGAGATAAATCATCCTTATCTTCTAAAGCTGAAATTTTAGAATCAAACCTGTCTGGAAAGTTTCTCATAAGTTTATTCACAATTGTAGAATCTTCCAAGTCTTCTCTCAATCCCCTGATGTTGAAAACAATTTCATTAACTCTGGTGAAGTATTCATCAATTGTTTCATCATCTCTCATCCTGATGTCTTCAAACTTACTACGCCAGATTTGTAACTTGGCTTCCTTGACTTTTGTCTTTCCTTCAAAAACACTTTCTAGCTTGTCCCACATGCCTTTTGATGTTGTGAGACCCATCACCTTCTGATAAAAATTTTCTGATACGGACATGAGAATAGAATTCCTAGCCTTTACATCAACTTATATGTTCCTCTTGTCAGAAAATGTCATAGGAGCATTTTTCTCAATAGGTGGAAATCCAATAGTGGCAGCATCAACAACTTCAAGTCCAAGAGATAAGAGATAAGGAATCATCCTATTTTTCCATCCATAATAATTCTTGCCATCGATTGTAGGAATTCCTCTACTGTTGAAAAAATTGATATTCTCCATGATAAGGAAAAAAGAACAAGGGAACCTTCCTCTGATACCACTTGAATTTCCAAGGATCGAATGTCAATTGAGAAGGGGGGGGGGGGGTTGAATCAGTTGATATATTTTTATAAGTTTCAAAACATTATGAAACATAACCCTTGAAACCTATTAATATTTACTTCCATATCAACCTTTAGCAAGTAACCCAAGCTTGCAAGAAAGGTAAAGAAAGAAAAGCACACAAGAAAAGATTATACTGACTCCCGTCAGTTTATAATGTTTCCTTAAAGAAAAATTGAGACAAACATAAGAAAAAGACTTTGTCAAGCTACTCCACAAAATGCTCACTCTGAATCTTCAATCCAATTTCTTGGATCTGATTTTCTAAAACTGAACTTCTCAGAAAGAAAACTATGACTCCACAAAATCTCACTTTGAATCTTCAATCCGTATTTCTTGAATCTGGTTATCTGAAACCGGTCTTCTCAGTAAGGAAACTGTGGCTCCGCATAAATACCCACTCCGAATACTCAATTTGAATTCCTTGAATCCGATCTTCTGAATCCGAATTTCTCAGCAAGATAAAAATGATTCTGCAGAAATGATCACTTAGAAAACTCAGTATGAATTTCTTGAATCAGGTTCTCTTAGCAAAGAAAAGATGAATCAGCACAAAATCTCACTCCGAATTCTCCAGGGCTCCGCATTTTCCGTGTGTGTAAAAAGTTGTTAATGAGAAAATGATCTGAGCACATATTTATAAGCAAATCAGAAAACAAAGAGGATAATCTTGAAAAACTTTCCCGCTTCCTCAAATCTCAAAAAATCCGCAAATCTCTCTCATTTAATCTTCAATCTTTGACTTATTTAAATCTTCTTAAATTTCTCTGAGATTTATGAAAAGTTGAAGTACGCGTTTTCTTGAACTCTTCATATATTCCTCAAAATTATATGGATAGATCTTGGTTCTGATTTTAGTTTCAGGAAAACTGGTTCAGGAAAACTGGTTCAGAATTGTCATTCCGAATTTTTGTCTTAGGATTGTCATTCCGATTTTTTGGCTCATGATTGTCATTCTGAATTTCTAGATCATGATTGTCATTCTGAATTTATGGTTCAGGAAGTCCACTCCGAATTTTGGTTTAGTAGATACACTCCGAACTTCTGGCTCAGCAAGTAGACTCCAAAAATCTGGTTCAGGAAATAGACTCCAAACTTCTGTCCTGGGTAGACTCCGATTTTCTGGCTCAGATAGACTCCAAGAAACAGGTTCAGAAAAACTAATTTAGGAAAACAGGTTCTAAAAAATGGGTTCCGAGTTTCCTCATAATTTTCCTTATTGAAAAAAAACTCAATCCTCTTCACCATTTCTTCAATAGATTTTATCGAGAAACTTTTCATGATGTGTGAGAACTATAAGATCAGAAAAGAATCATCAGATTTGTTTACGAAAGTTTGAGAAACTTTATTAACTTCTGACTTCTCAATTTTCAACCAAATATTCTTTAAGAAAAACTTTAACAACCAGAAATTTCAACTTTTTATAAGTCAAAAACATTCTTCAACAAAAATATTAGTTGTCAACAAATACAAAAAAAAATGTTAAACAAAACACCACAAAGGTTCTTCAAACTTATACTACTAATACATCAACACCTCTCATTTATTTTCCCCCAAACCTAATCTTTTATAATACAATTATCTTCAGGCCTTCATTATTTCCAAATTTGAAAACAACATCTTTGTCATATTTTGTTTCTATAACAAGATCCTTATTACCTATCATATGGGAGTGAAACCACTATCAAGGATCTATACACCACAACGATATGATGCTTTAAGGCCAATTTTGGAAACCATTGACTTCTCAAATATTTTCTTTCTAATCCATGTTTTTGAATTCATACTTGATATTGATTGATAATCTCGATCTTCTTCAGATTATGATGGAACAACATCATCCAGACGAGCTAAAAATCAATTTTTCACTTTCATATCATCAGTTGATTCTTTGATTTTCTGCTTATGAACACTTTGGTTCTATTTTGGAACATTCCTCAAAATGTTTTATGTAAAATATCTAGACATTTTCCCAAATCCTACACATCAAAAAAATGTCTCTTGAATGATATTTTAGATTATTGAGCTCTATTTGGATACTACAATTGTTGTTGTGCCCTTTGGTATCTCTTGGCTATGAAACACACATTTTTTGAGTGTCCCATCTTTCAACAATAATAACACCTGATGTAGGGTTCATTCATATGCATCACTTATACACCACTGGTTTTCCCTTGGGTTATTTAAGTTTTCTGGTTCTTCTTCCTACCAAAATTAATCTTGAATATCAGAGCAGGTTCTTGTGGTCTGACATCAATTGTCACAACTATTTGTCTTCAGTCAAGCCCTACATCAACCATAACATTCAAAAATGACTATTACTTCATTTCTTATGGACTTCTATGCTACCATTATTATTTTTATAGAACTTGAATGATATTATTTCCTGATAATATACCATGAGTCAAGAGTTTTTATTGATCCTTAACTTTTCGCTATAGGCCAACTTCTTCTTCTTCTTGTTCTTTAATGCGTTTGATTTGTTATTTCACTGAGTTTTTCAAACCATTGATCATGATTTTCTGTTCTTAAAATTTGAGTTTATGCCCACTAACTGTTTCTGAGTCCTTTGGAAATGAAGACTTGAGATTCTCAATTTCTTCAATTTACTTAGACTTCTCTTCTTCTTGCTGCTGCATTTAGAGATTGTCTTCATGAACCACTTTATTGGATTTCATCCTTTGTCACTCTACAAACATCTATCTCTTCAAGATTAGCTTATAATTAAGCTTGCATATCAATTCTTCCTTCAACCTCTTATTGATCAATTTCACTTTCTTACTTTTTATGGGTGTTACCTAAAACTTCTACCATAGAATTATCTCTAAGATATTTTCAGTTCTCTTCCTCTTAAACCATAGATTTTTCTAAACTATAAATTTTTTTGTAGGAATATTTTTCTTCTTGAAGATATTTTTCTTGAATTGTTTCTTACCTTTTACATAGGCTGAAGACTTCTTCATGGGAATCTCAACTTCATCCTCATCATCTTCTTGGAACTCCGTGGGGTACCTTGCTACAAGATGACCAACCTTTCCAAATCAAAATATTGTCAATGGAAGTTTCGCTTTGAAATTTAATTTACCTCTTTGTAGATTTGAATAAAGGAATAAAATCACGTAATCTATCTCTTCTTTTTCCTGAAAATCTTCAATGGGGATATTTTTTTATTTCCTTGAATGAAACCTCTTTTGAATAACCTTTTCCCACAAACTCAATGTCCTAATTACTCATATCATATGCAACAAGAGTACTGTGAAAGCTACCAATATCATCTCTTTGGATCCTTATCCTCCAATATAGAAACTTTTGGATTGAATCGAGGTGGAAGTATTCTCAAGATTCACTTGATAATATTTAAATCTTTAATAATTTCCCCAAGACCATGCATTCCTTCCACAATAACATTTACCCAGTCAAAGAATGCATCAATAAATTCATTGGGGTTCATTTTGAGATCCTCATATTTTTTCCAAAGAACATGAAATTTTGCTTCTTTGACTTTTGAACCAAATTCATAGATATTCCACAGCTTTTCCCACATGGAATGATTAGACATACATGAAATCACCTTGGTATAGATTGCATTGGATAAGGCTCCACCTAATGAATTGACTCCTCTGGAAACAACATCTAATTCCCTTTTGTCAGATTCTGAAAAAGCACCAATATCCACAATGGTCGTAATGCCATATGTTACTACTATATAGACATCCATACGTAATGATCAAAAATAGTGTTATATACAATTCTTCCATAATTGTTTTTTTTCATTGAATATCGAAATACCTTTGTTATTAACAACCTACATGAGATAAATAATCAAAATAACCTTTCCCTCTAATACCAATTTTTATCCCAACTAGAATAAATACCTTGAGGCGGGGGGGGGGGGGGGGTGGGGAATCAGGGTATGAAATATTAAAACTACTGCCCCTTTTGATCTTATTTTGTTGTTAAAAATTTCTATTCTTTATATTTCCTGGAGAAATGTACGAACATAAATTAAAGCCTGCAAGAGACCCAAACATTTTACTTGGTTCACCCTTACTCGGCTATATCCAAGGATCATACAATGACAATTTACCAATGTACCAAATACACTAAAAGCACACTACTGTTTACAATGTTTAGAGAGGACCCAACGTCCATATTGGTTTACAACCAATCACAATTTGAAAGCTACTACTCTCTCATATGAAGTGTGCTCACTACTTCTTCTAAAGATCCTCTTTTGATGTATTCAATCAATATGCATTACACCTCATTTAATGTATCATTAAGTTATACTCTAATTCAATTGAAGAATACCCCATTACCATAGAACTAATGGGAAAATTCAATATTTCACAGAACCTTTTGGGTGTCTTGTGCGCAACTTTAATGCCTTGTGAACAACATTTTTTCCTTGAACGAAACTATCTTTACATGCAACTCCTTTTGCGTGCAACTATTTTTACACACACTCCTATTGTGCGAAAATATTATGCGATCCAGAGCCCAGATTTTTTATAAGGGTTGAGATTCTAAAATGAGGGGGGGGGGTAGCCATCTATTTATAGGCCCGACCAACCTTGCACGCAAGATCCTAACACATATTCTTATGTGCGTGTAAGATCCTCTCTTAGTGCATAAAACCCCATTTGATGTCGTATTGGGCATGTAAACCTCTTTCGCACAAACTCATCTTTCGCGCAAAATCCAATCTTTCACGCACTTCATGAAATTTCCATATTTTGATACAGTGATCCCAAAACATGTTTTTTCATTCAAAATTTCAAACCACCTTTAATCTTGCACACAACTTCTTTTTCCAAAAAGACCTTTCTCCATTCTTCAGATTTTGAGGCCCAAAAATTTGGCATACACTGGGAAATTGTTCAAAATTTTATAAGATCTTTCTGTACTGCCTGAAGAGCATCCACTCCTTTGTCTTAGATGTTTGTCAACATATGTTGTCGAAAATATCTATGGAACTCCACAACAAACCATGGAATCTCGATTTGTTAACAAACACAATCAACCAAAAAATGCTTCAATGTTACATTGAGGTATGTTTTCCCAAGAGACAAAAAATCCAACAACACATATCTATTCCTTCACATATACTAGACTCATAGGTTTTACCATTGAATTATGATATTTTATATGAAGAACAACAAGTAGAAATAATTTCTCATAGAGCTAAAGTGATATGAAACAATATTACTCACTAAGTTAAAGTTATTTAGAGGAATACTAAATTTTTAGAAGCTATAAAGGAATGTGAGGATGTAATGCAATAAATATATACATATTTCATTATATTAGTGTAAAAAAATTTCAATGGTGAAATTAATTTATATAAGGATATAATGTAACACACAATTGTTTTAATATATTTCTCTTCAAATAAATTTATTTTCTATGATATCTTGTGATAAAAAAAACCTATAGTATAAGTGGCCTATAATATATTGTTCCATTATTAACTACTTTGAATAGACCAAAGGACTTTAGATTTTGTTTATTTATTGGATAATCCCCTTTTTTGCTGGGTTGAGAGGGAACCCTAACCTAGCCTGTAGGCCCATAGGAACAATTCCCATTACATGGATTGAAGACCCAATAGAACTGACACCATATGACATACCATCTCAACATATATATTTTTGATCAAACTATAAACCTTGTAAGGAAACAGAACTAGCATTACCACATGCATGCATAGTTCCTGGTCCTGATGGTAAATGCCATACCCTCTCGATCATCCCTGGTAGCCCTACAAATCTGAGAGTTGTTTCTTGGGAGCCATCTAGATTTACACCTAAGGAGGAATAAATTTCTTTTTAATTTTTTCTCTGTCGATCGTCTGCTATTCCTCCATCGCTCTACTAAACCTCAATACGTTCGTCACTTGCCTCCAATGAGAATTCCTTGTCCGTCCCCTGCTCCATCTCCATAGCATCACGATGCATGCTACCCTTCCAGAAATGAGCACACCCCTACCACATTCCTCCTTCGATGAGATTTACCCTCATACCACCCCCTAAAGCAGCCTCAATTTCCACATCCACTGCCTGAGGTGGCCCCCATCATCATTCGACGAGCCCGACCACTCCAATCCCGCCGCTTGAAGTGTCCCCCGTCCTTCAACCATGATCCACACCGGTCGAGACTCCCTTGACGACCATCACCCATGCCACATGCCTCCCCAATAAACCCCAAATTATGAGGCTATCAGGGATAAAACCTTGGTTAATCAATAATTACTCAATTTTTAGTGAATTCAATATATGCTTTTAAAAAAAAGTTTTCCCTCAAAAGTTGTTTTATTGTTTTTTTTGAGAAAATAATATAATTTATTAATTTCAAATTTTAAAAAATATTTTCAAAAAAATTAACTACATTTTTTAAATCATTATGTTATAATTATCTTAGAGTATGTTTTTAAAATTAATATGAAAAGAATGATTATTCAATGAATAGTGAGAAATATTGATTTTTATTGAAAACTCTCCTTTTATTAAAGTATTTATAAAATTAATATTTTTTATAAAATGGTTTTAAAATTTAAAATATTTAATTTATATTATTAATAATATAATTAAGGTCATTTGATGTAATTTTATGTTTTATTTTATATAAAATATTTTATACTTCAGTCAACATTTTTTCTGGAAAAATTATTTTCATCATGTTTTGTGGGATTAATTTTAAATTAAATTATTACACTAATGAGAATTTAATATTGAAAAATTGATTCCATATTTTTAATTATGTGGATAAAATTTATTAAATATGTCCCTTTTATTTTTGGACATTATTAATAGTAACTTTGGTAAATATTTGTCACCTTGGTAATGGTAAAAAATGTAAAATATGGTTAAAACCTTGGGATAAAGATTTAAAATTTCTATGACATAATACTTTATCCCATTTGATGAGTTTAGTTTGTACATTTCCATCTATGATTAAAAAAATGGAAAATGGATGCCATTTTTCTATGACTTTGACATTTTTATTATTTTAAGAATAAAATAAAAACAAAATGTCACTGAATTTAATTTTATATATATATTTTTTACATAAGGACAAATAGATGATAATTTAGGTTAAAAATATTTATTTTAAATAAGAATTAATTAATTTTATCTTGGTAAATTATTTTAAAATTTTATTTGATTTAATAATTACCTTTAATGCTTAGGGAATACCGACTTAGTATTTTTTTCAATTAATAGAGTAATAAAATAAATGATTTTAAAAATGTTAAAAGTAATTCAATATTGTATAATTATTGTGTTATAGGAATTTTTTAGATAAATATAACATATTATGTATGTATGAATTATTTTTATTTTAATTCCATAATCATATTGATAACTTTAATGTCATGGTAAATGAATGGTTCCAAAACTGTCATTAATGATATTCTATAATAAAAAATATTTTATTAAATGATATAAAATTCACAAAAAACCTATATTTAAAAAATTAAATTATATATGGTTGAAATATCATCCATTATCCATTTATGGGTCACTTTCCCCTTTATGGTGTTATTCTTGACCCTTAAAGAGTAAAAAATTTTGATATTTAAATAATTGTAAAAAGGATTAATAAGGGTTAAACTAAACACATAAGTGCTAAAACATAACATATAATTTTCAAAATATTATTAGATTATAGGATATAGAACTATAAAAATCCTATTGTAAGAACCCAGTTCTTGTTTTTAGGTATGTTTTTCCTTTTCTGCCATTTTTTAGGAAAAGAGGAAAATATGGAAATTTTCAAAGTACATGACATGTAATTTATAAGTACATGCCCTATACTTTGATGCCGCTGGAGGCCGTGTGCTGGCCGTGTCATGGTCACACACAAAGCCATGTAGGGGTGACTTGGAGGCCGCCTAAAGTGGAGTACGAAAAAGGTGAGTACACACCGTGTACTCCAAAAGTACACATTGTGTACTTTTTTTTCATTTAATGCACTGGGGTCACATATAATTTCCAGAAACATCTCCTTTTTGGTCTCGTTCAACTGATATCTCCCAAACGGCTACATATCTTCAACGAACCCCTGAGCGATCATCCATCCTCCGAATTGAACTCCGTCAATTGCGTTGGAATTGCATCAGTGAGTTCTCTCTTCTGCTGGAACCACGTTTCATGATTCATTTTCTTTTCCATGTTATCATGGGTTGATCCTTTTAGATGTTTTTGTAGACCTTCGACGTTCTAAGGAGATTTAAGCCTCATGGTTCAAGTATATCGATCTTCTAACATCAAGGTAGGTGTTTTGTGCCTTTCTGTAGAAAGTCTTTGAGTATTTGTGAAAATTTCACCAATACACTTGAACGTGGTATTGCATGTTTCATGTTTTTCCCTTATTGTTTGCCTGATTTTCTTGTATGCCTGAGTAGAGGTTATTGTTGTGAATAGGGTAATTTTACTATGCTTTGGATGTTTTTCCCATGCATGTTTTTCCTGTTTATGACCGCTTGGTCTAGTTTTTCCTATTAGGCTATTTCCAGTTCCATGCCTAGTTTTTCGGATGGTGTGATTGTTCTTCCATGATGTTATGATGTAGACCACTAGCCAAGTAGTTCTTGAGGTTCACTTTGGCCGTTACGAGATGCGATACTCTTTGACTTTACACAGGGCTGTGGGAACCTAGTTAGTAGACCATAGGGAGAATGGACGTAAGGGCTTCTCCAGTGTGTCTTTATAATACGATGCGAGACCATAGGTGGAATTGATGTTGAGTGCTTCCTCAAAGTGTCTGTAGTTCCTCGACGCAGGTCACATGGGGAATGAGATGTTGGGTGCTTCCCCAGAGTGCCTTTAGTACGATAGAAGACTATAGGGGGAATTGACGGTGCATGCTTACCCAGAGAGTCTATTCTTTAGCTGAACCAGAGGGGTGAGACTGTGTGTGACTCCCAGAGGGTTGCTAGTACTTTTAGGTTGAACCATAGGGGTTAGGCTGTGATAAATACCCAGAGGGTTACCTATTTTTTCTACTTTATTGAGTGGATACTTACTTGTTTGTAAAATATATGCTAGAAAATGTGGATTGTTTGTTGCTGAGTACTTTTCTATCTACAGATTTTTGTACTTTTACCTTCCATATATTCACTAACTGTTAGGCATAGATCTTTGGGTGGTTTCCTACTGGGATTTTGTATCACACCCTATTTGGGTCATGATTTTGGGCCCAAACAGATTATATTATTGCAGGTATAGATAAGGGAAAGCGCCCTTATACTTCAGGTTCTTGATTGCATTGGAGCTGGAGAGCATGGAACCAAGATGAGGCTTGCGATGCTGCTGTGCTGTTTATATGTTTCCTTTTGTACTTGGGTTTAGTACTATATTCAGCACTGTGACTAGTTTTTCTGCTTTCCTAGACACATTGGATCATGCATCATTTATATATTTTTCCAGTTGTTTATTTATCAGTATTTCAATGTTTACTATTGTTGGATATTTACTGCTTCCACTATTTTAGGATTTTTATCTTCTATTGTGTTACTCTGTCAATGATGGAATAGTTTCTCTATTATCACAACCAAGGCCCTCACTGCTAGTCGGCAGCCTCTGGCGTTCGGGGAAATGTGCTTGAGGCCATGTGACCAACCAGGTACGGGGCACCTCTGGGTGGCTTCCGGAACTGGGGCATTACAAAGTGGTATCAAATGATTCTTTTCTACTGACTAACTGTTTGGAGCCTTTATCTAGGGATAGGATGGAAGAGATACTTGGTAATAATCTGTGCCTGGGAGTAGCTAACCCGTGTACATTGAAAATCCAATCTACCACATTTATTTAAATTTGACTGGGTTTCAATTTTACATTTTATTTGATTTCACCGTTCGGTGATTCACATGTTTTTTGCTGTTACCTTTGATGTTATTGAGGTTCTATTTTCAATCTCAACCTGATGAGATGAGGGTGTTCCATCTCATGCATCATATAGGAACCTTCTAGAAATTGCATGTCATGCATTCTTTCCATGTCATCTAGGATGAATTAGCAGTTTCATGTTGTTGTGATAGATGTTGTGTAGAATATTCATGCTATTTTGATAGATGCCTTGATAAAAATATCTGCTTCTTGTTAGAGCATTGATTGTTTAAGGTTTTGTTTGAATGAATGCCAAACTTTGGTTCTTGAGGTGTTATGGTCCCTCAGGGACTAAAATTTGGTGGATCATTGATTTATTTACCTTGTTTGTAACTTGTTAAAGATGCCGAAATTTGATTCTCGGGGAGTATGGGCCCTCACAGATCAGAATTTGGCACTTTCAGAGTTTGTTTCAGTGTTTTCTAGGCTTCGAAGTAGTTTCTAAGGATTATTGTCTAGAAAAACCCTGAATAAACGTTGTTCTGTTTTGACTACACACCATGTGTTCTTCTATTCAGGAAGAAAATGTTTTTCATAAGTACATGTCATGTACCTTTTATACACACTGTGTATTCTCTAACCGTGTCACATACCGTGTGGGAAGAGACACATGATAGAGAAAATCTCGTGGGAACACGCCGTGTACTGATTTTTCAGGCCGTGTAGGGGAATCTTAGGTGTCCGACCATGTAGTTAACAACACGGTCGATGGAGTCTCTTCTTATACACGCCGTGTCTACCTTGAACACATCATGTAGTCTGAACCAGGTACCCGACCATGTCACGATCAACATAGGTCAGTGTTATCCTTTCGTGTACATGCCTGGTCTTTTAGGAACACGCCGTGTGGTTCGAGCCGTGTGTCTAACCGTGTCACTAACAACACGAGTTAGGTGAAGCTTGTCTAGTACACGTCGTGTCTGCTGAGAACACACCGTGTAGTCTTGTCTTCGGAGATCCATGTGGATTAGCCATGTAGAAGGACTTGGGAAGGGGAAGATGATTCAGGTACACGCCGTGTGTTAGGATAACACGCCCTGTGTTTGGGGTGTTACATGATCAGTTTTTGCATAAGTAAAATCCCATGTAAATGACTTAAGGGAACACACCATGTAGTCTTTATACACGCCGTGTAGTCATGTTTTGTAATTTTTGAATGATTTCTTTTCCCTATCCCCTTCTTACGATCCTAGTTTTCAGTCCTTTCTAATGTTGATACAAGGTGTACATTTGACCTTACAGAGTCATGGAATCGAGACGTCCTCTGGTTATATGCCAGTTTCCAGACAGTGATCAGACCTCAGATATGGCTGATCAGGGACTTCCCACAGATCCTCATGTTGTTCCAGCCTTGGCACCATCAATGATACCGGTTACAGGTGCTGATGTGTAGTTTAGCGAAGGCTTTATGAGGATGATGCAGACCTTCCAGGGAGCTCTGCCTTCTACCATGTCTATGGAAGACTTGACGTGGGTTTTCCAGTAGCAGCACCCTCCCACCTTCTCAAGGGAAAGAGGAACATGGGCTTCAGAGTCATGGCTATAAGCCATGATGACGATCTTTGAGCATCTGGGGACGCCTCCAGAAAGGTGGGTCAATCTCGCTACCTACATGCTACGAGACTCTGCCAAGAGGTGGTGGGACATGATCTCACAGGTGGGTCATCAATAGGTTATGGAATGGGAGGAGTTTCAACGTGTCTTTTATGACTACTTCTATCCAGAGACTCTGAGGGCCGACCGAGCTCAGGAGTTCATGATCCTAGAGCAGGGTAATATTTCTGTCATGGAGTATTCCTCTCCTTTCACCAAGATTCAGCGTTTCACACCCCTCCAGGGCGGGAATGGGTAGTTCTTGGGAAGGATTTTTGAGGATGGTATTATACGGGAGATCCTCTCACAGGTGAATATCATCAGGATGACTTCCATCACTTCCATCGTCAACCAGGTACTGATTACAGAGTGTAATCTGAGAGATTCCGGAGATGAGATCCAGGGCGGTTCTGCTTCCAGGGTTAGTGCTTGACCAGTTGATAGAGCGAAGCACCGTAGGGAGTCTACGTGCGGTGATCCGAGGTAGTGAGACACATCTTCAGGTATCCAAGTGGTATGCTACCAATGTGGAAGGGCTGGGAATATGAGGTCGTAGTGCTAGAGAGAACCAGTGGAGTGCCGATCTTGCGGCAAGATGGGTAACCTTCAACACTTCTATCAGGTTTTTTCACTAGAAACTGGTGACAGGGTTTTATCCATGACTCCTTGTTCAGTAGAAGTGCCACCAATTTCTCACCAGTCTGGTAACTGGAGTTCTTCCGAACATTCGGGCCGAGGTGAAGGTCGAGGCCGTGGTGGTCAGTCACCGGTCTTTCAGCGAAAGTAGGGTGGATCAGTTCAGATTAGTCAAGAAGGGTCACAGGGTCGTGGTACAGGTCAGGCTTTTTCAGTGGAGCAGACCCATTAGGAGAAGGATCCTAGAACCTCTACAGTTCGAGTTATATCTTATCATCCTTAGTTTTGTCTACTTCTATTTTCGATACATGGGCTTCTAATAGCTTTATCTCAGTTGCTTTTGTGGAGATCCTTGGGCTCTACATCTTCTCCTCTACCGATACTTTGACTCTAGACACACTGTTGGGGTCTAGAGTGGTTAGTGTACATCAGTGCAGAGAGTGACCTCTTGAGGTTACGGGGGTTCACTTCTTATGGGACCTCTAGGTCCTAGAGAGGACATGCTATGATGTCATTATCAGAATGTACTGTCTAGTTCCCTTCCAGGAAGTCGTCGACTGTTATCGCCGCAGGGTGAGTTTCATATCACGAGAGGGTGAATATTTTCTTCATCGAGGCGAGTGGGATGTCCAGGCGAGTATGGAAGGACCCGAGCATCATGGGCTAGGTGGAGTTATAACTCAGTTTTCCTGTCTATATCTGGATGACTAGGGGACTTCACAGTTAGACTTTCCTCCAGTGGTGGATCGTTTCAGGGATGTCATTCCAGAGGATTTTTTTAGGTTTTCCTCCGGAGCATGAGGTATAATTTTCTATTGAGTTCATGCCAAGAGTGGCACCAGTATCCATTCCTCTTTATAGGATGGATACACTTGAGTTTCACAAGCTCAAGAAGCAGTTGGAGGAGTTTTAGGAAAAGGGTTTCATCCGACCCAGTACTTCTCCTAGGGTTTCACCTATCCTGTTTGCGAAGAAGGAAGACGACACCCTTAGGCTTTGTGTGGATTATCAGAAGCTGGACCAGTTGACAGTCAAGAATAGATATCCCTTACCTAGGATTGATTAACTCTTTGATCAGTTTCAAGGAGCCCAGGTGTTCTCAAAGATCGATTTGTGGTCCAGTTATCACCTGTTGCACATTAGACCATCTGATATACCTCTTACAGCTTTCCAGAGCAGGTATGGTCTATATGAGTATATGGTTATGTCGTTCGACCTCACAAACGTTCCTACAGTTTTCATGGCACTGATGAACCAATTGTTCCATCCAAACTTGGACTTTTTCATGGTGGTATTCATGGACGAAATCTTGGTGTATTATCACACTCAACACGACCATGCCACACATCTTGAGATCGTTCTGTGTACACTGAGAGAGAATCAGCTATATACTAAGCTCTCAAAATGCCACTTTTGGATGGATCAGATTCACTTCTTGGGCCACGTTATCTCAGAGACATGATTATTAGTGGACCTAGAGAAAGTGAGAGCATTAGTTTCCTGAGAGCAGCCAAATAATGTCTTTGATGTGTGGAGTTTTCTAGGGATAGATGGATACTACAAATGCTTCATACAAGACTTTTCACACTTAGCATCACCACTGACGGGTCTGACCATGAAGGGTGTGAAGTTCTTATGGTCAGATTCTTGTGAGTCATCCTTTCAGGAGCTGAAAGGGTGGTTGAATTCTGCAACGAAACTAGTCTTTCCAGAGCCAGGAAAGAGCTACACTGTCTACTGTGATTCCTTATGTATCGGGCTGGGAGTTGTGCTTATGCAGGGAGATGGAGTTATTGTGTATAGGTCTCGGCAGTTGAGGCCACATGAGAGGAACTAACCGACACACAATTTGGATTGGGAAGATATTGTTCATGCCTTACGCTGTTGGAGATATTATCTTCTGGGAGAGCACTTTGTGGTTTTCACCAACCACAAGAGTCTCAAGTACATCTTCACTCAGCGTGATCTGAATATGAGACAGTGCCTGTGGGTTGAGTACCCACAGTCCTTTGACCTTGAGCTTGTCTATACGCTGGGAAAGGGAAACGTAGTGGCTGATGTGTTGAGAAGGAGGACTCAGATACAAGTAGTTCAAGAGGACAATAGTGAGTGGAAGCTTATGGCTCTATTCTCTGAGATGCTTCTAGAGGTGCACGATAGAAAAGGGCAAACTTTTATATCTTCTATAGATGTTACCTCTACACTTATTGACTGAGTTCGAATGAGGCAGCTATCAAATTATGAAGGCCTAGTCCTATAGGAAATCATGTCAGGAGATGACCCTATTCCTGGATGGATAGTTGGTGAGGATGAGATCATGCATTTCCAGGGACGCATATGGGTGATAGTAGATATATGTGAGGAGACGATGTGAGATTTTCATTCCTCAGTTTGGGCAGTTCATCCTGGTGTCACCAAGATGTATCGAGACCTACACCCTTAGTATTGGTGGCCAGGTATGAAGATGGATGTTTTTGGTTTCGTCATGAGGTGTTCTATTTGTCAGCAGGTGAAAGCAGAGCATCAGCAACTAGTAGGGATTTTATAGTAGTTACCCATTCTGTAGTGGAAGTGGAATGACATTGCGATGGATTTCATGACAGGGTTACCGAGGTCTCCTCGTGGGAACAATGTTGTTTGAGTTTTCATTGATAGGCTTACAAAGGTCGATCACTTCTTGCCGATTAAGGAGACCTTCAGTGTTGATGAGATGGGACGGTTGAACATCCATGAGATTATGCGTCTGCATAGAGTTCCACACTCTATCTTCTCAGACATGGATTCACGTTTTACTTCTCGGGTCTAGAAGGGTCTTCAAAATGCTTTGGGTACACATGTACTTTTGAGTACAACATACCATCCCCAGAAAGATGGCCAGTCCGAGCGTACGATTTAGGTGCTTGAGGATATGCTATGAGCTTGCATTATGGACTTTAGAGGTTATTGGGAGAAGCATATACCTCTTGTGGAGTTCTCCTACAATAATATTTTTCAAGAAAATATTCAGATGGCACCTTATGAGGCTTTATACAGTATGCCATGCCGATCACCCTTATGTTGGCTGGAGGCAGGAGAGGAAGCTTTGCTGGGACCTTGTCATGTTTAGGAGACCACAAAGCAGATATATTTGATTCAGAAGATGATGGCTACTGCGTAGTCTCGATATAAGTCTTATGCCGATTAGCAGAGATGACCTCTGGATTTCGAGGTCAGGGATTAGGTTTTCCTGCGTGTCACACTGAGGTTGGGGCACATGAGAATTAGGAGACATGGTAAGCTTTCACTGAGGTACGTCGGGACGTTTGAGGTTTTGGAGAGAGTTGAACTGGTTGCCTATCGGTTGCAGTTACCTCAGAGGTATTAGGCTATGCACGACATCTTCCACGTTTCTAAACTCTGACGTTACTTTTCAGACTCGTCTCATGTCTTTCAACTTGAGGAGGTCGAGCTCGAGGCGGATGCATCCTTTGAGGAGAATCCTATCAGGATTATAGATCACAGTACGAAGGTTCTCCATGGCCGTTCTGTTCCTCTGTTATGAGTGCTATGGCAGCACGAGTGAGTACAGGATGAGACCTGGGAGAGGGAGGCCGATATACGATCACAGTGGTCAGAACTGTTTGGGGTTTCTTCTTCTACACCGTGGTAGGGAAATTTGGGGAGGAATACCTTTAAGGGGGGAAGTTTTTAAGAACCCGGTTGTTCTTTTTATATATATTTTTCCTTTTCTGGCTGTTTTTGAGGAAAAGAGGAAAATTTGGAAATTTTCAATGTACACGCCATGTACTTTATAAGTACACAACATGTACTGTGATTCCACTGGAGGTCGTGTGCTGGCTGTGTCATGGCCACACACATGGCCATGTAGGGGTGACTTGGAGGCCGCCTAAAGCGGAGTATAGAAAAGGTGAGTACAATCCGTGTACACTAAAAGTACACTCCATTTACTTTATTTTTTTCATTAAATGCATGGGGGTCACATCTAATCGCCAGAAACATCTCCTTTTAGGTCTCATTCGGCCAAGAGCTCCCGAACAGCCGCAAGTCTTTGACAAACCCCTAAGCGATCGTCCATCCTCCGAATCGAACTTTGTCAATTGCGTTGTAATTGCATCAGTGATTTCTCTCTTCTACTGAAACCTCATTTCATGATTCCTTCTATTTTCCATGTTATCATGGGTTGAAAGTTTTAGATGTTTTTGTAGATATTTGACTTTCTAAGGTGATTCAAGCCCCATGGTTCAAGTATATCGATCTCCTAACATCAAGATAGGTGGTTTGTGCATTTATATAGAAAGTATTTGAGTATTTGTGAAAATTCCACAAAAACCCTTGAACATGGTATTGCGTGTTTCATATTTTTCCATTGTTGTTTTTTTCTTTGCTTGTATGCCTGAGTAGAGGTTATTGTTGTGAATAGGGTGATTTTACTATGATTTGGATGTTTTTCCCATCACTGTTTTGCCTATTTATGACCGTTTGGTCTAGTTTTTTCTGTTAGGCTATTGCCAGTTCCATGCCTAGTTTGTAGGATGGTGTGACTGTTCTTCCATGCTGTTATGCTGTAGACCACTATCCAAGTAGTTATTGAGGTTCACTTTGGCCATTATTCGATTCAATACTTGCTGACTTTACACAGGGATGTGGGAACCTAGTGTAGTAGGCCATAGAGAGAATGAACGTAAGGGCTTCTTTAGAGTGTCTTTATAATACGAAGCGAGACCACATGGGGAATTGAAGTTGAGTGATTCCTTAGAGTGTCTATAGTTCCTCGATGTGGGTCATAGGGGAAATGAGACGTTGAGTGCTTCCCCAGAGTGCCTTTAGTACGATACGATACTACAGGAGGAATTGACAGTGATTGCTTCCCCAGAGAGTCTATTCTTTAGCTTAACTAGAGGTGTGAGACTATGTGTGCCTCCAAGAGGGTTTCTAGTACTTGTAGGTTGAACCATAAGGGTTAGGATGTGATAAATACCAAGAGGGTTACCTATTTGTTCTACTTTCTTGAGTGGCTGCTTACTTGTTTGTAAATTATGTTGTACCTCTCGTTCCCCTTGTTGTTTGATTTTCATGATCACAATCACCTTATTATTTGTCTAACATTGTTTGAAGTGTTTTTGAATGATAGGCACAAGGTTGCCAAGAAAATGGACCAAGAAAGAATCAAGAAGCACACCGGTTGGCCGGTGGACCTGGCAGAGGCATTGCCCACTGCCAGGTTCCACCGGTCAGCCGGTGGCTCTGTCACCAGCCAGCCGGTGGCATCCAGTCAAACAGTGGTAGCTACTGTCTGCCCACCGGCCAGCCGGTGGCTCTAGCACCGGTCAGCCGGTGCTTCCTGGGCAGAAGGCCTTCTCAATCTCCAAGGCACCGGCTAGCCGGTGGAGCTGTACCGGCCAGCCGGTAGCCCAGTCAAACTAGCCGTTGGCTTTGACCAGTCAACCCTCTTTTGGCCTCCAACGGCTCCGAAGACCTCTCCAACGGCTCCGAAGACTCCCCAAGGGTTCCATGCCTATAAATAAAGGCCAAGGAAGCCCCGGACACACCCCAGATCATATACCAAGCCAACAGACACATTTTCCATCATTTGGCATACCTCCGGCGGACTTCCTTCATGGAACCCACCTTGCTCCAACAACTTCCACATCCAAGGAGCTCCTTCAAAGAAGCTTGGAAGCGTCCTTCAACATCATCAATCAATCAAAGGCGCCCAAGGCTTCTTCTCATATACGGTTTTTATTGAATATTTATTTTGAGCTTTAAATTTGGGTTTGTGCCTACAAACCCCAACACCTTTTCTCATCCCTCTTTCTTTTGGGTTTCACATCACCACTAAGGTGTGAAGAGGTTTCTTCAAGCCTTTCCTTTTAAAAGGCTTGTGTCATAGGTGAGCTAGCCTTCACCTGTAAGAAGGCTAGTGGGTTCTTGCTCAACCATCAAAAGCAAGTGGGTTCTTGCTTAACCACCAAAAGCAAGCTGTAATAGGTTCTAGTGCTACCTCAAAGCCTAGTGGGTTTCTTGATAAAACCATTGAAAAGCAAGCGGTAGAATCTCTCAACGGTTGAGTTGGGAGCGGAGACGTAGGCCGGGTTTTGGCCGAACTCCGTTATCAATTTCTTGTGTCTTGCCTCTTTACTTTCCGCTGCATTTCAACTTTGATTTTTAATTTGTTAATCATTTTTTAAAAGGCAATTCACCTCCCTTCTTACGAGTCTCTCCGGTCCAACAATTGGTATCAGAGGGAATTTGAGTAATACCCTAACCTGTTTCAAATTATAGATCCATTGTGATGGCATCCACTTCTTTCGCCCCCGAAGGCTTTTCTTTGGGTCGGGCTCCATTTTTTGATGGGTCCGACTATAATTTTTGGAAAACCCGCATGACCACTTTTTTAAGAAGCATAGGATATCCTATTTAAAAAATTGTCATGCAAGGTTATACTTTTTCTACCCCCGACGAATCCAAATGGACCCCCGCCGATATTAGAAACTTTGAGCTTGATGGAAAAGCCATGAACGCTCTACATTGCGGCCTTGACCGAAATGAGTTCAACCGAGTTTCCACTTGCACCTCATCTCATGAAATTTGGAAACAATTGGAAGTGACCCATGAGGGCACTAACAAAGTTAAGGATACTCGGTTAGACATGTATAGACAAGATTTTGAAAGCTTTTCCATGCATCCAAATGAGTCTATTTCTGAAATGTTTACACGCTTCACTGACGTTTTCAATGGTAGAAAATCTCTTGGTGATCATGTTTCAGCTGAAGCAATGGTCAAGAAGATTCTATGGGTCCTTCCGAGCTCATGGGAACCTAAGGTGACGGCTATCCAAGAAGCTAAGGATGTAAAGAACATGCCGGTCGAAGAGCTCATCGGATCCCTAATGACGTACGAAATCACGATGAGGAGGCAAGCTCAAAAGGAGGGCACACCAATCAAGACACCAAAGAACATTTCCCTCAAGGTACAAAAAGAAGTAAGCTCCTCCTCATCATCCTCATCTTCCTCATCTTCTTCATCTTCAAGCGGCGACTCAGAAATGGAGAATCTCGCCCGCCAAATGCACAAGTTTATGAAGAAGCACAAGAAGAAGAAATTCCGCAAGCATCGAAAGCAAGAACCCGAAAAAAGATCGGAGCCCAAGGTAAAATGCTACGGGTGCGGCGAAAAGGGCCATTACAAGCCCGATTGCCCACTCAACAAGAAACGGGCTAAGGAAAAAGGAAAGAAAAAGGTCCTCAAGGCGACATGGAGTGACACCTCCTCATCATCCTCCTCCTCCTCCTCCTCGAGCGACCAAGGTACAAAATGCCTAATGGCATTTCACGAGGTAACTTCTTCCGATTCCTCATCCTCGTCCTCATCTTCAAATTCTTTTAATCATTTATCATATGAAGAACTTCAACATGTGCGAGACCAATTAGAAAATGGTTTTCATGAGCTTTCTTCAAAATTCGTTGCTTTGAAAAAGAATTTCAAAAAACTCTCTTCCGAAAAGGAACAACTTCTCAAAGAGAAGGAGGAGTTGTCCCTCAAATTACAAAACATTCCCAATATTGATTCCTTGGAATCAACCATTAAGGACCTTAGGGAATCCCTAGCCATGTTCACCCAAGGTGAACAAAATTTGTCCAAACTCTTAGGTTCTCAACGAGTATCTAGAACCACCAATGGACTTGGCTACACCAATATAGCTCCCTCCTCCCATGCTCCAACTGTTTTTGTAAGGGGGAGCTCTAGTTTTAAATTTTGTAACTATTGCAAAAAACCCGGGCACCTCATTTATGAGTGTGATTGAAAAAATGCCCGGTACGGTCAACCCAAATCTATTTTTTATTCGGAAGAGTTTTATAGGAGAATACCCGCCATGAAACAAATTTGGATTGAAAAATCCCTTTTGGCGAGTCTCTCCGGGCCTAAGATAGTTTCGTTTCCCCGATGATCTTTTGTTTTATTTAGGGGGAGAAATTTTCTTAAATTCAAAATTTTCTTTCGATTCTTTTTTCAATTTAAATTTTCAAACTTTCAATTCAAACTGTTATTCAAATTTTTCAATTCAATTTTCAAAAATTCCAATTGATCTTGATTTTCAATTTTCCCTCAATCAAGTTTTATGCCCCGAGCTATTTTGATAATCACAAAGGGGGAGAATTTCATGATTGATTGGGGGAGAAACCTTTTGATCATGCTTAGCATTTATTTTCAATTTATTCATTAAAATCATGCCTTTAATTTTTGTTTTTACTTTAATTGTTTTGGTGATTGTGATCATCAAAATAGGGGGAGATTGTTGTACCTCTCGTTCCCCTCATTGTTTGATTTTCATGATCACAATCACCTTATTATTTGTCTAACATTGTTTGAAGTGTTTTTGAATGATAGGCACAAGGTTTCCAAGAAAATGGCCCAAGAAAGAATCAAGAAGTGGACTGAATTTCAGTCCACCGGCCAACCGGTGTGATAGCACCGGCCAGCCGGTGGACCTGGCAGAGGCATTGCCCACTGCCAGGTTCCACCGGTCAGTCGGTGGCTCTGTCACCGGCCAGCCGGTGGCATCCAGTCAAACAGTGGTAGCTACTGTCTGCCCACCGGCCAGCCAGTGGCTCTGGCACCGGTCAGCCGGTGCTTCCTGGGCAGAAGGCCTTCTCAATCTCCAAGGCACCGGCCAGTCGGTGGAGCTGTACTGGCCAGCCGGTAGCCCAGTCAAACTAGCCGTTGGCTTTGACCAGTCAACCCTCTTTTGGCCTCCAACGGCTCCGAAGACCTCTCCAACGGCTCCGAAGACTCCCCAAGGGTTCCATGCCTATAAATAAAGGCCAAGGAAGCCCCGGACACACCCCGGATCATATACCAAGCCAACGGACACATTTTCCATCATTTGGCGTACCTCCGGCGGACTTCCTTCAAAGAACCCACCTTGCTCCAACAACTTCCACATCCAAGGAGCTCCTTCAAAGAAGCTTGGAAGCGTCCTTCAACATCATCAATCAATCAAAGGCACCCAAGGCTTCTTCTCATATACGGTTTTTATTGTATATTTATTTTGAGCTTTAAATTTGGGTTTGTGCCTACAAACCCCAACACCTTTTCTCATCCCTCTTTCTTTTGGGTTTCACATCACCACTAAGGTGTGAAAAGGTTTCTTCAAGCCTTTCCTTTTAAAAGGCTTGTGTCATAGGTGAGCTAGCCTTCACCTGTAAGAAGGCTAGTGGGTTCTTGCTCAACCATCAAAAGCAAGTGGGTTCTTGCTTAACCACCAAAAGCAAGCTGTAATAGGTTCTAGTGCTACCTCAAAGCCTAGTGGGTTTCTTGCTAAAACCATTGAAAAGCAAGCGGTAGAATCTCTCAACGGTTGAGTTGGGAGCGGAGACGTAGGCCGAGTTTTGGCCGAACTCCGTTATCAATTTCTTGTGTCTTGCCTCTTTACTTTCCGCTGCATTTCAACTTTGATTTTTAATTTGTTAATCATTTTTTAAAAGGTAATTCACCCCCCCTCTTGCCATCCTTCCCGTTTTTCTCCGACCTAACAAATTATATTCTAGAAACTGTAGTTTTTTTGCTGTTGAGTACTTTCCTTTTTACTACTTTCTGTACTTTTACCTTCCATATTTTCACTGACTGTTGGGAACAAATCTTCAGGTGGTTTCCTACTGGTATTTTGTCTCACACCCTGTTTGGGTCATGATTTTGGGCCCAAACAGCTTATATTGTTTCAGGTATAGATAAGGTAAAGCGCCCTTCTACTTCAGGTTCATGATTGCATTGGATCTGGAGAGCATGGGACCAAGATGAGGCTTGCGATTCTGAGGAATTGTTTATCTATTTCCTTTTGTACTTGGGTTTAGTAATGTATTCAGCATTGTGAATTTTTTGGCTACTTTCCTAGACACATATGCATCATGCATCATTTATATATTTTTACAGTTGTTTATTTATTAGTCTTCTGTTGTTTACTATTGTTGGATATTTACTGCTTCTGCTATTGTATTATTGTTTATCTTCCAATGTGTTACTCTTCTAATAAGCGAATAGTTTCCCTATTATCACACCCAAGGCCCTCGCTGCTAGTCTGCAGCCTCTGGCGTTCGGGGAAATGCGCTTGAGGCCATGTGACCAACCGGGTACGGGGCGCCTCTGGGTGGATTCTGGAACCTGGGCGTTACACCTATATTCCAAATATATCAATTTGTATCCACATGATGACAAAAATTAATTTATATTAATTTAATACTTTAAGTAATCCTAAGGGCGCCCCTATCCTCACTTAAAAAAGGGAACTTATTATCCTCTCTTACTAATGCATTTTAAGCCTTCTATCCCTACCAATACCTACCATAATACCTTTATATATTCCTTCAACACATCCTAGATCTTATTTTATTTCTGACATATCATCCTATCCTAGCTTAATGGGCATGAAAAAAGAGTTTTTTCAATGTAAAAGTATAAATCATTATTGATAATTTTTAATTTTATTTCTTCATATATCTCCACTAAATACATGGTATTCATTTTAAAATAATTATTCTAGTATATTAAATATGAATAATTTTTATTATGATTATTTAAAAACTATTGTTCAAAATATTTCTATCCAATGGAAAATGAAAATTCCACCCATGCATACATACATCTTACGATCTCCACATAGTAGTGCAATTCATTTTTCGTTACCACTTTACATGAAAGGTTATAATGATATATTTAATAAATATATATTTTATTTATGATATTATTATTATTCTTAATATGGTAATTCATATTTAACTTTCTATCATTTTATCCATTGAAAAATGGAAACTAAGTTTATGCGTATGTACGACCTACCATCTTCGTGAACGGTATAATTCATTTTTCTATCTCTACATTTTATAGATGAATATAAATAAATAAATATATATATATATAATGAATATATATGAAGATTATATCATGGTTAAAATTATATTTATTATGTAACCATGATCAACATACAGGGACTAAAACTACTAAGGTGAAACTTCAATAAAAAATGAATACAATTAACACCTAGAAAAGATTATTTTAGTAAAGAATCATTAATAAATGGGTAATGAAATTTTATAAGTGTATAATATATGATATTATAATAATTTAAATTAATTTATAATATAATTTTAATAAATTTGAATTTATTATACATGAGGATAGAGTGATTTCGAAGAAAGTGGAACTTGAGGTAAGGAATTTATGTTACAATCTCATTATTTTTTGGGATTGTTTTTGATTAAATTTATGATAATGGAATTTTATGACCCATATCTCAATAATACCATTAATTTTCATATAATATAGTTATTTATGGAGATTAAATATTCTTAATTCAATTTCTACTCTTTAATTACTCATGATACCGAATGAGTAATTTAAAGAAAACCATCTCTATTTCCCATTTTGGTTGAAAATCCCTTTTCTGCAATATCAATGTCTTCTAAAAATTGTATTAAATAAATTATTAAAATCCTAATATGATTATAAAATTAATTTTTATGCATGATTTAATTTTTACAAAATGTTTTGAAAATAATCCTTTTATCATTTTCTGAATGAGGTACTCTTGAATTTTTACCAAAATTGTGAAAGAAATCTTTGATTGAACATATACAGTATGAAAATATTTTTCTTCCATCATGAATGATAAATTAATTAAATATTCCATTACAATTTACCAAGTTTATATTGAAAGAAAATATTTTACCTAATTTTTGGGAAATTTTATATTTTAAATAATTTATTTCAATTTTTAAAGTGTATTTTCCTCAAGAAATTTTCCAGTGATACTTTAAAGGAAATTTTCATCTACAATAAAATCATTTGATTTACCTTATGATTTTATGAGGATATTATCCAATGATACTATCCTTATTATTTATATTTATTTGTTATTTTTATGATTAAATTATGTTTATGAAAGTCATTTATTTTCTACGGGTTATACTATGATAAAATATTGAAATGTTTATGAAACTCGTTTACTTTCCCCAGGTTATGATATGATAAATGATTTATGATCTTATGGAAAATATATGTATGATTTTAATTTTATAATGTATGATCCTTGATTTATATATCCATCTAATGGATTGGGTAATTATGGATATCTCATTAGATAATATGTACTAGAATAGGGAGTGAAATCATATGAATAATATGCTTTTTTACACTACAATAGTCTTAGGAGTAAACCTTGACTAAGGATATGATAGAATGGGGAGTGAACCCAATCCAAAATGATATTATTGGTAGTGATCCTTAACTAATGTAATGATTTTTTATGCTTATGATTATTCCATTGACTTATTTTTCACGCTAATGTTATTATCTCAAGGCTCATGTTCATTGATTCATTTATGAATCATGTATTATAAACTACTAAGATTTATTATTTTATTCAATACTATGATCAATAATATGATGGATACAATTTTAAAATATTAATCTCTTGTTCTCATATTCATATTCTCATTTTATGCTTAAGGGATCATTGATGTCTCCCTTATTTAACCTTAATGAGTATCTGATCTCATTTTTTCTTATGTTTACCTTCCCCATGACATGAAGAAAGACTTAATATATAGAATGTCTAATAGGGGTACTTGTTGGGAAGAAATAAGTGGGAGATAATGTAGATCTATTTTGAATTTTTTTTATTTTAGGTCCCCAAACCTTAATTTATTTTTTTCTATTGTGTTTTTTTTGGGATTTATAGGTTCTTAGAGAAGGTTACAAAGAGTTTTGATGTGTTTTGAAGTGAGGAAGGGAAGTTAGTATAAAAAATATCAACTGTAAAGTATTTTACATCATTGATCCTTAGGATGAACTGTATACCTTGTCGTTGTTGTGTAGTGGTTCTGGTTGCGGCGTAGGGTCCCAAGAATAGGGAATTTGGGGCCACTTAAAAAAATGGTATAGATTTAGTGTGGAGGTTAGGTAGTGATGTAGCCTATATGATCCTTGTTTTTTTGGATAAGTTCTACATTATAGAGGCCTTAGGGTGGAAATTGGTCATTTATTACAATTTTGTCACCCCTACAGTGTGAAGTTGGTCTGTACTATAGCCATCATTCAGGTTTCTAGGCTCTTCGGTGTGGTGGTTTAGGTTGTGTCATAGTACACCTTTCTATTTTATAAGATTTCACCTTAGATACATCCATGGATCTCAGATGAAATTTTACCAAGAGGGATATGGAATTCCCCCTCATGTTTCACTATAGTTTTTTTTATGTTAAGCGGTTCTTCAGCATGATCTAGGAGGTTGCGCCATGGAATTCAGTTTCCCAAAATGTCAATAAACACCCCAAGCTCTATGAACCCAAATTTATCTAATTCATTACTCTTGGATGCTAGGTTCCACAAAGTTATCTTTAAAGGATTTTTATACCCCTTTAAATCATCATTAATGTCCATCATATAGAGATCAATCTGTTGTGATCTAAGTAGGTTCTTCCTTTTTTTTGGTTTCTCTACTATTATATCTCATTTTACTCCAATTATTATTTCCATTATATGGTGTTTGATCTCCGTCATTATAATATATATTTTATTTACCATTTTATGGGATGTTAATGTTAGGATTTCTTTGGGAGATAATAGTTTCCTCATAGGAGAGTTGAGTAGAGATCCACATTAGCATTTCTTTTCAATTTCAAGAACATCAGAAGTTTAAAGTAGGGGATTCATTTATTATAATTTTTATTTATAATAAATATTAAATTAGCCATGGTTTATCCATTTATATGTAATTTTAATTATCCTAATAATTATTTAAATGTGTTAAATAATAAAATTAGTTATGGTTAAAAACTTCTTGTCTTCTACCATGGTAAAAATTTGCCTCAAATTTACATGATATTGTGATATCTATGTAATTTTTTAGCATGATTTTTTATAATTGGATCAAAATTTTTAATTTATGAAATTTCAAAATAATTTAAAGTCAATAAATTAATTTCTCCACTAAATAACTTTAAGGGGAATGTTCAATAAAGTTGGTGCATCTTATAATTCGATGAAAATCAAATTAATGAAAATTACCTGATTAATTGAAGTTGTTCTTCCATGTGATGATGGAAATAGATAATTAACATGGAAATAGATTTTGTATCAATGATGATAATGATTAAAGGCAGGTTAATGTGATGTTATTCCATATATTTTAATGAAACTTAGAGATTATTCTAGGATTTTTATTTTGATAAATATTAATTTATTATAGCTGATGCCTTAGGTTATATATAAGCGTAAACTATGATAAATGAATCAATTAATTATATATTTAATAGAATATAATTTGTTGATAAAGGTAAATTGTTTTGGTTAAGTGAGTTTGTTTTCTTCTGAAGGTCGAGTGCCTTGTGTTTAGGCCCAAGTGATCCTATTTACATGTAAAGGATAAAGGCCTTGTTTTTATGGATAAGATTAAATGTAAACTATGTTTATTGTTTTCTTACTTCTATTATGTGGTATAAATGTGATCCTTTCTATATGATATCATGTGAGTCAGGTAAGGATAATGAGATATGGGAAAGGATGTGTGAGGTTGTGGTAGTAGTTGATGCTGGTGATGGTGATAGATATGATGATATGAATTAGAGTATCTAGGATGGAACCAAAGTTGATGAAATATGTTGAAGATGAGTTTATTCATTATTGTGATAAAATTTGGGATGGTTATTTTTTAATGTTCTTATTAATGTTTGGATGACTGGGTTTCTATTTTATCTACATTCCTTTTCCCATTTAATGAGGCAACTGGATATTCTTGGTTATGCATCTTTCTTAGCAGTAGATTAGGATGATTTTATAGAGTACCTAGAATTATGTAATGGGGAATGAAAAATAAATTTTAACCATCAGTTTAGTTATTTCTTGAATGGAAAAGGTTATTTTAATCTTGGGAAATTATGGACTCAGTTGGATTATTCCTGGAGGGAATGGACTATGATTGAGGGATTTAATGTGAGGATTAATAATGTTAATTGATTTTCAATTTAATATAGTTTATAATAATGTTAATTAATGTACAATTAATTAATTATTGAAAGGATAAATATAAATATGAAATATTTAATTTAATGTAGCTCTTTTAATGCTTATTTGCTTATTGGATATCAAGTGTTTAATAATGGAAGTCGGTTGTCTGAGTGAAAATAACTACAATTGATCCTAGGAATTATTTATTCCTATTGTGTGTTTGTGATATATATTATACCATATATATTCTATGATTTTATATGCTACCTTATCCATGTTTATTTTTCCACTGATACCCAATGGACTTCAGGAGGGTGTTTTCTCTTACATTGATGTTAGTGAGGGACAAATGGGCGATCACCCCCTATAGTCCCTCTCTCTTATCTTGGTAGTATTATGTGATGGTATGCATTTTGGATAGTTTCCCATAAATTTTTGTAGAGGTATGTTATAGATTATTGTCATATCACACACATGTATCTCTGGATATAGTATCCAAAGGATTATTATAGGAATAACAAGCATTGTATGTGACGTCTTACGGTACATACTCAATATATGGGTCGTGATGGATTGAGGTACAATAACTGATATATGATACTTGAAATTTAATATTTAGTGGCTCATGGAGACTAATCGGTTACTATATGTAGATGTTGTATGGGATAATGAGATAATGTGACACATGAGGTGCATGTTGTGAAACTTAACCGAGGTTTTTTAATCCTATATTCTTTTGGAGAGATATGTATTATGATGTATAGTTTTGGGGAAGAGAGGAAAAATAGTGGGGAAGTGGTAGAAGGGTACCCATGTTGTTTTATTATTTTAATACATGATACCTTATATGCAATAAATTTTGAGAGATATCCATGGTGAGGATGTGAAATTAGTATACCTATTTATGTGATGGTCCAGTTTCATTTTTTGGTCAATGGGATTTTGTATGATTTCTTTAGCTTTTACTTCAGAGACACTAGGGAGGATCCTACTGATTATAAGTCTTATTCCCACACTACGTATATATAAACTATTTTTCAGGATAATAGGAGAAGGTTGGATATCAGGAGGATATTAGTAGTTCATGGTTTTATAAGATATCTTTGGGATTCATGCTCTCAAATGAGTTTATCTTTTAAGTACATAAAGTTTCCTTTCCATTTGTTTTAGTCTTATATGACATGAAATTAATTTAATAGGGATTTATTTTATCTTTATAAGAAGTATTTTATTAGTGGAGCTATCTTATTCCTCTATTCCACATGTTCTCATAGAGGGTAATGAATCCCATTTATATGTTTATTGTGCCATCAGTTATTTTTACCAACCTATGGAATATTGGAGTTGGGATTAAGGATATCACCATATCTTAACCCTCATTTTTGAAAAATGAGTATAACTATTTTAGGGGTTGGGTATATTAAAGTGTGCTATCAAAAGTCTAGGTTGAGGGATATGATTCAATTTAGAGTTAGGAACGAGTGAGATTTCATGGCTTGGAAGGGAAACTAAATCATATAAGTTTAATAAGTTATGTAAACATGGGATACAAAAAAATGAAAAATTATTTAGGTTCCTATATGATTTTATGTATGAACCTTTATGTTTATTGGGACTACAAAACAAAGTGTTATTGGTTGTGGGGCAGACACCTAGGAAAATATCATGAATCATTATTCTTTACACCTATGTTTTAAATGGTTATACATTGGGATTAGGATAACCTTGGATAAAATAAAATAAATAATTAATTAATGTTAAATATTCCATACTATTGTTTTAAGAGATATAGACATTGGTTCTTTTAATTTTATAGATCTAGGTTAACATCCTCATCAAGTTTTTGGAGAAGATATTCTACAGTATGTGCTAGTAGATCACTAAAGTAATGGTTGATTAAAATTACACATGGAGGAGAGAACTTCAAGAGTTTTATCAATAAATTCTATATAAGTATGATATATCTATTTCAAACTCAACAATAAAAGATTGATTAAAGGTGGTAGAGATAGATTTCAGTTTTATCCATGCCCAGAAAGAGAACTTGGTTTCATTTGTTGGGACTATACTGCATGGGGAAGTGAAAATTTGAAGGATATTATTCCTTAGGGATCATGAGGAGTTATTTTTCTTATTTGATAAGATCAAATATCAATTTTGAGGAAGTTTTCTTTCCTATACCACAAACGCGACCAGTCTCCAAAAGATGGTTACCCTTTAGAAGAGGATTTATTGCATATAGGATATCATGATCTATTTTAGGATCCTTCTTCTATATTATTAAAAAATATTTCATGATCTATAGGATAGGGATATGACTTTTGAAGAGTCTTTGAATCTAGATATCTATAGAAACTTGTCCCTATTCATGTTGTCAACATATCACTATGTTCTTGAAAGGGAAGAGGTTATTTAAAAGATGTTGTACACAAATAGATCATAATTAGAGGGGGGTCATATAGAATCCTCATAAAGAAGAGTTGTGGTTAGGGGTTAATTTTTTCCTAAATAGATGAGTTATCAGATAGCTGGGGTTGGGTCTCCACCCACATAATCTTGTTTCCCTGAGGGTGGTATCTCTCCGAACTATCTCAATGGATGAGACACGTTTTTTCATGTAGAGGTAGAGTTCATTAACAGTGAGAGTTATTAACCTTTATGGGATATTATCATGCAGTAAGTGTTCTGAAATGATTTAATAAATGGTATTAAAGGTTGATACTATTTAAAAAATCATCAATGTTTTTTACAATTGATAGAAGAGTTATCCTGATAATCATAAATGAGAACTGAAGTTTGAGGTCTGTGATATAGTGTTCCCTAATATATCTTCATGGAATATATTCATAAGGTTTGGGGGGAAGGGGAAGCCATGTCTGACATATATTATCACTTTGAGATTCTTGATTGCATTAGAGTTATGGAGTATCAACTAGTACTCCCATGAAACCTATCTGATGTACATGATGTGTTGCATGTATTTCTCTTGAGGAAGTAAATACTAGATCCCTCACATATACTTATTCTATTGGTGGTACAATTGGAGAATGATCTCTCTTATAAGGATCAGTTGGTGAAGAACTTATAATGAAGGGAAAAACTACACCTAATAATACAACTCAACATTTCAATCTACTTTAGAGAAACTATATATCTGAATAGGACACATGGGAAACTGAAGAGATCAAAAAACAAAAGTACCAAATTTTTTCCCTATAGTGTATGAAATTAAATTTTGATAGTGAAATTTATTAATAGGGGAATAATGTAATGACCAAATATATTAGTGATTATTTTTTATTAGTATGTATTTGATTGAGTATCATATATTAAATTTAATGATAGAATAAATTAAAAAATGTGGAACATTAATAAAATTAAATTATTCAAGATAACCCTTATAGTGGTTAAACTAGAAAGAATTGATAGTAGTAACTATGTTTTGAAAGAATATATTTGTAATAGATTTATAATTTTAATTTGAAATAATTATTTTCATTTTTTTATTTGTCATGGAAATATTAACTGATGATTACTTTTTGGAATTTTTGTAAACTAATTTATTATTTTGTGAATAGTGAAAATTGATTTTTCTAGTACCATTAGTTTTATTGCATTATTATAAAAAATTAATTTATTTTCTGAAAAAAAAGTACTATAAAAAATACATTTTATAACGATAAATTTGTTATTTTAAAATACAATTTTGATATGAAAAATCCATGCTTAATGTTTTAGAAAATCATTCTAATGTTAAAAAAACTATTTTTGATTTGTTTCACTTAATAAAATATTCCAAGGTTGATTAGTTTTGAAAATTATATTAATGTTACTGAAATATTATATTAATAATAAAAATAATTTTCATGATAATATAATTATTAAAATTGATAATTTTATCCTAAATATAATACTTATGCTTAAAAATACACTTAAGAACATATTTTTTCTCATCAAATGTGCTAAAATTTAAATTAATTTTCTATAAAAATAGAAATTTTATTCGATAAATTGGGTTTAATATTTATAATTGTTATATTCAAATTATCTAATAAGGATCATTTTATTTTTAAGCATTAAAAAAACTTAGTTAAAAAATTATTTACCTTGGTAAAAACCAAAAATAATAGAAGAAAAAAAATTAACGAGTAAATAAAATGATAAAAAGTTTAAAACATGTGTGGAAAAGTGAAGTTAAGGATGTATCAACCTTAAATATTCACATACTATATTATTATCCATTTTTTCTTCACATTAGATGTGAAACATGTGATCTCTTTTAATAGAGTTATATGTTCAAAAAATGACTTTCTCTTCAATTTTAAATAGAACCCCCACCCATCCAACTCTCCAAAACTAAAATTACCATTAGGATTTATGTAACAAATACCCCAGTCTCTCTTGAACCCTATTATCATTTCCAAAAATATTTTACATTTACATGATACCAAGACAATGTGCCTTATAGTGGTGACCAAAGGAGAATGTCTAATGTGTGAGGTAATATTTTCCACTGCACCTTCTTAATTCGTTTCTACTTATACCAACCCATAAATATTTTATCCATGAGAGTATGATAAAAACAATTATTATTAGTATTTATTTATTTTATTATACTAATGGAACTTAAATTTTATACCTTTCTCTAAAACCTTCTGAAAAATGAAGACGTCGTCATGCATACATGAATTATATCATCTCAATGTGATGTTGTTAATATTTTATTATCTGTACCAAATAACATGGGTAAAATAAAAAATTTATGAAATGTATAAAAATTCAGTTAATAAACTATTAAAATTATTTAATAGAAATAGTATACATTATATAATTGTTATTAACAATAAATAGTTTTTTAAAATGTGACTACTAAAAAGGACATATCAAACCACCTTTTCTTATTTTATTACATTCACGTAATTACTATTTTCCTATATAAATTATGAAATAATGGAATAAAAATGACATAATAATATATAACTATGATCATTAAGAAACTATGTTACACCACTTTTACCATGTTCAACATACTATGAATGTTTCTCAGAAATCGACCCAATAACTCCAAGTAACTAATATAAGCGAAAATGATTTAATAAATTGGAGACAAACGATGATAAATTCACCATAGAAAAAGATGTATACAGTTATTTTTAAATTTTTTATTAAAATTAATTTTATTATACAAGAAGTTAACTATAGGTGTAGAGTGCTTTTGTATATGAGGTACCTGATGTTCTATACCTCCTTCATGACATACTAGTTACCCATTCCCATTATTTTTATCTATTTAATTAATTATTATTATCATGTAGATCATATTTTTTTAAATATTTCTATTAAATATATACCTATTTTAACATCCTTTTCATTATCGGGGTTATATATGTTTTTTCCCTTTGAAATTCCCACTTTTAAGTAAACATGATTTAAGGGAACTTTCAAATTTTTAGTCTCATACTGAAAATATCCCCCATGAAATATTTTTTGAAAATTAATATCTTATAAATACCACTACTATTTTATGGATAAACATCTTTTTTATAGAAAATAATATTCTATTTATTTCTTTAAAAAACACCCTTTACATATTTCAAAAAGCACCACACAAGTGGTTTCTTTTTATTCTTTATTTTCCTAGATCCTTCTCCAGAATTTTAAAAATTGTAAGTCAATGATCAATAACCATGTTTTAGTTTCAAATATGAACATCTGAATGATTTAATATATTATTCTTTTTAGAGTCGTTATGATTTATCCTTTGGTTATAACTTAAATTAGAATCATGAAACTGAGTTCCTTCCCATGGGTTTGATAATGATTTTGATTTATATTTGATTTATTTTACTCATGTGGAATATCTATTCATAAATTTTTCTTATGTTATTGGATTTCTTATAATTATATATCCTTTTGATTCATTGGTTAAAGCTTTGTATCTCATGAGATGTTATGTAAGTGATTAGGGAGTGAACCTAATCCACTATAGGAATTTTTCAACTTTATGATGATGGTATTGGGAGTGACCCATGGGTTATATTTATGATATAATGTGTTATTTTGTTAAAAAATGTTTAATACCTTATTACATAATTTTAATTTTTCATTTTATTATTCTTATGAATAACTTTTATATTATATCATCTATGTTTTGTTGTCATGTTTATTCTCTTATTTTATTTTTATCTCACCCTTTTAGTCATGTATTTCTATAGAATGTCCTATGATGTTTTATAAGATCTATGGGATCTATGGTAACTATTTTAAGTTTCAAATAAATATATTTTTTATGTTTAAGATGATTTATTTTCAATTATAGTCTTCCAAATACATTACACCTCTACATCACTGGTTTGTAATTATTGTAAAAGTATGTCAATAATTATGAAAAATTATGTTTATGTTTTGGGTATCTATAGTGATTACCCATTGTTTTTATAATGTATATTTGGTAATTTAAAATGTAAAGACATGAGTGTTTTATATTTATGATGTTAAAAAGTTCCTAATTATATATAGTTTCATGACATGTTTCCATTTGTCATAATTTTTTTATAAGATTTATTTTAACAATAGGTGAAAATAGATTATGAATTTAAGGGATGATATTAATATAAGATACAATGGAATTTGAAGAAGTGGAAATATTTAAAAATAAATAAATATATTTCAACATTTTTTAAAATTTTACTCTGAAATATTATAAATGAATTTTATATATTTAATGAACAAAATATCAGATATAATGTAAAAATAAATAATTGTAGAAACTTATAAAATAAATAAAAAGAAATAAATATGATATCCATGTACATGAAATGTAGGATACTGAAAATATTCTATGGTTATTTCTTCGTTCATATGTTTGACCAATATTATATTCCATAAAATACGGATTATATTTTTAAAATATCAATAAACTAGTGAAAATATATGTGGGTTCTTTGAAAAGTGTTGTAAATCTACCATAAAATTAATTTATGAAATTTACAGGATTGATGTATCGTTACATATAAAGGAAAATTCTCTATATTGTTTCAATGATATTGATTATAATGTTGGAGGATGACCTACATGTTGCTACTGAGATACCATAATTTCATTTAGAATATTAATTACTCTAAAAACTATTGTATATCTATAATATATAATAACATATAAATTAAACTTATAAAATGATAAATTTTAAAACAATTCATAGAATATACCATTTTTTTAACGAACCAATATTTTAAATTTTTATTGTCCTTATGGATCAAAACTTACTAAGGATTTAGTCATTTAAATTGAAGGTAAAATATTTAAACATTTTGTATCTTTAAATTTAACATACAAATGTAAAAGAAGAATGTAGAATACTATGATAAAATTTGGATATTTTTGGTTTCAATAATATGAATGTTTTCAAAATAATATATTAAATTTTATAAAATGGGGACTGAAAGTTTCATGCCTTATATTTTTGAATAAATATATCATTTACTTTATGAACAATTTTTATGATACCACTATTTGGTTTTTAGAAAACTAGTATACCTCATATAAAATATAATATTAAAAACCCCACCCAATTATACAAGTGATAAACAAAATAAAAAAATAGTGATGTTGTAAACACATATCAACTACTAGAAAAAAAATATTTTTCTCTTATATATGATTCAATGAATATTTCATTTATTATCGTAAATAATTTTTAATCTATAGGTAACCCACTAACATTATGAAATAATGGTCATTATAATAATTATTTCATCACCTCACATTGTGATATCTACTCATAAAAAAAATAAGTGATGGGTGGAGAAAAATCTTATCTGTGTATATTCATGGGACAAAATTCTTAACATAAAAATGATTAAGTATATATATATATATTTCTAAATTAAATAGTTATTTATTAAGAATATAAAGGATTCTTAAATATTTTATAGTTTTGGATTGTATTACATTAATAGAATAATGAAAGGATATAATCTTTAAGATTCATTCCTTAATGTCATACTCATAAATTTCTAATTCAAATTAGTTATAACTCTTTATTGGTTATATTTTATTATTGATATGTTAGGATAGTAATCCTTCATGAAGTATCTCATATTTTATTAAGTGGGATCATAAAAAATAAATTCTTCACCAAAATTATAGTGTGTAAAAAACTATTAATATAAATACGGCCATGAATAATAATTTTATAATTAATATTTTTTAGTTTATTTGTCCAAAAGTTTATTCTAGGTCATCATGAGATGGAAAATAGTGATAGTGAATCAAAATTACTCAATACATGAACTATTTATTTGGATAAATAAAAAATTATGAATTTTTCCATTTCAAAAATATGGAATGACCATTTCACACATTAAAAATCAATGCACTCAATATAATTAGTTTTTAAGTAATTAAAGAACCATACAAAAAATAGAATGAAATTATAACTCAAAATATATCAAATTTAATGATCATTAAATTATTATAAATAACAATCAACAAGAGTAATTATGTTAAATATATAAATATATAAAATAATATATAATAAAAAAGGATTAATAGGATGGGAATCCAAAATTAATGAGTACATATGAAAAAACCAAAAAAATCACGACAGACAATATTCTCAAAGGATAAGTAAAACCTACCCATATATATTTTAAAAGGGTAAAAATTACCACTTTCCACATAATCTATACCCTATCTAACCTATCAGGAGTTTACAATAGCATAGATATTATTTCACATTATAACCATTAGATAAGTTTATATTTATACACACACATTGTTTGTTTTTATATTTTTAGTTAACATTCCTAGTAGGATACAAAAAATTATCTATGTAAAAATTTTAAAAAACTTACCATGTTATTATTTTTGATTTAAAATTATAAAATATCATTTTATTTTATAAAAAAACAAAAATGGGGTTCATATATAGAAATCCATATAAGAATGTATAAAGGAAATGAAATTTTGCAAAAAAATCCAAAATTTATAAAAATAATTTACCTATTAGAGAAGGTAAATTCAATCTAGAAACTTCATAATAATACTTAATATCATCTATATGTTTACCACTAGAAATGGATTCATCCAAAAATTATGGTAAAGTCATCAGTTCATATCTAATCCAAACTAGCGGGAGAACAAAAATTAAACTAACAAAATCTTGCTCCTAAAATAGTCTATCAAATCAAATACATAATCTAATATAGGGGTAAATCTAGTAATTTTACATCTTTACCTAGAAATTTATCATGTCACTAGACTCTTTCCAATGCACCCTTGGATTCTTATGATATTTTTATAATGAATAATATTTAATTCCTTAAAATATATTATATGGAAACACCCCTATATAATCATCCACATAAAATTACATAAACCAAGTCTTATATATTGAAATCATAACAAAATATAATAATTGTATTGATGGGGTGAAACATATCATAAGTACCTTTAGTAATCCAAACACAACACTATTCATGAATTTTTTTAAATGACACTTTAATAACTCATTATAAATAATTATAAATCACTCAATGAAAAAATTCCCATTAATATTATTTTAAAACCAGAATTATATTTTCTTATAACAACAATTAAAATAATTTTAATTAAAATATATTATATATATTTATAAATTACTATCAGTTATTCAATTGAAAGATAACAAGGAATAATAATAAAACCAACAAACAATTATCATATATATACAATATAAATTCTTATGTCTATAAATTTTTTATTTAAAACAGGAAATCACTCATAGTTCTTGTAACTAAGGTATTGAAATAGTAGAACATATCAGCAATTTATGAATACACAAATGATTAATTTTATTCCATCTATAAAAAGTAGAGGATGTCTCTAATAGATTATTTAAAACCATAAAATTGAAAACCCCAATTTTGAAATCTATAAATTTTAAAACATAAAATTAGATGGATATGATATGTAAAATTAATAGATTATTGAGAATAGATAAGTAGAGTGGAATAGGAATAAGACAATAAAGTAAATATTAATATGAAACATTATCTTGAACGAAAATTTAGGATAAAAATGAACCAAGGATGAATATGGGAATCAATTATGGAGCCCTTATAGATGTTTAGAAGGGCTGAAAAGATAGAATGAGATACATCAAATAAAATGGGTAAACAAAAGTCAAAAATATTATTTTTTATTAGATCACATTGTAATGTCACATGGTTTTAATAACCATGTCCCTAACCATAGATAGTCACTATATTTAAAATTCTAGAGCACATAATCTACTTGAAAAATTATGGCAACCATCCACCCCAATTATAAAACCTTTAATTTATCTATGATATAAAATGTAAAACTCTATTATAGAATAAATTTTGAAACCAATTAATAATAAATTATATATTTAAAAAAAACAACATGGGTGTCACAATTCTACCAACCATATTACCTTCTTCCATTAAAAATATCCTATAAAGTTAGTTAACTCGAAAATAGTTTTCACCATTTTTATTTCATATGTGATTCTTATTCCAAAGTTTCATTATATTATACTTAATATAATAGTAAGGAATCAATTATAGGTATTTAATTTTAATATAACACTATGTTGTGAGATTAAAGAACTCCGAATTATTTCTCTTCTATTGAAATATTAGGTTACAATTTTATATATATCATGTTCTATAAGGGAGATGGAATAAGATAAAACAAATTATCTATGAAACATAAAATAAAATATGAATCAATGTAATTAGATTAGGGGAGATAAATAGTATTTAGACTGCCTAATCCTTTTAAAAATTTCTAATGTTTCTCGATACCTTGAAAATATCTTACCATGTTTATATAGTCATAAGTGACCCATCAAGGGAAAATAATTAAAAATACATGATCACTAACATATAATTACAATAGTATATGAATAAAATAATAATAGTAATTATAATAACTCTAAGCCATTTCTAAACATTTATAAATGATACAAACCATCTTCACCAACTCTTTCACCATGCATGGTCCAACTAAATATGTTTCCCCAACTTTAACTCATAAAGTGGAGTCTGGAAAGTATGACCATTTCATGCTTTAAATGGAACCATCCTATTAAAAAAATTTATGTATTTTTATTTAATAATTCATCCTGTGATTAATTATGTTTCCATTATTCCCTAAGACCTAGAATATATTCAAGTGGCGTATCTCTAAAAAAATTTCTACCCTTTAGCTTTTCCAAACATATAAGGATAATATATTGTGGAAAGATTCCCAATAATACCAAAATCATATTTAAGGACTTTAAAAATCAAGATGTAAATATATGATGTTTATATAATGATAACACAACAGGAACCCATGTATTTTTTAATTTTCATGCATATTGAATTTTCTAAGCAATTAAATTTTTTTATAATTAATTCGATGAAAATGTTTTCATTTAGCCTGTTGATCAAAAATTGTATAGATAGTGTTCTTACTATATATTGTATGAGATAATATAATAATAAAATACCTAGATATCTCATCCCACTTCTATGTAGTAATAGGTAATTTTTATTGTATTCTGGATGGATTTTTGTGGTAAAATTTAACTTATTAACAAGTGAGGCACACAACCACATAGTGAGTTGAAATTCCTACTCAAACATATCCACCAACACTATTGTTTTATATCATAATATGATTTGGAAATGTTGTGATACACTAAAAATTGAAAGTGATTTAAATCCTCTATCACTATATATTTCATCAAAAGAGGAACCACATAGTGGTTTCTCATGTAGATGATAACATAAAAGAATATGGACCATTCACTAGTCACTTATACATAATTTAAAAATACCTTGATCATATAACATTAAACATTGGATATCTCCTCCAAAGGGATAAGGTTACAGAGGGGAGGATTAAATTTAATACTTTCTAAAAAATTCACCTCTATCTTCCTTAACTTCGAGGAGAAACATTTATAAAAGTCACATTAACTACTATTAATCACTAGAATCCTTCTATGATTAGAAAGGAAATATTTGGTAAGTTGTATTTATGACCATATTATTATTTTTGATGTATTGATAGGATAATAATAAATAATGTTTATATATTCCATTTCTAACCACTATCTAACATTTATGTCCTTCAAAGGGAGTCTAATTTTTAGAAATTTTTTATTGTTGTAAACTGTAAATTTATAATTGAAAATATAGTTTCACTAATATTCGAGAGCATGATTAACCAAAAATAATTGATATTCTTTTAACATATAATTCCATTTATTATGTCATAATCACTAATATTTAACCATATTTCCATTTTCATAACTATTAACAAAACCCCATGCCCAAATCAGCACAATAAATCACATATTCATTCCCAATATCAGGTAGAATTATAACTAGATCTGATTCAAACCATTTTTTAGTCTCAAAGAATTATTCATGATAATAAAAAATACATTTAAATTTTAATCCTTTATGACTTAGAACCATTAACGATGATTCAATATTTGAAAAATCCATATCTAACCATTATTAGTTACCAAATAGTTTTAATAAAATTAATATCATAACATTATTTTCCAGCAATTACCAAGAAATAGTAGATATCATATTTTCAAATAAATTGAAATTCCTTTTTTCAAAAAAAAATTACCATGAACATTAATTTTTGGATCTATAGGTGAATCAATATGTATTTTATATATAGGAGGAAGTTCAAAAGAATACAGAAAATAACATTCAAATTATTCTCTTAATCCTCTTTGGATGTAGAATAAAATATAATTTTATCCCTAATAACCATGAAAAAGGGATCATGTTCAAAGTTAAAAATAAAGTTAATAAGAGAAATAAATACCTTAAAAACATTAGTCAAAAAAACTAAATCTATAAATATTTTAAAGTTACTATATAAATATTAAAGTTTGGTTATAGGTTTATTATAATTCTTTACTTTGAGTTATTGATACTCTCACTTGTTACTAATCTTATAGGAATACATTTCCATTTTCATTGATAAAAGTGTTCATCAATAAGTGAAAGGTGTATTTTTTATTAATTTTTAATTTATTCAACTTATTTTTATTATATTATAGGAACATGATTCCATTAGACATCATTGTAAAGAGTATAGGAAATTCCAAAAACAGATATACTGGGACAAATAAACCCTCTCATCTCAATATCATAAAGATGATATTTATATTCCTTTAACATATCTATATCTATTTAGTATATGTGAAATGATTTATATTTTTTCCATGGATAAGGAAGATAGAATATTATACCCTTCACTCTAAAATAAAGTTAAAAAATTCACGAGGAAATACTGGAATGAAGTATAATACAATCAGAAGAAACTCATAAAATTATTTCCACTCATTAACTTCAATAAAACTAGAAGATATGTGAAATTATAATCATGGATATTTAGAACTTTATTTAAAACATGACTCTATAAAGGTTTCCACTCACATTAAATTAAAATAGAAATTCTTTACAGAAAAACAAATAGTACTATTTTTCATAAAATCCAATAAAATCATTGAATGTAATATTAAAATATATTTATTGGATGATATGAAAAAAGATCCATTTCTAGGATGTGTAAATTGAAATATATCTCCTCTTCAAATATATATAATAGAAAAGTGGGAAAAAAATCCTCTCACATTTTTATTTTACCAAAGATATAATATCAATATTTACCATCGCTTGGGTTAAGATAAGTGGTCAGATACATCCATATTATAGGACTATATTAATAGGGTTGAGTAACTTTTATAAAAAAAAATAGTTAAAAATATTAAATAAGTATAGTGTAACACCCCAAGCTTCCATGGTACGTTTCCTATTGATTAATACAATCGCTTGTGTTGTACGAAACTTCGAGTTCAAACACACCACAACCAATCAAACTAGCTGTTATGAATAGTAATACTGACATTTTGAAATTTTATAAATTTTATCTTTAAAAATGGACATCATTTTTGGATTCGTAATATCGAAATTAGTTTAGGGTGAATTTTTTGTATTTTTTTGAAAACTTTCAATTTTTGACGAATAGTGGAAAAACACACCGTTATTGGTTAAAACCGGCTTTTTATTTAAATAATTTGTTATTTTATTTTAATTTATTTTAGGTCAAAATAGATACATAATACCTATATATTTTCAACTTAATTCATTGGAGTCATTTTATAATAAGTTTAGATATATAAAATTGAACAAACTTTTTATCGTCTTTTACCCACCTCCTAGAAGCATTTGCAAATTCACATAAAACATAATTTTAATGCTTATATGAGTGGAATTTAAAAAATATAAGGGAAATGGTTGATATCAGTAAGAAAAATTTGGTTCAATAAGATGAAAATAATTTTCGGTGAATAGTATCTTTTTACTTTTATTTACCAAGGTTAAAAGTAAATAGGGTAATTAAGGGTAAAAATGATATTACTATTACCCTAACACATGCTCTAATTCTATTTTATAAGTATTATTAGACCAAAAACAACCTTAGGAATAAAATATTATCCTCTTTGGTCCACTTATATTAGATTAGGACATTTATTATTATTTTATTTAAAGAAGAGTTAAAAGAGTTAAATTTAATGTTTAATAACTAAACCATCTTTAATATAGGGTTACACAAAATATAAATTAGACTATAAATATTAATTATAAATATAGAAATATTTCCTATAGAATTTTATTTTATATATAATTTTTAGACATTAAATAATTTAATTTTTTTATGGCATAATGATGATATAGTAATTACCTTATTAAAGAATGATTAAAATAATTGATATCATAAATATCCAAATAAATTTAATTTTAGACTTTTTATTAATGACACTAATTTTATATGTTAATATGAAATTTTAGAGTTTATTAAATATTTTATTTCGAAGTAATATTTCTGTTATGAGTTTCACAAAAATCAAATACTAAATAGTGTCAAAAGTGACATAATTGAGTTTTTAAAACAAATACTATATTATTAATGGATATATTATTCCAAAAAATCTATGGTTCAGAAAAAGGACTTATATATGGTTATATATATTAATAATTAACCACTTGGGGTTCTCGTGGATGTTTATAGTAATTTTATTAACCATATAATATAAAAATACGAAGAGACAAGGTAAATGTCAAACTATTTAACTAAGAGTTAAATCTAAACGATAATATAAATATGATGACCTAAACCTGTATAAAACCTATTTGTTGAGAGTTTTTAGACCCAAACCCAACTTATCCGTTAAATAATTTATTTTTTATCCAATATAAACTAAATATTATTGTACAACAAATTAATATTTTAATCTTTTCCTAAAGTGACCCTCACCCTCTTATAAAAGGGCACTTCCACTTATCTTAATTTCACACCTCCAGAGCCATTTGTCTCAACCAAACCCTACACAAATACCCTCCCAACATTCCTCCCTTAATACTAGAGGCATTAATTTGGTCCTAATGCCATCCTAAGGATCCCTTTTGATCAAATTAAAAGGAAGAACCCGAAGAAGAGGTAAATATTTCATCACCTCTTTCAAGTTATTTTCTTCTTCCACATCCTATTTCTTTCTTGTTTCAATTATAAAATAACAAATATAGTATATTATATATAATATGATGTTATTATAAAAATGTTACAACCATATTCATTATTCTATCCATCCTATAAATGACAAAGTCACCATACGTGCTTACGTGCGACTTACTGTCTCCACGTCGTGTTGTAGTTTATTATTCAAACATTTTATTATTTGTATGGGTATAATAATGAGTATATCTGATGTAAATAATAAATATTAAATTTTAATGATTCTTTATATATTATATACCATCCAATTAGATATGATTTCACTATCAATATAATGATATTGTCGCTTGTGTGTACGTACGGATTACCGTCTCCACGACGCGATGAGATTCATTTCCACGTTCCCAATTCAACGATGATTATAAAAATATATATCATTTATAAGTATGTAATATATGACATAATAATGATACTGGAGATATATATATATATATATATATATATATATATATATATGTACTTACATATATCTTATTCACTTATTTCCGTTCAATACGATATGAAAATAGAAACAACGTTTATGCGTACGTATGGCCTACCGTCTCCATAAACGATGTTTTTTTTCCATTTCATATATATGTCAATTATACATATTTATATTATAAATATATATGATATATAAATCATGTTTTATATTCTCTATGTATTTAAATCATGATCTACGTGATACAATCAAGAGTAACAAGTTAAAACACGTACGATAAAGAAAGCCATTATTACCCGAAATGTTAATTTAAAATGAAAATTATTATTAAATGGGTAGTATAAAGTCAGAAATGAATAATGTATGGTATCATAAATATTAATATGGTTCTATTATAATTTAATAACATACTATGGTTATTATACATGAGGTTAAACATACTCTCCACTAAAAGAAAATACAAGGTAAGGGTTAATTTCACAATCTCTTTATTATCCGAGGTTGTTTTTACATAAGTATCTACTGGGAAATATTTGTTATCCATGTCCATGTTTCATAAAAGAGTTTTCAAAGGGTTTATTTGTAAGGGAATTTTTACTAAAAAATCATTTTAAATTTTTTAATGATTTATTCTTCTAAACCTTTCTCATTAATGTCCATGTTTTCAAAATGGTTTTAAGGATTTATTTATAAGGACATGAATGTTTTAAAATTTTAATTACTTTAAAAAGATTCAAATTGGTATGGGAAACTTTGATTACAAAATATATTTTAAATGACTTCATTTATAAATTATGTGACTTTTAAATATTTCATGAAAAATAGGATATTTCTCTCAAAGATTTTTACTCATCATTTTCAACTATGTCAACATCCTTTACGGGATATTATTCTTGATCGAGGTTGATTTATTACGATACAAATCTTCTATAAATAAATGGAGGTTTTGTGATATTTTTGACTGTGGATTTGTTATTGTTATACCATTCATGGATTATGGATAAAGTATTGACATTTCGTATGCTAGTTTTAATGTGAATTTTTATGTTATGTTTAAAACTTTTCATATTAGGAATGTATTAGACTTAGTAAGTTATGGGTGGATCCCACTATAGTTCCTCGATGCATCGGTAGGTCTCATGAGACAAACTAGTATCTTAGCACAAGGCCTTGAAAAAATATTCTTTGTAGTCTTGGCACAAGGCCTTGACTATGTGGTTATTAAGTCTGGCATTACGCATTCCATCATTATGAAAGTGGCTATTGATATTGCATGTGATTATTTGAGTAGTATAATATCCATGTGAATAAGTAAATGACATTATTTTATTTTATCTTTGCTATATTTGGCTGAAGTTTAAGTTTGAATTCTTTTGTTTTAGTCTTATGCATTGCTTTAAATGTTTAGGCTTATTTATGAAAGTTTCTGCTATATTGTTATCCTTACTGAGCATCTGAGTTCACCCATTTCTATGTTTTAATTTTCCTAGGATGCGAAGAAGTATATTATGCCTGACCTGCATGGATAGTCTAAGGGATATGAGTGTGGCCTATGGAGACTATGTTGTTGTAATTTTTTATTTTATAATGTAATGTAAAACTTATTAATGTATCTAGTATTTGTTAGGCTACTAAACTAATCAGTGTTTCTATACATGATCTTTTGTGATCATGAAAATGTTATGTAATAATGCACTGACTCTAGTTAACTAGGGTTGGGTTGTTACATTTGGTATCATAGGAAGTTTAGTACAAATCATGGAAGCTAGATTTTGAAAAACTCTGATTAGAGAACATTAACCTAAGATAGACTATGAGGATTTGTATAGAAGAACTTCCTAGAATTTTGGTATTGTAGGGATTTTGTGAGTTTTCCAAGAATTACATCTTTGTCTAGATATGAGTAGGTAGAGGCGGCTCTGACACAGATGTACCTAGTTGTAAAACCCAAAAACACTGCTTTGATCTAGACTCAAACGGGAACTGGTGCACGACAACGGGCCTTACTGCACTCTTGGTTATGAAACTCCCATGATAAATGCTTAGGATAATTATCATTTTCTTTACAAACCATTATGAAGGGTTTATGAGTATATAATTTTTCAAAGAAAACATTTTTATGATTATGGATTATATCCATAAACTATTCAATTTATGTTAAGTGTTTTACAAGTTTGGAATTATGTATTGTGATTCATAAACTAATCTAGTGTATGCCATTATTTATAAATGGAACCAAGTGGAAGGAATGGAAACCACATAAATGCGCATAATCCATGTAGGGATTTATCTCATACTCAAGATATTTATAGTGGAGCTAGAGAAGAAACTGGTGATGATTAGCTTATCACCATACTGGGACAACTCACTCAGATTATGAATAATAAACTTACCCGTATGCAGCACCCTGATCTACAACGTAGAGGATCAATGTTAGACTACTTAATGAGGCAATAACCACCAACATTCACTGGGAGTACAAATCCATTAGCAGTTGAAAAATGGATAAATTCTTTAGAGAAAGTATTTCACGCTTTGGGGAGTAGCGAAAGGGAAAAAATTTTCATGGAAGTTTATCACCTCACGAGAGATGCAGATCAATGGTGGTCATTGATTCAAAACACAAATGAAGATGATGAAGTATAAAATATAGAATAGAATGAGTTTAAAGAGCTTTTCATAGAAAAATACTTTCCTTATGACCATCTAGTATATATGGAAAGAAAATTTCTGAGTCTGAGGAAAAAAGAGGAAGAGAATGTCGCAAAGTATGATGATAACTTTACAAGGTTACCAAGACATGCTGTATATTATATACATAACCTAAGAAGTAAGATTTATTGTTTACTTGATGGGTTAAAACCATTTCTCTATCGAGCATTAGTCTCACAATCCTTCTCGTCATACGAAGATATTGTCTCATGTGCTATGAAGATAGAAAAGAAACTCTCTAAGTCTTACGACTTTGAAGAAAAACAAGAGAAGGAGAGATTTTCTAAACAATGTGGAAATGGAAATAAGGGGAATAAAGGAAAAGTTGAATATCCATCCTGCTGTAAATGTGGGAAGAAGCACCCTAGTACTTGCCTAAAGGGAATGGGAGTCTTTTACACGTGTAGTGAAAAAGGCCACCAAGCTCGTGATTGCAAGGGGAAGAAAGAGGCGGTCAATGTTGAATACTACAATTATAGAGAAAATGGGAATTATGAAAATTAATTTCCTAAGCACTATGGGAACTTACTTCAGAAAAGGACAAGGGAGAAAGGAAAAGCTTATGTAATCACTACTTCTGAGGTTGAAGCTCTGAAAGATGTGGTGGCAGGTAATTTAATGGTTTCCTCAAGTTTAGCCAAAGCATTATTTGATTCTGGATAATCACATTGTTTCATATCTACCTAGTTTTCTACGAAAAATAGATATTTTCAATTTGTCTTAACAAGGTATTTTTCAGTCAAGACACCTAAGATAAGTATCATCGCAACAAAGTTTTGTGAATTAGTTCCCATTAGGGCATATAAATGTTCTTTATCTGCTGATCTAAACATCATACCGATGATTGAATTTGATATAACCCTCAGTATGGATTGGATTTTGGACCATGATGTGAATATTTATTGTAAGAAGAAGGAGGTTACAATTTTTGATGATGATAAGGGGTACCTTATTTTTAGAGTAGAAACATTACCATATGATTCTTATCTAGATCCACCCCTAGTAGCTCAACTAAGTCCAATTATTAGGGAGGAAGATAATTAAATAACTATAGGTGAGGAAATGAATGTTAAAATATAGGATGTACCTATTGTTAAAGAATATGTTGATGTGTTTCCAGAAGATTTACTTGGACATCCTCCAGAATGAGAAATTGAGTTTTCCATTGATTTAATTCCTGATTCAAGGCCCATATCGATAACCCCTTATAGAATGGACACTGTGTAATTGGTGGAACTAAAGAAACAACTAGAGGAATTGAGTAATAAGGGATTTATTCACCATGGTGTTTCTCCATGGGGAGCCCCTGTCCTTTTTGTTAAAAAGAAATACAGATCTATGATGTTGTGCATTGACTACCGAGAGATCAATTCTATAACAGTAAAGAACAAGTATCCCCAACCTAACATTGATGATTTATTTGACCAATTTCATAAATATCAATATTTTTAAAAGATTTTCCTATGATTTTGATATCATCAATTGTGTGTGAACAAGGAAGACATTCCAAAAACAACATTGTGAACCATGTACGGGCATTACAAGTTTATAGTAATGCCTTTTGGATTAACTAATGCACCCTCTGTTTTTATGGATCTAAGGAACAAAGATTTAAAGGAATATCTTAATGACTTTGTAGTGGTATTTATTGATGATATCCAGGTATACTCCAAAATCTATAAAGATCATGAAAAGCACTTGCGCACTATTATGAAAACCATCAGAAGAAATGAATTATACGGGAAGTTTACCAAGTTTGAATTCTGGATTCAGGAGATTTCTTTTCTTTGACATGTTGTCTATAAGGATAAGATCTCTATTGATCCTTCAAAGACCAAGGAAATATAAGAATTGCCTGCTCCGATGAGTATAACTGACGTACACAGTATTATTGGTTTATCAGGTTATTATCGATGTTTCATACAGAATTTTTCCCAACTGGATAACCCATTAACCAAGATAACACCTAAAGGGGTTAAGTTTGTTTGGAAAAAAGAGTGTGAAGAATTTTTTGATTAATTTAATATAATATTAGTCAATGATACTATCTTGACTCTACCATTTGGGAATGATGGTTTTGTTATTTATAGTGATGCATCAAAGAAAGGATATGGTTGTGTCCTTATGCAGAATGATAGGGTTATTGCCTATGCATCACAACAGCTAAAAATTCCTTAGAAAAACCATCTAACTCGTGATCTTTAGTTAGCAGCTATAATATTTTATTTGAAGATATGGAGACATTATCTCTATGGTGAAAAATGTAAAATATAAACCGATTACAAGAGTTTGAAGTATATTTTCTCACAGAAAGAACTCAACACGAGGCAAAGGAAATGGGTTGAACTACTCAATAATTATGATTCCACAATACACTACCACTCAGGGAAGGAAAATTAGGCAGTATATTCTTTGATCAGAAATAAACATGGAGTTTTGAATAATATGAGTGTTGAAAGGGGTCCTATTTTCATGGATATAGTGAAAATGGATGTGGGAATAATCATGGAAGGTGAAACATCAATAATTTTTCAAATGGTTTCCAAAAACATCTTTACTAGAAAGGATAAAAATTTCTCAGGCTGATTATGAGGAGTTTCAAAAGAAAATTAAATTTGTGAACGATGGGAGATTGATCGTCTTCATATATGAAGATGAGATTTTGAAATTTGGGAAGAGAATTTGTGTTCCCGATATACCTGATCTGAAAAATGGAATTGTTAGATGATGCTAATAGCTCCAATTTCTCTATACACCCTAGTAGCACCAAGATGTATAGAGATTTTAAGGATTGTTTTTGGTGGGACAACATGAAGAGGAATATTTCTAATTTTGTGTCAATATGTATGGTTTATCAACAAGTGAATGCTGAAAGGAAAAAACATGGAGGGTTCACGCAACCTCTTCCCATACCAGAGTGGAAATGGGCTAATATTACGATAGACTTTGTCATGGGGCTACCAAATAATCCTAGAAGGAATGATGCAATATGGGTCATTTTTTATCGTCTTACCAAGTCATCACATTTTTTTGATATAAGAGAAGATTTACCACTTGAACATATATCAAGAATATATATTAATAAAGTTGTAAGACTTCATGGAGTACCCTTATCAATTTTTTCTGATCATGATACCCATTTTACATCATGATTCTAGAAATTTCTTCAAAACTCCCTGGATACTAAACTTTGTTTGAGCATTACCTACAACCCTCAAACTGATGGACAATTAGAACAGACTATTCAAACCTTAGAAGACATGTTGATAACTTGCTCACATGACTTTCAAGGTTTGTGTGATCAATATTTACCTTTGTAGAATTTTTCTATAACAATAGATTCCATTCAAGTATTCATATGGCACCATATGAAGCGTTATATGGAAATAGATATTGCACACCAACTTGTTGGGATGATGTTGGTGGAAGAAAAATCATAGGCCCAGAACCTGTTGAGGAAACAATAGAAAATGTGAAGGTTATCCAAACCCACATCAAAGAATCCCCAAGTAGGCAAAAGAGCTATGCCGATAACCGAAGAAAGGATTTGTAATTTCAAATAGGAGACTATGTTTTCTTGAAGGTATCTCTATGGAAGGGTGTTATACATTTCAGTAAGAATGTTAAATTGAGTCCCAAGTACATCAGAACTTTCGAAATTCTAGAACTAATTGGAGTTATAGTTTATCATTTGGAAATGCCTCCAAGTCTCTCCAAAGTTCATGATGTGTTCCACGTATCACTGTTGAGAAAATGCATGCCTGACCCAACGCATGTACTCACCTATGAAGAATTAGAACTGGAACCTGATCTATCTTATTATGAAGAGCCTATCAGAATTCTTGATACCAAAGAACATGTGCTGAGAAACCAGACGACTTGTTTAGTAAAAGTTATATGGGGAAACCAAAAGATGGATTAGGAAACGTGGGAACCCAAGGAACTTATGATGAAGAAACTCTTAAATCTTTTAATGCAGTAATATTCTAGAAATTTCAAAGATGAAATTATTTTAAAGAGGAGAGAATGTAACACCCCAAGCTTTCACGGTAAGTTTCCCTTTGAATAATACAATAGCTTGTGTTTTACGCAACTTCGAGTTCAAACACACCACAACCAATCAAACTAGCCATTATGAATAGTAATACCCAATTCTTTCAATTTTATAAATTTTCTCTTTCAAAATGGACTTCATTTTTGGATTCGGAATTTTGAAATTAGCTTAGGGTGAATTTTTGGTATTTTTCTGAAAACTTTCAATTTTTGATGAATAGTGGAAAAACATTGCATTTTTGGTTAAAACGAAATTTTTATTTAAATAATTAGTTATTTTGTTTTAATTTATTTTAGGTAAAAATAGATACATAATACCTATATATGTTCAATTTAATTCATTGGAGTCATTTTATAATAAGTTTAGATATAAAAATTTTTATCAAACTTTTTACTATCTTTTACTCACCTCTTAGGAGCGTTTAAAAATTCGCATAAAACATAATTTTACTGCTTCTGTGAGTGTAATTTCAAAAATCTGAGAGACTCGGTTGATTTTTGTAAGAAAAATTGTGTTCAATGAGATGAAAATATTTTTTGGTGAACAACAACTTTTTCACTTTTATTTACCACGGTTAAAAGTAAATAGGGGAATTAAGGGTAAAAATGACAATATTATTACCATAACATGTGTCCTAATTCTATTGGATAAGTATAATTCGACCAAAAAAACCATAGGAATAAAATATGATCCTCTTTGATCCACTTGGATTAGATTAGGATATTTATTATTATTTTATTTAAAGAAGAGTTAAAAGAGTTAAATTCAAAGTTTAATAACTAATTTTTTTAATATAGGGTTACACACAATATAAATTCTTCTATAAATATTCATTAGAAATATAAAAATATTTCCTACATAATTGTATTTTATTTATAATTTTTAGACATTAAATAATTCAATTTATTTATGACACAATGATGATGCAGTAATTACCTTATTAAAGAATGATTAAAATAATTGATATTATAAATATCCAAATAAATTTAATTTGAGACTTTTGATTAATTAAACTAATTTTATAGGTTAATATAAAATGTTAGGGTAGATTAACTAATTTTTCTTTGAAGTAATCATGCTGTTATGATTTTCACAAAAATCAAATACTAAATAGTGTAAAAATTGACATAAATGAGTTTTTTAAAGAAATACTATATTTTTAATGGATTTAATATTCCTAAAAATATATAGTTCTTCCAAAGGACTTAGATAATGTTATATATTTTAATAATTAACCACTAGGGGTTTTCTTGGAAGTTTATAGTAAGTTAATTAACCATATAATATAAAAATAAATAGAGTCATGGTAAATGTCAAACTATTTAACTAAGAGTTAAACATAAATGATAAGGTTAATATGATGACCTAAACCTATCTAAAACCAATTGGTTGAGAGGTTTTAGACCCATACCCACAATATATTTTAAATACTTCATTTTGGGGCCATTATAAACCGAATATGATTGTATAATAAATTAATATTTTAATCTTTTCCTAAAGTGACCCTCACCCATCTTATAAAAGGGCACTTCCCCTTATCTTAATTTCACACCTAAAAATCTATTTGTCTCGGACAAAACCTACCCAAATATCCTCCCAACCTTCCTACCTTAATCATAGAGGCCTTTAGTTGGTTAGAAAGAAAACCTATGGATCCCTTTTGATCAAATCAAAAAGAAGAACTTGAAGAATAGGTAAATAATTCATCACCTCTTTCAAAGATCTTTTCTTCTTCCACTTCATCTTTCTTTTTTTACATTAAAAAATAATAACTCCAAAATATTCTAAATAATACGATGTTATTATAAATATGTTATATCCATATTCATTATTCTATCCATCCTATGAATGAGAAAGTCACCATACGTGCGTACTTACAGCTTACCATCTCCACGTCGTGGTGTAGTTTGTTATTAAAACATTTCATTATTTGGATGGGTATAATAATGAGTATAAATAATGTAAATAATAAATATAACATGTTAATTATTCTTTATATATGATATAACATCCAATTACATGCTATTTCACCATCAATATAATGATATTGTCGCTCGTGCGTACGTACAGATTACCGTCTCCACGACGCGATGAGATTCATTTCCACGTTCACCATTCAAAGATGATTATAAAAATATATATCACTAATAAGTATGTAATATATGACATAATAATGCTACTGGATATATATATATATATGTACATACATATATCTTATTCACTTAGTTTCGTTCAATATGATATGAAAACAAAAACTAGGTTTATGCGTATGTATGGCCTAACATCTTCATAAACGGTGTTTTCCATTTCATATATATGTCTATTATATATATTTATATTCTAATTATATATGATATATAAATCATGTTTCATATTATGGATGTATTTAAATCATTATCTAAGTGATACAATCAAGAGTAACAAGTTAAAACACATACGATAAAAAAAGCAATTATTACCCGAAATATTAATTTAACATGGAAATTATTATTAAATGGGTACTATAAAGTAATAAATGAATGATGTATGATATCATAAATATTAAAATGGTTCTGTTATAATTTAATAACATACTAAGGTCTCAATACACGAGGTTAAACATACCATCGACTAAAGGAAAGTACAAGGTAAGGGTTAATTTCATAATCTCTTTATTATCCGAGGTTGTTTTTACATAAGTATCTACTAGGATATATTTATTATCCATGTCCATGTTTAATAAAATATTTTTCAAAGGGTTTATTTTTTATGGAATTTTCACTAAAAAATCATTTTAAATGTTTCAAGTATTTATTCTTCTAAACCTTTCTCATTAATGTCCATGTTTTCAAAATGGTTTTAAGGGTTTATTTATATACACATGAATGTTTTAAAATGTTAATTCATTTTAAACAATTAAAAGTATTATGGGAAAATTTTATTCAAAACTATGTTTTAAATGAATTCATTTATAAATTATGTGAATTTTAAATGATTTCATGAAAAAGGGATATTTCTCTCAAATATTTTTACTCATCATTTTCAACTATGTAAACATCCTTTATGGGATATTATTCTTGATTGAGGTTGATTTATTATGATACAAATCTTCCATATTGTATTTAGGGTTTTATGATATGTTTGACTGTGGATGTTTTATTTTTATACCATTCATGGATTATGGATAAAGTATTGACATTTCGTATGCTAGTTTTAATAAGAATGTTTATGTTATGTTTAAACTTTTTCATATGAGGAATGCATTGGACTTAGTAAGTGACGGGTTGAGCCCGCTATAGCACCTCGATGCATCGGTCGGTATCATGATACAAACTAGTGTCTTGGCACAAGGCCTTGATAAAATATTATTTGTATTCTTGGCATAAGACCCTGACTATGTGGTTATAAAGTTTGGAATTATGCATTCCATCATTATGAAAGTGGTTATTGATATTTCAGGTGATTATTCGACAAGTATAATATCCATGTGAATAGGTAAATGACATTATTTTATTGTATATTTTCCATATTATTTTGAAGTTTAAGTTTAAGAGGCTTTTTTTAGTCTTATACATTGCCTTAAATGTTTATGCTTATATATGAAAGTTTTCGCTGTATTGTTATCCTTACTAAGCATCTGAGCTCACCCCTTTCAATGTTTTAATTTTTCCAGGATTCCAAGAAGTGTATTATGATTGATAAGAAAGGTTAAGCTAGGGGATTAATGGAGTTCTCAAAGGATAATTTATGTTGTGTTTTATTTTCTAATGTGTAATGTAACATTCATGTATGTAATCTATTTTCCAAGACTGCTAAACAGATCGGTCTTTTGGGACTTGATTTCTTGTAATCCTTCCAATTTATTAAAATAATTCACCAACTCAAGGATTTTGGGGTCGAGGCGTTACATATAGTACCTCACACCATATTCAGTTCTTCTTTAAACCCATAAGTGGAATTTTTGGAGTTATATAAACTCTTAGGTTAATGATGAACCTATTAAATTCCATCAAATTAAGGTTCCTTTTCCAACTAACATTTTATATAATAAGAATATTTTCTACCTCTAAAAATATGAGGGTTACACATGATTACCTTAGAGGAATCATACAGTGTCTGGGATCCCTTTAGAGGTGTGGAATGTAAACAAAATTTTTAATGTTTATTTTATCGAAAAAATCATTTGAGGTTCCCAAAATAATTAAAAGTAAATAAAGTCATAGGTTTATTAGAAGAAAAATATTTTATTGTATATTTATTCTATAATGAAACCATACAAGGGGATTCTTCTTCATAAGAGATAAATATATAGACTGAGATAAATAACTTGATTTGTTTTCACCACCTCACCTGGACTCATCTTGGTTCTTATTTTTTGAAATGAAGGCACCTTCAATCCCACTCATGATGTAAATAGAATCTCCAACCATATAAAAAAATAATACTTGGATTATTTATACCATTAGTTAAATTTATAATTATGATTATTGATTGAACATGACTACTTTATACTATTTTTATGGGTAGATATCCATGTCAACCCATAAATCATTCAAAATTTAATTTATGAAAATCTCTAGTAAAAAACGAACAATATTTGTTAATTTATTAATATATTACATTACCAAAACATTTTATGTCTATATACACAAAAAACTATTTAATTTCTCTAATGTTATCATGTAAAAATAATACTATTTAGTAAACATGAAATTAAAATCCTTCTATTATAATTTCTCAATTAGATACACCTGGATGAAGAACTCCCATTACTTAATAATTGTTCCTTCAAGAGTAATTGTGGAAAGATAACCTTTAATGACATGAGAGATTTAAGAAGTGTAGATATTTTTCACCCTAGTAAAAAGATTATTGGGGATCATAAGTTTCTTAAACGGATAGAGGTATATGATGATGTAACTATTAAGAATGATCATTCGAAAAAGATAAACTAGGTTACACTATCAAATCCATATCCCAAATATAATGAATCACTATATTGATAAGGTTTTGATCAATTGTTTGATTAGTCAGTAAAAATGTTTTGTATCTATCCCTTTTAAGGGTTCATTAGGACATATATTATAGGATTGAATCTAAATTAAATCATATAAATAATTAATTTAGTAATATGAATAACAAACAACAATATCTATGGAAAATGGTCATATATCATCTCACTAAAAGGTGTCAAACATAGGATGGAGAAGTGGGGTATTTGATCTATTAACCCTTTATGGGTGCCTCTTCTATCATAAATCATAAATTTTACAATAGATAAATGGGTGGTATATTATTTTAAAAAATGGTATTAACTCCCTTATGAAATTAAATATAGGGTAAATTGTTCAAAAATTCTCATCCAAGGTTTAGATACATCACAACCACCTTGGTTGTGGTGAAAAGTAACACCCTTGGACACCTGGTAAAACACACTGCTAGGACCTATACTGCAAGTCTCCTTTAGGGTGTAACCCGATATTCCTACCTCTTGATAAACCAATATAGTGTATCCCACGCAGTATGTTGTGGTACATCATAGAAATATCAATTACTGAATATCCACTACCTCTGTGACATCATCATCCATCATCACAAAAAAGAAATCAATGTATAACTGTATTGTTTTATTCCTCTATGATGTGATTCCATCCACTATGAAGCAACCTCAATATTAATGATATTTTCATTTTAAAAATCTCATCTCATGAGATGATCCATTTCTAAAAACATCTCCTTGGGTTTTCATAATTCTCAAAATTCCAATCTGATTCCTACTTATTGAATCCTCCTCTACTCTGTGGATGGAAATTAAATTTTACTTTGAATTTTATGACGAGTAACAATGTAGATAATTATAATAAGAGTGAGGTTTAGGTAAGTGTTTATATTAATAAAATATAATTATTTTCATTTGTTTGATTGGATGGTATTATTTTTTAAATTACATCTAGTAGTAGGCCACTGAAACATGATAGAAATACAATGACCCCCTTTGATTCTATGTAGGGACCCTAACCATTTATAAACCATTAATAGAGGAAATTATTCTTAATATGGGGTAAGAATTTATAAATGGGATATATATCATGTTGTTTCATAAAGGTAATTATTCTTAAAAATATTTATGATTTGAAAATTTTCATATTTAATATTTATTAAGGGATATAAATTTTATATTCCTTTTTAAACATTATGGTATCATAAGTTTATCATTTGATGGTTGTGTGTAGAGGTATAAAACTAAAAAACATAGTGGATTACTAAAAGGTTTATCTCATATATTTTTAAATTTATAATTCTTGGTATGAGGCATTATAATTTTTTTAATAGAATGAGTTATTGAAGTATAAGTGTTTTACCATTAATTACAAAACTGAGCACTGGTTAGAGAAGGTATATAGGGAATTATATTAGTTTATATTCAAGTAAGGAATTATGATCCTTTAATCATAAAATTATATTTGAGGGTAAATATTGAAATGTTAGATTAATTTTCAAAGAGATTAAGATGATTCAATAATCATACAGATCAAGTTTCCTGACTATTTTAAGGGGTAATTTTTGTGTACACCCTCATATATTAACATATGTTTTGTTTTTAGATAATTTATTTGTGGTGTTTTTTTTGAGAGAGTTAACATTAAAATTTAATGTAATAGTGTTGTATTTACATGATTTTTTATCTAATAAAGAGTTGAGAGATAATTATTTTGAGTTATATATATATATATATTCATGAATGGAATTTAAAAAAATATTTACTTTGAGGTTGAGCACCAATTAGGAGGTGATATAGCTAAAAAATATTTTACAAGGATAGTTGTCAATAATGAGTTCACATTTATTATTTTGAAATGGGCTACTGCTAAATAAAAATCATATTCTTGGGATAAAAGTTTTCATTCCTCAAAGTAGTCTAGTTTACAACCTGATCTTAGGAATAAAATTCTAACTAAATCATAGTATTCAATAAATTTATATCAATATAATATATTTCCTTTGAAAATTTTCGATTATTATTTTCATATTATTTATCAATGGTTTATAAAGTAATCTTTATATATCCTTAGAAGAGGTTTTATCACACTATAATGATAAAAATCATATTTTATATTTTTGGTGGTTTTTATAAAAAATATTTTTTTATTCCAAAAAATTAGTAATTCTCAAAGTATCAATTATATACTTAAAAATCAAAGTTTCCCCCTTGGAAAAAATTTATACAATATAAATATTGAAAGGATCAATATAATTATTGTACATTTTAATTAAATAGTAACTAATGTGGGGAAATAATAGTTCAATTTTACATATCTATTATAGAAAAAATGTAACTAAAGGCATATATATTATAAGTGTTATGGTAACCCTACAAGATTATTAGGAAAGGGGAATGTTCATTATACCGAGGATATTAGATGGAAATATGGAGTTGGTGGTCAATATGTTTTAGATCCATAGAAAAGGGTTGCTTTCATTTGATTTCTATGTTTCTTTTTTCATTATACATTCTAGTTACACACATAGATTTTTTCATATAGATATAGAGGAACATTTGGTCCTTAGTTATTCTATTTTATTACTTAGTGGTGATGTTATTTTGATATTATATTCTTATACTTAATGATTTAATTTTTTTCATTTTCTTAGTGTTTTGTAGAAAATTTATTTAGTTGTTTTCATGCATGGTTGATGTCATCTCCCTTAAACTATAATTACAAAGAAATATAATGTTAATTTTTTATCGTCGTATAAATGTTATTCCACTATTATAATTGGGATTATTTATAAAATTATAATTTTATGTTCTATTCATGCACTATTAAAACTGATTTATGTGCATTGGGGGTGCTGATCAGTAGTTTTTCATATCACTTTATAATTTTTGTATTTTGATATTAATCGTGATTAGGTAACCATGTTAGTAAAATTATTTTCCATTTTTTATTTAGGTTTTGTAATTTATCATTCATTGAGGTTTGTAGTTTCCACCAAGTTGAATTTATTATATTTTACTTGATTTATCATATTCAACATAGTTATATTTTGTAGAATATTGCTTCATATTTTCTCTTGATCTCACCTTCCCATTATCTTAGGCATGGTATGAATAATTCAAGGATAATAATACAAAATGGTGAGAATGCTTTAAAGATTCATTTGTTCATGGTTGAAGTTATAAATTATTATTTAATAATTATATGATTATCATTTTAAAGATGGTTAGGATGAAAATTTTCTAAAATAGTTATATTGGAATTTACTTAGTCCCTTAGAAAATTTTTTATCCTTTAATGCATGTGGTAAAATATTTTTTTAGAAAATAAATCATCCAATATTTATAATTCTTCAATATAATTTATCTTAAAATATGTTTTTACCTTGGGATTTTATTTTATTTTAATTTTTATCATTTCAAATTTTTATTTTTAATATTTATAAAGGGTATATGTGGAGGAATTGGGTTGATTAGACTTGTATATAGAGGTCTTATGAGTCAGTTTTTCAATACTTTCTCTCAAATCTCTTTTTTATCTTGGTTTATTTGATAATTGTTTGTCATTTTTTAAAAGATTTATTTTAAAGGAAATTAAGAGATGTTTGTGTGTATTGATTTTACATCCCAAAAAATTTCAATTATATATTTTTGTTAACTCATTTATTCAATTTATTGATTTTAGATTCCACATTATAGATTTTCTATTTAAATATTTATTTATCTAAACTTATCATTTGTATTATTCATGGACATAAAATGAAATTTCATTACTTTGTATAGATTTAGGCCTAGGTTATTTTGCCATTGGATATCAATTTTATATTTTTTCATGAAATTAGTCATTTTTAGAATTTACTATTATTCTATTTATATTATATAATTGTTGGAACATATTTTTTTTTTGATTTTTTGGGTGTTATATGTAAGGATAGATGTGAATAGGTTACATGATAGGTAAATGTTTCATATATTTTCTTTAATCTCTAGATTATTATATTCTATATTTTTTAGGAATATCATGTTCAAGAGTTTCATATTTTAATTTCATAAAATTTCCCTTGTGATCATCGTTTTAGACATATAATACTTTATTGTTGTTTCATATTGTAAAAATATAACCCTCTTTGTATTTGTTTCTTTCTCTATTTAAAACGATGGCATACCTCTGAAAATTTATTGATTCCAAAGTTTATTCAAAGGATGAAATCATAGAAGGTTTCCCACCATTTTATGTTTTGATTATTCCAAATAATATTGATTCATCAAAATTTTCTCACAATTTAATATTATATTGTCACAAACCAGGACAAGTCACCATCTGACCCAGTCCGCTGCATGGCTCGAAGGGCGTTCTTGATCCCCACCGGCTGGTACAAGTGCTCGGGTATCAAAACATTACATAGGAACTATTTACCTGAAATTGAAGATAGAAAGACAACTAACAAGATAAACAAACTAGAACTGGAAACAGACAACCAAAAACACCCTTAAACTATAAATAGGGTAAAAGTTTACAATTAGACTAGAAACCCAAAGTGAACAACAACAAGGTTAGAGAAATAAAACTCTAATACCAACCTCTAAGTGATGACCATCAGTAACCAGAACCATCATCACTAAGCATGATGCCTCAACCTAGGATATACAAAGAACAAGATCTACATACACCCAAAAGTGTATATAGGGTTTGAGCCAAATTCCCAGTACGATGTCACCCAACAAAAAGGTTCCACGGATAAAAATTAAAAAAAAACAATTCAGGATAAAAAAAATGAAAGGGCACCAAATCTTGAACAATTTTAAAGAAACAATTTCTATAAAGAAAACACTTTTAATGAAAACAACATAAACAAAAGAAACACCCCGGAATATAAGAAAAACCCAAACCTTCAAAAAAACCCAAAGCTACACCGTATACCGATGGTGAGTGTATAGTATTCAAGGAGCACCAAAAGTGGGAGAGGCCCTATGGGTACTAACAAGAATAATGGGACCCTAGAACATCGCGTGTCGGTGAACTGTAGAATAGGAAAAACAACAAAATACATTCTCGTGCATGAGCCACTAGTAAGGAAACACATCCATAACCTAGTGGTCTCCAATCATCATCCACTATTTAGTCAATGTCGTAATCGTCAAACCAGCTAAGTTAAATCGGTCCAGAGCAACTTCTGTATCACTAGCACGCTAGATCTAGTCCACCCACCTAGTTCCCCAGCTTCCCCTTTAGTGCTCAAGATGTTCCAATTTCACACTTTATGTCAACATCAGATGAATAAAATAGACAGGGTGTTACCTAAATCCAATGCCACACTTGCACACACACAAAAATCCATTTGAAATAGTATGCACACCAAAAGACTTTACCCAACTCAATTAAAACAATTTCTGAATTGTTAATAATTATTTATTAAACCCTATTAAATTAATTGTCAAAAAAATAATTAAAAAGAAATGTAACATGACTTAACACAAAAAAAACCAACTCATCCCTCCTCCATGACAAAAAATACCCAATTCCATATCAAGAACACAACCTGCACCACTCGCATCAATTAATAACCCAACCACACAGTTAAAGGACCAATTTATCGATTAAACCAAACACTATAAATTTTATTAAGCAATTCCAGAAGATGAAACATGACATTAAACACCAAATACCCGCTCAAATTATCTTTTTGGAAAAAACACATATGAATGCTACACTAGAACATAAACCATGAACTTTTTACATTTTCACAAAACAAACAAAAAATATATTAAACACTAGGAGACAGTTCAATGTGGTTTTTCACAGTAACAACCCACTCAACCCACACAACACCTTCCCTTATGACCAAACACATGCAACAACCTGTTGAAAACATGCTTGAACCCACTTGAAGAAATAAAAACTAACTGCACATATTTTTAAACACTAACGATTGAATAAATGAAATTTTCCAACCAAAGAACGCACCCAACCATATGAACACACTACCAAACAATCTAACGCATGGAAGACTTCAAGAAAAACAAATCTGCACACAAAAGAATTAATCAATGAACATTATAAATTAACTAATCAAGAAAATTATTTCATTAAATAATGTTTAAAATGAAGAACCACATACCTTTGATTCCAAAATTCCCATAAATTGGTGAAAGACTCCACTCGCACCATGAACACACCACAAGGAATACAAATTGGACCCTAAATCAATAATTCAAAAAAAACCCTAAATCATGAAATCAAACCACCACAATTTAAGATTTACCCTAAAAAGACCCCCATAGCTGATGGACCACCAAAAAATCAAGAAAACGAAAAGAAAAAGAAAAAGAGTACTCAACCAGAGGGGGGTTTCTTACACAGAAGTTGGTCAGGGAATAGGATGTAAGAACCCAGTTCTTATTATTGAGGTACGAGTTTGTTCTTTTCCTTTTTACATTATAATTTTTGATAAAATAAGGAAAATGGGGAAAAATAAAAAAAAAAATTGGGTACATATCGTGTACTTTTCCACATGCCGTGTACTTTGGCCATGTGGGAAGAGTACATAGGGTGTGTAGGACTGCCGGTGATGAAGGGTGTAAAAACTGACTACACGACATGTACATGGTATTTACATTCCATGTAATCAGTTGGATGGTGAATAGTAAGGCGGTGGAAGTAGCTGCCAGCTGAGTGACAGTACACGCCATGTATTCAGAAGTACATGCCGTGTACCCATGTCGATAGATGAACGTTGAGCACGGTAAAACGTTTCCGATAGAGGAACAATTAAAAAATGAAAATTACACGCCGTGTACTTGAGAGTACATGCCATGAAGTTTTTTTTTATTAAAATGGGATGTAGCCTCCTCTGTTAACAGAGGAAGCTTAGAATGCCGGAGGATCTCGGGAGAGGAGGCTGTAGCTTGGAGGATATCCTGACCACACACCGAGAATCAAATTCTTCCTCCATTGATCTCATTGGAACCACGTGGGTGAGTTCTTCCCTCTCCGTGAGTCTTTCCTGCCAATTATTCCCCTAAGGGATGTTTTTTACGTTTGAACGAGAAATATTTTATCCCATATATACACCATTCTTGGTCGATCATTTTGAGAGGTGCCATTCACGTATATCGATCAGGGGAGATCGAGGTAGGTGGTCTGATGTTTAATTCTAACTATCTTGTTGTTTTTGTGTACCTTTGTGTTATGCGCCCCTGTTTGGGGTGTCGTATGGATGAGGCCTTGATTAATTGAATACTTAGAATTGTGTAGGTGATTTAATGATTATGAAAAACTGCTATTTGGGATCATTACTTGGATCTAGGGCCACCCCAAGGGTGCGTTCCCTTGTTTAGCCGTCTGGCCAGGTTAACCGAGGGTATATAGTGATTTTTAGCATTCTTTAAATTGCATTGAGGGTAATTGTATATAAATTGCTTTCTTATGTGTTGGCCTTGACCAAGTTACTTTCTTAGCATGAGGGCAGTGTTTCTTTTAGCCTATGGGAAAATTTTCCCATGCCTGTGGGCAGTAGATTCTGTGCCTGTGGGCGACACCTCATATGCCTGGGGGCAATAATTGTTATGCCTATGAGCAGTCACCTGTGGGTTTCGATTCTATTTACCCGAGTGTAAGGTTTTTCATATCCGCAGACTACATTTACTTTGTATATTCACTGTGGTGTTTTACTATGTTGTACTTCCAAGCTAAAGCATAAGCTTGGAATTAATAAATGATTAATAAAGTGGCAATGTAACTGGTAGAGATAGTTACTTTTTATTACTACCAAGTTTACTACATTTTATTATTGCACACTGTTGTTTCACAAATTCACTGTTAGTTAGTCATGGGCCTTTGGTGGTTGCCTACTGGGATTTTTTCTCACACCCAATTTGGGTCATGTCTTGGGCCCAAACAAGTTATATTGTTGTAGGTGTGGATAAGGGAAAGGGTCCCTATACAGGTACTTGATTATTGCAGAGGAGTAGAAGAGCATGAGACTGATCTTAGGCTTGCGATGCTGCGGAGTTCCTGTTGCACTATTTTACTTGGCATTGCTATATGGTATTGGATTGTATTTTATTGTTTAAGTTGTAGTGTATCATGTTTTGGCTACTTTCTTAGACTTAGGGACATATTGAATCATTATATATGATTGCTGGTTCACTTTTACTTCAGTTGTCCATTCAGTTGTATATTTTTTACTATTTCCATTGTTTTATGTTTATATTTATTTTTTTTGTGCTACACTTTGAAAAATGAGGGCATTGTTTCCCCACTATCAGTCCTTGTCCCTTACTGCTAGTCGGCAACCTCTGGCGTTTGGGGAAATGCACTTGAGGTCATGTGACCAATGGGGTTCGGGGCACCCATTGAGTGGCACCCAGGTCCGGGATGTTACAAAGTGGTATCAGAGGGTTTCTTTTCTCTGAGTTATTTTACTATTTGGAGACGACGGAAAGATATATGGCTAATGTATTCAGTAATAATTGTGTCCAAGATTAGCTTCCCCATGTACAGATAAATATTGGATTTCCCCAAATTAAATTGTGATTTTCTGTTTATGATTATTACAATTGATTTGACTTTCACCATTGGGTGACACACTTGTGGTGTGCTATTTATATTTTTATATCTGGGTTCTATTTAGTTGCAACCCGATGAGATGAGGGTATTCTATATCATGTATCATTTAGGAATATGTTAGAATCACATTCGATGCATAGTTTCCATGCCATGTAGGTGCATTACAAAATTCATGTTGTTGTGATAGATTTTGTGCTAATAAATTCATGTTGTTGTGATAGATGTCTTGATAAAAGACTTGCTATTTGACCGGGTATTGTTATGTAAGTTTTTGTATAATGAATTCCAAACTTTGGTTCTTGAGGAGTATGGGCCCTCATTGACTCGAATTTGGTGAATCATTGACTATTTACCTTGTTATAACATGTATATGATTCCAAAATTTGATTCGCGGGGAGTATGGGCCCTCATGGATCGGAATTCGGCACTTAGGTGTTGTTTTCAGTGTTTTCTGGGCTCCCGAGTAGTTTCTAAGGCTTATTATTTGGAAAAAACCATAATCCACACCATGTAGTTTTGTCTACATGCCATGTATTCTTCTATTTGGGATGAAAAGAAAAAATTATAAGTACACACCATGTACTATATGTACATGACTTTTAGTTTCTACCTGTGTCATAGGCCGTGTGGGCAGAAACACGGGACAACAAAACCTTGAGGATAAAATTTGTGTACTGATTGCACATTCCTTGTTGTGTTGAACCTATGTCCACCATGTAACTAATGACATGGGAAGAGGAATCTGAGCTATTACACACTGTGTCAATGAAGAACACGTCTTGTTGTTTAACTTGGGGATCCGGCCGTGTAACGAACAACACGGGATGGTTTAATCCTTTCATGTACACAACGTGTCCATATGAAACATGCTGTGTGGTGTGAGCCGTATATCCGGTCGTGTAACTAACAAACACAGGTCATCAAAGCTCGTCTAGAACACTCCATGTACCTGTGGGACACGCCATATAGTCTAGACTGGTGATAGACCATGTGGACTTGGTCGTGTGGCAGGGAAGACGGAGTGGTGTACATGGCATGTGTGGGTGTAACACACCCTGTTGTGTCAGCGGAGTAGCCTGTCGTGTCACTAACAACATGGGCAGTTGGAATCTAAGTCGTACACGCCGTGTCTCTCTGGAACACGATGTGTAGTCTGAGATGTGTACCCAGCCATGTAACAGACAACACGGGTCAGTGAATCTCATCTGGTACATGCCATGTTGATCTTATACATGCCGTGTAGTCTTGTTTAAAGGAGATCCGTGTGGCTAAGCTGTGTATAAGGACTTGGGAAGGTGAAGAAAATTCAAGTACACACCGTGTGTGTGGACAACACGACGTGTGTTGGGGTGTTACATGACCAGTTATGGAAGAGGTACATGCCCGTGTGAAAGGCTTATGGGAACATGCCGTGTAGTAATTATACATTCCATGTAGTCTTGTTTTGTAAGAACTTGAAAGTTTTCTTTTCCTTGTTCCCTCCTTATGCTTTCGGTTCTTAGTCCTTGATAATCTTAATCTAAGGTGTGTGTTTGACCTTGTAGAGTCATGTCTCCGAGACGAACTCAAGTTGTTCTCCAGGAGAGCGGCAATGAGTATACTCTAGAGATGGTAGACCATGGGCTACCAATGGATCCTCCAACAGAGCCAGATGCGGCACCAACTATTATACCAGACACAGGCACAAAGGCACAATTCCGTGAAGGCTTCATGCTATTCATGCAGACCTTCCAGGGAGCACCGCCAGCTTCTATATCCATGGAAGAGCTGATGCGTATATTTCAACCGCAACATCCGACTACATTTTCAGTGGATGGAAGATGCAGAGTCTTGGCTAGGTTCTATGCAGACAATTTTTGAGCATCTAGAGATGCCTCCAGGGCGTAGGGTCAATCTCTCTAGATACATGCTGCATGATTCTTCCAAGAGGTGGTGGAATGTTACCACCCATACTGAGAATCATAGAGACATGGCATGGGAATATTTTCAGGCAGTCTTCTAGGATTTTTTCCTAGAGACACTAAGAGAAGATCGAGCTCAAGAGTTCATGAATCTGCAGTAGGGCACTATGTCAGTGATGGATTATTCTTCTCACTTTACCGAGCTACATCGTTTTGAACCTGTTCTGGTGGGTGATGAGATGTTAAGGGATTGGAGATTTAATGATGGTCTTCGGTATGAAATCCGAGCACTTGTGAATGTTTTCAGGTTTCCTAAAGTGAATTCTATTGTAAACCAGGCACTGATTACTGAGAGGAACTTGCGGGAAGCTAGTGGTGAAGGCCAGGGCGGTTCAACACCAGTTTTTGGTACTATTTCTACCGGTAAGAGGAAGAGGTGGATGGATTTCTATAACGGTGACAGTACTATCTAGAATAACTCTTCAGGTGGCCAGGTCATGTGCTACCAGTGTGGTAAAGAGGGAAAAAAGAAACTTCAGTGTCTGCATGACCTAGTAGTGTACTGAGCTTGCGGAAGGATGGGCCATCTTCAGCATTTTTGCACGGCATTTCCACCAGTGACTAGTGATAGGGGTTTGGTGTAGAATATTTATATAGGAGCAGGGCCAACAGCTTCTTACCAGTCAAGAAAATGGGATATGTTGGGACGTATAGGTAGAGGTGATGGGCATGGCCATGGTAGCCAGACACCAGGGTCACAGAGACAATAGGGCAGGTCAGCTCAGGGTAGCCAGACTGTGTCACAGGGCCGCGACACTGGGCAGGCATATGTAGTGCTACATACCCAACAGGAGCACGATTCTGGAACTTCCACTATCAGAGGTACTATTCTAGTTCCTTCTATTTTGTCTTCATTACTTTTTGATACTGGTGCTACACATAGCTTTATATTTGTGCCCATTGTGGAGATCCTTGGACTCTATGTTTCTTCTTCTTCTGATATTATGAAGCTAGAAACTCCGTTGGGGATGAAAACGGCTGGTGTGCATCAGTGCAAGGAGTACCCCCTAGAGGTTTGTGGGTGTCACTTTCTATGGGACCTCTATATCTTAGAGATGACAAGCTATGACATCATTCTTGGGATATACTGGTTGGTACCCTTTCGGGCCTTTGTAGGTTGCTATCGTCGCAGGGTGAGTTTCACAACACGAGAGGGTGGAGTGTTTCTATACAAAGGTGAATGGGATGTCCAGGCAAGACGAGCTAGACCCGAGCATCGTGGGTGAGGTGCTGTGACAACCCATATTGCGAGAATATATCTGGATGACTAAGGAATGTGTTAGAAGGATTTATCTCCAGTAGTTGATCATTTCAGGGATCTCTTCCCGGGCGATTTTTTAGGTCTTCCTCCCGAGTGAGAGGTGGATTTCTCTATTGAGCTAGTGACAAGAGTAGCCCTGGTGTCCATTCCTCCTTATAGGAGGGCTACACCAGATTTTCAGAAGCTCAAGAAAAAGTTGGAGGAGTTACAGACGAAGGGTTTCATTCGACCCAATACTTCTCCTTGGGTTTTTCCTCTCCTATTTTCTAAGAAGGTGGAAGGTACCCTCAGACTTTGTGTGGATTATCAGAAGTTGAACCAGTTGACTGTCAAGAACCGATATCCCTTTCCAAGGTTTGATGATCTTTTTGATCAACATCTTGGAGCATGAGTGTTCTCAATGATTGATTTGAGATCAATATATCATCAGTTACGCATTAGACCATCTGATATACCTCTTATATCTTTTCGGAGTAGATATGGTCTATAAGAGTACTTGGTTATGCCTTTTGGAATCACAAACGCGCCAGTAGTTTTCATGGATTTGATGAATCGTGTGTTCCACCCTTATCTGGATTCTTTTGTGGTAGTCTTCGTGGATGATATCTTGGTGTACTCTCACACTCAACACGACCCTGCTACCCATCTTGAGATCGTTCTGAGTACACTGAGAGAGCATCGACTATATGCTAAGCTCTGAAAGTGACACTTTTGGATGGACCAGATACACTTTCTAGGTCATATTATCTCAGAGGCAGGAGTTGTCTTGGACCTAGAGAAAGTGAGAGAAGTAGTTTCCTGGGAGCATCCTAAGAACATGTTTGAGATACGGAGTTTCTTGGGGATGGCTGGTCACTATAGGTTCTTTATATAGGACTTCTCTTTCTTAGCAGTTCCATTGATGGGTTTGAATAAGAAGGGTGTGAAGTTTTTTTGGTTAGAGGCTTATGAGACAACCTTTCAGGAGTTGAAGGGAAGGTTGCCATCATCACCAGTCCTGATACTTCCAGAGAAGGGAAGACCTATACAATTTACTGTGATGCATCAGGTATTGGGATGGGAGATGTGTTGATGCAGGTTGATCGAGTAGTTGTGTATGAGTCTCTGCAGTTGAGGACACATGAGAGGAATTAACCGAAAAATTATCTTGAGTTGGCTGCAGTTGTACATGAATTACGCTATTGGAGACATTATCTCTTGGGAGAGATTTTTGTGGTGTTTACAGACCACATAAGTCTCAAATATATCTTTACCTAGTGTGACCTGAATTTGAGATAGTGAAGGTGGGTTGAATAGTTTTAATCCTTCAACTTTGAGCTTGCCTATACAACTGGTAAGGGTAATGCAGTGGCTGATTCATTGAATAGGAGATCTCAGATACAGGAAGTACAAGAGACCAGTGGTGAGTTGTAGCTCATGGATTTTTTCTCTGATATGTATTTGGAGGTGCATGATAGTCAGGGGAAAACCTATCTTTATTCATTAGCTATGACTTCTACCCTCCTGGATAGAGTGAGGATGAGACAACTATCTGATTCAGAAGGCCTAGTTCTACGACATTCAGTAGAAAGTGAGGACCCTCCTCCCGGTTGGACGATATGAGATGATGAGATACTACGTGTCCATGTATGAGTGTGGGTTCCAGGGGAAATACGCGAGGAACTGATGTGGGAGTTTCATGCTTCAGCTTGGGCTGTACATCCCGGAGTTACCAAAATGTACCGTGAATTGAGAAGTTAGTATTGGTGGCCAGGTATGAAAAGAGAAGTAGCTGGTTTTGTTACTAGATATTCCACTTGTCAGCAGGTGAAGGAGGAGCATCAGAGGCCAACTGGACTACTATAATAGTTACCCATCTCAGAGTGGAAATGGGATGATGTCACAATGGACTTCGTGACCGGGTTTCCAAGGTCACCTCGAGGCAATGATGCCGTGTGGGTTGTTGTGGACAAACCCACAAAGGCAAATCACTTTTTTTCGATCAAGGAGACCTTCGGTGTTGACGGACTCGTAATGTTGTATATCTGAGAGGTATTACATCTTCATGGGGTCCCTCATTCTATCATTTCAGATATGGATTCCCATTTTGCATCTCGTTTCTGGAAGAGTTTTTAGAGGGAACTGGGTACACAGGTGCTTCTGAGCAGAGCTTACCACCCTCATACCAATGGCTAGTCAGATCGTATGATACAGGTGCTAGAGGACATGTTGCGTGCATGCATCCAAGACTTTGGGGGATATTGGGAGAAGAACATACCGCTGGTTGAGTTTTCCTTCAATAACAGTTTTCTGGAAACTATTCAGATGGAACCTTATGAGGCTTTATATGGTAGGCCATGTCGATCACCATTGTGCTGGTTAGAGGTAGGTGAGGAAGCTTTACTGGGACCATGTCTTGTGTAGGATACTTCAAAGCAGGTCTAGTTGATTCCGAAGTGGATGGTTACCACACCGTCTCATTAGAAATCCTATATTGGTCGCTGCAGACAACCATTGGAGTTCGTGGTTAGGGATCGGGTTTTATTACGTGTTTCACCGATGTTGGGACACAGACAGATTAGGAGATAGGGTAAACTTTCACCAAGGTATGTGGTTCGTTTGAGATTATGGAGAGTCAGGCCAGTTGCCAATCAATTTTAGTTACCACAGAGGTACCGGGCCATACACGACATCTTCTATATATCTCAGCTGCACCTTTATCATTTAGACCCGTCTCACGTATTTCAGCCTGAGGAGGTTGAGCTTCAGATCGATGCGTCCTTTGAGGAGAATCCGATTCATATTGTTGATAGGAGTATGAAGGTTCTCCGAGGCCGATCAGTCCCTCTCGTATGGGTTCTATGGCAACATGGCCGAGTGCAGGATGAAACCTGGGAGAGGGAGACCGATGTACGTGCTCAGTGGCCAGAGTTTTTCTGAGCATTATCTTCACCACCCTTAGAAGGGAAATTCAGGGACGAATTTCTTTAAGGGGGAAAGTTTGTAAGAACCCGGTTCTTATTCTTGAGGTACGTGTTTCTTCTTTTCCTTATTCCTTTAGTTATTTTGATAAAATAATGAAAATGGGAAAAAATACCAACTTTTGTGGGTATACACTGTGTACTTTTCCACACGCCATGTACATTGGCCATGTGGGAAGACTACACAGGGCGTGTAGGACTTTTGGTGATGAAGGGTGTAAAAACTGACCACACGCTGTATACTTGGTATTTACATGCTGTGTAATCAGTTGGCAGGTGAAGAGTAAGGCGGTGGAAGTAGCCGCCAGCTGAGCGATATTACACACCATGTATTCAGAAGTACACATCGTGTACCCATGTCGATAGATGAACAGTGTGTGCTCTGAAAAGTAGCCTCCAGGGGAAGATTTAAAAAAAGAAAAGTACACATTGTGTACTTGATAGTAAATTCCATGCAGTTTGTTTTTTCTCTTAAAACGGGAATTATCCTGCTCTATTGACAGAGGAATCTTAAACGCTGGAGGAGCTCAGGAGAGGAGTCCGGAACTTGGAGGAGCTCTCGACCACACACCGGGAATCAGATTCTTCCGCCATTAATCACGTTGGAACCACACGGGTGAGTTCTTCCCTCTCCGTGAGTCTTTCCTCCCAATTCTTCTTCTAAGGGAAGTTATTTACGTTTGAATGGAAAATCGTTTATCCCATATCTATGCCATTCTTGTTCATTTCGAGAGGCGTCGTTCATGTATATCGATTAGGGGAGATCGAGGTAGGTGGTCTGATGTTTAATTCCAACTGTCATGTTGTTTTTGTGTACCTTTGTGTTATGTGCCCATGTTTGGGGTGTCGTATGGCTGAGGCCCTGATTAATTGAATACCTAGAATTGTGTAGGTGATTTAATGATTCTGTTCAACTACTGTTTGGGATCGTTGCTTGGATCCAGGTCCACCCTGTGGGTGTGTTCCCTTGTTTAGCCATTTGACCAGGTTACTCGAGGGTATATCGTGATTTTTAGCATGCTTTGAATTTCCTTGAGAGGAATTGTATATAAATTATTTTCTTATGTGTTGGGCTTGGCCCGATTACTTTCTTATCCTGAGGGCAGTGTTTCTTTTAGCCTGAAGGCAACATTTCTCATGCCTGTGGGAAGTAGATTCTGTGCATGTGGGTGACAACTCATACGCATGCGGGAAATATTCGTTATGCCTCTGGAAAGTCGATTGCAGGTTTTGATTCTATTTACCTAAGGGTAGGGTTTTGCATTTCTATAGACAACATTTACTTTGTATGTTCACTATGGTATTTTACTATGTTGTACTGCCAAGCTAAAGAACAATCTTGAAATTAATAAAAGATTAACAAAGTGGGAATGTAACTGGTATAGATAGTTACTTTTTAGTACAACCTAGTTTACTGCATTTTATTATTGAACACTGTTGTTGCAAAAATTCACTATCAGTTGGGCATGAGCCTTTGGTGGTTGCCTACTGGGATTTATTTCGCACACCCTATTTGGGTCATGTCTTGGGCCCAAACAGATTATATTGCTGTAGATGTGGATAAGGGAAAGGGTTCCTATACAAGTACTTGATTATTCCAAAGGAGTAGGAGAGCAAGGGACCGAGCTTAGGCATGCGATGATGCAGAGTTCTTTCCGCACTATTTTACTTGGATTTTCTGTATTTTATTGGATTGTATTATCTTCTTCAAGTTGCAGTGTATCCTTTTCTGGAAAAATTCTTAGGCATAGGGACATATTGCATCATTATATATGACTACCGGTACACTTTTACTACAGTTTTCCATTCATTTGTATATTTTTTACTGTTTCCACTATTATATGTTTATATTTATTTCCGTTATGCTACACTTTGAAATATGAGGGCATAGTTTCCCCACTATCAGTCCTTGGACCTCACTGCTAGTCGGCAGCCTCTGGAATTTGTGGAAATGCGTTTGAGGTCATGTGACCAACCGGGTTCGGGCACCAGTTGACTGGAACCCAGGTCCAGGATGTTACATTGGAGGTGTCATTGACTAGAAAGGGGAGTTTTTGGTTTACCAGGAGATGGAGGGTGGTCCGGAGGCTTGACCGAGGTGCGGCGCAACGGGATGTTTTCGGGGAATAGGCAGGGTCATGGCAAGGAGGCCAGAGGAGGGGTGTGACAACAAATTTTTGGGGAGTAGGGGAGGTCTAGTGGAACTCAGAGTAGGAGGCGGGGCAATGGTATGACCAGGATGGCTAGGAGATAGGCACTGTGCGGACCTTCAGATACGGTGGGATGCGCCGAGTGGGAAAGTGGGTTGGCCGAAGAGGGGTCCTGCATGGGAGGAGAAGGGAAACGGTGCATGGGGCACTTGTGTTGGGTGGAGAGGATAGAGGAATTGCATGAGGAAGAGACAGCTGGGGAGCTGTAGGGTGCAATAGCAGGGAGAACAATGCGCTGGGAATGAAGGAAGGAGGCATCATGATGTAGAGGTCTCTAGGGGGGAGGGATGCGGCACTCACCAAGGGGGAAACCCTACTCAAAGTGGAAAAAATAAAACAAAATAAAACTAGTAATAATAAAGAATAATAATAACCATAACCATAATAATAATAATAAGGAACAATAAAAATAATAATAATGATAAACTAAATTAGGAATAATGATAATTTCTCCATAAAAATTGTACCCTTAAAGATAATTATAATGATAATATTATTAATTAAAATATTAAGAATTATAAAGTTAATAATTAATGATGATAATTATAATAATTTATAGTGATAATATTAATACCATTAATGACATTCATAATTTTATAATAAGAATTATAAAAATAATGACTTAATAAAGTGTTAACAATATTAATAATGATAACTTAATAAAATATATATTCTTAACACTAATAATAATAATAATAAAAATAATCTCAAATGAAATTAATAATAATAATATTATTAAAACCATTATTAATTCATCTTATTTCATTAGTTGACCATCAGGAAGGGTGTGTGGTGACCCGGGCGAGGTCGCGTGATGACCCAGGAAAAGTCACGCAGCTTCGACCGTGCCCCGCCCATGGGTCGGACACCGCCACGCCTAAAATATTCATTTATCAGCAGAAAGTAAAAATTTTAATCAGGCTTAGCCCGCACCTCGACAAATATTTTCAAAAGAGAATGAAAATAATAAAAATAATAAATAAAAATTGTTTTAGAAATCCGGGTGTGACAATTCTCATCACCATATCACTTTCCATTCCTAGAAATCCACAAATAAGGTCGAGACCCAAAGTAAGAAACGAAACCCCCTTAAGGTTCAAACAAGATCCCTATGAAAACAATCGAAAAGAGGAAAACACATCATGCTCAGAGAAGGTGACTAAAATGAATTACTCAAGAAACTCGTAAAAAGACTTTCTAACATGTGTCGCCCGCCTTAAAGAGCTAAAACACCTATAGTTGACTGATCAAGGAAAGGAACTCCCACACCCACTGAAACGAACTTCACAAGCCAAAACATCTCAAGCACTATTGAATGAGAACCACGTTGTTTGAATGGAATGCACAAACAGGGTCAACCACATCCAAGGAACACTCTGATCACCTACCACCAAGTCATCTCTAGGAACATAGCTAAAAGGCCAACTGGGGGAAATCCCGAAGGGGTTTCCCACTATTTAAAACTTATTGACACTGAGACGATATTGAAAAAACGACACAAGGAGGCTCGTATGGACTCCACGCCATTATGAAGAAGGGCCAACCCATTACACTCCAGAGACATTTGAGTGAGACCTACTGTGGGTATCCCAACCATTAGATCCGAAAAGAGATACATGAACTTAATTTTTTTCCCAAGAGTGAATAAACAACCCACCAAAATGGGCGAGGAGGGAGGGGCCTGACTACCGGGGTGTCAAAAGCATGACCCAAGACAAACCGGAATCTCCACATTCTTGGATGAGCACTATTCAAAATTGGGACTGATTTCCCCAAACAGACCTCATAAGTACTAGTAAAAGATATTACATCTGGTGGGATGCATCTATCAAGACCTTAAGGTATGAGATGACAATGCTTCCTCATAGACACATAAACCTCATGCATCCATACGGGTCATTCGGAATGTAACAACTACAAGAAATGATTTAAACAGACTTCAACTCTAACACCGATAACAAAAATAAGGTCGAGGTCCCATACACCGTCGGGGTTCCTGACCACGTGCCAGCTTCACTTCAAAGCCTATGACTAGAGCCCTGATGTTTGAATCATCTCCTACCTCACAGTCACGTGTCAAAGACTCACGAATGGAGCTTCTCCCTTTGGTGATGCATACAACCACACCGCAATCGAGACAACCCCATCAAACACAACACACCATGACATCCAACTACTCGCTCATGGAACATCCACCAAAACAGGGGTTTAGAGGATGCACATGCATCACATATTCACCTTAAATAAGAAACATAAGAGAGAATGACGCACAACAACAATCCCCTTTGAACAGAAAGAAACAAAATTCCCTAAGAGGAGGACACACTCTTATGAAAACTAAGATTCATGAAGGATCCTATGAAATCCACCTTTTCTCTTCAAAGAGACTCAAACTACAAGACGTCACCAAACATGCCCCTTTCAGCCAATGAAAGTACTACAAATCCCTTCAAGACACAGGTCAACACTAAAAATTATGAACCGCCTCCATCCTTCCCATCTCTAATTCCTTTCACCGTTTCCAGGGAGAACCTTCAAATGCGACAGTGTCAAACTTCATACCCAACAACTTGGATGACTCTAAGAGACCAAAATTCCCTTCAAATCCCCTTGCATCTGTCATCCCGCTATGAGAGGATCTGCTTAGTTGTAAAAAGGAGAGGTGGGTTCAATTCAATAATTCAAGAAGAGAGTCCTCCGATCAACTGGAAGGCCAACTAACGCCGAATTTCCCATGGCCACACTTCAATCCCATGTCAACGCTTCATGGAGGGATGTACACTAGTCAAGAAAGAAACCATGGACCCAAACAAACTTGTCCAATGGTCAATACATACCACAAGAGAACCCCAATGTGCATGGGGAACCACTACAAGGGCTTATCGAAGCACTTTTCAAAATAATTCACTAACTACACGCTTGCATAGCAACTTACAAATAAAAATTAAAACTCAAGACCCAAATTAGTTAAAGTGGATTCTCAGCTCGAAACACCTCCCATCCAACATTTTAGAAACACAAGGACACACCATGCAATCAAATATAACTAAAACACCAAATTCTCATTTAACAAAACTTTTTGAAAATAAGCAAATCTAGTGGGTTGCAAAAACACCAATGGTGTCCCATGGGCCTCACACATGCATGTTACCGTGTCACACCGATACCCACCTCATATCCATCCAAGAATTCATCCACTCATTCCATTGACCATTTCTCTTTCCATACACACACATTCATGTAGGTTCCCATGAGAACACGAAGGAACAAAACCAAACCTTTCCATTTTTCAAAACCAAAACACTCAATCCATGCTTTTCGAACCATACACACCATTTTTTTAAAGTGCTTAGTTTGAGAACATCTTCCAAGACCAAATCATCTTTACTTAAAAATAAAATTTCCACAATTCCAAAACAATGAAATGAGGAATAGTGCAAGAGAAAACTAGTTTCAATGGGTGACTAGAAAAAATGGTTGGTGGCCATACGTCAGTCACACCACCGCCACAGAGGTTATTCTCGGACAGCATCCCCAACTCCACATGGCATGTAAGACCCTACGAGCTTAGTAGGACCACTGCCCCTACTCATTTTTCATTTTCCCTAAACAAGATTGACCACACAGACCAAAGATTTAGATATACCTCAACTTACTTTGGTAACTCGAGTCCTGCAACGAGGTGTGCTGGCTAGGCACCTTGCTCGTAGTTAGAATATCGAGTTCCAACAACCTTAACTCTAGTCTACCATGAATATATCCCAAAATAACATGACCCAAGAGAGAAAAACTTTCTCTGATTACATTTTTCCACGAACCATGCTGGGTCGCCATCCGACCCAGCGCCTGAACCAGTCTGCGGCATGGCCCGAAGGGTGTTCCTGATCTTCACAGGCTGGCACAAGTGCCTGGGTATCAAAATATTACATGGGAATGATTTACCCAAAAATAAAATAATGAAAGAAAATTAACAAGATAAACAAACTAAAACTGGAAACAGACAACCAAACACGCCTCTAAACTATAAATAGGTTTAAAGTCTACAATTCAACTAGAAACCCAAAGTGAACAACAACAAGGTTAGAAACTAAAACTCCAATACCAACTTCCAAGTGAAGACCATCAACAACCAAAAACGCCATCACTAAGCACAATGCCTCAACCTGGGATACATAAAGAACATGATCTACATACACCTAAATTTGTTTGTAGGGTGTGTGCCAAATGCCCAGTACGATGTCACCCAACAAAAAGGTTCCCACTTAAACATTAAATGACAGAAAACATTTGGAGGCTATAAAAATGAAAGGACACGAAAGCTTGAACATTTTTAAAGAAATAGATTTTATAAAGAAAACACTTTTAAAGAAAACAAATTAAATAAAAGAAAACACCATTACATATAAGAAAAACCCAAACCTTCACAAAAACCCAAAATCTACACCGTATGCTGACGGTGAGTGTATAGTGGTCTAGGAGCACCAAAAGTGGGAGAGGCCCTATAGGTACTAGAAAGAAGAATGGGACCCTAGAACATCATGTCTCTATGAACAATAGAATAGAAAACACTACAAAAATATGTTCTCATACATGAGACACTAGTAGGGAAACACATCCACAACCTAGTGGTCTCCAATCATCATCCAGTGTTTAGTTAGTGTTGTAATCATCAAACTAGCTAAGTGAAATCGGGCCAGAGCTGCTTCCGTATCACTAGCATACTAGATCTAGTCCGCCCACCTAGTAACCCGACATCCCCTTTAGTGCTCAAGATGTTCCAATTTCACACTTCATGTCAAACTCAAATGAATAAAATAGACAGGGTGTTACCTAAACCTAATTCCACACTTTCACACACAAAAAAATCGATTTAAAATAGTACGCACACCAAAAGACTTTACCCAACTCAATTAAAACAATTTCTATATTGTTAATAATTATTTATTAAAACCTATTAAATTATTTGTCAACAAATTATTTAAAAAGAAACATAACATGGCTCAACACAAAAAAACCAACTCTTCCCTCCACCCTAACCAAACATACGTGACACTACATCAATAACGCAACCTGCACCACTCGCATCAATTAATAACCCAACCACACAGTTAAAAGACCATGTTCCCAATTAAACCAAACACTATAAATTTTTTTAAGCAATTCCAGAAGATGAAACATGACATTAAACACCAAATACCCACTCAAATTCCCTTTTTGGACAAAACACATATGAATGCTACATCAGAACATAAAACACACACTTTGAACATTTTCACACAAAAAAAACACACAATTTATTAAACACGAGGAGGCAGTTCAATGTGGTTTTTCACATCAACAACCCACTCAACCCACACAACACCTTCCCTTACAACCAAAAACATGAAACACCTTGTCGAAAACATGCTTGACACCACTTTCAAAAATAAAATCTAACTACATATATTATTAAACCCTAACGATTGAATAAATTAAAGTTTCCAACCAAAGAACGCACCCACCCATATGAACACACTACCAAACAATCTAACACAAGGGAGACTTAAAGAAAATAAAATATTCTCCCAAAATAATTAATCAATAAACATTATAAATTAACTAATCACGAAAATTAATTCATTAAATAATATTTAAAATGAGTAACCACCAACCTTTGATGCTGAAATTCCCATAAATTGGTGCGAAACTCCACTCACACAACAAACACACCACAAGGAATCCAAATTGAACCCTAAATGAATAATTCAATCCGAAAAAAAAATCAAAATTTAACACTAAATCATGAAATTGAACCACCAAAATTTAATATTAAACCCTAAAAAGAACCCGATGGCCGCTGGACAACCAAAAACTCAAGGTAAAAAAAAAAGAAAAAGAATAGTACTCAACCAGAGGGGGGTTGCTTGCACAGAAGGTGGGCAGGGCATTGGAGGTGTCACCAGCTAGCAAGGGGAGGTCGTGGTTTGCTAAGAGATGGAGGGTGGTCCAGCGACAGGATGAAGGTGTGGCGCGGCGGGGTGTATTCGGGGAACAAGTAGGGGTGCAGTGAGGAGGCCGGAGGAGGGGTGCGACATCAGATTTTTGGGGAGAAAAGGAGGTCCAGTGGAACTCCGAGCAAGAGTTGGGGATATGGCATGACCGGGCTAGCCTAGAGGGAGGCACTGCGTAGACCTTTGCACAAGGTGGGATGCGGCGAGTGGGCAAGCGGGCTGGGCGAATAGGGGTCTGGAATGGGAGGAGAATGGCAACGACACATGGGGAACTTGTGTTGGGTGGAGAGGATGGAGGCATGGCGTGAGGAAAGGATGGTCGGGGAGCTATAGGATGTGATGGTGGAGAGAACAGTGTGATGGGAATGGAGGAAGGAGGCAGCGCAATGCGGAGGGCTCTAGGGGGGAGGGATGTGGTGCTCACCAAGGGGAAAAACCCTACTCAAAAGGGAAAAAATAAAACAAAATAAAATTGAAAATACAACTAGTAATAATAAAGAATAAGAATAACCATAATAATAATAATAATTAAAAAATGGAACAACAACAACAATAATAATGATAAACTAAAATAGGAATAATAATAATTACTCCATAAAAATTATAACCTCAAGTATAATTATAATGATAATATTATTAATTAATATTTTAAAAATTATAATGACAATAATTAATGATGATAACAATAATAATTTATGGTGATAATATTAATACCATTAATGACATTGATAATTTTATAATAACAATTAAAAAAATAACGACTTAATAAAGTGTTGACAATATTAATAATGATAACTTAATAAAATATATATTCTTAACACTAATAATAATAATAATAATAATTATAATAATAACATTTTCAAATGAAATTATTATTAATTTTATTTTTAGAACCATTTTTAATTTATCTTATTTCATTAGTTGACAATTGGGCAGGGCATGTAGTGAACCGGGCGAGGTTGCGAGGCAACCCAGGAAAAGTCATGCAGCTTTGACCATGCCCCGCCCATGAATCAGACACCGCCACACCTAAAATATTCATTTATCAGAAGAAATTAAAAATTTTAATTGTGCTTATCCCACACTTCAACAAAGATTTTCAAAATCGAATGAAAAAAGTAGAAATATAAATAAAAATTGTTATAGAAACCCGAGTGTGACATATATGATGAACCAAAAGTTACCCCATATTTAATTTAAATGTTTTTATTTGTAAGGATTTATTTTATTTGAAAATATTTCCCATTTATATTTTTTAATCTTAATTTTTTCATTAATCGGATTGTTGAGAGTATGAGTGTATGTTTTTAAGGTAAAATTGTTGAGATATTTTTCATATCATGTTGTATGTATAGAAAAAAGTTTAAAGGGTTGTAGATAGTTATTTAAAAATAATTTATTATATTTTTTCAATTAAACTATTTTTAGTTTGTTTATTGATCTTGAGGATTTATAAGGACAATTATATAACGTTCTGGAAGGAATCTAATATGATTCAAAATTTTCTTCCCTTGGATTTAGTTGGTAGAGGTGTGGTAGATCAATATCTATTAAGTATCATTATTATATGTAATTTGAGAGATGATTTGTATTATTTTATGTATTTATTTTATTATATATGATGATACTTTTGATATTATATCAATAAAGATTGATTTTGGAGATGGTGATGGATTTTCCTATGCATATGTGAATATAATTATGGATGTTGATATAATGAGATTCACCCTACGATTATTTTTCTGTGTTAAATTCCCTAGGATAGTATAGTTTACTTTTTATGATTTGATGTATCAAGATCCATTTATAATTGTTTCAATGGGTATTCTCCAAGATCTCCATTTGAGTATTATGTTTCTATCATCATGGGAGTAACACATATTTAATGATGGCCTACTAAATGATCATGGTCGATGGTTTTGATTGTTGTTTTTATAGTTTATTAATATTTGGGTATTTTACTATATATGTTGTTTACTTTGGATTTAATAGACAGTGTTTATGAATAATTTTGTACGTATCCACCACATGAGTATGGAGGAAATATATGACCCAAAATTTAGGCAGTTGGTTTCTATTTCATTATCAAATGAGTTTTCACCCTCCCTTCCCCTAGATATGGTTATGGAAACTATGAGTATGATATTTATATATTATGAAATATTAATATATAGTTTATGGGATCATGGTATATACAGATACAATACATATGAAAATGGTATGGACTCATGATGTTTGGAAATGGGATATGTGGTTACATGTTGGTGGAAGTAGATTTTTGTAATCATTTTTCTAATATACATTATAGAAGTGTGTATTATAATATATAAATATTCCATGTGTTATGGGAATGAGATTATGGTGATATATGGTGTCTCATTAGTTTATGTGTACCTTTACATTGGATGGGATGGATTACATTCAATGGTGTATTATCAATATCTATTCATATTACAATTATTATGGATCAAAGGGGGAAATTTACAATGTATTATAATACTTATGAATAATTTCACATTCCCAAGACACACTCTATTTCATTTAATATTTAAATTATCAATTTTATAGTTTTTTTGGATGATGTAATATTCAACAGACCAAATTCAATTGAGGAATTGATGGTTTTCACATATTATAATACCTCATGTTTAGGTTAAAGGATAATTTTTAGTCTCAATGGGGTTATGACTTTTTGGATATTTTTTATGGGTTAGTAAATGCTTATTAATCATTATAAAAGTATTATGGATATTGGGGACGATTTAGGATGTTTTGGGGGGGTGTAATGATAGGAAAATGAAGATTATAGAGAAATACATGTGTTATAAAAAATAGGTGCATGATCCATAAAACTATACATGTTCATATATGTGTTTGGACATGGTTATTACACATCCATGAATAAAAACCCTTCAACATTGGGTTTTGAGGACAATGTGAAATTCATAGAAACATAATAGGATTTCTACCATGCATGAAAACTATGCATCCATAAAAAGTCGTCCAATACTTTTACTAGAATTTTATAGAATCACATAAATTTTATTCATCCAATATGAGGTACATGCAGATTTCCCATATTTGTGTAAATTTAATAGTTTGCTTAAATTATTTTATAATATATATCATTTCCATAATTTGACAGAATAAAACAAAAAAACCTACCATGTGATCAACTAGGAGTGAAAATGAAAATCATAAACTAAGTATATCTCATAGTTTATGAAAAATATTTTTCAATATAGATCTTAATAGTGATCCCATAGAAATAATAAAATGAATCCTAAATACCAATATATCCACTAATAAAAATGAATTACCATATTCGTTGATAGGAATTAATCTCCCATTAATATCGAGGTGAATCCACCTTCAAGGTTAATGAAGAGATGAGAAGGTGTGAGAATTTGGACATGATAGAGAATGATAATTTCATTATAAATTAACATTAATAAAGTCATTTTTATTAGAACTTTTTCATTAATCAAAGGATCTATTTGAAACATATAAGTATTATCTGTTATGAGATGGAAAACTATTAAGCTTTTCAATTTAAACATTTTCAATGGTCACTTATATATTAAGAAACATTTTAAAATCCAATACCATTTAAAAAACCATTAATAAATCATCACATGATATATCATAATCTAGTGGTATTATATAAAATGTGGAAATAATAAATTAATTATATCAAAAATCTTTTATAATTAATGCAATATTGTGAAATAAAATCAACATTGTTATAAAAATCATACCCTAGTGATTATTATATCCTTTCTTAATTTCCTGCATCAGTGCTTGAGATGGAATTACACATGAACTCAAGCATGCTTCTATACATAAAAAAGGATTTCAACTATTATATAGAGAAAAATCCAAAAATGTGGATAAAATATCCCTAAAATTAAGCCATTAGAGTCTTTCCCAAATATATAAAAAAATTTGTATGACCAGTTTCTATGTTGAAAAAACCTAAACTATATAAAAAAGATAGGTATCTAACTCCAAATTATGGTAATCTAGTATTTAATTTTAAATAGTAATCTAAATAATTCATACATCTTGTATTGTAAAATATATCTACATACTATTTAATATTTTAATATAAAACTTTCTCATCCCCATTAAAGGTATATATACCATAATAATTCTAAAATTAAGTACAAATAAACCCTATCCAGACTTGCTATTTTTCCAAACCATTATCCTCCATCACACTACATAACCAAAGATACATCTCTAAATATAAGATGATGAATAAACCTATAATGAAACAAAAATATCTACTCATATGAATTAAAATTTATATCATGTAAATAGAAATGGGTCATGTCTAATAAATCAATCAAACTACCATCACCACCTAAACATGATGTCTCTTAGTGATCTAGTGGATGTATAGAAAAGTATGTGGTGAGTGTCACTCAACCAACTAGAAAACTATTTCTGGAATATACATGTTACTAGGACTCATATAGATCTAATTACATTTATTAGAGGTGGTGGAACTGATAATGAATCCCAAACCAAAATAATAATTAAATTTATTGTGGAGTTAGGAACTTTATTTGTGGTTGATCTATTTCCTACATGGATGTTGCAATCTGTTACATTTAAAATAACAAGGTAGAAGTTGATTCTATCACTAGTTATCTTTGAAATTATCTCTTGGTATATATAAAGGATAAAACCATTCATAGATTCTATAGAAATTTATTATTTGACTCATTTGACTATGTATCATTAGGCACATGTGAATATTTTCTCAAAAGATAAATTTCAAAATTTCTTTTTAGTAGAAAAGGTGAAACTGTAAGTTGACTATTATATCTTATACATAGTGATGTACATAGAATAATTAATACTCAATAAATTAGTATTTTTAAGTACTTTTTATCATTTACGGTTGATTTAAGATAGTATGGTTACACATTTATAATACAACACAAGTTTGAAACATTTGAAAACTTCAAATAGTTTAAAAATATTATATAAAGGAAGTGAAAAACAATTATTGAGATTATCTAATTAGATTGGGGTGGTGAGTACATGTGTTAGATTCTTACTAATCATATAAGATTTTGTGGAATTCAAATAACTCTTTCCATAATTCCACAGTTCAATAGTTTGTACTAGGGGAGGAAGCAAACTCTATTAGACATGGTTTGATCGATGATGAATCTGTTTTACCTTCTTATATAATTATGTGCATACTCATCAATAGTTTGAAAATGAATATTATTTAATAGTATACGGAGCTTCATAAAATTCATGATTTACTTTGAAAGTTTCATTCTTACGTTAAAAGTATAAACATGGGGTTTGTAAAAGTAAAGTTGAACTTTGAAAGAGCCATCATAGAGTACGGGAGACTAAATTTATATTTTGGAAATGTAAATAGCCACTACCAAAAACGTTAAATTTATCTCTTAAATAGTAACTACATATAATTTTAAGAGTCATCTAGTTGATGAAATTTTATTAGTTATATTTGGAAAAAATATAAAAATTTTATATTTGAAGATTTTGAAGAAGAAATTATATCAGATGATGAGAAATTTATTCAATCCTAATTTAAAAATACAAAAATGTTTTTTTTAAATCAATCTAAGGGCTAATATGATTCTTTAGATAAATAATATAGTTTCTAGGAAGATTAGTTTATATAATACCAGAGCTTTAATGTTAGTTAACCTTTATTTTATAAGAAACAACATCACAATGCACATAGTTTCATTTAACAAATTTATTAAACCCTATATTCAAAAAAATATTAAATGTAATTTTTATCAAAAAATTGTATATTTAGAATAAATATTTCAATATCAAATTTGGGTTAAATTTTGGATTTTTTTTGAAATGAATGGTTTTTTAGTAAATTTTTAAAATTATTGAATGTCATATATTTTCAATAAATCACATTGTATAAAATTATCTTTATATTTTGGATGTAGTCTTAAATTTACATATGATACAATTAATTTAGAATAATATAATTTTAATAAATTATTTTCATTATTTTTATATAAGTTATTTTCTATGATTAAAAACACATTTTTCTGAAAAAAAAATTTAATGTGTTTTGAGAATATATATTTAAATTAATTTCTATCACTTTTAGAAAATTATTCTTGAAAAATGTATAATTTATTTTGAATCCGGATTTTCTAAATTCTAAAATATCTCCATTTTATTTATGGGTATTATGAATAGTAATTATAGTAAAAAAATTCACCTCGATAACGGTAAAATAGGTAAATTATGGTTAAAACATTGTTACAAGGATGTAAAAACTATATAACACACGAATATATCCAATTTTAAGAGCATAGTTTAACCATTATCTTCCATGTCTCCAAAAAATGGACACTTGGTTACATTTTTCATTAATATTGAAAATTATATTATTTTAAAATAAGATTAAATAGAAAATATCACTCTCTTGACTTTAATAAATATAATATTTTAACATAAGGATAAAACGCGGTTAATTTCTTATTTGTATGTTTTTTTTAAAATATGCATTAATTTTTTTATCATGGTAATATATTTTAATTTTTTTGTGATAGAATATTTATCTTAAATGATTAAAGAATATTGATGTAGTACTTGTCAATGTAGTTTCAAAATAAAATGATTTTAAAAAATATATAATTAATTTTTTTAATATTATTAAGAGTATCCAAAATATTTGACAGGTGAAATATCATATTTTTTATGTGGGAAAGTTTTATATTTTAATTCTTTTACTTTAATGTTATTTTCAAACTAAAATTATATGAAGAGTTTCCAAAATAAAATTAATGATATTTTGTAATAAATAATATTTTATTAATTGATTTAATATTAATAAAAATAATATCATTGTACATGTGAATGGGATATATTTTAACATATCAAACACGGTACGTTTAGGTGTCTATTATCCTTTTATAGTAACATTTTGAACCATTAAAATGTAAAAAACCATTATATTACAATAATTGTTAAAAGGGTTAATGAGAGGTTAAATCTAATAGATATGGGTGAAAACATGATTAAAATTTGTCTAAATATTAATAGATGAGATTATTTTTACTCATTTGAACCTTATATTTGTATTATATCAATTTTGATCAAATTTTCACTGAATATTATGTAATATCAATTTAATACGTTGTACAATTCAAATAATTCCATTTACCTCACTTATAAAAGAAAACATATTATATATTACATATTTACACAGTATTGATAACAATATCTTCATTAACCCTACATATTTATACTCTAAACATATGTATACATGTTCCTGATGTGCTGTTCTTTCTAAAAACCAACCTTAGGATGGTATCTAAAGGAAGTATACCAAAGATGTGGTAATTGTCTTTACCAACTCTTTCAAATTTATTTCTTATTATACTTCCTATAAATATATTTTACCAATTAAAAAAATAATGAATCTAGTATCATCAATGTGTTGTGATGTTTTTATTATCATGGTATAACCATTTTCACCTCTTTGGCATCTTATAGAAAGAAAAAACATCGCTCGTGTGTACGTATGACCCACCATCTTGACATAATGGTGTAATTTATTTTTCATTATCATTTTACATGGATGATTATGAATATTAAAATAAATAATATATATTATACTTTTGAAATAATTATACTTCTATAATTATAATATTATATCACCCTTCTTACTTTCATATCTATTGGAAAATTATAACATCACTCGTGTGGAGATATGTATTTCCACCTCCATAAAGTGATGCGATTAATTTTTCATTTATTATTTACATAGATGAAAATAAAGATATATTGAATTAATATATATGATATTTATATCATTATTATAATTCTTTAAATGATATAACTATGATAAAATAAAAAGGATCATAACTTCTATAACAAAACATGCTTGAGAAAATAAAGTAGTTAACACGTAAAACAATTATAATAATGAATGTTTACTAAAAAATGGGTGATAAGATTATATAATAGGATCATATATGATATTATAAATATTCATAGAATTATTTATTAAAATATTTACATGTTTACATTCATTATACATAAGTTTAAATCGTGTTAAAATATTCTGGAATGTGAGGTAATGGGTTTCATTTCAATATCCACTCCATTGAGTCATATAAGGTATTATAAACCTATTTATTTTTATTTAATGTATATACATCCCCTTTAAGGTATTAATATGAATATCCATTTATTCATGATGATTAATGTTTCAAATAATGTTTACTAATTCAAGGGATTACAATTTATACATTATCAAAGAGGTAAGAATTTATTTTATAATCTTCTTTTTTAGGGATTACCTTTATTTTCATTAATGGAATCTTGTAATCTAACCTTAAAAACTCGATATATTTTCTAAAAATCAAGATATTTAATGTTTTCACATATTTTCTTCCAAATTTTCCTTTATTTGTATCTTGAATCTAGCAGTGAAATTTTCAAAATAAAAAAGGATCATATTTCTCTTTTAGATCAGGTATATATTTTATCGATGTACATATTTTTAAAATTATTTTACCAAAGTCCTTCTTATTTTAAAAAACAATATTTTATGTTATTCCTGAAATTTTAAAATGTTTGAAAGTAATCAATCTAATGCTTTCTAAAAGTTCCATTTTGTCTTTATTTATACAGAGTAAAAAAGGAATGTTTTTAATGTATATTACACTGACATATTTTATTGATAACATAACCATTCTAAATATTTCATCTTATTCTATAAGATTTAATTGATTTTAAAAAGAATAATATTTATGAAAAAAATTTAACACTTCACTTCCAATTTCTTATATTATATTATTATTTTTATTTCACTACAACATCTACTTTTCTAATGAATTAATGGTAATATTTTATCACTTATTAATTTTTTGGTCATTAACATTGTATTGAAACATTCTATTTCTTGGAATAATTAGAAGTTACATTTATCTTAAATATAAATATTAATTGAATCAAGGTTATTATTATTTCCTAAAACATAAACATTTTCTATATATAGTTTTTTACTATAAAAATAACATTATTCACTAGGGAAATCATGACATTCAATATATTGTACTAAATATAGATATTCTTTGATAATTTATGTTGTTTATGAATTAAATTATTCAATAAATATATGATAAATTAATTGGAATTATAGTGATGGGTGGGGTAAGGAATTATATATCCCTTTTATTCATCGTTAGGTTTCTTTAAAAAAATCCATTGGTTAGAATGTTTAAATAGGCTTTCGATGTATCCCTACCCATAGTTTAAACTATCTTCGCACATGGAATTAGCGGTAAAGATATCATGATTTATGAGATCATGAAATCCAATATTATGCATTTGATTCATTAAAATGTCAGTTATTATTATCCTTGTGTTTGATATGTTTATATTATCTAAAAATAATCATTGAACTTGTGTGTTTATTAAATAATATATATTTTCAGATATTAAAAATTACATATTGATTATTCTTTATTTGATCATGATATATTTAATTTTACTTAACCTATATATTTATTTGATATTACCCTTATTTAGCTTCATTTCATTAAGATATTAAGAAGAAATAATTTAACGTGTTTCAAGGATTCCGAAAATTTTCTTTTGTTATGTTTTATATTTTATCTCTAATGTAAAATACGAATCATATATGTATCTAGTTCATCAAGAATAAATAAATGATCATTCCTTTAGGATTATATCCATTGAATCCTATACTAATGTAATAAATTAGTAAATGACTCATATTAATGGTGCTGGTGTTCTTTTAGTTTTTTTAGAGGATGTTTAGTAGACACTTTGTGAACTAGATTTTAAATGAATATAGTTAACATTATAATTATGATAAGACCTTTTAGTTTTTGAGAAGTTTTACTATTATAAGGATTTATATTTTACGGATCAATACTCATTATAACTATGGTATGACTCAGTGTGTGCCATTATTAAGTTATGGAACATAATATAAATAAAGGAATCAACCCTTGTGGTCAGTTTAGGGATTTATCTAGTGAGTAATACAATACAACTAGTGTTGGAGATGAGTATATCATGGCCATATTTGGGTATATTTTCCATGTTATGACTAATAAGCTTTCATATATGTAGAAACATGATTTTAAATGAAATTATACACCTATATTGGGTTGTTTCATCAAACATAAGACTCCATCTTTTAGTGTAACTACTAATCCTATAGTAGCTGATTAATGGACCAAGTGTCTTAAAAAAATATTTTTGGCTTTAGAATGAAATGAATGTGAAAAGGTTATTATGGATGTGTATTGTCTAATAGGTTATGATGATTAATGGTTGTTTCTAATCTAGAATAGTATGGAGGAATAATAAATATAAAATATTGAATGGAGGTATTTTAATGTAACATTCATCCACAAATATTTTCCTCATTAAAAATGATTTGAAATGAAGAGAAAGTTCCCCAACATAAAGGAAAAGGAATAGTAAAGTGTAGTAGAGTATTATTTTACCTTTAATTGACTATAAAAAAGTAATATGGATTTTACATTTAAACTAGAGAGGACTATTGACCATTTTTGTAAATATATTAAGCCAAGACTCCCAAGGGAACTGGTTTCTTAAACTTTTTCATCATATAATGAAATAGTATTATGTGCCATAAAACAAAGAATGAATTTTCTAAATCCTATATGTTTAATGGAAATCAATAGAATAAGAGGTAAAATGAGTACCATGAAAATGGTAATGTTTCAAATAAGAAGAATGTAATGAATTTATTTCAATAATTTGAAAATTATTTAGAGAAACATCCCGAAAAATTCTTAAAGGGGTTGGGATATGGTTATATGTTCAAATATAAGGGTTATATGGCTAATGAATGGAAGGGGAAGATAAAAACCAATATTTTAAAGTGCTTTAACTATGGGAAAATGGGACATTATTGACACTAATATCTCAAGTGTCAATGGAATGTACTGCATAAGAGGATAATGAGAGAATTCCATGTTTATGACGTCACTATAGATGAGGTTTAAATTCTTAAAGATATGTATGTATAAATATTAATCATTGACCCAAATTAAGATAATTCTTTATTTAATTTTGGATATTCACAGTCTTTTATATCTTCCTTATTTGGTAGGAATATTATACATTTACATAGAACCTTATGAGGGGAGTTGTTAGACAAAACTCACAATGGAAATCTCACCATAATAAGGATGTGTCAGTCATTTCCCATTTTTAATCATAAACATTACATATTTTTATAATTTTTTATTATAAATGTGGTTTATTTTGATATAATCCATGGTATGGATTTGATTTCAAAATAAATTGCAATAATTTTTTTACAAGATAATGAAATTGTGATTCTTGATGAAGATGTAGAATCCCTTGAATTTAGAGAGGGTAATTTTTCATATAAGTTAGTTATAGATACACCCCCTATAGCTCTTCTAATTGAGATTCTTGGGGGAGAGGGGTAGACACAATCTATGGATGGAAAGGGTAATATTCAAATTTTTGATTCAACTATTGTACATGAATACATTGATGTATTTCCTAATGAATTACTTGGATATCCACCAAAATATTAAGTTAAGGTTTAAATTGATTTAATCCCTGATACAAGAACTATATCAAATAATCCATATTGAATGGCTATTATAGAATTAGTGGAGTTAAAGAAACCACTAATTTTTTTTTGTGATAAGGTATTTATGCACCCTACAGTTTCACAATGGGGAGTTTTTATTATTTTCATAATGATAATTGATGGATCTATGAGGCTATACATTGATTATAGGGAAATCAATGTTATTAATATAAAGAACAAGTAACGTCTTCCTCTCATTGATGACTTGTTTCATCAACTTTATAGAGATTAATATTTTTATAATTTTTACATTTATTTGGGGTGTCATCAATAACAAATGAAGAAGTATGATATTCTAAAGACAACATTTTTTATGATGTATGGAAATTTTGAGTTTGCATTAATTCCTTTTGTGTTGAAAAAATCACCCTTTATTTTTATGGATCTAATTAATAGAGTATTTAAGGAATATATTGAATTTTTTTTATGGAATTTATTTATGATATGATGGCATACTATAAAATCTATAAATACCATGGGAATATATTGAAGACCATTCATGAGACTCTTAGAGAGAATGAGTAATATGAGAAATTTTGAAAGTGAGAATTTATGGATTGGAAATATTTCTTTCCATGGCCGTATTATCTCCATGGATGAAATATGAGTTGATCATGCAGTGAAAAGTAGTAAAATAATGGACTACACCAATAAATATAAATGTGGTACATATCTAGATAACCTATTAACCAAGATTCTACACAAAGGGGTTATGTTCATATAGACAGTGGAATATGAAGAATGATTTGATAAATTGAAAAGGGTATTGGGGAATTATATGATTTTGACTTAACCATCATGAAATGATGGATATTTGAAATTTAGTGAATCATCAAAGAAGTTAATTTGTTGTGACCTTCTATAAAAGGATAAATTTATTTCCTATGAATCAAGCCAGTTAAATCCATATGAACAGAACTTTCTTACCCACGATATTATGTTGGCAACTATAATAGTTACTTTTAAGATATAGATACATTTTCTCTATGTTGATAGATGTGAGATTTACACAGACTATAAGAGCCTAAAATACATGATTTCATAGAAAGTTCCCAATATGATGAAAAGGTGACGACTCGAGATACTCAATCAGTATGATTTCTCAATATACTACCACCTGGGGAAGTAAGTTATGTTAGAGGTTGTATTAAGATAAAAAAATATCTGAGTCCAAACTAAAATGAGGACTGAAAGGGTTATGATGTTCATGGATTTAGTGATTGTCGATATGGTAATTATTAAGGGGAAACATGTCTTCTTTTTTAAAATTATTTCTCAACCATATTTTTTAGAAAATATATAATGTACTTATCCTGATGATAAAAATTTTCAAATGAAAATTAAAGCTGTGAATGATGGTAATTTTTTAGACTTCATATATAAATATGGTGTTATGAAATTTTGAAAGAGTATTTGCGTTCCATTTATACCTAAGATGAAATGGGATTTATTAGGTGATGTTCATTGCTCAAATTTCACTATACGCCATGGAATAACCAAGATGCATAATGATCTGAAGGATCTTTTTGTGAGATAATATGATGTCAGAAATTTCTAATTATAAGTCAAGATGTTTTTTTAGTAGGTGATAGTTGAGGTAAATAATCATAGAGGAGTCATGGAACCTATAAATATTTTTATATGGAAATGGGGTGAAATTAAATTATTATTTTTTAATTTATTACCAAAGTACACTATATAGAATGATTCAATATGGATTATTGTTGAACACTTTATGAAATTTTTATATTAAACCACTATAAGAGAAATTTTATCTCTTGAGTAGGTTACATGATTCAATATTAATCAATTTTTATGAATTTTTTGTGTTACTTTTTAAATTATATATAAATTTGATCCAAAATTTACATAAAATTGTAGAATTTGTTTAGAAGGATATGGATATTGGGCTTTATTTGGGAACTACCTATCACCCTCAAACTAATGGATACTCAAAAAGTACTATTAAAGGTTTAGAATACATGGTGTGGTTATGCTCAATTGACATTAAAGGTACGTGGGATCGGTAATTACCTTTTCTGTAGTCTTCCTATAACAATATATTCCATTCAATTATTCAAATGGCATCATATGATGCATTATATATGTTGAGACATTGTACTCCAACTTGTAGGGATGAAGTTTCTTAAATAATGAAGCTAGGTATAGAACATGTTGAGGAGACAACAATGAAGGTAAATACTATTTAATTCCATAATTAATCATCTCAAAGGGAAAAATATATTTTCGTACAATAGAAGTAATGATTTGGAATCTGAAGTTGGATATCATGTTTTATTAAAGGTATATTCATGTAAGGGTGTTAAAAGGTTTGGTAGGAAAGGAAGACATATCCTTAGGTACATTGAAGCTTTTGAAAATCTAGAAATAATTGGAGTTGTGACTTACCAGTAGTAATTGTCACTTATCCACTCTAAAGTACGTGATATATTCCATGTATCATGTAAATGAATCAAATTCCACACCAAATGAATTTTCTAACCTCTATGGAAAAATAATTGGAACCTGATTTATCTTACTGTGAGGATCCTATCTAGATTCTGGACAATAGAGAATAAGTGTTGAGGAATCATATGACTTGGATGATAAAGGTACTTAGGGATAATCATGAGATAGAAGATCCAATGTGGGATCCTTGATAAATTATGATGATGAAAAACACAAATATGTTCATTAGGGGAAATTCTAAAAAGTTAAAGGATAAAAGTTTTTGATGGAGGGAATAATGGAACTCCCATACTTAAATTTTAGTAAGTTTTTCTTTTTAATCAAATCAAATCACAACACACATAGTTTTATTCAAGAATGTTATTAAAAAATTAATTTTTAGATTTTATAAATTTAATTTTATTAAATTATTTTCACTTATGAAGTTAGAATATCAAAATTAACTTTGTGTGACCTTTTGTGATTTTTCTAGTATGATTGATTTTTCAGTGAATATTTAATATTACTAAATTTTCAAATACCATCATTTCTGTTCCTTAAATAAATTAATTTTAAATTCATATTATATTTTTTATTTTTTATTAATGTGACATATAATCCATTTCATTTCTAATAATCTAATTTTAATAAATAATTTTCATTATTTTTATATAAGTTACGTTTTAATCATTCAAAATATTTTTTCTAAAAACAGTTTTCATTTTATTCTATTATTTATTATTAAAATTAAATTTATACACTTATAAAAATATAATTTTGATAAATATATTTCATATTTGGAATCATGAGGTTAACATTTAGTAAATAGTTCCCTTTTTATTTTTAGGTAGTATGAATATTAATTGTGGTAAAATTCCTCACCTCAGTAAGGGTAAAACAGGTAGAACATGGTTAAAACTTTGGGATAAGGATTTAAATTTCTTTTAAAAAATTACATTATAATATTTTATGAGTGGATTTTCATCCATTATAAATAAATTCCCCATAATTTGTTTATGTGGTTCCATTTTTCTTTGATATTAACCACTATATTATATTATGAAAAGATTAAATAATAAATGTGACACTTTTGACTATAATATTGTTTCCGAAGCTTTCACCGGGGTGCGCGCATCCGTTTGTGGAGGACGCGCAGCTGTTGCCCCGCATTCCCGCTTTCAAAATGTGGGCGGCATCTGCTCCTTATTTAGGGGCGTCTGCTCCTTGATCAAAACCGGATGATGGGATGTCAGTTCTTCCTTCCGGGGATTCCTCCTCGGAACTCCTCAGCTAGTCCTAGTCTCCCTCATAGACTTAAGACATTGTTCGTGAAACTCTCCCTGGTTCCATATCTACATGGACACCAGTTAATTACACTGCTTCTGTTAGGAGATTCCCAGGGGTCTGGTTAGGGCAGTAACCTTCGGTTAGGGGAGTAGTCACATTGGGCATCACTGGCATGTCTGGATGCTGGGGGATTGGCATGTCTGTCTTATATCCCTTATTATAGGGATTCTTGAGGGAGAAGAATCTCGATGCATACCACATCAAATTCAGGGAATTGTATGCCATATGAATTTATTAGAGGTTTTCCTCAGTTTCCCATGTTTAACACAGGGTATGCCGCAAGTTTAACGACCAGTGGAGACAGATCAGACTGACCAGAACACTGATTATAGTGGATCAAGTAGGCGTCACCCCTTGAGGGGAACACTGATGTGGGAAGGTTGATATGACCTCACCGGGACGTGGCGACCTAGGTAAGAATTCAAGGTGGATGATGGATGGATGAATGAGGTGGAGGGGGAATGAAATGGGACCATCGCAAGGGCGGTAGTGAAGTTGAGATTGAGCCTTGAAGAGACCTACTACGTATCTCCGTGGCAGGGAATCAAAGCCCGCGTAGTTCGGTGATACGATGGGATACCTAAGGAGGTGAACCCTGAGAATGGATGCATGGATGGGAACCAGAAGAAGTGGAACCTCCGGGTTGGGGCATGAGCTTCCTGCAACACATATGCTCGATGGAGAGATCAGGATGAGACATGAGAGATGGGCTTGAACCTCAGGGAGGCTTCCCACATATCCATGTTATAGGGAATCAATGTCCACGTAGTTCGGTATGGCGTGGGAGGATCTGAGTGAATTGGGACCTAAGGTCCTAATGGATAGTGGGATTGAACCTCGAGGAGGCTTTCTACATACCATTCCTTGAAATGGATCAAAGTCCTCGTAGTTCGGGATGGTGGATACAGTTTAACGTCATACAGGATGGGGGTGAACCTGATGTGAAGGTGCTTGGAACAACTGGGTGGTGGTCTTGATCCTCATGGAGGCTTCCTACGTACCATGCCTTGACATGGATCAATGTCCTCATAGTTAGATTAATGGGGTATTTGGGGCTTACACTCTAAGGCAGCCCAAGGTGTTGGTGAGCCGACGTAAAGATGGTCGGAAAGACCGGGTGGTGGGATTGAACCTCGTGGAGGCTTCCTACATACCATGCCTTGACATGGATCAAAGTCCTTGTAGTTCAGGTTTTTGTGGGGCTTACACTTTGAGGTGGCCCAAGGTGTTGGTGAACCGACGTGAAGATGGTCGGAACAACCGGGTGGTGGGCTTGAACCTCATGGAGGTTTCCTACATACCATTCCTTGACATGGATCAAAGTCCTCATAGTTCAGGATGGTGGCATTTGGGGCTTACACTCTGAGGCAGCCTAAGGTGTTGGTGAACCGACGTGAAGATGGTCGGAATGACCGGGTGGTGGGCTTGAACCTCATAGAAGCTTCCTATGTACCCTTCCTTGACATGGATCAATGTCCTCGTAGTTCAGGATGGTGACATTTGGGGCTTACACTCTGAGGCAGCTCAAGGTGTTGGTGAACTGACGTGAAGATGGTCGGAACGACCAGGTGGTGGGCTTGAACCTCATGGAGGCTTCCTACATACCATGCCTTGACATAGATCAAAGTCCTCTTAGTTTTTGGTAATGAGTCCATTTGGGGATTACACTCTGAGGCATACCAAGTTGTTGGTGAACGGATGTGATGATGGTCGAAACAACTGGGTTGTTGGCTTGAACCTTGCGGAGGCTCCCTATATACTATGCATTGACATGGATCGAAGTCCTCATAGCTCAGGTTGGTGTGGGGCATACACTCTGAGGAAGCCCAAGGTGTTTTTCATGGTCAGTGCTTTTTCCAACCCCACGTGATTCATGCTCGGTGTGAGAAACAAGAGATAGTAGAGACCTGAAAATCACGTCGTGAAAGGTGAGTCCGTGGGAAATGGAGTGGGGCTTGCGCATGATTAACGACCCAAAGATGAAACATGGGCTTATGTGTGGTTAGCAGCCCACAAGGGTTGGGTCATACTCTAGGATGGAGGCCTGATGGCGACAAAGTGCAGTGGGAGAGGGATTTGGGACCGAATAAAGGAGGAGCACTATTCCCCATCACACCCTTCGCTGGCCCTGGGGACCGTAGAAGAAATAAGGAGTAGGGGTGATGCCTCCTGCAAAAAAGATAGGGGCTTACACCATGGTGGTTGCCCTTTCCCCGGGGACAAATGCCACTCCAATAAGGAGGATATCATCGCCTGTGAAGGGTGATCCCTTCCCCATGGAGATGAGCGGGTGTGGAGAATGTCCAAGGTTGGGGAACCCCACGTGCGAGGCATGAGACGAGGTCACAATTTAACGTCATGTGAGGAGGATGATGGTGCTTGGCAGTTTAACGTTTTGCAGTTCAGATGAGGTGGGTTCACTCCGCACCCCCAGGACTTACATAACTGGTACCCTCTACACCTTGGTGAAGAGAGGGGACAAGCCCCACCGTTGCTAGGGCATGTTATGGAGCGATCCTATGGTTTGGTCCACGTTAGTGTGGATATGTGAAGAAGCAATAGTCGTTAGCGTGACTATGCGAAGAAGAATGAGTTGAATCAACACAATGGGAAGAACCATCTAAGGGACACTGAAGTTACTTTGTACGAGACTAGAAAGTCATACGGGAAAGTGGTGCATTATATAGATGCCCAGGGTGGGTGAGAGACACCCTCAAATGGCATCCATAACAAGAGAATAAGATACATGCGCAAAGGTACACCCAAGGAGTATGGGGAACGCGAGTGAAGAGGTATCCGGGAAGCATGGGGTGAGGGGTCCCGAAGAGTTGTGTGCAATATTTGAGGATTTCACGAGAAATACGTATCCCTATGCAAAGAACACCGGGCTAGCACGAAATCAGTGAGGATTTCGCATAAATGGAGCTGAGGATTTTGTGCGCAAGGAGTATGAATTCTGCACAATTGGGAGAGGCTATGTGCAATGATTGGGGTGTGCACAATTGAAGGGGATTTCGTGCAACTGGACGGCCTGCGCGTAAGTGGAAGAGATTGTATGTAGGGTGCGGACCCCGAAAGGATTGGAATTCTGTCTAAACCAAGGGAATCTCGTGCGAAGGCAGACCCTGGGGAAACTTGGCACAAAAATAACTATACCTGAAATCCATCTTTGCACGCACGAAAGACAAATTTCATGCACGAGAGATGGTTAAAATTATTCAGCCCAGAATTCGTAGGGGTTTCCTTCTATCTATAGGTGTTTGGGGGCATAGAAAATAGGTCGGTGTGAAATAATTGTGTGCCGATGTCAGTGGCTCGAAATTCCAACCGCGCGGGGCAAGGGCATGAAATATTCCAGAACCACGCTGAAGAGCTCTTGCGAATCCCAGAACATTCCGTGCAGGGCATATTCTTTTCAGGCACTTATGAATTTTTTTTCACGCGACTCCTCTAGGCCTTATAGACTGGGTCTTTAGATCTGAATATGACTTTTCTTTGTTGTTTTTAAACCTTCTTCAGACCACGATCATTTTTTGGTGTTTAAAAATGCCCCCCCTTGGAATCGGATCGGTAAGGGGTCACAATGGTCAGATTCCGAGGGAAGCACTAAAATGCAGATCTTTGTGGGGTCCATGCGCGCTAAAAACCTGGAGCGGTGCGCAAAACCCAAGGGGGCACAGAATCCGATTTTAATTCTCTTGTGTAAACCAGTATCCTCTTATAAAAATCTACAGCGTTTCCCATGTTCTGTATGAATTTCCTTGAACGAAAATCTCTGAGCTCTCTTGCGTGAAAAGTTCTCCGGCCATGAGAGAAAAACTGATCCTATTGTGTGCAATTCCACCGAGATCAGGGGTCGTTTTACGTGAAAACTCGAGGTTTTTCACACCACATTCTGATATTTCGTGACGGTCACTAATATTTCGCACCACCCTCTCATATTCTGCGCTAGCTACTCAAGCACTTGTCAGAAGAATATGGTCACAAATCAGGCTGATGAGGGAGAATCCGCTGCTCGAAGGGCTAAAATGGATGCTAACCATGAGGTTTATGGTGCCCAAAGGATTGTCTCCAATAACCATACCCTTTTCAATATGCTAAACCCTACCAAAAAATAGTATGCCCTGTCTAACAATCTACCACTATGGGACTTCAATATTTTGAAGGAGGTCCATTTGCCAGGTTTTGAAGTTGATACACAACAGTCGTGGGTAACCTATGAGGATGACATCCCTCGATACAACATCACCAAAAACGGCCATCCTTCAAGGGAAACTAGAAATATGGACGTTTACGTCCTGAATCCAAAGGCTAGGACCATTTCAGGGAGTGACCCTGTCGTAGAGAGTTCCCCGACCCTTTACGCAAGCACCTTCCGTTAGAGCATCACTGACGAGGATAAAGGTTGGCTGCAGGACTGGGACCTGCGGTCTAGAGGCAACTTCACCAGTGAATGGGCCTGGGCATATTGGGTGCGCCATACATGTGACCAATTTGTGGTCGAGCTGTGGCATATTGTCTTATTCGAGGAGGTGTGGAGTCGCAATTTCACTTCTACTTCTAGCATGAGCTCGGGCCAGTGTTTTTCACTCAGTGGTCCCCCGATACCAATACCTTCCATCTTCATCATGGGGAAGTCGGTATCAGTCTCTGGTAAATTCACTTCATCAGGGGTATCCCTTTGGAGGGCCACCAATATGATGAATTCCTCCCACCAATGAGCACCTGGGGAGAGAGATCAAGAACCCCCATGTTGTCATGGCACTTATTGGAGCTGGTTAAGGAGAGGCTGGTGGTCAAAGATTTCCTAAAGGACATCACTTACAAGGAATAGTTTAGCATGTTCCTGGAAAGGGATCCATAGGTCATGATGCCAGGGTGAGGGAGACAGTGTCCAACCCCGACACAGAGGAGAAATAGCGGATCGTACTGGAGGATCTTGGAGGCGGGGAACTATCAGTCATGGGGATACAACAAAAATGAGTGTCAGTAACCGAATGTTCGACACACCGGATTCCTTGAAACATTCCTGAGTGGGTGGTTCTTACTGGTGATGGACCCAAAGATGGGAGTTCGTCCAGTGACCCCGGTGATGGCTGGCATCATGGATGCTAATAAAAGATTCAATCAAGGGGTCCCCGTGCTGGATTGTTTGTATTCCATTTTAGGAAACATCTCGAGAGGGGGGTCACCTAGGAGAATCTATGGCCCCTTCTAGATCTACTATGGCTGGGTCACGTCTCATTGCAGCGGATATACCTTCTCGAACACCATTCTTCCTCCAGGTAATGGCATGTGACCTTCACTTCTAAGCATTGCAGGGGTCATGCCGCTAATGCTCAATGAGGATGGAGTAAAGATCAGAATTGGTAATCATACCAAATTCGCTTTCAGCCCAATCCCCACCCCGATTGTCCAGATGATAGACAATGGGAAAGGCTCATTGGAGCAGAGGGAGTACTTCCAGAGCATTAGAGGCGGGGTGCTCATGGCTCAGATTGATGGGAAGATCTTCTATGATCCTTATGTTCCATCCAGGTTCTCCAAGTAGTTTGGGTGCCTCCAGCAGATGCAAAAAAAAGTATACACAGATGTCTGGGAAGAAAGGCATCCCTAAGTTCTTCGCTAAATGTGGCTGATGTCCACGACCTATGGATCCGAAGACGTCATCACCTTTGCTCTCATGGGAGTTAATGTTGGCATCTCAATCGAGTATGCCAAACATTGGGCCATAGCATACCCTGAGAGGCTTTTTTAGAAGCGAGTTCATAAACTCAAGGTTGCTAGTGTGGAACTCGGGTGGCGAGAGAGCAGGTAGAGTGCCATTAGAGGGGGAAGACTGGAAGCACGTCGAACAACGGGGCCAATACAATCCAGGACATCAACAGTAGGGGCGTCGCATGGTGTGGCCATGCCCTCATCTCCTAGAAGAGGAGGGTCCCATGGAGCGACCAGAGAACTTCCTGGGAAGCAAATAAGATATCTACTTCAAACTTCTCATGAAGAAATCTTCCTGGCATTATGGTCAGACTGGATAACCCTGCCGCAGTCAGTGAGTACAGAATCCCTCTGGCAGAAGATAGTCTGAGATAGGATCCAGCTGCTAGAAGTCGGGCTTGTTTGGATTGCCAAAAGAGTGAACTTTCATCGTCGGCATGCGTATCTGATGGCCATGGACATGTACGCATGCCAACGGGGTTATCGTGAGGATCCATATTTCTTGGTGAATGTGATGCTCGACTAGGAGCATGATCTGGAAAAGATGTTGTTGGAGGATAATGACAGCAACGATGTACTAGAGGGCAGTGAGACAAAAGAGGAGGAGCTGGAAGGAGAAAGTGAAGGAGAAGAGGAGCCTGAAGGTGAAGGGTCTCAAGGGGCGTCCCACCAAGGGAGTCTCTGGGAGAGTGGTGAGATCTTTAATTCTGATATAGATGTAACTGAGCTACTTGAGGTATGCTTCAACCCTTATGTATCCTCCTCCTTTTATCCACTTTCCTTTTCAATCCTCAATCCACCCTCCTTATCTTACTCACGAGCATATTGGTGCTGATCAGGATTCTCTAGTCGAAGGGGGGGAGGAAGTGCCAATGGAACAAGGTGGGGAACCGACTCCCATTATTGAACTGACGAGTGCTGAGGGATACCCCACTATGATGGCTCCTGTAGCAGCCATAACACTGGAGGTTTATGCCTTTGGTTCTTGTAAGTTCATTTCTTTGATACCGGTACTTACCGTTGGAGAACTCAACTGATTAGGGTGCTCCTTGTCTATATAGCGATCATGACATTGTAGGCTCATTGGGATGCTGATCCTGAACCATTCACAAGTGAGTCAATGGAAAATGTACTACACTATCAAGGACATGCCTCCCAAACCGAGTCGGCCCCAAAACTTGGTGAGAAGAGAGCGGTGGACATCATTGGTGCTGCTGTTGGGGAAGGTCCGGAAGTTGACGAAGGTTCCACCAGGGTCGAGGCGAGAGGGTAAGGTAACTCAAATGCTGAAGAGCCTAACCCCCTAGGAGGAATATCCAAGGAATACCCTGCTGCTATCCTATTGGCTATTTTTTCTTGTCTATCGGCCCACCAATCCTGAGGAAATTGATGATTCAGACTCGAAAGCAGATGAGGAGAGCCGGATGACGCGGCACAAAGGGTGGAAGTGCATCAGGAGTTTTCTTAGTCAGCCTTATATGGAATGGATGAAGCGGATGGGATCACCCCACACCTAGATTCATTTCCTATGTGCTAGAGGGGGAGATGATCAATTCCTTCACTCGACATTTTGTGACTACATGGCTGAGAAGATGTGCGAGAACAGTCGACGCTCCGACGTCACCCAGTGTTAAGAGGAGTCGGGGAGTACTTGAGAATTTCTGAAGGCGGAGTAAGTGGTCTGATGCCTCGATGAACAAGAGAAAGAAAAGGATATATTCATTGCAAACTGTTCTATGCTTGTGGAGAAGTTGAGGGCCCAGATGGCAGACGCCCAAGAGAAACTAGTGGAAGCGAGTCACCATATGACTAAACTTCAAACTGAATAGGCACGGGCATGGGCTAGGGTCAGCGAATTGTGCTTCGTGGCCACTGATGAAGAGAGGGTCCTCAGTGGGTTGGAAATAATCCTGGAGACCACCATCCAAAAGTTAGCAGTTTTGGAATGATCCATCCAGGAAGCCGACCCTTAAGGGACCTGTTTTGGATGAACTCATAAACTTATCTCGACTTACTGCTTCTTATTTTGAATTGTATGTATGGAAAAATTTATTTACTTGTACCCTTGGTTTTATGCGCTCAGCCATAATCCCAAAATAAATAGAAATCCATTCCTAAGCTCACGTGGGTTGTACTCGATGTGAGAAACAATGGATGCTCGTACTATCACTTCGTTTGATCGTGAGAGCGTCAACCAAGCTTCGGGAATTCGAGTTTCGAATCTAGATCTCTGAGGAGAAGAGGGAGGCCTGATAAAAGGAAGAGGACCTTAGGCCATCGATGTATTGTCTTCTCAATGTGCTCTAGCGCATGAGCGGGGCAATACCAGGGGTATTAGAATCAGTCAAAACATAGGGGAATGAAAAATGTGAATCACATTACCCCAAATTCAGAACACTGTGGGAGGGGCGTGGAAATAATGGATAACTGTTGACCATGTTCGAAACACAGTATACAATATCCCTATTGCGTTATCCTAAAATGGGGACAAAAAATGAGGGTCAACCACTGACCATGTTTGAAAAATGGGACCTGACACAAAATATCATCCATGAGTCTTCCAGAACATTGGCCCAAGATAGTAGGATGACCATAAACTGAACATCCATAATGTTAGGGGGTCCCTTTAGATGTGAAAGAGGATAAGGATACAAATAAAGGGCACGCAAAGCATGGAATGTGAAGTGGTGGTCTGTTCGTACAGAATCTGACACTCCTGAAATTACGCCACCGTAGTAGAAGCACATTAGGCAGGTGCATTAATCTGATCATGGATCATTCCTACCTTTAGATAGGACCTCTCTGGTGAGGGATTTGTCTTTTCCCAGTGTCATTAGGGAAATTTCCAAACTTTTTTAGGGAAAATTATACAGTTACACAACTCCCCAAGGGGTCAGGTCAAGGGGTTGACAGTGAGAAAGGATGGGATTTTTGATTCCTGGGGCTGGACCTGAGATGAAATGTCTGGGAGGTCCTAAGTATCCCATAATTATGGGAATCAAGCCACATGTAGTTTTGGAAAGGGTCTTAGTGTATGGTCTTAGAGCTCGGACCATGGATAATAGGAAATCTGGGAGGCACATTGCGATGTAACTCATACAACCCGACATGAATGAGGACGAGGTCCACATCATCATGTGTTCCCTAGGGAGGTTTTATGTCAAGAGACTGAAAATGAACATTCAGATGGGCCCGAGAGCAGGGCGCACGAGCATTCCTACGTATCCCATAAAGATGGGAATCAATCCATACATAGTTCTAAGCAGTGGCACGGTAAGGTACAAGTGCAAAGGATTAAAGGGGTGCGTGTGTCTGGCCCAACGTGATGTCCCCTATGATGAGGTCATCACAATGCAATGTCATTTTTCGTCATGCGGCCGGGATGATATTATCACAGTTTAGGGTCATGTGATAGGACCATATAGAATAGTTTAAAGTTATATGGCTTGGACAAGAAGGAATGTGCACGACATGATAAAGCATACCCGACATGAATGAGGATGAGGTCCACATAATTTATGTGCGCAACTCCGGGAAAGGAGCCTCGGGCCAAGAGGCCAGTAAGGGTCAGAGGATAAGGGGCAAGAGAAGCTAGCTCCCAGTTGATCTGGACCCAAAAATGCGATGTCTGGGTGATCCTACATATCCCATGAGGATGAGAATCGAGCCACACATATCTCATAGAGAAGATCTTAGTTTATGGTCATAGATCTCGGACCGTGGGAGCCCTGAAGAATATCGTATTGTGGCTTTGTCCCCCTGACGTGCGGAGGTGCATTGAGGTATCATTCTAGGAGTGTCAAAATTCTACCTGGACTTGATGGGGTGGAACATAATGTGAATCATGTAACCAACATTCAAAGCCTAAAGGGGCTGGCATGGCGATGGATTATTACTACTGACCATGTTTGCAACACAACATCCATGTCACATTAGCCTAAAATGGGGAAAAACAAATGATCACTGACCACTGACCATATTCGCAACGTGGGACTTGTATCAATTTCTTGTCTGAAACCCTCGGGGACGCTGACCCATAATAGTAGGAGAGCCTTTAGGCCTAGCATCTATACCGTTTTGGGGGTCCCTTTGGGTGTGAAAGATAATGTAAGACCAAATGAAGGGAACGCAAAGCCTAACAAGTGATGGAAACTTTACCAAGTTGAATCTGACACTCTAGATCCTAGAAAAGAGTACTCTTAGACACATTGGCGAACCACTATAAAGGGGCGAGGGGCTCAACTTGAGAGCGGCCAATTCACACATATGAGTATAGAACAAAGAGATGGGGAACTCTTAGGAGAAATGGGGGAATGGCACGGTTTCCAAAAACCCAACGCGAAGGAGGGAATAACCCTGTACCACACCTATATATCCCTTTCATGGAAAGGAACGGGCCAAGGGGTCTAGGTGACCAGGAGATCTCTAAGAGATGGGACTGGACTCGAAATCTAAATGTTCGGGCGGTCCTACATATCCCATAAGGATGGGAATCAATCCACACATAGTTCTTGAAGGTTCAGTTTAACATCATGCTAGATTTTGTGCAGATTAAAATTGTGCATGATGGTACAATTTAAATTCAACTTGGATTGTGAAGTTTAATGTCATCCTGGACTGTTTTCTCAGGAAAAGTATTATTTGAGGAACTTGGCGTTAGTGGGAGGGGTTATACGCCCACCATCCATGGTCACCAGTGAGTACGCACCATTAGGTTAAACCTTATGAACAATGAAAGGTCCTTCCGTTTTGGTCTCTAACATGGGTGGTTTCCTACCAGGTATCATTGGTGTTCTCAGAGCCAGCACCAGGTCACCTTACCAGAAAGAGTGTAGGTGAACCTTCTTGTTGAAGGCGTGATCCATCATGCTCTCGTGCCTTTCTAGATTGTGCAGGGCACGAAGCCTACTATCATCAAGCGCTTCCAATTCAGCGAGACAGATTTCAGCCACTCTATCTGGCACATTCTGGTCATAGACCGATGTGTGAAATGAGGGAAACTGAATCTCGATGGGTAGGAATACCTCATTTCTGTACACCAGGGAATATGGGGTCACCTGGGTGGAATTACGAGTCGTCATCCCATAATCCCAGAGGGAATTGGGGAGCTTATTTGGACAAATCTTCTTGTTCTGACCAAACATTTTCTACAGGACGTTAGAGAGGGTTTTATTGAACGCCTCAATCTTCCCATTCTATTGCATGTGATAGTGGGAGGTATGGTTAGAGCGGATGTTGTACTTGGTGTAAAACTTTTTCAACCCGACTGCTCAGAAGTTGGTGCCGTTATCGGCGAGGTCATCGTGAGGAACTCCAAAACGATAGATGATATTTGAATTCAAAAAGTCAACGATAGAATGGGCCTTGACTTCCATGAGTAGAACTACCTCTTCCCACATGGAAAATAAATCCATGGCAGGAAGTATGAACTGGAATTGGAGAGCTGTTACCGACAGATATAGTCCTAAGACATCTAATCCTCAGACTGCAAATGGCCAAGAGTACTTAGTAGTGTGGATAGGCTCTGGTGGCCGATGCACAAAGTTTTTATGAACTTGGAACGCATGGAACATCTTGGATAACTCGATGCAGTCATGGATCATGGAGGGACAAAAATACCCTAATCTCCGGATCTGGTGAGATAGTTTTGGCCCGGCCTGATGGGCACCACAGGAACTTGCGTGAACCTCTTGCATGACCTGTGGAATCTCAACCCCCTGAATGCAACAGAGGATAGCACCATCAAACCTGCACTTATAGAGGATTGGCTCAATGCTATGACCACTATGGGTGGTAAACTATAGCGTATGACATCAGATTCACTTGCGCTCATCCTGGTCTGATGGGAGATTACCGTGTTGGAGGTACTCAACCAAGGATGTACTCTAATCAGCAATCATTTCTGTCACTGCATCCAGATGACCCGAGGGTCTTGACGCGGAGGCACCGACGATATGATGTCTTACCTATGGGACGTCATTGCCATCTGGGGTAAGAGGAGCTATGAATCTCTGATGTTCCATGTGGATAATCAGATCATTCCGTTTGGGCTCTACAAGTGATGCAACTAATCTGGCCAAAGAATCTGCTCGACCATTCTGTGAACGAGGGACATGGGTAACCTATGTCCGAGGAGGGAACTGAGACATTAGCTGGAGAGTGCGTTCCAACAATGGTACGAGCAGTGTCTTCCTAACAACAGAGTCATCGTTGATCTGTTTAACGACTAGCTCGGAGTCCCCTTTCACATGAAAATAGGGCACGTTGATCTCGAGGTCCATCTCGAGGCCAATAATGAGGGCCTGATACTCCGCCTCGTTGTTGGTGTAGCATTCTGATAGTAGGAATGAATATGGTATAATGGCTTGCATCGGGGTAATAAAAACGAAACCCAGGCCTACTCTATTGAGTCGAGGATCATTGAGCCTCCTACCGGTGGGGCTCCGGGAGGCGCCATCAAAGTGCATTTCCCAACACAGGATGGCTTGATCTACTGAGAGGATTGCCTCATTGGGAAAATCTAGTTCCAAGGACTGGTCATCATTGGTTGGATGGAAAGCAAAGAAATTGGTCAACGCCTATCCCTTGATAGCTTTTTGAGGCACAAACCTGATGTGTAACAGCTATAGGATTACCACCCACCGCGCAAGTCGTCCAGTCAACATGGGAAGACTTAGGATGTACTCCAACAGGTCTACTCAGGAAACCAGCTGTACCTCATGGTGCTGCAGGTAATGTGGCAATTTCTGTAAGGAAAACACGAGTGCAAGACAGCTCTTCTCGATGGGGGAGTATCTGGTCTCTGTATCAAGGAGCATGCAGCTAAGGTAGTAGAGGTTGTTCTATGTCCCCTCATTGTTCTTCTGGGAAAGAAGGGCACCGAGGGACCGTTCCAGGGCGGTGACATAGAGGACTAGCGGCTTCTCGGGGACTGGTGGAATCAAGACCGAAGGATGGAGATGATACTTCTTGATTTCCTCAAATTAGGTATAGCACTCCTCGTCCCACTCATAAGTGGTTCCCTTCTTCATGGTCTGAGAGAAGGTCTTACACTTTCCAGTTAAATTCACAATGAATTAGTGTTTGTAAGACAAGTGGCATTGGAAACCTCGAAGTTTATGAATATTACCCAGGGGACGCATCTGGATGATGGTATTGATCATCTCTAGGTCAATCTCGATGCTCCAGTACCTGACAACAAATCCAATGAACTTTCTAGACGTGACCCCGAAAGAACAATTCAATGGGTTCATCTTCAGGTGGTGGGAATGAAGGAAGACAAACACTTTCTCAAGATCCTTGAGATGGTCCTGGAACTGATGAGATTTGACCACTAGATCATCCACATAGCACTCCAATAATTTCCCGAGGATTGGCTTGAATATGCGATACATAGCCCGCTGATAGGTGGCACCTGCATTCTTTAGACTGAAGGTAATAACCTTGTAATAGAAAGTACCTTGGGGAACCCTGAAAGCTGTGGACTCCTCACCCTTAGGGGAAATATGAATCTGATTATACCCGGAGTAACCATCCATGTAAAAGAGGGCTTGGATTCCTGTCGTGGCGTCAATTAAGAGCTCTATCATAGTAAGGGGAAAATAATCCTTCAGACAATGGTGATTGAGATCGCGGAATTCGTTACAGACTCTGATTTTTCCATTTTTCTTCTTGAATGGTACAATGTTGGCCATCCATTTGGGGTACTAGACCTCCATAACAAAGTTGGCCCTGATGAGTTTGTCATCTTCGGCATCATCCATGGCACCGTGAAATAGATTCATATTTCTGGGAGGTTTTTTGAACCCATGATGATTTTCCAGAAGACTAAGGTGGTGGATGACTACCTGAGGATCTAGTCCTGGCATCTTGTCGCAACTCCAGGAAAACACGTCACGATGTTCTTTAAGGAAGTATACGTACCACTACTACTCCTCAGGGGGAATGGTGGCACTGATCAATGTGGGTCTCGGGTCTATCTCACTTCTGAGGTTCACCTATACCAAATCATCGACCATGGAAGAGACACCTTCTTTAAAGGAAAGGGGTGTCCTCTATATCCACTTCTCCACTTACAGAGGGATCTTCCATAGGGGAAGTTTCTTTTGAGTTACCAGACCCCAATGGGAGGCCGATACCAGCTTGAGCGGCTGTGGTTATTGCATCGGGGAACTACAACGCTGCCAAGACCATAGTAATGAAGGATGTATACCTGATCCCATCTGGTCTCCAGCCAAGGGGCCATGCTTGATAATATCAAAATAGTAATGGCGCGTCGGCTGGAGCCGGCTTATTCCAGCCCAGAGAAATAGACAAGTATGACGTACTGCCTTTTCCATGAGTCGGATGCCCTGATACATGATCAGAGTGGGAGGCTCCGGGATCACTGAGGCAAGATTCGTATAAGAATAAAAAATGATTTTCCGACGCCACTTGAATTTGGTAGCATGGTTCCCCCTTGTCCCAAAAACAACAAAACATTTCCCCATATTGGGGGTCGTGGCCTCCAACCGATGGATTCGAGAGATGTAGGCCTCATTCAGGCCTGCCCAAGGGTCGGTCGTAGTGGTGACGGACTCAAATTCACTTTACTGGACTTTTTTATCCTTGATATTGTAACAGTCAACATCCAAATAGCAGGCTTCACAAGAGGTGAAAGGAGACATGTCACCCTGGAGTACACCCACTCGACCATTAAGGGAGTACTTGAGGCATTTCTAATACACTAAAGGGGCTTCCGTGTGTAGGTGGAGCCATGGCCTACCCATCAATGCATTATAAGCGATGTCCTGGGTGACAACCACAAACTTAGTGCTGGAAACTAGGCTGCCGAACTAGGTCTTCAAACAGATCATTCCGACCGAGGTTTGATATGTCCTATCGTATCCCTAGATTCTTAAATCAGAGGGATTCAAGTTATCTTCAGATAAACCTAGCTTCCACAGCGTCCGCGTCGGGATAAGGGTGATCCCAGAGCTGGTGTCAACGAGACAACGACAAACCTCCACGCCATTAAATTTTCATGTGATGTACAATGGACGGATGTTCCTCTATATGGGGTAACCTTCATCTTCTCCCGAGAATGAAATGATGGCCTGACATTCAGCATTCTCAAACACTTCAATGTGGAAAGTCTCTTCCACTGCTACCTCTATCACAAACTGGAGGGGGCTTCTTAAAGCCTCGGCGAGTGCTTCGCGCATATCTGGCGACATGCGAAGGGATTCAAGGATGGAAAGACTCACTGGGATTCCAGAGAGGTGATTGAGGACATCATACTTCTATGCCAGGTGTGAACATTTGTTTGGAGGGAGTCTCTTTGTGATAGAAGGCATGGCGGGCCCTGCCGGCCGGAACGACGAATGAATGGTACTGGGTATATCCCACTGCTTACTACTCAAAGCCTGAAGAGTAGCTGATGGATGAGGATCGGATGACTGAGATCGGACTGTAGTGGGGAGAAGTTGGTTGTGGCATGACCGAAGTGGTTCTGCCTGATCCAGTATCACAAACGGTATTGGAGGCGGTCCTGATGACACCAGATGAAGAGGTTTCACGTGCTGAGCTATGCGCTGGGCCTGCTGTCTGGTCTTAGTGTCATGAACAACCGGGCTGGAGGTGCCAACTGACGTGCCCCAATGACCCATATAGCTTTGGCTTTTCCAGCATTGGCATCGGCTGGGAATGTTGGGGAGGTTCTCCTGGCGCTCCCCATTGTCGGGAGTCATATAGGGGTTTAGCAACTCAATGATATTAACGGAAGCGTACCCTTGACAATCACTTGACGAATCATTCACTACCGGGCGTATTCTGGGGGGAATCTCCATCTCAAGGGGCATGAAGTCTCCGAGAGTGTGGGACGACGATGGCATTGGTGGGGCACGTTGCTTTCCCTTGCACCATCAATGCCTATTCTTCTGGGAAGAGGTCGGCTGAGATGATGATGCAGAAGTGGTGGCCGCAAATTCTGAAGGCTCCGACTGATTTAGGAATGCACAGATAATTTCATGGGCATGGGTGACCAATTTTCGGGTCATCCAGTCATTATACTTCTGAGACCCGCGGTCAGAAACCTGCTTCCACTCGCCTTCGCTGTCACTACTTCTCTCTGACCTTACAAAGACACCTTCCACTTGTACCGGAGCTGGGCCCAACCTGACTATGTTGTTGTCAATTTGGTCTTGGATCTAGTCTGTGAACACATATCATTTCTTGAGGTTGTACCCTAGGATCTGATGATAAGGGAAGTAGTTGGGGCGATCAGTGAGATTCACCTCTATTGGCTTTCTGCACTCAGGAAATCGTACAATTCCCTGCTATAAGGCGCTGCAGAAGTAACCAGGGACCTGAGCCTCATTGAATGAGTAGGTTTGATTTCTTATGTCCAGAAAGGGGGATATAGGAGACTAGACCTAACAAGGGGCCAGTGGATCCTACCCAAGAGACAGAGCTTGATTATCTCGCCTAGGTGGCGGCGGTTCATTATGCGGAGGCACCTTCCGATTTTGAGGCAGTCGATGGTAGGATGGAGGTTATGCCTGTGGTGGCAGACCTCTGTAGGGATGCGGAGCTGGCTCCACTAGTATTAACTCCAGCTCTTTGGGGGCCTCTATCTGGGCCACGACAACGAGATCAAATCTTGCGGCCCTCTTTTCAGGAATTACAGGAGGCAACGAGCGTGCTCAAATGGCTTGTTGAAAAGCTTCTTCGAGGTGCTGGGCCTTATCTGAGAAGTCTCAGAACCCTCCGGGATAGTTATGAGTGATCAGGGAGGGAACCAGATCTGTCTTATCATTTACCACACACATCTTAAAAAACCATTCCTGATTTAGTGGCATCTCGAGGGAGTAGGTGATCCCTTTCCAATAAGTGATGAAGTCCGCAACACGCTCATCAGGCCTCTATTTTAACTTGAAGAGGTCTGTGATGCTCTTCTTTCGCATGGTGGAAATGAACTGAAACAGAAACTTCCTAGGAAAATCCTCCCATCCTGCTATTGACTTGATGGGGAGTTGGCTATACCAGACGAATGAAATCCCTTCAAATTTCTATAAAAAACATCAGATCTTGGCGGCTTCTTGCTGCACCGAGGTTCCCAACATGGGTCCACACTTTGAAAAAAAGTTGGCTAGCTGCTTGGGGGTCCCCTATCCCATTAAATGGGGAGAAGGTGGGGTTTCCGAATCCCAAAGGTGTTGGCATATCATCCACCCATTCCAGATATAGCTTCCCATCAGCTGGGATGACCACCTATCGCATCTCCAAAGCCTCTAGGCAGGCGATGAGTGATGCCATTGGATCATCTGGATGGGGGTCCCTATCTTGACAGGGGTCCCTAACCACCAGCACGTTGGCGGGTTCTTCAATGCAATAATCAGGTCCAACGGCTCGTGGAGCGGCTACTGGGGAAGTTGGGAGGACCTTGGCCACGTCTCGAGGGTCAGTGTGTTGTCCAGGTGGATTTGGTGATGCATATCACATCTTATTGCCGTAAGCACCGACCTCTACCCTTTTTGCATGGATATGATGTTCATGGTTACCTAGGGGAAATTTTCTGAGGAGAAGCTGCGTTTGTCCATGCTGTACTAGATGAGGGTCACCATAATCTAGACGTTGTTCCGCAACGCGTTCATCCAGGAGGTCATTAACCAGTTTCTTCTGTTTGGAAAGTTGTTGGCACAGTGTAGGTTTAATAGGATATTCCTATGTCTTCTGAATTGAGGCAGATGGGTCAGAGTGTTTGGTGACACTAGGGTGCTCCATGCCCTTACCGAGATTCCGGCTTAGAACTAGCTCCTCGGTGGGCGGAGGGAGACCCATCATATTTATCTGTTGGTGATTAACTCTCCCCGGCGGGTCCAATAGTGGTGGAACATCCTCAGGGAGGAATTACACATCAAGAAGTTCCATCTTGTTTTCCCCTCCCGACAGATCGGCCATGTTGACAACAACTCTTCTCAGGGGCATGTCCTCAATGTCGCCTAGCGTGTCAGGAAGCCGACGAACAGAAATGAAGAGGAGGGCAGCGTACTGCCCCCAACCATGGACTTGCACATGGGGATAGATTCCTTAATAACCTTGCAGAGTACTTGGAATCTCTAAACACATTACTATTGGAGGGCCATGTGGTGAACGAGTGACTCAGGGTGCTGGACCATGGGGAGTGTGGCCAGGTCAACCAGATGGTATTGTTCTCTGATGTCTTCAAAGCTCAATTGGATCTTCGGATAAGTCACTCGCTGATGCCAAAGGCAGAAGTGAGTTTCCCAGAGGGTTTCATGGAGACACTCTACTTCCTCTATGGTGAGAGATTCTGGTGCACAAAAATTTTGTCCTGTGACCGGCCAAAACTTCTAAGGGAAGTGGTCCGCTACGAGGATGGTTTAGAAGCTCCTCAAATAATATTCAGGGTCTGGCCCTTGATTGACCCACTCATCAAATGGGGGTGGCTGAAAAACTGGCAGCGGTACTGAGACAGACCGCTGGGATGGTGGGCTGGCCGATGGAGAATACGGCATGCGAGCTGACTGGCCACTGAATCTTGGGTTGTCCTATGAGGATTGTAGCGACTTGGCTGATATATCGCTATAGGATGGAACGACGACCAAAGCTCCACACAAAACATTAGCGACCGCCGAGAGTGGGCTCTGTCGCAGCTCTTCCACCAATGGCCCCTAAAATAGATCTTTGTAGTCTCTAACTGAGGTAGAGGGTGCTTCTAGGGATGATGGTGGTGACTGTGTGTTCTGTCCCTAGGGACATTCCAGGTTCTCGTCCTCCAGGATATACCTTAAAAGGGAGATAGGGATCCTATGGAACTCGCATTCCGGGAGTACGAGGCTGATGTGCCTCATTCATGCCCCAACCTTTGACTCGGAGGACTGAGGGGAGGGCTCCAGTGCTGAGTCGTACTCCACCTCGGAGTATGAGAAGTGGACTTGTCTGATTCCTATTCGACCCTCCCCAGAATTCTTATTGCGACGGCGACCACCTGCTCTCCTGTCCTTGGATGGATCTTTGGGGCAAGTCCCACTTTCTCCATGAGGGGGGGGGGGGGTCCTTCAGCCATACTGGTACTGGGGTTGAGAGTGCTCCTTCCAGGGTGGGATGCGGTGCGAGGAGAACTGCGGAAAATGTCGAAAGGGACATGGGGAGGACCTTCGTGGGAAGCGCTGGAGTTGGCAGGACCTCCGCTGGAGATGACAGAAGCATAAATAGGAGTGGTAGGATCATGGGTAAGACCTTCATGCTCGCTTCCCCTGACTACATCAGTGCGAGGAAGGTCCTTATACTGGTAAAGCCGAGCACGGGTAGGACCTCCGTACTGGGTGTTGGTGAAGTGAAGTTGGCCTCCACCCCACCGATTTCTGGGGCGATGGGGAACTTCGCTGACTGGTATGAGGACATGGGGAGGACCTCCATGTTGTAGAGTGACTGGACATGTAATGTCTCCATACATGCAGTCTGCGATAGATGGAATGACCCCGTACCTAGTGTAGTGAGTGTGGGAGAGACCATCATACGGATTTTTGTTGTCACATTGAAGACCCTCGCTTTGGTTGAAGGTGGAACGGGGTAGACCTCCAAGCCGAGATTGGAAGCAGGGAGGACCTGCACCTTCCACAGTGGTGATACAGAGTGGGCCTCCAAACTGGGTGGAATTGCTGCGGATTGGTCCGCAGCGGCCATCGCTTGTGCCGAAGACTGAGAGAGTCGACCCAGCCTGCCCGTGGGGCGGTTAGGGCCTCGATCCAGGTCGGGTGTATAACTACCCCTGATCAACGTATATAGGGAGTTGGGGATATGAGTTAGTGGTGGATTGGGTCATAGTAGTCGCTGACGTTGACGCCCTGTGGCAGGCGCCCTCTTCCATTTGCGCCTGACGCTGGTGCCAGGTCAGATGAACCGGAGCCGATGGTGCATGCGCGTGGCATTCCTTATCCTCCGCTCAGGGAACTAGGCGGCGGTGCTGACTCAGCCTGGCGGGAGTCCTCCCCGGGAGCCCTTGGAGCGGGACTCCGATCGGGCTGACCCAGACATCCCCTACCTCATCGGCGTAGGGCAGGGAGTTGTCAAGGCATTCCGGGACAAGCTCTCCAAATGATTGAATGTCGGGGTGGGGAGCAGCGGCTACTTGAGCGGTCCTCAGGGGTGGCATTGACGGTGAGGCGTAGCCGCCTCTAGATCTAGGAGGGCTATATCCCTGGTGGGGATGATCCCCTCCTCCTCGTACCTGCGTACAAGGTCATTAATTTCCCTTCGCTGGATAATTTCTGATGGGCATAGGGGGTATGGGCACCCAACAGTCATGGCGGTTGAGTTCGTCATGGATGAAGAAAAACCATGTAGGGTGGCCGTGTCAATATTTCCCCTACCCCTGCGCCGGTGGGTAGGCGGTGATCTAATTCCGAATGAAACAACTTGGTTCCTGAAAGCACGTAGATCAACTCATTAATACTGATAAGAAAAGAAATCGACAACCAGTTCCCTAGCATCGTTCCGTCTTCCGTGGCCAGTAAGAGGGATCCACGTCGACAACATCATGGAATGGGATGCTCAACGTCCTGACTACCCCAACTTCTGGTGAGTTTCATGTTAGGCCTGCTATTTTCTTGGTGGAACCTGGGGCCAAATGATGGGGTCTGATGACATGCTAATCCATTGATGCCTCGAACGCTACATGTCTCCATATTGAGGATAAGACCTTCACGTTGGGTTTACCATTTCTATTTCCGACACTTTTTATAGGGCACACACATCTGTCTGTGGAGGACGCGTAGCTATTACCACGCATTCCAACTTTCCAAAGGCATGCAGTATGTGCTCCTTATTCAGGGTCATCTGCTCCTTGATTGAAACAGGATGATGGGATGTCAGTTCTTCCTTCCTTGGATTCCTCCTCGGAGCTCGTCACCTAGTTCAGGTCTCCCTCATAGACTTAAGACATTTTTCTTGAAACTCCTCTCGGTGCTATATCTTTACAGACACCAGTTAATTACACTGCTTCTATCAGGACCTTCTAAGGGGTCTGGTGAGGGTAGCAACCTTTAGTTAGGGGAGTAGTCATGTTGGGCATCACTGGCATGTCTGGACGCTGGGGGATTGGGGTGTCTGTCTTCTGTCCTTTATTATAGGGATTCTTGAGGGTGCGTAAGCCCTAGGAATCCCCCATCGAATGCACAGAGTTATATACCATAGGCAAGAATCTAAGGTTTTCCTCAACTTCCCATGTTTAACACACGGTATGCCGTAAGTTTAACATCCAGCGGAGATGGATCAGACTGATCAAAAAAATGATTAGAGTGGATCAATTAGGCATCACCCCTTGAGGGGAACACTGATGTGGGCGGGTTGATAATACCTCACCTTAAGGTGGCGTCCCGGGTAATAATTCAGGGTGGATGATGGCTGGATGAATGAAGTAGAGGGGGAATGAAATGGTACCATCGTAAGGGTGACAATGAAGTTGGGATTGAGCCTCAAATAGACCTCCTACGTATCCCCGTTGCAGGTAATCAAAGTCCACATAGTTCAATGAGACGATGGGACACCTGAGAAGGTGACCCATGAGAATGGATGAATAAATGGGGCCGAGAAGAAGTGGAACCTCCAGGTTGGGGAATGAGCTTCTTGAGACACATAGGTTCTAGGGAGAGATTAAGATGAGACATGAGTGATGCGATCGAACATCATGGATCCTTCCTACATATCCCTGTGGTAGGGAATAAAAGCCCACGTAGTTCGTTATGGCATGAGTAGATCAGAGTGAATGGGAACCTAGGGTCCTGATGGATCTTGGGCTTAAACCTCCGGGAGGCTTCCGACGTACAATGCCTTGAAATGGATCAAATTCCTCATAGTTTGGTATGGTGGATACAGTTTAACATCATGCGAGATGAGGGAGAACCTGAAGTGAAGGTGTTCGGAACGACTGGGTGGTGGTCTAGAACCTCGTGGAGGCTTCCTACGTACCGTGCCTTGACATGGATCAAAGTCCTCATAGTTCGGGTAATGGGGTATTTAGGGATTACACTTTGAGGTGGCCCAAGTTGTTGGTGAACCGACGTGAAGATGGTAAAAATGACTGGGTGGTGGGCTTGAACATCATGATGGATTCCTATGTACCATGACGTGACATAGATCAAAGTCCTCATAGTTCATGTTGGTGTGAGTATTACACTCTGTGGCAGCCCAAGGTGTTGGTGAACCGATGTGAAGATGGTTGGAATGATCAGGTGGTGGGCTTGAACCTCATGGAGGCTTCCTACGTACCATGGCTTGACTTGGATTAAAGTCCTCGTAGCTCTGGATGGTGGTATTTGGGGATTACACTCTAAAGAAACCCAAGGTGTTTGTGAACCGATGTGAAGATGGTCCGAACGACCGAGTGGTGGGCTTGAACCTCATTGAGGCTTCCTACATACCATGCCTTGGCATGGATCAAAGTCCTCGTAGTTTTGGATGGTGGAATTTATGGCTTACACTCTGAGGCGGCCCAAGGTGTTGGTGAACCGATGTGAAGATGGTCAGAACAACTGGGTGGTGGGATTGAACCTCGTGGAGTCTTCTTACGTACCATGCCTTGACATGGATCAAAGTACTAGTAGTTTGGGTAGTGGGGGAATTTGGGGCTTACACTCTGAGGCGGCCCAAGGCGTTGGTGAACCGACGTGAAGATGGTCGGAATGACTGGGTGGTGGGATTGAACCTCATATAGGATTCCTACGCACCATTCCTTGACATGGATCAAAGTCCTCATAATCCAAGTTTTTGTGGGGCTTACACTCTGAGGTGGCCCAAGGTTTTTGTCATGGTTGGTGCTTGCTCTAAGCCCACGTGAGTCATGCTCGGTGTGAGAAACAAGAGATAGAAGAGACCTGACAATCAAATCGCAGAAGGTGAGTTCATTGTAAATGGAGTGGGGCTTACATGTGATTAAGGGACCAAAGAGGAAACAGGGGCTTATGAATGGTTAGCAGCCCGCAGGGGTTGGGACTTACTCCAGGATGGAGGCTTGATGGTGACAAAGCACAACAGGAGAGGGATTTGGGACCAAAGAAAGGAAAATCGTCATTCCCCATCACGCCCTTCACTGGCCCTGGGGACCGAAGAAGAAAGGATGAGGAGGAGTGTTGTGTCCTGCAAGAAAAGCTATGGGCTTACACCAAGGTGGCAGCCCTTTCCCCACGGACAAATGCCACTCCAATAAGGAGGATATCATCCCCTGTGAGGGTTGATTACTTCCCCGTGGAGACGAGTGGGCATGGAGAATGTCTAAGGTGGGGGTGCCCCGTGTGCGAGCCATGAGGCGAGGTCACAGTTTAACATCATGTGCTGAGAATAATGATGCTTGGATGTTTAACATATTGCAGCTTAGATGAGGTGGGTTCACTCCGCACCCCTAGGAATTACATAATCGGTACCCTCTACACCTTGGTGAAGAGAGGGGAAAGGAAATGTCATAGCTAGGGGGTGTTATAGATCGATCCGATGGGGGGTCCACATTAGTGTGGCTATGAGAAGAAGCAATAGCTATTAGCATGCCTATGCGAAGAAGCATGAGGGGAAGAACACACAATGGTATGAACCGTCCAAGGGACTTTGAAGTTACTTCGTACGATCCTATAAGGTCATAAAGGAAAGTGGTGCATCATGTGGATGCATGAGGTGAGAGAGACACCCATGAATGTAATCCATAATAGGAGCATCAGAGACATGTGCAAAGGTACGCCCAAGGAGTACGGGGAACGTGAGGGAAGAGGTAGCCGGGAAGCACCTGGGTGAGGGGTCCTGGAGAGTTGTGCACAATCTTAAAGGATTGCACGTGAAATAAGTATCCCTGCATGAAGAACACTGGGCTGGTGCGAAATCAGTGAGGATTGTGCGTAAATGGATCTGAGGCTTTTCGCGAAACTAGAAAGGATTGCACGCAAGGAGTATGAATTGTGCGCAATTGGGAGAGGTTGCACGCAATGACTGGGGAGCGCACAATTGAAGGGTATTTCACGCAAATGGTTGGCCTGTGATCTAGTGGAAGATATTGTATGTAGGGGTGGACCTCGAAGGGATTGGAATTCAGTCTAAACCAAGGGGATCTCATGCGAAGGTGGACCCTGGGGTGATTTGGCGCGAAAATAACTTTACTTGAAATCCATCATTGCATGCACGAACAAAGAATTTCTCACATGAGAGACAGTTCAAATTCTTCAGCTCAGATGTTGAAGGGGCCACCTTTTATCTATAGACGTTCGGGGGCACGAAAAATAGGTCGACACGAAGTAATTTCCCGCTGATGTTGACAACACAAAATGTCAACCACGCCGGGCGGGGGCGTGAAATATTCCACACCCACACTGAAGAACTCTCATGAATCTTGAAGCTTTCCGCGTTGGGCATATTTTTTTCACACAAATAAATTTTTTTTTCGCACGACTCCTTCAGGTCCCCCGGACTGGGTCCCCGGATCCGAATATGACTTCGCTTTATTGTTTTAAAACCTTCTTCATCCCTTTAGCATTTTTTAGCGTCTAAAAATATATCTAATATTCTTACATATGGATTAAAATAGGTTATGTTTAGTTTTATATGCTTATATTAAAGATGAATTAATTTATTTATCAAGGAAAGTTATTTTAAATTTTTAGTTATTCAATAATTATCATAAATTCTTACACAACTCTAATACAGTATTTGTGAAAGTAATAGAAATATCATGTTAATGATTTTAAAAATATAAAATTAAATTTTTACACTATTATACTATCCATATAATTATATAAATAAATATAATATCTTAGGGTTGTGTTAAATTTTTATATTCAAATTACGTTTCTATCATGTTATTTTCAAATTAAAACAACAAATTGTTTCAAAAATGACATTGATGATATATTATAATAAGTAATATTTTATTAAAAGACATAAAATTTATAAAAACAAGTTATATTCATCCATTTCAATGGGAAATAGTTCCAAATATCAACCATGTTCCATTTTCGTATCAATTTTCCATTTATGGTAACATTATTGATACATAATTTGTAGAAATTTTTTATATTGAAATAATTTTATAAAGTGTTAACATGGGGTTAACACTAGGATATAAGGGTGTAATCATAAACAAAACAAGCCAAAATTTCATTTTTGAATATTATATTAATTGATACTAATATTAAAATTTAATTTTATCATTTTTGATTCTGTTTTCTATTAAAATTAATTTATATAAATTTAATACTTCAAGTAATTCAAAAAGTTCACCTCCCCTCGCTTATAAAAACTCATTCCCTGTCTATTTTATTTACACCACATTGATAATAATAGCTCAAAAAAACAATTACCATTTATATTAACAACATACTTATCCATGTTATATAGGTTCTATAATTTCTAAAAGGCCAACACTAGGAGTAAATTTAATGGAATTCTACTAAAGAAGAGGTAATTTACTTTACCGAGTCTTTAAAATTACTTTATTATTATACTTCTTATAAATATATTGTATTTCATATAAAATAATGAATTTGGTATATTAAATATAATTATATTTTATTATTCATATGGGAAAAACTACGTTACCCCTCATTTCAATCCTATTGAAAGAGAAAACATCACTCGTGAGTACATACGGCTTACAATCTCTATATAGCAGTGTAATTTGTTTTTCATAATCAATTTACTTGGATGGTTTTTGATATAAAACTAAGTATTATATATTATATTTTTGAAATAATTATTCTTTTGGAATTATAATACCATATATTCCTTCTTATATCCCAATACGTTAGAAAATGATAACGTCATTTGTGAATACATTAGGACTACCACCTCCACGAAATGATGATATTTTGTTTTTCATTTATTCATTACATGGATGGTAATAAGTATAGATTTAATGAATATATATTGTATTTATATCATGATTAACTCCAATAGATTATGGAAATATAAACAATGCACATGGTAAAGTACTTCCAATAAAAAAGATTCATGAATAGATAAAGTAGTTAACAAACAAAACAGTTATAGTAATGAATGATTGTTAATGAATGAGTGATAATACTATATAAGAGGATAATATTTGATATTATGAAGTATAATATAGGTTTTCTATATATGAATACTTTTTTTAAATCATTATAAAAGCTGTTAAAGAATGTTCAAGTAAGGGGGAACATGATGTAAGGGATTTCATCACAATTTCCTCTCCATTGAGGCATATTTGGTATTATGCACATATTTATTTTGATGTGGTGTATATACTACCACATGATGAATTTAATTTTAATATATATTTATTCATAATGATTAAATATTCAATAAAACTTCACTCTTCTAAGGGGTTATAATTTAACAGTCGCCAAGTACGTAAAAATTTATTTTACAATCTCATTTTTTGGGATTGCCTTTATTTTCATGAGAGGAATATTAGAAAAATATCCTTTATAAAATAAATATATTTTACTATTATCTAGATAATTTCGGTTTTTAACTGATTTTTTTAACTTTTAATCTATTTTTTTTCTTTTAATCAAGAAACAAAATTAAAAGAAAAACTAACATTAATTTTCTTTTAGACCAATTTTATTTTTCTCCAATTACATATTTTGAAAAATTATTTTATAAAAGTACGTTTTATTTACTCAAAGTAAAATTTAATTTATCATTTAATTTTTTTAGGTTTGAAAAGAATATTTAAAATTTATTTTTAAATTTTATTTCTCAAATTTCATTACAAAAAGTCAAAATTTATTCTTTTTTAACGCATACGGTGTTAGTGGATTTTCCCTAAAAAGATGTTTTTACACTTTTTATCTCATTATAAAAGATTAAAGAGATTTTAAAAATAATTATATTTATAAAAAATTTATTTTTATGTGTTTCATATAATTTCATTTATTCTTCAAATAACATTATTTTATAATAAAATCATGTTTTATAATGAATTGATGGTAATTATCTCTTAATAATTTTGTTGTTATTATCTTTATCTTGAAATATTAACTTTCTTGTGATCATTGAATATTAAATTTATTTTTAATATCCATATTATTTATATCAAGTATATTATTATTTCTTAAACTTTATACCATTCCAACTTATATTATTTTAATATGAATGTAATTTGAGTAACTAGGGAAATCATGATTTTCCATATCCTTTACTCAATATGGATATATATTAATAAAGTGTACTACATATTAATTAAATTGATAATTCAATATATGTGGAATGAACCAGATATTCAGTGAGGGGGTGAGGCCTTGAATTATATATCCCCTAGATGCATCGATATGTCTCAGAAGATAAAAAATTTCCTAGTCTAATTTAGTGGGTTTTTAATGTATTCATACACATAGATTAAATGGTATCGATGCAGGGTATTTGAGGTAAATATATCATGATGTATGATATCATGACATCCAACATTATTCATTTAGATCACTGAAAATTCAATTATTTTTATCCATGTGTTTTATACATTAATATTTTTATGGATACTCATTGAACTCAATTTTTGATTAAATGGACTTAGTTTTAAGTTATTTTCTTTTATAGGTTGATTATATAATATTTAATTAGAATAGACTGTATTATAATTAACCCTACATGAGTATTTGATATTATGTTTATTTTGTTTCATTTACCTAGGATATGTAGAATAAATCTTTGAATGAGTTTTAAGGATTCCAATAATTTTCTTTTGTTATGTTTTTAATTTTATACCTAATGTAAATTTGTAATCATAAATGTGTCTAGTTATTCAATATTACTAAACTAAATGGTCTTCAGGATAAGACCCCTTGAATCTTATACAAATGTAATAAAGTTTAAACCAAATCTGGGTTATTGATGTTTTGGTTGTATAGTTTAATAGTTACAATATAATCTATCATCTATATTATAGACACTCCAATTACATTTTTGTAACTTATTCCTAGGATTGAAATAGTAGAAGAAGAATAATCATTAAGATAATGAAAAAAGGGTTGGAAAATAATTGAGGAAAATAATCCTTTTGAATTTGAAATGGAATTTCAAATTCAATTTCACATTTTTTTTATTATGAGTGTGTCTTAATAATATATATCATGAATGAATGTAATTTTATAGTGGATCAACATAAAATTATCATTAAAATAAAGAGAAATTAGTGATTATGACTATCATAGATATTTTTTTTCTATTTATTTTAGTGAAAAATTCTCATGATAATAATGTAGAAAGTTATGGAAGTTGTTCCATGTTATATTGTGTGTTAGAATTTTATAGATGTATTAGTACTTTTTGATAGTATAATAATTACAATATTTTTTCACACTAAACAACACATAAAATGAATATTTAGAAAAATACTATTTAGTTATTGCCTATATTTTAGATCATTGTAAAGTGTGGGATGTACTTTTGTGTGGAATGAACTAAAAAACTATTAGGAGTCATGTAACATGATTAAATGGATTTATCCCACTCGTCTGCACCAACATATTCTTACTAATGGTTCATGTGATCATGGGTTTTCAAAATCACACTAAGGGTTAGAAATATAATAATGAGAGGTGAACCTTGTGTATTTTTTTCCTTGTGTATGGGTATGTTTATATGTGTGTGTAAAAAAATATAACTCTCTTAATAGGTGGTTATGTTTGTATTGAAATACAAATAAAAATAATTATGATCATTGATTATCCCTCCCCCATTGAGTGATCTACGAAAAATATTTTAGGAACTTTCAAAAGTGGTTTTAGGTTCTGGTTCCCTTCATTTTTGATTGGTAATGGGATTTTTAGAAAGTTTAAGTCTCTCTATTGTTGAATATTTAGACAATTAATTCTATTATATATAATGGTTAAATTAAATTTAGTGAATAATTAGGGTATTACCATATTTTATAGGATATGTTATCATATAAGTAAGAAAAACATGTTTTCATGCATTTTATCTATCCGAAATGATTTCCTAAAAACATCAACTAGTGGATTTATACCTCATATTGAATGTGATTCCATGACAGTGATAGAAAAGTAAAATCTAGAAAATGATAAACCTTTTGAGAATTCCATTTTACCTACTATTTTAGTGAGCTAATTTTTTAATGTTAAAGTAATCTAAGTAAAAATATGAATCTAGAATATGTTAAAGAACATTTATGAGTATAATAAAAATGTAAAGGTGGAAAATATAAAGATTTTTAATTTGAAGTATGAATACCTTAAAATTTATGATTATGAAACTGTAAACATCCTCCTCATAAGGGTAATTTACATTTTGATCTCTATCAAAGGGTTTGGAGAAAATATTGATGAATCTAGGGTTATAAATAAATTCATGCACTTCATTCCCAAAAAAGTTCAATGATAAATTCTTAACTTTGGAACATAAATACTTTGGCCTTATTCCTGCTGATGGGTTACACAACATTTTAATATCTTATTATATGAGATGAGATAATTTAAAAAAATCTTAATAAAAATTCTAAAAAGGGAACTTATTTAAATCCTCAAAATGTGAGAATATTGTTGAATAAGAATTAGATTACTCTATTTTATAGGAAGGAATGGATTATAAATTTTACGAGGAATAAGAAATACCTTATTAAAATATTTCCACTATGAGATGTTAATACTTTTCCAACAAATATGCAATGAACTAAAATGGAAGAAGATAATGATGAGGAAGGAGAAAATCATAGAATATTCTTTATGAAGAAATATAATAAGTAAAATGTTTCTTCCAATGATAAAGATAACATATTTCTATAAATATCCAAATAAAAATTTCTTATCTAAAAAAATTGTAGGTCATGAAGATTATGACAAAATTGAGTTTTACAGTGTTGATATTAGTTAAAAACTAATCAATGAAAAAGTGACTTATAAATATTTCACAAAGAAATAAATTATTATTAGGGTAAGTGAATAATAAGAGACAAAAAAATAATTTATAATTAATATATCATTGAATGTAAATTTCTAAAGTATCTACAAATTAGATAAGTGGTACAAAATATTAAAGAAGTGTAAAAAATATTACAAAAGAAATGAATCTATATTTAAAAAATAAAAATAAAATTTTATAATTGGGATTATAGATATATAGATGTTTCTTGATGAATATAAAAATAATAACATCAAGATGGAATAAATAGTGATTGATAAAGAGAAAGTGATTGACTATATTTTGTAGAAACTTGTCAAAAATGATAAAATACACTATAATTTTAGATATAGATTTCTGAATTCAGTTTTTGATGTTTGATAATGTTTAAATAATAATTAAGATCAATAATAACAATTAAAATCACATTAAAAATGAGGGAAAAAGTCTAAACATATTTTTGAAATCTCAAAGAAGAAGAAGATGCTTGTTAATAAGACTATGTTATATGCAAAATATAGTGACCCTAAAAAATATGTAAATGTTGGAAATGATAACATGAATTAAAAAACTACTAAATATATGAATTCAAAAATGATTATAAGAAGAATAATATGAAGAATAAAATTTTTAAAGTTAAAAAAATTAAAAAAAGGACTAATGGTTGGCCAGTCAAGGAAGAAAGGAATAGAAGTATCAATTTCATGATAGAATTTTTTTAAAAAAGGAATGTATTATTTATATATATTATTTGAGTACTATAAAATATTGGGAGTACAAAAAATATGTGTTAGTTTAATTAATAATTATACAACATTTTTAAGGGGATTTAGAGGCAAGGTTTAAGGGATAACTGGTACTATAAAAAGAATATGTCACACCCCGACCGCGGACATCAGCAACTTTTCTCCTCTCTTGGTCCCGATTTAAATTTTTCAAAGATTAATTGTGATTGGTGGTTTCGCGCCGGTGCGCGGTCATCGCATCACTGGCGATGGTCGTGCGTTCGGCCCGGGGGACGACGTGCCCACCCGGCGTTTTAAATATTAAAGTTTTTACGTTGACTTTTTATTATTATTACTATTTGAGTTGAGTTATTATTATAATTAACTAACTTTTATTTACTTTAATTATTTTATTGTTATGATTATTATTATAAAGTATTATTAATATTATTATGAAGGTTTGTTATTATTATTATAAAGCAATTATTATTATCATAACATTTTATTATTATTATTATTATCAGTTTTATTATTATTATTATTATAAGTTCTATTATTATTATTATGATAAATTTTATTCTTATTAAAAGGGTTTATTTTGATTATACATTTTATTGTTGTTGTTATAATGTTTTATTATTATTATTTTTATAATTATTATCATTATTAAAATGTTATTATTATTATTAATATTATTATTTTTATCATATATATATATATACCAAAAACCTAACCCTACCCCTATTCTCCCAGCAGCCGCCGCTGCAGCCTCCCCTTCCTCCAGCTGTCGCCTTTTCTTATATCTTTGGTTCTGCATCCCTTTTTCCTCCCGTTGTTAGGGTTTTATTTTCACTGTTAACGGAGAGGAAGCTTCTACCGCCGGCCATGGCATATTCTAGCGTTGTGATCCTCATATTTGTTGCCTTAGTTGCTGGATCTGTTGCTGTGCATCCGAATGCGGTTTCTCCTGCGCATCCCCATCACCGTAGAGCTTCTTCCCCGCAAAAAGCGATGTCGCCTTCTGTTGCTTCTCTGTCGCCTTCTTCCGGCGCTTCGCCTTCTGGCCCTGCCGCTGCTCCTTCTCTTGCTGGAGGTCCATCCCTTGCCGGAGGTCCTGCCTCCTTGACTCCTTCTCCTGCGTCCCGACCCCCGCGACCCCGGCTCCCCGCCCTGCGCACCAGTCCGACGCCCCGCAACGGCTCGCCGCACCGCCGCGCGTCCCGGCTCCCGCCTCCGCCTCACTGGCGCCTGCTCACCCCAGCACAGCCGCCGCCGGCGCTCCGCCTCGCCGTGCCGCGCCCGACAGCCGCCGCCGGCGCTCCGCCTCGTCGTGCCCGCGCCCGCCAAGCCGCCAGACTCCCCTCCCCGTTCCGGTGTCGCCACCCCGATCCGGCGCGCTCCCGCCTCCGCCTTGCGCCGAGCCCATACCCAGCCTGCTTCCGCCTTTGCCCCCTGTCCCGGCCTCCGCGCTGAAGACCCCCTCGGCCTGCTCCCTCTCTCGCCGAACCGTCGCCGCGCAACACCCCCCCCTTCCACGGTGAGTTTTATTTTTTTTCTTTTTCTTTATTTTGTTTTCATTTTGTTTTATTTTATTCTTTGTTTTTATTTTGTTTTATATATATAATGTTTTAATATTTTTATCATGTTAATAATTTTATAATTATTTTATTATTACTAGGTTATTATTATTATTATATTATTATTATTTATTAATAATATTATTATGTTACCATTATTATTATTATACTATTATTATTTGTATTATTAATATGTTAATACTTATATTATTATTATTATTATTATTATTATTATATTATTATTATTATTTTTATTGTTATTATTATTGATATTAACATTTCATATTATTATTATTATTATTGTTATGATTACTAACATATTATTAATATTATTATTATTATTATTATTACTACTAATATATTTATTATTATTTTAATTATTATCATATTATCTTTATTATTATTATCATGTTATGATATTCTTATTCTTATTATTATGTAATATTATTATATTATTATTTATTGTTAATATTATTATTATTATGATTGAGTTATTATTATTACATTAGCAGTATTACATTTAATATGTTGATGTCCATAATACTATATTATTATTATTATATTTTGATTATATTATTGTTATAGTGTTATTATGTTAATATTATTCTATTAGTATTATTATTGTATTACTATATTATTATTATCATTATATTATTATTACTATTATTATTATTATATTATTATTGTTACTATTGTTATTATAATTATTATCATATTAATATTAATATTTTTATTATTATTATTATCATTATTGTTATTATTATTTAATTATCATATTATTATTACTACGACTGTTATTACTATTATGATATTATTATTATCGCTGAACCCGTTTAACGGCCTTTTGTTTTAGGATCGGTTTGATGGCGCAGTACGGTGCGACCATTACGCAACGAGAGTTCTGCGTCGTGTCGTTTTTCGTTCTGAGCTGCATCTTGAGGTAGGTCTCCCATTGCACTCGCCTTTAAATTAAGAATTTATTTATTCCTTGCCTTTTATTGAATTTCAGTAAATTTAAAGGAAAATTTAGTAGTTTTTATAGTGTGGTGATCTGCTGATGATAAAAGCCGTTTTTAATTTTAGCGTTTCATTGAAAGTGTTCTTCTTGGATTTAGTTTTGTGCTTCCATGGTAGTATTGCTAAATGGTTCTTCCTGAATAATGAAAGTCATGTTAAATTGTGTTTTGAAATGTTTTTGGCGTGTGTAAATTAGTAGATGTATTGTTTATGGAAAATGGTGTTTTCTTAGAACCTTGATTAGAGAAAACGTCGTGTGACCTTTGAACTTGTTTTGGAAACTTTATGTGTGGCTCTTGGTTGATGAAAGATGTTTTCCTTTGTTACGCGAACAAAAGTTTGGATTTCATTTTGGAAATGGTGTTCTTTCAAAAGGTGTTTAAAGGCCCGTTTGGCTCTTGATAAAAGTGGGGTGCGTTTGGAACTGGGAAAATGATTTCTTACTTGTGATACCAACGTCTTTCAGGTGTGAGATGCTGATTTGAGTTTCTTAAATAATGTTCTAAGTGCGTTTCTGGTTTTCAATCGTGTGGCGTATGTCATGTCCCTTGGAAATGTTTTAGTGTTAGATGTTCAAAGTGCAAATGATATGACGGCCCGGTTGGCACTTTAACAAATGTGAAGTGGTTATACTTATACTTATATATATATATACGTACTTGTGAGGGCATTTCTACAGGGGGACTTCCCTTCGAGGGTTGTCGTGTAGCGATGTCCGTGTAAGGGGTTGGCAAGTGCGGTGAGATGAGTCACGCGTGCGCGGGTCTCCCACTTACACAGTGTTACAAAAACTACTATGGGTTCCTGGGCGTCTTGTAGATTATCGAGTGACGGTTGCTTGCTAACCCTGATTAGACGGGTTAGTACCCCCTGGAGTTACAGACAGGCTAGGAGGGATGTGCCACTGGTTGGCTGTTAGGGCGGCCAGTTGGTTATTGACTATGGAGTACCATGCCGGCAGGTAGTCTGAACCCGAGTACGTCCAGGGGTTTTCTAGGGATGTTCAGGATCACCCATGGTTATTGCTGATAACTTCTGGTTTACTTTTGCTTGCACTTGGTTTTCCTTGCCTGTTTACCTTTACTTGCACTTGTTTTCCCTGCTTGTTTACTTTCAGTCATCCTTCACAGCCTGTACTGTTAGATTTTTGGAAAAATGGTTTTCAAATGAAAATGTTTTATTCTCTTTGGGTAAGATTTGGAAATGTAACACTTTGCTTATCAGAATGAGTTTAAAACTAATGGAATGGAACCAACTTTTAAAAAGGAATAGGGGAAATGTCTCGTGTTTGATTTTCAAGTAAAGCATTGTGAAAACTTACCTTTATACATTATAGTTCAAACCTGGATTATGTAGATTCAATATTTACTGGCAGTACTTTGGGATTTTGTTGTTGGGCTCACCTACTGAGTACTTTTGTGCTCACGCCTATCTTTTACCATTTCAGTCGCAGGTCTTCTGTTTTGAGTCGCTCAGTGTTGGAGCGAGGTTGCTCTCTAGTTGGGTGGTGACCTGAGAGGTCACATGGAGGTACGTGGTTGTGTGGTTCTTATTTATTTTCCGCTGTTAGTGTTTGTTTATTCTGTTCTATTTACTTTTGTTTTGGGCTGAAATCGTTCCCAACGATCAAGTCTTAATGCCCGGCACTGGTTGCCATCCCGGGGGGATCGGGAACGCCCCTCGGGACTTGCCGCGGACCGGCTCGGGTGACCGGTTCAGGGTCGACCCGGGCTGGTTCGTGACAAAATGGTATCAGAGCCAGGTTCTTGTTATTTGGGTTGTTCGGTAGAAGGAGATTAGGACTGTCGGAACTCGAGGGGTAAGTACGGGAAGAGCGTCGTGAACTCTTGCTCGCACTGATCCTCGAGTTACCAGGGGTAGTTTGGGAATTGTGTCCTTGTCTTTTCTGGTTTGTCTTGGATTGAGAGATGACAACGGAGGCAAGCCGACGTTACTTTGTGACTTCACCTGGAGTAGTGACCCATGTGGAGTCTGAGTACACGGTTTGGGTTCCTCCTAGTGGTCGACGATGACTTGGGACATGGCCCACTACCATGTCGCCAGGTTGAGCGTGACTACTAGTCCCTCACTTCAGTGGTTGATGCAAATTTGGTTGCTGCTTTCGTTTTGGTTTGTGTGGGTGCGTTGTTGGAAATGAAAAAGGTTTTTGGAAAATTGGACTGGTTTCTTTTAAAGGACTTTAAATATATGAAATGGGTTTTGAAACTGAAATCTCTTGATTTGGAAATCTGTTGTTTGCTTGAAATTGGATAAGAATGATTTGGGTTGAAACCTCGGTTCCTCTTTATGAACGTTTGCACATGTGTGAGAATGCATGGAAAGTGTGTGTTGATGCACGTATGAATGGAATGTGAATAAAGACATGTGCAACGGGTCATGGGAGTACCCGGGTGTGTATTTGAAGTTAAAGGCTTGACTTTGTTTTCTAAATTGGTTTTAAATGGGAAACAGTTTTGGAAAGTTTTGGTTTGAAAGTGGGTTGGTTTTTGAAAAGTGATCTTGAGAAAGGGTGGTTTTAAAATCAAAAATGAAAAGGGAATTTTAAAGAGGAGATTTTATTTTGGGTTGTGTTGTATTTGTTTGATCCTGGTGCTGACTATTTTTGAGAAAGGCGCTTTTATTGATGTTGCTTCGTTTTGATGTGGGTTTTGGCCTTGTGTTTTATATGTCGCTCAGGAAATGTCGCCCAGAAAGGTCTTTAAGGATTCAGATATGTCATGCCCAGTTTTTAGTCCTCCTCAGACTCTGCCTATTCTCCATGGTGATCAGGGTCCGTTAGAGGCAGTGAAATGGCTCGAGGAAATGGAACATGTCTTTAGAATATTGGGAACTCCCGATAGTATTAAGGTCCGTGCAATTATGGAGTTGTTTGAGGGTCCAGCTCTGGACCAGTGGAAGATGGTTACCCCACCGTCAATGCAAGGTGAAACGATGTGGGATGTCTTCAGAATCGTTTTCATCCAATGTTTTGTACCTGAGGAAGTGAAGCTGGAGGAAAATAGAGAGCTTGTGCATATCCAACAAGGTCAACGGACGATGAAGACATATGTTGACCATTTCAAGGAACTGATTCCCTTTTCTCCAGATGTAGTGTCGCATGAGCTCATGAAGGTCTCTCTTTTCACTGGGAATCTTCGTCCAGAGATCAAGGAACGAGTCCTCCCTTCTAAAGACCCTTGTTTCGAGAAGCTCGTAGAGGAAGCATTCTTGGCTGAGTTGGTATCTGGTGTGCGGGTGGTTACTACTTCAACGTCCTCTGTTGTTGTTTGTAAGAGTTCCCCCTCTGGTGAGGAAAAGGCGCCAGAGATACCTGTTCCTAACGAGTTATCCCCTTGGGTCCCAGCTTCCAGTTCATCAGATCATTCGATGGTATGCTTTCAGTGTGGTCGTTTCGGCCATTTAAGGCCGTCTTGTCGCAACCCTCTGAAGACGTGTCATCGATGCGGTTGTCTGCATCATCTGGAGAAGTTTTGCAAGAAGCGTCGCTTGAAGAGGACGCTGTTATAGGAGAATGTCAGTACCTGACTGTGAGGCAGAAGATGCTTCAGCCATCAGAGCCCCAACCACAAGTCTCGGGGTGAAGCTCGCGCACAGTCAGGAGTCCCCAGAGTTGTGAAGCCTTGGTCCAGGTTTTGTGTTCTATGTTAGCAGTGGAACAATCAAGATCTTCTAGTACTTGTTTTTCTGCTGTTAAGTCTTGACGTTGTTGTACGTTCATTGTTTTACCATGGGGTTATCATGAACTTGTTCTATTATAATCCAAGTAGTCTGGTTTATGTAAATGTGTTGTTTTTCTAAAAAGTGGCAATGGACTTGTTCTATGATAAATCTAAGCGGACTTGTCGTGAGAATGTAATATTCCGAATCGTGTGTCCTTCTTAAAAGTGTGTTTGACTCTCGTGTGGGTTGACCTCGTTTTACTTATGTTTAAAATGTGATTATGCCCCGTGGACTTCGGTGGATCATGTCTCCAATTTGATGTTGGTTTAATGTTTTTCTATGGTTTTTCCCCTGGTGTTGAAGGTTGTTGACTCTGGTCGAGAATTTAATGTCTGGACGAAGGTGTTGCTTTTCACTCGTGCTATGAGAGTTGGTTTAAGCCGGTTGGGAGTTCCCGCGTCGACCCCCTTTTCTAGGGTCTTCCTTTTAGATGGTCAACTTTTCTGCAGAAGTTGAGCTCTTGTGGTGGGGAGAACCCCTTCGTGTTCTCCCCTCGATCTCGGACCCCAGTTTTCTCTTGAATCGGTCGGGTGTGACCTGTGTAGAGTAAGGTCATCCCCGAGAACCTCAGTTTGCTTCAGTTCCTTTAGTCCTGTTGGGCATAGACTTGGATTTTTGGCTGACTTTTGACCTGGTGACTTTCTGGGGGCAGAAAGTGTCTGTGGTGGGGAGAATTGTCACACCCCGACCGCGGACATCAGCAACTTTTCTCCTCTCTTGGTCCCGATTTAAATTTTTCAAAGATTAATTGTGATTGGTGGTTTCGCGCCGGTGCGCGGTCATCGCATCACTGGCGATGGTCGTGCGTTCGGCCCGGGGGACGACGTGCCCACCCGGCGTTTTAAATATTAAAGTTTTTACGTTGACTTTTTATTATTATTACTATTTGAGTTGCGTTATTATTATAATTAACTAACTTTTATTTACTTTAATTATTTTATTGTTATGATTATTATTATAAAGTATTATTAATATTATTATGAAGGTTTGTTATTATTATTATAAAGCAATTATTATTATCATAACATTTTATTATTATTATTATTATCAGTTTTATTATTATTATTATTATAAGTTCTATTATTATTATTATGATAAATTTTATTCTTATTAAAAGGGTTTATTTTGATTATACATTTTATTGTTGTTGTTATAATGTTTTATTATTATTATTTTTATAATTATTATCATTATTAAAATGTTATTATTATTATTAATATTATTATTTTTATCATATATATATATATACCAAAAACCTAACCCTACCCCTATTCTCCCAGCAGCCGCCGCTGCAGCCTCCCCTTCCTCCAGCTGTCGCCTTTTCTTATATCTTTGGTTCTGCATCCCTTTTTCCTCCCGTTGTTAGGGTTTTATTTTCACTGTTAACGGAGAGGAAGCTTCTACCGCCGGCCATGGCATATTCTAGCGTTGTGATCCTCATATTTGTTGCCTTAGTTGCTGGATCTGTTGCTGTGCATCCGAATGCGGTTTCTCCTGCGCATCCCCATCACCGTAGAGCTTCTTCCCCGCAAAAAGCGATGTCGCCTTCTGTTGCTTCTCTGTCGCCTTCTTCCGGCGCTTCGCCTTCTGGCCCTGCCGCTGCTCCTTCTCTTGCTGGAGGTCCATCCCTTGCCGGAGGTCCTGCCTCCTTGACTCCTTCTCCTGCGTCCCGACCCCCGCGACCCCGGCTCCCCGCCCTGCGCACCAGTCCGACGCCCCGCAACGGCTCGCCGCACCGCCGCGCGTCCCGGCTCCCGCCTCCGCCTCACTGGCGCCTGCTCACCCCAGCACAGCCGCCGTCGGCGCTCCGCCTCGCCGTGCCGCGCCCGACAGCCGCCGCCGGCGCTCCGCCTCGTCGTGCCCGCGCCTGCCAAGCCGCCAGACTCCCCTCCCTGTTCCGGTGTCGCCACCCCGCTCCGGCGCGCTCCCGCCTCCGCCTTGCGCCGAGCCCATACCCAGCCTGATTCCGCCTTTGCCCCCTGTCCCGGCCTCCGCGCTGAAGACCCCCTCGGCCTGCTCCCTCTCTCGCCGAACCGTCGCCGCGCAACACCCCCCCCTTCCACGGTGAGTTTTATTTTTTTTCTTTTTCTTTATTTTGTTTTCATTTTGTTTTATTTTATTCTTTGTTTTTATTTTGTTTTATATATATAATGTTTTAATATTTTTATCATGTTAATAATTTTATAATTATTTTATTATTACTAGGTTATTATTATTATTATATTATTATTATTTATTAATAATATTATTATGTTACCATTATTATTATTATACTATTATTATTTGTATTATTAATATGTTAATACTTATATTATTATTATTATTATTATTATTATATTATTATTATTATTATTTTTATTGTTATTATTATTGATATTAACATTTCATATTATTATTATTATTATTGTTATGATTACTAACATATTATTAATATTATTATTATTATTATTACTACTAATATATTTATTATTATTTTAATTATTATCATATTATCTTTATTATTATTATCATGTTATGATATTCTTATTCTTATTATTATGTAATATTATTATATTATTATTTATTGTTAATATTATTATTATTATGATTGAGTTATTATTATTACATTAGCAGTATTACATTTAATATGTTGATGTCCATAATACTATATTATTATTATTATATTTTGATTATATTATTGTTATAGTGTTATTATGTTAATATTATTCTATTAGTATTATTATTGTATTACTATATTATTATTATCATTATATTATTATTACTATTATTATTATTATATTATTATTGTTACTATTGTTATTATAATTATTATCATATTAATATTAATATTTTTATTATTATTATTATCATTATTGTTATTATTATTTAATTATCATATTATTATTACTACGACTGTTATTACTATTATGATATTATTATTATCGCTGAACCCGTTTAACGGCCTTTTGTTTTAGGATCGGTTTGATGGCGCAGTACGGTGCGACCATTACGCAACGAGAGTTCTGCGTCGTGTCGTTTTTCGTTCTGAGCTGCATCTTGAGGTAGGTCTCCCATTGCACTCGCCTTTAAATTAAGAATTTATTTATTCCTTGCCTTTTATTGAATTTCAGTAAATTTAAAGGAAAATTTAGTAGTTTTTATAGTGTGGTGATCTGCTGATGATAAAAGCCGTTTTTAATTTTAGCGTTTCATTGAAAGTGTTCTTCTTGGATTTAGTTTTGTGCTTCCATGGTAGTATTGCTAAATGGTTCTTCCTGAATAATGAAAGTCATGTTAAATTGTGTTTTGAAATGTTTTTGGCGTGTGTAAATTAGTAGATGTATTGTTTATGGAAAATGGTGTTTTCTTAGAACCTTGATTAGAGAAAACGTCGTGTGACCTTTGAACTTGTTTTGGAAACTTTATGTGTGGCTCTTGGTTGATGAAAGATGTTTTCCTTTGTTACGCGAACAAAAGTTTGGATTTCATTTTGGAAATGGTGTTCTTTCAAAAGGTGTTTAAAGGCCCATTTGGCTCTTGATAAAAGTGGGGTGCGTTTGGAACTGGGAAAATGATTTCTTACTTGTGATACCAACGTCTTTCAGGTGTGAGATGCTGATTTGAGTTTCTTAAATAATGTTCTAAGTGCGTTTCTGGTTTTCAATCGTGTGGCGTATGTCATGTCCCTTGGAAATGTTTTAGTGTTAGATGTTCAAAGTGCAAATGATATGACGGCCCGGTTGGCACTTTAACAAATGTGAAGTGGTTATACTTATACTTATATATATATATACGTACTTGTGAGGGCATTTCTACAGGGGGACTTCCCTTCGAGGGTTGTCGTGTAGCGATGTCCGTGTAAGGGGTTGGCAAGTGCGGTGAGATGAGTCACGCGTGCGCGGGTCTCCCACTTACACAGTGTTACAAAAACTACTATGGGTTCCTGGGCGTCTTGTAGATTATCGAGTGACGGTTGCTTGCTAACCCTGATTAGACGGGTTAGTACCCCCTGGAGTTACAGACAGGCTAGGAGGGATGTGCCACTGGTTGGCTGTTAGGGCGGCCAGTTGGTTATTGACTATGGAGTACCATGCCGGCAGGTAGTCTGAACCCGAGTACGTCCAGGGGTTTTCTAGGGATGTTCAGGATCACCCATGGTTATTGCTGATAACTTCTGGTTTACTTTTGCTTGCACTTGGTTTTCCTTGCCTGTTTACCTTTACTTGCACTTGTTTTCCCTGCTTGTTTACTTTCAGTCATCCTTCACAGCCTGTACTGTTAGATTTTTGGAAAAATGGTTTTCAAATGAAAATGTTTTATTCTCTTTGGGTAAGATTTGGAAATGTAACACTTTGCTTATCAGAATGAGTTTAAAACTAATGGAATGGAACCAACATTTAAAAAGGAATAGGGGAAATGTCTCGTGTTTGATTTTCAAGTAAAGCATTGTGAAAACTTACCTTTATACATTATAGTTCAAACCTGGATTATGTAGATTCAATATTTACTGGCAGTACTTTGGGATTTTGTTGTTGGGCTCACCTACTGAGTACTTTTGTGCTCACGCCTATCTTTTACCATTTCAGTCGCAGGTCTTCTGTTTTGAGTCGCTCAGTGTTGGAGCGAGGTTGCTCTCTAGTTGGGTGGTGACCTGAGAGGTCACATGGAGGTACGTGGTTGTGTGGTTCTTATTTCTTTTCCGCTGTTAGTGTTTGTTTATTCTGTTCTATTTACTTTTGTTTTGGGCTGAAATCGTTCCCAACGATCAAGTCTTAATGCCCGGCACTGGTTGCCATCCCGGGGGGATCGGGAACGCCCCTCGGGACTTGCCGCGGACCGGCTCGGGTGACCGGTTCAGGGTCGACCCGGGCTGGTTCGTGACAGAATAAATATTAGAAATAAATTTTAAATTTTGGATATAAATCACATAATATGTTTTATGATCTTGAATATGTCTTAAAAATATGTTACTAAACCAATAACCATGAAAATTAATAGCTCATAATTCTACCACCTTTTAAATAAATGAGTTACAATACTCAACCACCTCATATGAATAATGGAAACAAAAATGGGAAAACATGGGTTTTAGAAGTGGTACTTAAAGCATAAAAATGTGACAATCCATGGATTTGGATAGTGCATATTCATATCATATCACATAAGATTTAATAATCCTAAAATTTGTTTAAAAATAAAAATAATGCTCAGTGAACTTCTGAAATATGGGTCACACAAAATCAAAGTAATTGGTTCAGTGTTTATTGGGAAGGAAAATATGAAATATAAAAACACCTTTTTTATTAATGGATTGAATATCAATTTATTTATTGTTTATAAATTTTTTAATGATCGAATCAATTTTTTATTTAGTAATTATGGGTTCATGGTAAATAACCTAGATGATTTGAGAGTAGTTACAATATGAAAATAGACTAAAGATAATTTATTTTAAATGATTTTTTTGGAACTCATGTTATCTATGTATGAAATAAAAAAAATATTTTGTAGCATAAAATTATTGTTCATAATGAATAAAAAATATAAATAAGATCACCTAAGGATAATTTTAATTATGTTCCTATATTTATGAGAGAAATTGATTGGATTTTCATGACTTGTTAAAAAATAAATATTATTAATCCATCAAATAATAAGGTAGAAATTGAATATACTCAATATATTGAGACAATTCATTCAGATGTATGTGGTCTATTGAAGAAAAAAAAATTAAAAAATTGATATATTTACCATTTTTATTTTGTTTTTTAATTCACTTGAATTAATTATTTTTTGTTCATGAAGAACAAGTCATATTCCTTTAAATGATTAAATATTTTCAAATAAGTGTAGAAAAATAGTGTTGTCATGCTTCGAAGATGATCTAGAACCAAAATGGAGATGTGTTTATAAATGGTAATTTTAAATATTATGTTGAAAATAAAGATATATAAAAAGAACATAGTGCACCATACACACCCTGATATAATGGTGTAGATTAAAAAATATATATATTTTTTGTATATGGATTGAACTATGTTGATCAATTATGATACATCTCAATACATTTGGATAATGGATATTCATGCAAAAGTTGATAAATAAAATATTTTTTTACATGAGAAAAAAATCATATATCTCCCAATATGAGTTCTATTACAAAAAGTATCTATGTTTTAAGTATCATCAAGTGTTTTTAATACCTTATGTAATCAATGTTAAAGGTGTAAATCATGGAAAATTTAAGAAGAGATGTGTTGACGGTATCTTATTAGGATATCCTATAAATGGAATATGGTACCACTACTCCAAAAAGGAAGCTATAAATATAGTTCATAATGATTATGTAAAGGTTTATAAACCTTTAAATGAGGATTTTACACATGAATAAGAAATATCTATAAGTTATGACTATATTGTTTTTGTCAAACAATTTGAATATGTTTTTGAAAATGAAGAAAGTTTAGTTGTTGTATTGGTTAAATAAGATTATATAACCTTTTAAAGTCATGATTAAAAACCCCATTAATCTCATATAATTCTAATAATACAACTATAGGTCCATAACACCATTGGAGATCAAGTAAATAAAAATCAAACCTGGAGAAATTTGGAGATGATATCAAAATACATAGTATTTTATATAGTTTAACTAAGAGATACTCAAGAACTCTTGATGTATCAAGATTGGTTTTATGATACAAATGATTAAATGGATCAGAGTGAGAATAATTAGATCTGGTTTTTGGTACCCTTGTCTCATGTGAATAATTTTATCGGGATAAATTCGATGTTTTGAAACAAGTTTAATGAAAATTTTTATGTTTTATGAAATAAATAATGAATTGTGTATAAATACTATTCATATATTGAATGAGTGTAATTTCATGATAAAATTTCACTAGTTTCAAGGATTGAGACCAAAAAAATATTTATAACTATTTAATATCAAGGGAATTATAGGATTATTCATATGTATGTTATGTATTAATTCCTCAATGGTGATTTGGAAGAGGAGGTATTCATTGAGAAAATATTTGGTTTCTTAATTAAATATGATTTGAATTATTTTTTATTTATAAGAAGATTTTATAGAGTTTCAAACAGCCCCAATATCGTTTTATTCTAATTTGGACACATGTTTTATGAAGTTTAAATATTGAAAAGGAGTAGTGAACAACAACCACTTTATTAAAATTGAAAATTGATATTTATCACTATTATTATTTGTGTAGATGACATAAATTTTAATAGAAATTTTAAAGCATTTTTGTGAAGATTTTTTCAATAGGATAAATAATTTTTTTTAAATTTACATACATGGTGAGATGAGGAACATTATTAGGAAAAAAAGTTTTCAAAAAAGGGACCACATTTTTATTCTCAAGAGAAATACTCTAGTTAAATTCTAAAAATATTTGAAATAGAGGATTAAAATTTGGTTTCTAGAATAATCCTAAGGTTAACCATATTTTCAAAACATGTTCATAGCAAGGAAGTATATCCAAGGGAACTAAAAAATATGGTTAAAGGTCTACTATATATGGATGTTTAAATGGATTATAATTTAATTTTAGGATAGGATTATAAATTATATTAAATTTATAGTAGGTTTTGGTTTAAAATATGGAAGTAGAGTGATTATTAATATTTTCAGTTATACATATGTACACATTGAAGGTTGTGTTAAAGATAAGAGTTTGACATCGGGTAAAGTTAACTTCTTTAGAGAAATGTGTGTCTGTTGGCACAAAAGTAGCATTTTTTCACCTTGAGTACTATTGGGGAAAAAAATTATTACTACTGATTCCACTACCAAATTGATGCAAAAAAAGACACAATTGAAAGGTCTAAAGGTTGAAGTGAAGTTATATCATTTTTTTTATTTGATAATCAATAAAATATAATTCATCATTCAAGATTAAAGAACATAGATATAATATATCAATTATTCAAGGATTTTATTGAAATAAATGAATAAGAATTGTAATTTTTACAATATTTGAGAAAATAGCTGATATATTTACAAAATAGTAACATAAAGATTTTTTCATAATATATTAATTATTTTTGGACTCCCTCACTCTTCTCAAGGATAAAGTATAGTGTATAAATACACTCTCTTATATTATTCATTTAATTATTATTTTTAATATAGGATAAAATAAAATAAAATATAAATATATTTACATCATTTTTTATTTACAATGGTGGAGTGAATTGTTTCTAAAATGAATATATTCGTATGTGTTTTCCAAAAGGTGGAGGGATATATTATTTAAGAGGATTATATATTTAGAGAGAGTTATTAATAGGGTAATTATATGATGGATGGAATGTGGGCGTGTGAGTCCTTTTTAACTTCTTTAGAAATATTACATATCTTTTATGCACATATTGTTTTATATACTCAGTTCAAGATGTTTTTTAAACTAGGATATATTCATCTAGTTAAAGATTTGGAGATTTTAAATTATTTTTTAATTAATAATGATATTTGAAGTGGTACTAACAGTTGAAATATATATTTTTATGAAAGTCTTATAATGTTTGATATTATTTATTTTGTAACAAAGGGAATAAATATATTTGAAAATATTTATAAAAATAAATATTTTATGGACAACATTGAATTTTTATTTAATGCCCCTGCTTCTTACAATGAGTTTGATCATTTAGGCTTAGAATTATTGATTTGTGATTCAATACTAAGTTTTTCAAATTTTAATGTTATTTATGTTCCTTGGCTATCAAAATAATCTAAATAGGGACACAAATAATCCAAAAATTGATCTAAAAGATGTTGAGTACTTTGGGATATATTAGAGACTCATGTAAAATATGTTTTTTTCTTAATTTTAAAAAGATAATGAAGAATATGAAAATTATCTAGAGAATATGTTTTGTCTACGTTTAAAGTGGATATGATCATATTTTTTGGATTTTTGTTTCAATTAAAAAAACATATTCAAAATCACATAAATTTAAGTCATATTATGTGAGGAAAAGGTTGTTGGGATATTTGGAGGTGTTATGGAGAAGTTCAAAACATGTCTGGTATAATTTTTATTTTTCATGTAATTTTATAATTGGATCTAAGATTTTACAAACCCAAAAAGTTCAGAAGACTCATTCCCACACTAGATTTTTGAAAGTATATCAAAATAATGACTTTAAAAGAGTCATGAAACACTTTGTAAGAGTAAAGTATGAGTTTATAAAAGCAAAGTCATATATTGGTAGAGGAAATAAGAAAATAGGAAGAGTCATGACTGACATTGTTATAGTCATTTTGAATTGGAAAGAGTAAAATGGGGGTTTGGAAGTTTAAAGAGACACTTATAAAGAGGTATCATGGAGATTTATGGTGTAAATTTATACTTCAAAACAGTAAACATCCACTTTGAAAATGTAAAATGTGACATAGGAAGAGTCACTGCCTAAATTTGTAAGAGTAGGATACCTTTATTTTTTTTGATTACTACTTGTTAAAAATATAGAATTCAATATTTAATAATTTATAAGAAGAAATTATATCACATGATATTGAAGCTATTTTATCAATTTAAACTTCAAAAATATGTTTTTGATAACTAAAAGGGAGAAAAATGTTTACAACATAAAGAAAAGTGTATATATAATAAAATTATTGGAAATTATATTATTCCCATATAGTATTGATGTGGAATCATGTTTTATAATGTTATGACCTAAAAAAAATTTCAAAATTGAATAATAAGAAGGGGAATAATAATAAGGGGAATCACAAAAATTAATGGAATTTATTTCTTATAATTTGGATTTAAATTAAATGTAAAATGAGTTTTACTAATGGTTCTAGGAAAAAATGTGTATAGTGTATGAAATAAGGATGATATTGGATCTATATATAAGTATCATGAATATAAAATCGAAAATTTTGATAAATAATATAAAATAAGTATATTATACTCTTTATTTTGAATAACACTACTCATGATAAGGATATAGATTGTAGTTGAAGTTGTTTCATGATGTATTCTCCATGAAAATTGAAGAGGTTAATTGCTAATTTTCAAAACGTGGAGAAGAAAATTAATAACTCAACACACTAAACAACTTGAAAGTATTCTATTTTAAAGAAAACAATTTAGGTATTTCCTATATTTTATATCATTGTAAAGTTAATTATGAACTTGTGTGTGGTATGTTTTGAAACTCTATTAGGATATGCACAACATGAGTTCAAGGATAAATGCTCCTCAAATTTACATAACAGTTTACACTACCATGTCTTATGATCATTGGTTTTTTCTGATATCTCCAAGTATTAGACTTCTCATTTTGGGAGGTAAACCTTGAAATTATTGTGCTCTTTATATTATTGTAGGATTTGATCTATGTTGATTTAACATATCACTGAGTTTAATTAGTGTATATGTTTTTTTAAATAATAACAAATAAGTATCAAGATCACTTATTCACCACTAGTTATCTACCAAATATACTACTAATGTTTTCCCACTAACTATTAAAAATGATATACTAGAATTACCTTATTTAAATCTTAGGTGGCGAAATTATTCTTAATGAAATACATAATTCATTCATTTGAAATACTGGGTATTAAAATCTAAATATACAGATCAAATAGGTTTCTAAAACTAAGTTAAAAAACATTTATTGGTAAAATTCAAAATTATTTTAGCGTGAAGAGGTCATAGAAGTGGTATTTTAACATTTTTAATGGAATAAATCTTATGATGATTCGTGATCATTTTAAAGGGTTATAATGGTTATACCATATTCCTTATTTATCCTCCATAGGATAAATCATGTTTTCTATGTTTTTTACTCAAACTAATATTGTTTTGTATTTGAACATAATAAGTAAATACAAATATAATCTTTTTGAGAATAAATAGATTGAAACTAAAAATATCATTACGTACTTATGAAGATGTAAAGATATGTTATGGGATATTATCAAAGTGGATGATATCCTTATTATAAAAAAGTAAATTGATGCTGGTTTCTAATCTGATAAAGTTAACATGGGATCTAAATATGGTTTAGTGTTTTTCCTAAATGGTGAAGCTCTTAGTTTTATGATATCTAAATAAGAAATTGTGGAAGACTCAAAAATAGAATAAGAGTATATTTATCCATCAGATGTTTAGAAGGAATATATTTGGATAAATAAAATTTTCACTAAACATGAGTTGGTTCCAAGAATTAATGGACAAATTGATACTTACTATTATAATAAGGGATCTATTTCATAGCACAATTAATATCAACCACCTAAAATTACCAATCACATCCTATAAAAATACTATCTCATTTATGAGATCATACAGATTTTCAATGTAAAGTTCAATTAGGTGGATACAGATGATTATGTAATGGATACTTTAGAAAAAACATTTTCACATTAAAATAATAAGGGTAATAGTGGTTCTCATTTTTTTAGATAAATGAGATATTGGATTTATTTTTTATTAAATATAATATTATTTTATAATAAAATCAATATTAATTTAGCATTGATTCATATATACTTCATTTATTTTAATGAATATTGGAATTATTATATCCCTTGAATGTATGACTTGGATTTATCCCTAACTGATGATCATAATGGATTATTACAGTTTGTGATGATATGTAAAAATTTTAATGAGTTAAATCAATTATTTGAATCAAATAGTTATATATGATAAAAATAGTAGAATCATTAGCAAATAATTCAAGACTTGTTATTTGAAATTTCCCATGAAAATATATAAAATGTTGTATCAAATGGTCATTTTTACACATAGGGGTGTATGATGATTATAAATCCTCATTACCTGAGTTTTAGAGGATAATTAGCATTTTAATCTTATAATTTGCAGACTTTCAGATAATATTCTATAGGATAGTATAATCTTCAGATCGTTAAGTATGTTGTTTATTATGTTGTCATTTGAGTTTGATAATTATATAATTTTTTCACTAGTATGACAAAAAATGGTTCCATGATTTAATTGAACTAATAAATTTATTTTTATTCTAAATTATGTAATATATGATCAGAAATTCCACCTATATGAATTACATGAGATGTATTCATTTAAACTAGTCAATATATTTTACCAAATCATGGATGTATGAGATGAACTATACAGAATTGAAATGTCATATGTCATGTGGTTGACTAATGTCTTAAAAATGGGATTATATAAGTATACATAGGATTAATATATTTCATATTATGTTTGAGATGTTTATATGAAGATATAAGTTTGATTGAAATCACACAAGGACCCTTTTCATCTTGAGTATCATTGATGTCATAGTAAAATATACTTTTTCTAAATAACATTAAATTAGGGATTTATTATTTGTTAGCGATGCTAATAAGGAATGATGGTTTTCAAAGATATGGATTAGATTAAAGGTATAATTTTTATATAGTGTTTTTGTTCGAAAATAAAAAACATTTCAAAATTATATCCAAAGGAGTTTGGATAGTTTCAGAATTAATTGTTACTTTCTTTATAATATCCTTATAGGATTTTATTACAAGTAAAATAGTTATGGATTTGTACTAAAATAATTAAATATTATTAAATATTTCATTTATAACATAAGGCTATATTTTTATACGACTCATATCATAAGCTTTGATTATTCAATATCAAATAACTCATGAGGATTATTCTATAATATGGTAAAAATTGATTATGATATGGTAAATCAGGGGTATGGATCTTGACGCATCTAATAAAATGTTTTTTTTCAATCAAAAAATGATTCATTTAATGCATAAAAAACATGTAATAATAATTTAAATAGTTTAACTGGTTATATATTCCAACATGTGTGAATTATGTTAATTCATGCAGATTTCTAAACATTTGAAACCCAGGATTGATATCATTTATTATATTAAGGAATTATATATAAAGAATTTATTCATATTTTTGGTAGTTTGTGACCCTTTAAGCCTATCTAAATCTCTATTTCTTACCAATTATATATATATATTTTATGGGAAGGTGTTTGAACAACTATAGTGTTCGATGGATCCTCTTATAGAATATAATTATTCTATTAGATAGTGCAGTATATATAAGATGAGAGTACTTTAGCTATTTCATAGTGACCTCCTAAAAACATACTCCATCAATATAAATATAAATAAAGCACATTATAAGATAAGTATGCATGTTATATTTTATAGTCTTTACATTCATGTTAATTCGATGATGATATATATGACATTTTAATAGGTTCCTTATACTGAGTTAGACATGTGTTAATATAAAAAATATCATCAATGTTTCGCATATGTGTTTTTTATATGCTTGATGAGAGTTTTATACACACTACCTATTATAGGTAGGATCCTAGGGCCACACATGTTCTCACTACCAACCAATAAGGGGTTTTAAAGGGGATAGTGTAATGGCCTGAAAATTATTTCATTGAAAAATAAAAGTACATTTTTTTCATAATGGTAGTTTTTTTTAATTTTCCCAATGTAAGTATATAGATATACTATAACAAAAACAATATTAAATGTCATGTAATAATAAATATTACCACATCTATTAATTATACATGGATATATAAACCAGATACTAGAGACCATGAAATGGTATACTCTATAGGATCTAAGTCACCTAAGAAGATTACACATGCACTAAAAAATGTTTATTGAAAAAAGAAAAATTGGGAATATAATTGAAATAATCAATGAAATTGTAAAAACATTTTTGAATAAAGTTATTAATGTTGATGTTTGTTTCTATATATAAAATTTAATCATAAATGTTAATGTTCAGATATGATTATTACATTACTCTAACTTAACCACTGGTCAATATAAACATTGAGTTCTATGACCATTGTAATTAATATTACCCATATATTTATTTTTTAAAAAGGGAAATTTAAATTAATAGTTGATATAGAAAGGAGAACAAATGCCTTAAAGAGTATACTTATTCCTTTTGAATCCCATTTTTCAGGACATGTTTGGGAGGTAGTTTCACTGGGATTCTTCCATTACCAAGCCTAATCAAAGCTTCATCAAGTGATTCTTGAATGTAATTTCTTATGTGATAAGTTCAAGTTAGTCAAGATCATGACTAGGTTAAGGATAACTAGGCCACCCTATAAAACTACCACCATCCCTCACCTTACCCATAGACCATATTCTAGTGTAATTAGAAATTATACATTTAAAACATTGTATCATAAATGAATAATTTTTTTTATAAATTATATTTTTATTTCTCATTCCCATTTTCTGTATTTTTTTATTTAATAAAATACACGTGAATATAAGATAAATTAGATAGATATGTTTTAGGATACAAATAAAACATAATTTCATTTTAAGAAAATATATAAACTTTTTAAAAAAATAACACAAGTATTCTATATAATACTTATCTTTATGAAATATTATTTTAAAAAACTATTTATTTAAATAAAATTGATAATAAAATTTTATAATTTCCTTGGATATTTTTATAAGTGTCACAAAATCTATTATATTGTAAAAAAATTTATTTTTGAATAAATAAGTATTTTTTTAAAAGGTAATATTTTCTCATTTAGAGAATTTTTTTGATAAAATAAAATTTATATTTTCAATTATCATGTCAAAAATTTATAATGTCCCAGATCTTTTTAAAAAAATACCAAAAACAATCCCCAAATGAGGTTCTCAAGAAGATGGAATCAAGAGGTAAAACCCACTTCCATTTTCTTTCAATTCCTTTTCAATTTCCTTTGTTTTATTATCTTCTCATCACTTCCAATTTTAGAAGTGGAATGAAAAATATTGTATACTATATATACTATGACATTATCATGTTGATGGAATAATTCTTCATCAAATATCTTCTCCACTCTCTTTTATTTTAAGAATGAAAACACCGTCCGTTATGTTCCGATTTACCTTCTTTGTGGATGACGTGTTTTAATCATTCAATAAAATCTTAAAAGATGTCCATAATACTATTTTTTTGGTTGAAATAGATTATAATATTTGTATTATATCTTATTTATTTTTCTGGAATCATTTTGTACACATGATATTTATTTATAAAACAAAATGAGTTTGTTGTGATCAAAAAAAATAATCAAAATGATTATCATTAATGATTGGTCTAATAAATCATCCTAAATTATGGGAAAAATTGTATTATATTCATTAATAACATATAATTTTGATTCTGGATAACTATTCTCATTCTATATGATTTTCCATACATATATACAAGTAAACTAATCATGAAATCCATGGAAATCAACGCTTACAATCGATGAAATTAAATCTATTAACCCATAAAAAGGACACGAATGAAATTAATAAATTTATAATAAATAAAATAAATGTATAAATGGTTCTATAATTATTTATTAATGAAGATAATTTGGTTATTAAGGACATTAAGATCAAGTACAGAATCGGTTTGGACATAAGGTAAGAGATTCTACCCAAACCTCAATTATTCTTTAGGTTATTATTTCTCCCTTTTACCAAAATTGAATTCTATTTTATTATTATTTAAATCATATAAATTATTTTAATATTTTATAAACTCATTTAAAAAAATCCATTCGCCCTTCTTTTTTGGGGATCTATATATTTTTATAAGGTCCCTTAGTGAATTCTTCCTGATAAGTAAGCCTGATTTAATAGAACATCCCGAATTCTTACCCATTTTAAAGTGTGATATATAATATGTTTTAAGACACACTATTTTTTTATAAAATCATTCATTTATCTTGAAAAACTATATTGGTTCAATTTTGGTTTTATACAAACAATTATTCTTTTTCCATTTTAAATAATCTTGAAAGTTTTCCATTAAACCGTACAAAAATGTTTTATTTATAAAGTTTCCTAAACACTGTTTTCACTTATGTTTGACATATCTTATCATGATATATGAATATATTCCTTTAATAATGTCCATTTATTATTTAATTACTTTATTTAATGAATACATTTATGATACACCCATTTGTTATGGTTTTGACATTATTATGATACCCAATTATTACAATGGGTTACCCTTATGTTTATGTTTGATTACATATGAACGATTATTTTTGTGGAATGAATATTCATGAACATGTTTTTGTGGGTGAACCTAGATAAAAATCCAATGTATTGGGTAATGTTAAGCCTCGTGAGATGTTATGTGCATTGGTATTGGTGGATAGCCTTGACTCATGCACCTCTATGTGCAAAGAGCCCTATCTCATGCTCCTATATGTGCAACGATATATGAATCATGATAAAGTCATGTTTTGTGTTGCTTCCACATTACTATTATTCCATTATTATATGATCTCATGTTCTATAAGTTTTTATTCCTTATGTTTACTCATGTTCCATACCTTTTTATATTATTATGTTGTGCATTTTAACACATGTGAAAAGCTTTGTTATAAAGTTTATTACCTTACTAGGTTTTTTAGCTCATCTCATTGTTAATGTTATACCTAGGATATCCTATGAATATATAAGGTCTAAATGGAAGTTAAGATATCATATTGGATGATAAATAAGGAAATGTCTTATTTAGTTCCATTTTTTAGTTTTATGTACCTAGTCTTCCATGACAGTAGACTTTATAATCCTTATCTTATGATTTGTTGTTTAATTACACTTAAAATCATGTAATGATATGTGTAAAAGGATAGGGTTTCTATATTTTTTTATTAGAGGTTCAATGTAATTTTTATGTGATAGAATGTATGATGATGTGAATAAGTTATAATTTATTTCATAGCTATTAAAAAGAGATGATGTGGTTAATGATATTGTGTCATGTACTATTTAATTTTTGGTTTTTTCATAGTTTCTTGGTTATATATAATGGTATAAAATTTAATGTAATTACTATTTTGAATGGTTCTTGGAAACATTAAATAATACTGAATAAATAAATTAATTATACGATTAATTTAAATTTTAATTGGTTATTGTGAGATAATTAAATTTCATTAGTAATAGATGAAGTATTGGATATATTATATTTGGGTTATTATTGAATATATATGTGGCATAATGAATTCTATTGAGATGGTAAATTTTATTTTCATAATAATGAAATGGGAATCGAATGTATAAATAAGTTAATAAATGATGAAATATATAATTAATAGGTCATTGAATAATGTTGACATGATTATGATATTATAAATGTGATTAATATTGATTTCTATCAAATAGTGGTTATGTGACATTGTGGTGGTGTTGGTTTGTATTTTTAATATAGGAAGAAATGATATTATTGTAAAGTGATTATTGTTGTGGGCATTGTGTCATGTATTTAGAAGTTTAACATAGTGTTTTTATATCTGAAATCATATAACTAATATAGTTTTATAATTTATTACAAACCACCATCACCTAAGTTGTGTAACATGACTGATACACATATGAGGTCTTGGGTTCTGGTTTTTTCACCAATAACTAGGATAGAGCTGATACAGATGGATAAATACCCCCTTCCTCTCTATCTATTTGATTTGTAGTACATGATAGGATGTATTGAGGTTATATTTCTATAATTTTGGAAAATATCTTGGATATACATAGAAGTAGGTGGGAATGATGTTAATTTCATTCATGATTATATATTCTACCATGAGGTGGTATATGGATGTATAAGTGATATGTTTGGGTTTTATGGTGTGAAAATGTAGATATGTGGTCATGGATGTGATGTGATATATATAGTTATAAAATATTTGGTTTACATGTATATAAATGATATTATAACATCATGACATATGTCGTTGGGCCGTGATGGTGACTAGTTTAGTGGGGAAGTGGATGATGGGAACTTTCTCATATATTACCTTCATGTTATATTTTATTACTAATGTACACTTTTTGGTGAGTGATACTTGGTAAATATTGAGTATCATTTGACCTGGTAAGGTAATGGGGTTGTTTCAATGTTTATACATGGAGGCATTGTTGTTATTTTTCTTCATGATAATATTTAGTGAGGATACTATTGAGAAAATGTTTTTTCTCACCCAAATATATATAAAAACATATTATCTTCACAAGCTTATAGCTTGGAGTTTGTGACCGATATTTTCATTACTATGCAATGACATGGAGCTTTTTTGGATTCATGGAGATTCTATACTAGGATTTTCCCTATGATATTAATTTTGAATGCTTTTTTGTATAACATTATATGAATACAAAAAACTAGATTTTCATATTATATATTTTTGATTGGTGGTTATTCCATTTATTCCAAGGATTTGTGAGAATAATTCCTCCCACATGGGTGTTTTATACCTACAGTACTTTCCCTTAACCTGTATCCTATTAGATCTATTATTTGGGTGTCAACATTTTCATTACTATGGGACCATGAGTGGTTCTAGTTGGGATTCCCATGGATATATTAAATCACATATTTTAAGCATCAAATAAAAATATTAATATATTTCATGATTTTTAATATTTGAATTTTAATTTTCTATATATCAATAAATACTTTTTTTCATTCAAAAAAATATTCATTGTTAGAATTTAGGTGGACAATTTTTTATAGAAATTTATATTTCAAAAAATAATGTTTTGGGAATGAAGAAAATTTATTATATAAGAAGGTTTCAATATTTTCTTACTAAACTAGATGATATTATATACTTTAATTATTCATAAGATATAGTGTATAAAACTCCAATACATCATCATGATAATTTACTATTTATAAAAATGACATTTACAATGAAAAGGATAATAGTTTTCAATTGAAAACACTCCCTTAAATATGAATTTTTTTTCAAGTTAATACAATTAAAATTTTATATCAGTGTGGTTAAAATTTTATATCTATATCATTTTACTTTTTTTCATCAAAAATATCTATTAATAATAAGATATATTATTATTTCATACAACTAGGTTGTATGAAATTTTACATTGCTAAATAATATTTTATGAAAAACTATTTTTATGTAAGGATTAAATGATATTTCATTTTTTTACATTTGATGAGTATAAGATTTTATACATTATTTTCAATTCAAAAATGATTTTAATAATATAATTCTATTTTAGATAGATATAAAAATTTCTCTTAAGTTATTCCTTTATTAAAAGTTGTCATAAAATGTTTCACATTTTTAATTACAAAATATTCATTCTAATATGTATATTATATTAAAATACCACATTTTCATAACAGTTTTCTTAACCCCTATCATTATAAATGAATCACCTTACACTATATCATTAAATTTGTAACATAGAATCAAATATTTTGGACACCCCTATATATCTCTTCATTCTATTCTATATAGTATATTTTTTAGGGCACACATATATCCTCTGAAATCCTAAGATGATAATTTTTTAAAGATTTATAGATACAATGTAAAACCAAATTACCAACTAGAAATATATATTTTAAAAGTATAATTAGTTATATAATACACTTAGTTATTCAAACATTTCATATATTAATTTACATTAATCTTAAAACATTAAATGGTGGGTGAATTTTATAAAACGTAAAATATAACAATTTCTTAACATCATCAAGAAATTATACCTATATAATAACATTTTATAATGTTAATATTCCATCATTGAAAACCATATCCTCTATTTGATTAATGATATTTATGCGAATTTATTTACCTTTGGATAGGAAATATTTTTTTATTTCAATTTGAATTATCCAACATGTATAATTTCGAAAAAATGATTAAAAAATTAAAATACCATTGGTATATCTAATAAATAGCTTTATTCTATTCAATAATATTATATTGGGATAATAAATATAATTTTTCATGTGACCAAATATTTCTGTGTAATCCAAAAACAAAACAATTTTGTTCTCATTATATTGGATCACGTCCAACTATGGGTTCTAAAAATTCAAATTATATATTATTATAATTTATAATAAAAATATATTAATTTTATACAAACATAATAATAATATTTTTTTTCCTAGATTAATTTGTTACTTACACATTTCCATTGATGTTATTATAAGATCCTCACACAAATAACAAAAGTAGACATAAAAGTATCTCTATAACCAAAGAAGAAACTCAAGGGACCTCCTTATGTTATATGATTTCTCACATAGAAAAGGATATTGTTCCTTTAAAAAAGATTCCCAATCTCATGATTTGGTTTTTAGAACATCCCACAAGAAGTATGGAATTAATTTCATAAATTACAAACTAAATGTTTTGTAAACCCATAAAACTTATTTTTGAATGGTTTTTGTACCCTTTTTAGACTCTAAAATCATAGTATAAGTGTAAACTTCATGGAAATATGAAATGTTTATTCTATAGGATTTGATTCTATTATTCATTGATCCAAAATAATTATAAAAAAAAATTATTTCAATTTTAGGTTGATCACAATTTAATCATAAGAGAAAATTGAAATTTCTAATTTTTAGAAAAAGAAATGCTATTGTTTGTGAGAGGCTCATCCTTTGTAGTTTTGGAAGGCCACACCATGATGATAGCATAACTCCTTCAAGAATACATAATTTAATTATAGTCAAGAATCAATTAATGGAGATATATAATAACTTCTTAATGACCATGTAATATCATTAAGTATTTCTATCACTTGTGGTGGAATGGAGAACACTCATCATGTTCATGTAAAGGCATTATAGTTAGGAATTTTGTTATAGTCATGGTGTGAATTACATACCGCCATGCAACATTATCATGTGAATGATGTTTTTTTTGAAAAACCATAGAAATTATTCTTTAGTACCACATTCCCTCTTCATTATTCGGTTCCTATTTGAAGTAATGTAACCAATATCCTTCATGGCTGTAGAACATTATCATTTTTAGGAGTCATGGTGGTGATCCGTTATACCAAATTACCCTTGGAGTCCATGAAAATCCTATGCAACCACATATTTCAAGAAGGCAGGTTGGAGTCATTGCTCATAAATTCCAATCACACAATTTGAAAAAAGGAGGATAAAAAATAGATTTACATATTATATAGAACACACCCTTTGAGTAAAATAACATCATCTGTTGTAAATTTAATTTTTATAGAATTTAATTTTTGTGAACCCTCCCATGTAACTTTGATACTAAAGTTGAATAGAGGGGTAGGGAACCAAAAAAGTTCCTTATGGAAATTTCCTCCCTACATAAGATATTGTTTGAGAATTTGTTAAAAATTCATTTTTGATGAACTCCTACAAAATTCATTCATGATGAACTCCTATGAATTTATTTCATGATATAATCCAATGAAATTAATATATAAATGACTGTTAAAAATTTATATTGTGGATTTTTGTTCACATAAGACCCATTCATGAACCATAGGTATTGAAATATCATTTATTTATTTAATTTAACTGATTTCAAAAAAAACACAACCTGTTATAAAATTATATTTTATTAAAGTACATTTTTCTATCACCCCAATTGTCAACATCTATATAATATTTCACCCATGATAATTACTTCCATGAAATATTCCACTTAATTATACCTAATACTACTTCTATGGAAAACCATACTTTCACATGATTCAAATAATTCATGGGACTCTAGAATCTAGTATAACATGATTTGACATTTATATATATCTACAAAAATATAATGTTTGTTCTAGGCTAACACCTTTAATGAATGACATATCAATTATTTCGTAAAAATTCATAATCTTCTACAAGCAACTTGAATCAACATTTTCCTATTGGTTTCTTCATATGCTTTGAGTAGAGTTTTCCTCTTGTATTCCTTATAACTATTGGGGAAATATTGTCTTCTTGGTTTTTCATCATTTATTATTCCAAGATAATTATCCTTGATTTATTATATTCTATGAGACAAGATTAACTTCTTTATTTCCTAAAAATTCATTCTTATAACTCATTTTCTAGAATAATAAAAAAGGTTCAATCATGCATATGACTCGCACCAATGAGTCACTAGGTTCCTTTCACCTAATAGTCCTCATTTCATGACATTAAATTTCAAAGAACTTGTTCATTACTACAAGACATTAAATTTCATGTAATGATCCTATCACATGACTATAAATTGGGAAACATAAACTAAATAGATTTTGATTCCAATTACAATAGGATATGTTAAATTCCTATTAGAGTTTTAACCTGGAAATTAAAACATAATTACTATATAATCTCCCCCTCAAGAAGTGGTATCTCCCAATTTTGATAAGACTTATTATGTGAATATCATAATATTCCATATGTGAGAAGAATAGAGTGACACATTATTCCTTATATGATGAGTATAAAATTCCCTCATTTCAAAAAACAAGGAAGATAAAATGGTCTCTTACTAGGTGTAATCATTAAACATGACCTATCACATATAGTTTCTAAAATTTAAGATGAACCATAAATGTAAACTCATGTGTTAGCCTCACAAAAACCTTTTTATGAACATTTCACATAGTAGAACACTTTTCTTGATGTTAAATTTTTTAGAGTAGGTCCGATATGCACAAAAATAAAAGAAATTTAATATTCCATGGCTACATACATTAAAAAGATCCACAATGGTCCTTATTACATGATCGTAAATGGTAAAATGTGTCTCATTAAATGTTCCTAAAATACATGGGTTCTAATTCCATTTATAGGTTTACATAATAAGCCTCTTTAATGAGCTTGATCCCAACTACATAACACCTTTTTCTTCCATTAATTAGAGCCCAGTTACTTCCTAGATAGATATAATCTATAACGTGCCTACCTATATAGTATTAAGATATAGAGTGTCTAGATTCTTGGATAAAATTTGAGATTTTATAATTCCAAAGTTCTATTTCCTCTTAATTTCATGATGTCAGTTAATCATTTTCATAGTTGTTGGTGGTAGTATTCAAGAAATTATTCATCAACGTGTCATAAATCTATATGATGTCTCCATACAAGGCATTAATACACCATTAGGGATTATATATCCTCTCATTCACCAAATATATGTGTGGCATAAAGTGTTAATAGAAGTCATAATAAATAATTTCCATTAGAAAGATAGTATGCACCAACTCAAGACATGGGATCTAGGGGAACATCATAAATAGAATGGTGAACCCAATATGAAAACCTTTATTAAGAAATATGTTTATTGACCAACCATTTTCATTTATTGTAAAAAATTAATGGGATTACTATTTTATATTTAAATCCAAATGGATTATGTGAATAATATACCTCAATACTAAGTCATTATATTTGTTACTATTATCTTATCTATGAGGAATAAATGTTCTTTATCCCCTACTTAGTGCTTGGAATGCCATATGGTTATTTATATTTTATAGGTGTGCCTCCCTGAAAGGATAATTCAATCCTTAAAAACAATTATTCTAGTATAAATGGGTTAGAACCATAAAGTCCAATCACTTGGAAACAAATAAGTAGTGTAAAGAAACCTATATCTCAACATCTAACCCCTTTAGTAGTATCTCCCGAGAGCAAGACAATACCATCCTCCGCATAATATGGAGGTTTAATGATCCTTTGGGGTTTTAGTAAAGAATTTTTTCTTTTTTGTCTATATTTATTTTTATAAATGTTTTTGTTAAATAGGTGATGAAGAGTTTCTAAAGTTGTTAAGTAAATTTTATCATATAAAATAATATAGGAACTTATGAAATATTAATTGAAAACTTTATGAAAACATTATCATGTTACATTATGGTAAGATAATCAAAAGTTACTAACATTATGAATAAATTCTTGATTCATGATGAAATTGTGAATTTTTTATTCAATGGGAGTGAAGTATTGCAATTTCATCGAATACAGATCATAGGATACAGATAAAAATTCATATGTTAGTGGATGAAGATACATGAGATGTCTAAATTAGATGGTTCACAATATCACCAGATGGACATTATTCAATATGACTAGATTGATAATAATAAATAGTCTGAAGTATTGAATTTTTACACACTTATACAATGTGTTACAAGTCCATATAGGTTAGAACAAAAAATTTTTGAGAAGATTGTTATTTGAAAGACTATACAACAATGAGGATTCAATAATTATAACATCAAAAATTAGGAATATATTTTTTGATTGAATTATTTAGATTTTGGAACACTTTTATCAAACATTCAAAAACATTAGTTTACTTGAAAGAGGAAAAAGAGGCTATACCGTAGATATTTTTTGTAAATTTCATTTTGAAATGTTTAGGTTATAAAGATTTACAACGTTCAATTCTATGCAAAAAAAATGTTCATATATGATTTTAGTATATTTTAATTATATGTACCTAATTTCTACATAGCCAATATTGATGTAGATTATTTTTTATATAGAAAGTGTTAGCAGAAAAATCATGTCAAAAAGTCTTATCTTAAGAACATTAGTCAGGGGAAGATTTTGAGGAGCACTAGTAAAGGATTATATGAGTTCACTTAATAGAGTCACTTGGGTGATGGAATTTATAGGGAAGTGGATAACCGTCACCGGTCAAAGGGGTCATTAAATAATTCATTGAATAATATACTCTTAGACATAGTTTTGATAATATTCACCTAAACATGGTAAATCCCATTATCAATGATGTTTCAAATATTACATTTAAAATAATTTTTTATACATAAGATAAGGAAGTATGAAAAAGTCCCTAAACACTAATGTTAAATAATTTCAAAGAATGTTTGGATTCTAGAGACGTCATGAATCTTCAATAATATTATAGATAAGTGGATAATCATTCAACAAAGTTGATATGAGTGGGACGTTCAAAATCCTAATTTGGGCTAAGTAAGAGTGTTGATATTTTACTTTTAATCTGACAGGAAAATGAATTTTAGTTCCCACTATTTATCATATGAGAAGCTATTTGATAAAAATTTCTATTAGAGATATCATACAGATTCATCAGTCATAGATACCTTAGAGAGATAATATTAAACTGAGTTTTCGAGAAGGATGGTATGTAAAGAGGTTTTATTTGTCAAATAAAAATTATATCATAGGTGCGGTAAGTGATGAAGACCGAAATGAGTATATTGGAGGAAGTCAAGGAACACCAGATAGACCACAAATGGATGTAGAAAATAGAATGTTTCATTTTCAGATGATGTTTTTTGGAGTTGTTTTACAGTGTTTCACATTCTTATATTGTCTCAATTTTAAAATAAAAACTTTACAATGGATAGAAGTTAATAAAATAATATATATCCAGCGATAAAAGGACTAATATGATTTGACAAAAGTTTTATTTATTTCTTATTAATAGTGAATTTATATGGAATGACAAGAGTATCCATAGAAAGGATATAGTTCCCCACACTGGAGGTAAACCTTCTAGATCATGAGTGCTTGGATTTACATTCTATTAATTACTTGATTTTGAGATTGTTATATAAAGTTGATAAGGATGTTAACTCTAAAATTTTTTATAGATTAATTTCAAGAGAATTTTAAATTATAAAATATTACCACTAATCCAATCCCCCCCCCCAATGCTTCTCATGATATTAGGGTTCTGCAATTTCTATCTGATTAGGTTCTCATATTTGAACCCTATCATGGATAATCTAAAATTAGTCAAAATTATAGTTATTCCTACTTTTTATGGAAAAAAATTTCATTTTTGATAAAACAAAATGATACCAGATATTATATCTCTTATCTTTGTGGTAATTGATGAAAACGTAGTTCGGTTTATGCCCATTGTGAAATATTTTATAGTTAAATTCATTGAAAAAAATATATCATATGGTATATGGGTAAACATGGAAATATTATTATGGTTTTATTGAAATTTTTTTTATAAATCTGATGGGACTCAGGACATCAAAGGAATAATGGACCAAACTCGATAGTATCTTTTGTGAAATATCTAGGTAAAGAAAAAAAGATTAAAATATGGTGAACAATTTATAAGATATCAGAATAGAAGATGATAAAACTATTGATGTGTACTTCTCCATTTTTATAACATAATAGGGTTTGGAAATGTCTTTAAAGATTCCAATATTACTAATAATCTCATACAAAATAACTAGAAAAATCTGACTTTAAACTTTATTCTTTAGAAGCAAAATATAATTCACCTCATGATAAATTACATAACCTTCTTGTTGAATATGGGTTGAAGAAATCTACAACATTAAAAGATAATATAAAGAATGAAATATGTTTTGAAGCTATGATTATGTAGAAAATTCACAATTTTGATCATAATATTGTTTACCTTAGTAATTAAAAAGCTAAATAGGATGATTAAATGAATGAAAAAAATCATTTCACTTATTTCTAAAAATTATAAAAGATGTAGAGGAAAATATAGAGGGAAACTCCCAATTAAGTGTTTTGGTTGTATCTGAATTAGTTATTTTTTATGAATTTTCCTAATAATAAAATTAGAGAATAATAAGATAATTCTGAAGAAAATAATCAATGGAAGAAGTATAGAAAAACTTAGAAGGAAGATAATAAATCCAAAGGATGTAATAAAACGTTCACTGAAAGGAAAAAAAAAATTTGAGTAAGAAAGTTGAATATAACCCATGTGAAAAAAACTATTTCAAATTTTAAAATCAATATAAGTCTATAATATTCTTTTCAATTGTTGAGAAAAAATAAGATTCTTTAAATAGTTCAAATGAATATGGTGAGGAAACATGAAGAGAATATCATCTTCGATCAAAACTTGTCCAAGTATTTAGTAAAACAAAAAACACAATAAAGAACATAAAATTTTTAATGAATAAGGAGATAAGAAGAATGTAGGATTTAAACATCCTCTTTAAACATAAGAATTGTTCCTTAAGGAGATTAAGAACCACAAATTGAATGTATTAGAATAAGTAATTATAGTGAAAGATCGTATAAAAAACATTACTTCTATGGAAGATGAGGTTTGTAAAACTGAATCAATATTTCTTGAGGATTAAAGTACCTAAATAAGATTCATAACAACCTCAACGAGTCTTTATAATGAATTTATGAGATAACTCATTCTTTTGAGAAAACTAATTCTAAGAAAAAGGTGAAATCTAAACCCATTAAATTTCAATGTTCAGCTAATTTTACTAAATATGAATGTGTTAGAAAAAATTCTTTAAATTTTTTTATTGAGAATGGATTTTAGAAACACATGACAACTACAACATTTGGAAAAAAATTTAATTAATGTGTTTCACATTCCTGAGGAAAACTGGCACCGAAAATTTTGGTGAAACTAAACAAACATTCTATAGAGAAAAATCCGCATTTCATTTAAGATCAAGATTCAATTGATATATTTGATGTTGTGGTATCAATATTCATTAAGAATATAAATGTTTCCATAACATTTCTATCTCAATGGATAAGCATGAAAAATGTGGGGGAATTAGTGGAGGAAAATAAATTAATCATTCTAAGATGTTGGAATAAATAAGGGAAAATTTATTAGACATGAGAATTTTTTCAATGAAAAATAATTTTGATAGTCTGGAGGATTTTTTTTTTGAATTTGAAAAACCATGTAACTTTTTATGAAGAATGTATGAAAACTCTTTAGAGATAAGATTTTCATACAAGAAATGAAATGGTAGTTGGAAAGAAGAAAGGTGAGGAAAGTTTTTGTTGATGTTGAGACTGCTCTAGAAGCTTGAAAAGAGAAAAAACATGGATTCTTGACATTGGTTTTTCCTAAAATATAATAGTTGATTTTAGGATAATAATTATATTGAAGAACATGAAGGTGGAGTAGTTATATTAGGAAATGATAATTATTTAAAAATTAGCAGAATATTAACTGCTAAGATTAATGATTATAAACTAAAATCAAAGGATGTTTCATTGGTTAACCGGATCAAACATAACATCCAAATTATTATAGAACCTTGTGATTATGGTATGTGGATTACTTCCAAAAATATTCATGAGTATTCCAAATCATGAAATATGGAAAAGTTTTTCCTAGTGGAGAATGAACCGATAGAAATATCATATAGATAGTAGATCTTTGTAGCTCATATTACTTAATTCTTGGGGATCAAAATAGATTTCAACATTAAATACTTTCGAATATGTAGAAAATTTTAGATACAAATTAAAAGTAATATTATATTAGGAATTTACCATAAATTAAGTGGAAATATTTTTTATTTTGTAAAAACCTTTTTGGAAGGTAAAATGGTCAGTGGAAGACATACGAATGTTAAAATTAAATCCACTAGACCTCTTGTGGCCATATAGTCTAATCCACGTGGCCTAATGAGACATAAAAAAATGGGATTTTTAATTTATCACTTTTACTAATGAATTTAATAATATTACCAAAATAATTTTTTTAAAGTTAAATCAAAGGCTTAAAAAATTCATAGATATTTTAAAATAGAATTTGAAATAAAGGTTGGTGTTTATATTCTAAAGTTGATAATTGGAAACCAAAAGGAGTAAACATGTAACAACCCAAACATTCATTAATGAAAATTCATCTTGATCTAATTAAATGTCTTATTATGAAAAATGGTTATATAAAATATCAACTTCCTTGGTTTTATGTTTTTGGATTTCAAAATATCATTCAGAATTGTTACCATTTCTAATATAGTTGTTGAACATTAATCACATGATTAATATAAATATAGGGCTTTAACAAATCCAATTTACTCAGGAAAAGGAAGCGATGGCCTCATCCAGTGGACTTACCCCATTTTAAGCCCATTTTTTCAAAGCTTGGAATGGAGGTGGCGTCATTGGGTTTCGCTTTTGACCAAGCCCAATCCTAACTTCAACACATTAAGATCGAGCAGAACTGCCTACAGGAGAAGTGGATGTTGACAAAGATTACCACCCGAGTGATGTTATCCGAGCCACCCCAAGAGTGTGTCATAATCGTAAAACTTACATTTTTGTATTATGCTGGTGTTATAAGGGGTTATGTAATAAGAACATAGAACTATGATTATGTCAATTATTTTTGTATATGATAAATAATATACATTCATTTTATTATTGTTACATTGTGAATAGTTTTTAAAGCACAAATAGTATTTTTAGTTAAAATAAAATTAAGAAATCTATTTTGAGGAATTAATTTATTTTTGAATTAAATAATAATTTAATTTAATATTATTAATAAATTAAATTTTTATATAATATAAATGACCCTATAATTATTATGAATACGATTGTGATTTTTATTAATGATTGAAATCTATTTTTGTCAAAACCCATGAATTTTTGATAAATGAAGGTTTTTATTTTAAAACAAAAAATTAACATATTTATAAATTTTTTTAGATAAAATGAATATTATTTTTTTAATCAGGATGTTTAAATTATCCAATGGTGAATTTTTCATAATTTTTTGAGACAGTCAAAATTTTCGGTAAAAATTAAATACCGTTTAAATATATTTTGTGTTTTATGAAATCATATGACCCAATAGCGATGTAATAAAATAATATAAACATTATGATCGACAAATATATGTTTTAACATTAAAATAATGTGATTTAAGTTGTGTTTGATTTATTTTACAATGCTTTAGTGGACCCTCCAAGAATTCTAAAACATTTTACCTTTTTAAATTGATTTCCTTGAGAGTGACTCACCTCCACATAAGAAACCCTATTATTTTAAGAAGTTCAGCCATTGGACTTATAAAATATTGTTTTCAATACCTTTTGGAAAAAACCAAGGTCACAAACTATGGGCTGGTTTGTGGTTTGGATTAGTTTAATCTGTGATGACCCAAACCTAAATAATAAAGAATTTCCTCTCCTTTCCTATATAAACCCTCCCAAGTTCCCACTTCCTCTTCACTCAAAGGATTTGGAGCTCGACCAACCCCCAACCTCATTTCTCTAGAATCATTCCAAGATACCCCAAGCTCTCTATAAGCCTCTCCCAAGCCCCTCCTCAGCCTTTGGTATCACACTTCTATGTAAGGGATTCCTTCCTTTCTCATTTTATCCATGTTTCGTAATATTATTATGCCCTTTTATTTTCAATTGTAAATGTTGGGGTATGGTTTAGACCCTCCCCCATACCACCCTTTTTATTTTTGAATGATGTGATACCCCTTTCTTTATCATTAATTCCTCCCATAAATAGCTGTTACCATGCCGAAATTCTGTAAGGAATTTCTCTCTCCTTATTTACATTCAAGCAATTATTTTGTATTATGAATCTAAAATTACATTAATTATATTATCAAATAGATCTATATAAACACATTACTATACATTTCATGTATATATGATGATACACCCCTTTCTGTCTCCTCAACCATTTTTAAGAGTTATTATGTCACGTCGTTATGCTGCCGAAATTGCTCCATAATTTTCCAAGCCAAAGTTATTATGTCGTGAATACCATTCCCATTTCTCAATAAAGGGTATTCAAATTTATGAATGTTTAATTATTGATTTTATAGTTTCATTTATGAATTCCATATTTCTTTATCATGTAATAAATGATGATCTTTAATGATTTGATTTTGTATGATACATGTGGCACACTTATGCATGAAATGAAATGTTTAAGAAGGGTTTGCCCTGATAGCACTCCAATGAATTGGGTAAAGATTAGTATCATGATAAGTTAGGTGCAATGTGGGTTTACTCATGATAATTATAGTGAAATGAGGATTTACTCATTCTAATTCAAGTGCAATGAGGGTTTAATAATGCTCCATGTTCAATGAGCCTTGGCTCATGCTAATACCATGTTAGGTGTTGTTGCCACATTTCCATGTTGTGATAATCATGATTTATCATGCTTATATGTTAATGTTTCTCTTATGATCCATTGATATTCCTATTGCCTAACATGTACTGTATTATTCATGTTTTTACTTGTTTACTCCCTTACTGGGCTTTATAGCTCACTCTTTTCTTATGCATGTCCTTAGGTAATACCATGCAATGTTAAGTACAAGGCAATGTTGTGGTTATGTAAAGGAGGTTTTCAATGAAGTTTTTGTGTGTTTTATGTCCTAAGTTGTTTTGTAATGTTCTTAATTTCCCAAGACACTAGACCTATCAATCATCAGAGTTGTCTTAAGTGCAATTTTATGTAATAATTCATGTTTATGTGTGTAATAAAGTGCAGGGTTGTTATAGTGGGTATCAAAGGATAGGTTTAGTTATTTTTTGTATTAGGATTAGGAAAAGATAGAGAAGATTTAGAGATATGAATAAGTATAATAAAAAAATCCCTAAATTTTAGTGAGTATTGAGTATGTGGTTTATCAACAAAATACATCGTTGCCTAGATACGAGAAGGTAGAGGCGATACCGAAATAAATGTACCTAGGAGTGAAAACCCCGAAAAAGAGTTTCAGGCATGACCAGTGGTATCCTAGTACACGACAATGGGCCTTGTTTCACTCTTGGTTATGACACTCCAAGGGGATATGCTTTGGTAAATTCAAAAGCTTAGTATGAACCATTGTTAAGGGAATAAAAAAATGCCCCTAAGAATATATGTTGGGAAGTATATCATGGAAAACATTGATTGAAGACTATAGATTCATAACATAAGGAAATAAAAGTTATTTATAAGTCATCTGTTTTTGTCCTTGGATTACCCTTTATGTGTTACCCCTAAATTTACTTTTATTCTAGCAAATGTCTGGTAATAGGAGGACTCATTCTAACAACCGATGTGAAGATCAATGTGATGACTGTTATAATGAGATGCCCAATCTGATGGGAGAAAGAATCATGAACATTTTCATGATAATCACTCAGATATCTGAAGATTTGAATAGAAACATGGATCAAGTGGAACGTTCAACTCGCCTAAGAAAGAACAAGTCACAATCAAGTTCTTCATGAGACAAAGGCCTCCTACTTTTAATGGATCATCTGATCCCTCAATCTCCAAACAATGGATCAACTCCATTGAAAAGAGATTCTCTATCCTTCAATGTACCGCACAAGAGAAGGTACTTATGGATACTTTTCGTATGGAGGGTGAAGCTGTTCAATGGTGGACATTGATAAAAAATATAAAGCCTGGGGTGGAGATTGAGGCGTTGGAATGGAAGGATTTCTAGAAAATGTTTTTCAACAAATATTTTCCTCACAACCTCCAACTTAAGATGGAAAGGGACTTCCTTTCCCTCAATAAAAAATCCGAAGAATCCATCAGAGTATATGAGGAAAAATTCACAAGGATTGCACGATACACCTTCGGCTTTGTCGTTACCCCCAAATGCATGGTTGGACGATTCTTTGGTGGGTTGAAACCAAGCCTATGGAAAGATCTAGATATCCTTGACTTCGAAAACTATGAGGAAATTGTCTGATGTGCCCTCAAAGCTGAAATGGTGATCAAAAAATCTTAGGGGTATCATGGGGATAAGAAGAGTAAGGTGGACTTCAATTCTGGAAGTCCAATGGATAAATCCAATGGTGCTAAGAAGATCCAGCACCCCACATGGAATGTAAAGACCCGCAAATTTCAAGGAATTTTTTTTTTCTTAATTTTCCTTGGAATTTTACAAGAGCGCATCTTCAGACGGCACCTGATTCCGAGGCCCGGTGTGCCCGGAATCAATTTCCGAAGTTTGGCTCGGGTACGTTCAGTGAACGGACGAGCGAGTTTTTCTATCTTTTGAACCGGTGCCCGGAATCAAATTCTGAGGGCACCGATGAAATCACAGCGCCGGTATTTTCTTAGAAACGCCTCTTCCGGAGTTGCGTTTGCTCAGACGTGGTTTTTAAATTTTGCGGCTTTAAGTCAGAAATAAAATCAAGTTTGTGCGACAACTTTATTTTATTTCACTTAAGCTGCTTGGAAGCCACTTGAAGCCACTTAAGGGCGGCTTGAACTGAGTTGAACTGGATAGGATGCTATCCAGAAATATCCTACCCCCTTGGTAGGATATTTGTGAGGTGGGGCCCGCACGAGCCCCGCCGTTTCTTTCGCTAAGTAACGCACCCGCAAAAACCCGTCAAAGTAACTGAAAAGTCAACCGACGCGTTTTCTTTAATTCTTAACAGACCATTTAATTGGGCGGTTTATTTCGTGAATTAAATGGGCTGTTTCCTTCGTGAATTAAATGGGCTGTTTCGCTCGTTGAATTAATTCAACGAACTGTTGGGTCGTTACTTACGCTTTTGCGTTTGTTGGCATGTTTATAAAATAAGACCAACCTAAAAATCCTTTGAAAGGATTTGAGAGAATCTTTGGTTCTTCATCTCCCCGCGAAGAACGCGAAGAACGCGAAGAACGCGAAGAACACGAAGAACGCCGGCGACCGGAATTCGACGACGCACACCGAGATCTGCGACGTCGATGAGCTTTACCCGCGACGTTCTTCGGTGACGCCTCTTCTTCCGCAGCCGATCCTCGTTCGGCAACTAAGGTGAGAATCAGATCGTTTAAGTTCTCCCTTTTTAAATTTTCGACATCAACGGATTTAAATTAATTAAATCTGTTTGATCTTGATCCGGAGATTGGCGACGCGACGCCGGATACCGCGAAGACGCGACGATCCCCCTTCTTCCGCGACGAGCAATCCCGCGACGATCCCTCGTTCGGCAACGACAGCTACGAGGTAAGGGTTGATTTGAAATATTTTTTCCTTTCCCGTGATTTTATTTCTTTTAAAATAAAGAACCGATCACGGAACAATTTTAAATTTATTTAAAATTGTTGATTGGTCGTTTCTTGTTTCTCCCGTTGTTTATTACTAACACGGAGGGTGCGGGTCTAATGAACAAGACCCGGCAACCCTCCGCCGATCTTCCTTTATGTGCGGATTTGGCGGGCGACGGCAAAAGCACGACGCAAGGGCCATTTGTTGATTCTGCAGTGAAGGACGCGCCCCGGGAGGAACAATGGCGCAGACGGGAGGCAAAACGGGCCACCGGAGCAACTCCGGCGGCCCGCGGAAGGCGACGGCGGCGGCGGCGCCCGGCGCGCCGCCGGAGGAGTCCGCCGCGGCCGAGCCGCGGCGGCGGCGAACCGCCGGACCGCGTTTCTCCAAAGCCGCGGGTTTGACACGCGGTGGCTCACTCGGCCGCTCGGCCGAGGCCGAGCCGGCCGGTCCGGTCGGCCGGGCCGCGCCCAGGCCGGACCGGACCCGGCCTAGCCAGGTCGGGCCGGGTCGGGCCGACCCGGTTCGGCCGACCCAGGGGGGGTTCGGGCCGGGTCGCCCCGGGCCCAGGACCCCCGTTTCGGGCCCTCTTCGGTCTTTCGCCCATATCTTGGGCCTGGGACCTCCGATTGACGAACCGTCAGCGGCTACGCGATCCTTGGATCGAGACGGTCGTTTCGGTATATTATAGTCAAGGTTTCGGAAGAATTTGGGTTCGGCCGGGTTGGTTCGTACACGAAACCAACCGGGCCCTCGGAGCGGAAACGCTCATAACTTGAGCTGCGGACGTCCGATCGACGTACCGTCAGCTGTGGTAGTTTCCTCTAAGTGAGACGGAACTTTTTGCGTACTCCGCCCGAGGATCGGATACAGGCGGAGTACGGTCGGGTTGGTTTTTCTCTAAAAACCAACCGGGCCCCTGGGACGAAAATGCCAATAACTCTCAGACCGGGCGTCCGAATGACGCGCCGTCTGTTGCGTTGAGATCCTGTTGTCGATACGGAACTTTTGGATACATCAACTTCGGACTACGTGTCAGTTGATGTATCAGCCTCTCGGCTCGTGGAGCGGACCCTCCTAAACGAGCTCGCTAAGTGCGGGAACCCTAGCGCTGGCTGTGACTTCGACGACAGAGCAGAGATCCTCCGTGGACTGCGACGACGGCAGAGCAGAGATCCTCCGTGGACTGCGACGACGGCAGAGCAGAGATCCTTCTGGACTGCGGCGACGACTGTGCAGAGATCCTCAGTGGACTGCGTCGACTACTGCACTCAGCGATCCTACGTGGATCAGTGCTACAGGTTCTGTGTGAGCCCGATCCTATGTGGGTCCTTACTACCGGTTCTGTGTGAGCCACTGCCTACAGGTTCTGTGTGAGCCCGATCCTACGTGGGTCTTTTGCGGGGGTTAGTACCTATCGATCCTTCGTGGGTCCGACGACTTAGATGGATCAGTGATCATCTTTGACGTCATCTGAAAAAGTATACCTGGTTGAGCTGAATCTTATGTTACTCTCCTTTGTGGATTGTGTTGAACTATCCTATGTGGATTTACTGGTTACTCTCCTTTGTGGATTTGAGTCTTGCTTTCCTATGTGGATTGAGTTGTTCTTGAGCTCGTAAGCAGAGCTAGAAGTGGGGACTTAGGTATATGTATGGGCATATACCTAAGTCGAGTCAGATGTTACTTCGTGATTGCATCTTTCTTTTGTGCTATATCCTTTGTGGATTTCGGGAGACCTTCGGGGGTCTCGGGGTCCTTACTGAGTAGCTTATACTCACCCCTGCACGGGCTATGCCCGCACCTTGTTGTGTTGGATGCAGACGACGGACAGCGCTGATCTCGGTTGGGGCGTGGAGCAGGACGGTACCTGGAGGTGGACCACTGGGCGGGACGTGCTCGGAGCGGACGTGGGACCCGAGGAGCCTGGAGGCTATCTGTACCCACCCTTCAGGTGGGATTGCAAGTGGACGACACGAGGCCGCCGTCTTTTCTTCAGTTTCTGTACTTTACTTTTCAGTTGTACTTTACAGTTGGGCTTGTATTTCCGGCCCCCTTTACTTTTCTGCACTTTACTTTCCGCTTGCTGACTCTGTGTGGTTATTACTTAAAGGCAATGCCTTCCCTGTCTTCTGGGATTTTACGCCTTGGTGCTAGTCGCCAGCCCCTGGCCTATGGAAGGCGGGCTTGGGGTAGTCACGGCACGGGCCCCGAGGACGGGTCGTGACAAATTGGTTTCAGAGGTGGTCGGTTCTACCGCAGACTCTGATCGTCCTTTCTTTCTAAATGAATCAATAGTGTTTAGTGTATTGAGTGTGGTTATCAGTTCAGGGAGCCCAGTGTTGGTGCGGCGGCCGACATATCCGTACACCCGGACCCTGACTCCTGATTTCCGACTTAATGCATGAAAACATTGATTGCGTGTGTGTTTCAAGTCTTCTTTGTGGTTGCTTGTGTCAGCTCACCGGGTATACTGATCTGCTTCATGAAAGTCTCAAGTTTTCCTTGTGATTACTTGTGCCAGCTCACCAGGTATACTGTTCTGACTGTGGTGCTCTTGTTCTCCTTTTCAGGATGGCCCCGCGACGACAGCCAGCTAGGGTTCCGAGTGTAGGGCGCGATGGCAGCCCACCGAGCGACGAGGCCTCGGTGCAGGGCCCTTTGCCAGCAGTGGCACCGGCGGTAGCTTTACCCGCCGAGCCACCGATGCTGCCAGTACCAGACGCTGACGATGCACGTCGCCTCAGGGCACTGCATGAGTTTCAGAGCCAGCGACCGCCCAGGTTTCGCGGTGAGGCGAACCCCCAGGCCGCCGAGGACTGGCTAGAGGCGGTGGTACGGACCTTTAGGCTAGTGAGGACACCAGTGGATCTCATGGTGATTCTCGCAGCGAGCCTCCTGCAGGCGGCGGCAGGACGATGGTGGAGCCTGATGCTCCAGGTTCACGATGAGGCATCCTTGCTCTGGGCGGACTTCGAGAGCCTCTTCCGCTCTGAGTTCGTCCCGGCCACCCTCCGAGCGGTGCGCATCCAGGAGCTTCTCCAGCTGCGCCAGGGCAGCATGACGGTCGCTCAGTACGCGGCGAGGTTCACTGACCTATCTCGCTACTCGACCGACATGGTACGGGACCCCTTCTTCCGGGCCCGGACCTTCGAGCAGGGCTTGCGACAGGAGATTCGGGCGTCGCTAATCTCCCTCAGCATTCCGACCCAGGCGGGAGTGCTGGAGCGAGCCCTCCTGATCGAGAGCTTCCTGGCAGAGCCTTCTTCAGCGGCGAGACCTAGCGCAAGGCGGCAGGTAGCTGAGTCTTCGGCAGCAGGTAGCCGACGGATGACTCTCGGGTCCAGGCAGACCAGACCCCCACGCAGACGGCCTCAGGACACCGGCTCAGCGGTGCGGGGCACACAACGGAGTGCCAGCCTTCCGAGAGGCAGGCTGTGCTACTCTTGCGGCGGGCAGGGTCACATGGCTCGTGACTGCCCGACTCGCCGATCATAGGAGCAACAGACGGTGGAGGGGCCACCCAGGCAGAGGCAGAGGGTCGACCGTGGCGGTCCGCAGGGAGGAGGCGGACGAGGCAGAGGAGCTGGCCGAGCAGCGGGTGGTGGGCGACGCTTCCAGGCTCTACCCCCACCACCACCAGGAGGGCCACCTCGACCACAGGGACCTGGCGGGCAGGGACAGGTCCAACTCCAGGCAGTGGAGGCCTACGACCCCGACATGCCAGAGATGATTCGAGGTACGATCTGTGTCTATTCCACCCTTGCTGCAGTTCTTATAGACACAGGAGCGAGTCACTCTTTCATAGCCTCTGCCCTTGTTCGGAGCTCGGAGATTCCGACTGAGCCGTTGGCTCGATCCTTACGGCTAGAGACTCCTACGGGAGCAGACTCGACGATTACGCACTGGTGCCGGCAGTGTGAGCTTACTCTAGGAGGCGAGAGCTTCGGCTGGGATCTCCTTGTAGCGGCGTCGAGGCCTTACGACGTCATCTTGGGCATGGATTGGCTATCCACGGTTCATGCACAGATCGACTGTTTTAGGCGCAAGGTGCGATGTGTTCGCACCAACGGGAGCAGGTTTACCTTCACCGGCGAGAAGGGAACCTTTGCAGCACAGGATGGACTTCCGCGGAGGAGAGTGCAGCCTATCTCTCATCAGTTGGCTAGCCTCATCCTAGGAGCAGTGGATGTGCGGAGTCCGGCTTTTCCTGCAGTGGTGGACCAGTACGTGGACGTCTTTCCCGACGACGTCCCAGGGCTACCTCCTCGTAGAGAGGTAGACTTTTACATCGACTTGTACCCCGGGACAGCCCCGATATCTACTCCAGCATATCGGATGGCCCCCACCGAGCTTCGGGAGCTGCGGGTACAGTTGGAGGACTTGCAGAGCAAGGGGTTTATCCGACCCAGTGTTTCACCCTGGGCTTCCCCGATATTGTTCGCCAAGAAGGCGGACGGGAGCTTGCGACTGTGTGTCGACTATCGTCGCCTGAACCAGGTGACAGTGAGGAACAAGTATCCGCTGCCACGGATTGATGACCTCTTCGATCAGCTCAAGGGAGCGCGGTGGTTCTCGAAGATAGACCTCCGGTCAGGCTATCATCAGCTCAGAGTTCGAGAGGAGGACGTGCAGAAGACGGCCTTCAGGTGTCGGTATGGCCATTATGAGTTCTTGGTTATGCCGTTCGGCGTAACCAATGCTCCAGCAGTGTTCATGAGCCTCATGAACAGGATCTTCCAGCCATACCTCGACCGATATGTCGTTGTCTTCATTGACGACATTTTGATATACTCGACGACTGAGGAGGAACATGCCTACCACCTGTGAGTTGTGCTAGACACACTCTGAGAGCACCAGCTTTATGGCAAGCTCTCAAAATGCCAGTTCTGGTTACGTGAGGTCCATTTCTTGGGGCACGTCATTTCTGAGGCGGGAGTTGCAGTGGATCCCGCGAAGATCGAGGCAGTGCTAGCTTGGGAGCCACCCAGGAGCGTGACAAAGGTGCGGAGCTTCTTGGGCCTAGCGGGATACTATCAGAGATTCGTGCCAGACTTCTCCAGAGTTGCGGCACCACTCTCAGCGTTGACGAAGAAGGGGAAACCCTTCGTGTGGTCAGACAGATGTCAGCAGAGCTTCCAGGAGCTGAGACAGAGATTGACCAGCGCACCTATCTTGAGGTTGCCTGAGGAGGGAGTTGGGTACGTAGTTTACTGCGACGCATCAGGGACTGGACTCGGATGCGTCCTGATGCAGGAGCGGGCCGTGATCGCTTACGGATCACGTCAGTTGAGGCCGCATGAGCAGAACTACGCCACTCATGACCTGGAGTTAGCAGCAGTGGTCTTCGCTCTGAAGACTTGGCGGCACTATCTGATGGGCGAGCGCTTCACAGTCTTTTCTGACCACCAGAGTCTCAGGTATATCTTCTCTCAGAAGGACCTGAACCTGAGACAGCGGAGATGGCTTGAGTTCCTCCAGGACTATGACTTTGAGATAGTCTATACTCCTGGGAAGGGAAACGTGGTAGCCGATGCCCTCAGCAGGAGGACGGGCATTCAGCTACTTGAGGAGGCGACGGAGCAGCTAGCCTCCTTGCAGATATCCTTCGTGGATAGAGACGGAGCAGCCTTTCTTCAGTCTCTCACAGTCTCTCCTCCACTTCTACAGCGGATCAGAGAGGCTCAGTGTGGGGACGCTGACTGTGAGACCCGGCGTGCACTGATATCCTCAGGTCAGGCGCCTGATGGTTTCTCCCTTGGAGCAGAGCACGACATCCTTTTCAGAGGACGTACCTTCGTACCAGTCGCTTTACGAGAGGAGGTGCTGAGAGAGTTTCACACTTCTCCCTTGGCGGTACATCCCGGAGTGGCGAAGATGTACCAGGATCTCAGACGACAGCACTGGTGGCCGGGCATGAAGAAAGCTGTGGCAGAGTTCGTTTCGCGATGCCTCACCTGCCAGCAGGTGAAGGCAGAGCATCAGGTACCAGCAGGCTTGGTACAGCCCTTGGAGGTCCCGGAGTGGAAGTGGGATGCCATATCTATGGACTTCGTGACTGGACTTCCACGCACTTCCAGAGGTCACGACTCCATTTGGGTGATTGTCGACCGACTCACCAAGTCGGCACACTTCTTACCCATCAGAGAGCAGGGCTCAGTGGAGAGCTTGGGACGTCTTTACGTCCAGGAGATCGTACGGCTTCACAGTGTGCCATCGTCTATCGTCTCCGATCGAGATGCTCGTTTCACTTCCCGGCTTTGGAAGGGGTTGCAGGAGGCGTTCGGGACGCGGATCGATCTGAGCACAGCCTTCCACCCTCAGACGGATGGTCAGACGGAGAGGACCATACAGACACTCGAGGACATGCTCCGTGCATGTGTTCTCGACTTTGGTCGCAGCTGGGAGGACCACCTACCCTTGGTGGAGTTCGCGTACAACAACAGCTACCACTCCACCATCGGGATGGCACCATACGAGGCGTTGTACGGCAGACCCTGCAGATCACCGTTGTGCTGGACAGACCCTGGGGAGTCAGCACTCGTGGGACCAGAGATGGTCCGAGCCACGACAGAGAAGGTCCAGATCATCCAGGAGAGGATGAGGACAGCTCAGAGCCGGCAGAAGTCATATGCTGACAGGAGGCGGAGGCCACTAGAGTTCGAGGACGGCGACCACGTCTTTTTGCGTGTCTCACCTCGACGTGGTTTACGGAGATTTGGCCGAGGCGGCAAGTTGTCTCCACGCTTCATCGGGCCTTTCCAGGTCCTCAGCAGGATAGGAGAGGTGGCTTATCGCCTGGCTCTACCACCTCAGTTGCACCGGGTGCACGACGTCTTTCACGTGTCTCAGCTGAGGAGATACGTGCACGACCCGACACACATCATCGACTTTGGGGAGCTGGACGTGGACGATGGGGCGACTTTTGCGGAGGTCCCAGTGGAGATCGAGGATCGACAGGAGCGGGTCCTACGTGGGCGGTCGATTCCTCTTGTGCGCGTCAGATGGCAGCACGGGAACCTCCAGGAGAGCACTTGGGAGTGGGAGGCTCAGATGCGTGCTCAGTACCCCCATTTGTTCCCCTAGTTTTTGATGTATCTTTACGGGGACGTAAAGCCCTGAGGTGGGAGTAATGTAAAGACCCACAAATTTCAAGGAAATTTTTCTTCTTCTTAATTTTCCTTGGAATTTTACAAGAGCGCAGCTTCAGACGGCACCTGATTCCGAGGCCCGGTGTGCCCGGAATCAATTTCCGAAGTTTGGCTCGGGTACGTTCAGTGAACGGACGAGCGGGTTTTTCTATCTTTTGAACCGGTGCCCGGAATCAAATTCTGAGGGCACCGATAAAATCGCAGCGCTGGTATTTGCTTAGAAACGCCTCTTCCGGAGTTGCGTTTGCTCAGACGTGGTTTTTAAATTTTGCGGCTTTAAGTCAGAAATAAAATCAAGTTTGTGCGACAACTTTATTTTATTTCACTTAAGCTGCTTGGAAGCCACTTGAAGCCACTTAAGGGCGGCTTGAACTGAGTTGAACTGGATAGGATGCTATCCAGAAATATCCTACCCCCTTGGTAGGATATTTGTGAGGTGGGGCCCGCACGAGCCCCGCCGTTTCTTTCGCTAAGTAACGCACCCGCGAAAAGCCGTCAAAGTAACTGAAAAGTCAACCGACGCGTTTTCTTTAATTCTTAACAGACCATTTAATTGGGCGGTTTATTTCGTGAATTAAATGGGCTGTTTCCTTCGTGAATTAAATGGGCTGTTTCGCTCGTTGAATTAATTCAACGAACTGTTGGGTCGTTACTTACGCTTTTTCGTTTGTTGGCATGTTTATAAAATAAGACCAACCTAAAAATCCTTTGAAAGGATTTGAGAGAATCTTTGGTTCTTCATCTCCCCGCGAAGACCGCGAAGAACGCGAAGAACGCGAAGAACGCGAAGAACGCCGGGGACCGGAATTCGACGACGCACACCGAGATCTGCGACGTCGACGAGCTTTACCCGCGACGTTCTTCGGCGACGCCTCTTCTTCCGCAGCTGATCCTCGTTCGGCAACTAAGGTGAGAATCGGATCGTTTAAGTTCTCCCTTTTTAAATTTTCGACATCAACGGATTTAAATTAATGAAATCCGTTTGATCTTGATCCGGAGATTGGCGACGCGACGCCGGATACCGCGACGACGCGACGATCCCCCTTCTTCCGCGACGAGCAATCCCGCGACGATCCCTCGTTCGGCAACGACAGCTGCGAGGTAAGGGTTGATTTGAAATATTTTTTCCTTTCCCGTGATTTTATTTCTTTTAAAATAAAGAACTGATCACGGAACAATTTTAAATTTATTTAAAATTCTTGATTGGTCGTTTCTTGTTTCTCCCGTTGTTTATGACTAACGCGGAGGGTGCGGGTCTAACGAACAAGACCCGGCAACCCTCCGCCGATCTTCCTTTATGTGCGGATTTGGCGGGCGACGGCAAAAGCACGACGCAAGGGCCATTTGTTGATTCCGCAATGAAGGACGCGTCCCGGGAGGAACAATGGCGCAGACGGGAGGCAAAACGGGCCACCGGAGCAACTCCGGCGGCCCGCGGAAGGTGGCGGTGGTGCGGGTCGCCGGCGCGGCGGCGGCGAACCGCCGGACCGCGTCCGCGGTCCGGCCTTCCAGCACGCGGCCCGCGCGGGCGGCGTTTCTCCAAAGCCGCGGGTTTAACCCGCGGCGGCTCACTCGGCCGCTCGGCCGAGGCCGAGCCGGCCGGTCCGGTCGGCCAGGCCGCGCCCAGGCCGGACCGGACCCGGCCTAGCCAGGTCGGGCCGGGTCGGGCCGACCCGGTTCGGGCCGACCCGGTTCGGCCGACCCAGGGGGGGTTCGGGCCGGGTCGCCCCGGGCCCAGGACCCCCGTTTCGGGCCCTCTTCGGTCTTTCGCCCATATCTTGGGCCTGGGACCTCCGATTGACGAACCGTCAGCGGCTACGCGATCCTTGGATCGAGACGGTCGTTTCGGTATATTATACTCAAGGTTTCGGAAGACTTTGGGTTCGGCCGGGTTGGTTCGTACACGAAACCAACCGGGCCCTCGGAGCGGAAACGCTCATAACTTGAGCTGCGGACGTCCGATCGACGTACCGTCAGCTGTGGTAGTTTCCTCTAAGTGAGACGGAACTTTTGGCATACTCCGCCCGAGGATCGGATACAGGCGGAGTACGGTCGGGTTGGTTTTTCTCTAAAAACCAACCGGGCCCCTGGGACGAAAATGCCAATAACACTCAGACCGGGCGTCCGAATGACGCGCCGTCTGTTGCGTTGAGATCATGTTGTCGATACGGAACTTTTGGATACATCAACTTCGGACTACGTGTCAGTTGATGTATCAGCCTCTCGGCTCGTGGAGCGGACCCTCCTAAACGAGCTCGCTAAGTTCGGGAACCCTAGCGCTGGCTGTGACTTCGACGACAGAGCAGAGATCCTCCGTGGACTGCGACGACGGCAGAGCAGAGATCCTCCGTGGACTACGACGACGGCAGAGCAGAGATCCTTCGTGGACTGCGGCGACGACTGTGCAGAGATCCTCAGTGGACTGCGTCGACTACTGCACTCAGCGATCCTACGTGGATCAGTGCTACAGGTTCTGTGTGAGCCCGATCCTATGTGGGTCCTTACTACCGGTTCTGTGTGAGCCACTGCCTACAGGTTCTGTGTGAGCCCGATCCTACGTGGGTCTTTTGCGGGGGTTAGTACCTATCGATCCTTCGTGGGTCCGACGACTTAGATGGATCAGTGATCATCTTTGACGTCATCTGAAAAAGTATACCTGGTTGAGCTGAATCTTATGTTACTCTCCTTTGTGGATTGTGTTGAACTATCCTATGTGGATTTACTGGTTACTCTCCTTTGTGGATTTGAGTCTTGCTTTCCTATGTGGATTGAGTTGTTCTTGAGCTTGTAAGTAGAGCTAGAAGTGGGGACTTAGGTATATGTATGGGCATATACCTAAGTCGAGTCAGATGTTACTTCGTGATTGCATCTTTCTTTTGTGCTATATCCTTTGTGGATTTTGGGAGACCTTCGGGGGTCTCGGGGTCCTTACTGAGTAGCTTATACTCACCCCTGCACGGGCTATGCCCGCACCTTGTTCTGTTGGATGTAGACGACGGACAGCGCTGATCTCGGTTGGGGTGTGGAGCAGGACGGTACCTGGAGGTGGACCACTGGGCGGGACGTGCTCAGAGCGGACGTGGGACCCGAGGAGCCTGGAGGCTATCTGTACCCACCCTTCAGGTGGGATTGCCAGTGGACGACACGAGGCCGCCGTCTTTTCTTCAGTTGCTGTACTTTACTTTTCAGTTGTACTTTACAGTTGGGCTTGTATTTCCGGCCCCCTTTACTTTCCTGCACTTTACTTTCCGCTTGCTGACTCTGTGTGGTTATTACTTAAAGGCAATGCCTTCCCTGTCTTCTGGGATTTTACGCCTTGGTGCTAGTCGCCAGCCCCTGGCCTATGGAAGGCGGGCTTGGGGTAGTCACGACACGGGCCCCGAGGACGGGTCGTGACATGGAAAATGTTTGGAAAGAAGCACCCCAAAAATTTCTTGGTGGGGAAAACAAAATACTATTGGTGTGGAAGATAAGGGAACCTTGCTGTTAACTTCCAAAAAGAAAAACCTATAGCTGCGACAGAGGAGAGGAACACTCCATTAAACCCTCAATGCCTTATTCATTTCGTTAATTGCAAAGAAACAAGGAACCTTACAAACCAATTACCTAAGCCAATGGTTTTCAGTGGCAACCAACAATCTCCAAGGAAGAAAGGGAGAGATTTTCCATCACTACTGCCAAAATAAACCCTGAAAACGATGTGGTGGAAGGTACACAAGTTATTCATTCAAGAATAGTGAATATATATTTTTTGATTTTGTTTCCCGAATGTTTAGTAGAACAATCCCAACACCACCAAAAATCATGGAAGTGTAATCAGAATTAGCGTTCTGGACATCAAATCCTATGATCTCACAACCAATGGCTTGCGATTTTCTGGTTCAAGGTTGCTTCGACTAATATAAGCACGCGACATCTGGTTGGAAGGAACCGATTCCTGCGAAAGAAGGCACCCCAGATGCAAACCTAATTGAGGTCAGTTCACACAACCAATATTTCCCTCATTTCAAGGGCTTTAATGCTGTCATTCGATGGAAGGGTTCAGTTGAACATGTTAAGGATGATCTGACTGTGATATCAAAGTGGTTAGAAATTAGGACCATTCTATTATTTCCCGTCTCATCCTACCCAGAGGTCACACATCGTGGAGGTTGAATTACCTTACCCAGATATTGTCGGCGATATGGGGTTTCGACACCCCGAAGTGCGTCTCCTTAGGGAAAGGGTTTTATCATATTCTTTTCCCATCTAAAGATCTTAAGTATCATGCATGGGGCTTTGGCATCATTTCATTCAAGCCTAGTGGCTGCACATTCGGGAATGGGGTAGCAAATTTAATCCTCTGGAAATTAGTAACACCTCAGTGAAAAATTGGGTTAAAGTTTATGGTTTAAACTGGATTCTTTGGAATCCTAGGATCTTGTATGACATTGCTTTGTCAATAGGGTTCCTGATAAAAATTGATAAAGAAACTAAGGTTGATAGATATGGAAATTATGCTAGATTCTTAGTAGATATTGATTTAAGTTCGATGTTGATAGATAATGTGTTTTTATCAACTGATGAAGAAGGAATTGAGCTGAAAATTGTGTTTGAAAACCTCCCCCGGTTCTTCCCAGATTATAGGGTCATAGGACATGATACATAAATATGTAGAAGTAATATCTTATACGAATTTTTTTCATCACGTGGACATGATAGTAGTATGTGATGTAGAAGGGACAAGTCCCTAAAATTGAACTCCCTTAGAATTGAGAAATCATTTGATTACCCAGGCTTAGGAGAAGCCTTCTAAGCCTGGTCAAAACAAAAGGCTAGGACAATATTAAATGGATGATGTACCCTCTGGACTTGGTTTTGAAGAGAATTCTAATGTCCAGGGAAGCCTCTCATGGATATAAATTGTAGAGAGGGGTCCGATAGTTCTTTCCCCACTGCCCGTTTCATTGAAACCTTTGATGATGGGTGTTATTGAGGGCACTAATTCCAGAATGGAAAATGAAGGTGCATATTCTTCTTACCCATTTGGTTCTTCTGAAATTTCAGAGGTTGGTATTCCCCCCCCCCTCCCCTATTATCAGCAATGCTAGTGGTCCTTGTGGAAATCAACTTGGATTAATTAGACCTACTGTCTAAGAGGGAAAGCATCCTTTTGTTCCCTCTAAGGAAGTGGGCATCACAACTCCCAAAAACCCCTTATCTCCTACTCCTAACAATGCTTTCATTATGCAGGTTGTTGTTTGTCATGCAGGATAGCCAGAGGAAGGCTCCATGGAGTCTAAGGGAGATGACCCAGTCTCCACTTCAATGAAAAGTTGTGATACACCTGAAGCAGAACAGATCAACCCACTGGAACCCACTATAGAGGACAATGAGCTGGATGACTCATGGAAGCATGATAATTTTGGGAACCGTGGACATAATGCTATGATTCGTGGGAGGGGACGTGAAAGGGAATAAACGACTTCATAGAAAGCTGAGGAGCCATCTGAGGTCTCAGACTCGGACAACAAAGACATTGAAACTCTTATTCAACATGTTTGGGACTCGGAAGATCTTCACTGCAGGGACCATGGACGCAGTCGTGGTCAAGGAATGGATTGGGGAGCCTTACAGGAAAAGTAACGAATAATTTCAGACATGATTAGAAAAATGCTTGGGTCCTCGTGATGGGGGATTTGATGAACTGTTTTAAATATCCCACTACTTTCTATTCTTATTTTTGTCTCTCTATTTTGATTCTATAAAAAGGGGCCTCGACCCTACCTTAAAAAAATCATGGAAGTAAGGATTTCAGTGAGTAAAAAAAATGGGGCAATCATTGCAACCCATGAATGTAACTCCTCCCCTATCAAAATTTTTGGATTAAACTTCCTGGAGAACCTCGTCATACTCCCTCTAGTGGGATATTATGCAATTATCCACATGGATTGGATTTCCTTATATAGACCCAACATAAATTTCCGTGAGAGGAAAATCACTCTCCATATAGAGAATCGACCCATGATTATATAGAATTGCAAGGAGGAAGATGAGTATTATTTAGAACCATCATCTCAAGAATGGATATTACTACCCCATGAGCATAAATATCTGAATTAGATGATTGAGTCTAAGGAAGAAACCATCCTTGGAGACATGACTACTGTGATGAAATTTATAGAAGTGTTTCTCTTTGAATTTCTTGGTCTTCCTCCTAAAAGAGATGTTGAATTCTAAATTGACCTTATACTTGGGGAATTTCCGATACCCAAGAATCCATATAGAATGGCTGTTATGGAGCTTGGGGAGCTGAAAAAACAACTACAGTATAATTTGGATAAAGGGTTTATACGCCCATGTTCTTCACCATGGGGTGCTCTAGTCTCTTCGTCAAGAAGAAGGATGAGTAAAAGCGACTTTGCATTGATTATCGTGAGCTCAAAAAAATCACGATAATGAAAAAGTATCCTCTGCCTCTAATTGATGACTTGTTCGATCAGCTACGTGGAGCACAATACCTCTCCAAGGTGGATCTGTGGTCAGGATATTACCAAGTAAGAGTGAAAAATGAGGATATCCCCAAGATTGCTTTTTTGTACAAGGTATAGGCACTATGAATTCATTGTAATTCCTTTCGGACTCAACAATGCTCCAGTAATCTTCTTGGACTTGATGAATACAGTCTTTAGATATTACCTTGAAAATTTTGTAGTAGCCTTTATGGAAGATATTCTTATATACTCCAAAACCAAGGAGGAGCATCAGGAGCATCTAATCAACATAATAGAGACCTTGAGAAAGGACAATCTCTATGAAAAGTACAACAAGTGTGAGTTATGGTTGAATTAGGTCCCATTCTGGGTCCATATCATCACAAATAATGGGATGCCTATGGATCCCTTAAAGATAGCTGTAATTGAGGGATGTTCGAGGCCAACATTGGTAATGAGTATCCATAGCTTCCTAGGGTTACATGGATATTATCATCGATTTTTGAGGAATCTCTCACGATTGTCCAACCCTCTTAGAAAGCTAATTCAAAAGGAAGTAAAGTTTTCTTAGAGTGATGAATGCGAAGAGAGATTTAAGGAGTTGAAAAGGACGGTTATCACTGAACTAGTACTCACATTCCCAATAAGTGGAGAACTCTTTGTGGATAACAATGATGCTTCAAAGAGGTGTTTAGGATGCGTGATAATGAAAAATGATAATGTGTAGCCTATGTATCAAGGGAGATAAAAAAATCCATGAGCAAAACTATCCTACACATGATATAGAGTTTGTGGTTGTGATATTTGCATTGAAAATCTGGCGGTATTATCTATATGGGGAGAAGTGTGAGATATATACTGATCACAAGAGCCTCAAATATATATTCACACAAAAATATCTTAATATGCACAAACAAAGATGGATAGAGCTCTTCAAGGATTATGATTGTTCAATATACTACCATCCTCATAAGGCAAACAGGTAGGAAGATGCTCTAAGTAGAAAGGATCCTACACATTTATAAATGATGAGAATTGAAAAGGATCCAATATTCTTAGATTTCCAGAGGATGGATATGAGAATCATTAAGGGAGGAACATCATCAATCCTTACTCAAATGATTTCTTAACCATCCCTCAGAGGGAAAATGAAGGATGCTCAATGAAAGGTTGTAAAAATTATGAAAAGGGTGGAAGCTATCAAAAATGGGAAATAATCAGAGTTCATGGATTAAAAGGATGGTATTTTGAGATTTGGGTCACGATTATATGTACCATCCAACCCAAAGATAAAGAAGGAGCTTCTGAATGACGCACATATCTCAACCTTCTCTATTCACCTAGGGAGTACAAAGATGTATCAAGATCTCTGAGAAAGAATTTGGTGGGACAATATGAAAAGGGAAATTGTTGAATAAACATCAAAGAGCATAGTATGTTAGCAAGTGAAGGCTGAGAGGCCAAATTCTAAGGATATGATGCAACCACTACCCATACAATCATGGAAGTGGGAGAACATTACCATGGACTTTTTCACTGGAATTCTAATGACATATAGAAGAAAACAATGTTATAATAATCATTTTGGATCATCTTATGAAGAAGGATCACTTCAACATGATTCTAGAGGACTTTTCATTGGATCAACATGAACGGATTTACATCAAATAATTGGTAAGGTTGCATGGAGTACCACTATCTATTGTATCCGACCGTGATTCGAGATTCACCTCGAAATTCTGGAAAAGTCTGAATCATGCTCTAAGAATAGAACTGACTCTAGTACGGCCTATCATCCTCAAACTAATGACCAATATGATCGAACTATTCATACACTGGATGATATGTTAAGATCATGTTTTATGGACTTCAAAGGAGTATGGGACCAAGATCTTCCACTGGTTGAATTCTCCTACAATAATAGTTTACACTCGAGCATTCGAATGGAATCATATGAACCCCTTTATGGGAAAAGGTGAAGAACACCGATGTATTGGGATAAATTTGATGATTTTAAGCTTCTAGTACTTGAAATGGTCAAAGAAATGACCGAGAAGGTGAAAACAATTTAGCAAATATCAAGAGAGCCCAAAGTCAATAGAAGAGTTATGCAGATAACCATCGATGAGACCTTGAGTTCAAAGTTGGAGACATGGTAGTTCTATGCATATCTCTATGGAATTAGTTCATGATGTTTGGAAAGAAAGGGAAGTTAAGTCCTAGGTACATCGGCCCCTTTGGGATTCTTGATCGGGTTGGGGATGTGGCCTATCGACTAGAACTTCCACCTACCATGGCCAAAGTACATGATGTATTTCATGTATACCTCTTAAGAAAGTACATGCCAGACCCTTTACATGTACTATTTTTATTGTTATTACAATTAGAGGATGAATTTTCTTACGAGGACCGACTAGTGAATATCTTGGATCGTAGAGATAAAGTTATATGTAACAAGACTGCCCACCTGGTAAAGGTATTGGGGTGAAACCATAAGTATGAAGAGGAAATATGTCAACTGAAGGTGGTAATGAAGGAAAAGTTTCCACACCTTTTTGTGACTTAGAATGTAACATGAAATTTTGAGGGAGAAATTTCATAAGCGGGGAAGACTGTAACGCCCCAAACTTTTATTAATGAAAATTAATCTTGATCTAATTAAATGTCTTATTATTAAATATCGATATATAAAATATGAACTTCCTTGGTTTTATGTTTCTAGATTTCAAAATACCATTAAGAATTTTTATCATTGCTAATATATCCATTGAACAGTGATCACATGATAAGTATAAATATAGGAATTAACAAATACAATTTACTCAGACAAAGGGAGTGATGTCCTCATCTAGTAGAATTTCCCCATATGAAGCACATTTTTTGGAGCTCATAAAGGAGGTGGAATCATTGGGATTCACTCTTAACCAATCCCAAGCCAAGCTTCAACACATTAAGCTCGAGTGGAACTGCCTACGGGAGAAGTGAAAGTTGATAGAGATTACCACATGAGCGATGTTATCCGAGCCACCCTAAGAGTCTGTCACCATCGCACACCTTACCCTTCGATCTTATGCGGGTGTTATAAGGGGTTATGTGACAATACCTTAGCACTATTATATGTTAATTATTTTTGTATATAATAAAAAATATTCATTCATTTTATTATTGTAATGTTGAAAATAGTTTTTAAAGCACAACTAGTATTTTTAGTTAATATTTAATTAAGGAATAATTTTTAATGAATTATTGGATTTTTGAATAAAACACCATTTTAATTAAATATTATTACTAAATTAGTTTTTTATAAAATATAAATGACCATATAAATATTATTAATACGATTGTTATTTTTATTAATGTTTGAAAGCTGTTTTTGTCAAAACCTGTGAATTTTTGATAAATATCGGTTTTTATTTTAAAAGTAAAAATTCACATATTTAGAAAATTATTAGATAAAATGAATATTATTTTTTGAATCTGGATGTCAAAATTATCCAATGGTGAATTTTTCATAATTTTCTTAGACAGTCAAATTTTTGGGTAAAAATTAAATACTGTTTAAATATATAATGTGTTTTATGACATCATAATGACCTAATAGTGATGTAATAAAATACTATAAACATTATGTTCGGACATTATATGTTTTAACACTAAAATAATGTGATTTGTTTTGATTTATTTATATTAAAATTCATTAGTGGACCCTTCAATACTTATAAAACATTTTACCTTTTAAATTGATTTTCTAGAGAATGTGTTTCACTTCCACATAAGCAACCCTATTATTTAAAGAATTGCGGCCATTGGCCTTATAAAATATTATTTTACACTCCCCTTTGGAAAAAACCATGGGAAAAAACCATGATCTGGTTTGTGGGTTGGATTAATTTAATGTGTGGTGACCCAAACCTATATAATAAAGAATTACCTCTCCATTCCTATATAAACCCACCCAAGGTCCCAATTCCTCTTCACTCAAACCCTTTGGAGATTGACCAACCCTTTCCATACTCTCTCTAGAATAATCCCAAGGCACCCCAATCTCTCAAGAATCCTTTTTCCATCCCCTCCCCTGCCTTTGGGATCACACTTCCAAGTAAGGGATTCCTTCCTTTCCCATTTTATCCAAGTTTCTTAATATTGTTATGCCCTATTATTTTGAATTTTAAATGTTTGGGTATGGTTTTTCACCTCTCCCATACTACCCTATTTATTTTTTAATGATGATAGACCCCTTTCTCTCTCATTAATTCCTCCCATGTACACCCATTACCATGCCGAAATTCCGTAAGGAATTTCTTTCTCCTTATTTACATTCAAGCAATTATTTTGAATTATGAATCTAAAATTTCATTAATTATGTTGGGAAATTTATCTATATGATCCCATTACTTTCCATTTCATGTACATATTATGATAAACACCTTTACCTATCATCAATAATTTTTATTAATTCTTATGTCACACCGTTATGCTGCAGAAATTACCTCGCGATTTTCCAACCCAAAGTCATTATGTCATGAATACCGTGCCCATTTCTCTATCAAGGGTATTCAACTTTATGTACACTTACTTATTGATTATATAGTTTCATTTATGAATTACACATTCATTTATCATATAATAAATAACGATCTTTAATGATTCCATGTAGTATGATCCATGTAGCACACTTATTCATGAAATGAAATTTTTAAGAAGGGTGCACCCTAATACCACTCCAATTAATTGGGTAAAGATTAGTATCATGATAAGTCAAGTGAAATGAGGGTTTAATCATGAAAATTCAAGTACAATGAGTATTTTCTCATCATAATTCAAGTAAAATTAGGTTTTAGTCATGATCTGTATGCAATGAGCCTTAGATTATTCTAATACCATGTTAAGTATTGTTGCCACATTTCCATGTTGTGATAATTGTGCTTTATCATGCCTTTATGTTCATGTTTCTATTATTCTCCATTTATATTCCTATTTCCTAAAATTTATTTTATTATTAATGTTAGGCCTTTTTTACTCCCTTATTGGGATTTATAGCTCACCCTTTTCTTAAGAATGTCCTCATGTTATCCCATACAATGCTAAGTACAAGGGAATGTTGTGGTTATGTAAAGGTAGTTTTCAATAAAGATGTTTTGTGTTTTTTTCCATAATTTGTTATGTAATGTTCCTAATTTCCCAATAAACTAGGCCTATTTATCCTCGGAGTTTTCTTAAGTGAATGTTTATTTAATAAATCATTTTTATGTGTGTAATAAAGTGTAGGGTTTTTATAAAACAATCAATACTTTTGAATCAAATATTCAAAAACATGAAATTAAACACCAATATAATTCTTCATAAAATCCGTAAAAATGGATTTGTATTATGGAATAACATAAGTTTATTATGAATTGTAACAATACTGTATATAGAATATGAACTTTATAAATTATTTTAGAGAGAAGTTGTAAGTGTAGCTATGCATGTTCAAAATGAATATTTTTTTCTGGCCAGAACCTAAAATTATTTATTATTAGATTTGATATAAGAAAAATAAAATGTGAAATATATTAAGGTTTTTGGGATTCCCTTCCATCTCAATATAAAAAATCTACATCATGTAATATTTTTTAAAATGTAAGTGGAAGTAATTTTCATGATGTATAAACCAATATAAGAGGTTTCAAGTGTTGGAATAAAGATATAAAAACGTTAGTTTATTCCTACATTGTTAATGTTATTTAAATTATAATATCCTTAAAAAATTGTTAATTATGTTAAGAAAGATAAATTTATGACTTCAAATGAAGATAAAAAAAGGGACACTCAATGTGAATAAAAATGTGTTGAAGGTGATTCAGATGTGCCCTCTGATGAAAAAGTTTGATCTAAATAAAATCTCTCAAATTTCATACTTTATATAAATAGGTTGAATATAATGAGGTTATTGTAAATAAAAATGAACGTATTCATACTATAAGGAATTTGAGGTTAGATAATTATACATCACTTATCTCATAGGTAAAAAACAATGATTTTCTTTTACAGATGAACATATTTAATGGATAAATGTGATGAATATTGAGTTTGATTAGATTGAGAAAAATAATATTTGAAATCTTCTTCCATGACATATTGGTAAGAACGATATACATTAAAATTATGAATTCATAAATAAGTTGAAATATGATTGATAAATTTCAAGAAACATGGATCACTTATTTGAAATAGTTGCTTATATGTGGATGATGTTGATTTTGAAAAAAACCCCTAATGTAATATTGAAAACATTCAGAATGGTCTTGGACGTTTTTTACATCACTATTAGAAATTATATTATATGGATGTTATTTTATAAATCATAAAAATATTTATTCAAAAATATTTTTATATTGATAATAGTGTGTGGTATAAAATAATTTATGATATAAAAAGTATTGGATACATTTATACTGATTAGGATGGATATTGTAAGGATAAAAATTCTTCATCAATAAGAAAATTATTCTTGGGAGATAGTTGAGTGAGCTTTAATTGTAAAAAATAATGTTTAGTTACATTGAGTACAATAGAATCATGATTTGTTTTTCCACCCATGCTTGTAAATAAATGATATGAGTGAATATTATGCTAAAATAAAATAGAATGTATTCTATAAAACCATTGATTATTATTAGGGATAATCAAAGTATGATTGTTCATTCAAAAAAATTATGTACACCATTATAGATCAAATCACATCAATTTTAAGTATCATTTCATAAAATAGAATGTTGTTTGAGGAGATGTTATGTTTGATTACATTTCAAAAAAGTATAAAATTGTAGATATTTTAACTAAATCTATATTAAGGTAAAGATTTCAATAATTGAGGTTGTAACAATATTTTTGGCCTCCACCAATGACATTCAAAAGATCCTATGAAAATGTGCCCCCACCATTATTTGGATTGTGTTTTCAATGTGGGCTTAAGTGAGTAATTTTTCAAGAATGTGTAAAGATCATTAGGTTATAAATCTAATGTTATTTTAAACATAAAATGGAGTAAAAGACAAAATTGATGATGGGTTTATCTTATCTTGGCCACAAAATTTATTTTCACTGAGGGATGGAATTATTTCATAAAAACATTATTTATCGAGCAGTGTGGTGTCATGATGATCACTGTGAGAATGGGTATGGTTTGATAATTTTTTTATGAAAAGTGTTGTTTTAATGAATGATGAGTAGTTATTTTGAATTTTTCCAACAAATAAAAAATGGAAAGTTAAATATTCATTCCATTTATTTATAATAAGTTTTTAATAGTTTCCATAATTGCATCTTGTATTTTTTTATTAAATAGGTGATAAAGAGTTTCTGAAGTTGTTATATAATTATTTTCTTATGAAGTGATGAAGTGTGAAATAATTTTTCTTAACAACTTTCTAAAATTTTCTATAAGTAAGATGATGCTAATGCAATCTTACGTTCCCAATATCATGAAGAAACTCATGATTCAATATTATGTTTAGAATTATTTTTATAATAATAGATAATTATAATAATTTCACCAGAATAAGATAACCATAAATATATGACTGAGTGTAGGTAACTAGATAGATGTGAATAGATAGAGATGGAGAAGATGTCCGAAGTAACAGTTGTACAATATTTCCAGACAGAAAATATTCATTACCTTCAAATAGAGAACAATAATAAGTCTAAAGTACATGGTTTGTAAAAACATACACAAATTTTAAGAATTATAATTGGTTTAGTAGTTTAAAATTGTGATAAGGTTGATATTAAAGTTGATATACTATGTTGGATTTGAAATACTTGTAACATGAAAATGTGGGAAAGTCTTTTGTGACCAGAGATTTTTGATTTTGGGAAAATTTTATCTCACATTAAATAAATTTATCTTACTAGATAGAGTAAAAATATTATATAATATAGATAGTTTGAATAAATTTTATGTTTAAAAGGTTATGTTACAATTTTGTAAGATCTTATAAAATATGTATCCAATTTCCAAATATCCAACTTTGATATAACAATTTTTTGATGTAGCTAATGTCATCAAAGAAGTCATTTTTCTTAAAATTTTTATAAGACCATCATCCTTAGGATTTTTTATATGAGAAATGGTCAAAGAGAAGTTTAATTTACCATATATAGTTATTATTATAAAGAAATTTGTGGAGATGTGGAAAATTATCACCAGTTTAAGGGGTTCTTTACAAGATCCATCATACCATCTACCATCGAATGGTGAGTCAAGAAGTATTATCTAAACAATGTAAATCCATTTAAAAATGATGAAACTAATTTTATATTTCAAATAATTTATCTATAAATGAAAAGAAATTTTTTATAACTCACTTATTAATGAGTTTAGGGAAGGTTTTAGCATATTATAGATGCTATAAATTTCATGAAGATTCCAGAAATCCTTATATTTTTTGATAATATTATAATGAAATTGATATGAGATGGATGTTAAATACCCAAATTTGAGTTGAGTCAAAGTTTTGATATTTTTATTTTCATCAAATGGGAAATTGAATTTGAGTTCCCACCATTTCTTCTATAATAAAACCTATAAAGAGTGGTTGAAAGTACAATTCAAACAACAAATTTTCTCTTATATAAAAATATGGCATGATGATGTTTTTTAAGTAGTATTAGTTTCTAACTAGCTTGATTTTTTCTTGAATTTAAAGAGCACTAGATGAATGTGTAGTGAGAAGCTACCATAAAGAGGTGTCAATCAAGGATATTGGAAATACACATTGGTTAGAGTGACCAGAAATATATTATATCAGATTGATTTTATAATAAGTTTCGTAGGTGTAGAGGTTATATTCATCAGATAGAACACAGATAAAGGGAATAGTATTTGAGGTGGAGTGGATGGAGTATATGAGATAAAGTCTATGAAAACTGGATGGACCATGAAAATATGGGGAAAATATGATGAATTATTTCTAGATGATATTTTGGGAGCTATTTTATTATGTTTCAGTTTTCTGTCATAGTTTCATATGAAAGAATTTGTAATATATGGGATTTAGTATAACCACACCTATCAAAATATATAAGGAGTATAATGGGATTTTACTCAAGTTTTATTAACTTCTTATTAATAGTAAAATTTCATGTCTTGATGAGATTATCTATAGAAATAATTTAGCCACCCAAACAGGGGGAAGACCTTGAAAATATTGCTTGTCTATCATTAAATTATCTTTATTTCATGCTTGTTAGAGTGTCATATAAATTTTATAAGATTCATAAATACATCAAGTTATAGGGGTTAATTTCACTAGAATAAAAATTGTAAAATATCATCAATGATTCAACCTCTATACACTTCGCAGAGGATTTCTCGAACTAAACAAAAATCAAGGTAGTTGAGTTTATCTACCACATCCAAGAAACCAATCTATATATTCCTAGAAGGGGCCTTATATCCCATATTAATCATCACCAATACATGATAAAATGTCTATATAAATATATATAGGAATCTATGAAAACCCTATTCATGTGTACTAGGGAACCTAAAATGTCATCCTGCCATGGGTAGCGAAGCACTGTAATTAAAAAGTTGGTCTATGTTCTCACTGTTTCCAATAACCCTGAGGCCCATCAGAATATCATTAATGTATTACAAGGATAATTTTATAACACTATTATATAGAATATTTATTCAATATAAAATAAATATTTCATGATGAATTAAAAATACCAACAAATTTTTTGGTAAACAATTTAGCTATATAGAGGTCCTCATAGCAATATAACTCCATATCAAGAACTCAGTAGAATATGATCTTGGAAATCCTAGATGTTCATTGGTGAATCCAAAATATCTAATGGAAAAAACAATCCCATAGTTTTGGGGGAACAATTTCCACCATTTTTATCTCTAGTATCATCCATTAAACAGGAAAAAAACAAGTTACAGATATACCACTATTGTGGTAATTTTTTTTCTTACTATCAATTTCACATCAGCAAATCATTTAATGGTTAATTAAAATTATGTTGGGAAATATGAAATTGTTTTTCAAAATGAAATAGAGGAGGAATATGTATAAAATAACACTCACACAAAGGTATTATTTTAAAGAGTGTATAACCAATAACAATGGAAATCCCATGATTTATAGCCCCCTTTAAATATTACTTTATTGACTACTTGGTTGGATAATTCCACTGAAAAATGGAAAGGGGTTCCCAATTTCACTACCCAAAATCTACTTAAATATGGTGATACTATGTTTTAATAAGAATATATTGATCCCATCAAGCACATAATATATAATTGTGAGAAGATCAATATCAAATTTCTTAGTGGAAACATACCATTAAGTATGATCTCCTGGGTAAAGATATCATGCTTCATCCAACTAACCCTCCCATATGGGAAAATACTTTTTAACTGAAAAAATGTATATTAAAACCTGTTCATCAATAAGAGAACAAATAAATATTTTTATGTGATTATAGAATCAATTGATTATCAATTATTACATTCACTAGGGAATTATTAACCACTAGTTTTGGAATGCCACTTGAGGCTAAATCCAATGGTGGTTTACTAGAAATTTTTATATTAGCTTAATACAATTATGGAAGTTATAGAAGAAAAAGATCCAAAAATATAACATGAGAGGATTCTGTATCCTGAGTGGGTCTTGATGAACCTTTATGATAAATTTTTTACAATTATTTTTGTATTTGTTGGCAACTAAAATTCTTGTTTAAGAGTGTTTTTATTTTTTAGGAATTGGAACCTATCCATCATAATACGGTTGTTTTACGAACTCAGGTTTTCATATCCAATTTTTTGGATTGAGATTCAATGGACACATAAGTAGTACGAATGATGAAATTATTGTATTCGGGTCTATCAATATGACATTGAAAATAATCAGATTCAAAAGAATCAGAGGCATATTTTTTTGTTTGTTGTAAGTTTTTATTTTCCTTATTTAGAGAAAGAAAGAAGTTTCTAAGTAATAAAAGAATAAGTTTTTGAGTGTAGAAGTCATTTTTTACTGAAGATTTTTGAAAGGATATTGTGAACTCAGGATATATAAAGTTCTTATATTTTATAAAAAAATAAGACGATGCTTTGATGATCATGAATTTCTCACAAATCATGAAAAATTTCATGAAAACTTATTTTGAAGATATGATGGAGTGGTTTTAATAAATTCAAAAATATAGACTGAAGAATTCCATAAAAATGAGATTTTCATACTATGATTTTTATACTGGGAAAATTGTACTGAGATTTTCTTACTCTTATTTTCATACTGATATTTTCATACTGGGATTTTCATACCACTAAATTCATACTAATATTTTCATACTCATATTTTTGTACTTGAATTTTCATACTAAGGAAATCATAATGAAGTATTCATAATAAAGGGTTCTTACTGATAAATAAACACATCATAATGATCTTATAATGAAACATATCATAATGATATGAGAATGATATAAAGAGTTGAAGAAGTCAAACGTGAAATTCAATTTTTTGTAAATATCCAAGAAATCTAAAGAGAATTTAATAAGTCAAAGTGGAAATTTAAATATGAGAGATTTGGAGAGTTTCAAAACATGAGGAATCATGGATTGTTTTGAAGTTTATTACTTTTGTTTTATGAGTTTCCTATAAATACATTCTCAGATTATTTCTCCATTTGAATCTTTCCCATACGCAAAAAAGATAGATAAATGGATAATTCGAAGTGAATGTTCACATATGATTGAAGGAGAATTGTATTCAGCATTTTAATAGAGTGTTTGTTTTATAGATTGAGAGTGAGTTCATTTTATTGATCCCATAATATTCATACAATTGGATCCAACATAATTATACATAGAAAATCAGATTTAATATTATCATATTCAGAGAATCAAATCCAACATCATCATACTGAGAAAATCATATCCAACATTATCGTATTCAGAGAATTAAATTCATCATCATAGTACTAAGAAAATAAGATCCATCATTATTGTATTCATAGAATCATATATATCATTATTTTATTGAGAAAATCAGATCTAGCATTATCATATTGATAAAATCTGATCTATCCAAATAAAACTGAGGATTCATACTGAGAAATTGTGGAGCATTTTCAACAAAGTCCTTATTCTTCTTTATGTCTTAATTGTTTTATAAGAAAAAAATGTAAACCAATAGGAGTCAGTATAATAATTCCTATCGAGAGATATAAGGTGTCTAATGGGAGTTGGTACAAGTTGTATTCACTTGCTTATAATAGTGGATTTCAATAGAACTATAGGAGTGGTTATAGAAAGGATGCAGGTTCTCACACTAAGGATGAACCTTGTAAATTTTGTGTACTTTACTTGATTTAAAAATTTTTCTTGCATGAGTATTTACTAAAGTTGATAAAGAAATAAATCATAACAGGTTTTAGGGGTTATGTTTTGAAAATAATTTAATCTTATAAAAAGTTAACAATTGATTCAACCCCCTTCTCAGTTTTTATTCAATCCTTCAAAATTTTAGGTCTATTTAAATCATCCTCCACCCAAATTTTGGAATACTAACTTCAAGACATTCAATGGAATGGGAGATCCATAACATCATCTCACCATTTTATTTCCTGGTGTGGCCTAATTAAGGAAACCCAATGAAATAAGAGGCCACCAAGAGTAGATGAATTATGAAAACCATATAGGTTCCCAAATTTTTTGGTATAATATCCTCTCAACTACATTTATTGAAATATATAAAGATGTAAATCTAAAAATCCACTACCAATTAAAATATATTTTAAAGAAAACAACTACCCTTGAACTCTCTAAATGTAAGAAGTGAGAGATTGATGGTGTTAATGGATTCATTTCAAGAAGTATGTTTCTTAATTACTCTTTGGAATTGTAGCTTATTATAGATTTTTGTTGATAACTTATTTGATAAATTATCAGACACACTCATTCCCATGAAATAACATGGTGGGTTTTGGGAGTTTGTGACTACCAAACAATGTCTAAAGGATTATATATGCATAACAAAGGAATGAGCTCACAAAGAACTACCATCATAGAAAAACCATTCATTTAAAGACGAACTAGGTTTTACCCTAATTTCTATAAGGGTGAGGTAACATAACTTTCAATGAAGGAAGAATAAAATCTATTCCTTATATAATATCTTGGTACCAAGATACATTATCTCAACTTTGGAGAGAAACCTGATCATGTTTTTTGGGTTATATGATATAGTAATCATTCATCTAAAAGGATTTATTGAAAAAAAAAATAGCCGATGATAGTCAATTGCCTTTTAAAAATCCTAAGTCCCTATTACATGTGTATCGGAAAATTTCAAAAAATAATGAGATGAATTAGAAAAGGTCCCATATAGAAATAAAGAAAATGTTAATAACTGGATGATCTAAAATCCAATGGTTCATGTGCACATAGATATTAGGGCCTTACTTACTCAACCAGTCATGACCCAAACCCTCAACATCTCCTGTTGCTACATTTTCTACTTCTCTTCCTCCAATGATCTAATATAATTGGTACATGAGAGACAAATAAAAAGAGTGTGTCCATAGGATTCTCAAATCATTCTACACTTATTTGGACTTCATGCCCCAAATATTTGTAGAATGGGAACCATCCCACAAAACTAGCCAATGAGAACCTTCCCACCAAATAATACCACAAACAACATACCACCAAAAAAGATCCTATTATGAGGGGGAGAAATGGTTCCCCTCAATAAATTTTATTTGGGTGATGAATATGTTTGGGTGATGAATTAGTTTGCTAAGAAAGAAGAGGTTCATTAAATGAGAACCCCTATTTCCATCAATATAGATAATCTGGGTTCCAAAATTTTTCACATATTTATAATAAGTACACTCATGATTGAGATGATCCCTCACTTATATAATAATTTAATTGCCAATAGTTTTCCCCATTCTCTAATCCTAACATTAGTGATCAGGAGATTTTTGATACTCCACCTACCTCCAAATATGGTGTCTTCAACCTCATTAATACAATAAAACATCTTATTGATAGAACATGTTCCTAATATCTTTATTATCACACATACCCTCACCGATCTCCAAAGTGGTAAATTTGAACTAAATTTTTTTGGATAATTTTTTTATTAAAAAATATTTCCCTTTAATTATCCTTAATGTTTAGCCATATCGAGATATAAAGGGTCCCTTCTCAAACTATTTGCTTCATAATTATGTTTTTCAATATATATAATATGATCAATAAAGATGGAATTCATACTTCCTACTTATAATTATATTTTGGTTCTCATTGTTTTAAAAGTGATAAAAAATTCCCTATTATCATTTATAGTGAGGAAATTTTTTTAAAGCATTGTATCTATCATCTCCACTGACTTAGATTTGTTGTGAACATGATATTGAAAAACAAGAAAATGAAAATTTAATTAACACACCATTTCAACTTCAATGTTACTATGGATATTTGTTCACCTAGGGTTATAGAAAAGCCATGATTTATATGTACTAATTCCATGAAAATTACATTTACCTAAAATGAATTTAATATCCTAGTATGAAACCTCATGATCCTAGTATTCTCAATTTGTGTCTTGTTTATAAATTCAACTATTTCATTTTTTTGTGTCCTGTGAATAACATTCCCCTTCCACTACCAACCAAATATAAGTTTGTTTTATTTCAAGCCACTTCGAGGAGATGTGGGAAACCACACACAAAAAGGCTCACTACACACTAAAATAGCCCAAAAATTTATTAAATTAAAATTTCATGATTATTATAATTAGACACCATATATAATTCACAATGAATTGCACTTAACTAGATTTTTGGGTCATCGTTGATTATCCCTTCAAAATGGTTTTCCATTCATTCCGATGTTTGTATAAATTCCTCAGAATTGATTTTTTTTATTAAGGCCTTGACTACAATTTGGTATTTTTTTATTTATCCACACTATTTTCTCCTCATTAGTATAACTCGAAGCCTTCTATACTGAATTATGTTGAACTGCTCTTTTGGTTCGTTGACCTAGATGAATCCTTCAAGCATTTCTTCCTTAGCGTAAAGGATTACCTCTAAACACTCCTCTTTTTCTGATTATAATACTCATAATATTCCCCTTTTTTCTCTATTAAGCACTACTCCCTAGTCTATCATATTGTTTTCACAATCACGCACTCTCTTAGAATCTTAATTTCCCACCTTTCTAGGATCCAAATTAACCACTCCAATACTTTTTGATTTAGTTGGACGTATTCATGTCCCACCTTTCTTAGAGTTACATGATGATCTGGTTAAAACTATTTTTGGAATCTGTGAGAAGTATTTTCAAAGAATTCATTTATTCCATCATTTTTTAAATAAAATATTCCCAAATAAGATATTTCCTTTCTTTCTATTTTTCAATCTAGATCCAATAGTCATGTCCCCATAGGGGTCTTACTCATACTCTGTCGCATGTTGAGAGTTACTCTCTTTATTCCCCGACTCGATGTCTTCAATGGATCTTGATCCAGTACAATATTTTTGGAAGAACATACTATCGTCTTCTATATTTACCAGTTTCTTTCTCAATTATGGTTAAAGTTGAAAAATAGTTTTGAATCTTGATCTAACTGGGTTCATTTTTATGTCCTGAAGATTCATATTGATGATTAATAATAGAAATCTGGTCTGGAGGTACCTGAGATGAAGATTATGGAATAGACATAGAAGTCCCCTTACCATCAACCATGAAACCAATACCCGAGGAATGATCATAAGGCTTGAAAAAGTAAAGAGAAATTATAGAGTGGATCGATTAGTCCTCATCAATAACTTATAATTCCTACTTGTTAACACCTAAATCGCATTTCAAGATAACGAAAATGTCCTCGACCTATAGATCATCAAGGACTTTCACTTTATGAGGAGGAAAAACAGTCGATGCATTATTAATACCCAAGTTTCCAATTGAGAGAACTACAAGAGATGTAGCCCCACTTTGAACAACTGAATCAACCTCATCAGGGTGAATCTTGTTGCCACACCAACAAACAGTAGAAATATTCCCCAATCATTAGCATGAAGTGCATTAATCCATTCTTGTTTCAAATTACACCAGTTTCTTGAATTGAAATTCCTCCCCAAATGTGATCAAAATCTAATCAAAAGGTAGTTTTGAGACATCAACTTCTACCCAGTTACATAGGGAGAAGGGATTATAGACCAACTCACTTTGACTATACAAACAAAAAAAGAATCTGACCATATTTCCAAACATACAGATAATCAAGGGATTTTGGAAAATTCCCTTTCCATTAACATTATAAAATTATAAAAAAATACTCTATATAATACAAAATACCATTATCATATTCAAAACAATTTAATTTTATGAATGTAACATTTTACAAAAGAAAATTCCATTTTTGGAATTTGGTAAAAATATTAGACTAACCATTCCCCGGAATTTCTAGTTGATAAATCAATTAATATTCAATATTAAGATAATTCTCTTAGATAATGTAATAGTGAGGGTCCCCAATCATCAAAATAGATAAAATATAATATTATTATCCTTTGGTATTCTATCACCTTTTGAAAATGAAACACTATTATGATTTAAAATTATAAAATCATCTAAAAAAATAAAATATCAATATTTTTTTATCATGGTAGTATTTTCCTATGACACCTGAGAATTCATTTCTTTTTCATCTATATAACCCAACTACCAAAATATATTTTTGAATCATTGAATGAATTTATGTTTTTTAACCTGCATTTTATATCATATAACATGTAAATTATTCCATTTTGAAACCATTTATATCACTTTAAAACATTATATGATATTTTATAATCCCCTAAAAAATATTATATAATAAAAAATATCATCATCTCTATTAACATAAAAATAACCCCTTCAAGGTAATAAAACATATTTAATGTTATTAAGTATCCATAACGTTTTTTTAGTTTTTATTGATACATTTCATTTTCCCCTGATCTCAAGTGATATATCATAAATCAATAATACATTTAAAAATTTTCCTAACAAGTATTTTGTTATTCATTCCTTTAAAATGGTTGAATGTAAGAGGTACCTATGTCTAATATCTAAGAATTGATGGAGTTATTAACATTCAAGAATATTTCATTAAAATAAATTTATATAGTTTTCCCACATATTCCACACCAAAAAACTTTTAATTGTATTTTTATACCTTCTCGATATACACCTTCTTCCCAAAACCCCACCATGTTGTAATTTTATATTATCATAACATTAATTATAATCATACATTTCATAAATTTGAATATTTTGGGATGATATTACTACTTTTCTCAATTCTATTCTAATAATATCCTTAAATAATGTTAGATATCTGAACTTTTCTAAGATTAATGTATATGTTTCTAAAGAAATAATAATTATAGTATCAATTACATCCCAACCCGCTAATGGTGATAAAATAAAAATAAAATCCTTAAATTAATGTGGCCTTTATCCAATCTCTTATATATTTTTTCTTAATTATGGATGACTAATCATTCATGTCCATAATCTATGATTTTTATTTTTATATCTATTAAAATAATATATTCCCACTTGAGATAATAATTTTTTCACCAAAATTTCCTTTATTCTTTGGGTTTCTATGTTTATTATTTTGTTACAAGATATCTATCATTCATTTACATTAAATCTTATCATTTTTTTTCTAGTTTTAATTTATGAGTAATTCACTTCAACTCATTCTTCATATACTAGTGTAATTTTAGAACCCTCTTCATGAGAAATATAGTGAGGTGTAAAAATTATATATTAAGGATCAACTAAATGTTCATGAATTTATTCAAATTATATTTCACTAAATATACTTATATAATCATCTTTTAATCATTGAGAAATCAAAAATTTCAAAAAACATTATGTTCCTTTCTTTAAAACACTTGTATTCCATTCTCTTAGTTAAATAAAAAAGAAAAATTCTTTTTTAAACTAAACCTATTTATTTTCCTTTAGTAAAATCCCTATTATTGAAAAATAACATTCTTAAAAATAGAATAAACAATTTTAGAGTTGGTTTTGTTCAATAAAACAACTCAAACATGTATAATTATATCTTGGAATAAGTAAGGATCTATTTTTTTAAATATTCTAGTAGTAAATAAACTTCATTAGAATAATTACTTGGAATAAAAATTTCAATAAGAAATATATTTTTCATGCTATTCAATGTTTAATTTTTTCAATAACTCTATTTTATTATTTATTTTTCACTGATGGGACTTCATGCATTATGCTATGTTTTTTAAAGTATATTTATATAATAAAATCAATGTAAATTTTATGTTATTTTCTAATCAAAATGTCTTTATCATTATTCTACACTCATATTTAGAAAATATTTGGTACCACTATTTGTAATGAATTAACTCCTTATTCAAATGCATCAATACGATAAGTGTCGTATAACTATAATAATCAATAAAATATGTTATTATATTTTACCTTTACTCCAATTTTATATAATGGGAAAACAAATTTATAAATAATCTAAATAAATAAATTTTTTTCTATCATATTCTTTATTTTATAAAAATTTTGAACCATTTTTCCTTTTATAAAGGCATCACATGTATTTAATTGTTACCACATAAAAATATGTTTTCGTTAATTTCCTAAGATTTCATATATTATCTATATATTTTTGATAAATATAGTCTATTCACCAATTCCATAAATTATTATCTACCTCCATAGTAAGATGATATACATTGTCCTTAATATATATTTTACAAATACATCCATTATCTCTAATATTTTTCATAAAATCTTCTCATTTATTTCTATAAATTAATCGTCCCATATTTTTTAATTAGACTACATGACTAGAGTTCACTATTGTCTCATACATAATTTATTGTGATTATGTATATCTAAATAATCACATGTGTGTTATTTTTATAATTCTATAGCTATCACAATCTTATGAAGGAATTAATACTTAATGATCCATTATTTATATAATAAATCATACTGTAAAAAAGACTCATAATATTTTTTTATAAAGTATTTTTAATGAACTAACATGGGTTACCCTAAAAACTGGAACCCGACCCAATATTCCTCATACCTGAAGGGAATTCCCAATCCCCATGGGATGGAGACAAGCACTCGGGCATTGAACATCAAACCAGAGGGAACTATTCCACCCAACATGAAAAAACACAAGACATATAAACACATGGAAATGAAAGAGATAGAGGAAGACTAATAAATATATTCATAACTATAAGAAGGCATTGGAAACAAAAAAACTATAAAATTAGCTATAACTCCAAAATACATGTCTAACTATAAATGAAAAAAATTAAATAGCTACTCCATGTGATGGCAAGGATGAACTCCCACTATCACCGTACCTACTACACAACCTAGTTGACAAAAAAACTCACAGCCTCACCATGAAATATTGCCTTTCCCTAAAATGGAAGACATAAATAGGTCTACGTACCACCGAGGAGGTTCACAGGGTGTGAGAAAATAGGCTTAGTAGGATCACACTGAAGTGTTCCATAACAAGTCTCTATATAAAAATTACTATATGCTCATTTAAAAAAACATGGAATGATTGGAAGTAAACTAGTTTTATAGAAAACATGGTAAACATTTTCTCTTTGTCATAGTTCTAAAAAAATAACATACATAAATTTCAAATCACATTTTCTATATCATCTTTCACAGTCATCAATTTAAATATCAAGGACAATATAATAAAAATACAAGAAATACAAAACAAGAGTTATAGAACAAGTATCACAATACTAAGGAATAAAAAAAGACAGACAACAGACTACTCATACCAAAAAATCTATGAACAGTGAACTGTGGTACCTGAAGCCAATTATCTACACTCTAGGACCAGTGAGACACCCCATAAAGTGAAACCCCAACATCATATATGTACCTAGATCCAATAATATACACTCTAGGACAAGAGGAATACCCTAAAAAAAGAACCCCCCAATAGAAAATATTTTCAAACTAAAACTTCTACATAGTACCCTTGGTAACCTATGTTCTCATTTTCACAATAATTTCAATGTTTTTAAAATCATAACAAATCAATTTCACAAATCCACTTTCAAAGCTATGAAAATACCCATTGTATTTCAATTTGTCAAAAACCAATGAAACACACTTTTATTCAAAATTACATTACAACATACATAAAAAATCATTCCAATTTCATACTAATTTATTTGTAAAAAAATTTATATGAACAAAAAAATATGGTTTAACAAACACATGCTAGGGGTGAAACCACCTACCTCAAACTTGGGTCACACACACCCACAATAGGATCCACCAAAAATGAAAACACAATAACATCAAAGAATTCCCTAAAATCCAATATAAACGTCTTAGGGTTGACTCAATTGAGAAATAAGGTTAGATGAGAAGATAAAATACCACATTCCCTGAGAACGAACACCCACCGCACCATGAACAACAATGGAACAGCCTCTAGAATGAGATCACAAAAAAGAACCTTTTAAGGATATAAGAAGAAACTCCAATTTAGATAAATATATTAGATGATGCAACCCAAGGGCACTACCGTGATCTATGGAAACAAAGAAACCAAAAGATATCTCACTCTGAGAGACGCACCACAACCACAAAAAAGATCAAACCTCAAACAGATTGATCCGGAAGGAGAAATTTATCCAACAATCACCATATAGGAGCCTTTTTTCAAGAGAAAATGAAAACATGCAATCAATTAGGAAACCAGAAACCAAGTGACAAACTAAAACTTCTATGTTCTGGGAATTACGCGACACGTAACTCTTTTACACATCGTGATATCTATAGTGCTTATGTACACTAAGAAATCCATTGCCTCATATTAGAAGTAAATTATTTAAATAACTAACGATGTGTAAGACCTATTAATGTCATGTAACCTTTCATAGTATGAATACTTTCACAACCTACACCCAAAAATACTTACAAATTTTGCAACCTACTTACACTGTGTGAAATCCCCCTGTAGCCTGCAGAAAATATGAATAAAGATAAGAGTCCAAGAAATCTATGAATTCACCAATATAGGTATCCTCCCAATTCCTTCTTATCCTTATATAGAAAATGATAAAGGGAAAAAACAATGAGGATAAAACATACCTGACAGTTCAGTAATGGAATGTTCCAAACTCCCCACCATATAGACTTTCCTTCCTCAGTAAGTCATGTAAAATATGTGATCCCTAGACAAAGATGAGGCCACTACTCCATCATCAATGACTCATGCTCCCAAGTCTCATGAGAGTCTGATCCATTTTTCCATAGTACCCTGACCAACATGATTGACTTCCCATACAATAATTTCACTTGAGTGTTAACGATATCAACTGGTTTCTCCTAAATAAAAATATCCAACTCTAACTCAATTTATTCCCAACTCTTGGTGTGAGAAGGATCATGATGATACTTCCAGAGTTGAGATATGTGGAGAACATCACAAATAACTATTAAATAAACTGGAAATGAAAACCAATTAGATACATGAATGATCTGTTCAGTGAACTCAAATGGCCCAACGTATATCAGAGCCAACTTTCCCTTATTTTCAAGACGATGATGAGCCAACAGTGGAGAAACTTTTAAAAAAACCCAATAACCAATGGAAAAATCTAGAGGATGAAGTCACTGATCTTCATACAATTTTTTTTTCATCTATGTTATATGACCATATGTCAACGTACATCCTGAATCTTCACAAAGGTCTCCTTATCCAAACATGGTCCAACCAAAGCTACTTCGCCCACCTCATCCCAAGAAAGTGGTGATATGCACTGGTGACCATAAAATGCCTCAAAGGGATACATTATTACCGACGACTAATAAATATTATTATAAACAAACTCTACCAATCCCAAATGTTTATCCCATGATCCAATGAAGTCTAATTCACATGGACGAATCATATCTTTGTAGTTCAAAATTATTCACTTCGTCTGACCATCTGTCTTTGGATGGTAAGTTGTGCTTAACTTGACCTGATTTTCCAATACCTCATGGAGACTCCCCTAGTAACTCAAGGTAAACATTGGATCCCTATATATAATAATAACATAAGGACTCTCATGTAACCTCAAAATATCTTACACATGCATATTACCAAAATATTTAACCTTATTGGTATCCTTGAGCAGAATAAAATGGGTAGACTTCATCAACCTATCAACAAAAAACCATATATCATTACTCCCTCAGGGAGTCTATATAAATCCAAAAAAATACCTGTATAATTCATCCCATTTCTAGAACATCACCATAAGAGTTTGAAGAAATCCATAGGGTTTCAAGTGCTCCCTCTAAATTCATTGGCAGATGTAACAACATGACGCATAATAGGCAATGATGCGCTTCATAACCGACCACCAAAATCATTGTATCACATCATAATACATCTTCATAGTGTCTAGATGAATGACCCATGAAGAGCTATGATAATTAAAAAATACCAATCCCTTAACAGATTCTAGGATTACAAACCATATCCCAACGTGGACCATAACATCTGAAGAAATGTCTCCCCACCATAAATTATTTCTCATAATTTACAAAACTCATCGTCCTGTTGATGACACTAAAAAAATAGACCATGTGATAGATGATGATAATTTAAAACTAGTTAGAACCATACCCAAAAAATCCTATTAAGAATCCAAGTGAAACTGAGAAAAAAGTTTCATACGTTTCCACTCATCCGTTGATTTCAGAATAGTCTGTGATGATACTTTCTTACTAGGATCATATTGAACAAAATTTCCCTTCCCTAGGGTGTAGGTGATATCAAAGTAAAATGTTTAAAGGTATGCTATGAATTTTATCTATATGATACTTAAGTGTTTATGAAAAAATATATAACTCAATCTATTATGATCAGAGATAACTATTAACCTCTTAGAAAAAAGATATTTTGACCAACATTTATGCACGTGAATAACTACAATAAGATCTAAATTATGTGTGGGGTAATTCTTCTAATGTGGTCAAATATGAAGAGATGCATAAGCTACCACATGGTAATCCTGCATAAGAATGCATCCTAAACCATCATCATAAGAATAAAAAAACAACATACCCCTTACCGAGATTAGGTAATATCAGAATAGGAGGTGATGTTAGAATCCTTTTCAGTTCATCAAAAGAAGACCGAAACTTCGTATCCTATGTCAATTTCAATTATTTCTTTGTAAGAGCAATAAAAGGTGATTCCATTTTAGTGAAATCCTTGAAAATCATTGGTAGTATTCAAGAAGACTGAGGAAGCTCTGTATCTAAAAGAAATTTTTTGGTTCCTTCCAAGATAGGATAGCCTTTAACTTCTTAGTATCAATAGATAGTCCATGTTCAGAAATTTGTTTGACCTATAGACTTCACTTATTGAATCCAAAAACAAAATTTTGAAAGCTTTCAATAAAAACGGTGAGTTCTCAAAATTTATAGAACCAAAATTAGATGGTTCTCATGCTCATTCTCATATTTTTAATAAACTAGAATATCATCCATGAACACGAACAAAAAAGTGTCAAGATATTGAAGGAATATCTAATTCATCAAATCCATAAAAACTATTGGAGAATTATTTAGACTAAAATTCATCACATGATATTTTTAATGTCCATACCTACTTATAAAAGATATTTTTAGTATATTAGACACCTGAACCCTGAGCTCATGACAACCTGACCAAAGATTGATATTTGAAAACCACATTCCCCCCTTTTAACTGATAAAAAAAGTAATCCAAATCAGGGAAAAAATATTTGTTCTTAACTGTAACCTAATTCAACTTATGATAGCCCACACACAACTTAATTAAACCACATGCCTTTATGACAAAGAGAATATGGGGTGAGCTAGGTGAAACACTAGGGAGAATGAAACATTTTTCCAAGAGGTTATGTAACTCAATTTTGAGGTCTTTTAGCTCCCATGGTTCCATACATTAAAAAGGCATCGATATCAAATATGTACTCGACACTATGTGAATTTATACTCTACCTCTCTCACTGGAGGAAGACCATAGAAGTATTCTTGGAAAACATCAGAAAATTCCCCTTACAAAAATGAGAAAATAAACAAAAAGAGAAATATCATTTGGATCACTTTCATGGATAGAAATAGACTCCTAAGATCTTGGTGGGAAGGTCCTTCATGACCAGACCTCGGGTCTAACTCCCCCCCTGAAACACTTGAGAAATCCTATCAGAAATAAGAAACAAAAAAGGCTGATGATAAAAATCAACCTTAGATCAATTAGTGACAAGCCAATCCATACCAAAAATGAAGTAAAACATATCTAGATAAAGAATAAGAAAATCCCTGACCAACTCTGTATCACCTATTGTTAATGAACAAGATGGTCATCGAAATCCATAATCCTTAATTTTACTGAGAGGTGTCACTAAATCCATTAAAAAATACAGAAGTTCTATTGGATGTTTAAGAACATCAAAAAAACATGAAAATATAAATGAGTGGGATGCACCAGAATCAAATAAATAAATTTATAATAAAGATGAATTAAGGATGGTACCTCTCACTATTTCGGGACCTATGTTGACTTCTGTTGGCCACTCATCTACAGCATGAAAGTGATTCACTCTTGAGGCCTGTGTCTAGGGCCTGATATTTGTTTAATCTTATGACTACACCATAGTATCCTTTGGAGCTGAAAAACCCAGACCATAATGAGGCATAGTCATATCTTAAAAGAAGTATTTTATATGAACAACACATCCACAAATATTTCACATCTTCACAGGAATAGGATAAAAATTTATAGTGTGTCTGAACTTCCAACATTGATAGCATGTCATAGGTACACATATAGCTATAGAGGATGGTGTGGAGGAGGCTCTCTGCTAAGACCCAAAACCACCGCTTTTGTGATGATCATTTATTATTCTTCCCATGCACGCCACTGAAACCCCCACTAGATGGAATAGAAAGGTTGAGAAAACCAACCTTTCCATACATATCCATATCTTCCATTATATATCTATCCACCATCTACACATAGGTATAAATTTTCAGTATAAATACTTGTGATCTAATATCCTGTCGCAAACCCTATAAGTTATTCTGATCCTTCAGCTGGTCATTCCTTACCATTTATAGAGAAAAACTAATAATCTCATAAAAATAGTTGGTGTATACTGACATCAGACAATATCCCTAATGAAAAGATAATAACTCTAGATACTTTTCTAGTATCAGTGACTTTGTAAAAAATGGGAGAAGTACAGGGTTTGAAAACCCTTCTAATCCAAGTCCATGTATCTCTATTCTCGGACCATATAATCCCACCATTACTTTCCAAAACCCTCAAACCTGAACACTGCTCATTTCACCTTGATATTTTCAAGTTTTTATAGAAATTTAAATTTTTATTCGATCCTATCTAGCCACTCCACCACCTATTGAGGTTCATTTATTCCTTTAAATGATGGTGGCTTCTTGTATAAGAATTACCGCAATCAATATCGCTCTACTACAACTCTTGGTCATACCTAAACAATTGTCTGATGAACAAAACAAACTTCCCATATGATATTTTCAATGTGATACAGATCTATAGGAGGATTCTATTGAGGAGCATCAGTTTTACCCTCTTGAGGAACCTGTGGAAGATATCTCGGAGGCACACTGCAACATACCGAAACATAAAAACAATCATACAATATAACAAATCTCATTTTAAGCCATAAAAACCATAAGTACAAAGTTTGATTTAAAATCAAACCCACTACTAGAGACACACACACCAACTTTCCATGGAAACCTGAGTATTATCACTACAAGGGATGGACATGAACATATCACAATATACCTTCGATGTCCCAAAAATCTTTTCTCTAATCTAAGAGACATCCCAAGACAATGATTCTTGAGGACATACCTTATTTAATACCAATTTGTAATGAACCAACCCTAGTTACCCTAAAAACTAGAACCTAACCTAATCTTCCACATACCCAAAGTCTGTTCCTGATCCCCACAAGCTGGTGACAATCACCCGGGCATCGAACAACAAACGATAAGGAATGGTTTCGCCCAACCTAAATGGAAACATGGAATATAAACATACAAAAAATAAAGAGACAATAGATGTCTAATAAATATATTCCATAAATATAAAAAGACAATGTAAACAAAACAATTGTAAAAGTAACTAAAACTACACAAGACATGTCCAACTATAAAGGAACAAAATGAAACTGTTACTCTATGCGATGATGTGGGTGAACTCCCAGCATCTCACCACCAGCTACCCAACCTAGCTGACATGAAACCTAACTGCCTCATCGTGCGACCTTTCCTTTCTTTATAATGGAAGACATACAAAGGTCTACGTACCACCAAGGAGGTACATAGGGTGTGAGCTAATAGACTTAGTAGGATCCCACCCTGGTGGTCCTTAAAAAGTCTTTGTATAATAATTCGTATTTACTCATTTTAAATATAACATGGCATGATATGTAGTAAATATGTTTTATGGAAAACATGGTAAACATTTTTATTTATCATAGTTCTAAGAAAAGAAGGTACATCAACATGAATATCATATTTCACAAGCACCAACATGCATATCGAGGATAATATAATACAAACCCAAGGAATACAAAACAAAACTAGTAGTACATGAATCACAATACCATGGAATACAATAGGCCATGCAACAAACTACTCGTATCCAAAAATTTATGAACAATGCACTGTGGTACCTGAATCCAATTATCTGCTCTCCAAGACCAAGGATACACCCCATAAAGTGAAACCACGACATCATATATGAACCTAGAGAAAATAATCTACACTCTAGGACAAGATGAACACCTCAGAAAGTAAACCCCCACAATGGATGATGGCCTCAAGATAATCCTTCCACCAAGTGACCAAGGTAATCCATATATTCATTTTCACAATCAATTAAATGTTTTGAAAATCATTTCAAAATCATTTCACAAAACAAATTTTAATGCTTTGAAAATACCCCTTTTTCCATTTATCAAAAACCATAGAAAACAAAAGAAAATTCAAAATATATTTTGAACACACATAAAAAATATTTTCAATTTCGTACCAATTTATTTGTAAACCAATTTATAAGAACAGAAATATACAATTTATAAAACATAGTGTAGAGACATAACTACCTATCTCAATATCGTGTGACACATGTCTTTGGATTGATTCAATTAAGAAAGGTGGTTTCCAGGGAATATGAAATATCCCATACCTCAAGAATGAACACCCACCACACCATGACTGACAAAGGAATAGACTTCAGAAAGAGAATGGACCACAAATCTTGGAATGAGACAAGAAGAAGTACCAATTTAGATCAATGTATCCGATGACACAACTAAAGGGTGCTACCATGATCTATGGAAACAAAGAATCATAATTATGTCTCATATGGAGAGATGCACCACATCCACAATGAAAACCAAATGCTAATTGGATTGACCCGAAAATAATGGCTTCTCTAAAAATTGCCCGAGAGGAGTGTCAGTTCGAGAGAAAAAGAGAATAGGTAATAGAATGGGCACCAAAAACCCGAGAAGTTCTCTAAAACGTCACTGATTAGGGAATTACAAGATATGTAATTTCTTTACACATTTTTAAATCCACAGTGTTTAAGTATGCTGAGAAATCCATCATCTTGGTTTAAAAATTAGTTGTTTAAATAACCCCCAACATGTAAGATCTCGTCGTGTCAAGTAACCTTTTACATCATGAATCCTTTCATGACTTGCACCCAAAAACTATTACACATTGTGTAACCTACTTACATGATAGGAAATACCCCCTACAACCTACATAAAAAGCTGTTTAAAGCTAAGTTTCTAAAAAATATGTGACTTAAACAGTATTAGTATCCTCCCAATTCCTTCTTGTCCCTATACAGACAATGAGAAAATATAAATCACAATGAGGTTAAAAACGTAATAGATAGACCGGTAACATGATGTAAATAGATTTTTTTCAAGTTATGTAATATGAATACCATTAGAAATTTTATTATTTTATTCTAACCTTTATTAAAAATCTATAAAATTATTCTTTCTCATTTATCTTCTTCTACCTCTTTTAAATTTTTTTAATTTGTTGTTAATTATTTGGGCCTTTATTATTTTTTATCCCATATTAAAAATTATATTCTTATTTAAGTATATAAAATGTATTCTTTAATTGAATAGTATTTATATCCATACTTTTAAAATTTCATAATGAATGTCTAGATTGAGTTCTAGATCTTCTGATCATATAATCTAAATTATTTTTATACAATTGTAACTATAATCGAAATTCAAAGTATCAAAATTATCCTTTGTTATGTATAAAATATTATTATTATTTGTTATTTTCATTAAACCAATTCAATGTATAGGTAATTCCTTTCATCCTACTATATGTGAGCATGTAATAAATGTATGCAAAAAAAAAATAACACCGCATTAGTAAAAAAATTGGCTCTCTTCTTATTTCCGAATGAATATTTCCTTAATTGTTTTGATACTTTAATTAAATTTTTTTCACAAATTTATTTTAAATTTTATATAGATTTTCTATTAATAATACTTTTTTATCCTTTTTAGATAGTTAATATATGACTTTCCTTCATACCCAAGTCTATGTTTTCCAATAAAAAAGGTCCTTTTCTACACCAAAGATTTCATTAACCTATGTTGAGGAGTTATTGATTTTTTTATTTTAGAAAACATTATGGATTGATAACATCATCTTATTTTGAAATTTTATGTATTATTATTCATGTTCATACTTATTATATTGTATATCCAGTTCATATTCTAGAAATTAAATTTTAATTAAATAATAATCAATAAAATAATTAAGAATAAATAATATATTATCACATTCATCAATCCTCAATTTGAATTTAGTCATATATTTAGAGTTTTCTTTAGGAAAAACAACTTTAGAAACTAAATAAACTATAAATATTTTATATTATATATAATTAATATAATAATTTAATTCTTTTACAACACTAACAATTTTATGATTCATATTTCTTTCAGTTTTTATCTCCTCAAGAGAGCCATATAATCTACAATATAGTTTTATTGGTATGGGTATTAAATTTTATTTTATACCTCATTGATCATGTTAATTTATACATATTCTATGTCCAAATTTAATTTTATCTTTTCATGTTTAAAACATTCCCCTCTTATAATTTATTTTATTATTTTTACTAAAAATTAATCATTAACATGTTTATTATCTACATCATGGTTTAATAATAGTTTTTTGTTTAAAAGAAAAACATACAACTAAATTACTAAAAAAAACTTATAAAATTACCATCATATCATAGGATACTAAAATAATTTCCATTACATTAATTTATGCTTAACTTAGATCATTTTTTTAATATATAAAACCATTTCATTTCATAAAGATGGAATCCTTCTTAAGAATTTATTTAAAATTATAGCATCCTATACTTTTTGAACAATTATTCTCAATGATCACACTATTTAAATGATACTATAGTAAATATATATAATATTTTTTTTATTATACATATAAAATATTTTAAAATAATCATAACACCTAAAATTATACTTTCTAACATTTATTTTACCATTATAAATGTTAGAAACTAGTCCTATATATATTTTTATGTGTTGTAACTCAAAAAAATCACACAAATTTTTTATATAGATCTATAGAAAGAGTATTATAAAGCTTTATTAATATTAAGGAAATTCTTATAAGGTTTGGTAAAATCCATTTCTGTCTGATTTTTTTTATATTTTTAGTCATTTATAAACATCGAAGACAACATATTATAGATACAACCAATCTGATTCTTCCATGCATACTAATTAAACTCTCATAATATTAATACACAATCTATATTCCCTATATACTCTATACAAGGATAGTTTCATCCCTATATATCTTCAATTGAGAAATTCACTTATTATAAACCATTCATCACATATACGCCATTTTAAAACCATGGTTAGGAATATCATGATATGGGGACAAATCGGGTTAAAATTTATTTTTTCTAAATACATTAAATTTAATTCCATTACCATGATAGGCAGAATAATAAATAATTTAAAATAATAAATAGAAAAAACTACCATGAAACAAATATTAAAATATATGGGCACAATAATATTTACCTGGTTTTCCCAAAGATCCAAATCTATGGATTATACACATGATGATGTTTTAGGGTATGATTTATTTTAATTTAATAAGTTAAATTATAAATTATTCTTATGTAAAGAAGGAAAATACATATTTTAAGAAAAATGTGTGAAATGAAACTATTTAGGACATATTTAAATACTTAAACACAGTAATTTTTACTTGGTTCACCCAATGGTATTTATCAAATTATCATACACAATGTAATTTTTATGTGCACTAAATATTTGTAAAACACATTTGTAATTCCTATTTTTTGGTTTTTAACTATGAAGATAGGGTATGAATCCCAATTTTTTCCAATAAAAATTTTGAGAAAATGGTTTTCCAAATAATTTACAAACAATATATATATTGAATATTCCAATATAAAAACTACAAAAAAACTATATATGGTGTTTTACTTCAATTGTTCATCATCTTTAGAATCATGTTAATATTTTTCAATATTTTCATATCTTCATTTATTTATTATGTTGTAATTGTCTCTTTTAATTCCTATCATGCATTAAAATGTCAATAAAATGACTTTATTTAACTATTTTTTTGTGTAAGATAGGACTATATAATTTTAAATATAGTATGGATGACACTAATTCCTTCAAAGTATTATTTTTTGTTTTCTAATTGTTCATAATGTGTAATTATGATTAAATGGTTATAAAAAATTCCTTTAATTTTTTTATATCACTCATTAATATCTTAATATATTATAAATATATTTGAATAAATATTTATTATATTTCAATACCATAACCTAAATCATGAAGTGTTTATGATCCACCCCAATGTTGTTTGAATATTTAATCATTAAATTCAAAAAATAATCCCTTAAATTAAGTTCACCATTTATTTTATCCACTTCATTCATTCTATTAAATTTTATCTTAATAAATATCACCCCATTATTTTTGCATTGACCATTTCATATAATTATATTAAACCATGTAATTTACACTATTCTAGATAAAAAACCAATGAACTATTGAACACATACCATTTCTCCATGAAATTATTAAAGAGAAATGTTTTAGTTATCCTTATAGGGAATGGAATACATTTTAATTTTCTAAAGTCTTCTAAAAACATATAAAAAATGGAATGATTATACTTATCTTCATATAACACGTAGACATAATTTCAATATTACTTGTGAAAAAAACTTCCATTCATGGAGTGAAGCATTATAATATAGTGTGTTATTATAAATTATGGTATGTAATTCACTTATCATGATTTTTTAAAAAATCCTAGAATTTTGTTTGATGTGTTGTATATCATAAAACCACGATAACGAAAATTATTTTAAATAAAAAAAGTTTTAAAAATTATTTAGAATTTCTAATTTTTTTAATTTTCCACTGATATGTAAAAATATTCCTTAAAATTATAATTAATTATAAAAATTTAAAATCTCTATGATATTATTTGAATTTCTAAACAAACACAGTACCATGTCTTAATGATCTCTATATAGTTCCAAAATTTTCAAAATTTCTACAACTATACTCACATTTACTCACACATTTTAAATAACCTTTATTTATTATTACATGTTATCATGAGTGGCTTAATATTGGTTTTATGTGGCATAATCAATGAGATATATCTTTATGTTGATGTATTTTATTTATCTTGTATATAATTTAATGACGGATTACATTGTTTTGGTTTGCTTATTTATTTTATAATTTGTGATTATTCTACAAGTAATTGTTATATATAACTTCAATTTTGTTTCATGAAAATCATGATATATATATATATTATTAATATATTATTTTTGAATAATGTTTTAGTATCCACTTTATAGTATTCATGCATCCTACATTATTTGATTATAATTGAACTTAATTTCACTCATCATGGGATAACATATCCACCTCATTGGTTACAAGGAATAGTCTAATAAAATGATGCAGTGGAGTAGAACTTTAGACTTCATATAGTTCTAATATTGGTTCCGAAATTTTGATGATCACATGGGATCCACCTTTCTATAGTTTTATTTGATTTTGGGATTGTATTTTAGTGCAAAAAAATGAAAAAAAATCATCTTCTTTTGGGTGGATAACTTGATCATTATTATAAATTCTACTAGATAAATTCACCAAAATTATCTAAAGTAACATTTCCTATATTTGAGTTTAGAGGGTTGGAATGAGGAAATTGGGCTTTAAGTTAGTAGAGTCATGTAACAAAACTATAAGAAGATAAAAATTAATATAATTAATTTATACTAATTGTGCTAATATGGTGATTTTTTTGAAGATTTACTAGAATGAATGAAATTTTTTAGATATAATAGTATGATATTTTATTATATTAATTCATTTAAATGATCTAAATTTATTTGACAGTTTTATCCACATGACATATCGAACTAAAATGAAACTATGAAATATTTAGATGAAAATAGAAATATTAAGTATTACTGTTAAAATATAGATATTGAATTAGATGGATTAAATTTGAATAACCCCTTTATGAAATATTTATATAATGAAAATAATGTCTACTTTTAAAAAGAATGTAATTCAATTGGAATAGCTAAAATGTCTAATACGATCAATTTATAAATATGTATTTTTTTCTAAATATTTCCTTTCTATGAAAAATGAATATCTATTTCAAAAATATTCTGAGAAATGATGAAAACATATAGTTCATATAAATAATTTGGTAATACTAATATAATTATTTAATTATAAGAAATATGAATTAGAATGGTTAATATCGATAAAAAGAAATTTTACTTTAAAAAATATTTTTCATTATATCTATACTTTTTTGTTTAAAAATTAAATATATAAAATTGATAATTTCAATTTTGAAAAATTAAAAACTATTTTTGGATTCAAAATAGTAATTTTTTATATTTTTCTAAAAAAATAATTTTTATGTGAAAATATCTTGTTTACAAATAACATGACTTATTTGAAATTATTAATATATAAGTATAAATTGAAAATTTATGAAACATTTTTCTAAGACCAAATATTTATTTTATAAGAGAATTTATAATTTTAATACTTTTTATTTTAATTTACAGACCCATACATGTTATTTTAGAGCATAAGTAATATTTTCCCAAAAATTAATTTTAAAACATTACAAATTTATTATTTTAAAATAATTTATATAACTTATATAAATTGAATCAAATGCTATTTATTTAAAATTTAAAATTAGTGGGTCTATATTATCTATTAATTACCACTTTATTATTAGGTATAAAGATGTTGTTATATTATGTGTAAACTAGTTACCACAGTAAAATATAAATTAGTTAATGTAATAATTCAATGGGTAAAGAAGATTAAAAAATATTAAAAAATTATATGGTGTGGATAAAACTAATATCTTACTCCCTCCATTATTTATAAATTTTTAAGCAACCTGATATGTTTAATGTAACACCCTGATATTTTAAAAAATAAAACTATATTTGATAGTGTATAGGACATGCTACACCGTGCCTAAAAGAACCATTAAATATTATTATTTTGGACACCTATAGATTTACCATTAATATGGAGGGTGTTAATAAAATTATCTACATTATTAATTATCTTTAAATTTTTTATTAAACCAAAATTTATTGATAATTTTCTAGGAAAAAATCCATATATTTTTATTGATGAAATTTTATTCTTCAAAAATATTTTATCTTAAAAAATGTTATTATAGGTTTTTGTGAGAAAATATTACAATTAATTTCTATAAATTTTATAAAATTTACTTGATAAAATGAAATATTTTTTTTAAATCATCATTTTAAAATTAACATAGGAGTACATTTTGGGATTTTTTTGAAATGACTGAGTTTTTAGTGACTAATAAATATAAACAATTTTTTCAATAAAATATTTTCTTTTCATAAAATCATATCATTTAAAATTACCATTATATTTTATATTTAATTTTTAAGTTAAATATGAAACATTTTATTTATAATAATCAAATTAATTTCATTTTAAATAAAAAATTTCATGATTAATCTAAAAGTTTATTTTTATGCTTAGAAACATGGTTTTCTGGAAACCTTTTTTAAGAAAAAATGTTTTTCTATTTTAATTAATTAAAATAATCCCTTGAAAGTAAATAATTAAATTAAATTTATATACACTATAATTATTTTCTAATTTAAATTCATATAATGATGATTTTTATTTGTAGAGTTAATATAAGATCATATATTGTTTGAACAATGCATTTTTCCTAAAAAAGTATTTTCATCACATTTTATATGTTTAATATTAAATTAAGTACTTATAATTATGTGAATTGAATTTTATAAAATGGAATAAACACTTGAAATCATAATAATCAAAATTAATTAACAATTTTCACATATTTATTGGTCCTAATAAATAATAAAAATAGTAAAAATTAATTACCGTGGTTAAAGTTATAATAATTTTTTTCACGCTTGCGTTCAAATTAATTTTCCACACATATAGTATTTTTATTTTATAAATTATATTTAAAATATATAAATTTTTTTCAAAATTATGTAATAATTTTCATTTTTTTTGTCGTAATAGATAAATTTTCTAGGTAAAGAAAGAAGTTACAGTGGTGAAAACTAAAAAAGTGAAAGAAAGTAACCAAAAAGGTAAAGGGAATAATATCATTTGAACATGTTTATTTTTAATTTATGATTTTTTATAGAAATTTTATTTCCTCTAATACACAATTTAATCATTTTTATGGCAGTTAGCTTGAGAGTGTGTTCCCATTATTAAATAGTTTTAGGTATTTACGAAATTGTCACTCATTCACAATTATAAAAGGGACCCTCAAATAATCTTCTATTCACAATTCAATAGGATTTTGTATCATATAATCCATTATAAAATACCATACTTAATCACATTCATACTTCCTACATAACCTTTTTTATTCTGAAACCCTCTTTGGAAGTCTTTTTTGGAAAACCTAAAGAGGATTTCTAAAAAAGAGGTATTGTTAGTAATTGTTTATTTTATTATATTTATCCCCCCCCCACTTAAAATGATATTAAACAAAAATGATATAATATTATTAGTATCTTCCATATAATGAGATGTTATTATTTTAATTTTATAACTTAGATACATCTCCTTTTCAATTAAATGGGAAATGAAACCATTGTTCGTGTGTACAAAAGACTACCACCTTCCGAACTGATGTAATTATTTTTCTATCATTGCCTCTCATGAAATTTTATGATTATTTATTAAATATATATATATATATATGATATTAATTACATAATTATTTTTTATGTAATACTAATATATCATATATTTCATTTCCTATCCATTCACTGAAAAATGATAACACCGTTTGTGTGTATGTGTGGACTACCACATCCATGAAGCAATGTGATTTCATTTTCACCACCACATAACATTTATTTTATATAAGTGTATTAAAAAAATAGAATTTATGATAAAGTTATCATTATCTAAGGATAAACTAACACTTACATTCTGTCCATCATGATTATTGAATAAAAGAAATGTCACTCATGCGTGCATACTACCTACCCTCTCCACGATTTTAACGTAGTTTATTTTTCATAGAAATATTTTATGGTTGTTTTTAAAAGTATAATTTATGTATAAAAATGAAAATTAATCTATATATGATTAAATAAAGAAATCATTGACTATAGTCTACCTGCTGAATTCATTTTGGACATATGAACCGAATTTCATTAAAACATATTGTACGAACATAGTTTATTAAGTAAATAAATATTACATTATGTTAAATAAAATAAAAAATATGAATCTTTAAAAAGTTTTTTAAGAAAGAAAATAATAAAAACATGTTTACTATTCGTAAAGATGAAGTAAATACACAATGATTGAAACACACGACAAGATATTTCGTCTAAATTTCCCTTCACTAAGGCATATTTTAATGTTATGATCCAAATTTAATTTATATTAAGTGCACCCCTTTTAAATATTATATAATTAATCCTTTATACTTCAGGTTATTTCATGTTAAAATTTATTCTTTTAAATACAAGGGAATTTTATTTGAAGGTTACCAAAGCTATAAAAGTTTTATATTAAAATATCTTTTCTTTTCTAGATTATTTATGTTCAAATTTAATTTGGGGGAAATCATATAAAATTATTTTTTAAGACCACTAATATTTAATACTCCTTGTGTGATGAATTTTTTTTTGTAGGTTTGGTTTCCATTTCCTCCCTTATTGAATATAAAAACGTCCATTTTTTTTTAAACTTAATATCAATATTTTATCTTCTTTGAGACCATGAATATTTCTCTGCCATGTCTATATTTTCATTAAAATATTTTAGGTAATAGTTTTACTATTATCTAATGATTTGTTAAATACAGTTTTACACATGATTGAATTTGTTAGAAAATGTTTTAAAATGAATCTTTCTATTATTTTCTGAAAAAGGTACTTTTTAATTTTATTTAAGAAAAGTGTGAAAGGAATTTTTTTATTTTAACTTATAAGTTGTGAAAATAATTTACCACCATATTTTACCATCAATTAGTTTAATAATCCTTTGAAAGTGTCCATTTTTATTTAAAACAAATTATTTTAGATATTTTTTATATTTTAAATATGTTATTTAAATGTAAAAAGTATATTTTCCCAAATAAATATCTGACATATGATATTTTAAATAAATTTTCATCAACAATGAAAAATTTGATATTAAATATTTCTTCTAGATTCTATATCTATGTCTCTAATATATATAATTAGCTTGTTCTATTTTCCTTCGACTGGGAAATACGTGCCTTTAGTTCCTTTATTAGATGTATTTCTTATAAAATATTTTTTCATTATGACAGGATGTCAGATTATACAACTCATTTACTTCCATGGGAAATTATTATGTTTATACCATATGTTTGACTTCTTTTTTTGTGTAAAAAATGAAAATGTACATGTCATGATGTTTTCACCCACATATCACTTTAGTGCATTGTGTAATTTGTATCATCTCATGAGTTGATATGTATGGGATTAGGGACTATACCTAATCTATTTGTGACCTTTTCCACTATGTGATATTGTATAGGTTGTTAGCCTTGGTTTATATTTATATCATGTAATTTCTTTCTACCACATTTCTTAGTTTTCTATGATATTATGATACCATGTTCTTTATATTTTTATTCCAAGTGATTACTTGTGAGCCTTCTCTTTTATGAGACAATTTTATACCTTTGAATCACCCATTAGATTTCCTTATCAAGTTTATTCCATTATTAGGATTTTTATATTACCCCTTTCATTTATTTATTCCCAAGGTTATCATATACAGTTTTAGTATCTCAAAAGGATTTTAGAGTTCATTGTGTGGAATAAAATAAGGATATCATGTTTTAGTTTCCTTTGGATGTAATCTAAAACTTATCTGACAAAGACACTACGAATCCTGATGTTTGGGTTTCACTCATTGGATTTTTATGTTTTAAAATCATGTAATAATATATGTAAAATTATTAAGTCACTATAGTTTGTATCGAAGCCATGTTTAGTTTTTTTTGGGTTCAGGATTATATAAATTTAGTAAAAAGATAATGGGGATGTGTATATGTATAAGATAACATCATAATTGTTTGCTAAGGAGGATATTGTGTGGTTTTACAAGAAATACATCAATGTATGGACACTAAAAGTTGATGTAGTCTTATAACAAAGGAATCTAGGGGTAATAAACCTAAAAGTGTTGGTTGAGTATACCTCATACATCATTTTTATGCACGATGATTTTTCTCTTATTGTGAACATATTTTTAAACTCCTTTGGGGATATTATTGGGTTAATTCAAACATTCTTTATTGACCATCATAAATGATTTGAACATATGATAATTAAGGATAGCCTAGGTAAATATAATGCATCAGAGTTTGAAAATATCGTTCCATGATTTTGACATCCTATAGATTATTTTCATGATTATGGATGTTGTTTCTCACACCATGATCTTTTTATATTAGTTATTGGATTAAATGAGTAGGTATTATGTTTGTAACGGCCCGAAATTTTGAATAAATCTTGTTTCCTAATTTCATGTGTTATTTTATTTTATTTTTATACTCAACAAAAATGATTTATTTGATAAACATGATTATAATTAAAATGAGACCATTGGGTTTTGATTGTTATATGACCATCGGTCAATATGACCACTATGAACAAAATGTTTTGATTATTGTCTCTAAATACAAGTAATATTGGTTAATTATTATAGAAAGAAGATTCGATGGCCTCACCTAGTAGTCTTGGACCGATCGAAGCCCATCAAACAGAGCTTGGGAAGGAGGTAGCACCATTGGGCTTTGCTCTGGATCAAATCCAAGCCGAACTTCATCATGTGAAGCTAGAACGGAATTGCCTTCGTGAGAAGTTCAAACTGATAGAAATTACTACTCGAGCAATGTTGAGTGAGCCTCCCCAAGATTCTATCACCCTAGCACACCTTACTCTTAGGTCCTATGCTGGTATTATAAGGGGCTATGTAACGAGACCGTAACTGCCTTGTGTAATCCTTGTTTTTAAAAAAAATTGGGATTTCTTCTTATGATGAAGTTTATGAATTTTGAAATGACCGGATAAATATAGTATGCATATTTTTGATGAATTTTAGAAAAGGGATATTTTAAAAATGGTTGTGTAAACCTTAAATAATTAAAAATGTGTAATGATTTTCAAAAAATGGTCTTCTACAATTATGTCCAGTATGAAATTTAGAGTCTAATAAGATCAACTTGATTTTTGATGAATAGTAAATTGTGAATAGTGATTTTACGCTTAGGATTAGTAATGTGACCAAATGGATTAGTAATCTCACTTAAAGAAAGTTTTAAAATAATCTAGGCACCTTGATTAAGTAATGTGACTCAATAAAATGGTTAAATAACGGTTTCATTAATTATTATTCAAGTATTAGTTTTTTCAGGTGAATAGTGTTTTTTTAATTAAAAAAATAATTAAAAATATTTAGAAAATTATTTTTATAAAATGGATTTCATTTTTGAACTCAGAGCATCGATATTATGTTAAGGTAATTCTTGGGGATTTTTCTGAAAAAAATGAATTTTCGGTGAATAGTGAATTTATTTAAAAATTGAATTAAAAATATTTAGAAAATTATTTTTATAAAATGGAGTTCATAAATATAATTAGGGAATCGATATATAGTTAAGGTGAAAGTTTGGGATTTTTCTGAGAAAGATGAATTTTTCAGTGAATAGTAAAAATGCAGTTTTAGGGTTTCGGTATGTTTAATGACATCATAATTGTGTCATGATGATGTCATGAGATCTTTTAAGGGTTGGCCGGCCAAGGGGGATGAATTATTGTTTTGGGGGGCCCATGTGGCCTAACTCCATGATAAATTCCAAGGGAGAGCACATGGGTTTGAGAAAAGCACATGTGAGGTGTCCCTTGGCCATTAATGCCTTGTCCCCTCACTTTCCCTATAAATACCAAGCCCTCCTCTCATCCATTCGACTCCCCAATCATTCCCAACGAATTTATGGTCTCATTACCTCCAAAGGAGTCCTCCTAAGGTGCCCCCAAGCCATCAAGGTCCCAACCTTTGAGGTTTAAGAGTTACATTTTAAGGTAAGGGATCCGATCTTTCTCTTTCTTTTCAAGAAATCTCTTTTATGTAATTTATTTTATGCTCCATGATCAAATGTTAAAGGGTGTTCTTTTATACTCTTCTTAATGCCCTTTTCATGTTCATATAATGAGATATCCCCTCTTACTGTCATTATTTAGTTTTTTGAAGTTTTAAGTGGCGCCGTTAGGCTGCCGAAATTTTTGTAACAGATTCTTTCTCCCTTCTCATTTTTCAAGATCTATTTTCATGTAAAGTATTTCAAGTTCCTTTTTATTATGTTGGGGTATGATCTCTAAATTTATCATACTGATCTTTTATGATCATATTATGAGAGACCCCATTTTATCTCTTCAATTCAGTTTTTTTGATGTTTTAAGTGGCGCCGTTAGGCTGCCGAATTTTTAAGCGGTTCTTCACCCTTCTCGTTTTGAAGTTCTACTTTCATGTCAATTCTTTCAAGTTCCTTTTTGTTATGTAGAGGTACGATCTCTATATCTATCATACTGGACTCTTATGTTCATATGATGAGATACCCTATTTGATCTCATCAATTCATTTTTGTTGAAGTTTAAGTAATGCCGTTGGGCTACCGAATTTTCATAAGAGAAATCTTATTTTTGTCTTCCTTTCATGTTTTTAATTTCATATGGTATATTTAAAATTTTCATTACCATGTCCTTAAATCCCTTATATTCTGTCCCTCTACTGTTTTATGGGTCATTTATCATTGTTTTACCCATTTTCCCTCTCTTTTTAATGTCTTCTAAAACCTCATAACATAGCCGTTATGTAGTAGAATTTCCGTCTCAAAATGTCTCTCTCTTTTTCTAAAGTTCTTTTATATTATTAAGTGAATACTCAAAGTTTTTTATTCTAAAGGGGAATTCACATATATACCAAAATGTTCTATTTTAAATTCTGGTATTTACATACATGAGACCCACCTTCCTTTTCTGTGGGTTTTAAAGTAACGTAAAGATCATGTCTTTAAAGCAGCTTTTAAAACGTTATGATTATGAAATGAAACCCATTTATTTTATGATATATGGGTTATCTATGAAATGTTTGATGATGATATATGTGGCTCACATGATAATAAAGGAAAATTTAAGGGTGTGCCCTGATAGCACTCCAATGCATTGGGTAAAGACTTAATCTCTAGAGATGACCATTTTTAACGACGCCATGGTGAATAACCTTGGTAATTTTTAACGACACCTTGGGGATGGAACTTGGTGAAACGAAACGATTGTCAATATTAAATGTTGCAGCCACATCTTCAAGTTATGAAAAATGTTATTTTTTTATGCTGTATCTCATTATTTCTTTCTCATGCCTTAAATTTCTTTTCATGTCCTTATTGAAGTATCTCAAGTTCACATGTAAAATGTTTCTCTTGTTTCCCTTACTAGGATTTATGCTCACCCTTTCTTTTGATGTATGTCCCCAGGTTATGAGATGCAGTAATGAACCTAGGATGAACTTAAGGAGAAGCCTTTCAAGTGTTTAAGAAGAGTGTTTTAGTTCTTTTCATGTTTTATGTTCCTGGTTTCCAAGACACGAAACCTTAAAGATCCTCGGTTTTGTAAAATGTAATGAAAGTTTATGTGATAAAAAGTCGGGATGCTATAGTTGGTATCAAAGGATGGTTTAGTTATTTGTGGAAATTAGGATATGAAAACACTAGGAAGAACCCTATAAGAAAAGTTTAAATATAAGAAATATTCTTGGTATTTTGGTGAGGATTGAGTAAGGGGTTGCCAAGGAAATACATCCCTGTCTGGATACGAGCAGGTAGAGGTGGCTCTGGCACAGATGTACATAGGGGTAAAACCCGAAAACACCGCTTTGAGCTAGACTCGAACGGGAACTGGTACACGACAACGGGCCTTGCTGCACTCTTGGTTACGACACTCCCGAGGGATATGCTTTGGTAAATTCATAAGCTTAGTATGAACCATTGTTAAAGGAACACAGATAAAATAAAATAAAGATTCACATAAGAATATATGATCATGCATAACCTAGATGGGAACCTAGGAGATCACAAGTTAGGGTATACCTTTCATCTACAAGTTATCCTTATATGCTTTCATTCCCTTTTCATGATTATTATCTAAGTACTTAAGCCCCTAATTATGATTTCTCTTCTTAGTTAATGGTGGGAAATGGAAGAACATGTCCCGACAACCAATGTGATAGGAAATGCGACGATTGTCATATTAATATGATAGGGATGATTAGGGGATTAAAATATGATTATTATTTTGGAAGACGTTCATTATTTTGGGAACCATATTTGATCGAGGTAAATAGATTACTACGGTATTTTCATTGAGGAGTATGGTTGACTTATATTTTGAAGAATCGATGAATTTAAGGTGAACTTATAGTAATTTAGGTTACTTATGGAAATGACTAACCTATCTTGGGTAAAATATGTTTAGGTTAGCTACTTTTGTTATAAGATGTTAGGAGTGGTTGATGTTGTTTGGAGATGAACAATGAAGTTTACTTTGGAAGACGATGTTATCAAATCTTTCTTGTATTTGGGTTTCAATCTTAGTTTGGTTTATTTTGAGGAATCTTAAGGACCATTATTTACGGAATGGACTATGATGAACTTTGGGTAGTACCATGGAACTTGAAGATTTAAAAGTAGTTTCCATTCCTATGGGATTATTTCTTTTTGAAGAGTTTTTACCTTACTCTTTCTGTTTTTGGGATAATGTTTAAAGATAGAAGAAATAGATAGTTGATCTTTTGTGGATTATGTGATTCTCTAGAAGATGATTCTTGTGTTTTGATGAGACCAAGTAGTTTTGAATGCTCATTGTTTGGAGAAAAGATTAGTTTTGGTAGAAACTTATTAAAGTATGAAACTCTACATGAAGGTAGATATATTTCCTTATGTTTTTGTTCTATGTTGTAAATGAATTCCTCAAAGTTATTAAAAGGAACGTAAAACAAAAACATTGTTGGTTTACATTTCCTACTAGTTAATCAAAGACAACTTACACACATCATAAGTTTGGGATTTTCTTATGGTTAACTTTCTCCTAATCATGTTCTCTATCACTCTCCCTCAGAACGTGACCCTTTGTTTTCTCCTCCATGTCCATGTTTCCTACATGGAATCCTAGTATGAGTAAACTCGGGTGGCCTTTGTACTCCCTTTTATTTCTTTTAAAGTAATAGTGTTTCTGACTCTTTTTCCGATGTGGGACTTTCAATGAAATTTCAAAACCCAATTTTAAAAATTACGAGGACGCAATTTCTTAAGGGGGGAAGATTGTAATGGCCCGAAATTTTGAATAAATCTTGTTTCCTAATTTCATGTGTTATTTTATTTTATTTTTATACTCAACAAAAATGTTTTATTTGATAAACATGATTATAATTAAAATGAGACCATTGGGTTTTGATTTTTATATGACCATCGATCAATATGACCACTATGAACAAAATGTTTTGATTATTGTCTCTAAATACAAGTAATCTTGGTTAATTATTATAGAAAGAAGATTCGATGGCCTCACCTAGTAGTCTTGGACCGATCGAAGCCCATCTAACAGAGCTTGGGAAGGAGGTAGCACCATTGGGCTTTGCTCTGGATCAAATCCAAGCCGAACTTCATCATGTGAAGCTAGAACGGAATCGCCTTCGTGAGAAGTTAAAACTGATAGAAATTACTACTCGGGCAATGTTGACTGAGCCTCCCCAAGATTCTATCACCCTAGAACACCTTACTCTTAGGTCCTATGCTGGTATTATAAGGGGCTATGTAACGAGACCGTAAATTCCTTGTGTAATCCTTTTTTGAAATAAAAATTAGGATTTCTTCTTATGATGAAGTTTATGAATTTTGAAATGACTGGATAAATATAGTATGCATATTTTTGATGAATTTTAGAGAAAGGATATTTTCAAAATGGTTGTGTAAACCTTAAATAATTAAAAATGTGTAATGATTTTCAAAAAATGCTCTTCTACAATTATGTCCAGTACGAAATTTAGAGTCTAATAAGATCAACTTGATTTTTGATGAATAGTAAATTGTGAATAGTGATTTTACGCTTAGGATTAGTAATGTGACCAAATGGATTAGTAATCTCACTTAAAGAAAGTTCTAAAATAATCTAGGCACCTTGATTAAGTAATGTGATTCAATAAAATGGTTAAATAACGGTTTCATTAATTATTATTCAAGTATTAGTTTTTTCGGGTGAATAGTGTTTTTTTAATTAAAAAATTAATTAAAAATATTTAGAAAATTATTTTTCTAAAATGGATTTCATTTTTGAACTCAGAGCATCGATATTATGTTAAGGTAATTTTTGGGGATTTTTCTGAAAAAAATGAATTTTCGGTGAATAGTGAATTTATTTAAAAATTGAATTAAAAATATTTAGAAAATTATTTTTATAAAATGGAGTTCATAAATGTAATTAGGGAATCGATATTTAGATAAGGTGAATGTTTGGGATTTTTCTGAGAAAGATGAATTTTTCAGTGAATAGTAAAAATGCAGTTTTAGGGTTTCGGTATGTTTAATGACATCATAATTGTGTCATGATGATGTCATGAGATCTTTCAAGGGTTTTCCGGACAAGGGGGATGAATTATTGTTTTGGGGGGCCCATGTGGCCTAACTCCATGATAAATGCCAAGGGAGAGCACATGGGTTTGAGAAAAGCACATGTGAGGTGTCCCTTGGTCATTAATGCCTTGTCCCCTCACTTTTCCTATAAATACCAAGCCCTCCTCTCATCCATTCGACTCCACACTCATTCCCAACGAATTTATGGTCTCATTACCTCTCAAGGAGTCCTCCTAAGGTGCCCCCAAGCCCTCAAGGTCCCAAACTTTGAGGTTTAAGAGTTACATTTTAAGGTAAGGGATCCGATCTTTCTCTTTCTTTTCAAGAAATCTCTTTTATGTAATTTCTTTTATGCTCCATGATCAAATTTTAAAGGGTGTTCTTTTATACTCCTCTTACTAACCTTTTCATGTTCATATAATGAGATATCCCCTCTTACTCTAATTATTTAGTTTTTTTAAGTTTTAAGTGGCGTCGTTAGGCTGCCGAATTTTTTGTAACGGATTCTTTCTCCCTTCTCATTTTTCAAGATCTATTTTCATGTAAAGTATTTCAAGTTCCTTTTTATTATGTTGGGGTATGATCTCTAAATTTATCATACTGATATTTTATGATCATATGATGAGAGACCCCATTTGATCTCTTCAATTCAGTTTTTTTGAAGTTTTAAGTGGTGCCGTTAGGCTGCCGAATTTTTAAGTGGTTCTTCACCCTTCTCGTTTTGAAGTTCTACATTCATGTCAATTCTTTGAAGTTCCTTTTTGTTATGTAGGGGTATGATATCTATATCTATCATACTGGACTCTTATGTTCATATGATGAGAGACCCTATTTGATCTCATCAATTCATTTTTGTTGAAGTTTAAGTAACGCCGTTGGGCTGCCGAATTTTCATAAGAGAAATCTTATTTTTGTCTTCCTTTCATGTTCTTAATTTCATATGGTATATTTAAAATTTTCGTTACCATGTTCTTAAATACCTTATATTCTGTCCCTCTACTGTTTTATGGGTCATTTAACATTGTTCGACCCATTTTCCCTCTCTTTTTAATGTCTTCTAAAACCTCATAACATAGCCGTTATGCTGCAGAATTTCCGTCTCAAAATGTCTCTCTTTTTCTAAAGTTCTTTTATATTATTAAGTGAATACTCAAAGTTCTTTCTTCTAAAGGGTAATTCACATATATACCAAAATGTTCTATTTTAAATTCTGGGATTTACATACATGAGACCCACCTTCCTTTTCTGTGGGTTTTAAAGTAACGTAAAGATCATGTCTTTAAAGCAGCTTTTAAAACGTTATGATTATGAAATGAAACCAATTTATTTTATGATATATGGGTTATCTATGAAATGTTTGATGATGATATATGTGGCTCACATGATAATAAATGAAAATTTAAGGGTGCGCCCTGATAGCGCTCCAATGCATTGGGTAAAGACTTAATCTCTAGAGATGACCATTTTTAACGACGCCATGGTGAATAACCTTGGTAATTTTTAACGACACCTTGGGGATGGACCTTGGTGAAACGAAACGATTGTCAATATTAAATTTTGCAGCCACATCTTCATGTTATGAAAAATGTTATTTTTTATGATGTATCTCATTATTTCTTTCTCATGCCTTAAATTTCTTTTCTTGTCCTTATTGAAGTATCTCAAGTTCACATGTAAAATGTTTCTCTTGTTTCCCTTACTGGGATTTCTGCTCACCCTTTATTTTGATGTATGTCCCCAGGTTATGAGATGTAGTAATGAACCTAGGATGAACTTAAGGAGAAGCCTTTCAAGTGTTTAAGAAGAGTGTTTTTGTTCTTTTCATGTTTTATGTTCCTGGTTTCCAAGACACTAAACCTTAAAGATCCTCGGTTTTGTAAAATGTAATGAAAGTTTATGTGATAAAAAGACGGGATGCTATAATGTTAACATTGAATATGATGAAAAATGTGGTCATTCTAACCAACAAAATAGTTTTATGACTGAAGTGAATGATATTTTGATTATTCCTAACTAGTTATCAAGATATATGATAAATAAATGTACCTTAACCAACTATTGAGCTTAACAAAGAATAGAAGGATAGAATCCTATATGAGTCCAAGTTAAGGAGACTATAATGGAAAGAAGGATCAATTTCCTTCATCTAATAGATGTTGGAAGAGTCACCCATAAAAATTTCTCAATGGAATTTTTAAATGTTTAATGTTTTGAAAAGAAGGGCATTGAGAAATAAATTTACAAGGAAAAATAAGGAGTTCAATGGATAGAAATATATTTCCACCTTGAGATACATTTATAGATTGTTTTTTCTGAATATGGGGAACCTGGGAATTATCTTTTTCAATGTCCTATTCTAAATATTAACTCCAAGATTAAGGAAGGACATATGTTATACCAATCATAGAGGTGAAATTATTTACATATTTGGATCAAATAATTATATTTTAGAATTATTTTTATCAATGGTGTTTTAGTTATATATATAATGAATCATCTAAGGACTATGTTAATGTTTGGAAGTTCATATGATTTTATGGTTTATTTAATGTGATTATAATTATTTATTAAAATCATTATCATATATGATGAAGAAATTTACATTTTGTTATGAGACCTTAAGAGTGTTTGATTTTATTTAGAGATAAATGTTAAATTTATATTGGATGAATATGTGATCAAATAATTGAAAATTTTCATTTCATGCTCATTAAGGGTTATTTTGAATTATTATAAGGTTATTTTTTATTAAATGATCTATATTAAGCATTGGGTTATATTGTTGAAGAATTACAGATTAATGTTGTATGTCCTCATATGATGATTTATTCATTTTGGGAATTATCTTACCTAGAGATAAATATTTGGGTTTTGGTTAATGTTTTGTGAGAGGATAAATAGATTTTTATCCATTTGTATATTATGTTATCAATTAGAAGCCAATTTAGTGCTTCTGGTGCTAAAAATCATCTTTAATTATCATCGTTTGATGAAAAAGGTGATATTATTGTGGCAATTGTTGAAATTGTGAAATTCTAAAAATCAATAAAGTATATTTAATTATGGTATTAGTCTAGAATGTAAAATAATTCTAAAAATTTAGGAAAATGATCTTAAAATAAAAAATCATGATCCTATTAACGTTATTTTATGAACTTATGGATTTTTTCACAACTCTTTTGTTTATGGTTTTGTGATCATTAACCTTCCGAAGGTCATTTATTTTATTATGATTAATATTCTCTATCACTCTCCATGATTATTTAGACTGTAAATTTCTTATCCATGTCCAAATTTTCATTCACCAATAATGTACTCCTATTTGAAAACATAGTTATGTGATGACCTTCACATTTTCTTTCCCACATTTCAAGAGGATGTTTTATTCACCCTTTATAAGATGACTGATTTTTAAAAGGTATTTTTCAATGTCAAAACATAAATTATAGATGTCAAATTTAGATTGTGAGGAAGTAATTTATTAATGTTGTGGGAATGTAACACATATATATTTTCAATAATAAAACTATATTAGATAGCATATATGATACACACACTAAGCCAAAACGAACAATGAAATATTATTATTTATGACCATTATAACTAAACAGTTAAATTAGATGGTATAGAAAGGATTAAAAAAATTTATAAAATATATATAGTTTTCAAAAACAATATAAATGTATTGTTAAATTTCTACTAAATAAGAAATCAATTTTTAATGAAATAATTTTATCCTTCAAAAATGATTGCTATTTCTTTTTGTGAGGAAATTTTTTATGTAATTTCTATAACCTTTAAAAAATTTATTTGATAAAATGAACTTAATTTTTTAAATAATAATATTAAAATTTTATTAGGGTAAAATTTTGGGATTTGTTTTAAAATGATTGATTTATCAGTGAATTTTTAAAACTTCATATTTTTCAAATAAGATCATTTCATTCCATTATTTAAAATAATATAAAATTACCATTATATTTTAAATTTTCTAATAAATTTATATACGAATTAATTGGTTTAGATTAATCTAATTATTTTTTTTAATCAAAAGTTTTCATGATTTTGGTATAAGTTAATTTTTATGCCTTAAACATGGTTTTCTGAAAAATGTTTTTATGTGAATAAAGTTTATCAATTTTAATTAATTTAGATAACCCCTTGAAAGGAAATATTTAAAAATAATATATATATTATATATCTATTTATATGAAAATTATTTCATATAGTGATTATTTTAATCATATATGTAATATAATATCACACATTTCTTGAAAAATGCTTTTATCATGAAAACTACTTCTTAATGTGTTTTGTAGGTTTAATTTTAAATTTAATATTGCATATTATTTGAATAGATTTTGATAATTTTGATTGCATATATTTAATTGGAATAATTTATTTTAGGTAATAAGGTCAACTTAATGTTTGGACATAGTGAATAGTAAAAAGAGTAATAATTAAATAATATGGTTAAGGTTAAAGATAAGTTTCATCCGCTTGTGTTAAATGTAATTTTCCACACACATAAGATTTTATTTGAAAAATTATTTTTCACATTTAAAATAATTGGTTCTAAATTTTCTAATAATGATAATTTTATATTATTAAATGATAAATTACCTAGGAAAGAAAACTAGTTACCATAGTGAAAACTAAAATGGTAAATGTGAGTAACCATAAAGGTAAAATAAATAACTTATTTAAATACTTTTAATTTTTAATGGTATAATTGTGGATAGAGCATAACATCCATAAACTATATCCCTTATCTATTTCGAGGTACATTTCTTCAGAGTGAATTCCCATTATTGAATAGTTTTGGGTATTTTTAAAAATGACACTCCTTCTATCATATAAAAGGGAACATGCTCTCCTATTTCCTTGACACTTAAAAATACTTTTGTATTTTCCAATTTCTACCAAAATACCGTCATTACTCCCCTATACTTTTCCTAAGGTCTTTATTTTTATAATAAAAGACTCCATGGAATTATTTTTTTGAAAATCTAAAGAGTTTGTCAGAAGAAGATGTGTTGTTTTAAATGATCATTTTGTTTTATTTATTCTTCCAACTCCTCTAAATCATATTTAAAAACCTGATATAATAAAATAAACATGTGTAATATACTATTATGTAATTATGATAATTTCGTAACCTACATACATCTCATATTCTATCAAATGGGAAGCGAAACCATCATTCATGTATACGACAAAGTACCACCACACGAACTGATGTAAATTGTTTCCCATCATTTACTCTCATATATATTTATAATGAAAAAATTAATATATATATATATATATATTGATGAAATATTTATAATTTTTTAAAATTAATATATCATATATTTTCTTACCTTTCAATTCATAGAAAAATGATGACATCATTCTTGCGTACGTGCGAACTTCCACCTTCACGAAGCGATGTGATATTTTTTCATCAAAACATAACATGGATGGTATATATAAGTGTATTTAAATTAATCATATGTTATTTATGATATATTTATCATTATTAAAATATTAAATATTCTTACATTCATTCAACCATGATCATTGAAAAATGGAAACGTTACTCATGCATAAGTATGGCCTACCGCCTCCATGATTATACCATAGTTCATTTTTGATAACCTTGTTTGATTAATTTTTTTAAAAGATTAATTTATGTATAAATATAATTATTATTTTATTATTACTATTATATATATGATTTAATAGTGACCTCATGTACTATATTCAATCGTCAGAAGTCATTTTAAACATATGAATCAAATATCATCAAAATGTCCGATGTGAACTTAATTGATTATGAAAATAAATATAACATGGTAAAAAATAAAATAAAATTAAGAATACAAATTATAATTTTTATTAATATAGTAAACAATTATTATAATTTTATTATTCATAATGATAAATTACATATGTGATCATTCAAATTTGATGAACGGGAATTTGTCTCAATTCTCCTTCATAGGGGCATATTTTAATGATATACGCCTAATTTCTTTTATATAGTGTATATTCTTACCATTTTGAATATTATATCATTAATCCTTCATACATGATGGTATTTTAATTTAAAATTCATTTTGTTTTATCATATGGAATTTTATTGGAATGTTACCAATGTTGTAAAGGATTAATGTTACAATATTGTTTTTTTTTCAAGATTGTTTGTGTTCAGGGTTAATTTAGGGGAAATAATATATAATTATTTTCCAAAACCACATATACTTTATTATACTTTGGTTATGAATGTGTTTTAAATGTTTTGATTCCATTTACTCCATTAATTAATAAATATAAATATATAATGTTGTTTGTAAGTACTATTGGTCTTGTATCTCCTTTTAGAGTAGTTATCTTTCTCTTCTATATATATATTCTCTACAAAACATATTAAATAATTTTTATTCTTTTCTCAAATGATTTATTAAATACATTTTAAATGATGTTTTAATATTTTTACAAAATGGTTTTAAATTAATCTTTCTATTATTTTTCGGACAAGGTAATTTTTGACATTTTCTATAAGTGTGAAAGGAATGTTTTTTACAACATATATGGAATGAATAGAATTTACCAAAATTATGAAAATTTATTGATGATGCATTTAAAATTTTTCTTTGTTCTTTTCAAAAATAATTTTTCTATAATATTGGTATTTTATGAAAATTTTAAAGTAGTCATTTCTGAGTGAAAAGGGAGTTCTCCTCCAGAACTAATATATGTAAACTTTTAAAGTTATTTCATCAATAATGACAGCATTTGAAGTTATATATTTATTTTAAATTATATATATATATATTCTTATTACATATATACCTATCTGATTATCCCTTTCATTAATATATTAATACATGTCTTAAGTTCATTTATTAAATTCATTATTTATGTTATTATCTTTGATTATTATATGTTACAATATTATACAACACATTTATTTCCATGGTTAATTATTATGTTTATTACATATGATTTATTTTCTTTTTCTGTCAAACATAAACATGTACATCTTATGTTGGGTTTATACATATAGTTCTCAATTTTTTTGGGTAATTTTTTTGGTCTCATGAGACATTACATATAGGATTAGGGAGTAAAACTAATCTCTTATGGGTCTTTTCCACAATGTGATATTTTCTAGGTAGTTATAATTAACTCATGTTTATGTCATTTTATATTTTTTCCACTTTTATTAAGTTGTTATGATATTATGGTATTATGTTATTTATATTATTCTCTTATGTGAATACTCATGAGTATTCTATTTTATGACATATTGTTATGCATTTGAATCACACATTATATTTACTTATCATGTTTTTTCCAATACTGGGATTTTTAAATCAAATTTTTTTTATATATTCCCTATGTTATCATATAGAGTTTTAGTAGATAAAATTTATTTGGTATGTCATTATGGATAATAAAATTCATATGTTATGTTTCTGTTTCTTTTTAATGTATTATGAACATATTCATCTGAATACACTATTCCTCATGATTGTGGGATTATACTCATTGGATATTTATGTTTAAAAATTACATAATAATATTTGAGAAATTCTTGGGTCACAATATTTAACAAATTCTCCATATAAATTAATTTTAAATGTTTATTAAAATGTCATTCTCACCAATTATAAAAGGGACATCTCACCACCACTTCATGGAAATGATAAAAATGCAATTTACACCTAAAACCATACACATTTTCTTTTCCCTAGAATAATATTTTACTCCCTTTAGCTTAATTTTATGATATATATCCTATTACATCCATGTATAAGGGATCATACAAGGAAATATCATAGTTCTCAACATGGGTAATCATTTTTATTTATCTTATCTGTTTTATATTTTTATTTTCTAATTATAATTTTAAAATTCCTATTTAATGAAATTAGTATTGGATATATGTTTAATGTTATAATTTTTTAGTAAAAAACAATTATTACCTTTTCCTTTTCCATTATGAAAAATGGAAGTGTCATTTGTGTATTGTGCGCACTACTACCTCCACAACATAATGTGTATTTTTTTATTCCACAAAGAAAAATATCGGTATAAAAGAGAAATTTAATAAATAGTTATGATATTTATATCATGTTCATGATTATGAAAATAATCCTTTTTACTCCTTCCACTCATTCTATGAAATTTAAATCATAATCTAAACGTACGTGCAGACAACCACCTTCATGGAATGGTGTATTCTGTATTTTATTACTATTGTTCATATATAGATATAAGGTTGAGATTAAATAATAAATATGATATATATAATATCATTAATGTTCTAATATGAAATATTTTAGAACCTATTAATTATATGATCAAAAAAATTATTTTTGTTAATTCAATCATTTAAATGAGAATACTAAGAAGAAAATTATCTATTCGTTTTACTTAATGACCTTATTTATTTTATAACATCATTATAATTATTAAAAATTATAATATTTCACTCTAATAAATGATAAATAATATCATGAGTGTAACACCCCGAGATTTTATGAAAAATATTCTTTTTAATTTCATTAATGTCTTGTGTTATACACTACACCAAAAAGAGCTTTCACAACACACATCTCTGACCTGGCTTGAATTACACGCAATTGCGACCTTCCACGATAGCGTGTGTTGTACGCAACACCAAGTTTCGCTAAACAACGATATGCTATTAAGATATTATTAAAACTAGCCGTTATGAATAGTAATAACCACTTTTTGAAATTTTGTAAATTTTCTTTTTCAAAATGGACTTCATTTATGGATTCGGAATATCGAAATTAGATTAGGGTGAAATTTTGGTGATTTTCGGATAACTTTCATATTTTTGATGAATAGTGAAAATTACTAAATTTTAATTAAAAACAACTTTTTCAATCGAAATAATTAGTAGTGATAAATTATTAATTTGAGTGGTTTTAAAGTATATTTAGAATATATTTTTAAAATTTAATACAATGTTGGTCATTGGATGTAATTTCACATTTAAACCAGTTATAAACAAGTTTCAATCTTTTGATAGTTATTATCTCTTAAAAACACGCTATTTGTTTTGAAGACGGGAATTAATTTTTAAATTAGTTAATGTAACTGATATGTTTTGAATTTGGTAAAATAGACATCATTTTTGAGTTCATAATATCAAATATAGCTTAGGCCTAATTTTTGGTATTTTTCTGAAAACATTCAATTTTTGATGAATAGTGAAACCACTAAGTGGTAGTTAAAAAACTGAATTGTTCATAAAACTTAATTTTACCGCTTCTGTGAGTGGAATTTCAAAAATCCGGGAGACACAGTTGATGTCAGTATGTAAAATGTGGTTTAATGAGATGAGAATAATTTTTGGTGAATAGTAACTTTTTACTTTTATTTACCACGGTTAAAAGTAAATATGGTAATTAAGGGTAAAAATGATATTATTATTACCCTAACACATGTACAAATTCTATTGGATAAGTATAATTCGACCAAAAACAAGCTTAGGAATAAAATATGACCATTTATGCCCACTTGGATTAGATTAGGACATTTATTATTATTTAATTCAAAGAAGAGTTAAAAGAGTTAAAATCAATGTTTATTTAATAAAACATTTTTAATATAGGGTTATACATAAGATAAATTAGACTATAAATATTCATTAGAATTATAAAACGCTTTCCTAAATAATGGTATTTTATTTGTAATTTTTAGACATTAAATAAATTAATTTATTTATGACACAACGATGATACAGTAATTATCTTATTAATGAAATATTGACATAATTGATGTTATAAATACTCAAATAAATATAATTTAAGACTTTTTAAGAATTCAAATAATTTTATAGGTTAATATGACATGTTAGTATTGATTTAATTAACGTTGTTCGTACTTATCATTCTGTTAGGTTTTTCACAAAAATCAATTACTAAATAGTGTCAAAATTGACATAAAATAGTTTTTAAAACAAATATTATATTATTAATTGTTATGTTATTCCTAAAAATCTAAGGTTCGGCCAAATGACTTAGATAAGGTTATATATATTAATAATAAACAATTTGGGGTTCGTTTGGCTTCTTATTGTAAGTTTATTAACCTTATAGTGTAAGAACACAAGAAGACACGGTTAAAGTAAAATTATTTAACTTAATGTTAAATCTAAATGATAAGGTTATAATAGGAACCTAAACTTGTCTAAATTCTATTTGATGAGAGTATTTCGACCCATACCCACCTTAGCCTCTAAATAAATCAATTTGGAGCTATTTAAAACCTAACTTGACTTTATAATAAAATAATATTTTTAGTTATTCCAAAGGTGCCCCTCTCCTCCCTTATAAAATGGCACCTCCTCCCTCTCTTCCTCACACAACTTTGAGCCTTCAAGCTCGGCCAAACCCTGCCAAATTCTCTTCTCCACTTCCCTAGAAACATCCTAGAGGTTCTGGTCTTCCTCAAAGACCAATTTTAGTGCCCTAAAAGAAGGTCTCAAAGAAGCACTTCAAAGAAGAGGTAATGTCCGTTACCAATTCTTTCATCTTTATTTCTTCTTCCACTTCTTCTTATTTAGTTGTTTCATTATGAAGTAATAAAATCAGTATCACTCATATACTGATATGTTATTATATGTATTAAACAACCCTATTTCACCATCTATCCATCCTACGGAAAAAGAAACCACCGCGCGTGCGTACGTACGGAATACGGTCTCCACGCCATGGTGTAATCTATTTTCCACCACCACCTTACTTGGATGGGTAAAATGGTGTAAATAATGACTATATATGACTATTATAAAGTGATATTTATTCTGAAATAGTATACATACACTCCAATACAGTCCCACGATCATGAGAACGATATCATCGCTCGTGCGTACGTACGGACTACCGTCTCCACGACGCGATGAGATTCATTCTCCACTTTAACCATTCATGAATGATTATAAAGTATATATAATAAGTAATCATGAAATATATTACATGGTAAATCTACTGGATTTATGTATATATATGTGTCATCTACTTACTTCCATTCAAGACAATAAGGAAAGGAAAACAGCGTTCATGCGTACGTACGGACTACCGTCTCCATGAACGGTGTGTTTCATTTCATTTATCTATCTATTATATATATATATATACTGAATATATATGATATATAAATCAGATTTTATATTCTGTAAGTACGTAAATCATGATATAAGTAATAATAATGTCAAGAACAACAAGTCCAAACACCTACGATAAATGAAACAATTTTACCCAAAACGCTCTTTAACATGGAATTTACAAAAGAACGGGTAATATAAAGTCATAAGTGAACTATATATGATATCATAACAATGAATATGATTCTTTAATAAGTAAATGACATTATTTAAATCATTATACAGGAGGTTCGGACACTTACGAAGCAAATCGGACCAAAGGTAAGGAAAATATCACAATCTCATTTTTATCCGAGATTGTTTATACTTTGGTATTTACTGGGGTGTATTTTATCATCCACATCCATGTTTCCTCAATATGTAATATTATTTCCATCCACCTAAAATTTTTTAAATCCTATTTTACCCTTCGGTGAGTTTTTAGTAAAGAATATGAAAGGAATATTTTGTCGTTTTTCATACGAGGTACTTTTTGACTTTTCCAACAAAAGTACGAGAAGAATGTTTTTTTTTAACTTATACGCCATGAATGGATTTTTAAAAAATTATTTCCAAGAAGCTTCCTTTACAAGTTTTCAAGTTTATTTTTAATCAAACTTCTTTTAGTTTAAAGTTGTATGACATGTTAAGAAAGGAAAAATGTTTTTGAAGAAGGAAGGATATTTTCCTCAAGAATGAAGTTCAAGTGTTTTATCAAAATTATTTTCCATATAAGATAATAAAGGGTTCTGTTTTTATCCCTATTATTACATTGATTTGATTATGTTGTGATGGAATTATTTTTATGAATTCCTTTATCTTATATGAATTGTTTTATGATGTCACGATGTTTAAGATTCCCATTTTTATTACATGGGTTATGCAATGATGTATGATTTATGATTTTGTGGCACACATAAGAATGGAATCATTATGATATGGGTGGGACCTATATCTCCATCCAATTCATTGGGTAAAGATTTTATATCTCATGAGATAGACATGGCTGGAATGGTAGGTTATACCGGTTCAGTGAAACAGGACTGAAACGAGGGTGAATCGGTTCAGAAAGAGACTTTGTCCACTAAGATAGTCTTGGCAATGAGTCTTTACTAACAAGAAATTATTCTCTATGATTATGTGTGTATGCCACAATGTTTCATGTTTTAAGTTATGATTACTTGGATTTCATTTCACTACTATGATTTATCCCATGTTATGAAATTATGCTCTCTTTTGCAGGTTAAGATTTCCAAAATGTTATGTTCTTATGAATATGATGTGATTGATATTTATTTTGTTTACCCTTGCTGAGCATTTGAGATCACCCTTTTATGTTTTCTTTTCCCCAGGATATAGAGAAAGGTTTTAGGTAAAAAAAGGGAAGATCTTTATGGAAGATGTTGAATATCTTTCACCACGATTAGAAGATTATATTCCGAGTTTCCAAAGACACTAAACTATTATGATCCTTGTGTGTGTGTTTGTTATGTACTGATTATTCTGCAAAAGTAATGCAATGTCCATGTACGTCAGGCTTCGGGTCTCTACAGTTGGTATCAGAGGAAAGGTTTAGTCAACCTTTGGAAACTAGGATGCGAAAACGTTAGTGGGATCCCTAGAGATATTTCTAAGGTCTGTCTAAGTCTAGGGATGTCCCTAAGGTTAAGTATACGTATAGGTTATAGTACTAGAATTATGCTAATGATCATAGAATTAAACCGAAGGTGTTAGATATTGAAGGTACTCCCCCTTTATTATGTTGTTTTCCCTAGCATGATTTTTGCCTCTCACACTATTCTTTTTGGGTTTTAGACGATGGCTGGAACCCAAAGGAACCGTGTTGATCAATGCAATGGACAATGCAATGATTTTCCTCTTGAACAAACAAATGTTATGGGAGATGGAGTGAAAAATCTTATTTCTATACTTACACAAGCTATGAATCATTCTGGACTTCCAAATGAGAAGAGAAGGGAACAATATTCTATTGAGTCCTTCATGAGGCAACGTCCACCTTCTTTCAGTGGGTCTTCTGATCCACTTGTTGCTGAACAATGGATCAGTACCACTGAAAAGATATTTTCAGTTCTTCAATGTTCTGAACATGATAAAGTCATCTTAGCAGTGTATCGTTTGGAAGGTGATGCTGATCAATGGTGGAATCTTATTAAGAATACAAGGCAAAGGGATGAAATTGAGTCCATGGAATGGGACGAGTTCAAGAAATTATTTTTCAATAAGTACTTCCCTCGTATTCTTCGAACAAAGATGTAGAAGGAGTTTCTTGAACTAAAGCAAAAGGATGATGAATCTGTTGGTATATACGAAGAGAATTTTACAAGACTTGCAAGGTATGCATCTGGCATTATCATCCAACCTGAAAGTAAAGTTGATCAATTTTTTAGTGTCTTAAAACCAAGTCTTCGAAGGGCATTAGCTATAAGAGACTTCAGTAGCTATGAAGAAATTGTGTGTTGTGCAATCAAGGTAGAAATGGAAGTTGGTGTTACATATCCATCTCATGGTTTTGATAAGAAACGAAAGATGGAGTTCAAGGAGAAATCTCAGAATAATGGTGAAAATAAGATGAATGTTTCCTTATGCACAAAGTGTGGAAAGAAGCATGGTGGAGATTGTCTTAAAGGGACTAGAAAATGTTTTAAGTGTGGAAAAGAAGGTCATCGAGTAGCTGAGTGTCGAAGTAATGGAAAAAGGGTTTCTAATGATGAGAATAAAGCAAAAACTGCAGAGAACGCACCACCAACACTTTAATGCTTCAAGTGCAAGGAAATGGGGCATTATGCTAATAAATTCCCTAATCCAAGGGTTAGTGATGATCGAGATGAGAAACCGCTTAAGGAAAAGGACAAAGGGAAGTCACATGCGATCACTGTTGGCAATGTTGAATATGACAACGATGTGGAGGAATGATTAAGTTTTTATGTAATGGGAATTACAAAATAATGTTGTATCATAAAGTATTGGAATATTTATGTATTGGTCTAATGTGGTATTCAATTTGATTGAGATATTTTTAGAAATAAGATGATATGCGCATAATGATGGGAAAACGAGAAAACGAAATGTTTAACAGTATTCATGAGCTCATGATTCATATAAGGACTAAGTGATATCATGGTTTGAGTATATAGAATTTTGAGGATTTTGGTATGTGGAAAGTGTTAACTTTTAACTGCATTCAAGTTTTCACTATGGTTCAATGGGTATTCAAGAGAGTACAAGATTAAGGCCTTTGAATGTTTGGAATGTGACCAACAAGATATATCTTATGATATGTGGGGATCAATGATGGTATTAAATCTCTGAGAGTGGACGGTAGTATTATGGATAAGCCTAAAGATTGGAATAGATTATGTTGGACATAAGTTAGTATTATTGATGGGATGTTATAGTAATATAGCTTTAGAAAAAGGACAACCTGCAGGACGGGCGACAACCCATCGCGTCGGACAAGGCTGTGGGAATCGAACCCACAACCGAAGTGCGACTGACCTTTATCGCCTACCACTGGCCTACAGGAAGTCCCTGTTTAGTAGAAACTAGTTTTATTATATTAAGCAGTATGATATATGAAGTATAAGTCCATTTTAGGAACCATATATGATTAATATCACTATAGAATGACTTATGTATATTTAATAACTTTTGCTATCCTTTTGTTTGAGACAGATGGAATGACCCGTCATTCTATCACATGACCTGCTAACACTTCACGAATAACAAATTCAACTTCATTTATTTAAGAGATGAAGTGGAAATTGTTCAAGGCACGAACAACAGTGAGATTGTACCAAAATAAAGTAAGTATTTATTCTAATTCAAATTCTTCAACTTTAGGGAAACGATCATGAAAACCAAAAATGTTGTCCTAGTGCTCTTATATCTGATTAATCAGATGGTACCTTAGATCGTCACAAATTTATGGATTTGTGATTGCTAGCTTTTCCATAGCCATGTTCTCTACCACTCTCCATCAGAACATGATGGTTAGATTTCTCTTCCATATCCATATTTTCACCTATGTGGAAACCCAGTGATTAGTTTATTTAGGTAACCATTACGTTTCATACATTTGTTTTTAAAGATTGGTTTTGGTATTCCTTTTTACGATGTGGGTTTCGATTAAAGAAACTTTCGAATAGTAAACCATTTATAACCCCGACGAATTTCGAGGGCGAAATTCATTTTAAGGGGGGTAGAATGTAACACCCCGAGATTTTATGAAAAATATTCTTTTTAATTTCATTAATGTCTTTTGTTATACGCTACACCAAAAAGAGCTTTCACAACACACATCTCTGACCTGGCTTGAATTACACGCAATCGCGACCTTCCATGATAGCGTGTGTTGTACGCAACACCAAGTTTCGCTAAACAATGATATGCTATTAAGATATTATTAAAACTAGCCATTATGAATAGTAATAACCACTTTTTGAAAATTTGTAAATTTTATTTTTCAAAATGGACTTCATTTAAGGATTCGAAATATCAAAATTAGCTTAGGGTGAAATTTTGGTGATTTTCGGATAACTTTCATATTTTTGATGAATAGTGAAAATTACTAAATTTTAATTAAAAACAACTTTTTCAATCGAAATAATTAATAGTGATAAATTATTAATTTGAGTGGTTTTAAAGTATATTTAGAATATATTTTTAAAATTTAATACAATGTAGGTCATTGGATGTAATTTCACATTTAAACCAGTTATAAACAAGTTTCAATCTTTTGATAGTTATTATCTCTTAAAAACACGCTATTTGTTTTGACGACGAGAATTAATTTTTAAATTAGTTAATGCAACTGATATGTTTTGAATTTGGTAAAATAGACATCATTTTTGAGTTCATAATATCAAATATAGCTTAGGCCTAATTTTTGGTATTTTTTCTGAAAACTTTCAATTTTTGATGAATAGTGAAACCACTAAGTGGTAGTTAAAAAACTGAATTGTTCATAAAACTTAATTTTACCACTTCTGTGAGTGGAATTTCGAAAATCCGAGAGACACAGTTGATGTCAGTATGTAAAATTTGGTTCAATGAGATGAAAATAACTTTTGGTGAATAGTAACTTTTTACTTTTATTTACCACGGTTAAAAGTAAATAGGTTAATTAAGGGTAAAAATGATATTATTATTACCCTAAAACATGTACAAATTCTATTGGATAAGTGTAATTCGACCAAAAACAAGCTTAGGAATAAAATATGACCATTTAGGCCCACATGGATTAGATTATGACATTTATTATTATTTAATTCAAAGAAGAGTTAAAAGAGTTAAAATCAAAGTTTATTTAATAAAACATTTTTAATATAGGGTTATACATAAGATAAATTCGACTATAAATATTAATTAGAATTCTAAAACGCTTTACTACATAATGGTATTTTATTTGTAATTTTTAGACATTAAATAATTTAATTTATTTATGACACAACGATGATGCAGTAATTATCTTATTAATGAAATATTGACATAATTGATGTTATAAATACTCAAATAAATATAATTTGAGACTTTTTATGAATTCCAATAATTTTCTAGGTTAGTATGACATGTTAGTATTGATTTAATTAACTTTGTTTGAACTTATCATTCTGTTAGGTTTTTCACAAAAATCAATTACTAAATAGTGTCAAAATTGACATAAATAGTTTTTAAAACAAATATTATATTATTAATTGTTATGTTATTCCTAAAAATATAAGGTTCGTCCAAATGAATTATATAGGGTTATATATATTAATAATAAACAATTTGGTGTTCTTTTGGCTTCTTATAGTATGTTAATTAACCTTATAGTGTAAGAACACAAGAAGACACGGTAAAAGTAAAATTATTTAACTTAATGTTAAATCTAAATGATAAGGTTAAAATAGGAACCTAAACTTTTATAAATTCTATTGGATGAGAGGATTGCGACCCATACCCACCTTATCCTCTAAATAAATCAATTTGGAGCTATTTAAAACCAAACTTGACTTTATAATAAAATAATATTTTTAGTTATTCCAAAGTTTCCCCTCTCCTCCCTTATAAAAGGGCACCTCCTCCCTCTCTTCCTCACACAACTTTGAGCCTTCAAGCTCGGCCAACCCCTGCCAAATTTTCTTCTCCACTTCCTTAGCAACATCCTAGAGGTTTTGTTCTTCCTCAAAGACCAATTTTAGTGCCCTAAAAGAAGGTCTCAAAGAAGCACTTCAAAGAAGAGGTAATGTCTGTTACCTATTCTTTCATCATTATTTCTTCTTCCACTTCTTCTTCTTTAGTTGTTTCATTATTAAGTAATAACATCAGTATCACTCATATACTTATATGTTATTATAAGTATGAAACAACCCTATTTCACCATCTATCCATCCTACGGAAAAAGAAATCACCGTGCGTGCGTATGTACGGAATACCGTCTCCACGCCGTGGTGTAATCTATTTTCCACCACCACCATACTTGGATGGGTATAATGGTGTAAATAATGACTATATATGACTATTATAAAGTGATATTGATTCTGAAATAGCATACATACACTCCAATACAGTCCCACGATCATGAGAACGATATCATCGCTCGTGCGTACGTACGGACTACCGTCTCCACGACGCGATGAGATTCATTCTCCACTTTAACCATTCATGAATGATTATAAAGTATATATAATAAGTAATCATGAAATATATGACATGGTAAATCTACTGGATTTATGTATATATATATGTCATCTACTTACCTCCATTCAAGACAATAAGGAAAGGAAAACAGCGTTCATGCGTACGTACGGACTACCGTCTCCATGAACGGTGTGTTTCATTTCATTTATCTATCTATTATATATATATATATACTGAATATATATTATATATAAATCATATTTTATATTCTGGAAGTAAGTAAATCATGATATAAGTAATAATAATTTCAAGAACAAAAAGTCCAAACACCTACGATAAATGAAACAATTTTACCCAAAACGCTCTTTAACATGGAATTTACAAAAGAACGGGTAATATAAAGTCATAAGTGAACCATATATGATATCATAACAATGAATATGATTCTTTAATAAGTAAATGACATTATTTAAATCATTATACAGGAGTTTCAGACACTTACGAAGCAAATCAGACCTAAGGTAAGGGAAATATCACAATCTCATTTTTATCCGAGATTGTTTATACTTTGGTATTTACTGGGGTTTATTTTATCATTCACATCCATGTTTCCTAAGTATTTAATATTATTTCCATCCACCTAAAATTGTTTAAATCCTATTTTACCCTTCTGTGAGTTTTTAGTAAAGAATATGAAAGGAATCTTTTGTCGTTTTTCATACGAGGTACTTTTTGACTTTTCTGAAAAAAGTACGAGAAGAATGTTTTTTTAACTTATATGGCATGAATGTATTTTTAAAAAATTATTTCCAAGAAGCTTCCTTTACAAGTTTTCAAGTTTATTTTTAATCAAAATTCTTTTAGTTTAAAGTTGTATGACATGATAAGAAAGGAAAAATGTTTTTGAAGAAGAAAGGATATTTTCCTCAAGAATGGAGTTCAAGTGTTTTATCAAAATTATTTTCCATCTAAGATAATAAAGGGTTCTGTTTTTATCCCTATTATTACATTGATTTGATTATGTTGTGATGGAATTATTTTTATGAATTCCTTTATCATATATGAATTGTTTTATGATGTCGCGATGTTTAAGATTCCCATTTTTATTACATGGGTTATGCAATGATGTATGATTTATGATTTTGTGGCACACATAAGAATGGTATCATTATGAGATGGGTGAGACCTATATCTCCCTCCAATGCATTGGGTAAAGATTTTATATCTCATGAGATAGACATGGCTGGAATGGTAGGTTATACCGGTTCAGTGAAACAGGACTGAAACAAGGGTGACTCGGTTCAGAAAGGGACTTTGTCCACTAAGATAGTCTTGGCAATGAGTCTTGACTAACAAGAAATGATTCTCTATGATTATGTGTGTATGCCACAATGTTTCATGTTTTAAGTTATGATTATTGGGATTTCATTTCACTACTATGATTTATCCCATGTTTTGAAATTATGCTCTCTTTTGCAGGTTAAGATTTCCAAAATGTTATGTTCTTATGAATATGATGTGATTGATATTTTTTTGTTTACCCTTACTGAGCATTTGAGCTCACCCTTTTATGTTTTCTTTTCCCCAGGATGTAGAGAAAGGTTTTAGGTTAAAAAAGGGAAGATCTTTATGAGATATGTTGAAGATCTTTCACCACGATTAGAAGATTATATTCCGAGTTTCCAAAGACACTAAACTATTACGATCCTTGTGTGTGTGTTTGTTATGTACTAAGTATTCCACAAAAGTAATGGAATGTCCATGTATGTCAGGCTTCGGGTCTCTACAATGACTATTTTGGTATAGTAATCTTGTAACTAAACCCTCTCAAAATAATCTATTAATCACTGTATGTTTATGTTTTGATCAGTTTAACCACCTACTTGAAAAACATTATGAATTTTATCATCAATGAATATGAAAAATTATTTACTATAAAAACATGATATAAATATGTAAAAATTATATGGTTATTTTATATCAAAATTTAACTCAATAATTAATAAATAATTTTATTATTATTATAAAATATTGAAATATGCCTGTAACTGATTTCAACCTCCTAGACTGTAACTGAAACTAACCTAAAATGAAATTATATCTTTATAAACTATCTAACAACATTATTATAGTATACGAAGTGATATGATACTTATGTATATTTTAAAAATAAAAAATACCAAAACCTATTTTATGAAGAAAGTTTATAGTGGTAAATATTATTTATACACAGTATTGAAAATATGTAAAAAATAACTAATATTTTTATTTATATAATGATTATAAATGAATAGTATACATGGTTATAGTTATGAATAAGATTATTGGGTATGTATTTAATGAAAATAATTTAATTATTTAGGATGTTTGGTGCAAGAATATAATAAATCAAGACTGAGTTAAGGGTTTTCATCTCAAATTCTATCTCTTTGAGACTTATTTTTTATTATGTAGCTAATTTAATTTACGTATAATATATACAGACTATTGGATACTTCATATCATGAATTGTTTTTCAATAATGTTATTTACTCTCAATTACAGTACCTATATTTCAAGGAGGTTGATTAAAATTTTTCTCAGTCTGAAATGGATTTCTTCATTTCAATTATAATTATTTGAGGATTTTTACATGTTAAACACCATGTTTCATTTGTATGGTGTTCTATTTTTTGGCCTTATATTGTCTCAAAAAATTTATAAATATCTTATTGATTTTTATGCTAAAAAATAACCTTGTTTTTTTACTAATGAAATTACATTAATTATTTTTCAGGAGTATATTTATTGAGATGATTATCTTATTTACGATTTATAATATTTGTTGAAGTATTCTTAATATGTTTTGAAATTATTTTGGAAACAATGTTCATACCCTACATATGTAAGTGTAAGGGTTGTGTATGGTTTAAAAACCTTATGACTAAGATAAAACACATGGATTGTATACCTAACACTATTGGAAAAGTATTCTTATCAACCCTACATTTTCATGGAATCCTACATTTGAGAAAAATGATGTATAGATAAAAAACCCTAAATTTATAATAAATCCTACATTTAATGAAACAAACATATGGTATATCAAACTGACTTTTCACTTCAACCATATGTTTTCAACCCTATGTTTGGTGTTTTTGCATCACATGAAGGAACCCTATGTTTGACTATTCGACGAAAGAGTTTTATTTAATGATATTTTACATGATTTATAAAATGGTATATATGGAAGTAAATATCATTATAAATATGTTCTATGACTATTTATATGGTTCATATTAAATAGAGTAAGTAATTCATATTTTTAAGAGGAGTTATGGCTCTCTTGAATGTTTTTAAATTTGAATGATTACGATTTGTTAGGAAACTTTTGTGATTATTCTCAACTGAAACAATTTAAAGATTTCTATATAACAACAAGATTATTTTCATTTTATGTAAGAATGTATGTTTGTAATATCATTTTTAATACATAACTACTTCAAAGAAACAAAAGATCGAGCAACACTGTTATTTTTGAAGAAATTACATGTTGGAGATATACATGTTTCAACCTTGTATTACTATATACTAGAACTTGTTTGATCATTTTTATTTTTATTGAAGATCATTTGAAAAAAGGATCTCTTAAAATCTATTCATTAATTAATATATTCATCTTAGAAGAAAAATATCTATAATATATTATTTCCTTCTAAAAGTATGATCTTAGAAGAAAATATGTCAAGGTTCTTAAGCACTATGAAAGCTCAGTGTGGGAAACAGATACTGTAGAGGAAATAATCTCTAAAGGGGGTGGTGACGGGTTTGATTTCTATGATATTTATTTGTTTCAGACTTGTTGTAACTGCTTAATGCATTTTCTTTTATTAATAAATGTTCAGAGTCTTGCCTCTAACTGGGTGTTTTTAGTATGATCAAATACCTGTTTATTAACTCAAATAAAACTCTTTTGATTTATTGGAGTTTCAAATGATCATACATATTCATTAAAGTGTATCAGATTTTAAAAATATGTTGTGGATAATCTGGTTCCTTATAAAAGAACTAAAAAGGCTATGTAAATCCTTATTGTAAAGGTGTCAACTTCCAGTACTCAGTTGTGAAGATCTTGTGATAAGAGGACATTTCTAGTGAAAATTACTAAGATCGTAGGAAGAGTATTGGTGGAGTGGACTAGGGGGATCGTTGTGCTCCAAAACACTATAAAAATTATTCTGTTCTTATTTACTATTTATATTATTCTAGAATTACTTATAGAATAAAACACTGAATGTCTTTATAAATTGAAAATAAATATAAAATATGTAATCTGTCAAGATTATCGAAAATAAACAATTCACCCCCTCTTGTGTAATTTTTTATTATTTCGACATAATAATTGGTAGAAAACAAGTGATTTTTGATAAAATAGATAATGATCTAGAAAGATCAAAAGTATAATATCTATATAATGAAATGTGTCAATGGATGATACTAGAAAAGTTATTTCAATGATAAAAGCTCCATACTTCAATGGTGATAACTATGGATGTTGTAAATAACACATAATCATCTATCTATAAATATTATTTTTAAAGTATATATGATGATTATAACTCCATATTCAATACCTAAAAAACAAGAAACATGAGATGCTTCCAAGGAAGTTGAGTACAATGTAAATTCAAAACCAATGAATGTTATCATCTGTGGACTTGGTCCTGATAAATTCAATCGAGTATCTTAATGTTCCACTGGTTATGAAATTTGGAATACAATCTTCTTTCCATATGAATGAACTGAAAATGTTAAAAAAACGTGGTATGCTACTATAAAACTGATGTTTGACAATATTAGAATGTAATACGATTAGAGCGTCACCCAAATGAATATGAAGATGACATAAATTGTCAATGATGTTTCTTCTTTAAGAGGTGAAATTATCCAATCAGATTACACACTTAAAGAACTTTGAGTACTACCTTCAAAGCAGAATGGAAAATCTATGGATATATGACAATCATCCATAGTCACATATTTTAAAATTAAATAATAAATGGGATGCTTGATGATGCATGAAGGAGAGATAAAATCTGAATATGAATATCATAAGATAATAAAAAAGGAAAGAACTACCCTTAATGTTACATATCAAAAGCATGAAAATATATTTAAAGAAGATATAAAAACCTCAAAATAATCAGACTACTCAGACTCTGAAATGGTATTGTCTCAGTTAGCTATGTAGTTTATAAAATTATTCAAGATGAAAAAAGGCTTCAAAAATCATTCAAGAAAGATGAGAAAAGTTTAAATATGTAATTAGATATGAATAAAAATACTTTCTTCATATCAAACATGATTTACCCCAGTTAAAAGAAGAAAATAGAAAGATATGAAAGAAAAATCCGAAGAAAACTGATTATGATCATAAATAGAAAAGTGTTTTGAAGGCTAATTAGATCATATAGTATGACTTCAACTGCTCTTCTAAATTTAATTCAAAAACAGTGCACAAAAATCTGAAAGAAAACATGTGATTTATGGCTAAGGAAAAAAATGACGTACAATCCTATTATTCCTCTACTTCTAATTATGATAGATTCTCAAGTAGAAAATTAGTTTCTTATAGACTGATACTTAACAAAAAATGTTATTTCCTTGTAAAAAAGAATAAGTCACTAAAAAATATTCATAATGTTGTTTTAAGTAAAAAAGATAAAATTCTTAAACAAAAAAATTAATTGAAAGAAAAATTTAATACATCTATATCAAATTTCACTACTCATGAAAATAGAATAAAAGAATTACAAGATAAAGTACATTCATTTAAAAGTACTTCTAGTATTTTAACCAAAGGAGAAATATCTATAAATGATATTCTTGTAAAAAAAATATTAAAAAATCAAAAGTATGGAATATGAATCACATGAGAAAAATAAAAAATATAAGAAATATTTTGTGCCAAGTTCTAAAAAATCTACCTGTTTCTATCGTGGAATGAAAGGGTATAATTCTAACAATTTTTTTATAAATCATCAGATAAGTTGAAATAAAAATACATTTATTAAAAAAAATATGTCTGAAATAAGTAATGTAAATTTTGGTAAATTAAGGAAAACATGAATTCCAATATGATTTATTGCTTATATAGATAGAACCAAGAAAATATGGGTTCCAAAAAAAATCATGTTTAATTTATTTTGATGAAAAAATACAATAGGGAAAAAATATTTATAGTATACGTATAGTGGATTCTCAAGACGCATGATTCGTGACACTTCTAATTTCCATACACTGGAAAAACGATATGGAGTTTTAGTCACCTTTGAATAAAATGTGAAACTGAAGATAATTGGAGATGGTTTAGTTGGAGATCCAAAGTGAATATCAATAAAAAAGTTCTTCATGTACAATTTCTGAAGTAAAACCTGATAAGTATCTATCAACTCTATGATGACAATTTTTATATTGATTTCTCTAAAAATTATTGATCAATTTTCAACGATAAAATTCTTTAATTTATAGCACTTAGAGCTGAAAATTTTTATACTCTGGATCTTAATTCCTTATGTAAACAAAAAGTTAATTATTTATCTATTGAGACAAATGAGTCTTGGATCTATCATAAAAGACATGGAAAATATAATATATTTACAATATATAAATTTTATTAAAAACACATAATATTATTATTTTCCTTGTCAAAAATTTTATATTGATAGATTCTATAATTCATGGTAAAATTCTAAACCAAAAAATCATATTTCAAATCAATTAACAATGTTTCTACATATAAACGCCTAGAAATTATCCATATGGATATTTTTAGACAATCAGGGGTAGAAACTTTGGGCGGGAAATTGTATATTTATGTATTAGTTGATGATTTTTTGTAAAGACCTGTAAAATTCAAGAGAAATTTTTTCTTAATTTTCTTTGGAATTTTACAAGAGCGCGGTTTCTGACGGCACCTGATTCCGAGGCCCGGAGTGCCCAGAATCAATTTCCGAAGTTTGGCTCGGGTACGTTCAGTGAACGAATGAGCAGGAATTTCTAACTTTTGATCCGGTGCTCGGAATTGAATTCTGAGGGCACCGATGAACTCGCAGCATCGATATTCGCTTAAGAAGACCTTTTCCGAAGTTGCGTTTGCCTAGGAGGAGTTGTTTAATTTTTCTGGATGAAATGAAGAGTAAAATAAATTTGTGATACAATATTTATTTTATATCTTTTAAGTGGTTAAAATCTTTTGTTGGAAGTTGGGTGGTATAACCACCTAAGAGAGGATTAAGGTGAGGAGGGGCCCACCCGAGCCCCACCTTTTCAAATCCCCTAACTCCCCTCTCTCCCTCTTTAAAACTTTACAACTTAACTTGACACTTAATTAATTACACAACTCATGTATAATTAATTAAGTGTTTTGTTTTTGAAATTTATGTTTTTGAAAAGCTTGGCTTAGTAAATAAAATAAGGAGGGACCTTATTTTATTTGGATTGTTGGGTGAGGTGTGGAAGAGCTTTGGAGAGAAGCTAAAGAAATCCTCCACCAACTTCATCTCCTTCGTGGAAGAACGCGAAGAACGCCCGCCTCCCACGAAGAACACCGACGTTGACATCTTGACTCGTCTTCTCCGATTGCTTCCTCCTCGACTTCTTCGTCTTCTAACCGACGTCAATGAAACGACGACCGCTTCCCACGACTACGTCAACGTGCGACTATCGAGGTAGGGGTTTACTACAATTTGATTATCACTTTCCATGTTTTCCCTTCTAAATCTATTGTGGGATTGGGAAAAGTGTTTGATGAGGATTGTAGGGAATTTTATCTAATTTACGTGAGAATCGTTTGAAACAAGGTTCAATTTTAATTAATTTAAACTGTTCCATTTTGGGTGTTGGTTATTCCCGATTGTTAGCATCTAATGCGGAGGGCGCGGGCTGAACGAACACGGCCCGACAACCCTCCGTAATTTTGTTTTTGGTGCATGGATTTGACAGTGATGAAGAATCGAATCCGAAATGGGAAATTGAGGTATCCGTTCCGATGATCTCGATCCGAGAAAATCGTCGGCGAAGACCGCAAGAGGAACAGACCACCGGAGTACGTCCGGTGGTCCGCGGAAGACGGCGGCCGCGGGCCGCTCCGGCGCGGCGGCGCCGGCGACCCGCGGCGGTGGCGCGCCGCCGGAGTAACCCACCGCGGCTAAGCCGGCCGCGACGGTCCAAGGGCGGGACCCTTTAGGGTCCCGCGTTTCATTCTTCGGCCGGCCAAGCGTCCGGCCGTTTCCTGGATTTCCGGGGGATTAAACCCCCGGATGGTAGTAAAGCGGGCCCCCCATGTGGAGGGGGGCCGTTGTTTTGCAATGCACGGGGGGGGGGGGGGGGGGGTCTGCGCCCCCCGTTTCCTCGACCTGCGCTCGGCCAACCGGCCGAGCTGAGCGGCCGGGCCGCGCTGCCGGCCGGGCCTGGTCCAGCGGACCGGGTCGGGCCAACCCGGTTCGGGTTGGATCCGGGTCGGATCGACCCGGTTCGGGCCGACCCAGTGGGGGGTCGGGCCGGGTCGGCCCGGACCCGGACCCCCCGTTTCGAGTCAGTTTCGGTCTTTTGGCCATAACTTGAGCCACAGACCTCCGATTGACGAACCATCTGCGGATATGCGATCCCTGGATCGAGACGGTCGTTTCGGTATATTACACTCAGGGTTTCGGAACACTTTGAGTTCGTCCGGGTTGATTCGTATACGAAACAAACCGGGCCTTCGGAGCGGAAACGCTCATATCTTGAGCTACGGACGTCCGTTTGACGTGCCGTCAGCTTTGTTGAGTTCCTCTTAGTGAGACAGATCTTTTGGAATACTCCGCCCGAGGTTTGGACGCAGGTGGAGTACGGTCGTGTTGGTTTTGTCTTAAAACCCAACCAGGACCCGGGGACGAAAATGCCAATAACTCTCAGACCGGGCGTCCGATCGACGCGCCGTCTGTTGCGTTGAGTTCCTGTTGACGATACGGAACTTTTGGATACATCAACTCTGGAATTTGTGACAGTTGATGTATCAGCCTCTCGGCTCGTGGATCAGATCCTCCAAACGAGCTTCCTGTGTGCGGGAACCCTAGAGCTGGCTGCGACTGTGACTACTACTGCTACTGCGACTGTGACTACTACTGCTACTGCGACTGTGACTACTACTGCTACTGCGACTGTGACTACTACTGCTACTGCTACTGTGACTGTGACGATGACAGTACAGAGATCCTGTGTGGATTCTACGACGACGACTACAGGACTCAGCGATCCTACGTGGATCAGTGCTACAGGTCCTTTGTGGGCCCGATCCTGTGTGGGTCCGATCCTGTGTGGGTCTTTGCGCTCAGCGGTCCTGCGTGAACCAGCGCCTACAAGCCCTATGTGGGCCTGATCCTGTGTGGGTCTTTTGTGGGGGTTAGTTACCTATCGATCCTTCGTGGGTCCGATGACTTAGATGGATCAGAGATCATCTTTATCGTCCTTAGAAGAAGTATACCTGTGTGAGCTGAATCCTATTGCTTTCCTGTGTGGATTGTGTTGTGCTATCCTGTGTGGATTACGTTTTTCTTTCCTGTGTGGAATACGTTTACTTTCCTGTGTGGACTGAGTTGTACTTGGGCTCGGAGGATGGAGCTTATTTGAAATTGATGACTTAGGTATATGTATGGGCATATACCTAAGCAGTGTGGGTTGTTACTTCGTGATTGTACCTTTCTTTGTGGTTTATCCTTTGTGGATTTTGAGAGACCTTCAGGGGTCTCGGGGTCCCTACTGAGTAGCTTATACTCACCCCTGAACGGGCTTTTCCCGCACTACGTTGTGTTGGTTGCAGACGACGGACATCGTTGATCTTAGCTGAGGCTTGCAGAGCAGGACGGTACCTGGAGGTGGACCACTGGGCGGGACGTGCTCGGAGCGGACGGCGGAACCTGTGGAGCAGTGGAGCTATCTGTACCCACCCTTTAGGTGGGATTTCCAGTGGACAGCTCGGTGTAGCAGCTTTTACTTTTCAGTTTTTGTTTTCCCTTTCGAGTTGTACTTTACTTTCAGTTTGGGTTTGTATACTTGCCCATTTACTTTTCTGCACTTTCAGTTGTACTCTGCTTTTGCTTAGTGTTTACTTTCCGCTTGCTTACTCTGTGGTGTTTGTTTACTTTACAAAGGCAATGCCTTCCCTTTTTACCGGGATTTACGCCTTGGTGCTAGTCTCCAGCCCCTGGCCTATGGAAGGCGGGCTTGGGGTAGTCACGGCACGGACCCCGAGGGAGGGTCGTGACAAATTGGTATCAGAGGTGTTTGGTTCTACCGCGAACTCTGTTCTTTTCTATGTGAAGAAATAATGTTTAGCGTATTGAGTGTGGTTATCAGTCCAGGGAGTCCAGTGTTGGTGCAGCGGCCGACGTATCTGTACACCAGGACCCTGACTTCTGATTTCCGACTTAATGCACGAAAACATTGATTGCGTGTGTGTTTCAAGTTTTCTTTGTGATTACTTATATCAGCTCACCAGGTATACTGTTCTGACCGTGGCGCACCTGTTTCCTTTTTAGGATGGCCCCACGACGGCAGCCAGCTAGGGTTCCGAGAGTCGAGTGTGATGACAGCCCACCGAGCGACGAGGCCTCGGTGCAGGGCCTTTTTTCAGCTGTGGCACCGGCGGTAGCTCTACCCGTCGAGCCACCGATACTTCCAGCACCATCCGCTGACGATGCACATCGCCTCAGCGCACTGCATGAGTTTCAGCGCCAGCGACCACCCAGGTTTCGTGGGGAGACAGACCCCCAGGCAGCAGAGGACTGGCTGGAGCCAGTGGTACGTGTGTTTAGGCTAGTGAGGACACCAGCAGACCTCATGGTGATCCTCGCTGCGAGCCTACTACACGCAGCAGCAGGACGATGGTGGAGCTTGATGCTCCAGGTGCATGATGAGGCATCTCTACTTTGGACGGACTTTGAGAGCCTCTTCCGCTCAGAGTTCGTCCCGGCCACCCTCCGTGCGGTGCGCATTCAGGAGCTTCTTCAGCTGCGGCAGGGCAGCATGACGGTCGCTCAGTACTCGGCGAGATTTACTGATCTCTCGCGCTACTCGACTAACATGGTACAAGACCCATTCTTCCGGGCCCGGACCTTCGAGCAGGGTTAGAGACATGAGATCAGGGCATCGCTGATCTCCCTCAGCATACCGACTCAGACAGGAGTACTGGAGCGGGCCCTTCTGATCGAGAGTTTCCTTGCTGAGTCTACACCAGCACAGCGACCCACCGCAGGGCGGCACGTGGCAGAGTCATCTGCAGCAGGCAGTCGACGGATGACTCAGGGGTCCAGGCAGACCAGACCTTCGGGCAGACGACCTCAGGACACTGGCTCAGCAGTGTGGAGCACACAGCGCGGAGCCAGTCTTTCGAGAGGCAGACAGTGCTACTCGTGCGGCGGGCAGGGCCACATGGCTCGTGACTGCCCGACCCGCCGTGCCGAGGAGCAGTAGTCAGTTGAGGGACCACCGAGGCAGAGGCAGAGGGTCGACCGTGGAGGTCCGCAGGGAGGAGGCGGACGAGGCAGAGGAGCTGGACGAGCAGCCGGTGGTGGGCGACGCTTTGAGGCTCTGCCACCACCACCACCAGGAGGTCCACCCCGACCACAGGGAGCTGGCGGGCAGAGACAGGCACAGCTCCAGGCAGCAGAGGCCTACGACCACGGAGCACCCGAGATTATTTGAGATATTATCTGTGTCTATTCCACCCTTGCTGTAGTTCTTATAGACACAGGAGCGAGTCACTCTTTCATAGCCGCTTCTCTTGTTCGGAGCTCGGAGATTCCGACAGAGCCGTTGGCTCGATCCTTACGGCTAGAGACTCCTACGGGAGCAGACTCGACGATTACGCACTGGTGCCGGCAGTGTGATCTTACTCTAGGAGGCGAGAGCTTCGGCTGGGATCTTCTTGTAGCAGCGTCGAGGCCTTACGATGTCATCTTGGGCATGGATTGGCTATCTACAGTCCATGCACAGATTGACTGTTTTAGGCACAAGGTGCGATGTGTACGCACCGACGGGAGCAGGTTCACCTTCACCGACGAGAAGGGAGCCTTTGCAGCACAGGATGGACTTCCGCGGAGGAGAGGACATCCCATCACTCATCAGTTGGCTAGCCTCATCCTTGGAGCAGTTGACGTGCGGAGTCCTGGTTTTCCTGTAGTGGTGGATCAGTTTGTGGACGTTTTTCCCGACGACGTTCCAGGGCTACCTCCTCGTAGAGAGGTAGACTTTTATATTGATTTGTAACCCGGGACAGCCCAGATATCCACTCCAGCATATTGGATGGCCCCCGCCGAGCATCGAGAGCTACGGGTACAGTTGGAGGACTTGCAGGGCAAGGGGTTCATCCGACCCAGTGTTTCACCCTGGGCTTCCCCGATTTTGTTCACCAAGAAGGCGGACGGGAGCCTGCGGCTTTGTGTTGACTATCGTCGCCTGAACCAGGTGACAGTGAGGAACAAGTATCCGCTACCGAGGATTGATGTCCTCTTTGATCAGCTCAAGGGAGCACGGTGGTTCTCGAAGATAGACCTCAGGTCAGGCTATCATCAACTCAGAGTCAGAGATGAGGATGTGCAGAAGACGGCCTTCAGATGTCGGTATGGCCACTATGAGTTCATGGTTATGCCTTTCGGTGTAACCAATGCTCCAGCAGTGTTCATGTCTCTCATGAACAGTATCTTTCAGCCATACCTCGATCGGTTTGTCATGGTCTTCATCGACGACATTCTGATTTACTCTACGACTGAGGAGGAGCACGCCTATCACTTGCGAGTTGTACTAGACACACACCGAGAGCACTAGATTTATGGTAAGATCTCGAAGTGCCAGTTCTGGATACGTGAGGTCCACTTCTTGGGACACGTTATCTCTGAGGCGGGAGTTGCAGTGGATCCTGCGAAGATTGAGGCTTTGTTAGCATGGGAGCCACCCAGGAGTGTGACTGAGGTTCAGAGTTTCTTGGGACTAGCTGGATACTATCGGATATTCGTGCCAGACTTCTCTAGAGTTGCGGAACCACTCACAGCTTTGACAAAGAAGGGAAAACCCTTTGTGTGGTCAGACAGATGTCAGCAGAGCTTCCAGGATTTGAGACAGAGATTGACCAGCGCACCTATCTTGAGGTTGCCTGAGGAGGGAGTAGGGTACGTAGTCTACTGCGATGCATCAGGGACCGGACTCGGATGTGTTATGATGCAGGAGCGGGCAGTGATCGCCTATGGATCACGTCAATTGAGGCCGCATGAGCAGAACTACGCTACCCATGACCTGGAGTTAGCAGCAGTGGTCTTCGCTCTAAAGACACGGCGACACTATCTGAGGGGCGAGCGCTTTACAGTCTTTTCCGATCATCAGAGTCTTAGGTATATCTTCTCGCAGAAGGACCTGAACCTAAGACATCGGCGATGGCTTGAGTTCCTCCAGGACTATGACTTTGAGATAGTCTATACTCCTGGGAAGGGGAACGTAGTAGCCGATTCCCTCAGCAGGAGGACGGGCATTCAGCTACTTGAGGAGGCGACAGAGCAGCTAGCCTCTTTGCAGATATCCTTCGTGGATAAAGATGGAGCAGCCTTCCTCCAGTCTCTCACAGTCACCCCTTCACTACTGCAGCGGGTCAGAGAGGCACAGCGTGAGGACGCTGACTGTGAGACACAGCGTGCACATATATCCTCGGGACATGCACCTGATGGTATCTCCCTTGGAGCAGAGCACGACATCCTTTTCAGAGGATGTACCATGGTACCAGTCGCTTTGCGAGAGGAAGTGCTGAGTGAGTTTCACACTTCTCCTTTGGCGGTACATCCTAGAGTGGCGAAGATGTACCAGGACCTTAGACGACAGCACTGGTGGCCAGGCATGAAGAAGGCAGTAGCAGAGTTCGTTTCTCGATGCCTCACATGCCAGCAGGTGAAGGCAGAGCATCAGGTACCAGCAGGTTTGGTACAACCCTTGGAGGTTCCGGAGTGGAAGTGGGATGGCATATCTATGGAATTCGTGACTGGACATCCATGCACTTCCAGAGGTCACGACTCCATCTGGGTGATAGTTGACCGACTCACCAAGTCGGCACACTTCTTATCCATCAGAGAGCAGGGCTCAGTGGAGAGCTTGGGACGTCTCTACGTTCAGGAGATTGTGCAGCTCCACGGTGTGCCATCATCTATCGTCTCCGATCGAGATGCTCGCTTTACTTCCCGGCTTTGGAAGGGGTTACAGGAGGCGTTCGGGACGCAGCTACGTCTGAGCACAGCCTTTCACCATCAGACAGATGGTCAGACGGAGAGGACCATTCAGTCTCTCGAGGACATGCTCTGCGCATGTGTCCTCGACTTTGGTCGTAGCTGGGAGGACCACCTACCCTTGGTGGAGTTTGCGTACAACAACAGATACCACTCCACCATCGGGATGACACCGTACGAGGCATTGTACGACCGACCTTGTAGATCTCCTTTGTGCTGGACAGACCCTGGGGAGTCAGCACTTGTAGGACCGGAGATGGTCCAGGCCACAACAGAGAAGGTCCAGGTCATCCAGGAGCAGATGAGGACAGCTCAGAGCCAGCAGAAGTCATATGCTGACAGGAGGTGGAGGCCACTAGAGTTCCAGGATGGCGACCACGTCTTCTTGCGGGTCTCACCTCGACGTGGTATTCGGAGATTTGGCCGAGGCGGCAAGTTATCTCCGCGCTTCATCGGACCCTTCCAGGTCCTCAGCAGGATTGGTGAGGTGGCTTATCGCCTGGCTCTACCACCTCAGTTGCACCGGGTGCACGACGTCTTCCACGTGTCTCAGCTGAGGAGATACGTGCACGACCCGACGCACATCATTGACCATGGGGAGCTTGACGTTGACGATGGGGCGACTTTTACAGAGGTCCCGGTGGAGATAGAGGATCGACAGGAGCGGGTCCTACGTGGGTGATCGATTCCTCTTGTGCTCATCAGATGGCAGCACGGGAATCTCTAGGAGAGCACATGGGAGCGGGAGGCTCAGATGCGTGCTCAGTACCCTCATTTGTTTCCCTAGTTTTTGATGTTTCTTTATGGGGACGTAAAGCCATGAGGTGGGAGTAATGTAAAGACCCGTAAAATTCAAGGGAAATTTTTTCTTAATTTTATTTGGAATTTTACAAGAGCGCGGTTTCTGACGGCACCTGATTCCGAGGCCCGGAGTGCCCGAAATCAATTTCCAAAGTTTGGCTCGGGTACGTTCAGTGAACGAACGAGCATGAATTTCTAACTTTTGATCTGGTGCTCGGAATTGAATTCTGAGGGCACCGATGAACTCGCAGCGCCGATATTCGCTTAAGAAGACCTTTTCCGAAGTTGCGTTTTCCTAGGAGGAGTTGTTTAAATTTTCTGGATGAAATGAAGAGTAAAATAAATTTGTGATACAATATTTATTTTATATCTTTTAAGTGGTTAAAATCTTTTGTTGGAAGTTGGGTGGTATAACCACCTAAGAGAGGATTAAGGTGAGGAGGGGCCCACCCGAGCCTCACCTTTTCAAATCCCTTAACTCCCCTCTCTCCCTCTTTAAAACTTGACAACTTAACTTGACACTTAATTAATTACACAACTCATGTATAATTAATTAAGTGTTTTGTTTTTGAAATTTATGTTTTTGAAAAGCTTGGCTTAGTAAATAAAATAAGGAGGGACCTTATTTTATTTGGATTGTTGGGTGAGGTGTGGAAGAGCTTTGGAGAGAAGCTAAAGAAATCCTCCACCATCTTCATCTCCTTCGTGGAAGAACACAAAGAACGTCCGCCTCCCACGAAGAACACCGACGTTGACATCTTGACTCGTCTTCTCCGATTGCTTCCTCCTCGACTTCTTCGTCTTCTAACCGACGTCAACGAAACGACGACCGCTTCCCATGACTACGTCAACATGCGACTATTGAGGTAGGGGTTTACTACAATTTGATTATCACTTTCCATGTTTTTCCCTTCTAAATCTATTGTGGGATTGGGAAAAGTGTTTGATGAGGATTGTAGGTATTTTTATCTAATTTACGTGAGAATCGTTTGAAACAAGGTTCAATTTTAATTAATTAAAATTGTGCCATTTTGGGTGTTGGTTATTCCCGATTGTTAGCATCTAATGCGGAGGGCGCGAGCTGAACGAACACGGCCCGACAACCCTCCGTAATTTTGTTTTTGGTGCATGGATTTGACAGTGATGAGGAATCAAATCCGAAATGGGAAAATGAGGTATCCGTTCCGAAGATCTCGATCCGAGAAAATCACCGGCGAAGACCGCAAGAGGAACGGACCACCGGAGTACGTCCGGTGGTCCACGGAAGACGGCAGCTGCGCGCCGCTCCGGCGCGGCGGCGCCGATGACCCGTGGCGGAGGCGCGCCGCCGGAGTAACCCACCGCGGCTAAGCCGCGGTGGTCAGCAGGCGGCCGGCAAAGCCGGCCGCGACGGTCCAAGGGCGGGACCCTTTAGGGTCCCGCGTTTCATTCTTCGGCAGGCCAAGCGGCCGACCGTTTCCTGAATTTCCGGGGGATTAAACCCCCGGATGGTAGCGGAGCGGGCCCCCCACGTGGAGGGGGGCCGTTGTTTTGCAAAGCACGGGGGGGGGGGGGGGGGGGCTGCGCCCCCCCTTTCCTCGACGTGCGCTCGGCCAACCGGCCGAGCTGAGCGGCCGGGCCGCGCTGCCGGCCGGGCCGGGTCCAGCGGACCGGGTCGGGCCGACCCGGTTTGGGTTGGATCCGGGTCGGGTCGACCCGGTTCGGGTCGGCCAGGTTCGGGCCGTCCCAGGGGGGGTCGGGCCGGGTCGGCCCGGACCCGGACCCCCCGTTTCGAGTAGGTTTCGGTATTTTGGCCATAACTTGAGCCACACACCTCCGATTGACGAACCGTCTGCGGAAACGCGATCCTTGGATCGAGGCGTTCGTTTCAGTATATTACACTCAGGGTTTCGGAACACTTTGAGTTCGGCCGGGTTGATTCGTATACGAAACCAACCGGGCCTTCGGAGCGGAAACGCTCATATCTTGAGCTACGGATGTCCGTTTGACATGCCGTCAACTTTGTTGAGTTCTTCTTAGTGAGACGGATCTTTTGGCATACTCCGCCCGAGGTTTGGACGCAGGTGGAGTACGGTCGGGTTGGTTTTGCCTTAAAAACCAACCGGGACCCGGGGACGAAAATGCCAATAACTCTCAAACCGGGCGTCCGATCGACGCGTCGTCTGTTGCATTGAGTTCCTGTTGACGATATAGAACTTTTGGATACATCAACTCTGGACTTTGTGACAGTTGATGTATCAGCCTCTCGGCTCGTGGAGCGGATCCTCCGAACGAGCTTCCTGTGTGCGGGAACCCTAGAGCTGGCTGCGACTGTGAGTACTACTGCTACTGCGACTATGACTACTACTGCTACTGCGACTGTGACTACTACTGCTACTGCGACTGTGACTACTACTGCTACTGCTACTGCGACTGCGACGACGACAGTACAGAGATCCTGTGTAGATTCGACGACGACGACTACAGCACTCAGCGATCCTACGTGGATCAGTGCTACAGGTCCTGTGTGGGCCCGATCCTGTGTGTGTCCGATCCTGTGTGGGTCTTTGCGCTCAGCGGTCCTGCGTGAACCAGCGCCTACAGGTCCTATGTGGGCCCGATCCTGTGTGGGTCTTTTGCGGGGGTTAGTTACCTATCGATCCTTCGTGGGTCCGACGACTTATATGGATCAGAGATCATCTTTATCGTCCTTTGAAGAAGTATACCTGTGTGAGCTGAATCCTGTTGCTTTCCTGTGTGGATTGTGTTGTGTTATCCTGTGTGGATTACGTTTTGCTTTCCTGTGTGGAATACGTTTACTTTCCTGTGTGGACTGAGTTGTACTTGGGCTCGGAGGATGGAGCGTATTTGAAATTGATGACTTAGGTATATGTATGGGCATATACCTAAGCAGTGTCAGTTGTTACTTCGTGATTGTACCTTTCTTTGTGGTTTATCCTTTGTGGATTTTGAGAGACCTTCAGGGGTCTCGGGGTCCCTACTGAGTATCTTATACTCACCCCTGCACGGGCTTTTCCCGCACTACGTTGTGTTGGTTGCAGACGACGGACAACATTGATCTTAGCTGAGGCTTGCAGAGCAGGACGGTACCTGGAGGTGGACCACTGGGCGGGACGTGCTCGGAGCGGACGGCGGAACCCGTGGAGCAGTGGAGCTATCTGTACCCACCCTACAAGTGGGATTTCCAGTGGACAGCTCGGTGTAGCGGCTTTTACTTTTCAGTTTCTGTTTTCCCTTTCGAGTTGTACTTTACATTCAGTTTGGGTTTGTATACTGGCCCATTTACTTTTCCGCACTTTCAATTGTACTCTGCTTTTGCTTAGTGTTTACTTTCCGCTTGCTTACTCTGTGGTGTTTGTTTACTTTTCAAAGGCAATGACTTCCCATTTTACCGGGATTTATGCCTTGGTGCTAGTCGCCAGCCCCTGGCCTATGGAAGGCGGGCTTGGGGTAGTCACGGCACGGACCCCGAGGGCGGGTCGTGACATTTTTCAATATTTACATGGGTCTATTTTCTAAAACTCAAATGTGAAACATTCACCATTTTTGAAATATTTTTTAAATATATTCAAAATTAAAAATATTTTAAAATAATTTCATTAAGAAGTGATCATGGTGGAGAATTTTAGAACTAAGAATTTAATTCATTTTGCTCAAACTTATGTATTAAACACACCTTCTCTGCACTAAAAACACCTCAATATAATGAAATTTTTAAAAGAGGTATAGAAATATTCAACATATGGCAAGGACTATGTTTAATGAATATATAATTCATACATATTTTTGGGAAGAAGATATAAAAACGAATTTTTATATCATGAATAGAGTTATAATAATATCTCTTATTAAAAAATATAGACTATGAATTTTAGAATATCAAAAAACCTAATATAAAGTAATTTAAAGTATTTCAATGCAGGTGTATATCATGAATACTAAGTAAAACCTTGGTAAATTTGATCCCAAGGATAATAAAGAAATTTTTATAGGATATTTTTCTAATTTTAAATCCTATAGAGTGTATATTAAATTGTCAAGGATTGTTGAAGAATCAATTTGCGTGAACATTGATAAAAGTTCCACTCTTGATAAAAATAAATTTAAAAGAGAGGTAATTATAGACACTTTTGACAACATGAGGATTGAATAACCTACGACTGGTCCTAATATAAAATAAATGAGTCTCAGTCAAGTCTAGGATAAAATAAAACTAAATAACCTAAAAGTGTCCTGCCTGGATAATCTAGATCCTTAAAAGATCAACCTTTAGAAACTATAAAAGTAAATCTAGACATTGGAGTAAGAACTAAAAGAAATTTATATAAATTTTCATCATTTATGTGATAATTAGAAACTAAGACTATAGAAGAAGCTTTAAACAATGAAAATTGGTTAATGGTTATGCAATACGAACATAATATATTTAGTAGAAATAATGTTTGGGAAATCGTTTGCAGACCAACCAATTATCCACTAATAGAAACCAAATGGGTTTTTATAAATAAACAAGAAGAACAAGGGATAATTACAAGATAAAAAATCTAAATTAATCGAAAAAGGAAACAACCAAGAAGAAGGGATAGACTATGATGAATCCTTTTACCTTTTTCCTGATTAGAAGTAGTTAGGATCCTGCTCAGTTATGAATCTCGTAGGAATTATAAATTATATCGTATTGATATAAAATCTCCCTTTTTAAATAGATATTAAATGGAGAAGTTTATATTGAACAACCACAAGGTTTTGAAAACCCTCATCTATCTAATACAGTTTTAAACATACTAATTCTTTTTATGGCCTTAAAAAAGCACCTAGAACTTGGTATGAAAGATTAATCTATTTTTTTGTTGTAAAATAGATTTTCTATAGGATTATAAGATCCTACTATTTTTAAGAAAACCATTTAATCTAATATATTTTTAGTATAAATTTATGTAGATGATGTTATTTTTGGATCAACAAATAATAATATTTGCAAAGATTTTTCAAACCTTATGAAAAACTAATTTGAAATGGGTGTGATGGGAGAATATAATTTCTTTTTAGGATTCCAAATTTATTATAAAAATGAAGGAAATGTTTTAAATCAATGAAAAAATTATAGACTTATTGAAAAAGTATGGACAAAAACATAGTAAGAATTCTACAACACCCATATGTACTATTGTAAAACATGATTTGGATGAAGCTGAAAAAAAATAAAAAACAAGTTATACAGAGAAATGATTGGTATTTTATTACATCTTAATGAAAAAAGAAAATACAAAATGTTTTGTTTTTATTTATGAACTATATTTTATTCAAACCCATAATAATCTCATCTTACTTCTATTAAAATAATTTTTATATATTTAAAAGGAATTATATTTTAATCTCTAATTTACCGAATAACTTCTGGTTTTAATTTAATTTCACATTCAGGTGCAGATTTTGGAGGATGTGGATTAGATATAAAAAGAAATTAAAGAACCTTTCACTTTTTAAGAAACTCCTTAGTTTCATAGTGGAATAAGAATCAACATTTTCCTTCACCCTCAAAATTTGAGGAAGAATATATATCTTCTAAAAGTTTCTTTGCACTATGTTATGAATGAAACAAAACTGACCTGACTTTGAACTTAATTTTAATAATTTACCTATTTTATATGATAATAAAAGAGAAATTAATATTTCAAAAATACCTATAAGTCATTCATGAACCAATCATATTTGTATAAGATATCATTTTCTAAGAAGTCATATTCTCAAAAAGGATATATCTTTAGAATTTGTAAATAATAAATATCAACTTGCTGGTATTTTTACTAAACCAATTACCACTACATGTTTTGATTTTATTAAGGGAGAGTTAGGAATATTTAATTTAAAATAAATATTTCTTAATATATTTTGTTAATATCTATATTGATAGTTTTTATTTCATTCGGTTATTTATTTATTTACAAATCATTTAAAACAAGAATTTGTTTCATTTTTGAAGAATTTATTTTTTTTCAAAATAATAATTAGTAAAGACTATGGTGAGTAAATTTGTTCAAGAAACTAGAACCATATCACCAAAAAGCATAAGAAACTCGTTCCTCCCTCTCTTTCTTTTGATTTCCCTCATACTTCCAAACCATTCACATTCCATAGATTTTATCTTCCTTCGAAACTCAAATAGGAACCTTCAACCTTCGAATTCTCAAGAATGAAAAAGAATAAGAGGATATATGAAGGAGAACCAAGTGACTCAAAATATACATTTGTTCCCTTCAGAAGGAATCTTGCCAGAAAATTTATCTGTTTAGAATGGATTCATCAAAAAAATATTTTACTGAAGAAATCCCTCACATTTCAGGGTAACCAATTCATTTTTAACAAAGAAAATTATGATTTTTTTGATCTAGAACTAATGTAGTATTATAATAATATTTAATTTAGTTTTTTTAGAATAGAATAAATCATCACTTCATGGGTAGGTGATAAGGAATTTTTCTTTCCCTTTTTAAAAATTGCAAAGAACTATAAATTTATTCATAAAGGAGTGTTTCATTTTGATTTTTGATTGATTGGAAATCATTAACTCAACTGAAATGATATAATTTCATTTCTTTTTTTAAAATTTACTGGGAAAATTATTATTAAGGATCCTAAGGATGAACTTAAAGTACTAATTAAATTCACCGAGACTGAAATACTCCCATGAATTGAAGAATTATAAAATATTGTTTATCCTGACTTGTTTTTCTTGTTCTTTTTTATCACTTATATCAATCTAAACTTCCCCTTATATATTCTTTGATATATGAATCACCTATGTTAGTTAGATAAACATATGCATTTCTATCTATATTATCAAATTTTATCTCTTGTTCTGTATATAAGGAATACAATTATCTATACATATGTTCAAACTAAGTTTCATCACAACAACATTATTAATTATAATACATTAAGAATGTTTGGTTTCTTATAGAAAAATGTAAAAGTAAAATTTTTATCTTTTGGTGTGGATGAAAAAAACAATCTGGACCTATTACTCAGGGGAAGAAATGGAATTCAAAATCTACTGGATTAGTTCTTTTTCATAATGAGGAAGTTAGAGAATATAGACTAGAATTTTTTTATCAAATAAAAAAAAGTAGACTTAGAAATAATACTTCTAATAAAGAAGAGTTACACCCTAAAGATGTAAATAGTGAAGTTATTTTTATTTGGACAAGTAATAAAAAAGAACCTATTAATCAGAATCTATATGTTGAAGCTACAATACATAGAGAGGAAACTTAATCATTGTTTTTAAGAGTAACAATACCTCCTGATGAATAATGACCTAACTGTCATCCATGAGATGAACATGTAGTTGCTTAATTTTTATGGAAAATGCTCTATCAGTTAATCAAATTCAATTTTGAGTAGCTGAAACCACTAAAATTGTTTATAATCAAAATACCTATGTTAATCCACAATCCTTGGATAAAACAGATTCTGTGACTGGAGAGAATATAGATGTTCTTGATGACATTTATTTCTCTTCTAGTGAGAAGAAAACAATAAATTCATTAGTTGTAATGGGAGACTCCCAACAATCACAACACCATGAAGAAGATTATTATTATTCATTGAATATTTATATATAATATCTAGTCATCAGGATTAATAAAATGATGGAGGATAACTCAATTTTAAAACATGTGATGGAATATGGAATAAATAATTTGGATAATTTGTGATATTAAACTATTCTTAGAGAATAATATTATGATTTTCAGTATCAAATACTCAATAGAAGAAAAATAATCAGTTTCTATAAAATATTTCCATTATTTTTAGTGAGAAATGTTAGATTAGTTTAGAAAAATAAAAGTAGAATCATTTTTAAAGACAAATTTTTTGGATTTAATGAAGTATTTTCAAAATCAGTTTAAATCATTTAGGAATATCTCTTGTCAATTCAGAGACTCTCCGTCTACTTTTCAAAAATCACCATATTTAATAAAGAGGTTTCAAGAAATCACTACCATGATTTATGATATTAATGATAGTCTTCATTCACACTATTTTAACCGTGAACATATGAATGAACTATTATATAATCAAAGAGAACTTGTCAAGAACTTAACCTCAAGTGTACTTATAATCCGACTGCTCCAGAATCAGTTATGTGACAAGATTACCAAGTTTCATCAGACTGAGGAAAATATTCATGAATTTCTGAAAGTAAATATGATAGAAAGTTTAAAGTTGTGTCAAGACTCATGATTTTTGATAAGATAGTTGGCTGAAAACCATACATGAAGTTTACAAGGATGGATATCATTGTTGATAGAAGTTCTTCCAGCTATTCAAAATTCCCCATAGTATAGAAATTCTTATCAACCACCCCTTTTACCTCCCCTATTACATAAATTTAAACATTTTTAGCAAATATGACACTATAAATAATTAAATTACTTTTAATGAAAATTATTTTATTGTAAATGTTTCTATTTATCATTATTTTTGTTCATTTATACTACTAAAACACATATATCATTTTCATATTAAGTTTAATTTAGTAATTAATTAATTGTTATATGTTACACTAAAATTGTTTTCATCCATTTTATATGCTTTATTTTAGAAATCACAAAATGAGGAGAAAATTATGTAAAAAAAGCATTAATTCTGGATTCTATTAGTCAAAATATTAGTTTTTATTATCAATTAACAAAATTAATTTTTCTATTTAAATTAAACTATATTCTATTTATATTTTTAAATATATTATTTCATTTGTGTTTACAATTATTATATTTTAAAAGTTATGTTATAAGTCTTGTGATCATCAAAAAGGGAAATATTGTTGGACATGTATTGTCTCAACAATACTCCACAAATCTTATTGATTTTAATTGTCATAAATACCCTTTTTTATTTTACTAATTAAATTAAATTAATTATTTTTTAGGAGTATATATCTTGATAATATTATCTTATTTATGAGTTATAATATTTGTTAAAATATTCTGAATGTATTTTGAAAGTATTCTAGAAACAATGTTCATACTATATATTTGTATTTGTAAGAACATAGTTTGGTTCAGAAACCTTATGTTTGAGATAAAACGTATGGATCATATTCCCAACTCTGTTATAAAATAGTTTTTTAGAAACCCTAAGATTGGATGGAATCCTACATTTCATAAAAGGGAAGTATGGATAAAAAACCTTATGTTTGTATGAAAACCTATGTTTATGGAAAAAATGCATCGTATATGAACCTTAATTTTGTGATCAGAAATATGTCTTCAACCCCACATTTGGAGTTTTGTTGTCACATAAAGGAAACCTATGTGTAGAGTTTTATTTAAAGATATTTCCATGATTTCTGGAATGGCCTTGATGTAAGTAAATATCCTTTTAAATATGTTTTATGACTGATTTAAAGAATCGTATTCAACAGATTTAATCATTCTTATTTCTAATGGGTGTTACTAATCTCCAGAATGTTTTAAAATTTAAATGATTGTGATTTTTTAGGAGAAATTTGTGTATCTTCTAAAATGAAATACTTTCAAAAAATGTTATATAATATAAAGAGTATTTTCATTTTATATATGACTGTATGTTTGCAATATATATTTGAATATAAAACTACTAAAAATAAAAAAAATTTGAGATACACTATTATTTCGGATGGAACTTATTTTTCTAGATTTACATGTTTCAAACTCATACTCATATATAATAGATGATGTTTTTTGTATCTATTTTTCAGAAAGATCGTTCATAAACAGGATCTCTTCAAAGACAATATTTCTTGAATTCATTCGTATTTGAAGACCAAGTTCTATATTCTGTCAGTTTCTTCCATAACTGTGATAAAAAATTGGTTTATTAACTCAAATTAAACAAGTTTGAATTATTAGAGTTTTGACTGATTGTAATTAGTCATGGAACAGTATTTGTATCTTATAATAAGATATGAATAATTCAATTTCTTATAAAATAAGCATAAACGTTCTGTAAATCCATTGTTATAAAGGCCTCAACAACCTACACTTAATTGTGAAGGTCTTGTGATAAGCATAAATTTTTAATGAAAATCACTAATTACATAAAAAGAGTATTGGTGGAGTGGACTATGCGATCTCTATGCCCTGAACCACTATAAAATTTTTTCTTTTCTTCTTTAATATTTATTTAGTACTCAAATTACTTAGAGAAGAAAACACTTTTTATCTTTCCGTTTTATTATGATTCATATTTACCAAAGTGGTAATAATTTATTATTGAAATCTCATCATTTATCGATATTGTTTAAGATTATACAGCCATTGATGAAATATTATAATCCATATCTCAATAAATCTCATGATATTTTTTAATATATAGTTATTCATGTTATAACCAAGTAAAAATACCATTTCCCACTATTTAATACTTAAAATAATTTTGAAAATGTTTTTATGAAAATTTGAATTTATTTCTCCTTTCGGTCAGAAATATTTGTTCTTTCAAAAGTGTGTTTTCTAAAAATGTTTTCAAAAATATTTAACTATTATACTATTATATTTAAAGGAAATTTTTTACCATTTATAACCTTTTTTAAAAGTAATCTTCTATTATTTTTTCTGATCAAGTCACTTTTCTAAACTTTTAAGGTGCAGAAGAAATGTTTGGCACGTACGAACATACCTTCCATTACAACTATCGTTTTATTGATGCTTCTATTTTATGTTTCATAGGTTATTTTTTTAAAGAATTTTTTTCCAAAATCTAGAAATTTTTTTATTTAAAATTTGTTTTTAAAGAAAAAGGGTTTTGAAAAAAAAATATGTTAAAAATGTGTTTTAAATGATTTTCAAAGAATCATTTATATGTTTTTAAAAGGTTATTTTTAGTGAACCATATTAAAATGTTCTCAAATACTCCTATATATGTTTCAGAAGTATTTTTAGAGAAATATATATTCAAAATTATTTCAATATTATTTTATAAGTTTTCAATGAAAATGGTTTAGAAAATTTTTTCATGCTACTTTTTTATGTATTCAAGAAAAATGGTTTTAAAAATGTTTTTAAGATTATTCTATAATTTTTCATGGAAAATTGTTTTCAAAATATTTTCAAGATTCCATTATAATATTTCAAAGCTATTAAAAAATGTTTTCAAAATGATTTATGTTTTAAAAAATATTTTTCAAAGTGGAAAATATATTTTCCTCAAGAAGTGTTTAAAATGAAATTATAAATCTCTCTTTATAATAAAAGGATTATTGAAATGGTTTTATGAAAATGATTTTCGAAGAAAGGATATTTTCCTTAAAAAATGTTTCAAGTGATATTTCAAAATCCTTTATCATCTAAGATGTCATAATTTATTATAGTTTAAGATTTATTGTGGACATGTTCCAAGAATAAAACTCATATACTTTATTCAATGGTTTATGATCTATTATAAATATTTTTACGACACCCATTTCTCTTTCATGAGTTTAATTATTTTAAAAAAACTCTTCTTTTAGGGGTTATGCTTTGATTAAATTATTATGAAACTTAACTCTTTTCTATAGGTTATGATGTGATGAAATGTTTATGATACTGATTTCAATTCATGGGTTATGATATGACGTTTTTCAAACACATATCCTTTTATGCGTTATGATATGAGGAAGGTTATATTATCTTATGGATTATGTATGAATTATTTTATTATGTGATGGGTGGGAACTGTATCTCCCTCCAATGTATTGGTTAAATATCTATATCTCATGGGATAATTATAGGATTCAAGTAAAATGGCTTGATCCTTTATGGGAATATGGGGAAACATGATCCACTATAGGAAAATGGGGAAACCCAATCCACTATGGGAACATAGGGAAACTTGATCCACTATGGGAAGATGGGGAAACCCGATCCACTATCCAAAGAAAGAAAACCTGATCGAGTATGGGATTATGGAAAAACCTGATCCCTTACATGGAATGGAATAAAACTAGGGATAGTGGTGTGCCCCACTAGGTAGATGTATTACCTATGAAGTTCCCTAATAAGTTCTAGAAATCAACATTGAATTATAGAGAAATTTATTACATATTTATGTTTTTTTCACAAATCCTATGTCTTATGATTGTGATATTCTTACATGGTTCATGTTATTGATTATCTTTTTGATTTATGTCTTATGATATTGTAATATTTATGCCATATATCATGATTTTGATGTTTTATTTGCAAGGTGTTATCTTCAAATGTTATGATCATGTTCGCATAACCTTATGTTCATGATACGTATAAACATTTCATTTATTTACCCTTACTAAGCATTCGATCCCACCCATTTCTTATATTTCCTTTCCCCAAGTTATGAAGAATGGTTTTTAAGTAGTGTTACTTTGGGGGAAGATATCTGTGGGAAATATTAAAGATTCTTCACTGAGTTAGAATTTTTTTCCATGTTTCTAATGGCACTAAAATAATACATTCTTTGGGTGTATATTTTTGTAATATATTAGTTATTCTAAAAATATTATCTAAGTTATATGTAAGTTAATCTGGTATCATTATAGTTGGTATTTGAGAAATGTTTTATTCAACCTTTGGAAACTAGGATGAGTAAGCATTAGTGAGATACCTTTGAATATTTATAAGGATATTCCTAGTGATGTCTATAAGGATAATTTTAAGGAAGAGGAAAAATATAGAAACATTTCATGGAATTTTGGTAAAAGATATAGTGAGTGGTTTCATAGTATTACATCCATGTTTGGACACTATAAGTGGATGTGGATCTAGAAAATATATGCCTAGGGGTAATAACTATGAAAATGTGCATCGGGTCTGACGTGAGCGTAACCTAGTACATGACAATGAGCCTTTCTACACACCTAGTTTGAAGCTCACAGGAGACATGCTTTGGTAATTCACAAATTCTTTACAAACTATCAGGAAGTATTTAAGTCTAATATGACTATGAATAAACTATGATAATAATAAGGTTCTATAGATTAAATAATAATGATCCAAGATTGAGACATCTTATAAGTGATTTTTTTCATGACAATGTGGTTTTATATTATGATAAATATTTCCCACACTATGATTTCCAGTTTTTGTAATTAGTAGGAACTATGTTAACATTGAATGTTTCAGATGTGAAAGGTATGAGAATTATAAAAATTAATTTCCTAACACCCTATGAAGAGAATTGAGAAGGTAATACGAGTATTGGTTATACTTTCTAAAGATAAGGAGACCGCCAATGAAATGTGAATGGTATGGGACGTTCTAGCTATAATTTTTATATTAAATTTAAGAAACATAATTAGATTTAGTATTAGGATCCTTAATACGTTATTCAAATTTCATATTCTAGGACAAGGGGTATTATGGGAAAAGATAATGAAGCTCAAGTAATGGTTTAAGTGTACAGTTAGATGATTAAAGGGTATATGTTTTGGAATTCAAATATTATATCATAATAATTGTGAAATATATAAGTATTTTCAATATAAGTATTTAATTAAGGATTGAAAAATATATATTTAATAGCGATGGATAATTTAAAAAGTGATTTAATAGAAATCTGATATATTGAAATATGTTAAGGTAACCCTTAATTTGTTAAATATGTTGAGTAAATTATGTTTAGATTGGATAAAGAGCTGATTCATTTGGATAAAGAAAATTAGATTGTATTTAAGGCCTTAGAACTGATAAATGATTTTTCTTTGAAAATGTGTTTTATATCATCACGGATAAAGTTTAAAACTTTTTGGATTTAAGTAATATGTCCATTAATATTGGTAATAATGAAGCAAAAATGTTTTCTAAAAGGATTTAGGGTAATTTAGGTTATTACTATGTTGCAAGAGAATATAACATGAGGTTATTCACATTTTTGGAATGAGAAAACCAAGAGATAACTTTTGATATGGGGGATAAATGTTAAGGTTATTTTGTGACCTTCTTTCTAAATATTTGGATTATCATATTTCCGAAGGGTTATAGGGATAACCATTTATGGAATGCTTAAGTTAAACTTCAGATGATGTTTGTGAGATCAAATAATTATATCACCAAATGAAGATTTATGTATATTGGATGACCTGTTCTAACAAATATTTACTGAATTTAACTCATGATAGATGGGATGGCCAATCATGAATCTCATAAACTATTAGTGGTTCAAGATTACAAAATTGACTTTCCTTTTTGGATAAACTGGTGAAATGAAAATTGATCATGGAATAAAAAGGTACGATATTATACTGAATTAAATCAGTATGTATTCTCTTGAAAATTCTTTAACTCGAGGGAAATTTTCATGAAACCAAAAGGTTATCATAGTACTTTCTATTCCAATGAATCAAATGACCCCTTAAATAATTGAAAATTTATGTCTTTTTGATTGTTAAATTTCTTATGACCTTGTTCTATATCACTCTCCCTCAAAATATGATGGCCTAATTTCTCTTGTATGTCCATGTTTTCACCTTATACTAATTTTTTCAATGTGGGAAACTAATTATGGGTTACCTTGGGTAACCATTACGGTTCCAACATTCTCTTTAAAGAGGAAGATTAATTTTTCTTTTTTTGATCTGGGTCCATGAAAGGAAATTTCAAGTATTAATAATTTGCCAACAATAAGGTATTTCGAGGGTAATATTCATTTTTAGGGGTGTATAACGTAACATCCTGATATTTGTTAAAATTTTTCTTCAAATTAATTTAAACTTTTTGATATTTTTCATTTCAGGAAACACTAAATATAGCTTGTGTTATATGAAATCACAAAGTTATTATTTTATTTTATGCTAAAATAAGTTAATCTTTCAATACAAGAACCACTTATATTATCGTTTACTACACAAAAAACTATTTTTAGCATGTTTTACACACAATTATGAATTCTTTTGATTACTTGTGTTACACATAAGTCAAACTTGTACCGCCTTTTTAATGGAGAACCTACTTTAAAAATAAATTTTGTCACATTTACAAATTTATTTTTCATGATAAATATCATTTTTGAATTAATAATTTCAAAATTATATTAGGGTGATTTTTTGGTATTTTTATATGATGTTTCATTTTTTATGAATTGTGAAAAATATTGTATTTTAGTTAAAAACTGCATTAGTGTGTAGATAATTATTAATGTCAAAATATATTTTCAATTGTGATTTAAAGTATAATTTTATAAACTATACATATATTAATCCAATTTAGGTAATTAGAATCATTTTTATGTTGAATTTACATATAAAAGGTTATCAATCTTATGAACCTTTTTTACTTTAAAAACTTTATTTCTCACCACCTCTCTAGGATTAGATTTAAATTAAATTTATCCAATTCTGTGAATTTAATTTTTCAAAATGAGAATACATGATTTTAATCATTATGATATTAATTGTAGAATAAGATCAACTTAATTTTTGACCAAATATATTAATGAAGGTTCTAGAAATCAATTGTAGCGATTAGGTAAAATTAAGTTTAACAAGAGAGTAAACCTTAAAGTTAAGGGACAAAATGAAATAGGAACTTTTCCAAAATACATTTTATGAAAATATTTCTAATATATACATTAATGGGTCTAATGTTTTTATTAATTGGATAATATTAAATAAAATATCATTATTTCATAAGTTAACTAAGGAAATGACAAAAAGGAAACTTTCCTTACCTTTAGATATAATATAAACATTGTGATATGGAAAAAACATCATATGTTTGGTTATAAAAATAACTTTGAAATATATATGAGTTATTTTTATCATAATTATTTGTCATTTATTTTTAGAGATGAATTAGTTATATTAAACGCTTAACAAATGCTAATCCATGGATTTTTTAGTTAATAATTAAATAAAATAAAGGATGCTAAAAACATTAAAAGTAAAATAAATTTAATTAATTATTTATTCCATTAATTTTTATATGAATATATCATGTTTCGTAGATGTTAACATAATACATTTTATTTCCAGTATTTTTTTTATATTTTGAAATTTAAATTAATGAACTAATTTCAAAATTGAAAATATTTTTATTTTACAATAAATTATATTATATTTAATGATTTAAAACTAATAAAAATCATAACATACTAAAATATATTTTAAGTGTTAATATATATAAAATATAGTCTATTAATATAAAAAATGATCTTTTATAACAAAAACATTTTCCCCAAAATAGTAAAAATATTATTCGCAGGGTTTGGGATAATGTAGTGTTCTTGTGAGTCACATGCACTTGTTTTGAAATTAATTTCCAAAAAACATGAAATTTTTATTTCAAAAATTATATATAATATTTATAATTAAGGGGGGAAATATTTTTTAATAAATTACACCCTTTATTATTCTTAATGGCTAAATTACATAGGTTGGAAAACTCTTTACCTAAATGAAAAACCTAAATGATAAGTATAAAAAATCTTAATGACTAAGAAACTAAATTATAAAAATTCATTTATTTTTTTTGATTTGGAGTTTTTTTTGACCATAAATTAAAATTAATCCATTATGTTTCCATTTTTGTATCACATTAGGTAAGTAAAACCTCACATTGGTGCTTACCTTTTGGTATTTACAGGAATGACACTCCTCATTCACTATAAAATGGTATTCACACTTCCCCTTCCACACACATATCAAGACACATTATATCATAAAAAAATATTTCAAAATATAATAGAAAAATCACTCCCCTCATCATTTAATACCCTATTTGGGAATAAATCCATCCAAGGAATCCCGTTTTTGACAAAAAATAATTAGTTACCCAAAGAATACGTAACATTCTTCCTCGAGCTCTTTTGTTTTATTTTCATTATACACCATATAAAATATTCTCATTACATGATTATATAATAAAATAAATATATTAAATATATTGAGATATTTATATTCTAAGGGTTTTACTAACACTTACGCACACATCCCTCTAATGGGTAATGAACTTACCATTATTGTGTACGATGAACTATCGCCTCACGAAATAATGTTGCTAGTTTTCCCTATACCACCACTCATGGTTAGTAATTATGATGATAAATCTATTTTTATATTATATATATGAATTTTATGATGTATTTATGATTTTGTAATTATTATATAACACGTACCTTCCTGATGTCTATTTTAGGTAAATACGATAATTTTATTTGGGGAAGTGTGGACTACCACCTCCTTGAAGTGATGAGATTTGTTCAAACTCTACATGGAATGTATTAAGGATGGGTTAAGTAAAAATTTATGATATATATGAAATATTAATGATAATTTAATTAGTATATATATATATATTTCATTTACATTCTTTCTTTCAACTACGATAATGAAATGGAAACAACTTTCATGCGTATGTATGACCTACCATCTCCACGAATGATGTATTCAATTTCATATTTCTATACATAATATATTATTATAAGTACATATATAAAGAATATAAATGATATTTATATCATTTTTTACATCCTTAAATCATTATATTAGTAGTAGGAAAAAAAATATAACAAATTAACACACATATAGAAAACAAAGTGAATATTACCCGAAACAGGAGCTTAGCCTGCAAGATTTAATAAGAGGGTGATATAAAGTAATATATGTTATTAGATATATTAATATGGTTATGTGGTACACTTATAATAAATTAATATTTATTTTATAGTAATTTGTTATGTGTATAATGAAATTCAAGACTTAAGGTATGGGTTTTCTTATCTCACTTTTATTTTCCACGAGACACAAGCCATGTTCCCCTCATTATTATTATATGTAGTGTATGTAAATTCTATTTATGTAATATATGGTTATTATACTAGAATTTATTGGAATTTACTTGTCTATTTTATGATCTTTAATTCAAGGGTTTTACTTTTCAGAATTTACCAAATTGGTAATTTAATTTTGTCTCAATTTTCCATCTTTGAGGCACATGCCATGTTATGAACCTATATTTTTACATGATGTTTATATACTACCTTTAGAATTTTATATCATGAATCTCCTTAATTTAATAACATTTTATGATTAATGTAATTTAATTATTTACATTTTATTATGGTTCAAATTTTCCAATATGGTAATAGTTAATTACTGAAATCTCATCGTTTATCGATATTGTTTAAGATTATGATTATATTGATGAAATATTATGATCCATATCTCAAAAATGTCATTATATTTCTTAAAATAAATTTATTCATGTTATATATAATTAATATTTCTATTTTCCACTATTTGGAACTTAAAATAGTAAAGAATGTTTTTTATGAAAATCAAACATTAATTATCTTTTTGGCCTGAAATCTACATTCTTTTAAAACTGTGTTTTTTAAAAATGTTTTCAAAAATGTTGTAAAAGTATCCTATTATGTTTAAAAGAAATGTTAACAATGTGTTACCTTTTTTATAATTAATCTTTATTTTGTTTTCTAATCAAGGAACTTTTCAATTTTTTTGAGGTGTAGATGGAATGTTTGGAATGTACAGACTTTACTACTATTATAACCATCATTTCCCTGATGATTCATTTATAAGTTTACAAGATTTATTTTTTAATGTAATTTTTTTTCTAAATATTATAATTTTTTTTTATTTTAAAATTGTTTCTATAGAAAAAGGGTTTCAAATTTTTTTTCAAGTGGTTTTAAATGATTTTGAAAGATTCCTGTACATGTTTTCAAAATATTGTTTTCAATGAACATTATTTCTATGATATAAAATCATCTTTTATAAGTTTTAAAATTATTCTTAAAGAAATACATTTTCAAAATATTTTCAAGCATATTTTATATGTTTTCAAGGAAATTTGTTTCAAAATTTTTTCACGCTTTATATATAAGTTTTCAAGGAGAATGGTTTTCAAAATTTTTTCAAGATTCTTATATAAGTTTACAAGGAAAGTAGTTTTCAATACAAATTCAAGCCTCCTTTATAATTTTTCAAAATTATTTAGAAAAAGGTTTTCAAAATGCATTATTTTTTTATTTTTTTTCAAAGAGAGAAATATATTATCCTCAAGAAGTTTTTTTAATGAAATTATATGATTTTTTTATAAGAAACGGATTTTAGAAATGGCTTTATAAAAAGGATTTTAAAAGAAAGGTTTTTTTCCCTAATAAATGTCTCAAGTGATCTTTCAAAATCCATATCCATATAAGATTTATTCATTTTTTATAGTTTTATCTTTATTCGAGACATGATTCAAGAATACCATTCATATTCTTTCTTGAATGGTCTATGTTATATTACCCTGACATTTATGACACCTTTTTTTCTTTCACGGGTTATATGCTTTTGAAACTTGCTTCTTTTTAAGGGTTATTATTTGATGAAATGATAATTAATCCTATCTATTTTCTATATTTTATTATGTGATTAACTATTTATGATACCCGTTTCATTTAATGGGTTATGATATGATGTTTTTGAAAACTATCTCTTTTTATGTGTGATGATACAATGAATGTTTTATTATCTTATGGAACATGTATGAATGATGTTATGATGTGTTGGGTGGGACCTATATCTCCCTACAATGCATTGAGTAAATATTTATATTTCATAAAATAATGATGGGATTTAATTCAAAATGATTGTTCCATTATGAGATGATGGGGAAACCAAATCTACTATGAGAAGCTGGGAAAACAAGATCCACTATAGAAAGATGAAAAAACTAAATCCCTTACAAGGAAAGGACTACGACTGGGGATGGTGTTGTGTCCCACCCAACAGATGTAGTTTCAATTATGTGCTCTGATAAGTTTTTGAAATGAGTCTTGACTTAAATGGAAAGATATTACATTTTTTGCAGTTTTCCCTAAATTCTATGTATTATTCATGTGATATTATTACATAGTTAATGTTCTTGATTATCTTATGATTCAGGTCTTATGAACTACAGATATTTATTCCATATCTCATTATTATGATCTTCAATTTTGAGGGTATTATATTAAAATGTTATTCCCCTATTCTTATACCCTTACATTCATGATATTCTTACACATTTCCATTATTTACCATTACTAAGAATTCGATCCCACCACTTTCTTGTGTTTCCATTCACCAGGTTATGAAGAATGGTTTTTATTTAAAACAACTATGGGGGATGATTCTTGTGGGAAACATTTATTATATTTTACTAATCTAAAATACTTTTGTTCTATTATAAAGGAACTAAACTAATATGCTCTTTGTGTATCTATTTATGTAATTTATTAGTTACTCTAAAAAAATGAGGTAATGTCTTTGTATGTTAAGTTTGGGTCATTATAGATGGTATCAGAGAAATATTTTATCCAACCTATAGAAAATAGGATGAGAAAAATTTAGTGAGATCCCCAAGAATATTTCAAAGGATATATCTAGGCATGCCTCTAAGGATAAGTTTAAGGATGTGGAAAAGTAAAAGAAAATGTCGAGGAATTTTGGTAAATGATATAGAGAGTGGTTTCCTAGTATTACATCCATGATTAGATACTATAAGTAGATGTGGATCATGTGCATATATACCGAGCAGTAACAGCTCAGAAAAGGTGTGTCAGGACCGACTCGAGCGTAACCTCATAAATGAAAATAATCCTTGCTACTCACCTTGTTTGACACTCTCGAGGGATATGCTTTGGTGATTCAAAAACTCTTTAAAAACCATTATGAAGTGTTTAATTATAAGATGAATATAAATAAACTAGAATAATATTAAGGTTATATAGATTAAAGAAGCAGGATCCATGATTTAGGTATCCTATAAATTATTTTTTTCAAGATTACGTGGTTTTCCATTATGATATTCTTTTCCCACAATATGATTTCTGGTTTTAGTAAATAAAGGGAACTAGAAAGAAATGGGTCAATATTGAATATTTAAGATGTGGAAAGTATGGGTATTATAAAAACTAATAACCTTAGATCTCATGAATTGAATCATAAAGGTGGTAGAGTATTGGTTATACTTATGAAGTTAAAGAAACCACAAATGACATATGAAATGTATGAGATGTTCTAATAGTATTTTTTACATTAAACGTAAGAAGCATAATTAGATTGAGGTTTAGGATCCTTAATAAATTATTCACATTTCATATTCTAGGATAAGTGGTATTATGGAATAAGATTATGAAGATCATGAAATGGTTTAATTATAATGTTAGATGATTGAAGTGTATATGTTTTGGAATTCAAAGATTATATTATATGAAAAAGGAAATATATACGTATTTTCAATATAATTTTTTCATTCAGGATATAAAATGATATATTGATTAGTGATGAATAACTGTAAAAGTGTTTTAATGTAAATGTAATATTTTGAAACAAGTTAAGGTAACACTTAATGTGTGAAATATATTGAGACAATTATGTTTATCTTGGATAAATAAATGGTTGATTTGAATAAATTAAATTAAATTGTATTTATGAACTCAGAAATGATAAAGGATTTTTTTAAAATGTGTTCTATTTCATCATGGATGAAGTTTACAAATTTTTGGATTTAAGAAATATATCTAGTAATATTTGGAATAATGAAGTATGTATGTTTTCCAAAAGGATTTATGGTAATTTAGGTTATTACAATGTTTCAAGAGAATATAAGAAGAGGGTATTAAAATGTCTAGAATGTGACAACTAATAGATAGTTTGTGATATATGAGATCAATATTAAGCTAATTTCGTGATCATATTTCTAATGTTTTGGATTTTCATATTTTGGAAGGGTTGTAAGGATAACTGTTTATGAAATTTTAATATAAACTTAGGGTGGAGTTTGTGATATTAAAGTATTATCTCAGCACATAAGGATTTATGCATATTTGATAACTTGTTCTTACATATTTGGGTTAATTTTAACTGATTAGAGATGTTATGGCTTATCATGGATCTCATGATCTGTTAGGGCTTCAAGAATGAAAAATTTACATTCATTATTTGGGAAAGTGGTGAACTGGAAGTTGATCAAGGCACAAAAAGGGTGAGATTGTAATGAATCAAGTAAGTATATATTCTCATAAAAAATATTCAACTCTTGGGAAATGATATTGGAACCAAAATGGTAATCCTAGAACATTCTTTTTCCAATGAATGGAATGGCCCCTTAGATCATCAGATATTTATAGATTTGTGATTGTTAAATTTCTCCCCACCTTGTTCTCTATCAGTCGCCATTAGAACATGATGTTTAGATTTATATTGCATGTTCATTTTTTTCACTTGCCACTAATTTTCTCATTTTTGGTAACATAGTTGAGGGTTAATTTTGGTAACCTTTATTGTTCTAACTTTCCTTTATTTAAAGGATGTTTTATAATTCATTTTTATGATGTTGGTTCTATGAAAGTAAATTTCAATTATTAAACCTTTTATAATAAAAATTTATTTCAAGGATGAAATTAGTTTCAGGGGGAGTCGAATGTAACACCCCAATATTTTTTGATTTTTTTGAATTAATTTAAACTTTTTTATATTTTTGTATTTCACGCAACACTGAATATAACTTGTGTTGTATTAAATAACCACGTTATTATTTATTTTTACACTATACTAATATAATATTACACTACACACACCATTTAGATTAGATTTTTGTACATGAAAAACTATGTTTATCTTGTGTTAAACACAATTCTGAATTATTTTGATTGCTTGAGGTACACACAAAGCCATGTTTTACCACCTTTTAATAGATACTGACTATAGAAATTGTTGGAACCACTTTTTGTATTGGTTTGTATTTGTTGTCAATAGTTGTCAATGGAATATCAAAATGAAAGAGATCAAGAAGTACTCCAATAAAATGGAGGAACGGAAGCTCACAATGAAGGAGATCATGAAGTACTCCGATGAAGTAGAGAAGTAGTGATTCAAATGATTGTTGTGCTGATCGTACATTCAAAGAACATGTGTCAAAGGTGATACATTGTTTACAACAATGCAGAATGTGAGGAGTAATCCATCCAAGGATGATTAAAGCAGGATGGTGTTTTTGGATGAAGAACATGCAATTCCTCCTTATTGCATAAGACCCATGGGCTATGATGAAGACCATACAATTCCTCATTATTGCATGAGAACAATGAGTTATGATGAAGACCATGAAATTACTCATGATTGCGTGAGAACCATTCTAGAGACTTCTGGACGGATTAAATCACATGGTTTGCATGAAGAGGATCATGACAGTTGATGAAGGAGGCAATGTGCCAATGAGTTGACTTATGAAATGGCCATGCACATCACATTGTCATAGAAGATGATGGTACTAAAGTTGTTCCTTCAAAGAATACATATCACAATAGTGGAGTTTGTGATAAAAGCAAAAGAGTTGTTGAAGGATACAGATCACCAAGAAGAAGTTTTGTTGAGGTGATCATGCTTGTCGACAAAGCAAACAAACGACATACAAATTTGTTGAAAAAGGAGATTCCATGGTTACATGTCGAGTTCAAGAGTTGTGGTCAACGATCTATGTTTGATTCAAGAACATCGACAGAGGAATGGATGATCTGGAGGCGGTACAAAAAGAGCAGATACAAGGTGGCACCGTTTTCCAGTGTTTGCCAAATTTCAGGGCCTCAAAATCAACAAATGAAGAAGAGTGATTTTGGCAAAGGGACTTGCGCGCCATACTCTTGGAGGATAGGAAACTTGAACGCCATATTTTTTTGAAGATCAGAGCATCAAAATATGAAAAAGGGATAAGGGTAGCGCAAGTTTTGGTGAGGTCGTGCAGGTGAATTATGTGTCGGGAAGAGACTTGAGCGCCGACGCCTTGAATGCATTATAACTTGCGCGCCTATGGTTTTTCGAGATCAGAATATCCAAATTCGGCAAAGGAAAGATGTTCGCGCAAGTTTGGATGTTGATCGCGCAAGTGCCTAGTAGGGGCCGAGACTTGCGCGCCGATGGATGACTTGTGCGCCGCCGCGCAGGGGGTCCAGTTTGCCTATAAATACTGGACCGCCCCTCCTCATTTCTCACAGAGCTCAAGACATTGAGATTGTTCGAGCTCTCGTCGCGCAGGTGGTTGAACCGCGCAAGTGGTAGTTGGGTCGCGCAAGTAGAGGTTGCACGCCGACTGATGGTTGAGCGCCCCAGGTGATTTGGGAAAGGAAAGAAGTGAGTCGCGCAGGTTTGAAGTTCAAGAAGGTAGAGTCGCGCAGGTGCTTTGGAGACACTTGTGCGCTAGTTCATACTTGCGTGCCTAAGACTTGCGCGCCGGGGGAGACTTGCGCGCAGGGCTTGAAAAGAAGAGCCAGATATTGTTAAAGCACGCCCGCCTTTCTAGAGCTGCACAAGAGCTGAAATATTTCCTAATACTTCTGGTGAAAAGTGAGATTGAAGAAGAAATCTAAATGATACATGCATAATCAAATGCATACATGGAGAACTGATTCTGACAATGCCGAGTAAGCTGAGCTTCATTAAGTAAGCAATCACATCAGTGATTGTGATTCCGGCAAACGAAGACAAGGGGATCTAGTGCGTTCATTCATTGCACTAAAGAAGAAGGATTGAACTAAAAGGAGCATCAACTCTGAACCCTGATGCAAGCAAAGTCTCATGCTGAACAGGAGACGAAGAACTTCAATGCACACCTATTGAAGAGACCTTCACGTCTATAAACTAAGTGAGACTTCACCAACGACAGTGAGCCAGGGGGAGTCAACGGGAGTGACCTGAGGGACGCAGTGAGCTATCCCTGAACAATTGTAAAGGCAGTGAGCCTGGGACAGAGTGTCTGTACCCGAACCTTTGTAATCTACAGCTAGGGAAGCATAGTGGATTTAGGTACGACCGACAACCTGTCGGCGTATGCTCCTTGGACGTAGCCATTAGTGGTGAACCAAGTAAAAATAGTTGTGTCATCTCTCTGCATGTGAATGTTTAATTGATTATCATATCCATTATACAGGTTTAAGCAGTTCCTACCAATGTGGGAACAAGATCCACAACTAAAAGAAGAAAAAGTTGCCACCCTGATTCACCCCTCCCCTCTCAGGGTGTCCCGGGGTCCTACAAGTGGTATCAGAGGCAGGTTGACGTATGCTGGATATTCTCCAGTAATTCTATTGAGAAGAGGATTTGAGTTTCTTTCCTAAAGTCAACAATAAAGAGTAGTCTTGATGATGTTTCTGAGCAGAAGTCTACATCTAGCAAGACCATGACAAACAGGAAAAAGAAAGCGAAAAAGCAGCTAAAGAAGTCCCTCATATCCAAAGAAGATGCAATGTCTTTTTCTCCATGCCATTCCAAAAATGAAGAAACATCAGGCATGGAAAGTATCGAGCAGGTGACTCAGCATTCTTCCAGAGGAAAGGTTTACACCCCCAATTCACGCTTTTAATAAAAACTCAAAACATATCTGCATGATATTCCAGAAGAAAGGGCTGTTATTATCTGTAGCCTATTTCAATCTATGCAGGTTGAGATCACTAGACTTGAAAGGGAAGCAGACAATATGGAAAAGGGGCTGGAAGGAAAAATTATGGAAAGTATGAAGCTCACCAAACAGGTGAAAGCCCTTGAAGAAAAAGGTGAAGTCAACAATACTCAGGAAGAACAGATCCATGCACTTGAAGCTAAGCTGAAGAAGAACAATGAAGTCAAGAATTTTTGTCTGGAATAAAATTCCATTAAATTCAGGGAACTTGACTCTTTGTTACAGAACAAATTTAAGATGCATGAAGATAAGGTTGAAAGGTTGAAGAAGAATTGTGAAGAGAAGATGATCACGATTGAAGATCATAAGATCATCCTCAATATTGTTGGTCAAAAATTGGAAGCTCAATTGACCAAGATTGAAAAAAAACATATTGAGACTTCACAAAAGAATGAAATGAGTGATGCTTGCACTCAATGTTCATTGGAAGAGTCTAAATCTGAAATGCCTCCAACATGTGACAAGAAGATTATGACAACTCTTGATTATCCACATCAAGAATCAGTTGCTGCCGGTACTCAATGATCAATGGAGGATTATATTGTCAAACGACCTCCAACATGTGATAAGAAGATCATGACTTCGCTCATTGATCTATCACAGGAAACTGAGAAAGTGAAGGTACCATCCAGACCATCGTCCACTCATGTTTCTAAATACACTCCGACGATCAGTGCAGGTGGGAAGAAAAGATCTAAACAAGTATGGATGAGGATCAGTGAGAAGAAGAAACCTACCACCGTGACTAGGGTGGATAGGAAGAAAAAGGAGGAAGCTTCTTCCTCAAATAGAGCACAAATGATTAAGCAGATGGCCCAACAACTTAATACTGAAGAAATAAAGAAGAAAAGATTTGTGGGCCAATGTTGGTGCTGCAATAGATTTGGGAACTGTACACTGGATTGTTTTTATAATCCATTTCATGGAAAAGCACAGGGAAAGCCTATATCAAAGGGGAGGACGCCAGAGAAGAAGAAGCAACCTCCACGGGTCCAAAAGCATCTGTTTATAGCAAACAGATTTGGAATGCTTGATAACATCTGTGATGTATGCAACGACAGTGGTCATAAGAATGGTGCATGCCTAGGTCAACAGATATCCAGAGCTGATAAGAACAGAAGACCACACAAGCCATCCAAGTATGAAGAAAGTACCTTGGAGAGAAATCAGAAGAATGTGGTGAACACACACTTCCCCAAGAAGATCTCAAGTAGGAAAGCTGAGAAGACCCAGGATTTTAGAACCATGAAATTGAAGGGTCATTCATCCAAAAGACACACTAAGTGGGATGAATCTCGGATGAACCCATGTGGAAGACCTAAACCAGCTGCAAACGTTCCAAATGACATATTGGTCATCTGGCCAGAAGATTTTAAAAGAATAAGGAAACTTGAAGATGAGAAGGCCAAGGCTGGTGACAAAGGAAAAGGAAAACTTTCACATGATGAAGACACGGTGTAGGAGAGATTACAAACAAAGAGAAACACACGTGTCAAAGAAGTTCTGTGTGAGAGATGCAAGAAATATGGTCACATTGAAAAAGGTTGCCTAACCTTAATACTAGAGCAATAAGCAGTCCTTAAGAAGAGTAAGAATTTATCATTCATGATGGCTGCTAAGAAGAACAATTCTCCACACAAAGCATAAGAGAATGTGAACATATCCATGCCACACAGACAGATTTCAGAACATATGATCAAATGTGCAGGCATGAAGACTGGAGTGAATAGAGGAACTTGGTTGAGAAAATAACCTCAACCAAGGAAGTCTTTGTGATGAAGCAAGAAGGATCCACCTTATTCCCGTAATCATTTGTTTATTGTATTTGTGCTAACAATGCAGAGAATTGAAGGTGAAGCATACTCTCAGGGGGAGAACCTGAGAATTAGTGAATGCTGTCAACTCTTGATAGCGAAGATGAAGAAGTTTCCATCCTTAGTAGATTCTTCAATTGATATTCAAAGATTATGATGATGAAGGATCACTCTTGATGAATATAATGAGGAGTGTTTCCCTTGAGGGGGAGAAGAATGAAGAAGCTTCCATAATCACTGTTTCAATCAATATCAACTCCAGCTGGACTCAAAAGCAGTTACTCTGTGAATTTCTTAAAGAACACGCCAATGTAGAAGGTATGTCATTTCTCAATCACTATACCTTGGTTACTCAGATCAAAGATTATTTTACAAAGGGGGAGTAACTACATTGATCAGTGACATAAAGAGAATGGAAGTGCCCCAAGGTCACTTATCCAGCCGATTGCACTTGAATGTTTTTGATCTATTTACTGAAGTGAGTGCAGGAGTTTCGGGTTGATTATTATCTATCATAGTTGATCTTCTTCTACCTGTAATTAAAGTGGTAAACCCTTGAAGACAAGATACATGAGTTATCATCTCATGATGGTATCATGATCTGTGGATAATGGACAGCCTTGTTGACTTAATCAAATCCTCTTGTTTTCTACATCGAGCATTACTCAAGTAGACTTAGAGTGAAATGATTAATGAAACATTTCTTAAGTGTGGATTGATACCCTCTCTACCATGTGCTTTGTATTTCTTGTCAATAAGGGGGAGAGAAAGTGAAATGAACGTTTGAAAAGAAAAGTTGATTGAATAGAACATTCTCATTTTGACATTGACAAATTCATTTCAGAAGATGTATAAGGTATTGACAACCAAATACAAAGGGGTAGATTGTTGGAACCACTTTGCGTATAGGTTTGTATTTGTTGTCAATAGTTGTCAATGGAATATCAAAATGAAAGAGATCAATAAGTACTCCAATAAAATGGAGGAATGTAAGCTCACAATGAAGGAGATCATGAAGTACTCCGATGAAGTAGAGGAGTAGTGATTCAGAGGATTGTTGTGATGATCTTACGTTCAAAGAACATGTTTCAAAGGTGATATATTGTTTACAACAATGCAGAATGTGAGGAGTAATCCATCCATGGATGATTAAAGCAGGATGGTGTTTTTGGATGAAGACCATGCAATTCCTAATTATTGCATAAGACACATGGGCTATGATGAAGACCATAAAATTCCTCATTATTTCATGAGAACAATGGGTTCTGATGAAGACCATGCAATTACTCATGATTGCGTGAGAACCATGCTAGAGACTTCTTGACGGATTGAATCACATGGTTTGCATGAAGATGATCATGACAGTTGATGAAGGAGGAAATGTTCCAATGAGTTGACTTATGAAATGGCCATGCACATAACATTGTCATAGAAGATGATGGTACTAAATTTGTTCCTTCAAAGAATACATATCAAAATAGTGGAGTTTGTGATAAAATAAAAAGAGTTGCTGAAGGATATAGATCACCAAGAAGAAGTGCTGTTGAGGTGATCGTGCTTGTCGACAATGCAAACAAACGACATACAAATTTTTTGACAAAAGAGATTCCATGGTGACATGTCGAGTTCAAGAGTTGTGGTCAACGATCTATGTTTGATTCAAGAACAACGACAGAGGAATGGATGATCTGGAGGTGGTACAAAAAGAGCAGATACAAGGTGGCGCCGTTTTCCAGTGTTTGCCAAATTTCAGGGCCTCAAAATCAACAAATGAAGAAGAGTGATTTTGGAAAAGCGACTTGCGCGCCATACTCTTGGAGGATAGGAAATTGCGCGCCATATGTTTTTGAAGATCAGAGCATCAAAATATAGCAAAGGGATAAGGGTCGCGCAAGTTTTGGTGAGGTCGTGCCGGTGAATTATGTGTCGGGGAGAGACTTGCGCGCCGACGCCTTGAATGCATTATAACTTGTGCGCCTATGGTTTTTCGAGATCATAATATCCAAATTCGGCAATGTCAAGATGTTCGTGCAAGTTTGTATGTTGATCGCACAAGTGCCTAGCAGGGGCCGAGACTTGCGTGCCGATGGATGACTTGCACGTTGCCGCGCAGGGGGTCCAGTTTACCTATAAATACTGGACCGCCCCTCCTCATTTCTCACGGAGATCAAGACTTTGAGATTTTTCGAGCTCTCGTCGCGCAGGTGGTTGAACCGCTCAAGTGGTAGTTGGGTCGCGCAAGTAGAGGTTGCACGCCGACTGATGGTTGAGCGCCCCAGGTGATTTGGGCAAGGAAGGAAGTGAGTCGCGCATGTTTGAAGTTCAAGAAGGCAGAGTCGTGCAGGTGCTTTGGAGACACTTGCGCGCCAGTTCATACTTGCGCGCCGGGGGAGACTTGCGCGCTGGGCTTGAAAAGAAGAGCCAGATATTGTTAAAGCACGCCCGCCTTTCTAGAGCTGTACAAGAGCTGAAATATTTCCTGATACTTCTGGTGCAAAGTGAGATTCAAGAATAAATCTAAATGATAAATGCATAATCACATGCATACATGGAGAACTGATTCTGACAACGCCGAGTAAGCTGAGATTCATTAAGTAAGCAATCACATCAGTGATTGTGATTCCGGAAAACGAAGACAAGGGGATCTAGTGCGTTCATTCATTGCACTAAATAAAAAGGATTGAACTAAAAGGAGCATCAACTCTGAACCCTGATGCAAGCAAAGTCTCATACTGAACAAGAGACGAAGAACTTCAATGTACACCTATTGAAGAGACCTTCACGTCTATAAACTAAGTGAGACTTCACCAACAGCAGTGAGCCAGGGGGAGTCAACGGGAGTGACCCGAGGGACGCAGTGAGCTATCCCTGAACAATTGTAAAGGCAGTGAGCCTGGGACAGAGTGTCTGTACCCGAACCTTTTTAATCTACAGCTAGTGAAGCATAGTGGATTTAGGTACGACCGACAACCTGTCGGCGTATTCTCCTTGGACGTAGCCCTTAGTGGTGAACCAAGTAAAAATAGTTGTTCCATCTCTCTGCATGTGAATGTTTAATTGCTGATCATATCCATCATACAGGTTTAAGTAGTTCCTACCAACGTGGGAACAAGATCCACAAGTAAAATAAGAAAACGTTGCCACCCTGATTCATCCCTCCCCTCTCAGGGTGTCCCGGGGTCCTACAAAAATAAATTTTGAGATTTTTTATAAATTATTTTTTGAAAATAAACATTAAATTTGGATTAATAATATAAAAATTAGCATAGGGTTATTTTTTTGGTAATTTTCTATAATGTTTCATTTTTTAATGAATAGTGATAAATACTTTATTTTAGTTAAATATTATCTTTTCATTTAAATAATTATTAATGTAAAATTTTATTTTAAGTTGGTTATTAAAGTCCAAATAGATAAATTATACATATATTAATCCAATTTATTTCATTTTAATTATTTTTATATTGAATTTATATATAAAAAGTTATCATTCTTTTGAACTTTTTTACACTGAGAACCCACTTTCTAGCCATGTCTGTGGGGTTAGCTTTAAATTTAATTTATGAACTTCTGTGAATTAAATTTTGAAAAATATACATACATAACTATAATTAGTAATATATTTATTGTTAAATAATATAAACTTAATTTTTTACAAAAAATATTAAGGAATGTGATAAAATTAATTACATCGATTAAGGTAAAATTATGATTAACAAGTGACTAAACCTTAAACTTAAGTTCCAAAATGACCTAAAGACTTTTCCCATATCGTTTTTCCAATATTTATACCATATCCATTCATGGAGCTAATTTTATTATTTAGTGGGATAATATTCCATAATAGTTCCCTATTTCATAAGTTAATTGAGGAAAAAAAAGAAACTTTCATTACCTTTAACTTTTATAAAACATTGACACATAAAAAATATTTTTGGTTATACGTATCCTTTTGAAAGATAAATGAGTTATTTTTATTATAATTATTTATATTTAATTTTTAGAGATGAATTTGTTACATTAAACCCTTAAAAAATGCTAACAGATGGATTATTTAATGAATAATTAAATAAAATAAATATTTCTAAAAAAATTAAAAGTAAAGTAAATATAATGAATTATTTTGTTCAATTATTTTCTAGATGAATATATCTTGGTACATATATTTGAACTTAATATATTTAAATTCCAATATTATTTTCATATTTTTAAATTAAAATTAATTAATGTCAAAATAAAAATTAATGTTATTTTACAATAAATTATATTTTTTAAACGATTAAAAACTAATAAAAACCTATATTACACTAAGTGATTTATAAGATTAAATAAATATAAAATATTGTCTATTAATTGACCAAATTATATTTTAGAATGAACATATAGACCCCTAAAAAGTAAAAACATTGATATCATTATTCAGGTTAAAGTAGTTTTTTTGCATGTTATATGCGCTTGATTTAAAATTAATTTAAAAAAAATCATGAGATGTATTTTTAAAATTGAATAAAATATTTATAATTTAGTGTTACTATATTTTATAACAAATCACACTTTAATTTATTCTTAATGGTTAAATTAAAGAGGTTGGAAAACTATTAACCTAAATGAAAAACCAAAATGAAAAATATAAGGAAACATAAAGAATAAGAAACAAAATTATAGGTAATACACTTATTTTTGTGTTCTAGAGATTTGGTTTGACCATAAATGCACTTTAATCCGTTATATTTCCATTTTGGATGAACATGAGGTAAGGGATACCTCCCATTAGTGCTTACATTTTGGTATTTACTTAAATTCCACATTACTATAAAAAGGCACTCACTCTTCCCCTTCCTCACATATCTCATGTGACTTAGGATCATTAAACATCTGCCCAAATAGTTCCCTAAAATCAATTCAATCATCCAGAAACCCTCTTGTTGGGCATAAATCCATCCAAGGAAGCCCTTTGGTGTAACCAAATGGAGTTACCCAAAGAATAGGTAACAACTTTACTCAAGCTCTTTTTTATATTATTTTCATTCCTCAACCCTCAAATATTCTTATTAAATGATAATATAATAAAATAAGTATCCAAAATATAATAATATGTTTTGATTATAATGTTTTGACATAAAATTACACAAAAATCCATCAAGTGGGTAACAAACTTACAGTTCTTGTGCGTGGAGAACTATCTCGCCACGAAACAAAGTTGTTCGTTTTTTTAACCACCTATCATGGTTGAGAATTATGATGAAAAATATATTATATGATATATATATATATATATATATATATGATATTATGGATTTTTTATTCTTATTTAATTATTACATAACAAATAACTTTATTCTTTCAATTTTGTGTAAATACAAAAATTTCATTTGGGAAAGTGTGGAATACCGCCTCCTCAATGCGATGTGATTCATTCACACACTACATAGAATGTATTAATTATGGTTTCAGTAAATTTATATGATATATATGAAATAATTATTCTAGTATAATTAATATATATATATATATATACATATATGTCATCTAATTTCTTTCTTTCAAATATTATAATTAAATGGAAACAACATTCATGTGTTTGTACGACCTACCATCTTCAAGAACGGTGTATTCCATTTCCTATTTATATACATCATTTAAAAGTATAAATAAATATATTATGAATATAAATTATATATATATCATTTTTTACATTATCTAAATCTTGATATAAGTATGAGGACAAAAAATATAACAAATTAAGACAATTATGAAAAACAAAGAGGATATTACCGAAAATGAGAGCTTAACATGGAAGTGTTAATAAAGGGGTAATATAAATCCATATATAGTATTGGAAATAATAATTTGATTCTATGGTATATGTATAGAAATACTATATTTATTATACAATAATTTGGAACATGTATGAAGAAATTCACAAAATAAGCTAAGGGTTTTCTCGTCTCTGTTTTATTTTTTGTGAGACACATGCCATGTACACCTTATATTTATTATGTGTGGTGTGTATACTACCCATATATGTAATATATTATTATTATACATAGATTTATTGGTATTTAAATATCCATTTTATGATCTTTCTTTCATTGGGTTTATGTTTCCAGAGTTACCAAATTGGTAAAGTATTTTGTCTTAATTTTCCTTTTTTGAGACACATGCCATGTTATGTAGATATATTTTTATATGAGGTGTATATAATATCTTTGAAATGTTATATAATGAATTTAATTATTTTTATTATATTTTAAACCTCACTTAATGTTATTATTTTCATTTTATTATTCTTCAATGTCACCAAAGTGGTAACAGTTTATTTCTACAATCTCATTGTTTATCAATATTTTTTTTAATATTATGATTACATTGATGAAATATTATGATTAATATCTCAATAAATATAATTAATTTTCTTAACATATATTTATTAATTTTATATATAAGAAATGGTACCATTTTTCACTCTTTGTTACTTATGATACTTAAGAAAATGTTTTTATGAAAATCTAACTTTATTTCTCTTTTTGGTCGGAAATATGTGTCCTTTCAATACCTTGTTTTCTAAATAATTTTTAAAATATGTTTTACTATTATCGTATGATTTTTAATGGAATATTTTTCTCATGTATTATCTTTTTTAAAAGGAATCACCTTTTCTTTTTCTGATCAAGGATCTTTTCTAATCATTTACAGTGGAGAAGGAATGTTTGGAATGTTTGGATATATCCACCACCATGCCAGTTATTTCCATGATGATTCCTTTTTAAGTTTACAAGGTTATTTTTTTAAATATTTTTTTTAAAATATTCTGGATTTTATTATTTTAAAATGATTTACAAAAGAAAACGTGAATTAATTTTTTTTATGTTTAAATAGTGTTTTAAATGATTTTTAAAGATTCCTTTATATGTTTTAAGTAGGTTTCTTTCAATGATATAAACCCATATTATACAAGTTATAAATGTTTTTTAAAAGAATAATATTTTAAATTTTTTGCAAGTTTCTTTTATAAAATTTCAAGGGAAATTGTATTCAAAATTTTTTCAAGCTACTTTTATAAGTTTCCCAGGAAAATGATTTTAAAATATTTTTTCAACCTTCTTTCATAAGTTTTCAAGAAAAATAAATTTCAAAATATTTTCAATAGTCCTTTATAATTTTTCAAAGATATTTAAAAAAAATCAAAATGATATATGTTTTAAAATACTTTTTCAAATAGAAATAGATATTTTCCTCAATGAATTTTTTAAATGGAACTATAAAGCAGCTTTTATAAGATAATGATTTTTGAAATGGTTTTATGAAATGGGGAAAATCAATACACTATAAAAAGATGAAAAAACCCGATCCCTTATAAGGAAAGGACTATGATTGGGGGTGGTGATGTGTCTTTCCCAGTAGGTGTATCCCCCAATAAGTGTCCGAAAATATTTTGGCAAAGATCCTTGGATTATTGAGAAAGATATTACATGTTAATGCATTTTCCACAGCTCTTGTGTCTTATTCCTATGATATGTTCACATGGATAATGTTCTTGATTATCTTATGATTCATGTCTTATAAACTCCCAATATTTATTCCATGTATCATGATTATGATCTTTGATGTGTAGGGTATGATCTTTAAATTTTATTCTCATGTTCTCATACCCTTGTGTTCATGATATACTTATGCATTTACTTTACTTTACCTTATAGAGTATTTTAGAACACCCCTTTCTTATTTTTCATTTCCCCAAGTTATGAATATAGGGTTTTAAGTATAATTATTAAGGGGAAATATCTTTTTGTGAAATATTTAATAAATTTCAAGGATTTAGAATATATTTTTTCAATGTTTCCAAAGTGAATAAACTAATACAGTCTTTGGGTGTCTATTTTTTAATGTAATACATATTCTTAAAAAATGATGCAATTTCTATGTACGTTAAGATTAATTAATTATAAGGATAATATCTTCCACAGTTTCAATCATTTTAGAAAGTTAATCCTTCTTACAGGGAAATAATATCCATTCTTGAGATGATGACACCAGAGGAGATTCTTCATATTCCTTGTACTAGTATATAATAAGAGGTTGATTCATGATACATAGGGTGATTTAATTCTCTTGAAAATTTATTTGGCTCTATACAAGGAAATCCAATCTATACCAATAATTGCTTGAAATTCCTCTAAAGGGTGTATCACATGGTTTTATAGAAAATTAAGCCCACATGTTTGGAAAGGGGTGAGTTATATTCTTGGGATGAAACAATTTACCACATCTTCATCTTTACCGATAACTCCACTTTCATGTTTTGAGGGGGTGGTTGAATAATTATACTAAAATTACATGTTATGATTGAATGTTTATAATTAGAAACAAGAATTAAAATTATAATTAATGAATGAATAAATAGAATAATTTCCATCACTTCTTTGTTGAGATCCACTTCAATAATTGGGATTTTATAATATTCCACTTGATCTCAAGGAATTGGAAGTTTTTTTCATTTGTTTTCATTTAAAACCTATTCCATAGTGAATTTATTCTCATAGTGTTCTTATCCCATACAGTTGAAACATTGAAAATAATCTTAGTTTTAATCGAAAGTTACTTTCTTCCATTATATTAGTTTCTTTCTCCCATTGGTAATCCCTAGTTAGGTACCTTTAATTCTCACTCCTAATGTATTTAATTATCCTCTTAACGAAATTTATGGGATTATTCTTCCCATGATTTTTACTTGAAGGGTGTTGGAGTTTATTTCCCCAATGATATTTTTCCATTGCACCATAAGAATTAATACCATTCTACAATTAATATATCTAAAATTGTGATACTATTATGATGTGAAAATCTAAATATTGACTCTTAATGAACATCAGAAACTTTATTTATAGATTTCAATGTCCTTAAAGGCTAATTCTTTTTATAGAATCAGTTTTACCCCACTAAATAAGCAGTCATCTTTACTTTCAAGGGTAATGGAAAATTCAATGTCACATCGTCCATGTATTTTGAATTTTCCCCACATCCCCATATGGATTTTTTATAGATTTTGTTGATTCTAAGAAAACCCTGATCATTTCTCTTTCAAATACTGTGAGAAAAATATTCTTTGAAAAATATATTTGGGAATTCCTTTAACTCCATCGTTTCAAAATCCTCCTTGAGACTTTTGTTTTTAACCAATGTCCACGATTGATTAGCTTATCCATTCATTTGATAAATAGTTAGTATGGATTATCTTACATAATGAATTGAAGGATGGATAAGATCTTTTTAATGTATTTGACTCCTTCTTCCAGGATTTGAGGATTAGAATATCCACATAATGTTGTATGAATTTGTAATATAATGGTATCAACTGCAACTTTCTTTTTCAATAGGTGATTCATGAATTACTCTTGATTAAAGGTTCTATTCAAAACCTTATTCAATTTAGAAAGTATTGACATGATGTTCACAATTCACTCACCCATACGATTGGGTATCTCATTTGGTAAGTCATCACATTGGCCACCCCATTGGTTGTTGACTTGGTTCCTTCTATTTACATCCACCGACTAGAATAAATGAATATTTATGTATGTGTACTTTTAATGTATTAAATACATAATGAGGTTAAAATGAAAATTAAAAGGAAAAATCATAAAGTATATATATTTATTAACCTAGAAACTTTTAGGTTTTAATCTATGTTTTTTCATAATCTATTTCCTAATAAAAAATTATATAGTAATTGTTTCCCTCATAAATGGTTTTTATGGATATTTTATGTTTTCTAAAGCATATCCCTCATGAGAAACAAAAATGGTGTTTATAAAGGACCATTTTTATGAACTAGGTTATGATCGAGTCCAACTATATATATGCTTTTCAGGTTCATTACCCCTAGGAGAAACTCTGCCACAACCAAATCCACTTGTTGTTTTCATAAATGGATGTGTTTTTTTGGAAACCATTTATAGTAAATTTTTACCAAAAATTATCGATGTTTTCCCATGTTTATTATTATCCCTAATGATTTCACTATATTTTTCTAATCTTAATTCAAAATACAACAAGACTTTTCTCTAATAAAAACTATAAGAACCCATACTATTAATAAACCTCACTTTATGAATTATTAGATAAAGGTACATATAATGAAACCCTATAATATCATGATACCTTGAGTATTTATAAGATTAGGTACATAAAATAGAATCATAAAATATAAATAAAAAAACATTTTTTGTAACTTATTTAACATGCTACTAAAATTCCATCGTTCTTCTAAAACTAAATTTGACAACCTAGGGACACACATGAGAAATAATTGAGCTATAAAGATCATTAAGGGAAACAAATAGAATAAGGTAAAGTAGTACATGATATACAAGATACATATCAAGGTCACATAAGAAGGGTGAGAATCATAGTGACAAAAAATGAGGAATGATATAACATAATAACATAATAAAAACATAGGAATGTGGAAGCAACAAAAATGATGACATAATAAACCTAAGTCAAGGATAAAAACCAAGAAAAAATACCATATCATTATTATTATTAACTCCCATTCACAATATAGGGAATATAATGAGATAAAATATTATCCAATGGATTGTAGGGATATATTATTCGAAGTCCCATCCATCACATTCATATTATCTATATGCATATGTGTGCAACATAGATTATACAACATAAGGATGTATTTAATCAATTTTAAACAAAAAATTATTGATTTTGAATTATATAAATGTAAATAACCAATCAATTATGTATAGGAAAAATTAGATTAATTACCTTGAGTTGAAATGGAGATGGGTATTCACTACACACATGTTTTGGCATGGGAAATGATTGGACAATTTTTACCGCAAAACTAGTGTACATAAATAATTGTATAAGAGGTGAATGATAGAGAAATTCATCTCTAATTACATGGTAATGATGAGGATCGTAATAGGTATGTGTAAAAACATATCCCAACCAAAAATATTTTAAATCAAAAGGCATTTCATATAGAAGGTTATTTAATAAAGAGGAGAAGAAGAGGATCCCTTACTATGTGAGAGTGATTCTAAATGCTTGGAGAAGCTTACTAACAGATTTAATGGAACCTTGGAAGGAATATATATAGTTAAATGTACTTTAATTTTATAATATAACATTTTATAGTGAAGAGTAATGGGAGAATTTGTGGGTTTATATTTCAAAAAAATTGAGAATTCATTATTAATTTCCAAACATAGGTTTTGGGATCCATAAGAAAATGTATTCAAAACCAAAATCATTACAATGGATTTTACCATTACATCTTAATAAAAGGAGTGTTATTCATTATTTAATAAGGAAAAGAACCTAACACATTAAAATATTTTCATTGATGATGTGGAAGTGATTCTTGTATATAAAAAATTGATTCTAAAACATTAAAAATATAGTATATGATTTAGAGGATTTATTAAGGGTTTATAAATTTATTAAAATAAAATAAAATAACATTTATTAATGTAAAACATAATTTTGATCATGGTACTCGTTATAGTATTTCTTATATCACTTTGGGGATTTTATAATGTCAAAACAGACATTGTATATTTATACCACATTTAATTTGGCCCAAAAATTTAACTATGTCCAAAAAATATGAAAAAACATCAATGGATAATTTCAAAATTCTTATTTGAAAAATTATATTTATTTTATCCAAATAATTCTCTATGTATAATAATTTGGACTTTTATATCAAAAATCCATATTTGATAGAAAATACAAGTTCTTTACCATAATAGTTTTCAGAACCTTATAATATTTGTTACTTTATAAAATTACATTATCAATTATATTAAATAAATATAAATCAATAATAATATTTTATTAAAATATAAATTATTTAAAATTTTTATCAATTCATCAAAAGTGTGTTTATATTGAGACCATATATTTCTTAAAAATATAATTTTCATCTCATCGTGTAAGAAAATAATTTTTATCAAACTCCTAATTTAATAATTTAAAAAGTAATATTAAAAGGGATAAATATAATAATTTTTTTTATAAAAATAAATTATTAAAACATATAATTTTGTGGTCTAGATACATAGACCTTTTTACATAAAAAATTTACTATGATTAAGGTATTAAATGGTGAGATTTTAATTGGGTGGTTCGATGATAATTGTTGGGTCATGATCTAGAGGTGCATGAAATTCCACCATAAATAGTTTCACTCATAATTTATATGTTGAATATAGGATTTTAATTGTTCAATGAAAAATAACTATATTTATATACCCCTCAAATGATATGATAATGGGATTTATAGGGTAAGATCCTACTATTTGAGGCCATCAGCTTTTCCATATATGTCAAATATTCATTAACATAACCCATAATATAAAAATCTTAATGTTCACTACAAAATGGATCTATTATAAATGGTTATGATACTTAATAGTATTCTAAATTATAAAATGAATATAATTGTTAAAAATAACCAAATTATTGAATGTTTTTTCTATGAATACATACCTTAAAGTTTCATTTATTCATTTAAAAATGGTATTTCATTTATAAATATTCCGGTCATTGTTCAGGAGACCATGGTTTGCACTTTTTCCCTAGCTTCAGTTTCTGTCCCTCATTCAATCACACAAGTATAGCTATGTCTAAGGTGTTATATGACATTGATGTAAATATTTATTTCTAAAATATAATGGATGCCTTTAACTTTATGATGCAATATCACGCAAGGAAAATTTTCAAAAAGTTTACAGTGGATAATTTATCCCTATAATAATGAGTCTTATTATACCACTTAATTGGTGTCCAATGTGTTCATCACTATATTACCTCAGCTACACCTCCCCATATTCTAGAGGATATTGACTATTAGTGAGTATATATGGTGTTTCCATAGAGATATTTTACCCTTTTATTAGAGTGTATCATAGTTTAAAAATAACTAAAAAACATCCATAATAATAATAATTAGAGTATGTAGAAGAAAATAATACAACAACATTATATAAAATTAAATGCAGAAGAATATAGTCATATAGACATAAATTCATACAAGAATATATAAAATTATATGTCATGGGGATAATAAAAAATATAAGATAAGTAAATAAATAAAATACAAGTGGCTCTACTACAATCCTTGAGCCTCATCTCATCCAAGTCACTAATCCCATCAGAAATATCTTTATCTATCATGAAACACTATTCTTATCCTATAGAAAACCCAATAATAGTGATTTATGATGAAGAACCCATGTTTCATAGTCATCTAATCAAGGTTTTAGTGAATGTAAATCAGGAAATACTAATGGGATCTCAATCATAATTGGTATAGAGGTGTATGAAGACGTGATGTGTCTAGAAAGAATCATACAACATGGAAACATAAATATAATAACCATTATTGATCCTTGGGTTCTAGTGTTATGTCTGGAATTAACCATACCTAATTAGTCTTATTTAGTAATTACATAGATCATAATACCCCCATAATGAACTTTGGGTAATTAAAAACCCCTTCCACGGGACAATTTAAACTCCTTATGAATATAGGGGATGAAACCCACTACACAAAAAATGCATACCATTAAGAAACAATAGAGAAGAAACTCCTCACCTAGAAAACATGTAAACAAATATAGATCATTAGGGGAAGACACAACCTATCTAAAAAACACTATCCTTCCAAAAACCGAAAGGTAGACACTCCCCACCCAGGAAACAATTATAACATTCAGAATGTATGGATGGGCTCATACTACGTTAGTAAAATACATATCGACATCTGTAACATAGGGAAATTATCTGACCCTTTTTATAAATATCATAAAATTAATACATAATCGATATTATTTCTACCTAGGATCATAATACAGTATAAATCATCCTCATATGGGTTAGAATGTTTCCTGAACTTGTAGTACTTGCCCTAGGTTTTCCTCTTAAGGCCGTGACTTATCCCTTTCACTAGGGCTATACCAGGATCACCCCATTAACTTAAATTCCATGTTGGATCCCAAAATAACACTAATAATCCACACTCTAACCCCCTCAAGAGTTAAAAAACCTGGGAAATCATTGAGGACCCCTAGGATATATTTTTCTTAAATACCCGACATGCGTACTATAATCCCATTCTTATATCTTCATTGAATCCAAAAAATAATAGGGAATATAATTTGTATTCATTAAAATAATAACCTTATGGCCTCATTTGTCCCAAAATAAAATCCACATGGAATAATTTAAGAGACATGACATAATTCCCCTCTCAATTCCCATGGAATCATAGGTCTGTCCTCTCACCCAACCTATCCATAATCTATCCAGGTCAAACCAACCAAAGGGTTTATAAATAAAAGGGTAAATAACACTAAAACCACCCTAGTATCAACTAAACCAATTGATATAAGCTATATTAAAAGTTTTTAAGGGCCGAATCAGTCCAATCATTCTAATTCATAACACATCCCACCTATAGGAAAATGATGGGGCATCATTCAAAGTCCTATAAATTATTATATTCCATTTAATCTATATTCCTATGGGACCCAATTTCTCATTTCTTTTGTTTATAAATATATACCTTTAGCATTAGCGACTATTTCATCAAGATATTAAAAAAGGGTTATTCATGGCCTTATAAATTGGTTCATTCCATTCCTATACATTTAATTTTTAATGTGACAATTTATTTTAACAAAGGGTTAAATACTCAAAGTTTTGAGACCACATATCACATAATATAAAAACATTTCTAACATCATAGGGTTACATTTAAGGACTTCTTAACACATTCATAATTTTATTCACTTTAAAGTAATCTTGACCACTCTCACCAATGCTCGCCTATCCTCGTACAAACTATTGAGCACCTATCCCGTGGCAATACATCTAAAAATTAATTATAAATAGTTTATAGTTTTTAATTAAAATTCACATTAATAATATATAGCTAATTTAAAATTTAATTTAATTATGTATAATTATAAAAAAATCAATTTACAACCTTCATATATTAAATATTTATGAAAAATGTTGTACACTACCCCTAATACCCATCTGAATCATCGAAAAAAATATCCCATTTATCATTTCCATAAAACCATATATTTAACCAAAAATAAATCAAAATACCTATAGAAAATCATGATAATGAAATTCCATAATAAAAATACTTATACTATAGATTTATAAACCTCTTAAGTGTATTATTTCGGTAATCCAAGCAAAAACCCCTTGATACTAGGGTGATTCCACCACACATTAGTAGGAATATTACTAATAACGTTATACCAAAAATAAAATTTTCATGTTGAGGAAGAAGTAGAACAAGCTAAGGAATTATTGATAAAACATGTTATATTTACCTTAATCTTCCCTATAGATCAAACAACACTTGATTTAAACAAGAATCAAGGGAGATACTTCCCTTGAATCAACGAGAGGGGTAAAGGTATATTCTTATGGGTATATTGTTTACTAGTCGTAAAAGTACCAAAAATACCCTTTAAAATAATGTTTTTTTTAAATTGGTAACATTTTTTGCACATAAGGGTGGATTACCATGTAAGTGGATTCCATATAAGGATCCCCACATAGAGGAATTTTCCATATATATAGATTTCTAAACAAGGTCCAACAATGTAGTCTATATCCCATCTTGGGGGATTCCTTATGCATGGGTCACCTAATGTAAGGGTATTTTCCTACCATAAATGGATATACCCCATATAAAAGTATTTTCCCTATGTAAGGGGATCCCGAATCCCCTCTTAAAGATATGAAATTGGAAAAAATTCGGAAATTTCCCATCCATATAAATGGGTTCCCATATAAAGGTTACCCATATATGGGTACCATGTATAGGGATTCCATGTACAAGTTCCCACATTATGGTTAAATATATTGGGATTTTACATTTGTGTTCCCACATAAGGGTACCATGTATGGCTGAACCATATAAGGGTCATATATGTATGGGTGACCCATATAAATTTCAACATGTAGATGTTTTCTAGACCCCCTTATCTAGGGATTGAATTTACCAGATTTTGGAAAAACCACAACCATTTATTGTCATTCCATCATAGAGATTTCAGTTTTTCACAAGGTAAGTCCATAGAATAGCCTAAAATACCTCACTAAATCACCCATTTCGTCACTTGAGCCCTAATGAATATCAAAAAAATATTATTTTCGGTTTAATGAGTCTATAATTCTTTATCAGAGTCATGATTCTCAAAATAAACCCCTAACAAGAATAAAAAAATTCAAATTTTCCCTAAAAGGCATAACCCATATAGAAACATGTCTTTACAATCCATACCTATGAGTCAATGATTCATTGACTCTCATAATTCATCTTCTTTATTGGATGATTCAATGTTTATGTATAAATAATTTGTAATCCACCCCATTTCCTATAATAGTTTTTTTTATATTGGGAAAGGGATAAGAAAACTATTTTAGGTGATTATTTTAATTATATAATTGGTTAATAGTTCCCTATGAGGTTCATGACCTGAAGATATCTAAAATTAGGGTTTGAATAATATATACACCCCTTATTTTTTATAACACATTAGTGATAAATTATATAGAATATTAATTTGGGTATTTATTATGTATATATGAAAGTATATTTAAAATGAGGAAAACTATGTCTACTCATATCCGTGTTGCGAAAGATTTTTCCTAGAATTTTCATCAATGATTTCTATTATTAGTAAATTGCATTATTTATTTCTAGAAATTGGTTTTCTTAATCTCTATAATGGGATATTTATATTAGTAATATATTATAGGCCATATGGCCTCCCATAGTTGCAGTGGAACACTAGGAAGGGAGAGGATCATATCCCCCATAAGGCTTAGGCTCGATAGGAGTTGGGATGATCCCTTTGGTCTAAGAGGCCCTTAATGATTCATTTACCCACTCATAAGTTGATGATTGTCCCACCCATGTGGATCAAGCTTCTAAAATTATCTTCATAGTCCTTCCATCCTCCCGAATATTGTTTTGGATGTGACTTTCCTTATGTTAAATACCGCACCCGGAGAGGATCCTCCACTATCTAAGTACCCTCTTATTTCAGGCGTTATAACTTCAGTAGTGGTGGTTATTATAGTTTATGGCATTGAATTATATGATCCTGATTTTATTGGAGTGTTTACAGAGGTTGAAAATTATGGGAACCTCTCATCTGGGGATCTTAATTTGTTGGTTTTACCCTCACATGGAGGTCCTATAAAAAATAATTGTATGGTGTGGTCCTATTATGGTGGAATGTAGTTATGATTCAGGCATAGTTGAATCTATTACATAGGGGGTTCCCCTTCACTACTACTATAGATATTTCTTTATCATATTCTCATGGTATCCAATCACTCCACTATCCAAATCATTATAGGTATTTATCTCAAGTTACTTAATAAACCTAGGTTACCTCCCCCAATTTTAAGACATATGAGGGGGATGCAGAAAAATGCATCAAACATCTATATGGGAAAAGAGAATAGATTTATTTCTAAGAGTTATTTTTTGGTACATCATCTTCCCTCAATGAAAATAAGACTAAATCCCATAGGGATTCTTCTCCAGCAATCCCATGATCTCTATAATCATATGGAACACCAGGATAATTATATCCTAAAATAAATACCAGTTTATTTCCAAAAAAATTATCAAAAATTATTTTTAACTCATTATTATTCTTGAACTAAAGCACAAAATATGGATCTCATCATGATTTTTCATCAATATTTCAAGTAGGAAACTTTATAAATTATAGTATGATGAGTGATCATGTATGTATATTTTTGAAAAATACCTCCATGTCAGCCTTTTCAATTATTCCACTAAATACATCATGATAGTGTTTAGATTATACTCACTCTCATTTTTCTATGTTTCTTTTATAGTAACTTTAATATTTACAAATGATTAAATATATGGAAAGTATTTTCTACATGTCAACTAGGACCCCTTAGTTGATCCAAATAAGATGATTTCAACATAGTCCTCGATATATCAAGGAAAAAAATGAGGTATTGGTTAATCAATTAAAGCTATTAAAAATTTCAAATAAACTTTACTATAGAAAAACCTCATGAATTTGGGGTATTTCAGTGATAAATCTACTTTGTGCATTAATAAAGATGCTAACTGGAGGACCTTGATTCATCTTGATAGGTAATTATGAAACCTAAAATGAACATACATAATTATTCATAATTTTATTTTCCACATTACATAGACTCTATCTAATGATTCATCATTGATTATTATACTAAATAGTTCAATAGAGGGTTTTTATTGTTTTTCTAAACCACAGACACTAGATAGTGAGTTCATGTATAGTGTATAAACTTTATATAGTGTCCATATAAATGGAAAATCACGAGTCACTGTTCGAAAAAAAATTGGTTAAAAAGATAAATCTTGTAAAGGTTAGTTAGGTTGTCTATCCATTTTATTAGTTTTAAATATCATTTTATGGATCTTAACCTTCTTAGATCTAGATTACAAGAGATATAGGATATGATATTTATAGTAACCCTATCCAAATAAAAGTTCCCAATAGATTGAATTTTGGTTGAGTAAAGGCATTATAATTAATTATTTATATCAAATTAGATCCAAGAGTGATATAAGAATGAATCATTTTTAATTCATACATTAAATAATATAAATTTATTGGGAACATCAACATGTTTTTAGATTACTAATACTCTACTAGTGACATAGAGGGAACTTGACCATTGTATGCAACATAGTACTCGTCCTTTCTCATATGATTCCAACATGAAAATAAGAGAGGTTTCCCTAGGTAGGATTTAGATGAATGATTCATTAGAATGATTCTTTTTTATATTGACATAAACAATAAATCATTCGAGGAATCTATTCCTATAGTGGAGGAAATTAAAGAGGCTATCTATAATCTCAAAACAAAATTTTCTCTAATTCTTGATAGCTTCTTTGGATTAGTTCATATCAAATCATGGGATAAAATAATATAATAGTCCATCAATGTTATATAAGATTAAATCAAAGTGGGTTCACTTCCCATGCCACTTATATTTTGATCATTGTTCTTATTCAGAATTTAAAAAATACAATATTCTTTAGACCATATTGGGAAATCAGTATATAAAACATTACCTATAAATTATTCACTAAAATTATAAATTATAGACACTCTCATTTTCATTACCTCCAAGTATTAGAACATCATTATGTCCTTATTAGTGGAATAAATAAAAAAGGATACATTGAATTATTGTAATAGATGTTGGAAGATATGGACGTGAATTATATTATCACTAACATATGGTGAAGATATGTTTGGATAAAGTTGATGATATAATGGTGTTTAATTTATTATTAAATGTTATGAGGTGGTGTGGTTATATGAATTGGATCTATAATAATTTATTCCCTATATAATCCTTAACTTATTTTACAATCTCTCTGATGGGTATGATGTTTTATTTCTTAATGTAATCACACAACCTTGGATATGGTGACCCTCTATCCCTATGACTATTGATTTTTTTAATTGACCCTATTTTTAGAAATATAAAAAATACCTCCCCTATTGGATATGTGCTATTATTTAGTGGAGATTTTGGGTTCATAGTTTTTTCACTTATAATATTTTTATATTATCTACTCTTATTCCTTGATGGAGGGATTCAATATAATTTAAACATTATAGGTATTCTTAACAATAATGGTGTGTGGATTGGACAACAAGTCAGTGAAGATATTATTAATGTATTTATATCAACAAATTATTCATACATGAATTCCTATATAATTAGAAGATATAATGATTTTTATAAATATATATTATTTATAATCTACTATAGAGATCCATTGTCTATGGGGAGGATTCAAAAAAACCATTTTGATTGGCTAATAGATCAGATCAAGGGATGTATAAGAAGTTATAAAATATGGTTTTTATCATTCGGAGGAATGACCAAACTCTTAAATAGTGTCCTTTCTTGTATCTTGATACATGAGTTATCTGCTATTAGGGCCCCTAAAGTGGTATTCAGGCACACAGAATACATTCTCAATGGTTTATCATGGGACTCACACTAATAGTTCTACTAAAATATATGTGTGAAAATTATACCTAATGAATCCATATGTATTTCGGGGAATCAATGTCAATAGATAAGGGGATTTCATGATAATAATGTTAGATTAAATCACTTGGGATATAATAGCGATTTAGTCTCTATGCTCAAAATACATCAAAGATAATAATGGGACGATCTTTGAAACTTTAATAATTGGGTGTGATAAAGAAAAAAACTATTTTTATAGAGTCTATAGGGTATCTTACATAAGATTTTTGATATCTTAATATAGATAATAGGTCATGATGATATCTCTTTTTGTGATGAGAACTAGTTGGGATGATATCATTTATTTTTAGGGTTCCCATATCCTAGAATGAGTTTCTATAAGGTAATAAAGAATATGATATTTATCAATGTTATTCTTAATGATGAATGGAAGTCCTTTGTGTCGAACATAAAGTTGTTAGATGATCCAAATTTCTATGTTTTCAACACCTCAATCTCAAGGATATTCTCTATATCTATATTTTATAGATTAGAATTTTTCTAGAAGTCCCAAATCCATGGGAAAAGTGTTTGGGTTAAACCCTTACTAGTGAAACAAAACGTTTTTTTTATGTTGATTTAGACATATAAAATATCCTTTTTAATAAAACACATTAATTAAATGGAACTGTTTTGGATTATAAGTTTTTATGTTGCATGAAATCTAAAAAACACTATGGATTATCATTTTTTATAATAGAGTGGTCATATTTCATCTAGAATTTCCTGTATAAAAACATAGTTTTTTATTTTAATTTTTTATTAATAATCTCCTCTTAATATGTTTTGGTAATATATATTTTTTCTCTACTAAACAATGCCCCCATATTATGGCCTTTGTGGGTAGTGGATGGGTTCTTAGGAGGTATGAAATGATGCTAGAAAAGTTGGATCTTAGTCAATTATTGAATTTATAAAGGCCAAAATACATGTATTTATATTTGAGTTAGATATTTTTTAAAAAGGGAATTACTTAACTAATTATTTTTAGAACATATACCTTTTTCATATAATATCTATTCTGGTGATGATCAGGTGAAGAAGGGACATTGGGTGGGATGGATGGTGCCTAGTGTTAGTATCAAGATCAATATTGATTGTTCCTATGCTAACGGTGTCATGAATATATTAGGAATCATAAAGGATGTTTGGGGCTTGGTAATTTTTGGAATTCGGTGTCTTCTATAGAAATGGGAACTTGTTCATTAGGGAATCCAATGCTATGCTAAGTACTCATCTCATTTAAAGGTTCTATAATGTCATCGTTCCCTATAAGTAATCAAATAAAAACATTCTTGTAAAAATTTTATTTGGCTCCACTACAATCATCTAGTCCATTATTTACTTTTTAGGGAATGTAAGACTATAATTTATCATGAAATAGTGATTTGGAACACATGAAAAGAGTACAATAAGGATTTGGCTATCTTGTCTTCCAAAGGTCACCTAAATGATTATATTATTCTATTTTTTATCATAAGATCACTTCTTTTGATTGTAATCTCATTATTCATGGTTATTTCCATTGAAACCAATATTTCAAAACTATATGAAATTAAACATTGGAATTTTCTCCATATTAATATAATTTTAAAATATGTTTGTGTGGTGGTGATATTTAATGATGTTTTACATATGATATTTTGGTTGAGGAAACATTACATTAATAGAAATTTTTTTGGCTGTTGGAGATAAGTTTTCATCTTACAGGTGACAATGAAGGATGGTGTATGGTACATTACTTGACCAGGGATGAGGAAATGTTAAAGGTATGCCACATATCTATTGGGAGGTTATTTGGTATGTAGGTCCCTAAAGGTGGACACTTAGTAACAATGTGATCTCTACGAGTGGATAAATATCATACCATTACAAATAGAATCAGTGATAATACCTATCCCTAGGGGTTGTGTTGCCACACAATATTTAGGTATGTTGTGTAAAATGAAGACTTTTACTTTAAATTTGGGAAATTTAGAGCCCCAAATAAAGGAATAATTGAATGACTAATTTATGTTACCCTTGTTTACTAGGTAAAATTTTATCTTTAGGACACTTCCAAAAAAAATTAAATAGAAAATGTTTATATCAGAGTAATTTTAGGAAGTGTCACTTAAGGTGTGGTTTCCCTAATATGTATGCTTGGGTGAGGAAAAAGAAAAAGAAATGAACATGTGTTGGGTTGAAGGTTCTATATCTGGCCAAACAAGTATCCCCTTTAAAATTTATTTGATATGGAAGGGTAAAATGGAAATATTTGTATTATAGGAGACTCATGGGGCCATATATATATTCATACAACATTATAGATCCAGGTCATGACATTGTTATAACATTTATTTTTTATTATATAAACATATCATAGAAGAAAATGTTTTTGTAGTAGTCAAAGTGAAATAACTTTTAACACACTATGTAAATATCACATAGTTTGTATGAATATGAGTCTATAAAATCTTTATTTAAATAAATATTTTTTTATGTAATGGATATTTTTTAAAAACCTTATAATTTAATTGTACTCAATTATAATAGTTTTTTATTTTCAATGTTTTTTAATAGTTTTCATTGAGATTCTGACTATTTTTTTAGATAAACATTACCCATATGTATTTCGAATTGTATCATCTATGGATTATAACACAAGGAACCCATTATTTTTCTATTATATCATCCATTGAACCAACTCTTATTCCACAAAGAAATTGTGTGATTACTTATTTCAATCCTGTAGTATGATCATGGATTATATTTTTAGAATCACTTATATATTCAGAATAAGTGTCAAAAACTACTTATTTTAGGGTTATGTGTCATGTAAAATGAGGTTTCCATTTATCCACATTTTTTTATTTTTTAATGAAGTTATATGATCAATTTCAGATGGATAAAAAATTATAAAAATTATTTTATATCACTTTTTCACCATAAATTTGAAGGACTCATGACATGTAATTTCACATTTAAATGTTTTAGATAATTGGGAAAACATTATCATCATTTTTATATAAGATAAAATCCATATATATTATGATATTAATTTTTTCATTTTATATTTTTATGGAAATAACCTTTATTAATTCTCTATTTATGGAGCTTGGGATTGTGAAAATTTCATAGAAAACTAAAACTAATATCATAAAATCCATTTAAAATATAATCTGAGTAAAAATTTATGATAAAAAATATCATGGTTTAAATTATAGGCATTTATTTTATATAGAAATCACATGATTTGTGATTCATTCCTATTTATTCCATTACAACTCTATAAATAAAAAAATAAAAAATATAATGTTCTTACATAGACGTTAACTATCACATAACTCTTAGGTATATCATTAAAACCATATCCATATGGGTTGATCTATAAATACCACTAGATTCTATTTTTCTCGGTTAATAACAATTCATTTTGTGTTTTATAATATATTATATTTATAATTGTCTAGTATTTTGGGTTTATAATATTTCTATGTGAGTTCCTAGTTGAAATTTATCACGACTATTAAAAATAAATTTTTTGGACTATAGTAAAGTTCTATAATCCAATGAAATCAAATATTCTCAAATATAATTTAGAAAAATAGTATTTATTTAATATTATTATACTTTTTATATTATGAAACAAGAAATTCAAACTAACAGTTAGTAAAAAACTCAAAGATACTTTTATAACAATTGAGGTCCCCATGGGTGATTATGGTGAAACAAATGTTTTACAAAGATGAATCTTATTCATTTATTAAAATTCATATAAAAGTTTGTTATGCACATCATAAAATAATATTAACCATATAAATATAATAAATAAGGACCCACATATTGTTACTTTCTTGGTTATAATCATCTATTTATAAGGATAATAAACATGGAAATGTACTGGTCTAACTGAGAATTTCTAAATAGACTACTTGTTATTAAAATTCCATGTAATGATACATTAAAAATATCATAGACCTATACCTCTTCTTATCACTGAATTCCCTAATTTGAGACAATACTATAATTAATATTTTAGGTTGACCATTATAATGAATAAAGTATATTGATTAACTTATTAAACTAGAATGGATTTTATCTTCATCACTATAAAATCTTTTTTTATCTCTTTATGTCCTAAAATATCATTAATAAAATATATCATTGTCTATATATAATAATTTTTTCACTATATCACTCACTTTCTATAATTTTATAAAAACAATTCACATATTCCTTTATTTATTGTGACTGTGATATATATCCTATATTCACATTGAATCTATTTGAGTTATGATATTATTTCTAAGATCCATTCTCTTTTTCAATAGATAATTAAGATTTATCGTGAATAACTAACTATGATAATAAATTTATTAAAATATATTCTATAGAGTTTCTAAAGTTGTATGAAATATAAATCTAAATATTTTAATAAAACCGTAAAGACAATATCTAGCATTATAACACTATAGAATGGTTATTAAATTCAATTAATTAGTTATTAAAATCACAATATGATAAACTTTTACATAAAAAAACTCAATCATTTACTTATTTAGATATTTTATATCTCATCATTAAAATTGTATGGTATGGATCTCCCATGATATTGTTTTCCTCAATTTAGAATCAATACATAAAATATAGGTAAAAACCAAAGAATGTAACACCCCAGTTTTTCTATATAGAATGGAACCCCTAAATATTGGGTTTTTTTCTTTTTATATCCTTATTGGAATTCAAAAGGTCTTTATAAACTGTTTGAGAGCATTCAGGGTTTTTTTTGGAACCTAGAACCATCTTTTTTGGAAAAAAAATAGTTGAGGCACATGTTAAGTGTTAACCATGAACCTCCACCGTATAGGCCTTGGAAGGTGTAACATGGTTTCTTGAATCATTCACATAGGAATTATGTCTATGAATGAATTTATATATGTGTTGTAGAGGGGTATTTCATAGGTTGCGCATGATTAAACTAACTGTGTGCCTAACTGTACGAGGGCATTGTATCATGGGACAATGTTGGTGCACAGTTGGCACAAGGCTTTCCCAAGTATGCTACCAAACCATTCTGATTTTTAGACTTTGGTGAAAAGTGTTTTCTCCCCTCCCATTTTAAATCTCCACTGTTCTCTTTATTCTTTACATGCACACCAATACTACAGTGAGAATAATCTTACATGACTCAATAGAGGATTTGATACAAAACCTCAGTCTAAGATCTAATTCTAATAGCATGTGACTCACTATAATAGTACTGATATGGGATTTAATCTATTACATTCATTTAATGTTTTATATTAATCTATTTGGTTATACTTATAGTCATCCTAATATTCCCTATTTTTGGGTATTCATCTATTTAACCATTTTCTTTAATTTTATCCCAAGTCAAATTCTGATACAAGATGAGGTTTTGTCTAACACAAAATGGTATGTGGTTTATACATTTTCCCAAAAATTCAGTCCATTTAATAATTATTTTCCATTAGGATACATTTTGGACCTTTTAGATGATTCCCTTAAATTGGTAAATGGAATAAATTAATTGCAGAACATGAATTTAAATCCCATGTAACACGTTTCCCGGGTTGGAGGTTGTCAGAATCAATGAGAACTACCTCTTTTGTGGGTTCCATTATCTACCCCTAGACATAGAGCACCCCTTTGGGTGTGTGTGATCTTTACACATATTAGTGGAAGAACATTCACTACTACAAATATGGCCTTTATCAGTGCTATAAAAGGGAATTAACAGTTCTAGAAATGTGCTGTTAATTGAGGTGAATATTGGGGGTCCCTATTATTAGTGCTCAGAAAAGCTCTGATAAAGGCCCCTTTTATTAGTGATAATAAAACGCTAACAAAAATGTCCTTTAGCAGTTCTTTGTTTAGCACAGATAAAAGACCCCTTTTATCAGCACTTTTTTTAAGTGCTGATAAAAGTCAAAAAAATTAAAAAAAAGGTTAAAAAGAATATATTAATGGATAGAGATTTTAATATCACTTTACCCCCCCTTTATCAGTGCTAGGTATAGCCCCTCCCTCTCACTGCATTCTTCACTTGCCCGCGAAACCCCCTCTGACTTGCCCATGCACCCTTGCTTCTACCAGAACTCGAACCCGAGACCTCCCCCCTTGTGCGCCTACACCTTTACCAGGAAATCATATTCATATAACAAACTCTAACCATATAATAAAATAAAATAAAGTGCATCAATCAAGTAAAAAAGTCATAAAAGACAACTACATATCTTAAAAATCATACCCATCACCAAATCCATTATAGATTGCTTCCTCCGCAGTAGCTGATTCCCACTCTGTGCTTTCATAGTGCTTAAGAACCTTGGAATATTTCCTTCTAAGATTCAACATCTCCAAATACAGAAACTCCTTCTAGGACTACATAGCCCAACATTCCTTCCCAACATTTGACCTGATAGACACCGGCTTTGGTAGATAATAATATTCTTTCCTTGGTCTTCATCATGCTGGGTAAGTCATAGAATCCTCATTCTCAGGAACCTTCATGCACCCACCCTGAACAACGTCATTGTAGGAAGGTCGGACCACACCACTATCATTTTCTTTGCCATTATCAAAGACGTAAACCCACTTTACAAGGAAGTGAACCTCTTGGTAACCCTCACTAAGTCCACATTCCTGTTGTAATTTAATGTTAGTGTCAATCATGGAAAGACAATATGGATGCTCCACAATATTCTTCATAACACCTTCTCCGGTTGGAACATCCTTAAAAGATTAAGGAGGCACAAACTGCCACCTTCCTTCCTTGTAGTATCCACCTCTTCATAAGTGTTTTTCTCATTATCCAGTTCTTTAAAATGATTACCAGTGGAGACCATGATTATCATACCTCCAGCATCATTATCCCTCCCTTGAAACTCTTCAACATAGGAATCCATAGCCCCTATGTCAGAAACATCTGAGTCCAAATGCTGCTCAGTTACAGGCTCCCGACGCAAGGAACAAAGTGCCATATAATTATCCACTGAAATTGAATTTTCAATTCCAAGATCACATTTTAAGTGATAAAAAACCTACTTAACTGTCGGGGTCCTATGGCCTCCTTTGAACCTCTTTCTAAAAATTACCATGCACTGTGATATCAGGACTAATATGCTCTACAACCCAGACCAACACAACCTGAGATTTTTCCATAGCCACTACATGTTTAGTGGGAGTTTCATGCTATTGAAAGCCTTTAGTAGGATCACATCATGGCATAGTACTCCTAGGCGTATCATTCAACAACACAAAAGCTGAACCAAATGAATCATAGCCACCAATACCCCTCATCAAAACCCCCAGGGAAGCCCAAGCCCAACCTTTATTGAGAAAACTGATTCTGCATGCCTGAATCGTCCACATACAACACAATAGAGCATTCACGATTCAAATCTGACATCCTTATTCCTAAAAAATCCTTCCAATCCATGATCCAAACCTAGTTCATAGGTGGCCTCACAACGTCAATCTCCATACAAATACATGGATAGATGGGGTGAAAACCCACCTTTGTCTAACGATCAGAACACAAATACCGACCAATCATTTTCCCAATGGCACAAAAATGGAGGAATTTTGAAAGGAGTGTGGAAGACCAGGGAGACTCACCCATGATTCCATTGTCAAGGGATTGCGCCTCATATGAAAGTCAAGACTGCATCAAAACAAATAAAATGGTTCTCCATTGCATCTTCGAGGGGGTATGGACCAGGTGGTAATAAAGTCATCTTCCATCTCAAACTGAATCATCAAATGCCTCCTAACAATTAAGCCGACCACCACACGCTCTTGAAGATCCAATGAATTGAAAACAAAAAGGTCTGAATCATCTACAGAAGGACGCTGCTAGAGAAACTAATCCACCAACGCGAGATTTCCTATATTTGCAGCACAATTAAGCTCCACCGAGGAAAGAAGGAGTCGAGGAGCTCCTTGGAATAGGTCAGGGACATTTGTAGAGAGTTGAGTCCTCAAAAAGGAAGGAAGATAGTCAAGATTGGTGAATGGTAAGATTACATTACCCCTTCCATGAGATTGAGATCATAGACCTCCCCCCTCCGATCGAGAGGGGGGGAGCATGGCTCCAAGTCATTAGGTTTAGGGAATCGTTGAGAAAGAAGGAATCACCACAATGGGTGGGATTCCACACTTAGGAACTATGAATAATTGATTCATCTATGGGCCTGCAGTTTTACCACAACACCATTTAGTTTTTTTCTCCATTTAATGATATATCTATATATTTATTTATATATATATAGTTATATTTATTCATATATTAATATAGATTCATATTAATATAATTATATTTATTTATATTAATAAATATATATTTATTCAAATATTAATATATATATATATATATATATTCATATATTAATATATATATATATATATTTAAATGAATATATATTTATATCTATTTATATATATATTTAGTTATAATTTTTTATCTGTATATTTATTTTTATATTATTATATATTTATAATATTAGTTTTAAATAAATTTATAAAATATATTTTTTATGTGTTTTTATAAATAAATAAATACATACATACATACATATATACAAAACACACTCACATACAGACACACCCACACACAGACACACACACACACACATATTTACAAATAAATACATATATATGTGTATCTGAAAAGTCATAGAATGTTAAAACGAACATAAATTCTAATTTGAAAGTCAATTTAAACTCCAAAACCAGTCAAATCGAATAAAATGAAATATTATTTTATATGATATGTGTTACAGGCATAGAGGACATCAAGATTAGGAGTTATAGCTATTTGAATGTTAGAAAATCATGTTATCCTGACTAAAAACTCAGTTTTAGAGGTCTTTTGGGCATTTTTTGGCCTTGAAATGTGTGATAGAAGGTTACCTTCAATCGATAACTTTTAGATAACATTGTAGGCTTCTATTTGATATACTGTAGAGCTCAAATGGATGCCCGGATCAAAAGTTATGGACATTTGATATTGGAGTTACATTTTCAACATATTTTAGATGTTTAATTAAATGTTTTGATTTTTTTGTGCCTTCAAATTGATATTATATGATTATTAGTCGATGATAATTATAAAATTATTAATTAAAAATATTTTTTAAAAATATTTTAAATCTATTTTCACTAAATTTATTATATATTAATTGAAATAGTTTATTTATACTTATCAAAATCATATTTAAAAAGTATATATTATATTTATATCAATATAAATATACTTATATATCAATATATTATTTTTCATGATTCTTTATGAAATATAAACTTTATCAGTGCCATGAAAAAGAGCTGATAAAGGCACCCCATTTATCTGTACTTTTTTTAGCACTGATAAAGGGTGGCGCTGCGGAAACCTAGTTTTGTGGTAGTGTTTGTAAATTAAATGAGATAGTGATGGGATGATTAACTATGGATCATAACATCATGTGTGATAAAAGTGGTTAAATGAATGGTTTAAATGTTGACATTGTAAAGATATAGACAATCTCTAGGCTTTTAAATTTTAATATGGATGGTTGGAAATGGGCATGGACAATAAAAATTCCTCATAGAATTTTATATTACTTATTTTATATTGGAAATAATTGTATGAGAACAACTTGGGGTAATTAGATATGGTACTAACTTTTATTGTTGATATGGAACCAAGCATGATTATTGGTGTGGCACCGAGAGAGGGAATCATGGTATGGAACCTAATATCATTATATGTATTTATATCACTAGATATTAGGACTCCATGTCTATGGGCCCTAGGTTCCTTTCCCAAGTATGTCTACACTGTTATGAGCTTACCTAAGAAGGGTTCTTTCTTCTCAAGGAGGATGCTTTGGTCTTTGGCCATCAGTCCTGACCTATTGAAATAAGAAACTTTTTATGTATACGAAACATGCTGAAGTTATTGGTTACCTATATATTTTATTCTAACATACTAACACTCACCATTTATATCTATCTTTATTTATACATTTACCTATTATACATTCTCATGGTTGTAGTTTTTAGACACATACTGGATTAGTTATAGACACTTTTGGTGGTGTCCTATTGATTATATCTACACCTTGTCCAGGAATCCATTTTGTCCCTTGAAAGAATTCATGAATGAAGGTAGGGACAATGGAAAGTTCCTAATCAAAGATTCTTGATTGATACTACTGTGGGAGAATGGGAGCATAGTATTGAATCTTGTTTCATGATTCCATTGGAGATAGCCTTTTTGTTCATTATGGTTTTTTGATATACATATATTTGAATATTTCTATTTCCATATATTCATACCTTTTGTATATATTCATGGAATACTGGTCATTTTTTTACGGTGCCACATTTGGACTGGATGATTATTACTATCCATATGATTTAAATTTATCAATCTACTAGTCATTATTATACTACCACTATTTACTCATTTATTACACCACTATGATACTTTCATATTGTGGGTATAACCTTCCCATTATACCATCATAAATCATCACTTCTAGTCAGCAACCTCAGGCATATGAGGTGGCGTGCTTGTGGCCATGTGGTGAACTAGGTTCATTTACATGTGAGTGAACCTGGTTTGGTACATTATAAATTAGTATCAAAGTATAATTTTCCTTTTTAATTACTATTTGGGTTATTAAATTGGAGAATATATTGTGTTGGAATTTTGTAGTGAACCTCTATCTAGGAATAGCTAACCCACATATGGGGAAAATTGAAAATTTCTTAGGATGAGATTTTGATGTTTCAGATTATTCATGTTATCATAGAACTGATTTCACCATAGACCGACACACATGATGTGTGGTGTTATTATTATTATTGAGGATTCAATTTTTATTCTTGTATTTCAATGGAAAGGAGGTGGTGGCTCATACACTATTGTAGGTAACCTAGAGAATTAATAAGGCATGCATATCCCATTCAATGTAGGTTAAGTTTTTCGACTACCTGAAACATGTTGTATATTTATTAAGTGATATATTTATATTATGCAACTAACATTTCATTATGGAAAAATGGGATTAAATAATTGTTTTTTAAAATGTATGCATCAACCAAAATGGTGTTTTCTTATATAGCTTGGTGGTGGCACCTTAAAGACCCAATTATCACATGTTTGAGTTGTGTAACTATTGTTACATAGAAATAAATGTTATATGGTATTTAATACATGAATTATAATTTAAATTTAATGATTTAATGTACCTATATAAATTAATAATGGAGATTTATCCAGTAAAATCATATTATTTGAATAGTTACATTCTGTTTTTGGGTGTAAAGGCTTGGATGCAGTTACATGAACTACTTATTAAAATTTATAAATCTTTTACTTATATAAATTTGTGATGCTACTTCATCCAACTGGTCTATAGTGTAAATTCATGAAATGATAAATCATAACTGAAATACGGTTGTCATTAAATGGTATTCCAATTGTAACATAATAAGACTATTCCCCTTTAACTTGGTATTGATACTCTATATATTGGGACCCTTGACATGAAATAGAGAACTTTCACAAGAACTTATCTTCGTAGATTATTGTAGATAGTTTTCCTTGTGATTCTAAATGATCATTCATAACAGCCAAACCTACATTTAGTAGAATTCATTGGTGTGTGACACTTGAAAAATATGGATTGTACCTATAATATTATTTTAAATGTGATCATTTTGTTATCAAATCAAATCTAAGGCATGTTCTTGGAATTTGTTGAGTTATTCCATGATGAAATCCTCAATTCATGCACTATGATGGTGGAAATGACCATGCTATAGAATTTGGGGTCCCTGATCCATAAGGGTTACCTCCTATAGTTCCACTAGTGACAACTCCTTTTATTCAAGATCAGAGCATCGATGCTCAATTTTGAGATGTTTTCATATGACTAGTATGGTTGATACCGAAAGCTCCATGACATGTCCCCACTATGGAAGAGTTGACGTTGGAGTTTCAGTTGTGACATTATTGGGAAAAAAATACCTCAAGGTGTCCCCTCATAATGTTTTGTGTGTGATTTTGTTTGTTCCCAAAGCCTGATGATTGCGAATGAGAATGGTTGGTGTTTTTCAAAGATAGGTTTTTAAGGTGGCGTTGTTTCCCAGTGTTTGAACAATTTTTGGGCCTCAAAATTAGAAGTTTGATGTTGGAAACAGAAGGATTTATTTATAGGATTTAATGATATGAAGAACGTTGAAGAAAATTGTAAAAGGATGATAATTGTGTACCACAATTCATGGACCATGATCCATGTTCCGAGAAAGGTACACAGAGCGATGGGAATGGTATGCTAGAGCGGTTCATGAAACCAGAAATAGTTCGCAATGATGGTTTGCCGAAAAGGGCATACAATACATAGAAAGATGGAGTTATGCGGGATGGATTGTCCTTGGTGAAGGAGATCGACTGCACAAGAGCAAAGGAAATATAGAGAGGGTATGGGAAAACGGTGCGTGGAATGGGTACAGTTCCCGATAGAAGGAGTATCATTATGTGGTTGAGGCTGTACTGAATAAAATATTTAGAGAATCTTGGATTGTTAGATATTTTCGATATCATTTCCAATATAAGAATCTCTTATCCCACTAATTAGAAATGAGACCGAATATCATTAGAGAACATATTTTTATCCATGATTTTGGAATATTCTGAAAGATGTTCTTGAGGGAGAATTCTATGAAAGATGAAGTGGTTCACGTAGAATAAATTCCGTCGAGGGTTTTTACAGAGAATTATAACCTGCAAAAGGTTGCAGTACACAGAGGAAGAGTGATATGCAGGCGGTTTGGGAAGGCAGTCTGCGAATAGAGAATTGTTTTTGGAGAAATGGTGATTTGGAAAAGAGGTTTGTGGAATCAATAAGCATATGCGGTATGTGATAGCAAAGGAGGATACAATTAGCAGATGAAGGGAGGTTCGAGGAAGAATAAGTAGTATGCAGAGCATGTGATCCATGTACTGAACCCAGTACTTAGTACACTAGAGAAGAAGGAGGTTCATGATTTAGAAAAGGAGGCATTAGAAAGACTAAAATCAGTTCATGGAATGATTTTACGATACCTAGCTGTACCTGGGAAGGTATACTTCATCTACGGGTGAAAAAGGGGCTTCAAAAGAGCATCTACCTATAGTGGAGGATTCATGAATTTATGAAAATGAAGGGACATAAATTTATATAAACCATGATTCACCTACAAGCCTATAAACTATGTGTGGTTTCCTTTCCATGAGAAGTGAGCACAGGAAGAGTAAGATAGTGAATCTTTCCACTGGAAGTGATCTAGAGAAATAGGCATAGGGAGAAACCCTGGGGAATGCAGTGATAAGCCCCTAAACTTTGTAAAGGTAGTGAGCCTGGGAATAAAAGATATAACCCAAAAAATGTACTCATTATTGGCATTAAGCCAAAATAAATTAGGTACATCGGCACAATGTTGTTGTATGCTCCTTAGACATAGCCCTATGAGGGAGAACCAAGTAAAAATTGTTGTGTTTGATGTATGATTTTATATCTGTTCATATATTGCTATGTTAGGGAGAGAGAATTGATATTTCTCTTATAATGAAGAAAGATCTGAAAGAAAAAAAATTAATATTTCACACCATTATTCACCCCCCCTCAGGGTATTCAAACTAGTGGACCTAACAATTGGGATCAAAGGGAAAGGATGAAGGTCAGTATTTCTCTCTCAAAAAAATAAATGGAGGTGTTCAATCATAAAAAAATTCCGATCATTGATGGAAATAATTTTCAACTATGAAAGAATCGAATGCAGCACTACTTTCCATTAGTAGGGATGGATGTATTCATAATATCTATGCATGGAATATCAGCTAACATGAATAGTGGTGCTTTACCAAAAGTAGAAAGAAGGGAATTGGATAATGATTCTAAAGTGATCAATTATTTAGGGGGATCCCTATGAAATTAAATTTATATGAAGGTGATGCCCTATAAAACATCACATGAAATGTGAAAAAAGTTGTTGAACGTTTATGAGGGAGACACAAAAGTTCAAGAAGAAAAGCTGGAGGTTATATGGAACAAGTATGAGGATCTTATAGTGAACCCCAATGATATTTTTGATACATTCTTCAAGAGGATAAATATTATTTTAGAAGTTATGCATGGTCTTGGATATGTCATTGAAGATATAAATATTGTGAAAGGTATCTTGAGGAAACTTCCACCATGGTTCAATTCAAATGTTTTAGTGTTGGAAGACAAAGACCAGAAAGAGATGACCCTAGATAACCTACATAGCACCCTTGTAGCATTTGAAATGAGAAACAATGATAATGATGAAGTGAAAAATGGGAAGTCTAAGGAAGTGGAAACCAAGGCCATGAAGTATCTCTATATTGAATATTGTTCCGAGAAGGAAAATATAGATGATTTCATTTCATGTATCTCCTCTAACATGCAAAGGGGAAAATGAAAGTTCAAATGTAATCTTCCATTTGCATGCTTTTTATGTGGAAAGATTTGGAATTTTTCAGCAAAGTGTCCTAAGAAGTTTGATGATGAAAATGGAGAAAAATGATGAAATTCACCAAAATAAGTATTCATAAAATGAAAAAGGGATGAGAAGTACTAGGATAATGTTCATCAAAAAGAAGAATATTATTTCAAAAGAAGATGAAATTTTAGAAGAATCTGATGCATAAGAGTTGGACTGTAAGGATTATAAAATAGATGATTTGGTTTGAGTTTTCAGAAATTCATTAACAAGAGAAGAAAGTGACAATGAAGAAGTTGAAATTGAAGGAAGAGTTGATCTTCAGGACGACTTAGAATCTACTCTTAAAGAGTTATATATTTTATGATCCAAAAATAAGAATGCTAACAAATTTGTTCGAGATGCAAAACACTTTAAGCAGTAGCTGGTAGAAGATAATTCTTAGATGAATGCAGAAATTGAAAATCTGAGGTATTCAATTCCAGAAAGCATAGAAAAGTTGGTTGAGTACAAAATCAAAATTTAAAAAGATAAAATAGAAATTGATAGTTTGACTGAAACTAGAAATGATCAAATCAAATGTTTCAAACAAATAGAATAAAAATTCTTTAGTCTGCGACGGACAATTGAAGATCATGATAAGATACAAAATCTCAGTTCGACATCAGGAAAAAAGATCATAAAGGAAAAAAACAAGATGATATTTGAGTAGAGTGTTCCATCAGAACAGAAGAAACAATCAATTTTGAATGATAAGGCTGGTATGGGTCTTGATCTAAAATGGAAAGAAGTTATGGTTTAAGTCAGACCACAAGCACCCACTTCAAGATTAAAGATTCATTTGGGTACCAAGAGGAATCAAAAGACTCATAGAACCCAAGGCACAACTAGTGGGGAATCATTTCCACATAGAAATGTACTTCACATAAGATTCTATTATTGTGGTAAGGTGAGACACTCTCAAAATGTATGTTCCATTTAAAAGAGGTACGAAAGGGAACAAGTCCAACATAGGGGGTTGTACAGAGCTAAAAATTTCAGGTCATCATTTGATGGTCATTGTTTCAGGTGTAAAGGAATCATACTTATGAAAAGATAGTTCACATAAACAAGAAAGAGGAATGTACTGAGGTAGAATTAATTTTCTCATTAGAAGCAACCAAATGTAGCTTTAAGAGAGATAAAAATTGAAAATCAATTTGCAGCTCTGTAGTTTGAAGTCAGTCCATCACACACTGAGGAAGATCAATATTATCATTCCATGTTTGATATGAAACCAAAAACTTGAGTCAAAAAGAAAAGGGAAGAATAGGCATTGGTTGTAGAAATTGTGTTCCAAGCATTAGAATTAACTTGTATATGGATCATTAACAGTGGATGCACATCCCACATGATGGTAAATAAGGACCTAGTGACTGGAATCATGTACAATAAATAAGGTATCGTGAGATTTAGTAATGATGAGGGCTTGAAAATTATTGGTTCAGGAAAATCCATGTTTGGAGGAAAAGACATGAGATGATTAGATGTATTGGTTGTTGAGGGGATTAGTTACAACTTTCTTAGTATCATTTAATTTTGTGACTCAGGGAATGGCATATGTTTTTCCAAGAAACTATGTATCATCAATGCAAAGTAAGGAATTGTTGTGTTGCATGGAAGATGAAAAAAAGGAAATCTCTACCTCGTGAGTGGAGAAGACGATATGTTCTTTCTATCCAAGGATGAAGAAAACAAGTTATGGAATAAACATCTTGGCCACATAATCCAAGAATATTTGGAAGATATTGTGAAATGTGATTCGGCTCAAAATCTCGCAATATTATCACGTGATCATACTCATACATGTGATGATTTTCAATAAGAGAAGATCATCCGAAATACATATAAGCCAAAGGAGAAAAATTCAACAAGTTTGATTGAGTTGGTTCATATTGATGTATGTGGGACAATTTTTCCAAGGGATATTGATGGGTGGAGATACTATGTTATCTTCATTTATGACTATAGAAGAATGGCATGGGTATCAATAATCACCCACAAATATGAAGTGTTCAGTTTCATTAAAAGATATTGGCGGGAATGTGAAAATATGCTTGGTTAGAAAATTTGGATGATTCGAACAAATAATAGAACGGATTTCAACAATATCCAAGTGGAGGATTTTCTTGGGAAATATGTGATAAGGAATCATGTTTCAGTAGTAAGAACTCCATAGTAGAATAGAGTAGTTGAATGATGAAATTGAATTGTGAAAAACATGGTCAAAACAATTCTCATTGAGAAAGATCTTCTAGGGAAATTTTGGAAGGAGGAAGTTATGGCATAAGTCTACATATCAAATAGAGTCTTATTGTGCCTAAAAAAAATAATACTCAATATGATCTATGATATGGAAGAAATCCATCATTAAAATACTTTCTAGTTTTCAAAAGTAAGTGTTTTATTCTCAATAAGGAGAAACATAGGATGTTTGAATCTCGTTGAGATAAAGGGACATTTCTTTTCTACTCAAAGAATAGAAAAGCATATAAATTATTTAATAAGAGGATAGAAAAGATAGTTGAAAGTCATGATGTTACTATATTTGATATTGAACAGAATATTCAACAAATACATGATCAGACTCAGTAGGACATTGATAAAGAAATGAGTAGGTCAGAAGATGTTCCAGCTCCATAGGTTGATTCAAAAGAAGACTCAGATGATGATAATAAATTAATGATTGTACAGAGACCAGTGAGAAGGGATGAAATTGATAGGTAGAATATAATTGGTGATCAGACAACACCAGTGCAGAAAATGAGGATGAAGTATCTACAACAAGCATCATACTTATCATAGGTGGAAATTAAATGTTTTGATGAAGAAGCTGGAGATGAGAACTGGTTTAAGCCATGAATAAAGAGTGTGACCAAATTGAAAAGAATCACACATGGGAGATTATTTAATGACTAGCAGATAATAATTTCATAGGAAAAAAATGGGGGATTCTCTATAAAATGAATGAAGTTGGTGTTGTGATAAAAAATAAAGAATTATTTGTGTGAAAAGAATACTCCCGAATAGAGGGTATAGATATCGATGAAACATTTTCACCTATTTCAAGGCTAGACACAATCAGATTATTCTTGGCCATAGAAGTACAAAGTAATTTTAAGGTTTTTTAGATGGATGTCAGGCCAGTATTACTGAATAGAGTTCTAGAAGAAGTTGCTTACATTGAGAAACCAGATGGTTTTCTTATACATTAATACGAGAAAAGGGTATTTTGGCTAAAGAAGGATTCATATGGTTTTAAGAAAGAACCATGAGCTTGGTATTCAAGGCTTGATCAATTTCTAAAGAAGCTCGATTTTCAGTAAGGAATATTTGATTAATATCTATATTTCAAAAAATGGAAATAGTCGAAGGAAGATGGTGCTAGTTTATGTCGAAGACATAATCATTGGTGGATTAGATGAAGCAAAATGCAGATAGTTTTATGAATTTATGAAAAGAGAGTTCAAAATGACGATGGTTGGTGAGATGAAATTTTTCCTTTCCTTACAAGTGATGCAATGAAGAATTGAAACTTTTATTTCTCAATCGAAATATTCCAAGGAGGTTTTGAGAAGGTTTTGAATGGATATTTACAAGGAGATTAAGAATCAAATTTCTACCTAGTTGAAACTGTCATGAGATGATGGAGGCAAGCCAGTTATTATAACAGAATACCAATAAATCATTGGAATTCTATTGTATCTGACAACTACAAGGCCTAATATTGTATTTTATACATGCCAAGTAGCGAGGTATCAAATAAATCCCATGGAGAGCCACATGATTGCAGTAAAAATTATTTTTCAATATACCAAGGGAACAATGGATTTTGGCCTAATGTATAATGAAAACTCTCAGCCAGAGTTATTGGGATATACAGATGTAGATTGGGCCAATTCAGTAGATGATATGAAATCAACATTAGGATGTGCCTATTATCCTGGAGGGTTGTGTATTTCTTGGTTAATCAAGAACCAATATTTTATTTCATTGAGAATCATAGAAGCTGAATACATTGTGTATAATCAAGATTTCACGCAACATTTTTGGATGATTTAACAACTAGATGATATGGGACTAGAAGTGAAATCTCTTATCAGAATCCATTGTAATAATTCCAGTGCTATGAATCTTAGAGAAGATCTAGTCCATCACACAAAGACAAAGAACACTGATATAAAATATCAATTTATCAAGGAGAAGGTTGAGCTAGGGCTTGTGAAGTAAGATTATGTGTCTATTGAACAATAGGTTGCAGACATTATTAAAAAGGAATTACTAAAAGAATCATTTGAAAGGAATCGACTGGCCCTGGGAGTCCATTGATAAAGGGGGAGAATGTGTGACTATTCCGGGGGAGAAAAGACATAGGGGAGAAGCTATTAAGTGGAGTAGTGAGATAGGTGGAGTTGAAGCTGAGCTGAAGATGCTTAGAAGAGATTTAACATAGGGGGAGAATTAAATATGGTGATGCTTCAAGGATTAGATATCATGAAAGTTAAGGTTCCTGAAGAAAATATTTTGTTGGTATTAGTGTGGTTTCAACAATTGGTGTTAGAAATAAAGTAATTAAATGGTTAAATTTACATTATACTATTGTTTCTCATGCTTAGAATGGCTCATTTGTTCTTAGAGTATGTTAAGAGTAAATCCTTAATCTCTATTTTAATCACAAGAAATGAATGATGGTTGAAGATGGAAGGATATTTAACGAGATATAAAAATGCAAAGAACTTTTATAAGAAGAGTTGTCAACAAACCCAAAGGGAGAAATTTTTGGGAAAAATCCCTCAATTTGTCCCCTCAGAATGTTTTGGGTGTGATTATCTTTGTTGACAAAGCCAGATTATTGGGAATGATAATGGTTTCTATTTTTTGAAGACAGTTTTTTTAAGGTGGCGTTCTTTCCCAGTGTTTGAAAAAGTTTTGGGCCTCAAAATCAGGATTTGAAGTTGGAAAAGGAAGGATTTCTTCATAGGAGTAAAAAATATGATGAAAGTGGAAGAAAATTGGAAAGGGATGATAACAGTGTACCACGATTCATGGAACATGTACTATATTCTGGGAATGGTACTCGGAGTAGAGGGAACGGTATGCGGAGTAGCGGGAATGGTACACCAAAGCAGTTTCTGAAACTGGAGATGGTTTCTAGGGATGGTTTACAGTGAAGGGAGTATGGTATGTGGAAGGCTGGAGGTCTGGAGGATGGATTATCATTGGCGAAGGAGATTTACCATGCATGTGAAAAGGTAGTACGATGATGACCTGAAAAAATGGTGTGCGGAATGGGTGTGGTTTGTGGTGGCAGGAGTATCAGAATGCAATGGAAGTTGTACCGAATAAAATATTTAGTAAATCTTGGATTATTGGATATTGCGAATATATTTTATTATATAATAATTGTTAATCTCTACTATTATAATTAAGACGGGATATCATTAGAGAATATCTTTTGCTTCGGTATTTTGGCATAGCCTGAAGGAATTTCGTGAGGGAGAATTCCATGAAAGTTGAAGTGGTTTGTGCAGAAGAAATATCATCAATGGTTTTTATGGAGAATTGTAACCAACAAAGGATGCAATATGTGAAGAAATAAGGCTCAGCATGCAGGAAGTTTTCAAAGGTTTTCTGCGAAAGGAGAATAGTTCGTGGATAAAGGGTGATTCACAAAAGTGGTTCGCGAAGTCGGTACACATAGGTGGAATGCGATAGCGAAGGCGGAGGTAGTCGACAGATGAAGGGAGGTTCCCAAAATAAGAATAAGTGCAAAGAGGTGGTGATCCGAATACCAGACTTGGTACTCAACATGAAAGAGAAGAAGGTGGTCCACAATTTATAGAAGGAGGGGTGAGAGATCTTCAAATTTATGTGCGAAAGGATTTTTTGGTACCTAGTTTTTCTTGGGTAGGTGGACTTCATCTGCGGGTGAAAAAATGGACATCAACAGATCATCTACCAATATTTGAGGATGTTGGAATTCATGTAAATGAAGGGGCCAACATGACTATAAATTGTGATTTTCCTACACGTCCACAAGATTTGTGCAGATTCCTTTCCCAGAGCATTGAGCACAGGAAGAGGAAGAGAGTGAACCTTTCCACCGATAGTGAACCAAATAAAGGGTCATAGGGAGTGACCCTTGGGAATGTAGTGAGTAGATGGTAATGTTTTCAAAGGTAGTGAGCCTAGGAATATGAGATCTATCCTAGCCATTTTACTAATTATTGGCACTAATTCTTAGTAAATTTGGTACATTGGCACAATGACATTGTATTGTCTTTGGACATATCCCAGTGACGGTGAACCCAATAAAAATTATTGTATCATATGAATGATTTTATATATATTCATATATTTCTATGGGAGGGAGAGATAATTGTGTTTAATATAAAAACAATGGAAGATCCAAGAGGGAAACGGTTTTAATATTCCATACCCTGATTCACCCCACCCCCTCTCAGGGTATTCGACATAGTGGACCTAACAGAAATCCAACTACTTTCTTATTGGATAGTTTCCCCCAGGATTTGAAGTTATGGATTGAGACCACATTATCTATCTTTGTGAATCAGAAAATTCATACAGAAAGGAGGTTCAATCTCATCATGTATATGAATCAAGGATCTGCCAAACATTGGTGGTATGTATTGAAGTAGGAAGATCAGCACTGAGAAATAATTTGGTGGTATTTGAAATCTATATTATATGACTACTTTTCACTAAAACATTGAGGGTTGCTCAATATAGGAAGTTGATACACCTAGGAAAGGGTACTGGGTATGTGATGGATTATTCATCTTTCTTTATAGAGCTTCAGTTCTTTATACCTATCAATACCAATGATGATCCATCCAGGGTGATATTCTTTAATGATGAGCTTGAGTATCCTATTTAGTCTCAGGTGAACATCATTTGGTTGAATACCAGTTCAAGATAGTAAACTGATATCTTATCATTGAATATAACCTGAGGGAAGATGGAGGTATAGATCAGAGTGTCCCCACTCCTCGACTGAGTGGTGAAGTTTCTGGTGGAAGAAAGTGTTTATCCAATACCTCTCATTACAGTAGTACCAATAATTGTATACTTACAAGAAATTCAATAGTCTTTCACCTGTGTGGAGTTCAGGAGCATATGAATCCATAGTGAGAATAATCCCTAGTTGAGAGATGTGACTAAGGCATAGTAGTCCATCAATAATTGTTTTCTTCAACCATGCCTCGTATAACTGTTATGAGAGGATTTTCAAAAACGATAGGTATTGGAGAAGGATTGGAAAGTCTGGGTGGGTTAGGCTGGGAGATGGAGAACTGTTGTCCGATCAGGCTGAGGGGGTATTCATGGATGAGGTATCCAGAAAATAGTTACATAGTGCGAGTAGAGTGGCCATGATCAAGGAATTCATGTTTTATCTTAGTTCTTCATATCAGTATATATATGTACAGTTCAACCAATAACCGATGATTAGAGTAATGTAACATCTATGGTTCATGGTATGATTATTAAGGAATCTACTATGGTATCTTTGTTATTTGATATCGGTTCTTCCGACACCTTTATATGTGTAGCAATTTTAGAATGTATTAGGATTGAAATTCAGTATTTCTTTGGTGTTATGAAACTTGATACTCCATTTTGAATTCGATCGAAGAGTATAGTGGAGTTCAAGGATTTCCTATAGAGGTTGGTAGATATTATTTCTTATGGTACATATTAATCCGTATGACTATAGGGTTCAACATTATTCATGGGATGGACTAGTTATTTCATTATCATACCTATGTGGATTTTTTTCTAGAGGGTATCATTTAAATCACCAGTGGGTGATAGTTATATTCATACGGATAAATGAGATGTATAATATAGAAGATCATTATGAGGGAATCATGGGATGGGTAGAGTGATGAACTAGATTAAAAACAATTATTTATATGACTAGGAAATTCAACGTTTCAATTTCCATCTAGTAGTCGATATTTTTAGGGACATCATACCTAATAACTTTTATGGAATACATCCTAAGATATAGGTAGAGTTTTCAACTGATCTAGTTTTAGGAGTATCACTGGTATCAATACCTCTTTACAAGATGTCTACTACGGAGTTGCAGGAGCATAAAAGGTAGCATGATTACATGAAAGCTAAGTGTTTTATATGATTTAGTACTTCACCAATGGGCTCACCCATGATTTTATCTAAGAAATTGGAAATGACCCAAAATATTTGAATGTATTAAGGGATATTGAAATATTTTATGCATAAAAATAGTATCATATACCTTAAATAGAAAACTATTTGATCAAATCTGAGGATCTTAGGTTTTCTCTATGATTTACATGAGGTTATTCTACCATAAAGTACATGTTATACCTTCATACATACCTCATATAGTGTTCTATATAAGTTATGGTCTCTCTGAGTATCTACATATTTTTTCATTATCAATAAATGTACCAACTATTTTTATGGCTCCCATGAATCGGGTTTTCAACCCATATCTTGATTAATTTGTGGTAGTATTTTTGGATGACATCTTGGTGTATTCTCGTACTTATAGGGACCATAAAAAAAGACATGAGATCTTCTTGAATACACTAAGAGACCACCAGATGTTTTCTAGGATCACAAAATGACACTTTTGGATTGATGAGGTTCACTTCCTAAGTCACATAATCTCTAAGTAAAGTGTATCCATTGACCCAAATAAGGTGAGATTTGTATTTACCTAGGAGTATTGCAATGAACTCTTTGACATATGAACTTTCTTTGGAATATCTAGCTATTACAGGAAGTTTATTCAAGATTACTCACTTCTAGAAGCACCACTCACAAACCTAGTAAATAAGGGTATAAAGTTCACATGGTTTAAAGTGTGTTTGAAATCATTTAAGGATATTAAAGGGAGTCTAACTTCATCACTGATCCTGATTCATCCATATCCAATAAGAATCTATAGTGTGTATTTTAATGTATTAGGAATCGGTCTAGGAGTTTTAATCATGTAGGAAAAGATAGAAGTGTCATATGGTTCATGTTAGTTGAGGAAAAATGATAGTAATTAACCAACACACGATCTTGAGATAACTTTTGTAGGAAACCTCATGAATTTTAGGAGAAACTAATTTTTAGGAGAGCATTCTATATTGTATACAGACCAAAAAATCCACAAATACATCTCTATACAGCACAAATAAAATAAAATGTAGAGAAGTTTGGTTGAATACCTAGAGTCCTTTGATTTTAAGAATCCCTATATGCCTAGGAAATGAAATGTTGTAGAAAATTCTCTAAGCTAGGGGAGTCAGGAACATGCAGTTTAGGAGGTTAGTGGTGACTGGAAGTTGATGGACCTATTTTCTAAAACAAACTTAGTGGTATAGAAGCATCATGGAATATTTGTACTTATAGGTTTAGTGGTGTTTTATTCAATTATAGAGAGGGTGAATATGGGTCATCTTTAAGATTCTAAGGGATTAGCCCTATGGAAGAGTGTTTTAGGTGTAGACCCATCACCAGGTGGAATAGTTGTTGAGGATGAGATTTTGCACATTCATCGATGAATTTCAAATCTTGTAAAAATGAAGTAGGAATTAATATAAGGATATCACGTTTTTAGTTGGCTGATACACTCTAGTCTCACCAAAATGTATCATGATTTTTTCTTCTAGTATTGGTGACCATGGATGAAAATACTGATAGTTGGTTTTTTTACTCAGTATTCCACCCACCAGTTGGTGAAGGAAGAACAAAAGTGACCAGAAAGGCTTTTACAATAATTTAACATTATGGAGTGGAAATGAAATTAAGTCACCATGGATTTTGAGATTGTCTTACCTAGTTCCCCCCACAACAATGATGCAATATCAGTGATCATCAATAGGACAATGAAGGTCACTCACTTCATGCCGACCATGGAGACCTTTTCGGTTTATGAGATTAGAATGAGATATGTTTGGTAGATTATATTCCACTATAGGGTTCTTTATAATATCTTATTAGAAAGAGATTCTCAATTTGAATTACAATAATTTCAAGTGTTATAGATGGAACTAGGTTCAGAAGTACTTCTTAGTACGACCTATCACCCATAGACTGATGGGAAGTTTGAGTATTTGATATAGGTGTTGGTAGAAATGTTTAGATAATAAATCCTCTATTTTGGAGGTTTGTGGGATAAACATATACTTATTGATAAATTCACATAGAATAGTATATTTTATGTTCCTATAAATATGGATCCTTATGATTCCTTATATAGTAGGTTGTGCCGATCATCTCTATGCTAGTTAGAGGTAGGGGACGAAACAATTATTCAGACCTCATCTTGTTCCAGAGACTTCAGAGTAGGTTCAACTGATCAGGAAAAGAATGAAGATAAAATAGTCTAGAGATAAATTTTATATCGACCAATATCTAAAACCTCTAGAGTTCAATGTTGAGGATAAAGTATTCTAGAATTTTTTGACTATACTGGGAAATAAATGGTTTACAAAGAAAGGTAAGTTTTCACCTCATTTTTTATACCTTTTTGATGTTTTGGAGAGTGTATGATTAGTGGATTATCACATATCACTTTCTCAAAAATATAGATACATGCACAAATTATTTCACAATTCTCAGCTATTTCATTATCAATTTTATATTTCCCACATAATTCAACCTAATGTTGTTAAGATAAGGGAAGATGTATCCTTTGAGGAACATCCTATATGTATCATTGATTAGAGAATAGAGGCTCTCTGAGATAGGTTGGTTCCTTTTGTCCTAGTGCTATGGTAGCACAGATTCATACAAGATGAGACTAGGGAGTGTGACATTGATGTATGTGCTCAGTGGCTGGAGTTATTCTCTAATGATGCTTTACCACCATCAGAAGGGAAACTCAACAACGAGTTGTCTTATGAGGGGGGGGGCTCTAACACACAGGTTTTTCACTAAGGTATGAAAATTTTAAATTTTAGTTTTAATCTTATTATCCCTATAGGGATACCAAGTGTCTTAATAAATGTATTGGGATCATTCAGTTCTTATTTAGAAACTAAATCCACAATTGTTTTTGAAAAAATAACTGAGGTGAATAGTTAGCACACAATTAGTACTAACTATGAACCTTAATTTTTGTGGGCCTTAGAGGGCGTCACACTATTTTTCAAACTATTCACCCCAACCTGTATGTCCATAAAAGAAGTTTCAAATGTTTTTTAGAGGGTTATTTCATGTCTTCTGTATGGTTAAGCAAATCGTGTACTTAACTGTGAAAAGGGGTAGTACCATTGGATAGTGATCAAGCATGGTTGGCACACAATTTCTCCCATATTGAGGCCAAACCACAAACCACGTTAATGTAGGGTAAAAATTCATTTTCCCCTCCATTATTTTTAACACTTCCCAATTTTTTATTATTCTTTCCATGCACCGCAATCCCATTACAATATCTCCCTTCTATGGCACAAGATAGGCTCTGAATCTAAACCTTCATCTATGATCTGATTCTTTCACCATATTTCATGTTGGAAGTATATAGGTAACCACTTAAATCTATAACCATACACTCTTGTTTTATATCACCATATTCAACATGATTTTTATGAAAGAATATATGAACTATTTTCAGGATATTCATCAATTTAGATGAATTATTTCTTTATAGATTAAATCAAAAGTCGATACAGGATGAGGGTTTGTCTAACACCATATGGTTGGTGGTCTATAAATTTTCCTTAAAATACATGTCATTTAATAATTATTAACTATTTTTCTACATGAAGGACCTTCTATATGTTTCCCCTAAGATAATTAATGACCTAAATTAGTTATTGGACTTGAATTTAATTCCCTTGTAGCATCATTCCATGGTTGGAGGTTTTTAGTCTCAATCGGAACGACCTTTGTGGTTGGTTTCTTTATATACCCCAATACTAAAAAACCATTTTATTTTGAGTGGGATTTCCACCTATTAGTTGGATAAGTTTGTAAATTAAATTATATAGTGAAGGGTTGATTAAATGTTGGGTATTATATCAAATTTGAAAAACTGGTTAAAAGAATTGTATAAATATTGAAATTGAAAAAAATTGATGATCTCTAGCCTTGTAATTTTCATATGGAGGGTTTCACTTGGTAATCAACACTAACATTGCCTAATGAATTATTACATTACTTATTTGTAATTGGACATCGCATTATGAAATAAATGATGAGTAATTCGTTATGGCACCAACTTTAATGATTGACATCGAACCAAATTTGATAAATAGTATTGAATAGAGAAGGGGAATTGAGTTATGGAACTTATGAGACTTATATGTATTTATTTCTGTAAATATTTGGCTGCATCAGGCATGGTCCCTAGGTTCCAATCCCATGTAGGTCTACAATATTAAAGGCTTACCTCAGATGGGTTCCTTGGTCTTGATAGGGACTCCTTGGTCATTTCCCTTGGGTATTTTCCCATGTTTCTCTCATAATTTTTATGTATGAATCACATTCCAAAACTAATGGTTAATAGTATATTTCATTATTATATACCAACACTCACCATTTATATCCTTCCATTATTTGAATATTTACCTATTATACCTTATCACTATTGTAGTTTTTAAACATGGTCAAGATTTGTTATAGACACCATTGGTGGGGTGGGGATACTGAGTTTGACTCACACCCAATTTAGGCCACCATTTGGTACCTAGATAGATTTCATTGATATTGGTAGGGACAAGGTAAAGTTTTCTATAATGGATGATTGATTTATTTTAGCATTAGAGCATGGAAACATAGGTTAGATCCCATGAGTTTGATGATATTGGAGATATACTTTTTGGAATCATTAGTTATTTTTATATAAATATATGTATGTATGAGTTATACCATGTATAAATAATTTTTTATAGCTCCATGAAAGAAATAATTATTTTGAATATGTCACCACCTTTGTCTTGGATTATTAGAACTTACTCAATTATTGACCTTCAATACTTTTTTATTAATTACTTTTCTTCCACTATCTAATTGTTTATTACACCACTATGATACTATTATTATGAGTGTATAGTCTCCCCACCATAACATCATATATCCTCACTACTATTCGACAACCACTGGTGTGCATAGAGGCACACTTGGGGCCATGTAACCAATTGTGTTCAATTATATATGAGTGAATTGGGTCCGTGATGTTATAAAAAACTATAATATTGTTTCATTTATCTATATTTAATATAGAGATCTGTCAAAATTCATTATTTATTGGTTAAAATATCATAAAATATCATATTGAAAATGGTTCTCACACATTTATAGAAAGTGTCTAGACCATGACATAAAAACTTTGTGCATGAAATTCTGTACAAGGACTCGATAATTTTTCAAACACTACCACATTTAAATCAACATCCTTTTATAATTTTAATATTGATTTAGAAAATATTTTTTTGAAATACACCTCATAGAAATTAATTTAAATATATTTCTATCCATTAATAAAATATGGTTCAATTTTTTATAGTATAGTTCGACTGCCTATTTTATATAGTAGATGCCCTGAAACTGTTTTCAACATGTTCGTTGTCTATAAATCACCACATAATATCCTTAAAACTCTAAATTTTCTTTATAATTATCTAATCCACAGTTAATAACTTGTAGAAAAATTAATACTCCATTTTATTCCCGGAATTTATAATAAATATAACACTAAATAACATCACCTTTGGGTAATTGTACAGTTCAATTTTAATTTCATTCATTCAAATTAAATCCAAAACTATTCATATTATAAAAATAGGTATTAAAACATTCTCCCCCTTTAATTTTAATGAAATTAATTATGTTTGGTTTAAAATTATTATAATTTCCTAATTTTTATAAACCATACTTTCATGGTTCTTGTCAATATTCTCACTTGATATCCATATAACTAAGGATTTATATTCAATAAAACATAAAATTAATTTAGTCTTGTAATATATTGGAAACAATAATTATTAAAATTTATCCAACTTACATGAAGTTTTATCTTCCTAAATTGTAAAAAACATTATATTGAATCACATTGAAAATACAACCTAGTGAATTGACATTTTTTAACTCCCATATCTTTTATCTAACTCATACTATGATTATCATTCCGTACCAGGGTTAAAATTTATATATAAAAATTGTTTTTCCTAGATATTTATTTTGATAAAATATTCCCCATGAATCGTGTCACCTGATGGAATCCTGACTTTTTATTACATAACTTTTCATTACACTGTACAAACATAGAATAATTTAAATTTTATTTTCTTAGCAAAAAATATAATACATGAAAACATAAAACATTATTCATATCCAATTGAAATGATTTATCATAGGTTCATTTCATTTACTACATATCATAACCATGGGACATACAATAAAGGAATTGGTGAGCATAAGGACTAGTAAGGGAAAGGAAGGGAAATAGTTTACATGTGACCTTGAGAAATATCAATAAGATATTAAAGAATATCATAAAGGAATGAGAAAAGAGAAAATGGGAATATAATAATAAAAATAACATGAATCACAATATGAAAATTTGGATATAACATTTAAATGATACATTCATAATCATATCACCAAGGTTTTTCGCTGAGGTGTCGTAAAAATTACTAAGGTTATTCACCAAGGTATTGTGAAACATTTTATATCTAGAGATTAACTATTTATACATTGAATTGGATCTATATTAGGGAACACACTTCATATGTATTAATTTTTATGTGATAAAAATAGATCACAATAATTAATTTCATAATTAACCCAAGGAGAATAAAATAAAATGTGGTTCATATCAGAATAATGGTGTTTCAAAAGAGCTTAAAACATATAATCATTACATCATATGTAAACATCAGAAAAGGAATTTGGGGTTTTAGTTATATCAATACTAGAATAAATTAAATAATATTTACATCTAGTTTAATACCCCTAAAAGAGAAATTGTTTTGGGTATTTATAAAAAGAAAATAAAAGAGAATTTATTGAGGAGAAGGGATAAATTTTGAGAAGTAAATTTGGCAGCACATGGGGTATAAAGTGTGGTAATAAAAAAGGGTGAAAATAGATGAGTAAAGGGTATACCATTTTTAAAACATAATATTTTAGTAAGGGAATTAATAAAAAGGATGTAATAGAGAGTGACCATAAAATTCATAATATGTATACAAAAATAGGTTATTCAAATGAAGTGAAAAGAAGGATATTTTCATTACCTTAAAGATTTGTTCCTAAAAAATGAGGATTGGGACCATAGGGTATTGAGGAGTCACTGGGAGGACCCTTTGGGAGTTAAAAATACCATATATTTGTGGAGGATGGATATGGATATAAATTAAATTGATAAACGAGTGGGTATTTGTAGAAAAAGTGGGGGATTTCCTTATTAATTTCCAAATATAATCCTTGGAAACCAAGGTTGTGGAAAGTGAAAAACCATGGGCTTTCCCCTGGTATTTGACCATAGTTTTAATAACCCAAACTTTTGAATAATATTAGTTTCCTAATTTTGTGTGTTATTTTATTTTAAAATCAATAAAACTATATCCTTTAATTAATGAAGTGAGTATAAATAAAATGAGAGCATTGGGTTTCGACTGTTATTTGACCATTGGTCAATATGAATTTTGGAAACTAAACATTTGATATTATGATTATTGTTTATAAATACATGTGATCTTGGTTAATTAATATGGAAAAAAAGTTGATGGACCCATCCAGCATATTCGGGTCGTATGAAGCCCATATGTTAGAGCTTGGGAAGGTTGTAGCCTCTCCGGGCTTTGCTCTGGATCAAGCCCAAGCTGAGCTTCAACATGTGAATCTTGAACGAATCACCTATGAGAGAAATTAAAGATGATATAAATCACCCCTCAGGCAATGTTGTCTGAGCCTCTCCAAGAATCTATCGCTATAGCACACCTTACAGATATGTTTTATGCAGGTGTCATAAGGGGATATGTAATGAGACCTTAGTTACATTGTGTAATAATTATGTATAAATAAAACTATTATTTCTTATTATGTTAAATTTGTGGATTTAAAAAGTTAAAATAAATATAGGATGAATTTATAGAAGTCCCATATTATTGGTGAATTTTGGAAAAAGGCTATTTTAAAATATTTTTTGTATACATTAAATATTTAATAATGTGAGATTATTTTTCAAAAAATGGTCTTCTACAGTTGTGATCAGTATGATATTTAGAGTCTAATAAGATCAAATTAATTTTTGATGAATAGTGTGGATGAATAGTGCGTGAAAATAGTGTTATTTTTATGAATAGTAAAAAAATATTTTATTATTAAATAACTTTTTCAGTGAAATGATTTTCAAAAATCCATCATACATGGTTATAATCATGGTGAAAAATGTGGTTAAATAAGATCAAAATAACTTTTTGGTGAATAGTATCATACCCTTATGAATAGTAATGAATATTAAATTGACAAGAAAAAAATAGAAACTTCACCCATGAATGTATAAATACAATTTAGACATCCAAAAAGTGAAAAAACTATCATAATATTAGTTTTTGTATTTTTGTATGTCATAAATATTTTCTTTAAAATTTTATAATTAATTTAATAATTTTAAATAGAAATTTATTTTCCTAAAATGTAATCATAAATTATTACTTTATTTTCTTATGGTTAAACACTAATTTTATGGGACCTTGATTACTTGTTCAAGGTGTTACATAACAAGTTATAGTTTTAGAGTTGTTTTTTAATAATTAATGAGTTTATTTAAAAAATAAATTAAAAAAAATTGAACACTATATTCATAAAATGAGGCTCATCTTTTAACTCGGTGCATCGATATTAGTTTAGGGTGAATTTATGATATTTTTATAAAAAAAAATCGGTGATTAATGAAAATTCAATTCTGAGTTTTGGTGTGTTTAATGACATCATAAATGATGTAATCACGATGTAATAATTCTGGTCGACTTGTGAATAGTAATATATTTTATTCGGTTTCCCAAGTGTCCAATACCATGGGAAAATACAATGGTCAAGCCCATGTGTTTTCAAATACCACCGATGAGGTGTCCCTTGAAGATTCATAAAATATTCCCTTAGTTTTGTAATAAATACCTACACATTACTTCATTTATTTCATTTCAAATTACACCTCAACAAAGATATGGTCTTTTTACCACCCAAGGATTCCTCCCAATGTGCCCCAAATCCCCTCAAGGTCCCAACCATAATGCTTTTGAAGTTACTCTTCAAGGTATGGGAACCTTTCACCCTCCGCTTTTAATTCATGAATTCCTTTATGTTATGTATTCTAGTTTCCATCTTATTATGTTGGGTTATGTTCTTATATATCCTTATAACTGTTAATTTTATGTCCAAATGATGAGAGATCATTTCCACTCTCATCAATTAATTTTCATAATTTTTAAGTGACATCTTTTGGCTGCCAAATTTTCGTAAAAGAAATCACATTTTCTATTTTTTTTCAAGATTCCTTTTCATGTGGTATGTCATTGAAATATCCCCACCATGATCTTATTTCTATTTTATTTTTTCCCTATATTGTAAAACGAATTATTTATGGATGAGAGACCCTTGTACCCTCTTTTTCTTTATTTTTTTCTAAAACCATGTTATATAGTTGTTTTGCTGTACAAATTTCATCTCCAAATTTCTCTCTTTCTCTCAAGAAATTCTCTTAAATTATTTATGTGAATACCATAACCTATTTTATTTCTAGGGTTATTCCTCAAGAAAAAAATTGATATATTTTATTATTTAATTGACATACATATAACCCTTAATCCATTTTCATGGGTTATAAATGACTTAATAATCTTGTTTTAAGCACTTTTTAAAACGACGCGATTTTGATATGAAACCTATTTATTTTATTCTCTTTGGGTTATTTATGAATTGATTGATTACAATCTATGTGGATCACATGATAATAAAGAAATATTAAGGGACCTCCCTGATAGCACTCCAATGCATTGGGTAAATAATTTTATCTCTAAAGATGACAAGTTTCCCGATATCTTGGTGAATAACCTTGGTAATTTTTATGACACCTTGGGGATGGACCTTGGTGATATGTTCATGAATGTCAAAATTAAATGTTGTCACCAAATTTTCAAGTTATGTTTCATGTTTTTATTATTATAATAAGCCTCTTTATCATCATATTTTTATTGATATCACTCAAGTTGACATGTAAACTATTTCTCTTTCTTTCTTTATCAGGCATTCTTCTCACCCTTTCCTTGGATGTATGTCTCTAGGTTATGAGATGCAGTAATTGTATATAGGATGAACTTTCCAAGAAAATTTTTTCAAGGGGATTTATAAGAGTGTTTTATGTTTTCTTATTTTATGTTTTTGATTTCCATGACACTAAAAATTAATGATCCTCTGTTTTTAAAATGTAATGAAAAGTTATGTAAATAAAAGGCCAGATTCCATAGTTGGTATCAAATGATTGTTCAGTTATTTATTATAATTAGGATATTAAAACATTATGAATAACCTAATATAAAAGTTTAAATATAGAAAAAATTCTTGGTATTTTGGTGAAATATAAAGTAAGTTCTTTCAGAACAAATAAACCCATGTCTGGATACGAACGAATGGATGTGCATTTAGAAAAGATATACCTTTGACTAAAAACTATGACAAGGAGTTTTGAGCTTGACATAGGGTATCCTGGTACATGACAGTGGGAATTATTGTACTCCTGGTTTGACACTCCTGGGGGATATGTTTGGTTAATTATAATCTTTTTATGAATAATTATGAAGGATTTATATAGAAATGTAATTGTTTAAGCATGAATTTTTAGGACATAAAATATTTATAGTTAAAAGATTCATAAATGAAATGAGCTTCTCACTAAGGATTTATTATTTTATAAAATGGAAGGAAATAGGAAGAACTGTTCAAATGGTGACCGTAAGAAAGTGTGGTGTCTTGTGTGTAATAAATGTGGTAATAAGAATTCGGGGAACTGATTTTTTGGGAGAGGAAAGTGCTACAAGTGTGGAAAATATGGCCATATTTCCCAGAATTGTCATAGTGAGATAAATCCTCAACTTCCCAACACTAACGACAAGGGGAAGATGGTGTAGGCCCAACCTTATTTCCAATTCTATAAGTGTGGAAAACATGTGCACTTCGCCAATCACTGTAAAAATCTAAGGGAAGTGGAGGGGAATCACCATCAGCCTCAACAACAGCCAAGAAAAAATGGTCATACTTTTTCAATCACTACGGCTGAAGTTGAAGTTCCAAATGATGTGGTGGAAGGTACTCTTGTTTTCCTCTCAAATATAGAAATTACTTTGTTTGATTCTAGTTCTACACATTCCTTTATTTCCTCTATGTTTTTAAGTACTTTAGATTCAACCCTCAATTTTCTAAAAGTAGAGTTATCAGTCAAGACTCCTGGTGGGATTATCCAAGAATCATTTGTGTTTCAAATCACTAGTATTACTTTAGTGAGCATATTTTTATCACAAATATAATAGTCATTCCCATACTGTAATTCAACATTATACTAGGGATGTAATTTCTATTAATGTATAATGCTTAGATCAAATGTAGAATCAAGGAAATCTCAGTAGTCTTGAATGGGAAACCAATAATTATCTTCCAAGGAGAGACATATCAACCAGATATTTGGCTAGAAGAACATCCTATATCCATCTTTATGGAGTTTATCGGTGAAGTAGAAGAAGGAAATGAGAGTTTAAGTATAGAAAATGTCCCCATCATCCAGAAATACATTGATATATTTCCTGAAGAGTTACACGAACCAACCCTATAAAGAGAGGTAGAGTTCTCTATTGAACTTGTACCTAGATCCCATCCGATATCAAAGACCCCGTATAGGATGGAAAATGTGGAGCTGTAGGAATTAAAGAAGAAAATCCATGATCTATTGGAGAAGGGTTTTATCTGACCATGTGTATCTCTTTGGGGAGCACCTGTTATCTTTGTGAAGAAAAGGGATGGATCTATGCAGCTAGGCATTTATTATAGAGAACTAAACGGGATCACAGTGAATAAAAATACCCTCTTCCAAGAATTGATGATTTATTTGACCAACATTGTGGGATGAAATTCTTCTTTAAGAATGATCTTTGTTCTGGTTATCAACAATTAAGGGTGAATAAAAAAGATATTCCTAAAACTACCATTCGATCAAGATATGGGCATTATGAGTTTGTTGTTATGCACTTCGGACTGACTAATTCACCTGCTATTTTTATGGATCTGATGAATAGAGTTTTTAAGGACTACATTGATAAATTTGTGGTAGTTTTTATTGATGATATTATGATATATTCCAAAAGTTTCAAGGAGTATGAGGATCATCTATGGGTTATTTTGAAAACTCTATGGAAGGAGAGGATTTTTTGAAAGTTCAGCAAATGTGAATTTTTGTTACAAAAAGTTTCTTTCTTGGGTAATATTGTTACCAATGAAAGAATCATAGTAGACCCTACAAAGACAAAAGGTGTAGAGGAGTGGCCTCAGCATACAACAATAACTGAGATTCGTAGTTTACTTGGATTATCAGGATATTATCGGAGGTTTGTGAAAAAAATTTCACACATTTCTAATCTATGAACCAAGTTAACTCAAAAAGGGGTCAAGTTCATCTGGAAAAAGGAGAGTGAGGAATGTTTCCAAGAGATGAAGAATAGATTGGTTACTTCACTTGTGTTGACTCTTCCCTCAAGTGGAGAAAGATCCATAATTTTTAGTGATTCATCTTTGAATGGTCTTGGGTGTTTCCTCATGAAAAATGAAAAAGTCATTTCTTATGCATCTCGATAGTTAAAGAATCATGAGAAGAACTATCCTACGCATGATCTGGATTTGGTTGTGTTTTTTTTTCCTATTAAGATATGGAGGTACTATATTTATGGGGAGAAATGTTATATATACACAGACCATCAAAGTTTGAAGTATATTTCCACACAAAAGGAATTGAGCATGAGACATAGGAGATGGTTGGAACTTCTCAAATACTACGATTGTTCAATTCATTATCAACCTATAAGAGCAAACAAAGTTTCTGATGTATTAAGTGCGAAAGAACCAATTGTTCTTTCCATGATAAGGATTCAAAGAGATCCTTTGTTCAATGACCTAGGAAAGCTGGACCTAGGAATTATAAGGGAAGGGACATTATCAACCCTAACCCAATTGATTTATCAAACGTTATTTCTAGAGAATATCAAGAAAGTTTATAAATAATATCCTTTATTAAAGAAGAATATTGAGGTTGTAAAGTATGGGAAGAATCCTAAGTTCAATATTGATCAAATAGATGTACTGAAATTTCATACAAGACTATCTGTTCCAACTATTCTAGAAATAAAGAAGGAGATGATGGATGAAGCTCATAGCTCTACAATCTCTATAAATCATAGGAGTAAAAAAATGTACAAAGTCCTTCGTGATCATTATTGGTGGGATAATATTAAAATGGATATTGATGACTACACTACAAGGTGCTTGGTATGTTAGCAAGTGAAGGCAGAGTGACAACTTCTAAAAGGGGTGTTACAACCACTACCTATACTAGCATGGAAGTAGGACAATATCAAAATGGATTTTGTCACTGGTATCTACAGAACTTCTAAAGGAAACAATATGATATGGGTTATTGTGGACCATCTCACCAAGGCATCCAATTTTATGTCTATTTTGGAATATTTAAATCTTGATCGACTTTCCAAGATTTACATGAAGGAAGTGGTAAGGCTGCATGGAGATCCACTTTCTATCGAATCTTATCATGATCCAAGGTTCACATCAAAATTCTGGAGAAGTCATCAACATTCTCTAAGCATTGAATTGAATTTTAGTATGACCTATCACCCCCAAACTGATGTTTAATATGAAAGGAATATTCAAACACTATAGGACATGCTGAGAACATGCTCAATAAAATTTAAAGGTGGATTGTATGAACATATCCCTTTAGTTGAGGTATCATTCAACAACAACTTCTACTCAAGCATTCAAATGGAACCCAGTGAAGCTATATATGGTAAGTGATGTAGAAATCCTACTTGTTGGCATGAATTTGGTGAGAGAATGCTTCTTGATCCTGATCTTATGAAAGAGATGATAGAAAGGGTCAATGCTATCCAACAACAAATTAAGGATGCTCAGAGTCAGCAAAAGACCTATGCCGACAACTGTCGAAGGGACTTGTAGTTTGAAGTTGGTGACAAATATTTTCTTAAAATTTCACCTTGGAAGAGATTAATGAGGTTTGGAGAGAAAGGGAAGCTTAGCCCTAAGTATATTACCCCCTATGAAAACTTTGATCGCGTAGGAGGAGTGGCATATCGACTTGCACTTCCTCCAAATCTAGCACATGTTCATGATGTCTTCCACATATCCCTCTTGAGGAAGTAAATTTCTGACCCTTAACATGTACTAAACCGAGAGTTGGTAGAAGTGGAACATGACCTCTCTTATTAGGACTAACTAGTGGATATCTTGGATCATAGGGACAAGGTTCTACACAACAAGACTACCCACCTTGTTAAGGTGTTCTAGAGAAACCAAAAATGTGAAGAAGCCATGTGGGAATGAGAGGACACTATAAAGGAGAAGTACCCACACATTTTCTCTTCTTAGTGTACGAGTTGAAATTTCAGGGATGAAATTATTTAGGGTGGGAAGAAGGTAAGGACCCAAAATTTTGAATAATATTAGTTTCATAAATTTTTGTGTTATTTTATTTTATACTCAACAAAACTATATCCTTTAATTAATGAAGTGAGTACAATTAAAATGAGACCATTGGGTTTTGAATGTTATATGACCGTTGGATAATATGACTACTAGAAACTAAACTCTTAATGTTATGACTATCATTTATAAATACAAATGATATTGGTTAATTAATACCGAAATGGGAGTTGATGGCCTCATCTAGCAGATTCGGGATGTATTGTAACACCCGAGACTTTTATGTTATATAAACCATCAAAGGAATCTTTTTCTACACAACACTTGCTTGGCTTGCTTTGCACGCAATCGCGACCTTCCTCGATAGCTTGCGTCGTACGCAATACCGAGTTTCACTAAACAACAATATGCTATTAAAACTAGCCGTTATGAATAGTAATAACCACTTTTTAAAATTTTATAAATTTTATTTTTTAAAATGGACTTCATTTTTGGACTCAGAATATCGAAATTAGCCTAGGGTGAAATTTTGGTATTTTTCTGAAAACTTTCAATTTTTGATGAATAGTGAAACCACTAAGTGGTAGGTTAAAAACTGAATTTTGCATAAAAATTAATTTTACCGCTTCTGTGAATGGAATTTCAAAAATCCGACAGACACGGTTGATATCAATAAGTAAAATGTGGTTCAATGAGATAAAAATAATTTTTTGGTGAATAGTAACTTTTTACGATTTTTACCGCGGTTAATAGTAAATAGGGTAACTAAGGGTAAATATGATATTAATATTACCCTAACACATGTCCTAATTCTATTGGACAAGTGTAATTCGACCAAAAACAAACTTAGGAATAAAATATGACCATTTAGGCCCACTTGGATTAGATTAGGACATTTATTATTAATTTATTTAAAGAAGGGTTAAAATAGTTAAAATCAAAGTTTAATAAGTAAATCATTTTTAATATGGGGTTATACATAAGATAAATTTGATTTTAAATCTTAATTAGAAAGCTAAAAAGATTTCCTACATGATGGTATTTTATTTGTAATTTTTAGACATCAAATAATATAATTTATATATGACACAAATATGATGCAGTAATTATCTTATTAATGAAATATTGACATAATTGATAATATAAATACCCAAATAAATGTAATTTAAGACTTTTTATGAATTACACTAATTTTCTAGGTTACTATGATATATTAGTGTTGATTTAATTAACTTGGTTCGAACATATAATTCTGTTATGACTTTCACAAAAATCATATATCAAATAGTGTCAAAATTGACACAAAATAGTTTTTAAATAAAATATTATATTATTAATTGTTATTTTATTCCTAAAAATCTAAGGTTCGGCCAAATGACTTAGATAAGGATATATATATTAATAATAAACAATTTGGGGTTCTTTTGGCATGTTATAGTAAGTGTATTAACCATATAGTGAAAGAAAACAAAAAGACACGGTAAAAGTTAAATTAATTAACTTAGAGTTAAATCTAATTGATAAAGTTATAATAATACCCTAAACTTGTTTAAATCCTATTGGTTGATAGGATTTCGACCCATCCCCACTTTATCTTCGAAATAAGACCCTTTGGAACCATTATAAACCGATTTTGACTTTAATATAAAATAATATTTTGAGATATTCCTAAGGTGCCCCTCTCCTCCCTTATAAAAGGGCACCTCCTCCCCCTCCTCCTCACACCAATTTGAGCACTCAAGCTCGGCCAACCCCTGCCATTTTCTCCTATCAACTTCCCTAGAATAATCCTAGAGGTCCTGGTCTTCTCCAAAGACCAATCTTAGTTCCTTAAGTGGAGGATTCAAAGAGGCGTTCCAAAGAAGAGGTAATATCCATTACCGATATTTTCAATTTCTTTCTTCTTCAACTTCTTCTTCATTAGTTGTTTCATGATAAAGTAATAACATCAGTATTACTTACATACTGATATGTTATTATAAATATGAAACAACCCTAATTCACCTTCTATCCATCCTACGGAAAAATGAAATCACCGCGCGTGCGTACGTACGGAATACCGTCTCCACGCCGTGGTGTAATCTATTTTTAACCATCACCTTACAAGGATGGGTATAATGGTGTAATGAGTAACTATATATGATTATTATGAAGTAATATTGATACTGAAATAATATATATATACTCCAATACAATTCCACGATCATAGGAACGATATCATCACTCGTGCGTACGTACGGAATACCGTCTCCACGATGTGATGCGACTCGTTCTACATGATCTTCATTTCATAATGATTATATAAATGAATTGAATGAATGAATATGGTATATACTACACTAATACCATTCTGGAAATGAATTATCTATAACCTAAAGATAAGAATAAGAATTTATTCAACAAAACACGCATAAGAACAAAAAGTTATAAAGACCCGAGTAACAAGTAACAATGAAATATTACTAACAAGAAGCTAATAATATGACCATATATGATATCATATCAATATGTATGATTCTGGAATAAGTCAATAACATTATTTAAACCATTATACAGGAGCTTCGGACACGAACAAAGCAAATCAGACCTAAGGTAAGGGAAATATCACAATCTCATTTTTATCCGAGATTGTTTATTCGTAAGTATTTACTGGGGTGTATTTTATCATCCACATCCATGTTTCATCAAAATGTAATATTATTTCCATCCACCTACAATTGTTTAAATCCATTTTTACCCTTTGGTGAGTTTTTAGTAATATGTATGAAAGGAATCTTTTGTCGTACGAGGTACTTTTTGACTTTTCCGACAAAAGTACGAAGAATGTTTTTTTTAACTTATACGGCATGAATAGATTTTTAAAACATTATTTCCAAGAAGCTTCATTTACAAGTTCTCAAGTTTATTTTTAATCAACTTCTTTTATTTTAAAGTTATATGACATGTTATGAAAGGAAAAATGTTTTTGAAGAAGAAAGGATATTTTCCTCAAGAATGGAGTTCAAGTGTTTTATCAAAATTATTTTCCATCTAAGATAATAAAGGGTTCTGTTTTTATCCCTATTATTACATTGATTTGATCATGTTGTGATGGAATTATTTTTATGAATTCCTTTATCTTATATGAATTGATTTATGATGTCATGATGTTTCAAGAATCCCATTTTTGTTACATGTGTTATGCGATGATGTATGTTTTATGATTATGTGGAACACATAAGAAAGGATTCATTATAAGATGGGTGGGACCTATATCTCCTTCCAATGCATTGGGTAAAGATTTTATATCTCATGACATAGACATGGCTGGAACGGAAGGTTATTTCGGTTCAGTGATACAGGACTGAAACGAGGAGTGAACTCGGTTCAGAAAGGGACTTTGTACACTAAGATAGTCTTGGCAATGAGTCATGACTAACAAGAAATGATTTCCATGATTATGTGTGCATGCCACAAAGTTTCAAGTTTTATGTTATGATTATGGGGATCTCATTTTCACTTCTATGAATTATTCCATGATAAGATATTATTATCTCTTTTGCAGGTTTTGATTTTCAAAAAGATATGATATGATTTTTATTTCCTTTATTTGCCCTTGCTGAGCATTTGAGCTCACCCTTTTATGTTTTCTTTTCCCCAGGTCAGGAAGATGGATATTAAGTAGAATATGCTAAAAGGGACCCTAGATATGATGAAATAAATGGGAGACACTGTATAAGATTTATGAACCAGTTGTTTATGTTTCCCAGTTTCTAAAGACACTATACCTATACGGTCCTTTGTGGTTTTGTCATATGTTGTAATAAGTGTGATTCAATTTTGAAGTAGTAACAATGTATGTAAAGTATGGGTTGTTATAGTTGGTATCAGAGTTAAAGGAGGTAGGAATGTATCCGATCCTTGGGAACTCTCACATGTGAGCGTTGGACGAAGCATGGCTCTCCGCCCAAGGGCTTCATGAGGAAATGGCTGCCATTGGGGATGGTGGTGTGTCCCGCCCAGGGGGTGTAGCCGCCCATGGAGTGCCCTGATAGGTATCAATTGTAGTCCACTGGAAGTAATTCTAGACCGCTATAGTTGGTATCAGAGGAAAGGTATAGTCAACCTTTGGAAACTAGGATGTGAAAGCTTTAGTAAGAACCCTAAGGATAAGTCTAAGCATAGAACACAATCTAAGAAATGGCCATGAATAACCTAGGATAAGACCATAAGCATGAAAATTTTATTCTTGAATTATGTGGTTTCCTATTATAATTAGTGTTTCTCACACTATTATTCTTGGTTTTAGTCAATGGCTGGAACCCGAAGGAACCGTGTTAATGCGGAATGCGATGGGCAATGCAATGATTGTCCCCTTGAGCAACCAAACGATATGGGAGATGGAATGCAAAATCTTGTAGCCATGCTCACACAACTTTCTCAAGCTATGAATCATGCAGGATTTCCAAACGAACAAAGGAGGGAGCAACATTCTGTTGAATCCTTCATGAGGCAGCGTCCACCTTCTTTCAGCGGGTCTACTAATCCATTAGTTGCTGAACAATGGATTAGTACTACTGAAAAGATATTTTCAGTTCTTCAATGTTCTGAGCATGATAAAGTCATCCTAGCAGTGTATCGTTTGGAAGGAGATGCGGATCAATGGTGGAATCTTGTTAAGAATACGAGGCAAAGGGATGAAATTGAGTCTATGGAATGGGACGAGTTCAAGAACTTATTTTTCAATAAGTACTTCCCTCGTATTCTCCGAACAAAGATGGAGAAAGAGTTTCTTGAGCTGAAGCAAAGGGATGATGCATCTGTTAGTACCTACGAAGCAAATTTTACAAGACTTGCAAGGTACGCTTCTGGTATTATTATCCAACCTGAGAGTAAGATCGATCGATTCTTCAGTGGCTTAAAACCAAGTCTTCGAAGGGCGTTAGCCTTAAGGGACTTCAATAGCTACGAGGAAATCGTTCGATGTGCTCTCAAAGTCGAGATGGAGATTGGAGTAACCCATCAGTCACATGGGTTTGATAAGAAGAGGAAGATGGAATTCAAAGAAAAATCTAAAGAGCACACGGAAAAGAAGATGAACTTTCCCTTATGCTCAAAGTGTGGAAAGAAACATGGAGGGAGTTTTCTTAAAGGGACAAGTAAATGTTTTAAATGTGGAAAGGAAGGTCATCGGGCATTTGAATGCCGCGATAATGGGAAGAAGATGTCTAATGATGCAAACAAAGTAAGGGATACACAGAATGAACCTACTACACTTCAATGTTTCAAGTGCAAGGAGATGGGGCATTATGCCAATCAATGCCCAAATCCAAGGGTTGATGATGATGGTCGACGTCAACAAACTCTTAAGGCTAAAGACAAAGGAAAGTCACATGCAATTTCTATCAGCGATGTGGAGTACGATAGCGAAGTGGTGAAAGGTACACTTACCAACCACTCTAAAGTACCAAATGTTTTATTTGATTCTGGATCCACCCACTCTTTTATTTCTGAAGACTTTTCTAAGGGTATCACCGTATTACCTCAACAATTAGATGTTGAGTTAGCTGTGACAACACCTAATGGCACATCAATCGCATCAAAAGTTTATAATTCTTCTCCGATCAAAGTTTGTGGGAAAGTGCTTCCTGCAAATCTTGTGATCCTTCCTTTAGTGGAATTTGATGTGATTCTTGGCATGGATTGGCTTTCTCTACATGGAGCTCATATCAATTGCCAAAGAAGGGAAGTCACATTTCATATTCCAGATCAATCTACGATCGTCTATCAATGCAAGGATGAACATAACCTTCCAGTGCAAATTTCTTCCATCTTATGGGTATTGATTCCACTAAATGAAGGTTATTTATCTCAAATGGTTGGCGAGAAACTCACGATTAAGAATATGCCCATTGTACGGGAGTTTGATGATGTCTTTCCGGAGGAATTGCCGGGTCTTCCACCAAATCGTGAAGTTGAGTTTTCAATAGAACTCGTACCGGGTGCTTTGCCTATTTCAAAGACACCTTATAGAATGGCCCCAATTGAGTTGCAGGAATTGAAGAAGCAACTCCAAGAGAATCTTGATAAGGGATTCATACGCCCTAGTGCGTCACCTTGGGGAGCACCTGTTCTATTTGTTAAGAAGAAAGATGGATCAATGAGACTCTGCATTGATTATCGAGAACCTAACAAGATCACTATCAAGAACAAATATCCTCTCCCACGCATTGATGACTTATTTGACCAACTACACGGAGCTCAATACTTTTCCAAGATTGATCTTCGTTCAGGGTATCATCAATTAAGGGTCAAAAGGGAGGATATACCAAAGACGACTTTCCGTACAAGGTATGGACACTATGAATTTATAGTGATGCCATTTGGTCTTACTAATGCCCCTGCTATCTTCATGGATCTAATGAATAGAGTCTTTAGAGACTATCTTGATCAATTTGTGGTAGTCTTTATAGACGATATTCTTGTCTATTCAAAGAGCAAGGAAGAGCATGAAGATCACTTGAGAATTATATTGAAGACCCTGAGAAAGGAGAAACTTTATGCCAAATTTACCAAGTGTGAATTTTGGCTTTAAAAAGTTGCATTTTTGGGTCATATAATCTCAAAAGAGGGGATATCTGTGGATCCAGCAAAAAAAGAGGTTATCGAAAGATGGTCGAGACCAACAACAGTAACTGAGATCTGAAGTTTTCTTGGTTTGGCTGGATATTATTGACGTTTTGTAAAAGATTTTTCACGATTATCTAATCCAATCACCAAGTTGACTCGGAAAGGATTTAAGTTTGTCTGGACAGAGGAATGTGAAGAGAATTTCAAGGAGTTGAAAAGAAGGTTATCCAGTGCACCTGTGCTCACACTGCCTTGTAGTGGAGAAAGGTTTGTGATCTACAGTGATGCATCCAAGAAGGGATTGGGGTGTGTTCTTATGCAAAATGATATGGTGATAGCTTATGCCTCACGACAGCTGAAAATCCATGAGCAAAATTACCCAACACATGATTTGGAGTTGGCTGCGGTAATCTTTGCATTAAAGATTTGGAGGCATTACCTTTATGGTGAAAGGTGTGATATTTATACTGATCATAAAAGTTTAAAGTATATTTTCACACAAAAGGAGTTGAATATGCGTCAAAGAAGATGGTTGGAGCTGATTCAGAATTATGACTGCTCAATCCATTACCACCCTAGGAAAGCAAACAAGGTGGCAGATGCATTAAGTCGACAAGACCATGCTAGTTTATCCATGATGAGGATCACAAAAGATCTAATATTTATGGATTTACAAAGGATGGATCTTGGAATTATAATGGAAGGGGAAAAATCTTATCTTTCTCAAATGAATGTTCAACCATCTATACATGTGAAGATTAAAGAGGCACAGAAAGAAGATGTCGAGTTACAAAAGAAGGTGAGAAATGTTCCTGAATTCAACCTTGATTGTGATGGGATAATAAAGTTCAGGAATCGGGTTTGTGTTCCTCCCATCCCCGAATTAAAGAAGGAGCTCCTGGATGAGGCTCATAGTTCTTCATTCTCTATTCATCCTGGAAGCACGAAGATGTATAGGGACCTGAAAGAGTACTTCTGGTGGGATGGCATGAAAAGGGATGTTGCTGAATATGTCTCTCGATGCTTGGTTTGTCAACAAGTAAAAGCTGAGAGACAGAAGTCTAAGGGGTTGTTACAACCATTACCCATACCCGAATGGAAATGGGAAAACATCACTATGGACTTTGTCACATGACTTCCTAAAACATCCAAAGGCAATAATGCTATCTGGGTCATAGTTGATCGTCTTACAAAGTCTACACACTTCATTCCTATTAGAGAGGATTTCTCTCTAGATCAGCTTGCCAGGATATATGTAAAGGAAGTGGTAAGATTATATGGAGTACCACTTTCTATTATATCTGATCGGGATCCGAGATTTACCTCGAAGTTCTGGCGAAGTCTTCAGCATACTCTGGATACAGAGTTGAGTTTCAGCACTGCTTATCATCCCCAGACAGACGGTCAGTCTGAGAGAACAATTCAAACCCTAGAAGATATGTTGAGAGCTTGCTCTATGGATTTCAAAGGAGGTTGGGATCAACACCTACCTTTGGTGGAATTTTCTTATAATAATAGCTTTCACTCCAGTATTCAGATGGCTCCTTATGAAGCTCTCTATGGAAAGAAATGCAGGACTCCAACTTGCTGGGATGAAGTTGGGGAAAGAAAGCTATTAGGACCTGATCTCGTTGATCAAATGGCAGAAAAGGTCAGATCTATTCAACAACACATAAGAGCAGCTCAGAGTGGACAGAAAAGTTATGCCGACAACCGAAGAAAAGACCTAGAGTTTGAAGTGGGTGATAAAGTGTTCTTACGAATATCTCCCTGGAAGAGGGTTATGAGATTTGGAAAGAAGGGGAAGTTGAGCCCTAGATATATCGGTCCTTTTGAAATACTGGATCGTGTTGGGAAGGTAGCTTACCGATTGGCGCTTCCACCGAATCTCTCTCAAGTTCACGATGTGTTCCACGTATCTCTCCTGAGAAAGTACATACCTGATCCTTCACATGTACTCAGCTCAAAAGTTGTACCGCTGGAGCAAGATCTTTCTTATGAAGAACAGCCGATAGAGATTCTGGATCGTAGCGAAAAAGTCCTACGAAACAAGACCACTCGCTTGGTGAAAGTTTTATGGAGGAACCACCAACTTGAAGAAGCTACATGGGAGCTTGAGGGTATGATGAGGGAGAAGTATCCTCATTTGTTTGTTACAAAGTGACGAATTTCGAGGGAGAAATTCTTTTTAAGGGGGGTAGAATGTAACACCCGAGACTTTTATGTTATATAAACCATCAAAGGAATCTTTTTCTACACAACACTTGCTTGGCTTGCTTTGCACGCAATCGCGACCTTCCTCGATAGCTTGCGTCGTACGCAATACCGAGTTTCACTAAACAACAATATGCTATTAAAACTAGCCGTTATGAATAGTAATAACCACTTTTTAAAATTTTATAAATTTTATTTTTCAAAATGGACTTCATTTTTGGACTCAGAATATCGAAATTAGCCTAGGGTGAAATTTTGGTATGTTTCTGAAAACTTTCAATTTTTGATGAATAGTGAAACCACTAAGTGGTAGGTTAAAAACTGAATTTTGCATAAAAATTAATTTTACCGCTTCTGTTAATGGAATTTCAAAAATCTGACAGACACGGTTGATATCAGTATGTAAAATGTGGTTCAATGAGATAAAAATACTTTTTTGGTGAATAGTAACTTTTTACGATTTTTACCGCGGTTAATAGTAAATAGGGTAACTAAGGGTAAATATGATATTAATATTACCCTAACACATGTCCTAATTCTATTGGACAAGTTTAATTCGACCAAAAACAAACTTAGGAATAAAATATGACCATTTAGGCCCACTTGGATTAGATTAGGACATTTATTATTAATTTATTTAAAGAAGGGTTAAAATAGTTAAAATCAAAGTTTAATAAGTAAATCATTTTTAATATGGGGTTATACATAAGATAAATTTGATTGTAAATATTCATTAGAAAGATAAAAAGATTTCCTACATGATGGTATTTTATTTGTAATTTTTAGACATCAAATAATATAATTTATATATGACACAAAGATGATTCAGTAATTATCTTATTAATGAAATATTGACATAATTGATAATATAAATACCAAAATAAATGTAATTTAATACTTTTTATGAATTACACTAATTTTCTAGGTTACTATGATATATTAGTGTTGATTTAATTAACTTGGTTAGAACATATAATTCTGTTATGACTTTCACAAAAATCATATATCAAATAGTGTCAAAATTGACACAAAATAGTTTTTAAATCAAATATTATATTATTAATTGTTATTTTATTCCTAAAAATCTAAGGTTCGGCCAAATGACTTAGATAAGGATATATATATTAATAATAAACAATTTGGGGTTCGTTTGGCATGTTATAGTAAGTGTATTAACCATATAGTGAAAGAAAACAAAAAGACACGGTAAAAGTTAAATTAATTAACTTAGAGTTAAATCTAATTGATAAGGTTAAAATAATACCCTAAACTTGTTTAAATCCTATTGGTTGATAGGATTTCGACCCATCCCCACTTTATCTTAGAAATAAGACCCTTTGGAACCATTATAAACCGATTTTGACTTTAATATAAAATAATATTTTGAGATATTCCTAAGGTGCCCCTCTCCTCCCTTATAAAAGGGCACCTCCTCCCCCTCCTCCTCACACCAATTTGAGCACTCAAGCTCGGCCAACCCCTGCCATTTTATCCTATCCACTTCCCTAGAATAATCCTAGAGGTCCTGGTCTTCTCCAAAGACCAATCTTAGTTCCTTAAGTGGAGGATTCAAAGAGGCGTTCCAAAGAAGAGGTAATATCCATTACCGATCTTTTCAATTTCTTTCTTCTTCAACTTCTTCTTCTTTAGTTGTTTCATGATAAAGTAATAACATCAGTATTACTTACATACTGATATGTTATTATAAATATGAAACAACCCTAATTCACCTTCTATCCATCCTACGGAAAAATGAAATCACCGCGCGTGCGTACGTACGGAATACCGTCTCCACGCCGTGGTGTAATCTATTTTTAACCATCACCTTACAAGGATGGGTATAATGGTGTAATGAGTAACTATATATGATTATTATGAAGTAATATTGATACTGAAATAATATATATATATACTCCAATACAATTCCACGATCATAGGAACGATATCATCACTCGTGCGTACGTACGGAATACCGTCTCCACGATGTGATGCGACTCGTTCTACATGATCTTCATTTCATAATGATTATATAAATGAATTGAATGAATGAATATGGTATATACTACACTAATACCATTCTGGAAATGAATTATCTATAACCTAAAGATAAGAATAAGAATTTATTCAACAAAACACGCATAAGAATAAAAAGTTATAAAGACCCGAGTAACAAGTAACAATGAAATATTACTAACAAGAAGCTATTAATATGACCATATATGATATCATATCAATATGTATGATTCTGGAATAAGTCAATAACATTATTTAAACCATTATACAGGAGCTTCGGACACGAACAAAGCAAATCGGACCTAAGGTAAGGGAAATATCACAATCTCATTTTTATCCGAGATTGTTTATTCGTAAGTATTTACTGGGGTGTATTTTATCATCCACATCCATGTTTCATCAAAATGTAATATTATTTCCATCCACCTACAATTTTTTAAATCCATTTTTACCCTTTGGTGAGTTTTTAGTAATATGTATGAAAGGAATCTTTTGTCGTACGAGGTACTTTTTGACTTTTCCGACAAAAGTACGAAGAATGTTTTTTTAACTTATACGGCATGAATAGATTTTTAAAACATTATTTCCAAGAAGCTTCATTTACAAGTTCTCAAGTTTATTTTTAATCAACTTATTTTATTTTAAAGTTATATGACATGTTATTAAAGGAAAAATGTTTTTGAAGAAGAAAGGATATTTTCCTCAAGAATGGAGTTCAAGTGTTTTATCAAAATTATTTTCCATCTAAGATAATAAAGGGTTCTGTTTTTATCCCTATTATTACATTGATTTGATCATGTTGTGATGGAATTATTTTTATGAATTCCTTTATCTTATATGAATTGATTTATGATGTCATGATGTTTCAAGAATCCCATTTTTGTTACATGTGTTATGCGATGATGTATGTTTTATGATTATGTGGCACACATAAGAAAGGATTCATTATAAGATGGGTGGAACCTATATCTCCCTCCAATGCATTGGGTAAAGATTTTATATCTCATGAGATAGACATGGCTGGAACGGAAGGTTATTTCGGTTTAGTGATACAGGACTGAAACGAGGAGTGAACTCGGTTCAGAAAGGGACTTTGTCCACTAAGATAGTCTTGGCAATGAGTCATGACTAACAAGAAATGATTTCCATGATTATGTGTGCATGCCACAAAGTTTCAAGTTTTATGTTATGATTATGGGGATCACATTTTCACTTCTATGAATTATTCCATGATAAGATATTATGATCTCTTTTGCAGGTTTTGATTTTCAAAAAGATATGATATGATTTTTATTTCCTTTATTTTCCCTTGCTGAGCATTTGAGCTCACCCTTTTTTGTTTTCTTTTCCCCAGGTCAGGAAGATGGATATTAAGTAGAATATGCTAAAAGGGACCCTAGATATGATGAAATAAATGGGAGACACTGTAGAAGATTTATGAACCAGTTGTTTATGTTTCCCAGTTTCTAAAGACACTATACCTATACGGTCCTTTGTGGTTTTGTCATATGTTGTAATAAGTGTGCTTCAATTTTGAAGTAGTAACAATGTATGTAAAGTATGGGTCGTTATATGTATGAAGCCCATATGTCAGACCTTGGGAAGGAGATAGCATCTCTGGGCTTTTCTCCAGACCAAGCACAAGATGAGCTTAAATGTGTAAAGATTTAATGGAATCACCTATGTTAGAATTTCATGTTGATAAAAATCACCACTCGCGTAATGTTGTCTAAGCCTCCCCAAGATTAAATCACCATAGCACACCTTACACTTAGGTCCTATGCAGGTGTTATAAGAGGCTATCTAATGAGACCTTAGTTACATTGTGTAATCCTTTTGTATAAATAAAAAATTTATTTCTTACTATTTTAAATTTTGGGATTTAAAATGTTAAAATAAATATAGGATGAATTTATACACGTTTCATATTATTAATGTATTTTGGAGAAAGGGTATTTTAAAATAATTTTTTGTATACATTAAATAATTAATAATTTGAAATGACTTTCCAAAAATGGTCTTCTACAGTTGTGATCAGTAAGAAATTTAGAGTCTAATAAGATCAACTTAATTTTTTGATGAATAGTGTTGGATGAATAGTATTTTCTTGATGAATAGTATTCGATGAATAGTTTTATTTAGATTAATAGTAAAAAATATTTTATTATTAAATAACTTTCTCTGTGAAATGATTTTCAAAAATCTGTCATACATGGTTGTAATCAGGGTGAAAAATGTGGTTAAATAAGATCAAAATATTTTTTGGTGAATAGTAACATACCCTTATGAATTGTAATGAATTGTAATGAAATTCAAATTGACCAAAAAAAATGAAACTTTACCGATGAATGTATAAATAAAATTTAGACATCGTAAAAGTGGAAAAACGATCATAGTATAAGTTTTGGTATTTTTCTATGTCATAAATATTTTATTTAAAATTTTATAATTAATTTAATAATTTAAAATAGAAATGTATTTTCATTAAATGTAATCATAAATTTTTACTTTATTTTCTTATGGTTGTATGATAATTTTATGGGACTTTGATTACTTTTTCAAGGAGTTACAAAACAAGTTATAGTTTTAGAGTTTTATTAATAAATAATGATTTTATTTAAAACATAAATTAAAAATATTTAGAAAACTATTTTCATAAAAATGAGCTCATTTTTGAATTCGTAGCATCGATATTAGTTTAGGGAAAATTTATGAGATTTTTATAAAATGTTTTGTTTTTCAGTGAATAGTGAAAATACAGTTTTGAGTTTCAATGTGATTAATGAAATCATTTATGATATAATCATGATGTAATAATTTTGTCTGACTTGTGAATAGTAATATATGTTATGAGGTGTTCCAATTGGACAATACCATTGGAAAATACCCTGGGCAAGCCCATGGTTTTGCAAATACAGCAGATGAGGTGTCCCTTCGCAATTAAAAAAATATCCCCTAACGTTTTCTATAAATACCAACCCATTCCTTCATAAGTTTCATTAAAAATTCTTCCTAAACTAATATATGTTCATTTTAACACCCAAATAGTTCTCCCATGGTGCACTCAAGCCCCTCGAGGTCCCAAACATCATGATTTCGGAGTTAATCTTCAAGGTAAGGGAACCTTTCACCCCCTTTTTATGTAATGACTTCCTTTATGTTATATCTTCCAGTTTCCATATTATTATGTTGGGGTATTTTATTATATATCCTTATTAGTATCCATTTAATGTCCAAATGATGAGAGACCATGTCCACTCTCATCAATTGATTTTATGAATTTTTAGGTGACGCCGTTAGGCTGACGAATTTTCGTAAAAGAAATCACATTTTCACTTTTTTTCATGTTTCCTTTTCATGTGGTCTGTCATTCAAATATCCACACAGTGATATTATTTCTATTTTATTCTATTAATATAATCTAAAATGATTCATATATGGATTGGATACCCTTGTCTCCTCTCTTTTTATTATTTTCTAAAACCAAGTTATATTGTCGTTATGCTGTTGAAATTTCGTCTCAATATTTCTCTTTTTCTCTCAAGAAATTTTATTATTTTCTTTATGTGAATACCCAAAACTATTTTACTTTTGGGGTTATTCCTAAATAAAAAAATTGATATATTTTATTCTTGGAATTGACATATATATAACTTGTATTCACTTTCCATGGGTTATAAATGACTTAATGATCTTATTTTTAAGCACTTTTTAAACATCATTATTTTGCTATAAAACCCATTTATTTTATTCACTTTGGGTTATTTAGGAAATTAATGATTATGATCTATGTTAATCACATGAAACTAAAGACATATTAAGGGTTCACTATGATAGTTCTCCAATGAATTGGGTAAAAAATTTAATCACTAGAGATGAAAAGTTTCACGATAACTTGGTGAATAACCATGGTAATGTTTATGACACCTTGGGGATGGAACGTGGTGATATGTTCATGAATTTATTAATTAAATTTTGTATCCTCATTTTCAAGATATGTTTCAAGTTTTTATTATTATTATATTCTTCTTTATATTCATGATTTTCTTGATATCGCTCAAGTTCACATGTAAACTGTTTCGCTTGCTTTCCATACTGGGCCTTCTAATCACCTTTTCCTTTGATGTATGTCTCTAGGTTATGAGATTAAATTATTGTAAATAAGATTACCTTTTCATGAAGCTTTTTATCAAGGGGATTTATAAGAGTGTTTAATGTTTTCATGTTTTATGTTCCTGATTTCCAAGACACTAAAATTTAAATATTCTTCGTTTGTAGAATGTAATGAAAAGTTATGTAAATAAAAGGTGGGATGCCATAATAGTTTTAGAAAATTTGGTCATATTTAAGGTTATTTTAATAAAAATGAGTAAAAAATAATGTTATATTATTTCTTTTTGTAGGAAAAGTTAATATTTCCACAAAAATAATGGTTTAATGTTAATGTTTCCATTTTAGACTTTGGAAAGTAAATTATAGGTTTGTAAGCGGATTAAAATATATTAAAATACTTAATATTAATAATTAAAAATATTTTAGGTCATGTATTTTGGTTAATTAGTTATTAAATCATTATAAAATAATTATAAAGTCATATAACACAATAAAACACTCATACTATATTTTTACTATTCATGAAAAAATAAAGTATTTTAGAAAATTATCTTAAATTCACTCTAAATAAATTTTTACAAGATTATTTAAAAAATGATATTTAATTTATTATAATAATTTTCTAAATATGATACATATAAATTTTAAAAATAAATCAATATTTATTAAAATTAATAGCAGATTGAAAATGCATAGTAAAATTTCTATCACTTGATACAAATAAAATTATTTTATCATTTATATTTAATTTAGAGAGTTTATATTATACTATTTATTTAAAATAAGAATTATTCATAATATCTTACTTGAAAGGAAATTTAAGGATTTATTTTTATAAAAAAAGTAACAAAATAATAGGAGGATGGGATAGGTCATACAAGCATTCATTCCCTCGTTCCCTTATTTCAAAAGAGGCTAAAGAAAAAGATCAAAAATCATTATGGAACTGAAAAGAATCATCATAATCACCACACCAATCAGAGTTAAGATCCGAGGGACCTTGATACATGGTGACAATAATTGGCATCAAATAGGAATAGTGTTTCCTGCATCTTAATTTCATAGGAGGAACAAGTTGAAAACCTACATCATCCACAACAATATTTTTTCCTTTAGAAAAATCCTGACTATAGGATGTTTCTTTGGGGAATCATCCTCTATATCTTCCCCCTTCCATGGATGCCCGAGGTTTCCTATAATTTATTTATTTCCATGTTAGTCTATGAAATATTCCCACAATCAATCGGATTTTGTTTCCCTCGATTACCATAGTAGTGTCCTATAAATCCTGATCCATTTCAAATGTCACTCTTGTCTTAATTCCTCCCTCACCCTCTTGTTTATGTGTTCTATGCTCAGGCACTAATTCCATGGCCATCTCATACCCATGAGTCACCTGTTCCATGTTCAGATAAAACCCATTGTCTATTTTTGATTAACTATCAATAATGTTTACATTGCCCTTATCAAGAATGGATTTGTTTCCAATAGAAGAAACATTGTTCTATGTAGTCTACTTATTCAATTTATTATTAAATGTACCCTCATGATTGAATTTTAATTAACAAAAAGAGCAAACCAAATCATTCTGAAATTTACCCTTGACATGACCAATAAATTAATACTCTAGGAAGAAATAAACAAGTCTTTCATATTCCACATTTAAAGAGATTCCATCATCCAGTGCTGACTGAACAATATTATAGATCAAGAAAGAGATCAATTCAATCTCTACCAGGATCCTAGAACAGTGACCAAATTTGGAAACATCATTATTCCTATTTTTTATTTGAATCCCTATAGTTGAGGCTATATAAAATAATATATTAAGATTCCACATGATCTAAATCAGAACCATAATTATGATATGGACATTAGATCAATTATTTTTCAATGAAAAATGATTAAAATAAAAATTACACACTTGAAAAGATAACATACCTTGTTTTTAAAAGCAATTTAACCAATACCCTAAGTCCTTCACTTTAGATATTCTAATGGGAAGATGATGTGAAAGAATCCCCATCCCATGGGAATAAATCTCCAATAATAAAAACCCCTTATAGAGGTCAACTTTCAATCTAAATAATTTATTTTCCAAGACTTTCCTATAGTGGGAAGAAAAAAACCAGAAATTATGGAGTACTCAACAGTTTTGAATCTATCAAGAATAACCTCCCTATTAGAAATCAGATTGATTGTGTCTTATAAGTGTTAGGTGTGCGATGATGATATATTCATGGGGAAGATCAGCTAACATCCCTCGAGTTGTAATTTCAACTAACTTGAACTTCTCCTGTAGAAAATTTCATTCCAGATTCACTTATTGAAGCTCAGATTGGGCTTAGTCTAGAGATAAACCTAGTGATTATACCTTCTTACCAAGCTCTAAAAATGGGCTTCATATAGAACAAATCTACTGGTTCATTCATTCATTTATTATTTCTGCATTAATTATTATTTTTCATTTATAATTTTAAATTATAATGTAAAAATTATTACCAAGAGTATAGTTTCCAATGGCCATATTTACCAATCATCCTAACTGACCAATGGTCATATATCAGTCAAATATCAATGGTCACATTTCCCTTAATACTCACTTCACTATTAAAGAGGTATAGTTTTTTTATTTTAACATAATATGACACACATTTTATTAGGAAAATAATATCAATTAAAAAATTGGGGCCATTATATTCTTCCCCATTAAGAAATGTTTTCTCTCAAATTTTCAACCCATTCCCTCAATTGAGAAAATACATGGGAACTTCTGTCTTGTTGTCACCTCCAGTTCCCACATCACTTCTTCATATTTATGGTTCCTCCATAACACTTTGGTGAGGTGGGTAGTCTTGTTTCATAGATACTTGTCTTTATTTTCCAATATCTCCACCAGATTCTCCTCATAAGAGTTTTCATGGTCTAGTCATACTAATTTAGGATTTAGTATGTGTAAGGGATAAGGTATATAATTCTTCAAGAGACCTACATAGAACACATCATGAAATTAGGGAAGATTTTTTGGAAGTGAAAGATAATAGTCAACTACTCCTATGTGATCTAGGATTTTAAAGGGGCGAATGTACCTTGGGATGAGCTTCCCTTTCATACAAAATTGCAAGACTCTCTTCCATGGTGATATTCTAAGGTACACTTTATCACCAACATCAAACTCCTAGTCCCTTTGACGATTGTCAACATAGATCTTCTTCTGAATATGGCGATCCTTAATGTGTTATTTTATAGAATGAACCTTTTCTGACATACGTTGAAAAATATCAGGCCCAAGAAGATTTACCTCAAAAAATTCATCCAAAAAATTATGAGTTCAACACCACTTCCAATATAGAGCTCCATAGGGATCCATTTTAATAATTGAATGGATGTTTTTTTAGTATGGGAACTCAAATAATGGGAGATGTTGATCTCATCCACCATTAAATTCCATTGATCATGTTCTCAATATTTCCATAAGTGTCTGAATAATCATTTCAGATTAGCCATCATTTTGGGGGTGATAGGTCGTACAGAAATTCATTTCAGTATTTAGGTTATGTTGAAGACCTCTCCAGAATTTTGATATGAACCTTGGAACAAAATCCGAAATGATAGAAAGTGGTATCTCATGCAACCTTACCAATTTGTTTATGTAACTATGGGAAAGTTGGTCAAAATAGAAGAATTATTGAATAACAAGGAAATGGGATGTCTTAGTGAGATGATCCACTATTACCCATATCACACTATTTCCTTTATATGTTCTCAAGAGAACATTGATAATGTTTATAGTTATATTGTCTAACTTTCATATTGATATTGGTAGTTTCAGTAATACCTAATTATGAATTTGTCAATATGACTTCACTGGATGACACAATAAGCCCATTTTACTGTAGTCTGTAATATACCTTCTCATGTTATCCTGCCAATAATGATTATGAAGGTCCCTGTACATTTTAGTCCTTTCAGGATGTATAGAGAATGTAGAGCAATGAGATTCATCCCATACATCCTTATTTATTTTTAGAATATCTGGGACACATAGTCTTGTATAAAGTCTCAATAAACCTTCTTGATCAACATTAAACTTAGAAAACATCCCATTATTTACAACCTCTATTTTCATTAGTAACGAAGGATTTTTTCCTTGATATTTCTTGATCTTCTATAGTAATGATGCTTGTGAAATTATTTGGGATAGGGTTGACGATATCCCTTCCCTTATGATTCCTATTTTTAGTTTTACTAGGTCTTTGATAAAAGGATCTCCTTGAATCTTCATAATTTCCCTCATTATAGGTTCTGTTTTGCTTAATTCAACAACAATTTTTTTTCTCTTTTTGGGTGATAAGGAATTGAATAATCATAGAATTTAAGAAGTTCAAACCATATCCATTATCTCATTTTCAATTATTTTTGTGTGAAAATATACTTAAAACTTTGGTTGTTTGTGTATATATAATATTTATCCCTATGAATATAGTTTCTACATATATTCAGAGCAAAAATAAACACCTCTAGATCAAAGTCATGCATAGGATAATTATACTCATGAGGTTTTAACATTCAAGATTCATAAGAAATCACCTTGTCATTTTCATAAGGACAAACCCAAGACCTTTTAGGGATTTATCGCTAAAAATAATTAATCCTTCCCTGATAGAGGGTAGATTTAACATGGGTAAAATAACCAATATCTTATTTTGATCGTGGAAACTTTCTTCACACTAATTTTTTCTAGATTAAATTATCCCCCTTTCTAGTTAACTTGGATAGTGGATTATAAATTTGGGAATTGTTTTTCACAAACCTCCTATAATATCCTATTAAACATAGATAACTATGAATCCTAGATATTGTTTTAGGATGAGGCCACTCCTCTAAAACTTTTTTCCTCATATGTTTAACTTAGATTCCTTTAATTATTACAATTATCCCCATGAATGAAACTTGTTGTAAACAAAAATAACATTTTCTAAACTTTCCAAATAGCATATCATTCCTCTTAGTTTTCAATATAACCCTTAAATTATCCTCATTATCTTCATGAATTTTAGAATATATAATAATATCATTAATAAAAACTACCCCAAAGTTATCAAAGTAGTCCTTAAAGACTCTATTCATCAAATCCATAAATATAGTAGGTACATTAGTCAAGATAAATGGAATAATAAAAAAATCATAATTCCCATATCTTGATCAGAAGGTAGTGTTTGGATTATATTATTTAGTCACTATAAATTATTAATTAATATTTCGATGATCAATCTTGGAGAATACTTGAGCCCCATGAAGTTAATCATATAAACAATCAATCATTGGAAGAGGGTAATTGTTATTCATTATAATACCTTTAAGTTCTCTATAATCACTGTATAGTTCCATTGATCCATCTTTCTTCACAAAGATAGTAGGTGCTCCCCATGGAGACACGCTTGGATGGATAAACCCCTTGTCTAAAATGTATTTTAGTTGTTTATTTAATTCCTCCATATCTATATTTTTCATTCTATATGTGGTATTTGATATCATATAGGATGAAGGTATGATTTCAATGGAGAAATCTACCTCTCTTTCCAGGGGAGGTCCAGGTAACTACTCAAGAAATATAACAGTGTATTCTTGAAAAATGGGAACATTTTATATTCTTCAAATTCCTTCTTACTATGCACTGATCATCTCCATATAGAAGGATATGGTTGGTGCTTCTAGACAAAGCTTAGGTCGAGATATATCTCCTTTAAAAACAATATTTGGTTTTCTGTTCAAGACTATAAAGATTTTCTTGATTATATAGATGATCAAAGTATTATACTTTGAGATACATTCCATCCCTAGTATACTGTCCAATTCCATCATGGGAATGGCTACTATATTTTTTATGAGATTGTGGTCTCCAATGTGAATACTAGATTTTCTATACACTATGGATTCGTGGATAATCCCTCTATGAGTCTTGACTGATGAATCTAGTTTTTGCAGTGTATAGATTGATTCTATATTCTTTCCAAACATGGAGAAATAAAGGAATTTGTAGAAACAAAATAAAACAAAGTACTTTCTATCTTTGAGAGAAAAATGAGATTACCTACCACTAAATCATTTAGAGCCTCTAATTCAAAAATTGTGTTAGAAAATACCCAACCTTTCTCTCATGGCATATGTTGAGGTTGATGGTGATTCCCCTATATTATATTTTGATTTGAATAGTGATTAGAAAATTTGTAGTTGTACAAACTTTTATCATTGATATTTAGGCTGGTCTTGCATAATTTTCCCATTGTCATTAGTGCTGATAAGTTGGTGCTTAAACTCGCTATAATGGTTCCGAGAAATATGTACATATCTTCCACACAGGTAACATGTTCTGCTTCTAAGAAAGAAGCTCCCTAAATTCTTATTCCCACATTTCTTGTAAGTGTCAATTTTCACTTTCTTTCCTCATATTCCATGATCACGGTTCCTCCCTAAACATGGATCCATTGTTATCTTCTTTTCATTTTATATATGAGACCAATGGATATCTCCAAACACCAATTAATCCTTCATATCACTCCTCTCAATCTCTTCATAACTATCATGGTCTTTATTGGATATATTCTTTTATAGATGCGGTCTTAGTCCATTTAAAAATCCTTTAACCTTTCTATTAAGATCCATAACAAAGCTAGAGGTGTAATTTAAAAGTCTTGTAAATTTCATATCATAGCTTCCAATATGTTTTTTTCTTGTTCATCTCTAATAATTTTCCCACATTTTGGTTCGCATCGAACAAGGAAAATATTTTTTGAAAAAGGTTCCCCGAGACTCTTCCCACTCCATATAATCAATTTTGCTTCATGGATTAATGTTTTTAATCAGTTCCCACCACTGATCAGATTCTCCCTATAAGCGGTACAAACCCATGGTGAGTTTCTCATGTTTTGAACAACAAATTACGTTAGAGATATTTTTTATAGAGCTTATCCATTGTTTATAGATCAATGGATTGGTAGATTCACTAAAATAAGGTGGTAGTTGATGTCTAAAGGACTCAAAAAAACGTTTTTTCCTTTAAGGTGAATCCATTTTATTACCTTGAATCCAGTTTTTTCTCATAACCCGAGTCAACGAATTCATATTTCTCATGATGTTTTCTATTCCGGATTCCATTATAGGGTCATTATCACATGGTCCATTATTCTCACCATTTATATGGTTTCTTATATTACCCACCATTTTATAAAAGAAGAAAAACATAGGTAGAAACATGTTTTTATTAATAATATTATATTTCTAATGTAATTTAATGTCTTAAAACAACATGCTTAAATATGTTATTCATTAACAAAAATTACATTTTCTATATATCATACATAATATTTCACGAAAATCTTCTGATTAACCAAACATATCCATTGAGAATGTCAAACTATAAGTGAATAAAGGCTTGTTTATGTGAACCAATTTCCATTTGAGTCTAGATCAATGAACTATTTTTGGGTTTTATCCCTAGATACATTTGTGCCAAATCCACATCCCCTTGTTTTTATCTCGAAAGGGATTTATTTTCTCTGAAACTACTTATTTAATACTTAAACAAAATAATAAGATGTTTTACTATATTTAATATTTTCCTTGGGGTTATTTATAATGTTTTGAAATCCAAATATCAAAAAATAACTAAACAGGCCTTAGATACCAACTATGGAATCAAAACTTTTTATTACATAACCTTTCATTATACAGTACAAACTGAGGATCTTCTAAAGTTTATTTTCCTGGAGAAAAGGTACATAATACATGACATATTTAAACATTATTATAATCCATTTGAAATGAATAATCATAGTTTCAAGATAAATACATCATCTACATCTCATAAGCTAGGGACCTCCTAAAAGGAAAGGGTTATCATAAGTCCCAGTAAGGGAAAGTAAGGGAAATAGTTTCCATGTGACCATGAGAAATATCCATAAGAAATTGAATAATATCATAAAGGAATCAACAAAGGGAAAAAGGGGAATATCATAATAAAAATAAAAAGAATCATAAAATGAAAATGCGGTTAAAATATCTAAATGAGACCTTAATAATTATATCACCAAGGTTTTCCACCGAGGAGTAGTAGAAATTTTTAAATTTATTGACCAAGGTATCATAAAACATGTCATCTCTAGAGATTAAATTCTTTACCCAATTCACTGGAGCACTATCAAGTCGAACCCATTTTATGTCTTAATTTTCATGAAAGACTCATAGATCATAATAAATAATTTCATAAATAACCCGTGGAGAATAAAAGAAAGTGAGATTCATATTAAAATCATGGTGTTTCAAAAGTGCTTAAAAACATGATCATTATGTCATTTTTTACCAATGGAATGGGAATGCAGGGTTTATATAGGTCAATAGAGAAATAAATAAATAATTTTTACATATAGTTGAATACACCCAGTAGAGAAATATGTCTCTTTGTTCACAAAAAGAAAACCGAAGAGAATTTCATGAGGAGAAGATAGAAATTTTCAGAAGTAAATTCTGTAGTATAACAAATATAAAACATGGTTTTAGAAAAGGGTTAATATAGAGAAGGAAAATTTATACCATTGATAAAACATAATCTGACAGTTTGTTAATGAATAAAAAGGATATAATAGATAGTGACCATAAAATTATGAACACATATGCAAAGAGATATTTTTGAAACGATGAGGAAAGAAGGACATTTCCCTTATTTTGAAGAGTTGTTCCTAAAACATGAAGATTGGGACCTTGGGTGCTTGAGGACACCTTCAGAGGGCTCCTCAGGAGGTAAAATACCATATTGTTGTGGGGGATTTATTTTTAGTGAATTTTAATGGACAAATGGGTGGGTATTTATAGAAAAAGTGGATAAATTATTTATTATTTTCTAAATATTGTCCTCAAAATCCTAGGTTGTGGAATATAAAAAACCATGGGCTTTACCATGTTATTTCCATTGGTTTTGGAAACATGGGTCATATTTTATAATATTTTAATCCAAAAGAGTCTATCATCATTTTATATTACTTCTTTTATCAAGGAAAAGTAAAGTTTACATAAAAATAATGCTTTTAATGTTAATGTTTCCATTTTAGAATTTGAAAAGTAAATTATAAGTTTTTAAATTGATTAAAATTTATTAAAATACTTTATATTAAAAAATAACTTATTTTAGGTAATGTATTTTGGGTATTTAGTTATTACATAATTATGACAAAATTATAAAGTCATTAGACATATCAAAATACAGAAACTGTACTTTTTCTATTCACAAAAATATAATGTATTTTAGACAACTCTCAGAAATTCAAAATAGCCTAATTTTGATGTCATGATTTCAAAAAAAGTATTAATTTGATCCAACTAATTCTCTAAATATGATAATTCTAAATTTAAAATATTAAAATCATTATTTATTAATAATAATAACAGATTGAACATGCATAGTAAAATTTCTGACACTTCAAAAAAATAAAATTTTTATCATTTATATTTAAATAAGAGTGTTTTTATCAAAATATTCAATGAAAATAATTTTTATTCATAATATATTTATTTATTAGAAATATTTCTTTATTTTTTAGCATGTACAATTTCTATCTGAAAAAATAATTTATCAAATTCCATATCAATTTTATTAATAAAAACTATTCTTAAAATGGAATTAATAGAATAAAAATTTTATTTATAGAGTGGAATTACACTTTAAGTAACTATGGACTCAAAAAATAACCCCTTATAACACATTTATATGACCTAAGGATGAGGTACGGGATGGTGATAGGTTCTTGGGGAGGCTTAGCTAACATTGCCTGAGTTTTAATTTCAACTAACTTAAACTTTTCCTATAAGTGATTTCATTATAGGTTAATTTGTTGAATCTCATCTTGGGTTTAGTCAATAGAAAACCCCAGTGATTCTTCTTACCTCCCAAGCTCTAAAAAATGGGTGGAATACGGCATGAAACTACTCATTAAGACCATTGTTTCTCCTTTTTTTATTAATTAATCTTTATTATTTATACTTACAAATTATAAAATAAAAATTATTACATTGGATATAATTTATATGGGTCATACTGACCAAAAAACAGAATAGAACAATGGTCAAATAATTGTCAAATCCTAGTGGTCACAATTTTCTTTATACTCACTTCATTATTCAAGAGATAGAGTTGTGTTGAGTTTAAAATAATATGACACACATTTTTTCAAGAAAAAAAATATCATTTAAAAAGTCTAGTTCTTTACACACCATTACTTTCATTAATTATTTATTGTATTGACATTCAATATAATCTCCATTTAAAAAGGATTTCCCACCAATGTTGGAATGTCTCATTTACTCTATCCCACATTTCAAAAAAACCATAGATACAACCTATTTAGTTTTACATCTTCCTTAAATCACTAATCATTAAATAATATGATTTTTAAAATTATCAAATAAGAAGATGAGATATTACAAACTAATTATGATGAGAAATGTAGTTTATATGATTAAATATACACTTCTCATGTTTTGGTGTGGTTAGTTTGTATTTTATCAAAAAATATATGAAACATGTTTATTCATTTCAATGTATTGTAAATTAAAAATATCCATCTCTACCTTTTCTTTGATAATATTTTACTAAATTTCAATGTAATAATTGTTAGATTTTGGTACCATATTCATTATAAGATCAATCACACATTATTTATTACAAAATATCATAATGGGAAACATTATATAATCACAAATAAGATGTTCTTTGATTCAATTATATTTATGGAAATACTCTCTTACTTCTTAGTTAACCATGTTCTACATTTCATGATAATATAAAATAATCCTTCACTTAATTATTTTATATCCATAATTTATTTAACCCAATAAATATCAGAATAATAAATTAACTCTCTCTTCTCTACTTATTAATATATTAATCCATATAAAATAGATTCTTTGAAATGCATCATGATCATCTACACATGCATGATATAGAACTCCTTAAGATTTCATTAAAAAAAATCACCAAAGCATATTTAATATAATAAATATAATCAAATTCAATTCAATTAAATCATATTTATATTGAATCTATACAATATTTTTTGATAAATATATTTTTAATTCAAACTTTCTAAGTTTAGTTCCATTCATGATTTCTATTGAAACTAAATCATAATCATTCTTGTAAAAATTAGTTGGCATATCATTAAGCTATTTTAATTGAGAGAAAAATATCCCCCCTATATGATTTACTTGTACCAAAAAAATTTATGTTTAATCATTGATCACAGTAATTATAAATTTGGATCTTATTAATTAATAAAAAAAAAGATTACATGGTTTTTCCTTGTTTCAACAAAAAATAATATCCTTAACATGGATTGGTACCCAATATTGTTTTTAATTTGAGAAATCGGGTAATTATTTTGGTTTAAAATGATTATCTTGAATTTTAAATTCTTCATATATACATCTAATCAATAATACCATGCTTTTTGTACTTGTTTCAAAAAATATATGATTTTCATTAGATTAAATATCTTGTTTTAATCATCAATGTATTGAATATGATCATTTTTATAATGTAATTATCCTCTTTATGCACTCCATCCAAGAATATTTTCTTCACATCCATTTTATATATTGTGAATTTATTCTAAATCACCACCCCACTGGGAATAATCAAAATTATTCAAGTATATAAATTAGTGTGAATGTATTATAAATATTAGTACTCTTAGTTGGTATATATAAATTTTTAACTAGTCGTACCTCATTCTGAGTCACATTTCCATGCCCATAGTGTTGGTTCCTAAACAAAAATTAGGTTGAAATGATAGTGGGATCAATTTTCCTATTGAAAAGTTCCTAGGGTTTAGCCTTTTTAGTTTGATCATGCTTATCACTTATAGTCAGAACTTATGATTCATTCCAAAATTAGTCATCAAAAAGTATGGGAGACACTAAGAGTAATAAATATGTTCTATCAATATTTATGATCCTTTGAGTTTAAAATAGTATTGTCTTTTTTATTAAAGTTTTTGGATTCATTCACATCAGTATTTATATTCCTTTAATTTGGTGAAAGTATCACTTTAATCATATATTTAACTATGGATTTGATATTTAAATTATCATAATATTATTTAAAATGATATCATTAATGAAATAATTCATGATCATCCACATATACATTGGTATTTTTCATATTTATGATATTGGATGAATTTCCAAATTTCACTTAAATCACATTTACATCATTTATTTAATTTAAACATTCTTTTTTAGAGTTTTAATAATATAGTAATTAATTTTTGAGATTTATTAAGAAACTAAATTAACATTTAATAGTTAACGATCCAACCTTATAAGTAGGTAAATTTAAAAAATTTACGAGTGATGCATTGGGAACACTTCTACAAGGGCGTGAGTAGGGTCATGGGATTTTTTTCCATGTAAGGATTAGATATGAGGTATTGATAAGTCAAAACATAAGCTATATATTACCTCAGTTCTCCCTGAGATAGATCACCCGATGAGGATTCATTGAACCTTCTCATTCTTAAATAATGATTCAGATGCTCTTTTTCAACAAAAGAACCTATAAAGTAGAAATAGACAATAGAAAATGAAATACTAAAGGTAATTTAATAAATTTCTAAATATATGTCATAAGGATGAATAGAACCATCGACAGGGACAAATTATAGAATATATCTAGGAATTGGTAATTTCTAGGGAATTTTATTGTGTTGACCACACCAAATTGTGATACTGCACACCAATAGATATTGGTTCAGACTTTACCTGCCACATAGAGAAGGGGTTCATGCATGAAAAATCATAACAAGAGACTATGAATAACCAAATAGATGTCTATTTTATATAAAAAACATCACCTAGATAGGCTGGGGCTACATGATCTTGAAAAATAAATAGAAACATTAGTGTTTAAGGATCTTAGAAAACAACACTACAAAGAGATAAAGATGAAAAAAATTCTTTGAGGAAATCAAAACCAAAGGATAAGAAAAATGGAAACTTGATAACCCTAAGGTATCCGTTCATATTAACCCCACAATTCTTAGATACACTATACACCATTTCATAGAAGTTCACATTAGATCCATTATTATGGGTTATTATCATCCCCATTACATAGATGGATGCACATCACCATAATGGTTTCAAATTCTCTCTATAATTTTTTCCTTTAGATTTAAAGGGTATGATGATATAGTAGAAAAACATGTGTATATCAATGGGGGTGAAAAATGAAGATATGACAATTAGACATGAAACAAAGGAACTCAATAAATTAAATAATGGTGAATGAAAATGGAAATATATAATTCCAAATAAAATAAAATATGGGTCTTAACAAAAGATTTCATGAGAAAATAAATGGAAAATTATGTAATAAATAATTAGTTCATAGGATATAGTTGTAAATAAAGAAATATTATCCACCTATGCATACCACATGAATAATAATAGGGTTTCATGTAATTCTCCCTAAAACAAAATCATTAATAGTGGAACACTAAAAGAACTAAAACATTCCCATTCCATTTTTCAATGTTACTCTCAATGATTTTTTTAAAAATTTTAGTGTATCATTGAAAGGGATTGATCTTTATTTAATAAACAATAATTATACCTTTATCCAATGTATCACTTTATTTCCCTTATATACATTCTTTTTTCATAAAATTTTATTAAAAAACAATAATGTGTTTTAATGTTGGTTTCATTTCATATATTTTATTAAAGACTAATAAAAACATTATTTTTATTACAAACTACTGCATTCACTGTTTCTACCCAATAATAACCTGAAATAATTTTCTCAATGATTAATTGATTTTCTATTTAGTTCAAAATATTATATCTTATTTTGAATAATAAATTTTATTATTGAGTTCTAAAAAATGTTACTAAATATTTGATTCCATGTTTATCAAAGTATTTTTTATTTATATTTGAAGTGAACATCATACCATTATCTAAACATAAGTTTCTGACCATCCTCATCTCATATTTTGAGTGTGCCTTTGATATATTGCTATGTAATCCATCAACTTTTACTTTTTATTTATCAACATATTAAAATACACTATTTTATAACAATTAATAGAAAAAATGAAATACCATTATGCGTTATTCTTTTTTTTTCATTGGAAAATTTCGTATGAACCAATTCAAAAAATTGAGATTCTATCTTTTTCATTGTATTATAGGGATTAAGAATGATCTTCCCTCTAATTAATGTAAAAATTATATACACTTTATAATTTCATATTAGGAATATTCATCATTTTTGTAAGCATTAAAATATTATCTCTTATTTATTAATATATATTCCTGAGAAATCAGTTACACAAACTATTTTCCTCTTCATATTTTAGGAAACATGATTTTTATCCATTATTCAGTTGGTTTCTATTTCCATATTTCTTCTTTCATTTATTATAATTTCACGTAAAAATATAAGACTAATATTTTCACATGAAAAATAATTTTTCTCAAAAACTCTATAAATTTTCATGGTTATTCCATATATTTCACTTTAGGGAACTTACTATTAATACTTTAAAAAATAATCTTTGTAACACCCTCATTTTTATATTCATGTTAATTTATGATATGTAATTTCTAAAAATATTTTTTAAACCTTGTGAATATTTAATCTGTGGTCTAGAAGTCCCTAGAGATTGATGGAATCTTAAATGTGGGTTTAAGATGTTTTGTTTCAAATAGTGAACATTACACCCTGGTAAAAACCATTTTTTCTTTTCTGTTCCCTTATATAAAATAGTTTTTTGAAAATGGTTTTTCTAAAGGTTGGGGTTAAAGCCTCATTTTATTATTAAAGAAAAAAAGTCCTCTTTAACTGGGTAGAGGGAGACCCATTATATAGCCCAAAGGCCTAGTGGGCCTGTATCCCATTATATGGCCCATAGGCCCATTTTCTCCACAAGGCCCATTTTGTAAATAGTACTGCTACAGTACCCACCAGCTAGAGTCCTGCATAGTACCCACCACTACTATAGTGTCCTGCCGCTGCTATAGTGTCCTACTGCCACTACAGTTCCCTGCCACCGCTACAGTATGTACCGTTGTGACTGTACTGCTACATAACCTGCACCCAATGGGGTTTGAACCCCCATTTTTGATGTAGGATTATAAGGTGCTAACCACTAATCCAAACCCCAACTATATTTATGTGAAAATGGTTTGTCACATGATTTTGGTGTCATAAAAATGGAAACAATTCCATGAGTGTGGGAAAAACACACTCGTGGAAGCTGACTTTTGTTGAAAAGATTACGAAGACCAAAAACATGGATAATCCATGGTGGTTGTATTTGAGATGTTCTATATGGATTTAAAATTACCAAAATGGATGGATTTGTTCTCATATCTTGATCAATTAAAGAAAAAATCTGTGAGTATTAAATACAGTGTTTTAAATACATTTCCTAATTTTTTATATGAACTATTAATAGAGTTCTCCCACCATCTGATGATGATTCCTTATATTTTGATGAAAACTAGATTCTACATGGTTGAACATAGGAAACCTCTATTTTTGTATAGATTACTACTCTGGTTATTCTTGATTATTCTTGATCTCCTTGAGAAAATCTTCTATAAGAATCAAAACAATTAATAAAGATGCTTTTCTTATTGATTCAAACTTATAGGAGCCTCAAATTTATCTACTTATCGTTTTCCTTGAGTAATTAATTGTTTCTTACCGTAAAAAAGTTTTCAAGACTACCATTAATGGTATTGAATATTGGGTATGTTTTGTTTCATTCCATATATTTATTCTTTCTTGAGCATTAATCTAGAACTCATGTCCTATTAGATTGGTCATGTTCTTGGATTTATTTTTGTGTAAGCTTTCTAGTTAATTTGATAAAGTGGTTCAAGTCACAATGGTTTTGATGAACCTTGATATTAACATCAATAACATTGAAGTGGGGTGTTCCTTAACATGTAGACACTATATATATTATTTTAGCAAAATATAAAATTGTTTTTTGATATTATTACAACATGATTGAGTTTTAAAACATGTGTGTGTGTGTGCCCTGTGAGATTATTTTTGATGTTTGATCACATGTGTGTGTGTGCTGGTGGGTGAATATCCTGTGTATCCCTTTTTTGATTTTACCCACATGTGTTCATTTGGATACTATAACTTACTCTTTATTTACAATATTTTTTCTCTATATGATATTCCCTATTTTTATGTGACATGTTTGGGGTATGGAATGTTACTGTTGTTTGATGCATGGAACTAAAATGAAAATTGGACTCCTAATGGTTTTGTATCCTAAAAAGATGTTCTTTTATAGATGACGCATGTGATGTTATGAAAATACTGAGACAGATGGTTAGGCATGAAATCCTTTTGTATTGACCTGGGTGAATGATATCCTTATTTATCCTCCTATAGACTATTCAGGATATTCCATATTATTACTTGTCATGTCATGTATTACTTTTTGTGTTTTATAGCTTGTGCAACCTTTCATAAAGTATCAGGATGAATATGTGACTCAATTTCTGTTAAATAGACCATTTGATGGGATCATGATTCTATGATAGAAGCAATAGATTATGGATCGTTTGATTGTTTTTTTTGTATCATGAAAATGTATACTGACAAGGGAATAGACAATACATGGGAATTAAAAACCCTTCATCTTATAGACTATATAAACTAAAGTCGGGTATGGGTGATGTTCATATCCATATATGTCAAAACATTTAGGTGGTACTTACCATAATTTGAGGATAATGACCACTACTAGGGTGGGGTGTATGGTGTTTCTGATAATGACCACCATCAAGATGGGTTATGTGGTTTTCCTGTAATATGGTACTTTGAGATATAACTGATAGGATTAGGGTGTAAATTAATGCTATGACTTGTGGAACATCTTGTGAGGTGTATTGACAGACTCTTAACCAATTTATAACTATGTGTTATAGGTTTAGACCCTATGTTTGACTCATGTTAATGACTTATATTATGAATATGTTCTCATCAAGGTGTAGAAATAGGTTTGGTCGAGTGTTTTTGGAATCTTGGTTAGTGGAAAAAATACTCGATAAAATATAGTATGTTATTTCATAAACCATTATTTTTAATAATGACATACACTCTTATATATGTCCAAATGTGTAAAAGATGAATTGGTTATGTCCTACAAGGTTTAAAATGATTCTCTTCAGGCTCATCTTGTTTTGCATACACAACTAATGTCCAGGAATACAAGAAAGGGTGACGTCCCAATGATAAGTATCTAGGATATGGAAAATAGTGGTCTAATGCGACAATGGGATAGAATCTGGAGGGATGCTATAGTAAATTTTTTATTTACCATTCTTTCTTACACACTTGTTTGGCCTACCACTTTATATTCCTTGATTAACTATTCTGAATCACATTAGATAAATTCCATTCTATTTAGTATTCCATTGTTTATTTATTCTGTTTTTTTGTTTATGATATTATTTATGCATATAATTCCTAATTTCAAGGGTATAGTCCCCCCCATGAAAGTTTGTATACCCTCACTCATACTTAGAAACCTCTTTCATATAGGGAGTCATACAAGATTCCATGTGGCACTCAAGCTCAGATTCAGTGATCTAGGTTAGATAATTACAATGTGGTATTATATGAGGGTTTTCATCATTTCTTTCTTCATGAGTATATTTTTGGGAAAGGTGGAAAGGATTTTGGTTGTGTAGGACTCTGAAAGGGTATTTTCATACATTCTTAGTTTCAACTTGTATAGAAGGCATCCGAGTTATCATTATCTAGACAAATAGTATTGTTGTTGTTTTAAGTTTTCATGATGATATTGAGTATATTATGTTGTTCCTCATAATGGGATTTGAGTTTGTTCACGGATTATTTATATGAATGCAGGATGACATGCCTTGTAAATATTTATTCCAATTTTCTATTTTATAGAAGTTCTTTAAGTAAATTCCTTGAATTATGTTATCTTTTCTGAATAGGCATGTATTTCTCTATTGTATGATATATCTATGTTCTAACAAAATATGATATATATTTTGGAATTAACAAGATATAATTGGGAATAGTGTTAAATTATATATATATATATATATATGTATATATATTATTGTAACTTACAAGCATGTACAAAGTAGTTGTCTTTGACTACATATAGTGCTTATTGTGATATACCATAGATTATGGGCAGCTACTGTAGAGATCCTTTTTGTGATCTCATAGACTAATACTGATCTTTTATAACGAATTTAAGAATATTATTAGTTTATTTTCAATTTTATAGGAATTTCACATCAATTAATTTTTTCTATATCGCATGGTAGAGCATCCTAGAATGCTCTGACAAGGGATGATAATCTTCTCTACCAAAAAACATATAGAAGAATTATTATGCACCTTCTCTAGTCATCTAAGGTAAATGAACACTTTATCTAAGATTATTCCTCCTATTTTATGATTAATGTGGATGTTTTCCCATGAATATGGTCAATTATTATTGGGATATTCATAGCCAATATCCTCTATATTTCTAGTGAAATGGGCGGCTTCAATAGTTTGAAATCATTGAGGGAATATTTCATCAACTATACATTACATAATAATTTTGATTGAATTTGTATGCATTCAGTCTTCAAGGAACCTCTAGAAGGAGTTGTGGTATCATGAATAAGGTAGGTATACAATAATCCTTTACTCAGATAACTTTAAAAAACCATTTCATTGACGAGTTTCATCTAGTTAAGTTGAAACTGGGATGCTTTCAAGAGTTCATGGAGATTTTATAATGCTCGTGGATGATATCTACTATGTTAAAAAATTTATAATGTTACAATTCAAGTGGGATTATTGGATCTTGAAGAATAGATAGTCAAAATATTATCCTTTCCTCTAGTGGTGGACCTATATTGAGATGTATTTCTAAATGAATTTTCAATACTCCCACCTGAGAGGAGAATTTATATTGAGGTTGAACTCATATCATAAGCACAACCTATATAAATTCCCCTACATAATAAAGTGTATAATGAGTTGATGGAACTCAAATTACAACCCAAGTATTTAGAGATAAAGGAATTTTATCATATCGAGCACATTTCCATAGGGTGAACTGATATTATTTACAAAGAAGGAATATATTAGTCTTCAGTTGTGTGTAGAATACAAGAAGCTGAACCATGTGACCATGAAGAATTGATACCCATTTTCAAGGATCAATGACTTTTTTGACCAGTTTCACGAGCTTGGTGTTTCTCTATGATTGGATTAGCTTATGACTTTCATCAGATTTAGGCTAGGGATATGGAAATAACGAAGATAGAATTTATGGATAAGTATTATCTATATGAGTTATCAGTGATTTAGTTTGGAATTATGAATGATATTTTAGTGTTTATAGAAATAATGAACAATATATTTTACCCAAATCTTGTATCATTAATCTTGGTAATAATTGTTGATATAGTTATCTTTTGACGGACCTCATAGTAGGATGTCAGAAATCTCAAGAACGTCATGTTTACACATCAATAATATCAGACTTAGGCCAAACTATCAAATTTTCACTTTTAAATTCATGAGGTGTGGTTCCTTGTACACATGATCTCTGAGAGAATAATTATATATTCCTAGAGAAGGTGGATAAGTTTATATCTAGGAATCACCCCTACAATATTTTTGAGATCACAAGTTTTCTTGGATTAGCAGGGTACTATGAAAATTTCATCTAGGACATCTCTATTTTGGAAGAAACCATGATAACTATGACAAATAAATGATTAATGTTCAATTGAATATTTCATTGTGAGGAGGTTTTTATAAAGTTGAAGATAAGATTCATGAATACCCAATTTCTAACACTCCTAGAGTCTGGGATTGAATACGTGATGTATTGCGATTTCATAGGATTTGGGATGGGTGTTGTGTTGATCTAGAGATATCAGGTAGTTTCATATTCATCATGTATTATATAAACCCATGAGAGGATTAAACTAATTAAATACTTCAATTTAGAAGTTTTGGAACATGTTTTTAAGTGTGACATGAATTATATATTCGGTGAGATGTTTTTTGGTTAGACAGACTACTAGAGTCATTGATACATCTTCTATTAGTGGGATTTGAACTTAAGGTAGAGATTTTGGGTGGAGTTTCAGTAGATTGTTTACACTGATATAGATTATGATATAGGGAAAACTAATTTAATTGAATATTTCCTCTGTAATTTTTTTATATTTGTAATATTGGAAAGTGTAATTTACTAAAGGAATGGTGTCTGGTGATTTTGATGTAAGAGTAGATTATGGAAGAAATGGGGGATTTATATTTGATAACATGTGAATATTTAGTTATAATGTCTTCATCAGTGTACTAGGTGAAGGTGATAAAATGATCTAACCCTGAGTTCCTGAGCATACCTGAATACATGAAGGGGGATGCAACTATTTTGGGACTGATCCTAGTGTAATAGATTTTGGATAGAGTGCAGTTGATCTAGAATTGGTTGGTCACCACTCATGGAAGAAAAAAAATCATTTCTTGACCATAGGAAGAGACCTTTTGAGTTCACTCTGGATTAACATATTTTCTTATCATTGACTCCTTGGTTAGGGAATGGGTGTCCTCCAAATTAAATAACTATAACTCTGAGTTTTCTTAGATTATTTGATATCATCAAACATATATGAATATTGTTATAACATTTGGGTGTTCCACTGTTTTACCAAGGTATCCATGAGGTGATACATGTATCATATATTTGGATATAAGTTTATGATTGGGTAAATGTTATAAACTATTTGTAAATTGGTTTAGATCCAAAGGTATAATTCTTGGAGTGCCTAGTGTTGACTTTTGACCAAAGGGATACTGTTTTATGGGGGTAAAAGGTTCCACTTGTTTTGATCATATGGACGCATGGATAGATCAAGGTGGAGATTTGAGAGTGATATTATATAATTTTGATGTAATGGTACAAGTTATTCAAGGTTGACACCATAGATACTTATTGAATATGATATGTCCTTATAGTTGGATAATTGTAACACCCCCATTTTGGGTCGTTATGTTAATGTAAGACCTATAATGTATTAAGTGATGTTATTGACACTTGTGTTTGTTGAATATCGGTTCCAAAAGGGCATGGATGTTTTTTTATGCCTAATGTTTTTTGAAGGTCTTTGTTCCAAAAAAATCCAACATCATTCCCTACTATATATTCTTTTGGCTCGGTTGTTCTTCTATCTAAATTAGGCAGGGGGGAAAGGGGTTTAATCCATTTTGGTTGTTATGGTGAGGTAAAAACACCATGAGTGTGAAAAACATGAACTAGAGTAATTTTTGTCTGTATTGAATATTCCATAACACCATAAACATGGCTAAGTAATGGTAGAGGTCTAGGTGATGTCCGAGATGGATTTGAAATGGTTAAAATAGCTAGATTTATCCTCAGATCTCTACCAAATCAAAGGGGAAATTATTGTCGACTAACTATAGTGTTTTACATATATATATTAATAATTTAGAAATAATATTAATGTAATAACACCCTATAAGTGTTTAATCCTTAGATCCAGATGAATTCCAGATGCTCCTTAGATAAACCTATGAAACCCCTCTCTTTATTGAGATTTCTGCTTTTCTTGGTCTTTATTCTTCTTGATCTCCATTAGAAAATGCTATAAAAGAATCTAAATAGGGGTGTTAGAGTTTTTTATCATTGATAAAGACTCATAGGATCCTTGAATCTATTTTCTTATTGTGGATCATGAGAAATAATGTTTCTTCTTCTTTAATTGATTTTGAAGACAATTGTTAATGGTGTTGATCATTGGTTTAGTGTTTGTTGTAAAAATAGTTTGAATCATCCATTATCACCACTATAGAACCAATGTAAGGTTGAATTGTAACCAATTATAGGCTTTCTTAGTGAGTAATATTTCTAGTTTGTGTGAAAATGTGTTTTGGGTGATGACACTCTTGGTGAACCATGCCGTTGACATAAAAAAAACTTGTGGTGGGAAATTACTTACCATGTAGAGGCCATGTATATGATGTTATCATGTTATTACGACATTTTTAGATTATCTTAAACCATCATTGAGTTCTATTTAATTTGATTTTATGTGTATCCCCTAATAAAATGATAAATTTTGTATCACATGTGTGTGCATGTGTAGCCTGTATAAACCATGGATGAGTTTAATCACTTTTGTGTGTTTAGTTACTATCTCTTACACATTATTTTTTATGTTATGACTATATTTGATATTACATTTTTCCATTCGATATATTTGTTAATTAATATTTTTTTATATTCATTCTACCAAAGTGAATGGTGTACCCATCGTGGCTTGATATCCCTATAGTGGGATCATGTTCATATACTGCATGTTACATGATGACTGGGATGAGATAGACGATAGGACATGATGTACTTGTACACTAACAAGGTGCCATGATGGTATTGTGTAACCTATTGAGGGTTATTCATGATATGTGTCATGTCCTCGCATCTCACCATATGAACCGTAACTAGACTCGTTCCCTATAATTCCTCAAGAGCACTCCCCATAGTTCATAGGTTTCTGATTAGAAGCAATGACCTAGGATGTGTTTTTGAGAAGACTATGCACTTGTATCAGATTTTTTAATAATAAATAAAGTACACATAATCTATAATAGAAAATAATTAGAGTGTGGAAGTAATGAATGTAAAGAAGGATATAATAATAATTGAAATGCAGTAAAGGAATCAACATCCATGTCATACATAAAGTAATTATAATCCACTAGGATGATCAAATATACTGAATAATTGTAAAAATACATACCAAAGGATCCTCTTCTACTCTGAGCCAAACCACAGACCCAATCATTAAATACCTTTTCAAGATAGATCATTTATTAGAATCTACATGAGTTCCTCCTCTTAATCCTTAAACCTTGGACCATGGCCTATCCATAATGGGTTGGTTCTCAATCTGAAATCAAACAAAAGGTCAACATGCACATTAATGTTCATACATAGGGGGTGAGAAATAATCATAGTAGGACACCCCCGACTATGAACCGATAATGTACTGTCATAATTTCATGCTCAAGAAGCTTTCCATGCCCAGTTGAGACACAAATCAAAAAATAATAATATAAAATAAAATCCATGATGATCCATGGGTTTGTGATATCAATTGAAAAAACCTATTTCAACCATCACCAGAAATGTCTCTATGAAAGATACATAAATATAGGGGGATACATGTTCTAGCCCTGGGTTCACCTATAATCATGACCAATTTACAATTCATGATTACATATATCTATAGAATGTCTTGTAAATTGGAATCCATGTCGTATATAATACCACTGAAGCCTTCTGTAACCAGTTGAATCTATATAATGTATCAACATTCTCTAATTTAGTCTTACATTATATTCTTGGGTCCTGGTCTGTAGAAAATCAGGATATTGGAAGTATTTTAATTATCAAGGGAGATGAACCTTCAGAATTCTATGAGTAATCCTCTCCTAGATCCAAGATAATAACTCAATATCCTTCAAAAACTGCCTAAATATCCCATTCCAGGAAATATTTGGGTAATGAAATATGGTATATCCTATCGATCCGATGGAGTATCCCATAAATTGATTGAGGATATAACCATAAGTCCTCAGGGATGTAAAAATAATCCAATGTTCAAGGGAAATAAAACAGCTAATAACCTCTAAAAGTAACTGAATCATAGTAGGAAATGAATCATTGGAGAAACACTATCTAAGAGGGGCACCAAGATGTACTCAGCAACCTCCTCTGTAGTCACTATGTAGGGATATATCCTAGTGTCACTCGGCCTTTAATTAATAGTTGTATTAAATTAAATAGGGCTCATAAGTCTGATCATAGGATTTACATCTATGTATCCCCACTATACCATCACATCATGTTAGTCTCACAAGAAAAGTTCTAGGAATCACATTGGGAACTCATAGCTAAATCAACATTAAGAAAGTGAAGTAATAAATAAAATATGAAGTTGGTCAAATTCCAAAACCCATATCTTCCACCACAACTAATCAAGTTCTGATGTTCAGTGGGGGTTATATGGTGATACTCACTACCATCTCTATCCAAACCCTTAATGTACCCACTAAGGGTTGGTCAGCCACTAGGGCATACACTAGGGTCCTCTAGGTGAATTAAATGAAGAGGTATCCCTTACGAGATCCTTAACGTCAACACATAAGTAGAAGTTTCCCTCCTGGGATCCTATATGTCATCATGTTAAGCAGTGGGATTACACTTTGGATCCATAAAAATAATATGTATGTGGAGGTATCCCACATGTGATTATCTTGGTTAGATAATAAGTAGAATCATCCCTCATGGAATCCTTGGTCACAAACTATGATCCCAGTCCAAGCCCATCTCTCATGGATTACAAACTTCCCAAAAAAGGTTATAAAATAAACAACCTTATACCCTAAATGAAAAATGCACTTAAACATCAATATAGGGAGATGGATAATCACATTTATTGGTTTCATGATCTGAATCATAGGTTTGTACAAAAAAATAACCTATCCATGTTCTTCAATTTCATCATAGTCTCTCTAACTAGTGATTATCCCATGGTTAGCTAACTATGGGCCATACTGATCTTATGAAATGTCCTCCAACCATTCTCACAACCCTAAAATTGTTCACATTAAATTTGTTACTCCTAGGAACTATGAAATCATCATGGAAAACTCACCCCAAAAGCCACTTTGGATTTCTAAAATCAACTAAAGGGTTCCACCACCATGATATACATGGAAAAAATACTCATAATGGACTCGTGTTTTTTCCAATTTTGAATTTCTCATGTAAATTCATGAAAACCCATTATTGGGTAATAAGGGAGTAGTACATGGAATGTACACTAAAACATCTACCCTGGCCATGTACTTCCAAAGTGTCTAGGTATACCCATGGTCTGGCAGTGCAATACTACAGGGTAATGGAATACATGTGGTCTGGTCATGTAATACTATATGAACAATACACACATGGGGTCTGGCCATATAATACTACATGGATATGTACCCTTACATGGGTTGTATTCCCAATTACCAATTCACATATCCATGTATGACAACATAGAATGTACTCTAGCATGACATGTTGTCCCAAAAAGAGCCATTTACCCAAGTACTTGGATACATGGACATGTACCACTACATGGTGTATACACAATGTATATTTTTCATTCTTTAAAAAAATTTATCGTCATTGAATAAGAAGAAGATATAACATGTGTTCAGGGAACCACACATCATGTGATTTGGATTTGAAAATGGGAAACCCCTGCAATCAACATGAAATGCCTATTTTCTATGAAATAGATATAGATTGTCTCTAGGGGGTACATAATAATCATAAAATGGATTTTAAACAATAAAAATAATTTATAGGAATATACGATATAAAATACAAAATGTTCCTTCCTTTGGGTTTAATCCACTGATGTTTCACCCTAGATCAGCACCACCAATCCACCGATGCTCGATCTAGATCTGTAGTGGCTCCCTAGGTAGAGCATCATCATACTCATCCCACTTATCTCTATCTACCTCTCTAGAATGTGTTACATAGAATCCCCAAAAAGGAGAGTATGTGAGAAACCAAAGGTAAGAAACAAGAAAATATAAGGAAAAAATAAAAATAAAAGAATAAAAATAAAAGAAGAAAAAGAAAAGGAAAAGAAAAGGGGCTTGGGCCCAACCTCGATGCCCAACGTGAGTTTAACCCTCACCTAATAAAAACCCCATATACTAGTCACAACCACATAGAGTTAATATAAATCATAAGCTCTATTAAGATTATATCACAATTCAAACCCATGAAAAAAGAATAATATTTATTTAATTAAATATTAAATAATGATTAATCTGTGAAAATTAAAATTGTTTTTAATTCCACCCAACTTACACCATAGGGTAAATGCCCTATTCCTCGACAGATGATGTGGTCATAAACATTATCTATTATAATTTTCTATGGGAAAATACCATTTTAACCCACATAATAATTTGAAAGAAGAAAAAATAAAATATCTTTTCATTTCACAGTATAGAAAAATATAGGACTTTTAAACCCCCCACCATAACACTTATAAGAAGCCTTGGTGATCAACTAATTTCCATTATATCACCTAGAGAATATTTGGAACTACCCAATGATGACCATCCAATGACTAGTCTTATAGTATCGAATACTCTCAAAACATATAAGACGTTAAATAGTGAATGATTTAGTACTCCATACCATAGGAAAGACATTATCATTACCCTGATACCAAACCCCAAGTCCAAAACCCATGATATATCTTTAAATGAATATAATTACTCATTGGAACCAAAATAACTTACTCTCGAGCGCTAACCCATGAAATCAAAACATCACATGATACCACATCTCAATGAAAAATATCCCTGAAAACTCCAAATTTTAACTCATAATAGGGATCACCACCCTCAAATAGCCAATATTCCACTTCACACTATCTGGTTCACCATATAAAGATCCTTGGTTACATCACCCTTAGGTTCCACCACTAAAATTGTGTAACTCCTTCTGATCTAGGCTCACTATCCTATTAAAATATCACTAGGATTGAGTAAGATCAATCATGCCACCAAACCTGATCCATTCTTGATGTCCCTTATATCAGAAATATATGTTCCAAATTTCATCAAAACTCATCAAAAATCATTACCAAATAATTTATTTGAAATCATAATTATTTATCTCACCCAAGGCTTCTCAGCAATTAATGTTTTATATATTGAACATGAAAAACTGACACATACCAAAATCTCCCTATGTAACAGGTGTACAATCCTGTACCACATGACCTATTACATGACTCATAATTTCAAAATTCACATGTTACCAAGGCCTTCCTAACCATAGTACATGGTAAATAAATATTAAATCTCTAGGGGAGTCCCCTTGTATCTCTTTTTTAAAATCTATCACTGTTCATGTTCCATGATTTATTCAATGACTTCCCATGGCACAATGCCATTGAAATTCCCCATAATTTTCATATAAAGATATTTCTTCTAAATAAAATAATACTCACTACCAATAATTGTAAAAAAACTGAAACCATATAGATTTAGTCTCATTGGAAATATGTAATCATAAACAACTGGTTCATAAAATTTTTATATCATCTCCCACTTATTCATTCACATCTAGATCCCTTTTTGACAAACCTTACAAAATACCCTTCTTCATAACGTGGGGAAAATAACCATAAGAATGGGTTAGCCCAAATTCCTAGTAAGTGTAAACAAGGGAGATATTAATCATATCATAATCATAAGGTATGAGATCATAAACATAACACTTTAAAATCTATTCTTGCATATAATAGATCATAATATCATGTCATGGGATAAATTATAGAAGTTCATTAAAGTACACATTCCCAAGGATATAATATAAGACATTAAATTTGTGGCACACACATTGGCATAGAAAATAAATTTCATATTATCCAAGGATCATTCCCAAGATCACCATGGTAGAAAAAGTCTTTTAATTAACCAAGTTCAATCCTTTTTATATCCCTATATTACTGAACTTTGTTTACTTCTCGTCCAAGCCTTGTGTTTCTGAACCGAGATCATTTCTCATTCTAGGCCTATCTATCTCATGAGATATAAAATTTTACCCAACGTGTTGGAGGGAGATATTTTTCCAACATGTTAAATAATGAAAATAATGCATTTATGTTCCATAATAACATAAATCATTCATTATATCATAGCCCATGGAATAAAATGGGTTTTATAAACCTCATTCCATTATAACATAATCCATGAAAAAGAAAGGGATTTCATAAATATCATTCCATAATAAACATAATAAAAACATTGGAATAATAGGGATTTTATATTTTAAACATATCTGTGTCAAAGAATAAATAACATCAAATAACATTATCATAGATGGAAAATAATTTTGAGAGATTACAAGAAAATAATTCTTGGAGAAAACATCCATTCTTCTCTGAAATTATTTTCTTTTTTAAAATTCCTTGCAAGTTTTGAAGAAAATTTTTCTTAAAAAAAATAAACCAATAATATTGTAAGGTATAATTAAAGGAATTAAGTCATCATGAAAGAGTAAAACTACATTCAAGTGATATAAGTTAAAAGAAAACATTCTTCTCATACATTTTCCAGATAAGTCAGAAACTACTTCATAGGGAAAATGATACAATATTCCTTCTAAAATGTTTATTTAAAACTCCCAAAAGGGTAGAAATTACCCTAAAAATTGTATAAGAATAGAAAAAATATTTTTGAATACATTTTAATATAATATGAAATTTTATAATACATAAACCTCAATAAATACATACAAATTAACAATCTTGGATAATAATGGGATTGTGAAATTATTCATTACATCATACTTGGGTTGTTTTGTATGCATCAAGAAATAATGTATAATTGATTAAATAATATTGTTAACTTATTCCATAACCATATTTATATTCATGATTTAACATATGATCATATTATCACCTATTTAATAATATATCATAATTATGCTTTTTGGGTTTTAATTGCTTCATTGTTTTCTATCCATGTTTTTTATATATGTCTGAGTTATTCTACATAGGCTATAATTATATAGTTTTTAGAGTTGTGTTAAGGTGTTATATATCATATTTATTCATAATATAAATTTATATAATCATTTTTGAATGGTGAATAAGGTAAATGACTCACATTGTCTCATGGAGATGGTAGATCCAACGTAGGCATGAGCGATGGTATCATTTCCTTAATATTAAAAATTATGGAAGTGGTTGGTATATTTGTTGTTAAAGGATCAATATTATTTAATATTATTAATATATAATTATTATTTCCATAATTATACCCATCCAATTAAATTAGTGATGAAAAAATATGACACCACGATGTAGAGATGGTAGGTCTTACGTACACACCCGTGGGGATTTCATTTTTCATAGGGCAAATAAAAGGTAGAATATGGTTGTTAAATAAACATAATAAAATCTAAACATATATTTGATACTTGAGTTATTAATTTATAATGTAAATAAAATTGTAATAGGAAGTATAAGAAGAAATTATATTGAGAGAGTCGGTAAAGAAGATTAATTATTCTGCGGTGAGCTCTCTCTTGATCTCTTCTTAAGGACACTAGAGTTATTATTTTGAGAATACCAGCACCTCTAGAATGTGGATATGGATTTTTATTAGAGAATGGGAAGGGGATGGTTTATATTGAAGGATAAATTATTTTTGAAGAAATGTGGGATGACGTTCCCTTTTATAATTGAGGTATTGGGAACCTTTGGAATTTATAAAAATATTATGTTATAATAAATTAAATATCATTAAAAATACCAATAAATGTTATATATTTGAATATGAGATGAGATAATGTTATAATATCATCAACCAATATATTTTATTCATGTTTTTGTGTTTTTATCCTTGTCATTTTAATTAACCCTTAGTTGGCCGATTTTAATTTTGACTAATGTAACTGCATTTTCAATATTAAAGGATTGTAACTTTTAATTATTTGATTTAAATTAGACCATAAATGAATAATTTAGAACTGTTTCAACCATATTATTATTATTATTTATTTTTCAAATTTACTAAAACATTATTTTTATAAAATATCAATAATGAAATTTTTTTCATTGTTCCTTTATTAATTGTTTACAACAAATAATGATAACAATTTAACTTCAATTTTTTTATTATATCACTATGAGTTAAAGTTTATCTATTGATGTTATAAAATTTTTAATTATCCTGTATTATATTTATTATAATATTTTAATCACATTTATTTGATATTTATATTAATTAAATAATTACTACATCAACATTGTGTAATTATTTAATATATTAATTTTTCTACTAAAAATTAAAAATAAAATAACATGACGAGGAAAAATATTATATATTTTAGAATAATATTTAAAGTTGAATTTATGTACTTTGTAACCCTATATTTAAAATGATATATTATTTAAAACATGAATGTCACACATTTAAATTTTTATTAAATAAAATAATATAAATAAAATAATTTCATCCAAGTAGCCCCAAATGTAAAAAATAAATTTATATCATGGAAATGTGTTTATTTAGTTAAAAATAAACATTGATATTCGTTCATATCATTCAATTGTTCCCATGTGGACACAAGAGGGAAATTAAAGACAAAGAAAGTGACATTTTGTGTCTTTCTTCGATTTAAATTGTGACACCCCGAACTTATATCATGTGTAAAAATAATATTATAGTTTTACTTCGTTTAATTTTCATGGTATCTAAACAATGATTTCAAAATAAAAAAAGCATGTTTTGTTAAACACTGAAATGATTACATTGTATCAAGGCCAAAAGAACCTTACTACCCTAGGATACCTACTAAAAGACCTATTAGAGCCATCGAGAGGACACCTAACACATCAAATTGACCCAGTAAATATTGAAGAACCTTCAGGTCAATCAGAATGAAAAACATTATGGGCAGAACAATGGTAATTGTGCTAAGCAGCAGAGGGATGTAGAGAACCATATTTGTAAGACAAACAGACTTAGAGGTATGAAATACCATAAAGATGTATTTATAAGGGTTTTCTTGTCCTATGAAAATACATGCGAGAGTTGTTATAGCTATTGGAGTTTAAAATTAAGATGCCCATTTATTTTTGAAATTGACCATTGGAGTTCAAAAATCAGGTGACCATTAGTGTTTTATTAAACAGATATATTTTTAATTCAAATGTTTTAAAACATTTTTCTTTAAATTAATAATCAAAAAATTAATATCGATTTATTATAAGTACAATTTTCAAAGTAAATATTATCTTACATTGTTTAAATAACAATTTAAAAATAATTATTATTCGGAAAAATAATTTATTCATGTCAAATAGTTATTTAATATATTATTTTAATTAATAATTATACTAATATATGAATATATCTAATTTTTTGTTTGATTTCCAAAAAATGATATATATATATATATAATAGAGTTGAATTAAAATTATTGTAACGCCCTGACCCCAGTTACCCAGAGGCGGTGCATTAATACGTATCATTGGCATGATCACAAAAGATCAAGTCTCGAAAGACCAATTATTTTAGAAGCCTTGTAAGTACTAGACACATTCATAATATTTACAACACATCATAAAATGGAAAACTACAACAACATTGTTTCCATAGAAAACACTGAGATCCCATAGACTATCCTTATAGGTCAGTCATAATATACTTCTTCGCATCCTGGGAAAATAAAACATAGAAAGGGGTGAGCTCAAACACTTAGTAAGGGTAAGCAGTACAGTGGAAGATAACATAAATATTAAGCATGGTGAATAATTGAAAACACATGCCTTTATAATAAACATCAACACTTTTATGGCAGGAATATGATATTTGTAAATAATTCCATAATAAAAAATAATCATGGGTATTCTACTAGTCGAATGACCACATGAACCATTAATATTATTTTCATAATGAGGGAATGTATAATGTCAGACATTCTGAAACATTTTGTCAAGGTCTCAGCCAGGACATCTAAAAATTATTAAGGCCTCAACAAAAACCATATATAAAATTGGGAAATGCCTCAACCAATTCAAAATCTAGTTGTCTCATGAGACCTACCGACGCATCGAGGAGCTATAGCGGGCTCCACCCATCACTTACTAAGTCCAATACATTGCTCATATGAAAATGTTGAAATATAACATAAACATTCGTATTAAAACTAGCATACAAAATGTCAATAAATTAACCATAAACCATGAATGGTATAAAAATAACACATCCACAGTCAAAAATACCACAAAACCTTCAATTAAATATAGAAGGTTTGTATCATAATGAATAAACATCATATAAGTATAAAATCCCTCAAAGGATGTTGACATAGATGAAATAAAAACTATTTGAGAGAAGTATCTCTTTCTTTTTTTGAAATCATTTAAAGATACATAATTATAAAAGAAAACATTTATTTTGAAAATATTATTATAATCTTTTAAGGGAAGCTTTGAAAATGTTATAATGACAGAAAATAGCCACACCCTCCGTATAAGTTAAAAAAACATTCTTGCCTTAATTTTGTCAAAAAGGTCAAAAATACCTTGTTTGGAAAATGATGAAAAGATTCCTTTCAACCATTTTCTAAATATTTAAACAAGTGTATAAATTAATTTAACCCATAGTCCAGTAAATAGTAAAAATGTTTTGAAATACATTTTTAATAACCATGGATGTGGATGATAATGATGTCCCAGTAGATTCTTACGTAAAAACAACCTCGGATAATAATGACATTGTCAAATTAACCATTACCTAGTACTTTTATTTGGTTGAGGGTAGGTTAACCTCTTGTATAATGGTTAAATAATTGTTATTAAATTATACAATAACCATATACATTAATATGATATCATATATGATCTTAATATTGATTTGTTAATGATATTTTAGTAGTATCATCATTTTGGGTGTTAACTGATTTGTTTTCGTTTATATGCCTGGTTACGTAAGAAATGTTTTTATGTATAGGATTTATTTGATTCACATGTAGAATGGTATTATGTTAATAATCATTATTTTTAATTATAAAATAAAAATTATTCTTGAATGATTCTAATGGGGAATGAATCTCATTGCGTTCGTGGAGACGGTAATATGTACGTACGCATGAGTGATAATATCCTTATTTTGATATTAAAATAATATATAATTGGATGGTAAATTATATATACATAATCATAGTCATGTTATATTCTTTATTTACATCAATTATACATCATTATTATAACAATCCAAATTATAATGTATTTAATAACAACTACACCACTACGTGGAAGTGGTAAGCCATACATACACACGTATAGTGACATGTTATTCATAGGATGGATAACATAATGAATATGGTTGTACCATTTTTATAATAAAATCACAGTATATATAATATACTGGAGTTATTATTTTATAATGTAAACAACAAAGAAAGAGGAAGTGGAAGAATTAAATAACATGAAAGAGGTGGGGAGATATTTACCTCTTCTTCAGGTTCTTCCTTTTGATTTGATCAAAAGGGCTCCTTAGGTTGTCTTTATGATCAAAATATGGACTCTAGGATGAAGGGAGGATAGTTGGGAGGATATTTGGGAAGGGTTTTACTGATCCAAATTGCTTTGAAGGTGTGAATTAGAGAGAAGGGGGAGTTCCCTTTTATAAGAGTGGTGAGGGGACCTTAGGAAAAGCTAGAAATAGTATTTTATAATAAAATAATTTTCGGTTTCTAATGGCTCCAAAATAAGTTATTTCTAGTATAAGGTGGGTATGGGTTGAAAAAATCTCAACCAATAGGTTTTATAGAGGTTTGGGTCACTATATTAACATTATCTTTTAGATTTAACTCTTAGTTAAATATTTTGACATTTACTATGCCTCTTTGTATTTTTATATTATATAGTTAATAAACATACTATAAACTACCAAGAATGCTCAAATAGATTAATTAATGACATATATAATATTATTAATGCCCTTTGGACGAACCTTAGATTTTTAGGAATATTATATCAACCAATAATATAGTATTTGTTTTAAAAACTCTATTATGTCAATTTTGACATTATTTAATAAATGATTTTTGATAAAGTTATAAAAAATTTATTACTTCATAATAAATTAATATGTTAAAAAATAACATGTCATATTCACTTATAAAAATTAGGGTAATTCATCAAAAGTCTCAAATTACATTTATTTGGATATTTATAATATCAATTATTTTAATATTTCATTATTAAGGTAATTACTACGTCATCAATGTGCCATAAATAAATTAAATTATTTAATGTATTATAAATAAAATATAATTATGTAGGAAGTATTTTTATCTTTCTAATTAATATTTATAATCTAATTTATATTAAATATAACCCATTATTAAAAATTGTTTAGTTTTTAAACTTTGATTTTAACTCTTTTAACTCCTTTTTAAATAAAATAATAATAAATGTCTTAATCTAATCCAAGTGGAACTAAAGGATCATATTTTATTCCTAAGTTTGTTTGTGGTTGAATTACGCTTATCCAATTAAATTAGGACATGTGTTAGGGTAAGAATAATATCATTTTTACCCTTAATTACCCTATTTACTTTTAACCGTGATAAATAAAAGAAAAAGTTACTATTCACCAAAAATTATTTTCATCTTATTGAACAACCTTTTTCTTAATGATATATATTTTGTCTCTAGGATTTTTTTAAATTCAACCCACATAAGTGGTAAAATTATGTTTTATGTAAATTTGTAAATGCTCCTTGGAGGTGGGTAAAAGACGGTAAAAAGTTCAATAAATGTTTTAAATATCTAAAATTATTATAAACTGACTCCAATGAATTAAATTGAAAATATATAGGTATTATGTATCTATTTTTACCTAGAAAAAATTAAAGAAAATAAATAATTATTTAAATAAAAATTCGGTATTAAACTATAACTCACTGTTTTTCACTATCCATTAAAAATTGAAAGTTTTCAGAAAAATACCAAAAATTCACCATAAGCTAATTTCGATATTACGAATCCAAAAATGAAGTCCATTTTGAAAGATAAATTTTATAAAATTTCAAAAAGTGGGTATTACCATTTATAACTGCTAGTTTGATTGGTTTTGGGGTGTTATAACTCGATGTTGCGTATAACACACGCTATTGTATTATTAAAAGAGAAGTGTATTGTGGAAGCTTGGGGTGTTACAATTATGATATAAAACTAATACTATAATTCTATGTTTAGGTTATATATAAAATTGAAAATTATTTTTTTAAAATATTTTAACAACATTATTTTGTAAAAGTGCGTTATTTTAATTATGATGACAAGTATTCAATCTATTATATAAGTTTTACATATTTTTTAAAATATGATATATGAATATATATATATATATATATTTAATTATTAGACTATAAATTTTTGATTGGATTGAATTTTCATAACATTATTAACATTTTCAATATATAATAACACTATTTTAATAGAATAATTAAAATTGTATATAATTAAATGATATTTTGATAAAATATTATTGTTATTTTGAATAATATATATATATATATGTGTGTGTGTTTAATAATAACATTTTTAAAATTTTCAAAATTTACATATATTTTTGTACCAATTATGATAATTATTATTATGTTTTTCAAGATAATACATTTTCAATTATAAATTTAGTTTATAAAAATATAATTATAGAATTTTAAATATACAAATATATGTTTTGAAAAAGAATTTAATAATAATAAATTTTACTTTTTAAAAATTAGTGATAAAATAATTTTTAAAAGATTATTAGTTTTATATGACTTTTGACTTTGTAAATTATTAATAATATAGAATATAATAATATATGATATTAAGGATATAAATATATAATGAAATAACTATAATAATATAATAATTAAAATATAATAATAATAATAATAATGGAAGACATCAGATAAAAAAAAAGTAAGTGAATCTCGTAAAGGGATTTGAGATCCGTGAAGAAGGGGGTCTGGGCCTTAGGAGTTAGGGGGTCACGCCATGATGAGGGAGAGAGGGAGAGTCGGGCGTAGGGTTTAGTAGGTGCATCATGGCATCGGGGATCTCGAGCAGCCCTCATGTGTCATCTGAGAGAGGAAGCCATCGCTGATGAAAGGGAAGTCGTGGTGAGTACAGGCATGTTGCAGTGAGTGTAGGCTGGTCGCGAGGATGATCGACCTCGAGTTTGTGTGACGTTGTCAAGGTGTGGTCGTTGTGGAGATCAGAGTTCGACCACTATTATAGTTTTCATCTTGAATGAAGACCGGTGGCCAAAGAAGGTTGGTCTAAGTAGAGCGAGCTCAGGTAAGGGTTTCAATTGTGGCGAGATAGGTCCTCTGTTCATGGTATTTGAACCTTTGATATGTATGTTTCTTGTTTTACTTTTAATAGTTTGTTTGAATTAGTTTTTAATCTATTCACATGGTTGTCTTCATGTGGTTTTTTTCCATCCTACTTTACATTATAAACATATATTGTTTCTTTTTGATCCTCTCATGATTTCACTTTGGCCTTATCATTTTATTTAATTTTATTAGAGCACGAAAAGATTGGTTTCACTGAGGACCACTTGTGTCATTGTAGTGAGTCACTTTTTTTTGTTTGTGTCTGCTTAACATGCTCTGCATGATGTGAATTTTGGACTATACGCATAGTCAAATCTTTGGCTATAAAGGCCAAAATCATTTTTCCTATTGAAAAGGGGAAAACCATTCTTGATAGGAAGAGTCGGTGGTTAATGTTGAGTCTTCTTTTCTCTACAAAACCATATAGGGGACATAGTATAAATTATGTAGATTATCAATTCGTACAATTTGTGTTTTATTTTAAGGGGTTTATATACACATATAAATATATTAATCCATTTCAAAATTTACTAATAAGAAATAGATTGTTTGTGTTAAAATTATGAATTTAATTTTTTGGTTATGCTAAAGTGACTTATTTTCTTTCCAAACATATAGAAAACTATATTATTATTTTATTCTCTAGTTTTGGTTATTTAATCTATTGAATTATGGTAGGGTGAAAGTATTATTTCAGCATCTTGATTATATTATGGTTGTTCAAATTATGATATTTTACAAGGATACACATGCATATATATATATATATGTAGGTATATGTATATATATATATATATATATATATATATTCATATGTATATATATATATATATATATATATATATATTCATATGTATATATATAAAAACCTATTTTCTTATCCAACTATTTTTTGGAAAATTTTAATCTGAGGATTAAACATTTATTTCAAACATTTAATTATTTTATGATCTTATATTTTGTAAGGGAATTAATATTTATTTTCAAGGTTGAATTTATCTAGTAAGGGATTAAAATGCCTTGTCTTCCTTGTGAAAAACCTATTTATATGCTTGGTATTTTTTGTTTAATGTGTGTATATATATATATAATCACACAATTTTAAATAAACGTCTATAATACCCAATTTTAAGACTCCTAAATATGTATTTTCAATGTTTAAGTAGTGTTTGAATAAACTATATATAAACATATAAATAAATATACTATATATATAAATATATTTACAAATATATTTAAATACCAAATACATTTAGTCTCGTGATTCCTTTTGATTAATTAGAATCTCTATGATATTCCCTACTTACATCAATCACATGGGAGTTAAAACAATTTTGATTTTTTTTATAAAACCCGTGTATACACTTTGTATATATATATATGTATATATGGGTATATGTATATACATATGTTCATTATAAAACAAACTAGTTGGTTTATTTGTTTTTTTACTTTTTATATATACAAGTAATCCTGAGAGTATTCTATTTTATTTTATTTTAATTGGACTATATAAAAATATTTATACAGTTTAATATATAAACCTATGGGTTTTAACCATAACCCGTATTATGTTTTCATGAAATAATTTTTTTATTAAAGTATGTTTTCAATATATTTATAATTAAATTATTATGCATATAGTTGTCACATGAAACAACTATTTTTCCATCTAGTTTATTTCATAGAGAATCGACTACTTTAAATGTTTTCAGTAATTGTAGATTATTTAACATCGCCATTTATCAGCATATTCTTGGAGTATAAATGAAAACTTTCTTAAATTCAAAATTATGTATTTTAAAATATAAAATGTCTATTTCCATAAAATATAGATTTTAGAATTTAAGGGTTATCATTTTATGTGACAAAACCCGTATTATATGTGTATTAGTTATCATCACATATGCTATAATATGCCTACCATACATGTCATTTATTAAATTTCAATAGCTATGTAGTTTTTAGTTTTTTTGTTGATACTTAATGCATGATTCACTATATATAGGTAAATGCTAAAGAATTTAATTAAACTCTGATGACCTCTTTTGGATTTAAGAAATAAATTATTCATATTTCTATGTGACACATTGAATAATATGAAATGAGAAAATAAATATTCAAATTGGTATGAGAAACTTTGAATATACAAACATACTTGGCATGCGAGTAATGTATTGGGCTTAGTATATGACGGGTTGGGGACCGGTTAATGAAATATCAATGGGTTAGGGACCAGTTAATGAAAGCCCTATGGGTTGGGGACTTGTTAATGAAATCCCTATGGGGTGGGGACTAGTTAATTAAATGCCTACGATGCATCGGTAGTTCTCAGGAGACAAATCAGGCCATAGTACAAGGCCTTGACACAGTCTGACATTATACTTCCCCTCATTATGCTTATGATATTTAATTAACCAAGAGAATATTTAACTAGTAGAATATACCTGGTTAAGATCATGTACTTATGAGTATCAAAAGAATTAAATGCACATGGAATAATGTTTATTCAGCCCTTAGAAATTTATCTTCCAATTTATGATTTACAGTAGGTTAGGAAAGAAATTAATGTTATTATTTTATGTGAAAGTCTGATCATGTATTACATTTATTTTTAAATTCATGTACTTTCACTTTTTCATGTCACACATAGTATAGTAAGAATAAATCATTATTTGTATGCTTCACACCATATGTTTTGTATACGCATACTTATGACTAGAATATGTTTTACTGTAGCCCTGTTAATGTTCCTTAAAATGTTCACTTCATGTATTGTATTTTACTTTAATAAAATGTTTTGTGAATATTTTTTAGAGGGAAGTTTTTAAAAGTTTTAATTGAAACATTATATTATTTTAAAACCCCCTTACTGGGAATTCATATGCTCGCCCTACATTTTTTAATCTGTTTTTAAAGGTTTAGTAGATTTGAGTTACACTGATTAGTGGAAGCTTTGCAGAGTCTTTTCTATATAGTATTTGAAGAATTGTAATATTTTTACCTATGTTTACAGAATCTAAACTGAAAAGATCCACTTTAGTGGAACATGATTTTTAATTTATCAACATATCTTTTTATAAACGAAAAATAACACACTGTGTTTCATTGAAAAAAAATTGTCTTTAGGGAAGTCCGGGGTCAGGGTATGACAGTTGGTATTAGAGGATTGGTATAAAAACCCCTAGAAAATTAGAACAACATTAAAAACATGATTATGTTTTACTAAGTAGAATTTTTCTTAAAATTTTTAGATGGCAGATGAAACAAGACTTTTGTCTCTCCCCAATGAATTATTAGAACACATAATTGTCGAGTTATGTTCGGAGACATACAAACCATTTGTGAACCTATATCTGACCTGTAAATGCTTTTATCACATTTCTAACAACCCAAATATCCTTCGACATTATCATGGGCCGATTCAAATTCTCTACCTCATGTTGTAAGCACAACTTTCTTTTTACGCACACAAATAATGTACTACGAAAGCCTCTTCTTGTGTTTCACCATATATAAGGGTTATCTGGCCGTAGAGAAGTTCAGTGAAGCTGTAGGGGTGGGCGACCCCTGTGAAACCTATATGTTCCATGTCTTGAGTTACAATAGGTATGAGAGTATTTATAACATCTTTTTTTTAGAAAACGAAGTATTCTGATTGGTCTATCGGTACCACGTTCATTTCAATATATTTGAACTCTCTACCTCCCATGTCAAACTTTTGTGGACTTACAACTACCCGCATGAGTTTGACTCAAGATATGAGAGGTGTATCTGGGATAATGAAATTTAGGATGTTAAGAACGTTTTGGGGATCAGTCTAACCCGAAGAACCTACCAAGAAAGTCTCCAATGATGGTGGACCTTGTATAGGGGGACCTCGGGGGTGAAGTCTCTCTACTTTTTTGGTGGAAGTGTGTGGGTATGATAGAATTGCAAGGATGCAGTTCTTTTAAGGGGGAATAATGTGACACCCCAAAATTATTTCATGTGTTATAATAATATTATAGTTTTAATTAATCTAATTCTCATGCTATCTAAACAATGATTTCAAAATAAAAACAAAGCCTGTTTTATAAAACTCTGAAATGATTACATTGTATCAAGGAAAAAAGAACTTTACTACCCTAGGATACCTACTAAAAGACCTATCAGAGCCACCGAGAGGCCACCTATTACAACAACTTGACCCCATAAATAATGAAGATCCTTCAGGTTGGTCAGAACGAAAAACATTATGGCCAGAACAACGATAATCGTGCTACGCAGCAGAGGGATGTAGAGAACCATATTTATAATCGAAATTGACTTAAAGGTATGAAATACCATAAACATGTATTTATAAGTTCCTTCTTGACCATTGGAAACACATTTGACCATTTTTATAGGTGTTGGAATTTAAAATTAAGATGAACATTGCATTTTGAAATTGATCACTGAAGTTCAAAAATCAGGTGATCTTTAGTGTTTGATTAAAAAGACATATTTATAATTCCAATGTTTTAAAACAGTTTTATTTAAAATAATAATAAAATATACATATAGTTTTATTATAAGTAAAATTTTCAATGTAAATATATTTCTCACTTTGTTTAAATAATAATTAAAAAATAACTATTTTTCTCCAACATAATTTATTATTATCAAATAATTATTTAATAAAATATTTATATAATAATTATACTAATATATTAATATGGCTAATTAATTGTTTTATTTCCCAAAAATGGTATATATATATATATACATATGTATACAAGATTGGAATTATAATTATTATAGAAAACTAATACTATAATTTTATATTGAGGTTATATATGAAATTGAAAATTATTGTTTTAAAATATTTTAACGACATTATTTTGTAAAAGAGAACTATTTTAATTATGCATAAAGATATTTAATCTATTATATGAGTTTTATATATTTTCAAAAATATAAAATATAATAAAACTATTTTAATAGAATGATTAAAATTGTACATATATGAATGATACTTTGATAAACAAATATTGTTATTTTGAATCATATATATATATATATATATAATATTAACATTTTTTTAAAGTTTCAATTTTTTTTAAAAAAAATTATACAAATTATAACAATTATTATTAATATGTTTTTCAAGATAATTCATTTTCAATTATTAGTTTAATTTATAACATTATAAGTATATAATGTGAAATATATAAATATATGTTTTATAAAATTATTTAATAATAATAACATTTACTTTTTAAAAATTAGTGATAAATAATTTTTAATAGATTAATAGTTTTATTGAACGTTTGACTTTGTAAAATATTAATAATATAAAATATGATAATAGATGATAACAAGGATATAAAAATATAATGAAATAATAATAATAATATAATAATAACAATATGATAATAATAATAAAGGAAGAAATTAGATAACAAAAAAAAGGAAGTGAATCCCGTAAAGGGATTTGAGATCCGTGAAGAAAAGGGCGTCTGCACCTCGAGAGTTATGGCATTGTGCCACGATGAGGGAGATAGGGAGAGTCGGGTTTAGGGTTTGGAAGGTTCATCGCGACATTAGGGATCTCGAGCAGGACTACGGGTCTTATCCAAGAGAGGAAGTCATCGCCGAGGAAAGGGTAGCTGTGGTGAGTGCAGGCGGGTTGCGGTGAGTGCAGGATGGTCGTGGGGATTCTCGACATCGGGTTCATGCAACTTTGACTGTACGCATAGTCTAAGAATTTCCTATAAAGGCCTAATAAATTTTTCTATTGCAAAGGATAAAACAATTCTTGATATGAAGAGTTGGTGGTTGAAGTTGATTCTTGTTTTCTCTACATAACCAGGTAAGTGACTTTGTATGAATTATGTAATTATCAAGTCATACCATTTGTGTTTTATTTTAAGGGGTGTATATACGCATATAAGTATATTCATCCATTTCTAATTTTACTGAAAAGAATTCTATTGTTTGTATAAAAATTATGATTTTAATTTTCTAGTTATGCTTATGTGATTTGTTTTCTTTCCGAATTAATAGAAAAATATATGCTAATTTTATTCTTTGGTTTGGGTTATTTAATATACTAAATTCTAGAAGGGTGAAAATATTATTTTAGCAACTAGATTATATTATGGTTATTCAAATTATGATATTTTACCAGGTTACACATGAATATATATATATATATATATTCATATTTATATATATAAACCTATTTTCCTATCCAACTATTTTTCAAAAAATATTTATGTAAGGGTTAGACATTTTTTTCAAAAATTTAATTATTTTATGATCTTATATTTTAAAAGGGAATTAATATTTATTTTCAGGGTTGAATTTATTTAGTTAGGGTTTAATATGACTTTTCTTCCTTGTCAAAAACCTATTTATACACTTTTTATTTTTGGTTATATGTATATATATATATATAATAACACAATGTTAAATAAACATCTATGATACCCTATTTTAGGACTCATAAATATGTATTTGTAATGTTTAAGTAGTGCTTGAATAAACCATATATAAACATATAAATGTACATACTACATATATAAATATATTTACAAATATATTTACATACTGAATACCTTCAATCTCGTGATTCCTTTTGATTAATGAGAATCTCTATGATATACCCTACATAGATCACTCACATGAGAGTTAAAACGGTTCCGATTTTTATTAAAAAAACCCATGTATACACTTTGTGTGTATGTATATGGGTATATGTATATACATATGTTCATTATAAAAAAACTAGCTCATTCATGTGTTTTTTTACTTCTTATATATACAAGTAATCATGAGAGTATTCTATTTAGTTTTATTTTAATTGGACTATATAAATATATTTATATGGTTATATGTATATACCTATGGGTTTTAACCATAACCCGAATTAAGTTTTCAAGAAACAAATTTTGGTGATTAAAGTATTTTTTTGAAATAAGTATAATTAAATTCTTAGTCATGTAACTATCACATGAAACAAATTTTTTCCATCTAGCCGATTGCACCGAGAATCAGCTACCATAAATGCTTTCAGTGATTGAAGTTTATTTGACATGGCCATTTATCATCATATTCATGGAATATAAATGAAAACAGTCTCAAATTAAAATGTTTTCATTTTAAAATATAAAATTTTTATTTCCATAAAATAAGGATTTTATAATTTAACGGTTATCATTTTATGTGAAAAAACTCGTATTTTATGTGCATTAGTTATCATGAAAAGTTCTATAGTCACCCTACCATACTTTTCATTTATTAAACATCCAAATCCATGTAGTTCTTAGTTTTTTTCTTTACACTTAATGCATGATTCACTATATATATCTATTTGATAAAGAATGTAATTAATATTATATAACCTCTTATGTATTTAAGAACTAAATTATTCAAGGTGGTATGAGACACTTTGAATAATATGAAATGATAAATTAAATATTCAATGTGGTATGAGAAACATTGAATATATGACCTTACTTGGAATATGTGGAATCTATTGGACTCAGTATATGATCGATTGGGGACTTGTTAAAGAAATACTTATGGGTTGGGGACCCGATTATTGAAAGCCCTATAGGTTGGGGACCGGTTAATGAAAGCCCTACGGGTTGGGGACCGGTTAATGAAATCCCTACAATGCATCGATATTTCTCATGATACAAATCATGTCATGGCATGAGGCCATGACCCGGTATGATATTATACTTTCCCTCATTATGTTTATGATATTTAATTAACCAAGTGAATATTCAACAAGTAGAATATACTTGTTTAAGAGCCTGTACTTATGAGTATCAGAAGAAGTAAATGCAGATGGCATAAGGTTTATTGAAAACTCAGAAAATTATCTTCTAATTTATGATTTACAGAAGGTAAGGAAAGAAATTAATGTTATTATTTTATGCAAAACTTTGATCATGTATTACTTTAATTTGTAAATTTTTTACTTGAACATTCGCATGTCACACTTAGTAAAATAAGAATAAATCTTGTTTTATAAGCTGCACACAATATATTTTGTATAAGCATGCTTATGATTGGAACATGTTTTATTGTAGCCCTATTAATGTTCCTTAAAATGTTCACTTCATGTATTTCCCTATTATTTAAGAAAATGTTTTAAGAATATTTTTTAAAGGGGAGTTTTTAAAAGGTTTAATTGAATTATTATTTTATTTTAAAATCCACTAATTGGGCATTCATATGCTCACCCTACTTTTTCAATCTATTTTTACAGGTTTAGTAGATTAGAGTTACACTGATTGGTGGCAGTTTTGTGGAGTCTTTTTTGTATATTATTTTAATAATTGTAATATTTGTATCTGGTTTTCGAGAATATAAACTGAAAAGATCCTATTTAGTGGAACATAATGTGTAATTTATCAGCATTTCATATTTATAAATGGAAAATTACACACCATGTTTTATTGAAATGGCACCGACTCCGGGGTAGTAGGGGGTCCGAGCGTGACATAAATAATATATAATTTATTTTCATAGAAAATTTCCATTAAATTACACATATTATATCCCTTCGTGTTAGGGGTATAATTTTATTCATCCCAAAAAAATTTACACATGTTAGGGTCATTTTATAGTCCTTATAATTTTTTAACCTAAATGACCCAAATTACCCTTTACCATTGTAATTTTTTCTACCATATTTACTATTCAAATTGGGAAAAAATAAAAGTGATTTTTTTCCAATTTTGAACCTTATGAATCTAAATTGTAATCAATTTTTCAAAATTCAAAACCCAGATGTTGCAGAATTTAATTTAAAATAAAACCTATAAAAGGCGATGGAAAACATGTTTTTGAAAAAATGCCCATTTAAAACAAAAAAATTTTTTTATAATAGTTTTGTGTATAAAATAATTTTTTAAAATCATAATAAGATTATTTTAAACTAAAATTATCTATTTATAATTTAAAATTAATCTAATAAATAATGGTACCTTTTAAATACATTAAAAGAAAATTCAGTTTTCAATAAACTATCATTATTTTCATTATTACTTAAAAATAAATTTTTCATAGAAAAAAATAATTTTAAGAAACTTTTGATATCATGAATTCAAAAATTAAATTAATTTTCACAAATATATTTTCTAAAAAATAAAAAAAAAATAAAAACTCATTTTTGAAGAAAATGTATTTTTGAGGAAAAATGTGATTTTACTAAAATAATGTGATTATTTTTAAGAACTCACTAATATATTAATATGTAGTTTTTAATTTAATTTTATTTCATAAACTATTTTTTATTCGTTATTCCTTCAAATTTAACTACTTTTATATAATATTAATTTTATACTAATAGCATCTCACTAATCATTTAAGATCACAGTTGCGTGTAATTAAAGCTATTGAATAATTAAAATTATTTAAAGATAAATGTTTCATAAAAATATACGGGTGTTGCATTATACCCCCCATAAAATTAATTTTCCCTTGAAATTAATCACTTGGATAAAAATAGATTAGGATTTCTATTAATCATCCCATATTATGGTTCCCATGTAGCTTCCCTAAATTAGTAGTTTCTTTATAAGACTTTAACCAAGTGAGGGGTATTATTTTATAGAACTTTCCCTCTATGATATAGAATCTCTATCAATTTTTCTTTATAAGAAATATATTTCTCAAGTGATACAACTTATGAGTTTATTACATGTGAATTATTTTTTATCTACTTTTTTAGGAGAGATACAAAGAACACATCATGAACATAAAAGAGATTCGGTGGAAGGGAAAATTGATAAGCTACCATCCTAATATGATTTAGAATTTCCAAAGAATATTCATTAAAAAAATATAGTAAAAACTATTCCGGAACCATATAGGTTTAGTGTATTTTGAAATTAGGAAATATTAACAATCGGTTTGAAAAACTTATACATCATCACTCACTCATTATTTCATGACTAAACCCATTTTTGACACATCTTACTTAGTACCATTCTTCATAACCTTGGAAAAAGAAACATATGAAAGGGTGAGCTTAAATTCTCAGAAGGGTAATCCTGGGAGATTTAAATGATATCATAATCATAATGAATGAGATCATAAACATAACATTTGTAAATTTTTTCCTGCATATCAAAGATCCTAATATCATGTCATATGATAAATCATTGAATTTTATTAATGTACACATTACCAGAGAGCATAACATAAGACCTGGAATTTGTGGCATATGAATAAGAAAAAGAAAAAAATTTATATATTATACAAGGATCATTTATAAGACCGTTATAGTTTAAATTTTCCTTTACTGAACCAAGTTCTCTCCTCATCCTATCCCTGTATTATTAACTAGGTTTACTTCTTGTTCCATCCATGTGTTACTAAACCAAGATCATTTCCTGTTCCAGCCCTATCTATTTCATGAGATATAAATATTTACCCAATTCATTATATGGATATATTTCTACCACCCTTTAAATAATGAAAAACATACATATGAGTACCAAAATAACAAAAATAATTCATTATATCATAGACTATGGAAAAAAGTGGTTTTCCTAAAGCGTATTCCATCATAACATAATCCATGGAAAATAAATGGATTTCATAAATATCATTATATCATAAATATAATCAAATAATAGCAATAATAGGTAAAATATACTTGAAATATATACATATTGAAGAATATGTAACATCAAAGATCACTATTATAGATGGAAAATAATTTTGAGAGATTACTTGAAAATAATTCTTGAGGAAACTATTCATTCCCCTTTGAAAATGTTTTAATTTCCAAAAATGATGCAAAAATTTAAAAGAAAAATTTTCATAGAAAATAACATTATAATATTGTAAGGTATTTTTAATGTAAATAAGGATAAATGAATTTCTAAAAATCTTTTCATGTTGTATATGTTAAAATAAAACATTCTTCTCATACTTTTGCTGGATAAGTAAAAAAGTACCTTGTAGGGAAAATGACAAAAGATTCCTTATAAACCAATTACTATAAACTCATAAATGGGTGAAATTGATTTTAAAAAAAATTAAGAATATTATGAAGAATAATTTTGAATATATTTTAAAGTAACATGGAAATGGATTATAAACATATCATTGTAAATTCTTATGTATAATCAATCTAGGATAATAATGAGATTAAGAAATTATCCTTTTACCTTAGGTATGGGTTCTTTCATACATATCAAAAACTCTAGAATAATTTATTATTGATTGTTATTAACTTATTATAGAACCATATTTATATTTCTGATTTCATATGTGATCATATGATCACATTTTTAATAATATTTCATTATGACAGTTCTTTTGGGGTTTAATTGCTTCAATTTTTTATATGCATGTTTTGTCATATAAGTCCCCATTATTCATCATTGGTTATAGTTATATAATTTAAATTAATGGTATTAAGTAATTATATATCATATTTATTCATTTAATTTATTTATAGAATCATTCTTGAATAGTGAATAAGGAAAAATAATTACTTCACATCGTGGAGACGGTAGGTTGTACATACGCACGAGCAATCTTAATAGTAAGAAGTATGGGATTTGAGGGTATATTTTTTATTAAAGAATAAATATCATTTTATAATAATCATATATAATTATTAATTCCATCATCATACCCATCCATGTAAATTGGTGATGAAAATAATATTACACCACGATGTGGAGATGTTTGTCCGTACATACGCACATGTGGTGATTTCATTTTTTCATAGGATGGATAAAAGGTGGAATATGGTTGTTCTATAATAATAATAATAAGTTTATATTGGATTGTTTGTTTTTTAATTCATTATGTAAATGAAATATGAATAGGATGTATATGAAGAAATGATCTTGGGAGAGTTGGTAAAGGATACTACATCTTCTTTGGTGACCTCACTCTAGTTATCCTCTTTGGGACACTAGAGTCGGTATTTTGAGTTTAAGAATACAAAAAACTCTATATTGTGTATAGTGATGTTTATAAGGTAAATGGGTATGGGATGTATGGTATTTTAGGCTCAATGATTTGTTAATAATTTTGGGAGTAGGTTCCCTTTAATAATTGATGTAGGGGAAAATTTGGAAATTCCAAATATATTAATTTATAATAAATTAAATCTCATTAAAATTAGAACCAAAATGTCATATATTGTAATATTAGATGAGATAAGGTTGTAATATCATAAATAAATATATTGTATATAATTTTTGGTATTTATTTAAACCTTATCATTTTAATTAACCCTTAGTTAAATGATTTTAATCTTAACTATGGTAGATAGTTTTTCAATATTAAAATATTGTACATTTGACTTATTTGATGTTAATTAGAAAATAAATGAACATATGACAATATTTTAGACCATATTATAATTAATTTTTATTTTTAAAAATGTTATATTATTATTAAATAATTTAATAAAACTTTATTTTTATAAAATATCTATAATGACAATTTTGACATAATTTGTTCATGGGATTTTAAAAAAAATAATGATAAAAAACTTAACTTAGAAAAAATATTTTATTATATCCCTTAGTGTTTAAGGGAATCTATTAATTTATTTTAATATTAATTATCCCATTTTATATTTTTTTAATTATTTTTAATAACATTTTTGATATTTTCATTAGTAAAATAATTACTACAATAGCTTTGTGTAATTATATAATATAATAATTTCTTTAGTAAAAATTAAAAATAAAATATCTTAATGAAGATACATATTATATATGTCAAAAAAATATTTTTTATAGAATTTATCAACTATAGAAACCTGTATTAAAAAATATATATTATTTAAAACATGATTGTGATATCTTTAAATTTTTATTAAATTAAATATTACAAATAACAAAATTTCATCCATGTAGAAAAAATGTAAAAAATAAATTTATAACATGAAAATATTTTTATTAACTTAAAAATTAACCTTTATATTCTTCCATGTCATTAATATTTTCCCATGTGGACGCATAAAGAAAGTTAAGGACAAAGAAAGAGACATTTTCTATCTTTCATTGATTTAAATATTATACAAGTAATTTTCCTAGAAAAATGTCCATTAAATGAGATAACTTCTATCCTTTGGTGATAAGGGTCAAATTTTATTCATCCGACAAAAATATTTCACGTGATAGGATCATTTTATAGTCTTTATAATTTTATTTCTAACCTAAATTACCCAATTTAACCATTACCGTTGTAATGTTTTTTTACCATAGTTACTATTAATATTGGAAAAAAATAATAGGGAATTATTTAACACTTTTGGTACTTATGAATCTAAATTCTAAATCCATTTTTAAAAACGTAAAACATATAATTTTCAGAATTTAATTTAAAATAAAACCTATAAAATTCCATGAAAACATTTTGTTTTGAAGAAATGCCCTTTTAAAATATATAATGTTTTTAGTACATTTGTGTATAAATACTTTATAAAAACCCCAATAGTATTATTTTAAATAAAATTAACCAATTATAATTTAAAACCAACCCAATACATAATTTTCCCTTTAAATACTTTAAAATAAAATCAATTTTTCAATAAAAACAGTATTTTCACTATTCCTTAAAATAAGGGTTTCATAGAAAAAATTAATTTTAAGATAATTTTTACATGACAAAAATTAAAATTAAATTAATTTTTTCAAATATTTTTTTTATAAAATATAAAAAACAATAACTAATTTTCAAGAAAACGTATTTTTGAAGAATAAAGTGATTTTACTGAAATTGCATGATTATTTCTAAGCGCTCACCAATACATTCATATTAAGTAGAACCATTTTTGTATTTCATAAATTAGTTATTCTTATTTCTTCTCACTAATTTTACAAATAGGATATAATATTTATGTTATACTAATGGCATCTTGTGGTTCGTTTAGACTCATGATTGTGTGCAATCCAAGCTGTTGAAGAATTAAATTTATTTAAAGAGAAATATTTCATAAACTTTGTCGTGTGTTACATGTATCCTAATACCAAAACTACACATCCTCAGTCTCAATCATGTGAACCAAATCCACATACATAACTGACCCTCAGTTTCCTTCTAGTCATGAGTGTCTACCCACAGTCTGACCATGTTACTAATGACATAACCATTGGTTAATAGGGCCTGGAACCCAAACATTCCTTCCCATTGAATCCATTTTGTTACACAAGAACTCTAGGTGATTTCCTAGAAACTAAAGGCATCACCCTACATATATAAAAATACCTAATAACCTCCTTTATATTAGTCTCAAACTAAGAATACAACCATGTTTACTACCTCAAATGTCATCCATACCCCAAATCCAACCTCTCTCAGAGGTTTCCATTGATCAAACATAATGTTGAATCACTTGGGTTTGATTCAAAACTAAAGTCCTCTAATTCTCCCACCTATCCCTAATCATCACGTCTTAGGATGGGTCACTATGTACAACCACCTAGAATAATGGTCTATTAACTAGAACTTTATCATAATCTATTTACATCATATAGAAAACATCCTTATTCTAATCTTAACTATCTCATGACATCTAATGTACTTGAAATCTATCTCTAAAAGAGGTAAAAATAATGGTTGGTAATGATATCATAAACCTAGGATGTTCCAAACCTGGAAACATGGGTTTAATTTTACATGTTTTAAATTCTATTTTATAGAGGAAAAAATCAGTTTATGTCGTAATTGGGTACCAATTTATGTGAAACTCACTGGTAACTATAAACATAACGAAGGATTCTAATGGAATCACCTGCAAAGCATAATCCTGCTGGCCCCTGATTCGCTCTGAGCATCCTATTAGTGGAATTCACCCTAGAGGGTCATGATATGACCATTTTAATCATGATGAACTGACACTCGATGGGATCTCATATAATGTAATACCCCTCAAGGTTCTAGTTTACGAGAAGATGTTTAGGTACATAATATAATATCGCTCGATGATTAGACTAGATAACCACAATAAAAAGATGGATTATTAAAATATCATTTAAAGATAGATGGGAAAACACCATTTTGGTTCTTGTGAAACCATATTTAACCACATCTGAAAATGACACACCCATAAGGGGTCTACAAGAAGGTCATTAGCTAACCAGGTCAACATAGTTCTACTAATGGCCCCTCTCTATGTCATCGTATTCTCCTAGAGACCTACCAGAGTTACCAACGCGACACTGAGTACCCATTTTGACCTATAATAGACAACTGCAGCTCCTATAAAGAAGGGGAAGTATCGAGGCCATCATTTCAAAGTAGCATCACAACGTAGTCTATATATAATGTCACAAGAGAACATAAACAAGGTAGTCCAACTAATTATAATTACACCCGGAACCTATATTATATTTTTTAACATAAAATAGTAGGCAACTGTCATCCTCAAAATAAAACATTAGAAAACTAATAACATGTGGACCCTATATTCCAAAAATCATGCATGAACATATTCTTATTGAGATTAAAAACCAATAAATGGACTCTCTCCAATTGTCTATGATCTAAAAATCCATAATAAATCATAAACCCCAAAACACATGTGAATTTATCAAGAAAAATTCATAAAAAATAAAATAATAAAAATCAAGAACAATAATCCAACATACTTATAAACCTCATCTTCTAAGAAAAAACAGTGTTCTCAATAACCAGTCTGATATCCATATAATGTTCTAACGCATTCTTAATACTCGAGTACACAAAGTACAAAATACTAATATAATTATATGGGAATAGATTTGATACCACTTTGCCACATCCCACCCCATCCGACTCTATGAATAGTAACTAGATTGGTTCACCGAAGGGCCACTACTGCACCACCCCATATTATAAAAGATTTTTAATTGAAATGATGATCAGAAATGTGTCTATGGGGAACTATTCCCTCATGTCATAGTAATAAAGGGTGGAAATAAAAAAAATATACATAGAAGTAAATAATGATAGTGTGGAAAGAATAAATAAAACAACGATTTTATAATAATTAAAATTCAATATAGGCCTGAATATCCATTTCATATATACCACACTAATCCCCATCCCCCCTTCACACCCCCAGCCCCTCCCCTCTCATACACACCCCGACTTCCCCCTTCCACAGTACCCCCTACACACTCCCCCCCCCGCACACCCCTTCCCCCCTCTCCTATACACCCCCTTGCACCCCTCCCCATATCAATTCCCACTGTCCATTTTTTCTACTCAATTACCTATAACACCCCAAAATTATTTCTTAAACATGATCCAAGGATATGTAAAATATATAAATATTCATAACATAACATTTATGTGTCATAATCCTCCCCCTCTTTCGATATATTGCCTTTGAGAAGTGTCCCCTTAGGAATGCTTGAACAACATGGGCCACTTCTCTGGAATGTATGGTTCCCTCTTCAATATATCAACTGGAATTTGTTTTCTCTCACATATATCATTAATTTGTGGAATGGATTTCCTTATCATTACTTGCTCACTTTAGATGACTATCAGCATAATTTTATACACAAAATATTCATCCAGCTCCAGATCAACATTCTCATTGTCAAGGATATGTATATGCTCAGGCTAATGAATTTGAAGGTTAGAAAAATAGAACACATTGTGCATACCATGGTAACATGGAGGATGGTATAGTTGATAGGGAAACATCCTAATTTATTTGAAGATCTTAGAAATCCAAACACACCTCGATTCCAATATCACCTATCTCCTAAAACACTTATGAAGAAAATTAGGGGACCACTATGAGAAAAACATTTCACATGTTGTGATCTTCAAGGGAAATATATATTGGAATGATTTTTGATTATTTTTATTCTAATTTGTAACCAACCAATTTTTATTCAACTATTTTACTCTAAGATCTAATATAGAGTGCTCAACCAATAAGCTAAATTCTCACAAATATCATACCATCTCAAAGGTAAGAGAACATGTCCTTCCATATATATATCCACAAAATAATCCATTTGAATCAATTAATAAATGTATTTGTCATAGAAAAACAATAATATAACAATTTTATCATCCATAAATCCTATAAAAACCAGAATTAATTCTTGATTCATTTCCTATACGTCTCTCTAAATCTCTATGACAACCCAATGATCTAATGATAAATTTTCATACTAATATTTCACTATGCACCCATCGAATTTTATATGACTTTACAAAACTAAGAGGCAATATAGGAATCTCTCTTTGATTCCACACTCAGTGGAAATCAATGAAGTTGTAAGATATCGTGAACTTAGTTCCTTTAATTCTCATCAATACAGTTCTTTTTCTGTATTGGTATAATGAGATCTACATTGGTCGTCAAATCTATTATATAATAAATTGTGTATTTAAATCTCAGGTACATGACCTTATCCCACAACTAAACATTTAGATAATGTGTTTTGAGTTACTCTTCAGGTGTCTAATTATCATCCTTGAATCTATGAAAAGTTGGAAAATAAGGGACATAACCTGGGGAATTTCATTTCATATTGGGACACAAAAATGATTATTTAACAATGTGATACATCGTGGTCAACTCTGGTCAACATCCCACTACAATTCATGAGTCTCTCTTATCATATCCTCTCTATCAAAATATGGAACTGTCACCTAAAAATGGATACTAAAAACTCCATGAATGTTAAAATCCTAACTTGAAATAGAAACAATTGATGATAAACTTGTGTGCCTCACCACACAATCAAATAAAACTTTTAACTGACCTTATCCCAGTCCACCAATGTGTATGTGATCACTATTGATGTAAAAATAAATGGTTATTGATCCTTAAATACACCCATATAATAGTTTCCCAACCATACAATGATCTTAATCCCTCATATGATAATCTTTATCCTACCTCTTGAATCTACAATTCAACACATATACTGCTAAATTTCATTTTCTAAGATCACCTTCTTATATTTTTATAAAATTTATACAAATAAACTTAAACAAACCACTAGTGAAGGTTTTGATTACACCTGTAGATGATGTACCATATAATCTTTTGGATCTAAATAGGAAAAATCTCTCACCAATGAGATATTACCACAAAAATTTCAATGTGTGTATCATAAATTCCAACACTAGGTCATAGGTATGGTAGTTACACTCATGGGGTTATTGTTAAAGATACCTCTAAGAGAGTACCATATCACCCAGCACCAGACCACCACATCATTTTCTCCTCTGTTTCCATAGCTTTATGGGTGATTCTATAGATGAAAGTCCCTAATAGAATTTATTGTCCTTCACCATCCCTTGTGGGATAGTCTTCTCTAATAGAAATTAGTCGAATTAGTAATAGCTACCCTAGTTCTATGGTATGACCTATTGGATCAACTAAAGGATCTATCCTAAATTAATCCACCAATAGAATTTGTGGTGTAACAGGTTGTGCATGACATATTAAAGGTATAATTTCATGAAAAGTAAAAAAAATGTATAGTTTTGATACAACATAGCTATGAATAACTGAAAAAAAATAATGAACGCATAATTTTTTATAACAATGTGGAGGATGATCATAGAGAGGAGGCTTTCCACATTGGAGGCATGCTAGAGGAGGTGGGGAGGCCACCTAGGAGTAGCATCAGTGGGGGGAGGTGGGTTGTCCCATGTTCGGTGGTAGCTTTGGGGGAGGAAGGTCCGATATGAGAGTTCATTGTGGGGTTACCTAATTCAGTGGAAGTGAGGGGCACCATCATGTTGGGAACTGTCAGTGGAGGAGGATAGGGGAGAGTAGAGGTCGTGATGAGAATTTTTGGGGATGGAGGGTCACACGCAAAGGGTATCAGGGAGGAGGGTGCCACCGTGAGAGAGGTCGAGGGTTCAGAGGGTCGCAGATTGAGGGAGGAGAAGGGATAGATGCATATAAAAAAAGAGGGAATTTTTTTCCATCAACCTATAATAAAATTGTGCCTATAAAAAAGGTATATCCATAGACCAATAAACCTGTGTCTATAAGTCAGTGGCTAAAGACTAAATTTCTAGTAGTTTTATATCTCATTTCTAGTAAAGTTTGAAGAGTTAACTAGGTACATAGATTCTTCTGAGCAAAACATACCACCCTTATATTGATGGTCAGTCATAACGTATGATACGGGTGCTAGAGGACATGTTGCGAGCATGCATCGTAAATTTTGGGGGCCCTTGGGAGAGGTACATCCCCTTGTTTGAATTATCCTACAATAACATTATCAAGCGACGATTACGATGTCACCTTAAGGGGATTTATATGTTAGTCCATTCCATTCTCCCCTATTTGGTTAGTGGTATGTGAGGTAGCCTTAATTGGATAGTGTCTCATGCATGAGACGTCTGAGAAGGTCTAGTGGATACATAAATGGATGGATACTGTGCAGTCTCGTTACAAGTTTTATGCCGATCTCCACAACTAAACTCTAGATTTTAGAAGTCAGGATATGGGATTTCTTGTGTGTTTCATTGAGCTTGGGACACAGGTGGATCAGGAGATAGGGTAAACATTCACCAAGATATGTCTGGTCATTTTAGATTATGAAGAGAGTTGGGTCGGTTGCCTATTAGTTGCAGTTACCGTAGAGGTACTGATCCATGCATGACGTCTTCCATGTAACTCAGTCGTGCCGCTATCACTCAGAATATTCTCATGTTTTTCATCCTAAGGAGTTTGAGCTTCAGGTTGATTCATCCTTTGAGTAACATTTAATTAATATCATTGATAGGAGCATAAAGTTTTTCTAAGGCCAGTAATTTCCTCTTGTACAGGTGATATGGTAGCACCTCCATTTATAGGATGAGACTTGGGAGTGGGAGGACAACATACATGCTCAGGGGATAGTGTTATTCTCAAGAGAATCCTAACCACTCTTCAGATAGAAATTCATGGAAGAATTGCTATAAGGGGGGAAGATTGTAAGAACCCGACTTTTCATAAGAGGTATGGATCCTTTTATTTTTGGTTTACAAACTTTTTTATGGACTTATGTATGTACCCTTGACATAATGGGTGTTTTGGAGGTTTTGGGGAATGATCAGAGCCTAGAACCATGTTTTGGGATGAAAATGGTATACTGAAAAATTTATGCACGGCTTTCGCATAGTTAGTCTAACCATGCGCGTGGAGCTAATAACATATGGAAAATTTTGGAAAATTGTGTGGTGTAGGCTGTATGATCATGCGAAAGTATGAAAAATTTAAAGGTTTTAATAGAAGTTTTCACAAGATTTGGCAGACTGTGTGCAAAAACCGTTCGATGTTCCCCCTTAGAGATGGTGAGCTCTACATGGTTGCCACATGGTTTGGGAAACTGTGCGGGTAAACCGTGCGAGTCTCTTGGATGAGTTTTTTAAAATTTTATTTAAAAACATAAAATCATTTTTAAACCCAAATAGGTTTTTCTTCTTCAATTCACAAAGGAATCACATAGGATCTATCCCATGAGGTTCCTAAACTAGGTATTGATCCATGATCTCTATCAAGTCTCCATTTTGATCATGGTTTGTCTCATGGAATACGTATTAGTAAGACATATGTTCCTTTTCTGCCATATTAAATTCTTCTGGTAATCAATTGCACTATTTTATTTTAAGCTCATTTTCCATAATATTACATTCTTATTCTATTATTTAGATCTTTTATAAACCAGGATGAATCTGGACTTGGTACTGGACAAGATCTTTACTACCGAGATGAGGTTGGTGGTCTATACTTTCTTTCGTCTTTTCTGGTGTTTTCAGACATTCTTCCTTTTCTCCATCTGTTGAACATTCTGATATGACCTCGTTTTTGAGCGAGATACTTTTTTTAGTCTTAGTCAGACATAGTGAGGTTGATCATAGGTTCCGTTTAGGTGCATTGGAACTCGTTACTTGTTTCAAGTTCACCCATGGGGTATTCCTTTTGGATTTATATTTTTTTACTGTTTAAATCTCCCAAGGGGTGTGTTCTTGTGCTTTCCTAGTTAGAGGAATCCCATTAAAGCCTTCATAGCCTTGAATAATAGTTTAGGAGATGTACTCCCTCCATGCATATTGATATATTGTAACTCCATACCAATTTTGATATCTTTGATTAAATGAAATCTGTTAATATAGGTTGATATACCTATACAAATGAATAATGGAATGTTAAATGGATTATATGGGAGGGTAGGACCATATGATTTTTAGTTGATAAATGGTTATCATGAGTGGGTATACTCATGGATTGTGCATTTTTATGTGAGTGGCTATACTCAGAAGCTTTTTAATTGTATAAATTATTTAAATTCAATTATTTTATTGAATGGTTTGATAGATTTCGTGGACTAATCTCCATGGATTTGTAACACGGTAGTGGATGCCTTGGGTTTACTATGCCCCTTAGGTCTTGATTCTGTGCGATGCCTCATTCCTTGCTACCCTGTGGATCAGACATTTTTGGACTCACATAGGACATGTCAGTACACGTGCTCTTAAGACTCCAACCAATTTCAAGACTGAGTTTCTACTGGGATTCCCATGGGACATGATGTGTATGATTGTATTAGATCCTTGGATCGAGCCCATCATGGTCCAGAATCATTACATGGAAGACCTGATACGTGATACCTTGGATTCATCCCTTAGGGTAAACTTATCACAATAAAGCATGTTCATATGACTTATTTACTATTTATTATAGCTTCCATGTTAGGATATGATTTTTTGTAGGTATCCATAAGGTAATCTTGGTTTTACATTTGGTTGTAGACGTATTTCATGGGAATATACACTTGCTTTACTATTTTCATTTCACTTGCTAGCATTCTATATATTTTATTAGAACTATATAGACATGGGTGGTTGACTACTGGGATGTTTATCTCACACCCTATTTGGGCCTCCTTAGGGAACAAAATAGATTATATGGTTATAGGTGATGATATGTGTAAGTGCCCTGGTACAGGTTGTTAACTGTGGCATTGAAGCATAGGAGCATAGGACCAAGCTGAGGCTTGGGATGCTACTAACACTTTTGATATTTTGTTCTTTTGGGATACTTATACTGTATTGTATTACCATGTACTTTTATGGATGATTTCAAGATACTTGTATCAACTTTATAATTTGTATATGAGACACTTATGGTTATTGATATGTATTCATATCGTGTCTAACTTTTAGTTAACAACTATTTATTTCACTTCTTCTATTTGTTGTATATTTGAATTCTGCTGTGATATTCTGGTAATGAGGGAATATTCTCCCCACTGACTCACCTAGACCCTCGCTACTAGTCAGTAGCCTCTGGTGTTTTGGTAGATGCACTTGAGGTTTTGGGACCCACCGAGCTCGGGGCACCGTTTCAGATGGCATCCTAGTTCAGGATGTTACATATATTGTTCACATACAAATTTGAACTCAAAACATTTTTTATACATAACACGCACACACAAAAACCATATAAAAGAAATTAATATAATAAAATATAATAATTTTTACATTTTTATCCAAGTAATCTATATTTAAGGATAATACACTTGAAAATAGTTTTGATTACCAAAGAATCATTGTACATAATGCTTCTGGTTAGAATGTTATGAAAGGGTCCACCAACAAGCCATATGATTACTTATTTTATTACTTATTCATTAAAATAATTGAAACAATGTGAAAAATAATATTCCATGCATTACATTAAAAGAAATAAATATGAGTGACAATACACCGAATAATAATTTTTTTCTCTTAATCAATATAAACAGTGTGTGCATCTCTTTGAGTTCCCATAAAACATTAAATGAGCATACCATTTACCAAAATTATCAAAAATTACATCACTATTGGAATCATGTTCTTATCTTCTTCTATCAAAGTTCCACAAATTATCTTATTTTTTAATTTCAAAATACAGTCTATATGTTATTTTCATATTATAAAGATAGTAAATTTTATCTCGAAGACAATCTCTATGTGTAAAATAATTTTACATTTGATATAAAATAAAATTTATATGAAGAAAAATCTCATTGTACTTTCTCTAGAGTTTATAATGTTTTATGAAATGTAAATATATAGATTATAAAAAATATTCAGCTACATTTCTTGGTCATGTGACACCAAGGACTGGTTTCAAAGTTTAATATTTGACTTTTTATTTCATAGAATGAAAAACATTTTGTCCTTAAATATCAATCTATTCTATGTTTCTAATATTTTTCATCTAATAAATACCCTAAAATGTTATGGGTTTTCAAAAATTTTATTTTCTCAAGATTAGAGTCAAATATTTATCTCCTAGTAAATGAACAAGCGTAAATAATTAGTTTATTTTCCCCTTATTTCATGTAGGGATACTTTTACTCATGACAAATTACACCATGGTATAGTTCTCTTATTGATTGATTTTGGGTATGTAATATAGGATCACACCTTTATAGAAACACATTTCACCAGGGAATGAACTACGATTTATGATGTTTTGAATAAGGACTATAAAATCCTTTATACACTACCATTTCCATATCCATAGGGTTGTCTAATGTTGATATTGGTTTTGATAGAGAATTTGCAGAACACTCACAATCAAAATGCCTAAAACTATATTGTTAATTTACACAACCTGTAGAAATTAAATCAACCATTCTATTTCTTACCTCTCATTTTAAATAGTATAAAAATCCTTTGAATATTAATCATTTTAAACCCTGAATTATATAAGGAGACATGTCATATAATTGTGTAGAATTTTTTTACCAAATCAACGTTTTATGCTCTTCATTCTCTCCCAAATAATATCCCCCCTTATGATGATGTTTATCTCAACTAATATAGCATAATATTTAATTAATTTATGATGAACAAAACACTAAACAACTAAAACATAAACTAATCAAAACAATTCCTACTTACACTATATTCATTCATATAGCTTCCAATATCATGTTGTCTAAAGTCTTAAAAGGATTCCAATAGGTCTACGAAATATATATATATATATATTATTTATATATAAATATATTCAATATGGATTCATCAAATTCCTATTTAAAATTTTATTTCATAACATAAATGTACATATCCGATAAAATATGTATAAAAAAACTAAAATGTTTCAACTAAATATATAATTATGTTTAATATTTTATCATAAAAATGTTTATTTAAATATTTATCATGTAGGAATACTAAATAAAAAATTTTCCTTTTCAACCCTTCCAATTTTTTGTTACCTCAACCCATAATCCCTAGAATTACTCTTTGATTAGTACTAATGAAATGAGTGACCATCAATGCCTTCCCCCAACATGCCCCGAATTGGATACTAGCGCACAAGATATAAAAAATATATCTTACATTAATGAAAAAAATTATTCAATGTTACATATTCAATATTATTTCAATATAATATGAAAAACAATATTTCAAATAAATGAAGTATTCTAATTACATCAATCATGCATGAAAATGAATAATAATAATGTTAATCATGTAAATTGTTATGAACCCACTCACCTTATTAATTAAACTGATATATTCAATGAGGCCTAACCCAACTAATTATATTAAGAAAACAAAATCATAATAATTCTACACTAAAATGGTAATATGAGAGTTATAATTTGAATCACCTACATTGAAATAATAATGAACAACAAAACCCTTAGAAGGATGAAATGCAATGCTCAAACTCTCCAATCCTAACAATAATTCCTCCAACATGCTATAAATAATCATCCATAAAAAAATAAACCCTATAAAATTTATAAAAAAATGAGAACCAAAAATGAAATAAATCCTTTTCAATGAAAAAATAATTTATGAGTATAAGATCAAAAAAAGAAAGTACCTCATGAAATAATAGATTGATGACATAAAAATAATGACCAAAATTATTCATCTTTTGTGTCCAAAACCTCATTGAAGTTATGTGATATCTAGATAGATATTTAATGTATAAAAAAATTAGGGAAGTGGGAAATTCACGGTTATAATAAAATAATGGGGGAACAAACCATTCAATTGTGATATAAACCATGTATTGATTTAGTTTTGTTAATGAAGATATAAGATTCAAATTATTTAAAATGATGCTTCACTTTAAATCTTGTTAGTAGTTTAATATCTTGATCATTCATATAAATAAATCCTAAATATTTCCATATAATACAATAATTTGTCCCTTCAATAATTCCTTCAAAACAAAGAAAAACTATTGTGTTTTAAAAGATTTAGAAACACTTTTTAATTATAGTGGTGATAATATGGAAACTCAATACATGATCAAATCACTCTAGATAAATTAAATAATGCATAAATATTAAATTACTTAAATTTAGTGTGTACCATACTTTATTCATCATAGAGACAATACTCAACATTCATGATTCAATAATATCACATTATATGTCTCTAAACAACATCACTCCTTTGAAGGTATCCAAGGGTTGTACTAAATAACTCTTCACACAAGAGGAATCCTTGAAATTCCACAACTTTCAAGTTCCTTTTTAATATAAATGGGTAAGATAAGAGAACTATGGGTGGGGAAGTTTGTATATAGTCTTTGGTAAAATTTCATGATAACTATATCCTAGTTAATTACCCTTTATAAAGTACTCGAGGACACTCCTCAAGTGAGAATACATTTACCCATATATTACATGTTAAAGCACAAGGTTGAATATAATGAAACCTTTGCCTAGTTCATGAAACCATTAGATGAATTAAATTAACTCATGATCATTTCATCATAAAAATTGTCTAATAAATGATATACTATGGGTTTGACATTCATACATGAACTCTACTTCCTTTGGTGAATCATGGTTGTGTAAAATTAATTGTACCTTAGGATTCATGGATCTAGGAATTACCGTGTCAAATAATAATATTGGATATGGTAGAAATAAAAAAATTTCATTTTTTACAGGTGAGTTTTTAGTAGTGTTTTATTTAACATCTACTAAAAAATATTGAAATAATTTAGCGGTTGGTTTTCAAAAACCACTACTAAATGTTATCAGTTTATTGAGAAAATATATTTCTCCTTGAGCCGCCCCTTATCCCCCAAGACACCCTCAACCCTGATCCCTCCCCACAATTGTGTTCCCCCCTTACCAGTGTTTGAGTTTCCTTAAAGGCCCCCTAGTCGAATCCTTTAGTGGTGACCAGTTTTCTCCTAATCCCTCTGATCCCGAGCCACCCAAGCTAGAGCTTGAGAATGTATCAACACTATAGTCACCCCTGAGCCGTCACCCTAAACCATGTCCTCATTGGTGCTATAGTTTCTCCTAATCCTCCTAATCCTAAGACCTCAACCTCACCACTGACCACCCCTTGTACCATGATCCATCTCTACGAGCCTTCCTTCCCCTTCTCCCACATCACCCTATGATTTCAAATTGTGGTAAGCCCTTATTTCTTCATATTTTCATCTCCCATCTTCTTCCCTTCCCCCTATATCTATTTTTCTTACTTTTATAAATCCCAACTAATGTTTGAGTTTGAAGTAAGGTTCTATTAAGGTCTAATGATTTGTATTTGGGTTTTATAGTTATTGGAGGTTGTTTATTAGATAGATTGTGTATTCACATACTTTTATACATCACATGGGTCTCAAATTATAAGGGTAATCTTCATTTTTCACATTATTTTCATGTATTTTATTGAACATTTCATAGGTTTTGGGTTAAATTTTTAATTAGACATTGATAATTGATTAAATATTCATTATGAGTTAGGCTATATGAAATTCTATATCATTATTTTCAATTGTTCTAAATATATTTTTGCCAGTGTGAAGCATGGTATTTTTATAAATTTTGGATGTTAATATTTATTTATTATTATCGCTGTACTATTTATAATTAATTTATCATGTAGGTTTTTATTTATTTTTATATTCTATATAATGGGGGATCTCTAATATCATAATTTTATGACTAAATATCATCAGTTTATCCCCCATGAAGATGGTTTAATCCAAATTTTCTATTGAATCATTCATCTTTCTTTCTCTCATACAATGAGGGAATAGTTTACCATAGAATTGTTGAGTCCCTTGCCTGTAGTTGGAATGTTATAGAATAAAATGGGTTTCATTTGATGTGATGTGAATACTGTCATTTGATTACTATTCATGTCACTTGGGCTGGGGTGTTACCCATCGATGATTAATAAGGTCATTGGTTAAGAGTTATTTTTGTATATGATGTAGAAACTCTCACACTTCTCTTTAATTATTAATTACTTCTGAATATTTATATTTACTAATATAAATTAGAATTATATAAACATAATATAAATGATATTATGTCTTTATAAATTTAATATAAAAATAAATAGTATATATATCTTATCTATATCCCTATTCAACATTGCAATTTATGAAATGTTTTACCACCTAAAGGGATGATCAATATTCCTTAATTATGAAAACCATCATCGATTATTACTTTATTATATATACTTAATAAACATGTATTTATTTATGTTTTTCATTTTTTAGAGGATATAACTAATATACAAAGAAAACAATAATCATTAAAATATTTTTTTTAGAAATCATGGAATTATTGTAACTATGATTTCTTTATATATTCTATTTAAAATGAAAATATAATAATTACTTATAAAAATGATTATAAATACTATAAATAAATATAAAAATGTATGTTGTACATTTAAAAAAATATATTTTAAAATATAGGTGGTCGAAGTGTATTGAAGCTCCCATATACTTATGGTAAGGGGACTCGCTCTCGATTACCTCAATTTTTTTTAATTTAATTCCATATATTAAAAAATATTCATTTATGTGTTTTATTATTTCTTATAGATGAATCCAATTGATTTTAATTTTATTTTTGTATATCTATTCAAATTTACATATTCCCTTTCAATTGACTATAATGTTTTGTTGAAACTAATAATTTTCACATAAAATTATATTTTCTCTATATATTATTTTTTAAAAAATATTAATGTTATTTTATTTTTCATATTTCATATAGTTTTATGGATTTTATATGTGAATACAAATGTCATTTTAAATTAAAAATTTTGTATCTTTGTCATACGCACCCTAAGAAATGTAAGGATTTTATCTTGTCAATTACCATGTTGATTACATATGAATTAATTTCTATGAAATTCCAATATAATGCAAGGATTATATTTCTTAGATTATTAAAAATAATTTCCTACTATTTTATAAGTATTTTTAGCCCATTGTATGATATAACCGATTTATAAATGGATTTTGGTCTTGGAATAGACGTGTCACATGGTTATATCTTTTGAATATAGTTGAGTGGCCATCTTGAAAATGTTTTCTCATGGAATTATTTTTTACAACAAACCCATTTCTATCTTTAAATGTTTTAAAATGGTTTAAATACTTTTAATATAACTAGGACACATGCAAATTGGTTGTTAAATTTCCCATTGGATTTTCTAATTGTAATTAGCTATTTAAACGGGTGTTCAACCACAATTTTTTCTATAAAATGATTGTTTGTTGTTTCAGAGTCATGTTTTATGAATTAAAGGTAGTGGACCATTAATATTTTCTTAAATGGTTTTTATATCATAATTATAATGGTGTCGGGATATTTTTTAGAAAGGTGGGATTTTGGTCTTGAAAAATTGGTGCTTAACACTACTTGACTTCCCTTAAAGAGGGGTGTATTTCCATAAAAAATGTTTTTATGGAAATATATATTTATAAATTTGTTTTCCATGTACAATTTGATAAATGGTTTTTAAATAATATTTTAAATATAGTTTTCAAATGGTGTAAAATGGATTGGCTTCTAAATATCATTATGAAATCCAGATTGAATCTTTAAGAAAAGTGTTTTTTAAAATTTTTGAGGTCATCTTGAGACTTGTGTGACTATAGTTATGACCATTAAGGCTTTTTATCTTATGAGGTAAAGATTATTATTTATGAATCTTTTTTTCTTATTGATTTTATGGTTTTTCTATTGATTTTATTTTACATAATACTATCGGCGATTGATTTAATTTTTTTACTTTGATATTTTTTTACTTCTATGAAACTTTTTATAACTAGTTGGGTTGTGTTTTTTTCACTTAAATTTATCACTTTTCATTAATAGTAATACTTATATGTTTTATTTTTTTAACAATGTTTAGTCTCATTGCTATATATATGGATAAAAGTTGCATCACATTACCTATGAACACACGTCAATATGCTAAAGGTATGGAGGATTTTTTAGTTTTTTCAATTTCTAATAAATATGTTGATGAGATAGTAATATTCCCATGTTCTAAATGTAAATTTAAAATACTATTGAAGAGGCATAAATTTATGGTCACTTGATATTTAAGAAATTTCCTTCTCAAAATTTATGTTTTATTCGGATTGGTGAATCAAACATTACATAATGTTTGAGCATTGACATCAATCAATAGAATGAGCTCTCAACTTCATCAACAATGGAAAATGAAATTAAAACCCTTATAAATTTTGGTTTTGTCTTTCCAAGATAACAACATCGACATTGAAACATATCAGAACAACTAGTTTAGGGTAATATAAATAGCAACTTGATGATTGATGTTTTTGTGACTATAAGACAAGAAGATAAAGATTCTAACATATCATTGGATCATCCTCTCGATTATATGTAGACTAATGTAAGAGAGAAACTAAATTATCAGAAAAATATGTTTCATGATTTAGTTGATGATGAAAATCTAGAGCTGTAGTAGGATTTATGAAATATTCAATATATTATTTTCTACTGAAGTTGTACCACGTAAAATCCCTATGTGGAATTACAAATAATGATATGTCCATGATATTGGAATTATGTCATGATGTGTTTCCTAAAGCTAATATCCATGAGTAGTTTTAAGAAATGGAATTTTTTTTACTATAATTTTCTAAATTATACTAAATTACATGCTTGTCCCAATTATTACATGTTGTATTGGTGACAGTATTCAAGTAGACTAGATTGAAAAAAAATTCTTCTTATATATGGCAGTCAAATGGTGATGTTAAAAGTTTGAATCAATATACTAATAAGAATAAAAATAAAAATAACACACCTAAAAATATTTTTCATTATTTCCCTTTACAGCCTTGATTGAAAAGATTATTCATGTCATTAAAAATTGTCGAGAACATGAAGTGGAATTATATATATAATAAAAATGGTGTGTTAATGTGACATCCAAGAGATTAGAAATCATGGAATATATTTGATTCATTAAATCTAGATTTTTTTAAATACTTGGTATATGTTATTGGGATTTTTTGCTGATGGATTCCACCCATTTTGGACTTTTAGAAAAAGTGATATCATTTGGCCTGTTGTTTTGATCCCTTACAACATACCTCAATGGATGTGTACGAAATAATTTTTTTTATCATTTTGATGATTATTCATAGAAAAAAAATGTCTGGAAATGATATTGATGTATACATGTAGCCACTAATTGAAGAATTATAATATTTATTGAGAAAAAATATTGGTACGTATGATGTATTTTACAGAATAAAGTTCAAAGTGAACACTACTCTAATGTGGACCATTAGTGACTTCCCTGAACTTGGGATATTTTTTAGTTTGAACACTCACATGAATTTTTATTTTCATATTTGTAAATTTGGTTTTGAGCATGATTGGATACCTTATAGTAAAAAATGTTTCTTCTTGTGTCATAGAGTATTTTTCAATGTATCTCATATATTTAAGTTGTACAAGTCAAAATTTAAGGGTTTTATTAACCGTAGAACACCTCCAAAGATGTTATCAGGTTTTGAAATATTTTATCCACTTGGAATGGTTGAAATAGTTTTTGGGAAGGAACATCATTTGATTAATAGTTGGAAACAAGTTCGAAGTGCATCATCAAGTGAAATTGGAATGAAATAATGGAATAAAAGAGTATATTATTTAAACTTCCATATTGGGAATTTGATTTTTTGCAGTATAATATTGATGTTATGCATACTGGGTAGATTTTTTCTCACAATTTTATCTTCACATTACTTAATGAGCATGGAAAATCAAAGGACCATATTTATGCTCCTAAGGAATAATAATCAATGAACATAAAGGATGATCTCTGGCTATATTAGAATAAAAAGAATGATATGGGATTTTTTTCAAGGAAAAATAAGGCCAAAGATTTATTCCATAGAATTGTAAAACATGTGAAGGTATCTGATGGATATTCATGAAAAATATCAGGGTGTGTCGACATAAATAATCATAGGTTACATGGATTAAAAATTCTTGATACACATATTTTTTTACCAAATTTACTACCATTGGGATTTAATACATTATTACCTGAAAAGGTTAATGTAGTTTTACACCAATTTTTCATATTCTTCAGACAACTATGTTAGAAAAATTTAAAACTAGTTGGGTATTACAACATTCAGGAGAGATTTTTATTGACACTTTTTTCAATGTATATGATCTTTCCTTGGTCATTTTTTACTTTCCTGATGTATTTAACTAGGAATTTAGTGAAGAAAAATAAATTAAGAGGCACCATAAATTATTTATATATGTATCCAATTTAATGATACTTTATTTTTTTTGTTTTTTATCCTAAGTAAAAAAATTCATAGAACCACATTAATTACATAATTATGATTTATTTATTTTATTTCTTAGATATTTTTTTCATTTGAAATCATACATGAAAAATAAAGCTAAATATAAAAGATATTTATTAGAGGAGTGTATTAACTTTTGTTCTTCATATTGGGTTGATATTGATATAAGATTTAATCGAGTTGTACATGATGAAGACACACCAACTCACTCTCATCTACATGGGAAATCAAAAATATTTTTTACTATTGGCCAATTAGTAGGGTGGATCTTAAATATTACACTAACAAAATTAGATTTATTACAAGAACATAGATACGTTCTACTGAATTTTAAAATTGAATATCCATTTATTGAAGAGAACATGATACCCAAAAAGAGACAAACAAGAAGAAAAAAAATGAGAAATATATGACAAAAGATGTTAATAAAGAGATTAAAGAATGACATTCAAATATTTTAAGATAATAAATATTTCAATAAATATAGTTATTAGGATGAAAATGTATTTTTTTAAATTTAACAATTTATATTACTTTTTTGGATCATGAATAATGATACTTAGGCTGATTTGTTTGAAGATTTGATGTTTTTAGTTAGAGACCCTCTAAAAAAGTTACAAAATTGGATGCTTACATTGTGAATGGATTTAAATTTCCTTTAGTTAATTATGAAGAGGGTTTAAAAAAAAATAGTGGTATATTTACAGTTTTCAAATTGTGATATTATGAAATGTTGGTTGATATTATCATTAAACCACCACATACATTTTTCAATTTTTTATTCAAATGCTAGTGGGTCGATTTTACCAGGGGTATTAAAAGATATTCCTTTCAATTTACTTCTATGAAATTCTCTTTCATGATGTATGTCAGTGAATGTGAATTAGATGATCCATATATGATTTCAACACAAGAAAAAAATATATATTATGAAGAATATGTTGTGGATAAATGGTGATGTGTATTTATTCACATAAAATAGAGAGAGTTGAATGATTTTTTTGATGAAGTGGAAGATTTTACCACTAACATTGAATCACGTAAAAAAAAGAAACAAAATGATTTTTTCCATCATGAAATTGAAAATATCATCCTTTCAAGGTTAGATGCGATTATATGAATTATGGAGAAGGAAAGGGAAGTGATTGATGGACAAAATGATTGTATATAAATTAATCCATTAAATTATAAACCACTTATGTTACATGTGCATTCAATCATTATCATAGATAATTATATCTTTTTGAAATACAGTGCATATGTTCTCATTTCTAAATTTTTGGCACTATTTTTTTGAAATATATGTTCTGAAGTTAATTTAATTTTATTAAATGACATGAATTATAAGTAAGAAGAATTTTAATGATCCCATTTAACACCCAATTGATTTTTCCTTGACCACATTGATAGCTAATGATCCATAGGTCTCCCTCCCTACATCATCTAAGATACCTTCATCTACCCCCGTTAGTGTATCACACATCCTCCTACATTCCATCAACATCTGGTACACCCTCCTTAAATATCTCATTATCATATAAGATATTACCTCCCCATTCATCAGTTTCAGCAGTTATGGAAAATTTTGTCACTCTAGTTTCTTCAATAGGATATTTGAGGGTGACAATTATAGGAACAAATTTTAATGTGAATGAAGTTATTACACTTTTTATACTACTAACTATTTTTTCATAAAATATACAAACAATTTAACTATGCAGACAGATATCAACAATTTATATGTCTGGAATCTAAATGGATTGAATATATTTGTCCACTTTAACTATTATGGGATCCCCACAGATGATTCTATAGGATTATTTATCCAGATTCTAGCCCAATTAGTAGTGGATTTAATTACCCTTATGGATACCTATTCTGATTAGATGCAGATTCCTCAATATTGGAATATTTAGTTCTTTGATTCCAAGATAAATTTAGTTTTAATATAATGTGGTATAATTGAATTTCATTATTTAAATAATTTGAAATATTTAAAAAATGAATCTCTTTGTACATATGTTATTCCACTTTACCTTTGCTAATCTTATCTCATAGAAGTGTATGTTAATCTATTTGGTTGAAAATTGAATGATTTAAAATATATATTATGGAATTAATTAAAATATACATCATTAGCCACTCAGTAGTGGTATGATAAGGTACCTGAAGGGGTTCCTAGAGAGTAGTGGAAGGTATTTTTTTGATAACCATTATCTTGAGGAAAACATGGTATTGAAATATATATTATCATATTAATATTAATTTTCATATATATGTCCATATTATAAGAATATGACATTGAATACATTAATATTAAGTTACTTGTTACTTATTTCAGTATGTTTCAAGGAAAGAGACATCAAGTCAAGCAGAACAAATCACCACATACTATAGGGTCAAAGAGCTTTTCCAAAAACAGTTTGACTTTAGTAATATTTTCATTATTTTAATTAATCATATGATACCACTACCTATTTTTAATATTTTTTTTGATTTATCTGTGTCAAATATAGTTACATAATTTGGGAAACCAAGTATCTTGAACAGAACTTTGGTTGGATGTTCATACAAAATCAGATTGGAGTTATGTGAATAATCCTGCCGTTGAATCTAGGGTACAAATTCATTTTTTTAAATAATCACTCATTTCCAGTTTTCAATATATTAATATGTATTGATGTAAATATGACTGATATTTTATATGTAGTTAAAAATAAAATATATTTGGGATTCTAATCATGTTCTGGCCTTCTCGGTCACCCAAGATGATTCAATTGGTGAGGTCCTTGTTAAGGAGAACCGTAGTTTCATGCATGGTATGGTTTTGGGATGACTACCATTAGAGGTCATTGGAAGGACGCATAGGATTGATGCAAAATATACTCCTGGTTGAGGTTACTCACAAAATCAAGATTCTTAGAGGGATATTTTTTAATGAAAATTATAATTCAAGAACACGGTTCTCATATAATGATATAATATGAAAAGGATGGGGCTGTACCAAAAGTGTTGATTGACTTATATGAAAATATAACTGGATGTTTCCCCAGTGATATTGTGTAAATGGATGGTTTGAGTGATCATGTAAATCACGCAACATCAAAATCATTTAGTACACAAACTTTTAGTAGTTATAATTATAAATTTTAATATACAACATTGTTCAAATATCACAAAAGTTATCCGACATATGTGGTAGTAGGGAGTGGAGAATGAGATGGGGATAGTTTTGATCAATGTTAATTGCTTAGTTATTAGAGTTTAATTTGGATTAAATGATGATGTGTAACTAAACTTATGAGAAACTAACACACATTTGGTGACTGAGAAACAATTTTGTGGTTTCTGGTAGGGAATATCTATATTTCCCTTACATTTCATGAAAATATATATAACTTTTTTATTTTATATTTTTTTTATATATTTTAATTTATATTAATCATTATTAGACTCTTTGGGTTTTGATTTGTTTTAGTACTCCTTGAAATTACACCTATAATTTTTCTTTTCAAAATCTATATTCTCTCTAAACCACTTATGAACATTATTTAGTTCTGTCTTCCACTTGGTAATTCACCATGTATTACCTAAATAACTAAATCTATTGGTCATATTGCATCTGGATATCCAAGTAGTATTTTTTTGGAACATATAGATTGTTATCTTCACTCTCTATCATGGATATATCAGGATCAGCATATATGGTCAACATTAATATAATAAATAACTCAACATACAAGGGCTATAATCAACAATTAATTTCATTATCAAAATTATCATATCATATTAAATATATTATCCATGTAGAATATCAAACATCAGATATTAAACCAGGTTAGTCATAGAGATAAAATTTCCACAAATTTATACACTCCAAAAAACACTTTTATAATTGTAATATTACCTTTAAACCTAGTTAATTCAAAAATCTATGAAAATAATATTGTATAATTAGTACCTTGAAAATCGTCATACTATAAGATGAAACATCTATATCTATTTAACCTAGTTTTCCAAATAATTATTCTTTATGTAGTATTATTAATGTATGAAACTTATTCAATCATATTAACTATTATTTAGTATGGATTAACCATGATAAAACATACAAAAATATTCATATAAACATACTTGGGAACTCTAAACTACATCACATATGTACTCCACAATACATGTTGAGATCAACCATATTACCTTCATCTTTATGGATGAAAAATACATGAAAAACCAAGTGGGTTCAATATTTAATCTATATAAATCACCACCAAAGACTATAAACTTTTTTAACCCACCCTTAGAACTTATGTGAAGGTATTTTTGGGTTTTTCATGTACACTATATGTTTTTATCAATATGGAAATTTTAATGTGATAAATTCTATTTAAAATATATTTGAACCTTGTCACATAAGTGGTTGGGTGAAGGAATTCATGGACTTTCTTTCTCCTTTGTCTCTTTTTGTTTCACATTCCTTATAAACTTAATTTCCTTATAGATTAAGGAATGGGTATTTTCATAAATTCCGGTAATTCTAATCTATATAAGGGGCATTCTTCTACTAATTAAAAGACACACTTGATGTTCGGTTATTTAGAAGTTGATTTTCAGTATTCCATCCCTAAAAATGAAATCTCATGTTTGGAATATCCTTATTTTAAGTCAAAACTATTATTCCTCCAAATAAGGAAGGTTTGGAAGTGGGAACTCAAAGTTCTTATTTATTAGTAATAAATCAATTTCCTTATTTCTCATTAATCTTAACATCCTCTTTCATCATGGATCTAATTTAACACTTCTATAACTTCTAAATAAAATCATTAAACATATATAAAATGTGATGACCCAGAACTCTATCAATGAAATCTCACTTCTTATATTTATTTCATATAGTATAGATCATAAGAAATCACTTACATAAAATAACAAAAACATCATAAATTAATAATGAATAAAATAAGAGGTATTTCTAGAAGGTAAGAAACCTATACCGATGAAATACTAACATGACCTTAAGAATAGTAATATGACCCTTATGAATAGTAAATAGGAATAATGAATATTAATATCACATGTTAAATTTTAAATAAAGTTTAGTAACCTTATAAATTAATGTATCATGAAATTATATCATAGTATAAGTAAAAGAATATTTTAAAAAACTGTAAAATTAAGTGTTGGTAATTTTGTAAGTCATAAATATTTAATTATAATTTTGTAATTAATAAAATTATTTAAAGGAAAAAATATTATTATAAAATGTATTCATAAATTATCTTTTTTTATTTATTATTTTATGTTATTTTTATAATAGACCTTAGTTAATTTTTGAAAGTGTTATAAAATCAGTTATAGATTTAAAATCTGTATTTTTAAGTAAATGATGATTTTAATTAAAAATTAAATTTATCATATTTATAAAATTATTTTCATAAAATGGTTTTCATTTTATAATTCCACACATTAAAAACGGTTAGGTTGAATTTTTGGTGAATAGTAAAGTACAATAATCAATGGTAAATGATAAATATAAGATTTATTGACTCATTAGTGATGTTTAGATGATGTAATCACCCTTTGTTCAGACTCATGTGTAGTTATTGCTGTATATAGTAACAAGAATCGACAATATTGGTTATCTTGAGAAAAATAATAAAATAATAAGAAACCATCCCTCTCCAAGACTATAAATACCACCCCTCACCGTCAATTTTCCTCACCCCTCTAATCCTTGAATCTTGTATAAATTGTTCCCAAATACTCTTCCCTAGTCTCTCACACACATCTAGGAGCTCTTGGTATTTAGAAAATACCAAAACTCCTTTCCCTAAGGATGCCATTAAGGTGGATAATTCTATAGGTAAACCCTCTTCCTTTTTCTTTTAATTTCATTTAAATTTATTTTATTTTCCTATACTCTCCTCACATCCTCTATACTAATGATAATGATAACTCTAGTATCATATTTATACTATTAGTATATCATTTTAACAGAATATTCATCCTCAATATCTTAAATCTCTATCTTTTATTTTAATAACGAAATCATCGTCCGGGATGTGATGATTTAAAACCTTCGTGGAGGACGAACTTTACTTATTTAATTTCTTCTTCAAGGATGGTCATGATTCCATTTTTATGGTTGAAACTGATACTAAAATATTTATTATATCTTATGTGATGAAAAGAACCATTTTATAGATATGATAGTAAATAATCAGACAAAACTAGTTCATTGTGATCGAAAAACCTCTAAATTGAGCTAAACGATTATCATTAATGATTCAACCTCATATATGGAAACAAAATAAACCATAATTCCAGTTAAACATCTATTTTTTCATTTATATAATATAAATTCAATTCTTGAAAATTAAACCCATTCTACATGAACTTCCATACTCATATACAAGTATACTGATCATGAAAACCCATGAAACGAATTCTCTCGAGCAATAAAATTGTATCTTTTAACTCATCAAAAAGTCCATAAATGAATATAAAAAAATTATAATAACTAAAATAAATATACAGAAGGTTATTAGTTAAGTAATTAATGAATTTAATTTGATTATACATGAAATTAAGGTCAAGTGTAGAACACATTGAGACAGAAGGTAGGTTTTCTCCCTGAACCTCTATTTTTTCATTCAGGATTAATTATTCTCTCTATTTTCCCTAATGAAATTATTAATTACTCTTATTTATTCCTCATAAATTATATGTCAATATTTTATATATTTTTACCAATCATAATCCTTCTTTATTTTTGGATTATTTACATGTTATATAATGAATTTTGTCAATCCTTCCTGATATACAAGCCCGATTAAATAGAACATCTCAATTTCTTACTCATTTTCATGAACCTTTTACAATCTATTCTAGGAAACCATTATTTTTTAATAAAATTAATAATTTTTAAATGAAAATGTATATTTTTTCATTACATGTTTTATTCAAAAAATTATGAAAATTAAAAATAAGTTTTCCAAAATAACTATTCATTCCATAGTAAAAGTGTTTTTTCTCTCAAAATCACTCAGTGACTTAATTTGAGTATTTTCATCTATTTCAATATACATATTGAATTTTATGTATTATTGATATTTATATATTGTAATTGTAATCTAACATATTTTATTAAATGTTTTATGACCTGTTTTTCAAGGGATGTGCTATCTTGATACCATTCACCATGCTACTCAGATTTATTTCTGATTATGATTACATATTGTCGAATGTTATTTAAATTTAATATGTGTATGTTGTTTATATTTATACCAACTCATATAAGGAATTAATTTGACTTATATAGTAATTATTGGGTTGCACTATATCCCCTCGATGCATTGGTAAGTCTCATGAGACAAATTAGAATTGGTTTTTGGATGAGGCCTTAACCAAGTATTTTCAGATGTCTTGGACGAGGACTTGTTGATAATTTTTAGATGTCTAAAATAATAAATTCCATCTTTATGATATTATAAATTGATAAACCATGTGATATTTTACTAGTATAATATCCATGAATAAGGTTTATTCTCTTATGGTCATTTATATGCCCTTATTTACTCATCATTAATTCTTTCCATGTTATGGTCAAGCTCATTTTAAAGGCATGCATTATTTTGTTATTCACCATGAATAATATTTATTTTTATTATAACTTCCAATGAAATAAATACCCTTACAGAGATTCTGCGATCACCTCTATCTGATGTTTTATTTTCCCCCATGATGCGAAGATGTGTATTATGAATGACATGTAGAAATAATCATAGAGTTTATCTATGAATCAAAATAAGATCATATGTTATTTTTCATTTCATTTGGTAATGTAAAAATTACATATTTGTATGGTTTTCCAATTATACTAAATTATTCATTATTTTAGTATGTAATTATTTGTAATCTTACCACTTTAATAAATAAGGTAACAGATCCGACCTATTAGGGTTGGGGTTCTTAAAGTTGGTATCTGAGGAAGTTTAGAAGAAACATTGGAAACTAAAGTTAAAAAACATATATTAGGGAACATAAACCTAAAATAGTCTTATAGGATAATAATACAATAACTTCCTTTTATTTTGGTAAAGTAGAGATTATGTGGATCATCCGAGCAATAAATATCTATTTGGATACTACAAGCCTACGTGGTTCTGACACAGATATACCCAAGGGTAAAAACTCTGATAAGGTTTCATGGGCCTGACTCGGGGTAACCTGGGACATGATAAATAACATTACTATGAAACTGTTTTGAAACTCATGAAGTATATTCTTAAGAAAATTCACATTTTCATTACAAACCCTAATGAAGGATTTAAATGTAAATATATCCCAATAGAACCCATAATTATGATAATGAGATTAGACATATATAAAATTTCAATTTATGTTAGGTGTTTTAAAAGTATGAGATTATCCATTATGATTCATAACTAAATATTGTGTATGCGCTTTTTTTAAAAAATGGATCCTAGTGGATGTAATGAAAACCATATCACCACACATATCGCATGTAAGGATTTATCTCTTATGAAAGATAATGATGTCGGTATTGGAGAAGTAACTGGTGTTGAGAAACATATAACTATACTGGGATAGATGACTTGGGTTATGAACAATAACATTTCACTTATAGAGAATCCATATCCACAATGTCGTGGGGGGGGATGTAAGACCACTTTATGCGACAACAAACTCCCTCATTAAATGGGACTAAAAACCTATTTGTAGCTGATTAGTGGATAAGTTCCATATTAAATATATTTCTCACTTTAGGAAGTAACGAAAGGGAGAAAGTTTTCATTAAATTTTATCATCTATTGGGAGATGTGGATCAATAGTGCTCAAAAATTCAAAACAAAAAGGAGGATAAAGAAATTACAAATATGGAAGGGAGGGATTTTAAGAAAATTTGCATAAAATAATTATTTTACTCATGAACAATAAATGGATATGAAAAGTAAATTCTTGAATCTGAGGAAAAAGAAGGATGAAAATGTTTCCAAGTATGAATCCCACTTTACAAGGCTAGAAAGGCATGACTCAGACTACATATGTAATCCAATGAACATGATTGATCGATTCCTTGATGGTTAAAAACCATTACTCCAAAGGGAAGTAGTCTCCTGAAATTTCTCATTGTGTGGAGATATAGTCTCATGTTCTATCAGGACAGATAAAATTCTCTAAGTATTATAAATTTAAGGGAATGTAAGATAAGAAGAGGTTGGTGGAGGAAAGAATGGATAATGGGAAGAATAAAAAATGGAGTTTTCCAACATGTGATACTTATGGAAACAAACAACCCAGAGCCTACTTAAAAGGAAAATAAGTTTATTACAAGTTTGGAGAACAAGTACTCCAATCCCATGATTACAAGGTAAGGGAAAAAGCCACCAATGTTCAATTATACAATTTTATGGAGGTGGGACACTATAAAAATAAATTTCTGATGTTTCAAAGAAACATTCATCAAAAAAGGACATGGGATAAAGGACAAGCTTAGGTAATCACAACTACTAAGGTAAAAGTTCCTAATGATTCAGTGGAAGATACTGTAATAATTTCCTCAAAATTGGCAAATTCTTTATTTGATTCTTAATCATTAAATTCATTTATATCTTCCTTACATCACTTTAGGCCTCCCTGAACACTTCGGAGAGGGAGATTGTCCCCTTTTTTTACTTTTAAATTAATAAAAATGCAATTTTCAGTCATTTATATCTTCCCAGTTTTCTTTAAACATTAGATATTTCCAATACTCTTTAACAAGGGAGCTGTCAATAAAAACCCCTAAGGAAAGTCTCATTGCAAAAAATATGTGTCAGGAAGTCCCCATTATGGCATATTAATGTGTTTTATCTAGAGATTTTATCTTCATACCTATGTTATACTTTCATATAATCCTTGGCAAGGACTGGATTTCAAAACATTATAAGAAAATATAGTAAAATAAGAAGGAAATTACAATTTGTGAGGAAGGTGTAGAATCCATTATCTTTAGAGTACAAACATCCCAATCTAATTCTTATCTAGATCCACACCTATTATCCCTATTGAATTAAATTTTTGGGGAGGAAGAGAATACAATATCTTGGGATGAGGAAAGAAATATTCAAATTCAGGATGCAACTATTTTGAAATAATACTATGATGTACTTCTAGAGGATATACATGGACATCATGCAGAGTGGGAAGTTGAGTTCTCTGTTGATTTAAATCCTAGTTCAAGACCTATATCAACCAATCCTTATAAAATGGCCATAGTGGAATTAGTATAACTCAAGAAAAGACCAAATTAATTTAGTGATAAATGATTCATTCCCCCTATATTTTCTCCATGGGGAACATTATTACCTTTTTCAAGAAGAAGTATTGATCCATAATGATGTGAATTGACTATAGAGAAATCAAGGTTTTTACGATAAAGAAAAAACATACCCTACCTTGTATTGATAATTTATTTGATGAAATTATTGGAGCACCGCTTTCTATTGTATGTGATCATAATCCATGATTTAGATCAATATTATGGAAAAGTCATCAGAAATCTTTGGATACTGAGATTTGTTTGAGTACTGCTTATCACCCTCAAACATACATGTAGTCTAAAAAGACCATTGAAACATTAGAATACATGTTGAGATTATGATCCTTCAAATTTCAAGTTATGTGGTATCATTATTTTCCTTTGGTATAGATTTCCGTAAAAAAATAGTTCCCATTATAGTATTAAAATGTCACCATGTACAACATTGTATGGGAAGAGATGTCCTACACCAACATGTTGGGATAAAGTTGGTGAAAGAAAGCTTGTAGGACTAGATATTATGGAGGAAATAATAGAAAAATATAAAGTCTATTAAATCCCATATCAATGTAGATCAAAATATGTAAAAGAACTATGGTTATAATCAAAGGAATGATTTGGAGTTTAAAGTGGGAGATTATGTTTTCTTGAAAGTACTTACATGGAATATTGTTATAAGTCATGGGAAGAAAGGAAAACTGAGCTCCAAGTATATTGGTCCTTTTTGAAATTAAGGAGATAATTGGATTTTTGTCTTATCGTTTGGAAATTCCACCTATCCTTTCTAAGGAACACAATGTGTTCCAAATCTCATTGTTAAAGATGTAAATGAAAGACCGAACACATTTCCTCACTTCTGAAGGAATATAATTGGAACATAAATCATCTTACTACAAAGAGCCTATCCATATTCTACACACTAAAGAATAGGTGTTGAGGAATGGGATGAATCAGATGGTAATGGTACTTTGGAAAAATCATAAAATTTAATAGGTGATTTGGGAGCATGAGGAGATTATGATGAGGAACTACATAAATCATTTTGTGGGGTGACGAACTGAAAATTTCAAGGATGAAATTTTTATTGGAGAGGAGAATGTAAATACCCATAACTCTATTAATGAAATTTCCCTTATTATGTTTATTTTATATATTATATATCACATAAAATCACTTATATAACCCAATAAAAACAACATAAATGAGGAATGAATGAAAATAATAGGTCTTTCTAGAATTTTGGGAATAAATACCCATGAAATAGTTACATGAATATAGGAATAGAAATATGAACCTTATAAATAGTAAATAAGACTAATAAATTGTAACATAACCCATGAAAGTATAAATAAAATTCAGGAACCTTATAAATGAAATTATCATGTAATTATATCATAATATAAGTAAATTTATATTTTAAGAAATGTAAAATTATGTGTTGGTACTTTTGTAAGTCATAAATATTTCATTACAATTTTATAATTAATATAATCATTTAAAAGGAAATATATTACTATAAATTTATTTCATAAATTAACATTTTGTTGTATTATGATTTTAGGATAGTTTTATGAGAAATTAATTAATTTTTGAAAGTGTTATACAATCAGTTATAGATTTAAAATCTGTATTTTTGAGTAAATGATTATTTGATTTAAAAATTATATTTCACATAATTATAAAAATATTTTCATAATATGGAATTAATTTTGGAATTCCACACATCAAAAAATGGTTAGGGTGATGTTTTGATATTTTGATAAAATACATGAATTTTTTGTGTAGAGTAAAAAATGATAATTTATGATAAATGATAAATACATGAGTTAATTATTCATAAGTAATATTTGGATTATGTAAGATCTATTGGTTATAACTTCCATGAACCTATCTCTATATATAGTTACATGACTCCCAAATATTGGTTGTCTTGAAAAAAATAATAAAATAATGAATAAAATAATGAGAAATCACCCCTCTCCTATACTATAAATACCACCCATCACCACCACTTCACCTTAGAGATATAAGCCTTGAATATTGGTTAAAACCTTCCCATATACACATCTCTAGTCTTTCACCCACATCCATGAGCTATTGGTATTTCCAAAAGAACAAAACCCCTTTCTATAAGGAGGTTCTCATGGATGATAATTAATGAGGTAAACCCACTTCATTTTTCTTTTTAATTTATTTTCAATTTATTTTCTATTCATATCCTCTCCTCCCCTCCTCTATCCAAATGACCTCAATAACTATATTATCATATATATACTATAATTATATCACATTAATATAAGATTCATCATCAATATTCCTACTCTCTGACTTTTATTATAAAAATGAAATCACTGTATGGGAGGTGCTGATTTACAACATTTATGGAAGATGAACTTTTGTTATTTAATTTATACCAAAAGGATGGCCATGAAACCATTTTTATTGTTGAAACAGATTATAAAATATGTATTATATCTTATTTAAGGTTCCATATCCATTTTATATATATGATATTAACTAATAGAACAAAACTAGTTTTTTGTGATAAAAAAATAACTAAAATTAAGCTAAATGATTATCATAAATGATTCATCATCATATATGGAAAAAATACATAATACCAATTACACACATTTTTTTCCTTAATATAATATAAATTCAATTTTGTGTCATTATACCCATTCCACATGAACTTTCATACTCATATACAATAGTATACCGATCATGAAAACAAATGAAACGAACGCTCTAGGGCGATAAAATTGTATCTTATAACTCAACAAAATTATAATAAATGAAATGAATCTAGATAAGGTTCTTAATTAATTTATTAATGGATTCAATATTATTATCAATTAAATTAGGGTCATGTGCATAACAAATTTGGATATAAGGTAATATTTCTCCCAGAACCTCTTTTTTTTTATTCAGGATTGTGATTTCCCTCTCTTTACCCTAATGAAATTTTTAATTAATCATATTTTTTCCTCATAAATTATGTTTTAATGTTATATATGTATAGAACAAAGCATTATATACATGTATGTTACATTTAATTAGCGTAATACTTAATACATGACACAATCAAAATCCCAAACACCGTATTATTTTAGTGTCTTTTGGAACTCCAAACATAATCATCTATTCATAATGAAGGATCTTTAAAATCTCCCATAAATATATTATCATTTTGTTTTCCTACCTAAAATGTTTCTTTATATCCTGGAGAAAATAAAACAAAAAAAGGGTGATCTCAAATGCACATTAAGGGTAAACATGGAGAACATAAAAATAACCATAAACATTTGAACGTAAAAACATGAACATAAAGTTAAAACATCAAAATCATGAGCAATGACATAAATATTGGCAGTATGTAAAGAATAAAAAATAAAGGAACATTAATCATTATAAAGTATAATGGGAATAAAACATGTAATTTTGTAAAACCATTAAGCATATAATATGATTTCAATAGTATCTAATGAGTTTTTTCCATGACCATCACAGTGGAAAAAGTCGATTACTGAACCTGGTTTATTTTCCACTCCAACCATGTATTACTGAACTGGATTTACCTAAAGTTATAGTAATGTATTTCTCATGAGATATAAATCTTCACCCAATGCATTGGAGGGAGATATAGGTCCCACCAATCTCATTATTAAATAATTCTTACATGTTCCAAGAAAACATAAATCATTCATCATATCATAAACCATGAAATAAAATTGGATTCTTAAAGATGTCATCATATAATAATCAATATATGAAATATAGACTTCATAAAAAATAATTCCATCATAAAAAAAATAAAATTAAAGTAATAATAGGGATAGAAACAAAAACTTATGTCATCTTAGATGGAAACTAATTTTGATAAAATAGTTGAACATAGTTTTTGAGGAAAATTTCCTTTCTTCTTCAAAAATGTTTTCTTTTCTCAAAATTCCAAGCATTTTTAAAAGAAAATAATTTAGATGAAAATAAAATATAAATAATTTAGATGAATCTTTGTGGAAATAAAGCCTCATTAAAATGTAAAAATCAATTCATGTCGTATATGTTAAAAAACATTCTCCTCATTCTTTTCCTGAAAAAGTCAAAATGTACCTCGTATGGTAAAAAAAGATTCCCTCCATACCATGTAGTAGAGAAAACAGTAGGTAAAAATGAATTTAAACATACATATAATAATATTAAAAATTATATGAAAACAATTAGAGAATAAATGGAAATTTATGAAAAATTTATCCCATGTATATTCTTGTGTATAAAAAATATTGGATAAAAATGAGATTGGAAAATTATCCCTTACCTTAAGTCTGATTTTTCCGTATGTGTCCTAAACTCTTATATAGTTGGTTTAAACATATTATTAAATTTTAAAATAACCATAATAATATTTATTATATCATATATTATTCACTTATGACATTATATTACTCGTTCATTTGTTAATTACATGTTAAAAAAATGTTTTGGGTAATAATAGTTTCATTTATCGTACGTGTTTGGACTTTTTATTCTTTATATGATTACATAGATCATGATTCACTTATTTCCCAAATTTAAAACATGATTTATATATATATATATATTATATTCATTATATATATATATATAATAGATGGATAAATGAGATGAAATACACTGTTCATGGAGACAGTAGGTCGTACGTACGAATGAGAGCTGTTTTCGATTCCTTATTGAATTGGATGGAAGTAAGTAAATGAAATAAATATATATACATAAATACAGTAGAATTATTATTTCGTATATTTCATGATTATTTATTATATATACTTTATAATCATTCTTGAATGGTTAACAAGGGGAATGAATCTCATCGTGTCGTGGAGACGGTGCGTTGTACATACGCACGAGCGATGATATCGTTCCCATAATTGTTGAATGGCATTGAAGTGGGTGGTGTATAATATATCAAAATCCATATAATGTTATAATAATAAGATATAGTTATTATTTCCACCATTATAACCATCCAAGTAAGGTGGTGGTGAAACACCGATTACACCACGGCGTGGAGACGGTAATCCGTACGTACGCACGCGCGGTGATTTCATTTTTCGTAGGATTGATATAAGGTGAAATATGGTTGTTTAATATTTATAATAAAATATAATTATATTAGTGATATAGTTTTTATTACTTTATAATTAAACAACCAAATAAGAGGACGTAAAAGAAGAAATAAATTTGAAATAATTGGTAGAAGATATTACCTCTTCCTCGATGTGCCTCTTTTAAATTTCCCCTTAGGGAACTAGAAATGGTTTTTTGAGAGGAAATAAAGAAAGATTCATATATGAATATATATATATATATAATACAGAAAAATGGTTAATACAACTAATCTTTCTTGATCAATGGAAAGAGAAACCAGTTTATCTCTCCATCAAATCAAATTGGCCAAAGGCATGCGCTCATGAGCCCATGCTAACGTCTGAATCAATTCTTTCCAATATCCAAAAAAGAAATTAAGAACATAGAAACTCTATAATGTAACTAGGGAAGTTGAAAAGATAAATGGTTAGGGTTTTTTAGATCTTGAAGGCTCAAAATGGAGTGAAGAGAAGAGGGAGGAGGTGCCCATTTATAAGAGAGTAAAGGGGCACTTTAAGAAAGTTCCACAATATTAATTTATTATAAATTAAATTTCAATTTAAAAAGGTCAAAGACTTATTTAATTATAATATAAGATAATTTTGGTTCTAATACCCATCATTCAATAATTTCTTTTACAATATTGGAATATTTTTTATCCTAATATTTTTATTTTACCCTTATTTTACCTTATTTAATCTTACTGTGGTATAAAGTTATTTACACATTGTGCGTTAATTTAACTAACATATCATGTCCAAAGACCCAAAAATGTTATATTTGAAATATTTGGACTTATATTAACCATTTTACAGAATATTATATTTTTAAAAATTTAATAACATTTAATAAAATATTTTTTGTTTTAAGTTATGAATTGTGTCTATTTAGGACACTATTCACACTTGACTTTTTTAAAAATTCATAAAAACATTATTAATTAGAAAAAAAGGCATTAAAATATCACTAATATGTCGATTGCATCTATAAAATTCGTTCATGTCATCAAAATATTCATATTATATTTATTTTAATATTTATAAATTCATTTATTTGAATCTTTCATTAATGAGCTAATCACAACATCATAATTGTGTCATGAATACATATATTTATATAATGTCTAAAAATTATAAATAAAATACCATTATGTATGAAATATTTTTAGATTTCTAATGGATATATATATATATATATATATATTATAACCCAATATTAAAAACAATTTAATAAAATATATGTGTTTACGTTATAATTATCTTTACATTAAATTAATTCTTATAAAATGTGATTTTCAAATCCAAGTGGATACATGGAATCGTAAAATCGACCCAAGGATGTACATGGTCATAAATATCACATCCAATGGAATTAGGATATGTGTTAGGGTAGTTTAATATTATTATAATATATATATTTTTACCCTTATTATCCAAATTAATCTTTTAACCATGGTAAATAAAACAACCATTGAAGTTACTATTCATAATGTCTAAAAATAAAAGGTAACTATTTAAATAATTTGGACCCCCTTACTCAAAATATGGAATGAATTTTTCTAAATTCTAAACACAGAAGTTGCTGTAATTCATTTAAAATTAATTCCTTTTTCTCAAAACCCAAAACATGGTTTTTAAGAAGTAATAACTCTCAAAAGATTGACATTTGATTGTGTCGAATATGAAAGTGAAATTACATAAAATGACACAAATTGGATTAAATTATTAAACTATAATCTAATTATAATTACAAACCAAAAGAAAATACAATCTAACTATATAAATAAATTAGATTAAAATGCAGTTTGGAATTAAAATACAGTATTTTTCACTATTTATGAAAAGAAGAATTTTATTAGAAAAAATCCAAAATTGCATCCAAAGTAAATTATGATGTTTTTTTTCTAAATAAGAAATTAATTTTTTCAAAATGATCATATAAAAGTGAACAATGTAAATTTAAAATGGGTGATTCATTAATAGGTGGTAAAACTGCATTTTTTGAAAAATACTTCTATATCCGAAAAATTGATTTTGTTCTCAAACCATGTTATAGAAAACATATAAGATGAATGATAATGTTATAAAATCAAGAATTTGGTTAATAATATTCATAACGGCTAGTTTATATCCCATTAAATAATGATATCTCATTGTTTAAAGAAACTCGGTATCGCGTACAAGGCAAGCTATCGAGGAAGGCCGCTCTTTCGTGTAACGCAAGCCATGTCAGTGTTTCGTGTAGTGCATGCTTCCTTTGGTTTTGCATATAATATAATCAAAACATAGTTCATTTATACATTGAAAAAAATCTATACTCAATGTTGTGTGAAATGAATTCTATAACAAGAACATGAAATTGTGTTCAACACAAGCCATGAATAGTGTTTTGTATACTACAAGCTAATACGGTGTAGCGTATACTGAAATCTAATCTTGGTGTAGCGTGCAACACAAGACATCATATAAATTAAAATAATATTCCTTATAAAATATCAGGGTTTTAAAATATATATGCATACCAATCTGAATACATCTTTATTTTATGGGGAGTTACTAGAGGAAATTCGGGCAATAGACACAGACCTATAGACATAATTTTATTGGTCTGTGGCTATACGTTTCTAATTTATGTGGTTTAATTAATTCACCATGGCTATACCGTGTCCTTTAATTATTTGGTATCAGGATCGTCCTCCCCGATTCACTGCTCACCACACAACTTCTCTCCCCAATAACTTCTCCTCTGGACAAATTCTCCCCACCACAGCATCAACCTCCCCAACGACTTCTCCTCCCCAGTGAATTCTCCTCCCCAACCGCTCCTCACTACAGTGGCCTCCTCCCCAAATAACTCTCTCACTGAGGCTCCCTCCTCCCTGATGACCTCTCTCATAGAGGCACCCTCCTCCCCGAAGACCTCTCCAATCGCGACACCCTTCTCTCCGACAACCTTTCACTACAATGCCCTCCTCTCGAAAGCATCTAATCAACACAGGTATTTTAAACTATCTAATTTTATCAATGTTCAGATTTTAAGGTTGTACTATTATTTTTGTTTTCTTGTGTTAGCGGTAATTCAAATATGGGTAACCATTCTAAACTATGTTAATGGTTGTGTGCGGATATCATTAGAAAAAAGTATAGTTCATCCATTGGTGATTCAGATTTGGGAAGACTGCATTCTATACCGGCATAGTTGGTTCGAATTTGGAATTAGTAATGCACAGTTAGCATTTTTTCATCCATAACATGTATAAAAATACTTCAAATCATTAATGGTCTATAGATTATGGGTTTTACAATCCCACATATTTATGATTTTATACCATTTTATCCTCCCATCGAAACATAGGTACCCTTCCCTAGGTTCCATGTCCCCCCTAGGAAAAGAAACATATTATTCATCCAAATTCAAAATTGAGTGTCATTGGTTATGTTGGATATACCATGGTAATCATGTGATTCCTATTCCTCTCCTTCATCAATAATCATTCCATCTCCTACAATATCTTCATCCGAGCTAATTCGTACTATTTTTAGTTCTTTTGTATTTTTCATTGATTTCCCTCAAACCAGATAGAATCGAATCTTGATTTTGGACAATTTAAGAGTCATTAGTATAAGGTATGTGGTCCATGTATTTTAACTTACTTTATGTACTTTTAGAAAAATATATTTTTGTTTTTAACTATAATTTATATCTTCCACCCTTAAAATGTGAAGTTAATAATGTAGATACTAATTACGTAGATTAAATAAAAAATGTAATCTTCATAGAAGAATTGTTTTCTCTCCTAAACCAAGACCACTAAATGGGTGTGTTTCTTTTTTGGTTGTGATCTATGCTTAATCTATAATATTAATAAACCATTTTGGCTGATACTTTATTTAATTATAATTATAATGCCTTTCAAAATTTTGATTATAATTGGAGGTTTGATGATTAATCCCTCATGAAAAAGATGGCTAAATTAAATTAAGAAACATGATAATGATAACCAAACTTGACAATTTTATAATTAAACACAATATAGGTGTGTTATCTTATTAAATAAAAATATGTCCCTAAATAATAATATTAGAATGATGAGATTCAAGGACTATCCCATGGGCATATTGTTTTTATAATAAAATAAACTTTTATATTTAAATTATTTAATTTATTTATGGGAAGCTTATAGGCATAGATATTTCGTGTGTAATGAATTGAAATGTAGTGGGGAATGTTTTCCCACATGAAACAATTTTTTATTAGTAAATTAAATTTACTAAAAATAATGATCATGGAGAATCATTTATCTCTGGATAGTTTCGTGGACTATGATATGCCTATGCCTGTATGGTGCATATAACGACCCATACTTTACATACATTGTTAATACTTCAAAATTGAAGCACACTTATTACAACATATGACAAAACCACAAAGGACCGTATAAGTATAGTGTCTTTAGAAACTGGGAAACATAAAAAACTGGTTCATAAATCTTCTACAGTGTCTCCCATTTATTTCATCATATCTAGGGTCCCTTTTAGCATATTCTACTTAATATCCATCTTCCTGACCTGGGGAAAAGGAAACATAAAAGGGTGAGCTCAAATGCTCAGCAAGGGCAAATAAAGGAAATAAAAATAATATCAAATCTTTTTGAAAATCATAACCTGCAAAAGAGATCATAATATCTTAACATGGAATAAATCATAGAAGTCAAAATGAAATCCCCATAATCATAACATAAAACTTGAAACTTTGTGGCATGTACACATAATCATGGAAAATCATTTCTTGTTAGTCATGACTCATTTCCAAGACTATCTTAGTGGACAAAGTCCCTTTCTGAACCGAGTTCACTCCTCGTTTCAGTCCTGTATCACTGAACCGAAATAACCTTCCGTTCCATCCATGTCTATCTCATGAGATATAAAATCTTTACCCAATGCATTGGAGGGAGATATAGGTCCCACCCATCTTATAATGAATCCTTTCTTATGTGTGCCACATAATCATAAAACATACATCATCGCATAACACATGTAACAAAAATGGGATTCTTGAAATATCATGACATCATAAATCAATTCATATAAGATAAAGGAATTCATAAAAATAATACCATCACAACATGATAAAATCAATTTAATAATAGGGATAAAAACAGAACCCTTTATTATCTTAGATGGAAAATAATTTTGATAAAACACTTGAACTCCATTCTTGAGGAAAATATCCTTTCTTCTTCAAAAACATTTTTCCTTTCATAACATGTCATACAACTTTAAAATAAAATAAGTTGATTAAAAATAAACTTGAAAACTTGTAAAGGAAGCTTCTTGGAAATAATGTTTTAAAAATCCATTCATGCCGTATAAGTTAAAAAAAACATTCTTCGTACTTTTGTCGGAAAAGTCAAAAAGTACCTCGTACGACAAAAGATTCGTTTCATACATATTACTAAAAACTCACCAAAGGGTCAAAATGGATTTAAACAATTGTAGGTGGATGGAAATAATATTACATTTTGATGAAACATGGATGTGGATGATAAAATACACCCCAGTAAATACTTACGAATAAACAATCTCGGATAAAAATGAGATTGTGATATTTCCCTTACCTTAGGTCCGATTTGCTTTGTTCGTGTCCGAAGCTCCTGTATAATGGTTTAGATAATGTTATTGACTTATTCCAGAATCATAAATATTGATATGATATCATATATGGTCATATTATTAGCTTCTTGTTAGTAATATTTCATTGTTACTTGTTACTCGGGTCTTTATAACTTTTTGTTCTTATGCGTGTTTTGTTGAATAAATTCTTATTCTTATCTTTAGGTTATAGATAATTCATTTCCAGAATGGTATTAGTGTAGTATATACCATATTCATTCATTCAATTCATTTATATAATCATTATGAAATGAAGATCATGTAGAACGAGTCGCATCACATCGTGGAGACGGTATTCCGTACGTACGCACGAGTGATGATATCGTTCCTATGATCGTGGAATTGTATTGGAGTATATATATATATATTCTTTCAGTATCAATATTACTTCATAATAATCATATATAGTTACTCATTACACCATTATACCCATCCTTGTAAGGTGATGGTGGAAAATAGATTACACCACGGCGTGGAGACGGTATTCCGTACGTACGCACGCGCGGTGATTTCATTTTTCCGTAGGATGGATAGAAGGTGAATTAGGGTTGTTTCATATTTATAATAACATATCAGTATGTAAGTAATACTTATGTTATTACTTTATCATGAAACAACTAATGAAGAAGAAGTTGAAGAAGAAATAAATTGAAAAGATCGGTAATGGATATTACCTCTTCTTTGGAACGCCTCTTTGAATACTCCACTTAAGGAACTAAGATTGGTCTTTGGAGAAGACCAGGACCTCTAGGATTATTCTAGGGAAGTGGAGAGGAGAAAATGGCAGGGGTTCTCCGAGCTTGAGTGCTCAAATTGGTGTGAGGAGGAGGGGGAGGAGGTGCCCTTTTATAAGGGAGGAGAGGGGCACCTTAGGAATATCTCAAAATATTATTTTATATTAAAGTCAAAATCGGTTTATAATGGTTCCAAAGGGTCTTATTTCGAAGATAAAGAGTGGGGATGGGTCGAAATCCTATCAACCAATAGGATTTAAACAAGTTTAGGGTATTATTTTAACCTTATCAATTAGATTTAACTCTAAGTTAATTAATTTAACTTTTACCGTGTCTTTTTGTTTTCTTTCACTATATGGTTAATACACTTACTATAACATGCCAAACGAACCCCAAATTGTTTATTATTAATATATATATCCTTATCTAAGTCATTTGGCCGAACCTTAGATTTTTAGGAATAAAATAACAATTAATAATATAATATTTGATTTAAAAACTATTTTGTGTCAATTTTGACACTATTTGATATATGATTTTTGTGAAAGTCATAACAGAATTATATGTTCGAACCAAGTTAATTAAATCAACACTAATATATCATAGTAACCTAGAAAATTATTGTAATTCATAAAAAGTCTTAAATTACATTTATTTTGGTATTTATATTATCAATTATGTCAATATTTCATTAATAAGATAATTACTGCATCATCTTTGTGTCATATATAAATTATATTATTTGATGTCTAAAAATTACAAATAAAATACCATCATGTAGGAAATCGTTTTAGCTTTCTAATTAATATTTACAATAAAATTTATCTTTTGTATAACCCCATATTAAAAATGATTTACTTATTAAACGTTGATTTTAACTATTTTAACCCTTCTTTAAATAAATTAATAATAAATGTCCTAATCTAATCGAAGTGGGCCTAAATGGTCATATTTTATTCCTAAGTTTGTTTTTGGTCGAATTACACTTGTCCAATAGAATTAGGACATGTGTTAGGGTAATATTAATATCATATTTACCCTTAGTTACCCTATTTACTATTAACCGCGGTAAAAATCGTAAAAAGTTACTATTCACCAAAAAATTATTTTTATCTCATTGAACCACATTTTACTTACTGATATCAACCGTGTCTGTCGGATTTTTGAAATTCCATTCACAGAAGCGGTAAAATTAATTTTTATGCAAAATTCAGTTTTTAACCTACCACTTAGTGGTTTCACTATTCATCAAAAATTGAAAGTTTTCAGAAAAATACCAAAATTTCACCCTAGGCTAATTTCGATATTCTGAGTCCAAAAATGAATTCCATTTTGAAAAATAAAATTTATAAAATTTTAAAAAGTGGTTATTACTATTCATAACGGCTAGTTTTAATATCATATTGTTGTTTAGTGAAACTCGGTATTGCGTACGACGCAAGCTATCGAGGAAAGTCGCGATTGCGTGCAAAGCAAGCCAAGCAAGTGTTGTGTAGAAAAAGATTCCTTTGATGGTTTATATAACATAAAAGTATCGGGTGTTACATTCTACCCCCCTTAAAAAGAATTTCGCCCTCGAAATTCGTCACTTTGTAACAAACAAATGAGGATACTTCTCCCTCATCATACCCTCAAGCTCCCATGTCGCTTCTTCAAGTTGGTGGTTCCTCCATAAAACTTTCACCAAGTGAGTGGTCTTGTTTCGTAGGACTTTTTCGCTACGATCCAGAATCTCTATCGGCTGTTCTTCATAAGAAATATCTTGCTCCAGCGGTACAACTTCTGAGCTGAGTACATGTGAAGGATCAGGTATGTACTTTCTCAGGAGAGATACGTGGAACACATCGTGAACTTGAGAGAGATTCGGTGGAAGCGCCAATCGGTAAGCTACCTTCCCAACACGATCCAGTATTTCAAAAGGACCGATATATCTAGGGCTCAACTTCCCCTTCTTTCCAAATCTCATAACCCTCTTCCAGGGAGATATTCGTAAGAACACTTTATCACCCACTTCAAACTCTAGGTCTTTTCTTCGGTTGTCGGCATAACTTTTCTGTCGACTCTGAGCTGCTCTTATGTGTTGTTGAATAGATCTAACCTTTTCTGCCATTTCATCAACGAGATCCGGTCCTAATAGCTTTCTTTCCCCAACTTCATCCCAGCAAGTTGGAGTCCTGCATTTCTTTCCATAGAGAGCTTCATAAGGAGCCATCTGAATACTGGAGTGAAAGCTATTATTATAAGAAAATTCCACCAAAGGTAGGTGTTGATCCCAACCTCCTTTGAAATCCATAGAGCAAGCTCTCAACATATCTTCTAGGGTTTGAATTGTTCTCTCAGACTGACCGTCTGTCTGGGGATGATAAGCAGTGCTGAAACTCAACTCTGTATCCAGAGTATGCTGAAGACTTCGCCAGAACTTCGAGGTAAATCTCGGATCCCGATCAGATATAATAGAAAGTGGTACTCCATGCAATCTTACCACTTCCTTTACATATATCCTGGCAAGCTGATCTAGAGAGAAATCCTCTCTAATAGGAATGAAGTGTGCAGACTTTGTAAGACGATCAACTATGACCCAGATAGCATTATTGCCTTTGGATGTTTTAGGAAGTCCTGTGAAAAAGTCCATAGTGATGTTTTCCCATTTCCATTCGGGTATGGGTAATGGTTGTAACATCCCCTTAGACTTCTGTCTCTCAGCTTTAACTTGTTGACAAACCAAGCATCGAGAGACATATTCAGCAACATCTCTTTTCATGCCATCCCAGCAGAAGTACTCTTTCAGGTCCCTATACATCTTCGTGCTTCCAGGATGAATAGAGAATGAAGAACTATGAGCCTCATCCAGCAGCTCTTTCTTTAATTCGGGGATGGGAGGAACACAAACCCGATTCCTGAACTTTATTATCCAATCACAATCAAGGTTGAATTTAGGAACGTTTCTCACCTTCTTTTGTAACTCGGCATCTTCTTTCTGTGCCTCTTTAATCTTCACATGTATAGATGGTTGAACATTCATTTGAGAAAGATAAGATTTTTCCCTTTCCATTATAATTCCAAGATCCATCCTTTGTAAATCCATAAATATTGGATCTTTTGTGATCCTCATCATGGATAAACTAGCATGGTCTTGTCGACTTAATGCATCTGCCACCTTGTTTGCTTTCCCAGGGTGGTAATGGATTGAGCAGTCATAATCCTTAATCAGCTCCAACCATCTTCTTTGACGCATATTCAACTCCTTTTGTGTGAAAATATACTTTAAACTTTTATGATCAGTATAAATATCACACCTTTCACCATAAAGGTAATGCCTCCAAATCTTTAATGCAAAGATTACCGCAGCCAACTCCAAATCATGTGTTGGGTAATTTTGCTCATGGATTTTCAACTGTCGTGAGGCATAAGCTATTACCATATCATTTTGCATAAGAACACACCCCAATCCCTTCTTGGATGCATCACTGTAGATCACAAACCTTTCTCCACTACAAGGCAGTGTGAGCACAGGTGCACTGGATAACCTTCTTTTCAACTCCTTGAAATTCTCTTCACATTCCTCTGTCCAGAAAAACTTAACTCCTTTCCGAGTCAACTTGGTGATTGGATTAGATAATCGTGAAAAATCTTTTACAAAACGTCGATAATATCCAGCCAAACCAAGAAAACTTCGGATCTCAGTTACTGTTGTTGGTCTTAACCATCTTTCGATAACCTCTGTTTTTGCTGGATCCACAGATATCCCCTCTTTTGAGATTATATGACCCAAAAAATGCAACTTTTTGAAGCCAAAATTCACACTTGGTAAATTTGGCATAAAGCTTCTCCTTTCTCAGGGTCTTCAATATAATTCTCAAGTGATCTTCATGCTCTTCCTTGCTCTTTGAATAGACAAGAATATCGTCTATAAAGACTACCACAAATTGATCAAGATAGTCTCTAAAGACTCTATTCATTAGATCCATGAAGATAGCAGGGGCATTAGTAAGACCAAATGGCATCACTATAAATTCATAGTGTCCATACCTTGTACGGAAAGCCGTCTTTGGTATATCCTCCCTTTTGACCCTTAATTGATGATACCCTGAACGAAGATCAATCTTGGAAAAGTATTGAGCTCCGCGTAGTTGGTCAAATAAGTCATCAATGCGTGGGAGAGGATATTTGTTCTTGATAGTGATCTTGTTAAGTTCTCGATAATCAATACAGAGTCTCATTGATCCATATTTCTTCTTAACAAATAGAACAGGTGCTCCCCAAGGTGACGCACTAGGGCGTATGAATCCCTTATCAAGATTCTCTTGGAGTTGCTTCTTCAATTCCTGCAACTCAATTGGGGCCATTCTATAATGTGTCTTCGAAATAGGCAAAGCACCCGGTACGAGTTCTATTGAAAACTCAACTTCACGATTTGGTGGAAGACCCGACAATTCCTCCAGAAAGACATCATCAAACTCCCGTACAATGGGCATATTCTTAATCGTGAGTTTCTCACCAACCATTTGAGATAAATAACCTTCATTTAGTGGAATCAATACCCATAAGATGGAAGAAATTTCCACTGGAAGGTTATGTTCATCCTTGCATTGATATACGATCGTAGATTGATCTGGAATATGAAATGTGACTTCCCTTCTTTGGAAATTGATATGAGCTCCATGTAGAGAAAGCCAATCCATGCCAATAATCACATCAAATTCCACTAAAGGAAGGATCACAAGATTTGCAGGAAGCACTTTCCCACAAACTTCGATCGGAGAAGAATTATAAACTTTTGATGCGACTGTTGTGCCATTAGGTGTTGTCACAGCTAACTCAACATCTAATTGTTGTGATAATACGGTGATACCCTTAGAAAATTCTTTATAAATAAGAGAGTGGGTGGATCCAGAATCAAATAAAACATTTGCTACTTTAGAGTGGATGGTAAGTGTACCTTTCACCACTTCGTTATCGTACTCCACATCGCTGATAGAAATTGCATGTGACTTTCCTTTTTCTTTAGCCTTAAGATTTTGTTGACGTCGACCATCATCATCAACCCTTGGATTTGGGAATTGATTGGCATAATGCCCCATCTCCTTGCACTTGAATCATTGAAGTGTAGTAGGATCATTATATGTATCCCTTCCTTTGTTTGCATCATTAGACATCTTCTTCCCATTATCGCGGCATTCAAATTCCCGATGACCTTCCTTTCCACATTTAAAACATTTACTTGTCCCTTTAAGACAACTCCCTCCACGTTTCTTTCCACACTTTGAGCATAAGGAAAAGATCATCTTCTTTTCCGTGTGCTCTTTAGATTTTTCTTTGAATTACATCTTCCTCTTCTTATCAAACCCATGTGACTGATGGGTTATTCCAATCTCCATCTCGACTTTGAGAGCACATCGAACGATTTCCTTGTAGCTATTGAAGTCCCTTATGGCTAACGCCCTTCGAAGACTTGGTTTTAAGCCACTAAAGAATCGATCGATCTTACTCTCAGGTTGGATAATAATACCAGAAGCGTACCTTGCAAGTCTTGTAAAATTTGCTTCATAGGTACTAACAAATTCATCATCCCTTTGCTTCAGTTCAAGAAACTCTTTCTCCATCTTTGTTCGGAGAATACGAGGGAAGTACTTATTGAAAAATAAGTTCTTGAACTCGTCCCATTCCATAGACTCAAATTCATCCCTTTGCCTCGTATTCTTAATACGATTCCACCATTGATCAGTATCTCCTTCCAAACGATACACTGCTAGGATGACCTTATCATGTTCAGAACATTGAAGAACTGAAAATATATTTTCAGTAGTACTAATCCATTGTTCAGCAACTAATGGATCAGTAGACCCACTGAAAGAAGGTGGACGCTGCCTCCTGAAGGATTCAACAGAATGTTTCTCCTTCCTTTGCTCGTTTGGAAGTCCTGCATGATTAATAGCTTGAGAAAGTTGTGTGAGCATGGCTACAAGATTTTTAATTCCAGCTCCCATATCGTTTGGTTGCTCAGGGGGACAATCATTGCATTGCCCATCGCATTCCGCATTAACACGGTTCCTTCGGGTTCCAGCCATTGACTAAAACCAAGAAGAATAGTGTGAGCAACACTAATTATAATAGGAAACCACATAATTCAAGAATAAAATTTTCATTCTTAAGGTCTTATCCTAGGTTATTCAAGGCCATTTCTAAAACACTATGATTGTGTTCTATGCTTAGACTTATCCTTAGGGTTCTTACTAAGGCTTTCACATCCTAGTTTCCAAAGGTTGACTATACCTTTCCTCTGATACCAACTATAACGGTCTGGAATTACTTCCAGTGGACTATAGTTGATACCTATCAGGGCACTCCATGGGCGGCTACACCCCCTGGGCGGGACACACCACCATCCCCAGTGGCAGCCATTTCCACATGAAGCCCTTGGGCGGAGAGCCATGCTTCGTCCAACGCTCACATGTGAGAGTTCCCAAGGATCGGATACATTCCTACCTCCCTTGCCTCTGATACCAACTATAACGACCCATACTTTACATACATTGTTAATACTTCAAAATTGAAGCACACTTATTACAACATATGAAAAAACCACAAAGGACCGTATAAGTATAGTGTCTTTAGAAACTGGGAAACATAAACAACTGGTTCATAAATCTTCTACAGTGTCTCCCATTTATTTCATCATATCTAGGGTCCCTTTTAGCATATTATACTTAATATCCATCTTCCTGACCTGGGGAAAAGGAAACATAAAAGGGTGAGCTCAAATGCTCAGCAAGGGCAAATAAAGGAAATAAAAATCATATCAAATCTTTTTGAAAATCATAACCTGCAAAAGAGATCATAATATCTTAACATGGAATAAATCATAGAAGTCAAAATGAGATCCCCATAATCATAACATAAAACTTGAAACTTTGTGGCATGCACACATAATCATGGAAAATCATTTCTTGTTAGTCATGACTCATTGCCAAGACTATCTTAGTGGACAAAGTCCCTTTCTGAACCGAGTTCACTCCTCGTTTCAGTCCTGTATCACTGAACCGAAATAACCATCCGTTCCAGCCATGTCTATCTCATGAGATATAAAATCTTTACCCAATTCATTGGAGGGAGATATAGGTCCCACCCATCTTATAATGAATCCTTTCTTATGTGTGCCACATAATCATAAAACATACATCATCGCATAACACATGTAACAAAAATGGGATTCTTGAAACATCATGACATCATAAATCAATTCATATAAGATAAAGGAATTCATAAAAATAATACCATCACAACATGATCAAATCAATTTAATAATAGGGATAAAAATAGAACCCTTTATTATCTTAGATGGAAAATAATTTTGATAAAACACTTGAACTCCATTCTTGAGGAAAATATCCTTTCTTCTTCAAAAACATTTTTCCTTTCATAACATGTCATACAACTTTAAAATAAAAGAAGTTGATTAAAAATAAACTTGAAAACTTGTAAAGGAAGCTTCTTGGAAATAATGTTTTAAAAATCCATTCATGCCGTATAAGTTAAAAAAAACATTCTTCGTACTTTTGTCGGAAAAGTCAAAAAGTACCTCGTACGACAAAAGATTCCTTTCATACATATTACTAAAAACTCACCAAAGGGTAAAAATGGATTTAAACAATTGTAGGTGGATGGAAATAATATTACATTTTGATGAAACATGGATGTGGATGATAAAATACACCCCAGTAAATACTTACGAATAAACAATCTCGGATAAAAATGAGATTGTGATATTTCCCTTACCTTAGGTCTGATTTGCTTTGTTCGTGTCCGAAGCTCCTGTATAATGGTTTAAATAATGTATTGACTTATTCCAGAATCATACATATTGATATGATATCATATATGGTCATATTATTAGCTTCTTGTTAGTAATATTTCATTGTTACTTGTTACTCGGGTCTTTATAACTTTTTGTTCTTATGCGTGTTTTGTTGAATAAATTCTTCTTCTTATCTTTAGGTTATAGATAATTCATTTCAAGAATGGTATTAGTGTAGTATATACCATATTCATTCATTCAATTCATTTATATAATCATTATGAAATGAAGATCATGTAGAACGAGTCGCATCACATCGTGGAGACGGTATTCCGTACGTACGCACGAGTGATGATATCATTCCTATGATCGTGGAATTGTATTGGAGTATATATATATATTATTTCAGTATCAATATTACTTCATAATAATCATATATAGTTACTCATTACACCATTCTACCCATCCTTGTAAGGTGATGGTGGAAAATAGATTACACCACGGCGTGGAGACGGTATTCCGTACGTACGCACGCGCGGTGATTTCATTTTTCCGTAGGATGGATAGAAGGTGAATTAGGGTTGTTTCATATTTATAATAACATATCAGTATGTAAGTAATACTGATGTTATTACTTTATCATGAAACAACTAAAGAAGAAGAAGTTGAAGAAGAAAGAAATTGAAAAGATCGGTAATGGATATTACCTCTTCTTTGGAACGCCTCTTTGAATCCTCCACTTAAGGAACTAAGATTGGTCTTTGGAGAAGACCCGGACCTCTAGGATTATTCTAGGGAAGTGGAGAGGAGAAAATGGCAGGGGTTGGCCGAGCTTGAGTGCTCAAATTGGTGTGAGGCGGAGGGGGAGGAGGTGCCCTTTTATAAGGGAGGAGAGGGGCACCTTAGGAATATCTCAAAATATTATTTTATATTAAAGTCAAAATCGGTTTATAATGGTTCCAAAGGGTCTTATTTCGAAGATAAAGTGGGGATGGGTCGCAATCCTATCAACCAATAGGATTTAAACAAGTTTAGGGTATTATTTTAACCTTATCAATTAGATTTAACTCTAAGTTAATTAATTTAACTTTTACCGTGTCTTTTTGTTTTCTTTCACTATATGGTTAATACACTTACTATAACATGCCAAACGAACCCCAAATTGTTTATTATTAATATATATATCCTTATCTAAGTCATTTCGCCGAACCTTAGATTTTTAGGAATAAAATAACAATTAATAATATAATATTTGATTTAAAAACTATTTTGTGTCAATTTTGACACTATTTGATATATGATTTTTGTGAAAGTCATAACAGAATTATATGTTCGAACCAAGTTAATTAAATCAACACTAATATATCATATTAACCTAGAAAATTAGTTTAATTCATAAAAAGTCTTAAATTACATTTATTTTGGTATTTATATTATCAATTATGTCAATATTTCATTAATAAGATAATTACTGCATCATCTTTGTGTCATATATAAATTATATTATTTGATGTCTAAAAATTACAAATAAAATACCATCATGTATGAAATCTTTTTAGATTTCTAATGAATATTTACAATCAAATTTATCTTATGTATAACCCCATATTAAAAATTATTTACTTATTAAACTTTGATTTTAACTATTTTAACCCTTCTTTAAATAAATTAATAATAAATGTCCTAATCTAATCCAAGTGGGCCTAAATGGTCATATTTTATTCCTAAGTTTGTTTTTGGTCGAATGACACTTGTCCAATAGAATTAGGACATGTGTTAGGGTAATATTAATATCATATTTACCCTTAGTTACCCTATTTACTATTAACCGCGGTAAAAATCGTAAAAAGTTACTATTCACCAAAAAATTATTTTTGTCTCATTGAACCACATTTTACTTACTGATATCAACCGTGTCTGTCGGATTTTTGAAATTTCATTCACAGAAGCGGTAAAATTAATTTTTATGCAAAATTCAGTTTTTAACCTACCACTTAGTGGTTTCACTATTCATCAAAAATTGAAAGTTTTCAGAAAAATACCAAAATTTCACCCTAGGCTAATTTCGATATTCTGAGTCCAAAAATGAAGTCCATTTTGAAAAATAAAATTTATAAAATTTTAAAAACTGGTTATTACTATTCATAACGGCTAGTTTTAATAGCATATTGTTGTTTAGTGAAACTCGGTATTGCGTACGACGCAAGCTATCGAGGAAGGTCGCGATTGCGTACAAAGCAAGCCAAGCAAGTGTTGTGTAGAAAAAGATTCCTTTGATGGTTTATATAACATAAAAGTCTTGGGTGTTACAGTGCAATATACCTATAAATAGTTCACCTAGATATTGTTTTATTACCTTATGATACTCAATAACGGATCCCCATATATATTTTGAATCATTTTTATAGAATCATTTAAGCATGATTTCCCTTATATAAATTTTGATACATGGGAATGGTGCCCATCAGGAATGATATCCTTTATATATTGGATACTCAAGCATGTAATCTCTTATGAATTTTGATACTCAGACATGGATTCCCTCATGCATGGTTCCCCATAAATTTTGTGACATATGGGAATGGTTTCAAATTTATGTTGTGATTATTAGGAATATGGTCCATTATATATTGTGACACTCGATTATGGCATCCATTAGTGGTAGATTCCCTTAAAAATTATGATACCCTGGTAATTGTGTTCCTTATATTGTTATACAAGGGTGTTTCACCTTGTACATAGCACCCCTATATGATATGTGACCATCTTTGTGGATTCCTCTGAACTAAACTTAATCCCAACTCCATTTAATCTACAACTATGAAATATAATATCTTCTAAATTCATATATATACATGATGGAAGGTGTGAAGATATATATTATCATATGCCAATGAAAATATGGTTGATCATTTTTCTTGGAGGAAAATGAGACTAAATTGATTACATTTAATTATTTTTTATAACATTATTTATATACATTCTCACTATTATATTTTATAATAATTGAAAAAATAGATCTAGAAACTACTGGTGTTGGCCTACTAATTACATCCCACACCCTGTTTGGGATGGATTTCCACTATTTTACCCAAAAATAATGCATGGTTACGAGATTAGGTTATGTATTTTTCATTCATAAAATTCTTCATGAATGTGGGAGTTAGGAGAACAACGATTTGATGGAAATTAGGATAGTCATGAAGATATAATTTTTTTTATTTTTTAAATTTTAATATACCTGTACTATATTTTATTGTAACCACTTTAGTATGTTTACTAATTTAGATTTTATAGCCTCATATAGAAAAGAATTCATTGTTGTATAGTTGAAATTTTCCATTTTATCAATTATTGTTATCATTTGATTCTATTTAATTCATATGTACTTCTTCTTCTTCTTGATGTAGTTATTTTATAGTGATATGATACTATTTTTATAAGGTTGTATACTCTCTATTTTACCATAATTATACCCTCACTATTGGTCGGCTGCCTCTAACATATGTAGTGGCACTCTTTTAGCCATGTAACTAACTATCTTGGGGATCTGTTTAGTGGCTCTTGGGTTGGGAATTTACATAGTGGTATAAGAGGTTTCTTATTATATTATCATGAAATTTTTTTATATTAGATATGATTCTTGGAATGTGTTAGTTCAGGGAAAATAATCATGTCCGGCAGTGTTCAACCCCTGTAAGGGATAAATACTAAGTGTTCGGGGATGAGAATGTGGTCTTATTGATAGTTATTAAAATTGATTATGATTTCACCTTGAGTGATTGATTTAAATTATTATGCATATAGATTTATGATATTAGGGTATTTTATCCTCGGGTTTCATGAAATGAACATGTTGTTTCATTAATCATTATTGGAACATATAGATTCAAATGTATTGAATATTCCATGATATGTGGGTTTCATACCATGATTTTATGTTATATGTGTTCTTTTACTTAGGTGATTTTATTAATTAATTCATTATTATTTATCATTATATTCCTATATACCTTGATTTTGGGGTTTCTTATTTCTAAATCAATATTATTTTCTAACATGTGATATCATTACTTGTGATAATTATGATATAAAATTGGTTATTAATGTGTTAGCATCAACCTAAATGGGTTTTTCCAATATAGTGCGACAGTGATACCTTAACTAACCAATATTGTTAAGTATCAATGATGAACCATATGTCACATATTCTAAAAATTTTGGTAATGGTCAAATGGTTTTCAAAAACAATTTTGGATGTTGTTGGGAATTAATAAATTTGGAACAGTAACCCATATAATCAAACCATTATAAATGGACTTGCTATATTTTACAGTCAAAGATGAAGATCAAGTTGTAGGTACATGAATTCAAATAATGACATATAAATACAATTATCATTGTTATTTAGAAATGGTAATGAATCTTACTGAACCATGGTATATACTAAAAGGTAATTCATATAATTAATGTTTTCCATTATGAATTATAGTACATGTAGAATTTCATCATGACAACCCATGTTAATAAATTCCGAAATTCACATCTATACCCATGTAGGTCATTTAGGGAAATATTCTAATGAGATATCCCATTAATGGTGTTTTCAAACATTATTAAATATATCAACAGTTGTTTGGTGGCATTTATATAAACCCAGAATAAATATGATGGGACCCACCTAGGTCACTTTAATTTAGATATTCTATATTACATAACCCAATTGGGGTATGACTATTCCAAGGAGTGATGTTTTTTAATTTTTTTGGAGCCTCTTAAATAGTGTTATGTATATATTTACGGTGGAATATTACATAATATGTTTCTTAAAATTAATAGAATACCTTTTATCTATTTTGATATGTATTATTTTTAGGAATATGTTATTTGAAATGACAATTGCAACATATAGGGTTCTTTCCTCTAGAACCTGAAATTGAAATCCTATTTATCTAATAAAAATATGAAAATATTTATGTATATGTAAAATGGAGAATGATGTTTATAAGATAATTTTTTTAATATTTTTATTTTATGATAGATAAATAATTAATGCTTGAAAATAAGTTTAAGATATCTTTTCATTGTTTCATTAGAGAACTATCTAAATAAAGGAAAATATTTATTTATTTTCCATAAATGATACTAGATGTTCAATAAAACTAAGCCTTGGAATATTTTAAGAAATAAATTTAGGAAATATAATTCCTTAAAATAAACCTAAATGTGGTGTTTTTAGTTTTCAACCTCATGTACTAGAATTTTTAATGTTCAATTGATAGTTTCCTTGGAGAGGGTATATGAGTGTGTCCCATTGGATTATTATCTATCAATTGAACACAAATGAATTATTTTAGAGCCTAGTGACCTCTTAATCATATCCTAGATTTGTTTTTGATGCTTTCTTCTTTTGTAAGGGGCCAAACTAAGGGAGTTAGATCCCTCATAATATTAAAAAAGTTGAAATGCATCTGAACCATTTCAGATGCGTGGTTCCATTTGAGTGATGTTTATCCCATGTAGGAATCTTAGATTTTAAAATTAAACCCTGGTTAGATGGGTGTTTGTGCAATTATTTGATTTTTATTATAGGCATGATCATCATTTAATTCACAATTTAAGTGGGATTGACATTCCTGGGGAATTATTATCAACATGGTTTATCATTTGAACTTCCATTATTTTCTAATGGATTACTCGAAATGTATTAATATTATATAATTTTTGTGAGGTTATAAAACTCTATAATTTTTTGTTCCATTTTCCTGGTGAATTAAAAAGGATAAACATACCAGTTTATTCTTTAGAGAATCATGGGAAAGTGTTTGTCAATACAAGCAGCACCCATCTTGTTGGATAAAAGTTACAACATACCATATATGTTTAGTGATAGTAGTTTGATTATTGATCTACTATGAATTTATAACTAACCATCTCTGAGTTAGATTGAACTAGTTGATATTGGAAGTAGGACATATCACACTGATCGAGATGATGTTCCCAAGATGTTCAGGTGTTTTGATAAACTATTCATCATAGTTTTTGTGTTTGTCCCAATTTAGAAAAAAAAATGTATTGGAGGGGGGTTGTCAAGGATGGGGAAGTGTGCAGGGAGGGGGGGGGGGCAGTGTGCAAGGGGGGTAGTGTGCAGGGAGGGGGGTAGGGGGTGCAGGGGAGTGGGGTTCCCAGGAGGGGGGTTGGAGGTGGGGGGCAATGTGAAGGGATGAGGGGGTGTGGGGGTGCAGGGGGAAGGGGAGGGGTTCAAGAGGAGGGGGGATATCTAGGGGGTGTCCAGGGTTGGGGGGCAGTGTGCAGAGTGTGTGGGGGTGTAGGGGGAGGGGGAAGGGTTGTGGGGGTGCAAGAGGGTGTCCAGGGGGGCAGTGTGAAGGAAGGGGTGCAGGGGGGCTGAGGGGAGGGGGGAGGTGGGGGTAGGGAGTAGGGGGAGCATGGGGTGTGGGGGTCCAGGGGGAGGGGTGTCTAGGAGGGGGGTGTCTGGGGGGAGTGTGCAAGGAGTGGGGAAGGGGGTGCAAGAGGAGGGGCTGTCCAAGAGGGAGAGGGGGTGAATAGGTCTGGGGGAGCAGTGTGCAAGGGGCATGGAGGGGGGAAAGGGGTGTAAGGGTGTAAGGGGAGGGGCTATTTAGGGTGGGTTTGGGGCTGTTCAGGGTGATGGGGGGTTTTCTGGGGGGTGTCCAATAGGGAGGGGGTGTCCAGAAGTGGGGTTCCCATAAGATAATTTTATAAAAAACATAATAGGTCATTGTTCAAACATCTAGGTTTTAATGTGGGTGTTGGAGGTACACCCAAATAATCTTATGTGGTCATAGAAAGGTGTGGCTATTCATGATTATTTATAATTTGAATCATTTATGAATTCCCTTAACCATGATATTTATTATGATTTTTTATTGACATGTTATTGATGGTTACTTATTTCCTTTTTAATCAATACATATAATGTTAAGTAATTTTCTTGATTATTTATTTAATGTATGTTTATATTTCTTAGAATGGGTAGATACTGGATGTACAAAATTGATCATATCATTGATGAATTTTAGAAGGAGTTACGATATTTCTTGGACTTTGCATTCACTAATGATTCATATGGTAGATAGATTCGATGCTCATGTTTTGATTGTGTTTGAAGACCATAGTTAACTCATGATGAAGTGAGTTATAATATCACTAAAAAATGTTTCCAAAAAAATTATCATGTGTGGTATCACAATGGATAAAAAGCACAAGTGGTGAATGACATCAATTCAGCAAAAAGGATTGGTAAGAAAAATCTGATTTCTGATCAGTTACCTTTTGTTTTTGAAGTCATCTCTTCATGTAGACTAGTGCAATAGTAAATAAATATCGGAACACAGTTTTTGTTTATTAATTAGGATGATGACGTTGAGAGTGTTAGAAATGTGATGGAAGACGAAAATACCCCAGTATATCAGGCATGTGAAAAAATGAGAAAACATGAGTTTTTAATGTGATTATATTGTGGAAATTCAATGTATGTATTTAGTAATACTACAGTCGACTATCTCCTTACTTTTATTAAGGATTTACTGACTAATGATGCATGTGTTTCAGAAATTTATTACATGGAATCAAAGTTGGTTGGAAAATTTATTTTTTCAACTATTATGATTCATTCTTGTCCCAATGATTGTTGTCTGTTCTAGAAGGAAAATGGAGAGTTAGGTCAGTGCAAATTGTGTGGCACATCAAGGTGGAAGACTAATAAAGACGGAACACATTCTCACATACTAGAGAAAGTGATGTGGCACTTCCCATTAAATCCCAATCTTCAGAAACGTTTTATGTCAGAACAAATGGAAAAGAATATGAGATGGAATGAAGATTAAAGAAATAAAGATAATGATGAAATAGTGCATCCTGTTGATGGGTTGGCTTGGAATAAATTTGATAGGTTACATCCTGATTTTGCAGCTGACCCAAAAAATGTTATATTGGAATTATCCTATGATGGTTTAAACCCATTTTCCAAAATGTATATTGCACACAGTACTTGGCCAGTTTTCATTCACATTCATATATTTCCTTCATGGATGTGTATGAAGAAGCCATTTACTATCATGAGAATTTTGATATCTGGACCTAGTGTTCTTGGAAATGATAATGACATATACATGTAGCCATTAATAGAGGAGTTAAAGGAGCTTTGTATTGTTGTTTCACAAGCGTACAATGCATTCAATAATGATTAATTTATGTTTCGTGCAACTTTCTTATGGACGATAAATGAATTCCCTACCTAATGAATAATATTTTGTTGGACTAAAAAAGGGATATTATCCTGCCCTATTTGTATGAAAAATACACGTTTCCGAAGATTAAATTTTCAATGAACTTTCAGTTTCATAGGGCGTCAGCAATTTCCACCAATGGATCATCCATATAAAAAAAATCAAAGACATATCGATAATGCCGTTGAGACAGATGAGACACCTCAACGAATGTAAGGGAATGATATTGTTCATGAATTTGATGATTTGAATTATGTTATTGGAAAAAGTCAATAAAATATTCGAAAGAGAAAACATTTTAATTCAAATTCCTATAACAATTGGAGAAAGAAAAGATAATTCTTTGAGTTTCAATATTAGTCAACGAATTTATTGTGTCATTTTTTGGATGCAATGCATATCTAGAAAAACATTTGTGAGATGTTACTTGCTACTATTTTAAATGACAAAGGCAAAACAAAAGACGATTGGCGGTCTCATCGTGATTTGATGGATTGGGGTATAAGAGGAAAACTTCATCGTGAGTTAATTGGTCAAAATAAGTGTAAAGTCCCTATTTCCTGTTATTTGATGAAAACTATGGAAAAGAAACAATTTCTTCAGGTCTTGGAAAGTTTGAAGGTTCCATATTGTTATTCAAGTAATATTTCAAAAAGGGTGAATACACAAGATGTGAAACTAAAATATCTTAAAACCCATGACTACCATGTCTTGTTACATGAGTTGATTCCTATTGTCATTCGACATTTACTTTCACATAATGTTAGAGTCGTTGTGATTATGTTATGTCATTTTTATCGAGACTATTCTGCCAAATGATGGAGCAGAAGTGATGTTCAGAAATTGCAGAGATATGCACCGATTATTCTTTGCGACTTGGAGAAAATTTTCCCTCTGTCATTTTTCACATGTATGTTACATCTGACTATGCATCTTCTAACAGAAGTTCTTTTTGGTGGTCCCGTATCGAGTCAGTGGATGTATCCTATAGAAAGAGTGATGTTTACATTGAAATCTTATATGAGAAATAAATATCACTCGAAGACTCCATTGTTAAATGTTATTTATCACATGAATGCATGGATTTCTATTCACCGTACTTGGCTGACGTCACCACAAGGTCTAACCAACTTATGAGTACTGAATATGAGAAATATGATCCCATTGATCCTGAATTTCTATCACTTCCCCAAATAGAGGGGATATCTAGATCGTACTTGTTGTGTACTTTAAGCATGGAAGAGTGGGAAATGGCTCATCGTATTGTATTATTCAACTGTGGTGTGCTTAATGATTTTATCATGTAAGTAAACTAATAAATATGAATTTTTTAATTATGTTATTTCTTCATATCTTCTGACATTTTTAGGTTTTCATATTTGTAGATAACATTTATAAATTATAAAAAAGATACATCGCTCTCTATCTATTAAGAGGAATGAACTGTTGCACAACAACAAATTTGTTTCTTGGTTAAATTCAAATGTAATAGATTTTTTTACTCATAACATAATCACATGTCTCTATTTAATATTCATTGTTGGTTTCTTTTAGATTTTAAATCCACCAATGAATGAACTATCAGATGAAGTAAGAGCATTATCATTTGGTCCAAACGATGTGGTATGTGATTGTAAAGAAATGTTTTTCAATGGGTTTAATTTTTTTATAAATAGCTGTGCAAAAAATGGAAACACAGCATGATGGTGTGACAATAAGAAAAACAACAAATTGTTATGTGAGTTCATCAGATAGAAAACATCAGCTAGAAAATATATCATATTATGGGGTTATTGAAAGAAACAGTTTATTAGATTACTATACACATAGTCATGTCACAATGATGAAATGTAAGTGGTTCGATTCTATGAAATGAAAAGGAATTAATATTGATAATTTTGGATTTAGAGGGATTGATATGAATTTCCAACTTCACACTAATGAACCTTATATTCTTGTGTCATAGGCTAGATAAGTGTTTTATGTAACTGACGCATTACAACAACAATTTGGTGTTATTTTTGATGTCATTCCTAGACATATTTTTGATGAAGACATGGATGACAATGATGTTGTGGATGAACCTGTTGGTATTTATTCAAATGTTTCATTTTGATGACACAGATGACTTAATTTCTAGAACAGATTGTGAACCACATATTGTCACAGAGCACACAGAACATTGACACATTCGTAAGTATTTACCTGACATTATCATAATATTGTATGTGTTTTTTTAAACTTCCATACAAGATATCAAATTAACTAGTATATTTTAAACCACTTTTGAATATAAAACTATTTATAGTCTGACCAATTTTTTTCTAAGAACATCTATTTTAATTATTAAACATAAAAATTCATGATATTTTATCAATATAAATATCACATTAAAAATGCATCTCATTTTTTATGATACAATTGTATTATTTAAAATTTTTCATTATTTCTATTTATTTGAGGATATTATTTTAAATTTCTAGGTCAAAATGTCTAAATATGATAATATTAGAAGAAATGGAAGAATATGAAGAAATGAACAATATATGTAACATATGGCCAACACTATAAGTACAATTTATGTTTGAATATTATGTATTTAATATTATTTATCATGTTATTATTGATTTTTTTTATAATTTATGTTATCTTAGGCTACTTCGCCGAGGAGAAAGTTGGATTATACTGCCGAGGTTGATAGTATGGTTGGGGATTTTGATTCTAAAGTTCAGCCTACTACTGTGATGCTTGAGTCACTAGATGGTCATCCTCCCATTATTCCACCTCCATATTATCCATACCCTCATTTTCCATATCGCTTTCTACCTGTACCCACATCGGATGGTAATTCTCAGACTCCCATCACTCCTTAATTTTCATTCTCACAATACACTATACAGGGCATTGCGCCCCTATACATCCCACCTCCACCTCCATATCCATATCCACCCTCATCTTTACAGAGTTATCCATCTATTGTATAGAGTACTCCTACTACAGATATCCCACCTACTACAGAAAATACTCCCCCTCTAGAAGCTATATTTCAGGGGTCAGAAGATCCCTCATCTATTGGTATGTGTTTAAACATTATTATTAGTGATTAATGATAAATTCATATATATTAATATCCTTTTTTACTTTCTTCATGATTATCTCCCGTCTCCACAAGATGACGAGGCCACACAAAAATGCGAGAGGTTTAGAATCGACACACGCAAATCATGGTTAAATACAATGAGGATAGAGCTATAATTAAACAAAATGGTAAGAAATGTAAAATAATTATGCGAACACTTTCTAGACACAACAATATCATTCTGGTTCAACCAATAAGTTGGAGGGAAGTTGGAGAAAAAATAATGGACAATGCCTGGTAGAGATCTGGGTAAGTAATTTTAATCACCTTTTTTATATATTAATTTATAATATTTTCTTAACAAACATTTTTTCCATTGTAGCTCCGATATAATTTTCCTGATGGACAAAATGCCAAAGCTGTAAGTTTACTGGATTTAGGTGGAATGTGGTGAGCGTACAAGTATGACTTATATCTTGGTGGGAAAAAGAGAGTTGACACGGAGCATGAAGAAGTAAAATTGATTCATGATTTCCCAATAACACAATACAAAGAGATGATAGGCTATTGGAATAGTCATGTGTTTAAGGTATTTGTTAAATTTATATATATATTCGTTTATTTATTTGAAATCGTGTTTTATTTATGTTAATGAAATTATATAATTATTTTTTTATAGGAGAAATCAGATATAAATAAAAGAAATAAGTGTGTAATGAAACATGTTTATGCTCGTGGACACACATCAATCCCAGATATTGAGAAAACATAGGTAATTTAATATTTAAATTATTTGGGTTCATTTAGTGTAATTTTTGACTTCCAATTTTAATTTATTTCTCTGTTTTTTCCAGAAAAAATAATTTAATATCAAGGTTCACATTCCTCACTCAACTTTTTTTTGTATAAGATGAAAAAAAATTATAGTACTATGCCAAAGACTGACACCGACAAGACCATTGTAAGTATATTTCATTTAATTTTATTTTGACTGAATTTAATTCCTTATTTTATTTTACCATTTTAATTTATGTTATATATCAATCAATAGAATGATTGGGATACATTTGAAGAAAATGAACCTGACAATTTGTCCCCGAACAATCATCTACAGCAGGTATTGGGTGATGAGGATCAGGGAAGACTGCATTGTCGACTTGGGAAGAAGATTGTACCATCTCGATACTGGTACACTAAAAACGTTTCTTTGAGTACCAGTTCTGGTTTGGTCAGAGTGGAACAGATGAATTCCGCAATCAAAGAAGCAACTCAAAATGAAGAAAAGGAGATATTTGAAAATATGAATAAAGTTATGTCTTCCATTTCTTCTATACTTTCCCCAGAAGAAGCTACAACATTTGACACTTGTTTGATGCCAAAGAGTTCTGCTAATGTAGATTCCTCTTCCGGAGCCAGAGTTGGACCTGGAGTTGGAGCTATAGCTGGACCCAGTCCCAGTGTTGGTGCTGGTACTGATGCTGATGTCGATGATGATGTTGGTGGTATGAAAGGTGCTGATGATGTTTCTCTGGGAGGCTTGGATAAGGGTTATCATGAATTTGATGATACAGATATTGAGACTCACTATTGATGTGAATTGTAATTTTTTGATTGTTAATATGTGTAATTTTATTTTTCAATGAAGTTTGATTATTGTAATACTGAATTGTATTGCGGTGTTTCTGACTATTTCTACATATATTGAATTATTATATTATGAGATATGTTTGTTTATGTAGTAGTTAAGTTTTATTGTTATTATATTGAATTGTATCCTCTTTTGATGCGACCATCATACCTCCTCGATGATGCATCTCCGATGCGGCCCCTCTATCTCCTCCGACACACCTCCGATGGTATGTAGTCCAATTTTCCATTTTTTCTAGATGTGGCCACTCAATTATTTTCAATAATCAGATTTTTAGTTTCATGACTTGTACAATTATTCAATATTGCGATGCATGCTATGCAGAGAACCAACAGGAAAACTTAGACGATGCAATTTATTTGCTCCCCCGACTTCCAACCGGGATTAACATGAATATAAAATTCAAAAGGTAATCAAATTTAATTGGCCTACACCATGCTTGCAGAATTTATGATTTATAGTTTACTCTTGAGTGTGCAATATTTGATCTTCTAGACATCGGTATGTATCATGGTTGGATAGTTAATCCCCAGGTATGTACTTTTGATTCATGTAACTTTACATTTTATTTATAAAAAATGATACATTATACTCATACCTTCATCCTATTTATTTAATGTTCAGTTTCTATATTTATATTTGGTTCATAGAGTGGTGGTTCTCAACTCACTTCAAATGTTCATGATAGATTTTGGATATCCCATATAGGTAGTGGGAAGACTGATCTCACTTCTATGTTTAAAAGGACAAGATTACATTGAAATTTATTGATTTCCTTTATGTTTTTGTTCATATAGGAGAAGGATACTAATGAAGAGACACTAATTTGATCTCCTAAAAATTATATCCGTTATAAAACTAGGAGAGATGGGTTTTGTGGTAATTGGGAGATGAATAATAATGAATTCCAATGTCTATTATCCAAGATGGGGGGGGGGCTATTGCACTTTGGGAAGAACCATTTTAGCTTTAGTGACTTCTGGTAAGCATTCTATGGAAGGTAATAGGAATGGAAGTAAAATATATTTTCAAGGTATTCTACCCTATAATTCTCTATTATATGTGGAACTTCACTCCTTTTGTTCATTGGATTCTTCTTACAACACATTCTAATTTTCCAAAAATGAGCCGGTCCCTGCAAAGCTCACTTGAAAGGGTATGTATCCACTTATGAAGATGCGAGTGAGTGCTCATTTTATTGAAATGATCATTCACTATCATTCAGGTCCCATAAAGAAGTGGTTGTGGATAAAGTGTTAGTTCAATCATGTTTGTTTCCATATACAGAGGTCTTCGTGAACATACCACTTGTTCTGGTTGGGATGAATGCACTTCTAGAGGATACTGATATATATTTCTATTCTTTCAGGCCGTTAAACCTGATTTAAGAGTGTTTTGGAGATGGTGATTAATTATTCAATACAATAAACCATATATATATATATATATATATATTATCTCTTAATAGTTTAGTTTTGGAGGTGGTGAAAAATTTTGGGGTACTAGGTGCAGCCAGCTCATATACTACTAAGGAACTCTACATTGTAGTTGTGGCCTGTGTAGAAGATTTGGTTGAGGGATACTTATTAAGAACCTTTATAATCTAAAAATATGTTCTGTTTTGGGTATTATGGTTAAAAAAGTAGTTCTCTTCACCTTTGTTTGGTGGCATGTGCTTTCCCCTTTCTTTGGTAATCCAAAAAATACTCGTGTTGGGCAGTTGGGCTACTAATACCAATAGGAATTTGAATATAGTGTCGGATTTTCGGGCCACTAATTTCAGTCAGAATAGGGATAGGGTTTGAAAATTCAATGGAAGAGGAAGGATAAAAGGTCAGGTAGGTCTTAGGGAGATAGAATGGGTGGACTAGTGGCTCAGTGAACAATAACCCACAACCCTATAATAGAATATGAAGTTGATCAATATGTAACTGGATAGAGGATTCCAAGTAGTGAAACCATACATCCAAAGTGAGGGTGGGTGAATATGGTTTGTCCTGGGAAATAAATACCCCCTTTTTAGTCTCTTTCTAGGTGATCCTATATCCTGAAGTTCCTGGAGATAGATCCTCACACTCAATAACAGTGTACTTGGGTGCCCACTAATACTATTTCTCGATCAATATAAATAGGTCCAAATAAATAGAAGATAAAATTCAATCAAATATTATTGGAACACGTATGATAGTGTTATTAAGGCCTCAGAGATGATGAGTTTATCTACTATACGTGTAATAATGTTTCCTCCCACCCGTGTAACATCCTTCCTCTTACCTACTGGATTGGGAATGAGAAGAGGTGTTATTAACCTTGGGTGGAATCCCGAGAACATAAAAGTCTATAAACATGTTCCAGGGGAGTACTAGGTCATTGGGGGATGATTTTCATTGAGAATAGAATAAAATACTAAATACGAAACAAAGACAACCAGTTTTATATGATGCATTAAATGAAATAAAATACAACCTAAACTAGATGTAATATCAGAGTAGTGGATGGAATAAAATAAAATATACTACACAGATAGGAAACTGAGTATTTAATCCCCAAATACATTACAAGATATACCACTAGGAATAACAATAATTTATCTCACATTTATATTTATAGCATAATATAAGTAGTGGGAATTCGGGGGGGGGGGGGGTGTATGCTAAGGGGTTAGGGGGATGGTGTAGGGGGAGGGGATTGGTTTGAGTGGAAGGATAGTATAGGGGAAGGGGTGGGTGCGGTGTAGGGGGTTAGGGGGGCTGGTGTGGGGGTGGGGTGGGGGTGGTGGAGGCTGGGGGGGGGGGGTTGGTGCAGGCTAGGCACTAGGGGTGGTGTAGGGGTGTGGGGGGAGAGGATTGGTGGGACTGGGTTTGGGGGGAAGGGACTAGTTTGGGGGGATTGGTTTTGAGGGGATATGACTAGTTGGGGGGGACACTAGTATAGGAGAAGGGGTAGGGGTGGTGCAGGGGAAGGGGTGGGGGTGGTGCATGGGGGTTTGGGGGGATAGTTTTGGCTAGGGGATGGTGAAGGCTAGGGGAAGGGGTGGGGGTGGTGCAGGGGGGAGGGGGTGCATGTGGGGTGCTAGGGGGTGCTGTGGGGGGGGGGTGGGGGTATAGGGGGGTGGGAGGGGTCTACAGGGGAGGGGGAGGGGGTCAATAGGGCAGTGGGGAGGGTGCAAGTGAGGTGTGGGGGGGGGGGGTCCCAGGGCAGTGGGGAGGGTGTAGGTGAAGAACCAGGTGGTAGTGGGGGGATGGTGCAGGGGGAGGGGCAGGGGGTCAGTAGGGTAGTGGGGAGGGTGCATGTGGGGTGCAGGGGGAGTCACAAGGCTAGGGGGGAGGGTGCATGTGGGGTGCAAGGGGCAGTGGGGGAGGGTACATGGTGGGTCAGCAAGGTAGTGGGGAGGGTGCAGGTAGGGTGCGGGGGGGGGGGGGGGGTGCAAGGGGGGGCATTATTATGTAAATATGATTTAATATTTTAACCATCTCCAAACATGATTACTCTATCATTCTTATTTTATTCTATTTAGACCACATGAATCTTACTATTTCTCCATATTCTAAAAATCCTTCTTATTTCTCTTCAATTTTATGTTCACGAATCGTCATACAGAAGAATATTTCAATATTTTCATTAACTATATGTTTTCTCAGTTGTATGTATTATGTATATTAGAGTATTTTATTGGTAACATAATGATATTATATGAATCACCATATAAACATTGAATGTTTTCATTAATTAAATATGTTCTCATTTGTATTCATTATGGTTATCATGATTCGTCAATCCTTCCACTGATTTAGGTTCCTTAACCAATGAAGATTTAAATGATCATGACGGTGGTGGTAGTAGTGGTGGGGGTGGTCTGAGAGGAGGTGATAATGATGTTGGTGTTTCTACAGGAGATGATGAGGTTCATGATGGTTCTGGTGATGTTGATAATGAGGTACATTTCAAATGTAAATTTTATTCTTAGTATATACATTTAATTTTATCAAATAGTTCTTTTATTGTGATGATATTGGTATTGAGATTAAATATTGTTTATATTGGAGAGAGTATGAATTATTGTGATATATATTGTATTATTCTTGAGTTCAGTTTTATTTGGAAGGTGGTTTTTTTTCTCGTAGATAGAGGATGTGAGTACTGATATAAGGTGCATATATTATGGATGCATTTGGTGATTTATTATAGCTAGGTAGGAATAATTTTATATGGTTATTAACTATGGAGGTAGGGTCTATTTATCATGGTTTTGAAAGTGTTATTAGGGACCAAGATCAATGTTTAAACCATGGGGGCTGACATGGGGTGGGGGGGTGATGGGTGGTGGTGGAAGGGGGGGATGGCAAGGGGACAACCATGGGGACTGGAAGTGGGGATGGAAGGGGGACTGGTAGGGGGAGGGGCTGGGTGAGGGGGTATTCAGGGTCTATCTTGGGGGGGGGGCTGTCCAGGGGAGTGGAGTTCTGGGCTGTCCAGGGTCTGGGGGGGGGACTGTCCAAGGGAGTGGAGGTCTCGGTTTGTTCCTTTAGGGGGGGGGGGTCTATCATGGGGGTCTCTAGGGTCTGGGGGGGGGGGGGGTCTATCTTGGGTCTGTCCTGGGGAGGGGGTGTCTAGGGTCTGTCTGGGGGTGTCTCGGGTCTTGGGGGGGTCTATCTGGGGGGGGGGTGTCCAAGGTCTATCCAGGGGGTGTCCCGGGTGTAGGGGGTCGGTCCTGGGGGTCTATGTGGGGGGGGTGTCCAGGGTCTAGGGGTGTCCATGGTCTATCTTGGGGGGGGGGGGGTTGTAATGGCCCGGGGTTTTGGGGTCTATTACTTGGTGAAAATCGGATGTCTGAGGTGTTCTGGGTGGTCTGGAAGGCCATCCCAGCTTCTCGGTGAAGCTTAAGACTCCTAGAGGTAGCCTCGACCTACCGGTAGCCTCGACCTACTAGCAGCCCTAGCCTACCGGTGACCTTAGGGTACCGGTAGCTCTTGCTAACTGGTAGCTCTCGCCTACCGGTAGCTCTCGCCTACCTCCACAGGTTTTTCCAGTAGCACCTCCTTTTTGTGTGAATTGGGGTTTAAACTGTGTTTTGACCCCTTTAAGCCTGTTTTAAAGCCTATTAATGACGATTAATTAAAAGATTGGTGAGGTACCCTCCTTAAATGAAGAACCATGCATTTTTCATGCCTTTAACCGCATTTTCAGAAACGCCTGTAGGGCATCCTGTGAGGATTCCTTCCTTGGTTAAGGAGGTGTGCGTCAGTTTTAACTGCCCTGAAGGGCGGGGACCTTTTAAGTTGGACGTGTGGGTTGGCCCAGCCACGTTGTCAACCCACGATCCCACTTCTTCCGCGGTTTCTAGTTTTTCTCTCCATATCTTAATCGTCTCGGGAATTCTATATCTCATCCTTAATAACCTAAAGGCTTCTCTTCTCGCTGGTTTAATCTTTTTCTCACCCTGTGCTCGGAGTACCCTTCATCTGGATGAGTTTTACCAACACAAATTTTTCCTTGATCGCGTTCCGTGGAGTTCCTGCTACTCCTGATTTTAGTTTCCACACGAGGACTTAATGTCGATCCTGGATCAATCAAGTAGGAATCTTACATTTTTCTCTAATCCTTGTGTATCATGTGGGGTGGGTGTTCTATGGTTCCAAAGAGGCAGTTAATCAATTCCGTAATGAATATAATAACCGATTAATTAATGGGGATGAGGAAGTTTGTTAATGTTGTTACATATTTTTATCCATGCTTACCCTATGATGTTGTTATGAATTTAATGGGATTAGGACTACTGAAAATCATGGCCGTTGGGGGTCTTTGTTTGCGCACCTATGCTATTCTCTATTTTATGCTTTGTTTGGTGATTGGGAATCATGTATGAATCAGTTAAACACTTAAACTCAGCTGTTGAATATAAAAGCCCATAATCTTGTGTGATCACCCCAGTCAAACTAAATAATATAAAATAATGAATTGTGATCGTTGGGATGGTTCAGATATGGATGGGTGAACAGCGGGGCTGTGAATGGTGTGGTTGGAATGGCTTGAGTTGTTGCATGGATGTGGTGGTGTTTGGCAGCAGGGTTTTAGGTTGGGTTGTGAACATGAATAAGTGGAAAGTTAATAACAAACTGGGTGGAATGGTAATGAATTAATGCGGGATAACCAATGGTTTATTGGGTTTTTTCTTTGGTTCTAGTACTTTGAGGGATCTCACTGATCCCTTTGTTGTTGTGACTTCACAAGAGAACCGGGTGTGAATGCTTAAATTACCTAATGGTTTTCCTTCTTGCTTTATTGTTGTTTCATCTGTATTTGTGCCTGTTAGTTGCCCAATAGTGAAGGGATTAACTCATACTGAACTGTTATGAAATGATAACTTGAATAGGGAAACCGGGAACTGTTTGTTGTGTGCCTTTTTTCTGAGGCAGCAGTGCTTGTGCACCTGCTTGTATCTGTTTGAGGAGCCATAGGTTGGGATGTGATTTGATATATATATATATGTAACTGTATGTTTTGTGTTTAGTCGCACCCCACCCATGTTGGGCACTTAGTGTTGGAAACTCCATCTTATGGGGAAGGGCATTTCCCCCTAGTTACTCTCCTTCTTTCTCCCTATTCTCTCGGTTGTGATGGGTGGAGGAAACCTTACACACAAGACTCTTTGGGTAGGTTTCGATTGGTGTGTTGTTAGCCCCTGACTCTTCAGGAAAGTTTGTTTTTCCAAGGTTTCTTCGGGATGAGGCCTAGGTGTGTGCGGGCAAGGATGTGGATGGTTGTGAGGCCCAGGTGTGTGCGGGTAGGGAAGTGGATGGTTGTGAGTCCCAGGTGTGTGTGGGAAAGAAGATCATGGTAGCATTAGGATGTTTTCCATTAGGGATGAGTAGTTAGCTATTGGGGGAAATTGTGGTGTAGGGTACCCAAATGTTTTGTTCTTTACTATTACATTACTTGTTTTATTATTTGGTGAGTGTGGACGGTGAGGGGGGATGGATAGATTCCTTGATAGATGTTGGTTATTCTAATTCTCACAGGACTTTAGGACATCTCCCCACTTGTGCACGAGAGCCTTAGGTTTTTATGCTGAGTAGACTTTGTATACTCACCCTACGTTTACTTTCAGGTTTCCATGAGGACATTGGAGGCCATGCGAGACTATACTAGTATGGACGTTGGTGTTGCTATTGGTCGTTGTTGGTTTCTGCTTATCCTTTTTCCTTCCTTTTTGGTTTTGTACTTTGGAGTTCTTGTACTTTGTTCAGTTTTATTATTAAATCATGCATGTAGTTTGGTTTTCTTTTGAGTTTTCTATACATGGTGGTGTTTGGTGTTGACTCATTCTTTCTCCCAATCCTGGTTAACTAAAAAGGGTAATGCCTCCCATATTGTGAAAATGTTATACCCTTGGAGGTAGTATCCACTCCAGGGCCTACTGGAGGTGGGACTCATGGGTCATTATCTCATCTTCAACTTGAGGAAGGAAGGGCGGGGACCTTTGCTGCCCCTTCCATTATCTTGCTGAAGGCGGGTCGTGATAGAATGGTATCAAAGGCGAGGTTGAGGGATAAGATGAATTCTAGAGTTAGGCACAGTGAGGATTGCATGGGATGGTAGGTAAACAATGTTAGGTGATCTTGTTTCGTGAAATAGACCAGGGAGGACCGGCTAGGACACAGGATTTTAGGGCCCCCCATGATCCGATGAAAGGAATCTGGACCTACCAAACTACCAAGTGGTGCTACACTGTTTTCCGACTAGAGACCCTAGGAAATGTACATGCATCATAATGACTTTTGTTCCTGTGTTTCATGGGTGTGTTGGGGATTTAAAATGAATAAGAAGTCTAAGAAAATTTAAGAGCAATATTCTACACTACTCGGGCTTAGGCATTCCTTGTTTACCTTGCAGCTATGGCACTCGGACGTTATCCACGATCGACTAGGGCGGTTGAGGCCCAATGGATCGAGGCAGTTGACTAGCAAAGGGTTTTTAGAGATGAGGAGGACAACTTGTGGCAGAAGACTCTGCGTTCCTTCCAGTGACAAACCCTTGCGAAGTACAAGGGCAACATTTCTGGCTTAGTGATGGAAGGATGGCTCGAGGAGCTAGCCATCACCTTCTCTTTGATCCGTGCTCTGAGGGAGTACTAGGTTCTGTTGGCCGTCAGCCAGCTGAGAGGAGCAGCATGTCAGTGGTGGACACTTTTCCTGGGAGAGAAGACAGAGGTATAGGTTTCATGGACCGGTTTCGAGAAGGAATTTCATGAGGAGTTCCTCTCCTCTATGACGAAGGCTGAGAAGAGACATGAGTTTCTCTCCCTTCAATAGGGAAACATGGCAGTGAGGGAGCTGGGGATCATGTTCAAAGATCTCTTGCACTTTTCCCCGGATCACTTTCCGGATGAGGAGTCTTGGGAAAGATGGTTAGAGGAGGCACTCCATCCTTATATTAAATATCCTTTCACTCCCTTCACCCTTCCGACATACCAAGAAGTATAGAAGAAGGACGAGATAGTAGAGAGGATGCACTCGAAGGGAGGCACACCATGAGGGGGGAACTGGCTGGGTTCGTCAAAGGGGAAGGCGGTCAGCAGCAGGTCTCTAGTGACAGGGCCTTCCAGGTTTCAAAAAGTAGGGAGTAGGCCTCATCAGTTCCAGTTCTGAGCTTCTAGACCTTGCCCCTTTTCCATAGGGCCAGGACCAAAGTGTTTCTCTTGCGGAGTTTTCAGGCACATCTAGATCAGGTGTCTGACTCGAGCTCCACATGGTAGAGGTGGGCAGTTTCAACGCCCACCTCAGCAGCATCCGTTGCTGGAGAGGCCTTTCCAGCAGGAACAACAGGCCCCTAGCCCTCCTAGGGATGACCTTGAGGGAGAAGACCGACACCATGCTGCTCCTGAGAGACCTCAACCAGGGCGTGGTCGAGGAGGTGGTCGACATCAGCGAGGCAGAGGAGCTGGGTGTGGACAGTTGCATGCCGTAGAGTTAGTAGCTCCGACAGGACCAGAGGTCGTTCGAGGTATGATCAGTCTTTTCAGTACTCTTGTTTCTTCCATGATTGATTCAGGAGCTTCTCATTCCTTTATTACACCCAAATTAGCCCATGCTCTAGGTATAGATGATGAGAGACATTTTGTGCCCCTAGTGTTGAGAACACTAGTTGGGGGTCAGACCAGTATATCATACTTTTTCAGGGGATGTAGAATGATGTTGGGACCACATCAGTCTAGTGGAGACTTTTTTTCATTGTAGATGAAGCAATACGATGTCATTCTAGGCATTGACTGTTTATTCTTCATGCATGCCATCATCGGCTGCTAACAGAGAAGGATTGAATTCTCTAATGAGGATGGACGACGTGTGGCTTTTTCTGGGGAGTGGAGTTATCAGGTGGGGAGTAGACATGTGGATCCAATCCTTTCTATGCTAGATGGGGTGTTAGTGGAGTTGGCGGATGCAGGAATGATGGATGTCCCATAGGTCGTAATAGAATTCCCTGATGTCTTTCCCGGTGAGGTTGTGACTCAACCCCCTCGACGTGACATTGAATTTGGGATAGACTTATAGCCTGGTGCCCACCTGATATCGATGGCTCCTTATCGAATGGAACCTTCTAAGTTGTGGGAATTGTGGATTCAGATTGACGATCTGATGAAGAAGGGATTTGGTCAACCCGGCGTGTCGTCGTGGGGTGCTCCAATTTTGTTGGTAAAGAAAGCAGATGGTAGTTTACGACTGTGCATAGACTACCGAAGGTTGAATCAGGTGACGATCAAGAATTGTTACCCCCTCCCGAGGATAGACGATCTATTCAACCAGCTGAGGGGAGTAGGTTGGTTCTTTAAGATCGATCTGCGGTCTGGATACCACCAGTTGAGAGTGAAGGAAGGTGATATCTCAAAGATGGCTTTCAGGTGCAGACATGGAAACTTTGAATTCTTGGTCATGCCGTTTGGAATTACAAACACACCAACTATGTTCATGAACCTCATGAACTCTGTTTTCCGAGAGTTTCTGGACTAGTTCGTTCTGGTGTTCATCGACGACATCCTTATCTACTCAAGATCAGAGGAAGAGAACATTGAGTATCTTAGCTTAGTTTTGGGAGTCCTTCGAAACCACCATCATTATGGGAAACTGTCTAAGTGAAAGTTCTTGACACAAGAAGTACATTTCCTTGGACATGTAGTATCTCAAAAGGGAATATCAGTAGACCCATAGAAGGTCGAGGTAGTCGTTTCATGGGCAACACCCAATAATGTTGCGGAAGTTCGTAGTTTCCCGGGTTTGGCAGGCTATTACCAGAGGTTTGTGCCCGACTTCTCTCGAGTTACAACTCCATTGACAACTTTAACTTGGAAGGTCCAGGCCTTCATGTGGAGAGACCAGGGCCAGATTGCTTTTGGCTACCTAAAGGAGAAGCTGGTCAGTGCTCTAGTACTCAGATTACCAGAGGAAGGGGTGTTGTTTGAAGTTTTCTATGATGCTTCTGGACTTGGGTTCAGATGTGTGCTGATGTAGCAGTGAGGAGTGATCTCTTATGGGTCTAGGTAGTTACATCCTCATGAACATAACTATTCCACCCACGATCTGGAGCTTACAGCCATGGTGTTCTCATTGAAGTTTTGGCAGCTTTATCTCATCAGAGAGAGCTTTGTGGTCTTCTCAGATCACAAGATCTTGCATTATGTCTTTTCCCAGCGGGATCTGAACATGAGGCAGTGGAGATGGGTTGAGTTCCTCCAAGACTACGACTTCATGATCTCTTATGCTGAGGGAAAGGGTAATATTGTGCCTGATTCCTTGGGCATGAAATCATAGAAGTAAGTAGTTCGGGAATCTGCAGATGCTTGGAGAGAGATGGAAGAGTTAGAAGCCTTGAATTTGGATGCAAGTGTGGAAGGTGAAAGAGGCTATCTATTTCAGATGACTGTAGATTCTTCTTTAGTGGTGTAGGTGGAAGAGTCTGAGTGGGGGGACTCGAAGGTAGAAGTGATGCGAGATCATGTTTATCAGGGAAATGCTCTTGAGGGATGGTCTAAGGATGATCAGCATCAGATGTTTTTCCGTGGAAGGATCTTTATTCCGGAGATGATGCATAAAGGAGTTCTTCCTGAGTTTCATGACTCAGCTTTAGCGGTATATCCTGGGGTCTCAAGAATGTACCAAGGCCTGGGGGGATAGTTTTGGTGGACTGGGGTAAAGGGGGCAGTGGTAGAGTTTGTGGCTAAGTTCCTAGTGTGTCTGGAAGTGAAGGCTGAACACCGTTTTCCTAGAGGGTTGTTGCAGCCTTTAGATGTTCCCGAGTGGAAGTGGGATGACATCTCGAGGGACTTCGTTACAGGGCTACCCAGGGCTCAGGGAGGCTATGATTCCATCTGGGTAGTGGTGGATCGGTTGACAAAATCATCTCACTTCTTGGAAATTAATGAATCGATCCAGATGAGTACCTTAGCCCAGAGGTATGTCAATGAGGTGGTGTGGTTGCACGGGATTCCAAGATCTATTTTCTACAATCGAGACACACGGTTTACCTCATGAGTCTGGAGGGGATTACAGCATGCCATTGGCACCCAGCTACACCTTAGCACTACTATCCACCCTCAGACCAATGGGCAGACAGAACGAATGATCCAGACATTGGAAGAATTACTGTGGGAATGTGTTCTGGATTTTGGGGGATCATGGGTATGACACTTGCCTCTGGTGGAGTTTTCTTATAACAATAGCTTCCACTCCACTATCGGAATGACACCGTTTGAGGCCTTGTATGGAATTTTGTTTTGTTCACCCGTTTGCTGGACAGAGATTGGGGAAGTAGTAGTTCTTGGGCCAGAAGTGGTGCAAGGAACCACTAAGAAGGTTCAGCTTATGCACGAGAGGATGAAGGCATCCCAGGACCAGCATAAGTCTTATGGTGATCGTAGGAGGAGGCCCTTGGAGTTCGAGGTTGGAAATCATGTGTTCTTGAAGGTTTCCCTTCAACGTGGGCAGAGAAGGTTTGGGAAGGGGATTAAGCTCTCCCCTAGGTTAATTGGACCTTTCGTGGTGCTGGGACGAGTTGGTGAGGTGGCGTATCAGCTGGGGTTTCCACCTCAGTTGGATAAAGTTCACAACATCTTTCACATCTCCCAGCTTCCTCAATATCTACACGACGACTCCCATGTCATCGATTGGGGAGAGTTAGATGTCGAAAACGATGTGACCTTCATATAACGACCGATCAAGATAGAGGATTGTAAAGAGAAAGTGCTTCGTGGGAGAACCATCCCCTTGGTTCATGTATTGTGGAGGCCTGGTGGCCTCGAGGAGAGAACATGGGAGAGGGAGGCCCAGTTACGCGTTCAGTACCCAGAGCTGTTTTGAATTCCTTGTTGTTTTTGTTCTGAGTTTTGTTGAGATGTTTTACCTTATGCTTTAATATATGAAATGATTGTTTTTCTTAGCTATTGGATGATCTGTTCCCTATTCTCTGTGTGTGTGTCCAAATATGTGATGATGGGAAAACCTGACTGCTAATCAGGATGCATTAATGTGGATGCGATTAAACCCGTGTGGGCGAGTCAGTGCCGCCCAAAGTAGCTAATATCCTGACATGTATGAAGGGACTCCCTATCTCATGTGTTTGAAAATGTGATCCTTTTGCTCGTTGTCGATGTTTGGGGTTAATAACTCTTGTGGGAGTATTCTTGGATGTATAGGGGGCTCTATTCTAGATTTTGAACAACTTAGGGGGTTTCCCCTGAGAAGTATCTTCAGAGGGTGGTTGTTTGGACCCCTCTTTTCCCATTTCTGGATTGTTCTTATATTCTTGGGGATGAGAATAGTTTAAGAAGTATTTGTTGTAATGGCCCGGGGTTTTGGGGTCTATTACTTGGGGAAAATATGATGTTTGAGGTGTTCTGGGTGGTCTGGAAGTCCATATCAGCTTCTCGGCGAAGCTTAAGACTCCTAGTGGTCGCCTCGACCTACCGGTAGCCTCAGCCTACCGATAGCCTTGGACTACAGGTAGACTGGGACTACCGGTATCATTTCCCTACAGGTAGCCTTAGCCTACCAGTATCCTCGGCCTACCGGTCACCTCGGCCTACCGGTGGCCTCGGCCTACCGGTGGTTTGGTCTACCAGTAGACCTAGCCTACTGGTGACCTTGGGGTACTGGTAGCTATTGCTTACAGGTAGCTCTCGCCTACCTCCATGGGTTTTTTCCATTAGCGACTCCTTTTTGCGCGAATTGGTTTTTAAACTGTGTTTTGACCCCTTTAAGCATGTTTTAAAGCCCATTAATGACGATTAATTAAATTATTGGTGAGGTACCCTCCTTAAATGAAAAACCATTTGTTGGTCATGCCTTTAACCACATTTTCAGAAACGCCTGTAGGGCATCCTGTGAGGAGTCCCCCCTTGTTTAAGGAGGTGTGCGTCAGTTTTAACCTCCCAGAAGGGTGGGGACATTTTATGTTGGACGTGGGGGGTGGCCCAGTCGCGTGTTCAACCCATGATCCCACTTCCTCCGTGGTTTGGATTTTTTATCTCCATATATTAACTATCCCGGGAATGTTGTATCTCAGCCTTTATAACCTAAAGGATTCTCTTCTTACTATTTTTCGATTTTTCTCACCCTGTGATTGGAGTACCCTACCTCTCAATGAGTTATACTCCCACGAAGTTTTCCTTGATCGTGTTCTGTGGAGTTCCTGCTACTCCAGATTTCCAGTTTCCACGCGAGGACTTAACGTCGATCCTGTATCAATCATGTAGGAATCTTACCTTTGTCTCTCCTCCTTGTGTATCTTGCGGGGTGGGTGTTCTATGGTTCCCACGAGGCAATTAATCAATTATGTAATGAAGATAATAACCGATTAAAGAACATGGATGGGGAAGTTTGTTAATGTTGTTACATGTTTTTATCCATGCTTTCCCTATGATGTTTTTATGAATTTAATGGGCTTAGGCCTATTGAAAATCACAACTATTGGGGGTCTTTGTTTGGGCACCTATTCTACGCTCTATTTTATGATTTTTCTGGTGATTTGGAATCATGTATGAATTGGTTAAACACTTATACTCGACTGTTGAATATGAAATCCCATAATCTTGTGTGATCACCCTAGACGAACTAAATAATAAAAATGAATAAATTATGATCGTTGGGATGGTTTAGATATGGATGGGTGAACAGTGGGGTTGTGAATGGTTTGGTTGGAATGGCATGAGTTGTTGTGTGGCTGTGGCGGTGTTTGGTAGCAGGGTTGTAGGTTGGGTTGTGAACATGAATAAGTGGAAGTTAATAACAAAATGGGTGGAATGGTAATGAATTAATGTGGGATAACCAATGGGTTTTTGGGTTTTTCGTTGGTTCTCGTACTTTGAGGGATCTCACTGATCCCTTTTTTGTTGTGACTTCACAAGAGAACCAGGTGTGAATGATTAAATTACCTGATGGTTTTCCTTTCTGCTTTATTGATGTTTTTTTGTATTTGTTCCTGTTAGTTTCCCTGTAGTGAAGGGATCGACTCATACTGAACTGTTATGAAATGGTAACTTGAATAGGGAAACCTGGAACTGTTTGTTGTGTGCCTGTTTTCTGAGGCAGCAGTGCTTCTGCACCTGCTTATATCTGTTTGAGGATCCATAGGTTGGGCGGTGTGTTGATATATATATGTAACTATATGTTTTGTGATTAGTCGCACCCCACCCATGTTGGGAACGTAGTGTCGGACACCCCATCTTATGGGGAATGGTGTTTCCCCTAGTTAATCTTCTTCCTACTCCCTCTTCCCTCGACTGTGATGTCTAGAGGCGACCTTACACCCAAGACTCTTCGGGTAGGTTTCGATTGGTGTGTTGTTAGCCTAGGACTCTTCGGGAAAGTTTTTTTCCCAGGTTTCTTCATGATGAGGCTCAGGTGTGTGCGGGAATGGATATGGATGGTTGTGAGCCCCAGGTGTGTGCGGGTAGGGATGTGGATGGTTGTGAGGCCCAGGTGTGTGCGGCTAGGAAGAGTGTTGTAGAGTCAGGACGTTTTCCGTTAGGTATGAGCAGCTAGATAATGGGGGAAATGGGGGTGCGGGGTACCCAAATGTTTTGTTCTTTACTATTACATTACTGCTTGTGTTATTTGGTGAGTGTGGCTAGTGAGGTGGGATGGATAGATTCCTTGATGGATGTTGGTTCTTCTGATTCTCACAGGTCTTTAGGATATCTCCCCACTTGTGCATGTGAGCCTTAGGTTTTCCTACTGAGTATACTTTGTATGCTCACCCTACGTTTACTTTCAAGTTTCCAGGAGGACATTGGAGGTCATGCGGGACCATACTAGTCTGCATGTTGGAGTTGCTGTTGGTTGTTGTTGGTTTCTGCTTAGCCTTTTTTCCTTCCTGTTTGGTTTTGTACTTTGGAGTTCTTGTACTTTTTTCAGTTTTATTATTAAATCATGCATGTAGTATGGTTTTCTTTTGAGTTTTCTATACATGGTGGTGTTTGGGGTTGACTCATTATTTCTCCCAATCTTGGTTAAATAAAAAGTGTAATGCCTCCCATATTGTGAAAATGTTATACCCTTGGTGCTAGTCGCCACTCCGGGGCCTACTGGAGGCGGGACTCGGGGGTCATTATCTCATCTTCGACTTGTGGAAGGAAGGGTGGGGACCTTTACCGCCCCTTCCATTGTCTTGCCAAAGGCGGGTCGTGACAGGGGTCCAGGGGTGTGTCCAGGAGTGGGGGGGGGGATTTGCATGGGGGAAGGGGTGCTGTAGGGGGGGTGTCTAGGGTCTGGTGGTGTTTAGGGTCTGTCTGGGGGGGGGGGGTCTAGGGGGTGTCCAGGAGGGGGGATTTTCATGGGGGAAGGGGTGTTGCAGGGGGGGTTGTCCAAGAGGTTGGCTTTGTAGGGGGGGAGGGGGTTTATGTAGGATGTCCAGGAAAGAGGGGGGGTGTCCAAGGGGGTTGTGCAGGGGGTGGTGGCTATTTTATAGTTTTCTAGACCCTATAGACACAGTTACTAACCATGGCTATAGGTCTATTGACATAGTTTTTAACCACGACTATAGGTTTATTGCCACGGTTTTTAACCGTGGCTATAGGTCTAATGCCACAGATTCAAACTATGGCAATAAATTGTGTCCATCCTTTTGTATATCCACGGTTCTAAACTATGGCTATGGAGATATTACCATGGTTTGAATCATTGTTTTATACCTATAGCCACGGTTTGGAACTATGGCTATAAATCTAGGACTATACCACGCCAAAATTATCCACAGTTCCAAAACCGTGGCTATTACCTATAGCCACAGTTTGAGGACCAATATCCATGGTTTAAAATCATGGCTATTGCCTGAATTTCTAGTAGTGTTTATAAAGATCCTTCTTATTCCTTCCCGATATTCAAGCTTGATTAAATGGAACATCTTGATTTGTTACCCACTTTCATGTACCTTCTACAATTTGTTCTAAGAAACCATTTTTTTTTCAAAAATTAACAATTTTGTGGTGAAAAACTATATTTTTTCATTACTTGTTTTATAAAAAAAATATGATAAATAAAAATTATTTTTTAAAAGAAATATTCTTTTCAAAGTAAAAGGGGTATTTCTCTCAAGAATTCCAAGATTATTTTATTAGATTGTATTCATCTATTTAAAGAACTATGCTGAATTTTATGAATTATTGGGATTGATATCTTATTATTGTTATCTACCATATGTTATTAAATGATTTAAGATTGGTTTGACTATGGATGTGTTATCTTGATATGATTCACCATGCTACTCAGATTGGTTAGTGATTATGATTACAGATTGGGGAACGTTATTTACATCTTATATGGTCATGTTGTTTATTTTTATCCCCATTCATATGAGAAATGAATTATACTTAGAAACTAATAGGTGGGGCCCTCTACAGCCCCTCAATGCATCAACAAGTCTCATGAGACAAAACAGAATTGGGTTTTGGCTAAGGCCATACCCTTCTATTTTTAGATGTCTTGGATGAGGTCTTAATGATATGTTTTAGATATCCTAAAATATTAATTCTATTATTATGATATTAGAAATTTATAAACAATGTGATATTTTACTATTATAATATCTCTGAATAAGGTTAATTCTCTTATGATCAGTTATCTGGCATTACTTACTCTGTTATCATTCCTTCTATATTATGCTCAAGTATATTTTTAATGGCATGTTTTTTTGTTATTCACCATTCCTAATGTTTATGTTTATGATAAATTCTACTAACATAGTTTTCCTTACTGAGAATCTGATCTCACCAATTTGTTTTGTTTTTTTTCTCCAGGATGCGAATATGTGTCTTATAAATAACTTATAGGGATCATCTAGGTGTTTATGTGTGAATCAAAAGAATTTGATATTTTACATTTCATTTCATGATGTAATGTAACAATTATTTATGTATCTAGTTCTCTTAATTTACTAAACTATTTGGTCATCTAGGATGTAATTCCTTGTAATCTTTCCAATGTAATAAAGGAACCGACTCTAAGCTACTGGGGTCGGGATCCTTACATAAAAATGATATTATAATAAAATCATATCATATAAATTCACATCCATTATAAATGTGAATGCTGATATGAAACTATAGATAAATAACATCCATAGTTGGAATGTTTTCCCTACTATCATCATATTATCCAGTCTATCACAATGTTTTTATCCACTATTGGAATGAATTCTAGAACCAAAATAGATAATATGTTTGATAACATCTCACATGTACAAGGTTTACATGAACACCCAACCCACATTTCAGTCACATATCCCAACATCATTGACATCATCAACCAACCCAATCCACATAACCATTCTAAAAAAATCACATTCTAATGGTTTTCATGGTCACAAAAATAATTTCATAAGGAACCCATATAAAATCGATTAATAGGTATTCTTTAGACACAATTAATAACTCACTATTCAAAATGATAATATTTAACATACCTAGAATAAAATAAATGTCCAAGGGTTCTCACAAGTTATAAAAACACCCAACAAAAAATTATACACAACTAGGGAAGCTATAGTCACACACCTAACCTCTTTTTAATTACCACTTATTCATAAGGATACCACCACTTTTCCTTACCTTAACATTCTATAATTTATCTTGGAGGGATACAAGGTCTATAATATAGTTCACTAGTCCATGAAATCCTTTAAAACACTCCACTTGGGTTCCCTTATATCATTTATGTAGCATGAGGAAAAAACTAATTCCAATTTGTGACCTAGCCATCAAAATAAACTTAGTAGGACCATTAAATAACACTATTCATGTTAATTAAATATTGGATATTAATATTGTTATATTATGTATTTTTTGTAGTATGGTTTTGTATAAATTGAACTTTATGTGTTCTAATTATGTTTTTGTTATTCTAGAATAGTTTGTTTACTATTTATAAAATGTAAAATATATTTTTTCTATTATGGGGAATTAGTTTCTGTAGTAGTATTATTATTAACAATGGTATATAGTGGTGGTCTAAATCACTGATATATATGACAAATTATTTTTTAGAGTTATTTTTAAACAGCATTATCCCCTATGTATTTTTTGAGACGAGAAACCACTAAAAATGAAAAAACTAGCACTAAATAAACCTTTCGCGGTGCTTCACAGAAACCACCTCCAAATGGATGAAACTAACATTAGTGGGATGCTGATTCTAACATTAGTGGCAGGTTTTGGAAACCATATTGAAACCATATAGTGGCAGTTTAAACCATAAACCAATAAAAAATAACTTTCACAATTAGTTGAATTTGTTATAGTGTAGTGTGTATATGATATCTTTTTTTCATAAAATTTTATATACCCTAAATACATGAATACAATAGAATTTTTTTATAATTCATATTAAATAATTTTTTATATCGTACCATATAATATTGATTATATATAAAGTTTCTTTTTTATTTGTCTGTTTTAAAAAAAATCCAAATATTCCCTAAAACAAGTTTTTATCCATGATAAAAAATAGGAATTTAATACCATCCCATTGTGACTTTGGATTCCATCTAAACTCAACTTATAACTATAAGCATCAAAAACAAGAACCTCTACATATTAGTTTTAAACCATGGAATGAAAATTCAAAAGTTGAGAAGATAAACATAATATCACCATCTATAAATCAAATGTATAGCCCATTATAGATAAATTAAAAACTAATATGAGTATATGAAATGTAAAATGAAGTGAAGTCCAAATGAACATTATTTTTTAAAAAAACAAAAAATTACCAACTTACCATCCTCTTTATGACTCCATGATTAATGCTAATATTACACACAAAAAACTAAAAATTATAGGACTAAAAAAATCAAACTTCTAAATTAGACACCACATAACAATTATAATCCTTGAGGATCAAATAAAAATTGGGTAAGAACTAAAAAAATCAAGAAAAATCAAACATAACATGAGATACCACTAACATAAAAATATAAACAATATAAATATCAATCATAGAAATAAAATATAAAAATAATTCCAACTATTCCATCACAAGATAATTTCACAACATCAATACAAGAACTAAAACTAAAAAACCACAAATAGTGAGCCTATATTTGTCACTCTCACTACCATATGAATTAAAATAAGCCATTATACCTTTATAAAACATATATAAAAGGAATGATGTATCATTGTAGTACATTATAGTGAAAATTATTAATCTCAATAAGCCACTATATAAACATTACATCCTGCTCAATATCAAACTCAATGAAATAAATGGAATGAGATTCTGTATAAAGACATTGTTAATGCTATGATACATTAGTGAAATGAATAATCCATTCCTTCTAAGGTAGAATCCCCAAGTAGTATAAAATCACACTAAAAACTATTGAAACTTGAAGGATTCAATAAAATATAGAGAAATATTACTAGAATTATGAAACTATGCATCCCATGAGGAGGGGAAATCATCAAAAACACAAAATCATTAACCTAAAAATCCAGAAGTTTCCTATGATTTTTATAGAAATTATATCATTTCGAAGAATCATTAATTACCTCATGAACAACCTACACGTTTTCTAACATAAATTTTTCTAAATGTTGACTATGATTCATGGAATCTTCCACCTCAATTCACACAATAAAGATCTATATGTTCACCCATAAAACTTAACAAATAGAATCATGATAAATCAAGAGAGAGAAAAAATTATTATATGTAAATTAATTAAAGCTATTGTTCTTTTAAAATTTACATATTAAGTCAAAAACATGTGTACACAACTATTCCTATACATTATGGCTTGTTTACTCTATATACCCATTCATCTAAGGATGAAGCATAGTGCCAATGCATAACTAAGAGGTAAAATCACAACATGTAACATTACATTATTCAGAGGTAAATTAAGGATATAGATTATAAATACTCATCCTAAAAACTATATGAATCAAAATAAACGCAAATTTTGTAACCATTAATTAAAATACTAGACGTAGATATACAAAACTCGACGAAACTCTCATGCATGTAGTAAATACTAAAGAACTAGAATAATATCAACCCAAATACACAGGCATTTGATTAAAACAATTGAAAATATGGAATTTCAAGGTCCTAAATATTAAATGCAGAATCCATGTTTGAGTGGAGATAGAACACACCGTGAATGTCATAATGTATTATAGGAACTTTCTACTCCATATACGGAATATTTTCATATCCTAAATACATTCCCCTATATCTCAGTTGAAATCCACTATATATTATTTATGAGGTAACTTTAGGTGGGTAATAAATCAATGTTACATTATTCTTACACCACCACATTATTTCCATACTAAATCAGGTAGACTTGGATTCTATTTGGGGAAAATATGAAACTAACCACCGACTCTTTGTAATCCACCATGAAATTTCAGAAACTGATAATGGAATTGTATACACCCACCACGAAATAAATATTCCACAAATTATTTCTAGGTAAAATTATAGGAGAATTCTACTCTAGAGTAATGGTAGAATTAACGAAGAGACTGACTTCTCATAGATTTAAACCGCATGTAACACCAAGGGATTTTAATGTATGTTATTAATTTTTTTACATTTATATATTTATTTTGATTTAAAAAAATTAAATTTCAGTGTTCAGGATGTAAAAGGTATATTAGAGGAGGGTTTTAGAGTGAACTAAACTTTTTTGAACCTAGTATATACCACAAGGTACCCATTATTGGGTAACAAGTTCACAAAGGAGGTTTCTGGGGATGGGGTTTTTTGGATGACCATTCTGAACCTGATGCATATATACTTAGTAACTAGTATTTTGTGGTGGATTTATTTTAAATAATGGGAATTTATTCTTTTTATATTTTTGATATATGATTGTTAAACTATTTTTTTTCAAATAAAAGGGGTTTATTTGGATGAATTTATCTCACATAAGTTTATCTCTTTCTCCATAAAATATCAACGTGAATTTTACTTCATTTAAAGTAATAATTGTGATCTAATGAATTTATTTTCCATGACTTAGTAACTACTTTTTTTATATGGATAAAACTTTTAATTTTTATCAGATACTAATTAATCATTATAATTCTATTTTTTTGAATTTATTGATATATTACGTTATAGAAGGAATAATACCTCCATTCATTGTGTGGATTTTATATCTAGTCTTACATTGGTGACCTCATATACTCTTTGGAATAAAATTTTCTAATTTTATATAAATTTTTTACTTTTTTTAAATATATCAATTTACTTGAATTATTAAATAAGATAAATTACCTTAATTAAAAATTAATAATTTTTTATGATTTTTCAATTGTTTTTGACATTTTATTATTGTGTTTTAATGAATAAATTGTTCAATTTTATGTCTTGTGTGATGTGTTAATGAATAATATGATATCATAAATTTTAAAATTGAAGAAAAGATATTGAGTGGGTATAATTTTTTTGAATTAAGGGATTAATGTGATGTTTTGATGCTAGTTTATTGTGTTCTAGTCTTTTTTTCTTCCATTGAAATTAATAATTTTCATATATGAATATTAATGAATGATTTTTAATGAAATCACAATTTTATTAATGTTTAAACATGAAAATTTTAAATTTAGTAATTATATTTACATAAGATAATATATATACAAATGAATTATAGAACTAATAAACTAGAGGGAATCATTTTGAGGTTGGTGATGTTTGTAATGATATTATTTGTAATGTAAAGTGATGTATATTTTCAAGAAATCATTTTTATCCTAAAACATAGTAATAATAAATATAGAAAATCACAAAAAAATGTTATATTAACTGATAAATTTTTTTAAATCGTTAAAATTATGTAATTTTTTTTTGAAATATGATTTCTGTAATTATTATTTTAAAATCAAAAATTATAATTGAGTTTATGGGTGTTTTAATGTGTTATGAATGATATAAAAGATAATTATGTTGGTTAACATATAGATTCAATTATTTTATATTGATTATAAAATTAAGGGGTGTTTGGGATGATATTATCAAAATCATATGTTTTGATATGTTTCATGATGTTTGACAATTATAGGGATCCTTAGGCTAGTATAACAAATGATAAATAGAATCCTTATATATATATTTTTTAGAAAATAATTATTTTGGGATGAGGTAAAATGATATTCCACATGTTTGAATTATTTAACAACATAATCCATGTGTTTGGATACATTTTATATAATTAGTATTAGTTCTACATAGGTGTTAGATGAAGCCGATATGGAATTATTTAGGTGATTAATTTAACACTTAATACTTTATTTCCATAATAAAAATTATGTTGATAAATAATTAAAAATTATCTTATATTTATATATCGTCATCCTAAAATCCAAGATATGTATAGGGTTGTAGTGGTTTCTAATAAGTACTTATTATCACTACATATACATACAAATATGATTATCCACTAAAAATGAATAATTAACATTTTAGTTTGAAGAGTATTCATTTTCTTCATTTTTTATATTAATTAATATTAATATATTTATAATTTAGCCTTTATTACACATAAATATTGAAATTATTAACTAAAATGAATTAATTATAAACTCATTTTTAAACAATTTGTTAAATTCTCTATATTATTAATCTAAATATGTTATTTTAGGATCATTTTCTCAAATTATGGGGATTTTTTGTATTCAAATGCAATGGAATATTAGAAATGGATGATGGAAATTTTGGGCCTCAAATATCTAAAAATATAGGATAAAAATGAGACTCCATGAGAATAAAATGTATATGGTGTCAATAATTAAATCCTAATAAATCTTTACTTTTAATTGAGGATAATGGAATTATGTATGAATATTCCATTAAAATATAGAACATATAAATTCATATGTTTTCAATGTTGATTTAGGTTCCCCAAGTTGAAAATAAAATTATGCACCACATTTCAAGGCCTAAAACGACATACACCCATTTCATTTATCCCCTTTTCATGGTTAATCCAAATTTTATCAAGTTATATTATACTTTAGAGGATATCTCAAAAAAAAATTTATACTAGAATCATCTCACTAAAATCATCCATATTTAAAATTATTCAATAATATCAATCTGGGGAGAGAAAATATTTCATAAAATCTTGGGAAGGACTGTCATTCAATTAATAACTAACTATTCTACTACCCTTTTCATAACCTAATTATTTAAATGTATTTCATTTGTTTTCTAGGATTAATTCTCTATAAATTACTAAATATGGTATATTTACGGGAGTAAATGGATTATTTTGTTTATTTTTGTCTTATATTTGTTTTGAATTTTTTTTTCATTATAAGTGTGTTATTTATTTTAATGTCATTAATTACAGTCATGTTTTGTAATTAAAATATTTTCTTCACCATAATTTTTATTCATTATATAACTATCTATATGATAAAATTCCTTCAATTTTTTGATACTCATTAAACAACAAAGGAATATTGATTATATGATTTTTTATTTATTATTCAATCATAAGTCTATTATTTAACTTCCATATTCCATTTAGATATTGGAATAAATGGTGGTAAAACCCTCTTATTGGTTACTTTTTGGAAGCTTCATGGATGGGATGGGCTGTTATTTAATGTCATTGCAATCTCTATTCAGTTATACATTTTGATTATTTCATTCAATGAATTATTTTCTTGTTCTTCTTTTTTTGTTTAAAAACTATATATTTTTATTTTTAATACAATATTACATATTGGATTGATCATGAAAATTGTTTTCTAAATGTTTAGTTGATTATAATTTCAATTTTATACGGATTAGATCAATGAAAGATCTAGTAAGTTATTAACTCATTAAATGGATTATTCTTGAATTTATGTGAAAAAAGTTTTGTAAAAATTTATAATATATATCCAAAAAAATAGATCAACCCATAATGATTAATTGATTTCTTTATATTCCTAGTGTGTTTCATCCACTCAAATCAAGAAAATATAAATATATATATGTACTTTATAGTGAAATAAATTAACAAATAAATTCATCTTAGTTCACTTGTTAAGTCTACATGGAATCAATAACCCTCATGGTTCTACAAGAAACCAATTTATCATATAAGTTAAATATAGGAAAACACAATTTTAACACTATTTTCATGGGACAAAGTAAGATATATTAGACTCTCTAATTCTATTCTCGCAACATTTCTCTATTTTAAATGACCACATCCCTTACCAATTACCCTTGATTTCTATTAATCCCATTTTATAATTTATATCATTGAAATAGAATAAATATGGTGGATAATAGAAATATTTGGAATCAAGAGAACATAGATTTCATCTTCAATTAGATCTAAATTATCATGGGGTTGTAGAATCTAATCATTAGTCACTCTTTTAAATGGTCCTCTATATAAATCCATATTAAACAAATGACATAATCAAATTAAAAACCCAAATAAGTTATACTCTAACATACATAATATATTATATCAAACCATGAATGACTATATCACAAAATCCTAGACCAATGAACCCTCATTAATAGAGCATACTACCAAAGGAGAATCCAATTATATATTCAAAACCATTTTCCTAAACCACCATCTGAAATTTCATTATAAGGAGTTAGTAATAGTGTTTATTTTCTCATTAATTATATATTGTAATCACATTGTTTTCAAACCCATGAAATTTTCATTTTATTGGTAATTTTAACAATACTGTTTTTGGTACTATTTTATCTTAATTTATAAAAAGAGTATTTTTTTATCTTAATTTGTTTTAAATAATTCTTTTATTGATGCCCTAAAATTTTAAATATAATCTAATTTGTAATTTTTTAATTAAAATTTTTTTGGTATATATTTTATTCAACTAGAAAATTAGATAAATATAAATATATATGGCTAAAATGAAACATGTAATTCGATCCTCAAAATCTATGCCGATATTTGAAAAGAATTTAAACTATTCACATATCTCAAAATGTATCAAAACATGTGAGAAAAAATTTTAATCAAAGATAGATAATAGGATGAGAATGATTTTTTGTAACTATAACTACTAATTATTTAGTAATTTGAATATTTTGTTAAGAAAATAATATATTCTTCAGATATTTGATCATAAAAGATTCTACATGTGTGAAATGAAGATGAAATATTGAAAGAGAAAATAAAATATATTTATTAATTGAAATTTACAAGGAAACATTATGAGATTTAGTCAATTAATAGTCAAAAAAGATGTAAACGTTTGAAGTAAATATTATCCTAAAAACCCAGCTACCATCTTCAGTACATATTTATACTCTAATTCCTTTTAAATGAGTTATCTATTTTATAAAGTTGGTGAGGTTTTTGATTTTATGTCAAATTTATAAATTTTTAATATATATTATTTTCTCTTATTCTTTCATTCCTCTCCATTTTTTTCTTATTTTTTTATCCTACTATGTGATTCTTATATCAATAAAAATAGGACAAATCATTCTATTATTTTGGGGAGGGATTATTTTTAATTTCAGTTATTTTCACATAATGTGTCTCATTAATTTATTCTAGGGATTCAATAGTTTATTAATATATTATGGTGTCTAGTCTCCATATTTTCTAAACAACTCTCTCGATCTTCTTTTCATTTTCCTCCCCTTTATTATTTCAATCATTCAAATGGTGGAGTTTTCCTTTGGTGTTGATGTGAAAGAGATTACTCCAACATGAAGAGGTATCGATTTATGGTAATAAAACATCAAACAGGAGTGTGTATAGTGATAGGTATTGATCTTTTAATTTATTATAATAATGGGAAGTAATCAATTAAAAATGATTTCATTATTATGAACTCCTGTGAGCATTAGTCTTATTTATTAATAAACTATTTATTTTTTATTTTTTATTTTTCAGATTTTTTGTCATAAATAAATATATTTATTTATATAATATTAATTTTAAAAAGATAATAATAAAAGAAATTATAAATCAAGTGTGCATGACTGGCCTCCTCGATTGATCTACTATAGGGTGTAGACTATGCATAATTCTTAGTAAAATAATAAAATATTGAGTGAGGATTTGTGAAAATCCCAATAAAAATTTGGAATTTTTTCAATGGATCCCAATAACTCATACACACAATTTTCAATAATAATAATAATAATATTTTAAAAAGAATAATATAACTTCATTTCATATATTTTATTTCTTTGTTAAAGATGTATTTTTATAATACATTTAATTATTCATGGATTTTTATCATTTTCTATGAGTCCAAAAAAAATTATTGACAAATCAAGTTCAATAAATATTTAAATTTATTGAAGATCGTATTTTGAAAAAAAAAATACAAGTAAAAAAAGATAAAATATTCATTATAATAAAATTTAGAAATTCTGAATTAAAAAATAAATTTAATTTGCGGAATTTTATATTTTAAAATTGAACGGTTAAATAATGAAATTAATAAAGTCTTTTAAGAGCGTGTGTTGTGAAATGGTTTTGGGATGTAGCATTTTCATGCTATATTACCATCCAGGGTTTTACAGTACCACCCATTTAAACATAGAAAATTATGCATGATTCAATCACACTTATATTTAAAAAAAAGTCAAGTAATAGATCCCATGCCTAGAAATAAATTTCATCATGTGACTTCTACTCATGAATTTGAGATAGATAAGGCGATGAAAAAAGTCTAGAAATATTGATAAGAAACCTATGATGATTTTTAGAAGTGTTATATGGACATGAAAAACAATATTTTTATTGTATAGACCTGACGGAAAAATATTGAAACTCAAATTAGGTAGAAGACTCTATTTTTAGAAAAATAGAGGATTTTAAAGATATTTCATCAAACTCAAACAAAGTATTCAATTTAATGTCATATTAAATGCAGGTTCCTTTTAAATCCACTATAGATACTTTAATGACTCCAAAAATTAAGGAATGAAAAGATCATTTTTAATCACTTCATAATATATTAAAAAACTATATTTTCCTATCACTTTTCAATTAACTTTTATTAAATAATTGTTCGTAGAGTGATATAAGTAGGAAAATAATGATATTATTTACAAAAGATTTCACCATCATGCATTCATAAGGTTAATATGTTTTACATTTATACAATGAAAAAATAAAGTTGGCCCTTATTCTTGCTTAAGAAAATTATTTCTCCCTTTACTCAGTTATGTATTTACCCTTACCTGAGATTAGAAAACTAACGATGAACTTTACACAACGGTGAAGTACCCTTACATGACGATAAAATAACCCTTATTAAATATAATGAAGACATGGAATACACTTACTTGATCAAAAGGAATCCCAATATACCATTACAATGAGTTCAAAAATAGACTTTGTGTAATGGTAAAAAAGTTTACCTTTGCATTGGGAGTGTGTTATGTCTAAGGGTAGGAAAAATTATTAAAAACATAATCTTTAATAAATAAACATATATATTAATAAGGAAAAATAGTGTCATAACCCTTTTTGATTCCTCTATGCTTTGATAAAACACAAAGCAAATGTATTATAAAAATGGGTCCCTTTACCCCATACATTTAAAATGATTCTAATCCTTGAGAATTTAACACAAAACATAGAAGAAGTGAAATTGGGTATAAAATACCACCCCCATGAGATATCTCTCAAGTATATCACTATGGTAAGAACACAATTAACCTACAAGAGGAACAAATACTATTAACATGCAATATAAAAAACCAACATAAAAACATACACCCCATCTGAGATACCTCTTAAACAAGAGCAAGGTTATAAATAAGTATTACATCAATGAAAATAATAAATTTCATAAATTAGTATGGTCAAGACCATTTTATTAAAAAAATAAACAAATAAACTATTAAAAAACTCAAGATATTATGTATTCTTCCATGACACCCAATCCTATGTTCTCACTTCTAATCCATCATGCTTCCTTGGGAAACAAACCATAGGAATAACATGCTCGGGGAGAAACTTCTCTTGATGGTCTTAAATCTCAAAAGGACATTCCTTAAAGGTCACCTTATCTTAAACATCCTTCTCACCCCAATTGATGATGTGATAATTTTAATAAATATATCAGTGATTTTTTTATATATGGAAGATGTTATGAATCAATATCATCTATGGTGGTAGTGATAAATTATATTCCAAAGCTCCAACGTGATCCAACCCCTCGAATGTTTCCATGATAATTGTTGAAAGATTAATCCCATGAATTAACATTAAATAATAATAATGAGGAAAAATATCAAGAAAACATTATATCTAATGTTAAACTCCATATTCATACTTTTATGATCATCATAGGATTTATAAAAACCATATTATGCCTTTTTTCCTCATGGATGACCTATAGCTTCTCTATCAAACTCTACACCAACTCTAGTCCAAGAATATATGACTCTCCAAATGTAGTATAATATAATGGATATTAGTTAAGTCATTTATTCAATGATTTAAATTGGATCTTACCAATTTTAGAGTGATAACTATTATTATAATTAACCTCTATAAATGTTATGTACGTCCCTCGCGATCCATCAAAATCAATAATTCAAACATCCAACGTGAAATAAAGAGTATAGATAGTTCACTTTGGTTAACCATCTATCTACATATAGATAGTACTTTAAGGCCATAACTGAGAGGTAAAACAATAATATATAACTCTCCACACCATGGAGTTATAGAAAGTACGACAATAAATGTCGACCATCCTTGGAAACCTATGAAGCCTACCTATCTTCTCTAGAATCTAGATTGAAAAAACCCCCACAAAACATAAATATTTAATAAATAAAAAGTGAGACACCTTAATAAAGTTTTCCATAATAACATATTTAGTATCGTAACAACCATGATTATTGGGTAAACTAGTGATAATTTTCATCAATATTTATTCTCACTTCAATTGGTTAATATCTTGTTGCTGTAGGAAAAAATTGGGAACACAATACTCATCTATCAAATTTTGGAAAACCAGAATCTATAAACAAACCCTAAAACTGACTTCTTCATACCAAGCATCCAAAAAAATTCCCATAATGCACTTTAAATCTTCACCACACATAAATAATCTTCTTCAGAGAACTGTGGATCTCACAGAGAACCGCTCCATAACTGTTTTATGGAATAGATTTAAATCCCTATAGAAACATCAATTATTCAGTATCCTCTAACTATACCTTAGCTGAATCACCAAAATAATCATGATAATGAAAATATTATACCTCAAAATCCACTACTTGAAACTCCTTCAATTTTTTTAGACTAACAATTACTGCAACTTCATCTTTTAAAGAAAACCTCCACCATCCTCTTTTCCCATATCTAGGTGTGTTGCTGGAAACTCATCCATCATTCATTATATGTCCTTAGACTCATATAAATAAACACCTCATTAAATTATTCTTAATTAATTTTCCAAAAAAATCATTTTAACTAGTTTGAAAGAAATATTGAATTTATATTCCCTAAAAAACTATGTCCGCCATCACTACGAGAGATTTATGTTGTTCAAAGAGAAGAATACATTCAGAATTTTATGATCTGTGAAGGCCACAAAATGTTCACCGATGATATATTGTTGTGAAAATATGGAAAACACATTTATACCATGATAAAGATCATTGGTAGAATAGTTATATTTCTTAGGTTTTAAGTGCCCATCCATTAAGAGATAACTTCTCTCAGTTATATCAAAATAAGTCCCAATCCAAGATGTGATGTGTCATAGTAAACCTTAAAATCAAATCCCTCCACTTATAGAAAAATTTATAGACCACTAAGCATAAAATTATCAAAATTATCCAAAAACTGGTCAGTCCACACCAAAACCAAATAATTCATAGTCAATGTTTTCATAGTAATTATAATCTAGAAGAATTTGTGCATGAACCTCAAATAATATCTTGTTAGAACAAAAAATCTATATACCTCTAGCACATTTTTAGTGAATATCCAAAAAACCCTACATAAATTTTCAAAGTATTAATAATACATAGTTAGATATGATATGATCAATGAAACATACCTTATAATCCCACAAATCACACTTCAAAAGCTTCCCAAATAGTATATAAAACAAAATAACTCCCAAAATTCTTTATAGATTCTCTATCTGATCATATCAATCAATAAAAATGTAATTGTTTCAATGATAAAGACAACAAAAATTTCGTTTAGAATATCAAAAAACACTTATTTCATCAATCCCATGAACATAACTATATCAATAATAACTCTGAACAACGTCAAAATGAACATATAATTCCCATAACAATATCGAAAAGAATTATTCAATATATCATCAACATTTGGTCATATATGATGATATCCAAACTAAACTTTAGTCTTAAATAACTAGATATATCACTTTAATTTATCGAATAAGTTATCAATAACAGATAGGGGATAATGGTTCTTTAACTCCACATAATTCAATTAACGATAATGGACATAAAATGATAGACTGTAATTTTCCTTCTCTACAAAAAGAACTGGATCTCCCCAAGGAGAAATACTAGGGTAGATGAATCTTTTTTAAAAGAGATCATTTATTTGAATATTTATCTCCAATTTCTTATAAGAGTCTATCCAATATAAAAAATTGTTATTATAAAAACACCTAGTTACAGCTATTTCCTAAACTCGATATCACATCAATGTGGTAGAATCATACCCTCCTTAAGGGATACATAAGGGTACTCTTCTTCTAACATGGGTGACACCATTGGTGAATCCTCTAAAAATATCATCATCAAACTAGCTATTAGAAAAGATGGAGGCTCTGTATGAATTCAACCCATCTAAGGGTCTCACTCACCATGGAATGCTGCATAGTCCTCATCAAAATTGTAGAATCTGAAACACCTATTGAAGTAATCCACTATATAATAAAAAATACAACTAATCCATATCTATGGTGATTTTTTATGTTTATATTTGTAAACATTGGAAATATACCCTATATTAGTGCTTCCCTAACACCAATTCAATATTTCAACAAAAAATAAATATTATATCTTGACATCTTATTGGTGTAGTCAAATCCAATGGCATTAGAAGTCACTCTTCATCAATTCCCAATTTATGGAATAGAATGGGTGAAACAATAGAGTTTTTTCTCTCAAATAAAAAAAGGTATAACCCCGTGTAGAAAATAGAAATATTGTAACTTGTATGATGTCGGGGTCTCCTGGTGCTAGGAAGCTAAAACATGCCTTACTAGTGTCTAGATATACAACCAATATGGTTTTGATATAGAAAACCTCCAAAATTTCTCCTTTCCCATGGTCCATGAGGAAAAGGGATCTCACAGGGTTGTAAAATGCCTACCACATACACTCTCTACTGATTATAGGAAAGAACATCCTTCTAGTATTATTATCTCATATTATACAAATACAATGGATTAGACCATATCATTCCAACAACCACATGATTAATACTATGTAATGTCATAAGCACTGGCTTATGATGGAAATAACCTCAAATAACGAAACAAGCATTTCTTTACCCACTTGAAAAAGTTTGAGAAATGCTATCTTCTATAAAACAAGTTGAAGAAGGATAAAACCTACTCATTTATGACTGAAACTTATTATTCTTGTGAGAAATATAAGAATAAATCATATATCTAATCCTCATAAAATCCTATAGAATCCCACCTTGTGATAATCTAGTTATATTCAACATCCTCCCAATGTCCTCTATATTCTCTTCCACCAAAAAATATGAATTCAACATAAACAGACTGATCTGTTACTAGATATTTGAGTGGAAATCTTATTTTAAATTTATCACCCTAGCCTCATCATCTGGAAGAAGGTATATAACATAAAATAAGAGGATTTTATACATAATGTTGAACTCTCAAAAACTAAAAAATTCCCCATCAAAGGGTGAGGATATACTACTAAAAATCCACATTGGTGGTTGAAGATATAAAATGATCTAATAAATGATCCATGAACTTATCCCACGAAGAAACTAAATCCCCATGCTACCTGGGAAAAAAATCCACCAATCCTTTTCTAACATATACCATATTTTCATACCTAAGTAAAATCAATGCTATTTAAATTCATGGGTTGAAATCAATGATATTTACACCAACTAAATCCAATCCTATATATCTTTACCTGAAATGAAGCCCTCATGCATCTATAGAACCTAGAACTAAAACACTAATAGTTTCCTCCTATAGGTTTTATTTTCCTCAATATCTATTTAAAAAAGATGAAAAAATATCCTCCTCAACAACTTCATCATGAACCTGATGGATATGTTGACCTATATCCAAATCTATAGAAGAAAGGATGTTTGTAAATCCCAATCCCAGTGAAAAATATATTTTTCAGTTTAATTTATGAATTTATTTTAAACTAAATTTTATTATCTTCCCAATTCAAATCTAGACACCTAAAATCATAATCCATAATATGTACCTATGTCTCTACCCTTCAAGAAACATCAATTCAATTAACATGTTTCATAAATATGATGGTACATGTGTTGGATCAGGGTTGGCCATAAAATCTCTTATACTATATAGTATAATTTATTTCTATAATCCACTAGTCCTAGTGGACATTATTACATTCCAAAACATAAATTATTACTAGTTCCTAACTCTAAATTCCATCTTATCTCACAACCATGATATCTAATACCACTTTTTCCTAAGAACCACCCCCCATGGGTACCCCTTGGGGGATTAAAATAGGTAAATATATATCATGACCCCAGAATCCTATATTCGGTTGGATACATGTTCGAGACTAGCACCGAGGGTATAAAAATCACACACATGAGATGAATTACCCTCATTTGGATTTGAATAGGGAGAGATTAAATTAGAAAACACCCAAAAAATAGATAAATATAGAAAAAATATCATGATATGTAATATCATAGATAAATAGAATCAACTAAAAAGAATGCAGCAAGGTACCAATATTAAATCTTTAGAACTTACCAAAAATCACTAACAACTCCCGAATAACTCCTAGAGATATTAAAAACTAGCGTGATTAAAAAAAATACTGCTTGGAACTAAAAAATTGTTTATTTACAAAATTTATTATGATAAAATTTATACAAAAAATGGTCCACCCAAAAACATAATTTGAAAAACATGAAAGAATAACACTAATGTCCAGTGACTAAACAACTAAAAATAACTCATCACCATAAAAGGTAATACTATTATTCCCACCCTCACCATGGATAAATAAATATGTAATATTTAGATTTATTACATAATATATATATATATATATTAAGGCATATCACTTCAACATCCCACTATTTTTCCCCCTCATTCCCTAACTACTCACATCATGTACTTATCCATTCTATAAGTATAGCCATCCCTAATGTGAATTGGTCTTCAACCTCACCTACCTCAGTCTTGTATAGGGACCTATATATCATGTTGGAATAAATTTTTATACCAATATTACTATCATCATGTCATCCATAACCTATTGTATGTCAAAAAGGAAATACAACCCATATAAATTCTTTTTAACTCAAGCCATCACATCCCATGGAAGTAAAACCTTGGGGATTCATAACCAATATTTTTTTTATAAAAGTTTTTTTTATACCTCATGTCATCATTTTTGATACATAAATGTATGGAAAACTGATATCCATCAAATCATATTTTAGATAACACGCTATATCATAATCCATTGTAAAATAGGATGTGCCAACACAAATATACATCTAAAGAGAGAGTAGGGGAGAGGAGAAAGTTATCCATATATTACCTTGTTATCATATGTTTTAGAGAAAACACTCCCAAAAATATTTTTGTTATATATTTCCTTACCAACATGAGTGAAGAAGCATGTTAAATTATAAAATATAAATAATATCACACAAAACAACAATATGGGAATCCACATAGTCTTATACTATTCTACCACCTTCATCGCCCACGACCTCTGACAACAACTGATAAGGCATCAATCTAAAAAAATATTACCATCATGTTCATCATTAATTAATTAATAAGATATTATTAATATTATTTTGTATTCAATTTTAATGATTAAAATTTAATCATATTATATCTGTGATTTCAACACCATAAACATTTATTATATTCTAATGTGTATAATCAAAAAATTTAAACTCAATGAACCTACTATATTATTTTAATAGTTCTATTATACTTTTTTAATTATCTTGGTACTCTAGGAAGAAAAATAAGATATCACATATGGAATTCACTTGTAGTCAATATCATCAGTCTATCTAAGGAATTTAAAATCTAACAAAAAAATCACATATGGCCATATAGCAATTAATCAAAAATAAAGAAAGATTAAAGATATTGAGGATAAATCCTTAATCTAACCACATTTTTTATACCTTGGTTTCATTACCAAACCATTTTGTATATGTACAATTTATCCCAACATCCCCATCTCCAACCATCACTATATGTAGTGTTCCCCTCCCATTACCCTTTGAGTGTTCCTATTCATATCAATGTAATCAATAACACATCAAATAATAGGAGGGATCTAATATCATTATATAAATCAAACATATTAATTAAATGTTTTACACACACATGAAATGAAACTATGGATAGGGAAACATGGAATTATATCGTCCCAAAATATGATATGATATCATTCATCTCCAAACATTTATATTTATCAAACAAATATTTTAATTCCATCTTAAAATAACATGTTTTTATATACATGTTCTCCATGATAAGGAAACCTAAAGAAGTACCTAATAATATATATAAAAAATTTAAACTTTATTCAAAAAATATTTCTTAATGTAACAAATTACAATATAAATTGTATTTTTACTTCTTATTCAATTTCTATTAATTACATAAACTTCCAAGATCTGTTTTGGTTAATAGTTTCAAGCAATTAACTATGTGAAAAAAATCAAAAAATTATTATCGAACATTTATGTATCACACTAAATAATTAACAATAGGAGGAGGAATCAAGAAAATATAAGCCATTTTGATCAAAAAAAATATTTAATCTATTACATTAAATATTAATTGTCAATAACATGTGATGATCCCCTTTTCAATAACCTAATTCCCTATATTATAAAAAAATCTCATCATAAAATATTAAGTAGTTTTACATTAAATAACCCAATGAACCTTTTCCCTATCATAGATAATTCACAATATAATTATTATTATTCAATCTATATAAAATGATAATATCAATAATAGAAATCTAACTACATACAATTTCCATATTATAATATAATATTATATCTTTGTATGAAAATATTTCCATTTTTTAATTATAATATTCATGATAAAGTATGTGATATCATATTATTTTCCATTTAATATTTTTAAATTATTAAAATATATATATATATATGTAATATGAATGATTTTTACAATTTTATCAAAATAAACATACTTCATGATATTACAGTTAATTATTTCTTTAGTATAATCTTTTTAAAAACCTGGGCTCTAGAAAATAAGACCAAGCAGTTGTATTATATTATTGGTACAAAATACAAGTCTTCCTAGAGAATCTAGTTTCATGTTATTCTTGGAAGACTATATACGTAAATACATTACATTTTAAAATATAATATAAAAAATAAACAAATTTCTATAACATAATTTTCCCTTCAATAATATCCCTAAAAATTATATATAGTTCTCATTAGGGATTCCTAGGGAATATAAAGCAAATAAAAGTGATTTCCGATGCTCGGTAAGAAGTAAAAAATAGTGGAATCTATCCTAATATAAACATGGAATCAGTTATATGGTTGGAATAAATAAAAATATTAAACCAAAGTAAATTGAAAATAATTGTAGTCTATATCAGTGGAAATAAATAAAAACATCGATCAAAATAATAATCGATATCATAGTGGTTGAATTCATAATTTTATAAATCAAAACATATTGTGGAAAGATTGTCACATGGTATTATAAAGATATTAGAAGACTTATATATTAAAACCGAAGCAGTTTTATCTCATGAGACTTGTTAATTCCACAAGGGGATATATAATTTTGGTCCACACACATCACCTAATTAGGTCCAATACATTTATCTTAATAGTCAACAAGATCTTTCATACCATTTCCTAAGGGAAGTGTGTTTGAAAAATAATATGGATATCCATATTATGAGAAATAAATAAATAAATTACCTAACTAAAAAATATAATAATTTTCAAATCTAGGATAATATATGTTAATCAATATAAAGTTTGTGGGGTGTTCATCAAAATAATAGGAAGTAACCTTAACAAGAAAGATAACAGAGATGGTACTTTAAATGTTTTGGTTTATAAATTGAAGTTACTAACTGGTTTAAATAGTAAGAATTTGTATTCTACCAAGGAAATTTTAGAAAAATAATACTCTATCATTGTTTTTAAAGAGAAAGTGAACATGTCAAATAATATCCCATGGTAGTGTCTAGCCAGGTGTGAAATCTTATGGCCACTCATCATGTATCAAGGAGTTGTTTGAGTCTATTCTCAACCAACCCATTTCAGGGTGATTTCCCTTATTTTCATATATTCCATATAAACCCCCACTTAACTATATTCATACATATTTTTGTTTTCTAGAAAAATACCAAAATTTCCTTTAACAAAACTATTATGGGTTTTCAATCATGGAATATATTGAGTATCACAATTGTTTTGGTAACTCTATAATAAAAAGAATTTGAGGGAGGGATAATAATAAAGGGTTTTTAATACCATAAGTTTCATGATTAAAATGGTAAAAATACTTACATGGAAATGTATTAACCACAAATAAATAACTAGTGTGGAATATATCTTGAGTCCCAAAGAATAAAAATTGAGATAAATAAACCCCACTTATGGAATGGGTAGCAACTCAATAAAAACTACATGAAAAATAGTGATTAATATTAATCTTAAAATATAATTAATAAAGTAATTTAATGAAATAACATCTCAAATATGTAGTATATACACCACATAAAGGAAATTATATGCATAATACTATACATATCTCAATGTGAGGAATTTGAGACAGAACAACCTTAGCTAATTTCATGAATTTCACCACCATAATTTAAACTAATGTATCAAAAACACATGTAACTTAATTGAATAATAATGAACCATACTCATGTCTTATTACATTTATATTCATCATAAAAAGTAATTATATATATAAATTCAGTCTATTTTTAGCATCGACTGTTTATAGTTTTTAACGTTTGTACTAGTTTCATAATGACAGTGGAAACATTAATTATTTTTAAAAATTTCATCATTAGTAGGTCATTCATGTAGTTTTATAATTATTTATCAGTTTTCAAATTCCTTTCATGAGTGTTTTAGTCTTTATACTTGAATAAAAAAATGATATAAAGAATATTACTGTGATTATTATCTATAAAAGGGTGTTTTCTTTATTGAAGAATTAAATATTTCTATAACATCACTGAAATAAAAAAGGTAATTATTAATAAATTTATTTTATATTATACTATTAATTACATTACCATATTTAATAAGGATATAAATTCATATTATTGATCAAGAAGGTGGTTATACTAATTGAAACATGAACCTAATCGGATCTGATGAATCATTATGAGGTGGTTTGGTTGTAATATTATTATACTAGATCCAAAATGATCTTATTTAGTGTTTATTAGTTTGATATATATTATTTATAAATTTTGTAGAATAATAAATAAATAAAATGAAAATATCTTATAAATTGAAAAAATAATAATTACCTCTTAACATACTTATTTTAAATAAATGAATTACTTATGATTGTTTGTTGATCATATCATTAATAGTTCCTCTAAATTTTCTTAAAAAAATTAGTGACAACATAAACATAATATTTAATCATTAATCCATTATCGAATCCATCGGGTATCAGTAGTGATGAAAAATGATTGTTGTTGGTCATTATACTTGTAGTCTACACACATTCACGAACGATGATATCATTTTTAATGGATGGGATTGATGAATATAAAATTATTATACTCATAATATAGTATATTTACTGTATATAAGTTATACTAAAATAATTATCTTAATTTTTCTATAGTGAATTTAAATGATGATAATTAAGAAGAATATATAAGTAGTTGATAATACTATGTCGAGGACTTTGAATTTTCCTTGAGATTATCATCATAAATGAAGGTAACATTGTAACTAATATTTACCAAAAGATTTAAAACATGGTATGCTGTTCTATGAGGATAAATTTGGAAGAGTTTCAAGGATAAATTTTAAAGGAAGTTTTTCCTTAATGTGGTGGAGATGTTACTCTTTTTTAAGTGATCAGAAGGGTAGTTTGGGGAGTAACCATTGAATATTCAATAATTAAATGTTTATATTCAAGGTTCAATGGCCTCAAAAAGAAAAAAATCTGTGGGGATAGTTAGTGTGGGTAAAAATACCCTCGAAAACTCCATTTTAGATACTTTTGAGACCTTTTGGGATTTTTTATCTAACTTTTTATCTTTTACCATAATTTACATTTTCATTGATTATTAATTTCAAACTGTAATAATTGTTTTTAATGAAAAATATTAACATTAAACTTATTAGATAAATTTAACTATATAATTCAAAATCAAAAAGAATATAAAATAAAAATTTTAATGGTATAATAAGTTAACTCTTAAATAAACACACACAATCATGTAAAAACTATTTTTTTGGAAAATTAATGTTTTTATGATTTCAATATTTTTATAAGTTAAAATTGTCATGGATAATAATTAAATGAATAAAATATATTTATTATAAAAAAATAAAAGTTTTGAGTCTTTCAAGGAAATAAGAAACTCAATCTCACCATGAAAATATTTTATTCAACCAAAAAACTGAAAATGTTTTTATTTAAGTGACATTTTACTTTCGTTCTAAAAATGATTATAATGGGTTCTCTAAGGTCAAGAATATTTTAAAATTCATAAATAAATGACTTAAATCCATATTTTATTTCTTAATTTTTTTATCATACTTTTAGTTAATTCTTATATAATTATAATGTAATACAAATTACAAGTTTCATAGAAACTATATTTTTTGACAAAAATCCAACCATTTAGGAAAAAGATAAAAAATTCAATTAAATGTAATTTTAATACGATAAATTAAAAATGGTTTTTAATTTATTAAATTTTTAAATTTTAAATTTTAAAATTACGAATTAAAATAACTTCATGAATAAAGGCTCTTTAGAGTGTGAAGTATACAATAGTTTAGTGAATTATCCTTTACTTGAAACATTAGCATATAGGGTACTACATTTTCCCTCCTCCTTATATAATTTTATCATTGGAATTGGTTAATATATTAGATATAAAAAAATTGGATATTTATAACTCGTAGATTGTTCATTCTCCTATGATGCCTCTTCTAGTTTCTGATTTATGAATAGAATGTTCCCCAATATGTTGTATGATTCTAAAACACTTGTTCTCTTATGTCAAGAAGCTGGACATGTTCTTCAAAATAAGAAAAGTCAGGCTCCAACTCTACTCACTCATATGTGATAATGTATGTAGAATCATGAATGTATTTACTCATTAATGAAACAAAGAATACATTTTCTACCCTAAAAATGTTGGGAGGTATATCCAATTGGTTGGACAAATCTCTAATTTATTCTAGTATTTTAGAAGGACCAATGCACATAGGGCATAACTTCCCCTTTTTAACAAATCATAGAACTCCCTTCCATAGTGAATACTCCAAGAATACATGATCCCTGAATTAAAATTTAAATTCATTCCTTCTATCATCCTGATTCACACATTCACTATAAAAAAGTGACTTATACCAATAGAAATTCAGTAACAGATAATATATATGGTAGTAAAAATGAACAATTCCAAAAGATATAAAATTATTCTTATATTAAATTTTACTACCAATTTTTTTTACCACTATATATATCTTTCATTATCAATGTTTAATACCAACACCTATTTTTACTGAAAATTTTATTTGTTAATTTATCATATTAATACAGACAATTTTTGTACAAACAAATCAATATGTTATTATTAATCATTATTACCAACAATTTCTTCAATCATATAAATATATAGCTAATATTTATTCAATAACAACAAATAATTTAACAACATAAATTGAAGTTAATTTTAATTATCTATTTACTAAAAAATATATATTATTATTAACAAAAAAATATAATAAGACAGATTTCTATGTAAATCCTACAAAATTATGTTTTTATTAACAATAAAGTATTGCAACTATTCAGAGAAAATCTAAAATTTGATCCAATATATGTTATATTAGAAATATAATTAAAAATATATTTTAAATACATTATATCCAAATTATATTTAAAAAAATCAAAAGAATAAAAATAAAAAAAAATAAAAAACTGTAAATAAATGAAAAACATATCCCCAATCCCCATGTCTTCACCACACCTCCCTTCTCCTCACTTCTGCATCACCCACCGTCCCCACACCAGTGATCTCTGTCAGCATTCACAGACCTGTCATCTCCATCGACCACACCCACAATTATACACCCTCGATTCTATAACATTTCCTATGCCCCCTGTATACTGACAATCGATTTCTTTTTTTCACATTCAACTAAAAATATGAGATGTTGGGGGAAGCATGTATATAAACCCATTTATCATTCAATTAGTCGATGATTGAGCCTCTTATTAGGTTTAAACTTTTTCTCTTAAAATTTTAATCCCTTGAAATCATGGGTATCTAGTGTTAAAATTTGATAGAATCAATGTTTTTAGTTAAGTTATTATGAAAAGTTTTTTTTGTTTTTCCTCGGGAGAAAATCCTATGATTTGAGTTAGGCCCCATCCCTTATACTAATAAATTCTTTTTTTATACTTTTATATTTTATTCACCTATCACAGAAATGTACTGATGAACCAGATTGTGCATGAAGGGACATCATTGGATTCATCCCACATACAGATCCATCTAATTTTACATTAGTATGTCCTTCTTTTGTAGTTTATTTTTGAAGCTATATATCATTTACACTCTCTAACTGGTGCTAGAAATACATTTATATGGATAGATAATTTGATAGATGTACTACTACCATACATTATTTTACCATTTTCAATTCTGCTTTCATGCATGTCCATTGCTTTCTATTTAACACACTTAAAAAAGAAACCACAGATATCATTAAAATAGATAATCATTAATCTACAACTTAATGAATCCAAAATTAAACCAGTTTAATTTTCTAACACAGACCATGTCATCTTCTAATTCAATTCCTTTTTAGATAGTAAACTCCCACCAAAATTGAAAATGTAAAATAAAATAACCTTTATAGAAGTATATTTCTGAGATAAGCTTTGATACTATGTGTTGTGTTGAATCTACCATGTTACGAAACTCTTCTTATGAAATGTCACATGTGGAAGAAGATTATGATGTTCTAAAAATGATGATACATGATTTAAAAATCCAGATGAAGGATCTAATCTCCAAAAACTTCTCTAAATATCATTGATCTAATAAAACCTTCTAGAACACAAACACAAGAATATGAACAAAAAAAGTCACAACCATGGAAAAAAAGTTTTACATGGTTCATATTTTTTATATGAAACTGTAGAAACGATTCAAATTTTATTAAAAATAGATTAAGAAGTAAAATTCAAACACATCAAGATAATTTAAGCTATTTGAATAAGTGAACCCACTCATCTATAAATAGATTGGTTTAGATAGTTGAAAAGATTTCACTACCTTCTAGTTATCATGGATGACCCTCTGCTCAGACTAAGATACAGATAAATTCACTTTTCTTTTCACCACCATAACATTTCATCCCTAGTGAGAACTATAACCCTCCAAATTTACACTTAGGTATCCATATAATGAATATGATGTATCCTTTAAAAAATCATTTGTTATTTTTATTCATTGATAATGTTACTACTACAAAATTCAGTTACTCCTTTTTTACTTCCACCATGAAAAAAAATTCATTACCTTACATTGACATTTTTCTTTTATTTTTGATGTCCTTGGTTCCACTATGTCATCATTATCTAGTTCTAAAATAATCTTGAATCACTCAATTCAAATGGTTGTTTTACTTTAGCTAACAATAAGTTATCAAAGAAAAACATAAAAATTTATTAGGTATAAGATGATTTCCATCTATTTATAACAAACGCTCTCTACCTTATCCATCAATGGTTGAGTATGTTATGATTTAAAGTTGTACTTCTACTAACTCTAGAATGCATCACAAACCAAGGATGTGGTAGGGGTTTGGGGTTGGGATTGAGCTCAATAAAAGGGATTCTTGTGTATCCCTTTAAATATAATCAAAACCCTTTTAGTTTTGTCTCATTTAATGAGGCATGTCATACCTTTTAAGGTCATGAAATAGGTACCATAGGTTTTCCTATTAAGGTCATCCAAAACTTTCCAATGATTTTTCTTTTACATCCATGCATCCAGGACCCATTTTGAGCAGTTTAATGTCACATGGAATGGATTTTTAGGTGAATGGTACATAGAAACTGATTGTTGCGAGACTTACTCATGAGTGACAATTTATTGGTTTAGACATGAAAAGGGTTTGAGGACCATTATATATTTGGCTCACTGGGTAGAAACAACGTGCTTGATAGAATTCCTGACAAAATTGGAAAAATATCTACCCCTATAAAGATTAGTATCATGAGATAGAAGTGATCCCACAGTTTCCATAAGAAGAGAGTTCCTCATTATCATGGGGATAAATGATTTGATTGTACCCTAAGGATCCAATCTACTAAGGATGATAACTAGATAATTAAACGTTATCAAGGGAATATATGATTTAACGGGGACTGGAATGTAATAAAAATTGCTCAATTATATACATCTAGATTCCATGAATGAAACCTTGGAGAGATGGGATATTTGGGGGTTTTAACACAGGTGAAAGGGTTATAGAAAATCATTTTGGTTGACTAGGTTTGATGGGTGAATTCATACCCAAGTAAGGAACATGGTGAATGGGGGCATTGAGATGCATCATGTGAAGGTAACTACACCCACAATTCCGGGTCACCCAGGGTCTAATAATTAATAGATTTTTGAGGATGGGCATGAATCGAAGTGGGGTACTTGGGAAAATGGGTTTTCTATTTAGGGTTCAGAAATAATAGATAATTATTTCACTATAAAGAATGAATGAAATGAAATCCAGTAAAGGTGTCCTGATATTGAAAATACTTAGATGGATATTAAATATGATTTTGATAATGCAATTGAGTTTATGGATGAATCACCACAAGAAGGTGAGATTTTTTGTTTAATGAAAAATGAATTATCATTTTTTTAATAAATTTTAAATTAAATAATACTATTTTATTTAAAAATTTATGATTCGTAATTGATTTTATGAAATCCTAACTTAATAAAATTTATAAAAATTGGTCTCTACATCAAAATAGATTGTGGAAAATCACATAAAAATTATTTCTTAAATAATGGATCATTATAATACCAATTTTTCATATAGATAAAATAATTACCTCAAGATAAAATACTTTTATCTTTTTAGAAAGAAATATTCAATAGGATTTTTTGGAGTTGTAATGTTTATAGACACAGAGCCAATGATTATTCAGTTTTGTATGTCTTTCTCTAGATGAAACATAAGGTATGAATTAGGGGGGAGTCTATATGTGAAGATGAGAAACACTTTTGAAATAAGGAATGTTACGAAGGAGGAGAAAAAAATTTATATTTCTATTAAAAATAGATTTGATCACTTAGGAGAAACATGTGGAATATATGATCATACAAGTTTGATTATGTGTATTTATGTATTCTAATAAAACACTTTCAATAATATTTTGAGTTCAACAACCCTAATGTTAGAATAAAATATAGTAATATTATTATTCTTGAAACTATACTCAAAGTAAGAAGGATTTAATATCCTTGAATTCATGATATTGGTTGTTCATCCCACATGGCTAGAGAGAAAAATTCTAACAAGTATTGAGATTCATTATAAAAGTTCAGTGGCTTTTTTCAATCGCAGTTCAAAAAATATTAGAGTCATCGTAGTCATAATAAAAGTCCAAAGAATTTATTATTTTGATAGGTACAAAAATAGTCATTTAAATGTTATATATAAGTGTGATGATGGAATTAATTAAATTGTAATGAAAAATAATTTTATTATAAAAAAGTGTAAGGGTGAAAAAGTTTTTACTTTGTGATAAAGAATAAGTGGTACTCTAATCCAAATTGAAAACACTAAAAATTCATGTTATTTCAATGCAATGAATGAGAGAAAACATATACACTGAAATATTTTTCATCTGATCCAAAGTATTAGAAGAAAAATTTCCTTATAAAACTCTATAAGAAATCATATTAAATTGAAAAGAAAAAATAGATGTCATTTTGTGAAATAAGATGAGAAGGAAAAATAGCCTAAGAAACTCATAAAAGAGGTGAGATCCAGACATCAAGGACATTGGAATAAATTTATTCTAATTTATTTGGAATTATGAGACATAATTCCAATTAAAATGATCATTAAATGATGACTATTTTTATTTATATAAATAAGAAAACAAATTAATTTAAAAAATATAATTTATCAAAAGAGAATTTGAAAGAGAACTAGTTGTGTTTATCATTGACTTATTAATATACAATTGATTAGAATATATAATGAATGATTTTTAGTCTCATATTACTTAAATTTTTTTTAATAATGATTACATAAAACTATTTAAACCATTTAATAATGGAGTCTGGATTAGATAAATAAAAGTCGTGTTTGAATGGGATAAAGTATGTTGTCTAATATGCTTTAAAAGATAGTTTTGAATATGGTTATATCAATGTGTATTCATATTCAAAATTGAAAATTTTTAGTATGTTGAGAATATGATCAAATATTATTGATGATGTGATATATTACATAAATAAACCATCTATGAAATTCATTAAAATGTTTGATAATTCATTTTTAATGGAAATAAAAAATTATGATTTGGAGAAGTTTGTCACTGAATATTAAAGGTTTGGAAAATAAATTTATTATTGCATGGAATGTTAATGAATATGAAATGTTTGTTAGTTAATCTATAATTTTCTATGAAACTATCCAAATACATTCCTCATGCTTGATTATTTTTATTTCTTAAATAATTTTCATAAAAATGCTCCCTCTTCACCGATGTTAGATGATGACTACTAATCCCTTAAAATATTTCAAGGAAGACCATTAACAATGAATATCTTATCAATAATAAATTAATTAGAATGACCAAGTAAAATTACATGCATAAATATATATTTTTCATTCTCATTTCCCAATTCCCCGAATTTAGTGATCTATTTACTTAATCATTAGAAATATGGATTTTTAAGCTCACTAGTGTCAAACTTAATCTAGAAATATGGTTCTAGTTGTGTATTGGTAACACAAAATGAGACATAGAGTGTGGGTTTTTACTTTCATATTAATGTAAATGTAGGTGTGCCGACTAAACGAAGAATAAAAACCCCAATTTCTTTGAAAGAGACAGCCTCTTGGACTAGCGACCATTCCTTGAACTGCCTAAATACTAGAATTATATCCTCTCTTTATTAATAGACAATTGGTTTCTATATTAATCATAAAATATTAATCATCATTAATTACATTAGATAATTTGATTAATCAATTTTCTATTGATATTTTCAACATTCATCAATTTTTGCCAAATATTTTTTCAGTTCTAAAAATTTATAGTTTTAATTTAATATCATGGTGAAAAATTTTTGTGAATTCAAAAAATTCATCTTTCTGAATATACAGTTTACTACTATTTATTTCAATTCATTGATTCCCTATCACATAAAAATGTTTTATATAAACATTTCATATAATTTCATGACTATAATTTTTCATTTACACCTAATTAACTATTTTTAAAAATGTTGATGGACAACTACATCAATATCATCCAACATAACCTTAAGAGGAAGTACAAGTAAATGGATTAATATTTTTTTGGAGTCTAAAAGACTATTTAATTTACATATTTTCTCAACAATCATGAACTTTAAACTTTATTTAAACGTTCTTATTTTTCATATCATAATTTTTTTCAGAGGTCTAACAATAATTTGAACACTCTGGTATTGTTTTGTTGAACAAATGAGTTCCTTAATGACAACTCACACAAAAAAACTATTGTAGTGACTCAATCGGTTCATGTGAAATGACTTACTGGAAATTTTTCACCAATATCAATATTTCATTTATGAGTAGCAATATCATACACCTTAATAATTATTCAATTATATTTTTTCATTTCGTGTCTTCCAGATCCTATACTAGTTACTACAAGTCTAAATTCTATAAAATTAATGTTCAATACTTACACTCCATTTGCAGAAATGTTATAATCTAAGTGATTTATTCTGTAAAAATTCCATTCTTGTATATATTAGACATAAATAATTTCCATCTATTTGGTTATTCGTGTTCTTCAGATCCAATTTGATGGAATTAACTTCTTACTTGTATATACTATACATAATCAATGTTTATATATATATATATATATTTATTAATTCTCTCATTTTTTAGGTCAATACTTGTGTTATCTTTCGATCTCATCAAACCGACATCTACATCGATTGTGAGTTCTTATTCGACTCCACTAATATTTCATAAGAACAAAAAAACTCAACATGATATCAATTGATGTTTACAGGTAACTAAAATATTCGTGCAATTTTAAATTCTTATAGAAAGATAACATTATTCTATTATTTTTATTTCTTTTACAAGAATTAGTTTTCAACAACTTTTTCCAAACTGCTTATTAGAAGTGTTCACTGCTACAAGTAGTGACGATTAATTCATTTCCTAAAATCCCATTACATTACTATAGAAACTGTTTCTATTCAACTATTTCCAAGCTACCTATTGAAATTTTGGGTTTCTACCACTCACAATAGTAATTTTAATAATCTTTTTAATTACCATTATTTAAATATAAATAGAAGAAACACGGCCACTTTTTTTTTGTTTTTTCAAAATGCTTATGATAAGTAAAAATTGCTAGACATTGTTTATGAAGTTCTTCAAAAAGAGACCCAAATTATACTTTATTCTGAAATATGTTTTCCTTATTTTTTTGACCAAAATAAATTCCTCATATGCGGTTAATAATTTATTTATTCAACACACAATTTTTTCAATTATCATGTATGAGATTACATGAATAAGTAAATATATTATCCATTTAGTGTATATATAAAGACTCGTATTTATTCAATGATGTACTTTAAAATTTTTTATCCTCATTGATTTAGTGACTATGTGAACTCAAATTACATAATTGATTAATTTCATTGAGTATTTATTTAGTGCTTCAAATTATGTAATCTAAGACATAATATGAAACTCCATTTCAATTTTAATATTCCTAGGATATGTTGTTTTAATTTATTCCCTCCTTTTATTATATTAATAATGTTTGTAAGCTCCCTATCTTTAGATTTACTGTCATTAGTAATTTCACCACATAATATTTCCTACTAATTCTAGAATTCCTACTATACTTCCTTCCATCCCTATACGTTTCTCCGTAAGTGTTTGTTGAGTTCATGGGGAGGCACTGTTGAAATATGATTGAAAAAATTATATTAAAGACTTTATGTGGTGTTTAAAAAACACTGAAGAAAATAACATTTTAATGGTTATTATTTTCTATATGAACGTATATAAAAGTCGGAATATTTAATATTCATTCAAGTGTTGTAAACATTTTTTGGCAAGTGTTGTCAATCAGAACTATAGAAAATTTACAATATTTAATGTATTCATCAAATGTTTGTTCACTTTTATTTACGAGTCACATATAAAAATGTTGAGACTTGAATCTAATAGATCAACCTACATTGTTTCACTAGTTCAAGTCATTTATCTATTGTTATCACTGGTTAATTTTATATTATGTGTTATGGAAGTTATTGTGGTCATTGGTTAAATATAATTATTGTGGACCTTTAAAAAATTATCTTCTGGTAGTGATGATCTCTAGTTCTATTATCTTATGGTTTTTTCCACAGATTAGAAAATCATTTTCTGTGGTTAGTAGACGGTCTATTTGACTGTGACATTTTTGGTGTGGGCCATGATGGTTAATATTTTTCACTACTTTTATGTCTCAATATTTCATAATCAAAATATATTTTATGTTATTAGTTTAGTTTTTTCCTTTTCAAGGTTAATCGACTCTATGGGTTTTACTTTTCCCATAAATAATGTGTTTTTATTAAATGGGCGGTGATAGGTGTGAACGAGTCTCAACAAATTCATGACGTGAATCTTTATTCACGTTTCTAGCATCAATTCGCTCATTAAATATCCAGTTTCTTGAAAGAGAAAGTATGCCCATTTCCCATTTCCAATTAACTAATTCATGCCCATTTCCCATTTTGATTTCTCAAGTATGCCCATTGCCCAGTTTATTCTCATTTCCCATTGTCTGCTGCCCAATTCATGCCCATTTCCCACTGCCCATTTCTCATTATCCATTACCCAGTTCAAAACCATATCCCATTTCCCAATTCATGGTTTCTTTAATTTTTTTTTCTATTAATCATTTTCCAAAACCAAACACACTATTATTTCAACTCATTTTTATAGGTGTAGTGATTGATATTTTTTAATGTGTGTTTAGCCTAATGGACTTGATATTGAAGATTTGACTGAATTATACAGCTTGAAAGGGATGTGGTTGTATGGGACTCACTTGAATTCATTATCAGAGTTGGCCACATCACACATGTTGTATGGAAGACCACGAAGGTTCTCACTAAAAAATTTATGGTGTTTGTTTCTTTCTCCCATGCATGATTTGTCACCATGCTATAAAAAGAAAATTTTGAAATGTACCTAAACTAAAAAACATGTTTGGACTAATCAAAACTAATGTTGTGATATTGTTAAGATTTCATTGATTATTAATTGTTCCTTTATTAATTTTATATAACCTATTTGAAATTTTTATTTTCAATCATTAAAATGAACTTCAGTTTCAACTATTTTCTGATTTATACGTTCTTAATTTTTTTTTCAAATTGAGATAAAGGACGAATCACTTCCATTTACATTTGTATGATAGATGAATTATTTATGAATTATGAACAATGATAATGAGAACAATATCATTAACGTCTACTCCTATCTACAAGTACATATATAAGAAAGGGGACCTGCAAAAAATGTAAAGATAGAGACATGCTTGATGAACCATGACAATGACAACCATGGAACCAATTTCTACTTCCATCCAGATGAATACGTGAAAGAAAATAGGCCTTCAAGAAAGGGAACTTTTTTACATGCGTGGATCTCATCGCTAGTCTGAATTGGGATAGTGACACTCAATGCATGAGAAAAATATATTGCAGATGAACATGTTTTTGAATTATGTTTGAACATGTTTTTGAACAAAAAGTCTGCTTTGTTAGAGTTTCATATAATCTATTTTTATAATTATTATATAATAAATATATTATATGTTATTAAATTAATAAATATAATATAATTTTTTAGCAAGAAATATTGGAATACACACTCATAATATTTTATTTAGAAAATAATATGAAAATAGATATTATTTGTTGGTATTACTTATAATATTGTTAATAATATTATTGATGAAAAGATAAATATTGGTAATAATATTATCAATAGATAAATATATCTTATTAATCTGTTGCTAAACATTTTAACCAACATATATATTATCTATGGGTAATGCTATAATTGAAACAGAACCATTTTATATGTTGTAATAAAATATAGAAAAAGGGTTTTTACGAAAAATTTAGTGACACAACAATTTTTGTTGGTAAAATGTTTACCAACATAAAATGCACTTTTACCAACATATATACCCTTGTTGGGAAAACATATTTATTTTTTAGTCATTATTTCAATGTTTAAAAAATTACATGTAGATAAGTAGTTTTACTTCCCAAGCTACATTAATTAATTACTTAATATTAACTATATTATATTGTCAATAAATTAACTATGATAAAAAAATAAAAAAAAATACTTCTAAAAATTTATATATGAAACAAAAAAATAAACAACTACCGACACCATAAAAAAATTAACCAGAATCCATCACGAACTCAACCATCTATTTAATTTCCAATATAAAATATTAATTATTTTTTACATTTTGTGATCTCCATTTAAATTCTTTAATTCCCTACATTATATAAATAATTATAATAATAAATTATTAAGAAATTTAATTGTGTACCAAAAGATGATCTATTTCCCTCTCCAGGAAAATTTATAGAATAATAATTATTAATATTTATATAGTATGTTATAATCTTAATAAATAAAATCTAATAGTAACCAATTTCTAGATTATCAAACATTGCATAAAATTCATAAGATAATATTTTAATTTCATTAATAATAATATTCATTATAAATTATTTTATAACATATTCTTCCCCCTTTAATTGTTTCTATATTGTTACGTAGTCAGTTTAAAAATGTATATATATATATATGGAAAATAAAAGTGTTTTCTAGTTTTATTAAAATAAAAATTCTTTATGTGATTCAAGTTTATTGTAGTGTTAATGTTACACACACAAATTTAAATAAAGATATATATTTATTATTCCATCACACATTCATTTAAATCAAAGGAGAAGTAATATATCTCCAACCTGGAAATAAATAGCATCATGTAATTGCTACTTAAGAGCATGAGAGGGAAAATGTGATGTGTGTAAGATGAAAATAGTTTAAAGAAGAATCAGACAATTTCTAGAAGGATTATATTGAATCAAACAACAAGATATATATTATATGGGATGGATGGATAAATAAGAGAACTCATATTAGGGAGGAAGAATTTATTTTTAGAAAAATGTTACATTATTGGATATACGGGGATTCTCATACAGAAATTAAAATTTCATCTCATAGTAATTATAATTTCAATTTTAATTCCATTTAAACCTATTCAAGACATATAACATTGAGAAATTTAAATATTCTATTTAATATCCTCATATTATATTTTAAAAAAACATCTTCAAATCATTATTTATTTAATTTTTTTAAAGTCAATTTTTAGGTCAATATGAGAAGGAAAAAATATGTTTTGGATAAATTCTATTACCCTAATTAAATAGTAGTTCATTTTGTAATTATAATATAGTGTTTCTTAGGCATTATAAAAAACCTATCTAAACCATTTGGAAGCTAAATAAAATACGTTTGACCATTATTCCCAAAAGGATCTACCCATATGGGAGCATAGAAAACTTCATATAACCTTTATGAAATAGTTAACTACCCTTACATGAGAAATAACCAACCCTAATGAAACATATGGAATACAAGTCATACCCTAACATATGATTAGGAAATCCTAGAATACCCTTTTTTATAGAGTTCCAAATCAACCCTTATGTATTTTTAAATTGGATTACCTATACATATGGAGGGAATTATATGTAAAGGATATAAGAACCTTAATAAAACTTAATTTTCAATAAATAAACTTATAACACAATAAGGGGAAAAGGGTATCAGAGGCCTCTTGGTATCTCTAATCTTAGAAAAAACACCCAAGAAGGGTTTTATAAATATGAGACCTTACAATATATCTATATAATATTTATTTGAAAATAAAAATTTTTCTAGTTATCATTTTTTATTATATTATTTAGATAATAAATAGTGACAATTAAAATTCAATGTGTGTGAGTTTCCTCCCTAAGAGATTGAACCTTGGGTGATCAATGTGCTCAATTCATTGGAAAATTAGAAAATATTGTGTTGGGAATCAAAATATATATACCATTATTAGTATGTGATGCCTTAAATTCTTGTCAATGAGTTTAATATCATTTTTTTATACAATGTACCCATTATAAAATTGACTCAACGAAGTTGAAAAACATCCATTTCCCCCCTAAATGATAGAGTTAATAATTGATTAAATAATTTGAGGCCAATATATATCTATTCAGTGGACCAACTAAAATGGATTTTTATAAAAAAATATATTTTATCATCACTAAATAATTAAACATAACAATATAATTCAAATAATTGTAGAAAACTAAGGAATTTATTTTTATAAAACTCGGAAAATGTATAAAGATATTCTACATAAGGTTCCTCACCGTTGTTTTTGAATTTCATAATAAATTAAAATATTTTATAATGGGTTATTGATAGAAAAAAACAAGTCATAAACTTGATGTGTAATGAGACAATAAAAAACAATGCCTCTAATGACATGTGTTGGTATCTTGATGGAACTGTAGAACAAACCCTTATATGGGGAATTTCCCCTTATTTTGATCATAGGATTAATAATTTTCCAACAATTCATTCAATCAAGGATTTAATTCTAAGAGAACCATATATAGAGGTCACTGCTCTATAATTTTAAATTCCATAGTGATAAAATAATTATAATCCAAGTGAAAATAATAAATCCATTTTTTATTGGATATATAATCAACAACACAATCAACCATATTGTACAAATACCAACCCACTATGAATTTCTCTAACACATAACAAGTTTCAATCATAATAATACCAATTAAATACTCATTCAATTTAATACCAATATCAGATGAAATAACCAATCCAATATCATAATCATCATCTATGGATAAGAATACTTGCAAAATACATTATCCAATTACTAATTTCTGATTATGTGAGTAATCCACTATATCTACTAAACCTGGGTGTACCCAGGCCTATGTGTCACCACCAAAAACCTCCACGTCACCAACTTTCCCCTTACAATTACCCTAATACCCACTACCTTCATCACAAACACCCCCCGTACCCTTCAATTCTCGACATCCACCGACGGCTTCTCCTCCCTACGCATTCGCGCTTGGGGTTGACCTCATCGGTCTTCTCCCTACCGCATCTCGCATTCGACGACGGCCATCCCTTGCTCCATCGGGCTTCTTCCTCCCGCATCTCTCCCTGGCATTCAAGTCTCTCGACACCTATGGTTTCAGATCCCCCGTTTTCTGCAACCTCCTTTCCGCCTACTCCCTCTAGCATCAGGAAATACATCTCCCATTATCTCCCACAAAACCAACGATATCCCCACACCCCGATCACATTTTCAATCCTCCCTACCAGATTCTCTTACATCCATCCCACTATTCTGCCTTCAATTCTTCCATGTCTGGCTCCTCCGCAACCTTTGACCCCCCCTTCTCCATTTCTTTAAAGATATTCTTTGATGCGTACAAGGGTTTCACGAAACTCCGATTCGTAAACCTCAAAATGCGACATTGGGATAAGATCCACGCTCGGGCTGACCTTCAAATGTAGGCTTCTTATCTTCATCAATCAGGTTCGTCAATGATTCAATTATATCTGGATCAATAAAAATTAGTTTTTCCAATCCAGGATCTTGCATTTCGATTTTGATTTCTGTTTCGACTTTAATTTCCTGTGCTGATCCAAATGTCGACGGCTCATCTTCAAACAGTACGCACACCTCCAGTTTCCATTTTTATTTTAAGTATATTCATTTTATACTAATGTGCTATCTTATTAATTATTGTTTAATGTTAGGCCTATATTGCTTAATGATGTAAGGTATATTTCAATGAATCTAAAATCTTCTCATCTCCTTCCGCAAACTGTCCACCGAAAACTCACAGGTTTTGTAACTGAAACACCTCTGATTCTTTCCCAGTGGATTTCATCTCATCGAAGGTTTCATGACTGAAACACATCCGATTCTTTCTACAACATAGACTATTCACAGGTTTTGTTTTTGAAACCCATCTCGACAGCTCCTTAGGCTTCATTCATTTTACATTTCTCGGAACCCATACCCATACAAACGCTAGATATTGGTCTCGGTTTAGTTAGAAACCCAATCCATAGAAAAATCACAATGTCATGCTTCGTTATGCAGAAACTGAAGGGACACAAGATTTCATTAATGACTCTCCATTTCAACAGTGTCCGAAGCGAGATCCCAGTTGAATCGAATTATGTCGATGTTTTGAAGCTCTAAACAGGATCGACTCAAACAACCTTCATTAATTTATTTTACATGGTTTATATTTTGTCGAAATCTCTCATAGAACGTTTTCCTCCTGATACAGTTTTTTGTCAAAAACACTATGTTAAGGTTTGTATATTATTTTTTAGCTTCTTTAGAATATTTTCATTGGTTCAAATTTTCATTTTCCTCTAGGTTATTTGATTGGTCATTTAATTTTTATTGATTTTCATTGTTCAGGTGTTGAACTCCACCACATCACCTACTTATTGTTGAGATATTGTTAGTATTTCAATTGTTTAACTAATGATTAGTTCATATTATTATTTACAACAGATCATTATTAATTCATGTAGTATCATCATACCTTATTTCAGCACTTGTCCTATAATACCAATGAATCCCATTATTTTATTATTTTATATTGTGTTTTTATCACCAAATTGTATTTTTTTCATCATACATGTCATAAGAGTACTAAGGTATGATATATATTCATTTCATAAAGTTTCATTTCTATTATTTTAACTATTATTCATATGTTTTTTAGTGCTAAAAAAATTAGATATTGAAAACACTGCAATTATTAATGATACTATTTGTGATTCATTCAATTTGTTCATTGATGCATGCATTTCAACTACATATTACTCCTTAACTGATCTTTTCACAGTTGTCATGAATTTATATTATAATTCATTCATCTGTCATGTTGGATTTTCTACTTTCCATTTTCTAATCACATGGTTTGAATAATTTATTACTTGACACTTAAGATGTTGCATATGTTGTCTGATGTCTGTGGATTTATTTTCTCTAATTATTTAATTCTATATATTGATGTGGTTTCCATATTTTATGAAGACATCAAAAATGAAATATAATACCAGTTCAGTGGAATCATGAATCAGGTTTTACAAAAAATTTTAAATCTTAGTATGTGGTAGAAAATGTGTGAATGTTTGGGATACATTTAAAATATATTTTGAGATTAAATTTATAATTTTTCTTTAAATTTACTATCTAGAGTGATTTTCTTAAATATTTTCTTGGATATTAATTACTCTATGTCCTGACCTGGTCCGAAGAAGAAGTACTTGGATATTGTTAGTATTTTCTTGGATATTCATTACTCCCCCTTCTCACTTTCTTCAACATGATTCTTTGATGCGCACAAGGGTTTCACAAAAATATTATTCGTAAACCTCAAAATGTGACATTGGGGTCAGATCCACGCTCAGGCTGACCTTCGAATGTAGGAAGCTTATCTTCATCAATCAGGTTCATCATTGCTTAAATTATATCTGGAACAATAAAAATTAGTTTTTACAATCCAGGCTCTTACATTTCAATTTTGATTTCTGTTTTGACTTCAATTTCCTGTGCTGATCCGAATGTCTATGACTCATCTTCAAACAGTACGCACACCTCCAGTTTCCATTTGACTTTTAAGTATATTCATTTTTTTCTAATGGGCTATCTTATTAATTTTTGTTTAATGTTAGGCCTATATTGATTATTGATGTAAGGTATATTTCAACGAATCTAAAATCTTCTCATCTCCTTCCGCAAACTGTCCACCGAAAACTCCCAGGTTTGGTAACTGAAACACCTCTGATTCTTTCCCAGTGGATTTCATCTTTTCAAAGGTTTCATAACTGAAACACATCTGATTATTTCTACAACATTGACTATTCACAGGTTTGGTTTTTGAAACCCATCTCGACAGCTACTTCGGCTTCATTTATTTTACATTGCTCAGAACCCATACCCATACAAACGCCAGATCTTGATCTCGGTTTAGTCAGAAACCCAGTCCATAGAAAACTCAAGATTTAATGCTTAATTATGCAGAAATGGAAGAGACACAAGATTTCATTAAAGAATCACCATTTCAACGGTGTCCGTAGCGAGAGCCCAGTGGAATCGAATTATGCATATGCTTTGAAGCTCTAAACATGCTTGACTAAAACAACCTTCATTGATTTATTTTCCATGGTTTATATTTGGTTGAAATCTCTCATAGAACGTTTTCCTCCTGATACAGTTTTCTATCAAAAACACTATGTTAAGGCTTGTATATTATTTTTTAGCTGCTTTAGCAAATTTTATTTGGTTCAGAAGTTCACTTTCCTCTAGGTTATTTGATTGGTGATTTAATTTTTATTGATTTTCATTGTTCAGGTGTTGACCTCCACCACATCACCTATATATTGTTGAGAAATTGTTAGTATTTCAATTTTTTAACTAATGATTAGTACGTATTATTATTTACAACAGATCATTATTCATTCATGTAGTATCATAATACATTATTTGAGCACATGTCCTATAATACCAATGAATCCCATACTTTTCTTATTTTATATTGTGTTTTTATCAACAAATTGAATTTTTTTTTCATTGTACATGTCATAAGAGTACTAAGGTCAGTTATATATTCATTTCCTAAAGTTTCATTTCTATTATTTTAACTATTTTTCATATGTTTTTTAGTGCTAACAAAATTATATGTTGAAAACACTGCAATTATTAATGATATTATTAGTGATTCATTCAATTTGTTCTCTGATGCATGCAATTCAACTGCATATCACTCCTTAAATGATCTTTTCATAGTTTTCATGAATTTCTTTTATAATTCATTCATTTGTCATGTTGGATTTTCTACTTTCCATTTTCTATTCACATGGTTTGAATAATTAATTACTTGACACTTTAGATGTTTCATATGTTGTCTGATGTTTGTGGATTTATTTTCTCTAATTATTTAATTCTATATATTGATGTGGTTTCCATATTTTATACAGACATCAAACATGAAATATAAAACCAGTTCAGTGGAATAATGAATCAGGTATTACTAAAATTTTTAAATTTTAGTATGTGGTAGAAAATGTGTGTATGTTTGGGATACATTTAAAATATATTTTGAGAATAAATTTATAATTTTTATTTAAATTTACTATCGGGAGTGCTTTGGATAATGTTTTTCTTGGATATTCATTACTCCATGTCCTGAGCTGGTCCAGGGAAGAAGTTCTTGTATGGGACAGTGTCAGTGTAGTTTAAGTACATACATTTAAACCCTAAACGACATTCAATGTAAGACCTTAGAAGAAAAAAAGTATATAATGTTGTTTTTTATCAATCGAAAAATTTTAGATTCCCTTAGAAAATTGATTTTAATCTTCTCTATGTGTAGAACTATCAAGGTGTATAATTACATGAAAAAATGTCTATATTTATATTTACATGCTGATATGTTCATATGTATATTTACATACGGACCTATACATATGTATTATTGATTTCAATTATGTAGAACTACCCGTATGTATTAGTGATTGAAATTATTTCAGGTATATTTACATGCAGATCTATCCATATATGTTAGTGATTAAAATTATTAGTACATATACAATAGAAAAATAAGTATATAATCGACACTCCAAAATAAAAAACCCCTCTAATAAGATTTCCTACTTAAAGGTCACTATTTCTATAGTTGAATGACCTTAGATGAAAAATAAGTATATAATTTTGTTTTTTTAATCAATGGGACCATTTTGGATTCCCTAAGAAAATCAATTTTAATTTTCTATGTATGTAGAACTTTCCAGGTTTATATTTACATGAAGAAATGTCCATATGTATATTTAAATGTCAAAATGTTCATATGTATATTGACATACAAACTTGTCCATATGTATTAGTGATATCAATTTTGTAGAAATACCCAAATGTGTAAATTCCCTTTATGTATTAGTGATTACAATTATTTCACGTATATTTACATGCAGAACTGTTAATATATGATAGTGATTACAATTATTAGTACATATACAAGAGAAATTATTTACATACAGAACTTTCAATATGTATTAGTGATTTCAATTATTATTTATTCAAATTATTTATATGTATTAGTGATTGGAATCATTTTTTATTTTAGAACTATCTGAATGTATCCGTAATTAAAATTATTGACTTGCAGAACTGTACATATGTATTTGTGATTTCAATTATTTATATGTAGAACTGACTATATTTATTAATAATGGCAATTATGTAAAACTATCCATATGTATTATTGATTCCAATTTTCAGTTATTGAAATTAATTTAGTTATATTTACATGTAAGATTATACATGTGTATTAAGTCTTCTTGAGGGACATCAATCATTGGCACTTATTTGATACCTAAACCTTGAATATGTCAAATACTCATGTATTACAATTTCTTTATACAGTCGATGAAAATTATGTTACCCATATTCTGTTTGGTTTTCCATTTAAACAATGTAGAAAATTGAATTTTATACTCTAAATATAGAATTCCATGTCTCAATATAACGAAGTGCCCATTTGGTTTTCAATATTCTCAATGTTTATAACTATTATTCTCTAAAAATATTACTGTTATGTCAATGAATTTTAGATATGTAGTCACTGATTACTTTTCAATGTGATTTTTATTGCAATTCTATCTTTGTTGGATATGTAGTCACTGATTACGCAATGGATGAAAATGAAGAGAAGATCCATGATCCGATCTGTAAATTGGACATCACAAACCATTGGTGTGGGGTGTGTCAGTCACATTTGTTAGTGGTTTTGAAGGACATGGATGAGTAGCAGATTCACTTTTCTATTATAGTTCAGAATTCCATCCTTATCTTGAAGTAGCGAGGGAGAAGACAACTTGATTTAATCATGGTGAAATTTCCTACATAAATTGTTATATTCATAATTATTTACAACATACCAATATTTTTAAACTTTAGAATTATACTATTTCAATTGTTATCTACATACCAGGTACTACATTTATGAATTTTTTCATTTTGAGGTATTATAAAACATATACCATAACTTTTTAAAATTCATTTTACAACTGTGTTATAGGAACATGAAAGTGCTGGATGTTTATGAGTCAGCTAAAACCCTGACAGACTACATGTAATTACAACTACAAATTGTTCGTCCACTAAGATATTATGATTTCTATATTCATTATCATTTATTTGATGTGGTATGATTGGAGTAGAAATTATTTATTTTTTTCCATTTTCACTTTCATTGAATGTGTCAATAAAGTAGACTACATTTGTTCTTCTCAGTTCAAATTGGTAATGATGACATTCATGGTAATTGTTGTTCATGTACATAGAACTTATGAGCACTATTTTTTTTCTATAGTTTTGGTATTTTAATGATACTGTGTGGTCTTTATCTCCTTAATTTTGTTCACTATTTGGGATGATTATAAAGTTATGAATTTGAGTCTTTATTTTTGTGCCAGTCAAAAATGAATTGCTTTAGGGATTGGAATCAATTAGCTAAAAAACTTTTAATATGTTCTGCCTATTGTGGGTAAATTATGGGACAATAAACCTATAACCATCCTTGTATATCCCCATCAATTGAAAGGAAAACAAAACATTTGTGAGCCCTAACATTATATCAAGAAAAGTTTCAATGGATTCATGAATATGATATTTCATTGAACCATGTTGTACAAACATTAACGATTGAAAATGGTTCGGTATTTTTTAAAACTTTTACAATGTAGAATGTGATTTTAGTAACAGGTACTCCTAATATATGTTTCCATTACTTATTATAGATGACAATACTGCTGGATGATTTTCATTATGTTGGAGGATTGTGCTACAAGAGTTTTATACTGGACGTTTTTTCTGTGGAATTTTTCTTCTGCAGGTTTCGGCAGATAAACTGTTTCTGACAGATTTCTTATCTATGCTATTTCATGTAGGACAGATATGAAATCTGGGCAATTGGTTGTATTATACATCTTCCAAAATGTTGCATGGTTTTCTTCACTTTTGATTACTAATTTATCTCATTTTTCTGTATGGTTATTAATTATTACGTATTTCTAATATACTGGACAGTTTCCAGCTTTAGGTGTTTCATGATGCTGGAAGTTTTTTCATGTGGTTTAATCTAATGAAACTGTTTTTAAATTTCACAGTTGAATTATTTCAATATATTCATTCAGTTACATTTATCTTTCACTTTTTATTCCACATTAATGTTCGTTCTTTAATTTCATGAATATTATTCTCTTATTAGTAGCAGAATACTCTGCAGAAGATGAAGTATCTATCACCTGGAGATGTTATAACTCAAACATCTAGAGATCTTTACTCCGGTATGTGTTTGTTTACTCTGGTATTCAGAAAATGAATACTGAATTCCATCCTCAAATATGAGGAATTCATACACTTTGAAACGTTCAATCCTCTGGTCACCCCTTCAAATGGTGTCTCCAAATTCTATGCACTCATATTCCATAACAATACACCATTAATTCCTTATTAACATTTATTCAATATTGTTGTTTATTCTCAATATTTATAAGTACTAATCTCTAAAAAAAATAGAAGTATTCAATTACGCCGTGAGAAATCACGGGCGAGTACTAGTTGTTCTATAAAATAGGGAAAATTAATTATAAGATTTTATCCCTAAAATTTTAATTTAGAGTAACTAAAACTAGAAATCCACTCGTGCATAATCATGTTATCCCTTCCTCAAAATTAATTTAAGATTATAGTGTCACACAATACTCTTTCAAAAAAACCAAAAATGTGACAACTTTGAGAAGGGGAAAATCCTTTGAAAAACATAAACTAACAATTATAACACAAATTTAGAAATCTATAGATGATATTTATTCTAATTAAACACACTAAAAAATATAATAAATACGTGGAGAATATTGAGAAACCACTACCTCTAAAAATAATCCTATAAACTTTAAAATTTAATCAATGAAGGATGGAAAATCCAAATATGATGTGACTATAACATTAATTGAAATCATCACTCATGTTAAAATAAATATCCACCATATAATTTAAATCGATATCATACTACCATACTATAAATACCATAGGTATCTTAAATTATTTAAAAGGAAATTCTCTCACAAAACCCTATCCTTATCACTAGTAATGTTGGAACCACCATTAAGGGGACGATGCATCTTATATTAATGTATATTAGTTATCCACAAATAAATGTTGAAAGAGAATATAAAGTATTTTCAAAACCCCATTTTCTCAAAGAATAAGTGCTAATCCAAAAAAAAACATTTCATTTATTTGTATTTGGGGTTCTAGGAGATCTAACTCACTTTTTCTTTCTTTAAATATTTCAGTATAATGTTTGGTTACCTAATGGTATCTTAAATGATATTATGGTAAAATATAAACATTTTATTTACCCTAATTAGATCATTATAAATAAAAATCATCCAAAATTACATTCTATGTAATAAACCTCTATCATCCATATTTATCACTTACTAGAAACAATAAATCTGGTTATCGAGGTTATGAAATGTAACATGACCATAAGAATTTAGAATATAAGCCTCAATGATAATATTTATAATGAGAGCTCTAAAATTGGTGATTATAAAGTGTTTCTTGAGAATAATTGGATAGGGATTGTTTAAGGTGAACCATATTTAAGCAATACAATTATCAAATGATGTTTACATTAAGAAGAGATCAATTTCATTCATTTACATGTTGAAAATATTATTCATGGATTTAATATCTAGTATTTAACTCCCATGATGAATTTTTAGAATAAAAAATCAATGAACCCTTTGAAGAAACAATAATATTTATTTCTTTATCTATTCCAATAATAAATATTACCATTTTGGAGGATAAAAAATATGATCAAAATGAATTAGTTCCTCTTGGAATATTAAAAAATGAAACCTAATTTGATTCCATATTACAATTTGTCTTTGTTAACATTGGTTATCCCAAACATTAACTCAAGGTATAAACCTCCTCACGTGAGAATAAATTCATTAGGGAGAACTATTTTTTTATATTTTTTATTCTCTTGAATCCCACTAAGAGGTAATTATTTTGAATAAATTAATCAAGAATAACAATGGAATTATATTGACCCTCACAATAATTCTAGGAATTATACCTTTAATTGGGTATTGAAGACTTATTATTAAAACTGATTATAAACCCTCTCCCCAACTTCAAAAAATAATCAATCCCATTCTAATAAAAGTGGTTCAAAATGAATTCTTTAAATTACTAAAATTTGGTATAATCTAGCACATATCTAAGAGTGAGTGGTTAAATTAAATTAAAGTGGTTCATAAAAAGTCATGAATTTTTATGATTACCAATAAATATGAATACCTCCTATCTATAATGGTGATATATAGATGGAGGGGTTTTATTGAGTATAGGTTGTTAAACAAATTTTATAAGATTGATAATTTTATATTTCCCTTCATTGATCTTGACATTGAGTGACTAATGGGAAAAGAGTTCTACTACATCATATATAGTTATTCTGGGTGTAAATAAATCAATGTTATTAAATAATATTTGGTGAAAACAAAATTCACATATCCATTATATGATTTTTAAATCAATCTCATGCCCTTTGAGTTATGTAAATCCCTTAGAACCTTTCCAACATTGCATTATGGACGTTTTCAAGGAAAAGTTAGAGGACTTTCAAGAAGTGTTATTTAGATGAATTATCTATTTTTTGGATATATAAATAAGATATGTTTAAAAAATAGTAGGAGTTTTCTATATTGTTTGAGGACAAAAATCATGTCCCAAATTGGGAAATATGGATAAAAATATTTTTCTTAAATTGGGATAAATGAAAGATCGTGTAATGAATATATTTGCCCTTGAGAATTTTATCTATTGTATAGGAATCATGGTAAATAAATCAAAATTATATATTATTAATCCCATTACCTCCCTAAAAACTATCAATAAACTATGTTCATTTATATGGAATGATATTTTCGATATAAGTATCATTTTGGAAATTCAGTTTTAATACATGAACACTTAATTCTTTTGATGTAAAATATTTTCCTTTTGTTTTCACATAAAGTTTTGTGGAACATTATCAACTCCCAATTAATTCCTAATATCATTAGCCACCATGAAATATTATAATTTATACCTTCTATTTGAAATTATAAATAATTTAAGTAACATCATGGTATGATAAATATTAGTAAATATCTAAAATAAAACTCCATTTCACATTTCATATCAAATAAAATCATTGATTGAGGAAAAAATCAACTAAACCACAACATAAAAATAATTTATTATGTTTTTATTTTCCTTATATATGTTTATATATATTATTTATGGATCCCCTAAAACTATTTTAACTTTTAATTCACCATTGAGAAAACTTTTACAAAAAAACACTATGTCAAGATTAATTAGTTGGGGATTTCACTTGTTAGAATATGATATAATGATATTGAAAAAGGGAGTTGTATAAGTGATAACTAAAAGTAGTTATAGTTTATAATTAATATATAATCTGTCAAATATTATTCCATATCATTTATTTCATGATGAACATATATATTTTGTACATGATTTCCCATGGTATATGTTCTTTTTTTTTCAAATTATTATTATTATTTGATTTTTCAATAAAAAATTATTTTGAGATTTATTTGAAACCAAAATATTCATCAATAATATAAATAAATAAAATATTACAATATCAAAATAGACCCATAATGAAATACTTAAACATCAGAATTCAAAATGGGATATAGGCTTTCAAGACAATCACCCGAGGTAGAACCTTTTGGTCTAGTTCTATACTCAACATCTAAACTCATGTTATATTGACCACCATAATTTTCACCACACAAAACCATAATCCATTGCACTATCAAACCCAAAACTTCTTTTATTGGAAGCCCATCATCTCTAAAACCACCAAATGTTCCATCCATATATAACGAGCATCAAATATTCACAAAAAAACCAATAACAAAACACAAAAAAGAATGAAAAGAACTAGATACATATATATATATAATGAGGGTTAAATCACTATAACATGAGGATAATGAAACATAACTAGAAAATAAAATGTAGTAATATAATTTTTGTTATCAATTTATCACACCTCACAATCAATCCAAATGTCATCACATAGTTCCAATCCCGAGAAGGTTTCCAATATTATGAAACAAAGCTTCTTTGGAGAAATAACCCGCAATTGAACCTGATACATGACAACCATAATAGTGGGTTTTAACATAAAAACCATATAAAAACTTTGGGAAAATATATATTAGCATATGATAATCACTAAAATAAGTTTCATAATTGGAGACCATGGAAGGAATATAGAGGAATTGATTCTAGGACAATTTTATTATTAATTCCCCTCTCTAATGAAGCCACCACAAAATAAATCCAAAAAAACAATGATACAAAACCCATTCTAACAATAAATATTAAATATATTCTATAATGGTAAACTAGTGCCACTTAAGGATGGTTGATTTAATAAATCAATGCAAACAAATCAATAAAAATGGTTCATGGGATAACCGATGATTAAAAACACCAATTTGGACTAAGATCCACTAGCACACGAAAATTAGGGGATCTAAAATTAGGGAAATTTAGTTATAGGGGATCCTAGATGAAATTATCTAAGTAATAATAAAGGGGAATAAAACAAATATAAATTTTACAGTAGAGATTATGGTGAGAAAAGGATAAATAAATCCATTAATCATTCTCCCCCACCCCCTCAGGTTTCAACATAGGAAACCCTAGTCGATAAAATTATGAGAGATGCTACCACTTTGAGGAAAGATAAAACCTGATTCCCATGTAATATTTATATTAAACATTACATGGTAATGGTTTCATCCCAAAATTCCTAGAAAACTAATATAGTAAGAAATACATTTCTAATATCAAACACTTTATGTCCAATGATCCATTTCACTATATGTTTATCCTTTCTTAGATAATTAAGAGATGTTTCCTAGTGATTGAGTATGATAAAATTATAGATATATATAATGGAGAGATATACATGGAATCAATAATTATCTAAATAAAACCATATTAAATATCTTAGAAACATGACTGTTTTTTCCTACCCACTATTTGGATTTATAAAAATTCATCAATGTTTTTCATGGTATGAGAAACAAATATCTATCACTAAGAGAACCCAAATTCCCCTTAATAAAATTTTTATTTTTGTTTTTTTATTTTTGGGGAATTTATATTATGATACTGTTATCAAATTTAATGGGATATCTATACACCCCCACATATATATATTATGTTTCTAAATAGTCTGTGGAAATCTAATATTATTCTAATAAGAACTATGATGTGATTCACTTCAAAAAATACACCATCTTTTCTGTATTCAAACTTCATATGGTAATATTTATTGAATTTGGATCCCTTTTATATATGTGTTACCACTTTGGATTCAGGTATAGGTATAGAATTTTATGTAATGTTTCCAAGGAATACCACTATCAACCGAATGTTAAATCTATTTTATTGAACAGGTAACTAAATAAATTTCATGACAAAATTACCACCACCTCTATGAATGATTTATCTAGGAGTCTATTTGATTTCCAATGGGTATGAAAATCTACATTCAAAAATATAAAATCAAAATCCACCATATTAATTGGTTTATGTAAAATCATTCCATTTGGAATTAAAATTTTATCATAAAGCCTTTTAGGACACAAAAACTATGAATCTAGACTTTTCTTAGATGGATAAAATATATAACTTTACCTTAGTGATCACCATAAACATATAATAGAGGAAAATGAAACCTTAATGATCAATAAATAAGTGGTTTAGTCCAACTTATCCAAGAATCATAAAGTCAAAGACATTGAAAATTGAAAATATATTCTATTTACACTTATAAACATCATTTTTACCTTTGGATACTAGGGATGAGGTGATTAGGGACCTACATTTTATATCATGTATACATTATTGGATTAGTTTAGATTCAAGATCTATACAGTTGGAATATATTTACGATAAATGGTGATAGGATAAATCTATTAACAGATTTATACAAAAATCATGGATCTAAAGAGGTGTTGAATGAGAAAAAATATAAAGAAAAAAAATTATATGTTGGGCGGTCTATGTCAAGCCGTGATTTTAAAGTAATCATTTTATGGAAAGAATCATGCTTTTTTAGTTTTCCCCTCAGGTTTTTATTATCTTTTCTCTATTTTGTATTTTATTTATAACGGAAGCCTATAATGGATTCCATGGTACTCTAATTTTATTTTTTTAGATTCAAGAGTTAAAGAAGTTGTTGGATTTTAAATTTAAGAACATATATTTATGTTTTATAAACCAGTATTCAATCATTAGTGATGTGTATGTAGGTGAAATAGAGAAATAAATATCAATTTCATACTTCTAGGACTTTATCTTTAAACCTTCTAATTTTTTTCCATAAATTATTTTACAATTTTATTCTTAGACTTCTCTCCTCCAATTTACTTCTCGTATTAATAGTTTTCTTTTTATAAATAGAGAAATTGAATGTAAATTTTTAATTTTTAAAATTTCAAATTTTTTGAGAAACAATTTTAAGCAGAGATAAAAAATTAAATTTATTTATCAATTGAGGTGGAACTGTACTTTTTAAAAATTTAAAATTAATATCAATTTTTTTTTCATTATTTGAATTTTAATTTTATGAACTTTTATGTCCATGGGAATAAAAATATTTAATCATGGTTTAATAATGTGATCTTGCACCACCTACATTTTCACCCATTTTATCAAAAATTCAAAATACAGGTCATTTTGAATTTTGTGTGTGAGTTTCCATTCTTACAGTATAATTTCATCTTTAGTTTCTTGATCATTTTAAATTTAATTTTAGTTTCAAATTAAATGAAAATGTAATATATAATACTAATAAAATGACTACATGTAGTACAATATTGACTAAATATAATGTATAAGATTCTTGTGGGTAGTTCCTATATTGTTTTCTTTCATAGATTTAGGTTTTAGATATCTATTTTAGAGTATTTTATTGACTAAATGTTTGATGTCTAATGTTCTAGGATATTGAAACAAAATCTGTCTTTCCAAAATTTAGGATTTTCATCTCCATTATGGAAAAAATAAAAATGTTGAGAAATTTGAAAAAAATTAAGATTCATCTTGATGTAAAAATATGATTCCCACCTAACAATTCTTTATTGTACCCCTTAAATAAAAATTAATCTCCATGTATTTTTCTACTCTTAGATTCTCCATATGAAATATTATAATTAGTTGAATTTTGGTGGTGAACTAGAACAATGGAATGGGCTTGGTATGTGGATTTGATTGCACACATGGATTCTTTTAGAATATTGTTATGTGTTTCATGATATTTGTTATATAAGTTCTAGTGTAAAAAATTGTATGTTAAAATGCGTTTGGATGGGAGGATTAAATTTGGATCCTTATTTTTAAATAATTTCTCACTGACTAGAAAAACTAAACTAGGGTGTGATTAGCCACTGATATAGGTTAATTTTATCTTTTTTATATGATTTTTAATGTGATTCATTCATCATAAAAATATCTATTAATTCATTTCTCAATTTAATATTCATTTATCATTATACTTTAAAATCTTATTTATATTCTGAAATCCCTCCTTTTTACCTTGTTATATTATCCTTTTAGGATTTTTTATCTATTCAGAATGCCTATAGTTGGGATGTTCTTATCCTAAAATAAGTGTTTTTATGGTGAATAGGGGATTTTAGGAACTAAGTTGGAGTGGGGTTGTGGTGGATTATAGTATTGGAGATGTTGGAGTGCCATTATCTAGTTAATTTAGTCTACTCACTATCTTATGGGTCTATAATAGCTTCAAACAATAATAGTAATCCCATCAGATAGATAGTGTGGTTCCTAGGTGAGTATTGTCATTGGCTGACACCAATGTGTAGTTTATGGCATTGGTATAGGCCAAGATATTGTGGTGTAAAATTGTTTTTTCTACCATTGACAGCCATATTTAATATTCTTAATCCCGACATTCAACCCAAACTTAAGATTTGTGATTATGAAGGGTTCTCTCAGGCTCGTTTGGATTCTCTTATAAATTTTCTTCATTCCATGATCCATTCTTTGATCTTGATGACATGAATTGTTGATTTGTTCTTGGTTTCGGTGAATTATTATTGTTTCCTTATTGAATCTATTTCTTCCTACCATTACATGGTATATCAATCACTATCCATATGGGATCATGGTGATGCATGTTGACTTGGTAATTTAATCATTGGGTTTCATATTCATTTCATGGGGTGGGTGGTCTAAAACAATGCCTTAAGGTTTGTTTTGTTTCATTAGTATATGAAGGATGTGAACTCACGCAACATGCCATGAATTTGACCTTTATTAATTCTAATACACTATATTGGCTTGATATCTCATCCTTAGACCTCCCATGGATCTTTTTAGGCTAGTTTGTGATTATGACTAGGACTTGCATTCACTAGAGAGGTGTGTCTGCCCATGAAATTTAATTATAAATTAGAAATTATTCCCCTATAATTGTAAACCCAATTTGGTAAATTGGTTATGGATTGGTTTAACTCAAAAATATATAATTCTATTGGATCAAGATGTTTTCGATGCATAATTGGTATAGAATTGGTCTAGGGAGTAATGGATTGATGATATAAGGATATAATATTTTCAAAAATATTAATTAGGTTTATTTAGAATGATAATAAGAACCATCATAAATGTTATGTGAACTGATAACCTTGAATGAAAATGGCAATGGAATGTAATTGATAATTGGAAATAATTAACCAACATAGAATATGTATCACAATTATCATGTCTGGTGATTTTATATAAGTTAGTTATTACTTGATGAATGGGGTAGAAATGTATGTTTTCATGATACCTAATGGTGATATTCCTAGATATATGATGCTTGAGGGTGAGAAGAATGGTTTTTTGGAACATAAAGGGGGTATGATGGATTTCTATAGGCATGGGGGTGAGGTTAATGATTACATAATTCTTGAGGTAGAGATGCATGATTCCTTAGAGCCCAAGTGTGTGATTTATGGAAATATATGATTCTTTATGGAGATAATGATGTAGAAAATGATGCTCTTTTCTAGTTACTTTCACTATAGTGGAGGGATAGATACATCTGACATTGTGTGGAGGTAGGTTTGGACTGAACAGGGGTGTCATCTAAGATCTAAGGGGTCAACAGGTTTACCTTGATGTCTTGAGTTAATTTTTGAAATAATACCCCTGATTATCATAAGGATTAATGGTATATCATTTCAAAAATTATTATTTAGACCTCATGGGTGAATTCCTACTTGTTTTCACACACAAAACGTTTTTTCATTATTTTTTACCCGAGTAGACTCCATGGATACATGTATGGACATGTTCAAGGGGATATATTCTTGATTGGTTTCTATGTTTGTTAGGATTAGAGTATCGAAATAGAATAGTCATGCAGTTTGGGACTAGGTTTTTATACTCTTTATTTTATATTATGTCTTTTAGTTGGTATCTTATATGACTTTCTACAAGGAATTACATTTATAATACTATATGGAATTTCATGGTTTATTAAATATGGTTTGTTTCATTTTCACCTATAATCTACTAGTGTTATTTTTTGGTTGTTAAATGTTATTTTAATTGTGAATAATACTATATTTAAGAGGGTATAGTCTCCTAACTATATTCCTTATACCATCGATACTAATTGGAATCCTATAGTATATGGGGAGGTGTGCTTGAGGTCACACTATGATCCATCATGGTCATGTAAGGGAGAAAAGTTTCAGTGAAGTTACAAAGTGATATGAGAGGGGTTCTTTTCAAATAATTTACTATTTAGGAAATTTATATAGGAGAATAAGATATGAAGGGGATTTTTATTGAGGTCATTCATGGGAGTAGCTAGGCCATGTATGGGGGATATGAAAGTCACCAGGGATATGATTTATGTTACTGCGATTATCCTGTTTCAGTTTTCATATTATTTAAACTTTTGGAAGCCACTTATTGTGTTATGTGACTCTATTATATGATTTTTATCATGCTTTAGTACTGAATGATATGTATATCCATGTGTCATGGTAGTAATGTATGAAAATATTTTTACCTGAATTATTCATTTTGCAGACTTATTTACAATATATTATATGTCAACCAATATAAATTGTGAATAAATACCCTTGAAGATACGATAAAAAAGAAAGAATGAATCTATTAAAATATATTATATCACTGGTTAAGACAATAATAAAGTGACCTTTTATCATGGTCCAATGTTTTCATTATATCCTTTTGAGGTTGATCTTGGTGTATATCCTTTTATCTGAGGGTTGTGTTGAACCATTTAGATAAAATGCATATGTTTTATCTTTTGATTGAGATACAACGGAGTGGTAACTAGAAAAAACCTAACATAGGTCATTCATAACATTCAAAAACTTATTAAATCAGATAGATTATTATATTTGTGATAGTTTATTGTAGGTCGTGCTATCTATGGAGAGGGATACTACTTACATTGTTCCCTATATGTCTGATCTTATAAAGGGTTTTACCTATGAAACCCATGTATCATGGATAGAGAGGATGATCCAAATGTTGTATAATTCTTGATTAAGTATATTTATACATTTTAAATAATCTACAGACACTCAATAATGAGAGGGTGAAGCATGTAGTGTACAAGTTTTGTGGACTGACTAATCGTTGTTGTGATACTGTGATTCATGCCAATAAGGAGGTATAACTAACATGGGAGAGTTTTCAAATGTGGTTCTTGGACATCTTAAACATGTAAATACATATATAAAAGACAATTATCATGAGTTCATACATCTAACATAGGGTAGCATGTCAGTGTTGGACTATGCAGGTTATTTCATGGAACTATAACATTTTACTCTAATGATGAATGAATATGATGTATCTAGGGATAAGTGTTTTTTGAATGATCTTATATATAATATATAGACTTATTAAAAAGTATTTAGGTTGGAAATGTTCTCATACATAATGAGTAATGCTCTCATTTAAAAAATATACCTAATGGAGGCACCAAGTTGTAGGATTTCTCTTTCAGCTAGGCAGTCTGGTAGCACATATTCAACTAGAAGAAAACATCATTTCACATTATACAATCTGGTAAATAGTGTGAAGAACATTTAGGGAGGAATATTAGCTTATCTAGTGGGGGACTGAGGTGCTTTTTTATGTGGTAGGATCGTACATAGGTTAGATCAATTTCCATGACTAAAAATAGAGTGCATCAACTTATAGTGAGATGAACAATATGTAGATGCTATGTAGAATCACTCAGTAGTCTAATAGTGGTAAAGATTCAAACCATGAACTGATGTCATGGAAATACATAGATACCCTTTATCATAGAGGTTTATGGAGTTTCTCAGGTCCCTTAGGTCACTATAAGGAATGTGGTGCCCAGATAAAATAGTGATAGTATTTGTAGGGAGGAGCATCGTAGAGGATTAGGACTAGAGACCAATGTAGAAGGTTAAGCCAAATGCATGCCATGTTTTTAAATCCTACCAGTATGGATGGGGTATCATCCATAGTTCGAGGTATGATTTTATAATTATCTACCTCCCCATCCTGTATTTTTTATAGGGGTATCACACTATTTCATATCTGGTCAGGTTTTCAATGGTTGGGTTTTCACTCTAGATTATCTGTTTTGAGTTATATCTATATAAACCTCGTTAGGAGTGTGATCATGGGGTATCATATGTGGTAAGTATTTTTCTCTAAAAATTGGTTGTTATTATTTTCTCTTGGATCCATTCATTCTTGAAATGATATGATTCAACATGATGGTTGTTATATATTGGATACTTCTATATTAGGATCGTATTGACTATTATTAGTGGAGATTTACAATCTTATATCTAGAATAAGGTATCAATACTCATCAAGGATTATGAGATCTGTATTATATTCATATAGAATAAATAATGTCCACATTTTATTTTCACATGGACCTGGTAGTAATCTTTATTACTGTTGATGGTGAGTCAAAAAAGAGTAATTTTCCTTTTGTGATGGATCACTTTCAGGATTAATTTCCTAAAGAGTTCTCTACCATACCACAAAATATGTTAATTGAGTACATTATTGAGTTTTTTTAGGGAGTTAAACCTATTTCTATACCATATTATATACTGATTACAATAGATATTCAAGAGTTAAATGTGATGTTGGAGGATCTTGGAGCTAAGGGTTTCATTTGGCCTAATACTTCACAATGTGAGTTCTCCTATGTTATATTGCAATAAGGCATATGTACCCTTGGGCTTATGTGTAGATATTAAGAGACTATAAAATATTATTTTAAAAGAACCAATATCCCCTTATTCTCATTAATGATAACTTCAATCCTTTGAGAGGTTCCAAAATATTCTCCAAGATTAACTTGGGGCCACAATACCATCAGTCGAGAGTGAGATCACATAATATACCTCACACAACTTTCTGAAGTATGTATGGATTATCTGAGTTAATGTTAATACATTTTCTCTGAAAAACACCATGAAATTATTCATTGAGTTAATGAATCAGATCTTACATCCCTATCAAGATCAGTTTTGGATGGTTTTGATTAATGAAATCTATTGTACTCCTACTATAGACATGATAATGCTCAACTTTTTTACATTTTTTTGTGTATTCTATGATATAATCGATTATATTCTAAGCTATCAAAATATCATATCTATATTTAAAATGTTAATTTATTAAGCCAAGTTATATTAGAGGTTGGAGTTTCAGTTGACTCAAAAAATGGTGGTAGATGTGGTATCTTGGGAGATACCAAAGAATATCTTTAAGATTCAGATATTTTTTGGTTTCGCTAGATATTAATAGAATATCATCTTGTAATTATCCAATATGGAATCTATGATATTGGGTCCTCCCAAGAATGGTGTGAAGTTTGTTTTAACATATTTTAGTAAGGATTCTTTCGATGAATTGAGGAGAAGGATTTTTTCAGCATTGATCCACACACTACCTTATTTTGGTAATTTTTATATCATGTATTGTAATTATTCATGAGTTAGTATTGGAGTAGTTATGAGGTCGAAAAATTAAGTTATTACATATATCTCTACAATTTTAAGACTACATGAGTGGAGTTATCAAAATCATGATGTAGGGTTAGATATTGTTGTACATTCCCTAACATTATGGAGGAATTATCCGATGCATGAATGATTTTTGGTGTATGCAGACCACAAGATCCTGAAGTACATCTACTCGTAACAAGAATATAACCTTTTCTAGAGGTGGTGTGTCATCTATTTATAGTCCTTATAATTAGAGTTAGCATATACTTATGGTAACATAAATTTCATTACTCATTATTTGAGTATGATGATATAGTCACTGGTAGTGTAGGAATCTTATGATTAGTGGAATCTGATGAAACTCTTTTTAGAATTGAATCTGTGTGTTCAAGAATATCATTAGCTAGTACCTCTTACATTGTAATTTATTGTTCCCACACCTGTAGTTTAGATATATAAGATATAGAAATCTAATCAACTGGTTTTGTCCTTGAAGGTCCACAAATGTGGTTTGGATCCACTATTGTTATGGTTTCTTGACAATGATGAGGTTATACATGTCCATTGTCATATCTGGGATCATATAGGAATGCACAAGGTGCTTATGAGGTAATTACATGATTCTACATGGTTGGTATATAAAACAATGAAAAATATGTATCATGATCTCTATATTAAGTACCAGTGGCCTTGGATGAAGAAGGAGATATCAGGATTCCTAGAAAGATACTTCACATGTATGTAGGTGAAGGCCATGCATCCAAAACCTGCTAGGTTGTTTCATGATTTTCCTATTCCATAATGGAAATGGGATTATATCACCCTAGATTTGATGATTGGATTTCCCATGACACCATAGATTAATGATTTAGTGTGAGTTTTATTATATATTGACTAATGAGTGTATCCCATTTATTGCATATCAAGGAACATTCATTATCGATGACCAGAGAAATATGTATATACATGAGATAGTTTCTTTCCATGGTGTTCTATAGAGTATTATTTTTTATTGAGAACCCCATTTTACATCATATTTCTTAAAGGGTCTTATAAGGTGTTAGGATCATAGGTTCTTCTATGTATATCTTACCTTCCTCTGAATGATTGATAATTTGAGCAGACAATTCAGATTATAGTGGAAATATTATGATATTTTGTTCTAAGAATTAATGGGTTTTGGGAGTTATATTTGGAACTCGTGTAGTTCACTAATAATAAGAACTTCTAATAATATATCTAAATTAATTCTTTTGAGGTTTTATATGGATGGTCAGGTCATTCACATTTGCGATTTTTATAGTTAGGTGAGTTAGCATTCATTAGAAATGAACTCATGTAGGAGACATTTATACAGATTTAGTTGATTTGTTATTTTTTAACCCTGATTATTAGGTATAAATCATAACCTGAAAAACAAGGATGAAATATATAGTTTGATTTTGGTCATTAGGTGGTTTTTAGGTGTTGCTTAGGAAAGGTAAAATCTTTATATAAAAGAAGGCAAAGCTAGAACCTAGGTTCATCAATACATTTAAGATAGTGAACATACTCACTCGAGTGGAATATCGATTGGCCCATAAACATCACTATAATTTCATTAATGGAAAGTTCCACAAGTCATCGATTCAGAGAAATTACCATGAACCTTATAATGTGATATATTTTTTACATGCTGAGATTCTTGTTGAATAATTCTTTTAAGAGAATATAATATGTATTATTGACCATACTGAGAAGTATCTTTGAGGTAATACTATTCCCAGAGTGTGAGTGGAGTGGAAGCATGGGTGTGCGCAAGAGGATACCTATGAGATTGAGTATGATATGTGGGTGTAGTGGCCCGAGTTTTTCTCTGATATCCATCAGTTATGAATAGGAGCACGACTCGAGGGATAAATGTTATACGGTGGGGAAGATATAAGGTCCCACATTTTTACAACTGTATGTTCTCTTGTTAATAAATATTTAACTCTTTTAAACTTATATCATCATGTTTTTTTTCAATATAAGTGTATTAGAGGGGAATGAATACTTATAGGATGTATTCTTATGGTGGGTAGTGGTGGCATGCATTATTTTAGATGGCATAGTGCAACCATATAGTCGATGAAATCCCCCAACTATCTGGGGGGTAGATAGTTTATTTGAAATTCAAAAGGAATTCCATCATCCCACTAGAAGGGTTCCCAGTTGAGTTGTGGCTCGGACTAAAACCATTAACTTGTGGATGTCATTGGTCTTGGCTATGATAGTGCGGGGTATAATTAAATTTTATACCATGAAAAGCCTTATTAATCTTCTTAGTCCCCTATTTCAACCATATCATAGAGTTCATAATTATAAAGGGTTATCCAAGGCGCATTTGGATTCATCCACACATTTCCTTGGCCCAATAATCAATTCTCCAATCCTAGTGACACAAATCAATTACTTCTGCATCATATTTGTGAATTCATCTTACATACTTCTTTTATATCCTTGTTCCATCCAAGATGTGGGGGATCAGTAACTGTCCACATTGGATAATGGTGTTTAATATTTATCTTAGAATTAAATCTCATGATTTATTTTACATTTCTTGAGGTAGGTGGTCTAAAATAACTCTATAAGGTATTTGATGTTTTTTTAGTATGTGAAACAAGTTCAATCAAACCATCACACCATTAGAAAAAAAAATTAATTGGAATCCCCAATATTAGATTTATTTCTCATCTTTAGGCCTACCAAATATGTCATTGGGAATATTGGTGATTGAGAGTAGGACTTATGTACACAATATGGGTGACTATCCATGACCATGGATTGGAAACATGAAATTTTTCCCTTGCAATTATGAAACCAAAACATGAAATTGGTTATGAATTGTATTAACACATAAATTTATAATTCACTTACATCACCAAAATGTTTAATTGATAATTGGTATGGAATTTGGTAAAGGAAATAATGGACTTTTTATACAATGAAATAATTATTTTTGAAATGTTAATTGGGTATATTTGGAATGAGAATTGGAACTTTTATACATATTATGTGAACTAGTAACTTCTCATGAAAAAGTTAACGACAATTAATTGGTCATTGGAATGAATTAAAAAATATAACATATGCATCATTATTGGAAAGTATAATGGTTCTATTTAATTTATTTATTGATTGATTCTTAAGGGTGATAATAATGTGAGAATGATACATGAGGGTGATATGCATAATAATATGACGCTTGAGGGTGATACTCATGATTATTTGGAACTTGGAGGGAGGACTCTTACTTTCTTGTGGCATGAGGGTAAGGTGCATGATTACTAGAAACATGAGGGAGATATTATTGATTTTTAGGTTCACAAGGGAATGATTTATAGTTGTATATGATGCTTTAGGGACAAAATATATGAAGGAAATGAAACTCCATTTTAGTTATTTTTAATAATGTTCAAGGAATGAAGCATCTTGAATCTTGTCGAGACATGTGTGGGTTAGCCTCTGGGGTTATCCAATAACTCAAGGTTTAGATAGTTTACTTTAATGCATATTATTAATTTATTAATTAATTCTAAATCTTATAATTTTTTTAATGAACTATTATTTTAGAATAAATTTGTTTAGACACTATGGGTTTTTGAAAAATTGAGTTTCATTCACACCCTATACGTGCACTTTTTGGTACCCAAGAAACAATATGGATACATATATAGAATAGAAAAAGGGACCCTCTGCGTGATTGGTTTCATTACTAAATGAGATTAGAGGATTGATATGGACTGGGCTTGGGGCTTGGGACTATGTTTTTTGAGTCTTAATTTTTTATTATATCTTTTTGTTGGTGGCTTGTGTGACTTTAAAAATGAAATGTATTTTGTAATACTGTATAGAATGACATGGTTTATTATATTGGGTTGGTTTTGTGTTCACCTATTATCTTATATAGTCTTATTTTTTATTTTTTATGTTATTTATTTTGTGATTAAAACACTATTCCAGAGGGTATTGTCTACCCACTATATTTTCTATACCCTCATTACTAGTTAGTAGCCTCTTGTGTATGGGGAGGCATAGTTGAGACCATGTAATGACCCATCAAGGTCATGTGAGTGAGAATTGGTTTAGGGACATTAAAAATAGAATTAATTTGTCACTAACTTTAATTATTTTTTTAAAAAACATCCAGTATTAATTTGAATATAAAATTTTAGTTTCTATTTAAAAAACTATGGGGATGAATTTTCCATTGTGTGTTAATATAATATTTTAATAGAAGATGGATATTTTGGGTCTTGATTATATAAATTTATTGAAAAATAAAACTAGAGACCTAGGAAATAAAATTTCAGGGATGTCCATAATTAATGTCTATTTAGTGTGAAATTTTACCTATAGATATATGAATTCAGGAGGAATAATTCATTAAATATTTCCCAAGATAATTAATATGTTTTTAAATAGTTCTAGGTATCATAATTGGAAGATAAAATTTTGGTCTTGATTTCATGGCCTCAAATAGAAACCCACCATTTCTTGTATATCTTATTTATCATTAATCTATCAATTGTAAATTGCTAAAAAAATCTAGAGGACAGGTTGAGAAAAATTTTCTTTTTTGATTTAACTTCAAAAAATCAACTTTCTACATGTTTTTCCTGGTGTATCAATGAGAAGAGAGAAAATATTTCATGAAATACTGGGAAGGATGTATGTTCAATAATCCACCCATTTTTATACCACACTTTTATCCTAAAATATTAATTTTGAAGAATATAATATTTTTTTCAAGACGCAAGGATCTAAAAAATTATATATACATTGGATTTATGCATGTAAATGGTATTTTTTTATTTGTTTATCTTTTAATGTTATGATAAAAGTTTTTTTATTGTATGTGTTTTATTCGTTTTTAATTATTCAAAGTCACAATATTTTTGGAATTAAAATATTTTTTAACTCTTATTCATAATCTCATTAGATATTAAGGTAAATATTTTTATGATTTTAAACTCTCAATGTGATTGTTTAGTGATAGTTATTTTTTTATTTTCAATTCTCGAATTCAGATTCTATGAGTTAACATATATATGCGAGTTAAAGGTTTAGAAAAATGGTGTTCACTATTATTGGTTGAATTTATGGAGTTTAATGGGTTGAATTAGATGTTATTTAAAATAAATATATCATATATTTATTTTCTTAATTTTATATTTCCTTTTAATGACTTATATTCGTTATTTTATTTTCTCAGTTCAAAAACTTCATTTTTTGGTGTTAATACAGCCATGTAACTTATTATTTATCACCAAATGAATATCTAAGTGTTTCATGATTATAATTATAAAATTTTCAGGATTAAATTAGTTAATTATTAGTTATATAATTATTTCATTGAATAGATACTTATTTAATTAATGAATTAAAAGTTTCTTTATAAAAACCATCCAATCTAGCTAAACAAACAACACAGGATCAGCCCATCATCTTTAATTATTTTAATTCCAATAATATTTTATTTAATTACATAAATTGAAAAATTAAAATGTTTTCCCACATTATAACTAAATTCCAAAAAAAAAATTATTTCTTAGTTCACTTATTTCGTTTTTGATGAATTGACCACACTCATTATTCTATAAGTTGTAGTTTCGACACATAAGGTAAATTTGGGATAACCAATACCACTTCTATACATATAATATATTTTTGTTAATAGGTAAATTAAATTAGCCTCAATATCTTGCTTGTAACACCCCGACCCCAGTTACCCAGAGTCGGTTAGTTATTTTAATACATTGGAACGATTACAAGGCATCATGTCCTAAATGTCTGATCAGTTTAAGAGTCTTAGAAAATAGATTAAGTACATTAACTTTACATTATAATTTCAAACATAAAACACATCATATATAGTTATTTGAGAACACCATTATTACCTTTATCTTAACCCTGCATATCAATCATAATACACTTCATGGAATCCTGGGAAAATAAAACATACGAAAGGGGTGAGCTCAAATGCTCAGTAAGGGTAAGCAATACCATGCAAGATAACATAAATATTAAGCATGATGAATAATTGAAACCTCATGCCTTTTCCAATAATAAACATGAATACTTTTATGGTAGGAATATGAGATGAGAAAATAATGCCATAATAAAACATAATCATGGGTATTCTACTAGTCGAATGACCACATGAACCATCAATATTATTTCCATTATGAGGGAATTTATAATGTTGGACATTCTAAAACATTTTGTCAAGACCTCAGCCAAGACATCAAAAAATTATTAAGGCCTCGGCCAAAACCATATATCAAATTGGGAAAGGCCTCGACCAATTCCATGTCTAGTTGTCTCATGAGACCTACCGAAGCATCAATGAGCTATAGAAGGCTCCACCCATCACTTACTAAGTCCAATACATTCCTCATATGAAAAGGTTGAAAGATAACTTAAACATTCGTATTAAAACTAGCATACAAAATGTCAATACATTAACCAAAAACCATGAATGGTATAAAAATAGAACATCTACAGTCAGGCATATCATATCTCATTTGATACAATATGGAAGATTGTATTATAATAAATCAACCTCAATCAAAAATAATATCCAATAAAGGATGTTGACATAGTTGAAAATGATGAGTAAAACTTTTTGAGAGACATATCCATTTTGTAAAATCAGTTAAAAGTCACATGTTTATAAAGGATGTAATTTAAATGATATTTTTTAATCAAAGTGTCCCATACCACTTTCAAACTTTTGAAAAGATTTATCATTTCAAAACATTCATGTCCATATAAATAAATCCTTAAATTCATTTTGAAAACATGGACATTAATTAAGAAGATTTAGAAAGATAAATATTTAAAACATTTAAAATTCTGATCTTGATAAAGAGTACCTTTCACAAACCCTTAAAATATTCATTTTGAAATATTTTTTATAAAAAATGGACATGGATAATAAAAATGTCCCAGTAAATACTTACACATAAACAATCCCGGATAATAATGAGATTGAGGAATTAACCCTTACCTTAGACTTTCCTTTAGTTAACGGTAAGTTTAACATCCTGTATGAACATCATAGTATGTTATTAAATTATACCAGAACCATATTAATATTTATGATATCATACATGATTCATTTAAGACTTTATACTACCCATTTAGTAATAATTTCCATGTTAAATTAACATTTCGGGTAATAATCGCTTTCTTTATCATACGTATTTTACTTGGTACTCTTGATTGTATCACTTAGATCAAGATTTTAATACTTACATAATATAAAACATGATATATATTTCATATATATTTAGAATATAAAAATTTATAATAGACATATATATGAAATGAAAACCACCGTTTATTGAGACGGTAGTCCGTACAAACGTATAAACACTGTTTCCGTTTTCATATCGTATTGAACGGAACTAAGTGAATAAGATATATGTAAGTACATGTATATATATATATATATCCAGTAGCATTAATATGTCATATATTACTTAATTATTAGTAATATAAATTTTTATAATCGTCGATGAATGGTGAACGTGCAAATGAATCTCATCACGTCGTGGACACGGTAATTCGTATGTACGCACAAGCGACAATATCATTTCCTTAAAGGTGTGGAATTGGATGGTATATTAATTTTATAGAGACATTATAATGTTATTTTTATTATTTATATACATATTAATAATCATTATATCCATCCAAATAACATAGTGTTGAATAAATAATTACACCACGGCGTGGAAATGGTAAGTCGTACATACGCACGCATGGTGACATTATCATTCATAAAATGGATAGAATAATGAATATATTTGTTCCATATTTATAATAAAATCAAATTATATAGAAGATATTGGAGTTATTATTTTAAAATAGAAACAATAAAGAAAGAGTAAGTGGAGGAATAAGATAACTTGAAAGATGGTGGTGAAATCATTACCTCTTCTTCGGGTTCATCCTTTTTATTTGATCAAAAGGGCCTCATAGGTTGGATTTAGGACCAAAATAATGAATCTAGGATGAAGGTAGGATAGTTGGGAGGATATTTGGGTAGGGGTTGTCTGAGCCAAATGGCTTTGGAGGTGTGAATTTGAGAGAAGGGGAAGTGCCCTTTTATAAGAGGGGTGAGGGGAACCTTAGGAAAAACATAAAATATTATTTTATAATAAATTAATTTTCGGTTTCTAATGGCTCCAAAATGAATTATTTAAAGGATAAGGTGGGGATGGGTCGAAAACCAATCAACCAATAGGTTTTAGACAGGTTTAGGTTACCATATTAACCTTAACTTTTAGATTTAACTCTTAGTTAAATAGTTTGACATTAACCATGTCTCTTTGTATTTTTTTATTATATGGTTAATAAAATTAATATAAAATGACAATAAAACCCAAATTGGTTCATTAATTTCATATATATTATTATATAAGTCTTTTGGATGAACCATAGATTTTTAAGACTATTATATAAATTAATAATATAATATTTGTTTTAAAACCTATTTTATGTCAATTTTGACACTCTTTGGTATTTTTTTATAAAATAATAACAGCATGATTACTCCAAACAAAAAAAATTGAATTAATCCTCACATTTCATATTCACCTATAAAATTCTTGGATGTCATAAAAACTTTGAAATTATAATAATTTTTATATTTATAATACTATTTATTTGATTCTTTCATTAATAAGGTAATTACTGCATCATCATTATGTCATTAATAAATTTAATTATTCAATATCTAAAAATTATAAATAAAATACCATAATGTAGGAAATCCTTTTATATTTATAATTTATATTTATAGTTGAATTTATCTTATCAATAACCTTATATTAAAAATGGTTTAGTTATTAAACATTGATTTAAACTCTTTTAACACATCTTTAAATAAAATAATAATAAATTTCTTAATATAATCTAAGTGGACCTAAACGGTCATATTATATTCCTAAAGTTGTTTTAGGTCTAATTTAACTTATCCAATAGAATCAGGACATGTGTTAAGGTAATAATAATATCATTTTTACCCTTAATTACCCTTTTTTACTTTTAACCGTGGTAATAAAAGTAAAAAGATACTATTCACCAAAAATTATTTTTATCTTATTGAACCACATTTTACTCCTTGATATTAACCGTGTTTCTCGGATTTTTGAAATTTAACTCACAGAAGAGGTAAAAGTAAATTTTATGTAAATTTGCAAATGCTCCTAGGAGGTGGGTAAAAGACGATATAATTTAAATAAAATTTTTATATATCTAAACTTATTATAAAATGACTTCAATGAACTAAATTTAACTTATATTGGTATTATGTATCTATTTTGACCTAAAATAAATTTAAATAAAATAAATAAATATTTAAATAAAAAGTCGGTTTTAAACAATAACTCAGTGTTTTTTCACTATTCAAAAAAATTGAAAGTTTTCCGAAAAATACCAAAAATTCACCCTAAGATAATTTTGATATTTCAAATTCAATAATGAAGTCTATATTTCCAAATTAAAAACATAGAAGTTGGATATATTAATTTAAAATTTATTCCTGCTGTAAAAACCAAAAGATGATTTTTTAAGAAATAATAACTATCAAAAGTTTGACACTTGTTTATGTCCAATTTCAATGTGAAATTACATAAAATTACCCGAATTGGATTAAATGGTAAAAATATAATCTATATATACATCCAAACCATTAAAATGTATAATTTAACCCTATAAATTATTTTGATTAAAAAAGTTGTTTTTAGTTAAAGTATAGTGTTTTTCACTATTCACCCAAATATGAAAGTAATTAGAAAAACACCAAAAATTTATTGAAACTAAATTCTTATGTCCAGATTCTAAAGAAGAAGTTTATATTGTCAAATTGAAAATATAAAAGTTTCAAATATTGGATTTAAAAAGTTTTCACGGTTAAAAGGCGGTAAAAGAATATTTTTTGAAAAATACTTCTTTTATCTAAAAAAATGAATTAGTTCTCATAATATGGATTCTAAAATTATAAAGATTATATATAGTTCAAAATTCAGTTAATATTATTCATAACCTCTTTTGAACGTCTAGTTTGGTAAGTTGTGGTGCACTTAAACTTGTTGTTACATGATGTGCAAGTTATTGAATTACTTTAAAAAAAACGTACTATGAAATCTTGGGGTGTTACATTCTTCCCTCCTTCAATAAATTGCATCCTCGCAATTTGAAATTTTTCATTGAAAATAAAATGTTGAAAATAGAAAATTCTTTTGTGGGAAACCCACATCAAAAATTAGGTTAATAAAATTTAGTCTTAATAAGAGGAAATATATATATATATATATATATATATACTTGACAAGTAGAGTTTCATCCTTCAAGTAATTCCTACCACAAACGCATCTTTCACTCCAAAATAAAAAAAAACGTTATTTATCCTAAACATATAGGGTTACAAAAATAATGAATTTATAATTCATTTATCAGACTATTTAAAAAAAATCTAAATTATACAAACCAGTACATCACATAGTCCAGTCGTAGGTGATGCACCCTTGTCGCTCTTCGGTTGCAGGTTCAATTCTTGAGGCCTTTCCAGATACGACTAGTAGTCGCCCGACCTCTAGGTTGTCCTTTTTATAAAAATCCAAAAATAACCTTAACAATAGCATCCAATTTCAAACATAATCCATTCCGAACCATTAGACTTATCCAAAATAATTATATCCAAACTCTCTGTCCAAAATAAATAAGGAAGTTAAACACAATGAAGATCCTTTTTTCGGGTAATAACATGTAAACGCCTTCTTCATTTATTATTTTTAAACACCGTAACATCCTGAATTACCATAAAAACTTATTGATTATATTCATACTCCCTTATTCCTTATAGAATACTGGATATACTCCTTCTATCCAAAAAAGTTGTAAACTCCAACAATGATGGGATATACAAGTCATTAATCAGTTTCAAAAAATTCAAGAATATTCAATATAATTTATCCAAATCAACCATCCCTTATTCCAAAATCACTACTTCATTATCAGGTCCATATTAAGGATTACCTTTACTTCAACCATGTATTTTCCAAAAATTATATCTTACTATTAAGTCCCTTTTCATAGAACCATATAATCTCAAATCCTCAATAAAAAAGTATTGCAGTACAATCCTTATTTATATTAATAATTAATATAACCGGTATATTATTGACACAACACTCAAATGAAATAATTCTATATTAACAACATAAGAACACTAGTCATTCCTCTTCACATGAGGATGTATCATAACTTGATTATTATCATATATAATCGTTTAAGGTATACTCTGATGACTGAGACATTGACTCATGTAGTGTCCCAACGCCATGTAGAGGATGCATTGTAAATTTGAAAAAAATTAACTTTGAAATCACGTACATGGTGTCCTTTTTCTCCGCACTTATAACAAACTCACATTCCTTTCAAGCATTTACCATGGTGATTCTTTCCACAGTTATCACATATGGTAAAATCCTTCTTTTCCCTCTTCCCTTTATCCATCTTTCTCTCATCCATCCTTTTCTTCTCTTGCTTCTCTTCAAAGCAATAGGACTCCAAGAATTATTTACTTATCTTATTAACACATGATACTATTTTCATCATATGTTGAGAATACATGGGAGAATATTTCCCTTATAAATGTTGGCTTAATACCATGAAAGATATGATCCTTCTTACTATTTGGATCATACGTATTGCTGGAGTTCACATTCCTTGTACTGGGCACCATTTCTATACAATGGCATACACTAGATTAGTTTATGAATCACAATACATAAATTCAGACTTGTAAAACACTTAACATAAATTGAACAATTTATTGATATAATCCATAATCATAAAAATGTTTTCCTTGAGTAGGTATATACTCATAAAACCTTCATAGTGGTTTGTAATGAAAACAAGAATTATCATAAACATATCCCCCGAGAGTGTCGTAACCAAGAGTACAACAAGGCCTGTTGTCGTGCACTATTTCCCATTCGAGTCTCGATCAAAGAGGAGTTTTCAGGTTTTGCCCCCAGGAAAATCTGTGCCAGAGCTGCCTCTACCTGCTCATATCCAAACCGGGATGTATTTGCTTGGAAAACTCACAAAATATTTACATTACCAGAATTCTAGGAAGTTCTTCTATACTAATCCTCAAAGTCCATCTTACAGTAATGTGCTCTAATCAGAGATTATCTAAATCTAGTTTCCAAGGTTATTTCTAAACTTCCTCAGATACCAACTGTAATGCCCCGACCCCAGTTACGCAGAGCCGATTCGTTATTTTAATTCATTGGCATGATTACAAGGAATCAAGTCTCAAAGGACCAATCAGTTTAGCAGTCTTAGAAAGTATATTACATACATTAACTTTAAATTACAATTTCAAACATAAAATACATCACAGATAGTTCTTTGAGAACGCCATTATTCCCTTTAGTTTATCCCTGCATATCATTCGTAATACACTTCTTGTAATCCTGGGAAAATAAAACATATGAAAGGGGTGAGATCAAACGCTCAGTAAGGGTAACCAATACAGCAGAAGACAAAATAAATATTAAACATGATGAATAATTGAAACCTCATTCCTTCACCAATAATAAACATGAATACTTTTATGGCATGAATATGAGATGAGTAAATAATTCCACAATACAACATAATCATGGGTAATATACTAGTCGAATGACCACATGAACTAGTAATATTATTCATGTATTGAGGGAATGTATAATGTTGTACATTCTGAAACATTTTGTCAAGGGCTTGGCCAGGACGTTTAAAAATGATTAAGGACTCGGCCAAAACCATATATCAAATTGGGAAAGGCCTTAGACAATTCCATGTCTAGTTGCCTCATGAGACCAACCGATGCATCAACGAGATATAGCAGGCTCCACCCGTCACTTACTAAGTCCAATACATACCTCATATGGAAAGGTTGAAAGATAACATAAACATTCTTATTAAAACTAGCAAAGGAAATGTCAATACATTTACCAAAAACCATGAATGGTATAAAAATAGAACATCCATAGTTAGACATATCATAACTCATTCAATACAATATAGAAGATTTTATTATAATAAATAAACCTCAATAAAAAATAATATCTAGTAAAGGATGTTGACATAGTTGAAAATGATGAGTAAAACCTTTTGAGAGAAATATCCATTTTATAAAATCATTTAAAAGTAACACATTTATAAAGGAAGTAATTTAAAAGATATTTTTGAATCAAAGTGTTCCATACCACTTTAAAACGATTGAATAGAATTATCATTTCAAAACATTCATGTTCATATAAATAAATCCTTAAAATCATTTTAAAAACATGAACATTAATTAAAAACATTTAGAAAGACAAATATTTAAAAAATTTAAAATTCTTCTCTTGATAAAGAGTACCTTTCAAAAATCCTTAAAATTTTTATTATGAAATAATTTTTATGAAAAATGGACATGGATGATAAAAATTTCCCAGTAAATACTTACACATAAACAATCTTGGAAAATAATGAGATTGAGGAATTAACTCTTACCTTGTACATTCCTTTAGTTGAGTGTACGTTTAACCTCCAATATTAAGATCGTAGTATGTTATTAAATTATACTAGAACCATATTAATATTTATGATATCATACATGATTTATTTATGACATTATACTACCCATTTAATAATAATTTCCATGATAAATTAACATTTCAAGTAATAATCGCTTTCTTTATCGCACGTGTTTTAACTTATTACTCTAAATTGTACCACTTAGATCAAGATTTAAATACTTCTAAAATATAAAACATGATATATATATCATATATATTTAGAATATAAATATTTATAATAGACAGATATATGAAATGAAAAACACCATTTATGGAGACGGTAGTCCGTACGTACGCATAAACGCTGTTTCCTTTTTCATATCGTATTGAACGGAACTAAGTCAATAAGATATATGTAAGTACACACACACACAGATATATATATATATCTCCAGTAGCATTATTATGTCATATATTACATACTTATTAGTAATATATATTTTTATAATCGTCGATGAATGGTGAACATGGAAATGAATCTCATCACATTGTGGAGATAGTAATCCGTACGTACACACGAGCGATAATATCATTTCCTTAAAGGTGTGGAATTGGATGTTATATTAATTTTACAGAGACATTATCATGTTATGTTCTTTATTTATATATATATTACTCATCATTATATCCATCCAAATAAAATAGTGTTGAATAACAAATTACACAACAACGTGGAGACGGTAAGCCGTACATATGCACACATGGTGACATTATCATTCATAAGATGGATAGAATAATGAATATAGTTGTGCAATATTTATAATAACATCACAGTATATATAAGATACTAGAGTTATTATTTTATAATGGAAACAATAAAAAAGGAGTAAGTGAAAAAATAAGAGAACTTGAAAGTGGGTGGTGAAATCATTACCTCTTCTTCAGGTTCTTCCTTTTGATTTGATCAAAAAGGCCTCTTAGGTTGTCTTTGAGACCAAAGGAAGGCCTCTAGGATGAAGGTAGGATAGTTTTGAGGATATTTTGGTAGGGGTTGGCCGAGCCAAATGGCTTTGGAGGTGTGAATTAGAGAGAAGGAGATGTGCCCTTTTATAAGAGTGATGAGGGGAACCTTAGGAAAAACTTAAAATATTATTTAATAATAAATTCTTTTTCAGTTTATAATGGCTCAGAAATGAATTATTTAAAAACTAAGGTGAGTATGGGTCGAAAAAAACTCAAAAAATATGTTTTAGATAGGTTTAGGTTACCATATTAACCTTAACTTTTAGAGTTAACTTTTAGTTATATAGTTTCACATTTACCATGTCTCTTTTTATTTTTATATTATATGTTTAATAAAATTACTATAAAATACCAATAGAACCCTAATTGGTTCATTGCTGTCATATATATTATTATATAAGTATTTTGGATGAATCTTAGATTTTTAGGACTATTATATCAATTAATAATATAATATTTGTTTTATAAAATATTTCTTGCCAATTTTGACAATCTTTGGTATTTTTTTATAAAATAATAATAGCATGATTACTTCAAAAAATGCATTTAATTAATCTTAACATGTCATATTCACTTATAAAATTTGTGGATGTCATAAAAACGTTGATATTATATTTATTTTAATATTTATAATACAATTTATATGATTCTTTCATTAATAAGGTAATTAGTGCATCATCATTATGTCTTCAATAAATATAATTATTTAATCTTCAAAGATTATAAATAAAATACCATAATGTAAGAATTTTTTTTATTTATAATGAATATTTATAATCGAATTTATCTTATGTATAACTCTGTATTAACAATGGTTTAGTTATTAAACATTGATTTTAACTCTTTTATCTCTCCTTTAAATAAAATAATAATAAATGTATTAATCTAATACAAGTGGACCTAAATGATCATATTTTATTCCTAAGGTTTTTTAGGTCAAATTTCAGTTATCCAATAGAATTAGTACATGTGTTAGGGTAATAATAATATCATTTCTACACTTAATTACCCTATTTACTTTTAACCGTGGCAACTAAAAGTAAAAAGTTACTATTAACAAAAAAATTATCCTATTGAACCACATTTTACTCCTTGATATTAACTGTGTCTCTCGGATTTTAGAAATTCAACTCCCAGAAGCGGTAAAATTATGTTTTATTTAAATTTTCAAATTCTCCTAGGAGGTGGGTAAAAGACGGTAAAATTTAAATAATTTTTTTTACATCTAAACTTATTCTAAAATTACTCCAATGAATTACATTGAACATATATAGGTATTATGTATCTAATTAGACCTAAAATAAATTTAATTAAAATAAATAATTAGTTAAATAAAAAGTCGGTTTTAAACAATAACTCATTGTTTTTCACTATTCATCAAAAATTGAATGTTTTCAGAAAAATACCAAATATTCACCCTAAGATAACATTGATATTATTAATTCAATAATGAAGTCTATTTTATCAAATTAAGAACATATAAGTTTCATTTATTAATTTAAAATTAATCCCCGCTGTCAAAACCATAGGACGTTTTTTAAGAAATAATAACTATCAAAAGTTTGACACTTGTTTATGTCCAATTTCAAAGTGAAATTATTTACAATGACCAGAATTATATTAAATGGAAAAAATATACACTATTTATACTTAAAAACCATTAAAATTTAAAATTTAACACTGTATATTATTTTGATTAAAAAAGTTTTTTTAGTTGAAATATAGCATTTATCACTATTCACCCAAATATGAAAGTTATCCGAAAACACCAAAAATTTATTGAAACTAAATTCTTATGTCCCGATTCTAAAGAAGAAATTTATTTTTTCAAATTGAATATATACAATTTTCAAATATTGGATTTAAAAAGGGTTCACCATTAAAAGGCGGTAAAAGTATATATTTTTTAAAATACTTATTTTATCTGAAAAGATGAATTAGTTCTCATAATATGGATTCTAAATTAATAAAGATTATATATAGCTAAAAATTCAGTTAATACTATTCATAACCACTTTTTAACGGCTAGTTTGGTAAGTCGTGGTGTGCTTAAACTCGGTGTTTCATGTAATGCAAGTTATTGAATTACTTTGAATAAAAAACATACTATGAAATCTTGGGGTGTTACATTCTTCCCTCCTTCAATAAATTGCATCCTTGCAATTTTAAATTTTTCTTTGAAAATAAAAGGTTGAAAATAGAAAATACCTTTGTGGGAAAACCCACATCGGAATTTAGGTTAATAAAATATAGTCTTAATAAGAGGAATATATATATATATATACTTGACAAGTAGAGTTTCGTCCTTCAACTAATTCATACCAAAAACTCATCTTTTAATCCAATAGAAAAACAAAATTATTTATCATTATCGTATAGGGTTCCAAAAATAATGAATTTATAATTCATTTATCAGACTATTTAAAAAAAGCTAAATTATACAAACCAATATATCACGTAGTCCAGTTGTAGGTGATGCACCCTTATCACTCTTCGGTTGCAGGTACAATTATTGAGGCCTTGCCGGGTACGACTAGTAGTTGCCCGACCTCGATGTTTTCCTTTTTATAACAATCCAAAAATAACGTTAACAATAGCATCTAATTTCAAAATTAATCTATTCCAAAATTTAGAATTATCCAAAATACTTATATCCAAACTCTATGTCCAAAATTTATAGGGAATTTAAACACAATGAAGATCTTTTTTTCTAGGTAATAACATATGAACGCCTTCATCATGTATTCTTTTAAAACACTGCAACATCCTGAATTACCATAAAACCTTATTGATTATATTCATTCTCCCTTATTCATTATAGAATACTGGATATAATCCTTCTATCGAAAAAATTTGTAAACTCCAATAATGATGGAATATTCAAATCATTAATTAGATTCAAGGAAGTCCAGAATATTCAATATAATTTATCCAAATCAACCATCTCTTATTCCCAAATCACTACCTCATTATCAGGTCCATATTAAGGATTACCTTTCCTTCAACCATGTATTTTCAAAAAAGTATATCTTACTATTAAGTCGCTTTTCTTAGAACCATATACTCTCAAATCCTCAATAAAATAGTACTGCAGTACAATCCTTGTTAATCTCCATATTTCATATAACCAGTATATTGTTGATACAATACTCAAATGAAATAATTCTATATTAACAACATAATAACACTAGTCATTCCTCTTCACATGAGGTTGTAACATAACTTGATTATTATCCAATATCATCATTTAAGGTATACTATCATGACTGAGACATTGATTCACTTAGTGTCCCAACGCCTTGCTCATGCAGCATTGTACATTTGAAAAAAAATTACCCTTGAAATCACATTTTTCTCTGCACTTATAACAAACTCCTATTCCCTTCAACCATTTACCAAGGTGATTCTTTCCACAGTTATCACATATTGGAAAATCCTTCTTTTCTCTCTTCTCTTTATCCATCTTTCTCTCTTCCATCCTTTTCTCCTCTTGCTTCCCTTCAAATCCATAGGACTCTGAGAATTCATTAATTATCTTATTAACACATGATATTATTTATTCATATGTTGAGAATACATTGGAGACTATTTCCCTTATAAATGTTGGCTTAATACCATGAAAGATATGATCCTTCTTACTCTTTGGATCATACGTATTGCTGGAGTTCACATTCCTTCTACTGGGTGCCATTTCTATACAATTTCATGCACTAGATTAGTTTATGAATCACAATACATAAATCCAAACTTGTAAAACACTTAACATAAATTGAACAGTTTATGGATATAATCCATAATCATAAAAATGTTTTCTTTGAAGAGGTATATACTCATAAACCCTTCATAGTGGTTTTTAAAAAAACAAGAATTATCCTAAGCATATCCCCTGGGAGTGTTGTAACCAAGAGTACAGCAAGTCCTGTTTTCATGCACCATTTCCCATTCCAGTCTAGCTCAAAGTGGTGTTTTCAGGTTTTACCACTTCGTAAATCTGTGCCAAAGCCGCCTCTACTTGATCGTATCCAGATAGGGATGTATTTTCTTGGAAAACTCAAATAATCATTACATTACAAAAATTCTAGGAGGTTCTTCTATACTAATCTTCAAAGTATATCTTACGGTAATGTTCTCTAATCAGATATTATCTAAATCTAGTTTCCAAGGTTATTTCTAAACTTCCCCTAATACCAACTGTAACACCCCGACCCTAGTTACCCAGAGCCAGTGCATTATTTTAATACATTGGAATGATTACATGGAATCAAGCCCCGAAGGACCGATAAATTTAGAAATCATAGAAAATAGATTACATACATTAACTTTTACATTACAATTTAAAACATAGAACAAATCATAGATAGTTCTTTGAGAACACCATTATTCCCTTTATCTTAACCATACATATCAATCATAATACACTTCTTGGAATCCTAGGAAAATAAAAAATACAAAAGGGGTGAGCTCAAATGCTCAGTAAGGGTGAGCAATACTGTAGAAGATAACATAAATATTAAGCATGATGAATAATTGAAACCTCATGCCCTTACCAATAATAAACATGAATACTTTTATGGAAGGAATATGAGTTGAGTAAATAATTCCATAATAAAACATAATCATGGGTATTCTACTAGTATAATGACCACATGAACCATCAATATTATTTCCATAATGAGGGAATGTATAATGCCAGAGATTTTGAAACATTTTGTCAAGGCCTCAGCCAAGACGTCTAAACATGATTAAGGCCTCGGCAAAAACCATATATCAAATTGGGAAAGGCCTTAGCCAATTCCATGTCTAGTTGTCTCATGAGACCTACCGAGGTATCGAGGAGATATAGCGGGCTCCACCCATCATTTACTAAGTCCAATACATTCCTCATATGAAAAGGCTGAAATATAACATAAAAATTCGTATTAAAACTAGAATACAAAATGACAATATATTAACCACAAACCACGAATGGTATAGAAATAGAACATCCAAAGTCAGACATATCATAACTCATTCAATACAATATGTAAGATTGTATTATAATAAATCAACCTCAATCAAAAATAATATCCAGTAAAGGATATTGACATAGTTGAAAATGATGAGTAAAACTTTTTGAGAGAAATGTCCTTTTTTGTAAAATCACTTAAAAGTCACACATTTATAAAGGAAGTAATTTAATGGATATTTCTGAATCAAAGTTTCCCATACCAATTTTAAACTTTTGAAAAGAATTATCATTTCAAAACATTCATTTCCATATAAATAAATCCTTAAAATCATTTTGAAAACATGGACATTAATTAAAAAGATTTATAAATTTAAATCATTAAATCATTTAAAGTTCTGATCTTGATAAAAAGTAACTTTCACAAATCCTTAAAATATTCATTTTGAAATCATTTTTATGAAAAATGGACATGGATGATAAAAATTTCCTAGTAAATAATTACACACAAACAATCTCAGATAATAATGAGATTGAGTAATTAACCCTTACCTTGCACTTTTCTTTAGTCGAGGGTATGTTTAACCCCTGTATGAAGATCATAGTATGTTATTAAATTATACCAAAAGAATATTAATATTTATTATATCATACTTTATTCATTTAGGACTTTATACTACCGATTTAATAATAATTTCCATGTTAAATTAACATTTGGTGTAATAATCGCTTACTTTATCGTACATGTTTTAACTTGTTACTCTTGATTTTATCACTTAGATCAAGATTTAAATACTTGAAGAATATAAAACATGATATATATATATATATATCATATATATTTACAATATAAATATGTATAATCGACATATATATTAAATGAAAACACCATTTATGGAGACGGTAGTCCGTACGTACACCTAAACGATGTTTCTGTTTTCATATCGTATTGAACGGATCTAAGTGAATAAGATATATGTAAGTACAAACACACACACACACAAACACACACACACACAGATATATATATATAGTATAATTATTATATCATATATTACATTATTATTAGTAATATATATTTTTATAATCGTCGATGAATGGTGAACGTGAAAATGAATCTCATCGCGTCGTGGAGACGGTAATCCGTACGTACGCATGAGAGACAATATAATTTCCTTAATGGTGTAGAATTTGATGGTATATTAATTTTACAGAGACATTATAATGTTATTTTCATTATTTATATACATATTACTCATCATTATATCCATCCAAATAACATAGTGTTGAATAAAAAAGTACACCACGGCGTGGAGACGGTAAGCTGTACATACGCACGCATGGTGACATTATCATTAAAAATATGGATAGAATAATGAATATAGTTGTTCCATATTTATAATAAAATAATATTATATAGAACATACTAGATTTATTATTTTATTGTGGAAACAACAAAGAAAGAGTAAGTGGAAGAATAAGAGAACTTGAAAGAGGGTTGTGAAATCATTACCTCTTCTTCGGGTTCTTCCTTTTGATTTGATAAAAAAGGTCTCTTAGGTTGGATTTCTGACCAATGTAAGGCCTCTAGGATGACGTTAGGATAGTTGGGATGATATTTGGGCAGGGTATGGCCGAGCCAAATGGCTTTGGAGGTGTGAATTTGAGAGAAGGGGAAGTGCCCTTTTATAAGAGGGGTGAGGGGAACCTTAGAAAAAACTTAAAATATTATTTTATAATGAAATAATTTTCTATTTATAATGTCTCCAAAATGAATTATTTAAAGCCTAGGGTTGGTATGGGTCTAGAACCACTCAACCAATAGGTGTTAGATACATTTATGTTACCATATTAACCTTAAATGTTAGATTTAACTCTTAGTTAAATAGTTTGACATTTACCATGTCTCTTTATATTTTTATATTATATGGTTAATAAACATACTGTAAAATTCCAATCAAACCCTAATTGGTTCATTAATTTCATATATATTATTATATAATTCTTTTGGTTGAACGTTAGATTTTTAAGACTATTATATCAATTAATAATATAATATTTGTTTTAAAAACTATTTTATGTCAATTTTTACACTCTTTGGTATTTGTTTTTTATTAAATAATAAAAGAATGATTAATTCAAGAAAAATACATTTAGTTAATGTAACGCCCCGACCCCAGCTACCCAGAGTCGGTGCATTACTTCGTAACATTGGCATGATCACAAAAGATCAAGTCTCAAAAGGCCGATTAGTTTAGTAGCCTTGGAAACACTAGATACATTCATAAATGTTATATTACATCATAAAGTGAAAACTAATAACAAAGTATTCATAGTCCACACTCATATCCTCTTCTGACTATCCCTGCAGGTCATACATAAAATACTTCTTCACATCCTGGAAAATATTAAAACATTGAAAGGGGTGAGCTCAGATGCTCAGTAAGGATAACAATATTGCGGAAGCTTTCATAAATAAACATAAAAATTTAAGGCAATGTATAACTAAAAAAATACTTTTAAACTTGAACATCAACATAATATGGAAAAAGTAAAATGAGATAATTCCATTCACTTATTCACATGGATATTCTACAGGTCGAATAATCACATGCAATATCAATAACCACTTTCATAATGAGGGAATGTATAATGCCAGACATTCTGAAACATTTTGTCAAGGCCTCAGCCAAGACGTCTAAAATGATTAAGGACTCTGCCAAAACCATAAATCAAATTGGGAAAGAGCCTCGGCCAATTCCATGTCTAGTTGTCTCATGAGACCTACCGATGCATCGAGGATCTATAGTGGGCTCCACCCGTCACTTATTAAGTCCAATACATTCCTCATATGTATAGGTTTAAACATATCATAAACCATAACATAATCATATCACATAAAACATACATAAAGGAAACATAAGATTTCCACATTTCAATCACAAGATATCAATACAACACATTGATATAATAAAAACGCTTTCAAAACCATTTTCTATACCAAAATAAATAAAGTTAAAACATTGTATTTATTTTTCATTAAAAAAATGATGGCTTGTAGAGGAAGCCGAAACTCAAATAATGGTCACGGCAGTGGAGAAGTCGTTGTCGCCGCATAAGTACGGAAAGAAAAACATTCCCTTTTGTCGTTTAGAAAAACACTTCATATAAAAAATATTCCTTTTGAATAAACGTAAAATTCAAAGGGGTTTATACACTGTATAAAAGAAAATTGTGTATAAAACCAAATACGCCTCAATGAAAGGAGATTGAGACGAAGTCCTTAAAAAGATCATTTTTAAAATAAAATAGATCTATTATATGTATTCACTATATGTACACATAAAGAATGTAAAAATACAAAATAGGACATAATAATATCATGACATAATTTGAAAGTATGAGATTAACCCAAAGAATGGAAGTTGGGTTAAGAAATTCCCTTACCTCGTGTCTGACTTGACTCAACCGTTATTTAACCTCCTGAATAATAAACTAGAGTTAATATATACCTTATTAAGAACCATTTTCAATTTCATTATCCTTTTTATATCACTTATTACAATGATATGAACATTATGTAATTATTTAAGTTAATAACGGTCGTTTTGTCGATCTTTGGTACTTGAGTCAAGAATAAACTTCTTATAATTACAAGTTGTTTATGTGGTAGAATATCCATTATCTCCAGAATTATATTCATGATTTAGATGTCATATATATCATATATATCCAGTATATACATTCATTTATAATATTACGTAACATTTAGAGGTAAGAAATGAAATGCACCGTTCATGAAGACGGTAAGCCATACGTACGCATGAACGCTACCTTCATTTCTATTTCGTATTTAATGGAATGAAATCATAATGATATAAATGTTTAATATAATTCTAGTATAATATAGTGTATAATACCATTTACTCCATCCTTTATACATCCCACATATGGCATTAACGATTCATATTACTTTGAGGGGGCGGTAGTCCGCACTTCCTAAAATGGAATTATCGCATTTACCCATAATGGAAATCATAAAGTATGCCATAAATGAGAAATACAGAAGCATAAGTAAAACATAAACATATTATATATCATATATAAATATAGTGACATCTTAATGGCCACATTTTAAGGTGTTATATGAGTGTTGAACAATCATCGTTTCGTGAGGCAGAAATTCGCCATCCACAGAAACCGTATGTTCTTTAACCATTAGATGTAGGTGTGTGTAAGTGTAGCTCAAATAATTCTTATAATAACATCCTAGTATATTGAGGATACTGGTGTTGTTACAAAAGAAATGAATAAAAAGAGTTTAAGGTGTTGGAGAATAAAAATAAAACAAAACAACATTAGAGAAGACATTACCTCAAAATCGGGTAACTCTTTTTGATTTGAGCCAAAGGCTTCCTTGGGAAGAGTTCTTCCCAAAGTGAGGCTTCTAAGAGTAAGAGGGGGAAGTTGGGAGAGTATTTGGGCAGAGGTTGGCCGATCCAAATGACTTGAAAGTGTGAATGAGGTGGTAGAGGTGGGGGCCTTTTATAAGAGGAGAGGAGGGGCACTCTTGGAAAGTATAGAAAAGTCACTTTATTATAATATGAGTTTCGGATTTTAGAGATCCCACACTTATATAATTCGAGGATAAGGTGATACGGGTTCGAAAGCTCCTCATCCAATAGGTTTTTGACAAGTGTAAGCCTTAGATTTTACATTATCCTTTCATTTTATTTAAATCGTTTAATAATGAGGTCATCGCTGCATCATCATGATGTCATAAATAATTTAATTTATTTAATGTCTAAAAATTATGAAAAAAATAATATGATGTATGAAATCTTTTTAGCTTTCCAATTAATATTTATAGTCAAAAATATGACTTGTATAACCCCATGTATAAATTGTTTTAGTAAAACATTTCATGTTTGTGTCATTTTTTACTTTAACATTAAATAAAAGGTATTTATGTCATTTTCCAACTAAAGTGGCTCCATGGGGTCCCCAAGTTGACCCATGGATTTTCTTGGTCGGCCATGGCACATACAATGAGGGTAGGACGTGTTTCAAGCTCATCTCATATTATTAAAATATTATTTTTACCTTAATCTACACTAATTACCTCTAATCGCGATTAAGAACTTAAAAGTTACTATTCACCAAAAAATTATTTTAATCTCATTGAACCACATTTTACTTCTTATTTAAAACCAAGTATGCCGGATTTTTGAAAATCAAATCACAGAAGTGGTAATATTTCATTTAAACGAAAAATCAGTTTTTTAACTACCACTTAGTGGTTTCACTATTCATCAAAAATTGATGTTTTTCAAAACAATGCCAAAATTTCACCCTAAGCTATAAATGATATTCTGAATTCAAAAATGATGTCTATTTTACAAAATTCCAAAAATATAAGTTTCATTAATTAATTTTATAATTAATTCCCGCTGTCACAACAAATAGCGTGTTTTTAAGAAACAATTTATATCAAAAGATTGGCAATTGTTTTTGTCCAATTTCAATGTTAAATTAATTCTAATGACCACCATTGAATAAAATGGTAAAAATATATTCTAATTATACTTTTAAACCACTAAATAGTATAATTTATCACTATAAATTATTTTGATTAAAAAAGTTGTTTTTATGTATTTTTCACTATTCATAAAAAATTAGAAGTTCTCAGAAAAATACCAAAAATTCAACATAGGCTAATTTCGATATTCCGAATCCAAAAATGAAGTCCATTTTGAAATATAAAATTTCTATAATTTTAAAAAGTGGTTATTACTATTCATAATGGCTACTATGATTAGTCGCGATGTTTTAAAACTCGAAGTTGCGTATAATGCAAGCTATTGCATTATTGAATGAGAAGCATATTGTGGAAGCTCGGGGTGTTACATTCTTCCCTCCTTCAATAAATTGCGTCCTCGCAATTTGAAATTTTTCTTGGAAAATAAAAGGTTGAAAATAGAAAATACCTTTCTGGAAAACCCACATCGGAAATAAGATTAATAAAATTTAGCCTTAATAAGAGGGAAAGGGAAATGAAAAAGTCACCACCCAATTATGATCTCGATTAGGAGAACATTGGTGGCAATTAGAGACATATAATTGGAGGACAAACATAAATATTTTTAGGGAGTGATTGAGGTCATCAATCACAGTCAACTGTCAAATTGAGGGCCTCAAAGCCTTTAATCTATGTTGAGTTAAAATATCATCAGTTCAACAAGACATAAGGTATTAGGATAACACATTTTTTTTGTTTTAATATCCCTTTACTAAAGTTTAAGAATTAATTCATTCATTCAATAAGAGATAGGTATATATATATTTATTCTTGACAATTAGAGTTTCAACCTTCAACTCATCTTTCACTCAAAAAGATAATAGAACTAAAAAATATTATACTTATCCTAATTGTATAAGGTTCCAAATGTTAACACATACCATTTAGATTAGTATAATTATTTTTTAATAACCAGGGACTTCCTGTAGGCTAGTGGTAGGAAATAAAGGCCTGTTGCACTATGATTGTGGGTTCGATTCCTGCAGCTTTGTCCGACGCGACAGGTTATGCCCCACCCTGCAGGTTGTCCTTTTCCTAAAAATATAGTATTATAATATTCCAAAAATAATCTTCAGAAATGTTTTAAACTTAAAAAATACTATTCAAAGTTCAACTTAATCCATCCCAACCTTTATAGTTATCCAAAATACCTCTGTCCAAACTTTCTCTAAAAGGTCTCTTAATTCCAACATCGATTTATCAGATTCCCCAAACAAAGTAAAGTTTCTCTTATTGTCACATACTAAAAATATAATTACCTTCATCATATTAAAACCTTACTGAAATCAACAAGTACTGCAGTACAATCCTTATATATATATCACATTATTCTAATAACCAGAATGTAATCCATGAGTCCAAAAGCACCAATACATTAGTTATTCTGCTTCAACTGTAGTAACAGCATAAGATTGTCCTTGATCCCTTGGCCTTTTCTGAGATAAGTTTCCCTGACGCTTAGGGAATTCATTTGCATAATGCCCCATTTCCCTACAATTGTAGCATTCAACATTGATAGCCTCTTTCTTTCCCTTGCAATCACGCGCCTGGTGACCTTTTTCCCCACATTTATAACAAACTCACATTCCTTTTAGGCAAGTACCAGGGTGATTCTTCCCACAATTATCACATAATGGAAAATCCTTCTTTCCCCTTTTCCCTTTATCTGTCTCTTGTTCCACCGTTCTCTTCTTCTCTTGCTTTACTTTGTTGTCATAAGACTTAGAGAATTCCTTTTCTGTCTTGATAGCACATGAGACAATATCTTCGTATGTTGAGAACGACTGTGATACTAAAACTCGACGGAGAAATGGTTTTAACCCATCAAAGAAACAATCAATCTTACCTCTTGGGTTATGTATATAATCTACAGCATACCTCACTAACCTTGTAAAGTTGGCCTCATACTTTGCGACATTCTCATCCTCCTTTTGTCTCAGACTCAAAAATTGTCTTTCCATATCTGCTCGATGGTCACGAGGGTAGTATTTTTCTAGGAAAAGCTCTTTGAACTCCCTCCATTCCATATTCGATACGTCATCATCTTCATTTGTGTTTTGAATCAATGTCCACCATTGATCAGCATCTCCAGTGAGGCGGTAAACTGCCATGATAACCTTCTCCCTTTCGCTACTCCCCAAGGCGTGGAATATTTTCTCTAAGGTGTTTATCCATTGCGCAGCTACTAATGGATTTGTACCCCCATTAAATGTTGGTGGTTGTTGCCTCATGAAGCGGTCTAACATTGATCCTCCACGTTGTGGATCAGGGTGATCCATACGAGTAAGGTTATTATTCATAACCTGAGTGAGTTGTCCCAGTATGGTAATAAGTTGATCAGCACCAGTTGTATCTCCAGATCCACAATAATTATCTTGAGCAGGAGGGAAATCCCTACACGGAGTGCATGCATTGATACAGTTTCCATTCCTTCCACTAGGCGCCATTTCTATACAATGGCATAAACTAGATTAGTTTATGAATCAAAATACATAATTCCATACTTATAAAATACTTAACATAAATTGAACTATTTATGGATATAATCCATAATCATAAAAAGGTTTTCTTTAAGGAAGTATATACTCATAACCATTCATAGTGGTTTTTAAAGAAAATGAGAATTATCCTAAGCATATCCCCCAGGAGTGTCGTAACCAAGAGTGTAGCAAGGCCCGTTGTCGTGCACCAGTTCTCGTTCGAGTCTAGCTCAAAGCGGTGTTTTCGGGTTTTACCCCTAGGTACGTCTGTGCCAAAGCCGCCTCTACCTGCTCGTATCCAGACAAGGATTTATTGCTTGGAAAACTCACAAAATCTCTACAATAACAAAAGTCTAGGAAGTTCTTCTATACTAATCCTCAAAGTCTATCTTCGGGCTATGTTCTCTAATCAGAGTTTATCTAAATCTAGCATCCAAGGTTAGTACAAAACTGCCTCTGATACCAACTGTAACACCCCGACCCCAGCTACCCAGAGTCGGTGCATTACTTCGTAACATTGGCATGATCACAAAAGATCAAGTCTCAAAAGACCGATTAGTTTAGTAGCCTTGCAAACACTAGATACATTCATAAATGTTTTATTACATCATAAAGTGAAAAACTAATAACAAAGTCTTCATAGTCCACACTCATATCCTCTTCTGACTATCCCTGCAGTTCATTCATAAAATACTTCTTCACATCCTGGAAAATATTAAAACATTGAAAGGGGTGAGCTCAGATGCTCAGTAAGGATAACAATATTGCGGAAGCTTTCATAAATAAACATAAAAATTTACGGCAATGTATAACTAAAACAAAAGCCTTTTAAACTTGAACATCAATATAATATGGCAAAAGTAAAATGAGATAATTTCATTCACTTATTCACATGGATATTCTACTGGTCGAATAATCACATGCAATATCAATAACCACTTTCATAATGAGGGAATGTATAATGCCAGACATTCTGAAACATTTTTTTAAGGCCTTGGCCAAGACGTTTAAAATGATTAAGGCCTCGGCCAAAAACATAAATCAAATTGGGAAAGGGCCTCGGCCAATTCCATGTCTAGTTTTCTCATGAGACCTACCGATGCATCGAGGAGCTATAGCGGGCTCCACCCGTCACTTATTAAGTCCAATACATTCCTCATATGAATAGGTTTAAACATATCATAAACCATAACATAATTGTATCACATAAAACATGCATAAAAGAAACATAACATTTCCACATTTCAATCACAAGATATCAATAAAACACATTGATATAATAAAAACGCTTTCAAAACCATTTTCTATACCAAAATAAAAGAAAGTTAAAACATTGTATTTATTTTTCATTAAAAAAATGATGGCTTGTAGAGGAAGCCGAAACTCAAATAATGGTCACGGCAGCGGAGAAGTCGTTGTCGCCGCATAAGTACGGAAAGAAAAACATTCCCTTTTTTCATTTAGCAAAACACTTCATATAAAAAAGATTCCTTTTGAATAAACGTAAAAGTCAAAGGGGTTTATACACCGTATAAAAGAAAATTGTGTATAAAATCCAATATGCCTCAATGAATGGAGATTGAGACGAAGTCCTTAAAAAGATCATTTTTAAAATAAAATAGATCTATTATGTGTATTCACTATATGTACACATAAAGAACGTAAAAATACAAAATAGGACATAATAATATCATGACATAATTTGAAAGTAGGAGATTAACCCAATGAATGGATGTTGGGTTAAGAAATTCCCTTACCTCGTGTCTGACTTGACTCAACCATTCATTAACCTCCTGAATGATAAACTAGAGTTAATATATTCCTTATTAAAAACCATTTTCAATTTCATTATCCTTTTTATATCACTTATTACAATGATATGAACATTATGTAATTATTTAAGTTAATAACGGTCGTTTTGTCGATCTTTGGTACTTGAGTCAACAATAAACTTCTTATAATTACAAGTTGTTTATGTGGTAGAATATCCATTATCTCCAGAATTATATTCATGATTTAGATGTCATATATATCATATATATCCAGTATATACATTCATTTATAATATTACGTAACATTTAGAGGTAAGAAATGAAATGCACCGTTCATGGAGACGGTAAGCCGTACGTACGCATGAACGCTACTTTCATTTCTATTTCGTATTTAATGGAATGATATCATAATGGTATAAATTTATAATATAATTCCAGTATAATATAGTGTATAATACCATTTACTCCATCCTTTATACATCTCACATATGGCATTAACGATTCAAATCACTTTGAGGGGGCGGTAGTCCGCCCTTCCTAAAATGGAATTATCGCGTTTACCCATAATGGAAATCATAAAGTATGCCCTAAATGAGAAATACAGAAGCATAAGTAAAACATAAACATATTATATATCATATATAAATATAGTGACATATTAATGGCCACCTTTGAAGGTGTTATATGAGTGTTGAACAATCATCGTTTCGTGAGGCAGAAATTCGCCATCCACAGAAACCGTATGTTCTTTAACCATTAGATGTAGGTGTGTGTAAGTTTAGCTCGAATACTTCCTATAAAAACATCCTAGTATATTTAGGATACTGGTGTTGTTACAAAATAAATGAATAAAAAGAGTTTAGGGGGTTGGAGAAGAAAAATAAAACAAAACAACATTAGAGAAGACATTACCTCAAAATCGGGTAACTCTTTTTGATTTGAGCCAAAGGCTTCCTTGGGAAGAGTTCTGCCCAAAGTGAGGCTTCTAAGAGTAATAGGGGGAAGTTGGGAGAGTATTTGGGCAGAGGTTGGCCGAGCCAAATGGCTTGAAAGTGTGAATGAGGTGGTAGAGGTGGGGGCCTTTTATAAGAGGAGAGGAGGGGCACTCTTGGAAAGTAAAGAAAAGTCACTTTATTATAATATGAGTTTCGGATTTTAGAGGTCTCACACTTATATAATTCGAGGCTAAGGTGATAAGGGTTCGAAATATTCTCATCCAATAGATTTTTGACAAGGGTAAGCCTTAGATTTTACATTATCCTTTCATTTTATTTAAATCGTTAAATAATGGGGTCACTGCTGCGTTATCGTGATGTCATAAATAATTTAATTTATTTAATGTCTAAAAATTATAAAAAAACTATGATGTATGAAATATTTTTAGATTTCCAATGAATATTTATAGTCAAAAATATGACTTGTATAACCCCATGTAAAAATTGTTTTAGTAAAACAATTCATGTTTGTGTCATTTTTTACTTTAACATTAAATAAAAGGTATTTATGTCATTTTCAACTAATGTGGCTCCATGGGGTCCCCAAGTTGACCCATGGATTGTCTTGGTCGGCCATGGCACATCCAATGAGGGTAGGACATGTGTCAAGCTCATCTCATATTATTAAAACATTATTTTTACCTTAAACTACACTAATTACCTCTAATCGCGATTAAGAATTTAAAAGTTACTATTCACCAAAAAATTATTTTAATCTCATTGAACCACATTTTACTTCTTATTGAAAACCATGTATGTCGGATTTTTGAAAATCAAATCACAGAAGTGGTAATATTTCATTTAAACGAAAAATCAGTTTTTTAACTACCACTTAGTGGTTTCACTATTCATCAAAAATTGATGTTTTTCAGAACAATGCCAAAATTTCACCCTAAGCTATAATTGATATTCTGAATTAAAAAATGATTTTTATTTTACAAAATTCCAAACATATAAGTTGCATTAATTAATTTTATAATTAATTCCCGCTGTCACAACAAATAGCGTGTTTTTAAGAAACAATTTATATCTAAAGATTGACAATTGTTTATGTCCAATTTTAATGTTAAATTAATTCTAATGACCACCATTGGATAAAATGGTAAAAATATATTCTAATTATACTTTAAAACCACTAAATATTATAATTTATCACTATAAATTATTTTTATTAAAAAAGTTGTTTTTAAGTATTTTTCACTATTCATAAAAAATTAGATGTTCTCAGAAAAATACCAAAAATTCAACATAGGCTAATTTCGATATTCCGAATCCAAAAATGAAGTCCATTTTGAAATATAAAATTTCTATAATTTTAAAAAGTGGTTATTACTATTCATAACGGCTACTATGATTAGTCGCGGTGTTTTAGAACTCGAAGTTGCGTACAATGCAAGCTATTGCATTATTGAATGAGAAGCGTATTGTGGAAGCTCGGGGTGTTACTGTTAATCCTAACATGTCATATTCACCTATAAAATTCGTGGATGTCATAAAAACATTGAAATTATATTTATTTTTATATCTATAATACCATTTATTTGATTCATTCATTAATAAGGTAATTACTGCATCATCATTATGTCATTAATAAATTTAATTATTTATTCTCTAAAAACTATAAATAAAATACCATAATGTATTAAATTATTTTATATTTATAATTAATATTTTCAGTCGAATTTATCTTATGTATAACCCTATATTAAAAATGGTATAGTTATTAAACATTGATATTAACTCTTTTAACTCTTCTTTAAATAAAATAATAATAAATGTCTTAATCTAATCCAAGTGGACTTTCAGGATCATATTTTATTCCTAAGGTTGTTTTAGTTCAAATTACACTTACCCAATAGAATTATTACATGTTTTTTGGTAATAATAATATCATTTTTACCTTTAATTACCCTATTTATTTTTAACTATGGCAAATAAAAGTCAAAAAAGTTACTATTCATCAAAAATTATTTTTATCTTATTGAACCACATTTTACTCCTTCATATTAACCGTGTCTCTAAGACATTCTAAATTCAAATCACAGAAGCGTTACAATTAAGTTTTATGTAAATTTGCAAATACTCCTAGGAAGTGGGTAAAAGACGGTAAAATTTAAATAAAATTTTAATATATAAAAATTTATTATAAATTGAATCCAATGAATTAAATTGTACTTATATAGGTATTATATATCTATTTTTACCTGAAATAAATTTAAATAAAATAGATAATTATTTAAATAAAAATTTTATTTTAAACAATAACTTAGTGTTTTTTCACTATTCATCAAAAATTGAATGTTTTTTGAAAAATACCAAAAATTCACCGTAAGATAATTTTGATATTAGGAATTCAATAATGAAGTCTATTTTACCAAATTCAGAACATATAAGTTGAATTTATTAATTTAAAATTAATTCCCGCTGCCAAAACCAAAAGACGTTTTTTAAGAAATAATAACTACCAAAAGTTTGACACTTGTTTATGTCCAATTTCAAAGTGAAATTACGTAAAATGACCAGAATTGGATTAAATGATAAAAATATAATCTATTCATACTTCCCAACCATTAAAATTTGTAATTTAACCCAAAAATTATTTTTATTAAAAAAGTTGTTTTCAGTTAAAATATAGTATTTTTCACTATTCACCCAAATATGAAAGTTATCAAAAAAACACCAAAAATTTATTGAAACTAAATTATTATGTGCCTATTCTAAAGAAGAAGTTTATTTTGTCAAATTTAATATATAAAAGTTTCAAATATTGGATTTAAATAGGGTTCACCATTAAAAGGCGGTAAAAGTATATTTTTTGAAAAATACTTCTTTTATCTAAAAAAATGAATAGTTCTCATAATATGGATTCTAAAATTTTAAGGATTATATATAGTTCAAAATTCAGTTAATAATATTCATAACCACTTTTGAACGCTTATTTTGGTAAGCCCTGGTGCGCTTGAACTCGGTGTTGCGTGTAGTGCAAGTTATTGAATTACTTTGAAAAAATAATGTACTATGAAATCTTGGGGTGTTACATTGATAATGGTATTATAAGACATATTGGACAGGTTTTTGTTTTTATGTATAGGTGATTAGAGGTTTTTCTATAATATAATTTATTATTTAAACTGTATAATTCAATCTCTAGTACTTTAGTTTGGTTTAAGAGTCTTTTTTTACTTGTATTACATATGTTGGGATATATAGAATATTATTATGACATATTGAGAATGATTATATTAATTTTTATTATTATTGATATTGTGATGATTATTTTTGTATTTTGTTGTGGAATACCAATTTATACCAAATCACTCCCCATGTGATATCCTGAAGCCCACAAAACTAGTTGTCGACTGCTAGTGACCATGGAGTGTAATTGAGTACATGTGATGTTTCACCTATGTGTAGTGGCCATGTAATGGTGGGATGTTAAAAAATGGAATAGAATTTTTTTTTGAGTACATGGTATAGTAGAGTTGAAAGGATAGGGGTTAGAATTTGGGACATGGTGCAATATATATGTATATGTGTGTCTCTTCATCCCACAGAATGTGTGTTCTGGTTAGGAATCACTACTTCTAAGTGGTTTCCATTGGATTTATTTATGGAACCAGAAACATCTACGGTTCTTCATCTAAAGGGACTTACTTTACAAAGGCATTCATTCATTAAGTTTAAACATATGATACATTAGAATATGCATTATTCGAGATGATGGGAGGTCAGACTCATCACACCTTTTTTGGGGGAATTATTACATACTACGTGACTCTCTTATATATTAGAGACATTTTCATGAATCCTTATTAATTCACCAAGTATAACATTGTTTTCCCTTGTAATTTGAAATCAATTATTGTCATGTATGAGATTTAGAATCATCTGTATGTATTATATATTCTTCATTAATGGAGACATCCATATGTATTCTTGGATCACCATAAATGGTATCCTATCATATACTTTTTAGAGGTTCTTTTAACTAACTTTATGTTAGTAATAGTTTTAAGCCACTCATTGGGGAACTCTAGAATTTAATGTTTTCCAGGTAGATGAAGGTTTTCTTTGTTGTCGGGATCGTACCTATAAATGGGATACATACGTATCCTTGTGAAAGGAATCAAAACCCTCTTAGTTTAGTGTCGCTTAATGGGGAACATCAATCCTTTTACGGTCATGTGATAAGGACCTAGCCGTAAAATTTAATGTCATGTGGTAATTAAATATTAGTGAAAGGTTCTTAGTCAAGGTTTGGTGTGGGAATTATTACTAATCATCCCAAGGAACATGGAAAGAATATGGTTTTCCAAGTTGAATTACAACTTGTTGGGAATATGGCCCAAGAAGAACAAGGTTGATTTGAAGTGTTGGGTTTGAACCTCAGTTAGGCTTCTTACGTATCCCACATGGATGTGAATAAATTACCACATAGTTATAAGAGTCTCATATGAGAGTATAGTCCTTTGAGAGAAATGAGTTTTGGATTACTTATTGAAAAGGATTCCTTTTATGGATGAAATGAGATGGAGCTTGGGACTTAGGAAGGATTCCAATGTATCCCAATAATGGTGGGAATTAGAGTTCCTGTAGTTCAAGTTTAAGGTGTTTGTACAAATGTTGTGATCGTAATAAATCAAAAATACCCTGTGAGTCATTCTCGGTGTGAAAAAAGTGGATGTCAAAGATTCAACAAGGGCACACACACTTTTCCACCTCCACTGGTGAAATTGGACATGCATATGGCAGTGAGGGTGGACAAGGCCAGGGAGACTATCAAAGTGGGTGCAGAGCAATGAACCCTTTAATGTGGGATGACATTAGAGGTCATGAGGACCGACTCTCATAATATTAGGGACTTACCCCAATGGGAGTGCCCTGATGGATCCTAGGAGAGGATGGGGACTTCTCATTTTATTTATGGAAAAGAAAGTGTAAACCTCACTCTCTTTATTAGAAAATGTAGGCTCCAAATCATATAGATGAATATGGGAGGACATAACGCAAACCTGAATCCTCCAAACTAGGATCTCCCCAACATTGTTCCTGGGAGAAAGTTCCATGTGACTACAAATATACAAACCCACACACAGTCTATGAATCTTGAACCCATTATGAAATAGTTTTTGAAAAATATTAATGTGGATATACAAACCCAAATCAGAGACACAGATGTTTCTTTCCAAAAAAATTTGATATGTCAGGAGGTTTTTGTGGAGGCTTAAACTTAGTCCCTTTCTGATAAGGGAACCAAGGAAGGAAGTACCCTACCATGAGTGTCTTGAAAGAGGGTTTACAAGATTATGTGGAGTTCTTGTGCGTAGCTATCCATCTTAGATATACAGGGTAGGTATACCACATAGGTATGCCATGTAGGTACCCCACATAGATGTTCCGCGTAGGTACCCCACATATGTGCACCGTGTAGGCAATGGTGATGACTAATAAAATGCTTAACATATGAGAACCAACCCTATGATAGCTTCAAACATTGAAGGAACTTCAAGACATGCTTATCCCATGTAATTATCACTTCTAGCATTTTTTTAGAGAGCTTCCTGAGACAATTTGAGGAATCTTGGAGAAAGATATGCGTAATGGGAACTTCTAGAGTTCTTTCAACTTTTTTCAGTCATTAAATGAGGATCCCAGGGGTCCTATTTATAGGGAAGGAGGGAGATGGTCGAAAGAAATTTGTCGGCATAGGTCGGTCATGTAGACCTTCTGCATAGCTCCTCTACATAGGGGTACAGAAAGAATATTGACACGTAGCTTTTTCTCACATAGGTCTGACGCATAAGTCTTCCGCATAGGTCTTCTGCGTAGCTCCTCTGCAAAGGTCCCATGAAAATTGTCATGCCTTTTAGTTTTTTGATCTCTTGCTTGAGATTTTGAAATATCTAGGGGATATATTCATAGTATTTTTGGTCTTAATATGGAGTGTCAATAAATTACCCCACCCACTCAAGATTGGATCTGATTAGAAAGAGGGTTGATTCATGAGGTAAGATCATGAGAAAAAGACTCTGGAGTAAATTATGAGTTGCATAGTATTTCTGTGTAGCTATTTCGTGCAATTATGACATGTATCTTTTTCGCATAGGCACGCCATGTAGGTCAACAGTGTCTAAAAATATTTCAGTTCCTTTGGGATTTTCTTCACATGAGAACTCATATTTTTTTCTCTCATTGCATAGCTTATTATTCCAGCCTCACCGCATTGTTCTCTAACATAGGTTACTTGAAATTTCTCTAGGTGAAACCATTTGAGTGATGGAGCTATGCCAGAGGAATTCATCTAAGGATTTTATCTAGGACCCTTGTTGAATGACTTACGCGAATGACCTTTTTGAAGGAACTATGCAAATAATTCCCTTTAATAAATTATTAAATCCCTTTATGTTTAAATTACAATTTTTGTAAGTCAAAATTCCAACCTAATAAATGGAACATGGTAATTATCTTGCAGAAAATTGCTCACTTGATGACCACCACAGAGGAAGCTAAGGCTCATCAAAATGAGATGATGAAGATCGACATAGTAGACTATTATGACATTGTTGAATGTAATATTCCTGGACTATATAAAGGATTAATTCCTTACCAAAGGGAATATCTACAAAGTTCTTATCTACCTTTGTATGGACATGGGCTTTAACAATATTCCCACATTCAATCTACTAAGAAATATTTTCCAAATAATCGGTTTCTTCTATACCAAAATTATTATTTCATGAATATCACTGTTCAGGGTGCGTCAGTTCATTTGGGAACAATCCCTATTGGATTAATCCTAAACCATAGTGGTTGTAATCAGGATATGGAAGATCATGTTGTAGATTCAAGGACACATTGTTCTAATTCAAACTTTCATGCTTCATAAACAGATTAGTATAATGGTTTGATGGAATATTTTGATCTTAATTTCAAAGGAGGAGTTAAACATGAATGGATGTGGGCATTTTGGGTACACTTGATTTGTGCAGAATTCAGGAAAGAGCTATCATATGTTCATATTTATGAGGTTGTTTGTATAGGGAAAAATTATTTTTAAAAAGAACTTCATCCTTGAATTTTTTAGCTGATGGAGTCCACAACCAAAAACCTTCCACTTGACACATGGTGAGGTTGGCATCAATTTATGGGATATCTACCAAATATATAGGGTTGACATTCTCAAGGAAAAATTTGATGAGTTTATTCCACTGGTAAAAACATGGAGTGATGATACTAGAACACCACCATTTGATCATGAATTATTCATAATAGTGAATACATTTCCTAATGACAAGAAAGCTATTCCATCTAGAGTATGGATGAAAGCATTTTTATAACCAACAAAAGAGAAATGTAGCACCTACGGACATCCTACGGTTTGTCCTTCTATAAATAACTAGGGAATTTCATGCACATATTGGTCTACATTAGATAGTGGTTAATACAATAACTAGCGCTATAAGGTAAAATATGATATTTACGCGAAAGTACGCTTAGATGGATTCCTTTCCATGTTGATAAGTATTTATTTTCATCTATACGGAGAGTATAGCGACATTATAAGGCCACGTACTTTTGTTATTGAAGGTAAATTGATGGAGAGAATGTTTATTGGGTTAGAAACTCCTATATTGGCAATAATTTATTATAATCTTCTTCATTTGTAGAGTAGAAAGTCTGTATTTAGACCTTTAGGGACATTACAAGTGTTTTGGGAATGGATTGAGCCACAAATTTCTTCATAATCAGTGTTGAATTCAGTCAGAGTCCCCAAGGGTTGATTTACCCCATTTTAGCAGAAATTCTCTGGTATTCAGCCTCAGAATTTGAGACCTGATGTAGTGTTGTGGAAATTGAATGCATAAAGAGAATTAAGATTCTTCCCTTTTGGTAAACCATAAACTTGAATATTTATTTATGATGCTAAGGAATAAAATTATGAGTAGAGGACTTATATGATGGCATTCCGGGATACTGTATTATCCAATAGGATTGATGGTGAAATTATCTTTAAGGATTACATCCCCTATAGGTTTTCTCACTAGGTCAAATGTCTTCAACAACAAAACATTGTTCCTCATATGTACGTTATACACGAGAAATAATCTACGGTAGAGAGATAATTATTGATTTGGATGGATTCAAAAATATACAAATTATCAATTATGTTGCCTCTATCAGATGCATCAATTGGATTGAAAGTTGGATATAAAATACTACAGAAATGGGCAAGGGAAGCACTACACTTTTATCAGAGCTAAAAAAGCACTGATAAAAGATGTGCCTTAATTGCGCTAAAAAAAGCGCTCATAAAGGAGCACTTTTAGCAGCTCTAAAAAAAGACCTGTTAAAAGTGACCCTTTATCATCGCTTTTTTTAGCGATGATAACATGGATCCTTTTATCGGCGCTTCTTTTAGTAGTTATGATAAAGGGGGGATTTATCAGCGCTTTTTCCACGCACTGATAAATTTTATGTTTCAAAAAAAATAATTTTTCATGAAAAATAATATATTGTTATATAAGTATATTTATATTGATATAAATATAATATATATTTTTAAAATATGTTTTAGATAAGTATAAATAGACTATTACATATGATATATAATAAATTTAGTTAAATAGGCTTTAAAATATTTTAAAAATTATAATTAATTAATAATTTTCTAATTATCATCAATTAAAAATCATTTAATAACAATTTGAAGACACTAAAAATAAAAAAATATATAAAAGATCTAAAATAAGTTAAAAATGTAACTCAAACTTCAAAGGGCTATAACTTTTGATCCGGGTGTCCGTTTGAGATCTAAAGCATATCAAATCTAATCCTACAACAAGCTCTACGTGCTAGTCACTAAAGAAAAGCTTTTGTCACATTTTTCAAGGCCAAAAAAGTCCCAGAAGGCCTCTAAAACTGAGTTTCTAGTCGGGATACCCTGATTTTTTAACATTTAAACATGTATAACTTCTGATCCGGATGTCCGTTAGGCCTGTACCAAATATCATATCAAATATTGTTTCATTTTCTTCAATTTTCACTAGTATTGGAGTTGAAAAAGGATTCTAGATTAGAAGTTACGGTGATTTTAACATTCTATCACTTTTCAAATACACATATGTGTATTTATTAGTAAATATATATATGTGTGTGTTTGTGTGTTTGTGTGTGTGTTGTATATATGTATTTATTTATTTATTTATAAACACACATAAAATAATTATAAATGTATTTAAAACTAATCTTATAAATATATATTATTATACAAATAAATATATGGATAAAAAATTATAACTAAAAATATATATAAATAAATATAAATATAAATTAATATAAGAATAAATATATATACTAATATATGAATAAATATATATATTAATATAACTAAATATATTTATATTAATATGAATCTATATTATTATAAGAATAAATAAAACTATATATATATAAATAAATATAAGTAAATATAAGTAAATATAAATATATGAATAAATATATATGTATTAATATAACTAAATATATTTATATTAATATGAATCTATATTAATAAACGAATAAATATAACTATATATATATATATAAAGAGATATATCATTAAACTAAAAAAAACTAAATGGCTTAGTGGTAAAGGTGTAGGCGCACAAGGGGGGTCACGAGTTCGATATCTGGTAGAAGCAAGGAGGTGTGCGGGGGGGGGGGGGGAGGCATGTGTTGGACGTGCGGGAAAGGGCAGCACGCAGGAGTGGTCTACCTAGCGTTGATAAAGGGGGTCAAGCGCTGTTAAAATCCACCCCCGAATTATATATTCTTTTTAATTTTTAATTTTTTTGGACTTTTATCAGCACATTTTTTAGCATTGATAAAAGTCCCCTTTATCAGCGCTTTTTTGAGTGCAGATAAAAGGGACCCTCCCCCTCCCCCTTATTTTTTCCTCGATTAACAACGCTTTTTTTAGCGCTGTTTATGCACTTTTCTAGCACTAATAAAAGACATATTTGTACGTATGCCAATATTTGGGCCTCTTCATACCCTCAGAGGGATTTGACGAAAGGAATATATTGAGTGGTGGCCACGATGACTATTTAGCACAATACTCATTGTAAGAGGTCTACATCCAGAGATGATGCACCGACTTTAGAAGTTTCAGAACCTTCAAAACTTCTTTGTAGAAGGTATACCTGGAAGACTAGGGCTATGGAAACAATACCTCCAACACCAAGGCAATATGGCTACCACCATAAAAAAATGATTCACATCCCATCACTAATCTTTATGAAGAAGAGTGAAGGCATGAAGAAGATCATTAGTCATTATGTGTTGAGTTTTATCAACTGCCAACCATATCAAAACTGAATTATGTGCAACCTTAAAATGTTCAATTATGGGAGAGCGTGACTTTTGAACTCAGGGATGCATGGGTAATCCTCCAAAATGGACTTCTAATACTGGATGTGTTTGACATTAAGGAGCCCTCTGATTGTCATCCGGACAATAACCTAGATAATGTACAGGAGTATATTGTAGAGTTGGAGACCATTATATATGCAACTGATGAAAAAAACACATCCTCTAAATGAGTATCCAATATAAAATAAATAGGGATATGTGAAGTGGTAATTATTCAACCTGAGGAGGAATGTGACATTTATGATAATACTAGAAACGTATCTTATTTTTTATTGTCTCAATTATTCATTTTAATTCACCATCATTAATCTTGATGGTATTTCATTTTATAGCATGAATTTAGGGAAGGAACCTCATGACAGGTTTTTGGGTAACTAAGGTATGGACCTATAGGTTCTCCTATAGAAACATTAAATCTTCTTCCAAAGCCTCTAGAATATTCTCCAGGAGAGAGAATCATGATTGGGTTAATAGGGATATAAAATCCTCATCCATTACCTTAGGTTTCTCCTTCAAAGAGGAGTGTTTCAATTTCTCCACATGATTATGAAAACATCCCAAGAGGGAAATGAGAATGGTTGAAGTGTGCATCGAAGAAGTAATTATTTATACTGTCCCCCATCATTATGAATTTTGTGATAAAATTTGGTAATCAGGTTCATCTTCTCATATGATCTGAATCTCTATATTCTTTTAAGGGAGAAAGAGCTGATCCTTTAAAAAAGAAAGAAGGAAACTCCAGTAGAAACACAAGCTCTTGGTGATGAATCCGTTGCCCTAACAAGGAAAGTACCAAGAGAAACAACTAAATCTTTTCCTATCCCTGTAGAGAGAGAGAAGTCATGGTAATGTTAAATACATTTCTCTCATGTATTAATTGTTTTTTCTAATATTATTCCCTTCATAAAATTTCTGATTATTTTCCCTTGCCAATCTATCCTATGATAATTAATGCTGATATTCCAATCACTCAAGAAGGAAGGAATGAGGATTCATTGAAATTTGAAGCAGATACTAGTGTTGATCCAAACTTGGAAAGATTTGATGATGTTGTAACATTTGAAGAAATGGTGGGAAAAATGATAGTGGAGCCAATTTTGGCATCAAACAACATATGTTGGATACCTTAAATGGTGAGGATGCTATAACATTCCAAGACACATACAATGAAATGATGGATTCCATTAATCCAAACATTGATATTCCATGTTTCAAGAAGTATTTTTGGGGATTTCATGAAGAATTTCCAGGACATATGTTCTTATTATTGTATTTTCAATACATAAATGTTTTTCTTTTACCTAGAACTTAACATCAAAGTTTACATATGTAGCTTTGTCTACAAAAAATTTTGTGAAGGCCCTTAAAGAATGGGGAAGTCCACTATATCCTTATTCTGGTGATGATGGAGAAATACATACTAAGACCCCATGTTGAGAGATGTTCCAAATCTTTCAATTATTGAAACTAGAAAAACTCAAGAGAATTCCCCTCCTTAAGAAAAACCTTCTCAAGTTGATGAAGTTGAGAAGAATGTGGATGAATCTAATCAATAATCCAACTTATTATTGGGTAAATGTTATCAGATGTCTAGATCATGATATTTTTCTTCCATTTTTATGAAATAGACAATGAATTTAATTCATTATTTAGGGTTATAATCTCCTACATCTTGATTAGAAGGTGAAGATTCTATGTTGGCTTAGGCATCTATAGAAGGTGAAGAATCCACTATTCCAAGAAAATCATAGCAGCCCACCTTTTTATGTGATATGTTTCCAGAGAACATTCTACCACATGGTAGTGAATCATATTCAGATTTAGATATGCAGTTTTCTCTTGGCACGACACATAAAAAGGCCTGGAAACATATATAGAAAATAATTGCTACGAAACCTTTGGATGAGCTATTGTCCCATTTTGGAAATCTCCCAATATTGTTTTACATAGAGGGATTTGGTGGATTTAATTATCGCCCAATCTACAATTCAATGAAAGAGACCATTCACTGACGAGAGAAAGAATACATGCTACAGAAATTTATTGATAAGGCTAAATGTATTATTAATATTGAGATCTTGAAAGCTGTTGTAGTTGAGGTAGAGCCCGATCATAGCAAGATGTCGATCAAAATTGGCCAACAAATTAAATAAATGATGAATGATCTGATATATCTTCAATGTAAAATGGATTTAGTTCATAAAAAACTTGATAAATTTAACAAATAATTGGTATAACCCCAGTTGGTAGGGATAACCACCATTTCAACTGCCAAAGAAGCACTTCATCAAGCCAAGGTTGATGAAGTCTCTCAATTATTTCAACCTTAATAGGTGGTTGATAGAGATCATGAGGCTTTTTAATAGATTAAGAGTCATGCTAAGAGTTTCTTTTAACACATGACATAGAGGATCTATTTTTTGTACGTCCCTATGATTTCACCATATAAATTAAAGGAATTTTGTCTCCAATAATATATGTATTAATTCTTGATTTCTATAATTTCAATGACCAATATGGTGATGATGGTTAATTTTTTAAAAATAATATAAACACTTTATGTCTGATAATCATAATTACAATAACACGAATGGGGGTGATCAAAATTTTATTATTTAATCAAATTGGCTTAATGAGGATAGTTTGATTTTTACTAGGGTTATATAGACAAACCACACAAAATATGTATCTTTTGACTTTATATTTCTCAATATTTCCTAAACCATACAAAAATGTAAGTTTTTTGGGTTGAGACTTGACTTTTGTTTAGTGTTCCCTTTTCATGTTTTCAATCTGGTGAGTACCACATCTCTTGTTATTGGTAGTTTAGAGTCATGCATGTTATTATAAGAAGGATAGTGTTTATGGTCAGCCATCTTTGACATTAAATTCGGAAGTTAAATCCCAATCAAGGATCAGTGGATAATAATTACTCTAATATTTTTTAAATACTTCCTAGGGGAGTCAAGGGTGATCATTTTTTATGGTCACCAAATCTAAAACATTTATTAACATAAAGGAGGTCTTTTCCAAGAACAAGGTTATCATTATTTGATGAACCCATTATGGGGGTTTTTTTATACAGGGCCAACTGGGGCATATGATACATAGCCGAATGATGGAATCTTTTGACTAATAGACCTGTTATGTAGGCTACTTATACAATGCCACATAGGGGCACATAATACATAGTATGGTAAAAGAGTTCTAAAGAATTTAACATTTTATTAATGATGGATAAGGGAAAATAATATTTGGGTGAATCAAGACCATAGTGGGTGGTTTTTCCAAGGAAATTTATTTTAAGAATAAATGGTTATCTATACCGACATATGTCATGAATGGGAAAACTACATCTACAAAAATTTGCTGTCTGAGGAATGGATAAAATTTGTCAAAAAGGGAGATTTCTAATATCATGCTATGTAGTTTTGAAGTCATGCAGTGAGTACATTATACCATGCAATTTTAAGTCATGTAGTGAGGATATTGGGTGCCTTTAATTTAAGGTATTTAGCTTTGACCATAGGTTTGAGACTCTCCAACTTCTTGATAATTTGTTTGGAAACATAGTACCATGTTCATGTATGGAAGGGAAGAATTTTAAAATGTGAATGGGGAATTTTTGGATTCGATGAATGATATGGGAAAAGGGATGAAGGAATTAAAATAAGTCTTTCCTAAGAACAAAGTTACCATTATTTGACAAACCCGTTATGGGGGTTGTATTGTGCAGGGCCAACTAGGGAGCATACTGCATATCCAAATAGTAACATCTTTTGACTGACATGCCTGTTATGTAGGAAAATTATGCAAGGCCTCCTAGGGGAACGTATGACATAGTTAGGAGAAAGAGCTAAAAAAATTTGACATTCTATTACTAAAAGGAGAATAAAGTTTGCGGGGATTCAGATTTTTTATAGGACAAAGTTTGGTTTATGGAGAAATTTACCTAAATACAGAAATAGTATTTTCAATCCTGATTTTCAAAGAATTGATGGAATAGTATTTTAATAAAGGTCTATCCCAAACATAGGAAGTATGGAATCTTCAGTTTAAGGCCATATGACTATGACCAAAATGAAAATTTTGGATGATATATGGTCAAATTATCCAAGGTTATTTCATATTGATTTGAACAAATGTAGATGGAAATGTGTAAACCATGGCCTTGAAGACTTTTAAATTGAGAGAAAGGTAACGGGACAAATATCCATGGATGAATTCTTTAAGGTACACATTCGTGTATATTTCCATCAAATTTTAAAGGGGACAAAAGATGTTTTTACCAACAATGAAGTTACCATTTTTTGACAAACCCGTTATGGGGGTTTTATTATGGAGGACCAAGTAGAGAATATGCTGCATAGCCAAACAGTGGAATATTTTGATTATATGCCCATTATATAGGCAACTTATGCAAGGCCACCTAAGGGAACGTACTACATAGTCAGAAAAAGGAGTTATCAGATATCAAAAAATATGTCATCAAAAACAATAAGAATGATTATGAAGATCTAAAAATATTCAAGATAAAGATTGTGAAATACGAAATGGGGTAATTCTCAATGCACATGAGAAATATTTGAATAAATATTAGAAATGAGTTTGGAGTCCCTTACATATATCTGAATCATATGTAAAATGGGGACATTTCTTATTTCCTTGGTGGGATATTTTAAGAGAGGACCCAAAATGAAAACTCCCACATAGATTGTTAATTATATGTTGAAGAGAGATAAAAATTAATCCCATGGATGGGACTAGGATCTAAGGCCTGGTTTTCAATATGTATCTCAATCATATGAGAATCAATCCATACATAGTTCTTTGGGTGCTTTGAATTTTAATGTCATGCAACAAGGACATTATGTTGTTCAGTTTAGAGTCATGTAGTGAGGAAATTAAGTGATTCAGATGTAAAAAAGATATTGCGACTGGAGCATAGGATTGATGTTAGGTGTCTCTATGTATCTCATATGTATGAGAATCAATCCATAGATAGTTCTGTGAACATTACCTATAGTAATTGAGTTTTATGTGGGATATAGGGGCTTTTAACACATTCCAAAAGAATAATGGTTAAACATAAGACACAAAATGGTATCAATATCAACCCATGTATCTTGAAAGATCACTCTATATATATCTGGTTCATATATAAGAGTATAAAATGGAAATAACATTTTTTGTGGTTGCAGTTGGGCCCACGATTAGAGATCTAGGTGTCTTTATATATCCCATTGAAAATGAGAATCAAACCACACGTCGTTCTTGAAATGAGGTCTCTATGAAAATTTGATTCAAACAAAGGGATAAATGGAACTCATGTGACACTGAGGAGTAGCCATGATATATGTGATGCTTTCTCAAGGAAGCTCTTAACATCAAATAAATAAGACATTAACAATATAGTTTAATGTTAGGTAATGAGGACAAATGATGTTATTCAGCTTAACGCCATACAACAAGGACAACGATGCAATAAATTTTATCATCGTGCAACATGGAGGCTTATGGTTGTTATGTAGTTTAATATCATTCAACTAGGACTCTGTGTTTTGTAGTTTAGAGACATGCCGCGAGGTTATTAGGTGTTCAATAAAAAAAATTAATTCATCAAGAATCTTTCATTGGTTGGAGTTATAATAAGTTCTCCATCCATTTAAATTTGTGAGTAATATCCATTAGAGTAAACCTTATGTACAGTGTAAGGTCATTCCCACTTTGGATCATGTTTTGGAGGCTTCTATCCTGGTATCATCGGAGTCCTCAGTACCAATACCAATTCTCTTTGATGAAATGAGTGAAGGAAAAAATTTTCATTAAAATCTCGTGCTATTCTATTTTGATAGACTTCCAAATGATGAAAGTATAAAATATACTTTTGTCTAATAATTCCATCTCATCAAAATCGCTTCTCACATTGTTCATCTATAGATAACTAATCACATATTGTAACTCGGAGAGAAGGGAATTTAATTTCATTTGAAAATACTACTTATTTTCCGTACACTAGTGAATATGGAGTTTCCTGAGTGGCATTATGGGTTGTAGTACGATAATCCAATAAAGCATGACAAAGTTTGTTAGGCTAAGAGTTCTTATCTTTATCCACCATCTTCTACAGTATATTTGATAGAGTTTAAATCCTATATCTATCCATTGGCCACTGCAAGATAGTGATATGAATGGTTGGATTTGATATTTTTCTCCTAATATAACATCTTTACCTCAATAAAACAAAATTTGGTGCTGTTATCCATAAATATAGTATAAGGGACATAAAATCTGGTAATGGTATTAGCTTTGAAAAATATAACAATGATTTTGGCTCCAAATTCTATGAGAGTTATTGCCTTATCCCATTTGATGAATAAATCAGTAAAAGTAAGAATACACACAATCTTCTTAGTCATAGCTAGAGGATAAGGTCCTACTATATCCATTCTGTATGCAGCAAATAGTCAAGAGTATTTAGTTGTATGTAGAAACTCCGGGGGGTGATGAATGATGTTGTAATGAACATGATAGGGATTCCATTTCTTGTTAAAATATGTGCAATACTGCATCATTTAATTCCAAAAGTATCTAATCCTTTGGTTTTTATTAGAAGGCCTACGCCCAGACTGGTGAGCACCACAAACTCTTTCATGTACTTATTTAATGACAACTACAGTTTCTTCTTCATCAATGAATCTGAAGAGGAATCTATGGAGGCCTAATTTGTACATGATATTCTAGTGGTATGGGCAATTATAAAGAGTGAAATTGGCCACTCGTCATCAGATTTGTTCTTTTCCATCTCAATTTTATGGAAGTACTCTATTTTGAAGGTATTACATAATGGGTGTCATCTATCCTGTAGTATGATCACAAGGCTTGGAAATAGGTATGACATCATTAATTTCCTCCATTCTAGTTTAAAAAAAAGGTGAAACCACACAATGGTAGGAAATAATGATTATTGTCTCATCTTAATTTGGATTTTCTAGGGTTGTGGCTACACTAGCCAATGCATCATCTTGGTAATTTTGTGATCATGGGGCATAAGAAAATGTTGGCCCTGAGGGAAATTAAGCCATTAACACTAAAAAAATAATTACACAAAGGGGTTAAATCTTATTTTTTGATTGCATAATACCCATTGATCTATTTTATTACCAACTCTATATCACCCTTCACATTCAGGTGGTTCACTAGTACATAGAGCGCCAATTCTAGACCTGCAATGAGAGCTTCATATTATGCCTCATTGTTAGTATTTCCTTCTTATAAATGAAAGGAATATGGAAACACTTCCTTTTCTCAGATGATAATCAAAATTCTTAACCCAAATTTTTTGAGTTTATGGTTTTCCATTCTATTCCCTGTTGGATTTAGATGCGCCATCAAAGTACATTTCCCATGTTTGGTAATTATCTTTAATAGAGAATATTTCTTCATCCTATTGTTTAGTATTCAAATATGTATCTTCTGTAGATGGATACTCAGTAAGGAAGTCTTCCATGACATGGACGTTTATTTCTTTTGGAGGCACAAATTGGATATCGAACTATTGAAAAATAAATTTCCATTATGCCAAACGTCCTGTAAGCATATAACTACTGAGGATAAATTTGAGCAGGTTATTGCGAGATACCAAGTGGACCTCATGATGTTGTAGGTAGTGCCTCAATTTTTGAACTAAAAATATTAATAATAGGAACCACATCTTGTACATGAGTTTCGAGTCTCTGTGTCAATCATAGTTCGACTAAGATAGTAAAGACTATTTTCCTTCCCAGCATCATTTATTTGCACACGGAAGGAACCTAGTGATCACTCTAAGGTCGTCACATAGATAATAAGTTACTTTCCTTCAATAGTTGGCATTAATACTTGTGGAATCAAGAGTTATTTATTAAGGATTATAAATTCCACTTTAAAGTCTTTGGTCCATTGATAGGCGATTCCCTTCTTTATTAATCAGTTGAATGGCAAACACTTTCCTTCTAAATCATAAATAAACCACCAAATATTGGGAAAGTTTCCTTGTAGTCCTATTAATTATTTCAAATTTCAAGGAGGTGACGTGCCAAGGATTTCTTTTTCCTTATTAAGATCAACTTCGATGCCATGATGGTGAACAATGAATTAGAGGAATTTTCATGAGGTTACCCTGAAAGCATAATTAATTAGTTTCATATTCAAATTATGTTGCCAAAGATTATTGAATATGGTCTCCAAATCAGTCGGGTGATCAGAACATTGTCTCGATTTATCTACCAGATCATCCACATAACATTCGACAAATATTCCTAAGAAGAGTTGGAAGATATGGTACATGGAATGTTGATACGTTTCACCAACATTATTTAATCCTATGGGCATTACCTGATAGAAAAATACACATTTACAGTCTCTGAATGCTGTAGCCTCCTCATCCTCTGGGGCCATTCGGATTCGATTGTACCCAGAGCATCCATCCATGATGGAGAGATCCTCATATCCAATTGGTTCATCAATTAAATGTTTTGTGATTAAAACTAGAAATTCATATTTGGGGAAATGATGGTTAAGATCTCTAAAATCAATGAAAACTCTGATTATCCTATTCTTCATTTTCACTACAAAAATTTTGGTCAGCCATTTGGGATATTTCACCTCCCTGAAAAATTTATCCTTAATAATCATGTCGACTTCAACTTCAATTTTAGAGGAAAGATTTGGGTGTGTTCTTCTTGATGCCTACTTGAATCCTCGATGCTCTTTTGGAAAATCCAAGTGATGGGTGGATACATCGGGATTAAGGCCTCGAATTTCTATATAGTTCCAAGAAAATATATCTTGATTTTGATTTAGAAATGAAAATTACATATCTTTCTCTTCCAATGCCATGACTGCACTAATTAGATTAGGGTTTGGATGTTCTTTTGTACCCATATTTATTTCTATGAGCTCATCCATAGTGATAGAGATGCCTTCCTCAAATGTCGGAGGAGCATTCCTGAGATATTCTTCTTCTTATTTATTATGTTTGAATTATTTTTTTTCTTATTCCATTATAGGTGGTGAATCAAAACATTCAACTATAAGGGAGGATTGAGTATTTGAATATCCTGAAGAAGAGGCAACCATTTCTAACCCTACTGATCATAAAGGGTCATACTGAAGCATTGAAGATGAGATGATGGGTTCGGAATCAATATCCTCATCTTCCTGTATTACTCTGAGAACTTTTATAGCCTAATTGAGGAATCAAAGACTTGTTTCAGTTCGGTGGATGAAAGGAATACATCTCTATTTAATCATTCACAACTACTTAGTAAATAAACAATTTATCTCATGTTGTTAGGCTCAATTTCTGTAATTGATATTATGGAAGTCACGTGATGAGTGATTACATTTGGTTCTATCCTTTCAATTAGATTAATATGAAACACATAATCTATACTCATATGTTTGAATGGGTTATCTAGGATCTTTTCCTAGCCATTTAGAGCATTGATTCTTGTAACATCTTTTGTCACCAACCTTGTTCCCTTTGTGTGATAAAATTTTGCTTCAATATATCAAGGGTCACACATTTTTAACAGATTCATGTCATCATAAAATGTCCCAATTAGACCATTGAAGTAATACTTGAGAAATTGGTGGTATGATGACGGAATGATAGCATGTTGTTGTAGCCAATGCCTTCCAAGAGGAATTTTGAAGGGTGTGTCCTGATTGACAACCATGATGTCCGAGATCGATACATGATCCCCAAGTATCAAGGAAGGATTGTCAGATGTATGAGTCATTAACCCTTCTAGATAGATACAAGGGTACGATATGTTCATGTACAACATCATGATCATCTTCATCCATAAAAGATATGACTATATGAAAGTATGTATGATTATTCTCTATAGGGTAAACTTGAGTAGCAACAACCTCTATTTCAAACTCTTGAGGACTTGAAAAAATCCTCAATAAGTTCTTTTTGAAGATCTCTTGACATATTAAATGTAGAAAATATTGACAACTTGCCTGGTACATGGGATAACTATTTTAAAACATCATAATTTTGATCTAGATGTCTACATTTTCTAACATAAATAGGCAGTTTTTTAGGTGCCTTGGAAGTTGTTGCTCTTGATGTAGATGTATTCTGTGTTGGGGAAGAAGCCAAAAATACTTCTGATTTTGGTAGATTAGACTGATTAGGTTGATCTACTTGTTGATAGAATGACAGTGTAACCTTTAATAATTCCTCTAAGATAATAATGTTAGAACTGATCCTGTCATGTGTGGGAGAATTTATTTGTTCTTTCTTAATCCACTAAAGGGATCACCCACATGTTTTTAGGGAATAAACAGTTCGAGTTGGGGTAGATTTGAAATAATGGTTTCTATAATATCCATGTCTTCCCCAATATCCTTGACCTTGTTTTCTTCCTCTAGTTATCCAGTTAGTTACATGGAATTCTATCTCATAAAAACCAAAATCATCATTTTCATAGGGATATGTTAAGTGGATAATGTTAATGGAACCAAAGATCAATTCTTCATATATTGAAGATTCTTCTTGACTGTTTGGTTCTGGTTATCCTGTTTGATAGGGAGGTGTATTCTGTTTTGAGAAAGATGGCATAACATCTTCCAAAGTTAAGGGAAACATTTTCTTTGACACGAGATTTCCCACTTTTGACTTCTCCTTCTATTTCTGATCATGTCGCTTCTTTGAGGATTGAATTTTAGGGGACTGAACTTTTGATGAATATGGATTTTCTATGGAAAAAAAGGCAGAAGACACAATTAGTTGTTTGAACTGTGTTCATATAATGGTATTATTTCGATTGATCATTTTCTTCATCTTCAAATCATCATACTTATGCACATTTTTTCTTTTGACTTCTTTCCACTCGCATTATTTATATGGATTAGTAGTAGTAACACATGATAGGTGAGATGATGAACTTTTCAGTTTCTAATTTTCAAAGTCAACTATTTTTTAGGAGTTCATTGAAAACAAAATGCTCTTGAATGGGATGCCCAAACATTTGATGAAAGGAGAAATAATTTGGAAGATCTTCATCTCCTTCTTTGTTTGGTTTCTTTGGCATTGGTAACTGAACCAAATTGTTTTCCAAAGAAAAAATGAATTAATTAAGAACTTTTTCATTTAAAAAATTTAAATTTTATTATTTAATTCCTCAAATTGTCTCCGCATTTGTTCTCTTTGATCATCTTGACAAGGCAGTCATTACTCCCAAAACATAAGAGGTGGAGCCCTTTAGTATGATGAAGGTTTTGATGTAGAAGTAAGTACATGGGTTGGTTTGAGTGTAACTGTAGTAGCCTATGATTTTCCTATTCTCCTTCCCAAATCTGATTGGATTATATGGGATTTACATTTAGTTTCCATAATATAATCCTCCAATTTTTGGGTGATTTAAGTAAGATCTCAAAACCCTCATGTGTATTTCACATGTATTAGTGTTGTGTGTAACACATCATGTAGATTTTGCACATAAATTGGTAGCAACACTTCTTAGGGGAGTTCTAGATTTAACGAATATGTTAATCCTTTCCATAGAGAAATGAAATATGAAACTATTTTATTCTATATTTGTTTTTAATTTTTAAGATAAAAAACTATTGTCTTTGGCAGGGTTGAGATGAATTGTTGAAGGAATTTCAGATATAGGTCTTCCCATCCAGTAATTGATCGAGACTATAAAATTGTATACCTGAAAAAATATGGCCCCTGTAATGATTGGACAAAGAATCTGAGATTTACATCTTCTTGTTGTTTAGGATTTCCCATCATTGAATCACAATGAGAAAAAAAATACATTAAGTTCTAGTCTGGATCACCAGATTCATTAATATTGGAAATTTAGTATTCAAAATGTTTGGTGGGGGAGGGATCAATTCCTCCCATTTGGGGTATGATTTCTTTTCTAGCTATACTGGTGCATGCCGTTATTCCATAGATTATAATATAAATTTTAATGCCTCAATTGTGTTCATAATAATTAGAGGAATATCAAGATGAGCTAAGACCTGTATAGGTACAACAACTGGAGCTTGAACTGGCACCACAACTAGAAAAACCATTTGTGGTGGTTCCACTGGTAGTTTTCTTGGATAACCCATGGTGAAAGACATTTAAGAATGTGTTTCATCCTACCCTAGCTCTTTTCCCAATGGTTGGAATTCATTATATGTATCTATAGTTTTAAAAAATCTTCTTTTCTGAGAAGTTCCTATAGGATGTGAAAAATGAGGATCTATTTGAGGGGAATGTCTAAAACAAATGATTCTTTAAAGTAACTCTGCATTCAGTATTTTTAACTCCTCCATCTCCTCTTCTTACTGGGAAAATAATTCTTCAAGAGAAAGATATTTACTTTCTCTAGTAAAAAATTAGGATGTGATCTTACCTTTACCTTTTCCCTTGATAGATGCCTTTAAAAGGGGAGGGTGTTGGTTACTTGAAAGAATACCCAGATTCTGGGTATTCCTATGATTTCAAGTACACACACCACCTTCATTTGCTTCAGTATGTACCATTTCATGGATAAGAACTTCATTTTCTGACACCAGTGAACTAGACTCATTATATGGCGGATCTTTTGTAACATAATTAATGACATTCACTGAATCATAATATATTTATGGCATTCTATCAGTATCTTCATAAGATTTTCTCATTCTGAATTCTCTATGAGACTCTGATCTCCTATATACTGAATTCTCAGGAACCGTTCGATGGATAATAACATGAAGGGAATTTATGGATATTTAATTTGTGTATTCACTTTGTGTCCTCTTCCCCAGTCAGGATAAAACAGACTTCTTTTGAGGAGGGGATTGTAGATGTGAAAAATCCCCCAACCCTATAGGCTGGGCTATTCTTGTTCTTCTGCTTCAAGCCTTAAAACTTTTTTATTGAATTCAAAGGTTGAGTTAAACAATCCACAAACCCTAAAGGTTGGTGTGTCTCTTGAACTCCAATAGATTATATTTGCATAGCTACTCTTCTGATTTTTCAAATTTTGGTCCGAATATTGGTTGGGTGCATTATCTGACAACCACATAAATTACCTCTTTCGGAAGACTGTTGTTCTATTTCATAAATTTGCGCCATATAATGGATAACATCCTCTAAGATGGAGGTTAGGTTAATGTTCTCATATTCTTGATGAAAGGAATCTAGATAGCTTTAACTATTTGGTACTGACTTTGATGAGAGCTAGTTAAGGCATGTTCTTGAGAATATCATTGATCAGACACAAAATCTGTTGATTGTATCCAACCATGGGAAATAAAATTGTATGATACCACTCTTTCTAGGATTGTCTGATTTTGGAGTGTAATGAAATGTAATGCTCTATCTGCACCCCATCTTTTGGTATTAACACTAGATGGAGTATTAGAAATTAACTAGTGCAACCTATTTAGTGTATTGAGGCACGCATGTTGAAGAGTTCTCTACATCTTTCAGCCATTTCATATTGGGAAACTGAGAGAGATTCCAAGTAGATTTTTCATTACAACCATTATATTAACATTAAATGGATTTTATATTAATTATTTGGTAAATTTTTTGATTTCAAATGAAGAACAATCTTCCATATGTTGAGGCAGATATCATGAATGCAATCATATTCCATCAAATCTGAAATGTAGTATTAAGAGGTTTCCAAAGGCCAAAACATGACTAGAATTTCATCTTTAGGCAATTGTTTTCTCATATTCAACTTATCTTCATCATCTTTTTTCTAGTGGTTCCTCTACTTGGTCGGACCAGAGTGGACACTTCTCGAATTTGTTATTTCAAAAAATGGAATCAATTTCTCTTTTCCTCTACTATATTAGAAGATAATTAACCAAAGAGAGGTTTGGAGGATGATCATCCCCTCAGGATTTCTTATGGTTGAGAAAGTATTTCACCTTTTTGTGATAATACATTAGACATGAATGGCCTTATGTTGGAAAGTTCCTTGAGATAAGAAGGACTTATCATTACTACATTATCGATTAGGGAATTATCTTTACAATGATAAAGACTAACATAAAGAGAAATTTCACAGAAACTTCTATCATGGGGAGGACCACCATAGTGGATTACAAAAAAGGGATAAATAATCTTGATCCTTAGTCTTCTGGCCACAAAGAGGGTTTCCATGGATCTCATCTAGAGAAAGACTCTCAATATTGACCAAATTTTTATGAAGCATGCCTTCATGAAAAAGTGTATAATGGGGAACATCAAATTTACTACTACTGCTCCAATATTTGGGAATTGGAGGGTAGGATATTGAGTTGCAATAGATAAATGTATGTGGGATTCAAGAACTCCAACATTAAGAGGATCTAAATCGGATAATGGATCTTGATTTTCCAACTTTGTGTGCCGAGACTTCCTTTTAGATTAACTTTTACATGTAGTTGGGGACATTTTCAGGGAGAAGTGGTTATCCTGGGCAGGTGTATGTGTCTTCCTTGGAGTGTTCATCAGAATTGGTCAATTTTCTCCAATTGGAATGGGATTATGTTCCAGATATGGTTTTCTGTATGATATGGGAGAGTATACCCCATAACCCTACTCGACTGGAATAGAGGTGTGTATCTATTTTGGGATGGCATTTAGATGATTCATTTTGGGTGTGGGGATAGAATGATGTGTATTTTTCCCTAGTACTGCTGAATTTTTTGTTATGATATTCTGGAAGGATTCCAAAATATGGGCACAAATTTTTGTTTTCCCTTTCATAATTGCCAAAATATGTTTGGTGGAATCGGTATTCAAAACAGGAATATACATACATTTTGTATCGGGATTAACAGTATGTGCCTTCTCCTGTCCACCCTTTCCTGGCAGTCGATATTGACAGTACTCATGTATGGGGGTAGAGAGTTGAGTGTGCCCCAGGTTTTTTGTTCGAGGTTTTCGACTGACATCACTGGGTGCTACGAAATGAGACTATTGGAATACCTGATGGATGTTGAAAGTTTTATGTGCCTAATCATTGTTTTCCACCAAGTATGGTTGAAATATTTCTCTCAATGCGGACAGATGAGACTTCTGGAAGAATTGTTGTGTGTAAGTCGGTGTCTATTCATACTTACCAGTTGCCACCATATTTGATTGGCAGGCTTCCTTGAATTTCATCAAACGAGCCTGCTGACTAGCTAATTATTTATAAATAGGTGTATGTGTCATGTTCATGGTACTATACTGGAATTAGGTGGTGGGATTGGCGGTTCGCTCCCAGAGAAGTCATCTAACCAGCAGAATTAGGACGGATTGGTGTATGTTCTCATTCATTATTTTCCACCAACATAGGATGATGGACTTATCCTAAGGGGGAAGAGGTAAGAACCTACCCCATGTTGGTCAGAAATTTTCCTCAACGGTTCATCTTTCACACCTGAGTCTGAGGGACCAGTGCCGAACAACAGAAGGCAACACCCCCATTATGTTAGGGGTTGACTGCCACACAATTCTACTGACGTCGATTATTGGTGGGAGCCCTTGATAAGGACACTTGTATCTTTTAATTGAGTCAATGAGTGACCTATTGATCCACCTCCCTATAGTATGGGTGGGACTGATTTCTTGTGTTCCTGGGATAAGGACCTAAAATGGTTGAAGATGGTCATTGGCACCGTCTACTTCTGGACCATCGATCTTCACTGACCGGATGATCGAGGGTTGTTGTTAACTTGGATAGCCTCTCTGGAAGCCTCTAGGCTTGGGATAGTACCATGTTGACGGTATTCCCATAAAAGTACATTTGAGACCCATCCTTGAAGATTCTGATTTAGTGATGATTTTTTTCCAGTGGATGGGGATCCAGCTTGAGTAGCGGCCGGGGAATTCATGGGGGAAAACTTGAAAGAAGCCATTTTGAGTGAAGGGAGTTCTAAGAAAACTGGAGAAAAATAATAAACTTCATTAAAGTATCATCTTTTATATGGAAACATGTGTAATTGATTCCTTTGTTTGGACTTCCTTTCTCAATAAATAGGGTCTTGAAAGATGGGTAACACTATCAACATGGTTACAGATTCACATAAGGTTCACCATTTTTATTTCATCGTCCCACATAATGTGTGTTCTAGTTAGGAATCACTACTTCTAGGCAGTTTCCATTGGATTTATTTATGGAACCAAAAATATACAATGGTTCTTCATCTAAATGTACCTACTTTCAAAAGGCATTAGTCCCTTAAGATTGAACTTATGATACTTAAGAACATGAATTGGTCAAGAGGATGGGACGTCGAACTCATCACACCCTTTTGAGAGGAATTATTGCCTACTCCAGTACTCCCTTATAGATTTGATATATTTTCATGAATCCTTATTAATTTACCAAGAATAACATTGGTTTCCCTTGGAATTTGCAATCAATTATTAGCTTGTATGAGATTTAGATTCATCTGTATCTATTCAAGGTTCTTCATTAATGGAGACATATATATGTATTCGAGGATCTCCATCAATGATATCCTCTAATATACTATTTAGAGATTCTTTTAACCATATTTATGATAGTACTACTTTTTAATCAACTCAGTGGGGCTCTCTGGAATTTATTCTCATCCAGGGAGACAGTGTTTTGTTTTGATGTTTGGATCAAACCCATAAATGGTATACCTACGTATCATTATTAAAGGAATCATAACCCTCATAGTTCGGTGCTTTTTAATGGGTACATCATAACTTTTAAGGTTGTGAGATAAGGAACTATCCATACAGTTTAATTTCATTTGGTAAGGATATATAAGAGAAAGATTCTTAGTCAAGGTTTGTTGTGGGGCTTATGCCTAAGCAGCCCAAGGAACTTGGAAAGAATATGGGTTTCGAAGTTGGATTAGACCTTGATGGGAATATGGCCCCAGAAGAAAAATGTTCATTTGAAGTGTTGGGTTTGAACCTCAAGGAGTCTTCCTACGTATCCCACTTGGATGGTAATCAATGCCTACGTAGTTCGAAGAGTATCATAAGAGAGTATATTCCATTGAGAGAAATGATTTTGGGATTACTGCTTGAAAAAGATTCCTTTTTTATGGATGAAATGAGATGGATCTCAGTCCTGAGGAAGGCTTCCTACGTATCCCAATTATGGTGGGAATCAGAGTTCTCATAGTTCAGGTTTGAGGTGTTTGTGAAAATGTTGTGATTATTAAAAATATCTAAGCCCACATGAGTCATGCTCATTTTGAGGAACAAGAGGATGTCAAAGATTCCTCAAAGTCACACACACTTTTACGCCCTTGTAGGTGGATGATGATGTGCCTACAAAGGTGAGGGTAGATTAGGATGTGGTGACTGTGAAAGAGGTAGCATAACAATGAACCCTTCAATGTGGGATAGCATCAAAGGTCATGTAGCCCACATCTCATAAGATTTGAGACTTACCTTAGTGGGAGTGCTTAGATGGATCCCAAGAGAGGTGTGAGACTTCTCATTTCCTTGATGGAAAAGAATGTGTGACCCTCACTCCCTACAGTAGGAACTGGAGTCTCTGAGTATTAGATAAGAAAATGGGAGTTCAGAACCCAAACCCTATTCCTCTAGACTGGGATCTCACCAACAATGTTCTTGGGAGAAAGGTCCATGTGACTGTAGATATAAAAACCCACATACACTATAAATCTTGACCCCATTATGAAACTGATGTAGGAAACCTCTAACTATCAATATAAAAACCCAAATTGGAGATATATTGTTGTTTCTTTCCCAAATATTTCACATGTCAAGAGGTTTTGGTGGAGGCTTCAACTTAGTCCCTTTGTGATAAGGGAACCAACGAAGGAAGTACCCTTCCATGAGTATATTAAAATCTGGTTTACAAGATGATGCATAGGTCTTATGTGCAGCTATGCACCTTAGTAATGTAGGGTGGGTATATCATGTAGGTATGTCATGTAGGTACCCCACGTACATATGTCGTGTAGGTACCCATTTTAGGTACATTGTGCAAGCCTTGGAAAATATTGGAAAAAATGATTAATATATGAGAACTAACCCAATTCAAGCTTCAAACATTGAAGGGAATTCAAGAAGTTTTTATCCCATATAATTCATTATTCTCTCATGTTTTTAGAGATCTACCTGAGACAATTTGAGGGATCTGGGTGAAATAGCTATGAAATGGGAGCTTCAAGAGACCTTTAAACTTTTTTTAGTCATCAAATTATGATCTCAAGGGTCCTATTTATAGGAAAGGAGAGGGTTTGTCGAAAGCAATTCATAGGCGTAGGTTGTTCGTGCAGTTTTTCTGCATAGATCCTTGGCATAGGGGTATAGAAAGCATCATGACATATAGCTTTTTCATGTAGGTCTATCGCATAGGTCATCCATGTAGGTCTTCTGCGTAGCTCCTCTATAGAGGTCCCATGCAATTTGTCACGCCTTTATGTTTTTTGAGATTCGTCTTTAGATTTTGAAATATCAAGGGGACATCTTCATAGTCTTTTTGTCTTACGAAGGAATTTTAACAATGTTCTTGGCTAGAAAAACCATAGTTGAAGTCCATGATAATCAAGGAATATGATATTTTACTTTTTGAACATATAATAGGGATTTTGGGATAAGGGTATCACTTAACTGAGAGTGAGTATGTGGTTTTAAAGCATCATTTTATTATATTGGGACATTACATGTGTGTGTGTGTGTCTGTCTTTATTATTAATTTTTTATCTAAATTTTAGTTAAATAATTGAATTATTAATGAACTAATAAGTGTTTTCCTGAAAATTTTAGTAATAATGGTTAATATTATAAGAAATATTGTAATGAATTTGAAAAGGAAATATGATTAGTTTGTTTTATTAACTACATTAGTATTATGTGTAGAATGTTATGTGTGATTTTTTTGTTTATTGGAAAAATTTCCTGGATATAGGTAATTGGTGAGATGATTTTTGATAGAATTATGGAACATAATAATTAAGTTGATGAGACTATTGTGACTTATGTGTACTAAGAATGTTATGATAAGTGGATTATTGATGGGGAATTTGATCTTTTTCCCTTTAGTGGGTGATACCAAGACACTAATGGGTATGAAAATCATTGAATATCCTCTTAAATTGATTTATAATATAGAAAGGAGGCCACCCTAGGATTTTTTAATGATGTTATATTTTGTTGAAGATTTTCATATACCATATCCTTTATACATTAGAGGAGTTTCTAGGGCTTATGTATTTGAAGAGGGGATTGATGGGATGATGAAATTTTTTGAGATAATCAATGAAATATAAGAGAGGATTTTGATGTTTTTTTATATTATTGAAGGACCATATCAGTGCTATAGAGTTATCATCATCTAGGAAAGTAGAACGGGTGGGTTTTTATTAAAACCATTCTATGTGTTTCTCCTTGATAATTTCTACCCACACATGATGAGAATAAGGGGGTAGTTATATATGGAGATAAAGTAAGTGAATATATATATTTTATTGTCTAGGTAGATTAATGTAGGGAAACATCAAGAGGGATGAATTTAATCCATGAAATATGAATCAAAATTTTTCCCCATTAAAAAATATTTTTCCTAGGAGGTAGTTTCTTCAAACAAAATTGATTATTAAAGTATACAATTTTCATGGAAAATTTTTAATCAAAAGTTAAGAAATTTATCTTGTAAAAAATTGAAATTAAAAAAATCATGGAGAATAAATAAGGGAGTAATAGATATTAATAAAAATACTTTTATAAATGATATTTATTACTAAATTGTTCCTATCAAAGGAACTCTGTACATTCACCTGAAAGTGGCATGAGGTTAAATAAACTAAACAAAGATATTAATTTTATGACTTGGAAATTCATAGAATTAACCCATTAGTAGGTATAAGTTTTGAACCTAAAACTTATTCTTAAAAACAATAGGAAGTAGGAAACACTATCATTAATTATTTTAATAATTTAAATGATTTATAACATGTAAAATCACTATAAATATCATTGAATAAAAACATTCAGAAGATATAGATTACACATAGGGGATCTCATCGATCGTAGTGATCTAAATTTTAAAAATCACTAATGGAAACTATGATATTTTATTACGAGTGTTGACCATTTTTATCCCTTAGAAAGTACACAAGAAACAAATATAATAGATTACCATAGGTTTAGATATTTCACATTATTATATTTAATGTTTATAATATCATAAATTCCATTCTTTGAAGTACATGATCTCTCTTATAGGAATTGACATTACTAAAATCACAATGTTCATTGATTTTTCTAACAAAAAAATCTTATGTGGAACTACATATTCAAATGAATTCATATATATCATATGGTAAATCAGTTCAGTATAGCTTTTGAAATTTCCAAAATTTAGATAGTTCAATTAAGTTCATTAGATCATAATAAATCAGGAATTAAGTCAGTAAAACATTTCTTAAATAATCAACTTCAAATGAGATCAATATTAGTATAATTGTTTTGTTTTGTTTGAATAAAAATATACAAAGGAGTCATTTGATTTGAAAATATCCCCATTTCTGACAATAAAAATATATGAAATAGAAGATATGTATGAATTGAAATAAAACTATAAAAATAAATGTATCTTAGAATGAAATTTCATTCTATGTTTAACATCCATAATATTTAAAACCTTAAATATTTTAAATGTATCCCCCTTAACAAAACATCAAAAAATACATCTGTAAAAAATATTCTATGATAATCCATATCCTTAATAAACAATAATTTATGATTTATTATATAAATATACTCATAATACAATACAAGGATATCATGAGGCCCTATGTATTTGGGAGATTAGGAACATATAATAATTACTTGAAATAGGGATATAATTACATTATGTAAAAAAACTCCACAACATTCCCTTAATATCCATTGTTCTTTTAAAGCTGCAGAAAATAACCTATAGATGTACATATGGAAGGGGTGAGCTATAAATTCGAGTAAGAGAATAATAAAAGGATAACATGAAGAAATTAATACATGTTAGTCAATAGGTATGTACATATATCTTAAGAGGGGAAACAATCATAAACATGAATATCAAATCATGATATAAGATGATAACATAAAGGAAACATGGTAATTTGAAAACAACATGAAACATGAAATCATAAGCATAAGTCAAGGATAACTACACAGACATCAAATCATTGTGTTTTTTGGATAATCTACCATGCACCATACATGGAATATCATGAGATAAAAACAGTATCCAACGCATTGGAGGGATATATTATTCTTGTCCCACCTGTCACATTCATATCATGTACATGAATAAGTGTGTCACATATACCATACAAACTGAGAATATATTTCATCATTCCTAATCAAAATATTATGTAGATAAGGTTAAATAAATGTATTTATCTAATACATTATGGATAATTCCATCTAGGAGAAAAAATTTGAGTTGAAATGGGTGTGGGTATTTGCAGAACTAAATAATTGTTGTGGAAAATCAATGGATAATTTCTAAAGAACAATCAGTGTATATAACGGTTCATGGAAGGGGTTAATGATATGGAAATGTGTTATCTTATTACATGGGAATAATATATATATTAAGAGATAATTTTAATAACATATTACAACATGAAAAATTTTAAACCAAAAGGATTATTACATAGAGAGTACTCGAAATAAAAAGGGAGAGGATAGGTTCACTTACCTTGAGAGGGTTCTTCTAAAATAATGGGAGGATCCTTTCAATATAATTGAAGCACATTAGGAGGTATTTATAGATGGATATGGTGTTTACATTTATTCATAATGGAATATGAGTAATGATGAATAAGATGTTCCATTGGTTTTTATATAAATGAAGAGGGAAATTATTTATTAATTTTATAAACTTAGGTTTTTCACTCTATATAATAAAATAATAAAAAATAAACCCCCATGGTTTTTTCCAATGGATTATTTAAAATTGAAAATTATTTCAATATATTATAAGTATAATAATATAACTCATTAAATTTATTACCCATGGAGATGTGGAAGTGATTTATGTACATAAAGAATTAATTTATAAACCTTTAAATACAATATTAATTTTGGGGGATTAATTAAGGATTATAAAATAAATAAAATAACTTCAAAAACAAATTATTTTAAATGGGAAACATAATATTGGTAATTTATTATCATGGCCCGACCCAAGCCAGGGATCGAGCCACAACAACCCCAAGCCCACCTCTATAGGCTAGGTAGTGGCGACAAGTCTCGATGGCACACTAAACTAAGGGAGGATTTTCCAAAAAACCCACACAAAAACCCACACCACTAACTCAATGAAAATGTATAGAGGGAAAGAAAAAAGAATTCAACACTAATATAAATATACTAAAAATAGCATGAACCACTAAACATAATGAAGGTACTGTAGTGTATACTAAAAATTAAATGGAAAAAACACACACCCAAACTAGAAACTTATCCCAACCTGAAAAAACTAGAAAATATTAACTACTGAGGGATCCCAGCTCATGTATACTAACTATGACCACCTCACGCAGTCCAAGTGACCCATATCCCTATACTCTTCTATAGTCACGATCAACCAGTCCATTGTCTATAAAAGACACAACACATATTGGGAAAATCCCATCCATGGGGTATTATATACATAACCAGTAGAATTCCCTGAAAAGGTTAAGGGGGAATAATAAGAGAAACAGCTGAAGAGAAAAGTAGAATATAGAACAAGGTATGGTAAAAGAGAACATGAGGAGTAAAACTCAACCCAACAAAATAGAGTGAGAGTAGACTCATCCAAACACAAGGAGCTCGAAATGGTGAGGTGAGCTCCTCATCGAGTCTTCACTACCTATAGCTAGATAGTAGACTCATCCATCCATGATAATATAGACACAAAAATAACATGTCATACCCCGTGTGTAATTTCCTATCCTGGAAGGAGAGTAACCAAACCCATGGAGTGGGTACTGTAATTGGATATATATATATATGCTCTGTCAAATAATCCCAAATGAGGGAGTAAGGGGATCTCCATCTCACAAATCATCCCAATAAACTGAGTAGCCAATGGTTCTAAGTGAATCCATATACGATTCCGAGAATCTTGTATATCCTACCAAGAGGCACAAGTAAAATGGGATCAAATCACCACATATTGATACTATCCTTTTTGGGAGGCACTCACTCGCTTGCATGGTTTTAGATAACATCACAAGAACAAGTCTCAGTGGGGGAAACTCACCCCTCTTCCTCAGGAGTCTAGAAGTAAGTCGAACCATGCCACACCACCACGCCACACAGTCAAGGGTCTTCTCTGGTAGTCACTGAAGAATGCCACTACCCATTCCTATTAGAGGGTACCACTCAAGATAGTTACTAGGAAATTCCATTGCCTAGACACTAATACCGGGTAATCCTGATGATTCATTAGGGGGACGTCATTGCCCAGACCATCTAGAGCCTCACGCTTGTAAAGTCATTAGGGAATAAACTACACATCATAGCTAGACGGTGATCCTGGAATGTCAATCAATTCCCTTTATTAGATCCCAATGAAGGTTAACTTAGAATAAATGAGGACTACACTACCCAGTCCCTCTTGAAGGACATCCAGGAATCATTAGAAAATACACTACTCATCCCAATTGGATTGTCATCCCATCACATTGAGGAACTCCACTACCCGGATCCTACTAAAGGGTAAGTCAGAATAATTGGGGACTACACTGCCCAATCTCACTGGAGGATTATCCCATAATCATTGGAGACTATACTACCTTGCCCAGGTAGAGGATCGGCCCAAAACTTCTCGGGTAATCCTGTCTGATCGCTGCCATCATCAAGTGTCGTATCTATGCATGACAACCCAGAACATTCATTTCATATCTCAAAATATTCTTTTTGGGGCATCAGCACATTCTATGCAGAAAAAATACAGGATATGCATATAGTGGGCCAATATCCAAGTCCAAATGAAGGAGATACGAGGGTGTAAAGATTGTTCAGAAGAGCCTAATAAGAACACAATGTGTAAGGGACCACACGGTGTGTGGTCCTTCTCAAATATATGGTCATGTCTTATAGCAAGTACACAGGTCCCGTCCATTTAGGGTTACATGCCATGAAGGTTGACTGCATGGGGCTTCCCACCTATCTGGGAACCGACCCATGTTTATTGACCGTATCCGTGTACTCAGACCACGTGTTCATGTACTCTGGTACATGACTTCTTGGTCCCTATGGGATACTGTCTGTGTGGCCAACCCGTGTAGTCACCAAAAGGCATTTTCCTGGCCGTGTGTTCCTTCACATGGCTTGTTCACATAGAAAGGGTAATATACAGCATGTCAAGGGGTGTACACACCATGCCAACCTTATCTACCACAAAACCCTAGAACCCCCATTGAGGGAGGATACATTCCATGCGTTTTCTAGGTACAAAATGTGTAGTATGATTTTTACCGAAACCCAATCGTTTCTCCGATTTTGGGCCGCTGCTTCCAAATCTGCTCAATCCATGGCCAGAGATGACTGATTCCACTCTGAAAACACCAGATCTGAATGAAAAATGTTTAAACTTGTCACTATATGTCACAAATCAGGTTCATTTGGAAATGAGGGCTTGGTCTGAAATTCTACACACCATCGCGGCTTCAATCCTCATTGGATTTTTAGAAAACCTACAGATTCTTCATCTTTGAGTCATTTTGTTTCCGTATCTATGTTTTTCTCATGAATCCATCAATGTTTGGAAAATTCATCTTGAATATGGGTGCCCAATCGATCTCATGTCTCCTAAAAAATTTCAAGCCGAGAACCACAGGGTTATGCCAATGAACAAAAAAAGATTAAAGGGAGAAAAGTACCAAAAGAAAGAGTTTGGATCATTGTCCAAGAATTCTCGGCCAACCGATCAGGAACATAAATTCATATTAGATTAACCATAAATAAAAATATGTTTTTAACAATTAAGATCATGTAAAGGGGGAACATATTGAAGAATAAATGTTCATCATGATAAAAAAGTTAATCCAGGTCAAAAACACACAAAATATGTGTCATACCTCTGCTTGGATCAATGGTTGGTGTATAACGCTCTTTCCAATGGGATTGGGAGTAGTCACTGCATTCACTGTGCTTCAATCCCCTCTGAATCAGAGGTTCATCGATCTTTGTCGCTTGTTCTTCATCCACTAATGGAGATGATAAGATTAGAGGAACTATTTTTAGAGATCAGGGTTATGAAAACCATGGAAAATTTCTACATTGATGTATTTAAATATTCTCAAATTATTATTTTTCTTCATTTAATAAGTTAAATTAATTAATTATTTAAACACTTAAATGCACCACCAATGAGAGAGTGGTCATAACATCCGGCATCGACTAATTTTATGTCAATCATACAGGAAAACCATGTTATGGACCCAACCATAGTTTCATATTTCTTATCTAGTCAACTGTTTAATATTTATCTTAGTTTATTTACTTAACTACAGCTACACAATATAAAATATATTTAATATTTAAATCAATTTAACTCTAAGGAAAACAGGCCTCAGAATTGCATCTCCTATCAATGCCTAGGTCTATAAAAAAAATTTAGATATATTTCAAAGTATTAAAATGAAAAACTAGTTCTCTACATTATTTCTTAAATCAATATTTTCATCCTAAAAAAACTAAGAAAAAAACTCAGGATACTGATCCCACATTTGACTCTTCCACTCCCATGTACTCTTGTACACATTTCTATGTTACCATAGCACTCGAACCAAAGGGATATATTATCGAAGAAAGGTACACTCTCTTCAGTCCTCGATCTCCACTGGGTGACCCGTGAAGGTGTCTTCATCTTCGAAGCCCAACTCAACCTAGTCAATTACGTGTGTGTGGTTTTACACGTATCTCCTCATCTAAAATACATGGAAAAAATTTTGCACCCACTCCAGCTATGGGGTTAAGGTGATGTGATAGGAAATCTCACTGACCCTCTACATGATCTTGAATATCCCAATGAACCATGGGGATAGCTTGCCTCCCCGGCCGAACCTCCGTATTCCACATTGTGGGGAGACTCTAAAAAAGACGCAGTCTCCCTTATCAAACTACAGGGAACTATGATAGCAATCAACATAGTATATCTACCTTCTTTGGGCCATCTTCATCTATCCTTGGATGACCTATACTAACTACTACAAAATCGGCCTTTAACTGCGCTAGAAAAGGTCTTTATCAATGCTAAAAAACAATTGATAATAAAATCACAGTTAAAAGAACAAAACTTTTATCAGTGATAAATAATCAATGATAAAGGGTCAATAAATTTATTTACCCATGCACCCCCCCCATTATCAGTACTTCCCACCTTCCCACCCCTTTATCAGTGCTTCCCCCACCCCTTTATTATCACTTTAGATAATACCCACCTCCTGCGTGCACCCCTACCTCTAGTGAGCTTCGAACCTAAGACCTCATGCTTATACATCCAATGCCTTTACCACTACCCTATATTATTTTGTTTTAAATTTTATGATATATCAATATATTTATATATATTTCATCCCATTTTTTCCATATATTAATATATATTTTTACATATACATTTATATATTAATAAACATATTGTATATGTAAATATGTTTAATTTATTAATTTATCAAATTAATACTTTTTGTTTGAAATTATAAAAAATATGTATATATTGTTATATATTTGATTAAAAAAGCAGTACATTGTAGAAAATGAGAAAAATTTTAAAACCATAATATCAATATAAATGTAAGACCTGAAAATAAATTCATTCCCCACCAAAAAAGTGAAAAATATCCCAATAAACGAGCTTAAAAATCCATCAAAAGTTAAAAAAAATTAGGGTACACCCACTTAAAATTCAATTCTTGAGGCCTTTTAGGCTTTCTTTGACCTAAAAAAATAGTTAACAATGCCTTCTAATCAAGATGGCGTAGATATCGTTACATGCCACGATTTGATATGTGGTAATGCTCAAATAGACACCCGAATCAGAAGTTATGGCTGTTTGATGTTTGTATTGTGTTTTCATCTTATTCGAGATCTTTTATAATTATTTTTATTTTATTTATATTCAAATTTATATTAAATTATAATTACTCTGTAATAATAATAAAATTATTAAATATTTTTTTAGTTATTTTATAATCCATTTTCCCTAAATATCTTATATTTTAAGTGTAAATTCATATTTAAATTATATTAAAACAAATTTCAAATAATATATATTATATTTATATGAATATATTTATATTTATATGTTAATATAATATTTCTAATGAAATATATTTTCCGAAGTATACTTCTATCTACGTTTGTAAAAATACAATACTAAGGGTGGTCGTTATCAGCACTTCTAAAAAAGCACTCACAAAATCCCCTTTATCAGCGCTTTTTTGTAAGCACAAATAATAGACCAATTTATCAGTGCTTGTAAAAAAATCACTAATAATGGTCCCCCTTTAACAGTGCTATCAATGGCCCCCTTTAATAGTGCTAAAAAAGAAATGTTTAAGACCCCCTTTAACATAACTTTTTTAAGAACTGGAAAAGGGGGTCTTTAATAGTGTTTTTAGCACGATCTATTAAAGCCCTAGATCTGGATAAAACTAGTTTCATAGTAGAGAATTTATTTGTTGTCACCTGCTTTAACTCTGGGCCCATAAGAGAGGACTCCCTAATCTTCGCCCATCACTAGGTTGACCTGTATGGTATTTCATACAAGGACTCCAAAGGTGTCATACCAATGGTGGAGTGGTAGATGTTGTTGTACGCATACTTCACTAAGGGTAGGTGATTCTAAAAACTCTAGAATAAATCCAACATGAAGGCCCTCAACATATCCACTATCACCTGTATAGTGCACTCAGTCTACCAATTGGTCTGAGGGTGAAAGGTTGTACTCATTCGGATCTAGGTATTGAATGCCTCCTATAGACCACTCCACAATTGTGATGTAAACCGCATGTCGAGATCAGAGACAGCTTTTGAGGGTACCCATATAAGGTGAATGATCTCTTGTATGTATATCTTCCCTAGAGTCTCCTTTGAACACTAATCCCTGATGGCATAAAAGTGCACCAACTTCATGAGGAATTATACTATAACCCAGATGGCATCATGGCCCTTCGCTGTGTGGGGAATCCTTGTGATGTAATCCATGGATATGCCATCCCATTTCCACTCCATAATATCAATATACTACAATAAACCCACCAGAACCCGATGCATAGACTTCACCTACTGACAGGTAATGCATCGTGAGACGAACTCAGCTACGCTTCATTGTGTGCCAAACCACCAAAACTGTCACTAAAGTACCTAGTACATCATCTCTATGCTAGGATGTACAACTAAGGAATAAGTGTAGAACACCCTCATCATCTCTTCTCACAATGTGAATAGAACAACTGTTCACCCCCTGAATAAGATCTCATGATTTCCTCCTTTAGAATATCAATCTGACGAGTCGCCTATGGATATATTAACATGAAGAAGATTACTTTCAATGTCTCCCATCTAGAACTCTTTCAAAAACTCATGGAGCAAAGAAGTCATCACCATCGATTGTAAGGAAATTATACCCTACTACTCCACCTGGGTCAGCTATAGAGAAGCCAACTGCACTGAATCTTTCCACACTATGTGAGTTTGATACTTCTTACAAATGGAATTTTCTACAATAGTGACCTCACATAGAGTATGGACTATCTTGAAGTCATAGTCCTACAAGAACTCCAACCATCATCGCTGCCTTAGGTTTATGTCTCTCTGAGTGAAGACATACATGAGACTCTGGTGGTCTGTGTAAACCACAATGTGCTCTCCCAGAAGGTAGTGCTTCCAAATCCTCTAGGAGAGAACTACCCCTACCAGTTATATCTCATGAGTCACATAATTCTGATCATGGGGTCTCAACTACCTCGACCCATATGCTATGACCATGTATCATTTCATCAGCACGCAACAGATCCCATCTCTTGTGCCATTGCAATTCACTGCAAAATCAAATCCTTCCTATAGTAGTCTCAAAATTGGGGTGCTCTTCAGCCTCTACCTCAAATCCTCTAAGGCCTTATGGCGCTAATCAGACCTTGTAAATTGTTGACCCTTCAACATCAGAGTGGAAAAAGTGGCTGAGATTTTGGGATGTCTACAAAATATCTCATGTAGTGCCATACCAAGCGAAGAAAACTCCACACCTCTCACACATTCTTGGCTAGATCGCAATAAAGCACTGATTCGATCTTTTCTGGATCCATGGATAGGCATTGTTCAAAAATTAAATTCCCTAAAAAGTAAACCTCTTTTATATAGAACTATAATTTTGATATATTTCCATAATGCAGGTTCTCTCGAAGTAAATAAAGGACCATCCTCAAGTGATATGCATGCTCCTCCTATATCGTAGAGTAGATGAGTGTGTCATCAATGAAGACAATGAAAAACTAGTCCATGTATGGTCGAATGATCTGGTTCATCAAATCCATAAAAATGGTGGGGGTAGTTGTCATACCAAAAGGAATTACTAGGAACATGTAGTGCCCATATCGATATCAAAAGAGAAACTAACACGTAGCTAATGGTATCTAGACATGAGTTAAATATTGGAGAACCATATCACAACTTAATAAAAAAAAGATAAAATAGGTCATTAATCCTTACCAAGGGGTACTTTTTCTTCATTATGGCTTGGTTCAAGTGATAATAATCCCCACAAAACTGTAAGCTCCCATATGAATTCTTCACAAACAAAACTAAACCCACCCAGGGGACACACTAGGTCTGAGGAAACCTTTATTACGATGGTCCCTTGTCTAAAATAGTATCTCCAAATGCTTGGTGGGTGTAATCATATATTCTGTATAAGTTATCGGCGCTATCCCAAGTTTCAAATCAATGAAAAACTCCAACTCCCACCACAAAGGTAGTCCCAGAACTTCTTTGAGAAAGACTTCCATATAATCATACACTACTAAAGTAATCTGAATTCCCAAAGAGTCTATTGCACCAATGGTCATACTCTCTAGCTAATGGGTAATAGGTTGCAACTAGTTTCTCATAAAACCTATTCATCCCTCTTTGAGGTCTCTATTTCCGATAAAGGAGAACCTCATCCCATCATCATGTAGACATCTGACTAGTCGGAAGTGAAATTCAATCTAGTGTTGGACCATGGAAATCTAATCCATATCAAAGATAAATTCATAGGGTTCCATCGGGATGACCAGTACGTCCCACATGAATCTCTCTCCTTCAAGTGATAGCTCCCACTACTAATAGTTGAATGATACAGAGGAGGCATTTCCTGTAGGAACCACAAGGAATAACTATTGTGATAGAATATCCCCCAAAAGATCTATCTCCTTAATCATGATTCGAGAGATAATATAATGGTTATCACCTATGTCTACTAATAAGGAGGCTAGAGTAGAGTAAACACATATCATACCTAGAATAATCACATGCGTTGCAGGATCGTAAACATCTAAATCCCACAGTTTCATGTGGCCCCGACCACCAACTCCCTAAGCCTGACGTGGGATTCCTAGCGGTGGTGGAAGAACCTCATACTATTGTCCCCCACCTAATGATCCTCATGATCCTCTTCCATCTCTATCTCCCTAAGGACCACCATGTCCCCACTTGGGAGATCCCTGATCACGATGTTGTCTCTGTTGTGTCAGTTCATCTAATACTTATCTGGGATGATAAACATTCTTAGTTGGGCAGTCCCATGACATGTGACCTAACCCATTACATGTATATCACCTTCCCTCTCCTAGATACCCATGTGATCCATGTTTCCCCTACATGGAATTACTATGTCCCTAGGTCTTCTCACTAAAGAGTATCATGTTCTAAGATCTCCAGCGTATGCCAACTGCTACAGATGTCTCAGATCTGTCACACCTACTTCCAACTCCAACTATCTAACATACCTACATCAGAAATATCTCTATAAAAATTTCCCTCTCGAGTACCCTAGAATATGTGGGGATGCACAAGGGAACCACAATAGCCTAGATCTCTCCGTGGAGACCCTACTCAGACATCCGTGCTAGGAAGTATCCATCTCTGATCATGCTGATAGAGTAGCGCATAAGGTCTATGAACCTCGTTTCATACTCCACCACTAACATCCCTACCTACTAAAGCACCAAAATTCCTTGATCTGAATGGAGCATAATAATAAGGGCTATTTCTACTCAAGAAACATCTTCTGAAAGTCATCCCATGAGAGTTTCGACTCATCATGAATCTGTGTAACTAAGCTCCACCAGTTCCCAACTACTCCGTTTAAAAACCTGGTAGCCAAATCCACCATTTGATCTATAGGTGTCTGAACAAGCCTGATGATGCTATCTAATGGCTCCAGCAAATCCTTTTATTCCTTAGGATCTGGCTCACCGTGGAACCTCAGTGGTCTCTTTCACTAGAACTCATGGAAGGTGCTCAGCTTGCACCCATCCTCAACCAACGCCCATCCACATCCTACTCTGCTGGTACTATTTACTTCCCAATTGGTGGGGTACTGCTACCTATCCACTGGGAGGAATGGGTGGTCAAAGGGACCCTAAACTAAGGCCTCGTTGCTCATGGGGTCATCGTCATGAACAAGAGTCAGTATCCTGGAATGTTGTCATCGTCGAAGCATCCTGAAAAATATCAAGGAGTACCATGGTCAGATGAGAATATATATATATATTTGGGTGTAAAGACAATGGGGAGCTAACTCAAGATGTATAGTTAAATAATAAATCCTATATGATGCATGCACCATTGTTACCTGAAATACATTTATTAGGGTTCTGAGTCAACAAGTGGGTAATCAGGGTCCTGGTGAATGTCTATGTCAACCGCCTGCACCATCAGTGGACTCCCTTCCCCAATAGAGACTCTAGAGATACATCAACACTATTTCCCTACACCCAACCAAGACCTTTTTATGGAAACTTCCAAACAACATACAAAGGGTCATACCACTTTTGATACCACACTTTCACAACCCGACCCAAGCTGGGGCTCGAGTTGTAACTACCCCCAAGCCCACCTTCATAGGCCCGAGGGTAGCGACAAGCACAAAAGGCACACTAAACTCGGGTTGGCCTTTGCCTAAAAATCAATACACATGAACACAACTAATTCTATGAAAGAGTGCAGAGGGAAAGAAAAGAAGTATGAAACATAGCAATAAATATACCAAAATTTTCATAAAACACAAACATAATGGAGATAAGGTAGTGTATACTAAAAAGTAAATGGAAAACACACATGCCAAAACAAGAAACTTGTCCTAACCTGAAAAAAATGGAAAAGAGTAATTGGTGAGAGTGTGAAACTATGGTATCCTAACTATGACCACCGCATATTGTCCAAGAAACATGTATCCCAAATCTCTTATGTAGTCACGATCGACCTATTTTCCATATAAAAAAGAAACAACACATGTTGGGAAAATACCATATAGGGTAGAGTATATACATACCCAATAGAACACCTCAAAAAAGTTAATGGGGAGAAGTAATAGATATAATAGAAGAGGAAATAAAAAGATAGAATAATCTACGGTAAAAGAGAACAGGAAGATTATATATCAACCCAATAAGAGAGAGTGAATGTAGACTTATCCAAATGTAGGATCTCGAAATTGTGAGGATATTAATTCCTTATCGATTATTTTCTACATAAAGTCAGAGAGTAAAATCTTTCATATATGAAAAGCTAGACATGGAAATTATGTGGTATAATCCATGATTCTTTGTCTCTCCTAGAAGAAGAGTAACCAAACCCACAGACTGGGTAATGTAATAGGATATACATATATTCTCAATCAAAAATGAAAAATGAGTGAGTAAAGGGACATCCATCACCCATCTCATACCAATAAACTAGGTATCCAATAATTCTAAGTGAAGACATATGTGATGCCCAACATCTCGTATGTCTACCCAGGAGCTAGAAGTCAAAGGGTCACAAATAAACACACCTCAATACTATCCAGTTTGGGCTGCACTAACTCACCCACACTATTTTAGATCACATCATAAGAACACATATGTGTGGGGAAAGAAACCCTCTTCCTCATGATTCCAAAGTTAAGTTGAACCATGCCTCACCCCTACACCACACAGTCAAGGGTCTTCTCTGGTAGTCAGTGAGGAATTCCACTACACAGTCCTACTAGAGGGTAGCACTAAGGATAGTTACTAGGGAATTCCACTTCCTAGACATTACTGGAGGGTAGGCTAGGTGATTCATCTGGGGGACGCCGCTGCCCATCCCAGCAGGAGGGTCAACCCAAAATGTTGAGGAACTCAACTACCGAGATCACACTGGAGGGTAACTTAAAATCATCGGGGACTACACAACCCATTACCCTGGGAGGGTTATTCTGGAATCATCGGGGACTACACTACCCAAACCAGTTGTAGGGTCATATCAGAACATTGAGTAACCCAACTAATATGATCATAAAAGAGGGTAACTCATAATTATTGGGGACTACACTTCCCAATCCCAATGGAGGGTCATACCTGATTCATCGGGGACTACACTACCCAACTGAGGTGGTGGGTTAGCATGTAACTTCTCTAGTAATCTTGTCTGGTCACTGTCATCAGTGAGTGTCATCTCAATGCATGACAGACCAGATCATTCATGTCGTCTCCCAAAAGACTCTTATGGGGAACCATCAAATTCTTTGTGGAAATAAACTCAGGATAAGCATCTCATGGGCCAAGATCCGTGTTCAAATGAAGGAGATATAGTTGTTTAATGATAGCTCAGAAAATCCAAGGAAAGACACAGTGTGTAAGGGCCCACACGGTGTGAGTTCCTTCTTCACTATTTGATCGTGTCTTCTAGATGGTACATGGTCCCATCAGTGTAGGGTTACATGTTGTGTACCTAGACTAAAGGGTGTGTCCCTCTTATTCAGGGACCAGGTTGTGTCTGTTGGCCGTTTCTGTGTATTCTGGTACACGGTGTGTTGTTCCACATAGGATACTGTTTGTGTGGCCAACGAGGGTAGCTGGCATATGTTGTGTGTCTGGACCTATGTTCCTTCAAATGGATTGTTCACATAGAAAGGTTTATACATGGCATGTCATGGGGTGTACATGACATTCCAACCTTATCTACCCCTAAAACCTAGCACCTCCACTGATGTAGGCTACAAACCATCTATTCTTTGAGGTAGACAGTGTGTATTTGGGATTCTTTAAGAAACCCTAAGGGTTCTCCTATTTTGGCCACCACTTCAAAATTAGATTCAATCACGGCTGAAGTTTCCTGATTCCATTCTAAAAACACCATATCTCACCAAAGAATGTGAAAACTCATCATTGTTCTCCGGGAATCGGCCTTATTCAGAAATGAAGATTTTGTCGGATCTTTTTTAAGCTGTCATGACTTCACTCCACATCTGATTGTGGGAAAATCCACGGATTATTCATCCTTGCATTGTTCCATTTTTAAATGTATTCTTTACTCATGAATCCATCACCATTTGGAAAATTCATCTCAAATATGGGCACTTGATTAAGCGCGGGTCTCCCAACAATGGACGAGTCAGGAACCGCAGGGTGATGCCGGTGAAGAATGTGAAGATTAAATGGATAAAAGAACCATAAGATAGAGTTTGGATAATTGGACATGTGTTCTTGGACAACCAATCAAGAATGGGCATCCCAATTAGATGAACGACAAATAAACGTTCTGTTTTTAGAAATTGAGATCATGAAAAGGGGTGCTGATTGATGAATCAATATTCAACATGATAAAACATTTAATAGAGGGTGTAAAAACACCAATGATGAATCCTACCATGGCTTGGATCAATCAGTGATGAAAAATGCGCTTGGGAATGACTTCAGGAGGAGTTGTTGTGTTCGCTGCACTTTGATCCACTCTAAATTAGGGGTTTATCAATCATCTCCACTTGTTCCTTTTCAACCAATGGAGAGGAGAAGAATGGTGGAACTGTTGGAAGTTCTCAAGGTTACTAAAACCTTGGAAAATATCTACAATAAGATATTTAAATATTCTCACTAAATTAATTTTTCATTTATTTAGTTAAATAAATTAAATATTTAACCACTTCAACGCACCTCCAACAAGGGAGGGGTCAGAACGTCCCTCTCCAACTCATTTTATGTCATGCCTTGGGAAAACACCATGTTTTATGCCCAACCATGGTCTCAAATTTCTGATTTGAGCACCCGTTTAAATGTAATCATGGTTTATTTTACTAAGCACTCATGCAAAATATAAAATATATTCAATATTTTTATCAATTTAATTCTGGGCTCACCGGGCTTCAGAATCACACACAATCTTAGCACCTAGCTCTAGAAAAATATTTTGAAATATTTCAAAATCATATAAGACAATAACCGTGTATCTATAATTATACTCTTTTTAGTATTTATTACATCACTTCTGGGCATTTATGATATCATAATACATACCATATACTTACACTCTATTTAATATCTAACAAAAAATTTATATCTCATAAAAATATGAAAAATTACCATTGGATTATTTCAACATGCTTATTTCAAACAAAATATTTTTTTTTCCAAAAGAATCCTCTAAATATTTAAATTTACACTTAAATAAAAACACCCAATTTATTGTTAAATTTGGGTTTTTACAATGATTATAGAATCCAACCCTTATAAAAATTATATTTAACGTCATAAACATTTATTATGATATTTATTTAAATAAATATTATTTTAAAAAAAAAATTTATTAAAATACAATATATTTTAAAAACACTATAATTAATAAAAAAGAGTTTATTTACAGAAACTATATATTTTCCACAAATATAATTTCTATTCCATGATATCAAAATATAATTTTAATCAAACTCATTATTTAATAATTTATAAAGTAATAAAAATAAAAAATAAAAAATAATTTTAATAAAAATAAAAATATAAAATTTATACTCGTAGGGTCTTAATAAATAATCCCTTATTACACCGGTGTATTACCTAAGGGTATGATCTGTGATGGGGATTCATTCTTGGGGTAGTTCGACAAACATAGTTCGGGACGTTATAACACCCCATTTTTCTATAAGGTATGAAAACCTTTTTATATCCAGTTTAATTCATTTATTTTGATCTAATATGAATTTATAATGATGTTGAGGGGGTTTATAGGGTGTCTAGGCCTTTTACAGATCCCAGAGCCTTGAGTTTTGGTGGAAATAGGCGGGCTACATGGTTAGTTTAAACTGTCCCACCCAGTCTGCATATTGTTTTTAAATTATGTGGGGTGATCTAGAGAAATGCTGGGGGTGTAAAATTTTACCTAACAATACATCTCGAGAAACATGAACATGAAAAAAATATAGGTCTCATTACAGAGGTTTTTTCATAGTCTATGCATAGTTAGTCAAACTGTGTGTCTAACATGTGTGAGTGGTATCTTGAGACAGGGCTTTTCACATGGTCGACGCAATTTTTTTTCAACTATGTGTCCAAACCATGTGACCCATATTTAAAGGGTTAATTTAATAAACTACCCTCTTTATCCTTAAATCATAAAACCTATATTTCTATTCCTCCACACACATCACCTCAACTATTGGAGATATCATGCCACATCTAATATAGGATTTGATATCCATTCTATATTATTTTCCTGATTCGAGTGTCATCAATTCCATTGGATCACCACTAGTATGATCTTTGATAAATCACATTTTTCATGGTTTATCTTGCCATCCACTATGTGATCTTCACATGAGATATTGTTTATTTTATTTTCACTAGTTTCTCTCATTATCATTATCATTAGAATATAATATTGGATTATTTCTTCTATACCACCATAAAGAAGGTGTTCTATAGATTTTATAAAATGTTTTTTAATTTATTAAATTACCACCATTTTTATTCTTTCCAGAACTTACATTTTTTTAGTAAAATTAATCAATGTCTTAAATTTAATTGTTTGAGACTTAATGTGATTCATATGTAGAACCCTGACATGGTTGGATGATTTCAATATCATCCTGAACTATCTCCATGATGGGTTCTTCCATATATCTAAGATATGAAATACCCCTTTAGGTGTGTGATCATCCAACCTAGTTGTGGATGACTTAGATAAATTGAATGAGTTAATGAATGGACTAATTTAGGTTATTTTAATGGAATGGATTATTTTAACTGGGAATGGAAACTAATAGGGTCCTAGAATTTATTATCTTATTGATTTTTATTATTACCTATGACACCATTGATGATTAATGATATTGAATATCTCATTATTATAGTATAGAACTGGTTATTATTACAAGATGAGACCGACTAGGGGGATCAACGTATGGCACATAAGAACTCTGTATACACATATTTATTTAGATATACCGATGCCTAAACCTTTGGACATAGTTTCCAGGCCCAGGTAAGACTGATACTATTCTGAGGACCTTGGACTCAAAGAGGTAACCCTATTCTATAACCTCGGGACTCAGTCTATAATAGTTTGATACTTATTTTACTTACACGGAATATTCCAGATCTTGTAGTTACCTTTACAATTTATTTTTCTATTCCAAAATACATTATTTATTTCTTAGTTATAGTCACATCCATATTTTTGGACATTTTTATATGTTCCATTTACATTACAAGTTTACCTATTCTGCCTAAAAATTGTTATAGTTTACATACATAGGATGGAATTTTCATAAAAAAATTTATTAGTGGCCTACTAAGTATATATCACACCCTATTCGACCCCGTTGTTTTGTACACAAATAGAATTCATGGATGAATTTTGGGAAAAAGGAAACCACCCAGTCATAGATGCTTGATTGATTTATAGCATGGGAGATTAAGAGAATTAGACTTGTACTTGGCTCTTGATTCAATTGGAGATACTATTTTTCTCCTTTTTATGTATTTATAAATGTATGTGTTTTATTAAAGCTATCATGTATTCTTTAATTTTCATATAGCTCCATGATATAATGATAATTTCATATATGACTCCTCTTTTGGATTTTTCCTTATTACTATCTTGATGATTTTACTTCCCTTCCTCTAATTTTCATTTTCATTATTCAGATATTTATTCATTTATTATCACCACTATGATAATTTTACAATGTGGTAACATTCTCCCCACTATACCACCTTAGACCCTCACTGTTAGTCAACAACCTATATGAAATGGGGAGGGTCATTTGAGTCCATGTGAAAAACCAGGATTAGTTACTTATGAGTGAACAGGGTTTGGGATGTTACAAATTGGTATGAGAGGCACATCTTAATTTTTTCATACTCTTTTGGTTATTAGACAGGTGACTAGGATATGTATAAATTTTTTAATGAACATGTTCTTGGGATTTGATAACCCACGTAATGGGGAAAATATCATTTGTTTGGGATGTGATCTATATTCTGAATTATTCCTAGTATGGTTGCACTGATTTCACTAGTGGGTGATTTACATGAGGTATGGTGTTGATTATTACAATTATTGTATCTTATTTTTTCCTTGGACTAGTATAGTATGTAATTATTTATCATGCATCAGTATAGCCACCTTAGAGATTAATATGTAATATATTATGATATTCCATGTAGGTTTCATTTCCTGACATCATGATACATGTTGTATGTTCGTTGAGTGACATATCATTAGTGTAACTAATGCTTCTATAGAAAAAAGGGATTAAAATAATTGGTTATTAAAGTTTCAGTATCATCCTAAATGGTGTTTTACCATATTGTTCGATGATGGAACTTTAACCAACCAATTATCATATGTTTGAACTATGTAATTGAGGTTATATAAAATTAAATGTTTATTGATTTTAAATACATGAATTTCAATTGTAATTTAAAGAGTGCATAGGATACTATAAATTGGTAATGGTGATTCTGTTATTCAATCATATTATTTTACTTGTTATATTATTCTATCCAATTTAAAAATATTTATAGAGTTAACATAGTTACCAATGGTAATTTATAAAACATCTACATATATAAATTGGAAATAAAATGTTATTTAATTATTATATAATGTAAATGTAAGAATTAATTATTTTTGAATTCTAATATGGATTTTATTAAATGGGGATTCTAATGGAAAGTTAGTTGGTGATTACTTCTATAAAGTTCAATTGACACTCCCATATATTGGGATGCCTGAAAAAAATAGAGATCATGGCCTAGAACTGACCTTAGGAGTGGTCAGTAGGAAGTGTATCTTGTGATTGTTTATGGTTTAATATGTCAGCCATACCAAGAATTAGTAGTAGGAATCGGGGTTTTACTTAATTATAGTAAGGATTTTACATATCCTACTTTTTTATATGTGTTCATTTTTTATCATTCCTATATGACTCATGTTCCTAGAATTTATGGAGCTGTGAAACCCTGAGGTCCTCGAGTCGCGAGACAGGAGAGTGGAAATGAACATGATCTAGAGGTGGTGGGACCTAATCCACTAGTGTTACCTCAAATTGTTCCACCCATGGTATTCCATGTTATTATAGATTTGGGTGATGATTTCCAATTTTTATGGGGATTCCTATAACTTATGAAAACTGTGAATGGATATCCATGACCTACCGTTTCTAAAGATGAGTTGTCTTGATAGTTTCAGTAATAGTATCCTCTAACATTCTTAAGGGATGGTGGCCCCTATGTTGTCGAGTTATAGATTGAGACTGTCCTATCTATATTCAAGCATCTAGAGGTTCCACCAGAAAGAAGGGTCAAAATGAAATTGTATATGCCTAATAGATCTGAAAAAAATTGGTGGGATATCCAGAACTAAGAATATAAACACTGGGAACTGATATTGAGGGATTTTTAATCTAGTTTATATAAAAACTTTTATCCTGAGACATTGAGGGCTGGTCGAGCCCAAGAATTTATACCCCTAGATCATGGATCTATATTTTTTATGGATTACTCTTCTAACTTCATATAGATTAAAAACATTTCACCTATCTATAACATTGATGCATTCTCTAGAGAAGGACTCTTTGAGGATGAGATCGAGAATCTTATTGGATCCTAGGTGAATGTTTTCCAGTTGACTACCACAAATGATATAGTAAACTATGACCTTATTACTAAACATAATTTAATGAAATATTGAGGTATATATCATAGAGTACCAGCTTCTTAACCCAATGGTATAGTATCTGGTGGTATGAAACATCACATTGAGACCTCTTGTGAAGGTTTTATCAGTAAGGGTACATGTTTTGGTAGTTTTGAGGTCTATTACCAATGTGGAAAGTAAGGAAACATAATCCATGGTTTTATAGAACCCCTATTGGGTGCCGATCATATGAAATGATAATCCACTTTTGGTAGATTTGTGGAATCTTTCCACCATCATTAATTGAGATAGGATCTACCCCAACTTTACTTACTAGAGCATGATCAGTAGCTCCACATCTGGTAGGGAGCTAGAGTGCTACCAGTCAATCAGGTTAAGGGGTAGTCTTGGATTTGGTATCTAGACACCATTGGTACAACACTTGTAGATTATGTCTATATAGGGTAGTCAGTTTATATATCAGGACCATGGATCTGGAAGAAATTATGCATTTCAGCATGTGTCATGGGAATAGAGTTACATGTATTCTACTGTTCATGGTATGATTTTGGTAGAATCTACCATGGTATCTTTTTTGTTTGATATAGGAACATCCCAATATTTTATTTCTATGTCTATCTTGGAAATCCTAGAGCTTGATATTCATTACATATGTAGTGTGATGACACTCTATACATCATTGGGTATTCTATCAGAGAGTGTGCACTTGTGTGAGTAGTTCCCCCTTGTGATAGGCATGCATTAGGATCAATGTAATTTCATTGTACATAAGATTATGGTCTTCAATGTCATTCTCATTATGGAATGGTTGGATCCCTATCACACTTATTTGGACTACTATTGTTGAAGGATATCATTTACATCATTATAGGGTGGATGGAATATTAATAAAGTTGAATGGGATGTATAGGAATGTCAGGTTTGATTGTAGAATTGTGGGTTGGGTAATGTGATAGCACAAATTTATATTCTTTATATGGATGATCCGAGGATGTTTCATGGTATATTTTCCCTAGTGGTAGATCATTTTTGGGATTTTTTCTTTGATGACTTTCTTAGGTTACCTCTTGAATTTTTTTTGAGATCTCTATTTAGAAATGTCTAAGAGCAACACCAGTGTCCATTCCTCCTTAAATGACATCTACCCCTAAGTTTAAATAGATCAAGATACATATAGAGGACATGGTAGCTCATGGTTTTATACAAACCATTACTTCAACTTAGTTTTCACCTATCCTTTTCACTAAGATGGTAGATGTAACCCTCATAATTTTTCTGTATTACCATCTGTTGATCAAAATTATTTTTAGGAATAGGTATCCACAACCCCTTAAAAATTATCTACTTGATAAACTTAGGTAAGTGAGGGTTTTCTCAAACATAGATTTTATGTCAAGTTATCAACAGGTGCATGTGATTTCATCCTAGAAACCTCATATAAAATTCCTTAGTAGGTATGGTTTTTATGAGTATTTGGTTATTCTGTTTAGTTTGATGAATTAATCCATCATTTTTATGGATTTGATGAATTAGGTTTTCCAAACGTATCTAGATTTATTTGTAGTGGTCTTCTTGGTTTCTATCCTGTTGTATTCTCCCACATGAATTGATCATGTAAAAATTATTGAGATCATACTAAAAATACATCGAGAGAACCAACTCTATGATATTCTTAGAAAATTATAATATTGGATCGAAAAGGTTGACTTCCTAAGTCTTATTATCTTATATGAAGAAGTGTCTATTTAACATGAGAAGGATAGTTTTGGGGGTTCTTGGGAGTAGACCAAGAATATCTTTGAAAAATGGATTTTTCTTGAGGATAAATGTTTATTATAGTAGATTAATTTAGTGTTTATCACATATTAAAACACCATTCACTTGTATAATAGAGACGGGTGTAATGTTTGCATAGTATGAAGCATACAAGACACCCTTTCAAGAGCTGAATGGAAGGCTGACTTTAATTCCAATTCTAATTCTTCTAGATCTTGGAAGAAGCTACAATGTTTTTTGTGACACATCAGATATCAGGATATGCGTAGTTGTAATGCTGGATAATAGAGTCATGGAATATGGGTATCATCAATCAAACCACATGAGAGTAATTACCCAATAAACAATCTCAAGCATGCAGTTGTGATTCATGCCTTATGTTGTTAGAGGCATTATTTATTGAGGGAGTGTTTTGTGGTATATACCGACCAAAAAATACCCATGTTTGATATTACATAGTGTTCCATGAACATCAGATAGAGAATATTGGTATAATACCTAAATTACTTTGATTTTTATCATTCCTATAATCCTGAGAAGGGAAATGTTGTAGTAGATTCTTTGATCTAGAAGACTTAAACATATTTAGTTTATGAGGATATTAGTGAGTGGTAGCTTCTGGATCTAATCTCTGAGATGCATTTAGAAGTAAAGGACTATCATGGTCAGCCTATCATTACATCCTTTGTAGTGACCACTTCACTTTTAGTGATATTGAAGATGTGGTAGTTATTAAATCCTGAGGGATTATTCCAAATATAGAGTGTTTTAGGAAAGGATCTTCCACTCAACTGTATCATTTACAAGGATGAGATCTTGTGAACCCTTGGACGTTTCTGGGTTCCAATATACATATGGTAGGAATGTATGTGATAATCTCATGCTTCTACTTGGGTGGTACACCCAGGTCCTAAAAATATGTATCATGATCTACGTCTCCAATACTAGTGACTTGGTACGAAAATCCTGATAAATTGATTTGTTTGAAAGAGTCTTTCCTATTTGAAGGTGAAGGTGGAACACCGATGAAAAGTATGGATTTTACATTTGTTTCCCATTCCTGAATGTAAAATTGGATGATTTCACCATGTATTTTTTAAATATATTACCCATATCCCCTTGAGGAAATAATACCATATTTATGATCATCGAAAGGCTCATGAAGGTCCCTCACTTTTGACCTATGAATGAGACATTTTAAGTGGATGATCATGGAAGTATCTATGTATAATAGATTATGCGAATATATAGAGTCCCATAAACTATTTTATCGGATAGGGATTCTCATTTTACTTCTTAGTTTTTTAAATGGTTATAGAGTGTTTTTGGTATATAGTTACTTTTAGGTATAATTTACCAACATGAGACCGATGGAATGCATGAGCTTAAACTGCAGGTTTTGGAGGAAATTATTAGATCTTGAATCCATGATTTTGATGGTTCTTAGAAGAAACATATACCAATAATTGATTTCATCTATAATAATAAATTTCAGGTGAGTATAAAAATGTCTCCTTTTGAGGACTTATAAGGTTGTCCATGTCGATAACCTCTATGGTGGATAATGGTAGGGGAGGAAACATTACTTGGGCCTTGTCTTGTTTAGGAGAATTCGTAGCAGTCTTCCATCAATGACCTCTAGAGTTAATGTTCAGCGATCAATTATTTTTATTTATTTTTATCTAGGATGGAATTAGTGGATTTTCATATTGAACACCATCATATATATAGACCTATAAAAAATTACTTCACATTATTCAGTATGTCATTAATACTCATACCCATCACGTGTTTTTGAATTAGATAAGGTGGAATAGGATGTCAATGATACTTTTTAGGGACACCCTATTCACATCCTGAATGAGAGCATGAAGTCTCTCTATGGTAGGTCGATTCCTTTTAAATGAATGTTATAGAAGCATGAAAAGATAAAGGATGAGACCTGGGAGTGTGAGGATGATGTACCTTACTCATGGGAAATATTTTCTTATATGGTGTTATATTACCCTCAGAAGGGAAACTCATAGATGATTTTTCTTAGGTGGGCGAGGCTGTAAAACCTTAGTTTTTCATTAAGGTACGAATCCCTTTTAATTTCATGTTTAATTATTATTTTTTGTAATATGAATTACAAATTAGGTTTCAGTGGTTTCTATGGTGTATGAGGCATTTTCGGTGCTTAGAGACCCATGTTTTGGGAAAAACTGGTGGGCCACATGGTTATTTAAAACCTTATAGCTCAGTTAGCAATATAACATCACAGTTCTGGGTGCCACCCAAGGGTTCCCCGTAACCAGTTGGTCACATGCACTCAAGCAAATTTACACACATGCCAGATGTTTTCGACTAGTAGTGAGAGCCAAGGTCTGATAATGGGGAAACTATGCCCTCATTGGCAGATTATACACAATGGAATAACAATAATAATCAATAGTGAAAGAAGTAATACCAACAAAAGAAGTAAACAGTAGTATACTGATAGGAATATAACAACAGGAGAATATATATATATATATAAATGATGCATGTCACATGTAACTAGTGAAATACCCAAACAAGTCACAAAAGTAGAAAACAATAATAAAACCAAAGTACATTAGAAAAAATAAGTAAAATCCAGCAACATCCCAAGCCTCAGCTTGTTTCCATGCTCTCCAACTCTAATAGCAATCATGTACTTGATAAATAATGATGGTTTCCCTTATCTATACCTACCATTATATAATCTATTTGGTTCCAAAATCATGACCCAAATAGGGTGTGAGATGAATCCCAGTAGGCAACCACCAAAAGTTCTATGCCTAATTGTCAGTGAATATATATCAGGTAATATGTAAAATGACGTAATAAAATAGGAAGTACTCAAAAGTAAACAATCATATAGTTTTCAATTACATTCATTTACCTTTATTAATAATTAAAAATATTGAATAAGGAAATACAAAGATCTATCCTAAGATCTGTTTCCCCTATATAATAGTAACAAACTAATGTCTCAGAAAACCATCTAAACAATCAAGTAAGACTGAGTCCAAGATTGTGAATTAGCTTGGAAGACTCATCACAATCATTCATTTAATAAATAAAAACCCTTTGAGAAATCTCTCATGGTCTAACCTCTTTGGTTCAACATAGCACTAATCATTTACAAACGACCACCTGGGAATCTCTCATAGTCAACACCCCTAAGTCAACATTACATTAATAACTTATAAATGAACTTCGAGTAGCTCTAAGGGTCAATACCCCCTAGGTAAACATAGCATAAATAATCATAAATGACATCCTGGGAAACTCTCATGGTCAATACCCCTAGGTCAAAGTCTACACTAAGGCTCTCACAGTACTGTGTAAATAAACATGGAAACCCCACAGTTTTCCTAGTCCAAGGCTCTCACAGTCCATTGGAAGATCCTCACGTATATCATAACAAGGAAACAAATGTAATATATAACTACTAAATTGATAACATTCACAAGAATAACACTTTCAATTCATAAAATCAAATAAACTCCATCCTAAGAAACTCCAGGTATGGAAACAAGGTACGTCTCATGGGTAACCTAGACCAAATGGCCAATAACAGTAAAAAGTAGGGAAACACACCCATGGGGTGTCCCATAAACAAGGAATCCAATATCACACATATGAAACAACCCCTTTCAATAAATTAGACATAATTGGTAAATAATAGGGTTAATTTCCAAATTAAGCAATACCACATACAATGGTATGTGAAACTTATAGCATATATAATCCAAAGATGAACAAAGAAAGTCACAAACCACCTACATTAATTTTGTATGATAAATATTATTGAATGATGGACCTTGAATAAGTCTAGAATGATGTATATCTACAAAAAGGTGAAATCCTTTCAACCTTGAAATACTCATGAGAGAGGAGGAATCAAGAATAAAGGCTCTAGGGAATAAGTTAAATCACCGGTGGGAATCCAACGCACCTGACGACATCTCAATCGGAGCTTGGACGAAGAATTGGGAGAAGTTTGAAGTTATATGGTATTTTTCACTCTCCTGTACGAACCAAGGGGAGAGGAAGGTGTTTATGCACGTGAGACGTGACCCATCACTAATCTATCAAATAAAAAATAAAGGTACACCGTGTGTTCATTTAATGCACCCACCGTGTACTAGCCTCAACCGACCCCTGCATTAGACGATCTGTCAGGTAACCTACAAAACCATGTACCAGGTTGTTGCACGACTAGTACACAACCACACCTGGCAACTGGGAAAATGGTGTGTACTCAAAAGTACACGGTGTGTACTTATAAAATTTCCCAATTATTCCTTTTTACTAAAAAATCCAAAATAAAGATCCATACCTAAAATCAAGATCCAGGTTCTCAAAAACTTCCCCCCTTAAAGAAATTCTCCCCAAATTTTCCATCCAATGGTTGTGAAGAAGAAGCTTCATATAACTCTGGCCACTATGATCATACATCAACCTCCTTCTCCCAAGTATCATCATGTACTCGCCTGTGTCTCCATATCACCCGTTTCAAAGGAACATACTGGCCACGAAGAACCTTTTTCTATGATCCACAATCTGAATTCGGTTCTCCTCAAATGATGCATCCACCTCCAACCCAAACTCTTCTGGTTAAAAAATGTGATACGTGACTGAAAATTAACGTCGTAGATGAGAAACATGGAAGATGTTTTTCCTATCCTAGTACATTTTAGGTAACTACAACCGATAGAAAACTGGCACGATCCTCTCCAAAACCACAAATGACCCGACCTATCTCAGTGAATGTTTCCCCTATCTCTTAATCTTACTATGTCCCAACCTCGTTGTGACATGTAAGAAAATATGATCTCCTACCACAAACTCTATAGGTTGTATCCATCGATTAGCATAAGATTTCGGCCGAGACTGTGTAATAGCCATCATCCTCTGACTCAACTCCACCTGGTCATTGGTCTCTTGGACAACACAAGGTCCCAACATATATACCTCTCCTACCTCCAGCCAACATAGGGTTGGTCGGAATGTCCTATCGTACAAAGCCAAAAAAATTTCCATTTGAATCGTTTCCTAAAAACTATTATTTTAGGAAAACTACACTAGTTTTATGTGTCTCTCCCAAGAGCCCCAGAAATATAAGATGCCTTATTGAAGTATGTCCTCCAAAACCTGAATCGTGCCCTCGAACTGGCCATTTTTCCGAGGATGGTAAGTAGTACATAGAAGTAATTGTGTACCCAAATCCCTCTGTAGTCCCTTCCAGACACGAGATATAAACCGGGCGTCCCTTTCTGAAATGATAGAGTGTGGAACCCCATACAAATGTATAATCTCTCAAAAGTAAAAACTTCCAATATCATCAAAACTAAAGGTTTCATTAATTGGTAGGAAGTGTGAAACCTTCATTAACATGTCGATAAAAACCCAAACTACATCATTCCCTTGAGGTGACCTCGGTAAAACCATCATGAAATCCATTGTGACATAATTCCACTTCCACTCGGGAATGGGTAACTGTTGTAAAATCCCTACAGGTTGCTGATGCTCCACCATTACCTACTAACAGGTTGAACATATCATAACAAAACCAGCTACATCCTTCTTAATACATGGACACCAATACTAACGGTGTAGATCTCAGTACATCTTGGTGACGATAGAATGAAATGCCTAAACTGAGGAATTAAAATCTCATATCAACTCTTCCGGTATGTCTGCTGACAACCATACACTACCATGAAAATGAAAGACCTCATCGTTGTATATGGTCCACCCAGAAGTAGGGTCTTTGCCTGAAACAGTCTCCCGTAGGGCTAGGTCTTTGGAATCTGATAGCTGCCTCATTCGCACTCAATATAGAAGAGTATAGGTAACAACTATATAAGAAAGAAACATCTTCCCTTGTCTTTTGTGTACCTCTCAATGCATCTCAGAGAACAGATCCATAATCTTCTACTCTTTACTGGCCTCCTGAACTTCCTATATCTGAGTCTAGCTCAATGAATCAACCACTATTTTGGCTTTACCAATAATATAGTCAAGCTCAAAATAAAAAAATCTAAGATAGTCAACCCACCTTTGTTGTCTCAAATTCAGATCTCATTGAGTAAAGATATACTTGATAATTTTGTGGTCATTGAACATAAAAAATTATCTCCAAAAAGATAATGTCTCCAACAACAAAAATCATGCACGACTACAACCAACTCGAGATCATGCATCAAGTAATTCAACTCATGTGGCCTCAACTGCTGAGACCCGTATGCAATGACTCCTCCCCCGGCATAAGCACTAATCATAGCCTGATAGTTGAAGCATCATAGTAAATGGTGTAACTCTTACCCAGGTCCATAAAAATCAGTATCAGTGCTGAAGTCAACCTCCCCTTTTGCTCTTGAAAGGATGAACCATAGGAATATATCCATAAGTACTTCCCACCCTTCTTAGTTAAGACCGTATGTGGCACAGCTAAGTGTGAAAAGTCTTGAATAAAGCATCTATAGTAACCATCTAGCCCTATAAAACATAGTACCTCAATGAAATTCTTCAGATTCTCCTAGGAAACTTCTTCTCTTACTTTATCTGGGTCTACTGATACTCCTCTCTCTGAGATGACATGACCCAAGAAGTGAAACTCATCCATCCAAAAGTTGAACTTTGAGAGCATGGAATATAACTGATGCTCTCTCAGTGTACTAAGCACGATCTCAAGATGGGTGACATGGTCATGTCGAGGGTGAGAGTACACCAAGATATATTCTTTGAAGACTACCAAAAATGAATCAAAATAAGGACTGAACACTCGGTTCATCATTACCATGAAAACTATCGGCACATTCGAGAGTCCAAATGGCACAACCAGATACTTTTATTGACCATACATACATCAAAATTTTATAAAAGATTTATATGATGGTCTAACATGAAAATTATGATAACCAGTTCTCATGTGAATCTTTGAGAACACCTAGGCTCCTCGAAGAGGATCAAATATACCATCAATCCATGGAAAGGGATATCGGTTCTTGACTATCAATTGGTTTAACTTCAAATAATCTACACAATGTTTGAGGGTATCATCCTCCTTTTTCAAAAAAAAGTATAGGTGAACCTTAGGAAGAAGTACTAGTTCAGGTAAAAACCATTACATGAAACTACGCTAATTGCTTCTTGAGCTCCTGTAACTCTGGTGTAGTCATCTTATAAGGAGGAATAGACACCAGTGTCGCTCTTGGAACAAGCTCAATAGAGAAATCCACCTATTCCTTTAGAGGTAAACCTGAACATTCATCTGGAAAGATATCTCTGAAATGATCCACCAATGGAGGAAAGTCAATCTGCGATGTTCCCTGGTTATACAGATATAAACTGACAATCTATGCTATATTTCCTCCCAACCCATTATGCTCACGTACAGCTCTACTCGCCTGGACATCCCATTAACCCTTGTGTATAAAATACATTCCCTCTGGTGATGTGAACCTCATCCTAGGACAATAACAGTCAACCATGGCCCAGAAAGAGACCAACCAATCCATTACGAGAAGGAAATCAAAGCCTATCATCTCTAAGACATAAAGGTCCCATAAGATGTGACACCCACCATCCCCATGTGGGAACTCATTGAACTGATGTACACTGGTTATCATAATCACCAACGGAGTGTCTAGAATCATAACATCGTCCGAAATAAAGATATAGAGATAATGTATCTCAACAATGACAACATATATAAAACTATGGGAGTCCAATGTATCAAAAGGAGCAGAAGCTGAAACTGGGGAAACTAGAATTATACCTCTCACCGTAGAGGGTCTGGGATCCTGCTCTTGCTAGGTCTGCTCCACTGAAAAACTATGACCTGTACCATGGACTTATGACCCCGATTGACTACCCTAAGCTAATCCACCATGCTGTCACTTAAAACATGTAGCCTAACTACCACAACAATGACCACCTACTCGGCCTAAACTGCCTGACGAACTCCAGTTCCTTGACTGAAGATAATATAGTGGCCCTACACCAGAACACGGAGTCATAGCTGGTCCCCTCTCACAGGCTACTGGTGAGAAAAACAAGAAAAAAAGATGAAGGTGACCTATATTACCGCAATATCGTCACTCAACTAGATATCTTGGGCACTGAGGTCTCATGTTCCCACACTTTCCGCACTGGTATCACCTCACCTGGATACCTGTAGATACATCCATTCTATTGGAACCACTACAAGAAGGCTCCCTACGGTGCTTCCTGATATCGGTCGATGGAGTACCAATCCTGGTTACTGAACCGCCTTGGCTCAAAGAACCCAACTCCCTTAGATTGTGCTTAGTAATTAGCACTTGGTTTACTATAACCACCACTGAAATCAGCCTAAAAACCATCACCTGCGATAAAATATAATACTTGATACCATACTCATATCGCATATCCAAAGATAACACATCACCTCCCGAAATAGGTGAAAATAGAAAAAGCTCTATGAAATGAGATGAGTAATCCATCACTGAAAGAGCTCCCTGCTCCAAATGAAAGAACTATCAAGATCAAATAGCCATCAACGCCTCAGATTAGAAGTAATCATAGAAGGTACTCTAAAACTCTTCCCAAGTTATATCCCGATGAAGTACTTCATGTGAGACAACATCCCACCATCTATTAAAGGAAACACTTAACATGCACATCATGAGATTCACCCTCCTCTACATCGGAGTCTCCAGATCCTCAAAGACAGAAAGAATGGCCTTCAATCATGAATCTATAGCCCTATCCCCTAAAAAGTGGGAGGATGATGCTTCTAAAACACCCGCGTCAACTCTTCCATATACGAGGAAGGATGTGGTGATACATAAAAAGTTTGTGACAACCATACAAATTTATCACAGAACTATGCATCAGCACCTATGTCCAGTATAATAGCTAGTTCCAAGACAGTTATGATAGGAGGAACTGCTGGTAGTCCCTGATCTACCAATTCTAATGTCTGATCATCACCCTACATCTAGTGTACAACCGGAGGACGTCTTGGATACATGACTCAACATGTTCATGCAACACCTCATCTCAAGATTACAAGGAATTAAATTTATAAGTTCAAGAATAGAATACGTCAAGGAAAAAATTCATGTTTAAAAAAAAGGGTTACATGACGTGTATAACTACTACACAACATGTTCCCTTCAAGACATAACATGGGCATGTACCTCTGCCAAACCTGGTCATTTAACACCCCTACACACAGCATGTTCCACCTATGAAAAGACGTGTACTTGAATTTTCCATCCTGTCCAAGTGATTAGGTACTGAATGTGGAAAATATTCATTGTTAATAATCTTAATATTCATGTTCTTTATTATTAATAAACACCATTTTAGTGCATCTTACACTTTTAACATCATTTCACATTATGAATGTCAGTCCTTAAAATGCCCTATTACATGGTACATTTTTGAACACAATATAAAATACCCAATGGTCTAGATTTATTTTTAATATATAATTTCTAGGTTTATCATTAAATTGGCACTAATTCATTATTTTGGGGTACTTGAAGATTCACAATGGAAAACCACAAAAATGGGCTTTCATGGAAACTCATTCTGGAAAAAGTAAACTAGAAAACATCCCAATAAAAAGACTATAACCTCTAGGATCCAAGCCCAATGATTCTAAAAATTTAATTGAAGATTTAGTAAATCATTTTGATCATTTAATACAATAGTTACAAGAGCAAATTCAGATGTTTTAAGGGAGTTTCAAGCGGTCTAAGGTGGAGATAAAATTCTATGCCAGATTCTGTGGCCCATAGTTACAACACACCATTTCGATAATATATCGCAAACCAAAATTCAGTTTGAGCTATAATTGTAATGTTAGTTAGGAGAAATCCGGGGCTCCATTTTCTTATTCAATGGACCACTCAAATTCGTCCATATAGAAGGTAATTCTTCTGCCTCTATTTGATGGATGCAAGATGGCCCCCAATTCAATTCAAAAGTGGAAAAGTCGAAGTTCCACAAGCTTTCCACCACCACAAGCCTACCAAACTCAAGTGGGATGTCATTAATTATTGGAATCTTGACCCCTGGCTCCCAAAATGTTTATTTAAGGAGGTGTTTTTGGAGGATTTATGGATCTTTTGGTGTTTTCTTTCATTGTATGGTTATGCTGAATTTTTTGTTGTCTCATGTTTATCTTTCACATGTCAGTTTTTCTAATTCATCTTAGTTTCTTAATAAAAGTTCTTCTTATCATGTTCTTCCATTAATATTCATATAACTTTGATACCATAGGCTCATGGTGTGAATTTATTCATAAAAAACCTTGAGAAATTATTCACACGACGATGCAGTGATTGTTTTCTTCTTATTATTTTGTTACTTCTTAATTCATCCCTCATGAGTCCACATCCAGCTTCCATTGAGACCATAGCATAAATGGAGGGAAAAACATCTTATGGGTTGATCCAAGGGAGTAGAAAAGGGATGTATTGGATGTTATTTCTCACCCTATTAATTCTTAATCAATTCTTTTAATTGAGAATTTCATTTGGTAGTTTTAAAACTTCATCATCCTTTTTGAATTCTAAGACTTCACACTTCAAGTACTAATACGAACCATTACATTGGAGTTCTAAAAAAAATGATCATCCAAGTGTGTAGGTGATTATTATTATGGTGAGTAGGTATTAAACCAGGAATTGATGATGTTGTTTGATCTTATAAAATGAACCCATATCATATATAAGAAATTGTAATGGTTGAAAAAGGAATGCATGAAATCTACCCCAAGTGATAACATAGGATCAACTCATTCTTTTAATTTTAATTTACTTAATTCTTTTAGAGTTCACTTAAAACCATATAAATCAACCCATGTTTTCCAATTAATATCCAAAAACATTCCATAGAATGTACGTGTCTATAGGTTTCTTCTTAGGTCTCTGAGGATTCGACATCCCAAGCTAATCTACAAGCGACCACTTAACCCTAAAATCATGGGTAAATTTGGGTAAGACCCAATTTTGGTGGCATTTCTCGGGACCCAAGTAATTAATCTGAAACCCATTCTATTCTCCCACAATTCTTCTATTCTCATCCAAATTCTTTTATCTTTTCCCTTCCTCATTTTTTTCTTTTGGCGCATGTCCACCTACACTCGTGACCAATCAAACCATCTAGTTAGGGTGGATAGTCATGGGGTTGGGGAGTCAAGTACACCAAGGTAACTTTTTCCATTAGATCATAATCTTCATAATAATCTAGAGTCAAATATTGAGCTGATTTCAATGGAAATTTGTCAAAAAAACCAACTCATAATCTCGGGTGGGAACCAAAATGGAAATCTAAACGAGGCAGCCCAAATCTTGGGGAATGCAGTCGATCAAACCATGAATGAATACCTAAATATTTTCTGGACCAATGCAAACTCTTTCATCAGGAATGATTCCATAGAAGATTCCAACGAAATATTTAAACCCCATTTCTTAAAACACCTTCCCGCATTCCATGGAATGGAGTCCGAGATGACCTACCTTCACGTTAAGAAGTGCAATGACATTATAGAAGCCATGTGTCCCCCACATCATCTAGAATCATCTAAGATGAGGCTCTTTATTTTTTATTTAAAGGATCAAGCTAAAATTTGTATAAAAAATTTGAGACCATCATCCATCAACTCTTGGGATCAATTACGAAGATAATTCTACAAAAAATACTTTCCCCACCACTAAATAATTGAACTTAAAAAGATAATCCTTTTTTTTGAAAAATAGGGAGATTCATTCTATGAAACATGGGAGGGGTTCAAAGACAAAATAAAAATGGTTCCACACCATGTTTTTTCTATTATTAAACAAGTGATAATTTTTTATGAAGTCTTGGGACTAGGTAACAAATAATTCATTGACATTATGTGTAATGATACCTTCAAAAACAAATCCCAAAATGATTCTTACGAGTATTTAGAAAGCCTTGCTGAACAAAACCAAACATGGGGAACATCACCTTATTCTGAAAATCCACAATGAACTACTTGTATGCATACACTTAGATAAGAGTAAAGTCTTAGGAATAAACTTGCAGAACTCACTAGGAAGGTTGAAGAGATAGATCTTAGAAAAATCAATGAAATCCAAACTATAGACCCTATTTGCACAATTTGTGAAAAAACATGACCACAAAACAGAAAACTACCCAACTATTCCATCAATCAAGGATTTTCTTCTCGGAGGAACACCTGCTAAAGTCAATGCCCTAAACTTCCAAAATCCTAAAAATCAAAACACATTCTACCCAAGGTACAATGACCATCCAGGATTCCATTGGAAAGATAACCAACAACCCAACCAAAAACCTAGTCATCCACAAGGACCAAACCCCCTACTGTCCAATAAAATATTTCAAAACCATAAACAGTTCCAACCAAAACCAGTACAATACCAACACCCACCTAACCAATACTAGAAACCCATACAACAACCAATCCAACCACCAAAGTATCATCTGGGGATAAATCAACCAGCATAATCCCCAACTCAATATGTCACTCTACCAATCCTTGAATAGTTGTGTAAACAAATGGATAAAATAAACTTAGAAGTCTCATCCCTTAAACAAGAACTATAAACCATAAAAATCAGGAAGGAACCCATGCCTACCTAGGTGGTACCATCCCCAACTTCAAGGGGAGAGTCATGTTTCACTCAAACAACACATGAAAAACTAATGTTATTTATAGTTTTAAGAAGTGGGAAATCAATTGAGAAACCTGAAAAAATAATTCAAAAACCTTATGAAGCTTCATAATATAACAAAAATTTAAATGAACCACATGATAAAACTAAAAAACTGATAACAATGTGGAAAAAATTCTTCAACAATCAATCCCACAACCTACACTATTTCTTCAATGTATAAGGGGAAAACTAAGCCTAAATTGAGTGAACCATTTAGGGAAATATTCTCACAAGTCATGTTGAAAATTCCACTCCATGATTCCATTCAAAAAATTATTACATACTACAAATACATTAAGTACCTCTAAACATTTAAAAGGAAATTCTCACATAATAACCAGGTCCTTCTGGAAGAAAATGTCAGCACAAAAATCCAAGAAACCCTTCCACCAAAGATGAAATACCCAAGATTTCATTACATAAATGTTAAACTAGGAGAGAACAAAGTTTCTGAAGCCTTGTGTGACCTAGGTTCTAGTGTCAATATCATTCCCTTTACTGTGTACTGCCAAATAGGCTAGAAAGAGATCCAACCCACATCTATCACACTTAAACTTGCGGATCATAACATTAGGGTTCCAAAGGATATTTTAAAGGATGTTCTGGTAAAAGTATAAAACTTAATCTACCCTACTTACTTCATTGTCCTCAAAAACAATAAAAACATAGGCAACAAGGAACAAACCCCAATCATCCTTTGTCATCCCTTCCTTTCAGTAATCAATTCTTTTATCCGAGCCCGAAATGGGAACATGACCGTTAACTTTGGAAACATGTGTCTAGACTTGAACATCAATAATGAAAGCTCACAAATAGGTGGAGATGAGGATATTCATGATTAAAAAATGATAGGATGTGTTGATAATGAATCAATAGAACATCGAGGAATATTTGAGGAATGTTTAAGTGAGGACGAGATTAATTTCTTTTGTTCACTTGAAGGTAGTTTATCTCCTTGGCTAGAATCAGTTTATGAATTATCTTATGATAAAATATTAAGACAAAAAATTAGTGAAATATTTTATGAAACCACATTCATGAAGACCACTCCAATTCCCTTCCCTAACACTGATAAAATTATTCTAGTATCTAAAACTCATACACAAGGGGAATTAATCCAACCTGAAGCTCTTAAAAAAGAAATTGATCGTGATCCAATGTCCCAATAATATATTAGAATTTTGAACCAACCTGATATTTAATTGAAAGAATATCCTATTGCACTTATTTTTATCTTCCTAGGAAAAAATGGAACACATCCTATTGTCATTTCTTCTTATCTTCCAGCCGATCATGAGAGGATGATTATAGATGTCCTTAAGAGACATAAGAAAGACATTGGATGGACCCTATATGATATTCCTGGGAAAATCCCACTTATTAGAACTCATAGGATTATTCTAGAACCTAATTAAAAGCCATGTCATCAACCTTAGTAGTGACTCAATCCTAATCTCACGGAACTAGTGATAAAAGAACTTCCGAAATTTTTAAAATCTTGGATCATCAATCCCATTGCTTAGAGTGGATGTTCTTTCCTTTTAATGTTTCTTAGATGGGTACTCAGGGTATAATCATATTGAGTTATCCTTAGAGGATCAAGGGAAGATTACATTCACCTGTCCATTTGGATCCTTTTCCTTCATACGTATGCCCTTCAGGTTATGAAATGCCCCTAGAACCTTCTAGCGTTGCATGATGGGAATCTTCTCAGTCATGGTAGGGAAATTTCTATAGGTCTTCATGGATGACTTCTTTATGTTAGGGGATACATTATAGGGATTTATGAGGAATGTGGATAGAGTTTTGTCCAAATTTGAAGAAAATAATCGGGTCATAAACTGGAAAACATTTCATTTCATTGTTAAATAGGGACTAATCCTTGTCCATTTTGTCTCAAGAAAGGGGATTGAAGTATATAAAGCCAAGGTTTTAATCATTCATCACCATACATCAACCAAAAATATCATGTAATTGAGGTATTTCCTAGTACAAGATGGTTTCTATAGAAGATTCATTAGGAATATTAGTTCAATCCCTCATCCCCTTTGTGGTGTTTTAGTAAAGGATGATCTATTTGTTTGGACATAAAGCTATGGGGTTCATTATAAACCCTAAAATAATGTCTCACCTCTCCTAGAATAATGAAATCCCCAAATTGTAACCTTACTTTGGAACTCATGTGTGATTCCAGTGAATTTTATTTAGGAGTTGTGTTAGGAAAACATTTTAGTAAAATGCCATATGTTATTGGTAGTCCAAGAAAATCCTTAAATGATTCCCAATTTTTCTACAACACAACTGAGAATTTGTTACATGATGTTTTTTCCATATTATAGTTCAGGTCGTACCTATTAGGATACCCCATCACTATGTTCACTAACCATTTGGCACTGACATACCTCTTCCAGAAACCATATGCTAAGCCTATACTAATTAGGTGGGTCCTTCTCTTACAAAAAATTGACCTCAAAATCAAGGAAAAAAGGAGTTTTCAAAATTTTGTAGATGATTATATATCTAGGATAGAATTTAATGAAAAATATCCCATCATTATGTGTCTAATTCATTCCCTGAATAAAACCTATACTCTGTGAGTGACTGCCCTTGGTATGCCGACAAAGCCGACTTCTTAGTTACAGGAGTCATTATAAAATTCTTAGGGACTCAAGATCAATGTAAATTCTTTTCTGATGATAGGAACTATGTGTTTGATGATCCATACCTCTATAAGATATTCCCTAAACAAGTCATTAGGAGGTATATCCCATAATCTGAACAAGAGTCCATCCATAAATTCTATCACAGTGAGGCATGTGGAGGTCACTTTTCCTCTAAGAAAACTTCTTCTAAGGTTTTTCAGTGTGGTCTCTTCTGGCGCACCCTCTTAAGGGAATCCGACACATTTTTCCAAAGCTATCCTAGGTGTCAAAAAGTAGGGTCCATCACCAAAATAAATCAAATGCCACTCACTCCCATCTTAGTTATTTAAATCTTTGACTGATGGGGAATCAATTTCATGGGTACCCCCAAACTCTAGGGGATATCTATAAATCCTTTAAACATTTTATTATGTCTTCAAATGGGTTGAGGAAATTCTTATAAAATACATTGATCATTAACCTTTGATTAGATTTCTCACCAAAAACATTCTCTCTAGATTTAAAAATCCTAGGGCTACCATTAGTGATTGTGGAACTCATTATTTCAATCGTCCATTCTGAGCACTCATGGAAAAGTATGGAATTTCTAAAAAATTGTCCCCTACTTACCACCCAAAGAATAATGGTCAAGAAGAGTTATAAAATCTATAAATAAAGTAAATTCTTGATAAAACTTTTAATCCATCTAGTAATGATTGGTCGAGAAAACTCTTAGATTCTCATTTGGACTATTGAACCGCATATAAAACCTTTTTAGGAATGTACCTATATAGGTTGGTTTATGGAAAAGAATTACATTTACGAGTATAAATTCAAAATATGGATTTTTTGGAAGTTATGAAAATGAATTTTTAAATCTCATTGGCCAGAACAAAAAGAAAATTAGATCTCAATGAACTTGAGTAACGTAGGATGGAGGCTTCTGAAAATTCAAGGATAAAAAAAGATAGAGTTTGAGCCCACTAATATTGAAATATAAAAAACAAACACATTGTATTGGGTAATCCTATTATTTTTTATATTTATAAACTTTATTTACACTAAGGAAAGTTGTGGTCTAGATGGTCGGGTCCATACATATTGCATAAGGTGTACCCCCATGGGGCTGTAGAAATTCAGGATCCCACCAATGATCAAACCCTTAAAGTTATTGGTCATAGAGTCAAACCATTCATTGATACATTAAGAAAACATGAATTTGATGAAGAATTGTGTGAAAATACATAGATGTGGAAAATACATAAACTATTTGGGGTCTAATTCGAGTTAGCAATGTTAAAAAAAGCACTGCATGGGAGGAAACCTGTGTTTTTTATGTTTCCAATATTTTTGAATCATCTTTATTTTAAAATAAGATTAATGATTAATTTTGAAATTTAAAAAAAAATACTTAATCAATCATATCTAAATATTATATTACCTTAAACTGTTGACTTATTCTAATATTATGAGTATGTATGGGTATGAAATGGGAGCATCGTATTCATCTGTGTCAAGCAGTGTGATCCCTGAGTAATACCTTACCCAGAAATTTAAAAAGAATTGAATGTATCATCCATTTATTTTAAGTTATTTTTATGGGTTTTTAGGTTAAAATAAAAATACAAAAAAATATAATAATAATTATAAAATATATAAAAGGAAACATCGTAGGTTGTGGGGAAAACCCCATCACAATTTGTGAAAGTGTGGGGACTCGAACCTGGGACCGAAGGGAGATAGGGGCACATACTTACCATTGAAATACGACTTATAGTGCTTACTTATTCTATAATTTTTGTATATATACTTATATATTACTTTTTTTATTATATGAATATATATATATATATATATATTGTTTTGTTTTTTTTTTCTATTTTCCACCAGGGAACTCTACAAGTGACATGGATATCAAATGACTAAATTGGAGCAGTAAGAATTTCAACTTCAACAACTTGGTAACTTCATTACATGATCCAAATATTTAAAATTTCATTTATAACTCCTCTCCTTTACCTCTACCTCCTTCTAGATATTATTTTCTTCAAACAACGGGGACAATATTATTCTATGTTGGGGGTGAAAAATGAAAAATAATAAATAATTTTGTGTGCATATAAAAATGTTTGGAAGGAAAAATTTTGTTAACCTTGAAAATGATAATAGAAATTTTACACTTTGAAATTTAATATCAAATAATATAGAATTCCTTGATTCTGATTTTAATCCATGTATAATTTCATGAGCAAGGATTTTGGAAAGTGTGGTTGTCTAACGGTACATTTCATAGTTTATTTTTTCATCTAAATAAAAAATCACAATACATGTCCTTTGGATAGTGGGGTATTAGTTTGAGTTCATGGGGTACCCTAAATAAATAGCATAGGTTTGGTGATCATTTTAGTTTTAATATGAGTATTAAAAAAATCAAAAAAAATATTTAAAAAATGAAAACAATAAATTTGTGCGTAGGGAAATAAAATGACCGAATGTGTGGATTTCGATACTTGGGTATCATGAATCCATAGTTTTCTAGACTAGAGTTAGTAAATTTATCTCTATTTTTCATAATTTGACTTTGTTTTTTGACTGAGTTAACTTGATATGATTCCTAAGTATGTGGGATTAACTTGGTACCCTATGGTCATTGATCATGGGAGTAATTAGCAATGTCTCGCTACATGGGTTGACTCTATTGAGTAAAATTTCAGTTACCATGGAAAAATTTCAAAAAAAAAACAATATATATATATATATAATTTGAATACTCATCTTAATAGTGAAATTTTATTCCCCCAATCGCTTTCATAATTTCCCCTTTGAATAAAGATGAATCCCCATATCTATAGTGATACACAACCCATTATCATGATTAATAGATATTGGATGAAATATGACGATAAATTTGTACAAAGAAATGAGATTGGGATTTGGAGACTCTTATGAAAATATATTATATTGAAATTTTTTGATGGGTTTCATGTTTTTTTGGTATAAGGGTTCTTGGTGATCAAGGTGTATTAAAACATTTTTTAGAAAAGGGAATTCAAATTTTATATGTTTGAGATATATTTTTCTCGGGACTAGAAACACTCAAGTTTGGGTGTGTGATTAGCCACTTAATGAGGATGATATTCTTTTTTAATATATATAATATTCATGTGATTTATTATTAAAAAACACCATTTTAGTTTATCTTACACTTGGAACATCATTTCACATTATGATTAAAATTCCTTCTTAAAATGCACTATTACATGGTTCATTTTTCTAACACCATATAAAATACCCAATGGTATTGATTTTATTTGAATATTTAATTTTCAGGTTTCTCCTTACATTGGGAACAATTAATACATTTGGAGTACTTGAAGATTCTCATTGGAAGACCACCGGAATCGGATTTCATGGGAACACATTTTAGGCAGAGTAAACTGGACAACAACCAAATAAAGAGACTATAGAGGCCTAAATCTAAGCCCAATGATTCCTGAAATTTAATCGGAGATAGAGGAAATAATTTTTAATATTTCATCCAACAGTAAAAAGATCTAATTAGGTTGTTTAAAGGGATTTCTAGGCAGCCCAATTTGCAGATAAAATTCAGGTCTATATTCTGAGGCCCATAAAAATATCCCACCATTTTGATAATATCGCACAAACCAAAATTCCATTTGAGCTGAAATTTTACAGGAGATTAAGAGAAGTAAAAGGATGTATTTTATTCTTATATTTCACACTCTAATTAGGACATCAATAAGATCATTTAGACGCCTCTGTTCGGTGGATGAAATATGGCTTTCACTTCTTCTCAAGAGTGGGAAAGTCTAAGTTCCACAAGCTTTCCACCACCCTAAGCCTACCATACTCATGTGGGATGAATTTAACTATTGGAGCCTCAAACCAAGGTACCAAAAATTCCTACTTAAGGTCGTGGTGTTGGAGGATTTATATAATTTTTTGTGATTTCTTTCATTGTAATGTTATGCTACATTTTTGTTGTCTCAAGTTTGTCTTTCACATGTAAGTTGTTCTAATTCATCATAGTTTCTTTATAAAAGTTATTAATCTCCTATTATTCGGTTCTTATTCATATCATTTGATAACTTTGGCTCATGGTTTGAATTTAATCACTCCAAATCTTGTGAAATTATTCACAAAACTCTGGAGTTATTGTTTTTTTTACTTCTTCAATTCCTCTCTCATGAGTCTACATTCCACTTCAATTGAAACCATAGAATCAATGGAGGGATAAACCTCTTATGTGTTGATTCAAGGGAGTAGTAAGGGGATGGATTGGATGTTATTTCTCAATCTATTAATTTCTAATCAATTATTTTAATTGAGAATTTCATTTTATGAGTTTAAAACATCTTCGTTATTTTTGAATCCTAAGACCAGAGACTTCAAGTGCTAATACGAACCTTTACCTTGGAGTGATCAAATCATTTACCCTCCTAGTGTATTGGTGATTAGTATTACGGTGTGTAGGTATTAAAATAGAAAGTGATGATTTTGTTTGATCTTATTAAATGAAAGCATCTCAAATATAAGAAATGGAAATAGTTGAAAAAGAAATGCATCAAATCGACCCCAAGTGATAACCTAGGATGAACTCATTATTTTAAATTAAATTCACTTAAGTATTTTAATTTTCACTTAAACCCATATAAAATCACCCAATGATGGCCACTTCATATCCTAAAATAGACCACAGAATTTACATGTCTATAGGTTTCTTCTTAGGTCTTTGAGGATTCGAAAACCTAAGCTAAACTACAAGAGACCGCTTAACCCAAAAATCTTGGGTAAATTTAGGCGAGACCACCAGGTTCTTCTACACCACTTGAACTACATTATTCTCTCATGGGTAACACTACACGACATTTTCACACTAAAAACAATACGTAATACTTATGTTCTATCCACCCATTTTGTTGGTTACACGGCCAGATACATGGTAAATAACAACATGACGTGCATAATCGAGACATGGTGTGTACAACCTATGATCCATCCACCTATGTCATTGGTCACATGGGTGGATACATAGTTCATTATAACATGGTGTGTCCAATCTAGACATGGTTTGTTCTACTAGAAAAAAATCCCAACCTCGTGTCTCTGATCACACAGTCAATTCACACCATTAAAGATTACACAACATGTATATATTGTACACAACTTGTAATTAAGAAACTTTTTTTCACCGGGGATAAGAGAACACATGGAATGTGTTTATAACATCACACACCGTGTTATCTAGGATTCTAAATAGTAGGCCTCCGAAACTCCTCTGGGTCCCTTGAAAACTAAAAATGTTGTCCATGGAGTGAAATATTATGACCTATGATAGCCCATAATCCCTATGAATCAAAGTTTTGAATCCTCTTTCACATCATAACATGACATAATTCAACTAAAGTTCAAACACTATCCACCAAATTCTAATCCATGAGATCCCCTAACACCTCGGGGACTAAAGTTTGGCATCCATCTAAAATAAACTTCACATATACCAATACCCTATAAAAATGGAAGGTATTTATATCATGAAATCTATCACAACAATATGAATATCTAGAACAACATCTATCACAACAGCATGCAATCAGTAATTCACCCTAAATGGCATGACAAAAATGTAGGAAATGTGATATCTATCAACATCATATACGATGCATGATATAGAATACCCACATCACATTGGGTTGCAATAGAAATATAACCTCAATGATATAAATCATAACAACACCATACATGTGTATCACACAACGGTGGAATCAAATCAACTATAACAATTGAAAAACTAGAAACGAAATTGTAATATTCGATGTAACTTGGATTTTACCTGTACACGAGTTAGAAACTCTTGGGTACAAATTTTTAAAAACTACTAATTACTTTATACCCCTGTCTATAAGATCCAAATAGTAAGACAAAGAAGAAAATAAAAATCTAATAATACCACTTTGTAACATCCATGTTCCGGGTGCCGCCCATTGGGTGCCCCGTACCTACTTGGTCACATGACCTCAAGCGCATTTCCCCAAAATTGAGAGGCTACTGACTTATAGAGATGGCCAAGGTATGATAATTGGAAAACTATCCCTCATTGGTAGAGTATACATAGTGGAATAAAAATAGTAAACAAGAGTGGAAGCAGTAATACCAACAAAAGAAGTAAATAATAGAAGACTGATAGGAATATAACAACAATAGAATATATATAAATGATTCATGTCACATTTAACTAGGAAAATATCCATACAAGTCATAATGATAGAAAATAGTACAAAAACCAATGTAAAATAGAAAAAAAGTAAATTCTAGCAGCATCACAATCCTCATCTTGGCCCCATGCTCTCCCGCTCCAACAATAATCAAGTACCTGATGAAGAAGGGGGATTTACCATATCAATACCTTCATTAATATAATATGATTGGGTCAAAAAACATGACCTAAACTGGGTGTGAGATTAATCCTATTTGAAAAACACCAAAAGATATGTGCTAACTGTCAGTGAATATATATATAAGGTAATATACAGAATGAAGTAATAAAATATGAAGTACTCAAAAGTAAACAATCCTTAATTTTTCAATGACATTCATTTAAATTTATTAATTATTCAAAACATTGAATAAGGAAATACTAGATATAGCCTAAGATCAATATCCCCTATGTAATAGTATGAAACAGATGTATGAGAAGACCATCTAAATAGTCAAGTAAGACAGAGTCCATGCTCGCACTTTGGCTTGGTAGACTCGTCACAATCATTCAATTATTTAATAATAACCCTCTGGGAAAGCACTCATGGTCTAACCCCTTTGGTTCAACATAGATCTAATCATTTACAAACAACCACCTAGGTTTCTCTCAGTGTCAATACACCTCAGTCAACATGGCATTAATAACTTATAAATAATCTTCGGGTTGCTCTCAAGTTCAATACCCCTGAAACAACATAGAATAATAAATCATAAACAACCTTTTGTGTTGATATCATGGTTAATACACATGGTTCAAAGTCTACCCCAAGGCTCTCATAGTCCTATGTAAAAAAAATGGAAACCCCCACAGTTTTCCTGGTCTAAGTCTCTCACGGTCCATTAGAAGATCAACGCGAATATCATAATAAGGAAGCACATGTAATCTTTAACTACTACATGGATAAAATCCACAAGAATAACACATGAAATTCATATAATCAAATAAAATACATCTTAAATAACTCAAGGAATGTAAACAAGGTACACCTTTTAGGAAACCATGTCCAAAAGACCATTAAAAGTCAAAGTTGGGGAAATACACCCATGAGGTGTCCCATAAACAAGGAATCTAAACATAGGTGTATGAAACAACCCATTTAAATCAATTAAACTATAATAGGTAAATAATAAGGTTAATTTCCCAATCAAGAAATATGAAAAATGTGGGTATGAAAAACTCTTAGTATATATAATAAAATTAATAACAAAGAAACACACAAACCACCTACCTTGATGTCGTATGATCAATACTCTTGAATTCTATCCCTTGAATCATCCTAGAATGATGTTGATATAAAAAAGGTTAAAACCATTCAACCATGAAATACTCACAGGAGGGGAGGAATCATGAAGAAAGGCTCTAGGGAAAGAGAGAAATCACCAGTAGAAATACAACGCTCCTGAAAATGTCTCAATCTGAGATCATATGAAGAATAAGGAGGAGCTCGATGTTCTGTAGCATTCTGTCACTATCCTGTACGAATTGAGGGGAGAAGAAGTTGTTTCTAGACCTGAGACACGACCCCTCATAGATCTAACAAATAAAAATAAAAGTACACAGTTTTTTCATCTAATGTACATTCCATGTACTTTCCTCAACTGGCCCACACTTTAGGCGGTCTGCCAAGTCACCTACACAGACCTATTCTAGGCCGTTACATGGCTAGTACACAACCACACATGGAAACTGGGTACACGGTATGTACTCAAAAGTACACGACGTGTACTTAGAAAATTTCCCAATTCTTATTTTTCACTAAAAAACACGAAATAATGATCCATACTTGAAATGAAGATCCGGTTTCTTACAAGAATATTTAGTTTAAATAGTGTGGGTTTATCTAGTGCATAGTAGAGGGCCACATTGTTTGTCTATACATACCAACCCATGCTTCACAACAAAGAAAATACTATAGGAATAATTTTAGAGGATATTTTCATGAGTTTCACATTGTTAGTCAAACCATGAACCTAACCGATGTGAGGGGTCTTTAGGAATGATAATTATTTCATGGTTTCCATAAGGTTTTGTCAACCATTCATTCAAACTCTGAGCTCCTTTTTAAAAGTGTGTGTTTACCAAACGTCCCTACCATTCAATAAATCATAAATCCCTTTTCTCCTTTGGCTTTAGGCACTACACCTCTCCTAAGGTAGTGCTCCTCCCATGATAAATACAGCCTTTGATTTCACTCCTCTGTTAGACGTCTGATTCAAGTTCCACCTATTTAATTGGGTGTCCACTAATAAGAACTTCGATATAACACCTTTTTTAGGGTATCTCTTTCCATCCATTGTGTTATATTTATGCAAGATCTTTTTCCCATTTTTAGGGAATTGAACTATTTCTGTGTTTTGTATCATTCTTATCCGAATTGAATTCCAATACTAGACATTTTATTATCTTCCGCCACAAGTTAAGTGGTCTATACCATTTCACATATATTTTTTCATTTATTAAATTACCACTATTGTACTATATATCGAACCTTCCTATCATTTCTCTTAAAATTAGTCAATGTCTTAAATTAAATAGTTTGAGACTTATTGTAATGAGTGTTTAGTGCCTTGAAATCATTGGAGGATTCCAACATTGACTAGAATCATATAAAAGGTTGGTTAAACCATCATATTAAGATAAGAATCACCCCTTTGGGTGTGTGATATTTCCACTTTTGTTGTGGAATACATAAATAAATTTAATGTGTTAATAAATGTATTATTTATGGTTATTATATTGGAATGGATGATTGTACTTTGGCATGGAAACTAACATTTCCATGTATTTTATTTACTTCTTGTTTTTTATTATGGTATGGCACTAATTTTTATTAATGGTATAGTACCTCTCATAATTACGGTATGTAAAATATTATTATTACAATATGGAACCGATGAAGGTGATATATGTATGGCAGCTAATACCTCAATATAAAAATTTATCTTTAGATATGAGGTGCCTAGACCTTTGACCCTATGTTCATGCCCATGTTTCTATGATAATATTCTAAGTTCCTCGGATTCAAGGTGGTGATCCTATTCTACAGCCATGGGACCTAGAACATGAAGTTTTGAAACTTCTTTTAAATATGTGGCATATTCCATAGTTGGTAGTTAGTTGCATGATTTATTTTTATGTTATGAAATTCATTATTTATCACCTTCTTATAGTAACATCCATATTCATATAATTAGTTATCTCTTTCACTAATATTACATATTTACTTATTTTTCCATTACATGGTTATAGTTTACCCCCAAAGGATATAATTTTTATATAAACCATTGGTTGAGTCTTATTGTGTATATCTCACACCCACTTTGGGTCACCATTTGGTACCCAGATAGAATTCATGGATGCATGTAGGGACAAGTGCAAGATGCTATTCCTAGATTCTTGATTGATTTGTGGAAAGGGATCTTAAGATCATGGTACTGAGCCTTGGCTGGTGATGCTATCAGAAATATACTTTTTTGTTATTTTTAGCTTTTGTATTCATGTATGTATTGTATGTATACTTCCATGTATGCATACCATTTCGTATATATGCATGACATACTAATAATTTTTTATATCATAATTATTTTGGATTGTTTTTATTACTTTTTGGATTGTTTTACTTCCACTTATCTATTTTTAATTATCATGACTTTTTTATTTATTCATTTATTATAACTATTGTATTAATATAAAAATGTTGGTATATTCTCCACACTATAAAACCTTAGACCCTCGTTTCTAGTTTGAAACCTCTAACATATGGGAATGCATTCTTTAGGCCATGTAACCAATTAGGTTCAGTTACTTATGAGTGAACTGGGTCTAGGATGCTTCATTAATGATCTCAAATAGCTTGATCTTCTCCTATAAATGGTTTCACTCTTGATTTTGTTGTTGAATATCATCTTGGGATTAGTCAATTGATAATCCTAGAGATGTTATCTCTCTAAAATGCTCTAATAAATGAATCTCATAGGGTACAATCCCACTATTCAAATATATCTTTTCCTTTGTTTGTGTCAATTAGATTAATCATAACCCTATATATATAATAATTATATGATCACTCTATAAAAACTATATTTTCAATGGTAATGATCTTCAATGATATTTTAAATCTAAGTGGATATAACTTATGAATGTTCAAAAAGAATAGTAGTGTATGTGTTCTCTAAAATTTCATTATCATAATAAGGAATTAATCATTTATAAATGATGTTTAATTTATAAATGTTTGGGCCATTACATTATTAACTCTTCAAATATTACTTATTAGATATTTCATTTATACACTAAAACAAATGAGGTTACTTCTAATTGATAACCTATTTTGTATCCCATTTCACATAATCAATCTAGTTGTTTCTCCATAGCACATTGACCGGGTGAGTTGTCTTTTTTCATTGAACATTTTATCTTTTTTATATTCTCTTAACCGGATTATCCTTCTATGAATGATCATTCTCCAATGGTTCCACCTATGGATTCAATACATGTGTTTGGTCTGGTATGTACTTCTTCAAGAGGTATATAAGGAACACATCATTTACTAGTGATAGGTTAAGTGGTAGTGATAGTTAATAGGCCACCACTCTGATGTGATCAAATATCTTAAAGGGCATGATGTGTCTTGGAATAATAATTACCTTATTCACAACCCTCAAAAATCTCTTCAAAGAAGAAATATTAAGGAACACTTTATCTACAAACTCGACTCCGCGTTTCATCGATGATTGTCTCTGTTGATTTTATGTTGACTTTGTGTGGATTTCATATGATTCTGAATTGTTTGAACCATCTCTATCACTTCCAAGAATATATCAATCCCCATTAGTTTTCACTCTCCTATGTCATCCCAGCATGTCAAATTTCGATACCTATACCCATAAAGTTCCACATAATGATTTATTTTAATGGTATTATGAGAATTGTTTTTATATTATTACTCTATTAGTGGATGGGGTTGATCCCAACATCCTTGGAAATCCATGAGACAAGATATTAGAATAAATTCTATAGGTTTAATGGTTCAATCAGTATGATTATCCATCTAAGGATTATATGTAGTGATGAAGCTCAGTTTTCTATCAAACACATAATAATGGATTCTCCAAAACCATGAGGTAGACGAAAGATCTCAATAAGATACAATTTTGATTGGAACCTTATGTTGTCTTACCACTTACCCTGGGTATATATTGGTGATTTGGTTAATAAATAAATATTTATTTATTTAAATGATATGTAATGACATAATTGAATGTTTCCAATCAGAGTATTGTATCAGTGTAAGTGTGTGATATCCTATCCTCCTCTATAGATGTAACACCCCTACCCCAAAATCCCAGAGACAGTGCATTATTACATTACATTTGGAATTATTACAAGGAAGACAATCACAAAGGAATTTTCAGATAAGAAGTTTTTGAAAGACAAATTACATACAAAATACCCATAGTACATTCAAAAAATAGAATAAAACATTCTAAATAAGAAACTAAAATAAAAAAACATTCTTGAAAGCCTATTCAATGTTCACTTCTTCATAACATGGGGAATGAAAATTAATAAGGGTGAGCTTAAATGCTCAGTAAGGGTAAGTACAATGGACAAAATGGTGAATCAATCATTATTTAAAGGTAAATAACTGAAAACTCTTTCCATTTAAACAAATAGATAAGACATAATCAAATATGGCAAGGTAAGAAATTGAAACACGTGCCATAAATAAATTAACTAAGATTGAACTACATCTATATATATGTTGAAACACAATATCATGGATAAAGAATAACTGAAATTAAATGAGGTAAATAAATTTTTAATGGATGTCATATCTGAGGAACATGAAAACCTATTACCATCAAGATCTTTCATAAGACGGTTTTAAACTAGGGGTTGAAACCCATTTGGCGAACTTATTCATCTCATGAGAACCTATTGATGCATAGAGGAGCTATATAAAGTCCAAAATCCACCCATCATTTCTAGTCCAAATCATTCCTTATATTTAATAATCAAAATAACTAATATTACTTATCAAATAACTTTATTGAATGATAAATACAAATTTATCAATAATTCCCCCATTTTTCAAATAATTGTCAAAGTAACCACTGTATGAATAGTTGTACAAGTTTTAAGAAATACCAATATCCATTTTACCATATTATGGATATTAAACTAAATTTCCAATAAAAAATTATTACAATAGTGTGATTTGTTCAATAGAAAGTTAAAAATCAAAATAGTTAGTGAGATTAAGAACATTCTTGAGGAGAATAATCTTTAAACATTCCAAAGTTTCTCATACCACTTTAAAACATTTAAATCATAATCCCCATAGTGGTATGACATTAAATAAATCTTATAATATCATGGTAATAATATGATTCATGATATACTATATAAAAATGGGAAGTTTTTATGGCACACAAAACAAGTAAGTAGTGAATATGACAATAATCTCATATATATAACAAAGGGTTATGAAAATCCATACCATAACCTCCCTTTTGTTGTGTGATTTTTATCCTCTGGTGTAGTGGTTTAAAATATGTTATTAACTTATACCATAAACATACCCATATTCATAATCCCATATATTAATTTCTTGTAATGTCTTATTACCTGTTTGTTAACAATCTTTCATTATTTTGACTTTCTTGGGTGTTAATTTCGTAGTTTTCTCGAGTATGTTTTGACTTGTTATTTGTTGTTATTATTAAATATATCATGGTTTAATCATATGAAAATGTAACATGTGACTATATTATCATATATATTCAATACATAGGTTTTTAAAATACACCATAATATTTGTATATTAGAAAGGAATCACACGGTTCATGGAGACAGTGGGATGTACATATGCATGGATGCTACTTTCAAATTTATGTTGAATTAAAAGAATTAAAATAATAATAAATATGTATATTATAATTTCATTATAATATCTATGTAATATATTTTATGTATTTTTATTAAAAACAACCTTTATAAATTCCATTTTGTGCATGAACAAGTCGTATTGATTCACCGGGGTGGTGGTCCCCACTTCCTCAATCGAAATTATCGTATTTACTCAACATAGAAAGACTAAAGGTGTGTTATAAATAAAAAATACCAAAGAATAAGACATTTATAATAACGTATATATCATATATAAATATTATTTTCAACATAATGGACACCGTGAGAGGCGTTAAAGGTTAAATGAACAATCATCGTTTCATGAGTCAGTTATTCACCATACACAAAAATACTATGTTATTGAAAAATGATCGTTTCATGAGGTGTTAAAGGATAATAGAAAAATAATTGTGAATAAAATATATATCATATATTAATTATAATGATGTTTTTATATAATCACATAATAATAATAGTATAGGGAGTGGATAATGGAAATTAAACAAGATAGATTGAGAGAGGTGTTACCTCTTAACCATGTAACTTATTTTGGTGTATACCAAAAGACTTCCTTGGGAATAATTATTCCCTAAAGGAGGAATAAATATTTAGGGGAGTATTTTGGGAAGTTTTTTGGGTAGATATTTTCCTAACATAATGGGCTTAAGAGGTGTGAGAAAAGGGGAGTGGTGGTGGCCTTTTATAGGGAAGGAAAATGACTAGGAATTTTAGAAACAAGTTAGGTGTGAACATGTTATTACCAAAAAAAAGTCATTGAAAACCCACTTAACTAAATAATTTAATGTTAATGGATAGTTCATGGCCATCAATGGGTGTTGTACAAGTGTTTAGATCATTTGGGCTCTTAATTAAAAGGTTTAGTCCTTTATTAAGCTTAGTTTTACCTTAATAATTCTAATTAATTTTAATTACATTCACTAATGTTTTTGGTGAAAAACAATTTTGTTCATATTATACATAATAAATTATTCTGATTCCAAATATGGAATCTATTTTTTCCAATTCTAATCACAATAATTGGCAGTAATTAAATTAAAATTAATCCCGTAGATGGGACAACAATGTAGTGTTTTTAAGTAAATATGTCAATAAGTTGACTATTTTTTTATTGTCAATTTCAATGTGAAATTTATTCCAATGAAATAAATTAGATTAATTTATAAAAATATTGTCTAATTAAACTTTAAAACAAATTAAAATAATAATTTATCCTTATAAATAAATTATATTAAAAGGTAGTTTTGAACTATAATTCTGTATTTTTAACTATTAATAAAAAATGAATCTTCATCGAAAAATATCGAAAATTCACCCTGACATACCTTTTATATTTCTATTAGAAATATAATGTTTATCTAGAAATATTATATTAATAAAAAGGTCCAATAATGGATTTATTGAGGGTTCTCCCTTAAAAGGCGGCAAAACTGCAATTATAACAATATAGTATTTTATGTGTAATATTGTGCTTATTCTTATCCTATACCTATTAAATGAGTGTAAAATTATTTTTTTGATATATAATATATAAATAAAATCTATAAAAGTTTTATAATTTAATTTACATTGTAAAATGTGACTAAATAATACTTTATTTAAATTGGGTGTTGTGTGTATTGAAAATATATATATAGGTAAATATGGTAATGGCTTGGGATGATACATTCTTCTCTCCTATAAAAATATCATCCTTGTAATTTTACCAGTATTACCTTTTATAAATATGTGGGTACTTCTCCATCATATAATCCTCTAGTTCCCTTATTGCTTCCCCCATTTTTATTATTTCTCCAGATAAATTTTCTCTAGATGAGTTATCTGATTCCTCAATACTTTATCTCTAGTATCAAGAATCCAGATAGGTTCTTTTCATTTAGAAAGGCCAGGTTCCAAATCTATTTTATCATATGTCATAACATGTATTGGATCAGTCATGTACTTCCTCAATATAGAAATATGGAACACACCATGAACCTTTGATAGTGTTGGCAATAATGCTAATCGATAAGCAATAGCTCCAACTCTTTCAATAATCTTGAAGGGTCTGATGTACCTAAGACTTAGTTAACCTTTATTACCAAACCTGGTAACACCCTTACAAAGAGATACCTTCAAGAAAACACGATCTCCCATTTATAATTCCAAATCCTTTCTTTGATTATGATCATAACACTTTTTCCTAGTTTGATCCATTATGATAAGAGCCTTAATATACAATACATTTTTTGTCATCTATTCAACATGTTAGGGGCCAATGAGTTTTATTTCGCAAACTTCATCCCAACAAGATGAAGTAAGAAACCTCTTTCTATATAATTCTTCATACAGTTCTATTTTAATAAATGAATGGAAAATAGTATTATATGAATACTCCACCAAAGGTATGTATTGAGCACAAATACATTGAAAATAGAGTGAACATGCTCTCAACATGCCTTCCATTGTTTGAATTTTTCTTTTAGACTACTTGTCTGTTTTTAGAGGGTAGGTAGTTCTCAAATGAAATTCGTTGTCAAGATCCTTTTAAAGAATCTTCCAAAACATTGAGGTAAATTAGGTGGTCTCAATACAAAACTAGGTGCACCATGAAGTCTTACAACTTCATTAATGTATAGCCTTGTGGGGTTCCAAAGAAGAATATCTTCTCTTATTATAAGGAAATGTGCATATTTGGTTAGATGATCAACAATAACCCATATTTCGTCATTCTTTCCAGGACTCATTGGAAGTCCTGTAACAAAGTTCATAGTAATTTCATCCCCTTTCCACATAGGAATAGGAAGAGGTTTCAGAACTCCATTAATATATTGCCTTATAGCTTTCACTTGTTGACAAACTCTCCATCGAGAAAAATAATACTTAATTTCACGCTTCATGTTATCCCATTAAAAGTGTTCCTTTAAGACCCTATACATATTTGTGCTCCCAAGGTTTATAGATAAATTTGATCTATGAGGGTCATCCAATAATTCCCCTTTTAGTTCAGGTAAAGATATAACACATATCCTCTTTCCAAATTTTGGAGCACTATCTTCACAAACAAAGTATGCTAATTTTCCATCATCCACACCTTTAATATTATTCTCAAAGTCCCCATCATCAGATTGGGAATTATTTATCCTCTATATTAAAGATAGTTTTGCAATATTTTGATAAATTATTGATGTCTCCCCTACCTTATAAATTACCACATCCATCTTAACTATATCCATGAACATAGGTTGCTTATAAATCCTCATTTGGGTTAGACCTCCATGATCTTTCCATCTTAATGCTTATGTCACCTTATTTTCTTTAACATGGTGTTTGTGTATTGAGAAATCATAATCCTCAAGTAATTCGAGCCATCAAAATTTCTCATGTTGAGTTATTTCTATGAGAAAATGCATTTCAAGCTTTTATGATTCATGTATATCTCACATATTTCTCCATAGAGGTAAAGTCTTCATATTTTCAAAGTGAAGATTACAAATGCTAACTCTAGATCATGGGTTGGGTAGTTCTGTTCGTGAGTATTCAATTTCCTTGTAGCATATGCAATAAATTTTTTCATTCTACATTAAGATGCAACAAAGTACCTTCTTTGATGAATCCCTATATATGACAAACCCATCACTACCAGATGGTAGAGTCAAAATTAGAGCACTAACCAATATTCTATTTAGCTCTTAAAAGAATTCTTCATATTACTTCATCTAAACAAACTTAAGACCTTTACGTGAAATCTTGGTTAAGGGGTTAGCTAATCAGTAAAATTCTTAACAAATCGTCGATAATAACCTTACTAACTAATGAAACTACATTCCTCAGTTATTATATTTGGTGTAGGAAATTCACTGACAGCCTTTGTCTTTGTAGGATCAACCAATATTTCATCTTTAGATACAATATGACTATGAAAAGAGACTTCTTCAAGCCATAAATCTAATTTACTATATTTCCCATATAACTCTTACCTTTTAAGTGTCTAAAGAATGATCTGAAAGTGATCCTCAGGATCCTCATAGTTTTTCGAATACACCAGAATACCATCAATGAATAGAATAAATAAATTGTCAAGATATTCCATGAATACTCTTTTAATTAAGTCCATAAAAAGAAGGGTTCATTAGTCAATCCAAATGGAATTAGTATAAACATATAATGTCCATACCTCATCTGAAAAGTTGTCTTCATAATTTCTTCCTTCTTCACTCAAAATTGGTGATACCCAGAACGAAGATCAATATTAGAAAATATTGGGATCTATGAAGTTGATCAAACATGTCATAAATGAAATGTATATGATACTTGTTCTTTATTGTAATGGAATTTATTTCCCTATAATCAATTCACAACCACATGGATCCATATTTTTTTGACAAAGAGGACAGGGTATCCCCAAGGTGAAACACTTGGGTGAATATATCCTTTATTACCCAAATCCTATAGTCGTTTCATCAACACTACCAATTTGATAGTGTCCATTTTATGGGGATTCTTTGATATTGGCATTTCAGCAAGAACTAAATCAAATTTAGAATTCAACCTCACATTCTAGGGGATGTCCAGCTAAATACTCATGAAATAAATCAATGTATTCTTGAAATATTGAAACATATTTAATTTGGAGATTACCTCCATTATCACTAGACATTTTTTATCTTCCTCTCTATGAATTTTGTTTAGTATAAATACTAATGGTGGATCTAAATAAGAATCAGGTGAGGAAACTTTGGCTCTAAAGATAAGGGATCCAACAATTTCCTCACTAATCATAACTTCATTTCTCTAATAATAAATTTTTGCATCATAATTTGAGATCTAGTTCATAATAAGAATAATGTCAAATTCAACCATAGGAATGGTTATATGGTAAGAACATAAGGTACATTTATGTTTCATAATTGGGACTAAATAACACATCTTTATTGCAATGATACTTCTCTTAGGAGATTTGACCGACAAATATCTTATTAAATCAAAAGGTAAATGTCTAATTTTCTTGGAAAACTGGGTAAATATAATATATTGAGATGATATATAGTCAAATAACTCATTTGATAAATATTAATATAGTTTCAATGTACCCGGAACCATATAATTTATTACTTCCACCTCCATTGTACTGATCACCTACGTTTGTTCATTTCCCTTTGGCTTTTTCTATGGTAGATTCGCCTAATGATTGGGGAAATATGTTTTATGATGTTTAATATCCTTACAATTATAACACTGTAAATCATTGACTGTCTTCTTATCATTGCATTCATAATCCTAGTAACCCATATCTCTTAATTTATAGTAATCTTTTAATCCCTTTAAACATTTACAAGGGTGTTTTCTCCCACATTTTTCACAATATGAGAATATCTTAAAATTATTCTTCTTCTTTTCATTCCATTTCTAATAGGGCTAAGATGAACTATTGTTGTATTGGTTTCCGTTGAATATTTTGATTCTACCAAATCTGTTATTTGTCTTGATGGAAAATAAAACTATCTCTTCATATGATGAAATATTATATAAAATCATCACCCTTCAGAGATATGGCTTATGAACTTCAAATAATTGGTCAATATTACACTCTGGGCTACATATATAATCTGTAGCATACCTAGATAACTTTTTAAAGGTAGATTCAAATTATGTAACACTCTCTTCTTCTTAATGCTTTAATCTAAGGAGCTTCCTCTTAATCTAGATTTGTTGATCATGAGGGAAGTATTTATCAAAGAATATTTCCTTAAAATTCCTATATTCCATGAGTTAAATTTCTTCATCTTCCCTTATAGTATAGATTAGAGACCACCACTGATTAGAATCACCTTGGAGACAACAGACCATAAGTGTATATTTTTTGTTTTCTCTTAATTCTAAGGCTATAAATATATTATCAAGAGACTTAATACATTTCTCATCAAAAATTGGATTACTAGTCCAAAAAAACATTGGGGGCTTCTATCACATAAAGTGATCCAACATAGGTGACTCTCTCTGTGGAATAGGTTGCTCTATTAAAGAAATGTTATTTTTCATAACCTGGTTATGTTTCCCCAATATTTCTATGATTCTCGTCATTCTGATATCAATTGTATTGGTTTTCTTTAGTAGGAAAATAAATACATATTTCATGAGTATTAATACCATCCCTTCGAGGTTCCATTTATAAAAAATGGAATATACAGGATTTTCTCATAAAATAATGAATTTAAAATATTGTGTAACAGTCAACATAAATTAATCTTAAATCACAAATTTGATTACATTGTTGATATGTTTTTCATATAAATCCTTCATAATGATAGGTATAGAGAATTTGAATTATCCTAAGTGTATCCCCATGGAGTGTCAAACTGGTTACATAGTAAAGCACGTTATCTTGTACGAGGATACCCCGAGTCAGGCATGGAACACCTTGTCGGGGTTGTTACTCTTACGTGCATCTGTTCCAGAACCACATCCACTTGTAGTATCCAGATAATGATTTATTTCTAGAAATACCCACATAATCGTTTCCTTACCAAAATTCTAGGATGTTCTTGTCTACTTATCCACAGTTTCTATCCAATGTTTTTGATCCCTAATCTATGTTTTCTAAATCTTGTTCCCAAGGATTCTTTTATTCTTCCTTTGATATAATCTATAGTGTCTCGACCCTAGAATCTCGGAGTCGGTGAATTATTAAATTATATTAGAATTATAACAATGAAGAAAATCCTGAAGGACCATTTAGTTTACCAATCGTGGAAGGATATATTATATACATAATACCAAAATTACATTTGGAAAACAGAATAAAACATGCTACACAATAAACAGAAATGAAATCCATCATTGATAGCTTATTCAAAGTTCTATTCTTCATTACATGGGGAAAGAAAGATAATAAGGGTGGGAAAAAATTCTTAGTAAGGGTTGGTAAAATTTAAGAAATAATGAATAAATATATATGGATAGGTAAATAATTAAACACTCTTTCCATTTAAACAACTACGAAAGGCGTAATAAAATATGGAAAGGAACGAAACTGAAACACATTCCATAAATCAATTAATTGAGAATGAACTACATCCATATATGGGTCGATGAAAAATATTATGGATAAATAATGACTAAAATTAAATGAGGTAAATACTTTCTTAGTGTATTTCATGTCTAAGGCACATGAAAACCTGTTACATCAATGCCCTTCAAAAGACAGTTTAAAACTAAGGGTAGACACCCATTTGGCCAACTTATTCGTCTCATGAGAATATTTAGATGCATAGAGGATCTATATAAAGTCCAGGATCCAACTATCATTTCTTATCCAAATAATTACTCATATTCAATAATCAAAACAACTAATATTCCTTATCAAGTAAATATATTTATTGAGAAATAAGGATTGTCAATAATTACCAAATTAATTAAATAATTTTCAAACACACCACTGTATAAATAATGGAACAAGGTTTATAAAAGACCAATATCCATTTTATGAGAGTATGGATATTCAATTAAATTTCCAATGAAATTTTATCACAATAAAGTAATTTTTTTCCAGATAATGTAAACAGTCACAAAATGAAGGTAGATTAAGAACATTCTTGAGGAGAGTAATCTTTAAACATTCCAAAGTGTCCAATGCCACTTTGATACATTTAAATAATAATCAGAAGAAAGGTATAACACTAAATAAATCCTATAATATAATGATAATAAGAGTATTAATGATATAATACATCAAAATGGTCAGTACGTATACCACACAATATAAGTAAGTAGTTAATATGGCATTAATCTCAACGATTTAAAAAAGTGAGATTAAAATCTTTATCATAACCCTACTTTTGTTCTGTGAACTTTATCCTCATTTATAGTGCTTTAAAATATGTTAGTAACTTATAACAAAACTATAATCATGTTTATAATACCATATATTAATATCTGTCAATGTATTATTACCCTTTTTTAGCAATCTTTCATTATTTTGACTCTTTCGGGTGTTAATTTCCTAGTTTTCTCAACTATGTTTTTACTTGTTATTTGTTTTTTATTGTTAAATATATCACAATTTCATCATCCAATGAATTTAAAAAATGACTAAATTATCTTATATATTAATTAAATCTGTATTCATAATAGTCAATAATATTCAGAGATTATAAATGAAGGGCACCGATCATGGAGACAGTAGGACGAACTTACACATGAACACTACTTTCATTTCTTTATTGTATTAAAATAATTTTAAAAAATGATAAATATGTATATTATAATTCTAGTATAATATCTATTTTATATATGTTACAATGTTTCATTAAAACCATCTTATATTAACTCCATTTATGGCATTAACGATTCATATTATTTTGACGGGGCGGTAGTCTACACTTCCTCAAACAAAATTATCATATTTACACAACATGGAAAGCATAAAGGTAGGTTATAAATAAAAATTAAAGAGGAATAAGAAATTTTAATTAACTCATATATCATATATAAATATATTTTCCATCATAATGGATAACATGATAAGTGGTAAAGGAGAATGGAATAATCATCTTTTCGTGAGGCTGCAATTCACCATACACAGAAAAACTATGTTTGTTACCCATTAGATAGAGGTGTGTGTAAGTGTAGGTGGAAAACTTAGCCAAAAAACCTATTATATTGAGGATACTTGTTTCTCATTTAATCATAGAATAATAATAGTATATGGAGTGGTTAATGGAAATGAAACTATAGATCTTGAGAGAAGGCGTTACCTCTTAATCAGGTAACTTCTTCTAGGGTACACCAAAAGACGTATTTGGGTGGATTTCGGCCTTAACAGAGGATTCAAGGACTAGTGGAGGAATTTTAGGAATATATTTTTTCAGATATTGGCCTAAAATAAGGGGTTTGATAGGATTTATTGGTTTGATGAAAGGGGATAGGTGGTGGTCTTTTATAGGGAAGGTAAAGGACTCACTTGGAATTTTCGGAAGCAATTTAAGTGTGCACATGTTTTTACCTAAAAAAGACACACCAAACCAAAATAAATCTCAAAAATAGATAATTAATTGAATAATTATGTCCATAAAAGTGGTGTCAGACAATTTTCTTGGTCATTTGGTCCCTTAAGTAAAAGTTTTTGTCCTTTATTACGTTACGTTTTACATTAATAACTGAAATTAATTTAAATTGCATTCACTAATATTTTTGGTCAAAAAAAGATGGATTTATTAGAAGATATAAATTACTCTGACTTAAAATATGGAATTCAATTTTCCAAATTATAATAAAATAAGTGTAATTAATTAAATTAAAATTAATCCTGTAGTCGTGAATACAAATGCATGTTTTTAAAGTAAAAACATCTACATGTTGGCAATGTTTTTATAGTCAATTTCAATGCGAAATTGATTCTAAAGACATGAATTAGATTAATTGACAAAAATATTATCTAGCTAAACTTTAAACCCAATTAAAATTATAATTTAACTTTATAAATAAATCTGATTAAAAATCAATTCTGAATAAATATTCATTAAAAATGTTCTATTTTAACTACTCATCCAAAATGAATCTTTATAAAAAATTACCAAAAAATCACCCTATAATAATTATTATGTTTCACATATAAAGATAAAATTTATTTTAACATATTAAATTTATAAAAGGGTAAAATATTGGATTAAATGAGGGTTCTCCATCAAAAGATGAAAAAACTGCATATATAAAAATATAGTATTTTTTGTGTAATATTGGGATTATTCTTATCATATGGATATTAGATGAGTGTAAAATTATTTATTTTAATATATAATATACAAATAAACTCTATTAAGTATTATAATTTAATTTAATTTAAAAAATCTGACTAAATAATGTTTCTTTTAAAAAGGGTGTTGTGTGTATTGTAAAGATAACTAAAGGTAAATATTATAAAGTCTTGGGGTGACACAATAGAATCCTACAAACATAGGGGTCAAATACAAATGAATAAACATGAATAAATAGGTCTTAGAAAATGGATGAGTTTAGGGACAAGTATTATGTTTATGTACCAAAACTACAACTAGGTAAGAGAAGACACATGTCATACATTGAAACACTCATAAATCCTCTAGGTCATAAGATCCTACGGCCTATAGCTATCCTTCCCACTTTATTACTATTCTATATAGCTAGAGATTTCTCCGAAAGCTTTGAACGTAAAATGACATTGAAAATACAAGGCAAATGGACTCCCCAACCACTCTGTGATACTATCATATTTATGTGGGACTAAATCACCTGCATGGTTTTAAATAATATAAAAAAATGAGTGTTTGGGGGAAGTGTTTCAATTCATATCATGTATGAATCCACCTAAAACATCACTTCAATGGGGATCCACTAATACACTACATCATCCTAGGGAAGTATCATTTCCACGACCTCCGTCAAGATTAATCCTAACCAAGAAATACACTCACACTACAGCCTCAAGTAATTCATTTACCACCTAAGAAGGGTGTTTGGACCTACATGAAACTCATGTGATATCTTTCCATCAAAATCACCATTTTCACTCGACATATGTGTGTTATATTTCGAAACCCCTAAACCAAGAGTTGTAATATGAAGACGTCTTGTGGAAAATGGAACCATTTTTTCCATTATGGTTCAAAATATAGAAACCCCAAACCACTTCTTAGATCTAATCATTTTCATTCTAATGGTGTGGACCACTATAAACCCTTAGTGTTATTTGTCCCTAGAACACTTTTAATGCACCAAAACTATGCATATAGTTGTCTCAACATTATGGTGAAATAACATTTCCATCATGAATTTGGTAACTATCTAGTCCACTATAAGAGGATCTATGTGCTTCTCAACAGGTGGTAGAACTTCTCTATGTTTATCTGGAGGAAACACCTCATCAATGTGTCCCTAAACTGATGCATCATAAATCAATTAGTAATTATCAGAACTCAATCTTAGAATCCATGTTTGATGTCATCATAGAGGAATCCTGAATGTTGTGAAGATGTAACACAATCAAGAGAATATCTGGGTAGCTGACTCAAGAAGTTCATGGATTCCACAATCTATTATTATACGATGCATGTACCAATAATGGACCCGTAACCATTTCGTACTTGTGTTGAGTAAACAAATAAGTTATTAGAGTCTTAGTGAATGTATATGTTGGATTATGCACCAATATTAGGTTCCCTAGATTAAAATTTAGACTTTAGATGCTATAAATTTATTTTCTATGTTCCAAAACAAAAAACTCATAGTTATAAAAACCCCAAACGCATTTCCTATGATGAACCACTATGACACCACTCGATCATAACTGAGGCCACAAGGGTCGGCCCAGATAATGGTAAGCCATGTGAGACACTCGAATCCTGCCTCAAATAGTCCCCCAAAATGAGAATAGTATCGTGTAGTAAATTCTAAAATGATAGTCCATTTCTTAATTACATATATTCATACACACAACCATCTTCATGAAACATCATAGTGATATAAAATAAAACTGTACATATAGTGTGTAATCATTCATGCAACAAACTCTAGGAAAACATCAAAGTAGATAATATTAAAGGGAAAAATACATACCCAACTAGAAATACGGTCCTAACCTACCATCAACTAGAATAAATAAAATGAAGAGGGTGTGACTCAAAATATCTAAATACCACCATTAAACATGGTCATCATCAAGATCCATTATACTCCCCTATAACAGTTTCCACCAATGTCATTATTTATCTTCATATCATACACATAAGACACAACACATGTGGGAAATCCCATGTAGGGGTCAGTATATACATTCACATTAGGTTCCCAAAAATCACCAAATAGAAATAATTAAGATAGATTGGTCATATCAACACCATGAATGCATACCAATTTGAATATGTGGAAAAACATAATATAACATGGAAATAATCAACAAGTGGTCTAAAGAAAGAGAGAAATTGGATATCCATCTTTATATTCTATATAAGAATAACGGTCATCCTACAACTCTAAGGGACCAATCACTAATTCCAAAATATATATGTTACATCAAAAGTGATAGTGTTCCAATCCTACACCTTGCTACTACATGAAATATCCAAGGGAACACTATCCCATATTCATGCATATATTATAAACTCCAACAAATCAGTAACAAGGATCCCACACCTCTCTAATACACAACATAACTGAGGGTTCACTAACTCTATCTATGATTCACACATAACCTCATTATAAACAAATATTAGGGGCCCACTTTTAACTAATGCACTCCAAAACTATGGGATTACCAAATCTCATAGAGGATCCACTACCAACCAGAGCTTGATAAAGGAGGATTACCATTCCATATATATATGACTCATTTCATCTATATTATGGGGTGTACTGAATCTTACAATGTTAAGAGTATAGGGGGACCTATGCCCTATTTTGATAGGAAATTACAAACCCCAGTATCTCTCTAGTGATCACACTCGATCACTACCTGCATCCATGCATTTCTGAAGGAAGTTTTCTACTCGTAAATCCTCATGTCATATCTCTGACATTGATACAAATGACACCGTCAAGTAATACATGGAAAAAAACTTAGTATACGTGACTCACATGACCAAACATGAGTCTTGAGGTAAGAGATGTGTGATGAATAATTCTCTAAGGGGAGTACATGGAATGTCCTCCTAGGGTACACATCATGTATCACAAGGCCAAACCCTGACCAGGTCAACACACAACAGTAAACCTATAAAAATAAATTACAAGGTCGTTATGAGTGGCTTCATAGTGTGTAACCTCCCCTAGATTCATGGGAATGCCTTTTCCCGCACACTCCCTAGCTGGACATGTGGTCTAACATGAAGTATGCATGGAGTAGACGGTGTGCACTATATTTCCTAGACTGATCCCATGTCCATCAGATCATGCTCTTATACATTAGTGAATTCCCATGTATTTAGATTGTGCCTATGTACAATGGGGTTTTATCCATATAATTTTACATAGTTGTGTTATCTTAACATGGTATGTATTCCAATGTACTTGACCACTTGTCCACATCTCACTACATGGAATATACTCTGGGTACATTATGTGTATTCCTAAAAATTACATCTTCCCCAGTATGAAGAACACATTGTGTGTTCTCTTAATCTACACACCATATGCTTTGTATTTCCAAATGTGAAATCTTTGTGAACATCTAGAAACCGCCATTTTTTCAAATTAAGCACAAATTGACCCCTAGGGTATCCATGGTATTAATAAAAAGGTCATTAAAACCATTGAAATATAAATACATATATATATATATATATGTTGGTATCAAATGATAAAATTCAAAAAAAAACTGCTTACCTCTTTGTGTAAAAACCAATGGTTCAGGTCCATAGTGGTGCCCAGAAGCCGCTACACTATGATCCGGTCTGATATCCTCCATAGATGAAGTCCGATGACACCTCTTCCCCTACATAGTTAATTTTTTCTGAATGGAAGAAATCTATCCCTCTCCCATGTAAGGGAAAAAAGAGGAAGGCGATATTCTACCCCACTATATTAATTAAATATTCATTTAATTAAATATTGTATGTGCCAATACTCACCTTGCACTAGATTTTCGATGCTAAGAAACTTTATTTCCTGCTTACTGTGAACCCCATGTTTTGGAAAAGTTTTCAATCTTGGATTTCCTGTATGAGTTCATGAACAATGGGAAAATCATTTATACCAAATATATACCGACACATTCTTTGATATATATTAATATTTTTAATATATTAATTATAGGGTCCTTCAATACCAAAACACTACGCCAACTCCATCCTATGATTTTGAGTAGTGAATCTAGATATCATTATTTTATGAGGCGTGTGTTTGGAATTAAAGAGGCATTCCTCCATGATGAACTCTAGTCATACGCTAGGCGGGAGGTGACTACCACTATGACAACCCTGATTTTTATTACAACTTAAACATGATTTATTACATAAAACTTCACTTGATACAACAAAGAAGATCGAGGGGTTTAGTGTCATTGGGGCTTAGGATCATTACATAAAAACTTAGAACATGAAATAATACATCTTTATTGAAAACTTCATTTACATGACCACTACATTCCCTCGTACTTTGCATTGCATGGGATAACCTGAGGACATGCATAAGAAAAGGGTGAGCTATAAAGCCCAGTAAGGGAGTAGACATGGAATAACATGAGGAGTACAATACATGTTAGACAATAGGAATATCAATAGTGCATAAAAGAAACATGAACATAAAGGCATGATAAATCATGATAATCATAACATGGAAATGTGGCAACAACACTTAACATGGAATTAGCGTGAGCCAGGGCTCATTGCACATAAAGCATGAGTAAACCCTCATTGCACATGAAGCACGAGTAAACCCTCATTTCAATTGAATTAGAATGAGTCAACACTCATTGCACATGACGTATCATGATACTATACTTTACCCAATGCATTGGAGCACTATAAGGGTGCACCCTTCTTAAACATTTCATTTCATGCATAAGTGTGCCACATGGATCATAAAACATGGATTCATAAAACGTAAACATTTATTCCATGATAAAGGAATGTGGAATTCATACATGAAAATTTCTAATCAATAAGTAAAGGTGCATAAAGGTGGATGCCCTTGATGGAGAAATGGTCATGGTATCCACTACACAATGGCATTGTCTTAGAAAATCGGTGTGATTTCTGCAGTGTAACGGCGTGACATAAGAATTCATAAATAAATGCTTGATGAGAGATAAAGTGGTTCCCCATAATATTTACATGTAATGGAAGTAAGGAGGTCATATAGATACATGTACCAACAATTGTAATGGAATTTAGATTCATGATACAAAATTATTGCTTGAATAGAAAAGAAGAGAGAGAAGTTCCTTTCGGAATTTTAGTATAGTAATGGGTGTACATGGGAGGCATTTAATGAGAGAGGAAGGGGTCTCCCATAATTACAACAATAAGAGAGAAGTATGGGGGAGGTGAGAAACCATACCCCAACATTCATAATTGAAATTAAAAGGGAAATACAACTTAATGAAAATTGACAAAAATGAGAAAGGAAGAAAAAACCCTTACATGGAAGTGTGCTTCCAAAAGCTAGAGAGAGGCTTGTGAGAGGCTTCTTGGGAGCTTGGGGAACCTTGGGAGGATTCTAGAGAGAGTTGGTCAGAGGTTGGACGAACTAAAAGGTCATTGAGTGAGGAGGAAGTGGAAGCTTGGGTGGGTTTATATAGGAAAGGTGAGGGAATTAATTATTATTTAGGTTTGGGTCCCCTTACATTAAATTAATCCAAACCACAAACCATCTCATGGTTATTGCCCATGGTTTTTGGAAAAGGGAAGAGGAAATCAATATTTTATAAGGCCCAAGTCCGAACTTCTTAAAATAATAAGGTTGCTTATGTGGAGGTGAGTCACACTCCCATGGAAATTAATTTAAAAAGGCAAAGTGTTGAATATGTCTTGAGGGGTCCATTAATGCTTTGAAAAGTAAGTAAAACAAAGCCAAAATCACATTATTTTAATGATAAAACATATATTGGCAGAACATAATGATTATGGTATTTTATTACATCACCATTGAGTCATTACAATTTCATAAAACACATTATATATATAAATGGTATTTAATTTTTACCCAAAAATATGACTGTCACAGAAAATTATGAAAAATTCACCGTTGGATAATTTAGACATCCTGATTCCATAAATAACATTTATTTTATCTAATTAATTTTCTAAATATATTAATTTTCACTTTTAAAATAAAAATCGACATTTATCGAAAATTCACGGGTTTTGACAAAAATGGATTTCAAACCTTAATGAAAATTTTAATTACATTCATAAAATTATAAGATCATTTATATTTAATAAAAATTAATTTAGTAATAATATTATTATTTTATTAAAAGATTATTTAATTCAAGAATCCCTTAATTTAATAAAATATATTTCATAATTAAATAATGACTAGAAATACCATTTGTACTTTAAAAACTATTTACAATGTATCAAAAATGACTAGAAATTATATTCATTATTATATACAAAAATTAATGTACATGAAAATAGTACTACTTATTTGTTACATAACCCCTTAAAATAGCCGCATAAGACCTAAGGGTTAGGTGTACGATGGTGACAAACTCTTGGGGTGGCTCGGATAACATCGCTCGAGTGGTAATTTCAATCAACTTCCACTTTTCCCATAGACGGTCACGTTCGAGATTGACATGATGAATCTCGGATTTGCCTTGGTCAATGGAAAATCCCAAGGATGCCACCTATTTTCCAAGCTCCGACAAATGGGAATTGTATGGGGCAATTCTACTGGATGAGGCCATCTCTTCCTTTTTCTGAGTAAATTGGATTTGTTAAGGTCCTATATTTATACTAATCATGTGGTCACTGTTCAACGACTATATTACCAATGAACAAAAATTCTTAACATAAAACCAAAGAAGATGACATTTTATAAAAACATTTTATATAAAGATACAATTAATAAGATGAAGAGGGATTTTCCATTAATGAAACTTTGGGTTGTTATAATATTCACCCCTTAAAAAATTTCACCCTCGAAATTTTCCTTTTCCCACACTAAAACAAATGTGGGTAACTCAACTTCATCATATCCTCCAATTCCCAAGTTCCTTCATCAAACTTGTGGTTCCCCACAACACCTTGACGAGGGGCATTGTCTTATTTCGTAGAACTTTTTCTCTACGATCTAAGATCTTCACTGGTTGCTCCACATAAGAAAGATCGTCTTCCAATTGTACCACCTCAGAAGAGAGTACATGTGAAGGGTCCGGTATGTACATCCTTAAGAGGGATACATGAAATACATCATGCACTTTGTCCATGGTAGGTGGAAGTGCTAGTCGATAGTCCACAGCCCCAACATGATCAGGAATTTCGAAGGGGCCGATGTACCTTGGACTTAACTTCCCATTCTTTCCAAACCTCATGACCTTTTTCCATGGAGATATGCATAGAAAACCCGTGTCTCTGACTTTAAACTCAAGGTCTCGTTGACAATTATCTGCACAACTCTTCTGTCGACTCTGGGCTACCTTGATATGCTGATGAATGGTTTTCACTTTCTCCACCATTTCGTCGACCATTTCTGGTCCAAGCAGCTTACGTTCACTGACCTCATCCCAACATGTCGGTGTTCTGCTCCTTTTCCCATACAGGGCTTCATATGGTGTCATTTGGATGCTCGAGTGGAAATTGTTATTATAAGAGAACTCAACTAGAGGAAGATGTAGATCCCATCCTCCTTTAAAGTCCATTGAGCACGTTCTCAACATATCCTCAAGTGTTTGGATAGTCCACTCGGATTGGCCATCAGTTTGAGGATGATAGGCCATACTGAAGTTCAGTTCAGTATTTAGAGCATGTTGAAGACTCTTCCAAAACTTAGAGGTGAATCTTGGATCTCGGTCAGACACAATAGATAGTGGTACACCATGCAACCATACCACTTCCCTGATATATATCTGTGCCAGTTGATCCAAAGAGAAATCCTCCAGAATAGAAATGAAGTGTGCAGTCTTTGTAAGACGATCCACAACAACCCATATTGCATTGTTGCCTTTGGATGTCCTCGGAAGTCCGGTGACAAAGTCCATGGTGATGTTTTCCCATTTCCATTCTGGTATGGGAAATGGTTGCATCATCCCCTTAGACTTCTGCCTCTCTGCCTTCACTTGCTGACACACCAGGCACTTTGATGTATATTCAGCGATCTCCTTCTTCATATTATCCCACTAAAAGTTTTCTCGGAGATCTCGATAAATCTTTGTGATCCCTGGGTGAATAGATAAAATTGAACTATGTGCATCATCCAAAAGTTCCTTCTTCAGCTCATAACTTGATGGAACACATAGTCTTTTCCCAAACTGCACAATTCCTTCTTCATTAACATTAAACTCTGAGGATTTCCCTTTTTTGATAGCTTCCACTTTTTTCTGAATTCCCACATCATCCTTTTGAGCATCCTTTATCCTTTCCAAAAGAGATGGTTGAGCAATAATTTTTGAATGGATTGATGATGTTCCCTTTTTTATTATTCCCATATCCATATTCATCAAGTCTAAGAAGATTGGATCCTTCTCAATTCTATTTATTGATAAAATTGCTGGTTCCTTTCTACTTAGGGAATTTTCCACCTTGTTCACTTTCCCAGGGTGGTAAGGTATTGAGTATTCAAAATCTTTGATGATCTCTATCCATCTTCTCTGGCGTATATTAAGCTCTTTCTGTGTGAATATATATTTAAGACTCTTGTTGTCAGTATATATCTCACATTTCTCTCCATAGAGATAATGCCGCTAGATTTTCAAGGCAAAGATCACAGATGCCAGCTCCAGATAATGTGTTGGATAGTTTTGCTCATGGATTTTCAACTGCCTTGAGGCATAAGATATCACTTTATCATTCTTCATCAGCACACATCCTAAGCCCTTCTTCGAAGCATCACTGAATACCACAAAAAGCTCCCCACTTGTGGGTAAAGTGAGCACGGGTGTAGTGATAAGCCTCCTTTTCAACTCCTTGAAGCTTTCTTTGCATTTATCACTCCAATCATACTTTCCTCCCTTTTGAGTTAGCTTGGTAAGAGGGTTGGACAATCATGAGAAATTTCTCACAAATCGTCGATAATATCCATCTAACCCCAAGAAGCTACGGATATCTGTTACCGATGTTGGCCTCGGCCATCCCTCAATTGCATCTATTTTAGAGGGGTCCACAGATATCTCATTGCTTGTGATGATATGGCCCAAGAATGAGACCTCCTTAAACCAGAACTCACATTTTCTGTACTTTTCATAGAGCTTCTCCTTGCGCACAGTCTCTATACAGTTTTTAAATGTTACTCATGATCCTCCTTGGTTTTGGATTATATTAGAATATCATCTATAAAGACAACCACAAATTTGTCAAGGTAATCTCTAAAGACTCTATCCATCAAGTCCATAAATATTTCTAGAGCATTGGTGAGTCCGAAAGGAATTACTATGAATTCATAGTGCCAGTACCTTGTACGAAAAGCATTCTTGGGGACATCTTCCTTCTTAACCCTTACATGATAATATCCCGACCACAAATCCACCTTGGAGAAGTATTGTGCTCCATGAAGCTGATCAAACAAGTCATCGATTCTTGGGAGAGGATACTTGTTCTTTATCGTGATTTTGTTAAGTTCACGATAATCGATGCAAAGCTGCATTGACCCATCCATCTTCTTGATGAAGAGGACTGGTGCACCCCATGGTGAAGCACTTGGGTGTATAAACCCTTTATCCAGATTCTCATGTAGTTGTTTCTTCAGCTCTTCAAGATCAACAACAGCCATTCTATATGGAGTCTTGGATATTGGTAACGCCCCAGGTATATGATCAATTGAAAACTCAACATATCTTCTAGGAGAAAGACCAGGCAGTTCCTCGGGAAACAATTCAGCAAATTCCCTCATAATAGGCATTTCTTCAAGGATGGTTTCTTCCTTGGACTCAACCATCTGAGCCAGATATGCGTGCTCATAAGGCAGTAATATCCATGATTGAGATGATGGATCTAAAGTAGATTCATCTTTTTCCTGACACTTGTAAAGAATCGGGGGTCGATTCTCCATATGGAGTGTGGTTTCCCTATCCCGACAATTTATGTTGGATCTATATAAGGAAAGCCAATCTATGCCAAGAATTGCATCAAATTCCACCAGAGAGAGTATGATGAGGTTCGCCGGGAAATTCAATCCACAGATTATAACAGGGGGGACTTATATTCATGGGATGCAATGATTACCCCATTTTACGTACTCACCGTCATCTTTACTTCCATGATTTGCGGTGGTGCTGGGATTGTTCAACTAAACTTTTTAGATATAAAAGAATGCATGGAACCTGAATCAAAAAGTACGTTCGCTATTCTTGAATGAATAACTAGAGTACCTGTCACCACATCATTGTCGGGGTTCACTTCGGCAGAAGTGATGGAAAAAGCTCTTCCTTGCTGTCTTGGAGGTTGTTGGTTGCCTCCGATAACCCTTGGATTAGGGCACTGATTTGGAAAATGACCCAGTTCTTTGCATTTGTAGCATTGAATAATGCTTTGAGGTTCGAACGGAGCGTTCCTATCCTCTGTCGCAGCCGAGGGTCCTTCTTTCCGACAGTTAACAGCTAGGTTCCCTTCTCTTCTACACCTGAAGCATTTTCTCGTCCCCTTAAGGCAATTTCCAGGGTGCTTCTTTCCGCACTTTTGGCAAGTGGTGTGCTGGATCTTCTTAGAACCGTTTGATTTATCCATCGGACCACCATCATTGAAGTCCACCTTACGCTTCTTGTCCCCATGATACCCCTATGATTCCCTGATCTCCGTTTCGACCTTGAGGGCACATCAGACAATTTCCTCACAGTTTTTGAAGTCACGGATCGCTATTTCTTTCCGCAAGCTAGGCTTTAGCCCACCAAAGAAGCGGTCAACCTTGCATTCAAGGGTAACGACCAATCCGGAAGCATATCGTGAAAGCCTTGTGAATTTTGCCTCATATGATCCAACAGATTCTTCATCTTTTTTCTTGAGGGAAAGGAAGTCCCTTTCCATCTTAAGCCGGAGGGTTTATGGAAAATATTTATCGAAAAACATCTTCCGGAAATCCTTCCATTCCAACGCCTCGATCTCCTCCTCATGATTTGTATTTTTGATCAACATCTACCATTGATCAGCTTCACCCTCCATACGATAATCCACTAAGAGAACCTTCTCTTGTTCAGAACATTGGAGGATGGAGAATATGTTTTCAATGGAGTTGATCCATTGTTCAGCTATTGTGGGAACAGATGATCCACTAAAAGTAGGAGGCCTTTGTCTCATGAAGCTCTCGACAACGACTTGTTCTTTCTCAGGGGGGGTTGAATGTTCCTCTTGACCCATGTTTCTATTCAAAACATGAGTTAGATGAGAGAGAAGCGTGACAAAGTTCACGATTCCTACTCAAATTGGATTGGGCATCTCATTAGTACAGTCATCACACTGATCTTCACAACGGTTGTTAGCCCGAGTCCTCCTATTACCGACCATTGGCTGGAATAAAAGGAAAGTTAGGGGTAACACATAAAGGGTAATCCAAAGACAATAGTTGATGACTTATAAATAAACTTTTATTTCCTTACTCAAGAGTCTATGGGCTTCAATCTAGGATTTTCATGATCTACTTTCTAACATATATTCTTAGGGGATTTTTTTTAATTTCCTTAATAAGGGTTCATACTAAGCTTGTGAATTTATCAAAAGATATCCCCTGGGAGTGTCGTAACCAAGAGTGCAGCAAGGCCCGTTGTCGTGCACCAGTTCCCGTTCGAGTCTAGATCAAAGCGGTGTTTTCGGGTTTTACCCATAGGATACATCTGTGCCAGAGCCTCCTCTACCTGCTCATATCCAGAGAGGGATGTATTTGTTTGATAAACCACTTACTTAGTATTTAACAAAACTTAGGGATGTTTTTATTTTACTTAGTCTTGTATCTAAGGCTTTACTAGGGTTTCCTATTCCCAAAAATAACTAAACCTATCCTCTGATACCAACTATGACAACCCTAGTTTTTATTACAACTTAAACATGATTTATTACATAATACTTCACTTGATACAACAAAGAAGATCGAGAGGTTTAGTGTCTTGGGGGATTAGGATCATTACATAAAAACATATAACATGAAATACAACATCTTTATTGAAAACATCCTTTACATGACCACTACATTCCCTCGTACTTAGCATTACAGGGGATAACATGAGGACATGCATAAGAAAAGGGTGAGCTATAAAGCCCAGTAAGGGAGTACACATGGAATAACATGAAGATTAAAATACATGTTAGACAATAGGCATATCAATAGAGCATAAAAGAAACATGAACATAAAGGCATGATAAAGCATGATAATAATAACATGGAAATGTGGCAACAACACTTAACATGGAATTAGCATGAGCCAAGGCTCATTGCACATAAAGCATGAGTAAAAACTCATTGCATATGAAGCATGAGTAAACCCTCGTTTCACTTGAATTAGCATGATTAAATACTCATTGCACATGACGTATCATGATACTATACTTTACCCAATGCATTGGAGCGCTATAAGGGCGCACCCTTCTTAAACATTTCATTTCATGCATAAGTGGGCCACATGGATCATAAAACATGGATTCATAAAACATAAACATTTATTCCATGATAAAGGAATGTAGAATTCATACATGAAACTTTTTAGTCATTAAGTAATGGTGCATAAAGGTGGATACCCTTGATGGAGAAATGGGCATGCTATCCACTTCACAATGGCATTGGTTTACAAAATCGGTGCGATTTCGGCAGTGTAATGGCGTGACATAAGAATTCATAAAAAATGGTTGATGAAAGAGAAAGGGGTTCCTCATCATATTTACATGTAACGGACAGTAATGAGGTCATATAGATACATGTCCCAACAATTGTAATGGAAATTAGATTCATGATACAAAATTATTGCTTGAATATAAAAGAAGAGAGAGAAGTTCCTTTCCGAATTTCAGCATAGTAACGGGTGTACATGGGAGGAATTTAATGAGAGAGAAAGGGGTATCCCATAATTCAAACAATAAGATGGCAGTATGGGAGAGGTGTTAAACCATACCCCAACATTCATAATTGAAATTAAAAGGGCAATACAACTTAAAGAAAATTGACAAAAATGAGAAAGGAAGAAAAAACCCTTACATGGAAGTGTGCTTCCAAAGGCTAGAGAGAGGCTTGTGAGAAGATTCATGAGAGCTTGGGGCACCTTGGGAGGATTCTAGAGAGAGTTGGTCAGAGGTTGGATGAACTAAAAGGGCTTTGAGTGAGGAGGAAGTGGGATCCTGGGGGGGTTTATATAGGAAAGGTTAGGGAATTCTTTATTATTTAGGTTTGGGTCCCCATACATTAAATTAATCCAAACCACAAACCATCCCATGGTTTTTGCCCATGGTTTTTGGAAAAGGGAAGAGAAAAATAATATTTTATAATTCCCAATTCCAAACTTCTTAAAATAATAAGGTTTCTTATGTGGAGGTGAGTCACACTCCCATTGAAATTAATTTAAAAAGGCAAAGTGTTGAATATGTCTTGAGGGGTCCATTAATGCTTTGAAAAGTAAGTAAAACAAACCCAAAATCACATTATTTTAATGGTAAAACATATATTGGCCGAAAATAAGGATTATGGTATTTTATTATATCATCATTGGGTCATTATGATGTCATAAAACACATTATATATTTAAACGGTATTTAATTTTTACCCAAAAATATGACTGTCTCGGAAAATTATGAAAAATTCACCGATGGATAATTTCGACATCCTGATTCCAGAAATAACATTTATTTTATCTAAATAATTTTCTAAATATGTTAATTTTCACTTTTGAAATAAAAAATGACATTTATCGAAAATTCACAGGTTTTGACAAAAATGGCTTTCAAACCTTAATAAAAAATTTAATTGCATTCATAAAATTATAAGATCATTTATATTTGATAAAAATTAATTTAATAATAATATTATTATTTTATTAAAATATTATTTAATTCAAGAATCCCTTATTTTAATAAAATATATTTCTTAATTAAATAATGACTAGAAACACCATTTGTACTTTAAAAACTATTTACAATGTATCAAAAATGACTAGAAATTATATTCATTATGATATACAAAAAATAATGTACATGAACATAGTACTACTTATTTGTTACATAACTCCTTAAAATTGCCGCATATGACCTAAGGGTAAGGTGTGCGATGGTGAAAAACTCTTCAGGTGGCTCGGATAACATCGCTCGAGTGGTAATTTCAATCGACTTCCACTTTTACCATAGACGGTCACGTTCGAGCTTGACATGATAAAGCTCAGCTTGGGTTTGTTCAAGGGCGATGCCCAAAGAAGCCACCTCTTTTCCGAGCTCTGACAAATGGGCTTTGTATGGGGCAATTCTACTGGATGAGGTCATCGGTTCCTTTGTCTGAGTAAATTGTATTTGTTAAGGTCCTATATTTATACTAATCATGTGGTCACTGTTCAACGACTATATTACCAACAGTCAAAAATTCTTAACATAAAACCAAAAAAGATGACATTTTATAAAAACATTTTATATAAAGAGTCATTTAATATGATCAAGAGGGATTTTCCATTAATGAAACTTTGGGTCGTTACAACCACACTTTAGAGTTGGAAGGCCATTGGCTACCAAAAAATCCTTCTTTCGTGTCATTTGTAACATTAGATTCTATTATATGAATAGGTGATGCGGTACAGTTCCATGATGGATGACTTCACTTCATACAGACCTATTAGGGACCACTGCAACCTGCCTTGTTTATGGTTTAGTGGATGCATGTTTTCTGGTAGAGAATCCTCCTACATTTTGAGGGATGGAGGTCTAAAAGATGTTGAGATATGGTAGATACTACATTGTCAATATTCAATCACCTTCATACCCCTCTTTATGAAAGGGTGAATCTCATAACATATATTCTTATTAGTGTAGAAAATCATGGGTGGGATGTACTAAAATAGGATGAAATACTATGAGATATAGTTTGAGCTAATTTCCCAACAAGTATTTATGACTATTTCTTCCCCAGAACACTATGGTTAGAGAAGTATAGGGAATTCATGCATTTGGATGAGGGAATGATTATGTTTATGGATTACTCAGAACACTTTACTGAGTTGAAGCATTTAATGTTGATATACTTTACCGATGAGCTATAAAGGGAGAGAGACTTTGAGGTAGGTATCTTACATTCCATCAAATCTCATGCCAATGTGTTCAGGTTGATCTCTATCATTGAATTGTGAATTAGGCTCTAATTATAGAGTGAAAACTAAGAGAAGTTGGTGGTGTAGAGTATGGTGGTGATGTTTCTTGACCGACTAGTTCAACATATTCAGGAAGGAATCACTATTTTGAGGCTTCCTATGAGATGAGTTCCAGTCAGGTTATGAGTAAGGGTAGATTAGTGTTTTATCATCAGTGTGGAAGGTGAGGCTATATAAAGAATAAATGTTACCATGACCGAGTCGAGTTTTGAACTTAATGTAGGATAGGTCACATGAAGCATTTCTATAATATGTTCCCTCTATATATGAGTTTTATGGGTTATCTCCGATATTAGGTTCAATAATAGGTTACTCAGACCCATCTTAGGCAATGAGTTTGAGTAGTGATGGTCGATTCGAACCAGGTAGCGGTGGTCGTGGCTGAGGCTGCGAAACACCAGTTACACTGAGACATCAGAGTGGGCCTACTCCAGACTACAAGTTTGTATCACAGGAACATGATATTGGACATTTCTATTCTACATAGCCAAACCTCAAGGAGTAGGTTGTTGTACCATTAATTTTGAGAGTTATGATCCTATTAGCCTCTATTATTTCATCTTCTTATTTTTATATAGGTGCCTAAAATTATTTTATATATGAACCAATGGTGAAAAGTCATAGGCTTGCTGTATCATCTTCTGTGGGATTTATGAATCTAGAAACTCTATTGGGAATTAGAACAGAGGATGTATGTTAGTGCAGGGGGTTCCCCCTTAAGTTTTGTGTGTATCACTTCATCTGTTATATTTATATCCTTGAGATGACAGTGTTTGAAATCATAATCAGTATGGATTTTCTAGTGGCTTATCAAGTTCATGTGGACTGCTATCACTAGAAGGTGGACCTCACATCCCCATAGGATACAATTCATAAACACAATGGTGAATGGGATGTCCAGGAAAACTGAGATGAACCAGAAAATAATTCTCTAGGTGAGATGAAAGTGAAAATGTCTAGCTTATATCTGGTTGACAAATTAGTACTTAAAATGTCCTTTACTCTAGTGGGTGATCATTTATGGGACCTAATCCCGGGAAACTTTTCTAGATTACATTATGAGATAGAGGTTATTTTCTTCATCAAACTATTTTAAAAATCTTCACCAGTATCCATTACTCCTTATAACATGGATAGAATAGAGTTGTAGGAGCTTAAGAGGCAGTTATAGGAGTCAAAGTCAAAGGGGTCAATTAGACCCATTACTTCTCCATGGGGTTCACTGGTCCTTTTTGTGAAAAATGAATATGGAACCCTTATGTTGTGTGTTGATTATCAGAATCTGATGAGTTAATGGTTAAGAGCTGATAAACCATTCCATAGATATATTAATTGTTAGATCAGTTTCAAGGACCTATATTTTCCTCAAAAATTTATTTGATGATGGGATATCATCAGGTGCATCTTCGACCTGTATACACAACTTGAACATCTATTCGAAGAATGTATGCTCTATATGAGTACTTGGATATGACTTTTGGCCTCATGAAACTAACAAAGGTTATCATGGTATTGATGAATTGATTCTTCCATCCTTATCTTGATTTTTTGGTGGTTTGCAGGGATGATATATCAGTGTATTCTCACAATCGACTCGACCTTGTAAAACACCTTGACATCGTTTTGGATACACTGAGAGAGAATAAATTATATGATAATATCACAAAGTTTCACTTATTTATGAAAATAATTCACTTATTGGGTTCCATTATATTAGTGACAAGAGTATCAGTAGACCAAGATAAGGTGAAAGATGTAGTTTCTCAGGAGAAGCTCAATAACTTCATTAAAATACAGACTTTCTTGGGACTAGATGGATATTACAATTATTTCATAAAGGACTTACCATTCTTATAAGAACCATTGAATCTCTTGACTAAGAAAGATGTAAAGTTCATATGGTTAGATTCTTATGAGACATCCTTTCAAAATCTGGAAGGGAGATTGACTTCAGCCCCAGTCCTGATATTGCCAGAATAGAGCAAGAGTTACATTGTGTATTGTGATGAATTGGTTATTGGACTTGGATTAGTGTGGATACAGGGGGATAGATTCATGGAATATGTGTCTCAGTAGATAAGGTTCCACAAGAGGAACTACTGAATTTAAAATCTCATGTTATCTTTATTTGTTCATGCTTTGCATTGTTAGAGTTATTACATACTTGGATAGCATTTTTTGGTGTACAAGGACCAAAAAATCCCCAAGAACAAATTTAGACAATGTGATTTTAATACGAGGTAATGAATTTGGGTGAAATACCTACATTATTTTGACTTTGAGCTTACATAAACTCATGGTAATGGAAATGCAGTGTTTGATGCACTGAGTAAGAGGACATAGATACTGGAATTTCAGTAGTCCAGTAGCGTTTGTTAGCTCAAGGCCATTTTCTCTGAGATGCACATGGAGGTGAATGAAAAATAGAGATAGACTTATCAATCATCCTTATCTATGGCCTCTACACTGATGGATACATTTAGGATGATGAATATATCAGATTCAGAGGGCCTAGTCCCCTGGGAGAGTGTGGAAGGTGAGGACCCCCTCATGGTTGGACCATGGGTGAGGATGATATTTTTTGTATCCATGGTCATGTTAGAGTTCTAGTGGACATATGAGAGAATCTAATTTCATAATCTGATGCCTCAATTTGGGTGGTGCATCCTAGAGTCACCCTGATGTATCGTGACTTACATCATCATTACTGGTGTCTTGGTATAAGTAAGTGGAATCTAGTTTCTTCATGGATTCTTCCACCTTTCAGCTGGTGAAGGCAGAACATCAGGGACCAGCCAGACTTTAACAGTAGTTACCTATTCTCGAGTGGAAATAGGGTGATGTCATGATGGATTTCATGCCAATTTTACCATGTTATTATTTGGGTAATGATGTTTTGTGGGTTTTTATTGAAAATATCACAGAGTTCATTCATTTCGTACAGATCATGGAGACTTTCAGTTTGGATGAGATTGGAAGGTTGTATATCTTTGAGATAGTATGACCTTATGGGCTCCTTCACACTATCATTGTTGTTAGGGACACTGGGTTTACATATCATTTCTGGAAGAGTTTTCATAGGGAACATGGTACATAGGTTTTTCTGAGAACAGTATACCACCATCAAACTGATGGCCAAGCATTGCATATAATACAAGTTCATAAAAACATGCTATGATAATGCATCATATACATTGGGGGATATTGAGAGTAGAATATAGACTTGATTGAATTCACCTACAATAATAGTTATCAATTAACTATAATGTTGGAAACATATGATGCTTTGTACGGTAGGACTATTTGATAACACAAGTTATAGTAAGATGGGGTACCTTTACTAGGACCACATCTCATATATGAGACTTCTGAACATGTCCTATTAATTTAGAAATATATGGATACTGTATAGTCTAGACAAAAGTCTTACACCAATCACCACAGATGGACGCTATAGTTCAAGGTCTGGGATTGGGTATTTTTACATATTTCACCAATGTTCAGAAATTGGTGGATGAGAAGAAAGGGTAATCTTTCACTATGATATGTCAGACCATTCATGATTATAGAAATAGTTGGGTTGCTAGCCTATCTGTTGCAGTTAACTCAGAGGTACCAAGACATGAATGATATCTTTCGTATATATCAGCAATACTACTATCATTTAGACATATCTCACACATATAATTTTGAGGAGGTTGAGCAATAGGTTGATGCATCCTTTGAGGAGAATCTACTTCCTATAGTTGACAAAAGCATGATGGTTGTCTGTGGATAGTTAGTTACACTATTATGGATGTTGTGGAAACACTGGCATGTATAGGACGAGACATAGGAGTAGGAGGCCAACATAATGGGCCGCAAAGTTAGTCAATACTATGTGTAATGGGCTACATGACCATGTGGTCAGGTCTACAATTTTGACAGTTTTTAAGAGAGGAATTTGAACGGTTTCTGAATGGATAGTCAAAAAATTTGATGAAACTATCTTGGTTACCTTAGCTTCTAGCTAATCATGCATTTTGGCACATGGTTTTTCAAACTGTGTGCCTAAACCATGAGAGCCATCAAATTTTGGCTTATTTTTATAATTTTAAATTAAATTAAATACTATTTAAACCTAATTTGGTATTATTTCAATGGATAATAGAAATCAATTTTGAGAGCCCCCCTTTACTGATTGTGCTTTAATTTTAGGCGGTTTCTCCATCCAATCTTCTATTCAAGCACAGAACATCTCATTGGATCCATAATAGTTGGACCTCGATTAATTTTTATATATTCTCCATTCTTCTAGATATTGATTTTACTATTTGGGTGCAAGATGATTTCCCCTATTTTCGGGTTCTTCATTTTTTCTTTAGATTTATCTCGGTCTAAACAGAATCAAAAGTTTCTACTAGATGAGTTCTCCACTACCAAGATAAGGTAGGTGGTCTATACAATTTCCATGAGTTTCGGTTATTTATTGGGATAACTGTTGTTAGGACACCCACAAATTTTTTTATGTCCCTAAAATTGAATTTCTTAATTTAATTAGATGTAATCAGACCTATTATGGATTCCCTTAGGTTTCACTGTGATGCATTCATATCCAATTCCTAAACCCTGGACATCCATGGGGTGTACCTCATGAAATCAACTTTATTTGACTTGTTTGAAAACCCTTAGGGGTTTGTTCTTGTGCCTTCCAAGATAAAGGAACCACATTTATGCTTTATTGGAATTGAATTTCTTTAATAGGATATGTGTATCCTCCTTTCTTTATGCTATGTTGATATTAAATGCTTGGATGGTTTTGGTTATATGAGTCAGAATACTCATTTTGTTGTCTTAATACGATTGAATGGTTAATTTTTAAAATGTGAGAACAAGTGGATTAACCCATGTGACATGATTAAATGTGAGTTTTAGATAATTATTATGTATAGTCATTTGATGCCTTGGATTTGTTTTTTAATATGTGAGTTGGTATACTCATGTTGTGAATTGAAATGTGGGATGGCTATGTGAGTGGGAATTATCATATGATATGAAATGATGAATGGTATGAATTGTAAATGTATGAATAGATTCAGTGTACATGTTCCTTAGATATATAATGTAGTAGTAGATGCCTTGGATAGAGATTCTCCTTGGGTGTTGATTCTGTGTGATGCCTTGGGCCTTGACAGCCCTTTGATTTTGGCTTTCTTGGATATGTGCAAGACATGTTCGGTATAACATGCTCCTAAGAATCCAAAAAATTCATAACCAGGTTTCCATCGAGATGATCCTATATGTCGACAAGAATGGCTTGGTCTTCAACACCTTAGTTCAAAACCTTCATGACCTGATACTTTGACATATGACATGACCATGAGATTGAGGACATGTAATGTTAAAATGCTTGTCTATAGATGTTCTGACACTTTAGGTTGTAGAGAAGGGGTGTGTTTGATGTTACACATATAGATGAATGAAAATATCGTATTATATTTTTATTAATGTCCTATATCTACCTTGTTAGTGGATATTGACCATGTTTTGTAGGGATCCTCGAGAGGTTATTTCAGTACTTACTTTTGATGGTAATTTTCAAAATTGTTTACTACTTACCTGTTTACACTACTGGAAAACTAACCTATACCAATGGTTTGGAATCATTGGTATAGGCCTCCAAACCATTGGTATAGCCTATACCAACAGTTTGGAGAATAGTTTCCAAGTAAGCCGTTGGGATATGTCTATACCAATGGTTTTGGAAACCATTGATATAGGTAATATGAAAAATATATAACAACAGTTATGGAACCGTTGGTATATGTATTTCAAAAAAAACATCTGCTGGGATTTGATCCCAAGACCCCTAGTTTATCATTGAACGACTTAACCACTAACCTAACATGACTTTTGTGAACATAATTACATAAATATATATATGTATTCTCATAATTATTTTATATTTTTATTTATATAATGTTCTCGGTAAGAAGATCGGATAAAAATCAAAGGATCTATACCAACGGTTGTCAAAATCGTTTGTATAGATCCTTGATTCTGGGTGCAATTTTGGGTGGAAGGTTGATATTTGGGTGAACTTTCCCAAACGTTTGGGCAAACCGTTGCGATAGGTATACCCTTTCCCAACGGTTTGGACAAACCATTGGGAAAGGTGTCCACTTGGTGGAATTTTCCCAATGGTTTGGCCAAACCGTTGGGAAAAGTGTCCTCAAAGTGGGCTTTACCAATGGTTTGGCCAAACCGTTGGGAAAGGGGACCTATACCAACAGGTTTTACAAACCATTGGTATAGAAGCGTTGGGAAAGTTCAGATTTCTAGTAGTGTTACCTGCACTTTTTTAGCTTATTATATTGTGAATCTTGTATTCTATAGACCTTTGGGTGGTTTTCTACTAGGATTTTTTCTCACACTTTATTTAGTCCTCTATTGGGGACATAAATAGAATATTTAGTCAGATGTATTGATAAAGGAACATGACCTAATACTTGTTGTTCCATATGAGCAGGAGACCATGGGACCGAGATGTGGCTTGCGATGATACTGTGACAATTTTTGGTCTCTTTGAAATTTGGTTAATTTTTTTATACTTTATTTTCATGTACCTATTTTGGATATGTTCTAGATACATTTATCATTGTCATTGTATATGATACACTTATTCTTTTGTTATATATTTATGTATTGTTTAGTTATAAGTTGTACCCTTGTAATATTTTATTCAACTGTTGTTATGTTATTGATACTACGATGTTTCTACACTGGTGATGAGTGAATAATATCCCATTTGAAAAACCTAATCCATTTCCTTTATTCATTATCCTATGGTTTTTTGGGAGATGTTCTAGAGTCCTTGTGACCCACTGGGCTCGGGGTACTGTTGAGTGGCATCCAGGTCTGGGATGTTACAGATCTGATACCAATTATGGGGACCTAGAATAAAAAATTCATTAATTATACATACTTTTAATAATTAAATACCTTAAATTTAATAATAAACATAACCTACCAAGAATTAAAGAGGCTTAGTTTCTTGGAAGACTAACTTTATAATATAATTATTTTATAAATCTTGTGAACATTTTTCGTTAATTTCACCATTGTAGGCCATCTTCTAAAAATTTATAAGGTTAAAATCATATTAATTCCCAATGAACTTGAGAAATAAAAATGGGGTTGTCATTGAATATATAACATTGAGGGAAGAATTATAGTATAAATTACATAAACCAAAGAAATAGATTTGAGTTTCAAAAGTACATTATAAAATAATGACTGTTTGAATCAAAAAAATTTGAGAGGGGTCCCATAAATTATCCTAACAATATAATGAAATGTATTATATTATAAAATATGAGATAAATAAGTAATTAAATGTATAATTAGAAAGAAAACACTATGTACAATAAGTTATATGTCTCAATGAATTAAAAATGAAGAGATATAAGCCTTACCTTTGATCTCATCTTCCATAGATGTGATATAAATTTATTCATAAAACTGTAACTATCCTAATAAATATTTTCATAACCATATTTTTACCCACAAATATTTATAAACTTCATTTATAATCATTATCTACATGTATATTTTTCATTTTTACCAACTTTCCCACATTGGGTGTTTATAGTTTTGATAGTTTATATTAGTTTCATATTAGTGATATCAATATTAATTCATCATGAAAATATTATGATTCCAATTTCATTAATTTTACTATAATGACTGACTTATAATTATTTATGATTCTTAAATTTTCTTTGAATGATGTTACATTCTTTCTTTTTAACATTTTTTGATTGGTCAAGTAAGTTATCCAACCGACCCAAACATGAACATACCATGATTAATGGATGATTATTAGGTGATTTAGTTTTAATTTATTATCAAATTATCATAATCATCTAATTTACTATCAATAAAAATGATATATAATAATTTGAATGAATTATGAGAATATGTGATGGGTATAAAACAATTACTTAGTATGAAAAAAATTGTTTTCTTTCTTTATTTCTTTGTCTAAGAAGATTAATTTTATAACGATCGTTAATAATTCATACCATTAATATGATATTAATTTTTTTAACCAATGGAATAATAATAATAATAATAATATATCTTCTAAAACCATTTTAATTACCATCTATGAAACTAATTAATGAAAAATAGAATACATTAATCAATAGAGGTGGTAGTCCACAATATGCGTAGATGATGATATCATTTTCATAGAATTGGTTAAAGAAGAACTACAAATATTTATTTAAAACTTTTAAATATTTCATTTATAAAAAATATATTTATTAAATTACCATTTTATATCATCCATTTTATTCATTGAAGGAAAAAAGAAACTTATTTATTTGTGGAGGTGGTAGCACACACATACACACGTTTCACATTGTCGATTTTTTATAAGAAAATGGAAGGTTATTTAATGTCTGTACCTTAATTATATTATCATATCTGTATAATGTGGATAATAATGTCATAATTTTATGACTTTATATAAAAAGTCTAGAAATAAAAATTCATATAAAGAAATATGAAAGGTAAAAGAGAGGATATAAATTTATACCTCACTACTTGAATTATCTACTTTTTGAAGGGGGTTGAACCTTTGAGGGATGATTTTTTTAGAATAAAAGAAAAAGTTTAAAGTGGATATGGTTGTTAATGATAGTATTGGGCTGATTTTCATCCAATAATAGGGGGTTTTGGTGTGTGGGTATGTGAGGAGATGAGTGACCGTCTTATAAGTAAAAAGGGATGACATTTTTGTAAATACCCATAACTTCATAAAAATGGGAAGTTACTCTCAAGGAAATGGGTTAAAAGATCGGAAATAATGGTGTGGACAAGTGATAAGGATAATAAAGCACCCTACCGTGATTTAATACGTTTTTCAACATGTTGGATGTTATTACTATTAGATATTTTTTAAAAGAGTTTACCATTTTAACTTTTACCATTATAAACCATTTTTTCCAAATTAACAATTCCATTATTCATAAAAAAATAAAACGGTATTTATTATATAATTTGGAAGATATAATTATAATTAGAAAAATCCAATTTATTTTATTCATTTTTAGTAAACTGATAAAAATAAATTTTTTATAATGTATTAAAAACTATTTATCAAGAAAAATATAACTTAAGTTCTAAAAATATGATATAGGTTTGAAAACTAAGATGAATATTTTTTAATTCACATTATTACTCATAAAATTAATAGTTTATCTTCATAAAAGGGTTTCATAACTTTAAAAATCATTCTTAAAAATTAATAATTCCATAAAAGGCACGATATTTGTAAAAATAGTATGTTGTACTATTCACCATAAATTCCATTTGTTAGAAAAATATAAAAAAATTATACTAACACAAAATTGTAATAATAAATCCAAAAATTAAGTTATTTTTTTTTGAATTCACACCATAAAATTTTGAAAATTCATTTTTAATTAAAAATTTAAAATGTAGCAAAAATTAATTTTTATAGGAAGATGAAAATTGGTATATTAATTATTCTTTTTACTATAAATTACTAATTAATATACTTTTAAATTATTATTCGTAAAATAAATATGAATTATTTTTTTAATCACAATTTTTTTTCCTAGAATTAAAATGATGATTTCTAAAAAATAAATTTGTTAAGCATAAAGTGAATGGGGAAAAATTGAACTTTTGAAATGTATAAATATTCATGTTATATTTATACTTTTAAATACCTTATTATATTTTAATATAAAAATAATTTATATATAAATAAACTGATATGATCTCTATGAATGACCTAAGAATCAGATAAGCTCCGGTTATAGTTTCAGGTGGGGGTTCAGCTACCATGGATATTTTATCAATCACCGTGAACTTTAACTTCACATATATATGGTTTTTATCAAACAATAATTACTCCAGTTCAACTTGGGATTATTATTGGAAAGCCCAATAAAATATAACTCTATTATAAACTATGAAAAATGTGTTTAATAAGGAAAACATTCTCTTATGGATGATATTTATTATTACATAATTTATTATATTTGTGATATGCTTACTTTAATTTATACCAACTAATTTAACTAGTATGTTTTAATGGCCATATTTAAAATTTATAATATATCATGGTATTTTTTATAAATTTTTATAATGTGTGTGATACATTATATAATATATTATTTCTTTAAGGATAACATACTATGAGATCACATGTTATTACATTCTCCCCCTAAAACAGCTATGTCATCACAATTTAAATTAGGACTTACTAAAAAAGTTAGAAAAGTTTATCTAAAATATGAATCAAGATTTAATTTTATAATGAGATGTATACCACATATATTCATTTATAACAATCATAATCCTAATATTATGTTTCTTCCTTTCTATTTTTTTCAATACATGTTTAGTTTATTGGTAAAACTCTTTATATTTTTCATTGCATTCATATTCATACTTACAGTGATAGATAATCAAAAATTGTTTTGAGGTAATGAAATGTGATTCACTATTTTCAAAATATATACACCACATAAACCTATTTCTCATCCCCCATGCTTCATTAACATGGAGGAACTAGTGTATTTTTGATGTAAAAAAGATGACGTAGATGAAGAATGTCTCTCCTCCCCATAAGGCTCATTAAGATCTTTGTTCAAACACATCCTGACCCTTTCTAGAGTATCTACCTCAACCACACTGTCATATACCCTCTCTACTATATTCATCGCCTAGTTTTACATCCTTTATCGATAACAACCCATCTCTTCACCCACTTGTTACACCATTCCTTACACTACCCACTTTGTGAATACCTCCTAGCTAAATGTTGGTGTGGGTTGGATTCCCCAAGACATTTACTCTAGATGGATCTTCCTATTCTCGAATAGTGCCTTGCTTGACCCGAATGTTTTCTATCACACAATGAATGGGCTTGAAAAAATTTGGGTATCAATCTAAATTATCAAATTTCACCAAGACCGAAGCTCACTAGGAATCCACTTTTTTTACCTAGCCACTATTGTTGCACTATCGAAGGAAGTGGGGTGTTTTATTCTTCATCCTCCATTAGTAAGGTTCTATCAACTTCTCCAAAATGGTTGGGCTCTACATGCGGTGATAGTGCATTAATGGCCAAATAAGAAAATGATATATATTTTTTCTACTGTTGTAGTGACGTTATCAGATATATATAGAGGATTCTAGTTCTTTTCTTGTCTCCCATTATTTTTTCAACAATTATTACTTTAAGGGGCATCTGTCCATGATAAGAGAATATAGAGTCATTATTGAAATATTTAATCCATTATAAGAATCGAATCTATTCCAACTAAAGGAATAATAATGAGATTTATATTATTATAAACATAAATTTCAAAATGAAACCATCATTAAAATAGTATTTTTTGGAATAAAAAAAATCATGGTGTTATAATTAGAAAATAATATTGGAAACCTAGAGTGGATAGAATAAAGATCCCATATTCATAATTTAGTTGCAAGGGATTCTGTTAACATAATCCATCTCATCTATAGCCATTGAATATTTTCAAACTTATTCTCATGGATGTGGTGTTTTTTTCATGTCTATCATCATTTACATCCATGTGATTTTGGTTATGACTTTGATAATGTACAATTATTCCACACATAATGAATTTTACCACAACTGATGCTTTTGGATGCATATTTCCCACACCCATCATGTTAACCATCATATTTATTTTCCTATGGTATATTATGCTTGATCGCCCCCTCTTATATATGTAAATCATTATGTATCCCCATTGAGGAAATTGCTTTGGTGATTCTTCCCGCATTTTTTACATATATGTGATTGAATATTCCTTTATCCATAATCTTTATTGGATGAATTTTCACAAGTCCTCATATATCTATTCTATGGTATAATCAATATATTAAATATTTTTACATTGAAAATCATATTTCATGATAGTTGGTTTGTAATAATCAATAAATTTCTCAATAAATTTCACATTCTAATGGGATGATCATTGAGACTGTTATTACATTGTCCCTTGCACCCATTGTTAACTTGGTTGATTTTGGTTTCAGTCATCTCTAAAAATATAATTCATTAACACAAGTGACTAAAATTAAGCATCATAGGGGAATTAAAATAATCAACTACATAAATGGTATTCAAAATAATAGCATTTTACCCCTTTACATTCTCACGTTAACCTATAATTCCAATAATTCAACTTATATAAATCTTTTTCAAACATGGTTAATTTAATTTGGTCTATGTTATAATTTTAAAACTAGTCCCTCATAGTAAATAAGAAATCAATTCTTTATAGCAGTTTGTAATGATCATATAGTCAACTAATGAATATCCCTCATGATTGTTTATTTTGGTGCACAGTCTTAGTCATGTTCATCATGAATCAGAGTGATGATTGATTCAATGATCATCAACCCCTTTTCCGGATGATTTCCCCTAGGTTCATATGTGCCAAAAATTTATCCATGTTTTAGTATCTTGATAGGTATGAGTTTTTATGGGAACCAAATACTCTATAATTTTACAATATTTTAGGATATCTTTATATGATTTCAAAAAAAATTATAGTTTTTCACCATGGTTTTATAAACCTAACATTGAAGGTAACTAGAATAATTTATAAAAAACTATACCTTTACTCAGATTCCAACATAGGTGAATCAGACTAGAAATTACTTTATTATCCATCAATTCCATAATTAAAAACATTACATTATATAATAAACACCTCATCCTAAAATTGATAGGTTAAGTAACTTTGGATACATGATATATCAACTACTTATTTTAAAATACTTGTTAACATGTCTACATAATTTCATAATTCTATATATTTTTCTAAACATCTTTGAAGTTAAACTCATCCTCATGACATAAGAAATGGAAACATGAGAAATGGGTGAGCTTAAAGATGTAGTAAGGTAAAAATAAACATATCAACATGTTACCCATTGTGAGATCATAAGAACATGAGAAATCAAAAGTAGGAGATAAATATCAGGATAAAATTACATGGAATCATAAAAATGGTTCATATGGAAGGCTATGAGATCAAATAATCCCATATGATAAAACATATAGCATAGCGTAAAGACAATGGAGACATTCATCTTAAATCACGAGCTAGTGAGTATAACATACTAATATATCAAGGGTATGTGGAACTAATACAATCATTGAAACACAATATAGTTGTCTAGGAATCACCATATGTTTCCCATTTTAGAATTAACCTCACCATTAATTTCACCATTATCTCATGATATATTAATAATTACACAATGTGTTAAAGGGATATATAGGTCCCACCCATCACTTAAAGATTAACCAGACACATGTCTTCCATAAGAAAACATCTATTCATCATATACCTAAAACAAAATAACAAAAATGGACTTGAAATTACTTTTAAAAAGGTATAACATTAATAATAGCATAAATATAAAAATTTGATTCAATGTTCAATCACAAAAAATTGTAACTCTAGAAAATCATTTAGTGGGTGATCTATAAAAGATATCATCATGGAAATTATATCCATTTTGAGATTATTATGATCATAAAATCCAAATAGTAAAAGTGAGTAAAACATATCATCTCAAAAAGTAAATTTTGAATATAAAATAAAATGATACATAGTTGTATTTAAATATAATAAGTTATAACATTTTTTTAAGTGAAAAAATGAAATTTAAAAAAAGACCAATTTAATAAAAATCAACACTTAAGAGGATGGGGTTATTCCAAACATATTATAATTTAATTTAAAAGTAAATCATTCCTCGAAGTGGATTTGAATTAGGAACTTATTTTACCTAGAGTGATAAATTCATAAATAAATTATAAATACAGATCGTTGAATATAGGGAACATTAAAGGTTAACATTCAATAGAAACTATATTAATCAAAGAAAGATATTTGAGTTACCAAATTCCCTTATGTTTCACATAATGTTGGAATAAATATAATATGAGAGGGAATTACATAAATTATCCTAAAAATATCACAAAATGTAAGATGATTTTACAACATGAATTAAAGACATTAATGAATACATAATTTCAAATAATAAAAGGTGTATAAAAAGATATTTTTATTTGAGAATTTTATATTGAGATAACAAACCCTTACCTTTGATCTTTTCATCCACATATTCACGGTAATGACCTATATAAAAAACTTTACAATTGTAATAAATACTTGTAGGACTATATTCATATATAAAAATATTTTTATTTTCTTGTTATAATCATTATTTATATGTATATAACATGGTTTTCATCTCCTTTTTTACATCAGTTGATTATAATTCTATTCTTTGTTACTACTTTCATAGGAGAGTTTTAAATATCTATTATTCATCCAATGTTAACAATTACAGGATCATTAGTTTCAATGTAATTCTAAATTGTGAGTTTTTAGGAAGTTTAAAATTCCTTGTATGAGTGTTTCATTTTTTATCCTCGATGATGAAATTGAAAATTAGAATGCCTCAGTAAAATTTTTAATTAAAAAAATGTGTTTTATTAATTAATGAGTTAAATATTGGAGTATATTTTCTATAAAAATACCAAATAATTATATCATATTATAAAATTAATTATTTTTTCACTCTCAACTGTTATATAATATTGTAACATTATTCCAGTAGGTGGCCAAACTGACCCAAACATAAAGATTCCATGATTAATGGATAATTATGAGATTACTTATCTATAGTAATAAAATAATTATAGAATAATAATTTCATTTATTGTTTATTAGGGTGATAAATTATATTTAAAAATAATTATTAGAATAAGTGATAGGTATGATGAAATTACATGGTTTGAAAAATAAATTCCTTCTTAGTTTACTTGTTTAAAATAATTAATTTTATAACAATTAATTACCATTCATATCATTAATATGATATTAATTTTTTTTAAATTAACTTATTCATATAATAATTATCATAAATATCCATTAATATTATCCTCAAAACTATCTTTGAAAGGTGGTATTGAAAAATCAAATATATCAATCCTTGTAAGTGACAGTCTGCATGTATGCATGGATGATGATTTCATTTTCATAGAATAAGAAAATGGAGAGATATTGTTATTTGTTTATTAATTTTAAAATTTTCATATATATATATATATCATAATTATTTATTAAATTTCCCTTTTATAATAGTTATGTAAGACAAAGAAGAAAAAAACATCTTTATTTATGGTGTCAGTAGTCCACACATACGCATATTTTACATTGTTTTTTCTAATGGAAAAGGGTTGGGTAGCTAATTATTTTACCACCATTATATTAACATATAAGAATAATAGGGGTGTTTGTGTCATAATTTTATGTTTTTTTACTATAATTTTAATAATAATAAGTTCACATAATGAAATAGAAAAAGATAATGGAAAATTTATAAATTTATACCTCACTATGTGGACTATATCCTTTGGGAAAGGGGTTAACATATTGAGGAATAGAATTTTTTGAATGAAAAAACACCAAAGAGAATATGATTTTTTATGGGAATATTGGGTATATATTTGGAAAATTTTATGGTGCTTTTGTGTGTTTGGAATCGAAGACACAATAACCCCTTCTATAAGGGGAAACAAATAGAATTTTTGTAAATACCAATAAAATTAATAAGGGGAAGTCACTATCAATGCATTTATATACAAAATAGAGAAATAATGGATATTATATTTTATAAGGTCAATAAAGGACTCAACCACAAATTCCCACACATGTTTTAAACATGTTTGAGGTCATTAATATTATATTTGTTTACTTTTACAATTTTAGTTTTATCAAAGTTACATGTTTTTACCTATGTAGCTTATCCTTTATGATTTAAAAAAAATCCCTTTATTATATAAATTTTACCTTACTGATTCATAATTATAAATCCATTTATTTTTAATGAATTTTTTAAAATAGATAAACATTAATTTTACATATTGTATTAAAAAAATAACTTTAGAAAAAAATACTAAATATGTTCTAAAACATTAAATTTAGGTGAGTAAACTGGAATTTATTTTAAATTTTATAATAAAACATAAAAATTAATATTGGGTTTATAAAAGGTTTTAATAAATTTAAAAATCATTCTTATAAACTAATAATTCCATAAAATGCGTGGAATTTATAAAAACTTTATATTTCACTATTCACCAAGAATTTATTTTTTTAGAGAAATATCAAATATATTTATTAAGATTATATTCAAAAAAATAAATCTGAAAAATTAAGTTATTTTTTCTAGTTTCACATCGTATTTTTTATAAATTTTTTTTAATTAAAAATATAAAATATAGCGAAGATCTATTTTTATAGGAAAATAATATTTGGTATATTGACTATTATTTTTCCTAATAATTGAAAAATAATATTTTGTAGAAATATTATTAATATGATAAATATATATTTTTATTATTCAATCATAATAAACTGACTTAGTAAACATAAATGGATAATTTCTATTAAATAAATATTTTAAGCATAATGTGAATTGCGAAAAGATAACCATACAAATAGTATAAAAAATCATGATATATCAAAATATTTTATTACATTTGGATATTATCCATAATTTAAAATAAAGGATCACATATTAAACTCAAGATTTGACAAACATAATAAAAAATACATTTATAATCCTTGTTTTTTTTAAAACATTTTTCTAAATGTGTAATAAAAACTCATTTTTACCACACCTGCATACAAGAATTTCTTCTTATACATAGTTATTAATGGGTTTTCAAAAAAAATCAATCTATTTTTTAAAATTTTCATATCAATTTAAACTAACATTATTTATGATGAGATGTATAGATAATCCAAAGAAGAAAACCCTAAGAAGAATCCATTACTGCATTGCCATGTACAGCCTGCGAGAGAATTCAGTGGTTGATACTTCCATTCTTCTAGTGGAACAGATCACAGAACCCATTCCCAAATCCATTCCAATAACCTTTAGGGAATCCATGTATGGAATGATAGGTTGCCTCTGACGAAACATGGAAGTTATTATTCATTCATAAACCCCACCATTCTTCCTGATTAGGTTGAATAATTCTGGGTAAGGATCCACATCACATTGAAGGAGAAAATTAATTTGAACTACTACTGGGTAGGGGCCGCAAGAACATAGGCCCCCGATGCTACATATTATGACGTACACTCTCCCACTTAGGGAGATATTAGACCAACACCCCACTAGTGTGAAATAGAGGTCACTGACCTAGGCTATAAGCCTTCTTGATCACCCATTGACCACATCTATGTATGTTTATAATCCATAATTATAATTATATAACCCCTTATATTATTTGTATAAGACCTAAGTATTCGATAAGCTCCATTAAGAGTTTCGAGGGGTAGTTAATCTAACATGGATCTTCTGCAAATCTCCATAAGCTTGGAATTATGCCATATACATTTTTTGTCAAAATATAATTTCCTATGTTATTATTGCTCTTAATCTATAGAAAATTGTATATAATTTATCTCCTTTTGAATCTCATAAAAATGGGCTTCATATGGAGTACTTGCACTTCGGGATTCCATTTCATCTTACCTTATTTATTTATTTTTAAAATGGTTACCTAGATTTATACTAACTAACATAAAAACTATATTTTATTATTTATATTTAATATTTAAAAATATATAAATGTTATTTTTATTATTTAGGTATAATTATTGAAAAATTATATTTAATATATTATGTTTTAAAGAGGTCATGTTCTATTGAAAGAGTACGTGTTTTACTAAAAGCCTGGTGTGATTTGTAGTTTTTAAAATAAAATTTAAAACCATCACTAACCTATTTAAGAAAGTAATCAGAAATACAATAGTTCAAATATAATTTATTTTATTATAGATGTAAAATTTAATAGTAATAATTTTAAACATTCCTTAAACATGCATATAGTAATTAATAAATATGTGAAAGTAGGTAAAACAAAACATTATAAATTGAGTAAGAATATTTATAGAGACTTCGTAATAAAGATACAAAATTTATCCTTTATTGTTTTGTAAGTAAATAACTCTTCCTTTAGGTATTCAACATCTTAAATATATTATAATGGTATATCCTCCTTAAACAAGAAATCGATATTTTCTATGATCGAACATAAATTTATTTCCATATCATTGGGAACCATCGATGAAAAATATTAGTATCCTTTGTTTTCCTAAACCTCATAATCACTTGATCACACTATATTGAAAAATATTTATTACAAACAACAATGTTTTTAATTCATTTATAATATTCCTTGAAACTCATTCCATAAGAGAAAAAATCTATTAAATTTTCAGTTGAAGTGCACTCAAGTAAATTGATGTTACCAAAATATCGAAAATACATTATATCATCAACTTTATAAAATATTAAATATTAACATGTAAAATATTCATTTTCCTATTATGAAAAATTTATTTACATGAAAACTCATAACATAAATATTAAATATCATGGAAGTGGTTTTATGATATCAGACAAAATCTTTTTTTTCAGGATAGGTTTAACAAAACTTCTTCTTCTCATGATCATTTTTATATAATTCCATTAAAATTATTAAAATTGTGTTTTTTTATAATGGAGTTTATTTTTCTGGTATAATTGGGTTTCTTCATCAAGTAGGAATTATTGAATTTCATCTGAAAATCATGTTTGCCTCTCCCTGATGATGTTTGTTTGGTAGAATTTTTAAAACTTTATGTGGTGGATCTTTATTCAATTAAATACTGTATACATTATAAATTTACATTTTATAAACATTACAATCATCGATATGATGTGAAATTTACATGTACATTTGATAAGAAAACTATTTCTAATGTAAGGAACTTTTACATCCGGTAAAATATTTCACTTTCTTAGAAAAAACTTATATTAACCTGGAAAGTATAAAAGTTAAAAGTTTATAATCTTTTAAACAAGTAGTTTTTGAAATTATAAAAAAATGTTTAGATAGTGATGAAAGAAAACATTCGACTCAACAATGTCCCCCTTTTTGAAAATAAAAAAAAATTATGGGAAAATAATAAAGTTAAAAATATTGAATATAATTACTCCCCTATATTATATTATTTCCACATTTACATTTTTCATAAAATGTTTATAAATTTATACCTTTCTCCCATATTTCTGAAATTTATATTTTTTTAAAACCAATAGGATATTTATCCAAAAACCTTTCTCCTTTATCATTGAAATATTTAAATCTTTCCCAATTTATCATTTCCAACAATATTTTTTACGACGTAGATAGTTTAAATGAAATGTTAAGGGAAACAATTATACATGAAATAGTTTATATAAAAACATTAATTAAATAAATTAAGTGAGATATTGATCCATGAAATAAATAAATTCATTCATAAATAGATAAACATATACCAAAAATTATACAGAAGAACATACATAAAAAATATGTATCCAAAAAGTTTGAGTTCTATTTATTACAAATCCATTCAAGAGTTTGAGAAAAATAAATATTTATTTGATAAGTTTTTAATGATGACTTTTTTTCTCCATATCCTACTAGAACTTCTCATATTCAGAAACAATAGATTTTAAAATTTTAACTAATTCTTCTAGAACCTTAATATTATTGGTATCATTCTTCATCTTTGAGAATTATTATAACAAATCATGAATCATCTTCTCCTGATTTGATATATCATAATCTTGATTAATTGGATGATATTTGAGATTATAAATTTTCTTTATTTATTCATAGTCTTCTATAATAATATTTCCTGGAAACTTTGAAATTTATTTTTTTTCTTTTCAATCCCATCAATTTTTTTCAACATAAAACTGATGTCTACATCAATGGGTTTTATACACTTGATAACTCTATTAAACTTTATTGAGTCCACTTACGATTTCCCTTAATGTCCATGAACTATACCTCATTTTAAATTATATCTTATAATTTTTTTTAATTAATATTTTCTCTTACACATCAATTTTATCTTGTATATATTTTCTTCTTTCATGAAAAAATAGAAATTGATGCATCATCTCACCAAGACTATTAATGAATTCCTTGAAATAATTCATTCTCATGATCATTTTATTATAAGTTATACTTGGGGTAGAATTAGTGAAAATATAGTTGATATCATGAATATGATTTGTATAAGTTATATATTTTTTAGGATCTAATTTCCTTTTATCAGACTGGTTTTATAAGTCTTTTATAACTTTAATATCATCATTAGTTTCTACTTTCTATGATGCATTATTTTTGTGAGTTTTTATCAACTAGCACTAAATTTTTTTATTTTCCATGTTCAGAAATATTGTAATATATCTAATATTTTCTAGATAATAAACTATAAGTCTTAAAAGAAATTTCCTTGATATATAAACCTTTCTTTATCTCTTTATCAAACTCATCGTCTTTTGTCAAAATTCCCTTCCCTGTTTTTTTTGAACTTTTTCAAAATTATTTTTAAACATTTCTAAATGAATTTTATAAAAAACTACTTCGTTTCATTTTAATTTTTTAAATGATTAAGGTTTATAAGATATTAGGGTTGGTTATTGTTATGTTTTAATAGTAGAAAATGGAGGTGTAACATCCCAATCTAGGAGCCACACACTAGTGCCCTGAGCATATCGGTAACATGACCTCAAGTGTGCATCCCCATATTCCAGAGATATATGACCATTAGTGAGTGTCAAATGTAGACAGTGGGGATACTATACCATCTTAATCAAAGTAGATCAGTAGTGTAAATAAATAACAATAACTAATAGATATAACATAACCATAAAAATAACAGTATCATAGGATGACTAAAACTAGAAATACAATATGAAAATATAATAATAGACTAGCCATGCTAAAGTACATACCAAGTGTCAAATTTCAAAAAAAAATTAAATACAATATCAACTCCCATGTAGGACCCAAATCATGTTTTTCTCCCTCATCCACGCTCTTCCCAAATCATCCATCTGACACGTGTCATTTTCCCTTATCATGTCCTGCAAACGTGATGTCTATTTTGGTCGTAATCAGGTAACCTGAGTAGGGTGTGAGTAAAACTCATTATTACACCACCAATTTCATCTAAAAAATATATATTATATAGAAATTTACATTGTTTTATAAAGAATAAAACACAATAAAACTTAACTATTTACATTTATTCAATTACTCTTTATTTAACCACATAAATCCACGATTTCCCTATGACACCCAAAACTTAATAACTGCTTTGGTCTATGCCAGAGTCTGATATATCCCCATGAAATATCATATATCTGAATTCCATTGTTATCATTAATCATCTGATTTCATATCTTTTCAAATTGTAACTATATTTGTATTCCAACTCATTGGTATAGTACATCATGTCTAACACCACATGCGTATTTGGTGCCTCTGTCACTATCACACACCTCAATGTCACATGGGTATTTAGAACCTCAATCCCTATCCCATACCCTCTATATCAAATGGTTATTTGGAGACTCAACCCATGTACCACACACATTTAACACATACGGGTATTTGGATCCTCAATCCCTATCCCAAACACATTTAACACTTATGGGTATTTGGTGCCACAATCCCTTTCATACACACATTTAACACATATGCGTATTTGAAGCCTCAGTCCCTGTCTCATTCATATTTAACACATATGTGTATTTAGAGCCTCATACCAAATCCCACACACATCAAACCCATATGGTCATTTGAATCGCCAGTCGTTATCCCATACATATTTTCCAATTATGGGTATTTGAAGCCTCAACCAATGTCTTACACACATTTAAAACATATATCACAATATCATGGTTTCATGTGCGCCACAATATTACAATAATTAATTCAAAAATTAATTAATCAAATTCAAAAATTTCATTATCAAATAATTCCATTGATTAATAAAACAATTTATTAATCATGTAAATCCCTTTAATTAATCCACCCATTAATCGATTACATTAATTCCATCAATAAATTAAATTATAAAATAATCTTGTTAATCCCACCAATTAATTCAAAAATCAATTGATTACATCCATTACATTAATTAATTTTCATATTTAATTAATAAAGTCATTCAATTTTTTAATAATAACAATATCCATTAATTAATTAAACAATTAATTAATTAATACCCCCCATCCCAATACACCCAATTTCAAAATTCATTAATTAATTAATATACCAAATTAATTAACACAAATTTGAAATATCAATTGCTAACCATCTAAAATAAATTCTAAAATTAAATACACATAATCGAAATCAAGACTTTGGGATTTGAACGACAAACCACCAACTGTAAATCTAATGAATAACTATTGCCAATGGAAAATCCCAATTGATGTAAGACGATCATGTAAACAACGACAAAAGAGATCTTTACCAAAACCTAGGATCTAGATCAAACCCCAAATCCAAAACTATCAAAAGTTACACCACTTCATTGGAAGGAGGAATAAAAGTGAACCAAATGAAGGAAAGGTCTTACCAGTTTTCAAGCACAAATTGGCAATGATTAGAGATAATGAAATTTCTACAAATCTTCTAAGAGTAACCATATGGTCGGATGAGGAAGACTGCATGAAGTAAAATAAACCAATATGAATGACACAAAACTTTTTATTCTAATGCTAATATAATTACACAACATTTAATTCCATTACATATTGTGTAAATATTTTTAATGGTTTACGTCCAAAAACCCATCACCTATGGCGATTTTATCACGATTAAAATATTACACAATGAGTAATAATGTAACACAACTTGTGATGTTTATAAAGATATTTTTTTAGCAATAAATTTTTTTTATAAAATATATGGCCACCTAAAAATCCTTCCAAACAAAAATCAAAGACTTTACATACCTTAAATGGAGGAGAAAAATCAAAAAAAGGACATACTTGGAATGAGATTGTGGTCTAACAATCTTCCAACCTTATCGTAGCTTCTCCTAAAGCTATACTCCCTATAATATCTAAGACTTCGAGGTAAAAATAATGGTCAAATGAGCCTACATATCTTCCTCCATATCCCATGTTTCCTTTTGTACTCACCCATGTTTTGACAATACTAAAACTATTTCCATGATCTTTCCCTACAACACTTTCTCATTGATATCTGACCACCTATCAGATGCTACTCAAAGGATTAATTAGTCTCAATCTAAAAATTATCTACATCAATCACATGAGAAGTGTCAAGGTGATATAATCGAGGTTGTTTTACATGGAAAACAACATGCATAACATTGTATCTCCGTGGAAGAGTCAATTGGTGCACCACATGCTAGATTCTCTATATAATCTCAAATAGTCTAGTAATCCTGGATTCCAGCATGCCCTAATTTCGTATCGTATGGTGACCCAATCTTGGTGACACCTTGAAGAATACATGATCACACTCTATAAACACTATAGGTATTCTACATCTATCTACATAATACAGTTTTCTAATATGAGTTGTAGCCATACACTTCTAAAAGTAGTCCTCAGAATATTATATGTTTGAGATCTCAACTAATGATACTTTAACCTCATGTAAATCTTGGATAAAAAACATGATCCAATCAATTGGTCAAAAATATCATTAATAAGAAAATGTGGAAACTAGTTCTTCATAGTAATATGGTTCATCTTCTGGTAATCTAAACATAAGCATAGAGTCTCATCTTTCTTCTATAGAAACAAGACCAAATAACCCCAAGGAGATGTACTTAGATCGATAAAACCTTATCATTTAATTAATCTAGATAATTATTGTTCTCTTTAATATCTTTTGGTTCCATTATATATGGTGTAATTGAAACAGGATCATCCCTAGGTATGAGTTCGATAGTAAATTCCACATCTCTCTCAGGTGGAAGCTTTGATAAGTCTTCAGAAAACACATCATAAAACTATTACACTATGGGTGTGAAGACATCTTGTCTTATTCTTACACCATCTAGAAAAACACTATAATCATGGGTGGTGAACACCCCTAGTGGCTAATGAACCGGCCCCACACATCCCGCCTGGATGTCCTACTCTCCATGGTGAATGTATTTTTTACCCTTAGGAGATGTAAAATTAACTATCCTCTGGTAAAAATTTACGTGGGATCGAAACAATAATAACCAGTCCATTCCCAAGATTATATAAAATCCTAAAATATCAAGAATATAAAGCTTCTATGGAAAATGATACTCCCCAACCTCAAGAAAATGCCCATTTCGCAAACAGATGACTCTCAAACGTACTACCAACAATGTTTCTATTGTCAACACCCCACTCATGAAATCCACCTACAGGGTCTACCATTCAAAATTTATTATTAAATAAAGGAATTAGTGGTACTAGTATCAAATAAGGAACTATAAAATGTAGAATCTATAAGAGTATAACCTCCCACAATTGATGGTTCGGTCTCACTATCCACAAGTATAGGATGAATGGCATGTAACCGTCATGTCCCTTTTCCTTATTATGTAGTCTCTATACCATGATATGAAATAATATGATAATATAGACATGCTTTCTTTAAAAAATCACATCCATTGCCTCTACCACCACAAATAGTATAACTATAGCTACCAGACCGCTACGGTGCAGAAGAACCCCTTCTCGTAATATGGTTGTGCCTAGATCCTCTATCACTACCCATATTTTTGGGGTTCCTATAAAACATATATATATATATATATATATATATATATATATATTCATCTTTTCTTAGGCTCATCCCTCCACCAGTGGACAGAGACAATGTTTACGAAAATGGGTCGACCTACAACACTAGTGGAAAAGAACTAGGGTAAGATCATAAGCAACTGATCCTTCCCCTTGACCTCACTTACTGCAACACCAATGGATAACATTCTCATATATATTCATCCTACCCTCATAATATTTACCTCCTCATCATCTAGCATCAACCATATGTCCCTCACCAGAATCCCCCTTCATGTTCCCCTTAGTTTTGAGAGCCTGATCCACAACCTTCAAAAACTTCTTTAATTAAAAGAGGATAACTTGGGGTTTAATCTCACATTTGAGCCTATACTAAAAATGAATTTATATAGCTACCTTATCCCATTATATTGAAGGATAAAAGAACTAAAATTCTATGAAGTGACTAGTATAGTCCTTCAAATAAATTCTCCCATGAGTCGAGAGCATGAACTCAGCTTCTCTCTTCTATCTTAGCATATCTCGATAAAACATTTCCATGAACATCTCCAAAAAGTACTTTCAATCCATATTGTTTACATGGCATGTCTCATCTTGAGCAGCCCACTAGATCTTCATTGATCCTTGCAACATGTAACTAGCCTACTTTACCATATTCTCATTTGGATTATCTATATTGTCAAGTATAGTATGGATGGACTTAATACAGAACTCTAACACCTCAGGTTCAACCTCTCCAGTAAAATTCAGATGGTTTTGTAACTAAAACTCCCTCTACCAATCATATATTCCTTTCATAACCCTCCCATGAATCTTTCCATAAAGTTCATGAAGTAAGAAAAAGTTGTCTGAGAACTGCTCTTTGACTTCCTCACCTAGAAGTATTGGTGCCTCAGGTTCACTCCTACTAGATCATCTCCATCTATATACTTATGTATTTCCAATGTTGTCATGGAGGCATAACTCTACAATTCCAAACATGCACCTTATAACACATAACACAACATTAACACAAGTACATAGATTCATGCAAATCCATAGTAAATCTTTTCCCCAAACCACTTCACACTGTGAAAACCAAGGTGCTATCACTACCCTTAACCATCCCACATCTAGGTCATGGTTAACAAGGGTAAACACATTCTGATAAGTTATGTTTCATTAAAAACCTATTAATTCACATATTTAATTATTTAAAAATATTAAATTTCATTTTGGGCACCGTTTTCCATTTAATTCAGATAAAAAAGTATTTCAATTTCAACAACTTACCCAAACATTTTCTTCTCATGCTTTCGTAAAATAATGCATGTCACAAAATAATCTCGATTGACTAAAATTATGCATCTAGACACAACTTTCATGCCATTTCTGGACATGAGTCAAATATTAGAAAACTTTTAGAAATATAAATCACAACACACAATAAAATAATCACTTGAGGTAAAATAACATCAACAATAACAAAACACACCAATAACAACAATCCCACCCGAATTACTTGGCTTTTACCCTCATACATGGGTTATCTACCCCAATGCAAGAGATCTTAACCAAGGTAAAACTAATCCTATTATACTTCATAACTTCTTAAATGGTAAGATAGATGAAAAAAAGAAAAGAAACTCATTTGATACCACTTTGTAATGTATCAACTTTGGTTCCACACACCAGTTCCCTGATCCAGTCTTTCACATGACCTCAAATGTGCCTCCTAATATGCTAAAGGTTGTCGACTAGTAATGATGGTCTAATGTTTATTGTGGGATATAAATCCATCTTTATCAAAGTATCTCAATAGAGTAAATAAATAAGAATAACCAATAGATAAAATATAACTATGAAAATAACAGAACCAAAATATAACCAAAACTAAAAATACAATATCAAAATTGAACAGTCGACATGACATGCTAATGTACAAGTCGTGTTTCAAAATTAAAACCCAAAAGAAAAAGACACATTAAACTCCCAAGTGCTTTCTAAACCACATATGGTTCCATCATATATTCCATGTACCAAATCAAACATCTTTCACATAGCCTTTTCCCTTATCCAATATTCCAAACAAGAATTCTATTTGGGTACTGATCTAGCTGCACGAGTACAGTGTGAGTACATCTTTGTAGGAAACCATTGATGGTGTCCAAATAAATATCTAGACAATAGTAGTGTATATAGTTGTATAAAAATAATATACAATAAATAAAGTAAAGAGTTGACTTTTATTCAATTACTATTTTTTTAACCACATAAATCCTTAGGTTCCCTAGGTTGCCCAAACCTCAATATCTGCTTCAGCCCATGCCAAAGTATGAGCTATCCCTAAGTAATATCATATATATTAATTAAATTTTCACCAATCATCATATAATTTCACATAATGGAAAATTTTAACCACATTCCAATTCCAACTCATGGGAAGAAAATTTCATGTCTAACACCCATTGGGTATTTGGGGCCTCTTTCACTATTCCACTCATCAATTTTACTTGGATATTTAGAGCCTCATTTTATATCCTATATACACTATCACATATGTTTATTTCGAGCCTCAACCCATATCCCATGCACATTTATCATATATGGGTATTTGGAAACTCAACCCTTATCTCATACACATTTAACACATATAGGTATTTGGTGCCTTAGTCTCTATCCAACACACATTTAACAAATTTGGGTATTTGGAGCCTCAGTCCCTATACCACACATATTTAACACATATGGGTAAATAGATCCTCAGTCCCTATCACACGCACATTTGACACATATAGCACTATATCAAAATTTCCCCTGTGTCAAAATATCAAATAAATTAATAAAATTAAATAATTACATAATCCCATCAATACATTAATTAATCAAATCAATTTTTTTGTTTAATTAAACATTTAGTTCATCACAAAACCCCCTTAAATTAATCCACACTTTAATTATTTACATGATTTCCACTAATTATTTGTACATTTAATTATTAATCTCACTCCCTTCAATTAATTCAAAAATTAATTGATTATATCCATTCCATTATTTAATTTAATAATTAATTATTTGATTCAATCAATTTCACAATCACAATTACATACCTTAATTAATTCCACAATTAATTAATCAATTCCCCAAATCCCAATATCCACTAATTTCCTAATTCCTTAATTAATTAGCCTACCAAATTACTTAATTCAAATTTGGGAACTCTATTTATAATCATACAAAATCTACTCTACAATTACATACATATAATTGAATTTAAGACTTTAGGATTTGAATAATATAACTCCTACATAGAATTTTATTAAGAACACTCACCAATGAAAAACATGATTTAATGTAATATGGACGAATAGAAAATTCCATAAGAGATCTAGGACAAGTCATATGATCATGATTAACCCCACAAATTCACCACTATTAAAGGTTCCACCGCTTTATCAGAAGAAGGGTGAATGGAAGTGAACCAATGAAAAATGGATTACTTGGTATCCCAATCAAATCTGTAATGACAAGAGAATAATAAATTGCTCTAAATCCGTTAAGTGTCACCCTATAGTCTGAAGAGGAAGGATTCACAAAGGAAAATAGAAAAATGAACCGCATGAAATTTTTTAATCTAGTAGTTGGAAAATTAAATGGAGTGTAACTCCATTACACATCAGGTAAATATTTTTAATGGTTTATGAAACAAACCAATCTCCTATAGTGATTTTATCCTAATTAAACTATTACATAATGTGTAATATTATTACATGGCATGAAAAAAAATTCTGAAGATTTTTTTTCATACAAAAAATATTTGGATAAAATATTTGTCCACCTTCAAATCATTCCAATCCAAAATAAAATTAATTATAAACATTGAAAAAAGGATAAAACTCTAAAGGGACAGGCCAGTCAAGATAATTATATCTTATAAGAGGATCAAATAGAGTAAATTCCCCCTTTATTATAACATAATATTTTAAAATCATTAGATCCATTTCTTTTAGGAAATCCATCATAATCTTCACATTTTTTCCTTTTCATCTTTCCCATTTTTCTTGTCTCCATTATAGAGTTTCTTGTGGGTTTTCTCCATTATAATAAGGGCCATATATTTGTTCTTCCGTAATAAATGACTATTATCAGTCTTCCTGCCTTCCTTTTTATGATAAGTTTTTAAATATTCTTCATACACAGATTTTCTAATCTTTCTCTACATGGGTTGAAATACTCAACAAGATTTATTATTCTCCAAAACCATTTCATTGATTTTTTCAATATCAATGGTTAATGAAACATTTTATATTTCATTCAAAAAATTGTTCATAGAAGGAATATATACCAGTTTCATCTTGTTGATAGTTTCATCACTAATATTGGTAGTATTATCTTGGACTAGTGATGCTTCATTTTTTATCTTTTGATTGAATATAAATTTTATCAGAAACTTGTTAATGAAACTGTGGTATTAAATTATCTACATATTTAGAGACCCTGCATTCACAACCTCGATGTAACTGATTAAAAACTTCACTATGTTGAATTTACTCATTTTTCATAAAAATTCCAAGACATAGATATCTATTTTTTAAGGGTGTCTCTATCCAATTTTTTAGAATATGAAAACTCTACACACAACTAGATACAATTTTAGTTTCTAGTGATAAATGAGAAACTTATTATACATTTTATATGAAAATAATAAATAATTTTAATTGATATTCCTAAAAAACATCCAAGTTTATCTAGAAAATTACATGTTATATTGTTTTCTATGACCTTCAATGGTATAAAACCTATATTTTCAATTTTCTAGGTGCCAAAATTGTATGACCTTCCTTATATTTCACGGAATGTGACAAACGTATAAATCTATTTAATATTTTAAGGATAATGTAAATCAAAATCATCATTACAAAGACAAATAGTTTCCCAACCATGAAAGATAATCAATAAATTCAAAAAAGAATCATACTTTCCTTAATAAATTATCTTAATCAACCTTTATTTTTCATCCATAATATAATCGAAAACACTTGTGGTTGAAATTATCATTGATTGGATGAAACATAAGAATACAAAAATAAGTAAAAATTGAACAAATTCAAAAATAAGGTAGTGAGAGATGTTCTTTATAATCAGTTTTCAGTGAAGGTATGTCATCTTGATTCTTTCTTATATAATCTTAAAGTGTGTTATAGTTTATATTCTATAGATCCAATGTATTACTTTTAAATACTTATATATATAAATTTTTTATTTGTAAATACCACAACCCCAATAGTTGAGAGTTGGTGTTTACTTTATTACATTAGTTTAGATACAAGAGACCATATCTCAAAGAAATGAATAGTTTAATAGCCTTGGTAAACTAGATATATACTTGATTCTTGTATTATATTTGAAAACAAAAAATAAAACATTTTGAATCTAAATATTCTACATCCTTGAACTCATTCAAATATTCCTTCAACATATTATGGGGAAGGAAAAAAATTAATGGTGATATCATATGCCAGTAAGGGATATATACATTTGAAGCTATCATGGATCAATAAGACATAATCAACATGGAAAGATAAATAACTAAAAACACATGACACATAACCAATAACCTGACAATCAGGACTATATAAGGAATAATCGATAAGGAATGGAAAATAACTAACAACATATTCTCTTTAATCGATAACATAATCGAAAAATGAATCCAAGGATTATATCAATTTAATAATCTCATGCAGGATTATAACTCAATTATAAATGAAGTAAATGATTAATATTGTATTTCATGATCTCATTAATCATTATATCTATACTATAAAGATCATATACCATGATATTTTAATTGATGGGTTGGTATACACCAAACCCATTTAAATAAGTCAATCCAACTAATTTATCTCATGAGACACCAATGTATCAAGGGGATATATAATTCAGGGCCTCACTTATAACTTTATGTCCAAAGAATTCTTCATATATTGAAGGATTTATTTAATTCATAAACAATATTACTTCTCAAAAAATGTTCTTTATTGAGTAAAAAATGAATACTATTATAATTATATAGTTAATAAAACAACATTCATGGTAAATAAATTTGTACAAAAATGATATATGTTTAATTAAATAATAATTTTAATGATAAAGAGTATGGATATTTAAGGGATAATAAATTTCCAATGATCCTAATAAAGTTAATTTTTTAAGGATTTTTTAAGGACTAAAAAACTTTATTAGGGAAGTGATTTTCAATACCTTTATTAATCAAACTGATCATAAACGATGAAGATAAACAATATGGATGGTATTGTTAAAACATATCCACAATGAATTATAAGTAAAATAATGGTTTCGTGTCATTGAAAAATAAAATTTCCATAAATTCGTCATTAAAACATTCTTGAAAAAAATATACTTTAAACATTGAAAGTCACTTTTATAAACTAAAAATTCCGAGAATATTAGGGAAATTTTTTCATGGAAAATAAAAATAGAATATTTTGATTTAATTTTTTATTATATGAGTGTTCATTGAAATGAGAAAGTTATATTCATACTGAGTATGTTAAAAAAAGTATTCCTTTCACATTTTTATAAGAAAATGAAAAAAGTAACATGTCCAGAAAACGATAGGAAGATTCCATTTAATATTTTTTATAGAATTAATATAATTGGTAATAATAGTATTTAAATAATAATTTTAGAATAATAAAAACACTATAAAAACTTTTTATTAAACATTTGTTTGCAATAAAAATAATTTTCACCAAAAGATAGTAATAAAGTCGAATTTTCATGAAGTTATTTTCTCAATCAATCTAAGTACCAAAGAGAGAAAAATGGTTATTTTACATGAAAATATTGGGAATAAACCAGTGAGAAAAAAATTAATTTTTTTTATTAGATAATGATCTAATATGTTCCTTTAATGGATATTCAAGATCAAACAATCCCGATTAAAATGATATTGAAGCATAAACCCTTACAACTTTGGTAACTTTTTTTTGTAGCCCCAATGAAAGAAATAACATCAAATGAAACATTAATTATCATGAAAATAAATATATTCACAATATAAAACATCAAAGTGTTATAATACATAACTCATATAAATAAATACGTTCATAATACCAAAATATTTCTCAATAGAGTGAACATTTAAGAAAAATCTATTTTAGATATCATATCATTAATGTTATAATTAATTAATGAATTGATTTTTTATATCAAATACTAATACATATAAAATATGGGTAAATAAAATATCAAATATTTAAAATTAATTACACACATAATCTTATAATATTAGAGAAAATGAAGTATTGTAACCCAATGAAAAGATACTGAGTTATGGAATTTTCTACCACATGGTAACATTCATGTAAAATCCCCTTGGGTGAAATAATTGAAATTTAAACTTAAAATACCATAAATTATGAAGGATTCATGATATTACATAAAAATTTTGTAGTGTATATACCTTATAAATTAAATTAGGTTTATAATAATAAAATTTTCCACAATGATGTGAAATTGAGATGAAGTCCCTCTCCTCACTCTTCCCTTTAGTTTAATTTTTTTTAAATATTATATAATGGTTTAAATAATGTTATTAGTTTATAAAAACCTATATTCTTATTTAAAATATGATGAAATATCCTTTTATAATATCTTATCACATGTTCGTTAATAATATTATATTATTACTATTGTTTCGGGTGTTAATTGTCTTATTCTATCTTGTATGATTGTTCATGAAAGTCCTAATTAGTATCTATAGGATATAGTTAAATAATATACATATTTATATTAATGTTATAAATATCATATTTAATCACAAAATTAATTTTTATAACCATTGAGGAATGTTGATATTTCGAAGTGAATCACATCACCCCACGGAGATGGTAGGCCGTACGTATGCACGAGTGATGATGTAATTACCATAATTAGTGAATGAGGTAAGGAAGTGGATGATATATTAATTTTAATAAACAAATATCATATCAATTTTTTCATTTATATTCATTCTTTCTTTAATTATGAATATCCATGTGATTCCTTGATGAAAAAAATTACATTGGTTTGCATGGAGAGAAACAGTCGTACACACAAGTTATGCCTTTGTTTCTCATTTTATGGGAAAGGAGATGGATAAATACTATTAAATAAAAATAATAATATTTAAATATATGGTTTATTATTGTTTTTTTATATTTTATGTTTTAATTCATAATTGATTATTTTAAAATAGTAAATAAAAATGAAATTGCTTTGTGAGGACGACTACCTTATCATATAGAAACCTCCTTTGGATCTCTTCTTAATGACGCATGGGTTGGAGATATAGGAATACCATCACCTCTAAAATCTATATAATGAATTTGGGGAGATATTTGGGTAGGTTTTGGTCGATACAAATGGATATATATGTGTGAATAAGTGAGGGGAGTGAGTATCCTTCTATAACTGTGGAGGAGTGATATTTTTGTAAGTACCCAAAACTATTCAATAACGAGAAGTCACGCTAACAAAAGGTGCCTCAAAAAACTGATAAATAATTTATTTTAGGGAATTTACGGTCGATCTATACCTCCAGCACATAAATAATACATAATTTTATGTAATTTATTCCTTTATCCTCTAAGTATACTTTAGCCATTTTAGTTTTCATCATGGTAACTAGTTTTTTAACCTATGAAATTAATACTTCAAGACTGAAATAAAATGATCTTTATTATATAATTGATACCCAATTATTTTAAGTTTTAAGTCCAATTTATAAAATAAAAAATATATGTGTGTAAAAATAATTTTTACATAAGAATGTGTAACACAAAAAATCTTGTTTTGACCTCAATCAAGGTAAATAAATTTAACTGTCCTCACTAATCATTTGGAAAAAAATTAATGTTTTTAAAAAATATTATTTATGATTATTAAAACTATTTATTTAGTCTTATAAAATTATTTTTAAAAAATTGGTATAATTAAATTTCAAAATAAACCCTAAAATCGTGTCGAAAAATGGTTTCTCTAGAAATGCATTTTACAAATATTAGATGATGTTACATTAACTGTATGACTAGTGCTCATCATTAGATGGATTTAGATTCATATACTTATATATATATATAATATAAAAATTTCATTTAAATTTTTCCTTATTAGTTATTATTTTAATTAATTAAAATGATGGAACATTATGTAATTAAAAACAATTTTATGAAAAATTTATTTTTAAGCTAAAAATAAATTTATACCAAAATATGGAATAAATATGATTCCATTATAATAAATGTTTTTAAATAAAAAAAATGATAAATTATTTACTTTGAAGTCAAATTATGAACATACTGATTCTTTTAAATTACATCATTTATTGAGAAGAAATGATAGTTTTAAAAAAGTAGTACTTTTAGATATTCACTGAAAATAACTTTTTTCAGAAAAATACTTAAAAATTCACCATAAGATAATTTTGATATTTTGAGTAAAAAATGATACTATTTTTATAAAATACAATTTCTGAATGTTTTATATGTTAACTATATGTAAAACATAAAAAAATGGAAAATAAAACAATTTTTTTATGAAAATGTATTTCGAAGCAAAAGATGACTTCACTAAACAACTGACAGATAATTTTGCAAGAATGTTTTAATAACATTGTATTAATAATAATATATATATGAATATATCATAATTATGTTTATATTATTTATAATTGAAAATTTAAGGGATAGTTTATAATGATTATATATAAAAAATGTATTTTATTTCTCTATAAAGCTTAGTGTTTCATGTCGTATACTCTATAGAACACAATATTATTATTTTAGAAATGTAGTGTCATGAGCCGCCTTCACCAAAAGGAGGGAAGGGTCAGCAGACTGCTAGGACATTCCTTATTTAACTTGAAGGAGAGATAATGACCCCTGAAACCCGCCTTCAATAGGTCCCGGAGTGGTGACTAGCACCAAGGGTATAGAATCACACACTAAATAGAAGGCATTACCCTTTTTCTGTTTTATAGGATCGGGAGATAAGACGATGAAACCCAACAACACCAAAACTAAAAGAAAAGTAAAGCCAAAAGTAATCCATTCCCACATGCATGTTTCAAAAGAAAAAGCCACAAAGTACAAAAGTGACTATAAAGGTAAGTACCAAAGAATGAAAAACAGCAACTGCAACTACCCCAAATGTCCGAGCTAGTATGGTCCTTCGTGATCCCCGAATACCTCCTGGAAACCTGAAAGCAGTTTTATATACGTAGGGTGAGCATACAAGTACACTGAGTAGGGAAAACCGAAGACTCTCGTGCACAAGTGGGGGAACGTACTAAAGGCCCGTGAGAAAAGGAGTAAACCAAACACCTATCAAGGTAAACTATCCACCCAAGGCTCACTCCCCAAATAACGCAAGTCATGTAATATATATAATAAGAGCACAGTGATCTTTGGGTACCCTGCACCACTTTCCCATTGGTTATTGAGACATCCTACGCATCGAACCAATCCCGCCATTCTGTCACCTCAGTCCCACTACCACACCCGCCCCCACACACCTGGGCCACAACCACACACAGTCCCACTGCCGAATCCCACCCATAAACACCTGGGCCATTACTGTCACACGTAACCATTCCTACAAACACCTAGTCCAGAACAACCACCACTTCACCCAAAGACACCTGGGCTATAAGATCCACTTCCACGCCCGAAGACACATGGGCCTCATCCCGAAGATACTTGGGAAACCGCCTGCCCTCACACACCTGGGCCACAACCACCACACTACCCCTCCTGAAGGTTCTTGGGATAATAATGGACCTCAGGCCATCACAGCCTGCTCGAAGATACTTGGGTTATTTGAGAAAGGGAGCAGAAAAGGAGTTAATAACCAGCCACTAATAATAGTGTTGGGAAAAACACCATCCCCCATGAAATGGGGGTGTTCGGCACTAATTTCTCAACTTGGTTGGGGCGCGAATAAGAAACCCAAATCTAAAAATATATATATAGGTAACAAGCACTCACCCAAAGTTTAGGTTTTTCTTCAGCCATCCTAAAGGACACAAACATCACTCAAGTCCGAGTCACGACTCTCACCAACAAACCATTTGTCCCTTTCTTGTTTTCATGTTCAGTAATAATGTTCAAAAAAAAGTTTATGCACTACTGGTCAACTAACACCATAAGCATAACCAAGGAAAAGAAACCAGCCAAACATCAATTTAAGTATCCACACTCCGTTCTCTTGTAAAGTCACAATAAGAAAGGAATAAGTGAGATCCCTCGAAGTACTAGAACCAAATACAACCCCGAGGCACTGCCCCGTTTCCCCTCCCCCAAAAAGGTTTTTCATCAACAGAGGATCCCACCCCAATTCGTGATATAAACAGGGAAACCACCCGGTCTTAAAACTCTCAACCACTGAATCTATAACAACAGGGGATCCCATCCCCATTTCCACAACCACTGAGAGTATAAAAACAGAAGATCCCATCCCTTCCCACATCTCCAGTAATCGGCCCGTAAAAGAAAACAACCAAACCACTACCACCAACACAAGGCAGGGCCATGACTGTATTTTCGGATTTATAAGATTTAACACACTCCATGATTTCAATTCCGTGTGTTTTAACTGGGGGTTATCACTGAAGGGTTGATCCTGGTGCTTCCAATTTACTTAGCTGAATATATGTAATTAACCAATTTACTTTTCACTTCAGGAGTTCACAACCACAATGAATCCATTTAAAAAATCACTAGGGGTTCATTAGTGCACAGAGAAAGACCACCAACAGCCATGATTTTCAAAAGGCGTAAGCCAACACAACTCAGAAAGATGATCATAATATAACAGCATCAACGATCACATCCCCCCCTTATTTCTTTATAGAACCCAGTTTATTATCTTTATTTAGGTCCGATTTATCCAATTCTAGAGAAACAAAAGCACGCCCACCCCGCATGATACACAAAAGAGAAATACGAAGGAGAAATTCCCTACCTGTTGATTGATGATCGACGCTTAGGATGGGCACGGAACTTTACGCATAACGATGCGGCTCACCCGATGCACGAAAATCAGCTTATCTAGATGAAAGTACTCCTCGACGAGGATGATCGAGAAAAGAAGAAACCCAGGGCGAAACCCTTTAGTTTATAAGGGTCGGGGGTTGTTGAGATAAGAATGCAAAACCGCGTGAGCGGGGGTCGTTGGTTGACCACACGGCCCCACACGTTATTAAAGGGGTCAGGTCATTTAAACCAATTCAAACACTAGGTTATTTCATTAAATAATTAATTAAAAAATTTATGGGCATTACTGGGCTATAAAACACGCTTAAAGGACTCAAAATAGGGTTTAAAACACAATTTACGCAAAAAGGAGCGCTACTGGAAAGAACCCGTGAGGGTAGGCCAGAGCCACCAGTAGCGGAGAGCTACCGATGGGTGACAGCGACCGGTAGCCGAGCTACCGGTTGGCTGCAGCGACCGGTAGACCGAGTTACCGGTTGGCTGCAGCGACCGGTAGACCGAGATACAGGTAGGCTGCAGTGATCGGGAGACCGAGCTACTGGTAGGCTGCAGCCACCGGTATACTGAGCTACCGGTAGCCTGCAGCTACCAGTAGACCGAGCTACCAGTAGGCTTCAGTTACCCATAGACCGAGCTACCGGTAGACAGAGCTACCAGTAGGGTGCAGCTACCGGTAGACCGAGCTACCGGTAGACAAATCTACTGGTAGGTTGCGGCTACCGGTAGACCGAGCTACTAGTAAGCCTCCTACCGGTAGGCTAAGGCTACCGGTAGGCCTACCATTACGCCAAACTTCACTGGGATTCCCAGACCAGAAAACCCAAAACGAGATTTTCACAAAGTAATGGACCCCAAAAACCCGGGCCATTACACTTAGGGTGTAAATTCTCTCTACATTAAATTAGTAATATCCTAAAAAATTTAACATTCACTTGTAAATCAATGGTTTGATATTTTTAGATTCCTTAATTGAAAACCCAAAACATAAAAATTTAATAAAACTTCATCCTAGAATAAGGAAAGGGAAATATGATGGTCATGTTGAATAACATGTAACAATGATTCCAATTTGTATAACATCAGTGGGAAGAAAAATTATAAAAATTTAATAAAATAATAAATACTTTTGTATAGTTATAAGGATCATTGATCACATGAAATAAATGATCAAGGTAAATTCAACAACCACAAAACAATAAATCTATGATAGGATAAAAGGCCATTGATTAATTTTATATGAAGACAAAATGATAATTTGTTTTCAATATCCTTTCATATAGTTTAGATATTATTTTACTATTAAGATATAGAACACAAAAAAATAATCTTGGTTGATATCTTTTTACTTTCATAAGAAAAATATATCCCTTTAGTTGTGCTTAGATCAACTTCCACTACATTTTTTACACCAAGAAATGAATATCAAATATTAATTTTTTATACCCAAAGAAAAAAAAAATACTTTTGATGGATTTTAATATCCATATGTTAATAAAAATTTACTCCTCCTAACATTAATCAATAACTAAAACTAAAATGGTTACCACAATACAAGATAATAACAAAAAAAATTTGTTAACATTCATACGAATAAATAAAACATTTTACTTCAAAATTTATACTAAACGTTAAACATTAATTAAACCAAAAATAATTAACCCTAAATCCCAAATGACCTCAATACTCTTAATGTGAATGAATTTTTCCACCTCAAAGGTGATGTCATACCTTTTAAGTTACATCTACAAAAATTTAATTTCATTATTCAAAAAAATCTATTTCATTAAAACTAATAGTTATAGTTACATCAACGCAATTATATGTCTACTAAAATATCATTATGTACCTCAAAATAAAAATTAGAATCCCATAATACATTTTCCAAAATAAAACTAATATTTAACCATCAAACCATTTAATGAAAAATAATTTTATACTAATCATGACATCATGTAGGCTCGTTGTAGGTGTTATACCCTTATCGCCAATCGATTGTAGTTTGAAGCCACACAGCCTTTCCATATGTGATGGGATGTTACCTAACAAGTGGGTTATCCTTTTTATATAAAAATATTAATATAAGTCCAATAAAATTTCCAAGAAATATTATGAACATACTAAAAAAACATATTCATCAAATCAAATTTTAATCACATGGGCGTGCTGAGGTTTGTCTGGTCTCTGTTTAGTCCTCGGATTAGCTTTGTGTGTAGCTACAACATCTTCATATGGAGTGGTCTTGGTTCAGATTTCAGCTTTCCTCCGCATGTGGTGTGGGATTTGTCCTCCTGGAGCTCAATTGGCGTCGATACCTTTCTCGGACTGCTTGGCCCCCGCTGTTGGCTCTAGGGTGACTGGAAGGGGGGATTTTGTTCTCTATTTTGTTTTTGGAGGAGGTTGTGTGTTGGCATTTTGATCCAGTTTCGATGATGTTCCTCTATCACTAACCCTCTCCCAATTTCCCTGTGGGATTCTGTAGCTATGGTGGTGGTAGGATTGAAGAGGAGATGTGGGGTTTATTCGCATTTCTGTCTACATTGGATTTGATTTTGTCTCATGGAAGCTTCTGGATTTGATGAATTTTTACTACGTGGAATCCTTTTATGGAGTGTTTGATTGTTATTGGATTATCTCGACACTCTTTAATATTTTGCTTCATATGAGGTTTTAGAGCACATTTCCCTCACCTTGTGTGGCTATTCGGCTTTGGACGTTTGAGAGGGTATGTCATTTCCATCAGTACCAGGCATGTGCATATTTGTACGTGACAGTTTGCTGATTAGTCATGAACAGGTGGAGGAGACATATTGACATTGATGCTAGGAATGGGTATCTCTGTGGAGGCTTTTCTGAGATGATTGCAGCACATTTGGCCATTGTTTTTGTCTAAGTCTTGAAGTCATGTAAGGTTTCCCCCTTTGTCCATAAAAAGGGGCTTATCCAAAAATAAATAAAAAAATTCGCCTTTGGTCCATTCAGTCAGAATATTATTACCTTAACATCCACGATAAAATTAACCCAAAATTTTTTCAATATCTTTATTCTTATTTTTAGAAAATATTAATGATTTATTCATCAAATAAAATTTTCACTAAAACATATACTAAACTAAAAGTTTGTATTCCAATAAATGATTCTAAAAAATTCCTAATCACATTAAACACCCATGATATAATACCTCAATTGGATTATCTATAATTTTAAAATTTTGATTAACCTTATACATACCATCCAATTATGGTAATTATAATCATCATGTTTCCACTATATTTAATGTTAACATGATTCTTTTGAGTTCCAATCATTGAATAAAACCAAAGAAATAGTGTGAAAAACAATAATAATAGTATAAAATAACATATAATAATTTATAGGATGTGAAAATCATGAAATATTATTTTAAATATAATATGTGTTAGGATTAACCTATTTCATTCATTTTCATCATCAATTCAAATCCTTAATGATGGTTTATAATAAAAATGTGAATAATTCTAAGCATATCCCCCAAGAGTGTCAAACTATTTTTGAAGTATGCATCCTTTTAGGACACTAAGTGATGATCGATTCAAATCCTAATGTGACCTTATTTTAAATAAGACTCTTAGATAAAACAGTTTCATAATCATGACCACTTGTTATATAAAAAATGGATGTATTTTTTGAAAACCCACATAATATATACCTTACCAATACAATTGTATGTTATTATATAATTATCTTCAAAGTATATCATATTTTAATGATATAGAATCTATATTTACTTTAATCTGGTTCCCATGGTTTCTAGAATACTTTCTATGATACCAACTGTTAAGACCCCAACTCGAGTAGCCCATCGTGGGTGGTTACTTTATTACACTAGCTCTAGATCCCAGCGATCACATCCAAAATGATTGAGTAGTTTAGTAGTCTTTGTAAACTAAAGAACTGATTGAGTATTGAATTATATTTGAAAACATAAATTACCACATGGAGAATGTAAATATTCTATAACCATTTACTCAATCAATGGTACCTTCTTTACATCTTGTGGAATGAAAAAAATAAAGGTGATATAAATAATCAGTAAAGGTCATGTACAAACAAAACTATAATGAATAAATAAATCATTATCAATATTAAAACTCAAATAACTAAATACACATTCCACTAAATCAATAAATTTAATATCATTCTTAGATAAGGCATAATAAATATATAAAGGTAAATAACTGGAAACACATGTCACTTAATCAATAACATAAACATTAAATGAATCCATGGATAATATGAATGCAATAATATCATTGAAAATAATAAATTTATTCTTAATGAAATAAAATGATTAATATTAGAATTAATGATATCAGGTGTCCTAATATATATACTAACAAAACCTTGCACCCATAAAGTTTAATATATGGGAAGATATACCCAAAAACCATTTAACTAAGGTTGTCCAATATATTCATCTGATGAGACTATTGATGTATCTATGGGCTATATAATTTCAAGTTACACCTGTCACTTCATTTCCAAATCATTCATTATAAATCCAATGACATGTTTAATTCATAAAAAATATACATTGTCAATAAATATACATATTGGGTAAACAATATGGATTATCAATAATTCCCCAGTTAATCAAAAAACATTCATGGTAAATTACCAAACAATGAAATGGTATATGATTTAAGAAATAAGAATACTCATGATAAATAATATGGATATATAAGGGGGATGTAATATTCAATGATCAAGTACATGAATGATAATATTTTTTCAAGTAAAAATGATCATAAAAAACCATAGAAAGAATAATTATGGAATCATTATGACATATCCCCATTGGATTATAAGTAAAATAAATGATTGTTTTCATTAATGAATATTAATAACAAAAACGTTCATTAAAATAATTAATGGGGAAAATATCATTTCACCATTGAAAATTACCAATAAAAACTAATAATTTCATGAATATTAGAAAAAAAATTCCATTATAGGTAATCATTGAAAGTTTTAAAGGACTGTTTAAATCAACGAGTGGTCATGAAAGTGGGAAAAAAATTATACTAAGTACGTTAAAACAAATATTCCGTTCACATTTTTATAAGAATTTTCAAAAATTACCTTGTTTGTAAAACAATAGGAAAATACATTTTTATTTGAAAAAAATAAAAACATTGGTATAAATATCTTTAAACAATCACTGTATAATTATAAAAACCTTATTCAATTTTATTTTCAGAAAAAATGGGTTTGAAAGAAAAATAATTTCTGAACAGAGAGAGAAATAAAGTCCAATTTTCTTTGCAACATTTTCTCAATGATTTTAAGTAATATTTTCTGGATAAAGGATCTATTAATATTAAATATCATTTATAAATATTGGGTAATAAAATAAAATCATTTTAGTATAAAATTATCAAATTATTTTCTTCAATGTAAATTCAAGCATCAATAATACATATTAAAATGATATTGAAGCATAAACTCCAATCACTTTGGTAACTCTTTAGTAATAAAAATCCTGAAATAAATAAAATAAAATTAAACCATAAATACCATGAATAAAAATATAGTAATTATATAACATATCTATAGGACAAAAGATACCATTCTTATAAATAAATAGGAGCGTAATACCAAATATGGTTAAATGGAGTAAAAATTGAGATGAAATATATTTAAAAGATCATATCATTGAGGTGAGAATTAATTAATGAATTTAATATGTGTATAAAATTTAAATACATATAAAAAATCCCAAATAATATAAATAATAAAATTAATTACAGACATGATATTTGAATATAAAAGATAACGAAGAATTAATATAACCTAATGAAAAGGAATTGCGTTTGGAAATTCCTTAGCACTTGGTAACATTCATGTCAAATTCTTTTGGAAGAAATAATAAAAATTTAAACATAAAATACCATTAATTATGAAGTATTCTTGATAATACTTTTATAGGGTAGTGTTTACAATATATAAAATAAAATAAGGTGTATAACAATAAAATATTCCTAAATAAAGGGAAATTGAGACAAAGTCCCTTACCTTATGCTTCCTTTTTCATTTAACTTGCTTTTAAATCTTGTATAATGGTTTATAGAATGTTATTAATGTATAAAATAACCATATTAATATTTAGGATATCATATATAATCATTTTATAGCATCTCATCACCCATTGTTTAACAATATTTTATTATTAATATTTTTTGGGCCTTAATTTCATTATTTTCTCATGCTTTTTTTCATAATAGTTCTTGTTTTTATGTATTGGATAGATTTACATCATCTTAATAATGATATTAATTTTATAAATGTTATATTTAATCATTAAAAATATTTTTATAATCATTCATGAATGTTGGACATGGAAGATGAATCATATTTCTTCGTTGAGATGGTAAGTCATACGTATGCACCACATAATATATCATTCCCTTAATGGGTGAAATGGTAATAAAGTATATGATATATTAAATTTATACATAAATGTAACTTCATATTTATCACATGTATGAATTATTTCAATTATTATTGCTACCATGTTATTTGGTGATGGAAAACAAATGATATCAGTTTGTGTGGTGGTAGTTTGTCGTACACATGGGTGATGGCTATGTTTTCTATTTTATGGAGAATGAGATTGATAAATATTATATCATTGACATGATAACATATAATTATATTATATATGTTGTTCTTATTATATATTAACTGTTAATACATAATTTAAGGTCATAAAATAAGGTGAAAAAATATATCTTCCTTAAGAAGATTAATTTCTCTAAGAGACACCTCCTCCGGATCTTTTCTTATTCACCCTAAGGTGTGTCTATTTGGAATATAATTACCTATTTAGTTAGTGTATAGTTGTTTTTTAGAGATTTGGGAAGGGGTTTTTTGAGCAGATTGGCATGAGATGAATTAATAAGTGAGGGGGGGGGGAGTTCCCTTTTTTAACTAAGGAGGACTAACATTTTTTAAAATACCAAAAAAAATTCCATAATTGAATGTAACACTCACCCCAAGTCCATCCAAAATTAAAAAATATAGTCAATGATATTTAAATTCGATCCAAGAAACTAAAAAATAAAAAAAACATGTTTTAAACATGTTATTCCATTATCCTCTAAGTTTATTTACTTTTTCCATTTTAATTTTGACCATGGTAACCATATTTTTTAACCAATGTAATTAATCCATTAAGACTAAGATAAAATGGGCCATATTATATAATCTGAATCCAATTACTCTAAATTATAAATCCACTTTATCAATTAAATATACTATTTTTATGGAAATTTAATTTTAACACGAGAGAATGTAACACATAAAACTTTGTTTTAGTGTTCATCGTTGTAAATAAATTTAACTATAATTATTAATAATTATTAAAAAAATATAAGTTGAACGTAATTTATAATATTAATTATTTTTATTCACAATATAGAAACAATTTTATTGAATTCTATTCACAAGATTCATCTAATTAAATTTTTTTAAACCCACAAATTGTGTTGAAACCTAGCTTCTCAAGAAATGAATTTTTCAAGCACTATATGGTCTTATATTAGCTATATGAATAATGATTATCATTATATGAATTCAAATTACTATAGTTAAATATGTAATATATACTATAAATTTAAATAATTCATTGTTAGTTATTATTTTAATTAATTAAAATGGGGGAACATTATGCATTTAATAACAGTTTTATCCAAAATGTGTTTGGAAGCCTAAAAATAAACATATACCAAAATAGGGTATAATGATTATAAAAATTTAATTAATTATATGAAATAGATGTCAATTATTAATGTTTACGTTGAATTTTTGTTGAGATTTATGGGAATTTTAAATTACACAATTTATTCATAATAAATTATAGTTTACCAAAATGAAATATTTTCAACATTCATAAAAAAATCAAACTTTTCTGAAAAGTAAAATCATTCACCAAAAAATAATTTCTATATGTTAATTTAAACAAAATTCATCTTTTTATAAAATATAATTTCTGAATGTCATATAATTTAATTATAATTCCAAATAATAATATTTAAAATAAAACCATTTTTAAGGAAAATGTATTTTGAAGCACAAAATAAATTTACTAAAAAATGGTGTGATAATTTACATATAATTTATAAAAAAATTATATTTTTTAGGATGATAATATATATTTCTTAATTTTATCAATCTTATTCGTAACCACCAATTCAATGGATATTTTATAACGTTTATATTTAAAAAACATATTTCACGGGTCGTATAGGAAGGGTGTTTTGTGTCGTCTAAGATATTGAACACAATGTTCTTATTTTAAAATTTCAAGCTGTTACATGACATAACTTTTCAAAAGATGAAATTAAATTACTAAAAATATAATATTTTAAATATATTAGTTTTATGTTTATCATATCGAATGTTTTTCCAAAAAAATCATAAAAGTTTATAAAAATTTAGAAATTAATTTTTTTTTAAATCTAACCCGCATTGAATGTATATATAAAAAAGATATTGAAATTTTTAAATGAATATTAAAAAAAATTACCAATTAAAAAATAAATTTTAAAAATGAAAAATTATGATTTTCTGGTCATATTCACTTCTTATATTTCTAAAAATAGATAAATCTGTATGAAAAATTTTGGATCAAATTATTTTCCCAAAATATATTAAGAAAAATATTTTCCAATAATTTTTAAGTTCAATTTTGTCTATTTTTTTTAATCAATTGTTTTTTCAAAACATTTAAGGAAAAATTAGTCTAAATTTTTTAAGGAATAGTTATTTTTGGAAATTTATTTAAGAAAACTTTAAAAAAATAATGAAAAATAAAAGAGTTAAAAAAATAGTAGGACTGTTATCTCCCATTTTTCAAGGAGTTATTACTATAAGGATATGTTTTAAATATATATATATTAATTATCATTTTATTCTGACATGCCAATGATTTTTTCTAATATATTCAAATCTATTAGAATTTTTTTTCTTCTTAAAAATATCTTTAAATTTGTATAGCATTCCGATTAATTTTCAATGGTTATCTCATTTTTGTTTTTGATTATGAAAGAAATTGTGTCTTTTATTTATGTTTTTATCGAGTGAAGGACTTTTTTGGTTCTACATAAATATATGGAACTCGTGTTATCATAAAAAATAATTATTTTATAAAAACTCTTGCAAAAGTTATTGAGTGGGTGTTTCATCCACAACACCCAGGAGAAATATCTTACAGTTGTCACGTAATCAACTTCAACAATGAAATATTATAAAAAATATTTCATCATAAAAGACTAAGACACTAAATACTCCCCAAATAAATTAAAAGTTCCATATGTACTTTTATATCCATTTTACATCCACCGATGTGAGTAATGGAAAAGCCTTTCAATTAAAAATCATTTCTAGAAGAAAAAAACATTCCATGATCATTAGTTCCATCAAGGTAATGAAAAACATCATTTACAATTTTAATATGATACTCATTTGGATTATCTTGAAATCTCACACACAAGAATATATAAAACATTAATTATGGATATCTAGCTATATGTTATAGTAAACTACCAATAATATATATGAAAGTATTTTGATCAACTGGTTTCCCAGAATCCTCAAGATATAATGTTTTATAGGTTTCTATTAGAATTTTATTACTCATAGTATTTTCTTATAAAATATTTTTATGTATATATTAATATAATTTTTATAAGATATAAATCTTCCTCCTTATTTCTGATTAATTTAAAAAATTATGAAAATAATATGTTCACCCATCATGCTCATTTTAAAATCTTATTTCATAAGATCTGCAATAGAGTTTGATAGTGATTTTTTATTTGATCTATAAATAATTTCATTGGTATATATTTTTAAAATAATGGTTCTATTGAAAACAGTTTTAATAAAAAGACTTAGATCCATATATCCCTTAACTAAAAAAAATGAAACCCTAATCCAGTAAGACTATTATACCAAGCTCTTCAGGCTTGTTTATGTACATAGAAGGTCTTAATAATTCTAAAACATTATCATGGGTTTTTCCTTTTCAAAAAAATTGGTTTTTAAACACAAACATCCTTCTATACATATCATTTATTAAAACTAAACTACTAATCCATTCTTAATAAAAAAATAAAATTTATGAATGTTTCATGGGATTAAAGTATTGAAATTGATTTAAGTCTATACAATCAAGAAAATTTTTCTTCATATAAAATTCTTAGTTGTTGATTATAACCTTATGCAACAATAATTTTCTTTTTACTAAAAATTAATCCATTTTCATCATGTTTTCTTTGGAATACCCATTTCATTCCAATTATAGGAAAATATTTAAGACTTATAACTAAAGTCAAACATTTATCCTCTCAAATTCATTTATTTTATCCCGAATATCCTATATCTAATATTTATCACCTAAATCCATATTAGGAGTATTAGGTTCAAATTTTAATAAGAATAACCAATTTTTACATTTATTACTTATTAAACATCTGGTTTTGATTGATTGATCTATATTACTAATGATAATATCATTGTGATTACTCTTAAGTATTTCTTGATTCCTTATGTATCTAAAACACTTCTCTTCAATAAGAGGTCGAACTGATTTAGGAGATATGAATTCCTGAAATTTTTCGGTAGTTATTCCTTCATGTAAATAATTTTCTAACATGGTTTGAAATTTAGTTTTAAAAATCTCACTTAAGATGTGTTTTACGATTATTGAAGAAAATATTGATAGATTCAATCAACTTAAGAATGATAGTTTTTCTAAAGAGTAAATTTATATTTATTGAAATGAAAATATACCTTACAAGTTATAAAATTTCTAAGAAAAATTCAATCATTATCATTTAGAGAAAATTTATGTAGATTATATTTTCTATTCATGATGGATACCTTACATCCAAAAACTCTTAAGTATGAATGTTTTGGGTTTATTACTGTCAAAAACTTACAAATAGTTTTATTAATTAAGGTTTTATGTAAAAATAAATTTAACGAAAAATATGTAGTACTAGCTACTTTATCCCAAAAATGATTACAAATATACAATTCACACAACATGCCTCTAGTAATCTCCTAAAGAACTCAATTTATTAAAATAACTACACAATTTTTATATTTGGTTCTAGGGTCTAATAAGTTATGTATAATATATATTTTACTGAAAGTAAGTTTCCAGATAAAAAATCACCAATTCTCAACCATGATCTGTATGAATTTTTACCAAATGTAGGCTTTGATAATTTTTATCAAGGGCTAATAATTTTAAATAATATAACAAGTCTTATAGATTTTTCATAAAAAAATAGACCCACATGTATCTAGTGTAGTCATCAACCTAAATTTTTACATTTTATTTTATACTAATAGTTCCATTTTTTTTTGACTAAATAAATCTACGTGGAGTAACTATAAAGCATAAGAAGTTGAAACATCACTAATATTTTTAAATATTGACTTATGTTGATTTCAAAAATGAAAAGGATCACAAATATTATAGGAATTAAACATTATATCGGGGTAAATATCTATATAGTCCTTTCATAGATATTTTTACTAAAGTTATAATATTACAATGTCTTAATCTACTATACCATGACCATGACTGATCTTATATTAAACTAATTCAAGGTAGATCATGGCATCTGTGGTTCTCTACGTTAACAGTTTATACATTTTTATGCATTTTTGCAAACAGAATAAATTTAATTTCTCAAATTTTAGTAGTATATTTTTTATTCACCAAGTTTAAAAGATATCCTGCATCACATAAATAACTTATGATAATGAGGGTTTTTTTAATTAATAATACAAATAAAAAAATTTATAGTTAATATTTTCCTGGAATAACAATTTCATCAATACATTATATCTATATTTGATCAATATCTAAAAAATTTAATTTTCCACCTTTAATATTTATTATCTACTAGAAGAATTTCTTTTTCAAGTTATATGTCTAGACCATCCACTAACCCAATACCATATATATTTTTTTTCTGATTTTTTATTTCTTTGAAATAAAAAAGGTAATGTTTTTGGGATCCAATATTTATAAGGTACAGTATTATAAGAAGATATATTTTTTTTGGAATCCACATCATTTAAACTTTCTAATCTTTTGTAGCTACCTATTTTTAATTAATGTATTCTTTGTGAAAATAAAAAGATTTAAATTTTTCCAAATAAAATTTTTCCCTCTAGTATCCATCACTCTGACAGTTTGGTTTGAAGGGGGTATTTTATAAAAAATTGTTATTTTGAACATGAGGTTTTTAATTTTTAAAACCAATCCTAAAAATATTTCAAATAGGTTTCAACTTTTTCAAAATAGAATCAACTAATTTCTTCCCATAGGTTACATTTGATAGTAATATTATTAGATTAAAAATCATAATTCTTTTCAAAGCCAAATTCTTTTTTTATTAGTTAAAGTAAAATTGGATTTCTTATATTATTCTTTAGTGATATTTTAAATCTATGTGTAATGTCTTGAAATTCATTCATTTTATTTTTAAAGTTATGCCTCCTCATTTTTATCCTATTTGAATACATTTTTAGTGTGATTTTCACGTAATGTTTCATACCATTAAACTTTATCAAACATGGAAACAAATCATTATCAGCGGATGAAATTTATTTTGATTCATCATAATAAGTATGATATTCATCATTATAATGATGATAGATTCAATTCAATGTTATTTTGGAAAAGGATTTATTAGATACCTTATCCATGTACAATTGACTGATTTTTGGTATTTCAACATGAAAACCAATATTTTTATAATCTTCACAACTATTCTTAGAAGAAATAACATCTTAATTTTTACTCCAAGTGTTAAAAGATTTTAAATTTGTCAGGACTTTATTATTATATAAATTTCTTCAATTTATTTCATTCTTATCCATCATGATCAGTTTTGGAAAATTTGATCTAATATGAATGAGTTTCTAATATTCATAACAACGTTTCACATAATCAACCTTTGTATAATGAACTTCCTTATGATTTTTCTTATACATAAGTATAAAATAATTCATTCCAGAAATATTATGAATAATTTTTGCAATATTAGAAATATTTTTTTCACTATATTCTTAAGAACTTCTTTATGTCTCAACTTTTACATTTTTCCTCTTAGAAGATTTATTATTTTTCTCAAGTGATCAATTTTCTTTACTATTGTAGAAGTTGAACCAAAAGCAATCCCAATATATTTCATAACTTTTTTAGTAAGAATTTTTAATCTTCCCTCTTACAACATGATAGTAATAATAAAATAATCCAAACATAACTTTGAAAAAAAATCATCAAGAGATATTCTCTTAGATAACCACTCATTAGGCATAATATCAAAAAATAATTCAACCAACTAATCATTAATTATTCATTAACCTCTATAAAATTGTAAAAAATTAACAATGGTTGTAAATATTTGATTCTATTATACAACATATTCTCTGTGTAAGAACACAAAATCTATATAATATTATCTTTAAATAGATCTACTTGTTTCAACAACATTTGTATTCATAATGAGAAAAATATAATTTCATCCAAATATTATTAGTAATTTCACAGGAAGAAATAAGATTTTAGATATTTATGGTCATATAACATATTAATGTGTTTTATATTTGATAATTCCATTGATATTAAAATTTTTAATCTCTTTCAAACATAGTAACCTCTTTCTTATGAATGTGAATACTTTTAGCAAGAAATACTTAATTGTTTACTCTAGTGTTTTAAAAAATCCTTTTTAGGATCTCTCATATATTCACAATTAGCACCACTAAATATATATGGTCTACTTTGATTCAAATATTATAATGTCCTAAAGTACATACCGATCATATTAAGAAAATGTATACTCATTTCAAAAAATACACATTAATGCAATAGTTTTTAACAAGTATAAATATTCTTTGATACCAAATATATGGTCAAAAGTATTTCTATTTTACTACAATAGGGGTTGAATTTTAGTTAAACAAATTGAAAATATTCACTAAACACATTAATTTTGTAATCAGATGAATAATTTCTCCAATATAATTTATGTTTTTAGAGTTATAAAAGATTATAACAAGAAATATAAACATTCCTTAAAAATTCATATCAGAATTAAAAAAATTGATAAAATAGGTATATAAATATTTATAAAGAGAGTGGAAAAATTACATAGAATTTATAAAACAATAACCACACATAAACCATAAGTGTTATGAAATTAACTAACCATGAAATTACTTGTCCATTTTTTAAACGAAACAATAATAGTCTATGTTCGTTGAAAAAAGAATCCCTTGAAACAAAGGTCATACGTACTTCTATTTCACTATCTCAAGGAACCCTTGATCAACAAGATCAGTAACCTCTGTCCTCCTAATCCTTGTAATCCCTTGATAACACATGGTTATATATATATATATATATTAAAAAAAATAACATAAATATTTTATAATAATCTCCATAATGGATTCCTTAATATAAATAATCTCTAAATGTTATAATTTAAGCACTCTCAAGTAACATGATGTTACTAATAATCCATAAGAACAATAGAAAAACCGAGCTAAAAAATAATCCTCCTCCTATTAGGAATATTATATTTATATTAAAACTCCCAACTTTATTATTTCACATATCACATAGGTGGTAGCAATGAAATCACATGAATTTATTATTCTATTGAAAGGTTCATCACAACTTCTCTATATTTTGGTAATTTTGATAAATAATTATTAAAATTCTTGAGAGGTTTAGTCTGGTATAATATAGTTTCTCCATCTAGTATAATTGAGTTTCTTCATCTGGTAAGATTTAAAGAAGTTCATCTGGAAATCATTTCTACGTCTATTTGTTGAATTTTATCTCATAGCATTTTTAAAACATTTTATACTATAAAATATTTATTTTTCATCATCTATACTTTATAAATATATATTTGAGAACCAATGAAATATTTTATTTAATGCACCAAGTATAGGTTTGTCTGATAAGAAAACGTTTAGGACGTATTGGTGTTTCTATGTCTAGTGAAATATTTTACCCTCCTAAAAAACATTGTATGAACTTGGAAAGTATAAAAGTTATAATACTATAACCATTTAAAAAAGTTATTTTTATTTTCAAAAATAATGTTAGAATATTTTGAAATAAAACATTCAACTCAACAGAATATATAGTGAAATATCAGGTCATTACAAATGTACCCATTAAATTCCATATTGATATCAATAATAGAATATTGAATATTATAATCCCCCGTCATAGATTTTTTATTTTTAATTATATCCATCATATAACCATTTTTTATAACATATAGTATATTTATACTTCTTAAAAATAATCTTTAGTATCATCGTCTTCATCTCTCATCATGTTTTCTCTAAAAATTCTTCCTAGATTAATTTCTGGGATTAATTTTGTTTCAGTGGGGAATTTTCATTATGTATTCAATATAGTTTCTAATGTGACAATATAATTATCAAATATCATTATATTTCATGATAAAAGGATACTAAATTTACCACATTTAAAAAATTCTAAGGGTTTCTAGCCTTCGAACCAATCCTTCCCTTGATTGAGTTTCTTTTCCGTAGCCGATAAAAATTCATCAATTATATCATTTCCCTCATATCTAAATATTAACATAAAAATATTCTACATAGATAGAAATTTTATCTCCTTAGGTGAGTTATTTTAAGAACCTTCTATATTTATACACATTTTTTATGCAACCAAACTAATTTATAGATAAATTAATGAGGGTTCTTCCAAATTCATCTATTCAAGAGTTAATACCTTTTCACTATAATGAGGTAGAATCATCCACATGATCTACTTCACAATATCAATATATTTTATTTCATCATTAAGAACCTGAATATATAATATAACTACAATGATTCAAATAATGAAATCATCATCATTTTAACTAATGCACATTTCAAAATAATGAAACAAATTATGTATCACTTGAATATTACCAAAATTCACATTACTGTCACACTAAAATATATTATCCAATTAATTTCATAGCCCCTAGAACTTTTGAAACACATCACCTTTATATAAATTTGGTTTGAATGCGGTAAATATAATGTATTTTGGGATTTGGTGTAATGAGTCATTTATTTCCATATAAAACTTCTACATATTTGTATGACTATTTTATAATCAAGGAGCTGAGTTAGTGTGGGAATATCGAGCCCAAGGGGCATCAATGTTGATATAATTAAAAAATTAAACATATTATATCATGTGAAAATCGTTTATCTAAAATAATGTAATAACTCTTGAATTGATACTTTGATGGGAAAATCAAGAACTTTATTAAATCTGGAATGTGGGTTTTACCCTAGAAATGATATAACCTTTTTGTGCATCCGGTGTTTGGTTTAGAAGCAATGATGGGAAAATTAGTAATTATATAAATTAATTAATTAATTAATTTACAATTATTAAATTTCCTAAGCCTCATTATACTCAATTTAAATCTTATTATGGCCAAATCCATGTGTTATCCTATGAACCCTATGTATTTGAGAAAATCATGGAGGGGAAGCATTGTTGAATAGAAATGGATCATGGAGGAGTGATTCATTTTCCAAGAAGTTGTTGTTTCCAATGAAGTTATTGGATCTCACCAATGGAAATGGAATGAAACCAGTCATCGTCATTGAATAATCCTATATAAAGAGAGGACTTTTTATGTAATATTAATCCCTATTTTGATTTACCCATGTTGAAAAGAATTTAATCCATCAAAAAATTGATTTACGGGTTGATTATTGATTTATCTTCATAGGTATAGGAATATATAAGGTTTTTTATCATTGATAATTAAAAATATTTAACAGTTTTTCCATAAATGTATTGATTCCAACCCAAAAACAATAACCAAATTGTATTCCTTAATTTTTTGGTTTGTGCTTTTCTCCCCCTTTTTATACATTGATCGTCAGTATTTTTGTTGACTAAAGGTTCAAAAATATCTGAAAACTAAATATTGTGTAGTCAATATTTGGCACAATGTATTTTTTTACAAGTTTATATTCTTCATTGAGATAATGATTATGGAATTATATGGTGAAATGGGATTTCATACATGGAATTGAAATCTTTTGTTAAAGTGATTTAAAATTTAGTGATGTAAAGAAAAGGGGAAAGAGAACCAAATGGATGGGTGTCCAAAATCTAACCAATGTTAGAATCCCGTTCATGTCCAAACTCATATTATAGATCAATAATAATGATTCTTAGTTAAATAAGTGGTGGCTTGGGTGAGACACAAATAATATATGGTAGTTTCTGGAAAATTATAATCTAAAAAACATTTAGTTCAGGAGAAAATAACATGTATTGTCCACTGCTGGGGAAGCTAGGGTTTATGCGTAGAGATAAATATCACACGCCATGTGATGTATAACTAGATACAAAAAATGTCCAACTTGGTAGATATATAGAAACATGACCATGTACACAGGAATGGATAGGTATATAGACATGTTTTGGAATACAATAATGGACAGAGTACACAATCATATCCATGTATACAGGAATGACTAGAGTACACGATCATGGATCAAAAGACATGGGAATAACCTATAAGACATGACTATACATAGGTTTTCAATTAATTCTGTGTATACCCTATAAAAAATGTGTACTTTTTCCCAGGTAGGTTGATACGCATGTTCTCTACACTCATGAAAGTACTAGTAGAGTATGCGCCCTTTATCAATACCTATGATGGTATGGGGAGGAATCTCATCATGAGGATATGATGAGTGATCCTTTCTATGGGTTAGTCTTAGACAGATTCAATTATCCCCCATTATGGACGGAGCTTTGATCCCCAATCATTATTCCTAATTATTGGTCAAGTATGTCATTACCGACTACTTGGATGTGTGGTCCGCATCATAGTGGTCTACTCTAGGTAGGCATATGAATCCCCTATAGGCCTAGGGTGTAATACTCTATCTATGGATCAACATCTTCTAGGTTCCATCATGTACTCCTTCATCGAAATTCATAGCCTGAATAAACTCTCAGATGAGTTACATCAGTGTTATGAATACCTGATGTGTGAGTTCTCTTAAAAAAAATTACCTTGAATCCAAGATCAAAATCATAGGCTTGTAGAGTGGTTGTAAAATTTAGTGAGATATGGTGTCTATATTTAGTATGTCTGGTTTATTATTTCTATTTTCCTATATTCTGATTGAAACTCCTTAATGATGATTATTTGACTATCCTCTATGATTCTTTATGTTTGGTGATTTGGAGGTGTCATACTGGGTATGTTATGCTCACTCCTACATGGGATCTTCTCACACATTTCGTGACTTATGTAGCCGATAGGCCTTTCAAAAGGTCCTATGTGGATTAGGTGAATGTCGAGCATGTTTGATCTAGATAGAACCCATTTTTATATGTGTTACATTTGATATTATAACCCTCCTTATTATCATATTATAATATTTTAAATTTTTTGTTTCCTTGTACTTTTACTTATCTACCTTCTTATACTTATTTCATACTTTAATGTGGGGTATAACTTTTTTCATGAATTGTTCTTATTATGTGTGTCTTATATTTCTGTATATTATTGGTTTTTGTATGATTGTGTGTGTTTATAGGTACCATAGGACAATTCCTCCAATTTTATTTATATGCCTACTCGACTCTTGTCGCCAGCCTCTAGCCTATTGGAGTTATAATTGGGGTTTCCCACTTAGATTACTACCAACCAAGTGGAAACCGATGGTTTAGGTCTAGATAAAGTTGCATCAAATTATGTTTTTTTCATAATTTATCCAATTTTTTGAGATTTTATAGTTTTGTCATTTAGTTTTGGAAATAGGGAAACAATGTTAAAGTGTCTTAGGTTTTTCTCTAAACCAAGGGAACCCAATGACAGTGTGGAAACCAACAAATCCATTCACTAGGACATTAATAATGTTCTTTTGGACTTAGTAAATATATGAATTAGTTTTAGGTAATTTATTGGTACATTCATGGTATATGAATGGGTAATGGTTTCCATGTTCATCTTTAGACAACTCTCAAGATATACACTTTTGAATGTGGTGTATCTTGAATTATATAGGATTCATCTGTGATGATAGCCAGCTGGGATCTCATATTAGGATAAAGAGGATGATCTCCCTTATAATGAGGCTTCATTTTACGGGCTTGTATAGGATATGGTACCTCATAGTGTTTTTTTAGACTTACTTCTACTCGTTGAGTTGTATGTTTCTCTGGCAGTGCTACCATAGGATGTTTTCAGGATGATTTCACTCCACTAGTTCTTGATATAGTGACCCATTAGGTTTTTTAGGTGAGCCATACTAACTAGTAGAAAACGATAGGCTTGAGGTAGTTGGGAGAGTTTTCTAACAGGTTTGGACCCCCCCCCCCCAATCAGATGGTGGTTCTAATGGAAGGTCTTCTCCAAGGATCTGTATGGAGATTATATATTTGGGTGAATCATAGACATTATTAGGTGAATCTATCATGGAAAAAAGTTTGAGAATCTCTTCATATACAAGTTCTTCCCAACTATATTGTGATTAGTAAGCATCAATGGTCATATGGAGCTCCATGAGTGCATCATGATAATTATAGAGTATTTTTCAATGGTTATTAACTTCTTTTTGACACCTGGATATGGTTCAAGATACATACTTTCGATATCAAGACGTTAATAATGGTACTCATTGATACATTCAGGGTGGTGTGGTATCCCTTTTCATATCTACTTATGGCTGATATATGGAGCCTTAATAGTGAAAATAAACCTATATGAGAAGACCCGGATATTGGTGATAGTAGTGGGAACTCTAGAGATGAGACTTCAACAACTAGTAGTAGATGGGAGACTCTGATATCCAGGAATAAAAGGTATCTTCAAATATTTTCTAAAGATAGGAAAATCTATATTTGGTAACTTATTATGGTTTAATTCATCCAAGGGAGAGGAGATGCTACTCTAATGACTGTCATGGATGTTTCACACCAGATTTTTTGGCCTCCTAATCGATTGATAGAGAAATGGTGTAAGGAACAGATAGATAGAGGTAGTATCTATAACATGGAGGTTAATATGGTGAAAAAACATAGGATCTGTGAGAGTTGTGGGAGTTGGAATATTATTTGATCTAATTCCATCACAACCCCTAGGTAGTCCACATGAGGCATAAAGAGACTGTGGTGAAGAACGTTGGAAGATGCATACAATGGAGGTTTGTCTCCTAGAGTCTATAGGGATGATTTAATGTATGATTTTTGTTTTCCATGATTTAGCTATAGTATTTATAGACATAGTTACAAAGAACTCTTTTTTAAAATATTTTATTCATTATCTAGAGATTCCAGGGGAGCCTTTGGATCTACCCTTTTGTTTGGTGACTCCAACCAAGGGAGATTCGAGAATCAAATACTTCATCAAATTATGTGACATTAATTTTTCAGGAGAAAACTTATTATATGACATTTTAATGGACATGATGAGGTCTTATGACATCATTATGGGTATGGACTAGCTATATTCAGTTCATGAATATATTTATTATTTCTGGTGGAGGATGTAATGTATTTACGTTAATTGTATATGGTTTCCCTTTAACGTTGAGAAGGAACTCATGGTAAAGCAGGATGGTATCATGTTCTAGAGGATATATCTGATTAAACATTAGTTGGATAGTATTACCCTTATATAGTAATATGTTATCTTCTTTCATTTTCCTTCTGTGGTAGTGGAGTATAAGGAAACCTTCTCAGAGGATGAGTTGGGATTACCACCTTACCAATAGATTAATGTTTACTTTGAATTTAATCTAGGTACTAACATGTTATCCACACATGCATATGAAGTGGATCGTGTATATATTCTATAATTGAAGGTGTATTTTGAGGATTCTCATAAGAACATATTTATGAAACCCAGTGTCTCTCCAGAGGAAACCCTAGTTTTTTTACCATGAGGTCAGATGGGATATTGAGGTTATGTGTGAATTACTGTTTATAGAATCATGTGAATATAAAAATTAAGTATCCACTATTTAGAATAAATGAACTCTTCGACTGTCTAAAAGAGTAAATTTGATTCTCAAAGACTGACCTCGGTCCAGTCTATCACTATGAACATGTTCGAGATGTATTACACTGAAGATGAAATTCCAATTTTTATACGATCACTAGGAGTACATGTTATTCCTTTCAGTGTGATGAATAACCCAATAGTGTCCATGGGACATATGAACTATATATTTAAGCACATCATCATTCGTTTCATTGTAGTCTTCATTAATGACAACGTACTGTAGTCAATGTTTAAGGAGGATCCAATGAGACATTTGAGTGTGGTCCTAAATATACATTGTCAAAACCATCTTTTTGGGAATCCAAAGACATTTCAATTTTGGATTCAAGAGTTCCACATTCTATGATATTACATCACTAAATATGGAGTGGATATAGGACCAGGAAAGGTTGAGGTGGTGCTAGTTTGGGAAACAACTATGAGCATGTATGAGGTGCGGAGCTTCCTTAGGTGATAAGGCTACTATCAGAGATTCATATAATATTTCTCTAGGATTTCGAAAGCATTGGCTGCTATCAACCAAAAGTGGAATAATTCCACGTGGATAGATAGCTTCCAATATTATTTTAAAGATTATTCGAAGAGATTTTCAAGAACCCCATTTTGGATACATCCAAAGGAGGGTGTTATGTATGTGGTGTTTTGGGATTCTTCTAGCACTGGGATTGGATGTGTTCTGATATAGAGGTAGTTTTTATTTTCTATATGTCCTAGTATTTGATATCCCATCATCTTTTGTAATGTTTCAATCTTTTAGAAATCTAAAACATAAAATACATGTATCATGTGTACAATAGTAGAGGCAACAACAAGTCTAAGAGACCAAAAAATTGATAGCATTCAATTCATCTAGATTTGGTAGTTTAAAATTTAAAAAGGTATCAGTTTTCAATCAATACATAATACATAATTATAGATATCAAAGGATAGATACATATCCTATAAAATATGGCATTGATATAACTTCTTGAAACCAAAATTCCCAAACAGACCCTAAGAGTGTAAGGGAATTATGAATTGAAATGTTTCTATATCACATTAGAACTTATTCTCACATTAGTAGAAACTCATTAAAACTATAAACATTATATTAATTTCCTACTAAATCACTAATATTTTAACTAAAATAATTGAAAAAATATTAGTTGGATCATCACTAAAGGCTATGTCTATGGAGCACACACTGATGATTCATCGATGTGAAAGAAACAACTGTGATTCAATAGTTTTTTTCATATTATTTTTTTATTATCTCTCTATATTAGGATCATTACCTCTATAATTGATTTAATGGATTAGAAAAACGATTCCCTCAGGAAGCATAAACTAGCTCCTCGTTTTTTACTAATATTTTTGGATGAATTCTTAATCTATTTTCAAAAATAACTATTCAATATTACAAACAATGTAAACTATTATTTTCCTCATAAATGATATAATATAAAACACCAGTGTAATCCATAATTTCATGGAAACATGTCGAGTTGAAAATTAGAAAATTTGAGGTACTTATGTTTAATTTTTCAAAAAAATAAATATTTATATATGCGATTTATATAGTATAATATTCATTAGAAATGTTTTATATATTTATATACCTTCCACATAATTTCATCATGTAATATTTTCATAAAAATATGTTATTCACAAAAATATTCCTATTATATGAGTTATTCATGAAAATATTCCATCAGTGTACTTTCTTCACAAAAATATACCATATATATATATATATATATGTTTTTAATTATTTTGTCTACCTTTTATAAATGAAGATATTATTTTTCTTTATATAAACTTATATTTTGAAATTTATTTCCTAAAATAAATAGATTAACTTATCTTTTTACAAACAAAGATACTTATTCACACTAAACTTCTATTAATTAATTCTCCCTACCACTAAAATGAGATGTTATGATTATATTTGTAAGAAATGGATATCATAAAAATCTCTCTATATAAGATCATATTTTTTTTATTCACTTAAATTACTTTGCATAAATATACTAATTTCTTCTTTTCATATTATATTTTTTTTCTTTTATATCCCAAAAAAACACGTCCCAATATTTTATAAATAATTTCTTCAATGTCTTAAATAATCCTTATCCATAAAAAGCATTCCATTTTAAAACAATGTTCTATAATTAGAAAATTCTCCTTTTCATGATTTATTTATTTTTACTGAAATTTACTCCAAAAAAATGTTTCAACCTCTTTGTACAAATGAATTCCACTATGTCTCAAATGAATCTTCAAAATTCATTTCGAAAGAGATTCCCTTTATAAATTATATATAAATATTATCCCTCATAAGTAAACTTGACTTTACAAAAAATATATACCTTTTTTATATTTTTTCCATTACACTAAATTCTATGTTTACATAAATTTTTTAGAAAACTAAAAAAAACATTAAAAATATGACAAACATAACCCTTTGATTTGAATTTTCAAATATATGAGGAATGTTAACCTCAACAAAATATCCACATTAGGTAAAATTAGTGAATAATATTAAACATTTTTTTATGATTAAAATTAACATGGAAATTCTAATTATAATTGAAAATTTTGTGAAATTTATCTATTTTACTTAAATATTCTTCTCCAATAAATGTAAATAACATTGATTGAAAAAAATTATGACCAATATTTTATCCAAAATTAATATAATCAATTGAATTCCATAATTATTTAAAAATGACCAAGATTTCATCATACTTTATCATTGATAATCTTGGATGTAACAATTCCCTACTATGATGTGAGATGCTTTGTAGCATAAGACGTATGCTATTTGGTCATGAGAGAGACTAGATCATTAGGGAAGTTGTAGTGGGGTATTTAATGAAAAAAATATATATTTATTCTTTGTTAATATTATTTGATAATTTATTATGTGAGATACCCTTGATGTCGTTGGGTGGTAGTTAACCTGATATGGTTACATGTAATTTCTAATGTTTATTAACTGAGGAATTTGTATTCATTTTCCATATAATCATGAAAGGTTTTGAGTAAGACACTATTAAGAATATATATATTCCCACAAATTTATATATATATATATATAGTTCAAAGTGAGGCAGATCTTAACTGAGCTATACATTACTATCTTTGGGAGCTTATGGACAGTGTTTGTTGGTAGTTTTAATAGTATTTTCCATTATTATTTAATTTTTTTGTTTTATTTTTATGTATGAAATTACATGAAGTTATTGATATTTTTTATTATTATATTATATTAAGTTGATTGATGTCTCTTAATATGTTCATAGAATTTATGATGATAATTTCTCTTATTCATGTGTTTTATACACTGAAATATATTATACTACCTAAAACATGTTGGAGGTACTCTTTATGGTTCACTCTCATCTCGACTATTGGCCTAAGATGGTTTACTTGTAGTGGTGGGTTGTGACATGTTTATTTAAATCTATTATTTCTTCCAAAATATTAATCCTTATAAGAACCTTATGTTCAAAGGTTGATTATGAAAGTTTAAAATTTTTATTTACGTGGTCTAAAATAATAAACGTTCTAGGAATAATTTTCAATTTACAATATTTTTCATATCAAATTAATTTGATTATTATTCTTTGGACTAAGTTTACCATTTCCCATTGAAAATTACAATTAAAATATTATTCACATATAAATTTTTTTTTATTTATAAAATATCTAAAATTTAATGTGGAAACATCGATTAATGTCACATCTCTCTTAATAAATTATCCCTATATATATATATCATGTTTGTTTATTTTTCTAACATGGTGTGATCTTTATTTGAAAAAATAATTTTTTTATTTAAAAAATATTTTTACTTATCAAACCCCAGACACCCTTTAACTTGATATATATGGATATTCTCATCCAATTTCTCATAAAGGAAGGTAATCTACAACTCTATTTTTTTGTAATTTTAATTAATTTGAATAAATAATTGTAAATAAAAAAAAATTGACATTGTTTATATTAATAACTTAATAAATACATTTATTGTATCTGACACCCTCTACTATCAAAATCTATTCACTACTACTATCTCTTTATAGTTATTCTACCATCACATTTCTCCTTCACTCAATGTACTTATTTTTTATCATATTACTCAATGTAATATGATAATATTGTTAATTTAAAATTTTACTTTGCATAGAATAACTAAATATGTTACTTTATTACAAACTATCACATTGTTGAATCATTAAAAATCATAAACTCATTATAAAATCACATTATCTACTATTAACTAAAAAAATAATGAAAAGACTATAAATATATTTTCAACTAAAAGGATACATGGTTAATTAGTGTTTTATTTGAATATAAAATAATATCATATTTTTTTGATGTCGTAATAACCTTATGTAATAACACAAATAATGTTAGAATAAATTCTTTTCAAGAGATATATTCAATATAAGCATATTAAGAGATTTTCCAGTCAAAACAAAATAAATTAATTCTAAATAAATATTTGTTTTATTGAAAAAGTTTTGTTATCAAATTCTAGAATTTTAATTTTAAAAAATTAACTACATTTCAAATATCATCATGTTAAAATTATCCTAGGAATAATTTTTGTGAGTTTTACGAATTTTTTTTTAATGAATAATGAAATATACTGAATTATAATGGAAAATGTAATTAATTTCTAATTATTTAAAAATTAGAACTTTATTATGGATTAGTATTAAAATTTATTATTTCATTTAAATTAAAAAAAATACAATTATTCTCTTTTTATTTAGTTTTATAATTGAATTTGTTTTAAAATTTTTATATTTAATTTTTTTTTAAAAATCATTTTTCATAAATTTTTTCAGGATTAATTTAATATTAAATAAATTCAATTATATAAATTGAATCGTTAAAAACAGATTCCATTTTTGGAATTAGGTGATCAAATTTTTTTAAATAGTGCACTTTTATTTTTATTTATTATGAAAAGTAACCATAGTTAATTCTTGTTAAAATGATAAAGGTAAAATGGGTTAATTTGGTTTTAAAATAATATGATAATTCCTAAAATGATTTAAAAAACATTAATTCACTTATTTTTATGAATCCATTTCATCCATAATCATCCTAAATTTTTAAAACATTACTTTTTTATAATTTATCATTAAGTTTTACTATTATAATATCTATGTAAATGATAAAGTAATAAAAGTCACTCAATTTTTTTTAATATCTATTATATTTTATGATAGGGATAAAAACAAATTATGTTTGATTATAAATATTTATTTGAAATAAGAATCATATTTTTCCTGGAAGTATATTTTTATTTTTTAGTGATGTAATAATTAACTCAAATTCTTATGAAATACCGACTCGGTGCTTGTGCAAGTAGCAGAAAAATCAACTAAATGTTTTATAAAAACCATAAATATAATATTATTTAGTGATTTAAAATGTAACATATTTTTTTGGATATATATAACATATTTTATATTATGATAAGGATTATATTCAAACTCTTATGTTGTCTTTATGTTATTAAAGTCAAATTAAATGAATAGTTATAAAAATAATATTAATGATATTTTTCAATAAACATATTTTATTAAATGATTTAAAATTAATAAAAAAAACTATATTTGGCCAAGTGAATAATATATGGTTGAAAATATCAAAAAATTTATATTTATCTTTCATTTTTTCACTTTATAATAACATTAATTACATTTAAAAAGTAACCAATATTTATATCATCATAATTGTAAAAAATGGTTAATGAGGGGTTAAAACAAAGAGATAATGTTAAAAACAAAATATAAACATTTAAAAATTTAATATATGAGATTATTTATACCCTTAATTGTACTCTATTAAAATTATGTTAATATATACCAATTATCTAAAGAAAATTAATTTATATTAATTTAATAATTTTATAAATTCCAAATGTTTGCCTCTATTCACTTATAAGAGGGAACCTTCTATACTCTCTTCAACTGACATTTTTAACACACAATATTGTCCAATACCTACAAAAATTCATTCCTTAAGTCTCCCACCCCCACATTCTAGATCCCTAGGATTGTTCATAAAACCAATAAAGGATGCCTCTAGTTATAATCCTAAATAGGTTTTCTAAAGAAGATGTATAAATCTTAATCGTGTGTTCACATATTATTTATTTTTCTTACACCATAAAATATTTTTCAAACATGATGAAAAAATAACACCATTATATCCCATATATAGATATGATTTCATATTAATTCAATAACATATATGCATATATATATATATATATATATATATCCCCCTCTTCCATTAATTGGGAAATGAAACCCCAATTCATGTGTGTGGTAGACTACAACCTCACGAACTGACATAATTTTTTTTCTGTCACTACACAACACAACTATATTTAATGATGTATTTAATTTATACATATAATATTCAAGTTATATTTTTCATTTTTATATATAATATATCATCTACTTTATTACATTTACAGTCATTTGTGTGTATGTGTGGATTACAAGCTCCAAAAAGCGATGTGATTTATTTTTTATCATCACACCACAAGGATGTTACATATAAGTGTGTATAATAAAATAATATAAAATTTATGATATAATGGTAATTTGATAAAAATAAAATAATACTTACCATATTTCCATCATAATCCTTGAAAAATTAAAATGTTAATCATATGTATGTATGACCTACCATTTTCCAAGATTGTAACATAGTTCAGTTTTCATAACTGTCTTTCCTAGTGAGATTTAAAAATATAAATTATGAAAAAATTATAATTATTTCATTATTATTATTCTATATATGATTAAATAATGATCATTATGATCATTTTTATCTTAGAAAAGTGATTATGGACATATGAGTCCAATAACATGAAAATAACCATCATGAATGGAATTGATTACATAATTATATATAACATGGTAATAATTTAAATTAAAGGGAAAATAAAATTAATAAAGGTTCCTATGAAAGTAAATAATTTACATAAGTTTATTATTCAATGGGATATGGAATGCATGTGATGATTTTGGCTTTAGGTAAGGGAAAAATTAAATTAAAATTTTGTTTTAGAAGATTTAATGATTTATTTTATAATTATTTTTTTTCCACATTGATATTCTTAAATTAATTTATTCTTGTATATATAAAAAATGAATGAATTTAAGAGTCCATTTTATGAAACTCTTTATTTTATTTAAAATGTATTCAAATAGAATCTTTTTAATTATTTTATATGGATCCCTTTGACACAAAGACAAAAGGAATGTTCTATTTAACATATATGAAGTTGAATAATTTTTTCACCATCAAAACCATTATTTTATATTTGGTTTAATATATAAGTATCCATATTTTCTTCAAAGGAATAAATATCCTTTACTTTTTATGGGTACATTCAAAAAGGGTTTAAAATAGAATGGATATTATGATATGTAAAAATGTTTTTTTAGGGGTGAAAAAATGATTTCTATAAGTATACAAGCCTTCATATGTTATAATTATGTTATGTTTGTTGGGTATTGTTCATATTTATGGGTGGTTTAATTATAAACCAAGGAATGTTGTTTCTTTATAATCCATGGTTGGGTGGTTAAATTATAAACCAAGGTTATGTTAATCAGTTATAGTCCTCTAATGCATTTTGTAATGATTATGTACTCCAGAAAATTATGATGGATGTTAATCAAATTGATTAATCCATTTATTAGAATAATGTGGATAATTTGGTCCCAAGTTCCCTAATTGATTTATTTATTCTTGATATGGGTTTCATGTAAATATTATGATTTCACAAGGTAAGAATTTAAAATTATTAGTTTTTTCATGTAAAAAAGGAAAGATTTGTGAGTTTAATTTTACCTTTTATATTTATAATGATTTTTTTATTAAATTCATTTGGTAAAGAAGTTGATTTATTGGGTAATAAAAGCATTATTTTGAACCAAAAGTTTATTTTAAAATAGAAAGTATTTTATAAGTATCTCAGTACTAACAAGTTTCTTTGCTTCTTTTTATATGCAACATAATGATATTCCTATGATCATACCACGTTTAAAAAAATCATGAGGTTTTAAGTATGAGTGGGGACAATGATGAAGTCAAAATGAATATTGTTAAGATATTTTATGAAAAGAAAACATGTTATATATTAAATAGTTTGTATTAGGAGAAAATTTCTATTTATTTGAAGTTTCCAATTTTTGATGTAATGTTTATTAATATAAGGTTGATGAAATAGTACTCTAACAATCAAAACCTAAAATGTATTCAGGAATAAAAAATGAATTTTTTTCTATAGACATTATAATTTTTATTATTTAAGGTCAATTCCTTATAATTTATCCTATATAATAATTCTATTAGATGTAAACCATTTGTGGAATTATATGATATCATACATCCGACCAATATATGATCTGGAATCCTATAATTACATGAATTTTTTATTTTAAACATGAAAATTATATTTATTGAAAGTAAAATACTACATAAACATTTTAATTAGAATATACTTATAACTATTGTGTCTAGTCATTAATGATTGTCTCATAATAAATTGATCTACCAATATTATATTAAAGTGAGGGTACATAAACATTATAATGGAAAAGAACCTATTTTATATCCACTAGGGTTTATTATCCTATTTAAAATGTAAAATTATTATGCTTTTGAAAGATAAAATCCTCACAATTGATAACACCATCTAATTTCAAACATTCTAGTATCTTTCTCGAAACAAAAAATTCTATTTCCCTTCCATTTTGTGTAACAAATACAAAATTTCTTGTTTCATTTAATTAGTTAATAGATTTATGGTTTTCACTATATAGTTTTTATCTTATGACATTCATATAATTTCATCTTCTAATCCATATTCTAAAACTATAGAATATTTAGTAATCTTGAAAGATCCCCTAAAAATTGTTGCATGTTAACCAATATCATCATATTAAACAATATTAATATGATTCTTTTATAGTTTAGAAATTTGGAATCCTTTTATATATTTTATAGATTTCCATTTTTTGTTTTAGTTTATGAAATTCATTTTTATGACATCAGTTAGTTCCTTATCATCCGGATATACCATCAAAAAGAATTTTAACACATAATTTTTTTTTGAATTCCTTTTCATCAGTTGAATGGATAGAGACACCATAGAATTGTCATGACCCGTCCCTCGGGGCCTGGGCCAGAACTACACTAAGGCCACCTCCCAAAGGCCAGGGGCTGGTGAATAGCATTGAAGGCTTTATCCTGCAAGTGGGTGGTATTTGTTGAGTACCTGTATACAATATAACTCACAACCCCAGCCCAAAATACTGAAAAGAAAAACATTCATCCCACTAAGAGAACCACTGAAAGTAAAAGTATAAGTTGTTAGTATAATTTTATTGAATACAAACCCAACAAAAGACAAGCTGTATACAAGGGATTACAAGTTATTTGATAATCCATTTGTAGAAAACCTTACCTAATAGGTAGGTGTAGAGTAGCTTCTTGAAGTCATAGGAGTATGCTTCACTTGTCTGATCTCACTGGGAACCGCCTGTTCTTGGACCAACAAGGCCTTTGTCAAACTGTCGATCGTCTGCAGAAGACACAACACGTGCGAGTGAAGCCCATGCAGGGGTGAGTAACACCATTCTCAGTAGGTACCCAAACCCCAAAGAGACACCAAAAAAGAAAAGTACACACATAGAATTGTCATCTTACACTGATATAAACTAATGTATTAAGATCAAGAATATTAGTCATAAATATGAACATCTCTTACAACTGAGGGACTCATCCCTGATGAGTCACTGGGGTCTATTGGGCTACTTAGGTCCGCTCATCTATCGAGTCACTAATATCTGCTCAGAAAATAGGCCACTGAGATCTGCTCATCTTCCAGGCCACTGAGGTCTGATCGGCTACTTGGCCACTGAGGTCTGCTCATCTGTTGGGCCACTGTGGTTCACATAGAACCCAGGCCAGTGGGGTCCGCTCGTCACTTCCTTTTCATCACTGCCTGCCACAAGATTTCAGGTCATAGCATGCTTGATTCTGGGAGAATCTAAAACTCAATCCAAGAGTCATAAATTAACATCCACTGAAACTAACATTGAGTATTTCAAAAGCACTGCCTCATCATGAGAGTCCTAACACCGAAAATAACTCTTCAATTGGACATATGGTTTTGAAGAAATGTATGTTTTACTGAAAAAGGGATGGTGGGCCCCAGTCCTGGTTTGGCCTGGCCCGACCAACCTGACCTAGCCCGGACTGGCTAGGTTGTGGGTCTGACCCATTGGGATGCAGGATAGGCATGATGGTATGATGCATGTCTGTCCCACTGGGCCGCCCTGGGTGGCCTGCCTCCTCCTGCCCAGCCTGTTGTGAGTGGTTCGGCCTGCTCTGGTTGAGACGCGGTCGGCGCGCCGCCTCCCCCTCCACATCTCGGGTCTCTATGGGGTCCACCATCATGTTCCATGTGGACTGTGTCCCTCCAACCATGTGACGTAGTGCAGCTCACTGCATTCGCTCACGCCGCAGCCACATACCATTGTCAGCGGCAAGATCCCCTGTATGCGACTGATTCCACGGGCCACCTCACAATTTTGGTGTGATGTATCCATGCCGCCTTCCCACACCGCTCCAGAAATCGAGCTGTGGCCCCTGAATGTTTCATGTGGCCCCCTAACATGGGGTTTTTCTGCCACAATGGCATGCCGTCGGTGTGCGCCACCTCCCACATGTGGTCGCCGCCTCATGTCGTCTTCGTCACCGGTCTCTTCCATGGGACACAGGGTCTTCTCTGAGGGTTTGTTTTCTGATCATCGAGTGTATTCGGGACCCTCATATAGTTTTTTCACTACTATGGGATCAATGTTTTATTTCCATCAATCTGGGGTTTCGAACACAAACAACACAAGAACGCCGACAACATAGGGATCCAGGCCTTGTTCGTGTCAACCCTATTCCTCCACATTAGAGTTTATAACAATTTGGGGGAGGTTTTATGATTTAATCAACTATAGCCTTGAATAAAAAACCCCATGATCATGTAACCCTCCTATGAGAAAAAATGACCTTCGGATCAACCTGTTAGTGGGTAGATCCACATTCATTGTTTAGAAAGAAAGATTAGGGAAACAATTTCATCAAAAAAAAACCCTACCTTAACATTGAATCGTTTTTTGGTGAAGATCACACCACTATGTTCATCGCTCCGCAATCAATCCTTGGTGTCCATTTTCCAATCTTCCCTTGAAAACGCCAAATCTAAAAGGGTTTAGAACGGTCCTGGATCATGAAAATGATCCATCCTCAGTTAAACCATGAAAAGTAAAAAATATGTTTTAGGGTTTATGTTATGTTGGGTTACAGTATCATTACACTATTTCATTTATGAACCAGCATTTCGGTTATGTTTGGGTTTCAACGTCGTTACGTTGCAATGAAATTCAAATTTCAAATAAAATGAACTTTGAAGTTTATCTTATTTCCCTTATGAAAAATATTTTTTTTAAATGTCCAAAATCTAACTTTTTTCCCCGACCCGTTTTGTTTGAGTTTAATTCCATTCCTAGGTAAAATCTTCGTTCCATACACAAAGGTACCCTCAGATTTAAAATTTGGGCACCCATTTAGAAGTTTCAAAAACCACGCATGTGAACTATTTTTAATAAACATAAATAAAAGTTCAAACATTTATTTCAGGCTCACCAGGCCTCAGATTCGAGTTTCATCTGAGCACATGGCACCAAAATAATTTTATATAATTAAAAAAAATACATGGAATTTTGGGATTTTACATTACCCCAAAATTTAGATATTTACATCCTCCTAATCCAAAACAAGGTCTAAACAAATAAATAGGGGTATTGAGCATGGACCTGAGCCTCCTTCTCTTAAGTACTATCATAGATATTCCCATGCTGTAATCAAACATGAACAGGAGGAATCAACCGTCCATGAATGACTTGCTCATGTTGATCCACAATCTCTATCTAAGACTCTATAAATGTCATCCCATCGTCAATTTCCAGCTCACCCCAGTTGATGATATGTGATGGATCATGCACGTACCTCCTCAGCTACGATACATAGAATACATTATACACCTGGTGCATCTGTGGGGGGAGATCAAGGTGGTATGCCACCATGCCAACTCTACTTGGAATTTGGAAAGAGCTGAGGAATCTCGGATACAAAATTCTTCCCTAGAAAAATCCTTGCAATCCCCTTCGAGTTGAAACTAGGAGAAACACATAGCCTCCCTCATCTAACTTTAAATACCTCCATCTCCTGAAAAAATAAGATTTATGTCTACTCTATACATTCTTCATCTTCTCCTAGATGACCTTCACATTCTCATGGGTACCCCCTACCAACTCTAGACCCATGAGTGGTGACTCCCTTGGATACGTCCACCATAAGGACGATCTTCATGGTCTCCCATATAGTGCCTCAAACAGTTCCATACCAATGGAGGAGTGGTAGATTATGTTGAGTGCAATATCCACTAGAAGTAGGTGATCCTCCCAACTGTGACCGAGGTCCAAGATAAAAGCATGAATCATGTCCTATGAAACATAGATTTTCCTCTCTGGTTAACCATTTGTATGAGGGTGGGACGTTGTGATCATGAGAAGATGAGTCCCGAATGACTCCAATAATCCCTTCCACAACTGGGATGTAAATCGTGTGTCACAATCCAATACTATCGTCAATGGGACCCCATGGATTCGAACTATATCTTTCATGTAAAGGAATACCAATATCTTTACTGAACCTCGCTCTCAGATGGGTAGAAAATGAGCTGACTTGGGGAGTCAGTCAACAATCACCCAGATGGGATCATGCCCCCAAGATGTGGAGGGTAAACCCATCATGAATTCCATCGAGATACCATCCCACTTCTACTCTGGAACCTCAAGTGGCTGAGTCAAGCCTTTTGAAACCTGATTCTCTATCTTCACATGCTAACAAGTGAGGCACCGTGAAACAAACTCTTCCACTACCTTCCTCATCCCAGGACACTATTAATAACATTTTAGGTCCTGGTACATATTTTCTCTCTTGGATGAACCTCCAAGTGGGAGGTGTGAAAGTCCCTCAGAACCTCCCCATGTGATGCCATTGGCCCAATGGTGCGCCCTCTGAAGAGGATGACGTGCTCCCCACCTATCAAATAGAAATCAAGAACTTGTCTTGATGATAACTGAGAACGTCATGCCTCACAGTCAACATCCAAAATATGTCCCTCTCTAACTCACTGTACAAGTGGCGGAGTGACATCCATCAACTGAGTATGAGATTTTCTATCCCCATTTATGAAGGATATCAGCATCAAGTGTAACTGCTTTGATGCCTCACTCAGGAACTGAAAACCGGATCTCCTGGTGATCTTGTCTAATACGATGTTCCTCTTCCTAAAAGTGTATACTATCTCAAAGTCATCGACCTGGAGGAACTCTAGAAATCGCCACTTCCTCATGTACTAGTCTTCCTGGTAGAAGATATACCTGATACTTTTGTGGTTGGAGTAGATGGTAAACTGCTCACCCATAAATTAGTGTTGCCACATCTTCAAAGAAAATACTACAACTAATAGCTCTAGGTTATGGGTCACATAGCTCTTCTCATGCTTCCACAACTTTCATGAAATTTAGGGTATCAATACTTACCCATGCATTAGGACACAACCCATTCTGGTTCCTTATGCATCGTAGAACACTACATACCCAACTATGTCCTCTCGTAGTCTCAATATGGGGGAATGCGTCAATATTTACCATAGATCTTAAAAATTCGGTTGGCACTTCTCTATCCATACGATGGGTTGTACCTTCCGTATCAAACATGATAAGGGTGATGCTACTATGTAAATGTTTGGCACAAACCTTGAGTAGTACCCAGCCAAACCAAAGAAACATTGTACCTCAGTCATGCTCAAGGGTGGATCCCAAGAAAGCGCCGCATATATCGTTGATGGATCCACTGAAACTAAAACCTCCAAATTGATGGGTCCAAGAATGTGGACTTCCAAAATCTTGAACTGACACTTCGAGAGCATCCCATAATTCTAGTGCTCTCGGAGTGTATACCAGAAAGTTCGTAGGTGTGTAGTGTGATCCTCCTCGGATTCCGAGTACACCATGATGTCAAAAATAAAGACCACGAAGAACAAGTCAAGTAATGTCTGGAAGATCATGTTGATGAGTCCCATGAACACTACAAGGAAATTCGTTATTCTGAAAGGCATAACTAAGAACTCATAATGGCCATACAGACATCTGAAGGATGTCTTCGGTACATCCTCCTTCCGTCCACGAAGCTGATAATATCCTGATATGATATCTATATTTGAGAACCATCTCACTCACTTCATCCAATATAATAGGTCGTGAATCCTCATAAGTACATACTTGTTCTTCACTGTCACCTATTTCATGCACTGGAAGTCCATGCACAACCTCAAACTCCTATCTACCTTCTTGGGAAACAATACTGGTACTGCCCACAGTGAAACCATGGGCCTCATAAATACCTTCCTCTGTAAATCCTCATGTTGTACCCTCATCTCATGAATCTATATGGGAGCCATATGATATACTAGTGTGTATATCAGTGTCATATTGGGGTATATATCAATGAAAAATTCAACCTAATTATGAGAGGTTAATCCTAGAACATCTTCAAGAAAGATGTCTTCATACTCGTCCACAACTACGTGAATGTGAGGACTCTTCTCATGTACCTCACCAAGGGTCAGGCTAGCCAACTGGCGAGTGATCGGCTACACCGAATTCCAAGTAAGTATGTCATGCACTAAATCGGAATCCTTCTCACCGGTGAAGGAAATCATAGTCCCTTCTTTTTGGAAACACCGCACGATGTGGCTAATACAGTCGACCTGAGCATGAACTATGGACAACCAGTATATACCCAATATTATGTCGTAAGGCCTCGATGCAACTACTAGGAGATACCAGCTAGAGCTCTTGACTCCTTGAGTAAGATCACACTACTCGAACCAGTGTGCAATAGTTAAATCCTCTCGCTTAGGAGTCTCTAATTGTAAGGATCAAGCCAACAATTCCAATAGAATCTCTTAGCTCTGAACAAGGTTTGTGGAAAGGAAAAAGTGACTGGAACCTATGTCTATATGAACTATAGCTAAGGTGGATAAGAAACATATCGTACTACTAATCATCTCTGGAGTGTCGTGGGCATAGGACTTCATCGCCAGTAGCTAGCCTCGCCCCTTCCACTAGCTCTATGATCCCATAGAGGATAACTTGGGCGTGGTGGTGGTAGCACATCAAACCACTACCTTCCACTTACTCATCTATCGGATCCCCAGCCAAGTCCTCCACCCTGGGGACCACCCCACTCGAACCTCTGCCTCTATCCTGGCATTCCCTTGGTTGTCTTCATGGTGAGTCAGGCTATCATAAGCTATCTTCCCTTTCCCACCGCATTAGTAGCACAACCTTACCCTATGTAAACTACCTCTACCATGGGGGTTTTATACCACTGATCTTGTATCATGGAGTCATCCCTTGAAATTCATAGCCTACTTGGGCCTCTGTTTCTATTTCCCGATACTGACAGTAGAAGACACCTCCACCCAGGGTCTACTAGTAGGAACTGCTACTGACACCTTCCCTTCCAGGAAGTTCTCCACAATTTGGGCTCTCTCCAGCACCCCATCCTGAGTAGGGTTATTAAGTGATAACATGGACACCCTGATCTCATGGCGTAGTCCCTTATCAAAGGCTTGTACCTTGAAGAATGTGTCTCAAACCATGTTTGTGGAGTAGCGATAATGCTCAGTGAATATCGTTGAGTAATCTGCTACTGTCATGCCACCCGGGTGTAGGTTTGGTAGCTCATGTATGTGCACTGAGCACAACGTTGTGGGAAATAACTCTTCTATGAAGAGGTACTCAAAATTTTTCCATGTGAGGGTCACCTCAATGTCTTTCTGAATCTTCATGCTCTACCAACTCCCCACCGATAACTGAAGAAGGCTCGTGGCTAAGATCTCCATCTGGTCACGAGGCGTCCTCACCAGACACAAGACTCATGTCACCATCTCGAGCCAATCCTCTACCACCTGGGGGTCAGTCTCACCCCTGAACGTAGTAGATCTCTGCCTTTGAAACTCATATATGGACCTAAACCTATGTGTGTACTCTACTGGTAGAGCCGGTAGAAACTACTGACCAACAGGGGGTAGAAAGGTTGGTGCACCTCCTGGTGGGGCCATCTTTAGTACTGGTCCCTGAACTGATGCCTCATTGCTGGGGGTACCATCATAGTGGTCATGAATTGGAATCCTAGCTGGCTGGGTGCATAGAGCCATCCTAAAATAGATCAAGATGAACTAATGTCAACAGGTTATACCTGGTGATATGACTAAAAAATGACATGAGGAAACACTGAAAATACAATATGAGGCATGAAACCAGTGGTTTCATGTACTGAGTCAAAAAGAGAAATTCATGGTTCTGGTGTATGGATATGTCATCCAATGCACCAAAACTAGACTCCCCAAGCCTGAAAGTCGAACCAAAAACATTTAACACTGTTACCCCAAAACAAAACCATAGACTCTAGGTCTTTATGTTAAAACTGATCACCTTTGATATGAATTTTTATGAACCTTCCCCCGAGTCCCTTATCGCAACTACCCCAAGCCCGCCTCCCAAAGGCCATGGGGTGGAGACTAGCACTGAAGACTTTATCTTAAAAGTGGGAGGAATTTTCTATGTACCTGCACACATGCACACTCACAACCCCAACCCAAAACACTAAAAAGGAAATTTTCAATGAAACTAAGAATACCATTGAAATTAAATGTAAAATATGTATCTAAAATGGGCTGTAATAAAGACCCAAAAAAATAAAAGCTGTAAACAAGGGAGTACAAGGTCTCTGATAATCCATCCACAGAAAAACCTACCTGAAGGGTAGGTGAGGAGTAGTTTCTAGAAGCTGTTGGAGTATCCCCTGGTTGTTCGATCTCACAAGGAACTACCTGGTCCTTCCCCCCCAAGTTCACAGTCAATGTGTCAGTAATCTTCATAAGACATGACACATGAGGGAAACTCCCATACCAGGGTGAGTAACACAATACTCAGTAGGGAACCCAAACCAAAAAGAAAGACCACAATGGAAAAGTACACACTAATAATTGTCAGCTCACATAGGTATAACCTCATGTATTGATAGCAGGATTATCAGTTGTAAAGATGAATATATTTTACTATTGAGGGACTCATCCTTGATGAGTCACTAAGGATTGTCAGGCCATTGAGTTCTGTTCGTCTGTCGGGCCACTGTGGTCTACTCGGCTACTGGGCCACTATGGTCCGCTCATCTTTCAGGAAACTGAGGTCAGCTCAGCTATCAGGAAACTAAGATATACTCGTATGTCGGACCACTAAGTTACACTCAGCTATTATTCCACTGAGTACCACTCTTGTACTGAGCCACTTAGATCCACTCGGCTACCGAGCCACTGCGGTTCGTTCGTCACTTCCTTCTTGTCACTACCAGCCACATGATTTTCACTCATAACGTACTTGATTCCGAGAGAATCAAATCCTCAATCCATCAGTAATATCTCAACATTCATAGAACTCACTTGAATTATGTCAAAAGTACTAACACGTCATGAGGGTCCCAACACCACAAACGGCTCCTCAATTGGACGTATGGTTTGGAAGTTATGTCCTTTGATTGAAAAGGGACCGATGGGGTCCATGCTCTGTCTAGCCAAGAAGGACCGACTCGACCCGACCCAGGTCTGAACCAACCTATATCTGACCTGGTCCAGGTCTGACCTAGTGTTCTAGGCCGTGTGTATGGCCTACTGGGACGCGGGTTCGGCCCACTGGACTATCGCGGGTCTGTCCTGCCTCCTCTTGTCTGGCTCACTATGAGCGATCCGGCTTACTACAACCGAGATGTGGTGGGCGCACCACAACCCCCTACACCCCGATGGTCACAGTGGGTTTCACCACTACTATCTAGGTGGATCACAACCCACTAACCTCATGATGTAGCACGACACTCCACATCCGCTCACGCCGCTACCGTCGGCCGTTGTCGGTGGCCAGATCCACCGACTATAGGCGATGTCATAGGTAACCTCACTGACACCGCACACTACCTTTCTGCTATTCCGTGGTTGTCGATCTTTTGCCCATTCACCCCACACGTGGCCCTCTTCTACTTTCTTTTTACACCATCAGCTCTGGCACGCCGATAATCTTTTCTGCGGGCCACTGAGTTGGCTCCGGGTGTCCGTTTTTTGATCTGTGAGCATATTCAAGATCCTCAGATTATAGTCGTCTCTACTATGGGCTCAAATTTGTCTTTTCTTCAATCTGGGGGTCCAGTCACAAAGAAAAATAGAACTCCCACAATAGAGGGATCTGGGCCTAGTTCGTGTCGTCCTGATCCCTCCATGTTAAGGTTTTAAACAAGTTGGGGGAGGTTTTTTGATTCTATCAAGTATAACCCCGAATCAAAAACTCCAAGATGAAGTAATCATCCTATCAGAACAAATGACTTATGGATCAACCTATTAGTAGGTTGATCCACATTCATTTTTTATAAAGAAAGAATGAGGAAACAATTTCAATATGAACAAACCCCTACTTTGACATTGGATCATTCAATGGTGAAGATCACAGAGTTATGTTCATCACTCCACAATCCGTCATTAGTGGCCATTCATCGATCAAATCTCAACAACTAAAAATCTAAAGTGGTTCAGAGTGGTCCCAGATCATGACAACAATCCTTCCTTAGCTAAACCATTAAATTTATAAAATGAGTTTCAGCATTTCTGTTACGTTGTGTTTCAGCGTCGTTACACTGTTTCATTTGTGAAACAGTATTCCAGTTATGCTTGGGGTTACAATTACCTTATGTTACAAAAAAAATTTAATTTCAAATAAAATAATATTTATGGTTTATTTTATTTTCCATATGAAAAATCTTTTAATTAATTTTTCTTAAAAATTACAAAAAAAAAAAATTTCCCTTGACCTGTGATGGTCGAGGATAAGTTCTTTTCTAGGTAATGTTGACATTCTGAACACAATGGTGCCCTTAGATTTTTAATTTGGGAAACCTTTGAGAAGTTTTAAATACCGCAAATGTGTTATATTTTAAATAAACATAAATATTAGATCAAACACTTATTCTGGGCTCACTGAACCTCTAAATGAAGTGTTGTTTGAGGGTGTGGCCCTGAAATAATCCTGAATAGTTTATAAAAATTACAAGGTATTACAAGACATTACGAGTACAATATCTAATACTACAAAGTACTACTATAATTGATAAATAATAAATGATCATAGGATTTTATATTTTTTATTACCATTTCATTAACATAAGACTTTATTTTAATCATTCAGGCCTCATTGATATGTTCTATCTTCCCCAAACCTAGTATGTATTAATTTTTCATTTATCTTTATCATGACCTCATTATCTTGGATTTTTTTAGGATCACATAATTATGTGACTAAAACTAATAGCTAAGGGTCAAATTACTCTTGATATAAATTTATTACTATTTTTCACTTTTATGACATTGTCAAGACTTCACCCATTTATTGAGTGGCTCTCACTCACTTATCTCTCATTCTTACAGTATTATTTTGATTAGTAATAGTCATGGTTGAGTGATAATTCCTTATTATCTTTTTCATTTAGTGAACAATAATATCATTGGGTCTCTCAAACTCTCATTAATACACATGTGATTTTTCTCAACATAATATTAGTACTAAATTATTTTTTTTACTTTTATAATATCATTTAGGAAAACATATCCAGGCCACTAAATATTTTTCTTATTATTCTCAATTTTATATTAACTAATCCATGAAAATATATCCCTTTTAATTTATATAATCAATGACATTAATCTTCTTAAAATAACTTTCTTTAAATATAGAAACATTAGTTTTACCTTAGATCTTTATATAGAATTATGTTTCATTTAGATCCTCGTGATATTTAGATATATCATGGGTCTTCTATAAATTTAAATTCTCTATAAAATCATTTTATGAACATTCCATGTATGAATTAACTTTATGCATATTATTTTTCGATTGGGTATTACTTTCTTTGAGTAATAAGGCTCTCTATGTATCACCTTATTATGGACATCATTATTGAAGTGACTATAACATTGTTGACTCTACCTATTTATAAAAAGTTGTTTATAATCTCACAATAGTCTCTATTACATAATTAACTTCACTCTATCATGGTTTCTCATTGGTGGATTATATAATCAATGTCTCCATTAAGGTATGATTTTCTATCATTCCACATTTTTCATACATGATTACTCATACAAGTCTCGTTATTCTTCATCATGAAGAAACTCACCTAAAATAGTCATCACTATAAAATAGTGATCAAGAGTTTCCCATTTCATGAATACCTATATCATTAAACATAATATAGAACAAAAAATCACACACACGTAATAAAATAATACACACATTTTCTATGAAATTATTACATGTTTCTCAAAAGTCATAAATGCAGGAATACAAAATCCATATATGGAATAGTCACACATTCTTATTAATAAATTCTTAAATCATGGAAAAGATAAAATGGACCTTTTTTGTTCATACTTATTATCTAATTCTTACAGGCTCATCATTACAGCTTATACTTACAGTTTACCCTTATAAACATTGCATCTATACTTATGCATATCATCCGCAACCAAAAATCTACAATTCAGGGACATTAATTAACATACAAGGGCTAATAATAATTTTACTAACCAACTATCTCAACCCTAGGATAAACTAAAAGAACTATACAAACCATATATATTAAACATATGATGGAATTCAATATTTTCCTCAACCATAAAAGATTGTTTTCTCAGCCTTATATAGACTTGTCCCCAACCTATTAACTCTATACTATTTCACCAACAATGATCATTCAACTTCCCTAAAATAGTGTACATAATTTTTCATCCATTTTCACAAGTAGTCAACTTTAATATTAGTACTTCAATAATTACATATAATGGGTGAATCCCTGAATATTTTCATATAAGATCTTTAATATATGATAAAAACATCCAAATCTATTTTCCATGATATGTATAAACCCTTGAGTGATGTTAAATGGAAGACACTTCATCATTATATTACCATTTCATTATGTGAATAGATATCCATGAATATAATGGATACACATTCTTTATTATTTTAATTTTTGTTCCACATTATCAGTGGTGTCCATTTATATCACTTCCAAGCTTCAGGGTAAACTAGAAAACCTCAAGTAATATTTTTGATTCATTTCAAATCGTAATACATTTATTGGTGACATTATGATTATTCTAAAATGTCTTGGGAAAATCCAATATCCTTATAATCTATCAAACAAACAACATCTTATAAATATTCATAAAAACATCAAATTACTTCAAATATTTAATTAATTAATATATTGACATGATATATTATAGGTAAAGAAAATTAAAGGGTTTGAATTAGAAAATAAATATTTCCATTGGTAAACATAATATGATACCAACTGATACTTATGACCTTAAATCATTTTAGGGTTACTACAATGTCTCTATGATGAAAAAAATAATTCCAATTGATAACTCCATTATCCTTAGAATAAAACCCTAATTTTCTATACTCATCTCAATCACACATGTGAAAACAATCGAGTACATGTAGCTAGTTTTATAAATTATCCATGATATCTCCTAAAATTTACCATTTTCTTCTAATTAATTAAAATAATTTATACCCCATGAAATTAGAATAATTTTTTAAAAACCTAGGATTAAAGATAATGAAATTATATCTTTTCTAGTAACATTTTTCAATATCCTTCCAAAAAAAATTTTATATAACTTAATAATTATATCATAATGTCCATAATTATTCCCATGTATCCTACTCAAGGATACAAATCAAAACGTATTCATTATGGTGGATGTGTTCTATAGATGGATTTCAATATTCCACATATTTGGAGTGAACAAAGATGGATAATTTGAAATTGGAGACTTCATCAGATCTTGAATAGCTATTCCATCTTACTTTACTTAATTAGTTATCCATTTAGGAACTAACATTACCATAAATTATCCTCATAGTATGAACATAAACACACAAAAATGATTAAGGGAATAATGTGAAATATATTTATATCCCTAGTACGAGCAGCAATAATGAAAATATCTTTTTAACCATGAAACTATTCTATTTTGGTTCCATCCTTTAAATATAATTTCATGAAATCTCTTTTATCTATATAATAATTATTCACTTTATGTATCTTGGATTTTTTCCTCCTATTTTTGTGTGGTATTTTATCTTGATCCCTGAAGAGACATGCATTACATGAATTTTTCTTTTTCTTTTTCAGAAATTATTTTGGATGTTGTGTGATTGTTAGATAATCCTTGGCATTAGGTCCATCTATCTTTTATCTCCCATATAGTTCGTATGATATAATTGGGGTTTTATTGGTTGAAAAAATCAATAAATTTGTATTATTAATTTGGATTCACTTATTTCCCATTTTAACTTCCTTTCAAATGTTCCCCTTCTATATTTATTTCTTTTTAAAAATATCAGGTAAAAATAATCAAACATTATTCAGGTGCATAAGTTTCCACTTTTGAATTTCCACATGGATGATTATGATTGTTTTCACCACATATGTCCTTCGATATGTAACACATCTATTTAACACTGGGTGTTTTTTACATAAGGGTAAATCCCTCTTCTTCTTTAAAATATTATTAGGAATATCCTTTAGGGAATTACTCTTCATATTCTTTCTCAATGTTGTATAACTTATCTTCCACATATTCAATTGTATTTTATTACCATTTGTTTTCGACACATAATTAAATAAACACGCATCATTCATGTGAGGACTTCTATTCTAAATATTTAAGAAATTTTATAGTTTTTTAAATATTTTATGAGTATATGTATTATACCCTTTTACCCATGATATTTGATTCAATTTAAGATTATTCATCCATAATTTTGGATTTAATTTTCACCCATAGGATGAGACATTATAATGTTAGTCCAAATCCATATGCCTGAATATAATACTACAAAATGGTAACAAAAAAACCTTTGTCTCCTCCCTTGAACTACATGTTTTCCATATTTTATAGATCTGGAATCTTACTAATTTTTCACATTTTCATTAATTGGATGGGATTATTTTGGAGAACCGTCTCTAATACATATTTTGCCTTCCACCCTTGACATTAAATTGGGATTTTCGACACATTTCTTTATCCATATTTATAAAAATTTAAAATTGTAATATGAAAACTTATCAAAAATAGAATTATCACAAATATTGTCTTATGAGATGGTTTGTACCTTTATTCTTATAAATGACTGAGATTAATTTTTAAATGATCTATGGATATTATTTAAAAAATATAGAAATTTTTTGAGTGATGAACATAGTTTTATTTTTATTTTGTAGTAGAATTCTTCTCATTATGATTTGGGTAATTAACCTAATAAGTTTCTAGATTCACAATCTTTTGATAAATCTTAAGGAATCACATTCCATGCTTTAAAATGTGGTACAATCATAAAATAAGACTACATGGGTTTGAATGGGATGATGAAGGAAGTGGAAAATCTTATTTCATTCAATTCGTAATGAAATTGAGTCCTATGGTACAAAATAACATGCAGTGTCATAGTTTCCTTTCCATATGATATTAACCCCAATCATAAAGTACGATTTACCTATAAGTATCATAGGAAAAATTGGAAATATTAATGCCTTATAATTGGGTTATATACTAACATTTGATAGATAATGTAAATAGAATTAATTCATCCATTTCATGATACCATATGATATTTATTTCATCAGATATAAAAGTATACTATATCAAATACAATTAAAAAGGATTTAGGGAACTCTAAGGCATGCTAACATCTCTAATATTCCACTTCCATCAATGATAAAAGACATTATTAATTTTGACCTTATATCATATCATTTAATAAAGCTCATTAAATTGTATATAAAACTCTTTTGGATATTTTGAAAAATAAATTTATAAATTTATCCTTATCTTCTCTATTATCATATCATATGTAATACCTTCTAGATATTGTTACAAAACTATTTATTATTAACTCTGATACACCTTTGGAGAAACTCTCTGTGTAAAAATCAACCCCCTTTCAATCAGTCACAAATTCTGACACCATGGGAATTTATAAAATTCACAAAAAAATATGAATCAAATGATATAAAAATATAGGAAAAGAGTGGCCTCTATAATAACATCAATGCTACTCAAGCTATAAAAATATCTGGAATGTTCTCTATCAAACCCAGGTATCTCTATAATTTTTTCCACTAGATCCAATTTCATCTCATTATAGAATGAACTACATGTGATCCCTTTGACTAAGATGTTATGTTACCATGGGAAATTATGTATTTGAACCCCATATAGCCAACTCATATATTCTTTACTCTTTGAGTGTAGAATAACCTATTTTACAAATACATCACAATTAATTTACCAATATGGATGATCACATAAAATGCCTCTCAACTAAATAGATAAGAACAACCTATGTAAAATCTATGTGAAATCAAACACTCTTAATTCTATCTCAATAGAGGGCCTAGATGTCATAATCATTATACAAGATGAAAACTCACATCTTGGTTTAGCTCCACCTAACGAAATGATTGACAACATACCCAACTACCCATTGATTATATAATCCATAAAGTATTATCTAAGAAATGTATCAATGTATGATAGTTATCATGATAGGTATATCACCATACTTAGGTAATGGGTACTTTTATATGATCCATTCTCCTATATTATACTAAATAAAAAGTGTATTACACTCCATGTGGTATTCTTAGTGGGCCATCATGTGCAAAAAAACTATTCTGCCTCAAGAGAATACCCCATATCTTGAAAAATAATTCTACTCATAATAACCCTAACATTCCATCATGACCTATAATACTCTTTAAAGAAACATTCATAGGGAATGCTCAATTTTCTACTTTGAGTGATTAATCGTAATTATATTTCCAGAAATATAATTTTTAAATATATACGTCCAACAGGAAAAATGATAAAATAAAGATTTCATTTTATATTCTATATTTTATATTATTAGAATAATTTTAAGAATTATTTAAAAATAATAAATAAGAACATGTTAATAATATTGTATATGAAAAACTAATAAATCATTCATGCGTTCACTACACTTTCTTGGGTTTTGTTAACTCATTACATTAATATGTAATTCCTATCACATATCCTTGTAACCATCAGATAAAATCCACCTAATAAACTCTTTAGTGAGTAAAATATATGATGAAAGAAATTTTTAAGATTATGAGACATGGGAATCATATTCTTAATGTTCTTCTCCTTGAACATATTCAAAATTCTTAAAGTCACAACATCAAATGTTATAATATCAAAGTCTCTTGTTTACTTAGAACTTTTCTAAGTTTTACATCATCATACATGAAAATATTTGCATAAAATTTCTTCCATTAAATAATTAAACTATATACAATATTAATCAGCAATGCTTCTTGAAACATGTTATGTTTTAGGAGAAACATTATTTCCTTAAACTATATGTCTGTCAAACATTAAAAATTTTATTATTTCGAAATAATTGAACTACATTTTAAAATAAGTCCTAAAATATTATTATATTAAATGAATAATTAAATACCATAAAATAAACTTAATTAAATAGTATAATAAATATAAAATAATAATATTTATTCAGCCAATAAATCCCATGGGATATCTTCACCCCGTAAAAACACCATTAATAGAAAGAAACTTTATGGAGAAAAAACATCATGAAAACAGAATGAATATTGTGAAATATAAAATAAAACATATAGGAATGAGATTTATTCTTTGTAAAGATATAAAGGAATTAATTTATAAGTATTATTAGGGAAATATAGTCTTCAAATGGGTATTATAATGGATATATAACTATTGGGTATAATACAAGATAACATGTTACCTGTATAGAATTAAATATATGTATTTAATATAAATAAGGATTATTTATATTTTTTAAAATATAAATAATTAATTTAAAATATAATAGATTATTTTGGAAGATATGAAAAGAATAATAATCTATTTTTTACATTTTATTCTCAAGAATTTTATTTTATAAAATATACATTATTAATAAATTTATAACTTTTAAAAAATGATTTTATTAAAATTTATGGATAAAAATGAATGATTAGTAAATTAAAGAAATTTAATACATAAAATAATTAAGGAAATATATGGTATAATAATTTTATTATTCATGTACAATGAAATGTGATTTATTTAAATATATGATATGATTATATTTGTTTTTATTTATCAGTTAAATTCCTCTTATTTAGGATAATAAATTTAATGAAATTTATTGTTTATATATATATATATATATAATGATTAAAATTCATGTAATTATTATTTATAATTTAAAAATAATAAAAAAATAATCTATTTTTAGAAACTGATATTTATCGAAGAACTGTTTTTATGTATCTAATGTTTTTATCATAATAAATTATATTAATCATGACTAAAAATGATTTTAATTTAAATTGTTGAAATTATATATATAAATAAATTATCATTCCTCTAAATATAATTAAATATAATATAATATGAATAAATTTATTCTATTATTATAAAAACATTATTTAAAAATACTATTTATGCATTATACTCTTTTATATTAAAATTAATTTTTTCAAAATTTTGAAACTAAATATAATAAAATGGATTTTATATATCTAATTAGAATATTTAAATTTAGTAACAAGGTTATTTCATGGTAGTTCACTAAAATAAGTTGTCAAGGTAAAAAATTAGTGACCACATCAAATGATAAATGTGGTAGAAAGGGTTAAATTGAGTTGAAAAGGATTAAAATATATGAAAAACATTCTATATATTATGTGGATGAAGAGATTCATGAACAATGTCCATTATTTATCAATTTTTCCATTTACTTTTTAAAATTAAACCCTTTTATATTAAGGAATGAATATTTATGGAAATTGTTATAATTTCACCAGACATATATGAATATTATTGCATGATTTTAAGAATAAATATCCTTCAAATATAAACCAAGGATTGTAAAGTCTAGTGTGATTTGAAGACATGATACATAATTAGAAGGTACGAAAGAAAAAAAGAAATATTTTTTATTTAATATTCATAATTATGTCCTAACAACCTTTTATCCCTTAAAACCTTCATAGGATAGCATGTGGAATACATGAACAAAGGGATTACATAGAAATCCCAGTTGGGGAATAAAAATAATAATAAAGCACAACACATGGGTTAGAAGGCATAACATGACGACATAAAAAGACGTAGAACATGAATAAACAATATGAATCATAACTTATAGAACATTATATCACGTAATGATGGAATCATATTAATTTTTATGAAATATAAAACTTTAAAATAGTGATTCATGGCTCATTTCACAAGGAGGAACATGACTCAAGGCTAACCGCCAAGATTGTTTCAAAAGAATCACAAGTCTTGTCTAACCACCAAGACCGTTACACATGACGTATAACAATAATATAAATTTACCAATTAAATATAGAACTATATAGACACAATAAACATAAAATGTTTATGAATATGTGTTTCTCATGAAATTTCATACATAAGTAATCAAACAAAAAAATAATGGTTACCTATGGAATGATTTGGGTATCAAAATCATGTCAAAAAGATTATAAAATGGGAATATCATAATGGTGTCCATTAAAGAATGGATTTAAATCTTTGATTGAATATAATAAGGTAAAATAGTAATATATCATGATAATCGATATCAAATTGAAGTAAAAAACAAGTAAAAATAGTGTTTAAGAAACATTAAAAATATAGCCTTTTAGTGCAATTTAAGGGATAATTTTCATGATTCATTAAAATAGAAAATGAATTATTGATTGTAGAAAACGTGAAATTTTCTATAAAATATTTTTCAAATTAAAATGTGTTATTTTAGAAAAATAATTTTATCTTAAAAAATATTAGGTAGTGAACTTGAAAATGGGTAATAAATTGGGAAGTTCCCTTTAATTAGGCTTGCTTATCCCGAAAAATTGTGAAGGAAACCTTTTTTAAACATGTATATCCACAAAAACTAAGGATAAAATTTTCTGGATAAATTATTTGGGGACAAATAAACTAAAGTTATAATATTTATGAGAATATATTAGAGTTACATTAGTGTAAAGAGAGAGAAAGTGTAACTCAAAGGAAAAAATGGAGGTTAAGAAAGAATCCCTCACCTTATGTTTGAAACTATTCTACAACTGATCTTAATTCCCTGGATAATCAAATTATATCCATTAATTAATTAATTAATAACCTCTACTAAATTTATTTGAGTTATTATAATTTTATTTAGTTTATTTATGGCCTTTTTTTAGAGTTATTATATACAATTTCACCATTCGGGATTGTTTGGGTTTCATGATCAATTCATTTGTATAAGTGTACGAAAGATCATGCAGACTAGGAGTAGTTTTTCATAATTTAAATTATATTTTATTAATGAAATGAAATTATTTTATTTTTTAATAGATATCAATATTTATAAGGTATGATAATGAATCATTAGATAAAATGTTAATGATGGTCGCTTAGATTAATTTTGCGATTTATCAATCATCATGAACTAGTTTTATTATATTATTTAATATTATGTATATATAATAGTTCCAAAACATTTAAAAAAATGTGATAGATATATTATATTATTTTTTAACCATAATTGTTTTTATGACCATCATTTATGACAGTAATGTAAATTGAAAATTGTCATCCTTGAATGCAATAAATTAACACATCAAAGGTGATGTATTCATTTTTAGAAAAAAAATGTAAGGGGAAGAAAATTATGATCGATTATTCCATTAAAATAAATAAATTACTTAATATGTGAGATACCAAAGTTACAATTCCACTTGGAGAAGGGTATTTTAGGATAAAATAAGAAACAGAAACAAATTAGAAAGCAATTAATAGAAAATGATAGAGATTTTTACCTCTTGAATTATTCTTCTTAAGAACATAAATAAAGCACATTAGTTTGGTATTTTATTGAGAAAATGGATCCATGATTTTGGAGATAGTATTGGTAAGTTTTTTTGGAATAATTTGGACAAGATTCCATGCTTTAGGGGTGTGAGGAAAAGGGGCTGTAAGGGGTGGTATTAATAGTGGAGAAGGGGTGGATTCAATCATTTTATTTATTAGTTTATTATTTTGGATTAATACTATTAATAGTATGGATTATTGTTACTAATTATAGTAAAAAATGAATTTTATTTCGAAAATTTTTCACTTACATCATCCATGACTCAAGCATGACTCATAAATGCATTTATTTTCCACATACCAGAAATTACTGTATTTCAATATTCACTAAAAATATAACAATTTTAGAAAAATCCCAAAAATTCACCCTAACTATTTTTTACATGTAAAATTAAAAAAATGGACTACATTTTATAAAAATAATTTTCAACATATGATAAATTTAATTTTTAATAAAAATCTTCATTTTCTGAAAAAATATAAACATTAAAATTATAACAGATTGTATAACACTTTGAAAATATAATTAAGGCCTCATAAAAATATTTTATAATAAAAAGAAAAAAATATCATTTTATTAATATATTTTTTGAGAATAGATTTTATTATAAATAATTATATTAACTATAAAATTGTAAAAAAATATTTATGTTTTATAAAAATACCAACACATAATTTGTCATTTTTGAAACATTTATTTACTTATACTATGATATAATTATATCATTTTTTCATTTATAATATAGATATTTTTAACTTATAATTTTGTAAGGGAGGTTACTATTCTATTAGATGGGTTTCTATTCTTAAGGTTCGCATTATTATTCCATAGGTCATGTTACTATTCAATTGGTTTAGCCTCCTTAATTTATAAAAAATACTTCTTATTTCATTCATTCCCATTAATAAAGTTTGTATTATGTTATATCTGTAATTTAATATGATTTAAAATATATAACATAATTTTAATAAGGTAATTTTCCTTGATAGATTATTTTTCATTACAATCTTCCCCCCTTAGGAAATTTCTCCCTCACAATTTCGTTTTACAAACATTGGAGAAAACATCTTAGGGTACTTCAACTTCATCACTTCCTATGGTTCCCATGTTTCCTCTTCATACTTCGGGTTCTTCCATAACACTTTGACCAGGTGAGTGGTTTGGTTGTGTAGAGATTTATCTCTATGATCCAAGATATTCAATAGATTCTCTTCATAAGAGAGAAAATTATACAATTTTACCACCTATGAATTCAGTTCATGAGAGGGGTCTGGTATGTACTTCATCAATAAGGATACATGGAATGTATCATGTACCTGAGACATGGTTGGTAGAAGTTCTGGATGATAGGGCATAGTTCCAACACAATTAAGAATATCAAAGGGTATGATGTTCATGGGACTTTTATTTCTCTTATTCCCAAATATCATGATCCTATTATATGGAGATATTCATAGTAATACAATGTATCCATCCTTAAAATCCGGGTATCATCAACAATTTTATGTCAATATCATCCTTCAACTATGGGATACCCAGATATGCTGCAGAATGGTTTTCAGCTATTCTACCATTTCTTTGACCATTTCTGGTCTTATCGGCTTGTGTTCACTGACTTCATCCCATCATGTTATTGTTCTACATGTTTTACCCTAAAGGGATTCACATGGCACCATTTGGATGCTCGATTAAAAAATATTATTGTAAGAGAAATCCACCATAGGTAGATGTTGGTCCCATACTCCCTTCTAGTCCATAGGCCACACTGTAAATATATCTTCAAGTGTGTGAATAGTTCACATAGATTAGAAATCATTTTAAAGATTATTTTTCATATTGATGTTCAGCTCAATGTTTACAGAATTTTGTAGGCTTTTCCAAAACATAGATGTGAATCTCAGATCTTGATCAGATATAATTTATAGTGGTACACCATAAAACCTTACTACTTTTCTTATCTATATCCATGCAAGTAGATCTAGGTAGAAGTTTTCTTGAATTTCAATATATTATCTTTTACATTTAATATGATACACAACAACCAATATTTCATTGTTTTCTCTAAAGGTCTCAAAATGTCCAATGATAATGTCTATGGTGATGTGTTCACATTTCCATAGTGGTATGGGTAATGGTTTCATCATATCTTTATAATTTTTAGTTTAAGAAATAACTTTCTGGAATACCTAGCACCTTGATATATATTCAATGATATCTTTCTTCATATTTTCCCACCAATAGTTTTCTCAGATATCTTGATACATCTCTGTGCTCCCTAGGTGAATAGAGAAGGTTGAGCAATGTGTGTCATTTAGAAGATATATATCATGATACATCTTGGTGCTCCCTGGGTGAAAAGAGAAGGATGATCAATGTGTGTTATTTAGAAGATCTTTCATTACCTATGGATTGGATGATACACATAGTGTTAAACCAAATATCCTGACTCCATCATCCCTTTAGAACTCTGGGGATTTTCCATTTCTAATTGCTTCCACCTTTTTCTGAATTTCCACATCATTTCATTAAGCATCATTTATCTTATTCATGAGGTGTGGTTCAACAATCATTGCAGAACGGAATGATTACATTCCTTCCTTAATGATTCCCATGTCCGTCCTTTCAAGGTAATGAAGATTTGATCCATCTCAATTCTCTTTATTAATAATTTTTCTGGATCCTTTATACTTAGAGAATATTCCACCTAATTTTCTTTACTAGGATGGTATTTTATTGAGTATTCATATTCCTGGATGAATTCTAACCATATTGTTTTGGTACATATTAATCTCTTTTTATGCGAATATATATTTTAGGCTCTTATGATTGCGATATATCTCACACTACTCCTTATAGATATAATGTTGTGATATTTTCAACATAAAGATCCCAACCACCATCTCCCAATCATGTGTATGACAATTTTTCTCTTGAGTTTTAAACTACCCTAAGGCGTATGATATCAAATTTTTATTTTGCATTGATAAACAACATAATACCTTATTTTAAGCATTATTGTACAGCCGAAAGAGTTCCCCACTTGTTATTAGTGTTAGAAATGGAGTAGTGATAAGCCTCTTTTTCAACATATTCAAGTAGTCTTCGTATTCACTAATCTAAACAAACATTTCTCCCATCTTTGTCATCTTGTTCAGTGGGTTTGAAAATTTTGAGAATCTCTTCATAAATCATCGATAATACCTAGAAAAACTAACGAAACTATGAATCTATTTTGGAGATTTTTACCTAGGACACTCTTATATTTCCTTTATCTGGGAAGGGTCCAAAAATATCCATTTACTGATGATTATATTCCCCAAGAATGATACTTCGTCCATCCATAAATCTTATATATTTTACTTTTCATATTGTTTCTTTCTTCACAAAGTCTTTGTCATGGTATTCAAATTCTCCTCATGTTCCTTCTTACTCTTGGAGTATATCATAATATCATCACTAAAATCCACCACAAATTTGTCAAGATAAACTATAAAGAGCCTATTCATTAAATCCATGAATTTTGTTTGGAGAATTAGTGAGTATGAAGGGATCACTATGAACTCATAGTATCCATAAGTCATTCGAAATAAATTCTTGGGAATATATTCTTTCTTCACCTTTAGTTATTGATATCCCAACTAAAGGTCCACCTTAGAGAAATATCTAGCCCAAACTAGTCAATCGAACAAGTCATATATCACTGGAAGGGGTTATTTGTTCTTTAACATGATTCTATTAAGCTCATAATAATCAATACAGAGGTGAATTGATCTATCCTTTTACTTGATGAAGAGGAATGGTTTTTCTCCTAGTGAAGCACTCAGATGTATAAAATTATTGACTAGATTCTCTGGTAACTTCTTCTTCTGTTCATCCATATCAATGGTTGCCATTATATAAGGTGTCTTTCATATAGACATAGATTCTGGAATAAGTTCAATTGAGAACACAACCTCTCGATGAGGAGGAAAACTACATTGTCTTCGGGGAACACATTAGTGTATTCTATCATAATGGGAATGTCATCGAGCATGATTCTCTCCTATGTCTCAATAATTTTAGGTAGATGTGATTTCTAATTAGGAAATAATATCCTCAATTGAGATGATGATTCTGATGAAGATCCACCCACCACCTTACACTTGTACAAAAATGGAGAATGCCTCCGTATTTGAAGAGGTATATCCCTTTTCTGATAGTTGATGTTGGCTTTGAATAAAGATAGATAATATATTCCCAATATATCTTAAAACTCAAAAAAATGAAGAAAAACAAGATTTTATGGGAGGTTCATTCCACACACATTAACCATGGGGGATTTATATACATTGGATGCAATAATTTACACATTTTTTGTTCTCATGGATAACTCAACCTCCATATTCTTATGTGGCTTTTGAATAGTTCTAATAAACATTCAAGATATGAAATAATGTGTGTAAATAGAATCAAATAGTAGATTTCCTATTATTTAACAAATAACCAGTTATCTTGCCTCCACATCATTTTGGCCTCCACCTTAGTAGTAGTGATATTATATTCCCTTCCATTATACTTTGGAGTTTGTTGATGATGATTTCCTTCAACAAACCTTGCCTTAGGAAAACAGTTCACATAATTTCCATTTTCCTTGTAGTTGAAACACTGAACTACAAGCTATGATTTGATTTAAACCGTCCCATATTCTTCAACATTAGTGGGATTATTCGTATTGGAAATTAATAGAAAAATTACACATTATTCCCCATTTGAAGAATGACATTGTTCCCATTTTATAGTTCCCATGACGATTCTTACCAAAATTATGAAATGTGGGATATTATTTTTTCTTCCATCATGGGATTTATCTGTTTATCCACTCATATTAAAATCCATTATTTCCTTTTTATCTCTGAGACCATGAGTCCATAGAGAGTCTTTTATCCCCATTTGATCCTTGAGGGAACAATTAATAATCCATTCATTGCTATTAAAGTCTCAAATCTTCAAATTTTTTCACACTCATGGCTTTAGTCTTGTAATTAAGATACCCATATTAATTTTTTTGTTCATGAAAAAGATGGAGGTGTATCATGCAAGTCTTTTGACCTTTTCATCATATGACCTAATATAATCATCTTCATTTTTATTCTAAATGAGTAACTCCTTCTCCGATATAAGGTGAAGTGTTCAAGGAAATTATTTAATGAAACATATTTTCTTGAAATCATCTCATTCCATGAAATCAATTTCCTCCTTGGAATTTGTGTTCTTCATTAGTTTCCACAAATAATCAACTTCCCCATAAAAATGATATACCACTAGCACAAGTTTATCTTTTTATGAGAACTATAAATTAGAGAATATATTTGCAATGGAGTTAATCCATTGATCCATTAGGAATGTATTGGGAGATCTACTAAACATGGGAGTCATTTTAAACATAAATTATTCGACTGTAACTTGTTCATTATTAGGTTAAGAAGGGTGTACCATGAAATTCATGTTATTATTCTTAACTTGATCCAATTTATAAAATACTTTCATGTTTTTAGCACCTGTTCCCACTATTCTTGTAATTTCATTAGTGAAATCATCTCATTTCCTATCACATTAATTGTTTGAATGAGTTATGCAATTTCCAGCCATTAACTATGAAAAAGAACATAAAATTAGGGGACATTGAATACTTGGATAATAAGAATATAAAAATTAATCTATGAACAAATAAAGATAAACATGTAAATGAAAAGTATATCCTAACTTGTGATTCCTTATGTTTCAATGTAGGTTATCCATAGTGATAGAATTATCCATATGGTCCTTACAAAAATTCTTTCTTCCTAATATCCAAAAATAAATATATTTTGTTTGATACTAACTATATGGTCCCTAGCCTTTCTCACTTATTATTACATTATTTTAATCATAATTATCCTTCAAATACAAATCAACGATCCTACATTCTAGTGTCTTTGGATATTTAGATACATTATTAGAAAGCATGATACCAAAATAATATAACTTTTATTTAATCTATATAATGATATCCAAACATCATTTTAGCCCTTACATCTATATTGCATAACCTGTGGAATACGTGAAAGAATTTATGAGCTAAAAATATTAGTAAGGGAATAAACATAATAATAAATCATATCACATGGATTATGAGGGATAAAATTAGGACATAGAAAGACATGGAACATGAATAAACATATGGAATCATAACATTTGGAACATGGGATCATATACTCATGGAATCATAGTAATGTGACAATAACATAAAACATGAAAAAAGCATTTGTCGAGTCTCATTGCATATGGAGGAAAATGAGTCAAGGATAACCACCATGACCTTCACACATGGATCTTGAGTCAAGACTAACCAACTAGACCATTGAACAAGATGTCTCATGTGACTACACATTATTGGATTCATTGGAATAATATCTAGGTGCATCCATCATAACATTTTCAGGAATATGCTTTCCACATGAACAATCATACATAAGGAATCAAACATAAACATAAAGGTTACCCATGGTAAGAATTGAGTATCATAATTATAAAAAATGATTATCAAAAGGTATTATCATAATAGTGTCTATGAAATAATGGATTTAAATCATACATGGACATTAATAAGGGAATCTAGGCCTATATCATGAAAAGTTTTGTTAAAAATGATGTGAAAAATGTAAAAAAGTTGTTTAAAAAACATTAGAAATAAAACATATAAGTGCGATTTAAGGGACAATTTTCAAGATTATTTAAATAGAAAAATTCATAATTATTAAAAAAAATGAACCAATGATATTTTTTCAAATTAAAATAATTGATATTATAAAAATAATTGTGACTTAAAATCTATTATTTAGTGCACTTTAAAATAGGTAATAAATATGTAAGTTCCCTTCAATCGAGCATGCTTATCCATAATAATTGAGAAGGGAACCATTTTAAAACATTTATATCCATAAAAAAGAAGGATTAAATGATCTGGATAAATAATTTTGTAAAATATAAATATAATTTTTAATAATTATATAAATAAATAGAGTAACATTAGGGTAAAGAGAGAGAAAGTGTAACCCAAAAGAAAAAAAAGGAGGGTTCGAAAGAATCCCTTAACTTATGTCCAAAACTATTCTTCACAAGGATTTAATATCCTATATAATAAAATTTAATCAATTAATTCATTAATAAATAACCTCTGATACATGTATGTAATTTATTATAATTTTATTATGTTCATTTATGGACTTTTTGATGAGTTATAAGATACAATTTAATCGTTGGGGAGTGTTTGTTTCCTTTGTTTTCATGATCAGTTCATTTATATACATTTATGAAGGTTCATGTCAAATGGGAATAGTTTTTTAAAATTAAAATTATATGTTATTTATGAAATTACACACTTTTATTTTTTCTTATATTTAATTTGGTTATAATCTATAAAGATGGATCATTATATAAAACGTTAATGATAATCATTTAGATTAATTTAGAAATTTCTTGATCATTATGAACTATTTTTGTTATATTATTAAATATTTTGTATATATACTAGTTATAGAACATTAAATAATATAGAATAAATATATTATAAAATATTTTAACAATAAAAATGGTTTTATGATTATATTTTAAGGTTTTTAAAGAAATTGAAAACTTTTCATCCATTAGTGTGATAAATTAACACATCACGGACAATGTTTTAATTTTCAGAACAAAATGGTGAAGGGACATTAATGATGATGTCTTATTCCATTAACATAATAAAATTATATTATGTGATATATCATTTATTTAAAAACCCACTTGGATAATGGTATATGAGGAGAGAATAAGGAATGAAAAAAATTGAATGAAACTAAAAGAAAATGATACAGGTTTTTACATCTTGAATTATTCTCATTGGGAACCTTTTTAAGGAACTTGATTTTAGTCTTTTATTGAAAACAATTCTCTTATAAATGAGGGAGATACTTGTTAAGTGTATTATAATTAATTTGGACAAACATAAAGGCTTTATAGGGGTGAGGAAAAGTGGTGGAGAGGGGTTGTATTTATAGTAGAGGAGAGGGGGGTTTTGGTTATTTTATTCATTAGTTTATTATTTTCACTCAATACTATGAATATTGTGGATTATTTTGTCTATATATAGTAACTAATTAATGTGAGTTCTAATTAATTGTGAATTAAATCATCAATGACCCAATAATGTCTCAAAAATTCATTTCTTCACCTTATACTATAAATTTCAGTATTTCACTATTAAAAAAAATCAAAAAATTTACAAAAATAACAAGAAATACACCTAAATTTTTTTTGATGTTTATAATTCAAAAAATGGAACCAATTTTCTGAATATAATTTTTTAAATATTATAAATTTAATTTTGAATTAAAAATAATCCTTTACTCGAAAAATACCGATTTTAAAATTATAACCAATTTTATAAAACATTGAAAAATTAATTAACATCTAAAAAATTATTTTATAATAATAACACAAAAAATATCAATTTATGAATCTATATTATTAAATTAAAATTTCTTTTAAATAATTATATTAACTATAAAAATTTCAATAAACATTTAAATTTTATAAAAAATACCAAACTTAATTTATCATTTTCAAAACATTTATTTACTTATAATATGATGTAATTATATCTTATTTTCATTTATATGATGGCTAGTTTTATTTATACATTTATAGGTGATGTTATTATTCTATTGGCTGGGTTACTATTTTTAAGGGCCGCATTACTATTCAATAGGTTCTGTTACTACTATACTGGTTGAGGTTCCTTAATATTTATAAATACTTATTATTTCTTTAATTAATCATTTATAAAGTTTTAATTGTGTTATATATGTTATTTTATGTGATTTATACTATATTACATAATTATAATAATGGAATTTTCATTGATAAAATTTTGGGTTGTTACAATGTTCCTCAATACTCACCTATAAAAGAAACCTTACACCTTCCAAACCACTATTTTCATTAATTTATCTCTTTAATAATTCCCCATTTTATTATAATAAACCATTAGTAATAATTTTTTAACCTCTAATACTTATAAGTAATCCTAAATCCTTCATAATGAAGGAACCCGTTTCGAGGAGAGAATTCATTGATGTATGTACCAATTTATTTTCCATGTTTTTCAATTACCTTAACATCTAATATATATTTAAATATAATTATACAAATTTATTATGTTATATTAAAAAAATTATTTTTAACAAAATAATTGTATGATTATATAAATAAACACTTTTACTTGTTAATTAGTATAGTGTGTTCTAGTTTGGGTCGATCCAATCATATACAAGGACGATGCTATCATATCTACAATGTTTTCCACATGAATATGAATAAATACAACAAAATTAGAAATATATATCATTAAATATTAATATATGTTGGGAATATGGTTTCTCATTTATAAAAAAAATTACTCATTATTATAACATTTCTTTTTATTTTGGGGAATTACCTAAAACATACTCGTTGTAGATTTTGTTCTTATAAACCATACCCATGCCTACCATTAAACGAACATGGGAATTTAAGAAAAATTAAAACACAATGATTCCATGACATTGAAAAATCTAGGATTTATAAACATAATATCAATTAAATAGGATTTAAATCCCCATTATAAAACATGTAAAAAATAATCAAAATAAATAACATCTAACGATGAATCTAGATAATAAGCTATTCATATATGTGTAATGAATGATTATAATTGAAGACTATAAAATGAAATATATATGTATAAGGTTATTAAATAATTGATTAATATGGTTATATTTATTATATAATTATTCAATGTGATTTTGTGAAAGTCTTAAATGAAGGTAAGAGTTTCTCATCTCAATTTTTCTTTTAATGAGATATGTTCTATATTCACAACCAATAGTATTTTTTGGGGTATATAATACACCATGGATTTTTATTATTATAAAATTCATGAAATTTAATGGATTTACATATCCATATTAAGTTTTATCTTTCAAGTTATTTTTATTCAAAAGATACAAATTTCATAAGAATTTATTTTTAAATCTCACATTAAAATCGAGATTGCTTACATTTGAACATCCTTTGAGAGATTTTCAGGTTATTTTTCTATAAAACCCCAAATATTATCTGAATATATGGTTACCTATTAGGATGAAATGTATCCTTACCATTTCATAGAACTTTGTATCATTATTTGATTGAAAGGATTCTTATAAGTGGAGCCCATCTTATTTCTTATATTTTGGTCTAGAATATTTCTACTTCATGTCTAGGTTTATTATATTCTTTTATAGATTCACAGATCTATACTTCCATAATTTGTTAAGGTCATTTTCTATTATCCTTACCTTTTTTTACAAAATAATGAAATTAATCTGTTTTATGTTGACTTAATGGGTAATTTTCTATTATCATTTACCTTTATTACAGATGTATGATGGGAATATATTATTTTACATTTTCGAAATGAATAAAATTTCCAAAACTCTTCAAGAGTTATGTATATGAAATATTTATCTTATTACTATTTTCATGAATTATTATATACTCCCATTACTGATTTTATATGAAATTTTAATAATATTTGTGAAATATTAATGTTTTAAAACTAAATATAATTTTTGAACATTTATAGAAGTAGTAAAATCGATTCAGTTTACTAATTTATTTATATAAATCATCCTACTAATCCAAATTGAATGGTTATTGTTTTTTAGGATTCCAATTTCACTATAAAACATTTCATTATAAGGAATCTTGGGCCAATTATTCCATTTGAAGGGTCATATAGATCACACATGAAGGCCCACAAAATATGTGAAGATACTGGACCATCCATAAAGATTGAATTACTAGGATCTATCTATATGTTAAAATTCATTAATTCTCCTCAAAATTTCAGGGAAAATGTGAGGTGTCTGGGATAAAAATTTCAAGGCCCAACTCCAATGAAAAGGGGCCCAATATATTCATTTAAACTCATCCCACCATTCTGTCTGAAAATAAAATCTGTATAGTATTCATGACATGTATGCTGATCTAGTCATCAAATCAAGTGAATAATTTTTAGTGTGAAAGAGGCGATATAGAGGGATGACTTTTTTAAGAAATAATTCGGATTTTAAGGCATATTTCTATTCAAAAATCCATTCACATTTTGGACATCGAAAAATCATGGATAGAAATAGATAGTTTAACATTGATTATGAACACCTCCATAACTTTGGATCCATAAGTCCAAATTCCTATAAATTTTTATAGTAGTCGACCAACACTATTATCTAAAACTTTTAATAAGGATATATATCTAGGTTCATCTTTCTGGATGTCGAAATCGTCGATCCAAGTGGATGGGTAGTTTTGGAATGCAAACAGTCCACCACCTTGGGCTATAAATACATCCCCTCCTCTCATTTCAAAAGGGTTCGAATTTCAGAATAGAGGAGCATCAATTGGAATGACCAAAGAATTTCCAAATTCTTGGGAGGACCTTCAAAACTCATGTTTTCACTTGATATACCTTTCCTACACTATTTTTTTCATTTAGTTTTCTGTTCTTCATTTTTGTAATCTTGTAAGTATTTTTTTGTAATTTTCTTTTAATGAATGTTTGTTTATCAATATCTCTTATTATGATCCTCCGTATGTAGTTTAATATTAATGATCTGTAATATTTTTAATCAATTTAAAACCCATTTCCTTCTTTTTCAATCTCATTCAATCTAAAGTCAGTATTTAATTCCCTTCATTGTTTGTGTGTGTGCATTCGGCGTACAACTATTCTCATACCCCTTATTTTTCTTGACTTACCAATTAATCATAATAAAATTATAACTATATTATTAACCACCCAAATGGATGAGAAAATATCTCATTAGGGTGATTCATAATTTTTGGATATTAAGTGATTGATGGCCTTCGCTAAATGGATATTCTTTAAATTAATATTGTGTATGTTGAACGTAATATGTCATGGATTAATGACTTGTTTTGTTTAGAATGTGGATTTCATGGATTATTGGAACCAAAAATACACTACCATAAACAAGTAATCATAATTATTATAACCCAAAGTTATGTTACATATTGTATTAAATCTTTAACACTTGGTAATTCTGATCAATGTAATCTTGTGACGTGGGTATTATTTTAATGCAATATAAAGAAAATCTCGATGATATCATAAACTTAAATATATAATAATGAAATCACCCCAATATTTGTCAATTTTTTAAATTAAACATCATCTATAAATTATTTCATAATCTCCACAAACAAACCTACCAATCATAATACAATTAACTAAAAACAATCGACTATTAAAACATATCATTACCAAGGATTCGACCTAAGTGCTACTATACACATTAGCAGAGCACCAGAACCTTGACCAGTCGATAAGAGACAATCAGCCACACATTTAAATGGAACCGTTTCTGGGGATGGTACAATTATTTAGTCATTTTATTCTGGTTATTATAAAAAAACTGAAAATAATAATTTTAAAAAAAATTTAAAAAAAAAAAAGAAAACCCCACCTTCATGTTTCATCCAAAATCTCTCTAAATGCTCTATAGCCTCCCAAAAAATCCCTCAGATTTGTTTGACCTTGAAATTTAGTGAACTCTTTACCAAACTAGGAGGAAAATTTGGGATAATCAAAAAATTCAAGAACCAGTCCTTTTCCAACCAGTTGAATTAGAAATGGCCAATCCTAGGGAACCAACACTTAAAGTAATTATTTCCCCTAACATGAATTACCAACCTCATGGTATTCAATTTCCAAACATAGAGGCTGACTTCAATCTCAAATCGGGATTGATTTATCTTATCCCTCATTTTCACGGGCTAACTAGTGAGGATCCGCATATTTATCTTAAAGAGTTCCAAGTGGTGTGCTCTACCATGAAGACTTAAGGGGTTTATGAGGAACAAATAAAACTCCATGAATTCCATGAATTCTTACCTGACACTACTAATTCTTGGCTCTATTACCTTCCTCCTGGTTCCATAATAACATGGAATGACATGAAGTGACTCTTCTTAGAGGAATTATTTCTTTCTTCTCATACTGCTTCTATCCGAAATAAAATAAGTGGTATTCATCCATTCCCAAATGAATCAATCCATGACTACTGGGAGAGGGTCAAAAATCTTGTGGCAACCTTACCACATCACCAAATCCCTAACCAACTCTTGATACATTTTTTTATGAAGGGTTATTTGCAATGGAGAGAACTCTCATTTATGTTGTCAGTGGCAGTGCTCTTGTTGATAAAACTCCTACAGCTTCAAGAGATATCATAAGTAACATGGCTTCAAACACAAAACAATTCCATACTTGAGCACATTATCAAGTCAAAAAATCCCAAAGGAATCAATCTGTAGATCCCAAAAATCTGACTGAGTGAATGAGTGAACTAACATGTCTTGTGAGACAACTAGCTATGGTGGCCAAAGCCCCAACCTCTTCTTCTTCACAATCTTTATTCCCTATACCTATCAAGAACTGTGGAATATAAAGCTCCCCATCTCATAAACCTGACACATGTCCATAACTTCAATAGGGTTAATCTGATTCAACCAGACCAATGGGGCTCAATGAAGCATATTTTCATAGAAACACCAACCCTAAAATATCAAATCAGTTAATTAGAACCTCTAACCAACCTCACTTTGAGCCCTTCTCTTCTTCTTATAATCAAGGCTTATAGTATGGAAACCCTATATCTTATCACCCTCAATTCCCTCCTCAAAACCCAAACAAATTCTAATATGGTCAAGGTGTTGGTAACTTCCAAAAACCTTATCCTTTTATTCCTCAACCTCGAAGGAACAATCCTCTTCCATGCTTCCACTATCTTGGTGAGCCTTCTAAATTCCTAAACCAATTCAATTTCTTTCCCAAGAACCAAAATCAAGGTAATCCCAATTCAGGACAAGAATCTTCTTCCATGAAACCATGGGAACGTTGAATTTAAGATCTTTCCTCTTTCACCCATTTGAGCTTCAAAAACATTGAAACACAAATTGGTCAACTTACATCCCACCTCAGCCAACAAAAACAATCAAATTCTAACCAACTCTCAACTCAACAATTACCCAACCCCAAGGGTAATGTAAGTGCAATTGCACTTAGATCTGGGAAGAAAATTTTTATGCCTCAAGATAAGCCCTCAACCCCCCTTTGAATGTTGACCTATAAAATGAAAAGAAAAAGAATCTCAAAAGGGAATATGAAGTCATTCCCTCACCTCCTTCCATTACACTTAGAATCCAATATCTTTTCCTCAAGCTGTTTCTAAACCAAGGAAGTCCTTTGAACCCAATCCTGAAATTCTCAACATATTTAGACATTTTGAAGTCAAAATACCCTTCTTAGATTCCATAAAAAAATTCTTAAGTATGCCAAGTTTATTATGTAATTGTTCACTCATGAAAGAAAACTTAGGACCATTTAGAATTTTTCAACACAACATTATATTCCCATAATGTGAAAAGATCCAGGTACCTTTATAGTTCCATGCCAAATAGGAAGTTACAACTTTGATGATGCACCCATAGAACTAGGAGCCTTGATAAATTTCATGCCAAAATCCATATTATCAAACCATGGTCTAGGTCCCTTACATCAAACTTGTGTTGTTATATAGTCAGCCAATCGAAGAACAACTAGTAAAAAGGGAATAATTGAGGATGTCCTTGTCCAAGTCAATGATCTTATCATCCCAGCTGACTTCCATGTCCTTGACATGGAAGATGAAACAACTTATTTCCAATATCCTATAATATTAGGAAGACCTTTCCTCATGACATATAAAACCATAATTTATTTCCATGTTGGAATCCTATCCATTTAATTTGGTGACCAACTAGTCAAGTTCAATATTATTCAATCCTTGAGATACCCATCATAGAATGAATCTTCATTCTCTATCAATTCTTCTAAAACTCTCTATGATATTTTGTTGAATCCAAATCAATCATGTTCTTCTTGTTCTACTGATAGAGGAGTTTGTGAATATTTCATCCTCATTAACCAATTCATAAATGGAGCATTTGATGTTTTCATTAAAAATGAAAACTCTATTGATCTAAAGGATCGTGAAAATTGTTTGGAATCCCAACTCACCTCTAGCCTCTACTTCTCAAACATGGGTGGTAATGGGGAAAAGGAAAAAGAATGTTCATTTTTTGATTCAAATCTGACTATCCAATAGTCATCATTTCTTATCCATGAATTTGAAAAAAAATTATATGTGAGGGGAACCCCGGACCAATGTGTTTGTATTGTCCCGATGGGAGTGAAGGTTTTGATATTTTTTCCATAATTAAGAATGTTATCATTGGTGAGTTTGAAATTAGACATTATTTGGCAAAAAACATTGATATAAAGGATCGTGAAAAAATTATTCTGTCTTATGACTCCACTGATCCTCATTACTATACATCAGTAAGTGATAAAATAAAGGAGTCAAAAACAATCAGGATCTCATACTCTAGTTTTGTGTTATATGAACCATACAAAAATGAACCATCAGAATTAAGACATATTCCAGAACCTCCAAGCATAGAAAACCATCACATTCTGGATAAAATCATTCCTCATGTTGAAGACCAAAGGTAGGATAGTCATATTATCTTTCTGCCCGCATTTAATTACAAGCACCCAATCAAGTAAGGGGATAAAATATCCAATGAACAAAAACCCATCCCAAAGAAGATGTTTTTATGGAAGCATAATGGAGTTGAGGAAATACAGTGGCCACCATAGGAATATTGGTAGTCCACTAAAACTTTCCAGCTGTAGATAAATAAATGAATCATTTCTTGGGAGGCCACCTAGGTTTTGTTTTATTTTTGTGAAATTTTAATTTCTTTTTAGTTTTTAATTAGGTGAATAATGATTTTTATTTTTTAGGTAACATCACAAATAAGGCTCGTCAGCATCCACTGACCCATCACTGGATGGAGACGACGACCCACCAAATCCAAACCAGGGAAACCTATTTCCCTTTACATATCTCTCTATCTCTTCCTCTCTCCCCTTTTTATTTTTCTTCCTCCCTCATTTTATTTTTTATTTTTTACCACTTTCATCATCACACATTATTTATTTACTCTTTCTCTTTTGTGTGGGTGTGTCTTTTTAAAAAAAACTAAAAAAATAAAAAACAAACAAAAATCATTTAAAAAAATATATGAAAAATCAATAATCATACTTACTCACCTTCCAATTTTAAAATATGTTCCAAATATTTTGGGGAGTGAAAATACAAGGTTTCATCTCAAATATTTTTGTAGTTTCTTCATAAATTTGGATAAAGAATATTGCATCAAAACCAAAAAAAATTGAATGGTCACTTTTTGATTTGGAAAATTGTTTTCCCCACCTCTGAGGATCAAAATTTTCTTTCATGATAAGGCTACATATGGAAATATTTTTAAAATTTGTTTTTTACCCTCATTTGTGAGTCTTTAGTTTGTAGAACTTCAAGCTGAATTTCCTACTTCCATGTGCATTAATATGATATAATAATTTTATGAACCCCATGAGAAATATAATATCCAAGTTTTCTCCCATTAACCATACATTAATCCTTATTTTTGAAGCCCCTTGGAGCTGATGAAAACCTTTTCTTTCTTAGCCACATTACAAAACTAATACCTTATCCCTCCTAATATCAATATAAATTTTCATTGCATAATTTTTTGGAATTTAAGTGTGGGAGAGATGGATTTTATTTTTGGTACCCTTTTTTGATTTTAACCATGTTGTCATATGCATGAGTGAAAGCATAAAATTAAGTATGGGGGAGAGGTTATCCTTTAGTGGGGTTGGGGAATTTATATATGTTTATCTTGTACAAATGATTTTGAAAAGTGTACAAAAAAATTCAAAAAATTCAAAAAAATTAAAATAAGAATGGGTTTTGTCTTGTGTGGGTCAAAAATCACTCTTCTTCAACCTTTGATTTTGTTATAACTATTAAAATTAGTGTCATGAGGAGATCAATCATGGGTTGGGAGATGAGTGTGAGATCTATTTCAAGTTCAAAATTCACAAAATGAAAAAAAAAAGAACACTTATGTCATTGGGAGAAGTTTTGTGGTTTGTAAATATTTCTTCTCCTCAGCCACTTCAAATTTCCTTTCTATTTTGTGTCTTATTTCACATTTTGATTCCCTCGTGAATATGTTTTTCCATTTCCTTTCATGTCTCATTTCAAAAAAAAACGTGCATTTCCTTTCCATGTTGGTGTTTTACCCCCTTTTTCCTATATTTTAGATATCATATTTATACCGTCCCATAGCCATAGAAAAACACCCTAAAAAGACCTCTTAATTTTTTAGCACTTTGGATAGGGAGTGGAAGATGAGAGATCTTACAAACTCTAAGATTTTCACTTTTGGTTGGTGAATAAGTGAAACTCCTTAAATTAATGTTATCATCTTGAGAGGAGTAAGTTTTCTGTGCCACCATTTTCCATTTCTAAATTTGATAATGAAAAAATGATTTTTTTAACATGTTTTCTATAATAAATTGTGGTGGAATTCAATATGGATGAGTGAAATTTTCTAAACCTCCCCGGATTGGGGAAAAAATTAAGATTTGTAAGTGAGTAAAAATTATTTTGTTTTGTTTTTTTATATTTATTGTACATGAGGACATGAATATGACTAAGTGTGTGGGAGTTAATGTTATTAATATTTTCATGACTTTTATATACTCCCTTTACTAAGTTTATATGAAATGTGCATAATTTGGGTGAAATATTAATGTTTTAATACTAAATATTATTTTTGAGCATTTTTAGAAGTAGTCCAATTGAGTCAGTTTACTATTTTATTACTAAACATCACGCTACTGATTAAAATTGAATGGTTCTTGTTTTTTAGGATTTCAAATTCAATATAAAACATTTAATTAGAAGTTATATTGGGCCAATTATTTCATTTGAAGGGTCATATGGATCACACAAGAATCCCCACATAATCTGTGAAGATATTGGACCATACATAAAGATTGAATTACTTGGCTCCATCGATAATTTAAAATTCATTCATTCTCCTCCATAGTTCGGGGAATAATGGAAGGAGTCTTGGATTAAATTTTCAAGGCCCAACTCCAAAGACAAGGGTCCCAAATTATTCATTTAAACTCAGCCCACCATTCTAGCTCAGAAATAAAATAAGTACAATATTTATGACATGTCTCTTGATCTAGTCATCAAATCAAGATAATATTTTTCAGTGTGAAAAAGAGATATAGGCGGCCGATTTTTTTGAAGAAATCATTCAGATTTAAAGTCATCTTGATATTTATAAATCCATTCACATTTTGGCCATCGAAAAAGCATGGGTAGAAATGAACATTTTAACATTTTTTATGAAAACCTACATATCATTTTATACATATGTCCAACTGCCTCAAGATTTTTAGAGTAGTCATCCAACATTAGTATCTACACTTTTGAATAAGGAGATATCTTGAGATTCTGCTGTCTAGATTTCCAAATCGTTGAGCCAAGTGGAGGGGTAGTTTTTTAATGAAAACAGTCCACCACCTTGGGTTATAAATACATCCACTCCTCTATTTTAAAAAGGGTTCACATTTAAGAAGATAGGATCATTAATTGGCATGACCAAATCCTTGACAAAGGCTTGGTAGGAACTTACATAATCATGTTTTCACTTAAGAGACATTTCCTCCTCTCTTTGTTTTCATTTACTTTTGTGTTCTTTATGGTTGTAATCTTGTAAGCCTTTTTTAGTAATTATATTTTAATGCAGGTTTCTTATTCAATATCTATTATTATCATCCACCTTATGTTGTTTAATATTAATTTTCTTATAATATATTAAATCTGTTTAAAACCCCTTCCCTTATTTTTCTTTCTCATTCAATATAAAGTCAGTATTTAATTCCCTTCACTGTTTGTTTGTGTGTATTCAACGCACAACACTTTTCTTATCCTATTATTTTTCTTCACATATTAATTTATCGTAATAAAATTATAACCGGATTATTAACCACCCAAATGGTGTAGAAAATCTCTCAATGGGGTGATTCATAATTTGGGGATATTAAGTGATTGAGGGCCATCACTAAATAGATATTCTTTAAATTAGTATTGTATATATTGAACTTAATATGTCATGGATTAATGACATGTTTTTTTAGCATGTGGATTCCATGGATTATTGGAACCAAAAATAAACTACCATAAACAAGTAACGGTAATTATTATATCACTGAGTTAAGCTACATCTTGGATTAAAGTTTTAAAAATTAAGAATTATGATCAAAGTCATCTTGTAAAGTGGGTATTAATTTAATGCAATATAATGAAAAGCTCAATGATATCATAAACATAAATTCCAAATAATGAAATCACCCCAATATTTATCAATTTGTTAAATCAAACATCATCTATAAATTATTTCTATATCTCTGAAAAAACCCACAATCAAAATACAATTAACTAAAAACAATCGACTATTAAAATGTATCATTGCCGAGCATTTGACCCGAGAGATTCTATACACATTAGCACAGCACCAGAACCTTGAATGGCTGATAGGCGACAATCGGTTTTGCTTTCAAAAATCCTATAAATGTTTTCATGGTTTTAAAAATTAAATTTTATTCCAATTTTTTTATAAGTTATTTTCTATTAAATTAATTGTTATCAAAATTAAAAGATATATTTAATTTTTTTTAAATGAAATTTTAATTTTTTTTCATTTATGTCAGTATACTTTAATGTTTCTTATGATTCACTAGTTATATTTTTTGACGATACAATCCTCATTATTTATTTGTTGTATAATAATAATAGCTTAATAATTTTTTAAATAAAACAATTTATCATTCCTAGGTCGATCAAGATTTAATTGGATTATGAATGTTTTCATGTTCAATTCGAACAGATATATTTAATATTTTCATTATGTGACAAGTGATTCTCTTATATACCCCCAATACCTTGGGGAATGTTTATATCTAACATGGCCTGTCCTCTGGATCTGTGCCTTGACTACCCCAAACCCGCCTTCCATAGGCCAGGGGCTGGTGACTAGTACCAAAGGTGTAAATCCTGATATCAGGGAAGGCATTGCCTTTAAGTAAGTAAACAAACACCACAGAGTATGCAAGTAGAAGTAAACACTAAGTAAACTGAGTACCAAGGTAAGTGCTAGAAAGTAAATGGGCTAGAATACAAACCCAACTGAAAGTAAAGTACAACTGAAAAGAGAGTACAGCGGGAGAAAAGTAAAGCATCAACACCCAGCCGTCCTCTGGAAATCACACCTTAAGGGTGGGTATAGATAATCTCCTCTGTTCCTCAGCTCCAGCCGTACGATCCGTGTACGTCCCGTCTAGTGATCCACCTCCAGGTACCGTCCAGCTCCATGAGTTCCTACCTCGATCAGCGCTGTCTCTCATCTACATTCAACACAATGTAGTGCGGGTATAGCCCGTGCAGGGGTGAGTATACGCTACATAGTAGGGACCCCCGAGACCCTCAAAGGTCTCCCAGAATCCACTAAGGAGAAACCACAAGGAAAGATTACAATCTCGAAGTAACAACCAACCCTACTTAGGTATATCCCCATACATATACCTAAGTCATCAATTCCAGTTCAGCTCCATCATCCGAGCCCAAGTTCGATATAGTCCACACAGGATAGCACAATCCAATCCACACAGGATAACACAACCAAACCACACATGATAGCAAAACAATCATATCAAATATAATGATTGAAAGTCAAGACTCAACTCACACGTGTATACTTCTTCGTAAGGCAATAGAGACGATCAGATGTAGCCACTGATTCATCTAACTTGTCTGACCCATATAGGATACAAGACAAGGTAAGTTGTCGAACCCACAAAGGATACAAGACCAGCTACTCTGCCGGACCCACGTAGGATACAAGTACAGAGTCAAATACTGTCGGACCCACATAAGATACAAGAACAGTAGTCAAGTACTTCCAGACCCACATAGGATAAAAGAACATTAGTCATCGCCATCGAACCCACGGAGGATTCCAGTATGGTCTTCGTCGCTACCGAACCCACGGAGGATCCCAGTACAGTCGTCATCGTCGTCACAGTCACAGCCAGCTCTAGGGTTCCCGTACACAGCATGCTCGATTCCGGGAGGGTCTGCTCCATGATCCAAGGGGGGTTGATACCTCAGCTAACACGTAGTCCGGATTTTATGTATCCTAAAGTTCTGTCTCGTCAATAGGAACTCAACGCGACAGACGGTGCGTCAATCGGACGACCGATCTGAGAGTTATTGGCTTATTCGTCCTAGGGGCCCGGTTGGTTTTTAAGTCAAAACCAACCCAACCAAACTCCAACAACATCCAAACCTCGAGTGGAGTAATCCAAAAGAACCCTCTCACTAAGAGGAATCCAACAATGTCGACGGCACGTCAATCAAACGCCCAGAGCTCAATTTATAAGTGTTTCTGCTCTGAGGGTCCGGTTGGTTTCGTGTTCGAACCAACCGGGCTATACCCAAACTTTTCCTAAACCTTGAGTGTAATATACAGAAACGACCGTCTCGATCCAAGGATCGCTATGCAACTGACAGTTCGTCGATCGGAGGTCCGTAGCCCATGTTATAGGCGTTTGAATGGATTTGTCCGAAAATAGGGGGTCTGGGCCCGATCTGACTCGGCCCGATACCCCTTGGTCGGCCCGAACCGGGTCGACCTGACCCGGGTCTGGGTCCGGCCCGATTGGGAGAGGGGCAGCCCGGCTGGCGCGGCCCCGCCCCGCCGATGCGGCCCAGCCGGTTCGGCCCGGTTCGGGCGCCCGCGTGCTGAGTGGACGCAGAAGGGGGGGGGGGGAGGCCGCCACCCCCTTCGAACCGAACGGCAGACCCGTGGGGGTCTGCCCTTGCTGCGCTGGTCGGGGGTTCAAACCCCACGGTTTTCCCCGGATTCGGCTGGCCGTAACGGCCGGCCGGTTATGCCGCACGGGACCTGTTGGTCCCGCCTCCTATGGCACTGTCGGCCAGCGGTTCCGGCCGCTGCCCTATGCACCACCGCAACCCTTGTCCGACTGGCGTGGCGTGATGGTGCCGCGCCCCTCTGTCGCGGCCCGACTCCGGTCGCGGTTCCTTCGTTTCCGCAAGGTGGGACAGCACCGCATCGCTTCCGCTCAAAGCCATGAAAACAAATACAACAACATGGGGGAGGAGGATCGGCCGTGTTTGTGGGGTCCTACCTCCTCCCATTGAATTGATAATAGGCGGTCAATATTAACGATGAACATCAAATTAATTCCGAACGTAAAAAACAAACCCCTACCTCTAAGAAGTTCACAAAAGCTAGCATCGCCGAAAACAGTGTCGTGGAATGAAGCTCCGTATATGTCGATGGAGAACACTCGAGGAGGAAGCGGTGTCTCACTTTATTTGACGTGGAGAGAATATGGAACGGCGTGCATCCAAGAAGGGAACTTTGTCACACACCTGCTGCGAAGTGAAGAAGAGACGGCTGGTCGATCTCTCCTTGCGGTGATGGCATTCTTCGTCGAAGCCTTGGCGTTCTTTGCATTCTTCAAACTTAGAGATTTCTTCCCTAATACTCTCACAACAAAACAATCCCCAAATAAAATAAGGTTCATCCTTATTTTATTAACCCATGGCATGAATTCCAAAATTTTAAAATTCAAACTCTTAATTAAATAATTTAATGTGAGAATTAGCATGAAATTAATGTGGGAGATAGGATGAGTTACAAAATAAATGGGGGGTTCCCTACATTAAGAGGATTTAGATGAAAATTTAAGGGGTGGGGCTCGTGTGGGACCCACCTCACTAATATCCTACCAAGTGGAGTTAGGATGTAGTGGGTCCCACCCCAACTTTCACACATAGGTTATAATTACTTTGAATAGAAATAAAATTGCTGCCCAAATTTTATTTCACTCTTTAGTTAACCCATTTATTTAGCAACACCTCCCGAGAAAATGCAACTCCAGAAATGGTCATGTTAAGCAATTACTGGTGCTGCAGTTTCATTGGTTCCCTGGGATTTTGATTCCGAGCAATGGTTCAAAAGTTAGAAAAACCCGCTCGTTCGTTCACTGAACGTACCTGAGCTAAACTTCGGAAAATGATTCCGGGAACACCAGGCCTCGGAATCAGGTACCTTCAAAAACTTCATACTCGTAAAATCACAAAAAATTTAAGAAAAAAATTTCCTTGAATTTTATGGGTCTTTACATTACTCCCACATCAGGGCTTTACATCCCTATAAAGATACATCACAAACTAGGGGAACAAATTAGGGTACTGAGCACGCATCTGAGCCACCCGCTCCCAAGTGCTCTCTTGGAGGTTCCCATGCTGCCACCTTATGCACACTAGAAGAATCGATCGCCCACATAGGACCCGCTCTTGTCGATCCTCGATCTCCACCGGGACCTCCGCAAAAGTCACCTCGTCATCAATGTCTATCTCCCCATGGTCGATGATATGTGTCGGGTCGTGCACGTATCTCCTCAGCTAAGATACATGGAAGATGTCGTGCACCTGGTGTAACTGAGGTGGTAGAGCCAAGAGATAAGCCACCTCGCCTATCCTAATGAGAACCTAGAATGGTCCTACGAAGCACGGAGATAACCTGCCGCCCCGGCCAAATCTCCGTAATCCACACCGAGTTGAGACCCGTAAGAAAACGTGGTCGCCATCCTCGAACTCTAGTGGTCTCCGCCTCCTGTCAGCATAAGACTTTTGTCGGCTCTGAGCTGTCCTCATCCGCTCCTAGATGACCTGGACCTTCTCTATTGTGGCCTGGACCATCTCTGGTCCTACAAGTGCTGACTCCGCAGGGTTTGTCCGGCATAGAGGTGATATTCAAGGTCGGTCGTACAATGCCTCGTCTGGTGACATCCCAATGGTGGAGTGGTAGCTGTTGTTGTACGCAAACTCTACCAAAGGTAGGTGATCCACCCAGCTGTGACCAAAGTCGATGACACATGCACAGAGCTTTTCCTCGAGAGTCTTAATGGTCATCTCTGTCTGACCATCCGTCTGAGGGTGAAAGGCGGTGCTTAGATGTAGATGTGTCCCGAATGCCTCCTACAACCCCTTCCAAAGATGAGAAGTAAAGTGAGCATCCCAATCAGAGACAATAGATAATGGTACACCATGAAGCCGTATGATCTCCTAAATGTAGAGTCGTCCCAATCTCTCCACTGAGCTCTACTCTCTGATGGGTAAGAAGTGTTCCGTCTTGGTGAGTCGGTCGACAATCACCCAAATGGAGTCGTGACCTCTAGAAGTACGTGGATGTCCAGTCACGAAATCCATATATATCCCATCCCACATCCACTCCGGGACCTCCAAGGGATGTACCAAGCCTTCTGGTACCTGGTGCTCCACCTTCACCTACTGGGATGTGAGACATCGAGAAACGAACTCCGCCACAACCTTCTTCATCCCCGGCCACTAGTGTTGTCATCTAAGATCCTGGTACATCTTCGCAACCCCTGGATGTACCTCCAAACGAGAAGTGTGAAACTCTCTCAGCACCTCCTCCTGTAAAGCAGCTGGTACCATGGTACTTCCTCTGAAAAGGACGAGGTACCCTCCTCCTATAGAGAAACCATCAGGTGTCTGTCCTGTGGAAATCTGTGCACATCGTGTCTCACAGTCAACGTCCCCACGTTGTGCCTCTCTGACCCGCTGAAGAAGTGGATGTGTGACTGTGAGCAACTGAAAGAATTATGCCTCATCTCTATCCACTAAAGATATCTGCAAAGCGGCTAGCTGCTCTGTCGCCTCTCCAAGTAGCTGAATGCTCGTCCTCCTACTGAGAGCATCGGCTAATATATTACCCCTTCCAAGAGTATAGACTATCTCAAAGTCATAGTCTTGGAGGAAATTGAGCCATCGACGCTGTCTCGGGTTCAGGTCCTTCTGCGAGAAGATGCACCTGAGACTCTGGTGGTCAGAATAGACTATGAAGCGCTCTCCCATTAGATAGTTCTTCCACATCTTCAGAGCGAAGACCACTGCTGCTATCTCCAGGTCATGGGTAGCGTAGTTCTTCTCGTTCTGCCTCAACTGTCATGATCCATAGGCAATCACTTCCTGCTCCTGCATCAGGACACACCTGAGTCTAGTCTCGGATGCATCATAGTAGACTACGTACCCTAATCCCTCCTTCAGTAGCCTCATTATGGGTGCATTTGTCAATCTCTATCTCAGCTTTTGAAAGCTCTGCTGACATCTATCTGACCATACGAAGGGTTTCCCTTTCTTCGTCAAAGCTGAAAGTGGTGCTGCAACACTGGAGGAGTCGGTCACAAACCTCTGATAGTACCCAACTAGACCCAAGAAACTCCGCACCTCCATCATGCTCCTAGGTGGAACCCAAGCTAGAACTACCTCGATCTTCGCAGGATCTACCGCAAATCACACCTCAGAGATGACGTGCCCCAAGCAGTGGACCTCACGTATCCAAAACTGACACTTCAAGAGCTTACCATACAGCTGGTGCTCTCGGAGTCTGTACAGTACAACCCATAAGTGGTAGGCATGATCCCCCTTAGTAGTAGAGTATATCAATATGTCGTCGATGAAGACCATGACAAATTGATCGAGGTAAGGCTCGATGATCTTGTTCATGAGACTCATGAACACTGCTGGAGCATTGCTAATGCCAAATGGCATAACCAAGAACTCATAGTGGCCATACCGACATCTGAAAGTTGTCTTCTGCACATCCTCATCTCAAACTCTGAGCAGATGATAGCCTGACCTGAGGTCTATCTTCGAGAACTACCGTTCTCCCTTGAGCTGATCGAAGAGTTCATCAATCATTGGAAGCGTATATTTGTTCCCCACGATCATCTGTTTCAAGTGACGATAATCGACACATAGTTTCAAGCTCCTGTCCGCCTTCTTGGTGAACAAAATTGGGGAAGTCGAGGGTGAAACACTGGGTCGAATGAATCTCTTGCCCTGCAAGTCCTCCAGCTATACCCGTATCTCTCTAAGCTCAGCGGGAGCCATACGATATGCTGGAGTGGATATTGGGGCTGTCCTGGGGTATAAGTCAATATAGAAGTCTACCTCTCTGCGAGGAGGTAGTCCTGGAACGTCGTTAGGAAAAACGTCTGCATACTGATCCACCACTACAGGAAGACTCGGACTCCGTACGTCCACTGCTCCTTGGAAGAGGCTAGCCAACTGATGATTGATCGGCTGTCCTCTCCTTTGCGTGAGTCCATCCTGTGCTGCAAAGGCTCCCTTCACGCTGGGGAAGGTGAACCTGCTCCCATTGCTTCGGACACACCGCACATTGCGCCAAATGTAGTCAATCTGAGTATGGACTGTAGATAACCAATATATGCCCAAGATGACGTCGTAAGGCCTCGACGCTGCTACAAGAAGATTCCAGCCGAAGCTCTCGACTCCTAGAGTAAGCTCACACTGTTGGCACCAGTGCGTAATCGTTGAGTTTGCTCCCGTAGGAGTCTCTAGCTGTAAGGATCGAGCCAACGGCTCCATCAGAATCTCCGAGCTCCGAACAAGGGAAGTAGAAATAAATGAATGACTCGCTTTTGTGCCTATAAGAACTGTAGCAAGGGTGGAGTAGACACAGAGAGTACCTCGAATCATTTCTGGTGTGCCGTGGTCATAGGCCTCCACTGACTGAAGCTGAGCATGCCTCTTCCCGCCAGCTCCCTGTGGTCGGGGTGGACCTTCTGGTGGTGGTGGTGGTAGAGGTTCAAAGTGTCTCCCACCACCTACTGCTCGACCATCTCTTCTGCCTCGTCCACCTACTCCCAGTGGACCACCACGGTTGAACCTCTACCTCTGCCTGGGTGGTCTATCAACTGTCTTCTGCCCCTCTACATGGCGGGTCGAGCAGTCACGAGCCATGTGGCCCTGCACGCCGCATGCATAGCCTTGTCTGCTCCTCATAAGGCTGGCTCTGCGCCGTGTTCCCCGCTCTTTTGAGCCAGTATCTTGAGGTCATCGGCCTGATGGTATGGTCCTCTTGGACCCCTGAGTCATCCGTCGACTGCCAGCTGCAGAAGACTCAGCTACATGCCACCCTGCGGTAGGTCTCGCTGCTGGTGTAGGCTCAACAAGAAATCTCTCTACAAAAAGGGCTCTCTCCAGTTCTCCTTCCTGCGTCGGAATACTGAGGGAGATCATTGAAGCCCTGATCTCATGCCTCAGTCCCTGCTTGATGGTCCGGGCCTGAAAGAATGGATCATGTACCATGTCCACGGAATAGTGTGAGAGATCGGTGAATCTCACTGAGTACTGGGCTACCATCATGATACCCTGCCATAGCTGTATTAACTCCTAAATGTGCACAGCACGGAGGGTGGATGGAATGAACTTCAAGAGAAAGAGCCTCTCGAAGTCCGACCCAAGGAGAGATGCCTCATCGTGCACCTGGAGAATCAGGCTCCACCATCTGCCTGTTGTCGTGTGCAGGATACTCGCTGCAAGGATCACCATGAGGTAAGTAGGTGTCCCTACAAACCTGAAAACTCAAACAACAATCTCCATCCAATCCTCGGCTGCCTGAGGGTCCGTCACCCCGCGGAACCTGGGTGGTCTCTAATGCTGAAACTCATGTAGTGCACTAAGGCGACGTGCACTCTCGGTGGCTGGGGCTGGTAGCATCGGTGGCTCAGCGGGTAGAGGTACTGTCGGTGCCTCCACTATAATAGGGCCCCGCACTGAGGCCTCGTCGCTCGGTGGGCTATCGTCTCGCACAAAGCTTGGAACCCTAGCTGGCTGCCATCGTGGGGCCATCTTGAAAAGAAACAGGTGCGCCACAGTCAAAACAGTATACCTAGTGAGCTGAAACAAAGTAATCACAAAGAAAAATTTTGAAACACACACGCAATCAATGTTTTCGTTCGCTGAGTCGAAAATCAAAAGTCAAGGTCCTGGTGTATGGATACGTTGGCCGCTGCACCAACACTAGACTCCCAGGACTGATAACCACTCTCAATACCCTTAACATTATTTCTTCACATAGGAAAAGATCAAAGTCCTGAGTTCTACGGTAGAACCGAACTCCTCTGATTCCAATTTGTCACGACCTATCCTCGGGATCTGTGTCGTGACTACCCCAAGCCCGACTTCCATAGGCCAGGGGCTGGAGACTAGCTCCAAAGGCTCAAATCCCAAAACCAGGGAAGGAATTTCCTTTAAGTAAGTAAACAAACACCACAGAGTATGCAATCATAAGTACACACTAAGAAAACTGAGTACCAAGGTAAGTGCTAGAAAGTAAATGGGCCAGAATACAAACCCAACTGAAAGTAAAGTACAACTGAAAAGAGACTACAGCGGCAGAAAAGTAAAGCAGAAACACCCAATCGTCCTCTGGAAATCCCACCTGAAGGGTGGGTACAGATAATCTCCTCTACTCCTCAACTCTAGTTGTCCGCTCCGTGTACGTCACGTCCAGTGATCCACCTCCAGGTACCATCCAGCTCCACGAGATCCTACCTCGCTCAGCGATGGCCATCGTCTGCATCCAACACAATGTAGTGCGGGCATAGCCCGTCCAGGGGTGAGTATACGCTAATCAGTAGAGACCCCGAGACCCCCGAAGGTCTCCCAAAATCCACGAAGGAGAAACCACAAGGAAATATTACAATCATGAAGTAAAAACCAACCCTACTTAGGTATATGGCCATACATATACCTATGTCATCAATTCCAGTTCGGCTCCAACATCCAAGACCAAGTTCGATATAGTCCGCACAGGATAGCACAATCAAATCCACACAGGATAACACAACCTAAACCACATAGGATAGCGAAACAATCATATAAAAGATAATAATGGAAAGTCAACACTCATCCCACACAGGTATACTTCTTCGTAAGGTGATAGAGATGATCAGATGTAGCCACTGATTCATCTAGGCTGTCTGACCAACATAGGATACAAGACCAGGTAAGCTGTCTGACCCACAAAGGATACAAGACCACCTACGCTGCCGGACCCACGTAGGATACAAGTACAGAGTAAAATACTGCCAGACTCACATAGGATACAAGAACAATAGTCAAGTACTGCCGAACCCACATAGGATACAAGAATAGTAGTCATCATCATCGAACCCACGGAGGATTCTAGTACAATTTTCATCGCTGCCGAACCCACGGAGGATCCCAGTACAGTCGTCATCATTGTCGCAGTCGCAACCAGCTCTTGGGTTCTCGTACACAGCATGCTCGATTCTGGGAGGGTCCGTTCCACGAGCCAAGGGGGGTCGATACATCAACTGACATGTAGTATACAGTTTATTTATCCCAAAGTTCTGTATCGTCAATAGGAACTCAAAGCGATAGATGGCGCGTCAATCGGATGCCCGGTTTGAGAGTTATTGCTTTATTCGTCCCAGGGGCCCGGTTGGTTTTTTAGTCAAAACCAACCCGACCATACTCCAACTGCGTCCAAACCTCGAGCGAAGTAAGCCAAAAGAACTGTCTCACTAAGATGAATCCAACAATGTCGACGGCATGTCAATTGGACGTCTGAAGCTGAAGTTATAAGTGTTTCCGCTCAGAGGGCCCGGTTGGTTTCGTGTTTGAACCAACCCGGCCATACACAAAGTTCTCTTAAATCTTGAGTGTAATATACCTAAACGACCGTCTCAATCGAAGGATCTCTATGCAACTGACGTTGTGTCGATCGGAGGTCTGTAGCCCATGTTATGGGCATTTGAACAGATCTGTCTGAAAGCAGGGGGTCCGGGCCCGGTCCGACCCGACCCGATAACCCTGGGTCGGCCCGAACCGGGTCGACCCGACCCGTGTCTAGGTCCGGCCTGGTTGGGCATGGCCCGACCTGACTGGCGTGGCCCGGCCTAGCCGGTGGGGCCCGGCCCGGTGCGGGGGTCTGGCCAAGCGCGGGTGGCCCGGCACGGCGCGGGTGGTCCGAGCCGGCCCGGCCAGTTCGTCTATGTTCGGGCGCCCGCGTGCTGAGCGGACACAGAAGGTGGGGAGGCCGCTGCCCCCTTCAAACCTAATGGTGGACCCGTGGGGGTCCTCTCTTGCTACGCTAGCCGAGGGTTCAAACCCCCGGTTTTTCCGGATCTGGCCGGACGTAACGGTCGGCCGGTTGTGCCGCGTGGCACCAGTTGGTCTTGCCTCATGTTGGACCGGCGACCGGTGGTTCCGGCCACCGCCCTCTACACCGCCGTGGACTTAGGCCACGGCCCTTGTCCGACCTGCGTGGCGTGACGGCGCCACGCGCTTCCGCCACGGCCCTCCATGAAGCTCTGGCACGACACGACAACACTGCGCCCCTCTGTCGCGGCCCGACTCCGATCGCGGTTCCTTCGTTTCCGCGTAGTGCAATGACACCGCGTCGCCTCCGTTCAAAGCCACGAAAAAAATACAACAACATGGGGGAGGAGGATCAGTCGTGTTTGTGCGGTCCGGCCTCCTCCCGTAAAATTGATAACAGGCGGCTGATATTAACGATGAACATCAAATTAATTCCGAAGGTAAAAACAAACCCCTGCCTCTAAGAAGTTCACGGAAGCTAGCGTCGCTGAAAACGGTGTCACGGAATGAAGCTGCATATACGTCGATGGAGAATGTTTGAAGAGGATGCGACATCTCCCTTTCTATGATGTGGAGAGAAGATGGAACGATGCGCGTCCATGAAGGGAACGTCGTCACAGACCGGCTGCGAAGAGAAGAAGAGACAGCTCGTCGATCTCTCCTTGCGGTGACAACATTCTTCATCGAAGCCTTGCCATTATTCGCGTTCTTCAAACTTAGAGCTTTCTTCCCCAATTCTCTCACAAAAAAACCATCCCCAAATAAAATAAGCTTCATCCTTATTTTATTAAACCATTCCATGAATTCCAAAATTTCAAAATTCAAACTCTTAATTAAATAATTTAATGTAAGAGTTGGCATGAAATTAATGTGGGAGAGAGGATGAGTTACAAAGAAAATGGGGGGTTTCCAACATTAAGAGGATTAGAAGAGTTAGAGGAAAATAGAAGGGGTGAGGCTCGTGTGGGCACCACCTCACTAATATCCTACCATGTGGAGTTAGGATGTAGTGGGTCCCACTCCAACTTCCACACATAGGTTATAATTACATAGAATAGATATAAAATTGGAGCGCAAATTTTATTTCACTCTTCATTTAACCCATTTATTTAGAAACACCTACCGAGCAAACGAAACTCCAGAAATTGACAACTTATGCAATTACTAGCACTACAGTATCATTGGTGCCCTTAGATTTTGATTCCGAGCACCGGTTAAAAAGTTAGAAAAACCTGCTCGTTCGTTCACTAAACACACCCGAGCTAAACTTCGGAAAATGATTCCGGGCACACCGGGCCTCGGAATCAGGTGCTTTCAGAAACTGCATACTCGTAAAATCCCAAAGCATTTATGAAAAAAAATTCCTTGAATTTTACAATTCTTTACAATATGTCATAAGATAATGATTTTATGCATCGACATGATTATGGGTATCTTTTTTCACATGATTTTTCATTGACATGATTATTAGTTTTTTTGTTCAAAAGCCTATGTGTATACATGATTTTATGTAGATTTGTATGAATTTTTTTAATGGAATTTTTTTTGATATCATTATTCATAGGTTTGGGCATGAAAATTATTGAATAATATCTTTATTTAGAATTTTGTTCCCGAACATTATTATTGGTAGCTTAGTTCAAACGTTTGTTCTTGGACATGATTAAGAGTATCTTTATTCACGTATTTTTATATGGACATGATTACAATTAGCTATGTTCATAATGATATGGTTTTATATTTTTATTCTTATGAAATATATATACATATTATGACACATGTATATTATTTTTTCCAAGGATCCTAATTATCATATCATGTCTCTATATTCAATGTTTTGGTATATATATGATCCTTTAAAGTTATAAGTCTGTCTGCAAGGCCTTATGGACCACTATTATGATTTCATGTTATCTTTAATAAAATATTTCTCCAATTCCCTTATATTATCAAATTCTAATAGTTGAATTCTCTATAATTCATTTCCTTTTTTACCCCTTACTACGAATAGTTTATTATATATGCTTTATTGTTTAAAATTAACGTTTTTTATACAACATGATTATGTTCTCATTCCCACATATTTATTTTATGGTAACTTATGATCTTTGATAGTTATCCATCACGATAATCCTTATATATAATCTAATATCACCCTTTATAATTATTCCCTCTCCCCATTAAATGTTGATGAGTTTTATGGGTAGAATGTAAAGAGGAGTATCATGTTTGGATATTAATTGTGAGAGGTTTTTTAAGAGATAATTTGAAATAAGATATTTATATATGCAATCTATAGATACAATAAACTTTTAGGTCATGGGATTAGTAAAATTTATGGGATATAATGTTTAAACTGTGGAAATGAGGCAAACACATATGTTAGTTATTCTTGGTATATATCACTTATTATCAAATATTATTTATACTGTTTGAATATTTTGAATCGAATATAGAAGTGACAGTTTAAGGAATTTTAGTTATAATTGGAGTAAGATTAATTTATTTTTTTTAGAATTAGACTACGAAAAATAAGAGTTTACAACCTAAAAAATAAATGATGAACAAAAATTTATTACAGTGGAACTAAAAAATTTATAGCTTGAAATAAATGAGTCATAATTTAAAACATCTTAGGATTGATTTACCTAATAATATGATCACCCACTCAAATATGAGAAACATAATATTCTCAATATCCTTTTTGGTTTTAGTCAATGTATAGAACCAAGATGAACAAAGTTAACAATGAGTATGATGGCGAGGGAAAATATTTCCCCAATGATAAACCAAATAGGATTATTGGTGTTGTTTAAAAACATATGGTTATTCTTACCAAAATATTTCAATTTATGGTTAACAACCAAAAACTTATATATCTTTCAAACACATTAAATATGAAAAAACTAATTTTTAGGGATGTTTAGGTGGAAAAGATCATGAAGTAATGAATATTAATCTTCATATCTGTTAAAAATATCTAATGAAGAAACCATGGGATAGTATAAAATTAATTGGAATATATTTCTATTTTGTAACATAGGGAATCATGAAATGAAATTCCAAGGAATAAGGGATATTTTAGCTATCCTGAGAGAGGAAAATAATGTTTTTCCAATGTTACCATTTAAAAATTCAATGTATTAAATGTGATGAATTCAGATAATAAATAAAAAATACACCAACCTATAGGTTAATAGAGAAAATATAAATCAATAATATACTAATAAAATGGATAATGGAAAATATTATACAACCAAAACTGATGATTCTAACCCTGAAAATAAAGTGGTGTAATGTATACTCATCATCCGCCAAAAAAATAAATTTATTGTTTATTTCTGGTTATACCAACCACTTTATATATAAAATGTTTTATTAGAGAATAAAATCACAACCCAGATTATTAGATATTCAATTTTTAGTGAAAAAATTATTGTGGTATGATTATTACATCCCTTGTTTATAACTCTTCTCTTAAGGAAATTTTTAGAACCATGGTTCTTAAAAATCAATTAATTTTTTTTGTAAAATTTGATAAGATTTTGGGAATGGATTGGATCTATATACATAGAGGGAGTATTAATTTATGGGAAAATGAAATCACATTTCATGTCACAAAATAACTTATAATCCTTTATCAATGTAAGGTTTACTATGAACTCCCAAGAAAAAACACTTCAATATTATGGGTATTAATACCCCATCATGAAGGGTATTTAACAAAAATCCTTGGAGCTCAGTATTAAGGATATACTAATTATGATTATATACATTGATGTTTTTCTTATAAAATTTCATAGCCTTCATCCAAATTTTAAGGTTGATATCTTATTATAAATTATATCATGGATCTTTCTTATCTTACGTAACCTTATATATTTTCAATAGCGAGTAATAATTAAAATAGTGTGGTTGAAATTAATTTAAGAGACAATAATGTAATAACATAGGGTTTAGGAAAAATTTTTATTTACGTAAACTATATATATATCATTTTTAAAAAATAATTATATTCTTTTGATGAAATTTAACTAGATTAGAAAATAATTTAAATAAGATATGAATTAAAATAATAACATTTTATTCATAATGGAAAATATAAAAAAATTATATGAATGTATGTACTATAAAAAAAATATTATTTCATTACATAAATGATTTCATCCCTTAACACTGGAATAATTATAATATGAAAATTAATAGAAAATAATAATAAATTTTTCCTCTAGAGAAGATAATATTTACTATTATTGTAACAAGACCTATAATCAGAAAAAAGAAACTGTAAAAGGATATGGTGTCTTGTAAAATCCAAAATAAAAATCTATATGAATGATATGAGTTCTATATGAAGAAATTATGGAATGAATTTTTAGGTTTTAATTAGGTTAATTTATTTATTATATTATTTCTATGAAGGGTATAAAGTTATTAGGTACAATATGAATAAGCATGTTACCATTTTAGAATTTCGAGTCTATACTTAATGCACATAATGTGTATTTATATGTTATAAAAATATAATTTCTTATTAAAAATGATTTATTTGAAATCAAATAAATTATTTTGGAATAGAATACAAAGATACTAATCCAATTTTTAAATTTTATGCTAATGAAATTATTTTTATAAAGTATATATTCTTTCTAAACTTATTACTTTTAAAGAATGAAATTTTTATAAAATGTAATGATAAAAATTAATGATTGGTTATGTAATTAAATATCATCCACGAAATAATTATGAAAATATAAGGAATATTAATTTAATTTTTCATGGAAAATGGAATATTATTTATTTAAAAAATTGTTTTATTATATAATTTTTAATTTAAAAGCTAAAATTATCTTATTTAGAGTAAAAAAATTAATGAGATGGATTTTTAATATATATATATAATTGTATTACAATTCAATAAATTATTATTAATTTGTTATAAATAATTATAAAATAATTCAATGTTTAGACATATATTTTTGAAAGATTTTTTTTTCTATGTGTGGCATATTTTTATCCTAAAACTTTTAATTAATCACTAATAAAACTATATTTTTATTATATTTATTGATATTATATATAAAAATAAACAAATATACTTTCATATAAATTTTATAAATAATGAGGGAAAATAAAGTTTTTATTTTTTTAAAAAAATTAATTTTTTATAAAAAAATATCTTCAATGTGTTATGTATACATATATTGAATTTAATTGTTTTCCCTTTTATAAATTTATTCTTGTAAAACTAATTTCATATTCGGAATGAAAATATAACATTTTGGTATTAATTTTAATTTCAATTTACGACTTAAAAATAAGTTACCGAGGTAAAAATTGAGTAAACATAGTGAACGTTAAATGAGGTAAAAAGGGTTAATCTAAGTGTTAATGACTTAAAATATCATGAAACATTATAGTTAATGTGTGTTTATGGGATGATTCATGATATATATCCATTATTTTCCACTTTTCATCCACTTTCTTTTTCAAATGATGACTTTATACATTAATTAATGATTTTTTTTGGAAAGGCCACTAAAAACTCGCCTATAAAGGATCCCTCCTCTACCCCTTGTAGTAAAATTTCCTCCTTAGGTTAAATCCTTAAAAACTAATCAAATTGATTACATTAATGCATAAGAACATATTTTGTAACCTCTAGCCGATCCCAATCCACACAAAGGTTATCTAGAATAAGTATCGATAAGGTAATAATCACATAATTCTTGAATAATTTCAACTCAGTATATTAAAACCTCCATAAATTATAGATCTTAATCTAGTTCAAGGAAGGGTCATCGATTTTCTAGATCCCATGGTGATATATCAAAAAAACCAAGAATTCATAATTAGATCATGAAAAATCACATAAAATTAGCCAATATAAGATAGATTAATATCCAATTTCATAATAATAAATATATTTAGGCTAGAATGGAAATAACACACCATTTTGGAGCCAAAAGATCAATCCCAGCTTAAAATTCTAAAGAGAGGTGAATGAGATATCTAATTATATAAAAAGATATATCCTATGGCTATTATAGTTGAGATAATTTTAAACAGATATAGGAAAATATCAAAAACATCATGTTAGAGTGACATTGTGGATGTGACCTTAATAATTTAATAACCTAGGACCAAACGACAAACCAGTGGAAATAATCAGCTAGCGTATGAATACATGATGAATCTTGGGATATTGCCTCATTCATCGGTTAGCCAGTGGCTCCAGGGTTTAACCTGGGAAACATCTACCACCATTGGCTATCTAGTTTTAAACTCTAATCCCCAAGGTACTGGTTCTACCTCTAGATCCTTTTGTTTTAATTCCATATCCTGGAACACCTCTATCAAGTAAAAAACACAACTATGTTTTGATGAAACTTAAACTAACACAACTTATAATTTTAAGGATGTCAAAATCTCAAACTCCACAACTTATTATTTGATATACGTTCTTATAGTTTTCAGCAAGAAGAATTTTGGACACTATGACAGGATATATGAATCCCAGTCTTAATTATGCATTTGAATCTTCATGGGCTTCTATAATTCTCAAACAAGTGTTACCATCCCTTCCTACAAAATTATCTCCCTTTGGTGTACCATTATCATTGGGTTCTCCACAAATTATGCATATGATTCCAACTAAATGTCCTCAAAATAGATCACATGGGAAGAATTGGTCTCGTACTTCTGAAGAATATACACATGGAACACATAATTAATATCTTTATATCATGGTGGAAGATCCAAATGGTTATCCATTTTCTCAATTTGATTGATTATCTCAAAATGTCCCATAAACTATAGTGCATGATTCCCTGGATTATTTAAATGATGATTCCAAAAATGAGGTGATACACACAAGAAAATATGGTCATAGTGAACTACAAAAATCATGTAATCTAGTCGATATACATTCTTTATTTACTCTTAGTGTTAACCAGCCACTTCTTAATCAATTTCACACTTTTATAGATCCCCTACACAATCGACCCAACGATAGTAATCTCACCCCCTCCTGAAAACATAGCAGTGAGTGACACATCTGACCATAATGTTCCGCAAAAGGGTCAATCTAAATCATGTCATAGAAACTATTATTAGAAATAAAACTCCACCATATATAGATGACCATCATGTACTCCACTAAATTCTAGAACACATGTCTGAATCGAATCTTTTAGGTTCTGTATAATCCTCTTTGACTGTCCATTAGTCTATAGATAATACTACGTACTCATCTTTAACAAAGTCCTCATAGAATTTTGGAATCCTTAGAAAAAAAATGCTATTTTAAATGCACTTATATTTGTCTTATGATACTGAAATACACCCCCCGAATTCATACAATATCTTTGATGTAACATTTTCCCAAAACATCGACATAGTGAGTCTCTCCAATTGATAGGAAATTTTACACTTTCATCAACTAATATACTATTACTCAACCTATATCTTGAATCCTTGGGGTTCTAAGTAACCCCATCACAAGTGTCATTGTTACCTCATCCCACTTCCTTACCTTAATGGGATGTGGATGAAGAAATATTATTGGTCTTTATTTCTTTACCTCTACCCTCTAAAAGGTCATAAAATGAGAGATGAAGCTTGTGATGTCTCTCTTCAATCCTTGACACCAGAAGCATCTCTTGATATAATAATACATAATTCGAAGAACTTGTTTCACTTTCCACTAAGATTAATGATGGCCCCTCGTATCTATTCCATAATCTAATCAAGAACCACTACTATACCATGAACAAACAACACATCATCTCTATCCATCAACCATTTTGGGACTGGCTCAATTCCTTCCAACCGTTCATGCATCACTAATCATTCATTATCTATCCCCTAGATCACCTTTATTGGGTCCTCTAATATAAACATCATAACTAATGGATAAAATTTCATTAATCAGTGATCCTTAAATTGATCCACCAACCACTTAGCCAAAAAGCTCATGAAACGCCATTCTTCCTCTAAAGGTATCTAACAAATTTATTTTGTTATCATGTTGAAAGTGTCTATAAAAAATTACCATTACCAAAGGTATAATCATTCTAAAAATTAAATCTATATATATAAACCACCCAATGAATCTGCTTAATATTCATGTTCCACTTAGAGAATATATACCACAATATCTTAAGATTTGTGTATGTTACAAATATATCACTTAAGATATAGTAACATAAACACATTAAAGAATGGATCATGTAATCAAAATCAATGTCCTGTGTAGTTTAGTACCACTTGTGGGGTCATAAATAATGATATCCATAAGCTACTACATTATCTCTCTATATTAAAATATCTCTTAAAGCAAAATCTAAAATATTATAGTTAACTATTTTTCAAATCCTAGGATCTGGTAATATAAATATTGTATATTTATTAAATATCATATTCTCCACTAGAGAACCTATTAACACTAAAATTTTAACTCAAACTTTACCCATTCATGGTAAAACTAGTCATAGGCACTATCATGTATTATAAGTGTTGGGTCGGAACAAACGAGGAAAGAATGGCAAGAGGGGGGGTGAATTGCCTTTTAAAAAATGATTAACAAATTAAAATCAAAGTGAAGAATGCAGCGGAAATAAAGAGGCAATCACACAAGAAATTGTTAACGGAGTTCGGCCAAAAACTCGGCCTACGTCTCCGCTCCCAACTCAACCGTTGAGAGATTCCTACCGCTTGCTTTTCAATGGTTTTAGCAAGAAACCCACTAGGCTTTGAGGTAGCACTAGGACCTATTACAGCTTGCTTTTTGTGGTTTAGCAAGAACCCACTTGCTTTTAATGGAATAGCAAGAACCCACTAGCCTTTTTAACGGGTGAAGGCTAGCTCACCGAAACACAAGCCTTTTAAAAGGAAAGGCTTGAAGAAACCTCTTCACACCTTAATGGTGGTGTGAAACCCAAAAGAAAGGGGGATGAGAAAAGGGTTTGGGGTTTGTAGGCACAAACCCAAAATGAAAGCTCAAAAAGATAAAAACAATAAAACCCGTAATTGGGAGAAGCCTTGGGCGCCTTGATTGATTGGAGATGTTGAAGGCCGCTTCCAAGCTTCTTTGATGGAGCTCCTTGGATGTGGAAGTTGTTGGAGCAAGGTGGGTTCCTTTGGAGGAAGTCGCCGGAGGTTGGCCAAATGATGAGAATTGTGTACGTTGGCTTCACAAGTGTTCCGGTTGGTGTCCGGGGCTTCCTTGGCCTTTATTTATAGGCATGGAACCCATTGGGGGCCTTCGGAGCCGTTGGAGAAGTCCTCGGAGCCGTTGGAGGCCAAAAGATGGTTGACTGGTCAAACCCAACGGCTAGTTTGACTGGGCTACCGGCTGGCCGGTGCAGGGCCACCGGCTGGCCGGTGCCTTGGCAGAGGAGGAGAATTCTGGTCCAGGCTCCACCAGCTGACCGGTGGAGGAGCCACCAGCTGGCCGGTGGCAAGACAGTAGCAAACACTATTTGGGCTGGGTGCCACCGGCTGGCCGGTGACAGAGCCACCGGCTGACCGGTGGAACCTGGCAGTGGGCAATGCCTCTGCCAGGTCCACCGGCTGGCCGGTGCTATCACACCGGTTGGCCGGTGGACTGAATTTCAGTCCACTTTTGGCTTCTTCTTGGCCTAAGTCCTTGGAAATCTTTTGCCTATCAACACAAGCACTTAAAACAAGATTAGTAAAATAAGAGGGTGATTGTGATCATGAAAATTAAACCTTGAGGGGTACGAGAGGTACAACAATCTCCCCCTATTTTGATGATCACAATCACCAAAACAAACAATGAAAAATACTGAAATGAAAGGCATTCTTTGAAAGATTTTTCCCCCCAATCAATCAAGAAATTTCTCCCCCTTTGTGATTATCAAAATAGCATGGGGCATTAAACTTGATTGAGGGAAAATTGAAAATCAAGATCAATTGGAAATTTTTGAAATTGAAATGAAAAATTGAATCAAAAATTGAATAACAGCTTGAATTGAAAGTTTTGAATCAAAAAATTGAAATTGAAAAAAGCTTAAACAATCCTAACTCCCCCTAAATAAAAACAATAAATCACCGGGGAGAGGAAATAAATTTTGGCCCGGAGAGACTCGCAAGAAGGGATTTCTCAATCCAAACTTGTCTCATAGCGGGTCTTCTCCTATAAAATTCGTCCGAAAAGTAAAAAGATTTGGGTTGACCGTACCGGGCATTTTTACAATTACATTCATAAATGAGGTGCCCGGATTTTTTACAATAATTACAAAATTTATAACTAGAGCTCCCCCTTACAAAAACAGTGGGTGCATGGGAGGAGGAAGCTATATTGGTATATCCTAGCCCTTGGGTGGTTCTAGATATTCGTTGGGAACCTAGGAGATTGTTCAAATTTTGTTCACCTTGGGTGAACTTGGCTAGGGTCTCCCTTAGGTCTTTGATGGTTGATTCCATGGAATCAACATTTGGAAAATTTTGGATTTTAAGGTTCAACTCTTCCTTCTCTTTGAGAAGTTGTTCTTTTTCGGAAGAGAGTTTTTTGAAAGACTTTTTCAAAGAAACAAATTTTGAAGAAAGCTCATGAAAACCATTTTCTAATTGATCTCTAGCATATTGGAGATCCTCATAAGAAAGATGATTTAAAGAATTTGAATTTGAAGAGCAAGAGGAGGAGGAGTTGGAAGATGTTACCTCATTACATGCCATTAGGCATTTTGTACCTTGGTCGCTCGAGGAGGAGGAGGATGATGATGATGAGGAGGTGTCACTCCATGTCGCCTTGAGGACCTTTTTCTTTCCTTTTTCCTTTGGTGTGGCCCGTTTTTTGTTGAGTGGGCAATCGGGCTTGAAATGGCCCTTTTCACCGCACCCGTAGCATTTTACCTTGGGCTCGGATCTTGCGGTGGGTTCTTGTTTTCGCGCCTTGCGAGATTTCTTCTTCTTCTTGTGCTTCTTCATAAACTTGTGCATTTGGCGGGCGAGATCCTCCATTTCCGAGTCGCCGCTTGAAGATGAAGGAGAAGAGGAAGATGAGGATGAGGAGGAGCTTACTTCTTTTTGTACCTTGAGGGCAATGTTCTTTGGTGTCTTGATTGGTGTGCCCTCCTTTTGAGCTTGCCTCCTCATCGTGATCTCGTACGTCATTAGGGATCCGATGAGCTCCTCTACCGGCATATTTTTGACGTCCTTAGCTTCTTGGATCGCCGTCACCTTTGGTGCCCATGAGCTCGGAAGGACCCATAGGATCTTTTTAACCATCGTTTCTGCGGAAACATCATCACCAAGGGACTTTCTCCCATTGCACACATCAGTAAATCTAGTAAACATTTCAGAAATAGATTCATTTGGGTGCATAGAAAAAGACTCAAAATCCTGACGGTACATGTCCAATCGAGTATCCTTTACTTTGTTGGTCCCCTCATGGGTAACCTCCAAAAGTTTCCAGATCTCATGTGCGGAGGTGCATGTGGAAACTCGATTGAACTCATTTCGGTCAAGGCCGCAATGGAGAGCATTCATGGCTTTGCCATCAAGCTCAAAATTTCTAATGTCGGCTTGGGTCCATTTGGATTCATCGGGAGAGGAGAGGGTGTAACCTTGCATAACTATTTTATAAATGGGATAACCTATACTTCTAAGAAAGGTGGTCATGCGGGTTTTCCAATAATTATAGTCGGTCCCATCAAAAAATGGAGCCTGACCCAATGAGTAGCCCTCGGGGGCGAAAGAGGTGGATGCCATCACAATGGATCTTTGAATTTGAAACCTTTTTAGGTATTACTCAAATTACCCCTCTGATACCAATTGTTGGGTCGGAACAAACGAGGAAAGAATGGCAAGAGGGGGGGGGTGAATTGCCTTTTAAAAAATGATTAACAAATTAAAATCAAAGTAAAGAATGCAGCGGAAATAAAGAGGCAATCACACAAGCAATTGTTAACGGAGTTCGGCCAAAAACCCGGCCTACGTCTCCGCTCCCAACTCAACCGTTGAGAGATTCCTACCGCTTGCTTTTCAATGGTTTTAGCAAGAAACCCACTAGGCTTTGAGGTAGCACTAGGACCTATTACAGCTTGCTTTTTGTGGTTTAGCAAGAACCCACTTGCTTTTAATGGAATAGCAAGAACCCACTAGCCTTTTTAACGGGTGAAGGCTAGCTCACCGAAACACAAGCCTTTTAAAAGGAAAGGCTTGAAGAAACCTCTTCACACCTTAATGGTGGTGTGAAACCCAAAAGAAAGGGGGATGAGAAAAGGGTTTGGGGTTTGTAGGCACAAACCCAAAATGAAAGCTCAAAAAGATAAAAACAATAAAACCCGTAATTGGGAGAAGCCTTGGGCGCCTTGATTGATTGGAGATGTTGAAGGCCGCTTCCAAGCTTCTTTGATGGAGCTCCTTGGATGTGGAAGTTGTTGGAGCAAGGTGGGTTCCTTTGGAGGAAGTTGCCGGAGGTTGGCCAAATGATGAGAATTGTGTACGTTGGCTTCACAAGTGTTCCGGTTGGTGTCCGGGGCTTCCTTGGCCTTTATTTATAGGCATGGAACCCATTGGGGGCCTTCGGAGCCGTTGGAGAAGTCCTCGGAGCCGTTGGAGGCCAAAAGATGGTTGACTGGTCAAACCCAACGGCTAGTTTGACTGGGCTACCGGCTGGCCGGTGCAGGGCCACCGGCTGGCCGGTGCCTTGGCAGAGGAGGAGAATTCTGGTCCAGGCTCCACCGGCTGACTGGTGGAGGAGCCACCGGCTGGCCGGTGGCAAGACAGTAGCAAACACTATTTGGGCTGGGTGCCACCGGCTGGCCGGTGACAGAGCCACCGGCTGACCGGTGGAACCTGGCAGTGGGCAATGCCTCTGCTAGGTCCACCGGTTGGCCGGTGCTATCACACCGGTTGGCCGGTGGACTGAATTTCAGTCCACTTTTGGCTTCTTCTTGGCCTAAGTCCTTGGCAATCTTTTCCCTATCAACACAAGCACTTAAAACAAGATTAGTAAAATAAGAGGGTGATTGTGATCATGAAAATTAAACCTTGAGGGGTACGAGAGGTACAACAATAAGTACTAAATAAACCATCAATAGTCTCTCACCACCATATGTAAAATATTGATCCTAAACACATTTCTAGGGTACTCCCAAGAAATCACAACCTCTAACTTATTTGGGTAAAACAAAATTACCACCATAGAGATTTAAATCCTAAGAAAACATACCTCATAACACCCTAAGATTATACTATATATTTTCAATAAATAAATTTGATTTATTTGATATCCTTCTTTACACAGAACATAGAGTTTAAACTTTCTGTGATATACTTTGAAAATTTTATTATTCACTGTGATGGTTATCACCTATAAGTTGTATTAGAATGTATAAATAGAAATATATATTATGAAATATTATTATTTATACATTTATATAATTAATTCATTGGTTATCAATTGGTTATAAATTAAAATAAAATCATTATAATGATTATAGAGATGTATTTCACAAAAAAATACATTTATGTTCTCTATGTGTTTTTAAAATAATAAAGTAAAGTAATAAATATTTAGAAATTATTCAAATGAAATCTAAATACTATATTTTCATTCAAATGTTTTAAAATTCATCTAATGTTTTTTTACTAGGCATGTAATTGGAATAAATCCATTTTTTGCTTAAAAAAATATTTTTCTCAAAATGTTTTCCATTGTATTTTGGATGACGATTTAAAAAATAATTTCAAACACACAGAGTAATTGAATTATATGAATTTTATTAAAAATTTTGAATCATCATTACAAATTTTTTTAATGATTCCACTTTCATTTTGTTCATAATTAAACATAAAAATAGAAAAAAATTGTTACAATGGTTAGGGTTTAAATGAAATTATCTAGGATTATACTAAGAGTTATGGGAACCAATGAAACCTAAAATTATCTTAATATTATTTTATGTATAAATTTTTACCCTATTTTATCATAAATGTTAATTATTTTTCATTTTCTGTCACCTTAACATGAATGGGACCTTATATTGTTTAAATTTTTAATTAACTCCATCTCTCTGCCCCCTCTCACTTAAGAAAACCTATTCTCATACCTTATTATCATAAGTTGAGCCATCTATATCAGCCAACAGTTACCAAAAAACCTTCATATATTCCTTTTTTCATTCTTTAGTTCATGTAATTACCATAATACTATCCTAATAAGGCTTAACGGGTAATCCAAAGAATGTCTCTTAAATAACATGTAATTATCTTACCCGACTCTTTCAAAGGTTATTTATTATTATAATTCCTATAAAAAATTATATATATCCAAAAATTATTACTCAACTATCATAAATATTCTAAAATGATATTATTATTTTGTGAAAATCATTTTCCACCTCCCATCCATGAAATGGGAAATGAATGTATCTCTCATGTGTATGTGTGGACTACCACCTCCACGTATCAAAATCAATCATTTTATAAATACATCATCCATGATTGGTTAATTATTATGAATTTAATTTTTATATGTTATATTTATAAATTAATTGTTTTTATTTATAAATAATATCTTATCTACCTTCTTACCTTCCCATCTGTTGGAAAACAATAACGTCGATCATGCGTATATATGGACTACCATCTCCACAAATGGTGTAATTAATTCTTCATTCCTTCTTTACCTAGATGGTTATAATAATATATTTAATAAATATGTATGATACTTATTATGTGATAAATATTTTTGAATGTGAAATATTACATAATGCTTTTCATTCCATTCATTGAAAGGTGAAAACATCACTTGTGCATATTTGTGGATTACCACCTCCATGAAGTAATGTAATAAATTTTTAAAGACCAATTTATATAAATGGATATAAATTTTTTTTATAATGAATAAATATTATAATAATATAATAATAAATATTATTTATATGATCAAACCTTTTACAAGGTGTAAGGACTCGAACCCTCAAATCGAAACATGCATGGAAAACATACCAGTTTTCAATAGAATGTTCATTATAATGAAGAAATTGGTAATAAAAGGACAATTAGAAATCATAAATCGAATAATAATAGTAATTTATGAATAAATATGGTTCTATAATAAATTTATAATAAAACTATATTTACTAAATAGATGTTCTGATCACGTATGAAGTAAGTAGGAACCTGAGGTATGTGTTTATGCTACAATCACATTTCCTTGTGGTGGTTGTCTACGAAAAATTTTTATTGAGAGGAATTATATTGGTATTATACTTTAAAAATATTATTTTTTATTCTCTTGGTCATATTCCTTTAAATTTCAATTAATAATGCCATTTTCCTCACTTTGTTACATAAAATGATTAAGAACATTTTCTTAATAAAAACTGACCTTTTTTCCTCTTTGGTCGATGAACATTTAATTCTCTTACGATGTTCTTTAAAATGTTTTCAAGGATGTTTTTTTCTATGATATAATTATTATTTAAATTCATTTTCAATAATATTTGGTTTTTTTAAAATTTCTGAAAATAAATTTTCACAATGTTTTCTGAAAAGTTTATTTTGAAATTTTTATGAAAAATGTGAAAGGAATATTGGATTAATATTTACTGAACATTTGGATTTTCCAATCATCAAGATTATTATTTTATTTTAAAATTACATTACATGATTCCATTTTTATTTTTAATGAAAATAATTTTCTCAGTATTATGATAATTTTAATTTTTTTAAATATTTCAACAGAAATTTGTATTTTCCTGGTTCTAAAAGAAATATTCAAATTCTATTATGAAGTTATTTTTAATCTATACCAACATCCTTCAAGGATTGGGAATTATTCAGTAGGGTTATGTTCTTATGATACTATATAGATTTATTATCTAGATGGTTTTTAATGATGATGGATTAAAGTTAATTCTATGAAACCTATTTCTTTCCCATTGGTTAATTTTTTTATGATAACATCATCATGGAACCTACCTATTTTCCATGGGTTATTCTATAATTAAATTATGGAATTTTTGTGAAGCTAATTTCCTTTCCATTAGTTATAATATGATTTTTTATGATTTTTGTATGATCTTGTGGAACATATATATATTATTTTAACTATGTGTCAAGTGGGACCAATATTATTTTTCTCTCCATAGCATTGGTAAATAATAAAATCTCGTGAAGAAATATATATTATAATAGGAAATACTACAAGTTTATTAAGGAACTCTATCTGATATGGTAGTCTTCATAGTGATCCTTGTATAAGGAAATGATGGAAAGAGGATTAAACCTAATCCTCTATGATAATCTCCGTAGTGACCCTTAACTAAGGAAATGTTTTTCTATTCATATATGTATGACAAAATATTATCTCCTTTTATATGTTCTCAAGACTTATGATTGATTATTAATTATTCTACACTATATTGAATTTTGTATTTTTAAATGAAAAAATCATATTCCATGATTCATGATTGGATATCATTGTCTAATTGGGTATGACTCTATTAGGTTATGATTATGTTCTCATAACCTTTTGCATTTACTCACTTAGGATAATTGATTGATATCTCTTATATTTTTCCTTACTGAATATATAAGATCACTTTTTTTATGGTTCCATTTTACCTAACATACAATTAATGTGATTATGTAATAAATGTTTAAGAACTGAACTATTAGGGAATTTTTTTTTGGGATATGATGAATATATTTTCTGAAATATGTATATTACATATCTAGTATACAATGAAACTAAAACATTATGTTCCTTAGATGTGTATTATTATAATATTTATCGAATATTAATATAAAATTATGTAATATTTATGTATGTTAGGATTACGTTTACTAAATTGGTATCAAATAATGATTTAGCTATTTTCATAGATTAGGATTAGAGAGACCTATTGAAAACCTTATGGATATTTATAAGTATATAATAACATCAAAATTATTTTGTAAATTAGATATTTTATGGATTTCCTTGAAAATAAAACTTTGTATTGACAGTAGGATTTAGATGCAGCTATATAATAGATTCCATAAGGGGTGACAATTATGAAAGGGTCTATTGTGTATTAACTCGATCACTAATTATGCATGATGACTGGTCTTTAGACATCACACATATCTTGAACCTCTTGGGAGATATTTGTGTATTAATTATCATTTTAAATATGAACCATTATGATGGATTTGAATAGATAATGACAATGGATGACTTAGGTTAAACCTAATATGTCATAGAATAAAAAAATGTTTCCTGGTTTAGAAATATTATGGATAATGTTTTGTGATTATATGATTACTCGATATGATTTTCATTTCTCACGGTATGTTTTTTTTAGTTTTAGTAAATTTATGGAACTAGGAGGAAACAAGTAATCATGGAATGCGGTGAACAATGTAACAATTTTCCTCATGACTAACCATATTAAATTTGAGCCTCAATGAAAAAAATTGTATTTGTGACTTACCATATGTATCAATATATGATTAACATACTAAACATGGGTGAGAATACTAACACACATAATGAGAGAAAAATCGAATATCATGATAGTTTTGTTACTGAAGACCATTGAGGAAATAAAATTCAACTTTCAACAAGTTGACAATGTCAGATGAAGCACCCAAAGAAATGTCTCAAATGAATGAGAAGATGATTTATGTTTGGAACATGGAATAAAGAAACTAATTGATAAAAAATAAATAGTTAAATGGAAAATAATTATGTTCATATTTAAATACCACTAATAATTAAATGTCAAATATGTGGGGATCTTTGGCATTATCTATATCAATTCCCAAATCCAAGGGCTCATTACAAAACCAAGGAAGAGCCTATATGATGTTAATCATTGAAGTGGATCATGATGGTTATGTATCACTTATCCTATACTATATATATTGGGTTTTCATGTTAATGTTTTTAAGAACATTACCAATGAAAATATTATTATTAATCATTTATTAGAATTTTATTATATTTTGAGAACTGATAAGTTCTGTTTATATAGATTTAATATAAATTTATAGAATAAGGAAATAACATTTAATATTCTAAGTCAACCTATGACCATCCATTTGTGTAAGGATGAATATTAAATTCCGATTTAAATTAATTCCATTTTATGGGACTTACCACCTATTAATAAGGGAACCTTATCTTATATGGTTATTGTGAAACTCAAAATTTAATATTTTCCTGTTTTTTGGGATTAAAATGATGTATTTTATACATACTTACCTAGAAATACCATAAATCATGAAGTTTAGTTTTCAATTGAACTCATACCTAGTGCTACACCAATTTCAAAGAATATATTTATATTGGAATTGATTGAGTTGCAATAATTTAATAAGAAACTCTGGGTGTATAAAGAAAAGAGTTGTATGTGCCCAATTGTGTCATAATGGGGTGAAGCAATTATTTTTATTTATAAAAATGATTGGTCAGTGTGTATTTTACTTGATTATCATGAACTTAACAATAATGATATTAAAAGAATATATATTCTACCCTAAATTTATGATTTTATTGATCGACAATGTAGACAACATAAAATTTCCATGATTGATAATCATTCAGAGTATCAATAATTAAGGGTCAAGAATGCGGATCTGCACAACAAATCCATCGATATGAGGTATAGTTTTATGAATTTATGGTGATTCAAATTTGGTAAACCAATTCCCACAATATCATTGTGGGTGTAATGAATGGATTCATTAGGGATTAACTTGATTAATTTGTGGAAGTCCCTATAGATGATATTATTATATATACAAAGAGAAAGGAATATAATAAAGACCATTTTATGATTTTATTAATGATATTTAAGAAGGATAAGTTGTATTTTTAATTCCTAAAATGAAAATCATGGCTATATAGAGTTTCATTGTTAGGCCATATAATATCATGTGAGGGTATATCAGTGGATTCTGAAAATATAGAAGTTATTGAACAATGACCCCACACAACTACAGTGGATGAAATATGATGTTTTTATAGGTTAGATTCACACAAATAATGTTTTTTTACTAATTTATCATGTCTATATAATCTAATAACTAGGTTGACATGGAAGGGAACTAGGTTCCCATGGATTGATGATTGTCAAGAAAATTTCAAGGAGATAAAAAGAGGGTTGGATAGTGCACATATGCTTACACAACCCTATAGTTGAGAAGGGTTACTGATCTATAATGATGAATCTAAAAAGGGATCGGGAAGAATAATCATGAAAAAATGATATGGTTACTTCTTATCCCATATAATAATTGAAAAATATTGAGAACAATTACCCAAATCATGGTTCAAAGTTGACAGGTATAGTTTTTTCATTGAAAACATGATGAAATTGTCATTATAGTAAATAATGTGATACATATACTGATCATAAAAATTTTAAGTATATCGTCCCACATAAAGACTTGAAAATGATACAATGGAGATTCTTTAATTTAATTAAATATTATGACTTCACAATACATTACTACTGAGGGAAAGAGAACATGGTGGCTCATAACCTTAATTAGAAATACCATGCTAGTTTATCAATGATTATGATTGAAATAGATCCAATGTTTAATGATTTTTAGAAGATGGATATTTAAATCATAAAGAGTGGTAATAGATAATATAATTATAAGTTGAATGTTAAACCATCCATCCATTTGAGTTTTAAAGAGACACTGAATGAATATGTGGAACTATAGAAGAAGGCGAGGAACATTCCCAAGTTAAACCATGATTGTGATAGAATGATAAGGTTTGGGAAAAATGTATATGTCACAAAAATACCAGAATATATGAATATTTTATTAAATAAAGATATTAGTTCATTATTATATATCCATACTATAATTAAAAATATATATGGAGATCTCAAATTATATTTCTGGTGGGAATACATGAAAAGTGATATTGTAAAGTTTGTATCTTGATGGATGGTGTGTAAATAAGTTAATAATATGATACAATAGTATATTAGGATGGAACAACCATTACTCAGACTAGAATGTAAATGGAAAAAATAACCATCGATTTTGTTATAAAACTCCCTGAAACATATATAGGGAATACTATTATTTATGTTATTGTAGATTATCTAATGAAATTAGTACATTTAATTTACATTAGAAAATATTTATATCTTGATCATTGTAGCATCCCAACCCAGATCACTCAATAATAGTGGTTGAACTAGTTGGAAAAATTCACTTAAGCATGACTCCATATACGCCAGTGGCTACTGACTATCAGTGAGGGTTAAAAGGAGGTACAATTTGGAGAATATACCATCTACATCAGTAATAAACACAGTTGAGTCAATAATGAATAATATAAACATCATAAGACAACAATATCTATGTCAAGTAATAAAAATAGATAACTTGGTAAATAATAAATAATCATCTATGCGCAAACACACAGAGTCAAAAATAGAAGAATTGAATTATACAATATATACATACATCAGGTAATATATTAAATAGAAAAATATTGAAAAAAGAAATAAAAAATAGACTCTGTCTCTAGAAAATGAATAGAATAAATTATTAGTTGTTACACCCAAGCTCCCATGTATAGTCCTAGTCTATAAGGATAGCATAATCATGAATAATCCATAATCCTAACCAATAGTAAGGTGATCTATCTATGTATCGATCGAAAAACCGAAAAAGGTGTGTGATAAACTCAGAAGGCCATAATGAACATCATCTAATGACATATAGTCTTGAATATAAAATAAGTTAGTGTGTGAGTAATAAGTAGAGTGGTAAATAATAAGTGAAATCAAGGTAGGCTATAGCCCCTCAGAAGAACCCCGGATGACCATACATGCTTTTACCTATGCCAGTATGTCTCTGACCCTTTCATAATGAATATATAAGAATGAAAGTGATGTATATATGAATTTTTATACACGAAACAGTGAGGACTTGAGGATTAAAACCCTGGAGTCTAGATAAAGATATCATAAAAGTATCATAATTTAAATAATGTATGATATGCCCAATGATCTTAGAAAATTATATGGGATGACATGCCCATTAGTTCCATAACAATAATAATATAATTAGGGTTTCATATTATAATAATGGACATAAGCCTAAGAATCTGAATAGGGGATATAAAACTCTATGTTTAAATCCTAAACCAGTATGTGATTCACCATTTATAACATCCTAATCAAGGGAATTAAGTGTCATTCCCAAAAACCCAAAATGATGTGAACCATAATTTAAAACATCTTAGACCAAGGTGGTGTGATGTGCCATGTTCAAAAGCCCTAAATGAGTCCTCTCAACAATAATTATGTATAATTTGATCCTCCATTCCAAATGATATCATAACCAAGGTGTTCTATAAAGAGGAAATTGGTATTTTTCAAAGAACAATGTCTCTTATCTATCTTTTGATACCATATATGGTATTCCTACTTGGGAATATACGGTTTTCTCAAGGAATAATAATAATTTTACCCTTGTAAGTCATATAATTTGGAAAGGATAACCCCTAAATTATGAATAGAATGATAAAGGGATAAGTGAACTATATGTAATAGTTGGAAAAATACATGATAATAAGAATATAAAATACCATTATATTTATCCATGGAAAAATAGATATGCTTCATCATGATTGTTCCATTTGTTACTTCGATTTATATAGGCGATCCATTTCATCTATAAAATATAACAACCCTGATTTTTACTACACACTTAAACAAGATTTAATACATAATATCTTCACTTGATACAACAAGGAATATCGATAGGTTTATTGTATTTGGGGAATAGTAACATTACATAACAACTTAAAACATAAAACACATAACATCTTTGTTGAAAACTTCCTTTACATAACCACGAAAATCCCTCGTACATAACATTGCATGGGATAACCTGAGGACATACATGTGAAAAGTGTGACATATAATGCATAGTAAGGGAGTAAACATGGTATAACATGAATAATACAACACATGTTAGGCAATAGTCATATCAATGGAGAATAAAAGAAACATGAATATAAAGGCATGATATCGCATGATTATCCTAACAAGGAAATGTGGCAACAACACTTAACATGGAATTTGGATGAGCCATGGCTCATTGAACATGGATCACGATTAAAACCACATTTCAATTTAATTAGCATGTTTAAATCCTCATTTCACTTGATGAATCATGATAATAATCTTTATCCAATGAATTGGAGCGCTATTAGGGCACACCCTTCTTAACCATTTCATTTCATGCATAGGTGTGCACACATGATCATACAACATGGATTTGGTAAATGTAATAATTTATTCCATGAAAAAGGAATGCTAAATTCATACATGAAGCTCTCAAATCAATTATTAAATGAGCATAAAGGTTAATACCCTATATAGAGAAATGGGAATGGTTTTCACTACACAGAGATTTTGGCTTGTAAAATTGCAAAACAATTTCGATAGCATAACGGCGTGACATAATACTTCATAAAAATGGTTTATGAGAGAGAAAGGGGTGTCTCATCATATTTACATGAAATGGAAAGTAAAAGGGATGTATATATACATGTTAGAACATAATTAATTTAATTTAGATTCATAATACAAAATAATTGCTCGGATGTTAATAAAGAGAGAGAAATTCCTTACATAATTTCGGCATGGTAATGAGTGTACATGGAAGGAATATATGAGAGATAAAGGGGTATCTCATCATTAAAAAATAAAAAGTATAGTATAGGGGAAGTGATAAATCATACCTCAACATTTATAAATGAAAATCAAAGGGCATAACAATATTTAAAAACTTGGATAAAATGAGAAAGGGAGGAATCCTTTACTCGGAAGTGTGATAAAAAAGGATTTGATAAAATGAGAAGAGGTCATTATCCAATGGTACCACCTCTGTATTGAGTACATATGATGGGTTGGGTATGTGCTTCATCAAGAGTGATACGTGGAATACATCATGTACTTGAGATAGGTTCGGTGGGAGTGTTAGGCTACAGGCCACTACTCCAATGCGATCAAGGATTTCAAAAAGGCCAATGTAAATCGGAATAATCCTTCCCTTATTCCAAAATCTCATTATTGTATTCCATGGTGATATGAAGAGGAATACCATGTCTCCAACATCAAACTCTAGGTCTTATAGATGATTATCGTCATAGCAGTTTTTTCGACTCTAAGAAGCTTTAATGTGATTATGGATGGTCTTAACCTTGTCCACCATATCATAGACCATCTTTAGATCTAGTAGTTTTCTCTCCCCAACTTCATCCCAACATGCTGGTGTTCTGCCCCTATTCCAATAAAGGGCTCCATAAAAATCCATTTGGATTCTTGAGTGGAAACTGTTATTGTAAGAGAACTCAACAAGAGGGAGATATTGATCCGATCCTCCTTTGAAGTCCATTGAGCATGCTCCCAACATGTCCTCAAGTGTTTGGATAGTCTTCTCGGATTGGTCATAATTTTGAGGATGATAATCCGTACTGAAGCTTAGCTAAGTATCCAAGGAATATTGAATACTCTTCCAAAACATAGAGGTGAATCATGGATACTGATCGGATATAATCAAGATTGGTACTTCATCCAGCCTTACCACATATCTGATATATATCCATGTCAGTTGATCCAATGATAAATCCACTCGAATTTCAATGTAGTGTGTAGTCTTTGTAAGATGGTCCACAACAACCCATATAGCATTGTTTCCTTTAGATGTATTCAGAAGTCTGGTGACAAAGTCCACGGTGATGTTCTCCCATTTCCATGCAGGTATGGGTAATGGTTGTATCATCCCCTTAGACATATTCCTCTCAGCCATCACATGCTAACATATGAGGCATATTGATGTATACTCGTTGATCTCTTTATTCATGTTGTCCCACCAATAATTCTCTCAGAGATCTCGATACATCTTTCTATTTCTTGGGAGAATGAAGAAATTAAAACTATGTTCATCGTCCAAAACTTAATTATTTAAATCCGTATTCGATGAAACATAAATACTTGACTCAAATATCACAATTACTTCTTCATTGAAATTGAACTACGAGGATTTCCCATTCTTGATAGTTTCCACCATCTTATGAATTCCCACATCATCCTTTTGAGCATCATTTAACCTTTCTAAAAGAGATGGTTGAGTAATCATTTGTGAAAGGAATTGATGATGTTCCATTAATTATGATTCACATTTCCATCTTCATCAAGTCTAAGAGGATTGGATCCTTTTCAATTCTCATTAATGAGAGAATCATTGGGCCCTTTATACTTAGAGCATCTGAAACTATGTTCACTTTCCAGGGGTGGTAAAGGATTGATTAGTCATAGTCTTTGATCAGCTCTAATCATCAATTTGTGTAAAAAGATACTTGTTCTTTGTCGTGATTATGTTTAGCTCACGATTATCAATGTAATGGCGCACTGAATCATCTTTCTTCTTGATGAAGAGGACCGGTCCACCTCATGGTGAAGCACTTGGGTGTATAAACCCTTTATCCAAATTCTCCTGTAGTTGTTTCTTTAACTCCTCAAGCTCCAAAAAATACAGTTTATACAGATTCTTGGATATTCGAAATTCACTAGGTATAAGATAAATTGAGAATTTAACATCTCTTCTAAGAGAAAGACTTGGAAATTTCTTGGGAAACACTTCAGATAATTCCCTCATAATAGGCATGTCTTCAGGGATAGTTGCTTCCTTGGATTCAATAATCTGAGCGAGATACATGTGACCATAGGGCAGTAAAATCCACTCTTGAGATGATGGTGCTAAAGAATATTCATCTTTCCCCTTGTACTTGTATAGAATCGGGGGTCGATTCTCAACATGGAGAGTGGTTTCCATATCACCAAAATTTATGTTGTATCTTTATAAGGAAAGACAATCCATTCTGATAATTTCATCAAATTCCACCATATGGAGTATGACGAAGTTCTCCGTGAAGATAAATCCACAAATTGTGACATCAGATGAGTTATATTCATGGGATCAAATTATTGGCCCATTTTCTTTACTCACCGACATATTATCTTCCATGATTTTTGGTGGTGTTGGGATTTTTCTACTAAACATTCGGGATATAAAATAATGCATAGAAACATAATTAAAAAGTATGTTTTCTATTCTTGAATTATTAACTAGCGTACCTGTCGCCACTTCAATGTTGGGGTTCACTTCAGCAGTAGTGATGGAAAATGCTCTCCCTTGGTACCTTGGGGGTTGTTGGTTTCCTCAGAAAACCCTTGGCTTAGGGAACTGATTTTCAAGGATTCATGGTTCTTTGCAGTTGAATCAATGAAAAATGTGTTAAGGTTTGAATAGAGTTTTCCTCTCATATGTCGCAGCTACGAGTTTCTCTTTTCGGATGATAATGGCTGGGTTCCCTTCTCTTCCACATTTAAATCATTTCCTCATCCCCTTCAAGAAATTTCTGGGGTGCTTCTTTCCGCACCTTTGGCAAGTGGGGTGATGGATTTTCTTAGCATTATTGGATTTATCCATCGGACCACCATAATTGAAGTCCACCTTAAGCTTCATATCCCCATGATACCCCTAGGATTCTTCGATCTCCATTTCATAGATGATGTTATATCAGACAATTTTCTCATAGCTATCAAATTCATGTATCGTTAGGGCTTTTGATAGGCTAGACTTCAGCACACCAAAGAAGCAGTCAACCTTGTATTCGGGGGTAATGACAAATATAGATTAATATATTGCAATCATTGTGATGTTTTCATCGTATGATCTGATGTATTCATCATCTTTTTGCTTGATGTAAAGGAATTCCCATTCCATATTAAGTCGTAGGGTGCGTGGAAACTATTTAAAAAAAATCTTCTGGAAATCCTTACATTCCATCACCTTGATCTCTTCCTCAGGCTTTGTATTTTTTATCAATGTACACCATTGATTAGATTCACCCTCCATATGATAAACATCCAGAAGAACATTATCTTATTTTAAACATTGAAGGATGGAGAATATCTTTTCAAAAGAGTTGATTCATTGTTCAGAAATTGAGGGAACGAACGATCCATTAAAAGTAGAAGGCATTTGTCTCATGAATCTCTTGATAGGGACTTATTATTTCTTATGGGTGTGGGGTTGAATGTTCATCTTGACCCATGTTTCTATTCAAATATTGAGTTAACTGATAGAGTATCATGACAAAGATTATGATTCCTGCTCCCGTTGGATAGGGCATTTCATTAGAACAGTCATCACATTGATCTTCACATCGGTTGTTAGCCTGATTCCTTCTATTACCCTCCATTGTCTATAATAAAAGGAAATTAAGGGTTAACACATAAAGGGTAATCCAAGGAAAAAAATGGATGACTTATAAATAACTATTATTTCCTCAACCTATGAATATATAGGCTTTAATCTATGTCATCGATGATCTACTTCCCAAAATTTATTCATAGGGGTATTTTTTTATTCCCTTATCAATGGTTCATACCAAACTAGTGAATTTACCAAATCATATCCCTTGGGAGTTTCGTAACCAAGAGTAAAGAAATGCCTGTTGTTGTATACCAGGATACCCTGAGTCAATCTTGAAACTCCTTGTCGGAGTTTTCACTCTTAGGTACATCTGTGCTAGAGGTGCCTCTACCTACTCGTATCCAGACATGGATGTATATTCTTGATAAACCACTTAATAAATACTCACCAAAACATATGTATTTTTTTTATTATACTTAGTCTTATCCCTATGACATTCACTAGGGTTTTCTAATCCTAATCCCAAAAATAACTAAACCAATCCTCTCATACCAGCTATAACAACCCTTCTTTTTATTACACACTTAATCATAATTTATTATATAAGAACTTTAATTAATACAACAAGGAAGATTGAGTTTTCTAATGTATTTGGGGATTAGTAACATTACATAACAACTTAAAACATAAAACACACTACATATTTATTCAAAACTTTCTTTACATAACCATGATAGTCCTTCATACTTAGTATTTCACTCGATAACCTGAGGACACACATGTAAAAAAGGTGAGATATAAATCCCATTAATGGAGTAAAAAAGGAAAAATATGAATAATACAATACATATTAGGAAATAGGTATATCAATGGATTATAAAAGAAACATGAACATAATGGAATGATATAGCATTTTTATCATAACATGGAAATGTAGCAAGGACACTTAACATGGAATTAGGATGATCCAAGGCTCATTGAACATGGACAAAAAGTAAACCCTCATTTCAATTGAATTGTCAAAATTAAATCTGCATTACACTTGAAGTATCATGATACTAATATTTATCCAATGAATTGGAGCGCTATCAGGTCGCACCCTTCTTAAACATTTAATTTCATGCATAAGTGTGCCACAAGATCATAAAACATGGATTCATTAAACGTCATAATTTATTCCATGATTAATGAATGTGTAATTCATACATAAAACTATTCCATCAATAAGTATGTTTTCATATAGTTGAATACCCATGATAGAGAAATGGGCATGGTATTCACTACACAAAGATTTTGGCTTAGAAAATTGCGGTGCAATTTCAGCAGCATAACAACGTGACATAAGACTTCATAAAAATGGTTGATGAGAGAGAAAGGGGTATATCATCATATTTACAAGAAATAGGATGTAATTGGGTTATATAGATACATGTCGCAACATAATTAATGGAATTTATATTCACAATACAAAAGAAATTCTTGAATGTAAATGAGGAGAGAGAAATTCCTTATGGAATTTCGGCATGGTAACAAGTATTCGTGGAAGGCATCGATGAGAGAGAAAGGGGTATCTCACAATTAAAAAATAAATATGAGAGTATAGGGGAGGTGAAAAATCAGACCCCCACATTTATAATTGAAAATAAAAAAGCATAACAATATTAAGGAACTTGGATAAAATGAGAAAGGAAAGAATCCCTTACTTTGTACTGTGATCCCAAAGGCTTGAGAGAGGCTTGTTGGGAGATTGGGGCACCTTCGGAGGATCCTATAGAGAGGATTGAAGAGGTTTGACGAACTAAAAATGCTTTTAGAGATGAGGAAGTGGGATATTGGGTGGGATTATATAGGAAAGGAGAGGGAATTCTTTATTATTTAGGTTTGGGTCACCACATATTAAAATAATTCGAACCAAAAACCAGACCAAGGTTTTTTGTCATGGTTTTAGCCAAAGGGTAGTGGAAAAAACAGTTTATAATTAAAATGGCAGAACTTCTTAAAATAATATGGTTTATTATGTGGTGGTGAGTCACACTCTCATGGAAATCAATTTAAAAAGTAAAAATGTTTTATAAGTCTTCGAGGGTCCACTAAGGCTTTGTAAAATAAATAAAAGAAAAATAAAATCACATTATTTTAATGGTAAAACATATTTTGGATGAAAATTATTTTTATAGTATTTTATTACATTACTATTGGGTCATTACGATGTCATAAAACACATTATATATTTAAACGATATTTAATGTTTACCCAAAAATTCAACTGTCTCTGAAAATTATGAAAAACTCACCATAGGATAATTTTGACGTCCTTATTCCAAAAAAATATTCATTTTATCTAAATAATTTTATAAATCTGTTATTTTTTACTTTTAAAATAAAAACCGACATTTATTGAAAATTCATGGGTTTTGACAAAAATGGATTTCAAACCATAATAAATATTATTATTATATTCCTAAAATTTAAACCACAATTTATATTTAATAAAAAATAATATAGTAATAATATTTTACTAAAATATTATATAATTTAAAAATCAATTAATTCATCAAAATATATTTCATAATTGAATATTAATTAAAAATACTATTTGGTCCTTAAAAACTAGTTTCAATGAAAGAATAATAAAAAGAATGTATATTATATATTATATAAAAAAAATAATTAACAAAATAATAGTGCTATGGTCTTGTTACATAACCCCTTATAACACCTTCATAGGACCGAAGGGTAAGGAGTGTGATGGTGATAGACTCTTGGGGTGGCTCAGATAACATTGCTCGAGTGGTAATCTCTATCAACTACCAATTCTCTCGTAGGTGGTTCCATTTGAGCTTAACCTGTTGAAGTTCGGCTTGGGATTGGTCATGAGTGAATTAAAATGACACCACCTCCTTTCTGATCTCCAACAAATGGGCTTCGTACGGGTAAAGTCTACTGGATGAGGTCATCGCTTCTTTGGTCTGAGTAAATTGGATTTATTAAACCCCTATATTTATACTAATCATGTGATCACTATTCAACGAATATATTAGTAATGGTCACAATTCATAATGGTATTTTAAAATCTAAAATCACAAAACCAAGGAAATTCATACGTTATATAACCATATTACATAATAAGATATTTAATTAGATCAAGATGAATTTTCATTGATAAAAGTTTGGGTCATTACATAAAAGGTAGGAAGGTCATATTAATAAACCATGACTCTACATTATAATTCCACATTTAGGTCGGTCGTTCAAAATCATCAATCTCGAGGTAATAAGGATTATGTACTAATTTTTCTTATCAAACCCTCTAATAAATTCATTATATTAAATTTATAAATTTTTATTATAATTAATATTATTCTAGAATGATATTTTGTAATCTAATTATAGAAAATGAGTATAATTGTATCACAGAGAAATCATTTAATTCCTTAAATGAATTACTCCATAAAGTGGAAATAATAACTAACTTAAAGGGGTGGTTTGGTAGAATAGTCAATCAACGTTCATTAACAGTATTTATTCGAACTTACCTTAACTGGTGGTTGGGACTGAGGTCATAAACCTCTAGCTATTAAAGAGGGGTATATATCAATATTTTTGTATTTAATGTCACTAATTTCACATTTTAGAAGTGGAACAATGAATTTCTTGTGTGTTATATAATGGTGATTCTTATAAAAAATTCAACTTATAAGGTAAATCATATAGAACACCAACCTTATACAATGTATCTCATCCATTGTCAGGATTTGATTCAAGATGAAATGAGAGAAATTGGAAGAATAGATAAACACCTTGAAAAAATGGAATATGAGCTTGTATGGATATAGAATCTGACATGAAAATATAGCTAGAGAAATAATTAGAGGAAACTTTGTCTAACCATGGGAAATCCAACACGAAATAAGGCACTTGAATCAGAGTTCAGATAGATTAGATATAACCATACCTAGGATGAGTAGGAGGAGAAAACTGACACTATATGCGACTGTTGTGAAATTTAAGGTAGGGAGGACGAGGGTTGCACCCTGTTAAAAACCTAACATTGGATTTATATGGTGTAATATTAGATCTTATGTGGTAATTTTCATGGTTATTAGGACTATATAATGGAGGGTTTATGGAATAAATGATATTCCCATACTTTAAATTTCATGGGTCATCTCATTTTATGCCTTAAATCCCTCCACCCCCCCAATACCATTTACACCATAAATACTATTTTTATTTTTAAAATTGATTTTTCAGCCTGTTTCAGTTGCCAACACATTCTCTACCTCCAGTGCTTATCTAGAGTCTCAGGTCTTCCACTAGTACATAGAACATATCCAAATACACCAAACATAGACATTAAACCTCACAAAACCTCATTCAAATTTCCAAGACACAAATTGACTTGTCCTATAACATATTAGAAATCAAAATCATTTGGTTATTTAAATCCCTCCATGACATAGGGCATTGAAAGTTCCACACCTTAGAACTTATCATCCATGAGAAGCCTTATGGAACAATGAAAATCTCACTAGACCTACATGGGTCATTAAGTTCCATCCAACGATCACATTGCATTTATGAACACCCAAAATTCCTCCCAACATCACATTAATAAAAAAATGCTTAAACCACTAAAACATGGTCCAATTCTAATAACTATAGTAGGGAAACTTAGATATCACATAATCAATATCATCTAACCTGAGACACAATCGCATCATTATCTATTTCATAAATAGTTGTATGGTACTTCCCACCATTGGCTCTGGCTTTAAATGTCCAAATTATGAGTCATGTTCCTCCCACCATCATAATTTCCTATATAAAAAATCCATATAATTATAATGATACTCTCTGTATGATTCCCAAATGGTGAAAAATGATCATATAGAGGATGAAAATTGATATACTTTATTTGATCAAAATGGTCAATTCTAGTAGACTAAGCTAGTTTACTCACACCTAATTTTCTTTGAAAATAAATTCCAACGTTTAAACTACATCCGTCTCAACCCAACTTTATTATTGATGATGTCCCTCACTAGCCACATTCAACTATTAGATAAACAACAGTTCAACCACCTTTAATTGTCTAATTTTGAAAATTCTAGGGTTTAACAGAAGAAACATCAATATAATCATATTACAAAAACATTAATACAACTTAGTCAATACTAAATTGCTTAAAAGTGAAATGTTGTTACACAACTGAGACATTAACACATCTGAACCACTGACTAAGACCAAAGCTAGTATCTCACCTGGTTGGCTAGTCAATGAATTGGAAAGTGTCTATGAGTCCATCAAAGGCACTCATACTCATGAATCTAAGTGTAACTTAGGATAATCCAAACCTATAAAGAAGATCTAGGTCTATGACTATAGTCAATCACAACAACTAATAGATGACATGGAATCCCTTGAGCATGTGCGTAACATTTTTTTTATAAATCCAGATATACACAGATCCATTGATCTAATGATATAAATGTGCCAAAATATTTCTTAATTACCCTTCCTATAGACCCATTAACCTTCATATGTTAGATTCTCCCACCAACCACTGATGTTCCACTCCCCGCCTTCAGAGAACCTTTGTCATCGCATACATGAATCAATATTTTTACAGCTAAATCCCATGATTCATCTATCCTTAACTATAACCCCTAGTAGGGCTAATAATCTACTCATCCCTATGATCCAATGAAAAATTCACCCATATCTTGTTATCTATTTATTATAACAGTCCTCATGGAATTTATTGAAATTTAGTTAAGATGAGGTTCATTATACACAAAAGAAAAAATGTGTACTCCCAACCTTATGGATCACCTTACTATGATCCTTGAGCATGAAACATATAGAGTCCCTAAATCAAAACATAATATATATATATATATAGGTGGCCCATAATATATCAAACTCCCTCTCAATGAACTCAAGATGATGTCAATATGTTGAGCATGATCTCCTTTATCAAGAAGTTCACTATGATTTCATTGATAGGAATGTATCTCTTTCCCTAATCCATGATAACATCAAATATGTTATGTTTTCCTTTAACCAACCACATCTCCCAATAATGTGTGTCCAATTCCATCCCTAGGTTAACTGTCTCATGGTAGCTACTTCATTATCAAATTATTCATCTTCACAAGGGAACTTATATTGATTTTAACCAAAGATTCGGGTCTTCCTACCCTAAAGAATCAATTTTTAAACCATCAATCCTTCGATCAAAATCAGACACTTATCAATATTCTATATTATCTATTTAAAATGTTTAACCAAAAAAAAATCACCTCACATAGTGGTTGTATATCACATATAACCCGACTCAAAACCCGACTCACAGCCATATGAGTTGGTCATCAATAATGAGAGTTGAGTATGATTCATGGAGTGTTAGTTTTAAATTATATGGATCTCCCTTGTAACTCCAATTCAATTTCAGGAACCTTAAATATTCCATGTTTTATCAAATGCCAACCCATATCATATTGTCATCTCACAAATTAATGCACAAACCCCACAACCAAACTGACCTTCCCCTGAAATATTGTTTCAATATCCCTAAACCATTCATGCTTCCTTGTAAACATAAGAATCACCATGTCTGTACCACAAAACTCAATCTCATCCTATGAATCAATCTAAAAATGAGCCTAAAACCAAACTCATTGCTAAAAATGAATATTTAAACTCCAGGACAACCTATCCCATAGTTTTCCTTGATTAAATAACAACAATAAACCACTATGGTCTGTGTCAGAACTAAGGGAATATAGGTATCCCACCTAACCATACCGATCAAAGATCAAATCAAGTCTATTTGTTCTATCCAACTAGCCTTAAGGTCTATCATATAACAACCATATCCCACTAAGGGCCCTTTATAATACGTCATATGACATGTATGTAAACCCTCTAAAAGAATTAAATTTAAGATAATGTAAGGAATAATCAATATATGAGGGAAGAAACATGTCAACAGAAGCATAACTACATAATCTTACTAACATTGACCTACAAATCATGTATCCTTTCTGAGTATCCTCATGGGGGAGTTCTATCAGGTGGGTTACAACCTCAATGAAAAAGGATAAAATCAGAATATTACTGAGTATCTATATACAATACTACACCCTAGAGTTTCAACTTACCATAAAACCACACATCTACCTAGGGGTGTCGTGTCATCAAGAGTTATACCCAACTCAACCAGATAAAACAAACAACACCTACCATACTTAGGATCTCTACTCAATACCCTTTTAGTTTCCCATTACCAAGTGTGTTACCTCAACAAATCTAAGTAATATTTTTACATAATTAATTGAATTATTATACTTTATTCACACCTAAAAGTTCACTAAGAACTACCACCAAACATCTAGTTTTAAAGAAACTGTATAAAAGAAGTGAATAGGGACCTATGGGTAACACTCATGTTCCCTTCCAAGGTAGATCACAAGGAAATACTAGGATATCCCTTTCCTGAGGGTTAATCTCCATCAAAACAAAATATAGGATTTAATTCAATGATTTCATAAATTTTAAATGTATTACAAACATTTAAATTCCTATAATATAGGAAACTCCGTGTACCATTGATTAAGTAAATCATTTTACAATTTTTCTTGTTACTTTATCTAGATGATGTCATGATGAAATAGGAAAATAATATCATAATTTCTATCAAAACCATAATTAACTAATTTCCATTAGAAGAAAACACCATTTAGGTTAAACAACATTCCATTTCCAACCTATAGAATAAAACAACCATTAGGTTGTAATTGGCATTTTAATTAACTATTGCCTCATAATAATAAATCCCAAAATAAGAATAGTGGTATTTTATCTATTAAATGGAGATGTTGTAGTAAGATTCCATGATATGTTAATTTTTAACAACATATACGTGGATAATAACACATTAAATAACCATCCCATTTAGCTTAATATTACCCACATGGTGTCACGACCCGTCCCCCGGGGCCCCTGCCATGACTACCCCAAGCCCGCCTTCAATAGGCCAGGGGTTGGTGACTAGCACCGAAGGCATATTACCTAAAACTGGGAAGGAATTACCTTTATAACCTATAAAAACATGCAACCAGGCACAAATCAAGATAATAACACAAGTAAACTGTATAGAAAAAAGAGTACTAAAAGAAAAAAGGGGGACAGAATACAAGCCCAACAGTAATGGTACAAGTATAACTGAAATACAATACAATTGAAGAAAAAGAATGGAAGCTACTGGGTCATCCTTCAATGTTCCTACCTAAAGGGTAGGTATAGATCACCTCCTCACCACTCCACATCCACTCGTCTCTCTTGTATACCGTCACGCCGTATGGTCCACCTTCGGGCCCCGTCTAGCCGTGGTACCCTCAGCCTCAATCAGCATTGTCCATCATCTGCACCAAACACAAAAAGGTGTGGGCATAACCTGTGAAGGGGTGAGTATAACAATACTCAATAGGGACCCCGAGACCCTTAAGTTCACACAAAATCCACAAAGGATAAACCAAAACACATGAAGACAACTAAAAATCCTACTTAGGTATATGCCCATACATATACCTAAGTTATCAAAAATACCTATATTAATCAAGAGGAAAACAGAGGGTCTAAGCCAAAATCCCAAAGCACAACTGTTCCACAAAGGAATGAATACCACGAAGGTAAGTACCACAGAGGTACGCCACATAGAAGAATACCACCAAGGTATTACCACAAAATAAAGTACCACACAGGTACGAACTCATCTCACACTAGGTATTTCTTAGGTATATTAGTAGAGATGATTAGATATAACTACTGAATCATCATACTCTGTTAAGAGGTAGAACCATGAAGGATCCCTAATCATCATTATACCCACAGGGGATCATAGTACATCGTCAAACCCACATAGAATCCTAGTACCTCGTTTGTACGTTGTCAGACCCACATAGGATCCTAGTACATCACCAGTACATCGGCATACCCACATAGGATTTCTAGGTGCTGACCCACACAGGATCGCTTGGTGTTGACCCACGCAGGATTGCTTGGTGCTGAACCACACAGGATCGCTAGGTCCTGACCCACACAGGATTGCTCAGTGCTACCCAAAGAGGATCTCTCAGTGCTGACCCACACAAGATTGCTCGGTGCTCACCCACACAGGATAGCTAGGTGCCGACCCACACAGGATTTCCCGGTAGTGACCCACACAAGATCGCTAGGTGATAACCCAAATAGGATTGCTCGGTGTTGACCCACACATGATTCTAGAGTAGTCTCGCATGTAATTATAGAGCAGTTCTATGTGGTACCCTCAATCACAAACCCACAAAGGATCTCTTTCTCAATTCACAGCCAGCTACAGGGTTCCTGCACTAAGCTTGCTCGTTTCTGGGAGATTCCACTCCTCAATCCATTGGTCGATACTCCAAATACCAAGAATTCCCATGAAAAATTATCCCAATGGTTCTCCACATCATAGGGGTCTCAACTCAAAAGACGGTGCGTCAATAGGCTGCCCAGTCTATAAGTTATTAGCCTTTGAGTCCCGAGGGTCCGGTTGGATTCGTGTTCAATCCATCCTGACCGTATCCCAACTTTATCAAACTATTATGTGGGGTATACCAAACGGACCATCTGACTCCAAGTATTAAAAATCCATTGATGGTTTGTCAAATGGGAACCTAGTGCCAAAGTTATGGCCGATAGAGAGAAAATCTCGTAGCTGGTCCGGGTCCGGTTCCACTCGGTCGGACCGACCCAGCCCATCCCGACCCAGTATGGGTCAACCTGGCCCACTGGGTCCGGCCCGGCCTACGAGGTCCAGCCCGGCTCCTACTGGGTCCTTCCCGGCCCGTACGCAGCGATACGGAGGCCGCAAGGGCGACCAAGGCCGCGGGGGACGTGAAGGGCCGCAGGGAAATTGAGGCCGCTAGGGCCGCAGAGGCTGCGAGGTCATGGGACGACGGAGGCCATAGGGGCCGCGAGCGCCAAGGGACGGTGGAGGTCACGGGGCCACCTAGGGTTGTTGTGCGGCGAGGCCACGAAGGGCTGTGGGTTAGCGAGGCCGCTGGACGACGGGGGCCGCGAGGGTCACGGGTCAGCGGAGGCTGCAAGGGTCGTAGGTCGGTGGAGGACGTGGGGAAACGGAGGGCCATAGGGCGGTGAGGCCATGGGGGTCATGAGGTCACGGGAAGGCGGAGGCTGTGGGGGCTGCGAGGGCCTCTGGACGGTGAGGCCGTGGGGGTCGCAAGGGCCGCGGGGCCTTGGGGGTCATGGGGCCATGGGGTCGCGAGTCCGTGGGATGGTGAGGCCGTAGGGGTCACGAGGGTGGCGCGAGGCTGCAGGGCCGCGAAGGTTGTCGCGGACACAAGGTCGTGGGACGGAGAGGCTACGAGGGCTGCGAGGGTGGTGCGAGGGCCGTGAGGCGGCGAGGAGCTGCAGGGTCGTCGCCTTCATCGCAGTCAGTGGTGTGTCGGTCGCCACATCCGTTCATCATCGTGGCACAAAGCTACCTTCTTCCAACATAAATATCACACCATTCATGAAGAACAATGGAGGGGTTGAGCCATGTTTGTTTTGCCTGCACCCTCTGCGTTAGAGTGGTAGCAAGAGGCTTAACAAAATCATGAATGAAGAATATCAAACCCTACAACCTCCCGCAATTATTATTCCCAAACCCGCAAAAGAAATCATCCGCAGATCAACTAGTTAGAGAGTTGATGCGAGTTCTTTGTTTTAGAAGGGAAGAACATGGGAATATATAATCATACCCAACTAAACCCCTACCTTGGAGATTTTTCAACAGAAGTCGCGAGTAAATAGACGAAGTTATTGGGGATAGTCATACATCAGTGATGTCAGTGTTTCCTCGAGTGTCGGTTCATTTTTGTTGAATAAGTTCCTCATCAGTGTGAGCGTTCTTCGTTGGGGAGCACGTTCTTCTTTGCAGAACGCGTTCTTCGTTGGAGAGAATGATCCTCCAAAAGGGTCTTCTCTCCCAATTCCACCAAAATGTTAAAATATCCCCTTGTTAATTTACATTTATCAAATTAAATGGTTGGAACCATTATTTGTTGGAACAATTAATTTTACCATGTTGTCATAATTAATTGGCTTTAATTAATGGGAGGAAAGGATTAATGGGGAGTTGAGAGGTTTCTCCCCCATTAGGAGGGGTCGGGTGTTCCATGCCCCTAAATTCAAAATGGGGGTTAGTTTAGGTGGTCCCCACCTTTTAACATCCACATGACAGGTTTAGGCTTGGGTGGTCCCCACCACCATAACCCATGTTGAGGGGTTTCAGAAATAAAAATGATTGAAATTTTTATTCTATTTTTTTCTTTCACGAATAGCACAAAAATTTTCTTTCACTCTCGACCCACTGTGATCAAGGTGAAGGTCTCCTTAAGTGAATACTGGTGATGCGAGTTCAACAGTGCCCTCAGATTTTAATTCCGATCACCGGTTCAAAAGTTACAAAAACCCACTCGTACGTTTATTGAATTTACTCGAAAAATGGTCATAAATTCATTTTGGGCACACCAGGCCTTGGAATCGCGCGCCATCAATTTTAGAGGACTCATAAAATTCCCATATTTTTAAAAACATTACATAGAAATTTCGGCCCTTTACATTCTCCCTACCTCAGGGCTTTGCATCCCCTAAAGCCACATCACAAAACCAGGAAAAAAGGTGGGGGTACTGAACCTGAATCTGAGATTCTTGCTCCCATGTTCCCTCTTAGAGGTTCTCGTGCTTCCAGTGAAGGCACACTAGGGGTATCGACCACCCACGAAGGACCAGCTCCTGTCGATCCTCAATCTCAACTAGAACCTCTGAAAATGTCACCCAATTGTCGATGTCCATCTCGCCATGGTCGATGACATGGGATGGGTTGTGCACGTATCTCCTCAGTTGGGATACGTTGAAGACATCATGCACATAGTGCAACAGAGGGGGAAGAGACAAGCGATAAGACACCTCACCAACTCTACTGAGTACCTGAAAAGGGCTGATAAACCACGAAGATAACTTGCCGCCTCGGCCAAATCATTGTAAACCTCGACGGGGTGAGACCTGTAGAAAGATGTGGTCTCCATCCACGAACTCCAGAGGTCTTCATATCCTATTGACATAGGACTTTTGCCTACTCTATGAAGTCTTCATTTTCTCCTGGATGATCCGTAGTTTCTCTGTGGTAGCCCGTACAATCTCTGGTCCCACTAGTACTGACTCCCCTATGTCAGTCCAGCAAAAAGGTGATCTGCAAGGTCACTCATAAAATGTCACAAAAGGTTTCATCCCAATGGTGGAGTGATAGCTGTTGTTTTATGCCAACTCCACAAAGGGAAAGTGATCTTCCCATCCGCGACCGAATTCGAGGACCCAAGCATGTAGCATGTCCTCGAGGGTCTGAAAGGTCCGCTCAGTCTAACCATCCGTCTGTGGATGGAAGGCAGTTCTCAAACGAAGTTATGTCCCGAAAGCCTCCTACAACCCCTTACATAGTCGGGAAGTAAAACGTGCTTCACAATCAGGACAATCGTCGAGGGTACTCCATGTAGCCTCACAATATCCTGCACATATAGGTGTCCCAGGATCTATATTGAATTGTGCTCTCTTATCTGTAGGAAGTGGGCCAACATGGTGAGTCGGTCAAGGATCACCCAGATAGAATCATGACCTCTGGATGTTTGTGGAATTTCTGTCATGATGTCCATGGATATCTCATCCCACTTCCACTTTGGAACCTTTAAAGGCTGAACCAATCCCGATGGTACCTAATGCTCTACCTTCAATTGCTGACAAGTGAGGCACCAAGAGACAAACTATGCTACTGCTTTCTTCATTCCTGGCCACTAGTGCTGTCGTCGGAGATCCTAGTACATCTTTGCCACTCCAGGATGTACCGCTAGAGGGCACGTGTGGAAATCCCTCAACACATCCTCCCGAAATGCCACTGGTACCATGGTACATCCTCTGAAGAGGATGACGTGATCCCCACCTTCATAAAACCCATCAGGTCCCTATCCCATGGATATCTGAGCACGTCGAGTCTCGCAGTCAGTGTCCTCATGTTGCGCCTCCCTAACTCGCTGAAGAAGTGGGGGAGTGACTGTAATAGACTGAAGAAAAACTGCTCCATCCCTGTCCACAAAGGATATCGGCAAAGTAGCTATCTTTTTTGTCACCTCACCTAGAAGATGTATACAAGATCTTCTAATGAGTTCATCTACTACATCATTCCCCTTCCCATGAGTACAGACTATATCAAATTCATAGTCCTGAATTAACTCAAGCGAACATCGCTATCTCATGTTCATGTCCTTCTGCAAGAAGTTATACCTGATACTCTTATGATCTGAGTAGAATGTAAAACACTCGTCCAACAAGTAATGTCGCCACATCTTCAAGGCAAAGACCAATACTACTAATTCCAGGTCATGTGTAGTGTAGTTCTGCTTGTGATGACTTAGCTGTCGAGAACCATATGTGATCACTGCTCGCTCCTACATCAAGACACATCTGAGCCTGGTCACTCATATGTCACAGGAGACTACGTACCCTACGTCCTCATCTAGTAGCCTCAAGATTGGTGCACTAGTCAGCCTCTCCCTCCGCTCCTGAAAATTCTACTAGTATCTCTTCAACCAAACGAAGGGTTTTCCCTTATTCATCAATTCTAATAAAGGTGTTTCTACCTTAGAGAAGTCGGGTACAAATATCCGGTAGTACCTAGCCAATGAATAAGTCCCTCTCCCTTCAGGTTGGTATTCTTGGAAACATCTTTTGAAAAGATTTCCCCATGCTCTGCCACTCTTGTTTGGAATTGAAAACTCAAAGATCCTGGTACCATGAGGGTAAATTTGGCCAACTCAAGAGTGATTGACTACACCCTCCTATGCATGAGTTTATCCTATCTTTCCCTGGTTTCCTTTTTCACTGACCAAGGAAAACCCCATTCCAATGTTGTAGAGAAACCACAACCTTTTTCCCTAATACAGTCAATTTGAGTGTGAACTGTTGATGTCCAGTACATTCGCAAACTAATTTCATAAGGCCTAGATGCTGACACTAAGAGGTTCCAACCGAAACTCTCACCTCAAGGTTCAGATCACACCATCGACATAACTATGATTATTAAGTCTCCTCCCAATGGTATCTCCATACGTGAGGGTCAAGTCAATGGTTTAATCATAACCTCAAGGTCTTTGACAAGATTCCTGGAACGAATGATTGGTGACTATGTATATTGATACAGAAGCTGGTAGTAGACAGAGACCATACCTTGATTCATTCCTAGATCCCTTGGGACGCACTCCTTGACCGAATGCTGCTACTCCCTTCCTTTGTCCTCCATCTCCCTAAGCCTGGTGGGAACCACATAGGGGTGGTGGTTGAAACATGTACAAATGTAAACCACCTCATGATGCTCTCCTAGATCTAGTTCCACATCTGCAGCCCTCCAGATTCATATATCCTTAACACTTCCTCTTCCCAAAACATTTTACACACCCAATTCTCTAAGACTGGCGTCATTTTCCTACTTTCCCACTACTAACATTCACTGGCTGCATCCGCTCATCCAAAGAACATTCAATCACAAAGGTTATCTCCAGCACCCTAACATAAGTAGGAATGAATAGAGGAATAGTCCGTAGACACACCTCGCTCGGCGGTCCAAGCCCTGAAGCATTGATCGTACTGTATTCATCATGTACCTGATATGGTCGGCACGCCTTAATGAATACTCATCTACTGACATGTCGTCCGTATGAAGCTTTAGAAGCTCTAGAAAACTCTCAACCACCTACTCAATCCAGTCCTTAGCCACCTACAAGTAGGGCTCGCCTTGGAACTTGAGGGGTATCTGATGATGAAGCTCACGTATGGCACTAAGCCTATATGTGTCCTTACCGATAACGACGGTTGTAACTATAGACCAACGGGTAGTGATATAGCAAACACACTACCCGAAGGTACTATCCCGGGCAATGGTCCATGTACCAAAGCCTCATTACTATGCAGGCCATCCTCATTCTCACTCACAAAAAAAGACTAGTAGCTAAGATCACCATCTTATCTAATGGTGTCTCAACTAGGCGGAAAGCTCTAGAAACCGCCTCCAGCTAGCCCTCAGCTTCGTGGGAATCTTTCTCGCCTCGAAACCTTGGAGGCCTCTTCTGTTGAAATTCCTGCAACACGTTCAGTCTGCATGCACCATCCACCAGTGAGGATGGTGGTAACTACTACCCAACATGTGGTGGTGGTATTGGTACACCACCCAAAGATGACAAAATAGTAAGAGGGCCCTGCACCAGAGCCTCGTCGCTCGGTGGGCCGTCATTGTGTACTCTCTCGGGAATAAAAGATGGATGCCTACTCAAAGACATCTTGACAAGGAAGAGGTGTTCCATGGTCATTTAGTTATACCTGGTTAACTGACTCAAGAAGACACAAGAAAACATTTCAAAAGAGACACACACAATCAGTTTTTTTTGTGCACTGAGTTAGAAATCAGAAGTTATGGTTCTGGTGTATGGATACATCAGCCACCGCACCAACACTGGATTCCCTAAACTAATAATCACACTCAATAAACTTTACACTGTTGCTGTTAAAAATATCCAAGTCACAGTTCTTCAGTAGAACCGAACTCCTCTGATACTAATTTGTCATGACCCGTCCCCCGGGGCCCGTGCGGTGACTACACCAAGCCCGCCTTCCATAGGCTAGGGGCTGGCGACTAGAACCGAATGCATATTCCCTAAAGCTGGGAATGAATTGACTTTATAACCTGTAAAAACATGCAACCAAGCACACAACAAGATACAAACACAAGTCAACTGCATAGAAAAAAAAGAGTTCTTAAAGTAAAAAGGGGGTCAGAATACAAGCCAAACAGTAATGGTACATGTATAACTGAAATACAATACAACAGAAGAAAAAGAAAGGAAACTACTGGGTCATACTCCGCGGTTCCTACCTGAAGGGTAGGTATAGATTGCCTCCTCAGCACTCCATGTCTACCCATATCCTCTGCGTACCATCACGCCGTATGTTCCACCTCTGAGCCCCGTCTAGTCTTGGTACCCTCGACCTCGATCAGCGTTGTCTATCATCTGCACCAAACATAATAAGGTGCGGGCATAGCCCATGCAGGGGTGAGTATAACGATACTCAGTAGGGACCCTGATACCCTCAAGGTCACACAAAATCCACAAAAGATAAACCACAAAACATTAAGTCAATGGACAACCCTACTTAGGTATATCCCTATACATATACCAAAGTTATCAAGAATATCCATCTCAATCAAGAGGAAAACACAGGGTCCAACCCAAAAGCCCAAATATCAACTATTCCACAAAGGAAGGAATACCACAAAGGTATAAACCAAAAAGGTACGCCGCACAGAGGAATGCCACCAAGGTATTACCACGAAATAAAGTACCACACAAGTAAGAACTCAACTCACATGAGTTATTTCTTAGGTATTCTAGTAGAGGTGATTAGATGTAACTACAGAATTATCTTACTCTGTTAAGAGGCAGACCCACAGAGGCTCCGTAATCATCATCAGACCCACGGAGGATTCTAGTACATTTTCAGACCCACATAAGATCCTAGTACCTCATTAGTACCTCATCATACCCACACAGGATCCTAGTACATCGCCAGTACTTCGTCAGACCCACATAGGATCTCTAGGTGCTGACCCACATAGGATCTCTCAGTGCTGACCCACACAAGATCGCTCGGTGCTGACCCACACAGGATCACTAGGTGTTGACCCACACTGGATCGCTCGGTGCTGACCCACACAAGATCGCTCTGTGGTGACCCACACGGGATCGCTCGGTGTTGACGCACACATGATCGCTAGGTGCTGACCCACACAAGATCTCTCGGTGGTGACCCACACAGGATCGCTAGGTGCTGACCCACATATGATAGCTTGGTGTTGACCCACACAAGATCCTAGAGTCATCCCTCATGGAATCCTAGAGCATTTCCATGTGGGACCCTCAATCACAGACTGATGAAGGATCTCTTTCACAAGTCATAGCCAACTACAGGGTTCACGCACTAAGCTTGCTTGTCTCTCGGAGAGTCCTCTTCTCAAGCCAATGTTCGATAATAAAACTGCCACTATGTCCCATGAAAATGTATCCCAAAGGTATGTCACGTCATAGGGTCTCAACGCAACAGAAAATGCGTCAATTTGAAGCTCAGTTCGTATGTTATTAGCCTTTTAGTCACAAGGGCCCAGTTGGATTTGTGCTCAATCCAACCCGACCATATCCCAACATTATCCAAATATCATGTGGGGTATACCAAAGGGACCACCTTACTCCAAGGTTTATAGCCTCATTGATGGTTTGTCAAACGGATGCCTGGTGCCAATGTTATGGCTGGTATAGTGAAAATCTTGTTGCTGGTCCGGGTCCGGTCCGACCTGGTCGGACCGACCCCACCTAGTTTGGGTGACCCAGCCCACTGGGTCCAGCCTGAACCACGTGGGGCAGCGCGGAGGCAGCAAGGGAAGCGAAGGCCGTGGGGGCCGCGAAGGGCTGCGGAGGCTGCGAGGCAGCGTGACGTCGGAGGCTGCGGGGGCCGCGTGGCTGCTGAGGGCCGTAGGGTAGCGAGATCGCAGGGGCCACGAGACCGCGAGACGGCAGAGGCTACGGGGGCTGCGTGGGCCGTGGGACGGTGGAGGTCGTGGGGTCACAGAGGGCCACGGGGCGGGAGGCCGCGAGTACTGCGAGGCCCCGAAACAGCGGAGGCTGCGGGGGTTGCGGGACGACGAGGTCGTGGGGGCCGCGACGGACATGGGGCGGCAAGGTAGCGAGGGCCATGAGGACATGGGACGGCATGACCACGGGGGCTGTAAGGGCGGCGTGAGGCCACGAGGGCCATAAAGGCTGTGGGGGCCGCGAGGCTGTGGGACGGTGATGCCGCGGGGGCAGCGAGGGCGTCGCGAGGGCCGCAAGGTGACGAGGAGCCACGAGGCCATCGCTTTTGTTGTGGCCGAAGGTGTTCTGGCCACAACATCCATTCATCTCCGGGGTACAAAGATGCCTACCTCCATCGTGAAGAACACACCATTCAAGAAGAACAGCATAGGGGTCGATCCATGTTTGTTTGGCTTGCACCCTCTGCATTAGAGAAGTAGTAAGCGGCTCAACAAAATATGGAATGAAGAATGTCAAACCCTATAGACTCCCGCAATGATTATTCCCAAACCCACAAAAGAAATCATCTACAGATCAACTAGTTAGTGATTTGATTTTCATTTATTGTTTTAGAAGGGATGAACATGGGAATATATAATCATACACAACTAAACCCTTACCTCGGATATTTTTCGACGGAGTTCTCCAGGAAAGAGACGATGTTTATGGGGATAGTGGTACATTGGTGACGTCGGTGTTTCCTCAATCATCGGTTCATTTTCGTTGAAGATATTCCTTGTTGGCCTTAGTTTTCTTCGTTGGGGAGCATGTTCTTCATTGGAGAACGCATTCTTCATTGGAGAGAATTATCCTCCAAAAGGTTATTCTCTCCCAATTCCACCAAAATGTGAAAATACCCCCTTATTAATTTATGTTTATCATATTAATAGGTTGGCACAATTATTTGTTTCCACAATTAATTGTACCATTTTGGCATAATTAATTGTGTCCAATTAATGGGAGGAAAGGATTAATGGGGATTTGAGAGGTTTCTCCCCCATTAAGAGGGGTCGGGTGGTCCCTGCCCCTAAATTCAAAATGGGGGTTAGTTTTATGTGGTCCCCACCTCTTAACATCTGCATGGGAGGTGTATGCTCGGGTGGTCCCCACCACCATAACCCATGTAGAGGGGTTTCAGAAATAAAAATATTAGACATTTTTATTTTATTTTATTATTTCACAAAAAGCACAGAAATTATCTTTCACTATTGACTCATTGCGATTGAGGTGAAGGTCTTGTTAGGAGAGTACTGGTGCTACGATCTCAATGATTCCCTCAGATTTCAATTATTAGCACCGGTTAAAAAGTTAAAAAAACCCACTCACACGTTTTCTAAACGTACCTGAAAAAAAAGTTCGAAATTCATTACGGGCACACCGGGCCTCAGAATCACACGTTGTCAATTTTTTCAGACTCGTAATATTCCCATATATTTAAAAAAATTACATGGAAATTCAGGGACATTACACATGTGGTTAAATACTAAGTCATAAAAATAATAATGACAACTAAAAGGGTCCATGATTTTATTAACTATTAAAAAACCCCATAGTGGGTTTATTACATAATTATATAGTTCTAAAACTCACCTAAAAGAAAGGTCAAAGAATATATGGACTCAATATTATAGTCCATCATTCCATAGTTATATATGCACAGTTATTCATAATAGAAATCATTTTCTGTATGAAATTACAATTTTTCATAAACTATGTTTTAGTTAGATTCATTACCATTAGGAAATTATAATGGTAGAGACCTTTATATGTTTTAATTGGAGTTCATGTAACTACAACCATGTTTAACCTTCTATCATATAATATAACAAGATAATATATTATATATTGATTACAAGGGTCACCATTTACAATTTATAAGGGCACATAATCTCTATAAATTTCATTTAGAACACATTTAATCAAAACCACTAAAATTTCATCCCATGAAACCAATGGTTCATGGGTCAAACATGTCATAATATTTTGGTTAGGGTGGCACCATCATGATATATGGTAAAATGCAATTTATGTTGATACAGATGCTTTAATAACCAATTATATATATATCATAACTATAACTAGGCATGTTATCACATAGTAATGAATAATATAATGTAATCAAAAAAATCAAAGAATCATAGTATACATGCAAGAATGATTTATAATCACATAATAATGGAATATAGATGATTATGAAAATTTCATGTGAATCATATATGCCTAAAATGATGCATAAACACACCATGTCACTTTTTATATTGGGATAAGTGAAAAATAACATAAATCTATAACTAGAATAAGTACATGAATCAATAAAGGTGAAATAATAATCATCATTAATGGCATGAAACATGAACAATTGTGACATCCCAATAAATATGATATTTCCCTCATGTGTGGGATAACCTCACCTAGATTTGATCTATTTACCAAGTGCTAACTCATTCCTAGTCCATTTTCTATAATCCCAAAATTGTACGAAAAAGTAAAAGAAGGATATTTTGTAGCTCCAATGGTTCTCTCTTCATCAGGAGGAGACCGATTCCCTATTCCTTCTCCGATCAATGCATGGTGTGGCAAATATACCCTGGGTAGTCAATTACTTAGTTCAAAACTGCAGAAAGTTCCTCCCTAATCGTACTGATCTCCTTTACACGTTGCGAGATCTCAATAAATTTTCCAAAAATCCTAGTGTAATGGACTTCACCAGATAATCCTTGTAACATTTTCAGTTCCACTAAATCCCTTCCCCCTGAGTATGTTTATTTGTTGTTTGCTGACACTTTAGGCATATACTACTTCATGTTGCCTTAACCAGTTTCTGGCTTGATTCCCCTTTTTCCCTGTTAATAAAATTTTCTCAACGTTGGATGGAATTAAAAGAAGGATCAGATACCTCTTATAGCGTCTCCACCTGACACACTCAATAACATTTGTTGAACTTGTTTTTCACATGGCCACAAGATCACCTCACTATATTCAAGATCCTACTAACTAGAAATGAGGGTCTAAAGGTGGTATAATTGTCATTCAATACCATTAAGATCAATATTGGACATACTATAAGAGATAATGAATAATATAAATAGAATAAGTTAATAATATCATTGATTAATACAAATAAAATATAACCAGGCCATTTCCAAATATTCATCCAAGAATGAACATGCTGAGTGGCAAATATAATCAGTCTAGCAAACAGTAGACACATATATCATGTAATATAATGAACAGGTCCATACTCAATTAGGGAATAAATAAATAAAATAATTCAACTCTAAGATACATCTCAAGTACGTGCTCATTTTTTACTCCCATGATCCATTTTCGGTATAAGTCTATAAGGATAACATCAAGAAAGAATAATCCAAGATCCTAACATGGAATTTGGAGACCTTTCTAGGTACTGATCGGTGAACCAAATAGGGTGTGGGATAAAATCAAAATACCACCACAAAAGTTGTCCAATTAAACATTATCCATTAATATGAAATAATGTTGTGTGATGTCATAATAAGAAAAGATGTAAATAATAAGTGAAATAAATTCAGGCCCGTGTTCCTTAAAATACTGATGGATTACCACAACTGCTTCGGCCTAAGATTTTATATATCTAATCAATCCATAATTTATATATATATATGAATATAATGGAAGTATATAATCAAATATATACATGAACTGGAGGGGACCTAAGGCTTATGACCCAGGTGAGCACAAAAAGGCATCATAAAAGTCACATAGGATGTCATGCCCAACGATCTCAATGTAACACCCAGAGGTTTTCTAAAAATAAATTGAAATACATGATATTTTGTTTAAAGTAGAAATTTATAACTATCCTTTAAATATAATTTTACTACTTCAATGATTTGAATTTTGAAAAACGGTCATCTACAATTGTGTCCTATAAGCTATTTAGAGTCTAATAGAACCAACTTGTTTTTTTTGAATAGTAACATAACCTTATGAATAGTATTTTGAATAGTAATATGACCATAATGAATATTAAATTTTATTTATTATTTTATTTTCTTATGTCTTGAAGATAATGGCATTTTGGTTAATTTTTCAATGTGATATAAACATAGTTATAGTTTTAAAATTTTTAATTTTTGAATTAAGTATGATTTTATTTAAAAATTAAATTAATGATATTTAAAAAATTATTTTCAAAAAATGGAATTTATTTTTGTATTCTACACATCTATAAATGGTTAGGGTGAATTTTAGGGATTTTTCTAAAATAGTTGACTTTTCATTGAAAAGTAAAATATACAGTTTTGCGTTTCAGTGTGTTAATGACATTATTAATGATGTAATAATGATTAAATAAATCTTTTAGAATTATTTATAGTAAAATAAGATTTGATGTGACCCAAGTGGCTAATAACATGGAAAAATACCTTGAGAAAGCCCATGGTTTTGCAAATACCACTAATGAGGCGTCCCTTGGAAATTATTAAAATAATCTCTCACTTTTGTTATAAATACCAACCCATTCCTTCATTATATTTAATACCAATTATTCCTAAAAGAATATATGGAATCATTAAATCCCTAATAGTCGCCCATGTTTTCTTAAATCCCCCAAGGTCCCAACCTTAAAGTTCTAGGAGTTACTCTACAAGGTAATAAAAATCACAATTTCCCTCCTTTTCCATTCACGTTCTCTTTTATGTGGTATAACTTTCAAGTTTCCATACCTTGTTATTATATCCTTCTTATTCTAGATCTATTTTGTATTATGATTAATTTTAGGATGGGTTACCATTGTCCCCTCTCTTTTTAATATTTTTTAATACTATGATGCATTGTTGTTAAGATGCCGAATTTTTATACGGGATTTCACAAATATTCTTTTATTTTGAGTTCCTTTCATTTATTATTCTTTATTCATCTCCCCTTACACAAGAGACATAAAATCTCCATAAATCATTTATATTCTGGATTTTCTCATGTTAATGGAAAATTCTTCATCATTCTTCTTCTCCTCCCCCACTTATTCAAGGAATAAAAACATTGTCTGTGATGTGTCGAATTACCGACATCATGGACGATGTGATTTAAATTTGCATTAATTTTTCAATGTCTAGTCATAAAACCATTTTTATGGTTGAAACAAGATATTATATATTTTATATGTCTCATCCATGGTTATGTAAATATTTTTTACACATGGTTTTAATTTAAAAGACAAAATGAAGTCGTTATTATAAAAAAACCATTAAAATGATCTAAACGAACATCATTAATGTTTTAACTTATGAATCATCCTCATATAAAAAATAAAAATGATAAATGGTATAAATTATTTTACTTTAAATATTTAAATACCTTTTCATTACAATTATGATGTTTCAATTCCAATCGACAAGAACAAACCAACATGAACTGATCTTGAAAATCATGTAAAGAACTCACCCAAAACTGTGCAAGGAACAAAATACTAACAATTTAAGGGGGAAATGATGTAATTAAATGATCATATAAGTTATTATAACTATGTATATGATTATTTAATATATTAATAACAATTTTTTAACTATTATCAATGAATTTTAAACAATTTGGAAGTAAGACAAACCCTAGGTAAGGGAATTCTTAACCTGATTTCAATCCTTTGGGTTAACTTTCTACTTCTTTATTTATGTGGTATTAAAATTGATTGTGTGATGGGTTTTGTTTATATTATGTGGAATTATGTCTAATAACATTGTATATACATATTTAATTCACTATATTAAGTATCTCTTCAATTATATTTTTTATGTAAGGAGCTTTTCATTTAAAATCTTCTTTTAAAATTCCATTTTACAAAATAAAAAAGAAATGTAATTATGATATTATTCAAGTTGTATGATTATTTTATGGTTATTGGGAAATAATTATGATGAATGTTGGGACCTGTATCTCCTTATAATTCATTGGGTATTTTAAAGTTGTAGGACGGCCATATGGTCACTCCAAGTGTAACTTTGATGGTTACACAAATCGTAAGGTAGCTGTGAGGGTTACAAACTAAAAAGTAGTCGAGAGGGATACAAGGTTATGTAAGTAATGCCCAAAGATACATTTATGATTATGTTTATGTTCTAATTTTTTGTGTGAATCTTTTGAAAATATCATGTTTCCAAAATTATGTATATATTGGTGACAATCATGTCTTTTGAAAATGTTTTCACACGTTACAAGTATTCGTGGACTAATGTGCTCTTTCCTTATTTTTTCATCCCTTACTGAGATTTTTGTGCTTCTCCCATGTTTTTTAAATCATTTTCATACCTAATAAGGATGGGTAATAAAAAGAATTAATCCAAATTAATTTTTTTAAGAATTTTAAAATAAATCATGTTTTAAGTTTTAATGTTTTATATTTTGAAAAAAATGGAAACAATTTTTATGGTATCCACTATGTAACAATGTGTAAGGTTATGAATGTATTATGACCAAATTATATAGATATATAAGCTCGAAAATATCCTAAATTTAAAAGAAAATTATTTCATGTCTAAAATCAAGATTATCGAATGTAATAGGGTCGAGTCCTTATACTCAGTGAAAGATAAGGGGTGTCATCCTGAAAGTTCCATATAAATAATAATATAATTTATATTCCAAATTTTAATAAGAGTAATAATTCTAATAATATTAATAGGTGATATTTAACACTATATTCAATATCCTAATAGAATATTTAAATCATCATGTCCAGTATCTTAATCAATGTAATGAATCATCATGGCGCATTACCCATAAGGACTTGAAGCATCATATACAACATCCAAGACCATGGGGGTGTGAAGCACCTTGTCTAACAACCCTAATATAGGAATCTTAGTAATAATAATGTATATAGTAATACCACATGCACTATTATCCCTTAACCAAGGTTTTTTCTAAAGAGTAACTCAGCATCGCTCAATGTGTGGTGTATTGCATCTAACCTATGATCCCATTTAAGGTATTCCTATATGGGAATCCATGGTCCGCTGAAGGAATAATAATTATTTTACCCAAATTACTCACATAATTTTCAAATGATAACCCATGAATTATGTATGGATTCATAGGATGTTATTTTATCTTCACATAATAGTTATCACCATACTTACTAAATGGAATCTCATAGATCATGAGAATTATCCATGCCAAAATAGATATGATTCATCATGATCATTCCATTTTTCAATTAAATTCAAACAAGTGGTATATTTTATCAAAAAAATTAATAATGTCTTTGTAAGTATCCATATCTATATGTTCTAATTCCTCATTTAGGTCAGTCCATCACAATAATCAATATAAACGTAAATATGATTAAGTTACAAGGGGTTTTATCCAACCCTTATATCAATCCATTTCAATAAATTAATAAATTTATCTTATAATTGAAACATGTCTAGCATCACATATCATAATATAATTATGGATAAGTGTATGATAATATCAATAACAAAAAATTTAATTATTCTAATTCATTTCAGAAGAGTTTTATAAGAACAACTCACCCAAAATGGAGGTTTGGTAATATATACAAACAACATTCATTAAAAAATTATTTAAATTCACCTTAAGTGGTGGCTCGGGTTGAGTTCATCAACCTAAAACCATGAATGTGGTTCATAGGTCATGGTATAAATAATTAATTTAATTAATTTAACATTTAATTATAGATTCATGGAAATTAAGGTGCAAGGAATAATGAAAAAATTTATAAATGGTGAATATTTTTAGGGAAATAATATAGACTACCTACCTTATTACAAGGATGCTTATCTATTTCATTCTAAAGATTATAGTTTAGTTTAAATAAGAGAAATAGGATGGAGTGAAAATCACCCTTAAATAGGGAATATGATATTTCATTGAGATATCATCTGATATAGAAAGAAAACTAGAAAAAGGAAGTAAGCGAAAATATAGTGTAACCAAGGGTGATCCAACATGACTACAGACACTCAAATCAGACTCTATATGGAAGATATCTCAACATAACTAGGTTGAGTAGGAAGAGAAACCACATACTATCTATTTATTATATGTGATTTAGGGTAGAGAGGAAGAGGGTCGGTCCCCTTTAAAACCCATAACATATTATTTTTACGACATACGACAATGACATAATCCATATGTTTAATGAGTAGTAGGCCTAGCCAAGGGAAGTTTTTACAATATAATTTATATTATTACACTATATAGTCCATGGACCATCCCCATTTATTCCATAGGTCCCTTAGAATAAACCATAGTTCCCTTTCATGCAACATATACTATTTTTATGGTGTAAATGGATCCGACAACCTGTTTTTGTAGCCAACACGACTTGTTTCTCCTCTAGTGGTTCCTAAAACCCTCAATAATTCCAAAATTATATAGAAAATTCCCAAAAACACTATTATTGGACATTTAAATACCCAATTTGTTTTTATTATTCAAGCTATAAAGCAACCAGTCCTCCAACGGAGCACAAATCAAAATTAATTGGAAATTTCAACCAATCCAAAGCATTAGACATTAAAATAATCTAGATATTATATAAATTAATGATTTTTTATGATTTTTTTTATTAGAACATTATATTTTATTTCCTCAAGAGATGAGTTTTATCTGTATCTTTCATATATTTCTTCAAAAGGCATTGAATATGGGATTGGGATTTTGTAATTCCCTAAAATTATAAAGTAAGAACATTGTATTTGATAGCATGTATAGTACGAAACTCAAAGTACATAATGGAATATAATATACCAATACTTTAAAATATATTTAATATTTTAAATAAAATAAATCTATGATATATAATAAAAAGAATGTGATACTAAGTTAGCATACATCGTATGCAATAATGATTTTTCTAATGGCTTGTGTTACAGAGATGGTCGAGTTTTGTAGAACAAAAATACATTATAAAACCTTATTGTTTAGTAGAATAAGATACAAAATATCCATTAAATAATAATTTATGAATAATATTAACTATCCTATGAAAATCAATGGTCTATAAAAAATTAATATGAAATCATTGGTTACCAATTATTTAGAAATGAAAATATAAATCGATTGAATATAAAAGAAATATTTTTATACTCTCAAAGGAATGTTTTTTTAATAAATTAAATTAATTAAAATTAGATAATTATATGAATAAAATATATATTTTATATATTCAATATATGTTTTTTACATTTATCCTATATATTTGATAGGCATAAGATAATAACAAACCCAATTTTATGAATAAAAACCTATATTATTCTTAAGATAGTTTTACCACCTTTTAATGGAGAACCTATTTTAAATCAAATTTATAGAAATATTATAAATTTTATATGTCAAAATAAAATAAAATTTTTAAATATAAAAATAAAAATTATCTTATGGTGAATTTATGATATTTTTCAGATGAGTTTCATCTTTTGATGAATTGTGAAAAATACTTAATTTTTACTCAAAATTGCTTTTTGTCTTATTTATTTTTTATAGATAAATTATATTTATATTTGGTTTTAAATTTAAATAAGTTCAATTTTACATAAATTAAACCAATTTAGTTTATTTTAATCAGTTTTACATTGAAATTGAATATGAAAACATAGCAAACTTTTGAAGGTTTTTACTTTAAAAACCTGCATTATCGTCCCGACTGTGGGGTTAATTTTAAAGTAATTCCTACCAATTCATTGATTGGAATTTGTAATAAATTAATTACATATATGTAATAAAAATAATTTATAATTTATAATAAGTTAATATTATTTTTTGACCGAAAATTTTAGTCAAATAAATAAAAATTAATTACAAAGATTAAGAGAAAATTAGCATAACAAGGGACTAAACATTAGACATAAGGGCCAATATGACCTAGAAACAATTCCAAAATATATTTTATGACCATAGTTTTACCCTACACACCCTTTTATATAATATATTTATTATTGGAGAAAATTTTCATAGGTAAAACGTGGGTGTAATTCCCTTTTCAAAAATTTACAAAAATGTCACTCCTCTTCCACTATAAAAAGGAAATCAGCCCTCCCAAAAATTCACAACTCTCAAGACACTTATTCTGGAAAAATATATTCCCAAATAGATCTGAAATATCCATTACCTAATTATATAATCCTTCCTTTGTTCAAGAAGCAATCCGAGGAAGCCTTTTGGTGAAAACCAAAAGGAGTTACCCGAATAAGAGGTAGTATTTATCCTTAAGAACTTTTGTTTTATTTTCATTCACCACAACATAAAATAGTCTTATTCCAAACCATAATCCCAAATATAATGATTTATTTTATTATAATGATTATAACTACACTTACACACACTTCTATCTAATGGGTAGAGAACTTACTGTTTATGTTTACAAAGAACTATCTCCTCGCAAAATGATGTCGTTCTTTTTTCCTTTACCACCTATCATGGTTAGGCATTAAGATGGATTGAAATTTATATATTTTATATATTATTTAATAATTTATTTATTCTTCTTTAGTTTTTATATGAAACATACCCTTATTAGTTTCATTTTTTGTAAATATGAAGAAATTGTTTGTGCAAGAGTGGACTCCCGCCTCCTCAAAGCGATGTGATTAATTCATACTCTACATGGAATGTATAAAGGATGGTTTTATTATACCTATGACACATATATGACATAAATATGATATTGTAATAATAATATACATATATATATATATCATTTACTTTTTATTCTTTTAAATTTGAAAAAGAAATAAAAGTAGCGTTCATGCGTACGTACAACCTACTGTCTCCAGGAACAGTGCATTTCATTTCATATATCTAAAATTTGTGGATTATTATAAATAATTATATAATGAATATATATCATATTTACATAATTATTTAAACCCATTATATGATGAAACCATGATAGGAACAACAAGTAATAAGTAAAAACATACTCAAAAAACTATTTAATTGACACATGAAATAGTGAAAATAATGAATGATTGTTAACAAATAGGTAATAAGATATTATAAGAAGATACTATATGATATTATAAATAATGTTATGGTTATTTTATAAATTAATAACATAATTAAAACTAGTATAAATTAGGTTAAAATATGTTTGACCAAAAGAAAATGCATGTTAAGAAATTTTCATCTCACTTTTTTCATCTGTGGGATAAATGTTAGATTCACCACTTACTTATTTTGTGTGGTGTATCTATAGAACATTTAGATATATTATATCATAAATTTTTATATCTTCATGTTATTTTAGATTCAACATGAATTATTTCTTCTAAGGGTATTTGAGTTAAAAGTTACCAGGTGGTAAATAATTTCATAAAATGATATCTTTTCATTGGGATATACTACTTCCTCTATGTCATTAATATTATGAGAATATGGGTTCAATAAATTTTGACAATATATTATTGTATTTAAACTTGTTTTATTTGGAATTACAATTGAAACACACATTCTGTTTATTTTTTGAGTCTCACTTAAATGTCATGGTCTTTAAAAGGGTTTACTTCACAATCTCATTTTTATTCACGACGTTTTACACTTGAAATTCAATTAGAATAAATTATATGAAAATTATTCAATAAACCCTTAAATATTTTTATTCTCTGGTTATTCATGAATGTTTTAAATTATCAGTACCATTTTTTCACTCTTTGGTACTCAAAATTTTTAAGAAAATGTTTTTATGAAAACCCAAAATTATTTCCCTCTTTAGTTTGGGAACATGTTTTCTACTAAAAACCGTATTATATAAGAATATTTTCACAAATTTTTTAATAATAAAAAATTATTTATTAAAGAATAATTTATCCATTTCTTATATTTAAAAATTTTTTCACATGAATTTTCATATCTCTTCTCAAACAAGGAATCTTTCTAACCTTTTACCATGAAAAATATTTTTTTTATCTTATAAGGATAGTATGGTTTTACCCACATTAATTTTTTCAATGATTCCTTTAGAAGTTGAAAATGTTAATTTTTAAATAATATGTTTTCATAAGTGATTTTCAGGGAAAAAAATTTCATTTTCTTTATTCAAAATCAAAAGGATATTTTCCTAAAGAATGTATTTAAATGATCTTTTTATAGTATTTTCATTAATCGATAAAAACAATCCTTTATTTTTACACCACTTGGGATATGTTTTATTTTTGCCGTACTTATTCCTTCTTTGGATGTTTTATGGTTGATTTGTCCGAGGATAGTATTGAAAATCACTTCTTTGGTTATTTTCTTAATCCTTTTAAAATATTCAATTTCTTACGATCATTAAACATTGAATTTCCCCTAATTATCTATATAATTTATCATGGATATATTTATCACTTAAATAATATTTTATTTTTACATATGGTGTTTACATTGATAGTTATTTGATTGAATGGGGAAATATTGTTAAATATGTATCCTTTAATAAATACATATATTTGACAGAGCACTTTATTTATTTAAATGCTTTGGACATGCACTATATGATTTGGGGACCGGTTAATGCAAGACATACGGGTTGGGGACTGGTTAATTCAAGACCAATGGATTGGGGACCAATTATTGTAAGCCCCATGATGCATTTATAGTCTCATGAGATGATATTTGTTGGTGATAAACCCTTTAAGTTTGATTCTAGGTAGAATATATTGGTTTTAACCAATATATTGAAAATATCATGGTAATAGATCTTTATGGTAATGGTATCATGTTAATGGGAATCATGAATCCGAATAATTAAGAATTTACTATATTTTTAATTCATTTATTATTATTTATACATGTGATTTTGCATTGATATATCTATGGCTGCATTTCATTCACTATTCATTGATTAAATGGAATGTGTTTCCATTATTTTCCTTTCCATTTGATGATACCTTATCTAGTTATTTTAATGCAAAGTGCTTTCAATTATTATCTGACCATATTCATTATCCATTCAATTTATTGATTGCATGGAATCTGTGTTCGTTTATTACCTTCTCATATTGACTAATCTAATTGATTCATTATTGCTCCCACTATTCTTAACCCATACTAAGAATTTGATCTCAGTTATATTTTGTTCCATTTCCCAAGGAATACAATAATGATCATCATGATGATATGAAAGTATACTCTAGAAGAAATAAAATTATTATCCACGAAAAAAATTATAATGTAATTTTTTTATTATTTTGTAATATAAGACTTACGTATGTATCTGGTTCACCAATACAACTATCCTCTTTTCTCTTTCAAAATTCGATTCATTTTAATCATGGAAAATTAATTCTAGTAGACACCAAATTTGAGATTCTAGGGTGTATACTCTATAGTTGTTATTAGATGAAGTTTAATAAAAACCATGGGAACTAGATTTAGGTAAACATAGATTAGATAACATATCCCTAAGGTATAATCTTAGAATAAGTATTGAATAACATCCTATAATTTAGGTAAGGTAGATATTATTTGGGTATTCTTAGAAATACATCCCTATCAGGGTACCATAAGTGGACATGGTTCTAGAATAGATTTACCTAGGGGTAACAACTCTTACAAGGGGTGTCAGGTCAGACTCGAGTGTAACCCGGTACATGATAATGGTCCTTACTACGAACCTATTTTGACACTACTGGGGGACATGATTTGGATAATTTTCATCTTATTTGAAAACAATTATTATTTATTCGAATATGTGATGAAAATTAATAATCTTTAATAAACCTAATGTGTTTTAAATTTTAAATAGTATGTCATGATTTAGATATTGTGTAACTGATCATAAATGTTTCTCACTATGACTATTGTCACTCACACTATGATTCTTGGATTTAGTCAATGGCTCGGATTCAAAACAGTCATATTAACACTAAACATGAAGGAAAATATTTTGACAATTAGAAAAAAAAATTAGGTGCTAATAGGAGTGAAAGGTATCATGTTTATGGCTAATCAGTTTTTCCAAAATATGATTAACAACATATACCTTAACCAGATCTTGAACTCACTAGAGAAGTGAATGATAGATTTTTTCTAAGAGATCTAGTGTTAGAGACCAGGGATAAAAGAAGTCTCAATATTCATCATGAAATAAATTTCGAAGGATACACTTACGAAAGTGTATCAATAAAATTGATAAATGATTTATGTGTGGGAAAAAGGTATATAAATAAAATAATTTAAAAGGAAAAATGAAGATTATGATGGAAGGAAATAAAAATCATCCTAAAACTCCATTTGTAGTTCATTTCCTTGGATGTGGGTAACCTATGAATTACCCAAGTCAATTCTCTCTCTAAAAGGATAACACAATGACCAAGGAATAACATAAGTGGAAATAAATGAATGAATAATTTATGTATTGGGACTATTTAGTGATTATCCTTATTTAAAGGAAGTCCATAATATTATATTTTGTAAATTATATTCATAAAGTTTTAGAAAAGGATAACATGTATTCTGGGTGAAAAACCATCTATTCCAGAAAAGTTGTGGGACATAAACGCATGACTAAAGGATGATATGTAATTTTTACCTACCACTACCCACACAATGTCCTAGTAAATGGATAATTATTTTTAGATAAAAAATATGACGATAAATATTAATGATGAACTAGTTGTATTAATTTTATGTTTAGAGATTAATGTATCAACAATATTGGTTTTGGGAAATATTTAGAGACAAATAGTTAGACTTTTTACTCTTTTTTGGGCCTTATGATCCGTTAAAAGTGTATTTTATTCCTTCAAGCATCAAGGTTAATTTTTGAATATCCCTTTCATGATGTAATGGATAAAATAGAAATTTATTGAATAAAATACAAAATATGAAATTGTGTTTATATAAATATGTAAAGTATGTTTATTTATTTATATTAATATTCAATAAAATAATTCCTCAACATTATGAAAAGTATCTTAAAACAAAAATGTTATCCTAATACCTAAATTCTTATTGAACCAATGGTATTTTAAATCATCGTAGAATTATAAAGTTTAGGCCCTAAAATATCCATTGGTCATTAAAGTATTTTTGATTTATGACCTCAATCACTCCATATAAATATTTATTATTTTCCACTATTTTAGTATTTCTACTTTCCAATAAGGTTCTCCTATATAGAGACCTAGTTATATGTTAGTCCACGTGACCTTTGTACTTCCATTTATCTCTTTTATAGAGGATGTTTTACAAACCCTTATCATAACGTGGGATTTAAAAAAGGAAATATCAAACAATATATTACAAAGAATGAGTTTGAATTGTGAGGATACAATTAAATTAATATGTCGAGAATATAATGCCCCAAAATTTTAAAGTAAGAACATTTTTTTCGATAACGTGTATAACACACAACAACAAATACATAAGTTAATATAATATATCGAGAATTTATAATATATATATAATATATTAAATAAAATAAATCTATGATATATCATTAAATTCACGTGATACTAAGTTGGCTTGTGTTTCACAAAACAATGAGATTCTTTAGTGCCTTATGTTACACGCAAGACTGATTTTTACTAAACAACAATATATTATATTAAATTTATTATTTTATATAATAAAATATAACCCAGAAATTAAATTGTAGGTTATTAATATTATTAACTAACTTATCAAAATATATGGTCTATAATAATACAAGTCGAATTCATTGGTTTCCAATTCCTTAGAAATGAAAATAATGACCTATTGAATATAAAGAAAATATTTTTACACTCCAAAAGTCATGTTGTCTTAATAAATTAAATTAACTAAAATTATAGGATTATATTAATAAAATATATATTATATATATTCAATCTAATATTTTTTTTCATTCATCCAATAGATTTTATAGGAATAATATAATAAAAACCCCAATTTTACGCATAAAACCTATATTTTTCTAAATATACTTTTACCACCTTTTAATGTTGAACCTATTTTAAATGATATTATTGGAATTTTTAAAAAAATTATAATTCAAAATAAAAATATGTTTTGAAATAGGAACATAAAAATCATCTTAGGGTGATTTTGTTTATTTTTTTGAGAAGTTTCATTTGATGATGTATAGTGAAAAATACTAAATTTTAATTACCAACACTTCTTCTGTCTAATTTGTTTATAATGTTAAATTATATTTATAATTGGTTATAGTTAAATATGATAATTTTTACATCATTTAATCCAATTTAATTAATTTTAATATATTTCATTTTGAAATTGAATATAAAAACATAGCAAACTTTTAAACGTTTTTTACTTTAAAAACACACATTGTTGTCCCGTCTACAGGATTAATTTTAAATTTATTTCTGCTACTTATTTTATTGAAATTTATAAAAATAGATTCCATATTTGGTATCATACTAATTTATATTTTCTAATAATAACAACTTAATTTTTGACCAAAAAAATAGTGAAAATAATTAAAATTAAGCGCAACGATTAAGAGAAAAACAAGCTTAAAAAGGAATAGACATTAATATTAAGGGCCAAAATTACCTAGAAACTTGTCTATAAGATTTTGGATGGACATATTTCTACCATATCATCCATTTTATCAAAACAATTACACTATTTTATCCACTTTTCATAGGAATAATGTGGGTGGAATTCCCATTTCAAAAATTTAGTAAAATGTCACTCCTCGTACACTATAAGAATGCACTAACCCCTACCCCTTATTAACACCTCTCATGAAACTTTTAATTGACCAATATTTAGCCATATATTTCCTAAAAATACATATCATCATCTTATAATCCTCCCTTTGGGAAGGGAGAAATCCAAATGATCCCTTTTGTCCAAACCAAAAAGAGTTACCTGAATAAGATGTAACATCATTAGTGAATCTATTTTGTTTTATTTTCATTCTCCAACCATTAAAATATTATTATTCCTTTATTATATAAAAATATAAAAAACCTAAATATACTTATATGTTATTAATATATGTTTTATACGTACACTTACACACACTTCCTTATAATGTGTAATGAAAATACCGTTTATGTGTTCAACAAAATACCACCTCGCAAAATGATGTCATTCGTTTTTCCATTACAAACTATCATAGTTGGAAATTATGATAGATTGTATGTTTATATATGATATATATTTTATTAATAATTTATTTATTATTTTGTAATTTTTATACAACACATACCCTTATGCTTTCTATTATTTGTAAATACGATTACATCGTTTGTGGAAGACTGGACTACCGCCTCCTCAAAGCAATGTGATTTGTTCACACTATACATGGAATGTATAAAGGATGGTTTTATTAAAACAATGTAAAATATATGAAATAGATATTATACTATAATAATAATATACATATATATCATTTAATTTTAATTATTTCAAATACGATAAGGAAATGGAAGTAACGTTCATGTGTACGTACGACCTACCATCTCAATGAACGATACATTTCATTTATTATCTCAAAACATTATGAATTATTATAAATACACATATAATGAATATATATGAAATTAAAATCATGTTTAACATTATTTATATGATTAAACCAATATAGGAAGAATAAGTAACAAGTTAAAACATACAAAAGAACTTGATAATTAACCCCTGAAATAGTGAAAATAATTAATGATTGTTAACAAATGGGTAATAAGATATTATAATAAGATAATATATGATACTATAAATATTATTATGGTACTATGATAAGTTAATAACATTATTAAAACCATTATACTTGAGTTTAATGGAATTTTAACTAAAAGGAAACATAATATAATGGATTTTCATTTCACTTTTTACATTTGTGAGATAAATGTCATATTCACAACTTAATTACTTTGTTTGGTGTATCTACTACCCATTTTGGAATACTATATCATGAATTTTATTATCTTCATGTTTTTTTTATTTTAACTTCAAATTATTTCGTCTATGGGGATTTTATTTAAAAAGTACTAAGTGGTAAAGAATTCCACAAGCAGTTTCCTTTTTACTGGGTTATATTCCTTCTATATTGTCTATAATATTATAATATTATGTGTTTAATAACTTTTTACTATATATTATTTTATTTACACTTGTTTTATTTGGATTTCAATTTGACACACATAATCTATTCATTGGGTTTAGTCTCACTTCAACATTATGGTCTTTACAAGGCCATACATCACAATCTAATTTTTCGTCCAGGATTATTTACACTTGAATTTATAATTGAGGAACTTATATTACCATTATTAAATAAATACTTACAAATTATTACCCTATTTTTATTAATGTTTTTTCAGGTATTAGTAATATTTTTTCACTCATTGTTACTGAATGTATTTAGGAAAACGTATTTATCAAAACCCGAGTTCATTTCTCTCTTTAGTTAGAGAACATGTTTTCATATAACAAACATATTTTATAAAAGGGTTTAATTTTTTTCAATCCATCCCAAAATGATTTATTAAATAAATTTTTATTCTATTTTCTTTTTACAGACGTTTTCGAAGGAATCTTCTTGTCACTTTCCAAATAATGAATTTTTAAAAACTTTTACCATGCCAAAGTAATTATTTTTTACATTGTGAAACATATACGAATTTACCCACATTCATTTCTTCAAATCAACCTATGATATTTTAAATAGTTATCTTTTGAATAAACGTTTTTCAAAAGTTATTTCCAAGAAAAATTATTTTCCAAATGAATTGTACATTTTCGTTAATGTTTATTAAAATAACATTTTAGAATACATACATTCATCAGTGAAAACAACCCTATATTTTTACACCACATGGGATATATTTTATTGATACAATACTTATTCTTCCTTTGGATGGTTTATTATTTATTTTTCCAAGGATAGTTTTGACATTCACTTCCTTCATTACTTTATCAGTCCCCTCAAAATATTCAATTTCCTTTTATCATTGAACATTAAATTTTTTCTTAATTATCCATATCATTAATCATGGATGTGTTTATTGCCTAACCTATATATCATTTTTGAATATGGGGTTTACTTTGATAGTTATTTGACTGACTAGGGAAATATTGGTAAATATGTATCATATACTCAATATAGATATTTGATATGGCACTTTGTTTATTTAAAATATTTTTACATGCACTATATGGGTTGGGGACCTATTAATGGAATCCATATGGGTTAGAGACCATTTATAGTAATCCCCAAGATGCCTCGGTAGTCTCATTAGACAAAATTAGTTAGCATAAAACCCTTTAATGTTGCTTCCAATCTGAATAGATAGGTTTCTATACATAGATTTAAACTGTATCTAGAGTTGATATTGATGGTAAGTGTATCATATTCTGAGAAAACTTGAACTCCAATAATTAATAATTTCCATTATTGAGAATTAATTTATTATTATTTATCCATGAGATTTTTCATCTACATGTCTATGAATTCATTCCATTCTCAATTCATTGATTTAATGGAATGTGTTTTAGTTATTTGGATTTCCATATTTATTATACTTTATCCAGTTATTTGAGTGGAATGTGTTTTAGTTATTAAATTTCCATATTTTTTATCCATTCAGTTTATTGATTACATTGAATGTGGGTTAAGTTATTACCTTTATATATTGACTGTTCTCATTAATTCATTATTTTTTTCTCTATGCTTATCCATTACTGAGAATTTAAGATCAACCTTATTTTATTTCATTTCCCTATGAATACAAGAAGTATAATAATAATGATATGCAAGGATAGGATATATGAAATACATTTATTATCGAATAAATAATTTTTTTAATTATTGTATTAATTTGTAATAAAATACTCATGTATGTATCTGGTTGACCAATACTACTATACTCTCTGGTCCTTTGGTATTTTATTCCTTGATAACATGTCAATGTTAGGGTAGTATATATCAGCTTAGGGATTTTGGGGTCAGGTCGCTATATCTTTAGCACTAGATATCATCTTCTAATCTAAGGGAAGTCTTAAAATACCTTTTAAACCCTAAAAGAGGTGTTTATATCATATTTTATGGTCTTCAAATTTGGGTTTAATAAACACCTTTATTGGGTATAATATTCTTACAGTAATAGCATTCAATCAATCATTAAGATGGATCCTTGTGATTCCATCTAGGAAGTAAATTCCGAACTGTAACGTTCTTGTATGAATTTGGATAAATAAATATATTTGTTACTAATATAGGTGAGTAAATAGTAGAGAAGTTTTGATTCTTTAAACAACACATCAAGGAAGCTCATATTTGATAGAAAAGTTATGCAGAAAATCATCAATAGGTTCTAGAGTTCAAATTTGGTGATAGGGAATACCAATGAATATATCAATGGAATAATTTTATGAGATTTGGAAATAAGGGAAATTTTATCACTATATGTAATTATCCCCCTAAAATTAATGATCATATTGGTAAAGTTACTTATTTCTTGGTGCTTCCACTGAATGTATCTCATGTTTATGATGGGTTACATGGGTCTCTCTTATGGAAGTTCAAAACTTATCCTTTACATGTACTAAACATGGAAGATATACCATTGAAACAACATATTAATTTTGAAAAAAAACTAATGGATATTGTAGATCAAATAGATAAAGTGTTATGGAACAAGACCACTCACTTAGTCAATGTTTAGTGGCGAAACCACCAATTTGAGGAATAAATTTGGGAACCTTAGGATGTCATCAGGTAGAAGAATCCTCATTTTTTTGTATTAAATTATTATAATTTCAAGGGTAAAATTATTATAAGGGATGTCAAATGTAACACTCCAATGTTTTGGGACATATTTTTATTTGAAAAAAATATATTTCATTTATAACTTTCTTGGCATGTATTATGGGGTTTAAATGAACAATGATATACTATAAAAGTATTATTGTTTAATGTGATAGTTATTACAAATCCATTAGATTGGTGGGTATGAATATAACTAACTAAATTATGAAAAAATCTTTTTTACACGCATATACATGGAATACAATGGATATCAATTAGTTATAAATTAAAATAAAATCATTTGAAGTTAAAGGGTGATGTTTTTATGAAAAACTACTTTTATAAGCATAAGGAGTTTTCATAATGACAAATTATATTAATAACTATTGATCAATGATTTTAATTAAGTGTTTAAATTCTATATAAAATAAAATAATTTCATATTGGTATAATTTTTGTTTCTATATATGGAATTAGAATACATCTATTTTTAATATTATAAACAAATTTTTATAAATTAGTTTTTGATGTACATTGAACACTTATTTTAAAATTAATTTATACAACTAATAGTAATTTAATATGATAAAAATAGATTAATTATTTTGAAACATTTTTTTAAAAAATATTAATGATCACACATTCATTTTTGGTCATAATGAAAATTAAATGTCGTAAAAAAGTTGTTACCATGGTTGAGGTTAAAACATGTTTTCTATGTGGGTTAAATTAAGTGACGAGGGTAAAAATTATAATTAGAAATTTAAAAATATTATATGTTGAATAAATATATACCTTATCATATAATAAGTTTAAATTTTTTTCATTTTTATTATACTTTCACATCAAAGTTATATTATATTATTTAAATATTTTAGATAATTCCATGTCTGTCACTCCCCTCACTTATAAAAGGGAACCTCTTATCATCATTCACACAATTTTATCTCTCTATCATTGTAAATAACTTCCAAAAATATTTATTATATTTCTTAACTTCATTATTTATCTTTTTTTTACCATAAGGCCATCCTATGATGTATTAAGATGTAATCCAAAGGAGATCTCTCAAAGAAGTGGTAATCATCTTACTCGAATATTTTGAAGTTTATTCATTATTTTACTTCCTATAAATATATTTGATCTATACTAAGATGATTAATATAGTATCAATAATATATTTTTGTATTATTATGATTTTGATACAAGAATTTTACACCTTTTCCCATGAAATGGGAAATGAATGTATCCCTTGTGCATACGTTTAGACTATCACCTCCACATGGCAATATGATTCATTTCCATCACCATATTTCATAGTTGTTAATTATGATGGATTTAATATATATATATATGATATAAATTATTATGATTTTGGAATTATAATAACTTTACAACCTTCTGATCTTCCCAACCATTTGAAAATGATAATGTCACATTTGAGTACATATGGACGGCCAAATCTACAAAGTGATGTGGTTCATTTTTCATTTATATATACATTGATTGTAATAAGAATATATTTAAGGAATATATATGTTATTTATTATATAATAGTTATTATGAAAAGTGAAAATATTATATATATTTTTTATTCTCATCCATCAAAAAGAGAAAAAAGTATCACTCATTTGTACAAGTGGACTACCACCCCCAAGAAGTAACATAACTCATTTTTCATCAATGCTTAATATGAATGTTTATAAATATATATATATAACTAATAAATATAATTTTTGTTTAATGATTAATATTTAATGTATTATGAAACCATTCACATGGTGCTGGGGCCAAAATCATAAACCGAGACAAGCATGGAAAATAGACCAATTTTCACCAGAATGTTCATTTTAGTGAATAAATTGTTAATAAAAGGATAATTAGAAATTATAAGTGAATGATAAATTGTAATTTATTTATGAATATGGTTTTATAATATATTTATAATTAATTATATTTATTTTATATGATTTATTAACATGTAAAAATGAAAATAATTCACGTGGTAAGGGTTTATGTTACTATCTCATTTATTTTCGAGATTATCCATAAAAAATTATATTGATTGAAATTATATGGATATTAACTATTAATCCCATATATTTTATTATAATATGGTTATTCATATATTTTTCATGTAATATTGTAATTTTCCTCTCTTTGGTATATAAAATAATCGAGAAAATGTCTTGAAGAAAATGTGTCCTTTTTTTGTCTTTGTTCGATGAAATTTTTCTTTTATGTCAAAGTTATTTAAAAATATTTCAATAATATAATTTCCTATGATAAAATGATTGATTAAATTCACATAAAACCATATTTTAATTTTTTAATGTTTTAAGAGGTATTTTTATAATGTAATCCAAACTGGTTACTTATGAATTTTTATAAAAAGTTTGGAAGGAATCATTATTTAACATTTACTACAAAAATTAATATTCCCAATGTTATGAATATCCTTTGATTTCAAACATCATTTACATATTTACATGGTTACTTTTAATGAAATGATTCGTCTAAATATTCCTTAATTTTTATTTTATAAATATACTATAAGAAAAAAAATCTATGTTTTCAAAGAATTCCTAAAATGATATTCTAAATGTATTTTTCAGCTATGTCAACATCCTTTATGTATTTTTATGATTTACTAGATATATTATCATATGATACCATCCAGTCTTGTTTTATGTAGGGATTATAATGTTGTTGATTTATGTATGATTCTATAAAACCTCTTTATATCCCATTGGTTAATTAATATATGATTAAATATCTCTGAAACCCATTTCTTTTCCATGGGTTATGACATGATGAAATGATGGAATGATTGTAAACTACATTTTAATTCCATGGTTTATGATATGATGAATAGATGAATTTTTTTGACATTTTGTGGCATATATGTATGGTTTTCATTATAATATTGGTGGGTCGAGAATTATATATCCCTCCAATGCATTGGGTAAATAATAACATCTCAGGAGAAATTAGGGACTGGAATGGGGAGTGATCCAATTCAGTAAGGGACTCTATCCAAAATGATATAATTTTGAGTGAACATTGGATAATGAAATGATGGAATTGAGATTGAAACCAGTCCACTATGATAGTATTACTGGGGGAGACTTGACTAACAAAATGAATTTATATGATTATGAGTCTACCAAAAACTTATGTCTTTTTTTATGTTCTCATGGCTACTAATTCACTATTACTGATCTTTCCCTCATATAATATATATCATTTATTAAGAAAAAAATCTATGATTTCTTATTAATGATATTTTACTGATTGGGTATGGGTTTCTTATGGTATGATCATATTTTCATACTATTATGCTTATGCTCACTTATGATCATTAATTAATATCTTATGTGATTATCTTTACTGAGAATCTGATATCACCATTTCCAATGTTTCCATTTTCCCCAAATTATGATTAATGTTATTAATTATGAAATATATAATAAGGATAATATGATATAAGAAAATTATTTAGTATTATTTAGATATTTTATGAAATAGGTTGATCATATATCTAGTCTCCAAAGACCCTATCCCTTTACTGTCCACATGAATGTATTATTATGAGGTATATTTAATATTCATCTAAATTGATTTAATAATTATGTATGTTATACATGGGTCTTCCCATGACTCCTAGATCCAGACATTACTCTTTTGGAGTTTTATTTGGATCTAATGTGATCAAATTATACTCAACATAATATCTAGTTGTCTAGCATGAATATCCAATGTTTGTGACTAAATAAGGATATCTTCAATAGAAAACACAATGAATGCGTAATGATATGGATGAAAAATCATCTTCATGATATCCACGAACACTTATAGTGAATATTTCAACCTAAAAGGAATGACATGATACTCATACAATCTATATCTAAACTTGAATATAGTATTAGGAATATCATTATATTTGACCTGGAGCTGGGGGTATCCTAATTTTGTGTCATTCTTAAAGAACCATTGGGATCCCCACAACTGATCAGAAAAATCATCAACCCTACAAAACAGGTATAAATTTTCTACCGAAACCTAGATCGGTATGCAATAATACACTCAATCAATGAATAAAATTTTCCTTCATTGTGAACAACACTAAAGTACCCTATAGAGATATCCTTGCTATGATAAAACACTTCTCCTCCAAACAGTTGATCTATAACATAATTTCTATTAAATCATCCAATCCAATATGATAAAGATGAATATATATATTTTTTTCTTCTAGTATGTTTTTGATATTGAAATAAATAACTTAATAAAGAGTAAGTTCTGATAAATCATCTAGAAATAGAAACTAATAATGGTCCACCACAGGTGGAAATTAAGAGTGTGTGACGACCTGGACCCGGATGCCACTTAATGGGTGCCCCGAGCTCAGTGGGTCACATGGCCTCAAGAGCATCTACCTGAATTCCAAAGGCTTCCTAATAGCAGCGAGGGCCTAGGGTGTGTCGGTGGGAAGACTTTTCCCCCATTAGAAAAGTGTAAAATTGCGGAAAGGGATATAAATAAATAGAAAATAGTGGAAGAAATATTAATAAATAGCGGAAGAAAACAGATGCAATAGATTAACAAGAATAACCATAACTGTAACAACTGGAATAGTAACGATGTTATTTCATGTCATTAGAAAATTAAAAAGCATGGATTCAATGCAATAAGCATAACATTTTCCACAAGGTAAAAGAAAACAAACTCTACTCTAAGAATCAGAAGATCCAACTCGCCTATCTGCTATCAAGATCTATCCTATCATCACATAATTAAGTATTAGAAGCTGTATACTTCCCTTTGTCAATACCTACAACTATGTAATCTAATTTGGGTTCCAAACATCACCCGAAGAGGGTGTGAGATAAATTTCATTGGGCCACCACCAACAGTGTCTATAACATCTAGAACGTGTGATGTAATATAACAGTGTGGAGGCATGCATATATATATATATAATGTAAAGAAAGTAGTACAATATAACTAAAGAACCAAGTACATGCTTCATCCCTCGGCTGGTGTATGAACATGTAACTACTTCATTAATTAATCAATTACAATTTAATATTAATAATTCATGTTAGGAAAATCCAACACTAACATCATCTCATGATAGTATAATTAGTGAAGGTCCCATGGTGTAACAAGGAACTAGTTAATGATTTCTACTAAGGGAGTTCCAGGGTAAAAAACATGGTAACATAAATTCACAGAAAGCAAAATCAGTAGTATCTGAGTCTAGATAAGGGTTAAGAGTGTAATACTAGGAGCATAATGCAGGGCATTCCACAAGCCTAGTGTGTCTAAGGATTGCATCCCAGAAAAAAAAAGGCTAAGCTAGGACTGGGTCCAAGGAGTGTATCCAAGGCACCTACTTGTCAATGTTGGATCCAAGGAGAGTATCTGAGGTATCCTGGAATAATGAAGGGACCCAACGGTAGTATACAGGTCATCCAAGTAATGGACAAGAACCGGAGCCGAGGTGGGTATCAACCTATGAAAACTGTATCCTTGAATCAGAATGGGGTTCCCGAAACCCAAGGTATTATCCTATCAGAATCCAAGGTGATCTTGAGTCAGTCTATTACAATTTGATATTGTAATTATGTGATAATTAATTTGATTTACTTCATTCCTTCCATTATTGCGGATATGTCATGTAGAGTTGAAACCATTGGTCCAAGCCTTGTCTTCCATTAGTGTGGATAGGCCAAGTCACATTGCAACCTTTTCATCTAGTGATTGTTAGTCATTAAGGATTATTCAATTCTTGAGGTTCACTCTTCCACCTTCCATCACAATGGAAAGGCGTGATATGGATGTGTAACCATTATTCAATCTCTTCTAATAAGGCCATGTGATTTACTTAGTATACATTCCATCTCACATTTCATATTTCACATTAAATGAACATTTTTACGCACTTACCATAGGCGGGTCAAGTGGTGAGCATACATGGTACATGCCATTATAAAATTCTCAGTAATAAAAAGACAATTATAATAGGAAGACTCACCTTTAGGAAGGTCAAGTAAAGGCACACTCAAACAGTGACTCAAACAGGCTGAAACACTAAAACCCCAACTATGACATAACCTTTAACATGAGGTGGATTGATTTGTGGGTGAAACCATTAACAACTAGTCACATATTTTTAAGAGAAAAACCATATGATTCTAACAAGTATAATCATGGAATATTAATTTAAGAAAACAGTTTCCAATAAAATAAGTGGGGCCCACATGAACTGTAAAGACCCGTAAAATTCAAGGGAAATTTTTTCTTAATTTTTTTGGGATTTTACAAGAACGTAGTTTCAGACGGCACTTGATTCTGAGGCCTGGTGTGCTCGGAATTTCAATACGAAGTTTAGCTCGGGTACGTTCAGTGAACGAACGAGCAGGTATTTCAATCTTTTGAACTGGTGCTCAGAATAGAATTCCGAGGGCACCGATGAAACCATAGCGCCGAAAATTTCTTAGGAATGCTATTTCCGGAGTTTTGTTTTCACGAACAAAGATGATAAAAATTGTGGAAGTTTATTTTATAAATTAACTACAATTTTTATATTTATTTTAGTGGTTTAGGGCTTTGGGTGGAAGTTGGTAACTACCCAACTTCCCAAGAGATGTTATGAGGGTGGTGGGGCCCACATGAACTCCACCCCTTCATATTCTTCAACCCCCCTCAACTCACCATTAACTTGTGTTAACTTAAACATTAATAACGTATGTTATTAATTAAGTGAGTTAAGTGTGGTTATTTGAATTTTAAACTCTTGAAATTCAAATGTTAGGTTATGTTAATAAAATAAGAGGTAAGCTTATTTTATTTGGTGGTTGGAACCTTTGTTTCTTGAGAGGTTTGGGGAGAAAAAACTAAGGAAATCTAGAGTTCTTCATCTTCTTCGACGAAGAACACAAAGAACGCGAAGAACGCATCGAACTCTGTCGAAGATCGGCGAGTCCTCGGAGACCGACTACGCGACGCCGTTTACCGCGACGCTTCTTCCGCGAAGTCTTCTTCCACGACGTCTTCTTCTGCGATGTCTTCTTCCGCGACGTCTTCTTCCGCGACGTCTGCTTCCGCAACGTCTCCTTCCGCGACGTCTCATCCCGCGACGAATCCTCGTTTGACGAACCCCCGTTCAAGCCACGCTCGAGGTAGGGGTTTATTTATTTATTTTCGTTCGTGAATTCTACTTTTTCGTCCTTCGTGAATTTACAACCAGTTGCTATCAATTAATGAGAGGGGTTTGGACCACACAAGCATGGCCGACCCTCCTCCATTTTGAATGTTGTTTCTAATTTTTGTTGGGACGGAATGGCGTGGTGCTGTCGCACCACGCGGGATCGTACGACAAGTAATGCACGACGCCATCACACCATGCCGTGAAGTTGAACAAGGAACGCGACGCCGTCGCGCCGCGTCGATGAAAACCGAAGACGCCACGGCCAGAGTGGGGCCGTGGCGGAAGGGGTGCAGTGCCGTCGCACCGCGCCGGATGAACCAGGCCACCGCCGGTTCCGGGCCGCGGCGGAGCAGGGTAACCGGCGGCCGGTTCTGGGCCACCAGTTTCGGCGAAGGAGGAAGGACCGACCGTCGCTGGTCTTTGTTGGCAGAACCGGCCGGCCGGTGCGGGCCGACCAGACAGAAAGGAAACCAGGGGAAATTAATTCCCCTGGCCGGCACAAAACGGCCCCCATAAATGGGGGGCCACGGTTACACCAGGGGGGCAGGCACCCCCCCCCCCCCTTTGCCAAACGGCTCGGCCGTTGGCTGAGCGACTTGCCAGCGCGCTGGGCGGGCTGTGCCCAGGCCGGGCCGCGCCTGGCCGGTCCGCTAGGCCGGGGCGCGCCGGCCGGGCCAGACCGTGTCGACAGGGCCGGGCCGTGCCCAAGTGGGCCAGACCCAGACCTGGTTTGGGTCTACCCATTTGGGTTCGACCCCGAGGGTATCGGGCCGGGTTGGACCGTGCCCGAACCCCTTAATACCGAACCTTTTCGGTCGGACGCCCATAACATGTGCTACGGGTCTTCGATCGACGCACCGTCAATTGAGATGCGATCCTTGGATCGAGATGGTCGTTTCAATATATCTCACTCAAGGTTTCGGAATACTTTGAGTTAGGCCGGGTTGGTTCGTACACGAAACCAACCGGGCCCTCGGAGCAGAAACACTCATATCTTGAGCTTCGAATGTCTGATTGACGTGCCATCGACTTTCTTGAATTACTCTAAGTGAGACGGATCTTTTGGCTTACTCCGTACGAGGTTTGGACACAGGTGGAGTACGGTTGGGTTGGTTTTTCCTTAAAAACCAACCGGGCCCCTGGGACAAAAAAGACAATAACTCTCAGACCGGGATTCCGACTAACGCGCCGTCTGTGACGTTGAGTTCCTGTTGACGATACGAAACTTTTGGATACATCAACTCTGGACTATGTGTCAGTTGATGTATCAGCCTCTCGGCTCGTGGAGCGGACCCTTCCGAACGAGCTTCCTGTGTGCGGGAACCCTAGAGCTAGCTGTGATTGCTACTGTGACGATGACGATTGTACAGAGATCCTCAGTGGATTCGACGGCGAAGACTACAGCACTCAGCGATCCTTTGTGGATCAGTGCTACTGATCTTGTGTGGGTATGATCCTGTGTGGGTCAGTACTCAACGGTTCTGTGTGAGCCAGCACCTACAGATCCTGTGTGGATCCGATCCTGTGTGGGTCATTGCGGGGGATAGTTTCCTATTGATTCTTTGTGGGTCATTACGGGGGTTAGTACCTATTAATCCTTTGTGGGTTCGACGACTTAGATGGATCAGTGATCATCTCTATCGTCTTTCGAAGAAGTATACCTGTGTGAGCTAAATCATGTTTTTCTTTCCTATGTGGATTGTGATGTTCTATCCTGTGTGGATTCTTTTTTCTTTCCTATGTAGAATACGTTTTCTTTCCTGTGTGGACTGGGTTGTACTTGGGCTCGGAGGTTGGAGCGTGTTGGAATTGATGACATAGGTATATGTATGGGCATATACCTAAGCCATGTCGGATGTTACTTTGTGATTGTATCTTTCCTTTGTGGATTATCCTTTGTGGATTCTGGGAGACCTTCGAGGGTCTCGGGGTCCCTACTAAGTAGCTTATACTCACCCCTGCACAGGCTATGCCCGCACTACGTTGTGTTGGTGGCAGACGATGGACATCGCTGATCGTGGTTGAGGCTTGCGGAGCAGGGCGGTACCTGGAGGTGGACCACTAGGTGGGACGTACCCGGAGCGGTCGGCTAGACCCGAGGAGCAGTGGAGGCTATATGTACCCACCCTTCAAGTGGGACTTCTAGAGGATGGCTCGATGTTGCGGATTTACTTTTCAGTTGTTGTTTTTCCCTTTCGAGTTGTACTTTACTTTCAGTTTGGGTTTGTATTCTGGCCCGCTTACATTCCGCACTTACTGTTGTACCAGCTTTTACTTATTGATTGCTTCTTTTGCTTGTTTTCTCTATGGTGTTTGTTTACTTTACAAAGGCAATGCCTTCCCTTTTTATCGGGAATTTACGCCTTGGTGCTAGTCGCCAGCCCCTGGCCTATGGAAGGCGGGCTTGGGGTAGTCACGACACGGGCCCCGAGGACGGGTCGTGACAAATTGGTATCAGAGGATTTCGGTTCTACCGCAGAACTTGGGGCACTGATCATTTTCTATGTGATGCAATAGTGTTTAGCGTATTGGGTGTGGTTATCAATCCAGGGAGTCCAGTGTTGGTGCGGCGGCCGACGTATCCGTACACTAGGACCCTGACTTCTGATTTCCGACTTAATGCACGAAAACATTGATTGCATGTGTGTTTCATGATTTCTTTGTGATTACTTTGTATCAGCTCACCAGGTATACTGTTCTAACCGCGGCGCACCTGTTCCCTTTTCAGGATGGCCCCATTACGACAACCAGCTAGGGTTCTGAGAGTTGAGCGTGATGATAGCCCACCGAGCGACGAGGCCTCGGTGCAGGGCCCTTTGTCAGTAGTGGCACTGACGGTAGCTCTACCTGCCGAGCCACCGATGCTTCCAGCCCCAGCCGCTGACGATGCACGTCGCCTTAGTGCACTACATGATTTCTATCCCCAGCAACTACCTAGGTTCCACAGGGAGACGGACCCCTAGGCAGCCGAGGACTTGCTGGAGGTAGTGGTATGAGTTTTTTGGTTAGTGAGGACACCAGCAGACCTCATGGTGATCCTCGCAGTGAGCCTACTGCACGCAGCAGTGGGCCGATGGTAAAGCTTGATGCTCCAGGTGCACGATGAGGCATCTCTTCTCTGGACGGACTTTGAGAGCCTCTTCCGCTCGGAGTTCGTCCCATCCACCCTTCGTGCGGTGCGCATCCAGGAGCTTCTACAGCTGCGGTAGGGCAGCATGACAGTCGCCCAGTACTCGGTGAGATTTACCGATCTCTCACGCTACTCTACAGACATGGTATGGGACCCATTCTTTCGGGCCCGGACCTTTGAGCAGGGATTGAGACACGAGATCAGGGCATCGCTGATCTCCCTCAGCATTCCGAATCATACAGTAGTACTGGAGCGAGCCCTTTTGATCGAGAGCTTTCTTGCTGAGTCTACACCAGCACCGAGACCCACCGCAGGATGGCACGTAGCAGAGTCTTCTGCAGCAGGCAGTCGACGGATGGCTCTTGGGTCTAGGCAGACCAGACCCTTTGGCAGATGACCTCAGGACACTGGCTCAGCAGTGCGGGGCACACAGCGTGGAGCCAGTCTTTCGAGAGGCACGCAGTGCTACTCATGCGGCGGGCAGGGCCACATGGCTCGTGATTTCCCGACCTGCCGTACTGAGGATCAGCATACAGTTGAGGGACCATCGAGGCAGAGGCAGAGGGTCGACCGTGGCAGTCCGCAGGGAGCAGGCGGACGAGGCAGAGGGGCAGGCTGAGCATCAGGTGGTGGGAGACGCTTTGAGGCTTTACCACCACCACCACCAGGAGGTCCACCCCGACCATAGGGATCTGGTGGGCAGAGACAGGCACAGCTCCAGGCAGCAGAGGCCTATGACCACGGCGCGCCCGAGATGATTTGAGGTACGATCTGAGTCTATTCCACCCTTGCTGCAGTTCTTATAGAAATAGGAGCGAGTCATTCTTTCATAGCCACTGCCCTTGTTCGGAGCTCGGAGATTCCATCAGAGACGTTGGCTCGATCCTTACGGCTAGAGACTCCTACGGGAGCAAACTCAATGATTACGCACTAGTGCCGGTAGTGTGAGCTTACTCTAGGAGGCGAGAGCTTCGGCTGGGATCTTCTTGTAGCAGCGTCGAGGCCTTACGACGTCATCTTGGGCCTGGATTGGTTGTCTACGGTCCATGCACAGATTGACTGTATTAGGCGCAAGGTGTGATGTGTATGCACTGACGGGAGCAGGTTCACCTTCAACGGTGAGAAGGGAGCCTTCGCAGCACAGGATGGACTTCTGCAGAGGAGAGGAAAATCCATCACTCATCAGTTGGCTAGCCTCATCCTAGGATCAGTTGACGTGCGGAGTCCTGGTTTTCCTGCAGTGGTGGATCAGTACGCGGACGTCTTTCACGACGACGTTCCAGGGCTACCTCCTCGCAGAGAGGTAGACTTTTATATTGACCTGTACCCCGGGATAGCCCCAATATCGACCATAGAATATCGGATGGCCCCCTCCGAACTTCGAGAGCTGCGGGTACAGTTGGAAGACTTGTAGGGAAAGGGGTTCATCAATCCAGTGTTTCACCCTGGGCTTCCCCGATTTTGTTCGCCATGAAGGCGGACGGGAGTTTGCGACTTTTTGTCGACTATTGTCACCTGAACTAGGTGACAGTGAGGAACAAGTATCTGCTACCGAGGATTTATGACCTCTTCGATCAGCTCAAGGGAGCACGGTAGTTCTCAAAGATAGACCTCAGGTCAGGCTATCATCAGCTTAGAGTTCGAGACGAGGACGTGCAGAAGACGACCTTCAGATGTCAGTATGGCCACTATGAGTTCTTGGTTACGCCATTCGGTGTAACGAATGCTCCAGCAGTGTTCATGGCCCTCATGAACAGGATCTTTCAGCCATATCTCGATCGATTTGTCATGATCTTCATCGACGACATTTTTATTTACTCGACGACTGAGGAGGAGCACGCCTACCACTTGCAGGTTGTAGTAGACACACTCCGAGAGAATCATATTTATGGAAAGCTCTCGAAGTGTCAGTTCTGGATACGTGAGATCCACTTCTTAGGACACGTCATCTCTAAGGCAGGAGTTGCGGTGGATCCTGCGATGATCGAGGCAGTGCTAGCTTGGGAGCCACCCAGGAGCATGACAGAGGTGCGGAGTTTCATGGGACTAGCTGGATACTACCGGAGATTTGTGCCAGACTTCTCCAGAGTTGTGGCACCACTCTCATCTTTGAAGAAGAAGGGGAAACCCTTTGTATGGTCAGACAGATGTCAGCAGAGCTTCCAAGAGCTGAGACAGAGATTGACCAGCGCACCTATCTTGAGGTTGCCTAAGGAGGGACTAGGGTACGTAGTCTACTGCGATGCATCAGGGACCAGACTCAGATGTGTCCTAATTCATGAGCGGGTAGTGATCGCCTATAGATAACGTCAGTTGAGGCCGCATGAGCAGAACTATGCTACCCATGACCTGGAGTTAGCAGCAGTGGTCTTCACTCTAAAGACATGGTGACACTATCTGATGGGCGAGCACTTTACAGTCTTTTCTGACCATCAGAGTCTCAGGTACATCTTTTCTCAGAAGGACTTGAACCTAAGACAATGGCGATGGCTTGAGTTCATCCAGGACTATGACTTTGAGATAGTCTATACTCCTTGGAAGGGGAATGTGGTAGCCGATGCTCTCAGCAGGAGGAAAGGCATTCAGCTACTTGAGGAGGCGTCAGAGCAGCTAGCCTCTTTGCAAATATCCTTCGTGGATAAAGATGGAGCAACCTTTCTTCAGTTTCTCACAGTCACTCCTCCACTACTACACCGGGTCAGAGAGGACCATTCAGACTCTCGAGGACATGCTCCGCGCATGTATCCTCAACTTTGGTCGTAGCTGGGAGGACTACCTACCCTTGGTGGAGTTCGCGTACAACAACAGCTGCCACTCCACCATAGGGATGACACCATACAGGGCATTGTACGGCAGACCATGCAGATCTATTTTGTGCTGGACAGACCCTGGGGAGTCAGCACTTGTGGGACCAGAGATGGTCCAAGCCACGACAGAGAAGGTCCAGGTCATCCAGGAGTGGATGAGGACAGCTCAGAGCCGACAGAAGTCTTACACTGATAGGAGGTGGAGGCCACTAGAGTTCAAGGATGGCGACCATGTCTTCTTGCGTGTCTCACCTCGACGTGGATTACAGATATTTGGCCGAGGCGGAAAGTTGTCTCCACGCTTCATCAGACCATTCCAGGTCCTTAGCAAGATTGGCGAGGTGGCTTATCGCCTAGATCTACCACCTCAGTTGCACCGGGTGCACGACATCTTCCACGTATCTCAGCTGAGGAGATACGTGCATGACCCGACACATATCATTGACCATGGGGAGCTCGACGTTGATGATGCGGTGACTTTTGCGGAGGTCCCGGTGGAGATCGAGGATCTATAGGAGCGAGTCCTACGTGGACGGTTGATTCCTCTAGTGTGCATCAGATGGCAGTATGGGAACCTCCAGGAGAGCACTTGGGAGCGGAAGGATCAGATGCGTGCTCAGTACCCACATTTGTTTCCCTAGTTTTCAATGTATCTTTACGGGGATGTAAAGCCCTGAGGTGGGAGTAATGTAAAGACCTGTAAAATTCAAGGGAAATTTTTTTCATAATTTTCTTTGGGATTTTACAAGAACGCAGTTTCAGACGGCACTTGATTCTGAGGTCCGGTGTTCCCGGAATTTCAATATGAAGTTTAGCTCAGGTACGTTCGGTGAACGAACGAGCGGGTTTTTCTATCTTTTGAACCGGTGCTCGGAATCGAATTCTGAGGGCACCGATGGAACCGTAGCGCCAGTAATTGCTTAGGAACGTCATTTCCAGAGTTTCGTTTTCATTAGAGAAGATGATAAAAATTGTGGAAGTTTATTTTATAAATTAACTACATTTTTTTTCTTTTAGTGGTTTATGGATTTGGGTGGAAGTTGGGTAACTACCCACTTCCCATGAGAGGTTATGAGGGTGGTGGGGCCCACACGAACCCCACCCCTTCATATTCTTCAACCCCCCTCAACTCACCATTTACTTTTGTTAACTTAAACATTAATAACTTATGTTATTAATTAAGTGAGTTAAGTGTGGTTATTTGAATTTTAAACTCTTGAAATTCAAATGTTATGTTATGTTAATAAAATTAGAGGTAAGCTTATTTTATTTGGGGGTTGGAACCTTTGTTTCTTGAGAGGTTTGGGGACAAAAAGATAAGGAAATCTAGAGTTCTTCATCTTCTTCGATGAAGAACATGAAGAACGCGAAGAACGCATCAAACTCCGTCGAAGATCCCCGAGTCCTCGGAGACCGACTACACGACGCCGTTTACCGCGATGCTTCTTCCGCGACGTCTTCTTCCACGATGTCTTCTTTCGCGACGTCTGCTTCCGTGATGTATTCTTCCGCGACGTCTCCTTCCGCGACGTCTCATCCCGCGACGAATCCTCGTTCGACGAACCCCGGTTCAAGCCACGCCCGAGGTAGGGTTTTATTTATTTATTTTAGTTCATGAATTCTACATTGTCGTCCTTCGTGAATTTACGACCAGTTGCTATCAATTAACGAGAGGGGGCCGAACCACACAAACACGGCCGACCCTCCTCCAATTTGAATGTTGTTTCTAATTTTGGTTGGGATGGAATGGCGTGGTGTCGTCGCACCACGTGGGATCGTACGACAAGTAATGCACGGCGCCATCGCGCCGCGCTGTGAAGTTGAACAAGGAACGCGATGCCATCGTTCCGCGTCGAAGAAAACCGAAGATGTCGTGGCCGGAGCGGGGCCGCGGCGGAAGGGGCGTGGTGCCTTCGCACCGCGCCGGATGAACCAGGCCGCGGGCGGTTTCGGGCCGCGGCGGATCAGGGTGATCAGCGGCTAGTTCCGGGCTACCGGTGTCGGCGAAGGAGGAAGGATCGGGTGTCGCCGGTCCTTGTTGGCAGAACCGGCCGGCCGGTGCGGGCCGGCCGGACAAAAAGGAAATCGGGGGAAATTAATTCCCCCGGCCGGCACAAAACGGCCTCCATAAATGCGGGGCCGCGGTTACACCAGGGGGGCAGGCGCCCCCCCACCCTTTGCCAAACGGCTCAGCCAGCGCGCTGTGCCCAGGCCAGGCCGCACCAAGGCGGGGCCGAGCCGCGCCGGCCGGGCCGGGTCGCACCGACCGGGTAGGGCCGCGCCCAATCGGGCTGGACCCGGACCCGGTTCGGGTCGACCCCAGGGGTATCGGGCCGGGTTGGACCGGGCCCAAACCCCTTAATAACAAACCTTTTCGCTCGGACACCCATAACAAGTGCTACGTGTCTCCGATCGACGCACTGTCAATTCATATGAGATCCTTGGATCAGGATGGTCGTTTTGATATATCACACTCAAGGTTTCAGAATACTTTGAGTTAGGCTGGGTTGGTTCGTACACGAAACCAACCGGGCCCTTGGAGCGGAAACACTCATATCTTGAGCTTCGGACGTCCGATTGACGTGTCGTCGACTTTGTTGAATTCCTCTAAGTGAGACGGATCATTTGGATTACTCTGTCCGAGGTTTGGATGTAGGTGGAGTACGGTCGGGTTGGTTTTTCCTTAAAAACCAACCGGGCCCCTGGGACGAAAAAGCCAATAACTCTCGGACCAGGCGTCCGATTGACGGGTCGTCTGCGACGTTGAGTTCCTGTTGACGATACGGAACTTTTGGATACATCAACTCTGGACTATTTGTCAGTTGATGTATCAGCCTCTCGGCTCGTGGAGCAGACCCTCCCGAACGAGCTTGCTGTGTGCGGGAACCCTAGAGCTGGTTGTGACTGCTGCTGTGACGACGACGACTGTACAGAGATCCTCAGTGGATTCGACGGCGAAGACTACAGCACTCAGCGATCCTTTGTGGATCAGTTCTACCGATCCTGTGTGGGTCCGATCCTGTGTGGGTCAGTGCATAGTGGTTCTGTGTGATCCAGCGCCTACAGATCCTGTGTGGGTCTAATCCTGTGTGGGTCTTTGCAGGGGTTAGTTTCCTATCAATCCTTTGTGGGTCATTGTGGGGGTTAGTACCTATCGATCCTTTGTGGGTCTGACGACTTAGAAGGATCAGTGATCATCTCTATCGTCTTTCGAAGAAGTATACCTGTGTGAGCTGAATCATGTTTTGCTTTCCTATGTTGATTGTGTTGTGCTATCCTGTGTGAATTCGTTTTTCTTTCCTGTGTGGAATATGTTTTCTTTCCTGTGTGGACTGGGTTGTACATGGGCTCGGAGGTTGGAGCGTGTTGGAATTCATGACTTAGGTATATGTATGGGCATATACCTAAGTCATGTCAGATGTTACTTCGTGATTGTATCTTTCCTTTGTGGATTATCCTTTGTAGATTCTGGGAGACCTTCGAGGGTCTCGGGGTCCCTACTGAGTAGCTTATACTCACCCCTGCACGGGCTATGCCCGCACTACGTTGTGTTGGTTGCAGACGATGGAAAACGCTGATCGTGGTTGAGGCTTGCGGAGCAGGGCGGTACCTGGAGGTGGACCACTAGGTGGGACGTACTCAGAGCGGTCGGCTGGACCCGAGGAGCAGTGGAGGCTATCTGTACCCTCCCTTCAGGTGGGACTTCCAGAGGACGGCTCGATGTTGGGGCTTTACTTTTCAGTTGCTGTTTTTCCCTTTCGAGTTGTACTTTACTATCAGTTTGGGTTTGTATTCTGGCCCGCTTACTTTCCGCACTTACTGTTGTACCAGCTTTTACTTAGTGATTGCTTCTTCTTCTTGCTTGATCTGTGGTGTTTGTTTACTTTACAAAGGCAATTACTCCCCTTTTTATCGGGAATTAAAGCCTTGGTGCTAATCGCCAGCCCCTGGCCTATGGAAGGTGGGCTTGGGGTAGTCACGGCACGGGCCCCGAGGACGGGTCGTGACAAGAACATTCCTAAAACAATGAACTTTAGAGATGAGTTATAGACCATCCACCTTAGGGTTGTACAAGCCTTATCCTCTAGTATCAGTAATGATTTTCCTCTGATCAGGGCAGATCTAAGAAAAAGTGAAAAACACTCACATGGAGATATCTAGGTCAACAGCGAAGGAGAAGAATAACAGCTAAAGAGAACTTGAGTACTTACCGTTGTGCATCCAACGTGAATAACGGAAGCTCGATCGGAATCTGGACAAAGAAGGTCTATTGACTCCAATATTTGATCTTCAAAAACCCCAAAATTGGGATATAATTAAGTTAATCCTACATAAACTTGGATTATGGAGGAAGGGGTTGGCTTAATATATCATTAAGGGAATTTTATACATTTTACAAAGGTTTTTATCATGCGCACGGTTTGTCGAACCAATGCCAAACCATGCATGATGGTTCTGCCCGAACCTGGGGAAAAGGGGCATTCACATGGTTTGGTAGAATGGCCATTCACCAACCGTGCGAGGTGCCACTGTCCAAGAAAACACAATCCTCACTGTTAGGAAAATTATGCACTAACCATGTTCAACTCGTGAAACATAGATTGCTTTCCTAAAAAGAGGTTTTCCAAGCTCCAAACAAGCCCCGGACACCCTCAGAACCTTTTCTAACTCATTAGGCATCTATATTTTCTCCAAAGTAAAGATTTTGACAGAAAATTAACGGATCCATAACTAAGTGAAAAAATGGATTCTTACAGTCTTCCCCCATAAAAGTACTCACCCCCAAGTTCTACTTTCAAGGGTAAGGAAACATTGTCTGAGGAAAACTCTGGCCACTAATCACATACATCATCTTCCATCTCCCATGTCTTATCCTATACTCATCCATGCTGCCAAGGCACCCATACGATAGGGACATACGTGCCATAGAGATCCCTCTTTCTTCGCTCAATGATGCGTACTAGAGTTCCTAGAAGGTAGCATCGTTTTCTAACACAAATTCCTTAGGATCAAAGGTATGAGAGGGCTCAACATGATATTGGAGAAGCTATGAGAAATAAAAGATGTCATGAATGGAACTATACCTCTGAGGTATTAGAAACCAATAATCTATCAGCCTGACTCTATCTAGAATCTCGAATGGCCCAACACAGCGAGGTGAATAATTTCACTACTTTATTAACCATATTTTCCCTAGCCTAGAAAATACCTGAAGAAAAACCCAATCACCAACCTCTAACTCAAGAGGTTGTTGACAGCGATTGGAATAAAAAATTTTCTAGACTGAGTAGTAGTCATACACTTCCTGATCGGCTAGACCTGTTCTAAAGTCTCCTAAACGAGAAGATGACCTAGTAGGGATACCTCACCTGCCTCTAGCCAGCACAAGGGTGAATGGCATGGATTACCATATAAGGCCTCGAAAGGAACCATTTTAATAGTTTCCTAGAAACTATTATTATAGGTGAACTCGACGAGAGGGATATGCTTCTCCCATGAGCTGATGAAATCAAGGACGCATGCTCAGAGCATATCCCCCAAAACCTGTATTGTCCATTCTAATTTTAAATCAGTCTGAGGGTGAAAATATATTAATAGAATCACTTAATATCCCATAAATTTCTTTATTCCCTAACATAATCTTGAACCAAAATGAGCATCCCTATATGAAATGATAGTATATGGATCCTTATATAGTTTTATGATCTCAAAAACATATTTTCTTCCCAACTCATCAAATAAGAAAGTCCCTAGGATAGGAATCAAGTGGGATGATTTCATTAGTTGGTAAATGACTACCCAGATAGCATCGCTTCCCCTCTATGACATAGGTAAGCTGACTACCAAATCCATAGAAACATATTCCCATTTCAATTCTGGGACTGCAAGTGGTTGTAACAAGCCTGCAGGTCTCTGGTTCTCCGCCTTCACCTGATGATAGGTGGAACACCTAATGATGAAGCCTTGAATCTTGTATTTCATTCTAGGCCACCAATACTGGCATTGCATATCTCGATACATCTTTGAGATTTCTGGATGAACTGCCCACTCAGAAGAATGGGACTCTTTGATCAACTCCTCTATCACATCTGCAGGAACCCAGATACATCCATATAGACACTGGACATCTTCTCTGTCCACAGACCTATCCGGAGGTGGGTTATCTTCTGATATACTCTCACAGAGAACCAAACCTTCGGGATTTGAAAACTTCTTACTCTTCACCTTCTCAAAGAGGGAATATGTAACTGTTATAGATGATAGGTAAGATTGCTCATGGATGTCATGAAACTCTAGATGATGTTTTGAAAATAGGTCCGTTAACTTCCATTATTCATTGGCTTCCTGTACATCCTGCATTTGAGTTTTCTGGCACAATGCATCTTAAAACACATTGCCTTTTCCAAGCATATAGGCGAGCTCAAAATCAAAGGATTGTAGATATTTGATCCATCATCCCTGCCCGCAGTTCAAGTCATTCTTAGAAAAGATATACTTGAGGCTATTGTGATTTTTATAAACCAAAAAGAGCTCAACCAAGAGATAATGTCTCCCCAACATAAGGAATGGAAAACTGTTGAAAGCTCAAGGTCATGCGTTCGGTAATTTCTCTCGTGAGGCCTCAACTACCGAGATCCATATGAAATGACTTTGTCTTCCATCATCAACACTACTTCTAGTACAATTCTCGATGCATCACTGAATATGATATAACATTTTCTAGGTTCTTGAAGAATCAGTATAGGTGTTGTGACAAGCCTCTCTTTGAGTTCTTAAAATGCTTTCTCGCATGATTCTGACCACAGGAACTTAACACCATTATTTTTAAGACTAGTAAGAGGTGTAGAAAGATGATAAAAGTCTTGTATGAAACACATGTAATATCCAACTATCCCCAAGAAACTCTTGATATCAAACAAGTTATTAGGATGCTCTTAAGAAACTATAACACTAACCTTTTTATGGTCAATGGATACTCTAGATTATTAAATAATATAACACAAGAAGTGCACATTTTTTATCCAGAAGTCACATTTAGAAAGATTTTCATAACGCTGATGATCTCTCTATGTACTCATAATGATCTCAAGATGTTTGTCATGGTCGTTACGAGTGCGCAAATACAACAAGATTTCATCCAAAAAGACCATGAGAAAGGATTCCAAACAGGGATGGAAAACACTATTCATCAAATCCATTAAAATGGAAACTACGTTCCTAAGACCTAAAGACTTAACAAGATACTCATTCAGACCATACCTGCTACGGAGAGCTGTACGAGGTATCTATGATGGTCTAACTCACACTAGATGATAACCTGATCTCAGGTCGATATTAGAGAACAAATTTTCTCCTTAGATATGGTCAAGAGGTCATCTATTCAGGGTAGTGGATTTTGGTTCTTAACCATAATCTGGTTCAACCTTCTGTAATCCACACATGGATGTAAGGTACCATACTCCTTATTGGAAAAAATCACAGGTGAATCCCAATAAGATGTACTAATACATATAAATAATTTGGCCTCTAAGTCCTCTATTTTCCACTTGAGCTCCTAAAGCATAGTAAATTCCATCCTATACAGAGGAATGGACACTAGAGCTGCTCCTAGAACAAGATCAATTATATACTCTGCCTCTCTCTTAGAAGGTAATCCAAAAAAGTCATGTCGAAAGAATTCCATAAAATGATCAAATATTGGAGGAAAATTAGTTTGAATCAAACCCTGATCCTCTATGAAAAGATTTTCAATCTGGGAAGTCGCTCCACCTATCCCATGATGCTTATGTCCCACACTCCTAGAATGGACATCCAACTTTCCTTGGAAAATATAACTGCTTACATATAGTGATGTAAAAGAAAAATTGTGGAGATAACAATATACAAAGGCATCAAAGTGGTCTAACCATTCCATTCTGATAATGAAATCTAATCCCATCATCTAGAGAACAAATATATTCCACAAGAAATGGTAACTGCCTACCTCGAGGGGATAGTTCTGACACTGGCGTATTCTCTCCGTCCGTATTTCCAATGGTGCATCGAGGGTCATTACACCATAGTGATATTGTATATCTATTCTGAGAATTTCCATGATAGATATAGAAATAAAAGTGTTTAAATAACTTGTATCAAACAAAGTCGAGACAACAGTAGAGGCTACTGAATACTACCTCTTACGGTAGATGGTCCTGCAGCATGATCCTTAGGTATCGGCTGTAAGGCATGAAACTGATCTGATCTATAGCCCTATGAAATATATGGACTAACATGATCATGACTGCTCTATTGGCACTTATGTTTATCAGGGATCATACTACCATGGCCATGAACTCCTCCTCGGCCAGAATTTCCAGTGCTACTACAACTCCCATCCTCACATGGCGCAAAAGAACTCGCTCCTTAAGTTTGAGCTGAAGCTGATCCTTTTCCACTAGAAGATGGTGGAAAGGTCCTAAAAAAGTGATGGAGATAGACCATACGACAAAAATCCTTGCACTCTATAGTGTATCTATCACATTGGGGATTCTTATTCCCTATTTTTCCACACTGATGACACACTACAGAGCTATCAGACTGGATACTCTTGCTACCACTTCCCTCACGAAAAGCCTCAAGGGAACATTTCCTTCCACCAAAAGAACTACAAGCCTGATGCGGCACTGATACTTTAAAACCAGTACTCTCTCCATCCCTCAAGTTACACTAAGTGAAAAGTGTCTGATCAACTATTGCAGAGAACATAGGAAGGTGAAATGAATTCACCTAAGTTAGGATAGCATACTCGATCTCATCCTAAAAATGTATAGCATGTGAAATTTCATCGCTTGCTAGAAGTGGTGAAAAGAATTTTAAATCAATGAAACATGTTGAATATTTCACAACTAACATAGAACCCTACTCGTGATGAATTAACTCTCTATCTCTATTAGCTCTCAGGGACTAAGGAAGGAAATGATCATAGAAGGCAGTCTAGAAGTCAACCCATTACATGCCTTGATGACAACAGGTCTGGGTAACGACATCCCACCAAAGCGTGTCCAAATCCCAAAGCATTTACGTATAGAGATTGACTCTGTAACACCCCGAGCTTCCATGATACGCTTCTCATTCAATAATGCAATAGCTTGCATTGTACGCAAGTTCGAGTTCTAACACACCGCAACTAATCAAAATAGCCGTTATGAATAGTAATAACCACTTTTTAAAATTATAGAAATTTTATATTTCAAAATGGACTTCATTTTTGTATTCGTAATATCGAAATTAGCCTATGTTGAATTTTTGGTATTTTTCTGAGAACTTCTAATTTTTTATGAATAGTGAAAAATACATAAAAACAACTTTTTTAATCAAAATAATTTATACAGATAAATTATACTATTTAGTGGTTTTAAGGTATAATTAGAAAATATTTTTACCATTTTATCCAATGGTGGTCATTAGAATTAATTTAACATTGAAATTGGACATAAACAATTGCCAAACTTTTGATATAAATTGTTTCTTAAAAACACGCTATTTGTTGTAACAGCGGGAATTAATTATGAAATTAATTAATACAACTTATATGTTTGGAATTTTGTAAAATAGACATCATTTTTGAATTCGGAATATCAATTATAGCTTAGGGTGAAATTTTGGCCTTATTCTGAAAAACTTCAATTTTTGATGAATAGTGAAACCACTAAGTGGTAGTTAAATAACTGATTTTTCGTTTAAATGAAATATTACAACTTCTGTGATTTGATTTTCAAAAATCCGACATACATGGTTGTCATTAAGAAGTAAAATGTGGTTCAATGAGATTATAATAATTTTTTGGTGAATAGTAACTTATTAAGTTCTTAATCGCGATTAGTGGTAATTAGTGTAGTTTAAGGTATAGATAATACTTTAATAATATTAAATGACCTAGACACATGTCCCAACCTCATTGTTTGAGTCATGGCCGACCAAGACAAGCCATGGCCTAACTTGGGGACCCCATGGATCCACTTTTGTTTGGAAATGACATAAATTAGTTTTTATTTAATGTTAAAGTGAAAATGACACTAACATAAATTGTTCTACTAAAACAATTTTTAATTGGGGTTATACAAGTCCAAATTTTGATTATAAATAGTCATTGGAAAGCTAAAAAGATTTCCTACATCATAGTATTTGTTTTATAATTTTTAGACATTAAATAAATTAAAGTATTTATGACATAATAATGATGCAGTGATGACATCATTATTTGACGATTTAAATAAAATGAGAAGATAATGCAAAATCCGAGGCTCACACTTGTCCAAAGCCTATTGGATGAAGATATTTCGAAACCTTATCACCTTAGCCTCGAATTATATAGATGTGGGACCTTTAGAATCCGAAAAGCATTTTGAAATAATGTAACATTTCATTACTTTCCAAAAGTGCCCCTCCTCTCCACTTATAAAAGGCCCCCACCTCTCCCACCTTATTCACACCTTCAAGCCATTTGGCTCGGCCAACCTCTGCCCAAATACTCTCCCAACATCCCTCTCTTACTCCTAGAATCCTCACTTTGGGCAGAACTCTTCCCAAGGAAGCCTTTGGCTCAAATCAAAAAGAGTTACCCGATTTTGAGGTAATGTCTTTTATAATGTTGTTTTGTTTTATTTTTCTTCTCCAACCCCCTAAACTCTTTTTATTCATTTCTTTTGTAACAACACCAGTATCCTCAATATACTAGGATGTTTTTATAAGAAGGATTCGAGCTACACTTACACACACCTACATCTAATGGTTAAAGAACATACGGTTTCTGTGGATGGCGAATTTCTGCCTCACGAAGCGATGATTGTTCAACACTCATATAACACCTTCAAAGGTGGCCATTAAGATGTCACTATTTTTATATATGATATATAATATGTTTTTGTTTTACTTATGCTTCTGTATTTCTCATTTATGGCATACTTTATGATTTCCATTATGGGTAAAACGCGATAATTTCATTTTAGGAAGTGCGGACTACCGCCCCCTCAAAGTGATTTGAATCGTAAATGCCATATGTGGGATGTATAAAGGATGGAGTAAATGGTATTATACACTATATTATACTGGAATTATATTATACATTTATATCATTATGATTTACTTCCATTAAATATGAAATTGAAATGAAAGTAGCGTTCATGCGTACGTACGGCTTACCGTCTCCATGAACGGTGCATTTCATTTCTTACCTCTAAATGTTACGTAATATTATAAATGAATGTATATACTGTATATATATGATATATATGATATCTACATCATTAATATAATTCTGGATATAATGGATATTTCACCACATGAACAACTTATAATTATAAGAAGTTTATTGTTGACTCATGTACCAAAGATCGACAAAACGACCGTTATTAACTTAAATAATTACATAATGTTCATAACATTGTAATAAGTGATATAAAAAGGATAATGAAATTGAAAATGGTTCTTAATAAGGTAGATATTAACTCTAGTTTATTATTCAGGAGGTTAAAGAACGGTTGAGTCAAGTCGGACACAAGGTAAGGGAACTTCTTAACCCAACTTCCATTCTTTGGGTTAATCTCATACTTTCAAATTATGTCATGATATTATTATGTCTTATTTTGTATTTTTACTTTCTTTATGTGTACCTATAGTGAATACACATAATATATCTATTTTATTTTAAAAATGATCTTTTTAAGGACTTCGTCTCAATCTCCTTTCATTGAGGCATATTTGGTTTTATACACAACTTTCTTTTATACGGTGTATAAACCCCTTTGACTTTTAAGTTTATTCAAAAGGAATCTTTTTATACGAAGCATTTTACTAAACGACAAAAAGGGAATGTTTTTCATTCCGTACTTATGCGGCGACAACGACTTCTCCGCCGCCGTGAACATTATTTGAGTTTCGGCTTCCTCTTCAAGCCATCATTTTTTTTAATGAAAAATAAATACAATGTTTTAACATTCTTTTATTTTGGTATTGAAAATGGTTTTGAAAGCGTTTTTATTATATCAATGTTTTGTATTGATATCTTGTGATTGAAATGTGGAAATGTTATGTTTCCTTTATGCATTGTTTATGTGATATGATTATGTTATGGTTTATGATATGTTTAAACCTATTCATATGAGGAATGCATTGGACTTAATAAGTGACGGGTGGAGCCCGCTATAGCTCCTCGATGCATCGGCAGGTCTCATGAGACAAACTAGTGTCTTGGCACGAGGCCTTGACAAAATCTTATTTGTGGTCTTGGCACGAGGCCTTGACTACGTGGTTATGATAGTCTGGCATTATGCATTCCATCATTATGAAAGTGGTTATTGATATTGCATGTGATTATTCGACCAGTAGAATATCCATGTGAAGAAGAGAATGGCATTATCTCATTTTACTTTTGCCATATTATGTTGAAGTTCATGTTTAAAAGGCTTTTGTTTTAGTTATACATTGCCTTAAATGTTTATGTTTATTTATGAAAGCTTCCGCAATATTGTTATCCTTACTGAGCATCTGAGCTCACCCCTTTCAATGTTTTAATATTTTCCAGGATGTGAAGAAGTATTTTATGAATAACCTGCGCGGATAGTCAGAAGAGGATATGAGTGTGGACTATGGAGACTTTGTTATTGTAGTTTGTTTAATTTTGATGTAATGAAAGACTTATGAATGTATCTAGTGTTTCCAAGGCTACTAAACTAATCGGTCTTTCGAGACTTGATCTTTTGTGATCATGCCAATGTTACGAAGTAATGCACCGGCTCTGGGTAGCTGGGGTCGGGGCGTTACAGTTGGTATCAGAGGCAGTTTAGTACTAACCTTGGAAGCTAGATTTAGATAAACTCTGATTAGAGCACATAGAACAAAGATAGACTTTGAGGATTAGTATAGAAGAACATCCTAGAATTTTGGTATTATAGAGATGTTATGAGTTTTCCGAGCAATACATCCCTGTCTGGATACGAGCAGGTAGAGGCGGCTCTGGCACAGATGTACCTAGGGGTAAAACCCGAAAACACCGCTTTGAGCTAGACTCGAACGGGAACTGGTGCACGACAACGGGCCTTGCTGCACTCTTGGTTACGACACTCCCGGGGGATATGCTTAGGATAATTCTCATTTTACTTACAAACCACTATGAAGGGTTATGAGTACATAGTTACTCAAAGAAAACATTTCTTTTTATGATTATGGATTATATCCATAAATAGTTCAATTTATGTAATGTGTTTTACAAGTATGGAATTATGTATTTTGATTCATAAACTAACCTAGTTTATGCCGTTGTATAGAAATGGCGCCCAGTAGAAGTAATGTGAACTCCAGCAGTACGTATGATCCAAAGAGTAAGAAGGATAGTATCTTTCACGGTATTAAGCCAACATTTCGAAGGGAAATAGTCTCCCATGTGTTCTCAACATATGAAGAAATATTATCATGTGTTAATAAGATAAGTAAAGAATTCTCTGAGTCCTATGGCTTTGAAGCGAAGCAAGAGACGAAAGGGATGGAAGAGAGAATGATGGATAAAGGGATGAGGGGAAAGAAGAATTTTCCAATATGTGGTAATTGTGGGAAGAAACATCATGGAACTTGCCTAAAGGGAATGGGAGTTTGTTATAAGTGTAGAGAAAAAGGACACAAAGTGCGTGACTGCAAGGGTAAGAAAATGGTTTCAAATGTACAATGCTTCTTCTGCAAGGATTGGGGACACTACGCAAACCAATGTCCAAATCATCAGAGCATGCCCCAAATGATGTTATTGGATAATAATCAAGTTATGATACTACCACAGATAAGGAGTAATGATTAGAGTTCTTATGTTGTTATTAAAGATTTTTTTTAATTTGAGTGTTGTATCAATGATGTACTGGTTATAATAATTATGGAGTATATAAGGATTGTACTGCAGTACTATTTCATCAAGGACTTGAGATTGTGTGGAACCAAGAAAAGTGACTCCACAGTAGGTTAAATTTTTGGAAAATATATGGTTGAGAGAAAGATAAACCATAATATGGTTTTGATACTGAGATTGTGATTTTGGAATAAGACGTGATTGATTTGGATAAATTATATTGGATATACTTAACTTCCTTGAAACTGATTGATGTTTTGTATACATTTTTGGATAGAAGGAGTATATCTAGTATTCTATAAGGAATAAGGGATCATGGTAATTCAGTATGTTTAAAAAGAATACATGATGAAGGTGTTCACATGTTGTTACGTGGGATAAAGGATCTTCATTATGTTTACCTTCCTTATAAAATTTGGACTGTGAGTTGGACAGAAGTATTTTGGATAACTATTAAGGTTGGAATGGATTAAGTTGAACTTTGGATAGTATTGTTTAAGGTTAAAACATTTATGAAGATTATTTTTGGAATAGTATAGTACTATATTTTTAGGAAAAGGACAACCTGCAGGGTGGGGAATAACCCGTCGCGTCGGACAAAGCTGCAGGAATCGAACCCACAATCATAGTGCGACAGGCATTTATTTCCTACCACTAGCCTACAGGAATTCCCTGGTTATTACAAAGTAGTTTTACTAATCTAAATGGTATGTGTTAACATTTTGAACCTTATACAATTAGGATAAATAGAATATTTTTGAGTTCTGTTACCATTTGGAGTAAAAGTTGGTTTTGTGGTAAAAATTTATTAACGAATGAAAGTATACATAACAAGTATGTATATTCCTTACGTTCTTAGTAAATCTCATAAATAAATTCCTCAACATTATAAAAGGTAACTTAAAACAAAAATGTTGTCGGTTAACTTTTCCAACTGGGGATTCAATGACCGTTTAACCAATCACAAGTTTGTGATTTTCTTATGGTTAAACTTTCTCCTAATCCTGTTTTCTATAACTCTCCATCAGACCTTGATGGTTTGTTTTTCTTCCATATCCATATTTTCATAGAATCCTAGAATGGGCTATATCGGGTGACCTTTGTACTTATCCTGCTTTCTTTTAATGTTATATATTTATTAACCTTATTTCCGATGTGGGTTTTCCACAAAGGTATTTTCTATTTTCAACCTTTTATTATCAAAGAAAAATTTCAAATTGCGAGGACGCAATTTATTGAAGGAGGGGAGAATGTAACACCCCGAGCTTCCATGATACGCTTCTCATTCAATAATGCAATAGCTTGCATTGTACGCAAGTTCGAGTTCTAACACACCGCAACTAATCAAAATAGCCGTTATGAATAGTAATAACCACTTTTTAAAATTATAGAAATTTTATATTTCAAAATGGACTTCATTTTTGTATTCGTAATATCGAAATTAGCCTATGTTGAATTTTTGGTATTTTTCTGAGAACTTCTAATTTTTTATGAATAGTGAAAAATACATAAAAACAACTTTTTTAATCAAAATAATTTATACAGATAAATTATACTATTTAGTGGTTTTAAGGTATAATTAGAAAATATTTTTACCATTTTATCCAATGGTGGTCATTAGAATTAATTTAACATTGAAATTGGACATAAACAATTGCCAAACTTTTGATATAAATTGTTTCTTAAAAACACGCTATTTGTTGTAACAGCGGGAATTAATTATGAAATTAATTAATACAACTTATATGTTTGGAATTTTGTAAAATAGACATCATTTTTGAATTCGGAATATCAATTATAGCTTAGGGTGAAATTTTGGCCTTATTCTGAAAAACTTCAATTTTTGATGAATAGTGAAACCACTAAGTGGTAGTTAAATAACTGATTTTTCGTTTAAATGAAATATTACAACTTCTGTGATTTGATTTTCAAAAATCCTACATACATGGTTGTCATTAAGAAGTAAAATGTGGTTCAATGAGATTATAATAATTTTTTTGTGAATAGTAACTTATTAAGTTCTTAATCGCGATTAGTGGTAATTAGTGTAGTTTAAGGTATAGATAATACTTTAATAATATTAAATGACCTAGACACATGTCCCAACCTCATTGGTTGAGTCATGGCCGACCAAGACAAGCCATGGCCTAACTTGGGGACCCCATGGATCCACTTTTGTTGGGAAATGACATAAATTAGTTTTTATTTAATGTTAAAGTGAAAATGACACTAACATAAATTGTTCTACTAAAACAATTTTTAATTGGGGTTATACAAGTCAAAATTTTGATTATAAATAGTCATTGGAAAGCTAAAAAGATTTCCTACATCATAGTATTTGTTTTATAATTTTTAGACATTAAATAAATTAAAGTATTTATGACATAATAATGATGCAGCGATGACATCATTATTTGACGATTTAAATAAAATGAGAAGATAATGCAAAATCCGAGGCTTACACTTGTCCAAAGCCTATTGGATGAAGATATTTCGAAACCTTATCACCTTAGCCTCGAATTATATAGATGTGGGACCTTTAGAATCCGAAAATCATTTTGAAATAATGTAACATTTCATTACTTTCCAAAAGTGCCCCTCCTCTCCACTTATAAAAGGCCCCCACCTCTCCCACCTTATTCACACCTTCAAGCCATTTGGCTCGGCCAACCTCTGCCCAAATACTCTCCCAACATCCCTCTCTTACTCCTAGAATCCTCAATTTGGGCAGAACTCTTCCCAAGGAAGCCTTTGGCTCAAATCAAAAAGAGTTACCCGATTTTGAGGTAATGTCTTTTATAATGTTGTTTTGTTTTATTTTTCTTCTCCAACCCCCTAAACTCTTTTTATTCATTTCTTTTGTAACAAAACCAGTATCCTCAATATACTAGGATGTTGTTATAAGAAGGATTCGAGCTACACTTACACACACCTACATCTAATGGTTAAAGAACATACGGTTTCTGTGGATGGCGAATTTCTGCCTCACGAAGCGATGATTGTTCAACACTCATATAACACCTTCAAAGGTGGCCATTAAGATGTCACTATTTTTATATATGATATATAATATGTTTTTGTTTTACTTATGCTTCTGTATTTCTCATTTATGGCATACTTTATGATTTCCATTATGGGTAAAACGCGATAATTTCATTTTAGGAAGTGCGGACTACCGCCCCCTCAAAGTGATTTGAATCGTAAATGCCATATGTGGGATGTATAAAGGATGGAGTAAATGGTATTATACACTATATTATACTGGAATTATATTATACATTTATATCATTATGATTTACTTCCATTAAATATGAAATTGAAATGAAAGTAGCGTTCATGCGTACGTACGGCTTACCGTCTCCATGAACGGTGCATTTCATTTCTTACCTCTAAATGTTACGTAATATTATAAATGAATGTATATACTGTATATATATGATATATATGATATCTACATCATTAATATAATTCTGGATATAATGGATATTTCACCACATGAACAACTTATAATAATAAGAAGTTTATTGTTGACTCATGTACCAAAGATCGACAAAACGACCGTTATTAACTTAAATAATTACATAATGTTCATAACATTGTAATAAGTGATATAAAAAGGATAATGAAATTGAAAATGGTTCTTAATAAGGTAGATATTAACTCTAGTTTATTATTCAGGAGGTTAAAGAACGGTTGAGTCAAGTCGGACACAAGGTAAGGGAACTTCTTAACCCAACTTCCATTCTTTGGGTTAATCTCCTACTTTCAAATTATGTCATGATATTATTATGTCTTATTTTGTATTTTTACTTTCTTTATGTGTACCTATAGTGAATACACATAATATATCTATTTTATTTTAAAAATGATCTTTTTAAGGACTTCGTCTCAATCTCCTTTCATTGAGGCATATTTGGTTTTATACACAACTTTCTTTTATACGGTGTATAAACCCCTTTGACTTTTAAGTTTATTCAAAAGGAATCTTTTTATAAGAAGCATTTTACTAAACGACAAAAAGGGAATGTTTTTCATTCCGTACTTATGCGGCGACAACGACTTCTCCGCCGCCGTGAACATTATTTGAGTTTCGGCTTCCTCTTCAAGCCATCATTTTTTTTAATGAAAAATAAATACAATGTTTTAACATTCTTTTATTTTGGTATTGAAAATGGTTTTGAAAGCGTTTTTATTATATCAATGTTTTGTATTGATATCTTGTGATTGAAATGTGGAAATGTTATGTTTCCTTTATGCATTGTTTATGTGATATGATTATGTTATGGTTTATGATATGTTTAAACCTATTCATATGAGGAATGCATTGGACTTAATAAGTGACGGGTGGAGCCCGCTATAGCTCCTCGATGCATCGGCAGGTCTCATGAGACAAACTAGTGTCTTGGCACGAGGCCTTGACAAAATCTTATTTGTGGTCTTGGCACGAGGCCTTGACTACGTGGTTATGATAGTCTGGCATTATGCATTCCATCATTATGAAAGTGGTTATTGATATTGCATGTGATTATTCGACCAGTAGAATATCCATGTGAAGAAGAGAATGGCATTATCTCATTTTACTTTTGCCATATTATGTTGAAGTTCATGTTTAAAAGGCTTTTGTTTTAGTTATACATTGCCTTAAATGTTTATGTTTATTTATGAAAGCTTCCGCAATATTGTTATCCTTACTGAGCATCTGAGCTCACCCCTTTCAATGTTTTAATATTTTCCAGGATGTGAAGAAGTATTTTATGAATAACCTGCGCGGATAGTCAGAAGAGGATATGAGTGTGGACTATGGAGACTTTGTTATTGTAGTTTGTTTAATTTTGATGTAATGAAAGACTTATGAATGTATCTAGTGTTTCCAAGGCTACTAAACTAATCGGTCTTTCGAGACTTGATCTTTTGTGATCATGCCAATGTTACGAAGTAATGCACCGGCTCTGGGTAGCTGGGGTCGGGGCGTTACAGACTCTCTGATCTGGAGGCGTTTCCAAATGCTTAATGATCAACATCATGGCCTCTATCCAAGACTCAGTAGCATGAGAGCCTCCATCCCCTGAAAAAGTATAAGGATATGGATCCTGGAATTCATGGGTTAGATCATCCATCATAGGTGCAACCCATGGGGAACCAATCATGGAATACATAATATGTAAGAAACTATCACGAACTTGAGCATTATTTCCCGGATTAGGTACAGTAGGTGGTGCCTCAAGTGGCACTCCTGGAAGTAAGACCGGCAGCTCAAGTCCCACCATGTCTGGAGCATGGTCGTCACCACCCTCATGGTGAACGACACAAGGATGACGAGACAGAATTAGTCTATAAATTCCAAGTACATATCTTAGAAAAATATTAGGATAAAAATATATAAACACTAGAAGAAACTGAACATAAAAAAAACTCACTACCCAAGGCATACTACCCATACTACCCACTTAGATGTCCCAGTATCAGTAAGTGCTCAAGTATATGTTTTATGTCATTTTTCAGTTAATTATTATATTTACTCTTTTACCTTTCACAAACATGAAAAGGTAGGATAAGGATGTGCAACCACTTCAGTTTTTATTTCAGTATTCACTTTATAATGGATAGTCATTTCCGATGAATCAGTGCCCATACACATATCACAAAAACGACAACCATTTACTTATAAAACAATGGATTGACTCAGTAAATTACTCATTCCAACCCATGAGGGCCCATAGACATCATAAATTGATATAGGTAATCACTCAATCAAAGCCAAAGTAATAGAAGTACATGCAACAATCACAACATCACTAAAAAATAATAGGTATATCAATCAATGAAAAGAAGTGAAATGCACTTATATGGCATGAAATATGAATTCTAGGTGCCTATAGTGAAGCATGTATAAATACTCCTTTCCCTCATATCATCAGGATAAGGATGAAATAAATTCCAAAATAATACTAATCAGCAACACCCCACAACATATGAGTTACCAAACTGTGAAATAATATAAATTGTAATAGGAAAAATAGAACAACAATTGCATTATAGGTAACTTGGATTTTACCCTGAACATGGGTTTGTGATGCCCAAGAATGGCTTATGACCAAGTCCAAATAGTTACTATTCAATAATCTATTGTCTCTAAATAATCAACAAATAAAAACAACCACCTTTGATACCACTTTGTGATGACTTGGATCCAGATGGCACTTAACAGGTGCCTAGAGCCCGATGGGCCACATGGACTCAAGCGCATCTTCCCGATTTCCAGAGGCTTCCGACTAGAATTGAGGGCCTAGGGTGTGTTCGTGGGAATACTATTCCATCATTAGCAGAGTGTAGAAAAATAGAAAAGGATATAAGTAAACATAAAATAACAAAAGAAATATAAATAAATTGCAAAAGAAAACAGATGCAATAGATAAACAAGAATAACAATAACTGTAACAACTGGAACGTTGAGGATGTAATGTCATGCCATTATAAAACTGGAAAGCATGGATACAATACCATAAGCATAACATATTCCACAAGGTAAAATAAAACAAATTCTACTCCAAGAATCTCAATATCCTACTCAGTCATCTGCTATCAAGCTCCATCCTATCGGTACACAATCCAAGTATTGGAAGCTGCATGCTTCCCTTTGTCAATACCTGGAACTATGTAATCTAATTCAGGTTTGAGATAATTCTCAGTGGGCCACCACCAACGGTGTCTATAAAATTTGGACTATGTAATGGAATATAACAATGTATATGCATACATATATATATAAAGTAAATCAAGTAGTAAAAAATAACTAAATAACCACGTACCTGCTTTAGCCCTAGGCTGGTGTCTAAACATGTAACCAGTTCATTAATTAATCAATTACCATTTAATTTTAATAGGTAATGCGAGTCATAGCCAACACTAACATCATCTAATGATAGTATAAGTAGTGAAGGTCCCAATATATAACAAGGAAACTGGTCAATGGTATCATGTAAGGGAATTCCTGGGTAAAACCCAAGGTAACATAAACTCACGGAAAGCTAACTTGGTAGTATCCGAGTCTAGCTAAGGGTAAGAGTGTAATCCAAGGAGTGTAATCCAAGTAATTCAACAATAAGGATCCTACTAAGTCAACGGAGTGAATCCAAGGTAAAATAGAGTTAAGTAAGGACTGGGTCTAAGGAGTGTATCTAAGGCACCTACATTTCAATGCTAGATCTAAGGGGTGTATCCGAGGAATCATGGAATAATAAGGGGACCCAATGGTAGTATACTGTGAATCCAAGTAATAGACAAGAACCAGAGTCTAGGAGGGTATCAACCTAAGAAAACTGTATCCTTGAATCGGAATGGGGTCCTCGAGACCCAACGTATTCTCCTCTCAGAATCCAAGGTGATCTTGAGTTAGTCCATTACTATTTGATACTTTAGTTATGGGATAATTCATTTGGTTCAAGTCTTTCCTTCCATTAGTATTGATAGGTCAAGTAGAGTTGAACCCATTGTTCCAATCCTTGTATTCCATTATCAAGGATAGGCCAAGTAAAATTGCAATGATTTAATCAAGTATTAGTTAGTCATTAAATATTATTCAATTATTGAGATTCACTATACTACCTTTCATCACCATGGAAAGGGGTTATATAGAAATGTAACCTTTATTCAATCTCTTTTTATAAGGACATGTTATATACTTAGTATACTTTCCATTTCACATTTCATATTTCACATTTAATGAACATTTGTAATCAATTACCATAGGCAGGTCAAGTGGTAAGAATACATGGTACATACCATTATAAAATTCTTAGTAATAACAAGAAAATTATGATAGGAAGACTCGCCTTTAGAAAGTTCAAGTAAAGGCACACCCGAACGGTGGCTTAAACATGCTGAAACACTAAAAACCCAATTATGACATAACATTTGACATGAGGTGAATTGAGTTGTGGGTGAAACCACTAAAAGCTAATCAAATATTTGGAAATTTAATAACCATATGATTATAATGAGTATAATCATGGCATATTAATTTATGAAATTGTTTCCAACGAAACCAATGGTCCCCACACAAACATTCTAAAAACAATGAACATTAGGGATGAGTTATAGACCACCCACCTTAGGGTTGTACGAGCCTTCTCCTCTGGTATCAGCCTTTGATTTTCCATGGATGAGATTAAATCTAAGAAAAGGTGAAAAATTCTCACATGGTGATATCTGGTCGAGAGTGAAAGATAAGAAGAACGACTAAAGAGAAATTGAGTACATACCGTTACACATCCAACGTATTGAACGGAAGCTCAATCTGAATCCAGATGAAGATAATCTCTTATCTTCATGCTTTGATCTTCAAAAAAACATAAATTCAGAAAGAATTAGGTCAATAATACATAAACTCTAATTAAGGAGGAAGGTGTTGGCTTAATAGATCATTAATGGAATTTTAGACATTTTACACATGTTTTTAGCCAGCGCACAGTTTGTCTGCACGGTTTGTCAAAACGTGCAAAAACTGTGATAGATGGTTCTGCCCGAACCTGGGAAAAAGTGGTGTTCACACAATTTGTTTTCATGGTTGCGTGCCAACCATGTGAGGTGCCACTATCTGAAAAAAGTAAATCCTCACGGTTAGGCAAAGCATTCACAAACTGTGAGACTTGGCCAGTTTTCTCAAAAAGATGTGTTATGAACTCCAAAAATTCCTCGAACACCCTTAGAACCTTTTCTAACTCACTAGTCATTTATATTAGTTCCAAAGTAAACATTTAAACTTAAAATTTAAGGATACATACCTGATTGAAAAACCGGGTTCTTATAGAGTGAGTTATTATCTGATCATCTACAAAAACCATGTATATAATATATTCCATACTATTTATAAAGTGACTTGGGTAAAAACTAGGTATTCCTACATCAATATACCTTTCACTAATAAAAACAAACTTCTCTCCAATAGGCATAGTGAATTATACTTATATCCCACAATTGTATATGTGCACCCAGTATCTAGTCAATCATCATGTGCATAAAACCACATAAAAACATGTCATATCAATAACTATGAAATCATATTGATTTTTATAGCCATAAAATACAAAATGAAATCATTTAATTCTTTGGAGATGTTCCATTTTCATTCCCAAGGGTGTGTCAAGTGATATTAACTAATAAGAAAACGTGACATGAATGTCAAGCCCCACAAAAACATGATAATATATAAACAACTAGGAATCTTGATACATACAAGGTAGAAGATATCATATATGTGATCAAGACCATACCTTTAATGGTCGATGGACCCTCTATACTTTCATATAGAACCTGTTCTATTACATAAGAAATTCCTTCTTACCTCCATGACCCAGTCATTGATGCAAATAACTAACCTAGGTCACTAATGTCCCAATGGTATACATCTACTTATAAGGACCTTGGCTATATCTATGGGTCACAATATTCATTTTTTCCAAACCTATGTAATGAAATATCTATAATTACATCAAATAGTACTACTTAATATAACCTGTCTTACCTCACTAATGACAATTTCTCTTAGATCTTATTTAAAAATTTATAGTTCCCACTTGATCAATAATTGAAATGTTATGGATCTCCTCTTATCACTAATGGGGGTAAAAAAACATTTTTCTACTCTGATTTCCTTCCACATCCCTATTGTAACTCCATATACATCATTTTATTTGTACTATAAGTGACACCCACTATAGTACTAGGAATACTACTAGTCTATCTACTTCAAGCTTTAAGAAGATATATACCTTTATCCTCATCTAGACCATTCACATTCATCAAGGCCTTTCATAGTACCTGTAGATATATTATCAGGTCAAAGATCCAAAATTAATTCATAATCTCTAATTACAGTCCAATATCAATTTTTTTTCTTATATGCCTCATTTTAATATATTAGAGGAGAAAAGTTATGGAATAATTTGAAAAATATAGAGTGAGAAGTCACCAACATTAGCGCTTACTAAATCTCTATAAAATCATCTTCATGATCCAACTTCAAAATATCTGGGAAGAATTATTCAAGAACATAACCATGAATGAATCTATGTAATACTATCATGTTTTGTAGCCTAGTTCATAACACCCCCACTACCTTTTTGACGGTCCTTGAAGTATTGAATATTCCTTCCTTACCCTTAGATACTTTGGGCTATCTACTAGATTAAACACCCCCTTGATGAAATAAATAATTTTCTTGGATTCTTGATGACCTACAGTTCCTTGGAAGGATGGTGGTTGTTGAAGTTGGAAGTCTAGGTAATTATCAACCACTATCCAAGTAACTCATGTACCTTGAATATGAAAAATGAATAATACCCCAATCTTTACTGGGTTCGTTGCATGAACTAGTATAGTAGGCATGAGTAAATGATAATCCACATTCACTTACACATATAGTGGTAGAACATGGATATTCTCCCTTGAAAGAGTATTTTGGCCTACATTACTATGAATTACCTTCATATATCTTCTATGAATCATATCTGGAATTAAAAAACACTTAGAATTTCTATATTAGTCCATGTTAGATATCATCCAAAATAGTTTATAGACACACATAGGTATTTTAGTAGCAATACCTATCCTATGAGGTTACCCACAATTATAGGAATAAACCTCATAGTACTACCCAAGGCCTCCATCTCATCTTATGTACCTTTACATTAGTAAAATATATTTACATATATGAAAAAGAATTATCAATTCAAAAGAATCCAAATTTTAGTAAGATATATCCTATAATCACAAAGCATGGATCAAGATATTTAATTTAATAGACTACCATGTGTTTAATGAAATTGGTATGTTTATTAAACGTGATCCTATGTGTGTAGTCATGCATCATGAATTCACCTAAATACCATAAACAATAGTAACACAACATACTCATAATCAACATGAAACTATAAATACACAACTGCCATAATAGTACCATCACTGGTAACTCTGAGGTCTGTTACACAAGAGATGGATAGGCACACATGCAATCCCCTACAAGAGTTCTACCTATCCTTTATCTTTTCTACCTACCATAAACATTGTCAGAAATAAATAAAGGAAAAACATCCTCTAATGATAGTTTATAACACATAGACCTGAATCACCCAGGCCGGGTTGATGAGATATGTTACCTCATGTGCACCTCCTCGTACAAAAGAGGTTATTGACTAGTAACGAGGGTCCAAATAAGGAAGTGGGAGTATTTTACACTTAGTTTCACTAGTCACACACAAAAACATATCCATAAACGAATAATATCCCCAAAAAGGAATATTGAAGCTAAATAAAAAAATTCAATAATATATGACATGTAAGATATCATAATTTCATACAATGTATCAATCCAAGGGCACCCCATATAGCAGACCAACATGGAGTATAAGAAGATAAACAATAAATAAATCATAAAATCACTGCATCACTTGGGATTTCATCCTGTAAATTCCTCTAAACACCAATCTTAATCTCCACACATCTTAGTCATTGGTCCCTTTTCCTTTCCAAGATCCTTCACTGTGGGGTCTACACCTGCATCGAAATTCTCATGCAAGGTGGGATCATCATAAAATTAGGATTCCATCAATATATCCTTAATATATTTTCACATTCATATGAGGTGTATTCGAAGATAATAAATAAAAAATTAAGTAATAAAATATAAATCATGTTTTGACCAATCATGTGATGACCAAGTCACTATAAACTTTGGTTTTACCTACTTAGGCTCCATGATGGAAAGGAAGTCGTAATGGGAGTCGTGATATTGGGTTATACTAAAGGAAACCATCTATATCTAAGACTCCACATATCAAAATATCCTCAATTTGAGAAACAGGTCCATAAATCCCAATCACTATCATGGGTCTTTCCACAAGGACATCTTACCCCGTCTCTAGCTCTAGGTCAAGCCATAAAGTAGTCACATCCTACTGCTTCATTACGTCTAGCCTCATGGTCATCACACACATTTCCTATTTCTGGGTCCATTGTCATCATCATCTCATGCCACACATGATCTCCATCAAAGAGACTACCAGGCCAACATGGTCCACCTATCACATACTATTAAAAGAATAACCTCAGTGGGCTATACATTCACACACAACACGTCATGGAACATGTGTGTAGAAACAAATACCATTAAGAATAATATTAAATATCCAAACACACACATATGATCAATGTAAAACATAGGTATCATGGGATATAAATTCTCACACATTCAATCAATATCAAACAATTTATACAAGGTAATAATTTGTTAAATAACTTCCTACCTCATGTGTGTTGATTCTAAAGGACAAGATTTTCAACTATCATTACCCAAGTCATGCCAACTCACCAACCAGATCAAACCACATGGTAAATATATCTAGAAATAATACCAATTCAACATATAAGGGTTACATGAACGTTGTTCAATAAGGATAAGTTGAAATAGGTTTTGAATCATTCCATCTTACACAAGGAAAACATTGGTTACTGGTAAATCTTGATCTAGATAAAAGAATGACATAATTTTCAATTGATCTAATGATGATCTGTCAACATAACAATAGTTCATTATTATATCAGGGAATAATACATAAATATATCTATTACAACATAAATAATTTTCCAAATTTAGAATAAAGAGGTGATTCATTTTATAATGGACGGAACATACCATTCGTGGGATAATAGATTAATCCAATATTGAAATGAAAATGATATGAGAATAAGAGATACATTTCTTAGTATGTATATATCTTATAGATTTTTGGTTGATATAATGTTGAACCTTTGGAGGATAATCTCAAAAATACTCATTAGAGTGAAATTGTATAGGATCATGTACTTATCGGTCCATTTAGGCACCACCGGCAAGTTGATAGGACCCATTAGTGGGACGTTGGCACCAATGTTTTTCTAGTGGTTAAAAAATAATTTTCTAGTAGATATAAGAAAAATACTAGGACACATTAATTTTTACCAGATTGTAGGTGGATCTGTACCAGTTGGCTGGTGACTCCCATGTTCATCAATGGATAGTGCCACCTCCATCGGCTAGCCAGTGGCTTTGTTTGGTCTATCCAGTGGTCCACCATTAGATATAAGCTAGTTATTAGTGCCTATAAATACTTAAAATTTTATTCTAAACCTCATAAAACTTCTACAAAGTCTTAAAAACATAATTAAAGTGTGATAAAACATAAATCAGTACACCTTGTAATTTCAAGGATTCCATAACTCCCTTTAAATTTTCAATCATAAATATTTGTAAAGTTATTAATACTATAAATATATGATATTAAAGTGAAATTAAGGTCATGAATATGTTGTTATTATTGAAAAAGTTAATTTTAATTATAATGTAACTTTTTTGATATTTGATAATTACATGAAACATGTTCATCATGGATTCTATTATCACAAATCATACACATACGTTCCATTAAATGAAAATGGTACTGAATAAATAATTTGAACATGATTATTACACTACCTTCAATAATATATTAATTATGAACATGGTATCTTGGAATAAGGATCAACATTGACTTTATGAATCTTGTATAGAAACAATCAAAATTACTAAAATCTGATGATGAAAATAAAAAAAACACAATAATATATGTGTAAATATTGCTTATAATTGAACAGTATGAAAGAAAAAATATATGAATAAGTTTATAAAATAATTTCATAGAAGATAATAATTATTATGTTGGGGTGAAAAGTGATTTCATGATAGTCAATAGTAATGGTATGGGTTTCTGAACTCAATTTTTCTTTCATTGATATATGTTAAATATCCACGTCCTATATTCTATTGTGTGGTGCAGATTCTACCCATAGAATTATATTATTATAATTTTCATTAAATTCAATAAATACTAAAATCCATCTCAATTTTCTCTTTTATTGTATTTTTATTCAAATGTTACAAAATAAATAAGGTTTTATTTTCCAATATAACTTTAAAATAATGATTTTTTATTTTTAAACTTATATAGGAATGAATTTATTGATATTTGGCTCTAAAAACCAATCTATTATATTTTCCATGGGATATATATATGTTTTAAATTTACTCATACAATTTCACCTCCTTTTTTATCAGAATTGAACTAAAAGTATGTTTGAAATTGAATCATACTTTATATCTTATTTTAAATAGAAAATATTTATTCAATATATCAATGTTCATAATATTATTTAATAGGTGTTATTATATATACTAAACTAATTTATTGATTTTATTTTTTATTATTCTTGAAGTTCATTAAAAAATTTATGGAATATTATTTTGTCACATTAGCCAATTTATATTTTCCTTGACTATTTTTACAAGTGTGAAAGGAATCCATTTTTCATACATTTTCTACATGAATATATTTTCCTAATGTCATTATTAGTATTACATAAATAAATTCCCCCCTAATTTTTCCTGGTTTTTTAAGAAATTTTTATTCCAATAATTTTATAAATTATTTTCTTTTAAAATAAAAACTATCAAGAATAAAGTATATTTCTTCTTAATTTCCAATGAAACGTTCTAATGCTCATAAAAATTGAAATTAATCTATGTAAATATCCTTTAATTTTTCTTATTCTTCATTAGAATATTCTTTAATTATAAAATCTGAATTCATTCTCTAGATTGTTTATGATATTATCTTTTTAAAAATTTTCATGAAACACATTTATATATCACAGTTTGATTATGCTATAATTAGATTATGAATTTTTTCTTCTTCAAATTGAATACATATGCATGGTTTATCATTATGTTATTTTTGGGTCCATTAAATCCCATAACACATTGAGTAATGTTTTGTATCTAATATAATGATGATGATGTGTGTTGAAATGATTGTATGTATTTATAATCATAGGTTTATACTTAGAAATTTTTTTAGAAATATTTCTTCACACATTTTTTGTGTGGAAAATATTATAGGTATATTTTTTTACAAGTTTGTGCATGTAAATGATAAAAATAACATTCATCAAAAGTTTGTGCATAGACATGATTATTTGTATCCATTTTCATAGGTTTATTTAAGGATATGATTATTAGTATATTTTTCCACAAGTTTTTCATTTTCATTATTCAATGTATATTTATACACATGATTGTCTGTGGACATGATTATTGTATGTTTTTTTCACACTGTTATGATTTCTTATATTTATTATTATAAAAATTTATATTTAATTCTACATGCGTATGTATTTTTATTTTTCTCATGATTGTTTTCTTATGTTGCCTCATTACTACTCCATTGTATATGTATGATACATTAAGGTTATATATCTTTCTATCGTACCTTATGAATAAATATTATGATTTCATGTTATTTTTAATCAAATATTTCTATCATACCCATATTATTTCACATGCTGATAGTCTAATCCTATATAACTCATTTAAATGTTTTTAACTTATGGAGGATAATTTATTATCTATGTTTTTTATTATAGTTATCTTATATTATGTGCGTTAATTATATTCTCATATCCACATGTTCATTTTATGCCCATATATGATCTTCGATCATTATCATTTATGATTATCATTATTGAGAATATTAGATCACCTTGGTTTTATGTTTCCATTCCCTAGGTAATGAGGATGAGTCATATGGATAATACATCATCATTGGTATAATTAAAGATGATTTTTTATGGGAAATGTTAAATAAATAACATGAAATTAGAAATTAATATATCTATTGTCAAATGAAAATAAACCTATGGGTTTTAAGTTTGTATGAATTTGTGAGATGAAATGTTTAAATAATGAACATAATGTAAAATATGTTTTTTCATTCAAGGTTTGTCCCAATTTGTATCAAAATATATGTTTAAAGTCTTATTTTTAGTACTGGATTTGGTAGTGTGGGTCATGGGTGTTTCACATCCTATAATTTGTTATGGTGATGTGTAATTCACTTTCTATTTAACTAACATAATCATTTAGGATAAAGTGATATTCACTTTTCATAGTAACTAAATGTAACTCATTACATTTTCTTATTACTATCACATATCCTTAAGAAATTATATTTTATTTAAAATATAATTCTAATATATGAAATCACTATTTTTTCCTTTTAAAATGAATTCATAATAAATAAGAATTTTCTTAATATTACATAAGGTATTCTTTGTGTTCTGCGAATTTTTCCCTTATCAAAATAAATCTTTTATAAAATATCCTATAAAAGGATGGAAAGAACACACACCCATATATTTTAATTAATAACCCGATAAACACTTTTTCATTGATAAAACATTTTTATCCTTATCTCTTTTCAAAACATGTTATAAAATTTCATGAATCATAACCTGTGTTTATAATGTTAATCTTATCTTTTTTACTTCAACTCTTTATTAACAAAAATATTATATTATCACATAATATAAATGAGATCAAGATACATATCACATACTTAGAACCATATGAGATTGATTTATTATTTTGTATTAAAATAATTGATATAGGAACTCTTTTCTTCATCCCTAAAATTAATCTTAAAATATTAATAAATTCTTCCCTTGATTTTGATAAACTATACTTTTATAGAACCTTTCAAATATAAAGTTAGTATCACATACCCATTAAAACCGATGAATACAATTACTTATCATTTCTAACTTATATTTATATTCCATATTATTTATAAAACTTCTTCAGGTATCTCATATTATTCCACTGTATTGAATCAATACTCAATTCTTTCTAATTTCACCCTTAGGGTTCAATGTCCCCGACTTTCTACTCAAAGAAATATCATTGGAATCTCCTATAAAATTTTATTTCCCTAATTTGAAAATTTTCTCAATTATATTATCTCTAAAAAACTAAATCATTGACATCCTAGGCTTGGATTTTGTATTCATAATATTTTAGAATATCATGTAATATTTTATTAAAGTCAATCATATTTTTTTTAATGTTTCCATAAATAATAATATAGTGAATTATGTAATTGGAATAAGATTTATAGGAACATATAGTCACACAAAGTCATTATCATACACTATAATATTTATTATCATTGGAATTTCTAATAATATTTAGTATATTGGACTAAACTTCCTCATGTCATTATGGATCTAATTCCTTTGAAACCATAAGAGAATCATCCCGAATTTATTATTTGAAGAACTTCAACACTTGGTTACTAAAGAATGACTGGATCCAACACATAATATTTATTTTATTTAATATGTTCTATTTAGTCAGTAGATTATGGGGTTTCTTACATTAATTTTCTACTTATTGAGGATTAATCTTGAATTTAGAGTTTAATAGACTTGATTTTATCTACAATAGAATACATTATCAAATGAATATCATGTTTTATTACCCCCTAGTAAGTAATTTTATTAAATATGATCCTACCAAAATGGTGACACCTTTTAATTAGATAATATATATTACTATGAAATGGTCTATATTTCACTATGGAATTAGTCCAATATGTGGTTCCTCTAACCATTTATATTTTTAGGTAGGGAATCATTCCAATGATGTTATATAAAACTCTTGGATACTCAAGTGTAAAACTCCTTGTATGATCCATCATCTGGATTAACCCAAATCTATTCCTCTGGTATCCTGCCCCTTACTATTTCATAGCTAGGTGTAACCCAAATTAAATATCAATAATAAGATTAAAAATATTATTTGTGGAACCCTACATTTTTATAATAGCCTTAAAGATGATATACTATCACCCATTACTTTTTTTTCAAAAATAAGATAATCTAGTTTCTCCCTTATTTTTAATGAAACTACCTGGTTGGATGATTGGGGTCTTGAAAAGTGCCACCTTATAAGGAATTCTCCACTTAGTATATTAATGGGATTTAATATTATCATATTATGTCATGTTATTCCCTTTATATATTCATTTTTCTAATGATTTTATTTTTGGATCATGTTCCCTCCACCAAATCAATATATTTAAACCATATTAATGTGTTTGTATTTACAAAACCAATAGGTATCTGTTACTCACCAAAAAATAAAATCCAAACATATTTACACATTCCCAAATTAATCTCATGGATAATGTACATGAACTGATCATTTAAATGATTAAAACTATATGAGATTATAAATCTTCAAATCAATAATATTAGAGTGATAGATTACTAACCCCCACCTTTCTAGAAAAAGTTATAGCCTCCATGAATGTGGAAAGTATGGTACAAATTCCCTCTCCAGAATGAGATTTTAAAAAATAAATAATCTATTTCTTCATAACTCTAACACATAATATTTATAAACTACATTCAATTTATAAATTCAAGCTAATAACATCAACTAAAAATTGATGTCAAAAAAGGTGAAAACTAAAACTTTTTTTTGCATGTCTATCATGTAATATAAGGCTCAATAATTTATAATGATAATTTTAAAAACAATAAAATAAATCACACAATTATTCATAATATATGACTAATCTATTAATATGAATAAAGTAGGGAATAAGATTTAAATAAATAAACTCATTAGAAATTTAAACATGAGATAATAATTTATTAATAACTCATAAAGAATGTCATAATAAGAAAAATGTCACAACATTGTCTATTTATTAGGGAAATTATATAATATTGAATATATACACATAAAATTTATTTGATAGATTGAACTTCTCATATTATTTATTATTTGAATTTTACATTACATATATATGATATTTTATGAGTTAAAATATTTCAAAATACAATTTCTATTATGTAAACTATTTATATTAGATTCCACTATTTTATACAAATCATTATTTGAGCCTTTGGTTAAATTAATATTCAAAAATTATTTTTATGAGGTTTCAATAATTCCAAGACAAGGATTTATGTTGAAAATTTGAAATTAATTAATTATGAACAATTTATCATATAAAATATAAAAACCCTATATTTTGGACTTATTTTTGTAATATATAAACACTTTATAAATTAATAATTTTGATTATTAAATATAAACTTTATTTAATTAATAAATATTTTTATATAAATTTATGTAAAAGAGATTTTAATATAAAAAAATTAATATTGGGAAATATTTAATATTATATATTTCATAAAAAATCTATATAATTAATTATAAACACTTTATAACTAATTAATATTTAAAATATTAATACATTAATTTATATCTGTAAAATACAAATAGAAATTATTATAAATAATTAACAAAATTAAAAATTGGATATAAGGGAGAATGAATATTATTCTCTTTATTTTTTCTATGATTTTGAGTTCATTGAAGAATATTATTGATAAAACAAGGGCTTATATATGTATCAGTCATATTCTATTATTGATAATCTTATCTCGAAAGACAACATACCATGGTGCACTTCTAGTCATATTTTTCCACCATTATTTCTATTTCTTTATATAATGTATCCTATTTAATGATAACATAGATATAGAAATAGTTATATAATGATTTTCTTCAAACTCATAATAGGAATCCTCGGTAATGAAATATTGTTATCATTTGCTACAATATTTGAACAAAAAAGATTTAAGCTTTTTCAATGGTTATGATATTAAAAATCATAAGGTATGCCACTATCATATCATATGATATCACATAGAGTATAATCAACCACAGTCCAAAATCTAGTCATATTTTAGGGAATCTAGTATTCCATGAAATAAAATATGGATTTATTTATTTCAAAGCATGATTTCATGAATCTAAAAATATGGTAGGAACTGATAACACTAATAGAATTATTATATTTCTAATAATACTTATTTATATGATAGAAAACAATCAGAATCGCATCCCAGTGTATCTATGAATAGAATAAATGAATCCCACTAAAACTACAAATGAATGATTATAAATCATGTGTAACATACACTATATAAGTGTCAACATCCATCTTCATCGTATATGGTTATAAAAATAAATCCTCCACAAGTGGTATCTAGGAAAAATCCTAAATCATTAATTGTACAGATGGAATTATTTTGACCACCAAAACATACTTATGTTTCATGCTTTAATAAATTCTTCTTAATCATTATTCCTTTCATTGAATCCACAAGCTAAAATGTAATTTTTCTAATAGATTCAAACACACTAATCCATGTTTATTTCCACTTAGAGAAGCTTCCAACCATCCTTCCATATTCCTCCAGTGTGGATTTGAGCTCAAATTCCTCCCCTAACATTTCTTTCTTGGAAGTCATGGTGAGCTCCCAATCTTCCCTTCTTTATCAAACCACAACAACATTTGTTTTGACCAAAGCCTTGGATCCCGCCTGATCTAGAGAAGGATCCTCCATATTGTCCCCACCATATTTTATTTCATTAAATTCACCGTACTCAATCATCTGGTTTTTATTCTAAATAATTGGACTCTCCTTATCAACCTAAACATGACCCTTTGGATCGAAGTCAAGTGCCTTATTCTTTTTGGAAGACCTAGTTTCCATTGGATTTGGTAAATTTGAATAGTCCTTATGACCTTTTGGATTATTTACATTTATAATATGTAGGTTATTTCATCCCTTTATACTTTCTTCCCTTTCTTCCTCCTAGGGTTGTGAAGACCTCTATTATGCCCATCAACTATAATATCTGATGAGACTTGGATAGAAATATCAACCTATGATCTGGTCCCATAAAAGTTGTGATCTTATAAGAGGATATTCATTATCATTTTGGTTTGGATGTTTTCATTCATCAGATCCCCATTATCAAGTGTCAAACTATCAACCTCTAGGTTCCCAAAATTGTTACCAACCTAAATAGTTGGACTTATCCCTTATGACCTATCCCTTATTGTAACCTTCACCCACTTTCAACATCCTCTTTGAGAAACACCTCTAGAATCCCTCCCCTTTACTTATTATTGAGACACCACCAAGACCTTAACACCATATTTTATGTACTTCCTCTGCCTCTTTAATGCTATTTGTTGAAACTGAATTTGTGGTATCCACTAAACCATTAGCACACTATATTAATGTCATGGCTCAATCATCTAATTAAATTAACTTCTATTAGATCCTTAGGAAACTTATGTGAATCCTTATAAAGGATAACATCTATTTCTTCATTGTAAATCATCTGTTATGCTAAAATCCCCAATGGAAATTTGGATCCTACAAGCTCTCCATCCATGAGTTTTACAACTTGTACAACCTTTGGGATCCTGCTTTATTTTTAATTTTCACAGATCTGAACCTACAATGAAAGTTGACACCCTTATTTCTATTCCTTCACCCATATTGTACATACCCTTACACCTACACATAGTCATTGTGTTCCCCAATTTATAAAAATGAAGAGAAAAATCCACCAACGATTCGAACGCAACTCGTTATTTGTATCAGAATTATTCTCCAACAACAATCCACAAAAAAATCAGTCAGCACTATACAAAAAACAATTTCAACATAGAATCCTATAAAAAATATATTACTAATAGATGAAGTTTTAATATCAAACAATAGGTATTGCCCCACAATATTCCCTAAAATATGAATGATCTAGGGGTTTTGAACAGGGAGTGGTAGATAAGGAAATATAACCAAAACAGCCATAGTCAGGGATTCACCCTTCATATGAAAATTATTTTTCCACCTCTAAAGAAAATATATATATGCATTTAAGGTGATAGGGGAACTGGACTAAATATGAATCAGATCATCCTCAATTGTGAACGAAATCATGATCTGTCGGATATTGAGAAGACCATCCATAGATCGATCCTTCAAACCCATTTATCCAGAAATAAACATGTAAAATGAGTCTATGGATAGATAAAGATGCTTGAACTGAGAAATATACCTCATGTTCATGAAACAAGAAGCCTCATTAAACTCTAGGAGCAAGAGTGAATGATATTGTAGACCCTCAAATTGACCAACAACCTTAGGGAAAAGTGAAATCCAAGGAAAGGGGGAAGTATTTTAGGTCAGAGAAGGGGGAGAAGGGATGTATGTGGGCTCCCTTGAAGGATGAAAAAGGTCCTTCCCCAGATGAGGGGCGATGGATTGGAACAACAGTCATTGTCAGCTAGGGCTGTGAAGGGAAGCACTGCATAGTGTTCCAGAAAAAGAGTATTCTTCATATAACATATCATTAATGATATTGGAATGGAATATTTATACAACCCAATTCTGTTAAGGTTGTTTAAATGGATCACATTTAATGAATTATGATGATGTATAGTCATATAATATGATATCATAGATTTTCAAGGGTGGATGAGGGAAATGACATGAAATATTATTTTATTCCATGCCTTACAACACCTAGTCATATGATACAACATAATAGGAATTTTAATGGTTTCTCTAAAACCAAGCCATATGATAAGCCCCGCAATCATATAGTATGATATTTATAGACGAATTACTTGTGAAATGGGATATATTCATGCTTTATGATTAGTTTCTATGTAATAATATGATATATAGGGTAGTTTTCATGAAATAATGTATTTTATGCTTCTTTTCTCTAGAAATATTATCAAATAAGATATCCTACTATATAAAATAAAATTAAAATGGGTTTATATATTTCAAATTCATATTATCGCGTTCAATTATCAGCAAACATATCTACCTCAGAGGGTAGACAGATAAAATTGGTTGAGATACAGGTAAAGGGAAAATTTTGTTCTTTATAGGTGTTGATCCATATATTTACATTGGTGATATGATGGAGAAGTTGATAATCAAAGCTACATGATCTATATTTTATTATCAAATGTGTATTTTCTATTATCTTTGAATATTATCTTTTATTAAATTATTTTATTTTAACTTCATGGTTTTATTTTACAATGTTTTAATTAATGAGTTTTACATTTATAATATTTTTTACATTCATAAATTATTCCCCAGTAAGTTTACATTATCTATCATCATTTTTTGTACCCTATGTAGATTATAAAATACAATGGATCCCATGAACACTCTAATTTAGATCTTTGATTTTTATCTCTCAGGTTGGGGTGATACACTAGTAATAATATTTAATTTTATTAACGTGATACCTACTTTATTTTCCCGTTGGTATCATTAAATTGTACCATCTTCGCATCACTTATTTTTTTATACAGATGGATTTTCATACAATTTTGATAAATCTTTCATCCAACCCATATTATCATTTTCTTCCTTAATATTGAATGAAATATTTCTTTCCAATGGCAGACATATTTCACCCATAAATTATAGATCAAAAAAAGATAAAAAATTATTTCTTATAGAAGCAATAATAACTCTCTCATCCATGAAAGTTTGACATGATTTTTTTGTAAAACATATTTATTAACATTTAGACAAAATGTTTATATTTCTATACACCTACTTCTATAGTTTATTAAAAATGTGGAAATGGGTTATATAATTCCATAGTTAAATAAAATCATGTCCATACATCTCTTCATATTCATGATTGAGACCCCCCCCCCAATTCCCTTTCTCAATCAAGCACCCCCATCCCCTTCCCCTTCATAATCGATAAACCCTTCCCATTTCAGGAATGAGATACCCCCTCTGATCCTATGTATATCACTCATAGGAATCCGTTAAAATCAAGATCGCCATCATCCATAGATATTTGTCGACTAGTGCTCCTGAGTGACCCCTCAACCTTTGAAGATTAGGTTCTGGATGAAGCTTCCCCTCTTCATGATCGAGCCCCCCCCCCCCCCCGTTCTCTACATGATTGCACTGTACTTACTATCCTCATTCTCTTGTGAATAAATTGATTGGGTCACTACTCTAATTAAAATGTCTTAAGCAGAGAAACCTTACCTGCTCCCTCACTCCCTACTCTAATGAGATCAGCTGATACAAATAAATCATACCCTCTCAAAATCAATCAAAAGAACACTACATGATCCCTGCTCACACGGAAAAACCCTACCATCCAAGTGAACAAATATTCTGGATCCCTACTATCATGATTCACCCATTCTCATTAGTAAGCACAATTCATCATTCTATTTGAATAAAATGAAAAAAATCACCTATCATTAGTGGATTTATATTTAATGATCCATTACACTGAAATCCTAAGGAATATAATAAGTAGATATCTCTTAATATCTACTCACATTTTCGTTATTTATATAATCCAACTTCTCCAACTGTGAAACATTAAGGCTTATTTAGTCCTCATTCCATGAATTTTTGAAACATGATACTATTCTTACTGTAGGAGAGTTCCCTTTTATTTATTAACTTTTACCACTATTTCATTTTTCATTTCATAAAAAAATTCTATTCTTATTCCTATGGATACTATAAATTTCAATTTTTGATATTTGGTATAATCATTATATACTAACTAAATATTTTATATATAAATTTTTGATGTGTTTTATATAAATGATGAATTTTTACTATAATCATATTACATATTCATCTTTAAAAAGATCTATCTTTTAATTGCTACCCATATCATAATACATCCTCATCTATAATTAATTTATTTCTGAAAAAAATTAAACAAAATATGAGATATTTTTTAATATCAATATTCAACTACTCATACTAGTTTCTTTTTTTTACTAATAAGTTATATGTTAACTAATTTTAATATCATGACATTTTTATATCCCTTATCACACTACAAGTAGTTACAATATTATAAATTCATTTATATAATTTATAAATTCTTACTTATCACATTTGTTTTTGAAAATCAACCAAATTAGATATATCCAAAATTTATCCAAACAATATTTTGATCTAAAATATATAAACTATTTGTTTTGACTTGAATAGTATTGTGTAATGAGAGTCTTACTTTAACGAATTCTACTATACTAACACCAATATCATATGATAATTCTCATTCTAATCAAATATTTAATAATCATTCATCAATTACCTATAAAATAATGTCTGGTTTGTACAAATCATATAACAACTCTAAAATGTATATAAATTTATAATCATCTATTTCCTATCACCACCACTTTTTTTAAAGATCCCCATTTGGGGGGGGGGGCTCTATGGCGCCTGGTTCCATAACACCTCCTGTGATGGTGCATCACGCATATGCCTTAGGTGGGACCTAGTGAAGTCTCAGTTCATCACTGATGGAAAGGCTCTCTATGTGAGCCTCTTAACAAGGCACACACCTTAATGTTCCTTTTATTAGACAGGATGACTTGGAAGGATAAGAAATTAGATGAAGATATTGATATTTATGATGAGTTCTTGAATTATTATCACTTTTTAACATAATGTAATATCTCAAGCATGGTTTGTTGACAAAAATGTAATATTTTTTAAATTGAAAAATTTATCTTCTCTTTACATATAATTAAATGTAAAAATACAGTTGAGGAAACTCATAATTTAAGTGTTGATCTTTTAAATTTTATTAATAATAGATATGTAATAATTTGTTGATGTGTACCCAAACCTTAGTTGAAGAGTATTATAGAATTATTATCATTCATTACTAACTATGGGAAAACATGGTCCCTATAGACTAGTGTCCAAGATAATGTAATGTTGTTTTTTGGGCCACTCTTTACAAGGATTCAGGATAATATATATGAGATTGTGTTCAATTCAAAATAAGGATAAATAAAAAATTAGATGTTAGGCTTTAAATCCCAATTCATAAATTCAAAATTTTTAATAAAGGGGAATTGATTTCATTAGACCCCTTCAAAAATACATAAAAAAATATAAAATTGCTTTATTATTATCAATATTTTTAAATTGGTATAATAGATGTTTATTGCAATGAAAATAACAAGCCACAATATATATATATGTTGACGATGAATTATTTTTCTTGATTTGGAATTCCTTAATTACATATTGGGGATTATCCCCCATTTATCTTGTTGGCCATTTTTAATCCATGGTATAGGTTGTGCATTTATTATAATGTGTTTTATTTTTGAAATCATAATTATATTTATTTTAAAGAGAATATATTTTTGAATATTTTATTTTCAAAATTATTTTAAAATTAAAAATATATATGTTTTTGGTATGAATTTCTTTTTTTATTTGTTTGGGATAAGTGAATTAATTTAAAAAGGTGAATTTATGAATTTTATTTTAAATAGTATTTCTTTTATAGATGAAATAATAATGTTGATTGTATTAGTAAAACCCATGATATTTATTCCATTTATATGACATGAATATTTATTTATAAGTGTTTGGGTCATATTAAAATGAATTAAGAGAATTCCGAATTGCTAAAGTAGGAAATGAGAATAATTTTATCTATTCTATAATGAAGGTTTCATAATTATGAATTAATTAATAATCAGGATAATAAATTCATGAGTCTTTATACTAATTTTCTTAAGGATTAATGATTTTCAATGATGTTATTTATAGGAAAAAACATTATAAACTATTTTTTACTCATATTAGAATTTATAGAAGTTGGGTCCATAACTTTGATTGAATCACCGATCAATTTTTGAAGGATTTGAAATGTTATTTGGATTTCAATTAAATAATGGTTCAGATGGTTGATTGATCTAATGCCCATGTTTTGATTTCATTGGAAGATCGTGGTTAACAGGTAAGGAAGTAAGATACCATATCACTAAAAAATGTTTTCAAAAATAATATCGTATTTTGTATCACAATAGAGAAAAATTTCAAAAAGAAAATGAAATTGAATTTGTTGAAATGATCAAAATGGAAAATTCTATTTTAGACTAGATTCTATTTTTTTCTCAAGCCATCACTTCATGTATAATAGTAAATAAGGAAATAAATACAGAAAACTTTTTTCATCTAATTATTATAATGACGACATTGAGTGTGTTAGAAATTTTATTAAAGATACGAATGTTGTTGTATACCAACCATGTGAAAAAATGTCAAAACTCAAGTTTTTATTTCTATTTTGTTATGGGAAAACAATGTACAGATTTACTAATATTTTGATTGAATATTTACTCTCCTTTTTAAGTAATTAGTACTTGATTATTCATGTATTCCTGAAAATGATTATATGGAATCAAATTTGGTTGAAAAAATTGGATTTTTAAGTATTAAAATCCAAAAAGTCCCTAAATTTTTTTATCTGTCATAGAAGGGTTATGTTGATTTAAATGACATTAAATAATGTGGTACATCAAAATGGAAGACTGATAAAGATGGAACTCAATCTTGTGTACCAAAGAATGTGATTTGGGACATTCTGTTGATTACCAGACTTCATAAAATTTTTATATCAAAACAAATGGATAAGAATATGAGATTTCATGATGATGAGTTAAATAAAGATAATGATGATATAGTTCATCATGAAGATGATTTATCATGGAAAAAATTTATAGGTTATGTCCTGATTTTGAATCTGACCCATAAATGTTATATTGGGATTTTCATGTGATAGTTTCAACCCAATTTAGTAGATGCATATTGCACATAGTACATGGATTTTTGTCATTCATATTTATAATTTTTATTCATGGATGTGTATGATAAAGATAGTTACTATCATGGGTATATTGATTTCTAGACTCAATGATCCTATAAATTATATTAACATATACTTCCAACCATTAATAGATTAGTTGAATGAGCCTTTCATTATCAGGATGCATATATATGATTCATTTAAAAAGGATTACATTATGTTTCATGTAACATTTTCATAGACAATAAATTATTTCCCTACTTATGTAATGGTGTCTGGTTAGAGTTCCTGGGGTGATTATCCTTTCCTATTTTTATGTAAAATACACGTTATATGATATTAACGTTTTTTTGGTATTTTAGTTTCATAGGGAATCAATTATTTCTACAGATGGATAATCTATAATTGGAAAAAAAATCAAAGTCTGGTTGATAATTCAATAGAGGTAGATGAAGTACCTTAATGAATGTCTGGTGGTGATAGCCTTAAAGAACACGACAATTTTATTTTTTTTATTTGAAAGGTTCAATCTAATTCTGGAACATTGAACAATATTTCATCTAATTCCAAAAATAATTTAAGAAGGAAAATTACATTATTTATGTTTTTGTATTGGTCAAAAAAATTTCACAACTTTGACGTAATGTATATTGGGAAAAATGTGTGTGAAATATTACTTAAAATTATTTGAAATTTAAATGGAAAAATATGATTTGTGATTATATGGTTATTTAATTAATTAAGGTATATAACCATGATTTCATCCTATGTTTACTGGTCAGAATTAGTAGAAAGTCCTTTTTTCTGGGTTTTCAATGATAAATGCATAGAAAAAAAAATTTCTTCATGTCTTGGAAAATTTTATTTACTCATATGGTTATTCAAGTAACATTTTGTAACAGGTGAATACATGAGATATGAAAGTAAAATCCCTTAAAACCCATTACTACTATGTCATGTTTGATTAATTGATTCCTATTACCATTATCCATTTACTATCACATAATGTGAGGGTCACTGTCATTATATTATATCACTTTTATTGAGACATTTGTGCTAAAATATTTAACAAAGGTGTTTCTAAAAAGCCATATAAAGATGCACTAATCTTTCTTTGTTACTTGGAAAAAAATTTCCCTCCATAATTTTTGAAATGTATATTACGTTTGACTGTTCATTTTCCAAAAAAAAATTATTTGTTTAAGTCCAATTTCTACTCATTGGATGTATCCAATATAAATAACAATGTTTACATTAAAATATTAAGTGAGAGTTAATAATCATCAAGAAGGATATATTTGGAAATTTTATTTATCATAGGAATGAATGGATTTTTCTTCATTGTATTTGGATAATGTCACCACAAGATCTAATCGGACAATGAGAACTTGATATGAGTAGTATGCTTTAATTGCACCAATACTTTCATCACTTTCCAAAATGATAGGGATATCTATATAATATAGGTTGTATACTTTTAACATGGATGAATGGGAAAGGGTTCATTGTACGGTATTACTCAATTGTGGTGTGGTTGACAATTACATCAAGTAAGTAAAATTATAAATATTTTTTAAGTGTATTTTTTTCATATTTTTTGACATCATAAAATTTTCATGTTTATAGAGAACTTTGTGAAATTATAAAAAGAACACATATTTCATTATCAATTCATAGGTGGGACAAATTACATCGTAAATAATTTCCTATTTTGTTTAAGTTAGATGTAAAAAATTTATTTTTTACATGATGAAATATTTTTTTAGTTTTTTAATATTCAATGTTGATATATTTCAGGTCCAAAGTTTACCAATTGATGATGTATCTACTGAAATAAGGGTGTATCAGACATAGAAATAGATGTTTCATGATAAGCATAGCAATGGTTGTTTATTCTAGTGCATCATATATATGGTTTTGATTAGAAAATATTTCGTATTTCGGAGTTGTTGAGATAATATTTTTATTACATTGCTATACACATGGGCGTGTCTCTATGATGGAACTAAAGTTGATTAATTCAATTAAATGAAAAGGCTTGTATATAGATATTTATGGATTTATAATGATTGGTATAAACTATTAGATTCAAATATATGAGCCTTAAATTCTTGCATCATAAGCTCGACAAGTATTTTATGTAAATAATTCTTTAAAACTATGATTTGGGATTATTGTTAATGTTATTCCATGATATATTTTTGATGAAGTAATAGATGATAGTGATTTTTTAGATGAACTATTTATAATTCTCTCAAATATATCATTTGATGAAATGAATGATTCAATTTTTAGAATGGATTAGGGACTATAAACTATAATAGTGAATTCATAGAATTGACAAGTTTTGAGGTTTTTAGTTTATATTGTTCAGGCATGGTACATGTTTTTAATATCTAAAAAATGTTACATAATTTATTTTTTAGTATAGTATACTAGTTATCTTGTTTCATATGGTTTGTATGTTTCGTACATGGTTGTGAAATATTTTAATTCTTGAAATATTTATTAGGAGTTATTTATTATAGTGTCACATTTCAAAATTTTCTTCAACAAAGTACCAATTATTTGATCATTTTACTTGAATTTGGTTAATATCATTGAAAGGGATATAATAATTGATAATAAAAATGATCTCAAATGATGATGAAAATATCTCCACTATCATAAGATATTTTTTTAATTATTTTGTTTTGTCACATGCCTGCTTTATCCCCAAAATGTGTACCAAATATTCAATTCTAGAGAATAAATAGAAATATAATATCATGTTTTCTATTGTTAAATAAGAATAAAAGCCCTGCAGATAGTTAAAAAAAATTATTTACCATTGTTTTAAATTTAAAGTAGCATCTTCTGTTGTAGTGTAATGTTTTCATTTTATTATTAATCAACTTAATGAAAAAAGATTACTTGAAGATGTAAGGATTTGAAAAAAAATAATTTTAATTTTCTTAGAATATATAAAGTTATTTAATTTTTTTATATTTTGGAAATTTTCACATCACTTCTATCATTTTTAGGTTATAAGGTTTTATGATGAGGTCTGTAGAAAAAATAGAGAAAAAAATCACTAGTTTAGAGAAGTTGTCCTAATAAATATGACTATTTTGGTGAGTACCTGCTTTTTTTATTGACTATGTATGAAATTTGAACAAATCATATTTAATACTAATAAGAATCTTTAAGGATGGAACATTTATTCTATGAGGATAGGTTATGAAATTTAGAATATGGTACCGGCCTTACATGAAGTCCCCATATATGTAGTGCCTCATAGCACATGACTCTCAAGACACCGAGACACTTTCCTCCCATCATTAATTCCCCTTGTATTATTTACCCATACATGGTAAGCCATCCTTTTTATCCATTTTTTCCTACTACCATGCAAGGTAGTCCCTCTTTTTTCATCCCTCATCATTTTTTTCCTTATCCACAGTCATCTCTTCAGGGTACACATCAATTGTTTTCCCCACATATGCCCAAACCCTCCAACCAAACTTTAGAATTTTTATTTCACTATAGAAGACACTCCTCTAGTTTTCACTCCCCCCAATATAGTGTGTGGGATTGAGCATAAACAAATAGTTCTACTGGTAAATGTTTAAAAAGTAATGGAGTTAACAATATTTTATTAAATTTTAGTCATATATGTGTAAAAAGTATTTATTTATTTTTTTAGGATCATCTTATAGTAAAAGAGTTGGTCATACATAAATGCATGTGGTGTGAAATAGACAAACAAAAACCATGGTTTATTATGATGAGGTCATGAAAATTATTGAAAAAATGGAAAAGAATTTTATACTTTCATGGGGAAACTCATCAGAAATAGAAATGTTATTCTAGTTCAAGAAATCTAGAGGAGAAAAGTCAGAAATGAAATAAAAGTCAAGGTTAGGGAATAAATTTGGCTTACATATTTTTTGAAATTAATTTTCAACTTCATTATACAATATTATTGAAAATTTTGTTTTTAATATTCAACTCTGATATAACTTCCCAAATAGTCTACATGAAATTTAATCTAGGTTAATGGACCTGGGTGAGATGTGGTCATCCTATAAGCACGACTTTCAAGTTAGATGGAAAATAGAAGTGATACTAATATTTAAAATATACCAATATTAAATGAATTCCCACTTTCACAATTTAAATAACTAATTTCATACTAGAGTAGTTATTATTTTAAGATAATTTATTGTATCGTACATTTAATTTAGTTTTTTATTTTAGAATTTATAAACTATTTAACATACCAAAATACAATTTATGTATAGAAATAGAGAGAAATGAATTCCTCTTTCCTTGAATGAAATTATAAGAATATTATTATTAATAAACAACTAGAAGTTTTGTTTATATAATGTGTTGTCTGAATAAGGATTTTGAGGAGAGTTTAAGGCATGTATATTTTCTACTAAATACACTGATTATTCTATTTTGATTCATAATTTTATAGTGTATATGGACCCACTATTTGTAATATCCCAACCTGGGTGTCACATATCGGTTCCCCAAGCCAGACCACCACATGACCTTAGGTGCGCCTCCATATACACCAATGGTTTCGGACTAGCATAAAGTGTCTTATGTATAGATCATGGGAAGGATGACCCTCTTTTCTGAGAGTAATACACCATGGTAAAATAAGAAAAAATAACTAAATAACATATAACTAGAAAAATAACAATACCAAGATCATGAGATGACCAAAACTATAGATACAATATCATACTGAATTCTAAATATGTCATATTAATGTACATTCCAAGTGTCAAAATGAAAACCCAAAATTAAATTCATTGATGACTCCCAAGTAAGTCCCAAACCACATCTGGTTCCCTCATCCATGATTTATCCCAATTCATCCATCTAATATAGGGACTTTACCCTTTTCCTGTCTAGAAAACACAATTCTTATTCAGGTACCAATCATACAGCCCGATAAAGGTATGAAAAGAAATCATTAGGCCACAACCAATGGCCTATAAAATAATATCGAGTCAATAAAAGTGTATTAATTTGTATAAATAAATAATTACAATGAACAAGTAAAATATTATCAAATTATCAATTATTCTTTATTTACCCACATAAACCACTGGGTTCCCAAGGACACCCGCACCTCGTTACCACCTTCGGACCATTCTAGAGTCTAAAACATTTCACATTACCAATTCACAATTCACTAAAAAAAATGGGATGTAATTATACATTACAAGACAATTTTTTATATAGTTAAATGGAAGCATATACAAATTCCAACAATTTGGGTCTAGGTCATCATGCCTAGGACCCTTTGGGATTGTGAAATAGGATACCATGTCCCACACATATTTATCACTATGGACATCAAAAGAAGAAGAAAATTTCACAAACATGTGGGATTTGGAAGTAGTATACCATGTCCCATAAATATTTATCAACCAATTTCTTACTATGGTATTTTGAAGCAGCAGACCATGTTCTACACATGTGAGATTTTGATGCAGAAGACTATGACCCACACATATCTCATATATCACTATATCACCTCAATCATGATTAATCCAAATTAATACTCTTATCAAAATTGACCATTATAATATTCCATTACTTAATTCATAAATTAATTAATCAAAGTTGATTAATTAATTGAATAATTCATTAACTACGTCACATTCCTTTCATTAAATCAACAATCAATTAATCATACATATCCCATTAATTAATTCCCCAATTAAATAATCACATTGCTTAAATTAATAAATTAAATAATCAATTAACCATATAAGGTCCATTAATTAATTCAAAAAATAATTTTTCATTACACAATCCTAATATCTCACAATTAATTCAACAATCGATTATCTAAATCTCAATATTAATATATCATAATTAATTCCAGAATTAGTTATCCCCAAATCCAAAAAAACATTATTACTTCAGTAATTAATTCACCCAATTAATTAATACAATTAAATGTTTCAATTTCTAAACAAATAAATAAATTATAAAATTTTCATACATGTAATCAGAATCATGACTATGGTATTTTAATATTATAACACCTACCTTACTTCGTTGATGAACGATCACTCAATGGAGATCCCCTAAAATTGGGTGTTACAACGACATTGAACAAGATCAAGATCTAAAAACTAAATCAAGATAAAATAAATCATGATATTTATAATCTATCTATCTATATATACAATACTAGATCTAGATCCTCAATACTAGATCTAGATATATTCCTAAAAAGGAAGAACAAGCACAAAAATAATAGGATATGGAAGGATGAAAAGAGTGGGAAACCATATGGGATTGGATTAACATTCTTGGAGGGGTGAATATCTTCGATCTAGGCTTTGAATTGAGATTAAAAAATTGATAGGAAGGCTTGGAATCCATTTTCAAGGCTTTGAAATTGAGATAAAATGAGTTGATCTGAGTTTGGGTCAAATAGGGTGAGTTTCTGGGATTCGGGTGATTACAAAACTAATTTTCAGGTGGAATTAAAATTCAAGCATGGTTTTTTCGAAAGGGGCTCATGGATTCCCCTAAACAGGTGCCAAAACTATGTACCTCATTTTTATGGGATTTACATTACTCCTAATAGAGTGCACAATTTGAAAAAACTTTTGATAACTATGAAAATCACAACTATCCCGGGGTGCACAGTTTGTTGGTCTAGGGTGCACGGTTTTCTCTAAACAAGGGCCAACCGCGCATAACCCTATTTGATTAAATTTTTCTCTATATTAACCCAAATTAAACATCAGATAAAACCCAAAAAAATAATTTTAAAATAATGAAAAAAAATTACATAAAATCAAACTTGATTCATCTTTACAAAAGGTCATGATTTTAAATTCTCCCCATCACGTTCTTGAGATGCTCTAACAAGTCTCTCTAATATTCTGAGTAAAAAATATCATGACATTGAGCCCTCATATCTGCTTACATTAGAACACTTTCCTCTGGATCTTGCCCATGTTGACACAGTACATGAACTATCGATACAGTCTTTACCTACAAAACTTTCTTATTGTGATCTAACACATGTATAAGATTCTCTTCAAAGGACACATCTATATCGAGCTCAACATCATCCACCAAAATCACATGAGAAGATTTGGGGTCATAACGTAATAGTTGTGACACATGAAAAACGTCATATATAACACTTTATTTCTATGTAAGGGATAATTGATACGCCACTAGTCCAATTCTCTCAATGACCTCCAACGTTCTAATGAACTTGAGTGCTAACTTGCCTAGTCTCTGTATCCAGTGGTGACCCAACCTAGGCAACACTTGAAACAGTACATGACCGCCCTATGTAAACTATATGGGTAATTGGTGTCTATTATCATACAACATATTTATACTCAGATCCATATCCCTTCATTTCCAGATCTACATTACATGTTCTCAAATCTCTTGTACGAGACTCAGTCCCAAATATTCTAACTCACCTTCCTCCATCCTACATAGTTTTGATCTGAATAGACTACCATAAAGATCCTCATATGGTGTTATCTATATTATATCTTGATATCATTTGTAATTGGTGACCTCCACTAAATCGATGTGCTTCTCCCATGACCCACCAAAGTCTATGACACAAGCTCATAAAATATCCTCAAGCACATGTATAGTAAACTATAACTTCCCATTTTTCTATGGTTGAAAAGTCATACATAATAAAAATCATGTACCAATAACCTTATATAAGACCTTCCAAAAGTGTGAATTAAATCATGATTCATGGTCTAAAAAATAGTTTATGGCACCTAGTGTAGATGGACTATCTCTCATACATATAAATATCCCAACTACTCTGCTAAGAAAATCTACCGTAAAGGAAAAAAATGTGCTGATTGTAATAGTCTTCCAAAAAAACACAAATATCATCAGTATTTCAAGGAATCCTTGGAATACCTAAAACAATGTCTCTTGTAACATCATCCCACTTCAAATATAGAATGGGAAAATACTATCGTAAACCTACAGGTTATTGATTCTTGGATTTCACTTGCTGATAGGTGTAACATCATGTTAGAAACCCTCCTATATTCTTTTTGATGATCGACCACCAAAATAGTCTTTGGATGTCTTGGTACATTTTGGACACACCTATTTTTTCCACCCACATCGAGGAAAGAAATTGTCACATAAAATCCCCTCGTATGCTCGAAGGTATACCAACTGGATTCCTAACATATATGATCTCATCCTCATCTGTGTTCTAATCTGAAGATGGCTCCCCACCTTCAAGGATTTCCCTCAAGTTTAAGAACTTAGAATACTCATACTACCTCTCTCTAATCTGGATCAAAAGTTTATACTCCACTAAAACTATAATGAGTTTCATATATTCCTAATTATCCTGAACCACAACATGAATCTCCTCTAGTAGAGTCATCATCTTCCACTAAGCACCGGACCCCTGAATAGATTGAGTCCGATTCGTTCTTCTTAAATCATCGGTAACACTATTTCCCTTCCTGGGCATATATGATAGTTTTAAATCAAATGATTTCATATAATCAACCCATCTATGCTACTGTAGATTCAAATATCATTGTGAAAAGATACACTTCAAGCTAGTTTGATCTATATACATAGTAAAATTTTCTCCCAATAGATAACGCTACAACACTTCAAATAATACCCCATTACAGCAAATTTGAGGTCATGTGTAGGGTAGTTTTGTTCCTGTGGCATTAATTTCTAAGACCCATATGGAACAACTCGATCTCCCTACATCAAAACAACTCTAATTCTTATCCCAAAAGTGTCAAAATACACTGTACACTTCTCACCTAGCTCAGGAAGGATCAAGATTGGTGTCAATGTTAGCTACTTCTTCAACTCCTAGATAATATCCTCCCATGTTATAGACCATGTAAAAATTATCCCCATTATGGTCAGCACCATATATAGAGACCCCAAGTGAGAAAAGTCCAGAATGAACCTTTGGTAATATCCAGCTAATCTCAAAAGGCTAAAGATGTCAAAAACATTCTTAGGAAAGATACAAGTTATTGAATATCCTCTGGGTCCAATAACACACCTTCCTCTGAGATGATTTTACCCAAGAAGTGTACATGATCAATCCAAAGTTGGCATTTTGATATATTTTCATATAACTGATACTCTCTTAGTGTACTAAGATGATGCCAAGGTGTTGGGAATGATCATCATGAGTATTCAAGTACACCAATATGTCATTCAAGAACACCACCACAAAATGATCTTGGAATGGATGGAATATCCTATTTATAATGCCATAAAAACTATAGGTTTGTTCATCAACCCAAATTGTATTACAATGAAATCATAAACTCCATACCTTCTTTTGAAATTATTCCTCATTATATTCAAATATTGAAATCTCAAATGATGATATCTTGATCTCAATTATATCTTGGAAGACACACAGGCTTCTATCCCTTAGTCAAATAGATCATCAATACATGGGAGTAGATATCAGTTATTCATTTTCATCTGGTTCAACTTCTGATAATCAATACATAAGCATAGAGTTATGTAAGACTTCTTGGAGGACACCACTGGTGATCCCCAAGGAGAATTACTCAATCAGATAAATCCATTTTCCTCCAACTCTTCCATCCAATTCTTGAGTACTTGAATCTCTAATAGTGCTATCTATTTTGGTGGAATTGAAATTGGATCAACCCCTTGTATGAGCTCAATTGTGAATTTCACGTCTCTTTCAGGTTGAATCCCTAAGAATTATTTAAAAAACACATCATGAAACAAGTCCATTATAGGTGTAAATATATCCCAATATACACCTTCATAATCCAATAATAAACTAGAAACATGGGATGTGAGATATCCCAGTTGTTGTGTAATTGGATCAACTTGGTCTGGCTCGATATCCCACTCTCCACAATGAATGTAATAGTCACCTTAGGATAAGTAAAAGTTACCCTCCTCAGGTAATAATCAATTTGGGTTCAGTATATGAAAATACATTTCAAACCTATAATTAGGTCAAATACTGAAATGTCAAAAATATTTAGATCCCAGAAAAAATGGCACTCTTTGATCTCAAGAAAACATCCCTTTCACAAATAGATATATCTAGATCGTATCATCAATGGTGTATCTGTCGTCATAACCATGCTCATAAAATCCATCACCAGGATCAGACCATTAACATTTTTTTCATATATAAAGAAATTTGAGGCACTAGTATCAAATATGAAACTAGTTAATATAGATACTACATGAATAATACCTCTCAATTTTTATGGTCGAACCTCAATATCCACAAGTATAGGCTTAATTGAATGTAACTATCATGCATATCTTCCCTATGATGTATTATAACTTCCATGAGTTGCACTACTCTGTTGATATGCTGTATCTTTCCCATAAGAACCATGTCCACTACCTCTACCACCTTGGCTAGTATAACATCAATTGCTTGATAGATAGGGTACAAAAGATCCCCTTCCCGCACTCTGGTTCTTCCCATCTCCTCCATCACTAACCATCTATCGTGAGTTCTTACTGAACCTATGTAAATGTCCCATATTTTCATAGATTCATAACTCCACTAGTGGTCAAGGAAAATGTTTCCAAAATTATCACATCCTATCACACCGGTGAAAAACCACATGGGTAAGTTCATGTATAACAAATTGTTCCCCTAGATAATATCCATACCAATTCTCTAGTAGAAATTCTCATTATGATGTTTACGTATTTCAAATGTTTTACCTCTTATCCTCATAGAAGAAACCACATCTCCACCAATATAAGCATTCTTCAAGTTCTCCTCGAATATGAGAGATTGATTTACCACTTATGAAAACTTTTTCATCCTGAAGATATTTACCATGGACATAATTTTACATTTAATCCCATCCTGAAATCAATTTTCCTTAGTGTCATCATCTCATGCCAATGATGGATCAAAGTGCTGCAAATATAAGAACCGTCCAACATAGTCTATATCAAAAATATTCCCCCAAGTCAATCACATGAATTCATCTTCTCTCTATAGTCTCATTTCGTTTGGATAAAACTACTCTAGAAAGTTTTCTTGAAAGTCTTTCCATTACTTATCTTCCAGTTATCTAGGTAGAGTCTAAAAGTCCCACTAGTACTTCACTAGACCAGATAACATATAAGTATGCATCTTGACACTATTCAGAATAATATTCTTCATGTAGTCATGTATAGTCTGTATAGACTCAATCTAGAACTCATATCTTTTAGGTCCACCCCCTACAGTAAAATTTGGAGTGTGAAGCAATTAAAACTCCCTCTAAAGATCATAAATGATTTTTAAAACTCACTATGGGACACATTACATGAATTTCAAGAAGCGAATGAAGATATCCTTGAATGAATCATGTACTTCATCAACCATCACTATTAGTTCCTCGTGTTCTTAAACTATTGGAGCATCTCCAGTTATGTCTTCCTATCCTCCTCTCAAAAAGAATCATTATGGAGGCATATCTCTAAAATTCCAAACATGAAACTAAAGAAACAGTTCAAAAAATAACATTTTTATATAAAATGGAAATATAATAAGGAAAAATAATAAATTAACCCAAACCTCTCCACATAGTTAAAACTGAGGTGTTATGACTACCCTTAATAGTCCTATACCTAGGCCCTAGTTAAAAATGGTAAACACATTCTCATTATTAAAATTCCAATTGACACCCATCTATTCACATTTTCATGATTTTACCACTTTTAATTTCATATTAAACACCATTTTCATTCCAATTTCAAAAGAAAGGGAAAATATTTCACGTTCAAAAACATACCCATAACCCTTTTTCACCAGTGTGCCTAAAATGTTTCATGTCACAATAACCATGAGTTCTTAGAATGATGCATGAAAACACAACCCTCATTCCTTAACAGGCCATGAGTCACAACTAAAAAAATATCTACAACCAAAAACACATCACATGACAAGTACATCACCAATGGTGAAATAAAATCCAATTGTAACAACGCACATCAATAACAAAAATCCCACCCCGGGTACTTGGGTTTTCTCTATATATGGGTTTGCAACTCCCATGAATGAGCATATATACAGAGGTTGAATCTCCCTAATCTACTTTATACATTTCTAATACAGTAATGAAAAATAAAATAAAATAAAAATCCTTCGATACCACTTTTTAACATCCTGGATTGGGTTTCACACACCGGTCCCCCAAGTTGGACCACCATATGACCACAAGCATGTCTCCCCGTACGAAGAAGGCTACTAAATAGTAGTGATGGTATGATATATTGATCATGGGGATACTATTCCAACTTTATAAGATTAATACACAAGCATAAAATAATAAACAATAACTGAATAACATATATCCAGAAATAGAAAAATACAAAGATCACAAGATGACCAAAACTGGAGATACAATTTCCAACTAAAATCTAATTATGTTCTACTAATGTATATGCCAAGTGTCAAAATGAAAACACAAAATTAGAGACACTTATGACTCACAAGAGGTTTTAAAACCATGCATTGTTCCCTCATCCATGCTTCATCCTAAATAAGCTATCAAACATTGGTAATTTTCCTTTTTCTATCCAAAAAACAGAAAGTCTATTTAGGTACTGATCAGGCAGTACGAGTAGGGTGTGAGTACAACTCAATAGGCCACCATCAATGGTGTCTAAAATAATATCCAGTTAATAATAGTGTATGTAGTTTTATAAATAAATAATTAAATATTTATAATTAAATATTTATCACAATATAAATTATTCTTTATTTAGCCACATAAACCACCGAGTTCCTGAGTATTCCCATACCTCGATGCCCGATTCGGCCCTTTCGAGAGTCTGAACTATTTCACATTATCAATTCAAAATTCATTAAACAAATGGGATTTCATTATCCATTTCATTTCAATATGTAATATATTTAATTGGAACGATAGTCCAACGAAAACCAAAATGGATCTAGGTCATGATGACTTGAACATCATGGGATTGGGAAATAAAAAACCATATCCCACACAAATTTACTACTACATGCATCGGAAGCAGTAGACCATGTCATGAACATGTGGGATTTCGAATTATTAGACCATGTGTCACACCCAATTTTTTATTTTTGACCACTAATATAGTTTTTCATTTGTCCTTGGGGTTATGACTCATGTCCCGGGTCTGAAATTTTTAAAATGTGAGTTTCATGGTGTTTTTCTCTAGTCGCATTGTCAGAACGTGGTTGGGGAAAACCAAGAAGCTTACTCCAGGTAACAATGTGAGACATGGTGTGATTCTAGTTGAGTTCACTAATCCTACTCATGGTTAGAGAAACCATGTGGTAATAATGCAAAGAGACACTTTCTCATGGTTGAACCATCCTACACAGTTGGCACATAGTTTACCAAACCGTGTGGGCTGCCCAGAACATAAAAATTATGAAATTCCTAATCTAACCTTATAGGATTTTAATCCAAAATCTACCCAATTCTCCCCCAATATGTTTTTAAGACCCTTCAGGTTCCCCTCCTTTATTCTTTGAGCATCATTCTTCCTCCCTTGGTGTAGATCTAAATATTTCTTCAAGTGTAAAGGGTGATTTCTCAATGTAATCACCTCTCTTCTCCTCCCTCTTCATATGTATTCCATTTTTTCTTGAGATATATTTCTCCCATGGTCTTTTGGATCTATGGGACATTTTTCCCTTTATTTTTGTTGGTATTTTTGTGTTTAGGGTTAGATATGGTCTCTTGTAACCTTCGTGAGGTTTTCATGAGATTATGGTTGGTTTCCCTTTTCACATACCTTTATAATTTATGATTAGTTAGTTTCATGATTTTAAAACCTCCCTTATATGATAAATAATTATTTTTGATCTTTGTAATATTTTTTTGGGTGTGAAAAATGGTGGTTTCATTCTTATTATGATCTATATATCATTGTTTTGTTAAATGTTTCGGACTAACTATTCGATAAATTGCCCAGTTGTATTTCTCAAGAAATTTGTGATGTATATTGCATGGTTTGGATTTTTAAATATAATTTTGTTATTTTAATATATGTTTTGGGTTTCTTGAATGGGTTTTCCAAGTGATTGTGAATTTACAATAAGTGTGTATTTGTATTTTGAAAGTGGTTTAACATGTGACAGTGGATTGTGGACAACATTGAATTTTTTATGAAAATGGATTTATTTTGAAAGTATGGTGTGAATTATTTAAATGAATTGTTATATAAATGATTTTGAAATGTATAGTGGGGTTTTTTCACTTTTTGGATAGGTGTATTAGTTTCATTTGAAATTTATGGTTTTGTAAAGTGTTCTTCAGGCCCGTTTGTAACTTTTATGAAACAAGTGAAAACTATTATCAGGAAAACTCTCCTTGGATGATAATATTTACTTGTATATATATATACATATATATTTATATTTAATTAGTTCTATTTCATTGATGCGGAATTCTCATGACCCATTTACGATGAGAAAAATGGTAGATCCTCAGTGTGGGATCTTTAGAGGTATATTTATGTATGAGAAGAGTTTGATCATTTGGGTGAATTGGGTTGATTCCTATTATGTGAAATTTTATACATGATATGTGTACATGTGATGTTATGCTCATTTGGAATTGGTTGGTTCACACCTATTCAATAAATATTGACATGGATAACTTGGGATAACTATTTAATTTTCTAAGAACTATTGATGCACAAGTTAGATTATGTAGTATCTAGTGGCCCATAATAGGGGGATACCTTTTGTTATTATTGTTATAGGAAATTATTCCTTGGTCTATACCATGTGGGTGTGGATGAGCATGTTGGAAATTTTTGATTTCATTGGGTGAGGCATGGTTTCCAGGATGCATCAAAATGTACTAGTATGTTCTAGATTATTCACAAGATCCTAGGTTCACCCATGTCCATTGGAACTTTTTTGCTTGAATCAATTGATTGTAATGCATCAATTGTTGGATTATCTTATGTGATATATTCCCATTTCCCATGTTGTATTACTCTTTTTCTTACTTTTTTAGTAGTGTGGCATTATGATAAAGATGATAGAAATGTTTTCAAGTGTTTACGAAAAAATGTTTTGGAAATGTTTTACACTCTTTCTCTCTGTTTTAAAAGAAATGTTATTATTCTTATTTAAAATGATTATGGTGCCTTCTTCAAATGTAATGTGGTTTTAAAATGGTAATAATATAAATAGACTGTGTTTTGTTTTAAAGTGTAATTTTTTTAGAATTTATTTTTTTTTTATTTTTTTTTCAAAATTGATTTGAATTTTTGTTTATTTTAAATAAGGTGCATTGGGAATAAAAGTTCAGAAGTGCCTACTGAGTTTTAATACTCACACCTAAAGTTTCATTTTGGTTTTATCTTGTGTTGTCGATTTCTACTTGGTTCATATTTCCATGGGTGATGTTTGGTTTGGGTATTAGAGAGTGTCCCTTGAAGTCACAAGAAGATGTTGTGGTCATCAGGTTCAGTTTTCTTTTTTCATTCAGTTATTGTGTTTTCAGATTATGTGGGAAATATGTTTAACATGATTATTTATATACAATGGGATGTTCTGTTTTCCTTTTGATGTTAGTTTATTTATTCTCATTGGGTGAAATATTTCCCTTTTTTCTCTTTTTTTGTTCCTAACACTAGTTTCTAACCCATGTGGATCGGGAACACCCTTTGGTCCTTTCTATGAATCGACTCGGGTTACCGGTTTGGGGTTGAACCAGGTTGGTTTGTGAAACAAATTCTATCATATGAGGTTGGGTCTTTAAAGGTCCTTTATTTTTAGATCCATCTTTGTTACTTGGGGATGTCAAGGTAGATGGAGTAGGACCCTTGCAACAAGGGGTTAAATTTTGGGGGAGTTTTTGGCCAGCACATTCCGAACCGAACCCTGAGTTTCCATGGGAATTTGGGTTTTAGTTGGTTTATTTGGTTCTTTGGGATTGTTTGGTGTTGGGATACAAAAAATGGATTTGGGATAGTGGTCTCTGTGAGCTTACAAGGTCCGGAATGCTATGTGGATTCAGGGATGTGATCATATAATACTCCATATGATCCTGGTGTGATTGGAGTATGGTCCCCAACCATATTTTTATATCACCTATCAACACTATATTCCCTTATGAGTTTTTTAGGGTCTTCTTTGATTATGAAAATTGTTCTGGGTAAAATTGATGGGGAATTGTGAAAACAGATTTTTTAGTGGTAATGGGTGGATTTTTGGTAAGTGGAAAAATAATTTCTAGAATGAACATTGAGGAAGGATTTAGGAAAATTATTTTCTTATAAAATAACTCTTTTAGGTGAGACAAAATTTTTTCACAAGATGGAATTTTTTTAATAAAAACTAAGGGCTAGTTGAGATTTTATATGTAAAAATGTATGTTTGTTTTGGAAATTATATTAATTTGGAAGGAATGGGTTTTTAGTCAAATTATTTTTATTAAATGGGATTTTTTGAGCTGTTGATAATGTTTTTAATAGTGTAAAATAATTTTTGTGTAGAAATCCCTAAAACTTGATTTTTACGTATGATGAAAAGGATTGAAAAGTGGAATTTGAGAATGATTTTTGACTTGGTTCTTAGTGATATTTGAAAATATTTTTTAATTTGGAAATTATAATGTTTTTTATCATCCTTTGTTATTTTCCATGAGAACATACATTCATGGATATGTGTGTAAAGTGGATGGATGTGGATTGGGCGGATGGGTGACCAATATGGAATGAGTTGATATATACCTAAAAAGGCATGAGAATGTGTATGTGAGTAAGACTCTAATGAATAACATTAGTGAGTGTTCAACTCACCACATTTGATTTCTTTCAAAAAAATATTTTAAGAGGAAAAAATTTTGATGTTTGATAGCCGATGGTTGTGTGGATTATTTTACCTATATTTTGGGAAGTATTTGTTCTGCGGTATTTTGAGTTTGAAAACTCTTGTTAATGAGTAATTTTTTATTGAGATCCTGGCTTATTTTGTTTCCCAATGTCATCCTCCATAGTGATTAAATGGATAATCATGGAATATCTATGGGTGTATTCCCATTAGCGGACCCTCTAATTGATCAACCTATTTGTTTCCTTCTAGAATTTAGAAATAAAGATCCACATCTCTTTTATGGTCAAGTGGATCCCCTCAATATAGAAGAGTGGATGCATAATATTGAAATTAACTTCAACCTCATTGAGTTTCTTGAGTTGTTAAAGATGAGGTTGATACCTTTATACTGGAGGGACCAACCAAGAAGTGGTGGAAGTCGATCTCTCAAAAAAAGCTTCATGAAGATTTCACCTAGGAATTATTCAAGGATTCATTGATACATCAATTTTTATCTAAGATATTTAATATAATAAAGTAAATGAGGATGTTCTATTTATATTATAATGAAGGATTGGTGTTGTGGTATTTCTGTAATTTCATGGATCGTGTTCCTTACTCTCTAAATTGGGCCACATATGATCCCTCAATGGCTCAATGTTTTGATTTTGGTATTCATCATGATCTATAGTAGAAGGTGTCAAAGTTCAATTTAAATGTTCTTCTATTATGGGGAAGAAAGATATTCGTGTTTAATATTTGATGGAATGAGTTCTTGTATTAGTATTCCCTCCTTCAATTCTTAGAAGTAGTGAGGGGAATTCAATAAGGGAAGTGGGGAAGTGTCTGACAGTTGTTGGTGATGGTCATGAAATCAAAGGCCCCAGGATATTTTTTCAGCCTCTTCAGAGCATGGGATCCTAGTGTGTTATCAATGTGGTAAGACAATTCATAATAATTTTTCATGTCCACATGCACCAAAGACCTATTATTCTAGTGGTTTTCTAGTCCACTTCCAATAGTTCTATTATATAGTTTCCAGGAAGCGGTGTGGATCCATTTCATAGTAGTATAATAATATTTGAGCTCAGTTTGATTCCCCTTTATACTGTAGTGTTTCTTTATGTTTTGGCGGTTATGTATGGTGGTGTTTTGTGGTGTTTCATTCTCTTTAAATTGTAAAATTATATGTCAGGTACATTCATGAGAACTACCATTATAATGGAAGCTTGTTTTTCATTTAAATGTTATAAATTCTTTCCCTCATGAGTGGAGGTGTGTTCAATTATGTGTCTCATTTCTATTTTTTTCATTTGGTGTGGAAAAAGTTGAGTGTATATCTTTTGAAACCCTTATTCTGGGGGAAATAAGGCATTCTGATCAGGGATTCTTAGCTTATGACTACGATGAAGTAGATGATTCAAACCTCAGGGCTCCATCAATAGTCCCTAGAGTGAAGCTAGTGCATATTCAAAAATCCCAGGTGTGTGAGGGACCTTGTTCTAGTTTTTTTCTTCTTTTCAGTAATCGAGATAGTTTAAGATTCTGTATTCTATTGATTTCTACCATGTGGTGTGGTTTTGTTGATCGATGTTGAGGAAAGTTTCCAAGTTGGCTCATGTCGGGTTTCCTACCTTGGTCGATTCATAAATGGTGGGGAGACCTACTGTGGGACTCGTTGTAAATTCTCTTGGACAAAATTAGTGCTATTTATTTTCTAACAGGGGGGTTTGTTCCAACCTCATGTGTTGAGAATTAGGTTTGGGTTACTGATACAGTATAATAAGAAGATGCTTCTTTGGATTTTTTTTGATTTTTGGGTTCTTTTTGGTTTGAGTGGACTTTGGGATTCTATTGAGTGTTCCCAATGGTTTGTTAAAAACATGGTTGAAAGGGTGGTGGATCTAATTTCTTGTTGTTTCTTATGAATTAATTTCGGTTTTCTGTATTTTTTCGGGAAGGAGGAGTAAGTTCAGTTTCGTAGTGGTTAAAATTTTCATGGTTTAAGAGGTTAGATCATATGGTTATGGAATTATTACTCTTTGATCATTCTACTAGAAGATGTTGTGGCTTTTGGGGGTGCAAAGAATTAATGGTGGATATAATTGTCATACTCTAATTTTTATTTTTAACCTATGATCTAGTTTTTCATTTGTCCTTAGGTTTATGTCTCTTGACCCAGGTGTGGTGGTTTTAAAATGTGAGTTTCAGGGTGTTTTTATCTTATTGTAGGTTCAACGCATGGTTTGGGAAAACTATGAGGCTTTCTTTATGTAACCATATTAGCGTTGGTGTGATTTTGGTTGAGCATATGTGGCCTACATATGATTATAAAAATGGTTCAGTAAGCTTGTGGGAAGCCACTGTCTCAGGCCAGACCCCCCTGAAAGGATGGCAAAAAGTTTACTAATTGTGCATCCAAACCATGCAGGATTCCCATAACATAAAAATTATGAAATTATTAAAAAAACATTATGGTGTTTTAACCACAAATATACTCATTTCTCCACCCACCTTATTTTTATGACCATAGGGGTACCTCTCCTTGGTTCTTCAAGCCTCATTCTTCCTACCTTGGTGTAGATCTAATAATTTAGTCAAGAGTTAAGGGTGATTTATCATGGTAGTATCATCTCTTATCCTCCCTCTCTATCCTTCTTCCATCTTCCCTTGAGATATCTTCCTCCCTTATTCATATGGATCTACGGTTCATGTTTCCATTCATTTATGTTTGGGTATTTTTGTTTTTAGGTTTTCTATTGATATATGAGGGATCTTAGTGCTTTTGTGAGGTTGTTTTAGGTGTGTTTTGTTAAAGCGTCGTGAGATTGGGGTAGGTTTCCTTTTACACTTTAATTTATAATTTAAGATTCATTGGTTTTCTGATTTTTTCATCTCCCTTATATGATAAATAATGATGTATGTTATTTGAAATATTTTTTCCATTCAAAATGGTGGTCTATTTCTTGTGATGCTGTATATATAATTGATTTGTTAAATGATTCACACCAAGTGTTCGATAATATTCCTGGTTGTCTTTTACAATATATTTATGATGTATTAAGCATGGGTTTTTCTTTGTAATTTTTTTTATTTCAAAATATGGTTTTGGTTTTTTGAATGGGTTTTCTAATTTATTATGAGTTTATAATAAGGGTATATTTGGATTTTGAATGTGGTTTGACATGAAATGGTAGATTTTGACCCATTTAGAATTTTTATTAAATTGGATTTGTCTTTTAAATGTGGTGTGAGTTCTTTAAAAATTGTTTTATACATTATTTTGAAATGAAAAGCTATGTGTTTGTACCTTTTTGGAAAGTTGGTTTGGTTTCATTTAAATGTTATTGTTATGTGAAGTTTTCTTAGGGCTCGTTTAGAACTGTGATGAATATAGTGAAAATGATTGTCCTGAAAACTCTTCTTGGATAATCATATTAACTTATATATATATATATAATGGGTTGGATTTCCTCACTATGAAATCCTCAGGATCCATTTACATTGATCAAAATGGGATATCCTTAGTGTAGACTCCTTAGAGATATATTTATTTATGGTAAGAGATTTATCCATGGGGTCACTCGGGGTGATTCATGTTGTGTGACCTTTTATATATGATATGTGTGAATGTTATTTCATGATGGATTGGCTTTGGTTAGTTCACCCTCTTCAATACATCTTGACATGGATAAAGTGACATAACTACTTAATTTTTTATAACAATTGTTGCACTAGTTATATTACACACTAAATAGTGGATCATAGCATGGGAATATATTTTGTTATTATTTAAATGGGATAAGACCCCCTCAATCTATACCATGAGGGGCGTGGCTGAGCGTTTTGGTTGTTTTTAATGTCATATTTTGAGACATGCTTTCTAGGATGATTCAATAAGTATTAGTATGTTCTGGATTGTTCACTATGTCCTAAGTTCACCCATGTCTGTTGGAACTTATTTTCTTGCAGAGAACGATTGTAATGCATGGTTGGTTGGATACTATTCTGTGATATATTACCATTTATATTATTTTATTACTCTTGTGCTTTCTTCTTTAGTAGTGTATCATCATGAAAAAATGATAGAAATGTTTTCAAGTGTTTAAAGAAAATGTGTTCAGAATTGTTTTACACTCCTTCTTTTTATTTTAAATGAAATGTTATTATTACTCTTTAAAATGATTATGGTGCCTTCTTGGAAAGGAATTTGGTTTTGAAATGGTAGGATGAGAAATGAACCATGTTTTTTTTAAGGTATAAAATGTGTGGAATAGATTATTTTTATATATTGAATTTCAAACTTGAAGTTGATGTTTCTTTGAGTATAAAGGAAGTGCATTGGGAATATATTTCTACAGATAGTCCTACTGAGATTTAATACTCAATCATATAGTTTCTTCTTGTTTTTAGATTTTGTTTCAGTTTTTATCTTTGTTTAGATGGCCATGGTTGATGTTTGTTCTTGGTATCTAAGAGTGACCCTCGGGGTCAAATTGAGACATTGTGGTTTTCAGGTTCAGTTCGGTTTTGTCATCCAGTTATTGTATTTTCATATTGTGTGTAAACTATATTCATCTTGATTATTTATATACATTGGGATGATTTATTTTTCTTTAATATGTTTACTTTTTTTATTTTTATTGTGTGGTATCATCCCCTTGTTTTTTCTCTATTGATTCCCAGAACTAATTTTGAGTCTTTGGGGATTGGGAACGCCCTTTTGGCCTTACACATATCAACTCAGGTGATCTGTTTGGGGTCAACCCTAGATGGTTCATGACACCTTGCACCAAATATATTTATCAATAAAATTGTCACTACTATCTTAAAAAGTAGCAGAACATGTCCCACACACATCAGATATATCTCTATAGCACATCAATCCTGATGAATGAACATTGATCTTCTTATCATAATTTACCATAACAATCTCCCATTAATTAATTGAAAAATTAATTAATCCAATTTAGTTAACTAATTTAACAATTAATTAACCACATCAAATTTCTTTAATTAATTCAATAATCAATTAATCATACCTATCCTATTAATTAATTCACCTATTAATTAATCACACCACTTCCGTTAATTAATTCAACAATCAATTAACCATATAAGGTTCATTGATTAATTCAAAAAATACTTCATCATTTAAAAATCCCAATAATTTATATTTAATTCCACAATTATTTATCAAAATCTCAATCTCAATATATCATAATTAATTCCATAATAAATTTTCCCCAAATCCAAAAAAAATCACAATTCATTTATTAATTAATTAAACCAATATATTAAGAAATTAACAGTTTCAATTTAAAAAAAACCCTATAAATTATATATTTTTCATACATGTTTTCAGAACCATGACTATGGGATTTTAATATTAGACCACCTATCTCGATTCATTGATGAATGGTCATCCAATGACAATATCCAAAAATTATGAGGCATAATAATTTTGAATGACATGGAGATTTAAAACATAACTCAATATCAAATAAATAAATATCTATCTAATCAATATATTGATCTATAGTGATATATCTAGAACCTCAATACTATACCTATATCTATTCTATAATTTTAAGAACATCCCCCAAAATAATTAGAGGAGGAATGAAGAAAGAATAGGAAACCAAGAGAGAGAGGATTCTCTTTCTAGGAGGGGTACAGATCATTGATCTGGGATTATAATCATGAATAAAGGAGTTCTGGAAGGATTGGAATCCATCTAGGAGGCCTTGAAATTGATAGATCTAGTATATTCTAGTTTTCGTCGAATAATGTGAGTTTTGGGGGTTTGGGTGATTAAAAAAAATTGGGTGGAATTAAATGTTGAGCACTGTTTGCTGGGCATTGGCATATAGTTTCCCCTAACTGTGCACCTAAATTGTGCACATATTTTATAAGGGTTTCATGGTTACTCTTAAGAGTGCATAATGTTTTACAAACCATGTTCCATCCCTGAAAATCCCCAATGTCCAGGGTTTCACAGATTCTTGGTCTGGGGCACATGGTTTGTTCTAACCATGCATCAACTGTGAACATACCTTTTTCTTTCAATTTTTCTCAACATTCACCCAAAAACTACCTAAGGTAAAACCCAATCAATTTATTCTCAAACCAAGAAAAAATATTTACCAGAAATCAAGCCTGATTCATCTCTTGAATAGGTTAGGATATTACAATTTCCCAACCTTAAAAAAATCATCCTTGAGATGCACTCCCAAGACTCACTAAAAGTATGAAAGGAAAATATTGATCCACTAATCCCTCATATATTCATCCCTTTCCCGTGTTTCCTTCCACATATTCCCATGTTTCCATAGTACATAAACTTTTGGCACCGTCATTACCCACAACACTTTCTCACTGCAATCCAACAGACATATCAAATGCCACTCAAAGGACACATATATCTCAATATTGACATCATCCACCTCAATCACATGAGAATGTTTTTTGTGACAACATCATAGTTATGACACATGTGCACCATCTTTCACTGTCTTTGTATCCTGTGGTGACCTAACCTAGGCAACATCTGAAGAAATACACTATCACACTCTTTAAAATATATGGGTCATTAATTTCTATCAGCATATGAATTCTATCTACTTTGATCCATAGCCATTCATTTATAAATTAATGTACCCTTTTTTAATGTATCCTACATGAGACTTGGTCCCAACAATTTTGACTCACATACCTCTATCCAGCATAGTGTTGATCTTCATGTCCTACCATAAAGATCATGTCCCATCACGAGGACTTTTCATGGGTTATTCCTGAGGATGAGAGCATATGGAAATAGAAACTCTATGGGTTAGGACCAAAGCATACAATATCATGATTCTAGTCTGGAATAGTCTGTTACAAATGGTACCAGAGATGGTTTCGATTTGTTGTGCCAGCCAGGAAAATGGGCCCTTCTAGGTGTAGGATTATGGAAATACCACATAGAATGTGGAGGAGTATGAATCTCCCCTTTATAAGGTGGTGTTGATACCTCTCCCATCATTATACCTTTTCATGGGGGATTCTTGAGAACCAGAGCCCAGGGAAAGAAAAATTGTGCGGGCTTGGCCCAAAGCGAAAAACATCATGATCATTGGCTAGATTGGTCCATTACATTGTTAGGATAGAAACCTATTGGATTTAATGATACAATCATCTATATTACCATATTAAATAATAATATCCTCATGTTTATCTAGATATATTTTATAATTTAGCTCACAATTAAGAAATGTATACATGGTATCCATTTAAAAAATATTTAATCTTCAAAATAAAAATCAATTTAGAAGGCATAATAGAATTTTTATAAACAAACCAATCCAGACAGTGTCCCTATAAATAAGAGTCTAATAAAGTTTAGCATTATAACCTCCCAACCTTAATAACATTCATAATTAATGATATTTATTATTTAATATATAACTTTTTATTTTCTCAACATACCAAGTAAGAATAATTGATTTATTATACTCTCATAGATTAATTAAATACCATATTCTATGATCATCCAAATATGGTGTAAAGTTATAGGATTAAGTAAGAGATCTATTCCAACAATAAATGGTCCCAATGTTTTGGTTAAATTTCATGGATGTGACACACTTGATCTAAGGTGGAATGGAATACTAACAACTTCTAACAGAAGACAATGTTGATGAGTGATGATAATACATGTTTCCTACTTATAGTTATTACATAAATTGGTCTCCATGGATTTCTAATAATGATACAATTTTTTGAATAAGGTTCCATAAAAAACTAGAAATAATAGACATGTTGATGAAACTTAGTTTTTGATTCCCAAAACACCAAATTAAATGGGTTTGAAAAAAAATACATGCCACCCTAAAATCCATCTTCTCAAAGATACTTCCAGCCAAAATCAAATTATAAATGTACTTTTAGAGCCTTTTATAATGTTCCTGTATCCATTTATATATGTGTAAATCATATAAAAATTCATTAACATCATGTACTAATTCCACGTGAGTGACCACCTAAATAATAATAAATATTTTATCATTAAATTCGTTTTATCCAGCTATTACCATCTCCATGTATATATACTTTTCCCTCTTGTTATTTTCCATGAAACCATAGAGACTCTCATAATTTTCCATGTTCTCTTTTTAATCAAAAAATATACTCATATTCTATCTTCAACTGCTTGAATAATTTAAAATCTATTTCATTATCATTCATGAATGTGAATTTGAGGGAAGATTCACTTCTACTTTCAAAATTAATAAGACTAATGGAATGTTCATCAATATATTTTTCATCAAGACATTTGTCTTTAAGTGGTGAAATCTTTCCATCATCCTTTTCGGGATGAATTCCCCTGAGTTTATTTACCATATTAATAAGGATAAGATTTATTCCCTATTTTACATCATTATTTTTTCCTTGAATCCAGATTTTAATTAAAGAAGGGGTTTCTTTGTGTTCATGACATGAATTTTTTTTGGTAATTTTACGTTTAAAGTGTGTGTATAATGAAATGTAATTCGGTACTAGAACTAAAAAAAATTTGAGTGGGATTAAATGAATTTTGAGTGGGGTATTTTGGGTGTTGATCAACCTTGTGATGCATAATGAATGAATTACCAAAAAATATTTTAGATACCTAACCAATTAATTAAAAATCACTACACACAAGTTTTATAGGAAAGGAATATTTTCCATTTATTTGATATAACATATTTTTAATAGCACTATTTTTTAGACAAGTAATGTAAATATCATCAAAAATAACTTCACACAATACTACACATGATTAGAAATGTAAAATCAATATTACTTAGAATTATTTAAAAATATAATAAAAAATACACACTTCTGATGTTTGAAAATCAACATTACATACTCATATAAAATAGTAAATGAACAAAAAAAAGAAATATAACTATATTCAAATTTATTTAAATTTCACTCATATTCTTATATATAGTTCAATTATACATTTTCCTTTTTAAAAATTATTTATTATATCTTTTAAATTAATTTTTAATTATGGTATAAAAATAGATATTTCTTATTCTTTTTTCCATTGGTCGGTACTGTCATTTTGGTTGATTAAAATATAAGATGTCAATTATATATTAGGTTATAAATAATTATTGTGTCTATTAATTGAATTTAATTTTTTTATTTATGAGTGATTTTTGTTTTATGAAATTTGATAGTCCTGGTTATTTGAGTTATGTCTCGAACAAGTGGACTTATTAAGTTGAAATGATGATTTATTATCCGTTATTACTTGTTAAAATACTGGTTTATTTTTATTTTCAAATAGGATTTATCTTAATGGAAATAATAAATAAGGGTACTATGAAATATATTCATACTCTCGGTCTCACTAAAATTACAGTTCATGAACTATTATAGTTAATATTTTATTTAACATTGAATATAAATTTATATTTTTATTGATTTAAGATTAATTTTCAAGTAGAAATGGGCAATAAATATTGATGGATGTGTTCTCCATCATCATTGTTTTATTCTAGTAGAAAAAATAAATATGGAAGTGTTGTGAATCAAGAAACATAGGAAACAATTGTAAGAATTTTTTAATTTTTAGTTTACATTTTGTACGATCTAGATATTTTTTTATTGTATTTAATTTTATTTATTTCATGATCAAAATAGGGATATTTTAAAAAAAAATTCGAAATTTTAAACTAAAGAAAATAAGTCTCAATAAATAAGAGAATAAACATAGGAAGGTTATAATCAAAATAAATGGTGATTTTACACCTATATCCCAATTTATTTTCTTCTGTAGATTCTATGATATATATATGTAACATAGGTTAGGACATTTCCTACTTTATCCTCTTCCCTTTTTCTCTTTTACCTTTGGTTATAACAGGTATGCAGTGGAAAAACATTATCAGCCTTTATCACTTATCATCTTATTTTTCTTCCTTAATAAATATTATGATCCCTATAGAGTATCATTTTCTTAACTATATATCTCTCTCATACTCAAAATGGTTACTATAATACAAATTTTTTCACACTCATAAATATTAAGGATGTTCTTCAAAATTTAGTTTTGATTTATCCTCTATTTCCTCACAAAGTACATTTGATGAATCTACTTTTTATTATTCAGAGATTCAAATTAATATTATTTTCAAAACTCAAAAATGATATATCACAATATATGATACTATGATTTTTTTATTGTCCCTTATTGTATAATTTATTTGAAAATATTCATTTTCAGTATTTGTTTAATATAATAAAATATTTTTATTTGAAACTCTACAATTATCGTTCAATGATAAAATTATCACTCAAAATTTAATTCTCTCCTAATATTTTCTTAAATTAATAAATAATTTCTAAAAAAATACTTAAATTTTATAATTTAATTTCAAAATTACATCATCTTAATTTTAACTCTATGAATATCAATTTTTTCAAAAACAAATTCTAGAATACTCTTATATAGGATGCTGGTTACCCGTATGCCAATATTTTTGATCTTTTTTGATAAATAGGTTAATTAATAAGAGTATAAGGAAAACCTATAGAAAAAAAAGAGGTTGACATTAAATAAATAACAAAAACAATTTGAAGATAATTTCACCACTATTATGGGATCATTAGGTAGAGCACTTAAGCCCCAACATGGAGGATATCCAACTACAGATGTCCTCCATCTCTATAGGGTGCGTGTAGTGAACAATATATTCATATGAATTGAATTTAATATTTTGGAACCCTATGGATATAAGTGTCATGAAGGACTTATCACCCAAGATGTATGGAACAACATCATCCCATCTTCCATTGAAAAGAAAAGGATGTGGCTAGTTTTATATCCTCATCCACACCATGTAACCTGTTCTTTAACTCTTTTGAATAGGGAATACAACCACTTAGTCCAACAATGGTACTTAAATTGGTTGGTTGTATATTTCCATTCTCGTTATTTCCTATACCAAAACACCTGGAATCATAGAGGGCCAATACTACACCCATGTTAAAACCTCCAATACCAATATTAACATAAGAATGATCTATATATTGATGGTTTGAATTATAAGATCCTATAGCATCTAAACCTTCTATATCATCATGGGAATCTTTATAAAAACCCTCCACATAAAATCATGAAATGAAAGGAAAATATCAATATGTAGTAATTGGTTGGCTTGGATCAATAGGGAATAACCATTTAACAAGAAATAAGTCTGAATTGTGAACCTAAATCAACACTTCATCATTTGGAATGGGTAGTGTCTCCAAAAACTAGGACAATATAGAGCCATTATTACCAAGACCATATAGCCAAATTATAGTAGCCTGATGTTTATCTTCAGCCATGACCACATAAGTTTTTCCAAACTCAAATACCCTAGTCGAAGGGGCACTGAAACTCATATTTTATAAAACCTCCCAAAAAAATATATCCATGCCAGCTAATGTTTAGATCCCAAATGTTTTTAAAACAACCATAAATGATGTGGATTTGGTCGTGGTGAAAACAGTAGTTTGGGATATAAAAGTCTAAAAAAATTTCACCCTTATGAATATCTTCAGAAAATCATCTAAACATTACGTGACATATTTTAAACCCTTATATATGTTCAGTGAAAGCTGGTTTACCCATATGTATCTTTCTAAAATCCTTTATCTATTCATTATGAAATGCATATCCCCTTGTGTTCATCCTATTACCTCTTATGTATAACTGGAGTTTTTCATTAACTTTTTCACATCATATTGTAGTTTATTAATTTTATGTAATCTCAATATATACATGGAGAAATGAACCTTTACATTTCCAATTATTTCTTGGTATATTTCTAATATCTAATATAAAAGTTTTGTAATATCCTTAAGTATCCTATGTAACATCATATGAAATCTTACATATAAATCAAGACCTTAGAGTTACTCTTAAATGTGATTTAGAATTAGTGGTCAACCCTTAATGTACTACACATACATATAAATATAATTATTTTCCCTTTTCCAATTTTTAGATTCAACATATAATTCTAGAACATATTTAAGACAACTCAAAACCTCTTAAGGTCTTATAAATGATTCTACTACCACTCTAAACCCTCACCAAACACTATAGGTGACTTTAAAAATTTATCAAACAATATCAAAACCCTACAATACAATTACCAATGTTGTAGTAATGAATCCAGTGATAATATAAACTTATATGAATTTCCAATGTAATAGTGTTACTAATGAATCTAAATGTGAAACTATTTAATCATTTTTAGTGTAATTCAACTAATAATATTGGATTTCATACAAATGTAACTCTCTATTACTAATATTGTCTATAAGAGAGGCATGCTACCAAAATAGTTATACAGTATCATTTATACTAATGAATTCAAATATGTGAATATGTGACCACTGCTAATAATTATAATTGTATAATACTATTATAATGATGTTATTGAAATGTTTCTTCTCATTAGTTGAAATTTATCTTTGTTTTAATTTCATGAATAATTGGTTGGACTCAGTTAAATATTTACTTTTTTTATATTTTATAAGTTACATTCCTATTTTATATTATTTATTTTTCTTTTTTCTAATAAAATGATAATTCCTTTTTGTAGGATTCACTTCAAGATCTAGAGGCAAAGGAACAAAAAACATTTAGACCAAATGATCCTTTACATCATGTCCTAGGTGATGAGCATGGTGAAAACGTTTGTTATAAACCTAGAAAGAAAATTGTCTCATCTAAATTTTGGTATTTTGGTATTGAATATTTGAGTAACACTATAGGAAAAATTTCTGATAAAATTTAGATGTTGCCATTGAGACAATAAAGAAACAAGTTCGACAAGAGTCTCAACATAAGCCAAAAAAATCAAAATGAAATTTTTTTCAAAGTGATATCTACTATATTCTATTAACTTCTTTTATATGGTGAAACAGTAGTGGATGGATGTTTATCAAGTATGCACTCAATGTATGAGGATGGTGATGATTGTACAACTGATTATGTTGGTACAATGTCTAGTGATTATGGAGAGGATATTGGTGTGGAGGATGATGATGGACAGGGTGCTAGTGGTGATGACGATGATGCTAGTGTCAGTGGCACACATGAAGATGATGTTGATATCAGTGTAAATGATTATCAGGACTCGGATGAAACCATTTAAATCATGAAAATATAGATCCTACTACCATAGTTTTAGAAATGTAATTATTTATTAAACACCATGATTAAACCATGGTTATAACAGTCAACAACCATGGTTTAAACTATGAAAATAGGATTGTTATTTTCATTGTTTAAAGGGGGGTTGTTGAAAGATATATCAATAGTTTAACAACTGATATATATTTAGAGAGATTAATTTCCAAGGTTTCAACCATGGAAATAAGTATACTATTTCATCGGTTTAAACCATGGAAGTTTATAAGGCATATTGAAACATCTTTAGCCACGCCGGCTGGGAAAACTGTGCAAATAACCTATTTTCAGGGTTTTCTTACCTATGACCATGATTACAAACCATGTACCCATGTGAAATTTCTGGCCATAAATTAATGTTAGTTATTGGGTTTTTTACTAGACAATCCACTGAATGCCTATTAGTCAAGAGGATGGTGGGATGGGCTCATCGCACCCTTTTGAGGGGAATTATTATCTACACCAGAAATCTCTTATAGTGTCATGATGTGTTTATGAATCCTTCCAAAATACTGGGGTCATATTGGTTTCCCATCATGTTAATGATTTAATATAAAATGTGTGTTGATGTGAACATCTATGTGTATTAGGGGATATTTATCTCTCGCTTATTAATTAGTGATGCTAAGTGTTTATTCCTTATAGATAAGAACTATGGAGTTTATTTCTATCGGAGGAAGTGGTTGGGGTTGTGATATTTTTATTAGTCCTATGAAGAGATCTCTATATGTATCCTTTTAAATGTAATAAGAACTAATGTAGTTTTTTTTCACATAACGGAACACAATTTTTCCTTTTAAGGTCATGTGACATGGACAACATCCAAGAATTTTAATTTAATGCTTAATAGAAGAGATGGAAAAATGTTCCTTGAAATGGATAGTTTTGAAATTACATTAGAGATGCCATTTCTAGATCATCTTGTTTGTTATTAACTAAATAAGATAAGGTTTGTTTTGGGATTACACCTGGTACGTGGTCCAAATGTAGGTAAACTAAGAGGAGTATCTCAAAACAAGTTAGTAATGGTTCATCTTATACTCATCACATAAGAGATAATGTTTCATTAGTATTTTTATATGGAACCTCATAGAGGTTTCCTACATATCCTACTTAATAGGAATAAAATTCCTCATACTCTATGTTTCCCAAATTAAGATTGTGTGGAAGGACTAGTCCATGAAATTTAATATCATGTTGTAAGGATGTAAGTGTTCACATCTCAATTATTCTAATAAAACGATCAACTAAAACTCCAAAACAACATGAATAATGATCAATGTGAGAAAAAAGACATAATATAAAATCAATTGTATTTAATGAGAGTTATAAATTGAGGATTTAGTATGTACTACTCATTCGGTTTACTGGATATTTTTAACCATAAAAAATGATTATACCTAATTTAAGGCCCATAGTGGATTCATGTTTCATTATATAAATACCCAAACTAATCATAAATAGAAATTACATCTTAATATATGAATATTCATTACATTAAATTATGATCCATGCTATATTCACTTAGGTACAGGGCCTTTCTAAATAGGGATAGCTATAAAACTCGTTCATAAGTGAAATACATAATCTCCCATTATGTTATGTATAACAGTAACCCTTCTTAGAAATATTATAAACAATAAATTTATTCATATCCTAGGGAAAGAAAAACACAATAATGGGTGATCTTGGATTCTCTATAAGGGTAACAAGGGGAGATATCAATATAAAATGATCATAAGGGTATGAGAACATTAGAATAACATATAAAACTATACCTTCCATATCATATATCATAAAAAAGAGTCATAGAATAAATCTTGTTAGTTCATAAGAAATTTATCATAAATGAATAAAAGAATGTGATCCATAAGAGCATAATATTGGCACCATACATATACTTGTGGAAAACCCATAATAATAGAAAATATTATGTCAAAGATAACCACCAAGACATTATTAACATGTTATTCTTGGGAAAAACACCTTTTTACCTCCTTCATGATTCAGATAACCTCCAGCATACCCTTTTTTGGGGTTGGAATAACCTCCAGTGTACCCTCTTGTTTCAGGATTGGGATAAACTTTTATGTACCCTCTTGGTCTGTTCTTGGGATAAACTCCCATATACAGTCTTTTTTGGGATTTGTATGACCTCTCATGTACCCTTTAATCCCATATATCATTAATCTATACCTAAGGTATTGGAGGGAGATATAGGTCCCAACCCTTACATAATGTAAAATAAATATATAATTTCCAAAAAAAAAGCATAAAACATTTACTATATCATAACCTATGAAAAGAAAACAGGTTTTATAAAAACTAAACATAGCATAACTTGTAGAAAAGAAATAGGTTTTGTAATAATTTCATAAATTCATCGTAATATACAACATAGAAAAGGAATGTGTTTCATAAAAATCAAGTAATCCTAAATATAAACCATCCGTAGAAATAATAATGATGGTATAGTTGGATAATATCCCTAATAAATCCTCAATAACATCAAAAGATGTCATCTTTGATGGAAAATGTTTTCGAAAAATCACTTTGACCTTTTCTTTAGGAAAATATCCATTCATATTTGAAAACAATTATTTAAAATGTTCAAATTTTCAAAATTTTAAATGAAAAAATTTAATTTAAAATAATGATGTTATATTTTAAAGGAATATTTAAATCATTTATTAGTCATGCTGATGGAAAATGTTTTTTATGTCGTACATGTTAAAATGAAGATTCTTTTAACATTTATGGTAAAAAGTAAAAAAGAAAAATGTTTAGAAAATGAAAATAATAATAATTTTTTAAAAAATTAAAATTAAAACATGAGTAAAAGTGGAGTTAAATAATAAATTTTTAATTTTAAAAGATTTATCTAAAATAATTTTATAAAACATGGACATGGAATAAAATATATTTTTGACAGAAGAGAGAAATTAAGTTGATTTTTCTTAAAAATATTCTTTCAGTCTCTTGAGCACATACAGAGAATAAATGAAAGGGAAACATATATTCTCAAAAAATAACTAGAGAAAAATAAAATCCATTAATATATTAAGATATAGATTGTAATATTTCATCACTAGTAACTTATTTATAAAAAACCCAGATAAATAATGGGATTGTAACATATAACCTTGGCCAAATGGTAAATTTTGAATCAAAATACTCTTAAATTTTTTTTATTGCTATGTATATAAAATATATTTTATGTGAATAATCATAAAAAAAATTAATCAGAAGCATACACACCACACAAAATAAACAAGTGGTGAATATGACATGTGTCCCACAAGACTAAATTTGAGAAGAAAATCCCTTACCTCAACTCTAGAATTTCATTGTACATGTTCGAAAATAAAACATAACAAATATAGTTTTATTATAAATATATTAAATAAAAATAATCATATATATCATAGAATATATAACTTACTTATGTACATTTAATAACTATTTATTAAAAAAAAATTGTTACAATTATGTTTTGGGTATTAACTACTTCATTATTCATGTATGTTTTGGTTTTGGTATTTTTTTCCCTTTTACTTTAATCATGGTTAATTCATATCAATAATTTTAAACATGATATAAATATATTATATATTAATTGTATATTTATTCATAGTAATCACAAAAATTTGAAAATTGAAAATTAATTACACTATTCATGGTGGTGGTAGACTGTACGTATGCGTAATCATTGTTTCAATATTCTCAACGGATGGACTGAAAGAAAGTAAAATATTAATTCACATTTTCAGAAAGAAAAAATTATATCATATATGTCAAATCTATTAATTATATATAATATCATTACTATCCATGTGAAAATTAATCAAAAACTTTTTTCCCATTGCATTGTGGAAATGATAGTCTACACGTAAGAATAAGCGATATTATTATTTTTGAACGAATTGGAAGGAAAGAAGATAGATGTGATATTATAGTTTATTTTGTATAATAATTTCATAAATATCAGTTAAATATTTTAAATACACAATGATATTAATTCATGAGACGTTGTGATGGAAAATGAATTACATTGGTGTGTTAGGTCGTAATTCTTTGTATACATGATTGACTATTTCATTTCACATTTGATGCAATTGGAGATAAATATTGGTTATACCAGAAAAATAATAAAATATAATTATATGGTAGATAGTGATTTCATTATATTATAACATTTTATGAATATTTTAAGGATGTGTAAGGATAAATAAAACAAATACACTTGATTAAGAATGATATCTCTTCTTCGAACAACTTCCATACGTTTGCACCAAAATCCTTGATGATGGGATTTAAAATAAAACAAAGGAATAAAAGATGTGAGAAGGGTTTTTAGGAAGATATGTTTCCATTTATTTTCTAAAACAAAATTATTTGGAAGTGGGAAGAGTATAGTACAGGAGGTGCCCTTTTATATGTTGGGGAGAGGACACGCTTCAATGTTTTGATAAGAAAAAGTTAGAACCAAATTTTACACATTCAAAGGTGCTCTAAATGGCTCTTTTTGGAACCTAGATGTAATAAAGTTGAAATATTTCCATAAAATCAAATTTGGGAAATGACTAATGTCATTTTAATTATTATATTTCAAGTTTAACCCTTGGTAGACCTATTTTAACCATAACCGTGGTAATTAATTATTATTTTTTTTACTATTTATGATGCACAATAATTAATTTTACCTTATTATAGAATATTATTTACGATGATTAAAATTATGGAATTAATATTTCTAAATTTAATTCATGAATGAGGTAAAATTTTATTTTAAATTAAGTCCTTAGATGCGATGAAAAAATGGTTTTCCAATGAAAAAGATTGCATAAGTATAGAAAATTGTAATATCAAAATTAAATATTAGATTTCTTAAAATGAATTAAATTTGATTAATTTTGATATAATTTACATAATTTTTTGTTTAGATCATATTAATTAAAATTTTAACTTCTAAAGTCTCTAAATTAAAAGGAAACATTCAACAAAAATCAGAATTTTTCACTATTCATTACAAATTATAATTTTCAAATAAATAAAAAAATGCACACTAAGATAATTTTGAAAATTTTATTCCAAGAAATAATGTTCATTTTTCAATTAAATTTTATTAATGTGGAAATATTTTATTATTTTTTCACAAAAATTAATAAAAATAATTCTTTGAGAAAAATGTATTTTTAAAGCATATAAAGACTTTAAAAAAAATTAAGTACTTATTTATCAATATCTTTTATTTTTATAAAACCATCATAATTATATTAAAAAAAATTATTCCTATGAATACTTACAAGTTTAAATTTTAGGTTATAACGATCTTGTTTAAATAATAATATTAATTATATATCATTGTTTTTAAAAACTCATTGTTTCTTGTAACGTAAGTGATCGAAGAAAAAACATTTATTTGAAAAAAAATCATAAAATCTCAGGGTATTAAATCCTACCCCCATTGAAATGAATTTTTTCCTTAAAAGTTTTTCATTCAGATAAAAAAACAAAAGATACTTCTATAATATCAAATCCTCAAGTTCCCATGTAGCTTCCCAAAGTTGGTGGTTTTGCAAGAAAATCTTAACTAGGTGAGTTTTCTAGCTGCATAAAAATTTCTCTCCAAAATAAAAAAAAATCTACACATGTTTTTATTCATTTTCAATATAAATATCCAATGGTCTGGCCTATAAGTTTAGTTCATGTGAATGACTAGTTATGTAAATCTTTAGGATAGATACTTAGAAAACATTGTTGACTTTATAGATATTTTGTGGGACTTCCATGTGAAAAGAAATCATCCCTACTCAGTTAGGGATATCAAAATGGGAAACATACCTTGGTATTAGATTTCTAATCATTCTAAATCTCATAACCCACTTCCATGGAGAAATTCATAGGAGGATTTCCTCACCAACTCCCAACTACAAATCACACCAATGGATATCAGTATAAATTTTCAATTGAATCTAGGAAATCGTGATGTGTTATTGAATGACTCTAAATTTATTTTCTATTTCTCCAACTAGCTCTAGTCCTAATCAATTTTTCTCCAAATTCATCCTTGTATATTATATATCTACAATTCCTTCCATATAGGGATTCGTATGGGGCTTTTTGAATGCTCGACTAAAAGATATTTTTTAAAAAAAAACTCATCTATATGTAAGTGGTGAGACCTACAACCTTTGAAATCAATAGAATTTGATCTCAACATATTCTATAGGGTTTTAATTGATCTTTATACTAACCATCTATCTAAGGATGAAAGAAATTTCTAAAAATTGTATCCACATCTAGAGGTAGATGAAGACTTCAGTTTAAAATTAAGGTAAACCTTGGATCCTGATCATAAACAACAGATTGTGGTACTCTAAGAAATATTACCACTTCTTTAATGTGTATTTTTAAAAGTCCATCACCTAAAAAATATGTTTTGGTAGTGATGAAGTATTCTAAATTCATAAGAAAATTGAATATAACCCAAATATAATTGTGACCCTTGTATGTTTTGGGGAGTCCAATGACAAAATACATGGTGATGTTTTAACATTTCCGTTATTTAATAAGGAGTGGTTGTAATTTCACATTATATTATTTTCTATCAGCCTTAACTTGGTCACATATCGAGAACTAATATAAAAACTTTTGAATATCTGTCTTCATTCCATCCCATCGTAAATATTATTACATATCTCCATAAATATTTTTACTTCCAAGGTGAATAGATAATGAAGTACTATGAGCCTTCCATAATATATATTTCTTCATATCTAGTATTTATGGAAGACATACATAGTTCTGAAACCTTTTCATTCCATTATAATCATGGTTAAAATCTTGATCATTTCTCACCTTCTTCTGTATATCTACATCTTCCTTATGAACCTATTTAATTTTCAATTTGATAGATAATTGAAAACTTATTTGAAAAATATGATATTTATCCCATTACTTTAAGATTTCTATATCTATACATTGAAAATCCAGAAATATTGGATACTTTTTTATTCTCATCATGTATAACCTAGAATTATCCTTTCAACTCAATGCACCAGACACCTTTTTTCTTTCCCGGGGTGGTAATGTTTTGATAAGTGATAATATTTAATTATCTCAAACCATCTTCTGTAGGAAATATTCTACTCCTTTTGAGTAAATATATACATTAAAATCTTATGATTATTATATATGTTACAAAATTATCTATAAATATAATCTCTATGTATCATTAATAATAAAATTATAATAGTTTACTCCAAATCATGAGTTGGGAAATTTCTCTTACAATTCTCCAATTAACGTAGGTCATAATCTATCACCCTATAATTTTGTATGAGGACACATCTCATCCCCTTATTTTTTGTATCACTATAGATTAAAAACCATTGTTCACTATAGGGTAATGTAAGAACAAGTTCACAGTCTAATCAACTCTTTAGTTCCTTGAATTTTTTTTCACATTCATCAGTGCCAAGGAACTTTTCTCCTTTATAAGTTATTTTTTTGGTTATACTATATAGTAATGATAAATTCTATAAAAATTGTCAATAATATCTATGAAAACTAAGAAAACTCGGAATATATATCATATTTTTTGGTCTGAGACAATTTCAATTAACTTCTATCTTGGATAGATCCATAGATATGCCATATCAGCAGATTATATGACCTAAAAATGATAAATTTTGTAGCCAAATTGACACATTGTAAATTATTCATTAAAATTATGTTTTCTTAGGATCATCATCACGATCCTCGAATAATCCAAATGCTCTTCCATAACCTTTAAATATATATGAATATCATCTATAAATAATACCACAAATTAATCAAGGTATTATATAAATACTTTATTCATTAAATCTATAATGATATTGGGGAATTAATAGGACCAAATATCATCATTGTATACTCATAGTGTTCATACCGTATACATAATTTTGTCTTGGTTATATCCTCCTTATTAAACATCATTTGATGTTATCTAGAAGGAAGTTTAATCTTGTAAAAGTATTGAGATAGAAACAGTTGATCAAACAAGTCATCATTATGGGGTAGAGGATACTTTTTAGATATTATAATCTTTTCATACCTCGATAATCAATAAAGATTCACATCTATCCATCATTATTCTAAAAAAAGAACATGTTCACTGCAATGTGACACACTTAGCCAAAAAATTAATTTTCAAGATTCTCATGGAGTTTCTACTTCAATTATTGTAACTTAATCAGGAGTGTTATATATATAGTCTATGAAATAGGTGTAGAACTATGTAAGAGAATAATTTAAAAATAAACATCATGTTCTACTAGAATAAAAGAAAACTCTTCTAGAAAGACATTAATAAGAACTTGTAAAATAGTCATATTATCGATGTTGAGATTTTCCATAACCATATGTGATAAACACTTATTTCCATAGAAATAAAGACCCATATAATGGATGTGATCTCCATCCAATGTCGATGACTATTCTCACACTCATAGATGATCATAGGTTGGTTTGGAATATCAAAAATGACTTTCTGTCCTTGGAAATTGATGTGATATTTATATAGAGATATTCAATGCATTCCAAATATAACATAAAGTTCAACCAATGGTAAAATAAAAATATTTTTATAAAGAACATTCCTCAAATCATAAACTGTAGAAGAATCATATACTTGAGATTTGATTATTGTACCATTATGGGTTTTCACTGTTAATTAAACATCTAATTGTCAGGGATAGGAATTGAAATTCCTAGATTATTTTCATGATCTAAGGTAATTTATATTACTAATTTCAAAAAATATACTTCAATATATTAGTATAATTATCACCAGAACAACTTCATTGTTTTATCATCAATCCTTTTCTAGAACTAATTTTTTTATCATAACCATCAAGAATCATTAATTAGTTTGATTAACCAGGAAAAATTCTTCATAGAATGTCTAAATCCTAAAACCTTATTTTAAATATATGACAAATTATGTTCAACCATGGAAATTTAGCGTTATTATATATTAAAATCCTTCATGATGGTTTATAAAAATTGTGTGAGTTAAAAAAAATATCTGTAAGGATTATCAAACTAGGTGTGCAACCGGGTCTATTTTCATGTACCTGGTGATGATAGATTTATATCCAAATTAATTTTTTTGGAAGTTATTACCCTTAGGTATAACTATTCTTGGGCCACATCCCATTATAGTGTCAATACATGGATGTAATTTCTTAGAAACCACTCACTCTATAGTTAACCAAAATTACCAGATATTTTCCTATATTTAACTTCTACTAATGGTTCTCACTAATGTTTCCACATCCTAGTTTTCAAAGGATAACTAAACCTTTCTCTAATTCCAACTATAATTACCAAAACTAATCATACATATAGATCTCATATATATATATATATATATATATGAATATTCATTACAAAACATAATGGTCCATGCATGAATCATTTAGGTCTAGAGGCTTGGGAAACATGTATCCATAATCAAATGATTCATAAATAAACTACACTATCTCGCACTAATATTTTCATAACAAGCACCCTCCTTATTCATATAATACATAATAACATCATTCATAACCTAGGGAAAGGAAATATAATAAAGTGTGAGCTCATATTATCCTTAAGGGTAGACAAGGGACATATAAAAATAACATGAGAATAACATTGTGAGAACATTAGAATAAAATTTTACAACCATACCATGCATATCATATATCATAACATTGAGTCATAGAACAAAGTATGGTAGTTAATAATACATGAATCACAATGAAATAAAATAACATGATCCATGTGATAATAATATTCTCATAAGGCATATACATGTAGAATACATATAACCATATAAAATATTATGTAATATCTAGCAACCAATACATTCTTCACATGTTAGGATTGGGCTTACCACCCATATAGCTACTTCAAGCTTGGGATAGCCTCCCGTGTACCCTTTTTTGTGCTTGGGATAACATTCTATATACCCTATTATTTTGGTATTGGGATAAACACATTTTTACGCTACTGTTTCAGGCTTTTAATAAACTCGTGTTCACCCTCTTTCATTGAAACTAGGATAACCTCTTGTGTATCCTCTTTTAGGGATTTATATTACCTCTATTATACCATTTAATCTTATATATCATTAATATTTACCCAATGCAATGGAGGGAGATATCATTACCACCTATAAAATAATGAAAATCATACATATGTGGGCCAAAAGATCATAAAACATTCATAATATCATAGCCCATGAAAATGAAGTGGGGTTCATAAAAAATCATCATAGCATAACCCATCGAAAAGAAATGGGTTTCATAATCATTTCACTAATTCATCAGAGCTTAAATAATGAAAATCGAAAAGGTTTCCTAAGAATATTATAATACTAAATAAATAAAAACTAGAGAAATAATATAAATGGAATTATTGTATCATATCCTTAGTAATTATTTTATAACATAAATGGGTGTCATATTAGAAGAAAAATGATTTTGAAATATTACTTGCAATATTTATTAGGGATAATAACCTTTCTACTTGGAAAAAATATTCAAAAACTAAAAGTTTCCAAAATATTAAATAAAAATTATTATTTAAAAATATCCTTGGAAACATGTAAAAGAATCATTAAATCATTTATCATTCATAATATAAGAAAATAACATTCATGTCGTACATGCTAAAATGAATATTCTATTCACATTTTCGGTAAAAATTAAAAAAAAAATCTATATTTAAACTAAAAAATTCCTTTAAAAAAATAAAAAATTCAATCCTTGGAATTTTTTTAAAAAAAATTATTCAAAAATTAAAAAAATAATAATTTTTTTCTGAAAGCAATGAATTGGAAGAAAAAGAATTTTCAGCCTAAGAAAAAATATAGTCAATTTTTATTAAGAATATTATTTAATTATCAAGATAAATTAAAGAGATTAAAATTATATGTAAATAATTATTATATAAAAATAATTGTATTACAATAAAATTTATGAATTTATTGAGAGATATATTATAATATTTCATCATAATATTATTAATCATGAATAATGAGATTGTAGCATATAACCCTTACCACTCAAAACATTTGAATCACATTCCAAATAAAAGAAAATACATTATACTGATATGTATATACCATATTTTTCAATATGATAATAAAAAATAAATTTATGTGTACTATATACACCACACAATAGAATTAAGTTGTGAATGTGGAATGTTTCCCCCAGAAATAAAAGAGAGAATAAAATCTCATACTATAAGTCTTGAATTCCTACGTACACATTAAAAACTCATGTATAATAAATGTATGTCTATTATTAATCAAATAAAAATACTCATATATATCATACCATATATGATATAATTGTGACCTTTTATTACCCATTTATTAACAGACTCTTTGTTAAAATCGTGTTTTCGGTAATAACTACTTTTTTTAAGTATATTTTGGTTTTTTATTTTATATTCTTTAAATTTGATCATGGTTTCATATCATCTATATTTTTTATCATGATAAAAAAAATATATATATATATATTTATTTATTTATTTATATTATTTCATAATAATTATAGATAGAAAATTAATTAACACGTTCGTTGGAGATAGTAGGTCGTACGTACACATAAACATCGTTTCCATTTTATCAAAAGAAGGGATAAAAGAAGTTTAAATATAAATTAACATTTACATAATAATTTTTATGTAATAAATATCATTATATTCTTTAATTATACCCGCATTACCATCCATGTCAAAATTAAATGAAAAAACATGTCACATCACTTTTTGGAGGTTGTAGTTCACACGTACACAGGAGAAAAATTATAATTTGCAACTGATTGGAAGGTAATAAGGTATATGTGATGTTATAATCACATATGTATAATTATTTCTTAAATTTAACTTAAATTTGATAAATTCATAATTATATCTAGTCATGACAGGTTTTGATGGAAAATGAAATACATCAGTTCGTGAGGTGGTAGTCTGTCGTACACATGATTGACAGTTTCATTCAAAATTTGATCAATGTGGATATAGATATAGGTAATTAAATTAAAAAAATAACATCTTAGTATATTTGAAATAATTATTTTTTTATATTATAATATTATAGTAATATTTTAAATAGGTGGTTGATGAAGTAAAACAAAAATTCTATGTTAAGAACGATACCTCTTCTTTAAACAACCTCTTTACATTTGCAACAAAATTCTTTATATTATGTATTACTAATGAAAATAAGGCCTCTAGGAAATTGGAATGTATTTAAGGAAGATATTTGTGAAGTTATTAGTAAACTAAAATGTTTTTTAAGAGTGAATATAAGAGGGACATTGGTTCTTGTTTATAAGTACGGAAGAGGAAAATTTTGGAATTTTTTTAAAGTAAAAGTTGTACCCATGTTTTAAACATAAAAAACGAAACAAAAAAATGGATAATTCATAAAAAAAATTATTAGGTGTAAATATATCCATCCAAAAGGACCTAGATGATTTTTTAGGTCACTTTAACACTTAATGTTTTAGTCCCCCCCCCCCCAGTAAACTCATTTTATCCTTATCTTTGAAAAATTAATTTTTACTATTTTTACAATTCATTATGAAAAAAAACTTAAGTCAGCCTTAATATATAATATTAATTATTATTCTTCAAAATATGGAATCCATTTTTAATAATTCAATTCACATACATAGCTTAATTTGATTTAAAATTAAACCCGCAAATGTGATGAAGAAACGCTATTCTGAATAAAATGTTTTCATAAGTATAAAAAGATTTAATATAAAAATTAAATATTAATCTTATTATAATGAAATAAATTGGATTAATTATTACATAATTAAACTATTTTTACATTTAATCCCATCTGAAAATAATTTAAAACTTTTAAATTATTTAAATAAAATGGTTGATTTTAATAAGGATCAACATTTTTACTTTTTTTAAAGAGGTTGATGGTCGGGACCTCTTTTATTAAAACAATAGAGGAATTAACATTTTAGATAGGGTTGAGTGGGGACCCATACGTGGACTATAGGTCTAGAGACACATGGTCCCATGATAAACATGTGATAAAGTCCCTTGTAAGGTTCTAATGAAGAATAGACCAGAGGTCTTAAAAACACCCTTCAAAAAAAGAGACACCTTGAATGCCCAAGAGAATGTAGGTTTTATGTCGAGCATAAGTCTAACATCCTGAATCCCCCTTCTAGAGAAACTTCACATGTGATCCTAGTTAGTAATTTTGTGTCTCCACATCTAAATGCTGCATCTTTTAGGATAGAAACAACTATGTAGGGAATCCCTCTTTTCCACATTGGAGTGTGGGGGAGGAATAGACGATGGGTTCAAAAACTGTCATCACACTTTTGAGTTTCCCACACAATAATTATTGAATTCCCCCAGATGCATCATCAGCCTAATTGTCCAAAAAATATAACTGAAACACTATATATAAATCTATAGGTCTGGGTGCATATGTATCCCCCAAGATAGATGGCTGAATGATGGGTGTCAATAAAACCATCCTCAGTTCAAGGACACTCACAAAATGACACTTACATGATGTGATGAACCACCTTACTAATGTTTCAAGACCTATCACAAACTAAAAATTACACTAAAAACCAAGAAATATTCCAATATCCTAGTGAACCAGAGGCCTAAATAGTCTTGTTTCGACGGCCCAAGACCAAACTGGAGGGCCCATGTGCAAGATACCCATAATTAGTCTATGAAGGACGGACCGAGAATGTTTCATCCCTCTTTATCCACCACCTATGCTAAATTAACATCATTATCACTTCCCATATCCACACCACTGACACTTCCCACATGAACCACTACCTTCATAGAATCCTTCTAGCACCATTTCGCTCACACAGTAACATATGTCATTGCCCGATCATAATTTTTCACTACTCATTAACAATTTATTCATTTACGAAAGTTCCTAAAAATTCAACCTAATATAATTTTTATATGTAGATTCCAAAAATATCTTTCATTTTTTAGTATAAAAATTCTAAAAGTAGTAAAAAATATTTTTATTATTTGGTCACAAAAATAAATCAAAAACATTTTTTGAGAAAAAAATATTTTTAAAACATATAAATACTTTACCAAAAAATTATTATGTACTTATCAATATATTTTATTTATCTAAAATATTTATTCTTATTTTTTAAAACATGTTTTTCCCTATTCATACCACTATTTTGAATAGTTAGTTTGTAATGGTCTTGTTTAAATAATAATATTTAAAGTATATCACAGTTTGTTAAATATTTGTGTTTATATTGACCCAGGATTGACATACATAGATACTAAATAAAGCTGGATAAATATTCATGACATTAGAAAAGTCTATGCCTGATAAGTATGATATTTTAGTGTCTTTGGAAACTTGTAACACAATATTATACATGGTCAAGGATATTCAATTTTTACCACAAAAATCATCCACTTTAGTACTTCTACTTGAAACCTTTATTCATATACAGGGGAAAAGAAATATAATAAAGGGTGACATTAAATTCTCATTAAGGATAAATAAAGGAGAAAAGTAATCATAACATGAGTATAATGGTATGTGAACATGAAAATAAAATTTGAAGATCATACCCTACATGTCAAAGATAATATACATGAGTTATGGAATAATGATTGGATGTTCATAATAAAAACATCATAATGGAATCAAGATAATAATACATGTGAGAGTAAAATTGAAATAATACATAGATTTTGTTTCATATATGTAAGAATATAAAAATCATACCTATAATTCAAGGATTATTTCCAAAACATATCAGGCCAATTCATGGGCATTACACCCACTAGTCGGGACACACCGTAATCACCAGTCACAACCCTTTCAATAGAGTGGAGTTGGTTTGCTCCCCAAAATATCTTAGTAGTCAAGGTTCACTCCCAATACCATCTTATTAGTCAAGGTTCACTCCGAATACCATATTAGTAGTCAAGGATCACTCCCAAGACCATATTAGTAGAAAAAGTTCTCTATTGAGCTATGTTCACTCCCCGTTCCAACTATATCTATCTCATGAGATATAAATATATACCTAATGAATTATAGTTAGATATAGGTCCCACCCATAACATAATGAAATCATATATATGTGTTCCAAAAAATAGTAAAAAAATCATCATATCATGACCCATAAAAACATATGGTCTCATTAAACATCTTAGCATAATCGATGTAAAAAAATGGGTAGCATAAAACTTTTATCATATCATAACCTATAGAAAAGATACAGGTTTCATAATCATTTAATCATAGAATAGTCGGTGAAATGAAGTGGGTTTCATAAGTATTTTATCATGGTATAACCATTGTAAGGTGAACGGGTTTCATAAATAACTTTTCATATTAAATATATAGAATTCTAATAAAGAATAAAAATGGTGAACTTAGATCATATCTTCTATAAATCATAAACTATATTAAAGGATTCCATATTATATGGATAAGGATTTTGAAAAGTCACTTGGAATATTTATAAGGGAGAATAATATTTCGTTAAAAACACTTCTTAAACATGAAACATTTCAAAAAACTATTTCATTGAAATACACTTTGAAAAACTTAAAATGTAAGCTTTCAAAAACCTCTAAGTCATTTCATTAGGAAAATATCCTTTGTTCCTTGAAAATTATTTTTAAAACATAAAACCTTTTAAAAACTATTTATATGAAATTAATCTTGAAAATTATAATGTAAGAATTAAATAATTTTTACATCCTTGACTTTGAAAATAACATTGAATTATTATTAATGAAGCTTTAATGGTTTTGAAAACCATTTATTTGGAAATAACATTGAAAACTTATAAAAGATGCTTTGAGAACATTTTGAAAAAATCATCCTTTAAAGTAAGTTTTAAAACATATAGAGGAAACATAAAAACATTTTGAAAACCATTTCACTTAAAATATCTTCAAAAAATGTAAGGGAAGCTTTTAAATTCATTTAAATCACATCAAGAACATAATTTTTTTTAAATTTATTTATTTGAAAACCACTTTAAAAAAATGAATTTCCAGAAAAGTAGGATAAAATTTTTTCTTAAAAAAAATATTGTAATCATGAAAATTAAGCTTTAATAAAAAGACGTTCAGAACAGAAGATAATTCTATACATGGTGAACGTTCTTTTTTCTTCGTAAAACATTTAGAAAAGTGCCTTGATCGAAAAAATGACAATAAGATTACCTTTTAAAAAACATTTTATTAAAAGGGTAAAACATGGGTAAAGATATATTTTATAGAAAATAGTATAATATTATAATATTTTTGAAAACATTTTTCGAAAACATGGTTTTCTAAGAACAAGGATTTCCGACCCAAAAGATAAATAATTTCAGATTTTCATAAAAACATTTTTCTTAATTATATTAAGTACCAAATAGTGTAAAAATGGAACCATTACTTTAAAATATCATTAATAACAGTAGTGTAAAAACAATCATGAGAATTATTGTGATATGGATAATAATATTTCATCAAAAGAAGCATTATCATAAACAATCATGATAATTGATGAGATTATAGTAATAAATTGTTACCACTTTCGTAACTTTGAATCATAACCCCCAAGAGAGAATAAAATTACATGAAGCTTAAAATATAATTAAAATAAATATATTAATTATAAAACATGTCAAAGAGCAATATATACACCCTATTATCAATGTATAGGTGGATAAGATGGCATGTATCTCAAAGAATGCAAATTGAGCCAAAAATTACTTTATTGATTTAGTAAATTTTTAACCATAAACCCCATGAAAAAAGATCACAAAAAAGGATATTTAAATACATATAAATTTTAGTATAATAACAATATATTATATTCAAGTTATTATATACATCACAAAAAAATAAATGAGTGGTGAAAAAGTCATAAGTCTCATAGAAATAAAAATTAGATAAGAAAACCCTTACCTTAAGTCTTGGATTTCATCATACATGTTCAAAAATATTGTATAATAAATATTATTTTATTATAAATATAGCAAATAACCATATTATTATATATAATACAATATATTATTTGTTTCTACTTTATATTACTCATTTATTAACAATTCCATGTTATTGTTACATTTCAGGTAATATCTTCTTTGTTTTTCACATATGTCTTGACTTGTTATTCTTGATCCTATTAGTTAGATCATAATTTACATATTTATATAATTTCAAACAAGTTATTAATATCATATATATTTACCATATAAATATTTATAACAATATATAAAATATCAACATATGAAATGGAATATGCCATTCATGGAGACGGTAGGTCATATGTAGGTATGAATATTGTTTATGTATTATTGTCATGTTGAAAAAAAACATAAATGACATATACGTATATGTATATATATATTATTATTTTTCAAGTTTAATTATTATTTCATACATATCATATACATTTATTTAACCCATAATTGATAAATTCCTTGAAAAATGTGAATGAATCACATTACTTTGAGGATGTGGTAGTCCACACACCCACAAATGCAGTTATCATATTTAGGAAAAATGGAAAGAATGAAGTTATTTTTTATATAATAATTAAATAATAATAAATATGTAATTATTATCGTGTATATAATATAAAAATATTATGTCCATCATAATTTCCAACCATGATAGGTGGTAAGGAAAAAACGAATGACATCGTTTCTTGAAGAGGTAGTCCACCATACACATGAACAGTAAGTTAGAAACCCATTTGATTGGGGTGTGTGTAGGTGTATTCAAAACCCCTATAATAAAAAGATAATTATATTTATTATTCATTGGTTATTATATAATCATTTAACAATAATAAATGAGGGGTGGAGAATGTAAATAAAAACAAAAGATCTTGTGTGGAGGATGTTACCTCTTCTTTGGGTAACTCTGCTTGGTGTGCACCAAAGGGATTCTTTGGAAGGATTTATTCCCAAAGGTAGAATTCTAGGATTAAGCTATGTAATTTTGAAGTATATTTAATCTGGTTTTTTCTGATCCAATGTTCTTGATAGGATTGAATAATTAAGATAGTGGTTGACCTTTTTATAATGGAGGAGGAGTGGTATTATTTTAAAGATAAAAATGTAAACACTATTTAGAAGTCTCTGTTACGTAATGTGCCTCTAATTATTGTAAATTTTTTATCATAAAGGATAATTGTAAGAAATATTTCCATCTAATATATTTTTGAAATATTTCTAGGTTATTTTCCACAAAAATTAATGTTTAACTACTAAGTAATCTCGTTTTTACCTTAATCATTGAATTAATCTTAATTAATTTCACTAATATTTCTTGTAAAAATTTAATTTTTACATTATTGTAAATTATGAATTATTATGATTCAAAATATTGAATCCATATTTTAAAATTATAGTCATAGAACGGTCATAAATTAATTTAAAATTAATCCCACAGACTAGACAAAACAAAAGGTTTTTTAAAAGTGAAAATGTTCTAAAGTTTGAATGGTTTTTTATATCCAATTTCAATGTGAAATTTATTTAATGTAAATAAATTAGATTAATTTATTTAAAATTGATCTAAATTAACTTTACAACCAATTAATAATATAATTTAACTATATAATTAAATCATATGAAAATTTATTTTTCAATTAAAATTTAGTATTTTTCATTATTCGTCAACAAATGAATCTTATTATAAAAATACCCAAAATTCACCCTATATAAATTTTGATATTAAAATTTCAAAAATTAAGTTTATTTTGTCAAATAAAAATTATTAATGTGTAAAATTTATATTTAAAATGGGTTATCCATTAAAAGGTAGTAAAATTAATTTTTTAAAACACAAATCTTTTTATTCATAAAATTAGATTTATTATTATCTTACGCCTGTAAAAAAATTGTATGAGAGTAAGAATAAATTAATTGAATATATAATATATAAATTTTATTAAAATAATTCATCAAAAGTGGTTTTTTAATTTATTGAGTTAAATATGAATAGTTTTCTTAGAAAAGGAATGTTATTCTTTTTTAATAGTTCTTAATTTCATTTCTAACTAAATGGTAAAAAAATACTCATTTTAAATAAATGTGTAAGGAATATTTAAAAAATTCAGTTAATATTATTTAGAATATACATTCCAAATTCTATGTGGCAAGTATAATAATATTTTAATAATAATATTAATAATATAATGTAGTTTAGTGAAACTTAACCTTGGCGTGGAATCCATGCTTTTGTATAAAATCAAAATTATATGTAACACAGTCCAAACATAGTGTTGGATGCACCAAACGTTAACCTAATTGTTTCACGTAGTGCAAGAATAATATGGTATTTAATATAATGCAATTCAAAAATAGTTATTTCATATAAAAAATCTATATTCAGCGTTTTGTGAAATGTAAAATATAAAATTAATTAAATTAATTTGAAAATAAAAAAATAGATTTCACTAAATCTATAGTTGTTCCATTAAACCCCCATTAAAATTAAATTCACCCTCAAAATTAATTGAGGGTATCTATGGTTTAATACTTATATGATTCTTTTATAGAAACCTAAATAATAAAAATGAATAAAAAAACTTTATTTAAAAAGGTAATGTTATAAACATAATGATTACCCGAAATTAACTCATAATTAGGTTTCAACATACAATAACATAGGTGGAAAGAGGAAATATGGGCATGGAAGTGTAATATAACTATCATGTTTTGATTGATAGTGATAGAAAACAAGATTATGATAAAGTTAGCGATCAAAAATCCATAACCCAAAGAGGCCTGAAAAAGATCATTGATATCATCAGAAATGATTATAATAGGTAAATATTTAATTTTAATACCCTTTTCCTAATGTTGAATAATTTTCATGGAAATATATAATTACTTTATTTTAGGAAAACATCACACTTTTTGGTCTCTTGATAAATTTTCACTTCATCTCTTACTCAAAGTAATGAAGGTAAATTTTTAATTTCTGAAGTAGAAACAGATCATGAGGTATAATGATAATTAATTCTATCTTCCTTTTGTTAGTATCATAGAAAAAAGGTTATGATAGGTTATTAAACATGTATAAATCCTCACATAGCGAGATAATACTTGAATTTCTAAAACATAATTTGAATTTTAACTTAAACCATTCCACAAATTGTAAACCTTATAACCCTTATAAAATATGTAAATCCAAAATGGTAGAAAGAAGTTCACTAAATTATCTTAACATTTATCCCCAGTATATCATAAGGTATCTCCAAGTTGTCACATTCCAAACATGTGAATACCTTTATCAGGTATTCTCTAGAAACATGGTAATCACCTAAATTACGATAAAACCTTGTTAAAAACATGAATGATTTATTATTCCAAATATTATTTGATATATTCATTAAATACAAAAAAAATTAATACATGATAACATAGACCACTTTGTCACAACAATCCTTAATTAGTTCCAAGGTAATCAGTATCATCTGATTTACATATTCATATCCAACATATCTTTACCCAAACATCATTATCTCAACATTAGGAACATATTAAGGGTTATCTTTCCCATAATATTTTATATTCCATGAATATCACCTTTCCATTAAATTAATTTTCTTATCCATCAGAACCATTCAACATATTCTTAAATTTCATGGAAAAAACAAAATAATCCTTATATATTTTACAATTCTGAATTCCTGAATACAAATGCATAAACACTTAAAATACTACAATCTTAATACAATAACAAGGCTGCCTTATTTTATTAAATAATACCTCTTTCCACTCATATTTTACATTTAGTATCATCATCATCAACAGTATAAAAAATACTCATACAACCTTGATATTTCTCTTTTTGAGATTCCCACTTTGGACATCGATTTCATAACTCCCAGTCATTCCACATTTAAAGAATTAAATAATTGATGATGTATTATGGAAGATTATATTCCCATCTATTGTGTTAACCAAACTCTTCATTTTTACTTTGTAGTTACATGATTTTTTTCCTTATTTTCCATAGTCACGACATATTCATATTCCTCTAAGACATTCACTTCGGGGATTCCTTCCTCATTATGGACAAAGTGGAAACTGAATCTTATTTCCATGATGTTATCCACTTCCTGACCTCTTGGTGAACACTTTACTTATCTTCATCGGTGAGTCCAAAATTTGGTTAAGATACACATTTTTAATCTTTTTCATTGAAAACTGATATGGCATGATCACAACAACCTTCACTCAATTTATAATCACACTTGACTTTTCATCATCAAATTGTCTATCACATTCAATATTAACCAAGTTATTTTTGGTTCCTGACATTGAATAAAACCTGAAATCATAGTGTGAGTAGAACTTATCGTAGTAGAAAACTACATAATCATGGAAAATCACTTATAGGGTGTCTAAATCATAAAATCATCTTTTTAATATTTGACATCTTAGTCTCATCCATAGAGAAATCCTTAGACATATCCATATAAATATCCCCATGTATCTCACTAATGTTTTCTTATATTAGTTTCCAAATGTTTACTAAACCATTTTCTTTGATACCAACTATAGTGACCCAGGCTTAACTTTTATGGATATTATATCAATTTATATGAATATTCAGTACATTGGAAAATTACATACCCAATGACAATAATAGTAAAGTTTATTTGAAAAAATGGAACATAATATTCTAAGTGAGTGAAAGATATTTAATGTTTCCCACAAAGATATTACCCTTTAGTACTTCTAATTAAAAAAATTCTTCATAACCTAGGGAAAGGAAACTTAAGAAAAGATGATCTCAGATTATCAATAATGGTAAATAAATGAGATACTTATGGATAACATGAGAACTAGGGAATGTGTACATGAGAATAAAACTTGAAGATTATGACTTGTATATCAAAGATCATAAGCATGAGTCCTGGCATAAATATTGGAAGTTCGTACGAAAATAATCATAATGGAATCAAGATCATAATCCCTTAGAGTATAACATAGGAATAAGACATAGAATTTTTGGCATTCACATAAACAAATTAAATTATTACCTATAAGTAAAGGATTATTTCCAAATACTATTAGGGAAATTTATGTTGTTACACCTACTAGGAGGGAAAAACCACCATCCTCAGACATAGACCATTCCTTTTAGTGGAATAGGTTCACTCCCCAAACCATTTTAGTAGTCAACATTAACTCCCAAAGACCATCTTAGTAGTCAAGGTTCACTCCCTTGATAATTTTAGTGGATAAAGTCCTTTAATGAACTGAGTTTACTCCCCAATCCATCTATGTCTATCTCATGAGGTATAAATATTTACCAATTAATTTTAGGGAGATATAGGTCGTACCCATCACATAATGAAATAATACATATCTATTCCACAAGATAGTAAAACATTATTCATATTTTTAACAATAAAAAAGTTATGGGTTTTATAAACATCACATCATAACCAATGAAATGAAATGGTTATCCTAAAAATTTTATAATATCATAACCTATAGAAAATAAACAAGTTTGATAATAATTTCATTATATAATAACCCCTAAATGGAAGTGGATTTCTTAATATTTTTATCATGGTATAACCCTTGTAAGAGAAACAGGTTTCACAAACAACCTGTCATCTTAAATATAAACCATCTTAAGAAAGAATAAGAATTGTGAAATTGGATAATATTCCCAGTAAGTCATAAAATGTCTTAGTAGATGTCATCTTTGGTGGAGAAGTATTTTTAATGGTCATGTAGAAATTTTATAAAGGACAACAATATTTATTTTAAAACATGAAACACTTTCAAAATCCATTTCTTCAAAATCCACTTAGAAAAATTATTGGAAGATTTTAAAAAACCCTAAAACATTTCTTGAGGAAAATATCATTTCTTAATTGAAAAAATATTTTTAAAACATAAAACCTTTTGAAACCCATTTTATTTGAAAATAACCACAAAAATGTATAATTGAATTTTTAAAAACATTGGAAAACCTTTTTTTTGAAAATAACTTTGAAAACATATAAAGGATGCTTGAATTTTTTTTGAAAACAATTTCATAGGAAATAACTTTGAAAACTAATAAAGGAATGTTTGAAAAAAATTGAAAACATATTATTTAAAAATAATTATAAAAACATATAAATTAATCTTGAAAAATATATTGAAAACCATTTTATTGAAAATAACTCTAAAAACATCTAATGGAAGCTTTGAAAATCTATTAAAACACTTCTTGAACATGATAAATTTTCGAAAATGATTTTTTTAAATCTCTTTAAAGAAATTAATGTCCATAATATTATGAAAAAAATTCTTAAAAATAAACCTTTTAAACGTTAAAATGAAGCTTTAAAGGAAGTATGGTAAGGACCGCAGTTTATTCAGTATATGAAAAAAATTAATTTTTATCATAAACATTTTAGAAAAGTGACACGATCAGAAAATCAAGAGAATATTCAGTTTTAAAAACATTTTTTTAAAAGAGTAAAGCATGGGTAAAAATGAATTTTAAATAAAAAATAATAATATTATAGAATTTTTTATAACCTTTTTATAAAACATAGTTCTATAAGAAAACATATTTCCAACCAAAAAGAGAAACAAAGTCCACTTTTCTTAAAAACGTTTTCATAATTATATTAAGTAAAAAAGAGTATAAAAATAGTATCATTACTTGAATATATCATTAATAACTATATAAGTAGAAACTGTATGAGAAATTATAATAGATGGATCATATTATTTTATCAATTCAAGCATCATCATAAACAATTCTGATAAACGATGAGATTGTAGCAATAAATTGTTACCAATTTTGTAACTTTAAATCACAATCCCCATGAGTTCATAAAATTAAATGAGGATTTATATTTCATTAAAATAATTATATTACTGATAAAATATGACAAATATCATTATATTAACCCCATATAGAAATATAGGTGTATAACATGGCATGTATCTCAAAGACAGAAAATTGAGGCAAAACATACTTTTGTGATTTGGTAACTTTTAAAACATAAAAATCATGAAATAAATATAATAAAATGGATATGTAAATAAAAATAATATTAAGTATAATAATAATATAATATATTTAAGTTTTCATTATACATTACACAAAAATAAATGAGTTTTGAATAATGTATATGTCTCACAAAAATAAAATTGAGATGAGAAAAACCATACCTTAAGTCTTGACATTCCTCATACACATTCAAACATACTTTATAAAAAATATATGTTTATTATAAATATACGAAATAAATATATTATTATATATATAACCATATATTATTTTATTATGACTTTTTATTAACTATTTACTAATAACTCCATATTAATGTTACGTTTCATGTAATATCCACTATGTTTTTCGTATATGTTTTGAGTTATTATTATTGATCATCATACATAGATAATGATTTAATTATTTCTATAATTTAAAAAATTATATAAATATCATATATATTTAGTATATAAATTTTTGTAATAATTTATAAAATATTGAAATATGAAATGAAATACAGTATTCATGGAAATGGTGGGTCGTATGTATGCATAAAAGTTGTTTCAGTTTTCTTATAATATTGAAAAAAAATTAAATGGAATATATATATATATTCTATTAGAATTGTTATGTCATACATATATGTGATTTCCTAGACCTAGATTCCACTTACAGGTTCCCTAAGAACGGTTGGCTATATGGCCGCAACTGCATCTCCCTAAACACTAGAGGTCACCGACTAGTGGTGAGGGACTCGGGTGTGTATGTGGGGATACTATGCCCTCATAACCAAATTTTAGAACATCATATCAATAAGAAACATAGGTAAATATTAGAAGTGATATATGTAAATTGATAGATGTCACAATAGAGGCTAGCAAGAGTAATAAATAACTGAACAACTAATAATCATATAAAAAAGATGATAATGATATGTCATTTATATATAAAGATGGAAAACACAGATATAATCAAAGGATAATAATTATATAAAAAATTATCAAAAATAAACGAAAAATTATCCCCATAATCCTGAGCTCCTTCTTAGTCATCTACTACCACCTCTATCCTAAAGCAGTAAGAAATCAACTGTCTAGAGTGATACGCTTCCCTTTATCAACACAAACACACATGTAGTCTATCCGGGTACAAATGCAATCTAGATAGGGTGTGAGATAAATATAATTAGGCTACCATGAGTAGTGTCTATAATATCTTTTCCATGTAATATAAACTGAAACACTATGAAAGCAGGTATATATGCAAGTAATACAATGTAGTAATGTAAATACCCAAGTACCTACATCATTCATCAGCTAGTGTCTAAACATATAACCAATTAATTAATTAATTTAAGTTCCATTTTATATATTTAAGTCACAAGAGGAATATCCACCACTGACATCACCTCATAATGGTAATGGTGATGTTTCCATGATGTAACAAGGAAACTAGTTTAATATTAATAATGGAAGGGTACCAGGTAATAAACAATGAAACTTAGACCTCACGGGTCACCAAATCAGTAGTAAATGTAGCCTAGATAAATGGGTAAGAGTTTAATCCATGGAGAATCATCCAATCCATTCCAGAATAGTATGATCTAATCAAGTCCAATGAATACATCCAAGGTAAAACATGATAAGATATGGCTAGGCATAAGGATATAACATAGGCAACTCAAGTCCAAAAAATCCATGCTATATCTGAGTAGTGTAGGAAAGGAATCCTATATAGTAAAGAAGGGATCCTAAAGTATCATACCAGGAATCCACTAATAAATGGGGATTGGGTTCCAATGGGATCTCAACCATGGAAACCAGCATCCTTGAATTAGAATGGCGTCCATGAGTGCATAAGGAATTCCCTTAAGAATCCAAAAGTAAACATGAGTCTGACCACTCATAAAATAATTATTTCAAGGTCCATATATAATTATGTATCTTACATTAAATTCATTTAATATATTAATCTATTTTATGGTCATATATTTTAAATAGGTTCAAGTGGTTCAATCCTTTCCTTTCATTAGTGTGACAAAGCAAAGGGGCATGAATCCATTTAATTGGTTCGTTTTAGTCATAATATTTTAATATGGTTCACTATGATACCATCCATTAAACATATAAATGGGTGATATAGACATGAATAAAAGGAATTATATTACAATTTACTAGATCATGTTATATATATAAAATATAATTTCCACTACCATTTACAATTGATTTATAAAGTTATAGAACTTACCATAGGAGGGTAGAGTGGAAGAAAACATGGTACTAGAAATTTAATGATTCACTATTTAATTTATTCAAGGGTATTACCATTATCAGGTTTAATCCACACACCTTAATGGTGGAGATAACTGGTCATAGAAGACCAAAAAGGCATAATTGTTCATTGATTGGTTAATCATGGAAACAACCATACTTGGCGTGGTTGATGTTCCGGACATAACCACTAACCTTTAATAGCATATACATCATTGGTCTTAGAACACAATTCTAATGACTTCAATAAAGGCTTATTAATTAGTTAGATGATGCCCAATGATATCGTTGTTCCCACATAATAATTTTTGAAATAAAAAATCTAGAGTAATTAGGTATAGACCACCTACTTCATACTCGTATGAAACTCTTCATCTAGTATAAACCTCTAATTCAGCCTCAATTGGAGTAGACCTAAAGAATATACCTATGCCCTAAAAATAGGCCATGTAATCCTACAATCTAAAAATAATCGTTGATAGGAAGAATAATGATGAAAGATTAGAAAGTAATCGAGTACTTATTAGTGCATATCAAAAGTGATGAACAACGATTAAATCAAACTCCGGATGAAAGCTTGATCTAAAATCCTATATTAGGCTTGAAAATAGCTCCAAAGAGAGGAAGGAAGAGTTTTTTTCTACTATAAAACCAAAAGAGAGTATGGTGTGTTAAAAAAATATTATTTAATTGTAAAACTATATATTCAATCAATTTTTGCCTTCTTTTAGTTTGGCCACAAGGTTTGGACAAACCATATGTAAACCATGCACAGACAGGTGTAGGAATAGGAATACCACATTTCTTGTGAACATGGTTTGACTAACCATGAACAAACCATGTGAAATTCCACTACCAAAATTATAGAAATTATCACATGGTTGTAAGGCGTATTTCACACTGTTAGGTCAACCCATGCGCCCTCTTGCTTCTCACTATCCAGCCTCACATGGTAAGAAAAAATAGTGAATCCTACCTCACACGGTTTCCTCTAACCATTCACCATTCCATTTTCTCCTATTGGTCAAGGTTTAGATCTTTGAAAATCCCTATAAACCCATGAAACCTTCACTGACACATAAGGCATCCAAATTATGTCCAAAATAAATAATTCGCCCAATATTTATGGGATCCATACCTAATTGAAAAACCGAGTACTTACAGTCTTTCCCCATTAAAGGAACTCATCCTTGAGTTCACCTTCCAAGGGTGGTGAATCGCTTTTTGAGAACTACTCTGGCCACTAGGCACGTATTTCGGCTGTCCACTCCCAATTTCTCTCTTTTAACATATTCATGTTGCCCTAACACCCATACTAGAGGTACAGACTAGCCTAAAAAATCTTGTGTTCCTTGGTCAAGAATGTGTATAGGATAATCACCCAAATAAGCATCAACATCCAACTTAATTTCCACTGGATCAAAAGTATGAGACAAGTCGGCATTTTAATGGTGAATATATAAAACCGGGAAGACATCATGAATGAAATAGTACCTATGAGGTAGTAGAAACTGATAGCTGCCAAATCCACTCTCTCCAAGATCTCAAATGTCCATACATAGTGATAAGACATCTTCCCTTTCCTCTTTATTTGTTTATTCCCTATCCTGGGTGATACACATAGGAAGACATGATCCCCAGCCTCGAACTCCATAGGTCATCTATGGAAATCAGTACATGATTTTTGTTGAGATAGAACAGTAGAAAATGCTTCATTACTAGCTGAACTTATTTTGAAGTCTCCTTCATGAGACAAGGAGCTAGTAGGGTTACCATTCCTACCTCTAGCCTGCAAAGGGGTAAAAGGAATAGACTACCATAAAAGGTCACAAAAGCATACTTCTTAATTTTCTCACGAACTCTATTATTGTAGGAAAATTCAACAAAAGGGATATTCTTATCCAAATAACATCTTGGGTCTAATACACAAGCTCAGAGCTTTTCCTATAAAGTCTGTTTCATCTCTTAAGATTTTCCATTAATCTAAGGGTGAAAGGTTGTGCTAAATGTCACTTGTGTACCCATATATTTCTAAAACCCCTACCATAATCATGATGTGAAATGATCCTCCCTATCTAAAATGATATTACTGGGGACCCCTTTTAGTCAAATGATCTCACAAACATACAATCTTCCCAACTCATCAACTGATAATGTCTCTTGGATAGGAAGGAAGTGTTCTACTTTCATCAATATATCAATGACAACCCATACATTGTCACTACCTATGGGAGACCTTGTAAACCGACTACAAAGTGAATGAAAACATCTCCCCATTTATATTCTAGGACATAAAGTAGTTATAACAAGATTGGAGGTCTCTGGTTCTTCTCATGTACCTATTGATAGGTGGAAAACCTCATGCTAAAGCCTACTATCTGACATTTCATCCCCAACCGCCAATTCTGGAATCACATATCTTGATAAATTTTAGAGATTCTTGGAAGAAGTTCCCTTTATGAAGCATGATAATCTTGCATTAAATCATCTCTCATATCTATATAAACCTAGACTTGTGAATTTATATAAGGGATGTCATCTCTATCCACATACCAGTCTAAGATGGGTCATCTCTTAAAATACTCTCACAGAGAACCAAGCCCCCAGGATCTAAAAATGGACTGTTCTTCACCTTATCAATCAGAGAAGAGGTAATTATAAAGGCTGAGAGGTAGGACTGCTCATCAATAACATGAAACTCCATATGCAGCTCAGAATAGAGGTCCATCAACTTCCACTCATCATTGGCTTCTGGTAAAGGTTGTGCATGAGTTTTCTAACTCAACACATCAGCAACTGCATTTCCTTTTCTTAACATATAGGAAATATCAAAATCAAAGGAATTAAGATATTAAACCCATCTTCACTATTTTAAATTCAATTCATGTTGTGTAAAGATATATTTGAAACTATTTTGTTCATAATGAACTATAAATTTCTTGCCCAAAAGATAATTTCTCTAGCAACATAATGCATAGAAATTGCTATTGACTTAAGGTTGAGAATTTGGTAGTTTCTCCCATGAGGCACCAACTATAGAGATCTATATGAAAAAAATCTATCTTCCTGCATTAGCACTACTCCTAGGACGATTATTTATGAATCACAGAACACGGTATAGCTTCTTCTAGACTCTAGAAAAATTAAAAAGGTGTTGATACAAGCCTCCTTTTCATTTCCTGAATGTCTTTATCATGTGCCTCTAACCACATAAACATAACAAAATTATTTGTTATACAATAAATAGGTAAATCAAGGTTTGATAATTCCATTATGAAATAAATATAATATCTAGTCGACCCTAAGGAACTTCATATATCAAACACGTTCTTGGGATGCTCCATGGAAACCACAACACTCGCCTTATTTGGGCCAATAGATAATTGTGATTTTGAGATAATATGACCCAATAAGTGAACATTTTCAATCCATAAGTGGAACTTAGCAAGATTTTTATAATTTTGATGCTCTCTAAATGTACTCATAAGGATCTCAAGGTGCTTATTATGGTCTATATGAGTGTTATAATACACTAAGATGTCATACAAAAATACCATAACAAAAGAATTAGGATAGGGGAGGAACACCCTATTTATCAGATTCCTGAAAATGGTGGGAGTGTTTGTGAGACTGGATGGCATAATAGGGAACTCATATAGATCATACTTGCTAAAGAAATCAAGATGAGGTATGTCTGATGGCTTGCCTCACCCTTCATAATTTTAAAAAATTAGATCGATATTAGAGAAAACCCTATCTCTTATAATCTGGTCAAAGAGATAATCTATTCAAGGTAGTGAATATCAATTCTTGAATGTAAGCCAGTTCAACTGTATCTAATCCACACATAGACGAAGGGTCCCATATTCCTTTTAGAGAAAAGCATGGGTGATCCACAAGAGGAAGTGTTGGGGAATATAAATCCATTCACCTCTAGATCCTTTAACAGTTGGTTGAGCTCCTAGATCTCATTAGGTTCCATCCTATATAGAGGAATGGAAACTGGAGTTGCTCCTAGAATAATCTCAATCATAAACACTACCTATATCTTAGAAGTTAATCTAGAGAAAAATAGTCCAGAAAGAAATCCCTAAAATGATATACCATGGGAGGGAATACATACAACGTAAACCATAATCCTTCATAAAGAGATTGGAAACCTAGGCGGTCACTCCACGTAATCCATGATTCAATGATCCATATATACTATCCGGGACATCCCACTCACATTTATGTAGATAACAACTACCCTATAGTGATTTAGACGATAATTTGGGGTGATATTATTCTAGAAAGGCATTATACGAAACCGACCAATCCATCCTAAGAATGAGATCAAATCTCATCATCTTAAGATCAAATTGGGCCCATAAGAAAGAGTAACTACCTACCTCAAGGGGACAGTACTTCCACTGGTATATCCCCTCTGACCGTACTCCCAACAGTTTGTGTAGGGTCATTACACAATAGTAATATTTTATTCCCAACCCATGATTATCCATAGTAGATAACGAGATGAAATACTTCCATGAACCTATATTAAATAAATAAGATACTATAGTTGAGGCTTCTAGAATAGTACCTTGTACTGTAGATTTTCATGTAGATTGATCAGTGGATATCGACTGTAAATCATGAAACAGACTTGATTCACAACCTTATGGAAGAGCTAAACTACCTTGGTCAAAACAGATATGATGTATATGCTTGTGATACAGAGTCAGGCTACCATGTACATGACCTCCTCTTGGACCATTCCTACCAGTGCTACTCTAACTCCCCTCCTTACATAGCTTAAAAGAACCTTCCCTTGAAGGTGGAGATGGTATAGAACCTCTTCCACTAGAATATGATGGAAAATACCCACAAAATCAATGTAATTGCCTCATTTGGCCACTAGACTAAAACTCCAAATAGTCTCTATCACACTGAGTATTATTATGACTTTTTCATCCACACTAGTAAAACACCACATAGCTACCAGAATGGGTACTCTGGATGCCACTTCCCTGATGAAAAACTTTGAGGGATTGCATCTTACTTCTGGAGGAACTACTGGACTACCTCAGAACATGTCCTCTATATCTATTACTGTCATCTTCACATAGGATGTGATTAGACATAAGAGTTGGATTTACTATTTTAAATAAATTAGGTAGGCTAAATACATTCACCTATGTATGTATGGTACACATAATCCCATCCTTGAAGTATCTAGCATGCAAAATATCGTCACCAACTAGAAGCTATGTGAAGTGCTGTAACTCAGTGAAACACATTGAATATTCCATAACTGACATAGAACCCTACTTGATATGCATGAAATCTCTGGATCTATTATCTCTTAGCACCAAATAAAATAAATTATAATATAAAGTATTCTAGAAATCATCCCATACCATTACCTAATGGTGACCATCTTGGGTAATCACATCCCACCAGCGATTTGCTGAAGCAAATAGCATGTAAAACGCAATATTTACCCACTATTTATGAGGAATATACAGATACTCAAAGATAAAAAATGTGGCCTCTAACCAAGGCTCAATAGCATATGGACCACCATCCCTCGAGAAGGTAGGAGGATACTACTGATGGAACTCATGGGTCAGATCTCCCCATAGTAGTTGCATGATGTGGAGAACCGTTCGTGGACTGCATTATACTTAGGAGATTATATGTAACATGAAAATTAGTTCCCATTTCATTAAAGTATGTGGTGCCTTAGGTGTAACCCTTAGAGGTATGACTGACAACTCAAGGCCCGCCATGTATTGATCATGGTCATCGCCAACCTCATGGTTCTTGACTGGAGTATTTCTTAGCAGCATTGGTTTAAAAATGCCAAGAACACCCCTCATATAAAGATTTAAGAGTATAGATAGCAAAAATAGTTCAACATAAATGTAATTAAGGATCACTCCCCATGGTATACTACCCCAACTACCCACTTATAAGTCCAGGTATTGGTATGTTTAAAGTATTATTTAGAGGTTTTCCAGTATATGATGATTCAATAGCACCTAGACTCATCATTTACAAGAAACTATTTCATTCATTTCATATTTAATTGAATGGTTTATTACTTTAACATTTATAAACATGATAATATGGGATAACGATGAAAAAACATTACATTTTAGAATCCATTTTGTACTTTTATAATTTTAATTTTCTTATAAATTATATCTAAGTTCATTTAAAATGGATTGATTTTCCTAGTGCATAAGGGAAAATATTCCTTATCACTGAAAATGAAACCCATTTTATTTTAATCTAATGAATCAACTCGGTAAATTACCAATCCCAACCCATGAGGGCTCATAATGCCTCCTGAATTGAAACCAGTGATCACTCAATTTCAGCCAAGGTGATTCAAAAGAATATATATATATATATATATATATATACAACAATGCTCACTCCACTATGAGATGCATATCAAGTAATGAAAGTAGTAAAATTCACCTATATGGCTTGGAAATATGCATGAAATGTGATTATAAGGTGCCTATAATGATTCATCTATTAATGATCCTTTCCCTCATATCATCTGGATATGGATGAAATTAAATTCTTAGCCAGAATAAAAATAAATGACACCATATAGTCTGTGATTCACCCAATGGTGAATTGACATAAATTTTAACAGGAAAAAGTAGAAGAACAATGGTAATTCTAGAAACTCATCCTTTACCCTGAACAAGGATTCACGATGCCCAAGCAAGTTTTATGACTATATTCCAAGAATTATTAATCGAAAATATATTATCTAAAAATAGTAAAGCAATAATGTAACTCCTATGATACCACTTTGTGACATCCCAGACCTGGATACCACTTAGAGGTTCCCCTTAGGATGGTTGGACATATGGCTTCAAGAACATCTCCTCAAACACCAAAGACTGCCGACTAGCAGTGAGTCCTTGGGTTGTGCATGTTTTGAGACTATTCCCTTAGTACCCGAGTTTAGAATAGATAATCAATAAGAGACACAGGAAAATAGTTGATGCAATATGAGTAAACATGTAGATGGAACAACAAAAGACGAAATAAGTAAAAAATAAATGAACAATTGATAATCCTATACAAAATATGATGATGACATTTCATGTATATATAAATATGGAAAACATAAATACAATCATCTGATACGAGCTCCATCAAAGTAGAAAGTAATCAAGTGTCTGAATCGATACACTTCCCCTTATCAACACCTAAATAAATGTATTATGCTTGGGTAACAATAGAACCTAGATAAAGTATGAGTAAATATCTATACAGAAAAACAGTGTCTATAAAATCATGTATGTGTAATATAGACTAAAATAGTGTGAAATCATGAATATCTAAAAGTAAAGTAGTATAGTAATGTAAATACCCTAGTACCAACTTCATCCCTCGGCTGGTGTCTAAACATTTAACCTGTTCATTAATTAATTTCAGTTCCATTTTGTATATTTATGCCACATGAGGTGTAACGAGCCCAGACATCAACTTGTGATGGTAATGGTGAAGGTTCCATAGTGTAACAAGGAAACCTATTTAAAATTAATCATAGAAGGGTTCTAAGGTAATAAACAAGGAAACCAAGAAATCAAGGGTCACCAACACGGTAGTAACTATATCCTGGATAAATAGGTAATAGTATCATCCAAGGAACATCATCTAAGGAATTCCACAATAGTATTATATATTTGAGTCCAAAGAATACATCCAAGGTAAAAATGGGATAAGATATAACTAGGAAGAAGGGTACAACCAAGGGAACTCATGTCCATAGAAGACATATTGGATATGAGGAGTGTATACAAGGAATATTGTATATTAAGTAAGAGATCCTATAGTTTCATATCATATATCCCTTGATAGATGAGGATCAAGTTCCATGGGGGGTTTTTAACTAAGGAAACTAGCATCCTTGATTCAGAATGTCATCCACGAGTGCCCAAGGAATTCCCTCAGGAATCCAAACGAATACAAAAGTTTTACACTCCTATAATAAATATTTATTTTTCTATATGTAATTAAAACCCTAATATTAAATTCATTTAATTAATTAATACAATTTATGGTCATACCGATTAATAAGTTCAATATGTCCATGCCTTTCCTTTCATTATAGTGACAAGTCCAAGGGGAAAGAAACCATTAAATTGATTCATATTAGTCATAATAATTTAAAAAGTTTCACTTTGATACATTCCATTAAATATGGGAAAGGGTTCTATAGATGGTATCTCCCACATTTACCCATGTTTTTCGGGTTGTGTAGTCACTTGTAGTTTAGCTTGGGTTGTTGAATTCTTAGACACCTAAGAAGAAACCTATAGACACATAAATTATATGTATTGTTTTTAGATATAAAGTGGTCAAATTTAGGTTGATCTTATATAGTTTTTAGTAAAACCCAATGGACTTAATATAATTAAATTTAAAATAATGATTTGATCCTAGCTTATCACTTTGGGTAGATTGGATGCATTCATTTTCCAACTATTTTAATTTCTTGTATTTGAGATGGGTTAATTTAATAAGATAAAACAACATCATCAATTACTGGTTTAATACCAACACACCATAATACTAATCACCTATGCACTTGGAGGATCATATTTATGAGCACTCCAAGGTAAAGGTTCATATTATCACTTGTAGTGTGTGGCCTTAAAACTCAATAAGGATGAAGTGGTTTTAAATCATCAAACAAAATTATGAATTAAAAGAATTTATTATACATTAATAGAGTGATAAATAACATACAATACATCCCATTTCTACTCCCTTGTATCAACCCATAAGATAGTTATCCCTCCAATGATTCTATGGTTTCAATGGAAGGGAGAAGTAGACTCGTGAGCGAGGAATTGAAGTAGAAAAAACAATGAAAAGAAAACAATCACTCCAAAGTTGTGTGAAAAATTTCATAAGATTTGGTGTGAATAAGTTCACACATTGGGGAAATGGTATCAATGTGAAAACAAAAATAACAAAAAAAATGGGAAGAAAAATAATTTTTATTAAGAACCTAATGTGATATGAGAAACATACAATTTGAAGAAAAGCGATTAAATATCAAATGGGTTGCATAACCTTAAAATGACAAAAACACAAAATATTATTTACTCTTCCAACACCACCACCTTAAATAGGAATTTTGGAAGCTTTGGGTTGAGCCACCAATAATAAATGTCTTCCCACTTGAGTATGGCACACCTAGGGTGGTGTAAATCTTGTGGAATTTAGAATTTTCCACCCTAGATCTGAAATGGAATCCAAATTGCATCCACCAAACACAGTCACCGAAATTACATTATATATGGTCGAATTTGAGTAGGACATAGGGGAATAAAATTAATCCCTAGATTTCTCCTAACATACTGTAAAATTTCATCCCAAATATATTTTTTTCGATATATGATAGAAATGGAGGGCTGTTTTTCAGGACCACAGAATCTGGCCCGTAATTTTATCTCCTAATTGGGCCGCACGAAACTACCTTTAACACTCCGAAATAGCTCCTTTAAATGTTGGATAAAAATTTTCCCTTGATTTCTTCTACCTTCTGTTAAATTTTCAGAATTATTGGGATTGGATAATGGTCGTTATTGTCTCATTATTTAGATGATGTCCAGTTTACTTAACAAAAAATATTTTGAAGGCCGTCTTTGGTGATCTTCCAATGTGAATATTCAAGTGCTCAAAAAGCATGAATTTTTTCTTAGTGCATGGGAGACCTGAAAATAAAATATGAAAATATAATCATGACCATTTTCTATTTTATAAGGTGTTCAAATATGTACCAAGTTATAGTGCACATTAACAATGAATTACAATCATAATATGAAATAATGTTCAAATTGAAAAATGCACTAAAAATAGTGTCTATGAAAAATGAAGCACATGATTATTATAATATAATAAAGTAATATTAGCCTATTTAAGTGTCTAATCAATGGATTTTAAACTTACTCATTATAATACAATTCATTAGTTCAAGTAAAATATATACAATATACTTGAAAATTCCATTTACAATTGATTAATCTAGTTGAAGCACTTACCTTAGGCAGTTAAAGTGGAATGAAACATGGTACTAGGAATTTAAAAATTAAAAATTAAACTAATTCAGTTGGATTACCATTATCAGGGTCAATCCACACACCCAAATAGTGGAGCTAAGAGGTCATAATAGACCAATAAGTCATAACTGGCCACTAAAGGCATAAACATGGAAATAACCCTACTTGGGGTGGTAGACATTGTGGAATTAACCACCAATGTTGAATATAATATATGGTAATCATTTTAAAATTTCGTTCTAATGACTACATGAAAGGAAAATTAATTATACAGATGATTCCTGATAAAATCAGCGCACCGGCAAGAAAATTTATAAAATAAAGAATCTTGAAGAGTGACTTATAGACCACCTACATTATAGTTTCACAACTATCCTCATCTAGTATTAGCCTATAATTCATATTGTATTGGATTAGATCTAATTAAAAGACATATTCCTTGAAAATAATGCATATGATCCTACAACTGAATAACTTCATTTATAGAAAGAAGAACAATGAATGAATAATAAGGAATCGAATAATTACCAGTGTGGATCCAATGAGACAAACGATGATTGAATCGGCCTCCAGTTGGAATCTTGATCTCAAATCCTAGATTAGGCTTGAAAATGGGTCATATGAGATTAAGTTAGGGTGTTTTTCCAATGTAAAACCAAAATAGATGAGGGTGTATTAAAAAAGATCATTTAATGGTAAATCTGTAAATTGACTTAATTTTAGCCTTCTCATGGTTTGGTAGAATAGTTTGTCCAAACCATGCATAAACCATGCAGAAGAACATATAATAAGGGGAATAACTCGTGGTTAGTGTGAAAAATTTGACTAACCATGTGAAACCTATGCCAAAATCCACTATCAAAATTGGAGGCATTCTCACACGGTCATGTGGCCAATTTCACATGGTTAGGTCAACCCATGTGCCATCATACATCCCATTATCCAGCCTCCCATTGTTAAAAAAACCATACATACTACCTCGTATAGTTTTCTCAAACCGTGTGACATTCTATTTTCTCCCACCAGTCGGGGTTCTAAGCTCTGAACAAGCCTCTTACACCCATGAAACCTTCACTAACTCATAAGGCATCAACATTAGGTCCAAAAAAAAATTTTAGACCAATATTTAAAGAATCCATACCTAAGTTAAAAAATAGGGTCTTAGAATAACATATAAATTTACTGAACCCATCATTAATACAGTTATACAAAGTGTTAATGAATCACATTACTTTGAGGAGGCGGTAGTCCATACGTCCACAAATAAAATTATCATATTCACAAAAAATGGAAATCATGAAGGAATTTTTTATATAAAAATCGCAGAAAAATAATTCTATCATAAATAGAAATGATATAATATTAAAATATTATTTACATCATAATTCCAAACCATGAGAGGTGGTAATGTAAAAAATTAATGACATTATTTTGCAAGGTGATAGCCCTCTCTTCTCACACGTGGTAAGTTTGTTACCCATTTTATGGAAGTGTGTGTGAGTGTAGGTGAAACCACTAGAATAAAAAAATATCAGTACATTAAGGATAATGAGTTTATTATGTAATCATGGATTAATACTAATTAATGTGGTCGATAATGAAAATAATACAAAAGAGCTTGTGGAAGGATGTTACCTCTTATTTGGGTAACTCTTCTTGGATTGCACCAAAGGCCTTCCTTATATGTCTTTATGTCAAAAGGGAGGATTTTATGATGAAGGGATAAAATATTGAAGGATATTTGATCCTATGATGTCTAATACAAAGATCTTTATGGGTGTGAATAAGTGATGGGTTGGGTTCCCTTGTTTAAGTGGAGGAGGAGTTGAATTCTTGTAAATATAAAAAGTAATCACTATTTAGAGGTATCTCTTACATCATGTGCCAACAATAATTATAAATTTTCAATAAAATATGGTACTTGGTATAAATATTTCAACCCAATAGATTTTTTACATTTTATTGGTTATTTAGACCCTTAAATTAATGTTGAACTACTAAGTAATCTTGTTTTTACCCAAATCACTGTAATTAATTCTAATTAAATTTACTAATATTTTGGGTAACAACTTAATTTTACATTATTATACATTATAAAATTTTCTTATTCCAAATATAGAATCCATTTTTCAAAATTCTTTTTACATACGTGGTATAACGTAATTTAAAATTAATCCCATGGATGGGATGAAACAATGAGTTTTTTAAAATCAAAATGTCCAAAAGTTTGAATTGTTTTATATCCAATTTCAATGTGAAATTCATTCCAATAACATAAATTAGATTAATTTATTAACAATGGGTCTCAATTAACATTAAAAACAATTTAAAATATAATTTAATGATATATTTAAAATATATTTAATTGGATTCCCCATTCATCAAAAAATGAAACTTCTTATAAAAATACCAAAACTTAACACAATGTAAATTTTTATATTAATAATTCAAAAAAAAAGTTTATTGTTTCAAAAAAAATTATAAAATTTCTGAAAATATATTTAAAATGGATTCTCCATTTAAAGGTGGTAAAATTACCTTTTTGAAAAATACTCCTTTTATCCATAATATTAGATTTTTAGTTCTCTTATGACTATAAAATCTATTGGATGAGTGTTAGAAAAATTTGATTGAATATTTAATATATAAATTTTATTTAAAAATATTCATTAAAAATGGTTTGTCTAATTTTTTGAGATAAATTGGAATTGTTTTCTTATAAAAAAAATTTCATTATTTTCAAATAGATATTACTTTCTTTTCTAACTAATTTATTACAAAAGGTATAATTTTAAATACACATTTAAATAAAATTTTCACATATTAGTTAATATTATTAGAAACATCCATTCGATTGGATAGGTGGTAAATATAATAATATTTTAAAAACAATTTTAACTATATATTATAGTTCAGTAATACTCGGCCTTGTGTGTAACGAAATCTATCAAAGTAACTTGGCATTACATGTAACATAAGAAAAACATAGTGTTTCATATACAAAATTTTAATATAAGGCTTTTATTTAAAAAAATATTAAATTAGTGTTAAATATAATTCAATACAAATTTAGTATTTACATATAAAAAATTATATTCTATGCTTTTTTAAATTAAAATATCAAAATGATTAAAATAATTAAAAAATCACAAAATATTAAGGTGTTACAATGTTGCATATAATGAAAGATATCAATGAAATTAAATTTATTTGAAAAAAAAATATTTCAATAGGATTTTACACATAAAAAGAAAACAAAATAGGAGACACAGTGGGTCTTATTAAGAGTGTAACTCCATGAAATTGTTTTATACTTCCTTTGAAATAAAACATAATGTATTTTATTTATTGCTTTAGATACAACCCCATGTCTATATGATCTGTGATATAGTAAATTATTATAACCTATTAATTAATTTTGATTTTATTAATAACAATAAAAACATTATTAAAATCATGTATAAAGGTATTTATTAATGAAAATTTATTGATTAATGCATATAAAATAAGTACTTAATTTTTAGTAAAGTCATTTTATGCTTCAAAAATATGTTTCCATAAAAAATAGTTTGTATCACATTGAATGAAAACATTATATTTAATTTTAACCATTTTATTTGTTGAAATTTATTTCATTTATAAAATTAGCATATCAATATTATCTTAGGGTGATTTTTTTTTATTTTTCTAAAAAGATTACATTTTCAATTAATAGTCAAACAATACTAATTTTGTATAAAATGTGTCATTTTTTTAAATAAGTGTATGATAATTATATTAATTTTATCATAATTTACCCTAAAATATTTTCTTTTTAATAATATATTTAATTACAAAGTAATCATCCTTAAACCTTATTTTGATATAAGTTATTTTTTGGGCTTAAAAACAAAAATTTCAAACAACCTATTTCTAAGAAGGTAATGTGTTGTTTTATTAATAAATTAATTTGATTTATATTTATTAATATATTTAACTAAATATATATTTTATATACTAAATATGATATTTTAGAATTCATTTTTTTATTTTACAAAGAAAGGAATGGAAGTAAATTGATTGTTACGCTTAAAAAATTTATTTTTCAAAAACATGTTCCCATTAAAATATATACACATAATTAAAATATAATGTCATACAATTATAGAAATTGAATCTAATAAAATTTATTTAATATTTTTAATCCTCATAATTAATGTAATTTAATCGGTTCAACTTAATTTTTGGTCATATTTAACAGTAAAAACTATAAAATTTGGTTACCATATTTATGGTTAAAATGGGTTTATCGAGTGTTAAAAAATGTGATAGAGGTAGGATTATCACCCAAACATATCAATTTAATATTTTTATTAACATATTTCAATTTAAACTTACCCATAATTCAAATACATTTCAATTTGGAACCACTTTCTAATGAAAGTGATGTTAAATCATTGAAATATTTTAATAAAGTCAATATGTTCCCCTCCCCTCACTTATAAAAGATCTCAAATTCTCCTACCTTATTCACACAATTTTAGACTTATATATCAAAAAATATCTTCTTTTATGCCTTAATATAAGCCTTACATTCTTCCTATAACTCATGGTATTCCCCTAAGATCAATCCTTCAAGGATGAAGGAGTAATCCCAAGGGAGTCTCTCAAAGAAGATGTATAGATCTTTACCATGCACATTCAATTTTATTTATTATTATATTGCCTATAAAATTGTTGTATCCATAAAATAATTATTAATAAAGTATTATAAATATAATTATATTTCATTATGATAATTTTTAAACTATTTACCACCTAGTATCAATGAAATTGGGGATGAAAGTGTCACACGTACGTACGTGTGGAAGACCGCCTCCACTTAGCGATACAACTCATTTTACACCACCATAATGAATGGTTGGTTATTATAATAGATTTAATGTTTATACATTAAATTTATTTTATAATAATAACTCTATAATTTTTAATTCATTTTTACATTTCTTTCATACCATCCTTTGAAAAATTAAAATGTCACCCATGCGTACTTGCGAACAACCGTCTCCACGTAGTGATGTAATTCATTTTACACTAAATGTTTTTATTAATGGTTAAAAATAGGTATATAATTATGATATATTATATTTAAATCATGATATACAATTTTTAGTTGAATAAACTATGATCTATGTGTGAGCACCAAGACTAAAGAACCAAAACATACATGAAAAATGAAGTAGTTAACACCCTAAATAATTATGATAATGAATGATTTTAAAAAAAAAGGGTGATAAAAAGTTATAATTAAAAAATTTATGGTGTCATAGTTTTGATTATGGTTCTATTATCAATTTATAATAAATTAAAACATCTTATGTAGGAGTTTATAGTTATTTTGAAATAAGATGGACATGAGGTTAGGGGTTTATGTTACAATCTCATTTTTACTAGGATTGTTTATGATTAAATTTTCCAATAATGAAATTATAAGATATATCATACCAATTATTTTTTATTTTATTATACTCTGGTTATTTATAGAGATATATTTTTTTTTACTTTCATCTTCCTCTTTTTAGCAGCTCAAGATATGAAAAGAATGTTTTTAAGAAAAAAAGACCATGTTTTTATTTTTGGTAAGAAATATGTACTACCTTTTCATAATTTTCTTTTAAAAAATTAATAATTTTTTACAATTTTATAAATATTTATTATGTTAATTCATACCAATTTTTTATTTAAAATAAAAAAATTTAAAGGAATCTTCTAGTATTTTTCTGAAGAAGGTGTATCTTACTTTTTTATTGACAATATGAAACAAATTTTTGTTTTAAAATAAATTGCATGAATAAATTTTTCTACCATGATGAATAATTTTTCATTTAATATTATATTATAATTCATCCTATTTCATTTAAAAGAAACTTATTTCCATGATATTTTGAAAATTTTATGATTTTAAAAAAGTGATTTTAAAATAAAAGTATAATTCCTTATAAAAAATTATTTAGTGATATTTTAAAGGTATTTTCATATATAACAACATCCTTTGTTGTTTTTTATTATTTTATTGGGATATTATCCATATTTAACATCATTATTATTTCTTAAGAAGGTTTATTATTATGATAATGAGATTTTTTTGAAACTCATATTCTTTCCACATGTTATAATATGATGATAAGACGATTGTTTTATGATATAGTGACACACACACATATGTATTCATTATGTTATTGGTGAGACCAGAATTTTATATCCTTGTAATGCATTTGGTAAAGATAGATATCCCATGAGATAATAAGGAGTATAAGTGGTAGTTCACTTAGTTTATTAATATATTTTTCCCAATAATATAGTCTTGGTAGTCTGTGTTGACTAAGTAAATTATGGAATGTGGGGTGAACTTAATCCACTATTTTAGTATTTGTAGTGATCCTTTACTAAATGAATGATTTTGAATTATTATGTGTAAGAAAAAACATATTTTTTATTCTTATGATATTTTCTCATGGATCATGATTGATTAATAATGATTCTAAACTCTTATGTTTTATTTCTTTTGATTGATAAACCTTTATTCCATGTTTCATTATTATTATATATGAATTTATGCCTAGAATTTTCTAATTTTTAACTCTTGTTATCATAAAATTACTCTTATCTTATTCTCACTTGTGATCATTTATTGATATCAATTATTTTTTCCATTACATGGAATCTGGTCTCACCCTTTATTATGTTTCTCATCCCCAAGTTATGAAGAATGATTTTTAGTATATAAGTTCTAAGATTGGTTATAGTTGTGAAGAAGTAAATGGGAAATTATATAGAACATTTATGTACCTATTTTTTTAAGTATACATGTTTCGAAATACATTAAACCTCTAAATTTACCTTGTCTATATTGTTATGGAATATATTGAATATTCATATAAAATGATATAATATTTATATATGTAAAATTATTTTTCGTTATAAGGTGATCCATGTGAAGGTAAATTTTTGAGTTTATTCTTTAAAATAGATCTATTGTTGTTCAACCTTACTATAAGTAATGGATTAGTATGATAATTTATGGTTTTGGATTAGAATTAGAAGTATTCACATATCTTTTATAGGAGAAGTTAGGACATATATGTGGGGCTTATGTAATGGGATTCACTTTATGATTTATCGTATCAGTTTGTAACCAGAAATGGCTAAATATGGTTGGTTGTCACCCTCCCCATATCTTTTGATAACTAGATGAGTAAGGGAGATATGGAAGGTCATGGATTACACCTAAAATAAGGCCCATATATGGTTAGAACTAAGAAGACAATCTTCAATTGACGAATATGTGGAATTCAAGAGGATTATCTCAACCCAAGTTATATAAGTAAACTAATAAATGTATCTTGACTAAGGATTTTGAAGAAACAAAGAGTATTATTTCAAGTCCGGGAATTTTGGAGTGGTTGTGTGAACAATTGGTTCAATTGTCACCTATTGGTGAGGCCTAGACATATGGGGTTACCATAAATAGCGTTACCAAGTGTGAGAACTAGGAAAATAGGTTCTTCCTAGTGAGTGTTCCCTGGTGTGAGACCTATAAATATGGGTACTCTATAGTATGGGTTCTCTGGTATAAGACATGGAAAAATAGGTTCACTCAAGTAATAGAGTTGAGTGAATGGTTTCCATTATTGGGGGCCCTTAATGAAGATTCACTCAAGTTCCTTTCCCCAGTGGGGGATATGGGAGATGGAATGACTCTGAGGAGAATAGGCACCCATGTGTTCCACTCTAGTGGAAGGATGTGGGTGAAACAATGTGAAAGAATCCTTGTAGATAATTGAAACACCCTATTAAAGGGTTGGATGTGGTGAAACTCATAAGGATCCAAGGATCCCAAGAGCTTCACCCTAGTGGAGGGCTATGAGTATGACTGTGGGGTATGGTGACCATGTGTATGATCCCTGATATGACTAGGGTGCATGTCACCCATGTTTATGTAATTTGTAATGACTATAGTGTAGGGATCTATCACATTTTGTTTTCTTATTGATTTATTTCTATAAGTATCTAAAATGGGAGGCATGGGCGTGTAATTATAGATCAGGGTGGACAAGGGTGCACAAGCTGGTTGAGAATGGCTGGCAATTTGTGTAGGAGATCTAGGTACATGACATGGGAATGTTTTATAAAGTGAATTAAATTTGGTCACATGAACTTGGGAACATGGATATGGTAACGTGTATAATCCAGTATATGGACTTGTTTGAATGATCTAGGTGAAAGATCTAGGTAGAGGAGACTTATATACATTGTACTTGAGCGCATTGTCTTGAGTATGAGCTCTAATTACATCATGATTAATTTCCAAAATCAAATTGCCATAGTTTTTTATTCATAAGATATATTTGTCTCTATGACTAGTAAAATATAATATTATGAAGTGAAATACCCCATTAGAAATATAGAATACACTATAGTATGGTTTTTACATGGCCAAAAAGTTCCCAAAACTCTATGTTAAATGCATTTAAATGTATTTGAAACACTTTTATAGTAATTTTATAATTCCAAATTTTATTCCCATAAAGAGGTTCTAGCCACCTAAAAATACCCTCCCCTTAATCGATATATGAACCCCTTAATTGTATTTGTGAAAACCCCTTACCTTTACTATTAATGGTGTTTTCAATAGAGTAGGAGAGGTATTTGGAGTTTCATGGGGTTTTAGGGATTTGAATTTTGGATTTCCTAGTGTTGAATCATGGGGTGCCTAGTTATTCCCAGCCACGCACCTAAATGGTGTGGGATTATATGCATAGAATCATAGTTCATTTAAACCATGTGAGGGGATCCTTCAAACTATGAAAACTATAAAATATATTATAATCCCACTTCACATGCATGTAACCTTGTTTTTTCAACCATGTGGTATACCTATGAAAAATGGAGTGTCGCATATGATGGGATCCACAAGCTTGGAACATGGGTTGTTAAACTATGCATCCAAATAGTGTGACTTGTTAAAGGTGGGAAATTTATGAAATTACCCTTCAATAATTTTAATTTTTTTATCTAATTCTTCTCATCTCCATTTTCTTTAACCCCTCACACATGTCCCTCCCCTCCTTCCTCTCCTATATGGTGATATTTTCTTTATTCTTTATTTGAATCAACATATATCTAAGGTGTTTCTAAACCTATGGTTAATCAATGACTTCATTACCTTATATTCATTGTTTATTTCATTATAAAGTGATATGTATCCACTTATGTATAATATGAACAATTGTTTGGGAATTTTTTTTATCTTTTGTTTTTTCTATAATATGCTAAATTGGTTTCTAGTAATGGATGAGTAGAAACTTCTTATTATATAGTAGGTGTTCTTAAAATTTTACAAATAGACTTTCATTATTTTTCTACCAGCATGTATTGGCAGTTTCTCATGTTTTCCATGTGATGAAAATGAAATTAATTAATGGTTTTAGATTTAATTTTTCCCTTTTTAAATTCCCTATTGACATACTTTACACTTTAAAAAGGATGATCCAAGTGGACTTCCCTAGTGTGAGATTCACCTTGGAATTTACCAACATCAGTATACTATGATTTATAAAAGTAAATTAGATAATATTAAAAGGATGAATCTATTTAAAACATTGATCTAGATTTGTAATGAAATCAATAATTTCTACTATGTTTAAAAAAATATTAAAAATTAAATTATTATTTAAATCAAGGATTGTGGAATAGAATTCCATATTCATTGATAATCTAAATGGAATTGAAAGGAGATTAATTCCTTATGAATTTGAGGGTGGTTCTAACGGTATGACCTATCATAGAATTTAACTAATTAATTACATTTAAGAAATGATGGTTTATATTTTTAACTTTCAGTAGGATAGTTTCTTTCATGTGTATTTTTTATTATGTAAAATCATAGTAAATATTTCGGTAAAATAAATGGGTGGAATTATTTATTGTCAGGGATATGGTACATTGATGCACTATATATTATGACATGGCTAATTGAAGATATAATGGGAAGCAAAAACATGTTGATTAAATTGAAATTATAATGTGAGTAGGTGAACAATTAAATAAGAAGTGGGTCCAAAGTTAAAAAGTTTAACTAATGAATCGAACTGAATTGGATGCATGAGATACATTCTGAATTTAAATAAAATTGAGTTATTAATTAAGTGGAACATAGTAGAGATTCCTTGAATTTGGTTGTTGGAATAATTTTAATTAAAAGGGATTATTTGTTTTATAATTAAATGATTAAAGTGAAGTTTGATGTGTGTGATTGTTAGGATGAGATCCTAGATTCCATATGATAATGATGCTTGCAAATTACGGGATGAGGTCATGGATTCCAAATTATCAATGTTACTTAATAATTCCAAAAGGAGAATCTATATTTAGTGTTAATTTTTGAGGATTGGGAATTTTTGTATGATACCTAGTTTCCAAGTAACACTTGATGCATAGGAATATTTGAATGAGTGCCTAGATTTCAGAAGACACTTTATGCCTGGAAATGTGAGGATGAGAACTTAGATTCCATATTATGATGATTCTTGAGAATGTCAGGATGAGAACTTGGACTCAAAAGGATACATGAAACTTGGTAATGCCAGTATGAGAACCTGGACTCCATGGGAATTCTTGATGCTTAGTAATATCGAGATAAGTGTACAAATTCAATGGGAATTTTTATATGGTTGATCAGATTTTGTGTTACAATTCATGATACTAGGAAATTTCAAAATGAGCATCTAGATTATATGTGGTTACTTTGGGAGGCCTGGTCATTATGAAATTCTTAAAGACACCCAAAACTAGATTAAGAATGCATGATCTGACCTAGATGTCACCACAGATCATGGGTAATGGTGTTATTTATTTATTTATTTTGTATTTCATTATTTTTTAGAAAACATTTCACGAACATGTTTATCAGACTTTTCATATTTAGGGAATTCATTATTGTTTTCCTAGTGAGTTTTATTCACACCCTTCTCAGGCCACCATAGAACTTGGGTACCTAATAAGATACTACTTGGTTTTAGGACTAGACAATGAAAAGTCCCAGTACTTGATGATTGGATTCCTAGGTTGAGTCATGGGATATGGAATCGGGCTAATATCAGGACTAGATGTGGATGAGATTATAGACTAAGTTTTATTTTTGTTCTTTTATTACTAATTATGTGTGATCCACCATAGGGGAAGAGTCATGGATTTTATTGAACATTAATTAATTATCTCATATGACATTTTACTTATTTTATTAGAAGTTTCCTTGGATGTGGTATTTATATGTGATGTTGTACCTAATTTGTTTTATTTAATTCTCTTGTGATAAATCTAGTAATGAAGGAATATTCTCCCCATATTAACCTCATTTTCCTTCAATACTAGTCAGAATACTCAATAATATTAGGAGGAATTATTGGGGTGATGTTACACTATTGGTCGAACACTAATTAGTGGTTTAGGGAAATTGGATGTTACAAAGTTATATCAAAGTTGTCTTATCTTTTTCATTACAATTTAGTCATGGTATACAGAATAATAGTATGTCTTGGGGTTTGGTAATGAGATCATTACTATGAGATGTAGATCCACATATAGTTTAAAATCTACATTTCTAGGTATGGGAAATGTTTTTATTAATTTTTTTACATTTTATTGATTTCCACCTAGGGTTGTGCAGATGGGTGTAATGTTATTTATTCATGGGACTTTTACTCGTTTTTGGTACAGTGTGATGGTATGTGTGTTCATGAATCATTCTAGTCATAAAGGATTTTTATTTCATTAGAATGATTGAGGTGATTATTAGATTTTTAAGATTCACATATTCTCTTATTTTATATAATATATTTGACTTATATCTATTTATGACTTATATCTACCTATATATTAAAAAAACATACATGGGATTTTATTTAAACTATCAATATCAATTTATATAGATTTTTATCATTATATAGTGGATTTAAAATTGTCCAACTCATCAAGTGAATTATTGTTAGTAAAAAATATGTAAATGAGTTATTAAATTGATTTCATTGGTTAAATAATATACTAGTAAGAAAAATATAAGGTGTTTACCATTATAATATGTGAATGACATTTTATCAAGCGAAGCCTGAAAATACGAGAGATGATAATGCTTATAAATTTATAAATTGAAAAAAAATAAAAATACAAAAAAATTAAATCGTATTGGAGTAATGATATATGGATTTGAATAGTAAATGGGGATTGGTAGAGTGCATGATTTTTTAATGTTTTTGGTTGGAGTTGTGAAATTATTTTTAAATTACTGATATTTTATTAAAGTGAGATAAAAAATGTTGGAACATTTAGGTAACATGGTAATATGTATCATTTATGAATACTACCTGACATGAACTTGATATATGGATCTAGAGAGAGCTTGAGTCGTGATACGTTTGTTTCATACCCAGTATGTGGTGACGATTCATATTGTTAGTGACCCTTATGGGTCACGGAACACGGTGTCTGTGATTATGGGTGTTTGATACCTAGAGTATTTTTTTGGTTTTGTTTCTTTATATTCCATGTATTTTTGAATGCGGGTAAGAGTGTCTCCCTTGAGCAGTGGATTGTGTGAGGCCTAATCTAAGGGACTAGGTTTGAGATCCCACTGATCATTAGATTGTAACTTGGATTAGTGTCGAGATAGTGATTCTGTTGATCACAGTTGATTACATGATTGGTTAGTTGTGTGTTATATATTTTTTAGATACCTGAAGAATGGGTAGATGCTTTTTCTCTTGTTAAACTGATAAATGAGATAGTCTATTGATTTTTAGGTAAAGCCAGGGTGCTGACTTTTAAATTTATAATGGAATCTTTTTGTGTGTTAGTGTGTTATTATGAAGGACAATTTAAATGGGAAGGCCTTTTCAATTCCTACCACTACTATCTTTAATGTGGTTTTGGTGCGACAATCGATGTTGATCCTATATGGATGGTTATTAGGTAGTTGAAGCATGGGTATATGCTTTCTGTTATAAAATGATACATGAATGGTGGTTGATCTTGTGGGTTGACTTCACTCATGAGAAATGATAGGCTTTTTGGATGAAATTATTGAGGATACATTGATTGAAATGATACTTAAGTTCCAAGAATCACAGTTAGATGATTTGGTGGGTGTGAGATATTAGAATTGGTAATACATGGCTAACAGGATTGTGATTGGGGTTGGAAAATAGTCATGAGGGAGCATAAGGCCCCTGGGTTTTGATGATATCTATGTGAAAAGTGTGTGTCGAAGATGCACACTTCTGCTCAATTTATGTTATCAAGTGTGTCAAGAGAAAGTTACGATTTCCTTCTAGTGAGGTTTAGGGGATACGTGATACCTATTTGTAGATCCTATTGAGTTTTATATTGGTGAAATTTTATCATAATTATTCCATTGAGAATCATCTAGGGAATATATAAGCTCGAGTGATGTTGTGGTGTCAGTTCCACAATGAATGTTAGTTTATGACTATTTAGAAGAGGGTCAAGGGTGATTTTTACTGACCCATGATTTGAAAACCTAACTATTAAATCTTTTTTTTTAATATTCAATACATTTCACCAATACTTGTAAAGACCTAGAAATTTTGTATAATTTTTTTTAAATTATATGGAATTATTATGAGATTTCGAAATTTAACGGCATGTTATTCCGAGTCCTGAAGATCATGGAATATATTTTTGAAATTTTTTTGAGGTACTCTCGGTAAATGTGCGATCATGATTTTCTATCTTTTGAACTGGTGCTCGTATGGAAAATCTGAGGGAACCATTGAATTTGTAGTACTGGGATTCTCTTAGGTGAAGATTAACTTAGACCGATAACGGTTGGATGAAAAATATTTTTTTGGACTTTTTGGAAGAAAATAATAATAATAATAAAATAAAAATTTTAGTTATTTTATTCTTCTCCAACCGTTGAGTGATATTTGGTAGAACCATAGTGTAACGACAGTTATTAAATTAGAGTCATTTAAAGAACTGTTACTTTTTTTGGGAAACTAAAACACTCGTTTATTTAATGGTTCATTAATTATGGTTTATTAAAGAAATAAATTAATGAACACAATGTCAAGGAATAATTATTTTTATTATTCATTTTGTTGGAAAAATAATTCAAAACCGCAAGAGAAACCTCTAACGCGATGCTAACAACATTCCTCTTCAACGAAGAATGGATAATGAATGACGATAAATGGAGGAAGAGATACGGAGATCGAAAAGTAGCACATAACGTCGAAAACAACGAACCTGGAATCCCTTCCTTCGTCTATAGTGGATTCCACCAAATCCTTGTTGGGGATTTATGTGTTTGATGATTCCTCTTTTCTCATTCTTGAAAAATATAATGAACACAGATCAACCAACTAACAGGTTGATCAGTGACTAATTTTTTATTGCAAGAGGATGTTGATAGATATTAATTTTTGGTTTTACTTAATCTAAATGATGATTTTTATCCCCCCATGATAATACGCTAATGTGTAGGGTGCAGCCCAATCCAAAAAAGGCTTGAAGCCTCCACTGCTTTTGTATTTTGTGTGTCATTTGTGGGAAACTGAGCAACGTGGTGGTAAGGCAATTCTATGGGCTTCGCAGCGATGGTGGTGACCCGAGAGGCTCGTAGGTGCATACGAGAAGAAAAATGGACCACCTAAGCATCTCAAGTGGCCCGTGGAAAGTTTTGTCGGCACCGCACCACCGGCGCGGTGGCGGCACCCGTAGGAACCATGGCGGCAAGTGCCATGGCTGGACGACCACGACGGGTGGAGAACGTCACGCCAACATGCCACATCGAGATGGAGTGGCCCACTTGGGCCTCTCGAATGGAGCGCAATGTCCATATCGTTCTTGATGTTTTGGGAGATGGGGTGGGCCCCGCTAGTGCTGCTGGCTAAGTGAATAAGACGCCTCACGTCCGGTCCAGCTCAACCGGCCCGCACCACATGGGCCGGGTTCTACAGGCAGTCGGACCCATCGGTCGGGTAGGACCCCGCCAGCCAGGCCGGACCTTCCAGTCAAGTTGGACCCAGGCCAATCGGGTCGGACCCGTGCTAGCTAGGTTAGACCCACAAGCCCAACGGGCCGACCGAGCCGGACCCCTATCGGACTCGGACCCGACTGACCCCATTTCACTAAAACTGACATAACTCGCAAACAGAGCATCTAATTGGAACGTCGTATATGGTATGAGTACCCTTTCAATGAGACGGTCCTTTAGAGATAATCCACTTGAGTTTTGGAATAAGTCATATTGTGGCCAGGTTGGATAGGACTCAAATCCAAATAAGCCCTATTTACCTTTTTTCCAATATCTTACAGACCAAACGTCTGATTAATGCACTATATATTACATTGGAACCCTTGAGAAAAGATATTAATTTGTTTTACTTATTCATGGGAATTCATGGAGATTGAGGTATGGCCGGTGGTATGAGGATTAGAACCCTCGGAACTCATACGTACAATGTTCGGGAATTCCAGTGGTTGGCTGTCAAGTTAAGAGAGACCCTCCGTGGATCACTAAGAGAGAAACACTCCATGGATCAGAAATAGAGTGACCCTTTGTGGATCTCCAAGAGAGAGACCCTCCATGGATTGGAAATGGCATGAACCTTCGTGGATCGTCAAGAGAGAGACCCTATGTGGATCGACAATAGCATGACCCTCTATGGATCAGCATGAGAGCGACCCTCTATGGATCAGTAGTAACACGACCCATCATGGACTAGCCTTAGAGAGACCTTTCGTATATTAAAAACTGATCGAAAATTTGTAGATCGATAGTGGATCAACCTTTATTTGTTTATTAGTTGATCCCCTCAACAGAATAAGATGATCTAGCTTACGACTATTAATCTTTATTCATGATCGTTAAGTTGTATAACTGGTGTGAGTTTTATTTTACATTGTTCTTTATGATTGAGATCATGCTCTGTGGATTTATCTTTTGTGTAATTCTGAGAGACCTTCGGGTGTCTCAGGGTCCCTACTTAGTATTGTTATACTCACCCCTACACGTGCTTCGCCCACACCTTATTGTGTCTTATGCAGATGATGGACATCTTGAGTGGGACTTTGAAGAGCCCGTGCTAGATGGTACACGGAGTTGAATGGTAGGGGTGGTGAGCCGTAGTGATGATTTTTACCTTCCCTTTAAGTAAGATCCTTGCCAGAAAATATTTGGATTATTTTTTCCTTTTTTGTACTACTATTTAAATTGTTCTTGTATACTATCCTCTTTTTACTTTCAGTACTTACTTTTACTCTTAGTGGTGGTTCTTAGTGGTGGTTGTACTACTTCTCTTGCATCGTGTTTTACTTGTATGCAGTGTGCCCTATTTGTGTGTGTACAGGTTTATATTCAATTCCTTCCCTTTTTGAGTTTCTCATTTCTAGTGCTAGTCATCAACCCTTGGCCTTTGGAAGATGGACTTAGGGTAGTCACAGTACGGGCCCCGGGGAAAGGGTCATGACAAAGTGGTATCAAATGGAGGTCGGTTCTACTAGAAAAACTAAGAGCCTATAATTTTCATTAAAGAAATAGTTTTAAGTTTCTTGAGTTTGGATTTCAGTCTGGGGAGTCCAATGTTGTTGTGGCAGCTGACGTATCCATACACCAGGACCCTGAGATCTATTTTCCGACTTGGTACATGAAAACACTAGTTTCATGTGTTTTGAAAATGTCTTTCTCTTGAACTCTTTTGAGTCATATCACCAGGTATAACTTATTGATCATGTAATATTTGTTTCTTTATAGGATTACTCCATGTAGATAGCTCTCCTGGATTCCAGTGAGATATCATGATGACAGACCATCGAGCGATGATGCATCAGTGTTGGGCCCTCATACAGTGATACCACCTTCGGGTGGTGTACTATCAACACCACCACTCATAGGGTAGCAGTTTCCACCAGCCCCACCAGCGAACAATGCACGCTGACTAAGTGTGTTGTGAAAGTTCCAAAGAAAGAGAACTATATGGTTTCATGGTGAGATAGATCCACAAGCAACTAAGGACTAGATGGAGGCTATGGAATGAGTTTTTTTCTTGGTCGAGACACCAAAAGACCAAATGTTGATCCTAGATGCTAGTCTCCTTTAGGGAAAAATAGGAAGATGGTGGATCATGATGCTCCAGACACATGAGGAGATGACTCAATCCTGGTTAGACTTCAAGAGCCTCTTCAGGGAGGAGTTCATACTAGTGACATTACGCTCAGTGTGTATTCATGATCTACTTCACTTATAGAAGGGTAGCCTGAAATTGGCCCAGTACTAGGTGAGATCCACTTTCCTCTCCCGCTACTCCACTGATATGGTATGGGTCCATTTCTTCCGGGCATGGACCTTTGAGAAGGGACACAAATGGGATATCAGAGCATCAATGATATCACTCAACATCCTGAAGCAGGCTGCAGTGCTAGGGAGAGCACAATTGGTGGATAGTTTCCCAGATGAGCAGGCACTGATGGTAATAGCCACCACCGGACGACAGGAAGCTGATTCATCAGCAGTAGATTGTAGGAAGATGACACAGAGTCCCGAGTAGGCCAGACCTTCTGGAGGACGACCCCAGGATATAGGTTCAAAGGTGTGAAGCTCGCAAGGCAGAGGAGGTCATCATAGGAGCTGATTGTGCTACTCGTGTGGTGTGTAGGGTCACATGGCTCGCGACATAATGACCCATCACACTAATGATTATATATGGTCGAGGAACCACTGAGAAAACTACACATGTTCGACCGAGGAGTTTTGCAGGGCAGTAGACATGGAAGAGAATCAGGTCGTGCAGTAGGCAGTGGACGATGGTTTGAGGTACTTTTTCCACCACCCCTAGGTGGCCCACCATAACATCAAGGAGCATGTGGATAAGGATGAGCTCAAATTCAAGTAGAAGAGGCATATGACCACGACACTTTGGAGATGATTCAAGGTATGATCTGCTTCTACTCCAACCAAGTTGTAGTTCTTATAGACATAGGTATCAGTCACTCTTTCATAGCCATGACTCTCGTTCTAATATCCGATTTTTCGATGGAGTCATTGGCTTGATATTTATGATTAGAGACTAATACATGAGAGAATTCTATAATTACACATTGGTTCTGGTACTGTGAGATTACTCTAGGAGGTGAGATCTTCAACTGGGATCTCATAGTTGCAACGTAGAGGTCTTATGACATCATCATGGGTATGGAATGGTTATCCACAGTCCATGCTCAGATCGACTACTTAAGGCGCAAACTACAGTGTTTTCGTGAGGATGAGACCCAATTTTCCTTCACCGGTGAGAAGGGATCCTTTGAAACACAAGATGGACTTTCTTGAAGGAGGGTGCAACCGATCACTTATTAGTTAGCTACCCACACCCTTAGTGTAGTGGACAAAATGAGTCTATGATATCCTGTAGTGGTGGACCAGTATGTTAATGCCTTTCCTAAGGATGTTCTAGGACAACATCCTCGTAGAGAGGTAGACTTTTACATCATCCTATACCCTTATCCGGCATCGATATCTATACCAGCATATCGGATGGCTCCAATAGAGATTCATGAGTTGAGGGTACATTTGGAGGACTTTTAGAGGAAGAGGTTCGTAAGGACATGTGTTTCTCCATGGGCATCCCTGATTTTGTTCACCATGAAGGTAGATAGGAGTTTGAGTCATTTCATGTAATATCATCCCTTGAAACAGGTGACTGGGAAGAAAAAGGATGCTCTATCGAGGATTCATGATCTCTTCGATCAGTTGAAATGAGAAAAATAGTTTTCAAAGATAAACCTTAGATCAGGTTATCATCATATTAGGGCACAGGATAAGGATATACTGAAGACAATCTTAAGATGCGATTATGGACACTCTGTGTTCTTGGTGAAGCCTTTTGGTGTGAAAAATACCCCAGTAGTGTTCATGGGACTCATAAACAGGATATTCTAGTCTTACCTCAATCACTTCATGGTGGCCTTGATTGACGACATCTTGGTGTACTCAGAATCATATGAGGATCATGCCACACATTTGCAGATAGTCTTTGATACACTCTGAGAGCACAAACTTTATAGAAAGATCTCAAAGTTCCAATTATTGATACAGGAAGTCCACCTTATGGGGCAAGTTATCTCGAATGCTGGAGTTGCAGTGGATCTGGAAAAGATAGAGTCAATGATTTCTTGGGAGCCACCCAGGAGCAAGATTTAGGTACAGTGTTTCGTAGGGTTGGATGGGTACTACCTGATATTTTTATCCAACTTTTACCGAGTACCAGCACCCTTTTCCAGTTTTAAAAATAATGCACCACCCTTCGTATGGATATAGAGGTGCCATAAAAGTTTCTAGGAGATGAGGAAAAGACTAACTAGTGTCCCCATATTGAGGCTACCAGAAGAGGTTGTTGGATATGTAGTCTATTGCGACACATCAGGGACCATAATGGGATGTTTCCTGATGCATGAGTAAGCGGTGATTGCCTACAACTCATGATTGTTGAGGAAACACGAGCGGAACTACGAGACCCATGACCTAGAGTTAGAATCAGTGGTATTTTCATTGAAGATTTGGTGGAACTACTTGATGGGTTAATAGTTTACTATCTAATCTGATCACCAGATTCTCAGTTATAACTTCTCACAGAATGAACTAAACTTGAGATAGCGGCGATGGCTAGAGTTCCTCCCAGAATATGACTTTGAGATATTCTACACTCCTGGAAAGGGAAACGTAGTAGCAGATGCACTCAATAAGAGGTCGGGTCTACATGTGTTGAGTGAGGTGACTGAGTAGCTAGTCGAATTGCAGATATCCTTCGTGGATAGTGATAGAACTGCTTCCCTCCAGTCTATAATTGTCACTCCCCCACTCCTTCTGCGTGTTTGGGAGGCACAACTTGGGAATGTTGACTGTGAGGACCGATGATCTAAGATATCCTCAGGACATGCTCTTGATGGATTTTCAATAGGTGAGGAGCATGTCATCTTTTTTAGAGAATGCACCATAATACCAATGATGATTTAGGAAGAGGTGTTGACAGAGTTCCATACATTCTCTTTGACAGTACATCTTGGAGTGGTGAAGATTTACCAGGACCTCCGACGTCAGTACTGGTATCCAAGGATGATGAAAGTAGTGGCATATCTCATTTCACAACACCAAAATTGTTAGTAAGTGAAGGTTCCAACAGGACAAGAACAACCACTAGAAGTACCTGAATGGAAGTGGTATGGTATCTCCATGGACTTTGTGACTCAGTTACCATACATGTTCAGGGGCCACGACTCTATCTGGGTGATCATTGACCAACTCACCAAGCCGGCCCATTTTCTACCCATCTAAGAGTAGGGTTCCATAGAGGTAATAGGATACCTCTATGTTTATGAGATAGTACAGCTTCATTGGGTACCATGAATGATCTTTTCAGATCGTGACACTCGTTTTACATCATAGTTGTCTGAGGGATTATATGAGGCATTTAGTACTCAGCTATGCTTGATCACTGACATTCACCCTCAGATATATGGTAAGATGGAGCAGAGGATACATACACTAACGGACATGAATCATGCTTGCATCCTTGATTTTGGATGATGTTGGGAGGACCACCTACCACTGGTGGAGTTCACCTAAAACAACAGTTATCAATCCCCCAGTGGCATGGCACTGTTTGAGGCCTTGTACGAAAGACCATATAGATCACCTCTATGCGAGACAAACCCATGAGAGTTAGCACTTATGGGTCTAGAGTTGGTAAAGGCTACCACTAGGAAGGTTCAGATCATTCAGGATCTAATGAAGACTGCACAGAGTAAGCACAAGTATTATTCTGATAGAAGACAGAGACCCATAGATTTCAAGGAGGGATACCATGTCTTTCTACAGGTCTCACCCCGACGAGGATTGTAGAGATTTGGCTGGGGCGGGAAGCTATCTCTGAGGTTCATCAGACCTTTCCAGATTCTTAGTATAGTTGGAAAGGTGGCGTACCTCCTAGCTCTTCCCCCACAGATTCACCTACTGCATAATGTTTTCCATGTGTCGGTGCTGAGGAGATACGTGCATGATCCATAGAACATCATCAAATGGGGTGAGCTGGACATTAAAGATGGGGAAACGTTCATATAGTTCCCAGTGGAGATAGAGGATTGACAGGAGTGGGTCCTATGGGGGTGGTCAATTCTTATGGTTCGTGTTTTTTGGCAGCACGAGAATCATCAAAAAGGAACATTGAAGAGGGAGGCTAAGATTCGTGCTCAGTACCCCCATTTGTTTTCTAATCTTTTATTGTAGCTTTTGGGGATGTAAATACCTTTTTTCAGCAGAATGAAAAGACCCAAAAATTCTATATATATATATATATATATATATTTAATTAAATGGAATTATTAAGAGACTTTGAAATTCGACGGAACATGATTTGGAGGCCCAGAGAGCCCGTAACAGATTTTTGAAATTTTTTAAGCTATATTCAGTAAACGTGTGAGAAGTTATATATTTTGAACTGGTTCTCAGATTAAAAATCCAAGGGAATCATTGGATTTGATGCACTATAATTCTCTTAGGTGAATCTTAACATCGACCGAAGAGGGTCGAAAAAAAAGATAATTTTTGAACTTTTTGAAAAAATAATAATAATAAAATAACTCTTGGAGTTATTTTATTCTTCATCAACCATTGATTGATGGTTGGCGGAACCGTAGTGTAACGAGGGTCATATAATTAAATTCATTTAATGACATGTTACTTTTTTTGTTAAACTGCAACACTCGTTTATTTAATGGTTCATTAATTATGGTTTATTAAATAACCACATTAATGAACACAACATCAAGTAAGAATTCTTTTTATTATTCATTCCATTGGAAAAATAATTCAAAACTATGGGAGAAACCTATGACATGATGCCAACGAATTTCCTCTTCAACATAGAACAAAGAATAAATGAATTTCATTGGAGGAATCAATTCGTATATCGACAAGTGGCGAAGAATGTCGAAAATAACAAACGTGGAATCCCTTCCTTTTTCGGTAGAAGATTCCGTCGAATCCAGGTAGGGGATTATGTTTTTAATGATTCTTATTTTCTTGTTCTTGAAAAATACAATGAATGCATATCAAAAAACTAACAGGTTTATCCATGACTCATTTGTTCATGTGGTAGGTTGTTGCAGGATCTTAATATGGGGTTTTACTTAATCTATATAATGATTCTTATCACCCCATGATAAAACACTGACGCAGAGGGTGCGGGCTAATCCGAACAAGGCCTGAACCCTCCACTTATCTCGGATTTTGTGCATTCATTGTGGGAAATTGAGAGATGTGGTGGTGAGGAAATTGTGTGGGCTTTGCAGTGATGGTGGTGACATGAGATGTATGTAGGCGCAGATGGGAAAAACGGACCACCAGAGCAACTCTAATGGCCCATGTAGGGGTCCATCGGTGCAGTACCACCAGCACGGCGGTGCAGGCGACCGGTGGTGGTGGCCGACCTGTGCTGGCCATGTAGATAAAGTGGATCCCACAGGCACCACAGTGGGTGGAGAATGTGGCGTCGATGCACCACGTGGAGACGAAGCGGTCTGCTCAGGCCCCTCAGCTGAAGCACAATGGCCCACTCATGTTGGTCATTTTAGGAGATGGGGTGGTACACCACTGGAACCACTATCTAGGAGAACCGGATTCCCTACGTCTGGTCGAGCTCAACTGGCCTGCACCGCGTAGGCTGGGTTCTCCAGGCAGTCTAGACCCACCAGCCGGGCCAGACCCCACCATTTAGGTCGGGCCTTCCAACCGGGCAGAACCTACACCAACCGTGCCAGACCCGTGCCATCCTAGCCAGACCTACGAGCCCAATGGGTTGGTCGGGCGAGACCTGATTGGCCTCGTTTCACTAAATCTGACGTAACTCACAAATCGGGCATCCAATTGTTGTACCATCTATGGAATGATGACCCTTGCGACATAGCGGTCCTTTGGAGATACATTACTTGAGTTTTGGAAGAAGTTGGAGTGCAACCAGGTTGGGTCAAGCTTAAAATTAATTGGGCCATGGTTTCCTTTTTTCCTATATCTTATAGACCGGGTGTCCCATTGACACGCCATTTTTCACGTTGGAACCCTTACCACAAGACGGTCCCTTATTCATGGGACTTTATAGTGGTTGTGGTACAACCGACGATATGAGGATTAGAACTCTTTGAACTCATACGTACAAGGTTCATGAATCCAGTGGTTGGTTGTCATGTGAAGAGAAACCCTCTGTGGATTGGTAAGAGAGAGACCCTCCATGGATCGACAAGAGAGAAACCCTTTATGGATTGTCAATGGAGAAAACCTCCGTGGATCAGCAAGAGAGAGACAATTTGTTGATTGACAATTGTGTGACCCTTTATGAATCAACATGAGAGGAACCCTTTGTGGATCCGTAGTAATGTGACCCGTCCTGGACTAGCATTAGAGAAACCCATCATAGATCAGTGGTAGAGAGACCCTTTGTGGATCGATAGGGGAGAAACCCCTCTCGGTTTAGTAGCTGATCCCCTCAACAGAATAAGATGATCTAGCTTACTACTAATCATCTTTATTCATGTTCTTTTAGTTGTATACCTAGTGTGAACTGTCTTTTACTTTGTTCTTTGTGATTGAGATCATGTTATGTGATTTTTACTTTTTGTAATTCTGACAGACCTTTAGGGTTCTCAGGGTACCTACTGAGTATTATTATACTCACCCATGCATGGGCTTCTCAAGCACCATGTTGTGTCTTTTGCAGACAACGGACAAATTGACTAAGACTTTAGAGAGCTCGGGATAGACGATACACAAAGGTGACTAATTGATGTGGGGAGCCACAGTGACGAGTTGTACCTTCCCTTCAGGTTGGATCATTGGTGGATGATCTCTGGAGCATGTTTTTTGATTTTTTGTACTACCCTTTCATTTGGGCTTGTATACTGGCCCCTTTTTACATTCAGTGCTTACTTTTACTCTCAGTGTTGGTTCTTAGTGGTGGTTATATTACTTATCTTCCATCGTGTTTTACTTGTATGTTGTGTTCCCTATCTGTGTGTGTACAGGTTTAAAGGCAATTCGTTCCATTTTGTGTTTTCCATTCTAGTGCTAGTCACCATCCACTAGCCTATGGAAGGCAGGCTTCGGGTAGTCACAACATGGGCTCCAGGGGGATGGGTCATGACAACACGTGCCTGAGGATTGTAAAATGTTTAGTGTCTATAGAGAATACATTGATAATATTTTTATTAAATGAAATATTTCAACATATCCCACAAATATATTCACATTTAGTACTCCTCATATACTTTCCCTAATTAAATATTTATTTATAACCTAGGGAAAATAAACATTAGAAATGGTGAGCTCAAATTTTTAGTAAGGGTAAGAATGGAATTCATCAATCAATGATCATATTAAAGAATAAGAAATTAATGATGTTTAGATATCATGATCATAAATTAAAATTTTTATACCCAATCTATCAAAGTTCAAAAACAGGAGTCATGAAATAAATCCTTATCATCTAAAAATACATGAATCATAAGAGTGAGAAATAATCTTAAATAAATCATGAACCATAATTCAATGTCATAAATTTTTTGAACTATCATATGTATATAAACAATTTCATAGGTCAAGGATAACTTTAGAGACTATCAAAACATAACGGATCAGACATCAACACCTATTTCAAATTTCTTAATGGACCCGGCATCAAAACATGTTTCCCATTTAATTTTGGATTAGGCATCCTCGCCTATTTTCTTTTTCATAATAGATTGGGCATCATAACATATTTCCAATTGAGAACACAACACATAATCATGTTTTCCATAATTATCTAATGAGATATAAAACATTACCCAATGCATTGGAAGGAGATATAGGTCCCATACATCTTTGGTTATAAGGTGACCACTGTCCTTGAATATAAAATAACCACCATAATATAATGAAAACCATGCATATTTCTTCCATAAAATAATAAAACATTCATCATATTGAAACCCATGAAATTAAATTGGTGTCATAAAACTTTCAACATATCATAACACATGATAATATATGGTTTTTATAAAACATTTCATTATATCATAAACCATGGTAATGAAATGGGTCTCCTAAGAATTAAATCATTTCATTATAGAAAAAACCCATAGAAGATTTAAAGGTTTCATGAACATGATTTAATCATAATAATTAGACACCCATATAAAGAATCAGTATGGTATAAATAGATCATAACCTTAAAATATCATATTAGAAAATGAAGGTTATTGTCGTTGATGAATAAAAACACAAACAAATGATCATTAAAAAAATTCTTTAGGAAAACAACCTCTTCAATTTCAAAATAAAATTTTCAAAAGTTTTGAGAAGACCCTTTTCATTGAATATTAAATTTGAAACTTATAATGGATTCTTTAATACATTGATCGGTCATGACAATATAAAAATTCTATTCATTCCATACACTTTAAAATAAATATTCCTTTCACATTTTCAGTAAAAATTTTAAAAGTGCATCTTTTCCAAAATGAAAATCATATTAAGTTCAAAGCATTTGTAAAAAGTAAAACAATGGTGAAAATTAGATTAAGAGATCATATATTAATCTTCAAAAATTATTGAAAACATTTTTAGAAAATATAGATATGTATGAAAATGGTATTTAACCAAAGAAAAAATAAAGTTAGCTTTCCTTAAAAACATTATTTTAGAATATTGATTAAATAAAGAGATTAAAATGATAGGAAAACATGTTATTTCAAACAATAAAAATAGTATAATAAAATTAATTAGTTATTTTCATGGTAGATCATAATATTTCATCATTAAAAGAAAAAAATAAACAGTTCTGATAAACAATGAGAATGTAACATTAAACATTTACTACTTTGGTATCTTTTGAATCATAAGTCCCGAAAAAGAAATAATTTTCAATGGATATGTATATGTAATAATTATATTTATAAATATTATAAAATATATTCATGGGCATTATATACACCACATAAAAGGAAAATGTGGGGTATAATGCATGTGTCCCAAAACAAATGAGATGAAAATCCCTCACTACTTGGGAACTATTTTGAATCATAAGTACGAAAAAATATTTAAAACAAATGAAACAATAAATATCATGAACATAAGGTTATATATTATATAAAAATTCAATTTTATAGTATATTCACCATAAAAAATAAACAAAAGGTGAATTTGGCATAAGTCTACCATAAATAAACGTGATCTAAGAAATCCATTACTATTAGTATCTAATTCCTTGGTACACATTAGAACCTCCTATTAAATAAATAAATGTTTTTATAAATCTATTAAATAATTGTAATAATATATAACATATCATATATTATTTACTAATGACCCTTTATTAACCATTTATTAATAATTCCTTGTAAATTTCACATTTTGAATAACAACTACTTTATTTTTCATGTAAGTTTTCATTTGGTATTTGTAGTAATTTAATATTTATCATGTTTAAATTATAAATATAATTTTAATAATTATATAAATATAATATATATTCATTATTTAAATTTTTAGATTAATCCATAAAATCTAGACATAGAAAATAAATTACATCATTCAGGAATATGGTTGGTCATACGTACGAATGAATGTTGTTTCAATTTTCTTGATGGATGAAATGAAATAAAGTTAACTAATATATAAACTTTATAAAACCATTATTATGAAAATATATATCACATATTTTCATTATACATATCCTTATTACCTTCCACAAAAACCATAGGTGAATAACGAATCACATTTCTTTGCGAGGTGGTAGTCCCTCGTACACATGAACAATGTTATTGTATTCCCATGGAAAGAAATTAAATAAAATATGTCTTGTTTTATGACTAAAAAAGTATTATAATTTCATAAATATCATATACATACATTAAATATATCATTATATCTAGCCATGATAGGTGGTTATCGAAAATAAATTACATCGGTCCGTGAGGTGGTAGTTGGTCGTACACATGATCGACAGTTTTGTTTCCCATTTGATGTAAGGGGATATGAAAATAGGTTAATCCATTAAAATAATAACACATATTTATATTTAATATACTATTATTATTTTATTTTAATTATTAATAAAATATTAAAGGTGGTAGGAAAAGAAGTAAAAAATGAAAGAGTTTAGTGAATAGAATTACCTTCTCTTAGAACAACCTCCTTTGGATATCTTATTAAGGACCCTAGGGTTTGAATTTATTGATGAAAATTATCTCTAGAACATTTATAAGGATTTATAGAGGGATTTATTTAGGTTTTTTTATCAAAATTTTTTATTGGGTGTGAAAAAGTGAGGGGAGGATGTTCCCTTTTATAATTGATGAGGAGTTGTATTTTTTAAGAAATCAATACTATTCAATAATGAGAACTAAATATCCCCCCAAGAGCCTAAAAAATTTATAAATAATAGATTATATGGAATATAAGGTCAATAAAAAGATCCAAAAATAAATTAAACACATTTTTAAAAAATTTATTCCTTTACCTTTATATTCACTTAATTTTACCACTTTAGTTTTCACTATGTTAACTAGTCCCTTTTTTATTTACCTAGGTAATTAATTATTTAAGCCTAAAACTAAAATGATAATTATAATAAAATTTTTATATACTTATTATAAATGTGAAATAAAATTTATTAAATATAGATCCTATGTGTGTTGAAAATCAATTTTAACACAAATGTATGTAACACACAAAACCCAATTTTAACCTTAACCGCATTAATAAATTTTTCATAGCTTATACTATTCATCAGGAAAAAAATTAATTTTACATTATTATATAACATAAATTGTGATGATTAAAAATATTTTATCTATTTTATCTAATTAAATTATCATAAGGTTAATAATTTCATTTAAAATTAAACCTACATACAAGATAAAAAATTTGTTTTCCAAGATAAATAATTTCAGAAGTTTATAATGTTTTAATATCTAAATTCAATATTAAATTGATTAAAATAAATTAACTTTAATTAATTATAATATAAATTTACTAATTTTAATTTTAATAGTATATTAAAATAAAATTCAACCACAAAAAATCTTTAAATAAAGAGGCAGTTTTTAATAAATATCATTATTTTCCACCATTAATCCAAAAATTAACTTCTATGAAAAGTATAAGAAAAATAACTCTAATATAATTTTTACATGATTATTTAAAAAATTAAAATTATTATTTTAGATACATTTTCTAAAAATGGAAGAAATAGTTTTCAAATATGTGTTTAAAACACAATGAAACATATTTTTAGAAAACAAACATATTTCTTTAAACATAAATCTATATCTATTTTTATCTCGTGATTAGAAAAAAATACAATTTATGTTAAAACGTTTTATTAAAAATTTAATATATAAATTTAATTAAAATAATTTTCTAATACTAATTTATTTTGTTATGATAAAAATTCTTTGTGAGAATAAGAACAATTTTTTTGGAAAAATATTCCTTTTATTTTAAAAATGATTATTATTGCCATTTATAATCTATTTTAACCAATGAATTTAACTAATACATGTGTAAAACATATAATTTTTATAATTTATTTAGTCTAATTTATTCCCACCAATCCAATGGATATGAGATAATTTTCATGTTAAATAATAATATTTTAATTGTATATTGAGGTTTTTTGATCTTATTGTTGTGTGTAACGTAAGATATTGAAGAATTTAGTTTACTTGAAAAAATCATAAAATCTTGGGGGGATACATTCTATTCCACTTAAATAAATTAAAACCTTTCCATTTTAACTTTATCTATATAATCTATGGATTGAAATTTGAAAATAACTTTATTGAAATCCCACATCTTTTATAGGGTTAATAATACTTCCACTTGATAAGTTTGAAAGGGGAGCATGAAGTCCATCTATAATATCACATAAATAGGTATATTTTTTGGAAAACAATAGTGGGAAGTGAAAATATAGACATGGAGTAGAAAAATATTTCCCAAGGACTAATATAGTATGATATAGAATATGGTCTAGAGAAAGTTAACAACCCCAAAGCCATAAGTTTGTTATGAGTTAAAAGACCATTGATTAAACAGAAATGAAAGTAATAAGACAGCATTTTTTTCTCAAGATCATTTTTCCTGAAGTTGAGGGAATTTTTACGATCATTATATATAACATGAGAAAATATATTTACATTATATTATTCCATTTAATAAGAAAAAAATCATAATTCAGTTGTACTATTTTTGATTTCCACATCATATCTCATTCCAAGAAATGAAACTTCATGCTGAGTTTTTCATTCCAGAAGAAAAACACATAATATTTAATGAATCCTATGATATATAAAATATTTATATTTAATTCATTTTATCTCCATTTATCAATAAAACCGAAATTGCTAGCATAATATATCTAATATGGATAAATAAAATATATTAATCTCTACACCCTCAATAATAAAACCCAAAGTTCTACTTAATATGTTCCATAAGTTTTCAACCATAAAAAACTTCCACAATAAGTTTTAACAAATTTAGAATCCAAAAATTTAGTAATAAAGTCACTAGTTTCCAACTTCAAATTATCATTAATCTCCCAAAATAAGTTCTTAATGTCATATACCAAACATGAGAACACATTCACTATGTATTCTCTTGAAACATGTTAATAACATGAATTAACATAAAACATTATTTAAAGAATGAATGATTCCAAAAATTAACATTATAATTATTCCTCAAATAAAATAAGAGACTATTTAATACATTCCATAAATCAAAAAATGTTGAAAAATCCATCAACGATAACATAAACTGATTTTTCAAAAAAATAATCTTTAATTAGTTAAAATGTTATCAATGTTAGAAAATTTAATTTATCCGTATAAATCATCTATGTATCCCAAATAAACACAATTTTCTCAATATTAGAAACATTTTTATGGTTATCTTCTCTTAATCAACTTCATTTCATGAAATATTACCTTGTTGTTATATCACTTTTCCAGGTCATTAGTATTATTTAAAATATTCTTGAAATAGATAACGTAAAAAATTCTACAATACAATCATTATATACATTTAATGATTTACATAACATAATTCATTAATTATAATACATAAACACATTAATCATTACACTTCATTCCTAAAAAATTAACTACACAATATTATCTTATAAATAAATTCCTTCATTATTTCATATGTCATTTTTTATTCCCATCATCATCAATGGAAAAATCATTACTCATATAGCCTTGTTTATCCTACTCTTGAGATTCCCCCCCTAGGACATCAATTTTTATAATTCCCATAATTTCCACATTTAAAACATTTATCCATTGATAATACCTTACAGATACCAATATTCGCATCCACTGCCTTAACTAAACTTTTCATTTTTCTTTAGTAGTTATTCTCTCTTTGATACATACCCTTGAGTTCTTCATTGAACCCCATAAATGTATATTAAATTGACTCATCACTCCTTCATCGTCTCCATAACCCTATATATCAATGAAATATGTACATATATTCTTTGTTGACTTTGAGATTAAATTAAGGTGAAATTTTTTAATCATATATTGTGATAATTTATTAAGAATAATCACAATGTCCATAACTTGATTCATCATCCCATTTCATCTCTCATGGACACATTATCTATCATATTCAATGTTAAATAAGATTCACTTGATTTCAAACATTGAGAAAAAAAGAATATTTCTTTCAATAATATTTATAGTAGGAAAAATATTATCATGAAAAATAATATATAAGATATTTAAATTATTACACCTTAATTTCAATATAATACACATTAGGTTTAACATAGACCATTAATGATCATCATATATTCAATTCATTCATAATGGTCCATAAATAAAATGTGAATTAACAAAATCATATCCCCGGGAGTTTGAAGCCAAGTTTTTAGTAAGGCCACATTCACCATGTGCCATCATGTTGGTTCAGATATACTCGATCAACTCTCTTTAGGGTTTCAAGCCCCAGAAGAATCTACACAAAAACCATATCCACACATACTATCTAGATAAAAATGTATTTCTATTAAAACCACATAATCTATTCTTTAACAAATCCTTAAGATGTTATCCTATACATATACTCAATCTATGGGTTCTTAACTTAATTTTCTGCATCCTAGTTTTCAAACATTACCTAAAACATTTCTATGATGACAACTATAATAGCCTATACTTGCATACATAAATTTTACAACTTTTTCGGTCAATAGTGAATAAATTTCACAAATACATTCCAGATAAACATAAATGTTTTTTTTATTTTGATAATAGATATATAATATTCTTATTTCATTAAATATATTTAACATCACCCCTAAATATCTTACCATTTATAACTCTTCACAGACATACCCCACATACACCATTCTTCATAACCAATAGAAATGAAACATAATAAATGGTGAGGTCATATGATTGAAAGGTGTAAACATGGAAGACATCAATTGATGATCATATGAAAGAATAAGATATGAATAACGGTAATAGATCCTTATCACAACTTACAATGTTCATATACAATATGTAAAAGTTCATAAGTGTGAGTGAGGAAATGATTCTTTAACTTCTCAAAATAAATGAATCATAATAATGAGAAATCATCTTAAATAAATCATGAACCATAGTTAATTTCAAAAAAGTGTAGTACCATTATATGTTTAGAAACAATTTCATATGTCAAGGTTATCTTTTGATACCATCAAATCATAATCAATCAGGTATCAAAAACTATTTCTCATTTCATAATATATCATACATCATCACTTGTTCTCTATTTCTTAATGGATTAGTGATTTCACCATGATTCATTGTTTAATTTTAACTCTTACACCAATGTGCTAAACATATTTGATATTAAAAATTATAATAATAAAAAAATCATTCCATGTTTGAATAATTTTTTTTTATAACTGTTAAAAAGGTCGATATTACTTGTTTTGATGATTCCATTGTATGAGGAGGTGATTTGGAGGCCCATGAGATGATCTAGAAGAAAAATGGGCCAAAACAGCATGTGTTCCATGAACACATGTCCACTATTGGGTATATTATGAAAACTCCATCCGTCAAAAGGGGATAAGATTTTGTTTTCTGGTCTATAATTAAGTTTTATACAACTCTTATGAAGACAACTAATCCCCATTCTACCATTAAGAATCCCAACCGAAGTGTTCTATCCGGGCCACCAAATCTACAAGGAGTTAAAAGTTGTGTGTTGTGTTTTGTCCATATCTCAAGTTGTAGGCGTCCATATTAAGCCAAAAATTCGGTGGAGATATCCAAGACATTGGTAAACAACTTTATTGTTTTTTAAAATGCAATTGAAGACTTTATGGAGGCCGAAAACAATGGGACAAGTGGTTTTACACAACCTTTGTTCCCAAAACCACTTCCCATTTTTGCTATAAAAGAGTGCCATGGGAACCTCATTTTGGAGAGTTCAAACTAGGATCCAAGATATTTCATTTTAGAGTCCTAGAGGAGTCTTCTCATAATACTAGAAATTTTGGAAGCCCATATCCTCAAAGGATGATCAAGGATGGAGAAGGAGTTCCACTCGAGCCTCCTTCTCCTCTCGATGGATAGCTAAACAGTGGACGATCATTTCGAGGGAGCTACAAAAACATGGGAGGGAGTTTTATAACTTGAACCTATACTAGGTTTTTTAAATTTTTGTGATAAAAATTTCACTTTGATTTAACTTTGATTTTATTCTCCTCTAAATACATTTCTTTTGTTATAATTAAGTGGAACACTTTTTATCTCAACACCGATTGGGTTGAGATTTCCTATGGGAATCTTGTATTATTCTGATTGGACAAGAAAAGAGTCCTATTTACCTCATGCATACATGAGATTTATGTATTATTTGGTAGCCTTTATTTTTTATGTTTGATACCCAAAACATGACAACATGATTTTTTTTCAAGGGGTGGTTCTTGAAGCATCTTTTTGTTGATAACTATGTGAAAAGTGTGTGTCGAAGATGCACACTTCTGTTCAAATTATGTTATCAATTATCTCAAGAGAAAGTTATGATTTCCTTTTAGTGAGGTTTAGTGGATACATGATACCTATTTTTAGATCCTATTGAGTTTTATATTGGTGAAATTTTATCTTAATTGTTCCATTGATAATCATCTAGGGAATAGAAAAGCTTGAGTGATGTTGTGGTGTCAGTTCCACAATAAATGTTAGTTTATGACTATTTAGAATAGGTTCAAGGGTGATGTTTACTAACCCATGATTTGAAAACCTAACTATTAAATCTTTTCTTTTTAATATTCAAAACATTTCACCAATACTTGTAAAGACCCAGAAATTCTATATAATTTTTATTAAATTATATGGAATTATTATGAGGCTGCGAAATTTGACGGCACATTATTCCAAGTCATGAAGAGCCTAGAATAGATTTTTGAATTTTTTTAGGTACATTAAGTAAATGTGAGAGCTTGATTTTCTATCTTTTGAACTGGTGCTCGTATTGAAAATCTGAGGGCACCTTTGAATTTGTAGTGATGGGATTCTCTTAGGTGAAGCTTAACATAGACCGATAACGGTTGGATGAAAAAGATTGTTTTTATAATTTTTGGAAGAAAATAATAATAATAAAATAAAAATTTTAGTTATTTTATTCTTCTCCAACCGTTGAGTGACAGTTGTCAGAACCGTAGTGTAAAGACAGTTATTAACTTAGAATTATTTAAAGAAATGTTGGTTTTTTTGGGAAACTGAAACACTTGTTTATTTAATGGTTCATTAATTATGTTTCATTAAAGAACCAAATTAATGAACACAATTTCAAGGAAGAATTATTTTTATTATTCATTTTTTTGGAAAAATAATTCAAAACCGTTGGGGAAACCTCTAACGTGACGCTAACGACTTTCCTCTTCAACGAAGAATGGAGAATGAACAACAATAAGTGGAGAAATCAATCCGAAAATTGAAAAGCAGTGTAGAACGTTGAAAAAAACAAACCTAGAATCCCTTCCTTCATCTACAGGGGATTCCAACAAATCCTTGTTGGGGATTTATGTGTTTGATGATTCCTATTTTCTCCTTCTTGAAAAATACAATGAACACAGATCAACCAAATAACAGGTTGATCAGTGGCTAATTTTTTATTGCAGGAGGATGTTGACTGATATTAATTTTTGGTTTTACTTAATATATATGATGATTGTTATCCCCCCATGATAAAAAGATAATGTGGAGGGTGCGGGCCAATCCGAAAAAGGCTTGAAGCCTCCGCTGCTTTTGTATTTTGTGCGTTCTTTGTGGGAAACTGAGCAACGTGGTGGTAAGGCAATTCTATGGGCTTCGCAGTGATAGAGGTGACCTGAGAGACCCATAGGTACATACGGGAAAGAAAATGGACCACCTAATTATCTCAAGTGGCCAGTGGAAAGTTTCGTCAACGCAGCACCACCGGTGTGGTGGCGGCTCCCGTAGGCACCATGGCGGCACGTTCCATGGTTGGATGGCCACGCGGGTGGAGAACATCATGCCAACGTGCTACATCGAGATGGAGTAGCCCACATGGGCCTATCAGATGGAGCACAATGTCTGGATCGTTCTGGAAGTTTCGGGAGATGGGGTGGGGCCCCTCTAGAGCCGTCGGGTAAGTAAAAAAGATGCCTCGCGTCCGGTCCAGCTCAACAGGCCCGCACCGCGCGGGCTGGGTTCTCCAGGTGGGCCAGACCCGTCGGTCGGGTAGGACCCACCCAGTTGGGTTGTACCTTCCAGCCATATTGGACCCAGGCCAATCGGGCTGGACCCGTTCTAGCTAGGCTAGACCCACAAGCCCAACGGGCCGACCGAGTCGGACCCCTATCGGGCCCGGACCCGACTGGCCCCATTACACAAAAACTGACGTAACTCGCAAACAGAGCATCCAATTGGAACATTGTATATGGAATGAGTACCCTTTCAATGAGACAGTCCTTTTGAGATACTCCACTTGAGTTTTAGAATAATTTAGAGTGTGGCCAAGTTGGATAGGACTCGAATCCAAATAGGCCTTATTTACCTTTTTTCCTATATCTTACAGACCAGGCGTCCGATTAATGCACTACCTATTACGTTGGAACCCTTAAGAAAAGATATTCATTTGGGTTAATTATTCATGGGACTTCATGGAGATTGAGGTATGGATGGTGGTATGAGGAGTAGAACCCTTGGAACTCATACGTACAAAGTGCGGAAATTCCAGTGGTTGGCTGTCAAGTGAAGAGTGACCCTCTATGGATCGCTAAGAGAGAGAAACTTCATGGATAAGCAATAGAGTGACCCTTTGTGGATTGCCAAGAGGGATACCCTCCATGGATTGGAAATGGCATGACCCTTTGTGGATCGTCAAGAGATATACCCTCTGTATATCGACAATAGCATGACCCTCTATAGATCAGCATGAGAGCGAACCTCTATTGATCAACGGTAACACAACCCATCATGGACAAGCCGTAGAGAGACCATTCGTATATTAACAGAAGATCGAACCTTTGTAGATCGATAGTGGAGAAACCCTTCTTTGTTTAGAAGTTGATCCCCTCAATAGAATAAGATGATCTATCTTACGACTAGTAATCTTTATTCATGATCATTAAGTTGTATGACTGGTGTGAGTTATATTTTACATTGTTCATTATGATTGAGATCATGCTTTGTGGTTTTACCATTGTGTAATTCTGAGAGACCTTCGGGTGTCTCAGGGTCCCTACTAAGTATTGTTATTCTCACCCCTACACGGGCTTCACCCACACCTTATTGTGTCTTCTGCAGATGATGGACAACTTGACTGGGACTTTGAAGAGCCAGTGCTAGATGGTACACGGAGGTTAATGGTAGGATTGGTGAGCCGTAGTGGTGATTTGTACCTTCCCATTAGGTAAGATCCTTGGCAGAAAATCTTTGGAGCATTTTTTCTTTTTTATGTACTACTATTTCATTTGGTCTTGTATACTATCCCCTTTTTACATTCAGTACTTACTTTTACTCTCTGTGGTGGTTCTTAGTGGTGGTTGTACTTATTCTCTTCCATCATGTTTTACTTGTATGCAGTGTGCCCTATTTGTGTGTGTACAAGTTTAAATTCAGTGTCATCCCTTTTTGAGTTTCTCATTTACAGTGCTAGTCATCAACCCTTGGACTTTGGAAGATGGACTTGGGGTAGTCACAGTACGGGCCCCAGGGGAAGGTTCATTACAAAGTGGTATCAAAGGTAGGTTGGTTCTACCAGAAAAACTAAGAGCCTATAATTTTCATTAGAGAAATAGTGTTAAGTGTCTTTAGTTTGGATTTCAGTCAGGGGAGTCCAGTGTTGTTTTGGCAGCTGGCATATCCATACACCAGGACCTTGAGATCTATTTTCCTACTTTGTATATGAAAACACTAGTTTCATGTGATTTGAAAATGTCTTTCTCTTGAACTCTTTGGAGTCATATCACCAGGTATAACTTATTGATCATGGAACATTTGTTTCTTTATAGGATGACTCCATGTAGACAACTATCCCGGATTCTAGTGACATATCATGATGACGGACCACCGAGAGATGATGCATCATTGTTGGGCCCTCTTACAGTGATACCACCTTCGGGTGGTGTACCAGTAGCACCACCACCCATAGGGTAGCAGTTTCCACCAGCCCCACCAGCGAACAGTGCACGCCAACTGAGTGTATTGTGTGAGTTCCAAAGAAAGAGACCTCTATGGTTTCATGGTGAGACTGATCCACAGGAAACTAAGGACTATATGGAGGCTATGGAATGAGTTTTTTTCTTGTTCGAGACACCAACAGACCAAATGTTGATCCTAGATGCTAGTATCTTTTAGGGAAAAATAGGGAGATGGTGGATCATGATGATCCAGAAACACGAGGAGATGACTCAATCTTAGTTAGACTTCAAGAGAATCTTCGGGGAGGAGTTTATACTGGCGACATTACGCATAGTGCATATTCAGGATCTACTGCACTTAAAGCAGGGTAGCCTGAAATTGGCCTAGTACTAGGTGAGATTCATTGACCTCTCCCGCTACTCCACTGATATGGTATGGGACCCTTTCTTCAGGGCATATACCTTTGAGAAGGGTCAAAAATGGGAAATCAGAGTGTCAATGATATCTCTCAACATCCCAAAATAGGCTGGAGTGCCAGGGAGAGCACAGTTGGTGGAGAGTTTCCAAGATGAGCAGGCACCGATGGTAATATCCACCACCGGACGATAGGAAGCCGATTCATCAGTAGTAGATTGTAGGAAGATGACGCAGAGGCCCAAGCAGGCCAGACCTTCTGGAGGACGACCCCAGGATATAGGGTTAAATTTTTGGAGATCGCAAGGCAGAGGAGGTTAGCATATGAGAATATTGTGCTACTTGTGTGGTGTGTTGGGTCACATGGCTCGCGACTTACCGACTCGTCATACTAATGATTATATATGGTCAAGGAACCACAAAGACAACGATAGAGGTTCGAGCAAGGAAGTCCAAAGGGCAGTAGACGTGGCAGAGGAGTAGGTTGTTCAGTAGGTGGTGGACGATGGTTTGAGGTACTATTGCCACCACCCCTAGGTGGTCCACCCTAACATCAAGGAGCAGGTGGATAAGGATGAGCTCAGCTTCAAGTAGCAGAGGCATGTGATCACGACACTTTGTAGATGATTCAAGGTATGATTTGTTTCTACTCCACCATATATGTAGTTCTTATAGACATAGGTACCAGTCACTCTTTCATAGTCATGACTCTCGTTTGAATATCAGAAGATGTGGTGGAGTCAATGGCTCGATATTTATGATTAGGGACTTATACTTGAGAGGATTCTATAATTACACATTGGTTCTGGTAGTGTGAGATTACTCTAGGAGGTGAGAGCTTCGGCTGGGATCTCCCAGTACCAACGTAGAGTTCTTATGACATCATCGTGGGTATGGAATGGTTATCCATGGTCTATGCTCAGATCGACAATTTAAGGCGCAAACTACAGTGTGTTCGTGAGGATGAGACCCAATTTTCCTTCACTGGTGAGAAGGGATCCTTTGAAACACAAGATGGACTTTCTCAAAGGAGGGTGCGACTGATCACTCATTAGTTAGCTATCCACACCCTTAATGTAGTGGACGAAATGAGTCTGATATATCCTGTAGTGGTGGACCAGTATGTTAATGCCTTTCTTAAGGATGTTCCTGGACTACATACTCATAGATAGATATAGGTTTACATCGACCTATACCCTGATACGACACCGATATCTATACCAACATATTGAATGGCTCTACTAGAGATTCATGACTTGAGGGTACAGTTGGAGGACTATCAGAGGAAGGGGTTTGTAAGGCCATGTGTTTCTCCATGGACATCCCTGATTTTGTTCACCATGAAGGAAGATGGGAGTTTGAGTCATTTCATGTAATATCATCCCTTGAAATAGGTGACTGGGAAGAAAAAGGATGCTATGTCGAGGATTGATGATCTCTTCGATCAGCTGAAATGAGAAAAATAGTTTTCAAAGATAGACCTCGGATCAGGTTATCATCAGCTTAGGGCACAGGATGAGGATGTATTGAAGATAGTCTTAAGATGCGAGTCCGGACACTATGTGTTCTTGGTGATTCCTTTCGGCGTGGAAAATGCCCCAGTAGTGTTCATGGGACTCATGAACCGGATATTCTATTCTTACCTCGATCTCTTCATGGTGGTCTTCATTAAAGACATCTTGGTGTACTCAGTATCAGAGGAGGATCATGCCACACATCTGTAGATAGTCTTTGATACACTCTGAGAGCACAAACTTTATAGAAAGATATCAAAGTGCCAATTATTGATATAGGAAGTCCACCTTCTTGGACAAGTTATCTTGGAGGCTGGATTTGCAGTGGATCTAGAAAAGATAGAGGCAATGATTTCTTGGGAGCCACCTAGGAGCATGATTTAGGTACAGAGTTTCCTAGGGTTGGCTTGGTACTACCGGAGATTTCTATCCAACTTTTAGAGAGTACCAGCACCCTTTTCAACTTTGACAAAGAATGGACCACCCTTCTTATGGACATAGAGGTGCTGGAAAATTTTCTAGGAGATAAGGAAAATACTGAATAGTGTCCCCATATTGAGGCTACCAGAAGAGGTTGTTGGATATGTAGTCTATTGTGGCGCATCAGGGACCAGAATGGGATGTTTCCTGATGCATGAGTAAGTGGTGATTGCCTACAACTCACGATTGTTGAGGCAACGCAAGAAGAACTACGAGACCCATGACCTAGAGTTAGCATCAATGTTATTTTCTTTGAAGATGTCGTGGAACAACTTTATGGGTTAACCGTTTACTGTCTACTCTGATCACAAGAGTCTCAGGTATATCTTCTCACAGAATGACCTAAACCTGAGATAGCGGTGATGGCTGGAGTTCCTCCCAGAATATGACATTGAGATATTCTACACTCCAGGAAAGGGAAACGTAGTAGTAGATGCAGTCAATATGAGGTTAGGTCTACATATATTGAGTGAGGTGACTGAGTAGCTAGTCACATTGCAGATATCCTTCGTGGATAGTGATGGAGCTACTTACCTCCAGTCTATGATTGTCACTCCCCCACTCCATCTGCGAGTTTGGGAGGCACAACTTGGGAATGTTGACTGTGAGGACCGATGTTCTATGATATCCTCAGGATAGGATCCAGATGGATTTTTGATAGGTGAGGATCATGTCTTCTTTTTTATAGAATGCACAATAATACCAGTGATGATTCAGGAAGAGGTGTTGATAGAGGTCCATACATTCTCTTTGATAGTACATCTTGGAGTGGTGAAGATGTACTAGGACCTCAGACGTCAGTACTGGTATCCAAGGATGATGAAAGTAGTGGCATATCTCATTTCACGACGCCTCACTTGTTAGTAAGTGAAGGTCGAGCATCAGGTTCCAGTAGTATTAGCACAACCACTAGATGTACCTGAATGGAAGTAGGATGGTATCTCCATGGACTTTGTGACTCGGTTACCATGCACGTTCAGGGGCCATGACTCTATCTGGGTGATCATTGACCAACTCACCCATTCAGCCCCTTTTCTACCCATCTAAGAGTAGGGTTCCATAGAGGGAATAGGATGCATGTACATCCATGAGATAGTACAGCTTCATGGGGTACCAAAAATAATTGTTTCAGATCATGACACTCATTTTACATCGTAGTTGTCTAAGAGATTATATGAGGCATTCGGGACTTAGCTATGCTTGATCACCGACTTTGACCCTCAGATATATGGTAAGATGGAGCAGACGATACATACACCTGAGGACATGCATCATGCTTTCATCCTTGATTTTGGATGATGTTGGGAGGACCACGTACCACTGGTGGAGTTCACCTAAAACAACAGTTATCAATCCACCATTGGCATGGAACTTTTTGAGGCCTTCTATGGGAGACCATACAGATCACCTCTATGCGAGACAAACCCATGAGAGTCAGCACTTATGGGTCTAGAGTTGGTAAAGGCTACCACTAAGAAGGTGAAGATCATTCAAGAGAAAATGAAGACTACATAGAGAAGGCATAAGTCTTATTCCGATAGAAGACAGATACCTATAGAGTTCAAGGAGGGATACCATGTCTTTCTAAAGGTCTCACCCTGAAGAGGATTGTAGAGATTTTGCTAGGGTGGAAAGCTATCTCTGAGGTTCATCGAACCATTCCATATTCTCAATAGAGTTGGCAAGGTGGCGTACCTCCTAGCACTTCCACCACAGAAGCACCTAGTGCATAATGTTTTCCATGTGTTGGTGCTGGGGAGATACGTGCATGATCAATCGCATGTCATCGAATGGGGTGAGCTGGGCATTGAAGATGGGGGAATGTTCATAGAGTTCCTAGTGGAGATAGAGGATTGACAGGATCGGGTCCAGTGAGGGTGGTCAATTCAGATGGTTCGTGTTTTCTGGAAGCACAAGAATCTTCAAAAGGGAACATTGAAGCGGGAGGATAAGATTCGTGCTCAGTACCCCCATTTTTTTCTTATATTTTATGGTAGATTTCAGGTATGTAAATAACTTTGGTGGGAAGAATGTAAAGACCAAAAAATTCTATATATATATATATATTTTTAAATTAAGTGGAATTATTAAGAGACTTCGAAATTTGACAGAACATGATTCGAAGGACCAGAGAGCCCGTAATAGATTTTTGATATTTTTTAAGGAATTTTAGGTAAACGTGGGAGAAGTTATATCTTTTGAAATGGGGCTCATATTGACAATACAAGGGCATTGTTGAATTTGAAGCACCAGAATTATCTTAGGTGAATCATAACATCGACCAAAAAGGGTCTAAAAAAAGATATTTTTTGAACTTTTTGAAAAAATAATAATAAAAAAATAACTCTTTGAGTTATTTTATTCTTCATCTACCATTGATCTATGGTTGGCAGAACCGTAGTGTAACAATGGTCATATAATGAATGTCATTTAATTACATGTTACTTTTTTTGTTAAACTGCAACACTCATTTATTTAATGGTTCATTAATTATGGTTCATTAAGAACCACATTAATGAGCACAATGTCAAGTAAGAATTATTTTTATTATTCATTCCATTGGTAAAAGAATTCACAACTGTGGGAGAAACCTCTGACATGATGCCAACGACTTTCCTCTTCAACGTAGAACAGAGAACGAATGATGATCATTGGAGGAATCGATCTGTAGATCGACAAGTGGTGAAGAATGTCGAACACAACGAATGCGGAATCCCTTCCTTTGTCCGTAGAACATTCCACTGAATCCAGGTAGGGGGTTTATGTGTTTAATGAATCTTATTTTCTCGTTCCTGAAAAATACAATGAACTAATAGGTTTATCCGTGACTCATTCGTTCATTTGGGAGGTTGTTGCAGAATATTAATTTGGGGTTTTACTTAATCTATATGAAGATTCTTATCACCCCATGATAAAACGCTGACGTAGAGGGTGCGGGCTAATCCAAAAAAGGCATGAATCCTCCACTTCTCTTGGATTTTGTGCCTTCATTGTGGGAAATTGAGAGATGTAGTGGCGAGGAAATTGTGTGGGCTTTGCATTGATGGTGGTGACCTGAGATGTCTGTAGGTGTAGAATGGTAAAAAACGTACCACCAGAGTAACTCTAATGGCCCATGGAGGGTTCCATCAGTGCAGTACCACCAGCGGGGTGGCGTAGGCGACCGGTGGTGGTGGCCGACCCATGATGGTCATGTAGAGAAAGTGGATCCCGCAGGCACCGCGGTGGGTGGAGAATGTGGTGCTGATGCACCACATGGAGACGAATCGGCCTGCTCAGGCCACTCAGCTGACGCACAATGGACCACTCATGTTGGTAATTTTAGGAGATGGGGTGGTACCCCACTGGAACCACTAGTTAGGAGAACTGGATGCACTACATCTGGTCGAGCTCAACTTGCCTGCACTGTGTAGGTTGGGTTCTCCAGGCAGTCTGGACAGACCGGTCGGGCTGGACCCCGCTGGTTAGGTCGGGCCCACCAGCCGGGTAGAACCTGAACCAACCGGGCCAGACCCATGCCAGCCTGGCCAGACCTACAAGCCCAATGGGTTGGTCAGGCCAGACCTGATCTCCCCTGTTTCACTAAATCTAACGTAACTCCTAAATCGGGCGTCTTATTGTCATACCATCTATGGAATTTGGACCCTTGCGACATAGAGGTCCTTTGGAGATACATTACTTGAGTTTTGGAACAAGGTGGAGTGCAGCCAGGTTGGGTCAGACTTGAATTCAATTGGGCCATGTTTTCCTTTTTGCCTATATCTTACAGATCAGGTGTCTCATTGACACGCCATCTGTCACGTTGGAACCCTTAACACAAGACGGTCCTTCATGTTACTGATTCATGGGACTTTATAGTTTTTATGGTACAACCAATGGTATGAGGATTAGAACTCTTGGAACTCATACATACAAGGTGCGAGAATCCAGTGGTTGGTTGTCATGTGAAGAACAACCCTATGTGGATCAGTAAGAGAGCGACCCTCCATGGATCGACAAGAGAGCAACCCTCTGTGGATTTTCAATGGAGAAACCCTTCATGAATCATCAAGAGAGTGACCATTTGTTGATATAAAATTGTGTGACCCTCTATGGATCAGCATGAGAGAAACCCTTTCTGGATCCGTAGTAATGTGACCCGTCCTGGACCAGCATTAGAGAAACCCATTATAGATCAGTGGTAGAGAGACCCTTTTTGGATTGGGTGGGGAGAAACCCCTCTCGTTTTAGAAGTTGAACCCCTCAATAGAATAATATGATCTACCTTACTGATAATCATCTTTATTAATGTTCTTTATGTTGTATACCTCGTGTGAACTGTCTTTTACTTTGTTCTTTGTGATTGAGATCATGTTATGTGGTTTTTAATTTGTGAAATTCTGACACACCTTTGGTGTTCTCAGGGTCCCTACTGAGTATTATTATAATCACCCATGCACTGGATTCTCAAGAACCATGTTGTGTCTTGTGCAGACAACGAACAACTTGAGTAAGACTTTGAAGAGCTAGGGATAGACGATACACAAAGGTGACTAATTTATGTGGTGAGCCGCAATGACACATTGTACCTTCCCTTCAAGTTGGATCATTGGTGGATGATCTCTGGAGACTTTTTTTTGTATTTTTGTACTACTCTTTCATTTGGGCTTGTATACTGGCCCCTTTTTACATTCAGTACTTACTTTTACTCTCAGTGGTGGTTCTTAGTGGTGGTTGTATTACTTCTCTTCCATCGTGTTTTACATGTATGTTGTGTTCCCTCTCTGTGTGTGTACAAGTTTAAAGGCAATTTGTTCCCTTTTGGGTTTCACCTTTCCAGTGCTAGTCACCATCCCCTGGCCTATAGAAGGAAGGCTTCGGGTAGTCACAACATGGGCTCTAGGGGGAAGGGTCATGACAACACATGCCTAAGGATTTTAAAATGTTTAGTGTCTATAGAGACTACATTGATAATCTTATTATTAAATGAAATATTTCAACATATCCCACAAATATATTCACATTTAGTACTCCTCATATACATTCCCTAATTAAAAATTTATTTATAACATAGGGAAAGGAAACATTAGAAATGGTGAGCTCAAATTTTTAGTAAGGGTTAGCATGGAATTCATCAATCAATGATCATATTTAAGAATAAGAAATTAATGAGGTTAGGAGATCATGATAATAAATTAAAATTTTCATACCCAATCTATCAAAGATCATAAACAGGAGTCATGAAATAAATCCTTATCATCTAAAAATACATGAATTATAAGAGTGATAATTAATCTTAAATAAATCATGAACCATAATTCAATGTCATAAAATTTTTGAACTATCATATGTATATAAACCATTTAATAGGTCAAGGATAACTTTAGAGACTATCGAAAAATAATGGATCAGACATCAACACCTATTTCACAATTCTCAATGGATCAGGCATCAAAACTTTTTTCCCATTTAATTTTGGATTAGGCATCATCGCCTATTTTCCATTTCATAACGGATTAGGCATCATCACCTATTTCCAATTGAGGACCCAACACGTAAGAATGTTTTCCATAATTATCTAATGAGATATAAAACATTACCCAATGCATTGGATTGAGATATAGGTCACATACATCTTTGGTTATAAGGTGACCACCGTCCTTGAATATAAAATAACCACCATCATATAATGAAACCCATGCATATTTGTTGCATAAAATAATAAAACATTCATCATATTACAACCCATGAAATGAAATTGGTGTCATAAAACTTTCAACATATAAGAACCCATGAAAATATATGGGTTTTATAAAACATTTCATTTTATCATAACCCATGGTAATGAAATGGGTCTCCTAAGAATTAAATCATTTCATCATAGAAAAAAACCCATAGAATATTTAAAGGTTTCATGAACATGATTTCATCATAATAATAAAACACCCATATAAGAAATCAGTATGGTATAATTGGATCATAACATTAAAATATCATATTAAAAAATGAAGGTTATTTTCATTAATGAATAAAAACACAAACAAATGATCATTCAAAAAATTCTTTAGGAAAACAACCTCTCCAATTTCAAAATAAAATTTTAAAAAGTTTTGAGAAAATCCATTTCATTGAAAAGAAAATTTGAAACTTATAATGGATTATTTAATACATTGATCATTCATGACAATATAAAAATTCTATTCATTCCATACACTTTAAAATAAATATTCCTTTCACATTTTAAGTAAAAACATCAAAAGTGCATCTTTTCAAAAATGAAAAGAAGATTAAGTTCAAAGAATTTGTAAAAATTTAAAAAAAATGGTGAAAATTAGATTAAGAGATCATATATTATGCTTAAAAAATTCTAGAAAACATTTTTTGAAAATATAGATATGTAAGAAAAATGGTAATTAACCAAAGAAGGAAATAAAGTTAGCTTTCATTAAAAACATTATTTTAGAATATTGATTAAATAAAGAGATTAAAATGATAGTAAAACATGTTATTTAAAGAAATAAAAATAAGAGAATAAAATTAATTAGTTATTTTCATGGTAGATCATAATATTTCATCATTAAAAGAATAAAATAAACAGTCCTGATAAATAATGAGAATGTAACCTTAAACATTTACTATATTGGTATCTTTTGAATCATAAGTTCTGAAAAAGAAATAATTTTAAATGGATATGTATATGTAATAATTATATTTATAATTATTATAAAATATATTCATGGGCAGTATATACACCACATAAAAGGAACATGTGGGGTATAATGCATGTGTCCCACAAAAATAAAATGAGATGAAAATCCCTCACTACTTTGGAAATCTTTTGAATCATAAGTACAAAAAAATATTTACAACAAATGAAATAATAAATATCACGAACATAAGGATATAAATTATATAAAAATTCAATTTTATAGTATATTCACCACAAAAAATAAACAATTAGTGAATTTGGCATAAGTCTACCATAAATAAACGTGAACCAAGAAATCCATTACTATAAGTATCTCATTTCGTTGTACACATTAGAACCTCCTATTAAATAAATAAATGTTTTTATAAATCTATTAAATAATTCTAATAATATATATCATATCATATATTATTTACTAATGACCCTTTATTACCCATTTATTAATAATTCCTTGTAAATTTCACATTTTGGATAAAAACTGCTTTATTTTTCATGTATGTTTTCATTTAGTATTTGTAGTAATTTTATATTGATCATGATTAAATTATAAAAATAATTTTAATAATTATATAAACATAATATATATTCATTATTTAAATTTTTAGATTAATCCATAAAATGTAGACATAGAAAATAAATTACATCATTCATGAAGATGGTAGGTCATACATACGCATGAATGTTGTTTCAATTTTCTTGATGGATGAAATGAATTAAAGTTAAATAATATATAACATTTATAAAACCATTTTTATGCAAATATGTATCACATATTTTCATTATACATATCTGTATTACCTTCTATAAAAACCATAAGTGAAGAACGAATCACATCGCTTTGCGAGGCGGTAGTCCCTCATACACATGAACGATGTTATTGTATTCCCATGGAATGAAATTCAATAAAATATGTCTAGTTTTATGACTAAAAAATATTATAATTTCATAAATATCATATAGATACATTAAATATATCATTTATATCTGGCCATGATTGGTGGTTATCGAAAATAAATTGCATCGGTTCGTGAGGTGGTAGTCGGTCGTACACATGATCGACAGTTATGTTTCCCATTTGATGTAAGAGGATATGAAAATAGGTTAATCCATTAAAATAATAACACATATTTATATGTTATATAATAGTTTTATTTTATTGTAATTATTAATAAAATATTAAAGGTGGTAGGAAAAGAAGTAAAAAATGAAAGAGTTTAGTGAAGACCATTACCTTATCTTAGAACAACCTCATTTGGATATCTTATTAAGGACCATAGGGTTTGAATTTATTGATGAAAATTATCTCTATAACATTTATAAGGATTTATAGAGGGATTTATTTAGGTTTTTTATCAAAAATTTTGTATTGGGTGTGAAGAAGTGAGGGGAGGATGTTCTCTTTTATAATTGATGAGGAGTTGTATTTTTTAGAACTCAAAACTATTCAATAATGGAAACTTAATATCCCACCAAGAGCCTAAAAATTTTATAAATAATAGATTATTTGGAATTTAAGGTCAATAAAAAACACAAAAAATAAATTAAACACGTTTTTTTAAAAAAAAAATTCTTTTACCTTTATATTCACTTAATTTTACCATTTTAGTTTTCACTACGTTAACTAGTCCATTTTTTATTTACCTAGGTAATTAATTATTTAAGCCTAAAACTAAAATAATAATTATAATATAATTTTTATCCAATTATTATAAATGTGAAATAAAATTTATTAAATAGATCCTATGTGTGTTGAAAATTAATTTTAACATAAATGTAAGTAACACAGAAAACCCCATTTTAACCTTACCGGCATTAATAAAGTTTTCACAGCTTTTACTATTAATCCGGAAAAAAATTAATTTTACATTATTATATAATATAAATTGTGATGATTAAACATATTTTATCTATTTTATCCAATGAAATTCCCCTTAGGGTTATAATTTCATTAAAAATTAAACCTACATACAGGATAAAAATTTTGTTTTCCAAGAAAAGTATTTTCAAAAGTGTATAAAGTTTTAATATCTAAATTCAATATTAAATTGATTGAAATATATTAAATTTAATTAATTATAATATAACTTTACTAATTTTAATTTTAATAGTATATTAAAATAAAATTCAACAGCATAAAATCTTTAAATAAAGAGACAATTTTTAATAAATATCAGTATTTTCCACCATTCATCCAAAAATTAACTTCTCTGAAAAGTATAAGAAAAATAAATCTAATTTAATTTTTACCGGATTATTTAAAAAATTAAATTTATTATTTTAGATACATTTTCTAAAAATGGAAAAAATAGTATTCAAATATGTGTTCAAAACACAATGAAACATCTTTTTAGAAAACAAACATATTTTTTTAAACATAAAGCTATATCTATTCTTATCTCATGATTATAAAAATATCCAATTTATGTTAAAACATTTTATTAAAAATATAATATTTAAATTTAATTAAATTAATTTTCTAATACTAATTTATTTTGTTATGATAAAAAGACTTTGTGCTAATAAGAACAATGTTTTTGGAAAAATATTCCTTTTATTTTAAAATTGATTTTTATTTCCATTTATAATCAATTTATGACCAATGAATTTATCTAATACATGTGTAAAACATATAATTTTCATAATTTATTTAGTATAATTTATTCCCACCAATCCAATGCATATGAGATAATTTTCATATTAAATAATAATATCTTAATTGTATATTGAGGTTTTTTTGATCTTGTTGTTGTGTGTAATGTAAGATATTGAAGAATTTAATTTACTTGAAGAAATCATAAAATCTTAGGGGGATACATTATATTACACTTAAATAAATTGAATCTTTTCAATTTTAACTTTATCTATATAATCTATGGATTGAAATTTGAAAATAACTTTATTGAAATCCCACATTGTATATAGGGTTGATAAAACTTCTACTTGATAAGTTTGAAAGGGGAGCATGAAGTCCATCTATAATATCACATAAATAAGTATCTTTTTTGGAAAAGAATAGTGGGAAGTGAAAATATAGACATGGAGTAGAAAAATATTTCCCAAGGACTAATATAGTTTGTTATAGAACATGGTCTGGAGAAAGTTAGCAACCCCAAAGCCATAAGTTTGTTATGAGTTAAAAGACCATTTATTAAACAGAAATTAAAGTAATAAGATATCATTTTTATCAAGATCATTTTTCCTGAAGTTGAGGGAATTTTTACAATCATTATAGATAACATGATAAAATATATTTACATTATTTCATTCCATTTCATAAGAAAAAAAAACATAATTCAGTTGTACTGTTTTTGATTTCCACTTCATATCTCATTCCAAGAAATGAAACTTCATGCTTAATTTTTCATTCTGGAAGAAAAACACATAATATTTAATGAATCCTATGATATATAAAATATTTATATTTAATTCATTTTATCTCCATTTATCAATAAAACCGAAATGGCTAGAATAATATATCTAATATGGATAAATAAAATATATTAATCTCTACAACCACAATAATAAAACCCAAAGTTATACTTAATATGTTCCATAAGTTTTCAACCGTAAAAAACTTCCACAATTAGTTTTAACAAATTTAGAATCCAAAAATTTAGTAAAAAAGTCACTAGTTTCCAACTTCAAATTAACATTAATCCCCCAAAATAAGTTCTTAATGTCATATACCAAACATGTGAACACATTCACTATGTATTCTATTAAAACATGTTAATTAAATGAATTAACATAAAACATTATTTAAATCATGCATGCTTCCAATAATTAACATTATACGTTTTCTTAAAATAAAATAATAGACTATTTAATACATTCTATAAATCAAAAAATGTTGAAAATCCATCAATGATAACATAAACTGATTTTTCAAAAAAAAAATCTTTAATCAGTTAAATGTTATAAATGTTATCAAATTTACTTTATCCCTATAAATCATCTATTTATCCCAAATAAACAAAATTTTCTCTATATTAGTAACATTTTTAAGGTTATCTTCCCTTAATCAACTACATTTCATGAAATATTACCTTACTGTTAAATCACTTTTCTAGGTCATTAGTATTATTTAAAATATTCTTGAAAATATATAACGTAAAAATTCTAAAATAAAATCATTATATATATTTAATGATTTACATAACATAATTAATTAATTCTAATACATAAACACATTAATCATTACACTTCATTCCTAAAAAATTGACTATACATTATTATATTATAAATAAATTCCTTCATTATTTCATATGTCATTTTTTATTCCCATCATCATCAATGGAAAAACCATTACTCATATAGCCTTGTTGATCCTCCTCTTGAGATTACCCCCTTGGACATCAATTTTAATAATTCCCATAATTTACAAATTTAAAACATTTTTCCATTGATAATACCTCACATATACCAACATTCACATCCACTTCCTTAACTGAACTTTTCATTTTTCTTCAGTAGTTATTCTCTCATTGATACATACCCTTGAGTTCTTCTTTAAACCCTATAAATGTATATTAAACTAAATCATCACTCCTTCATGGTCTCCATAACCCTATATGTTAGTAAAATATGTACATCTATTTTTTGTTAACTTTGAGATTAAATTAAGGTGAAATTTTTTAATCATATATTGTGATAATTGATTAGGAATAATCACAATGTCCATAACTTGATTCATCGTCCCATTTCATTTCTCATTGACACATTATCTATCACATTAAATGTTAAATAATATTAATTTGATTCCAACCATTGAAAAAAACAAAAAAAAGAATATTATTTTCAATAATATTCATAGTAGGAAAAATATAATCATGAAAAATAATATATAAGATATTTAAATTATAACACCTTAATTTCAATATAATACACATTAGGTTTAACCTAGACCATTCATGATCATCATATATTTAATTAATTCATAATGGTCCATAAATAAAATGTGAATTAACAAAATCATATCCCCCAAGAGTTTCAAACCATGTTTGTAGTAAGCTCACATTCACCATGTGCCAACATGATGGTTGAGATATACTCGATCAACTCTCTTTAGGGTTGCAAACCCCAGAAGCATCTACACCAAAACCAAATCCACACATACTATCTAGATAGAAATTTATTTCTATTAAAACCACATAATCTCTTCCTTAACAAAGCCTTAAGATGTTATCCTCTATATATACTTAATCTATGGGTTCTTAACTTAATTTTCTGCATCCTAGTTTTCAAACATTAACTAAAACATTTCTCTGATGCCAAATATAATAGCCTATACTTCCATACATAAATTTTAAAACTTTTTTGGTCAATAGTGAATAAATTTTACAAATACATGCTCGAGAAACATAAAAGTTTTTTTTTATTTTCATAATAGATATATAATATTATTATTTCATTAAATATATTTAACATCACCCCTAAATATGTTACCATTTATAACTCTTCAAAGACATACCCCATATACACCATTCTTCATAACCAATAGAAAGGAAACATAAGAAAGGGTGAGGTCAGATGATTGAAAGGTGTAAACATGGAAGACATCAATTGATGATCATATAAAAGAATAAGATAAGAATAAGGGTAATAGATCCTTATCACAACTTACAAAGTTCATATCCAATATATAAAATTTCACAAGTGTGAGTGAGGAAATGATTCTTTAACTTCTCAAAATAAATGAATCATAACAATGAGAAATCATCTTAAATAAATCATGAACCATAGTTAATTTCAAAAAAGTGTAGTTCCATAATATGTTTAGAAACAATTTCATATGTCAAGGTTATATTTTGATACCATTAAATCATAATCGATCAGGTATCAAAAACTATTTCTCATTTCATAATAGATCATATATCATCACTTGTTCTCTATTTCTTAATGTATTAGTGATTTCACCGTGATTCACTATTTAATTTTAACTCTTACACCAATATGCTAAAATTATTTTATATTAAAAATTATAATAATAAAAAAAATCATTCCATGTTTGAATAATTTATTTTTTTATAACTGTTAAAATGGTCAATGTTACTTGTTTTGATGATTCTGTTGTAGGAGGAGGTGATTTAGAGGCCCAGGAGATGATCTAGATGAAAAATGGGCCAAAACAGCATGTGTTCCATGAACACATGTCCACTGTTGGGTATATTATAAAAACTATGTCCATTCAAATGGGATATGATTTTATGGTCTGGTCCATAATTAAATTTTATATAAATCTTATGAAGACACATAATCCCCATTCGGCCATTAAGAATCCCAACCGAAGTGGTCTATCCAGGCCATTAAATCTACATGGAGTCAAAAGTTGTGTGTTGTGTGATGTCCATATCTCGAGCTGTAGGCGTCCATATTAAGACAAAAATTTCGTGGAGATATCCAATACGTGTGTAAAAAACTTTATAGTTTTTTAAAAATAAATTTAAGACTTTATGGAGGCCAAAAAAATGGGACAAGTGGTTTTAAACAATCTTTGTGCCCAAAACCACTTCCCATTTTTTCTATAAAAGAGCACCATGGGAACCTCATTTGGGAGAGTTCAAACTAGGAGCCAAGATTTTCCATTTTGGAGTCCTAGAGGAGTCTCCTCATAATACTATAAATTTGGGAGGCCCATATCCTCAAAGGATGATCAAGGATGGATAAGGAGTTCCACTTGAGCCTCATCCTCCTCTCGATGGCTAGCTAAACAGTGGACGATCATTTTGAGGGAGCTATAAAAACATGGGAGGGAGTTCCAGAACTTGAACCTATACTGTGTTTTTTTAATTTTTGTGATAAAAATTTCACTTTGGTTTAACTTTTATGTGATTATCCTCTAAAAACATTAATTTTGTTATAATTAAGTAGAACACTTTTTATCTCAACACCGATTGGGTTGAGATTTCCTGTGGGAATCTTGTATTATTTAGATTGGAGAAGAAAAGAGTCCTATTTATCTCACACATACATGAGATTTATGTATGATTTGGTAGCCTTTATTTTATATGTTTTATACCCAAACCTTGTCAACATGATTTTTGTTTCAAGGGGTGGTTCTTTGAGCATCGTTGTAAGAGGTAAGAGGAAAGTTGAGATCTTGACAACCATCAATCAAAGGAATCAATTAAACCATGTGTATTTTTCAGAATGATGAACTCAAAAATATGTGTATTGAACATGAAATTATCTCTTTATATCATCATTTAAAAACACCACTTTTATTTATCAACTATTAAACTCTTTAATGAAGTCTTCTTATTTTTAAAACTGTTTTCAAAACCACCCCCTCTTTTAGTAATTTTAATTAAAAATAGACACTCAAAAACTATCAACACTCCATGAGATATGACCAAGGGTCTTCCCTAGACTGTAAATAAATATTAAAATCATAATCAATTTGATGTTTCATGAAAATGAATTCAAATTTTGGCGTCAGTTTTGGGAATTTTATTGATGTTTAGTGGGTGTCTTTAAAAAATATTTGTAAATTTTGGTGAATATTTATTTGTTTTATATTATACATTTTCAATACAATGGTGTTATTCTCTATTTATTTTGTACGTTTGGTGCATGAATCATTATAATCTAGTATATTTACCACCTTTATACCCTGAACTGTAGAGAATCATACATCAATGACACCGAGACACAGAAGACAACACTTTGAAGCAGGACACACCACACACTAGACCTCTTGTTCATCCTTCTTATGCTTCTAAAACCAACCTTAAAACTAAAATACACTTGTATTATATGGTGGAAAGTAATATAATACTAAAATAATTAACCTCATCATATTTTTACATCCAACCCACATATATTCCAATGCAATATGAGGCACCCAATTTTGAATTAAAATCTCGTCTAATTCACTTATTTCCAAGATTTCATGGACTCACAAGAGAAGACCCACATAAACATTTAATAGAATTTCATACTATGGGTTCAACATTAAAACCTGAAAATGTTGATGAGGAACAAGTAAAACATAGATAATTTTCCTTTTCATTAGAATACACTGTAGAGGATTGGCTTTAATATGTTAATTCACCGATAAGAGGTTGGGCGGACAGGAAACACCTTTTTCTTGAAAAATATTTCCCAACCTCCCAAAATGCAACAATAAGGAAAGAAATTTATGGGCTAAGACAATATCAAGGGGAAGAACTTCATGAATATTCGGAAATATTTAAAATATTATGTTCAAGTTGTCCACACCACCAAATAAGTGACCAACTTTTAATAAAATATTTTTATGAAGGTTTAATACATATTGTTAGAAACATGATTGATTTTGTTGTAGGTGGTCCACTAGTGGATAAAACCCCAATCGTTTTATGGACCTTAATTGGGAAAAGGGCGCAGAACAATCCACAATTTAATTCAAGGTATAATGTACCCATTCGAGGTTTCCATGAGGTGAAATGTACCGAATTCGAGAGGAAGGTGGACATGAAGTTTGTGGAGGTAAGTACCCTTATTCGAAAACATTCTCTTTCCCAAGGAAAATCAAAATATCCTCCTCCCATCCATTGTACTATATGCTCTTCTAATACCCATTATTCTGACCAATACCCCCAACTAAGAGAAACTTCTTAGAGTAGTGAGGAAATATTTCTTGACCGCCCCTATAACCAACCCTTTAGGAATGAACCTTATTATCCATCCAACCCTGTGTGGAAAGAAAACCAAGATTATCGGAAAGGGGGTATTCAAACCAACCTCAACTATAATGGAACCAACTTTGTTAGAGTAGTCATCCACCACCACCACCCAGAAATCCCCAACCACCCCAAAGGAATCTCCAAGACCCCCTACAAAAGTCAACCCTGGACTTGAAGACATGATTAAAAAATGGATTCCAATGATATCCAATTCCAATAAACCCCCCATGTAGCCATACAATACCTAAAAACCTAATTAGTCCAACCAGCTAACTCTTTGGGGGAAATCCAAAGTGATGGGTCGGGTAAACTACCCTCTCAACCAATAGTTAACACTAGGGATAAGGAAATGTTAGTTCCATCACCCTTAGGAGTGAGAAACAACTTAATACCCAAGTGAAACATCTATTAGAGTCATCCCCTCCTGAGGAAAACACAATCCAAACAGATGAAATCAGTCCAAATGTTGATAATCCTTGTCTTGATAGAATCCCTTCTAAAGGAAAGAGTGTTTCTATTGATGAGTCACATATCCCATCCATTCCTCTTCCATTTCCTCAAAGGGGAACACAACCTATAAAACAAAAGGAAACTAAACATGATAAGGAAATACTGGAAACTTTCAAAAAATTATAGGTTCACATTCCTTTGATTGATGTCGTAATGAAAATTCCATGATACACCAAGTTTATAAAAGATATGTGTACACACTGAAAGATAATTCAAGGTGATGAGAAGGTAATATTGGGGAGTAATATCTCATCATTGATAAAACCATCACTACCTACTAAATGCAATGATCCAAGAACCTTCTCGATTCTGTGCACCATAGGGGGGTATTTCTTTTCCCATGATATAATTGATTCCGGTGCTTTTATAAATGTGATGCCTCACCCCATTTACCCTACATTACAAGTCAGGGAACTGAATCCCACTATAATAGTCATTTAGCTAGAAAATTAGAGTACAAAACACTTTTCTGCTGTGTTGGAGGATGTTATTGTGAGGGTGAAAATTTTAAATTTTCCTACATATTTTTATTTGATAAAAATATAAGATGATAGGATGAATGGAAATGCCCCAATTATATTGGGGAGACCCTTCTTGAAAACAACCAAAACCATAATTAATTTCCTCAATGTTACATTATCTATGGAGTTTGGTGGTGACATTTTCCACTTCAACGTCTTTGATTCCAGGAAGCACCCCACATAAGAACATTCATATCTCCTCTATTAATTCAATTGATGTACTCCCTTCCGCTGAAAGAACATATTTTATTTCCCTGATCCCCATTTTGATTTTTCCTCCTTGATTGATGTTCTAGGTAATGAATCATGCATAGAATGATGTACTGGTTTAGAAAAATGTCATTCATGTTTAATAATTGATGATTTGTTGAACACCAATGATCCACTCACCATCGATGATACTGCTAATTTTGTAAAAGATTATTCCTCATTTGGGGATGATACCAATGAGAAGTTAGATGGGATTTTGGAACTCATACTTTCACACATAGTCCCATCAATAAAAAACCCCCTGAATTGGAACTAAATCAAATGCATCAAGTTTTAAAATATTTATATCTTTAGAATGGAAACAAGATGTCCATCTTCATTTCTAGTTCACTCCTTCCTTAGCATGAATTGTGACTAATTGAACTTTTGGGGGAGTACAGTCAAGTATTGGGATGGACACTTGTAGAAATTCCTGGTATTAGACCATAAATTTGTATGCATCATATTTTTCTAAATGATGAAGCCAAACTAGTGAGGTAGTCACAATGTCGAATAAACCCAAAGCTCTTAGATGTAGTTGAAAAGGAAGTGACAAAATTATTGGCAGCTGGAATCATTTACCCATATCTGATAGCCAATGGGTCATTCCCCTTCAAGTAGTTCCTAAAAAATGGTCTTACCGTAATCAAAAATAAAAATAATTAATTCGTTCCAACTCGTGTAAAGAATAGTTGGCGTGTCTGCATAGACTATCACCGACTAAACCAACATACTAAGAAGGACCATTTCTCATTGTCATTAATTAACCAAATTCTAGAGAGGCTAGCGGGGAAGTCCCATTACTGTTTTATTTATGATTATTCTAGATACTTTCAGATCCATATTTCCCCTGAGGATCATTAAAAGACAGCCTTCACTGGCCCCTTTGGCATATTTTCTAATAGAAGGATGCCAATTGGTCTATGAAATGCTCCGAGAACTTTCTAGTGATGTATAGTGAGTATTTTTTTCAGATTACCTAGATAATTGCATAGAAGTTTTCATGGAAGATTTTACTATTTATAGATCCTATTTTGATGAATTTTTAAGTCGTCTTAGTTCAGTCCTACATCGTTGCATTGAAAATAATATCGTATTAAATTATGAGAAATTCTATTTCATGGTGTGACAGTGTATAGTTTTGGGACATGTTATTTTTGGGGATGGTATCAAAGTAGATAAATCAAAATTGGATGTCATTTCTTCCCTACCATTCGACAAAAATGTTCAGTATGTGCAATCTTTCCAATGTTATGTTGGATTTTACCATTGTTTCATTCGTGACTTTAGTAATATTTCACTCCCCCTCTCTCGGTTACTCTAAAAAGAAAATGAATTTTTTTATCATAAAAAAATATGAGGATGATTTTAATAAGTTAAAATGGAGTCTCACATTACCCCTGGTAATCCAACCACCTCAGTAGGATTTACCATTTGATCTCATGTGTGATGACTCTAACTATGCAGTAGGTGAAGTCTGGTCACAAAGGGTTGACCAAGCTCCACATGTCATAGCCTAGGCCTCACGTACATTGGACCCCACCCAAGAAAACTAAACCACAACTAATAAATCATTCCTTTCCATAGTGTTTCCCTAGATAAATTTAATTCATATCTTTTAGGGTCCAAAGTCGTTATATTCTTCGACCATGCAGCCCTCTGGTATCTCCTTATGAAATCAAAATCCAAACTACTTCTCATTTGCTGGATGATCCTCCTTCATGAATTAGATCTAGATATTAGAGATAAAAAAAGAGTAGAAAATGTGGTGTCTGGCTATAGCAGTAGGATCTTCCCATCCTCAGACATTGACTCATCCCCTATATTCCCATTAATGAAATGTTTCCTGATGTGCAATTGTACTGAGTGAAAGATGTTATTCCTTGGTATGCCGAAATTGTAAATTATGTGGTAGAATCTTGCATTCCTTCTAATTTCAACAAAAACCAAGCCATTAGTCTAAAACTTTTGTCTTGTTGTTATATTTGGGATAAACCCTACCTATGGAACACATGTAAGGATCGGTTCCTTAGGCGTTGTGTTCTCGATAGCGATTTTCAGTTTGTTCATAGATTCCTTCACACTCTTGCTTGCGGGGGACACTTTAGTCCCCAATGGAATTCTTATAAGGTCCTTGATTATAGTCTATTTTGGAGAACACTTTTTTGATAAGGCCATGAATTTTGAAAATATTGTCTTCATTGTAAAATAATGGGGAATGTCTGTAAAAGAAATGAAATGCCACAAAAATTGTTTCTCTCTCATGATATTTTCTATGATTGGGGAATTGAATTTCTAATTCCATTTCCAAATTCCTTTGGAAACTTGTTTATCCTTCTAGTTGTTGATTATGTGTCAAAATGGGCAGAGGAACAATCCATAAGGACAGATGATTCCAAAACACTGGTGCAATTTTTGAGAACTCAGATATTTTGTAGGTTTGGATTACCAACGTTCACCATTAGTGACCAGGGTTCTCATTTCTACAACCAAAAAATGTAATCACTTTTGCATCAGTATGTGGTCAGTCATCAAGTTTCTATTGCATATCACCCATAGATCAATGTTCAAGCTGAGGTTTCAAATAGATAGTTCAAAAAAAATCTTGAAAACAGATCAACCCAATAATAAAATAATGGAGTCTTAAACGTGATGATTCATTATGGGCTTACCGTGCTTCCTTTAAAACTCCCATTGGAATTTCACCTTATAGTATTATTTTTGGAAATATTTTTCACCTCCCTATTGAGATTGAGGACCGAGCCTATTGGTCCATTAAGCAATGCAATTATAAACTTTCTGGTGCAGGTTCATAGAGGAAGTTACAGATTCAGAAGTTGGAGGAAATGCACAGAGAGGTATATAAAAACTCTAGGATTTATAAGGATCAAACCTAGGCTTCCCATGACCATCTCATCCTTAATTATAAGTTCCACATTTGTCATAAGGTCCTCCTTTACAATGCAATACAGAAGTTGCATCCAGGTAATCTCTGTTCCCATTGCTTTGGACTATACAAAATTACTAATGTATCTTTATTTAGTGTTGTTCATGTTCAAAATAAAGAAACAAAGAAAACCTTCACTTTCAATGGACATCAGCTAAAGCACTTCCACAAAGTCCTTCTAGGGTTCCCGGTGGAGGAACTCCATGTTCAATAAGCAACATACCAGTGAAACCCACCAAGTTTTATCATTCCTTACCACATTCTATTTTATTATAGTGAGGACACTACACATTCTAGGAGTGGGGGTGGAGACATTCCAATTTTCATTAGGATTTCCATCATCTTTCTTTTTTCTTCTAATTTTCTAATTCCTTATAGTATTTTCACATTTCCTCATCTAGTTCAGTTCATTAAGATTTTCATCGTCTTTCTTCTTTCTTCTATATTTTTCCTTCCTTATGGTACTTTCACTTTTCCCTATCTTGATCAATTCATTATGTTTTCTATAATCTTTCTTATTTCTTCTTGTTTTCACCTTTTTTATTGTATTTTTACTCCCCCCCACCACTTCAGTTACAAAATCAATGAACTTACTAAAAATGCATGTTGATATTTTTGATTCCATGTTGATTTAACAATTGATGAAAACATAACTATTTTATAGATTGAATGTTTGTATGAATTTAACATTAGCGAGCGATTATTAGTGAATTGGTTTTATGTCAATGATATAAATGGTTGTATCTCTATGAAACCTTTGAATTGATTGATGCCCATTGGGCGAATAGTTTTTGAGAAAACTAGGTCACTAATATCTCTACACATTTTTTTTCACCAAACCAAAGTGTGAATATTTATTACTTAATAGAAGGTAAATATTTTTATTAGTTAATATTATTCATCATAAAATGATATTTCCATACGTTAGTTCCTTATCAAATCAGTTTTATTATAGTACCAGATTGACTTATGCATGTGTACCTAATATCCAACTATTGTACATCCTCAAAAAAATCAAAACAAAATTGGGTTGTGTCTTGGGCAGGTCAAAAACCACTACTCCTAAACCTTTTAACTTTTTATAACTATTAAAATTAGTGTCATGAGAAGATAAAACAAGGGTTGATAGTTGAGTGTGATATTTGTTCCAAATGAAAATTCGGAAAAAAGAAACAAAAAAAATAAATGAGGGGTGTGATAAAATGTTCAAAATATGGGGATATATAGGTCGAGATCTTATGGTTTTACTTCTTATAATTCTTATGTGAGTGGGTATTGAAATATAATTTCAAAGGATGTAGGGATGTTTTAGTGGAAAAAAATCATTTAAGCTGTAAAATGTTAAAATAACCTATATTTATTTGATAAAAGTGGAAAGAATAGCATGGAATGGTTTTTACACACACACATGGAGAGTTTTTATCATGGTTTACTTCTGAATTCCTTTCATAATTTGGTATCATGATTCTCTTTTAATTTCACTATGATATGATTTATGAGACATCTTTTTCCATTTTCACTACAAATAACTCCTTAGTGTGGTTGGTGCTTTGATCACATTAAATTAATGAATTAAAATTTCCTCAAATGTAAAATCTTCATGATGTTGGTAATATCTACATGCATAATTTCTGAAAATGTAACTTTTCCCTGGAGTGAAAATGGTTAGGTTTGGGGGAGTGATCACACCATGATTCAATGTTTAATTTTCATTATTATACCACTGTGCTAAACTTATTTTATATTAAAAATTATAAACAAAAATTACATTTTTAATCATTTATTTTGTTTTAATCAATGTTACAAAGGTCAATTTTACTTGTTTAGATGATTCCATTTCAGTAGGAGGTGGTTTGGAGGCCCCGAATATGATCCAGAAGGAAAATGGGCCAAAATTGCATGGGTTCCATGAACACTTGTCCACTATTTGGTATATTATGACACATACTTGAATCAAAATGGAATGTGAGTTTGTTGGATGGTCCAAAATTAAATTTTATACAACTCTTATGATGACACATAATCCCCATTCGACCATTAAAGAGCCCAACCGAAGTAATCTGTCCAGGCCACCAAATCTGCATGAAGTCAAAAGTTGTGTGTGGTGTTATGTCCATATATTGAGATATAGGGGTCCAAATGAATGAAACATTTCGGTGGAGATACCCAAGATGTGGGGAAGAACTTTATAGTTTAGTCAAAATAAATTTAAGACTTTCTAGAGGCCAAAAACAATGGTACAAGTGGTTTTACACAATCTGGGTGCCCAAAACCACTTCCCATTTTTTCTATAAAAGAGCACCATGGGTACCTCATATGGGATTGTTCAAACCAGGATCCATGATCTGCCATTTTGTAGTCCTATAGGAGTCTTTTCATCATCCTATAAGTTCTAGAGGCCCCTATCCTCATAGTGGGATCAAGGATGAAGAAGGAGTTCCACCCAAGCCTCCTCCTCCTCTTGATGGTGAGCGAAACGGTGGACGATCATTTCGAGGGAGCTACAAAAACATGGGAGGGAGTTATGACACATGAACTTATACTAGTTTTTATTAATTAGTGTGATAAATATTTCACTTATGTTTAACATTGATGTGATTCTCCTCTGAATGCATTTCTTTTGTTATAATTAAGTGGAACACTTTTTATCTCCACACTGATTGTGTTGAGATTTCAAGTTGGAATATTTTATTATTCTGATTGTACAAGACAAGAGTCATATTTATCTCACACATACATAATATTTCTGTATTAATTGGTATCCTTTGTTTTCTATGTTTTACACCCAAACATTTACAACATGATTGTTGTGTCAAGGGGTGGTTCTTTGAGCATCGTTTTAAGAGGCAAGAGGAATTTTGAGATCGTGACAACCCTCAACCAAAGGATTCCATTAAAACATTTGTATTTTTTAGAAAGATGAACTCAACAAGGTTTGTAGTCAACTTGAAATAATCTCCTTATCTCATAATTATAATAAAACACTTTTATTTATCAACTATTAAATTATTTAATTAATTCATTTTATTTTAAAAACTATTTTCAAAACCAACCCCCTCTTTTAGTAATTTTGATTAAGAATAAAAACATAAAACCTATAAATGCTCATTGAGAGACAACCTATGGTCTTCCCTAGAATATAAATCAATCATAAAATTATAATCAATTTGACGTGACATGAAAATTCATTCAATTAGGCATTTTCAATTATTTTCTATTTCATAACAGATCAGACACCATCACCTTTTTCCTTTATCGAATCAATCAAATAATGAAAACCACACATAAGTGTGAAAAAAATACAACAAAATGTTATCATATCAGAAACCATGAAATTAAATGGGTCTCGTAGAATATTAATCATATCAAAACCCATGAAAAAAATTGGGTTCACAAAACATTTCACCATATCATAGCCTAGGGAAAATAAATGGATCTTATAAATATTTCATCATTTGATCATATAAAAACCCATGAAAATTTTATGGGTTTCATGAAAACCAAATCAACATTATCATAAACCTATAAAATCAAGAATAAGTGTGGTATAGTTTTATCATATCCTTAGTAAATAATAAGAAACATCTGGGGTTGTTTCCATTGATGAATAAATACCACCAAAAGATAAATTAAACAATTATTTAGGGAAATGGAATTTACACATTGATAATAACTTTTTAAAAGGTATTTTGAAAATAATATTCATTAAAAATAATCAATAAACATATAAATTAATCACTAAAAAATTTATTGGTCATTACGTTGTAAAATTTTGTTCATTCAATACAATTTAAAAAAATATTCCTTTTCACATTTTGTGTAAAAAACTTAAAAGTTTTTATTTTTGAATACTAAAAGAATATTATATTAAAACCATTTGAAAAAATTCAAATAATGTTAAATATGACTTTAAACAATCATAGATAAACATTAAAACATTCTTAAAATAATTTTTATTAATCATGGATTTGGAAGAAAAAGTTTTTTGGCCCAGGAAATAAATAGTCAATTTTATTTAAAAGCATTATTTTGGAATATTTAGTACATTAATATAGTAAAATGAAATGAAAATTTTTAAATTCAATAAATAGATAAATTATAATAAAATTCATTATTTTACTGAAAGGTAGAGCATAATATCTCATCATTGGAAGCATATCATAAATAATCCTGATAAACAATGAGATTATACCACTAAACATTTACCACATTGGTATCTTTAGAATTGTAAGTATCATGAAATAAATAAAATTATATTGATATTTATATCCCACAATTATCATGATAAGGATAAAAAAGTCATTCTTGGTTATTATATACACCATAAAAATAATTAAGTGGTATATATGGCATGTGTCCCATAGAAATACAAGTGAGATAAAAATTCATTACGGATTTGTTGATCTACTGAATCATAATCCTAATTAAATAATAAAATAAAAATAAAATTTATATATCATATGAATAATTATATTCATGATATAATATTTCAACGGGTCATTATAGTCACCACATAAAAGAAGCAAGTAGTGATTTTGGCATAAGTCATCCAAAAATGAAAGTGAGACTGTAAATCCCTTACATTAATTATAAAATTCATTCATAAACATTCAAACCTCCTATATAATAAATATAGGTTTATTATAAATATATTATATAACCATAATCATATAAATCATACCATTTATGATTTACTTATAACCTTTTATTAACTATAAGATAACAATTATTTGTTAAAATCATGTTCTGAATAATAATTACTTTATTTTTCATTTATGTTTTGATTTAGTATTTTCATCCTTTTAAATTTATAAAAGTTTCATCATATTTATAATTTTAACCATGATTAAAATTTCATATATATTCACTATATACGTATTCATTGTAATCCAAAAATGTTAGAGATAGAAAATTAATTACACTGTATGTGGAGACCATTAGGCCATATATATGGATGAATGTTGTTTCTATTTTTTCAAAGGATTAAACAAAAGAAAATAAAATACCATATTAAATTTAAATAATAATTTTCATATCACATATATCACATATTATTTTTAAAACTTTCCTTATTACCTTCCATTTAGATCATAAGTGAAGAATGAACCACATCATACACATGAGCGACATTGTCATAATCCCATAGAATGGAATGTATGTATGTATATGTGATATTATAACTAAAAAAGTATAATTATTTCATAAATATAATAAAAATATTTTATATATATCATTATATGTTGTCTTGAGATGTGGTGATGGAAAACAAATTACATCAGTTCACGAGGCGGTGGTCCGTTGTACACACAATTGACGGGTTCCTTTCCCATTTGATGGAAAAGGATATGGATATAGGTTATGAAATAAACATAATAAAATCTAATTTTATGTTAGATAAAAGTTTTATTATACTGTAATTACTAATTCATGATTTAAAGTGGCGCGTGAATAAGTAAAAAAAGTGTGTAGTGAAGACAATTACATTCAGTTAGAACAACTTCTTTTGTATCTCTTATTAAGGACCATAAGTTTGGAATTTTTGGAGGACAATAATCTCCATAAAATGGATATGTATGCTGGGGATGGAATTTTTTAGGGTATGTTCCATAGAAAATGTCTTAAGAGGAGTGAATAATTGACGGTAAGAGGTTCCTTTTATTAATTGAGGAGGGTAATTTTTGTAAATACCCAAAACAATTTAATAATGGGAATTAAATATTTCCCATGTGCCTCCAAAATTGATAAATAATGGATTTTAGGTAATATATTTTCATTAAAAATCTCCAAAAAAAATAAGACATATTTTAATCATTTTATTTCTTATACTTTAAGTTTACATAATTTTACCCTTACAATTTTCACCACGGTAACCGGTATCTTTTTATTTACCTCGTTAATTAATCCTTTAAGCCTAATAAAACAAACCTTATTATATGATCATTACACATTTATTCCAAATATGTAATCTAATTTATTAAATAAAGGTCATATGTCTGTTGAAAATTAATTTTCACACGTTCGTAAGTAACATAGAGAACATTGTTTTAACCTTAACCGCATTAATTAATTTTTTACTTATATTGTTATTCATTATGACCAAAATTGAATTTTAAATTATTTCATAATATAAATAATTATTATTCTAAATATTTAATCCATTTTAGAAAATTAAATTCATATATGTATAATAATTTAATTTAAAATAAAACCTGCAGATATGATGAAAAAATGATTTTCGAAAGAAGAAGTGTTCATAAGTGCAGAAAGTTTTAATATCTAAATTAAATATGGAATTTATTATGTTGAATGAAATATTATTAATTAAAATATAATTGAAATAATTTTACTTTAATATTATTTTAAAATAAAAAAAAACCTTATAAATTCATTAACTAAAAATAAAGCTTTCAAAAAATCAATATTTTTAACTATTCATCAAAAAACTAACCATTTTAGAAAATTCTAAAAAATTAAATCAAAGTGAATTTTAAAATAATTATTTCAAAAATAAAATTAATTTTCTAAAATTAATTTTCTAAAATTGTAAACATGTTTTTTAGAATAAGTGTTAAAAACATGATAAAACCAATTTTTAGAAGAAGATGCATTTTTTAAACACCAAACTAGATTTATTATTATCCTATGTTTAAAAGAAAATAATATATTAATGTTAAAAAAAATTTATTGAACATATAATATATAAATTTAATTAAAATAATTTACTAATATTTACTAATTAAATTTAATAATATAAAAATTCTTTACATTCCTAGAAACAATTTTTTTAGATGAAGGTTTCATTTATTTTCAAATGATTTTTTTCCAATTCTAATAAATTTATAAATATACAATATATTTCATATATATTTAAAACATATAATTTTTCTAATTTATTTAATCATATTTACACCCACCAATCCAATGGATATGAAATAATTTTTATATTAAGAAATTATCTTTTAATAGTATATCGTGGTTCGTTTCAAATGAGTGTTGTGTGCGACGCAAGCTATCGAAAAATTAAATTTATTTTTAAAAAAATTATTAAAATATTGGGGTGTTATAGAATGTAGTGAGTTAGGATTAATAAGTCCTCCTTAAAGTGAGGTGATCATTAATTTGATGAGAATGGATAATGTCCCCTCATTAGTGGTGATGATGTCATGGATCCAACAATAAAAAATAGTATAGTATGTCGGGACCTAGTTGGACGGATAAGGAAGTAAGAAAAAAAATTTGTTATAGAGTATTGTCTTTTGTTGTCAAAGAATCTAAATCAATTCACTTTGTAAAGGACTTGGAGACCCATTGATGCATTGCTGATATGTTTTTCACAAATATCATAAGTTATGAGAACTTGTGATGCAAGCGTTGTGATGGAAAGGGGTAGAAATAATGATGCCAGTCATATACAGTTTTGATTGGAAGGAATGCTGCTGCTGGAAGATGGAAAGTTTCATTACTTCCCATTGTAACTCTGATGATGCTAAATCTGATCTGTCAAAGGATATATATCATGATAGTGGAGTTCATGATGAAAGCTTAAGAATGCTTATAGGAAGCAGTAAAGAGAGAAATGAAAAAGGAACGAACAATCTGGAAGAAGCATAAAAGAATAGTTTAAGGTGGCGCACAACATTAAAGATGGTTTATATTTTTGTGTGCAAGGAATTATTCAAGGTCAGAACATCGAAAAATGGCAAATGCATGAAGTGCAGGAAAATTTAGGAAAATTGCGCGAAAAAATAATGTGGTGCGCGAACTAGTAGCAGGATGCGTGAAATATTTGCAGGATGCAAGAAATATGTGTTAGATGCGCGAAATATCAGCCAAATGCGCGAAACATAATGTGGTGTGCGAAATAGAGGAATGATATTTTTCATCCAAGAGGTGTTTCAAGATCAGAAGTTCAGAAATTGGAAAAGGCATGAGGTGCGCGAAAAATATGAGCATTGCGCGAAATATGATGTTGTGGGAAAGAGTTTTTACATGGATGAAGAGGGATTTACACAGTGATTAGAGTTTTTCGCGGAGGGTTAAAAAGGCCTATAAATATGAGGTGAACCCCTCTCATTTGTAAATTCTCTACACTTAGAAGAAATCTCGAGCTCTAGTGTGTGTAAAATTACATGCTATGTGAGTTGCACAAAAAGAAAGTAGTTTGCGTGAAAATCGGACAGCTTCATGAAAAAGAGAAAAAGTTGCGCCAAAAAGTGAATAGTTTCATGAAAAAGGAAGTTGCGTGAAATAAGTTTTCCATGCCAAAAGAGGATTTTTTCACGCAAGGCTTTTGAATTGGGCACAAGATACCATAAAGGCTGTGTGAAAAATTTGGGGTCTTTGCACATATTCAGTTGGATATATGGGAGTTCTTACCAGCTTCAAGGTAGAAAAGTTAAGATCTATACTTCAGAGAATAGAACTGTTCAATTGTAAAGAAGTGCTGAAATAATGTAATTACCTATATGTGTAAAGAGGGTTCACACACGCTTGCAGATTGTTTTCTAAGTGCTACACGACTGTAAGGGTATATCTTACTCATTTTATTCCACATCAAAGGATTGTTTTCTAGTGGATTGTGTGGTACTGGATTATTTTCGTACCATACCAAGGATGTAGCTACTATTGTTGAGTATTGAACCTTGTAAATCTTGTGTTCCTGTGGTTGTGTGTGTTCAGTAGGGAATAATCTCTTTAACATGAGGCAAAGGTTGTTTCAATTATAGTAAAACATAAAAAGAAAAAGATATCATTGATTCACCCCCTCCCCCTCTTAGTGATACTTGGATCCTAACTGGGAACTTCATAGTTTACCTAGCTTGAACCTAAGTAAGTATTATGTGTTATATAAAGTGTTTATTGTGGATATGGGGATCCATCATGTAGATGTTATGATTAAAGCTATCATGGTTTCACTCGAATAGCGGTATAATTAAATTCTTGTGGTGGGGAGTGCACCACTAGCTATTTGAGTGTATGTTCCTCTTTATTAATAAGGTTTCAGATAATTTCAAAGAAAATATTATGGTGAGTCAATAATGTGTTGTTTTTATGTTTCATTTTGATGTTTTTATATGGATGAGATGTCTCATTCCAATTATGTATTTACTGATGGGTGGAACAATGGTTTTGGATATCAAACTCTTAATTTCAATGGAACAATGTTGAGAAAACTATTTTTATAGGGAGCATCATATCAGTCAAAAAAAATTTGACCCACATGTTAAAAAGGTCATGGTTCTAGTAAAAAAATTCATGGCCATTAGTTTCATCCTCCATGACCAAGTGCATAGTAGTGTATTACTGGTATAATTATGAAGTGATTTCATGGGGAACCATGGAGTTAGATTGAAATTCAGCACTAGCTTCAGCTAGGGAACTCCAATATCAGGATGATGGTGGATTTCAGGTATGTTCATGTCCATATATCATTTTAATGAAATTATTATGGTGAAGAGTATAAAATAGAATAGTTGAGCATGTGGTTCTCATTTTAATCAGTTTTCAATAAACATCGGGAACAATGTGTTGACGAACCTAATGGGTGGTGATTCGGTATTATTGTATCACCTTTGTATAAGTTTTGGATGATTATATTTAGATACAATCACGATATCATCATTGGTATACTCTAGTGTGAGTTGATAGTTAGGTGTTATAACTAGTTAAAATTTATCAAATATAAATATTTTCAGGAAATCTATTTTATAGGACTTTGTTGTTTATAAGTGGATCAATGATATGAATCTTGAGGGAAGTCTTCAAGATATTAATAATCTTGAAGGAAACACTAAGATTTTGGATATAGGTTAGAGTGAGAGTGGTCTGAAATAGACCGGTGGCATTAACCCATTAGGTGTGTTTTTAATGAATTGGAAATTTAAGGATGCCTCTAGAAGTTGGGAATCATGTTGGTTTTTGATGATTAATTGGTGTCATGGAACACATGCACTGCTATAATGTTTAGTTTATACAAAACTAACCTTTATCTGTGATAGCTAAAAGCACTGATAAAAGGTACTCATTATCACTATTTTTTATAACATTGATAAAAGTTACTTTTATTAGAACTAGAAAAATGCACTGATAAAGGGTAACTTTTATCAATGCTGAAAAAAGCATTGATAAAGGCAATGTTTTATAAGTGGTTTTTTATCATGGATAACAGGTTTATATCACAAATATATATATCATTATAAATCATTTATGAATATATAAATTTATTTATGTTGATATGAATATAATATATTTCATTAAAGGTGATTTATAGAAGAATAAATATGCATTTACGGTTAATATATAAGATATTTAGTGAAAAATGCCTTAAAAATAATTAAAATATACAATTAATTAATAATTTGTTAATATTTTTTGAGTAATATCCATTTAATAACCATTAGTAGAAATAAAAAATCATTAAACTAATGAGTGATCTAATATAAGTAGAAAACATCACATGAACCTAAAATGGTCATAACATTAAATTCATATATTTTTTGGGATCTAGAACATATCAAATCAAATCTTGTAAGAGATATATGTTTTTTGATGTACAGGGGATCCCCATCACTATTTTTAGGTACAAAAATGACCTAAAGGCCTATAAAACTGATTTTTTTTATTTGGGATGCAATGATTTTTTAATATTTGATTGGATTTAACGGTCTTTCTAGAGGGTCTTATTATACTTTTTTTGTGGAGACCAAATTTATTCTCATGGATTATATTTATATAGATATTATGGTGTTAATATTTGATCATTTTTTATATTTTAGTTTTATTTAAAAGAAAATTTATTAATGTTTTCTTATATTTACATATAATAAACCAATTTTATAAATAAATATTTAAACAAATTTACATAAAAATTTATTTTTAAAATTATAAACCATATTGAAAAAAATATTTATTATATATGTTATTTAAAATAAAAAATCATCCATTTTATTTAAATTATAAATATTGATTAATATATATATATATATTCAATAAATGTCTATATATAAATATATTTGTATCAATAAAGAAATTGAATTTATGTGTATATTCTAATATATGTAAAAACTAAATATATATAAATATTTTTTTCATGTATGTGTGAATTCTAAATTTTTACGTGTGTGTTTGAAAAAATGTGTGTATGTGTTTGTGTATCAACATTGTGTAATTATGTCATATACAATTTTATTTTTATAAATATATCATTATCACTGTCATTATAATTAAATATAGTTTATTAACAAACATATAGTAAAAATTTATAAATAAATTATAAAAAATTATATCTAAATATATAATTATATGTGAATATGTATAAATATAAATCTAAATTTATAGACGTATATATTTGTAATGTATAAAATTTATATGAAAATATTCATTATATAAACATATTTTAAATATGTATTTAAAAATACTATATAAATTAGGTGGAATTAATTATTATCCATTATATTTAAAATAATATCCAATATTTTTTTACATTATAAAAATATGTAAATATATATTTATATTTATATATTTATATATATATTCCTAAAAAAATGTAAAAATATTTTTTATATATACATATGTGTTTGTTTTAATAAACTGATATATATTTATATTTTTATTTTTATTTGAATATATCTAAATTAATATTAATATATAAAATATTTAAATAAATATTTGTATATATATATATCATACACACACAAAGGCATATATTTTAAAAATATATTCAAAATAATTATATAAATATACGAATAAAATAAATTTATCTAAATTTATAGACATAAATATAAATATAATAAAATATACAGCAAAGCATGTCTAAAACTACTCTAAAAAGGTTCAAATTTCACAAGGGAGGGCACAAGATTGAGTCAATGCACGTGTGCCAGTGGATAGAAAGTTGGGAACTGGAAGAGTACTGAAAAAGGGGGGTTACAATCATCGATAAAGGGTGATTTCAAGAGAGTGGGAGCGCATCGAGGTGGGTCATGGTAGAAAGTGAAGATAAAGGGGGTTTTAAGCACTGAAAGGGGGCCTGAAAGTGGGAGTTCTCAAAAAAAATTAAAATTTTATCAACACTAATAAAGTGTTCATAAATGCAGCCTTTATGTGTACTAAAAATCACTACTGAATTAATCAATTTGGAGTAATTTTATATACCTGATAATTTCACCCTTTATCAATGATTTTTAATAATAATAAATGGGGCCTTTATTAGAAATTAAAATGTATTGATAAAGAGGGACTTTATTAGCACTACAATCGAACGGATTAAGGGTTCCTTTATTATTATTATTTTATCACTGATAAATGACATATTTTAGTGGTTCTTAGATAGGCACTAGTATAAAATCTCTAATAAATCTCATTTCTATCATTTTAAAATTGTGATCTATATTATTGAGACTAATGGAATTTTAGACATTGAGTTTGGTTTTTGTGGTTTTAAAATGACCATAACCAGTGAGGAGAAAGTTTTTATCTGTGAATCAAGGCTAAATGGTGTTTGGATATAGTTTGACTATGGGTTATTATATGGTGGAGATATTATAAAAACATCCCCTTTAATTGAGGTGAAAACCCGATTAATTTTTTCAGTACTACCATACATTACCTTTATTTAAGTGTTTAAGGGAATCATGGAGGTCTTAGGAGTGTCCCAATGGTTTGGGGATGATAATTTCATCTATTTTAGAGTTACATACTAGAGAACACTATTAGTGATAACCATGAACCTCAATCATGTGTCCTAATATGCATAAGATAATGTTTTTTAAACTGTGTGTGGGAATTCAGAAAACTATGTAAACTTTATAATAAATTATTGATCCATTTTACATGGTTGGTTCACAGTTTGTTAAACTATGTGGCTTACACATGCCAAATAGAGATTCCCAGAATGTGAGATCCAAATAGTTGGTGTATATTTTATTAAACCATGTGTCCAAACCATTATCCAAATTAATGGTGAGAAAAATATGAAAATACCCCAAACCTATTATGTTTTTAACTCTTTTTTCTCCTCCCCTTCAGCCAGAACACCTGATGAATTACCCTCCCCTACTCCCTCTCTTCCATGGTGAGATATCTCTCATCCTTTTTCTAAATTGACATTTTTCTAATTCATTGAAGAATCAATGAAAAATATATGACTTTTTTATCTTAACTTTTTATTTTATTTAACATTCAATCATCCCCTCACTGATTTTCTCTAATATTCCCTATTTTTAGAGAATTTATGTAATCTTTTTTTTTCATCGATAATAGATCAAACTAGAATCTAATATTTGATGTGTTTCCTCTTCTACAGCTAAGGTATGTGGTCCCTAAATTTCACCCATAGTATCTCATTATTTTTCTACGTGTGTGTGTTTTTGGTTTCATCTTTTTCTTAGGTGATGACCATGAAATTAATTAAATTTATTAGATATCCTTTTTCCTAGTTAGATTCCCCATTAAAAAATTTTCCTTTAAAAATTGAAATCCTAGTGGAATTTTGTTGTGAATTATTTATGTTCGAATTAGCTAACACTGATATGTTAGGTTTTGTAAAAATTAAGTGGATAATATTTCAATGATGGGTCTAGATGAAACTATGATCTTTATTTCGTTTAATATATTAAATTTCTACCATATTTAAAATGGTTGAAAAATGAAATTATGATTTAAATAAAGGATTGGGAAATGAAATTCCACAATCTTCAATATTCAAAATGGAATGTAAAGGTAAATAATTCTTTATGAAATGAAGGGTTGTTCTAGGGGGATTCCCCATCCTAGAATTTGACCCTTATATTTCCTATATAGAATGATAGTCTAGAATTTAACCTTTATGTTACATAATTGGTTTAACTGCCCTATTTTTCATAGAAAGTATTGTTAAAGATTCATGTAAAGTAAATGTGTGGATTTATGTACTAACATAGAAATGGTAAAATAATGAACCCTGTATTTTGAAATGTATAGTTGATGAAATAATGGGAATTGAATACTTTTGAATTGAAGTGAAATGGTAAAGTGACTGGTTCAATGTTTAAATGTGATATGGTATCAATGTTTAAAAGGATAGTTAATTAGTCATATTGAATGATATTCTTTAAATTCCTTCTTTTTATAAATTTTAATGAGTTGTTCATGAAATGTAAAAGAGCAGAAATTCCAAAAATTTCACCTTATGCCTAATCATAATTAAATTGAGTAAAAAAATTATAATTAAAGGATTAATGTGACAGTTGATGTGTAGGAATGTCAGGATATGTGATTTGATTTTTTATGATGATGATTCTTTGTAGTAACCAGATGATAACTTTGAATCTATAAAATACATGTTATATGGAAATTCTAGGTTTGACACTAGGATTCAGTAGGAATTCCTGATGATTGAGAATTCCAGGATGAGTGCATGGATTCCATTTGATTATTAATGTATGTTAATAATGGGATGATAACATGGATTCCATATGACACTATCTGAATGGTAATTCTAGGATGAGTGACTGGATTCCTTATGATGATGATTTTTGGGATTTGCTCAAAGAGTTCCTAGATTCCATATGATATATGATACTTGTGAAATTGTGGATGGGAACCTAGATTATATAGGAAATCATGGTTAAGGAAAATGGTGGTTTGAGAACTCAGATTACAAGGGAATTATAGGATGAGTTCTTGGGTTTTGTATGACACTTTATGAGACTAAGGAATTCCAGGATTAGTTCCAAGATTCCATGTGGTTACTTGTAGATTTGAAGTCATCATGACATGCTCAGAGACACCATGGCACTAGTAGATGGATGTATGATATCACCCCAGATTTCACTATAGATCTCATGAATTGATTATTTTTATTTATTTATTTTACATTACCTAATTTATTTAGATTCCCTTACATTAACTTTGTAAAACCCCAATGTTTTTAAAAAACAAAATGCATAAAACTTTTTTTATGTAGATATTTATAACTAGCCTTTAAACATAATTTTGCAGCTTCTATATTTTGAATTTCAAAAAACAGGCATCCACAATTGTGTTCAACTAGTTATTTTGAGTCTGATAGAACAAACTTGTTTTCGGTGAATAGTAACATACCCTTATGAATAGTAATATGACCAAAATGAATTGAAAATTTTATTATTATTATTTTTCTTAAGACTTTAAAATAATAACATCTTGGTTAATTTTTCAATGTGATATAAAAGCACTTATAGTTATAAAATTGTTTATTTTTGAATTAAGTATGATTTTATTTTAAAATTAAATTAATGATATATAGAAAATTATTCTCAAAAATGGACTTCATTTTTGAATTCTACAGGTTGAAAAATGGTTAGTTTAAATTTTTGGGATTTTTCTTAAACAGTTGATTTTTCGGTGAATAGTAAAAATACAGTTTTGTGTTTCAGTTTGTTAATGATATAATTAATGATGTAATAATGATGTAATAAGTCTGGTCAACTTGTGTATAGTAATATAAGATGTGAGGGGTCCAAAGTCTCTAATACCTTGGGAAAATACCCTGATAAAGCCCATGGTTTTTCAAATACCACTAATGAGGTGTCCCTTGGAAATTATGAAAATATTCCCCCATTTTTGCCATAAATAGCAACACATTCCTTCATTTCCTTCATTAAAATTTCTTCTTCAATGAATATCTGGCCCCCTTACCTCCCTATTAGTCCTCAAAAGTTTTCATCAAGCCCCCAAGGTCCCAACCTTCATGTTCTAGGAGTTACACTAGAAGGTTAGAAAAATCTTAATTTCTTTCTTTTTCCATTCAAGTTATCTTTTATGTGGTATAAAATTCAAGTTTCCATACCATTTTTTTATTTCATTCTTATTATTGATCTATTATGTATTTTGATTCATTTCTGGAGAGGTTACCCTTTTCCCCTCTCTTTTTAATATTTTCTAAAACCATGTTGCATAGTCGTTAGGCTGCCGAATTTTTGTAAGGGATTTCTCAATTATTCTTTTATTTTGAGTTTATTTATTTATTTTTATTTCCTCACATACTATTACCAAAGAGGCATGAAAAATACACAAATAATGTATATTATTTATTTTATCATGTTCATTTAAAATTAATTATCATTATTTTTCTCCTCTCCCACTTATTCAAAGACTAAAAAAACATTGTTTGTGATGTGTCAAATTACCGAAATCATGGACGATGTAATTTTAATTTACATTAATTCATTATATTCTAGTAATGAAATCATTTTTATGGTTAAAATAGGTTATAAAATATTTATTATGTCTCACACACGGTTCTTAAATTCATCTGACTAATGGCATTAATTTATAATATAAAATGAGGTCATTATTATCAAAGAACCACTAAAATGATCTAAACGAACATCAATAATGTTTTAAATTATTAATCATCCTCATATCAATTTTCAAAATAAAAAATGGTATAAATTATGGGACAATAAGTATTTAAATACCTTTCCATTCCAATTCTAGAGTTTTACTTCCAATCAACAAGAATATCCATCATTAACCAATCATGAAAAACATGTAAGGAAAACACCCCAAAACAATGCAAGGAACAAAATACTAACGAATAAATGGTGAAATGATTTAATGAAATGATCATTAAAGATATTATAAAGAATAATATGTTTCCTTAAGATATTAATAACATTATTTTAACCATAATACAGGATGTTTAAACACGTTTTAAGTAATAATAACCCGAGGTAAGGGAATTCTTAACCCAATTTCAATTATTTGGGTTAACCTTATTATTTATTAATTATATAGTATTAAGATTATTGGTGTGATGAATTTTTTTTATATTATGTTGCACTATGTGTATTTAGAGTGTATGGAATGATTAGTCTATCTGGATTTAAAGATAATTGATTACCATGATATGTTTATTGGACATTATTTATGTTGGGTTGATCCCATTATAGCTCATCACATGTTGGGTTGAGCCCTTTATAGCTCAAGATATGTTGGGTTGTGCCCATTATAGATTAAGATATAATAGTTGATCCCCATTATAGATCTCTAATTCATTGGGTACTCCGGAGATGGAAGTTGACCAAAAGTTTATTCCATGTGTAAGGGTGAATGTAAGAGTGATATGGTAAATATGTATGAAGGAAAAAATATGAGTATACTATGCATTCAAGTAATTATGATATTGGTTTTATTGGTTTTTATGTTAACACTTGACTAATTCATTCAATATTTATATCTCTTACTGATTTTTATAATCATCCCATGTTTTTCTAAACTGTTTTTCACAGGATATAAGAATGGTTTAGAGAAAGAAGGGATTCATGATGTTTGATATAGAGTGTTGTTAAAGAAATCATGATTTATTTTTTAATGTATTATATTTTGAAAAAAATGGAAACTGTTTTTTTATATTGTCCTCTTTGTATGAATGTGGTATGTTATGTATGTATGTTATCTTAATTATTTAAAACTATAAACCCAAAAATATTATCAATGTGTTATAATGTATGTTCTTGTTTAAAATTAAATATTAAATAACGTTTTAAGGTCAGTAACTTATAGTTGGTATCATAGGATGGTTTAGATAACATTAGGGGTTCAGATGATATTAAAAGAATACCATAAATTATTTTTACTCTATGGTAATTTGAAATTTTAGAAAAGTGTTATGTGTTTCCATAAGAAAGGGAATCTAAGTCTGCGTTTCATTGGTCCTTTTCAAATCCTGGAGAAAGTTGGAACAGTTTCATACCGAGTAGCATTGTCTCTGAGGTTTTCTCAGGTACACAATGTTTTTCATGTTTCGATGTTGAGGAAGTATGTGTCAGATTCATTACATGTCTTGAGATCAGAAGCAGTTCATCTAGAAGAGAACCTTTATTATGAAGAGAAACCAGTTCTGATTCTTGATAAATGGTAACAGGTATTGCAGAATAAGGTAATCCACCAGGTAAAGGTTTTGTGGAGAAACCCCATGGTTGAAGAAGAAACTTGGGAGTCAGAAAATTGTTTGAGGGAAAGATACCCTCACTTGTTTAATAATTAAATAAAATTACGAGGACACAATTTATAGATGGTGGGGATAATATAACACCACAAGGTTTAAAAAAAATTAAATTCCTGAAACTTTGTTTTAAGAAGATTTTTATAACTGGCCTTTAAACAGAATTTTGTAGCTTTTATGTTTTCAATTTCTAAAAATAGTCATCTACAATTGTCTTCAATAAGTTTTTTGGAGTCTGATGGAACTGAATTGTTTTTTTTTTGAATAGTAATATAACTTTATGAATAGTAATATGACCTTAATGATCAGTAAATTGTATTATTATTTTATTTTATTAAGGATTTAATATAATTACAAATTGGTTAATTTTTTAATTAGATATCAAAGAAGTAATAGTTTAAAAATTATTTATTTTTGAATTAAGTTTTATTTTATTTAAATATTAAATTAATGATATTTAGAAATTTATTTTCAAAAAATGGACTTTATTTTTTAATTATACACATCGAAAAAAGGTTAGGGTAATTTTTTGGGATTTTTCTGAAACTGTTGACTTTTCAATGAATAGTAAAAATACTGTTTTGTGTTTTGGTGTGTTAATGACATCATTAATGATGTAATAATGATGTAATAAATATGGTAGACTTTTTTAAAGTAAACTAAGATGTGAGGTTTCCCAAGTGACTAATACCTTGGGAAAATACCATGGGGAAGCCCATGGTTTTTCAAAGACCACAAATGAGGTGTCCCTTGGAAATTATTAAAGTATTTTCCCACTTTTTCTATAAATAGAAACCCATTCCTCCATTAAATTCATTAAAATTTCTTATTCAATGATTATCTATCCTCTATACCTCACTAGTATTCCTACCAAGGTTTCCTCAATCCCCCAATGTCCCAACCTTCATGTTCTATGAGTTACACTACACGGATAGAAAATTCTCAATTTCTTTCTTTTTCCATTCAAGTTATCTTTTATGTGGTTTAACTTTCAAGTTTCCATACTATGTTCTTATTTCCTTCTTATTCTTGATATATTATATATTATGATTCATTTATATATGGGTGACCCTTTTCACCTCTCTTTTCAATGTTTTCTAAAACCATGTTGCATACCCGTTAGGGTGCCGAATTTTTGTAAGGCATTTCTCAATTTTTGTTTTATTTTGAGTTCATTTCATTTATTATTATTTCCTTATATCCTATTACCCAAGAGGCATGAAAAATATAGAAATCATGTATATTTTTAATGTTCTCATGTTCATGTAAAATTAATTTTCATTGTTTCTCTCCTCATCCACTTATTCAAAGATTAAAAAAACATTGTCCGTGTTTTGTCAAATTACCGACATCATGGACGATGTAATTTCAATTTACATTAATTGATTCAAGTATGGTCATGAAACAATTTTTATGGTTGAAAAATGTTATAATATATGTATTATGTCTCATCCATTGTTCTTAAATTCATTTTAATCGTGTCATTAATTTATAAGATAAAATGAGGTTGTTATTATCAAAGAACCACTAAAATGATTTAAACGAACTTCAATAGTGTTTTAACTTATGAATCATCATCATATCAATATTCAAAAATAAAGAATCATATAAATTTTGGTATTAGAAATATTAAAATACATTTCAATTCCAATTATATAGTTTCACTTCCAATCAACAAGAATATCCACCATTAACCAATCATGAAAAACATGTAAAGAAAACACACCAAAACAGTGAAAGGAACAAAATACTAACAAATAAATGGTGAAATGATGTAATTAAATAATAATTTAACATATTATAAAGATTGATATATTTCATTTAGATATTTAAAACACTCTTTTAACAATTATAAAGTATGTTTAAACACATTTTAAGTAAGAAGAATCCGAGGTAAGGGAATTCTTAACCCAATATCCATTATTTGGGTTAACCTTCTTCTTTATTCATTATATGGTATTAAGATTATTTGTGTGATGAATTTTTTTATTTATTATGTTGCACTATGTCTATTTATATTGTATAGAATGATTAGTTTATCCGGATTTCAAGATACTTTATTACCATGATATGTTCCTTGGAAATTATTTATGTCGGGTTGATCCCATTATAGCTCAAGATATGTTGGGTTGAACCCTTTATAGCTCAGGATATGTTGGTTTGTGCCCTTTATAGCTTAAGATATGATGCGTGAGCCCCATTATATATTTCCAATGCATTGGTTACTCTGATGATGGAAGTTGACCAAAATTTTATTTCATGTGTAAGGGTGAATGTAAGAGTGATATGGTAAATATGTATCAAATAAATAACATGATTATACTATGCATTCGGGTAATTATGATATGTGTTTTATTAGTTTTTATGTTAACACTTGACTAGTGATTTCAATATTTATATCTCTTACTGATTTTTTTAACTCATCCAGTGCTTTTTAAAAAAAATCACAGGATATAAGGATGGGTAAGAAAAATAAGAGATTCATGATGTTTGATATGGAGTGTTGTTAATGAAATCATGCTTTATGTTTTAATGTCTTATAATTTGAAGAAAATGGAAACTATTTAATTATATTGTCCTCTTTGTATGAATGTGGTATGTTATGTATGTAAGTTATCCTAATTCTTTAAAACTGTAAACCCAAAAATATTCTCAATGTGTTATAATGTTTGTTCTTGTTTAAAATTCAAGATTAAATAATGTTTTAAGGTCAGGCCTTTATAGTTGGTATTATAGGATGGTTTATATTTCATTAGGGGTTGGGATGATATTTAAAGAATACCATATATGATTTTTACTCTATGGTATTTTGAAATGTTAAAGTATTTAAGGATTACCATGTTGCTTCATCATAGTTATGTTTTTACATAATGGTTTTTCGAAGAAGAAATAGGGAAGCAGAAGGAGGAGGGCGGCAAGAGGATGATGTCTATCCGAATCTGTAACAAAAAATGGTGGGAATCGGAACTGAGAAGATTGTGACAACAATGTATTTGTTGAATCAAGAAATAAACGGTGGTGGTATCCATACTAGAGATTAATAAGATCAACCATGAAGAAACATGTCTTTTTTGGTGCATTTTATAAGGAAACATCCTCCAGCATTCAGTGTAACTACAGATCCAGTGATAGTCGAAGGATGGATTAATGCTCTAGAAAATATATTTGATGTCATGGGATGTGCGGAACATAAAAAGGTAATACTAGAAATTTATCATTTGGAAGGTGAAGTCGATCAATGGTGGTCTCTGGTTAAGAATGTGATAGAAAGAGATGATCTGGATAGTTTGTAATGGGATGATTTTAAGAGTCTTTTCTGTAAAAATATTTTCCAAAACTATTCGACTCATAATGGAGAAACAATTCCTGGAATTGAAGCAGAAATATGATGATTCTATGGAAGCTTATAAAGCCAATTTTACAAGACTGTACAGGTATGTACCATATTTTACATGGGATTTTGAAAGTAATATTAATTGATTTTACTCTAGTTTGAAACTGTTTTTGTGAAGATCATTGGCGTCATGAGAGTTTAAAAGCTATGAGAATATTTTTCGTTATGATGAAAAATTTGAGATGACGTTTTCTGACAAATATGTTCCTCATGATGACAAGAATAAGAAGCAATCCGGTTGGTGGGAAATGGGCAAGAACTCTTCAAAGAAGTATGGAGGTTTGAAAATGAATTTCCCTTCTTGTGAAAAGTGTGGTAAAAGGCATCCTGGTGAATGTCTTGTAAATTCTGGGAAATGCTAATGATGTGGGAAGTTTGGAAACATGTCTCCTAAGTGCAAGGAAAATGATCTGAAAACTAATGAGAAGCCAATAGTGAGATTCTTTAACAGTATGGAATTGGGTCGTTTTGATAATGTATGCCTGAAACTAGTTACTCAAGCAGGGAATCGACAAGATTAGAAGTAGAAGGGTTTGGTAAAATATTTTTCATCCACTTCAGTAGATGTGAAGATATCAAATGAGGTGGTATTATTTATATTTCTTGTTTTTATAGATTTTTCACATTTTTTGTTAGATTCAGGGTCTATACATTCCTTAATTTCTGAGAAATTTAAAAAAAAATGGAATTAAACCTCTTGGAATGAAGTCATATGTCACGGTAAAAAAACCTGGAGGAAATATTGTGGCAAAAAAAATTATAAGTATCTTCCTATCCTTATATGTGGAAAGTGTTTACTTGAAAACCTTGTTGTTTTTCCTCTAGTACAGTTTGATGTTATTCTGGGTATATATTGGATTTACTTTTATCATGCTTATATAGATTGCCGAGAAAAATAAGTTGTTTTCAAAAGGAATTTCAGTTTGTGTACAATAATGAATCCATACCATTAATAACATATCAGAAAGCTAAGAAACTAATTAATGATGGAAATGAAAGCTATCTTGCTCATATTTTTGAAGATAAGGAATCTGTCCAGATTAATTAAGTACCAGTGGTAAATGAATACTTGGATGTTTTTTCCGATGATTTTCCTAGTGTTATTCCTAATCAAGATGTTGCATTTACTATTGACTTAGTTTCTAACGCTAAGCAAATTTCAAAACATCCTTATCGAATGGACCAAATGGATCTTTTGGAATTAAAAAATCAATTGCAAGAATTATTAGATAAAGGATTCATTCGACCCATCAATTCTCCATGGGGTGCTCCTGTCTTGTTTTTTAAGAAAAAAGATTGTTCAATGAGACTTTTCATTGATTATAGATCCCTAGATAACATCACTATTAATAACAAGTATCCTTTGACTCACATTGATGATTTGTTTGATGAGCTCTAGGTAGCGTAGTATTTTTCGAAGGTTGACCTCAGGTCAGGGTACCATCATTTGAAAGTAAAGGTTGAAGACATGCCAAAGATTGAGTTCTGTATTAGATATGGTCATTATGAGTTTTTTATGCCTTTTTGGTTAACTAATTAACCTATTGTATTCATGGATCTTATTAATAGAATATTTCATGATTTCTTGGATAAGTTTCTGGTTGTATTTATTGCTGAAATTCTCGTATATTCTAAAAGTAAAGAGGAGCATTAAAAATCAAAGGGTTGTTTTTAAAACATTAAAAGAAAAGAAACTATACAGAAAATTCAGAAAGTGTGATTTCTGGTTGCAACAGATTTCTTTTATTGGGAACAATGTAAATAAATATGGAATTACAGTTAATCCTACCAAAAAAAATTGGTTGATGAATGTACAAGACCTAAAAATGTTATAGAGATTCGTAGTTTTCAGGGATTAGCAGGTTATAACCAATGGTTTGATAAAAACTTTTCACAATTATCAAGCCCGCTAACTAAGTTAACACAAAAAAGGGTTAAATTTTTTGATAGAGAATATTTTGATGTTTGTTTTCAGTAACTGAAGAAGAGATTGGTGAATGCTTCAGTTTTGGCCTTAACTTCCTAAAATGGTGAGTTTTTCATCTACAGAGATGCTTTGTTGAAGGGACTTGGTTGTATTTTGATTCATAATGATCAGGTAATTGATTATGATTCAAGACATCTTAAACATCATGAGTCAAATTAACCCACACATTATTAGAATTGGAAGCTATGGTTTTTTATTTGAAATTTTGGAAACATCATTTATATGGTGCCAAATATCGAATATATACTGACCATAAAAGATTGAAGTATATATTCACTCAGAAGGAATTAAACATGAGGTAGAGAAGATGGCTTGAACTGATAAAATATTATGACTACACGATCAATTTTCATCCAGGAATTGCAAACAAAGTGGCAGATGCCTTGAGTTTAGAACATCATACATTGTTAACCAAGTTACATTTGTAAAATAAACCCTTGATTAATGATTTTGTTGACTTTTTTTAGATGTTATTGGTATAAAGAATACAACTATTTTGTTTTAGGTTTTACTGTAGTCATCATTATTAGAAAAAATTTAGAAAGCGAAGAAGGAAGACCGTGAGCTATAGAAAAAGGTAGAATTGGTGAAAATGGGTAAGTTTCAAGAATTTAACATTGATAAATATTGTGTTTTAAGATTTGGAAAAAGTTTGTGTATGCCTTGTGATTCCCAGTTGAAGAAATATTTTTTGTGTGAAGCTCATAGTTCTCCATTTTCAGTTTATCCTTGCAATACTAAGATGTACAAAGACCATCGAGAGTATTATTGGTGGGATGGAATGAAAAGGGATATTTTAGAATTTACCATGAAATGTTTGACATGTAAATAGGTTAAAGCAGAGTGGAAGTTACTTAAGGGGATGCTTCTTCATTTTCCAGGTCTAGAGTGGATATGGGAGAATGTATCCATGGACTTCGTTGTGGGACTACCAAATATTTCTCGAGGTAACAATGTGATTTGGGTTATTTTTGATCGACTGATAAAATCTATACATTTTCTTTCTATTCAAGATACAATGTCTTTGGATAAGATTTCACGACTGTACCTCAAAGATAATTTCCGGATACATGGAGTTCATATTTCTATTGTATCAGACCGGGATCCATGGTTCACTTCTAACTTTTTGAAGGGGCTTCAGAAGTCATTGGGAACATAATTAAATTTCAGTATAGCTTTTCATCCTCAGTTAGAGGGGTAGTCATAACTAATGATTCATAATTTTGAGGATATTCTTTGAGCTTGTTCAATGGACTATCAGGGAAGTTAGGATCAACATCTTTATTTAGTTGTGTTTTCTTATAATAACAGCTTTCATTCCAGTATAAAAATGGAACCTTTCGAGGCTTTGTATGGGAAGCGGTGTCGGACTCCAGTGTTTTAGGATAATGTTGGTGAAAGAAATTTTATGGGGCCATAATAAGTAAAATAAGTGGTTGATAAAGTAAAGATGATTCAGCATCTCATTAGGACAGCTCAGAGCAAGAAACAATTTTATGCAGATAACACAAGGAAAGAAATATCATTCGAGGTAGGTGACCATGTTTTCCATAAAATCCCTCCTTAGAAGAGTGTGATGTGTTTTGGTAAGAAAGGGAATCTAAGTCTGCGGTTCATTGGACCCTTTGAAATCCTAGAGAAAGTTGGAACACTTTTATACCGAGTAGCATTACCTCTGAGTTTGTTTCAGGTACACAATGTTTTTAATGTTTGATGTTGAGGAATTATGTGCCAGATTCATCAATTGTCTTGAGAGCAGAAGCAGTTCAGCTAGAAGAGAACCTTTCTTATGAAGAGAAACCAGTTCAGATTCTTGATCGATGGGAATAGGTATTTCCGAATAAGGTAATCCACTAGGTAAAGGTTTTGTGGAGAAAACCCATGGTTGAAGAAGAAACACGGGAGTATGAAAATTCTATGAGGGAAAGGTACCCTCACTTGTTTAATAAGTAAAAAAATTATGAGGACACAATTTCTAGAAGTTGGGGATAATGTAACACCCCAAGGTTTAAAAAAATGAAATGCATGAAACTTTGTTTTAAGTAGATATTTATAACTATCCTTTAATCATAATTTTGCAACTTTTATGTTTTGAGTTTCTAAAAATAGTCATCTTCAATTATGTTCAATAAGTTATTTATAGTCTGATGAAACCAACTTGTTTTTTTAAATAGTAACATAACCTTTTAAATAGTAATATGACCCTAATTAATAGTAAATTGTATTATTATTTTATTTTATTAAGTCTTTAATATAATAACATCTCGGTTAATTTTTCAATCTGGTATAAAAGGAGTTATAGTTTAAAAATTGTTTATTTTTTAATTAAGTATGCCTTTATTTAAAAATTAAATTATTAATATTTAGAAATTTATTTTCAAAAGAGGACTTCTTTTTTGAAATCTACACATCAAAAAATGGTTAGGGTAAATTTCTGGGATTTTTTTGAAAAATTTTACTTTTTAGTGAATAGTAAAAATATAGTTTTGTGGTTTAAAATGTTAATGACATCATTAATGATGTAATAATTATGTAATAAATCTAGTAGACTTTTTTACAGTAAACTAATATTTGAGGTTTCCCAAGTGGCTAATACCTTGGGCAAATTCCATAGGGAACCCATGGTTTTTCAAATACCACTAATGAGGTGTCCCTTGAAAATTATTTAAATATTCCCTCACTTTTTCTATAAATACCAACTCATTCCTTCATTAAATACATTAAAATTTCTTCCTCAACAAATCTATGGCCTCCTTACCTCCCTATTAGTCCTATAAATGTTTCCTCAATCCCCCAAGGTCCAAAATTTCATGTTATAGGACTTACTCTACAAAGTAAGAAAATTCTCAATTTATTTCTTTTTCTATTCAAGTTCTCTTTTATGAGGTATAACTTTTATGCTTCCATACCATGTTATTATTTACTTCTTATTCTTGATCTATTATTTATTATGATTCATTTCTGGATGTTTTACCCTTGTCCTCTCTCTTTTTAGTACTTTCTAAAACCATGTTGCATAGCCGTTAGGATGCCAAATTTTTGTAAGGGATTTCTCAGTTATTCTTTTATTTTGAGTTTATTTCTTTTGTTATTATTTCCTCATATCCTCTTACCCAAGAGTCATGAAATCTCTATAAATCATGTATATTATGGATGTTCTCACGTTCATGGAAAATTCATTATCATTATTCTTCTCCTCTCCAACTTATTCAAGGAATAAAAAAAAGATTGTCTGTGATGTGTCAAATTACCGACATCGTGGACGATGTAATTTCAATTTACTTTAATTCTTTCAAGTATGGTCATGAAACCCTTTTTATTGTTAAACCGGGTTATAAAATATTTATTATTTCTCAACCATGGTTATTTAATTATTTTTTACTCATGGAAGTAATTTATAAGACAAAATGAAGTTGTTATTATCAAAGAACAACTAAAATGATCTAAACAAAAATCATTAATGTTTTAACTGATGAATCATCCTCATATAAAATTTCAAAATGATAAATGGTATTAATTATGGTACTAGAAATATGTAAATTCATTTCCATTCCAATTTTGTATTTTCACTTTCAATCGACAAGAATATCCATCATTAACCAATCATGGAAAACATGTAAAGAAAACACCCCAAAACAATACAAGGAACAAAATACAAAAAAATAAAGGGTGAAATGATGTAATGAAATTATCATTTGAGATAATATAAACATTGATAAGTTTTTTTAAGATATTAATAACACTATTTTAACCATTATACCGGAATTTTAAACACATTTTAAGTAAGAAGAACCCGAGGTAAGGGAATTCTTAACCCAATTTCCATTCTTTAGTTTAACCTTCTTATTTATCATTATAGGGTATTAATATTATTTGTGTGATAAATTTTTTTATATATTATGTTGCACTATGTGTATTTACATTGTATGTAATGAGTAGTCTATCCTGATTTCAAGATACTTTATTACTGTGATATGTTACTAGGATATTATTTATGTTGGGTTGAGCCCATTATAACTCAAGATATGATGGTTTGAGCCCTTTATAGATAAATATATGATGGTTTGAGCCCATTATAGCTCAATATATGATGGGTGATCCCCATTATAGCTCTCTAATGAATTGGGTACTCAGGAGATGGAAGTTAACCAAGAGGTTATTCCATGTGTAAGGGTGAATATAAGAGTCATATGTTAAATATGTCCCAAGGAAAAAACATGAGTATACTATGCATTCGAGTATTTATGATATGGGTTTTATTGGTTTTTATGTCAACACATGACTAATTATTTCTATCTTTATATATATTACAAATTTTTATACTTATATCATGTTTTTATAAAAAAAATTTCACAGGATATAAGGATGGGTAAGATAAAGAAGGGATTTATGATGTTTGATATGGAGTGTTGTCAAAGAAATCAAGATTTATGTTTTAATGTCTTAGATTTTGAAAAAAATGGAATCTGTTTTTTAATAGTGTCCTCTTTGTATGAATGTGGTATGTTATGTATGTAAGTTATCCTAATTCTTTAAAACTCTAAACTTGAAAAGATCCTAAATGTGTAATAATGTATGTTCTTGTTTAAAAATCAAGATTAAGTAACATTTTAAGGTCGGGTCCTTATAAAATTTTTGTATAAACTAATTAAATTTTAGAACTCCATTGGTGGAAGCTTATGAAGTTATACTCAAACCCTTATTAATACACCATGGAACTTGGGTACCTAGGTAGATTCAACTTTGATACAGGATAAGACTCAGGAAATATTTTACCCAAGTTGAATCTACCTTGGTACCCAAGTTCCATGGTGTATTGATAAGGGTTTTAGTATAACTTCATAAGCTTCCACCAATGGAGTTCCAAAATATAATTAGTTTATACAAAAAATTTATAAGGAGTCGACCTTAAAATGTTACTTAATCTTGAATTTTATACAAGAACATACATTATTACACATTTAGGATCTTTTTGAGTTTAGAGTTTTAAAGAATTAGGATAACTTACATACATAACATACCACATTCATACAAAGATGACACTATTAAAAAACGAATTCCATTTTTTTCAAAATAAAGACATTAAAACATAAATCTTGATTTCTTTGACAACACTCCATATTAAACATCATGAATCCCTTCTTTCTCTTACCCATCCATATATCCCCTGAAAAACATTTTAAAAAAACATGGTATGAGTATAAAACTCAGTAAGATATATAAATATACAAAGAATTAGTCAATTGTTGACATAAAAACCAATAAAACCCATATCATAAATACTCGAATGCATAGTATACTCATGTTTTTTCCTTGGGACATATTTAACATATCACTCTTACATTCACCCTTACACATGGAATAAACTTTTGGTCAACTTCCATCTCCTGAGTACCCAAATCATTATAGAGCTATAATGGGGCTCACCCATCATATATTGATCTATAATGGTCTCAACACATCATATCTTGAGCTATAAAGGCATCAAACCAACATAACTTGAGATATAATGGGCTCAACCCAACATAAATAATATCTAAGGAACATATCATGGTAATAAAGTATCTTGAAATTAGGATAGACTACTCATTACATACACTGTAAATACACATAGTGAAAAATAATATATATAAAAATTCATCACACCAATAATATTAATATCATATAATGATAAAGAAGAAGGTTAACCTAAAGAATGGAAATTGGGTTAAGAATTCCCTTACCTCGGGTTCTTCTTACTTAAAATGTGTTTAAAATTCCGGTATAATGGTTAAAATAGTGTTATTAATATCTCAAAAAAACTTATCAATATTTATATTATCGTAAATGATCATTTCATTACATCATTTCACCCTATATTTTTTAGTATTTTGTTCCTTGTATTGTTTTGGGGTGTTTTCTTTACATGTTTTCCATGATTGGTTAATGATGAATATTCTTGTCGATTGGAAGTGAAAATACAGAATTGGAATGGAAAGGTATTTACATATTTCCAGTACCATAATTAATACCATTTATCATTTTGATGTTTGATATGAGGATGATTCATAAGTTAAAACATTAATGATTTTTGTTTAGATCATTTTAGTTGTTCTTTGATAATAACGACTTCATTTTGTCTTATAAATTAATGCCATGGGTACAAAAGAATTTCAGAACCATGGTTGAGAAATAATAAATATATTATAACCTGTTTCAACCATAAAAATGGTTTCTTGACTAGACTTGAAGCAATTAAAGTAAATTGAAATTACATCATCCACGATGTCGGTAATTTGACACATCACGGACAATCTTTTTTTATTCCTTGAATTAGTGGGAGAAGATAAAAATAATGATAATTAATTTTCCATGAACATGATAACATCCATAATATACATTATTTCTAGATATTTCATGACTCTTGGGTAATAGGATATGAGTAAATAATAAAAAAAGAAATAAACTCAAAATAAAAGAATAACTGAGAAATCCCTTACAAAAAATTGGCATCCTAACGGCTATGCAACATGGTTTTAGAAAATACTAAAAAGAGAGAGGAAAAGGGTCAACCATCCAGAAATGAATCATAATACATAATAGATCAAGAATAAGAAGAAAATAAGAACATGGTATGGAAACATAAAACTTATACCACATAAAAGAGAACATGAATAGAAAAAGAAAGAAATTGATAATTTTCTTACTTTATAGAGTAACTCCTATAACATGAAAGTTGGTTCCTTGGGGGCTTGAGGAAACTTTGAGAGGACTAATAGGGAGTTAAGGAGACCATATATTTGTTGGGGAAGAAATTAGAATGCAGTTAATGAAGGAATGAGTTGGTATTTATAGCAAAATTGAGGGAACAAATTGGCACTACTGCTCTAGGAACAAATTGGTGGTCTAGGCCATGGGATGATATAACACCACGTCACCAAACATGGAAATATTTTTTAGGATTCTCTATCCCTTGGTGTGTGTCAATATTTTGTGACATATAGATTCAATTTTATTCTTCTTTTGGAATGGATATTTAATTTTCTCAAGATTGAATTCCACTATCTGAGTGAGGCATGTGTTAGGGATTCTATAGTAGAGTTCATGTAACACATTTTTTTTTGTTCCAAAAAATCACCCTAGGAGTTATTTCTATTTTTAATGAAGAGAATCATATTCTAATGTAAATATTGGGAACTCTTTTATATTCACATAAATCTAGTGTAATTTTGAAACAAACTAACCATTGAATGGATTTTTAAAGAGTAGTGTCTCGACTCAAGGGTTTTGAGATTCTACGAGGATTATATCAAATCAAGGATTTGATGCCCAAAATTTAAAACATCCAAATTATATGATGGAATATATAAGGGAATAATAGTTGAATTTATATCTATATCCAAGATAAAAAAATATAGATGCCACTATGTATCCTATAGAAAGATGAATCAATCTAAATATAGTTATTGAAATAATCATGACACTGATTCATATAATCTTAAGGGAAGAAACTATAGTCCTATATCGGTGAATAGAAATTGGGTAAAATCATTCATAGATAGGATGATTTCTCTAAACAATGGGATATTGTTATACATTCATAGGGTCATGGATACATAACTAATTTTTTTAATATCTTAAATAAATCTCTCTATATGGAAGGAATATGAGTTCATATAACATATACTACTCTGATATTTAAGGTTCATGAAGGATAGACCATATACTATGAAGTTTTATGTCACATAACAAGGAATATATACCCTCAAATTATATGGGTGGTCTAATTTTTTACTTGTTTGATGGACCTATATAGAATTGATCAAATTTTAATAGGGGTTAATTGAAACCACTATGATCTTTATATCTTCTAATATCTTCTCCCAAACTTTTTCATTGGTTGATGGCGAAGTGGTATATCGATATAGAACATGGTTTTTTTCTCAGTTCTCCCTTTAGGATTTTTAACATGATAATATTGTATCATATTCCACTGTTTTAAAAAAGTTATTTTTTCCAAGGTCATATGAGATACATTCGTAGCGATAAAAGTCTTAGAAATTTTCTAGGCTAACTTTTTTTCGGTTTTTAACTTGATGAGTATTGTTTCTCTTTTCATAATATTTTTAAGGTCTCGTAATATGGATAAACTAACTAATTTTCAAGGTTTAATTGGTTTTACTATGTTTTATTTAAGTTTAAGGTCTCACAAATTTGACTGGAAGATGTGGCATTCTACCTAGAAACAAGGTAAATTTTGACCTAACATGAAAGGTAGCCCAATTTTACCAATTTAGATAGTCTCATAGAGGGGAACCCTTAGTTTAGCAACACAGTTCTCAGACCAATGCATCATGTTGTTTAGAGCCACTTAACGAGGAATGTGTATCGAGTAGGCATATTCCAAGAGGATTATCCCAAACCATGAATTTGGGATTACCAAGAGGAGTACCTCAACTCATGATATTTGGATATTTAGAGTAGTATCATTACTATATAAAAAATGGAATAACTATAATATTTCATAATCTACCTTTGATATTGGGAATAATGTAAGAATGTGTAAAATCAAGGGTATCCAAATTTTCATGAATACTAGGGTTCTAGATTGTGTAAATCATAATATAATAATGTATGAACCATTAAAAAAAGAGAGAGGTGTGAGTATGTTTACTATTAATAATGGGAGAATCCAATGCCACTACATCAAAAAACACCTCATGGGGTTATGGGTGAAATTTCCTTCAGGACCAAAGTATCATCAAGGTGTTAATTCATAAACTCAAAGGAAACTATACTATTCACCACTCAATGAGGGGTCTGTTTGGATCAGCTAAGGAATGTTACCAATATTCCTATGAATGAGGAGAACCAAGAAGAATAATTTACTCAAGGATGTGTAATTCTAAGAGGATTCTCTTAACTCAAGTAATTAGGTTGGTGATGATTCAAATATCATACTTATAAACTAGGTTCATGAAGAAAATCCTATTCAAGATTGGTTTAATCACCCTAATGATTATTTCATCATGTATAGAACACATTATAAATGTGAAGGGTATAACATGAAATTTCATGAGTGAGTGATCACTTGCATAGGGTGATCTTCTCAATATTAAGTCTTTCCATGAGTGAAAAATTACAAATGACATAGTATAATATCATTTCAAAATAGAAAAGAATACCTTATATTACTTTTTTCTAGACTAGTAGTCCCAATTAGAGATGATTGAATCTTCCTACATCCATATGGTAGACCCCATATTCCTTGTCTCTTTTATATTTTTTTGCTCTAAATTTTTCCTAATCCATGAAAGGGTAAGGCATATCCAGTGGATAATTGAATTTTTCTTAGGTCTCCCTTTTTTGGTTTTCAACATGTTAATACTTTTTGCCTCTTTAGTTTTAAATTTATGTTCATATAAATTGTACCATAAAGTTATTATGATTTATGTTATAGATCTTGAACAAAATATGGATAAATTTTAAGGTTGTATAGATTTGACAAAACAAAGATGATGTTTATGGTCACATATATTTGAAAAAAAGTGGTTTTTTCTTGAGATAGGTTATGAAAGAATCACTACATATCCAAGGGTAACAAGAATAAAGGAACATGTGATTCTTAAAAACATAGTACCAATATAGATTTTTCTTGATTGGAGGGAGTGGGATTTTTTATATTTTATCCTAGTATGGGATCAGAACTAGTATATGATCTATAGCCTTCACCTAGTGTTGAATATATGTGTTCTCTGGGTAATGGGAGTATTTTTCCATATCCCATGTAAAATAGAAAACATATGTCAGGTAACCTTATATAGATCCGAATATCATGTATGAAAATTGAGTCATATATGATTAACTAATAAATTTTTTTTAAGGTCTTAAAGTATGGAACTTATATCATTAAGTTTAATGTCATATAGTAATTAATCTATTGTCATTTAGTTCATGGTCATGTGACTCGGACCTCATGTATTTCACATTAATGTTATGTGAAAACGAAATAGATTCATTATAGATTTGGGTTTTTTGAGAAGCTCCAATGTGGGATTAAGTTTATAGTCATATAGATTAGAAAAAAGTGTTACCAAATTTATGCTCATACAACTTAGAGCTTCCTCAATAGTTTTTACAATGCATAAGGGAAAAAATGAAGGGATATTTTAATATTTTTTGAAAATGGGGAAAATTGATGATGTAAATAATTTAATAAAATATATAAATCATAGATGACGAAATAATTATTGGTGGGAGTGTATTTACTATTAGTTATGGTGAAAATAAATATTATACCATTACAAAATAGTTCATGGGTTTAAGGGGGTTCATTACTCTATAACCAAAAAAATCTCCAATGGGATACTTCACATACTCCAAGTCAACTGTTTTGTTGACCATTAATGGGGGTCCATTTGGATAAATTAATTCCAATGACCAATTTATATAAATAAAGTCACCAATAGAATTCACTCAAGAATCTAGGATTCCATGAAGAGTATCTATACCTAAGGAATTGTAGTCAATGAGACTCATATATCAAATTTTATGTAATAGGTTTAGTGACATATGGGTTGTCAAAAAGATTTTGGAATACTCTATGGATACCCATAATGCTTTAGAGAAGTTATTTGGGTAAGAGGAATAGACCATGATTGAGGATGAGTGTAAACTAAACCTCACCATATATGTTTTAAAAATTCAATATGTAGTGGGGGGATATTTTTTATTGGGTAAAATCATATTTTTTGACCTCAATTAGTATTTCAAGGTCATAAATGATAGACTATACACTATAAAATTTAATTTCATGTTGTAAACTCATCAGGTAAGTAATTTAGGGTATTTCACCTAAGACCTCATGTCATGTAGTTTAAAGTCCTGAAAAAAGGATGTGGGTGTCATATAATTTAAGGTTATTTTACTTGGACCACATGAGTGAATGGATTTGTGTGGGTCTTTCTCATTCCCAAAAGAAATATATTTCCCCATTTCATTTTTGTGTTACCAATTAACCCAAAATTTATGAGGACAAACCCAAACACTGTAATACAAAAAAGTCCAATTGGGAATTTTTAAACATATACCCCACTGAAAATAATATAATGAGAACACCCACAGTGAATGGGAAGACCCAAACACCATGAATTGGTTTCTAGAGACGTGAGAAATTTTCTAGTGAATTATTATATGTCCTGCAACACTAGAGTGGGTAAATAGATATATAAATATAACATATTGGAGTAATGAGATATCCTAAATGGAGTTATATCTTCAAAAAAGGGGTATTACTTATCATCATAGGTTCATGAACAAGGAAATCCATGATTGAGGCTTCCCATGTTGATTTTGATCTTATATGGAAGGGGTGAAATGGTTGTTTCTTAGCATTGATCCATGAAATGAGGAACATAATATGAACAAGGATAATAAAAAATCAAGGTAGTTTTCATATTCTTTTATGGGATTATAGATGAGAATCATGTGCTATTTTGGATCTTACATATATCAGGATCTCATGTAAGGAAACTAGGTTATGTAGAGTAAGATTCTCAAATTAGTATAAAGTATTATAGGATAGACCATACATGATGTAAAATTTAATATAACCTAGATATGATGAAACATTGTGTAGTTTCACGTAATTTAGTAAAGATTCCACACTATAATATTAAATTTCATTCGATAAGGAATTTTTATTCTTTATTTTATAGTCATTTAGTAAAGAAATTAGTCTCCCATCTTTTGGGTTTGATGCATCTCAAGCATGATAACCAAAGTTATCAACCAAAACCTATAAGATCGTGTGATTCTTGCATGGTGTGTATGATCCTAACCTTTTATAAATATGTATCGACATTTTTTTCAGTTATTATTTTTTTTGGAGAAAATATTATTTGGGATTTACCTTGGGGAGTTCTAGGGTGAAATTGGATATAATTGGAAGGAGGAGAGGCAGTGCATGGTTGGCACACAGTTTTCCCAAACAGTGTTCCCATCACTGAAAACTTTGTGAACCCAAATAGAGAAGATTTGAATGAATGGTTAATGGTTTTTCAAACCTTATAACCTCATAAGAGAAACCATGCACCCCCCCCCCCCATAAGAGGCACATTGTTAAGGTGCACTGTTTGGAAAATCGTGTGCCCCTACTCGGGAAACCATGCATGGGTTTTTATTAGATTTAAAAATATTTGACCCCAGTATTAACCCAAATTGACCCTAACTTACACATAAATAATTTATATCATTTTATGAGTCTCTTGGATAGATTCTTATCCCTTCTGACCTCTGTTCATGGAAATTTGAATCTCATATTACAGATCCACACCACCCAAGGTATGTGTTTTCTTGCCATTTATATCTCTGTATATCTCCCACTCCTCCTCTAATATAAAATAAGGATGATTATATATTACTTTTATTAGATCTAGATCTATTTTTTAAGGATCTTTATTTGTTTGATCTTAGATCTATAATTTAGATCAAGATCTCATTCTTCGTCGCATTCTCGATTTTCTACTTCAATTTGGGGATTTATATTGGGTGATTTCCCATCAATGAATTGAGGTGGGTGGTCCAAATTCAAATCTCATATTCTTGATTTAATTACACGTATGTAATTGTGAGAGTTAAAGTTTCCATGATTGGGAAATTACAATGATAATTGGATTGATTGTTTTTAATTTCCAAGTGTTAATGATTTAGGTTAATTGGGGAAATTGAATGGTGTAATTGAATTAAATAATTTATGGAAAATTGGGGTCATGACATTAAATTTAAAATTGATTTAATTTGTTAATTAATTAATTAATTAGATATTGATATTGTGAATTTTGTTGGAATAATTAATTGTTGAATTAATTATGGGGATATAAATATTGTAAATTAGATTAATTAATTATTGAATTAATTAAAGGGAATTTTTGTTATTATAGAATTGATTGAATTGGATTAATTAATTATTTAACTAATTAATGGATGTTTTGATTGTGAAATTTGATAATAAAGTTAATATTGACTAACATCTATTAATGTGATATATGTGATATATTTTCATTAATAAATGTGTGTAGGACATGGTCTACTACTTCCAAATACCATAGTGATAAATTGATTGATAAACTTGTGTGGTACATGGTCTACTTATGCCAAATACCATAGTGATAACTTGATTGAGATTCCTATATAGGACATGGTCTGCTGCTTCCAAATATCATAATTTTATATTTTTTGATAAATGATTGTAGGACATGGAGTGCTGCTTCAAAAGCCCATGGGGTCCTAGGTTAGGGGACCTAGATAGTTGGAAATTTAATATTGTCCCATTTTAACATATTATATATTAAAATGAATAGATAATGAAATAACATGTGATATAGTTTTTTTAAATTAAATATATGATATAGTTCAGAATCCGGAATGGGCTAAACCATGTATTAAAAGTTCAGGTATACCCAGGAACCCGAGGGTTATGTGGTTAAATAAATTTTAATTGAATAAATGTAAACTATTTACATTGTTGATTTTATTTATTCTTTATAAAAATAAATTTATTATTTTGAGAGGATATTGTTTTAGATGACGTTGGTGGTGGCCTACTGAGTTGTACTCACACCCTACTTGGGTTATCTAGTCGGTGCCTAAATAGATTTCATGGTCACAGGAAATGATAAGGGTAAGAGATATATATAAGATGGAGGATTTGGGATGAAGTATGGATGAGGGAACTAACAATGGTTTGGGACCCTCTTTGAAGTTATCAGTGTCATTATTTATTTTGGTTTTTTCATATTGACACATATTGGCATGACATATGTCTTATTTTGTTTTGGATATTTTATTTATTATTTTGGTCATCAAGTGGTATTGGTATTATTCTAGTTGTTGTTATATCATATGGTTATTATTATTTATTTTCATTGTTGTGATACTTTGATAAAGAGTGTATATTATCCCCATGATCGATATTGACTCTCGTTGCTAGTCAGCAACCTCTGGAATATGAAGAGGTGCACAAGAGGTCTTGTAACTGACCATCTCGGGGCACCATTTGTGTGTCACCCAGGTCGGGATATTAAAATGTGGTATCAGATGATTTTTCTTTTCATTTATTTTTTCTTAATATTTGGGAAAGTTTGATAAGATAATAGGACGTGTAGGGCTTTGATTAAGATCTCATCTATGGGGGTATTTGACCCATGTATGGGGGTAAAAGACAAGTACCCAGGGTTGGATTTTTGTTATTGATGTGGTTGGTTGTAGTTGATGTTATTTCACCATGAGTGATGCAATTATTGTGTGATTTGATTATTTTTCTGAGTATTCTTTTGAAATTTTACATACCGTCTAGAATAGAATGAGAGTTGAGTATGCATGAATCATTATGCGAACTCTACATTATTTTATGGAATGTATCATTTTAAGAATGCATAGGAAAACATGTTTTGGGTAAGTGCTGAAAACTGAAATGTTTTCCATACTTGTGTAATTGAAATGGAAAAAATGTTCCTAATGTGAAATTTAAATTGAAAAATGTTGCATAATATGAATAAATGAGTTTCCAATGTGAAACTTGAATAATGTGATTGATTTTACCCTTTGTTAACCATGACCTAGATATAGGATGGTTAAGGGTAGTGATTTCACCTTGGTTTTGATCATGTGGAGGGGGAAAAGAGGGAATGTCTTGTTATGGCCTTATGTGACTCCCTCTTACATAAATGTGTTATTGTTTTATTATTCGTTCTAATAATTGTGTTTGGAATTTTTGAGATATTCCTCTATGAGAAATCTTATTGAGAGGATGATAGGATGACATGGCTGGAGATGCTCCTCTAATTGTGAAACTCGAGGAACCGATAGTGATAGGTAAGGATGCCATAGATAAGATATAAGATAATGTTGCTTGGTTTTTTCAGTTCATGGAAAGACACCCATGATAGGTTGGTAAAAACATGTCTGATCACATGAGGGAGTTCTAATTACAGAGCCCTCCAAATTTCACTAGAGAGGGTGGACCTAAATCATCTGAGATTTGGATTGATTCTATCTAGACTACACTTGAAAAATTGGAGAATCTTGAGGGTAATATATTCAAATTGACTAATTACATGTTACGTGGTCAAGAAAAGTGATTATGGGACATTCAGACTCGAGATGAACCGCTAGATATTATGGAGTGTAAGGACATTCAAGATAAGTTCTTGGAGTAATTTTATCTGGAGACGCTTAGTTATGAGAGAATTATTGAGTTCATATAGTTGACTTAGGGATGTATTCCCTTGGTGGAATATGCTGAGTTATTTATAAATTTTCATCACATTGATCCAGCATTGGTAGGGGATGAGGCTAATTTAGAAAAATGGTTTCAAGATGATCTTAAATGTGAAATTACATCCCAAGTGAATATATTCAATCTGAAGAAGTTTTCATATGTGGGGAATCGGGCTCTCATATCTAAGGGGAACCTGGAAGAGGCTTCCTATAGAGGATAGGTGGTTCTTACATGATGTTTAATATGTATGAATTCCAAGAGAATAAGAATCACTATAAGAATTTTAATCAGGGATATAGAAATAAGAGTATCTAGGGGAGGTTCAGATACACATGACCTTGCTCATGTGATCTTTCACTAGTATGGTAGGTCGAGACACTTCTAGAGGCAGTGCCCTCAACCACCAGCAGAGTTTTGGGGACTGAGACTGTTTCTATTCAACTATATAGAATATAACCAATAAAGATTCAAGAGCTCAAGATTGTATGGAAGATTTGATGGATAAGGGTTTTATCGTTCTTATTACGTCTCCATGGGGTTATCCAATAATGCTTGTAAAGAAGAATTATGGGAATTATGGGAATATGTGTATAAGAACCCAGATCTTCGTTTTCAGGTATTTCTTTCCTTTTCTTAGAGTTTTTGATAAAAGAGGAGTTTCTGGAAATTTTTGAAGTACACATCGTGTACTTTATGAGTACCCATCATGTACTCCTTTTCCGCTCAAGGCCGTGTGTTTTCCATGTCTGGGCCACACACACGGTGTATAGTGGTGATGTGGAGGCCGATTAAAGCAAAGTATAGAAAATATGAGTACATGCCATGTACCCCAGAAGTACACGCCATGTACTTTCTTTTTTTCATTAAATGGACCAGAGTCATGCCTGCCAGACAGAACTTGCTTCTTCATTAGGTTCTTTGTCCGAGATAACTCGTACGGCCACATAAGTTCTCCAAGCCCCCATGCCTCTGTCCGTTCTATGAATAAACCATCGTTTATTGCATTGGAACTGCAGTGTTAATCTCTTCCTTCTCCTAGAGCTTTGTTTTCCAATTTTCTCCCTTTATCAAGATATCGTGGGTTGATCGTTTTGGACGTTTTCTCAGATCTTCAACGTTCTATGGAGACTAAATCATTGTGGTTTAAGAATATCGATTTACTAGCATCGAGGTAGGTGGTTTGAGCCTTGCTATAGGATGACTTTGAATATTTTGTGTAATTCCGCCAATTCCCATGAACGGGGTATTATGTGTTTCCTATGTTTGCGCTGTTGTTTGTCGGCTTTGCTTGATTTCTTGAGTAGAGGTCAATGCTTGTAAATAGGGTAATTTTTATTGTGCTATGGATGTTTTTCCATGCATGTTTTTCCTGTAGGCTTTTTTCCAGTTTCCATGCCTAGTTGTAGGATAGGGGAACTGGTGTACTGTTATGCTATTGTGCCTTAGAATGACATCCAAATTGTTCTTGAGGTTTAATTGGGTGTGATATGTGCGCTATGCATGTTTGTTTTACATGAGGCTGTGAGAACCTAGTATAGTGAACCATAGGGAGAATGGAAGTAAGGTATTCTCTAGAGTGTCTTATTAATTTGATGCGAGATAAAAGGAGGAATTGACGATGAGTGCTTCCTCAGAGAGTCTATAGTTCCTCAATGTGGGCCACAGGGGGAATGAGACGTTGAGTGCATCCACAGAGAGCCTTATTACGATACGAGACTATAGGGGGAATTAACGGTGAGTGCTTTCTCAGAGAGTCTATTCTTTAGCTAAACCGGAGGGGTGAGACTATGTGTGCCTCCAGAGGGTTTCTAGTACTTGTAGGTTGAACCATAAGGGTTAGGCTGTGAGAACTACCCAGGGGTTACATATTGTTCTACTTGTTGATTTGGCTATTACATGTGTACTTTATATGCTAGACACTGTGGATTGTAGCTGATGTGTGCTTTCCTATTTAATGCTTCCTGTAATTTTAATTGTCATGTATTCATTGATTGTTAAGAACAGATCTTTGGGTGGTTTCCTACTGGTAAATTGTCTCACACCCTGTTTGGGCCCAAAAAGACTATATTGTTGCAGGTATAGATAAGGGAAATCGCCCATCTACTTTAGGTACTTGACTTGCTGTGGAGCTGGAGAGCATGGGACCAAGCTATGGATTGCGATGCTGAGGAGTTTACCTATTTTATTTTGCACTTTGGTTTAGTATTTTATTCAGCATTGTGACTTTTTTGGCTGATTTACTAGACATTTATATCATACATCATTATATATATCTGTGTGTGAGTGCTCCAGTTGTTTACTGTTACTCTTCCGTTGTTTATCCTTTACTCTTATATGGATGGTTACAGTTTCATCTGTTATCTGTTTGTTTTTATTCCGATGTGTACTCTGTCAATGAAAGAATAGTTTCCCCACTATCACACCCAAGGCCCTCGCTGCTAGTCGTCAGCCTCTGGAGTTTGTGGAAATGTGATTGAGGCCATGTGACCAACTGGGTACAGGGCGCCTCTGGGTGGCTTCCGGAACCGGGATGTTACAAAGTGGTATCAGAGGATTTCTTTTCTATTGATTTACTATTCAAAGACTTTAGCCAGGGATAGGACGGATTCGATACTTGGTTTTAAGCAGTTCTTGGGAGTAGCTAACCCGTTTATAGGGAAACTCCAATCTACCTCGCTTATTACAGTTTTCTAGTTTTTATATTTTACAGTTGATCTGATTTCACCAATATTGATTCACATGTTTTGTGTTGTTATTGTTGTTGATATTGTGGTTCTATTTCTGTCTCAACCCAATGAGATGAGGGTATGCCATCTCATGCATCATATAGGAACTTTTTAGAAATCACATGCCATGCATTCTTGCCATGCCATCTAGGGTGCATTATCAATTTCATGTTGTTTTGATAGATGTTGTGTAGATTATGCATGTTGTTGTGATAGATGCTTTGATAGAATCCATGCAGTTTGATAGAGAGGTTTTTTGTGTTGTACCTCGCTTAAATGAACACCAAATTTTGGTTCTTGAGGTGTTATGGGGCTTTATGAATCGGAACATGGTGTATCATTGACTTGTTTCCCTTATATATGATATGTAGGAGATTCCAAGCTTTGATTTACTGGGAGTATGGTCCCTCGCGGATCGGAATTTGGCACCTTCATGCTTGTTTTTCAGTGCTTTCTGGGCTTCGGTGCAGTTTCAGAGCTACTGCCCAGAAAAAACCAGAATACATGGCATGTAGTTTATATATACACATCGTGTAGTTTTTAAACTGTGCCACTGACTGTTTGAGCAGAAACACGGGTTGTGAAAAATCTCCAGGAACACGCCGTGTACAGTAGGTACATGTCGTGTAGTAGTGAGCCGTGTACCCGGCCATGTCACCAACAACATGGATCGGGGAAGCTTGTGTAATACATGTCGTGTTTAGTATGAACACACCATGTAGCCTTGTTCTAGGTACCCGGCTGTGTCACCAACAACACGGGTCGGAGAAGCTCGTGTAATACACGTCATGTTTTGTATGAACACGCCATGTAGCCTTGTTCTAGGTACCCGACCGTGTCACCAACAACAAGGGACGGTGTTATCTCCTCTTATACACGCCGTGTTAGTTCGGAACATGCCTTGTATGGATTAGTCGTGTACCCGTCCGTGTCACCAACAACACGGGTCGGGAAAAAATATTCAAGTACACACCGTGTTTGTTCGGAACATGCCGTGTAGTCTTAGCCATGTAACCGACCATGTAACTAACAACACGGGTCATTGAAACCTTGTCTACTACACGCCGTGTCCACAGGGAACACGTCGTGTAGTCTTAGTTTAAGAAGACCGTGTGGGTTAGCCGTGCAAGGAGACTCGGGCAGGGGAATAGAGTTAAGTACATGTCGTGTAGAGTTTATACATGCTGTGTATTCATGTTTTGTAAAACTTGAGTGTTTCCTTCTCCTGTTTCCGTTTTGTACTCCTTTGTTCTCTATCCTTGATATTCCTGATCTAATGTATGCTTTTGATCTTTCAGAGCTATGCCTCCGAGACAGCCTCCGGTTGTACGTCAGTTGTAGGATAGTTGTCAGATGCAAGATATGGACGATCAGGGACTTCCTGTCGATCCTCCAGTCATGTCATCCATGGCACTGGCTATCATACTAGTTGCAGGAACTGATGCGCAGTTTAGGGAATGCATTATGAGGATGATGCAGACCTTTCAGGGATCATCACCTCCTGCTATGACTATGCCAGACTTGACGTGGGTTTTTCAGTAGTATTATCCTCCTACTTTCTCAGGGGAAGGAGGACCACAGGCTGTAGAGTCATGGATAGAAGCCATGTTGACTATCTTTGAGCATCTGGAAACACCTTCATAGAGGCAGGTCAAGCTCGCTACCTATATGCTATGAGACTCTGCTAAGAGGTGGTGGGGCATGATCTCACAGGCAGGTCATCAGCAGGTTATGGCTTGGGAGGAGTTCCAGTGCGTGTTTTATGAATACTTCTACCCAGAGACCCTGAGGGCCGATCGAGCCCGGGATTTCATGAGTCTAGAGCAGGGTACTCTTTCAGTTGGGGAGTATTCCTCTCATTTCACTGAGCTGCATCATTTCACACCCCTCCGGGGTGGAGATGGGATGTTCTTAGCAAGGAAGTTTGATGATGGTCTTGGGCGAGAGATCTGCTCATAGGTGAGTATCTTCCAGTTGACTTCCATCACTTCCATCTTCAACCAGGTACTGATTTCGGAGCGCAATCTGACAGACTCTGGAGCTGTGAGCCAAGGCGGTTCTGCTTCCAGATCTAGTATTCCTCCAGTTGATGGCAGGAAGTGTCGTAGGGAGTCTACACGTGGTGATATGAGGAGGAGAGATACATCTTCAGGTAGCCAGGTAGTATGCTACCAGTGTGGAAGGGTAGGGCACACAAGGCCACAGTGCCAGAGAGACCCAGTGGAGTGCCGATCTTGCAGCAAGATAGGTCACCTTTAGCATTTCTGCTAGGTTTTCTAACCAGTAGTTGGTGACGTGGGTTCTTCCATAACTTCTCGTTTAAGAGTAGCACCACCATTTTCTCACTATTTGGGGAACTGGAGTTCTTCCAGCCATTTGGGCCAAGGTGGAGGTCGAGGCCGTGGCGTTCAGTCACCAGTCTTTCAGCATCAGCAGGGAGGATCAGCTCATATTGGTCAAGAAGGGTCACAGGGCCGCGGGGCAAGCCAGACTTTTGCGATGGAGCAGACCTATCAGGAGAAGCATCCCAGACCTTCTACAGTTTGAGGTACAATCTTAGTAGCCTCAGTTTTATCTTCATCTCTTTTCAATACTGGTTCTATGCATAGATTTATATCCTTTGCTGTTGTGGAGAGCCTTGGGCTCTGTATCTTTTCTTATACCGACTTGTTGACACTTGATACACCTTTGGGGACGAGGAAATATATTGTATGTTTGTGCATAGAGTGCCTTCTCGAGGTTGGAGGGTATCGTTTCTTGTGGGATCTCTATGTCCAAGAGATGACAGGCTATGATTTCATTCTTGAGATGGACTGGTTAGTTCCCTTACAGGAAGTCTTCAACTGTTATCACCGCAGGGTGAGTTTCATTTCACCAAAGGGTGAATCTTTTCTTCATAGAGGCGAATGGGATGTTCAGGAGAGTCGAGTATGACTCGAGCATCATGGGCTAGGAAGGTTTATGGCCCTGATTTTTAGTCTTTATCTGGATGATCAGGGGACTTCACAATTAGACTTTCCTCCAGTGGTGGATCATTTTAGGGATGTCTTTCCAGAGGACTTTTCAGGTCTGCCTCCTGAGCGTGAGGTAGGATTTTATATTGAACTCATGCTAGGAGTGGCACTGGTATCCATTCCTCCTTATAAGATGGTTACACCTGAGTTGCAGGAGCTCAAGAAGCAGTTGGAGGAGTTGCAGGCAATGGGTTTCATCCGACTCAGTACTTCTCCTTGGGGTTCACCTGTCCTATTTTCAAAGAAGGTAGATGGTACCCTTAGGCTCTATGTTGATTATCAAAATCTGAACCAGTTGACAGTCAAGAACCGATATCCCTTTCCGAGTATTGATGATCTTTTTGATCAGCTTCATGGATCCCGGGTGTTTTCAAAGATCGATTTGAGGTCCGGTTATCATCAGTTGCGCATTAGACCATCAGATATACCTCTGATAGCCTTCAGGAGTAGGTATGGTCTCTACAAGTATACTGTTATGCTGTTCGATCTCACGAATGCGCCAGCAGTTTTCATGTCACTGATGAACTGAGTGTTCCATCCTTACTTGGATTCCTTTGTCGTGGTCTTCGTGGACGATATATTGGTGTTCTATCACACTCGAAATGACCATGCTACCCATCTTGAGATCATTCTGAGTACACAGAGAGAGCGTTGGATTTTTTCTAAACTCTCGAAGTGCCACTTTTGGATGGATCAGATTCACTTCTTGGGTCATGTCATCTCAGAGATAGGAGTATCTGTGGACCCAGAGAAAGTGAGAGCTCTAGTTTCCTAAGAGCATCCGAAGAACTTTTTTGAGGTACGGAGTTTCCTAGGGCTTTCTGGATACTATAGATGCTTCATTCAAGACTTTTCATGCCTAACAGTACCATTGATAGGTCTGACCAAGAAGGGGGTGAAGTTCTTATGGTCAGATTCTTGTGAGTTAGCCTTTCAGGAGCTGAGGGGAAGGATGAAGTCTGCACCAATACTAGTCTTGCTAGAGCCAGGAAAGATCTATACCGTTTATTGTGATGCTTCAAGTATTAGTTTGGGTGTTGTGCTTCTACAGGGAGATGGAGTCGTTGTGTACGGGTATCGAAAGTTAAGGCCACATGAGAGGAACTACCCGACGCACGATCTGGAGTTGGCAGCTGTTGTTCATGCCTTGCATTGTTGGAGTCATTACTTTCTGGGAAAGCACTTTGTGGTTTTCACCAACAACAAGAGTATCAAGTACATCTTCACTCAGCGTGATTTGAATCTGAGAAAGCTCAGGTGGGTCGAGTATCTTCAGTATTTTGATTTCAAAATTTTCTATATGTTTGGAAGGGGAAACGCAGTGGCAGATTCATTGAGCAAGAGAACTCAGATTCAGGCAGTTCAAAAGGCCAGTACTGAGTCGCAGCTTATGGCTCTATTCTCTAAGATGCATCTAGAGATGCATGACAGATAGGGACAGACATACCTATCTTCTGTAGCTATTACCTCTACACTTCTTGATCGGGTACATATGAGGCAGCTATCAGACTTAGAAGGCTTAGTCCTGCGAGAGAGTGTGTTTGTAGAGGACCTTCTTCCTGGATGGACAGTGGGCGAGGATGAGATCTTATGTTTCCAGGGATGCGTATGGGTGCCATCATACATACACGAGGAGCTGATGTGGGATTTTCATTCCTCAGTTTGGGCAGTTCATCCTGGCATCACCAAGATGTATCGGGATCTTCATCGCCAGTACTAGTGGCCAGGTATGAAGAGAGATGTTGATGGTTTTGTCTTGGGGTGTTCTACATGTCAGCAGGTGAAGGCGGAGCATCAGCGACCAGCTAGACTTTTACAGTAGTTAATCATTCCAGAGTGGAAGTGGAACGATGTCGCGATGGACTTCGTGACCAGATTGTCGAGGTCACCTCAAGGGAATGATGTTGTTTGGGTTTTCATTGACATGCTTACAAAGGTTTCTCACTTATTACCGATCAAGGAGACCTTCAGTGTCGATGATCCGGGATGACTATACATCTGAGAGATTGTACATCTACATGGAGATCCACACTCCACTGTTTCAGACTGGGATGCGTGCTTTACTTCTCAGTTCTGGCAGGGGCTTCAGAGGTCTTTGGGTACACAGGTACTTTTGAGTCCAGCGTACCATCCCCAGACAGATGGCCAGTCCGAGCGTACAATCCAGGTGCTTGAGGATATGCTCTGATATTGTATTCTAGACTTTGGTGGTTCCTGGGAGAAGGATATCCCTCTTTTGGAGTTCTCCTTCAACAACAGTTTCTAGGCGACTATACAGATGGAACCTTGAGAGGCTTTGTATGGTAGGCCATGCCAATCACCTTTATGATGGCTGGAGGTAGGAGAGGCAGCTTTACTGGGACCTCATCTTGTTCCGGAGACCTCAGAGAAGATAGAGTTGATTCGGAAGAGGTTCACTACAGCAAAGTCTCGACAGAATTCTTATGCTGATCAGCAGAGACGACCTCTGGAGTTCGAGGTCGGGGATCAGGTTTTTCTACGTGTCGCACCGAGGTTGGGACACAAGAGGATTCAGAGACTGGGTAATCTGTCACCATGGTACGTCTATCCATTTGAGGTATTGGAGAGAGTTGGTCCAGTTTCCTATCGGTTGTAGTTACCTTAGAGGTACTAGGCAATGCACGATTTCTTCTACATCTCTCAGCTCTGATGTTACTTTTCAGACATGTCTCATGTCTTTCAGCCTGAGGAGGTTGAGATCTAAGCGGATGCATCATTGGAGGAGTATCCTATCTGGATTGTCAATCACAGTACGAAGGTTCTCTGTGGCTGGTCTGTTCTTCTATTATGGGTTTTATGGCAGTCCGGGTGAGTGGAGGATGAGACTTGGGAAAGGGAGGTCGATGTACAATCACAGTGGCCGGAGCTGTTTAGGGTTTCTTCTTCTACACCTCGCTAGGGAAATTAGGGGAAGAATTTCTTTAAGGTGGGGAAGTTTGTAAGAACCCATATCTTCGTTTTCAAGTATGTCTTTCCTTTTCCTAGATTTTTGGAGAAAAGAGGTGTTTTTGGAAATTTTTTAAGTACATGTTGTGTACTTTATGAGTACACGTCATGTACTCCTTTGCCGCTCGAGGCCGTGTGTTAGCCATGTCTCGGCCACACACATGGTGTGTAGGGGTGATGTGGGGATGCTTAAAGCGGAGTACAAAAAAGGCAAGTACATGTCGTGTACCCCAGAAGTACACGTCGTGTATATTTCTTCATTAAACGGAACAGGTTCGCGCCTGATGGACAGAACTCGCTTCTTCTTCAGGTTCTTCGTCCGAGAGAACCTGTATGGCCGAGGAACTTCTCCGATCCCCCGTGCCTCTGTTTGATCTCTGAATTGACCATCTTCAATTGTGTTGGAACCGCAGCGGTAACCTCTTCCTTCTCCTAGAGCTTTGTTTTCCAATATTCCCTCTTTCTCAAGATATCGTGGGTTGAGCGTTTTGGACATTTTCTCCGATCTTCAACATTATAAAGAGAATCAATCACTGTGCTTCAATTATATCGATCTCCTAGCATCGAGGTAGGTGGTTTGTGATTTTCTGAAGGAAGTATTTGAATATTTTGTGCAATTCCACCAATTCCCTTGAATGGGGTATTGTGTGTTTCCTATGCTTGCCCTGTTGTCTACCTGCTTTGATTGATTGCTTGAGTAGAGGTCAATGCTTGTGAATAGGGTAATTTTTTCTATGCTATGGAAGTTTTTCCATGCATGTTTTTTCTGTAGGAGTTTTTCCAGTTGCCATTCTTGGTTGAATGATAGTGGAACTATTGTATTCTTATGTTGTTGTGCCTTAGAATGATAGACAAGTAGTTCTTGAGATTTACTTGGGGGTGATACACGCACTATGCATGTTTATTTTACATGGGGCTGTGAGAACCTAGTGTAGTGGACCATAGATAGAATGGACGTAAGGGCTTCTCCAGAGTGTCTTATTAATTTGATGTGAGACCAAAGGGGGAATTGAAAATGAGTTCTTCCTCAGAGAGTCTGTAGTTCCTCTATGCGGGACACAGGGGGAATGAGACATTGATTGTTTCCCCAGAGAGCCTTTAGTACGATACGAGACTATAGGGGGAATTGACGGTGATTTCTTCCTCAAAGGGTCTATTCTTCAGCTAAACTAGAGGGGTGAGACTGTGTGTACACCCAGAGGGTTGCTAGTACTTTTACGTTGCACCATAAGGGTTAGGCTGTGGGAACTACCCAGGGGGTTACCTGTAGTTCTACTTGTTGATTTGGCTGTTACTTGTGTACTTTATATGATAGACACTGTGGATTGTAGCTGTTGTGTGCCTTCCTGTTTACTGCTTCCTGTACTTTTACTTTCCATGTATTGACTGACTGTTAGGCACATATCTTTGTGTGGTTGCCTACTGGGACCCTATCTCACACCCTGTTTGGGCCATTCTTTTGGGACCAAAAAGACTATATTGTTGTGGGTATAGATAAGGGAAAGTTCCCTTCTACTTCAGGTACTTGACATGTTGTGGAGCTGGAGAGCATGGGACCAAGCTATGGCTTGCAATGCTGAGGAGTTTACCTATTTTATTTTTCACTTTGGTTTAGTATTGTATTCATCATTTTGACTTGTTTAGATTCCTTCCTTGACATATATATCATGCATCATTTTATATATGTGTGTGTGTGTGCTCTAGTTGTTTACTATTAGTCTTCTGTTGTTTATCATTTACTCTTGTATGGATGGTTATGGTTTATGCTATTGTCTGTTTGTTTTTCTTCTGCTGTGTACTCTGCCAATGAGGACATATTTTCCCCACTATCACACCAAAGTCCCTCGCTGCTAGTCGACAGCCTCGAGTATTTGGGGAAATGCGCTTAAGGCCATGTGACCAACCGGGTACGGGGCACCTCTGGGTGGCTTCCGGAACTGGGACGTTATAATGTACTTATGTGTTGATTACTGAAATTTGAACCAGATTAATGTGAAGATTCAATATCCTCTTCTGTGTATAGACGATCTATTTGACTAGTTGAGGGGATCTTACATCTTTTCCAATATAGACTTGAGATAAAAGTGACATCAGTTGAGAGTTTGGCCATCTGATTTACTGAGAACCGCTATCTGAAGAAAGTATGGTCTTTATGAGTTCATCATAAAGTAGTTTGGGTTGGTGAATGCTCCTATAGTATTTATGGTAATGATAAACATAATCCTCTATATATACCTAGATTAGTTTTTGCTATAATTTTTGGATGACACCTTTGTGTACTCAAAGACTCATGATGATCATTCCCAACATCTAGACATCATCCTGAGTACACTTAAGGAGGATCAACTATACGCCAAGATCTCTAAGTTTCAATTTTGGATTGATCAGGTATACTTATAAGGTTACATCATCCTGGAGGAAGGTGTGTCAGTGGACCTAGAGATTTTATATGCAGTTTTATCATGGGATCATCCTAAGAAATTTTTTGATATCCACATATTTCTCAGGCTAGTGGGCTATTATCTGAGATTCACCCATGACGTTTTACCATTTGGAAGTACCTCTTTTGGGCTTGAAAACAAGGGGATAAAGTTTTACTAGTTGTAATCATGTGAGAATTACTTATAATATTTTAATAAGCACTTCACATTGGCACCAATATTGATCCTACCAAGGCCAGGTGAGTATTATATGGTGTTTTGTGAAGCTTCTAGGATCAATCTTGCAGCAGGGATGATCCATGGATATCAAGTTACGGCTTATGGGTATCATTAGTTGAGCCCACATGAATTTAACTACCCTATGCATGAACATGAGTTAGATGTAGTGGTTTACTCTTTGAAGTGTTGGAAACATTAACTATTGGGAGAGAAATTTACTGGGTATACTGATTACAAGAGATTAATGTATATATTTCCAAAGTGATGTTTGAATATCCAAAATAATTAGTGGGTTAGGTATTTTAAGTATTTTTACTTTGATCTAGAATATATGTCTGGTAAGGGAAATAGTGTGGCTGGCGCTTTAAGTAAGAAAACATAGACTCATGCGGTTAGGGATTTTAGTGATGAGTGTAAAATTATATCTTTACTGGCATAGTTACATGTTGTGGTTTAGGAGATTCGGGATCAAATGAATATCATATCAGTTTCAGTGGAGTCTACACTTTTGATTCGGATCGAGTAAATGAAGTATGAGATTCTAGAATTTTTACCCTTGAGGTAAATACTAGAAGGTGGGACTCAAATTATGATTAGACCATATAATATAGTTGCTAAAGAATATTCTTCGAGAATGTGTTCTATAATTTAGTGGGCCTCGGAAGAAGAACAGAGAGTTGATGAAGTTATCTTATACCAACAGTTATCCAGAAACCATACAGGTGGAACCATACATGATTCTTTATGGTAGTATATGTATATTACATTTATTCTATATGGAAATAGGTGAGTCAAATTTGTTGGGACCAAGTATCGTGCAAGTTACGTCAGAGCAGGTTATGTTGATTCATAAATGTATGGCTTCAGATCAGTGTAAATTGATGTTTTTTGCTGATAGATGTAGAATAACCCTAGAGATTACAAAGGGTGATCATGTATTCCTTCTATTGTTGCTTATATTGGTTCGCCATAGGATATTAATATAGAGCTAGTTTGAACCAGGATTGTTGGACTGTTTGATGTTGTGGAGAGAATCGGGTCAGTAGCTTGCCGATTGGATCTTCCAAAAAGATACAATGCCACACATTACTTTTTCATGTTTCACTACATCAGCGGTATCACCATGACCCTTATCATGTTATCTAGGTGGATAATGTTGAGCTTAAGACAGATGCATCCTTTTAGGAGCATCTGATATGTGTGTTTCTACTTAGTGAGAATGTTTTGGGGGGAAATATTGTGCCAATCTTTCATATATTATGGCAACATAGACCTGTTCAGGAGGACACACGGGAGAGAGAAGTAGATATGTGATCATAGTGTCCCAATATTTTTTACTCAGAATCTTAGATATTCTTGGGAGTACAGCTCAAGGAAGAGTTGTTATAAGATGGGCAGATTATAAGATCATGACCTTTTATGAATATTTCTCAGGCTTGGTCTCAGGTATTCTATTTTTCTTTGTTTTGAGAAAATATTGTCTGGGTTTTACCTTGGAGATTTTTTGAGTGAAATTGGAGAAAATCGGATGTATAAGAGGTAGTGCATGGTTAGCACATAGTTTTCCCAACCATGTGCCCATCCCAAAGAATGTGTGAACCCAAAAATAGGGGATTTTCATGGCAGGTGCACAGTTTTTCAAATAGTGTGTCCTCTTAGGAGTAACTGTCCACCCCCCCCCCCTAGAAGAGTCACACGGTTAAGGTGCATGGTTTGGAAAACCATGCACCCCTGCCTCAGAAACCTTGTGTGGGTTTTTAATAAACCCTAAAATTAGATTTAAAATTCCCACCCCCCCCCCCACATTAACCCAAATCAAGGATAACGCATTCATAAATTATTTATATCATTTTTTGAGGCTCCTAGATAGATTTCAAGCCCTTACAACCTCCATTATTAGCGATTCAAATCCCAAATTGAAGATTTTCACAACCCTAGGTATGTGTTTTCTTCCCATTTAGATATATATATATATATATATATCTCTTTATCCTCTTAGGGATGATTACTCACTATTGGTATTCAATATTTATATAGTTTTGGTGGATCTTTATTTTTTTATCTTGGATCTTGGATTCAGATCTAGATCTCGTTCTTCATCGCATTCTTGATTGATCCACTTCAAATTGGGGATTTCTATTGGGTGATCACTCGTCAAAGAATTAAGGTAAGTGGACTAAATTCCAATCAAATAGTCTTGATTTAATTACTTATATGTAATTGTGAGAATTGAAATTTCCATGATTGGTAAATTGAATTGATAGTTGGATTGATTTATTTTCATTTCCAAGTGTTAGCAATTTCTTTTAATTTGGTCAATTGGATGTTTGAATTGAATTAATTAAAATAAAATTGGGACCATGAAATTGAATATAAAATTTGATTAATTGATTTTTGAATTAATTATTGATATAATGATATTTTGAAACTTATCAAAATAATTAATTGTTTAATTAATTATGGGGATATATATATTGTGAATTGGATTAATTAATTGTTAAATTAATTAATGGGAATTGTTTTAATTGTGAAATTGATTGAATTTGATTAAATAACTGTTGAATTAATTAAAGTATTTTTGTATTATGAAATTTTATAAGAAGGTTAATGTTAGATAACCTTGATTGTTGTGATATATGTGATATATTGTGATTTATAAAGGTATGTGGGACAAGGTCTACTACTTCCAAAACCCATAGTGATAAATTGATTGATAAATATGTGTAGGGAAAGTTTTACTACTTCCAAAACCCATAGTGATTAATGGATTTATATTTGTGTGTGGGACATGGTATACTACTTCTAAATCCCATAGTGATAAATTGTTTGATATTTAAATGTGGAAAATGGACTGCTTCTTTGAGAACCCATGGAGTCCTATGCATTATTACCTAGACCCAAAATGTTAGTATTGGAATATGGTTCTCATTAGTCATATTATCAATTAAAATTAACTGATAATGAATGCCAGTGTGATATAATGATTTTTTAATTGAATATATAATATGGTTCTCACTCTTGCACAAGCCAGAGATGGTAATGACAGTTTAGGTTTTGTCAGGAACCTGAGGGTTATCTGGATAAATAAATAGAATCCTAATAAATGTAAAATGTTTACTTTATTTCTTATATTTATTATTTTACCAACCCCGTATACTATTTTTAGGTGATATTGTTGTATATTTCATTGGTGGTGGCCTACTGAGTTTTAGTCACACCATAATCGGGCTACCTAATCCGTACATGAATATATTTCATTGTTTTAGGACAGGATGAGGGAAAGAATCATATGTTAGATGGATGAGTTGGGAGAGAACATGATGAGGGAATTAGACATGGTTCAATACCATATTTGGAGTTATCTGTGTTTTTATTTATTTTGGGATTTTCATATTGGCACTTGACACATATTGGCATGACATATCTCTTGTTTAGTATTAGATATTGTATTTACTTTTTTGGTGATCATGTGGTATTTCTATTATTCAAGATAGGGTTATATCATCTGGTTATTCTTATTTATTTGCACAGTTATACTACTTTTATAAAGAGGGTATAGTATCTCTATGATCGATATTTAACTTCACTACTAATCAGTAGCATCTAGTGTATGGGGAGACACACTTAATGTCCTGTAACTGATCAGATCTGGGCATTGGTGTATGGTAACTAGGTTGGGACATTACGTAGTGTGGGAAATAAGGGATCATTTGAAGACTACTCATATCATGTAAGAGTGAGATTTCGGATTAATGTTAACCATGTAGTCTATCATTAAGCATTGATAATGAAATATTGTATAGTTTAGAGTCACACCATAAGAACTTATGATTGGTTTTCCATGGATCTTATTCATACATGAAATGAAAGAAATTTTTCATAGAGATGAGTAAGAAAAATACTCAATGTTAGAGAGTGAATGTTCATGAACAAAGACATGGTAGGGTTATTTTTAATTTTGGAAGTCTAACATATATAGGAAATTCTAAGAATCCTTACATATCTTATAAGTGTAGGAATCAAGATACACATAGTTATGATAAAATATCCCCACACAAATATTTTCTGTATATGGTGAGAGGTAAGTTTCTTATTTTGATAGAGAATAAAAACAATGAAAAGTCTATGTTGTTTCATCTTAGACTAGATCATTGGGATGAAATTGAAATTTGTGGTTTGGTTTGGAATAGCAAGTTAAGATATCACAATATTTCCTTTATGTACATGAATAAATGCATACATAGTTATTGTATAATTAATTTCATTCTTCACACATATATGGATTGGGTTCAGTGAATTAAGAATGAAATGGTTATCCTGGAGTGATATGGAAGGAAACATAATATGAATGAATTCAAATTCAAACACTAGGGTAAAGAATTGAATCTAATTGGAATTCTTTCTTGGTCCATGTATGAGTGGTCCCTATTTCAATATAAATACTATTATAATACGAATCAATCCATACATAGTTCAAATAACATGGACACTATGTTTATTATACTCATATATAGGGATGGGGGAACATCATTTAGCATGTGTCTATATAAAAAGGGTACCATGTGTTAGTGACTCTAATATAGATATAGCTCATACATAAGGGATATAGGTTATAAAAAATAACCAATTTCTAAGAATTTTAACATCATACATCTTGGGAGGTATGTTATACAGTTTAAATTCTTGTTATTGGGAATTTTTAGGTCATTACGTAGTTTATCATCTCATTAGTAGGATGTTCACTGTGCAGTTTAGAGTCATAAACTTTGGCCTATGGTGTCATATATTTTAACATCATGTGATAAGAATGAAGATATCTGACATAAAATTTCAATATGGAAGATTTTTTTTTGGAGTGAGATTGACTTGCATACATGTCACCTAGGTTTTAGGATTCTCTAAATCTATTATGCCTCTATTTAGATACTTTTAGAGACAATCATGGAATATAAATCATCCTTCAATATTATGTCACAAAATTTAATGGTAGGGTTAATAATTTAGATGATGTTTTATTACTTCCTCCTACGTTCACTTGATCTTTGGGAGCTCAAGGTGGTTACTCACAAATAAACAAGTGAAATATTCATCCACCTGTTTGGGGAGAAAGGAATAGAAATTATTGTATTTATCATGGGGATATTGATGGTTCTGATGATTTTGTATAATTTATGTATTCTTCTCATATTTTATAAATGGAGTAATTGGATACATATGCGTCATTGAATCCAATATACGCCCATCTATCTTCTTCAAAAGGAAATATTTTAGGACAATAAACCTCTCAATTTCATTCCCAAAAAATTGATGGTATGTGAAGTAATTAGAATGTTCTATCATATTTTCATCCTCAAAATCACTTAATCCTTGGATGATTGATCAAATAATTCTCAATTTCATGGGAAAATACATAGAGACACGTATTTTATGGAATAAATTTACCTTTATTTTCCTATTATTGAGAGATTGATTATAAGGCCACATACCCAATGTGCCATATATTCATCTATTGATATGGTAACATGTCCAAATTTGGAATCTGAGATGTGATTCCTCAATCTTTATAAATTCCAGAATAGTTACCAAAGCTATTGATAAATTGGATATTGATAATACCACCTCTAAATTGGGGAACTCTGGCTATTCGGGGTACTGTGTGGAGATCACTGAGGTTTTGAAGTTTCTAGAATTCACTCGATTAGGGTGTGAAAAATAAGAAAATTCCCCATGAACTTTTCTTGGGATACTAGGAAATATGAAAATTCCACCATGCCTATAAGTTATGGGACTTCATGGTATTAAGGACAACTATAGAAAGATTCTATCATTTCACTATGCAGAATGTATCCATAAATAAACTTTTTAATCCTGTTTAAGAATTTCTCATTTTCCCACTATAGCTGAGTGATCTATGATTTAGTAGGCAGATCCTTATAAGATTCATAGGACGTCCTTGAAGAAGACACAATGATTCCCTTGTGTTTCTAAATGGATATAGTGATCGATTATTATGGTATTATTAGTGTGTATTATATTGACTAGATCTATTATTGAAAACAATCATATTCCCAATCGAGATCGCATTCTATGGAATCAATTGTATTGATAAAATCTTCGTTAGAGGAGTATGGGTTATCAATAATCCCTTATTCCCAAATGCAAGGAGTAGATGATGGGAAAATATATTGAACCATGGATGAATATATCAGTGTGTGATCATCACCATTTAGATTTCACCCACAAGAAGTAATTGTAAATTCTTCAAACATCGCACATATTATACTGATGGACATAGAGGAAACATATCTCATTATAAAGGGATCATATTTGGTGGAATGGTTCCCTTTAACTATTTTGGTAGGATGGTTCATGTTCTCTAATTTGGTAAGATTGTGTATGTTCCCCCAATATTGGAGAAATAAATTACACCTGAATATATATGATTTCAAAATCTTTATCTCACCTAAAAATATTGTATTGTATCTTTAGTGGATAGAAAGTAAAGAGTGTTGCGGTAAACATTGCTAGGTAATTGGGGTCATGTATGGTTGAATTTTTTGTGACGTGATAATGGAATGTGAATGATCCACTAATTTCTAGACCAACCATTCAAAAAATTCTTGTGAATACACATATGGGTCATTTCCCATTCATCCTATTCTTTTGGGATAATGATCAACACACATTCCATGTGTTCTTTGGGATTTTCTAATGTCACTTGAACATCATTAACCATCATTTTTAGTATCTCATTTATGAAAATGAATTCAAGGATTTTTTGACCTATAATGTGATATTAAGGTTAATAGTTTGGGTGATCATCTTGTCTTATATAATTTATCTTATTGATTTCAGGTAATGGGATCAGATTATTTTTTATGATAGATATGAAGTATACAGGGACCTAATCATCATGAAATGAATAAATTTTAGTCTTCCTAGTTTAAAGGTCATATTGCCTCAAACTTTTTGGCTTGAGGTTGATAGTGGATACTTATAAATTCCATGATCTCCTTGTATATAATGGTTTTATTTAAGGATATATTTAATTAGTTTTTGATTAACATTCTCTATATGTTATTCTATAATTTCAAACTCTTAAAAACCACTAGGATACTTTAGATGGATGAGTGTTATTGATCAATTATCATGAAGGTTATTAAAAATGATCTCTAATAATTATTCCTTAGGTATCATTATTACCAAGGAATATTTATGAACCTTCCATAATGCATTGAAATACATGACTCTTTCATTCACTTGTTGGTTGATGTTGGAGAGGCCAAGGATAGTCATTTTCCTCAGTTTAGACCTAAATTGGCAACAAAGATCTTCTTATCTTTTAATAGACCAAATTTTAGTGGTTTTGTTAATATGAAAATACAAAAATTTCCATGTTATGCATAACGAATCAGATTTTGGTAGCCTCTTGTTGTTCTAGGGTTCCCGATATTGGGCCACGCTATGAAAAACATGGGTGAGATGATGTTATGGATCCCCTATTAAATTAAATATTTAGAAATTGGGATTCTTGAATTTTATTGGAGGAGGAGTTGAATCTATAGACTTGAGATATAAATTCATCTCTTATTATAGAAATTCACATTATCCTTCAAGAAAATTCGTACATGTAGTGAGAGAACCCAGTAATTATTGGTATACCAATGCCTAAATTAGCCTCAAGTGACTTTCCTAAAATGAAATCTAGTGTCCCTCTAGTGGCGAGAACTTTTAATAACAAATTTATGTTTCAATCAACTGTAAAGGTTAATATTATATCAAGATGATAAGGAATATTGATTATACTTGCATGAGTTAAGATATTACCCTTTTTTAGAGAGGATCTATTGAAGTAGGAAAGATATAATCAAAATGGTGGTCGTTCTCTATGGGTATATTTCCTCTAATAAAATAGGCATTGATCTCCTCACAATTATCTATTTTGGACATTAACATGAGAATATTATCTTCTATTGAGTCTGTTTCACAATTTTAGGGTTGTTCGTGGGAGGTGAATATGGGAAATCATGTTTCTTTTTGGATAGTGTCTTGATTTGAAACATCAGTTGGGCTAACAGTGATAAAATTTACTGATACAAAACCCGAGGAAGGAAGTAAATATTCCTTTAAAGGAGAATTATATGTAATGATGGTTAATTAATACTACCTTGATGATACTAGTGATGATATTATAGTTAAAAATTGAAACAATTCCCCCAAAATTGTGGAATAAGTTTTCCCCTAGAATATTGTAATTATAAAGGATATATTTGATGAATTCTAAAGCTCGTGGATCTTGGTCATCTAAAAATTTCACTAATCCGCAATTGGGATACACAAATGGGCCTTAGGGATTTTAATAGTAGTAAGGATATTGGACTTATATTAGGATATATTGGATGGTCCCCAACCCTATCAGTCTCTATATTTGGAAGTGATGCTTTGGATGAATGATGCCAGTACAACTTTCTTTTAATTTTTTTCAAGTTTGGGCCATTTTCGGGTGACAATGATCGTAGTGAATAGGATCACTACTAGGTATCTCATGGGTGGATTCCTAGACATAGTGTATGTCCTACTTCACCACCCTAAGGTATGGGAGGTAATTACTTATATGCTTCCGGGATATGATCCCAAAGCAGTTGGATATAGCAATAAGGGCCACCTTATCTTATTTGAACTATCATTGGTTGGACTTCTAGTAGATATTAATCCCTTGGAGGAATGCATGACATAAATTAAAAGTTAGGATACAATATTTGAGATGGTATTCCTAGATCAGAGTATTCACCTACTATCATTGGAGGAACTCGGTAGGTTATATTTTATGTTGGGGCCTCAAGGCCATGGTTCCCATAGTAGTGATGTTATATGATTGTCATTCCATCAGGTTGTGTGATGTATCTTGAGGTGTCTTGTAGGTACTAATATCATTATTGTTGATTTTTACATTATGTATTTTAATTGGTGATGCCATTTAGATATTTGGGAGCTGTGATGGTCTTAAAATGGAATCATGAACAATAACAACATCAATGAAACTTCACAAATAAGAGTTAATGGTTGATTGATCATTGTAAAAGTTAAAGATTCACCTTGGGTCCACCATTTAATTTTCAAATGAAACTCTAAAAACTCTCTATACCATGAATGTTTTATGTGAATTTAATTTTGGACTTACTTTCTAAAGGTAGGCATGTCACAAACCAACCCACTGGGGGCCCCTAGGGCTGGAAATAATCCAAGAGTGACACTCTAAGCCTACCACCAAATGGTTAGGGGATGGAGACAATAGTCGAGTATGAATATCATAGAATTAGAGGATTTAAACTAAAGTACCTATAAGAACACAACCACTCATCTCTATGAAAAAATGCATATATATAATAAATTAAAACCTCAAGAGTATATAAAATTCATGAAACCACCAGAAGGAAATAAAAAAAATATTATGATAGAAAAAATAATCAAGAATTTAAAAGTGAAAAATACACACCCAACCTAGGAGGAAAGTATGTATCAACCAATAACAAAATAAAATATGGAAAATTAAAGGATTTTTAGGCTCAATATCTCTGTGTATAACTATCGATATGGGTTAATATATTCATGTACTACTATGCACCACCAATACTAGGTCTCCACCAAATTGTTATCCATATTCATGTGATAAAAAATGTAGGGAAAAATCCCATACTGTGGTGAGTATAAACACTCATTATTATTTATTTAAAACCAAGAGGGAAGAAATAGAATATAAATATTGAAATCAACCTATAACTCAAAGAGTTAAATAAAACTCAACATCATATATAGTCATACTTAAACCCACATCAAAAAAGATAGAAATAGAAATCACTATACCTAGATAAGAACGATGAGTCCACATACTGCCCTAAAGATCTCATCTCTAATTTCAAACACAACACCTAACCTCATAAGAACTATACTGGAGGGCATGCCCCTTGGCCCTACATACACTGTTCAATGTAGAATTATCTCTAGTGGAAAACCTAGTCCCTACTATATCTCAAAGATATGTTATTACCACTCCATAGATAGAGTAATCATCCCCTCTATAGTGTGGGGGAGAACCAACTCTACCTAGATATAGGATATAGTGGAACTCACACCCTGGTGAGATAGGGGAGTTCCAACCCCTTCATATCTTTAATGATCAAACTTGATCACTTCCATTTTTCAATAATCACTATAATAATTGTCATACTCGTATTACCTCATTTTATATCTCATATTTCAATAAAAAGACAAAAATTTCATTTTAAAAGTGATTCTACTTAGATTTGGATACTCATAGTCCCAAATACAACTCTTGATGAAATAGGTACAAATGGTAGAATGTCTTGGGAAAATTCCATGGAATTTTATTTGAGGAACATAGTGAATCGAACCTCTTGAGAACCATGGCATATTCTTCCTTGGACATGGCCAAGATAACCATGTTCCTCCACATGAAGTTTCTGTATATGAAAATGACATTTCTAATAACCCGAGGTCCCATCCATGTTCTCATCACACATATATTGGCCCCTTGGGTAGTATCACATAGTTTGTGGGTTTTTCCACATGGAATGTGATATTTATCTCAGGAAGAAACCCTAGAGATAGTGTGAAAATAAGAAACATATATTTTTCCTCTAGAATACATGACATGTATACAATATTATCATAGAACCCCAAAATTCCTACTAAATGTTCAATCAGTTTCCCCGAATACCCCATAAGTCTCAATTTTGATTCTCCCAAGACACAAAAATAAATGTATAATTCAAATAATCATATATTTCATTCCTCTAATGCCCATAAAATGGGATTTTTATTTCCCAAGAATGATCTACAGAACATTCTATCACTGAAACAAGGTCCTGATTCCTCAAAAAAACCTAAACTCAACCATTTCCTCTCAATCCATAACTCATCAATATCAAGTTCAATCATACATCCATCATTAATTGTTAAGTTTGATCACACTTGAAAAAGTTTAGAATTGTAAAATCACCAACCCCATGGTCCAATGGTGAAGAATGTGAAGAAAGATAATGAGATAGAGGTATAATTGTATCATCATATTAGCTTCAGTCATTTTCATCTTAGACAATGATCATAATCAAGAAAACTAAAAGTAGTGTAAAACAAGTTAAAAGTGAAAATATATAATTTGGTTCAATAATGCTAATCAAATTATTGGTTTATGTTAAGAAAAAAATTAATGTAATTAAGAAAATATTCAATCCAAACCCAACAATAAGGAATAAATGCGTGAAAATCCAAAAAAATAATGATCCCTACATTGATCACATATCGATCATTAGTTGAGAAAACATTATCTGGAAATGTTGATGAATATTTTTCAGTATTCTTTAGTCATCATATGAATCTCCTCGACTCGTTCATCCTTGATCCTTGATCCCAAGATCATAAATTCCAATTTTGGATCTCCTCCTCCACCTCTCTAATCACCCAGGTTATGTGTCTAACCCTATAGATTCTTCATAGAGACATATTAAAAGTGGTGAGGGATAAGTTCTCAATTAGTTAAATTAAATAAATTAAAGAATTTAATTTATTTGATGCACCCATCAATGATTGTCTTCCACGTAATGTCCAATTTCAGTCAAGCTTATATCACACCTATGTTAAAAACAATGTTCCTAAAACACCATGGTCTCATATTTCCCATCCACGATTCTAAACAATTGGAAAACAATTAATTCCAAAAATATATGTGTTTTTTGTTTAATATTATAAATATTTTTAATATATTAATTTTACGTACCTATGACACATCAAACACATTAAAAACTATGAGAAAAAATCCATAAATTTATATAAAAAAAATCAAAGGATCAAATCCTGAAAACTGGTGTTTTTAAATGGTTTTTATTAGGGTTTCTTATGAGTGTCTCTTGAGGATGTTCATTTGTCGAGAGGATGGGATGTTAGGATAATACCACCCTTTTGGGGGGGGGGTTATTTCATACTTTGAAACTCTCTTATATATTTAAAATATGTTTATGAATCATTTTAAAATCTCATTGTAGGACAAGTTACCCATTAATAACAATGTGACTATAACCAAGAATCTTTGTGGTCATTTTTTTATATTTATGGTTCTCCATCCTTATCGTATTATTTAGTGATGCTAGGATTTAAAGACACATAGTTAGGATCTCTAGAGTTTATATCCAACTATGAAGGAAATTGGTGTTTCTAATATTGGTATTAGGCTTGTGAAGATGGTTATTTACATATCCCTATGAATGGAATTAGAACCCAAGTGGTTCGATGGAACTTAACTAGACTCATAATACCTTTTGTGGTTGTCTGACAAGGACCACATCATAAAAATTTAACATCATAAGAAATGTATGAAAAATAAAATACATGTTTGAAAAGGATAGTGTTATACTAATGGAGGGGAATCCCTTTCAATATCATCATTTTTTCTAACTAAATAAGACAAGTCATGGATAGGTTTTACTCCTAATATGAGGCCTAAATATAGTGGAACTAAGATGAGTATCTCAACTCAATGTATTAATAGTTGTCATGACCCCTCCCTGAAATATACCTCTCCTAGTATGGTAATGAAGGAAGATATATAATGAACCCCAAATCCCACATCCAATAGGCCATATGTTGGTGACTTGTGCTGAGGGAATATAAACACGCACATGGGAGTAATTACCCTCATAAATATTTTAGAAGTAATAAATAGGATGAAAATAACCACCAAACAAATCCTAATCATAATAAATAAATAATAAAATCTGGATACATGATTATAATTACATACAACTGAAAAAATTTAAAATACTTAGAAAATCCTCAATAATGACCCTGAAACTCCAACCGCACATGAACAACTTCTCGAACTAGTAATTTATAGATTGATTATAGACTAACTCCAATTAACCTATAAAATAGTTTATATATACATAGTGTAAGCATAACATGTATACTCAATATGATCCACACAGGATCCTCTCATGAAAAATGTGAAAGAACCCTAATAATCACTAATGAGTCAAATAATGAAAATAAATCATCACATAAATAAGTTTACTATTCTTTTCTCATCCTCACCATGTCTTTATCACAAAATAATTCATAAAAGTATAACCAAAATATTGAGAATATATATATATATATATATATATATATATATATATATGGGTACTGAAAACCACTACTCTGATATTGTTTTTCTCTCACTCCCCAACGTCACACATAATAACCTCTCATCCCTTTCATATATCAAGTAATCCATTATAATAGTCAAGCCTCATCCCAACCTACCTTATAGGGAGAAATATCTTATATTGTCATCAATCCACATATCCCTCTCATTATAATTTTTGTCCAATATATAACCAAGTATTTTTCTAGAAGCCATTTCAACTCGTGGAAATGAATTATACCTCAAGCCATCATAAACAATGAACATTCACCCATCGGAAGTAGGAACCACCATGAATAGATACAATAATATTCTATCAACTCAACCCATCGCATCCAAAATCACAATTGTTTGGTAAATCACCCCAGTGAGTACCCACACATAATACTTCAACTAAAGTGAGAGTGGGGGAGAGGGGGTAATAATCCATCTATATCCTCCCACATCTCATCACATCAACATTACTATTTTTATTCAAAAAATAGATACAAAGAAGGTGAAAATCAAGGCATAGGGGGGATGAAATAATGGAGGCCAAGATCATCACCACGAATCAAGTTGATCCCCTAAGGATTAAATTGAGAATCATGAGAACCGCAATTGGTCAGGTTACCCGGGGTTTCTAGAGGGGTCATGTAATCACCCACCTTGTTACCCTCTCGCCAAGTGTGGGTGACACTAGTGTTACTATCAAGGAGGTATTTTCATTTCCTAATGATTTATAATATAGACCATGGTATGTTACCTTTACCATGAAGGGGGTCATGAATAATCGTGGAATCAGTCTCCACTTGGGAGATGTAAAGCTCTGTCTTCGTATAGATGGTGATACCTGTAAGAACTGCTTTGGCCTCCACCTGCAAAGAATTTACACTTCCATAATGCGCCGTGAAGGCCAAGGCCATGCTGCACCTTGAATCCCAAACCACGCCGCCACTACAAATTTCACCAAGCATACAAGATCAATCGGTATTTAGTTAAAGGCCAACTCCATGAGGAATCCACCAAACCCATTGCCCATGTTGCCTAGTACATAACTGTTGGGATCCGACTTGAGGATCATACAGGTTATGAAGGGAGGGAGCCTTCATCCAGTTTCCATAAATGGAAAACGTATCAACCAGTATGCACCTTGCTCTATAGAAAATGGATCTTCCTGTGGATGTAATCCCCTCAACCCTAGATCGGTTTCTTGCTTTCCATAAGCACGATCCACCCGCATTTAAGATAACAGATATTTCCACTCTTTACCTCTCTGATTCGTCCATCCCCTAGAACCATCACTCCATGAAGGTGTTGAGACTTGTCACATTGGAGGAGTCATCTTTAAATTCTATGAAGAATATCCACACCTTGTGATCCCACTCCCCTTCGAAGAAGATATGGATCATACTCTCTTCACATTTTTCACATAAAAAATACAACATGAGGTCATTCTGATGTTAATATTTTAATATTGTCATTGGTAGGTAGAGCACGGTTCTGGATCCTCTATGTGAGGATATTGAATTTAGTAGGGATACTCTTACACCAAGTTAGACCATACCAACCTCCATGATGTTACAGAGGAGAGATTATCTTGAAAAAATCCTTCACATTGAACTTACATGAGGTGAAGGGGGTGAAGATGCACCAGTCCAGCTCCAATATCATGATAACAGAGTCAAACACTACCTTCTTTTTTTCATCCAGTATTGATATGAAAAATGATGGGTACTGGCTCGCCTCCTTGAAGGTGATCATGGTGGATGTGAACCCTAGGTAACCAAGTATCCTTCTATACCAATTGTGATACCATAATAAGATGTTCCCCCACCCCAATAATCCACTTCTAGTTATGAAGTATGTTCTATATAATGCTGTTAACTGAGGCCCATAGCAGAGACCCAAACACTGATAAAGAATCAGCATTGACCCTATACCTACCGAACATCATCTTCCCCTACAATGTTTGTTCTTTGATGTCCTCCTCTTCCAGCTTCAAGTACATGTAATGGATAATGTTCTCTAGTCTTTTAACATTTATCCTTCCCTCCAGAATGGGTCGATCCATCTTCCCCCAAGAAACCCTTTCCCTCTTCCCCACTGATGATGAATCCATACGAAACAAGCTAAAAATCTATCAATGGAAATGATAACACCCTTCAGAATGTTGGTAGACGATAGAGTGTGCACTAGAATGGTAGAGATGAATATGTTCACAAGAGTAATTAAATCACCAAAGGATAAAAAATGGGTTTTCAAATTGAGAATACGCCCCAAAATCTTTCCCACCATGTGATTAAAAATGTTGATGTGCATTCTACCTAGAGACACAGGGGTACCGAGATACTCCTTGTTAAACAAAATGCACCTCATATCCAAAATTTAACCCATATCTTCCAGCTTGCTAGAATTGCATGCATGGGACACATAGAAACCACTATTCTCCCTGTTTATTTTTTTCCACTCTAGTGGTAGTATGTCTCGAAGATATTTTTAATACCATACACAAACCACCTTCCCACATTGATGAAGATAATTTTATCATTCGCAAACATAAAATGTGAAATGGGTTGGAGGCTCAACCTACTTTGATAAGGGAGAACATCCCCTTTAGATATTCCACTATTAATTATCCTACATAAGATATCCTACATAAGAATTAAAATACTTGGGGATAATGGATCTCCTTGATGAAGGCCTCAAACTGTCTTGAATAAACCATGATTTTCCCCATAAATGAATTATCCATCCATGCCAAACGGAAACACCTAAAAATAATATCATAGTCCTAGCTGGAGAAACCTATCTTATACAGTACCCTGTTAATAAATCACCCCTCAATCCTGTCATACGCCTTATTCATATCGATTTTTATGTCCATATTGGATCCACGAGCCTTGGTATTAATATCACTCAACATCTTTTTCTCCAACACTATATCTCCTTGGATATAACATTCTTTCATGAAACCGTGATGTTCTATGGAGATCCACCAAAGAAGATACCCAGAACTCCACCAGTTAATGATGTTCACTAGTATTTTATATAGAAAGTTACACATACTCATAGGTTGATAATGATGCAGGGAGGAGGGGTCCTTGATCATTGGTAATAGTACAAGAGTCTTGGAAGACGCTATCTGCATGAGGCTTCCCTCTCTAAATAAATCCTAGATGGAATTTATGAATCCCCCTTTACTGACTCCCAGAAGCTCATTTAGAAAGAACTAGGGAATTCATCGGTTCGTGTGGAACTCTCATGATTGAGGTTCACCATAGATGCATGGATCTCCTCCTCCCCCAGAATACCTTCCATGACCAATTATCCTATGAGGAAACAAGGTTTGGAATCCCCTCCCACAACTCGTCACCCCCCTAAAGGATAACCCGTAGCATGTTTAGATTTGGTCTAGGAAGAATATCCTTGAAATATGAAAATGCAAAGCCCCCAACCACTTAAATGTCATCAGTGAAGGATCCATCTTATAAATCCATGTTTGGTTTAACAAAACTTTTCCATTTCCTTATGCATTCATGGAAAAAAATTATTTTTATCACCCTCCTTAAGCTATTTTATTCTCGATCATTCTCTCTCCCTATGTTCTTGTGAGAAGACCATAACTTCAAGGGATTTTTTTTCTCAGAGATATCACCAAAGACATCATTATCTCATGCCTCTTCAACACTAGCCTTGAGCCGCTTGATTTCCTATTTGAGTATATCCATCTTCTGGTCTAAGGTTAGAAATCCCCTAGACCATGATTGGAGGCCCTACATGAGACACCTCAACATGGAATGCATTTTTAACCATGAGTGACCCTAGATCCATTCCTCCAAAATCCTCCCCACCATCTAGTGATAACCCAGATTACATGACCACTAGCTCATGAACCTGAAACATGTTTTCAAGTCATACCTCCTACTCATATTTAGCATGAGAAGAGAGTGATCAGATATTCTACGGGTCAAGTGATCAACCTTCACTACTGGAAACATAGAAACATCTTGAACATTGTCTATGCGACAATCGAGTCTCCCCAGTAATGACTTCCCCCCTGGTTGTTACACCATGTGTATGGGTCACCTAAATATCCCAAATCCATCCGCCCTTTTCCAGCCATAAACAGAGAAAAAGCCTTAGTATCCCGCCTTGGGAAATCTATACTCCCATTCTTCTCCTTAGGATACATAATGATATTAAAATCACCACTCACCACACAAGTTTGATCCCCTGGGTTGAACACATTTAGATCACTCCATAAATCCTACCTTCATTGTGCATCATAGATGACATATATAAAGGAAATAAAAAAGGTTTCCCCACCATAGGACACTCTCATCATTACATCCACAAAACCTATAGTTTTCAAATTCCCTTCTTACATGTGTGGGGTGTAAGAAATAATAAAACATATAAGAAAGATATTGGTCACAATCAAACTGAGGCCAACTACCTAGCCTAAGACTCATCGATAGATATAATCACAGAGAAAGCTCAGTGATCACTGATAAGGTATATATATCATATAATAATACAAGAATCATGTTTATTATTAATTAATTTTATATTATTTATTTAGTATTATTTAATTAATATTATTTAATTTAAATTTATAATATTAACATTTTAATATTCAAATATATGTAAAAACAAGATAATTAATTATTTTCCTATATTCTAGAGTATGTCGTATTCATAAGTGAGCTTCCTGAACCAACCATTTTTGTTCAATAATTCATTATCATTTTGAAAATATATGGGTACTATATATTTATCTTATGATGTCATTTAAAAGATATACTCATAGTTAATTGCATAATTTTGTATCCCATAGTAGTAAACTGGTCATATAAATAATATCTTGTCATTGTCTATCAAGAAAGAATCGAGTTAGATGTATGAAACAATGAGAAAGGCCAGTTCTGAACTGGTTCGGACAGTTGGTCAAAATGGAAAAGATGAAGGCACAAGAGGGGGTGAAATTGTTTCCTTTAAAAATGTGATATAAACAATAATTACCTTTTGATATTACAATGATTATTTCATTATCTATTAAGGATGGGTAAGTGGTGTAAAATATATAAGGAAAATAACACATTGATGTATAGTGTTTCATGGAACAAAGATCCCCTAGTCCACTGCACCAATGCTCTCTCTATGAGCTCGTTAATTTTCACTAGGAGGTCCTCTAATCCAGATACATATAAAAATGAGTGTAGTTTGTTTACACCATACAAAAAAGATTTTATGGTGACTTATAGTTATTTTATAGGGAACCGAAATATCTATATCTCAGTATGAGAAGCTGACACTCTACCACAACTGAGTACAAGAAGTCAAAATTTAAACATAAAATAGATTAAGATGAAGGGGTTGAATACTTTCTCAGTTTGTAGTAGCAACAAAAAATTATAAATGAAATGATCTTAAATAAAACATGACAACATAATATTATTCAATATCAAATAGGCTCTTATTAAATAGTATTTGAGAAAACATCAGGATGATGATCAAACATGTATGCATCCAAAGTGCAGCTCTAGAAAGTTCGTTTTATAACTGTATGAGAGATACTAATAAATAAATACAATAGCAACAATAATCACTCAAATAGATGATAATAAAAACATGTATATCTCCAAGTTGTATCTCTAGAGGTGACAACACATCATTTTTTTCAAACACACATTTTTATCTTCATGAGAAGGGCATCTTGGTGTTTAACATGATGGTTGAATTCCTTCAGGTCAAACAGATCTAGGAATATATCATGATAAATCATGAATTTATGAATTAATTTTTTTTAATGATAATTATAACATCCCTTAAAAATATTAATGATATAATATATTGAAAATAAGCCTTTTAATTGGTTATTATAACTGATTTAATGATATATCTAATTCTAGCAATACCATTATAGAAAACATGGAAATAATCCGTAATTCAAAACTCGATTATTGTCCAAGTCAAATGTAGGGTTTCTCAGCATAATGATAAACTTAAAATGTATGATTGACTATGTACAATTGATTACAAAACTAGGTATGATGATCCATACATTTGTTTTTAAAATGTAGGGTTTCTTCCAAACGTATTGTTTATGATCCATATATTTATTTTAAATGTAGGGTGCACAATCTATAAATTCCTCTTTAAATGCGGGGTATGAATAGTGTTTCCATACTTCTAATAAATATATCTAGAATACTTATTATTTGAGAAATAAAATATACTTTCATAGATTTAGGGAGTAAAAGTAATTCCGGAATAAAATAATTATTCCAATGACTATGATCCTAAAATTCACTTAAATTTACATCATTATTAACCTAGATATGGGTGTTTGTGTTCATAAAAATTTAAAAGAAATTAAAAAAATTGTTGAATAAACACATTCTCAAAAATCTCCCCCATTTTGATGAAAAAAACCCAAAAAAAAACAGTTATTAACAAAAACAAGAATAAGAAATTATGTTTTACAGATATAAGTCTAAATAAATTTCAAGAAGAGATTTTTCATAAATAAAATGGTTTATAAAAAAATATCCCATATATATTATATTTGTAAAAAAAATTATTTCTATATATTTCCCATATTTATTCCTCAAAATTTTATTAAAATTACATCTCTCCTTATACATTTCTCCATAAATTTATCTATACATTCTCTATAAATTTTTACCCCTTTTGTGACATAAAAGAAAATTAATAAATATATTAATGAACATTTTATATAGGAAAATATATACAAACAGGATACTTAAACTAAGACATAACTGGAATTTTAAAATATTAAAAGAAAATTTTGGATTTTGATTAGAAAAAGTATGGTGGTGGAAAAGATTAAAGGATTTTGGAAGGGTTAAACGGTTCATCTACACTCTCCAATCATTGAACTCTTTTTCACACAGTAGATGAAACCCTTGATAGTAGTTCTATTGTCCATTGAAAATCTATAGATATTTGATCTATATAAGTAGAGGATAATTGTTTAACTAAAAAAACTTTTAACTCGTTACGATATGACTTAATAATATCTTTACATATGAGTTTCCCTATTTGACTCAGCATCTCCACTTTAAACACATCAAAATATTCTTTAGAAATTGAGATTTCTTAAAAACATTGGTACTTCTTTTGAAGAGTAAAAAAACCTCTTTTGAACCAAAATATTTTTATATCTATTTTTAATATTTTCTAAACCTTTTTAGATCTTCTAGAAGCTTCACTGCTTATTCATTCAAAAGACTAAACATGGACACAAAATCTACAGAACTCATTCCATTTTTAACTATTTTAGATGAATGAACTTATGGTTCATCAAAATCATGGATTTATTTATATTTTATAGAATATTTTTCTAAGGAATTCTTAATAAAAGAAATTCATTATTCTCCAAACAAATTATTCATATCATTAGGAAAATAATTACCAAGATTGTATAATTTTTTGGACCTTGAAGACCTGGGTCTCTATGAAATTAGATATACATTCCTTACAAGTATTTGAGTTTTGAATTTTATAAATGGTATAAAAATGGTTTAACAGGGTTCGATATGAAGATTTTAGGGTTTTTAACAGGAGGGAAAAAGGATTTTTATGGTATTTTTTAAGCGATGTTTCAAATTATCATGTCTAAAGATAGATTAATCATTTTATTTTTTAATTTTGAAATGGAAATTTTATGTAATAAAACTATTTTAAAAGAGAAATTTTCATAATAGAATAAAATTTCTAAGAAAAATTAATTAAATAATGTTTTATGAAATTAAATATTAAATTAAGAGAAATTTTTTTATTTGATAAACTTATCTTTCTTCATATTATTTTAAATCAATCAAAGTAACTTTTACACACTCTCCCAAACTTGTAACTCTTCCTAGAAAGAAAGTCTTAAATATATATATATATATATATTTATATAGATAATAAAAATAATAAAAAGTTAATAGTTTTTCACATATTATAATAATTTGAAAAATTTACTATATATATTAATATGAAATTAAATAGTTATCAAGTAGTATGTATGATGTAAAATAATTAAAGAGATTAATTAATAAAATAAAATTATATAGTGAGAAATCATTAAGAATTTTTATATTAGGATAATAAAATATAGAGGAAAAAAGAAAAACATTTAAAAGTTTTCTACCCTATATAAAATAGTTAGTGCATTTAAATAAAATATTAAAATATAAATGAATTACTTCTAGTATTAAAGTTTTTATCACTAATGAAGTTTTAATAAGAAATAGAAATATAATAAATTTATATAATTATCAATTAGTAACATAATGATATAATAATGAGGTCCAATGTTGAATTCCTACAATATCTCAAATACAAGTGTCTTTTGGTACCTATATGATTTTTGGGCCAGAAGTGTTAGCACCTAAAGACTTAGGTAAATAGATCTATTTATTTTGATTATATACTCAATAATTAATGTAAGATAATTCATATTAATAGTAATAAATGGTTGAAACCAAAAAAATTAGGTTTTATCAAATATAATACATTAGCATTATGTTCATTTATTCCATTGTGAAAACATATTATAGTAGATATTATCTTACATTTGGGCCAAAAAAATTAATTTCTATATAATTTTGGTTTTCTCCATTACTTCCAATCATGTGTTTGCCTTTAATAATTTTATTTTTACCATGAATTTGATTTAAATAATTTTCACCCTTAATAATCTGGTTATAGTATTTTTCAAAGTATTAACTTATTCTAATAGTACTTTAATTTTATTTTTATTCCACGAAAAATAACATTTCAATCTTCAATAAAAAAATATATATTTTTAAACATTCGTTATGAATATAAATTGTATCATAAATTTTTCTATGTGTTATGTTCTCATTTCTTAATGATTCAAAAGTTTCCTAAATTATAAACCAATATTTTTTAATTCCATCACAAGAAAAAAAAAATTGATTCAAACTTTAGAGTGTAAGATGTGTGTTCCTCATCAGGATGATCTATAAGACCTAAATTTAACATTTTATTTTCATGATCATCTTGAGAGTTTATAGTATATTCACTACTTGAATCGGAAGTAATAATCAAGTTAGTCTTCACGAATTTCATTCCTTTTATTTTACAATTAGCTTTACTTTGAGCTTTTATCATAGGATAATTATACTTTGTGTGGAATTTATACATGCATTCATAAAATTTTTCTTCTTTGTTCCTTTTCATTATCTTGTTTTAAATATTTCCAAATATTTTATCAAGATCTGATAACTCTTTTCTTGAATTAAGATATCTTGAATCGGATGATTTTTTCATAGTAAATTTAAGTGCAACATCTTTATTCTTGGTAGAATTGTGATTTTTAGTTTTGGATCGCATCTCATTTTTATACATCATCTTGTTTCCAATCGGTTCTTTTATTTTAAATTCTTTAACTTGGGTAGATTGATTAATATCAGTATTTATTCCATTCCACTTAGAGGGTAAAACTCTTAGAACCTTTAAAGCTATATCTTATTTTCTAATTGTATCTCCCATGGAAATAATATTATTAACAGCTTTTGTAAATTTTCCATTAATATAAGTTATTTTTTAATATTAATTCATCATAAAAGTGTGAAATAATAATTTTGTAGTGTTTTACCTTAGTTTACTAACTTTATTAGTTACTTCATAAGAAATGGGAATGGTATATCACATCTCATAAGCGTTAGAACACTGAAACAATCAATTAAATTCGTAGATTCCTAATCCAAAAATAATATCGTTCATTTATCTTGAATTACGATCATATTCTTTCTCTTGATTATAATTCAATTTTTCCATATCTTCTTCAGAAATTTCATATGTGAATAAATATTTGTTCTATTATTTTTCGTATAAATAATCATGTTTTCTTTCCAGTATCCATAATTAACACAATTAAAATAAGGTGAATGAATCATCAATATACATTCTCTAAGATTATCCATTGAGATTTATCTTCATTCAGATATTTAGATATGGATTTTTAGAGTCAAATAAATATGACCACTTGAGTTAAAGTTATGATATAAATTCTTAGCATTGGGTGGAATAAGCAGAATCTTCAACGATTTTGAAAAAATATATTAAATAGATATTTTCTTCTAATTCCATCTATTGTTATTTGGAAGAAATATAAATAATGTAATAGAACATAGCCTCTGATAACAATTGTTGGTATTAGATAGAAAAAATAAAATATTCATGAATTTATAAAAAATTGAAATATATCCAACAAAACCCAACCTCTAAAACCATTTTTTTGTCAAAAAGGAAAAGATTAATACACAAGAGGGGGAAATTTATTTTCCTTTAAATACATAATAGAAAAACAACACTAGATTATTTAGACTAAAGTTGTTGTTTCATCTCCCTTAAATATGAGTAAGGATTGGAAAATAAATCAAGAAAAGAACATAGTGATTTATAGTGGTTCAAGGATCAAAGATCCCCTAGTCCACTCAACCATGACTCTCTCTACAAGATTGGTGATTTTTACTAGTAGTTACTCTTATCTAAAGACCTCTATAATTGAGTGCAAACAGTTGGCACTTTAAAACAAGGCTTTTAGAGGGACATATGGTTCTTTTATAGGTAACTAAAATATACATAGATTAGTATGATAAGATAACACTCCATAATTATTGAGTTCAAGTATTTGACACTTCAACATAATATAGATTAGGATGAATAGGTTGAATATAAGTTTAGATCAAATTTTCCACACAAATTGAAATATGAATTGATTGTCAATAAACAGAAAAATATTCATCAACTTAAAAAAATGATTTAATTAAACATTAGTTTACAAAACACTAGTAATATGATCTAACATTTATTTCTCCCAAGTGTATCACTGGTAAGTTCTCTTTCAAGCTATAGGAAAATATTAACAAAGTAGTTAAGCTGCAGAATCAGTCAATCAAATAGATATGAATAAAAAAGTATATGTCTCCAAATTGTATCTCAAGAGGTGATGATGCATTATTATATTCAATTGTATATATATATATATATCTTTAGAAGAATAACATATTTCTATTTAACATGATTGTTGAATTCGTTTAGGTCAAATATCTCCAGAAATATCTCATGAAAAATCATGAATATTTGAATTCAGAATGCTCAAAGATAATTGTAACTTCCCTTATAAAAAATTAATATTTAATATTTTAAATAAAATATTTTGAATCAGTATTTAAAAATATTTAAAGATATATTTAATTCTGGGTTGACTGTTAAAAAAATATGGAAATAATACATAACTCAAAACTCTGTTTTTGACCAAGTAAAACATAGGGTTTTTCTATGTAGTGATAAAATGCCAAAGTATAGTTGATAGCGTAATGTTGATTACCATAATAGGGATTATGAACCATGTATTTATTTCTCAACCATAGGTTTTCCTACAGAGGTATGGTTCTTAATCCATACTTTTTTTCAAAATGTACGGTACACAAACCATATGTTTCACTTCAAACATAGAGTATAAAAACAGTTTCTATACTTCTTATGAACATGTATAGAATACATATTATTTTAGATATCAAATATTTTATTCACAAATTTAAGGAATAAAAATAAATCTAGAATTAAATAATTATTCAAATTATTATTATCCTAAAATTTAAATAAATTAACTTCACTAGTAACATAGATCTGGGTGATTGTGAGCATCAAAATTAAAATGAAATTAATAAAATTATTGAATCAACACATTCTCAACAATTACCATGCTAGTATCCCACACCATTTCACATAAAATAATATATGAAATTCTATTATAACATCATGAACAAAATAGACACCCAATTCCACCACCATCAATATAACCAGAACTACAAGCCACCAAGAACACCATAATCAGCACCTTGTGCCACCATCACAACCTCAATCATCCCAACCCAATAGTCATTAAATATTCAATCAACACGAGGTTTTCAATCAATTATGTCAAGGTACTAAATAAATAAATTATAAATACATATTAAATATATTTTTTCACACATAATTTCAAACGAAACTATAGAAAAATCAAACAAGGCATTCCATCCATTATCAAACAATGATGGGATAGCTCATTTCAAAAGTAATGATTTAAGAAATCATTAAAATTTTATTACCATATTAAATTAACTTATTAGTAATAAATAAAACTCGGTGGAATTAGCCATAAAATTTTCCGAGGCTAAATATTATTCATTTAATCTAGCGTTCCACCTTAATATTATCTTCCATATATCTAGAATATCAAAGAAGATTATTTCAACATGCCTCATTTATTATATTAAAATAATTTCCAGCTTTATTTTTTTATTTAATTTTCAATCATATCAATAATGATTAAAAACATTAAAAATAGATAAAATATTATTTTATAAATATCAAGGGGAAACAATAAACACATTTGATCAAAAAAGTATCGACCAACAATTCAGTTTTAAATATTAAAATTTCTGCATGTGATATTATATGTGGTTTTCATAAATTAATTAAAATCAATCATGGGATAATATTGTTATGAAATAATAATTCTACACAATAAATAATCTTATTTAACAAAATATTCATCCTTATAGAACATCTAATAAATAATATCCATTTTCTGGATGATCTGTTAAATTATCAAATTAAGCCAAAGCATGCAGTAATAATTATTTCATGAATAATAATTATAATTTCAACAAGAAATGGTAATTATCAATTAACCTCTATAATATCAATAATTATAATGAAAATAATTCTCATCAATATTATTTAGGTAGTTTATTACTATAAAATTCTATTATTTTTTATTTTATCAAATAATAATTATAAAATAGTATAGGATTATCTATTTCTCTCTCCAACATAATTTCCAAAATAATAAAAATTATTCTAGAACATCTAATTATTTATTTTATCTTATTTCAGTTAATAAAATATATTATCACATATTGTTTCCATTTTATCTGTTAAATCACTAAAATTTCTTTTTCGAAATTAATATAAAAATATTAAGTATAAATTTCATTATATGACAATTCCTTCTCCTTCGATAATAATTCTGGATTTTTATCCAATTGCATGGATTTTCATGTGATACTATATTATTTATCTTCTAATAATTTTAAAAAAACATAAAAATTATAATATTTCACATATTTATTAGATCTTCAAACTTTAATCTGTAGCATATGAAACAATTCAAGCAATAAAAATCAAACAATTTCATATGACTAACCATTTCTCTCTCCTATATAATTTCAAGGATAATAATACATTATCACCCAACCTATAATAACATGTGATAACACATTATTACAATTTATAAATTAATAATACTCAATTATAAATATTAAACTTCATTCATTTCCTCTTAAACCATTTTAATTTCTATATTATCATATAATCTATCATCATGCGATTATTTTCTACATTTTTTCTGACTGTGGATAATCACATATATATATATATAAATAAATAATCTAAATCATGATTGCATCACATTTTCACATAAAATAAATGAAAATTATAATATTTATTATCCACTAAATTATTCTAATATTCATTTTTAATATATATAATATTCATGTTCTTTATTATTCATAAAAACCATTTTTAGTGCATTTTACACTTTGAACATCATTTCAAAATATGATTGTAATTCCTTCTTAAAATGCACTATTATGTGGTACATTTTTAAACATCATTTAAAGTAACCAATGATCTTTATTTTATTTTAATATTTAATTTTCAGGTTTATAATTATTTTGGGAATAATTCCTACTTGTGGAGTGTTGGAATATTCACAATAGAAGACCACCAAAATGAGATTTCATGCAAACAATTCTAGAGAAGGCAGATTAGGCACCAGCCCACTGATAAGAATGTGGGGCCCAACATACAAGCCCAGTGAAGCCTAAATTTTATGGGATTATAGAATACATATATATTAAAAAATAATGATTCAGGAGGTAGTGTTAATTTTCCCTCTATTGTGGTTATTAAGGCGGCCCAATTCGGAGATAAAATTTCAGGCCAGATTTTGCGGCCCAGAAAATAGCCAACCAATGTAACCATATCTCGGCATCAACAACTCCAAATGGGCCCAAATTTTACAGGATGTTAGGATACATCCGTGGATACATTTCCTTATTCTATGGACTACTTTAATTAGACCATCTAGAAGTCCATTAATACACATCTTTTTTGTGGATGAAAGTTGGCTGCCACCTCGAGTCAAGGATAAAGAAGTCCACTCTCCCTTACATTCCACCACCCTAGGCCTACCATAATCAAGTGGGATGATTTTTACTATTGGTAGTTCGACCCATGACTCTTGGGATGCTTTTTTAAGGTAGTGGTGGTGAAGTAGTTGATCATCTTTTTAGCTTTCGTTCATTGTAATGTTATGCTGGGATTTTGTTGTCTCAAGTTTGTCTTCCACATGTAAGTTGTTTTAATTTATCCTAGTTTCTTAATAAAAGTACTATTCTATTATTATTCTCTTATTCTCCATCTCACTTTGATATCATTTCCTCAAGGTGTGAATTTATTCACACCAAACCTTGTGAAATTATTCACACAACGGTTGAGTGATCATTTTCTTTTTATTGTTTTATTTACTTCTTCAATTCCTCCCTCATAAGTCTACTTCCAACTTCCAGTGAAACCATAACATCAATGGAGGGATAACCCACTTATGGGTTGATCCAATGGATTATCAAGAGGCTGTATTGGATGTTATTTATCACCCCATTAATGTCTAATCACTTTTTTTAATTGAGATTTTTATTTTATGATTTTAAAACTTCATCATCCTTGTTGAATTTAAGGCCCCACACTTCAAGTGATAATATGAACCTTTACCTTGAAGTGCTAAAATCTTTGATCCTTCAAGTGTATAGGTGATTAGTATTAATGTTTGTAGGTATTAAATTATTAAGTGATGATTTTGTTTGATCTTCTCAAATAAACCCATCTCAAATATAAGAAATTGAAATAGATAAAAAGGAATGCATCTAATCCCCCCCAAGTGATAACCTAGGATCAGCTCATTATATTAAATTGAATTCACTTAAGTATCTTAGAGTTCATTTAAACCCATCTTAAATCAACCCAAATTGTCCACTACATATCCAAGAACAATCCATATAATGTACGTGTCTATAGGTTACATCTTAGGTCTTTGAGGATTCGATAACCCAAGATAGACTACAAGGACCGTTATACCTTCTTCTCTTGGGTAAATTTGAGCATGAATCAAATTTTGGAACCATTTATGGGGACCAAAGTAAGTTATCTTAGACACTAGAATACTTTTCTCACCCCATTTTTCTATTATCATCCCTTATTTCACTCCTATGGAAATCCTTTTTGAACAAACCCAAACATGGGGAACCTCTCCCTACATTGATCACCACACACCAAGTGTGATGTACAATTACCCTCATAGTTTCTACTGGTGGGTTAACCAACAACCGATTGATACATAATGTTTTAACTCCTGTTCTCCACAAAACATTCCAACCTATTATGAGTTCCAATCCCAACAAGTCCAATCTGAATATCCTCCTGTGGAATTCCAACAACATAGTTATCCTCCTGTAATAAACCATATGTCTCAACCCCTTATCCATCCTGATACACATCCATTACTTGAAAAACTATTTCAACATATAGAGAAAATGAATTTTGATGTTTCATCTTTGAGATTAGAACTACAAATCATTAAAACTTATGCTGAACACATGCCTACACCAACTTCCCCTTTCATAACCTTATGTGAAGTTTCTAGTTTCCGAAAAACCACTCATGAATTTACTTAAGAGACAACATTTATATTTGGGATAGATTAAGAGGATAAAGGAATTGTTGATGGGTATTTAAATCAAGAGGAAACCTATTTTTTATATTCACAAGAGGGAAATTTTACATCATGGATTTAGTCTCATGAATATCACTCCATTGATGATTTTTCACAAACACAAATCACTGAACCATTAAGAGAAATCACAAAATTAGAGTCCATAACCATTCCTGAAACTGATCAATCCAATTTAGTGGTTGAATATTCTATTCAAAAGGAACCAATTTTTTGGAGAAATTTTGAAAATGAAAATGAGTTGGATTCATAATATCAACTTGTGTTTAAATGTCTTATCCAACCCGAGCTCAAAATTATTGTGCTTCCCTCCTCACTAAATAATCACTTCATAAGTTATAATCATGACCTATCAATTGGAATTCATTCTTCTATTGAAACTAAAAAAAATTGGAATGATACTTTTTGTCTTAGGTAAGACTATAAAGGAAACTGGATCAACTATTTTTGATATTCCTTGCATTTTCCCACTCATTGTAGAACATAGGATTGTACATTACACAAATTCTAAACAAAGAATCAATATCAATAAAGAATAAGAGGAGAAGTATGGGGTATTTAAAATGTTTAAAGTTGGTATTGGGTAAGTTATGGGGGTCCAAGTCGAGCTAATGACGTTAAAACAAAGCACTGCACGGGAGGAAACCTGTGGTTTTCATCTATGCGAATCATCTTTTTTTAAACAGGCTTAATGAATCATTTTTATTTAAAAAAAATAGACTATCGACATGTTCTTCTATTATGAGTATGGACGGGTATGAAAGGGGAGCGCCATATTCATCCATGTCATGTGGTGTGATCCTTGAGTAATACCTTACCCAGAAATTTTAAAAGAAGACAATGTATCATCAGTTTATTTTATTTTATTTTTATGTGTTTGTAGGTTAAAATAAAAATTCAAAAAAATAAAAAATATATAATAATAATAATAAAAAGGGACACGTCATAGGTCATGGGTCAAATCCTATCACAACCGGGAAAGCCACGGGGAATCGAACTCGAGACCGAAGGGAGACAGGGGAGCGCTCTTACCACTGACCTACAGCTTATTGTGCTTCCTTATTCTATAATTTAGATATATATATATATACTTATATTTTAATTTCTTTATTATATAAATATATATACATAGTTTTTTTTGTTTTGTATTTTTGTTTTTCCTTTTTTCCTACTAGTTCATTCTTAGAGTGACATCGAGATCAAGGGATTAAAAGGGAGCAACAAGAATTTCAACATAAACCACCATGTGACTTCATTCCATGATCCTTATTTTCAATTTCCTTTTTGAACTCCCCTTCTATGCCTCTACCCCATTCTAAATTTTCTTTTCTTTAAACATTGGGGACAATGTTATTTTACGTTGGGGGGGGGAAAGGAAATAAAAAGTTTCTTTTGTTTAAAAAAATGATTTTGTGTGAAAAAACAATGATTTGAAAAAAAATGTGTGTAAATGGAAGGAAAAATTCCTTTAACTCTGAACATGGTAATACACATTGAACACTTTGAAACTAAATATCCAATAATTTATCATGCCCCGATTCTGATTTTAATCTATATATAATTTTATGAGCATAGATATTTTGGAAAGTGTGGCTATCTAATGTGAAATTTCAACGTTTATATTTTCATCCAAATAAAAAAAGATCATAACGCATGTCCTTTGGATAGTGGGGTATTATTTTGAGTTCATGGGGTCCCCCAAATAAATATCATAGGTTTGGTAATCTTTTTAGTTTTAATATGAGTATTAAAAAAAATCAAAATATAAAAACAATAAATTTGCGCATATAGCAATGAAATGACCTAATGCGTGGATTTCAGCACTTGGGGATCATGACTCCATAGTTTTCTAGCCCAAAGTTAGTAATTGTATCTATATTTGTGGTAACTTGAATTTGTTTTTGACTGAGTTAACTCGAGATGATGCCCAAGTATCTGGGCTTCACTTAGTGCCCTAAGGTCTTTGATCCTAGGAGTCATCGGCAAAGTCTCACTACATGGGTTGACTCTTTTGAGTGCAATTTCAATTACCATGGCAATATTGCAAAAAAAATTGAATACTCATATTAATATTGAAATGTTATTCCACCTAACGCTTCCTTCATTTCCCCTGGAATAAAGATGTGCCCCCATGTCTAATGTGATGCACAACACATCATCACTCTTAATTGATATTGGATGAAATATGGAGATGAATTTGAACAAAGGAATGGGCTTGGGATTTGGATCTGCTTATGAAACTATAATTTATTAAAATATTTTTATGGGTTTCATTGTTTTTTGGTATAAGGGGTTTGGGTGATCATTGTGTATTAAAATGTTTTTGGAAAAGGGAATTCGAATTTCATATTGTTCTGATATATTTTGCTCAGGACTATAAAAACTCAAGTTGGGGGTGTGATTAGCCACTAAATGAGGCTAATATTCATTGTTAATATATATAATATTCATCTACTTTATTATTCATAAACACAATTTTTAATGCATTTTACACTTTAAAAATCATTTCACAATATGATTGTAATTCCTTCTTAAAATTCACTATTTTGTGGTACATTTTTTAACATCAATTAAAGTTTCCAATGATCTTGATTTTATTTCAATATTTACTTTTCAGGTTTATAATTATATTGGGAATAATTAATACTTTTGGAGTGTTGGATGATTCACATTGGAAGACCACCAAAATGGGATATCATGCAAACAATTCTGGAGAAAGCAGATTGGACACCATCCCACTAATGAGAATGTGGGGCCAAACATACAAGCCCAATGAAGCCCAAATTTCGTGGGATTCTAGAATAAATAGATAGGAACAAATGATTCTACAATATCCAATTCTAATTAGGCCTCCATGGTGGTTATTAAGGCGGCCCAATTTGGAGATAAAATTCTTGTCCAGATTCTACAGCCCAGAAAACAGCCTACCAATTTAACCATATCCTGTCATCCACAACTCCAAATGGACCCAAATTGTATAGGAGTTTAGGAGAAATCCAGGGATCCATTTCATTCTTATATTCCCCACTCTAATTCGGCCATCTACAAGGCCATTAAGATTCGTCTGTTCAATGGATGAAAGCTGGCTGCCACCTCGGGTCAAGGATAAAGAAGTCCACTCTCCCTTACTTTCCACAACCCTAGGCCTATAATAATCAAGTGGGATGCTTTGTACTATTTTTAATTCAACCCATTCCTCTTTATATACCTATTTAAGGTAGTGGTGGTGAAGTAGTTTATCATCTTTTGAGATTTCTTTCATTTTAATGTTATGGTGCGACTTTGTTGTCTCAAGTTTGTCTTCCACATGTAAGTTGTTTTAATTCATCCTAGTTTCTTAATAAAAGTTATCTTATATTGTTATTATGTTTTTCTCCATATCACTTTGATATCATTGCCTCAAGGTGTGAATTTATTCACACTAAACCTTGTGAAATTATTCACACAATAGTGGAGTGATCATTTTCTTTTTATTGTTTTATTTACTTCTTCAATTCCTCCCTCATGAGTCTACTTCCCGCTTCCATTGAAACCATAGCATCAATAGAGGGCTAAACCACTTATTTTTTGATCCAAGGGAGTATCAAGGTTTTGGATTGGATGTTATTTATCACCCCATTAATGTCTAATAACTTATTTTAATTGAGATTTTTATTTGATGATTTTTAAACTCCATCGTCCTTATTGAATTTAAGGCCACACACTTCAAGTGATAATACAAAACTTTACCTTGAAGTGCTAAAAATTTTGATCCTTCATGTTTATAGGTGATTAGTATTAAATATTTTAGGTATTAAACCAATAAGTGATGATGTTTTTTGATCTTCTTAAATAAACTCATCTCAAATATAAGAAATTGAAATAGATGAAAAAGGAATGCATCTAATCCACCCCAAGTGATAACCTAGGATCAGCTCATTCCTTTAAATTGAATTCTCTTAAGTCTCTTGGAGTTCATTTAAAACCATATTAAATCAACCCAATTTGGCCACTTTATAGCCAAAAACAATCCATATAATGTATGTTTATGTTGGTTACTTCTTAGGTCTCTGAGGATTCGACAACCCAAGATAGACTACAAGGACCGTTCTACCTTCTCCTCTTGGGTAAATTTGAGTGTGAATAACATATCCCATACCTAGTATATTTTATTCCTTAAAAACATCTCATAGATGAAGGAATATAAGAGAGAAAGAGACTGAGATAACAAAGATTTAGAATCATTAAGCATAATGGTTTGTTTGAAATTCAGAATAATTATAAAATCATTGGAATATAACATGGGTCTTTTGGACGATTGGAAATCGAAGGAAGATGAAAGGAGAAAGGATTAGATATTTAAAATTTTCAACAAATATATATAGTGTTGAGACGGACTCGGAACTCCTTGCGAAGGCCTTGAAAGGGACCAGTGGGGTTCCTTGGGAGCTCACTTACCTCATCAGGAGATGCAGGATCAGAACCTCACAAGGAAAGCATATCCACCACAGTTGGAGGGAGACGAACTTTGCGGCAGATTACCTTGCTCGCTTGGGTAGGTAGGACGAGTCTTTTATCATTTATGATTCCCTTCACTCTCTTCCTCTGGAATGTGCATCTATTGTGCTGGGGGAAGCTCTTGGGCTCCACCATTTCTGACCCCCCTGACGGGATGTTGCCTTTCCTTGTCCTTTATTTTTTGAATTAAAATAATACACTACTACAATAACGTATTTATGGGTCATGTTGGGAAGAAGAAATGGAAAATATAATTAGTAGAAAGTACCCTTTTGTAAAATGGGGTGTCTGAGTAAGGGAAAACCTGTTTAACTTTATTTAATAATGATTTTTTGATGGCCTTTATAAAGAAAACCTAGTATCTTTATGAAAAAATCAAAACTATAATAGTGTCATTATGTGAAATTTAGAATCATGTGGTTACCCTTATGCGAAAAAGTAAAACACAGACTTTACCTTCTATAGGTATAGGAAAACATGGACTACCTTTACGTGAGCTGGTAAGTAGTGCATAGAGACTCCAATTTATAGTTACTCTAATATAAGTAATGGGGAATTACCTTATGCATCTCAGGAAAATTAGTTCAATCATTATGTGACTAAGGTAAAACACCAAGTATATATATACCCTGAATAAAAGATCATGTTTACCCTTATGAAAATCACTCAAATTGGTTCTACCTTTATGTAGGGTTTTAAAATTAAGTCATAACCATATGTATCCTTTAGAAAACTAGAGTTACCCTTATGCATAAGTACGAAATTTTATAAGGTTAAAAATAAAATTTAAAATATTTAATACCCAATTTCCAAAATTCATAAATAATTACTATAAGGAAGTTTTATCACTTCGAAAATCCCAAAAAACACTTCTAAATATAATTGAATACATTTTGAAAAAACATCTAAATTTTATTACAAATAATTTTTTAATATTTTGATATTAATTAAATAGTTTTAAAAAAATTTAAACAACTTCTACATTTCAGGAAACTATTATTAAACCACTAGAAACACAATAATGATAAAGGAATTAGGAAAATCCAGAACCTTTCTTAAGATACCTCTCAAAATATTCACATCCTTGGTGATTAAAATAAAATAATGAAAGAGAGAAAAGGAAAGTGAGATAATTTTACCACCCTGAAAGATATCTCTGAAGGATTTATTTATATTAAAAACATAGAAACCACTCTAGAAGAACAATTCATAAAGCTATGCAACACTTAAAAATATTCTCTTAGGGGATATACCTCTCAATCAAGAACAAATTCATTAACAAAAAATGAATGAAATAGGGGAATTAGTCTCATATATCATCATGATTTCATATAATTCAACCTTAAAAAATCAAGCATTAAATGAATTTGAATATTTAGACTTTATATATGACTCTCATTCCAAACTAAGATCACATAACCACATAAAAGGCAACACAATTATCCAAAACAAAAACATCAAGAAATAAAAATAAAATAAAATATACATTATAAAAAAACAATACTGTATAAGGAAACACCTTCAAAAATAATCATATTATGTTTATTTTAATAGAATCATAGAATGTAATGTAGGAGAAAACATTAATATATTCATCACTGAAATGACATTACATTGGCATGTCATCAAATAAACCCCATACATGATTTATCCTTATTTATTATTCTTGAAAAGTTCATTCAAAATATTCGGAGCATATTATTACTAACATATCAAGAACAAACTAGATTATTATACTTGCATAATAATTTTTTAATAATCATAGATATTCCACTTAAATTTTTTCATTAGGTCCAAGAAATTAAGGAGTTAAAAAAATAAACTAACTTTATAAATGATTTCTTACTTTCCAGACATGTATCACAACCTTTCAAATTAAAATATCTTAATTTCATAGTCATTGTAATATAATATTTCACCAAGTTTCTTATATTTAAAATTTCATCTATTTAGAAAACCTTTAAATGAAAAATATTATTAATCCTTCTTCATAACAAGGTTATTATAAAAATATTCATTGTGAATGCAATTTTAACAAATTTTGAAAAATTGTTTTTAAAATAAGAGTTTGTATTATTGAAGAACAGAAATTATTTATTTGGGAAAACATGTTACCACAATAATAATTTTTTTCAATTCTCTATCATTGAACATCACTACACATAATATCATGTAAAATGAAGAAAATGTTAAAGAATAAAAACATAAAAGGATACTAAACCTTTTCTTTAAAAAAATAAATATTAATTAAACAAATCAAAATAATAAGTACAATAATCAATTTATTTTATCAAGATTTTAGGAATTTAATTTATCCACCACTGCTATACTTTAAAACTCAACCATATTTTATATTGAACCAGTTCATCATTGTAAAAAATTTAAATCATTTCAATCGTGATATATAACATTTAGTATTTGAAATTATTTCATAAATAACTTATATAAACAAAAAGGTTACATGCTTTCATAAATTTTTTTTTATTCAACCGTCATAGCTCTATCATTCTATTTACCAAGTTAATAACAACACACACAAAAATTAGGGAAATTAATTTAATATATTAAATGAATAATAATCAAAACATGAAACTACAAAAATCCACTTCATCCAACTTAATAATTTTCCAATCTGTTATCAAATCATTATTTACATAGAACAACCTCATAGAAAATACATAAAGGATTTAACATCGCGATTTTCATAAACGATAGGTTTATTCCATTTATTTTAAGAGTTTTAAATTAACATATTGTAACAATAATAAACCAACATAAGAAACAATATCAACATCAATAGATCCCCTAAAAGCATAAAAATCAATAGAATCCATCAACCAAACCATGTTATTATCCACTTTGGGTGGCATTGACTTACCCTCATGGTTTTAAAACACATCATGAAAAAAACGATTTGGGATGAGTGAATTGTACCCTCTATTAATATTCTTGAGGTTATAACACATGTAAAGAATACACGAGAAATCCATTCTAGGGTTGTAAGAATAAAAGGCTATAACCACCTCATAAACAAGGTATCATACACCACCCACATAATACAAAAATTTGAATTCATAATATAAAGAGGAATTAATCTGAAACTACCAAGAAAATAAATTAAATACAAACATACAATGTCCTCTTTCCCATAACTAGGTCCAATATCACCTGGATTTATTAAAGAGTATATTATTTAAAATAATGTAAAACATTGGAGAACCTCTTCCCCTAGACCAAAACGTCATCACAGTAAGCCCAAGAGAAGAGTATAGGATACATATAATGATAAAAACCCCTCCACCAAGACTATATATTTATATTACTAAGCTGGAAGAGAGATATATATAATAAAATGATAATTTTATAGAAATAAATTCTCAATATCTTATATCCATCTCAACATCAGGCCTGAGGAATGAGTTATAATTACATTATCTTATGAAAATTAGGTGTGGTATTGAAACTAAAGGTTGTATGGGTATAAATAATTATTGTTCAAGGATTTAATAGGTGAGTTTAAATCGAGTGAATAATGAGTTTTACCTACATTAATTCAAAATGGAAAGAAATTGAAGAATAATGATATACTAATCATACAAATAAAGGTTCTAACAATCAAAGGGTTTTTGGATCAACAAATAAATTCAAAGGTTTTGAAACATATTAAGAGACTAACTCAAAAATCTAAAAGGGTGGGAAAACATAATTGGCTGAAAATACTCCAATTTGGTTAAATAAAGAAACTCAACCCAGAAAATAATATTATAAAGTCCCCCAAAAACAACCAACTACTCACAAACCCTAAGAACAAGAACCACCATTTTTTTAGTATTCTTGAATATCCCCACCATTGTAAATGAATCCTAGTGCTCCCCCTGATAAAAAATCAACTAGAAGAAATCAACACCTCCTCCAATAAAACCACTGTAACATGATCCAAAACGGTTCCCCCATACTTCATTTGACTATGTAATTATAACTCTCATAGTGTACTCATATATGTATTGTCATCATTGATCTCCACTCTACAGTGATTGATGAAACATATCACTAAAATAATTTGTCACGAGCCTGAATCTATTATTTAAAAATATATATATAATCTTAACTCAGGACCTCGAATAATTTAAAGGTTAAATAGTTAATTAATTTTTAAACTATTTCCCAATGTCTGTCCTGTTCAAATACATGCACATAAAAGAAACATGTATGATCATTTCCTATGTCTCTACCTATAGGAAGCATCACTTCTCTAAGCTTGTCTAGTAAACATGAAGGTACTTTAATCAGATCATAGGGGTTTCTAAAATCCAATTTCCTAGTTGGTATCCATTATTTACAGTACATACAAAGCCCATATAATGTTGTCTCACTACCAAAACATGAATCCAAACTAGTTTTTAACCACAAACTCTATCATATGTCTCAAAAAACACCTTTGATACCACTCAGTAACAACTATATCTATCCAATGGTACCCAACCTAGGCCTATAATGAATTAAGAGAGATAATGACCCATTAACCCCACCTCCAATAGGTCACGGGTTGGTAAATAGCACTAAGGGTTTATAAACACACACATTAGAGGAATTACACTTATAATGATTTGAGAAGTGAGAGATATGATGATAAAATATACCAAAAAAATCATTCTCATTGTAAATATATAATCAATCCCAATACATGAATATAAAGAAAAACAACAAAAACACCTATAAATTCAAAAAAAAACCTTGTTAGTGAACACAGAGCTCCAATATCTCATGAACAACTCCTCAAACAAATAATGTATAGATCAATTACTAACAAAATCCTAATGAACTAAAAAACTCTTTATATGTATATAGGGTTATAATTACAAGTATACTTAGTAGGATCATCCCTGAAACCTCATGTGAAAAATGTCAAAGAAACATATTGAAGATCAGTGAGTAAAACAATGAAACTTATTCGTCACTAAAATAGTCTTATTAATCTTTTCCCATCCTCACCATGTAACACATATAAGTACAACCAAAATATCGAAAATACATACATATATATACAACCTTAAACCACTTCCCCATTAGTTTAATGCTCTTACATCCCAACGTCACATGTTATGATCTCTCATACCTTCCATGGATTAAGTCATCACTGATTTGAGTTGAGCCTCAGACCTACCTACATTAGTCCCATGTAGGTCCCAACATCTCATGCTATCATGAGTCCATAGATCTATCTCATCTTCATCTTCATCCAATAAATAACCATGTGTGTTTCCAAAATCCAATAAAACCTATATAAATGTGTTATACCTTAATCCATAAAATCCTATGAATATACACCCATGGGAACCAAGAGCTACCATGACTAGATTCAAGTATTTTTTTATAACCTCAATAAATTGTTGCATGCAACACATATGTATGGTAAATAACCTTTTTGCATACCTACACTTGATATTATATCTGAAGAGAGAGTGATGAGATTGGAGAGTTATCTATATGAATCTTCACCAACCTTGATATTGGGGAACCCCCCACCCCCCCCCCCCCCACCCCCACATTACCTATGGTTGTTGATTTCCCTTCCTATTTGTGTGGGGTAAATATGAAATAACAATACTTATAGGGTGAATATATCTCATAACTTCACTAAGGGAAACTTCATATCCATAGAAAAAATTTTCATTATCTTTACTCAAGACACCTAGTTTCCAATGATAAGGTATTTATATCATATAAGCATATGAGCATCAAGATAAATGTTATTTTACTTATTATCCATTATTTAATATTATTAAGTATTCATTTCCAAGATTAAAATTTTAATATACAAGCCATATTTGGGAAGCACTATTAATTGTTTTCTTATATTATCAAGTATGTCATCATTATAAGTGAGAAACAATAACTGATCATGTTCTTTAATTAATTCATTATTATTTCCTAAATATCCAAGTACTCCAGAACATAAACTAAGATGCCTTTAAAAAGATACAGTTGCATTGAATAACATCAAACTATATCCCATAGTTATAAAATGGTTATATAAATAACATTTGACCATTGTAAATCAAGAAATCATCATGATTGAAGTTGGAAATGATGAGTAATCCCTACTCTGAACCCATCCATCATATATTAATGTCCCACACCACTATGCATAAAACAACCTACAGAACCCCATGCCAACATTATCACCATAAACAACACCCCATGGATTTATCATCAACATAACTGGCATCTTATTCTACTATCATCATTTTAATCATCGTTTCATGCCACCATCATAGCCTCGGGCATCCCTGCCCATTAGTATTCAAATATTATTTCTATAATAGGTTATTAATCAATAACATCAATGATATAAATCCATAGATCATAAATATATATGAAATTTATTTTTACACAGATAATTTCAAATGAAACTATAGAACAATCATACAATGTATTATGTCCTTTACCAGACAAGGATGGGATTGTTCAGGCTAAATGTCATTATTTAAGAAATCATTAAAAGTTCATTACCATATTTTTTAACCAATTAATAATGAATAAATCCTAGAAGTGTTATCCATACTAATTTCTAATGCTAAATATTATTCATTTAATCTGGTATCCTTCCTTATGATTCCCTTTCATATAACAAGATATTATATAATAGTTACATCAATATACCTTTTTTTTTATTATAAAACCATTACCGACATTAAGTTTTTATATAATATACAAGAATATTTACCACGATTAAATTCTATAATAATATATAGAATGATATCTATTAAATATAGAGAGTTAATAATGTTCATATTTTATCATAAAGGTTGAACTAATAATTGATTTTAAAATATTAAAATATTCGCATGTGATAATACATACAGTTTCTAGAATTTAATTAAATTTAATCATGTGAAAATATTCATAATAAATAAAAAAAATTCCATGTATGCAATAATAATATTTAAAAGAATAATAATAACAATATCTCGTGTGATAAATAATTTATATTTCCTAGAAAATCTTTCATATTATCAAATTAATCCAAATCATACATTAGTAATTGTTACATGAAGAACAGTTACAATTTCAACCTACAAAAGTAATTCCCAATTCAATTATCTAATATCCATAAATATAAAGAAAATAATTATTATCTTTATTATTTAGGTATTTTATTACTATGGCATGGTATACTTTTGATTTTAACAAATAATTATTATAAAATGTCATGTGATTATCTATTTTCCTTTCTTGAATAATTTTTTGAATAATCACAATTATTCTACAACATGCAATTATTTATTTTCTCTTAATTTTGAAAATTTAATATATTGTAAAATAATATTACCTATAACATGATATAAATAAATAATTTGATATTATTAAAATTATTATAAAAAATATTAAGTATAAATTACTACATGTGATAATTCATTCTCCTTAGATGATAATTTTGGTTTGTTATCCAATTACAAGAATTTATATGTGATACAATACTCTTTATCTTCCAATATTTTTTATAATGTGAGAAAAATAATATTTTACAAATTTATAAGATATTAGCACTTTAATCTATATCATGTGAAATAATTTCATAAGATTAAAAAATAAATAATAGCATGTGATAAACCATATCTCCCACCTAAATAATATAAATGATAATAATAAATTATCACCCAACTTGTACGACAAGATATAACACCATAGTCTAATTTTTAAATTAATAATAATTAATTATAAATATTACACTTTTTTTATTTTATATTCATCCTTTGGACTTTCAAGAATATAAAATAATATTTCATCATTTGATTATTTTATAAATTTTTATGTGATTGTGGATAATCACATCCATTGAAAAAAAACTTGATTGGATCACACTTTCACATAAAATAAAGAAGAATTATTAGATCCCCTGTATATTATATCATATTCCATGTTAATTTTGTTGTATCCAAAGGAATACAATAGATATTTTTAGCCAAATCACATTTAGAATCCTCAAGAAAAAGGGTTTGTTTGACTCATAAAATATTTCATAACTTATTGGAAGATACCTTGCATCATTTAGATGAGAGGAAATCAATGGATGATAAAGGAAGAATGGTTTGGATATTTTAAATTTTCAAAAGACATGTACAGTGTAGAAACATCATTTAAAATCTCTATTTAATTGAATTTTGATTCTACTATTAATGTAAGAGTGATTAAATCTTCATAAAATGTTATATTTTGGCTTATATGAGTCAAAATCATTAATTCCCATTAATTTAGACATTATAAATCACACAAATGTGTTCACGGGTTGAGCTAGGAATAAGAAATGGAAAACATAAATAAAAAATTCTACCCTTACATAGAAGAGGGGTTCTAAGTAATGGTAAACTTGTCTACCTTCACATAACTATGATTTTTTAATGACCTTTATGTATAAAAATGAATATCTTTATGCAAGCATCAAAATTATCATTGTACCCTTACACAAATTTTAGAATGATGTTGTTACGCTTATGTAAAAAAGTAAAATATGGACTTACCATTGCATATGAATAGAAAAAACCCAAACTACCATTATGTGATCTAGGAAATATCTTTTTTTAGAGTATAGATGCTCCAATTTACCTTTACACACATAGAAGAAAAAGAGAAATACCCATATGCAACTCGTGAAAATGATTTCTAACTTTATGTGACTAGGTGAAAATACTAATTACCCTTATATACATAATCAATGATCAAGTTCTCCCTTACACAAAAATATTAAGAATAGTTTTACCTTTATGAATGGTATGGAAAATTTGATGCACCCAAAAATGTTCATAGACAAGTGACTGGTCGGGTTTGTTACAAGGATTCAATCAAGCCTCCTCATACACCAGAGGCCACTTACCAGTATTGAGGGTGTATGGGGGTATGAGGTGGGAGACTAAACCCTCTTTATCAAAGTGAAATGATGTAGTAAACAAAGGAATATAAAATAAAGGATACTCATAATTCATCATGAGAATAAATATTAGACATAAATTAGTAAAAAATATCATATATATATGATGTCATGATGATATAAAATATGAATAAGGCAAGACATGGTTGTAGTAATAAAACTATATAATATCTTACAAGAATAAATAAAAGGCCCAAAACAGTTATTCCCATGATCATCCTGAGAATTATCTTGGTCATCAAATCATATAATCCCATTCTAAAGGGAAATCAAGTGTCTACAATTGGGTGATTACCTTTATCCTTACATTCATCCCTGAAATATTTTCGAGAACCAATAGGCTCCCTGAACAGGGTGTGAGTATAACTGAGTAGGCTATCAGCAATGGTGTATAATTAAAATCCATTATTTTAATATAATATGTAATATTTTGAATTTATAATAATGAAATCATTAAAAATTAATATAAACCATGTCTAGATTAGGCTTTTCAAGGTATTCCCATATGACCTTACCTACTTCTCCTAAGATAGATTTCTCCAAGCATATGAACTTTTAGTTTAGTCAGTGGCCTAAGGAATGTAGCCAAGGAATCCTAAAATAAAGAACAATAAGGAATCCATGGAAGACCTATGTAATTCATAACTTTTTTAAATTTATCCCACTATAAGTGATCAACTATGATGTTTGGATATTTGTATTTGAGTATAATCCATGGATTTAACCCTTAGAATTCAACTCTTAAAAGTTTCTAATTGAACCAGGGAAAAACTAACCTTCTGTATCAAGTAGGTATTCATTGGAATCCAAGTGTATGATTCAAGGAATTTCTTGTCAGAAGACATCGATCCAAACCTGGGATATCATCCCGAGTGTTCTAAATTTTTCAGATAGATTGGTGAATTCTACAACATTAATCCAAGGAATTCATCAAAGGAAAAATTGAATCCAAGATGGGTGTGCCACTTGGAATTCACATAAATGAATCGACTGTAATCCTATGAGTTATATCAAGGTATTCAATGTAATCCAAGGCTTGATCAAAGAATACCACACCTTAAATAGTGTCATCAAAGTCTATATCACTATCCTAGGTATAATTTTTAAATAATCATATTTCTTCCTATCTATACCATTTAATAATTTTATAAATAATTGTTACCAATTACAAGTCCATGTAAAATATCCAAGTCATATGATGATTAAATTAATTCAATTAAGATATTCCACTTTTATGTGATAAGCCAAATGCACCCTAATATTGGTTTGGTTACATAGGAAAAGTGGTTTTCCTAAAGGAAAAGTGGTTTTCCTAAAAGAAAACCAAACACAACTTAAGGGTTTTTTTGTTATGAAAAAGGTTTGGATAACATAGGTGTTATTCCAAAAACACACTAAGGGGAGGTTCTGGTTGAGGTTTTCAACCTCTAATGAGGTATAAGGGTCTTATATAACAACTAAGTCAAGGTTTAAGAAACAAATTAAAGGAATATGAATTTTAGGTGCAATTTATGAAAAGTATGGCATGTGGCTCAATGAAACAAATTATAATCATTGATACTTTTTAGGGGATTAAATAGAAAACCTACCTAGGCCATACAAACTACTCCTCATCTAGTATCAGTATCAGATTTGGGATAAAATGAGTGAAATATAAAAACTATACATAATTACTAAAAATAGGGTATATTATCTCTCTCAGTAATAACACCAATGATGGAGAAGAAAATAGAGAAAATAAATAAAAGGAGATTTATACTTACCTAGGGTATTATAATGTGATCGATGGTGAAGGAATGGAAGGTTGGGTATGTGAGATGCACCAAAAAGGCCAATAGATGATAAGGGAGAGTTGTGGATGGGTTATTTTATTTGAATAAGGAAGGGGATAAAGAAATTAGATTTAAGGGTAATAAGGGGAATGAAATAATTTCCATCATATTTAATACGGAGCATAATTTGGTCACATGGTTGGACAAATTTTGTGCCAACCATGAGTCCCTATTATCATGGATCACCAAACGTCACACAGTTTAAGGGAATGATTATACAAACCATGAACTGAAATCATAAGACATAAATCTCTTAAAATTTGTAGAGGTTATATATTTTTCCGGCACCACTCATATGTTTTATCAAACCATTCTCATAATCTTTCTATGTCTCATGATGTAGGTTCATGGTTTGAAAAATTTCATTTTAAATGAGTGCATTATCCCAATTCTTCAAAAAATCATAAATCCAACCCCTTAAATCTCCTGGATATTCTTCTGACACCTAGGGGGGCTTCTATTTAAACAAAAAATGGGATGTTTTGGTCAAATTGAAAGGGATTATAACTTACTAAACAAACAATATCTTGTAACCTACCATTTTTAAGATAACGCATCACTGGTTTTCACTTCTAGGAGGGGTTGGGTTGCATTTGAGAATAACTATAGCCACTTAGAATATATATCAAACTCTCATTCCCTCAAATCCTCCCATATATAGTCATTCTACCATAGAATATGAAATATAATAACCATACTTCCTTAGATAGTCTTCATGATATTATCAACAATAATAAATTGATACTCCTCTAATGAATCATTGGCCTCTAACTCTACTCTATCAGGATCAGAAACATGAGATGGGTCAAAGTAATTATTATAATGCTGGTAAACATGGAAGTTATAAAGCATATCCACATACAACTATGTTATATAAATATGATATGTTATAGACTTGATAATCCCTATGATCCTAAAATTTACAAACAACCTAGTTTCCCTCTTCCATTGCCTCCTAATCCATTGATGTCCCAATCTAGGTGAAACTCACAATAATACATGATCCACCACAAAAACTATAGAGTTCAATGATGGAGATTGACATATAAATTATACCTATCATAATTAATAACTATACACTTCCTAAACAATTTTACCTTCTATGATGTCTCTTAAACAGGACACGGTCCTAGTAAAATTGAATCTCCTACCACTAACCAACAAAGTGGTAAATGACATGGTCTGCCATAGACCACCTCATTAGTATCCATTTGAATATTCTCTTTGAAAATATTATTATAAGAAAATTAATAAAGAGTTAAGTTCTTTTCCCCAAGAGCCTCTAAAATTAGGTACGCATGCACAATACATTTCCTCTACTACAGGTATAGTGTGCCTGAATTGGCTGTCAATCTGTGGGTGTTATTCTGTATTCTAATTCATCTATAAACCAAGATCCTCTAAAACCCCTTCCTGAACTAATATGAAAAATTATAATCCATATATGATACAATGGTATGTGTAATCCCATGAAATTATATTATATATTGTACATATAGGATCCCAAGGTCATCCAATGAGAAGGTCACCCAATAAGAAAAATTGTGTGACCTTTTTCAAGATATCCACAATCACATATAAAAAGTAACTACCTTGAGGTGAATTCAGTAAGACCATTAAAAAATCTTTGATAATGTCAACCCATTTCAATTTTGGAATAGATAATTGTTTTAATAGGCCAGTACGCCACTAATATTCTACTTCACCTACTGATTGGTTGAACACCAAGTGAAAAATCTTGTGATTTCCCTTTTATTCCATGGCCACCAATATTGGAATCATTAATCACCATAACTATTTTTATGTTTGGGATATAAATCCCATTTAGAAGAATGATATTCTCACCTCAATTCCTCTCACATGTCAACAGGAACATAGACACACCCATGTATATCTTGAATCTCATCCTGATGAACAACCCAACATGGTAGTGGTTTCATACAAGAAACACTTTCCCTCGACAACAACCCTTCGGAATATGAAATCTTTCTGCTCTACACTTGATCAAAAAATGATGAATCCACTGATAATCCTTGGATGATCAGCTGCTATTTACAATCCTCGACATCCAAATACATTTCAAAGAGAATAGAAATAAACTTTTATTCACTGCTAGCTTCCTATGAAAAATAATCCCAAGTCTTTCAAATTAGAAAATAAAAAATAAATTTCCTTTCCCTATCATTTAAGAGAACTAAAAATTAAAATACTAAAGATATTCAACCTGTCTCCACTGTTGGATGTTCAAATACTACTGAAAAAATATGTATTTAAGGTAACATCCCAAGTAATTATAGAATATTACTATTTCATATTTATTAATATTTATGAATTAAATAGTAATTTTAACTTATTTAAAAATCTGTCTAATAGCATACCCATCACACAACAATGAGTGTCTCTATAATTTTGCGTTGTACGCAATACTGAGTTTTACCAAAAAATAATATATTGTAAACATTATTATTTTAATTGGTAGTTATGACCTAGACATTGTATCCACAGGAATGAATATGAATAACTATATTATGTTAATACATGTTTATTAAATACTTTTATATTCCCCCAATAAATTTATATTCTTTAAATAAGAATAAATCCAATTTTAAGTATAAATTGATAAATATTTTTAAATAGTAGTTTTACTGTCATTTAATAGTGAACCCATTTTAAATCCAATTTTTGGAACATTTATTGATTTTCTATGTCAAAATTAGAATTAATTTTTAAATACAAACATAAAAATTAGGTTAGTTCAATTTTTGGGTATTTTTCTGTGTATTTTCATTTTTTAATGGATATTAAAAAATAATGATTTTTAATTCAAAACTGTTTTTTGTCAAATTTATTTATAGGAATAAAATAAATTTATAAATATTTTTAAAATTTAATTAGATTATTTATTATCAACTAACCCAATTTAGTTAATTGGATTCAATTTCACTTTGAAATTGAATATAAAAACATAGAAAACTTTTGGACGTTTTTACTTTAATAACCCATTGCCCATTCTGTCTATGGCATTACATTTCAATTAATTTCTATCACTTATATGATTATAAATTTGAAAAATGGATTAAATATTTGATATAAGAATAATTTAAAATTTATAATAAGTTTAACATAGTTTTTTATCAAAAATATTAGTGAAAGTGATAAAAATTAATTACAACGATTAAGTGAACAATTTGCATAACAAGGGACTATTCCTTAAAATTAAGGGCCCAAATAACCTATAAACTTATCAAAAATCATTTTGATGACCATTTTTTGACCATATACTCCATTGGATAAAATTCATACCATTGTTGTATCCACATCACATGATAAAAACATGGGTGGAATTCCTTTTTTAAAAATTTACAAGAGTGTCACTCCTCCTCCACTATAAAAGGAACTCAACACTCCCACTTACTCACATATCTCAATCCACTTTAGATCGACCGAGTTCTCCAAAAATTGATTCTAAAATACCTCCCCATGTCCTATAATCTTCACCTTGGGAATAAATCCATCCAAGGAAAACCATTGGTGCAAATCAAAAAGAGTTACCCGAATAAGAGGTAACACCCTTCCTCAAGCCCTTTTATTTTATTTTCATTCTCTACTTACTAAAATATTTTTATTCTATGAATACATAATAAAATTAGAATCCTCAATTTAATTTAATGTTTTTATCACAATATTTCAACTTACAATTACACACATATCCATCTAATGGGAAACAAACATACCGTTCTTATGTACGGTGAACTACCGCCTCACCAAATGATGTTGTTCATTTTTCCTTTACCAAATTTAATGGTTGAGAATTACGATAGAAACTATATTTATATTTGATATATATGATATTTATTATGTCTTTATTCTTCTTTAATACTTTTATAACACCTACCATTATACGTTCAATTTTTTTAAGTACCATAATATCATTTGTGGATGTGTGGACTACCGCCTCCTCAAAGCGATGTGATACGTTCACACACTATATGGAACATATTAAAGATGGTTTTAATTAAATATATTTGAAATATATAAATTTTTTATGATATTTGAAAAATAATTACTTTTCTATAAATATTACAAATCATTCCCCTTAACACTTTTCCATACACTAAAAAAGTGATAATGTTGTTCGTGGATGTGTGGTCTACCGCCTCCTCGAAGCGATGTGATTCCTCTTAAATCACCATAATTATAGATATAAGCATATATGATTAAATAATATGATATAAATGATATAATTATCATTCTTTAAAAATAAATTGTTTTTTAAATTATTTCCATAACAATTATTGAAAAATGAGAACAATACTCTTGTGTAAGTATGACCAACTGACTCCATGATTGTAACATTGGATCATTTTTTATAACCATATTTCATAACTTGTTTTAAAATTTTAATTTATTTATATATATTTATGATAAATTTTTCATAATTACTATTCATGATATGTTCATATAATAATCCCTTGGTCAATATTTGACCTACCAAAGTCATTTAGACACATAAACCGAATATGGTCAAAACACCCAATGTAAACTTAATTGTTTAAGTAGTTGTATACAACATTGTAATTAGTAAAATTAAAATATAATTAAAATTAAAAAAAGTTTCTAAAGAAATTATATACATAATATAAGGTTATAATTCAGGAATTTAAAGATACACGAAACAATTTGGACCCAAGGTAAGGGATTTTGTCTCAATCTCCTTTCATTGAGGCATTTCTTGATACGTTTATTAATTTATAAGGTGTATATAAAACCCATATTACATTATATATACATATTTTATCAATTCTAATGTTATTCAATGTTTTATTAAATTTTATATATTCATGTAAATTGTGATATAAATGTTAAAAGTTTTATGGTATTATTTGAATGTTTTAAGATTTAATCCTTTCCTTATGTCGATATTCTTGATATTATTTTCATCTTTAATTTATATTGATATAAAAAAGGATTATAATAGAAATTGTATCTCTATTTTTAATTTCATTCAAATATTTTTGATGATGAATAATTTTTAATTATTTAAATGAAACATTTTGAAAAATGATAAAAGGAATGTTCTATTCTTAACGTACATGGCGATAATGAATTTTCCTCTCTTATGAGAATTATTTTACTTTTATATTCCTTTTCCTGATTTCATTTTTTCATAAATTAAAAATCTTATTTTATATTTTTGGGAATTTTTTATACAAAATGGGTTTTTAATGTAGATTGATTATTACAATGTCATTAAATGATTTCTTGTCATTGCAAATGAAATTTTATGAGGGAAATATTGAAAATTGAAAAAAAAATTATTTTTTTTGATTATATAAATTTTACAAGGAAATATTATGGGTGGTTCTATAACAAACCAATGATGGTTGGTTCCATGATTAACCAATGATGGGTGGTTCCATGATAAACCAATGACGTGTGGGCCCATGATATCCCTCCAATACATTGGGTATGGATGTTGGTCATATGGATATTAAATCTGTAAGAGTGACATGTTTGGAATTTGAATGTATGGTTATTCCATTTATAAGAGTGAAAGGTATAATTATGATCCAAGTTAACTTTATATATTTTATATGCTTATTATGGGTTTTATTTTATTTATATGATTATAAAAAAAATATGAAATTAGATAATTATCAAACGAAAATATTTACTACTTATCAATGTGAAAAGTATTACTTCATGTTAATGTTTTCCTAGTTTTTTAATGTTTATAAATGGAATAACTATTTCCATATTTTTTTTATCCCATAAAAACATTTGTATTCTCATTTCATGTATTTAAATTTTTTCACAAGACTTAAGGATGATTGAGGGATTGGAAGAATTAATTTTGATAGTTGTGAATAGTTTTCATTAAAAAGATCATGCTTTATTTTCAATATAATAGATTATGGAAAAAATGGATACTATTCAGAAGTGTACACATTATTTAATATTTTTTTTAATGTATGAGTTATGACCTAATTCTAAAAAACAATAAAAATGGAAAGATCCTCGATTTAAAATAAAGTAAAATTATTGACTTAACTCAATATTATGTAATGTTTTATGGTTGAATCCTTATAGTTGTTATTAGAGGAAAGGTTTAGATAACTTTAGTGTTTAGGATAATATTAGTAACATGGCCTTAGAATATTTTAATTTATGTTTAATTTAATATGATATATAATTTTAATATTACCATGTTTCTTCATCTAAATTATGTTTTTTAGAATGATTTCCGATAAAAAAAATAAAGCTGTAGTGGGAAGAAACTGAGAAGAAAATATCATTCCTAATCAGCATCCCAAGGTGATTTGAGTCATAATTGGTAATTTTTTCAGTGATGGATCCGTTGAATTAAGCTATAAACTATGGTTGTTTCTATTTAATAGAGCAATTGGATCTACCACATAGAAACATGACCATAGTGGAGAATTTTATTCAACAATATCCCCCATCATTCAGAGGATCATCTAACCCCATGATATCTTAATGATATACTAAAGACCTAGGAATGATATTTGATGTCATGGGTTGTTCAGATCACTAAAAGGTAACTCCTGAAACTTATAATTTTGAAGGTGAAGTTTATTAGTGGTGGTCCATGGTTAATAATATGATTTGAAGTGAAGATATTGATGCCTTTGAATGGGATGAAATTAAGAATATTTTATTTTAGAAATTTTTTCCTAAGGATATTTGACATAGGATGGAAAATAAATTCTTGGAATTGGGATAAAAGGAGGTATATTTAGGGGCTATGAATAATGAAAACTTTACTCTACTTGCAAGGTATGTCCCAAATTTTATCTGAGATATTTATAGTAAGATATATGGGTTTTAAAAATGATTGAAGAAAATATATAGAGGGGAATTGGATTATTGTTAGTTAAAGATCTATGAGAAACTTAATTGATGCGCTGAGAAGGTAGAAATAGAGTTTTCTTATGATAATGTGTCCCGTGATAGTAATAAAAATAATTGGCCTTGTTGGTAGGCAATGAAAAATAATTCATTAAAATAAATTTAGAGGTAAGAAAACAAAATTCATATCTTGTGATATATGTGGTTAAAATAGTCCTAGATATTGTCTTTCAGAGTCTGGGAAGTGATTGTGTTGTTGTAATATAGGTTATATGGTTCGTGAAAGTATGGAAGAAGATCATAACAGAAATGGAAGGCTAGTGGTAAGATGTTTTTATTCTAATGAGTTAGTAAAATAAGCCAATGTGTTTCCAAAGATTATTACCTACGGTGGAAATTATCAAGATCAAATACAAAAGGGTGTGGAAAAATATTTTACTCCTACTGTAGTTTATATTGGGTCATCAAACTTTGTGGTGACAGGTATGTTACTGGTTTATTTGAATTTTTCCAAAACTTTATTTGATTTTGGATCTTTGTATTATTTTATTTCTAAGAATTTCCTATAAAATTGAAAATATAACCTCACAAAAGTAAGATATAACTTTTTGTAAAAACTCTGGGTGGAGGTGTTAGAGAAACCAAGATTTATAGGAATCATCTTGTTAACATTAGTGGGATGATCTTTCCTACAAATATTGTGAAATTTCATGTAGTGGAGTTTGATATAATTTTAGGTATGGATTGGATTTCATTTTATCATGAAAATGTATATTGAAAATACAAGAGAGTTTTATTTAATGATATCATACCTTTGATAACACACCAAGAAGTTGATAAATTTATGAAAGATGGAAGTGAAATTTTTCTTTCTCATTATTTTGAAAAGGAAGAAACAATTATGATTAGTGAAATCCCATTAGTGAATGAATTTATGGATATTTCTCTTGAGGAATTATCTAGTGTTATTCCTGATTATAAATTTGATTTTACTATTGATTTATTGTATGGTTCTAAGCTGGTATCTAAACCCCTATAAAGAATGGATCAAGTAGAACTTGTTGAATTGAAAACTAGCTGTAATAATTGCTTTATAATGGTTTCATTCAACCTAGTACTTCACCATGGGTGTCTCCTATTTTATTTGTGAAAATGAAAGACTATTCTAGGAGACTTTTCATTAATTATAGTGCTTGGAAGAACATCACTATTAAAAAAAAGTATCATGTGCCTCAAATATATGAAGTTTTTATCAGATCTAGGGAGATCAGTGTTTTAAATTATTGATATGAGTTATGGGTGCCATCAGCTAAAGGTTAAGGAGGACAACATTCTGAAGAAAAAATTTTGCTTGAGATATAGGCCTTATGAGTTTGTAGTTATGTCCATTGGGTTATCTAATTCACATACTATATTTATGAATCTTATGAATAGAGTATTGTATTAATTTTTTGATTAGTCTTTACTTGTTTATACTGATGATATTTTGGTATATTCTAAAATCCATGAGAAACATGAAAGGCACTTAAATATTATTTTTAAAACCTAAAAATAAAATAAACTAATAGAATGTTTATTAAGAGTGAATTTTGGATGCAAAAAAAATTCATTCCTTAGACATATTGTTTCTAAAGATAGAATAACCATTGACTCTTTTAAAAAAAGTTATTTAAGAGTGTCAAATACCTACCAATGTCACTGATATTTATAGTTTTTATGTATTAGTGGGTTATTAATTAAGGTTTTTTGAAAACAATTCTCATTTTTCTAGACCATTAACTAAGTTAACTCAAAAAGGATTTAAGTTCATCTAGAAAGGTGAATGTGATGTTTGTTTTCTGTAAAATAAAAGAAGACTAGCCAATGCTCCTATTTTAGACTTACCTTCCAGAAATGGTGAATTCACTATCTATAGTGATTCTTAATAAAAAGTGCATGGTTGTGTCCTAATATAGAATGACAAGATAATTTCTCATCCTTCACATCAATCGAAAAATCATGAGTTAAATTACCCTAAACATGATTTGGAATTAGTATCTTTTGTTTCTTGAATTAAAACTTTAGAGGAATCATTTTTATGGAGTCAACTTTGAAATACATGCTGATCAAAAAAAATTAATGTATATATTCACTTAGAAAGAGTTGAACATGAGACAGAGGAGATGGATGGAACTAATAAATGATTATGATTTCTCAATTCATTATTATACTAAAAAATCAAACAAGGTGGTTGATGCTTCGACTCAAAAAAGTAATGATGCATTAACCATGACACATTTTGAAGGTGATACTTTGGTAAATTATTTGCTGAAATTTGTCTTAGAAGGTTTGGATATAGGGATATCATCTTATTTGTTTTAGGTTTTAGTGTAGTCATCTTTTTCAGAAAGAATTAAGACAACTTAGAAGGTGGATCAATATTTGCAAGAAAAGGTAGAATCTATTATGAATGGTAATTTTTCTGATTTTATATTTACAAATAATGTGTATTTTTATATGGTAAAATATATTTGTTCCTTTTGATACATATTTTAGGAAATATTTTTTGATTTAAGCTCATAGTTCTTCATATTATGTTAATCTGGTCAGCACTAAGATGTACAAAGACATTATGGAATATTTCTGGTGGGATGGAATGAAAAAATATATTTCTGAATTTACCATGATTTTTTTGACTTGTCAGCCGATTAAAGTAGAGTGACAGTTACCAAAGGGGATTCTTCAACCTTTTCTAATAACATAGATAAAATGGGAGAATATATCAATGGATTTTGTGGAGGGATTTCTAAATAATTCTCAATGTAATAATGTGATTTTGGTTACTATTGATCGATTAACTAATTATACACATTTCATTACAATTTGAGATACTATTTCTTTTTATCATCTTTCTACAATGTATCTAAAAGAGATTATGTGGTTTCATGTAGTTCCTCTCTCCATTGTATCAGACTGTGATCCCTGGTTCACATCCAATTTTTTGAAAGGACATCAGAAGTTGTTGGGTACTGAGTTAAATTTCAGTACATATTTTCATCCACAATATAGTGTATAGTCAAGGTAGATGATTCATTCTATAAAATATATGCTTTATTATTTCTAAATGCATTAACAGGTAAGTTGGGGTCGAAAAATTTCTTTGGTTATGTTTTCATACAATAATAGTTTTCATTCCAGTAGATAGATGGAACCTTAAGAGGAATTATATAAAAATGGTTTCAAACACTAGTTTTTGGGATGAGCAATAGAAAGAAAGTTAAATATTCTAGATTTGGTAAAGGAAATAGTAGAGAAATTTCACTTGATTTAGTGACACAAAAGGAAAGATCAGAGCAGTCATAAGATTTGTGCGGAAAACTAGAGAAAATTACTATATTTTGAGGTAGGTGATCATAACTTTTTAAAAGATTCTCTATGGAAAAGTGTGTTGTATTTTGGTAAGAAGGGGAAGTTGAGTCTATGGTTCATTGGACTATATGAAATCCTAGGGAAAGTTGGAATAATTTCCAACTGAGTGGTCTTACCTCTGATTTTAACTTAGGTACACAATGTATTTCATGTTTCAATGTGAAGGATGTATTTACCATACTCATATCATGTATTGAGCCCTGGATTAGTTCATCTGGAAGAGAATATTTATTGCAAGGAACAACCAGTTCCGATTCATGACCACATTGTGAAGGAGTTGTAGAGTAAGGTAATTTACCATGTTAAGGTTTTAAGGAAAATCATATGTTTGAAGAGGAATCTTATGAATCAGAAAATACTATGAGGTAAAAATATCCCCACTAATTTGATATGTGAATAAAATTGTGATGATGTAATTTACAAAAGGGAAAAGTATGTACCATACCAGGTAATTATAGAAAAAGAATTTTTCAAATTTATTAATATTTATGAATAAAACTGTATTTTTTCCTTATAAGTAATGATAAGTTTGATAGCATACTTGAAACGCAACGATTAGTGTCTCCTAAATCTTGTGTTTCATGTAATACAAAGTTATACCAAAAAGAATATATTGTTAATATTATTATTTTAAGTGGTAGTTATCGCCTAGCTATTATATTAGAATGAATGAATAGGATTAACTATATTATTTTTAGACATGTTTATTAAATGTTTTTACATTCATCCAATAAATTTTATAAGATTAAAATAAGAATAAATCCAATTTTAAGCATAAAGCTTAATATTTTCCAAAGGTGGTTTACTGCCTTCTAATTGAGAACCAATTTTAAATAAATTTTTTTAAATTTTATGGATTTTATATGTAAAAATAAACATCATTTTTGAAATATAAACATAAAATTTAGGTTAGTGTGAATTTTTTTTATTTCTTTATGAATTTTCATTTTTTATTAAATATAGAAAAATAATGAATTTCAATTCACAATTTCATTTTTTTATAATTTATTTATAGGGATAAGTTATATTTTTAAATGGTTTTAAAGTTTAATTAGATTATGTTTTATCAATTAACCCAATTTAGGTCATTGTAATTAATTTTAATATAAATACATGGAAAACTTTTGAACGTTTTAAATTTAAGAACTCATTTTCACATCCCGCCTGCGGGATTAAATTTAAATTAATTTCTTCCAATTATGTGATTTGAATTTGAAAAATAGATTTAATATTTGGAATTGGAATAATTTATAATAATATCAACATAGTTTTTTTCTTAATATATTAGTTAAATTGATTAAAATTAATTAAAACAATTCAGATAAAATGAGATTAATAAATGACAGAACCTTAAACTAAAGGGCCAAAATAACCTATAAAATTTTCAAAAATCAATTGGCAGGAAATAATTTAACCCTATAATCCCTTTTATCTAATTGGGACCATTATTGGATCCACTCTATTTGGGAAAAACTTGGGTGGAGTTCCCCTTTCAAAACATTACAAGAGTGAAACTCCCCCTCCACTATAAAAATAAACTGACCCATCCCACTTCATCACACCTCTCAAGAAAATTTTACGCATCCAAAATTTTCCCAAATATCTCCTCAACATCCCTCTCCTAATATTATAAGCTTTACCTTGGGAATAATTCCATCCAAGTAGTCCCTTTGGTGAAAACCAAAAGAAGTTTCCTGAATAAGAGGTAACTCCCTTCCTCAAGATCTTGTATTTATTTTCTTTCTCCACTTACTCAAATATTCTTATTCCATGAAGAAATAATAACATAATTATCCTAAATATAATTTAATTTTTTCATGATAATATTTCAACCTAATCTTACAGACACATCCATCTAATAGATAATTAACTTATTGTTCTTTTGTATGATGAACTACAACCTCACAAAATGATGTTGTATGTTTTTAGTTTACCACCTTTCATGGTTGGAAATTATTATGGAAATTATATTTATATATGATATATATGGAATATTTTATGAATTTATTATTGTTCATTTATTTTATAACACATACCTATATACATTCCATTTTTTGTAAGTACGGTAACATTGCTTGTAGAAGTGTGGATTACCGCCTCTTCAGAGCGATGTGATACATTCACACGCTACATAGAGTATATTAAGTATGCGTTTAATTAAATAAATGTAACATAAATAACATAAATATGATATTCATGAAATTATTACCTTTATATAAATATAACACATAATTTTCTTCAATAATTTTCCACACACTGAAAAAGTGATAACACCGTTCGTGGACATGTGGACTACCACCTCCTCAATGCGATGTGATTCTTTTTACATCACCAGAATTATAAATATGTATATATGATTAAAAAATATGTTATATATGATATAATTATAATGAATTAAATATAAATTTTTATTTAACTTTATTCAATAATGATCATTGAAAAATGATAATGTTACTCAATCTTGCGTACGACCTACCATCTCCATGATTGTAATGTTGCTTCATTTTTCATAACCATATTTCATGATTGGTTTGGAAAAGTTTAATTTATGTATAGATATAATAATTATTTTATTATTATTATTAGTTATATGTTAATATGAAAACCCCTTTTACAATAGTTGACCTACAAAAGTTATTTTGACACATAAACCGAATACGGTCAAAACAACCTACATAAACACAATTTTTTAAGTAGATGTATACAACATTATAATAAGTGAAATAAAAGTAAAAATAAAATTGAAAAAGGTTATAAAGAAAGTATATATTTAACAAAATTTATATTTAGGAATGTAAAGACACGTGAGATAAGTTATGCCCAAGGTAAAAAAATTTGTCTCAATCCCCTTCCATTGAGGAATTTCTTGATTATATGTACCATTATTCTTTTATAAGGTATATACACATCCCCTTTGACATTATATATCCATATTTTATCAATTATCAGGTTATTTAATGTTTAATTAAATATTATTCTTTTGAGTATATTGTTATTTTAATATTAAATGTGGTATGAGATGCTCTGAATATTTAAATATTTAATCCTTTCCTCATGTCGATATTCTTTGTTTTATTTTTTATATTTATTTTATATGGATATAAAAAGGATTATAAATAAAATTTTCTTTATTTTTTTAATTTCATTGAAATATTTTTGAAAATGAATCTTTTTACGTTCTTTATATTGAACATTTTGACAAGGGAAAAAAAGGAATGTTCTATTCTTAATGTGCATGATGACAATATATTTTTCTTCGTCATAGGAATTATATTATTTTTTGATTCCATTAAAATATTTCATGTTTTCTTAAAAGAATACCCTTATTTTTTGAGTATTTTTTATTCAAAATGGTTTTTTAAAATGGATTGATTATGCCAATATATTGAAATGTTTTCATGTGATTGGAATTATAATTTAATGAGTGAAATGTTGAAAATTGAAATATTTTATGTTTTATGATTACATAAATTTTACATGGACATTTTACAGGTGGTTATTAATAAACCACTGATGGGTAGTTTATTATAAACCAATGAGGGGTAGGTATGTGATAGACCTACAAATCATTGGGTATGGAAGTCATACATATGGCTATTCCATTTGTAAGAATGAAATGTATGTAAGTCAAATGTATGGTTATTCCATTTATAAGAGTGACATATATAATGATGTTCCAAGTTACCTTTACCTATTTTCTATCCTTTTTATGGGTTTTATAGTAATATTTTGATTGTAAATAAAAGGATGAAATGATTTTATTATCAAATGAAAGGATTTATAGCTTATCAATCCGAAAAGTATTACTTCATGTTAAATATTCCATAAGTTTTTAATTTTATAAATGGAATATTGGTTTATTTATTTTTATATCCCTTACTAAGCCTTTTATGATCATCCTAGATATTTTAATGATTTTAACTATACTTAAGAATGAGTAATGGATTGGAAGAATTCATGTTGACAGTTTAGAAGAGTTTTAATTGCAGATATCATGCATTATTTTAAAAAAATTATATTATAGAAAAAATGGATACTATTTAAAATTTTCCACTTTGAAATTTATTGTATTTTATGTATGAGTTATGGCATTGTTTTCTAAAACTCTAAACCTAATAAGATCTCCAATGTGAAAGAAAGTAAAATTATTTACATACCTTCAGATTCTATAACATTTTAAGGATGGGTACTTATATTTGAGGCTTATATAGTCTGTGTATACAAAAAACCGCTCCCCTAGAGGAAATGTTTCTATCCATGTGAGTAATTCACAATAGATACTAACTTGAGGTCATGTTTTAGGTAATTACCCTCATTTGGCCTCAACTGAAGACTTTTACACCACAACTCAATACCCTTACATCATAACAACTCCCATCCTAACACCTGATGTGTTATAATGAAATATGAATCCCCTTACAAGGTTAGGAAAATATAGGATAGGTGTTGAGTTCAGCCTTTATTTCAACTCTTGAAATGACTTCTACCAAGATTCAGACCATGTGAACTTTACACCCTTCGTGGTCGAGCATGTAAGTGTTGGTAAAATGTGAGAACATTTTTTAGATAAAGAACTGATAATATATTTCTTTCCCAACAATATCTAAATATAAAAAAACATATTAGGTTACTCCTAAGAAATAACATCTCTCTCCTTTTATATATCCAAAATTACCTCTACTTTTGAGATAATGTGACCCGGGAAGTGAACTGTATTGATCTCAAAGTGGAATGAAGTGTTCTTTGAATATAGTTGATTCTCCCTTAATATAATCAATAGTATTTAAAAGTGGTTGTCATGATTGTATCTAGTATAATATTACACTGAGATATCATCCATAAAAACAACCACAAATTCATATAGGAAAGGGAGGAAAACATGATTCATCAAGGCTATAAAGACATAGTGTATGTTCAATTGACTAAATAGAATCACAAGATATTTATAGAGGTTATAACCTAATTATGAATGTTGTACCTGGTATATCCAAGAATCTGACTCACACCTAATGATATACTGATCACAAAGAGATATTCAAGAATTCTTTTTCTCATTAGATCTAGTCTAAGAGAGTGTTTATGTGAGTTGTGGGTATCTATTCTTAAGTATAAGATGATTTGAACATCTGTAATCTTTACATAGCCTCAGGGTACCCTCTTTCTTCTTAGAGAAAAAAATAAGTCAACTCTAAATAGAAGTAATGGGTCATATAAACCCTTTATCTTATATGCCCTCTAACTACATCTTGGGTTCTTGAATCTCCATATGAGGAATCCTTTATAGAGGAATGGATACTAGTTTCTCTCCTGGAACAATATTGATGTTTAACTCTACCTATCTATTCGGATGTAACTTGGAAAATTCATCAAGGAAGACATCTCTAAAACTTTACACCACTGGAGGAGATAAAATATTCCATTCTCTATGTCAACTATAAAAAGTATATAAAGATGGTCCAATACCCCCCCCCCCATCCCATGATTCTCATTTCTATCTCATGTTTTATAGACATATAATTCTCCCTTGTGAATTTCACTACTACTTGAAGGTGATAAGAAATACACCATTTGGTGATAATAGTGAAAATGGGATCTCAAAGTTAATAAGATGTATGTCCCAAGAATTATGTCAAATACTATCATCTTGAGGTTGAAAAGGTTCTATAGGAATCTGTATCCACCTATCTCTAGAGGATACTCCTTACATAGGTGAATACTCTCTGATCGAGTTACCAACTTAGTGTCGAGATACATCACCCCATGGAAGTTTTATATTTTTAGACTAAGAATTTCCAAAAAAATAAATAGATATGAATGAGTGTAAAGTTAATATGTAAAATAAAAAGGATACTAATGTTGTGGATAATAAGAACATACCTTGTACTATAGATGCCTCAGTGCTCACTCATCAAGTATAAGATTCACTACATATAACCATCTAGATCTATAGCCTTAAGTTACAACCTAACCTCTTGGGTAGGTCCACTCTACTTGTGGTGAAAAATATGTATCTTGATACCTTGGCCTCGACCAACTCCTTGGCCTAAATGGAATGTAGTACTCTATCATTCTTACTGTAATAGATCTAGAGATCCCATTACAAAACTCAAAACTAGTGCAGATCCTCTCTCATTGTGAAATACTGGAAATTCCCTAAAAATATCTAGAGTATCTCATTATACCATAGACTCAGTACTCTACTGGTACATTGTTACACTAGGGATTTATGTGACCCTAAATTCCACACTGATGGAATACCACATAACTACCTGTACAAACACTTTGACTTATACTACTCTAATGAGAAGCCTTAAGGAAGTGATTCTTACCACTGGACGATGCACTACCTAGCCTAGAAGTAAAACACTATTCCTTGGGCCTTCATCTCCTCTAAGATTATGATCAGAGATAAGGTCTTTATTCCACATCTCAGATATAGTAGTAATTCAAAAGATGTTAGCATGATATTACATAGAATACTTGATCCCATACTCATAACCCCTAGCCCTTTACATCTCATCACTAAAAAGAGTGGACGTGAAGTGTTGGAGATCTATTAAATGATATGAGTAATACATGAAATACATTGCACACTTGTTTTAATGCATGAATTTCATAGCTTGATCATCTCTCAGTGTCTCTAGGAAAAAAGTAGTCATAGATACCAGCCTGGAATTCCCTCCAAACCATGCCCTACTATTGATATTCATCGGTAAAGAAATATCAGCTCCCCTTGGTATATCCATGAATCATATACACTATAACCTTTACCCTCATTTCTATAATAATCTCCAGATGTTAAAATATTGTAAGTATAGAGACCCCGCTTATTCTTATTTATCTTATTAAATCATTTTAAATATAAAAAACATAAAATAATTACACAATGAGGATAAAAAAGGTTTAGTGTCTTTGGAATATTAGGACCATACATGACATCTACAAAATAAAACATAAAAATTTATTTAATTCCTTCTTCTCTAGCTTCTTAGGGGCCTTCTCATTCTCCTTAGTATAAGTAATCACTTGAGAATATACATAAAAAGGGGGTGGGATAAAATCCCAATAAGAGGATAGAGAAATGAATGAAATAATATAACATGGGGTGAGACTAATAATTATCATCATAGGAATGGGATCGTAATCATGAGATAAATCATTAATAAATGGCTTGGAATGTGGAAATTCATAAAAATGAAACATTATGTCTTAGTGGTTAAACACCACAAATAGTTGCGAAAAAAAATAGCATCATGTTCAAGAATATTTCAATTTTCTCATGAGATACATCACATTAATCAATTAATTGTAGTGATATATAATTTAGGGCACACCCCTCGCATCATAACATTTACATTGTGCTATATAATTCTGGGTGAACCCATCACAACATAACATTTAAATTATCATACATTCCACATAGAACATATATAAATATTGGACATAAAATAACAAATGGAAAGGAATTTTTTTAATATCATAATTATACATTCATAGAATTTGGGTTCCCAAATTAAATATATAAAAACATCCTTGAATCATCAACCTTCAGTGAATAAGAAACAATCTCGATATGTAAAATGGGTTTTCTTTTTAAAAGAATAGTTCTTTTGGAAAAAATTATGTTTTTTATAAACTCAAGTAAAAAACATTTATGCCCATAAAATGTAAGATAATTATTAATAAATTATTTTTAATTAATAACCATACTGAAAATTTGTTGAAAGAGGGAAAACCTAATGAAAGAGAGTTGGGTTCAAGAAATCCCCTTACCTTTTGTCTAAAAGCTTACATCACATTAATTTCCTATATAATCACATTAGATTCATTAATTAAAAATTCTAGAACCTATTATACATTAATATGATTAATTATGATTTTATTAAGTTCTTTATAGTCCTTATGATGAGATATAGAGTTTAATTTCCTCGTTCGGGAGTGTTCATTTTCATAGTTTTCACGATGGGTTTGTTTGTATACAGGAATGGAAGTTCGTTTAAACGGATGATGAACATCCATATTTTTTGTTATATGTTATTAATGATCGTATATAATCTTAAATTATCTTACAAAGGATTTTTTTTATATACCATGCGGATTATTTGTTAAATAAAAGTTAATGATGATCATTTTTGGTTAATTTTGGTGGTTTTTCGAACACAACGAAATATTTTTTTTATCATTTAGTATTATTATTATAAGTTATTTATAATACATAAAATGGGTTTTAAAAATATTTTTTAAAATATTTTTTAAACCATTTAATGGTCTTATAATCATCTTTGAATTTGTTTAAGGAAAATGAAAGTGCATCGCCCATGATGTGGTTAAATTAACACATCTCAGATGATGATTTCATTTTTAAGATAAAAGAGAGGGGGGAGAATATTAATGTTGGATATTACACTAATATGATATAATTATAGTATATGTAATGTATTGGATTTATTATTTCATTTGGATGAAGGGGTGAGGAGAGAATACGAAAAGAAAATGAAATTGAAAAGAAATTAAAAAAAGAGAGAGGATTTACCTCTTGAATTCTCCTCTAGATATCCTCCTCAAGGAACCTAGGCTTGGTCTTTTGATAATACCAAGATCTCATAGACATGAGGAGGGGATATGGAAGAGTTTTGAGTAGAGTTTATTCTAGGATAAAATCTTGAGAGGTGTGAGGAGAAAAAGGTGTGAGGGAAGGTATTTCTAGTGGAGGAAAGGGGTGTTTTCTTATTATTTTAATCATTAGATTATTATTTTTCTTAAGAAAATAAATAGTGAGGATTCTTGGGAATACATATAGTAATTTGTGCATGTGAGTTTGAACCAATGGTCACTTACGTCATCCATGACTCAAAAATTCAGGATTTTAGCATTTATCATAAATTATCCAATTTTACTATTCACTAAAAATTCACGTATTTCATAAAAATACAAAAGAAAATCACCAAATAAAATTTTCAATGTGTTGAATTAAAAATTTAACTCCATTTTATGAAAATAATTTTCTAAATATGATTAATTTAATTTTTAATTAAAATCATCATTTACTTGGAAAATACAGATTTTAAAATTATAACTATTTTTGTAACACTTTGAAAATTTACTGAAGGTATCATAAAATTATCCTAAAATCAGAAGAAATAAAATATTAATTTATGAATACATTCTATGAATTTAAAATTTCTTTTAAATTACTAAATTAATCATAAAATTTTAATTAAAAATTAATGACTTATAAAAATACCAACACTTAATTGATAATTTTTAAAATATTTACTTACATATACTATGATATAACTATATCAAATTTTCACTTATAAGATTCTAAAAACTTATTTAAAATTTCATGGGTGAGTCTACTATTCATTTGGCTGGTTTACTATTAATAAGGGTTATATTAATATTCCTATGGTCAAGTTACTAGTTTATCAGTATTGGTTCCTTAACGTCTAGAAATACTTTTTATTTCATTAATTACTCATTTATAATGTTTTTATTTTGGTATCTAAGTGATTTAGTGTTATTTAAACTATGTAAAATTACTATATGAAGGTAGAAATTACATTGATAAATGTTTGGGTTGTTACATTCTTCTCCCCTTTTGAAATTTCGCCCACAAAATTTCTTTTTAAAAATATAGGTGATGGTACTTTTCCTTAATCACCTCAAATAGGTCCCAAGATGCTTCTTCATACTTATGGTCACTCCAAAACACTTTGACAAGGTGGGTTGTGTTTTTTCGTAGAACCTTATCTCTCCGATCCAGAATCTTTACTAGTTTCTCCTTATAAGTGAGATCATCTTCCAGTTGTACCACCTCTGAGCTCAGTACATGTAAGTGATATGGTATGTACTTTATTAGGAGAGATATACGGAACACATCATGAACTTGATCAATATTTCATGGAAGTAAAATACGATAGTCTATGGATTCTATGAGATCAAGGATCTCAAAGGGGCCAATGTACCTTGGTCTTATCTTATATTTCTTTCCAAACTGCTTGAATCTCTTCCATTGTGATATTTAAAGGACGAATTTATCTCCAACATCGAACTCCAAGTCCCTTTTTCAGTTATCAACATAACTCTTTTTTCCGACTTGGAGAAGCTTTAATATGTTTTGGGATGGATTGAACCTTCTTTATCATATGCTTCACAAGATCATTTCGAAGTAGCTTTGTTTCGCCTACTTCATCCCATCATATTTGAGTTCTTAATCACTTTTCATATAGAGCTTCATATGGATCCATTTGAATACTTGAGTGGAAGCTATTATTTTATGATAAATCAACTAGTGGAAGATTATGACCTCATCCACATTTTAATTATAAGGATCATGCTCTTAGTATATCTTTGAGCCTTTGAACAGTCCTTTCAGGTTGGAAAAAATGTTGGGGTGATAGGCCAAGCTGAAATTTAATTCAGTACTCAAATCATGTGGAAGACTCTTCTAGAATTTAGATGTGAGACTTGGATCATGATCAGAGATAATTGAGAGTGGAACCTCATGCAATATCACCACTTCCTTCACATATATTCTTGCTTGTTGTTCAACTGATAGATCTTCCCAAATAGAGATAAAGTGGGTAGTCTTGGTGAGTCGGTCCACCACAACCCATATCACATTATTTCCTCTGAATGTATTTGAGAGACCCATGAAAAGGTCCATAGTGACATTATCCCATTTTAACATGGTTATAGGGAATGTTTTCATAATCCCCTTACACTTTTGTCTCTATGATTTAACATTATCACATATCAAACACTTTGAGATATATTTTGTAATCTCCTTCTTCATGTTGTCCTACCAAAAGTGTTCTTAGTGATCACAATATGTCTTAGTACTCTCGGGATGGAGAGTGAAATTTGAGCTATTTGAATGGTCCAATATTTTCTTCTTTATCCCGCGTGATGAAGGTTGAGAAATCCTCATTCCAAATGGAATTACACCATCATCATCGATATGTATCTCTTCCAGTTTCCCTCCCTTTACTACATTCACCTTCTTTTGTAACTCAAGATTATCCTTTTATGCCTCTTTAATCTTCTCTTGGATATATGGTTGGGAAATAATTTTGTCAAGGTATGATGTATTCCCTTCTTTTATGATTTCCAAATCCATTACTTCATATCCACAAAGATAGGGTCTTTCTCAATATGCAACATAGATAGAGAAGTAGGTTTTTTCTTCTTAGAGCAGCAGCTACCATGTTTTCCTTGACATGATGATAGTGAATAGATAAATTGTAGTATTTTATTAGCTCTAACCATTTATTTTGAAACATTTTGATGTCCATTTGTGTGAATATATACTTTATGTTGTTTTGATCATTATATATGTCACACTTCTCACCATAGAGGTAGTGCTTCCATATTTTCAAGGTAAAAACATAGCTTCTATCTCTAAATCATGCGTAGGGTAGTTCTTCTCTTGTATCTTCAACTATTGTGAGGAATAGGCTATCACATTATCATTTGGCATGAGTAAACAACCCAAGCCTTTCTTTGAAGCATCACTTCATATCAGAAAACTTTATCCACTCTTCAGAAGCCTTATATGTTCTTCATGGTCCTCCATACTCTTTTAGTAGATGATATATCATTGAAAAAAACTAATAAAAATTTGTTGAATTAATTTTGTAAATATTCTATTAAACTAATCCATGAAGATTTTAAGAGCATTAGTATGTCCGAAGGGAATCACCAAAAACTCATAATGCCCATACCTTATACAAAAGGCACTCTTCAAAATATCTTCCTTCTTCACCTTTAGTTGATGATATCTAGAACAAAGGTCCACCTTTGAGAAGTACTGATCTCCTATCAACTTATCAAACAAGTCATCAATCCTTGGAAGAGAATACATTTTCTTTATGGTTATCTTGTTGAGTTTCTGATAGTTGAGACACAATCGCATTGATCATCCTTATTCTTAACAAAGAGCACTAGAACACCCCAAGGAGATGCACTAGGGTGTATAAACCCTTTTTTCAAACACTCTTATAGATGCTTCTTTAACTCATCTTGTTCGGTATGAGCTATCCTATAGGGAGAGTTCATCATCATCATATAAATTTTTATTCAAAGGGGAAAGCAAAATGGGGTAATGTAAAACAGGGGTTACGGGGGTATAAAGAAATGGAGGCTGAGGGAATCCCCTCTAATAATGTTCACCCCCTCCGGTTTTAAGCTATCCAAATTATGAAAAAAGATACCATCATGGACAGGGGGAATGATTGAGGCCAACTAGTCTGCAACATTTTTGTACTCCTGCCATGTATGGGTCACCTCAACGCCGTCGCCAAGGATGCCACGACAGCTTCTCATGACATAATCAACTGACCAAGGAATCATCCCGAGTACCTGAAGTGCATTGTGCAGAATCATTGAGTTTATTTCTGCCTCTGTGGTATGTAATCCCCTTTGCCTACAAATGTAATGTCCGGTTTGCATGGAGAGAGCTTCATCTTGGAAGGTTGTTCCTTGTCCCAACCATGTGGAGAAATCCAAGAAAACCGACCTAGTTCTGTCGTGAACAACCCCGCCCCCATTAATCACCCATGAGATACAAGAACCGTCGGAGTTTAGTTTCAACCCCCTCGAAGGAGGGTGCCAACAAACCCAATTTCCAGACAAGCGAACTCCACCCGGAGAATAAGAAAGGGGAGCTGTGAAGAAATGTCGCAACAACGGAGCCTCCCTCCCATTCCTTACAACCCTGATCAGGTTGATAAGCAGGTATTTTGTTCTTCTAATGATCGCATGACCCGTATCCTATAGGGACACTTTGAGATAATAGTAACTCAAGGTATGAGTTATATTGATAACTCTACCTTAATATATGCGGGAAGTACGGGTAACTCTTCAGGAAATAAATCATTATATTCCCTCATGATGGGAATTTCTCCTAGATTGATATCTTCTTTTGACTCAACAATTTGAGAGAGTTATACTTCTTCACAAGGAATCATCACCCACATCGTTGAAGGATTTTTCAAAAGTGATTCATTATATTACATGAATTTTTAGAGGAGTATGGGATGGTTCAGAATATGAACAGATATTTCCTTCTCCGGATAGTTGATATGTTTTCTATATAAAGATATCCAATTTATCCCTATTATAGCGTCAAATTCAACCAAGGGAAGTATTATGAGATTCGTTGGAAGAATATTCCCACATACGCCAACATGAGAAGATTACAATACTTGGGTTGAAATGATTACACCACTTGGTGGTTTTATAGATATATCTAATTCAAGGTTACAAGGCTTCAAATCAATAGTTCTAGAAAACTTTCATGATATAAAGGAATGTGTAGAACAAAAATCAAATAACACTTTTTCCATTCTTGAGTGAATAGGAAGTGTACCTTGTACAACATCATTTTCCTACTCCACTTACACAGTAGTGATGGAATAATCCTTGCCTTTCTCATTTGGATTTAGTGGCTGTTGATACTAATTACCCTTGAGGACTCAAGGTTTAGTTCACTAATTTACACAGTTCCCTTACTCTCTATAGTTGTAGCATTGGACCATTGGTGGTGCTCTCCTTTCCTCCCCGACATTATCTTGCTCTCTTGTGTCTTTTTTGACATTTATGATCTTGGTGGAATTATCTACCACACATAAATCATTTCCTCGTCCCTTTGAGAAAACTTCCAGGATGCTTCTTCCAACATTTTTTTCCAACTTTTTCTTGAGATCCTCTATAATTAAACTCCGTATTTCATTTGTTATCACCATAACCGTGGGACCATTCCCTAAAATCCATCTCCACTTTGAGATCATATCATATAACTTCTTCATAACTCCCAAAGTCTTGAATTTCAAGATCCTTTTGAAGGTGTGGTTTTAAACCACTAAATAATCTACAAACTTTGCTATCATTATTGATAATAAAATCTAAAGCGTACCTTTCAAGCCTTGTGAAATATGATTCATAGTTCGTGATATAATATCCTTCCTTTTTCTTAATCTCTATGAATTTTATATCCATCTTCGTATGAAGAGTTCTAGGGAAATAGTTATTATGAAACATTACCTAAAAGTCATCTCACTCCATCTCTTTAATTTTATCCATTGTCTTAGTGTTCTTAATCAATTCCCACCATTGGTCAGCCTCTCTATCTAGATGATAAATGATCAAATTCACCTTCTCCGTCTCATAGCAGTGAATCACAGAAAATATATTATTTATTGATTTTAACCACTCTAATAAGAATAGTGTATCAGAATATCCACTAAATGATTATGGTCATCGCCGCATAAAACATTTGTTATCTAGTTTCACCCTCTTAGGTGAAGGAAAACATTCCACATCATTCAGGTTATTGATCATAACCTGAGATAGTTGGGTAATCATCACCATGAAATTTTGAAATCCACCTCCTAATGCATTGGGGATGTCTTTCAGGCAATCTTTTCATTTTCCCTCTCATGGGTTTTTGGCATGGTTTCTCCTGGTTCCCACCATTTGCTAAAATAGAAAATGTTAGAAGAAAATATAAGCCACATGTCATGAATAAAAAATATATTACGTTTTTCATTTAAGTCTAAAGGTTTATATTATAGGATACCTATATTTATAATTTTCTAAAACAAATATTCTTCAGTGCTTACATATACTTAGTCTCATACTAATGGGTTTCACTAAGGTTCTCTAATCCTAATTCCCAAATTAACTAAACCATCCTCTGATACCAACTATAATAACCCTTATTTTTATTACATCTATTATTACATCATTTTAAATATAAAAAATATAAAATCATTACCAAATGAGGATCCAAAACGTTTAGTGTATTGGGAAAATTTGGACCACATATAACATTTACAAAATTAAACATAAACATTTATTTACTTCCTTCTTAACTAGCTTCTTAGGGGACTTATCATTCTCTTTAATACAAGTAAACACCTGAGGAAATACATCAATAGGGGGTGAGATAAACTCCTAGTTAGTGGATAGAAAAATACATGAAAAAAATATAAAATGAGATGAGAATAATCATTATCATTATAGGCAAAGGATCATAATCATGAGAGGAAGTATTAAGAAAAGGCTTGTAATGTGGAAATGCATAAAAATGAAACATCATGTATTAGTGGTTAAATACCATACATAGTTGTGAAAAATGATACCACCATGTTCACACATATTTCACATTTATCATGAGATACATCAAATTACCCAATGTATTGGAGCAATATATAATTCTTGGCATGCTCTTCACATTATAACCTTTACATTCCGCTATATAATTCTAGGTGCACCCATCATATCATAACATTTACATTATCATGCATTCCACATAGAACATATATCAATATAGGAAATAAAAAAACTTATAAAGGAATGAGTTTAAGATAATGATAATACATTTATAAACTTTTGGTTCCTAAATTAAATAGAGAATAACATCCCTGAATCAACACCTTTGAGTAAAGAAGAAACAATCTCAAGAAGTAAAAGGTGTGTTTTTTTAAGAACAGTTCTTTTGGAAAAAAATTTGTTGCTTATAAACTCAATTAGAAAAAAATTATGCCTCATAAAAGTTAATATAATGATTAAGAAAGTATTTTTGAGGAATAAGAATACTGAAAATTTGGTGAAAGAGGGAAAATCCAAAGAAAGAGATTTAGGTTCGAGAAATCCCCTTACCTTTTTTATAAAAGCTTCCTTCATGTTCATATACAATATAATCACATTATATTCATAAATTAAAACTTAAATAACCTTTTATACATTAATTTGATTCATTATAGTTTTATTAAGTTATTTTATGGTCCTTTGTATGAATTATATGGTTTAATTTTGTCGTTCGGGAGTGTTTGTTTTCATAGTTTTCATGATTGGTTTCTTTGTATACAAGAATGGATATTCATTTAAAATGAGGATGAACATAAATAATTTTTATTATATGTTATTAATGATCCTCCATAAAATTAAAATTTCTTTAAAAGGAATTTTTTAATGCCATGGTTATGATTCATTAGATAACAGTTAATGATGATCGTTTTAGGTTAATTTTGGTTGTTTTTCAAACACAACGAACTCGTTTTGTTTTATAAATTATTATTATGAGTATAAGTTATTTACCAAACATAAAAATGGTTATAAATTATAAATTAAAATATTTTTAATCCATTTAATGGTCTTATTAATATCATTGATGGTGTTAAAGGAAAATTAAAGTGCATCACCCATGATGTCGGTAAATTGACACATCTCGGGAAATGATTTCACTTTTAAGATAAAAGAGAGAGATGTAGGAGTTTAATGTTGGATATTCCATTAACATGATATAATTAAAGTATATTTAAGGTTTTTTTTGGTATCATTCCTTTTTAATGAAGGGATATGAGGATAGAATAAGAAAAATAAATTGAAATTGAAAGGAAATTAAATGAAAAAGAGAGAGGATTTACCTCTTGAATTCTCCTCTTGAGATCCTCCTCAATGCACAAATTTCTGGTCTTATGATGAGACCAAGATCACTTGGATATCGGGGATGGTATTGGAAAGATTATTGAGCATAATTTATCCAAGGATCACTGTTTGGGAGGTGTGAGGAGAAGAGGGTGTGAGGGGTGGTATTTATAGTAAAGGAAAAGGGTGTTTTCTTATTATTTTAATTATAAGTTTATTATTTTTCACAAGTCAAGAAATAGTGTGGATTCTTGGGAATAAATATAGTGATTAGTTTATGTGAGTTAGAAACAATGGTCACATACATCATCCTTGACTCAATAATGACTAAAAAATTCATGCTTTTAGCATTTATCAAAAATTATCGTATTTTACTATTTAACAAAAGTTCAATTATTTCTAAAAAATCCCAAAACTTCACCACAACCATTTTTCTATGTGTAAAATTCAAAAATTAACTCCATTTTATGAAAATAATTTTCTAAATATCATTAATTTAATTTTTAATTGAAATCATCATTTACTTGGAAAATACAAAATCTAAAATTGTAACTAGTTTTGTAACACTTTGAAAATTTACTTAAGGTATACTACAATTATATTAAAAATATAATATATAAAATTATTAATTTATGAATAAGTTTTGTGAAAATAAATTTTATTTTAATTTATTAAATTAATCATAAAATTGTAATTAAATGTTTATGACTTATAAAAATACGAACACATAATTGATAATTTTAAAAATCTTTAATTAATTATACTATGATATAATTATATCATTTTTTCACTTATAAGATGACATAATTTTATTGATACTTTTAGGGGGTGTCTACTGTTCATTTGGTTGGTTTACTATTCAAAAGGGTCATATTACTATTCCTAAAATTAAGTTACTATTCCATTTGTATTGGTTCATTAACTTCTACCAATACTTCTTATTTCAATAATTCTTCATTTATAATGTTTTTATTTTGATCTCTAAGTGGTTTTATGTGATTTATAATATGTGACATTACTATAAGAAGGGATGAATTCCATTGATAAATGTTTGAGTCATTGTAGTAATTATATCCTCTAACTAATACTCTTCATTATGGGGACTACCTTCCACTAAGAAACATGGTGGGTGATGCTATTATAATTCCCTGGACAACTCTAACGTAGTTGGAGAAATCTATGTGGCTCCCTCCATGTACTATACTAGGCATAGAAAACCCTCTTTAAGATAATATTCAATTCCCATCCTAGGAATAACAATTGGTTCTGAGGGAGTTTCTATATGTGGCACTATAGGTGGATTAGGCCCTGTAATATTAGGATCATGGTCATCTCCACCTTCCCAACACTCTACCTAAGGTCGTCTTAGAGGTATATATCTAAAATGAAAATCACATGCTTCAAAAGAAGACACAAGGAATAAGTTATTATAGATAGAAAAAAAGATATTTATAATGCCTCCCTAAAATAGATATTATAAGCACAAGAGGATTTTAAATAGGTGTTACACTAACCTCAAATACCCATTTTCTAGAATTTGGTTATAATGTAGGATTTTATTGCTTAATAATAATGTTTCAGTTATATAGGGTGTCAATTCAAGGTTTTAGAGGAAATCACACTTTAAGTTGTAATTGGAATCCCCATTTATTTATTTATATTTTCATTCCCATATTATAGATTCATAATAATATAAATTTCAATTTCAACACCATTGAACTACAAATAGATGTTTAAAATCATTTATTATAATGTGAAGAGTCTATATATGATGGTTCAGTTTTACAGATTTCCTTTACCAATTTATATAAGCATAACAATATAAATTTCAACTGGTAATCCATTTAACTAAAACCAGATAAAATTTCTATCTTATGTAACCATGGATCCATATCTTTAACGATGCTACAATTGTCTATATATGGTTCAATAATCTTTCTATATAAGAAAATTCCATTAAATTTAAGGCATAAACTTTAAGTCACCAATTTTTTTCTCTTTTCATACAATAAATTTTATAATTACTAGCATGTAAATCAATTCACATACAATATGAAACAACTATAACGGGAATTGAGATATGAATGGATTAGAATATTAATGAAATATAAATCATTATGTGTCTATGATGACTCATGGGATAATGATTCCGAACCATATCAGACTAAGGGTGAAAATACATAAAACAAAACATCATAAAGAATTTTTTTCACCCAATGGGGAATGTAATACACCTATGATAAGAAAATCCAAAAAAATATGTCTCTTCCCTAGAAACAAGGATTTTCCCCCATACATGGATTAGATACTCCTAGAAATTACTTATTATGAAGTTATAACACTTCCTAGTCCCTTGTGTACAAATCCAAACTAGTAAGACAAAGGTAAAATTGCTTAAATAACACTTCGAGACATACCCCACCCGGTTCATAGATAAGTGACTAGTCTAGTTTGTCATAAAGACTTAATCATGCCTCTCTATACCCCATTGGCTGCCAATAAGAAGTGAGGGTTTATATTTGTATGTTGAGGAGACTATACGCTTCTTATCAGAGTGAAATGAGGTAGTAAATTAAGGCATTGGAAATAAAGCAAACACATAAATCCATCTAAATAATAAATTTTAATCATAAGGTAGTAAATAGTTTCATATACACATTATGTCATTAAAATATAAAATATAAAGTAGGAAAGACATGGTAATAGGTATAAAAATATTACAACATAAACCCAAAAAATAAAAATGTCCAAAAAATTATATTCTCATGAGAATCATAATCACTAGTTTGATCCTTAGCTCCTAAACCCCCATGCTAAAATGAAATCAAGAATCTATAACTAAGAGTATTCCTCCAACCTTACATATATCCGTGAAATATACTCGAGTACCAAGCATTGGCCCAAACAAGGTATAATTACAACTCATTAGGCCACCACCAATGATGTAGAATGAAAATCCATTATGTGAATATATTATGAAATAGTGTGATGGTAAAATAATGAATGGAATAAAAATTAATCGAAACCAAGTCGATCTTGGTGGGATACCTGGACAACCCAACCTGATTCGGACTAAGAGGGATTTCTATGAGCATGTGAATAATTAATTTAGTCAGGGAACTATAGAAGGAATCCAATGTAACCTAGAATAAATAACCACAAGGAATCTATAGATGTCACGTGGAATTCTTGAATTTTGGAATTGAATCCCACTCATATTGATCAAATGTGATGTTCTTATTTTTGGTTTTGATTGGAACCCATGTGGTGAAACCATGGTATTATGATCTTAAACTTTTGTAACCAAACCAAGGTAAACCATCCTTATGTGTCGAGTAATTCTTGATTATAATCCAAGTGAATAATATAAGTAATTACTTGTTTGAAGACATTGATCTTGACCTGAGATATCATCCCATGCATTATAAATTTTCTAGAGAGGTAGACGAATCCTGCAATGTCAAGACTACTCATTCATCAAATCCATACAATGGATAGATACAATATTGTTGTACCACATAGAATTTAAAAAAAATAATTGGATAACATCCTATGAGTTTGAACAATTCATTCAATGAAATCTATGGATTTCTCAAGGAATAATGCACCTTTAATAGTATTATCAAATTCTATATAAGTATCCTAAGAATAATTGGTAAATAATCATAAGTCCATGTGTCCATGCCATTTAATAATTTAATTAGTAATGTTAAATAATTACAAGTATATTTAAAATATTAACTTCATATGATAATTCAATTAATTCAATTAATAATTTCCTCTTGATTGTGATAATACAAACACACTCTAAGTGGTGGTTTAGATACATAGAAAAAGGGTATTTTATAATGGCCTACCAAACACACCATAATGAGTATTTTGGTTATGAAAAATAACATTATAACATATTTTTTACATCAACCACACCCTAAGGGGTGGTTCAAGTTGATTTCATTAATATCCAACAGTGTTAAGGGGTCTTATGGAACATCTAGGTTGATGTTAAGGTTATAAATTTAAGTAATGTGAATTTTAAGGGAAAATTTGGAAAGTATAGAATGTATAATAATGGAAAAATTATAAACATTGATACTTTTACAGAAAAGTAATATACTAGCTACATTGGCCCTATAGAAGATTCCTCATCTAGTATCAACCTCAGATTTGCATAGAAAGAGACAAATAAGAAAACCAGGGAAAAAAATACCTGAAAATATGGTATATTACCTCACAGATAAATTATAACATGTCTTTCCATTATTAAAAATTAACACATGATTTATTACATAAAATTACACTTAATTTGACCTGAAATATCGATAAGTCTAGTGCCTTTGATAAATAGGTACATTACATTACAACATAAAACATGGAATATAACATCTTTATTGAAAACTTCTTGAGCATGCTCGCATTTAAAATTATATGGGATAACCTGAAGAAATACATAAGAAAGGAATGAGCTATAAATCCTAGTAAGGGAATAAACATAGAATAAGGAAAAACATGTTAGACAATAGGAATATCAAGGATCATAAAAATATTAGGAATCATAAACATGAATTATAAGACTTGATATAGCATGGTAACATAAATACAACATGAAAAATGTGGAAACAACTTAAAACATTACATCATAGGTCAAGGCTTACTTATAAGTCATCATAATAGAAAAATTACAATAAAGGAATCTGGTTCATTTCTTATCCCAACAATACATATCATGATACTAAACATTACCCAATTCATTGGAGCGCTGTATAATTTCAGGCGCACCCATCACATTAATTTCAATCTCATGATTAAGTGTTCCACATAGAGCATACAGCATGGATTCATTAATCATCATATTTAATTCCACAATCATGGATTATGGAATAAATACATATAAGCCTCCAATAAAAGAGGTATAAGTGTATAAATTTGAATACACTTAATAGGATGTGGGTATGGTATTCACTACACAATTTATTTAGAATAGAAAATCACAGTAATATTTCAACAGCCTAACAACATTGCTTAAAAATTCATAAAATGGGTTGATGATAGGGAAAGTGGTATATCATCATTTTTACATAAATTTTATAGTTATAGGTACATGGAAATACATATCACAGTATAAGTAATTAGAAATTGAAGGCGTAACATAATAAAGAAACATGAATAAAGATGAGAAAGGAGAGAACCCTTATAGAATTTTAGCAAGGTAACAGGTGTACTTGAGAGGGATTAATTAGAGATAATGTTTTATCTCATCATATATACATAATAATGGAAGTATAGGGTAGGTGTGAAAACATACACCCTCATTATGAATAAAAAATAAAATGGAATAACATAGAGTAGATTCTTTAATATATGTGAGAAATAGAGGAGCCCTTACCTTAAGAGTATGACACCAAAAGATTGAAAGAGGATTCTTGAGAGTTTGGGTGAACCCTGGGAGGATTCTAGAGAGAGTAAGGAAGATTAAGTATGTGTTCAAATTATTTTGAGTGAATATAAATGGGAGCATGGGTGGGTTTGTATTGAAATATAGAGGGATTTTTTTAGTATTTAGGTTTTGGACTCTACAAAATAAAATATTTAAAACCAAAAATATTCCCACATTCTTTCCCATGGATTCTTCCAAAGAGGAGTGTTTTTCATTATTTTATTAGTAAATGGTCCTCACCTATTAAAATAATTCCCTTGATTATGTATAGGTGAGTCACAATTTTAAATAAATGAATTTAAAACTCTAAAATATATTAATGGTTTTCAAGGATTCATAAAGGATTAATAAAAATAATCAAATAAACACACCATATATTTATATAGTATTCAATTTTTACCCGAAAATTCAATTATCTCAGTAAATTGTGAAAAATTTACTGTTGGATAATTTTGATGTTCTATTTATAAAAATAATATTTATTTAAACTAAATAATTTTCTAAATATGTGCATTTTCAATTTTAAAAATAATAACCAACATTTATTGAAAATGATGGGTTTTTGGTAATAACAGTTTTTGAACCCTAAAAACATTGCATTTTAATTCATAAAAAGTATATAATCATTTATATTTAATAAATATAGTTTAATAATAATATTTAATTAAAATATTTTTTCAATATATATATATTTGATTCATAAAAATAATTTTTTTAATTTAATTGAATAATACTCAAAAAATACTTTTCATGTTTTATATTATTAAAATAAAAATGTATTCATATTTATTTAAAAAATAATGAACATAATAAATTTGATAGGGTATTGATACATATCTCTTTAATACACCAGCATATTCCCTAAGAGTAAGGTGTTCGGTGGTGATATATTCATGGGGTTGTTCAGAAAACATGGTTTGGGTTGTGATATAGATGATCTTGAACTTCTCTCGTAAATGGTTTTACTCATGCTTAAGTTATTGGATCTCATCTTGGACTTGGTCAATGGAAAAGACCAGTGATTCTTATCTCCATCATAAACTCTAATAAATGGGGTTTATAGGTTATAATCCTACAATATGAGCCCATCAATTTCTTTTTATATTTCAAATGGATTTTTTAAGGTTCTATATTTGTAATAATCATGTGATCATTGTTTAATGACTATATTATCAGTGGTAAATATTTATAATGTTCTTTTGAATCCAATTGGATATAAAAAAACAAGTTCATTTCTTTTCTATAACCATATGAAATAACAAAACATTAAATCATAAGGTAGATTTATTTATAATAGTTTAGGTTGTTAAAGAATTAAAACCAATGATGGTGAATAAAACAATTAAAATAATTCGAAGTGGTTTTAAATTTTCCAATGGTGTTCCAATGTAATCAACAACAAAGGAATTGATTTCTTTATGTGGGAAATACATAAAAAATACAATAGAGGAGATGGGAGAACTATGGATAGTCTTATATGTGAAAAAGATGAAGGGAATAAGGAAAGTATATTTAAGGGTAAAATGGTGAAAATTGATCATTTCCAGCACTCTTAATGGGGTAAATGGTTGTTTTAAATGATTATCCCAACCACACACCAATCGTGCCTCCCTACTATCAAGGAGTGCCTCACCTCACAAGGTTTATGAACATGATTATAAAAACATGATAAAATAATAAAAATTTAACTTATAATAAATTATAGAGCTCTCATAGTATTCGGTCCCCCTTCAAACATTTTATAAAACTATTAACCTCTAATTTTTAGGTCACATGGTTGATGTACATGGTTATCTATATAAATAATTAACTGTTCGCATCCGAAAACTTATTTAAACCCCATAAATATGAGCCCCTAACCTTATAGAAATCTCATGGAACCTCAAATACCCCCATCATACCCAAAACATATTATGAAATACCATCTTATTAGGAATATTTTTTATGGAAGAAAAGGTTTATTGGGCCCACATTGGGTCTGGAATGAAAGTATTAATTATAATGAGGAAGTGTATCAGAGTTTGGATGGATCTAATATAAATTTGGATATGATTTTCTTATCTTGGAGTTATTATATATCGTAAGTTGTTTGGGAAACTTATGATGCGGAGCTTATGAAATAAATGGGGAGAAAAAGTGTTGACAATCATATTAAGGTTTTGTTGAAAATAAAGATGTTTCTTGAAGGATAGGGGAAGGGGTGAATCAATGATATATTTTTCTTTTAAGTTTCCTTAATTTTGAAACAACCTTCACCTATTATTAAAGAGTTGTAACTTTATTAATCAAACATCCATAGGAACACATAATTTAAAAGGTTCACTACTCAACAAGAGTAGCTACGTCATTGGTATGGTTTATAAATAATCCAATATAGAACAATCCATCAAAAAAATCCTTCTATATGGATACAACAATTAGTATATTCCCTTACACTTTTTTATAATAGTGATCAATAAAACATTCCATGTTCTTCAAGAAGCATGATATGATGTAATACAAGTTTTTGTAACAAGTTAAGAAACATTCACCAATTGATTAAAAACTTTTTACTATTCTTACATGTCAACTTTCACAAATATGATCTTATACAAAATTCTTCACCTTACTACCTAGCAGTAGGTAATGACTTTTTTTACTTATTAATGATACTTAGTCTGATGTCTCGGTCCAATTCACTAGTCTTATTGCTCGGTTCGACAATATAATTCTGCCAAAATACCACTAAAACATTTCTGAACTACTTCTTCTTCAGTCCTGAAATATCAGTATGATTTACTAGTCTGATGATCTATTATGATATGATAATCAGATGAATATGACCTTACATATTCTTCTTCTTAGGTTTGAAAAAAACCCTCATGAATGATCAAACCCCAAACTCCTCTCTAAATACTTTTAGTGATCTTCATTCTTTCTTTACCTGTGAATAGTACAAGTTTAAAAATTTAAAAAGTAATCTCATCCTATTATAGGTACCCCAAAAATAGTTTAGGTGGGATGATGAAAAGTTGTATTTCTTAAATAAATTTCCTAAAACTTATAATTATCCTTAAATCTTGGATTCATCTTTTAATTATTAAGTGTTTTCTCAAATATTCTCATTTTTTCTCAAAGCTTATCAAATATTCTCACAACTGTAGCTTTATTGATAATTTCAAACCATTATTTAGTTTGATTTAAATTCTCATTTTGATTTTATCATTATAATAAAGATACATGTACAACAACAGATTCTTCATTGCATTGCTTTGTACCAACTAAAATAAAAACAACTCATTTTGATTATCTATACCAACTATTAGATATAAAAAAATTGAAACCATTTTGAAATAAAAAAATTTTATACTTTTTTAGACTTTCATTTCCTTTCTTTTCCATAATCATAGTAAAAATTATAAAGATTCCTAAAATTCCATGGAAACACTTCAGCACTAGCTTCAAACTATTTGAAAAACATATTTTCAACTACTTCAAAAAATTATTCATTTCTTATTTTATTCATACCGATAATCCTAAATTAATTGAAGTATAATTTCTAATGAATATTATTTGTGTTAGCCAACACTTGATGGGTTGGTCACTCTCTCACTCTGGGATATTGGTGTCACTTCTAGTCTGAGGACTCTTAACCCATTTTATAAAGACACTCAACACTTTTTTCATTTTCTCTTGACCAAATTGAAAATTGTACCATAGTTCATATTTTTTTCTTAACCCACATGAGACAAAAAATTAATCCTGGTGAAAATAGTTGACTATATTTTTTGTTGTTCTATAATCCCATTTTACATCGGTCGGGAAAACATATACATTCTCATCAATCTCAATATACTTCATCTACTGTCCTTCTTTAATAAGATTTTCAATCTCTGATTCCCTTTGGCAATCATCACTATGTCGGATGACTGGTGTTAAAATTATTCTAATTATTTTTGGAACACCAAATCTAATGGACTGGTGTTAGAAACAACTTATTTCCTTACCAAAATATTTCTTTTATGATTTTTATCATTTATCTTATTTTTATGACTGAACACTATCATCTTCATATTCTGACATTCAAAACAAAACATCACAACCATTAATAAAATTTTCCTCTTGTGAGTTCACACTAATGAACTGTGACTGGAATGCTTTGTATTCATCAATATCATTCTTTAATAAACCTTATATTGTATCATGACTTCATCACGACTTTAATAATGTTTAGGATTGGGATAGAATCTTTTGTCTTACAATGGAATGTATTGTAACTTCCCAACCATATAGAAACTTTTATCTTTTCAACCAAACCTTAATAAGATTGGTAGAACTTGTTCTCCCCATTTATTTCATAAGGATTACATCATAATTTTCCAAAATAAACTTATGATATATTATAACTCTATGATCAGCCAAAAAATATCATATTTACATCGAACCCATTCAAGATCTAATACACTTCCTCGTTATGATTCATACTTTCATTACAGATCCAAGGTGAGTCTAATGAAACTTTTCTTCTAGAAAAATTATTCCCAATACAATGGTATTTATTAATAATTTGGGTTTGATCTTCTGATTATAATTTATCCATTTTTTCACATTCTAAATGTCATGATATGATGACCTTATGTCGATGGACTGGTTCTGATGACATATTCTGATGGTCTACGTCGTCTTGACATCATTGAAAATATCATTCCTTAATCCAAATTTCCATAAGCTTCTCACCAAGTAAGTTGACTCAATTTACTCTTCTTCAAAAACATATTCCTCATAATTATCTAATAAAAAATACAACCAAAACATAATTGGGTCCTAACAATCTCCCCCTTTATGTTTTTTTTTCATACACATTTCAAAACAATACCACTTGTTGTTTACTTACTTCTTCATGTATTCTCCCCATTATTTCCTAGTTCAATGTTTCCCTTATCTCTCCCCCTTTTTATAATTTATCTCCCACTTATTGAAAAAGAAAACTCAATGGGTCCATTATGAAAGGTTCCCCCGTTATTAAGAAATGATCTCATTTCTAAGGGACGGAACTTTTCATCTCAAAATCATGAAACTATTCATCCAGATAACGTAAGTATCACAAGAGTTTCTTAACAAAGTACCTTTAACTAAAAAATCCAATAATACATGGGAAAACCATATATAGGAAAAAAGTGACTAATCAGGGTTATCAATGTTGTTCATAATACAACTTTCATGTAATAAATTCTCATGTTTCTTTATGTATTCTCATATCTGGGAAAATATGAGAATATTTGTGTAATATCCCAGGTAAATAAAGATATAATACATTTTCATTTTTATTAATATTTGTAAATTGATTATTAATTTTACTTTAAAGGGGATGCTATGTTCAATGGCATGTCTGATACACAACAACGGGTTTCTTTGAACTCTTACATTACACACTAATAATACAATATTATTATTTTAAATGGTAGTTAACGCCTAGTCGTTATATTGGTGGTAATGAATAGAAATAACTACAGTATAAATATAAAAGTTTTTTAAATGTTTTTACATTTATCCAATAATTTTTAGAGGCTTAAAATAAGAACGAATCTGATTTTGAGCATAAATACTCTAATATTCATTGAAAAGACGATTTATCACCTTTTAATGGCGAACCCTCTTTAAATCTAGTTTTGGTAACTTTTATATATTCTATTTGAGAAAATGAAATTCTTCTTTAGAATAAGGACATAAAAATTCACTTTGGGTAAAATTTTAGTATTTTTCTGATAAAATTCATTTTTTTGATGAATAGTGAAAATACTCTATTTTAATTCAAAAATACCTTTTAATGTAATTTATTTATATGGTTAGATTATATTTTTAATTGGTTTTAAAGTTTAATTAGATTATATTTTTAAAATTTAATCCAATGGTGGTCATTGAATTTAATTTCACTTTGAAATTGAACATAAACAGGTGTCAATCTTTTGATAGATATTATTTCTTAAAAACACCCTATTTGTTTTGACAATGAGAATTAATTTTAAATTAATTAATGAAAATTCTATGTTTTTAATTTTTTAAATTAGACAACATTTTTGAATTTGTAATATCAAATACATCTTAGGCTGAATGTTTGGTATTTTTCTGAAAAACATTAATTTTATATGAATAGTGAAACCACTAAGTAGTAGTTAAAAAACTGAATTTTTCATTTAAAAGAAATTTTACCGCTTCTGTGAATTGAATTTCAAAAATATAACATACATGTTTGTTATTAGTAAGTAAAATTTGGTTCAATAAGATGAAAATAATTTTTGGTGAATAGTAACTTTTGACATTTATTTACCACAGTTAAGGGTAAATAGGGTAATTCAAGATAAAAAGAATATTATAATAATACAAAATTACCTTAACACTTGTCCTAAACTTATTGGATGAGTCATGGACGACCATGGGCATCCTTGGGACTATTTTGAGATCTCATGGATCCACATGGGAGTGATAATGACACTTTAGATTAATTAATTTAATGTAAAGACAAAAATGACATAAACAAATATCTTTCAGTAAATTAATTTTTATATGTGGTTATATAAGTTATCTATTTGACTAAAAATATTCATTGTAAATCTAAAACGATTTCTTAAATCATGGTAATTTTTATATAATTTTTAGACATCAAATAAATTAAATTATTTATGACACAAAAATGAGCAGTATTTACCTTGTTAATAAATGATTTAAATAAATAAGATTATAAATATTAAAATAAAATCCAAAACCTCTCCAATTCTTATTGGGTGTATTTATTTAGACCATGAGTCATCTTATCTTTGACTTTAATTATTTTTGGACTTTTAGAAACTGAAAAGAATTATATAATAAAATAATATTTTCACACTTTCCTAAAGAGACCCTCCTCCCCCTTATAAAAATCCCTCACCTCTAACCCATTACTCACACCTCTTAAGACCCTTGGCTCATCCAACCCCTGCCCAAATAATCTCTCAATATATTACACCTATAAGTCTTACCTTAGGAATAAGGAACTTCAAGAAGACCTTTTGGTTCAAACCAAAGGGAGTTACCCGAATTAAAGGTAAGAGTTTCTCTTAAATTCTTTTCTTTTATTTTAATTATCCAACACCTAAACTCTTTTTATTATTTTATTTAATAACAAAACCAGTATTCTAAATATAATAGGATTTTTTTATGAGAAGTATTCTAACTACACTTACACACACCTCCATTGAATGGGTAAAGAACATATTGTTTCTTTGGATGGAAAACTAACGCCTCACGAAACGATGATTGTTCAATTATCTCCTACCACATATCATGGTGGCCATTATGATGGAACTGTATTTATATATATTATATATATAATTTATATTTTTTTTTATGCTTCTGTATTATAAATTTATATCATACCTTTAGGGTTTCCATTATGAGTAAACGCGATAATTTCATTTGAGAAAGTGTGGACTACCACCCCCTCAAAGTGATATGACTCGTTCATACCATACGTGGGACATATAAAGGATGAATTTATTAAAATTTTATATGATATTATACTATAATTATAATATAACTGTGAATAATTAATTTTTCATTCAGTTAAAATATGAAATATAAATGAAAGTAGCGTTCATGCGTACATTTGGCTTACCATCTCCACGAACGGTGCATTTCATTTCTTATCTCCAAATGTTATGTACTATTATAAATGCATATATAGACTAGATATATATTATATATATGATATTTATACCATGAATATCATTCTGGAGATAATTTACTCTTGGACACATGGACAACTTGTAATTATAAGGTGTTCATTTTTTACTCAAGTACCAAATATCGACAAAACAACTATTGTTAATGTAAATGATTAGATAATGTTTATAACATGGTAATAAGTGATATAAAAGTAATAATAAACTTAAAAAATGGTTAATTAATCAATTATAAATTAACTTAAGTTTATTATTCAGGAAGAACAAGGAATAAACAAGTCAAGTCGGACACGAGGTAACGGGTTTCTTATCTCACTTTTAATTCCGTGAGATTTCCATTGTTCGCCACTAATTTATTTCATGTGGTGTATTGTATACTCCCATTTGATATATATTATCATTATTATCTTTATATTCATGTTATTATGTGAATCATTTGGTGGTTATTAACTTTTTCTCATACGACTCGATTGATTACAACGTGGTAAGGGATTTGCATCTCACTTTTTATTTTCATGAGATTCATGCTATATTTTCCACTCTTTCCTTTTGTGTGTTGAATGTACTACCCATGATTGTATTAATTGTTTAATATTCTTCAATTTGTGGTTATTTACCTCTTCATTTTATGATCCTTCTTTCATGGGTTGTATGTTTCGTAAGTTACCAAATCGGTAAGGGAACCTTTTAACCCAATTTCCATTCCATGGGTTAATCTTCCTCCAATGGATCGAAGGCCTTAATTTTTATTGATTTTGATAATCCAACTTCCAAGGGGTGAGTTGGAACCCTTACAAGGCCTGTAGGAATAAGTATTACATGGCTCATTGTCTTTAGAGGAATTCATTGTCCGTAGGCTTCAATCATTACATACAACTCAGAATAACGACTTGGAACTGCTCCCCCCCCCCCCAGAATCTTCATCGTGAAATCATCTCTACACCTTCACATGGCTATTCATATAGGCTTTCCCATATATGCAAAGACTTTCCCTGATGGAAGGTTCTATACCCTCTCATTCTGGCAATCTATTTAGATTCTACTATAGTGAAATCTCATTGATCCTCAATCTTCTCAAGCTTGTTCCTTGTAGGTTGTCTAATTTGCATCTGCACTTAAGGTTTCCCGAAGGCCTTGAGGTAGCCTGGAGTCCTTACTGACCCAAAGGCCTTGGTGGCCCGAAGGCCTTAAAGACTCAGGTAATGTCTTGAATTCATTGTCTTTGTCTCAAAAAGAACATGTGTGAATGTACTATGATTGATTTACACTAAATATCCAATCATATTGAGCATCCTTATATTTGTCACACATTATTATGTAATTGATTTATCCTTAATCTAAGGATACATTTTTATAAGGTATTTTGTCTCAAATTACACTACATTGAGACTTTATTGTTGTTATGCACCAATTCACTCTTATATGGTGTATGTACTGTCCTTTGGAAAATTATATCATGAATCCATTTATTCTAATGATATTATAAAGTTATAATTAAATGTTATTACTCAACTACTTTTATTCAATGGTCTCACATTTTTTTAAAAACACTTTTACTAAAATATCATTTTAAATGTTTTAAAGATTTATTATTCTAAATATTTCTCATTAATTTCCATGTTTTCAAAATGCTTTTCAGGATTTATTTATATGGAAATTAATTTTTCCAAATGATAATTCATTTAAATGTTTCAAAGTCGTATGGGACACTTTGATTCAAAAATCACATTATTAAATATTTTAAATGGTTTTGAAAATGGTTTGATAATGCATTTTTTATTTCAATATCTTGTTATGATATATTGTGATTGTAATGTGGAAATTTTATCTTTCCATTATGCTTGTGTTATGTGTTATGATTATGTTATAGTTATTGGGTGTTGTTTACGTATATGGGTGGTTCCGTGATAAACCTAGGGAGGGTGAGCCCGAGATATCTCTCTAATGCATTGGGTAATGTGACAGAGGTAAATGTTAATGTTTCTCCTAATAGATTTAAGTAATATACTATAATGGGTATTCCAAATATGACTCCCTATGTATCTGTGATAGATACAATGTATGTTTGTTAGGAATGTCATAAGTTACCTTAATGATTTATGATTTATGTGTGTTATTCATAAATCTTATGATTTCGTAAGGTATGTTATGATTGAAATGTATTGGTTTCGTTGATTTGTATTTATTGATGGGATACATTTTTCCTTCCTTATTGTATAACCATTACTGAGCTTTTTATGCTCATCCCAAGTTATTGAAATGTTTTCCACAGGACATAAAGATGAATAGGGTCAAAGATGGGATTATGGAAAAGTCATGTTGTCTAAAACATGTAACTAGACATGTTTCTTTTTAAGAGTTTTTATTTTATGAAAAATGGATACTGGGTAGTAGTTTCTACATGTAATATTCAAGTTGTTATGTAATAGTTATGTCCTAATTATCTAAAACTCTAAACCTGAAAATATCCTCAATTTGAATTCTTTATATAATTAAAGATTATGTAATGTTTAAGGTCGGGTCCTTATAGTTGGTATCAGATGTCCGTTTAGATAACTTAAAAGGTAAGGTTGTTATTTAATCATAAGTAAAATAACTATAATGGTTAGCATATTAGAAAGAGTCATAGTTTTTTTAGATAAATCGAAAGAGTTTGAGATAAAATGAAAAGTATGTTTTAGTGTTAACCATACTCATAAGATATTATATGATTATTTTAATGATATGCTCACACTGGCCTTTTTGGTTTTAGTAAATAGATGAATCTAGCAGGCACCAAAGTAACAGTGGATGTGAAGAAAACAGTGATGGTTTTATGAATGAGAAAATGAATGAAATGGGAGATGAAATGAGAACTATTGTGGTTATTCTCAACCACCTATATGGAGTCATGATTGACCACATGAACCATAGTTATTTTTAGAATGAATCATATATGCGAGAAACAAATCCCTACAGAAGTTCGGGTAATAATAATTAAGGTAAGTATATTCAAAAACCTATTTGTCAAAGATGTGGAAAAAATACATAAGAAAATGTTCTAATGGGATGGGGAGATGCTATAGATGTGGAAGTTAAGGTCATAAAGAAAGAACCTACCACAGAAAAAGGAAGAATATAGTTGACTCTAGGAAAGGGAAATAATTTCATTCTGATGAATCAATTAAATTTTTTAAATGTGGTGTGCATGGTCATTATACAAATAGATTTCCTACGAAGAAGGTTTTGGAATGGGATCACCAGGATCATACAAATATATTTTTACCAATACCTAATTCCATTCCAATTGAGGATGAGGAAACTGACAAAGACCAATGAAAGGTATGGATTATTTTTTAAATGATATTTAGACATTATTGGATCTTAGGATGTGATTCATGATTTTGTTTGTAGGAAAGCATTATTATAGAATAAGTTAGAAAGGAATGGTTAATGGATCATAAAGAATTTTTAATGAGTAAAAAGTCAACATATAATGGATTTTAAGTGTTATGGTAGATTTTAGGATGGTGAAATGCTTAAAAGTACTATGGCTCTTTTAATGATGGGATTACATTAGAAGAATTTTTTATAGTATGTATAACCCTAAAGTTTGATTATGAAAATTTTATTCAAGGAATAATTATCTTTTCTTTTGTAGATATAGTTATAAAGAACCATTTTGGTTTATATGATCCTTTAATTTGAGGAAATTAGAGATTAATACATTTTGGGATGCAAAATGAAAGTTATTAGATATCCATTGTGGTTAAAATATGTTATGGTTATTTTTGATGAATTTATCTCTTTTTTGGGAATGTTATAAAATTATATAGTTTTTGAAAAGGTACAACACACAAACCATGTGACAACCCTTCACGTCGGACAAAGCTGTGGGAGTGGAACTCACAACCAAAGTTCAACTGGAATTCTTCACCTACCACTGGACTACGTGAAGTCCCTGGTAAGTATGAATAATTATTTTTAGTTAGATGATTTTATGAATCAAGAATAATATTATTTTGGGTTATTTATGGATATTATTAACCTATCATGGAGAATATGTGATTAGTTTAATTACTTTTCAATATGAGACTTCAAGAGTAACTGATGTTATTTGAGGATAAATGTTAAGATTTATCTTGGAAGACTATGTGATTAAATACTTTTGAGATTTGGGTTTCAATCTTAGTTTTGATTACTTTGAAGAATTTTATGGACAGTTGTTTATTAAATGGTCTTTATTGAACTTTGGGTTTTTTTTGAAAAAAAATCGAGATTAAGAGTAGATTTTCTTTTTGTAAAAGATTATCCTTTTTGGGTATTATTTGATCTCACACTAACCATTTTGGTTTTGGTTAAGTTCTAAAGACATGAGAAATATATAGTTTATATTTTTTGTATTATTTGATTCTCTCAAAGTTGATTATAGAACTTTTAATGTGAACAAGTAATCCTTAATACTCATCGTTTGGAGAAAATATGAGTTTGCGTAAGAAATCTAGTAAAGGATGAAAGTATACATGACAAGTAAGTATGTTTCCTTATGTTTTTAGTTAAGCTCATAAATAGATTCCTCAATGAAAGTTAACTTAAAAAAAACACTATCTATTAACATTTCATACTGGGGAATCAAATACTGTTTATCCCATCACAAGTTTGTGATTTTCTAGTGGTTAACGTTATCATAATCATGTTATCTATTACTCTCCATCAGAACATGATGTTTTTTTTCTCCTCCATATCCATGTTTTCATGGAATCCTAGTATCTATTTTCTTGAGTAACCTTTTTAATTATCTTCCTTTATTTTAATGTGATGTATTTATTGACTCTTTTTCTGATATGGGACTTTCAATGAAGTTTGCAGGCCCAATTTTAAAATTTTGAGGACGCAATTCCCAAAAGGGGGGAAGGATGTAAAATCCCAGGCCAATAAAGATATAATACATTTTCATTTTTATTAATATTTTTTAATTAGTTATTAATTTTTCTTTAAATGGGATGCTCTTTTTGATGGCATGCTCGATACACAACAATGGGTTTCTTTGAAATCTTACATTACACACTAATAATATTATATTATTATTTTAAATGGTGTTTAACGCCTAGACATTGTATTTGCGGGAATGAATAGAACTAACTAAAATATGAATATACATGTTTTTTAAATGTTTTTACATTTATCTAAAAAAATTAGAGGCTTAAAATAAGAAAGAATCTAATTTTAAGCATAAATACTCTAATATTCATTAAAAGGTCGATTTATTGCCTTTTAATGGAGAACCATATTTAAATCTATATTTGGCCACTTTTATATGTTCTACTTTAAAAAATAAAATTATTCTTTAGAATCGGGACATCAAAATTCACTTTTGGTAAAATTTTGTTATTTTTCTGATAAAATTCATTTTTTGATGAATAGTGAAAAATACGGTATTTTAATACAAAACTTCTTTTTAATATAATTTATTTATATGGTTAGATTATTTTTTTAATTGGTTTTAAAGTGTAATTAGATTATATTTTTACCATTTAATCTAATGGTGGTCATTGGATTTAATTTCACTTTGAAATTGGACATAAACAAGTGTCAATCTTTTGATAGATATTGTTTCTTAAAAACATGCCATTTGTTTTGACAACGAGAAATAATTTTCAACTAATTAATGAAACTTATAGGTTTTTTAATTTGTAAATTAGACATCATTTTTTAATTTGTAATATCAAATATATCTTAGTCTTAATTTTTGGTATTTTTCTAAAAAACATCAATTTTTGAGGAATAGTGAAACCACTAAGTAATAGTTAAAATAACAAACTTTTTCATTTAAATGAAATTTTACCACTTATGGGAATTGAATTTCAAAAATATGACATACATGGTTGTTATTATTAAGTAAAATGCGGGTCAATAAGATGAAAATAATTTTTGATGAATAGTGGATTTAGACTTTTATTTACCGCCGTTAAAGGTAAATAGGGTAACTCAAGGTAAAAAAAATCTTATAATAATAAAAAAATTACTTTAACACTTGTTCTAACCTTATTTTATGAGTCATTACTGACCATGGAAATCCTTGGGTCGATTTTGGGATCCCATGGAGCCACTTGGGAGTTATAATGACACTTTAGATTAATTAATTTAAAGTAAAGACAAAAATGACAGAAACAAATATCTTTTAGTAAAGTAATTTTCACATGGGGTTATATAAGTTATATTTTAAACTATAAATATTAATTGGAAAGATAAAAAGTTTTCATACATCATGGTAATTTTTTTATAATTTTTATACATCATATAAATTAAATTATTTATGACACAAAAATGATGCAATATTTACCTCATTAATAAATGATTTAAATAAATAAGATTGTAAATATTAAAATAACATCCAAAATCTGTCCAATTCTTATTGAATGAATTTATTTAGACCATGAGTCATCTTATCTTCAACTTTAATTAGTTTTGGACCTTAAGAAGACGAAAATAATTATATAATAAAATAATATTTTCACACTTTCCTAAACTGTCCCTCCTCCCCTTATAAAAATCCCTCACCTCTAACCCATTACTCACACCTCTCAAGCCACTTGTCTTGTCCAACCCCTTCCCAAATAAGTTTCCAAAATCCCTCTCTTCCACCAATAATCATTACCTTATGCCGAAGTCACTTCAATAAGTACTTTTGGTTCAAACCAAAGAGAGTTACCCGAATTAAATGTAATAGTTTCTCTTAAATTATTTTCTTTTATTTTACTTCTCCAACCCATAAACTCTTTTTATTCTATTCTTTTATAACAAAACAAGTATCCTAAATATACTAGGATGTTTTTATGGGAATTATTCGAACTAAACATAAACAAACCTCTATCTAATGGGTAAATAACATAATGTTTCTGTGGATGGAAAACAAACGCCTCACGAAACGATGATTGTTCAATTATCTCCTACCGCTTCTCATGGTGTCCATTATGATGGAAATGTATTTATATATGATATATATTTTTTTATGTTTTCTTTATTCTTCTGTATTTTTTATTTATAGCATACCTTTATGGTTTCCATTATGAGTAAACACGATAATTTCATTTGAGGAAGTGCAGACTATCGCCCCCTCAATGTGATATGAATCGTTCATACCATAAGTGGGATGTATAAATGATGGATTTATTAAAATTTTATATGATATTATTATATAATTATAATATAAATATTTATAATTAATTTTTCATTCAATTAAAATACTAAATAGAAATTAAAGTAGCGTTAATGTGTACGTTCGACTTACCGTCTCCATGAACGGTGCATTTCATTTCTTATATCCAACTGTTATGTAATATTATAAATACATATATATACTAGATATATATTATATATATGATATATAAATAATTAATATCATTCTGGAGATAATTGACTCTTGACCACATGGACAACTTGTAATTATAAGGTTTTCATTTTTTACTCAAGTACCAAATATCGACAAAACGACCATTATTAACGTAAATGATTACATAATGTTTATAAAATGGTAATAAGTCATATAGAAGAAATAATAAACATGAAAAAGGGTTATTAATCAAGTATAAATTAACTTAAGTTTATTATTTAGGAATAACAAGGAGCAAACAAGTCAAGTCAGACACGAGGTAAGGGGTTTCTTATCTCACTTTTAATTCCGTGAGATTTCCATTATTCGCCACTAATTTATTGCATGTGGTGTATTCTATACTGAAATTTGTTTTATATTATCATTATTCTATTTATATTAATGTTATTCTATGAATAAATTGGTGATTATTAACTTTTGTTCATAGCACTAGATTGATTACAATGTGGTAAGGGATTTTCATCTCACTTTTTATTTTTGTGAGATTCATGCTATATTTTGCAATCTTTCCTTTTGTGTGGTGTATGTAACCATGATTGTATTTATTGTTTAATATAAATCAATTTATCGGTATTTACATCTTTATTTTATGATCCTTCTTTCATGGGTTGTATTTTTTGTAAGTTACCAAATCGTTTAGGGATCCTTCTCACCCAATTTTCATTCCTTGTGTTAATATTATAATTATTAATTATATCATGCTATAATTATGTGGGGAATCACTATTTATTTATTTATGTTTTAATTTACACTCCCCTTTGTGTGGATATACTTTTTATACACATAATCACTCCATTTATAAATTCTCAAGTCATCAATATGAGATTGATAAGAGTAGTTTTAATTCAATTTCCATTCATTGAGATAAACATCCAAGTAATTGGTTTTGTCTTAAAAAGAACATATGTGAGTGTCCTATGATTAATTTACACTGAATATCCAATCATATTAAGTGTATTTAGATTTGTCACACATTATTATGTAATTGATTTATCCTTAATCTAAGGATACAGGTTTTATAAGGGATTTAGTCTCAAATTACATTCCATTGAGACTTCATTGTTATTATGCACCAATTCACTCTTATATGGTGTATATAATGTAATTTAGTATTTTATATCATGAATCCATTTATTCTCATGATATTATAAAATTATGATTAAATGTTATTCCTCAATTATTTGTTTTCAATCATATCTCATTTTGTTAAAAACCCTTTAACTAAAATATTGTTTTAAATGTTTTAAATATTTATTCTTCTAAATATTTCTCATTAATGCCCATGTTTTCAAAATGTTTTTTAGGATTTATTAAATGGACAATAATGTTTTCAAATGATAATTCATTTAAAAGTTTCAAAGTGGTATATGACACTTTGATTCAAAAACTCTTTATTAAATTTTTTAAATGGTTTTGAAAATGGTTTTATAATGCATTTTTTATTTCAATATCTTGATATGATATATTTTGATTGGAATGTGGAAATGTTATCTTTCCATTATTCTTGTGTTATGTGTTATGATTATGTTATTATTATTGGGCATTGTTTACATATACAGGTGGTTCTGTGATAAACCTAGGGTGGGTGAGCCTAAGATAGCTCTCCAATGCATTGGGTAACGTAATGGAGGTAAATGTTAATGTTTCTCCTAATAGATTTAAGGAATATACTGTGATGGGTATTCCAAATTTTACTCCCTATTTAGCTACGATAGCTATAATGTAAGTATGTTATGAATGTCATAAGTTACCTTTATGATTTATGATTTCTGTGTGTTATTCATAAATCTTATGATTTTTTAAGGTATGTTATGATTGAAAAGTATTGGTTTTGTTGATTTGTATTTATTGATGGGATAATGTTTTCCTTCTTTATTTTATAACCCTTACTAAGCTTTTTATGCTCATCCCAATTTTTTGAAATGTTTTTCACATGACTTAAAGATTAATAGGGTCAAGGATATGACCAAGGAAAAGTCATATTGTCTAAAACATGGAACTAGACATGTTTGTTTTCAAGAGTTTTTATTTTATAAAAAATGGATACTGGGTAGTAGTGTCTACATGTAATATTCAAGTTGTTATGTAATAGTTATGGCCTAATTCTCTAAAACTCTAAACCTGAAAAGATCCTCAATGTGAATTCTTAACATAATTCAAGATTATGTAATGTTTAAGGATGATCCCTTATAATTTGTTTATTGTTAAAGTAACCCAAATAAATCTTAGAAAAAACATAAAAAACCTTCAAGTTCAAAAACATAACTTTCCCAAAAACTTATTTTCAATAACCTCGTACTTCCTTTTGCATGAAAAGTAAGAGACTCGTCAAAATAGGCTTCCTTATTTCAACTTCTTCGATTCTATGCAAGTTAGTACAAGTATAAGAAAATTAATTAGGAGGAACATTATTTGTTTCTTAGAAGAAACAATCAGACTGAGATTCTACTCTTAGTGTTGACTTCTCCTTCTTTTTCTAGGATTTTTCATTGCATTTGTTTTCTTCTTTCTTAGGTTTGGTAACAACTTTATTCTCATCTATAGAAACTTATGGTGAGGCTATTAAAATATTCTAAACTTTAAGAAAGTATTTATAACAATTAGTTTACAGAATCTTCTTCATATATTAGTCTTTGGATGTCATGATAGTCAAACAAGTTTTAGTGACATTCCCACATTTCTCACATCTCTTGTATATTCTCTGATTCTACAAATCACAATCTATTGATAAATTTTTATCAACTTTGATCACATATTCATAATTATTTATCTTACTATTTTATTTAACTAATATTTGTGATTATTATAACTTTATATTTATGAAAACTAGTTCTATACTGATAACTAAGAATTATTCATTTTCCGACTCAGCATGTTCATTTTTATTAACTTTCAAAAAACCATTCTCATATTTATTCCATTGAGAGTATTGAATCCTACTCAAAAGTTTCCTTTTGTAATTCATGTAATAGTTTTAATGATGTTGATCAAACCAACACGTATTTCCCTTATTCATGAATCCACCACAATACCAATAGTAACCATAGAAGAAATAATTTCTTATATAACTTTCATACTCTTCAGAATTGTGAATATGTTTCTTAACAACTTTTGATAACTATGTTTCAACCCAAACATTATATCATTAGAAAAAAATATTATTTTCAATTCAAATTTATTTCCAACCATATCAGAATTAGAAGTAGTAGTATTAAATTTAGTTTTAGAATCATAATTTATAGAAACTTATTAACTTCCAACATTGTTGACATTCACCACACACATCAATTCCCCAGCTTTGTTCCTTTTAGTGATATCTTCAACTTCTTTTCTAAGATTTGAATGTAACTTTTGATCCTTATCAGGTTTAAACTTTCCAACAATTTAACCAATATTAGATATAGATTTATTGAAGATTATAAATCTATACTGAGATTTAGAAAACTTGTGTTGGAAAATTTATAACTCTTATTACCTTTCCTTCAACTATAATTCAATATGTTCATTTAGATTCTTTTCCTTCTCAACTGAATTTTACATATAATAAACCTCTTCAAGTAACATAGATTTTTTATTTAGGATAACAATATTCAATGTTTTTATATGAATTCCCTTCTTCAAATTCTATATTTACATTTCATGTCTTGTAATCTTCCCCCAAAAATTCTTTCGATTAGTTTTCAGATGAAATTCTAATTGTGTCTCTTCTTCTTCAGATTTACTGCTTTAACCATTAACAAAATCTTCATCACTACTTATTGTAAGAATCATGTTTTCTTCTGAAAATTTTGTTTCTACTTCAGTATCATCATTTTTTGAAAAATAAATCTTATCTTTTTGGATTTGGATAACTTATTATCCTTTCATTTGGATTAATATTTTGTAACATGTTTCCTATAATATATTCTTGAAATTTTTTCTTCTTCATCACTTTCTTCTGTATCCTACATTTAAAAGACGATTGGAAACAATATGCTAAATGGATCAAAATCCAAAACATTTTATGGTATGTTTCCCTTTATACATTATTGTACCTATTTTCACATTTTTAGAAAATAAGGATCAAAATTCATTAATCCTTTTACAAACCACATTTTCAGTTTCAGATATATCAACTTCTTCTTCTTATTCTTCTAGAATATTCTTTGAATTTTATTACTTTATAGATTTGAAGTATAATTATTGATCAATTTTTGTTTTTCCTTTTAATAAATGTATGCCTTCTCATTTCATAAGTAATTAGAGTGATATGAAGGTCAACCAAAGACAGATTTTCCAAATCATTATCTTCTAAATATGAAACGTTTTAATCAAAATTAATAAAAATAATTCTCAAGATCTTTTCAAAAACTACTAATTCTTCCAGGACAAAAATATATTTGAAATTTGGAAACACTGAACACAAAGCAGTATTCATCACATCAACATTGACTAAATATAACAATTGTAAATCATTCAAAATAAAAATTCAAACCACAATCCTGCCACCAAATCACATCATGAAAATCACGGACCATGAAAATAGCATCATTATCATCCTTGATCCTTTCCTTGATGAGAATTCATAACGATGAGCTCCGGACACACCCCTCACACCAGCATCATCCAGAAAAATGAATCATTTATGCCACTAGTGAACCACTGCCATCAATGATGGAACTACCATTACCGGCCACTGAAACCAAATATACACAAAAAAATGAGTACGCCACCAATCCAACAACATGAATAAGCATATGAGAACCACCATGGCTATGATTAGATCAGGTGATGGTGTGCCTCCTAGAACTCTAGCGACTGAATAACCATCACCTACCAAAGCCTCTATGAACCCATCGTTGTAGACTGACTTGGAGAGCAATGAACGGAAAAGAAGTTAGAGAAGAGGGCCTTCGAAAGCGAGACCTCGCCAAAACCACCAACCCCAGCCGTCGAAACCACTTCCATAAGATGAACACAACAGAACCCCACTGAAGAATAAATTGTCACCCTAAAGGAGAAAACTATGATAGGATGAAACCGAACATAGTTCGAGCTCCTGGGACACCGATGCAACCCAACTCGTACCTCCCAAACCACCATGGGAAGACTAGAAAACTAGACTATATGGGGTCAGAAACATGGTATCTAGGAGGAAACAACATGGGAAGAGATGAGGGTCTTCAATAGGGAGCCCAAACCACAAATGGAATAGAACAAGACCATCAGAGAAAGAAAAAATTGGAATAAAGGAAAACCAGCAAAAGAAATCGAGAAGGAAGAATAAGAGGGGGAAGAAAGGGGCAGAAGAGGAGAAGAGGGGAAGATGGAATGGGGAGACTATAATATGGTGGCACATTCTTCCCCCTCCTGAATCTCCTCTAAATGAAAACCTAGCTTGGGAGAGATATGAGAGAAATTCCACTTAGAGGCCCCTCAATTCCATCGTCTTAACTATCGATTCTTCCATCTTCTCACCAAAAAATCTGATAGTGCTAAAAATTTCATTCACCCTTTTAATGAATTTATCAATAGATTCTTAATCACCTATTTTTATATCTTCATACTTCATCCTTAAGATTTTTAACTTTTCATTATTCAATTTTCTATTTCCTTCATAAATGTTCTTCAACTTATCTCAGATACCCTTGGCTGTTGATACTCCCTTCACTCTAAGAATCTCACTTTAAAATAGTGATGAGAGTAAAGAATTTTTATCCCTTCCATCATTCTCAAGGTTCTCCTTATCATAAGTTATAAGGGTATAATTCTCAACATGATGGGAAACCCATATTTAGAAGAATTCAAAACCTCATATCCCTGAGGAGTAATATATAGAAGCATTATATATTTCCAAATATGATAATTACCACCATTTAATATTGGTATCCCCTTACTATTTACAAAAATCTGATTACCCATAACAACTTCTTCTTAAAAAACATCAGCAAAGACTAAATGAAGGGATCATTCCCTCTAATACCACTTGATATTTCTCAACTAGGATTTAAGTATCATTGAGAGGGGGTGCGGTGAATCAATGATATCTTTTTCTTTTTAGATTATTTTCTTCTGATAAAACCTTAATCTCATGTTAAAGAGTTATAACTTTGATGAAAATAAAACAATCACACATCTATAGGAACATAATAATTTTCAAGTTTCACTACTCAAAAAGAGTATTTATGTCCTTTATATGGTTTGGAAACAATCTAATACCACACAATCCACTTGAAAAAAATCCTTTTGTGTGTATAAAATAAGTAATATATTCCCTTACACTTGTGTAACACTATGATCAATATAACATTTCATGTTCTTTAAATAGAATAGGATTATGTGATATAAGTTTGTGTAAAAAGCTATGAAACCTTTACCAATTACATAAAAACATGTTATTCTATTTCCTTGTTAACTTTTAAAATTATGATCTTCAAAAAAAATCTTTACTTTCCTCCTAAGTAGTTGGTAAGAACATATCTGTACTTCGTAATGATATGTAGTATGATGTCCTTGTATGATTTTCTAGTTTGATTAATTAGTCTGATAATATAAGTTTTCCAGAATACCATTGAAACAATTATAAATATCTTATGCTTCAGTTGAGAAATCTCATTCTGAATTCTTAGTACAATGATCCTGTCCAATATGATAATAATTTGAATTTTATCTTCCTTCTTCTTCTTATTCTTTTTTTAAAAATTCCCCATGAACTCTCAAACTATAATATCTTTCTCCTTAATCACTTTTATCACTCAAAATCCTCTCTTCACCCATGAAAAGTACATGTTTCAAAAAGTAAAAAAGTACTCTCCTCATTTTAAAGGTGTCCCAAAAATGGTTTAGGAGGGACTCTCAAAAGTTTTCTTACTTAATTTATTTTTCAAAAACATCAAATTCTCCTTAAATATCAGCTTCATCTTTGACTTATTTGGTTATTATCAACTCTTCTTATTTATTCTCGAATCTTCTCGAATCTTCTCACAACTTAATCTAAATTTATAATTTCTAACCATTCCTTAGTCGGATTCCAATTATCATTCTGATTTTTTCATTATGATGAAGTCACAATTACAATAGTATATTCTTCATTACATTGATCTGTACCAATTAAAAGACAAAAATATTTTTCCAATTCTCTGTACCAACTGTTATATATGAAAAATTGAAACCATTCTACCATAATCATTATTTCTACTTCATTAGACATTTATTGCCTTTATTTTTTCCATAAAAATAGTCCCAACATTTAAAGATTCCTAAACTTCCTTAGAAACACTTCATCACCAGCTTCAACCCACTTCCACAACCACTTTTGCAACTACATCAACCAATTCTTCTTTATTTATTTTATTTAGATCGATGATCCTGCATCTGATGAAATCCAACATCCGATGGATTTTATCAGTGTCAGCCTATGCCTGAGGGATTAGTCTTTATCACACTTTGATAGATCGGTGTCTCATCTAAGAATGATGACTCTTGACCCATTTGGTAAATACAATCAAAACGTTTTTTCTTTTCTCTTAACCCAATTAAAAAGCATATCAAATTTATTCTTTTGTTCTTGACCCACTTGAGACAAAAAAAATCATCATGATGAAAATGGTTTACTATATTATTGATTGATCTCTAATCCCATTTTTCATCGGCACAAAAAAATCTACATTCACATTAGTATCAATAGCCTTCACTTTCTGATATTCTTCAAAGTGATTTTTCTTCTCTGAATCACTTCAGAAATCGTCACTACATCTAATGATTGACGTTAGTATTGTTTTGATGATCAGTGGCACACCGCGCCTGATAGACTAGTGCCAGCAACAACTTCTTTGCTTACCAAAACCTTTCTTTAAATATTTTTATCTTATGTCTAATTGTTCTAAATAAAAAACAGCATCTTCATCTTCTCATTCTCTGATAAAAAACATCACATATTTTAATCAATTCTGTGTTTCGTGATCTCACATTGATGTACTAAGACCATACATATTTTTCTTCAGAAACATTCTTCTTCCATAAACATCAGCTTGTATCATGACTACCTCATGACTTTGAGAACATTTAGGATCGGCATAGCATCATCTAAATTACAATGGAAGGTTTCATTTCAGACCCAAGGTGCATTAGATGAACCTTTTCTTCCATTAAACTTATTCCCAATCTTAAGGTATTTCTTAATATTTTTGGGTTTGATATTCTATTTACAATTCATCCATTTTATTTCACATTCTTAATTTCACAATATGATGACATTATATTGATGGACTAGTTTTGATGACTTATTTTGAGGGTCTAGGTCTTCTTGAAATCTTTGAAAACAACCTTACTTCATCTGTATTTACAGAAAATTCTCACCAATTAAGTTGACTCACTTTAATCGCCTTCAGAAAAATATTCCTCATAATTACCTATTGAAAACAAATATAACCAAAACACAACTTTGTATTAACACCCTTCACATGGTTTATCAAACTCTGACCCTCCCCTTTATACTCCACATGAATTATCTACATTGTTATACAAATGTTTTACTAACCATGTACCTCATCCTACTTATTTTAAAAATGTAACTCTAAGCTCCTATGCTTATGGAAATCTTTTGTAACCTCCTATAATCCCATGGTCACTTCCATTTACATAAATCAACATGTTTTAAAAACATTTAATGGTTATATAAATTATTTAAGAACTAGGATCTTACAAAAACAAATTCATTCCATTACACATCCTTTAGAAAACAAGCATTATCCTTACACATAAGGAATTGTTTAAGGAAAAAAATAAAAGTTTTAAATATTTAATTTTCATTTTAAAAAACTTATAAATAAATAATATAAAGATTTATTATCACATATAAAATATTAAAATAAACTTCTAAAAATAATATAATCTCTTTCAAAAACATCCAACTTAAAACCCAAATAATCTTTTAAAATTTTGAAATTACTTCCTTAATTTTTAAAATGTTTTATTAAAATTATAAAACCAATCCTAAACCACTTAACACCAAGGAATAAAAAATGGATTATAAAAATATGAATCCTTAATATAGGCTATTTTATTCTCATCACATATGAGATAATGTTTGTTTAAGGATACTATTATTGAACCTCAGAGAGGAATCTTATGTATCTTGGATAATAGGGATAAAAGTATGTATAGTTTGAGATTTACAATTTAAGGTTTTGTGAAAAAAAATTCCATATATTTTAACATTGTACATTAAGGATGTAAGTGTTCACTTCTAAAGCATACTAATTAAACAATTAACTAAACTGCTAATCCCACATGATTCATCTTCAGTGTCAAAAATAATAGATAATAGAATACTAGGTGTGTTTCATGAGTGTCTGAAATAAGGTATTTAATGGGCATTATGCATTTGGATTCAATAGGATGTTTGGCCTGATAAGAAACGTAGGTGAAATAAAAACATATTGAGTCTTACACATATTAGGAGGCCTATGAAGGATACATGTGTTGTAAATGTGGAAAGATCAAGACACTGAGTGGGGATTATATATTGGGGATCCACTGAGATACCTAGACTAGTAGGGGAGTTAGGTGAAGATTTTATTTTGGGATTACACTTTGGAAGATACCCATAGTGGTTTATAATGTCTTTTTTCATGAATTATGATGAGAAGGTATGGTTAGTGATTACACCTAAGAGGATACCCATATCTTATATAGAAATATCAAGTATATGTGTGTGGGACTAATGAAAAGAGGAACAATTTATGATTAATTATATTTTTTGGTAACCAAATTTTGACAACTTTTTCATCTATTATGGTGTTTGATGATCTTGGTTGAACTTTCAGGTTTAACACTTTTTCCGTAAAATTGCTTTATAAAAAAATTAACTTTCAGGTCAGGTTAGTTGGTAACCAAATGGGAGGAAATATGGGTGGTTCTCCCCACCCCCCAATATTTTGGTAACTATATGAGTAATTGAGTCTATAAAATTTAGGTATTACCCCAAGAAAGAGTCCCACAAATGGTGGTAACCGGAAGAAGTATCTGAACTCATGGTATATGGAAATACTAAGAGGAGTATATTGACTTTAGGTTTGTGAGGAAAGAAAGATATGTATCTAAAATCTAGTAATTTGATGAAAACAATAAGGTTTTCTTAGATTTGGGATTGTTTGGTAGAGTTAGGAGCTCATGTAGGGGGATTTGTTGAATTGAAAGCTTGCTGTGAAACATTGGCATAATTTATGGTACAAACATGTGAGACCTAAGAGAATAATTCTACCCTAATGAGGGTTCCAAGGTGTGAGAACTAAGTATATTGGTCTTCCCTTATATGTTCACCCAAGTATAAGATCTTGGAAAAGTGGTTTTATCAAGTATTATATTTGGGGAAAAGGTTACCCTAATTGGGGGCCCTATGTAATGATTTTATCAACTTTTTCCCCTAGTGAGGGGCCTAGGTGAAGGTTCAACTCAAAGGATCCCAGAATCCATAGTGTTTCACCCTAGGAGAACGATATGCATGTATCAAATCAAAATGATTCTAGGTTACCAAGTGTTTCACCCTAGTGTAGGTCTCTAAGGATTACTAGGATGACTTGTTCCATAGTGTATAATCCCCAATATAACTAGGGAACAAGGCACCCTAGTTAGGGTGATTTGAAGTAACCAGACAGAAGGTATATCTCACTTTTCTTCATATTCTAGACATCCATCTATGTGTGTTAAAAAAATTAGGTGAGAGTTATTATTAAAATATCATGGAAGACTAGGGTATGGAAGCAGGAAAAGCATGGAAGGCAGTTCGTGTGGGTGATCTAGGCACTCAACATGGGTTATCTAACATGGGAATGTGTCCTGGGAGAATGAAATCATGATTCATGATCTTGGGAATGCATATAAGTTTGTTCATAAAAACTAGGGGAATGAGTTTGGTGAAAATTTTTGTTTAGGTACCATAGAAGAGGAGGCTTTAGCACATAGGAATCGAGTGTGTTGCTCGAAGTGTGATCCTATATTTATTTATGAAAAATTCTCAACATCAAACATCCATAAATTTTTATTTTTAAGTACTTTTTGGCTCTATGAAAAGTCAAATAAAATCTTTTTAAGAAAAATACACACCAATATATTAGATTTACCCTATATCGTGGGTTTTATGAGGTTAAAAAGTACCCATGAGGACCTAAAAATGAATTTTAAGGCTTAGACTCGTTTTTTGTTGACTATTTGTATAATCCATAGCCTAAACCTAGAAGGTGGTTCTTACCACTGCATTAATAGATTTGGAAATATTTTTTAGGAGTTCTCATATCATAGTGTGTAAGAAATAATATAGCACATAGAGATCCAATTCCCTTCCTCTTTATTCATATATATACATTTTCCTTAAACTCATCTTATATTGTATGAGTGAGTACTATTTCATAGATTATATGTAAAAGTTTTTGGAAATAGTTTTTGATTCCAAAAATCATCATATGACATCATTTTTGGTTTATCTCCCCTAAGTGGCTGGCTTATATTTTTTTGATACAGTCAACCTTAATCTGCATCTTCCAAAAGATAAAATATGACCCATAAAAAATCAATATTAAAACTTTATTCATTTATATTTATTATTTAAATAATAATTTCTATCTTCATTACTTTTACTAGGATTTAATACCAATTATAATTGATGTTAAGAACAAAATGTAGAGAAATATAAACATATAATGAATACTGATATTTAAATTGGTTTAAGAAAAATACATCATATGTCCATGGATATAAACTATAGTTTATTACTATTTAAAGATTCTTCACCATGAAACACAATTTCATTCCAATGAAAGTAATATTTAATAAACACTTATACTTATATAATAATAACCCATGTTAAAGGGAGATGTGTATGTATAATAACATTTTTAAAAATTCTGTATATAGAAAATTTACTTCACATTGAATAAATTCATCAGAATTTTCCTATGTAGTAGTTTTACTCCATGTGTAATAATTTTCTTAACATTTCATTGTTTAGTAAATGTAACTTATTATAGTTATATTTTGAATTAAACTAGAATCTAGAAGAACCTCAACACTAAATTCATCATCATAAATCATTAATACATATTAACTCCCAATAGTGTTCATGTTGTAACATTAATTAATACAAAGAGAATAAGTACTCTATAGAAATTAAGGTGTAATATATTGAAAATAAAAATATAAAAAGAGATATGAATCCATTAAATTAAATAAATAATTAATATTTAATAAAAAATATGTTCCAAATTACATTTAAAATCAAAAAAGAAGTATATTTATTCCTCACAATCCATAGGTCTTTAAATTATGAGTAATGAAAAGATAATCTCATTGTGTTCACGTGAAATCAATTTAATCCATTTTTTATAAATTATGTTACAATGACCCAATGACCTTTTATAATTCCCTAGAGTAATATCTGTTAAATCAATTAAACAATTTCTCAGAAATCATGAATGAGTTTTTTCATATAAATTATGTTTTCATGATTTGATTTAGTGGTTATGATAGGAATAACTTTTATTATTGATCTCATAAAAACTTCCAAGGATATTAACTATTTATTTATGCATCTTTTGTATCATTATTTGTCTATAAATATCAAAGTATTTTATTAAAACATACAATAATAATTATATATGAAAAAAAATCATATAATAATTTTATTATATATATATAATGTTAGAATACCTTCTCCACAATTTTAGTTATTCTTCATAAATGGTTTATGGTCATATGATTCTTAACATATAGGGGTTTATTCCCTTGGATGAAATTTACCCATCCCTTCAAGACATGATAAAATTTTATTATTTTACTGGTTATATTGTTTATCCTTAAATAATCGGAAAATGCACCTCTCCATGGTGTTATATGATATTTTTCATTGAGTTAGTTGCAACATCATGATACAATCCTCCATTTCAGTGCCACATTCATATAATTATTTTATAGTCATAACATAAAACTTAATAATGTCATCAGATCTCTATATATTATATCTAAACACATAATTTATTATATAAACTCTATAAAAAGTTTATAAATAACAAATATATAAATAAACACACATATTTAGATATAATTACACAATTAAACACAATACTAATTGGATAAATGAGAAAAGAATATGTGAAACATAATGTTTTTATCACTAATTTCATACGTTATAATACAATTTCTAATTCATAATAAATTAACATGAAAATCTCTTTAAACTAAATAAATCATTATTTGATTTTAATAATTATATTAATTTATGTTTTCTTTTATTTATTTCATTGACCAATGTTATCACCCTTATAATTTTTGAATCTATATTTTATCATTTTATTGAATTTTTTTCTTTAATAATTATCTTATAACTCTTGGTATATATAAAAGGTTTGAATGATTTGAAGAGTATGATAATCCTTGACATTTCAATCATGAATCTCCATCTCAAAAAAAGGTTTTTATTTTTAAGAACTTGAATTATACTATCCAGACATCCCTTTTATACACCAATTTATTGTCATCATTATCATTATCATCATCACCATCATTATAATTATTCCTTATCTAAAAAATATATTGTAAAATTAATATGACACAACCCATTAGGGATCTTCAGAGTTGGAAATATGCTATGTGTTCCACCCAAAGCATATCTTTAATAGTCTAGGTGATAGTGACTACCACTAAGAAAAAATAAACTTAAAGTGGAGGACTTTTATTATATACACCTATAATAGAAACATATCTATAATGTATAAAATTCCTAGGATCACTAACATAATGTATATATAAAAACCATTTGATTGTATAAAATTCATGTATGAGACACCACATTATATGTACCACATAATAAGAAAATAAAAAATAAATAAAACATCATAGGAACTGCACATATGATATGGTCTTTGAATCTAACATGCATGAGACATTAGAAAGATCCTATTCATTGTAATTACTCTTAAATAAATCTTTAACTATAGTCTCCATCACCATTATCATGAACTGCCAAATTCCCCCAAATATCAACTGTAGAAAATCCTCACCAACTCTAAAAGAACCATGAAAATATTTTAACAATGAATCATCTGCAAAGACACAATATGTCTGGGGACAAAGCACATATAGGGGTGATTATAAACATATTTAGTAAAATGACCCTAAAGCACAAAGAAAATATAAGAAATAATTCAATACAAAATCCCAAATAAGTTAGAAACTAGAAAATTAAAAAGAATCAATATATTCCTTTTTATTGGAAGAACTAATGGGATATAATGATGTACCATTCAACTCTACTCTATTTCATAAGGATTATATCTCACAACCAATAAGGGGTTCTCATAGTACGAAAAGGCTTACAAAGCCTAAAGTCAACAGATCAGTTATAAATCACATCATGAAGGAAACTAAAAATTGTATTATACTGTATAAGGAACAAAGAATCCAAAATAATGAACCTTTAAATCTTCCATATTTCCATTCAAAACTATGGTGGAGAAACTGATCCTCATTAAAGGATACCCCAAAATCGTGGGGATATCAGACACTATCACCAATAACTAGCACATCACCATTCTAGAAACATATTGAAGAACATAAACCGTAACCATTTAATTTTTTTAATCAAGTGAGTATTTATCCCTATCTTTATTAACTAACAGTCTATGTGAAAACCCACTCACCACATAGAAAACCTAATGAGGGACCCACACCTCACAAAATTATACATGTTGGTCAAGGGAGTACCAAACCAAAATGTATGAATCATAAATCATCAAGTAGTGCATAGTATATGGAGGATTACCAATCTCGATTGATAGAGTACTTGTGTGTTGGGAAAAAATCCCTCAAGGTAACATTGGAGTATTTTTAGGTTGATTGTGTTTATTGACAAAGCATGTTTCCATGGAAAATTGTCGAGTTCATGAGAAGTTTTTGACAATCCATATTGACAAAGAATGATGACAAAGGAATGGATGATCTGGAGGCAGTACAAAAGAGTAGTACAATGTGGCGTCGTTTCCCAGTGTTTGCCAAATTTTTGGGGTCCAAAATTTGGAGTTTGGTGAGCATCGCGAAAATAGGATTTCTATGAAGATCATATTTTTATATGGAAAAGGCATGAATTTCACGAAGAGAGGATGCATGTATTGGATTTCACGAAGACTAGAAAAATGGAGGCAGTGCTGCTTCGCGATTACGTCAAAGCTTCACGAACGGCAGAGTTGAAGCACATCGCTGCGATGAAGGGCTTCGCGAGGGAGCTTCATGGCGAAGGTGCAAAGTAATGTTGATGGTAATTCTCCGCGATTACGACGAGCTCCACAATAGGAAAATTGTCGTGGTGCTTCGCGATTTAGACAAAATTCTGGCGGAAACTTCGGAGCTTCGCGATTTGAGATGACGTGGCATTGACTTCGCGCAGAAGGGTCGAGGGTTGGTGGAATCGCCTATAAATACAGGTCGACCCCCTCAAGAGAAGTAGAGAGAATTTTCAGAGAAAAACATCATTTTCTCTCGGTTCGCGAAGGTAGTTTGCGTAGCCTGTGTGCTTCATGAAAGAAGAGCTTCGCGACAGCTATTGTAGCTCCGCGAAAGCTGCGAGCTCTGCGTTGGCTCAGTGAGCTTCGCGAGGGAAGTTTCTTTTCAATGACTTGAGCTTCGCGGTAGTGCTTCGTGAGAGTGCTTTATGAAAATGCATGAGATTCGCGAAGGCTTGTTTGAGCTTCGTGAAATTGGGAGCCTCGCTAAGTAGGGTGATTTGCAAAGTTGTTTCCAAAGTGAATTTCCCAGTGTTTAAGAGGAAAAGGGGTATTCATCAGTGGATGAACATTGAACTTCAACAGAGCATCTATCAACAGTTGAGGATGCATTTATTTATGCAAATGAAGAGACCTACAGGTCTATAAACTGTGAGTGGATTCCCTTCAGGAACAGTGAGCTTAGGAAGAGGAAGAAGGTGATCCTCTCCACCGGCAGTGAGCCAGAGACAGAGAAATAGGGAGTGACCTTTGGGAAAGCAGTGAGATAACCCTAAACCTTGAAAAGGCAGTGAGCCTGGGACAGAGTGACTGTACCTGAACATTGTAATCCACATCTAGTGAAGAATATTGGAATTTGGTATGACTGGAAACTTGTCGGCGTATGTTCCTTGGACGTAGCCCAGTGAGGGTGAACCAAGTAAAAATCGATGTGTCTACCTGTTTTCTTCCCTGCATTGCATTCAAAACATCATCATTAGATAAAGAAGTAAAGAAGTGATCATAGTTTACACATAAGATCAAACAAATTGAACCTTGTAATAAAGAGGTCAAGATCTATTGGGGTAGGAAGAACTTTGAAAAATAATATCCATAACCTAATTCACCCCACCCCCCCTCTCAGGGTATATAGGCTCCTATTGGTCCTAACAATTGGTATCAGAGCGAAGGTTTCTTTTATTAGATTTGTTTGCTACGACTTGGTGTAGTCAATCTGTGTGGTTAAATAATCAGTCTGCTCTTATCTCGGGGATCCATGGAAAAGGGAAAAACATCAAAGAAGAATCAAAAGTCATGTGGTATTCCTCAGTGTGTAAGTGTGTATGGAAAAAGTGTGATTCAGTTAAAAGAATCAAGTAGCTTACTGAAAGAAGGCCTGGATGAATCTGATAGGGAAAAGATTGATTCACTCAATCATGATGTAGGAATGAGTGAAGTACTCAAACATCAAAGTGATACCGAAACAAATGATGATGAAGAAGTTTCAAGAAGGAGGCCAGTAGTAGATTTTGTCAACATTACAAAGATATTGGACCAGAAGTTGGATGAAGAAGTCAAATCTAAATATATCCGGATCAAAGTATTGGAGATTGAGGTCAACAAGCTAAGAGGCTTAAATCAAAGGCTTATTGATGTGGTTACTGACCTACAGGAGAAGAATGATTCTCAAGGTAATAAACCACAAGAAATTGCAAGAATGAAAGGAAAACAAAAGGCTGGTGGTTGTGAAGAAAATCAAAATTCTAATGAAGGTCAAAATATGAAAGCCAGAATTGATGATCTAAATACACAGCTATATGAGCTAGTTCAGAAGAATCAAATCCTACAACAAGAGAATGTATGTTGTTCAGATTCTGTTGAAGAAGAAAAATTGAATGTGAAGGATAAAAGTGACATGGTGGAAAATCTCACACAGGAACTAGAAGATGAGATGAATAGTGGAAAGAATCTCAGAAGATAACTCAATTCCCAAATTGAATCAAGTGATATGAAGATTCAAAAGTTAGAAGAAGAGATAGAATTAGTGAAGAAGGAAGTGGAGAAATCCAATGCTAAAGGAAATCCCAAAATGAAGGATGCCTTACACTTTCTATTTGATTATCCTTCGACAGGTAATGACGAAATGAAAAAAAAAAATTCTATTTTCGAAAAGAGGCAAGAACAAATTTTTTCAGCTCAAATACCATACAGTCTGGGAACAACTGGTATCGGATTTGATGAATCCCCTCCCATGCAAGATTGAAAGAGAGATGTGAATAGTTCCAGATGTGAAATAAATCTTATAGGTGCTAGAGATAGGCCTAAGAAGACTGTTACAAAAAGTAGTGATTACATGTGCTATTTCTGTGGGATTCACGGCCACCCATCAAGCTTCTGTTTAGAGGATCATGAATACATATCAGGCTGTGAAAATAGAAAATTTTCTGAATCTGAGAATAAGAATAAGCATCCTAAGAAATCAGAGAGTAGAGTCTCTCAAAGGAAAGAATTCATAAAATTCTATTACTGTGGAAGAATGCGACACACCATGAATATGTGTCAGGAAGCTCAGGAGCTCAATGTCAGAGGAATAACTCTAGCTACATCAACATCTCGACATAGAAATGATGAAATGAGGTATGTCTTTAATGGAAGATGTTTCATTTGTTCTGATCATGGGAATTTTTTCAGATATCGCAGAAAGAAGAAAGCAGGGAAGGAAAAGGAACCCATGAAGAGAATTTCGACTCTAGTGATGCATAATGAAAAATTATACACTGGAAGACAAAGTGGTAAGGTGAAGAATAAGCTCAGAGTATCAGGGGAATCACATGGAGCTGAACGAAAGGTGTATCTTTCACCTCCTCTGTCACACTCACAACCGCCCTCTAAGAAAGAACATGAACATATCTGGAAGAAAAAGGGAGGAAACACAACAGTTCTGAGTAAGGAGAATGTACCTTCAGTGGAGGACCCACCACCAATGAAAAATAGTGTGGAGAATCATAAATCTGATAAAAGGCATATAAATAAAGAATGCGTTGAAAAATTCACATGTTATGTGCCACGGAGAGGACTGGAAGAAAAAGGAATATCCCTGCAATGGTGGAAGAAGCAAGGAAAGATGACAAGAAAAGAGATTCCTGCTCAGAGAAATAATCAAGGAAAATGGAATTTTGGAAGAACCTCAAATAAGGAAATGTGTACTAGTGGTTCTATACCCCAAGTGATGAGAATGGTCGGGCCTACAGAATCTACATATCAGAAAAAGGCTCAGCATGTGGGTAATGAATGCTTAGTCATATGGCCAGAGCAGTTGAAGTTGGCCAGGCAACTGGAGGAAGCAAGAAAAGAGTGTGATGCACTCCAAGAAAGAATCAAAGGGTTGACCCATCAGGATCAACCACAATCCTCATCTTGAGGATTCTAGAAGAACACCCCTCTCCATATGTATATAAATTCTATTAACTGATGATTCAAATGTTTCAGGTTTTAGGGAGATACGATCCAAGGGGATGTGTCATCTAATGATGAAAAGTGGAAAGGTGATATGCTTCAGAGTTTCAATTGACTCAAATCAGGTTCCAAAGATGAAGAAGAAATGAAGAAACAGAGCGAAATAGGAAGTGATTGTGTTATTAACTCTATCTATTTTTTCCTACACCGAGTTCCAACTCAGTAGGCTTAGAGATTTCGTTAATGGCTCAATTCCAAGTGGAAGATGAGAATAGAAGATTCCAGAGGAGAATAATGGTTATGAGTATAAACAGTAGGAATAACCCCATGAAGTGTTTCATAACATAGGGGGAGAATTCAATTACAAAATAAGATGCAAAAGCCATCAATAAAATAATTGGATGACTCAGCTCAGGTGTTGCCTATTGGGGGAAGAAAGAAGCACAGGGAGAAGCAGCAATAACCTTGAATTTCATGATTATTTGCATTGCTCTAACAGTGTGGTATCAGCTGACTGCTTTCAGGATATCAAGAAGCTGCGAGAGAAAATCAAAGGTGTTACAACAAAAATATGAGAGAAGATGTTCAAAGAAATTAAGTCATTGAATAGTGACACAGATAAAATTAGCTTAAATAAATTAAGCCAGTGAAAATGAGTTAGTGAACAACTTCCTGATGAAAGTGTTGAGGAAGAAAGCAACACAGGGAGAGCAGAAGTGGCTGATACTGATTCATAAGAAGACACTAATGATGAACAAGAAAGTGTCAAGTCTGTAGAGACACGAAGCCTGACGTACATGGAAATTATATTACTTTTGCGGAATACTTAGTACATAACAAAAACACACACACAAGGATCGTAATAGTTTAGTGTCTTTGGAATCTCGGAATATAATCTTCTAATCATGGTGAAAGATCTTCAACATATCCCATAAAGATCTTCCTTTTTTTACCTAAAACCTTTCTTTATATCCTGGGGAAAAGAAAACATAAAAGGGTGATCTCAAATGCTCAGTAAGGGTAAACAAAAGAAATATCAATCACATCATATTCATAAGAACATATCTTTTGTAAATCTCAACCTGCAAAAGAGATCATAATTTCATAACATGGGATAAATCATAGTAGTGAAATGTAATCCCAATAATCATAACATAAAACAGGAAACTTTGTGGCATACACACATAATCATAGAGAATCATTTCTTATTAGTCAAGACTCATTGCCAAAACTATCTTAGTGGACAAAGTCCCTTTCTGAACCGAGTTCATTCCTCGTTTCAGTCCTGTTTCACTGAACCGGTATAACCTACCATTCCAACCATGTCTATCTCATGAGATATAAAATCTTTACCCAATTCATTGGAGGGAGATATAGGTCCCACCCATCTCATAATGATATCATTCTTATGTGAGCCACAAAATCATAAATCATACATCATTTCATAACCCATGTAATAAAAATGGGAATCTTAAACATCATGACATCATCAAACAATTCATATAAGATAAAGGAATTCATAAAAATAATTTCATCACAACATAATCAAATCAATGTAATAATAGGGATATAAACAGAACCCTATATTATCTTAGATGGAAAATAATTTTGATAAAACCCTTGAACTCCATTCTTGAGGAAAGTATCCTTTCAAATTCAAAAAAAACATTTTCCTTTCTAAACATGTCATACAATTTTAAACTAAAAGAAGTTGATTAAAAATAAACTTGAAAACTTTTAAAGGATGATTCTTGGAAATAATGTTTTAAAAATCCATTCATTTCGTATAAGTTAAAAAAACATTCTTCACATACTTTTGTCGGAAAAGTCAAAAAGTACCTCGTACGAAAAACGACAAAAGATTCCTTTCATATATTTTTACTAAAAACTCACCGAAGGGTAAAATTGGATTTAAAAAATTGTATGTGGATGGAAATAATATTACATATTTAGGAATCATGTATGTGGATGATAAAATATTCCCTAATAAATACCAAAGTATAAACAATCTCGGATAAAAATGAGATTGTGATATTTTCCTTACCTTAGGTACGATTTGCTTCGTAAGTGTCTGAACCTCCTGTATAATGATTTAAATAATGTCATTGACTTATTCCAGAATCATACTCATTGTTATTATATCATAAATGGTTCACTTATGACTTTATTTTACCCGTTCTTTTGTAAATTCCATGTTAAAGAGTGTTTTAGGTAAAATCGATTCATTTGTCGTCCGTGTTTTGACTTGTAATTATTCATATGATTACATAGATCATGATTACTTAATTCCAGAATATAAAACATGATTTATATATAATATATATTCAGAATATACATATATATAATATATCAATAAATGGAATGAAATACACCGTTCATGGAGACGGTAGGTCGTACGTATGCATGAACGCTGTTTTCGTTTCCTTATTGAGTTGAATGGAATTAAGTAGATGAAATACATATATACATAAATACAGTAGCTTTATAATGTCATATATTTCATTATTATTGCTTATATATACTTTATAATCACTCTTAAATGGTTAACATGGAGAATGAATCTCATCGCGTCGTGGAGACGGTAGTCCGTACGTACGCACGAGCGATGATATCGTTTCCATAATTATTGAATTGAATTGGAGTGGATGATACAATATATAATAATCAGTATGATGTTATAATAACTATGTATAGTTATTCTTTACACCATTATACCCATCCATGTAAGGTGTTGGTGGAAAAACAGATTACACCACGGTGTGGAGACGGTATTCCATACGTACGCACGCGCGGTGATTTTGTTTTCTGTAGGATGGATATAAGGTGAAATGGAGTTGTTTAATATTTATAATAACAAATCAGTATATTAGATATACTTATGTTATTACTTTATAATTAAACAACTAAATATGAGGAATTTGAAGAAGAAAGAAGCTTGAAAGAATCGGGAGAAGAAATTACCTCTTCTTCGATACGCCTCTTTAAAACCTCCTCTTAGGGCACTAAGATTGGTCTTTAAAGTAGACAAGAACCTCTAGGATGTTTATAGGGAAGTGGAGAAGATAATATGGCAGGGTTTGGCCGATCTTGAAGGCTCAAATTGGTGTGAGGAGGAGAGGGAGGAGGTGCCCTTTTATAAGGGAGGAGAGGGGCACCTTAGGAAAATCTCAAAATATTATTTTATATTAAAGTAAAATTCGGTTTATAATGGTTACAAAGGGTCTTATTTCGAAGATAAAGTGGGTATGGGTATACATCCTCTCATCTAATAGGATTTAGACAAGTTTAGGTTTTTATTTTAACCTTATCAATTAGATTTAACTCTAAGTTAAATAAATTAACTTTTATCGTGTCTTTTTGTTTTCTTACACTATATGGTTAATAAACTTACCATAACAAGCCAAAAGAACCCCAAGTTGTTTATTATTAATATATCTATCCTTATCTAAGTCATTTGGCCAAACCTTATATTTTTAAGAATTAAATAACAATTAATAATATAATATTTGTTTTAAAAACTAATTTATGTCAATTTTGACACTATTTGGTACATGATTTTTATGAAATTCATAACAGAATCATAAGTTCTAAACAAGTTACTTATATCAACAATAACATGTCATATTAACCTATAAAATTAATTTAAGTCATAAAAGGTCTCAAATTATATTTATTTGGTCATTTATAACATCAATTATGTCAATATTTCATTAATAAGACAATTACTGCATCATCTTTGTGTCATAATAAATGATAATTATTTAATACCTAAAAATTCTAAATAAATTATTATGATTTCTATAATTGTATTATCTTTCTGGAGACTATTCATTTTCGAATTTTGATGAAGTTTATCACTAAATTAAAATTATTATACTTATAATATTTAAGAAAGTGACATGTTGTCACATTCTTTGGTTTTAATAATAATTAAATTATTTTCATGGAAAAAAGTCCATAAAATGAATCTAATTCGACCCTTAGGTTATATGGGTCTACTTTTAGCCATCCAATAGGATTTTTCCAACTGTTAGGGTAATTTTATAATATTATATTTACCCTTAATTACCCGATTTACCTTTAACTATGGTAAATAAAATTTACCGTAGTTACTATTCATAATTCCCAAAAATAAAAAGTAGCTTATTAAAATAATTTGGACCCACTGATTCCGAATATGGAATCCATTTTTCAAATTTCAATACACAAAAGTTGCAGAAATTAAATTAAAATTAATCCTGTTGTCGAAAGAAAAACGGGTTTTTCTTTAAAACATTGCAAAAGATTGAATTGATTTAACCTACGAATTCAAGGAAAAATAAATTCTAATGACATACATTATCTTAAATGGTAAAAATATATTCTATTTATACTTTTAAACCATTCAATATTATAATTTAACCACATAATATATTACGATGAAAAAAGTTGTTTTTAATTAAAATATAGCGTGTTTTTACTATTCATTAAAATATGAAAGTTATCGGAAAAAATATCAAAACTTTATCTAATGTAAATTTTTATATCCTGATTCAAAAGAAGAATTTTATTTTTTCAAATTGAACTTATAAACATGTCAAAACTAGATTTAAAGTGGGTGCGCCATCAAAAGGCGGCAAAACTGCATTTTTTGAAAAATACTTATTTTACCCGAAAAATTTATTTTGTTCTTATACCATGTTCTAGAAATGTGTAAGATGAATAATAATGTTATAAAATTCAAAATTCAGTTAACACTATTCATAACGGCTAGTTCATAACAATATTATAATAATATAACGTTGTTTAGTAAAACCCGTTATTGCGTACAACACACGCTAACGAGGAAGGTCGCGATTGCATGTAATGCAATCCAAGTCAGGGTTGCGTGTTGTGAAAGAATCCTTCGTTGTTTTGTATAACATAATCCAACCATATTTCATTTATAAATTGAATATATATATATATATATAAACTCAATGTTGCGTAGAATAACTATTATCAAAATTATGTGTAACACGATCCAAAAATAGTGTTGCGTATACTGCAAGCTAATACGGTGTTGCGTATAGCGCAAGGTAATCTTGGTGTAGCATACAACACAAGACATTAATGAAATTAAATGAATATTTTTCATAAAATCTTGGGGTGTTACAAAGTCTGTGTCTACAAGGAATCCAAAGAGCTGAGCTGAAATTGATAGACAGAATATCATTGGTGATCAGTTGGCATCATTTCAGACAAGGAAAATGAAATCACTACAGCAGAAATCTTTTCTATCTCAGGTTGAGCTGAAATGCTTTGCTGATGCAGCTGAAGGTGAAAATTGTGTTCATGCCATGATTGAAGAGCTAGATCGTAGTTAAGAAGAATTAGACAGGGGATATTGTTTCGAGGTTAGCAGATAAAAATGTCATTGGGACTAAATGGATCTTTCGCAATAAGATGAACGAAGATGGCACAGTGATTCGAAACAAATCACGAGTGGTGTGAAAATCATACTCCTAAAGAGAGGGTACTGATATTGATGAGACATTTGCACCGGTTGCAAGGCTGGAGACAATCAGATTATTCCTAGTCAGTGCAGTACAAAGAAAGTTCAAAGTGTTCCAGATGGATGTCAAGTTTGCATTTCTAATTGGGTTTCTGGAAGAAGAGGTGTACGTTGAGCAGCCATATGGTTTTCTCATTCATGAGGATGAGAACAAAGTTTGCAGGTGGAAGAAGGCATTATATGGGCTGAAACAAGTACCAAGGGCATGGTACTCAAGGCTTGATCAGTACTTGAAGAATCATGGTTTCCAGCATGGAGGAGTTGATTACAACCTCTATTTCAGCAATGACAGTAATCGAAGGATGATGGTGCTAGTGTATGTCAATGACATAATTTTTGGTAGATCAGATGAAGCTCAGTGCAGAAATTTTTCCGAATTCATGAAAAATGAGTTTGAAATGTCAATTATTGGAGAGCTATCGTTTTTCCTTGGTCTACAGGTGGCACAAGGAAGGAATGGAACATTCATTTCTCAATCTAAATATTCCAAGGAGGTTCTGAGAAGGTTTGGAATGGAGAAGTCCAAGGAGTTGAAGACTCTGGTTGCTACCCGGATAAAATTATAAAAATATGAGGATGGAAAGGCAGTTAATATCACAGAATACAGGAAAATTAATGGAAGTCTGTTGTACATAACTGCAACAAGGCCTGATATTGTTTTCGCCACATGCCATGTAGCGAGATATCAGAGTAATCCCAAGGAAAGCCACATGCTTGCAGTGAAAAGAATGATTTGGTATATCAAGGGCACGGTGGATTTTGTCTTGACATATACTGACAAATATCAGACTGAGTTATTGGGATATACTGATGCAGACTGGGCCAGTTCAGCAGATGATAGAAAATCAACGTCAGGTGGTGCATTCTATCTTGGTGGATTGTGTATTTATTGTCTTAGAAAGAAGAAAGATTGCATTTCATTGAGCACCGCAGAAGCTGAGTATATTGTGGCCACTCAAGCATGCACACAATTATTATGGATGAAGCAGCATCTTGAAGATATGGGAGTTGAAGTGAAGTCTCCGATCGGAATCCAGTGTGATAATTCAAGTGCTATAAATCTCAGAAAAAATCATTTCCATCACTCAAGTACAAAGCACATTGAGATAAAGTATCATTTTATCAAGGAGAAGGTTGAGCAGGGAATCATGAAGTTGGAGTATTGCCTACAGAGCTACAGGTTACAGACATTCTGACAAAGGCCTTACCCAAGGAAGCATTTGAAAGGCATCGACTGGCTCTGGGAGTTCAGTCGATTCCCCGCTCTTGAAATAGTGTGGATGTGGGACACCCCCCCCCCCTCTCCCCGAGGTATGATTTTTTTTCCCTAATGTGATTATATGTGTTATATACTATGTTACGGACTACAATGGAGTGACCTTTGGGTTCATTGAAAAAGGGGGAGAAAATAGTGATTGTTCAAGGGGGAGAAAGTGTGGCAATCTGATAAATCATGATTTATACGGGGAGAAGATGACCAGTGGAGCATCCAGATAGGGGGAGAAATGAGAAAGGGGTAGATTTTTAAATATGAAGATGCTAGAAGTGATCGATCAAAGAATAGATATCATGATAGCTGAGGATCATGATTAAAGAAGAAGTGTGATGTTGGAATGGTGTGAGAAGGTGTCCAGTCATCATGAATTGGGATCAGTGTGGTTCCACAATTGGTATCAATTTAATAATTGGTATAAGGTTGTAATCGACAATTGTTTTTTGACATGAAGTGATTCATTGATGAACTTTTCATACTACTCTTGTTTCTCATGCCGAGCATTTCCCATGTGGTCTTAGAGTACGTGTTAAGTGAATCCTTGAACGCTATCAGAATCGCAAGAGGAGAATGGTGGTAGCAGCTGGAAGAAGACTCAGTGAGAAATCAATGTGTAGAAAATCATTCTGAGAAGAGTTATGAAGAGTTTTCAACAAACCCAAAGGGGTAGATTGTTGGGAAAAAATCCCTCAAGGTAACATTGCAATATTTTTGGGTTGATTGTGTTTATTGAAAAATCATGTTTCCATGGAAAATTGTCGAGTTCACGAGAAGTTGTTGACAATCCATGTTGACAAAGAACGATGACAAAGGAATGGATGATTTGGAGGCGGTACAAAAGAGTAGTAATGTTGACGGTAATGCTCCGCGATTACGACGAGCTCCATGATCGGAAAATTGTCGTGGTGCTTCACGATTTAGACAAAATTCTGGCGGAAACTTCGGAGCTTTGTGATTTGAGATGACGTGGAATTGACTTCATGCGGAAGGGTCGAGGGTCGGTGGAATCGGCTATAAATAAAAGTCAACCCCCTCGAGAGAAGTAGAGAGAATTTTCAGAGAAAATCATTTGCTCTCTGTTCGTGAAGGTAGTTCACGTAGCCTGTGTGCTTCGCGAAAGAAGAGATTCGCGGCGGCTATTGTAGCTCTGCGAAAGGTGTGAGCTCTGCGTTGGCTCAGTGAGCTTCACGAGGGAAGTTTCTCTGCAACGACTTGAGCTTCGCGGTAGTGCTTCGCGGTAGTGCTTTGCGAGAGTGCTTCGCGAAAAGGCAGGAGCTTCGTAAAGGCTTGTTTGAGCTTTACGAAATTCGGAGCCTCGTGAAGTAGGGTGCTTTGCGAAGGTGTTTCCAAAGTGAATTACCCAGTGTTTAAGAGGCAAAGGGGTATTCATTAGTGGATGAACTTTGAACTTAAAAAGAGCATCTATCAACAGTTTAGGATTCATTTATTTATGCAAATGAAGAGACCTACAAGTCTATAAACTGTGAGTGGATTCCCTTCTAGAGCAGTGAGCTTGGGAAGAGGAAGAAGGTGATCCTCTCCGCCGGCAGTGAGCCGGAGAGAGATAAATAGGGAGTGACCCTTGGGAAATCAGTGATCTGACCCTAAACCTTGCAAAGGCAGTGATCCTGGGATAGGGTGACTGTACCCGAACATTGTAATCTATATCTAGTGAAGAATAGTTTAATTTGGTACGATCGGCAACTTGTCGGCGTATGCTCCTTGGACGTAACCCAGTGAGGGTCAACCAAGTAAAAATCAATGTGTCTACCTGTTTTCTTCCTTGCATTGCATTCAAAGCATCATCATTAGATAAAGAAGTAAAGAAGTGATCATAGTTTACACATAAGAGTGAACAAAGTGACCCTTGTAATAAACAGGTCAAGATCCAGTGGGGTAGGAAGAACTTTGAAAAACAATATCCATACCCTGATTCACCCCCCCCCCCCCCCTATCAGGGTATATAGGCCCATATTGGTCCTAACATTGTGCCCTAATTTTACAAAGGATTGTCAAACATAATCAGTTGTTTGCGAGACCTGCACCTTAGTGGGGCTAAGGGGGTACTGGCCACAAACCTAATCTGATGGATGCACACCCTAATCATATGGGTTAGTACATAACTCCAAGAAGAATATGAGGGAACTATACCCTATCTTCAGTATATCACAAGGGGGTACCCAACCCCATGTCTATTCTAATAATCATTCTTGAATCCAATCATTGGACCTATAAAGATACAAAAACTAAACTTATTTAATTCCCCTATGTCTCACCTTTGATGATGAATAGGGAGATAGAATCCTGATATACATAAAAAATAATCATGATAGTATACTTTAATTCCCCAATGAAACTCACAATGAATAATATATAAAATTTCACCCAAGATAGAAAATACTAATGTATGTACTTTTATCTACATGGAATGTATCCCCTCAATAGCAGTCTAGTCTTGTATTAAAGTTGCATGTCATGTAAGGGTATTATTATATGGAATTCATGATTTATTACACTATTTGTGGGATTTTAAGGGACATTAAGTGTGTTCCATAAACACATGGATTCATATCACCTCAATAAACCTAGTGTTTCATAAAATACTATAGAAAGTATTCATCGTGAGGGTAATCCCAATTCATGGAGAATTTACTTGATAATTATATCTTTTATATAGTGTATTCTCTTACTAGATTTCATTTATGCCAAATGGGGTGACATGGTGTGTACTTTCCCACTTCCCGAGTTAGGTTGTATTATTCAAACACAGTGTGTAAAATTCCACACAGAACATGTGTCACCAAGGAAGAAATTGAGTTTGGAATTTCAATATACAGATATCCACTTGACCCAACCATATATAGTGTGTGTGCCCGAGACACACACACCATGTGATATTTATGACATATGGAAACCCTATCATCATAACCAAATACCATACATGGTGTGTGCATTAGAAACTATACTTAGTGCAGTTTGGTTTTCTTCCAAAATATTACTTACACTAGATATTATCATCTACTAATCTTAATTCCGCAAATCTCACTAATAGTCATTCCTTCATTATAGACTATGCCTAAATTATAGTCCCTTTATTCTAGTATCCATATATACTAATTAAAACTGTCGTGACCACCTCCAAGATGAGTGATCAAAACTGGTGTTGTCTCCTCATTAATCCCATCCCAATCTATCCTTCCAATGATCCTCCATCATAGCAATTCAATTATGTCACCATACCCATAATTATTCTTCACAGCTTCCTCACCCAATTGTACAATATATATATATATATATATCTTTATTTTATCCTTTAAATTATTCATATTCACCATATCATCCTCGGTGAATTTTAGTGGTGATTTTTCATCATGAGTAATAAATATTTGGAGGAAAAAATATGGAATCTAGAAGTGTGGTGGTAAGTGTGAAATTAATCACCTAGAATTATTATTTCCAATGTATTTGTCCTTGAAAAGTGAAAATTAGAATTTTTGTGGAGAAATATCATAATATTAATGATGGTTAAAAATAATATAACAAATATAATGATAGGAACAATCATTGATTAAGGATTTCCATAATTGATCAACACGAATAACGAGCATTAAATTAAAATGAACAATCCCTTAATTGTGTAGAATCTCTATTGGTTTAAAGTTTTTTTGATGAAAAATTTCTATTCATCATTACCATGTGTTCTAACAATAATTTTCATTAAGGATCTCAGACTCATCTCAGGCTCACAATCTATTAGTGGATCACATTGAAAGGGGATTGAAAATCTTTTTCATTATCTCTAAGGTTCAATCATTTTATGATATGGATATCACAAAATATAAAGGAATAAATTTGAATTTATATCCCATAATTAGGTTAACTAGGATATATAATTAAAAATCAAAAAAATAATCAATATAATGGCCAATGGTTAAGTCTAAAATTTACACTTTAATATGGTAAAATTCCCCATTCTGGACACAAGAATAGCATTGGAATTTCTATATAACATCATATTTAAAAGATACCACCATCTATTCTCATGGGATAGTTATTTACTTAAATAATAAATATTAAAAACCCACTTGAATTCTTAAAGATCATAAATTCACCAAAAATTAGACAAGAGTAAACATTGTTCTGTAAGATCCATAGAATACGTGAAACAAAAATTTAGGTCTTCTAAAAGGGTAAATTAACCATATCACTCATATTTGAGGAACTAGGAAAATATAACTAAAAATCATCTAAGTATTGATCAATAGAATTTAGGTTGCAATATCAACCCCACCTTTAACTGTTTTTAACCCCAAAAAAAAAGAAAAAATTGGGCCGATTGAAATGAAAATAACCTTGTGTAAAAATGAAAATCCTCCCTCATACACACTTTATATAATGTTGGATGTTCGGGATCTAAGAGAACATGGAGCACAGCCATCTAAGAAGGGAACATTCTATTCCACTATTAGTCCTATTAGCCTCACTTGTAACAACATGAGCATAAAAATCCCATAATTATATAATTTATTTCAAATATTTATCTCACATATTTCCATTAACTTTTAGGTCTAGATTTTTTAAGTATTTGGAAGGCTATTACAATATAAAAGTCATAATTCTACACATAGTACATTTTATCTATTGTAAAAAGTTCTTAAATGATGTAATTTTTTTAATCAAGATAAATATACATTACGAGAACATGACTTAATTGATGTTACTACTCATAAATAAACCCTAAAAAATCATTTAAAAACATGAGTTGTGAAAATATATCTTAGTTTGGGGTGAAAAAAAAATTGAAAACCTATTAGGACATCAAAAAACTTAATAATCCTTGAAAAAATATATCCTTTAAACAATGATATTTATGCTTGTAAATAGACTTAAATATAATTTTAAACCTAAAATCCAGTTATTTTCTCAAAAATTTCCACAAAACAATCTCATATGTAAGAATAAAATTAGTAGAATAATTTTGATAGTTACTAGGAACATAATATTCATATCACCCTTTAAATTAAATAACTTACCCATTTAATTCCAACATCATTCATAATAGAATAAATTTACAAGTAACTTCCAAAAAAAATAATAGAATAAATTAAATAGTTCTTTCCAACATTATAACCTCTTAATGTAATAACATGACTAGCTAATGAAAATATCATAACTCTTAAGAATAAATCATTAAGAATTCATCGAGGGATTGTATCAAACCCCCTAATGATCATATATAATATATAAGAACAATAACATGAATAAAATATATTGGATCGTGAATTTAATTTTAAAACTCAAATAAATTACTTTTCATTCCATTAGTAGAGACCCTTATGTTAGCCTATAAAATGAAAATGATTTTAAAATATTGGGTTAAAAAATTCCCTATTGAGTGGAAAATGAAAGTGAAACATATAATATTAATAAATTTAAATGAAAAATTAATTAATTAGAAAACATTATAAAGATTAAGTTGAGAAAAAAACTTTAAAAAATTTAAGTTAGTGATTTAAAAGTAAAATATCATAGCTTAGGTTTCAGCTCTCCTAGTATGACCACTACAAACCTTGATCTTTGAATTGTCTCATTCTAATTCAATCCAATGTTTTTAATGAATTGACATTTAGAAATTTAGAATCCTTAAGAGCATGTAAAGTGATGTTTAGAGATGTATTTGGTCAGAATATTAATAAATAATTGAACTTGGGATATTTTTTTGAAAATGATAGAATGATTCCCATTTTATAAGAAAGAATCAGTGGTTTTATTTAAAATATTCAGTCTTTAAGGCTCAAGAATATAATTTGAAATTTGAAATTTTTTCACAAATGGAAAAACGATGATATGATAATCCCTTACCCACACCACTTGAATGATGATAAGAATTTATAATTCTTTTAACCAATTTATAAATAAAATTTAATATTATATTCCCTTTAATGTCAATTTTAGGGTTATCTTGATAATTTGACTTTACAAATATCCAGATAACTTGGTAATTCAAATTTAAAATTTAAAATCATTAATTACCTATAATTTTGATCCATGAAATCTTTAAAGGCCCTATGTTATCCAAATATTTTCACTTTTAATATTTTTAAAACTATTTAATTTTACTTTTCTCTTGGTTGTACAAGAATTTCATCTATGTTGTGTAATCATCTTGGGTAATCATTATATTATTTAATGTTAAAATAACTAAAAATATAAATAAATTTTATTACCCATCAATATTATCTTATAAAACCATTCCTAGTGTATTTTTATTCTCATATTAATCATGATAACATATTTATGTTATTATTTTGACTTTTCTTTCCCTACACAATCTCTAGGTAAGCATTTAGATAATTATCTTATTATATAATTATGAAATTAATAATTATATGTAAAAAATTGATCATTAATAATTTTTATCAATTATTTTTGATCAAATACTTATCACTTCCAAGATATTATCTTGAATACAATAATTTGACTTTTCAAATGTTTTGTAAGCATTACGTCGACACTAATAATTGTTTTTAAATTTATCAAGAAATAAAAATTAATTTATATAATATCTATAATATTAATATGGTATTTTGATTATATTATCATCTTAGTGATTTTTATAGGTTTTATAAATTTTTATATCATATTTAATTTAGATATATTCTTTGTATCCATATGTATGGGAAGAAAAAATCAATGAGAAATATATAAGTTATATCATATCATTTGATATCATGATACATGCATGAAATATGATTTAATACATGATACTAATGTTTATCATATGATAAATAAAATATTATTTTTTATTAATATTTTAATGGTTCAGCCCATTTATGATATCATTTATTAACATGTTTGAAGGGATATAATCCAAGTTAATAGTTTCATTCATGCGAACAATGCATCAATTGTCCAAGTTATAAACTCATGTGATTTAATGCATGAGTTAATGTGATAGCACCCAAGGATAACAGTCATGTTATATATATATATATATATATATATATATCACTTCCATTATATTATAGTGGGGATGTGAGTTTGTTCATGATGATTAGGTAAAACTCCCTAGAACTTGAAGCTCTGTTCACTCATTCTCTTTTGCAATTGAGGAACTCACATGTCATGGAGACTATATTGATTCCATCCATGTGATGGATGATTTTGATCAACACTAGGATACCTTAAGAAGTGGGATGCGTTCATCTTCTATTGGTGTTCCTCATAAAACATACCATATGAAGATCAAGAAGGTTGTAGAGGCATCTTCAGAGAACGGAACACACATTTAAGATAGTTCTTCATTTATGTTTTTATATAAATTAATATTTCTTTAATAGACATCTTGTATTTTTGGTTTATAATTTATATTATGATATTATTAAGCATTAATCATTCTCATACAAACCCTATAGTGGTATAATGGCCATCCATGATATCGGTTTTATTTAAAAATTGTTCATGAATGATTATATCAGGTTTAAGTATTTGCGTTTTCCATTTATTTAAAGTTTATTACCTATTTTTTCATAGTTAAAAATAGTTTAAATTATGACTATTTATATGAAAATAGTTTTATGATAAATTACTTCTACGATTGAGCCTTGGATTTTCACGGTAGGAATGATTCCATGATGAATTTAGTTTTTCAACTACCTTGAGCTTAATTTTTAATTTATGTTATGAGATTGAATTTCATTTTTTTAATATATTTTATTAAATTTTGGTTCTAGATTTATGATGAATTTTATTCTCTCTTGAATAAAGTAGCTCTGGGTAGAGGGACTTGGGGTCGGACTACATACCATCCTGGAGGCTTATGCTTTGTCTAGAAAGGTTAATGGGGTTAGAAATTCGTCACTCCAAGCTTAATCAGGTAGAGACTTTCAATCATATATAATTCTATTCCTTTATGTGAAAGTTTATGTACCATGTGAATATAATTCATTTCGATATGGATGAATTTTTTTGACTTCTATTTTTAGGTGAGTAAATCAAACTTTTGGGTTGTGTAAAGAGTTACACATTAAAATGGTTTGAACATATTGATTTTTTATATGAAATAGGATTCCAAAAATAAATTTTTAGAAGCATGCATATATAAATTTGAATAACATGAGATGATAAGGTGAGATTAAGATAATTTAAAATTCTAAGAGTGAGATTCTTTTCAAAGTAAAAATTTTCAAGACCTTCATCATCCAACTAGGTAGTTTCATTCCATAGTTGGATACCCCATGATTATATTATGTACTGAAATAAACTAATGTGTGACACTAAAACATCTATGGGTAGTTTCAGAACATATGAGGGTTCCCCTTAGTTATCTTCTGTTATCTCTTTTCTGATATTTTCCCTGGATTATACTTATATAGGAAACTCAAATGGTTGGGATACCATAGGAATAGAGTTGAGTATCCATATGATAGATACTGAAAAATATTTTCCCACTCAACTATCTAAGAATCCCAACTATTGTGATTGGGATGAATTGATGCCTAATTAACCAGAGTAATGAGTTTCAAACCATAAAAAGGTTATTTTTTAGTGAGATATGGATCTAGGGCCACTAATGAATATGATTCATATTTAAAATGGGTGATCATTTTAGTGGTATACCATTAAATAAAATTCATTATTAATGGTTATAAATAATGATACTCATATGAAAAAATATTCAACTATATATAAATTTCATCATCATCATCAAAATAAACTTTGAGACCAATCTTTTTAAAAATAATTTTAATGTAAGTAACTCTTAACGTTGGTATCTAAATAAAATTTATTAATGAGATATTCTATGATTTAATAAAATTCATAACTAAGTATCCACTAATTGAAATAGTTTTAAAATTGAATCTAATTGCTTATAGAATCGTAGAATGAATCACTTAAGGTTTAAATAGCATTAGATTCTAAATGATCTATGGAATTTTGGTTTTATATACTCAATATTATTGGGTAAGAAAAATGATATTCAATATAATTGCATATGTCAATGATTTGGTGAGACTAAATTTTTCTATAAGGATTATTCTGATAGATATATAACATCAACTATATGGTTTAAAAATGTTGTAATTATATAGAAGATTGGAAGATGATAAATAATTTAATGATATTGAATTTTTTCATCAAGTAAAGAAGAAAATAATTCACTATATTGATGACTATGATTCTTGAATCATGGATTAACTTATCAAAAGATGCGTATATTTGTCTTATTTTACTCTTGATAAGATAATGTAAACTTTTTTTGTTCCATAAAATGATATGATTGTTTTTAATACACATTGTTTATAATTTGTTTAATTATTTAACAAGACTTAAGGGATACTAAAAAATTAATTATTTTGGTTATTAAATTAATTTTTTTTCATTTATGGGAATTTTTTTATAGTATTAATGAAATAAATAAAATTTTACTTGAAATTATTGAAGTGTTTAGAATAAGTGAATAAGGAAAATTATGTCTAGTTACTAATTATATATAGGAAGTCAAAGTGGTTAAAAGTTCAAACAAGAAGAGGAAAAGTTAGTTGAAGATGTTCAAAAAAAATTTATAGGAATCTAGTCAAGGTCATTAAAACCTAGAGTTATAAGGGAGAACGAGTAGTGATTCAATAAAGTTAGATTATCTATAATACCTGAAAGGCTTTAGATAACTCCATGGAATGTTCATGTTAGGTATATGTTTTATAAAAATAAATTATTTTATTTTTAAGGGTATGTGATATAAAATGTTTATTTTATATGTATTGTAAATAAACATTAGTTTAAAATTGAGGGAGGAATTGATATATATTTTATTTTACATTAGAATAATGATTTAAAGAGTTTCTATAAAAAATATTTTATTTCAATTTATTTTATGAAGCATATATGAGACTATGTAAAGGGTGTGTACCATCATATCAATTCTCTTATATGATAAGAGAGGTACATTAATAATAAAGAGTTGTTTGTGAAAAAAAATTGGGATGAATTATTTTATACACACTGATTAAGATTAATCAGATTCTATAACATTCTTGAAATAAAGATATGGGTAAAGTGTTCATCCGGGTATTTATTAAAATATGAGAGAATGTGATTCTAACACCCATCAGTGGCATTTTTAAAATAATTATTTTCTTTTTAAAAATACATCAAACACATAGAATACCATATTTGATATAAATTTAATTGTTTATTTATTAAATGTTTCTACTAAGGAGAACAAAAATTATTTATTTACACAAATAGATTTTCATATCTTAGTAATATAGTTTGAATGAATATAGTATTCAATAAGCTAATGGGATAATATTTAGATTTAGAGAAGTGATAAGTTAATAAATAAATGATTAAACTAATATAAGATTAATTTCTTTCATTTAATATCCTAAAGAGTTTAATATATGTGATGATAAATAAAAACTTAAAAAGTTGCACTTAATTGTCATGAATAAGTGAACATATCTATTTTCTATAAGATTATATCATCCAAATTAAAAAGTTAATTAATATTTTAATCCTAAAATAATTTAGTGTATGATGATAAATAAAAACATAAAGAGTTATATTATTTACCATAAGAAATTAAATTTCACTTTACCCTAAAGGATTTAGGATATGTTGGTAAAGCAATAATGTAAAAGTTACATTATTTAAAAAAATAAGGGGAATTTTTAGTGAATGTGTTCCTAGGATAATGATTCTAATGATATTAGAAAGAGTAAAAAGTATATAATGAATGTTGGAATCATAAAATTTGATGTTATGTTGTTAAGAAGGTTAAATATTCTCAAATATTTGAATGTAAGTAGTATGAAGAGTAAATATCACCATTATTAAAAATTTCTTACTTTATACATGTTACTCACTAAATATTTGGTGGGAGGGTTTTACCATATCATCACATAGAGATATAAAAAGAATTACATATGACGTAATGATCTATAGAAACCCTTAAAAGTGAAACATGTATACAGATGATATTGCATTTTATTTTATGTTATATAATAAACCAGGTATTATGTTGTGTTTTTTATATAGTATTAAAAGGGTTAAAAAATAAAATGTATCATATTATATAAAAGTAAATAACCATTATATCATTCATTCTCAATGGATGTAGAAAATGTATATATTTATATACATTTCAAGAAGTGTAATGATAACTGGCCTCTCAAAGTACAACATTGAGTTATCCCTAAGTGATATTTATCATGGGTTTTTATAGGTTATGAAAAAGAGTTAATGTTGACATGAGTAGGATTCACATATAGAGCTGTTGAATATATTCATGAGGCACAAAAAGTGTTTTTTGTTCTGGATAACCCACAAAGTATACCATATGGCGTGTCATACAGATGTATTTAGTCTACTAGGGTTATAAGGATCATATTTGGGTCCCCGGTACTAGAGGTTGGTCAGATTATTAGTAAGGAAACCTTTATACTTTTATACCCCAATTATGAAATTCTACATGTTGACATAGTTAATCAAGGGGTGGCTAGGTATGTTTAGGATCAAGTTATCATTTAGAGATCAATAATATTTTCAATTTTCCTTCTCATATGATGAGTATAATATATAGTCCCATGATTGAGATAGATTTTAGAGTGTTATTCCAACCCCATAAAGTTCATATGAAGTGATTATACTTTTGTATGAGTGACATTTTATGTACTTGTTAGTCCCAAAATGTGATGGTAGAAGGTCTGGAGGGGGTGAATATACCGTTTTATAATTTTTCCAACTTGAAATAATTATTTAATTAAATTATTAATTTATCATAGATAGTAAGTAGTGAAAAATAAAATATATAATTATAGATAGAGCATAAAATTTTTATTATATTTTGGTAAAAGTGACCTATTTATACTCTTCACACCCCAACTGATGGAATATAGAACCCACTAAAATGAATGGATTTTACAATGGTATTAGAACTAACCTATAATTTTACAAAAAGGTCAATCCCAACATAGTAATTTTATATTGGAGAGGAACTAAAACTATTTATATTTCTTTTTGATCAAGTGGAATATCCAAGGGACATATATTATAGGTAGTGTAAACTTTTTGTGTAAATTATTATGTGAAAACCCCTACTAATGCCAAATAAAAATATAATAAAGTAAACTTTATTGAAGTAAACATAAACTATGGTGTATAAAATTTATTATCGGCCCTTAAAAGTTGTTAAGTGAGGTATTTCAAGTGATATAATAGAGTTTGTATGAATTATATGATGAAATAATACATCAGGAATGTAAAATGATGATTCTCATGAAATTTATCCTTTTATTTGTTTTCTTGAGTAATGTCCAACAAATGTATGAAGGCTGTAATGTATGATTTACACTTCATAATATTGCATAGTAATTATTCTTTTTTTATTTCATGGTGTATTCTTCTTTCTTGATAGTTTATATAAGTTTCATCACACTCTAATCTATTTTAATGCCATTAAATAAAAAACAAAACACTAAGATAAAATCTCTAATGGTTAATATTATTCAGATAAAAATAATAATAGAAACCATGATTATCACCAATATTATCTAAGAGAGAGAATATTTGTATCCATAAAATTATCGAGGATAGAGAAAAATAATAACAAGTATTTATAATTTACATTTTATAATTCAATGTATTTATACATTCAAAATACTCTTGAGTAGATAAAAAATTATAATAATGGGTCAAATAAAACTCATAAATAATTTCATGTTTACATTAAAATTTTCAAATTCATTCCATATATACGCATGAAATAAAATTAATGATAATATTAAATAAATAAAAAATTCCTATGAAATTAATATTTATAGATAAATCTTAATAAAATTTCATTGAAATTTCACTACAATATTTTAGTTTAAATATCTATATACATTGATACATTTGATAATTAAAAAACCAAAAAAAATATTATAATAGATTCATAAAAACAAGATTTAATTTAATTGTTAACAATTAATAATAATTTATAAAAAATGAAGGAAATATTAAAATAAAAATTAAATTATTTTTTTGAAATAAATATTGTAGCTCATGAATGAAAGAATAATAAATTAAATCATTATTTAAATTTACACAAAAACTTCAAAAAATCATTTCCCAAAGTTTTTGAAAAACAAAAATGCTTTCCAAAATTTATAATTTTAATTTTAATTTTATATATAGTTTTTTAATTTATATTATTTAAATAATTAATATTGTAATATACTAAAAATAAAATAAATTTATAGAACATTGATAACACTAGGTTTGAAATTTTTTAAGACATTCCTAACATTATTTTTACCCTTTAGTCCAATTGTCTTATATTTAGATAATTTCGTAAGCTTATTAATGCATCAAAAATCACGTCAATATGAAATATTTATATCAATATATTATAAAAAAAATGAAGAAAACCTAACTAAAAACTATATTAGTAAAAAAAACATAACAATCCTTCAGACTGAAATATGAACATCCAAATTAATGAATCATTCTTAGTTATAGTTAAATTAAGTATTTATAATTTTCTTATAGATTCAAAACAAAAATAATTAGGAAATTGTAAGTTTTATAAATCAATTTATGATTAAATTCTAAAGAAAATAAATCTGGAAATATAGACATACATGCATGAAAATTATCATTTTTATTTATTAGACCACAATACACAAAAGAACGTCATGGTGGTCTGAAGTACTGCAAACCCAGAGCATCATTAACCACGAACTTCATCCCCTCACCTGGAAACGACCCCAAATTAGAGAAAGAAAACATACTGCATTCAGTGGTTGCCAGAGAGGCCAAGAAATCAACGACCATATTTCCCTCCCGCCATGTGTGAGAGACCTCTATGTCAGGCCCAATAATCATTTTGCATCTCCTAAAAGTTTAAGAAATACTCCAAGGAATTTTACCTTTGCCCAGCAGCGCATTACACAAAAGCAAAGAATCAGTCTCCACAGCTTTCAGACAGATATTCCTCTGATAGCACATTTCCATACAACTAAATTCACATAAAAATATTAAACAAATAAAAAATGAATCAATTAACAAAATTAATTAATAATTAATGATAAATTAGTTAATGATTAAATAAGGAAGAATAAAATGATTAATTATATATCAATTAATTTCATCATTAATAATTAATACAATATCAAATATAATTCAAACTCATAAAAATAAATTTTAAAATAATGATGTTTATTTTAACTTCCAATAAAATTATGATGAATTTTTAATATTATAAATATAAAATATAAACACACATTACTCAAAATCAGTCTCATAAATAAAAAACTATCCCATTTTGTAAATTTCATAGTCAATTGGATTTTACCAAATTTGTCCCCATTTGAAAATTATCCAAAAGAAATAAAATGAAAAAATAAAAACTCACCTATATTTAGGAATTAAATGTTATTCTTTTTCCCATATTCCAAGTTAAAATTTTATTTTCTCAAATTTAGTAAAATACAATGGTTTAGTAAAAATATCAGATAATTTATTTTTAGTTAAAACATATTATATGAATAATATCACCTTTATTAACATAATTTATAATAAAATGAAATTACATTTTAATAATAATTGTTCTATAATTTAGTATAAGAATATTTGAAAGTAAAATTTTAGAATAATTATTGCAATAAATAAGATTATTTCCAAAGTAAAACCAAAATCAATTAATGTTTATATAATCCATAGTGATTGAGAATAATAAGATGTGGTATCAATATACTCATCTTCAAAATTAGATAAGGCAACAAATTATTACTTTCCTAAAGACCATGAAATTAAACATTTTCCAATGAAATAACACATACCTGATGTACGTTTTCTATAAATTTGACATTCTGCAAAATAAAAATCAAAATAAATAATTAAATAAAACAATTTTTTCTAGAATAAAATAAACCAGTATTGGAAGTTACTTTAATATACATAATAATTTGGTTAACAGTATTTAAGTTAGATTCCTTAGGATCATATTAAATTCATTCACATAAAAATCATTAAACATAATATCATGTCTAGAAGTATTAAAATATAATAAACTACCAATAATTCCTATAAAAAATTATTATAAAATTCTATTGTAGAATTATCTAAATTCCATTTATAATTAGTAATCATAGATTTTTTAATAGTCTTACAAGAATCAAGCCCCAATATTTTTACTAATTCCTTAACATATTAACTTTGATTAAAAAATATTTCAACATTTCATTGAAATTTTGGTTTAATAAAAATATTTTTAATTCACTGATAAGACCCATAAAAAATCATTAACCATTAAAATTTAAAATTAATTACAAATTAATTCATTTTTATATCTAAGAAATATCATCATCATAAATTTGAAAAATTAAAATATCATTTAAAATACTATCAACAAATAAATTAGAATCAACATTTTCTACACCAAAATAATTCTGTAAAAATATAAAGTATGTATCTCCTACCAACCATGAAGTGATTTTTTAAGACCATATAAATCTTTTAGTGACTTAAAAACATAATTATGAAACCTTTTATTTTCATAATCAGAGGTTTGAGGAATATAAACTTCTTCATAAATAACAACACTTTAAATGATCTTTTACCATCCATTTAAAATAATTTAAAACCGTTAAGATATGCATAATCTAATAAAATTATAATATATTAATTCCTAGATATATGTACAAAATATTCTTCAAAATTTATACCTTCTTCTTGAAAAAAACTTGATTTAATAGTCTATTTTTATTCTTAATAATTTGACCAGGTTCACCCTTTTTGTTTCAGAATATCCATTTAGATTCAATACTTTTTTTCAATATGGGTTCAACTAAAGTAAAAACATTTTTTCTAGAAAATTTATTAATTTAATATTATATATTAATAATCTGTTGATAATTTTTAAAAGCATCTATAAAATTATTATGCATAAAATTAGAAACAAAAGTATAATTAATAAATAAATTTTAAAAAACACCCTTGTCTTAATACCATAATAAAAAGTGCTTATTATATTTTCAATACGGTGATCTATATGAATCCTCCATGATTTTTAATCATATTTAGAAATGGTATACTCCCCTTAACATTTACATTATTATTTTGTTGTTTTTCTCCACAAAAAATAAATTCTCTAAAATATTCTTCAATGTTTTTAAGACTTGATTTATGTTTACCAAAAAATTTATCAAATTTTACATGTATATATTCTTCAATATTAAATTCTATTTTATTATGCATTCTAAATTATTTATTATTAGTTTAATAACAAATAAAAATACCTTCATTTCATTTGGCATAAAATTCTTCAAAATAATGATTAATATTTAAAAAAACATTACAACCAAAAACTCAGAAATATCTTACCTTTGGTATTATTACTTTAAGTAGTTAATAAGGTTCTTTTTTTAACAAAGTTCTAATAAAAATTCTATTGAAAATATTAAAACAACTGCTAACTGATTTATCCTAAAAATATATGGGAAAATTATATTCATTAAGTATAGTCCAATCCATTTCATGAATAGTTATATATTCGTTTCTATAAAAAGTTATTTATAGGGGTTCGTGGAGTTGAAAAATTATGATTATAACCATTATATTCACAAAAACATTCAAATTAAATATTAAAAAAATCACCATCTTTGTCACTTATAATAGAAATAATTATCAAACATTTTAATTCTTTAATTAACTTAAAAAAATTAGTAAATTTAGAAATAATTTAATGCTTTTGAGACATAGAATTTACCCAATTAAATCTACTAAAATCATAAAATATCACAAAAAATATTTTCCCCACTTAAACTAGTAGTTTTAATAGAACCAAATAAATAATTATGTAATAGTTATAATATTCTAGAAGTATGAATATAATTAATAGATATAAAGGTTTATCAATATTTCATTCCATTTAAACATGAAACGAAAATAAAATTTTGTAAACCCTTTAACTCAGGTAAATATTAACCCCCCCCCATGCTTGTTCAATTTATATAGATGTTAAAATTGAAAATATATAATCCCTTAATGCCAAATAACATCATTTGTTTATATATAATTATGACACATAACATTATGATTAGATAGTTCAGAAAAATTAATATAATTAATATTATATTTTATATTCAAATTAAAAAATATAATTATATTTAGAATTTATACATTTATTTTATTCAGGTTTAAAATTCTTACCATCATTGAAAAATTCTGAAATAAATATTAATTTTTGTTTAATACCTTCAACATATAAAAATTTTGAAATTAAAAAAAATGTTAGAAATACATACTTTATATAATCCTTTAACATTTCCTTTATAATTTTCATTAAATTTGACATAGCCTCTATCAAATGAATTATAACATGGTAAATCCAATTGGTTACCTTTAATATGATTGGAAAAAAACAATATCTATGTACCATGTTCCCTTGATAATGTTATGGTGGCTTTCCTCAAAATATTATTAAGTATAATAAAGTTTTTGAAACAAATCTATCTTGGAGATAATCGGGTTAGTAAAAAAAATTCTACTCAAACAATTTTAAGACAAGTATTCATGTGTAGTCAAGAAGAACAATTATTAGAAATTAAATTTCTGGTTATCCATGGGATTTATCAAATCTTATAAAACACTCATTAAAATAATGTATGTACAATTTAAATTTAAAACATGTAATTTTATAAACTATTCCTTACAAAAATTTAATAAAATATGTTTTTTACATTTTAAGAATATGTGTATTATATCCAAAAAAATATCTTTATTTTATTTCATCACTAACATCATCTTAAAATATTTTTCGTTTCCTTGAAAAATTTTAGCTAACTTCACTTTAAAACTAGTAATAATCATTTTGAGATCATTATTCTACTATTGAAAAAACTCAAAATAATCATAAATTATACTTTTTTAACATGAAGTTAAATTTCCTAATTTTTCAATTTTATCCTTAAGTTTATCTTTCTCTTTTTTAACTTTTTAACTTTCATTGACAAGCTTCTTATTCTCATATTTTAATTATTTATAAAATTAAGTCATTCATAAAACTTCTTGTTAAATTTTTTTATTTTCATTATATATCTCATCAATAATATATTCATTTGTCTCAGAATAATAACTAGAATCATAATCATTACTAACCTATTTTGAATTTATATCTATAAAATAGAGGTTTGATGATTCTTTCTCACATTTGGAATCATCAATCAAATAAAATTCTTTAGTGTGGCTAAATCCACAGTGATATTCTTGAATTTAATTTTTATATTTTTTTCTCTTCCTACTTATTTTAATTTTAGAAAATATAACTTGATGTGTTCTTTCTTTTCAAAATTCATGACATTTTAGTTCTGAAACATTATTATACATATTTATGGTACCTTTATTTCATTTTAGTACATCCTTACAATTTTTCTTGTCTTGATTATTGAAATTTGTTTCTACATAATATTATAAATAACTTTTTTTAATTTTTTATCCTTTTTTACTTTCATGTGCCTCAGATTCAGAAGAGTTAGAAGAAACATTTATATTTGATTTAAAATCAATTCTTTTCTTCATTGATGTCTCTTCTTCCATGATATTCTTTAACTTAGTTTCCTATTATAGTAGTGAATCGATGAGTTTATCCAATGTATATTATTTGAGATTCAATTTTTAATTGATTACATATTTTTTCCCTCCCACTTATTTGGTAGTTCTTTTAATACTTATTCAACAAGTACAAGATTCTCTATGGTTTCTCCAAGAAAATTCATTCCTTTCATAATGCTAGTGAATCTGTGAAACATCAGGTTGACTGTCTTGCCTTCTCTAACCTTTAAGTCTTGATATTCATCTCGAATCATTCAATGATTTTTTCCAATAAACTTATCTAAACCAAGGTATTCACTTGAATAATTTTTTCATATTTAATGATTTTTCTAATAAAATGTCATAAGAATGAATTTTTTTTGTTAATGACACTATAAAGAATATTTATAATTTTATAATACATAAACTATTTAGCAATATCACTCCGTGTAATTGTTTCGAGATCAGATTATGGTAACTTATATAGTTTTACAAAAGTCTTACAATGATCAATACTTGGTTTCTTGGGATAAGCTTCCATTCAAGATTGTCAATATCCATTGTCAGTACCATCAAACTGAGAAGGTCTAGTAAAACTTGTTCTTACCATCTTAAGAATATTTATCCTTGGACTATGAGCTCTATGAGAGTGTTAGCACAGTAATAAATCAATAATTATTAAAGACACATACTTAGATAAATATCAAAATTAACTTCCTTTTATACCAATTGTTTGTCCCAGAAGGTGAAGGTAGAAGGTCTAAAGGGGATCAAAAAAAAGTTTTCCAATTTTACGAATCCGAAATAATTATTTAATTAAGTTAATATATTTATCAAATATATTAATCAACAAAAATAAAAAGAGATTGTGTGTGATTGTAGTTAAGTTTTATAGTAGTTTGGTCAAACTGATATATGTTTACTCTTCACACCTCAAATTATTAGATATGAAACCCACTAAAAATAATTAATTTTAAAATAAAAAAACTATCCTAGACCTTTATAGTGAGAATAATCCCAACCCATGAAATTTTTATGAGAGAATCTCTAAACTTATGTGTATTTCATCTTAATTAGGTGGAAGAACCAAGGTGCACTATTCATAACCTTATGTATGAAAGATTATGTGAAAAAATATACCCAAAATAAATAATAAATAATAAATTAAATTAGATAAAAGTAAAATTAAATTCTCACTCGTACTGATTCAGCTATATTCAGTGCTCAAAGTGGGATTTTTCAGTGCTAAAAAGTGTTGACAAGAAAAGCACATTAAAACGCCCACAACCACAATCACTTATTTCTTTAGCATTGATGAATGTTCACAATTATTTTTAAAATTGTTTCATTTTATTAAGGGGAATAGAAATCCACTTCAATCTATGATACCAAACCACCTTTTTGTGATATGTGACCCCCCCCATAAGGACCCATACCACCTCATTATCAGCCCTCTTTGAGCGCCCCCACCCCCATCAGTGATTTCCTTGCCATTTATAATTTGTTTCACACCATATTCATTATTTCTCACATTTGGATTCAAACCTGGTACCTCTACCTTAATTACCCAATGTGTTTACCACTATTATATCCATATTTCTTTAGTATTTTTTAATAAATCTATTTTTTATAAATATATATACATAATTATTATTGATTTATATATTTATTCTAATAATTATATATATATCTATAATTATTTTTAAGTACATTTTTATAATATTTTTATATATATCCACATATAATTGTATATTTACATATAAATTTTTTATAATTTATTTATAAATATTTATTTTAAATACATTTATATTACATATTTCTATATAATATTTAAAAACATATATCTTTTGTACATTTATATAGATTTATATTATATATTTAATGATAATGATATATTTATGAAAATAAATTTATATGATGTATTAACAAAATATTGACACACACATACGCATGTACATATTCACATATATACGAACACATATACACATATTTAAATTTCCCACATAAGAAAACATATATTTATATTTATATTTATATTTCATACACATACATATTTATATTTATATTTATATTTATATTTATATTTATATTTATATTTATATTTATATTTATATTTATATTTATATTTATATTTATATTTATATTTATATTTATATTTATATTTATATTTACATTTATATTTATAGTTATATACTACATACACTAACATATTGTAACATCTTTATTTTTACAATAATTAAATACCCTCTTTGGTTTTATTTAGTCAAACTTTTATTAAAAATCAATAATTTTCAATGTAAACATTACCTATACGTCTGACCTATCATTTGTATAAGGGTATTATATGATTCACATAACTAAATGGAAATATTACTCATTAACATATCCAATTTAGCTATGTAGACAATTCTACCACATAGCTAGTTCATGTAGATGATTTATCCAAGTTACTGATTCTTGTAGCTGAACGGTCACGTAATTGATTCATGTAGATAAATACTTATACATAGCTAAATGACCCAATTATTCCTTTTTATAAATGTTAAGGATTGATCCATATAGCCAAATATTTCACATAATGGTAAACCATGTTACCCTTATGCAGTACTCTATTTGTGAGAAACACTATTCATGATCTAATATAATGTAAATGGTGAATATAAGAGAGATAAATCAAGGGTATTATGAAATTCAAAAATGAAAAACACAAACACAACAGAAATAAATCAATTACCCAAAAGGTTCTTCATCATCATCTATGATCCTAATTCTTGGAATAAATTAGCTACTCATGAAATATATGATGAAAAACATGTTCATCATACACATGGAGTTCATTAAAGAAACAATGAAGGTAATGGTATAAGATACCTTTAATAGAAATATCTAAAAAAATTGGAGTGGGTTTCAAGATGTCCTCTCACCAAGATGAATGCATGTCGAATGATTCCCCCCAATCTATATTTGTCATAAATCATTAAATGGGAATCCCCCCAATTATTGGGGTGGTATAGGTCAAAATCTATGGTCAAAGGGTGGTTATGGGGGTATATGGAATATATTAGGATGTATGTTGAGTGGTTCATGGTTTAGGTTTAGGGTTAGTTTAACTGTATGTCAACTTTATTTTCCATTATATTCAATCAGCTTTAAGTTGAATGGTCTATATGAAAGTTTTCATGGTTCATTTAATCATGCACAGACCATTTTTATGGTTATTTATGTTTTGAAAATATATCAAAAAGTTAGTGGGATGGTTTGTGAGGTTTTAACAACAATATATTGACCATTCAATAACCACTACCTCTTCAAATGGAATATCACATAGTTTCTTAGTGAATCTGTATGATTTTTGTAACCATTCAGAGATTGTGTCTGTGATCTTGTCCTAATTCTTCCGGCCTTACTTGATTTTTGGGGATGGGTTACATTGTTTGGGTGACTTAGTAGAAACCACGAACCAGGAAAAATGTGTCTTGCCTCTAATTTTCCTCCAAAATTCTTGTTTCATGCCAAATCTTATCAATTATTCATTATATGACCAACCCATACCTATTAAAACATTTTAAGGGAATAAATACATTAAAAGTGATATTAAAAATAATTTCCAATGTAATTTTAGATATAAAAATTACCAATACACACAAGGGCATCAAACTTCCCCACACTTGATCAATTGTTTTCCTTAAACAATTACCTAAACAATATTTTCAGAGGAACCATCAAAGAAACTGGTAGAAATTTCATATATTTTATGAATCAAATGAATTTGAGTTTTAAATAAGTGATTATTAAAAAAACTAGATACATTATTCAACACTCATCAATCCATAATATAAGCTGACAATGTATACCCAAGGGAAATTTTTCCAAATTTTAATAATTTAATCGATGTTTGTTTAAATATGAAATTTTCCTTCTTCATTTTAAAAAATCTTTCTAGACCATTTCCATATTATCACATACTAGGGAAGGTTAGTGTAGGATCTTATCGATGCCAAATGGCGGGTTATCACTTTTATAGTTCACACAGCTTCGTTGATATACAATGTTGATGCAAAATGGAGTTTCATCACCAAATTGGGTATTCCTTTTATCATATCTCAGTTTTTCATTGATGTGAGATACTATAAATTAAATTTAGTACCCAAATTTCTCAAATAACTCACCAAAATGGAATGTGTGAGCAGTTCAAGAGTTCATTGGATTTATACTGTGCAATAACCACATGTGCAATATCGAAAATTTCAAAGATTAACTTTCCCATATAAATAAATTCACTTCCATTTCAAGAGGTTCCTTAACATATAATAATACATCGAATAATTCATCTTTAGATGCAAAATTTTAGGAATGAGAATTTATAGAATTGTCTTTTAGTGTTCTAATTATCATTCAAATGAAAAATAGGCTTATCAATCCAACCATATGAAAAAGTATCAAAATGATCCCCAAAAATACATTTTCCATTACATAATATAACTTTGTAATGTCTATGTCATACATTAAGTTGTTTCAAAGAAAACAATTGTCCTTGGAAAGTCCAAGAAAATGATAAAATGGATTTAAAAAAGATAGGGTTATCTTCCCAACATTTAAAAGAGAGCATTTTCCCCCATGATCATGTTAATGAAGAGAAGGGTGAGTGGTGAAATTCATTTAGGGGGTGAAAAAATGTATCCAAACTAAATAATTATAGCTCCCCTAGAATTATGTAGAAAGACTAATAATATCATGGTGCATGAGTGGACACTGAGAAAAAGATTGTTCTATGAGAGAATAAAGTGGGTCACTAACTTTATCATACATAGAAACTAATAAAAGTGAAAAAAAATTATTGAAGTGGCATGGAAGCATAAGGGATAACATAATAACACCATGGAAGGAAAAATAACTCGGAAAATATCCAATTAAAAACACAATAACAAAGAAAAAAATGTTGAAATATTGTGGGTCATAAAAAGAAAGTGTAATGGAAAGAAAATATCAGTGCCAAATCACAGGAGGGTTTATGTCAAGGGGGGACTGAAATTATTTATGGAAAGCCAAATCCCATGTTTGATACCCAAATACTGGATAATATTACATCACATTATACCAAAAAGGGTCTTCCTAACTCCTCTTTATAGAACCTACCACTATTTTTACAGCTACTTAATAGGTACCTAAGTTGCATCCAGATGATTGGAATCACCATCGTAAATGTAATATAAATGGGACTAGATAGGTAGTGGTGGAAGAGGGTGGGAGAAGGAAAATCCTTCATATTAACACCCACAAACAGGAGCTGAGTATACTCAAGAATCCATCCATACATGGCATACATTTTTTGATATCGCTTTCACTGGAGATCCAAGTTAGTATATGTAGTCCCCACTATAAATCTAGGAAGGTCATAGTTTCAAAATGGTGGAATAGGGATGGGAGTGGAAGGGTGGGTTGGGTGGTATGATTCAGTGAGATATGGTGAGTGATAGTACTCCTCGGGGGGATGAGGGTGTAGTGAGGATAAATATGGTGAGCCTCTTTCGGTGGTGGGTGACCTTTTAGGATTCATCTTAGACATGATATTTTTTTCTCTAAAATGGTAGTGATTTCTATAAATGGTAGTGATTTATATTATGAGGTTGAAGGGGAGATCTTGGGGATTCTCTATAAAGGAATCCATAACAAAATCGATCCCCAACTACTCATCCAATTGTGAAATAAAAGGGCTCTAAATATACCTCCATTAGTTTTTATAAACTTGTGAATAAAGTATTTTGAAAATATGAAGTCCTCATTGATGAGAGTTCAAGAAATCATATAATGAAGTAAAAAATAGATATCATTATAAGATATTATCCTTACTATCTGAACATGGGGTAAGGGATTTTGTGATTATTTGGTCAAGGATTAGGTGGAATGGGTTTAGCAACTTCGATGACTTAGTAGTTTTTAGACTATATGGAGGCCTGATTTTAGTGATTTATTCCCAAAAATTATGAGTTATTTCAAGATCTTAGGTTAAAGATGAGTCTATATAGGAAATAAATTCATCATACAACCAATCATTCAACCCAAGTATCATGGAGAACAATCCAATAGTTATTTCATAGTATATTTTAAGGAAGTGGAATATTACATCATCCTCATTCTCAACATGTTCTTCATTATCACCCACCAAATAATGATCATCTAAATGGAAAGTGGTGGAAAACTCTAATAAAAACTCCTTATATATGGGAACATTCATGTAAATTGAATCCATTATGTGTCCTCTAAAAATAAACTACTTCATCTCATCAACATTTCTAAGGGATAATAAATTCTTGGAGTCAATGTATCAATGGGTAGTGACCTCTTCGGTGGAAAGAGTTTTATGTCACTTATTTTCTTCTCTATTTGAAAAATGAAGTGAGTTCTAGAGGAAATTTTAGAAGTGGAACCACAAGCTCTCTTGGATGAAGTCCTTAGTTTTTTAGGTTAGGGATAGAGCCTATAAAACACATAACACACAATATGCACACCAAATATAAATAAAAATCTTAAACTAAATTAAAATAAATCAAATCCTAATTAATTTCTATGTATCCCCTAATATCATGGAAAAAATCACAATTAGGGATTTCTAGAATTTTAATTTTCAAGTGTACGCAATAATGATTTTGATAATTTATGTATAAAAACCCATGGAAAATAAGAATAAAATTAAAAACAAAATGAAAATTGAAAAGGGGGTGGGAAATGGAATTCTTTCCTTAATCTACTGAAAATAAGATATATATAAAAAAGATGAAGAGGAGGAGGAGGAATAAGAAATAGAATAATAAAAAAGAAGAAATCATACCTTTTGTGGTGCCATATTGAAGTAAGAAGATAGGGAAAGGGTGGTAATTAAAAAGGGCTGAGAGGAGGGGTCACGTCTTGGGGGGAGGGGAAAATAAATTTTTTAGCTTAAAATGCGTAATTTTTTTAAAAAAACTAATGGTGTTTTTTATTATGCCACATGGTTACTTCACACAGTTTTTTTAACATGCGGTAACCATGCAGATGATATTGGAAACATTTAGCCAATTTGAACAATCACACATAAATAAGGTGCACTATTTCATTGATTTTTTAGATCATGCATGGTTATTACTTGATAAAAATTGATGTTACATGGTTTAGGTGCATGGTTTTTAAACTGAGTGCTAACCATGTGGATTTTAATAGTTTTGAAAATTTTAAAACCACCAATTTTTTTAAAAAATTTTATTCCCTTAAAATAAAAAATTTGGGTTCCTCAATTTTTTTAAAAAGTGAATTAAATCTTCTATAGAAATATCTTAGGACTTTTATAATTGAAATTCAATAATAACCCTTCACTTATACCTAAAATATATGAAATTTAAAAGGCACTAACATGATTTCATAAACGACACATAAAAAATAAATTATTTATTAAATTTTATTAAATATATGGTTTCCTTATGATTAGTGATATGTTTAACATCTTAAGATAGATGTACTTGGGTATCTTGGTTATCCAAATTTCATGGTTGAAGTTGTTCCCAAGTATTGTATTTGTTTTCAAGGAGTCCATATGTGAGTGAAGATAAAGTGGTGATTCCTAGAGAATTTTTATGGATTTATTTAATGTGATTGGATGACACTCTTGAGAAATTATCCATGTTATCCATATTGAAATCTGATGATTATTTAATTGATCATAATTCTTTGACAAATGTTCTAATAATTTCGTGCATTTTATACAATTGGAATATTTCCATGAAAAATAATTTATATATTTCCTGAGGAATGAAGTGAAGGATGGGAAATGTTTTATTTTCATGATGAATTGATGATTCCATGAAGAATTGATAAATGAAATGAGATATTTTTTGAAGAAAATATATTGGTTTCCATTAATATGTAATTCATAATGGATGTTTTTTAAGTTGTATTTACACTGTTTTAGTATTTGAGAAGTTGGACCATGCATAAGGAATTATATTTTTTCAAGAGGTATATTTTCTTGAGGTTCCTTTCTTTACTTATGTATATTATATTGAGTTCAATTAAAAAACTATATTTCAATCACCAATCTAGTATATGGGGTTCAAGTGTATCCACCATTGAGGTGGGCACTAGAATTAACCTCAGGTCATCTCATAGGGGGGAAAAGGGAAGACCTGTGTCTATGTCCTGCAGAAGTGTATGGAGTATATGCGGTGCCACAGTGTGGGGTCGCACAGAAAAAGGGAGTTATGGCATGGTGAAGTTCCTGTGGGGTTCAGAAGTGGACCCTGATACTCACTTAGGGAGATCTAATGGAATATGTTAAATAATAAATAGAATCCTTGACCAATGGAGAGTTTCATATGGGATGTAGGGATACCATGTCACTATTTATCGATCTTAAAAAGATATACATAACCTGGGATATAAAATCCACTTGATCATGTCGATTTGGACCGTAATATTGATCCAGTGGTTGTATTCCTCCTCCAATGATCTAAGAATCTACAAATCGTGAATATTTCACCATTTTTTATCCACAAATATCATGTCAGAATGTCCACAAGTCAAACTAATGGCCTCATTTAACTGTAATGATCTAGCTGAGTCTGAAGAATCTATTGTACATATTTTTCATGAATTACTACATATGAGTAGATAATCACCAAGCAGTGATTTAACCTAATAAATCCAACTTCTTGGACTAAGAAAATGATGGTATTTATCACAGGTTTGATTGAAATGATGGAAGCATGAATCTCTACATTGCATGCAAGAAAATAGAATGAAGAGGTTGTATAAATGAGTTTCATTTTATGAGTATTGAAAATGAAATTGGCACATTCTTTTTGTTTTCCACATAAAGATATAGAGGATTAGATATGGCATTTGTTATTCTATGTGATGAATAGTTTTTTTATGACTCTTTAGTAATTTTAGTTTTCCCATGAAGAGAAATAGAGGACCTGGTCATTTGGGTATATTATATAGTTGTGGTATGTTTTCATACCGCATGAAGAATAAATTGATAGTAATCTATGGATGATTTTATATGTGTGAGAAGATGACACCTAATTCACTCAAGAATTTCAAAATATGATACATATAGGCATATGTGTCACTTTTGTTTTTTCCCACTTGAGATGAAGATGATTCCCAATATCCTTCTAGTATTTCAGTTTCCTATTTTTCATGCATGAAAATAGGGTGGCATGTTGCGGGTGTAAACAAAAAGAAGATCACTTAAATTCATCAGGTGTTTTAAGACTCCTCCACGTGAAGAATAATGGAATCATTTCTTCATGAATTTACATCGTGAATAAATAAAAACGAGCTTCTTGTGATTATTAGGTCGTTCATGGAAACTAAAATATTGAAACCTTAGATAATTTTGAATAGTGTGTGGAATGCAGCTAGCGGATAAGAAGGAACAAAAACTTGAATTCTTTTTATATTTAAATATGGAAGTCGTAAATCTATAACATGATGAAATAGTGGTGCATTGTATGAAGAGAATAAATACCCACTTTTTATGGGGAATTTCAAATGATAACGGAATAAATATTATACCCATATTCAATGGTGTATTTAATATAATAAATACAATACCTAATAATTTTTTGGTATTATTAATTGAAATAGAAAATTAAATGTGTTATTATTTGACACATTTAAATTATGGTTTCAATAAGGGTTTGTAAATCATGTAATTAATTGAGACCTCATGCACCATATTGTTGTGTATAAATATGTGCATGAAGGTGAAAAGAATATGTACAGAATAGTATGATCATTTTGAGGCTCCTTACATACATTGTGCAAGAAGAATTTTGAGATTGATCCTAAGAAGGATAATTATTGAAGAATTTGATTACATTTCTCCAAGAATTTTAATAATAGAATTCAACCCATTAATTTTAAATGAGTTTCAATGCCAATAATATTGGTAAAGACATCTATTTAAGACCTTGAAGATTCGTACACAAGGAAGATATGTATCTCATTCTTGTGGAGGAATACTAACTATATAGAAGATCATTCCAGTACTGGATCAATTGAATGGGAAGCTTGTATTTGTGGTGTCTAACCTACTACTCGAGACTTGTGATTGGAGTGTCTAACCAATTAAAGAATAAGATAAGTAGGTGTTTTGAACCAACTATGGAGAAGGTAAATTAGGGTGTCTAAATAATTGTAGAGAAATTCTAATTTGGTTGTTTAATTAGTTGTATTCACTTGTGTTGATAGTGAAGGGAATCCATGATTAGGTGTCTAATCAAAATGGAAAGGAGTATACCTTCCATTTTTAAACCTTGTAAATAATGTTTGATTCCCTCCCATAAATACTACATCACATGAGGTGAGTATGATATAAATTATTGAGTGTATTGAGAACTTTAAATAGTTCACGTGGTTGAATTTAAAACGGATAAAAATTCATAAAACGAGGGCACCACTTATTCACCCCCCCCCCCCTCAGTGTCACCTAACTGGTCATTGGTCTCTACAAGTGGTATCAAAGTATAGTTAATCACTAAATATCCAAGAAGTTTCTATACAAATGAAGAGTCTTAATTATGTAAATAAATGAGGTGTTACTACTTTCAATGGATCAAATTATCATAGTTGGAGAAATATGATTCGACCTTACCACCATTCACTTGGCCTTGAAGTAAGAGATACTTCTATAATATGTGTTCCACCAATTATTGAAGATACTCCCATGACTCAAGTTAACAAGAGGACTTTTTATGTTGGTTGGAAATTAAAAAATGGAATCCGAATTTCTTTGTGAGAAAAGGTATATAACAAATTCATGGGTCTTGAAACTGCACATGAAATATGGGAGTTCTTGGTTGATGAGAAAGTATAAATATGAATTAATCCCTTGAGGGGGAGCTTTTACAACACATGAGGTATTATAATCACACTATCATCTCTTTTCATTAATTATATTCATTAAGTGGAGTGGTTGGTTGATGGGAAAATGAGATAATGAGGGAGTTTTTCTTGTGCACCAAAAATTTATAACATTTTTATTGAAGTGTGTGGGGATTTTAATTTCATTTAAATTTTTTGGATTTGGAAACTTCTTAATTTATAAATTATAAACTATGACATTGATATCACATGTGAGTGCTTTTTATGGAAAAATTATACAACTTTGTTATTTCACTCTTGTTTTCTTCACCTGTTTAGATCACATAGACTTATATTTGATTTGATAAATTCTCTCTTCTAAGTATCATGTGATATCATCCATTTATTTTAAAATATGTGAAGATATTTTTGAGAAGAAATATGAGATGATAAGATACCACAATTATCCCTTACATTTTATTTATAATAAGGTAGATAATAACAGAATTTTCAATATATTTACCTTTATTATGTGAGAAGATATTAACAATAAAAGGAAGAGAGGGATATTGTTGTGCCCAAGTGTTGTACTTTTTGTCAAAGAGTCAATATGTGATTGAAGATAATGTGGTGATGCCTGGATAATTGTTACGGATTTATTTAATATCATTGTATGTCACACTTGAGAAATTCTATATTATCTTCATATTGAAATCTAAGTACTCTTGAAGTGATCATAATTAGTTAACAAGTTTTATATGGATTTTTCACATTTTATACAATAGAAAGGTTTCCATGCAAAAGGAAATTATATATTTCATGGGGAGAGAAGTGAATTCCATGTAATGTTTTATTTTAATGATTAATTGAAGATTCCAAGAAAAATTATAAATTCCATGAAATATTATCTGAATAAAATATATTTTTTTCCTTTAAGAAGAATTACTTGATGGAATGGATTTTAAGTTGTATTATCACTAGTTTTTTATTTGAGAAGTTGGTCCATGTAAAAAAGGAATTATATTTTTTAATGAGGTTTATTGGATTGATGTTTATTTCATTAATTAAATATTTTGTAATTATTTTATGTTGAGTTCAATTAAAAAATATATTTCATCCACTAAGACGGCCTAAGGGACCCATGTGAAGGCACTGTTTATTTTTGGCACTATGATCATCCTTGGACCGTCCATAAGGGACAGAGGTGTGGGACAATGTGTAAGGACTATAAGAGAATAAGGATAAGATGTGGTGCCACTGGTTGGGGTGGAGCATAGGTAGGGAGATATTTCCCGGGGCAGTGCCATCGGGGTTTGGATGCAGACCCCAGTACTCGCTTCTCAAAATATGATGGAATGTGTTGAATAATAAACCATGACCCTAACTGATAGAGAATTCTATTTGGTATTTTGAGATGTTTTCCCACTATTTAACTATCTTAAAAAGATCAAAATAACATGGGCTTTCTGATCTACTTCATCATGCAGATCTAGACTATCTGATCGAGCCAGTGGTTGTCTTCCTCCATTAACAATCCAAGAATCTACAGAGCATCAATATTTCTCTTTTTTTGAGCCCTAAAGATATTGGATGAATGTCCAAAATTCAAACTGATGGCCTCATTGAACTCTTTTGATACACAATAATATGAATCATCTATTTTACACATTTTTAATATATTACTATACATGAAAAAGAATCACAAATTGGTGATGTCTCCTGATGAAGTTGAGTGCTTGGATGAAGAAAATGATGATATTAAGAAAAGGTTTGGTCAAGATGAGTCATCAATCTGACACCACATTGAATGAATGAAAATTGATTGAAGATGTCACATGAATGAGTTTCACGCTATGAGTATTCAAAATTTTGACTTTGTGTGATGTTTTTTTTACATGTAAAGAAATAGAGGAAGTGATGAATCATTTGTGATGTTGTGTGATGAATGGAGTTATGTCCGAGTATTTAGGAATTTTAGTATCTATATGAATAGAAATATAGGCCTTGATAATTTTGGTATTTTAATGACATGTGGTATGTTTTCATACCACATGAAGAATAAATTGATAGTAATCAAAGTATTTGTCAATCTCATTAGAAGATGATATCTGAGTCTCTCAAGTGTTTTAAAATGAGACACATGAATTCTTATGAGCTCCGGGTTTTTTTTCCTATATGAGATGAAGAGGTATCCTGATATCCTTTGGTTATTTTAGTTACATTATATCCATGCATGAAAATATAGTAGAATGTCATAGGTGTAAAGATAAATAAAATCACACGAATTCTTTGACAATTTGAAGAGTCAGTCACATGAAGAATAATGAACTCGATTATTTGGGTATTTATAGCATGAAGAGATAGAAATGAGACACTACTGGTTATGAGGCCACATATGGAAACATGAAGCATGAAACCATTGGGTATTTTTAATAGTGAGTGGCATAAATCTTGAGGAGAAAAATAATAAACACTTGAATTCCTTGGGTATTTAAATATGGAAGCTATAAATTTATAGTGTGAAAAACTAATGGTGCATTTCATTAATAAAATATGTACCAAATATTTATGGGGTACTTCAAATGGTAATTGAAGAAATATAAACCCAAAATCAATGGGTTATTTAAGATAACAAAAATATAACACTTATGAATTATTGGTTATTGTTATTTGAAGGAGGAAATTAAATGTGTTATTATTTGACACATTTAAATCTGGATTTAAATAAGGGTCTTTAAACCATGTAATTAATTGAGACCGCATGCACCACATTTTTTTGTATTGATATTTTCATGTAGGTGATGAGAAGATGTACATAATTTCAAAATAATTTTGAGAATCCTTGCATCTATTGTGAAAAAATAATTTTGATTGTGATCTAAAGATGGATAATTCTTGAAGAATGTGATCACATGTAACCAATAATTTTAAGAGGAGAATTTATATAATAAATAAAAAAGGGTTTATAGGATAAAAATATTGTTCAATACACCTCTTGAATACCGTTAATAATTATAGACAAGTAAGGTATATCCATCTTTCTTGTGGAGAAAGACTATTTGTGAAGAAGATCGTTCCACCATTAGATCAACTGAATAAGAAGATTGTAGCTGGGGGTCTCACTAGAAATTAGAGGCTTGTGATTGGTTTTCTAACCAATTAGGGAATAAGATAATTTGGGGTGTCTAACAAACTATAGAGAATAGAAATTGGGGTGTCTACCCAATTATGGATAAATTGTAACTAAGTTGTACAACCAATTGTATTCACATGTAGAGATAGTGAATAGAATCCATGTTGGGTTGTCTTACCAACATGGAATGGAGTTGGCCTTTTATTCCCTAAAATTTTAAATACTTTATAATTCCATATCTTATTTTACTAATACACATGAGGTGATTTTGAGAGAAATTATTGAGTGGATCGATAACTTTAAACAGTTTAAGAGGCTGAATTTAAAAAGTAAAAATTCAAAAAATCAGGGTACAACTGATTCACTCCCCCCCCCTCCTCTTAGTGAAACCTAACCGGTCCTTAGGCTTTATAGTGGTGACCATTCCCACCATTTCTTTCATATGAAAATATGAATTAATGAATTTTTCATTTACTTTAATGGGTTACTCATCACTAGCTTAAATCTCTACTGCACCAGGGTAGAAGACATTAATAAATTTAAATGGCATGATCTACTAGGACTCTAGATTTTTTTGGAAAATATCTCAATCTTATATGAAAAATTATTTCCATTTCATCATGTTAGAAGTATTTTAGAGATATAATCAGGTCATGGACCACTTTTTCTTCTAATTATAAATCAAGGTATTCTTATAAGCCTCTCTTTTTATTTCATCAAGTTTGGTTAGATGAAATTTTACTTATCCTCAAGAAATTTCATATGAAAATTCAATTCCTTGAATTCCTAGTAAGCTTTATTCTCTAATTTGACCGTAAAGTGTATTTCCTTTCTATAACCCAGTCATAAATGTGATATTCCATGAGGAGTCATCAATGATGTTCAGTATACCCATAATACATCACCAATCATTTTAGACCAGTTCTTCCTTGAGGATCCAAATTCATTTTCAAGATTCTTATTGATCTATTGATTAAATGACTCCAATTGAGAACTTGTTTTTAGGAGATATGGGTGTTATTATTATCCTGTACTCTACATTTATCCAAGATATTTTTCATAAAAATATTGCCAAAATGAGTTCCCCGATCACTAATCAAAATCCTTATAACTCCAAAGAAGTTTAATATATTATTTTTTACGAAATGTGCCACTAGTTTTTCCATGTTGTGTTTTGTTCCTATGGCCTCCACCCAATTTAAAATGTAATCCCAACATACAATAACATAGGCATTTCTATAGGAGGGTGGAAACAACCCAATGAATTTAATACCACAATCATCAAAGACATAAACTTTGAGTATGGGTTGTTGGGGGATCTCATCTCACTTCTCAATTGTTTTAGTGTATTGGCATTCATCAAAAATTACTATGAAGCCTCTTACATCCTTATGTATCATATTCCATCATAATTCATATTTTAGTATCTTCTAAATAAGATTATTTTTCCCATAATGTCCAAAAAATATACATAAATGAAAAAAAAAATCTAGAATCTTATAAACTTGCACCTCTAGAAGATACTAGTGAATGATTATATCACCATAAGAGGTAAATATAAGTGGATACTTTCATAAATAATGTATCACATTATACAAAAATAAATTCCTTTTTTATAATGGTATATCAAGGTGCAGTGTTCTTATAGATAAAAAAAGATTTCAATGTCAGTAATCCATGGTCAAGGAACTTTCATTACCAAAAAAATGTGCTCATCTGGAAACTATTATTGGATTTATTGTTCCTCTTAGACCTATAAATGATGAAACTTCATGCGGGGATGTTGATTTGTGATAAGGTTCTCACTCCCTTTCTTTTTATGGGATTCAAAGTCAAATTATTAGTGTAAGAGAACCCAAAATTCAGGCATGGCATAGTATATTTCATATTTAAATGTTCTTGAGTGTTTATGATCTCTGTAGATAATGACATTTGACAACACCAAGTATGAATGAAATCTATCAAATTAAAATAGTACCACCATCATTTCCTTTTCTGTAGTAGTATAGTTCACATGTATTTCATTTAATGTGTAACTTTCATAATAAATAAGGAGAAATATACATTCAATCACCTACACAAGTACAACCTCAATGGTTTAATCACTTATGAAACACATCAAATTGAAGGGTTCAATTCAATTTTGGGTGATCATGATCATAATTTCCATAATCTTTCACATCAATAGTGGAAATTCCTTATCTCATGACTCATTAAATTCAAAAACAGCATCCTTAATAAAAAGACTATTTAAGGGAAATGCATTTTTAAATAAGTCTCAAACAAAACTTTTTAAAATTAAAAATTTCATGCCCTAGTAAAATTGGATGGCATAAACTGATGTAGGAATGGAAATATTTAATATCACTTTAATTTTAGTCGGGTATACCTCAATCTCCTATCAAGATATTTTATATCATAATACAATTCCTTGTTAAACCATGAAGTTTCATTTTTTCAGTTTAAAACCAGGTTGGTTTGTTCACATATCTCCTAAAGAGGATCAAGTTTCTTCAAGAACATTTTGAATGGCCTTCTATATATTTATAAGTCATTCATGAAGACCACTATGATTTTATCCATTGTGTAATGATAAAATTACAATATGAATAGTTAAGAGTTGGTAGGATAATTACACATGTAGAAGGGAATGTGATGATAGGAAAAGTTCTCAGTAGGGAATGTGGAGGTTATTTTCTCCAGATATTCAACAGAAAATAAAATATAATTATAACCTAAATTGCCATCAAAGAAATACTAAAATTCATTCCCTTACAATCAGTCCAATATTTGGTAAAAAAATGGTAGTAGGAAATTTTCTCTTCTAGGGGCATCATTTAGATTATGATATTACACACAAACTTGCCAACCCATGATAGCCTGTGTTGAAATAATCTCATTCATTTCATTTGAAATAACTGTACGACCCCCATTATTCAAAAAAAAATCATCAGGTATACCCATGAACTATTTATTATTGGGTAACCTATTTTGGAATCTAAGAGATTGATTATTTCCTTCTTGAAAACTTATTTCATTGGTGGCTTCAATATTCACTAGTTTTTCCTAGAAGTATTGAAATATTATTATAACAACACATTTTGAAAACAAATGTTGGGATTGATTCACATGAGGATGACCACCATCCAGCTAAAAGTTTTCCTTCTTTTTTTAATCACATGCTACAAATCTACTTCATTTTGAGTAGTAATAGAGGAATTAAATATGAAAATAAGAATTTATTTTTCCCCTAAATGACAATATATCATCATTTAAAAAAGGGATTTCAAATATTACTCAGTTTCCATTAAAATCAAATAAAATAAGGGATCCATCTTTTCCTTTTTTTGGATATCTAAAATTACCTCCCTTTTCTAATAATGGATGTTTTGGCATGATATATATTCCACTTATTTGATTTTTTTCATCATTATGTGATTCTTACATTGTATATTATTTAACTAATTATGTATTTATCATACCAAATTCTATAAATTCCATGTAATTTTTCAAGGTGAAGTTAGGGTTTCATTCCTCTTGTTCCATACAATAGGCATGCTTTATAACTTTAAGCTTAATTTATGACACTTTACTATCACCCATAAGAAATATTATCTCTCCTTGGTGAATATAAATCAGTACATTCCCTTTCTATAAAATGTTCTTCCTAAAATTAATGTTACTTCAGGATTTTATTCCATGTCAATAATGATGAAATAGGATAAAAAATGAATATCCCAAAATTTTACCAAGACATCCTCCAAAATTCCCTTGGGATACTTAATAGAAAGATTATCCAATTACAATGACACATGAGTGAGTGTCAACTCATTGATACCCAATTTATTAATGATTCTGAATAAAATTATGATCATGTTTATTCTCATGTCACATAATGTCATGCCCCAAACCCAGTTACCCAGAGTTGGTGCATTATTACGTATCATTGGCATGATCACAAAATATCAAGTCTCGAAAGACCGATTAGTTTAGTAGCCTTGTAAGTACTAGATACATTCATAAGGTTTACATTACATCATAAAATGAAAAACTACAACAACATTTTTTCCATAGACCACACTCATATCCCCTCAGACTATCCCTACAGGTCAGTCATAAAATACTTCTTCGCATCCTGGGAAAAATAAAACCTAGAAAGGGGTGAGCTCAGATGCACAGTAAGGATAAAAATATAGTGGAAACTTTCATAAATAAGCATATACATTTAAGTAAATGTATAAGACTAAAAAAAGCCTTTTAAACTTTAACTTCAGCATAATATGGAAAAGATAAAATCAAATAATTCAATTTACATACTCACGTGTATATTCTACTAGTAGAATAATCACATGAAATATCAATAGCCACATTCATAATGATGGAATGCATAATTCCAGACTTTCATAACCACGTAGTCAAGGCCTTGTGCCAAGACTACAAATAATATTTTTTCAAGGCCTTGTGCCAAGACACTAGTTTGTCTCATGAGACCTACTGATACATTGAGGAGCTATAGAAGGCTCCACATATCACATACTAAGTCCAATTCATTCCTCTTATGAAAAGGTTTAAACATAACATAAACATTCATATTAAAAATAGAATACAAAATGTAAATACTTTATACATAAACCATGAATGGTATAAAAATAACACATCCATAGTAAAACATATCACAAAACCTTCAATACAATATGTAAGTTTTGTATCATAATAAATCAACTTCAAATAAACCTAAAATCCATCAACGGATGTTGACATATATGAATTCAAAACCGTTTTAGAGAAATATCTCTTTCTATTTTGAAATCATTTAAAAGTCATGTAATTATAAAAGAAAACATTTATTTTTGAAAATATTCTTATAATCTTGTAAGGGAAGATTTGATGATTTCATAACAGTGAAAAATAGCCACACCCGTCGTACAAGTTAAAAAAAATACATTCCTACCTTTACTTTGTCGAAAAGGTTATAAGGGCCTTGTTTGAAAAATGAAAGAAAGATTCCTTTATAAACATCTAATAAATGTCAAAAAAAGGTATAAATTACTTTAACCCATAGTTTATAAAATATTAAGAATATTTTGAAATACATTTTTAAGAAACACAGATGTGGATGATAAAGAGGTCCCAATAGATAATTACTTATAAACAACCTCGGATAATGAAGAGATTGTGAAATTAACCCTTACCTTGTACTTTTCCTTGGTAGAGGGTAGTTTAACCTCTTTTATAATGGTGAAATAATTGTTATTAAATTATAAAATAAGAATAAACATTAATATGATATCATATATGATCTTTTAACATTGCTTTGTTAATAATATCTTAGTATTATCGTCGTTTCGGGTGTTAACAAATTTGTTTTCAGTTATATTCTTTGTTATGTGAGTCATATTTTTTATGGATGGGATATACCTTATTCATATCAAAAATTATATCAAGTCTTTAAACATTATTTTTAATCAACTAATGAAAATTAGTCTTGAATGGATACGATGGGGAATGAATCTCATCACGTTCGTGGAGACGGTAATCCATACGTATGCACAAGCGACAATATCATTATTTTGATATTAAAATAATATATAATTGGATTTTATATCATATATAGATAATAATTATCATGTTATATTTATTATTTACATCAATTACACATAATTATTATACTCATCCAAATAATAATGTATTGAATAACAATTACACCATGACGAGGAGACGGTAATCCGTACGTACGCATGTATGGTGACATGTCATTCAAAGAATGGATAGAATAATGAATTTGATTGTATCATATTTATAATAACATAAAATTATATAGAAGATACAGGATTTATTATTTTATAATGTAAACAACAAAGAAAAAGGAAGTTGAAGAAGAAAGGAACTTGAAAGAGGTGGTGAGATATTTACCTCTTCTTTGGGTTCTTCCTTTTGATTTGATCAAAAGGGATACTTAGGTTGGATTTCTGACTACAGGAAGGCCTATAGGATGAAGGTAGACCAATTTAGAGGGTATTTGGGCAGGTTTTATCCAAGCCAAATGGCGTTGAAGGTTTTAATTAGAGAGAAGGGGGAGTGTCCTTTTATAAGAGGGGTGAGGGGAACCTTAGGAAAAGCAAGAAATATTATTTTATAATAAAATCATTTTTTGTTTCTAGTGGATCCAAAATGGATTATTAAAAGGATAATGTGGGGATGGGTCTAAAACCACTCAACCAATAGATTTTATCAGGTTTGGGTCACTATATGAACTTTATCTTTTAGATTTAACTCTTAGTTAAATAGTTTGACATTTACCATGTCTCTTTGTATTTTTATATTATATGGTTAATAAACGTACTATATACTTCCAAGATAACCTCAAGTGGTTCATTAAGGATACACATATCATTATATAAGTCCATTGGCGGAATCTTAGATTTTTAAGAATATAATATCAATTAATAATATAATATTTGTTTTAAAAACACTTTTATGTCAATTTTGACACTATTTGGTTTTTTTTGAAGTTAATAACAGCATTATTAAATCAAACAAAATTCATCTAACTTACCCTAATATTTCATATTAACCACTAAAATTATTGGAATTCATGAAAAGTCTCAAATTACATTTATTTAGATATTTATATTATCAATTATTTTAATATTTCATTAATACGGTAATTACTACATCATCATTGTGTCATAAATAAATTTAATTATTTAATGTCAAAAAATTATAAATAAAATACCATTATGTAGGAAATATTTTTATCTTTATAATTAATATTTATATTCTAATTTATCTTATATATAACCCTATATTAAAAAAAATTAGTTATCAAACTTTGATTTTAACACTTTTAACTCTTCTTTAAATAAAATAATAATAAGTGTCATAATCTAATCCAAGTGGACCAAAGAGGTTCATATTTTATTCCTAAGGTTGTTTTTGGTCGAATTATACTTATCCAATAGGATTAGTACATGTGTTAGGGTAATAATAATATCATTTTTACCCTTAATTACCCAATTTACTTTTAATCGTGGTAAATAAAAGTAAAAAGTTACTATTCACCAAAAATTATTTTCATGTTATTGAACCAAATTTTTCTTGCTGATATCAACCATGTATCTCATATTTTTTAAATTCCACTCACAAAAGTGGTAAAATTATGTTTTAGTGAATTGGAAAATTCTCCTAGGAGGCGAGTAAAAGAGGGTGAAAAGTTCAATAAAATTTTTATATATCTAAAATTATTATAAACTGGCACCAACGAATTACATTGAACTTATATAGGTATTATGTATCTATTTTGACCTAATTTAAATTTAAATAAAATAAATAATTATTTAAATAAAAATTCGGTTTTTAAACTATAACTCGGTGTTTTTTCACTATTCATCAAAAATTGAAAGTTTTCAGAAAAATACCAAAAATTCACCCTAAGCTAATTTCGATATTATGAATCCTAAAATGAAGTCCATTTTAAAAGTTAAAATTAATAAAATTTCAAAAAGTGGGTATTATTATTCATAACGGCTAGTTGGATTGGTTGTGGTGTGTTAGAACTCGAAGTTAAGTACAACACATGCTACTGTATTATTCAAAGAGAAGTGTACCGTGGAAGCTTGGGGTGTTACATTCTCCCAACCTTCAAATAATTCCTTCCACAAAATTTATAGAGTATTACTGCATAAAAAGACATGGGTGGTTCTTTATCATAAGTTCCTCGAGTTCCCACGTTGCATCTTCCATCTTATGGTTTCTCCATAGAACTTTTACCAGACAAGTCGTCTGGTTTCTCAGCACTTGTTCTCCTATATCAAGAATCTTGATGGGCTCTTCACAATAAGACGGATCGGATTCCAGTTCTAATTCTTCATAGGTGAGTACATGTGTTGGTTCAGGCATGTATTTTCTCAATAGTGACACGTGGAACACATCATGAACTTTGGAGATACTTGGTGGCATTTCCAAATGGTAAGCTACAGCCCCAATTCGTTCTATAATTTTGAAAGTTCCGATGTACTTACGACTAAATTTACCCTTCTTAATGAAATGTATAACACCCTTCCATGGAGATACCTTCTAGAAAACATAATCTCCTACCTATAATTCCAAATCCTTCCTTCGGTTATCAGCATAGCTCTTCTGTCTACTTTGAGCTTCTTTGATGTGGTTTTGGATTACCTTCACCTTTTCCATCGTTTCCTCCACAAGTTTCGGGACTACGAGTTTTCTTTCACCAACCTCATCCCAACAGGTTGGTGTGCGACATCTCTTTCTGTATAACGCTTCATATGGTGCAATATGAATACTTGAATGGAAGCTATTGTTATAGGAAAATAATACCAGAGGTAGATATTGATCCCACATACCTTGAAAGTCAAGTGAGAATGATCTCAACATGTCTTCTAAGGTTTGAATAGTCCGTTTCGATTGTCCATCAGTTTGGGGGTGGTAGGCAGTGCTCAAACGAAGTTCAGTATCAAGGGCTTTCTGAAGAATTTTCCAGAATCTTGATGTAAAACATGGATCACGATCAGAATCAATTGATAGTGGTACTCCATTAAGTCTTACAACTTCATTAATATATAGTCTTGCTAAACAATCAAGTGGTAAATATTCTCTTATAGAAAGAAAATGTGCTGACTTGGTAAGACGATCAACAATTACCCATATTGCATCGTTCCTTCTAGGAGTCTTTATTAGTCCCATGATAAAGTCCATCATAATATTATCCCATTTTCACTTAGGTATGGGAAAAGGTTGCAAGACTCTTCCAGGATGTTGCCTTCCAGCTTTCACTTGTTGACAAACAAATAATCTTGACACAAAATCAGCAATCTCCCTCTTCATGTTGTCCCAACAAAAATGTTCCTTCAAATCTATATACATTTTGGTGCTCCCATGGTGTATAGATAATTTGTAACTATTAGCATCATCCAACAATTAATTTTTAGATCAGGTATACCGGGAACACAAAGTATCTTCCCAAATTTCAAAATTGCATCTTCATACACAAAGTCACTCAATCTCCCATCATTCATAGCTTTAATCTTCTTTTAAAACTCCATCCTCAGCTTGAGAAATTTTTATCCATTCTAGTAATGATGGTGTGGCAACCATTTGAAAAAGCATTGATGTTTCTCCTTCCATGGTTATCCCCATATCCATATTTACTAGATCCATGAAAATAGGATCTCTTTAAACACTCATCTTGTTCAAAACTCCATGATCCTTTCTACTCAAATCATCTTCCACCTTATTTGCCTTCCCTAGGTGGTAGTGTATCATGCAATCATAATCCTTGAGTAGTTCAAGCCATCTCCTTTACCTCATGTTGAGTTCTTTCTGTGAGAAAATATACTTCAAACTCTTGTGATCGGTATATATCTCACATTTGTCACCATAGAGACAGTGTCTCCAAATCATCAATGCAAATATTACAGCTGCTAACTCTACATCATGAGTAGGATAGTTTTTCTCGTGAATATTTAGCTGGCGTGATGCATAGGCAATAACTCTATCATTCTGCGTAAGTACACAACCAAATCCTTTATTTGAAGCATCACTATAAATAACAAACCCATCATTCCCCGATGGTAGATTCAATATAAGAGAATTGACTAATATTCTCTTCAGTTATTCAAAACATTCTTCACAATTTTTTTCCAAACAAATTTAACCCCTTTTCATGGGAGCTTTGTGAATGGTTTATCCAACCGGGAAAATTTCTGGATGAAATGTCGATAATAACCTGTTAAACCAATAAAACTGTGTACCTCAGTTATACTCATCAGTGATAGCCATTCTTGGATTGCCTTGGTCTTTGAAGGATCAACATAGATTCCATACTTAGAGACAATATGGCCAAGAAAAGAAATCTCCTGAAGCCAGAATTCTCACTTGCTAAACATCCAATATAATTCATGTCTTCTAAGACTCTTCAGGATAATGCGCATGTGATTTTCATGATCTTCATAGCTTTTGGATTATAACAAGATATCATCAATAAATACATCTACTAACTCAATATCATGATTAGGATAGTTTTGCTCATGAATTTTCAGCTGTCGTGATTCATAGGCAATAACCCTATCATTCTGCATAAGGACACAACCAAGTCCTTTCTTTAATGCATCACTATAAATAACAAACCCATCATTCCCAGATGGTAGAGTCAATATAGGAGAATTGACTAATATTCTCTTCAGTTCTTCGAAACATTCTTCACACTCTTTTTCCAAACAAATTTAACCCCTTTACGTGTGAGCTTCGTTAATGGGTTAGCCAATCGGGAAAAATTCAGGACGAAACGTCGATAATAACCTGCTAAACCATTAAAAATGTGTACCTCAGTTATACCCATCGGTGCTGGCCATTCTTGGATTGCTCTGGTCTTAGAAGGATCAATAGAGATTCCATCCTTAGAGACAATATGGGCAAGAAAAGAAATCTCATGAAGCCAAAATTCACACTTTCTAAACTTCCCATATAATTCATGTCTTCTCAGAGTCTTCAGGATAATGCGCAAGTAATTTTAATGATCTTAATATCTTTTGGAGTATACCAAGATATCATTAATAAATACCACTACAAATTCATAAAGATATTCCTTGAAAACTTTGTTCATTAGATCCATAAAAATAGAGGGAGTATTAGTCAATCCAAAAGGCATTACTGTAAACTCATAATTCTCATACCTGGTTCAAAATGTTGTTTTCAGAATGTATTCCTTCTTCACACACAACTGATGATATCCAGATAAAAGGTCAATCTTTGAAAAGTATTTAGCTTCATGTAGTTGGTCAAATAAATCATCAATGCAAGGTAGGGGATACTTGTTCTTTATTGTTATAGCATTGATCTCACTATATTCAATGCACAACCTCATAGATCCATATTTCTTCTTAACAAAAAGGACAGGGGCTCTCCATAGAGAAACACTAGGGAGAATAAATCCCTTATTACTCTATTTCTCTAGTTGTTACTTTAGTTACACTAATTCCACAGTTTCCATTCTATAAGGGTTCTTCGATATGGGCCTTGAACCATGAATTAAATCAATGGAAAATTCAATTTCTCGTTTTGAAGGATGTCTAGGTAAATCTTCTAGAAACACATCTACATATTCTTTAACAATAGGTACATCATCTATTTGAACATTCCTTTCCTCACCCACAGTTATTTCATTCTTTTCCTCCCTAACAATTGAATTTAGTTGAGCTACTGGGGGTGGATATAGATAAGAATTAGGTGGTGACGATTCTGCTCAAAGGTTAAGGTGTTCTTTATCATCATCATCAAAAATTGTAACCTCCTTATTCTTACAATAAATCTTTGCAGCATGGTCCGAAATCTAATCTATACCAAGGAATATATCAAATTCAATAATGGGTATAATGATGAGATCAGCAGATAAAAAACATTTATATTCTCTAATGGGGACTGATTCACAAAACTTTGTTGCAATGATACTTCCCTTAAGAGTTTTGACTGAGAACTCCCTTATTAAATCAAATTGTAAATATCTAATGTTCTTAGAAAACTGGGAAGATATGAAACAATGTGATGATCCAGAATAAAATAAAGCATTTTCTAAACTTGAGAAAACCATTAAATTACCTGCCACCATGTCTTTCGGAGCTTCAACCCCAGCAGTGGTGATAGCATAAGCTTGGCCTTGATCCCTTGGCCTTTTCTAAGTTAAATTTCCCTAGATCTTATGACATTCATTCACACAATTCCCTATTTCTCTACAATTGTAGCATTCAACATCGCAGCCTCTTTCTTCCCCTTGCAATCCCGAGTTTGGTGGCATTTTTCACCACACTTGTAACAGACTCCCATTCTATTCAGGAAAGTACCATGGTGTTTCTTCCCACATTTACTGTAGGATGGATATTCATATTTTCCCTTCTTCCCCTTATTCCCATTTCCAGAGTGTTCAGTAGATATCTTCTTCTCTTACTTTTCTTTAAAGTCTTAAAACTTAGAGAATTCTTTTTCTGTCTTGATAGCACATGAGACAATGTCTTCGTATGAAGAGAAGGATTGTGAGACTAATGCTTGATAGAGAAACAATTTTAACCCATAAAATAAATGATCAATATTACTTATTGGGTTACGTATATAATTTTTAGCATGAATTTCTAACCTTGTAAAGTTATCTTCATACTTTGTTACATTCTCATCCTCCTTTTTCCTCAGACTCAGAAATTGTATTTCTATATCTGCTCGATGTTCACGAGGAAAGTATTTTTCTAAGAAAAAATCTTTAAACTCCCTCCATTCCATATTTGATACTTCATCATCTTCCTTTTTTTTTGAATCAATGACCACCATTGATTAGCATCTCCAGTGAGGTGGTAAACTGCCATGACAACTTTTTCTCTTTCACTACTCCCCAAGGCATGAAATATTTTCTCTAAGGAACTTATCCATTTATTAGCTACCAATGGATTTGTACTTCCATTGAATGTTAGTGGTTGTTGCCCCATGAAGTGATATAACATTGATCGTCCACGCTACAGATCAGGGTACTCCATTCGGGTAAGGTTATTATTCATAACCTGAGTGAGTTGTCCCAGTATGGTGATCAGCTGATCATCACCAGTTGCATCACCAGCTCCACTATAATTATCTTGAGTAGGGGGTAAATTCCTACATGGAGTTTTTGCATTGATACGGTTTCCATTCCTTCCACTAGGCACCATTTCTAAACAATGGCATAAAATAGATTATTTTATGAATCGAAATACATAAATACAAACTTATAAAACACTTAACATAAATTGAACAGTCTATGGATATAATCCATAATCATAAAAATGTTTTCTTTGAGAAATTATACACTCATAAACCCTTCATAATGGTTTTTAAAGAAAATGAGAATTATCCTAAGCATATCCCCCAGGAGTGCCGTAACCAGGAGTGCAGCAAGGCCCATTGTCGTGCACCAGTTCCCGTTCGAGTCTAGCTCAAAGTGGTGTGTTCGTGTTTTACCCCTAGGTACACCTGTGCCAGATCCTCCTCTACCTGATCGTATCCAAATAGGGATATATTTTCTTGGAAAACTCACAAAATCTCTACAATACCAGAATTCTAGGAAGTTCTTCTATACTAATCCTCAAAGTATATCTTAGGGTTATGTTCTCTAATCAGAGTTCATCTAAATCTAGTTTACAAGGTTTTTACTAAACTTCCTCTGATACCAACTATAACACCCCGAACCCAGTTACCCGGAGTTGGTTCATTATTACGTATCATTGGAATTATAACAAAAGATCAATTCTTGAAATGCCGATTAGTTTAGTTGCCTTTGAAGTACTAGATACATTCATGAGGTTTATATTACATCATAAAATGAAAACTAAAACAACATTGTTTCCATAGACCACACTCATATCCCCTCATACTATCCCTGTAGGTCAGTGATGCACGCCAGTCATAGGGCATGGAAAAACAATTATTTCCTAAGTTAAAATGTAGTTAAGTGGTTGACCTAGGATGTCTCCTGAAGAGGAGTGCACACAAAACGAGTTGTCACTTTAAAACGAGGGTAAAAAAATGTTGTGTTTTTGAAAAGAAATTTGAAATTAAAATGATTGAAAAATTAATATATTTAAAAGGGTGATTAGGTTGGGGTCGGTTTCCTAATTATAATGCTATCCTTGTTCAATTTAGTTCAAACCTCTTCTTCTTAGTTGATTAAATTGAGTTTCCACAATCTTTTCCTCTCACTTCCTTGGTGAAATTATTATTGTGAGAGAAAACCTTACCAAGATCTTGGTTTGGTCAACTCTCATTCCATGTGTAAAATAGTTGTATTGAATATCCTTAATTTAAATGGGCTATACCCGATCGGGTTTTGTTTATCCCAAACAATCAAGAACATTCACTACACCGTTTACACGTACTGACGATCGTCGAGTACTTCACCACTAATTCCTGGTTTATTCCATCGTATATAAACCAGAAATTAGTGGAGGGAGATATTGATTATTTTACCAAGGAAAAAATAAATAACGGAATTAATATTCAAGAACGATCGAAATTGATAATAAAATCCGATATAAGAAATTGAAAACAACTTTGAAGAAGAAAGAAATTTATTCAATTGCATCCAAGAACTCAAGCATTACAATGTAGAAAACCAACCCTTCCCCAATCACTCCAAAAGTTTACCCCACCATGGTAAGGGTAATAGAGTTGAATGAGGATGAATAAGGCATTAAAAAACTATGAAAAAGAAAATAAATAAAAGAGAATGCTGAAAAGTTCTCCTTCTTGGTGTCCTAGAAGGAATGGGGTGGAGAATGGATGCCCTGAGAGGGTGGAGCTCTCCTCCTTTTATATCCAGAATGCTTACCCCGAATGTCGACGCATTGTATCCCAATTAAATGAAATATTTACGAACTTATCCCTTCTTGAATGTTCTTCATAATTCCCTTGGAAGTGTCTCCTCAAAATATCAGCGGATTTGAACATGTATTCCGAGAGTTATGGCTGTTTTACTATGAGAATTTATTCTGTCCAGTCAGACTCTCCAAAACGAAATCCTCTGGATTAGGGTGATTTAATGACCACATAAACGGCCAATTCACTCGGTTATTCTTTCATAAAAGATGCTATGAAACTCCTTGCTCATCCACCAACCACATTTCACAAGCTTTGGGCCCACATTGGATGAGTTATGGATCCCATATCAAAACTAGGCAGAACTGAAAACAGTTTTCTTGAGCCAACTTGTGAGCTTCTTTTGAGCTTCCATATGCCCGATTAAGATTTTAGTCCAAAAATAGTAAATGAATCCCTGTATGTGTAGAATCTGGAAAAGCAATAATTTTTCAATTTGGATCAGTGTAGGTAATGTTATGTATAAAATACCTAAATAATTTAAAACTGTTAAAAATCCAAAATGGCCAATTTTTACTATTCAGCTCAAAATAACACCATTATCATAAAAATGAAACAATTCATCTTAGAGGAACAGTTTTTTGGGTTTAAAACAATGATATTCAATATAAATTAATTGAAAATATTTTCTCTATCAATTCCCCCACACTTAGCACTTGGACTCTTGGACAAGTAAAAATCAAATCAAATCAAATCTAAAACACATATCAATGAGATCAATCAAATCAATTTCAAGAAACAAAAAGATATCATGCCTAATCAAAAACTATTATTTCAAGTTCTCCATTTAATATTTTAATATATTTACACTTAATTTCTTATCCCATTCACACAAAACACCTACCTCACATGAATTTTCTCTCATCTCACAAATGTAAAGGCTGAACATGGCTTTTCTCATCCAAACTCACACAAGAGTCACTATAGGTTTGATAAATTCCTACTTCTACACCCGATGTGAGTCAAGGACATGTGTTTCTCATGAGGACTTTTCAGGGTTGTTTTGTGGCTTCCAGTTGGTAGGATTTAGATGTTAAAAGTTCTGAGGCAGAAAAAGTAAGGCTTGGCTCTTATTGAAGCAAAATTGCAAGATTCTAATTTTCACTCAAATGTGGTCTCCTTCACTTCCCCTTTGTTGAAAATAGGCTCCATCATCATTCAATCAGATCAGCAACAAACATTTCAATCTTTTCAAACATGATTTTTTTTAAAGCTTTAGATAGGCACATCTTTCTTTTTACATTGGAAGCTCCAGAAAGGCACAGCTTCTCTTGTCATAAAAGCTCCAGAAAAGGCACAACTTTCAACAGAATAATTTTTCAGCATCACACACATCTCTTCCACAATTTATTTTCCACCCAAAGTATAACAAAATGAGGTAGTACACCATAATAAATATTCCCCCATACTTAAGTTCAACTAGATCATGCAATTTTACTTCAAGAGCATGTATGATAGGGAAAATTGGCTTGTAATGTGGCTAACCCTACAGGCAATTCATGGCTACTAGGGGCTACAATGAAGGATAAATGTAAAGGTGGGCCATAATGAAAAGGATTATTTTGAAAAGGGGGATTCAAACAAAATAAATGCCTCAATAATTTAAAACACATGTACCCCAACCCTCAAGTTTTGAAAGGAATAAATCAAATTCTGGTTAAAGCAAGCATGGTCTGGTTCTCTCAAGAAATGAGGTGAATGAAAAGAATATGACAAAAATGGATCAGAAGCCTCAAAAGAAAGTTATTTCAAAGATACAGATAGTGAAATATGGCATGAGATTCAAAAATCAGTGTACTTTTCATGAAATTCCAAAAAAAATGAACTTGAAACAAATCCATTTCAGCATTCATTTAAGCTCGGTTTCATGAAATAGATTGGTTCACTCATTGAAATGGGTTTCAAAAATGGTATTGATAATCTTTTCAGCTCAAAAGTTTCAGAAACACACCAAAATTTGAAAAATAAACACACACAAATTTGATAACACACAATTTTTTATTTTTTTTATTTTTGAAAACAAACATCAAATAAAAATCCTATACTACAAAGGTTCCCTCCCCCACACTTAAATGATGCAGTGTCCTCGATGCATTCAAGTGGATTTAACATGTAATACAATTTTCAAATTAATCACAACATCAAGAAAGTGTGAAAGAGAGGTACAACCCGATGGATCTTATTGATAAATATGTTGGAGGAGCGTGATCTCCTCCACTGGATCTGATGGCAGGGTCCCAAGGAATTTCTTCAACCTATGTCCATTCACAGTGAATTGATCCTTCTCTCCATCCTTCATAATCTGCACAGCACCAAAAGGATATACATGAGTAACTATAAATGGACCTTCCCATCTGGAACGAAGTTTACCTGGCATCAGCTTGAGTCTTGAGTTGAATAATAACACTTTGTCTCGAGGAGAGAAGTCTTTTGGTTGGATCAGCTTGTCATGGGCCACTCTTGTTATTTATTTGTAAATCCTTGAATTTTCAAATGCTTCCCTTATTATTTCATCCAGCTCTTGCAACTTCAATCTTCTATCCTTCCCCGCACTTTCAAGGTCCAAATTCATTTTCCTCACATCCCAATACGCCTTATGCTCCAATTCCACAGGTAGGTGGCAGCTTTTCCCATAAATCAGCCTATATGGACTCATTACAATCGGGGTTTTGTAGGTTGTCCTATAAGCCCATAAGTCATCATCCAACATTTGCCTCCAATCCTTCCTGTTTGGATTAACGGTCTTTTCCAAAATTCCCTTGATTTCCCTATTTGAAACTTCAGCTTGCCCGTTAGTCTGTGGATGATAGGGGGTTGATGTTTTATGATGCACCCCATACTTCTTCAGCAATGTCTCCATTCTAAAATTGCAGAAGTGAGTCCCTTGATCACTGATGATTGCTCTGGGAACTCCAAACCTAAAAAATATGTTAGACCTTACAAAATCACAAACAACTTTAGCATCGTCAGTTCTGGTTGCTTTTGCTTCCACCCATTTGGAATCATAATCAACTGCAAGCAAGATATAAGAATTTCCAAATGACATCGGGAAAGGTCCCATAAAATCTATCCCCCAAACTTCAAAAATGTCACAAAAAATCAATGGCATTTGAGGCATTTCTTGTCTCTTTGAAATATTTCCTGAAAACTGACATTTTTCACATATTTTGCAAAATTCATGAGCATCTTTAAAAATGGTGGGCCAATAAATTCCAGATTCTAAAACCTTCCTTACTGTCCTCTGAGGTCCAAAGTTTCCTCCACAAGCTAAAGTGTGACAAAAATCAAAGACAGATTTAACTTTACTTTCAGGTAAACATCTTTTTATAACTTGATCATTGCAAATCTTCCAAAGGAATGGATCATCCCAAATGTAATATCTAGATTCAGCTTTTAGTTTTTGAATTTGGTGAGAATTGAAATGAGATGGGACTTGAGATGTTACCAGAAAATTGACTATGTCAGTATACCAAGGCACTTCTCCTTCAATCAAGTACAATTGCTCTCTTGGAATTTGATCATTCAGTGGGTCGCTTTCTGGAACTTCAATTTCAGCAGTGTTTGGCAGTCTACTTAAGTGATCATCCAGTTGGTTCCCAGATCCCTTCTTATCCTTGATTTCTATATTTAATTCCTTCAGAAGTATCATCCATCTCACTAACCTTGGTTTAGCATCAGCTTTCTTCATCAAGTACCTCAAAGCTGCATGATCAGAAAACACAGTGATTTTAGTTCCAAGAAGATTTGATCTAAATATTTCTAAAGCAAAAACAACTGCAAAGAACTCTTTTTATGTGGTTGTATAATTGAATTGGGCCGCATCTAAAGTTCTCGAGGCATATGAAATGACTTGTGGTCTGCCCTCAATTCATTGAGAAAGGACTGCTCCAACTGCTTGGTTAGAGGCATCACAAAGTAGTTCAAATGGTTCTTCCCACTTTGGAGGCTGCATCACTGGTGGTGAAATCAATCTCTTCTTCAACTCATCAAAGGATTCCCTACATGCACCATTGAAATCAAAATCAGCATCTTTCAAAATTAATCTATAGAGAGGGAGAGAAATCTTACTGAAATCTTTGATAAACCTCCTCTAGAATCCTGCATGTCCTAAAAATGATCTAACATGTTTCACACAAGTAGGGTAAGGTAATGAATTTATCACTTCAATTTTTGATTTATCTACTTCAATTACATTTTGGGAAATGACATGACCAAGCACAATTCCTCTTTGAACCATGAAATGACACTTTTCAAAATTTAAAACAAGATTTTTTTCAATGTAGGTTTTCAAAACGTTTTCCATATTTTCAAAGAATGATCAAAAGAATCTCCAAAAACTGTGAAATCATCTAAGAAAACATCCAAGAAATTTTCAATGTGATCAGAAAATATACTCACCATGCACCTCTGAAATGTACCTGGAGCATTACAAAATCCAAATGGCATTATTTTATATGAAAAAGTACCAAAAGGGCATGTAAATGTGGTCTTATCATGATCCTCGGGAGGAATGGGTACCTAGAAGTAACCTGAAAATCCATCCAAAAAGAAATAATTAGTTCTCCCTACCAATATTTCTAACATCTGTTCAATGAAGGGGATGGGGAAATGATCTTTTCGAGTGACCTGGTTCAATTTCCTAAAATCAATGCACACTCTCCAGCTGTTTTGAATTATCATAGGGATTAACTCATTCTTTTCATTCCTCACAGTGGTCAGGCCAGTTTTTTTTGGAATGACATGAATAGAGCTGACCCACTGCGAATCTGAAATGGGATAGATGATCCTACCTTACAAGAGCTTCTCGATCTCCTTCTTCACAACCTCCATCAAGGTGGGATTCAGTCTCCTTTGGGGCTGTCTAACAGGTTTGGAATCTCCCTCAACAAAAATTCTATGTGAGCATATTTTTGGGTTAATTCCTGGGATATCACCTAAGCTCCATCCTATTTCCTGGACATTCTCTCTCAAAAGCTCAATCAATGATTTTTCTTGGGTTTTAGAAAGATTATTCGCAATTATCACGGGTAGTTTCTCTCCCTCCCTAAGGTATACATATTTCAAATCAGTGGGGAGTGGTTTGAGTTCTAGATTAGGGGGATGCTCAAGGGATGAAAGTAAATTGACATTTTCCACTTCCAAATTTTGGACCTCCTACACACAAGAAACCATATCATCTTCCTCATTATTTAAAAAATCATCAAAGAAATCAGATTTTACCTCTTCCTCCCACATAAAGTCAGAATCTCCAACATCTTCAGCATCCACATGTTCAATGATATTTTCAAGGGAAGAAGTCTCTCCTAAGTCTAAGAATTCATAGAGCATACCTGATTATTTAATTGGTTCTGCACCAACTTCATGGAAAAGCGAAAAGAGGGAGTGATCATCTGATGGATGCCTCATGGATTCAAAAATATTGAAGTGGACCGTGCTTTCTCTAAACTCCATGGTGAGTGTCCCCTTGTGGACATTGATGATGGTTTTGGCTGTCTTCAAGAAAGGTCACCCCAAAATGATGTGTAAATGTGATGGGATCCTATATTCTTCCATATTGAGCACATAGAAGTCAGCTGGGAATAAGAGATCTTTGACTTTCACAAGGACATCCTCCAAAACTCCTGCAGGAAAAACTGTGGATCTGTTTGCAAGTTGTACCACCACTCTTGTGGGCTTCAATTCTCCCATCTTCAAATAGGTGTATACCGAGTGAGGAAATACATTAATTGAAGCACCTAAATAACACAAATCATTAGTGAAATTTAATGAACCAATGGTGCATGGAATGGAAAACGTCCCTAGATCTTGAAATTTGAATGGAATCTGCGGCGTGATAAGGGTTGAGACACTTCTTCCCAAGTTGATTCTTTCATTCCAATGAAGCCCTCTCTTTTTGGTGCAAAGATCTTTCAAAAATTTTGCATACCTTGGAATTTTTTTAACAGCTTCAAGTAGGGGGATATTGATTTCCACTTTCTAGAAGGTGTCCAGAATTTCTTTTTGAAGTGCTTCTTCATGCAATTTATTTGATTCGATCATCCTTGTTGGAAATGGTGGGGGTAATTCTTTCTTCTCCCTTTGTTTTCATTGCATTGGTGTTTCTTGTTTCTTATTCTGTGGCCTATCCTTCTCCTCCTTCTCTTCCTTTTCATCTTCTTGGTGGATTCTAACAAGACTTTCTGAATCATTCTCCCTCAGAATAGGTGGTATTATTTCAGGTTCAGGGTTGGATGGAGGTGGGATTTCTTTTCCACTTATTGTTATGATTACACTGACATTCTCTTTAGGATTTGGCACTGTTTGGGATGGAAGCTTCCCTGGATTCTTGGACATTATTTCAACAAGACTTCCGACTGTGTCTGCTAGCTTGTCAACCTTAACTGCTAGGCCCTCATACATGGATTGTAGCTGTTCCACAGAAGGTTGTGTGCTGGTGGATGGGTTTTCATATGTCTTTCTTTGTAATGGTGGTGGCTGAAAATATTGTTGGTGTTGGAAGGGCTGTTTATAAGATTTTTGGAAGGGAGGGGGTTCTGGTATTGCTGCTGGTGGTAAGGAGGTTGACTGGGGTGATGGTTAAATGGTCTCATCTGGTTTTTTTGGTTCCCATATCCTTGTTGGGATTGCAGTTGATTTTGTTGGAATTGTCTTGGTTTAATGGCCATAGCACAGTATTCTGTCCCCTGTATCTCAGGGCACTGGTCAGTATAATGAGTGGAAGAATAACATAAACCACATACCTGATCTGAAGCTTGTTGTCCATTTGCTTGTGTTACAACCATTTGACGGACTAATCTTGTAAGGTCATCAACTTTGGTTTCAATCAATTTAGATGAATTAGATGTTTTTACCTCATGTATCCCCCTGGTTCCCATTCCTCTTAGTCCAAATTGTTGTGAGTTTTGAGCAATCTTCTCAATTAGTATTCTGATATCTGTAGGAGACTTGTCAATCAGGGACCCCCCTGATGAGGCATCTAGAAGATTTTGATCATTATCCATAAGTCCTTGGTAGAAGAACACAAGGAATTGGTGTTCCTCCATTTCTTGATGTGGGCAGCTGGAATATAGCTTCTTGAAGCGCTCCCAGTACTCGTAGAGGGTTTCTCCAGTTGATTTCCATATGATGTCAATCTCCTTCTTGATAGAAGTGCTCCTCGATGTGGGAAATAATCTTTGCATGAAACTTCTTTTTAGGTCTTCCCAATCGCTAATCTCCCCTGGTTTCAGGTTGTACAACCATTCATTAGTTGTTCCTTCAAGTGAGAAGGGGAATGCCCTCCACTAAAATTGGTCTTCGGGTGCTCCTCTTGGCCTGAAGCTTGAGCAAGTGTATCTGAATTCTTGCATGTGCCGATTTGGATCTTCTCCTACAAGACCATGAAACTATGGAAGCACAGGAATCATATTTACACATAATTAAAAATCATTTGGTTTAGTGGGTGCAATTAGTTGGTTATTTTGAATGGCAAATTGTGGTGCACATAGATCACGCAGGGTTTGGTAGGGATTTCTAGCCATGATTTCAGGTTCAGAGTGAACACTAAGAGTTTCACTTGAATCTGAGAGGTCTATTTCTTCAAAGATTTCTGGTATATTTCTTTTTCTTAGTTGGGTTAATGTTCTTTCAATTTCTGGATCAAATTCAATTAATGGTTCTTTTGAGGTGCGGGTCATTCAATTTTGTTTTCTTTTTGTTGTTGCAATGCCTCCCCGGCAACGGCGCCAAGTTTGACGCACGCCTGTCATAGGGTGTGGCAAAACAATTATTTCCTAAGTTAAAATGTAGTTAAGTGGTTGACCTAGGATGTCTCCTGAAGAGGAGTGCACACAAAACGAGTTGTCACTTTAAAACGAGGGTAAAAAAATGTTGTGTTTTTTAAATGAAATTTGAAATTAAAATAATTGAAAAATTATGATATTTAAAAGGGTGATTAGGTTGGGGTCGGTTTCCTAATTATAATTCTATCCATGTTCAATTTAGTTCAAACCTCTTCTTCTTAGTTGATTAAAGTGAGTTTCCACAATCTTTTCCTCTCACTTCCTTGGTGAAATTATTATTGTGAGAGAAAACCTTACCAAGATCTTGGTTTGGTCAACTCTCCTTCCATGTGTAAAATAGTTGTATTGAATATCCTTAATATAAATGGGCTATACCCGATCGGGTTTTGTTTATCCCAAACAATCAATAACATTCACTACACTGTTTACACGTACTGACGATCGTCGAGTACTTCACGACTAATTCCTGGTTTATTCCATCGTATATAAACCAGAAATTAGTGGAGGGAGATATTGATTATTTTACCAAGGCAAAAAAAAATAACAGAATTAATATTCAAGAATTATTGAAATTGATAATAAAATCTGCTATAAGAAATTGAAAACAACTTTTAAGAAGAAATAAATTTATTCAATTGCGTCCATGAACTCAAGCATTACAATGTAGAAAATCAACCCTTCCCCAATCACTCCAAAAGTTTACCCCACCATGCTAAGGGTAATCGAGTTGAATGAGGAAGAATAAGGAATTAAAAAATTGTGAAAAATAAAATAAATAAAAGATAATGCTGAAAAGTTCTCTTTCTTGGTGTCCCAGAAGGAATGGGGTGGAGAATGGATGCCCTAAGAGGGTGGAGCTCTCCTCCTTTTATAGCCAAAATGATTCCCCCGAATATAGACGCGTTGTAGACCCATTAAATGACATATTAACGCGTTGTGTCCTTCTTTAATATTGTTCATAATTCCCTTGGTCGTGTCTCCTCAAAATATCATCGTATTTGGACATGTATTCCGAGAGTTATGTCTGTTTTACTATGAGCATTTATTCTGTCCAGTTAGACTCTTCAAAACGAAATCTTCCAGATTAGGGTGATTTAATGACCCCATAAATGGCCAATTCACTCGGTTCTTCTATCATAAAAGATGCTCCAAAACTCATTGTGCGTCTATCCACCGAATTTCACAAGCTTTGGGAAACAGTGGATGAGTTATGGATCCCATATCAAAACTAGGAAGAACTGAAAACAGTTTTCTTGAGCCAACTTGTGAGCTTCTTTTGAGCTTCCATATGGCCGATTCAGATTTTAGTCCAAAAATAGTAAATGAATCCTTGGATGTGTAGAATCTGGAAAAGAAAGAATATTTCAATTTGGATCAGTTTAGATAATGTTATGGCCAAACTACCTAAATAATATAAAACTGTTAAAAATCCAAAATGGCCAATTTTTACTATTCAGCTCAAAATAACATCATTATCATAAAAATAAAACAACTCATCTTAGAGGAACAATTTTCTAGGTTTAAAACAATGATATTCAATATAAATTAATTGAAAATATTTTCTCTGTCAGTCAGTTATAAAATACTTCTTCGCATCCTGGGAAAAATAAAACATAGAAAGGGGTGAGCTTAGATGCTCAGTAAGGATAAAAATATAGCGGAAACTTTTCCAAATAAGAATAAACATTTAAGGAAATGTATAAGACTAAAAAAATCCTTTTAAACTTAAACTTCAGTATAATATGGAAAATATAAATAAAATAATGCCATTTACTTACTCACATGGATATTTACTAGTCCAATAACCACAGGCAATATCAATAGCCACTTTTATAATGATGGAATGCATAATTCCAGAATTTCATAACCACGTAGTTAAGGCCTTGTGCCAAGACTAAAAATAATATTTTTTCAAGGCCTTGTGCCAAGATACTAGTTTGTCTCATGAGACCTACCGATGCATCGAGAAGCTGTAGTGGGCCCCACCAATCACTTACTAATTCCAATGCATTCCTCATATGAAAAGGTTTAAACATAACATAAACATTCGTATTAAAACTAGCATAGGAAATGTCAATACTTTATCCATAAACCATGAATGGTATAAAAATAACACATCCACGGTAAAACATATCACAAAACCTTCAATACAATATATATGTTTTATATCATAATAAATCAACTTTAAATAAACTTAAAATCCATCAAAGGATGTTGACATAGATGAATTCAAAACCTTTTTATAGAAATATACCCTTAAATTTTGAAATCAATTAAAATTCATGTAATTATAAAAGAAAACAATTATTTTTGAAAATATTATTATAATCTTGTAAGGGAGGCTTTGATGTTTTCATAACGGTAGAAAATAGCCACACCCGCCGTATATGTTAAAAAAGACATTCTTACCATTAATTTGTCGAAAAGGTTAAAAAGGACCTTGTTTGGAAAACGATAGAAATATTCCTTTATAAACATATAATAAAATTAAAAAAGGGTATAAATTAATTTAAAACATAGTTTATAAAATAGTAATAATGTTTTGAAATTCATTTTTTAGAAGCATGGATGTGGATGATAAAGAGGCTCCAGTATATAATTACGTATAAACAACCTTGGATAATGAAGAGATTGTGAAATTAACCCTAACCTTATGATTTTCCTTGGTTGAGGGTAGTTTAACCTCCTGTATATTAGTGAAATAATTTTTATTAAATTATAAAATAATCATATAAATTAATATTATATCATATATGATCTTTTAACATTGCTTTGTTAATAATATCTTAGTATTATCATCATTTCGGGTGTTAACGGATTCATTTTCCTTTATATTCTTTATTATGTGAGTCATATTTTTATTGGATGGGATGTATATTATTGATATTCAAAATGATATCAAGTCTTTAAACATTATTTTTAATCATCTAAAAAATTAGTCTTGAATGGATACGATGGGGAATGAGTCTCATCACGTTCATGGAGACGGTAATCCGTACGTACGCACGAGCGACAATATCATTCTTTTGATATTAAAATAATTTATAATTGGATGGTATATCATATATACTGAATTATTATCATGTTATATTTATTATTTACATCAATTACACGTCATTATTATACCCATCCAAATAATAATGTATTGAATAACAATTACACCACGACGTGGAGACGGTAATATGTATGTACGCACGTATGGTGACATGTCTTTCAAATGATGGATAGAATAATGAATTTGGTTGTAACATATTTATAATAACATCACAGTATATATAATATACTCGAGTTATTATTTTATAATGGAAATAACAAAGAAAAAGGAAGTGGAAGAAGAAAGGAACTTGAAAGAGGTGGTGAGATATTTACCTCTTAGTCGGGTTCTTCCTTTTGATTTGATCAAAATGGCTCCTTAGGTTGGTTTTAGGACTAAGGGAAGGCCTCTAAGATGAATTGAGGACAGTTGAGAGGGTATTTGGGCAATTTTTGGCCGAACCAAATGGCTTTTAAGGTGTGAATTAGAGAGAAGGAGGAGTGTCCTTTTATAAGAGGGGTGAGGGGAACCTTAAGAAAATCTAGAAATATTATTTTATAATAAAATCATTTTCAGTTTATAATGGCCCCAAAATGTATTATTTAAAGGATAAGGTGGGGATGGGTCGAAAACCACTCAACCAATAGATTTTAGACAGGTTTGTGTCACTATATTAACTTTATCTTTTAGATTTAACTCTTATTTAAATAATTTGACATTTACCATGTCTCTTTGTATATTTATATTATATGGTTAATAAAAATACTATATACTTCCAAGAGAACCCCAAGTGGTTCATTAATGATACACCTATCATTATATAAGTCCTTTTTCAAAATCTTATATTTTTAGGAATATAATATCAATTAATAATATAATATTTGTTTTAAAAACTCTTTTATGTCAATTTTAACACTATTTGGTATGTTGTTTTTTCTAAATTTATAACAGCATTATTACATTGAAAACATTTCATCTCACCAACCCTAATATGTCATATTAACCTATAAAATTAGTGGAATTCATAAAAAGTCTCAAATTTCATTTATTTGGATATTTATAATATCATTTATTTTAATATTTCATTAATACGGTAATTACTGCATCATCATTGTGTCATAAATAAATTTAATTATTTAATGTCTAAAAATTATAAATAAAATAAAATTATGTAGGAAAAATTTTTATATTTATAATGAATATTTACAGTCGAATTTATCTTATGTATAACCCTATATTAAAAAAAATTAGTTATTAAACAATGATTTTAAATCTCTTAACTCTTCTTTAAATAAAATAATAATAAGTGTCCTAATCTAAAATAAGTGGACCAAAGATGTTCATATTTTATTCCTAATGTTGTTTTTAGTCGAATTATACTTATCCAATAGGATTAGTACATGTGTTAGGGTAATAATAATATCATTTTTACACTTAATTACTCTATTTACTTTTAATCGTGGTAAATAAAAGTAAAAAAGTTACTATTCACCAAAAAATATTTTCAGCTTACTGAACCAAATTTTTCTTACTGATATAAACCATGTCTCTTGGATTTTTTAAATTCCACTCACAGAACCTATAAAATTATGTTTTATGTGAATTTGCAAATTCTCCTAGGAGGTGGGTAAAAGACGGTGAAAAGTTCAATAAAAAAAATTATATCTAAAATTATTATAAACCGACTCTAATGAATTACATTGAAATTATATAGATATTATGTATCTATTTTTACTTAAAATAAATTTAAATAAAATAAATAATTATTTAAATAAAAATTCAATTTTTAAACTATAACTCAGTGTTTTTCACTATTCATCAAAAACTGAAAGCTTTCAAGAAAATACCAAAAAATCACCCTAATATAATTTCGATATTCCGAATCCAAAAATGAAGTCCATTTTGAATGATAAAATTTATAAAATTTCAAAAAGTGGGTATTACTATTCATAACGGCTAGTTTGATTGGTTGTGGTGTGTTAGAACTTGAAATTGCGTACAACACACGCAACTGTATTATTCAAAGAGAAGCGTACTGTAGAATCTTGGGGTGTTACACATAAGACTTTTTAGAATTCACATGGTTCAATATTACATAGAATATAGTACCTCCTAAGATTATACAATGTTTGAGGAATCACGTGTTATGCCACTTCTGAACATACCTTGTTAAGATAAATAGTTCCCAAATACTCTATCTTTATCTTTTTTTAGAGAATATCCTTTATAAAATTTTCATAGGAGGTCTTCTGAGTTAGTTCTTTAGAAAATTTAATATTGATAAGAAGCTTATGGAAAACTTCTTTGAACATTCTGAACTATCTATCCTGGTTCCTTTTCTTTATTCGGTCTTGAAATAGTAGAGGTGGAACATATGGTTTCATGACTTCCCCCAATTTCCTTTAATTACTTATTTTCCTTTTTTATTTTTATTTTTTTAATGACACAAAATAAAGTTTATCCACTTATTATTATGGATTATAGGATTCATCTGAATTTTATTTATACATTTCTCTTTGATTTTTTTAAGCTATTATCTTGATTTTTTTACCACTTATCAAAGTAATATCCTTTTATTCTTCATGGGGGTGTTTCTTAGTGTTACCCAGTAATGTGCCATGATGTATTGCTAAGAGTTATTTTTCAAGTTACTCAATCTAGTTTTCAAGGGTGCTAATGGTCACCACATTATTTTGAAACTAGGTTTTAGTAGATGAACTATGACATCATCTCTTCCAGTTGTGAAGGTGGTTCTTGTTTTTTTTTGTTGAATCAATTTCAATTTTTTGAATATGGGTATAATATGGAAGATGGTTTTTATACCCTTATCTAGGTTAATTCCCCTAGATATATCGATTTTCTTTTTGTCACCTATGTTATGAATTATGGTATTAAGTCTACCCACAATCGGGTGGTTATTGAGGGCTTGGTTGAGGGTTTTATTTTTGTTTTCCCCAACCCAAATATGTATTGTTCTACCATATAAGATACTAATATTGTGAAAATATTTCCATTCCATGGTTTTAAGATACATAATTCACTTCTCTTGTAGAGGTTCCAGTAGTCATTCTCATACATTCAACCATGATGTTATTCTCACCACATTTGATGCATGTCAGATGATGAACCTCTAAAACTTTAACACATGTATTTAAATTAAGTGAATCAATTCTATTTTAAAGTGTTCCTAATTTTATAGTGATAATAAAAATTGAATCAATATTATCTATGCATGATTTCTTATTTCCCTACTCATAATTCCATTGGAAGATGTTTGTTAAAATATCTTCTAGTAGATCAAACAATTCTTCAAGCAACATTCTCATAGAAATCCATATAGTTTCTTCATCCACTACAGACTATATATTTTTTGTGAGAAATATGTAAAATCTAATCCTAAACATAATTCCATGGTGAGGAAATTTTCTTTACATTTTAATGAAGTTCTCCCATGATTCATATAAGGATTTAGTCTTATGCTTCTAGAAATTGTGGATTTCATTCCACACTGTCACTATTTTGGATGGAGGAAACTATTTTTTTTCAAGAAATAGTGATCCAAAACTTCCTATATGATGATATAATACCATATAATTCATTGGATCTATTCATTAGCTTTATCACTCAATGAAACGGTAAATAGAGAAATTTTAATGGAATCTTCTTACACTTCGTGGTAAAAGAATGTGTCATATATCTCCATAAAGTTTGAACAATGAGGATTAGGATCTTTACTCAAAAATATGTTGAACAAAATTTCAATATGAATTACATACAAGATGGAAGGATTAATTTCAAATTGCAGTACTTTCACCAAATTCTTAAAAATTATTGTATCTGCTCCATGAATTAATAGTAGCATATACCCCAAAAGAGTATAATTTGGTGGAATTCCTTCTTGAGCTGGTTATTAGAAATATTACTATTTATTATGAGTCGTGTATTTTTATGTCACTTTTAGAAGATATTGATTTGGTTTTTTTCATATAGATTGGCATAAATTGAGTTGATGTTAATTGATGGTTTCATAGAACATAGTCCCAAAAGGACCTAATGACTGATGATTTTTTTCATTATCAAGAGCAAGTTATTAATTCTAATTTCTATTAAGAAGAAATTATTTTCCAACACCATGGAAAACAGCTGGGTCTTCTCCATCTATTTTTGGCATGGGAGCGTTTTTTAGGTCTTATCCCATAAGTTCTTAGCATCTCCTCGATAGCATTCATTTGATTTCAGTGTCAAACAAAAGTGTTTCCACTGACTCCACACTCTTAGAAAAAGTTATGTGGAAACTCATGCACCTAAATTCCTACATAACACTAAACAAGAAACAAATCATAAAATGGGAACCCATAAATAAATTAAAAAATGGTGTTATGAAAATAATTTTTTATTTTTATTTTTAAATTAATCAATGAAAACTAAAATTTACATAACCCCATTCAATGTTTCCCAAGAAATGGTGGTAGATATTGGTGTTTTTTATCTGAATGGTTTCTTTAGGTGGCCGAAACTGAATATTATGTGACTTTAAAATGAGTATAGTTAGAGTATGGGGTCGATCCTTAGGGAAACATTGGTTATTTATTGAATTATGTTATAAGATAACTAATTAAATAATTAACTAAATTAAAAATAATTTATTAATGTTTGTATGAATTTTTTAAGGCCTTAGTTGACCCAATTCTAAATCTACTTAAATACTTTTGGCACTCAAAATAAAATAAAACAAAAAATGATTTAAAACTTGACAATGTAAATGCATTGGGGATATAAAATTTGATAAATAAAACTTGAAATTAATTTACTTTATGTGTCATTATATTCATAATAAAACTAATTTCTTGGATTCAATTGTTTTGAAGCCTCCTTAGTTTGGAAGGTTTCATTTATGTTCACAAAAACAATTCATTGGTGTGAAAATTAATTCTTGAAAACTTTTATGAAAGAAAACCCATTAGTGATGAATAATTCACCCAATGGACAAAGGATTATTCATCATAATTCCCTTTTAGATACCTATAAACATCATTCATTATCTGATATTGTGTTACCAGTGAATATAAGAGATAGAAATCAATGGTATTCTGAAATAATAAAATAAACAATGGAAACATGAAAGAAATAAGTAAATTACCCAAACATAAGGAAAGAATTATATGCACATGAAAAAAGTATGAAAAAAAAGTTCATAATACCCATGGTGTTTATTATAGAAATAATTTAGGGAAAGGTAAAATACACTTTGAATTGAAATATCTAAAACTTTCTTACAGTTAATTTCAAGCTCTCCTCTTACCAAAATGAATGCCTCCAAGATGAATCCCCCTTCTAAATTAGTTAGATATAATTAATTGGTAAGACTCCAATATATAGTGGTGGTGAAGGGTAATAATACTAGGTAAATGGGTGATTATGGGGGTAGATAGAATGTAGTTTGTTTTTTATTGAGTGGTTCATGATTAAGGAAAGCAGTTAGTTTAAATTTTCCTCGGTCGTGTTGTTTATTTTTTTTCATTTAGCATTGAGTTGCATATTCTTATGGAGAGTCCCAAAAATTTAGTTAACCATTCATAGACCAAGTTCATAGTATTATCTCATTTGGATCCATCTCACATAATTAGAGAGATGATCCACATTTTTAGAACAACCATGTAAAGACCATACAATCACGACTACTTCCTGGAATGGAACCTCGAACAGTTTCCTTGTGAATCTATGTGATATATTTAACCATTTAGAGATCATACCTAATATTTTTTCCCTAATTCTTTATGTCTTTAATTCTTTCCTAGGATAGGTTGAACGATATAGATGACTTAGTAAAAACCATTCACCATGGAAATTGGTTTCAAATGCATCTTATTTTCCTCTAAAATTCATAGTATTACCAAACCTTATCAATTCTTCGTTATATGAACAACCCACACCAATAGAAACATGATAGGGGTATAAATATAGAAAAAGTGAGATTGAAAACAATTTACAATGTAATTTTAGATATGAAAATGACCCATTCATACAAGTGTATCAATAAACTATATAAGTAAATTATTTTATGATTCATGTGAACATTTCTCCGTAACTAAACCACACTATAATGCTTTTTATACTCCTCATAAGTTATAATTCTCATTATAACCTAGGTAATGGAAACATATGAAAGGGATATTTTCATTTTCTTAGTATGGGTAAACATAAGTGACAATAATTTGTGATTGTAAGTGATAATAAAATGAGCATATGGGTATGATAATATAATCAATGTCCAAGAACATAACATTAGAAATTTATACCCAAATAAACTGGGTTAATGAGATATAAATCAAGTATATGATAATAACATAAGAGATAATCCATTATAACATGAGTAATATGAAAAATATATTAATTCAGCACAAAAAAAGTAATAGAAATCATAAAATATTGTAGGGGAAATCACTACACATTTCCTATAACATGGTCGAGCAGAAATCACAACCTGATTTCCCTAACATAGTGGAGTAGTCATCACAACATGGTTCTCATAAATATATTGGAGCATGAATCACCACATGATTCCAATAAACATATTATAGCATGTATCAATAATTGATTATCATAAATAGTGGATAATGCATAATCCCCCAATTCTCATAACATAGTAGAGAAGGCATCACTTGTTGATTCCCATAGTGATGTGAGCATCAATACTTGATTCCCATAATTATCTTAGAAGAAATAAAACTTTACAAAATTCATTGGAGGTTTTTATAGGCCCCATCATCACTAACAGATAAAACATAAAAATGTGTGTCAATTGTATATGAAAACATTCATATTTTAAACATCATGTAATTAACCCATGGAAGAGATATGGGTTTCAAGAAAATTTCAACATAACATTTCATAAGTCATCCAGATAAAGGAATTGAGTGGTTTCATAAGATCATATCTAAGTATAATATAAAGAATTTAAAAGTATGTTAATATATATGTAAAAAATCTTTTTAAGATTATTGGAGAGTTAACCTTCAAAAATGAGGAGAAATGTCCCATTTTTATAAATTAATGAAAAATATATAAAACAATTTCTTTAAATCTTAACACTTTGATATTGAAAAAATATTTTAAAAAATACCCTTTAAAGACAAATATTATTTTCAAGATAAAAGTATGAAATAAAGATACTTTCAAAAACATTCTTTGTGAAGACATAAAAATAATGAAGATTTTATTCTAAAAATAAAACAAGCCTTTAAATTATATTTTTAAAATAAATAATTCTTTTTAAAATCAAATATTTAATTTGTAAAAAAATTATCACAATATTTTCATTTATTTTTAAAATAATTATGAATTATAAAATTTTAAAACCATTTTAAATCATGAAAAATAAGCTTCATAAATAATAATTCTCATAACAATGAGAAAATTCGTTCACACTGGAAAAAAATATAAATTGTTTATTTTGTCCAAACAATGCTGGAGGAAAACATTAAAAAATTCCTATAGAATGACTTAATAGAAATTAAAATCATTAAAAACTACCTAAATCGTTTATTTAATCATCGATTAGGTCATCTATAAAATTAATGTGAACACTAATGAGGAATATTACATGTTGTAAAGATGAAGTTAGCATCACTTTCTCTCATAAATGTCAAATTAAGTAAATTATTTACCAAGGAAAATGAAATTTATAGAGGACATGTAAAACCTCAATAATAACCATAGGATAATTAAATTATAGTGGATTTAGAGATAAATATCATAAAAATTCTCTACATGGATTATCATTTATAATAAATATCAATTTTATAATGAGATTGGACATAGGAACCTTTTATTTTTTATAACCTTTGAATAAACCCCGTGAAGGATAGATAATTATATGGGTCTCCATATGCATTTAATTTCATTAGAAACCTGATAAAATTAATCCATTGGTAGTAAATACACATCACAAAATTAAATAAGTGATGTATATGGAATAAGTATCAGTGAACGAAAATTTAGATGAGGATCCCTTGGCGTAATTCTTGGCTTCCACAAAAGTGATTTAATTTCTTATATAATAAACATAACCATCTTAATAAGTCATTTAAAAAAATATTCATATCTATTATCTTTAATACAATTCAATTATGATAATTTATTATATATTTATTAGTTATTTATAGTTTACTTTTATTATTAGGTGTTAGTAATTTTTCTACTTCGAACAGGATTTGTAATGATGATGCATATATTTGTTGTCTTAGATACAAGTTCATCATTCCAAGAGCTTTAAAGGTACATATAATTAAATTTTTTGTAATAATTTATAATGTTCTAAATTCATTCCATCAATTTTCGTTTATGATTTATGAACATGGAATCAGTGATGAGATTATCTCAATAATTTTTAATGAGAAAAAGATATTATATTAATAAAAAGTAAAATATTAATATTACACTTACAAATACTTAAATAAAAAATAATTTTTTTATAATAATTTTTTTTAATATTGAATAGTTATCCATGATACAAATTTATATCATTCTTAAAAAATGTGGCTAAATTGTCCCAAATAAGATCATGGTATAATAAATGGGTAACTATAGTATAAAAAGTGATTCTTTAGGAATAATATCATTATTAAATAAGAATAATTATATTAGTTTAAAAAAATAAGCATTTTAATCAAATTTGAAGAAGGTGAGATAAAAAATAACAACTAGAGAGTTAAAAAATCAAATATGTCACTTCATAGAGGTGGTAGTCTGCACACACACATATGATGTCTTTATATTATATAAATAGTAAAAGGGTAGGGAGTGGATTTTATTTTATATAATATTAATAATTATATAAATATGATATTAATATGTTAAATTAATTTTAATAACCATCCTTTTAAGTTTATTAAGTAATGAATAAAACACATCGTTCATGGAGGCGGTAGTTTGAACAAACACATGATGACGTTTTCATTTTGTTAAGTAGAAAGGTTGAAAGGTAGGAAATCTTAATTCCATAAAAATAAAAAAAATATCAGTATATAAATAATAATAATTTAATAATTTTTTTTGGATAAGATATTTTTGAAGGGGGGAAATAGATATAGAAAAATATTAGAGAGTGATTAGCACTTAAGTTGAGAATTTTAACTTTCTGTTGAAGTACTTCTTGGAAATAGAGAACTAAAGATAATTTCTTATAACTGGATGCTCATGTTAGTGGGATAGGACTTTAGGGGAAGTGAAATAGTATTAGGTTCAAGACTAATTCAAATTTATTTATAGTTTCCTTGAAGGGGTGGTGGAAGGACCATTTTATAAGTTGAGGGAATGAAATTTTTGTAAATTTAACTTCTTAATATATACAGAACACATTGGTCACATGAAAATTTGATTCCAAAATGAAAAATAATGGAAGGTATATATGATTTAGTCAACATGCATCTCAAACACTAATTTGGAGACATTTTAACATTTTATAACTCTTTTCTCCATATATTTTACTCTTTTACAATTTTTTATTTTTACCATGGTAAATAATTGTTACCTAAGTCATTTATTTTTTATGACAAAAAATAAAATGAAAATAAATAAATGGTTTATACCTATTTATTCCAAGTATTATATACATTTTATCAAAAAATATTTTGTAGGGTGAGAAAATTTAATTTTAATACTAGTACACATAACATATAAAACTCTATTTTTAGAAAATGTGTATTTATAAGAATACAAATTATGTTTGGGATAAAATTAAAATTGTTTTTTATTTCCCTAAAATTAATTAGTTTATTATTAACTGGATAATATCTATATATATATGAAATTAATTTGAAAATACTTCAACATTGCGAAAACGTATTTAAAAGAAAAAAATGAAAAAAAATTATTAAAATAAAAGATTACCTAAGTTTCAAAATATTAAACATATGTTTTATAAATTCAACATAGTATTTTTAAATAAATAATTTGAAATAAATATTTAGGATTAAAAATAATTTATAATTTAAAAATTCATACTTATTTTATGATAAAATCCTTAAATATATGGTATATATATAAACTATGTTTTAACTATTCCCCTAAAAACAATTATTTTTTAAAAAATACCAAAAATTCACTCAATTCTGATTTTAACATGTTGAATTAAAAATTGAGTTTATTTTCTTATAATTAAAATTCTACAATTTATAAATTTCTCTTTTAAATTAAAATACAAAATATAAAGAAAAACTATTTTTATAAACAAATTGAAATTAAAATTTTGAATTGTTTTATTATTATTTTATATCCATTATTATTTAAATGCGTGTTAATATATATGTTTCAAATATTATTATAATTTTATTTCAAATGTGATTAATTTTGTTTATTAGGTAAAATACACATTACATTAAAAATGGTTCTTTGAAAAATATTTTTAACCATATTTCATTAATTATCTATCTTCTGACCATATAATAAATTTATTAGTATTTAAATACATAAATCTTGTTTTAAAAATAAAAAAAATGTATGAAATATAAATATATGTTATTATAATAATGGATTTTATTATATTTTTATTTTCTTAAGTCTTTATTGTTACTATAATTTTTTATTGAAGTTTCATATCATATTGAATTATTTTAATAAGGTATATATGGTTCATTTTAGTTTTTTGTTGGGTGTGATGAAGGATATATAAAATAAATATTTTTTCATGGTAAACTAATACTAAAATATTAGGGTGTTACATCCCCCCACCCCCCCCCCCCCACCTTAAATAAATTATTTCGTCATAATTTTAATTATAGCTAACTAATGAAAAATATATAAGGTTATTCATAAGATGAGAATAAATCAAGAAGAAGTTTGTAATAATATATCAACCTCTTTATCTTAGGAAAAACTAGAAAATTAATATTTTCCCTCATAATAGGCATATCATCCTATTTGAGTTTTTTTCTAATATTTTTAGCTAAATTATTTTAATGCATTAATTAATAGGGATTATATGGAGATATATCCAATATATTTAAAAAATCTTGTCAAATTCATCTAGTATATACAAAATGATATTCCAATAAAAACTTATTGGGAAGAAGTTCTCATTTAGATTAAAGTTTTCTTCAGTAATAAAATCATTAGGCTAGATAATTAATGATCATATAAAACTTCCAGAACATTCTAGGGTTCCATGGATAAAAATACAATGTGACATCCATAACATAAAATTGGATGATAATTATACCTTAATTATAAAGATTCACTTTTTTATCATGACCTAATTTAGGCATGGTGATTGAATAGGACTTTCCTTGTTCACTTGGTTTTGGATGTTTTTGGTCCATATTATGTTTGTTAACCCTTGGATTAGTGCATCTATTTTTATAATGTGAAAATCACTTTCTTTTCAATCATTAAATTATGGGTAGAGCATTAGTATGGATGTTTGTACCTTTTTTTGTTTTGTATGACCTCTTTATCTCACTTTGACAATCATAAAAAAATGGCCAATGTAAGATCACAATTTTTCTTGTGAGGTAAAAAACATTTTATTTTAGTATAAATGTATTTTGTTTACTCTAATAAAAGTTTCTAAGGGATTGAGAAAGTATTTAGGAGAGTATGTACTTTCTTGGAGCCTAAAGTTCTTGTTTTTTGAGGAACAAATAGAGGCACATGGTTGGTTCATGGTTAGTAGAAACTATATAGCTTAACCATGTGGGCTATAAATTAAGTAGCATGGTTTCTTTAACCATTAAAGTGAGTTCACACAACCATTTGAAACATGAAATTTATTATATACATATCTCTCATGGATTTTTCATAGTCATTATTAACTGTGTGTCTAGTCGTATGGGATGTGTTCCTTGAGACTATACCAATCACATTGTGTGCGCATGGTTTTTCAAACCATGCATATGAACCATACAAAATTGTGTGCATGAATCGTGCGAGGGGTCTGTGCTTGGGAAGTGTTCCATGAACTATTGTCACATGATTTGTAAAATCATGTAGTTAAACTGTGTGCCCCCATTGAATAGGGTAAAATTAAAAATAATCCCATTCTTCCACTTAAAAATAAAACCCACTTCTCATTTCCCATTTTCATTATGGGATGCACATTGGGAGATCCCCCATTTCCATCATCTAAGATTTTAGTTTACTCCCTTGTTTGAGATCAGATTTAAGCACCATTCAACATGTTGGATCACTCTTGGTAAGACTATCAATATAATTCTTTCTTTTATCAACTTATCTAACCATCATTGATGAAATATTCAAGTTAGATAATATGCCCTATTTCTAGGTTGTTTGTCTAGTTTATTTGGTTTATCTGGTTTTAGCCTAAATTTAAAGCTATATCGGATGAGGATTCACATCTGGGTATAGGTTTACTGGTCTACTACCTTTACTAAAAATTCATGATTTCTAAATTATGTGTTGTTGTGATGCAAGTCATATCTTCCATGCATTGCCTCTTAAATTTGAAACTAATTATATAAAATGCTAATCCTTATAATTAGTTTGTCTTTATACACAAAGTTTATCATTGGAGGTTGTCTACCTCAACCCGAACCACCCCTTAGGGTGTGTTTCTTATATTCCTTAGTCATTACCTCTGGAAAATATGATTAAACTCTCCTTAGTTGAGTTTATTAAATTTCATTATTGGATTTCATCATTTATTTAATTGAACCCCTTTGAGGTGGTTTTTTATTACCACTTATACTTGAAAGGTTTAAATGAATGGTTAATGGAAGGACCATATACCTTATCCACCCTTATTTTATTCTTAATTATTTCATGATTTTCTATTATAAATGAAATATAAAATTTAATTTAAGTGATTTTTTATATGTTTTGGATAATTATGTTTTCTATGAGCATCTAGTATGTTATGTTGTGGGAGATACTTGGGTTCTGATTTGGAATGATTTGGATAGACTCATCAGTCATATTGAACTAAATAAATTATAAATGAAATTATATTATGCCATGGGTGATATATGGGTTTCGATACCAAATATCTTGGATAGTCTCATTTGGTAGATTTAATTATATTATTTCATGGGAGATACTTGTTTTCGAATACAGAATGCCTTGAACATTATCCTTAGGAATATGGAATAATATTATTACATGGGTGATACTTGGATTCTGATATACAATTCCTCGGATAGGATCAATGGGCAGTTCAAATTATATTATTACTTGAGTCATAATTGGATTAATTACATGGAATTCATAGAACATGCTCAGAATATCAACCATTTCAATAATGACCTTCAAAGTCAATGAATACACTTATATTCAGTTATTGTCTAAAATACATGATTATCTTGGTTTTCTATGACAATTAAGTCGTAAATTCCATGTGAATTTTTTATCCCTTATGCAATTTTCATTACGTAGGGATTATTTAGTTATACACCTTAGGTTATGAGCCTATTTTGTAAAATAATAAATTTTCAGAGACATTATAGATTAGTCTGAATTAGGTATTATTGGACAGGTATCCCATGAAGAACCCAATCCAACATGGATAATATTTATTTAATTTACTAATTTTTATTATTACTTATACACTGCTTCATTATATATTCACAGACAAGATAGTACTAGACACATTTAGTGGTGTACTACTGAGTTTTACTCACACCCTTTCCTAGCCACCAATTATTACCTAGAAAGGATTCATAGATACAGGTAGGGACAAGGGGAAGTGACCAACTATATATGCTTGATTTTATATTCTAGGATGAAGTATGATAATAAAGGACTATACTAGTGCTTGTGATGCTATTGAAGTCCATATTTGGTTTTTATTTTACTTTTTGTATAGTATGTGTTATTGTATGCATGTTGCGTACCCCCTTACTCCCCATTTTTTATAGAATCATGAAATCATAAATTTTTATATTAAACTTGATATTGATATGTCCATTTATATTTATCTTTATAGTTTACCTCAACTGGTGTTATCTTTTTATTTATAATATTTTGTTTATTATTACTACTATTGTGCTTCACTCTGATAATAAGGGTATAGTTTCCCCAATGCACCACCATAGACCCTCGCTGCTAATCGGAATCCTCCAGAATATGGGGAGGCATGGTTGAGGCCATGTTTCCACTTATTCAGGTCACTTATGAGTATACTGGCCTCAAAATATCACAAAAGAGTTTCAAAGATTCTTTTCCTTGCCTTTTTATTTTGGGAAGATAGAAAAGAGATTAGGAAGTGTTAGAATTTTTTAATGATCTCATGCCTATAAGTACCTAACCCATGTGCAGGGAAATGGTCATGTTATAGAGGATAGTACTTTTTGTTCTAGTTTTTATTATTATTGTTTTATTGATTTCACTAATGGGGGATAAACATGATCTTTATTATTTTATGAGATTATGGATTTTTATCCTTAGTCGAGTATAGAAATTAATCATTGTTCACACATAATTTTAGGTACATGAGGATTTATATTTCATGCATTTTACATTCCATATTTACCTTATTTTTTGAATTACCTACCACATATCACATGTTCATTGATAGTTATGTTGGTAATAGTAATAACTTTTCATATAGGTAAAAAGAGATAACCAATTGGTTATTTAAAGTGCCTCTATCAAAGTAAGTGGTGTTTTCCAATATAGCCTGATGGTGTAACATTAAATAATCAATTATGACATGTTTGATCTATGTAACTATAGTTATATGAGATCAAATTTTGGTTGATTTCAATTAAATGGATTCTAATTTTAATGTATAAAGTGTGTGCAACTATAAATTTGGAGTGGGGATATAAACAATCAAATCATCATATGTGGCTTCTTATATCCTAATATTAGATATAATAGATCTAGTTTAAATTACATGAAGTACCAATTGTAACATATAAATATTAGTACCTTATAACATTCAAATGGCAATTCATCTAATTAGAACATAGTATAAATATAAAGGTTGATAGATTTGGTTTCATAAATGAAATGGTTCTCATAAAATGGGGAATCCAATTTCAAATTAAAGGGTTTTTTCCTCAATAAATTGTACTTGAGACACTATATATCAGGACCTCTGTGATTAAAACATGAAACCTTACTAATACCCTAATTGTAGACATGGGTAGTTGGGTTAGATATCTTGGGAATTGATCCCCAATGCCTATATTATTGTTATTATAAAGTCTCTTGTAATTAGTGATTCATAATATATTATCTCCTTTTGTGATAATTTCTATTTATTATATTTTTTAGCCATTTCCTTGGAATTTTAGAGATATGCATCTATGAGGTACTCGAGTTGAATGAACTGAGGGTGGTAACGACCATGCTCTTGAGGTGGTGGGAACTAACCCACCTGTATTTCAACATATGGTACCTCCAGTATTAACACCTATAGATCTAGGAATATGCACTGATGATCATCATTGATAGGGTTTCCTAAGGTTATTGAATCCCATGTAGAAAGTTCCATGACCTTCCCCAATTATTTTAGAGCAGACTAGGGAGTCACAGTAGCAGAACCCAACTACATTTTCATAGTATGTTGGCCCCCAAGCTACTGAGTTATGGCTACAGTCTATAGTTTCATTAATAAAGAACTTATAGAAACCTTTGTAAATGATGGTCAAGATTATGGTTTCTATGCTTCATGGATACTCCTCGCATTGGTGGGATGTTCTAAACTATGCATATTAAAATCAGGGTATGGACTTGAGGGACTTCCAAACTCGTTTCTATGAATAATTCTATCTTATGACCTTGAGAGTCAAACAATCTCGATAATTTATGAATCAAAGATAGGGTAATCTATCTATTACAGAATACTCAAGTATTTTCATAGATCTACAACATTTGGTTCATACTCTTTTCAGTGATGAATTGAAAAAAATGAGGCAATTTGAGAATGGGATTAGGCTAGCCATTAGATCTTAGGTAGATTCTTTTCATCCGACTACCATTTATGAAATAGTAAACCATGTTATCATCTCCAAGAATACCCTGAGGGAAGATGATGGTGTGGTTCATAGTGGTTTAGTTCCTAGATATGGTGGAATCTCATCTAGTAGTAGAAAGCATCATTTTGAGCTTACTCGTGAGGGAAGTAGTAGTCAAAGTGTATGACTGGGTAGTTATGTGGTATACCATCAATGCAATATCCTTGTACACATGAAGTTACAGTATATTAAAAGTATAGTGTAGTGTTGTTATTTTGACACAATTGGTCAACTTCATTGGTTTTATAAGACCTCTCCTATGGTGGTTAGTGAGAGAGGTTTTTCATTGGATCCATGTTCTGGAGCGAGATCAGCAGCTCCATGTCAGGAAGGGAGATGGAGTACTATAATAAATTTAGGCCTAGGAGGTGGATGAGATTAATGAGTCCAAAATTATAATATTAATATTCAGAACAGAGAGCCTACTCAGGTTAATAAGGTTGTAGGATATGGATGCGGGTTAGACCAAATATATGCAATAAATATTAAACCTGAGGAGCAGAGTGTCATTACATCTACAATTCAAGGATTGATTTTAGTGGCCTTAAATTTAGTATCTTTTATATTTTACATTGGATCCTCACATTTTTTCAAATATGATGTTATAGTGAGTAGCATTGGTTTTAAGTTAAAATACTTCTTCAGATTGGTTACTCTAGATACTCCATTGGGAGTTCAATGAAAGTGTTTGATATTATGCAAGGAGTGTCCTCTTGGGATAGGTGGATGTTTTTTCTTATGTAATATTTTCATCCTTGAGATTAAAGTACCCAACATCATTCTTGGGATGTACTTTTTAATTCTTTATTTATCATGTATATATTGTTATCATCGAAAGTTTTACTTGTCATCACCTAAGGGTGGTATCTATCTTTACAAAGAAGAATGGTAAAACTATGAGAGTCGAGATAGACCTTAGCATCAGGGGTTGGGCTGAGTGTTTTCCTATAACACCGCTATAAAATTAAGAAGAAAATACTAAATGATATAACCCATGTAATAAGGTGAACCTATTTTTAAGGGTCCTACCTAATTAGAACTCCACATTTAAGAAGTATTGGGATGGAGTGGTGGTCAGGATGGGAAACCTCCTGGTAAGTTTCCCAATGTGTGTGTGAGTGAGGAAAATTCACACTAAAAGAACATGTGTCATCCTATGGAGACTGTAAATAATCTGTTAAGTGACCCTGGTGGGTAATATCTTGTACTGTGGTGGGAAGGAAACTAAGGTATTATAGGAGACCTACGGGGCCAAATGACCAATTTCATGGCCTGGATAGGTTGTTTTGTGAAAAAATGGTATCAAAGTAGTTACCATCCATAAGGGAAGTTGTGCTACATAGATTAAAATATAGGGTCCAAAACAAGGGAATTTTTATATAAAGGGGTGGAGAGCGTAACCCCCCCCCCCAGAAAAAGTTAGTTTTAAAAGACTAAATGATACTACCCATGTCAATATAGTGAGCCTTTTTTTCATAATACATCCTGATTATAACTTATCAATTAAGAATTCTTGTCCTAGAGTAGTGTTACAGGTAGGTGACCTCCTAGTCAATTTCACTAGGTGTTTGTCAGTGTGGACAAAGAGAAATAAAAGAATATTTGTTGGCCTATGGGAATAGTTATTAGTCTGAAATGTGGCCTAGATGGGTAATAGACTCTGGTGTTCTTAGAATATAACCAAGGAATTACGTGATACCCATGTGATCATATGACCAATTTCATGGCCCGTGGATGGTCTATTTTTTACACAACCCATTTTTCTAGTCTCGATATTAATGATTGAGGTGTGAAACAAGCTTTATTTTCTCTATTTGTGGACTGATTTAGATATGTTTTTCCAGATGAATTTTCTAGACTACCTCTTAAGAGAGATGTATAGTTCACTATTAATCTTGTTCAAGGAGAAACACTATTTTTTCCCGCATTACATGATGTCTTCTACTGAGCTTCAAGAAATCAATGGATTATTGGAGGACCTAGAATCCAAATGGTTTATACAACCTAGTACTTCACCTTGGGGTCCACTTAAACTCTTATCTAATAAGGGATATGGGGCCCTTAGGATTTTATTGGATTATCAATGGTTAAATCAGATTACTGTTAAGAACAAGTACCCACTTCTTCATATAGATGATATCTTTGATCAAATATAAGGGTATAAGGTCTTCTCGAAGATTGATTTAAGGGTGGGATATAATAAGGTGTGAGTTAGGACTTCAGATATACCATGTACAATTGTCCAAAGAAGATATATCATTTATCAATAATTAGTAATGTCATTTTATCTCACAAATTCACTAGAATTTTTTATATCCGTGATGAATTAGGATATCCACTTTTACCAAGATTATTTCATATTAGTTTTCATTGATGATATTTTAGTGTACTATAAAACATGACATGATCATCCCAAACACCCTGACATCGTATTAAATACACTAAGAGAGAACCAATAATATGTTAATATCACAAAAAATATACTTTAGTATTAATATGGTTCACTTTCTGGGTTACATTATATAGAAATCAGGGGTATCTATGGATCCAAAGAAGGTGTGAGGTATGGTTTCCTGATAGAAACCTAAGAACGTCTTTGATATTTGAAGTATCTTGGGGATATATGGTTATCATTTGTGAAATAATTAGGATTTTTTATTCCTTTAATCACTTCTTATGGTATTTAACAAAAAGGATTCAAGCTCAAATTTTCCAAAGCTTGTGGGAAGGACTTTTAAAAGTTGAAAGGTAGGTTAACATCAACACCAAATTTGATTCAACAAGAGTCAGGAATAATCTATACAGTTTATTATAATGCATCAGACATTGGGTTGGGATATATTTTGATTTAAGGGGATTGATTCATGGTGTGTAGGTCTATAAAGTTGAGGCCCCATGAGTTTAATTACCTGATGCATGATATAAAGCTATCTGATGTCTTTTATACCATATATTTTTTGAGGAATTATCTACCAGGGGAATGGTTTGTTGTATACACAGACCATAACAGTATAAAATACATGTTAACTCAATGTAATTTCAATATTAAATAGAAAATTTGTTTTTAATACATTTAGTATTTCAATTTTCATATTTCTTATATACTTGGAAAAGGAAATGTTGTGGATGATTCTCTAAATTGAAGGACTCACACACAAGCTGTTTAGGAAGCCAGTAGTGAATGGAAGTTGATGGATCTATTTTATAAGATGAATCTTGTGATTTAAGGATATCAGGAGCATCCCCTAATAGTATTCATATATACTACTTCTTCACTTTTGGATCAAGTAAAATTGAGAGATATTTCAGATCTTGAAGGGTTAGACCTTTGGGAATGTGTTTCAGGTGATGACCCACCTCATGATTGGGTCATCAATGAGAGTTAGATCTTGAATATTCTTGGGAATGTTTGGGTACATGAATATATATTAGAGTAGATAATATAAGATTATAATTCTTCCAAGTGGGTAGTACATCCACGACTTACCAAGTTGTACTATGACCTAAGCCACCGGTATTGGTGTCCTAGGATGAAAAGGCATATTGTAGATTTTGTTACTCAGTGTTCCACCTGTCAATAGGTGGAGGCAGAGCATCATTGGACTTCTAGGATTTTGTAATCATTACCCATTCTAGAGTGGAAATAGTGATACATCACTATGAATTTTGTGATGGGATTACAAAAAACCCTCGTGGTAGTGACTCCATATGGGTTATCATTGATAGGCTCATGAAGGTCACCCAATATATGCCTATTAGGGAGACCTTCTCAGTGGATAATCTTGGGATGCTTTAGGTTTGAGAGATTATACACCTTCATGGTGTTACATGAACATCACATCAAATATGGATGCTCAATTCACTTCACATTTCTGCTAGGTCTTGTATAAGGTTATGGATTCACAGGTACTTTTGAGTACATCTTATCATCCTCAGACTGATGGTCAGTCTGAGTGTACTATACAGGCATCAAAGGACATGATTCAAGAATGTGTCCTTTATTTTGGAGTTTCTTTAGAGAAAAAATTATCTCATGATGAGTTATATTATAATAATAGCTTCTAAGTGGCTATATTGAAGGGTCCTTATGAGTCCCTATATGGTAGGTCATGCCAATCACCTCTATACTATTTGGAGGCATGAGAGGAAGAACTACTAGGACCATGTCTCATTCAGGAGGCATCAGAGTAGGTACGATTGATTAGGATGTGTATGGATAAGGCCCAATCTAGTAAAAAATCCTATATCAATTGCTGATGTTGACCTCTATATTTTGAAGTGGGGGACCGGGTCTTCTTATGTGTTTTCCCTAGATTGGGTCATCGACAAATTTAAAGGCCGGGTAAGATAGTTCCAAGATTCATCACACCTTTTGAGATATTGAATAGGGTTATACTAGTGGCTTATCAAATAGAATATCATTATTGATACAGGTGTAGTCATGATTTATTTCATGTTTCTCAATTTTTTTCATTGCTATTTATACTTGTCTTATATCCTTTTACATAATGAGGTTGAGTTAGAATTTAACACTTATTTTAAATAGTATCCAGTTCATATAGTTTATTATATCATTAAGGATCTTTTTGGTAGGATATTTCCTCGAGTACAAGTCTTTTGAAAGAATTTTCATGTATAGGATAAGACCTTAGAGTAAGAGGATGATGTATGTACTTAGTTGCGGGACTTATTTTAAACAGATGTTCAACTACCCTCAAAAGGTCAACTTGGGGATGATTTTTTTTAAGAATGGGATGTTGTAAGACCTCTTCTTTTTCCATGACATAATTATCCTTCTATTTCTGTAAAAATTATATCATTTAACTCCAAAAAAAGTTCCTAAGGTCCTAAAAATGTATTCAGGAGAGTATGAGATTGCTCAGAGCCTAAATTTCTAATTTTTTTAGGAACAGAGAGAGGAACACAATTGTTTCATGGTTAGAAGAAATTTTTTGACTCAATTTTTTGGCCTATTAATGAACTAGAATGATTTTTTAACAATTCAATGGAGGCTTCACCACTATGAAAAAACTATAATTTATTATAGAGAGATCTTACACTACTTGTGCATAATTAGTAAAAAATATGAGACAAGAAATATGGGGTTTGTAACTAGAGAATTTTTTGATCACATGGAATGTGCAAGGTTTTTTAAACCATGCATATGAATGGTGTGAGTGGATTCTCTTTAGGAATTTTTCCATGCATGGTTGGTGCATGGTTTGGAAAACTGTGCATCAAAATTGTGTTTCCCTTTAAAGAGGGAAAAATTGTAGTTTTTCCCCTTATTCCACTTAAATCTAAAACCCTATTATCCTTTCCCATTTTAAAATTGGACCAAATATTATGTTACCACTCATTTCCACCTTCTAGTATTTGAGTTTTCTTAATCATTTGATCCCTGATTCAAGCACCATTCATCGTGATGGATCGCTCTCGGTAATACTATCAATCTACTCCCTTATTTTCTCTGTTTATCTTTTTGTTATTTATATTATCTAAATTCAATCTAATATATCCTATTTTCAAGTTTTGTTCCAAGTTTCTCAAATTTCTCCCATTATATATTAAATATAAAGATGATTATGGATGCGGAATCATCTTTCTGTATAAGGTTGGTGGTGTAGTACATTTCTCTAAAAGTCTTGATGTCTATATTTTGTGTCGTTTTGTCACACCCTAGGTCTTTAATCTATTACATATGATATGTGAAAATAATTAAACAAAATGATAGTTCTTATAATTAGATAGTCTTTATAGCCAAATTGAATCATTGAAGGTTGTTAACCTAAACCCAAACCACCTCTTAGGGAGTCCAGCTTATATGCCACAATAATTACTCTCTATTAAATATGATTAAATGCTCCACGGGTGTTTTAATTAAATCACATTACTAGATATCCTTTATTATGTAATTAAAACCATTTTATGTGGGTTTGTATTACCTCTTATAATTTAAAGATTCAAATGAATTAAAAAACTGTGAATGGAAAGACCATGTCCCTTAGAACCCCTTTTTCTACTTATTTATTAAGTGTTATCTTATTAATGAAATGGAAAACTAAATTTCAGTTATTTGTTAAATAGTATGGATAATTATATTTTCCATGATTATCCATTATGTTATTTCATGGGTGATACTTGGGTTTTGATTCATAATTCATTGGATGGGCTCATTGGTCATATTGAACTTAATGGATTATAGATGAAATTATAGTATTCCATGGGTGATAGTTGGGTTATCATGTAGAATAACTTGGATGGGGTCACTAGGAATATTAAACTATATTATTCCATGCATGATACATGGGTTTTGATTCATAATTCCTAGGACATACTCACTGGGAAGATGAAATTATATTATACCATGGGAGATACTTGGGCTCTAATATGAAATTCCTTAGAGAGGGTCACTCAGAAGATGACATTATATTATGCCTTGAGAAATAATTGGATTCCTTATATGAAATTAATTGAATGGTATCAGGAAATCAATCATTTCAATGATACATCTTTGAATTTGATGAAGACACTTGGATTTAGTCAATCTTTAAAATAATTAATTTTCTTGGTTTTCTCCAACTACTCATTCATAAACTTCATGAGACCTATTGAAGTGTTATATTATTATTGCTTTATCGGGATGCCTTAGTTATGTGCCTCAGGTTATGATAATATTTTATAAAATAATAATTATTCAAAGACGTTATGGATTAGTCCAAAGTAAGAATTATCATATGGTTATCCCATGAAGAACCTAAGCTAACATAGTTATTATATATTTCATTTAATACTTTATTATTATTACTATACCACTACTAAATTATATATTCATGTACTAGATATTAATATACACCTTCATTGGTTGTTTAACGAGTTTTACTCAAACCCTATTCTGGCCACCGATTAGTTCCCAGAAAAATATCATAGATGCATATCAGGATAAGGGGAAGCGTATATCTAAGGACACATGATTTTTTGTAATAGGATGGTGTAGAGACCCAATATTGACGTACATGGATATTACATTACTTTTAAGAAATACTTAATATATATAAAAAATAGACACTCAAGGACCGTAATAGTTTAGTGTCTTTGGAAACTTGGAACACAATCTTATAAGATCTTCAACATCTCCCATAAAGATCTTTCCCCTAGTTTTTCTTACCTAAAACCTTTCTTTATATCCTGGGAAAAGAAAACATAAAAAGGGTGAGTTCAAATGCTCGGTAAGGGTGATCATGGAGAAAATAAAACAAATATATATATTTGAACTTAAAAACATGAACATAATGTTTAAACATCAAAATCTTGAGTGGTGAAATAAATCTTGGTAGTACGTAAGACATAGATCACAAAGGAAAATTAATCATGATAAAATAACATGGGAATAAAACATGTAATTGTGGAAAACCATTAATTAGATGATATGATTTCCATACTATCCAAGGACATTCTGCCAAGACCATCATAGTGGACAATGTCCATTACTGAACTGGGTTTACTTTCCGTTCCAGCCCTGTATTACTAAACCGGATTTACTTGTCGTTCCAACCATGTCTATCTCATGAGATATAAATCTTTAATCAATGAATTGGAGGGAGATATAGGTCTCACCCATCTCATAATAAAACCCATCTTATGTGTGCCACAAAATCATAAATCATACATCATAGAATAACCCATGTAATAAAAATGGGATTCTTAAACATCATGCCATCATAACATAATCCATATAAGATAAAGGACTTCATACAAAATAATTCCATCATAACATAATCAAATCAATGTAATAATAGGGATAGAAACCTAACCCTATATCATCTTATATGGAAAATATTTTTGATAAAACACTTGAACTCAGTTCTTGAGTAAAATATCCTTTCTTCTTTAAAATCATTTTCTCTTCTCAAAATGAATACAATTTTAAAAGAAATGGATTTTTGTTGAAAATAATCAGGAAATATTTCATAGGAAGCTTCATGGAATTAAGGCGTTATGAAACCATAAAAATCCATTCATGCCTTATAAGTTAATAAAAAACATTATCCTCATACTCTTTCTAGAAAAGTCAAAAAGTACCTCGTATGGTAAACAAAAGAAACATTCCTTACATACCATGTAGTGAAAGTCAAAAATTGGTAAAAAAGAACTTAAACATACATGAAAAAAAATTTAGAAAACATGGACATGGATGATAAATGTAACCCCAGTAAATACTTACATATAAGCAATCTCAGATAAAAATGAGATTGCAAAATTATCCCTTACCTTAGGTCCAATTTCATCCGTACGTGTCTGAAACTCCTCTTCTTCGACGCACCTCCTTTAAGCTTCCTCTTAAGGGAATAGAGTTGGTCTTTTGAGAAGACTAGAACCTTCAGAATGTGACTAGGGAAGTTAATAAGAGTAATGGGTAGGGTTTGGCCGAGCTTGAAGGATCAAATTTGTGTGAAGAAGAGAGAGAAGAGGTGCCCTTTTATAAGGGAGAAGAGGGGCACTTTTGGAAACCTTCAAAATATTAATTTATAATAAACTCAAACCCCACCTAAAAACTTCCAAAGTGACTCAAATTAGGATATGAGGTAATATAGGGTTGTAATCTCATCAACCAATCAAATTTAGACATGTTTTGATTTTATTTTAAAACTTATCATTTTAATTTATTTTTATTTAATCTATTTAATTTTATTTGTGGTAATAATATTCTAATTTTTAAATTGTTATAAATACTTAATTATGTGTTGTGAATTTTCCATAATTAGATACATTATTACATTGTCGGCCATATAATTTTCAATTTTAAATTTTTAAATATTTTTTTGATTTTTAAAAAATTTAATAATATGTTATTTTTATAAAATATCAATAGTGTCAATTTTGTCACTATTCAATTATTTGAATTTAAATAAAATACACACAGAAGATATATTCAAACCAAAATATCTAATAGATTACTAGCATATCATATTAATCTAAAAAATTAATTTATTACATTAATTTTTTCATACAATATTTATTTTAATATTTTTAAAACCATTTATTTGGTATTTCTCTTAATAAAATAATTACTACATTATTTTTTGTAAAATTATTTAACATACTTATTTGTTTCATAAAAATTTAAAAAAATCCTATGATGAATATAAATATAATATATTTCATAAGAATACTTTTATTCAAATTTATCATCTTAAAATCACAACATTTAAATTGTTATATTTGTTAAATTATAAAGGTGACAACTTTGACATCATTTAGATTAAAATATTATAAATGTCATAATCTGTTTTATAAGGCTGCAAATGGTCCAAAAATCTACTATTGGATGGATATGGTTTATATGTACAGGTCCAATAAGTTTTTTTCAGGTTTTTGGGCATTTTATGGGTATTATTAGGTTAATAAAAACTATATTATTGATTTTTCACTAAATAAATTATTTCTAAATCATTAATGTATAAGCTATTAAGGTAATTAAATATTTCTTAAAAATTAAAAATAAATTACCATGATAAAGATAAACATTGTATATTTAAAATGATTATTTATAATCGAATTTATATTCTGTATAACCTTATATTAAAAATAATCTAATTATTAAATTTTGAGTGAGACATATTTCACTTTCCTTTAAATAAATTAAATAAAAGGTCTTAATCAAGTACAAGTGGGTTACATTAAATACCATTTCTACCCATGTATTATTTAGGGAAAAATATAATCATCCAATTATATTAAGACAAGTGTTAGGGTAATTTTATAATATTATATTTACCCTTAATTACCTGATTTACCTTTAACTATGGTAAATAAAATTTACCGTAGTTACTAGTCACAATTCCTAAAAATAAAAAATATCTTATTAAAATAATTTTTACCTACTGATTCCAAATATGGAATCCATTTTTCCAAATTTAAAACACATAAGTTGCAGTATTTAATTTAAAATTAATCCCGTTTTCAAAAAACACGGGTTTTTGTTTAAAACAGTGCAAAAGATTTAAATGATTTAACCTATGAATTCAATGTAAAATTAATGATAATGACATAAATTATATTAAATGGTAAAAATATATCCTATTTATACTTTGAAACCATTAAATATTATAATTTAACCATATAAATTGTCTTGATGAAAAAAGTTGTTTTTCTTTAAAATTTAGCGTATTTTTAATATTCATCTAAATAAGAAACTTATCAGAAAAATATCAAAAATTTATAAAGTAAATTTTTATATCCTGATTCAAAAAAAGAATTTTATTTTTCTAAATTTAACTTATAAGCATGTCAAAAACTAGATTTAAAGTGGGTGCACCATCAAAAGTCGGCAAAACTGCATTTTTTGAGAAATACTTATTTTAGCCGAAAAATTTATTTTGTTCTCATACCATGTTCTGTAAAATGTGTAAGATGAATTATAATGTCATAAAATTGAAAATTTAGTTAATAAAATTCATAACGGCTAGTTCATAAAAATATTATAATAATATATCGTTGTTTAGTGAAACTAAGTATTGCGTAAAACACACGCTATTGAGGAAGGTAGCTCTTGTGTGGAACACAAGCCAAGAATAGTGTTTGCATATAATACAAGCCAATACGGTGTTGCGTATAGCACAAGATAATTTTGTTGTGGCGTATAACACAATACATCAATAAAATTAAAATAATATTTTTCAAAAAATCTCAGGGTGTTACAGATGGAGTATGAGATCAAAGGATCAAGGTAGTTATTTTGATTATATTTTATTCAAGATTTGTACTTTTTGTAATTTTTTAAACCAAGTTTTTTTTGTATGTCTGCTACCTTCCCCTCTTGCTCCCCATTTTTTATAGCATTATGAAAACATCAGTTTGTATATGAAACTAAATATTTATTTTTCTGTATAAATTTATCTACGTGATTAGATTCGGGTGTTTTTCTTTATTTTTTTCCATTATTTTTTTATTATTACCATTTTTGTGTTACACTCTGATAAATAGGGTATATTCTCCCTACTGCACTACCCTCACTGCAAGTCAGTAGGCTCTGGAATATGGGTTGACACACTTGAGGCCATGTGGACACTAGTTTGGGACACTGATCAATGTACCGGTATTGGAACATCACCTCAAATCCTTCCACACATAAAACATTTACTTATTCATTTGATACATTGCATTGGTTTCTTCTTCCCACGTTCTTGATAGCTAGGAATTTGAATCTCCATTTCTAAATGGTATTTATCCCTATAACATCCATGAAACATCATCTATCTATTCTTTGGAGGTATTTATATATTATTATGGTTCTATTTTTTAATAATAACTTATATTTGTTAAGAAATCATGACCATAAGGTTTTTAACTCCATATTTTATCCCATTTGGTTTCTTATTTGGATAATCACCACATTGTCCTTTATTCCCATTTTTAACTTGATTTCTATGAGATCCATCCATTTCTTTACATACAAGAATGTTGTGGTAAGAGAATACATAAATTAATTATTCTAAAAAATAAAACTATAAGAATAGATAGAATAACTCATAAATGAAATGTATAGACTAAATTAAGAATCTATAGGTTTTAAACTAGGTAATCCATACTCGTTTTTATTTTAGGTTCTCTGGTCTATATATTCAAAAATCTATAAAAATGGTTTATAAATACCATGAAAATTACCAAATAATATCTCATATGAGTGTTAAAACAGGACTGCAGTTAAGCCTCTTTTTCATGTGCCCGGTGAAGATTGAGTTAATACCCAACCATCCTTTTTAGACTTATTACCCCTATGTACATCTATGTCGAGTCCTACATTACTTGTTTGTATCTAAACAAATATTTTCTTGTTAGGAACCACACAATCACAAAGTTATCAAAACATTGGTATTTTATCTAATAGTTTGATTTATACCTAGGGTTTTCACTAAATTTATATCATCCAAATCCCTAAAAGTATTCAAAGTACACCACAAAAGTAACTAAACCCTACTATGATACCAACTGAAGCACCCCAGACCCATACTCCTGAACTTAATTCTAAGAACACATAATTTATAGTTGTATTAGATACCTAGTCAGATGTACTGATATAAAATTACATATATTTTAATAATTTAATAATTACATCTCATAATAATCACATAATCCCACAAAAGATAAGGTATATAAGAAACTTATTTTATGATACTTGTGAACATTTCTCCATAATTGAAACACACTATCCTCTTTTATAGACTCCTAATAAGTTATGATTATCTTAGAAACCTAGGAAATGGAAACATAATAATGGGGTTTAATAAAATATTGAGTAAGGGTAAACATAAGAGATAATAATTTATGATCATAAGTGAGAATATGATAAGCATGTGAATATGAAAACATAATCAAAGTCCAAGAAAGTAAACTTAAGAGTTCATAACCAAATAAATGTGGATTATTAAACATAAATCAGGTATCTAAAAATAAAATTATACATGATCCAATAGAACATGAGTACAATGAAAAGAATATTAATTTGGTGCATACATAGGCATAGAAATTATAAAATAATGGAGTTGTAATCACCAACCATTACCTATAACATGATGAAGTAGGCTTCCATATTCTCATAACATAGTGTAGTAGGAATTGATAATTTATTCCTATAAACATTTTGGAGTAGGAATCACTACCTAATTACCATAATTAGGCATCACTCCATGATTCCCATAACATAGTGAAGTAGACATCAATAACTCATTATTATAACATAATGGATTCAGAGTCACCTCATGATTCTCATCGTGGAGTGAGAATTAATAATTGATTCCCAAAATTATCTCATGAGATATAAAAATTTACTTAATGCATTCAAGTTCTATATAGGGCCCACCCATCACATAAATATAAATCATATATATGTGTTCTGGGAGAACATGAAAACATTCATATTTCAAACACAACTTAATTAACCCATGAAAAAGAAAATGGTTTCATGAAAACATCAATAGAATAGTTCATAATATATCCATAGAAAGAAGGTGTGTGTTATCATAAGATCATAATGAATTTTAAAATAAGGAATTTCAAATAATTTTGGAATATATTTAAAATAAAATTTTTATGATTATTTCATAGTTCACATTGAAAAATGTGAAGAAAAATCCTTTTTGAACAACTTGGAAACTATTTCAAAATGTTGTATTAAAAAAAGATCTTGATAAAACATTTAAAAAATTAACCTTTAAAACTAAAAAAATTCAAAAATAAATATAATTTAAAAAAATATTCTTTGAGTATATATAAAAAACTAAAGACTTCTATCTAAAACAAACAATTATTAAAATACCTTTTTAAAATCAAGAATTATTTTTTAAAATCAAAATTTTATTTTAAAAACAATATTTATTTTTCTTTTTCAAATTTATTAAGAACCAAAATCATTTGGAATATCATTTTAAAACATTAAAATGATGATTCATGAAGAATAATTCCCATAACATCCAAAAAATGAATTCATTGAGAAAGTGATAAAAAGAGATGTTTTTTTCAAAACTATATGTGTAGAATACGTTAGTAAATTATTTTCAATGTATTTTAAAGAAATAAAAATAGTATCAAATTACTTTAATAAATTATTTAATTATGTATAAGGAAATCCATAAAATGAATATAAATATAAAGGATGAGGATTCTCGATCACAAATAATTGGTGGGTGTCAGTTTCTATCAGAAACATCACATCAAATGAATTATTTACCAAGGAAAATTAAATTCAGATATGATATTTAAAAACTCAATAATATAAAAGGGAAAATAAAATGGTGGTTTTTTAGATATAAAGATCATTTGAATTCCCTAAAATTATTATCACTCATAGGAAATATCGATTTTAGAATGAGATTGGAAATAGGACCCCTTTAGCTTTTTTTGCCTTTGAATCAAATCCCATGAAATATATAACATTATTTTTGTTTCTAAATCTATTTAATTTCATGAAAAACATTATAAAATTCATACATGGGTAGTAAATACACCACACAAAATTAAACAAGTTTTGGATATGATATAAGTATCAAAGAAAGAAAATTAAGATGAGGATCCCTTACCTTAATTATCAGATTCCACAAATGTGATTTAAGATTATATATAATAAACATAATTATATTAATAGCCCATTTTAAAGAAATATCTATTACCTCTTATATTCTTCAATTATAATCATTTAATATACATTTATTAGTTATTTATACTTTATTTTCATTATCAGATGACAATAAAGTTTTTTCTTTAAATAGGTTTTGTAATGATGATGTCGATCCTTATTCTCTTACATATAAGTAAATCATTCTTATATTATTGAATGTACTTGGAATATATATTTTTTAACAATTTATAATTTTCAAAATTCGTTCTATGAATGTTTTATTTATGATTAATGAATATGGAATCATTAATGGGATTATTTTGGAAAAGTTTAAAAAGAAAAATATGTTGTATTAAAAATAAGTAAAATATTAATATTAAAATTTCATAACATTAAAAAAAACTTCATAATTAATTTATAATAATACCTATAGTTAAGTCTCCATATTCATCCAATATAAAAATTTATATAATTGTTTGTGTATATGGTTAAACTAATCCAAATGAGATTATGAAATAATTGATGGGTGAGTATGGTTTAAAAAGTGATTCTTTTTCAATAATATCATTATTACTTAACAAAAAAAGGTATTATTTATAAATTTTAATGATATTAATATGATCTGAATATATTTAGATAAATATTAAAATACTAAATAGATTGGAAATGAAATATGTCGCTTTGTGGGGGTGGTAATCCACACATACACATGGATGATGATTTAAATTTCCATAGAACTAGAGAAGTGTGAGATATGGTTTATTTATATAGAATATTAATAAGGATATAAATATAACATTAATCAATTAAATAAACCTTTATAACACTATAGAGACCCAAATTGTTATAAATAAAATTTCCCTATTTATTCCATTAAATGTCTTATTATATAATATTATTATATAAAACACATGAACTTGTTTTATTTTATTATATCCAATTAGATTTTAATGATCATTATGTATCTTTAGCATTGATAATATAGTCGTTGAATAGTGACCACATGACTAGTATAAATATAGGGTTTTAACAAATCCATTTGACATAGACAATAGAAGTGATAGCCTTAACCAGTAGGATCGTAACCTATAAAGCCCATTTATCAGAGCTTCTGAGCGATATATAATTTCTAGTATTTTCCCTATACAAATATAAAACTGAGATCCAATAACTTAAGAATGATCAAAATTGTTTATGGTAGAATTTTAAGCTCATCGAGATAATGAACCAAACCATGTTCACTGAACGGCCTCATGAAATCCCCACCATCGTACACCTTACTCTTAGGGAATTTGATGGCGTAATAAAGGGATATGTATAAAGACCAAATAAATATGACTCTATCCATTATTTCTTATATAATAATTAAAATATTTTCATCTTATTATTATTACTTTATAAATAATTTTTATTTTTGATTCAATAAAGCACAAATTTAATTTTTGGTTAATATTCAAATTCAATTAATGAATTTATGAATTAATGGATTTATAAAATAAATAACATTTTAATAAAATATTACATTAAATTTATTAAATATAAATTATCATATAGTTTTTATGAAGTTAAATGTAATTTTTTATTGGGGTTTGAAAGCTGTTATTGTCAAAAAAACCAGTCATTTTCAATAAATGTCAGTTTTTATTTTAAAAGTTAAAATTAAAATATTTATAACTTTATTTAGATAAAATTAATATTATTTTTGGAATCATGATGTCAATATTATCCAATGGTTAATTTTTCATAATTTTCTGAGATAGTTGAATTTTTGGGTAAAATTTAAATGTTGTATATATATACTTTTTGTTTTGTGACATCATAATGGACTAATAGTGATGTAATAAATACTGTAAAAGGTATAATCGGAAAAATATATATTTTTAATTTAAAATAATGTAATTTTATGTTTATTTTATTTATTTTATAATTCCTTGATGAATCCTCCAAGACTTATAATATATTTTATAATTTTATAATTATTTCTTTAAGAGTGTGACTCACCTCCACATAAGCAAGGGAATTATTTTTTTATCTTCAACCCTTATCATTATAAAATAATTTAAACCATTCCCCTTTGGAAGAAACCATGGGAAAACCCACAGGATGGTTTGCGGTTTTGAATATTTTATTATGTAGTGTCTAAAACCAAAATAATAATGAAATCCCCCTTCGTTCCTATATAAACCCACCCAAGATCACATTTATCATCACTAAAACTATTTAGAGCATGAAAAAACTCTTCCCCATACTCCTTAGAGTCCTCCCAAGTCTCCCCCAAGCTCCCAAGAAGCCTCTCCCAAGCCTTTTTGGTCATAAATTCAAGTAAGGAATCCTCACCTTCCTCTACTTCTTTCAATTCAAGAATCTTACTTGAAATTAATCTTTATAATTTCAATTGGATATATTTTAATTAATTTACTATTATTACCTTACATTTCAATTAATTTTATTTGTAGTTATATATTATTTATCCTCTCTCATTTTGACCTTTATCTAAGTGGTTACTATATTGAAATTCTGTAAGGGATCTTGCACTCTCCTATTTCATCAAGCACTCATTTTAATGTTATCTCTTTTAATTTACATTTTCCTATTTTAGGATATGTTATTATATATCATACTTACTTTAAATTTTATATATAAATGATGATATCCCCTTTCACTCTCATTTATCCCTACAATGAACCTCTAAGCACACCTATTACCATGCTAAACTTTTGTAAGGGTTCTTTCCTGTCTCCTAGTTTCCTTATTATTTTATGACTTATATATCAAATTCATTATATTCGTACATGTCTTTACTTTTCCCCCTTACTTTACATTTCATTCCTAAATGATGAGATACCCCTTTCTCTCTTATCACCCCATTTTATGAATTTTTAAGTAATGTTGTTATTCTTCTGAAATCTCACTATGATTTTCCATGACAAAATAATTATGTAGTGAATATTATACCCATTTTTTATCTATTAAGGGTATTCAACTTTATGAACATATACATATTTATTGAGTAATTACATGTATGTATTTCACAATCCTTGATCGTTGAATAAATTATGATGTTGAATAAATCCATATTATTGGATCTATATGGCATACTTAAGTATGATAATGAAATGATTATGATGGGTGTGCTCAGATAGCGCTCCAATGCATTAGGTAATGTTTAGTATCATGATACTTCTTCTGCAATGGTCTTGGTACCTATCCTTAAATAATTCTCCTCCATGTGGAATGATCCTTGTCTTATGATCCTCCATGTGCAATGGGCCTTTTCCCATGATTCTCCATGTGCAATGATCATTGACTCATGCTTATGTCATGTTATATGTTGTTGACACATTTCCCATTTTATAATTATCATGAAATATCAAGAATTATTATTCATGTTATTTTTATTATCCATTAATATTACTATTTTCTAAAATTTATTATATATTTCATGGTATGCCTTCTTTATTTTCCTTATTGGGATTTATAGCTCACCCCTTTCTTATGTTGTCCCTCGGATATCCCATGGAGTTTTAAGATCATTGGAATATTATGATCATGTCAAGGAAGTTTTTAATAATTTTATTGTATATCAAGTTAAAGATGTTATATTTTATACCTATTTCCCAAATACACTAGACCTCTTGATCTTCCAAGTTGTATTAAGTGTAATTTTATGTAATAAATCATGTTTAAATGTTAAATAAAGAGAAAGGTTGTTATAGTTGGTATCATAGGATAGGTTTAGTTATTTTTGGGATTAGGATTATAAAACCCTAGTGAAACTAATAAAGTATAAGACTAAGTGTAATAAAACAACCCTAAATTTTTTTAACTATAGATTAAGTAGTTTATCAAGAAAATACATCAATGTCTGGATACTAAAAGTGGGTGTGGTTCTGGCACAGATGTACCTAGGAGTAATAACTCTGATAAGGTATTCTAGGCCTGACTCGGGGTAACCTTGTACATGACAATGGGCCTTACTGCACTCCTTTTTTGACACTCTTGAGGGATATGCTTTGGTAAATTAATAATCTCATTACAAACCATTATTAAGGGAATAAATAAAATTCCCATAAAATATATGTTAGAAAATACATAATGGATATCATATATTGAAGCCTAGATAATCATTATTTAATTAGATAACTATAATTTATAATTTTTCCTTTAATGTAATTAGATTCCCCTTTACATGTTTAATTGCTTAAGATACTCATCTTTAATTTCCTTTTTATTCTATCCAATGGTTGGAAATAAGATTAATCGTGTTAACAACCAATGTGAAGGGAATTGTGGTGATTTCCCTAAGGAGATTCCCAATTTGATGGGAGAGGGAAACAAAATGTTTTTCATAATAATATCTCATCTAACTCAAGTTCTAAATATAAAAATAGATCAATAGGAGCACCCAACCCCCCCCCCCCAAGAGATAAAAATATGCTATCAAGAGCTTCATGTGACAAAGGCCTCCTACTTTTAATGGGTCATCTGATTCCTTAATCGTGGAACAATATATCAATCCATTAAGAATATCTTCTCCATCCTTCAATGTTCCAAAAAAGAGAAGGTTATTCTGGTTGATAATCATATGGAGGGAGAATCTGATCAGTGTTGGAAATTGATAAATAATACAAAGCCTGAGGAAAATATCAAAACAATGGATTGGAATGAATTCAAGAAAAAAAATTCAATAAATATTTTCCTAACACTCTCCATCTTAAAATGGAATGGTATTTCCCTGAAATCAAGCATAAAGATGATGAATTTATTGGGGTGTATGCGGAAAAATTCACAAGACCTGCATGATACACCTCCTATTTTGTCTCTACCCATGAATGTAAAGTAGGTCACTTCTTTGGTAGGCTAACACCTAGTCTATGAAAAGCCCTGGTGATCTGTGACTTTGATTGCTATGAGGAAATTGTCCAATGATACCTCAAAGTTGAAATGGATATTGGAGAATCCCAAAAGTATTATGAGGATAATAAGACAAATGTGGAGTTTAATTTTGTAGGTTTGATGGAAAAATTCAACGTTGAAAAGAAATTTCAGCATCCCACTTGTCAAGGGTGCGGGAAGAAGCACCCTTTAAATTTCCTTAAGGGAACAAGGAAATTATTTAGATATGGGAAGGATGGAAACCTAGAAAATAATTGCTGATAAGAGAAAACTTCTATTATGATAGAGTAAAGGAACACTCCTGTAAACCCTTAGTGCATTATTCATTTCTACAACTACATGGAACTAGGGAACTTTATGAATCAATTCTCTAAGCCATTGGAGGAAACCAAAAACCACCAAGTCAACAAGGGTGATATTTTTCCATAACTACCGCCAAAGTGAATCCCGAAAATGAAGTGGTGATAGATGCACTAATTATTCATTCCAGAATATAGAATGTATTATTTCATTTTGGTTCTACACATTCCTTCATATCATGAAATTTTAGTAGAACTATTCAGATATCATCGCAAATCATGGAAGTAGAGATGTCGGTGAAAATGGAAAATTGGGAAATTATTGTATCCTAAGTATACAACTCCTCCATTATCACAATTTGTGGGATGAACTTCCCAGCGAACCTTTTCATACTCTATTTGGTAGAATTTGATTCAATTCAAGTAATGGATTGGATTTCCCTATATAAAACCAACATAAATTGCTGCAAGAAGGAAATAACTCTCCGTATAAAGAACCGACCCCTGATTTTATACAGGTGCAAAGAGGAGGATGAATATTATTTAGAGAAATCATCTCAAGCATTGAAATTATTTCCCAATGAGCAAGAATATAAAGCTATAATGATTGAGTTTAAGGAAATGACCATCCTCGATAACATGCCTATTGTAAGGGAATATGCTGATTTATTTCCCAAGGAATTTCTACGTCTTCCTCCTAGATGAGAGTTATAATTTTAAATAAAACTTATACCCAGTGCATTGAGAATATCCAAGACTACATAAAGGATATCTATTGTAGAACTTGAGGAACTAAAGAAACAACTTCAGGAGAATCTTTATAAAGGATTTATACACCCAAGTGCTTCACCATGGGGTGAACCATCCCTCTTCATCAAGAAGAAGTATGGGTCAATATTCCTTTTAATAGATTATCGGGATCTCAATAAGATCATGATAAATAACAAGTATCATTTTCCATGAATTTATGACTTGTTTTATCAGCTATGTTGAGCGTAATACTTCTCCATGGTGGATCTGTGGTAAAAATATTACCAAGTTAGGGTGAAGAAGGAAGATATACCCAATAATTGTTTTCATACAAGCAATGGGAACTATGAGTTTATAGTGATTTCATTCTAACTCCCTAATGGTCTAGTAATCTTCATAGATTTAATGAATAGATTATTTAGAGATTATCTCAACATGTTTGTGGTAGTATTTATATATTACATTCTAACATACTCTAAAACCAAGGATAATCATGTGTAATATCTGAGAACTATTCTAATGACCTTGTGATAGGATAAGTTCTGTAAAAAGTACATTAATTGTGAGTTCTAGTTGAAGGAAGTCTTGTTTTTAGGGCATATCATCACAATCAATGGGTTATCTAAGTATCCTTGAAAGAAAAAAACAATTTAAGGATGTTCTAGGAAAACATTTGAGACAGATATCCATAGTTTCCATAGGATAGCTGGATATTATCGCCAATTTGTGAGAAATTTATCATAATTATCAAACCCTCTTACCAATCTAAATTGGAAGGGAGTCAATTTTACATGGAATGATGAATGTGAAGAGTGTTTTAGGGAGTTGAAAAGGTGGTTTATCACTACACATGTGCTCACACTACCCACAAGTGAGGAACTTTTCATAATTTCTAGTGATTATTCAAAGAAGGTATTTCACTGTGTGTTGATGAAAAATGAAAAATTCATATCCTATGCTTCAAGGAATTTGAAAATTCATGAGAAAATCAATCCCAAACATGATCTGGAGTTGGAAATGGTGATATTCTCTTTGAAAATTTGGTGGAATTATCTCTTTGGGGATAAGTGTGAAATATATATTGATCAAAAAAGTATTAAATATATATTCATGCAGAAGGAGATGAATATGCACTAATGGATATGGTTAGATCTCATCATGGATTACGATTTATCGATCCACTACCATCCTATAAAAAAGAAAAAAGTGGTGGATACTCTAAGTATAAAGGATCCATAAATTCTATCACTAATGAGAAATAAGAAGGATCATATATTCTTAGATATGAAGAGGATAGAGATGGAAATCATAAAGGAAGGAACATCATCAATCCTTTCATAAATTATTTCTCAACCATCTCTTCTTTAAAGGTTGAAGGATAATCAAAAAGATTATGTGGGAATTCATAAGAAAGTGGAAACTATAAGAAAAGGTAAATCCCCATAGTTCAATGTTAATAAAGAAGGGATTGTGATATTTGGGTTAAGACAATGTGTTCTATAAAATCCTGAGTTAAAGAGAGAACTATTTGATGATGCACATATTTTGACTTTCTCTATTCACCTAGGAAAAAAAGATGTATCGAGATCTCTGAGAGCACTATTGGTGGGATAACATGAAGAACGAGATCGTAGAAATACATCAAAGTACCTGGTATGTCATCAAGTGAATACTAAAAAGAATAATTCTAAGGGGAAGATGCAACCATTACCCATACTAACATGGAAATGAAAAAACATCACCATGGACTTTGTCACCATACTTTTAAATACATCTAAAGGAAACAATGTTATATGGGTTGTTATGGATCGTCCTAAAAAGATGACACACTTCATTATGATTTGAGAGGATTTCTCACTGGATAACTAGCACGAATATACATCAGAGAATTAGTAAGACTTCCTAAAGTACCACTATTGATTGTATCCGATCAAGACCCAAGATTCACCTACAAGTTCTAGAAAATTCTCCATGATCATCTAAACATTGATCCGAATTTAATTACAACCTATCATCCTCAAAATAATGACCAATCTTAGTGGACTATCCAATAACTCGAGGACATGTTGAGAGATTTATATATGGACTTAAAAGGCAGATGGTACCAACATCATCCTTTGGTCGAGTTCTCTAACAATAACAGTTTCCACTCGAGAATCCAAATGGTTCTCTATAAAGTCCTTTATGTGAAGAGGATAAGAACACTGGAATTTTGGGATGAAGTTGGGGAATGAAAAATTCTATGTCCTAAAATGGTCTAATAAATGGTGGAGAATGTTCAGACCATTCAACAACACATCAAAGCTGCTTAGAGTTGACAGAACAGTGATGCTGACAATCATCGACAGGAATTATAGTTTGATGTTGGAGACATGGTGTTCCTATAAAAATCTTTATGGAATAAAGTAATGATATTTTGGAATAAGGTAAATCATAGTCCAACGTACATCATCCCATTTGAGATCCTCAATCGCATCAGAGTAGTGGCATATCTACTAGAACTCCTATCGAACCTATCTCAAGTACACAATGTATTGAATGTATCCTTATTGATAAAGTACATACCATACCCCTCACATGTACTAAATCCATTTGTGGTACCATTGGAGAATGACCATTCCTATGAGGAGCAGCCAGTGAAGACCTTATATCGTAGATAAAAGTTCCTGTGAAATAAGACAACACCCCTTGTCAAAGTGTTGTAGAGAAACCACAAGTTTGAAGAAGCAATGTGGGAACCATAGGAGGTTATTAAGAAGAGTTAACCACATATTTTTTATTGTGGAAAAAGAAAATTTTGAGAGAGAAATTTCTAAAGTGGGAAGAAAGTAATAACTCAAACTTTTAAAAATAAAATTCTCCTTTTTATTCAATTAAATGTCTTATTATATAATATGGAATTATTTTGTTTTATTATATCCAATTGTATTTTAATAACCATTATGTATCTTTATCAATGATAATATAGTCATTTAATAGTGATCACATGACTAGTATAAATATATGGTTTTAAAAATACATTTGACACAGACAAAGGAAGTGAGGGCCTCAATGAGTAGGATCCTACCCAATAAATCCCATTTATCAGAGCTTCCAAGGGAGATATAATTTCTGTTCTTTTCACTATAATAATCCCAAGATGAGATCCAACAACTTAAGCATGAGTGAAACCATTTACGAGATAAGATCAAGCTCATTGATGCCACGACCCAAACCATGTTCACCGAACGACCCCATGAAAGTGCCACCATTGCTCACCTTAATTTTAGGGAGTGTGCTAATATATTAAAGGGATATTTATCAAGACCCTAGAAATAGAATTCTGTACATTATTTTTTATAGAATAATGAATATATTTTCATCCTATTATTGTTACTTTATAAATGTTTTTTATTTTTGATTCAATAAAGCACAAATTGTATTTTCAGTTAATATTAGAATTCAATTAATGAATTTTTTAATTAATGGATTATTAAAATAAATAATATTTTAATAAAATATTAAATAACTTTTATTAAATATTAATTATCATATAATTTTTAAGAAGTGAAATATAATTTGTTATTGGGGTTCAAAAACTGTTATTGTCAAAAACCTATCATTTTCAATAAATGTATGTTTTATTTTAAAAGTAAAAACTAACATATTTAGAAAAATATTTATATAAAATAAATATTATTTTTGGAATAATTACATTTAAATTATCCAATGGTGAATTTTTCATAATTTTTTGAGATAGTCACATTTTTGGGTAAAAATTAAATGCCACATAAATATACTTTGTGTTTTATGACATCATAATGGACCAATAGTTATGTAATAAATACTATAAAAGGTTTAATACAAAAAATATATGTTTTTAATTTAAAATAATGTAATTTTATTCTTATTTGATTTATTTTATAAAGCCTTAATGAATCCTCCAAGACTGATAATATATTTTACGATTTTAAAATCATTTCTTTGAGTGTGACTCACCTCCCCATAAGAAAGGACATTATTTAATTATATTCATACCTTGGATGTATAAAATAATTTATACCACTCCCCTTTTGTATAAACCCTGGGAAAAAACTAGGGGATGGTTTGTGGTTTTCAATGTTTTATTATGTAGTTTCCAAAACCAAAATAATAAGAATTTCCCCCTCCATTCCTATATAGACCCACCAAATATCTAATTTATCTTCACTAAAAATATCTTTAGAATAACAATAATCTTACCCCTACTCCCAAGATTCCTCCCAAGGCACCCTCAATCTCCCAAGAAGCCTCTATTAAGCCTTCGGGGTCACAGATTCAAGTAAGAAATTCTCACCTTTATATCCTTCTTTCAATTCTGGAATCTTCCTTGAAATTATACTTTATAATTTAAATTGGTTATATTGTAATTAATTTAATATTATTTCCTTACTGTTCAAATTATTTTATTTTATTGATATATTATTTATCCTACCTAATTTTTGACCTTTATCTAAGTTGTTAGTATGCCGAAAGTTTGTACAGGATCTTCCACTCCCCTCTTTTATCAAGAACTCATTTTAATGTTATGTATTTTAATTTCCATTTTATAATGTAAGGATATGTTATTTCATATACCCATTAATTTTAATTTTATGTATAAATGATAATATTCTCTTTAAATATCATTTTTTCCTCCTATGAACCTCTATGAACACCTGTTACCATGCTGAAATTTTGTAAGGGTTCTTTCCTTTCTCCCAGTTTGTTTATTATGTTATGACTTCTATATATAATTACTTGTTTTGGGACATGTATTTCAATGTCCCCCTTAATTTCCATTTCATGCATAAATGATTAGAGACCCATTTTCTCTCTCATCACCCCATTTTATGAATTTTTAAGTAATGATTTTACGCTTTCGAAATCTCACTGCGATTTTCCATGCCAAAGTAATTGTGTTGTGAATACTATACCCATTTTTTCTCTATAAATGGTATTAACCTTTATGAACATATACTTATTTATTGGGTACTTATATGTATTAATTATACATTCCTTTATCATGTAATAAATTATGATGTTGAACGCGTCCATGCTGTATAATCTATGTGGCACACTTAAGAATGAGAAAGAAATGATTATGATGAGTCTACCCAGATAGCTCTCTAATAGATTGGGTAATGTTTAGTATAATGATACATAATGTTAAATGGTATTAGTAGATATCCTTTACTAATGATCCTCCATGTTCAATGAGCCATGTCCTATGCTCCTCCATGTGCAATGAGCCTTGTCTCTTACTTCTCCATGTGTAATGATCCTTTACTCATGCTTCTGTCATGTTATATGTTGTTTCCACATTTCCCATTTTATAATTATCATGAAATATCATGAATTATTATTCATGTTCCATTTATTATCCATTTATATTCCTATTTTCTAACATGTATTATCTTCTTCATTTTATTCATTGTTTATTTCCCTTATTGTGCTTTATATCTCACACCTTTTTTATGTTGTCCCTAGGATATCCCAAATAGTTTTAAGATCATTGGAATATTATGATCATATTAAGGAAGTTTTTAATACTTTTTTTATCCCATTTTCAAGATACTATGTTTTGTACCTATTTCCTAAATACACTAGAACTCTTGATCTTCTAAGTTGAATTAAGTGTAATTTTTTGTAATAAATCATGTTTAAATATTAAATAAAGGGAAGTTTTGTTATAACCCCCCCCCCCCCACCATTTAAGTCAATTAATGAAAATAAAACACATCATTAATGAAGCTCATCGTCCACACATATAAGTGATGATGTTTTAATTTTTTAAGGAAAAACAATGAAAGGTAGGTAATGTTTATTAGATAAATGTAAAAAAATATAATAATCAAAAAATACTAATTGAATAATGTTTTAATATATAAGATAGGTTTTCAAGAAAAATATATATAAATAAAAATATTATAGGTTAATTAATACTTTTGTTGAGAATAAAATCTTTTTATTGAATTACTTCTTGGAAATATAGAACTTAGACCAATTTCATGTGACCAAAGGATTATGTTAGTGGTAAAATACTATAAGGGGGATTAAATGGGGATACATTAAATAAGAATTCTAATTTTTTATAGTGTTCTTGAAGGGATGGTAGAAGGTCACTATTACAAGCAGAGGGAATTGCATTTTTTGTAAATATAACTTCTTAATATTTAAGGAACATTTGTTTTGTATGGAAAGTGAATTAAAAAGTAGAAATTCTTGAAATGAGATAATTTGTGGATGATTCAAACCTAAAACACTCATTTAGAGACATATTTTTAAAAAAAATTAACTCATTTACCCATATATTTTTCACTTTTACTATTTTTACTTTTTACTCTGGAAAATAATTTTTACCTAAGTAATTTTTCTTTTATACCTAAAAAACAAAAATGAACCTCATTGAATAATTTGGACATGCTAATTATAGTTATGAATTTAATTTTATCAAATAAAATTTAGGAGTGTGATAAAATTTTAATTTTAAAATTGGTGTGCATAATGTATAAACCTAATTTTTTTAGAAAAAATATATTTTTAATCATAAAAAAATATGCTTAGGATAAAATTATCAATGTTGTTGATTGTAATGAAATTAAAAAGTTTATTATTAAATAAATAATATTTTTTTATTTCAATTTAATTCAAAATATAATTCCACATTATTAAATCATAATTAAATAACTAAATAAAATTAGTTTTTTACTAGATTAAAAGATTAACTAACTTTTAAAAGGTTAAACATGGGTTTACTAAATTCAACGTGGTATTTTTCCATGAATGATTTTAAATACATTTTTTTCTTGAACTTTTTTTATATATTTTAAATTCATATTTAGTTTATGATAATTTCAAAAAATATATGGTTATTTATAAATTATTTTTTTCTCTATTCTCCTAAATTTAAATTATTTAATAAAAATAATAAAAATTAAAACGAAGATAATTTTTACATGATTAAATAAAAAATCATTTTATTATATTCAAATAAAAATGTGAAATTTATAAATTTTTCTTTTAAATGAAAATAAAAATATAAAGTAAAATGAGTTTTATAGAAAAAAAAATTAAAGTTTAAATGTTCTTAATATTATTTCATGTTATTTTCTATTTAAATGGGTGTTAATATATTAGTTTTACATATTTTTTAAAACATATGTTAAAAGTGATTAATTTAATTTATTATGTAAAATACGCATTACCCTAAAAACAGTTCTTTGAAAAATAATTTTAATCATATTTCATTAATTATTAATATTATAACCATTTAATATATTCATTTCTATTAAACTAAATCAATAATTTTAAAAATAATAACATATGATATATTTAAATATATTTTTTTATAATAAATCATTTTACAATTTTTTATTTAATTGAAGAATTATTTCTTTTGTATTTTATTATTGGTGTTTCCTATCATATTGTATTATTTTAATCAGGCATGTTGTGATTTGTTTTAATTTGGTGTTGTGAGAGCTGTAAGATATTAAAAATTAAAATTCATTCTATAGAAATTCATACTAAAATATAAATGTGTTAAATATATGAATGTTTAAAAAATATATATATATTAATAATTGTGAATATTGATAAACAATAAAAGTGATATGTTATTAAAAATGTATGGGTTGTCGCATTCTCCCACCCTTAAAAAAATACATCCGCATATTTTTTTATACTACGTTAAATAAAAATTAAAATACCATTACTTCAAAATATTCACAAGACTATATAAAAATACTTCAATCATGAAACTTCCTTTATAAACCTTTCTCTGAGATTTTTTGTCTTATTCATTAATGCTTCCCTCCAATAATTAGAAATAAAAATCATGTCCTAACATTAATAAACTGAAATTAAATCATATTTTATATTTTATATTTTAAACCTAATAAAAACTATTATTAAAAAATCATACCATTCATAAGTCATTTTTAGTTTCTATTTTTTAGCTATAAAAACATATAAATTTGTTAAAACATTTTTTTTATGATTTTTTAATCTTCTTATGGATTTTTCCTCGTAGGATATCGACTTTCATAATTCCCCATCTCATTGAATTTGAAACATTACACTACTATATAAGCATCATGATAAGGATTTGATTAACCGTTTCTCACATTATTTCTTTTTCTGTTGCTTATTTATTTTTCATAACGAGTCATGTGTCCAAATTTAGAACTTTTATAACACATATTGTACCCCATAATACAGTTATATAAATGTGTTATAGCACATTTTATGAATAATGGAATTTTTATTCTCTTACCATTATATTTTTTATATTTGAATATTCTACAGATTTCTAAATTGGAAATTTATTACGTTCAATATTTCATGTTTTGTAAGAATCAATAAATATCGTCATCAACTTCTCTATGAACTAAATAATTTCCTCCAAATTTCAAAATTCATGAGTCACCAATAACCATAATAAAATTAGTTTCAAAACAATTTAAAATCAATAAATATTATTTTCATGGTTAATTTTAAGATTTTATATATACCATTCCAATCTAGTAATATTTTTCTATTAATAAGAAACTGAGTCCTCCTATTTTTAATTCAACTCCAATAAAATGACATTCAATTCTGAGACAAAGAAATTATGGAAAATATTTTTCTAGAAAAATATTTTTAAATAAATTTCAATCCATTCTATCAATTTCATGATTCTCCTTATTATTATTAATTAATATCACCAAAAATTAGTTTCACCTTCAAAACGATAAAATATAAGTTTTACCTTTTGATTCACCAAATAGCGCAAAATTTTAAAAAAAAATATCTAAATCATTTATCCAGTTTTTAACTATCATCGAGTCATATGTCTAACCAAAATTTAGAGGTATTTTTCATTTAAATTGATCTACTATTTAAATATTACTATATGGATATTTTGGTCACTCCCTTTCATTTTTACCACCATTTATATCCTGAAATAACAAAGTTAACATAGAAAAAACTTATCAACTTCAACTCCAACCATTTCAGGTTGTTTATTTGGATGATTAGCATTATCATGTTTCCTTCTTACTTCATTTAACCTGCTACCTCAATGAAAAATAATTTTAAAGTAAAAATATATTAGATGGTATAATTTAGTAATAATAATAAAAAAAATATTATGCTAATATAAAAATACATTAATATTGTATCCCCATAAAAACCTCCTTAACATATAAAATTTTCTATCCATTTTTTCTTTACCAATATTCTGACCACTAAATTTATCTTACCCTTTTTATGATACCAACTATAAAATCTTAAGCATAACCATACCATAATTACATGATTTCTATAATATATTTAATCACTTACATTCCCATGAATTTTCGGTTTATAGTTTTAGAATTTTAGGAACCCCATTACAATATAAAATCTATACATCTACTTTGTGTCCATTTTTTTTACAATAACAGGTTATCAAAATGATACACGTTATTTATTGAAAAAAAATATTCGTAATAATAAAATGGATTCAATATTTTTTATACCCATCCATAAACCCTAAAAAACATTTAAATACTTGGTATGGGAAAATAAATATTATTAAAGGGAATAAAAGAAGGAGAAAACTTGTTTTTCCCTCAAAATTCATGAAAACCCTTGAAAAAGTAATTTCAGTAAAAAAATAACTTTGAGATTTTAAAAGAACATAAAATTAAATTCAAATATGAAATAAAGATCTTTTATCAAAAAAATCATAAAACAAACTCGTAATAAGTCTAGAAAAGAAATAGAATTGTCATGAAGGTTAATTGGAAAATTTTATTTATATCAACCTTTCAATGGAATAAATTACCTTATTAATTCTAGAATGATTCATAATGGAATAAATTAACTTATATTTACTAAATAATTCATTTTGGAATAACTTAACCTGTTAATTTCAATATCATATACCTTTAATCGAATAACATAACAAGTTAATGCCAACATAATATCTCCCTAGAGTAAATTATCACCCAATACATTAAAGGGATATATCATATCCACCTATCATCAGTTACAATGTATGAGAACCATGAAATGAATAAAATAAAAAGGATTATTCATTTAAACATAAAACTCATAAAAATTTACTTTTTAAAACATTCGAACAAACAATTAATTTGACTTATAAAAATAAAATGATTTCAAATGAATGGGTTAAGAAATTTCTTATTGAGAGGAAAATAAAATTAAAACATAGAGTACCTATAAAGATAAATGAATAATTAATTTATTAGAAAATATTTAGTTAATAAAAATGAATCAAAAAAAATTAATTTTTTTTAAAAATAAGAAACTCTTACCTTGAGTCCCGACTAGCCTTGCATGACCTCTAACCTCCTTGATCACTGAATCAACACCTTCAGATTAAGTCCAAAGTCTTTAGAAAAACGAATTTTAGCATCACCAAAAACTTTTGAAGGTGGTAGGTAATGTTAATGGAGTTATTCAGGTTTAATATACTGATAAAATCAAACTTTTGATGTATTTTTTGAATGGTTGTAATGATTCCCCATTTATTTGAAAAATCAAAGACGTTTTGGAAAATATTTAGAATTATGGTTCAAGAATGTAATTTTAAAATGGAAAGTTATTTTAAAATAGATAATATATGATTTTATCAACCCTTTAAAAACTAACTTCACTTTATATAATTTTTTTTAAAAATAAATCATTTTTATAAGTCATTTTTAACATTAAATACCCTTTAAAGTCATTTTTAGTGTCATTTTCATAATATGAAATTAAAAATATCTAGATAAATATATAATTAGAATTTAAACATCTAAATAATTAATTACCTATAATTTTTATCCACAAAATTCATTTAATACCCTAATTTATAAAAATTATATCACTTTAAAAAAATTAATATTATTTACTTTCACTTTGAACCCATTTGCAAAAGTAATGCATTGTCATTATATAATAATCTTCGAAAATAATTATATTATTTAATATTAAAAAAATATAACATAAATTTTCTTTATAAACCATAAATATTATAATTTAAAACCATTCATAGAGTATTTTTATTCTCGTACATATCATGACAACTTATTTAAGTTATTAATTTTACTTTTCTTAACTTGCACAATCACTATGAGATAATTTAGATAATTATCATATTATACAATTCTATAATTCATGAATATATATAAAAATTATTTATTATTAATAATTTTTATCTATTATGGTTTAAAAAATAATTATATATTCCTAGATACTACTTAAATACATCAATTTCACTTTTCTAATGCTTTGCAAGTACTGCGTGAGTACCAACAAATGTTTTCATATTTATCTTGACATAAAATTAATTTTCCTCCAATGAATACAATTTCTAAGATATTATTGTTATATTATAATGAAATATATATTATATAATTTTAAAATATTTTTATATATTATTTATATCATAATTAAGTCATAAAATATTCGATATTCATAAAAATTGTATTTTATACTATTCACTAAAACAAATAAAACATTCTTTTAAAGAATACCAAAAAATTAACCTAAAATAATTTGAATTCACTAACACAAAAAATTAAGTCTATTGTACCTAATTAACTTCATAAAATTTATAAATATATATTTTATATAAAACCATATAGAACATAATAAAACAATTTATCTTGAATAAAAGCTATTTTTTCAAATAAAAAACCCTATTATTATTTAAAAACATAATAAAATTATTTTTATTAAAAAAATATTAATATAAATTCATATATTTAATATATATATCCATTTATAAAATATCCAACAATTAAATAATTTTTTAGATAAATAAAAAATAAAAAACATGTTAAGGAAATAAAATTAGCCTTTAAATAAAACATATTTTATTTGAGGGAGATAACATAATAATTTTAAATAGATAATGTGTATCCAATTGATTATATGAAATCCTTTGAGATATATATACAATTTTAAAGAAAATATACTAACTCATAATAATGAATATTAATAAACCATAAAATTGAAATATTATTAAAAATTCATCATCAAACCAACTCATTTCAAAACCAAAAATTAGCAGAAACATAATTCCAATTGATATGAGTATTGTTAATCCCACACACACAAACCTTTCTTTATCCAAAGGTCATCCAACTTCATGGGATGATCCAAAATCACAAACCATTGGTATCCACCTTGAAATTTTTCTTCACTAAGGATTCCTTCTATGGGATCATTATGATCCTCACCTTTAAGGATGCCTTGAAATGGCTCCACAATCACTCAGTTCCTAGTGCTCCCACTTCCTTCTCTTCCCCTCCTAGGTTTTTTAGGGTATTCTCAACAACGATGACTCTCTTTTCACCGGTTCTAGCCTCTTCCTTCCCTTTCTTTCTTTTTCTCCCCTCTAGACTAATACTGATTTTTGGTGTTGTCTTCGTGTTCCACTACCACCCCTCTTTCAGTCTATCCATGTGAGTCGGACCCCCATTCTGGGTATATGTGTGTTGGTGAATTAGACATCTTGGGTCAGAGATGGTGGAAACATTCAGTTCCCTTCTCCTCCTCTTCCCTTGATGGCCTACCAATCGCATTCGACTCCACTTTAGTTGATCTCAATTTTGGATATGGTACTACTTGGTATGGGGATGTAGGAGGGATAGTAGTGGTCACAGCTTGGGTTTTTTCCTCTGTTTGTATCCTTATCTCTTTTACAAATATGGATTGAGGTATGGTATGGTTATGTTGTTTTGGATATATCTTGTTTATATGTTTTTGTTTTGTTTTTTTGTTGGGACGATGAGGTTCCTATCTTGGCCCCCTACCAAGGCCTCCTCTACTCAATCCTACTCTAACATCTTGGTCCTTTTCTCCTTTCCCTATCGGTCTGGTGCATGGGTCTTCAAGGAGGTTTTGGGAGGTATGGATTGAGTGTATTAGGGTATCTAGGAGAGAAATTGGACTGTCGTTGAATGTTTATATGTTTTTAATGTTTAGTTATGATGGTATTTTGGTTGTGATTTTGGAGTTCTACGACAATGTTAATAAGACAACGGTGGTGATGGGTGAACATCTTGGTTCTGTTTTCTCTGGTTCTTAGCTCTAACAATGATGGTAGATGATGAATAAGGGGTTATTTCATCAGGTGATGTGGTGACTCTGGTGGTGATAGTTACGGAAATGACGTTCGGAGTGGTTAGTGATGATGTGATGATGAAAATGGGTGGTAATGATGTCTATAGTGATTTCGATGTGGTTTTATCGATGCAGAAGTCATGTGATTTTTGAGATTTTTTATTTATGTGATGATTCACATGGTGATGAATCTTATTTAAAATTTTAAATATGTGGACTGTTTTGATTTTTTGATATGTGTCATGTTGGTCTTGGTCTTATGTGGTTCCCATTTTTTCGTTAAAGTGGTTGTTTTGAAAATATTAAAAAACTAATTTGGAGATCATCACCTTTAAGGACGTTCTAGATTACTGTTACATGGAAATAATCTATCTACATAGAAATCCAATTTTGAGCACAAAATAGAGAGTCTACATAAGACTTAGAAGTTTTTTATGGTATCTTGTTATTATGGTTTGTGTCTTTTTTCAGTACCTCTTGCCAATAAGGGAAACTCACTAATGTTGTTATCTAAAGGAATAAATAAAATATATAATTTCTTTATAATTCCTTCCTCAAACTTCAGAAGTAACTCTCCATCCTTTCCTTTGTCTCCAAATAAGATCGTATACACTAATAAAAAAATCAAGTTGTGTTTTTTTAACTCCATTATGAAATATATCAGTGGTCACATAATAAAAAAACACTACTCTCCTCAAATAAACCAACATCACACTATTTCTCATCAATGGACCAATCTACTACAATCCAAAGTGAATAACCCTGAATATTCAGATTAAACCACTATGATGGATTTAGACCCCTAGATAACACTTTCCATAACTTTAGTGAAATAAACCTACATAGATACATCATCCAGCATATATTTATAGTTTCCATGAGGCTAAAATGTCTAAAAATTTCTTCTAGGTATCAAACACTAGGGACCATAATCCACTTGGTAAATCCTCACTCAATATATTTACTACATTATTCAATGTGAATATAAAAGGTAATATCCATATTCTTCATGGAGAAGTGGATTATGTGCTCCTTAATTTCAAGAAAAAAATTTAGTCTCCTCAACAAATAATCAACTGGTCGTGTAAGATTTCATGGTGAAACTTTCATGGGTTGAAGATGAAAAAAAATTTGAACTTGAGGGTAAAACAGTAAAGTGTTGAGATTTTGGTCATGCAATGAAGTGGAATTCAGCCTCAGTATTTATTTTTGAGTGTATGTAGGTTTGGATTTTAGTGAAAAATTGGGATCTAAGTGTGTTTGTGTGTGTGTTTGTGTGTTTTTTGTGTTTGTGTGTGTGTTCAAGTGAAATATAGCTATAAAATAGATTGGAGAATAGTGGAATCACTTTATATATTCCATCCACCTTACCTATTAAATCATGATTGACTCAATAAGAAACTATCTTTCTCTCACACTAATTGGATCAGATCTCACCCAATCTCTATCCCATGGTTTTCTCAGCTACTAAAAAACCTAAAATGGTCATTGTATACTATATCTTAAAATTTATAATGTGATTAAGGATTTATGGTCATTTTTAATCCACCCCACCACTTTCCTAAATATGAGGTAAGTGTAAAATCAAGGAATGTGTGAAAACCAAGGCAAAGAAAGGAAAAATAAATTGAAATATAGTGAAAAAAATGGAATCTATTACTAGTTAAATCACTAGAATACAATATAGTGAGATTTAGAATGACATAAACCACAATAAAAAAATTGAATTCAATGGAAGGGGTTAGGGGAATCTTGTTGGATCGGTCACAAGAGACCTAGTGTTCATGACCATAAGTGAATATATTAGAATTTAAAAATTAGAATCGATAGCCCACATTATTGTGACTTTTACCCCATTTTATAAGAAATAATGAATATTTTCAGGCACTTTTAGATGCTTAGATGACTTTCATACAAGATTGCAAGTTTTGATCATCTCCATGTGGAACACACATATTTTCCTTAAACAAATGATGAATGAAAAATTCTATTGATCCCAAAAAAATACTAATCTCTATGGTATCAGATTGAATATATGTGTTTTTCATTTTATTTGCATAATTTAGCTAAGTAGTGAAAATATAATATTATTATGGTCCCTTTGTGAATCATATGATCTATTCTTGAATTATCCATGATCAATGACTTCAAAGGGAATTCCAAACCATTAATCTAGTATTTATTGAGTAAAACAATATTCTATACATTATAATCTAAGAGGTGGAATCGATCCCAGCTACGTGTGGGGGTCAAGTTAGAAAATTCTTAAAGAACTGGGTATTAAATACTCGTTTTAATATTTATAAAAGTATAGATTATGTTCTTTCTAATAATAATGATTTAATAAATTAAATTTCACAAATATGGATCTCTTGTTCCACTAAAAAATAACAATTAATTATCTATACGAATCTATACGATATGGTTTGTTCATATGTAGGTGTATCTCCCCATAAATTCGTCTAAATTAGAAGGTAGGGTGTTTGATTTCATCTGATGAAACAAGGGAGGTTTTTGGGGTTAATCTTATATAGTTATTGAACACCTTATAAATCTAGTGGAACAACACATATTATCACACAAGTCTAGTTCATAATCTTTAAATACTTATGAAAAATTTAGAATAGCTAAGTAAATATCATGAGGCATAGATATACTACCCATTAATCTTATCTAGTGGTTTTCCAAGCCATGTGATTATTATGAGATATTTATAATTTGTCATTAATTCTTATTTAGTAACACAACATAGTTCTTTAATCTGATGCAAGTTCTATTTCATCCAAATCATTCTTATGAAAGGATCCACCGCGTTTAATGATTCTTACCTAGATCTCAACCTGGATGAGTTCATCTTATGAAAGATCACATTTGATATTAATTTTTACATATCCTCAACTTGACCAAATTAATGTTACACAACCATTTTTATCATGTAATGACCAATGTTTTGAATCGGACAAAATTCCATGTGAATTTAAACTTTTTGCATTTTCTGGACTGGTCATTTTTAAAATTGTGCTTCAGAACTTAATTCCAATAGTTGGAAAAAAATTTAGTGGTGTTATTTATATTAAGAAATTAAATAAAAATAAAAATAAAAATAAATGTGTAAATAAAAACATAAAAAAAAGTTTTGATAATAATAATATTATTTTTATTTTTATTACGATTATTATTAATATTATTATTATTATTATTATTTGGGAAGTTTTTTTAAGAAAAAAATAAGGGGTTTCCCCATTACCCCGCTCAATGCATAGCTCCCCCTCTCCCCTTACATCTCATATGAGCCCCCTTGGTTGAACCCTCATCGTGCATGACACACCCCTCCCTCAAAACCTCCTCCTCATTTATTAATCCATTTTGATTTCTTGGGGTTTCTTTTCTGAATCATCGAGGTAAGACTTTATCTTCTATTATGCTCACTTGGTTTGCAGTTTTTCTTCTCCCCATCCCCTGGATTCCACTCGTCCAAACCCTATGGTTAGGGGTAACCGGATTTTTATTTTTTCTTCCAATGTTAGAGAATTTTGTGTGTGTATCAAGAATCATTCATGTTTGTTTTGATGTTTTCCACCGAATGTGATGTGTTTCGATTCTATTCAATTTTATATAACCATATGATGTAAGGTTTTCATCATCTATTGGTTTTTCTTGATTTATTTGGGGTCCTTAAGGTGGTTTTGAGGTTCTATTATTTTATTTGTAGTGCATTTGGTGTCTCTTTAAAAGCATGCACTCATATATATAGGTGTGTGTGTGTGTTTATATATCTTCCTTGTATATATTCCTTAATTGTGAGGGGAATATGTAAACTGGATAAATCGGTGTATATATATATAGGAAATGTTTGTATGTGAATGTATGTAGTGATCTTCATCAAGTGTCAAGTGCCAAAGTGTTCATCTTGGTCTACATCCTTGAGGTAGGATTCCTGACCTATGCCCTTCCATTTATGCATATTTTTAAAATATTACTTAAATAATGTATCATCAAGTTTTTTTATGTTGTTAAATTATTTATGAATGTGTCTCCTTTATTTTAAGACTCATTGAGCACCCTTACTTGTGTCGTAGACTATACACCTTACACCTTAAGATGAATTGAACTATTTAAATTTAATGAAATGAATTGTTGTGATACAATGTCATGATTTATAAAAAACCCCTCGATGAGGTGTGTTGTCTTCAATTGAAAAATGATATGTGAATTACCTTGTAATAGGGTGACCATGCTTATTTCATGTGTTTTTGTTTCTTTTAGGCATCGCGCCACTGTGACACCCATCGAAACCTCCCATCAAAGATTTTTACTGGATATTAAATTGTCTAGGTTTTATTTTAGTGTTCATAGTAATCGTAGAAAATGGAGAAATCATGTTTATGGGGGTCTCCTTGGCTTTGGTCCATCCCCTTTGCATGCACTATCCTTTTTATCCTAATTCGACTTATTCCTTTAATAGGGTTTCACTTTGGTATAATGTATTAATTTCATAACATGATTAAATATATGAGTTTAACTAAGAATATGATCCCTTTCCTTTGAACTATAAATTTAATAATACTTAAAGTTATTCTTTAAATAATGTTAGTTATTTTTTCCTTTGATTAATTAAATTTTGATAATTGAATGACATGCTTAAATATTCTAAATGATTTGTTTGATAAACAAAGTCATGAGGTTACAATAAACCCCCTCAAAATGAGGTGCATTTTATTATAAGCTAAAAAGTAATGATTATTGATTTAATTCTTTCTTGGTCATTTGGTGCTGGTGTTTCCTTATGATTTATTCATGTAAAAATCGCTCCCATTATATTATGTCAATTGCCTTGTTTGGTTTGGTTATTTTTGCATGAGCCATTAAAATGGCTTGAACTGTATTAAATGTTTTGGTAATCTTGTTAGCTTGATATTTTGAGTTACATGTTATGAAATGAAATTTTTCAAATAGTATTACTTATTTATTAGTGAATTTATATATAAATCGTTCCATTATTGACTCTCTTAAGTTTTTTAGTTTGATTAAATGGTAAGCATGTGATATTGAAATGCTTCTTTCTTGGCATGTAATTATATATTTATGCATTTCCTTGATGTGTGACTTTCTTATTTAGTTCCTTTGTTATGGTATAAGGATATAAAGTGGGTTCCATATTAAGGAATCATGGATGGACTCTCCATTCTTGATGGGTTATGACCTGATACATTGGGGAAGGTGATTTGACTTGTCAGGTGAGGGATTCTCAAGTGATTATTATACATATAATTGATACACATTCCCTAGGGGAGCAACCATGGATGGACCCATTGGAAAGATGGTTATGCCATGCATGGTGTGATACTTGGTCCCCTACGTTAGATACTTGGGATGGAATCAGAGTTACCATGTCTCGAGTGATACTTGGGGCACATTAGGGGTCATCTTGGACGAGCTTGGTCGTATTGGATTACATCAGATATTCTCATTGTGATACTTGGGATCCTTTTTAGATTTCCTTGGATGTGCATGGGACTCCCCCAAAAGATTTTATGGATTGGTTGTATTTCATTTATTGAATGATTTTATTAATTTCTTGTTCCATACCTGTTACTTATCATTTATATTAGACCATGTACTTGTGATGATTCTCCCTTTATTAATATTATACTTATGTGATGACATGTGAATTAGACCCCAAGCCAACGCACAAGCTTGGGGGTATGCCTTCTTGTTTTTTCTTATTTACTTTGGTATTTTTATACATAGTATTCCTTTCATAGGTACTCTTTCAAACACTTGGATTAGGCCAAAGCACATGGTATGGGATGACTGTTCATTTAGAAACCCAGACCAAGTTTCAATTATTTAATTTGATATCACTCTACATTTATTATATATGGCACACTTATTAAATTATATTTCATGGACTAGATTGATCTTAACACCATGGGTGTTTTCCTATTTATATTTATATAACGCACCCTACTCACGCATTGTTTGTCACCCTAGTAGATCTTATTTCTCATAGGTATCTGGATTCACTGATTGTGTTGTACTATGTACATGGGAGTTAGAGAGCACATGATTGGGATCATGCTCAAGATGATAGAGGAGTTGACTATTGGTTTTTTATTTTCATTTGTTATATTGTGTTTCTTGTACCTTATAGTAACACCTGAAATTACATGTATCATTATATGTAATTGGAATTTTCCATTTTACTTTTATTCATTTATTACATTTATTATTCCGTTGTTTTCCTCTTTTATTCTTATTTCTGCTATTTGTCATTTATTACCTGTGTTTCTTCTATTTCCTACTAATTTACACCGGTTATACCACTGTGCATACTCTGATCTATGAGGGAATATTCTTCCTATGTATAACCCCTAGTCCCTTGCTACTAGTCAGAAGCCTTTGGCATTTGGGGAGATGTGCTTGAAGTCATGTGACGATTGGTCCAGCTACCGATTTAGTGGTCAGGCAGGCAAGGATGTTACAAAGTGGTATCAAAGGCTTATTTTTTCCTTTGTCTTGATATTTTGGGCTATTCGAAAGGATAATAGAAATGTTTCAATGCTTGTTAAGTAATTTTTCTTGGGACTGATTACCCCATGTACGGGAAATGACTAAGTGGCCAAGGATGGGAGTTTTGTTCATGATGTTTCTTATTACCATTAATATAATTTCACCTTGATTGATTTGTGCATTTTATGATACTTATGGATTTATGTAATTTTTTGGAATTTTTTCCTCAATATCGTATGGAAAGAAAGAAGCATTACATGCATCATCATAGGCACATAAAAATTCACATGCCATGCATATTCCATGCCATGTAGTTGCATTTGTTGGATACCTACTAATTTTTACTATGTTCTTTGAATGTTATGCTATGATTTTTTTAAAATTTCATTATTTTTATATGTTATTCTAGGTATTCAAATAGCATGCTTAGTTTTTACATTATTATGTAACTCTTTAGCACGCCTGCTTTATAACATGTTGAGATGTTTATATTCCATGTTTTGGTGCTAAACAGCATGCCACTCTGTGTTAGTTTCTTATAATGACATTCTACTCTTTGTTTTAAATATATAATTGGTTTATTGGGGTAAGTTAAATAGTTTTGAATAAATGGGAACTAGTTTTCAGTTGTAAGGTGTATGAGTGCCTTACAAATTGGAAAAGGTAACCAATTCATTCAAACCCTCTTTTGAGATTTAAATTTTATAAAAGGCTGTTGTGAAAATATAAAAGGATTATAAAGTTTAATTTTTAAGTGAATTGGTTTTGATTAATGGTATCTAATCTTCAATTTATTAAGTGTATGGGAACATTAAAAATTGGGGAAGGCATCCCATATGGTTTTTATATATATGACCATGTGATATATTTTAAAATGGTTCTACATGTGAAGGTTGTTTAATTGAAAATGAACCGGTTAACTATCTAAATGATCAATTAGATCCAATTAGTTTAGTTGGGGACTGTTCCTTATATGATAACCCACTACTGATATTTTAAACTTAAATAACTAAGAAACTATTATTGGGTTGCTTTCTAATGAACCCAGGTTGGATTAACAGGACCCTAGTAGGTCTCCTTATCTATTTAAAATTAATTTATTTCATAAATTTCCAAATGATAAAGGGATTTCAATTAATATGAAATGATTAAAAGGTTATTTTGTTGAAGCTTTCTTATTTTTCTTTGAGATTATGGTTAAAATCAAGTGCCTAATGTTTTTTTATTAAAATGAAACTTGATGTTTGAGATTAAATCTTTTAAGTGTTAAATATTAAATTTTAATAAATGTAAAACTCTTGAAAATAGAACCCTAGGTGGTGTAACTTGGTAAAAACCCTCAGGTAAGGGTAGTTTAAGTTTCTCCTTTTAGTTTCCTTGGAAAGGATGCAGAATCATTTTTCATGGGACTTTTTTTATCAATGGCTTGATGACCAGTTTTTGAGCCTAAAGACATCTGTTATGCATGACCTAATGATAGGTTTGGTGATTCTTCTTCATTAGGGGATATCTCATGGTAGTTATCACCCATATAAAATGAATTCCTTGAAATTTTTTTGTTTTTTCTAACATTTGGCATTGCTTGGGTGTCTTTGTCCCTAGTAGGACCCCTTTTCTTTTAAATGAAACCATTGTTTAGAAGGATGTTAATGTCTTTCTTGGACTTTGATATGGTCGTGAGCATTGAGTAATGCTCAGTTTCAACTGTTTATTCATTCCTAGGGAATGGTCAGCTACTTAGTAGGTCTCATTACCCTTTATTCTTCTTAATGGTGAATGACTTGGTATAATTTCATCCTCATTAATGATCATATAGGGAAATACAACTATGAGTTAAACCTTTTTTATGGACCATCTAATACTTGAATTCATAGGGAACATGTCCTATGGATAGTATTGAGGATGTTTTTTTTCTTCTAAAACATCAAGGTAGTATGAATTCATGTACACAGTTCCTATTGAGTGCTTAATGTGGTAATGAATTGGGTGAGTCTAGTAGGCTTGTTGAGCCTTGCGCTGGTTAATGAGTTCTTAGGTCATCTTAGGAGTAGAGTGACATGGGAATTAAAATAATCAAGTTCATCCCAAATCTCGGTATAGTGTTTCAAGTGACTCAGGTGTTTTAACACGCTGGTCGGTTTGGTTTTGGATTTCTTTGAATGCTTTGACATTGTGATTATGGCTTAGAGGAGTTTCAGACATTCGTTTAAGGTGTTCTGGTCTAGAGTTCTTATGAGTGGGTAGTTTATCTTCTCTATCATTGACTTAGACACTTATAATGATGGAATAATCACATCAGTCATATTGGTAACTTATCCTTCCTTGTAGAAAGAACACACCAAGAAGGACTATTTAGATATGGTCGATCTTGCTTGAATTCTCTTAGGTCTAGTGATTGTTGATTCATGTCAGTGCTTTCTCGGCAACACAAATTTGATCTGGTTTTATATGTATGAAACCTTTGAGAAACACCATTGGTCTTGGATAAAATTTAGTGGTAAATCTTTAATGAAAACGATATTCCTTGTGTGATAAAGGCATCGTGGTTTGGGTGTTGGAGCATCAGTAGGTGAATCTAAAATTCTTCTTCAAATTCTACTGGTTATGGTTCAAATATTTTCATTTCTACTAATTGAGTATGATATACTAGAAGCCATTAAAATACTCTTATATTACTCTGTCTTAGTGATGATCATGTCCCCTATCTTTACTTCTCCTTTGATGCACTAATAGAGTATCGGTCTTAAGCCACGCTATAGTTTTAAAGCCATCAGGATTTCTTGGGTGATCTCTATCATAGTTGATCATTGAACAAGTGGTTCTTATCTAGGCTTGGTTAGTCCTGAGTGATACCTAGATTCCCATCTAAGAATGTCCTAGACAGACTTTTGGACACCAGCTGTTTCTTTTGACTCAACTGCTAGGTGGATGTCGCTCTGGGCTCAGTCAATGTTTTGATGTGTGCATCTTAGGTTTGCACCAATGTCTCACTTACAATAATGAGGAGTGGAATACCTTGGTGAGTTCGTAAGACTCCAATTAATTTAATATGAAGTTATCCCACACTTTTTTCAGGATCGAAGTTAATGTTTAAAAAGGGTAATGATTCCAATGGTATGGGTCTGTGTTACCCTCTTATTCATGAAAATCCCTAATAGATTAAATGTTCAGGTGATAATTTGACCAAGGAATGTCACTGGAAGTTGAATTTGAGATTTTCTAAACATTTCCATGATAAAAACAACGTGCCTTAGAATATGGTGTTGTGGTTTTATTTGTAATATGCCGGTATTCTATAATGAGTGTTGTGAGGTGGTCAATTGGAGGTGGATTGACTCGTATTTCCCTTTTTCAATGAATACGGTTGGTGAAGAACCATTTTAAAGCATGTTGTCGAGTAAATATGAGTGTGGTATGTGTCGATATGGTCCTTTCATGAAAATTTGGCTCAACTTTTGTAAGTGAGGTCAGTGGGGAATCGATCATTTGACCATTTCCAAAATCATGTTAGGAGCATCACTAGAATTCTTAGAGTCATTCTATATGAGGCAATTTTGACAGTGGAGGTACTGTGGATTGGAATTTTCCCAATTCTAATGTTAAATCCAAATGTGGTGAGTACCTTCGGTTAAATGTTTAACAAGATGATGACGTGGTTGTGTCTCCAGTTAAATGAGCTTGGGTAAGCACCATTTTGATGTTTTGATTGGAAATTGAGAATTGGCTTGGATTTAAATGGATTAAGCGTCGTATTATTAAGAAATTATTGAAGGTGTGTTGGGTTTTCTGAAATGCAAGATGAACATTTGAACAATGCTTCCAAGCCCTTATAGGTCAGGTTCTGTTTTCCTTATTCCCAAAGGCTTCTCGGGGACGATAAGTTCAATGGTGGGGTGGTTGCAAAGACCTATGTTTTAAACCGGAAAAATTTCAAGGTAACTCTAACTTTTTGTGTTTGCTGGATGGGTTTTTTTTAAACCAAGCTTCAGAACTTAATTCTAAGAGTTGGAACACCTTTGAGCGGTATGTTTTATTTAAATAAATTAAATTTATTAAATTAAAATAAAAATGAAAATAAAAGTGGAAATAAAAAATAAATAAATTTTTTAATAATAATAATATTTTTGTTGTTGTTGTTGTTCTTATTATTATTATTTTTATTTTTATTATTATTTGGATAGATTTTTTTAAGAAAAACCTAAGGGGTTTCCCCCTTACCCTACTCCACATGTAGCTCCTCCTCTCCCCTTACCTCTCGCATGAGCCCCCTCAACTGAACCCCCATGGTGCAAAACGCACCCCTCCCTCACAACCTCCTCCAAGTTCTTCAATCCATCCTTATTTGTTGGTTTTTCTTGTCCAAATCATCGTGGTAAGACTTTCTCTCCTATTATCCTACCTTAGTTGTCAATTTTTCTTCACCCTAGAGCCTGGATTCTGCTCATCCAAACCCTAGGGTTAGGGCTAACCATATTTATGTTGTTTCTTCCAGTGTTAGGGAATGTAGTGTGTCTCTTGGGACTCCTTTGTTCTTATTATTATGTTTGCTACTGAATTTGATGGTTTTCGGGTCAATTTAGTTTGTCTCCACCATCTAAGGTAAGGTTTTACATCCACTATTGGTTTTAACCGATTTATTTGGGGTCTTTAAGGTGGTTTGAGGTTCTATTATTTTATTTATAGTGCATTTGGTGGATCATTAAATGATTTCACTCATATATATATATATATCTTTGTTGTACATATTCCATCATGGCGTGGGGAATATGTACATTGGATTTAGGGGTGTGTATATAAATATAGGAAATGTATGTGCATGCAAGTATAGAACGATATTCGTCAAAGTGTCAAGTACCAAATTTTTTGACATGGTATACTTATTGAGGAAGGATTCTTGGCCTATTACCTTCCATTTATTCCCGTTTTTAAAATTTTCTTTAAATGCGACACCCCAAAATTCTAAAGTACAACATTGTATTCAATAGTGTTTACAGCACACAACACCAAGTGTAAAAATGGAATATATTAACCTGATACATTAAAATATTAAATAAATATAATATTTACTATAGCTTTTAATGAACTCAACACTGAGTTAACTTGCGTTACATGCAAGAGTGTCCTTCCTTGATAGCTGTGTTACACTCAAGACTGAGTTTCACTAAATAACAATGTATTATTAAAATAATATTATTTAATATAATATGATATAACATATCTGTTATGTTATCATTTATGAATATTATTAGTTAAATTATAAAAATTTATGGTTTATATTTATATAAAATGAATTCATTGATTACCGATTAATTAGAAACGAAAATAAGAACCAATTGGATATAAAACGAAATATTTTTATTTTTATGATTCCAAAGGAGTTTTGTCTTAATAAAAAAAATTAATGACAATAAGTTAATTATTTTAATGAAATATATATGTTATATATTCAATAAAATATTTTTTTATATTCATCTATTAGGTTTGATATCCATAAGATAAAAACAAACTCTATTTCACACATAAAAACCTATATTTTTATAAAGGCAGTTTTACCACCTTTTAATGGAGAACCCATATTAAATATAAATTTTGTCACTTTAATTGATTTAATATGTAAAAATAAACATCATACTTGAAATATAAACTTAAAAATTAGTTTAGGGTTATTTTTTGATATTTTTCGGAAACATGTCATTTTTTAATAAATAGTTAAGAATACTAAATTTCAGATCAAAACTAATTTTTCATCTAATTTATTTATAAAGATAAATTATAATTTTAATAGGTTTTAAAGTTTAATTAGATCATAAATTTATCAATTAATAAAATTTATTTCAATGGAATCAATTTCACTTTGTAATTGATTATAAAAACATAGCAAGCATTCAGACGTTTTTACTTTAAAAACCCATATTGTCGTCCTGCATGCGGAATTAAATTTAAATCAATTTATACCACTTATATGATTAGAATTTAGAAATATGGATTAAATAATACTAATCATAATAATTTCTAATTTCTAATAATACTAACTTTTTTAGACCAAAAATATTAGTGAATGTGATTAAAATTAATTACAACAATTAAGGTTAAATTAAGATTAATAAGAGACTAAACCTTAACCTTAAGGCACAAAACAACCTATAAACTTATACAATAGATATTTTCTGGAAATATTTTGATCCTATATTCTATTATATATAAATTTTACCATTATTGGATCCACTTTGAGCATAAAAATTGAATAGGAATTCCTTTCTGAAAATATTACAAGAGTGTCACTCCTCCACTATAAAAGGCCGCCACTTGTCCCCATTATTCACACCTCTAAATCCACTTAGGTTCAGCCAAGATATGCCCCCAATATATTCCCAACATTCCTCCCCTTGATCTTAATCCATCCATTTAGGAATAAATCCTTCCAAAGAATCCCTTCGGTATAAACCAAAAGGAGTTACCAGATTTTTAAGGTAACTTTTTCCAATGATCTCTTTTATTTCATTTACTCCTCCACCCATTAAATTATTTTTAAATCATGATTGTATGATTAAACCAGTATCCTAAATATACTGTTATGTTTTTTTATTAAGGGTTTTACCTACAATCACACACACCTCCATCTAATGGATAACAAACATATTGTTTATGTGTACGGAAAACTATCGCCTCACGAGACGATGATTGTTCATTTTTCATTTACTACCTATCATGGTGAATATTATGATGGAAAATCTACTTACATATGTTATATATGATATTTTTTATTTATTTATTCTTATTTATTTCTTTTATAACACACACCCTTATACTTTCCATTTTGTGTAAATATGATAACATCATTTGTGGAAGTGTGGACTACCGCCCCCTCAAAGTGATGTGATTCATTCACACTATACATGGATCATATAAAATGATGGTTTGAATTAAAAATATGTGACATAAACACCCTCTATATTATATTAATTACATAATTATCTTTCTGGAAATATATTATATATCATTTCCTTTATTAACCTTTCACACACTTAAATACTAATAATGTCGTTCATGAACGTGTGGACTACCACCTCCTCAACAAGATTAGATTCATTTTACATCAAAATAATTATATATATTAGTATATATGATTAAATAATGTGGTGTTTTTAAATAATGATTATTCTGTAAATATTTATGTTACTTACCTTCTTTCCATAACGATCATTGAAAAATGGGAACGTTACTCATGTGTACGTACGACCTACCGTCTCCATGATTGTAAAATTGGTTAATTTTCTATAATAATATTTAATGATTGATTTTAAAAGTATAATTTATGTTTAAATATGATAATTATGTCATTATTATTATTCTGGAGATGTTATATAATGACCCCTTTGACCATATTTGACCAACCAAAGTTGTTTTGGACACATAATCCGAGTTTGGTCAAAACAACTGATGTAAACATTATTGCTTAAGTAGTTTTATAAAACATAGTAAAAAGTGATATAAAAGTAATGATAAAAATTAAAAGGTTCTTGATACATTAAATAATTAAAATAATTTTTTTATTCAGGAATATAAAGACCAAAGAGAGAAATCAGACGCAGGGTAAGGGATTCTCATCTCACTTTTTACATCCGTGAGATAAATGTCATGTTCACCACTTCTTTTTCATGGTGTATATAATACCCCTTTTTTATGCTATATCATTAATAATTTTATCTTCATGGTATTTCAATCTTTTAATTAATGTTATTCCTGAATGTTTACAGATTATTTTTCTCAAAAATAACCTTAATGGTATTTTAATGGTATTTCCATTTCTAGAAAACTATATGAGAATTTCTCAATAAAACCTTTCATTATATCTCCTATGGTTATTCAAGAACATTTTTAAGTATTATTTCCATTTTTTCACTCTTTAGTAGTCAAAATTTTTTAGAAAATGTTTTTTAGAAAACCCAACTTTATTTATCTCTTTAGTAATAGAACCCATTTTCTTCTAAAAATCATGTTTTATTAAAAACATAATAAATTATTTGGTAAATAAATTTTTACCCTTTTTATTTTAACAATGTTTTCAAAGGAATATTCTTATCCCTTTTCAAACAAGTCATTTTTTCCTTTTTACCGTACAAAAGGAATGTTTTTTTACCTTGTACTGAATGTATGGATTTACCCGCCGTCATTCCTTAGAATATTCCTTTTCTTGTTTAAAAGGTAAATTTTTAAATAAAATGTTTTTAAATGTGATTTTCAAGGAAAAGGTTTTTCAAAAAAAATCAAAATAAAAGTATATTTTTATCAATAATTTTTTTAAAACATCTTTTTATAGTATTTCTATTAATCAATGACAATAACCCTATATTTTTACTCCATGTGGGTTATGTTATATTGGTAGAGTCCTTATTATTACTCTAGATGATTTATGATTGATTTGGCCAATGAAAGTATTTACATTATCTTCCTTGATATATTTTTCAGTCCCCTTGAAATATTCAATCACCTATGATCATTGAACTTTGAATATTCCCCTGATTATCTAAGTCATTTATCATTAATAACAATACTACCTAAATTGTATACCAGTTTACATATATTGTCTACTTTGGAAATTATTTTATTATTTGGGGAGATATTGATAATTCTATATTCTTTATTAAATATGAATATTTGATAATACATACTATTTATTTCGATTATTCAATATGAGGAATGCTTTTGATTGGAAGTGACATGTGGGGATCGGACATTATATAGCCCCTTTATGCATCAATAGGTTCTCATGAGACAAACTAGGTGCACAAATTAAATGAGGTTTTATCCTTAGTTTTAACCTGTATTGTGAATAGTCTTGACAATATAGGTTTTTAGGTGCCTTAGACTTTACATCCAACAATTATAAATTTCCCTCATTTAGTTTCAATTATTATTCATCCATGAGGTTTTGTTTCGACATATCTATAAATACACTTCATTTTCAGTTATTTAGATGGAATGTGTTTCAGTTTCTTACCTTGAAATATTTATTTTTATTTATCTAGTTATTTTAATGGAATGTGTTTCTAGTTATTAACCTTACATATTTTTTATGAAATTACATTCAGTTTATTGATTGTCTGATATGTGTGTTCAATTATTTACCTTCCATATTGATTATTCTCATTGATTCATTATTTCTACCACTATATTTTTTCCTTCATGAACATTTAAGCTCACCCTTATTTTGTTTTCTTTTCCCCAAGAATCCAAGAAGCGTACTTTTAAAGATATGTAGGGAAATACTAGATGGAATAAAGTTATTATAAAAGTTATTTATTTAGAAAGAAGAAAAAAAATTATTGTAATTAATGTATTTTTTTGTAATAAATGTCTCATGTATGTATCTAGTTTACCAATACTACTAAACTCTTTAATCCTTCGATGATTGATTACTTATGATAATTTAAATGTAATTGATAGTAGACACTGGATACAGGATTCAGGGATCGGGGAACAACATTTGGTATCATAGTAATTTTAATAGTAACCTTGATAATAGATTTAGAAAAACAAAGATTAGAGCACATAACCCTAAGGTTGAATATGAGGATAAGTGAAGAAGGAAACTCTAAAATTTTGGTAAAGTTGAGATTATGTGGATCTTCATAGATATAAATCTTTTCCGGGATACTACAAGTGGATGTAGTTCTATAACATATGTACATAGGAGTAGTAGCTCTGATAATGTGTTTCAAGCCTGCCTCGGGGTAACCTGGTACATGACAACGGGCCTTACGATGCACCTAGTTTGACAATCCAAGAGGATATGCTTAGGATAATCCATGTTTTATTTACAAAACATTATGAATAATTTTAATAGATAATGAAAATGAATAACCAAGGTTAAACCTAATGTGTATTAGATTGAAAATAAAGTGTCATGATTTAGAAATCCTACAAATGATATTATGAATAAAATCTAGACCAAGGAAGGACCTTTTTGGAAATAAATGGATGAATTATTTAAGTATTAGGATTGAATTTAAAACTATAGTTAAAATTATATTTAGTAATTAACATTTTTTAAAGGATTTACATTAGATTGATTTTGTAAATTATATAAATATGGTTTTAGAAAAGGATAAATCGTATGTCATGTGACCTTTGTACTTCACATTCTCTCTTTTCTAGAAGATGTTTTATAAACCCATATCATGATGTTGGATTTTATTGTAGGAAAATATCAAATAATATATTACCAAGATCGAGTTTAAATTTCAAGGCCGCAATTTAATTATGGTGGTGAGAATGTAACGCCCCAGAATTCTAAAGTAGAACTTTGTATATAATAATGTTTATGACACAAAACACTAAGTGTAAAAAGGAATATTATTAACCTGATAAATTATAATAATAAATAAATATAATATATTCTATATATTTTAATTCACACAACATCAAGTTATGTTGTGTTACACGCAAGATATACCTTCCTTGATAGCTTGCATTACGCGCAAGACCGAGTTTTACCAAATAACATGGTATTATTAAAATATTATTATTTAATATGATATGATATAACCTAGATGTTATGTTAGAGGTTATGAATATTTTTAACTAACTTATTAAAATTTATGTTTAATATAAATATAAAATGAATTCATTGGTTAACAATTAATTAGAAATGAAAATAAGAACCAATTGGATATAAAACAAAATATTATTATTTTTATGCTTCCAAAGGAGTTTTGTCTTAATAAATATAATTAATTACAATTACTTAATTATTTTAATTAAATATATATGTTATATATTAAATAAAATATTTTTATATTCATTTATTAGGTTTAATATGTATAATATAAGAACAAACCCTATTTCACACATAAAAACCTATATTTTTATAAAGGCAATTTTACCTCCTTTTAATGGAAACCCCATTTTAAATTGAAATTTTGAAACTTAAATTGATTTAATATGTCAAAATAAACTTCATATTTGAAATAAAAAAATTATTTTTGGGTGAAGTTTTTATATCTTTCAGAAATACATCATTTCTAAATGAATAGTTAAAAATTCTAAATTTTAGTTAAAAACTGATTTTTTATATAATTTATTTATAAAGATAAATTATAATTTTAATTGGTTTTAAATTTTAATTATATCATATTTTTATCAATTAATACAATTTATACCCTTTTAATTAATTTCACTTTGTAATTGATTATAAAAACATAGCAAAATTTCAGACATTTTTACTTTAAAAACATGCATTGTCATCCCGCCCGCAGGATTAAATTTAAACCAATTTATTCCGCTTATATGATTAAAATTTGGAAATTTTTATTCCATATTTTTAATAAATACAATTTATAATTTCTAATAATAACAAATATTTTTACCAAAAATATTAGTGAAAGTGATTAAAATTAATTACAATGATTAGGGTTAAATTAAGATTAATGAGGGACTAAACCTTAACCTTAAGGACCAAAATGACCTATACATTTGTTCATGAGCTATTTTATGGAAATATTTAGAACATATAATATCTTCTATAGAAATTGGAACATTATTGTATCCCCTTGAGACATTAAAAATATGGTAGAAATCCCTTTGTTAAAATATTACAAGAATGTCACTCCTCCTCCACTATAAAAGGCCACCACTTCTCTTCATTACTCACACCTCTCAACCCACTTAGGCTAGGTAAATATCTACACAAATAGATTTCCAAAATAAATTACCTACACCTTTAATCCTCTATTTTGGCAGAAATACTTCTAAGTAATCCCTTTGGTTTAAACTAGAAGGAGTTTCCTGATTTTTAAGGTAACATTTTCCAACGATCTCTTTTATTTAATTTACTCATAAACCCCTAAAATTATTTTTAAATAATGATTATATTATTAAACTAATATCCTCAGTAAACTATTATGTTTTTTTATTAATTTTTTGACCTACACTCACACACACCTCCATCTAATGGATAATGAACCTACTGTTTACGTGTACGGCAAACTACCGCCTCATGAAATGATGATTTTTCATTTTTCCTTTACTACCTCTCATGGTGTTAATTATTATGGAAACCATGTTTATATATGTTATATATAATATTTATTATGTATTTATTCTTCTTTAATTCCTTTATAACACACACCCTTATAATTTCTATTTTGTGTACATATGATAACTTGTTTATGGAAGTGTGGACTACGAGCCCCTCAAAGCGATGTGATTCATTCACACTATACATAGATCGTATAAAGGATGGTTTTAATTAAAAATATATCACATGAAAAATATATATGTGATATTAATTACATAATTACCTTTATGTAAATATAATATATATCATTTTCTTTATTACACTTTCACACACTTAAAAAGTTATAACGTCGTTCGTGGACGTGTGCACTATCGCCTCCTTAACACAATATGATTCCTTTTACATCACTAGAATTATATATATAAGTATATATGATTAAATAATATGGTATTTATTATATAATTATCATTATTTAGTGATTTAAATTGCTTACCTTCATTCCATAATGATAATTGAAAATGGGAATGTTACTCATGCGCACATACAGCGTATCGTCGTCATGATTGTAACGTTGGGTCATTTTTCATAAACATATTTGATGATTCATATTAAAAGTATAATTTATGTATAAATATGATAATTATTTCATGATAATTATTCTATTTATGTTATATAATTACCACTTTCACCATATTTGACCAACCAAATTTGTTTTTGACACATAATCTGAATTTGGTCAAAACAACTGAGGTAAACATAATGGTTTAATTAGTTGTATAAAACATAGAAAAAAGTGAAATAAAATTAATGATAAACATGAAAAGGGTTATAAATCAAGTAAATAATTAACATATGTATTTTATTCATGAATATAAAGACACAAGAGACAAATCAGATGCACGGTAATGGATCTCATCTCACTTTTTTCATCCGTAAGATAAATGTAATTCTTACCCCTTACTTCTTTTGTGTGGTGTATATATTAACCCTTTTGTTATATTATATTATTAATAATTTTATCTTAATGTTTTTTAAACTTCACTAAATCATATTCCTTCATGAGGATTATTATTTAAAATGTTTCACAGTAGTATGGGACACTTTGGAATGTTAAAATATTATTTTCCTTGATAATAACTTTAATGATCATTAAATTGGATTTAAATTAGAGTAAATTAAATGAACATTGTTCAATAAAACCTTTAATTTTTTTTCTTCTATTTATTCATTACTATTTTCAAGTATTATTACCATTTTTTCACTCTTTCGTACTCAAAATGTTTTAGAAAATGTTTTTCAAAAAACCCAACATTTTTTCTCTCTTTTGTTAGCGAACCTGTTTTCTTATAAAAACCATTTTTTATTAAAATGTTTTCAAAAATGATTTGAAAATTATTTGGTAAATAATGTTTTAAAAATTTTTCTTTTACCAATTTTTTATAAGAATATTCTTGTCGCTTTCTAAATAAGGCATTTTTATAACCATTTTATCATGAAAAGGGAATATTATTTTTACCTTGTATGACATGTATATATTTACCCATCAACATTCCTTCTAAGCTTCATTTACATGTTTAAAATATTATTTTTTAATTAATTTTTTTTTAAAGTTATTTTCAAAGAATTTTTTTTTCAAAACAAATTAAAATGAAAGGATATTTCCCTCAGTAATGTTTTTAAAACATATTTTTATAGTATTTTTATTCATCAAAGAAAATAACCCTGTATTTTTAATCCACATGGGTTATGATATATTGGTACCATCCTTATTATTCCTATGGATGGTTTATGATTGATTTATCCAAGGATAGTATTGACATTCACTTCCTTGATTTATTTTTTATTCCCCTTGAAATATTCAATCTCCTATGATCATTGAACATTGAATATTCCCCTAATGATTCATGTCATTTATCATTGATATTACTATTTCCTAAACCATATACAATTTTACATATGGTGTATAATTCGATAATTATTTGATTATTTGGGGAAATATTGATAATTTTTTATCCTTTTTTCAATACAGATATTTGACAATTCATATTATTTATTTCAATTATTCGATATGAGGAATGTTTTAGAATGGAAATGATGGGTGGGATCAGAAATTATATATACCCTCGATGCATTGACAGGTTCTCATGAGACAAACTATTTTTGAAAATTAAATAGGTTTCTATATGTAGTTTTAAACCATATTATGATATGTCTTGACAGTATGGGTTTTCATGTGCCTTAAAAATGATATCCAATAATTAAGTATCTCCCTCATTAAGTTTCAGTTATTATTCATCCATTATATTTTTCAACGACAAATCTACGTATACATTTCATATTTAGTTATTTAGATGTCATGTGCTTCATTTTTTTACCTTTCCATATTTATTTTTCCTTATCTAGTTATTTGAATGTCATGTGTTTCCAATTATTACCTTTCCATTTTTTTTATGCACTTCCATTCAATTTATTGATTACATGGCATGTGTGTTTAGTTATTTACCTTTCCATATTGACTATTATCATTGACTCATTATTCATTACACTTTATTTTTTCCTTAATGATCATTTGATATCACCCTTATTTTGTTTTATTTCCCCATGAATCAAATAAGTGTACTATGAAAGATATAAAGGGATATACTGAATGCAATAAATTTATTCTTGAAGCTATTTATTTATAAATAAGAAGAAGAAACATGTTGTAATTAGTGTATTCTTTTGTAATAAAAGTCTCATGTATGTATCTGGTTTACCAAGACTACTAAACTCTTTAGTCATTCAGGTCTTGATTCATGGTAAGCATTCTAATGTAATTGATAAAAGACACCATCTCTGAGCTTCTAGGGTTGTGGTGAAACATTAAATCATATTCTAGCTAGTTTTTTAAAGTTGTTAAATTATTGATGAATGTGTTTCCTTGCTTTTAATGCTTTCTTAGCAACCTTAATTGTGTCATATGTTATACACCTTATTCCTTGAGATGAATTGAAATCCATAGATTTAATGAAATGAATTTTTGTAATAAAATGTCATGATTTCTAATAAAACCCATCGATGAGGTTAACTATCTTCAATTGAAAAATGATATGTGAAATGCCTTAAAGTAGGGTCTAAAAGCTTCTTTTTAATCGCTTCATTGATTTTAGACATCACATCATTAAGACACTCTTCAGAACCTTATGCTGAAGATTATTATAGAATATTAAATTGTTTGGGTTGTCTTGTAGTGTCTTTAGTGACCATATCATATGATGAAATCATTTTTAGGGTGTTCACCTTGGATTTGAGCCACCCCATTGGGTGCACCGTCCTTTTTATCCTAAATTTACATATGCCATTAATGGGGTTTCACTTTAGCTTAATGTCTTAATTTTATAACTTGATTTAAGATAGGAGTTCAAACCAAGAATATGATCCCTTTCCTTTTCCCTATAAATTTAAGAATTATTAGAGTGATTATTTAAATAATTTTAATTATTTTTTCCTTTTATTAACTTAATTTTGATCATTGAATAAAATTATTAAATATTCTAAATTACTTATTGATAAAAAAGTCATGTTTTTATAATAAAATCCCTCTAATGAATGTGTGTTGTCTTCTAAGATAAAAATAATGATTAGTGATTTAATACTTGCTTGTCCATTTGGAATTGGTGTTTCCTTATGATTTATAATGTGTACAATTTATCACTTTATATTATGTCGAGTTCCTGTTTTGTTTTAGTCCTCTTTTCTTGATCCATTTAAATGGCGCAAACTATATTAAATGTTTTGGTAAACTTGTTAGCTTTCACTTTTGAATTGTATGTGATTACATGAAATTTTTAAATGATATGCCTTGTTTCTTATTTCCTTCCTATATAAATATTTCCATTGTTAATTGGGTTAAGTTTCACAGTTGTATTAAATGGTAAGCATGTGATATTGAAATGATTCTTTATTTTCATGAAATTATATATTTATGCATTGCCTTGATATGTTCCTTTCTTATTTGGTTCACTTGTTACAGAATGGGGAGAGAACATGGGTTCTGTATTAAGAACATGTGGATGGACTCTCCGTGCTCAATGGGTCATGACCCAACATGCTTGGGTCAGTTCATTTACTTTTCTAACAAGGGATTCCTGGGTGATTATTATACTCCTGAGTGATACTAGTTCCCTAGGGTAGAAACCATAGATGGACCTATTGGAAATATGGCTACACCATTCCTCGGGTGATACTCGGTCCCCTATGTGAGATACCTGGGATAGACTCAAAGTTACCATGACTTGAGTGATACTTTGGATGCCTTATTGGTCACCTAGGATGGGCTCGGTGGTATTGGATTACATCAGATATTCCCATTGCAATACTTGGGATTCTTTTCATATCTCCTTGGATGGGTATGGGACTCCACCATTGGATTTGACCGATTTTTTGTATTACATTGATTGAATGATTTTCTTAATTTCTTGTACCATACTTGATGCTTCTCATTTATATTAGACCATATACTTGTGATGCTTTTCCCTTGCTTACTAGTATACTTATGTGATGAGATATGAATTCGACCCAAATCCGAAGAAAAATCTTGGGGGTATTCCTTCTAGGTTTTCATTGTTTACTTTGGGATTTGTATACGTAGTATTCCTTGAATAGGTACTCTTTTGGACACCCTTTTTAGGATGAAGCATGTGGTATGAGATGGGTGTTCATTTAGGAACCCAAACCAAGTTGATATTATTTAATTTTTTATCACTATCCATTTATTATATGTGGAACACTTCTTAAATTATATTTCACATACTAGATTGGGCTTGACACCATAAGTGCTGACCTACTGAGATTTATATCTCACACTCTGTTCGGACACCATTTGGTACCCAAGTAGATCTTTTTGGTCATAAGACTTTGGATTCATTTCTTGTGCTATATTGTGTATATGGGATCTAGGGAGCATAAGACTAGGCTCAGGCTCAAGATGCTTGAGGTTTTGACCATTAGGTTTTTCTTTTCTTTTGTTATATTTTACTTATTGTACCTTTTAGTAACACCTGACATTACATGCATCATTATATGAAACTAACATTGGCCATTTTACTTTTATTCATTTTTTACATTTATTCTTCCATTATTTATCTTTTTTATTATTGTTTCTGATATTTTTCATTTATTACCTATGATTCTATGATTTCCTACTTATTTACATTGGTTATACCACTATTCATACTATGATATGTGATGGAATATTCTCTCCACTGAAACACCCTAGGCCCTCTCTTCTAGTCAGAAGCCTCTGGCATATGAGGAGATGCACTTGAGGTCATGTGGAGAACGGTCTGGCCATCAGTTTAGTGGTTATCCATTCCAATATGTTATATATCACAATTTTAATCCTACTTGAGCACACATCACTGGGCCCTTTTGTCTATAGTGTCTAGGTAACAAGGATAATCTAATTCGGCACTTTCCCCCTTGATTATTACTATTATGAAAGTGGATTCCTTTGACCCAAAATAAGTAGTACTTATTGATTACCATATCATGTATACAGTGAGTTATGTATGATTTATTCCTACCATAATAATGCTGAAACTTCTACATCCACTATTTACTTGGTATTGTATTTAGATTATTTGTCGATCAATAGGTTATAATAGATCCCAATTATAATGATAACCTCAATATACAATGAAATTAATGTTAAATATATTTCTTATAGTCTAAATACATCATAATGATGCTACGTGGAAGAACTCTAACTATTATGTGATGGGGGATTATAATAATTCAGTCTTTTTATCATGAAGTTCACACTTGGTGATCTTGATTAATGGAGATCGAGAGGACTAACATGCTAATGAGAACACCACATGTTTTAGGTGTCATTGGTTGTTCTAATTTACCATTATGTGTATTGGTGTACTGAATTGACATCATTTACAATGTTTAACATTTGATTAAATTCATTGATACATGATTAAAACCATGGCATTTATGTTGTGGAGAGGTACCTTATGTCAGGTGAATCATCGGTGGTATGACATTGAATTAATGGTCATAATAGGATTTGATGCTTCTAAAAGGAAGATATATCTCGATCCCAATAAACCAAGATGAATGAACTTTTAATAAATACATTACATGTAAAAATAAGGTAATTACATTCATAAGGATCATTAAAATAATAAATAAACCATGTTAGGATACTGAAATAATGTTTTTATCCCATTTTATGAGATATCATGAGACAAAAATATTGTATTACTTTGTATGTGTTTGTAAAAAAATTTCATTGTTTTTAATAATCATTTTCTCCTTTGGGACCAAGATGTGTTGCTAGATACTACTCTTGGTCTATTGGTATAACTCACTACTATTGAGATAAGGTCTCAGATGGTTACATACAAATTTTCTTTAGAAGATTGGTTAATTTTGGATAATTGTACATGGTCAGACCTCATTTTAGATTGAGTAATATCTATATTTATAAAATTGTAATAAATAAATAAGCTAAAAATTATTAGAGTTTAGAATAATAAGGGTGGAATTTATTTTCTCATTTTATTCAAAAGTTAGTGACACATATATTATCATGTAGCATATTTTTAATGTTACAAATATGTGATTGAATACTTATGACATTAGTGACATGGTAGTTAAGAAATATATATTATTCAAAGTGTACATAAAAGGATAAATTTTTTTGGTAGACAAAGTGAAATTTTTGATACTATTAACCTTCCTATATAAGGCTGAAGAGGATTTATTGAATTATTCACTCACTACAATTAGAGATTTTCTCCCTCATATATTTTGTATCTAAGAGAGATAAGGATCCATTCTAAGATTTTTTTTATGAGTTTCTCATCCTGAATTGAAGAAAAAACATGGTGAAAATCATGTTGATGCTGAAGGCTTCATCATTAATTTGTGCTAGAACTGGGAAATCAATGATCAATGGTCTCATAAGCTTTCTAAGAATGTTTGGATTATCAATATGATTCTATATTTGGTTTCTTTTAGTCATGATCACCGGATATGTGTGAAATATAATTTAGATCAATATCAAATGGGGTATGTTTTCAATTTTTATTTATGATTTTAGTTTTATTTTTTCATGATTAATTAAATCACATGAGATCCTAGGGTTTTCAACTGGGTTTGGCTATGATAGAAATGATGTAATGATGATGATCATAGAATAAAAAATTTTAATTTCAAATTTTTTATCTTTATACTACGTTCTCAACACCAATAATTTTAATCAAAGAGATCGTGTGATTCATTGAGTAAAATTAATAAAATATATGGATATATATTTCGTATATATATTTCTAGGGAAAGTGATAATCGTTTGGGTATGACCAGTTGGTCAACATTTGTAATAGTAGTCATGGGGTTATATCTAAGATACCACATGCATGTAGAAAATAAAAAAACATGTTTATTTAGTCGAATTTAGAAGAAGAAAAATATTAATAAAAGGGGTATAGAGTAGGTGACCCTAATCCCTGGTGATTTCTTAACATATTCAAAACTTATAAAAAACATGTGATATGATAAATTCCATAACAACTTGAGAGTCGTTAGTTCTAGTATCAGTTGGTATCAATCCATTTAGATACATAGTCCAATACCAAGTAAATATATGTAAATCTAAAAGAAATGGGAAAGGGACCTATAAATTATACTCCCCAAATACAAAATATGTTCTAAAAATTCAAATTTTGTTGTAAAATTTATTGTCTTTTTTAAATACCACATGTGAATTGGAATTTTTTACATGATTTAAATAAATTATGAGAATATTTAAAGAGTTTTTACCTGTAAATTCCACCCTCTTATGCATTTCTAGATATGAAATGAGGTCTAAAATGGATTCCATATGAAAGTGTGTGATAAATTTTATAGCACAATATACTTATTCATATAGAATACACTTACTCATCACTTGTTCACTATATATCCTCCACATGTAAGGATCCCCCCATAATAAAACCTCAAATCAGATTTTAGTTTTAATATTTTATATTCAGTTATGAAGGAAGGTACCTTTTATGTAACTAAGTAATTAACCATGTCCATGAATTGTAGAACCTTACCAATGATCTTATACAACTACTCAAATGAAATTGAATTATTTATAGATATTTATAGAGTTATTTTAACTTCAATAGTGTGGGAAATTTAGACCATGTAGTCTATAATCAAGTTCTCATAGCCTTTCTTGTCCTTATTTTCATATTTAATTCTTAGAGAAGAATTATCCACCATGATATCCATGGTTTTGAGTTAGATTTTTCCATTAAGTACCGTAGAGATTTTTTGTTATAGTAAACTATTACTTTTCTTCCAAGAAAATAAGAACAAAATTTTTCAAGTTGAAAAACTATAGATAAAAGCTTTTTCTTCGTGTCTATGTACTTGATTGAGCTGAATCTAATGTTTTTAAAGAATATTCTATCATACATTTGTGTCAAAATATCTTGTAGTAAAAACATATTCTACTTCTTTGTTTGATTCATCACACAACTCTTCAAAATGCGTATACAAAGTTGGTGGCCTGATAATAGGTATTGTGGTCATGCCCTCTTTCATTTTTCAAAATATTTTCTGCATAATTCATCAAATAGAAAGTTAGCCTCTTTTTTAATCAAATTAGTATGAGGTAGTATAGTTTTTATTAATTTTGCTGATAAATATATTATATAACCCTTCATGGCCAAAAAATCATATAACATGTATTATAGTGGAGGGGTATGACACAATATATATGACATCAATTATAGCCTTATCTAATTTAATTTTTTCCTTATGTAAGATATGGCCGAGAACAATAACTCTCTCCCCCATAAAATGATATTTTTCATAATTTAGAATCAATTTTTTTCAATTCAATATTTAAAAAAATCAAAATTATCAAGACAAAATTAAAATGTGGTTTTATAAAATATAAATTCATCAATAAAACCCTTCATATAGATATTAATGAGTTCTAAAAGGATTACACCATGAAGTGTTGGTGTGTACCTAGGGTGTTCCATAAAAAATAAGGAATCCATAAAGAAGAAAAAATACCATAAGTGTGAGTGAATTTGGTTCTAACATGATTATCTGATGCAATGGGAACTTGAAAATAGCTTGAAATAACATCAATAAAACAATAGTGTGCATTATTAGCTTGTCTTTCAAGCATTTGGTCAACAAATAGAATGGAAAAATAGTCGTTTCAAGTAACATGGTTTAGTTTCATATCATAAATATATACCCTCCAGATATTTTGAAACCTGGTGTAAAATAATTCCCTATCTTCATTCTTTTACAATGGTTTGTCTGATATTTTTTGGTACAATTTGATTAATGCTAACCCACAGGGAGTTTTGAATTAGATAAATGATGCCAACTCCAAAAAAAATCAACCTCTTTTAAAACTAATTCTATTCATGTTGGGTTTATCTTTCTTTAGGATTTCCTTACTAGTTTTTAATTCTAATTATCAAACCCATGGGACACTCACTAATTCCTGGGGTGAGGTTTGACATTACCTCAATCATGACTCTTCATACACCAGAGTCTACCGAATAGAGAAAAGGGCCCAATACATACAATGAGAAGATTATTCCCTCAAATCAGAGTGCAAAGAACAATGGAAATACCCAAACATTCATAGTACATAATTAGAGTGCACATAAATCTAATTAATATAATGTTATAAAAAATATACCATAATAAAAAAAACAGTCATACATCAACTGATCTCTCACTAATATGATTACATATTAAAAATAAACAAAATAAAATAAAAGAACAGGAGGCCCTACTGTCATCATCGAGCCTCATGAATCCCTATATCATAAATCCCATCAAGCTACTCCAACCAGATCCACTATACATCTATTGATTGACCTGAATGAATACATAAGCCTGGACACACACCAAATGTAAGAACCTGGATCTTCGTTTCAGGTATGTTTTCCCTTTTCTGGAGTTATTGCAAAAAATAAAGTTTCTGGAAATTTTTGAAGTACACGTCGTGTACTTTCTGAGTACATGTCGTGTACTCTTTTCCCACTCGAAGTCGTGTGTTGGACGTGTCCGGGCCACACACACGGTGTATAGGGGTTACTTGGGGGCCAATTTTGGCAGAGTATGGAAAAGACCTAGTACACGCTGTGTACTCTAAAAGTACACACCGTGTACTTTCTTTTTTTCATTAAACACACAGGGGTCGCGCCTGACGGACAGAACACACCCCTTATCCAGGTTCTTCATCCGAGAGTGACTCGTACGGCCGTGTTTCTTCTCCGGATCCCCGAGCCTCCGTCTATTCTCCGATTCAAGTTCTGTCGATTGTGTTGGAATCGCAGTGGTGAGTTCTTACTTCTTCTTAAGCCTTGTTTTCGAATTCTTTCCCTTTCTCAATTTATCATAGGTTGAGCATTTTTTGACGTTTTCTCAGATCTACGGTGCTCTAAGGGGAATCAGTCATCGTGATTCACATATATCAATCTCCTAGGATCGATGTAGGTGGTTTGTGCCTTTCTATAGAAATTCTTTGAGTATTTTTTGCAAATTCCACCAATACCCTTGAACGGGGTATTGTGTGTTCCTGTTTTTCCCTGTTAAATTCCATGCTTTGCTTGATTGCTAGAGTAGATGTTTTTACCTATGAATATGGTAGTTTTACTGTACTTTGGATGTTTTCTATGCTTGTTCTTCTTATTTGGAATTTTTCCAGTTGTCATGCCTAGATGTAGGATAGTGGAACTGTTGCTTAGTTATGATGTTGAGCCTTATAATGATATCCAAGTAGTTCTTGAGGTTTACTTGGATGATACACATGCGCTATGCATGTTTATTTTACATAGGGCTGCAAGAACCTAGTGTAGTGGACCATAGGGAGAATGGACGAAAGGGATTCTCCAAAGTGTCCTTAATTACGATGCGATACCACAGGGGGAATTGATGTTGAGTGCTTCTTTAGAGAGTTTGTAGATCCTCGATGTGAGCCACAGTTGGAATTGATGTTGAGTGCTTCCCCAGAGAGCCTTTAGCACGATACGAGACTATAGGGGGAATTGACGATGAGTGCTTCCCCAGAGAGTCTATTCTTTAGCTGAACCAGAGGGGAGAGACTGTGTGTGATTCCCATAGGGTAGCTAGTACTTGTAGGTTGAACCTTAGGGGTTAGGCTATGAGAACTACCCAGAGGTTACCTTTTTATTATGCTTGCTTCAGTGGTTGTTCCTTGTATACTTTATATGTAGAACTGTGGATTGTAGATGCTTGTGTTTTCTTGTTTACTGCTTACTGTTTTATTACTTCCATGTATTCACTAACTGTTAGGCACAGATCTTTGGGTGATTGCCTACTGGGACTTTGTCTCACACCCTGTTTCGGTTATGCTTTTGGTCCCAAATAGACTATGTTGTTGCAAGTATAGATAAGGGCAAGCTCCCTTCTACTTCAGGTACCTGACTTTCTGTGGAGCTGGAGAGAAGGGGACCAAGCTACGGCTTGCGATACGGAGTATTTTACTTTGTTTTTCTTTTTCACTCTGCTTTTAGTTTTATTTCATCATGTTGGTTTGTTTAATGCTTTCCATGGACATATGTACCATGTTGTATCATTATTATTTATACATTGCTTCCGCTGTTCAGTTCAGTTGTTGTATGTTATTTATTGTTCCTCTATTGTGTTTGGTTGTTCTCCGCTGTATACTTTACAAAATGAGGGTATAGTTTCCCAATCGACTCACCAAGGCCCTCGCTACTAGTCGGCAGCCTCTAGCATTTGGGGAAACGTGCTTTAGGTCATGTGACCGACCGGGTACGGGGCGCCTCTAGGTGGCTTCCGAAACCGGGATGTTACACCAAAGTGGAAGTGAAAGGTGTGATAAATACATCATAGTAGTGCCTCTCCAGGTTTCCTTAATATTCAACACAATATACCTATATTAAAGAGTAAAATAAACATTTCATACAAGCTCATCAAATGTCATATGCTAACTAGACCACCACAATTCCATCTGCATCAGGTGATTACGTACAAACTAGGCTACCATGACACATGATCAAACCTACTTCGATACCATAATATAATTATATCATAACCACGTTCCAATAAACCCACAACCAAACCTATACCCAAATACATGGGGTAACGCATCCCCCAAGTCCTAACCACTACCCTCTTATTCAAGGTTGGGTCCCACATCAAATCTTGAGACTCTCTATCTTACTCAAGGTGGTCCTTTCAACACCTTCTCACTCAAGTTGAGGTCATCCATATCCTAATACCAATATTATCTTAAAATATAGGGGATGTAATAAATGTATCATACCCTGATACCTATTCAAGGTCTCTCATAAATCTAACTTCCACCTTCTTCCCATAGCGACATAGTCACTGGATTGTCCTAAAACACTCAATATTCTAAAAAATATTTTTATACCTATAGAAGTATCTAAAATATCCTATATCATCCTCTAGGGTGATCTTGATCCCTATCCATTCTACCCAGTCCTGTGTTATATGCATGAAGAAAATAAATCATGCATAATAATAAAATTATTTTATATTATTGGGACTACCAACCTCGATACCGAAGGTAACCACTCCCCAAGACTATGCATCACCTCAGAAAATATTTTCTTTGACTTTTCCAAGATCTAAATATCACTTGAGATATATATCACACTACAACATCAAAATAATTAATTATAATAAATTATAATTAGTTAATCAGTTTAAAAAAAGAGTCATAATGTCAAACACATGTCACTATTGATGTGTATTTGATACTATTTTATGTTATTTTTGGTAAATTTAGATTTTTTAAAGCTTCCATCATGAATTTTAAATTTTAATTCAATTTTTATCCTTTTCATGGTATCTACACAGTCATAGCATAATTAAGGGAAAAATTTTGTATGGCCCTAAAGTAAGATACCTGAGGCACATGGTTGGTGGGAAGATTTTATTAAACCATTTGGGGTTACCCATATAGGGGAGTATTTTCATTCATTTTGAATTTCATAGTTAACGGTGCATGGGTAGCATGCAATTTATGGAAACCAATTGAGATAATATCATATGTGGGTTGTGGGATACACAGGTTTTTCATGATTAGGATAAATTATGTGGTAACCATTCATATCATGATACAGTTTAACAGAACTATTTTTCATGATTGGAACATGGTTTTTCAAACCATACAGCCCAACAATTCGAGCTTCATAATTTTAAGAAAAAACATATATATAAAAATACCCCCTATATTTTAAGGGTTTAGACCGTCCCTATTCTTTTCTATCATTTGAATAATCCTAAGCCAGATAGAGGATATTCCATGCAATTTCCTAGTTTTTTAAATATCTTTCTTTTTTTCTTTATAAAGGCTCTAAGGTGTCGTGATGGAGTTAGAAGGAGATTATTTATTTTATTGGGCCACAACATCATGATAGTGTTCAAGGTTCTATATTTTTCGAATCCCTGTAAGAGGATTTATAATGGGGAAGGTTTTTTTCACCTTGGTCATTTGGATTTGATCATGGACTTGGTCGCTTGTTGTTGGGGGAGTACCACGACAAGTGAAATGGATTGCCTAAACATTTTGAAAGGTGTTTTATTGATATTTCACATGTACTAAATAGGGATGATTAAATGGATTAGGAATCCATTTTGAGGAAGGTAGGATGGTCATGGAAGTTGGTGAGTCTCGATATTGGAAATGGGTAGTGTGGATATCACCACTCTATAGTGTTAGGAATAATGGGGGTAAAAGGACATTGATTTTGACACCACACTATGGTGGATACTATAGTGGAAATCAAAACGATTCGATGATATTTTTACAGTTGCACTATCCATAAGATTTAAACTCATTTAAAATCATATCATGCTTTGATTATGGGAACCCCATAAATTTTTGGGAGTTCACTATACTGTGGTGAAGTTTTTTGGGATTCCTTCACAAATAAAGGGCATGACCACCCGTTGTTAGATTTTTTTCACCATCCCTAAACCCCTAGTCAACCTCGGAACCTATCATCACTCTCCATACATGAATTTAAGAGTATAAAAACCTTATATTATCAGAATAATTTGTTCATATCAAGGTGTTATCCTCTTTCTTCTATAATTCTTATTTTTCCTCTTTTTATTTACTTTTGGAAATCCATTTTGAGAGGATTCATCTATTTTGGGTTGTGGTTTTTAGATGGTGTTGGTGGTTTTCATGCTTAGGTTTTAGTGTCATTTCCTTTGGTTTTGGTGGTGTTTCCATCGGTTTTGTTTCATTCTTTATTGTTCATCCTTGATTGTAGAATATTGATCTTCTAATCATGGTAGGGGATTTTTTACTTCTCCTTTATTTATATGAACTTTTTAATTAATGATGCTTTAAATCCTCATATAAATGTACTTGATTGACCATTATAAGATAATAATCTAGGAAGGGAATCATATATTGAACTATTAATCAATAATCAATAAATTTTAAGGAGAAAAATAATGTTTTCATAAAATTTTTAAATTAAAAGATGTAATCTATCACATCCTTAGTAATAAATATTATTATTCATGGGAGAGAAATATTATCATGAGTAAAATTAAATGGTGTTTTTTAATCTGTGAATTGTATACTAGTTAGAATTATTAATAGCACATTGATGTGTTTGAAAGTACCTAGGGTGCCCAGCGAAAGCTAGTGGGTCGGGGTTTTTTAAAAAAAACATGATGAGGATGATGAGACTTGTTATATTTGATTATCAGAGCCCTAGTATAGTTGGAGGATCTCATGTAAATTAAATAGATCACAAAAATTAAATGAACACATACCTCATTCGAAAATTAAGCACGCATGAATGAAACTCATCGTTGGAAATCATTGCTTGAAGTATCCATAGAAAACCCCCTATAGATCATCCACACATGCTTCAAGAATTTGTGTGCTCACTATTTTTCATAATCTGAGTGCTAGCATGGACTTCCAACAAGTCTTTCAGGGTTGTGACGATCACCATGACCTGTTATCTACGATCTGTCAAAGGCGTTCTTAGATCGGCTCTTTAATAGAGTATTTATCTCTATATAAAGTGGGATGAGATATAATCTATTATTTCTAACCAATGACATAGTGAACCAAGATCTTCACCAACCTTCTTATATAGTGGGTTAGAAGATTACCCGAAAAGGGTTCCCCATCCTTCAGAATAAAACTCCCTCTAAATAAGAAATAAATAAATAATTTTGATCAACTAAACAGCATCATTATTATTATTTTTTATTTTATCACATTCCTATAATATAAAAAATAATATATTATGTGATAAAACTGATTCATTTAACTCGACTTGTATTTCCCATTTAATATTAAATGAACTTGGAATAAGAAATAATATTCAATTGATTAATATTATTCCTCATATTTACTTAACTTTTAAATACTTTTAGTAAATAAATTTATCTCAATTATTATTTAATTTAAAAATATGAATTTATTTACTTATCAGTGATCAAAAACTAGGATAACAATCGGACCCCATGGTGGGGCCCACCATGTCTGATATACATATTCAACTGAATACGGCATATTATTGGGTGCACTATTGTGTGTGGCCCTCTAGGACCTTATCTTGATAATAGTTAATAGTATTCATAAACCAGGAGTGGATTCAAGTAACCCATCAAGTCCCCTAAAGAGATAAGGAAATTCATAGCATTGATAACCAGCTTACAAACACACACTATGTAATATAATCTCTTTATCTTTAGATATATCATAAAAAAGTATGCACACTTATGTCATCAACCTTTTCTTAAATTATTATTTTTTATCTAACTGGATGGATTTACCCTCAACTGTCTTGGACAAGGTATTATGAAGGTACTACCATCCTGATTAATAGGGCTTGGGATATATTACTTCCTCAACCTGGAAGTGACAAATACTTTATTGACCATTCAACCAATGTCATACCACTAATGATGTACCACCACAAGCTATCTCTCCATGATTTCATTATCATGATTTTCTCTTTTCATCAAAGTACCTGATCAAATGACACACATTGATAATAATCTCATTCCAGGAGACTAATAAACATATTCTTCAATATGAACAACCAATGACACATAAAAAATGTGGTTTTCCTATTGGAAGGTTTGTTCTCATGATCTCACTATTGGAGATCCCCAAGTGAGAACATCATGAGAAGAAGTCTCAATGCTTATGAGCCCCTAAAACCTGATAGTCAAACAACTACTGTTTCTATTCATTAAGATGTATCTAGACCATAGAACCTTTGTTTAAGATTAATTTCATAGTATCTTTAGGTTATCATTATAGCCTAGGATCTATTATAACTTTTTGATACTACATTTAATCTATGGACATTACCATTAAATAGTGAATACTAAAATATCTACATTATAATGGAAAGAGTACATTATATTTATCTAATTGTATACACAATATAGTAATCAAAATTAATATTTATGTCTGGTCTAGGAAACCCACTATTACAACACTCCCATTTTCACTAGATCCAACTTACTAACCGTAATTGTTATCTCTCGCATGATTAAGATTATGTTTCTACTGAGTCATGGCTTTAGCTGTTGGGTCTACCATGTTTCTACCACATGAAAATTCTATTATTATCAAGAGATGGAAACCCCAATTATATCCATTTTTATACTTTCATAACTTTACATCTTGGTTATCACTAGTAACATAATTATCATAATGATAAAACATTACATGGTAGGTGAGATTCCAAGAACTATAAAAAATCATTTCATTTAATAACTACTTATTAACTGCCTCGGAAGCTACAACATACTCAGTTTTTTTAGGTATGACTGCCACTAAATTTTGTGATCTTGTCTTACTCATCTCCTTATCCTAACTATGATACTCAATCATATTGATCCAAAGGAAGACTATTATTTTTCCCACCAAAGTTAGTTTTCTTTCTTCTCCACTTACCAGGTACATAACGTTTTTTCTTTTCTAAGTACAATCAGATAGTATTGATTTATTTAATTGATGTTCTCATGTAAATAACTAATATTTTTCTAAGATAAACTATATACTGGAAATATAAATTTATGTACATATCGTAGAATATGTGATTGATCCATTGTTAAAGTGTATGGAACTCAACTCACCACTTAATCTCCTCTTATTCCACTACATGTCTACATGGATAGGTTTATTCCATGTGACACTAGAAACAGTTATTCTATTGAATTTTTACAACTTTTATTTTTCAATACCATGTCACTATATGTACAATTGAATTGGTCCAAGAAACCAATAGATCTACCTTAGTAGATCTTGTTACCTATAAATTAGGTTTCTAATTTAATTCAATCACTATAGAATTACTTTATCTTGGTCTTAACTAACTGTAAGACCAATAACCATTTTCCATATGTTATCGAACATATTTCTCTTGGAAAACTATGGCACTCCCATTAACCTCTGGTAGACACCTGGAAAAGATTCATTCCCAATTAATATTTTATGATCTAGTAGATTACTTCAATACTAAACTAGATTTCAATAATGTACAACCTTTAGTAACATTTTTTGATATGATCATCCTTTTTTATTTGCATTGTATAGACACCTTCCACAAATTTTGATCATGAAATCCAATTCTCAATAAATTGACCACAAATATTAACTATGATAAGTAAAATTATAATGGATTTAGGCATATCTACTTGGTATAACCAATAGAGCCTTATTAGTACCACGCGTGTACCACCCATGTATCATCTCACTTGAATACCTAGCATAGTATTCAAAATAATAATCCCCTTTTCACTTTGATACAAGGAATCCATTATTAAATTTTAATTAACCATGTTATTTTAGTTTATCACCATATATTTATTAATTGTAGGAATTATTATTCATAATTAATAATATATCACTGATCGTAGTGAATACAAAACCATCCCTATAGTTTTAACCGTCTTACACAGTATGTGCCTCTGAAACATTCTTGTTCCATGTGTACTTGTGGAACTTGTTCCTATACCAACTATTTCTGCTTCTATAGGATTGACTAAACCCAAGTCAATATGGATCCCCGGTCTCTAATAGATATTTTCACACTTATATGGAAATGTATTTTATCACTTGACTATAACCTTTCTATCTAATGGAGTTATGTAATATCATAATAAATTGTTAGGATAAATACTTAGATGCACTATGTGCTTAGCTTGATGAAATTGTATTTATATCCCTACAAACACTTTGCATTTAAACACATGTTCTTAAGACACTATGTATTTCAATCATATTATGACTTATATTATATCTATTACTCATGATATTTGGAATATGCTTATGGGATTTTGCCTTTATTTTCAAAGCATGTTATGAAATATGATAGAAGTTTTTGTAATTTTCAACATTGATGCTTCTTACATCATGAATTTGATGTATAAAATGTGCATTTTGGAATTGATACATGCTAAATTTTGTTGATCAATGTTAACATATAAGACTTATCATCAATCCTTCTTATTTTTATTGAATCCATAATGTGGATATGGTAATGTGCATTTAGTAATTACTCCATGCTAAATTATATTAATCGATGAATGCTTGGTAAATATATTCATTGGCATGTTGGACCAAATAATCTTATATCTTATGAAAATTTTTATAATTCACAATAAAATTCATTAATTACTTAAATGAATCTTATGAAGTTTATTTTTTAACTAGCTTAACCTTGGAACAATTCACGCTCTCTTTCTGAACTAATTCAGAAATCTTTGTGACATACCTTTATTTATAAAGGTTTCTTTGTCCAAACTAAATATGTTAATAATACCAAAGGTGTTTAGATATAATGAGTCTAAATACAAAACTAGGTATATCCTTGACATCCACATTTATTTTTACTTGATAAAGAATTATCTTTCCACAACTGGGTAAATAAGTATTACATTTTTTTATTAATCATGCATTTCCTATGATTCAAGTACCACTAAACTATTTTTTGAGTATGATACACCAAAATCAACATTAATTCCTGAACTTGGAATAATGTATGATTGTGTCCAAATGACACATGAGATAAATGATTTTGGTTACACTCAAAAAGTTGTTCAATTATAATCATTCTCTTGGAAATTAGAAGTTATGTGTTTCTCACTGCTAACTTAGGAATCACCATTTCTTAGCCGCTTAGAGAATACACCTTACTTATTTTAATTTTTTTGTTACTTAAATGGTTATTGTATTTAAATTCACATATTTAAAAGGCATATTTTATTTAATACCCAATAAGTATGCCTGAAACATTACATTATATATTGATTAATGTACCTGATGAAGACGCGGGTACTTTCTCCATTAACTCAGTTAATTTCATTTAAACTTCCATAAATATTATTTCATGATATTAGAATTGAATGACTTATTGTTTAATACATATTTTTTTAAGGATGTTGTGAAGTTTCATTTGGAATTGTTCCTGACATTAGCCTAATCACCTTGCCTTTATTCTTTTCTATAAGAACTAAATATTAATCTATCTTTAATATTCTTATTTCTTGGAGAACCTAACCTAAAAGGTAATGAAGTATTTACACCATTCTATTGTTTTTTTGAAACTTAAAGGAATCGGGATTAATTGGGTAAAAATATGTAATAATGGAATTCCTTGAAATATCGTGATCTGCAATTCAAATTTACACATTACCAGTGTAATAAACACCCATTCATATCTATGATTCTCTTTCTCCTCATAAACATCATGGAGATGAGATTTCATGTGTGATCATCCTTGTCCTAATGTTGTAATTTCAAAAAACATTGGATGTTGGTGATATAATAATGACATAAAAATAATTACTTCATAAATGAGTCTCATGTAATCATATTTTACACCCTCACTTCTTAAGGTGGCTTAACAGGTATAGGGACACCAGCACCTAGAATTTATGATATCATAGTATTATGTGAAAGTGACCATACAACACTAATAAACTTATAATAGTTTGGAAATTAACTTTTTCCAATTATTATCATAGTGTTTATTGTGTTATTCCTTTCTATTTTCAATAAAAATTAAATTTTAGAAGATTTTACTTTTATCTTTATTACCGAATTATAAATTTATTTATTAATTAATTCATTAAATGTATCCAACTATTTTATCAAATTATATTATCCCTCTATATTAGAATTATAATACTCTATCACTTGATTATTCTAGTGGCAAGGATCCTTGAACTTTCCCTCATAGTCTACAAGATATGGATACACCACTACTCGTAGAGTTCAATATAATCTTTTGATTGACCAGCTACATTAACTCATGGATCCTTGATTTTTTCAGTTAAGACAGAGATTTTAAAATCATAAAAATGATTTTTCTCAACACTTACCTCTAAATTGATAGAATGTTATCTATGAATAATCCTTACTACTACTTCAGTTAATTCGATTCATCTTTCTTATAAGAACTCCCCAGTAGTAAGAGGCACCCTCATCTATAGTTGATTGAGCACCCTGAACACCTGGTTGTGTTCAAATTCAAACAATAGAAGGAATTTGGGACTTAATAATTCTTTTAGGGTTTTTTTGTTTCTCTCTTAATGAATGTAATCCATTTATATTAATGTTTTTTATCTATTTTTTCACGCTCAAAACTAAACATTGATAGAAAAAAATCATCGTTTATTTATACATTTTTTTATTTATTATTTTATGTATTTTCTTACTGTAATAATAATGCAAAAAAATAACAAATAAATACATAAAGTTAATCAACAATCTGACTGGTCTTGAGAATCTAAAACAACCTAGGGGCATCATACATGAGTCATCGCTTGACTCTTGATATAGCTCTTCCCCATCCAGTATGTTTGTTTTTATTTTGGAGTACCGCCTCATCTTGGAAGGGTCCACATCACATTTGGAGTACCGCCTCATCTTGGAGGGGTCCACATCATGTCTTGAGTTCCACCTTGTCTTGGTGGGGTCCACACCATTATTTGAGTACCGTCTTTTCTTGGAGGCATCCACGTCTTGCATCGTCTTCATCTAATGTACAAATATACTCATGCACAGGTGAGGAGAACTAGGGGTGCAATGTACATCAGATAAAATGGACTTGAATTCACTTATACATATTGACTATTAAAGCCTATGCACATACCACCTTAATTAATTACAATCATCGCACATAGTTAAATAATTAATTAAATAAATGCAGACATAAACAGGACGATCACTTGCTCAGGACCAGTCAGTATAATTATAAGCATGATTAAAAATTAAATTGCAATAATTTAATTATGAGAGTATTAAATAAATTAATTGAATTAAAATTTTCAAATCATTTATTTAATTCACACTTGGTCCCTTAATTAATTTAATTTTATACAAAAAAATAAATTAATTAATTAATTTAACACCAAAATTAAATTAATTTTATCTAGGGTATCAAAACTATTATTTTATAACCAAAAAATAATATTTTAATTAACTGAATTTGATTCTGAAATTAAAGTAATTAATTATATTAATTTGATTAACTCGGGCCCCAAAACTCAGCACAGGGCATGTGCGGGTTAGGCCGAATGCGCTTAGGCTCATTCCAGGCTGCGAAAAGACAATGTAGGTCTATTCTGGGTCATAAAGGTCCGCCTAGACCTGTTCTTGGTTAAGAAGACCTACCCATGCCTATTTTAGGAAGATATGATTGGTCTAGATTATAACTAGGGGTACCTCAGGGTGGCTGGTCCTCGGTCTGGGATAAATGCAATTCACCAGCTGGCTTGGTAGGAGGTGGCTAGCCTGAACTAACCAGTTTTGTACTACCATGAGAGGGTGAGATATCTATATCTGGATTAGGTGAAGGAGGGAATCTATGAGGAAGGACGGATGACATGGGAGAAGTGGGGAGCCAGTGGGTCGGTGGGCTTCACCCATGGATGGCGATGAGCTCAACAGGGAGGAGCTAGTCCTGAGCGGAGGGTGGCACTCAAAGAGGTGGTCACAAATGAAGGTAAGAGGTGGTGGTGCTACATGATCCAGCGGGACTAGATCTTCTAGTGTGGTCCTGCACTTGAGGTCCTCGGTGGCAAGCTTCTGAAGTAGGGGCGGCATCGGAGAGTTGTTGCGGTGGCCGCAGGCTACCTAATGGTAGTCGATGTTTTCTATGTTACCAGCCACAGGAGGTGTCCACTAGGGCTCTCTATGAAGGAGACGGCCGATAGAGAGAGTCACCCAGATCTATCCATGGTATTGAGGCTGAAGGTGGTGTGACTCGAGCACCAGTAGAGGTTGAATAAAAGGTGTCCGATATAGGGGGGACACTCCAAATTTTCCCTTTCTTGTTTTTTTCATGTGTCAAAGTCCACACCCCCTTGCTTGGTTTTTCCACAAAACATTCCACGTTTGTTTTATTTATAAATTATATTCGGATTTTGAATAATAATTATTATTATTATTACTATTTTTACTATTATTACTAATTATTATTATTATAAATATAATTAAAAAAATTAAAAAAATAATAAAATGGAAATATTTATTATTATTATCAAAAATTCACAAAACTGGTGGAATGAACATATTGATAAAATTATTACTCATGAAAAAACCGCAAATGATCCATAAAATTTTTTTTGGATGACCATAAATAGGTCATCTAAACTCAGATCAACTCGTGATCAGAACTGTTTGGATGAAAATCAAATCCTCTACTTCAATTAAAAGCAACTTAATTTTTATAAGATCTGAAAATTTAGGCGGTCACTCTAATCCCAATTGAAGGTATTAAGGGCGCTCAACAGAAATTGGTGGGCCATGATTTTTTATAATGTTTCATCATCAGGAAGAGGAGACTTACCATATCCGATGATCTGACCCCCGGAAGAGTCTCAGGATCTCCATAAATTAAATAGATCACAAAAATAAAACAAACACATACCTTGTTTGAAATCGAAGTGTACACTACTACAACTCATCAGTGGTGATTATTACTCAAAGGATCTGAAGATTAACCCTTATAGATCATTTATACATGCTACAAGTATATTTGTGATCACCATTCATAATAATTTGAGTGCTATCATGGAGTTCCAAAGAGTCCTTCAGCATCACGATGATCACAAAGATACGTTGCATTTAATCTATCGAAGGCATGCTTGGACCGGTGCTCAGAGAGAGGATTTATCTCTATATAAAGTGGTAGGAGAGATAATCTCTCATTCCTATAGAATTAAATAATGCACTAAGAGATTATACTCTCTTTCTTATATTGTTGGTGAGTATATTAACACAAAGGATTCCTTACCCCTGGAAAAAAACTCCCACTAAATAAGAAATAAATAAATAATATTGTCGAACTAAACTGTGTTATTAATATTATTTATTATTTTATCATATTCTAGAAATATATAAAAAATATATTAAGTGATAAAATTGGGTCATTTAAATAGACTCGTTCTTCCCTCTTAATATTAAACAAACATAGAATATTAAATAATATTTGTTCGACTAATATTATTCTTTATATTTACTTAACTTTTAAATACATTTAATAAATAAATTCAGCACAATTATTCTATACTTTAAAAATGAGAATTTATTTATTTATCGGTGATCGATAACTTGGAAAACACTCGGACCCCGTGGTGGGTCCCACCATGTATGATATTCCTGTTCAATTGAATTTTGAATATTATTGGATGTGCTATTGTGTGTGACTCTCTAGGACATTATCTCGATAGTAGTGAATAGTATTTATAAAAAATATTGGAGTATATCAACCCATCAAGGCCCCTAAATAGATAAATAAAGTCATAACAACGACAAAAAACCTATGAACATGCATTGTGTAATATAATCTATTTGTCTTTAGATATCTCATAAAGTAGGATGCACACTTGTGTCATCACCCTTTTCTTTCATTATTATTTATTGATCTAAATAGATGGATTTACCCTTGATTACCTTGGACAAGGTCTTATAAAGTTATTACCATATTGATCAACAAGGCCCAAGATATATTACTTCCTCAACCTAGAAGTGACAAATCCTTTCTTGACCATTCAACCAATTTCATACCACTAATAATGCACCCAACACAAGCTACCTCGAGACAATTTAATTATCATGGTTTTTTTCTTACATTGAAGTACATGATCAATTGGAACACATTGATAAGGATCTCAAGTCTTGAGACCAACACACATGTTCATAGATGGGAACAACCAATGACACCTAAAACATGTGGTGTTCTAATTGGCAGGTCTTTCTTCATGATCTCACTACTAGAGATCACCAAGTACGAACTTCATGAGAATAAGTCTCAATGATTATGAGCCCCCAGCACCTCATAGTCAAAAATCTACTATTTCCAGTCAATAAGATGTATCTAGACCATAGGACATTTTTTAAGATTAATATCACAGTATCTCAAGGTTCTTGTTATATCTAGGGATCTGCTATACCATTTTGACACAACAATTAATCTATGGACATTACTATTAAATAGTATATGTGAAAATATCTACACTATAATGGTATGAATACATCATGTATATCTAACTGTATACATGATATGGTAATAAAAATTATTGTTTATGTTGCGTCTATGGAAACCACTATTACAACAATGTTAGATAATTTTTATCTTATGATAAGAATTATTTTACAATCCTATAAATTATGGTATTTAAATAAGAATTATCACATATGTAGATAATTAGTATTTCATATGGAGAATTAAATGAATGGTTGGGGTGTGATCTCTTGTTCTTTGTATTTATATATTGATATTTTCTATTTATTAAGTAATGTGATATATGTTTGGAAATAATTTTGTATTATTTTTATATAATGAATAAATTCTTAATACTATAAAAAATTTAAAGCTAATTGATGAAACAAATTAATAGAAGAGGTTTGATCAAAGTGATTGATTCTCATATTGTATTTGGTTAAACATGGGAATAATGCTTAAAAATGTTTACATTAAATATATCTATGGTTAGTTATTACTTTAGGTTACCTAGTTGTGTAAATCACATGAATAATGATCTAGCTATTTCAATATGGAATTAAAATAGATATTTATTAAAGACTAAATGCTTGGGGAAAATGAGATAGTTCCTTATTTTTGGTGGATTAAATACCTTAATTCATGGATTTAGTGGATTTACCTATGTGTGGAAAATACATTTGAAATATATATGTGATCTATGGATTTAGAGCCTTACTTATTTTGTGTATGTATTTGTTGAGGTTTTGTATCTATGATTGTAAATGGGTTGGAGGTCCAAGGCATTATTGATTGAAGATTTGTTTAATGAAAAATGGGATGGAATTCAAGGTAGCAGTGATGGACGATGATGATAATTGAGGGATAATTTATACTATATTAAATGGTGTGGGACATCGTGTGATCATGGATGAGTTTAAGGTGGTTCTTGATCATTGATTTATATTTCTTCTTTCATTATGCTTATTGCTAGCCAGATGACTGGATGATATGTCCTTGATTAGTTTATTATTTCTTGATGCAATTTAATTTTATTCAATGAAAGTGAATATTAATATGGTAGCTTAGGTTATTTATTAGAGTTCCTAAATGATTATAAATTGATAATTGAACTAATAAATGGAATGGATTAGTTCAAGGTGTTTATAAATGATGATGGTGATATTCTTGATAATATAAGTAAATAATTAATGGTACTATCATCACTTATTTTAGAAGATTAAAATATTAATCTTGGGAATTGAAATTTTAATAATTAATTAATTGATAAATAATCCATTCATTCAATAATTTTGAGTTTGATAATTTTATGCTAACTTGATACCTAGATCTTAGAAGAGGCAGTTGGGGGTCTTAAGCGATGATAGTGATAGATGTGACTAAGCTATGTAGTAGAACTTAGTGTAGATATGTGATAATATTCAATATTTTTTTATTTCATACACTACACCACCCATTTCTATAGGAAAAATGATACCCCCAATATTTTATGTTGTGTTTTCTCCAACATCTAGGATGGTGAGGTAATAGATGATTTACTTCTTCCTCTCCCCCACTATCCCTTTATACATAGATGAGTAGGCATATCACATGATATTATGGCTTATGGTACAGGGTGTATTCCTACTAAGGCTATGATTTTTCATATTTTACTATATATTTGTGTTTTCACTATAACAACTAGAGGTATATCACATACATGTATTCAAAGATGGTGGATTTGGCTTACTATGGGTGTGTTTATACGGGATATGATGACATGAGGTATAATGAATTTATACAGGATGTAATGGATTCTAGGAATACACTAAGTTACTATTTAAATATGATTATAATGAGTCATTTCTGGATGCACATGAAGTAGTAATGGTGGTGATACTATTACATGGGATGAATAATGATATATAGGAGGGATGATCCTAGAACACATTAATTGGGGAATGAGAGTGATATACTAGTGAATAAGTGGAATATAGGTAACATTATTTATATATATATTCATTTAAAAAGTAATTTTTTATTTTCTTTTGTTTTTTTTATTGTTCTATGGTGAGTATGGGAAACTAGTATTACCTATTTAGCCACCACCATAACGTAAATTTTATTAAAAATATAAGGAAACAAGGAATAAAGAAGATATAACCCAAGGGGATTGAACCAAGGACCAAAAATTCATGGAGGTCTGAAGTAGTGGATCTTGAGAGAGGCTCCTATAATGAGGTTGACACACTCCATGTGAAGAGAGCCCAAATTAGTGAAATAGAAGAACTGCTCATCAAGAGAGTACCATGATACAAGATAGTTAGCCACCTTGTTACCTTATCTCCAAGTGTGATACCAGATCATCCAATTATTGATGAGTGACTTACATATCTGGATATGATATAAGACAGACCAAGGGGTAGTAATGAAATTATTACCTATTTAGGTGATCAGTTGGTTTCATTTTATTATTCATCAGGATTTAGTATGATTATTTAATATTTTTTATAATAGGTTTTGGGTAGGATCCTACTAATTATACAGGTTATTGTCACCCAATATATATATATATATATATGTTTAATATTTTTTAGGTTAGAAGGATTAGTTTTTTGATTAGGATAGATATTACTATCTCAGAGGAGTTCCTGAGAAACTAGCAGGAGTTGCTAAGAAACTGTCAGAATTTCTAGAGGTCATAGTTACTACCTATTCTTAATTTTGGTACTTCATATTTTTGTTCATTTTATGTATGTCATTATATGTAATAAGATTTATTATTTTATTTTTTCATGGAGTTTTTTGGTAGTTATTCTCAACTTATCTGTTACTACTTAAACTTATATAGAGGGTAATGCCTCTCAAGTTTATGACTGATATAACCCCAATTCTAGTCATTAAATTGTGTCCTATTGGAGGTGGGATTCAGGTTTTATTATCTATCTTTCATTATTGTTAGCCTAATATTAGTTTCTTTAGATTTATGGGGTCCTATCAAAGTGGTATCAAAGGTGATGGTTGAGATATTGAATGGAGTTTGGAGTTAAGTGCTAGTGAGGATGCATTGGTTGGTAGGGAAATAGTATCAGCTGCGAATAGTTTTTTCTTTAAACAAGGGATACTATCTTGGACATGAGATAAATTTACACCTATAATTTGATACATGGACATTTAGGTTTACCATACATGTGAATTGATGTGGTGTTAATTTTAGTGTGGAGAACTAGGAGAGGACTATGCATCATGATTGTCTACACCTATGTTTGAAATGGATAGAAAATGGGAAATATTACAAAAAGAATGAATTAATGAATGGATGGATTAAATTTAAAATGTTTTATTTTCTTATGTTTAAGAGTTACTGGTTTTTTTCTATTATAAATATGTAACTAGACTAACGTCTCCATCAGTTTTACATAGAAGACAGTCAGTAGGATGTTCTAGGGGATCTCTAGATGAGTAGGCTAAGGAGAGGTATTTTAAGGATGTTTTGTGTCTAGAGATCCAGTGTTAGATCACTCAATTTATGTTGAATTAATATGTTTAGGTATTGGACAATGTGTAAATTTTCTAGAGGACATTGTCTAGGACCAGTTCATCATGAAATAGAAGTCTCTAAGACCTTACATAGAGCATATAAATGATAGGGATCTCTTGATTTTCTAGTCAAAAGAAGAATTTTTCGACATGAGGGAGTAGGTTTAATACTTTTTCAACTCATGTAATTGGATATTTTTGTTATCATGCCCTTTATAGTGGTTTTAGCATAGTTTATTTCTCTTATAGAATACGTTGCAATCAAAAGTTAGAGTGATTAACTTTCTTGATAGTCAACATGTGGTTGGGGACCTGATTATGGCCCAACCATTATAGTATTATAACCTAAGTTAGTATAAATAGTAGTCATACCATCTTATTATTGGTAAATTTGTTATATGAAAGGAAAAGTAAAACCCTATGATATCCCTTTCAATAACAGACAATGTATATCCTATGGCATGGAGGTTCTCTCCATCAAGTCCTGAGAGGCCATGGAGTAGGAAGTGCTCAGATACATGGTTTTGTATTGTTAGTGAAGGGAAATATTAATGTCATATAGGGTGTTATCTACCAATTTTATACTTGGTTTTATGCCATATTTGATTTAGGATCTACACGCTCCTTTGTTTCACCTACTGTAGTCCATTATTAAAGATTTTAAGTGAAGAGGCTTCTAGTTCCATTAGCATTGACTGTACCAGTTAGAGGTTGAGATGATTTATATGATGTGTGTAGAGACTTTTAATTGGTTTTAGGGAAGAATTTATCTTGGGGAGATTCCCTATGTTTAAGGATACACCCATATGGAATCATCCTTAGAATATATTGGTTGTATTTGGTGAAAAATATTGTATATTTCTTTGATAAGATTATCAGATTCTATAAAGTTGATGGAAACTATGGATTTTTTATTTGAAAGTGAGATACTTTAATATATCATAGAAATGTTTAATATTTACATTATTTGATATTCAGGATAATTCTAAGTCGTATATAAGATCAACAAAAATAATTTCTTAAAGTTTTTAAAGAGTATCCTAATGTCATCTCGGAATAGGTTGTGATATTTCCCACTTGATGAGAGATTGATTTTGGGATAGAGTTGTATCCAAGTGTTTCTCTAATATAGATGTCTCTATATTGGATAGCATGTTATTTTTTATGAAATATTGAGATTATAGTTGATTAACACTTATATAGAGAATTAATTCGGCCTAGTGTGTCACCTTGGTGAGATCCAGTTGTGTTTATAAATAAGTCAGGTGGAAATATGTTGTTGTTCATCTATTACCATCATTTGAACTAAGTAATGGTGAAGCGCTGTTATCCCCTCTCACATATTGGTGATTTATTAGATAAATTGAAGGGGGAAATTTTGTTCTTTAATATCGAATTGTGATTTTCTTATCATCATATTAGGTTCAAGGATTGGAATATCCCAATGACTACTTTCCAATGTAATTATAGGAATTATGAGTTCATTGAGATGTCCTTTGGTGTAACAAACACTCCAGCTGTATTCATGGGGTTGATGAATAATATTTTCCATGAGTATATAGAACATTTTTTGATGGTATTTAATAATGAAATCCTTGTGATTTCTATTTCTTATGTGGAGCACATAGAGCATCTGTGAGCCATTTTAGGAGTTATTTATTTTCATCAGCAGTTCGGTAATCTATCAAAGTGTGAGTTGTGGGATCATGAGGTCTATTTATTGGGACATTTTATATCTTAAAATGAATTTTTCATGGGTCATTTAAATATTGAGGGGGTATTTTCTTTGATATCCCCCAATAATATTTTATAAGTATGTAGTTTTCTTGGTCTTTCTGGCTATTATTAGAGGTTTTTTCTTAATTTCTCCTAAATTTTGGCTTATATAATAGCATTGACTAGGAACGATCAGGAGTCCATGTATACTAACTAGTTCTGGGATACTTTCAAGTATTTTAATGATAATCTAGTCAATTATATAGTTCTTCATATTCTGTAGGATAGTGTTGCATTCAAGGTTTATTTCAATTATTTTCATCTTGTTCTGGGTTTCATGTTGATGCAATAGAGGGATTTTATCTCTTATGGGTCACAATAGTTTTAGAATCATTAATTTAACTATGTACCCCATGATCTTAAGATTTATGTAATATATTTTTCTTCATGTTATGAAAAAAATATCTTATCAGTGAATATTTTTTAGTCATCATGAATCACAAAATCCTATAGTATGTCTTCTACCAACATGACTTGAATTTGATGCAGTGGTGGTGGATAGAGTTCTTAGAGGATGAATACATAAAGATTTTATATACACCTATTAAATTTAATATTGTTACCGATTCCTCTAACAAGAATTCACATGGTGATGTTTTTCATGAGTCAAGAGACTCTTAGAGAGTGAAGTCAGAATTGGATGAAATGGGACTTGATATTATTACAGTTAAAGGTAGAGGTTATCTCTATCAAATGATAGTGTATTCATACTTAATGTAGCAGGTGTATGAATCTCATCTTGGGTGTCCTAAGTTTGAGGTTTGTAATGATATATTTTTTGTGGTGACACTCATGATGGATACTCTGAGGATGGACATCATCAATTATTATTCAAGGGATATTTTTTTGTTCCTTAGGTGATATGTGAGGCGGTTCTCCATGAGTTCTATAGTTCATCCTTATCATTATATCTTATTATGATGAAGATATACCATGATATGAGAGACTAATATTTCTGGTCTAATTTTAATTAGTGGGTTATAGAGTTTTTTTCTTGATGATTGGTCTTCTATAAGGTGAAGGATGAGCACTATTTTCCTGGTGGTTTTCTTCAGCCCCTTGATCTTCCCCATGGAAATGGTTGGATGTTTTGATAGACTTTATCACTATTTTTCCTATATATAATGATGGTTATGATGCTATATGGGAGATCATGGACCATTTTATGAAGTTATGTCACATATTAGGAATCAAGGAGTACACCTCAGTGGAGGTTTTTTCAAGGTAGTATCTAGAGGAGATAGTGATACTTTATGGGGTTTCAAAGTTGATCATATCTTATCATGATCCCTGTTTTATATCTATAGTGTGGAGATCTCACTAGAATGCTTTTGGTTCTCAGTGATTACTTATTATAACTTTTTTTCAGTAGTTGGATGGCCGTATAGAGTAGACCATCCAAACATTAGAGGATATATTGGGTGTATGTATTCTATATTTTTGAGGTTTTTGGGTGAGACACCAACCCTTGGTGGGGTTTTATTACAAAAATATTTATCACTCCTATATTAGTATGGTACCTTTCAAAGCATTTTATTGATGATATTTATGATCTTGGTTGTTCCAGAATGAGGTTAAAGATTTAGTTGTTTTGGGACTGGAACTAGTTCAAAGTATGATATAGAAGTTTCATGTTATCCATAAGTGAATGAAGTAATGTCATGATAGTCAAAGGTTTTATGTTGTTCATAGGAGGAAGCATTTTTATTCTGATTCTGGAGATTATATGTTTTTAAAGGTGTCTCTTTTTCATGTTCATTGAAGTTTTGATCATGGGAGTAATCTTTCTCCCAGGTTCGTTGGACCTTTCGAGGTCTTGGATCAGGTTATATCCATTTAATATCAGTTAATGCTACCCTCTCATATAAACGGGATTAAATAAATCTTCTCTATGTCAAATCTTTTTTTGTATCTTCATAATGATTCTCACATTTTCAATTGGGGTGATCTAGGTATTGAAGATAGTTCAACCTTCAAGGAATGACTAGTTGAGATTTCAATACCGTTAGGATAAGGTGTTGTGTATGTATGTTATTCCTTTAGCTTGTGTCATTTGTTGACATAATGGATTGGATAAGATAAATTGGGATTATGATTCATATGTTTTCACTTAGTATACCAATTTTTTAAAATTATTTTTTGTTTTTTCTATATTGATATGTTATGTTAAACTTTATGGGGTTTTATGATATTTTTTCTTTCCATATATGTTCTACTTATGACCTTACTTTTATTTGAGAATTATCTACTATAGGGGGAGTTTTTTTTATTTTAAATGTTAGTGTTTCATGGATGTCTACTTTTCCCCTCTAGTGAAATGGATATGTTTCTATTATAGAAAAATCTATGAGATGTTTCTCATGGGGTGGTTGTTCGGACCCCTTCTTCTTCCTTTTAGTTTTTTCATTAAATTCTCAAGGATTATGATTATTTGATAGATATCTAATATAAGATATAAGTTTATTAAATATCTTACATTTGTGTTTTGTTGGGGCTCATAAGTTTCACAAAGAAATTTAGAGGGGTTTTATCCTTTTAGAGGATCACCAGACCATGGTAGTGGGCATGATATTGTCCATTTTAAATCCATCTTGGAGGCTCTAGTGTGGGGTAGGCCATTTTTTCCTTGGGCATATTTTGTTTGACCATGGAGTGTGCTTCTTGGTGCTAGATAGAAACATGGTGAGTGAAACAACTTACCTATCCATTTTTATAGGTGTTTTTCCATGATTTTTCACCTATGGGAAATGAATATGAAGAAATGGCATAGGAGTTCATTTGAGGAGGTAGGCTAGGCATGGCATTCGGTGAGTCCAGCTATCGGAAATAGGTAATGTGGAGAATCCCATGTTGTAGTGTTATTCCTGGTGGGGATAAAACAGACAATGTTTTTTAAATAAATAATGTTAGTGTCTATAGTGGTAGTCAAAATGATTATATAGTCATTTTAATGGTTCATTATCCCCATCATTCAATCACCTTGAAAATCAAATTGTTCTTTGATCTAGGGAACTATGTAAATTTTGGGAGTTCACCACATTATGGTGAACCCTTTTGGGATTCCTCAATAAATAGAGAGAATAGGATCACTTGGATCATATTTTCACTCCTTATCTCAAAAACTAGCTAACCTCTGCACCTCTCATCACTCTCGAGCCACACCTTAAAGTGTCTAAACACCTTGGATCATCGGATCGATGTATAAAATAATTGTATTATCCTCTTTATTTTCTCATTATTCGTTTTCCTCTTATTCTTTCCTTATGTAAATTGTGTTTTGGAAGATTCTTCTATTTTGGGTTGAGGTTTTGATCTAGTGTTGATGGTGGTTTTAATTCTTAGGTTTTGGTGGATTTTCCATTGGTTTTACTGGTGTTTCCTCCAATAGTGATTCTTTCTCAATTTTACAATATTTTTTGGAGAATTTTGAGCTTTGAATCGAGGATTAGGATCTATTAATTCAACTTTATTTATGTGAAAGTTTTAATTAATCATGATTTAGATCTTTTTATAAATGTATTAGATTAACCTTAATAAGATAATAATCCAATAATGGAATCACATGTTGAACGATTATTAAATAATTTAAAAATTTTAAGGAGAAAAATAATTACTAAATGATAATGTTTAAATTACCCAATGCATTTAACCACATGATTAGTAATGAATATTATTATCCAAGGGATAAAAATATTAACCTTAGTAAAATTAAATTTTACTGGTTAATCAGTGAATTTCATTCTTCTTAGAATTAATAATCACATGTTATCATGATAAATTATTTTTACCTTATGATAAGGATTGATTTAAAATTCTTGAAATTAATGTATTTCAATGAGAATTATTGCATGTGTATATAATTAATATTTCATGTGGATAATTAAATAAATTATTGGGGCATGATTGCTTGTTCCTTGTGTTTCTGTTTATACTATATTTTTTTGTTTATTGGGTAGTGTGATATATGTTTGTATGTAGTTTTTGGTTGTTTATTTATCATGGATAGTTTCTTAAAACTATAATCAATGTAAATATAAATGATGATAAAAATTAATAGAAGAGGCATGAGAAGAGTTATTACTACTTATCTTATATTTTGATAAACATGGTAATAATTATTAAAAGAATTTTTACTTTAAACATAGTTATGGTTAGTTATTACTTTAGGTTTCCTTGTTTTGTAATGCCCGTGAATAATGAACTATTTTATTCAATATGGAATTAAAAAGGTTTTTTGTTAAATAAGAAATGTTTAGGGATGAACAATAATGTTATTTGTTATGAGTGGATTAAATGACTTGATTCCATGGCCTTAGTATCTTTTCTTATGTGAGAAAAATACATTTGAAATGTATATGAGGTCTAGGGATTTATATTATTTCTTATTTTATTGGTGATTTCTTTTTGGTTGGAAATATTTTGTGATAAATGGGTTTGAAGCCTGCGGCTATATTAATTGATGAATGATTTGATGAGTGATGGGATAAAATCACAGGATGAAGTGATGGTTAATTTCAATCATGGTAGGACAGTTTATACTATGTTTAATTGTGAGGGACACTGGGTGGTCATGTAAGAGTTCAAAGCGGGTATTTCTGGACGATTTATATTTAATTTTTCAAGATTATTACTTGATTCTTTCTTGATGGATCGATGGTTATGTGATATTTAATTGATAAATTTACAACTTCTTGGGGAAGTTGCATGCTATGCACTGCAAGTGCATCTTTAAGTGGTATGTTAGATTGTTTCCTATAGTACATAGATGATTATTATTTAATAATTGAACTAATTATTGAATGGGGTTGGTTTATGGTGTTTAAAAATAATGATGATGACATTCTTGAGAATATAAGTAAATAATTGATAGTCTCATTTTCATTTGGTTTAAAAGTTTAAAATATTAATATTTGAAATAAAAATGGTAATAATTAATTAATGTTTAATTAATTAATTAATTAATTTTTATCTTGATGCTTGTATTATTATTTCATACCTAGATCTTAGAAGAGGCATTTGAAGGTCCAGAGTGATGATAGCATCTAAGATAGGTAGTTTCCCTTAGTGTAGACTGTGTGATATTTTCCTATATTTTCTAATTTCATATTCTACCTCACCATGATAGTAGATAAATCAACACCCAAATGTTTTGGGGGTGTTTTCTCTAATGTCTAGGATAGTGAGGGAATGTATTGTTGACTTCTCCCTCTCTCCTTCTCCCCCTTAAGATTTAAATGAATAGGTGTATCTCAGACTATGATAGTTTGAAGTATAGGGTGCAGTCCTACTAGTATTGTGATGTCTCATAGTTGTATATATATTTATGTGTGGGAAATAATGGCTTGAGGTATAGCACATACTTGTATTAGGATGTGGTGGTTTTAGATTCCAATGGGTGTGCTTGTATGGATTGTGACGCCTTATCATGTAATGAATTTATAAAATCTATATAGGATTTTAGGAATTCACTTGGTCACTATTTCGATACAATTATTATGAGATATATAAATCATTTTAAGATGTATTAATAATGGTGATACTATTGCAAGGGGTATAGGATGATATGTAGGAGGGTTGAGCATGAGATTTATTTGTTGGGGCATAAGAGTGAAAAACAAGTAAATAAGTTAAAGAAGGGTAGATTCATTCATATATATATGCTTTCAATAATTAATTTTTAATTTTCATTTTTTATTTAATGATTTATCCATAGTGATTATGGGAAACTGTATTACATTTTTAGGTGAAATTTTGGATTCATTTGTTTGTTTATTGGGCTTTAGTGTGGTTCTTTCACATTTAGAATGAGATGTTTCAGGGAGGGTCCTATTGATTATATATATTATTCTCACTCTATGAATATATATATACACTATTTTTCATGTCATTAGGAGTAGGATGGTGACTTTTCTAGACATTACTAGCTTAGAGTAGTTGTTAAGAGTGTTTTAGGAGTTGTTAAAGTTTGCATTTTATGCCTAGTCTTAATTTTGTAAATTTAGTTTTCATTTCAGTTTATGTATGGGATTACATGTATTTTTAATTATTCTTTTATTTATGTATAGTTTTTATCATTTTATCTTCTCATTCTATCTCTTACTCTATAAACTTATATAATGGGAAATTCCTATCATGTGTGTGATGGATATAACCTCAGTGATAGTTGCTAACACATGGAATATTAGAGGCAAACTTTGGGTGTCATTATCTCCCTTTATTCATTATTAGAATAGGAGGGTTACCTTTGGAGGGAGGGGGTCTTGATATTCCTTCCTCCTTTGAATCCAAGACCTCTTCCTTTGATTCTAAGTGGATTTCTGTAAGGTAAATCTTCTATTTCCCTTCTTCTTTACTATTTAACTTATCTCTTTTCTTATATACCCATTTACTTAGGTTCATATTACCCTCATAAACCATGGAGTTTGTCTTGGTAGGATATAGGGTTTAGGGTAGCATATTCTTGGGGGTTTTTTGGTTATTATGGAATACATCGGTCCTCTTAGATATTTTTTGTGTATTCTCCATCAAAGGAGATGAATTCCAACTCAATTAAAATTCAATTATGGTAGGATTTTTTGTAATTACTTTATTTAAAACTTCATTATGTTCTTGATCATTTTGAATATTACATTTTTTAAGTTTCTTCTATATGTGGTAACTAGAGTGGATTTTAAAATTTTTAGAATCAATTCACACTTGGCATAAAAAAAATTTGATGGTTTTTATTAGTTTTAAAGTAATTTTTGAAGGCCAGGTGTCTTGGAAATGTTTTGATTATTTATTTAATAATAAATTTTGGTTTGTGAATCCTTTTGACCTTATTTGAGTCATAAAATTAAATAAAGGGTGGTGTTTCATATTTTTAAAAGTTCTAAAAATGGGATTAAATTGTTTATTTAAATTATAAAAAAAAATTAAATGAATTTTATTTATAAAACGTTTTGGGGAGTAATTTTCAAGTGTTAGGAAGGACTCTATTATTAGAGTTTGTTTTCAAGAATCCTGGTTGGTACTTTTAAATGGTTTTCATGTTGTATAAATGTGTAAAACCTTCTTAAACCCCTTGTTTAATTTTACTTGATACTGATCTTGAGGGGGATATTTATTATTTTTTGTAATATTAATAGAGTGTAAAGGGGTTTTTTCTTATGAGGCCATTAATGTTGAGGGGAGATTTACATTCTACTTTTATATTGATCATGTTCTATGATTGATTACTCACCTTCTATATTTTTATTTCTTTGGTACACTAAGAACTATGTTATAAGTCTAAACCTATGTTTCAATAGATAATTTTACACTACTATTATCCCCCTAGTTGTTAAGTGGTCTAGAGCTAGTGAGGTGTATCCCTAATGAGGCTAGGTGTTGGATAGTCAGGTGGCTTGTGTTAGGATACAACATAGGTTAGAAGATGATCCCTTGTTTGGTAAGTTATAAGATCATTTTACCTTTATTATCTAGTGTTTTTAATCCTGATACTAGATTAATTACATAGGGAACTTTATTTCCTTATGTTACCTATTTTGGTTGGCCTATATTTCACCATGACCCATTGATGCTTGTTTATTTTTAATCCATTAGTGAAATGGTTCCCTATTATTTTGATTTATTATTATTTCTTTATTTTTATTTTCTTAAATGGAATGAGTGTGTTTGAAAAGTTTATTTCTAAAAAAAATTAAAATTAGATTTTAAATCAGTGTTTTTTTATATAGGCATTGGTCAATAAAACATTTCTAAAATGATTTTTTCATTTAACAAGAATGAAGAGTAGATTTTGTAAAATTGATTTGGAGTGTTATTAGATATTATTTAATTGATTATAAAAATATTTTTTATATGAATAAACAACTTTAATAAATGATTTTTCTTCTAAAAATAATAGCCTATACTCCTTGGCGGGATCCTACTGGTCTTAGTTTATCGTACATCATGTAAGCACCATTTTGTGTATGTAATTATTACGGTTTCTTTTTAGGTTATCAAGTCTTTGACTTTACATTTATTAGTTGGGGATTGTTTGGTTGATTTTTTAGATAAGATGTGTATATTTTTTGGGTTTCATAGCTATATTGTGGGTTTTTATACAGATCTTATTTTATTTCTTTGGAATGCACTTGTATCTACTATACAAGTTTGGTTTATTTATGCATGTGATGTTGTATAATTATTTTCATTGTTTTTATATGATTATTTTTTACTCATATTATAGTTTATTTTATTGGAACTATATATTTATACGTAAAGGGTGAAATCATTTACATTGGATTCTCTATCGATACCCAGGAACTTATCACCAGCTTGGGATGAATGGGAATGTGCTTCTGGCCTTTCCACGGACCAGCATGGGTACATAGTTCAAGGGTTGATCATGTTGGTTTATGAAAAAATGGTAATTTATTTCACTATTTTTATTTTGGGTGTGTATGGAAAGAAACAAGACTAGGAATGTATCATAGCTTTGGAAAAGGGTGTTAGGGATGATCTTGGGTAGATCTTCTTCATACTAAATCTCGATCTTCCATGGGTATTTTGGATTTAAGTATTGATTTTGAGTTTTTATTTTGGATATATTGGATGGTTTTTTATTTATTTTTTTATGATGATTTTTTTATCCCCACTGAGTACTCTAGTAATTTTGGGGTTCGTTTATAGTTTTGGAGGTGAAATTAGTGAACAAAATAGAGATGCACTATTAGCTTGCATGGTTTGGTAATCTATGTAGAGCTAGTGAAGAATAGTTCCGGATCCAATGCAGTGTTGATTGAGAATGTAGAACACATATTACCAGAAAATGTGGAACACAACTTACTAGTGATGTAGCCAAACCATGCATAGTGTTGTTTATCCTCCAAAATAGTTATTTTTTCTCCCTCACTTCCCCAGATGATCATAATAGTATACACCATTAGTGTGATCATAATTGAAAGAGTTTTTATTGTTTAATTGATGTTATTAAATGTGTTATTGGATAGATTTTATTGTTAGATATTTTTTTGGTGGGGGAGTTATTTTATCAGTTGGGAAAATTTATTTTCTATAGAAATGGGAAATTCATATAGTAGAGAATTTTTGAAAACTTTTTTTATGGAGGTATTGAAAGGATCTTTATTCCCATGTAATGTTTTATAAATATTTATTTTTTATATTTGGGACTATTTTGTAATATAAAATAAAATTTTATTAAAGTTTTTTGAATTTAAAAAGGGTTTTCTTAAGTTTTTAATTATTAAAATAGCTTTGGTATGTTATTTATTTAATGATTTTAACATGTAAATTATGTTTTAAATATGAGTGGTTTTGAAATTGAAATTGAAAAATGTTTTTGAAATGAAAAGAGGGGGTTTCTTATGTATTTTTTTAGCTGAGTTTCATTTTAGTGTTTCTTTTATTAGAAAAGAAATTGTGTGATTTGATTTATGAAACATTGACACATTGAAAATTGTGTTTTTTGTTATAAATAATATGAGTCTAACAAAGTATTTAAATAAAAGTATTAATTATATTCATTGGGATGATATTTATGATGTCTTACCTCATCGTTTTGGGATTGTTTCTTTGGGTGTAAACTCTATCCAGACTTAGGATATGGTGGTTGAGTAAAGTCCATCCTAGCACTTGGACCCCATCCTAGTTTTTGTATCATCATCCACCTTTCTTCTATGATGACCAAGATTCACTTAAGGTACTGTATTTTATGAATATTATTGATGTGTATTCAATTCACTTAGAAATAATGAAGCATCAAGAGTGGGGAATGTTTTTAAGGACCTATCTAAGTTTCGTGGGAGGATACGGTTCCCTTTCAAATGCATGAAGGCATGTTTTGGGAATTATTTGAGGTATCTTTTGTTCAATGTTTTATTTTTGAGTAATTCACTATAAGGTAATTATCCTTTTAAATTTTTCAAGCAAGGATAATTGTGGTGAAATATTCTATGGTTTTGGATGGTTCAATTAGACATCCTCAATCTGGTAAGTGTTGAGAGATAGTGAATCCCAAGCTATAAGAGCAGGTTGATGAGGTCTGGTCTTCTTAGAAGAATAAGAGGAATAATCTCTTGGGTTTCCAATGTGGAGTGATCATTCATTCTAATTCATCTTATAAGAAATATACATGGGCTTGTCATCAGTGTGCTCTCTTGGGCCACCATTGAGAATTTAATAAGATGAATTATTGGATAGGAAAGTTTCTAGTGTAGTCTTGTCTTTATTGTTTGTATATTTTAAGGATTCTATTTGGTATAATTTATGGATTTATATATTATAATTTTGTGGATGGTAATGAATTATGACTTTTCATGTTCCTCATTTCTTGTTTGGTATTTTCTTGGGATGTATTTTCTAGTGTGGGTGTCTTGTGCATTTATCTTTTGTGGATTGTGAATGGGGGAAAAATTGGGTTGGTTCTTGGGTGACTAGGATGGTTATTAATTTTGGGTGGTAGATCACATTTTATTGTTGGTTTCCTTTTGTGGGTTATTTATTAGATAGTGTTCTATTTTTGATGTCTAAATTCTTCCATTGTATATTTTGGCCCTTGTTTAGATCCCATGATTGGGTAGTAGTGGTGTTTGGGTCCCTTGGTTTTATCATGGATGAATGGTTAAACTCAATGATATTTTCTTTTTCTTTTTCTTTTTAGTTTTATGGATTATGTTTTTTGATTTATCTTGTATTTAATCCCTAGGATATTGTTCATGGGTGGTGGAATCTTATAGATTATTGGGTGATTTATGGAAGTTTGTTTTTATTATCAGTATTTGTATTGTGGTGCATTATTCCTTTTTCCCACATTTAATATATTTTCTAAAAGGTGATGAGACCCATGATAGGTCTCTATATTACTTAGATTATATGTCTCTTATTGATAGATGAGTTTCATTTAGAGTTGTTTTGTGACATTTATAGATTTACCCAGTCTTTAGGATATAATTATTTCTTTTTGGTGGATTTTTCTTTATGATTTACTCCCAACTATTTCTACTCCCACCCACCTCAATCTTTGAGTTATATAGAATTATAATCTTATTTTTGACTTTATAGGGTAAAATTTATCATGGTAGTGATATTTTTCACACCAACATTCCACTATTTTATGTCATTTTGTGTAAATTTAAATTTTTGAATGTTTGTTTGACAAAAATTTTAAATTTTATGGATTTTGTTTCCCAGTGCATGGTTTACATACAGTCACTACACAACTAATTAAAACATGTGGATGGTCCCAATGAAAGATACCTGAGGTGTATAGTTGGTGTGTACTATTTAGGATACTTAGTGGGGTTACCCATATATAGGGGTGTTTTTAGTTCATTTTGAATGTGTGTGGTTAAGGGTGCATGGGTAGCACATGGTTTAGGGAAACCATGAGAGACACACTTGCATATGGGTTATAGGAAACATGTGTTTTGTATAGTTAGGATAAACTGTGTGATAACATTTTTTAGTGTACTAAAACTCAAAAAAACTATTTCACGCTATTGTTGTTCAGTTTATCATACTATGAAACCCAACCATACACCTTCCCAGCTTTAGGAAATTTCATATTTCAAAAAATACCCCTCCTTGATTTTAAAAGATTAGACCCTCCATTACCTTCCCTATCATTTGAACATACCTAAGGGGACATATAGGTGCTTACTATCTTCCTATATCCTTGAATCAAAGTCCTCATACTTTTATTTTGAGTGTATTTATTCAAGGAAAATCCCTCATTTTTCTTCTTATTCTCTATTTAACTTCTCCCATCCCTTTAACACCCATTTCTGTTGGTTTGACTTCCACCTAAAAACCCTATAGTCTATCTTGGTAGTATATATTGGTCAGATAACAACAAAACTATGACTCTAGATGGGGTGAATCAAGTTCTTGAAATTTTCATTTCTATAAAACAACCCTCTTTAAGGTATGAGAAGTTATGATCTTTTCTTAACACATGCAAGAATAACTAATATAAGTATAAATAAAAAGATCAAACGCCAGTGATTTCTAGTGGTTCAGGGAATAGTAATACCTTGGTCTACTCCACCAATTATCAACACCTAGATATTTCTAATTTTAACTAGCACAACTCCTTTTACTAGGGACTTCTAGTCATTTTCCTTAGGGCTACATGATTGTGTGCTATCAATAAACACTTTCTAAAAAACTAGAAGCTTTTACCAAGATTTTAAATAGAATTAAATATACCATACTTTGAGGTTCTTTTATATGTAACCTTCAAATATTACTACAAGAATACAATACTTTTATAAGAATGAAATAATAATGAATGAGTATAACTAAAGCTCACAATTTCAAGATGAAACTAATAGAATAGAATATTTCTCTAGGAGAGATGATAAGAGTAAAAATCAGCTCGAGAAGAGTCTTTTAAATATAGTAGGATTGAACATAGAAGAAAATATGTAGACCATGAATCTTCTACTTCTTTTTCACATAATAAATAATAGCACACTAGGCTTTGAGAGTGAGAGTTTATAGTATAATATCTTTTTTCTTTTCTTGTATAGGTTCTCTATATTTTCCTTATATTATGAATACCCTATTAAAAACTTATTATAATATTATGAAATATGATATCCCGTAAAATAGGATCTTGGAATTAAATTCAAGATTTCCTTTTTCAAGAAAATACATCGACAAAAGGACTGAGCATTAAATTATTCTTGTACTTCTTTCTTCTCTCAGAACTTGAACCATCTTATTATTGATTTTACTATAAAAATAGTACTATAGATAATGCATCAACATTGGAATTAAATTCCCCTTAAAGTACAACAACATTAATAAATATACAAGTTACAGAACTATGAATTTGTCTCTTGATCATTATGTATTATAATTCCTAAAATTTGAATTCACGTAGCCAAATTGATCCACATAGTCATTCCTCATGTATCCAGGTGCTCATTTAGCCGAATTACATTATCTTTTTACTCACATAGTATAATTTGATGAATCTAAATCTGTCATGTATCCATTTAGAACCATATATCCTAATTTACCATGTATCCAATTCACATATTTGATTACTCCATGTATCCAATTCACATAGTTGTTTCATCAACGTATCAGTTTTATCATCTAGAATATTCATTGTGTAGGATCGAAATAGTGATGTAGATGCTCAATATACAAGAGGGGGGTGAATTGTATACTTTAAAAATTCCTTTGGAACCTTTAAAGTTAGTTACGATTAACTATGTTTTCCTTAAGAAAAAAAAAGGGCTAAGTTCAACAAAGATAAACTAAGTAAATTCACAACACCTCTAACACCGAATACAAACTTGAAATGAGATTCCGAAAGTGGGTTCTGGAAATATGGTTCCGGAAATTGAAACTTAACAAAAGTTTCAATATGAGATTCTACCTTAAAGCGTATAGAATCTAAATGAATCAGAGTATAAGTAAGGAAGTATAAGAAAGTTATACTTTCCTTAAGATACAAAATGCAGCGGAAATAAAACAAGTAGTTAAACTACAAGTAACAAGATATAAGTCTTTTAACCCAAAGAGAAGGGTATCCAACAACCTTGGATAAAGGTCCCTTGATTTATACTTTCAAGAAAGTCTGTCTTACCCACACCAGGGTAAGCCCTCAATACGAAGATCAGAGTCTCTGTCTTGCTATCCCCGCAAGCCCTCAACTTCAAGGTAGTTGGCAACCTTTGTCTTCCTCAGCAAGGAAGCCCTCGAACTTCAAGGTAGTCGACACCTCTTTCTTCCTATCCCCGGAAGTCCTCGAATGTAATCACCAACATTCGGAGTCGCACGAAGCTTTGAGAGTTAATAAGAGCCTCTCTCTCTAGAAATCACTTCAAGCATGTAATCACATGAGTCGAAGATTAGTCAGCCTTTTTGCACCGAGCTCTTTCAAATGAGCTCCTATTTATAGGTAAGGTCGGCTCCTTCTCCAACGGTCATATTTTCCTTAAAGATTGGAGGGACCTATACACGTGTCACTTAGACAACGGTTAGTTTATAACAAAATAGACTACATCGTTTTATAATAAAACAAGTGTAACAGAATGTACGACATCGTTTTAAAATCTAACATAAAAGTTCGGAATGAAAGCTTCGGAGTGAAGGTTCGGAGTGTAATGAAAATAATAGAGTAGACAAATTATAGAAGTGTAAGCAAAATAAAAGTTCAGAGTCTAACCTAAATATTTTTTGGAGTCTGAATTAATTCAGTGTGTATAAAACAGAGATGATCAGATTCTGTTTGATAGTAGAATTCGGAATGAGAATTCGGAATGAGAATTCATCATTATAATTCGTAATGAGAATTCGTCATCAGAATTCTTAATGAGAATTTGTCATCGAACTTCATAAGAATTCGTTATCCTAAATCTGGAGTAGAACTTAATCAGAGTTCGTATCCGGAATTCGGAATGAAACATTATCACAGTTCTCATTCTGGATTTCAGAGTGAAACTTTATTACAGTTCTTGTCCAGAATTCGGATCCTAAAACAGAATACTTCATATCAAAGTTTCAAGTAATTCCGAGAAAATAAAAGTGAATCCGAATCTCATACTTAAGAAAAATCTGGATGAAAATATGATAAGAATAATTTTTCTTACAAAAGCGATTTTCCTTATAAAAGCAATTTTTCTTATAAAAGCAATTTTCCTTATAAAAGCAATTTTTCTTATAAAAGCAATTTTCCTTATAAAAGAAATTTTCCTAAAGATAAGATGTTTGTGATTTTCAAAACAAGAAGGAATGGAAAAGTCATAAGGAAAACCTTATTGACTCAACAATATCCCCCTTTTTGGAAAGCACAAACATCCTTACGAAAAAGAAATTCTAAGAAGAAAGAAAAAACATTAAGGCTTATCTCCCTTTGCTTTAAGGAAATTGATGAATACGACTAACTCTCCCTTAGGCTTTGAAACTCTAAGGATCGTATTCTAGATTTCTGGAGTGACATTTTATTACGAAAAAGAAAGTCTTCTTTAATGAGAAACTCCCCCTTTCTTCTTTTTCTTAAGGATTTTTTCCTTATCCCCTTTAGATAAAGTTTCTTCTTTTTCTTAAGGATATTTTCCTTCTCCCCCTTTGTGATTTTCAAAAATAAATCGAGGGAATGGAAAAAAATAACAAAGTACCTGAAACATTAGTAGCAAAAGGAACGACAAGCACAAATTTCACTAAGTTTGAAATCTCGGGAACAAAGAAAATTAGATACAACAAAAATATCGGATTTAGTTATTTCGGATCTTTTTCCTTCGACATGAGCCCCTTAAGAATAGTCTTGATCTTCTTCAGTTCTTTATGATCTTCTTCAGATTTCTTCTCTAAGACCACTATTCTTTCACTTTGAGCTTCAATTCTTTCTTCTTGGGCTTGAATTTTTTCTTCCTGAGCTTTGATCTTTTCTTCCTGAGCCTTCATCTTCTCTTCAAACTCAATCCGATGATCTCTTTAAAATTTCCAGTTCTGAGAAACAGAATTTAACTTCCCATTCAGATCTCAGACTTATTGAATCCGGAAGTTCTTTTCATCTATCAGCTTCTCTTAAAAGGATTAAGTCAGGTCATTTATCGTCCTGTCCTCAGTCTCAAATGCATCCTTGAAATTGTCTTGAAACTCATCAAATAACCTCATCTCTTCAACAGTCTTCTTCGACCAGTTTTTCATCTTCTTGCAAGATTTTCTATGAGCTTCGTAGCCAACAAAGAAGGTTTTGAACTGAGCCTCAATCTCAATGCACTTGTCCATAACCATAGATACGGAGTCAGTTTTCTGATTCAAAGCATGTTGGAGAATCTGACATCTTGAATCAATACTAGAGAATGTCGGAATGGATCCCACCAACTTCTTTAAAGACTAGACAACAAAGTCATGCCCCACAGAGGATGACTTAGAATCTGAAACTTTGCTCGGAGAATTTTCTTCTTCAATAAGGTCAAGCTTTGTTTTCGAAGAACTACCAACTTCCTTCCTCTTTCTCACTTATGAGCTCGGAGTATCAGCAAGAATTTTCTTTCCCTTGCCTTTTTCCGGAATTGAATCATGTTCAGGAGTTCTCTTCTCACTATCAGAAACTTGAACAACATTATATTCCTCATCAGCAACTTCCAGAACACAAACCCCTACGTTTTCCTTCTGAGAAACATCAAGTAAAATATGTTCTTCTTCTCTATGATAAGTAACTTCTTCTTCTCCTTTCTCTTCTTCCATTTCTGGAGTAACTAGCTTCGAAGATTCAGCTTCTGAAGTTCGGAGTGATAAGTGTTCCGAATGTGTCCCCTTGTAATCATCTACTTGTTTCAGCACATCTCTGGTTTCAACACTTCCTTCAGCACCATCTTCTTCTTGTTCCACTTGCTCAAATTGCTCTACTTCCTCAGTATTCTTAGCAACAGCTTATTCCGGAGCAACGAAATTTCTTCCTGGAGTCTCAGGTAGAGATTCCAAGGAGAAAGATCTTAGAACAGAAATAGTTGCTGAAACCATCTCATTGAATTTCAACAAAGTCTGAGATACCTCAGCCTCAGACATCTTCTTTCTTTCTTTTTGAGCATAGGGAAATCTGGTCTAATATGTCCAGCTCTTTTACATTCATAACAAGTAACTTCTCCATCTTTCTTATCTTTCCTGTCCTTTTTCTTATACTTTGATTGGAAATTTCTCTGACCAGCTATCTTGTTCATCCTTCGAGCAAGATTTGCTAGTTCATTTTCTGAGACTTCACTCTCACTAGATTCGGACTGAAAAATAACTTTCTTAGACTTGGACCTGGTTACTCTCTCAGGAGTCTTATCTTTCATCTGATTTGAAGTTGTAGTAAAAGCAACAGTACCATTTCCATTCTTCTTCTTGATGTTGTTTGCATCTCTCTTCATTCTAGTTTCATGTTGTAGAAGAGTTCCAAAAAGCTCATCAAGAGAAATCTGGGTGACCTTCCTGTTCTCATCTATAGCTTTTCTCTTGGATTCCCACTCATTGGTCATAATATCAATTATCTTGTCCACAAGAGCTTCATCATCTAAACCTTTTTCTCCCATAGATTGTAGACTGTTAACTATAGTCATGAATCTCTGTTGAACTTTACAGATAGGTTCTCCATAAGGAAAATTGAATCCATGATATTCAGCTTTAAGCATAGCTCTTCTAGTCTCAATCACTTTAGAAGTCCCAAAGTGTGTAACCTCTAACTTCTTCCAGATACAGTTAGCTGCTTCACAAGAAGAAATTTGGCTATATATATTTCTGGTCATTGAACATAGTAGAGTATTGTGTACCTTATAATTGAGTTGATATTCTTGCTTTTACTGCTTAGTGAAAGTTCTAACTTCCTTGTCAGGAATTTTATAATCACCAGTAAGAATAAAAAAGTTATCTACTCCAGTATTGATAACAAAAGTCTTCATTCGATCTCTCCAGTACTCATAGTCATTACCATCAAATATTGGTGGTCTTGTAGGATTTAGATTATCAATCGAACCAACATTAATTCCTTCCATGCTAGAAACCTTCGATACACAAGCTTGTTAGTAACAAAAGATTCGTAATAACAAAGTTTGGAATGGACAAGTTCGTAATGAGATAGTGAGCAAGAAAAACTTATTCGTAAGTATAAGTATTTCAGAGACCTGCTCTGATACCAATTGTAGGATCGAAATAGTGATGTAGATGCTCAATATACAAGAGGGTGGTGAATTGTATACTTTAAAAATTCCTTTGGAACCTTTAAAGTTAGTTACAATTAACTATGTTTTCCTTAAGCAAAGGAAAGGGCTAAGTTTAACAAAGTTAAACTAAGTAAATTCACAACACCTCTAACACCGAATACAAACTTGAAATGAGATTCCGAAAGTGGGTTCTGGAAATATGGTTCCGGAAATTGAAACTTAACAAAAGTTACAATATGAGATTCTACCTTAAAGCGTATAGAATCTAAATGAATCAGAGTATAAGTAAGGAAGTATAAGAAAGTTATACTTTCCTTAAGATACAAAATGCAGTGGAAATAAAACAAGTAGTTAAACTACAAGTAACAAGATATAAGTCTTTTAACCCAAAGAGAAGGGTATCCAATAACCTTGGATAAAGGTCCCTTGATTTATACATTCAAGAAAGTCTGTCTTACCCACACTAGGGTAAGCCCTCGATACGAAGATCGGAGTCTCTGTCTTGCTATCCCCGCAAGCCCTCAACTTCAAGGTAGTTGGCGACCTCTGTCTTCCTCAGCAAGGAAGCCCTCGAACTTCAAGGTAGTCAGAACCTCTGTCTTCCTATCCCCGGAAGTACTCAAATGTAATCACCAACATTCGGAGTCTCCTGATGCTTTGAGAGTTAATAAGAGCCTCTCTCTCTCTAGAAATCACTTCAAGCATGTAATCACATGAGTCGAAGATCAGTCAGCCTTTTTGCACCGAGCTCTTTCAAATGAGCTCCTATTTATAGGTAAGGTCGGCTCCTTCTCCAACGGTCATATTTTCCTTAAAGATCGGAGGGATCTATACACGTGTCACTTAGACAAAGGTTAGTTTATAACAAAATAGACGACATCGTTTTATAACAAAACAAGTGTAACAGAATGTACGACATCGTTTTAAAATCTAACATAAAAGTTCAGAATGAAATATTCGGAGTGAAGGTTCAGAGTGTAATGAAAATAATAGAGTAGACAAATTATAGAAGTGTAAGAAAAATAAAAGTTCGGAGTCTAACCAAAATATTTTTTGGAGTCTGAATTAATTCAGTGTGTATAAAACAGAGATGATCAGATTCTGTTTGATAAGAGAATTCGGAATGAGAATTCGGAATGAGAATTCGTCATTATAATTCGTAATGAGAATTAGTCATCAGAATTCGTAATGAGAATTCGTCATCGAACTTCATAAGAATTCGTTATCCTGAATCTGGAGTAGAACTTAATCAGAGTTCGTATCCGGAATTCGGAATGAAACTTTATCACAGTTCTCATTCTGGATTTCAGAGTGAAACTTTATTACAGTTCTTGTCCAGAATTCGGATCCTAAAACAGAACACTTCATATCAAAGTTTCAAGTAATTCCGAGAAAATAAAAGTGAATCTGAATCTCATACTTAAGAAAAATCTGGATGAAAATATGATAAGAATAATTTTTCTTACAAAAGCGATTTTCCTTATAAAAGCAATTTTTCTTATAAAAGCAATTTTCCTTATAAAAGCAATTTTTCTTATAAAATAAATTTTCCTTATAAAAGAAATTTTCCTAAAGATAAGATGTTTGTGATTTTCAAAACAAGAAGGAATGGAAAAGTCATAAGGAAAACCTTATTGACTTAACACATTGATGTTGGTCATTTCAATGTAGTTGATTATGTGATGTGTTCATTTCACATAGGTGTTTCTTTCACATAGCCTATTTATGTATTTGATTGACTAATGTATCCAAATATAAATGTAGTAAATTTTCTCACATAGCCTATTTTACAGACATAAGAAAATTTTGTTCATAACATATTGAAATGAAGAAGTAATAGTAGAAGTACTTAAATAAGTATAAGACCTAATAAATGTATATAAAAAATATTTTCTAAAATATGAATTATTTTTAGTATCATCAAAATATAAATAACATGGGATATATTATAAAAACATTAGTAGTCCAATAGTATCCCCCTTTTCGATGATCACAAAACTCATTAATCAATAAAAAAATAAATTTCAAAGGACATAATGATTTATAGAAAACAATATGATATATATTGATTCTTTAAAAAAAATATTTATCCTTTTCTATTCCCATCTATTGTACTTATCCTAACAAGTATACTTCTGCCCTTCCAAAGGACTTCTCCCCCTTCATTAGACTTCTCCCCAAAATCTTACTTCTCCGCTATTTTTTTCATAAAAAATAAAGGGCATGGAGAGGAAAAAACATTAATTATATAACTTTAAATGATAAAATATCTAACTATTATTCTAATTCTAGGTATAAATTATGGAAACAAGAAAATTCAGAAGTTGTAGTAATGAAAACATTCATAAAAACATGATAAAATACATTAAATGGAAACATTCTCTTTGAAACATAATAAAGATATAAACAAGAATTTAATTAATCATGTACACTTGTAAAATAGTATAAAGAGATAAAAAGTAAAAATATAATTTCTAGATGACCCAAGTGTATGGATTGGATCAAAATTAGAAAAAGTTTTTGGAGTATATTTCTTGAAAGTTAGAGAGGAGGGATAGGTATAAGGAGGGTCAACCACATGAGATATAACTAATCTACCAATATACAAAACGACACTAACCTTTTTTATAAACCATAATATATATAAAATTCTCTATCTTGGTGTACTAAACAGATTATCAATATTCCCAAAAGATATGCTAAAACCATAACAACTAGGACTGAAAAAATTATATTCTTGGAAGGCTCTGAAGAAGTATCTTCATTTTTATCATATTTGTCAACAACTACAACTACATCCTTAGAATGTTTTTTATAATGAATCATAGATGGGTAAAAAATGTATCAACTATTTTTATGGTACCTTTATAGGTATATGGTGCTGATAGTTTAATATACCTTCTTACTCCTAGATTAAACAAATAATCAACACACATATCAATTATTTTAATTATATCTGACTTGTATAAATTAGGAATGGAAGTGGAATCTTGTAGGTTAATATAGGAAATAATTTATAGAACATTATTTAGTATCCTTTTATTAAACATAATAAAATATATAAGGGGCACTGATCATGGTAGTAGGATGAGAAATAGATGATGTGGCCGGAGGTTCTGAAAATAGATTCTTTTGGATTTGATTAGCTAACACTTTCAAACTAATAATCTTACCTTCTAAAGAAATTAAATCTTGGTATAGGTTGGCTAATTAATTTATCAGGATATGAAAAATATCATTTAGATAACTATATGGAGCTTGATGAATTAGATTAGGGCTAGAGATTGGCATATGAACCCTAGTAGTAGGTGTCACTAGAAAAACTAGAGATAAAGGTATTTATACAAAAAGATCCATTATTGTTGGGTCAGCTAGAATAACAGGAACTTTCTATGAATCTGAGGAACTAGAATCCTCTTCTAAAGAGTTCATGAGTAATTATTTTATCCATTTATAAATTTTGACCATAGTGGTTTCAACCCTTTAATGGATTCTATTGATTGGAACACTGTAACAAGAAACTATATACCTACCTTTCCCGGTCACACCGAAGGTATCCTCTACTTAACAACTAAGATATTTATAAAGATGGTAAACTATGTTATCTAGATACACATCAGTCCCAAGGCTTGATTTTCTAACTGATTCTTTGGTCTCCTAAAATTATGTTAATAGATCCATTTTGAACTCTTTCATATGAATACATGTGAACATATCACAATGAAAATATTATATTTGATAAGAAAATAAATTCATATATGAAAACATCTAATCCATTGATCCTTGATATCTAGAACAATAGAAGGTACATAAGTAGATAGAGTGGTGGCTGCATAAAACCACTTATGGAGCTCAAAATAACTCACAACTACACTCCTCAGGGTATCAAAGTTCTCTTTTATCTCAGAATTCATACTTTGGATCTCATAAAGTGTATCCACTAAAATATCAGACTGAACTATTAGAATGTTTTTAACCATATATTATAGAGATTCCATAATAATTCCAAGTTCAATGATTTAATTTTTGGTAGAAAAAATTTGTCTATGCTCACTCACTTGAGGTCTCATTACCTCAATTTCCTTAGCACTTACAATATAATATATAGTTTTCGCTAGTTTAAGGTTCTGAATCAAGGTTTTTTGGTAAACCATCATCTCAAAAGCTTATCAAAATTATTTTTAGAAACTAAATTCTCCATTAGTTTTCTATTTTTATCCTTATAATGCATCAGCTCCTTTGTTAACTCATCATAATCTCCCTTAAGATTATCAAACTTTTTCATAAATATAGAGGAAAATGTCTTCATATGCTTATCCACATCAAAACTTTCATAAATATTTTTTTTATAAGGAATGTCTTATTACACATGATGTGGTAATGGAACATACTACAGAGTACGTGAAAGAGAACTCACCTCTTATAAAACTACATATCCATCTCAATCTCTATCATGAGTATGTGATCCAAGGGTTAGATCAACCATTGTGTGCTTGACTTGAGGTTACACTCTAACCTTATAAGTAGGAACACTAGGAATAGTCTTAACTGACCTGACCTCTTCATCTTCAATTTTCATCTCAACAATGTTCACAACTGGATGAACTAATTTAGTATCACAGACCACTACAACTTCATGTCTATATAATTTTTCCATCACTATTCTAATTTTAGAAACTAAATGCTTTGTTATATCAACAACTAACTCCTAAACTTCTCTATCAGGAACTATCTCAATAGTCTTATATCCATAGGAAATGAGGCAATGTATGGATCCCCTTCAATTGATGATGGATGGGGTGTATCCACATGATCTATAGCTTCTTATCAAAAAACCCTTATGGAACTAGAGGTATCATACTAATTATAATGAAACAATTTTAACATAACTACAGAGATATTATTACTTTTGTGATTACTCAATGCTTTGCCCCCATTAAGATAAACTCACTCATTCTTTAGCAATAAGCAGATAAGTATTCCATATGGTAAATAGTTCAAAAATACTTTCCCTTGGCATCATGGATGCATAAACCACATCATATATTAGGGAATAATAAACTTCAAATTGTTGATCAGGATGTATAAGAGGTACATCTCTTGAAACAATACCTTTTCCATCTGTCTATCTCTTTGTGAAATCCAAGTTTAACTAAACTTATGCATCACTTTCCATTCAGTTTATAAGTTCTTCATAGTCATTTTCTCAAAAGAAAAGGAACCAAAAAGAAACCTAAAAACCACAGTAGGACTGAGCTTGTTCCTACTAAATTTTGACTTATTTTATACTAAAATTCATTAGGACAGTGAAATACTTATTCCATTTCCACATATGAAACCAATAGGGCCTTTACATTTACATTTGATGGCAGGACATCCTATGATTGTCCAAACTAAAACTCAGCAATTCACATGAACTAGTTAACTTCTTATATAAATAGAAATCCTAATTTGAAATCATCAAAAATATATTACCATTCGTGGAATTGAATGAATTATTTTAATAGGATCTCCATCCCTTTTATCAAATCCATATCCATGTCCTACCTAGCTAACACAATACGCAGTGCATAGCCATTTTTTTTTTTCTTGGAAGATCTTGAACAACCATCATCTCCTTGATTGAATTTTCCCATCATGTAAAGGTTGGTTTGGGGTTGAGAGAAACATAGAGCTATGGTTCATCTACAATAGGTGAAATGACATAAGAAAAAGGCAAGGTAAGAGAGGCATAATGTGGGATTAGGTCATGTTCCTGATATTAAGAAAAGGATACATAGTTGTTTTAGGTTTATGGGTTTATTTGACTTAAAACTAAAGAAATAAAATAAAAAATATATTTTTCTTTTAAAGGTAAATTCCATTTACTTCCTAAAATTGAATTGGTTTAAATTTAATACAGAAGTATAATAATTTTATTGAATTTTCATAATTCATTAAAATATAATGAAATTAATACTAAATTAATAAATAATAATATAATTAAAAAAAGAATAAAATATATTAAAATATTTTAATTTCAAAAAAAAACCTAATTCCCACTTAATAAAATAATAAAATTAACAATTTAAGGGCTTTGTATAAATATATACTTATTGATTCTCATAAGATATAAATTTAATAGTGATATCATATTTTTGAGCATGATATCTCAAGAAATGGTTCCTTGGAACAATATGTTTTGTTCATGAATAGTTTATTGTATTCTTATAAATGTTGATAAAACTAGTATTATTATATTTAATTGATACTTCATTATAATTTAGTCCAAAATATGTTATGGTGTGTTGCATCCACAATACATGTGTACAAAAACTACATGTAGTAATGTATTCTACTTCATTGGTAGATAATGCAACTGAATGTTATTTCTTACTAGACTAAGATGGTAGGGATTTTCCTAGAAAGTGGAAGGTTCAGGAGGTACTCTTCATATCTAGTCTATAACCACCAAATTGTTCATTATAATATAAAGTCATATTAAAGTCATATTTTTTTGGGAAAAAAAAGAAAGATATATTATTCCTTTTAAATACCATAAAATTATTTTGGTAGTTTTTAAATGAAATTCCCTAGGATTGAATTGGAATCTAGCACATAAGCATGCTAAAACATAATATTTGGTCTACTTCCAGTCAAATATAGTACACTCTAAATTATTCCTCTATATAACTTATTTTAAACTAATTTCAAATATTCATCCAATTCAAGCTCCTCCTTAGAACTCATAGAAGTTTCATGTACTTTAGTGTTTTCAATTCCAATCCTCTCAATAAATTATAGTATATATTTAATTTGATTTAACATATCCCCAAAGTCCTTTTGAGAAATATAAAAACCTAGAAAATAATTTAATTCACCCATCATACTCATTTTAAATTATTTTTTCATGAGTTTTGAAAAATCATTACACAACTTTTTATTTATAAAACCAATAATCATATCATCAATATATATCTGAATTAGTAAAATATCCTAAGATGATTTTTTATTAAAAAGAGTAGGATATTACACTCCTTATAAAAATACATTTGATAAAATAAAAGAATATATATGTTCATACCAAGATCTAGGATCTTGTTTAAGTCCATAAGGAGCTTTGGTGAGTTTGAAATCTAAATTTGGAAAATAGGGACTTTTAAAACCATGAGGTTGTACACAATAAACATTATCTACAAAAAATCCATTTGAAAAGTAATATTTAACATTTATCTTATATAATTTAAAATCCATGTGAGATTTATTGTCTAGGATAATCCTAATGGATTGTAATCTACCTATAGGTGAAAAGTTTCTTAATAATGTATACCTTCCTCTTTGTTATAAACATTAGAAACTAGTCTAGAATTATTCCTATTGATCACAACATGATTATACTATCTATTTCTAAAATACCATTTTGTTCTTATAATAGGATAGTCGTAGGTTCTATAAATTAATTTTTCATACCTTCTTCCTCTTGAACTTGTTTAACTCTTCTTTCATAGCTAAGTCCCAACTCTCATCATTTAAGGGTTATTCTATGGTTTCAGGTTCTATTTGAGGTAAAAAGTCCAAAATTTATAAAATGATTCCTATATATCTTCTATTATTAATACCTTCATCTAATATTCCTATAACATTTTCTAAGGTATGGTTTTCCAAGGTTCTAGGATATTTAAGAATCACACTATCATTTTCACTAGAATCCTTCATTTTAGAATTTATTTCACCAAAATATAGTTTTAAATAATCATCCTTATTACATTAAAAAATAGATTTAGGTATCAATTTTTCAAAAGAATCACCTGGGTCGTCAACATGATTCATTTGATGATCAAATGGATCACTTTCATCAATTTTCACATGAGTTGATTCTTCAAAAATATTTGACCTTTTATTAAAAACTTCATAAGCCTTGGAGGGGGAAGAATATCAAATAAATATTCCTTAAATTTACTTTGGATCAAATTTACTAAAATTATATTTTATGTTTAGAATGAAAACTTTTCTTGTAAACATTTTGAATAATCCAAATTTTAGATATGTATTAGTCCATAGCTCATAGGGTGTTTTATTCAAAATATTCCTAATTAAAACCCTTTTTATGAAAAAATATTCTATAATTACATCTTCATCCCAAAAGTGAGTGAGAAGGTTATATTCACATAATATTATCCTAGATATTTCCTATAGGTTAGTATTCTTCCTTTCAATAGTACCATTCTATTGAGGTGTCCTGGGGGTAGAAAAAGTATGTTTGATTTTATGATTTGAATGATGAGAAATAAACTCTTGGTTTTTAAATTATCCTATATGGAAACTTATAAAATTAATAATTTTATCATATTTCTCTTTCTGAACCAATTTATAAAAACATATAAAAATAGGGGAGCCTTTAACCTTAACACTAAAAAAGAAAAACCAAGTAAATCAATAGAAATAGTCAACTAAAACATAAATAAAATATTTTCTACTTGGTATTGTTATTATATATGGACCCAAAAAATCCATGTGGATAATTTTTAGTGGACTATATATAGAAAAATATTTAATTTATTTAAAATATGATTTTTTTTCATTTATAATGCATTACATAGTTTCTATTTGTTGAATTTTAGTTGAGGAAAATTTAAAACCATATTCTTTTTAGACAATTTTATAAAATAATAAACATTACAACAACCAACTATTCTATTACAAATCCAATATTCATTTGTTTCTATATTTAAATTGTTCACTATTTGTTCAAACAATGAATTAAGATCTAAATTATAGACATTCTTCATTCTGTGTTACTTAAATTTGAGGATTTTATATTTGAAAATAGAATTGGTATTATTTGAAAAAATAAATAAAATAACCTTCATCACACATTTTTGAAATACTTATTAGATTATGATTTAATCCTTCCATATAAATAAATTTTTTGATGAAGATTGAGATTGGATTTCAAATTGATCCAACTTCCATAACATTTCCCTTAGAAATGTAGCCAAATGTAACATAGCCACCATCAATTTTGGATAAGTAATGGAATTTTAAAAAGTCTCCACCCATGTTCCTCAAGCATCCACTGACCATATTCCATTTTTCACTAATTATCTTGGACCTTTTTCCTTATAAAATAAATAAAATAACAAAATGTTTTTGGTAACCATATTCTATGGGGTCTGGTAATGTTAAAAACTAAATATTTGGGAACCCAAATCTATTTGTGTCGTCTTGAAATTTATTCACTTAATTTTGAAAAACTTATTAAAATAAAATCATAATTAACTCCACAAAATTTAGTATTTATAATACTACAACTGTTATAATAGATCCCTAATTATCCACAGTGAAAAAAATAACTTTGGAGAGTTTTTTATTCTTAGATATGGGAAAAAATAATTGTTATAAATATTTGTTTTTTCATACTAGATTCCTATTCCAAATTTATTTTTATGGACTTTATTACTAACTAGAATTATATTTAAGTAGTTTTGTACTTTTTTTTAAAACACTTGCATCACCTTTAATATCTTATACTTATTTTTGTGAGCTTTAAATATCATTTCCATGTTCAATACAAAATGCAGAAGAATTTTCTAATTTGACTTTAAAATATATAATTTTCTTATTTAATTCCTCCTTTTTATTAGAAACATTATAATAATTTCAAAGGGAATTGTTTTTATTTTTCCAGATTTCATATTTTGTTTCAAGTATGGTTTCATATTAATTTAATTCTTCAAAAGTGAAGTTTTCATTTTCAAATCAAAATCATGATCATAATAATAAAATGATTTTACCTCATCAGTGTGATCCATAAATCACATGTTGGAATTTTGATTAGATATTTCATCTTTTGGTCCTAAATATATATATCATAACTATAATATTTATAAGTGATCTATGAATATATCATGAATTTCCTGGCTTTATTATTATATACAACCTTCTTAAAATAATTCTTCTTAGAATTCTTATTATCTTGTAACTGTGGGAAATCATGTTTTACATTTCCAATATTTTTGCATTCAAAACACCTTAATTTTTTATAAATCCATCATATTTATTGTACTTATTATAGGATTTCTTGAATCTTATTCTCTTATTATAAAAATTCTTTAGCTTCCTTAGAAAATGATAAACATAAATATATGAATTAGAACTATTTGAGGTATCTTTAACATAGGACTTAGAAATTTTTCTTCCATTACTCTATTTATCATATTTTGAAGTCGATATTTTCAAGGAAAATTTTCCTTCTAAACTAATCAATGTACACTAGCTTCAGTTTCCATCTCTACTACATTCATCATAAGAGTTCCAATGTGATTTTTGATTTTGAAATCCTTCACATTAGTATATAAACTAATGGTAGTAGAGATTCCAATACACTTAGATGCTAACACTCTGAAGACTTTCATCACATGATTAGATTCAAGAATTGGTACTCTAAGAGAAGCAACATTTTTTACAATATCTATCAACCATCCATTAATTTGTGTTATTTCTTCACCATTAATCATAATAAACACTTAAAACTTTATCTTGGTTGTATTATATCTAAGATATCATACATAATAAGTTCCTTTATATGTTACTAATATAGTATTCAATATTTCATGAGTTTTTTAACAATGCGATACTCTGTTGAACTCATTAGTATCTAGTCCACATATTATAGAATTCATAACTTTTGTGATCAGGTCATATTCTTCTTCCACAGTAGCATCCCACTTATTTGGATCTCTTTCAGGAATGGTATAAAGATTAATGGATTTTAATAAAACCTTTATACAAAGATTCTTAAAATAGATGATCATTTATACCTTCCATAAACCATGTTTTCACAATTGAAATAGGGATCAATTACCATATACACACCTTCTCTTTCATCAGAAATGTTCTCCATTTTTAAAAAGATCATAATATTTCAACCTTTTATACTTGAGAACTCAAAATTTAGATCCTATGATACTAATTTTTGGTTAGAGAGAAACTGTTTTATTACCCAATTGGGGGATGAATTGAGTTTTTGAAATTTTCTTATCTTATAAAACCACCCACCTTAAGGTATAAATTTATTTGATCTTTTCCTAATACATGAAAACAATAAAAATATAAGAAAAAATAAAAATATTGAACATGATATATTTATATTGGTTTGGGGAAAATAAAACCCCTAGTCTACTCCACTAATTCTCAACTCTATGACCTTGGTGATTTTCACTAGTACCAATTCTTTTACTAGGGACTTCAAGTCATTTTCCTAGGGAATGCATGACTAAGTGAAAGAATTCAAAAACATTATATAGAACTAGAAGCTATTTTTTGGATACAAAAATTAAAATTTAGTTTTAATAGGATCCTTTACAACATATTATAATAATCTTATACTTCCAAAAAAAGTAAATAATAATGAAATATTACAAATAAAGCTTGAAGTTAAAAGATTAAAATGATGGTAGAGAAGATTTATCCATGAGAGATGATAAGATAAAAAATAATATCAAGGATATTATTATAAATATAGTAGGATTGACCTTTGAACAATAGATATAGAACTTGAATATTATTCTTCTTATTTTTCTCATAAAACTGAGAAACACATTAAGCTTCAAGAGATATAGTTCATAGTGTATATTCTTTCTTCTATTCTTACATATGTTCTATATATTTATATTATTGTTTTAATACTATATTAAAATATTCTCATACAATTACACTTCATGATATCCCATAAAATATAATCTTGGAATTAAATTTCAGATATCCTATACCTCATTATAGTACTTAGCATTAAATTATTCATGTACTTTTTCTTCTCTCAGAACTTTCAACCATTTTATAATCAATTTTACCTTAAAAAATTGTCCAATATTTAATGCATAAACATAATCATTAAATTCAACTTAAATTACACCAATGGTATTAAATAAAAAGGTTTCAAAACCATATATTCATCTACGGATCACCACATAGTCTAATTCTACATATTTTATTTCATGTAAATGAATTGATCCAAAAAGTTTTTATTTATGTATCCAATTTCTCACAAAAAAAGATTATGTATCATTATTTCTCACATAGTTTAATTTAACCTAGTTTAATTAATCTTGTATCCATTTGGAACCCTATAGATGAATTTTCCATGTATCAAATTCTTGTAGTCGATTACTCCACATAACTGATTCATGTATCCATTTTATCAACATATTTGTTTTCCCATGTTGGTGTTTAATCAAAATAGGTGATTTACATATAGTTTATTCTATGAATTATCAATTTCACATAGGTATTTCCTTCACATAGACAATTTACATAGCTTATTGATCGATTTATCCCAACATCAACTAGCTGATTTCCTCACATAGCCAATTTTTTGAACTTAGAAACATTTCAACCAAAACTTATATAAATGAATAATTAATAGCATAATGAATTAAATATGGATAAAAACTAATGAAAATAATTAAAAATAAAATAATTAGTGACATATGAAGGGTTTTTTAGATAATTAAAAGATAAATCACATGAGATATATTGGGGAAAATCAGTAGTTCAATGGGATCTAGGGTTTGGGTTACATTATTCATAGGGTTTTTTGTTTTTAAATCTATATATGATCCTATTATTTATTTTTTTGGTGTTCACCAACAAATGATTTCACATAAAACTCAATTCTAAATTAATTTATTTGTGTTTTTTATGGTCTTGCATTATTTTTTATTTCATTGTTTGGTTGAGCATTTTTAATGTTTCCATTTTTAAGTTAATTATATATATATATATATATATTAGAGTGGATTTATAAATGGTTATAATAAATTCATAGTTGGAATAAAATAATTTTTAAAGTAATTTTCATCTTTCAAGGGTCATTGAAAAATGTTAATGAATTTTTTAAATATGGTTTTTATTTTATGAAGGGTTTTGGCTCAATTTTGGATCGTGAAATATATAAAAGGGTGGTGTTTAAGATATTTAAAAGGTTTATAAAAGGGGGAGAAAATTATTTAGTTCACTTAAAAAATGGTTCTTAAATTAATTTGTTTATAAAATGATATGAGAAGTAGTTTTTATGTGGTAGGAAGTACTTAGTTGTTTGAGTTTTTTCAAGAATTACTGGTTGGTACTTTTATATGGTTTTCCCACCATATGAACAAGTTAAAAAATCTTTATTCACATGTTTAATTTTACTTGATATATAAATTGTCCCCAAAGGGGAGTTTTATTATTTTTTTAATATTAAAGTAGTGTAAATTCATTGTTTCTTTCAAGGGTGTTAGAGTTGTGGTGGGATCTACAATTTATTTTTATAATGATCATGTGTGATGATTGAATGGTCACCACTTATTGTTTTATTTCATGGGTAAAATAGGCATTGAGTGAGAAGTTTAGAAATACACTACACTAGATAGTTTCACACTACTAGTCCCTAATAGTTTCATGGTACGCTAGGTAAAGTGGTGTATTCCACTGATGAGGCAAGGTGTATGCTAGTTGGGTGGATTTTATTAGTATGAAATATTGGCTAGTAGTTGGTCCTTTATTTGGTAAATTCAAGGTCACATAACATTATAATGTGGTGTTCATTCCCATGATACTAGATCAATTCCATAGGAAAATTTATTTCCCTTTGTTCTCTATTTAAATTGGACTTTGTGGCATTATGACCTATATATGGTTTTTTATTTTATTACATTAGTTAAATGCTGATTTTTTTTTGATTTATTATTCTATATTCATTATATGTTTTATTAAATAGATTGAATGTGTTTAAAAAGTGTAATTCTAAAAAAATCAAAGATTATTTCAAATTGACATTTTAGAAATAGAGGACAAGGTTGATAAAATGTATTTAAATTGATTGTTTGAATTTAAGAAAAATAAATAGGAATGTTTGTAAAATTGATAGTGTTCTATTGGTTTTTTTATAATTAAGTATAAAAATTTATTTTTTATATGTATTTTAAACTATCGTAAATTAACTATAATTTGAAAGGAATAGCATTGACTCTTTGGTGGGGTCTTACTAGGATTGGTTTGGTTTGACTCACAACCTGCATAAACCATTTGATGTATATATTTTTCATGGTTTCATGTTAGGTTCTTAGTGCTTCGATGGTCCTCCAATTAATTGAGTATTATTCTAGAGATTTTCAGGATGAGATGTGGAGGTATTATATGTGTCACATGGATACGCGGGGTTTTGATTCAGATATTACTATCTTTCTTTGGAATTCCCTTGTGCTAGATGGATAGGGTTGTTTTTCTTATATATGTGATGTTGTTCAATTTTTATCATTTAATATGTATTATTATTTATATATTCATTATTTTCTTAATTTTACTGGATATTTTTATTTATATATAAAGGGTTAAATCATTACCGTTGGATGCTCTATCAATACCCTATCACTTTTTTCTACCCCAATGTGATAGAGAATGTGCCTCGGTCCTTACCACACACCAGACTAGGTGCCTAGTCTAGGGGTGGCCCAAGTTATTTTGTAACACACAACTACTAAGAAAATCACTAAGAAACACTATTTCATCAAAACTAAACCTAAAAATATGCATTCAACCTTTTAAAACCCATTTTATGTAATACACATGAAAACTTCATCATTAACATCTGATTCCACTATGACCTAATGGAATCGGTTCAATAATCAGGCCAAAATTGCACCAAAAACAGGGACTAGTGAAGAGGAACCATAACTGAGAAAGGAATTAGAGAAACATACCCAAATTAATTATTAAAATTACACCAAATCCATCCCCCTATAGGGGTGGTGGAAGGATTGAATTTGTAATGTTCATAAACTTACTTTGTAATGTTCATAGTTGTGGAACCATTACCCCCTTTATAGTGTGGTCCTTTTCATAAGGTACCTCCCTTATCCAAAACCTTCAAAACCTGTCATGTCATCAATCCCTTGGCCACAACACAAATAACCCCTTATTGAAGTCTATTTTAGCACAACCTTTAGGATATGGTGTGACTTATTATAGAAGAGGCATATTAGAAAGGTCGTTGGACCTTACTGTGATGCTCCTTCAAGAACCTGAAATGCTTTTCAAACCTTAATCCTTGTCCAGAAACATTTCCCCATGATTTTTTAACCCTTGTATTTCTAATCTAAATCACAATTAATAAAATAAACCATACTCCAGGATAAAAAAGTCAAGTTCCCTCTCAAACTAATAACCCATTAAAGATGTGGATCATTAAAATCTCCCCCACCATAAGAAATACCATCCTTGAGAAGCATCGGTTATCATCCCACAATCAATATAGACCTACCATGTTCATCAGACCACCACTAAATTACCAAGTTCCACCTATGAATTCTAAATTATTTTTCTCTATTCAACACTGAACACTAAGGCACATTATTTCTCAAGAACTAATCCACACACATTCCACCATCATTAACATTGATATAGAACTCACTGCATCCATCTATCCATAGACTCTATGGTGTCTCCAACTAATTTATCACTAAGATTTTGGTGCTTCCTACCATAAATCTCCACTCATAACAGTTGATTTTAAACATTGGGGTTCCTCATCATAGTAATCACCTATGAAAACTCACTTTTGACTATCTAAATTTATTATAATTGGTTTTTACCTCACTACATAGAAGTTTATGATAAAATAGTAGTTTTTCCTCCTTTGGGTGACTACTCTCAAAAAAGTTTAGTCACACCTACCAACGTACCACCACAATACTCAACATTAATGTGTTATTACAACACTCAATCATTATGACTTAATAGCTATAGCAATCATAAAACCACCCAAGAACCCAAACCAGAGTCTAAAATCAACTCCTATGTAATTTTATTTTTGGATCACCAACCACCTACTCTAAATACCATGTTCTCACACAAAACACTGGTGTAACCCCTAACCTAACTCACTCTTAGATCACACCAATTATATCTTGATCATGATTCCAATGCACCAAAACTAACCAATAATTCATCTAAATCATAATTATGGTATTCACCAAGGGACCAGATCACATTATATCCACTTGTGCAATGACATCTCTATGTCATCTTAACCATCCACCAACCGGTCTCACCACATCCACGATCTATACAGCTTAAGTATTATACACCAATGAATGATATGGTTCCCCTCACACTAGGATTATCATTATAATTTCAATACCAAATTAAAAACCCAAGATCCAAAACTCACACTCCATTAATTATCAAACATAATGAATGGACATGGTTTTCCAAATTATACCCCAACACCATCTTGAAATACCCAATGTTTCACATTTTTAGATAACTAGGAATATTTCCCTCAAAATAACCTAAAACCATCCACAATGAGGGTCACAACCTCTAATATCAATCGGTGTGATCCCAACCATATGTATTCCCTAGTACTTCTCTATGATCACAAACTTAAATAGGTCCCAAAATTCAAAATGTACCACTCCTTCCAAGTCATTCTTACCCATTCAGACAATGACTGTCAATCCCTAACACTTATATCAAGGACCTCCCAGATAAATTTTACAATGGTAAATTTATCCACTTATGATGTCACATCTCACCACATAGAAACAATTCCCATCTACATATAACTCATAATGTCACCATGCCTACACACATCCCATCGCATCACTTCCATTGTAGAAACACTCATATTCCCTGAGAACCTCAACAACACTAAATAGTACCACACGCTACCATTTCCACTGATCCATGACCCAACATGAATCATTCATAAACAATTCAGAACTTATCTTACATAATGATAATTTTTTTGAATATCCATTCCAAAACCACTATCCTCTTCTCAAGGTAGAGTGATTGACAAAAGAACTCTCACATATGTTCTTACTCTTGATCCTAATTGATCTCAACTAAACCTAGTGATTTTTTGCTCCTGTAACACATGATTTCACAACCCAATCCATGCTCTTATGATTAACCTCCCATTAAACCCTAAATCACAATCCTAACCCCCAAACCATTCTTACCACACATGTAAATCTCATCCAACCACTTGAGGTATATCACTCATTCCAAGGCTAAACACACAATTACCCACCACATGGTCATCATCCCCAAAACCACGAGTGTATAATAACTCTCCCACCACACCAATGAATGTGCATATAGAATCAAAATGGATAAGCATACTACTGATCCTTCCATATTACCCAACCTTGATATATGTATCATGTAGATTGATTTACATCATGAATTCCCAAGGAATCCAATATTCCCTTTATCATCCCTCTTAGGGGTTTCCACAAAACCATATGGTTTGGTGAATAATAGTACCTCCAAGAAGATATATTGGAAAACACTATATAGACTACTATTGAAAATTTAATTAACTAAACATTCATCCTCAAAGAAACCCATTCACATCCTTAGATAACCTCCATGTCATACTTTTTATGTGTTAAACCCACTAAGGTTCCATCACTGAGTCATTCAATGCATGAACCAATCCACTAAGGGTATCTATATATCTCTCACATAGAGGGACCATATATATATCATCATAGAACAAATTTAACTGGGATCCACATGACCTACCATTAGATTAAATATCATGTTTTAGCATAGTATAATTCCACCAACAAGTTATATAGGAAAATTCTATATATACTATTATTGAAACTTTAAAAAATATTAACCCTGTTATTAGTGAAATAAATCACATATAGAAATACATATGTCATGTGAGTCCTACTTTAAATAAAGGATGCATGTATATTGGTATTTATATAAGGGGAAAATATCTAAAACAATAAATAATAACTTTTGAAAATACATTATATTCAATAAACACTTAAAATATAATAAAAAAAGCAAGACCAAAAATAATATACCCATAGTAACTTAGACTTTCCTCTAGAAAGGTGTTCAGACATCAAAAATATGAGTTCCATCATAATCTCTAAAATATTACTTGATGACCTTTCTACTATCTCCCTAAATAGTGAAACAAAATAAAATGTTCTAATACCACTTTTTAATTCCCCGGTCTGTGGGTCAATTGACAATGCATGGGATGATGTGTTATATGACCTCAAGCATGCATCCTTGTATATAAGAGGATACTGATTAGTGATGAGATCCTAATATATATAATGGAGAGACTATTCTATCATATCAAATTGAAACAAAAATAGAAATAACTAAACATCCACAAAACATAATAAAAGTATGCATAAATCCAATAAACACAATTCTATAAAAAATGTTCCATACAAAAGTATACAGTTATAAATAAAATTATATCCCACTAAACTAATAAAATATATAAAAATAATAAAAATAAAATAAAAAACACAAGAGACTATATTGTTATCTCTATCCCACACTAATCCATGTCTCCAAAATTACATTAAACTACCTCAGTCTAATCCATTTCATATCCTATACTAAACCTAAAAGAATACATAAGTCTACACATGATTAAGTTTTATTATGTAGGGTGTGATAAATATATTTCAGTATTTCTCACCAAGTTCCCCTAATATACATCATCATATATGTGTGTGTGCGAGTGAAATAAAGTTGTCACATAAGCATGTCAAACATCATGTGAAAACTAATCTACCATGACTCCATGTGTTTTAGTTCATTTTGTGTTATCTAGGAAACCATGAAACCTAATCATACCTTCTTTGGTATCGTGACAGAATTCCATCATAGCCTCATGCCACTTAACCCATAACCAATACTATACATAAAGACTAGGGGTAAGTAATCCACCATGTCCTAACAACTACCCTATTACATAGAGAAGTGCCCCATGTATATTCCCTAGAGTATCCATCACACTCAAGGTAGTCCTACCAACAAATTCTCACCCAATGTGAGGTCTTCTATATTCTAAAGAATACTATATCTCCCAAGTTAGGGACTACCATCAACTTCTCGCATCACATAACCTATTAATATGTCCTTTTCAATCAAGGAGGTCGCACATAACATCCACCTCACTCTCACTCAGAATTTGGTCACAACCTAACCATTCCTCTCTACCAAGGTGTGCCCTATATACATAGATAGAATAATATACTCTCACTCAGGGTGTCCTCTACCAATACCCTCTAACTCATAGAATAGTAAAACTGACTTAATCTATACCCTCTCACTCAAGGTAGGTCATAACCTCATACAGTACTAGGAACCCATCTTAATCATGGTGATCCTACCAGCATTGTGACACTCATGGAAAGGTTGGACCTTAGGATTATCATCACCCTAGATTCATTTTTCTACTATCACATCACAGTAAACACAAGCAGGTAACCCATCCCATCACACAACTCAGTAGATCATCACATGGAACTAGTTACTTGGAACCTCGAACCTTGACTCAAAAATTTCTCATCATACATGAATAATATTCCACTCATGTCAGCATTTTCATCCTACCCAACATGGAATCCACTAGGTTTCTTCAGAACTATCTTAGTATCTTCTCCCCAACACCATTTTATCTATACCACCCTTTGGTGACTGCATGGCCTATAGGATCTTCCTGACTCTGAATTAAATAGGGAGGGGTCAAACTGCAATCCAAAACCCCCATTTTTTTCCCAATTCCAAATCCTTAAGCACTTCCCATGAATCATACATAGGTCTTGTATCACTCCTCCTAAGGGGGAACTCTCAAACACTCACCTAAAGGAAACCCATCTTTCTCGCATGAGGCAGGTTCTAGAGGACTCATCCTGCTCATCACACACATCCAAACTATCCTCTAAGATAAGAAGGGAGTTCCTAGTCACTTACGAGATGTAGATTTGTCTTCCCCATTGGAAAATGACCTCAATTCTCACATTCCTTTCCACTAACCTCGAGACTCCAACTTAGGCTACCACATCACATATTTTAACCTAAGACCTACTCAATGTCTCGCATCAACCTAATTTGTGCCTTTTTCTCTTGGTGATGCAGTCTTAAAGGGGTCCCAAAGTACTCAATGCGATAAAGAGCACTTTTTCTACCTTGAGAAGGATCATGATGATCCTATATCATACATTAGGGAACTCTTATTTCCCATCTATTCTACTTAATCCCAATAAATATACATATAGAAAATAAATCATTCATAACAATCATATAGTTTTATATTATTGTACCACCTACCTAGATTCTAAAATTAACCCCTCACTATAACTGTGCACCACCATAGTCAAGCTTTTTCATGATTTTTATAACCTTATACCACCACCTGAGATCATATCTCACATGAAAATATTAAAATATTTTTTTATAAAAAATTATAATTCATTATTCAATTTAATCCAAAGGGTCAAAATGGCTAAAAAACTCATTGGGAACTACCATATCACTAAAAATACATGTATTTTTGTGAATTCAACCTTAATGGACCTTCTCTACACAATCCATGTGAATTAATCATCATTTCCACATAATTATACCATGATTCGATGGAATCATCACCAAACCCTGGCCCAAATCGCATCAAAATTAGGTTCAAGAAAAGAGGAACCAAAACTTAGAAAGGAATAGGAGAAAAATTCCCTAAATAATCATAAAAATTCCTCCAAAACCATACCCCACCATAAGATATCAAATTAGGGGAGAGGGGAGGGTTGTATAGGTCAATTACTCCCCCTGCCATGTGCCCCTTGTTTTAAGGGAAAAAGGGAAAACCCTAAAATATGAGCCTTCCCCTCTTTTAAATAAAAACCACCCAGGCCTTGATCGTAGTGCGATTAAGAGGATTTTAGCATGATGTTTCCCTTAACTAAAAAAATCAAAATCATGGCTAGGAGTCATAGAGTGATACTTCCCAGATAAAATGGTTTCACCATTGTCCAAAAACTATTATGATTTAGCCTATGGTTTACTATGTGACTTATTTTATAAGGTCCATAAACCTACTATATAAAGTTCATGGTTACAGCATGACTTCACCCTTCATAGTGAGACCCATTTCATAAGGTTATTCCCTTGTCTAAAACCCATAAAACCCACCATTCCATGAAGTCCTCGGCTATAGCACGACTTTCCCCTCACTATAGTTCATTGTGGAATAACTAGTTGTAATAGAAGCATTTCTGTAAGGACTATAGGTATTTATTTGGTTCTCTCTTAAGAACTTGAAACACATTATGGGCCATAATACTTTTCCAAAAAAATATTTCAAATATTTTCCAACCCATTGATTTTGTATTTGTACCCCAGTTCATGAAATGGCCCATTCTCCGGACCAAAAATTCAAATTCCTTCTCAAACAAATGACTTGTGAAATTTTTAGGTCATTATAGAAATCACTCTAAAAATATATTCAGTGCATGAAAATATTATGACTTGTTTTACACATATACCCTAGTTTCCAACCTATGTCCTTAGTAGTTTGCTTCAAAATGGTTAATATTTTTTTCATGATTAGGTGCTAATTTATTGTAAATTGTCACTAATATATTATCATCATCCACAAGATCAGAATATTTTAGATTTTATGGGAATAAATTTAATTCCAATTTGGGTCGTTATTCCAATGATGGTTTCAGATCAACTTTCCTCATATTTTGACCCTTCATGTAAGGATAAGAATATTCAATGGTAGATTTAACTAAGGAATACATTTTTGTAAAAAATTCTTTATCCAAATCATTTTTAAACTAGTTATCAAACACATTTGGTTTATACTTAATTTTTTATAAAAATTAGTTTATATAAGGATTTTTTAAACATTAATGTTTCAAATTCATGTTTCCTTATTTGAGAAGGAATGGTTTTCAGAGTAAAAAGAGTAAATATTTCTCCTCTTAAGAAAATTTAATGGAGTACAAGATGTTGAAGTTCATAGGGTCCTCTCCTTATTCCATAGAAAATGTCTATTTATGTATTTTAATTATGGTATTTTATATTTTTTAGGATTTCCTCACAAGTAATATGGGTAAATTACAAATTAAACTTTATTACTCGATGTTTTGGATGTAGAAATTAGCGAGGAATAATAAATCTTTCACTCTTACAAGAACATTTTCCAAAACTCCCATAGAATATGGAGTAGATTGGTTTCTTAATTGAACTTCCACTCAAGTTTTCATGATTTATCCCACCTAAAATGAATAAAAAATACTCTAAGGAGTAGCATTAACTAATTCCCCCAAATCACATAAATCAATGGTGAAGTTAAACTTCCATATGGTGCAAGGAATATCATAGAAACTTATATCCAGGAATTTCTTAGGAATTTGTGGTGTGATTAATTTAGAAAATATAAAGACCCAATTAATGATGATAATAAAAAAATAAGTCTTATTAATATTTATTGTTAGATCTTATGGATTTATATTCTTTATTATAAATTTTTATGTTTTTTTAAATTGAAAAATAAATGATTTTATTATAACTAAAGTGTTTTCCGTATATTATATTGTTCTATTTAAATGTCAAATTTCTAATTTTTAGAATTTTAATTTCTTTTAAATTTATCTAATATTATATATCATCATATAAAATATATATTAGGGTGATTGTTTGTGATTTTTCTGGAAAAAAAAGATTTTTGGGTAAATAGTGAAAAGTACCGATTTTTATAAAAACTATATTTTCTTTTCAAGTATTTAAAAACTCAAATTATTTTTTGGATTGGTTTTAATGTAAAATTAGTCCCATTTTATTAAATATATTCCAATTAATTCCATAAAATCAATATTATTCTATATTTTGGTGTAAATTCATTTTTAGGCTTAAAAATATATTTTTTGAAAAAACTATTTTTCGTTGCATTTTGCGTGGAAATATTAATATTAATTTCTTCCAATTATAAAAATTAAATCATTAAAAATTGATTTTATATTAAAAATTATGATTTTAAAATTTATTAATCATTTAAATTTAAATTTTTTTCATAATGAAGAATAACCACGGTAAAAATTTGTCACCAGAGTAATGGGTAAAACAAGTTAATTAGGAGTAAAACTAAGTGATAAGGTCAAAAAATATCATATTAGATATTATTTTATGAGATAATTTTAACTTTTTTAGTGTTATATTATAAATGGTGTGGATTTATGGCCACTTTTCCATGGATAATACTTTATATTATTTTAAAACATTGAAAAATTACAAGAGTGTTACTCTCCTCACTTATAAATGGGGACCTTGTACCCTCTCTTATTCACATACACGGATCCATTTATATTGACCAATACCTTACCAAATACCTTAATAAAATACATACCCACATATTATAGTTTCTTTTCTCACTAAAATACTATCCTTATAAGTCATAAGGTTTAATCCATGGGTGGTTTTCCAATGAAGATGTATAATTCTTTACTGTGTGTTTCATGTTTATTTCCTCTCCTACCTACTTCAAATAATATTTAAACATTATGAAATAAAAATTTAATTATCTTTAATATGATAAAATATTATTATGATTATGTTAATAACCTTTTTCATTTCATTTTACATCCTATTAGAAATGAAAACATTGCTCATGTGTATGTGTGGACTACCACCCCCACAAAGCGATGTGTTTCATTTTTCATAACCTCCTCACAAGGGTGGTTTTTATGATTTATTTAATGAGAATATATGATATTAATGAAATAATTATGATTATTTAATGATAATATATTACATAACAATCTTACCTTCCATCCATTAGAATATTATATTGTCACTCGGGCATACGTGTGGATTACAACCTCCAGGAAGCGACATGGTTCATTTTTCATGACTTCATTTCATTAATAGTTATAAAATTATATTTAATGTATAAAAATTATAATTATTTAATGGTAAATATTATGTATATGATGTAATAACTACAACTATAACCACGGTCAACCTACTGAAGTTGTTTAATAATTATGAACTGAACGTCCTCAAAACATCCCACATGAATTTAAAAAATTCATTAATTATATAAGACATGGTAAAATATAAAAGGGAAAATATAAAGGGTAAAAGCCTATTAAAATATTAACTAAGTAAAAAATTTATATAATTTTATTATATAGGAGTTAAATTACGTGGATATTTATACTCAAGGTAAGTTATTTTTCTTTAAAACCTTATTTTAAAAGTTTTAATGTTTATCTTTTATTTCTTCTCCATTTCCATTTTTATTAAAATGTTTTATGATTTATATTATAATAAAAAAATGATTTTTTAAAGTAATTTTAAACTATCATTTACATTCCATACATTTTTTTAAAAATGCATCATTTTAATGTTTTCTACAAGTGTTATTTTTAAAAAAAAAGTGAGAAAGGAATCTTTTTTAACGAATAAAACGTGAATAGAATTTCCCATTATCCTAAAAATTATTCAATAAGAATATTCCTCTATAAGTTTTCATTGTTTTTCAAAAAAAATATTTACCATTCATTGGGGAAATTGTTTTCTTAATACTATTCTAAGAAAAGGTATTTTTATCTTTATTTTTATGTCAATCCCGAAAGTGCATATGTGTTATACATAATAATTTATGAGATTTTATGATTTAAATGAATGGTTATATATTTTATGGCCCTTTTGATTTCCCATGATGATGTTTTATCTCAATATATCTCTCTAATTTAGTGGGTAATGATTTTTTTTCTCTTGGGAAATATATTGGAATTAATCAAGTAGGTTAATGCATTTGTAAGAGTGCTTATAATAGTGGTTATAAGAGTGATATGAAGATTTTATCCCAAGGTACCTACATGAATATTCTATTATTTCAAATTATTTTTCATTGATTTTTTTTGATTTTATAATGTAAGATAATGAACTTATGTTTAAGGGAATGTTTATTCCCCTTTTAAGGGTGAAAATTATGTTTTTCAAGAAAATGTTTTCCTGAGTACCCATGTTTTATTTGAAGCCCTCATGGTTAAAAATTGACTTTAAGATTACTTATGATAATTTTTATGAAAATATTTTGGAAATTTAGTTTGTTTTATGAGTAATAAAATGAATATTTAATATCAATGTTTATTACGTAAAAATGAAAACTTTTCATATGGTATTTAATGATTTTCAAAATAAAATAAATATTTTCTTTCTTTTTATATACCTTGCTGAGATTTTTATACTCATACCATGTTTTAAAATGTATTTTATAGGGACTAAGGATGAGTAGGAACTATAAAAAAGTTTAACTTTCCTCTATGGTGATTCATCTTTAAATAAGAGAATGAGATTTGAATGAAACAATAGTTTAAATTTAAGAATTATTTTTTCAAGGGAAAATGTATTTTGAGTGGAAGTTAACACTTTTTTTTTATACGTATTTTATATGTAATATATTTTCCTAATTGTCTAAAACTCTAAATTGAAAATATCCTAAAAATTTAAGAAAGTGAAACCCTTGATATAAATCATGTAATTATGGGTTGTTTAAGTTAAATTAAGTTATATTTGGTATAAAAGAAAAGTTTTAGATGAATTTAGAGGATAATATGTTTTTAAAATACATTTAAGAGATTTTAATATATAGATTTCTAAAGTTCCCAAGTAGGATCAAGACCACTGAGATGGGGTAAATCAGTGGTTCCTTTTTCTTTTATAAGAAATTTTATTAGCTTCTTAACAAAAACGTTCTTAACCTATGAAACTTATTAGAGTTATAACCCACTCAAATATAACTCTCAAAACAACCTTTTGTATACAAAAAATATAAAGAGAAGGCAGCACAGAATATTTACAAGGTTCATTACAAATACCTACTCCTTGCCATATCGGATAGCCCCACCAACATGGGTTCTTTCACTGTCTTATTTCCAGAATAAAAGGCACAAGAAAATAAAAATTTGGAAATCCTAGTATAAAATTTCCTTATATAGTTGTTTATACCCCCCAACTATCCTTTCCATTATCCACTTCCTAAAACAAGCCATTTTAGCAACTTTTAGGCATCCACAATCACAATCTCCACTTTCCTTCTTCTTTTCTTATCCACTTCAAAAATCCTTTACTTTATCTAAAAGTAAGCTAAATCAAAATACGCATATGTACCTTCTTCAATAACTTAAAAAATTCACTTAAGGAATATGTTGGACTTAAATATTCTTCCAAAACCTTAGTCCGAAAAACATCCTCCGCATCGATTAGTCTGATCTTCCCAGTTCTGATCCTCAGTCTGATGGTCTTTCTGTCCTGACACTTCCTCAACTTCAACCTGAAACACAATGTTTTGTTGGAAACTCAATACATATACCACAAATTCTAGAGCTCGAGCACTTGAACAATCAAGAGTCACATTTACAAATAAACTCATATCTCCTTTTATAGGGACTTTAAAAATGATTTAAACAGGGTTCTATAAACCTTTACTGGTTAACGAAATTTCCTAAATCTTCAATTATCCTTAAATCTCAGATCTATATTTGACTCATTAAAATACTTTTTTAATCATTAAATCTCCTTGATTTTCATAACTTACTTTTACTTCTTCAACACTTCAAAGTTTCTTGACAAACATTTTTTTGAGTATGAACTTTTTCTTCAGTAAGAACTTTTCTTTGTGTAAGAACTTTTTCTTGAGTGAGAAACTTTTCTTGAGTCTGAAATTTTTCTTAAGAAACTTTTCTTGAGTCAAAACTTTTTCTTGAGTAAGAAACTATTATTGAGTAAGATACTTTTCTTCAGTCTGAACGTTTTATTGAGTAAGAAATTTTTCTTGAGTCCGAACTTGTTCATGAGTAAGAAACTTTTCTTGAGTCTAAACTTTTTCTTGAGTAAGAAACTTTTCTTGAGTATGAAATTATTCTTTAGTAAGAACCTTTTCTTGAGTCTAAAATTTTTCATGAGTAAGATATTTTTCTTGAGTAAGATATTTTTCTTGAGTAAGATATTTTTCTTCAGTAAGATCTTTTTCTTGAGTATGATCTTTTTCTTGAGTAAGAAATTTTTCTTAAGTATGATCTTTATCTTGAGTAAGATCTTTTTATTCCTCAAATTTTCCTTCAAAAATTTTGTATCATAATATTCATAACTTAATTATGATTTATGAGAAATATAAAACACCAAAGCATCATCAAATTTAATTTGAGTCATTTTGACTCCATAACAGCTTCCTCATTATGATTTCTAAATCTGATTTGATCAGTACAAAGATGCTAGATCATGGGTCCCATTTTTTGAAAATGAAAGATCTGATTTTCACATAATGGTGGATCTAGTTTTCACAGAATGATGGATCCAATTTTCATAGAATTTTGGATCCATTTTTCACAAAATTTTGGATCCAATTTTTGCAGAATGTGGGATCTGATTTTCCCAGAATGTTGGATCTTATTTTAGAATAATACTAGATCTGGGTTTTTTAGAATGATGGATATTATTTTTACATAATGATGGATCTAATTTTTGTAGAATGATGGATCCAATTTTTAAATATTTGATCAAATTTTTGTAGAATGGTGGATCCAATTTTCAAATGCTAGATCCAATTTTTGTAGAATGTTGGATCCAATTTTCAAATGCTAGATCTGATTTTCCTCCTTCCTCGCATCCTTCTCAACATTCATTCTTTCAAAAATATATTGATCAATTGACAAAAAAATATAACCAAAACTTAATTGGGGTCCAAAAATCTCCCCCTTTGTGTTTTTTTTCAATACCCACTTTAATACCTGCACTTAACCTCTTCAAACCAATAAGTGGTATTACTTTCTTTTCTCACATTTTCTTCTCCATGCCTTATTTTCTTGCTCCCCCTATTCCTTATCTCTCCCTAGTTTATTTTCCTCTCCCCCAAAATATATTCTCTCCCCATTATTAATAATCAAATTTAAAGGTTTTATCAGTACATTTTTCCTTCCTTATTAAAAAATATATCATTTCAAACGGTTGGAACTTTTATCTCAAAAACATGAAACTCTTATTTATAATAAAATAAGTATCAAATGATTTTCCTACCAAATATCCTTAAACTAAACAAAACTAAGTCTATGTGGGTAAACTCGATATAGAAAACAAGAGTATATAATCAAGGTTATTAATGTTGTTCATTACATAACTTTCATGTAATACTTTTTCAAGTTTCATTCAAAATTCTCTTTTCTAGGGAAATCTTGAAAATAATTTATTTAAGATAAAAATAACTTGCACCCATCTCAATAAACATATCATAAAGTACAAGTGTATAAAAATAACTTTCAAAAAAAATTATAACCTCATTTCATTCATTTGAAATAATAGTAAGAGACTCAGCATCATCTTCCTTACATCAACTCCTTCAATTCTCTGCATCTTAGTAAAAATACAAAAAAAATAGGAATAAGGAGGAACCTAATAGATTCGCAAAAAAAAGTTTGGACTGAGAGTTTTCTCTCAGTCTTGACATTTTATTCTTCTTCTTGTATTTTTTATTGGATGTATTTTCATTCTTCTATCCATCTTTATCGAATTTTGTAACAAGTTTCTCTTCATTTGTGGACTCTTTTAATAAATATGTCAACTTATTTTCACCTCTTGTAAACTTTTTGTTGTAATGAGTTTGTAACAACTCTTTCGTTCCTTCGTCTTGTTCCAGTAGAATAGTCAAACAAGTTTTAGTAACATTTTATTCTTGCTCATGTCTCTTAAATATTTTATGAATTTTTAACCCACAATCTTTTGATACCTTTTTATCAACATTGCTCACATAATCAGAGGCCTTTATCTTCCCCTTTTCTTTAGATAATTTGTTTTATTCTTCAAATTTTCTTTCCATATCAACTTGTTCTGGCCAAATAACTAATCACTCTTTCTTTTCGGATTCAACATGTTTTTATCTCAACTTTCTTAACATACTCATCTTTATTCATATTTTGAGTTTCCCTTTTCAATTTCACATAATTTTTAGGAATATTTGATCTTATTTTCTCATCATATATCCCCCTTGATTCATGCCTATTTCCACGTAGATACATGTCATACCAACATGAAAAAGCTATGTGTCCGAAAATTCTACAACATCAATAGTGACCTAAGAATCTTGATCTTTCAGATAGAGAGTAAAACCAATCAGAACTTGGTTGTTGTTTTTTCCTCACAAATCATGGACCACTTTTCTCAGGAGGATAATTTCCTAAAGAATTCCTATATTTCTTGATGAAATATTTTTTCTCAAAAATAATCTTTTGTAATCCTTTCTTTTCACCTTCTTTATAAGTTTCACCTTTAACTTAAATTTCCTTGGTAAAGTTTTATCTCATATTTCTTATCTCACTTTTTGTAGTAATAAACATTGATTGTGTTTCTAAAAACTCTTCTTCTTTCTCACCAACTTAATTTTCAAAACATCAATTATTTTTTCAAATTCAACTATCTTGAACTTTTTCTATTTACTTTATTCAAAAAGGGTAGATTCTATCTTGTTGATATTTTCATTACTAGATGATTTTTATTCATAAGATTTTAGTTTTCTTTCAAGTTTATAGTTCTATAATTCCATTCTTTTAACATATTTATTCAGCATCTTCCTTTCTTTATTGAGTTGAGTACTCTTATCAATTTCTTTCTCCAGATCATTTTTGAGAATCCATTCCATTTCTATCATCTCATCATTCTCTTAATCATTGCTAGATGATTCACTTCTATTTCTAACTTGAGAAATGAAGTTGAGTTGATGGTCAGATTCATAATCAGATGAGGAATCATTCTTATTTCTTCTAATCATATAACTTTTCTTCTTTTTTTCTATTGAAATATTTTCTTATGTTTCTCCCACTTTGGTTTCTAAGGTTCCTCATCATAATCTTTGGACTCATATTCTCAAAATTTCTTCCTAGTAATATTTTGTGAAAAATGTATTTTCCCTTAATAATTACAACATTTGAGAGTTTTACTTTTCTATTTTCCCTTCTTATATTTCTTTGAAAGGAGGGAAATAATTGTGTTTAAATATTCAGCTTCTTCACCAGCTTCTGAATCACTTGATTATTTTTTAGCTTCTTTATATTTGTTTTTCCCTTTTAACAATGATTTGAAGGTCATTTCTTGATCAAAATTTTCTTTCTTTCTCACAACATTATTTCTTCTCATTTCATAAGTAATGAGAATACTTTGTAGATCATATAGAGATATAGTTTTAGGATATCTATCTTCCAAAGATAAAACCTTGGCATAAAACTTATCCAGAAGAATTCTCAAGATCTTTTCAACAATAGTTGAGTCTTCCAATATCTCACCAATATATCTTATGGTGCTAACAATATCATTTACCCTTGTAAATAAGTAACCAAAAGATTATTTCTCATCCATTTCATATCTTCATAATTCAGCCTCCATAGTTGTAACTTTTCCTTCTTCACCTTTATATTTCCTTCATAAATGTTTTTCAACTTATCCTAAATACCTTTGGCGGTTCCAATTCCCTTTACTCTAAGAAACTCACTTTTAGTAATTGATGAGATTAATAGCATTTTTAACTCTTCTATCATTCTCCAGATTTTTCTTATCAGTGGTAGTAAGAGGAGTATTCTTAATATGAGGAGGAAGTCCTTCTATAGTAACTTCCAAAACATCATACCCAAGAGACATAAGATATTGAAGCATTCGATATGTCTATATATGATATTTATTTCCATTGAAAACCCGAATCCCTTTATAGTTCATGGAATTTAAATTCTCCGTTACTGATATGGATCTTTCATAGGGTATCTAACCTCTGATACCAATTGAAGTTCCCAAGTAGTATTGAAACCATTGAGAGGGGGTGAATTAGTGGTTCCTTTTTATTTTATAAGAAAGTTTCTTAGCTTCTTAACAAAAAATTTCTTAACCTATAAAAAATATTATAGTTATGATCCAATAAAATATAACTTACAACATCACCTTTTGTATATAACAAATATAAAGAGACGGTAAAATGGAATATTTATAAGGTTTGGTACAAACACCTGCTCATTTCCATGTTGGATAGTCCCACCAACAAGTATTCATTCACTATCTTATTTCTGAAGTACAAAGGCATAAGAAAATAACAAGTATACAATCCCAGTAGTAAATTTCCTGCTGTAGTTGGTTATATCCCCCAACTATCCTTTTGAGTATCAACCTCCAAAAACAATCCTTTTATGCAACTGGTAATTATCCATAATCATAAGCTTCAATTTCCTTATTCTTTTCTGATCCACATCAAAAAGTATTCACATCCTCCACAAGTAAGATGAATAAAACTCCACCTATGTACCTTCTTCAAGAACTTCAAAAATTCACTTAAGTAATATGTTCTCCTTGAATAGTCTTCTAAAACCTCAATCTGAGAAACTTCTTCAGCATCGATCAGTCCAATGTTCCTAGTCCAGATCCTCAGTTTGATGGTCAGTTCGTCCTGACACTTCCTCATCCTCCACTTGGAACACAAATTTTTGTTGGAAACTCAACGCTTATCCCACAAATTCTAGATCTTGAGCTCTTGAATAGTAAAGAGTCACATTTACAAATTAACTCATATCTCCTTTTAGAGGGAACTCAAAAATAGTTTAGACGGGGTTCTAAAAACCTTTCCTGATTAATGAAAATTCTCAAATCTTCAATTCTCCTTAAATATCGGATCTATATTTGACTCATTCAACACCTTTGTGAATCATCAAATATTATTTATTTTCATAACTTCTATTTAATTATTCAACGCTTCAAAATTTCTTGAAAAATATTTTCTTGAGTAGGAACTTTTTCTTGAGTAAGAACTTTTCCTTGTGTAGGAACTTTTTCTTGAGTTGGAAAATTTTTTTGAGTCTGAACATTTTCTTGAGTAAGAAACTTTTCTTGAGTACAAAATTTTTCTTAAGTAAGAAACATTTCTTGGGTATGAACTTTTTCTTATATAATAAAATTTTCTTGAGTCTGAACTTTTTCTTGAATAAAAACTTTTTATTGATTCTGAAATTTTTCTTGATTCAGAACTTTTTCATAAGTAAGATCTTTTTCTTGAGTAAGATCTTTTTCTTGAATAACATATTTTTCTTGAGTAAGATATTTTTCTTGAGTAATATATTTTTCTAGAGTAAGATATTTTTCTTGAGTAAGATCTTTTTCTTGAGTAAGATCTTTTTCTTGAGTAATATATTTTTCTTAAGTAAGATATTTTTATTGAGTATGATCTTTTTCTTGACTAAGATATTTTTCTTCCTCAATATCAACAACATATTTTATTTCCTCACATTTTCCTTCATAAATATTATATCACAAGTTTCCCAACTTACTTATGATTTGTGAAGAATAAAAAACAGTAATGCATCATCAGATTTAATTGGAGTTATTCTGGATCTGAAACACCTTCCTCATTACAATTTATGAAACTGATTTTCTCAATAAAAAGATGATAGATCCTGGATTCCTTTTTCTAAAAATGATAGATCTTATTTTCACAAAATTTTGGATCTGGTTTTCACAGAATACTGGATCTGTTTTTCGCATAATGATGGATCCATTTTATAGACAATGTTGGATCCTATTTTTGCAGAATACTGGATTTGATTTTCACAGAATTATGGATATAATTTTCACAGAATGATAGATCCGATTTTTGCAAAATGTTGGATCTGATTTTTGTAGAATGTTGGATCTGGTTTTTTCATAATTCTAGATACAATTTTCAAATGTTGGATCTAATTTTTTTCAAAAAAAATTATCTGATTTTTAAATATTTGATCCGATTTTTACAGAATACTGGATCTGATTTTCATCCTTCCTCACATCCTTCTCAACATACTTTATTTCATCAACATATTGATCTATAGACAACAAATACAACCAAAACTTAACTGGGGTCCAAAAATTATATTATCATGAGAAAACATTAAGGGTTTTTATATTTATTTACCTAATCTGTGTCTATTTCAAAATTTCTTTTCATTGAGAAATAGGGTGAATGAAGCGAAATAAAATCAGGAGGATAATTTCCTTCCAAATTATCAACCTAGAAAATTTGGCATTATAATAGAATATTTTGTGGCTTTGTCTACTTAGTTTACATAAACTATTAATTGTGGTACTGATCACATAAACTGATCAGGCTTTCTATAGAAGAACATATCTATAGTTGATCATTTTATGAAACAATGCCCTTATACATTTTTTGGAACCCCATATCCATTGGTAACTGAAGGATAGATCAATTCTCTAGAAAACATATTCTAGTTTTTGGGTTATGTCAAACATCAAAGGGAAATTATTTCATTTTATCATTTTGAATGTGAATATGATCAGTGGTGGTCTCTAATTAAAAATACTAAGGAGAAAATTGAGATTGATTCCATAGAGTGATCTATATTTAACGATATTTTACATAAGAAGTATTTTCCAATGGTTGTTCAACTTTGGGTGGAAGGGAAATTTTTGGAACTGAAGAAAAAGGATGATGGATTTATCGCCTCCTATGAACCCAATTTTACTAGATTGTCTAGGTATATAACAATTTTCATTCTAGACCATGATAGTAAAATTAACAGGTTATACTTAGGATTGAAACCATTTTTGTGAAGATATTTTTCATCTTTTTAATTTAAAATCTATGATAATGTTTTATAGAGTTCTGAGAATATTGAGATGAAGTATATTGACTTTTATAACAATAAAGATAAGAATCTTTCTTTGTGTTAAGAAATGGTAAAGCAATTGTCAAAGAAATATGAAGGTAAGAGGTCTAATTTTCCATCTTATAATATTTGTGGAAATAATAATCCTAGAGATTGTCTTGTGAAATTTGGAAAGTGTTATCAATGTGGTATGTCGTAAGATTTATCTCGTGATTTCAAAGAAAATAATCATGGTAATGGTTGGACCAAATATGATAACCATGTTTTGAGATCTTTAAAATGAAATGAAATGGGACATTATACTGATGTGTTTATTTGTAAAAATGAATGATAGGAATCATCAAGACCGTAAGCATATGGGTGTGGAAAATTATTTCATGGATACCTTTGAAAATGAAATACCATAAAATGAAGTGGTAATATGCGAATTACTTGTCTACTTAAATTATGAAAAATTATTGTTTGATTTGGGGTTTATATATTCTTTTATTTATGAGTAATTTTATAATAAAATAAAAATGTTACCATAACAAATGGATAAATAAATTTTAGTAAAAACTCATCATGGATACATTAAGGTGAAAATTATTTATAGGATTCTATGTATGGATTGGATATTAGTTTATCATGATAAGATATATTATAGATCTAAGGAAGTTATATTAAATTTTTAAAGTGAGTTTGATTTTTTATATAATAATGAGTTTATACCTATGATAACATATCAAGAAGTTGAGAAACAGATTAAATATGGTAGTGAAATTTATCTTACTCATATTTTTGAGAAGGGGAGGTTTTTTATATTAGTGATGTGCCATTAGTAAAGGAATATATGGATTTATTTCTTGATGATTTTACAAGTTCTATTCCTAACAAGAGTTTGAATCTACTATTGAATTAGTACCTAATGCGAATCCAATTTCAAAACCCCCCTTTATTGAATGGCTCCATTATATTTATTGGATTTGAAAGAGTAGTTACAAGATATGATTGAAAAGGATTTTAGTCATCCTAGAATTTCACCTTACGGTGCTTCTATTTTTTTGTTAAAAATAATTAAGGTTTAATGAGGCTTTTCATTGATTATAGATCACTCAATAAAATTATTGTTAATAACAAGTACATGTTCCCTCGTATAGATGACTTGTTTGAATAGATTTAGGGAGTGCAGTATTTTTCAAAGATTGATCTTAGATTTGGAAATCATTAGATGAAAGTGAAGGAGGGATACAATCTGAAAATAACATTTCGTACTAGGTATGTATATTACGAGTCTATGGTTATGCCCTCCAGGTTGACAAATTCACAAGATGGATTTATGAATCTTATTAATAGAGTTTTCCATGAGTATTTGGATAAATTTTTTATTAGTTTTATTGATGGAATTATGGTTATTTATAAAATTTATAAGGAATATGAAAGTCATCTAAGAATTATTCTACAGTTTTTAAAAGAAATTAATTTTTATAGAAAATTTAAAAAATCTGATTTTTGGTTACAAAATATTTATTTACTTGGATATATTATCTCTAAATATGAAAAAGAATATTGATCTTACTAAAACTATATTGGTGTAAGAGTTGTAAATAACTATAAATGTAACTAAAATTCAAATTCTTCTTGGATTAGTGGGTTACTACTAATGGTTTATTGAAAATAATTGCTTAGTTATCTAACTCAATAAATATGTTACCTCAAAAAGGAGTTAAATTTTTCTAGATAAAATAATGTGGTGAATGTTTTTTGGAATTAAAAATAATATTGTTTAATGATTTTTTGTTGGCCTTTCCATGTATATAGAGAGTTTTTTTTATATATAGTGATTATTCTTTGAAGGGAGTTGGTTGTTTCATGATGAAATAGGATTAGGTAATTTCATATGAATTATTCCAATTGAAAATCACTGACCATAATTACCTTATACATGATCTTGAACTGGTATCAATAGTTATTACCTTAGAAATATATAGAAAACTTTTATATGGGGTAAAATTTAAAAAATATGATGACTATAAAAGTTTAAATTATATATTCACTAAAAAATAGTCGAACATGAGGCAGAGGATGTGGTTGAAACTAATAAAGGATTATGATTTCACAATTTACTTTTATCTAGGTAAAGAAAATAAGATAGTCTATTCCTTTTGTAGAAAAGATAATGCATCATTGGTTATGCTGTGTTTGGAATATAATCATTTGGTTAATGATTTAATAAATGTTGGGCTATAAACTTTTCATGCAAGAACTCCTACTATTTTGGTTTTGTTGTTAGTGTAGTCATCCTTATCAGATAGAATTAAACATTCTCATAAGTAAGAATAAGGGTTGTAAGAATCATTATGGTTAGTTAAGAAGGGTAAGCTGCTGTAATTTTATTTTGATAAAGAAAGTGTTATGAGATTTGGAAAGATTTTGTGTGTTCCAATTAATCCCCAATTGAAGAATAAATTTTTGAGTGAAGATCATAGCTCAATTTATCTTGTTCATCTTGGCAGCACTAAGATGTATATAGATCTTTATGAATGTTATTGGTTAGAAGGAATAAAAAAGGATATTTCTTATTTTACCATGAAATTTTTGACTTATAAAATGGTTAAAGCTGGGTGAAAACTACCAAGGGTACGCTTCATCCATTTCTAGTGTCTGAATGGAAATGGGATAATATATCTTTTGATTTCATGGTGGGATTACAAATGACATCTCGAGGTAATAATGTGATTTGGGTTATTATTGATTATTTAAATAGATTTTTGAATTTTATACCTATTATAGATGTTTCTTATTTGGATCAACTTTCTATAATTTATCTTAAAGAGATATTAAGATTAAATTTTTTTTCCTAATCTTTATTTTATCTAAACATGATCCCAGATTTATATAAAATTTATAGAATTAACTTCAGAAATTGATAGGTACTGAGTTAAATTAAAAATACCTATTTTCATCCTCAATATAATGGAAAGTTGTAGAAAATAATTAATAATTTGGGGATATTATTTTATCTTTCTCATTTGATTATTATGGATTTTAGGCACAATATATCCCATTGGTGGAATTTTCTTATATGAATAGTTTTTATTTCTATATACAGATTGCAAATTTTGAGGAATTATATAGAAAGTAGTATTGGAATCCAATATGGTGGGATGAATTTAGTGAAATAAATATATGGGGACCGGAAATAGTAGAAGAAATTTTTGATGAGTTAAATATAATTTTGCTGGATATGATGGTAGCTCAGAGAAGGCAGAAGAGTTATATAGATAATAGGAGGAAATACCTTTAATATGAGGTAAGTATTCATTTTTTTTCTTAAAATATCTCCTCAAAAAGGTGTTATGTAAATTTTTATAGAGGTAAAGTTAAGTTGGTGGTTTATTAGTCAATATAAAATTCTATAAAAGGTGGGATCAGCTAATTAGTATATTGTTTTTCCTCTGAGTTTATCTCAATTACATGATGTGTTTCATGTTTCATTGTTATGGAAATATGTACCCGATATATCCCATGTTTTGATACCACTGGCAGTACAGTTGGAAGAGAATATTTATTATAATGAAAATGTAGTGCATATTCTAGATCATATAGAGAAAGTGATATGGAATATGGTACTCACTTGGTTAAAGTTTTGTGGAAGGACCACATAATTGAGGAAGCAATAAGGGAACCTGAAGAGGTTATGATGGATAAAAATCCCTATTATTTTAAATGATAAAAAAAAATTGAGAGGAACTAATTTCATTAAGTGGGGAATAATTTTAAAACCCAGGTAATGTTAATAATATATAAATTTTATGGCTTATTAATATTTATGATTAGATTTTTTGGATTCATACACTTTACAATAATTTTAAACTATTTTTCAAAACAAAAAAGAAAATAATTTTATTCTAACTAAAGTGTTTTCCTTATATTATATAGTTTTATTAAAATTTCAAATTTATTAATTTTAGAAAAAAATTGATATAATGTAATTTAATTTTTATATCAACCTATCAAATATATATTGTAGTGAATTATTGGTTGAATCATGAAAAATACCTATTTTTATAAATTAATTTCATTTTATTTCAAGTATTTAAAAATTATAATTATATTTTGGATTTTTTAAAAGTAACATTAGTCCATTTTTATTAAAAATAATCCAAATAAATATATAAGAATCAACCATATTCTTTTTTTGTATAAATTCATTTTTAGGCTTAAAAACACATATTTCGGAAAAAAACTGTTTTCATTGTGTCTGATATGCTTAAATTAAAATTAATTTTCTAAAATTATAAATATTGAATATTTAAAAATGGATTTCATATTTGGAATTATATTTTTTAAATTTTTTAGTTAATTTCATTACATTTTTGGACTTAATGGATAGTGACCATGGTAAAAAATTGTCATCACGGTAAAGAGTAAAACGGTTTAATCAAGCTTAAAACTAAGTGATAAGATCACAAAATCTCATCATAAATATTATTTTATGTGATTATTTCAACTAACATATTCTTATATTCTAAATGGGATGTATTTAGGGCCACTTTACCATGAATAATACTTTATATTATTTAAAAACATTGAAAAATTAAATGAGTACTATTTGTTGGGAAAGTATTGTATCATCAATACTATATATTATATATTGATTTTGATGATCAAGAATATCTATGTTTTTTTATAATAAGGTTATGTTAAGAATGTTTCAAGAATATATATCCTGTTTTTATTTATATTTTTAATGAAATGTGAGATACGGTGTGTGTTATGGAAACAATATCCAAATCCTACCTTCAATAATTAAATTTATAGTTCATCATACCTATGCTAAACTGAACATTAAGCATATGGAGAGAAAACCCTACATTCAAGAATCAATGAACATATGGAATATAAACCCTACATTAGAGTAAGGTTTTGTATTCATACCCTACGTTCAGAATTTGAATGCATGGTTAATCAATGCTACGTTTGGATTATTATGATGAAAAGGATGAACATATGGATCATCATTCCTAAATTATGTGGAGATGAAAGTATGGTTAAGGAACTGTATGTTTGCTGGAACCCTACACTATGAAAAATAACCTTATGCTACACAAAGGAACCTTATGCTATGTAGTTCAAGCCTACATCTTTCTACTCATTATTAGAGTTTTAAAACCAACATTTTATCAGAGTTTCATGTAATGGTCTTGGAAGAATATCAAGATGATTCAAAGATAATTATTATTGATTCAAATAATCATGTTTATCAAAAAAAATTCACTCTTATTCTTAAGGGAAGTTACGACTCCCCTCGTTAATTCAGATTTGAATTTTTGCATTCTTTCAGGAATTTTTCTTAGAACTAGAATATCGAAGAAATTTGTCTTCTCTATATATTCTACCACAATCCATTTTTAAAAATATGATGATACATTCACATATGAATCTGCATTATTTTTTATATATTTTAAAGTATTTATATATTGAACGATCGACTCTAAAGAGATACTACACTTTGGAGACATACATGGAAAATATCATTTTGTTATAAGTTTGATGCTACTATATGTTTTTGTCTTTATTGAAGATCATTTGCAATTGGGTTCATTTGAAGAAGAATGTCCTTCTAATATTAGTTTCTACTACTACAACTCTGAAGATTGACCTGAACCATCAAATCAAATACAGCTTCTCGTACTCAGTTGTGTTGGAGTATCAGCTTCTCGATCTAAGCTGTGGATAATAGGTTCTCAGTTAAATAACTAAAAGGATTAATGTTTACACTTGTTGTAAAGGTTTCAATTTACTACACTCAATTTTGGATTTCTGGTCTTGTGATTAGAGGACCATTCTTGTGAAATTAACCAAGACTGTAGATAGAGTGATTGGTGGAGTGGACTAAGGTATCTTTGTGCTCTAAACCACTATAAAAATATATATTCTTTATTTTTTTATCTTCTTCTTATCTTTTGATTCAGAAGAAAACACTACATATATGTAAAATTCACAAAGGACAAAAGTAATAATAGTGGAAGATTGTCGAAAATACACAATTCACCCTCATCCCCCCTCTTGTGTTACTTTGTATTATTCTGACCTAACAATTGGTATCAAAGGTGAGATTTTGGATAAAGCTATAGAAAGCTAAATGTATAAGGTCTATACAAAGTATATGAAAATGGCTGATCCAAGAGAAGGAATGTCTATGGTACATTATCTATACTTTAATGGTGAAAAATATGGATTCTGGAAATCACAAATGATTATCTATATGAAGAATCTTGGATTCAAATTTTATTTAAAGATCATTACTCCTTATGTGATTCCTAAAAAAACTAGAAACTTGGAATGATGAAACGGAATATTAATATAACATTAATTCAAAGGATATGAATGCTATTATCTATAGACTTGGACCATATTAATTTAATTTTGTATTACAGTGTCCTACTACCTATGAGATGTGGAAAACTATTGCAGTTTTCTGTGAAGGAACAGACAATGTTAGACAGATGAGATATACTACAGAAAAGCTCAAGTATAACACTTTTATAATGTTTGATAGAGAAATCATCACACAAATTAATGGAAGGTTAATAGAAATTTTTAATAATATTACTGCCTTGGTAGAACCCATCAGAAAATCTCATAAATATTTGAAATTTCTATGAGTATTACCTTCAAAATAGAATGTAATATCTGTAGTTATTCATCAATAATAACCTGTAAAGGATATGACAATAATAGAATCAATTATAACACTAATAATTTATGAAGCAGAAATTATTTCTAAATTAGATGATCATACAATTTTAGTGAAAAACAAAAATACTGCTCTCAAAGTGACGTCTCAGAAACATAGCTGAAAATAAAGCAAGAAGCTAAAACAGACAAACATCTAGCCTCCTAGGATTCTGAAATAGAACCAGCACAACTAGCAAGAAAGTTCATCAAATTCTAAAAGAAGAAAATAGGCTTTAGAAAATACTTTAAGAATTATAATAGAGAACCCTCGAGAAGTTTGATGCTATGAATGAAAAAACTTGGGTCACATCAGACTTGATTTCACTCAATTGAAAAGTGAAAGAAAAAGACCAAAAAAGAGATATCAGAAAAATTTTGAATATGAGTTTAAAGGAAAAAAAGAGTCATGAAGTATATGTGGAGTGTATCTAAATACTCTAGTAACTCTTCACAATCTGATTCAGATAAAGATCCACAAAAACTGTAAGCCAACATGTGCTTTATGACTAAAGAAGAAGAGGTACAATCCTATTACTTTTTGGATTCTGTTACTAATAGTTTCTCAAGTGGTAAATTAGATGCTTATTGTACAATGCTATAAGATAAATATTATTATTTATTAAAGAAACATAAATAATTGAAAAATATTCACAATTTTGTTTTAGGAGGAATAGATATTATGCTAAAGCAACATTAAGATTTAGTTAAAAAATTTAATTACTATACATCAAAATGTATTGATCATGAAAAAAGGATTAAAGAATTTTAGGATGAAGTAGAATCTTATAAGAGTAATGTAATTAATTTTACCAAAGGATAAAAATTATTAAATGAAATTCTTAGAAATAATGTTATTAAAATACAAATATTTTGAATAAGAAAAAGGGTGAGAAATAAAAATTGTATAAAAATTATTCTGTTCCCAATTCAAAAAATGATACCTATTATTTTTTTTGGAAAAAAGGTCATTTAACTAATAATTTTTATTCAAAAAATTCTTAAATTAGTTGTATTAAAATGGATTTTATTTAAAAATTATTTTTGAAGCAATTAATATAAATTGTGGAAAGATAAAGTAGATCTGGATTCCTAGATCATTGCTCGCTAACGCTGTAGGACCATAAAGTTTGGGTACCAAAAAAACACTTGTTTAATTGATTTTTCATGAAAAAATACATAGGAATAGGATAATCATATGGTATATGGATAGTGTCTATTTTAGGAACATGAGTGGAGACTCATAAATTTCTATACACTGACTCAAATGGATGGAGGACTACTCACTTTCAATGACAGTGCAAAAGGAACAATTATTGGAGTTTGAACTATTAGAGATCCTAAGACTATCTAAGTCAACAAAGTACTATATTTGGAAGGGTTAAAACACAACCTGATAATTATTTATCAATTTTTTGATGATGGCTTCTAATTTGATTTTTCTAACAATTCATGCTCTATCTTTAAAGATAAATTTCTTAAATTTAGAGCAACTAGAACTGATAATGTTTATACTTTGGATTTAAATTCCTTATGTAAATAGAAATTTAATTGTTTAACTGCTCAGAAAAATGAATCATGGATTTAGCATAGAAGACTTGGACACTGAAATATATATTCTTTACATAAATTTTCAAAAAATAATTAATTTTTAATTTTCTTAGTCTTAAGTTTGACAATGATAGATTCTATGATGCATGCCAAATCGGTAAACATCACAAATATTATTTCAAATATATTAACAAAATTTATATATCTAAAGAATTAGAACTTATCCATATGGATTTTTTTGGCCCATCAAGAATAGAAATATTGGATAGTGAATTATATGTCAATGTTTTAGTTGATGGTTATTCTCAGTTTACATGGGTATATTTTCTAAAACTAAAAAGTGAAGTTTTCACTATTTTTGATAGTTTTTGTAAAAAAAATCAATATGAAAAATGTTTTAAAATAGTTTTATTAGGAAGATATCATGGTGAGGAATTTGAGAATCAAGAATTTAATTATTTTTTCTCAAATATGGGTATTAAAAACCCCTTCTCTGCACTAAAAACACCTCAACAAAATGTAATTATTGAAATAATAAATATAATTATTCAATAAATGGAAACAACTCAGCTGAATTAATATAGTGTTCCTACCTATTTTTAAGAAGAAGCTGTAAGCACATCCTTCTATATCATGAATAGAGTTTTAATAAGGCTTATTTTCAAAATGATGACCTATTAACATTAGAATAACAGAAAACTTAAAGTAAAGTATTTTAATATTTTTGGATGAAAGGTTTATATCTTGAATACTAAGGACAAACTTGGTAATTTAGATCCAAAATATGATGAAGGAATATTTTTTGGATATTTTAAAACTTCCAAATACTATATAGTGTTTAATAAAAATTCATGGATTTTTGAAGAATCATTTCATGTGAAGTTTGATGAAACTAAACCTTTTATTAAAGAGTTGGATCAAACTGATGAAGTTTATGACTCATTTTACAACATGAGACTTGAAACCCCTAAATTTGATTTTGAAAATGACATTAATAAAAGTCATTCAAGTTCAAAAGAACATGAAACTGAAGAACCTAAAAGTGTATTGGATAGACAGTCTAGAACCCTAAAGAAAAATCCTTTAGAAACTGTTATAGGAGAGCTAAAAATAAGAATTAGAATTAAAAGAAATTTAGGAAACCTAGATGAATTTTCTACCTTTCTATCTCAGTTAGAACCTAAGTCTATTGAAAAATCCTTAGAAGATGAAAGTTTGATGTTTGAAATGGAAGAAGAACTAAACCAATTCATAAGGAATGATGTTCGGGAATTAGTATAAAGACTGAAAGATTATACAGTTATAGAAACCAAGTGGGTCTTTATAAATAAATAGGATGATCAAGGGATCATAACCAGAAATAAATCTAGATTAGTACCTGAAGAAAATAATCAGGAAGATGGTATAGATTATGATTAAACCTTTTCCCCTATATCTATATTATAAGCAATTATAATACTTTTAACTTATGCAAATCATATGGATTTTAAATTATATCATATGGATGTTAAATCTTTCTTCTTAAATGGATATTTAATGTAGGAAGTTTATGTTGAAAACCCTCCTGGTTTTGGAAATACTCAAAAACCAAATTCTATTTTTAAACTTACAAAATCTCTCTATGGCCTTAAACAAACACCTAGAGTTTGGTATAAAATATTGAGTTCTTTTATTTTGAAAAATGGATTTACTATTGTATTGGTAGATCCAACACTTTTTAATAAAACTTTTTGTTCTAATATTTAATTATTAAAAATTTATGTTGATGATTTTATTTTTGGTTCAAAAAGTAAAAATATTTGTAATGATGTTTCAAAATTAATGAAAAAATAATTTGAAATGATATGATGGGAGAGTTGAATTTTTTTAGGACATAAAATTTATCAAAAAGATTATGTAAATGTTTTAAATCAAATTAAATATATTATTGATCTATTGAAAAGTTTTGGACTAGAAAACAGTAAGACATATACAACTCCAATGTGTACTAATATAAAATTAGATTTGGATGAAGCCGGAAAACCAGTTTACAACAATATATATAGAGGTATGATTGGTAGGTTGTTATATCTTACTATTATCATACCATAAATTATGTTTTGTATATGTATATATACTAGATTTCAGTAAAATCTTAAATAATCTCATCTTACTACTGTTAAAAATAATTTTTAGATATTTAAAGTGAACTGTTTTTCAATTTATTATTTACCCTAAAACTTTTAATTTCAATTTAATTTCATATTTAGATACTGATTTTTGGGGTTGTAGATTAGATAGAAAAATCACTTTAGGAACCTGTCACTTTTTAGGAAAATCATTAGTATCATGGTCGAGTAAGAAACAACACTCATTTTCCCTATCAACATCCGAGGAAAAATATGTTTCTACTGGAAGTTGTTGTACATAAGTATTGTGGATGAAAAACACTCTAATAGACTGTGGACTACATTTTACTAGTATACCTATTTTATGTGATAATACTAGTGCTATAAATATTTTAAAAAATATTATAAGTCATTCTAGGACTAAGAATATTGATATAAGGCATCATTTTATAAGAGATTATGTTCTTAAAAAGATATATCTTTAGAATTTGTTAATATTGAATATCATATAGCTGATATTTTCACTAAACCACTTCCCAGTAAAAGTTTTTATTTTATTAAGGAGGAGTTAGGATTATTTAATTTTAAATGAATATTTATTAATTTATTCTATTATTAGTCTCTCTGTTTTTATCTTAAATAATATTTATATGTTGTATTTAATTTTTTATTACTATTTTTTGCATATTGATAAGATTTAAAAAAATCCAATTCAATTTATTTTTATTTGCCTTTTCAAAATTAAAACGTAATGAATACATTCTCAAATGATGCAAGAAAACCATCTGCCATCTCCCTCTCTTCTTCTTCACGTCCCTTCGGTTTAAAAATTCTCTCTATATCTCTCTCTCATTCCAGTTTATTTAAACCCTAAACTTTCAAACCTTTAGTCACAAAACCTTCAAAAATTGAAACTCCAGGAAGACCTGAAGATACTGATTTGGGTGTGTCTATGTGCCTGCCAAAAAATTTTTGGAAAGTTCTTCATGGTAAGGTGATTGATTTTGAGTATTTAAATGAATGAATATTTCGTTAAAAGAAGTGATTCAATTTCAAGGATATGATTTTTATTTCGGTTATGATAACACTCCTCTGATATTAGAAATATAATTAATATAATTCTGTAGAAATGTTGTGTTCAGTTTTGGAATAGATAGAGATTCTATAATCTTTATGATTGATGAAAAATAATTTTTTGTTTATTTGATGGATATAGATAAGTTTTTTTGTTGTCCCCATGAGGGGGATTATCATTTCAACATAAGAAATATCAGTGATGAAAAGTATAAATCAGAGTACATTATGTTTTCTTTGTTCGGGACAATAATCATCAACAAGTGATTACCAAGGACCTTACTTCTGATATAAGAGTCCTTATGAATTTTATTCGTACTGGGATTTTTCCAAGAAAAAATGAGCTAGGAAAAGTTATGTACCTTGATATGTACATTGTATTTTTGTTTTTGAACCAAATTAAGTTCAATTTCTCTTTTTTTTGTTAAGATATATGAGTCACTATTGTCATAAATAAGACAAGATGGGATATTTTCCTTATTAAACAATCATATCATTTTTGTTTCTTATAAAAGGAAGAATTGTAAATATATATCTTGGAAATAGATTTCATCATTCCAAAATTCTTAATGCTCAGACTGTTAAGAAACTGGGATATATTTAGAGCAACTCCTATAACAGTATTTTACCAGTTGGAGATGAACAAAAATAGAAGCTGATGGTAGATTCCTAGGGGGGTAGAGGATTATTCCATATATTGGCTCTGTAAGATAAAGACCTGATGAAGAGTTCATATCTAGACCTGAAGAGGTTCATCTTGTTCAAAGAAGAATAATTTAAATCAATATTAAAAAAGTTATGGAAGAAGCTGAAAATGTAGTTGAGAAAGAGGCTCAAGTGAATGAGTTTGTTGTGAAATAGGCTCATAGTAAAGAAGTTTATATGGAATATGTTCCAACCCCTGCTAACCTTTCACTCATTATTCCTGATTATGTTCTTGAAGAAGGATCTGTTTTGAGAAATAGATCAGAAGGTCAAGGAGATCTAAGTTTGTATTTTATAGAAGGTGGACATACTTAAATTCACATTACTCCAGAGTCTTCTGACTCTTATGATGAAGCTTTTATTAGAATGTGCATGTGCTTAGAGATCCTAAAACTGTATTTAAGAGATGATTTAGAATATTATAAGAATAAGGTTTAGGAGCTAAGAATTTCAACTGTTCCAAGATCCTAGTTTGAATCTATTAAAACTAAACTCAAATATGCTCAATAAAAATTAATTTCAGTGAAATATCTTGAATATTTCATTACTTCTTTAGGAAGAGAGTTTAGATCTCTAAAATATGAATCTGTTAAAAATTATGATTTTGATGAGTTCAAGCTTATATTGGTAAGAGAATTTCAGTTGGTTAAGGATAGTCATTAATCATTGACCTCTACTCCTCAACCCGCTTCACCTGATCTGATAAGTAGATTTGAAGTAATAACTACTATAATGGATGAGTTCAACAATAGGTTGCTCACTCTCTGGTGTGATAATACGCCTCTAAATGTGCTTATAGACAATCAGAAAGATTTTATCATTTGGTTGACCTCTAACGAATCCTGTTTGGGACCAGTTATTCATTAATTCAGAGATAGATTGATATCCTTTATTCAATCAAAAGAGTCTATGAATGAATTCATTAAGGTGAATCTGGTGGAAATCTTAAAGTTTGGTCAAGATTTAGAGAAGCTACTAAAGTAATGGATGGATGTCTTCAACAACCATTTTTATAGTTTTTTGGTGAAGCTAATTTAAATTCAAAGTATTGTTAATACCAATTTTCATCCAGCTTCAGAAACTACTACCCATGGAGTTTTAGACCAAGTAAACCAATATGACCAAATCCCCTCATTTTGAATACTTCTTAAGTTTATATTGGGATGTATTCATTAATTTTTTAAAAATTTGATCTGAATTTTACTTTACTTCACTTTACATTACTTTTATATTGTGGGAGTTTTATATTCTACTTTTCTTATTGTGTTATTTGTGTTCAGATTTCTATTTCCAAAACACATATCCTATTTTTTTAACAGTAGACTATAACATTAATTTCCAGTATAGTTCAATATTAATTGTTTTTTATATATTTTATTTTTTCAAACGTTTTTTTTATATCACAAAAAAGGGGGAGAATATTTTAGAAACACAACATCTCATATTTTTGGAGAATATTTTCATATTTTTTATATTTTTGGGAAACAACTTTTTTAATCGAAATAGTACTGTGAAATCAAAATAATTTATTAACATTTACAATACCTATATTTTCTGTTAATTATTTTATGGTTTTTATGATCATCAAAAAGGTAGATATTATTGGTCAAGTATTTTCTCAAAAATACTCTATATTATATATTTATTTTGATTCTCACAAATACCCATGTTTGTTTTCTAATGATGTTACATTAATAATGTTTTAGGAATATATATCATGTTTTTGTTTATTTTTTTATGAAATGTGAGCTATAGGATGTGATGTGGAAATACTGTTCAAATCATATGTTTAGTAATTTAATTTATGGGTCATCATCCTTATGCTATGTTGGATATTAAGTGTATGGATATGAAACCCTATTTTCAAGAATCAACGAATGTATGGAATATCAAACCTACATTGGAGTTTAGGTTTACTATTCATACCCTACATTCGCAATTTGAATGCATGGTTAATAAATGATACATTTGGATTCTTATGATGAAAATAATGAATGTATGGATCATCATCCCTATGTTACGTAGAGATGAATGTATGGTTAAGGAATCATACATTGGTAGGAACCCTACACTATGTTGTTCAACCCTATGTTTGTCTACTCATTATCAAAGTTTTAAAACCAAGATTTTATCGGATTTTAATGCAATAGTCTTGATAGAATATAAAAATAATTAAAATATCATTATGATTGATTCAAATAACCATGTTTATTGGGAAAAATCGCTCTTGATATTAAGGAAATTTATAACTCCCCTGGTTAATTCAGATTTTAATTTTTGCGTTCTTTCGGGAATTTTTCTCAGATCTGGAATATCAAATAAAGTTGTCTTCTCTATATATTCCACCAAAATTCCTTTTGAAAAATATGAGGATACATTCACATATGTATATGGATTCTTTTGTATATATTTTATAGTATTGATTCATCAAATGATCGGCTTTGAAGAGAGGCTACACTTTGGAGACATACAAGTTAAATCTCATCTTCTTCTAAGTTTTATGCTACTGTGTGTTTTTGTCTTTATTCAAGATCACTTTCAACCAGGATTGCTTTAGAACTATTCTTTCTTGAATACATTAAGTTTTTAAGAAGTAAATCCATATATTGTTAGTTATTTCTACTGCAACTATAAAGATCAACCTAAACCATCAAATCAAAGTCTTTTGATTTATTAGATTATCAACTGCTCGTACACTGTTGTGGTGGAGTATTAGGTTCTTGATCTAAGCTATGGATAATCAGTTCTCGGTTAAAGAATCAGAAGTCTCTATGTTTAGCCTTTTTTAAAGGTGTCAAATGCATGTACTTAGTTTTGGATTTTTGGTCTTGTGATAAGAGGATCATTCTAGTGAAATTCATCAATCTCGCAAAGAGAGTGGTTGGTGTAGTGGAATAAGGGGTCTTTGTGTCCTGATCCACTATAAAAATATATATTCTTTATTTCTTTTTATCCACTACTTATATTTTCATTCATAAGAAAACACTACATATCTTCATAATTCACAAAGGTATTCAAAAGTAATAATTGTGTAAGATTATCGAAAATACACAATTCACCCCCCCCCCCCCCCCCTCTTCTGTTACTTTGTGTTATTCTGACCTAACACTGATCCCCTCACTTATAAAATGGAACTCTCTCTCATATATTATTCACATAATTTGATCCATTTATCCCAACCAATACCTACCCAAATACCTTCTAAATATACCTACCCATTTTCTATAGGTATTTTTTTATCCAAATGACTAACTAAATATGGAATAAGGTGTATTCCAATGGATGTTTTCGAAAGAAGCGGTATAATTCTTTACCGAGTGTTTCATGACTATTTATTCGTATACCTCTATCAAATATTTATTAACCATGCTAAAATAATAACATCAATACCTTAAATATGCTTAAATTTTATTATGATTGTGGCACAACCCTTTTCCATCTCATTTCACATCTTATTGGAAATGAAAACATTGCTCATGTGTATGTGTGGACTACTACTACTATGAAGTGATATGTTTCATTTTTCATCACTGCCTCAAAAAGATGGTAATTATGATTCATTTAATTAATAAATAAGATAATAATGACATAATTATGATTCTATAAGTATAATATGTTAATTACCATATAAACCTTCCATCTGTTGGAAAATTATAATGGTGTTAGTGCGTACGTGTGGATTACCACATCCATGAAATGACGTTATTCATTTTTCTTGTCCAAATTACAAGAATTTCTCTAAAATTGTATTTAATGTATAAAAATGATAATTATTTCACAATTAATATTCTAGATATTATGTAACAATTAACCATTTGACCAGGGTTAACCTACCAATATTATTTGGCGATTGCGAACCGAACATCCTCAAAATGTCTAACATTAACTAAATTGATTTATTAATTATATAAGAAATTATAATAAATTAAATAAATGGATAATAATAATTAAATAAATTTAAAAAAAATATTAATTAATTATAAAATTAATATAATTTTATTATCTAGGAGTTAAAGTATTTATTTATCCGAACTCGAGATAAAGGATTTTTCTTTTAAACCTTATTTTAAAAGTTTTAAAGTTTTTCATAAATTTCTACTCTATATACATGTATCATAAAATGTTTTGTGAATTTTATAATTATAAAAAAAATTATTTTTTAAATTCATTTTAAATTATATTTGGAATTTCTTAGAGTGATTAAAAGGGTATTTTTTAAATGTTTTATACACGAGTTATTTTTAAATAAAATGTGAAAGGAATGCTTTTTAACATATGTATCATGAATATATTTTTCCACCATCATAAATATTATTCATTAATAATATTCATCTATAAGTTTTCATAGTTTTTCAAATAAAATTTTATTTCCAATTTTTTTGGTACATAGTTTTTTTAACAGTGTTCTAAGAAAAAGGACTTTTATCCTTATTTTTACATTATTCTTGAAAATGATTCATCATATGTGTTAAAAAGAATGATTTATGATATTTTATTATGGAAATGCAATATTCTATGTGATTTTTCTATATTATAGTCCTTAAACATTTTTCATAATGATAGGTAAGCTTGATATAGATATCTAATGGAATGGGTGATGATTTTGATCATTGGGGGATATATGTTGTAATTAACCATGTAGGTTATTCCATTTGTAATAGTGCTTCTCAAAGTAATTATAAGAGTGATATAAAGATGAAGTCCCAAGTTAATTGCATGAATATTATATTTTTTTCAAATTATATTTCATGGAATTCTTTTTATTTCATAACATAAGATAGTTATCTTATGTTTAATGGAAAATGTATTCCCCTTTTAAGGGTGAAATGTATATTTTTCAAGAAAATGTTTTATTGAGTACCGATGTTTTATGGGAAAAAAATCATGACTATGATTTTCCATTAAGATTACTTATGAGGAATTTTATAGAAATATTTGTGAAATTAAGCATATCTCATGAGTGATAAAAAAATATTTGAGATCAAATTTTATTATATAAAAGGGGAAAATTTATTATGGAATTTCATGAAGTTCAAAATGGATTAATGGGATTCTTTATTTTTATATCCCTTACTTAGCTTGTTATGTTCATATCAAGTTTTAAAATGTTTTTAATAGTGCCTAAGGATGGTTATAAACTATATAATGGTATCTTTCTACTAGGGGATTCATCATTACAGATTTGAATGAGTTTTGAATCAAATGGGAGTTTATATTTAAGAATTTTGTTTTTGTGGAAAAAAATTATATTGAGTTTAAGTAACTGATTTTTTTGTAAAGGTTTTATATGTAAGAGTTTTTCCTAATTATCTAAATCTCCAAACCAAAAAGATCATAAAAATATAATAAAGTGAATCCCTTATTTTACATCATGTAATTATGGGTTGTTTAATTTATATGTGATTATAGAAATATTCTTATTTATGGTTTCCCTTTCACCTTCATGCATCCTTTTCCTTTTGGTACACAAATACATAAGAAATTTTTAAACCATGGTATTTGATTAATTTCTTCAAGTATATAGATATTGATCTATACCTTTTAAATATGCCAAACACCACTTTTTAAAAGGCTTCATAATTAGCTATTTTTTGGCAGAACCATTCATAAATGAAATGGTGGAAATTTTTAAAGTATATCTTCCATTTTTTATTTAATTTTATCATCCTTCAAGTGTTTTATCATGATAGGTTCCTCTATTTGTTACTCCATGGAATCTTATTTCTCTAAAATAAGTTTAGTATTATATTTGGATTCTATGGGAAACCCTTCACTAGCCTTTATTTCCCTACCACTATGTAAAGAAACGATACTTATAATTCTCTTTAGGTTAGGAATTGATTGAGTTATGAGTTTACCTAAACCTTGGTTTATCAATGTGTTTAATGTAGTAATATTTTTTTCATATTAATTTTTTAATTCCTAATTCTTAGACCCATTGGTTGTAAAATCAGTCTTTTGATTACCTTGGTACTCCACAAACTATCTCAATATGTTTTACATGGATGGATCTTGATTATTTCCTTAGGGTTGATATATTGTAAATGGTTGTGATTTGTTTCTTATCGAATTGAATTTTGGTGTCTAGCATGGCTAATGGTAATGGTTGGATGCCCATTAAAATTCTAATTATTTAATGCTCTTTATAACCTTAGTTTTTTTATGGTTATTGGAATTATAATTGGTATATAATAACACAAATTTTAGTGTTTTTCTCTGAGTTAAGTAATCAATGTAATTATCTAGATATTTACTCACATGGAAGGCATGCAGTGGTATGGATGGTGATTCAATTAATTTTTTTAGTGCTAGTTATCTCACAAGATATGTTATTTACTCAATTGTAGATTCCATTAAATGTGAGTTAGAACTTTTTAACTCATGAAAACCTTTAGTGGTAGTCCTTGTACAATGATATTAAAAATTATTGGAGATCTCTTATATTATCTCCATAGCCATGTTTCAATATTTATCTATGATATAATCTTCTGAAGAAGTAACCAATAGGATTCTATTACAGTCCAAAGTTCCTTGGTATAATAAAATCAAGAAATGGTGTTATTTTATGTGTTCATGTGGATATATCATACACCACTTCACAAACCTATCTCAATATATATAAATAGATTCTACACTTTATTTTCTTATGTCATATATCCCATTACTTAGTTTTTTACTCTTTAAATTAGGGAATATTTTTTAAAAAGACTCCTTGGAGCTCATCCTATATTATAACTTCACCAATTTCTAAATTTTACATCCATTATATAGTTCTTCCTTCCAAAGATAATGGTAATTCCTTCCAATTGATTTGAGCTTATAGAATCCCTTGGGGATTAAATTTGATGTACACGGTACCAAATTCCTTAAAATGCTTGTTGGGATATTCACCTTCTAAACTATGGGTCTTTTTTAAGAGTTTAATTATACCATGTTTAAGCTCAAATTTTTCTTTATTTTTTGTTAATACTGGCCAATTATTTTGATAATTAAAATCCATTTCACAAAAATCAATAATTTCCTTGTTAATTTATACTAAGTTATCATCCATGTTATCACTATTTAATGAATCTATAGAAGAATTGGATTAATAAGATGTATATTTTTTCAATGGGATGTAAAAAAACTCTTGATAAAAGTGTTTTATGATTATAAAGTTTCTTGATATTCCTAGAAATGTTATCTAAACATCTAGATTAAAAAAATTAGGTGACTGGAACTTTATCCATTCATGTGATTTGAACCTCTTTAAAGTATAAAAAATAAAGAAAAAAATAAGATTGTATTTACTCCCCATAAATAGAATCAATTTCTTATCACAGTGGTTATAGTTTGGTTAATAAATACAAGCATTAAACCCAAGGAAAATGCAGTAAAGTGGTGTCACTTAGGCTTTCACGAGAAGAAAAAACCATCCTCAGTGGTTGTTTTTGGGTTTGGTAGGTAGTTCAAAATAGCGAATTGAGTGTATGTTTTGATACCAAGTGAAATATATTTTTATAATCAATTGAATAATATTTTCCTCTCCTTGGATATACCCTCCACATTTCCTAATAAATTATGATTCACTCAATAAGAAATTATCTTACTCTCTCACTACTTTCCTAATATCTCTACCAACATCCCTCCCTTCTTGTTTTTGGATTCAATAGAAATATTTAATAATCAATGTATACTTTGTCTTCACATTTCTAAAGTAATAAAGGATCCTTGATCACTCCTCAATCCACCTCATCACTATCTTATGTATAAATAATGATTAAAATTAAGGGAAGTGTTCAAACCCAATTAAGGGAAGTAAAAATTAATTGAAATATAGTAAAAAAAGGAAATATTCTTCTTGTCAAATAATTCATGTATAATCAACTGAGATTTAATAAGAGATAAATAATAATAATGCATTTAATTCAATAATATGAGGTGACCTTGTTAGCTTGGTCATAAGAGGCCTAGTATTCCATCAATGGAGAGAATATAATAGGACTATAAAGTTATAATCTATATCAATAGCTATAGTGAATTTCACCCCCTTTATAGGAAAGAATTGAATGTTATTGGGCACCTATAGGGGATCATATGACTTACATGAAAGAGTGTAGGGATTGATCTTCTCTATGTGGAATGCATGACTTTTCCTCAAATGCATGGGTGAAAAAAACATTCCATTTAAACAAACTAAATCCTTAAATCGCATGGATAGTGTTCCATATTTGAGTTTATTATTACATTCTCCCCATTTATCTAAGAAGAAAGAATATAATATTCTCATATTACCATCATTCCTCTCTTAAGAGTTCAACATGGAATCTTCCTTGATTAATAGATTCAAAGGGAAGTATTGACCATTTTTTTATCTCCTAAAATAATATTATATACATAATAATATAGTAGGTGTGAATTGATCAATGATTTTTGTGGTTTCCTAAGTCTTAATATTATTAGAAAATAGATTATCAAAGACTCCTTATGATATTTCTTTAATCTTACTAGGTGTTATTTATAAGAAAATCGATTTATTTAATCAAATTCACTAAATATAAATCCCATGTGTCTCTATAAAAGATTATTTATTTTTATGAAGGTGGCTAGGAGATATGGTCCATTCATACATATGTGTTTTTCTATGGAAGTTCACTGGATGTAGCGGTCGAGGTTTTCAGTTTCAACTAATGTGACATGGCAACAAGGTGGGGTTAATATCACACAACTACTGAAACACATTATATAGAATTTTGGAAAAAAATTATTATAATTCAGTTACAGGTTATGATCATTTGATTTTTACACATCCTTTGGAATCCCAAAGGTAATCACACATAGCACAGATCCCTACCAGTAAATATTATATAAAAGTTGTCTCGTCCAAGTGATTCTAACATGAGCCCTATACTTGGGAATTCAATCCTCTTTAGTGTCTCATTGTGGTTCATTAATCTGAAACAAGATTTACTAAGTTCATATAATTCTTATGTGAAGTTACACCATACTCAATGATTATTACATATCACTTATCCTGTTTGAGTTCACCTTATGTGAGATCATGTCTGAAGTTTATTTTGGTATAGACTTTAACCAGGTTGAATGAATATTATTCAACCCCTAAGATTCTGAGTTTAATCCTACATAAGTATATATAATAGGGGTCTTTCATCTGTAGTGGCTAAGTAGTGGGGCTAACCTACTATAGCACCTTTCCCCCCTTGTCTATTTGGATGTGATGACTGTGATATGTTAATTAGTCACACAAAACACCTAAATTTCTCAAATAATTCTTATGCATCCCCTTCTCATATAGTTAATCACACATAACCCTTTGAAATTAATTTTAGTTCCATGAAAGGCACAAAATACTCACTTAAATTCTACATATCCAATCAAAAATCCCTTTTAATATTCCAAAACCCATAAAATTTTCATTTTTTTCATCCACAACTTTAATTAAGAAAATTTATCACCTATAAAATCAAAATTCAGTGGAATTAATATAGTATTATGTTCAAAATAATTTCAAATTAATTAATCCATAAAAATTAAATATTGAATCTATTTTAAAATAAATTCCAAAATTGATGAAAGTCCTAGAATAAATAACTTTATTTATAATTAAAGGAAAATAAAGTTTAAAATTCTATAAAATCCTAAACCAAAAATTCATAAATTGTGGCTAGATTACTACTCTATCAATATCATCACTACATACCTCTCTTAAATAAAGGGAGGTTTTAGGTCCACCACCATTGATCAAATTTTAAAAACATATCCCTATCCCATCAACAATATATCCTCTTTGAGGATAGATGATCAAGTGTCCATCTCATTGACTAGATATATAATTCTCTACCCATGGAATAAAAACTCATTTCCACTATTTTTCCACTCTAATACCGTTAACTACCATGACTTCAACATTTATAAATACCAAGTGCTACTCATCCTTTGTTAAGGATGTTAATATCATCTCCATTAATCACCGTGAATTGATATAAGAAGAGGTTCAGTTTGTGGGACTTAATAAAATAGTAATGGAATCTATTATTCAACTTAACAACATCTGATATCTATCTTCTAAATGCAAGATAATTTGTAACTTGGCCTCCTATCAATGGATAATCATGGATATCCCTTTGAAAATCATATTCACATTCCTCCATATCCATAGGAAGTGAATCCCCGTCTAAAATAATATCTAATAAATCCATGATTACTATTTATCTACTCTGATCCATCTTGATATGATTCTATATGGTTTTCACTTTATCATTTGTCTTTTTAATGAGTTATGGACTAACCAATTTCATTTTCCTAACTTCATCCCAAAAGATCGGGATACGATATCTTTTCCTATTAATGGCACTGTATGATTCCATTTGGATTCTTGAAAGAGAGGTATTATTGTATGAAAATTAAACCAAATTAGATATTGGTCCCATTTTCTTGGGATGTTATTTGACAATGATCGCATCATATCCCTTAATTTTTGGATAGTCCTTTTAAATAGTCCATAATTTTTAGGATGATAGGTGGTGCTCAAATGTACCTCAACATTAAGATCCTTTTGAATACTCTTCCAAAATTTTAATGTGAAATGATAGTTATGATGAGATAAAATTGATATAAGTTCATTATTAAGTCTCACAACATCATTGATATAGACCCATGCAAGATGATAAAGGGTTAGATCCGCATTTATTAATAGAAAATTTCCAAACATGGTAAAGAGATCTATAATAACCCATATAGAAATATTCCTCCTAGATGCCTTGGTAATTCCAGTAGAAATATAGATTGTAATATTGTCCTACTTTCACATAGGTATAGGGAGATGTTTCATGAGACCCTTAGTATGTTTTCTCTTAGCCTTTACTTTTTTACATACTAATAATCATGAAAAATAGTCCGCAATTTCTTACTTCATGTTATCCCATTATAAATATTCTCATAAATCACTATAAAACATGGTGTTATCATGTTTTATAAAAAATGAGTTCTGAGATTCATCTAAAAATTCCCTCTTCAACTCAAGTACTAATAGAACTCATAGAGTCTTCTCAAACATCAATAAACTATCTTTGTAGATAAATTCCATTAATTTCCCACCATTTATGGAACTAATCATCTTTTTTAAACACTTATCATATAGTTAGGACATCCTTGTATTATATAGTCTATATTTTTGGTAATTAGATAAAAATTAATGATTTTTTCCATTCCCTAATAATTTCCATATCCATCATTACTAAAACCATGAATATAGGATATTTTCCTATTATCCCCATGGATATAACTATGATCTTTCCTACTAAATGAATCATATGACTTGTTTTCCTACATAGTGTGTTAGTATATTGTGTATCAATAGTCCTTGAGTAGTTTTATCCATATCCTATTTCTCATGTTGAACACTTTACATGTCAATATATACTTTAAAATATTTTGATCCATATATATTCCACATATTTCATTATAGAGGTGATGCCTCTATATCATTAATTAAAGTATAGAACTAAAAAATAAATATCATGTGTTACATTGTTTTTCTCATGTATTTTTAATTATCTTAGTGTATAAGAGACAAAAATATAGTGTTATATAAGGATTCACCCTGGTCCTTTCTTCGATGCATCACTATATATCAAAAATCTTTCCTTCCTGGATGGTAAAGTTAAAATCAGTGCATTGACCAATATCTTATTTAGTTACAAAAAAATATTTCTTTACATTCCTTTGACCATGTGAATTTGGACAATTTATGTGTTAACTTGGTTAATAGGTTGGATAATCATGAAATATTTTGGAAAAAATACCAATATTAACCTACTAAACCAAGTAAACTTCTTATATTAGTTATATTGTTTACTATGGTTCATTATTTTATTACCTTGGTATTTGAGGGGTAAAAAAATATTCCATCTATAAAGAAAATATCACCACAAAAAGAAACTATTTAGATTAAACATTCACACTTAATTAATTTACCATATAACCCTTTTTCTCTAAGAGTCTTAAAAACAATTTGGAAATGATTCTCATTATCTTCATAGATTTTAGAGTGTATCAAAATATCATCAGTAAATACCACCTAAAATTTATCAATAAAATACTTGATAAATTAGTAAATTAAAAAATTAAACACTAAGTGATCATTATTTAATACAAATGGAATTACAATAAAATCATAATCTCCATACCTCATATGAAATATCACCTTTGGTATAGCATTCGTCTTATCCATTAACATAATAATAACCAAATCAAAGATCAATATTTGTGTTGTATTGATCAGCCTGAATTTTATTAAACATGTCATCAATGCATGATAAATGATTATTATTCTTTATATTAATGGAATTAATATCTATATAATTGATTCAAAAACTCATAGACCCATACTTTTTACAAATTGTATATGGGATCCCTAAGGTGAAACACTAGGGTGTATGAATACCTTATCAAAAAAGTAATATAGTTGTTTCTTAAACTCAACTAATTACACTGGATCTATTTTATAGGGAGTAATAGATTTTTGTTTCATCAGAGATAAGTTCAATAAAAAGCTCAACTTTATGTTCAAGTGGATAACTAGGTAATTCTTTAAGAAATACATCAATGTATTCTTAAGAAATAGAAATATCATAAATTCCAAAGGTATCCTTCCCATCCATATATTTAATTTTACCTTATAATTCTATCATAATTTTATTAATATTAGTTATAGGATGTGATTCCATACAAGACTAAGATAATTATTTTTCTCTTCTAAAAAATAGGGATTATCTGCCTCCCGCTAAAATTTTAATATTTTTATCCAAGTAGTAAATTATTTCATTATACTTTGAGAGCCAATACATCTCAAGTATTATGTCAAATTATACCATAGGAATAAAAATATAGTTTTCAACTAGGAAATATCTATGCATATTAATAGGAACATCCTAATATATCATTTTTTCAATAATATTTCCATTTGTGTTTTTAATCAATAAATCATTACTTAATATATCAAGATATGATTAAATGTGCATAGAAAACATGAAATATATAAAAGTGTGTGTATATCCAAAATCGAGTAATGCATTAGTTATATTTGATTTTATGATCAAATTACATGTTATCACAATATTCAAGACTTTAAAATTTATTATAGTAATTTCTTATGCATAGTATTTCTCCATTGGAAATTTCTAAGGAATATTTTCTTGATTCTTGGGTTATTGATTAGAATAGTGGCACATCTTCTTATAGTTTAAGTATTGGACATTAGAAGCTTCTCACTTACCTTTAAATTCATTATCTTTATGTAATTTATCTCTATTATTGTAGTAAACTCCCATACCTTTTAATAAATTCATGGGGTATTTTTCTGTAATTATTTAATGTAAAAAATTACACCCTCTATTTTTATCCTTTTATATATTTCATTATACATAGATCTCAACCATCCACTTCTTAACTTTATTTCCTTTAAAAATATAAGACTTCAATAATTCCTTCTCCATCTTGATATAACTTGATACCATATCCTTATATATTTAAAAATTTTGAGAGAATAATTTTCTATGAAGTAATATATTTAGTCCATTAATGAAGCAATGAATCTTGATTTATGGATTACATATATAGTTCACAATATGTATTTATAACCTGGTATAGTTACTGATATACTCAATAACACTTTTCTCTTCGTTTTTTCTTAAATTTAAGAATCATCTTTCCATGTTATATCATTACTTATGAGAAAATTACATTTGGAATAATATCACCTTAAAAGACTTAAATTCCATACTCTCTATCTCATCCTCATTCTTAGTGTTTTGAATCAATTACCATCATTGATAAATATATTTCTTTAGGTGATATACAACCATTATAACCTTATCTCTCTCACTATATTCAAAAGTGAGGAATATCTTATCTAGGTACTTGATTAATTGTTTAATTACTAATGGATTTGTGGTTCTATTAAAGGATGAATGTTATTGCCTAATGTGGTGGTCAAAAGTTATTACACCATTTTGAGTTGAAATAGGTTATTCCATGTGGGGGAGTTTGTTATCCATGAATTCAGTCAACTTCCCTAATATAATCACAATCTACTCAACTCCAACACCAGACTCATTGACTTGATTAAGAGGGAAATATCAATATAGATTATTTGTGTCAATTTGATTTATGTTCCTTTAATTAAATGGTATTTCTAAACAATGGAATATAAATTTTTGGTTCATGAATAACACTTTGAATTATATGATTCCTCTATATATAAAATATTCTATAAGAAATTTATTTAAGGGTTTTTCATAAAGATGTATTGTATAAATATTTTCTTCTAGATATAGTTCCTATGGTTTCTACAAAAAAAATACTCTAATACTAATCATAACACCCTAAATCTAGAAAACCAAAGATAGTAGTAGATTTATTACATTGGTACAAAATAAAAGATATCATATTTTATGTTATCTAATAATTTAGTATCATTGGGAGACTTTATAAAAACATGATCCTTACTCTACATTCGAAAATTGTAAAATAAAACATAAGAGTTCAATAAATATTTATTATTTGTCATGTCCTGGCCCATCAGGGAATCCCTATCCATCAGTAAGACAAGTTTGACACTTCGAGACCACCTCCAATAAGTCAGGGTCTAGTAACTAGCACTAAGTAGGTATATCATGCACATGAATGGACTTAGACTACACTACATGTGCACACACATCTCCATAATCACCATGTAATTCAGTAAAGTAAACTACTAGTAGGAACACAATGCATACATTAACTACTAATATCCTATATTAAAGTATGGTAGAAGGTAAAAAAGTATAAAAGGGAAAATATTGTCCCAAAAAACCAGATATAAAGTCCAATATACAATAAGGGTGTCTATATTTAAAATAAAGACCCACTCCCCCACTATCTCTACTACACAAAACCACAATGATTCACCTACTCCTAGTCCACCTAGGACTCTATAAAAAGGAAAATCGTATGCATACTACATGAAACATGTGAAAGTATCCCATTAATGGGTGAGTGTATACATGCCTATTAGGATTCCCCAAAAATCACCAAATATAAAGAATCAATACAGAGTCAACTCATATCATAAATGCAAGGAGAATAAACATGGATAATAACCCTAATATACTCATTAGAGGTACTCAAACCTTAGAGTATAGTCATACTCTCAGCTAGATGCATGAAATTTTTTCATCATAGCTCTTACTTTAAAAGTCTCAAGCATTCTATATGGTCCCTTCCCTTTGCTAAAGCAAGAGGTTCCCTTACCGATATAGTAAGTGAAATACTAGACTCTAGTGGAGGATCCCTATCTCATATAAGTTCTAAGGATGAGAAAAACAATACTCAAAATGAGGATCATTTTCCCATACAAGATTCTATATGGGAGATATTCTACTCCATATAGGACCCATGTCTCATCCAAGATTCTAGAAATGTGAGATTATACTTCATAGATAGAGTATCCTTTCCCTAGTAATATGAGTGAAATAATTGAATTTATTTGAATCCCTTGGGTAGAGGATACCCACCCCACTCATACTCTCATAGGAAATATTCCACACTTTTGGAGGATCCATGTCCCATTGGGTGAGATACCTAAATATCATTGGCGATTAAGAGGACAAAATCCACACCTATGAAAAAAAAATTAAGTTCTCTGTAAGTACACATAATGTCCAATAGGGAACATGATATGTATCACTAAGCCTTGTTTTTATCTTGTTCTTTCATCTTATAATACATTTCATTCTCTATATATGTGACATGTTATCTACACACATGGTGATTATAGGTTGGTACTATTACATAGAATGTGTCCCATGCCCGAGTCTTTGAACTCTACCCATGTCTGTGTACATGTTTCTGTACCATGGAAAGCACGCAGTTATTGGGTATGTGCATATTCCCATTTCCATGTCTTTGTCTTTGTACAATAGATAGTCCATGTTGAGCTGATGGTGTATGGTTCATGTGGTGTGCTGAAAATGTACATGGTCATGTGATATTTTTCTCAGCATCAAACCCTAGTTTCACAAGTAGGGGCCAACATAGCACGTGTTATTTCAAAATACATGCCATGTATATTGAAAATTTCAAGAAGTTAAAGATCATCACACATCACCCACCAGTACCACCTTCATTGATGAATTTTCCATGATTCCTATCTAAAAGTTCCACTAATCTCATCACTCGTGGATCTTATGTCACTAGAAAATGGTTCTCTACTCACCATTTATAGAAATCACAATATTTGGGGATGTTCATCGCTTCACATGGCCAATAATGTGAACATTGTCATCCTTATTCCCATCTATGGTCAATGTTATCCTCATTGATCCTATGTTGCGCCACAATCACTGATGTCAAACTTGAAACAATGATCCAAAAAAACCCAAGAATGATCATACAAAAAAATGGGTTCCCAAAAATGGTTGAATCACTAACCAATTGAATATCATTGATAAACATTTAAAGAATAGAGGGATAAAACCATGAAACACAAAATTGAGGAAACTGATGTTTTCCATATTAGGATTTTCCAACATTGTTGATGGAAGAATGAGTTATTGAAATATGGTTCAAATAAATAAATCAAAAATTCCTAATCTTAGTAATAAAGATAAATTAACGGGCTAGGTAATGATGATCGACCCATGAATTAATTATAGACGAATAAATTCATGTTCATCACGATAATAAAAAATGAGGATTAAACCAACTAAATCAAAACTCATACCTCAAGGGTGGATCGATCTTTAGAGAGTAATTAAACACACATCATTTCCACTATCTAGACACATTGAATTTCTAAACATCAATCCATAATCTCTCTGTCATCCTCTGATTCTCTCCTTATATCAAGGGTTATGTTGCTTACCCTAGAGATGAGATATAATAGGAATTAAAAATTGGTTTGAAATATTTAAGGTGATTTATTAGAAAATTAAATCAATTATTTTTTTAATCAAATTAATTTATCTAACATCCTCCCATGAATATACTTAACTGAAGCACTTGATGCCGAAAAAAACTTATGTCGTGCCTTTGGCATAACCCACGTTTCATATTTAAATGATGTCTTGGTATTCCCATATGAGACTTCATTCAAGAGATATTTTATTATTTATGAAAAATTATGAATGTGTGATGTATTATATTTTAAATTTTTAATATATCAATATTGAGCCTCTATAGGACCCGAAACTCCATGAATACTATGTGCCTTACTCTAAAAATATTATTTAAAAATTTACAATGTGTTAAAAAATAAAATCAAAGTCATTAAATTCTCTCCACCTTCATGGATTTTCATTTAGAAAGATAAAAAACCTAATGAAATAGGTGAGGGTATAGATATTTCATTTGGTTCTCCCACTCTCATGAACTCTCCTAGAGTTTCTTATGTTTTTACTGAATACACACCAAGGCAAACACTTGCCCATGAAGGATCTCCTCCTACTGATCCTTGATTGAAAACATATACTCTAATAGGGTAACTGCATCCTTAATGTTTATCTCACCCTAGTAAATGATGTTTTATGTGTTATGTGTGTATCTCCTTAGATGTGACATGTATAAGATGTTGTATACCTGGTCTAATTGGGTCGGTAATTCTAAGTGGTAAGACACCTTTCCAACTATACACAGTATCTGAAATGTTATAATGAACCTTAAAGTTAAATTTTTTTCCAAACAAATATCTTCAATCCTTGGTGAGGTGATACCTTTAGGAACACATGGTATTCCTCATAAAACTCCAAATTCCTCCATCATCAGTTCATATAGGACTTCTGACGACTCTGGGTAGTCCTCATCAATTTCTAGATGATCTAAACCTTCTCTATCATTGCTCGCACCAACTCTATTCCCATAAGTGTTGATTATCCTATCTAAAACTAGTGTAATGGTGACCTATAGGGTCTCCCATACAGGGACACAAATATTTTTATACAAATAATGGAATGGTATATTTTTTGTATGCAAACTCCGCCATGTTTAGATGATCCTTCCAACTTTGGAAAAAGTCATTAAAGTTCATAGCATGTCTTCCAAAACCCGAATGTTCCATTATGTCTTCCCATTTTTATGGGTGTGTAACTCCATGATCATTCACAACTAAGTCTAAAATTCCTCCTAAAATCCTCTCAACAACCAATACATGAAGTGAGATTCATAGTCTAAAATAATCATCTAGGGAACTCCATGAAGCAAGAATATCTTTTGTATGTATAATAGTCTTAATCACTCTACTTAACTTCACTCTCAAATAGCAAGGGAGTGGTCCAACTTAGTGAATTGGTCTACAATCACCCAAATGGAATCATTAACTCTCACTAATCATGGAAGTACCATCATGAAATCATTGTAGATATTATCCCAATTTTACTCAAGCACCTCTAAAATAGATGATGTACTCTCTTCCTTTAAAAACTTCATCAGGAGTACATCTTGTGAATATCTATTAACACGTGACCTCACAATTGATATCCCAAAACTATGCCTCCCTAACATATTGAAGATGTGAATGGGTAACAACCATTGACTGGTGGTATGTTGCTCTAGCCTTGTCCAAAAATAACAACTGCAATGAGTACAACTACTCTGACACCTCACTCAACAACTGTAATCATGAATTTCTGCTAAGAGAATCTACCACAACATTCTCTTTCTCATAAGTATAGACTATGTCAAAGCTACAGTCTTGTAGGAAATAAATCCATCATCTATTCATTAGGTGGATATATTTTTGAGATAAGATATACCTGAGACTCTTATGATCATAATAAATGAATAATTTACCTCCTATAAGATAATTTCACCAAGTCTTTAGGGAAAACACTACTATTGTTAGCTCCAAATTGTGGTTCATGTAATTATGCTAATTGAGTCTCAATTTTTGGGACCCATAAGTAGTCACTACCTACCCCTAAATTATAACACAACCAATACCAACTCTCGAGGCATTTTAGAATACCACATACTCAACTCCCATCTCTCATAGTCTCGAGATGGGGGTGCTCATAAACCTCTTCCTCAACTCCTGATAAACCAACTGAAATTACTCTATCCACATGAAAGTTCGGCCATTTTAGGTCAATGAATTCAAAGGTTTCATGATCCTTGAAAAATCATGCATGAATATTAGATAATATCTGGATAAGATAAGTAATATTGATTCCCCGAACATGCTCTTGGGAATCTTTCAAGCTATTATTTCCTCAATCTTCACTAGGTCCATTGATACTCTCTCCTCTGAAATGAAACATCCTATGAATTGGAGCTCTCGAATATAGAACTGGTATTTCAAGAGCTTCCCAAAATTATGGTTATCCCAGAGTATTTCCAAGACCATCCTCAAATGTATTGAATACTCCTCATCTAATGTCTAGTACACGAGGAATTCATCTATTAAGACCACTACAAATCGGTCTAGTAAAGGTTGGAAGATCTAGTTCATTAATCCCATGAACACTTCTGGGTAGTTTATCACACCAAAGGGCATCAACAAGTACTCATAGTAACCATAGAAACATATTAATTCCATATATGGTAAATTATCATCTCAAACTGGGATATGTTGATAACCCAATCTCAATTCCATCTTCAAGAACTACTTCACCCCCTTTTTGTTGGTCTAAGAGGTTGTTTGTAACTACCAGAGTTCTCCCACATTAAAAAATATTATTCTTAATGGTTTGTTTCACATGAAACACTAAAACAAAAAAAATATAGACCATTGTAAGGTATCTATAGAATTTTTAAGTATAAATAGTGGTAACAACATTATGAATATATATATATATATACACACAAAATAAAGATCGCATTAAATATCTACTAAACTAGTGCAGCTAAGAAACTAATAAAATATTATTTATAGAATTTACTTATTTTCATGAACAATATATTTTTATATTAATAAAGGATAAAACATAGTTTAATTAGTAATTTCTAGTAAATGAGGAAAAGAATATATAAAATACCAAAATTTGTTTTCTTATAAAAAATAGTTTTTTTTTCTATATTTTATTATTTTAATTAAAAAATAAAAAAAATAAATTATAGGTTGAAAACTTGAAAAAACTAACATCATTTTTTTATTTATCATGGCCATATTATCTTAATATAAATTTTTATAATTTTTCTAAAAATATTGATTTTTAGGTGAATAGTGAAAAATAATGTTTTTACAAATAACATGACTTTTATGAAATTATTATTATATAATTATGAATTGGAAAATTATAAAACCTTTTTATAATAATAAATATTTATTTTATAAGTGGAATTATAATTAAAAAAATTATTTATAAACCCATATTTGATGTTTTAGAATTTATGTTATTTTTTAAAAAATTTAATAAATTATACATTTAGTATTTTAAAATTAAATATTATCACTTTAAAAAAATGAATAAAAATTTTATTTAAAATATTGATTCATTGGGTAAAAATTATACAATAAGGACCGTTTTATTTTTAGGCATAAATGATAAATTACCTAGGTAAAAACTAGTTGCCATGGAGAAAACTACAACGGTAAAATTGAGTCACCTTAGAGGTAAAGGGACAAATAAGCTAAATTTCTTTTTAAATTGAGTTTTGTAAGTTATGATAGACCTTATAACTTCCCCAATCCATTATTTCTCAATTTTTGATGCACTTTCCTTGAGAATTACTTTCCATTTTTTATAATTTTTTGGGTATTTACAAAAATGACACTCTTTTTTACTTATAAAAGGAAAACTCATATCCTCACATTCAATCACACAAAAGCCATTTAATTTCATACTAAAATCGGTCCAGAACACTCATACACACTTATATACACCTTAATGAGGTTCTAAAATTCTTAATATACCATCCCTTAATGGTTTAATCCCCTTTGCAAAGGAGATAACCCAAGAAGTGAGGTATAAGTTCTTAACCTATCTTTCTTTATTCAATTTTATTTATGTGATTTTTCTCTTCCTAAAATTTCATTTCACCATAAAAAATGATAAAATAAGTATCATTATTATATGGTATGTTATTATATTATTTTTTCTATCATTAACCATAATTCCCCTTTCCATTAATAAAAACGAAAATACGAATCGTGTGTTGGGCGAACTACCTCCTCCACAAATAAACATATTTATTTTTAATTCACATATAAACATAGATGTTTTTAGTTCATATTTGATGAGTATACCTGATATATATGAATAATACATATCATTAATGTGGTTATTTTTGGATAACACAAAAATTAATGATCATTATAAGGTAATCCATCGATATAGGTAAATAACCCAAAACTAGTTCATAATTGTTTTTGTCTTCACAAAATGTGACTAAGACTTCCATGTAATGGAAATATAATAATATAAATATTTATAGAAAATCAATTATATTACATTTAATGGTTTTTAAATTATTATCCTTTATATAAAAAATTAATATCGATACGTCTTTTACGAACCTAGTTCAAAATAGTCAAGATTATTAACACCCAATGTTGAAAAGAGATTCCAAAAATATAATACATGAAGAGAATTGTTATTAATGAAGAGTATAAATAGAAATATATATATTAATAATGTTTTAAAATAGGTAATTAATAATTTTATCTCTATTATATGGGAGTTTATATCACTTATTTTTAAATCAAGTATAAAGGGAAGGGACTTGGTAACTCAAATTTATTCCTTTGAGTTATACACATTATTATAGATGTTTTGGATTCAATCTTCACTAGAGTTTCCATTTTAAATTATTTTCTCTCTTTATTACTAGGAAAAAATATTTTTTATCCAAATACATTTCTATGAAAGTTTTTATTTTTAATTTCTTTTAAAAAAACAATGGATACTTTTTGAAAATCGACTCAAAAATATGAATTTTACAAAAATAAATACAAAATAATTTAAAAAATCAATTTTCATGTTTTGGTTTTCATTATATTAAAATGATCTATATCTAACTGATTTATGTTTTATGTTTTAACCTATGTTTTCTTTTATTATGTGATTATTTTGGTAGATCAAGCCTTTTGGTATCATGATATTTAATTCTGGATGTTATTTCATATCATTTTTATTTTTTATGTAACCTGAATTATTTTCATGAGTTCTTAATAAAAAGTGAATGATTTCTATTTTGATGTTTTTGAAACCCATTTCTTTTTCCATGGGTTCATTAAGATATGTTTGTGATTATTTTTAATTGGAACACATATGTATGGGTGATGATGGGTGGGGTCCTATATCACCCTCTAATTCATTGGTTTAATCTTATAGATAATAATATAGTTAGGCATGGACATAATGAGTTTTTTTCACACAAGAATTAGCATGATAAGTTTGCTCAAATTTTCAGGTGTTAACATAATGATTTTCTTTACATAGGAGTGGGAATAATGGGATTTATCATATAGGTTTTCTTATACTTATGATTGTTCTAAATTTATAGGTTTTTTATCAAGTTATGAATAAATTTCTAGATGAATTTAATTTCCAGTAAATTCTATGTTTTCAAGATGATACCTTATTTTTAACATATTCTAATCTTTAATGCCATGATCACAAGTTATATGACTATTGAGATGTGTTTTGATCCAGGTCATCTCTTTATGCTTCATTAATGATATTTTTAAGTTCATATGTTACTATAACATGTATTATGATTATCATTTAAGGTCATTTGATGCTTTATTATGATATTTTTTGTATTCTTAATGTTTTTTATTTATTTTATGATATTTTTTTCTCACACTGAGCGTCTTAGATCACCCCTTTCTTTTGTTTCTAATACTCAAGTTATGAAAAATATTATATCATGTGATATGTATAGAAAATGTTTATATGATCATGATTATAGAAAAATGTTCTCATGTTTTGTAAAATAATTCGTTTATATAGATAATCATCAATAGGCTAAAATGTTATGTCCTTGGGTTGTCTGGTTGTTTTTGGAATGTATTATTTAAATCATGAGATTAATATATTAATTATGTAATGTTTATCTTGGGTCACTTTAGTTTATATCAAATCAAAGGTATAGTTATTTCTGGATATTAGTTTAGAGAACTTTAGTGAAAACCATGGGGAAAAGTCTAAGGTATGGGTCTAAGTATAGGATAACATCCTGATGTTTTCGTAAAGTATATATTGTGTGGTTATCTAATCAATTACATACCTTCCTGGATACTACAAGTGGATGTAGGCACTAACACAGTTGTACCAAGGGGTAATAACCCCAAAGAGAGTATGTTGGTTATTAACTCAATCGTGACCTAGTGCATGACAAAGTGTCCTATATAAACACCTGGTTCAACACCCCTGGGGTATATTCTTTGGTTAGTTTCATTATATTTATATAATATAATAAATTATTTGATTATGATGTTAACTAATTAGGTTGGAGAACCGAATAGGAAAATGAGCATGGATAAACTAGATTAAAACTTAAAGATTTATAGACTAACATATAAACATCATTTATAAAATCATCCTTTTAGGTTTATAGTTTCCTTTTAGGTATATTAATTAATTCAAATATACTCATTCACAATTTTCCTTTATTCAATGAAATGGGGGGAACCTAAAAGAATCAAGTTCACAGTAGGTGGAATGGATAATGTGGAGATTGTCCCAAAGGAAAACCTAACAAGATTGGGGTTAGATTGTAAAACATCTTTATAATTATCATTTTAGTATCTCAAGTTGTGGGAAATAACCCAAATCATATTAATCTCCCAAACACAATAAGGAGGAAGTAACTTTCTATCAATTTATTTATAAGGAAATGTACACCTTATTTTAGTAAGTATTCTAATCCACTAGTCATTGAGCAGTGGGTTAATTCCATGAAAAAAATATTTTATATTCTCTAGTGCTCAGACCACTAGAATTACATTTTGAAAGTACATCATTTAAGAGGTGATGTTGGCCAGTGCTTCAGTCTCATTAATAATACCATATAAAATGAGGATATATATTCTATGGAGTGATAAGAGTTCAAAAGGATATTTTTCACTAATTATTTTCCCCAAATTCTTTGTATAAAATAGATTGATAATTCTTAGAATTAAAGTAAATAATGATGAAACTATTTGATCATATCAAGAAAATTTCACAAGACTCATGAGGTATTCCACTAGTTTCATCTCTGATTCTGAAAGTAGAATTGATCGGTTCTTTACTAGCTTAAAGCTTAGTCTTCAAAGGGAATTAGGCATAAGATAATTTGGTAGCTCTAGAGATATTTTTTATGTAATCTTAGAGTTGATATAGAAAATATAACCTCCCAATATTCTAGGAAAAAATGAATAGTGGGGTATCATGGAAGCACTAATGATAAGGCACATTGGGGGAAGAAATCCCAATTTCCAACTTGTAATAAATTTGGGATAAAGATATTGGGTAATTGTCTCAAGGGATTAGTAAGGTGTATTAATTGTGGTAAAGTAGGACACCAAGACTACAACTTCTGAATTAAGGATAAGATCCCAATTAATTCAACTGGATATAATAGGGTCCCTATTAATTATCCACCTACACTATAATTCTTTAAGTGTAAGGAGTTTTAAAATTATGTGATTAAATTCCCCAAACCTTAAGATAATGATAAAAATAGGATCCATAAACCTCTTAAACCAAGATAATAAGTATCATCAATCATGATCACTACCGTTGAGGTATATCTCGATAATGAAGTAATGTGAGGTACACTAGATCTCATTTCTAGATCTCCTAATTCCTTATTTGATTCTATTTTTTTGTTTTATTTTATAAAATATAACTTTTATATGAATGTGAAATCACCCCCCCAAAAAATGGATATTAAACTATTATTGAAAATCCTAGGTAGCCCAATGATCATGTATAAGATTTATAAGTCTAATATGATTGAGATTTGTGGGAGGATACTTCCTAAAAATATAATTATTCTTCCTTTAATTGAATTTGACATTATATTGGGTATTGATTGGTTTTATCTACATAAATCATGTATCAACTATCAGGATAAAGAAGTATCATTTCATATACCAAATTATCATATTATCAAGTATCAATGCAAGGATGATTATGAACTCCATGTGGAATAAAATTCTATAATATGAATTATGATAGCCAACAACAAAGGGATATAACTCAAATGATTAGGATGAATTCAACATTGATGACATGCTTATTGTATGAGAATATATAGATATATTTTTTTATTAACTGCTTGGTCTTCCCTCTGAGCATGAGTTTGAGTTTTCAATTGATCTCATACATGGATCAATGACTATCTCTAAGAGTCTGTATAGAATATCTTCTATTGAATTAGTGAAATTAAATAAGTAACTACAAGACGATTTGGAAAATGGTTTTATATACCCCAGTGCTTCACCTTAGGGTGCACTGGTCCTCTATCAAGAATAAGGATGGGTTGATGTATTGTGGCATTGATTATCGTAAGCTTAATAAAATAATATTAAAGAAAAAGTATCGTATACCCCATATCAATGATCTATTCAATAAACTCTGAGGAGATCAGTAATTCTTGAAGATTAATCTTCAATCTGGATATCATCAGTTAAGGGTTAAAAGGGAGGATTTTTCCAAAATAGCTTTCTGTATGAGGTAAGGGCACCATGAATTTAATAATGTTCTTATGAATTATTAACTTTCCCACTATCTTCATGGATATAATGAATAGATTATTTAGAGACTACCTTTATAAATTTTTTATTGTCTTTATAGATGGTATTCATATATATTCAAATAGAAAGGAATGTCATGAAGAACATTTGAGGACTGTGATGAGGACCTTAAGAAAAAGTAATTTGTATGATTAATTTATCAAATGTGAATTTTGGATATAGAAAGTATCATTCTTGGGTCATATAATCACAATAAAGGGAATACTAGTAGATCCATCAAAGACAAAATTTATCAAGAAATGGACTAGACCAACCATTATAATCAAGATCTACAGTTTTCTAAGGTAAGTATGATATTATAAATTTATTATGAGAAATTTATCATGGTGAAAAAATCCACTAAACAGGTTAACATGGAAGGGAGTAAAGATCCTTTAGATATAGAAATGTGAAGAAAGTTTTAAGGAACTAAAGAAGAGGTTAGTCGCTACTCTTGTACATATATTAGCATGTAGTGGGGAAGGGTTTGTGATATATAGTGATGATTCAAAAAAGGGTTTGGGTTTTGTCCTTATGTATAATGATAAGGTAATTTTTTATGACTCACATAAGTTAAACACTCATGAGAAAAATTACCTAACACATGATTTAAAGCTAATAGCATTGATCTTTACATTGATAATTTTTTGATATTCTCTCTATGGAGAAAAGTGTGATTTGTGTACTGATCACTAGATATTGAAATATATATTCACATAGAAATAATTGAATATGTTCCAAAGGATATGGTTGTAATTGATAAAATATTATGACTACTCAATACATTACCACCTGAGGAAGGAAAATAAGGTATCTAGTGCTCTGAGCAGGAAAGACCATGCCACTCTATCCATGGTGAGGATTAAAAAGGACCCAATACTCATGGATTTTCATAGGATGAATCTTGAAGTCATAATGGTAGGAGATAAATCCTATATTTACCAAATAAATTTTCAATCATTAATTTACATAAAGATCAAATAATCCCATAAATATGATGTAGATCTATAAAAAATATTTTTAATATTACAAAGTTCAACTTTGATAAAGATGGATTTATAAGTTTCAGAACCCGGATATGTGTCCCATAAAAACCAAATATGATGAGGGAAATTTTGGATGATACCCATAGCTTGTTCTTATCTATTAATCCATGAATAATATAGATTTAAATGTATAGGAACAAAAAATATGATGGAATAATATGAAGAGAGAAATTGAAACACATGTATCTTGATGCTTGGTATACTGGTAAGGTAATGATGAACAAAAAACACTAAGGTTATGTTTCTACCATTACCCATAATAAAATGTAAATGGAAAAACATAAACATGGGCTTCATCATAGGACTCCCCAACATGTCTAATGTCTATAAAGATATTTTGTATGTAGTTGATTGACTTATGAATTCATTGCATTTTATTACCATTAAATAATATTTTTTGCTAGATCATATTACCAAGATATACATTAAATATAGGGTTAGGATTCATGGAGGACACTTATCTATTGTATCTGATCAATATATGAGGTTTATATAAAGGTTACAGAAAAGTATTCAGTTAGTTTTGGGGATTGGGATGAATTTTAGCATCGCTTACCACCCTCAAACAGATGTTTAATCTAAGAAAACCATTAAAACTCAAGAGGATATTCTCATATCTTTTTCAGTGGATTTATAAGTATATTGGGATCAAAATATTCCTTTGATATAATTCTTATATAATAATATTTTCCATTCTCACATCCAAATTATAAGGCCCCATCCTTAAACATTAAAAAATCTTGAGTTTTAATCAAGAATTTACTTTATTTCACATTGAGGATCTCTTCAGGTTTATATTTTTATAGAATAAGTCCATAACTAGTATATAACAACTCAAATATTACAAATTATACTCTTATACTCACTATCCATTTTTCCAAAAAATAAAACTCTTTAAAATAAAACATGAATTATTTTCCTGATGAAATTTTTTTTTTGAATTATTCCTTTATCTTACCCATACTTATACCATGGGAAAAACATTTCAAAAACTAGGGATGAGAACAAAAATCTCAGTAAGTGAATATAAAACAAGGAAAGAAAATTTTATTCCATGAATACTTATAAACCCATGAAATCATACTTTTCACCCATAAAACATATGCTCTTTAACATACCTCATGAAATCATAAGATTCCTAAAAAACTCATAGAAATCATAAATCATAAAGGTAACTTGTAGAATCTATAACAAACTTACATTGTATCATTCACAGATACATAGGGAGTAACCTTCATGGTTATGTTTGGAATACCCATTGTAGTATATTCCCTAAATATCTGAGGAGAAACCTTATCGTTTAACTCTGCCTCATTACCCAATGCATTGGAGAGCTATTATTGGCTCACCCACCCTCGATTTATCACAAAACCACCCATATAGATAAACAATTCCCAAGAACTATAACATATTAATAACACATAAAACAAGCATAAAGAAAAAAAAACATTTCCACATTGCAATCACAAGATATCATTTCAAGACATTGACATAATAAATCCCTTCTTAAAACCATTTTCAATACCAAAATACATGAAAATGGAATATGCTATTTATTTTTATTTTAAAAACATTACTTCTTATAGAGGAACCAAAATATCAAATAATGGTCACGCTTAAAGAAAAGTATTTTTCGCCATGTAAAAAACATTCCTTTTGTCATTTAGTAAAACGCTTCATAGAAAAAGATTCCTTTTGAAAACCTTTGAATGAAATTTAAATTCAAAGGGTCTTATTATAAACCATATAAAATAATGTGGTGTATAATATCAAAATATTCCTCAATGAAAGGATATTGAGATAAAGTCTCTTACCTTGAGTCTGACTCATCACATAAAATCATTATATTCCTCTTCTTTAGTTGATCACCATTGAATAACACCTTAACACCTCCAAGAAGGGTATTCTGCCTAAACTAAGGACTAAAGAAAGTGTGGAGGGATTCTAGGATTGTTTTTAGGAAGAGCTTGGCTGAACCAAAATGGTTCTTAACATGTGATTATTAGAGAATAGTGGGTATAGTTTTATAGGAGAGGGGAGGGGAACCCTTGGAAGCTCTTAAAATATAAAATTAATATAAATTAAATTTTCAATAAAAATGACTCAAACATGTGTTATGTTGAATATTAGATTATTATAGTTCTAATTATTCTCATCCAATAATTTTTAGACATGTATTGAGTTTATATTAAACCTTATAGTTTCTATTTACCCTTAATTTTTCTCTTTTAATTTTAATTGTGGTGACATCATTTTGAATATTAAGAGGCTATAAATTGTACTTATATGGGGTAAATTTACAATAATTGGAAACTTAATGAACATTTAGACCTTATCATATTCACTTTGTAATTTTAAAATATTTTTAGGATTTTTAAATAATTTAATTAATTATTATTTTTATAAAATATCAATTATGTCAATTTTTTATACTATTCATTTCATTGAATTTAAATAAAATTCAAAAAAATGATATATCTTCAAAAAAACCCATTTAATAGACTTATAACATGTCATGGTAACTTATAAAATTCATGGATGACATAAATTATGTCAAATAACATTTATTGTAGTATTTATAATATCACTTATTTGATTCTTTCATTAATAAAGTAATCACTACATCATCATTATGTCATAATTAAATATAACTATTTAATGTCTAAAAATTATAAATAAAATACCATGACTTAGGTAATTTTTTTATATTTCTAATGAATATTTATAGTCAAATATATCACCTATATAACCCAATATTAAAATTATTTTTGTAATAAGAGACATGTTTATGATATTTTTGCATTTACTTTAAATTAAATGTTATAAATGTCTTAATCACACCCAAGTGGATTCAAAAGGACAAAAGTTCAGCCCAAGTATTTTCTTGGTAGTTAATAACTCATCCAATAAGGTTATTATAAGTTTTAGGGTAGTTTTTTATTATTATAATATTATTTTAACCCTTATTTACCCGATTTACCCTTTAACTGTGGTCAATAAAATAATAAAGTTATTATTCACCAAAAATTATTTTGATCCTATTAGATAAAATTTTTCATATTTATTACAACCATTTATGTCCATTTTTAAAAAATAAATTCACAAAAGTGAAAAAATAAATATAAAGTTAATCTTGTTGACGGGTGGAGGAAAACTGTTTTTAAAAAGTAAAAACCATCAAAAGATTAACATGTGTTTATATCCAATTTAAATGTGAAATTACATAAAATGGACAAAATTTTATTAAATGATAATAACCTCATATAATTATATCTTAAAAACATGAAAAATCATAATCTAACATAATAATTAAATTATATGAAAAAGTATTTTTTGAATTAAAATGCATTATTTTTTATTATTCATTAAAAAATAAATTTTATCAGAAAAATACCAAAAAATCAACCAAAGTGAATTTTTATATCCTAATTATAAATAATAATTTTAATTTGTAAAATATAAAATATAATAGTGACAAAAACTAGATCTGAAAAGGGTCCGCCATCAAAAGGCGGTAAAAATGCATTTTGTTGAAAAATATTTCTTTTATCTGAAAAATTGAATTTGTTCTTATATCATGTCTAGAAAATATATAAGATGAATTTTAAACACTAAATTTAATATATTACATATATATTTCATGTATATTTTATATATATATCATTAAAAAAATCCATCAATAGTGATTTTATTATTTTATAAACTCACTTATTTGCATTTAAATAGTTTTTTCAAAAAAACACATCCTTTATATTCAATTTGTTGTTATTTAATTTCCTAATTAATTTTTTAAACAATGAATAATTATATAAATATGTTTAAACCATATTTTTATAATTTAGTTAATATCATTCATTCTTGTTATTCTAACGGCTTTGTGATAATTATAACTTAAAATAATAATATTTTATTTTTTGGTATAAATCAGCCTTGTGAGAAATGTAAGATTTCTGAGAAACCCATTATTGTATGTCAGGTATTCTATTAGACATAGAATCACTTTTAATGTAAAATTACTATCTAATTCATAAATATTAATAAATATGAAAAGGTATTATTCTATAATTACCTAGGATGTTACATCCTTCCCCCTTTTGAAAATTGTGTCCTCAAAATTTTAAATTTGGGATCAATAACTAAGGTTTCACTTTTAAAAATTACTTCATTTAAATCCAACATTAGAAAAAGATTCAATAAATCTTCCACTTTAAAATAAACAAAGAGAAGTAAAAAAGGTCACCCGATATAACACATACTAGGATTTCATGTAGAAAAACATGGATATGGAAGAAAAACTAACCATCATGTTCTGATGGAGAGTGATACAAAAGATGATCAGAAGAAAGTTAACAATTATAAAACCAAAAATTTGTGATGGGTTAAATGATATTTGATTTCATATTAGGAAAATTAAATGGAAAACATTTCGGTTTTAGGATCCTTTTCATAAAGTTGTGGAATTAATTTACTACCAAGACTAAGATCATAAGGAAATACACTTACTTGACAAGTAGAGTTTCATCCTTCAATAAAATTCCACCAGAAAATCATACTTTCCTCCAAATGATGAGCATTTAAGAGGAATTTTTTCATGAATGAAACACTATAATCCACTTCTAGAGAATCACACAATCCACAAAAGATTAACTATATATTCATAATGTCTTGAAACATTAACCGAAACCAAAAAAGTTGGGATAAAAAATAATATAATTTCCTTAATATAATAAACTTTAAAATAAGAATGACTAATTTTAATCTTTAAAATTAAAAATTAATACCAAAAGTCTAAAATAAACCATTAAAAAATAATTATCCTTAAAATTACTCAAAATATTATAACTAAGATTAAATCCTAAAAATTAAAAGGATTTTAATCAAAAAATATTCCAAGATAAGTTACAACATTTAACTCTAAATAACATAAACCACTCTTAATTTCTCATACCAAAAATGTAATTTCCAAAATCACATATTCTCCAAGATAGGTTAATCATTCCCATAAATAACCCAAATTTCCATAAGTCCACAATAAAAACATATATTCTTACAAAATAAAATTCAACCATTACTCTTAAAATATAATCTCATAGTATTCTATTTTCCTTGTGTATATAGGGTTCCTAAAATAGTGAAATTATTTCAAAATAACATTTATCACTTAATCCCAAAATCATTTTCCTATACCAAGGATATCCATTTGATAAAACATAAGTTTCCTAAATCAAATTATTATTATTACATGAACTATTTTAAATAAAAATAAAATTTCATACTGACCAGGGACTTCCCATAGGCCAGTGGTAGGAAATAAATCCTTATCTCACTTTGGTTGTGAGTTCGATTTCCACAGCCCTATCTAACGCGATTGGTCATCACCCTTCCTGTGGGTTGTCCTTTTCTTAAAATTATATAACTTTATAACATTCCCAAAATGTGATAAAATCATAAAAAATAACCATATCATGTTTTATCCTCAAAGTTTATCTCATACCTTTAATTTTGAAACCCAAAATGTAATAACCCATAATTAACTCAAAATAAAAGATCATATAAACCCTAATGGTTATTTATACCTTTATAATTATGTGAACATAAGAAAAGATAATTCTTCATCAAATAAAATTTTCACATAACAAACTTCAGGGTTACACATACTAGAAAAAGGTCCACAAAAGTAATCCCATCAACAAAAGAGCATTAATAATTTTAAACATTTCATCATCCTATAGTCTATTGTAACACTTGAATCGTTTATATGTAGACTTTTTAATCATTCAGTGTTCTTTATGATCCTTTAACCATGATTTTCTATATTATTCCTTAAAACTTCTTTCCTAAAAAAATAGTAATGATTTCATAAGATTCAATAATGTCAAAACATGATACAATAAATAATACATACCTTTCATAGGTCATTTTTAGTTTCCTAATATTGAATTGTAATGGAATTATGTATTACTAAACATGTATTTGTATGGTCCTCCTGATCCCATTCACAAACCTTCTTTATAATACATTTATTTTCGTAATGACCATACTCCCCACAATTAAAACATTCAATTTATAACTTAGAAAGAGATTCTTTCCCTTTCCTAGAGTCAACTAAATTCATCCTTTTTCCTTAGAAGGTTATTTATTTATGAACTTCATTACCACATCTATAAGATATTACCATCCCTTTAAAACAATTTCTTAGGTGTTTCTTTCCACATACTCAACACAAATTTCATTGAATATACTTACCTTTATGATTATTACCTGAACTTCCACAGGGATTCATTTCTCTCATATATGATTCATTAGAAAACTCATTAAGGTTACAGTTTTTAATCATGACTCCTGATAGTTGGTTTAGAGTAACCATGATAGTTCTTATTGTAGCACCTATTTCATTTGGTTTCTTATTCAGAGAACCACCACATTTTCCTTAACATCCATTGTTACTTTGGTGCCTGCTGGATCCAGCCATTTACTAAAACCAAAAAGGTTAGTGTGAGTATATTAATAAAATCACCATATACTATCTTATGAGGAAGATAAACACTAAGATATACTTATTCATGTTATCTCAAACTCATTAAATATATCTAAAATAACTATGACATTTTATATTATTCTAACCATTGCGGTTATATATAACTTGTAACTTATGCTTAAATATCACCCTAACCACTAAAGTTGTCAAAACCATACTCTGATGCTAACTATAAGGCCCTAGCCTTAAAAATTACATAATCTTGAGTTTTAATCAAGAATTTACTTTCTTTAACATTGAGGATCCTTTCAGACTTCAATTTTTAGAGAATTAGTCCATAACTATTATATAATAACTCAAATATTACAAAGTAGACTCTTCTACTCACTATACATTTTTTCAAAAAATAAAACCCTTTAAAATAAAACATGAATTATTTTCTTGATAAAAATATTATTGAATTATTACTTTATATTACCCATCCTTATACCCTGTGAAAAATATTTCAAAAACTAGGGATGAGCACAAAAATCTCAGTAAGGGAGTATAAAATAAGGAAAAAAGGGTATTCCATGAATACTTATAAACCCATGAAATCATACTTTTCACCCATAAAACATAATCTCTTTAAAATACCTCATGAAATAATAATATTACTAAAAAACTCATAGAAATCATAAATTATAAAGGTAAATTATGGCATCCATAACATACTTACATTGTATCTTTTACAACTACATAGGGATTAACCTTCATAGTTATGTTTGGAATACTCATCCTAGTATATTCCCTAAATCTCTAAGGAGAAACCTTATTATTTAACTTTATCTCATTACCCAATGCATTGGATAGATTTCAAGAGCTCGCCCACCCTAGGTTTATCATAGAATATCCCGTATACATAAACAATTCCCAAGAAATATAACATAATCATAACACATAAAATAGGCATAAAGAAAAATATCATTTCCATATTGCAATCACAAAATATCATTTTAAGATATTGACATAATCAAGCCATTATTAAAATAATTTTCAATAAAAAAATACATGAAAAGGGAATATGGTATTTATTTTTCTTTTAAAAACATTATGTCTTGTAGAGGAATCCAGATATCAAATAATGGTCACAGTGGCAGAAAAGTCATTGTCGCCACGTAAAAAACATTCCTTTTGTCGTTTAGTAAAACGCTTCATAGAAAAAGATTCCTTTTGAAAACCTTTGAGTGAAATTAAAAGTAAAATGGGTTTACTTATAAAATAATGTGTTATATAATATCAAAACATTCCTCAATGAAAGGATATTGAGAAGAAGTCCCTTACCTAGAGTTTGACTCATCATATACAATCGTTATATTCCTCTTCTTCGATTGATCACATTTGAAGAACACTTTAACACCTATAATAAGGGTTTTCTACCTAAAATAAAGCCTCAATATAGTGGGTAGATATTCTAGTAAGGGGTTTTGGAATATATTTCTTAAAAAAAATAGTTCTTGAAGTGTGATTATTAGAGAATAGTCAGTACCTTTTTATAGGAAAGGGGATGAGCACCCTTGGAAACTTTTAAAATATTAAATTAATATAAATTAATTTTTTAATCCAAATGACTACAACTAGATTTATGTATAATATAAGATGATAATATTTCTAAATCTTCTAATCCAATAATTTTTAGACATGTATTTTGTTTATTTTAAACCTTATCTTTTCAGTTTACCCTTAATTTTTCACTTTTACTTTTAATTGTGGTAACAATATTTTAAATATTAAGCAGATATAAATTTTACTTATATGGGGTAAATTTCCCATAATTGGAAACATAATGAAATTATTTACCTTATCATAGACACTTTTTAATTTTAAAATAATTTTGAGATTTTTAAATAATTTAATAAATTATTATTTTTATAAAATATCAATTATATCAATTTTTAAACTATTCATTTCAATGAATTTAAATAAAATCCAAAAAAGGATTTAAATTCAAAAAAACATTTAATAGACTTATAACATGTCATATTCACCTATAAAATAATTTTATGTGATAAATTAGTCAAATAATATTTATTTTAATATTTATAATATCACTTATTTGATTCTTTCATTAATAAAGCAATCACTATATCATCATTGTGTCATAATTAAATTTAATTATTTAATGTCTAAAAATTATAATTAAAATACCATGATGTAGGTAATATTTTTATATTTCTAATGACTATTTATAGTCAAATATATCACTTATATAACCTAATAATAAAATTGTTTCAGTAATAAGAGACATGTTTATGGTATTTTCGCCCTTACTTTAAATTAAATGTTATAAATGTCTTAATCACACCCATGTGGCTTCAAAAGGACAAATTTTTAGCCCAAGGATTTTCTTCATCGTACATAACTCATAAAATAAGTTTATTACAAGTTTTAGGGTATTTTTTGTATTATTATAATATTATTTTAACCCTTATTTACCAGATTTACCCTTTAACTATGGTAAATAAAATAATAAAGTTATTATTCACCAAAAATTATTTTGATCCCATTAGATAAAAAATTTATACTGATTAAAACCATGTATAAACATCTTTGAAAATTAAATTCACAAAAGTGACTAAATTTAATTTAAAGTTAATCTCATTGAAGGATTGAGGACAAGTTTTTAAAAAGTAAAAAACATCAAAAGATTGACATGTGTTTATATCCAATTTAAATGTAGAATTACTTTCAATGGAAAACATTGGATTAAATGATAAAAACTTCATCTAATTATACCTTAAAACCATGTAAAAATATAATTTAAAAATATAATTAAATTAGACAAAAAGGTAGTTTTGAATTAAAATGTAGTATTTTTTCACTATTCATTAAAAAATAAATTTTATCAAAAAAATACCAAAAATTCAACCAAAGTGAATTTTTATGTACCTATTATAAATAATAAGTTTATTTATTTCAAATAGAACTTATAAAAGTGACAAAAACTATATTTAAAAAAGGTTCTCCAACAAAATGTGGTAAAACTGCATTTTTTTTAATACCTATTTTATCTGAAAAATTGAGTTTGTTCTTATATCAGATCTAGAAAACATATAAGATGAATTTTAAACATTAAATTTAATATATTAAATATATATTTCATAAATAAAATCCATCAATAGTGATTTTATTATTTTATAAACTCACTTATTTTCATTTAAATAGTTTTTTCAAAAAAAATACATCCCTTATATTCAATTGGTTGAAATTTAATTTCCTAATTAATTTGGTAACCAATGAATCATTATATAAACATGTGTAAACCATATTTTCATAATTCAGTTAATATATTTTATTCTCTCTATTCTAACGGCTTTGCGATAACTGCAACTTAAAATAATAATATATTATTTTTCAGTATAACTCAGTCTTGTGTGCAATGTAAGATTTATGAGAAACTCATTGTTATGTGTAGGGTATTCTATCAGACATAGCATCCCTTTTAAAGTAAAATTACTATCTAATTCATAAATATTAATAAATATTAAAAAGTCATATTCTATAATTACCTGGGATGTTACACAAATAGCGTTATATGAGGATCTGTAGAGAAAGTGATGTTGAACTCTAGCATGTTGGGATGAAGTTGGGGAAAGAAAACTGATAAGGCCTAATTTTGTCTAAGAAATGCTGAAGAATTTCTAAATTATTCAATGATATATGAAAAAAAAATTAAAATTTTACATAAGTTCTATGGCAATAATCATCGATGAGGTCTAGAGTTTGATGTTAATGACAAGGTGTTCCTTCAGATATATCCATGGAAGTGGGTTATGAGGTTTTAGGATAAAGGGAAGAAGATCCATAGATACATAAGTCTGTTTAAGATCCATGGTCATTAAGGGTTTTATCCCTTTACCTAGCACTCCCTCCACACCTCTCTCAAGTACACTATTTTTCCATGTATCTATTTTGAGAAAATAAATACCATACCCTTCACAAGTGATAACCTCAAAATTCATGCCATTGGAACTTCATATCTCATATAAGGACTAACCAGTGTAAATTATATATCAAAGAGATAAGGTGATGTGGAATAAGACCACTCATCTAGTCAAAGTTCTGTAGAGAAATCACATGTTTTTGGAGGCTATGTGTGAACCTAAGTATGTAATGAAAGAAAACTACCTTTTTTTCTTTAATGTAATGAAATTTCAAGGAGGAAATTATTTTTAAGGTGGGTAAAATGTAATGACCCGAGTTTTTCAACCTTGAGTAAATACTATGTTCGATGGATTTCTCTATACGCATCACTAAAAGAAAATAAATATATACCATTGTAAGGTATCCATGGAATTAGTAGGAATAAAATATGGTAATAGAGTTATTAAAATATATATATATATATATAACAAAAAAATCACATTAAATATCAACTCAAATAGCACAGTTAAGAAACTAATGAAATCTATTTTCTAAAATTTAATTCCTTTCAAGAATATTATATTTTTATATGAATAAAGGATTAAAATTATTTTAATTAATAATTTATAGGAAATGGGAATAGTACTAGATAATATACCAAAAGTTTTTTTCTTATAAATAATAGTTTTCACTATATTTTATGATTTTAATAAAAAAATAAAAATTAAAAATTTTAGGTTGAGAATTTGAAAAAAAATTAATATCATTTTTGGATTTATCATGGCTATATTTGTTTTATATGAGTTTTTGGAATTTTTTTAAAAATATTGATTTTTACGTGAATAGTCTAAAATATTGTTTCTATAAATAACATGATGTTTATGAAATTATTAGTGTATAAGTATGAATTGAAAACTCTTTAAGCATTTTTATAAGATAAAATATATATTTTAAAAGTTAATTTATAATTTTAAAATTTTGCTTCTAATTTATAAACCCACATTTGACATTTTAGAATTTAATTTATATTTTTTAAAAAATATTATTTATAATACATTATACATTTAGTATTTTATAATTAAATTTTATAAATTTTAAAAAAATTGAATAAAAAAATGGATTTAAAATTTGGAATCATTAAGTATAAATTATATAATAAGGACCATTTTATTTTTTTATATAAAGGATAAATTACTTAGGTAAAAACTAGTTACCGTGGTGAAAGATACAACGGTAAAAATGAGTAACCATAGAGGTAAAGGGCCTAACATGTTTCAATCATGTTTTTAATTGAGTGGTGAAATTTTTTAGTGACCATGTCACTTATACAATCTATTTTTCTCAATTTTTGAGGCACTTTTCTTAAAATTCACTTACAATTAATGAAAAGTCTTGGGTATTTACAAAAAATTCATTCGTTTTCACTTATAAAAGGGGCACTCCTCTCCTCACATTCCCTCAAACTAAAACCCCATAATTTAAAAACTAAAACCTACCCAAAACTCTCTTATATACTCCTATACCCCTTATGGTGGTTTTGGTATTCCCAAAATACCATCCCTAAAAATTTTAATCCCCATTGAAAAGAAGGTAATCCAAGAAGTGAGGTATAAGTTCTAAACCTCTTTTTCTTTTTTATATTTTATTTATGTACTTTTATTCTTACTCAAATTTAATTTAACCATCATAAGTTGGAAACATCAGTTTAATTATTATATGGTTATGTTTTTATAATGGTGGCATAATCATTAACCATCTTTCCCTTTTCCATTAAGAAAAATGAAGAGGTGAATCGTGTGTTGTGCGCACTATCACCTCGACAAATAAACATGTTTTTTTATTCACATATGAACATGGTTGGTTTTATTTTATATTTTATAAATATATTTGATATATATATATAATTAATATACATCATTAATATTCTTTTCTTTAGATAAAAAAATTAATTATCATTATAAGGTATTCGGTCGATATCGGTAAATAACCCAAAACTAGTTTATCGCCATTTTTATCTTCACAAAGCATGAATAAAACTCCCATGTAACAGAATTATAAAATTATAAGACTTTATAAAACATCATTTCCTATATATATATATTTTAATTATAATCCTTGTTAGAAAAAGGAATATCAACACTAGTTTTACGAACCTAGTTCAAAACAGTCTAGATTATTAACACCCGATATTGAAGAAAGATTAAATCAATATAAGACATAAAGAAAATTGTTATTAATGAAGAATGTAAATAAAAATGAATATTAAATTATTTAATTAAAATTTTTATTTTTATAATATAGTAGGATAAATAACTTCCATGTAAATCAAGGGTAATAGTAAGGGACTTGGTAACTCAAATTTCTTCTTTTGAGTTATAAACTTATTCTTGATTTTCTTTACCCTTTGTTCACTAAATTTTCAATTTTAATTGATGTTATCTATTTATTTACCAAGAAAGGATTTATTTACACTTAATTTTAAAAAGGTAAATTTTTGAAAAGATACTTGCAACTATGAATTTTATAATGATGAATACAAAATGTTTTCAAAAATCCTTTTTCATAATTTGGTTTTTATTATATTCAAATAAATTATCACCAATAGAGTTATGTTTTATGTTTCACCCAATATTTTTTTTATTATGTGACTATTTTGGGAGATCAAGTTTTTTGGTATTAATAAATTTAATTCATGGGGTAATTTCTTATCATTTTGATGTTTTATGAAACTCATTTTATTTCCATGAGTTCTTCATAAAAAGTGAATGATTTCCATTTGGATTTTTTTGGAACCTGTTCTTTTTTTCATGGGTTCATTAGGATATGTTTATGATTGGTTTTAAGTATCACAAATATGTATATATTATAATGGGAGGTATTATATCACACTCTAATTCATTAGTTTATGATTATATCTCATGATATAGTCAGGCATGTTCACTTTCACGGTGTGAAAGTGGGTGTCATACTATGAAAGTGTAAACCCCCACATTTTTGTGTTTTTATTCACTTTACATCTTGTAATCTCTTCAAAAATTGTGTATAGTACATATCCTGAAATGTTTTCATGATTTTAAGCTTTATTTTCTAGTTTTTGAAGCTCTGTTTCACTTTATTTCTATAGTTTTTTGCCTCATAAGTGTTCTATAGTTATCATTTTTCATGGGAAGCCTTCATTAAGTGGAAATATTGATCGCTTTTTTCTTATTTTTCTCATTTACCATAAATTAATGTCTCTTAAAATATGTAAAAAAATATTAAGTGTATAGGAATGAATTAATAGAGAAATTACCCAAATTGAAGAATTTTAATACAAAAATTTATAAAATAAATGTGCATATAAAATCCCCAACACTTGAATTCAAACTTATCCTCGAGGATGGATTCTCAACACAAAATAAAGTATGTTCATTGTACCATAATTTAAATTCAATTTCAATAAAATAAATGTATTATATGGGAAATTAAATATTTAAACATCACATAGAAAAATTCATCAATGCCCCATTTTTTCAAAGAAACAAATCAATAAAGTACTTTACTTTTGTCCTTTTGAAAGAGTCAATATTTTTCTTTCATCCATTTTCATTTTTCAATTCATTATTAATTACTATTTGATTTTTAATTTACCTCACTTTGAATTTTTTTGGTCATCCTTAGGGTAAAATTTTAAATAGAGTTTGACACATACCTCAGGAACACTTCACTTACCAAAGGCTTGAAAGGCATTTTTCATCCTCACCGTGTAAAGATAGAATTAATATTTGATCATGAGGGATTCACTATTTAGGGTCAAACATATATGAGTATTAGATAAGGTATCTAAATTATGTAAAACAATTAAATTTCAAAAATTAGCTTTTAATATAAATAATATTTCCTCATATCAAAATATAATCTCAATAAAAATATCCCTTTACAGATTTCATCTCTCTCTTTCCCCAAAAAAGATCAAAGTGGGCTCATGATGCAGGTAAACACAATGAATGATTCATCCTCTCTTGATATTTTTTTAAATCTAGGCTTAATACAGATCTCACATCCATCAAATAACCACAAATGATCAAAATATTGTTTTTCTGGTAATAGTGATTGTTTATCCTCCTAGGAAACAACCCATTTTTTTATTTTTTTTATTTTTTTGTTAGCAAGAGAGGTGAATAATGATAAATTATTTTTAATGAAATCATGGACTCTCCCCATATCTCATGAAAAAACCCATTATAGTCGTCTCAATAATGTATATCTCTATCCACTATAGGAAATCCCCCCCCCAATGTGTATTCTTTAGATATCATGAAATATATTTAGAGGGTATAAATAGATAAAATAGGATTAAAACTTGTATAATATCCTAAAAAGTATATTTATGGATTCTAAAGGCTTAAAATAATTAATGTAAGGTCGTTCTAAGGATAAAGGATTAAAAAAATGACTCAATCATTTTAAAGTGATTTTGTTCAGTCGTGCCTTTCATAAGATACCAAGAAAGTTCTAGAAGAGAACATGAATGAGTCTCATAATAAATATACTATATATAAGAGTGGAAAATATTGGGATTAGATGATGTCTTTGGAATGAGACAAATGGTTGTTAAAATTACTAATGTAATTTAATATGAATAATAAAATCAATTAATGAAAATATCAACAATTCAAGGCAAGTCAAATCTCATAAAAATGTCATTTACCAAAATTAACATGATCCCCTAAATCATGATTTTCTAAATCCAAAAAAACTTCCTTATCTTTAATAATTATTTTCCCCATTTCTCTCATTCAAATTTATTTAAAAATAAATTTAAATTCATGGAATGGTACGTATCCTATGAAGTTTATGTCTCTGTGTTCAATTGATTAAAGTAACAATTAAATGTGGGCCTGCAGTTGGAAGTTAAAATATTTAAATAAATTAAATGTGGGTAATACATTAGAAAATTTTATAATTGAAATTATCACTCTTATATGAATTATTATTTGAAGTTGGCTATGTAGATTCTTCTTGCACCAGATTCATGATATGAGTATCTTTCATGACATGTGCTTTTTTGAATTCATGAAATGAATGGGGTTCAAGATATATATTGGTCATATACCTTACTCTCATTCTAAATTACATTTTCTTGGTGGTATTGAAAAATAAAAATATACAAGTCAAAATATAGTACATTCTCAAGGAAATTTAAAATATTTGGGGGAAAGTTCTTGAACCTAAAAAATAATGAAAAAATCTTAAAAACTTAGGTTGCCTCCAAAAAGTGATTTTTGATTAATATCATTGGATATACTTTAAATTTATCAATTTTAGATCGCGTGAATAATTATTGGAAATATTTTTCCTGGTCGGGGTCCATAAATGGTCTCAATTTTGACTTTTCTCTGTAGGTCATCCCCTATCCTTCCTCTCTAATAGTTTAATTATTCTTTTTGGAAGAACTTTCTTGATTTACATTGGAATGATCCACAATTTCTTCCTTAATCCTAAAAAACTAAATTTAAGGTCATGTACCAACCATATATGTTGGTCCTTCTCAAACTTGGTGGAGTCAGTCTCTTTTCCAGTGTTGGTGGTCAAACCTCTTAGATTCTCTCTCTTCTTCTCAGTAATTTAATTTTGAGTATCCTCTCACACAACAAAAATTACAACATGAACTAATTAAATCTCATAAATATCATCAAATTTGTGTATTTTTTTCTCATATATCATTAACTTCTCTTAAATCATAGTTTATTTCCCATTGGATAGTGAAACTCACTTGTTCATAACCAACTCTCAGATAAAGTTATCCACTTTTTACATCAATCAGTGATCTCTTGATGGATAAAAATGGTATTCCCCAAATGATTGGTGTTCACTTATCTTCCATATATAGCACTAAAAATTCTATGTGGAAGTATAATTTCTTTAAATTTATAAGGATATCTTTGATAAACCATTAGGGGTACTTCACTGTTAAATTTTCCAATTGAAGTGAAAATCTTATGGGCTTCAGTACTTCTAGTCCCAGACTCTTGAAAGTGGTGAATGACATGATTTTGACACTCACACCTAAGTCACCTAAATATTTTCCAAATTTATTAGCACTAATAAATATAGGGATGGAAAAACTACATGGATCATGTTACTTCTTAGGTAGTTCGTTTGATATCATTGTCGAACACTCTTGTGAGAGTAGAACGGTGATAATCTCCTCCAAATTCTTCTTTTTGGTCGCCAATTATTTCATGAATTTTTCATAGGTTGGAATATTTATTAAATCCTATGAAAAAGGAATATTAATGTGAAATTTATTAAATTGATTCAAAAATTTACCTTTTTTGCATTGATCTTCACTTACGTTATTCTCTCTGGAAAGGGTTATCTTGGCTTGTAGTGTGGTGATTATTATTCATCTATAACTTCGTCATTCCTTTCAATCTCTTATTTATATTTTTCTTATAATTTTCTGGGTATATAATTATCTTGAGTGGATTTTCCACTCCACATAACAATTGATTTAAAATATTCATGTGGGAACACTTTGGGAAATCCGAACAGTACTCATATTCATCTTTCTCTAAACTATTCAGTAATCTATCCAACTTGGTATTAGAGGTTCTAGAGTGCCTCCCTCTAGTCCCTTGAGTCATCATTCTACGTTTTTATTGATTCACATTGAACTTTTTAATAGTATGTAAATTCCATAATGGAATCTCCAATGTAAGTCATGAAAGTATCCAAAGTCTCCTCTAGAATGTGGACTTATCTCCACATTGATAGTCTCTAATGCACTTGAAAACCCAATACTCTTTTCTAGTAACCTTTCCCTTACTTTTGTGGCCACAAACACTAAAAATTATTATAATAATCATAATTTTATTCTTCTTTATGTGCACTATTGGGATTTTTTTGTTGGCCCATCACAATGTCCATCTTTTTCGTCAATGATTCTATTTTTTCCACCATATAAATATTATTTTCAACCAGTTGGATGCCTCTTCACTGTGTTCCCTTGGTCTTCTATTATAAATTGTTCCTTTCTATCTCATCTAGTAGGTTGGAGCTCTATTTTGGTGATTTCTTCATCATCGGTCCCCTAGATGCAGTATTTAAAATCAACTGATTTCCCTACATAATACCTTTATAAATAGTTTGTATTAGTAGAAATATTTCTATTCCAAGTTGTGGAAATTTTCTAATCAAATCCTTAAAACACTCCCATGAATTATACAAGGATTCATCCTCATATTGATTAAATTTTATAATATTTACCCAAATATTCATTGATTTAGATAGAGGAAAGAAGCGGGTGATAAAATGTCCTTCCATATCATCCCATGTAGTGATGGAATGAGAATGAAAAATTTGAATGCACTCTCAATCTCATTATCATAAGAAAAAATGGAAGAGTGAAGGCCTTATCACATCACATGAGACATTATAGAACTGAAATGTGTTGTAGATCTCGAGAAAGTTTCCCATATGTGTGTTTGGGTCTTCATGAGGTAGTTCATAAAAATGAACCATGTTTTAAATCATATTAATCTTTTTTAGTATAATATCAAATTTATTTGTTGTAATTGATAATATCAGGATGCTCAGTTTTCATCATGTGTTTGATAGTACTCTTTAATCTACAAGTGTATGAATCCCTAGATATCTTATTAGTACCCCAGAAACTTGATGGTTTTCTACCCCATCCATTGTCGGAATTTATTTCTTCTTCCTTAGACTTTTCTCGGGTTCAAGATTGAACTCAAAGATTTCTTTTTTCCTCTTGTGATCATGTGGTGGTCGTGAATTAAGAATTAAAATTCTGAAAAATTAGGCATAAAACACCTAATGTAAATAGAGAAATAAAAATTAAAATAATGAAATTAAAAAAAAACCTAAAAAATACTTTGAAGTGATCCCCATAAATGGAGCCAGTTTTGAAAGCCCTTAAAGGCATCATTATTTCCTTATGAGGATAATCAAAATATAAATTTACAAAAAATACTCAAACAGTACTACTAATTAATAAAAATATATTATGAAGAAAGATCAAGGTCAAACCCACAAGACGGTGAATTATTTTATTTTTGTTTTTAATGAAAATTATTTTATTTAATTGATTTTGAGAAATAGAGTGAAGAAATATAAAATGGTTTTGAAAACATCTTTTGAAAAGTGAGAGAAATGAAGAATGCGAAGTAGATTGGTTTTGATTATTAATTGGAAATTTTTATGGGGTGTTTTAGTTTTAGGTTTCAGGTGAAATTGGATTTTTCAATTAAATTAATTAATTTGTATTTGGCATCAAATTCAAGATGTTTTATATTAAATGGTCATGAAATCCCCTCATCGACATGGAAATCCTCATTTTCCCTTGGTTAGGTAATTTAGGACATTTCCAAATCGAGATTGTTGCGATACAATCTTTAAACATAGTTACCCTAAATGTGAAAATTGTCATTCCAAAATTAGGGTAAAAAGTTTTGAAATTAAAAATTATTTTAGTTTTGTAAATCGATGATCATTATTTAAAAAAAGAAATAGATTATAAGTTTTATTCAAAATTGATACAACCCTAATACATGAACATAAATAAAACAAAATATAAAATCACTTTACCCCATCACCAACATTACCTAAGAATAAGGTATAAATTTACACATCATCCTAACAATGAGGTAAAATGAGGAAGGAAAAAATAGAAATAAATAATGAAGAAAAAACAATGAAGTGTGGTGGAGGACCCTACACAGTTCAGCTTCTCAACCCAAGATTTGGTCTCTAGAATCGTCTTTGGTTGCAGTGCAGTAACCCTCATTTTATAAAAATCAATGGGGATTGTGTTGAGTTTAGGTTATCATTAATATGGCCTATAATGATTTTTAGGTCTTTCCCCACATTTAATAGCCTCATGGAAAATTAAAATTTGACTTTCCATTGAAATCCTCATCAAACATTCGTAATTGGGTATTCCTCACTTTCACAACTGAAAGTGGGTGTCACACCATGAAAGTATCAACATCCACATTTTTTTATTCACTTCACATATTTTAATCTCTTTACGTATTTTATAAGGTACACATCCTAAATTTTTTTCATGATGTGGATCTTCATTTTTCAGTGCCAAAATCTCTGTTTTTCTTGGGTTTTTTAGTTTCATTCCCTATAAGTGTACCATAGGTATCCTTTTTCATAAGAAGACTTATTTAAGTATAAATATCAATTAGTTTTTCTTCATTTTATAAGTTCCCATAAATTAATTTATCTTGCCACATATTAATAAATTATTAAGTCTATAGCATGAATTATCAATAAAATTACCAAAATCAATGCATTTTAATATAAAAAATGAATAAAATAAATGCATGTATCACTAGATATATGAGTGTGTTCACATAAGCATGATAGAAGTGGATTTTCTCACATAGTTTTTCATAATCTTGTGGTTTTCCACATTTACAAGTTGTTTATCAAGTTATGCCAAAATTTTAAGATGCATTTCATTTCCATGAAATTCCATGTTTTCATGATTATGCCTTATTATTAAAGTATTCCATACTTTTATGTAAATTTTAGATGTTATATGGCTATTTAGATGTGTTTTGAAATAGATTAGTTCTTTATTCATCCTTAATGATCTTTTAAAGATCTTATGTTACACTAACATGTTTTATGATTATCATATATGGTTTTTTAATCTTTTATTATGATATTTGTACCCTCCTCATGTTTTTGTTCATGTTATTATATGTTTCTATCTTACTAATAATCTGATCTCACCCCTTTTTTATATTTCTAATCCTCATGTTATGAATAATATTATATCATGTGATATTTCAAGAAAGGGCCTATAATAGCACGATTATGGAGAAATTCTCATAAGTGTAGTAAAAAAATATGTTAATATAGATAATCCCAAAGGCACTAAACCTTTAGGTCCTTTGGTTATGAAACTATTTATGGGATTTATTATTTAAATAATGAAATTAATTTACTAATTATGTCATGTTTATCTTGGGTCACTTTATTGTTGATCATTGGTAGTCGATACTTATTCTTGGTGATCACCCAGTTTAGATAACGAAAATCCATGCACAACCTCAAGCTCTAATCCACAATCTTGGAAAAAACACTGGATCTTCCTAAGAGGACACAGTGGGCCTAATAAATCCTTTCCTCTATAGTTCCTCCATTACACCCTTATCTCTCGCAACTTTATTGGGTTCATTAGATACTTCATTGAAGATATTGTGGTGGAACCAGGGTATAGGTCTATGCATAATTTTATCTCTATATGGGGAGTTAATATAGATGTTTCCTTAGGGAATAAACCATAATAATCCACCACATTAATTGAAACACCCTAATATTTTAGATAATATTTCTCTTTAAAAAAAATTATAAAGTGTCTCATAGCTTTCTTGACATACAGCACTGATCTTAAATGAACCATGATATATTATAACATAGTCATTAAATTGAAGGGTATACATATGATTAAACACATTTATAAATATATATATAAATGTTTTACTTAATTAAAAAAAATTATTACATAATATATAAGTACCCGATTTTTAGTAAAGTTATATTTATGTGTCAAAAATATGTTTTCCTCAAAAATATTTTTATTTCATTTTATGAGAGATTATTATAAATAATTTATAAAAATTTTATAAATTTAATTTTATAAGTTTTAAATTATTTTTTAAGTTATATATATTCCAATTAACTTTCAGTGAAATTTTGGAATTTTTCTGAAATGATTGATTTTTCCATAAATGGTATAATTAATTTTTTACTTATACCATTTATAGAAGATTATAAATATATATATATAATGAATATATGTGATATTTATATCATAAATAAAATTTTTGAGATGATTAAACCATTATCAAATTTTAAGTATCGAAACTACCATATAGAAATTCTCTTGAAAAACGAAACAGTTAATACTCAGAAGGACAATTTTAATAAGGAACTAATAATAAAAGGGTTTGTAAATGTTATAGTAGGATAATATATGGTATTATTGGTATGTAAATGAATATTTTATATAAGTATAATAAATTTAAATTTATTTTATAGGATGTTAGAGTGCCTTTGAAGTAATTCAAACTTCAGGTGAGGCTTTCTTATCTATGTTTTATTTTCATGAGACATATACCATTTCACCACTTGAATCCTTTGTGTGGTGTATATACTATCCATGAATGTATTTTATGATTATTTTCATGAAAATTTTTGGGATTTTAAAATCCATCTGTGGTTCTATATTTCATGAGTTTTTTATTCAGAGTTACCAAAGTTTTAAGAGTTCTTAGTCTCAATATTGTTTTGATAAGATATGTTTGAAGTTATGCACCTATTTATGTTTATAAGGTGTATATACTGCCCCTTTTACATGTTATATCATGGTTCCACTTATTTTCATGGAAAATAATTTTTCATATGAAGTTATTCTTTCATGGGGATTACGATTCAAAAGTTACCAATGAGGTAATGGATTTAAGTTACAATCTCATTATTTATCAGGATGATTTATGATTAAGTTTATGATGATGAAATTTCATAATATATCTCTCAAGAATCTCATGTAATTTCTTATTCTATGGTTATTTGCTTATAATACAATTTTTCCTTTCATTTTCCTCACTTTAAGTAATCAAGAGACCAAAAGAATGTTTTTAAGGAAAACTAACATTATTTCTCTCTTCTGTTAAAAATAATTTTTATTTCGAGTCCATATTTTCTGAAAAAAATCAAGAATATTTTTACTATTCTCTAATAATTTTTTAAATTCATTTTTAACCATGTTTTACTTTTTACAAAAATGGTTTAAAATTGATCTTCTTGTCAATTTACAAATGAGGTGGTTTTGACTTTTTACCTAAAATTTAAAAGAATATTTATTTTAACACTCATGACATAACCAAAATTTCTAACTATCATAAATACTTAGTGATTTTAATCTTCTTTTACAAGTTTCCAAGGTTCTTTTATAAAAAAAATACCATAATATTTGGAAAAAAATATATTTTAATATATTATTTAAGAATTAAAAGTGTATTTTCCATAAGAAATATTCCGATGATATTTTAAATGGAATTTTTATTCTATGATAACATCATTTGATGTTACATAGGATTTATTGGGGATATGATCCAATTATACCATCATTATTCTTTCTCTAGGTGGTTTATGGTTATGATGATAAAATATTGATGAAACCCATTTTCTTTTCCATGGGTTAAGTTTTGATGAACGTTTTTCTGATCTTATGGCATGTATATGAATGGATTTATGATTATGTAATAGGTGGGCTCAAAATTTTATAGTCATCTAATGAATTGGGTAAATTAATGTGTTATAAACTCAAAGGGTGCACAAAAGGTTATCTTAAGCCTAAAAAAGAGGGTACATAGGAGGTTATCCCAAGCCTAAAAGAGGGTACACGGGAGGTTATCCCAAGACTAAATCTAGTAGATGGGTGGTTATCCCAAGCCTAACATGTTATGAATTCCTTAGTAGGTAGCATTGAAATGGTATTTCTATTATTATGATTATGCCATACTTTATGAAACTTTTATGAAATTATCTTTTGGAAATGTTATGTTAACATGGCTCATGTTCTTTAATCTCTTTATGATCCATGACTAATGAACTACCAAGAATTATGTCATGACTCATCACTATGAGAAAACTGAGTATTTATGATGGGTCATTTGCGACGGGAACCCATTACAAATAGTTTCACCGTGTTTTTTAAAAACTCATTTGCAACGGGCCCGTTGCAAAAAACATAAAAAAATATTAATAAAACTAACAAAATATTATTTGGAAATACTATTTGTGATGGAAAAATATACCCATCGCAAAAAACATAAAAAATAAAAAATATATATTAATAAAATTAAAAAAAATTAAAAAATTAAAAAAATATTAATAAAATTAAAAAATAATATTTATAAAATAATATAAATATAATAATAATAATAATAATATAAATAATAATAACAATATAAATAATATTTATATAATAATAATAATAATAATAAAATAGTATTAATATACTAATAATATTATTATTAATATTAATAAAAATGAATAATAATAATAATAAAATTATAAAAAATTATAAAATAACAAAAATCTAAATATTCAGAAATATATAATAATAATAATAATAATACATAATTTTAATAAAATAATAAATAAATAAATATTAAAATATTAAAAAATTAAAAAATTAAATAAATAATAAAAAACACAATATTCGCAATAGTATAAAAAACTCGCTAAACCATGAGTCAGACATCACATGTACTTCATCATCTGTTGGTGTTGCTGCTCTAATAAACGATGTATCTTCTCCTCCTAATACTGTTGATGTTGTCATCGACACATCATATTCTATCTGCCCTAGTGTACCAATCACAACGTGTGTCAGATTAAAGTGTGGTTGATTCGTACACATCCCAAAGTCTCAAAACATTCCTAACTTCCAATGTAACCGCGTTTCCATTTTCATTCTATGTCGAACTGCTAACACTGCATATTAACTCAGTTTTCTTAGCAAAATTCTTTTCCCGTCGTTGAAATTCAAAATAGCAGAATAAGATCATGTGCTCATTATATCATGAGAAGTCACCATAATCAGCACATGAGCTTCTTTTAGTCACATGTCCTTCAAAAACGAGAAAGGTTTTTCAGTTAACAACATCGAATCAATATGTTGTATTAGCAGTTCGACTAAGAAAGATGGTGAATATGGAAAACGTGGTTACATTGGCATAAGGAATCATTTTATCTATTTTGTAGCGTGTTGCAGATAGTTGAAAACAAAACATGACTTCCCAAAAGATATGTGAAAAAAATAATTAAGTATTAGATAAAAATGATAATGAAATTAACTTACAAATAGTAGATAAAATGATGACAAAATTAATTAAAAAATTAGTAAGAATTCACCTTTTTCTGATGTTTGTATGCAATTTTAATGAATTTCCTAATTACCATTATTTATTAGTATTAATTATTACTAATTATTACCAATTATTACCAATTATTACTATTTATTCCTATTTATTTCTAATTTTTACTAATTATTACTATTTATTTCTAATTATTATTATGTATTACTAATTATTGCTGATTATTGCTAATTATTTCTAACTACTGCTAATTAATTCTAATTATTGCTAATTAATCCAAATTATTGATAATTAATCCCTATTTAATACTAATTATTACTAATTAATCCTAATTATTACTAATTATTGCTAATTATTACTAATTATTACTAATTGATCCTAATTAATCCTAATTAATCATAATTATTACTAATTATTACTAATTATTACTATTTATTACTATTTATTACTATTTATTAATAATTATTAATAATTATTACTACTTATTACTATTTATTACTAATTTTTAATAATTATTACAATTTATTACTAATAATTATTACTAATCTTTACTAATTATTACAAATTCTAACTAATTAATGCTAATTATTACTAATTATTTCTAATTATTACTAATTAATCATAATTATTACTAATTAATCCTAACTATTATTAATTATTACTAATTATTACTATTTATTACTTATTATTACTATTTATTACCATTTATTACTATTTATTACTAATTATTACTAATTATTACTAATTATTTCTAATTATTACTAATTATTACAAATTATTACTAATTATTTCTATTTACTATTAATTATTAATATTTATTAATATTTACAGCTAATTATTACTAATTATTACTAATTAATCATAATTATTACTAATTATTATTAATTATTACTAATTATTAATAATTATTTCTATTTATTACTATTTATTACTATTTATTACTAATTATTACTATTTACTAGTAATTATTACTAAGTATTACTAATTATTACTAATTAATTATAATTATTACTTACTAATCCTAATTAATCCTAATTATTATTAATTATTACTATTTATTACTAATTATTACTATTTATTACTAATTATTACTATTTAATATTATTTATTACTATGTATTACTATTTATTACTAATTATTACTATTTACTAGTAATTATTACTAAGTATAACTAATTATTACTAATTAATGATAATTATAACTTATTAATCCTAATTAGTCCTAATTATTATTAATTATTACTATTTATTACTAATTTTTACTAATTATTTCTATTTACTATTAATTATTACTAAGTATTACTAATTATTACTAATTATTACTAATTATTACTAACTATTAATATTTATTACTAATTATTACTAATTATTACTATTTAGTACTAATTATTACTATTTATTACTATTTAGTACTAATTATTACAAGTTATTACTATTTATTACTATTTCTTACTAATTGTTATTAATTATTACTATTTATTAATATTTATTACTAATTAATACTAATTATTACTAATTATTACTAATTAATCCAAATTATTACTAATTAATCATAATTAATACTATTTATTACTATTTATTACTATTTATTACTATTTATTACCATTTATTACTATTTATTACTAATTATTACTAATTATTACTATTTACTAGTAATTATTACTAAGTATTACTAATTATTACTAATTAAAGATAATTATTACTAATTATTACTAATTATTACTAATTATTACTAATTAATCATAATTATTACTAATTAATCCTAATTAATCCTAATTATTACTAATTATTACTATTTATTACTATTTATTACTATTTATTACTATTTATTACTATTTATTACTACTTATTACTATTTATTACTATTTATTACTATTTATTACTAATTATTATTAATTATTACTATTTACTAATAATTATTACTAAGTATTACTAATTAATTATAATTATTACTTATTAATCCTAATTAATCCTAATTATTATTAATTATTACTATTTATGACTCTTTATTACTAATTATTAATAATTATTACTATTTATAACTAATTATTACTATTTACTATTAATTATTACTAATTATTACTAACTATTACTAACTATTACTAATTATTACTAATTATTACTAATTATTACTAATTATTACTAATTATTACTAATTATTACTAATTATTACTAATTATTACTAATTATTATTATTTAATACTAATTATTACTAATTATTACTATTTATTACTAATTATTACTATTTAGTACTAATTATTACTATTTAGTGCTAATTATTACAAATTATTAGTATTTATTAATATTTATTTCTAATTATTACTAATTATTACTAAATATTACTATATATTAATATTTATTACTAATTATTACTAATTACTTCTAATTATCACTAATTATGACTAATTATTACTAATTATTATTATTTATTTATATTTATTACTGATTATTACTAATTATGACTAATTATCACTAATTATCACTAATGACTATTAATTAATAATAATTAATATAACTATTAATTCATAATAATTAATACTAATGACACGTAATTATTTGTAAAAATAATATTGTAAAATAAGACGATATAATTCTAATTTAATTTAAATGTAACTAATTAACAATAATTATAACTAAAATAAAATAAAATAAAATAACTAAGAAATAAAAGAAATAGATAAATACCTTAAAACTGAAGCTTTCGGAGGATCTAAGTCGTGAATGATGTTCCGATTTAAAACTTTAAATTTTGAAAAATTTCGAGAGAAAAAATCTAAGTAGAAAATGAGAGGGGTGGAGAAAGGGGTGGAATGAGAGAAAAACGGATGGGGGTATATATAGGTTAGATTATTTGCGAGGGGTATCCCGTCGCAAATACCAACCGGTTAAAATTGTTTTTGTGAAAGGACCCGTCGCAAATATCAACCTGCCGACATACTATTTGTGATGGGATTGACCCCTTATCACAAATACTAAAAAAATTCGTCGGATATTTGCGACGGGTATTAAATCTCGTCGCAAATACACTTCCCACGGTTTGGCGTGGAAGTGGCGCCAAACCTTTTGCGACGGGAAGAATCGTCCTGTAACAAATAACTGATTATTTGTGACGGGAAGAGAATTTCATCGCAAATAGTCTCTTCTGACGAACTATTTGTGACGAGACCCCCCCCCCCCCCCCCCGTCGCAAATACTCATTTTTTCCGTAGTGCATGTTTATGATCTAAGAATTGTGGGGTATGATTTTCAAAGGTTAAAATCATGTTATCATACCCTTTATGCTCATGTTATGTTTAAAATATCATTGACATCTCCCTTTTTTACCCTTACTATGCATATGAGCACACCCTTTATTATGTTTTATTTTCCCTAGGATATAAATAAAACTTTTAAGTATGATTTGTCTAAAAAGGGTGATAATAATGAATAACTAAGTGGGGGATGATATATATTGTTTATGAGAAAGTTTTTTCTGTATCCAAGTTTCCAAAGACTCTAAACCTTTACAGTTTTGGAATGAATTGTAATGTTATGTAATAAATATTCATATAATAAGATTTAATATTTATGTTTGAAATTTATGGGCCGCTATAGTAGGAAACTAGAAGTTCGCAGAGTTTACTGCTCCAAGGTTCATACTGTTCAATTGATGGGTAATTAGTTGTATCCTCTTACATATGATCTCAACTTACTTTACCTGAGATTCTTTCTCACCAAGGAAGTAAAATCGCATCCCATCAACCCAAACACATCGAATCCTTTATTGGTAACAGTCAATATGTGCATGGAACCTATACTATACAGCGTGTACTTCTAAATACATGTCGTGTGTTCTAGTTTTGTACGACCAAGAATCTTTGGAACCTCTAGATGAGATCCTCTGTTTTATTTTAATCAAAATTAAAAGAAAAAATTGTTTCTTTAAGGTGAACGAGAAACGAAAGAGGACGAATAGATCTCAAGATTCAGATTTATAGAACGATTAACTTGAATTGAAACAACTAAATTATTTAATGCATAAATCACCAAAAAAAACTAAATAATTATAATCAATGATATGACCGCTCTAATACCACTTGTAGGTTCTGGGCGCAATAGAAGTGTGTTAGGTGGATGTACCAAACTTTAATTTTTCCCGTTAACAATGATCAATCCGAGATCCATGATGATAATAAAACGCTGGATATTCGGAATAGAAAGAAGAACGAAAGGAAGGAAGGGAGTCCCAGAACCATAGAGAGGATCATCATATGTTGGTTATAATTAATTTAATTAAAAGACAAGAATTACCTTTAATGTAATTCTCTCTCTATTGATGTTTCTGGTCACGATCTGATGTGATCCGTCATTGCGTCGTAGAATCCAAGTGTAGGATTCCTCTAGAGGTGGTCCACACGTGCTCCACATATCTCTGGACATCTCCAAAGAGATCTTCGGATGCTAGTGCGGAAGCGCCTTCTCTTGTGATGTCCGTCTTCGATCGCCTTGAGAGCCACTTGCAAAGCGCTCTCATTGATCCAATGAAGGAGGATCTCTCTCGTATCTTGAGAGCATTCTTGGAAGAAAAGAATTCTCTCTTGGCTTGAGAGCTTTTTCTAAATCTGTTGTGCACAACTAAAATAAAATGGATAGGCTAATGAGAATTATATTATTGGGATTTTTAATTACTTGGAATAATAAAATGAATTAATTACCCAAAAGCATTTATTCATTTTATTTAATTCTTAGTAAGACCCCATGTCAAGTAATAAAAGTTGACTATTATTATTACTTGACATGCGCCCAGTGAATTACACCTAATATTATTTAATTAATTAAAAAATATTATTTCTCACAAATCTCCAAAAAATCTACACGGCGTGTATATTAATATACATGGTGTGTACTTTTGTTTTTCCATTTTATTTGTTTCCTCCACCACATTTATTAGACCTTGAATAATGTCTATTTATTTCTTAAATAAATATTACTACATTACTTGCTAATAAATATATATTATTTCACCCACAATATATTCTCTCGAATAACTAGTGTCAAAATAAATGCGATCAGGCATCCTCTAATAATTATTAAACCACAATCGAGAATAATCTTTATTCAACTTGTTAAATTAATATTTAACTGAGATACTTGGACACACTTAGTGTGTGACCCTCTAGGCCTCTTTCTCAGTGCCATTAGGCGGAGCCTGCCTAAAGTCCAAGGTTAGCATCTAGCAACACGCCAAGACACCCATAAAGAAAAAATTTAACGCCGCAATGACGTGTCACCTCTTACAAACGCTTATCGTGTAATGTAATCCCTTTGCATCGATATCTCAAATCAAGCAGGTTTCATGATAGTGCCATCAACCCATGTGATCGATTATTCTTTCTTTGACTTTTCGTAATTGAACTTGCTCATTCCTCACCATGGCCATGGATTTATTTAGGCTATATCAATTCCAAAAAAGGGCCTGAGATATCAACTCCTGTTATAGAACAGAAGGGAAAAATCTTTTCTCGCATTATCTATTAATGTAGTATTACTCGTGATGCACCCAACATATCATACCTCACTGTGAACAGTGTGTTGTCACAATTTTTTTCAATACATCTAAGCGCGCAAGTTGTAATACCTATTAATAATAATCTTAAAGTCTAAGGACCAATACACACGTCCGCAGATAGGAATATCCAATGACACTATGAAATGTGGATTTTCTACTGGTGGGTCTCGTTCCCATAATATCCTCCTATATATTACCAAGGGCACACACTATGAGAATGTGCCTCAAAGTTTTATGAGTCATCACCATTAATGGCCTATATTATTTTTTTCCCTCAAATAACATCATTCGGACATAGAACATATATTTAAGAACAATGTTATGGTGCTTCCGGATTCTCATCATAGCATGGATCTGCTATGACCTTTTAGTGCAACAGCTATCCTTAGGAAATTATCACATGCATTGTTACTCAGAAGAACAATCAAGATATGATAAGGTATTTATTAATGAATAAAGAACAAAATAGTTGGTTCTAGGCCACCAACTCCAACACATCCATTACCTAATATTCGTGGTGCGGGTAGACAGTGCATTCACAATTGGAAAAAGAAAATTATTTTTTACAATCTCCCCTATTGGAAAACTAACATGCTAAGTCATAATTTGGATGTCATGAACATTGAAAAAAATGTTTGTGATAATATATTATGGACCGTTTTAGGTGTCAGTGGAAAATCAAAGGACCATGTTAATGCATGTTGTGATTTGGAATAAATGGGTATAAGGAAACAGTTTCATTTAAATTTAGCTGAGGGAAACAAGGAATATATGCCTGCTGCATAGCATACGATGACTACAAAGTAGAAAGAGACATTTCTTTCCATTTTGAAGATGCTCAAGGTGCTTGATGGTTACTCTTCTAATATTTCAAAGTGTATGAATCTGAAGAGAAGGACATTTCAAGGGTTGAAAAGTCATGACAATCACATACTACTTCCGCAGTTGATTCTAATCGCAATTTTTAATTGTTTATACCCCAATGTTGTTCAAACCTTGATTGAGATGAGTAATTTTTTTAGACAGATTTGTTTGAGAAATCAACGAATGAGTGATTTAAAAAAAATTTAGGACCAAATTAAGAGTCATGTTTACTAAATCTAGTGTTGGTTATAATTTTATAATAATTAAAGTGACACATTGCACATGTGTAATTGAAAATGGATCTATTGTTGGGGGCGGCAGGGTAGAGGGGGAGGGGCTGTGCAGGTGGGGGATGTTCGAGGAATGTTTGGGGGGTTATCTGGGGAAAGTTTTTTTTTTTGGGGGGGGGGGGGGCTGTCTAGGGGGGATGTCTGAGGAGGGGGGTTGGGAGTGGGGTTTATCTAGGGGTGGGGGGATAGGGGAGTGTGGGGCTGTGAGGGGGGTTGTCCAAGGGGTTTGGGGGAGGATTTATGGGGGTGGGGGCTATCTAAGGGGGGTGTTTGGGGGTGTGGGGGGGTTGGGAGTGGGGTTGTTCGGGGGGGGGCTATCTAGGGGGGTTGGGAGTGGGGGCTGTATGGGGGTGGGGGTGCTGTCTGGGGTGAGTGGGGGGGGGATTTCTGGGGGGGAGTTATTTTTTTGGGGGGGGTGTCCAAGGGGGGTTGGGAGTGGGGGTTGGGAGTGGGGGTTGGGGGGTGCTGTCCAGGGGGGGGTTGTTCAGGATGTGGGGGCTGTTTAAGGTGTGGGGGGCTGTCTAGGGGGGTGGGAGTGGGGGATGTTCTAGGGGAGTGTGGGGGATGTAGAGGGTTGGGAGGGGGGCTTTCCAAGGGGGAGGGGTTGGGGGGATATTCAGTACTCAACTTTACTCTATAGAGTTAAATGTCATGCGAATGCAACCGAATGGTTGTCCAAACCTCTTTCAAAACCACGTCATTGCGTACAAGCAGCACAGTAGGTCACTACTAGAGTAGAGTAGTGAGCCTAATGGCCTAATGGACTAATGTCCTAATGTCAAAATTTTCCTAATGGCCAATTGGATAAATGGATACTTGGACAATTGGCCAAATTCCCAAATGACCTAATGGAAAACGCCCAAATGGCCTAACGACCTAATATACTAACACCCTAACGGCCTAACACCCTAACGGCCTAACTCCATAATAGCCTAACTCCCTAACATCCTAATTCCCTAACGGACTAATGGCCCAACGACCTAACGACCGAATAGACAATTGTAAAAATGAACTACTATCCTAATTACCAAATATTCTAATTACCTAATGTCCTATTGGAATAATAGAATATTAGCCTATTTTCCTAACGACCAAATGGCGTAATGACATATTATACTATTTTCCTAATGGACAATTGGCTAAATAGAGACTTGTCCAATTAGCTAAATTCACAAATGCTCAAATGGCCAAACGCCCTAACAGCCTAACGCCCTAACTGCCTAACGCCCTAATGCCCTAACAGACAAATGTCGTAATGGATAAAATCCCTAATGGACCAATGTCCAAATGGACCAACGGACTAATGGCCCAACGGCCTAATAGCCCAATGACCTAATGGCCCAACGACCTAATGGCTCAATGGCCTAATGACCCAATGGACTAATGGACAATTGGCCAAATGGACTACTATCCTAATTACCTAATGTCCTATTGGACTAATGGAATATTAGCCTATTGGAATAATGAATAAATGGCCTAATGAAATATTAGCTTATTGTCCTAATGACCTATTGGCTAAATGGAGACTTGGCCAATTGGCCAAATTCCCAAATGCCCAAATAGCCAAATTCCCAAATGGAAAAACACCCTAATGGCCTAACGACCTAAAGGCCTAATGGACTAATTCCCTAACGGCCTAACATCCTAACATCCAAATAGCCTAAGGGCCCAATGACCCAACGGACGAACACCCCAACGGCCTAATGCCCTGACAGCCTAACGTCCCAATGGCCTAATTCCCCAACAGCCTAACGCCCCAACAGCCTAACGACCCAATGGAACAATTGGACAAATGGACTAATTTCCTAATTACCTAATTTCCTATTAGAATAATGGAATATTATCCTATTAGCCTAATGACCAAATGTCCTAATGGCCTTTTTCCCAAATGAAAAAATGACATAATTTCCTAATGGCCAATGTTGTTGCTTTATACCATGATAACAGTTTTCTTACTATGTTTCTAGATAGTGTATTTTATATACTATTCTTGTTAGTATTTTTTATTATGCATTGGATTACCATGTTGTTCTTGATATAAATTGGTAAAGAATGTAAATCTTGAATTGATTGATAATTAATTGGATAAAAAATTAAGAGTCATGTTTGTTGAATTAGGTATTGGTTATAATTTGATAATAATAAAAGTGACACATTGCACGTGTGTAATTGAAAATGAATCTTCTATTGGGGGATACAGGGTGGAGAAAGAGGGGTTGTCCGAGGAAAGTTTGGGCGGGCTGTCCGGGGAAGGTTTTTTTTTGGGGGGGGGGGGCCTGTCTGGGGAGGGGTTGGGAGTGGGGGTTGTCCATGGGTGGGGGGTGGCTTCTGGGGTGAGTTTGGGGCTACGAGGGGGGGTTGTCCAAGGGGTTGGGGTTGGGAGGGGCTTTTGGGGGGTGGGGTTGTCCAATGGGGGGTTTTCTGGGGGGAGTGTGTGGGGGGGTGTGAGTGGGGGTTTTCCGTGGGTGGGGGTGTTCGGGGTGAGTTGGGGCGGGGGGGGGGGGGGGGGTTGTCCTGGGGGAGTTTTATTTTGGGGGGGGGCTGTCCGGGGGGTTGGGAGTGGGGGTTGGGGGGTGTTGTCCAGTGGGGGCTACTGTCCGGGGGGCTGTTAAGGGTGGGTGGGGTTGTTCAGCATGGGGGTTGTCTGGGGGAGTGTGGGGGTTAGGAGTGGGGTTGTATGCTGGTGGGGGTTGGGAGTGGGGGCTATCGAGGGGGAGTTTGGGGGGGAAGGGGATGTCTGGGGGGAGTGTGGGGGATGTAGGGGGTTGGGATGGGGTTGTCTAAGGGGGTGGGGTTGGGGTCTATTCAATACTAAAATTTACTCTATATAGTTCAATGTCGAGCGAACAAAGCTGAATGGTTGTCCACACCTCTTTCCAAACCACCTCATCACATACGAGCATCATAGTAGGTCACTACTAGAGTATAGTAGTGAGATTAATGGCCTAATAGACTAATGGCCTAATGTCAAAATTGGCCTAATAGGCAATTGGATAAATGGAGACTTGGTTAATTGTCCAAATTCCCAAATTCACAAATGGCCAAGCACCCTAATGGCCTAACTCCCTAACGGCCTAATTCCCTAAAGGTCTAACTCCCTAATGGCCTAATGCCCTAACGACCTCACGCACTAACAGCCTAACTCCCTAACGGCCTAATGCCCTAACGGACTAACACCCTAATGGCCTAACGCCCTAACGTACTAACGCCCTAATGGCCTGACGTCCTAATTCCCTAACGACCTAATGGCCCAATGGCCTAACGATTGAATGGACAATTGGCCAAATGGACTACTGTCCAAATTACCTAATGTCTTAATTACCTAATGTCTCATTGGCCTAATGGAATATTAGCCTATTGGACTAATGAACAAATGGCCTAATGATATATTAGACTATTGGCCTAATGTCCAATTGGATAAATGAAGACTTGGCCAATTTTCCAAATTCACAAATTCCCAAATGGCTAAACTCCCTAACGGCCTAACGCCCTAACAGCCTAACGCCCTAATACCCAAACGGCCAAACGCCCTAACGGCCTAAAGGACTAATGTCCTGATGACCCGACGGCCTAATGTCCCGATGACCTAATGGCCCGATGGCCTAATGCCCTAATGGCCTAATGATCCAATGGCCTAATGGCCCACTACCACAAAACTGGGTTTCCACAGCGCCACCCTTTAACAGCACTAAAAAAAGCGCTGATAAAGGGGGGGCCTTTATCAATGCTATAAAAATGTTGATAAAGGGAACTTTAAATAGTTCTAAAAAAATTACAAGTGTCCCTTTATCAGTGCTTTTTTTATCGTTGATAAAGGCCCTCCCTTTATCAGTACTTTTTTTAGCGCTATTAAAGGGGACCCCTTTATCAGCACTTTCTTTAGTAGCGCTGATAAAAGGGGGGCTTTATCAATACTTTTTCCTAGTGCTGATAATATTTATATTTCAAAAATAAATCATGAAAAATAATATATTTTTATATAAGTATATTTATATTGATATAAATATAATATATATATTTTAAATATGTTTCAGATAATTATAAATAGACTGTTACATTTAATATATAATAAATTTAGTGAAAATGGATTTAAAATATTTTAAAAAATATTATTAATTAATAATTTTCTAATTATTATCAATTAATAACCATTTAATAACAATTTAAAGACACACAAAATCGAAAAAAAAATTAATAAAATATCTAAAATATGTTGAAAATGTAACTCAAACTTCAAATGGTCATAACTTTTGATCTGAGTGTCTGTTTGAGCTCTACAAAATATCAAATCAAAGCATGGGATGAGATCTACGTGCTAGTGACTAAAGGAAACCTTGTGTCACATTTTTTAAGGCATTAAAAAGCCCAAAAGGCCTTCAAACTAAGTTTTTAGTCGGGATACCCTGATTTTCTAACATTCAAACAGGTATGGCTTCTGATTCGGATATCCACTAAGCCTGTACCACATATCATATCAAATATTGTTTCATTTTATTCTATTTGACTAGTTGTGGAGTTGAAACGGATTTCTATATTAGAAGTTATGTTCGTTTTAACATTCTATGGCTTTTCAAATACACATATATATGTATTTATTCGTAAATGTGTGTGTGTGTGTGTGTGTGTCTGTGTGTTTTTTATATATATATTTATTTATTTATTTATAAACACATATAAAAAATATTTTATAAATGTATTTAAAATTAATATTATAAATATATATTAATATATAAATAAATATAAGGATAAAATATTATAACTATATATATATATAAATTACGAATAAATATATATAATAATATATGAATAAATATATATGTATTAATATAACTAAATATATTTATATTAATATGAATCTATATTAATATATGAATAAATATAACTATATATATTAATATAAGAATAAATATATATATATATATATATTAATATATGAATAAATTTATATGTATTAATATAAATAAATATAAATATATTAATATGAATCTATATTAATATATGAATAAATATAACTATATATATAAATAAATATAAATATATATTAATATACTAATAAATATATATATATATATATATATTAATATATGAATAAATATATGTGTATTAATATAACTGAATACATTTATATTAATATGAATCTATATTAATATATAAATAAATAAAACTATATATATATACATAAATAGATATATCATTAAATAAAGAAAAAAATGAAATGGCTTAGTGGTAAAGGTGCAGGCGCGCAAGGGGGGAGGTTGCGGGTTCGAGTTCGGGTGGAAGAAAGGAGTGGTGCGTGGGCATGTGGGGGATGTGCAGGAAAGGGTAGTGTACAGAAGAGTGGGAGGGGGTCCCACCTAGCACTGATAAAGGGGGGGTCAAGTGTAGTTAAAAGCTCCCCCCTGCATTATATATTCTTTTTAACTTTTTTTTTAATTTTTTTGACTTTTATCAGCACTTAAAAAAAGAAATGATAAAAGGGACCCCCTATCTTCGCCTCGATTAACGGTACTTTTTTAGAGCTATTAATCCCCTTTTCTAGCGCTGATAAAGGCCATATTTGCAGTAGTGGCCTAATGGAAAATTGGCCAAATGGACTACTGTCTGAATTACCTAATGTCTTATTGGCCTAATTTCCTATTAAGATATTGGCCTAATGGCATATTATCCTATTGTCCTAATGACTAAATAGACTAATGGAATATTAGCGTATTAGCCTAATGGACAATTGAATAAATAGAGACTTAGCCAATTGGCCAAATTCCCAAATGCCCTAACGGTCTAATGCCCTAACGGCTTAACGCCCTAACAGCCTAACGCTGTAACGGCCTAATTCCCTAATGCCCTAACATCCTAACGCCCTAATGCCCGAAGGCCCTAACGCCCGAATGCCCAAACGCCCAAACTCCCTAACGCCCGAACGCCCGAACGCCCTAACGCCCGAACGCCCTAACGCCCGAACGCCCTAATGCCCGAACGGCCTAACGCACGAACGGCCTAATGCGCGAACGGCCTAACACCCGAACGGCCTAATGCCCGAACGTCATAACGCCCGAACGGCCCAACGGCCCAACAGCCTAAAGGCCTAATGTAAAATTGGTCAAATGGACTATTTTCCTAATTACCTAATGTTTTATTATCCTAATAGAGTATTAGCATGTTGGCCTAATGACCAAATGTCCCAATGACATATTATCCTATTGGCTTAATGGCCAATTGGCTAAATGGAGACTTCTCCAATTGGCCAAATTCTAAAATTCCCAAATAGCCAAACGCCCTAATGCCCTAACATCCTAACGCCCTAACGACATAATGCCCTAACAGCCTAACGTCCTAACGGCTTAATGGTCCAATTTGATTATTTTATATATATATATATATATATTAACTCAATAAATATGTCCAATTTTCATTTTCTTTGTTTAGTTGTTTCTTTTGTATCTTATTATAGGTTTATTAAAGTAGAAGATTGGAATGGATTGGATCTATTTGGATTGCTGGATATGTGAAGAAGTATGTCGTTCATTTATTGTTTTTGATGATCCTGGTGTTTCTGCTATTTGGAATTGATTTTTTTTCTTCTGATTTTAGCTCTGTTTCTGCTATTCGAAAAGCAGTACTATAATTTTTTAAAAAAAAATTCCCGAGTTAGTGGCCACATATGGAGGTCACTAATGGGAAGATTTTTTTCCAGAGTCAGTGACCGCCATTGGTGGTCGCTATAGGCTGATTTTTAGGTTACCTATAGTGAACACCATTGGTGGTTGCTATAGCTCGACCCAAAAGCAGCCACTATTCGGTTGAGCGTTAGGTCACCTACAACAACCTCCATTAGTGGCACTATATCCCTAAAGTGACCACCATTGGTGGTCACTTTATCCCTAAAGAGATGGGTCTAATGAGACCTCCATTGGTGACCACAAGGCGGTCTCTAAAGACCATTAGAAACCTCCAATGGCGGTCTCTAATGGTCCAATTTCTAGTAGTGTATTTAGTGTTGTAGCATCAATCCTGGTAGGGGGAAGTCAGGCCTTGGTCCAGCAGATCTGCCTAGTGTACTAGACCTAGTCTTCCAACCTAGGTACTCGAGATTCCCATGTTCTTAGCCCATTCTTAATATCAAATGAAATTCCATTCCACATAGTGACCACATAATCACATGAATCAAAACTTTACAATAAACCATTTAAGAAAGGAAAATCGCCATTTAGCCTCAAATTCACACCAAACCCCATGCACTTTTCTTAACTTACCAAAACATGAAATTTTCACTTTTTAAAATCACACACAAACCCATTTTCATTTAAGTCAACTTTCACAACTATTTTATACACACCAATCATCTTTGGAAATACCCATCACACACCCAAAAACCATTTTGGAAACCACTTTTCAGCATTTATAATATATTTCATTATAAAAGAATCTTGGAATCGTATTTTAATGAATAATACACATGTTAAAGCTTGAAGGTGAGATGAAAAATAAAGGAAGGTCCAAAAAAAAGAATCACCATCACTTTTCATAGCATATAAATACTTCTTAATATTAAAAAAACTTTTTAAAATACTCAAGAAATTAAGGAATTCAAATTAAAGGCATAGGAATAAGGAACCTACCTCAAACTCAAGGTGCGATAGTAAAGACAATGACAAATCAAAACTTCCATTTAACACTTAAATGCATATTCACCTTTGATTATATATAAGTACACCTATCCCCTAGGTAAATATTTTCATGTCTAAATATGTACAAGGGGATCCTTACACATATTCGTATACATGCATATACCCCTTTACACTTACATGTATATGCATTTTCATATATATAAATAAGCACACCTAGCCCATTATATATATTCATCCTGATATAGGTGAATATATAAAAGGGGTAACTTACATAATTGTTTTCTTACCTGTGCATACGCATGTAATCCTTCGACAATGATGAATTGAAACTGCTTTAAGGGAGACTAAGACACACTGTAAAAAAATCTAAGAACCCAAGAATCACCAAAAAGGCCCCCAAAAAATCAGAACAAACCAAGAAGGCATAATAAATGAACCTCAAATGGTGGTGGATGAACTGAAACAAACCAAAAATGCATTACCTTTGGCATAAGATGCCAAAACACATCCAAATCCATCCCAAGAGACCCATTGCACACCCTATTAAAAAAAGAGACATCAAAAATCATCCGACCCAAAACCCTAGGGTTTGGAAGAACTAGGAGGAGCGATAGGGAGAAGAGAAAAATACCCAGAATGAAAGGATGGAGGAATGGGAGGGATTTTTTGATATATTCAACCAAGAAACCTCAAGAAATCAAGAACAAATGACATGGAGGAGGGGCGATAGGGGTAGTGCGCGCATAGGGAGGAAGAGGGGGAGGGATGGTCGTGTGAGGGAGAGGGGAGGAGGATCCTTTGAGGGATTCAAAAACCTAATAATATTATTATTTATATTAATAATAATAATAATATTATTATTATTATTATTATTCATAATAATATTATTATTATTATTATTATTTAAAAGATTTTCTTTTAATTTTATTTTATTTTTCTTATTTTATTTTCATTTTTTTAATGCTTGGTAGGTCATACGGTTTGGCTAAACGGACTTCCAGACGTGCGCCAATCATGTTCATATTACTGGAGGGAAAGGACCCTCACACGGGCTAGCCGTATGATTTTAGAAACTGTGTGCCAATCATGCAACTCATCTCTATCATTTTACTGATCCATTTCACATGATTTTCATGTGGTTTTCTTATAACCATCCATAATCTATTCTCCACCAATAGAAGGGCGCACAGTCACTTCTAGGCCTCACATGGTTTAGTCCAAACCGTTATCAAACCGTACAGACAAAAACCACCTGAAAACTCTGAAACTCAAAAATATTTACCGAGAACTCAAACTAAACCTTAACCAAAATAACCAACATCAAGAAAAGAATAAAATAAAATAAAAACCAAGGTTGGGGTTTGACAATTATCCCCACTAAAAATACTTTCTTCCCCCAAAAAGTCACCCATCCAAATGGGGAATCAAACTCGAGCTTGAAACTAAACAAGGCCAATGAAACCATGAACTCGTTGTGACCTTTCACTATATCAGTCACACCCAAACAACTCTAAAAGAAACCAAAATGAGAAGAACCATGAGGAAAAGAGGAGGGTTCTCCCCACTCCAAGAACCCTACTAGAACCATAACACACATAAGGGAACCTCAACACAAATTAACCTAGGAACTCTTCACACAAACCAACCAACACAGCCACTGGGAACTCCCAAATAATACCATAAACCCTTAACATGAGGGAAACCTGATGAGACAAACTTGAACCATGAATCAGACCAAACCACAATTCATAATTTCAACAAGATATGATCATTTCCAAATCAAGCACAAGATAAAACCAAAACTAATATACAAAAGGCCAAGGTTACAAGAAAGAACCACCAATCAAAGTCTCACATCTAAAAAGGTACAAACACTAGGTTTGCACAAGGATAAGACCACCAAAATTTTTACAATAGGGAGAAACTCACAATAACAAGGAAAACTATAACAAGAACACTTAAACTTCTTACACCCTGATTATGGAGACAAGAGCTAAACCAATGTTCCCCACACCCCCAGTGATTCCTGACTGTGTGAATAACTTCACTCTGGGACCTATGGATGGAGCATATATGTATTGAAACATTTTCCGCACCGTATTCAAGAGATGATAACTTCTGATCGAGACCTCCTCTTCTGGAAAAGCAACTTACAAAACTTCTCCATCGTTATACCAATGAAAATACTTTTGAGGTTAATGGAAAGATGACTTAGTGTACCAAAACAGACTATACTGAAAACAAACGAGCAATTGGTCTGATGAATGAAAGGAAGAAACTGAAGGGGACTTTCCCGAAATAGGTTCCTCAGGTTCACACTCCTCACCGGATGGGGAACCTCCATAAGAACCAAAATAAACCATTCCTTGAACCCTAGATAGATATACCACATGAAAGGAGATTCTAACTGATTTCTCAACACAATCTTTGGAGAAAAGAAAATCAGTTCAATGAAATGGTCAACATACCCCTTAACCTTTAGTTGACCTTGTCGAACGGTCATGATCTCTTCCAATTTCCTCTCCTTTATGTCCTCAAGAATAAAGAACTAGATTAAATTGGTATAAAATATTTCCTAAGACATGTCACTTCACAAAAATAATGTAACAACCACCTTCTATTGGTCCAGTACCAATCCTTCAAACATACCAAAGGCAACTCACACCTTCCCAGCATCTGGAGTTCCCAAAACCTAAAGGAACTCAATTTACCCAAGCCACTCCACAACTTCCAATAGACTCAAATGACTACAGAAAATAGGTGCTAATTGAGAAGAGTTCGGCTCCACTACTCCAACATTTTAAAAAAACTAAATCAAAACCAAATCAAATCTCAATCGAAAATAAACCACAACAACATCACAAAACAGGCCAAGAAATATCTTCTAAAAATCACCATTTTTCATTTTCACCCATTTTCAAATTAAATTCCCCCTTTTGGAATCAAAATAATTTTCTATTTTCAAAAATCATTTCATCACATCCACTTTAAAATTCAAAACACCAACTCACTTTCCCCTTTAAAACCACAAATCTTGTTAGAAAAGAAGCCCATTTTTAATGAAAACCATTTTCATTTTCAAAAACAACTTTGGAAAACCAATTCAAACCATTTATTTTTAAACACTCACCCATGGCATCCAATGAACCGTCACATATGTGTTAATATCCACTCATGCTTATATCCATACACACATACATACTAATATAAAAAATTTAATACAAACCCACACATATGTGAACATACATAAGGAATTCCAAGGGTCACACATACCATTTTTATCACTAAATCTAAGCATTTACCAAATTCCCAATTCACTTTTCCTCCACATCTTCCCAAACTTTTCAAACATATGAATCAATTTATCTTTTAAAATCAATTTATTTCACTCTGAAAACTCTTTTCAAAAATCATTTTTCTTAAAAAATCCAATCACACCAATCCAAATTAGACCGAAGAATCACTAATACAAAAATAACCAGAAAAGGGAACTAGTGGCCATGCATACCCCAACTACATGGTTTAGCATACCATTCACTGAGCATGCACTAACCACTAGAAGCATATTGAATCATGCACTCGAGCTCCACATGGATCACTATGCCATATAAGCTCATCGTGTATCACCATTTCACTTCCACTTTCATCCCCCTTCATACAAAATCTCAGCAAACTAAACAAATTCTAGCGGTGTGACTCAAACCAAAAATAAAGATTTGAAACCCAACTACCCCTAGCGAATCAAGTCTCATCACGAGTGGTGGGGATCAGGCATCAACCCATGACATACCTCCTAAGCCCTGATAATCCTATCTCCAATCTACCTAATATCCCAAATAACAAAAACATCCTCTAATACCATTTTATCATGAACCAACCCAATTAAACTCTGAAATGGTTACCCAAGTCAACCCACAACAAGGCCCGAGAGTCATTCTCAATCCTCCTAAGCTGGAAACTAGTGTCAGAAATCAATAATGCACAGTTGGGAATGATTTATCCCATGAATAACAGATAAATAAACAAATATAAACTGAGTAATAAAAGTAAACAAAAAAAGTGTAAATAAAATAAAATTGTACGCGTACCTCTATGTGACCTCATGGGTCACCTCCAACTGTAGTATCACACTTGATCCATGAGAGAACCAGAGTGGGTAGCAGCATCAAAAGTTAAAAACAAAAATAAACTATAGGCGTGAGTATTAAAACTCACTAAGTGTGACCGAATAAACTATTCCTTACATCTTCCTTTAAAAATAAAACCAAAACATGTCATTTTGAGAATAAGACATAATAAAATAATGTTTTCCATTCTTTTAAAATTTATGTAACAAGCATACATTTTCAAGAAAACCATTACTTTCCATCACATTTCCAAAGTAGTTTCCAAGCATGAATATATGTCTTAAAATTAAAGGAAAACAATTTTAGATGAAAACATGGTTTTCATAAAGGTGGAAACAAACATGAAGCAACTAAAATGGAAATCACATCACAAAAACCATTGGAAATTGATAATTAGATAGGGTTAATATAGTACTGGGATCCTCATACCTCAGTGATAAGAGAATCCAACCAAATCCCACAGTGTCCTCATGCACGAGCCACTAGAGGGGAACACATCCCAAGGTCTAGTGGTCTCTGATCATATATCAAAACCCACAGAGTTCTCATGCACAAGCCTCTAGATGGGAACATATCCCAAGATCTAGTGGTCTTTGATCATAATCATATGTTTATTTAGTGTTGTATCATCAATCTAGCTAAGGGGAAACTGAGACTCATTCTGTCGATCCGCCTAGCGTACTAGACCTGGTCTACCCACCTAGGTACATAGGATTCCCATATTCTTAACCCATTCTTAATATCAAACAAGATTCAATTCCACACAATCAAAAAATCATCACATGAATCAACACTTGACATGCAACCATTTAAGGAATTAAAATCACCATTTAACCTCAAATTCACACCAATAACCATGAACTTTTCCAATCTTACCAAAACATAAAATTTCTCATTTTTTAAAATCACACATGAAACCCATTTTCATTCAAGTCTACTTTCACAACTATTTTATACACACAAAACATATTTGGAAATAGCCATCACACACTACGGGAAAAATGGGTATTTGCGACGGGGGTATTTACCCGTCGCAAATAATTAGGCTTTTGCGACGGGATTGCTTTCCCCGTCGCAAATAGTTTTCCCGCGATGCGCGCCAAATCGCGGGAAACTTATTTGCGACGGGGGAATATTCTCGTCGCAAATAATCGGCGGCGGTAAAAGGTATTTGCGACGGGAATATTCCCCCATCGCAAATACTATGTCGGCAGGGGTTATTTGCGACGGGACCCGTCGCAAATAACTATTTACCGGTTGACCGTAATAAATGTTGGCTAAGGTATTTGCGACGGGTACCGTCGCAAATAATATTATTTGCGACGGGTATCCCGTCGTAAATGGGCCCGTCGCAAATAATCTAACCTATAAATACCCCCATCCGTTTTTTTCATTTCATTCTCATTCCTTATCTTCTCCTTCTCTCAAAATTATATTTCTAGAGTTGAGTTTTTCTCCAGTTTAATTTTTTTCTCCGGAGCTGATATTAAAGTTTTGAAGAACGATCAGAAGAGATCAATTTTCAAGGTATTTATGTTCATTTTAATTTTTTTTTTATTTTTAATTTTTTATTAGTTTCAATTATTATTAATTAGTTGTAATTTAATTATGTTTACATTGTTTTATTACTTAATAAATTTAAATTATTAGTATTGTTTATAGTTAATGGTAATTAGGAATAATTAGTAATAATTTTTAATAATTAAGAATAAATATTAATAATTAGTAATAAATACCAATAATTAGGAATAAGAACATTATTACATTATTAGTTTATTTTATTATTAATATTAAAATAATATAATTTTTTATATATATACAATTCTTTTTTCATCTGTGTGTTTACAGTCTTCACATGTATTATTTGTATGTGGAGATAGAAAACGCACAGATGAAAGAAGAATTGTATATAAATTAAAAAATTATATTATTTTAATATTAATAATAAAATATATTAATAATATTATTATTTGTAATTATTGGTAATTATTTCTAATTATTGATAATTATTCATTTAATTACTAATAATTAGGAACAATTATCAATAATTATCAATAATTAAGAATAATTAGTAATAATTAGTAATAATTACCAATAATTAGTAATAATTAGTAATAATTAGTAATAATTACCAATAATTAGTAATAATTAGTAATAATTATCAATAATTAGTAATAATTACTAATAATTAGTAATAATTACTAATAATTAGTAATAATTACCAATAAGTAGTAATAATTACCAATAATTAGTAATAATTACCAATAATTACCAATAATTACCAATAATTTGGAATAATTACCAATAATTAACAATAATTAGTAATAATTACCAATAATTACCAATAATTAGTAATAATTAGTAATAATTAGTAATAATTAGTAATAATTAGGAATAATTAGGAATAATTAGGAATAATTAGTAATAATTAGGAATAATTAGTAATAATTAGTAATAATTAGTAATAATTAGGAATAATTAGGAATAATTAGGAATAATTAGGAATAATTAGGAATAATTAGGAATAATTAGGAATAATTAGGAATAATTAGGAATAATTAGGAATAATTAGGAACAATTATCAACAATTACCAAGAATTAGTAATAATTAGGAATAATTAGTAATAATTAGGAATAATTAGGAATAATTAGGAATAATTAGAAATAATTAGAAATAATTAGGAATAATTAGGAATAATTAGTAATAATTAGTAATAATTAGGAATAATTAGGAATAATTAGGAATAATTAGTAATAATTAGGAATAATTAGTAATAATTAGTAATAATTACCAATAATTAGGAATAATTAGGAATAATTAGGAATAATTAGATATAATTAGATATAATTAGGAATAATTAGAAATAATTAGTAATAATTAGGAATAATTAGTAATAATTAGGAATAATTAGGAATAATTAGTAATAATTAGTAATAATTAGTAATAATTAGGAATAATTAGTAATAATTAGGAATAATTAGGAATAATTAGTAATAATTAGGACTAATTAGTAATAATTAGTAATAATTAGGAATAATTAGGAATAATTAGTAATAATTAGTAATAATTAGTAATAATTAATTATAATTACCAATAATTACCAATAATTACCAATAATTACCAATAATTACCAATAATTACCAATAATTACCAATAATTACCAATAATTACCAATAATTTGCAATAATTTGCAATAATTACCAATAATTTGCAATAATTTGCAATAATTACCTAAAATTAGGAAAAATTAGGAAAAATTAGGAAAAATTAGGAAAAAATTTCAATAATTAGTAATAATTACCTATAATTAGTATTAATTACCAATAATTAGTATTAATTACCAATAATTAATAATAATTAGGAATAATTAACAATAATTAGTAATAATTACCAATAATTAACAATAATTAGTAATAGTTAACAATAATTACTAATAATTACCAATATTTAGTAATAATTAACAATAATTTCCAATAATTACCAATAATTGCCAATAATTACCAATAATTAGTAATAATTGCAAATAATTAGTAATAATTACCAATAATTAGTAATAATTACCAATAATTAGTAATAATTAACAATAATTAGTAATAATTAGCAATAATTAGTAATAATTAGTAATAATTAGGAATAATTAGTATTAATTAGGAATAATTAGTAATAATTACCAATAATTAGTAATAATTAGTATTAATTACCAATAATTAGTATTAATTACCAATAATTAGTATTAATTACCAATAATTAGTATTAATTACCAATAATTAGTATTATTTACCAATAATTAGTATTAATTACCAATAATTAGTATTAATTACCAATAATTAGTATTAATTACCAATAATTAGTATTAATTACCAATAATTAGTATTAATTACCAATAATTAGTATTAATTACCAATAATTAACAATAATTATTAATAATTACCAATAATTACCAATAATTAGCAATAATTGCCAATAATTACCAATAATTAGTAATAATTACGAATAATTAGTAATAATTACCAATAATTAGTAATAATTACCAATAATTATCAATAATTACCAATAATTATCAATAATTACTAATAATTATCAATAATTAATAATAATTAGCAATATTAGTAATAATTAGCAATAATTACTAATAATTAGCAATAATTAGTAATAATTAGCAATAATTAGTAATAATTAGTAATAATTAGTAATAATTAGGAATAATTAACAATAATTAGTAATAATTAACAATAATTAGTAATAATTAACAATAATTAGTAATAATTAGTAATAATTAGGAATAATTAGTATTAATTAGGAATAATTAGTAATAATTACCAATAATTAGTAATAATGATTATTAATTACCAATAAATAGTATTAATTACCAATAATTAGTATTAATTATCAATAATTAGTATTAATTACCAATAATTAGTATTAATTACTAATAATTAGTATTAATTACCAATAATTAGTATTAATTACCAATAATTACCAATAATTACCAATAATCACCAATAATTACCAATAATGACCAATATTTTTCAATATTTTCCAATAATTACCAATAATTACCAATAATTACCAATAATTACCAATAATTACCAATATTTTCCAATAATTACCAATATTTACCAATAATTACCAATATTTACCAATAATTAGGAATAATTACCAAAAATTAAGAATAACTACCAATAATTTGGAATAATTACCAATAATTTGGAATAATTACCAATAATTTGGAATAATTACCAATAATTTGAAATAATTACCAATAATTTGGAATAATTACCTTATTACATTATTTGTATATTTTATTATTAATATTAAAATAATATAATTTTCTATATTATATACAATTCTCTTTTCTTCTGTGTTTTTTCTGTCTCCACATGTAATATTGGCATTCTTTTTCAAAATTATCAACCTACTCGCCAATGGAGAGGTGAAAGTGAATGCCAATATTACATGTGGAGACAGAATGTGAAACACACAGATGAAAGGAGAATTGTATATAATATAGAAAATTATATTATTTTAATATTAATAATAAAATATACTAATAATGTAATGATGTTATTATTATATAATTAATATTTATGAAAAAAATTATATTAGTATTATTAAAAAAATAAAAAATCAATATAATATTAAAATTATCAATATTTGTAACAGGTTTTGCTTTATTCTCAATATATTCAATCCTTGCTTGTGTTTTTTCTAACAAATTATTCAAAACCAGTAATGCTTTTATATTTTATAGAAAAATATGGAACAACGAGGTCGTCAACAGTCATTATTAGATGACCGCATATGGATAAATCAACGTAGAAATCCAAATGGTTCTGGTTTAAATCCAGTATATATAGAGGGTGTGGAGAGTTTTTTATCATTTGCGGCATCAAATCCAGAATTTGTTTCAGAAGGAAAGATAAAATGCCCTTGTAGAAAATGTGCATTGAGAACGTTTGACATGTTTGACAAAGTGGGGGAACATCTCTTGCGTTTTGGTTTTCAAGCAGATTATGTTTTTTGGTATCAACACGGTGAACGCAGTTCCAGAGCAGGTGATACCAACTTGATTCCGGATCCATCCCAGTTTCAAGATTTAGTACATGATGTTGCAGGTTCATCTGTTCAACATACAGAAACTCCGGTTGATATAGCTTCAAATCCTGAGTTGGGACCGTCTGAATTTTATGAGTTGTTGAAGTCTGCTGAGGATGCATTATATCCTGGCTGCAAGATAAGCAAATTAGAAGCAGTTGCAAAATTTATGGCTATCAAATCAGATAACGGAATGTCAAACACCTGTTTTGACCAGATATTTTCTTTGCTGAAAACACTGTTACCCGAAGGAAATGTTTTACCTGCAAATTAATATGAAAGTAAGAGGTTGGTTCGAAATTTGGGACTTACTTGTCAGAAGATTCATGCATGTTCAAATGACTGCATTTTATATTCTGGGGAAAATGAGTCGTTGGATAGTTGTCCCACATGTGGGAAACTGAGATATAAAGAAGGACAACACGGGAAGTCTGGTTTGATTCCTGTAAAACAGTTGAGATATTTTCCGCTTACATCCAGACTTCAGCGTTTATTCATGTCTAAGAATACAGTGACAATGATGTCATGGCATAAAGAGAATAGTTCAACCGATAAAATCTTGAATCATCCAGCCGATGGTGATTCATGGAAACATTTTGATAGAGTGCATCCATCCTTTGCTTTAGAAGCTAGAAATGTTCGACTGGACCTTTCCACTGATGGTTTCTGTCCGTTTGGATCTTATGGTAGTCAATATTCATGTTGGCCTATTTTTTTAACTCCGTACAATTTACCTCCATGGATGTTGATGAAGGAGCCATATATCTTTTTGACTTTACTAATTCCAGGACATCCGAAGAAAAATATTGATGTTTATTTGAAGCCATTTATTGATGAATTAAATTTATTGTGGAGTACTGGTGTCAGTACATATGATGTTGCAACGAAACAGAATTTCATACTGAGAGCAGCATTGATGTGGACAATAAGTGACTTCCCGGCTTATGGGATGTTATCTGGATGGAGTACACATGGTCAGAAATCATGTCCTTACTGTATGGGAGAGAACAAAGCATTTATGCTCATTCATGGAAAGAAACCTTGTTATTTTGACTGTCATCGCAGATTTCTTCCAGCTGATCATCCTTTTCGCAGAAACAGATCTCATTTCAGAAAAGGAATAGCTGAAAGGGATGGACCTCCAAAAATGCTATCAGGTTTGGAGTTAAAATCGGTTGTATTTTCATTACCTCTCATCACTTTTGGTCCCACAATAAACCAACAGAAAATTTCTGGTTTTGGGAAAGAACATAATTGGATTAAACGTAGCATATTTTGGGATTTGCCATATTGGTCTGATTTGTTGGTCCGACACATGTTAGATGTCATGCATATTGAGAAGAACTGTTTTGATAATTTGTTTCATACAGTTTTGGATACGCCAGGAAAGAGCAAAGACAATGTAAATGCACGTTTAGATCTTGCCCAAATTTGCAGGCGTCCAGAATTGGAACTATTTGAGAATGTCAGAACAGAAAGGTTACTGAAACCAAAAGCAGCTTATACACTGTCTAAAGAAAACCGTTTATTATTTTGTCAGTGGATTGCAGATTTGAGACTTCCAGATGGTTGTGCTTCCAATTTGGGTAGATGTGTAAAGAATGGTCATATTATTGGATTAAAAAGTCATGATTGTCATGTTATAATAGAGAGACTTCTACCCATTGGATTAAGAGGTCTGTTGAATTCTGTGATTTGGGATTCCATAAAAGACATGTCTTATTTTTTTCGGGAAATTTGTGCGGCTACGGCAGATTATGATGCTCTAGGAAAACTTGAAAAAGATGTTGTTGTAATTATATGTAAACTGGAAAAAATATTTCCGCCGTCTTTCTTCGACTCAATGGAACATTTGATGTTACATTTGCCATATGAAGCCAAATGTGGAGGTCCGGTACAGTTTCGATGGATGTACCCATTTGAAAGATGCATGCAAAAATTGAAAAGAAAAGTACGCAACAAAGCATCTGTTGAAGGATCTATTGCAGAAGCTTATTTGCAAGAGGAAATATCTTTTTTCTGCTCCCATTATTTTGAATCTGAGTATCCTTCAAAACACAACCGAATGGGACGGAATGAGAGAAATATTGATGAAATTGACAATCAATTATCTGTTTTCAACCAGTCAGAGCTTGGTTTTGGTGGAGTTTCTGAACGCTGGCTTTCAGATGATGAACATCATACAACTCATACGTATGTTCTGCTCAACTGTGAAGAGATGACATCAGTTGTACTGTAAGTGTTTATATCACTTATTCTATCATTTATGTTACAGTAAATAACTTTGGTTTTTATAGGTTGTATGATAATCATATCAAGAAACAAATTCCACAAATTACAGCAGCTGCTCTCGAAGAACGTCGACTGAAAAATTTCTCTCAGTGGTTTCAAAAACTGGTAACATAAATTCTTTATCTTTTAGCAACTCATTCAATGTATAGTTTACTATATTGATAATTATTTCACAAATTTTCAGGTGTCTCGACATACTGATAAAATTGACAAACGGCTGTGTGTATTGAGTAACCCACCTTCCAAACTTGTTAAAACTTATAATGCATATGTGGTGAATGGATTTTGATTCCACATACATGCATATGGGGAATCAAAAAAAAACAATGAACAGTGGAGTTAGCTTGAGAGGATCTCATCATCGAGAAAATGAAGTTGACTTTTATGGCATACTTGATGAAATCATTGAACTCTGTTATCTTGGATAACATTACATAACCATGTTCAAATGTCGGTGGTTGGATACAGAGAGAGCCGTGCGTGTTCATCCGACTCATGGAATCGTCGATATTAAATGTAAAAGTGTTCTCGCAGTAAATGAACCATTCTTATTGGCTCAACAGGCATATCAAGTTTATTATGCAAAGTACTGTGCAACATCAAGAGACTTGACTGATTGGTGGAGTGTAATAAAAATAAAAATTCGAGACAATCAGTTTAGTCAAAGTGAATGTGCTTTCACTGATGTGCAAAGAATTGAAGTTTTTCAAGAGAGTACTCAAAATAAATCTTTTTTACAAAGAGACATGAGTATCTATGACGACACCCCACATTTAAGAGTCGGTGATGACGATGATGTTAATGATGTCACACATGAATTTGAAATGGTAAGAGATGAAGCAACTGCAACTCGAATGGATATCGATGATGTTGAGGAGGAATATGAAGATGACATTGACATATATGAAGATGATGATGAAGATGAACACTTATAGAATTCCATGGTATTTATATACAATCATAATATGTATATATGTATATATAATAGTAATTATCAATTATTTGCTAACATTAACATTTTCTGTTTCAGATGGACGAGGCCACATTTCGTGAGTTGGCGGATGCTGACCTGCCTTTCGATGCGGATGAGTTGCTGGCAGATGACCCTCAGCCTGCAGGCGCTTCAGGGAGTACGCGGAGGGGGCGCGGTCTTGCACGATTGATGATTCCTGACCCCGTCCCCGAGCGACGTCCACGTCTTGGGTTTGATCCGCGCACCCGGAGGTGTGATAACCTGTGTGATAACCTGTGGATTTGACTAAGATTTCATTAATCTATTCACATAATAAATGTTTATTATTTTTTTTAGTTTTCCGCATATAGCAGTCGGACAGGGCAGCTCTATTTTGCGCAACTATTTCTCTCAGCCGTGGACCACATGGGAGCAGATTCCCATTGATGTGCAGCAGGCCATGTTCGGCCATTGGTTGGTACGTACGTAAATAAATAATTTTTATTTTGAAAATTATTTCATTTCTAACTTGATATTTTGATTTTTTTTTTTGTAGCGTTTATGGTATCTGATCGAGGATATCATGCATGACGCCATCCACGAGGCATGGGAGGTGGCCATGCGTGATCGCCTTCGTCAGTTTTTGCACAATTTAAGAAAAGCTGCGATGAAGAAAGCAGGAGTGTCAGATTTTGAGGAGTCATGTAGAGCACACCGACCAGAGTATATTTCATCCCATGTATGGGATGGATTATGTGCGCACTGGTTGAGTGGTGCCTTTCAGAGGAGATCATCGCTGGGGAGGCAGAATCGGGGGAGACAGGAGGTGACTCATCGAGCTGGGAGTCGTTCTTTCAGTACTCATAGACAGCATCTGGTACGTACATTATTTATAAATATTTTATATAACTATAAATATTAACAGTTTATTTTTTATTCTTATAGGCTGTCGAGCACCCCGATATTACAGAGTACGACGTATATCGGAGGATGTATAGTGATCCTGCTACTGGGGAGCTCAGAGGTGATCGTCAGCATCACATCGTGGTCAGTATTATTTGTTTTCAAGTTTAAAAATTAACTGCATATAATATATTCACAATTTTAATTTTAAATTGCAACTATAGGAGTCATATGAGGCCGCAGTGTCACAGGCCCGGCCTGAGAGTCAGGCCGAGTCATCAGATCAGACCACTGCCTGTCAGTTTGATGAGGCGGCATGGATGCAGGCCACCCAGTATGCCTTCGAGAAGGGCCGGGTAGTTGGTATCGGCTCTCGACTGACTCCCGGAGATTATTATGGAAGTGTTGCGATGTCAGCGTCCAGCTCGAGAGGAGCTCGTGCATCTTTTTCTACACAGTATGAGGATCAGTTGCGATCTCAGACTGCACAGATAGAGAGTCTCCGACAGGAGCAGGAGCAGATGCGTCAGCAGCATGAGGAGGAGCGTCGACGCCAGCAGCAGCTGTACGAGGAGCAGACAAGTCGGTGGAAGCAGCAGCATCAGGAGCAGATGGAGTACATGCGCCGACTCACTCATGCTTTAGGGGTGGAGTTTCCTCCACCACCATCTGCAGATCCCCCACCTCCCCCCCCCCCCTCCTTCAGATTAGAGTTTGTATTTCAGTTATAAAATTTGTGAAATCAAAATATTTTTTTTTTCTATTCTTAGTTTCTGTCTCATTATAAAATATTAATAATATTATATTTTTAAATAACAATATTAATATAAATAATAATATTATTTATATTTTATAATATTAAATTTTATATATATATTAAAATTTTATATATATATATTAAAATTTTATAATATTATAATTTAATTATTTTTTTTGTAATACTTGAATTATTTTAATATTTGAATGTAAAATAATTCTATTATTTTTATATTAATTAAAATAACTTATTAATATTTTTTTTATTTATGAATTATAATTGTAATATTATTGTATTAATTAAATTATTTATTAATATTCTATTATTTTTTATTTTTGAATTATAATTCTACTATTATTATAGTAATTAAAATAATTTATTATTTTTATTTGTAAATTATAATTATATTATTATATTAATTAAAATAATTTATTAATAATTTATTTTTTTTATTTTTTTAATAGTATTTGCGACGGGATACTATACCCGTCGCAAATACTAGTATTATTAATAGTTTTTTATTTTTATTTTAAAAAGTATTTGCGACGGGATACTACTCCCATCGCAAATACTAGTATTATTAATTTCTTTTATTTTTTTAAAAAACAGTTTTTGCGACGGCACCGTCGCAAAAGGGATTTGCGACGGCACCGTCGCAAAAGGGATTTGCGACGGCACCGTCGCAAAAGGGATTTGCGACGGGTCCCGTCGCAAAAGGTATTTGCGACGGGTCCCGTCGCAAAAACTGTTTTAAAAGTTTTTTACAAAAATATGGAATACTATTTGCGACGAGCATTCTCCCCGTCGCAAAAAAAGGCTTTAGCGACGGGCCCGTCGCAAATAAGTGTAGTTGCGACGGCGTTTTCAGCAACGGGCTATTTGCGACGGGATCCCGTCGCAAATAGCCCGTCGCAAATACTTGTTTTTCTAGTAGTGACAGACACAAAAACCATTTTGGAAACCACTTTTAATCATTTTAAATATATTTCATTCTAAAACAACCTTGGAAGCATATTTTAATGTTGAATACACATGTAAAAGTTTGAAGGTGAGCATGAAAAATAAAGGAATTTCCAACAAAAAACATCACTATCACTTTTCATAGAATATACATACTACTTCATATTAAAAAAAATACTAAAGCAATTAAGGAATTCAAATTAAAGGCCTAAGAATGGGGAACCAACCTCAAACTCAAGGCATGCTGCTATAGATAATGGAAACTCAAACCTTTTATTTACCACTTTCACACATGTGAAACTTTGTTTATATGAAAGGAAACCTATCCCTTATGTACATATTTTCATGGAAAAATATGTACAAGGGTATCCTTACACATATTCTTATACGTGCATATACCCCTTTACACTTACATGAATATTCATTTTCATATATATATACATAAGAACACCTGGACCCATTATATATATTCATCCTTCCATGGGTAAATATATATAAAGGGGGGAATTACATAAATACATGCCTACCTATGCATACACATATAATACTTTGACAATGCCAGATTAAAACCTATTTAAGGGAGACCAAGACACACTGAAAAACTAGTAAGAACCCAGGAATCACCAAAAAGGACCCCCAAAAAATAGAACAAACTAATAAGGTAGAAGAAATGAACCTCAACCAATGGTGGATGAACCAAAACTAACCAAAAAGAATCACCTTCAATACAAAATGTCAAAACATGCCCAAAGCCAGCCCAAGAGACCCATTACACACCCTATTAAAAAAAGAAACATAAAAAATCAACCCACCTGGAACCCTAGGGTTTGGATGAACCATGAGGATCAGTAGGGAGAGGAAAAAACACCCAGAATTTATGGAGAAAGGAATAGGGGGTATTTCCTCAGAGATTTGACCAAGAAACCACAAGCAATTGAGAGAGAATGGCATGGAGGAGGGGGAGCAGAGAGCGGCAACACACGTAGGGAAGAAGAGGGGGAGGACCGGTCATGCAAGGGAGAGGGGAGGAGGCCCCATTGAGGGATTAAAAAAACCTAATAATAATAATCTTAATAATAATAATAATATTATTATTATTATTATTATTAAAACATTTTTTTATTTTCTTTATTTTTCTTATTTTATTTTAATTTTATTTTCACTTAATCTTTTTTTGAACACTAGGAAGGATGCATGGTTTGGTAGTACAGTCTTCCAAACCGTACGCCAACCATACACACCTTACTAGAGGAAAATGACCCTCGTACGGGCTGGTCGCACGGTTTGAGAAACCATACACCAACCATCCAACTCAACTCTATCATTTGATAGATCCATTTTTCATACTTGTCGTACGGTTTCCTCTAACTGTTTGCAAGCCATGATCAACTAAGAGAAGGGAGTATGGTCACTACTATGCCTCACATGGTTTGGTCCAAACCATTCTCAAACCATGCACAGGTCCAAAAACCACCCGAAGACTCTGAAACTCAAAAATTTCACCAGGAACTATACCTAAACCTCAACCAAAATAACAAACATCAAGAAAATAATATAAAAAAAAGAAAAAACAAGGCTGGGGTGTGACAAGATCTCTGACCTCCAACTCCCTGAGCTTGGCATGGTCCACCTAGAGGTTGTGGTGGAAGTAGTGATCATATTGTCATAGATACCTCCTATGTTGTGACCTGCACATCTTATATCACTCCCCTGTGAATGGCCTGAAGGCCTTCTTTTTTTATTGATTTTTGATAACCCCCCTTTCAAGGGATGAGGGGGAACCCTTAAAAGGCCCATAGGCTCAGAGATTAAAAGTCCCATAGTCTTAGGAGATTACATGACCCGAAGGTCTTATGGAATTCAACCAGACTATCTATAAGGAACTGTCCCTCCCCAGCATCTGCATCGTGATATTATCTCTCCACCTTCGCATGGTCGTCTAGCTAGGCTTCTCATGCAAGCACAGGCTGGTCCCGATGGCATAGCCATACCCTCTCATTATGACAATCCATTTGGCTCTACTCCGATGAGTTCACTTGCTCTGAATCCTCTTCTGGGGATGCTCCTTTTTTATGTAGAGTCTGTCTGGGGAAACTGCATGTGGTCTGAAGGCCTTGAGGTGGCCTGAAAGCCCTACTGACTAGAAGGCCTGGGTGGCCCAAAATCCTTAAGGACTCCAAGCCCAAACCGATGTCCCAAGGTGAATAGTTCTAGCTGCTATAGTGTAGAACAGTACCTGCTACAGTAACTACTATAGTGCCTGCTACAGTACCGCACAGTGTACAGTTCTGCTACAGTACCCGTCCAGTGTACGGTTCTGCTACAGTTTTGCTATAGTACCCAGAAATATGACTCTACCTAGTTTTGAACCTGAGTCTCATGGATGCACTTAAGGATACCTCACCAACTGGTTTGAGGCTCATGTGCATCTTATATCACCTACCTATTGTTATTTGGTCCTGCAAGCACTGGACTTTGGGTGATATTTGCCTCTAAAACTCATTATGTGCACTCATCCTCTATGTGTCATCACCCAACAATATCAAATCCAACCATGCCTTGATCTGATATGACATGTCCACATTAACTGCCGAATATGAATTTACTTGTTTCATAATGGGTGGAAGTATTTCTCGATGTCCACCCAAAGACAAAACCTCATAGTCATTCCCCTACACAGAAGCCTCAACACCCTTTGGTTCATGACCAAGACTCCATTATGGACCCCTAGCTGGTTTTTTTCATAGAAATATACTATAGTAGACATGATTTACCATGGTCAAATGAATATAACTGAGGAGTTGACTCGAGAAGGACATAGAAACCATAATGAATTCATATATGATACATGTACTATTGTTTTCCCAATTACTGATATCCTAGTGTTTTGAGTTGATAATAAGGTTATTAAAGTCCTCATATATGGATCTGTTGACCGTCACGCTATCAATGGGTTCCCTAGACCAAGATCTGAACTCAAGACACCTCAAAATTATTTCCCAAGCCCCAAATCAATCATCGTGGTTAGATAATCTCTAAACTTTGGTTCTAATACAACTTATCCTCTTATACCACTCTGTCATGAACCGAATCATCAGGGTCTACCTGACTAATAGTAAGCCAAGTTTGACACCCCAAGCCAGCCTCTGATAGACCATACGTTGATGACTAACACTAAGTAGACATATCACACACACGGGAGGCCTTAGTATAATGTACCTGTACACACGCACATATCTCCACATCCACCAATTAATGTAGTAAAGTAAAATACTGATAATAATACAATGAATGCATGAACTACTAATATCCTACGTCGAATTATGATAGTAGTTAAAAAAAGTATAAAATGTAAAATACATGCCCAAAAACTAGATACATGTTTAATTTGCAACAAGGTTTTTTTTCTTCAAAATAAAAACCCACTCACCCATTATCGCTACTACACAACACCACTATGATCCACCTGCTCTTGGTCCACCTCATACTCCATCAAAAGGATCATAATTTGAATAATTTATAAAACATATAGGTAGATCCCATTCTTGGGTGAGTATATATATACCTAGTAGGATGCCCCAAAATCACCGAGCATAAAACATCAATACATAGTCAACTCATATAAAAAATACAAGGGGAATAAATAAGGAAGATAACCCAAATATACTCATAAAAGGTACTCAAGCCTCAGAGTACAACCTTAGTCTTAGCCAACAATATGAAATTCCATCAACACATATCTTACTTCAGAAGTCTCAAGAATTCTACACAGTCCCTTACATCTACTAATGTCGGAGGGTCCCTACCCCATACAGTGTATGAAGTACCAGACTCTAGTGAAAGATCCATTTCCCATATGAGTTCCATGAAAGAGAGAGATTCTACTCTAAATGTGGATCCTTGTCCCATTTGAGCTCCTAAATGGATGATATTCTACTCCATGGAGGACCCTTGTCCCATTAGAGCTCCCAAATAAACAAGATTCTACTTTGTAAATAGAATATCCCTTCACTGGTATTCTGGGTGAAATACCTAACTCTATCTAAATCCCTCAAGTAGAGGATTCCTGCCCAGATCATACTCACATGGGTGAGACTCAAATCTTTAAGAGGATATCTATCCCATAGGGTGAGATACCTGACTATTTCTATGGATTAAGAAGGAAAAATCAATGCCTAGACAAACTTTTCCAGGTTTTCTGAAAGTACACGACATGTCTAATAGGGGACATGAAATGTATCACTAAGTCCTATTTTTCCCTTGTTTCTGTCATCTTACATGATATGTCTTCCTCCATATAAACAACATATAGAGGTTGGGCCTAGTAATTGACATGTCTCTCCGACCCAAGTTCATGTACTCTACCCATGACCATATATGTGTCTTTGAACCATTCACAATACATAGTTACTAGGCGTGTGCCTTTTCCCATGTCTTTGTCTGTGTTGGTGTCTGTGTACCCTGGATATTACATGCCAAGCTGCCAGCCTAGGGGTCGCACGTCGTGTAGGAAATGTACTTAGCCGTGTGATATTTTTCTCAACCTGAAACCATAGAATAGTATGTATGGGTAAACATGATGTGTGTTCTTTTGAACTACTTTCCTTGTAGATTGAAATTTTCCAAAAATTCAAAAAAATTATGTGGTGCCCACCTTTACCACCTTCATTGATGAATTTTCTATGATTCCTGCCTAAAACAGTCTCCAATATCATCACTCATGGATCTGATGCCACTAAAAAATGATTCTCTAATTCCCATTAACTGAAATCACAATTTTCATGGATGTCTGTCGTTCCTGATGACCTATAGCGTGAACACCGTCATCCTTGATCCTATCTTGAGTCACCGTCGTCCTCTTTAATTCTATGCTACATCGAAAACAATGATTTCAAACCCATAACAATGATGTGTAGAACCTTAAAAATGATATCACAATTAAATGGGTTGTTAGAACTAGTTAAATCATCGAACAATCAAACACCGATGACGAATACTCGAAGAACAGAAGGAGAAAGACATGAAACACAAAAGTTAGGAAACTGAATTTGGACATGTTAGGCTTGGAAAATGTTGTTGGAAGAATAATGAGGGGTATATGTAATGGCCTGGGGTTTTGGGGTCCATTACTTGGTGAAGATCTGATGTTGGGTGTTCTGGGAAGTCTGGGAAAGTTATCGAGGCTTCTCAGTGAAGCTTAAGACTAACGGTAGCCTTAGCCTACCGGTAGCAGGCTTCTAATGGTAGCTTGGTCTACCGATAGCTCGGTCTACCGGTAGCTCGACCTAACGGTAGCTCGGCCTACTGGTATCTTGGTCTACTGGTAGCTCGGCGTACCGGTAGCTCGGCCTACCGGTAGCTCGGCCTACCGGTGGTCGCGGCTTACCGGTGGATCGACCTACCGGTACCTTGGGCTACTGGTCACCTTGGATTACCGGTGGCTCGGTCTACTGGTAGCTTTGGCCAATCGGTAGCTTGGCCTACCGATAGCCTCGGCTTACCGGTGGCTCAGCCTACTGGTAGACCTAGCCTACTGGTGAGCACAGGTTTTTCCAGTAGCACCTCCTTTTGTGCAAAATGGTTTTTAAACCCTATTTTGACCCTCTTAAGCCCATTAATGATATTTAAATTAAATGTTTGGTAAGAAACCCTCCTTAAATGAAAAACCATGCATTTTAGTCATGCCTTTAACCGCGTTTTGAGGAGTCCCTAATTAAGGGGGGGGGGGTGCGTATGTTTTAACCGCCCCGAAGGGCAGGGATCTTTTAAGTTGCGCGTGTAGGGTGGCCCAACCGCGCGGTCAACCCACGATCCTTCTCCTTACGCGGTTTCGAGTTTTTATCTCCATATCTTAACCATCATGGGCGTGCTGTATCTCAGCCCTTATCAGCCTTTATAACCTAAAGGCTTCTCTCTATTTTTATTTTTCTCGATCACCCTGTGCTCGGAGTACCCTTCCTCTCGATGAGTTTTAACCCGGTGAAGTTTTCCTTGATCGTGTTCTGTGGAGCGCCTGCTACTCATGCGGGGAATTAACATCGATCCTTGATCAGTCAAGTAGGGGTTTCACCTTCGTCTCTACTTTCTGTGTATCTTGCGAGGTGGGTACGCTACTGCTTCTATAGAATTGGATGAACCTAACTTTAATGAAGATAATAAACGGATTATAAAGAATGAAGGGGAGGGGTGTGATCGATGATGCTGCTCTGTTTTTCTCCTCTTTCATGATTAATGATTTCTGAATTGTGCGGGCTTACGCCTACTGAAAATCATGGCCGTTGGTGGTATTTCTCTGTGCACTAATAAACCCTTACCTCTTGTGATATTTAAATGACTTGTATTTTGGTTGTGAACCTTTTTTTGTAAAGGAAATTGGTTAAATACGTATATTCGGCTAAATAAATTGGAAGCACCAGGATCAACTCCTTTTCTATGATAACTAATCCCAGTGGAATTGAAATCATGGAGTGTGTTAAATCTTTTAAATCTGAAAATACCTGTTGAGTATACCTTGTGTTGGTAGTATTTTTTTGGTTGTTTCCTCCACGGGATGAGTACGGGTGACCTTATGGTTTTCTTGGATAGGTTCTTAGATTGCTGGGGTGATGTGGGTGAGGATGGGATCCTTTGTTTGTATCACTAATTGGGGTGGGATCCTCTTTTGTTGTGAAACCTTCTTATTCATAGTTCTGGGAACTTGGGACTATATCTCACTTTGACCTTCTTTGGTTCCAATACTTGGAGGGGTCTCATTTGATGTGTTTTTACAAGAGAACCGGGTGTGAATATTTAAATTGATGTTGGGTGTACTTTCTCCTTGGCTTGTTCTTATGATTACTAGTTGCCCAATTAGGTGTAGAAACTTATTTAAATATTATTACTGAACATGAAAACAAGGATGGGACAAATGGGGATTTGGTTTGGTGTGAGTTGTGACTTGGGCATGGGTGTTGTTCTCTTTTCTTATGAATGAATAGTAAGGATAGTGTTCTTTAGGCTGGTTGAAGAAAAACCTAGTTTGGGTGAGTACTTGTTACCTATACATATACTTGTAGTTTTTGTGTTTCTTATTCGCACCCCACCCAAGTTGATCACTTAGTACTGAACACCCCCATTTCATGGGGGAGGGTGTTTTTCCCAACACTCCTATGAGTGGATGGTTATTAGCTCCTTTTCTGCTCCCTTCCCCGAATAGCCCAAGACTCTACGGGCAGGCTGTGATGGCCTGAATTCCATTATTAGCCCAAGAATCTTCAGGAAGGGTAGTGTGGTGGTTGGCCCAGGTGTGTGCGGGCAGGTGGTTTCCCAAGTATCTTCGGGATGAGGCCCAGGTGTCTTCAGGCATGGCAGTAGTTCTTCTAGCCCAGGTGTCTTTGGGTGTGGCAGTAGTTCTTCTAGCCAAGGTGTCTTCGGGCGTGGCAGTAGTTCTTCTAGCCCAGGTGTCTTCGGGCGTGGCAGTGGTTGTTCTTGCCTAGGTGTTTGCAGACGTAGTTACGTGTGACAGTTGTGGCCCAGGTGTCTGCGGGCGGGTTAGTGGTTGAGGCCCAGGTGTTTGCGGGTAGGATGTGCGGTTGTGGCCCAGGTGTGTGCGGGCGGGGTATGGTAGTGTGACTGCGATGAGAATGGAGGGATTGGTCCGATGTGTAGGATGTCTTCAATAACCAGTGGGAAAGTGGCGCGGGGTACCCAAACATCGATGTGCTATTACTATACATTACTTGACTTGTGTTTTTTGGGGAGTGTGCCTTGGTGAGGATTGGGTGGTTAGTTTCCTTGCTAGGTGCTTGGTTATCTATTTTCTCATAGGGCATTAGTATGCCTCCCCACTTGTGCATGAGAGTCTTTGGTTTTTCCCTACTGAGTATACTTGTATGATCACCCTATGTATATATAACTACTTTCAGGTTTCTAGGAGGACTTCAGGGATCGCGAGGGACCTTACTAGCTGGACCTTTGGGGAAGTTGTTATTGTTGTATTCCTTTTTCTTGGTATATTTTTACCTTTGAATTTTTGTGACTTGTATCTTTTACCTTTGAACATGCATATGGGAATGGTTTATTTTCATCTGTATTTTCACTTTCAGTTTTGGTGTTGTGGGATTTACTATATTATCTCCCGATCCTATTAAAAGAAAAAGGGTAATGTCTTCCATTTAGTGTGTGATTCTATACCCTTGGTGTTGGTCGCCACTCCAGTACCTATTGAAGGCGGGTTTCAGGGGTCATTATCTCTCCTTCAACTTAACGAAGGAAGGGCTTGGCAATCTGCTGACCCTTCCCTCCTTTTGGTGAAGGCGGGTCGTGACAGAATGGTATCAGAGGAAATATTTGAGAGATAGGATGGAGTCTGGAGTTAGGAACAGTGAGGATTGCATAGGATGGTAGGGAAACAGTGTTGGGTGACCTTGGTGCGTGAATTAGTCCAGGGAAGACGGGCTAGGACACGGGATTTTAGGGCCCCCTATGGTCTGATGCAAGGACTCTGGACCTACCGAATGACCAAGTAAGGCCATGCTGATTTTAGGGTAGAGAACCTAGGAATGGTACATGAATCATAATGACTTGTGTTCTCATGTTTCATGGGTGTTTTGAGGATTTAAATAAGTAAGAAGTTTAAGAAAATTTTAGGAACAATATTCTGCACTACTTGGGCTTAGTCATTCCTTGTTTACCTTACAGCTATGGCACCTGGGAGGCGACCACGGGCGGTGTAGGAGATCGAGGCCCAGGAGGTTGACTTGGACGATCGACAGAGGGCTGATCGAGAGGAGGAGGATGACCAGTGGCAGAAGACGCTTCGAGTCTTCCAGCGACAGACCCTCGAGAAGTATGAGGGCAACACCTCTGACATAAAGACAGAGAGCTAGCTAAAGGATCTGGTGATAGATTTTGGCTTGATTCGGGCTCCGACCGAGTATTGGGTTCCTCTGGCCATCAGCCAGATGCAGGTAGCAGCGCGTCAGTGGTGGAAACTCTACCTGGGGGAGAGGAGAGAGGCTGAGGTGGCATGGGTTGATTTTGAGAAAGAGTTCCGGGCAGAATTCCTCTCTTCTACGATGAAGGCGGAGAAGAGGCAGGAGCTACTCTCCCTCCAGCAGGGGAGTATGTCAGTAAGGGAGCTGGGAATCAAGTTCAAGGAACTCCTATGCTTTGCTCTGGACCTCTTTCCAGATTAGGAGTCTCGGGCGAGATGTTTAGAGGAGGCGCTCCGACCCTCCCTCTAGTATGTTGTTACTCCCTTCACCTTGCCAACATACATTGAGGTCCAGAAGAAGGCCGAAGTGGTGGAGAGGATGCACACACTAGGAGGTGTATCATGAGAGGGGATCCATCTAGGATCATCTAAGGGGAAGGTCATCAGCACCAGGCCTCCAGCATCAGGGCCCTCTAGGTTTCGACTGGTAGGGAGTAGGCCCCAGCAGTTCCAGTTCCGATCTCCAGGCCCTCGTCCCTTTCCTTCGAGACCAGGACCGAGATGCTTCGTTTGTGGAAGCTATGGGCACCTTTAGAACCAGTGCCCGAATAGAGTGCGGTACGATGGAAGTGGGCAGGCCCAGTACCCTCCCCAGCAGCAGTTTCCAGATAGGCCCTTCCAACAGCAGTAGTAGGGGCAGCGATCTCTCGCTCCTCTGAGGGTAGGCGTTGCAGGGGGAGTCTGACCTCAGGGATCTCCTCAGGGACATCGACCAGGGAATGGTCGGGGAGGCGGCCAACAGCCGAGAGGTAGAGGAGCTGGGCGTGGGAAGTTGCACCCCACGGAGGCAGCAGTTCTAGCAGGACCGGAGGTCGTTCGAGGTACGATCAGTCTGTTTAGCACCCTTGCTTATGCCTTGTTCGATACTGGAGCTTCGCACTCCTTCATTGCACCCGGTCTAACCCATGATTTGGGTCTATATACTGAGATACTTCTAGTGCCCCTAGTGCTGATCACACTAGTTGGAGGTCAGACCGACTTGTTATATGCTTGTCGAGGATGCAGACTGATGATAGGGCCACATCAGTCAGTCAGGGATCTCCTACTATTGCATATACAGCCATACGATTTCATCATAAGCATCGACTGTCTGTTCTTTGTGTGTGCCATCATCGACTACTTCCGATGAAGGTTTGTGTTCTCAGACATGGGTGGCCGGTGTGTTACTTTCACCGGCGAGTGGAGCGGTCAGAAGGGTAGCAGGCGAGAGGAACCCCTCCTCTCCTTGTTAGCCGAGCTGTCAGTAGAGTCAGTAGATGCTGAGATGGTGGAGGTACCAGGGATCGTCAGTGAATTTATGGACATCTTTCCTAAGGAGGTAACGACTCTACCCCCTCGACGTGATATCAAGTTTGGGATAGACTTGCAGCCTGGTGCTCGTCCGATTTCGATGGCTCCTTACCGGATGGCACCTTCAGAGCTACGGGAGATGTTGATTCAGATTGATGATCTGATGAAGAGGGGTTATGTTAGACCAAGTGCGTCACCATGGGGTGCTCCAGTTTTGTTTGCAAAGAAGGCGGACGGTGGTCTCAGGTTGTGTATAGACTAAAGGAGGCTGAATCAGGTGACGATCAAGAATCGCTACCCTCTTTCGAGGATAGACGATCTCTTTGACCAGCTGAAGGGGGAAGGATGGTTCTCGAAGATCAACCTACGGTCTGGATATCACTAGTTGAGGGTAAAGGAGGGCGACATCTCGAAGACGTCCTTCAGGTGCAGATATGGGCACTTCGAGTTTGTAGTCATGCCTTTTGGTGTTACGAACGCCCTGACTGTGTTCATGGGGCTTATGAACTCCGTCTTCCAGGATTACCTGGATTAGTTCATAGTTGTGTTCATCGAAGACATCCTGATCTATTCGAGATCAGAGGAGGACCATGCGAAGCATCTGAGGATGGTTTTAGAGGTCCTTTGACAGCACAATCTCTATGGGAAGTTTTCGAAATGCAAGTTCTGGATGCGAGAAGTACACTTCCTTGGGAATGTAGTGTCCGAGAAGTGGGTAGAGGTGGATCCATAAAAGGTTGAAGCGGTTGTTTCTTGTTCAACACCCAAGAATGTGGCAGAGGTTCTCAGTTTCCTCGGGCTGGCAGGTTACTATCAGAGGTTCGTACCCAACTTCTCCCGAGTTGCAGCCCCTTTGACATCCTTGACCAAGAAGGACCAGGTTTTAGTGTGGAGTAAGCAGTGCAAGGAAGCCTTCAACTATCTGAAGTAGAAGTTGGTTAGTGCCCCAGTGCTGAGACTACCAGAAGAAGGGGCAGCGTATGAGGTGTTCTGTGATGCTTCAGGGCAAGTCCTCAGATGTGTTTTGATGTAGCGACAAGGGGTGATCTCTTATGGGTATAGGAAGCTACACCCTCATGAGCGTAATTATGTCACCCACGATCTGTAACTTGTAGTAGTCGTTTTTGCACTAATGTTATGACGACATTACCTCATCGGAGAACGCTTTGTGGTCTTCATGGATCACAAAATCTTGAGGTATGTCTTCTCCCAGTGGGACCTAAACTTACGGCAGTGAAGGTGGATGGAGTTCCTCCAGGATTACGACTTCGATATTTCCTACACTTCAGGAAAAGGGAATGTAGTGGCTGATGCCTTGAGTAGGAGGTCGCAGAAGGATGCAGTCCGAGAGTCAGCAGATGCCTGGAAGGCAATGGAGGAGTCAGCTGCCTTACACCTGAATGCGAGGATGGATGGCGGTGGAGGTTTCCTGTATCAGATGACAGTGCAATCTTCTCTTTTGCGGAAAGTGGAGGAGTCTCAGTGGAGAGACCCAGAGTGTGAAGTGATACGTGACTGAGTTGACCAGGGCAATGCTCCAGAAGGGTGGACGGATGGCTAAGGTGATGGTTTCCAACCTTTGAGTTATTGGATCATTTTACGATTTTGGACGATTGTTGTGGGTCTTGCCGTATTCTTCATGTGTATTCAGTTTGAATCTGCTTGTATTGTGGTTTGCAATTTTGGATGATTGGTTTGTGCCTTGGTTTTTGGCTGTTGAGTTCTTTTGCGAGTTAGAAAGGGGAAAGAAGGACCTGAAGATGCTGAAGGATTTTAGGTCTCCATAAATGAGGAGTTGTGAATGTACTTTGGGGGTATGCAACCGATGGTGGTGTTTCAATCTAATGAGGATGGTCAGGGTGAGTAACGGTGGGTTGATGATGGGTCGACGATGATGTTTTCCAGTGGTTGGTGTCGACGGCATCCTACTACGATGTGATGATGGAGGCGCGTGATGTTAGGGTTCCCGGCTCAAGGAGGTTGTGCGTCCCGAGGGGTCGCGTGGACCGAGGTGCGGAAAATATTTCGTTCGATATTTGTGATTTAAAAAATTTGAAAATTGGATTGGACTTCTCGGGTACCGCGATGAGATGTGGTTTTTTGTGTTCTCCTACCTACTTGTTCGGTTACCGATAAGCCTTAAACTGGATTTTTAGAAAATGAAAAAAATGGCTTTTAGTCGGAACCATATGCTTTTCCGAGGGAAGCTGTTTGTTCCAGAGGTGATGCACGGAAAGGTTCTTAGTGAGTTCCACAAATCACCCCTAGCAGTGCACCCGGGAGTTTCCAAGATGTACCAAAGTCTGAAGAGACAGTTTTGGTGGCCCAGAGTAAAGCGAGCAGTGACAGAGTTTGTGGCCAAGTGCTTAGTGTGTCAGTAGGTGAAGGCTGAACACCGTGTTCTAGGAGGCCTACTGCAGTCTCTAGATGTCCCCGAGTGGAAGTGGGACAACATCTGGATGGATTTCGTCACGGGACTGCCCAAGGTGCAAGGGGGATACGACGCCATCTGGGTAGTAGTGGACCGGTTGATGAAATCGGCTCACTTTTTGGCTATCAAGGATTTGGGCGCAGTAGATGCTTTATCACGAAGGTACGTGGATGAGGTGGTGCGGTTTCATGGAGTTCTGAGGTCCATAGTCTCGGATAGGGATGCACGGTTTACCTCACGAGTCTGGAGAGGATTGCAGCATGCTTTTGGCACCCAGCTACATCTTAGCACTTCTTTCCATCCCCAGACAGATGGACAGACAGAGTGCACCATCCAGACCTTGGAGGATATGATGTGGGCATGTGTTCTGGACTCAGGAGGATCATGGGTGCGACACTTGCCTCTGATAGAGTTTTCCTACAATAATAGCTATCACTCTAGCATTGGTATGGCTCCATTCAAAGCCTTGTACGGGAGGCCATGCCGCTCACCCGTGTGCTGGACCAAAGTCGGAGGAGCGGGCATCCTTGGCCCGGAGGTGGTGCAGGGCATAACAGAGAAGGTTCAGATTATGCGTGAAAGGATGAAGGCAGCCCAGGACCGGCAGAAGTCTTTTGTCAATCGTAGGAGGAGGCCTTGGAGTTCGAGGTTGGGAATCATGTGTTCTTGAAGGTTTCGCCTCGACGTGGGCAGCGAAGGTTTGGGAAGGGCTCTCCCCTAGGATCATCGGACCTTTCGAGGTGTTGGGACGAGTTAGTGAGGTGGCATATCAGCCGGCGCTTCCGCCTCAGTTGGAGAAAGTTCACAACGTATTTCACGTCTCCCAGCTTCGTCGATATCTACACGACGACTACCACGTCATCGATTGGGGAGAGTTAGATGTGAAAGAGGATGTGACCTTCATAGAACGACCGATCAAGATCGAGGATCATAAGGATAAAGTGCTTCGAGGGCGAATCATCCCCTTGGTTCGTGTGTTGTGGAGGCATAGTGGCGTGGAAGATAGCACTTAGGAGTGGGAGGCCCAGTTACGCGTTCAGTACCCAGAGCTTTTTTGACTTTGTTGTTTTGTTCTGAGTTTTGTTAAGGTGTTTCACCTTGTGCTTCAATATAGGAAATTCTTGTTTTGCTTAACCATGAGATGATCTGTTCCATGTTCCCTCTATGTGTGTCTGGATGTGTGGTGATGAGAAAACCTGACTGCTAATCAGGACGCATTAATACAGATGCGATTAAACCCGTGCAGGCGAGTTAGTGACGCCCAAAGCGGATAATATCCTAACATGTAGGAAGGGACTCCCTGAATCAGGTGTTGGGAAGTGTAAATCCTTGTGCTTGTTGTGAATGTTGTGGTTGATAACTCTTGGGAGGGTATTCCTGGATGTAGGGTGAGGGTTTTGTTACAACTTTCGAACAACTCGGGGGTTTTCCCCTGAGAAGTATCTTAAGAGGGTGGTTGTTCGGACCCCACTCTTCTCATTTCTGGTTTGTTCTTATATTATCGGGGACGAGAATATTTTGAGAAGTATCTCATGTAATGGCCCGGGGTTTTGGGGTCCATTACTTGGTGAAGATCTGATGTTGGGTGTTCTGGGTAGTCTGGGAAAGTTATTGAGGCTTCTCAGTGAAGCTTAAGACTAATGGTAGCCTTAGCCTACCGGTAGCAGGCTCCTAACGGTAACTCGGTCTACCGGTAGCTCGGCGTACCGGTAGCTCGGCCTACCGGTAGCTCGGCCTACCGGTAGCTCGGTCTACCGGCAGCTCGGCTTATCGGTAGCTCGGCTTACCGGTAGCTCGGCCTACCGGTAGCCGCGACTTACCGGTGGCTCGACCTACCGGTAGCTTTGGCCAACCGATAGCTCGGGCTGCTGGTAACCTTGGCTTATCGGTGGCTCGGTCTACCGGTAGCTTTGGCCAATCGGTATCTTGGCATGCCGGTAGCCTCGGCTTACCGGTGGCTCGGCCTACAGGTAGACCTAGCCTACTTGTGACCACGAGTTTTTCCAGTAGCACCTCCTTTTGTACAAAATGGTTTTTAAAGCCTGTTTTGACCCCCTTAAGCCCATTAATGATATTTAAATTAAACGTTTGGTAAGATACCCTCCTTAAATGAAAAACCATGCATTTTAGTCGTGCCTTTAACCGTGTTTTGAGGAGTCCCTGGTTAAGGGGGGGTGTGTGTCTGTTTTAACCGCCCCGAAGGGTGGGGATCTTTTAAGTTGCAGGTGTGGGGTGGCCCAACCGTGTGGTCAACCCATGATCCCGCTCCTTACGTGGTTTTGAGTTTTTCTTTCTGTATCTTAACCGTCCCGAGCGTGCTGTATCTCAGCCCTTATCAGCCTTTATAACCTAAAATCTTCTCTCTACATTTCTTTTTCTCGATCACCATGCGCTCGGAGTACCCTTCCTCCCGAAAAGTTGTAACCCGGTGAAGTTTTCCTTGATTGTGTTCCATGGAGCTCCTGCTACTCATGCGGGGAATTAACGTCAATCCTTGATCAGTCAAGTAAGGGTTTCACCTTCGTCTCTCCTTTCTGTGTATCTTGCGGGGTGGGTATTCTACTACTTCTACAGAATTGGATGAACCTAAATTTAATAAAGATAATAAACGGATTCTAAAGAATTAAGGGTAGGGGTGTGATCGATGATGTTGCTCTGTTTTTCTCCTCTTTCATGATTAATGGTTTCTGAATTGTGCGGGTTTACTCCTACTAAAAATCATGGTCGTTGGTGGTCTTTCTCTGTGCACTAATATATCCTTACCTCTTGTGATGTTTAAATGGATTTTATTTTGGTTGTGAACCTTTTTTTTTGTAAAGGAAATTGGTTAAATATGTATAATCATCTAAATAAATTAGAAGCACCAGGATCAACTCCTTTTCTATGATAACCCCGGTTTAAGCCCAGTGGAATTGAAATCATGGAGTGTGTTAAATCTTCTAAATCTGAAAATACCTGTTGATTCTGCCTTGTGTTGGTAGTATTGGTTTAGTCGTTTCCTCCACGGGCCGAGTACGGGTGACCTTATGGTTTTATTGGATAGGGGCTTAGATTTCTGGGCTGATGTGGGTGAGGATGGGATCCTCTGTTTGTAACACTAATTGGGGTGGGATCCTCTTCTGTTGTGAAACCTTATTATTCATAGTTATGGGAACTTGGGACTGTATCTCACTTTGACCTTCTTTGGTTCCAATACTTGGAGGGGTCTCATTTGATGTGTTTTTACAAGAGAATCGGGTGTGAATGTTTAAATTGTTGTTGGGTGTACTTTCTCCTTGGCTTGTGCTTATGCTTACTAGTTTCCCAAGTAGGTGCAGAAACTTATTTAAATATTATTACTGAACATGAAAACAAGGATGGGACAAATGGGGATTTGGTTTGGTGTGAGTTGTGACTTGGGCATGGGTGTTGTTCTCTTTTCTTATGAATGAATAGTAAGGATACTGTTCTTTAGGCCGGTTGAAGAAAACCCTAGTTTGGGTGAGTGCTTGTTACCTATACATATACTTGTAGTTTTTGTGTTTCTTATTCGTGCCCCACCCAAGTTGATCACTTAGTGCCGAACACCCCCATTTCATGGGGGAGGGTGTTTTTCCCAACACTCCTATGAGTGGCTGGTTATTAGATCCTTTTCTGGTCCCTTTCCCGAATAGCCCAAGACTCTACGGGCAGGCTGTGATGGCCTAAAGTCCATTATTAGCCTAAGAATCTTCGGGTAGGGTAGTGTGGTGGTTGGCCCAGGTGTGTGCGGGCAGGTGGTTTCCCAAGTATCTTCGGGATGAGGCCCAGGTGTCTTCAGGCGTGGCAGTAGTTCTTCTAGCCGAGGTGTCTTCGGGCGTGGTCGTAGTTCTTCTAGACCAGGTGTCTTCGGGCGTGGCAGTAGTTCTTCTAGCCCTAGTGTCTTCGGGCATGGCAGTGGTTGTTCTGGCCTAGGTGTTTGTAGGCGTAGTTACGTGTGACATTTGTGGCCCAGGTGTCTGCGGGCGGGTTAGTGGTTGTGGCCCAGGTGTTTGCGGGTGGGATGTGTGGTTGTGGCTCAGGTGTCCGCGGGTGGGGTATGGCAGTGGGACTGCGATGAGAATGGCGACATTGGTCTGATGCGTAGGATGTCTTCAATAATCAGTGGGAAAGTGGCGTGGGGTACCCAAACATCGATGTGCTATTACTATATATTACTTGACTTGCGTTATTTGGGGAGTGTGCCTTGGTGAGGCTTGGGTGGTTAGTTTCCTTGCTAGGTGCTTGGTTATCTCTTTTCTCACAGGGCATTATTATGCCTTCCCACTTGTGCACGAGAGTCTTTGGTTTTTCCCTACTGAGTATAATTGTATGCTCACCCTACGTATATAAAACTGCTTTCAGGTTTCCAGGAGGACTTCAGGGATCGTGCGGGACCATACTAGCTGGACCTTTGGGGTAGTTGCTGTTGTTGTTTTCCTTTTTCTTGGTATCTTTTTACCTTTGGAGTTTTGTGACTTGTATCTTTTACCTTTGAACATGCATATGAGAATGGTTTATTTTCATCCATATTTGCACTTTCAGTTTTGGTGTTGTGGGATTTACTATCTTATCTCCTGATCCTATTAAAAGAAAAAGGGTAATGCCTTCCATTTACTGTGTGATTCTATACCCTTGGTGTTGGTCGCCACTCCGGGACCTATTGAAGGCGGGTTTCGGGGGTCATTATCTCTCCTTCAACTTAACAAAGGAAGGGCCTGTCAATCTGCTGACTCTTCCCTCCTTTTGGTGAAGGCGGGTCGTGACAGTATAAATAGGTTTCAAAGAAATAATTCATGAATTCTTAATCCTTAAAATAAAAATAAATTAATGAGCTATGAAACAATGATCGAACCATGACTTAATTCAAGATGAATTAATTCATGTTCGTCATGATAGTCAAAAATGAGGATTAAATCGACAAAATCAAAAGCCTTAACTCAAGGGTGGATTGATCATTGGAGAATAGATGAACTTGCGTTGTTGTCGCTGATAAGCCCTATTGAATTTCTGATCATCAATCCACAATCTCAATGTCGTCCGCAAATGCTCTCCTCCACGACTCTTTCCTCAAATCTCTAATGTTACGCGGCTTACCCTAGAGATGAGCTATAACATGTATTAAATAGAGGTTGGTAGTGTTTAAGGGGATTTATTAGACAATTAAATAAATTAATTTACTTAATCAATTTAATTTAATCTAACACATGCCCACACGATTGCACTTAACTACAACATCCGACGCTGAAAAAACTTATGTCGCACCTAGGATAAAACTCGCATTCTTGATTTAAAGGAGGTCTCAGTTTTCCCATATAAGAATTCGTTTGTGAGATATTCCATTATTTCTAAAAAGTTGCACACGCGTGATATATTATATTTAATATTTTTAATATATCAATATCGAGTCTGCACAAGGCTCATAACTTCACGCCTTACTCCAAAAATATTATTTGAAATTTTCTAAAGTGTCAAACAATAAAATCAGAGTCATTATATTATTTCTCTAAGCTTATCCTTAGATCATTTATAGTATTCTTTTTTTTCCTAGGGAAAAGAAAACAAAATAAAGGGTGAGATCATATGGTCAATAAGAGGTAGCATACAATGGAAGGTATTATGGGATAAACAAAGCACATATTACATGACATGAATAAATAATAAATAAATAATTCGAGATAACTAATACATGAGCATGAAATATATCCATGGATAACATAATAATGGAAATAAATAATCACATATATAACAATAAATGATTTCATAATGATAAGAAGCATAATGTCAGGCATCTTTATCATATTGTCAAGATCTTGACCAAGATAGCATAACTATATCATCATGGTATTGTTCTAAAACATAATACATAATAAGACATGCATACACCGAATTAGTTTGTCTTGCAAGACCTACCAATGCATTAAGGGACAATGTTATTTTTGGTCCCACCAATCGCATAATAAGTCCAATGCATCCATCATATGAAAGATTTCAGCTAATAATACATGTCATAATATTCAAATGAACCATTCACATACGCATGTCTTAGTATTCAATACGTATCCATATAGAAGTAAGGGGTATACGTATTGTTACTGTTTCCCCGGTCAATTGAATTACATGTCTATCTAGGTGAATATCCACCAATCTAGTAGAAATTATAGAATATTCACAATGTAATGGAAAGTATCCTTAATGATGGTGTAGTAGAGTGTGATACTTTCATTGTATAAGGGTATTATTAGAATTCACCCAAATGAATGCAATAGTCGAAGACCAAAGAAATGATACCAAAATCCTCTTAAATATTATGACATGGAAATTTTTTGGCATTATAATGGCTTGTGAGGGTAGTGTAATAGGAGGCAAAGATAATTTCTTGATACAATATTGGATTTATAATAATAAAATATAACATTATTACATAAGGAAATGCAAAAAAAATAAAAAAAAATATCGAAAGAGGGAAGAAGATAAGGATATGGAAACTCCTACCTTGTTATGTCCCTTCTAAAAGCTTGAAAATGATCTCCTTAGATCCTTATGAGTCTGGGGCTCTACCTCACTAAGTCTCTTGAGAAAAACTCTTTAGGTCGGCTTTAAGAGAGAGATGGAGATAGAGTTTGAAACCCCTATCTACCTAAGCCTCTTTTCAATGATTCTTGAGAGGGGAAATGAGAGAGAAAATGTGCTCAATGGTTTTTGAGTAGAGAGAAATGGAAAAATGTGTGAGTATTCATAACAAATAAGGTGGAATTGTTTATTAATTCCTAGACATATGCTTTGGATTTTATGTTGTGGAAAAATAGAAAATCATTGGTCTTCCCATGGTTTTAAATCATTTTTTATCGTATATTCATATCATAATTTACCATTTACACAAAAAAATGACACACGTGAAATTATGAAAAATTCACCATTTTCTAATTTCAATGTGCAGATTTTAAATTTTAAATTGTTTTTATAAAAAAAAATCTATACATGAGAAATTTAATAATTAAATAAAAACAGTAGTTTATTTAAAAAACATGCATTTGACTCTAAAAATTTAAAAATTGTTTTATGAGGTATATGTATATAGTTACATTGTTACTCAATAATGAGTATACATTATCAATAATTAAAAATTATATTATTACCCAATGATTTTGTGTAATTTATTAAACACTTATATGTCTAAGGGTTACTATTACAACATTCATATAGGGAAGTTGATATTCTAGCGATCTAATTCCCAACAATCACCTTACTTTTCCAACGATCATATTACCTCTCATATATACATTTCATTATATAATCTAAAATCATTCACATCCTTTTCTTAGTTCCTATGCTACGCTATTTATTATTTTGATCATAATTGCAATGTATCTTATGTATTTGTCATTCTCTTTTGGAGTAGGATATTCTAGAGTTTAAGATTATGATGATGTTCTATATTGTCATGAGTTTTGTAGCACAAATTATAATGAATGTAATTTTCTAGTTTTATGTTATACTATAAAATGCCATTGTGGAAGAGTCTTTTAGATCATACGGATTTGAACAGGGAGATGAAGCTTGTCCACGATCTCTCTGCTCTGGACTTGCCCATCTCCGCCTTCTCCCTCAGCTCCACCATCTCCGCGTTCTTCGTGATCAATTGGTCCCATTTCCTCTTCACCGCCACCGCCTCCTTCCCCACCGCGCCGTATTCCTCTTTCAATTCCAACTCTGATTTATCGATCCCCAGTAGCCGCTTCCCCCGCGCCTCCTCCTCCATGATGGCGGCGATGCAATTGGTGATCCTCACCTGCTGCTTGTGCAGCCGTTTCAGAGACTCCAGCGCGCTTTCCTTGGCGCTGAAGAACCGCACAGCGCTGCCCATGTTGGCGACATTGGTGTCGTATCGCTCGCAAATCTGGTCAAATTGCTTGAGGAAATTGAGTGCCGCGGCAGCCTGAGCCGAGGGCAGCGCGGTGGGCTGTGCCAGAGATTGGATCGCGGTACGCAGCTTGGGGCGATGGTCGGGAGGGATCTCCGAGAAGGATCGCTGGGAGAGCTCATGCAGCAGAGCTAGGGATTTGGATGCCTGTTCCTCGTCCGGGTGTATCAATTTCGCGATCTCGTCGAATAGCGGGCCGTAGAGCGTCACGGGACTCTTCGATGTGCCGGTCGTGTGGGCCTCCATCTCTACCCGTTCCACAAAAGCAAAAGGAAGAAGAGGGGTCGTTAGAACAAGGAATAGTCCGTCTGAGATCCAATGGCGCAGGTACGAAAAATAAAATTATGTTTAAGAACAACATTATAATCAGGATCCGGATCATTTAAGACCATGATCAGGATCCTTTAACAGGAAGAGTGGAGAATGGATCAATTCATCCGACCTCTTACATCTCTTTTTTGACATATTTTGTTCTGTTGAACTCTTAGCGAGGAAGCAGATGATCCATGTGGGCAATCGGTTTGTGTAAAACAACGCTTTTGATTCTTATATAGAAACCAGAGACTTCTTACCGCTAGCATCCTTGGTGAGGTCCTCCCCGGTCATTGTGTGCTGCACAAACAGAGGGGGAGAGGTTGGAATCTGAGAAATGAATCAGATTGAGAGAGGAAAAGATTCAGAGAGGCTATGGAAGATGAGCAAGGGGAAGCAGGGAAGTGATAATTAATTACCTGCAAAAAGATGGAGCAGCGGAGGGGAAAAAGATGGGTTTGGAGTATAAAGCTGCCCTTTGCCAAATTATAGTATAAAGCTGCCCTTTTGCCAAATTATATTTTAATACAGAGTTGGGGAAACTTGGGAATTTTGAAAGCTTAATCAAATAAGATTGCTTTATGGTAGATTAAAGGATTTGAATGAAAGGGGTAAGCAATTTCTTGATTCCAAAGGTTTCACTTTGTTTTCATCTCTTTCCCTGATTTCAAGCGTGTTCCATGCTCTTTCACTTTTGGGTGAACCAAACTTATTCCCCTCATCTAGTGCACTCATCTTCCCTTCATTTATTATGTGTTTTTTATGATGCTTTTCTTACCCCCCCCCCCCCAATCCTAATCCTAATGGTTTAAAAGTTTCAAGGGTTACCTAATCCTTTAGCTATTCTTGGATTCTCTTTTGTGATTCATATTTATTTTTGATAATGTTCTAAGAAAGTGTGTAAATAAGAGATTTGAGTGGGGGTTTTGAAGTGAGTGAAACTTATAATGTCCTAAAAGTCATGGACTATATATTATTAGGATTATATGATTATAGTGTGCTTGAGTTGATATATGAGTTACTATGGTTGATGCCCTTGGACAAACAATGCTTACGACCATGATTTTTTGTTGTAGTTGTAGACTTGAATGAAACAGTTCGACTCCATTGTGGCTTCATCCCAACCAGTGGCTCGACCAATCGTGTCTTCTTTACCCCACCTCAAATAGATCAGGAGTTGGTGACTAACATAAAAAAGACACACATATAAATGATTGACATTCATCAATAATACCTACAATCATGCAACTTTAAACCATCAAAGATGACAACAAATGAACCAAACTTATATATAAACCGGTAATGTTTGAATGTATATACCATGAGAATAGTGAAGCGGAAAAAGCAAGACATGTCTGATGTCATATAGTAGTATATACAATGCAATGACTTGGACATAACATAACTCTATTCATCAATACAAATCCAAGGTTAACACAGTATCAAAACATGTCCAATATCATACAATAGTATATACAATGCAATGACCCCGACATAAAATAAATCGATTCGAAAATACAATTCCTAGGTTAACACTAAGACTAACAGATGCAGACTTCGCCACCAAGACACCTCTGATGATCATCTCCCATTACACTTCTAAAGACAGTCACCACTAGCTCTACAATCTCTATGTACTCCTATAAAATGTTAAGTGCTTGAATAAGTGCAAGTATGTCCTCGCACAAATGCTCCTACATGGGTGAGTACAACAACCTAATAGGACATGCTAAATGTTGAACAATGCCAAAGTCGAGTTTGCACATGCATATAATCAAAACCTATCAAATCATAATTTAAAGTCATTACCTCGACCTATTACCACCCAGGGGTAAATGAGGTCAAATCTTAGTTTGAAGATTATCACAACCTCAATGTCTCATAAGACATCACATACGAGTCCAGCTCATCCCATATGTTTGTAAGTCACCTTTCAGATGTTCTACTTGTCAAAAGAAACCATACCCAAACACACTATGAACATCGCTCCTCAAATAATAATTCTCGTGTATATGCACACACCAAAACAGCCTCCCCCGCAAATAAACCACTCTTAGCCATGTGAAATGGAAGTACGCCCATCCTAGTATATAAACAAAGGTGGAGGGCCCATGCTCCGTTGAGGGAAAGTGTTGGTCGGGGGATATCCAGCCCCATTGATGGGGGTCTGCGCCTTATTAATAATAGTATTGATCAGGGGGATGCCTGACCCCATCTCTCGAGTGGGGGACCCATGCCCAATCAATGATAGCATTGATAAAGGGGATGCCTAATGTTGTGCCTAATATGGAGGGCCCATGCCCTGATGAGAAAGTGATCGATCTGGGGGATACCTTACCCCATATTTCTATTTGAGTACCCACCATGGCCATCAGGATCCCCGACACGATGTTAGGGTCGCACCGAGAAAAATCACCAAACAGTGATCTGTTGCAATGTTATGCATTAAAAAACATAAAACACATCTAGGATCACACATCGACCCATTTTGGAAATCAATACTAGGAGGAAACAACTTGCTTCATCATCTCCATCTTAAGGTAACAATGCATCATGTAATCATGATGTCATCTCCATGAATAAGGCCACACGTATCACCACATATGTCATCCAATTGATAATGTAACATCCCCGACTTGGTGCTCCTTCACATGACCGAGCTGGGTTGGCTACGTGACCTCAAACACGCCTCATCGTAAGTTAGAAGTTGCTGGCTAGCAGTGATGGTGTAAGGAATTTAGTGGGAAGACTATACCCTCTAGACCAGAGTTGCAATAATAGAGGAAAATAACAATAGAGTAGTAGAAACAATATAAATACTCAAACATGCAACCAAGAAGGTAAAGGACAAAACCAAACCATCCAATAATAATTGAAACAATATAATGACAGGTTGAATGTAGCTAAATGATGTGTTGGAAGTCATAACAATAAGTGACTAAACCAAGAAGATAAAAGACTCCAAAATCCCCGACCTCATTCCCTATGCCAGCTTAGTCTCCCAACTTCATCCCATCCAGCAACCAATCATTCAACACAGGGCCCCTTGCTCTTGTTCATACCTGCATTCATGAAATCTATCCAGGTACCAAATGACAGTCTGAATAGGGTTTGAGTACAACTCAATAGGCCACCACCAACGATGTCTAAACAAATCTAATATAAGCATATAGTGCATGAAATAAAGCAATAAACAGGGAGTATTAATTTAAATAATTAATACCGCTCATAAAATAAACCCATTGACCCTCGAGTTCCAAAGTGACAATCAAGGTGAGCCAAACATGCTTCGACACACTATTGAATATCTCTAAGCATTCCTTGAAATCATGCCAACCATAGCTATAACCCTCCCAGGGCATATCCTAGAAACCAAACATAGGAAAACCAAACATAGCCCTCTGAGCATTTCAGCATGTTTGGGTCAAGGCCCTCTAAGCATTTCAGCATACCCGAGTCAAATCCGTCTAAGCATTTCAACATGTTCGGGTCACAACCCTCAAAGCATTTCAGTATGCGTGGGTCAATTCCCTCTAAGCATTTCACCATGTCCAACAAAACAACACAGACCACATTGGTTAAACATCCTAATACCATTTATTCCCCAGGATGCTGAGTCATGGATTGAGGCTATAGTTTCAATCTTTGAGCATCTGGAGACACCTTTCAGAAAGGAGATTGAAGCTCACAACATATATTCTACATGGACTTACCAAGAAATGGTGGGATGTTCTTATGCAAGAAGATCAACATCAGGGCATGGTTTGAAGATATTTCCAGACTACCTTCTATGACTACTTTTTTCCAGAGACCCTAAGAGCCGACCAAGCAAGAGAATTCATGCACCTGGAGCAAGGTACTATGTCTGTGAAGGACTATCCAACTCACTAAACTGAGCTCCACTCATTGCACCTACTCTTACTGGAGATGATCTATCCAATGTGAGATGCTCTGAGGATGAGCTCAGTTATATCATCTGATCTTAGGTGAATGTCTTATGACTAACTATCATTTCTAAAATGGTGACCCAGTACCTTATCATTGAGAAAAATCCAAGGGAAGTTGAAGGTACATGTAACGACCCAAAGTTTTATAAATGAAATTCCATTTTCAAATGAGTAAATTCCTAATTAAGAAATGAAGTTATAGATAACACATGCACTACATTTGTTATTTTTGACCATTATAAGTTATATCCCATTGGATTTAAAAGAATTTTAAGCATCATAAGTGTTGATAGTATAATAATTATATAGTGATCATATGATTAGTATATACATAGGGTTATGATAAATCCAATTATCACAAATAAAGGAAACAATTACCATGACCAGTGGGATCATACACTATGAAGCTCATTTATCAGAGCATTTGAGGGAGATAGTATCACTGAGATTTTCCATTTATCAAGCCCAATCCAAGATTCAACAACTAAAGTATGATCGGAACTGTTTACGGGAGAAGTTCATGCTAATTGAGATCACAACTCAAATCATGTTCGCCGAATCACCCCAAGAAAATATCATCATCGCACACCTTACCCTTAGAGAATTTGTTGGTGTAATAAAAGGTTATGTATCTAGACCCTAACAGTATGAATCTGTATATTTTTTATAAATTAATGATTATATATATATATATATATATTATTATTACTTTATAATGATTAAATAATAAGTTTGATAAAAAATTTATTCTTATACAATGAAACACAAATTGTATTTTTGGGAAATATATAGTTTCAATTAGGACACTCTTTTTGATGACTTCAAGATTTTTTTTAATAAATGATATTTTAATAAAATATTATTATTAAATATTAATAATAATATAATTTTATGAAGTCAAATGTAATTTTTACAAGAGTTTAAAAACTGTTATTGTCAAAAAAACCAATATTTTTAAATAAATGAGGATTTTGATTTAAAAGTGTAAATTATCATATTTATAGAATTATTTTGATAAAATAGATTATATTTTTGAAATTAGCACATCAAAATTATCTAAGAGTGAATTTTTCATAATTTTCTGAGGCAGCCGAATTTATAGGTAAAATTAAATACAGTATAAATATACAGGTATGTATTATGACATCATAATAACCCAAAAGTGATGTAATATATGTCATAAAATGAATCCATGAACAAAATAAAGTTTCCCCTATAATGTATTTTTAAATTCATTTGATTAATTTTATAAAGCCTTAATGAATCCTCAAAAACCTATTTTATATTTTATGGTTTTAAAATAATTTCTTTATAAACATGACTCACTTCTACATCACCAAGGGTATCATATTAAGGAGTTCAGTTCATGGACATATAAAATATTAAAAACCACACCACTTTGGTAGAAACCATGACAAAAAACAATTGGATGGTTTTTAGTTTGGATTAATTTATCACATAGAGTCAAAAACCTAAGTTTAGAAATTAATAAAGAATTACCATCTCTTTTACTATAAAACCCACCCAACCTCCAATTCATCTTCACTCAAAACTCTTTGAGCACAAAGTTACTCTTCTCTTCTCTTTCTAAATCCCTCCCAGGGTGGCCCCAAACTCTTAAGTAGCTCCCCCAAGCTTTAAGAAGCACCATCTCATGGTAAGGGATCCTCTCCTCCTCTTTATTCGTGCACCTTCTTTATATTATGCATTTTGATTTCCAATTATTCACGTTGTGATATATTTTTACACACCTATCTTAATGTCCTCATGATTTCTAAGTGATTATTGATCCCTTTCACTCTTATCAAACCCTTCCATGGATCTTTATGTACCCTTGTTATGTTGTCAAAATTATCCTATGATTATTCCATGCCAAACATTTGTGTTGTGAATACCCATCCTCATTTTCACTCAATGGTATTCACATTGATGTACCTATCCTTTTTTAATGGGTACTTCCATTTATATAACCCACACTCCTTAATGGGTGGCACACTTATCCATGTACATGATATGAATGTGATGGGTGGGCCTGAATTTATATAGCCCTACAATGCATTATGTAATGCTTTTATCTCATGAGATGTCATTTATGATACAAGAGAGGTTATCATAACCACACTATGTTATGATGTCTTGGAAGTTATCCTTGACTTATTCTTATGGTTTCATGTTTTATATTGTTTCCACATCCCCATATTGTTTTTTATGTTATCATCTTATATCATTCTTTGATGTTCAAGTTTATGATTCTCACCCCTCTTATATTTCCTTGATATATCTCTTGACTCACATATACTAATTTACCTTATGTTATGCTTTGATTATTCCCTTACTGGGTTGTATAGATCACCCCTTTATTATGTACGTCTCCAGGTTATCCTATGTAGTTTTAGAAGATCCATGTAATATAAGAGCATGTTATGATGTTTTTAAATAATGTTGTTGTAATTATGTTTCATGTTGTTTTGTTATGTACCTAATTACCCAAAGACACAAGGCCTTATGGTATTTTGGGGTTGTATTAAGTTCTTTATGTAATAAATCATGAAATAAAGTTTATGAAATATATGATTTTTCATAGTTGGTATCAGAGAAAATTCTAGCTACTTTTCAGAATTAGGATTAGAAAAATCTAGTGAAAGACTTAGAGATAAATCTAAGCATAGGAAAACATCCCTAAAATATTGTTAAATTATAGATTAAGTGGTTTCCAAGAAAATACATCCATTTCTAGATACTACAAGTGGATGTGGCTCTAACACAGTTATACCTAGGGGTAATAGCCCTGAAAAGGGCATAGTAAGTTGGAATTGACCATTACATATTGCATGAAAATGTGACTTGTTGTACACCTGGTTTGGAACTCTCGTGAGATATGCTTTGGTAAATTCAAAATCTCTTTACGAACCATTATGAAGGAAAAAAATGACCACAAAATCTTATATTAGGAAATAAATCTTTGATAACTTAGATTAGAACCTAGAAATTCATAGGTTAAAGAATATATGTCATTGATGACTCATCCCTTTAATGTTCTTGTTTTCCTGTTTGTGTGTTTAATAGTTTGAAAATCCCCATCTTTAAGTCTATTTTGGATGAAGTAAATGATTAGAACAAAAATCAAATAGTGAAAGTCAAACTTATCATCCATGGTTCTACGCATTATTTTATATCCTGTAAGTTTAGTAGAATTATTCAAAAACCACTATAAAACATGGAAGTAGTGCTATTAGTGAAAAATAAAAATCGGGAAATTATTGCATCCCAAGTATATAACTCTTCCCCTGTCAAAATTTGTGGGTTGAATTTACCAAAAAACCTTGTGATACTCCCTTTAGTGGAATTCTATGTTATTCTAGTTATGGATTCTATTTCCTTATATGAAGAAAACATAAATTTCCAAGATAAGAAAATCACCCTCCATATTACTAATCATCCTATGATTCTTTACAAGTGCAAGGAGGAGGATGAATATCCTTTGTAATTATCATCTCATATATATATATATTATTTCCTTATGAGTGAGTGATTCTGGCTAAAATGATTGAGATTGAGGAAAAGACCATCCTTGATGACATGCCCATTATGAGAGAATATGTTCCTTAAATAGTGGCATGTACTTCCTCCCAAACTAGAGGTTGAGTTATCAATTGAACTTATACTGAGAGAAAGTAACATTCTTGAGGCATGTTATCTTCAATAAAGGGATATCTATAGATCCTTTAAAAAAGAGACAATTTTAGGATGACCTATACCAACATTTGTGATGGAAATATATAGTTTCCTTGGATTAGCTGGGTACTATATTTGGTTTGTGAGAAACTTCTCATGATTTTCAAGCCCACAAACTAAGCTAACTCAGAAGGGTGTCAAGTTCTTTTGGACCAATTAATGTGAAGAATATTTAAAGAGTTGAAGAAGAGGATAATCATTACACTTGTGCTCACATTACCCACCAGTGGGGAAGGATTTGTGATTTATAGTGATGTATCCAAAAAGGGATTGGATTGTGTACTCATGCAAGATGAAGTGATAGCATATTCCTCCCACCAATTAAAGATCCACGAGCAGAACTACCTAACACATGATCTAGAATTGGGATTTGTGATCTTCGTGTTGATGATTTGATGACATTATCTCTATGGGGAGGAGTATAACATATATATAGATAATAAAATCCCCAAGTATAATTCACACAAAAGGAGGTCAATATGCGCCAATGGATGTGTTTAGAGCATATCAAGGATTATTATTGCTAAATTCATTACCATCCTGGGAAAGCGAACAAAGTGGCAGGTGCTCTAAGAAGGAAGGATCCTACAACCCTATCCATGATGAGGATTTCAAGGGACCCAATCTTCTTATACATGCAGAGGATAGACAAGGGAATAATAAAAGGAACTTTATCTTAACTTGCTCAAATAAATTCTCAACCATCCATTCTTGAGAGGATCAAGGAGGCCTAGAAAGACAATGAGGTGCTGCAAAAAAAAGGTAGAAAATATTTTAGAGTTCAACTTTGTTAAAGATGGAGTTATAGGGTTTGAAACCAGAATATGCATCCAATCAAAACCAGAACCGAAGAGGGAAATTCTAGATGATGTTCATAGCTCATCCTTCTCTTTTAATCAAAGAATCACTAAGATGTATAGTGATTTTAAGAAAAACTTCTAGTGGGATAACATGAATAGGGATATTTTAGAATTTTTATCAAGATGCTTGGTATGTCAACAAGTCAAGGATGAACAAAATAAGTCTAAGGGTATAATGAAACCATCACCCATACCAGTTTGGAAATGAGAAACCATAATCATTAATTTCATCATAGGAGTCCCTAGGACAACTAAAGGTAATAATTCCATTAGGGTTGTAGTCGTTCACCTTACTAAGTCAGCACGTTTCATTTTCATCAAGGAAGAATTCTCTCTTGACTAAATTGCTAATATATACACAAGGGAAGTGGAGATACTGAATGGAGTTCCACTCTCTATTGTATCTAATCAATATTTGAGTTTTACCTTGAGGTTTTAGATAATCCTTCAGCAAGTATTGTATATATAATTGAGCTTCAGCACTGCTTATCACCCTCATACAGATGGTCAGTCTGAAAGAACCATTTAAAATCTAGAAAATGTGTTGAGATCTTGTTCAATAGATTTACAAGGATATTGGTATCAACACCATCCTCTAGTAGAGTTCTCATATGACAATAGTTTCCATTCTAGCTTTCAAGTGGAACCTTATAAGGCTCTGTATTGGAAGAGGTTTTGGACTCTGACATTCTATGATAAAGTTGGAGAGTAGAAACTGATAGGACCTAGTCTTAACCAAGAAATAAAAGATAAGGTTCAAACCTTTACGCATCATATGAAATCCTCTCAAAGTCGATATAAAAGATATGTATACAATTGTCGATGAGACCAAAAGTTTGAGGTCGAAGATAAAGTATTCCTTCATATATCACCATGGAAGAAATTCCTAAGGTTTGGGATGAAGGGAAAGCTTATTCCAATATACATTAGACCCTTTGATATCCTCGATCTCATCGGATCTTTGGCCTATCAACCAACACTCCCACCTAACCTATTCAAGTATATGATGTGTTCTATGTATCCCTCTTGAATAATTACATATTAGACCCCTCACATGTACTAAATCTATAGGTGGTACTGTTGGAGAATGATATTTCATATGAGGAGTAGTTGTTGAGGATATTACAATATAGAGACAAAGTTCTACGAAACAAGATAACTCACCTGGTCAAAGTGTTGTGGCAGAACCACATGTCTGAGGAAGTGACTTGGGAACCCAAAGAGGTGATGAAACAGAAGTAACCTCATCTATTTTAGTGTAATAATGATATTTCAAGGGTGAAATTTCTATATGGGGGAAGAATGTAATGAACTAATGTTTTATAAATGAAATTCTATTTTTAAATTACTAAATTCCTTATTAAGAAATGAAATTATAGAAAACACATGCATTAATTTGGTTATTTTGGACTGTTATAAGTTATCTACTGCCATATTTAAAAGACTATTAAGCATCATATCCATTGATAGTATAGTAATTATAAAGTTATCGTATGATTAGAATATATATATATGGTTATGATAAATCTATTTGACATGGAAAATGAAGCGATAACATTGACCAGTAGGATCGTACCCTATGAATCCCATTTACCAAATCTTCTGAGGGAGATAACAATACTAGGATTTTCCCATGACCAATCCCAATATGAGATTCAATAACTAAAGCATGATAAAAACCATTTATGATAGAATTTCAAGGTCATCGATATCACGACCCAAAAAAATTTTGTCGAATCAATCTAAGAAAACCTCACCATCGCATGCCTTACCATTAGGGAATTCACTGGTGTAATAAAATGCTATGTATCTTGACCTCAATAGTATGAAAAATGTGTATTTTTTATTAATTAATTATTATATTTATCTTTTATTATTACTTTATAATGATTAAATAATAAGTTTGATAAAAATTATATTTTTATATGATGAAATATAAATTCTATTTTTGGGAAATATATAGTTTCAATCAAGACATTATTTTTGATGAATTAAAGAATTTTTTCAATAAATTATATTTTAACAAAATATTATTATTAAATATAAATGATAATAAAATTTTATGAAGTCAAATGTAATCCTTATAAGAGTATGAAAACTGTTAATGTCAAAAAACCAGTAATTTTTAAATAAATGGGGATTTTTATTTAAAAGTTTAAATTATAATATTTAGAGAATTATTTTGATAAAATAAGTATTATTTTTGAAATCAACATGTAAAAATTATCCAATGTTTAATTTTTCATAATTTTCTAAGACAATCAATTTTTTTGGTAAAAACTAAATACGTTATAAATATACGATATGTATTATGACATTATAATGACCCAAAAGTGATTTAATATATTACATAAATGTTATCCATGACCAAAATTATGTTTCCCCTTTAAAATAATATTTTTTAAAGTTATTTGATTATATTTATAAAGACTTAATGAATTCTCCAAAACCTATTTTATTTATTAAGGTTTTAAAATCAATTGTTTATAAACATGACTCACTTACACATCACCAAGGGTATTATTTTATGGATTTTGGTTCTTAGACATATAAAATAATTAAAAACACTTCACTTTGGTAGAAACCATGGGATGATTTTTTTTGGATTAATTTATCATATAGAATCCAAAACCTAAGTTTAGAATTTAACAAAGAATTCCCCTATCTTTTTCTATAAAAACCCAACTGACCTCCCATTACTCTTCACTAAAAACTCTTGGAGAATGAATTCACTATTCCCTTCCCTCTTTATAACCCTACTAAGGTGCCTACAAGATGTTAAGAAGCTTCCCCAAGCTTTAAGAAGCACCCTCTCAAGGTAAGGGATCATCTCCTTCTCTTCTTTATTCAAGAAACTTCATTATATTATGCCTTTTGATTCTAAATTAATATTATTGGGATATTTCTTTACATATCCCTATTACCATCCTTGTATTTTTCAAGTGATGAGAGATCACTTTCAATCTCATCAAACCCTTCTATGAATCTTTATATACCCCCGTTATACTATCGAAATTATCCAGTGATTTTTCCTTTCCAAACATTTGTTTAGTGAATACCCATCCTCATTTACACATAATGGTATTCACCAAGATATACCTATAATTATTTGATTGTGTACTTCCATTTATTTAAACCACGCTTCTTAATTGTGGGATTAAAAGTAATAAAATGTACCCTTATGTTGTATGGTCTATATGGCACACTTATGCATGTACATGATATGAATGTAACCAGTGGGACAAGGTTTATATTTCCCTCCAATGAATTGGGTAATGTTTTTATCTCATGATATTATATATATGGTTCAAGTGAGGTTATACTAAGAACACTATATTATGATGTCTTGGAAGTTAGCCTTGACTTACTCTTATGATGTCAAGTTTTATATTGTTGCAACATTCCCATGTTGTCTTTGTGTTATCATATTATATAATGTTTTGATGTTAATGTTTATGATTCTAACCCCTCTTATATTATCTTTATATGACTCTTGACTCACATTTAATACTTTACCTAATGTTATGCTATGATTATTCTATTACTGGGATTTATAGCTCACCTTTTTCTTATGTACATCCTCAGGTTATCTCATGCAGTTTTAAAAGATCCATGGAATATAATAGTATGTTATGGAGTTTTTAAATATTTTTTTTGTAATTATTTTGAAAGTTATTTTTTATGTACCTAATTACCCAAATACACTAGTACTCATGATCTTATGGGGTTGTATTAAGTGTATATTTATGAAATAAATCATGAAATAAAGTGTATGAAAGATGCGAGTGTCATAGTACAGGGCATGGTGGTTCAACCCCTATGAAGGGAAGTGGTTCATCCAGTGGAAAGAAGCATCACTTTGAGACTTCTCATGAGGTCAGTGGAAGTTAGAGTGTGTGCACTAATAGATATATGGTATACCATCAGTGTGGAATACCATGTCACCTGGAGCCCTAGTATATCAGAGACATAGTAGAGTGCTAATATTGTGGTAGAATGGTCCATCTATAGAGATTATGTAGGAAATTTCCACTAATTCCTAGTGGGAGAGGATCTACACCGTATTTTAATTTTGGGGTGGGATTAGTGGCACTGTTCTAGGATAGAAGTCAAAGTACCACCAGCTATACAGGCTGAGGAGGTGGATGAGGTCAAGGAATCCATACTTATGATGTCTAGTGCTCATAGAGAGGACCTACCTAGGGAGGTCAGGTTGTAGCTCAGGGTCATGGATATTTCCAGTTACATGTAATGCATCTTATCACTGAAGAGAAAAGTGTTATACCATCTATAATGCACGGTATAATCTTATTAGCCTCAAATCCAGTATCTTCTTTGTTTGATGCAGGCACCTCACACTCATTCATATCTGGAGCTTAAATAGAAATTCCTGGGGTTAAAATTGAGTGCTTTTGTTGGGTAATATCTCTTGTTACTCTATTGGGAGTACAATTATAAAGTGTTCACCAAGGCAAGGAGTGTCCCCTCAAGATTGGCAGTTACCATTTCTTATGGAATATTTTCTTCCTTGAGATGAAGGGATTCTAAATAATTATTATCATGGACTGGTTAGTTCCTTATTGATACCATATTGATTTTTATTTCCATAGGGTGTCCTTATCATCACCCGAGGGTGGTAGATATGTTCATAAAGGAGAATGAGATGTCTAAGAAAGTCGAGCTGGACTTGGGCACCATGGGTTGGGCAGAGTGTTGACCTAGATTTTTAGTCTTTTTCTTGATGATTGGGGAGTATGACAGGATATCTTTCCCCTAGTGGTGGACCAATTCAGATATTTTTCCCTAAAAAATTTATGGGATACCTCTTAAGATAGAGGTATAGTTCACCATTGAACTTGTTCCGAGAGAGGAACCAGTATCCATTCCTCCATACATGATGAAAACTATTGATATTTAATAACTCAAGAGGTGGTTAGAGTACTAGAAATCTAAAGGGTTTATATGACCCAATACTTATCCTTGGGGTTCACTTGTTCCTTTCACCAAAAGGAATATGATAACCTAAGGTTGTGTTTGGATTACCGGTGGTTGAATCATCTTACATTTAAGAACTGGTACCCACTTCATCGTATATATGATCTATTTGATCAAATACAAGGTTCCATGGTCTTTTTAAAGATTAACTTGAGATCAAGTTATCATCAGGTGCTATTTAATCCCTTAGATATACCACATACTGGTTTCTGAAGTCGATAGAGTCTTTATGAATATCTATTAATAATGTTTTGTTTAACTAATTCATTGGTTGCCTTTATGGCCTTGATGAATCATGTTTTCCACCCATACCTGGATGATTTTTTGGTCATTTTTTTGGATGATATCCTTGTGTATTATTATACTAGACACGATCATTCCAAACACCTTGAAATAAAAATAATTACACTAGTATATCTTAGGTTCCATGCCAAGATAAAAAAAATGACACTTTTGGATTGATAAAGATTGCATCCTGGGTCACATTATATCTGAAGTGGGGGTATTTATGGATCCAGAGAAGGTGAGAGCCATTGTTTCATGGGATAAGCTCAAGAACGTCTTTTATATATAGAGTTTCCTAGATATCTCTCATTACTATCATCATTTCATCCAAAACTTCTCATGTCTTACAACACCACTTATAGGCTTGACCAAGAAAGGTGTAAATTTTTCATGCTCTAAAGCTTGTGAGAAGGCCTTTTAAGAGTTGAAAGGAAGGATGACTTTAGTGACGATCTTGATTTTACCTGAGTCGAGCAGAGGTTACACATTTTATTATGAAATATTAGGAATCGATATGGGAACAATCTTGATTTAAGGGGAACAATTCATAGCATACAAGTCTTTTCAGCGTAATTACCCAATGCATGACTCCAAGTTAGAAGTTAGTGTTCATGCCTTATGCTACTGAAGACATTATTCAATGGGGGAATATTTTTTGGTATAAAAATACCATAAAAGTATCAAATGCACTTCATATCAGCATGAATTGAACCTCTTGTGATGAATATGGGTCAAATACCTTCATTATTTCAACTTTGAGATTACTTACATGCTAGGTAAGGGAAATTCATTTTCTAATTATTTGAGATGAAAGGCTCATACTCAAGTTGTTCAACAAGATAATAGTGAATAGAAGTTGATGTATATTCTTTCTAAAATGCATTTAAAAGTTAAGGAGTTTTGGGAATAGCCTTTTCTCATGGTCTTGTCAATGAGTTATTTACTTATGGATCGAGTAAGGAGGAGAGAGATTTATAATACTAAAGGCTTGGTACTAAGGGAATGTTTTTCTTATGTGAATCCATTTCCTGGTTAGACTATTGATAAGGATGAGATCCTGTATATGCATGGGCGTGCCTAGGTACTTACAGACATGAGATATGATTTGATGTGAGAATATCAAGCTCATAAATGGGTAGTGCATCCTAGACTCGCTAAGATGTATCATGACTTACACTGCCAACATTTGTGACCTAGGATGAAAAGGGAGATCATGTTTTTTATTACCTGGTGTTCCAACTGTCATCAACTAAAAGCAAAACACCAGTGACCTGAAGGCCTCTTACAGTTGTTACCTATCCTAGAATAGAAATTATATCACATCTCCATGTATTTCTTGATGGGTTTATTGAAGTCACCTCGAGGCAGTGATGCTATGTGGGTAATCATGGATAGGCTAATGAAGGTCACCCACTTCTAGCCTATCTATGATACCATCTTAGTATATTTGATTGAGATACTTTACATCTAAGAGATTATATGCCTCAGGGTTACATGTACCATCATATAAAACAGGAATTATTGGTTTACTTCTTAGTTATAGCAGGGATTAAAGAAGGATCTTGGATCACATGTACTTCTGAGTACAACATATCATCCGCAGATTGATAGTTAGTTTGAGGGTACTATACATATAATAAATTCTATGCTCTATGTGTGTGTCCTTGATATTATAGGCTTTTGAAAAAAACACTTATCTCCAGTTGATTTAACTTATAAAAGTGGTTTTCAAGTGACTATCCAGATGAACCTATATGAGGCACTCTACGATAGGCCTTTTCATTCACCTATGTGTTGTGTAGAGGCATAGGAGGTAGTGCTACTTGGACCTCATCTTGTTTAGGAGTCATTATAGATGGTATAGATGATCAAGAAATGCATGGGTATGGATAAATATAGGTATAATTCATATACCAATCATCATCACCAAGATTTGGAGTTTTAGGTAATAGATCATTTATTCTCACAAGTCTCTCTTGGATTGGTCCATTTACAGATTCAGAGGCAATGTAATATGTCACTTAGATTCATCAAGACTTTTGTGATCATACAGAGGGTCAGGCCAGTAGCTTTTCAAATAGATCTTTCTCAGTGGTATGGTGATATGAATGATGTCTTCAATGTTTCTATACCCCATCGTTATCATTCTGAACTGTCTCATGTCTTTTATAGGTTGATTCTTCTTTTGAGGAGTATTCAGTTTGTATCATATATTATAGCATGAAAGCACTTTGAGGAAGGATAATTCCTCTAATTTGGGTGCTATGTTAGCATAGTGTCGTATAGGATAAAACATGGGATTAAGAGTCTGATATACAAACTCAGTGGCTGGAGTTATTCTTAGATGCAACACAACCACCCTCGGAAGGGAAAATCGAGGATGGTATATTTTAAAGAGGGGAGTTTGTAAGATCCTATTTTTTAATTTAGGTAATAATCCATTAAACTCAACTCTAAACCTATTATTTTACCATATTTGAAGTTCATAAAGGGGTCTTGGAAATTTTGGGAGTGTTTGGGATTGGTTTGGAGCCCAGAGTTCTGGTTTTTAGAGAGACAAGGTGAGGTTCATAATTATCACACAATTAGCACTAACCATGCACCTCAACCATCCAGCCCTAAGAGGGTGAATCAATGTTTGTTTAACCATGAAATAGGGGTCACAAGACCATGTAAAACCTACAATTTATTTTAGGTTCACAACACATAGTTTTTTCATGGTTTGCCTATCTATTCACCTAAACCATGAGAGGTGTAGGCTCATGGAAATTGGGAATCCCATGGTAGTCCCATAGTTTGTCCAACCTCATGGAAAAACCATTTACCCTATTAAAAATCCTATAAAATGATATTTTTCACTTTTTCCCTTAAAATATAAATCCTTTCTCTTTCTCTAGTTTTATTGTATCCGCATGAGAGATCCCCCTTCTTCCTATCCTAATATTTGTTGGATCTTTCTCATCTAGACTCTATTTCTATCATCGTTCATCACATTGGATCCCCCTTAGTAATTATTTCACTCCACTTGTTTCTTTTTTATATTTTATTTTCCATATTTGGTGTGATATTTATGTGATCTAATATTCTATATTTTTTTGCGCTTGTCTAGTTTTTCATTTTCTCTTATTCTATCCCAAATATGGGGTTGATACTGGATGAAGAGTCTACCACAAGGATAAGGTTGGTGTTCTACTATTTTCCCTAAAAGTATTGAAGTTTATAATATTTCCCCATTATACCACATGTTGGAATCTTCACGTGTTTCTCTTAAAATTAAAATACCTTTAAATATTTATCTAAATCCAATTCTAGAAGTGCTATGAGGCTCTTCGACACTATTAGAGGTTGATAACATCAACACAAACCACCCCTTAGGGTGTGTTAGTTTAAATGTACTTGAAAACCATTTATTACCATTGTTAAAAACAACCCTTAGGTATATTTGGTTTGATTCATATATAAAGGAATAGACAAATTAAATTAATTGAATTGTAATATGGAATGGATTCATCCCTTGGACCACTTGATCATTTATAAATGAATAGACATAAATGAATGAAATGGATTGTGAAACGGTTTGGTTACTTTCACTTGGACTATGTCAAATTATCAAATTAAATGATTGATTATTAATACATACCTTGATAAAATTGTTAAAGGCATTGATTTACATGAGTAAGACTTGTATTCCCAACCTAAAATGCCTTAAGAAAACTCATAAGATTTCAGATGATTTATTGATGTGACTGCCAAGTGTGATACCAAACATGGGCTCAATCAATGTCTTGGATTGTGATTGCATTGGCCTTATACCAACTATTCACCAACTTTTTTGAAAATTAGAATGCCTTGGACCATCTCCTTGGATTCAGCCTTATGTCCTAAAATACGGACCGCCTTGAATTATCACCTTGGGATAAAATCAATACTATCTCAATATTACCTTATAATTTTACTCAAGATCTATTAGAAACTTTTAGGGTGAAATTCCAAGGGTCCATCCCATGGACTACACTCATACCTCATAGCCTAACATCTCAGTTGATCACTATGAGTGGGATCGATATTATAAATTCATGGATACCATGCATCTTCCATGGGTCCATTATGATTATTATACGTGGATGTCTTGATTATGTTCCTTGGGTAATTTTCCAATTAATGGTAACATGATCAAAGACATCTAACTTAGGTCGAAGCAGGTAGAGTCGGCTGGGTATCTCGTGAGGAACCTGAGCTCAACATGGTTTAATTTTTTTTTCTGCCATTATATATTATACCAAAAAACTATTACATTTTATATTCAATAACTAGATTTTCATTATACTTCATTGGTGGTGGCCTATTGAGTTTTAATCACACCCTTTTCAGGAAATGGTTTGGTACCTAAGTAGATTACTTGGATGTAGGTAAGGATAAAGGGAAGTGCCCAGTTATGGATGCTGGATTTCTTTTTGGTATGGGATCTTGAGAGAAGATGACTAATCCAATGCTTTGAATTCTCATAGATATAGTTATTTTTAGTATTTTGTCTTTTTGTATATACTAGTATTATATTGTATATTTGTCACCATGTCTTCTTGTTTCACTTTTATACTATCATGAAATCACTTGTATATAACCATGATATTGTTTATGTCTATTATTATTATTTGAATATATTATTTACAATGAAATTTTATTATATTCCATTGCCTTAATGATTCTGATGATTCTTTATTATTACTTATCATGGTTCTTTGTGATGATAAAGAGGGTATAGAATCCCCACCATACCTCCATTGACCCTCACTGATATTCGGTAGCATCTAGTATATAGGGAGGCACACTTGAGGCCATGTGACCCTCAGGATTGGTTACTTATGAGTGAACCGATCCTGGGAAATCACATCCTATGTATTATTGAGATTTAAGGAATTAATTTACTCATCTATTAATGGTTCCCACTATTTTGTGTCTTTGAGAGTATCCACTTCTTCCAGATAGTCTAGTTCTCCTACATCAATTAAAAGTAGAAAATTTATATTAGTCACAAAACTTTGAACTAGTTTTATGATATGAGTAGATATTCTCAGCATAACCCCAGGTTTATCTGATAAAATCTATCCATTTGGTATCCATCCGTAGAAACATTCACTATCTTGTAAACCAACTACTAAAATTCCAACCTTTGAATTTTCCCTTGAAGTCTCTGAATATAGATTCTTTCCAGTAACCACTATTTGATCATATTGAACCTCAATAGTTGATCTAATCACAAATTATTTCTCAAGAAAGATCTGATATTTCCACATAATTCCTTTATTGAAAATAAAATTTCTATTTTGGATGATTTTTTCCTTTTAATCACCCCATAGATAATATCCAAAGTTCTTATCACCATATTCAATGAGAATTTCACCTTGGATTTCACCTCCAACTTATCTCTGCCTTTATCATTGATATGAACATGCAAAATACTTACAAATACTTTGAGATGGTTCACCTCTGGTCTTTCCCCCCAAAAAAAGTTCCTCTAGAAGTTATTTCACCATAGATGAATCTAGAATTTTATTTACCAAATACGGTGTTGTATTTATAGATTTTTCCCAAATTATATTAGAAATTCTGTAGTGAAACCTCATACTACATGATTTATCTTGAAAAGTCTGATTTATCCTTTCAGCTACTCCATTATATTATGAATTACCTGGAAATGTATTCTCATGCTTGATTCCATTATTTAGATAAAAGTTATGAATGGTTTTTTTATGATGTATTTCCCGCTATTATCGGTCTATAGAGACTTAAACTTTTGTTCACACTCTTTTTATCAAAAAAAGAAAGAGAATAAATGAATAAAATACATCATAATCATTATTCATGAAGTAAACCCCAACATTTCGAGCAGAACCATTAATGAAAGTCATAAAGTACAGTGATCCTCCATTAGAGTAAATAAGGACGGGTCTCCAAACATCAAAATAAACAAGTTCCAACTATCGATACATTATCTTTCTACCATCCATGTTGAAAAAAACCATCTTCTATTTCCCCAACATATAACTCTCACATATTTCAAGGTCCATCTGGTTGAGTTTAAGTATACCATTTTCCTCTATAAATTTCAAATTATTTTCATTGAGATGGCCGAACCTACAGTTTTGAAATTTTGGACCATCCGATGAAGTGCTTCTGATCGCTTCAACATTATATTTTCATCTAGTCAGGTACAAGGTTCTATTATTTACTCTAAGAGTAATCACCATGGACCCTCTAGTTATTTTCAAAACTCCATATAATAAATTCATTTTGAAACCAATATCATCAAGTTGTCTAACCGATATGTGGTTCTTCTAGAGACTTGGAATATGTCAAAATTATTTCATTCTCAAGAAACTTTTATTTTTCATTTCAATGATAACATATCATTTCAAAACTATTTCTAGAGATTCATTATATGCTAGATTTAATCCAAATAAGATTCCTAATACATAATCAATCATGTACCTTCACTCATCAGTTGAATGAAAAGATGTACCTGATTCAATAACCCATGATTCTTCCAAAATGTTCATACTTATTAATAAATTGGTACCTCAATCTATTGTATTTATTGAGTTGATCTTTCTAGAAGTTTAATACTCTGTCTAATTTCTAAAAAATTTCTTGATGAATTTATTATTTCTGTGAGGATAACATTTAAGACCTAATCCAGTAGATTTACCATGATTTATTCTTTGGGACTTTTCATCTATGGAATTATTCTTATGAAAATCCTTTCTTTTAGGTGACCATCCCTATCTGACTATAAAAAGAACACTTGTGGATAGATCTTGGACTTCCTTATGCCTCAAATCATCATTAAATATCAAGTTTCAAATTTCATCAAACATAAGATCTATATTTCCACTATAATTTAACACTATTATCACCATGGAATTCCATCTTTCTAAAAGTGAAGACAAGGGAAGAAAATCCCAAACATCGTCTGTGAAATTTAACTTCATTGATTCAGGTTTCCATTAGATCATATTAAAATAATTCCCATGATCTTTCGTAGGTATTCCATCTAATAAACTCAAGATGAACAACCTTTAAATCATAAAAACATTCTTGAAATCCATTGGATTTTCATACATTTCATACAATTATTTCCCAAATTATATAGTATTTTTTTCTTAGGAATGTTGAATCCAACATTCCAAGCTAGTGATATTATGATCAAGGTGAAGGCCATTCTATCCAAACTCTCCCTTTCCTTATTTTCCATATTTTTAGGACATTCATTGAAGAAAGAATCATCCATATATTTTTATATCATAAGATCCTCCAATTTCATCCTCTAAAAGGAAAATTTCATTACATTGAACTTGTTAATAAAAACTTTCCATTACTCTGAATTCATTCTTATGATAATATTAAAACCACCTAAAATAAAAAAACATGCATTCCATGAATAAAAGAAACCTAAATGTTATGAGTGAGGTATAACCTTCCCTCATTTACCACTTGTATGAGTATAATAGGTCTAGAGGGGAACTCAGTTTATTGTACCACATGAATATATTAAGAATTTCATACACCAAATAAACTCTATTCAAACAACCAGATAGAAATCCATCTGATTCTCTCATCATGTTTAGAAGAAAGCTCCAAACATCACCTGACCAAGGTTTTTCTGATTACCACATCACCCATTTTTGTGCACTAAAACTAGGATTAGGGTCCACCTAATGACTACACAATTTTGATAAACATACTTTACAAACATAACAAAACAAACAAACAAGATTATGTGGTTCATAAAAATTCCTTACATCCATGAGAGAACACAAAAAACATTTTAATTACTAGATATACAATCAAATACAATACCCATAACTCACTTATTATCCATTTACAAAGCCACAAAAAATAAATTCATAAATTCATATCAGTTTAAAATAACATCACAATTGGTCTACCACCTCTATATATAAAGGTATTTTTCTAATTAACTGATTGTATCACCTCCTTAGATTCACGGTATGCCTTATATTGACCAAAGAAACCTATAATAAGACTATCTATAATATTAATAATGAATTACACCTTGTTTGAGGCATGATAAAAACAAAAAAAAATTGTAAAAGGATGTGGTCATTGGCATGGAGTGACTGCAACCGAACTTGTATCCATCTAACTAGTGTAGTAGTTGATTATGGTACATCATGATAACACCATGTGTATACTCTATAAATTAACCCTTAGTGTTGAACCATGTCAAATCATTAACTCTTCATGCTTTACTTACCTACATATCTACTTCATTTTTTGAGGTTGTGTGGGATCTTAATTGAGAAATAGGTTGAATATTATTCCTACCTACATGGGAAAAATATCCAAAGAAAAGATAAACATATGAAAGAATATATTTTATTTTGGAATCTCCCTGATTCACCCCCACCCCCTCATGGAGTAATGAGTTGTAACAAGTGGTATATGATCCAAAATGTTCTAACTTGGTGATCATCCTCTAATTTAGTTTTAGATTTTTTTCACACATGGATTTAATGATAAATCCACTATCTTTCAATGGTACTAACTTTTATATATAGAAAAAAGAGATGTATTATATTCTATAGGATTATGATGAAAAAATCATGGAATATTTCCAAAAAAAATGTTGAACTAAGAAATAAAAAGGTATAATACCATTATAAATAGATACAAAAATTATTTATAGTGTTATATCTAGTGAGATATATAAGAAAACCATTCATTATGCTAGTTATTTTGATATTTAGACATTATTGGAGAATATGTATAGAAAATCAGTATAATAAAACGTCTTTGTGATGTCTTCCCTATGTAAAGGTTATAAAATTGGTCATGAGGATAAAATGGTAGACAAATATAGTGAATAATGCATTATGGAAAGTGGAAAAAGGAAGAGAAATTATAAGAAGACTTCTGGGAAGACAAGATATCTAATCGAGTTAGCAAATTTATATTTTCTAGAAAAATTTGATTCTAACAAAGTTTTAGAATCTATTTTAAAATATAAAAATTCCAAGTATCCCTCAAAGATTGATATAATAGTAGATCTAAATGATTTCATGGAAACTACATAAATATTCAAATCTAGAGGTTGTTCATGTAGTGACCAAAGTGAGATCCTACCATTAAAATAAAAGGTGAACTGATGGGAAATAATTCATCAAGTGAACCATACATTTATAGAAGGTTTATCTATAGAAAATAAAATATTTAAAAGAGTATAGGTGTCCATTATTTTTTATATAATAAAGATGAGTACAAAGATGAAGTAAAGTAATTTTCTTGAGGAACATGCACAAAATATTGGAAAATAAATTTCCAGATAAAAAGAGTTGAAAGAAAACATTAAACCTATTAAAACATATCTTCAAGAGAGGCTAAAATCTGTAAGAGAATCTGGTTCAAATACATCAGAAATGAATTCCTGACTTAAAGATAAATATGAGAAGACTACAGAGCTTGAATCAAATCATGGATCTTAAAAGGAAATAATATAAGCTAGATATTCCCTCTACAAAAGCCTTAATAAGTAATTTATGCCTAATAAAAAATTTAGAATCAATGAATAGAAGTAATGTGTCTACTAAACCTATGTGTGAAGGTTCTAAAAAGAGGGAAGCTAAAAAGTGACAATTCTATGGAATATTGGTCCACACAATGAATGTGTATCCATAAGTCCAAGGTCTCAAAGGAGGAAGGGAATTTTTTTGCAACAATTTCTCAATTGATAATTGATAACTAGATGTATGAATTTTATGGGAGATATTTTATTTTAAATAATTTTGGATATATGTCTGGGTATTATCACTAAAAGGTGTTGAAAGAGTCATACAAAATTATTCTATTCTAAGGATAAATAGGAAGATAATTTACATAGATAAAAACATGTGAAGATGTAAAACATATTTACTGATTTAGATGAAAAACATAGAGCTTAGTGAATAGTAAATCAATCACCAATTATGTTACACTCACAACAACCCCCATAGATAAAAAGGAACTAGATGTGGAAGAGAAAGAAGGAAGATACTCCAGTTATGAGGAAGATATAGGGACATTACAAGAAATACTCGCAAAATAAAAATAATTCATAAGTGAATATAATAGCTATCAAAGTGGATAGGAATGAAAAATACATATTGGTTTAACAAATACCACCATAAGAAAAAAAGTGAATCTAGGTAAAAGATCCATGTTATGGTAGAGGAATAATGTTTAAGGATGCAAGAAATTGCATCAAAGGAGAAAACTTTCACAAGTTGGATGAGTATCTCAATTGATATAAAATTAAAGCTAAGGAAATTGAATAACTCCAATGAAAACATTTGGGTTGAAGTTTTCATGAGTGGTTTCACGTAAAGGGGGAATGCTACTAAGGCTTGAGAGAAAATTAAAAACAATGACTTGATCCACCAAGAACAACCACACTCCTCTACTTAATGAGGTTAATAGGTTACCCTAATTATAATAAATTAAATTCTTTTTAACTATTGTTTGAAGTATTGCAGAATCAAGGGGGAGATAAGATCCATGGTGTGATTTTTCTTAAATAAGATGTGTCATACTGAATGGAGATACATGCAACAAGAGTAACTAGAATGTTTGTAATTATTAATTGGTATCAAGCCTTAAAAAATAAAAAATAGTATCAATTACCTAATATGATTCATTAAGTGGAGATAAGAAACCACATTGGTTTTCAAATCCAAATTTGGAATTTTCATGTTGTAATGAAGAAGAAAAAATGACATATATCGAAATCTTAAATTAAAGGACTGTAAAAATCAAAATTTTAAAGTTCCAGTGATGTCAAGACATATTTAAAGATCAAAAAGTGTTGTCCGAACATATTTCAAGTGGTGTAATACCTCTAAAAAGAGAATATGTAATGATGTATGAAGTGGCTATATTCATGGGATACATGTCTATTTGATTTGTATAAACAATGTGGTATTAGCTACCTATTTTTCCAAGTTACCAAAATCTACTAGAAGGAATGTATTGTAACCAACAAGTGGTTCCTAGAGCTAAAAATTATCTCAAACTTGGTGTTAATTACTAAAATAATTTAGGTGTAGTTTTTGATAATCACTCAAGGTCTATTTAGTCTCATTTGAAATTAAGGAAGTGTGCCATTTGGTAATTAAATGAACATGTAATTAAAGTGGTATCACAAGTTTATTAAAAATTAGTGGTATTAGTTGGTTTAATTTATGGTCTTAATCAAACTCTTGTGCTTTATTATTTATATGTTAATTGTTTGGTTTTAGTTTGATTGATATCATAGGATTTGTTGAATATTGTGAAAAGCTCATGTTAGATGTGTATATTGGATTAAGTGAGGGACATGGATATATTTGATGTTATTGACTCAAAATATATTTTATATACTAATTTATGACACCTTATTCTTAGAGGATTTTTTGATAGTTCAATTTCAAGTGATAAATTTACTTATTGAAGAATACTTGAGCAATATGAAACTGAATAAGAGAGAGTATCTCAGAGGTTAAAAATAAAAAAATGAAATTTTTATTATTTAAAAAGTGGCATCATCATGTAGAATGAAATATTAATTATAAATTTTGTTTTTTATTCAAACTAATAGTATGGACATGTGTAAAAAATAAAATGAATCAATCAACTGGTTGTTGATCCTAAAAAAGTAATGGTGGTGAATGGATTCAAAATATCAATAACATAGGCTAATTTTGAAGGGGTTTGAAAGAGCCTAAATCTTAAAGGTAAAATTTTCTAATGGATAATAGATCCAAGATATTTAGATGCAACCATTGGTATAAAATAGGATGTTAAGATAATGTTTTTGGTTTAAGTGGTTGTAAGAACCTAATATCAAAAATATTTTAAAAGTATTTCATGATATAGGGAAGAATTTTTCTATATATATTTTTATTTTTATGAAATTTAAAATTGTTAGGTCCACTAGGCTGGATACCCTGAGAGGGGGGGGGGGTGAATCAGGGTATGACTAATTCAAAATTAATGCCCGTTCTGATCTTGTTTCACTGTTAAGCAAAACACTCTTCTCTCTTTTTTCCTGCTGCACGATATAAACAGAATGTAAAACAAGCACAGCACACAGCAATTTTACTTGGTTCACCGCTAAGGGCTACGTCCAAGGAGCATACGCCGACAGGTTGCCGGTCGTACCAAATTCCACTAATCTTCACTAGTTGTGGATTACAAGGTTCGGGCTAGATCACTTCTATGCCCAGGATCACTGCCTTTACAATGTTTAGGGTCAGCTCACTGCTTTCCCAAGGGTCACTCCCTGTTTCTCTCTCTCTGGCTCACTGCCGGTGGAGAGGATCACCTTCTTCCTCTTCCTGAGCTCACTGCTCTTGGATGGAATCCACTCACAGTTTATAGACCTGTAGGTCTCTTCATTTTCTTGAAAGAATGCATCTTCTCTTGTATGTAGATGCTCTATTGAAGTTTAACTTTCACCCGTTGATGAATATCTCTTTGCACCGAAGGTATCGGGAAAACTTCCAGCTTCCACACAGTCTGAAAATCACTGCGGGAACAAAACCTTACTTGGCGCGCAAGTCAACCTCGGCGCGCAAGTATCGGCGCGCAAGTCACAACGGGCGCGCAAGTCCTCCTCTGACACTTGCGCGACACAAGCTTCCTCAACTCCAAACTTGCGCGACTCTCTTCCCTTTACGCCCAAACCGCCATTGGTGCGCAACTGCAAACCGGCGCGCAACTTCTAACACCGGCGCACAACTTCAACCACTGGCACGCAAGTCCCACCTGCGCGACAACACACACCACTTGCGCGACCACCACACCTGCGCGACGGGAGCTCTCGTCTTGAACTCCGGTGAGAAATGAGGAGGGGTGGTCCGGTATTTATAGGCAATCTGACCACCCTGCGCGACGGCGCGCAAGTCACCTGCGCGACCCAATTTCGGCGCGCAAGTCTCCTCTCCTTTAGACACTTGCGCGACCAACTCCCAAACTTGCGCGAACCTATTTCCTTAGCCATATTTTGATCTTCTGATCTTGAAAAACATGTGGCGCGCAAGTTTCCTATACTCCAAGTCCACGGCGCGCAAGTCCCTTTGCCAAAAACACTTTTCTTCATTTGCCGATTTTCAGGCCCAAAAATTTGGCAAACACTGGAAAACGGCGCCACCTTGTATCTGTTCTTTTGTACCGCCTCCAGATCATCCATTCCTTTTATCGAAGTTCTTGAATCAAACATGGATCGTTGACCTCAGCTCTTGAACTCGACATTCCATCATGAAATCCTCTTTGTCAATAATCACAACTTAGATGTCCACTTTGTCAACAAACACAATCACCTCAAAAAGGCTTCAATGATACCTTGAGGGATTTTTGCCCAACAATCTCCCCCTTTGGGTTTGTTGACAACTCTTCCAAACAAAGATACGTCATTGATTCTTCAACCTCCATTCGCCCCATTGCGATTCTGATAGTGACCAAGGATTTACTCAACACATACTCTAAGCCCACATGAGCAATGCTCGGCGTGAGAAACAAGAGTAAATGAAAAGTTCATCAATGAATCACTTTGTCTCTAACATCCATTGTTGACACCAAACACTGTCCAACACCACTCTTCTGCTTTTATCACGATCCTCAGCTGTCGTGATATCTATTCTTTGATCGATCACTTCTAGCATCGTCAGATTTAATACGCTCCCCCTTTTTGATCACAGCTTCAACACCTCTTTAGCCATATTTCCTGTGTTGTCCAAGCTAAGCTCTGGCTAAGCACGTTCAACTAGCTTCAACTCCCCCTATCTGGCTGCTCCACCTGTCAGCGTCTCCCCATATCATTTATGATTTATCAAATCTCCGCACTGTCTCCCCCTTGAACAACCACTATTTTCTCCCCCTTTGTCAACGAACCCAAAGGTCACGCCTTTGTAGTCTGTAACATAGTAGAGAACACATTAGCACAGTAGGGAAAACACATCATACCTCGGGGAGAGGGGGGGGGGTCCCGTGTCCACACTATTTCAAGTGCGGGGAATCAACTGAACTCCCAGAGCTAGTCGATGCCTCTCAAAAGCTTCCTTGGGTAAGGCCTTTGTCAGAATGTCTGCAACCTGTAGCTCTGTAGGCACATACTCCAACTTCACGATGCCCTGCTCAACCTTCTCCTTGATGAAATGATACTTGATCTCAATGTGCTTTGTCCTGGAATGATGGACAGGATTTTTGCTAAGATTTATAGCACTTGAGTTGTCACACTGGATTCCGATCGGAGACTTCACTTCAACTCCCATATCTTCAAGCTGCTGCTTCATCCACAATAATTGTGTGCATGCTTGAGTGGCCGCTATATACTCAGCTTCTGCGGTGCTCAATGAAATGCAATCTTGTTTCTTGCTTAGCCAAGAAATACACAATCCACCAAGATAGAATGCACCACCTGACGTTGATTTTCTATCATCTACTGAACCGGCCCAGTCTGCATCAGTATATCCCAGTAACTCTGTCTGAGATTTGTCGTTGTATGTCAAACCGAAGTCCACCGTGCCCTTGATATACCGAAGTATTCTTTTCACTGCAAGCATGTGACTTTCCTTGGGATTACTCTGATATCTCGCTGCTTGGCATGTGGCGAAAACAATATCAGGCCTTGTTGCGGTTAAGTACAACAGACTTCCAATGATTTGCCTGTATTCTGTGATATTAATTGCCTTGCCATCCTCATCTTTTGATAATTTCATCCGGGTAGCAACCGGAGTCTTCATTTCCTTGGAATTATCCATTCCAAACCTTCTTAGAACTTCCTTGGCATATTTGGATTGAGAAATGAAAGTTCCATTCCTTCCTTGTGTCACCTGTAGACCAAGGAAAAACGTTAGCTCTCCAATCATTGACATTTCAAACTCATTTTTCATGAATTCGGAAAACTGTCTGCACTGAGCTTCATCTGATCCGCCAAAAATTATGTCATCGACATACACTAGCACCATCATCCTTTGATTACTGTCATTGATGAAATAGAGATTGTAATCAACTCCTCCACGCTGAAAACCAAGCTTCTTCAAGTACTGATCAAGCCTTGAGTACCATGCCCTTGGTGCTTGTTTCAGCCCATACAATGCCTTCTTCAGCCTGCAAACTTTGTTCTCATCCTCATGAATGAGAAAACCATCTGGCTGCTCAATATACACCTCCTCTTCCAGAACCCCATTCAAGAATGCGGATTTGACATCCATCTAGAACACTTTGAACTTTCTTTGCACTGCGATGGCTAGGAATAATCTTATTGTCTCCAGCCTTGCAACCGGTGCAAATGTCTCATCAACATCAATTCCCTCGATTTAGGAGTACCCCTTGCACACTAGACGTGCTTTGTTCCGAATCACTATGCCATCTTCATTCATCTTGTTGCGATAGACCCATTTGGTCCCAATGACATTCTTGTCCGCTGGCCTCGAAACAATCTCCCATGTCTGGTTCTTCTCAATCTGATCAAGCTCTTCGTTCATGGCCTGAACCCAGTTTTCATCTTCAGCTGCATCAGAAAAACATTTCGGCTCCACTTGAGACAAAAACGATGCTTGCTGTGATGATTTCATTCTTCGAGTTTGAACTGGAGCTGTTTGATCACCAATGATATTCTGCCTATCAATCTCAGCTCGACTCCTTGGCTTCCTCGCAGACACCGACTTGACACTTTCCTCTTCATCATCAGTATCTTCTTCTGAGTCAGCTTCTGCCACTTCTGCTCCCCCTGGGTTGCTTATCTCATCATCACTTTCATCCAGGAACTATTCACTGGGTCGTTGAGCAGTCTGTTCATTTTCGACTATAGTGACATCATTACTTTCAACAATTTTTCCCAGCCTCTTGTTGAAGCATTTATATGCTTTGCTTTTCCCTGAATAGCCGAGGAATATCCCTTCATCTCCTCGTGCCTCAAACTTCCTATGATGTTCTTTGTTGAGAATGAAACACTTACTTCCAAAGATTCGGAAGTATTTCAACGTTGGCTTCTTTCCGTACCACAGTTCATACGGAGTCTTCCCTTGCTTCGGACATAACAGGGACCTGTTTGAAACATAGACCGATGTCAAAACTGCTTCCTTCCAAAATTTCTCTGGTAGGTCCTTATCAATAAGCATTGTTCTGGCCATGTTGTTAATGATCCGATTCCTCCTTTCTACTACTCCATTCTGTTGGGGAGTTCTCACTGATGAAACTTGATGCCTTATCCCATGTTTCTCGAGATAGTTTTCAACCTGACTGTTTGTAAATTCCGTACCATTATCAGTACGAAACTTCAGAATTTTCTGCCCAAGCATCTTCTTTGATTCCCTCCTGTACTGCTTTATGCAACTGAACACCTCTGTCTTGTGGGTTATGATTAATACCCACGCCATTCTGCTATAGTCATCAATGAAAAGAACATAGTACCTTTGCCCATTTATAGCTCGTGGTGAGATAGGTCCACATACATCAGCATGCACCAATTCGAGCACTCTAGTTGATTTCTGTTCCTTTGGCCTGTATGTCTTTCTGATGATTTTCCCTTGCTGACAAGCATCACATGTATGAGTGCGATCACGTGATAGTTTGGGAAGGTCTCTAGCAGCATCACATTTAACGAGATCCTCCATAGATGGTTGGCATAGATGACCAAGTCGCTTATGCCACAGCTGGTTTTCTTCCTCTCTGGATAAAAGACAAGTATCTTCTTCGCCACCTACAAGATAGAGATTTCCCTTTGATCTTTTTCCTTGCAGAACAGCTGCTCCATCTTTTCCTCTCACAACACACATCTTCTTGGTAAATTGGATAGAGTGCCCAGAGTCACATATTTGACTGACACTGAGTAGGTTATGACTGAGACCCTCTACTACCAAGACATCAGCACGTCTCATGTCTTTGCCCCCAAACTTGGCTTTCCCTGAGCCAACAATCTTCAGGCCTTCATCATTTCCAAATTTGACAACTCCTTCTTTGTCATATTTGATGCCTGTAACAAGATCCTTATTACCCGTCATGTGGGATGTGCAACCACTATCAAGGATCCAAACACCAGATCGATCTGATGCTTTAAGGGCAATCTGCGCCACCACAGCCTTCTCATTTTTCTTCTTCTTGGTCCATACTTTTTCTTTCACACTCGGCATGGATTGAGGCTTCTGTTCTTTCTCAGAGTATGACGGACCACCCTCATCTTGCAGAGCTGCAAATCTGTTCTGGACTTTTAACTCACTTGTTGGTTTATTGATCTGCTGCTTGCGAACATTTTGATTATTCTTTGACACATTTCTCTGAATGATTGATGTGCAATACCTAGCCATGTGTCCAAATCCTCCGCACCAAAAACAGTGTCCTTCAAAATGTGTTCTGGAAAACCATTCTCTGTTTGGCTGCCGTCTCTGCTCATGTTCCCTTCTGTATCTCTTGGCTATGGAACACACAAACTGTGAATGTCCCATTTTCCCACAGCAATAACACCTGATATAGGATGCATTCCCTCGTGATATTTCAGCACTGTGATTTCCCCTTTGGGATCTCTGAATATTCTGATTCTGTTTTGTTCCCAAATCAACCTTCACTTTCGGGATGAGTGCTTGTGGTCTGACTGCAATTGTCGCCAATTTTTGTTCTTGACTAAGCCCAGAAACGACCTTAACATCTGAGCTCAATTGCTGTTTCTTTCCTACAGAACTGCTAGGCTCCGCTTTCATCTTCTCTATCTTCTGAATAGCCTGCTTTTCGGATATCACATTGGGGGTCAAGAGTTTATCTTGATCCTTGAGTTTTTGTCGCAGACTGAACACTTCTTCTTCAAGATCTTTGATACATCTAACCTGCTCCTTTCCTGTGTTTGTCAGACAATCAATTTCCTTCTTTTGTTCCTCAATTTTAAGCTTATACTCAACAATATTTTCTGAGCTCTCTGGTGTTGAGGATTTTAGTCTTTCAATTTCTTCTAACAGCTCAGACTTTTCTTCATCCTGTTGTTGCATGTAGAGTTTGGCATCACGAACCACTTTATTGGCTTTCTTCGTTTTGGCTCTCCAAACATCTATCTCCTCAAGAGCTGCTTCCAATTCGGCTTCCATATCAATTCTCCCTTCAATTTCTTCTTCTTCTTTAGCATCATCTTCTTCTCCCTTTTGAGAACTACTAGCAATTGCCACCAAGGCATTTACCCCACGATCTCTGCAATTTTCTATTTCCTCAACTTCTTCATCCTCAGACTCATCTGAACTTTCAAATTCTTGTGAGAGAAGATTCTTTTTCTTGAAGAAATTTCTCTTGAATTGTTTCTTCCCTTTCACAAAAGCTGAAGACTTCTTTTTGGGAATTTCAACGTCATCATCATCATCATCGTCTTGAAACTTCTTGGGGCATCTTGCCGCAAGATGACCAACCTTTCCACATCTAAAGCATGCTAGTGGAAGTTTACCTTTAAACTTTCCTCTTCCTCTTTGTAGATTCGAAGAAAGGAATGACATCACCTCATCTGTCTCTTCTTCTTCATTAGAATCTTCAATGGTGAGCTTCTTCATGGCCTTAAATGCCACCTCTTTAGACTTCCCTTTTTCCACAGCCTCATTATCATCGTTCCTCATTTCATATGCAACCAAGGTACTGTGCAAATTGTCCAATGTCAGCTCTTTTGGATCTTTATCTTCTAGTACTGAAACTTTCGGATTGAATCGAGGTGGAAGTTTCCTCAAGATGCGCTTTACAATCTTTATGTCTTCAATGACTTCTCCAAGACCTCGCATATCTTCCACAACAATGTTTACCCTATCAAAGAATGCGTCAACAGACTCATTCGGGTTCATTTTCAGATCTTCATATTTATTCCACAACACCTGCAGCTTTGCCTCTCTGACTTTTGTGTCCCCTTCATATATATTCAAAAGCTTTTCCCACATGGAATGTGACGTTTTGCATGACATCACTTTTGTGTAGATGGGATTGGAAAGGGCTCCCCCTAAGGCATTGATTGCTTTGGAATCAGCATCCAACTCTCTATGCTCAGCTTCTGATAAAGCACCACTGTTAATATCAGCTTTGATACCATGCATAGCTGCTGAAAACACATCCATTCCCAAGGATCGGAAATAGTGTTGCATCCGATTCTTCCATATCTGAAAATTATATCCGTCGAAGATCGGAATCCCTTTATGATTGGTTACCTCCATTGAGAGAAGAACAACTTTTCAACCTTCCCTCTGATACCACTTGTTAGGTCCACTAGGCTGGATACCCTGAGAGGGGGGGGGGGGTGAATCAGGGTATGACTAATTCAAAATTAATGCCCGTTCTGATCTTGTTTCACTGTTAAGCAAAACACTCTTCTCTCTTTTTCCTGCTGCACGATATAAACAGAATGTAAAACAAGCACAGCACACAGCAATTTTACTTGGTTCACCGCTAAGGGCTACGTCCAAGGAGCATACGCCGACAGGTTGCCGGTCGTACCAAATTCCACTAATCTTCACTAGTTGTGGATTACAAGGTTCGGGCTAGATCACTTCTATGCCCAGGCTCACTGCCTTTACAATGTTTAGGGTCAGCTCACTGCTTTTCCAAGGGTCACTCCCTGTTTCTCTCTCTCTGGCTCACTGCCGGTGGAGAGGATCACCTTCTTCCTCTTCCTGAGCTCACTGCTCTTGGATGGAATCCACTCACAGTTTATAGACCTGTAGGTCTCTTCATTTTCTTGAAAGAATGCATCTTCTCTTGTATGTAGATGCTCTGTTGAAGTTTAACTTTCACCCGTTGATGAATATCTCTTTGCACCGAAGGTATCGGGCAAACTTCCAGCTTCCACACAGTCTGAAAATCACTGCGGGAACAAAACCTTACTTGGCGCGCAAGTCAACCTCGGCGCGCAAGTATCGGCGCGCAAGTCACAACGGGCGCGCAAGTCCTCCTCTGACACTTGCGCGACACAAGCTTCCTCAACTCCAAACTTGCGCGACTCTCTTCCCTTTACGCCCAAACCGCCATTGGTGCGCAACTGCAAACCGGCGCGCAACTTCTAACACCGGCGCACAACTTCAACCACTGGCGCGCAAGTCCCACCTGCGCGACAACACACACCACTTGCGCGACCACCACACCTGCGCGACGGGAGCTCTCGTCTTGAACTCCGGTGAGAAATGAAGAGGGGTGGTCCGGTATTTATAGGCAATCTGACCACCCTGCGCGACGGCGCGCAAGTCACCTGCGCGACCCAATTTCGGCGCGCAAGTCTCCTCTCCTTTAGACACTTGCGCGACCAACTCCCAAACTTGCGCGAACCTATTTCCTTAGCCATATTTTGATCTTCTGATCTTGAAAAACATGTGGCGCGCAAGTTTCCTATACTCCAAGTCCACGGCGCGCAAGTCCCTTTGCCAAAAACACTTTTCTTCATTTGCCGATTTTCAGGCCCAAAAATTTGGCAAACACTGGAAAACGGCGCCACCTTGTATCTGTTCTTTTGTACCGCCTCCAGATCATCCATTCCTTTTATCGAAGTTCTTGAATCAAACATGGATCGTTGACCTCAGCTCTTGAACTCGACATTCCATCATGAAATCCTCTTTGTCAATAATCACAACTTAGATGTCCACTTTGTCAACAAACACAATCACCTCAAAAAGGCTTCAATGATACCTTGAGGGATTTTTGCCCAACAAAAATCATATCATACCTATAATATTGGTGAGAAGAACATGTCAACCATCTAAAGAAACTATTATATAGATTTAAGAGGGTAGGGCTATGAAGATATCCCCCATGGAGTTAAATAAACAATGGGAGAGAACATAAAGTAATAATATTAACGGAAAAATATCTATAGAGGTGTCTCTTTTCATTTTATTGACAAAGGAGAAGAAAGAAGAACGTATAATAGGATTTATGGGAGTATTTTTAAGAAAAACCTAAGGGCGATAATGTTATAATTAGAAGGTTTTGATTTGGATTTTTTAATAATAAGTAAGTTAGTTGGATTGGTTGAAAAGGTTTAGAATAATGGGATAAGAAGATGACATGGTTTCTTGGATAAAGGAATAAATGAGAAGATAGGGTTACCATGCACATGGAAACCACATTTGAAAGTTTTTAAGGATTCATGGAACTATATTACACAGTGTGAACATGTCAAGGGTAATTATTTCATATTTAGATAGAATATAATAAATAAATAAAAACATATGTTTGTGAAATATACTTTTTAAATTGGAAGATGAGTCATTAGTTCACTAAAAGAGGAAATTATAGAAGACTATAAGTGGAGAACCTGGATGTTAGATTGGTAGTGGTTGTATATAAAGTGAATATTTGAATATTCAAGAGTTGGTAGATGGAATCTCAGAGTTTTTGGCTAGAGATTTAGAAAACATTCTTGAATTATGAGAAATTTATAAGCTTGAACGAATAAGTGTCATTTCTTTTAGGAGTTGTAAAATTTTGAAAAAATATTGGAGGTTATCTATGATCATAATATTCATTTCTTAGTAAGGGGGAAATTTTAAGGGTCATCCTTAATAGAGTAAGAGTCTTCAGAACAATCATAAGGGTCATTTCTATGATTCAAGGCTATGCATAAGAGTCATCTCTCCCATTTTTGCAAGGGTCATCATATTTTGTAGGATTTATTTTATTAAAATTTCAAATATAGAAAAGGAATATTTTTTAAGGGTCACTGATAAGAATTTGTAATATCCATCTAATTTCATAAGCATAATTGGAAATTTCATAAGGTTCATTCCATTTTTCATCTAGATTTCCTAAAGGCCATCAAGGCCAATTTTTAGGGTCATACCCTTTATCATTTGTAGTAAATATAGGTCACAAAAGTATTTCATAAGATTTAGTTCTTTAGTGAATTCAACCAGCTTCATATCACAGTTTTAATGTTAGTGGGATAATAAAGAAGATCTTGTCGAGGTTAATGAGGGATGCACAACAATGTTTTGGTAATTTAAATGCAATAATTTTTCAGCTTTAGTGGATATATTTCATTAAAATGATCAGACTATAACTCAGAGTATTTTTACATATGTTTTCATGAATTTATGTAGTATTGATTATAATATATGATTAATTATTTGGTCAGGTGAGAATAAGGAATTTTTTTTATTTTTTAGAAGATTGAGTACCATGATGTTTGAAGTAAACCATAAAGAATATGGAGAGTTAAAAAGGGAGAGTTTTTTTATAATTTGATGAAGTTTTTATATTTTCAATATGTAAGATTAGAATGAGATTTATAAAAAATTTAATAGGGGATCACGAGGTTAAAATTGAATTAGGATTTATATATTCAAATATTTAAATAATATTCTTAGGAATATTATATGTACTAATAATAAATTAAGAGGAAGGATAATAAAAATAAGATACAAGGTAGATTTATATCATAGAATATTTGGTTTTTTGGAAGATAGTGCCATCAACATGTCAATTTATAAAGAAATATGAGATAGTTGAACATATTACTACATCCGGTTAGGGGACATAAAAAGGAAGATATCCATATAAGAGTACCATTTATAGGTCTGTTTTAGTTCAAGGGATATGTCTCAAAGAAAAAAACGGAGATCCCCTACCATATCTAATCATTTTATAATAATTTCAATAGGATAACTCCAATGTAAAATTATACTCATCTAGAAAAATAAGTATTGCTATTATTTTTTGTGGAATACATAGATTAATGTATCAGTGAAGAAATATACTTTGATCTGTTTTGAAGAAGGATAGTAAAAATAATGTGCAAAATTATGTATGGATTAATTAATTCTACACTGAACATAGAGTGATCCTCAAGTTTATAAACTCAAAAAACCTTACCTAAAGTATTTCTTAGAGAAGAAAAAGTAGGAGTTTCCCTTGGATCGTTAATGAGAATTTATAGAATCATAACAAGGTAGTGCACAATGGGTGAGGAGGGACCAAACCCCAAAACTTGTAACATAATTGATGTTTGGCATAGAGTATCCATGATTGAACTTGTATCCACTAAACAAATCAAGTAATGGATTTTGGTACACTAAAAAACACCATTTGTATACTCCTTGGATTAGCCTTTAGTGGAAAATCAAGTAAAATTTGAGTTTTTGGATGATTTAATTACCTACATATCTATTTCATTTGGTGAGGTTTTGTGGGAGACTAATTGAGAAACAAGTTAAACACTTTTTGTTCTAACACATTCATAGGAACTTGAGGAAAGATAAATGAGTAATAGAATAAGTTTTATTTGGGAAACAACCTAAATCATTTTCCACCCACTTAGGGTGTCTCAGGTTGTAACACCATTTATAAAATTCTAAGTGATAAATTATTCTACTTCCTAATCAGACAACTAATATTTTTTTCCCAAATATGAAAAGCTTCTCCACTTATTGTTTTTTTATCTAGAAAATCTCTTTCCCAATAAACATCATTGTATGATATCAAATCATTTTTATGACCTATTGAATACCAAAAACCATATTTAGTAGTTCCTTTTACTTATCTCAATATACTCTTCACAACCATAAGATTTTATTCTCTAGGATCACTCTAAAAATGTGAAACCATGCATATTTATTATATTGTATCAGGTCTAGTTGTAGTCAAATAGAATAAATTGTTCATTAATATTATATATATTATGGAATCAATATTCTTTATAACCACAATTATTCTAATTTTTATACCCACCATGATGGGTGTTGATATTTATTTATTGTCCTAAATTTATAATCTCTTTAATAATTTTGTAATATTATTTATTTTATATAAAAAAGTTTACTCTCTTTTTGTATTTACTTGAAACGCAAGAAAATAAGTGGTTTATCTAATCATGGACATTTCAAATTCTACTTTCATGAAATATGAAAACCTTTAACAAGATTCTATATGATTTCTAATAAATACGATATCATTTACATAGACTATCATGAATTTTTCTTCTTTTTAAATCTTCAAATAAAGATTATTAACTACACCTCCTATTTTAAATATTAGATTATTTCAAAATGAATCAAGTTTAGCATACCAAGAACTAGGTTTCTATTTTATCCCAAGTGAACATTTCTTTAAATGATAATTTTTTTTCATCATCATATAGTTAAATCCCATTAATTTATTTAACCTTTGTATAATATTTTCAATATATTCTATATTTTTTATATACTATATTTTTATGCTCATAAAGTTTCATTTTAATAACCTATTTTATTATAATAACATTATGTCCAACTATTTTTCTCAAAACTTTCCATATCCTCTGATGCAAGAAAAAAAATCTCATGTTTTTATCTGTATTCATTGAAAATGACCTTTCTTTTTAATTCAAATACTCAGTAAAACAATAGTTTTTGTTGTTTTCAATAATTTGGATCTTAATTGTTTAAATGGATTAATTAATTATTTTAATGGTATATTAATTTTCTTGGAGTTATTTTGTGAAATCCACACATAAATTTTAATTATTTTTTAAAACATTAAAATACATATTTTTTAATTAAATATTGAAATAAAATTCTTAATTGGATAAAATGTTTTAATATCAATTCTATTAATCAAATTTAATTTTAATGAAATCCAAAATTCACAATTTTTTAATATAAAAACTATGATTAAAACATATTTGAATTTTAATTAATTTAAAATTTTCAAATTAATTTTGAAGACATTGATTTTAATTGAATTATTATTTTAAATTTTGGAAAAAATACCACACTGAATAATTATTCATTTTGAAGGTTGAAAAAAAGTTCACCTGCTTGCATGGTCAGTAGAATGGTCGTGCGCAACTAATTATGCCAACTACCCCTACCTGCCGCAAACCACCACACACGGTCAGTAGACTGACCATGAGACACCCTGCTACAAGCCTTCTCACAGTCAACATAGTGACTGTGGATCCCATATTGAGCCGAATGTGAGTCCCCCATTCATAGTCATTCTCCTAACTTCATCCAATCTGTAATGAACCAGACTTTCTAAATGATAGTTTTTTTCTTGAAAATGTGTGTTATATTATATTATACTCAACAAAACCATATATCTTTAATAATGAAGTGAATATAAAAAGAAATTTTACCATATGGATTTGACCATTGTATGATCATTTTTCAATATGATCATTGAGAACTATATTCTTGAAAAAATTTAACATTATAATTAGTGCTTGTAAGTAAAATTTGATAAAGGATAATTGATATAGAAAAAAGAGTCGATGACCTCAACTAGTAGAGTCATACCATTTGAAACCCATCTGTCAGAACTTGGGAGGGAGGTATCATCACTTGCTTTTTCTATTTACCAAACATAGGCCTAGATTTAACAAGTTAAGCTTAAATGAAATCACTTATGGGAGAAGTTCAAGTTAGTGGAGATTACCACTCGGTCGATGTTAGCTGAGGAACCCCATGAAACTACCACCATCACTATAAGAACCCATTTTTTGCTGCGAAAGACTTTGGAATATTTCTTGATGTTATTCCAGAGCAGCGCCTTCAGACAGCGTGCGATTCCGAGCCCCGGAGTGGCCGGAATTAAATTTTCAGTGCGTTCACACTAGAAACGCCAAATAAATGGGATAACTCCTAAACGGTGATCCATATCAGAGATCCGAGTGTACGGATGGGTCCGGAATGGGGTGTTTACCCTAAGAACTACATAATTTATGTCGGCGCGGGACGTTTGGACCCCTCGCTCGCTTCCGGAACGAGAAATGAATAAATTAAATAATTAATTTATTCGTTTAAGGGTGAAGCTAAAGTATCTATTAAAAGGCGTCTCGGATTAGAAAACCGAGGGCACCGTTGAGTTCAGAGCGTGCCGTTTACCCTAAGAGGGGTGTAAGTTTTGCGGGCATGGGCTGTCAGTGAAAAATGGCCCCAGGGGCGTTTTTGTAATTTGGCAGCTTGGGGCGTCCAACTTTATAACTTTCAAATGGAAGCTTGGAATCAAATTCCGAAACCACCTTTGTTCTCAAGAGGTGGTTTTTACTCTATGGGGAGCTTAATCCTGACCGCGCCAGAGGTTTTGGACGTGGGTGTTTTAGGGGTCGGGACTTTTAATTAAAGAGTTTATTTATTTAAACTCTCCCCTCCTCCCCTTCCTCCCCATGGAACCCCCCCCCTGGAGAAACCCTCTTCCCTATCCTCCTCTAGAGAGGCACCTCCGGTGAGACAGCTCCGGTGAGGCGCGGCTCCGACAGATCGGGGCGAAGCTTCGGGCGAAGCCCATCGAGGTAGGATTTGTTGCAGTTTCATTTTTTATTCCAGCACCTAATTTGAGTTCGATTATATGCATAAATTTGTTTTTTGATCCTCTAAAAAATCCTGTAATCTTGTATTTGACTTTATGCTCTTTCTGACGCATCTTTTGGATTTCAATTCCGAGTCCCGAGCTGCCCGCAGCGGTCCGGCAAAGGTTACGGGAAATTCAGGAGTTTCTGGGGGTTTTTCCAGCGGTCCGGCGAGGTTCCAAGGCGGCGCGGCAGCTTCCCCATGCGGGCGAGCGGCGGCGTCGGCTGAGGTGGGGCGACCGCGGGCGAGGGGGCGCGAGGCACCGTCGGCGCTGGCTGGCGCGACGGTGAGGCGGGGTCACGACGCACGACCCCTGTGCGGCAACAGAGACCCGCGATCGGCGGGTCTCCGCAGAGGACCTTGACCGGCCTCATGGCCGGTCGGCATGGCGTGGAACCGGAGTCCACGGTCAAGCCACGCGGGTGAGCCGCGGGCCGGCCAGCGCGGACCGGTCCAGACCGGTTGGACCGGCCGGACCCGGCCGGTCCTGTCCAGGGGGGAGGAGTTCGCCCCTCCGACTTCGGACACCCGCCATTTTTACCACGGGTGTCCGTTTTGCGCGCCGTCTACGGCGGCGTGGACCTGACGTTGAGGCGGGCTTTATGAGGTGGTTTTGGGAGTTGTAACTTCCGAGACGAGAGGGTAGGGGGCACGACACGTGCGTAAAGCAGCTTAGCAGGCTTCCTGGGAATTCTTGTTTTGAGCGGCACGGACACATCCGGAGTCTGTTTTGAGCGTCGTCCACGATGATGCGACCCTGGCACTGAGGCGGAGCTTTCCAGGGTGGTTTCAGGCATTGAGGCTGAAGTTGAGTCGCGGGCCGCACGACCCGTCTTTCGAGCTGCGTGCAACGTTGCACGAATTTCTCATTGGGCGTCCGTTCGGGCTGTGCGAGCAGTCGATTCTGGATGTTTTTCGGAGGGGATTGCAATGGTGCAATCCGCCCACTCTATTTTGGCATGATGGTGCAGGGCCCACGAGGGCGGTTTGGGCGTCGGCGGTGATTTTCCATCTTTATCACCGGGTGACCATTTTGGACAAGTGAATAGTCCATCTTGTGTGATTTTTTGAGAGGATCGCAACGGGGTGATCCGTTGGCAGCACTTCGGGACCATGGTGTGGGTCCCGCGTGGTACCGCTCGTGCGCGGTGAGCCGGAACGTATCTTTTTATCTGGATATCCATTCTTCACAAGTGAGTAGTGCTTTTGGCGTGTTTTTCCGAGAGCATTGTGATGGCGCAGTTCGCCTGACCTTTTTCGGGGACGTGGTGTGGGTCCCACCCGACCTGGCTACGGTGAATATTACCTTTTCCGTCGGATATCCGTTTGAGGTGAGTAAGTAGTTTATCTCGCGTGTTTTTCTGCGAGGATTACAACGATGCAATCTGTTTGGTTGTGCAGAGCCTCTTGCACGATCTTATTAAATGTGGAATGTGAAAGGTGCTCTGATGGTGGTTCTTCTCACCGTGTTTGCAGAGAACCCTTGGCGTGTGATCACGTGCACTCCCGTGTGATTGAAGAGATGTGGTTGGTTGTGCCTCAGCCATTGAGGTGGCAGGTTGGAGTTGTTACATCACGCCTTCGCGTTGACATTGGGTGTCGTGTGCACAATAGCCTTTGGGCAGGAACGTGGTATACTCTGGGAGTATACGGGAACTCTTGGAGGTACATGTGGTTGTTTGTACCTGAGGATGTTTGTGAGCTCAGTTGGGGTTGACTTGGGGCCACATGTCGTGTGGGCCCCATGTGCGTGCCATGTTCTGCTTTTTTTACTTTGACCTCTCACGGCATAGAGGGTCCCTCTGTGCTCATTTGTTTGACCAGTAGGGTTGAGAGGTCTCCCCCTGGTTTCATTCTCGATGGATTGGCCGGTGGCGATGCTAGTGACACCCAGTGATGGAACAGGCGCTGAACCTCTTTTAGGTGAGTCATTCAGGAGTTATGTGGTTGCGTGATACCCAATCAGTGCTCGGTTGGCCAGTGTTGTACCATCCGGTAGAGATGACCATAGCAGATCCAGGTTTACCCTCCAGTAGAGACTGAGCAGTGGGTTACCCGACGACTCTTTAGAGTCTACCCTCTAGAAAGGCTAGGCAGTGGGTCGATCGTCGTCTTGATTTAGGTCTACCCTCCAGCAGGGCTGGGTAGTGGGTCGCCTGTCAACTTGTTAGGGTTTACCCTCCAGCGGAGTTGGGCAGTGGGTCACTCGTTGGCTTATTCCAGGTCTACCCTCCAGCAGGGCTGGGCAGTGGGTCGCCTGTCGACTTGTTAGGGTTTACCCTCCAACAGGGCTAGGCAGTGGGTCACCCATCGGCTTATTCCAGGTCTACCCTCCAGCAGGGCTGGGTAGCGGGTCTCCTGTCGACTTGTTAGGGTTTACCCTCCAGCGGGGCTGGGCAGTGGTTCACCCGATATCTTATTCCAGGTCTACCCTACAGAAGGGCTGGGCAGTGGGTCACCTGATGATGTATTATGGTTTACCCTCCAGCAGGGCTGAGCAGTGGGTCACCCGGTATCTTATTATGAATTACCCTCCAGCAGGGCTGGGCAGTGGGACACCTGTTGTCATTCCAGACTCATTCCTTTCTACTAGGCTAGTCTGTGGCTTTCCTCCGTGATCACCGGAGCGGGACCCTTGGTTGTACGGGTCGATGATGGAATGACTTTGACTTTGAGGAGACCTCTCGACTGCGGGGTAGTGACGAGGTGTGGTTGAATTTCCCCAGAACTCTCAAGTACGAGGGGCGCTTTCCCCCAATGAGATGGGTCCTTGTGATGCGACCTAAAACCATGCAGGCGAGTCAGTGCCGCCCAAAGCAGATAGTGTCGAGGTGCGGTGGTTTGAGCCCCTTGATTTGTAGTTTGGGGCAGACGTGCGGGATGCTAGGCATCGATAGTGGTTTACTTCTGGGACTGTTGGAGACTCATTTTCTTGGGCTGAGCTACGGGATGGAGATCCCCTTACAATGTTTTTCGCACTTCTTATTGAGCATATGTATTTTTATATACCTTTTTCCAGTACCCACTTCTTGGGTTTGGTTACTCTCCTTCCAGGAGAGGCGAAGACGCGTGGGGTATGCCACGTGCTTTCCGTGTCTAGGTTCTCATGGTTGGACGAGTCTACTCTCCTGCTATAGGTAGCGAAGACTCGACGAGAAGTTCATCTTCTCACCATTTCCATATCCTTCTGTCTGGACGAGTCTACCTCCTTTCTTTTATTGGGTTGAGCTGGAATCTATACTGGTATTCTACTGCACTCTCTATTGTATTCCTCTACTTTCCCTGTTCGCTCTACTGCTCACCCTTCGGTAACTCCTTTGTTTCTCCCTCGAGCCTTTGGGGTATCCTACTGAGTATTTTTATACTCACCCCGGCTTGGGCTTTTCCCACACTTGGTGTGCCCTTGCATACAACGAACAGGTTGGTCGTGACATCAAAGGATCTTAGGATCTTGGGAGCTTGGACCGCGTGTGGTGGTCGGAGATGGGTTCCAGGCGGGGGACCCTTCCAGCGGTTTACTTTTTGTTCACCTGTTGCCTGGTTGTGGCACTTTTCTGATTGGGCGTGTGTTTTTCCCGTTTTCTTTTCAGCTTTGACTTAGTACTGTTTAGAGGTCGATGCACTCTTATGGTTATATATAGCAGTTTCCCTTTTTATTTACTTGTCTTTTCTTTTACTCTGCACTTCTGCATTGAGTGTGTTGCGTGTGTGTGTGTACAGGTACTTAGGCAAAGGCCTCCCCGAGTTTTTGTGACTTCGGCGCTAGTCGCCAGCCCCTGGCCTATGGAGGCGGGATTGGGGTAGTTGCGGCTCGAGCCCGGGTAGGGTCGGGTCGTGAAAAAGTTGTATCAAAGGTGGTTCGTTCCTTGGGACACTTTTTGGACGTCCCTAAAATAAAAGGAATTGGTTGGGATATAGGGAAACAGTGTTAATGTGTCTCGAGAGCTGCTCTCAGGCTAGGGAGTCCAGTGATGGTGCGGCGGCCGACATATCCATTCACCAGGACCTTGATAACCCGCTTGTCGACTCGGCATGCTGAGACACTGGTTGCAGGGAAATTAGTTTGTGCATTACATAGGATTGAGTCTTCGACTGTCTTTCTTGAGTCAGCTCCCCATCGTTGTTATTGGTATATACATATATGCTCATCTGACCGCGGCACTACTTGATAATATTCAGGATGTCCCCGCGAGGACATCCAGCCAAGATACCGGCTTTGGTTCATTACAATGACCCTGTGAGCTGCGAGGCCAGAGTCCAAGACCCATCATGTGAGGTCCTTTCTCCGAGTGGGCCGGTAGCAGCACCCCCACTTGTTGAGTAGCAGGCAGTTTCAGCAGAGCAGGCTGAGCTTGAGCGTAGGTTGAGCGCGCTCCGTGAGTTCCAGTGGCAGAGACCGCTGAGGTCCAGTGGTGAGCCAGACCCTCAGGCAACAGAGGTTTGGCAAGAGGCAGTGGTTTTCCTTTTCAGTCTTGTGCAGACGCTGACAGATCAGAGGGTGGCTTTGGCCGCCAACCTTTTTCGTGGAGCAGCTTGGCGTTGGTGGAGTCTGGTGACTCAGTTTTTTGATGAGTCTTCGCTTTCATGGGGAGACTTTAAATTGTTGTTCCGTGAGGAGTTTTACCCCTCCTGATTGAGCTCCGTTCAGATTCAGGAGCTCCTGCAGTTTCAGCAGGGAGGGATTATGGTGGCCGAGTACACGACTAGTTTTGCAGACCGTGCACGCTTTTACCCGGACTTGGTCCATGACGACAACATCTGAGCGCAGAAGTTTGAGCAGGGTCTCTGCCGAGAGATTTGTGCTGTCATAGTACCCTTGGGAATTTCCACATATGTTGGGGTGCTAGAGAAGGCGCTGGTGACATAGGTCTTCCTGTCGCGTTCTAGAGTTGGTGGTGGCGGCAGGCACGTCGGAGCCGAGACGTCTGTCGTAGCTAGCGGGCGTCGGCAAGCAGAACCTCGACGTAGGTGGCTTTATGATGACCGGACTCAGGGGTGTGGTCATACACCACAGTGGTGTCGGAGGTCACCAGTCCAGCCCGAAGAGATTCGGTGCTATGATTGTGACGGGTGAGGTCACTTGGCACGAGACTACCCGACCAGGCATGCAGAGAGCTTCGGGCAGGCAGCAGGTGCACCACCACGATGGAGGCAGCGCCATGATTAGAGTAGCGCCCAGAGAGGCGGTGCTTACAGATGAGCGGGAGGAGTTAATAGTGGGGTACAGCTTCATGAGGTCTTCTCATCACCACTAGGTAGTCCACGGCAGGCTCTGAGAGCTGACAGTTAGGACCGAGGACAGCCGTGAGCTTTGGATGTCTACGATCCTGCGGAGCATGAAGTGATAAGAGGTACGCTCTACAGCTTTTCTACTTCTTGTAGTAGAGTTGATAGACTCTATGTGTGGAATAATTTCCTCCCAGCTTCTTGTTTGAGGTGTTACCAGGGTGGCATGGGGCGTCCGTGTAACCCTGTGTTGGTATGAAGAAAGGTGTGGGACCCTTTCCTGTAGTCTATGGTGTTGAATCCTTCACTTCCGAGCATGTAAGAGGGCCTTGGCTGTGAGACATCGACTGTGGAATCTTGCATGACCAGATATCCTTGGGTGCTCCACCATATGGATATTCTAAAGGAGGGAATCACCGGGCCTTGTTCCAGGTGCGGTCGGTGATTCCAGTCGCGGCGTGCGACGTGGAGGTTTGGTCGGGGAGGTGAGTTACCCCTGAGGGCCTTCGGGTCGTTTGAGACCGTGCGAAGGGATGGCGAGGTTTTCTACCACCTTTCCCTAACCCCAAAGTCTAGAGTGGGTGCACAACATCGGCAAGGGCCGACCTGGTGTGAACAAATCAATTCTTTGGTCTATGTGCGGTGGCGCAGAGCTATGCGAGAGTCCTTCTGGGTACAGAAGAGCCGAGTGTGGGCTTAGTACCCTGAGTTGTTCCCCGGTTTTGCTTTTCGGGGATGAAAAGCTTGAAGGAGGGAATGATGTAAGAACCCAATTTTTGTTTCGAAAGACTTTGGAATATTTCTTGATGTTATTCCAGAGCAGCGCCTTCAGACGGTGTGCGATTCTGAGCCCCGGAGTGGCCGGAATTAAATTTTCAATGCATTCACACTAGAAATGCCAAATAAATGGGATAACTCCTAAACGGTGATCCGGATCAGAGATACTAGTGTACAGATGAGTCCATAATGGGGTTTTTACTCTAGGAATAACATAATTTATGTCGGCGCGGGACGTTTGGACCCCTCGCTCGCTTCCGGAACGAGAATTGAATAAATTAAATAATTAATTTATTCGTTTAATGGTGAATCTCAAGTATCTCTTAAACGGTGGCTCAGATTAGAAAACAGAGGGCACTGTTGAGTTCAAAGTGTTCCGTTTACCCTAGGAGGGGTGTAAGTTTTGCGGGCGCGGGCTGTCAGTGAAAAATGGCCCCAGGGGCGTTTTCGTAATTTGGCGGCTTGGGGCGTCCAGCTTTATAAATTTCAAACGGAAGCTCGGAATCAAATTCCGAAACCATCTTTGTGCTCAGGAGGTGTTGTTTACCCTAGGGGGAGCTTAATCGTGACCGCGCCGAAGGTTTTGGATGTGGGTGTTTTAGGGGTCAGGACTTTTAATTAAAGAGTTTATTTATTTAAACTCTCCCCTACTCCCCTTCCTCCCCATTGAACCCCCCCTGTAGAAACCCTCTTCCCTCTCCTCCTCCGGCGATGCACCTTCGGCGAGACAACTCCGGCGAGGCGCAGCTCCGACGGATCGCGGCGAAGCTTCGGGCGAAGCCCATCGAGGTAGGATTTGTTGCGGTTTCAATTTTTATTCCCGCACCTACTTTGAGTTCGATTATATGCATAATTTTTTTTGATCCTCGAACAAAGCCCTCAATCTTGTAGTAGACTTTATGCTCTTTCCGATGCATCTTTCGGATTTCAATTCTGAGTCCCGAGCTGCCCGCAGCGGTCTGGGGAAGGTTGCGGGAAATTCATGAGTTTCTGGGGGGGTTTTCGGCGGTCCGGCGAGGTTCCAAGGCGGCGCGGCGGCGGACCGAGGCGGCGTGGAAGCTTCTCCATGAGGGCGAGCAGCAGCGTTGGATGAGGTGGGGCGGCCGCGGGCGAGGGGGCGCGATGCGCCGTCGATGCTGGCTGGCGCGACGGCGAGGCGGGGTCGCGGCGCGCGACCCCTGCGCGGCGACAGAGACCCGCAATCGGCGGGTCTCCACGGAGGACCGTGACTGACCTCATGGCCAGTCGGTGCGGCCTGGACCCGGAGTCCATGGCCGAGCCACGCGGGTGAGCTGCAGGCCGGCCAACGTGGACCGGTCCAGACCGGTTGGACCGGCTGGACCCGACCGATCCTGTCCAGGGGGGGGGAGTTCGCCCCTCCGACTTCGGACACCCGTCATTTTCACCAAGGGTGTCCGTTTTGTGCGCCGTCTATGGCGGTGAAGACCTGACGTCGAGGCGGGATTTATGAGGTGGTTTCGGGAGTTGTAACTTTCGAGATGAGAGGCTCGGGGGCATGACACGTGCGTAAAGCAGCTTAGCAGGCTTCCCGGGAATTCTTGTTTTGAGCGGCGCGGACACATCCAGAGTCCGTTTTGAGCGCCGTCTGCGATGATGCGACCCTCGCACCGAGGTAGAGCTTTCCAGGGTGGTTTCAGGTGTGGAGGCTGAAGTTGAGGCACGGGCCCCATGACCCTTCTTTCGAGCTGCGTGCAGCGTTGCACGACTTTCTCATCGGGCGTCCGTTCGGGGCGTGCGAGCAGTCGATTCTGGATGTTTTTCTGAGGGGATTGCAATGGTGCAATCCGCCCGCTCTATTTTGGCATGATTGTGCGGGGCCCATGAAGGCCTTTTGGGCGTCGGCAGTGATTTTCCATCTTTATCACCGGGCGACTATTTTGGACAAGTGAATAGTCCATCTTGTGTGCTTTTTCGAGAGGATCGCAGCGGGGCAATCCGTTGGCAGCACTTCGGGACCGGGGTGTGGGTCCCGCGTGGTACCGCTCGTGTGCGGTGAGTTGGAACGTATCTTTTTCTCTGGATATCCGTTCCGCACAAGTGAGTAGTCCTTTTGGCGTGTTTTTCCGAGAGAATTGTGATGGCGCAGTTCGCCCGACCTTTTTCGGGGACGTGGTGTGGGTCCCACCCGACATGGCTACGGTGAATAGTACCTTTTCCGTCGGATATCCGTTTGAGGTGAGTAAGTAGTCTATCTCGCGTGTTTTTCTGCGAGGATTACAACAGTGTGATCTGTTTGGTTGTGTGGAGCCTGTTGCACGATCTTATTAAATGTGGAATGTGAAAGGTGCTCTGATGGTGGTTCTTCTCGCCGTGTTTGCAGAGAACCCTTGGCGTGTGATCACGTGCACTCCCGTGTGAGTTAAGAGATGTGGTTGGCTATGACTCAGCTATTGATGTGGCAGGTTGGAGTTGTTACGTCACGCCTTCGCATTGACATTGGGTGTCGTGTGCACGATAGCCTTTGGGCTGGAACGTGGTATACTCTGGGAGTATACAGGAATGCTTGGAGGTACATGTGGTTGTTTGTACCTGAGGACATTTGTGCGCTCAGTTGGGGTTGACTTGGGGCCACACGTCGTGTGGGCCCCATGTGCGTGTCATGTTTTGCTTTGTGTACTTTGACCTCTCATGGCGTAGAGGGTCCCTCTGTGCTCGTTTGTTTGACCAGTAGGGTTGAGCAGTCTCCCCTGGTTTCGTTCTCGATGGATCGGCTGGTGGCAGTGCTAGTGACACCCAGTGATGGAACAGGCGCTGAAACTCTTTTGGGTGAGTCATTCGGGAGTTCTGTGGTTACGCGATACCCACTCAGTGCTCGGTTGGCCAGTGTTGTACCATCCAGTAGAGATGGCCAGAGCAGATCTGGGTTTACCCTCCAGCAGAGACTGGGTAGTGGGTCACCCAACGACTCTTTAGAGTCTACCCTCCAGCAGGGCTGGGCAGTGGGTCACTCGTCATCTTGATTTATGTCTACCCTCCAGCAGGGTTGGGCAGTGGTTCGCCTGTCGACTTGTTAGGGTTTACCCTCCAGCGGGGTTGGGAAGTGGGTCACCTGTCGGCTTATTCCAGGTCTACCCTCCAGCAGGGCTGGGCAGTGGGTCGCCTGTCGACTTGTTAGGGTTTACCCTCCAGCAGGGTTGGGCAGTGGGTCACCCGTCGGCTTATTCCAGGTCTACCCTCCAGCAGGGATGGGTAGTGGGTCGCATGTCGACTTGTTAGGGTTTACCCTCCAGCGGGGCTGGGTAGTGGGTCACCCAATATCCTATTCCAGGTCTACCCTCCCGCAGAGCTGGGCAGTGGGTCACCTGATGATGTATTATGGTTTAACCTCCAGCAGGGCTAGGCAGTGGGTCACCCGGTATCTTATTATGAATTACCCTCCAGCAGGGCTGGGCAGTGGGACACCTGTTGGCATTCCAGACTCAGTCCTTTCTACTAGGATAGTATGTGGCTTTCCTCCGTGATCACCGGAGCGGGACCCTTGGTTGTACGGGTCAGTGATGGAACGACTTTGACTTTGAGGAGACCTCTCGACTGCAGGGCAATGACGAGGTGTGGTTAACTTTCCCCAGAACTCTCAAGTACGAGGGGCGCTTTCTCCCATCGATACATGTCCTTGTGACGCGACCTAAAACCGTGTGGGTGAGTCAGTGCCGCCCAAAGTGGATAGTGTCGAGGTGCGGTGGTTTGAGCCCCTTGACTTGTAGTTCGGGGCAGACGTGCGGGAAGCTGGGCATCGATGGTGGTTTACTTCTGGGACTATTGGCGACTCATTTTCTTGGGCTGAGTTACGGGATGGAGATCCCCTTACGACATTTTTCAGGCTTCTTATTGAGCATATGTATTTGTATATACCTTGTTCCAGTACCCACTTCTTGGGTTCGGTTACTCTCCTTCCAGGAGAGGTGAAGACGCATGGGGTATGTCATGTGCTTTCCGTGTCTAGCTTCTCGTGGTTGGACGAGTCTACTCTCATGATATAGGTAGCGAAGACTCGACGAGAAGTTCATCTTCTCACCGTTTCCAGCTCCTTGTGTCTGGACGAGTCTACCTTCTTTCTTTTGTTGGGTTGACCTAGACTCTCTACTGGTATTCCACTGCACTCTCTGTTGTATTCCTCTACTTTCCCTGTTCGCTCTACTGCTCACCCTTCGATACCTCCTTTGTTGCTCCCTTGAGCCTTCGGGGTATCCTACTGAGTATTTTTATACTCACCCCTGCTTGGGCTTTGCCCGCACTTGGTGTGCCCTTGCAGACGACGGACAGGTTGGTCGTGACGTTAGAGGATCTTAGGAGCTTGGGATCTTGGACCGCGTGTGGTGGTCGGAGATGGGTTCCAGGTGGGGGACCCTTCCAGCTGTTTACTTTTTGTTCACCTGTTTCCTGGATGTGGCACTTTTCTGATTGGGCGTGTGTTTTCCCCTTTTATTTTCAACTTTGACTTTGTACTGTTTAGAGGTCTTTGCACTCTTGTGGTTATATATAGCAGTTTCCCTTTTTCTTTACTTGTCTTTTATTTTACTCTGTAAATCTGCATTGAGTGTGTTGCGTGTGTGTGTGTACATGTACTTAGGCAAAGGCCTCCCCGAGTTGTTGTGCCTTCGGCACTAGTCGCCAGCCCCTGGCCTATGGAGGTGGGCTTGGGGTAGTTGCAGCTCGAGCCCGGGTAGGGTCGAGTCGTGACAATCGTAAACCTTACTATTAGGAAATATAGGGTGTAATAAGTGGTTTCATGTCTAGGAATTAGTTAATTAAAGTTTAATACCTCACAAGTAATCCTTCCAAGGTGCCCTCAATCCCCAAGGTCCCAATCATCATGTTTTAGGAGTTACTTTTCAAGGTAAGGGAATTCTCCTTCCATTCTCTTCAATTCAAGAACCATTTTTATGCATATTGTAATTATTATGATTAATCTATTTTATTACTGTTTTGATCCTACCATTAATACCAAATTATGTTTTATTAAGAAGAGACCCTTGTACCCACTCATTTTACCTTTTTTTAAACAACATTTTATACCTGTTATGCTGCCGAATTTACTTCTCTAAATTTCACTCTTCTCCTTAAGAAATTCTCTTTCATTTTCTTTTTGTAAATACCTATGCCTATTTATTTTTCAAGGGTATTAAACTATATGTAAAAATTATTTATTTGATTATGGTATTAACATACATGAAACTCGTATTCCCTTTCCGTGGGATGAAAATGACATAATGATCATGTTTTTAAGCACTTTTGAAATGCCATGTTTTTTTATATGAAACCCATTTTTATTCTCCATAGATTATTTATAAAATGTTTAATTATGATCTATATGTCTCATGTTAAATAATAAATATTAATGGTACTCCCTAATATCTCTCCAATGAATTGGGTAAAGAATTTACTCTCTAGAGATGACATATTTTATGATACCATGAGGAATAACCTTGGTAATTTTTATTTACGACACCTTGGTGATTAACCTTAGTGATATGATTATGAATTTCTAATTTAAATGTTGTTTCCAAATTTACATGTTATGATTCATGTTCTTTTTATTATGATATGACTCATGTTCTATTTACCATTCCATAAGGATATTCCTCATGTTCTTATTGGTATTCCCTAAGATCACATGTAGACTGTTTCCCTTACTTATTCCCATACTGGGCCTTATGCTCACCCTTTACTTTTATGTTTGTCCCCAAGTTAGGAGATGTAGTAAATGTGCTTAGGATAAACCAATGAATAAGGCTTTCAAATATATTAGAATAATATTTTAAGTTTTCATGTATTATATACCTTTTTTCCAAGAAACTAAACTTTAAAATATCATTTGTTTGTACAATGTAATGAAAATTTATGAAATAAAAAGGTAGGATTCCATAGTTGGTATCAAAGGATGGTTTAGTTATTTGCGGAGATTAGGATTTGAAAAATTTAGGGAGAACCCTAGGTACAATTTTAAATAAATTAAAATATCCTCGTATTCTGGTTAAGTTTTAAGTAAGTGGTTTCCGAGCAAATAAATCCTTGTCTGGATACAAATAAGTGGATGTAGCTCTGGAACAGATATATCTAGAGGTAACACCTGAAAACACTACTTTGAGATAGACTTTAATAGAAACTAGTGAATGACAATGGGCCTTATTTCACTCCTAGTTTGACACTCCTAGGGGATATATTTGGTTAATCATAAGATTTTTTTAAACCATTATAAAGGATATATATATATATAATGTAATTATTATTAAAGAATAACATATTTAAGGGAATATAACCTAGAAATATCATAGTGAGGTGAAGACTTAGCTTTTAAACACTAATGAAAAGGGGAAGATGGTGCAGGCCCAGCCTGAAGTCCAATACTATATGTGTGGACAAATTGGGAACTTTTCCAATCACTGTTTAAATTAGAATGTAATAGAGGGGAATCACCATCAACCCCAGCATAGGCCAAGGGAGCAAGGTTGGGCATTTTATATCACAACGTCTGAAGTAGAGGATCCAAATGATGTAGTGGCAGGTACTCTCATTATTCTCTCAAAGATAGAAAGAACTTTGTTTGATTCTAGTTATATGCATTCCTTTATTTATTTTAAGATTTCAAATAATATATAATAAATTCATGAACTTATAGATGTATATTTATCATTCAATACTCCTTGAGTTATTATCTAAGCATCAACTATGTATAGAAACTCTAGTATTGAATTTGGAGAGCACAATATCATCACAAATCTATTAGTCATTCCCATGCTATAATTCAACATTATACCAGGGATGGACTGGATCTCAAATTATAATTCTAATATTAATTATAGAAGCTAGGAAATCATAATAGTCTTAAATGGACAACCTACATTTATTTTCAAATGAGATATATCATGACCAGATATTTTTCTAGAAGCACCTCCCATAGCCTTGTTTATGGAGATGATCAGTGAAGAGGACGAAGTAAATTAAAGTATAAGAATAGAAAATGTTCCCATTGTTTAGGAATAAATTGATGTATTTTCTGAAGAGTTACCTAGACCTCCCCAAGAAAGAGAGGCAGAGTTCTCCATTGAACTCATACATGGATCCAAGATGATATCAAAGACCCCATATATAATGGAAAATATGGAGTTGGTGGAATTCAAGAAACAACTTAAAGATATTTTGGAGAAGGGGTTTATCTAACCAAGTGTGTATCCTTGGGGAGAACCTATTCTATTTGTGAAGAATAAAGATAAATCAATGTTGTTGTGCATTGATTATAGAGAACTTAATAGGATCATAGTGAATAACAAGTACCCTCTCCCAAGGATTAATGATTTATTTAACCAGCTTTATGGGGATCAATTCTTATCCAAGATTGATCTTTGATTTGGTTATCATCAATTGAGGGTGAAGAAAGAAGATATTCCAAAGACTGCCTTCCAGTTTAGATATGGGAATTATGATTTTTTTTCATTCCCTTCATCTTGACTAATGATACTTCTATATTTATGGATTTTATGAATAGATTCTTTAAAAAATACCTTGATAACTTTGTGGTAGTCTTTATTAATGATATTATGATATATTATAAAAGTTGTGAGGATAATGAGGATCATATAAGGGTTATTTTGAAAACTATGAGGAAGGAAAAACTATTTAGAAAGTTCACCAAATGAGAATTTTTATTATAATAAGTTTATTTCTTGGGGAACATTATAACCATTGAAGAAATCTCAGTTGACCCTGCCAAGACAAAGGTTGTGGAGGAGTGTCCTCATCCTACAATAGTAATTGAGATTCATAGTTTTCTTGGTTTAACATGATATTATAAGAGGGTTGTGAAATTTTTTTCATGAATTTATAATCCACTGACCAAGTTAACTAAAAAAGGGGATAAGTTCATCTAGACTAAGGAGTATGAAGAAAGTTTCCAAGAGCTGAAGAAGAGATTGGTTACTGAACTTGTATTAACTCTACCCTCTATCAGAGAAGGATTTATTATTTTTAGTAATGTACATCTGAAAGGGATTGTGTGTGTCCTCATGAAAAATGACAAGGTGATTTGTTATACATCTTGACAGTTAAAGCTTCATGAGATGAATCATCTATTCATGAACTAGATAAATATATAGTTATTTTTTCTATGAAGATATGGAGGCACTATCTTTGTGGGGAGAAATGTGATATATACACAAAATAACAAAGTTTGAATTATTTTTTCACAAAAAAGAAATTGAACATGAGATATAGGAGATGGTTGGAACTTCTTAAATACTATGATTATTCAATTCACTATCATCCTTGAAGATAAAACAAATTCACTAATGCATTAAGTAGTAAATTCCCTATTGTGCTAGAAATAATGAGCATTCAGGAGATCCTTTGATCAAAGACCTAGTAAAACTAGACATGGGAATCTTATGGGAAGGGGCATCATCAACCCTATCCCAAGTGATTTCTCAACCATAATTACTACAGAAGATCAATAAAAATCAAATAGAAGACCCCTTATTACAAAATAAGATAGAGGTTGTGAAGAATGGGAAGTTTCTTGAGTTTAATATTGATCAAGATTGTATACTAAAATTTTATACAAGGATATGTGTTCCATCTATTCCAGGAATAAAGAAGGAGATGAGGGTTGAATCTCATAGATTTACTTTCTCTATACAATCTAGAAGAAAGAAAATGTATAGGGACCTTCAGGATCATTATTTGTGGGATAACATGAAAAGTGAGATTACAAACTACATTGCAAGATTTTTGGTATGCCAACAGGTCTAGGTGAAGTGATAACTTAATAAAGAGGTATTGAAACCACTACCCATACTAACATGTAAGTGGGAAAATATCACTATAGACTTTCTCAATGGTATCCTAGGAATAATAAAAGGAAAAAATGTGATATGGGTTATAGTTTAATGACTCTCCAAGACTACCCATTTCATCACCATTAATGAATATTTCCCTCTTGACCAACTTTCCAAGATTTACGTAAAGGAAGTGGTGAGATTTCATGGAGTTATACTTTCTATCATTTATGATCGTGATACAAGGTTCATATAAAAATTATGGAGAAGTATTTTACATGATCTAAGTATTGAATTAAAGTTTAGTATGACCTATCACCCCCAAACTAATGGAAAATCTAAAAGGACTATTCAAACACTTGAGGGAATGCTGAGAACATGCTCAATGGAATTTAAAGGTGGATTGGATCAACATCTCCCTTTATTTTTATTCTCATACAAAATAATACTACACTCGAGTATTCAAATGTCACCCTATTAAGATCTATATAGGAAGCGATGTAGAACTCCTACCTGTTGGGTTGAAGTTGGTGAGAGAAATCACTTGGGGCTGATCTTGTGAAATATATGACATAAAAGATTCATGATATCCAACAACACATTAAGGCTGCTCAAATTTGACAGAATATCTATGCTAACAACCATCGAAGGGACTTGGAGTTTGATTTTGGCAACAAATTTTTCATTCTAATATCACCATGGAAGATATTCATGTTGTTTGGTAAGAAAGGGAAGCTTATTTATAGGAATATTGGCCCCTATGAAATCCTTGATTCTATAGAAGCAATGGTCTATCAACTTTTACTTACACCAAATCTAGCTCGAGTTCATGGTGTATTCCATGTATATCTCTTGAGAAAGTACATACCCAACCCTTCACATGTACTAAATCTGAAGGTGGTACAACTGGAACATGGCCTCTCTTATGAGGAGCAGTCGATGGAGATCTTGGACCATAGAGACAAGGTTCTACGCAACATGACTACCCACCTCATCAATGTGTTATAAAGGAACCATAAATATAAATAATTTATGTGTGAACTATAGGATACAATGAGATATAAATACCCACACCATTTATCTATTGATATAATGATTTGAAATTTATGGGAAGAAAATTATTAAGGGGGGGAAATGTAAAAACCCATAATTTTTTAATGATAATTGTTCCCTAAAAATGTGTGTTATATTTTATTATTAAAAAAAACCATATCTATTTAATAATGAAGTGAATATAAAGAGAAATATGACCATATAGATTCAACAATTATATGACCCTTGGTCATTATGAACATTGGGAATTATACTCTTGACAATAATTTTAATGTTATAATTAGTGTGTATAAGTAAAATTTGACAAAGGATAAATGATACATAAAGAAACATTGATGGACTCAACTAGTAGAGTCATATTGTTTGAATCCCATCTTCCAGAACTTATAAGGAAAGTATCTTTATTGGGTTTCTCCCTTGTCCAATCCCAAGTCTATATTTAACAAGTCATGCTTAAATGAAATCTCCTATAGGAGAAGTTCAAGTTAGTGGAGCTTACCACTCAGTCGATGTTAGTCAAAGAAACCCATAAAACTACCACTATCACACACCTTACTCTTAGGTAATAAGTGGGTATAATAAGGGGTTACGTGTCCAGGACTCAGTTACTTAAATTGAAATTCTTTTTTATAAATAAAATTTTTATTCCATCAATTCCATTTTAAGAATAGTTTTGATAAATTGACTTTTCAAACACAAATTGTACTTTTCAGAAAAGATATAGTTTTTTTATAATAAACTAAGTTATTATGAATAATAATTATTTTAATGAAATAGTATGATAAAAACACTCTTATTTAAATATAAATTAATAGATAATTTTTTTATGACATTGATACTTTTTAAGTGTTAGAAATTTTACTATGCATTTTCATTCCTGTACTTTTTATAATAAATAAGTACTTTTATATTTAAAAGTTAAAATTATAATACTTAGATAATTTTTATGATAAAATAAAAAAAATTAAATCATCACGTCAAATTTATTTTATGGTGAATTAATTATAATTTTCTAAAATACTTTATTTTTTTTTGTGAATAGTAAAAATATAGTTTGAGGTTTTCGGTATGTTTAATGACTTCATAATTATTTCATAATGAATTAATAATTATTTTTCCACAATAAATGACCTAAAATGTTTTATTTTATTAATATAAAGTATTTTCATAGATTTTAATCAATTTCCAAACCTATAAGTTACTTTCCAACGTCTAAAATGGAAACTTTAACATTAAAAATATTATTTTGTGAAAACTTTACTTTTCCTTGACGAAAGAAGTAATATAATATTATTTTCAGGTATTTTGGGTTAAAATAATATAAAATATGTCTAAATTTTCCAAAACCACGGGAAAACCATGAAAAATGCCATGGTTTTTCATTTTCCACAACCTAGATCACCAAGGCCAAATTTGTAAATTAATAAACAAATCACTCACTTTTTCTATAAATACCTAGCCATTTATCCATTTAATTTCACTAAAAATATATCCTCCATGAATATATATTATTTTACCTCCCAAGGTGTCCTAAATCCCCCAAGGTCCCAATCCTCAAGTTTTAAGATTTACTTTTCAAGGTAATAAAATTCTCCTTCATTTCTCTTCAATTCAAGAACCATTTTTTACGTGTCTTCCAAATGTTATAATTAATATCTTTTATTACCCTTTTTATACAACAATTAATTAAAAATCATGTTTTAAAAATTTTATATCCTTTTACCCACTCATTTTACCTTTTTTAAACCATGTTTTATACTCGTTATGTTACCAAATTTACTTCTCAAATTTTCCCTTTTCTCCTAAAGAAATTGGATTCCATTTCATTTTTGTGAATACCCAAGACTCTTTATTTTACATGGGAAATCAAATATATGTAAAAATTATTTATTTTATTCTATTATTAATATAAATAAAACCCCCATTCCCTTTTCATGGGCTAGAAATGATATAATGATCATGTTTTTAAGCACATTTGAAATTCCATGATTTTGATATGAAGCCCATTTATTTTATTCTCCATGGGTTATTTATGAAATTTTTTATTATGACCTATTTGGATAAAATTAAATAATTAATATAAATTATTTACTCTAATAGTTCTGCAACGCATTGGTAAAATAATTTTATCTCTATAGATGACATGTTTTATGATACCTTGGTGAATAACCTTGGTAATTTTCATTTACGAAACCTTGGTGATTATCCTTGGTGATGTGTTTATAAATGTATAAATTAAATTTTTAGCCACATTTCCATGTTATGATTCATTTTATTTTTATTATGATATGCCTCATGTTCTCTTTCTCATGCCATAATAATATTCCTTAAGATCACATGTAACCTATTTCCCTTGCTTATTCCCTTACTCAACCTTATGATCACCCTTTAATTTGATGCATGTCCCTAGGTTATGAGATACAATAAATTTACTTAGGATAAACCAATGAAGAATCCTTTCAAGTGTATTAGAATAATGTTTTAAGTTTTCATGTATTATGTACCTTATTTCCAAGAAACTAAACTTTAAAAGATCCTATGTTTGTAAAATGTAATGAAAAGTTATGAAATAAAAAGGTGGGATGCCATAGAATCTCCATGGGCACCCACCTTACCATGAGAAAGTCATACACCTTTCCAAACATTAGTCTATCATGGCTATCTCTCTTCACTCTATAAAAACAAACCAAATCACACCTCCCTTTGAAGAACAAACCAAATCCACACTACAAATCCAAAACCCAAATCAGGACACCATGGTTGAACATTACCATCATTGACACCAAGATTTCCTAGAAAAAAGAAACCCACCATCAGTTGAAATTTCATGATAATTGGATGAATTCCACACCACACTTCCTCGTACCCAAAAAAATCAGATCTACCCTATTGGAGTTCGATCAGCTGCTATTGAGATTCTTTCCATCACATGGAGTTTCATGCTTTAGGATGGTCGATGGATCCTAGTTTAAAAAATATTTATCCTGATCTCCATATAAAGTACTGGTGGTCAAGAATGAAGAAGGAGGTGGAAAGATTCATATCAAGATGATTCACTTATTAGCAGGTGAAATCCAAGAATTAGATACATGCTTGTCTTTTGTAGCCTTTACCCATTATTGAGTATAAATGGGATGATGTCACAATGGATTTTGTGACAGGACTACCCAGGAACACACGTAAGACTGATACTGTATGGGTTTTTTGAATTAACTAAAAAAGTTATCCCTATTTTTACCTATTAGGGTAACCTTCAAAATTGATGATCTGAGAAATATTTACATGAATGAGGTAGTTCGGTTTCACAGTATTCCAAGGAGTATTGTTTCAGACAAAGATCCTCAATTCACATCGTATTTCTAGAAGGGTCTTCAGAAATCCCTATAATCATGAGTTTTTTTAAGCACAACCTATCATCCACGGACTAATGGTCAATATGAGCATACTATCCAAGTTCTGGAGGATATGTTATGATCCCGTGTTTTTGATTTTTGTGGTTCATAGAAGTAATATATGGCACTTGTGGATTTTGAATATAATAATAGATTCTAGGAATCAATCTAAATGTCACCTTTTGAGGATTTGTATGTAATTTTATGTAATTTTAATATTTTTTGGATGGAGGTAGGAGAGTTATCACTTTTTAGGCCTATTCTCATAAAAGAGACATCTGAACAGGTTCATTTGATCAGACAACAGTTGGTGACCGAGCAGAGTAGGCAGAAATCATATGCTGACTATCAGAGATGACCTCTATAATTCAAGTTTAGTCAACATGTTTTCCTTCAAGAGTCACCAAAGTTGGGGAAATTTCATTTTAGTATACAAGGAAATCTAGTGCCCAAGTTTTTTGGGCCATTTGAAATAGTGGCATGGGTCGGTCTAGTGGCATACCATTTATCCCTTCCACAGTGCTACAATTCCATGCATGGCATGTTCTATGTGTCGTAGATACAGAGATATCCTCTAGAACCTTACCATGTGATAAAAATAGTAGACATTAATATTTTTTTGATCTATACTTTAATTAGAATCTAATACGAGTTATGGATTGTAGTGATAAATATCTTTGGGGTAGGAATATACCATTGGTTCGAGTACAATAGAAACATGAGCGAGTTCCGAAGGAGACTTGGGAGAGGGAGTCTGATACGAAAACACAGTGTCTATACTTATTTGATGAGACCTCATAGTGACTCTTAGATTTGCTCAGGGATGAGCTGTTATAAGGTGGGGAGGTTTTAAGATCCTTTTTTTATTTAGGTACGTCTCTCTATGAGTTTTTCATTAATATTCTCTTTTGGTTCTGTTTTCATCATAAAAGTATTTCATTTGAATAAACATAGTCTTGGGTTTCAAGAAAACTTGAGAAAGAACATAGAGTATCTATGATGAGAGATTTTTTGGAGAAAATTACTTAAATTTTGGGGATGTATGCTTATTTGAATTAATTGAGTCCAGATATAAATGGGTTAAGCATTTCACGGGTTCTTAGTGAGTTGAGAAACTTTAAAAGTGGTTTGGTTTGTTTAATAGGAAAATGGTATGAAAATAAATTGTAGAACATTTACATTCCATGTAAAGGTATTACAAATCATGTAATTGTTCAGGGGTTTTAATAAAATAAATCTGAGGTGATGAGTTTTTCAGTATATTCTATTAAAAACATTTACATGATGTGTAATAACATTACACACTGTGTAAATGCCTGACCTGTTGTTTTAAAAGTTATGTGTGGTTGAATTATCATTGTTTTGGTTATATCTCTTCTCCTTTAGACCCTAGGTCTTTCTCCAGGATATTTTGGGGTACCAACTTCTCTTCTAGATGTCCTGTTTGTGTGAGCGATCTTGGGTAAGTCTTTTCAGTTAGGTTTCTTTCTTCTCTTCCTTCTTCTCCAACCGTCGGGGTGAAATACTTTGAAAAATTGAATTTTTGGTTTTTATCTTGATTATTTTTGATCTTGAAACCTTTTTTCAATCATCTATGCCTTCTTCCTCTTGGTAATTTTCCATTGGAAGCTTTTTTGGATCGTCATTTAAATGTAGGGGGTCTAAATCTTATCTCTATGGTTTGAAAATTGCCAATTTTATGAAATATTGTGATTTCACCATCATTGTGTGCACCCAAATTAAATAAATAAAACAAATGAAATTATTCCTTGAATTCCTTTGGTTTAAAATGGATTTTAACTAGTTTTTGGCTTCCCATGGTGTGAGAAAACCATGATTATAATTGAATTGACAGACGACTTAAAGTATGTTTAGCATGACATGTGACCTAGGGTGATTTCTTATTATAGAATCCATTAATTGTATCTTATTTATTATTGATATAATTTTTTATAAAATATGAATTAAATTTCACGTGGAATATGAAAGAATAATGGTAATTCGCATAATTAACCATTGAGAATTACGATGTGATATTGTGATATCCATGTTGTATGATAGGGATTGTGTTCTATACTATAATGCTTATATATTAGGATCATCCATGTCACTTTCTCACTTATATGTTAAAATGTTGATATTGGTGGGTGTGGCCTAGTCCCATACTATAATTCTTATATAGAGCAGGTTGTTCCCAATCCCATACAGTAATGCTTATAGGGATTTGTCCTGAATTCTGTAATGCTTATAGGGCTTTGACCTAAATTATTGTGATTATAACATGATTATATGGTTGGGGTTGGAATGGTCATAATAAATTCTCATATATATTTTTGAATGGAACTGAAGTAGGTTATTTTACCTTGATTATATGTTTGTGGTTGGAATGGTCATAAGACATACTCAAAGATATTCCATCACAAAGCCAAAGCAGGTTGTTGTTGTATTTTATTAATTGTTAAATTAATTAATACAGATGGTTATCTATTTATTTCATACACTTATTACCATATTTTTTAGTTTATACATGGTGGTGTTGACCTACTTGGTTTTAATCACACCCTGTTCAACCCTCCATTTGGTACCCAAGCGGATTTTGTGGATACAGGTTTGGACAAGGGAAAAGGACCTTCTTGTTGTTTGCTTGTTTGCATATGGGATGGAGTTTGGATATGGGATTGATGTGGGGTTTGGGAATTGGGAATTTGAGTCTTTTATTTGATTCTTCTAGTATTTTTCTTGTATTATTCTAGCATGAAATTTAGTTACATTCCAGCACATCATTACATTATTCCTTATTTATTAGATTATTGAGTTGGCTTTCATTGTTGTCTTCTTGTATGTCTTTAAATTGATTGTTTATATTATATTATGATTTTTTTCTACTACTATGACACTTCATACGAGGGGTTATAGTCTCACCACTATAAATTTCACACCCCCGCTACTAGTTAGAAGCCTCTGGAGTATGGGGAGGAGCACTTGAGGTCTCATAACCAACCCTTTCTAGCCACGTGAGATAGTGCCTACTTGGGGGACGTTTTACTTTTTATAGCTAGAATTTACACTTATTGAATTTGGAATAAAAATTATCCTTCCTCAAGGTATTAAATACAATACTCAAATGATCTTCAGGCTCTTATGTTCTTTTTGAATATATCAGAATATCATCTATAAATACAAACACAAACCGATCAAGGTAATATCTAAATACTCTATTCATTATACCTATGATGATGGCAGTGGAATTGGTAATTCCAAATGGAATTACTATAAATTCATAATGATCATAACTCATATGAAAGTTTATATTTCAAATATCCTCTTTATTGACCCTCAATTGATGATATCTATAATGAAGTTCAATCATTGAAAATTATTTATCTCCATGGAGTTAATCAAACAAGTCATCAATACATGGTAAATGATAATTTTTCATGATATTTGTCTTGTTAAGTTTTCTATAATCAAGGTAAATACGCATTAAAACATCATTCTTATTAATAAAAATAACAGGTACACCTAAAGGTGACAAAATCAAGTATATGAATCCTTTATTGAGATTAATATGAATTTTCTTATTTAATTCCTATAACTCAATGGGGGTTATTCTATAACAAGTCTTTGAAATTGGTGTAGCACCAAGTATGAGTTCTATTGAAAAATAAACTTCATGATTTAGAGGAATACCAGGAAATTCTTTAAGAAATACATCATCATATTCCTGAACAATAGGAATATCTTCAATACTGTGTTTCTCCCCAACCATTTGATATAGATATCCATAATGAATAGGTATCAATACCCATACAATGGAAGTAATTCCCATTTGAAGTTCATGTTCACCCTCAAGCTGATATATAATCATAGGTTGATTCAAAATATCAAAAATGACTTCCCTTTATCAATAATTGATATAGGACTTATTTAAGGAAATCCAATCCATACCTAAAATCACATAAAATTCAACTAGATATAGAATAACAAGATTTATAGGAAGAATATTAAAACAAACTTCTATCAGACAGGGGCTATAAATTTGAGATGCGATCAACATTCCATTATGGGTTTTTACTTACAACTCAATATATAATTGTTGAGGCGGTGAAGTGATATTGTTATAAAATTATTTATATATAAAAGAGTGGGTAAATCCAGAATAAAATAACACATTTTTAGTTCTAGAGTGGATAGTAAGTGTACCTTTCACCGCATCATTCTCCTAACCCACTTTAGTTATGATAGAAAAATGCCTTCCATTTATCCTTTTTCATAGGGGGTTATTGAGGCTTATCATCCTTATTAGCTATTGTATTCAGGAATTGATTCACATAATGTCAAATATCCCTACATCTAAGACATTGAACATTGTTGGTTGAACTTATTCTCCTCTATTTAATTTCTGACCTTTTTATCCCACGTTGACACTCAATGGATTGATGGACCACCTTAATTTTATTTAATAAATTCATATTTTCTTTCAAAAAATTTCTTGACTACTTTCCCATAAATTTTTTTCATGTAAATGGTTTTAATTTCATTCCTCCATGGGATTTACCATTTGAGTTTCCATGAATCTCTATTTTTCTTTTCTTATCACTAAAATCGGAAGAATAATTAGAGTTCCCAATCTCCATATCTACATTCAGATCACATTAAATTATTTATAATTACCTATGAATATTATGGATTTGAATACTTAGTTTCAAGATGCTAAAGAATCTATCAATTTTTTCCATAGGTTCGATGATAAAACTAGAAGCATACCTTGAAAGTCTTGTAAATTTTTCTTCGTAGGTACCAATGGATTCATCATAAATTTTTTCATCCCTATAAAGTCCATTCTCATCTTATTATGAATATTTTAAAGATTTTATTTATTGATAAATAACATATTAAACTCATCCCATTCCATGGATTTTATTTCTTCTTATCACCACGTGTTCTAGATAAGTTTCCACCATTGATCAGCTTCACCCTCCAAGTGATAGACTACTATGATGACTTTCTCATGGTCTGAGCATTAAAGAATGTAAAATATCTTTTCCATAAAATCAATCCATTTCTCATTAACTAGGGGATCAAAAGACCCATATATGGAGGTGGTTGTTGTCACATTAAAGTTTTAATGGCATATTTCTCCCTCCGTGGTGTATTAGGAAGCTCAACATGGTTCATGTTATTTTTCATAGATTAAGAGAGTTGAGTGATCATATCCACAAGACATTATAACCCAACACCAAATCCATTTGGTTACTCATGAGGATGGTCATTTCATTGCCTATAACATTTTTTGTTAACATGATTCCTTCTAGATGTATCCATTGACTAAAACCAAGAACAACTAATATATGTATTAAGAAACAAAAACATAGTAAATAATCATAAGAAAATCATTTTTGGGATTTTCTAATTTATGAAACCTTCTTATAAACCTATGATACTTTAGGTTCATCATATATCATATTTGATTCACCATAGGTTTTTTATATTCTATCCTCATATTTTCCATAACCTAATCTCCAAAAATAAATAAACCTTCATCTAATACTAATTGAGGAAAACCAAGTCTATCATACATAAATACAACATCATTCTAGATTAATATTCAATACATATCATAGATATACATGATCAAGGACCATAAAGGTTTAGTGTATTTGGAAAATAGTGATTTAATAAATATTTCTCTTAAAGGACCTTCAAAATATCCAACAATTATATTTATATTTCTACACTTATAGACATAATATACTTAGAACCTTCCTTCAAAACCTAGGGAAGGGAAACATAACAAAGGATTAACTCATATGCTCGGTAAGGTTAAACATGGGATATATTAATCATAAGAGAATAAGATGACCATAAGGGTATAATAACATAATTAAGTGCTTGTTATCAATGAAAAATATTCACACCCAAAAAATATTAGATCATAAACACCAAAATCAAGTCATATTCAGAATCATTATTAACCAGGGTGTCAAAGAAATAATTATCTTTCAAAAGTCATAACATAAGCATGTGGCATAATAATCATAGAAAATCATAATATTTTGAACATAGAAATTGAAAATAATGTTCCCACATAATCTCGTGATCATAACCTAAATAAATCATACTCAATAATAAAAATGTGAACATAGATATTCACAATCATGTTTTCACATATTCTTATGAACATAGATAGAAGAAATCATACCCACACATCAAAATCTGAACATATCTATCTATAATAATGTCCATGATTATCATCATCTTTTTATGATATATATATACCATATTACATAGTGAAATGTAGGGATATAGTAGACTCAACTGTCACATAATCATAATTCATTCATATGTATGCCATAAGGTCAAGAAAATATTTATCATTATGTCATAGCTTAACCCATGGAAAAGAAAAAAGGTTTCATAAGTATTTTAACATCATAATAAATAAACATAAAGAGAAAAAATAAATATGATATCATTGGATCATATCCCTAGTGAAGCATAAGTAGTATCAAAGGATATTTTATTAGATCGAAATACCTTTTTGAAGGTCACTAGAACATTTCTTGAGGTAAATTACCTTTTAATTTTTAATTAAATTATTAAAATCCTAAAAATTTACAAAATATTAGGAATAACATTTCCTTTGAAAATAATAGTGGAAACCTATAAAGTAATGTTCAAATAAAAGAGTACTCATGATGATAGGAATTTTTTTGGGTGGTATGTTTAAATAAATATTTCATTCATGCCTTCAGTAAAAATACCTCATTTAAAAAACCACAAGAAGATTCATTTTAAGTATTTTTATAGAAATTAAAATATGAATAAAAATTATGTTAATAAATAATTAGAGAATGTAAAAAAATTTGAATATATTTTAAAGAAAATAAGGAAATATAAAATAAATAATATTGAAAAAATAGGAAATAACATTAGAATTTATTAAAAATATCTTCTCATCCATTTTCAGTACCAATGTCATGATCAAACCCATCTAGGCCACTTGGCCAGCAATAGGCCTAGTGTGAACCCCAAGCCTACCTCCAATAGGCCAGGGGTTGGTGATAAGATTCAAGTAGGATAAATACTGAAATAGAAGGCCTAAGCCTAATGTACATGTATGCACACACACAATATACTCCATGAAATGGTGTAGATATATAATGAACGATCGAACATCAAGAGCGTAAACGATGCATAAAACAACCTCTTTGAAATACATAAAATTACATTAGTGTAATATAACTAATTTAAAGGTAAAAAATACACACACAACTAGAGATGAGGTCCCAAACTCACAGCAATTGGAAAGAGGGGAAGACTAAAGAGAGTCTGGCTCACAATATGCAGGGCTAACCACCAAGCATGGTTAGCTCCACTAGGTACAACTATGACCCTCCAAAATCAATGTTGATTTACATGTAATATGTATAAGATACAACACATGTGGGAAAATACCATGAAAGGGTGAGTATATAAATACCCACTAAGACACCTCAAAACCCACAAAGAGGGAAATAGAAAGATACAACAGTATGCTCAACCCAAAATAAAGAGGGTAAAGAGGAACCCAATAGGTATGCTCATAAAGAATCCCAAAATAATAGAGAAGGGGATCCCCAAAACCATATCTAGATAAGAATGATGAGTCATTTTGCATCTATTAAAGGACCATATTGGATTCACAACACCAATATGCAACCACACAATAATCTAAGTGGAGGGTCTAGCTTCACGCTACTACGCTCCTTAGCCAATAGAGCACTAACTCCAATGAAGGACCATATCCCCACTGGAGATCGAGGATGGGTGACTACCACTGGATAGATACTGGACCTACACCCTATGTAGTATGGGGGAGTACTGACTCTACCTATGTAATGAGTATAGGGGACCCTTTCCCTGATGCGATAGGGGAGCACCAACCCAAAATCTATCTAATGATCAAACTTGATCAAATCCATCATTCAAACATATTTGAAGGAATTGACATGATCATAATAGCTCATGTCATCTCTATAATACCAAAACTAATCCCACCACTGCATATTATGTGGAAAATTACTTTGGATAGGTTACTCACTGAACCAAATCCCAGTCCCGTAGAAAGAGATATGCATGGTGGAAGTCTAATAGAAAAGTATGTGGTGTGTCTTGGATTACCCAGTTGTTTCTATGTCTTCTAGCACGTGCCTGTGTACTTTATCCCTTTCCCTTGTACTTTGGGCATGCCCATGTACAGTAGTCATGCCCATGTACACTGGACATTTCCAAGTAATCTATCTATAACTAAGAACATGGTCATTCCCATGTACTCTGGTAATGACCTTGTGCCTAGCCATGTTCATGCATGTGTACTTATGGGGTACACTTTGATTCACCAGCACCAAGTCACATAGTGTGTATGGGTTATACACAACATGTTATATTTAATTCCACTGAAACCCTAGCTATCGCAGTAAGGTGACTACATAGCGCGTGTTCCTAGACTAAACATCATGTATGTCCAGATTTTCAAGAAACCAAATAACTCTTCATGTATCTCACCCACGCCTCTATCATTGTTGGATCTACCACAAATCACATCAAGAAACTCAAATTTTGTATTGACCACACCTAATATATCATCATTTTTCAGATTCTGGCCACCCAGACCATGTACAAAACATCCCCATCACACTATGTCACCAAATCAACTACCCATGGATATAAACCCATGATTTGACCTCTTATCTGGGTCTCCACCACCTATATCCTATATCTCATCATTATTCAATGGAAAAATTCCAATTTCAAACTCCTTCAAGCATATTCTATGAATCTGGGTGTTCAATCATGCTCAAATCTAGCCTAGAAATGTCAAACCACAACCCCATGGTATAAAAATGAATAAAAAATAGTGGAGGAAAAGAACAAGAAAATAGTGAATAACATCATTAGTTAGTGCGATCACATCCAATGATTTTATAATGCGAAAATGGGGTGAAATCAGGGGTGCAATAATTAAAATAAAATATCTGGCTCATGTGAGGAACAAAAAACACTATAAAATAATAAGATATGAGAAATACATTTTAATGAATAAATCAATGGGTGGAAATCCATGAAATGACGTGAATTACCTTGATTTTGGGTCGATCGTTAGTGAAGAATAAATTTATGCCATTGTCTTCAGAGAGATACAAAAACTTCATTGGAAAATACAAATCATTTGAAGACAGATAGATGCTCCATAATCCATTGTTGTTCTTCCACTACTACAAAACACGCCTTAAACAGTGCTGTAATTTAGCATCATTAATAAAATGTGCTAATAAATTCTATTTTTATCAGTACTAAAATAAGCACTAATAAAGGTAGACCTTTATCAGCGCTAAAAAAAGCACTAATAAAGGTCCAAAATAAAATGACATAATTAAACAAATAAAAATAAAAAAATAACAATTTCGTTAATTGAATAATTATTGTTAAAAATGAATAAATTGAATATACATATATATAAATTTTAAAAATTAATAAATAGTATATATTAAAGATAAAGATATATAAAATGAATAAAATGAAATAACTAAACAAATAAAAAATTAAAATGAGTAACTTAAGAAAAATATTAAACATTTTATTAATTAAATAATTATTGATAAAAATGAATAAATTTAATATACATATATATATATTATAAATATTAATAAATAGTATATATTAAATATAGATATATAAAATGAATAGATTTTAATAATTAAAAAAAATGAATAAATTAAAAAATTATTAATGAAGTAATTATTAATAAAAATGAATAATTATAATATATATATATATATGTTAATTATAAATAGTAATAATATATATATATTGGATATATATATATATAATGAATAAAATGTTAATTAAAAACATATTAATGGCTTATTTATTTTTAATGTTGTTTGATTTTTCAATTTAACATATATCAAACATCATGTGTTTCATTTATTTTACATACATACACACACACACAGACACACACACACACACAGATATATATATATATAATTAATGAATTTTTATATACAAACACACACAAAAATATATTTACGTAATATATAGAAACACATACACCTAATATTTATATAATTTATTCAAATTTTTGTATATTTTAGAATTTTAATTATATCATGATATATTATGTTTTTAATCGATCAATTTTATTTATTTATTTTTAATACTATTACAGTTAGGGTATTCATTTTTAATATATTTAGTTATTTTTGAATTTAATCATTTTCTATTATTTATTTATATATATTTATTTACTATGTTTTAGTATTTTCAATATATATATCCATATTTTTTAATAATTTATATTTAATTAATAAAACTTAACCATTTTTTCAATATTTTTAAAGTGTACTCATTTTGAATTATTCAATTTCACTCATTTTTAAAATGCATGTATTTAAGATTATATATCAACTAATAATGTTAAAAATATATTTGTAAATAAATATTGATAAATAAATATATTTATATATTTATATATTTATAATTATTATAAATAAATAATAATAATTTTTTAAATTAGTATTTATATAATTATAAATAAATAATTATATATATTTAAATAATTATAAAATTATAATAAATTTATTTAAATATTTATATTTATAAATCCTTTATCAGTGCTAAAAAATTAGCTCTAATAAAGATGTTTTTTATCTGCACTAAAAAATATTGATAAATATCAATTTTATCAGCACTTATCATTTTAGCGCTGATAAAAGTGATCATTATCAAAACTTTTATGAAAGAATTGTTAAAAGTGTCTTCGATCTATTTAAAAAAACCCTAATTGCGACTCATTCACTCAGGATTCTCAAGCTCTTGCAGAACTCCTTTTATGCCGGTGTGACTCCTCTATGTTCCCTCAAACGAATTAAGGCTAGAATCTAATGTATGTTATCTTCTAATTTTCCTCTATCATTGTTTGATTTTTTTGGGTTCTGTGTTTTGTGTTTTTTCATTGTTCTTAACCATGGAAAGCCCTATATCTCATCTCTTTGTCAATTAAATATAACGAGTGACCCAGGGTGACTCTCGTGTAACACCAATACCCCAGTAGTCATTATAGGCACAATAAACCAATATAAAATTGTTGTGCATGACTAGTAAACAAATATATAGTGTTGATTCGATGCTCATAGAGGATAAATATGCTCCTTCGATTGCACATGATATGATTTTCTTAAATTCTACTCTCATGCAATCTTTTTTTTATACTAAATCATATCCCTATGTTATTATTTATCATGTTGTGGATCATATGGGATTACATGTTGAAATGAAACCTCATGTTTTCAATCTTTGAACACCTCTTAGAAAAAGAGAATTTCTATCATTTAACTGTGAAAAATGTTCTATAATTTTCATTGAGGATAAATTTTTCTAGGATTTCTTTGTTCTTAAGATGGATATATTCGACCTGATTTTGGGAATGCATTGGTTAAAATCCTTTAAGATGTGCATCAATTTTTATATCTATTAATTTAGTTTCAAATCTTTAGATGATGTTGAAAATTACTTTAAAGGGTATTGGGATGTGAATGTAGGCACAATAGAACTATTGGTACTGATTTCTGGGACTATGGTGGATTAAAAAATATCTAAAATTGGAAGGTGAGGAATCTATGTTGAATATAGGTGGGGTGAGATTCATTTCTTCAAGAACATTAGAGTAGAGGTATTCTAATTCCTCTTCAATTTTGGATACTTTTTGAGTGATTTCATTAGTGTAGGTTCCTAGGACACTTTAATCCTTATTGCCTATTTGATGTGATACATTTATATTGATGTGGTTAGTTGGGGAACTAAAAATGGTCCTTTTGAGCAATTCCTTATAGGAAGGGTCATTAAATATGGTTGTTAGATTATTTGTGGTTGAGTAGTCTATGGATGATGCTATACAAGGTTCTTCTATAGTGATAGGTACAATCCTAGTATATTATACTCTTGTTTATGGTCTTAGGACACAAAATATTCCTATTATTTATTTATGAGTATCTTATATTTTATCTGGGATTGATATTAGAACTTATTCATAATGTTATTAACATCAATATTCTATATAATTAAACATATGAAAAAGAGTAATTAATGTCAATTTTATTTATAAGTATCTTATCTCTCTCTCTCTTCCTTACCTATACCTAACAATGACACACCTACTCTGTAAAATCATTCTAGCTTCATACGAGACCAATGAAAACCGCATCTCCATCCACTGTTGTGAAAGAAGAATACAACACATAATAGTCGTGATAAGAATAAATAACTTTTAAAAAAAGGACCACGGGTTTCACAAATAAGGTTGTGTAAATAAGGATTCATTTAGGTAAGATAGATATATAATACAATGCACTCCATGAATAAAATTTCACAATTTCATGAATCTAGCATGAATTTTTTTAATATTTTGAATAGAGATATAATACTTCAATAATTTAGTACAACTAACCTTTACTACCTTTATTTAATCCATCCTGCGAAGCTTGATTCTATTCTATATCTTGATTATGCATTGCACTCCCTCTTTCAAACTAGCCTTCCTCTAATTATTATGGTTCCAAAGTTCCTTAATGACTTGCATCCCACTCGGATTTTATTCATTAATCTTTATCAAAGTCGCTTCCATGGCTTTGAATACCCCATATCCCAACTCATTCTTCAACTCTTTTAGCCTTTTATCCTTCTTATTTACTAATTCCTGGGAACACAAAAAATGACACTGAAAATTTAATCAAAACATAATGAATGAATTTTTTTGGTTTCTTGATATTCATTTTCTTATATGACTCACTTGGTTAATTTTGACAACACTTCATAAAAAATTACTTTTATTTTGAGTGTGGTCACATTGGATCCTATTAGAACTCCCCAGTTAAGCATACTTAGACAAGAATACTACTACGATGAGTCATCTAATCTAACTCTTGAAGGTATTCCTACCTCAATGAGAAGATATCTACAACCCTATTTTCAGCTTCATCTTCAGGATACATTCTCTTGGAATCTTATATAAATGGTTGGTTTTCAAGCTCTCACATTCACCTCACATAAATACCACCACAAGTATATGTCTCCTCTAATCCGTACCAAAAAAATAGAGGAAGTGGAAAACAATAAATGTTTGTGAGTGGAAGTAAATGATTACGAGTGGAATTCATGTGGATTTGAATGCTCATTCCTTCATTTTTGTAATGAAATATGTCATAAGTCATAATTAAAATTTCATTAAAGTTATTTTTTAACCTTAGTGGAAACTGGAATTTCATCACCTAAACAGTTATTTCATTTTGTTTCTTGAGACTCACCCCCCATACCGTCTATGTTTCTTGAACTAATCTGAGCAGTATTCATACAAAATGATAATGGGATGACTTTTGGTTAGAGTAGTTAAAGAAACATAGGTTTATTTCCACAAAATATGGTAGATAAATATCAAACAATAAAATGCAATAATAATTATTCAGGAGGTAATCCATCAAGTAAATTTGGAACTACATTGATGGGAGGAAGGATAGTTTGAAAGAGGGAGTCAAATCTATCATCAAGAGATATAATACAATCAACACATGAGTACGGATTAAATAAAGTTAGTGAAGGTTAGTTATACTGTAGTGTTGAAGTATTATATATCTGTTCAAGACAATAATAATTTTCATGCAAGATGCATACAATTGTGGACTTTTATGCATTGAGTGTATTATATTGTTGTTATTCAAGACAAATTAAATGTTTGACTACTCATGCAGAAAATGTCTTTTGAACATGATGAGGTTACCAATCCTAAGGAATAACATACTATTTATGATTAATCTGTGGAATGATTAGGGGATCAACAAGATATTGACGAAAAAAACAATAACGATGCTGCATCACAGTGCTGAATAAAATTATCAAGGAAATAGTGCAGGGTATAAAATTTTAGGTTGGTTGGAATCAATGTGGCCAACCTATTGACCCCAACAAGTCAATGTTCATTAGTTATCTTGGTGTCACAAATAGGATGAATGTTTCGATTAATATTGATTCCTGGCACTACATCCAATCTATAACAAATGGAATCCTTTGAAAATATATAACAATAATGTTACAATATACTTTATCTATTTTACTAAAAAATTATATAATGAAATTTTAATTTAATTTTAATTATTCCTTATAGACTTCATTTATTTTAGAAATTTTTTGTAAGAAATTTTTCTTAATGTCCACTGGAAAATCCTATAGAGGCTTTCAGACTCTTATTATAAAGTTATATATTAGGGATAATGAGGGGAAAATAAAGCCCTACTAACCACTTAGTTATGAACACATTATAAAGTAAGAAATATGGAATTCTTTAATCAATCATCATAATGATAAATCGTTTTAGGTGTATTGTAGTCTATAATATATTATTTAACATTATTTATTTTATCCAAATTGATTCAAAAATTTTTATTTATGAAACATAAAAATAGTTCTGAAAATAAATAATATGCATCAAAACCAACGTACCCCTATTGAAAATTAGGTATGGGGTACGCTTCATTAGAGAAGAATTTGGTATATATTTTAAATCAACAATAAAAGTTTAATTATGGGATATAAAACAAGATATGTTCCTTTTTTATATGCAGATTGATGAATCAAAATCTGAAGCCACTTCCATCCCACATCACGTGCTATGGAAAGAGGCTCATGTAAATAAAGAGGGTAAATTAGTTGATGAAAAAACAAAAAAAAAATGGTAATCATGTGTAAGTATGACATAATTGTAATTCGTTATGATTTATAACAATATTACATAAAAATATCTATTATTTGTTCATATTTTTTTATATGATTTAGACATAAGAATCAGAAACACCCGTACAAGAAGAAAATCTATTTTTAGTATCTTTGAAGTGGCATGAAAAATATGGTCATGTTAGAGGAGCAGGTTTTGGAGTCTCTCCCTGAAAATATTTCTAGAAGATAAAACCATGTGATGATACATATAAAATGATGAGATTAATGCAGACATAAATAGACTCACTGCAAGATATTATTTTGCAGTCTAGTTCGGAAGACTAATGTATAAGAAATGATCAAAGAGAACTGGCGGTGGAGAAAAGATCCATACATGAACCAAATGATCCAACTAACTTTGAGGCTATTAATTCCCCCCAACCGCATACCTTACCTGGGCAATCAATTTTTTCATTACTCTTTCTCTTAAATGTGAATCAAACAACTTCCAATAACTTGATATTACTAAAATTATGTTGGGTACAGTTGTATGCGATTTGTATCTGTCAACACCCATGTACTACCGTGTTACGATGGATAAAATGTATAATATCTCAAGAGACTAGCTACAAAATCAAGACCTCCCAAAATATCACATGAGATTGGGGATTGTGGTAGCTTATGAGATGACAACTGAGTTGATCATTCCACTTAATGGTCCAGACATTACAACAGTTGAAGTTTCTATTGGAGCTTTCATAGCATGGTCGTTTAATATTATAAAGATACATATGGTACATATTTAACAAAAATTTTCATATGAAAAACATGTAATAGTTGATGATAAAAGGTCTGAAGTGAGGTATGATATTATAGATAGATAAATTGATGGGGAAACAGAAGGTCGAATCAAGAAAATCTAGTGAATTAACCAAGAAAAAAATACCTTCTGAGAGTACCTTCTCCCCACCAGTTCCATAGAAAAATTTATTATCATTAAAACTTCATGTAGAGACCAAATTTAAATATAAAACTATGTCTTACATTGAATATGAATAATAAATATATTGATATTCCTTGACAGACATAATTAGTCTTGAGACTCTAAATAAAATTCTCAAGCATTAATGGATGGATATATCAGTTGTGAATACATACATAAGGTACATTTTCATAATACGTATGTAAAAATAGTGAGCTAATATATTTATTAATGTTAATAACTATTCATATTTTCTATAGACATTTATATAACAAATATATAAATGGAATATCATATGAAGAATGATTTGGATTCATTATTCCCTATATCATTTCTACATCAAGAATTACTTTGAAAGAGGAAGAAATTAATAAGAAAAAATTTCAGTTACTCAAAGAGTTTAATAAAAAAGCATCAGATGATAGACTCTTTTTAATGACTACAATTCAAAGGTAAAACTCTAAAATCTAATCGCATAAAATATATTTTTAATTTTTTCATTACTTAATTGTTTTTGTTTTTTTAGGAAGCACTGGATGTTGATAGTAGTCAATATGGACACCCCGAATATTTATTTTTTGGATCCAATGCATGGATATGCAACCAACCGACCACACAATATGTGTACTATGAATATGTAATACACTGCAATCAAAATTTTATAAATAAAGTTAGAATTATATGTTAAGTCTATGTTTTAATAATAAATTTTTTATGATAAGGTTGTTTCTCAATACAGGCTAGATCATGTAATAAAGTTGGTGTCTAAATGGATAAATCCCATGGATTACTACAAATGGAAAAAAATTAAGGTATATATAGAAATATTTAACTATAAAAACATTTCAAAACAATTTACTTATTTTGTTCAATGTTTCTGTAGTGTATGAAACAAGATAATGACACTAATTTTGGATATTATACTTTCAAATTTATGAGAGAAATTATAAAACTTGGAAATACCAGCATCCCCCAACATTTAATTTTTGAATGTAATTACAATTTCATTAAATATATTTTATAATATTTTGTTTGTATATATTTTCTCAATACAATCAAGACTACCTACAATTTATTTACTCAAAAAAAGAAATCAATTTGTTTAGATATGAGTGGGAATCTTACCTTTTGTTAGAATGTATAATGACAACAAATTTATGTTGTTACATGCTATATTTGTGATCTAGTACAATTTATGAACTTCAAAAGATATTCGGGGTGTAAAGAATTAGTGTCAGAATGGTTATATATTATTTTTGATCTCTTTATCAAGTATAAGTATAATGGAGGAAATAAATTTGTTTAGAAGAACTAACTTGCAAACAATAAATTTTTTGGAAAATTTTGATGGCAGAGGCATAGGCGGAGGCAAAGGCGAAGGCAGAGTTGGAGGTAGAGACCAACATGGAGGATGAGGCAGTGGTGAAGATTGAGTTAGAGACTATGGAAGAGTAGTATAATAATAATTTTCTTATATACAATAAATTTTTTGGGAAATTATGTATAATGAGGTTTATACCATGATTTTGTTTGAGAACAATTATTTAAAAGTGCACAAAACACTTGTCACTTAAGATAAGAGCTATTGTGCAAGTATTTTAGGTGACTTATTGATATAATTTTTTTCACCACTTTTCTTGATAATTTGGGACAATGATTCGTAATTAATTTGTGAAGTGTATGAATCAGTCTCATGTCAAACCCACACATGATTACACCTGTATGGCTCAAAGTGTGTGTTTCCAGTTTAAAATTACATTTAGTACAAAAACATAGGTGGCATAATCAAAATAGAGTAAATACATTATAATTGTTTTGATAATTTAGTAAAATGATCCATAATTCATTTGGTATTTGTAGAAATCATCCTCACATCAATACGATGTACGATGTGACTAGTATGACTCCAAGTACATCTTTTTATTCAAAATTGACATTAATTTTAGTGAAAAAATTTTGGCATACTCAAAACCAAGAAAAGAAATTTAAATTGTTTTGGTACTTTAGGAAAATCATCAATAAATAATTTTTGACATGTAGGAATCATCTGTACCTCAATATTACACACAGTATGACCGGTATGACTCTAATTGTCTGTTATCAGTTTAAAATTGACATTTTAATACAAAAAAGTGCCACTCACTAAAAACTGAGAAAATGTACTCATATTGTCTTGATAATTTTGAAAAATAATTATTAATTAATTTGTGATGTGTATGAATCATTATAATTTCAAACCCACACACGATTCCACTAGTATGGATCAAAGTGCATGCTTCTAGTTTAAAATGACATTTAAGTAAAAAAACACAAGTGGCATACTCAAAACAGAGGAAATGCATTCTGATTATTTTTTTAATTTAGAAAAATGATCCATAAGTCATTTGGTACATGTAAAAATTAGTCTCACCTCAATACTATGCACGGTGTGACCGGTATGACTCCAAGTGCATCTTTTTATTCAAAATTGACATTACTTTTAGTGAAAAAAACAATCGACATACTCAAAACTGAGAAAACACATTCTAATTGTTTTGGTAATTTAGGAAAATGATCTATAATTCATTTTTAACGTGTAAAAATCAGTCGCACCAAAATATGATGTACGGTGTGACTTTTATGACTCAAAGTGTCTGTTATTAGTTTAAAATTGAAATTTTGATACAAAAAAAAGTCACTCATTGAAAACCAATAAAATGTTCTCGGATTGGGTTAATAATTGTTTACAATTATTTGTAATTTATTTTTTATATGAATGAATTAGACTCATGGAAAACCCACACACGATTCCACCCATATGGCTCAAAGTGCATGTTTCCAGTTTAAAATAACATTTTAGTAAAAAAACATAAGTGGCATACTCAAAATAGAGTAAACTCATACTAACTGTTTTTATACTTTATTAAAACGATCCATGATTCATTTTTGATGTGTTGAAATCATCCTCACCTAAATCTGACGTACAGTGTGACCGTTATGACTCCAAGTACGTCTTTTTAATCAAAATTGACATTAATTTTAATGAAAAAACAACTAACATACTCGAAACTGAGAAAAAAATTAGTATTGTTTTGGTACATTAGTAAAATTATTCATAAATTGTTTGTGACATATAGGAATCAGCGACACCTCAATATGATGCACCGTTTGACCAGAATGAATCTAATTGTCCGTTGTCAGTTTAAAATTGACATTTTAATAAAGAAAATTGTCACTCACTTAAAAATAAGTAAACATGATCAAATTGTCTTGATAATTTCAAAAAATGATTTTTAATTTATTTGTGACATTTATGAATTAGTCTCATGTTAAACCCACATGTGATGCCACCTGTATAGCTCAAAGTGAATGTTTCTAGTTTAAAATAAAATTTTAGTAAAAAACACAAGTGGTGTACTCAAAATAGAGGAAAAACATTCTAATTGTTTTGATACTTTAAGAAAATTATTCATGAGTCATTTGAGGCACATATAAATTAGCCTCAACTCAATACAATGCACGGTGTGACCGGTATGACTCTAAGTCTGTCTTTTTATTCAAAATTGACATTAATTTTAGTGAAAAAAACAACTAACATACTCAAAACACAATTAGAAAAAGTATCTACTGCCAAAAACCTATAGCTATGGTTTTAAAAATGTAGCTATAGGTGGCTATAGACGGATATATCCACAGTTCTATAACCTATAGCCATGATTTTAAAATTGTGGCTATAGGTCTGTTTTCCGTGGACTAATAGCCACGATTTTTATAATCATAGCTATAGGCCACAACTATATCCATAGTTATGTGGCCTATAGCCATGGTTTTTAAAACCATGGCTATAGGCCATTTTTTCAAAGGCCTATAGACACGGTTTTCCAAAACCATGGTTATAGGGTTCCCGTGCTTCAGTAGGAAAGAAATTCCCGCCAAAAATTTGGTGGGAAGGACTACTACCATGGTTTATATATATATATATATATATATCATAATATATACATATATACGTGAAACACTCGACAGTGTAGTGGTGAGTGTCGTAGGTTGAAAAACAGGAGGTGCGGGGATCGAAACTCAGCGAGCACATTTTTTATTTAGGTTATTGTCATAGTTTACCAAGGCTATATCCATGGTTAAAACCATGGAAATAGATTTCTATAGCCACATTTTAAACTATGGATATAGATCAACCACCAGTGTAGTGAATTTTGAGGCCTATTTCCACAGTTAAAACCATCACAATAGGTCGGGACCTACTGCCACGACGATAGCGGCCACAGTTGGCCAAAACTGTGGTCGTAGCCTACGACTATGATTTTGGGGCCTATTTCCATGGTTTTAAACCATGACTATAGGACTTTTTTCTAGTTTTGAAACCAATAAAATGCATTTATATTATTTTAGTACTTTAGAAAAATGATCCATAAGTCATTTTTGATGTGTAAGAATTAGCCTCACCTCAATCTGATGCACAGTGTGACTATTATGACTCCAAGTTCTCAAAACTGACATTAATTTTAATAAAAAAAAACAACTCACATACTCAAAACTGATAAAACGCATTCATATTATTTTGGTACTTTAGGAAAATGATCCATAATCCATTTGTGATGTATAGTAATTAGTCACACCTCAATTTGACTCACGGAGTGACCGGTATGACTCCAAATTCACTTTTTTGTTAAAATTTTACATTAATTTTAGTAAAAAAACAATTGAAATACTCTATAATAGTGTTTTTCTTGTATTTGTGTTAGAAATTTTATTTCATTTAAATTCAGTATTCGTATCTTATTTTGGTCATTTTTGTTCTATTTCTGGTGATGTAGTGTGTTGTTACGACACACTTAACCCGTTTCTGGTGTTGTAGTGTGTTGTAACATGACACTATAGTTTGAAACTTTATCAACGCTCCTAAATGCACTGATAAAGATGGCCTTTATCAGTGCTTTTTAAAGCACTAATAAAGGTATCCTTTATCAGTGCTTTCTAAAGCCCCGATAAAGGTATCTTTATATGCACTTCTAAAATCATTGATAATGATATCCTTTGTCCTCATTTGTATAAGCATCGATAAAGTATACCTTTATTCATGCTTTTTAAAAGTGCCGATAAAGGAATATTTATCAGCACTTCTAAAAGCATCGATAAAGGTTCTCTTTATCAGCACTAAATAAAAGCACTGATAAATGGCCTATTTTATCATCTCTTTTACAAGAACTGATAAAATAATTCTTTATCAGTGCTTTTATTTACGCTAATAAAGATACCCTTTATCAGTTATTTTTTAGCATTGATAAAAACCTTTCCTTTTAACTGTGTTGAGGTTGTCAGCGATTTTCTAGCGCTGATAAAGGCCTATTCTAGCGCTATTAAAGGCATGTTTTATAGTAGTGTTCATTGCCTATCCTCCTCAACTCCTCTAATATTTTGGGTTTATGTGGATAAACCTAGATATTTTCCATAATTAAGAATATATAGAGTAGGATTAGGGTTTGGGTTATTAAATAAATTAGTTAAATTAATTAATTGATCCACTTAATGCACCCGCCAACAGTCACCCTTAACTGGACACCCAATATCAACCAACTTTAGGTCGTTCCTAAAGTAAACCCTATGATTTTGTAAAAACCATGGGCTCATAGTTCCCATTCAAGGTCCCAATCAATAGGAAAACCATTTATACCAAAAATATGTATGCACATGATTTAATATATATATTTTTTTTTAATATATTAATTTACAATGTCCTGTGATACTCATAAATAGTGTCGATTCTGAGGAAAATTACAAATATATATATATATATATATTCAAATGACTAAAATAATAAAACTAGAGTCATTAAATTCTCACCTCCATCAAGGCTATTCAACCTAAAAAGTAGAATCTACACAAAAAGGTGGGGTTAATGAGTCTACATCCTACTCTCACACCACCAGGAGTTGTTCATCATACTTCTATGCCACCAAAGAACTTGAACTAAAGGAATAGTCTATCCACATAAATCCTCACCTACTGGTCCTTAATTACCACCAAGTACACCATAAATGTGGCTCCATCCTCAATATCTAGATGGCCTCAACCAATGAAATGTGTAAGGTCATGTGTGTATCTCCTCATCTATGATACATATAAGACTCTATACACTCATTCAAATTATGGGACAAAGGACAAGTGTTAAGAAACCTCACCAACCCTCCATAGGATCTCGAGTAGCCTGATGAACCTTAGAGATAGCATGCTTCCCTAGCCAAATATCCACAATCCTCTTTATGAAGATTCTCTTAGGAAAACATAGTCTCCTCGTTATTACTCCAAAGGCCTATGATGTCAATACATGTAAGATTTATATCAACTCTTGGGTTTCCTCATATACTCACAGATCACCTAAACCTTTTATTTCATCACATGCACCGTCTCTGTCCTAATAAGAGATGTCTCTCCAATCTCATTCCAGCACAACTATAACCCACAGGGTCTTTTGTATAGTGCCTCTAGAGGTTTCATACCGATAATAGAGTGATATCTATTATTATAAGTGATCTATATCAATTCCAATTGATCCTCCTAGCTCTGGCTAAAGTCTAACACATAGGGTCTCAACATATCCTCCAAAAATTAAATAGTCATCTTAGACAGGACATATTTTTGGGAGTGAAATGTTGTACTCATCTATTAATGGGTCCTGAAATCCTCTTGTAAAACCCTCCATAACAATAAAATAAATCAATCATCATGGTCATAGATGATCATTTTGGGTACTCGATGAATTTTTATAATCTCCCATACATAAAACTACCCTAAAAACTTAACCAGAATCTACTCCCATATGGAAAGAGAGTGTGCCGACTTGGTGAGTCATTCAATAATCACCTAGATTGAATCATGGACTATAATTTTACATATAATCCCCATCAAAAAATTCAATGAAATTCCATGCCACTTCCATTATGGGATCATAAGAGGTTAATCCAGACCCATTAGAACCTGATGTTAAACCTTTAAATGCTAACATGTGAGACACCGAGAAACAAACTCAACAATTATCTACCTCATGTTAGCACACCAAAACTACTACTAAAGGTCCTTGTACATCTTCACCACACTTAGATGTACATTCATGGGAGGTATATGAAACTCCATCAATAACTCCTTATGTAATTTGATTTGAACCACCATTCATCCCTAAAAAATGATTTTCGGCTCCCTTCCTTTAGAACATTCATCCGGTGCATCCTTTTAGGAGATTTGGTCATTTATAACCTCATATTCGATATCTCCCAACTGAGCCTCTATCATAGGATAAAGGAGCTATGAAGTCACTACCATCGACTAGAGATAAGTTTCACCCCTATCCTCTACCAAGGTTAGTTGTAATGAGGCTAACTATTATGATGCCTCATCTACTAAATGAAAATGAGATTTCAGTCTAAGGGAGCATGCCACTATGTTTCCATTCCCTAGAGTATAGACAATATTGAAGTAAAATTCATGTGAGAACTCTAACCAATGCCTATAAAATTTTTTATATATCTCTAAATGAATATGTAACCGAGTCTATAGTGGTATAAGTAAACAACTAAATGCTCACCCATAAGATAATGCCTCCACATCTTTAAGGAGAAAACTACTACTGCCAAATCTAATTCATTTTATCAAAATTATTCTCATCATGTATCAACTACCTTGACACATAAAATATCATTACCTACCTATAAATCAATACAAAACTGATCATATCCCTATATTCATCTCAAAACACCACATACTCAACCCCCTCCTTCGGTAGTCACAAAATAGAAGCACATGTCATCCTCTTCCTCAAGTCTTGGAATTCTCCCTGACAATTCTCAGTCCAGTTGAATGAATACCCTTTCTATGTAAATTAAGTCAAAGGGGGGAATATAATAGAAAATTATACCATGAACCTCTAATGGTACCCCAAAAAACTAAGAAAACTCAATACCTATAACACACTCTTAAGTGGTTCCTGAGAAAGCACTTCATCAATCTCCACTGGGTTCACAACTAAACCATGATCAAAGATGATATACCCCAGAAATTAAACCTCTTGAATCCAAAACTGAAACTTTAGAAGATTACCATAATACCAATTCTCTTATAGTAACTCTAATACCATCTCTAAATGATCTACATGATTCTTCTCTAACATAGAGAATATGAGAATGTCATTGATGAAGAAAACTATGAATTAGTCCTAGTATGGATAGAATATCCAATTCATAAGATCCATGAACATAGTGGGGGAATTATTTACATTTAAAGGAATCACCAATAACTCATAGTGTCCATAGTGACATTGGAATATCATCCCCACGAGCCCTCAACTAATGATAAATGAACCTAAGATGATCTTTAAGAACCAAATCACACCTTTCAAATGGTCAAAAAGGTCATAAATCCTCAAAAATGGGTAATTCTTCATGATCATTCTCTGATTTAGGTGATAATAGTCAATATAATTCCACAAACTCTTTTATACCTTTTTAAAGAACAAAACTAGAGCTTCATATGGGGGCACACTAGTTTTGATAAAAGAAATTCTCAAAGGTCTTCTAGCTTCACCTCCAACTACCAGAGCTTGGTGGGGTCCATTCAATATGTCACAAAAAATATCAGTGTGATCATGGGGTGAAATTCAATGAAAAATTCAATATCACACCTCAAAGGTAGACATAAGATATCTTTGAAAAACACATTCATAAAATCCTGCATTACCACTAGAAGCTTGATGCTTGAAGAGACTGTTGCACCAAGGGATAAAATCACCAACTGATGGGTGATAGATTGAAACTTCCTTCTCATGATCCCTACTCACTCGACCATAATATCTCTTTATACAATGAATGAGAATCCCATCCCATCTATACAAATTCATCTCACTCTCCTGTGATGATATTCTATCTAGAAACACGTCATGGAAAACCATTCCATACTCAATATAATGTCATAAGGTTTCATTGTAATGACCAAGATGTCTCATGAGAAACTCTATCCATTGAGAACCCATTCACATTACCGTAAAATGTGTGATATAGAATAATATCTCCCAATAGGAACCTCTATCCATAGATGCTAAGGTAAAGACTCAACTAAAATCTCTAGCCCTTATTCATGGGATATGGAGAAAAAATAAATGAATTGATCATATTTTTATAAGTATTATAGAAAGAGTATAAAAGACACATATCATACCTCAAACCATTTAATGAGAAGCCTGGTCATATCCCTCCATAACCTAGAACTTCCCATTCCCTTGACCACTTACTCTCTAATCCTAGCATGGGACACATGGTGGGGGTGGTGCAAGTAGCTCGTAGCTTCTTCATCCACCTAAAACTCCTCCCTTTAGAGCCCCACTAGATTATCTATCAGCACCACCTCCTTGGGGGTCTCCCTAACCATGCTTAGTAGATATCTAATAATGAATCTTCCTCTAACATAGAGTTATATCCATTACATGTCTACCTTAATCAGTATACCATGTTGGGAAATCATGAGTTATGTAACCTCACATGTCACAACATTACATCACCCCTGTCTTGGATGATTGGATCCTCTACATGAACCTAGCGCTGTAGACCCACATTTCTGAGTCTGGGCATGGGTATGTCTCCTGCACCAACACCTAGATGACTGGTGCTTGCTAGTAATTGTAGATGACTCAACCCCATGATTCCCACTACTAAAACATGCCACACAATGTACCTCTACTAAGAATCTATCTATAACCAAACCCTGCTCCATCACTCCAACATAAGTGTGGATGCATAATGATACCATTCTAGCATAGATGTATCTATGAATTTCCCACTCAAACTTCCACTATTGTAAGTATCCATCCCATACAATATCTAGAGAGTAATGTGTGAGGTCGATAAACCTCACGGCGTACTCAGCAACTGATATATCACTCTGATACAGCTCAAGAATCTCATGAATCCTTATATAGAACAATATTCAAGGGTAATTCTTGTAATGAAATATCTTCTAGAAGTATAACCATGAGAGTTTCCCCCATCGTGCGTCTATGTAATTATACTCCACCAGTACCCTACTACTCCAAGAAAAAAAACTGGTCATAAGCGCAATCGTCTGATCATATGGGGTTTAAACAAGCCTAAAGATTTAGAAAACCTCCTTAATCCAATCCTCCACTGCCTAAGGGTGTAGATCACTGAAAAAAAATTAATAGTATCTATCACTGGAACTCGCATAATATGCTAAGCTTTCATCCATCGTCACTCTAACCTGGTGGAACTATCATTTCTCCAACATGAAATCCATCCTCTACCTAGACCACTAGATGAAACACCTCATGAGTAGGTCCATAAAATGAGGCATCATCTCTCAACTAATCATCATCATGATCTTTTATCAGTATCCTAGTTGTATGTTATCATGGAGGCATCCTAAAAGTTACAAGACATACCATGGTGAGATGAGAATATATAGGGATAAGAATCAAGAATTAAATGAAATTAAAAAGAACTAATCCTATATGATGCATGTACAATTGGTTCCTTGTAACTGATGTCTTGGTATGTCAAGTCGTCAAGTAGGTATTCAATGTCCTAGGGTATGGATACATTGGTTTTCGTACCAACACGGAGTTCCCTAGACTAAAAGATAAACTCAAGAAACTCTAATTTTTTCCCATAAGTTACCAAACCAATTCTCATATAGGTCCAACTCCAAGAACCAGTAGGTAGAAAACCAGCTTTAATACCACTCTATCTTGACCCAACCCACTAGGGCCCACCTATCTAGTAGTAAACCGAGTGTGACACCCCAAGCCTGAATCTAGTAGGCTAGGGGCTGGTGATGACAACTGAATAGGAAAAATATATAAATGGTAGGTCTTAACCTAAATTACCTATACACATGTACACAATAAGTTACATGCAATAATGCATATATAAAATAAAATTATGAACTTCTAGAGTGTAAACCATGCATGCAACAAACTCTATAAAATACATCAAAGCATAGTAATGTAATATAAAAAGTATAAAAGGTGTAAATACATGCCCAGAAAAATGAGGTCCCAACCTAATAAAAAATATAAATAGGGGAAGACTGAAGAGATATCATCTCACAATCTCCAAGGTGAACCACCAAACATGGTAAGCTTCCCTAAGTATAACTATGCTCATTTTAAATCAACATTGACCTACCTATCATCTACATAAGATAAAACACATGTGGGTAAATCCCATATAGGGGTGAGTATATACATACCCAATAGGACAATATGAAAACCACAAAGGGAGAAATATAAAGAAACAATGGTCAACCAACCCAAAAGTAAGAGGGTAAAGAAAAACCCAGTAGGTATGCTAATAAATAATCCAAAATGAAAAGGGAAAAGTATATTTATCTATAAATCTATATAAGAGAATTGAGTCAGCCTACATCCCCTAAAGGTCCATATCTGATGCCAAGAACCAATGAAAAACCTCACAAGAATCTGATAGGAGGGGCCCACTCCTCCTTATTGGTCTCCATAATTGAGGGAGAACTAACTCCCATGGAGTATCTTCTCCCTGAGAGAGTTTGATAAAAAGGAATTAAAACTCCATAGATAGAGGACATACACCCTATGTGGTATAGAGAAGTATCAAATCTACCTATATAAGGATTATTGGGGACCCACAACCTAGTGCGACATGGGAGTACCAACCCAACATCTCTTTGATGATCAAACTCAATCACCACCATTGGTCAAGCATCGTTAAAGAAAGATCCATTCTCATAACACATAATTTCATATCTATGATTCTAAAATGAATTCTACCATTGAATCCTACATGAAAAATTACTTATGATAGGCTACTCATATGCCCAAATCTGAGTCATGATGAAGGATATACACAAGGTGAAAGTCCCTTTGGAAAGTACACAACATGTATATGGTATATAAAGAATGTCTAGGATAAATCGAGTATTCCCATGTTATCTTTCCCATTCCCATGCACTTTTCCCCATTCCCATGTACACTGGTCATGCCTATGTACACTAGTTATGTTTGTGTATACTGGTCATGTTCGAGTACCCTGGTCATGACCAAGTATATGGTCATGCACGTGTACTCTATTTGTGTCTGTGTGCCTACTTGTGTATGTTCCCATGTACTTCTAGGGTATATACTGAGATTATATAACTGGTCCACACAACGTGTATGGGTCATACAATATTTCTGATATTTAATTCCACATGATACCCTAGTCACTATAATAAGGTGATTACACAGTGTGTGTTCCTGGACTTCACACCATATATGTTAGGATTTTCCAAAAACTAAATAACTCTTCACGAGTCTATCCCACCCCTCCGTCATCATTGGATTTTTGAAAAATCATACCAAGGAACTCAAATCTAGGCCTGAACAAGCCTGATCCATCATCTATGGTTGGATTCTAACCACCTAAACCATGCATGAGACATCTCTATTGAACCGCACCACTACGTCACCTCAACCATGGACAGAAACCCATGATCTAGCCTCTGATCCATGTTACCAACACATGTATCCCACATCACATCAATCCAAATCATTCATGCATCTACCAAAAAAATTTTGGTTCAATCGTGCTTGAATTAAACACAAAAGTGTTGAACCACAACCCCTTTAGCTAACGATGACAAATACAAAAAAATAACAGGAGAAAAGCACAAGAACGAAGTGAATAACATTGTTGGTCAGTGTTATAACATTAAATTATTTCATAATTTAAAAACTATGGTAAAATCAGTGTCACAACAATTAAAATAAAATATTTATCTCATATGAGGAATGAAAAATTCTAGAAAAAAAAGATGATATAATAAGTTCATGCTTAACAAATAAATCAATGGGTGGAAATCCATGAAATACCATACCCTACCTCAAGTTTAGATCAATTTCTAGTAATGAACAACTTTGTGTCATTATTTTTGGTGAGATATATAAACTTTATTGGAGAAGATTAATCCTTTTAAGAATGATTTCTTCTCTATGATATGTTGTCGTTTATCAAAGACCCTCCTCCTTGGCTTCTCTAATATTCTGGGGTTATGAAGTTAGTCTCATTTATTTCCTATAATAAATAATATATATATAAGTATTAAGGTTTGGGTTATTAAATAAATTAATTAATCCACTTAACACACCCACCAATGGTCTCCCTCAATTGGATTCCAGATGCCAACTAACTTTATATAGTGCCTAAGGTAAACCTCGTGTTCTAGAAACAACCACTATCTAAGATTTCCCATCCAAGGTATTGATAAATAGTAAAACAATTTATACCAAAAAAGTGTGATAAAATTCTATAATATATATTATTATTTTTTATGTATTAATTTATGGGTTCCTATTACACCCAAATATAGTGCCAACTCTTAGAAAAATCCAAAGATATATATTGAAATATTCAAAGGACTAAACCAAAAAAACTAAATTTGTTACAAAAAAAGAGATGAAAATGAAAATTTTACTTGAAAATTATATAAATAACCAAAGGAGAATAAAATATATTAGTTTCAAAGGATAATATCCATATAATTCCCCTCAATGAAAATTTAGCATTGATATTCTTGAAAATAAACGAGATTGTAAAATAAATCTCTTACCTCAAGTTTCATCTTACTTCGTACACATTCAAAATTCCTATATAATAATAATATATTTATTATAAATATATTCTAGAACTATATTCATACATAAATTAATATTTACCATTCAATTATAATTTCCAATTATCCGTTTACTTATAATCCATCCTTAAAATGGACATTCAAATGAAAACTAGTCTGTTTTCCATGAATGTTTTTGTTTGATGGTTCCATTACTTGCAAATTGGTCATGGATGTATCATATCTATAAAATTAATCATGAGATAAGTATTGTATTTATTAATTATTTAAACTTTTATATCCATTTATATAAATAGGTGATGAAAAATGAATTACATCACTTTACGGAGATAGTACTCTATACGTATGCATAGGTGATCTTTTCACTTTTCAATAGATGCGAAAAAATAAAAATAAATTATAATTATCCTTTAAAAAATAATTATTATGTCATAAATATTATATATATTCATTAAATATATCCTTATTTCCATCCATGTAATGAAAAAAAAATGAAAAAACGAATCACATTGCTTCATGGAAGTGGTGGTCCACACATACACACAAGTGATGTTATTATTTTCCAAAAAATGGAAAGGTAAGATAGTAGATATGATATTAAAATTAAATAAGTATAATTATGTCATAAATTTCATATATAAAAAATAAATACATCAAAATAACCAACCATGAAATATGGTTATGGTAAATTAATTATATCATTACATGGAGGCGGTAGTCCATGCACATGCATGAGTGATACTATCATTTCCCATTTGATGAAAAGGATGTGGAAAATGGTTATATAAAAAAATAATAAAATATAATTATATTTATTATATTGGTTTATTTATGTTAGTATGTATAAAATAGATTTAGATAAAGTATAAGAAGAATAAAACTTGAAAAATATCGGTAAGAATATATACCTCTTATTTGGATAACCTCCTTAGGTATTTACCAAAACCCTTCATAGAACAATATTATAATAAAAATAATACCTCTAGAACAGAGGTAGGAATTTTAGAAAATGATTTAGGTATTTATTAGAAAATATAAGATCCTCTTAAATTTTGTAGAATATAGGATTGGTTGTGTCCTTTATAAGTTAGGGAGAGGTCACACTTGGAATGTTTCCAAATATTAAAATATATTTATGTATTACTCAAGAAAAATATCTCAAAAATGACTCATATTCAAATATGATATGATATAGGGTCTAAATATGACCATAAAATAGTATTTATATAATTTTTTAGGTCATTTTAACCCTTATCTCTTTAGTTTAACCCCTCATTAACCCCTTTAAACCTTTATCATAATAATGAATTTTCCCTCAGTTACTATTCATAATGACCAAAAATTAAGTTGTAAATATTATATAATATTGATTATTATGCTATCAAATATGAAATAAATTTTATAAAATTTATTTTTCACTAAGTTTTGGAAATTCTTTTTAAAAATAAGTCTATAAAATGAAATAAAATCTTTTTTAGAAAAATGATTTTTTAATCATAAAACTGAGTTTACATTCATTTATTTCCATATAACAAACTATTAGATGAATATTAAAAAATATATTTAATATATTATCTAACCATTTAATTAAAATAATTCATCAATAGATATTAATTTAATTTATTAAGATAAAAACACATTGTGTGTATAAAAAAAGTTTTTTTAGAAAAACATCTCTTTTTACCTTCAAATGGTTTAATTTTTATTTTTATCCAATTGAGAACAAATTAATTAAGTTTATACCTAATTAAACAATAAATTTTTCACAATTTAGTTAATATTATTCATACCCACAAATATAATGGCTATGAGATAACTATCACATTAAATAATATTGTTTCAATAGTATATCACGGTTCTTTTAAATATGGTTTTGAATATAAAGCAAGCTATCAAATAAATAAAATTTATTTAAAGAGAAATATATCATAAATTATTGGTGTGTTATAATAATTTCTTATTATATTTATTTTAGAGTTATTTCATATAACCTTATATATAAAAGTTCACCATCTTGAAGTGTCTCATATTCCCATAATTATAACATGTTAAATTATTCTTCTTCCTCATTCAAATGGATTTTTCATGATTTTAACTCTCACAAAAGATATGTAACATAATTATTCTACTCTATATTGTTAGAAACTTGATATAGTGAAAAGTTTTTAACCTTTATTCCTTATTATTTTACTAACGTTCATCTTCAAAAACCATAACTTCAATATCATTAAAGTTCAGAGTGTCCATAAGGATATTATAGGCGAGGTTAATGATAAGTATATCATATTAATATGATAAAATTTAGAGAACAATTTTTCTTATTTAGTATCCACATTTTTATAACCAAATATAGTGAGTGGGGTTAATATGGTATTTATGGTCTTGATGTTATAATGCTCTGTATCATAAACAACCCATAATTACATGATTTATATCAAGGGTTTAACTTTCTAACATTTTTAGGGTGATTTTGGTTTATAGTTTTAGATAATTAGGAAACAATATTACATAAATTTTTTTAAACTTACACTCAATGTCTGTTTTCCCACAAAAACAATATTCTTAAACTTAAACTCTTGCTTAATTAAAAACAATTCTTTATATTTTAAGACAATTAAAAATAGAAAAATGATTAAAAAATTTATAGTAAATACACATACTTTGAAGTGATAATAAAAACAAAGCACTATAAGGGATATAAAAATAAAGGAATCTCGTTAGTCTAGTGAAAAACATGAAAACTCGTGATAATGTTTACCCTTTTCACAACAAAAAATTTAGCCCATAAATAAAAATACTAGCATGAAAAAATAAAAATTTACTTAAAAAACTTTTAAAACCCATTGGTTAGCATAGAAAAACCAAGAAAATATCATTAAAACTTTTCTTTGAAAAATAATCCTTTCACATTTAAAATTTCACAAACATTCCTTAGCTTATGAAATCAAAAGAGTTTTATAAAAATCATTTTTTGAAAGAATAATATAGGTATCTTGTAGAATCATATTCATAACTTGTTTTTGCTCAATTATAACCCATGTAAAAATTAAATGAAGACTCATTAATTCCATAGTAGTAACCAACCTGGTTATGGACCTCATTCTTTTATTTCAAAGACTGATATTACCCAATACATTAAAGAGCTATATCGGACTCACCCACCATCATGAGATATATCAAGCTCACCTGTCATCATATATAATTATCAAGAACCATATAATGAATAAAAAAAGTTGACCTTGCACTTTTTTATTATAAAACCCTTAAAAACTCATTTGAACCCATAAGCAATGCACTTTCCATTTTCACATAAAAATATGGAGAAATATCCTTTTCTTTTGAAAATGGTTTAAAATGAAAAATTCCCTAAAAAATGGGAATTGAAATTACTTTATAAAACCATGAACACATGAATATTAATATTTATAATAAATAAATGATATGATTTCTCTCATGTTTTATACATTAAAAAATCATTCTTTTTTTCCCTTTGGTAGAAAAAAGGTCAAAATGACCTATATAATAAAAGTTAAAAACATTCATATTAAAAAATGTGTAATGAAAGTAAAAATTTGTTTAAAATTAACTTCAATATCCATTCATGTATAAATAATAACATTATTGAAACATTAAAAAAACATAAACATGGAGATGAAAGTTTTGAAAGTAATATTTTATTTTAAAGAAAAATCCATTAAAACTTTGGTAACTTTTGAATCAAAGGAACATTGATGAAGGGAATTTTAAAAATATTTTTAAACCAAATTAATTTAAGTAAATTAATTAGAAAATAAATCCTTATTTAATTATATATAATATGAAAAAAACATGTGTTGAAAATGGAATGAATCTTAAAGAAAGTAAATAGAGATGAGAAATCCCATTACATTGAGTCCTAACTCATTATTTATGTTCTCTAACTCATGAATAATTAAATTATATTATTTTTATAATTTTATATTAACATTATTAATGTTAATTTAATTATATTTATTCCTCTTATTTCATTCATTACCATGACTTATTTAGTTATTAAATCATTTAAATTTATGTTGGACATTTGGAGGATGTTCGGTTTATATTCCCAAAACAACTTCAGTGGGTTGAACATGGTAAAATGGGTCATGGATCCTTCATATAAATAATATCAATAATGAAATAATTTTCATATTTATACATTAAATAAAATTTTAGAACCATCTATTAGTGTATTACACAAAAAATGAACCAAATTGCTTTATGGAAGTGGTAATCCACACGTACTCATGAATGGCATTATCATTTTTCAGTGGATGGAAGGGTAGGAAGGATAATAATATATTATATTTACATAATAATAATTTTTTCATTAATATCTTATATACTCATTAAATAGATAATAATAATTATCCTTGTGATAAGTTGATGAAAAATGAAACACATCACTTCATAGAGGTGGTAGTCCACATGTATGCATGAGAGATGTTTTCATTTCCCATAAGATGGAAAATGAGATAAAAAGGGTTGTGTCATAAACATAATAGCATTTAATTATATTCAAGATACTAATTTTGTTATATTATCATGGTTATATAATATTTAAAAGAGTCATAATAATAAATAAACATGAAAACACTTGATCCAGAGTTATACATATTCTTTGATAAACTTACTTTAGATTATGACTTAAGATTTATAGGTTGATATTTTGGTGAGATAATAACATATAATACATATAGGGTAATGTTTTGGAGTTATTTGGGTAAGTATAGTTCAACCTAAATGGCTCAATAAGTGTGAGAATGAGAGGAGAGGAGGTTCTCTTTTATAAGTCAGGTGGGTAGAAAACTTGTATATACCAGAAATATTAATATATAGTATGTGTATAACTATTTTAAAATGTATAAAATATTCCATATATTTTAATATAATGAGGATAAGTTCAAAATAAGATAATTGTTTTAGAAAAGTTTCATTTTAAACCATATCTTGTTATTTAACCCCCTCATTAAATCTGTTCAATATTAACAATTATAACACATTTTTCAATTTTTAAGGGTCATGAAAGAAATTTTAAAAATTTCAAGTGGAACATACATGAACCATCTATGATATACTAAAAATTTTATATTAAAATGAGTTATGATATAATTTTTATGGTTTTATAATGATTTAAGAATAATTTTTAAACATTAAATGCCTTTTAAGGTCATTTTCAGGACTATTCAAAAAAATAACTTTAAACATATCAAGAAAAAATGGAATTATAATATAAAACCTTTAAATATCACTTATAAATTATAATTATTCAATAAATTATTTTAACACCATAATTCATCCAAAATATTTTATATTTAATTTTTTTAAATAATTTACTCGTTTTTTTATCGCTTGTACTAGCTTTATGTCAGTGTTGCCTAAACATTCAAGGCAATTATATCATAACTAAAAATTAAAAGTATAATAAAATTATAAAACTAAATTATTAATATTAAAATAAATGTTTATAACCATTCAAAAATTCTTTTATCCCTTGTACAACATATTAGAGATATTAAAAAAAGTGACATTTTCTAATTTTCAATTACTTCAAATAATATAAAGGCCATTGTTAAAGGAAAATGATGCCAAATAACCATAATTTAAAAAGATAGAATGATAAAGATAGAAAAAAATCATCCAATTAAATAAATTCAATTTTTATATTGATTTTGAAACCTAACCCTATTGTTTTTAATTCCATCTAACCCATTTTGTCTTTTACTGTGGTGAAAAACTTTTACCACGATTACTATTCATTATGACCAAAACTAAAATTGAAATTATAACCAATCTAGTACATCATGATACCAAATATGGAATCCATTTTCTATGATTTAATTAACAATAGTGGTATAAATTACTTTTAATACCATATCACAAAACACAATGGAAGCCCATTTTTAGAAAAGTACATGTTTTAAGTATAAAAATGATTTTAAAACAAAATCAAGAATAATGTTGATTTTAATATAATTTATTGAATTGTGTTTAATAAAATGGGACTTATGTTACTTGAAAACCAAATACAAAACATAATGGTTCTTTTAAATTTTTTATTTGAAAAAAAGAAATAATAGTTTTGTAAAAATCGTTATTTTCACTATTCATTAAAAAATCAATATATTCCAGAAAATACAAAAAAATTACTCTAAAATAAATTTTAAGACTGATTATTTCAAAATTTATTTCCATTTTTTCAAATAAATCTCCAAAAGAGGAAGAAATAAATTACAATATTCATACACAAAATTAAATAAAGATCGTTTTTGAATAAATATGTTTTTGAATAACAAGATGGAATTAGCCTCATTACTTTCCAAATAACAACAATGAAATTAATATTAATTATTTTTATTTTATATATAATATAATCATTTAATTAGATCTATTTATCAATTGTTACTAATTTAATATATTGAGATAAAAATACATTACACACATAAAGACAATTTTATTAAAAATATCTATTTCATCCTCAAAAGATTTTTTATTTATTTAAAACCAATTTATAATAAATTTATAATATATTATTCATTTAATAAGGAAAAAATTTACATATATATTTTATAATACAGTTTCTCCATTTTATACACACTAAACCAATATATCATTCATAAGGGTCATATTAAAATAATAGTATATCATAGTTTGTTTAAGATTGATATTGAGTATGACACACGCTATCGAATATATTAATTAAATAAAATAAACTCCAAAATCTTAGGGTGTTACATTATACCTCCCAAAAATAAATTTCATCATCAAAATTTTATCTGATGTCTGGTAAAATGGGTTTAAAAATAAAAAAAATCCAATGAGTGAAAGATAAATCATATGAATGTGAAATGAAAAAACTTTTTAATATTTAAAAATGAATTTTTTAAAAACACACATCATAAAAATGGATAATAAAACATCCTTTTGAAGAAAGTAAAAGGTAAATATAAAGGTCACTAAGAATAACACATAATCAGGTTCCCAAATAAAGAGAATATTAACAGGAAGTGAAAATATGGACTTAGAAAGAATATTCATTTAAGATATAACATTATACTTTCAATTCATCATAAATTATTATAAAAGGATAACATTTTCATTTTCAAGATTATTTTATAAAGTTAAGATATTATTTTACCATCAAGATAGATATCATGATAAAATATACTTACTTGATTTATTTATGTTACATAAGAACAATTTCATCCTTTGGTTGTGCTTTGAGAAGTTTTTCCACTTTTATCTCATATCTCACTCCTAGCAATGAATATACAAGATTAATTTTTCATTCCTAGAGAACTAATATAAAATTCTAACAAATAATTGGATCCAAAAAGGACAAAGGGTTATTCATCATGACTTTATGTATTATCCAAAACAAAAATGGTTTGCACAAGGTAGGATAATATCCAATATTAAGAAATACTAAATTAATATTCAAATCCTTAAACATAACACAAAAATTTTAAATTTAAAAATTCCATAAACAACTAACCTTAAAACTATTCAAAATATTTTTGAAAACATTTGAAACCCAAAAATAATGAGAAATATTTGATCATATATTATTTTGAGATCAAATTAACATTTATCTTCAAACAACATTAATCACTTATTAAGTTGTGTACTAAAAATATATATTCTCTTATTATATATTCTATAAAATATACTAATAATTTACAGAAATAAACTAAATCATTATAAAAGAATAAAAAAATATTCTTATAAAAGTTGACTTAATCTTTATTCCTAAATTAATATCAACCATGTTGAAAAAAAATCTCAAACTAGAAAACAATATCCCATTTATCTTAATTCCTATAATGTTCCAAAAAATATAGTGAGCTTATTAAAAAATAAAATTATTCACTTAGATACCAAATCAATTTTAAATCACATGGTTATCCGTTTGATAAAACATATGTTCCCAAAATGTATTGACCCTTTATCCCAATAAACCATAATTACCTCAACATTAAAGAATGTATTAACCTTAAAGGTTATCAATAACTTTCAACTTATATCCACAAACTAAAAAACCATTCTTCCTTGATTAACCTTTTTAAAAACATATACTAAACCTAAGGTTTATTTTCACATAAATTTATCCCAAAATATCCTTAATCATCTTAAACTCCCATCATATAAAACTTCAAAAGTGGTATCTATGACTTTAAACTTTATCATACTTAGACTTATTAACCCATGATGGTATCTAAAACTCTTAAAATATCCTAATCTGAATCATCCCAACCTAAAAAATTATCTAAACCATTCCTTTGATACCAATTATAAGTCCTCGTAACATAAAAACCCAAAATTACTTGATTTGTAATAATGGTTTCACTTTCATACATTTTGAGGATATTTTTGGTAAAGAGTTTTAGAGAATATGGAAAAAATATTACATAATAAAGTGTACACTTCCACTAAATGCCCATTTTTTCCACAAAAAAAATATTCTTAAATTTAAACTCATATTTTATTCAAAAAACTTATTCATATTTTAAAGAGAGTCACCATAGTGTAAATATTGACCTTGATATAGTTTCTATACATCCTTAGATCTCGTGAAAAAAAAATTGAAAACATGGGATGAGAAAAAAAATCTTAGTAATGGATATAAAAATAAAGGAATCTCATTAGTCTAATGAAAAACATGAAAACCCACGATAATGTTTACCCCTATCGCCGCCTTTATCTTCTCCGTCCTAGGTCGGCGGCATTTTCCCCTCAGCTTTCTTGGCAGCTCGTGACATGCGGCTCGCGACATTGCGGACTCGATCATGTCGATGCCTTCACTGTTTCCTAACTCCTTGCTATATCCCCAAATCTGATAGGTCTTTTTTTGGAGACGCGGTGAAGATTCTTGGTCGATTCCCATTTATTTGGGTTGAAGCCTCATTTTGGTGTCTCTGAGGGCACGTTGGGAGATTCGTTGTGGGATTTGAGTACGGTTTTGGAGGTGGCGATGGGATTTTGGGTCTGGATTGCGGTGGGACCATCTTTCTGGTGGGTTGGCATTTGGGTGACTAGTTAAGGTGATGGATTTCAACCCATTAGATCTTGAATTGAGTTACAGTTTTGGATTTTATTTTTTGTGATTATTTCAGTTTTCTACGTGATTCATCTTCTTTGAATTTTCTTTCCTTAAATCTATTCGGTTTATGATTTCATTCTGGTTGAAGCATTTTTTGTGCATCTACGTATACTGCTCCGATTGGTCTGCGTTTTTGGAAGTTTGTAACGTTCTTATTGAATCTCTGGGATTGGATGAACCCAGTGACTCTTACCCGACGATTATCTGTGGGAAAGGAAAACTGAAGCACTAGAACTTAAAAACTATGATGGTTTTAATGTCTTCCGGACATCTTTTTAAGAATTTGTGAATTTACAAAGGGAGACTGCAATTTGAGGCTGCAATAATGTTCTTGGTTGATTTTTTAATCTTGAATATGTTTGTAACCATCACACTACATTGATCTACATCAGACGAGGATTAGAGCAGGAAGCTTTCTCCTAAGCATTCCATTCGGATTTGGAAGTTCGAGAGGGTATGGCTCTGCCATCGGTACCAGGCCCGTGCAACTTTGCATGGGACAAATAGCCGAGTGGTCATGCGATGGTGAAAGCTTTTCACCATGATATAGTCACTAGGGAGGGGTGGATCCTGTAGTCTTGATCAGGGTTATCATCTTTCTTGGTTTTAATGGTTGTAATTTTTGGATCTGGCGGTTTCTCACTTTTACCTCAAAAGTGTTTCGGTAATAAAAAAAATTAATTTTCAGTCAGTCATGAAAAAATTTCATGAAAAAATAAACATTTCACCTTTAAAACTTCACAGACTTTCCTTACCTTATAAAATTAAAATATTTCTATAAACCCCATTTTCAAAACATAATATAGTTATCCTAGAGAATCATATTCATAACCTGTATTCAGTCATGTTTAACTCATGTTAGAAATAACTGAATCCAAGTTAATTACATAGGAGTAACCTACCTACTTATCTCCTTCATTGTTTTCCTTAAGACTAATCATTACTCAATGTATTAGAGAGCTATATCGAGTTCATCCATCATCATGAGCTATATCAATCTCACTCTTAATCATGTATAATTATCAAGCACCATATCATGAATAAAAAAAATTCAATCATGAACTTTTTTTCATTAAACCCTTGAGAAACTCATTTTCACCCATAGGCAATGCACTTTCCATTTTTAGATAAAAATAGGGAAAAATAACCCTTTATTTTTAAAATTATTTAAAATAAAAAAATCCCCAAAACAATTGTAATTGAACCTAATTTTTAAAAATATAAAAACATGAAAAGTAATCCTTATAATAAATAAAGGATAAGATTGTGGGAAATTCTTCTCATGATGTATATGTTAAAAAATCATTCTTTTTTCAATTTGGAAAATACATCAAAATGAATTATATGATAAAATTTAAAAACATTTCTTTTTTAAGCCTTTGTAAATAAATTAAAAATTATTTTAAAATGTCCTCTAATATACTTTAAAGTATAAATAAAATATTCTTGAAATATTTAAAAGAACAAAAACACGAAGGAGAATGATTCAAAAGTTATAATTTAAAACAAGGTTTTAAAGAAAAATCTATTATGACTTTAGTAACTTTTGAATAAAAATAATATTGAAGGTGGGGACCTAAAAAGTATTTGTAGACCATTTTAATTTATGTAAATTAATGATAAAATACATCCATATGGAAGTATATAAACCACAAAAAAACATGTGGTGAAAATTAAATGAGTCTCAAAGAACGAAAATTGAGATGCGAATTCCCCTGACCTCGAGTCCTGAGTTGTTTCATATATTCTCTAATTCCTAAATAATAAAATAATATTGTTTTATAATTTAATAAGAACCTTTTTAAATTTTACTCCGTTATAATTATTCCTTTTTTTTCATTTATTATGAGGACTTATTTGATTACTAAATTAGTTAAGTTTATCAGGAAGGTTCAGGTACCGAGCATACTCATCCCTAAAATTTATTAATGAAAATAGAGAAAAAATAATCGAACCAAACAAGAATGTGGAACAAAGTTCACCACCAGACCGGGAATGTGGAAAAATTCCAACAAAAAGTATGAAAAAAAGGCAAAAAAAAGGCCCTAAGACCCACACATAGAGACCTAAAAGCCTGAAAACCACTGAAAACTACAAACCAAGAAGTCCTCATGTATTAGAACACATCAATGAGGCTAGATGACACCACTCTACCTGAGGTCGTTAACATGGATGAATCACCGCCTTCACCTAAGGAAATTGTTCTGCCCTTCATCATTGTCACTCGATCAATCAAGATCATCCTCAATGTCTATTGTTAGAGGTTCCAATATCAGCATGTCATCAACATGATGTCATCATCCTCATCCCAAGAATCATTGGTAGATTAGAAATCACCAGAAAACACAACATCACTATCATAACACTATCGTGACGCACTATGTTTAGGAGCCCTAGATAGCACCTTGCCTTCCTCAAAACCTATCATCTCCAATTTTAGCTGACTTACACCACTTAAGATGTCATTCCATGCCATTGGTTTTGCCTCATAAACACACTCCAAGAAGATAATAGAAAACCCATATATGCATTAGATCTAGTAGATCTCACTACCATTGGGATCCTAAACCCATCTTTGAAATCCTCACAGCTTCCCATGTTCACTTGCATCGCCATCATGAATGAATCCATGGTCTTCACCTCCTTGAATCACCACTAAGATCCCAAGAATCACCCGAATCAGTAACCATATCCCAGTTTGACAAATCAGCACCATGCCAGCCTACATCATAAAACTAAGTGGATCATCATCACCTCAAGGCGGCATCGCCTCCCATGTCACCCAACGGTTGCTGCCTAGGTCCCACTTGTCGCCAAAAATTGTCCGCCCCTGATCCCCACATCATCTCCATCATGAACCCATCCATCATATTTTAATATTGAAATCCAAACTTACTGTATGTGTAAGACTCAATTACACTAGATCCCTACATACATTTGAGAGGGTTTCATCACCTTCCTCCCCAAATCTAACTCAAAAAAAGGTCTCAGCATATGATTTTACACATGCATCAAACATCTGAAAATGGATAAAGATATAATAATCTTCTCTTGGAAAAAATGGTTCTAGAATTTGGCCATAATATTTAAGATATAGAGGATCTCCATCCTTGAGAGAGAATATCTCTATTAATTAGTTAAGTTTACATCGAATGTTTTGAGGACGTTAGGATCATATTCCCAAAATAACTTCAGTAGGTTGACCATGGTCAAAGGGGTTATGGATCCATAATACAAATAATATTAATCATGAAAAAATTATCATATTTATACATTAAATAAAATTTTAAACCCATCCATGGAAGGTAGATGTGAAAAATAATCACATCGCTTCATAGAGGTGGTAGTCCACACGTACACACGAATGTCGTTATCATTTTCCATTAGATAGACGAGTAATAATTTAAGTAATATATTATCATTACATAATTATAATTATTCTATCTATACATTATATTTTAATTAAATCCATCATAATAACCATCCGTTTTATATGGTGATGAAAAATGAAACATAATGCTTCGTGGAGGTGGTAGTCAACACTTAAGCATGAACAAGGTTTTCATTTCCCATAGAATGGAAAAGGGGGTGAAAAGGATTGTTTCGTAAATATAATAAAATTTAAATATATTTAATAAATTGTTTTATTATATTATAATGGTTATATAATATTTAAATGAGGTTGAATAAGAAATAAACATGAAAACACTTGGTTAAGAGTTACACCTCTTCTTTGAGAAAACACATTTGGCTTATACCTTAAGCCTTCTAGGTTGGTATTTTGGTGAGACTAGAACCTCTATTACATGGGTATAAAGCTTTGAAAGGTATTTTTATAGGTATTTGTCACTAAAAATAGATTAATAAGTGTAATGAAGAGAGGAGAGGTGATTCCCTATTATATGTGAGGTTGGTGGAAAACTTGTAAATACATGAAATATTAACATATAATATGTGTCTAACAGGTATCAAATGGACCCAAATTTTCAATAATTTTAAATAATGAGTATAATATTTAAATAAATTCAACCAAAAAATTTTAAACATTATTAAGTTTCATTTTAGACCTTATCTTTTGGTTTAACCTTGTTTAATCGTAACTATTGTAACGAATTTTTCAATATTTAAGGGCCATGAATGTCATTTTAAAAATAAAAAGTGGCACATACATGAACCATTAATGATATCCAAGAAATATTTCTATCCAGTTGATTTATTTTAGTATTTTTAGGATTTTATAAATATTTAAAAATAATTTTTAAACATAATATTCTTATTAAAGCCATTTTTGAGACTATTCACAAAATTTGAATTTAAACATATCATGATGAAACTGTAATTTGAATATGAACTATTTCAAAATCACTTACAAATTATAATTATCAAATAAATTCTTATAAAACCATAATTCATCCAAAAAAATTACTTTAGATGTTTTTAAAATAGTTTGCTCATTTTTTCTACTGCTTAAACAAGCGCAACATCAGCGTTCTATAAACATTAAAGGTAATTACATCATCACTAAAAATTTAAAATAAATTAATATAATAAAAAATTTATTCATGTAAAAAATCAAAATTATTAATAACTTTTTTTGACCCTAGGAAAACATATTAGAGATGTTAAAAGAAAGGGAGTGACATTTTGTAATTTTCTTTTACTTAAAATAACATAAAGGTCATTATTAAGTAAAAATGATACCAAATTACCTTAATTTTAAATATATGATGAGGAAAATTGAAATAAACTCATAAAATGAAATAAATTCAGGTGTTTGATTGAATTTTAGACCTTATCCCATAGTTTTTAATCTTTTTAACTCAATTTACCTTTTACCGTGGTGATAAACTTGTACCTTGGTTACTATTTATTAGGGAAAATAATGAAATTGAACTTATAAAAAGATTAAAACATGATAATACCAAATATGGAATCCATTTTATAAGATTAATTCTCCATAATTTTCAGAAATTACTTTTAATATAAAATCACAAAACGCAATGAAGAATCATTTTTAGAAAAATACTCATTTTAAGCATCAAAATATTTTTTTTACCAAATAAAGTATAATATTTATTATCATAGAATTAGTTAAATTATGTTTAATAAAATGAGACTTATGTTACTTTAAAACCAAATAAAAAATATAATGGTACTTTTAAATTACTTTATTTATATAAAATAAATAATAGTTTATAAAAATCGGTTATTTCACTATTTACTCAAAAACCAATCTTTACAGAAAAATACCAAAAATTCAATCTAAGATAATTTTGATATAAGGATTTAAAAAAATATATCTATTTTTTAAAATATAATTTCTAAAATTAGTAGAAATAAATTACAATATCCATGAATTAAATTCAATAAAACCCATTTTTGAAGAAAATGTGTTTTTGAAGAATAAAATTATTTAATCTCCATTCCTTGAATAATAAAGAAAATTAAATTAATTTTTATTAATTTTATTGGATGTATAAATTAATCATTAAATTAGAATCATTTACCAAATTTTATTAATTAAATCTATTAAGATAAAGATACATTGTGTGTATAAAAAAAGTTTTATGAAAAATATCCATTTTACCTTCAAAATATTTTATCTATTTTAAACTAATTGATAATAAATGAATGATTTATTATTAATTTATTAGGTAAAAACTTTATAAATATATTTCATAATATTATTACTCTTATCCTTACCCTCCAAACCAATGTCTAAGTCATAAAGGTCGCATTTAAATAATAGTATATCATTATTTTTTTAAGATTGATATTACATATACTGCACATTATTGAGTATATTATTTAAATAAAATAAATTATAAAATATTGGGGTGTAACAGATGTGGTCACTCACTAATTATGACTCCACTAAATGAAAATATTATAATTTTATCCTCATGAAAATATTGTTGTGTAATGACTTTGCCTCATCTGATTTCATCAAAGTATCCCATGATTTCATTTATCATTATTTTTTAAATGATACATGATAGAACCCTATTGGTCAAAGATAAATTAATATTAGTGAGAATATTCTTTTCTATGTTATCTATTTATTGTAGGACACACCCATTAATTTTTTACCAATTAACAATGTCAATTATCCTTCAACAGTGTTACTTGTATCTTCATATTTCACAATGAAATTTTGTTCTCATTAATTTTTTAGATATCTAATTTCACCACTATATGTACACACTATCGGTCCAAAACCACCATCATTTCATTATGGTATATTTAGTAATCTCAATATTTTTTTCTGATATTAATATTAGTCAAATCCATAGTCACTAAGCATATTCAAAATTATGAGAATTATTAATTCATGAAAAAATATAAACACCACCTAGCCAAATAACATTGGATTTGATAACACTTGTTTGATCAAAATTATTTATCCCACAATGTTGAAATAATATTGAGAAAGTAATATAATGATGAAAATGTAGAAATAAAAAACAAAAAAAATTAACATTCAAAAAACCTCTAAAAAATGATTGTGAGGGTAAATAACCATGGGCAATTAATATAATGATATAATTATGAGTAGTTATTGATATAGACTCTCTCATAGTCACAAGGAGAAATATTCACTAAAAATATCTCTTGAATATTGTAAAACACCTTAAAAATACACACACTATGAATTGGGTTGATGAAGATATTGATATGTTATAAGGATGGTGTAGAGACCTTTATTTATACAAAAAAAATAACCAAATTCACCCAGAATTTTTGGTAATTAGATAATTACTTTACAAGGTGAATAATTACATCTTGGTAATATTTACGTCTTTATAGTTAATATGTATATTTTCCTATTTAATTCTAATATTGTGTATATAGGTATTCCTCTTAAACCATGTGAATCCATGTGTTCAATTTTTACCCATTTTTTCATTTTTTCATTATTTTATCACATTCCTTGAACTATTTCCATCATTATAGCTTCACCATTTGATAACAATTTCTAACTATGTGGTATAATTTATCCCAATTTGAGTGATACATGTTTTTTCTTCACGATACATGGTTTTCATAATTGTGTATGAAAACTGTGATCCTATAAAAAATATGAATACAATTATTTTCATCTAGAAATAAATAAATATTTAATTATTTAATAAATGAAAAAAAATTACAGTGTTGACTTGGATTGTGTTTCATGATTAAAATTTTATTATTATCCTTTTTTTAAATAATAGTGGGTATTTAAGATAATTGGTTTATGATTACTTTGGATTTGGATTTTCTTATGAGTTAAACTAAAAATTCTCATCAGGTACATCCATCTAGCTTTGAAATAACAATTAATGTGAATGTTGTTACTAATAAGTCTTGTAGAAGAAGAATATGGGCCTATGATTTAAAATTTTTATCATATAATCAATGTAACTATAGGTTTTAATCACATAAAAAACATACAATGGTGAAAGATATATTAAAATTTCTTTTAATAATGAGTTTCCCAAAACCCCAAGAAAAGATCGTTCACATAAAATTTATAATTAATTTATTTAATATCAGAAGAAATGAATATTTGATCTAAGAATTATTTCTTTGATGTAGATGTTGATCATCCAAAAATAACCCTTTTATATTTCCTTCATTGCACTATGAGGATCCAAGGATAGAATCCATTTAGAAGTGATCCACATGTACTCCTTTTGATATCTGAGTAATGTCAATCGATCTCTAAGTGCTAGCATGACGAGTCAATTGTCTTGTGTTATTCATTTTGATCAACCATCCTTTTATATTAAAGGTATATCTCTTTCATTTCTCATTTTTTAGAGGAATATATAAAGGAGGATTCAAGAGAGAGTTTTGTTGTGCACAACGATTCTCAAGTTTCAATTTTTTGATGCAATACACAATAGACACAATGGTATATTTATAGAGTTAGGGTTTAAGTGAAAATAATTAATTAATTTCATGTTAGAACTTAAATAATATAATAATACTTAATAAACCCCATTAAAAATAACAATAATATTATTATTATTATTTTGTGGCACGTGAAAATTTGTGCAATAAAAAATATTATTTAACCAGTTTGTTAACTAATATTTTTCACCAGACTCGATCTTGGTCCATTTAAACTCCTATAAAATTTATTTAAATCTATAATAAATATTTAATTTAAATATTTAATTCATAAATAAACATTTTTAATTAGTAAAACATGAATAAAATTATCCCTCGGTCTTAAGAATAATATTTATTCAATTAATTAAATTCAAATAGAATTTAATCGAGATCATTGGAACACTTAGTGTGTGACCCTTTGGGATTCTTTCTCATTATCATTTAGTGGTCTTGAATAAAGTCCACGATTACTATCTATAAATGGGTCAAGGCACCCGATATAAAGAACTCAATGCCATAACGATGAAAACCATATATGAATGCTCATTGTGTAATATAATACCTTGGTCGTAATATCTCATCAAGCAGGTTGCACATCTATGTTAGAAACTTATATGTTCAATATTTATTTCTTTGACTGTTTAAAATAAACACATCACTTTACCATGGATATGGAATTTAATTTGATGGTTATATTCCAATAAATGGTCTAATATATCAACTTCTATAAATATGATAGGGAAAATCCTTTTTTGGCTTACGTAAGGTCCCATGTTTTTGGACCACTTGAATTCTAGAATAAATTTGAACATCTATTTTAGTGGATGGGCCAGATATTAAACTAAGTTTTGGATCATAATTATGAGTTTTGGAACACTTGAAAGTGTTTTTTTATGTTTTTAAGGAAAAAAAGGTGTTTTATAAGCTTGGATGAGTTTTGGGAGCATCAAAATTCAAAAAATTGTTATTAGGAGAGGAAATAGTAGGCACACGGGTGCAATTCACAATTTTTCAAATTTTACGACTGACCTTGTAGGGTGTTCCTAAGTGGAAAATGGAAACCACACGGGCTACACACAGTTTTTCAAACCATGTGGCTAGCCATGTGAGGGTAATGTACCTTGGACATTGGCCACTGCATAAGATGCGCACAGTTTGTCAAACTATGTGGATAGTCGTGCAAGGGGTATGTCCTTTGGATAGTAGGTGTGCACAGTTGGTGCTTGGTTTTCCAAATCATGAAGCCAAACCATGAAAATTTTAAAAGAGGTTAAAATGAATATTTTCCCCTTACTTATTTAAAGGATCCACCCCTCTCTTATCCTCCCATCTGCGCATCCCCCCTTATGTGGGAGCTCTTTTTGGCCACTCTTATAGGCATGAAGAGATCTCCTCTATTCAGAATAAGAATCAACCACCATCAGTTGCATTGTATATCCCTCAGTATATCTACCAATCCTATTGATTATTTTCTTTATTTATCTCACCTTATGAAATGTTAAATTTATGTGATCTAATTCACCCTATTTTCAAGGTATTTGTCCAATATTCAAATTTCTCTCATTCTATCTCAAATGGAATCCTGATATTGGATGAGTGGAACAACCTCAGTATGAGGTAGATGGTCTAGTTACTTTCCACTAAAGCATATTTTATTCATAATATTTTCCATTGTGTTGTGTTTTTGTTTTACCCATACTTTACCCCTAAAACTAAATTTCCTTAAAAATATTTTGGTTTTGAATATAAACACTATATTGGACCACTTTATTATGGTTAGAGTCCAAATTCCTAAACATGAGCCACCCCTTGGGTGTCCCATGATTATGCTTATATTCCCCTTTACGCGTTATAAACTGAAACACTCACTAGTGTTTTTGATTTGACTTCCTCAAATGATTTAATTAATCGAAATGGTTGAATTGACCCCTTATAATTGGGAAAGCATACTTCAATTGTTTCTCATCACTTGAAATGGAATGTTAATAGGTACGATGCCCCCTTGAACCTTGTCATGTATGAATGAAAAGTAATTAATTGAATTAATTGAAATGACATGATAAATGGCATGGCACCTTATATAGCCATTTTTTCATTTTTGAGTGAAAAAGGTAGAGACCTGAATTAAATAAAGTAAATGAATTGATATGATTAATTGGAATGAAATTTATGATTGAACCTTTTCACTTATTGATGAACGAATAATATTTTAAATAAATGGAAATGATACTTTGGAATGATTATTACATGGACAAGAGTATTTATCAAATGAAATTTGCCTATTATTATGGACCTTAAACCTTATCATCAATTAATGAATAGTAATGATATGAATTAAATGGAAGTAGTATATTGGAATGATTATGACATGGAAAATGTTACACTTCTTATTCATATACTTTGTTCCTATTATTATGGACCTTAAACCTTTTCATCAATAAATTAAGGGTAGTGATATGAATTAAATGGGAGTGATAAATTAGAATTATTATTACATGGATAATGTTACACTTCATTTACACGGTGCCTTTATTATTGAACTTTTTCTTGTTATAAGAGTGGTTAAACTTGATACCACCTTATATTATCAAGGTAATTCTTGGAGAACTCATAGGATGCCACCCTGATTCATTGAGCCGATTATTGTGGGAGATACTTACCATTTATTATGGTATTTTTCTTATTACATGAATGCCTCATAATTGTATCGATGATCTATTCACTTATCATCCAAATATTATAATTACATGGATACAATCCTTGGATTTAGTTTGATGTACTTAGACACATGAAACCATGGATTCACCCCATTAGGCCCAGTCATGATTAGCCTAGGATTTACTATGGATATGCTCTATGGACTTAGTTAGACTCTTTTATAGTGTAATACCTTGGGTGTAGCCCTTGGACTATACTCAGAGCATGATATCCAGACTGCATGAGTTATTACTATGAGTTAGCATACCCCTAAGGTCATGGATACCCTGGTCTCACCTCAGACCCTTTATTTTTCAATATTATGATGCTCTGATTAGAGATCTGAGACACATGACATATTGACATACTATGTAGACACCTGGGCACTAATCCACAGGTTCACGTTGAAGCATGTATATATGTGAAAACAACTGTCTTACATATGCATCTATATGTATATATACATGATGGAAAGTATTCATAGACATCTCCAGCTTAGTATGAAGCAGTTATGGTCGGTCTGACATCCCATAAGGTGCCTGGTTCGACATGGTTGTTACTTTACATATTTTTTATCACTAATGATTATTATACCTGCACACTGCTACATTTATGTTCATAGATTGGATTTGTGTATACATTGTTGGTGTTGGCCTACTGAGTATATCTGAAATCCTATTCATGATACCATTGCAGTGGAGTACCTGAACAGACCTCGTGATTATAGGAACAAGTGTATGGATTTAGCTTGCATGTTATTATCCTTTAGGGTTAGGATGGATTATGGGAGCATAAGACCAGACTTATGCTCGTGATGCTATTGTAGATATCTATTGTGTATTTTATTTATTTACTTATATGGTTTATCTTGACATATACTGTGTATACCCATTTTATGTCTATTTGTACATCGTAGCATGTCCATTCATGATCATCTATTCATCTATTATTGATTGTAATTTATTATTATAATCTAATACATTTATTTATTATTGATTTTTTTTGTACTTATTACTGATCCAAAGGGTATAGTCTCCCCATTTTACATTTATCTGATCATTGTTGCTAGTCGGTGGCCTCTAACATATGAGAATGTGTGCTTGAGGCCTTGTGGAATATCATCTTGGGGAACCATTTTAGTGAATCTCAGGTCAAAGTGTTAAAAATTAGTATCATAGTAAATTCTTTTCCTTTTATCTTACTATTTGGAATGGTAGCCAGGATACTAGGAATGTGTCGACACTTGGTATATAGCTTATTTATGGGTCCATCCAAACCATGTACAAGAGAAATATAAAGTTTTTAGGGATAGGACTCTTTTTATATATTACATTTGATTATTATTTCACCTTTAGTGATTGTTATACTTCCTCTAGTTATTGATTCATTGGTTTATGGGTATTTACCCTTGGATCAATATGGAATGGATGTATTACAACATGCATCATCTTAGGAACATATAGATTCACATGACATGCCATGTAGACTACATTGTAGTTTACTTCATGTGTGTTGATTTGTATAAAATTCTTGTGTGATCTTCAACATGCTTATTTGTGTCCCTTATTGGGTAATTATTTAGCATGATTACTTGTATACCATTTTAGAGTGATAATTAACATGCCTATATATATGCCATGTTTTTTTATTATATTCTTATATGCCTATAATTTATTGTTTATGTAATAGTATTCTTTGTTATACTGTGAAAAAAATTGTTTATTAAAGTTTCCACATCAACCTAAATGTTGTTTTCCCATATAGTTTGATGTTGGCACCTTAATTATCCAATTATAACATGTTTTATCCATATACCATTGGTTGCATGGTATAAAACATTTATGGTTGTGATTAAATGGATGCCACTAAAAATTTATATATTTTATGGGCCTTGATAAATTGTAATTGGTAACCCATATAATCAAACCATTATATATATACTTTTTATATATTCTGGTAATAAGTGTGACAAACTAGTAGCACTTAATTGAATTCCAATTGAAACTTATAAAGGTGAGTGACTTTATAATTTGGAAAGGTTAATTCATCTAACTGAACCATGATATACAAATATAAATCTTGAAATATACTTTTATATAAAAAATTAATGCTTTTAAATAAAGGGTAAATTGGGACTTAAGGGGATTGTACCTCTATGGCTTGGGTATGATAACCTGTATGACAAAATACTTAAATGAACAACTAGACCCAAGTGGGTCAGTTGGGAATGTTTCTTATGAGATAAATTGAACTCGACCAGAGTATGTTAGTTTGGTGTATTGCATGTTAATTAAACCCACTAAGGGTGTTTGAAATATGAGAAATTAATTGTTAAAATGTTACATTTAATTGATCCCGTATTGATATAATGGGACCCTCACTGGTCACCTATACTTTCTTATGTGTAGTACTTAAACTCTATGGGGGTATGTTTATGTAAATGTAATGGTCATTTAAAGTGTATGAATATTATCATAGGTATTACATATAAATTTATCATGTAATCTTACTTGATCAGTTCCCTTAACTAATAAAATAACCATTATTTGTTTTTTAGATTTATTATTATGAGATGTTGTTAATTAAAATGTCAATTAAAAACTAAAGATTATTTTACTCTATAGATTTGAAATTTTAATTTTATTTAATTAAGCTAGTTGTGAAAACTCTTGAATTATATAAATGGTTAAAAAATAAATTATGAGATAATTTTCCAAATACTAAATGGAGTCAGCTAAATAAAATGAATGGTATAATTTCTATAACTTGTACTTGATATCCTTAGTATATGAACTATTTTAAATTTTGAAGTGTATGAGAATCATTTAAATTCCTTAAAATTAAATGTTTTAGAGGTTATTTTTTGTAATGACCCCCATGTAGGGGTCAGTTTTAAATTTTTTCTTGAGAGTTTCCTTGAACAAGAATGTGATCATTTTCATAGAACTGAAATTACTTCTTCCTAGGATGCATTGGACCTAGATGGTAGGTAGAAAGGCCTAGTGATATTCTCAAGCATAACCTTATTTTAGGGTCGATTCCTTTTTTATGTAAGGATATATCCCAGTTATGGTAGTTCCTTATGATATTAAATAATTGATAAATTATTCCTTTTAGTTTTTAGGTGAGAGGTGTCATTAGGGTGTCGGTTGTATTAAGTACGACTCAAGGAAATGAAATGACACCCCAAGTAGATGAGTATTATTCTATTAAGTTAAACCTTAAGGGGTATTTATATATATGGATACCATTGAGTAATAGATATTTATCCTTATGCTAGTGTTGTAAGCTTTAAATGAGCACTCCCCTATTGAGATGATCAGTAATGATCAAGACATGGTAGCTCGATGTTGGCAGGTGATGTTGTTATGCCTATGATGATAGATTTTGACCCTTTTGAGTCAATTCTTCCTTGCCAATTTTAGTTTAACTAGTTCTAAAAGAGGGTGTTCATGAACATTAGATGCTTTGTAATAAATTCTCATGAATGGGATATGGTTCTCATGTTAAATAACCTTTATCTCAAACCCTATTAGGTCAATGAAATTACTCTATGCATTGTTAAGGACATCCTACAAAAATAGGTCTATCTAGGACTATGTTTTCCTTTTATGGTAAGCTTCATTTTATGCTCTTTTTAGAGAAATTCATGGTAGGTGATTGAGTTTTTGATTTAGGCATGGTGATTACCGTGATTTTGAAAATAACCATGAGTTCTTGGTTATCAAAACTAGATACGTTGGGTAGAACTATTAGGGTTTCTCTCCAAATTAACTAATGCTTGTGTTTTTTACATTTTCTTTTTGAAAACAACACCCTGAGGTCAGTGGTTATTTGGTTAATCATGTAACATATTGGATCTAGGTGTTGCCCAAAAGTGACCCGAACCTGGTTGGTCACATAACCTCAACCTCATTTCCCCAAACTCCAGAGTCTACCGACTAGTATTGAGGGCCTAAGGTGTGATGGTGGAGAAACTATGAACTCATTGGAAGAGTAAACACATCGGATAATAAATGGTAACAATTGCGGAAGTAGTAATACCATATAATAGAAGTAAACAATGAAAGACTGAAAGTAAATACAAAAGAAGCCACAATATATATATATGGTGCATATGATATGTATCTAAAAAACAGACAAACAAGTCACAATGCTAGAAATAAATACAAAAAAACAAAATTACAAAAGAAATAAGTAAACTCCAGTAGCATCCCAAGCCCCAGCTTCGTCCCATGCTCTCCAACTCCAATAGAAATCAAGTACCTGATGAAGAAGAGCGCTTGACCTTATCTATACATGCAATCATGTAATCTATTTGGGTAGAAAACCTGATTGAAATAGGGTGTGAGATGAATCCCAGTAGAAAACCACCAAAATATTTGTGCCTAACTATCAGTGAATATATATAACATGTAATATGAGAAAATGAAGCAATAAACTATAAAGTACTGAAAAGTAAACAATCCTACAGTTTTGAATTACATTCATTTAGATTTATTATTCATCCTTTGAATCATGTAATATCAGGATATATCAACTCTATATCCCATATATAATAGTAATAAAACAGATGTCTCAGAAGACCATCAAAACAATCAAGTAAGATCGAGTCCAAGTTTATGATTTGGCTTGGAAGACTCATCATAATCATTCAATCATTCATAAAAAATACACTGGGAAATCTCTCATTTTATAACCCATTTGGTTTACCATAGAACCAATTCATTAAATAAAAACCCTTTGGGAAGCTCTCACGGTCTAACCCTTTTGGTCTAACATAGCACTAATCATTTACAAACGACCACCTGGGAAGATCTCACGGTCAATACCCTTGGGTCAACATGGAATCAATAAATTATAAATTACCTCCTGGGTAGATCTCATAGTCAATACCCCTAGTTCAACATAGCATAATGTAATTATAAATGACCTCTTGGGTAGCTCTCACGGTTAATACCCCTGGGTCAATCATCTACACCAAGGCTCTCATGGTCCTATGTAAAAATAGTGCACATATAATATCAAAGAAGCTCATTTAATATAAAACTACTACATGGATAATCATCCACAAGCATGTCACATGCATTTCATAAAATCAATCAAACTCCATCCTAATCAACCAAGGCATGGAAAACAAGGAAAGCCTAACAGGCATCCTAGACAAAACGACCAAAAATAATCAATCAATGGAAACACACCCACAAGGTATACCATAAACAAGGAATCTAACCTTACACATATGAAAATAACCTTTATTAATCAATCAAACCATAACAATTAATAAATAGGTTTTAATTACAAAACACACAATACCCCAAATGTGGGTATGTGGCACTTTTTTGAATATATAATCCAAAGATGAACAAAAAAAGGCACAAACCACATACCTCGATATTGTACGATCAATATAATTTATTATTGACCCTTGAATCGGCCATGATCGATATAGATCTACAAAATGGTAAAAAACTACCAACCTTGAATAACTCACAGGAGAGGATGAATTAGGAAGAAAGGCTCTAGGGGTTTTTGAGAACTCATTGGTGGGATTCCAACGCACCTGATGGTGTCTCAATCAGATCTCTGATGGAGAATCATGTTTTCGATCTTATTTCATCATTCACAAGAACTCCTGTATGAAACATGGGAAGAAGAATTTGTTTATGGATATGTGACATGACCCTGCTTCAATATATCAATTAAAAATTAAAATCACATAGCATGTTCTTTAAAACTACACACCATGTAGTGGCCTTAATCAGACCCCAACTTAAGCGGTCTGCCAGGTCACCACACGGCCATGTATTCACCTGCTACACAACCAAAACACGGTGGTACATAGAAAGATAGGTACATATCATGTACTCATAAGTACACGATGTGTACTTAGAAAATCCCCTTTTCTTCATTTTCCTCAAAAACAAGATCCATACCTGAAATAAAGATCTGGGTTCTTAAAAACTTCTTTCTTTAAGGCAATTCATCCCTGGATTTTCCTTCCAAGGGTGGTGAAGAATAGTCTATGAACAACTCCAACCACTACGATTGTACGTTGGCCTCCCTCTCCCAAATCTCATCTTGTACTCAGTCGTGCTGCCATAGCACCCATACGAAAAGAACAGATCTTCCATATAGAACCTTTATGATATAATCCACAATCCAAATAGGGTTATCCTCGAAGGATAAATCCATCTCCAACTCAACCTCCTTAGGTTGAAAAATATGAGATGGGTCTGAAAAGTAACGTTGTAGCTGAGAAATGTGAAAGACTTCATGCATATTCCAGTAACTCTGAGGTAACTGCAACTGATAGGCAACCGGCCCGACTCTCTCTAAAACCTCAAATGGTCCGATGTATCTTGTTGAAAACTTCCCCTGTCTTCTAATTCTCATGTGTCCCAACCTCGGTGTGACACATAGGAAAACCTGATCCCCAGCCTCGAACAATAGAGTTCATCTCTATCGATCAACATAAGATTTTTGGTGAGATTGTGCAGTATCCATACTCTTCCTAATCAAATCCACCTGCTTTGTGGTCTCCTAGACAAGATAAGGTCCCAACATAGTTGCTGCTCCTCAACATAGGGGTGATTGGCATGGAATACCATACAAAACCTCATAATGTGCCATCTTAATAATTTCCTGAAAACTATTATTGTATGCAAACTCCACTGGGGGTATGTGTCTCTCCCAAGAGACCCTGAAATCTAGGACGTATGCTCAAAGCATGTCCTCTAAAACCTAAAATGTACGCTCAGACTGGTCATCTGTCTAGGGATGGTAAGCTATGCTCAGAAGTACCTATATACCCAAAGCCCTCTATAGTCCCTTTCAGACACGATAATTAAACCGAGCATCCCTGTATGAAAGGATAGAGTAAGGAACCCCATGAAAACGTACAATCTATTGGATGTAAAAAAATTCAAGCTCATCAACACTGAAGGTTTCCTTGGATGGAAAGAAATGTGAAACCTTCGTGAGCCTATCAAAAACAACCCATACAATATCATTTCCTCTGGTCGACCTTAGTAAACCTGTTATGAAATCTATCATGACATCATTCCACTTACACTCGGGAATGGGTAACTGCTGTAATAGCCCTGCCGGTCGCTGATGCTCTGCCTTCACCTGCTGACAGGTGGAACATCTCATGAAAAAGATAGCTACATCCCTCTTCATACCTGGCCACCAATACTGATGATGTAGATCTCGATACATCTTGGTGACACTAGGATGAACTTCCCATACTAAGGAATGAAAATCTCATAACATCTCCTCGTGTATATCTTATGACACCCATACGCATCCATGAAAACCCAAAACCTCATCCTCTCCTATGGTCCACCCAGGATTAGGGTCCTTTCTTGGCACACACTCGTATAGGACTAGGCCTTTTGAATATAATAGTTACCTAATTCTCACTTGATCCAGTAGAGTAGAGGTAATATCTATAGAAGAAAGAAACTCCTTCCCCTATTTTTTTTGCACCTCCAAATTCATCTTAGAGAATATATCCATAAGTTTCCACTCACTGTTGGCCTCCTGAACTGCCTGTATCTAAGTTATCCTGCTGAATGCATCATCCACTACATTGCCTTTCCAAGTCATGTAGTCAAGATCAAATTCAAAAGACTAAAGGTACTCAACGAACCATCATTGTCTCAAATTCAGATCATGCTGAGTAAAGATATACTTGAGTCTTTTGTGGTTAGTGTAAACCAAAAAATGCTCTCCAAAAAGATAATGTCTCCAACAACGCAAAGCATGCACAACTACAACTAACTCAAGATCTTGCGTTGGGTAATTCCTCTCATGTGGCCTCAACTGTCGAGACCTATACGTAATGACTTCTTCCCCCTATATAAGAACTACTCTCATCCCAATACCTGATGCATCATAGAAAATGGTTTAATTCTTGACCATCTATGGAAAAATCAATATCGATGCTGAATTCAATCTCCCTTTTAGCTTATAAAAGAAGAAATCATAGAAATTTGGCCACAAGTACTTTGAACCCTTCTTAGTCAGGCCTTTTAGTGGTACTGCTAAGCATGAAAAGTCCTGAATAAAGCATCTGTAGTAACTATCCATCCCCAAAAAACTCTGTGCCTCAAAGATGTTCTTCAGTTTCCCCTAGGAAACTATTGCTCTCACTTTATCTGGGTCTAATGATACTCTTGTCTCTAAGATTACATGACCCAAGAAATGGATCTGGTCCATCCAAAAGTGGCACTTTGAGAGCTTAGTATATAACTAATGCTCTCTTAGTGTACTCAATATAATCTCAATATGAATTGAATGGTCATGTCGAGTGTTAGAGTACAACAAGACATCATCCATGAAGACTACCACAAAATAATCCAAGTAAGGATGGAACACTCGGTGCATCAGTGCTATGAAAACTACTAGCGCATTCGTGAGACCGAACAGTATAACCAAATACTCATATAGATTATACCTGCTTAGAAAGGCTGTAAGAGGTATATTTAATGGTCTAAAATACAATTGATGATAACCGGATCTCAAATAAATCTTTGAGAACACCCATTCTCCTTGAAGCTAAACAAATAGATCATTAATCCTCAACAAGGGATATTAGTTCTTGACCATCAACTGGTTTAGCTTCCGATAATCCAAAAAAAGTCTGAGGGCTTTGTAAAAAGGACAGGTAAACCCCAAGGAGAAGTATTGGGTCAGATGAAACCCTTTTCCTACGACCCCTATAACTACTTCTTGATCTTCTTTAACTCTGGTGTATCCATCCTATAAGGAGGAATGGACACCGGTGCTGCTCCTGGAACAATCTCAATAGAGAAATACACTTCTCTATTTGGAGGTAAACCTAAAAAGTCATCTAGAAATACATCTCTAAAATGATCCACCACTGGAGTAAATTCCATCTGTGAAGTCCCCTATTCATCTAAATATAAACTAAAAATCTTTTCTTTAATTCCTCACAACCCATGATGCTCAGGTCCAACTCTTCTCGCTTGTACATCCCATTCGCCCTTGTATAGAAAATACCTGCCCTCTAGTGATGTGAAACTCACCCTATGGTGAGAGAAATCAACAAAGGCATGAAAGGAGACCAACTGGTCTATTCTAATAATGACATCGAATCATGTTATATCTAATACATATAGGTCCCATAAGAAGTGCCACCCACCAACCTCAAGAGGTCACTCCATGCACTGATGTGCACTAGACATCCAAATTTCCAACAGAGTGTCTAGCATCATAACATCATCAGAAGTAAAGATTTAGAGCTTTAGGCTCTCCACAATGGAAACAGATATAAAACTATGGTAATTCCCTATGTCAAAAAAATAAGAAGCTAAAACTGAGGCAACTAGAATCATACCTCTAACTGTAAAGGGTCTAGGATCCTGCTTCTGCTAGGTATGTTCCATTGTGAAAGTCTGACCTGTACCCCAGCCCTGCAACCCTACCTGGATACCCTGAGCTGACCCACTCTATTTTATCTGAAAACCTTTCATATGGATACCGTGACCATGACCTCCTCATTGTCCTGAACAACCTGACGAGATCAAGTTACCTGACTGATGAGAAACTAGTGGCCCTGCTCTTGTATGTGGAGTCATAACAGATCCCCTCTCACTCATTGCTGGTGAGAACATCCTACAAAAATGCTGACGATGACCCATCTTGCCACAATATCAGCACTCAACTGGGTCTCTCGGGCACTGTGGTCTCATGTACCCACTCCTTCCGCACGAGTGGCACACCACCTAGCTACCTGAAGATAGATCCCTGATACTAGAAGAACCACTGTGTGTAAGCTCTCTATGAAGCTTCCTACTATCGATCGAAGGAGTATCAGCCCTGGATGTTGAACCACCCTGGATCACAGCTCCAAAACTCCCTCATATTACACTCAGTAATCAATTCCTGATTTACTATATCAGTTACTGAATTCATCCTTAAAACATTCACCTGTGATCGAATGTCATACCTAAGACCATCCTCGAATTTCCAAGCCAGTGATAACTCATCACCCCCTATAACAAGTACGAAGTGTTGAAGCTATGTAAAGCGAGAAGAATAATCCATTATTAAAAGAGATCCCTGCTCCAAATACATGAACTCCCAGGCTCGATCATCCCTCAATGTCTTGAGGTAGAAGTAATCATAGAAGGTCCTCTGAAACTCTTCCCAATCCATATCCCGATGATGCCCTACCTAGGAGACAACATCCCACCATCTCTTGGTGGAATCATGAAGAATTTAAGTTGTGATATTCACCCTCCTCTATGGAGGCATATTTAGATGCTCGAATATAGAAAGCATGGCCTCCAACCATGACTCTACAGCCTTTGTTCCTCCATACCCTGAAAAAGTGGGAGGATGATTCTTCTGGGACACCCGCATCAACTCTGCGATAGTCAGGGCAGGATGTGGTTATCCCTAAAAATTATGCATCATCCTCATAAATCCTTCACAAAATTGTGAATCAGCACCTATGTCTAGTATAAAAGCTGGTGCCAAGACCAGCACGATGGGAGGATCTGTTGGTAGTCCCTGATCTACCATTTCCGGTGTCTGATCATCACCATGTACCTGGAATACAACTAGAGGATGTCTTGGTGTCATGACTCTGTAAGGTCAAGTGCACACCTCAGTTCAAGATTATCAAGGACTATAACTTAGAAGTTGTGGAACAGAATGGGAGAAGGAGATCATTCAGTTTTATAAAAGAGGGTTACACGGTGTGTAGAACCACTACATGGAGTGTTCCCTTTAAGACTTAACATGGGCGTGTATCTCTACTAACCTGGTCATGTAACACCCCATACACATGGTGTGTTCCTAATGAGACATGGTGTGTACTTTAATATTCCCTCCTACCTGGGTACTTCTACACATCTAGAAATACACGATCCTACTTATGTAACACTACACGAATTTTTCACCCTAGACATGGCATGTACTCAAAAGTTTTATCCACCCATGTAATTAGTCACATGACCATATACATGGTCGACTATAGCATGGCATGTACTCCCAGTACACGATGTGTTCTTCCAAAATTTTACTAACCTTGTGTCTTTGATCACACAGTCAGTCACACGGTCAAAAACTACATGGTGTGTATATGTGGTACACAACGTGTACTTAAGAAAAGTCATTTATTCCAGAATAGAAGAACACATGGTGTGAGTTTATAACATCACACGCTGTGTTTTCTGAATTTTTTGGATATTAATCCTTTGAAACTTATCTAAAACCCCAAAAATCTTAAAATTTGGCCATGGCATGCCAAATTACAATCTTTGAGAGCCCATAATCCTTACTAATAAAAGTTTGGAATCCTTATTCATATCATATCCTAACTAACTTCAATTAAAGTTCAAACATGATCCACCAAATTCCGATCCAAGAGGGCCCATAATACCTCAAAGACCAAAGATTATCATCCATACAAATGAAAATTTACATATACCAATACCCTATCAAAATAGAAGGTATTTATATCACAGAATATATCACAATAGCATGCATGTCTAGCACAACATCTATCACAACAGCATGCAATCAGTAATGTACGCTAAATGACATGAAAAGAATGCATGACACGTGATCTCTAGTAAGTGCCTATATGATGAATGATATGGAATACCCTCATATCATTAGGTTTCCACATAAATAGAACCACAATGATATCAATCATAATATCACAAAACAAGTGATACACCCAATGGTGAAATCAAATCAACTGTAACAATTGCAAAACCATAAAAATTGAAATATTTTAGGTAACTTGGATTTTCCTAGTACACGGGTTAGATACTCCCAAGAATAGCTTATTACCAACTAACTATTCCTTCATATACCGGTCTATTGGCTCCAAATAGTAAGGCAAAGTAGAAAAGAAATTCCTCTGATACCACTTTGTAACGTCTCGGATCCGGGTGCCTCCCAAAAGTGCCCCGAACCCGGTTGGTCACATAACCACAAACACATTTCCTCAAAAGCCAAAGGATGCTGACCAACAATGAGGTACTAAGATGTGATAGTGGGGAAACTATTCATTCATTGTTATAGTAAACATATTGGATAACAAATGGTAACAATAGTAGAAGCAGTAATACCATATAACAAAAGTAAACAGCAGAAGACTGAAACTAAATCCAACAAAAGCCACAATATATATATATATATATATATATATATATGATTCATGGGATATGTATCTAATAAAACAACCAAACAATTCACAATGTTGGAAATCAATACAAAAAAACCAAAGTAAAAAAAAGAAACAAGTAAACTCTAGCAGCATTACAAGCCTCAGCTTGGTCTCATGCTCTATAGTTCCAACAACAATCAAGTACCTAATGAAGAAGAGAGATTTCCCTTATCTATACATATAATAATGTAATCTGATTGGGTCCAAAACATGACCCAGAAAGGGTGTGAGACGAATCCTAGTAAGCAACCACCAAAAGATATGTGCCTAACTGTTAGTGAATATATATATCAGGTAATATGCAGAAATGAAGCAATAAACTAGAAAGTAATCAAAAGTAAACAATCCTATAGTTTTCAATTATATTAATTTACATTTATTATTCATCCTTTGAATCATCTAATCTCATGATCTATCCTAATATCTATACCCCTATGTAATAGTAACAAAACAGATGTCTCATAAGACCATATAAACAATCAAGTAAGACCAAGTCCAAGCTTGTGCTTTGGCTTGGAAAACTTGTCACAATCATTAAATCATTCATAAACAACCCTCTGGGAAAGATCTCGTAGTATAACCCCTTTGGTTTAACATAGGACCGACTCATTAAATAATGACCATCTGGGAAGCTCTCACAGTCTAACCCCTTTGGTCTAACATAGAACTAATCATTTACAAATGACCACCTGGGCAGCTCTCACAGTCAATACCCCTAGGTCAACATGGCAAAAATAAATTATAAACAACCTCCTAGTTATCTATTATGATCAATATACCTAGGTCAACATATCATAAGGTAATTCTAAATGACATCTTGGGTAGCTCTCACGGTCAATACCCCTAGATAATTCATCTACACCAAGGATCTCACGGTTTTGTGTAAAAAAAATGCGCATATAATATCAAAGAAGCTCATGTAATCTTAAAATACTACATGGATAATCATTCATAAGCATATCACATGAATTTCATATAATCAATAAAACTCCATCCTAATCTACCAAGTCATGGAAAACAATTCAAGCCTAACAGGCATCCTAGATCAAATGGACATAAACAATCAATCAAGGTAAATACACCCATGGGGTGTCCTTTAAACAAGGTATCTAACCTTATGCATATGAAACTACCTGTTATTAATCAATCAAACCATAACAAGTAATAAATAGGGTTTAATTCTAAAACATGAAATACTCCAAATGCAGGTATGCTTCTCTTTTTTCATATATAATCTAGAGACGAACAACAAAAGGAAAAAACCTCCTACCTCGATGTATTATGATCGATATACTTGAATGTCAGCCCTTGAATCAACCTAGATCAGCGTAGATCTATAAAACGGTGAAAAATAAACAACCTTTAATAACTCACAAGAGAGGATGAATCAGGAAGAAAGGCTCTAGGGGTTTTGAGAACTCACTAGTGGGATTCCAACGCACCTGATGGTGTCTCAATAGGAGCTCGGATAGAGAATTAGGGGTTCAATATTCCTTCATCATTTTTGAGTGCTCATATACAAAATACAGGAAGAAGAATTACTTTATGGACATGAGATGCGAACCCACTCTGATATATCAATTAAAAAATAAAAGTACGCAGTGTGTCCTTTAAAACTACATGTCATGTAGTGGCCTTAACTGGCCCCCGAATTAAGTGGTCTTCCAAGTCACCACGCAGCCATGTATTTAGCCTTTACATGGCCAAAACATGGTGGTACGTGGAAAACTAGGTACATGAAGTGTACTCAGAAGTACACGTCATGTACTTAGAAAATCCCCTTTTATTCCTTTTCCTAAAAACAACCTAAAAAAAGATCCATACCTGAAATAAAGATTCGGGTTCTTACAAATCATGGAACAGGTAATTTCATGATTTTGAAGAGGAGTTCCAAGGGATCTCCAAGATTATTAAAAATGGATGGCTCGTGTATCACGATCATCTTGTCCTTGATGGTGGAAAACTCATGAAAGTGTGAGTTGGGTTTTGAATCAGGTGGTATGGGATGTAGGACTAATGTGTATGTAAATCTAAATTCATTCCATTTTCACATGAGAGTCACTTAAATCTTGGTTGGTGAGTTTCCAAGTGTGATCTGAGGACCAATGATAATAAATAGGTGATTTTTATAGGCTTAGTGGATAGAATATTTTGGGCGAATTAAATTAAGTGTCCAGTGATGAGGATTATCTTTGGGATAAACCTAGTACCATGTGACATTTGATACATGGTTGGGCCTGGACATGCATGGTCAGAAGGAATGGTTTTAGGGTTTAATTACAGAATGTATTTCCTATCTAATGTGAGCATATACCAGGATAGAAATGCATGCATATTGAAGGGATCTCTGTATACTCCCAATATCATGATGATAATTTCCTCTATATTTACATTGTCCTGAGTACATTGAGAGATCATTGATTATACACCAAGATAATTTAACCAAAATTTCCTCATGGTTTGATGGTAGAACTCCTTGGAAGTTGTGATCATAGAGCAGTTTAAAGGAAAGCCACTCCGTGCATGTTACACCTTGAGATGCTTAAGGGTAGTGACCCTTGATATTTTTTAAAATTTTATAGATTAGCATGGATACTATTCTTGGGGTGTGGGAACGAGTCACAGGTGATGTTTTTATAGAACTTGGGGTGAGAGGATTCTTATCCATTCTAGTTTATATGCACAGAAAAAATAGAGCATGGGTTGTGGTGATTTATTTCTTATTTTGTAAGGATGATGACATGGATTCTCCTAAGACTGGGAGTAGGATGTCATTTATTACTGACCAACACCAAGTTGTGATGGGTTGTGGTAATGCGAGACTGGTTGTGTGATGGTCAATTGGGATCTCGTATGATGTTAAATGGATGGTTTAATGTATGACTGAAATCCTTGGTAAAGTTTAGGTATGAGTTTGATTATGGTTTTTCCTAAAAACTAGATGTGGGAATTAAGACTAGGGTAGCTTTTGACAATCCATGAGTATTGGTTCAGGTATCTATTAGGTACCAGTGTTATAGCATGATGATAGTTTTTCTTAGGAGATGGTTCGATCGAGAGACGTCACTAGAAGATGGATGTGGACTTCAGTGAGTGTGCTCAGAACAATCTTATTATGGAAAATATGGTGTGACCAGTTTCATATTGGTTGATTGGAGTTTGAGAATTTCAATCAGATCAAGGACTGAGAGCATTTTCCTTGTGTGTAACTTGATATAAGTGCCAACAGTTTCATAAGAACTCTACGTATGTGCTTAATCAAACAATTCTAATGGTAGGAGTGTCGTGACTCGGAATTGGACATTTAATTTTAAAACCTATGGTTGGAAGTGCTATAGTCTAGTTGATGTTATAGATGATGACATGATCATGAATTGGATTAGATGAGCTCGGGTAAGCCCTATCTTAAAATTTCAATGGAATTTTGAGCGTTGGATCAAGTTTTAGAATCTTAAGAAGCACGTACATTAAGTGATTCCTAGATTTGTGATGGGAATTTGGAAACACAACCCAATCATTTGAAAGAAACTTCACAACCCAAGTAGGTCGAGTGATGTTTTTGTTGTTCCCTAAGGCTTCTCAGGGATGATAATTTTTAAGGTGGGGATACTATAACATCCCGTATTTTTGGACCTGTTGAATTCTTGAATGAATTTTGAATTCTAGTTTAGTGGATGGTCCAAATATTGAACTGATTTTTGGATCATAATTTCAATTTTTTTAACACTTTAAAGTGTTTTTTTAGATTTTTTTAATGAAAAAAAGGTGTTTCAGTAGTCCAAATGAGTTTTGGGAACATTGGACTTCTAAAAACTATTCTTGGGAGAGGCAATAGCAGGCGCATGGGTGCAGTGCATGATTTGTTAAACCTTGCAGCTTACTACATGGTGTATGACTAGGTGGATAATGGCCACTACATGGGTTGTGCATGGTTTGTAAAAACATGAAACTAGCCATGTGAGGGGATTGTCCCTTAGATAGTGGCCACTACATATGATGCACATGGTTTTTCAAACTGTTCGTCTATCTGTGTGAGGGGCCTGTCACTTGGATAGTAGGTATGCACAATTATTGAACAGTTTTCCAAACCATGTGGCCAAACCATGTAGATTTTTTAAAAGATATAAAAATGATGATTTTTCCCTTCCTACTTTAAAGTCTCCAATCCTATCTTCTCCTCCAATCCACACACAACATCCCCCTATATGGGACCTCTCCTTGGCCTATCCTTTATGCATAGAGAGATCTCCTCCATACAGACTTGGAATCATTCATCATCAGTTGTGTTGGATAGCCCTTGATATGTTTATCAATCCTCTTTATTCTTTTATTTATTTATCTCTCCATACAAAATACTAAATCCATGTGATCTAATTATCTCTATTTTCAGGGTGTTTGTCTAATATTATGATTTATCTCATTTTAACTTGAATCAAATCATGATATTGAATGAGTGGACCTTCCTAAGAATGAGTTAGGTGTTCTAGTTTCTTTTCCCTAAATTCTTATATGTTCATAATATTTTTCATTGTGACATGCATTTTGTTTACCTATGCTTTTACCCTAGAACCAAATTTCCTTAAAATTGTTGTTTTTTTTAACATAAACACCATATTAGACTCCTTTATTATGGCTGGAGTCCAATGAACTCGACTTAATCCACCCCTTGTATATTCCATGCTTATTCTTATGTTCCCATTTACACTTTATAAACCGAAACACCCTCATGTGTGTTTGGTTCGACTTCCTCAAATGATTTATTTAATTGAAATGGTTGAATTGACCCCTTATAATTAAGAAATCATGTTCCTCTTGGATCCCATCACTTGAAATTGAATTTTAATTGGAATGAACCCTCAAATGAACCTTTTCATGTACAAATTAAAGGTAATTACTTAAAATAATTTAAATGACATGATAAATGGTATGACACCTTATATAGACCTTTTTCATTATTGAGTGAAAAGTTAGAGACTTGAATTAAATGAAGTAAATGAATTGATATGATTAATTGGAATGATATCTAGGATTGGAACTTGTCACTTGTTGATAAAAGGGTAAAAATTAAAATAAATGGAAATGATACTTTTTCATAACTATTAAATTTCTAAGAGTATTTATGAAATGCAAGGTACCTATTATTATGGACCATAAACCTTATCATCAATAAATTAAAGGTAATGATATGAATTAAATGGAAATAGTAAATTAGAATTATTATGACATAGCCAATGTTAAACAACATATTTAGATACTTTGTACCTATTATTATGGACTTAAACCTTGTCATCAATAAATTAAGGGTAATGATATTAATTAAATGTGAGTAGTAAATTATCATGATTATTATGTGGACAATGTTACACTTCATGTACACATACTTGGTGCCTTTATTATGGAACTTTTTTCTATTATAGGACTGGTTAAACTTGAAGATTCCTTGAATTCCTAAGGGAATGTTAGGAGCACTCAGAGGATGCCACCCCGATTCATTGATCTGATTGTCATGAGAGATACCCACCACAAAATATAGTCTTTGTATTATTATGTGAATTCAGTGGAATTGTACCAATGATTCACTCACTTATCATATGGATATTATAATTCCTTAAATACACTCCTTGGATTCAACTTGATACCTTCATACATGTAGCGCTATGGATTCACCCCATTGGTCCCAGTCATGATTATCTCAATATTTAATATGGATAAGATATATGGACTCAGTTATACTCTTTTACGGTGTAATGACATAGGTGTACATCTTGGATTGCACTCAGAAATTGATGGCTATACTGCATGCGTTATTACTATGAGTTGTCTCTACCCCTAAGGTTATGGATAACCTGGTATCACCTCTAGTCCTTTCATTATTTTTTTATATTATGATGCTCTGTTTAGATATTTGAGATAAATTAAATATTGACATACTATGTGGACACTTGATAACTAATACATGGGTCTACGTCGGTGCATGTAAATCTATGAAAACGATTGTCTTGGATAGGCATATATATACATGATGGTAGGTGTGTAGAGACATTTGTTCTTAGTAAAAAGAAGGTATGGTTTTCCTAGAATCCCATGAGGAGACTAGTAAAACATGGCTATTAATTTATGAATTTTTCATCACTGATCATTATTATACCTTTACACTGCAACATTTAAGTTCATGGACTGGATTTGTGTAGACATCATTGGTGGTGGGCTATGAAATATATCTCACACCCTGTTCGGGATTCCATTGCACTAGGTTACTTTAACAGAACTTGTGATTGTAGGATCAGGTGTATGGATTGAGCTTTCTTATTGTTATACTTTTGGTATAGGATGGAGTATGAGAGTAGAGGATTAGTATTACACTTGTGATGCTATTAGAGATAGTTGTTGGGTCTTTTATTTATTTACTTCTATGTTCACTTTTTCCATGTACTGTGTATACCAACTGTATGTCTATATATACATGATATAATGTTCATTCATGATCATTTATTCATCAATTATTGACTGTAAATTGTTATTATACTATGATGCCTTAATTTATTATTACTTCTACTATACTTATTACTGGTTCATAGGGTATAGTCTCCCCACTGTACCTATATTAGACCCTCGCTTCTAGTCAGAAACCTCTGGCATACATGGAGGTTCACTTGATTCCTTTTGGAAAACTGGACCAGGGAACCATTTTAGTATCTCTCAGGTCAAAGCATTATAACTTATCCATTAACGGCATGCCAATCATGACACACCCAATGTGCCCTAACTCACCACGAACATATGGAATCATATTTTTCATTAGAAAATCTAAGTTTGTGATTCATGAAATGTATTAATGATAATCATAAAGTCTAAGGAATATTACACGTTTTCATATATAGTAATATCTGATGACACCAAAAAATGCAGAATTCTTATGGGTGGGTCTATTATCATAATATCTCATCTTAGAAATTATAAAATACAAACATCATGAGAAGAATCCTCATAAAATGATGAGTACTCACACCAGAAAATATATATACCATGTTTCCCATCATAGTATATTATTCTACCACACAACTATATTTAATAATGTAACGACCCAAATTTTATTAATGGAAATTTTCTTCTTATAAATATGTCATAAAATAACATGAAATCACAACATAATGAACTACTAAGTGATAAGTGACCCTTAAACATAAGTTTGACAGTCCTATGTTTGGAATTTTGAAAATCTGATATACACGGTTGTGTTCAAGATGATTTTTGGAGTCTAATGAAACAAAATAATTTTTGGTGAATAGTGACCTACCATTATGAATAGTAACATACCCTTATGAATAGTAATATGACCCTTATGAATAGTAAATAATCCAACATAAGAGTAACAATACCTATGAATAATTAAATAAAATTTAGACATCTTAGAAAGTGACAATTTGACCTTAGTAAACGTTTTGGTATTTTCTAAGTCATAAATAATTAATTATAATTAATTAATTTAAAAGAATATTTATTTCCATATAATGTATTCATAAATTATTGAATCAATGTCTTATAGTTATTAGATAATTTTATAATACCCTATGTAATTTTTGGAAGCACTATAAAATCAGTTTTAATCTTAAAAACTGTTTTTTAAGTAAATTGTGATTTTAATTAAATATTAAATTAATAATATTTAGAAAATTATTTTTGAAAAATGGACTTCATTTTTGTATTCTACACATCAAAAAATGGTAGGGGTAAATTTTTGGGTTTTTTCTGAAATACTTCAATTTTCGGGTGAATAGTAAAAATACAGTTTTTCGCATAATCGGTGTATACTAAATTGCATCATTAATTATGTAATGATGACACAAACATTATATAACTTTATTTTAGGCCATATTATATTAAATTTCATAAATGGATTCTTAAAATAAAATAAATCCAAATCTCAAACCTAAAAAAGAACTTTCCAAAGTCTAAAGTCAAAAGGTGATTTCTTAAAGTGTCTTTTTCTCTTTCTTTCACATTCCTTTTAATAAAATAATGAATTCAAATTATAAAGAATAATTAAAGCATAAAACTAATTATATTATATTAATAAATTATTTATGATGTCAAAAACCTTCTATTACAAGTCTAACTCTTGATATTTTATTTTATTTAATATTTTATACCAAAAACACCACCCTCCTCATGTATAAATAAGCCCTCCCCCTCCTCTTGACAAACCACACCTCTCAAGCTTCAATAATTCTCTAAACTCTACCCAAAAACCTTCCCTAGCCCCTCCCCCACGTCCAAGAGCTTCTGGTCTCATCAAAAGACCAAGCTTAGGCCCTTAAGGAGGTTCTCAGGAGAAGGATTTAAGAGGTAATTTCCCTCCCTCTTCTCCTTTAATTTCTTTTCAAGTTCAAGTTCCTTTCTTGATCTCTCCCCACCTATCTTCATCCAAATTTTATTTTAACTCCATTATTTTAAAAAAAATGTAATTTTATGATTCTAATTGTATATTATATCATCCACCCCCCTTTCCCCCTTCCTTTTATTTTATTAAAGAGAACGTTGTTCGTGTGGTGTTAATTTATCACCTTCAAGAACGACATGCTTTCTTATTCTATTTCTACCTTCAGATATGGACATGAAACCATTTTTATGGTTGAACCAGAATATGTTATATGTATTATGTTCTATTTTAAGTTCTGGAAATAACCTATGGCCATATTACTAAGTGAAAAGTTAAAACAAGTTCATTGTGATCCAAAAACCGCTCAAATTAACCCAAATAATCATCATTTAATTATTATCTAATGATTCACCCAAATGGATCTAATATAATTCATTATAAAATCATTCAATCTCATTTAATATCACTAATAACATGTAATATCATTTCTGGATGTTTACCCATGATCTACCCGAACTTCAATTTAAGAATACAAGTGAACCACCCAAGAAAAACCATAAAAACGAACATCCCCAAAAAATGTTTTTAAAACTCTATATATCATCCAAAAGAAGATAATATGAAATAATGAAACCAGAATTAACAATATTAATGTACACATGGTTCTGTATTTCTAATTAATGAATATAATGTCATTATACATGACATTAAAGAGAAGGAAGCATTCAGGTACAAGGTAAGGGGAAATTCTCGAACTCAACTTTAATTCTTCAGGTTTTGCCTCTTTCACTCCATTTTTGATATGGCCACTCCTTAAAGATTATTTGTTCATCATTGTCTTTACTTTTTTGGTATATACATGTTTTCTAATGAATTTTATGTCAATCTGAATGTTTTCCAAAAGAACTCTTCTTTTAAGAACTCAACTTTTACCTCTCATTCATGGTTGATAGTTCTTCTATAAAGTATGTTGTTCCCTATTTCTTTTGGGAACACAAAGATTTTGAATGTATTATTATGAGATGAAACCAATTCCTTTACATGGGTTAGTTAGGTTCACTTTTGATATGTTTTCTATGTGGCAATCATGATAATGATAATGTTATGATGTGACGGGTGCGCCCGGAATTATATAGCGCAATATGAATGTTTCAAAGTGACGGGTGCGCCCGAAATTATACAGCGCTTCAATGCATTGGGTAAAGTGACGAATCTCATGATTAAATGTGAAATTATGTGTGAACAAGATGCTATCTTGGTTCACAAGTATGTGTGGTAGTTAACCACTAAGACATGATGTTTCATTTTTATGCATTGCCATATTTCATGTCTTTTATTTATACTCCTCTCATGTTCATGATCTTTTGCCTATGTTATGACTATGCTCACCCCATGATATATTGTTATTATCTATCCTATTACTATGATTTTATCTCACCCCTTTTTATGTATATCCTCAGGTGGCTACATGTACTAAGGAGATGACAAGTGCCAATAAGAATCTATAGAAGAATAAATTAAATGAATGTTTATGCTTGATGTTGTATTTGTTATGTATGGTCCTAGTTTTCCCAAGACACTAAACCTCTGGATCCTCTATGTGTAATACTATTATTTTGTTTATCTTTGAAATGATGTAATAGTAATTTATGAAAAGGCAGGGTCGTTACAGTTGGTAGCAGAGGCAGGGTTTAGTTAATTTGGGAATTAGGATTAGTGAACCCTAGAGAAAACCTCTAGTATGAGACTAAGTAAAAATATACACACCATAATATTTACCTAGGGATCCCATATATTATGTTTTTGGTATAATTGTTTAAATTAATAAGTTATTCATGACTTGTCTACTTATGTTTTGTCCTAACCTTTTCTATTTTAGAAAATGGTGGGAACCAGGAGAAATCAGGCCAACAACTCTTGCGAGGGCCAATGCAACGATTGCCCGAACGACATCCCTAATGATTTGGGAGGCGGAGTTCAAAACTTCATGGCGATGCTTACCCAATTATCTCAGATTATGAATAATCATCATAATAATGGGGAACTTCCTCCTTCACCAAAGAGGGAGCAACTGGCTATTGAATGTTTTATGCGGCAATGACCACCGACATTTTGTGGACCTTCCGATCCACTAGTTGCGGAACAGTGGGTCAACTCCATGGAGATGATCTTTTCCATTATTCACTGTTCTGAGGTGGATAAGGTGACCCTAGCCATTTATCATCTATATGGAGAATCCGATCAATGGTGGGCTTTGATTAAGAACACCAAGCCAAGGGAGGAAATTGAAGAGATGGAATAGGAAGACTTTAAGATAATGTTTCTTAATAAGTATTTCCCATGAACTCTTCGCACGAAGATGGAGAGAGAATTCATAGAGCTCAAGAAAAAAGAATGAGAATCTGTCACAACCTATGAAGCGAATTTCACAAGGCTTTCAAGTTACACTTCGGGTTTTGTTATCAAAAATGATAGCAAAATTGATAGATTCTTTAGTGGATTAAAACCACACCTTCAAAAGGCTCTTGCAATTAGAGACTTTGGGAGTTATAAAGAAGTTGTTCGGTGTGCTCTCAAAGTGGAGATGGAGTTTGGAGAATGGTCCCATGGCTATGGGGATAAGAAAAGAAAGATGGAGTTTCAAGCCAGTGGATCTAGTGACAAAGGTGGGAAGAAAAATCAACAACTCACATGCCAAAAATATGGGAAGTTGCACCATGGGAATTGCCTCAAAGGGACGGGGAAATGCTTCAAGTGTGGGAAAGAAGGACAAAATTCTCAAGAGTGTCGAAAAGACATGAAAAGGGAGGATAATGTAGCCGATGAAAGGAGAGAACCACTCATGGTTCAATGCTACAACTGTAAGGAGCTAGGGCACTATGCAAACCAGTGCACTAAACCTCGAGTTCTAGAGGGTAATCAGCATCAGCAGCCACCAAATCCAAAGGAACAAGGGAAGGCTTATGCCATCACTACTGCGGAGGTGGAGCATGATAATGAAGTCGTACAAGGTACACTTCTTATTCACTCAAGAATGGAAAAAGTCTTATTTTATTCTGGTTCTACGCATTCCTTTATATCTTGAAAGTTTGCTAGAACTATAGAATCGAATCCCCAAAACCTTAAAGCAGAGATATATGTAAAAACACTAAGTGGTGCAGTCATTGCAACCCAATTGTTTGACTCTTCTCTTGTTGAAGTATGTGGGAAGATTCTTCTGGCAAATCTTGTAATACTTCCCTTGGTGGAATTTGACGCTATAATGGGAATGGACTGGCTCTCTTTATATAGAGCACATATCAACTATCAAGAAAAGGAAATATCTTTTCATATTCCGAACCATCCCATGCTCCTCTACAAATGCAAGGAACATCATGAATATCCTTTAAAAAATAATTCAATGGTGTGGGCGTTGATTCCCTATGAAGAACCATACCTCGCCCAAATGGTTGAGTTGAAGGAAAGTTCCAACCTTGAGGAAATTCCCATCGTGAGGGAATACGGTGATGTATTTCCCAAAGAGTTACCCGGAATTCCACCAGATAGTGAGGTAGAGTTATCAATTGAACTCATACCTGGAGCTACTCCTATCTCGAAGTGCCCCTATAGGATGGCTCCTATCGAACTGGAGGAGTTAAAGAAGCAGTTGCAAGAGCATCTGGACAAAGGGTTCATACACCCTAGTGCATCACCTTGGGGTGCACCAGTGCTCTTTGTGAAGAAGAAGGATGGAACAATGTGGCTGTGTATCGATTATCGGGAACTCAACAAGATCACCATAAAGAATAAGTATCCTCTCCCAAGTATTTATGACTTGTTCGATCAGTTAAGGGGATCTCAATACTTCTCAAAGGTGGATCTTCGTTCTGGATATCATCAGGTAAATGTGAAGAAGGAAGATATTCAGAAGACTGCCTTCCATACAAGGTATGGGAACTATGATTTTTTGGTGATGCCCTTTGGGCTTACTAATTCCCCTGCAATCTTTATGGATTTGATGAATAGAGTCTTTATAAATTACCTTGACAAATTTGTGGTAGTGTTTATCGATGATATTCACATCAACTCCAAGAGAAAGGAGGAACATGAAGAATATCTAAGACTTGTGTTGGTGACATTGAGGAAGGAGAAGTTGTATGCCAAGTTCAGCAAGTGTGACTTTTGGATGAATCAAGTCACATTATTGGGACATGTGATCACAAGTGAGGGAATTTCTGTGGATCCTTCAAAGACAAAGGTGATTGAGGAATGGCACAGACCCTCTAGTGTCACAGAAATCCATAGTTTTATTGGATTAGCTGGGTACTACCAACGTTTTGTGAGAAACTTCTCAGGATTGTCAAGCCTGCTAACTAAGTTAACAAGGAAAGGGGTAAAGAATGTCTAGACGGAAGAATGTGAGGGAAGCTTCAAGGAGCTAAAGAGAAGGCTGATCACTGCACCTATACTCACACTACCGAAAAGTGGAGAAAGTTTTGTGATATACAGTGATTCTTTAAAGAAAGTATTAGGTTGTGTACTCATGAAAAATGATAATGTGATAGCCTACGCCTCACGACAGTTGAAGATCCATGAGCAGAACTACCCGACGCATGATCTAGAGCTGGCAGCCGTGATTTTTGCCTTGAAAATCTAGCGGTACTACCTTTATGGTGAGAAGTGTGACATATACACTGACCACAAGAGACTAAATTATATATTCACACAAAAGGAGCTCAACATGCATCAAAAGAGATGGTTAGAGCTAATCAAGGATTACGATTGATCTATTCACTATCATCCTGGAAAGGCAAACAAGGTAGCTGATACTCTAAGCAGAAAAGAACCTGCTACTCTATCCATATTTCGGATTGAGAAAGACCATATCTTCATGGATGTGCAAAGGATGGATTTGGGAATCGTAAGGGTAGGGGATACATCCTACCTTGACCAAATGATTGCGCAACCATCCATCCAAGAGAAGATTAAGGAAGCACAAAGGGAAGATGTGGACATATAAAAGAGGGTGAATGCAGTAAAGGAAGGGAAGCTGCAAGAGTTCCATATCAACGATGATGGTTTGATTCAGTTTGGAACGCGGCATTGTGTTCCTTAATCACCTGAGATAAAGAAGGAGCTATTGGATAATGCACATAGCTCAACTTTCTATATCCATATTTGGAGTACCAAGATGTACCGTGATCTCTGAGAACACTTCTGGTGGGATAACATGAAGAAGGAGGTTGCGGAATATATATCAAGGTGCTTGGTATGTCAGAAAGTTAAAGTTGAGTGAAAAAGGTCCAAAGGTATGATATAGCCATTGCCTATACCCATGTGGAAATGGAAAAATGTTACTATGGACTTTATCACAGGCCTCCCAAAGACGTCAAAGGGAAATAATGCGATATGGGTTGTGGTTGACTGACTCACCAAGACTGCCCATTTTATCGCTATTCGGGAAGACCTCTCGCTTGAACAACTTGCAAGGATATATGTGAAGAAAGTGGTGAGACTGAACGATGTTCCACTCTCAATTTTCTCTAACCATGATTCAAGGTTCGCATCTAAGTTCTGGAGGAGCCTTCAACATGCTTTGAGTACTGAATTAAATTTCAGCATGGCCTATCACCCCCAAACTGATAACCAGTCTGAAAGGACTATTCAGACACTTGAAGATATGATAAAATATTTATCTCTTGAATTCAAAGGTGGTTGGGATCAGCATCTCCCATTGGTTGAGTTCTCATATAACAATATCTTCCACTCGAGTATTCAGATGGATCCGTATGAATCTCTTTATTGGAAGCGATGTAGAACTCCAACCTGTTGGGATGAAGTTGGAGAAAGGAAGCTACTTAGACCCGATCTTGTTCAAGAGATGACTGAGAAGGTTCAAGTCATCCAGAAACACATCAAAGATGCTCAAATTCGGCAAAAGAGCTATGCTGACAACCATCGAAGGGACTTGGAGTTCGACTTTGGAGATAAAGTCTTCCTTCGAATATCTCCATGGAAGAGATTCATGCGATTTCGGGAAGAAAGGGAAGCTAATCCCAAGGTATATTGGCCCCTTTGAGATCCTTGACCGCATAGGAGTCGTGGCCTATCTTCTAGAAATTCCACCGAATATGGCTCAATTTCATGATGTGTTTCATGTATCACTACTGAGGAAGTACCTACCAGACCCCACACATGTACTAAACTCAGAGGTGGTGTAGCTGGAAGATGATCTCTCCTATGAGGAGCATCCAGTAAGGATTCTGGATCAGAGAGATAAGGTTCTGCGCAACAAGACAACCCATCTTGTCAAAGTGTTGTGGAGGAACCATAAGTTTGAGGAAGCAACTTGGGAACCTGAAGAGGCAATGAAGGAGAAGTACCCTCACCTGTTTATGTAAAGTGAAATTTTGGGGGCAAAATTTCTTAAGGGGGGAAGAATGTAACGACCCAAAGTTTTTTAATGGAAATTTTATTCTTATAAATATGTCATAAAATAACATGAAATCACAACATAATGAACTACTAAGTGATAAGTGACCTTTAAACATAAGTTTGGCAGTCCTATGTTTGGAATTTTGAAAATCTGACATACACGGTTATGTTCAAGATGATTTTTGGAGTCTAATGAAACAAAATAATTTTTGGTGAATAGTGAACTACCCTTATAAATAGTAACATACCCTTATGAATAGTAATATGACCCTTATGAATAGTAAATCATCCAACATAAGAGTAAAATTACCTATGAATAATTAAATAAAATTTAGACATCTTAAAAAGTAATAATTTGACCTTAGTAAACGTTTTGGTATTTTCTAAGTCATAAATAATTAATTATAATTAATTAATTTAAAAGAATATTTATTTCCATATAATGTATTCATAAATTATTGAATCAATTTCTTATAGTTCTTAGATAATTTTATAATACCCTACGTAATTTTTGGAAGCACTATAAAATCAATTTTAATCTTAAAAACTGTTTTTTTAAGTAAATTATGATTTTAATTAAATATTAAATTAATAATATTTAGAAAATTATTTTTGAAAAATGGAATTCATTTTTGGATTCTACACATCTAAAAATGGTAGGGGTAAATTTTTTGGTTTTTTCTGAAATACTTCAATTTTCGGGTGAATAGTAAAAATACAGGTTTTCGCATAATCGGTGTATACTAAATTGCATCATTAATTATGTAATGATGACACAAACATTCTAGAACTTTAGTTTCGGCCATATTATATTAAATTTCATAAATGTATTCTTAAAATACAATAAAACCAATTCTCAAACCTAAAAAAGAACTTTCCAAAGCCTAAAGTCAAACGGTGATTTCTTAAAGTGTCTTTTTCTCTTTCTTTCACATTCCTTTTAATAAAATAATGAATTCGAATTATAAATAAGAATTAAAGCATAAAACGAATTATATTATATTAATATATGATTTAGGATGTCAAAAAACTACTATTACAAGTCTAACTCTTGATATTTTATTTTATTTAATATTTTATACCAAAAATACCTCCCTCCTCATGTATAAATAAGCCCTCACCCTCCTCTTGCCAAACCACACCTCTCAAACTTCAATAATTCTCTAAACTCTACCCAAAAACCTTCCCTATCCCCTCCCCCATGTCCAAGAGCTGCTGGTCTCATAAAAGACCAAGCTTAGTCCCTTAAGGATGTTCTCAGGAGAAGGATTTAAGAGGTAATTTCCCTCCCTCTTCTCCTTTAATTTCCTTTCAAGTTCAAGTTCCTTTCTTGATCTCTCCCCACCTATCTTCATTAAAATTGTATTGTAACTCCATTATTTTAAAAATAATTTAATTTTATGATTCTAATGTTATATTATATCATCCAATCCTCTTTCCCCTTCCTTTTATTTTATTAAAGAGAACGTTGTTCGTGTGGTGTTAATTTATCACCTTCAAGAACGACATGCTTTCTTCTTCCATTTCTACCTTCAGATCTGGACATGAAACCATTTTTATGGTTGAAACAGAATATTTTATATGTATTATGTTCTATTTTAAGTTCTGGAAATAACCTATGGCCATATTACTAAGTGAAAAGTTAAAACAAGTTCGTTGTGATCCAAAAACCGCTCAAATTAACCCAAATAATCATCATTTAATTATTATCTAATGATTCACCCAAATGGATCTAATATAATTCATTATAAAATCATTCAAGATCATGTAATATCACTAATAACATGTAATATCATTTCTGGATGTTTACCCATGATCTACCCGAACTTCAATTTAAGAATACAAGTGAACCACCCAAGAAAAACCATAAAAATGAACATCCCTAAACAATGTTTTTAAAACTCTATATATCATCCAAAAGAATATAATATGACATAATGAAACCAGAATGAACCCTATTAATGTACACATGTTTCTGGATTTCTAATTAATGAATATAATGTCATTATACAGGACATTAAAGAGAAGGAAGCATTCAGGTACAAGGTAAGGGGAAATTCTCGAACCCAACTTTCATTCTTCAGGTTTTGCCTCTTTCACTCCATTTTTGATATGTAAAATCCTTAAAGGTCATTTTTTAATCATTTTCTTTCATTTTCTGGGATATACATGTTTTATAATGAAGTTTATGTCAATCTGAATGTTTTCCAAAAGAACTCTTCTTTTAAGAACTCAACTTTTACCTCTCATTCATGGTTGATGGTTCTTCTATAAAGTATGTTGTTACCTCTTTCTTTTGGGAACACAAAGCTTATGAATGTATTCTTATGAGATGAAACCCATTACTTTACATGGGTTAGTTAGGTTCACTTTTCATATGTGTTCTATGTGGAAATCATGATAATGATAATGTTATGATGTGACGGGTGCGCCTGGAATTATATAGCACAATATGAATGCTTCAAAGTGACGGGTGCGCCCGGAATTATACAGAGATCCAATGCATTGGGTAAAGTGATTAATCTCATGAGTAAATGTGAAATTATGTGTGAACAAGATACTAGTTTGGTTCACAAGTATGTGTGGTAGTTAACCACTAAGACATGATGTTTCATTTTTATGCATTGCCATATTTCATGTCTTTTATTTATGCTCCTCTCATGTTCATGATATTTTTCCTATGTTATGATTATGCTCACCCCATGATATATTGTTATTATCTATCCTCTTACTTGGATTTTAGCTCACCCATTTTGATGTATATCCTCAGGTGGCCACATGTACTAAGGAGAGGACAAGTGCCAATAAGAAGCTATAGAAGAAGAAATTAAATGAATGTTTATGCTTGATGTTGTATTTGTTATGTATGGTCCTAGTTTTCCCAAGAAACTAAACCTATAGATCCTCTATGTGTAATACTATTATGTTGTTTATCTTTGAAATGATGTAATAGTAATGTAAGAAAAGTCCAGGTCGCTATAAAGAACATCATTATAGCACTTTAAGGTTCACATCATAGTGGGGAACTGATACGACCTTATCAATGTAATGTATACTCTAGGAAATTGTTACATTATAGTCATTCAGAATAATGAAAAATATATAATAAGAGTTTTTATTAATATTCAATACATTGAATATAAATGTAATCGTTGTACAAATAGTTGGTCCTAGGACACCAAATCAAAAAAAATCTCACTTGGACTAGATCCAACTACCTACAACTTTTAGTCCGCTAGACTTCACATGATAATAATGTTTCTGTTAAGTTAAGGATTTAGTAAAGGGATCTTCCATGTTGTATTATATGAAAATACAACTCACTGCAACCTCACCTCTCTGAGAAAAATCCCTAAAGAGATGATACTTCCAAATTATGTCTTCATCCACTGATGTGACCTTATCTCTTTTGCAAGATCCATCGCTGCAGTATTATCACAATAGAGTGTGATAAGATATTTACTACTAGGTAATACATCAAGATATTGGATGAAGTTTAGAATCCATAATAATTATTTATCTACCTTAGAAGCTATAATATACTCATACTCTACTATAGAATCTACGACCACGACCTACTTTGAGATCATCCATCTCACAACACCTCCATTCAAAGTTAAAATGTATCCCATTTGTGAATTCATATCATATTGATCTATTTGAAAAATATCATATTCACATACTCTAGTGACTATTTCCTCATATACTCCATAAACTAATAACATATCCTTATTACACCTCATATACTTAAGTATAGTCACGACTATCATTCAATGGTGGTTGCCTAGTTCAAATTGATACCTTCCTACCACACTTAGTTCATAGGAGACATCTAGCATAGTACATAGCATAACATATATGATTGAACCAATCACTAATAATTATATAATTATTACTATAATATTTCTTTCCTCATGTGTTTGAGGACACATCTTCCTTGAAATATGAATTTCATGTTATGCCGGAAACAATCCCCTCTTGGATTGTTCCATACTGAATCTCTTTAGTATCTTATCAATGTGTGTACTTTTACTTAGGTTGATCAGTATCTTGGATCTTTCATGATGGATCTTGATATTAATAATATATTATTCCTTTACCAAGTCTTTCAAGGAGAATCATTTATTCAACCATTCTATAATAAATTTTAAGACTACTATTTCGTTTCTAATAAGTAATATGTCATATATATATATACTATTAGAAAAATGACTACACTCCTACTAAATATTTTTTAGACACAAGACTAAAATTCATTATTTATGACACAAAATTTCATTATGGATTCATCAAAATGAATTTTCCATGACTTGGATTCTTAATTTAATCCAAAAATAGATTTTTTTTCAATTTTCATATCTTGTTGGAATACTTTGGTGTCACAAACCCTTTAGGTTATATCCTATAGAAATATTCTTGTAGATTCTCATTAAGTAAGGATATTTTGAAATTTGTTTTCAAAATATCATAGTCATGTTAAGCTGAAATGTAAAGTATAATTCTAATGGATTTTAGCATTTCAACTGGTGAAAAGGTTTCATCATATTCAATGCCTTGACAATGTTTAAACCCTTTTTCAACCAGTGGTACCTTATATGTATTGACTTGTCCTTTCATGTTTAGTTACTTCTTTAATACCCATTTTCTACCAATGGTAGTTAAATCCATTTGAGGATCTACCAAAATTCATACTTGGATTTTCTACATGGAATCCATTTCAGAATTCATGGATTCTTTCCACTTGGATGCTTATGTGCCACTTACTACTTCTTTATAGGTCAGAGGATTGTTATTATCAACTAATAATGAGTCCCCATCCTTAGTTACTGAAAAACCATACCATTATATTTATTTAACCTCTCTTGTACTCATATTCATTACTTGTGTCTCTAGAACAGTTCTTCTTCTACGAGGATTTGTGGAATCTTATCATGTACCAACTCTTGTATACCTTGAGCCTCAACTTCATCAAAATATATTCGACTACCACTATTAATTTTTGATATGTGATCCCTCTCAAGGAATATTTCATGTCTTTCTACTGTTACCTTTTTTTATAAGGGGTCATATAGGTAATATCCCCTTGTTTCTTTAGTGTATCCTATAAAGGTACAGTTTGTGCCTTGGGGTGAAATCTTGTTACCTGAAGAGGCCTTAACAAATTATTTTCAACCCAAAACATGTAAGTATGACAACACATTTTTCTTTCAATTGCATAAATGGTATGTTATGTAATATTCCACTTTATTTGGCACTTGTTTTAGTATTTGTGATAATTTTTGTAACACATATCCTAAAAAGGATAATGGAAGACTCTCATGACTCATCATTGATCACACCATGTCTAACAAGGTGTGGTTCCTCGTTTAAATTACACCATTCCAATGAGTTGTATAGGGACGAGTGATTTGAGATAGGATCCCAAACTCTCATAAGTAATCAATAAAGTCTTGATTAAGATATTCTACACCACAATCTGAGTATAGTTTCTTAATATTCTTTACCAAGATGGTCCTTAACTTTATTCTTGTATTCCTTGAATTTATCAAAATAATCTGACTTATACCTAATTAATTATACATACCCATATATACTAAAATTGTCAGTAAAATTTATGAAGTATGATTACCTACCGCTTGCCTCAATAGGAAATGGTACAGACATGTATGTATGAACTAATTCAATAATCTATTTGGCCCTTTTAACTTTTACACTAAATGGGTCTTTGGTCATTTTACCTTGTAATCATGTGTGACATATACCAAGTGGCTTTAGTTCAAAATAATATAAATATCTATTTTGGTATAATTTATTCAAGATCTTTTCATTTATATGACCTAGTTAGTGATGTCATTATTGGGTGTGGTTTGAGTCATGTGAAGTAGTTTTTTTATCTATTTACATTACTTAGTTCATGTAGTCTAACATATAAAGACCATTATTTAAATGTTTTTTACCATAAAAATGTTATATTTATAAAAGAAGCAACATTTATTTCCAAACATGAAAATAAAATCATCTTTATTAATTATGTATATAAAAATAATGTTTTTGGTAATTGAAGACACAAAATAATAACCCTTTAGAACCAAGATCATTCCAGTTGGTGATGTGAGGTGGTAGTACTTGATAGCTATAATAACAATTTTAGATCCATTAGATGCATATAGATCTATATCCCCTCGATCAATCTTTTTTAATATACTTGGTTACTATATTTGAATACATATGTGGGCACCAAAAGTTGTATCTAATACCCAATTTTTAGAAACAGATAAATTGAACTCAATAAAAAATTCACCCGAAGCTTCCTCTTGCTTCTTTGGATGGGTAAAGTTTTTCTTCCAGTGTTCCTTCATTCCACATGTGAAAAAAACAGCATCATTATAACTTTCTTTCCCCTTGATATTTCTCTTATTATAAGGGAATGAAAAATCTTTGGGATTAAATCTCTTAACTTTCCTTTTATATTTGTTCACCGTAAGTATATAAGGTTTTTCATGCTTCGTCTCCTTATCTACTTGGAAAATAAGAGTGTAAAGATCTGGAATATACTTATCAATGTTGTTCATATTAAAATTTACAACAAATCTAGATAATGTCGTAGGGAGTGATGCCATAATAAGATTGATGACTAGTTATTTGGTTAGTTAAAACCCTAAAACCTCTAGGAAATCAATGTATCTAATTGTATTGATTGTGTGAGGCCCGACTAGGGAACCCTCTCTAAGCATTATATGAAAGAGTGTCTTGGAAATATCAAATTGTTCCTATCTAGATTTCTCTTGGTAAATACCACTAAGGTGCTTAGCATGATATACAAATACAAGTTTTCATGATACTTCATGAGTTCACTAGACATAGAAAAAATCATTAAAAATCTAACATCAACTGCATCACTCAAATGTTTTTCATATAAGATGAAATCTTCATCACTCACCTCCTTACCTGGATGATCAAGAATTTAGGATTCTAGCATGTAAGACTTTCATTCATGGCACAACACAATCTAAAGGTATCTAAACCACTCTTGGAAATTACTTCCAGTGAGGATATGTTCTTTCTCAAATATATATCTAAGGTAAAGTGTGGATGATGAGCTTTCCATTTATTATTAAACTAAAAGAGTATATCATTATTACTTTTATTTATTACAAATTATATGAGAAATAATAAATTGATTGATTTAATTAAATATCCCACTATTTTATCAATTCCAAATAGCCCTCACCATTGAAATAGAAATTTCTAGTTTCTAGAACATTCTAGTTTTAAGGACCCATATCCCCTTTTGTATAACCCTAATGATGGTTAGTTAAGCTACTTGAAGGTATTTAGGTTGTCAGACCTTTACCAACTATGGGATTTCAACTCCTTGAACCATTGATTGGACTCCCCTATCCAGAAATCCTAACTTGGATTTCCTCAACACTTTCCTCAAATTTATATAAAGTCTAGAGAGGGTAACTTATCTTTATGTAAGATGGTTAAGTCAACCCATAAACTTCATAAGAACTCCACATTAAAATTAAGTTTCCCAATGAGGGTTGGTTAAACACTTAGTTCCAAGTATTTTATTCCTAATCAAGTGATGGAATTCCAATTCCAACTTAATATATAGTTTAGGTATTTTAATTTATAATTCATAAATTTTATCTTGTTTTATCCTTTAAATGTATTGTTAATATTAAGTAAATGTTACTCTATGCTATATAAAACATTTATGCACAATCCATTTATTTAAATTATATCTTTTTACATTAATTCATTCGTTTATGTGATCACAGTATTGTATACATAAAATTAAATAATGCATAGATATAAATAAATAGATAAGTAAATGAATCATTAATTATCTTTATCTAATGATTTATTTAATGAGTGGAAATTAAATCAATCGATGAAATAGGGTAAATAACTCTTGTTTCTGATATTTTCATAAGTTACAATATTCCACCTGTCCACCTGTGTAACACCTGGGTTGGTATCATTATGGTTATTTCTTGAACTGCCTCCACGTGCCTCGGGAAACTCCATTGATTACAAGTATTTATAATTCACATGAAGGTGAGGGTAACTAAAGGATTGGTTAAAGGGATATTACATAAATATTCTTGAACACACAGGTCCTACATAATAATGGAGGGAGGTATGACTCATATGCCAACAAATTTAATTTAATAATAAATAATTAAAAACTTATGAAATAAATTAAATTAAATAAATTCCTACACATACAATAGTATTGGTCTTAGATCATGAATGGTTATACATGAAATTTATATGAAAAGGTAAATGGATAACATTAATTTCTTTATCCATTATTTATTATTAGGATAAACACACTTGCATTAATTAATTAATTAATTAATTCTACTTCATCTTAATGACCATATAAATTCATTTTAGAGATATTTATCATTAATGGAATCCATATAAAATAAACAGTAGAACTAATATATAGTTACAGATTTTATTATAATAAATTAATTGATAATTTAAAATTATTTAAGACTATTATTAATTTTTCAAACAAAACCGGTTTCAACCAATAAAATAAGGTTTTAAAGATAAAATTATCAATTTAATTTAATTTAATTTTGTACATTTATTGGGAGACTACATGGCATGTAATATCTAATTAGATGTCATGTACCGCGATTTCTGTGTATCTAAGGAACACGCATGGGGCTTCGGCATATACCACAGTCAGACTACATAGCATGTAATAATGAGATACACACTATGTGTTCCTCTTTTCATATTCTTTAGATAAATTCATGGGTATTAAAATTGTATCTTGATGCATTACATGGCATGTACAATCCATCTACACACCATATTTTCTGAATGTCTTGTGTTCATGAAACCTGCCAAATGTAACGTCCTAGACCTGGATACCACTCAACAGTGCCCTAAGACCAGTTGGATACATGGAATTAAGAACATATACCCAAATTCCATAGGCTTCAAACTATCAGTGAGGGAATATGTGGCTTATTGGGGAGACTATTCCATCATTATCAGAGTATATCACAACAGAAGTCAATCGCATTCAATAGCGGAAGCAGATACAATAAGCAGACAATAGAAAAAATAGAAAATCAAGACATGAATATATAACAACCTAGAAGTGTCTCATATACAATGATGTAGATGATACATGTATCTAGAAAACAATGAAAATAGTTATATGGAAGAACAATATGATACAAGTATTCAAAATCCAAAAGAACAAAAAGTGTCCTGGTAGGATCACAAGCCTCATCTTGGTCTCGTTCTCTCCTACTCTAAAGAAATGATCAATAACCAGTGTTAGTGTGATTTCACCTATTATCACATATAACCATATAATCTGTTTGGGTTCCCAAGGAATCCAAAATAGGGCATGAGATAACATCCCAGTAGGTAAACACCCAAAGATATATACAGTTCTATGCATCATGATGTAATATGCTAAACAAGTGTAAGTAAGAAGTATTGTAAGTGTAAAAGATCTAGGCATATAATTACTTCAAAAAAGTAACACCAAACAACCTCTCAAGGCTCTCTACAAAAGTTTCAACTCCTAACAAGGCAACTACAAGCAATGTAAATAGGTAAAATGGCCTTATCCTACATCCATCCATATCTAACCCACACATACTTACTGTATAAAGAAAACATGTCAAACCCATATCTTTTTCTTATAACCAATAATGTCATATATCCCACGTTTGTGTCATATAATGAAGTGTAGACCATGAAGGGCTAGATCCAAGGTGTAGAAGACAAAGTCATCCTCATCGAGTCCTAGGAGTATCTCATTGAAAAATCAGTGTAGGCATTAGTTGGAGTCCTAGGAGCATGTGTACAAATATGTCCTATGTGATCCCAATCAAGCCAAATACAAGGGGTAGAAAAGTCTGAGGCATCCCATAGAATCAATACCCAAGGTGAAAACTCATCCAAGGTGTCCACTACTGCCTTTCATATCCATAGAGATCTATCCATGGAATATATAAAAACTTCAACCATTGTATACCATTTAACCATTCCAAACCATATGAGTCTACCCACTCATACAAAAAATTACATTAAAATTCATTCAATGAGTATACCCACTCATTTAAACCATTACATCTCATGAGTATACCCCCTCATGTACTCTACTTCCATTTAATCAAGTCACATGGGTATACCCACCCATTTACCACAAATAGCCATTTAACATATCACATGGGTATACCCACCCATTAGTTATAATTACTAAAAAACTGATTAAGTAATCTAAAAACAACCAATGAGTACACCCTATCATTTAAAAAATTACATTCAATCTATCTAATCAAGTCAAGCATGGCGTATTTCTGATAACACAAGACAATGAGGCAATACATCTCCTAGCAGCATTGTAGCAGTACTGTACACTGTGCGGTACTGTAGCATAACTGTACACTGTACATGACTGTAGAAGAATTGTACACTGTGCGGTACTATAGCAGGTGCTGCAGCAGTTACTGTAGCAGTTACTATTCGGTACTGTAGCAGTTGGAACTATTCACCTTGGGCTACCGGTTTGGGCTTGGAGTCCTTAAGGATTTCGGTCCACCCATGCCTTTGGGTAAGTAGGGCTTTTGGGCCACCTTTAAGGCCCTCGGGCCACCTCATGGCCTTCGGGCCACATGCAGTTTCCCCAGACACACTACAAAAAAGGAGCAGCCCCAGAAGAGGATTCAGAGCAGGTGCACTCACCAGAGTAGAACTAAATGGATTGTCAGAATGAGAGGGTATGGCTATTCCATCAGTACCAACATGTGCTTGCACGGGAAGCCTAGCCAGATGGCCATGCAAAGGTGGAGAGCTACTATCATGATGCAGATGCCGGGGAGGGGCAGTTCCTTGTAGATAGTCTGGTTGAATTCCCTAATGCCTTCAGGTCATGTAATATTCTAAGCCTACGAGCCTTGTAATCTCTGAGCCTATGGGCCTTGTAAGGGTTCCCCTCATCCCTTGAAAGGGGGGTTATCAAAAAATCAATAAAAATGAAGGCCTTCGGGCCATTCAGGCAAAACCAGGCCTATGTCGAAAAAAAGTTAGGTGGGTAATAAAAATATCGATAGCTCTATAAAGAATCAAAATACAAAATAAAGGTATTGATTACCTACCTTAGCTCGGTAGTGGAGTTTTTATCCAATATCAAGTCCTTATTTTCTTCAATTTAAGGGAAATCTGAAGAACAGGTGAAGAATGAGAAATTAGGGCATATGAGCATAAATCCAAATAGTGCATCCATTATTTCAAAGAATAAATAATGGATAAAAAATAATCAAGTACCTATAAATGTGGTTCCAACATGACTGACGGTGAAAGAAATGGAGTTTGGATCTGCAACTGGGAAGAAGGCCTACTTTTAGGCCTCAAAGAGGATTTTTTTCATGTGAAAGAGAGAAGAGGTGAGCTTCTATTTTAAAAATAGAGGATCCTAACTCTATTTTAAAAAGAATTAGTTGGGAAATTACATGTCATTTAATTACCTTACATGGTGTGTAATGCCCTATTTTCTCCTTCTGAAAAAGAAAACCTACACATCGTGAAAGGTCCTGACCAGACCATTATACATCCTGAAATTAGATTACACATTGTGTAATTAGACAGTAGCCAGTACATAGCCTTCATGCCACTTCTTTTCCAAAAAAACCCCAACTGGCCCACATCCTGGCTTAGGTTCTAATCCAAAATGGAAATAACAAGCATTTAATCAAAAAAGTAAAAGATTTTTACCTTAAGAAAACCCAAATCTTACAATCTTCTCCTTTTAAATAAATTCATCCCTGAATTGCCTTCTTAGGTGTGGTCAAGGTTTTTCTAAAAACAACTTCATCCAATGAGCATGTATATCAGCCTCCCGCTCCCAAGACTCGTCCTATAAACGGTCATGCTTCCATAGCACCCATACTAGAGGAACTGACCAGCCTCGAATAACCTTTGTGCTCTTGTCAACAATATGAATCGGATGCTCCTCAAAGGATGCATCAACCTATAGCTTAATCTCTTAGGGTTGAAAATTCTGAGATAGTTCTGAATGATAACAACACAGCTAAGATATGTGGAAGACATTGTGCATGGCTTAGTACCTCTAAGGTAACTGTAACTAATAGGCTACCGACCTAAATCTATTTAGAATCTTGAACAACCCTACATATTGGGCTGAAATATTACCTTGTCTCATGATTTGTATGTGTCCCAACCTCGATGAAACACATAAAAAGACCCAATCCCCAACCTCAAACTCTAGAGTTCATCTACAGCAATCGGTGTAAGATTTCTATCAATATTGTGCATTTTCCATCCACTTATGAATCAACTGGACTTGGATTAGAAGTCTCCTACACGAGACACAGTCCTAGTAAAGATGCCTCACCTACCTCTAACCAGCATAGGGGTGATCAGCATGGACTACCATATAAATCCTTATAAAGAGTCATCTGTATCGTCACCTGATAACTATTATTATAGGTGAAATAAATCAGGGGAATGTGCCTCTCACAAAATCCCCCAAAATCTAGGATGCATGATCTCAGCATATCCTCTAGTACCTGTATCTTATGTTCTGATTTTCCATCAGTATGAGGGTGGTATGTTGGGATCAGAATCACCTGTGTACCCAGTGCCCTTTGAAAACTCTTCCAGAAATGAGATGTAAAGCAAGCATCCCTATCTGAAATGATAGTGTGTGGGACCCTATGAAGTTTTACTATCTCACAGATATAAAAAATCTTAATATCGTCAACACTGAAGGTATCCCTGATCAACAATAAATGAGAAACCTTCATGATCATATCAACAACAACCCACACATCATCATTACCTTGAGGAGACCTTAGTAAACCAGTCACAAAATCCATCATGAAATCATTCCATTTCCATTCCAGAATAGGTAACTATTATAAAATCTTGGTTGTTCGCTGATGTTCCACATTTACCTACTGATAGGTATAACACCTCGTAAAAAACCAACTACCTCTCGCTTCTTACCTAGCCACCAATACTGATGTCATAAGTAACAGTATATCTTGGTGACTCTGGGGTGCACTTCCCAAGATAAAGCATGAAACTCTCACATTATCACCTTGGATATATCCAATGTAACCTAAACACATCCATGGATATTCATGATATCATCAATGCCTATGGTCTAACTAGAGGGTGGGTCCTCAGCTTCCACACTCTCCTATAGAACTAGGCCCTCTAAATATGATAGTTTTCTCATACTTACTCTATCCAGTAGGGTAGAGGTCACAAATAAGGATGATATATATATTCATCCCTGACTATTGTGAACCTCCAGATGCATCTCAGAGAACAACTCCATAAGCTTACACTCGCTACTGTCCTACTGCACTGCATGTATCTGAGTCCTCCTACTCAATGTATTGGCTACTGAATTGCCTTTATTAGGCATGTAGGTAAGCTCAAATTCAAAATAATAAAGGTACTTAACCCACATTAACTTCCTAAAATTCAAATAACACTTATTAAATATATACTTGAGTCTTTTATGGTCTGTGTACACCAAAAAATGCTATCCTAGTAAATAGTGTCTCCAACAGCATAAAGAATGAACAATTGCAGCTAACTCGAGATCATGCGTCGAGTAATTCCGCTAATGTGTCCTCAACTGCCGAGACCCATATGTCACAACTCTATCCCCCTACATCAACACTACCCTTAGCCCTATACCTGATGCGTCACAATACATAGTGTATCTTCTTCCCTGATCTGGTAGTATCAAGACTGGTGCTAACATCAACCATCCTTTTAGCTCTTGAAAGGCTATCTCGCAAGAATTTGACCATAAAAACTTCACACCCTTATTAATAAATCCCATAAATAGCACTGCTAAACATGATAAGTCCTTTATGAAACTCATGTAGTAACTAACTAGCCCCAAGAAACTTCATATATCAAAAATGTTCTTGGGTTGTTCCTATGAAACTACAGCTCTCACCATCTCTAGGTTAACTGATACTCTTGTATATGAGATGATGTGACCCATTAAGTGAATATTATCCATCCAAAAGTGTCACTTTGTGAGCTTAACATATATCTAATGCTTCCTTAGTGTATTTAAAATGATCTCAAGATGGTTGGAATGGTCATGTTGACTATGAGAATACACCAAGATATTGTCCATGAAAACCACCACAAAAGAATCCAAGTAAAGATGGAAAAATCGGTTCATCATATCCATGAAAAATTTTGGCACATTCATGTACCTAATGACATAAATAGATACTCATATAGACCATACCTTCTATGAAAGTTTGTACGAGGTATTTCTACAGGTCAAACATGCAACTGGTGATATCCTGACCTCAAATAAATTTTCGAGAACACTCATACTCCTCAAAGTTGATCAAAAAAATCATAAATCCGTGTAAAGGGATATCTATTCTTAACCATAAACTTGTTTAGATTCTTATAATACACACATATCCTAAGGTAACCATCCTTTTTTTCAAAAAGGACTAGATAACCCCACAGATAATTATTGGGTAAGATAAACCCCTTTGCCTCCAAATCATCTAGATTCATCTTGAGTTATTGAAACTACTTCATAGACATATTGTAAGGAGTAATGGACACCAATGTAGCTCCTGGAACTAGTTTTATGGAAAACTCAACCTCTCTCTCATGAGGCAAACCATAAAATTTATCCGAGAACAAATCCCTGAAGCGCTCAACCACTGGAGAAAAGTCTGCCTAACTCACTCCATGATCATCCAAAAAAACTAGCAATATCGGATATTATATCACCCATATCATGATTCTCTAGTCCATCTCTACTTTTTTATACATCCCATTCACCCTTGTGAGTAAACACTACACCCTCTAATGATGTTAAAGTCACCCTCTGACGATATTAGTCAACATAATCTCAAAAATGTACTAACAAGTATATCTTGAGAAAGACGTCAAAATCTGTCATCTTGATGACATAAAGATACCATATGAAGTGACACCCACCAAGATCAATGGGGCACTCCCTAAACTGGCACACATCACCCATTCTAATTCCCAACAGTGTCTTGCATCAAAACACCTTCAAAAGACCACACAACAAGCCCAAGGCTTTTCACCACAAGTACAACTATGAAACTATGAGATAAACCTATATCAAAAAGATGAGATGAAATAATAGAGGTTACTAAGATCATACCACTCAACGTAGATGGTAAAACACCCTTCTCCTCAAGGGTAGGCTATAAATAATAGATTTGGAATGTACGACGACCCTGTGACATAACCTCACTGCCTGGAGTAGGTCCAATCTGATGTCTATGTGTAACCAGTGTATGGATACCTCTACCACGACCACTACTGCCTCAGCCTAATCAGACCATACAGCTCTATCTCCCCGCCTACCATGGATATGATGAACCTACTCCTAAACCCAACATCAGATCTGACCCCCTACCACTCACAACTGGAGGGAAGTTCTTGCAAAACAGTTTCACATAGCCCATCCTACCACATTATCGACACTCGACTGGGTCCCAGTCGCACTAATTCTTCATGTGGCCTCACCTAACATATTGGTGAAAAAACACTGAGCTGCCAGTACCCATATCTAGATTGGCGGTCATCTTGCAAGAATCCTCAAAATGATGCTTCCTACCTGAAGACATAGAACCACTGGGTAGAGAAGGAACACAACCCTACTCTATGACCCCAAATTCCCCCAAGTTCCACTCTATAATCAATGCCTAATTCACAATTTTAATGATATAGGTCAACCTAAATACATTATCCTATGGTTTGATAGAATGTTGAAGGCCTTCCTCGAAGAATCTCTCACTTGAAAAATCATCAACAAGGTACATCAGTTCAAAACACTACAAATCTGTAAAGTGTGTTCTGTACTCTATAACCATCATGGTGCTGAGCTCTAGATTCATGAACTCACTAGACCGCTCTACCTACAGAGTCTCAGGGTAAAATTAGTCATAGAAGTGGGTATGTAAATTATTCAAACCCCTATCTTGTATCTTGTCAGCCTCATTCAGAACATCCCACTAGCGCTTTGCTTATTCACGTAGCATATAAGTAGCGAGCTTGACCTTCCTCTCAAGAGGCATCTAAAGATGCTTGAAGATATCTATCATGGTATCAATCCATATCATAATAGCCTGTGGACCACCATACCCTAAAAATGTGGGAGGATTCTACTATTGAAAAACCCATTTCAGCTCAACTATAGATAAGAAAGGCTACGGTGATCCCTGAAAAGTCTTCATATAGCGTAAGAAGCCCTCATGAAATTATTCTTCAAAACCTGTGTCCAGAACATCCATTGGTTTCATAGATATAAAAAAGGAGGATCAATTGGTATCCCATAGTCCATCGCCTCCGAAGTGTAGTTGTTGCCTCCCTCGTAGTGTACCCCTAGAGTTCTTCATGGTGACATGTCTCTACAATGTCAAACACATGCCTCGGAAAGAGACAAAATCAAGTTTCATAGCTCAAAATCATAGGATAGGTCAAAACCCTTCTAAAACCAAACCATAACCCACAAACTATTCCTAAATCTAACACTATATAAAGAATAGACACAACAAAACTAGAAAAACTACCTCTTTCCCACTCAAAAGTTGGGTCTAGTTCAAGTCTTTATTTTCCATTTCATTTCCATTTAACATTCATCCATTCAATTTTCAACCAATGGTCTACCAAGTTCTAATCCATGAGGGCCCATAACACCTAATGAACCAAAATTTGATGCCCATATAATTCATAAAAATCCAATTGACTTTAAAAATTAAATTAAAAAAAGGTGTGTCATTTTCTAGTTCATAAGGGACCATACACCTTATGAATTTAAAGATGATGTCACTCATCTATCCTCTACAAAAAGTCTGTAACAACAGTAGGAAAAACTATCACAACACCTATCATAAAAACATGCATCAGATAATTCAACCTAAATGGCATGGTATAATGCATTAAATGTGATTTCTAACAAGTTCCTATATGATGCATGAGATAACATACCCTCATCTCATCAAGTTATAACATAAATAGAACCCAATCATATCAATAGTAACAGAATAAGTCATGCGTGTCACCCTAAATTGAAATAAAATCAACTCTAATATTCAAAACCATAAATAGAAATTTCATTCGGGGTAATTTAGATTTTCCTTGTACACGAGTTAGCTACACCCAAGCACAGTTCATTACCAAATTCCATTTCCTTCCTATCCCTGTCTATTTTCACCAAACAGTAAATAAAACCAGAAAAGAAGCTCCTCTGATACCACTTTGTAATGTACTAGACCTGGAGGCCACTCAACATTGCCCCAAGATCGGTTAGCTACATGGCCTCAAGAGAATCTCCCTAAATTTTAAAGGCTACCAACTAGCAGTTAGGGCCTAGGTGATTCATTGGGGAGACTATTCCCTCGTTATCAGAGAATATAATAGCAGAAGTCAATCACATTGAATAGCATAAGCCGATAAAATAAGGAGACAATGGATAAAATAGACAAGCAATACATGAATATATATCAATCCAGAAGTGGCTCATATATAATGATGTAGATGATATATGTATCTATAAAACAACCAAAATAGTTATATGTAAGAATAATATGGTACAAGTATCAAAAATCCAAAAGAAAAAAAAGTGTCTTAGTAGGATCACAAGCCTCATCTTGGTCCCATGCTCTCCTACTCAAAATAAATGATCAATAACTAGTGTTAGGGTGATTTTCCCTATTATCACCTACAACCTTATAATCTGTTTGGGTTCCCAAGGAGGCCCAAATAGGGTGTGAGATAACATCCCAGTAGGCAACCACCCAAAGATATATACATTTCTAAGCAGCATGATTCAATATTCTAAAAAGGTGTAAGTAAGTAGTATTGTAAGTGTGAAATCTCTAGTCATATAACTACTACCGAAAAGTAACACAAAAAAGACTCTCAAGGATCCCTGAAAAAAGTTTCAGCTCCTAATAAAGAAACTACATGAAATATAAACAAGTAAAATGGTCTTGTCATACATCCATCCATATCCAACCCACGTGACCTTGACGTATAATGAAAACATATCAAAACCGAAACTTTTCTATATAACCAATCATGTCATATATCCCACAGTTGTGACGTATAATGAATTGTAGACCATGAAGGGCCATATCCAAGGTGTAGAAGACCAAGGAATCCTCATTGAGTCCTAGGAACATCTCGATGGAAACTTAGTATAGGCACTAGTTGTATTCCTAGTAGAATGTGTACCAACATGTCCTATGCGAGTCCAAGAAAGCTGGATCCAAGGGGTAGAAAAGCTTGAGGCATCCCATAGAATCAAGACCCAAGGTGCATACTCATCCACGGTTTCCACTACCACATTCCAGATCCATGGATAGCCATCCATGTAATATATAAAAACATCAACCATTTCATACCATTTAATAATTCTAAACCATATGAGTCTACCCACTCATAAAAACATTTACATTTAAATTCATTCAATGAGTATACCCACTCATTTAAACCATTAAATCTCATGAGTATACCCACTCATGTACTTCACTTCCATTTAATCAAGTCACATGGGTATACCCACCCATTTACCACAAATATCCATTTAACATATCACATGGGTATACCCACTCATTAGTCACAATTAATAACAAAACCAATTAAGTAATATAAAAACAACCAACGGGCATACCCACTCATTTAACAAATTCCATTCAATCCATCTAATGAAGTTAAGCATGGAATATTTCTGATAACACAAGGCTAGGAGGTAGAACATCTTCTAATCATGTAATTCAACCTCATTTAAGTACATATGAGCTTCCTTAAACTAGGAAAACTCAATAACCCAACCCTTGGGTAGTTTATTCATGGTCAAAATTAAATAAAAGGCATGACACACCCAATGGGTGGCCTCCAGTTAGGGAAAAATCACCAATGCATCTCAAATAACCTAAGGGAATCCCTAACAGGTCCTACTTTATATATTTCAGTTTAACAATTCAAAATTGGGCTTGAGTAGAAAATTATGGTAGGTGATAAAAAGGTCGATAGCTCTATAAAGCATCAAAATCCAAAATAAAGTTATAGACCACCTACCTTAGCTCGGTAGTGGAGTTTTCATCTAGTATCAAGTCTTGATTCACCTCAATTTAAGAGAATTATGAAGAACATTTGAAGAATGAGAAATTAGATCATATAATCCTAAATCCAAACAGTGCATCTGTTGTTATGAAGAATCAATAATGACTAAAAAGAAATCAAGCACCTACTGATTTGGTTCCAACATGACTGACGGTGAAAGAAACAAATTCCATATTTTCAACTCGGAACAAAGCTTACCTTTAGTCCTCAAAAGGGATTCAATGACGTGAAAGAGAGGAGATGTGAGATTCTGTTTAAAAAATAGAGGATCCTACCTCTATTGTAAAAAAAATATTCAAAAAATTACATGATGTGTAATTTCCTTACATGGCGTGTAATGCCCTATTTTCCCTTTTTGGAAAAAAACCCTGCACATCATGAAAGGTACCAGCCAGACCATTACACGTCATGAAATTGGATTACACGGCATGTATACCAATTATACATTGTGTAATTTCATTGCATCCAGTATACAATATTCCATCTTATTCTTTCTCAAAAACAACCCAATTGGCCCATGGACTGGCTTATGGTCTAATCCAAAAATGGAAGTAACAATCATTTAACCAGAAAATTAAAAGATATATACCTTAATAAAAACTTGAAATATTACACTAAAATACTTGAAATTTTCTTTGGAAAGAGACTACTTGACATGTGCACTCCAGTTACACACCATGTATATCTAATGTTATGTGTCTAGATAATATGACCAAGGAATTTTTGGGTATCTTGGACACAAGAATTGATGAACTAAATGTCATGTGCACCAGATACATGATCTGTATATTATTAATGATCAATATATCAGTCTCATGTGATTTGACCATATATAATGACAACATGGATTGTGAGAATTTCTTCTATAACCCATGTAAACTACACAGCATGTACGCCGTATAAACATTGTGGAATCTGATATACTATCTGCTAGGTTGTTCGATCAACACACGGTGTACACCACATGTAATAACAGAGTGGCATGCCGTGTATCCCATGGAATGGCCATGTGTAGCATACTAGGGTCCACAACATGTACTCTAGCTACACACCATGTAACCTTGTCTTATCGGTGAAAAAAATTTGCGGTTTCCAATGGAATCTCCTATCGTTATTCATTTTTTCTTAGACCTTTAAGAAAATGAAATACTAAACGAACAAGATTGACTGAAAGGTGATTTTTTATTTTATTTTCAAAAGATACTTTTTGGCTGAGCGGTAACCTACGCAACAAGCGGGAACCAAATTACCCAATTACAAGATTCAAAGTTCAAAATTCAAAAAACACCCACACATCTCCACCAGTGTCATCGCCATCCAGCATCCCCATCGTTGAGTCAAGAAGATCATAGAACCACCCAAAAAACCCAAAATCCACAAATGAAATTCAAATTTCAAGAAATAGACAATAAACCAACATGATTAATATGTCAATGACATGTTAATTAAAAATGTATTAAAGAATTAATAATATGAAATGAAAATTTAACCATGATTTCATATAGATCAACAATCAAATATATAATTATAAATTTAAGCATGACCCCTATGATACTACTTATTGGTTCCAGGTGAATAAGAAGTGTGTGGTGGTGATTGATGTATTAAAAATCCTTTTAATGTTGAGTTTCCTGAAACCCTATGTGAGGATATTGAACATTAAATTTATAATTAATTTATTTAATATTGAAATAAATGAATACCTGATATGATAATTATTTCTTTTATATAGATTTTTATCATTATAAAATCCTTTTTGGATTGAATTTTTTACACTGTGAAGATCCAAGGATAGAATCTCTCTAGTAGTGATCCACACATGCTCTATTGATCTCTGAGAAACACTAATCAACCTTCGGCTTCTAGCATGGTGATTTGATTGTCTTTTGTTATTCATGTTGATAATTCATCCTTAGATCTTAAAGGGATATCTCTTTCATTTATCTTTCTTGAGATGAAGAGAGAAAGGGGTGTCTGGAGAGAGTTTCATTATGCGTAATGATTCTCAAGTTTTGATTTTTGGATGCAATACATAATAGACATAATGGTATATTTATAGATCTAGGGTTTATGTTAAAATAATTATTTAATTTCATGTCGGATATTAAATAATATAATAATCATTAATAAACCCCATGCCATAGAATATTATTATTATTATTATTATTATTATTATTATTATTTTGTGTTTTAGGCCAACTTGTGAAATAAAAAAAATAATATAAATGACTTGTTAATTAATATTTTCTACTGGACTCGGTCTTAGACTATTCAATCTCCTCTATAATTTATTTAAATACTAAATAAATATTTAATTTAAATATTTCATTCATAAAAAAATCTTCACTATACAAAATTAGTAGATTAGAAGAGGTTATTTTTTAGATTAGAGGGGGTTATAACCCCCTCTAAAGAAATTAGCGATGATTGTCAAGAACCGCTGCTAATGTGCTTGCAACATACTGTTAGAGGTAGTTGTAATCAACTGCTAGTAAGGTATATGTAATATTAGAGGTGGTTATTTTAAAGGGGGTTAAAACCCTATTGGATTTCACATAAAAATGCCAAAAATTTCCTAATTAGAGGCCTTTTTAACCGCCTCTAATTTGTGTACCAGTTTAGAGGGGGTTTAAATCCCATCCAATTTAATGTAAAAATGCCATAATTTTCTAAATTAGAGGTGGTTAAAACCACCTCTAATTTATGTACCATTTTATATGGGTTTTAAACCCCCTATAATTATAGATAATATTTCAAGCTTAGAGAACCACCACTAAATTAACATCATTTTAGTTTTTTTCAGAAATCCTTTTCATACCCCCAATCTTCTGGGAACCACTCCCTCCAATATGGTGTTAACCCAGTTTCTTTGGTCCCTCCAATCCACAACATTTACTGATCTGACATTCATCAGGGTCCTCCAAAACTCCCTCCAATCCATCTTGTATGTAAAATTTCCATTGCTGGGTTTCAAACACCCGATCGATCGAACAAGGTGTCTGCCACACCCTCGCCTCGTACCACTACGATGCATTTGTTTTCATGTTATAATATACCCATGAATGTATTTATATATATATATATATTATTGTTTATTCAAATAAATTTTATTTGTATAATATATTTAAATACATTTAAATATATAACCTATATGTACTTTTATATAAATTAATGCATTCATGTTTTTATTGTGTATTTATTTTATAATATATTTAAATATCATGGGTCAATATATATATCACACTATATATTCAAATATATATATATATACATTTTTTGACAAAAAATTATATATACATATACAAATATATTTATACGTATACAACTCAAAAAATATCAATATATATCATATATATAGTATATTTATATATATTATTTAGTATATTTATATGTATATATAATTATATATTTTCTTTATTATATATTTTCTATATTATATATTTATATATTAACCAAATACATTGTAATATATATATATATATATATATTATATAATTGTATGTACATGGTTAAAATAATAATAATAATGTATTACATATTTATATGAATACTAATATATACCCATTACATGGCCTAAAGACCCACCAACTAGCTCGAATGCCTAGTGCAACATGCCTGCATCATACTGCCTGCATCACCAGGTATGTGTAACTGGGCCTTCTAGCCATGTACTGAATAAATAAGACTTGATGGGTGAGTTATCCCTTGGGAGGGGGGTTATGGTTTGTCTTTCCGACATGTTTGTGTGGTGTGTATGTGTGTTTAAAGTAATTGTACCCCTAAGCACCTAATATATTATATATATATATATATATATATATTATATTTATATATGTATATAATTTAATATATTTGTATTATATTATATTTAATGTATATACAACTAATATAATATATGTTTAAATTAATTATTATATATATATAATATTGTATTATATATATTCTTATAATATTGTATTATATATATGAAAATTTATGTGTATATATATATATGAAAATTTATGTATATATATATATATGAAAATTTATGTATATATTCTTAATTATTATAATATTATAATATATATATATATATATATATAATTTTATGTATATTTATATATAAATATCGTATACATATTAAATATATTTATAATTATATTTATATTTATATATATAGTTATATTATGTATACAAATATATATTTAATATATCAATTTAAATACTAATATGTATATTAATATAGATTTATTTATTTATTTTTATATTTATTTATATATTTATATATATAATGTATTTATATGTTTATTTGTATGTATATGTATATGTATGTAATATATTACACATTTACGTATATAATTAAATGAATTTATATTATATATTATGCATACAAATATATATAATATAAAGACAATCAAATACATTATTTATATAATACATACATGTTTATTTATATTCATGTGTGTGTAAGTATATGTATAATCTGTTATTATTATTATATAAATTATAAAAAATACAAGGTTTTTATATGATACATTTTTTTAAATAAATAATTTATATGTATATATTTATATAATATATTTATGCTTTTATATTATAATTAATATTATATGATGTACCATTTTATAGAAATAAATATATATTAATGTACACATTATATAATTTTATTTATGTATACATATAAATACAATTAAATTCAATCAAATAAATTATTTATATAAATATATTTATATAATATGTTTATATAATGTATTTAAATACTTTTATATACAATGTTTTAATTATATATATATGAAGGAATTTGTTTTTTTAAGAAAATAGTGGGAGTTCACGAACCCTTCTAATGTCATAAATTTGAGGGGGTTCAAAACCCCCTCTAATCAAGGGGATTAACAGAAGATCATGAACCCCCTATACTTTCTTGACTTATATTGGATTGACAACCCCCTCTGATATCATAAATTAGATGGGGTTTAACCCCCCCCCCCCCCTCTAATTTCTTATATTAGAGGGGGTTCAAAATCCCCTCTAATCTAAGGGGTTAATGGCCATTCATGAACCCCCTCTAATTTAAGAGATTAGTGGAGTTGCAAACCTCCACTATTTCTTAAAAAAATCCATTATATATATATACACACACCAAATTCTAAAATATTATTATATATATAGCCTCTAATATCCAAAAAAATGTTATATATATAGAGCACCTCTAAAATCCAACCAAACATATAGCACCACTAATTATTAAATTAGTGGTGGATTTGACATAATCGCCTCTAAAATCCAACCAAATATTAAAAAGATAATTCTAAAAAATTTAGATGGGTTTGTGAACCCCATATAAATTCAATGATTAATAGGGGTTGTTCATAACCCCCTCTAATTTATATAGAAAATGAATTTAGAGGGGGTTGTGTATAACCCCCTATAATCTCCATTTTTTTACAGTGATTAACGATCAATAAAATATGAATAAAATTATTCCTTGATCTTCAAAATAATATTTATTCAATTAATTAAATTCAAATATAATTTAATTTAAATCATCAAAAACACTTAGTGTGTGACCCTATAGGATTCTTTCACATTGATACTAAGAAGGCTTGCCTAAATTCCAAGATTAATTTTCAGAAATGGGTCAAGGAACCCAATAGAAAGAAATTAACATCATAATGATGAAAACCACATGCAAATATTATCTATGAAATATAATCCCTTTATCGTAATATCTCAACAAGCAAGTTTCTCAGATGTATCTTGAACCTCTATGCTCAATACTTCTTTCTTTAACTATATAAAATAAACATGTTGTTTCACTATGGACATGGAATTTAATGTGTCGGTTCTATTACAATCAAAGGATAGAGATATCAACTTCCATAAATATGGCAGGTAAAAATCCTTACTTGAATTATCCATTAATTACACATCAATTGTGATGTACCCAACATACCCTACCTCATTGCGAACATATGGCATCGTAGTTTTCTCCAAAAAATCTAAGTGTGTGATTCATTACATGCATTAATGATAATATTAAAGTATAAGGACCATTACACACATTCTCAAATAGGAACATTTGATGGTACTAAAACATGCAGAATTCCTATTGGAGGGTCTGTTCTAATAATCTCCCATCATGGAGATTACCAAGTGTTAACTTTATGAGAAGAAGCCGCATGTTCTTATGAGTACTCACACCTGACAGTCTGTATACTATATGTTTGGTTCATCACAAGATTTTTATGAATCATTATAAAGGATATATATATAGAAAATATAATTGTTTTTAAGGAATAACATTTTTAAGAATGATTTTTTAAGACATAAAATTCTTTTAGAATTATAATATTCTTAAAAGAAGCACATTCCTCCCTAAGGTTTTATTATTTTATAAAATGGTAGGAAATAGGAGCAACCGCATAAATAGTGAGCACAATGGACCATGTGCTAACAACCCTCCAATGGAAATTGGAATGGAAAACTTTATGAGAATGATGAATCATCTAACTTGAGTTATGAATAGTAACTTTAATCAACCAGAGATACCAGATTCACCTCGAAGAGAATAACTTTATGTTGATTCATTTATGTGTCAATAAATACCTTCTTTCAGTGGATCTATCAACCCGTTGATTGTTAAATAATGGATATTCTCTATAAAAAAGATCTTCTTTGTGCTCTGTTTTTTCAGAACAAGAGAAAGTCACCCTCGCTATACACCACTTAGAGGGAGAAGCTAATCAGTGGTGGACACTGATTAAAAACATGATTCGAAGAAGGAAGATTAATTTTATGGAGTAGGAAGAGTTCATGGTATCCTTTTTCAATAAATATTTCCCCCATTAGATGCAAATGAAAATAGATAAAGAATTTATAGAGATGAAACAGAAGGAAAATGAATCTGTGGGAAGCTATGAGATGAAATTTACAAGACTTTATCATTTCACCACTAGCTTTGTTATGGATCATAATGGGAGGATTAATAGATTCTTCAGTGAACTAAGACCCCATATATGGAGGAATATATCCAATCAAGACTATGACAACTATGTGGAGATATTTCTGAGTGCTATGAGGGTTGAACTATAGTTTGGAGAGATACAGTAGTTACACAAATCTAATTAAAAGAAGTGATATTTATAGGAAAAACTCGGGGAGTAACTTTGATCATGGAAGAGGAGAAAAGTAAATGTAACTTCCCACATGAAACAATTTTGGGAAGAAGCTTTAGGGAACTACTTGCATGGTAGTAGAAAATTTTATAAGTGTGGAAGAGATTATCATATATCTTGGAATATTTGTAGTGAGGTGAAGCCTCAACTTTTCAACACTAAAGACAAAGGGAATATAATGCAGATCTAACTTAAAGTCTAATCCTATAATTTTGGAAAACTTGGGAACTTTTCCAATCACTATTCAAATCATAAGTTAATGTAGGGGAATAACCATCAACCCCAACATAGTCCAAGGGAGAAAGTTCAAGAATTTTTTATCATAGTGGCTGAAGTAGAGGCTCCAAATAATGTGGTGGAAGGTACTCTCATTATTCTCTCGAATATAGCAAGTAATTTGTTTGATTCTGGTTCTATGTATTCATTTATTTCCTCTAAGTTTTCAAAGAATATAAAATCGATCCCTAAACTGATATAATTATATTTATTATTCAATACTACTGAAGGGATTATCCAAGCATCAATTATGTATATAAACTCTAGTATTAACCTTGGTGAGCACAATCCCATCACAAATCTAGTAGTCAATCCCATGATGTAATTCAACATTATACTAGGGATGAACTGGCTCTCAAATTATAATGCTAAGTTAAACTATAGAATCAATGAAATATTAGTAGTCTTGAATGGACAACTTTTAGTTATTTTCAAAGGAGATAAATCGCAACTAGAGCTTTATATATAAGCACCCCCCATAGCCTTATTTATGGAGATGATCGTTGAAGAGGAAGAAATAAATGAGAGTATAAGAATAGAAAATATTCCCATCATTTAGGAATACATTGATGTATTTCTTTAAGAGTTACTTGGACCTCCACTAAAAAGAGATATATAGTTCTCCATTGAACTCATATTGGATTAAATATGATATAAAAACCCATATATAATGGAAAATGTGGAGTTGGAGGAATTAAAAAAACAACTTCAAGATATTTTGAAGAAAGGTTTTATTTGACAAAGTGTGTCTTCTTAGCGATCACATGTTCTCTTTGTAAAGAATACGAATGGATAAATGTGGCTATGCATTGATTTTAGGGAACTTAATAGGAACCTAGTGAAGAACAAGTACCATCTCCTAAGGATTGATGATTTATTTGACCAGCTTCATGGGGCTCAATTCGTCTCTAAGATTGATCTTCGATCTGGTTATTATCAATTGAGGATAAAGAAATAATATATTCCAAAGACTGACTTCCGATCAAGATATGGTCATTATGAGTTTGTTGTTATTCCCTTCATCTTGAAAAATTCTTTGGATATATTTATGGATTTGATTAATAGAGTCTTTAAGGACGACCTTGATAAATTTTTTGGTAGACTTTATTGATGATATTTGGATATATTAAAAAAATGAGGAGAATGAGGATAATATAAGGGTTATTTTGAAAAATATAAGTAAGTATAGGCTATTGGTAAAGTTCATAAAATGCTAATTTTGGTTACAAAAAGTTTATTTCTTAGTCCACATTGTAACCAATTAAGGAATCTTAGTTGACCCTATCAAGAAAAAGGTTGTGGAGGAGTGGAGACATCCTAAAATAGTAATTGATATTTGTAGTTTACTTGGTTTAGTGGGATATTATAGGAGGTTTGTGAAAAAAATCAAGAATTTATAATACACTAATGAAGTTAACTTTAAAATGGGATAATTTTATCTGGACGAAGGAGTGTGAAGAAAGTTTTCAAGAGATAAAGAATAGATTGGTTACTAAACTTGTGTTGACTCTACCCTCTATCAGCTAAGGATTTGTTTTTTTAGTGATACATCTCTAAAATATCTTGGGTGTTTCATCATGCAAACTGACAAGATGATTTCTTATGAATATTGACAGTTAAAACCTCATTAGAAGAATTATCCTATGCATGACTTGGAGTTAGTTGTGGTATATTTTCACGCAAAAGAAATTGAACATGAGATAGAGGAGATGGTTGGAAATTCTTAAAGACTATGATTATTCAATTCATTATCATCTCAAAAGATAAAATAAAGTCTTTGATGCATTAAGTAGGAAAGAACCTATTATTTTGTCAATAATGGGGATTCAAGGATATTATTTGATTAAAGACCTAGTAAAATTAGACATGGGAATTGTAAGATAAGGGACATCATAAACCTTATCCCAAATGATTTCTCAACCGTCATTACTAGAAAATATCAAGAAAGATCAAAGAGAAGATCCATTGTTATAAAAGAAGATACATGCTATGAAGAATGTGAAGTTTCATGAGTTCAATAATGATCAAGAATGTGTACTAAAATTTCATACAAGGCTATGTGTTCCATCTATTCCATAAATAAAGAAGGAGATGATGGATAAAGCTCATAGATCTCCTTTATCTATACATCCTGGAAGCGTGAAAATATATAGGGAACTTTGTGATCATTATTGGTAGGGTAACATGAAAAGGTAGATTTCTGACTACACTACAAGGTGATTGGTATGTCGGAAGGTGAAGGCATAGAGACAACTTTCTAAAGGGGTATTGAAACCAATACCCATACTAATATGGAAGTGGGAGAATATCACTATGGAAATTGTCACTAGTCTCCCAATAACATCCAAAGGAAAAAAATTTAATATGGGTTATAGTGCACCGAATCACCAAGACTACCCATTTCATCGCTACTCGAGAAGATTTATCTCTTGACCAACTTTACAATATTTACATAAATGAATTGGTGAGGTTTCCTGGAGTGACACTTTCTATCAATTTTTATTGTGATCCAAGGTTCACATAAAATTTTTGGAGAATTATTCAACATGATATAAGAACCAAATTGAATTTCAGTATAGCCTATCACCCCAAAATGATGGTCAATCTTAAAGGACTATTTAAACACTTGAGGATATGCTGAGAACATGCTCAGTGGACTTTAAAGGTGGATGGTATCAATATATCCCATTAGTTGAGTTCTCATAAAACAAAAAATTCCACTCTAGTATTCAAATGGAACCCTATGAAGCTCTATATGAGAATAAATGTAAAACTCCTACTTGTTGGGATTAAGTTGGTGAGAGAAAGATGCTTGGGCATGATATTGTGAAAGAGATGATAGAAAAGTTTCATGTTATCCAATAACACATTAAGTCTTATTAGAGTCGACAGAAGAGCTATGTTGACAACCATTGAAGAGACTTGTAGTTTGATGTTGGCGACAAAGTTTTCCTTCTAATATCATCATAGAAGATATTCATGTGGTTTGGTGTGAAAGGTAAGATTATACCCAGGTACATTGATCCCTACTAAATCCTTGATCACATAGGAGTAGTGGTCTATCAACTTGAACTTCTACCAAATATAGCTTAAGTTCATGATGTATTCAATTTATCTCTCTTGATGAAGTTTATACCTGACCCTTCACATGTACTGAACCCATAGGTGGTACAATTGGAACATAACCTCTCTTATGAGGAGCAACCGGTGGAGATCATGGACCTTAGAGACATGGTTCTACGCAATAAGACTACCCACCTCATCAAAGTGTTGTGGATGAACCATAAATATGAAGAAGTGACATGGGAATCAGAGGAGACAATGAGATAGAAGTTCCCACACCTTTTCTCCATATAGAGAATAATTTAAAATTTCAAGGATGAAATTTCTTAAGGGGGGAAGAATGTAATGACCCATACTTTTTTAATGATAATTGTTTCCTAAAAATGTGTGTTATGTTATATTATACATAAAAAACCATATATCTTTAATAATGAAGTGAATATAAAGGGAAATGTGACCATATAAATTAGATTTTTATATGACCATTGATCAATTATGACCATTGGTCAATATGACCGTTGGGAACTATACTCTTGATAATAATTTTAACATTATAATTAGTATTTATAAGTAAAATTTGAAAAATTATAATTGATACAAAAAGAATATTCGATGTCCTCAACCAGTAGAGTCATGCCTTTTGAATCCTATATTTCAGAACTTGGGAGGAAGTTATCATCAATAGGTTTTTTCCTTGACTAAGACCAATTTGATCTTTAATAATTGAAGCTTTAATGAAATCATCTACCAGAGAAGTTCAAGTTAGTGGAGATTACCATTCAGTCAATGTTAGCTGAGGCACCCCATGAAACTACCACCATCACACACCTTACTCTTAGGGTGTATGCGAGTCTAATAAGGGGTTTCATGTCCAGGCCTAATTTACTTAACAGTATAATTCCTTTGTATAAATAAATTTTTTATTCCATTAATTGCGTTTTAAGAATAATATTGATAAATTGATTTTTCAAACAAAAATTGTACTTTTCATAAAAATATAAATTTTTATAATAAACTAAGGTATTATGAATAATACTTATTTTAATGAAATAATATGATAAAAACACTTATTTAAATATAAATGATAAGATAATTTTATTATGACATTGAAATTTTTTAAGTGTTAGAAATTTTACTATCCATTTTCAACCCACTATTTTTTTTAATAAATAAGTATGTTTATATTTAAAAGTTAAAATTATTATATTTAGAGAATTATTATGATAAAATAAATATCATTTTTAAAATCATCGCTTCTAATTTAGTTTATGGTGAATTAATTAGAATTTTCTAAAATACTTTATTTTTTCATAAATAATAAAAATATTATTTGAGGTTTTCGGTATGTTTAACGACTTCATAATTATGTAATATTGATGTTATAATTATTTAACCACAATACATGACCTAAAATTTGTTTTTTATTAATATCAAGTATTTTAATAGATTTTAATCAATTTCCAAACCTATAAGTTACTTTCCAAAGTCAAAAATGGAAACTTTAACATTAAAAATATTATTTTATGAAAACTGTAATTTTCCTTACCAAAATAAGTAAAATAATATGATATTAGGTTCTTGTGGTTTAAAATAACATAAAATATTTCCCAAATGTTTAAAACCATGGGAAAAACCATGGTCAAGCACGTGGTTTTTCATTTTCCACAACCTGGATTTCCAAGGCCTATATTTGGAAATTAATAAAAAAATCCCCCAATTTTGATAAAAAATAACCATACATTTATCCATTTAATTTCACTCCCAATAAATCCTTCATAAAGATATTTTAGTTTTAACTCTCAAGGATTCCTCCCAAGGTTTCATCAATCCCCCAAGTTCTCAATCCTAAAGTTTTAGGAGTTACTTTTCAAGGTAAGGGAATTCTTCTTCCTTTCTCTTCAATTCAAGAACCATTTTTTATGTGTCTTATAATTGTTATGATTATGCTCTTTTATTACCCTTTTGATCCTACCCTTGCTGAAAAATTACTTTTTATCGATGGTATACCCTTGTCCCTACTCATTTTACCTTTTTTTAAACCACATGTTATGCCTGTTATGTTGTCGAATTTACTTCTCAAAATTTCCCTCTTCTCCTTAATAAATTCACTTTCATTTTATTTTTTTGAATACCCAAGCCTTTTATTTTCCAAGGTTATTCACCTATATGTAAAAATGATTTATTTTATTTTGGTATTAACATGCATGAAAGTCGTATTCCTTTTCTATGGGCTGAAAATTACACAATGATCGTGTTTTTAAGCACTTTTGAAATGGAATGATTTTGATATGAAACTCATATTTTTATTATCCATGGGTTATTTTGGAAATGATTGATTATTATCTATGTGGATCAGATTAAATAATACATATTAAGGGTGTTCCCTGATAGTTGTTCAATTCATTGGGTAAATAATTTAATCTCGAGTGACAACGTGTTTTACGATACCTTATTGAATAACCTTGGTAATTTTCATTTACAACACCTTGGATATTAAACTTAGTGATATTATTATGAATGCATAAGTTAAATGTTGTATCCATACTTCCATGTTATTATTCATGTTATTTTTATTATTATATGCCTCATTTTCTCTTTCTCATTCCACAATGATATTCCTCATGTTCTTATTGATATTCCTCAAGATCACATATAAACTATTTCCCTTGATTATTTCCTTACTGGGCCTTATGTTCACCCTTTCCTTTGATGTATGTACCCAAGTTTTGAGATGCAGTAAATGTTCTTAGGATGAACCAATGAATAATCCTTTTGAGTGTTTTAGAATAATGTTTTATGTTTTCATGTATTATGTACCTTATTTCCAATAAACTAAACTTTAAAAGATTCTCTATTTGCACAATGTAATGAAAAATTATGAAATAAAAAGGTGGGATTCCATAATTTACCCAAAACAGGAGTTCCGTATAGGGAATACTATTAAGGTGCATGGTTACACCTAACCATACGACCTCTCCAGTAAACTGTGCATGCAGAATTTTAGTGCTCTGCTTGTGTAATTAAAAATATCCAAGACCCCGATTTAGCCTCTAATGACCTCCTAATCTCATATTATCTCAGCCTAATATTTCCCCAACTCTCAATATGCATCATTATTTGGATTCTAGGTATACTTCCTTCGATATCGATGGATCAACTCAAGGTATGTTATGTTTTTTATCTGATTTTTTAATTTTTTTAGATCATCATTTGATATCTTATTCTATCATCTTGTGGATCCCGAAGGGGATATATATGTCAGATCTAAGGGGTTTGAAAAAGTATTGATGTGCTTATTATGGATCTAGGATCATGATGACTTGATCTAATCTTACTCGGTCTCTATTTTCAAAGGTGATTAGTTCTACCTCCATTCTTGAGGTAGGTGTTTTTATATAAAGGGACAATTCTACGAATTGATTTTTGTTATTGTAAATAAATTTGGGTTATTCATTAAATGGATTTGATTCATGATTAACATGGATTTTTTGGAAATAAATAGTGTTTTTAAATGGGGTTTTCTTTAAAAATGGTTTGTACACACCAAGTGTTTGATAAAATCCTTGAATGGTGGGTTTGGTTTAAAAATGGGTTTTCAAGCACCGAATTGGATTGGATTTACTTTGAAAATGTTTTATAAATTGTGATCATAGATTTTTAAAAGGTTTTGGACAAACTTAGAACATTGGGTAACCTTGGGTGTGTCGGGAATAGACATATCCCTCATAGTGTTTCTAATTCCACTTGAGGTTTTATTTCACTTTAGTGAGTGTAATGATATCACACCCAACATTTAAATTAATATTTATTTTTTTATTTATTGGCTTTGGGTTCCCACTCCGAGGTTCGAGTTAGGTCTTGGTTTAAAAAAAAATTGTTTAACAATTTAACTGGGTTTCGGACTCATGCGTAGTCATCGCGCGGTTGGTGGTAGCCACGTAATCGGCCCAGGTATCGTGCAATTGCTCATTATTTTTATTATTATTATTGTTGTTATTATTGTATTATTATTATTTTTATTGTTATTGATTTTTTTATTATTATTATCGTTATTATTTCTATTTTTATTATTATTATTTTTGGTTTTTTTATTATATGAAAAAAAATAAAACAAAAGGAACCCTAACTAACCCCCCCCCCTCACTTACCTCTCTCTTTCTCCCCACGGCAGGTGGTGCACTAGGACCCCCCCCCCCCTCTAGCCCTCTGCCTCTTTCCCCTGCAAGACCCCACCTCCGGCCCTCCTTCTCTCGCCCCCCGTAGGACCCCGCGCTCACCCTCACGCTTCCAACTTCACCCTCGCCTTGCTCTGCACCTCTGTGCTCCAGCATTTCCCTTCACCTCACCCCTAACTGCTCCAGTAGGCCGTCGTACCTAATCCCTCAGCCCTCACCTCTCCTTCGCTCTGATAGCAGCCGCACCCCACTCTCCCTGTGCTCACTGCTCCGCCCCATCCGACCTCCAGCCTCCCCAGTTTTCACCAGGACACTTCGGCCTTCCGCAACAAGCCGCTCCAAACCTCACTCCACCCTTCACCCAATGCACCAGGCCTCTCTGTCCAGCTGTTACTTCACCTTCCTGCCAGAGCTTCGACCTCGCCTCCTCCTTGCACCAGCCAACCGCTCCCCTTCCGTGCTCCGACCTACTCTTTCCCCTCCGGACAATGGCGCACCCGAACCCAGTGACCCCCTTCTTTCCTTTGCACTAGCCTCACCTCTCCGGCCGTCTCCCTATCTGGTGGGTATACTCCTCCACGTTGGTTTTCCTATTAATTTTTAGGGGTTTTCCTTTGATTTAGCAAAACCTTAACACCCATGTTTTGGTTCCATGAATTTTTTTGTTTTCTTAAGGTGTACAAAGGGACCGTAGGTATTGGTCCTAATTTCTACGAAAGCGCATCACATTTTCACACCTTTGAGGTAGGTTTTTATGAATTCTTCCTTTCCCATACGATCCATGATGCTTGTGTGTTTCAAATTAATTTTTTTTAATACCATTCTAACCTCCATAAGTATTGTAGATAATTCATTTTAGTGTTTTTATATTAGTTAAAATTGTTAAAAATAGATTTTGAAAGAATTATCTCATTTTGTGTAGGTAGTTTTGTGTATAAACATTATTGATAAATGATTTTTCTTATCTAATTAATTTAACATGTTCTTTAGTTAATTTATTTGGTGCGAACTTAGTTTTCAAGGAAGTTTAATATGCATGATTTATCCTTGTAGCATGTTATGTGATATGAAGTGCATTCTTTTGTGAAAACCCACAGTGTGTCCTCTACTATTGTTTTTATGAATTCTGTAATTAGTGTATTTAACTGTGCAAGGACTGCAAACTGTGTTTTGGTGTGTCATCGATGTACATTTAGTAACAAAAGAAGATTTGAGTAAGTTTTGTATTTTAGGCCATGAGTTGCTTCTCAAAGTTGTTTAATAATTTTTCATAGTGTTTTTTTTTAATGGTGAAAGTGATTTATTTAATTGCGAAAATGGTTCTTTGGTTGTGCAAGTTGTGCGAGTTAGTTTTTAAAAGGTGCAAAAGTAGTTTTTCTTTAGAGTTTGGGTATGCATTTTATTTTAAAATAGAGTTTGCATGTGAACTTGGTAAGATCATGATGTAAACCTTTGCTTGGTACTTTTTAAATGTTTTATTAAATGAGTGAATGATTTATTAAATGATGTTAGAAATGCAAATCATGAGTGAAAAGTGTTTTGGTGTGCATTTGGGTTTTGTTTGAAAGGAAATGCTAATTTTGTGAAAATGATTCTTGGTTTCTAAATTACGTTGGGTTATTGGTGTGGTTCCCTCAAATAACTTCAAATGTACTACTCAAGTATTTGGCCTATTTGGCCTTGAAAAATGATTTGGTGGGTGTCTAAAAAGGATAAGGGCCCATTTGGAAAATATGAAATGTTTGGGTGTGGTTGTTATCCAATGTCCCATTTGGATCCTTGAACTTAAAAGGTTATGTTGACTAAGATTTTATTAAATGATTTGGTTTGGAAAATTATGTGTGTCTAGTCAGAGTTTTAAATGTTTTTAGAAAAATGGTTTTGACATGGATGTGTCGTGACGACCCGTTTGGAACTTTCATCTTTAGTGTAATGTTTGTGTTGATTATTTGAAAGGATGAAATTTTGATTATTGTATGCTCATCTAACAACTTTAATATTTTTTTAAAAGTACCAAATAGTTTTAATCATTCCATAGCATGACGACCTAGTTAGCACCTTTCATGATACGATGTATATATATTTTTGGGGAACCTCTATAGGGGGGATATCCCTTATGGGTTATCATATGGAGTGTCTGTGTTTGGGGTAGGCAAGTGTAGTGAGATGAGTCACGCATGTGAGGGCCTCATACTTACACAGTATTATTATAAAAACCATGGGTTCCTAGGCATCTTTTAGATGATCGAGTGACGGATGCTAATAAATCCCGATTAGACGAGTGACGGATGCTGATCAATCCCGATTAGACGGGTTAGTACCCCCTGGATTGGTTTTTAGGTTGGTCAATATTTTCCACTGGATTTTTCAGTTATGGGATAACCAGTTGGTTATAGACTTAGGAGCTTCACCATACGCCGATAGGTGGTTCCAAAACTGAGTATGTCCAGGGGTCTTCTAGGGATGTTTAGGATTTCCCATGGTTACTTGATTATTTACATTGTTTATTTACTTTTTTTCATACTAGTTTATTTCCATCTTTCCTTATTTACCTATATTATTTTAGCCCATCTTTGGTATCTATTGTTTCAGGTTTTTTTTATATAATGAAAAAAATGGATTTATTGAAATAGAACGTAGATTCTACTAGATTTATGAATGGTAAAATCATGTTGCTTATTTTAAAATGGGAAAACCTAATTTTATAATTGTATTTCAAACTTGTGTCGTTGGATTGTTTTGGGAAGTGAGATTCTTGGATTTTGTGTATTATCTTGGAAACCATACTGAGTATTTTTAATGATCACACCTATTTTATCATTTCAGTTGAAAGTTTCCTTTGTTCAGGTTCTCTTGGATGAGTTTCTCATTATTTGAACAAGGTTAGTCTTCGATTGGGTGGTGACCTGGAAGGTCACGTGGAGGTATGTGTGGTTTGATTTCTTTCTGTTGCTAGTTTTATTTTTATCATTAGTTTTTATTTATCTTTTTATCTTTTTTTCATGGTCCAAATCACTACCAATGATTAATTTTTTATGCCCATCACTAGTTTACATCCCATGGGGATCGTGAACACCCCTCGAGACATATCGCGGACCGGTTTGGGTGACTAGTTCAGGGTCGACCCGGGTTAGTTCATGAAAAAATAGTATCAGAGGAGGGTCTTGTTATTTGGGGTGTCCGGTAGATGGTGATTAAGACTGTTGGGACTCGATAGGTAGGTACAGGAAGGACGTCATGAACCCTCGCCCATTCCAAACCTCGAGTCACCAGGGGTAGTCTGGGAATTGATTCCTTGTCTCGTTCTGGTTTGTTTTAGATTAAGGGATGACAATGGAGGCAAGCCGATGTTACATCATGATTTTACATGGATTAGTAACCCATGTGGAGTCTGAGTACATTGTTTAAGTTCCTCCTAATTGTTGAAGCTTACATGGGTCATGGACCCCTACCATGTCGCCAGGTTAAGCATGACTATTAGTCCCTCACTCCAATAGTTTGATGCAAGTTGAATGTCGTTTTGGTTCTGGTTGGAATAAGTACTCTTTTGAAAGTAAAAATTCGTTTTAGAAATGAGAATGATTTATTTTAAATGGATCTAAATTCGTGAAATGGGTTTTAAAACCGAAAGTTCTTAGTCTAAAAATCTCATGTTTTCTTGGAATTAGTGGAGAAATGGTTTGTGTGAAACCTATGATACTTTTTATGAATGTTTTCACATGTAAGGGGATGCATGGTAAGTGTGTTTTGGTGCGTATGGATGAAAGAGGATGAAGACATGTGCAGTGGTTCATGGGATTACTGAGGTGTGTACTTGGAATTAAAGGCTTGACCTTGTTTTTTAAAAGTGATTTTAAAAGGGAAAATGTTTTTTAGAAATTGAATTTGGTTTGAAAAATTGGGTTTGGTATTTGGAAAGTGGCCTTGAAATAAGGCGGTTTTGAAATCTAAAATGAAAAAGAAATTTTGGGTTGTGTTAGTATTTGTTTGGTTTTTGAGCTGGTCATTTTGGATTAGGATGTTAACTTTAATTATACTTTTATTTGATATCAGTTTCATCCTTGTATTTTACATGTTGTTTATAAAAATACTCCCCGAAAGGTCCCTAGGATTTCTGATAAGTCATGCCCAATTTTTGGTCCCTCTCGGACATTGCCTATCCTTCATGGTGATCGGGTTATATTAGAGGTAGCATAATGGCTTGAAGAGGTCGAGCACATCTTTAGGATATTGGTAACTCCTGAAGATGTCAGAGTGCATGCCATTTTGGGTCTATTTGAAGGTACGGCTCTAGACGAATGGGAGTTGTTTTCCCCATCATCAATGAAAGTTGGGATGACATGGGATGTCTTTAAATCCATCTTTATCTGATGGTTTATACCTGAATAAGTGAAGATAAAGAAAAGGGAATAGCTCATGCATATTCAACAAGGCCAACGAATGGTGAAGACATATGTTGACCATTTCAAGGAACTTGTTTCCTTTTCTTCAGAGGTAGCATCATAGGATTTGATAAAGACTTGCCTCTTCATCAGGGGTCTTCGTCCAGAGATCAAGGAGAGATTACTCCCTTCTAGGGACCATTGTTTTGGTAAGCTAGTGGATGTGGAATTCCTAGATGATTTATTCTCCAGAGCACAAATAGTTGGCAATCTAGAATATCCAGTTACTTGTGAAGGTTCCCCATTTGGCAAGCAGGATGTACTAGAGGGGTCTATTCTTAAAGAGTCCTCTATAGTGGTTCTGGATTCCAGTTCATCAGATCGTTCAGTGGTTTGTCACCAGTGTGGCCAGTTCGGACACGTGAAGTCGTGATGTCGCATCCCTCTGAAGACGTGTCATCATTGCGGTTATCTGGGTCATTTATAGAAGTTCTGTAGGAAGCGTCACCTGAAGAAAACACTATGAATAGAGGATTCCAGTTCCTGACTATGAGGCAGGAGATACTTCAGCCATCAGAGCCCCAGCCATAGGTCTTGGGGTGAATCTCATGCGCAGTCAGGAGTTGTCGGGGGTGTGAATCCTTGGTCCGAGTTTTGTGTTCTGTATTGGAAGTGGAACATTTAAAGTCTTTTTTGTTCTTGTTTTTATGTTATTAAAGTTTTGACATTGTTTTAAGTTCATTGTTTTGTCGTCAAGTTATGATGGACTCGTCCTATTATAATCCAAGTAGTCCTATTTGTGTGGATGTGGTTTTCTAAATCGTGTGTTTTTCTTAAAAGTGTGTTTGGACCTTGTTTGGGTTGATCTTGATTTAGTTGTGTTCATTTGGAGATGTAAGTGCATGTGGAAGAATCGATGTTTTTGGTTATGCTCGGGTTCACTGCTCGGTTCAAGTTCTTCTCATAGGCTTTTCTTTAGTTTTGGAGTTTTTTGGTCTAGGTCGAGAGTTCCAAGTTTCAGCGGATGTGTTTTTTTTCGCTTGTGCTATAGAAGTTAGTTTGGATCGGTTGGGAGTTCCCACATCACCCCCCCCCTCTTCCTGGGGTGGTATGTTTGGGTGTTAAATTTCTACACTAGTTGAGTTTTTTGTGGTGGGAAGAACCCTCTCGTGTTCTACCATTCTCTTATGTTGTGGTTTCTTTTGGTTTCATTCAGGCATGGATTCTTGTTTTGTCTATTGTTCGGTTGGGTGACTTTATGGGGGAAGAAAATGTCTGTGGTGGGGAGAATTTTCACACCCAACTTTTAAATTAATTTTTATTTTATTATTTCTTGGCTTTGGGTTCCCGCGCCAATGTTTGGGTTGGGTCCCGGTTTAAAAAAATGTCGTTAAACAATTTAACTGGGTTTTGGAACTATGTGCAGTCACCGTGCGGTTGGAGGTAGCCACACAATCGGCCAAGGTGTCGTGCAATTGCTCATTATTCTTATTATTCTTCTTATAATTATTATTATTAATGTATTTTTTTTTTTATTTTTTTTTTTATTAATTTTTTATTATTATTATCTTTATTATTGTTCTTTTTATTATTATTATTTTCAGTTTTATTATTATTATTATTATTATTTGAAAAAAACAAAAACAAAAAGAATCCTAACTACCTAGACCCCCCCCCCCCACTTTCCCCTCTCCTTATCCCCGCGGTGTGCGACGCACCAGGACCTTGCCTCTGGCCCTCCGCCTCTCGCCCCCTTCAGGACCCCACCTTCAGCCCTCTATCTCTCACCCCGTGAATGACCCCACGCTCACCCTCACGCTTCTGGTTTCCCCTCACCTTGATTCGCACCTCCGTGCTCCAGTGTTTCCCTTCGCCTTTCCCCATCCACTCCAGTAGGTCACCACACCCAGGCCCTCGCCCCTCGCCTCTCCTCCGCTCCAACAGCAGCCACACCCCTCTCCCCCTGTGCTCGCCTCTTCTCCCTAGCTGGCCTCTAGCCTCCCTAGTTCTGATTAGGCCAGTTTGGCCCTCACGGTGTCCCAAACCTCCGCACCCAGCCGCTCCAACCCTTGCTCCATCTTTCACCCAGCGCACTAGGCCTCTCAAGCCAACTGCTGCTTCAGCTCCCCGTTGACGCTTTCACCTCGCCTCCGCCTTGCGTCGGCCAGCTACACTTCGACCTGCTCTCACCCCTCCGACCAGTGGCACAACCGAACCCGGAGACTCCCTACTTTCTGTTGCACCAACCTCTCCTCTCTGTTCGTCTCCCTCTCCGGTGGGTATAATACTCTACTTTGGTTTGCATATTAATTTTTAGGGTTTTTACTTCTATTTAGAAAAACCTTAATACTTAGGTTTTATTCTGTGTGTTTTTCTCATTGTCTTAAGGTGTGTGAAGGGACCATAGGGATCTGTCCTACTTTCTACAGAAGCATGTCACGTTTTCATGCCTTTGAGGTAGGAATTTATGAATTCTTCCTTTCCCAAATGATCCATGATGTAACGCCCCGACCCCAGTTACCCAGAGTCGGTGAATTATTACATAACATTGGCATGATCACAAGAAAGATCAAATCTCGAAAGACCGATTGGTTTAGTAGCCTTGGAAACACTAGATATATTCATAAGGTTTACATTACGTCATTAAACTAAAAACTACTACAAAAACATATTGTCTCCATAATCCACACTCATATCCCCACATAATATCCCTGCAGGTCAATCATAATTTACTTCTTCACTTCCTGGGAAAAATAAAACATAGAAAAGGGGTGAGCTCAAATGCCCAGTAAGGATAACAATATAGCGGAAACTTTCATAAATAAGAATAAACATTTAAGGCAATGTATAACTAAAACAAAAGCCTTTAAAACTTGAACTTTCAACATAGTATGGCATAAATAAAATGAAATAATGCCATTTACTTATTCACATGGTTATTCTACTAATCGAATAATCACATGAAAAATCAATAACCACTTTCATAATGATGGAATGCATAATGCCAGACTATCATAACCACATAGCCAAGGCCTCATGCCAAGACTACAAATAAGATTTTGTCAAGGCCTTGTGCCAAGACACTAGTTTGTCTCATGAGACCTACCGATGCATCGAGGAGCTATAGCGGGCTCCACCCGTCACATATTAAGTCCAATGCATTCCCATATGAAAAGGTTTAAACATAACATAAACATTCGTATTAAAACTAGCATACGAAATGTCAATACTTTCACCATAAACTATGAATGGTATAAAAATAGCACATCCACAGTCAAACATATCACAAAACCTTCAATACAATATAGAAGTTTTGTATCATAATAAATCAACTTCAAATAATCTTAAAATCCATCAAAGGATGTTGACATAGATGAAATCAAAATTCTTTTTAAAGAAATATCTCCTTTTATTTTGAAATAATTTAAGATCCATATAAAATAAAACATTTTCTTTGAAAATATTCTTATAAGCTTGTAAGGGAAGTTTTGAAGATTTTATAACGGTGGAAATTAGCCGCACCCATCGTGTAAGTTTAAAAAAAACGTTCTTACCTTAATTCTGTCGAAAAGGTTAAAAATGACCTTGTTTTGAAAACGACGGAAAGATTCCTTTATAAACCTCTTATAAAAAGTCAAACAAGGGTATAAATGACTTTAACCCATATTCTTGTAAATAATAAAAATGTTTTGAAATACATTTTGAAGAAACATGGATGTGGATGATAAAGAGATCCCAGTAGATTATTACAAATAAACAACCTCGGATAATGAAGAGATTGTGAAATAACCCTTACCTTGTACTTTTCCTTGGTTGGGGTAGGTTAACCTCCTGTATAATGGTGAAATAATTGTTATTAAATTATACAAGAATCATATATATTAATATGATATCATATATGATCTTTTAACATTGATTTGTTAATAATATCTTAGAATTATCGTCGTTTCGGGTGTTAACTTACTTGTTTTCTTTTATATGTTTTGTTACGTAAGACATGTTTGTAAAGGATAGGTTGTATATTATTCATATCTAGAATGATATCAAGTCCTTAAACATCATTTTTAAATCATCAAATGATAATTATACTTGAATGGATACGATGGAGAATGAATCTCATCGCGTTCGTGGAGACGGTAGTCCGTACGTACGCACGAGCGACAATATCATTCTTTTGATATTAAAATAATATATAAATGGATGGTATATCATATATACAGAATCATTAACATGTTATATTTATTATTTACATGAGTTACACATCATTATTATACCCATCCAAATAATATTATATTGAATAACAATTACACCACGACGTGGAGACGGTAAGCCGTACGTACGCACGTATGGTGACATGTTATTCAAAGGGTGGATAGAATACTGAATATGATTGTACCATATTTATAATAACATCACAGTATATGTGAGATACTGGAGTTATTATTTTAGAATGGTAAGAACAAAGGAAGAAGAAGTGGAAGAAGAAATGAACTTGGAGAAGGGTGGTGAAATCATTACCTCTTCTTCGGGTTCTTCCTTTTGATTTGATCAAAAGGGCTCCTTAGGTTGGCTTTCTGATCAAACTAAGGCCTCTAGGTTGTAGTGAGGGATGTTGGGAGAGTATTTGGGCAGAGTTTGTCCGAACCAAAAGGCTTTAGAGGTGTGAAGAAATGAGAAGGAGGAGTGCCCTTTTATAAGAGGGGTGAGGGGCACCTTTGGAAAAGCTAGAAATATTAATTTATAATAAATTCATATTCGGTTTCTAATGGCTCCAAAGTTGACTATTCAAAGGTTAAGGTGGGTCTAGGTCGAAAAACACTCAACCAATATAATTTAGACAGGTTTGGGTACTTATATTAACCTTATCTTTAAGTATTAACTCTAAGTTAATTAGTTTCACTTTTACAATGTCTCTTTGTATTTTTATATAATATGGTTAATAAAATTACTATATACATCCAAGAGACCCCCAAGTGGTCCATTAATGATACACCTATCATGATATAAGTCTTTTGGCCGAACCTTAGATTTTTAGTAATTTAATATCAATTAATAATATAATATTTGTTTTAAAAACTCTTTTATGTCAATTTTGACACTATTCAATAGTTGATTTTTTTGAAACTCATAACAGATTGATTACTTCGAAAAAAGTCAATTAAATCAATACTAATATATCATATTATCCTATAAAATTATTTTAATTCATTAAAAGTTTCATATTATATTTATTTGGGTATTTTTAATATCAATTAATTTGATTTTTCACTATTATAGTAATTACTGCATCATCATTGTATCATAAATAAATTAAATTATTTAATGTCTAAAAATTATAAATAAAATATCATTATGTAGGAAAGCTTTTTATCTTTCTAAGGAATATTTATAATCTAAAATCCAACATATATAACCCTATGTAACAATTGTTTTTCTAAAAGATATATGCTTGTGTCATTTTTGTATTCATTATAACTTAATTAAAATAAAGTGTCATTATCACTTACAAGTGGATCCATGGGGTCCCAAAATCGACCCAAAGATGCCCATGGTCGACCATGTATCAACCAATAGGGTTAAGACACGTTTTAGGGTAATTTAGTATTATTATAATATTATTTTTTAACCCTTATTTACCGGATTTACCCTTAACCATGGTAAATAAAATATTTACCGCAGTAATTATTCAAAATGTCTAAAAATAAAAGTTACCTATTTACACAATTTGAACATCCTGATTCCAAATATGGAATCCATTTTTCTAAATTCAAAACACAGAAGTGGCAGAAATTAATTTAAAATTAATTCCCGTTGTCAAAACAAAAAGCGTGTTTTTAAGAGATAATAACTATCAAAAGATTGACACTTGTTTATGTTCGGTTTAATTGTAAAATTATGTCTAATGACCAACATTATATTAAATTGTAAAAATATATTCTAAATATACTTTAAAACCACTCAAATTCATAATTTATCACTATTAATTATTTTGATTAAAAAAGTTGTTTTTAATTAAAATTTAGTAATTTTCACTATTCATCAAAATATGAAAGTTATCCGAAAAGTACCAAAATTTCACCTTAGGCTAAATTCGATATTCCGAATCCAAAAATGAAGTCCATTTTGAAATATAAAATATATATATTTTCAAAAATTAGGTATTACTATTTATAACGGCTAGTTTGATTGGTTATGGTGTGTTAGAACTCGGTGTTGCGTACAACACACGCTATCACATTATTCAAAGGGAAACGTACCGTGGAAGCTTGGGGTGTTTCATTTTAAATTTTTGATGTCCCCATTTAGTCAAAAAGTTTAAAATATTTTATTTAAAAAGGTTTCACTATTAGAAGTTGATAAAAGTGAAATACTGAAAATGAATTTGTTCTTGCATTATGACTAAGAAACTCATAATAGGGATTCTAAAATTATAAGGATTATATAAAGTTCAAAATGTAGTTAATACTATTCATGACCTCTTTTAATGGTGTGATTGAACTTGGTGTTGCGTGTAGTGCAAGTTATTGAATTATTTTTAAGAAATAACACACTATGAAATCTTGGGGTGTTACATTCTCCCCTCCTTCAATAAATTGCGTCCTCGCAATTTGAAATTGTTCTTCAAAAATAAAAGGTTGAAAGTAGAAAATATATTTGTGGGAAAACCCACATCGGAAATTGGGTTACTAAAATTTAGTCTTAATATGAGGAAAAGAGAAATTAAAGGGTCACCACCAAATTATGATCTCGATTAGGAGAACATTGGTGGCAATTAGAGACATATAATTGGAGGAAAAACGTAAATATTTATAGGTAGTGATTGAGGTCATCAATCACAAACAAGTATAAAATTGAGGTCCTTAAACTCATAAATCCATGATGATTTGAAGTACCATCGGTTCAACAAAATATATGGTATTGGGACAACACATTTTTGACATTTCAAAATATCTTAGTTGAAATCCCACATCGAAAAATGAATTAATGAGGCCTCTATTTAAAATAAAGAGTGGAAAGTATGAAGATTACCGAAAATAACACATACTAGGGTTCCATGTAGGAAAATATGGATATGGAAGAGAAATCTAACCATCAATTATCTGATGGAGAGTGGTAGAGAACATGGCTATGAAAAGGCCAACAATCCCAAAGCCATAAATTTGTGATGATTTAAGGTACCATCTAGGACAACATTTTTGTTCTAAGTTTCTATTATTAATGTTGAGGAATTTATTTATGAGATTGGATAAGATAATAAGGAGATATACTTACTTTATAATTAGAATTTTACCCATTAATAAATTTCTACCACAAACTCATCTTTCATTCTAAAAGATAATAGAACGTAATTTTTTTTTTCTATTTATACTATTCGTACAGGGTTCCAAAATAAATGAATTATAATTCATCTACCAGATCTTTTAAAAAAACTACATTATTTAATTCAGGACATCTCGTGGGACAGTGGTAGGTGATACACCCTTGTCGCCCTTCGGTTGCGGGTTCAAGTCTCGCAGCCTTGCCGGACGCGACGGGTTGCCGCCCGACCTCTGGGTTGTCCTTTTATGGCAATCCAAAATAATCCAAACTAGAACTATCCAAAATACTTCTGTCTAAACTCATAGTCCAACATTTATAAGGAAGGTAAACATAATATAGATCCTTTTTACCCCGTAATAGAATATGAATACCTTCATCATGTATTACCATATTCCTTATTGATTACATTCATGCTCCCTTATTCCATATAGAATGTTGGATATACTTCATTAATCCAAAAATGTTTTAAACCCCAACAATGATGGAATATACAAATCATTAATCAGTTCCAAGGTAGTCAAGAATATCCAATATAATTTATCCAAAACAATCACATATTATTCCAAAATCACTACCTCAGTATCAGAACTATATTATGATTTATCATTCTCTCAACCATATATTTTCCAAAAATTTATCCTGCTATTGAGTCACTTTTCTTTGTTCCACACAATCTCAAGTCCTTAATGAAATAGTACTGCAGTACAATCCTTATATACTCCATGATTATTGTAACAAGTACATTGTTGATACAACACTCAATTGACATAATCAACATAAGAACTCTAATCATCCCTCTTCATCTGTGGTAGTATCATAACATGATTATTATCCAATAACATCATTTGCGGCATAGTCTGATGACTGGGACATAGGTTCGCGTAGTGTCCAAACTCCTTGAAAATGAAGCATTGTACATTTGAAACCATTTTTTTACCCTTGCAGTCACGTACTTTGTGCCATTTTCCTCCACACTTATTACAAACTCCCATTCCTTTCAGGCAAGTTCCAGGGTGTTTCTTTCCACAGTTACCACATATGGGAAAATTCTTATTTTCCCTCTTACTTTTATCCATGTTTCTCTCTTCCATCCTTTTTTCTCTTGCTTCCCTTCAAAGCCATAGGACTCAGTAAACTCTTTACTTATCTTATCAACACATGATATTATTTCTTCATATGATGATAATACATGGGAGACTATTTCTCTTATAAATTCTAGCTTAAGACCATGAAAGATATGATCCTTCCTTCTCTTTGGATCATGTGCATTTCTGGAGTTCTCATTCCTTCTACTGGGCGCCATTTCTAAACAATGGCATACACTAGATCAGTTTATGAATCAAAATACATAATCCCATACTTATAAAACACTTAACATAAATTGAACTATTTATGGATATAATCCATAATCATAAGAATGTTTTCTTTGAGGAAGTATATACTCATAATCCCTTCAAAATGATTTGTAAAGAAAATGAGAGTTATCCTAAGCATATCCCCCGGGAGTGTCGTAACCAAGAGTGCAGCAAGGCCCGTTGTCGTGCACCAGTTCCCGTTCGAGTCTAGCTCAAAGCGGTGTTTTCGGGTTTTACCCCTAGGTACATCTGTGCCAGAGCCGCCTCTACCTGCTCGTATCCAGACAGGGATGTATTGCTCGGAAAACTCACAAAATCTCTACAATACCAAAATTCTAGGAAGTTCTTCTATACTAATCCTCAAAGTTCATCTTAGGTCTACGTGCTCTAATCAGAGTTTATCTAAATCTAGCTTCCAAGGTTTGTACTAAAATTCCTCTGATACCAACTGTAACGCCCCGACCCCAGTTACCCAGAGTCGGTGCATTATTACATAACATTGGCATGATCACAAGAAAGATCAAATCTTAAAAGACCGATTGGTTTAGTAGACTTGGAAACACTAGATATATTCATAAGGTTTACATTACGTCATTAAACGAAAAAACTACTACAACAACATATTGTCTCCATAATCCACACTCATATCCCCACATAATATCCCTGCAGGTCAATCATAATTTACTTCTTCACTTCCTGGGAAAAATAAAACATAGAAAAGGGGTGAGCTCAAATGCCCAGTAAGGATAACAATATAGCGGAAACTTTCATAAATAAGAATAAACATTTAAGGCAATGTATAACTAAAACAAAAGCCTTTAAAACTTGAACTTTCAACATAGTATGGCATAAATAAAATGAAATAATGCCATTTACTTATTCACATGGTTATTCTACTAATCGAATAATCACATGAAAAATCAATAACCACTTTCATAATGATGGAATGCATAATGCCAGACTATCATAACCACATAGCCAAGGCCTCGTGCCAAGACTACAAATAAGATTTTGTCAAGGCCTTGTGCCAAGACACTAGTTTGTCTCATGAGACCTACCGATGCATCGAGGAGCTATAGCGGGCTCCACCCGTCACATATTAAGTCCAATGCATTCCCATATGAAAAGGTTTAAACATAACATAAACATTCGTATTAAAACTAGCATACGAAATGTCAATACTTTCACCATAAACTATGAATGGTATAAAAATAGCACATCCACAGTCAAACATATCACAAAACCTTCAATACAATATAGAAGTTTTGTATCATAATAAATCAACTTCAAATAATCTTAAAATCCATCAAAGGATGTTGACATAGATGAAATCAAAATTCTTTTTAAAGAAATATCTCCTTTTATTTTGAAATAATTTAAGATCCATATAAAATAAAACATTTTCTTTGAAAATATTCTTATAAGCTTGTAAGGGAAGTTTTGAAGATTTTATAACGGTGGAAATTAGCCACACCCGCCGTATAAGTTTAAAAAAAACGTTCTTACCTTAATTCTGTCGAAAAGGTTAAAAATGACCTTGTTTTGAAAACGACAGAAAGATTCCTTTATAAACCTCTTATAAAAAGTCAAACAAGGGTATAAATGACTTTAACCCATATTCTTGTAAATAATAAAAATGTTTTGAAATACATTTTGAAGAAACATGGATGTGGATGATAAAGAGATCCCAGTAGATTATTACAAATAAACAACCTCGGATAATGAAGAGATTGTGAAATAACCCTTACCTTGTACTTTTCCTTGGTTGGGGTAGGTTAACCTCCTGTATAATGGTGAAATAATTGTTATTAAATTATACAATAATCATATATATTAATATGATATCATATATGATCTTTTAACATTGATTTGTTAATAATATCTTAGAATTATCGTCGTTTCGGGTGTTAACTTACTTGTTTTCTTTTATATGTTTTGTTACGTAAGACATGTTTGTAAAGGATAGGTTGTATATTATTCATATCCAGAATTATATCAAGTCCTTAAACATCATTTTTAAATCATCAAATGATAATTATACTTGAATGGATACGATGGAGAATGAATCTCATCGCGTTCGTGGAGACGGTAGTCCGTACGTACGCACGAGCGACAATATCATTCTTTTGATATTAAAATAATATATAAATGGATGGTATATCATATATACAGAATCATTAACATGTTATATTTATTATTTACATGAGTTACACATCATTATTATACCCATCCAAATAATATTATATTGAATAACAATTACACCACGACGTGGAGACGGTAAGCCGTACGTACGCACGTATGGTGACATGTTATTCAAAGGGTGGATAGAATACTGAATATGATTGTACCATATTTATAATAATATCACAGTATATGTGAGATACTGGAGTTATTATTTTAGAATGGTAATAACAAAGGAAGAAGAAGTGGAAGAAGAAATGAACTTGGAGAAGGGTGGTGAAATCATTACCTCTTCTTCGGGTTCTTCCTTTTGATTTGATCAAAAGGGCTCCTTAGGTTGGATTTCTGATCAAACTAAGGCCTCTAGGTTGTATTGAGGGATTTTGGGAGAGTATTTGGGCAGAGTTTGGACGAACCAAAAGGCTTTAGAGGTGTGAAGAAATGAGAAGGAGGAGTGCCCTTTTATAAGAGGGGTGAGGGGCACCTTTGGAAAAGCTAGAAATATTAATTTATAATAAATTCATATTCGGTTTCTAATGGCTCCAAAGTTGACTATTCAAAGGTTAAGGTGGGTCTAGGTCGAAAAACACTCAACCAATAGAATTTAGACAGGTTTGGGTACTTATATTAACCTTATCTTTAAGTATTAACTCTAAGTTAATTAGTTTCACTTTTACAATGTCTCTTTGTATTTTTATATAATATGGTTAATAAACTTACTATATACATCCAAGCGACCCCCAAGTGGTCCATTAATTATACACCTATCATGATATAAGTCTTTTGGCCGAACCTTAGATTTTTAGGAATTTAATATCAATTAATAATATAATATTTGTTTTAAAAACTCTTTTATGTCAATTTTGACACTATTCAATAGTTGATTTTTTTGAAACTCATAAAAGATTGATTACTTCGAAAAAAGTCAATTAAATAAATACTAATATATCATATTATCCTAGAAAATTATTTTAATTCATTAAAAGTTTCATATTATATTTATTTGGGTATTTTTAATATCAATTATTTTGATTTTTCACTATTATAGTAATTACTGCATCATCATTGTGTCATAAATAAATTAAATTATTTAATGTCTAAAAATTATAAATAAAATATCATTATGTAGGAAAGATTTTTATCTTTCTAAGGAATATTTATAATCTAAAATCCAACATATATAACCCTATGTAACAATTGTTTTGCTAAAAGATATATGCTTGTGTCATTTTTGTATTCATTATAACTTAATTAAAATAAAGTGTCATTATCACTTACAAGTGGATCCATGGGGTCCCAAAATCGACCCAAAGATGCCCATGGTCTACCATGTATCAACCAATAGGGTTAAGACACGTTTTAGGGTAATTTAGTATTATTATAATATTATTTTTTAACCCTTATTTACCGGATTTACCCTTAACCATGGTAAATAAAATATTTACCGCAGTAATTATTCAAAATGTCTAAAAATAAAAGTTACCTATTTACACAATTTGAACATCCTGATTCCAAATATGGAATCCATTTTTCTAAATTCAAAACACAGAAGTGGCAGAAATTAATTTAAAATTAATTCCCGCTGTCAAAACAAAAAGCGTGTTTTTAAGAGATAATAACTATCAAAAGATTGACACTTGTTTATGTTCGGTTTAATTGTAAAATTATGTCTAATGACCAACATTATATTAAATTGTAAAAATATATTCTAAATATACTTTAAAACCACTCAAATTCATAATTTATCACTATTAATTATTTTGATTAAAAAAGTTGTTTTTAATTAAAATTTAGTAATTTTCACTATTCATCAAAATATGAAAGTTATCCGAAAAGTACCAAAATTTCACCTTAGGCTAAATTCGATATTCCGAATCCAAAAAAGAAGTCCATTTTTAAATATAAAATATATATATTTTCAAAAAGTAGGTATTACTATTTATAACGGCTAGTTTGATTGGTTATGGTGTGTTAGAACTCGGTGTTGCGTACAACACACGCTATCACATTATTCAAAGGGAAACGTACCGTGGAAGCTTGGGGTGTTTCATTTTAAATTTTTGATGTCCCCATTTAGTCAAAAAGTTTAAAATATTGTATTTAAAAAGGTTTCACTATTAGAAGTTGATAAAAGTGAAATACTGAAAATGAATCTGTTCTTGCATTATGACTAAGAAACTCATAATAGGGATTCTAAAATTATAAGGATTATATATAGTTCAAAATGTAGTTAATACTATTCATGACCTCTTTTAATGGTGTGATTGAACTCGGTGTTGCGTGTAGTGCAAGTTATTGAATTATTTTTAAGAAATAACACACTATGAAATCTTGGGGTGTTACACATGACGCTTGTGTGTTTCAAATTAATTTTTTTAATACCATTCGCACCTCCATAAGTTTTGTAGATAATTCATTGTAGTGTGTTTATATTAGTTAAAATTGTTAAAAATAGATTTTGAAAGAATTATCTCATTTTTTCTAGGTATTTTTGTGTATAAACATTATTGATAAATTATTTTTCCTATCTAATTAATTTAACATGTTCTTTAGTTAATTTATTTGGTGCGAACTTGGTTTTCAAAGAAGTTTAATATGCATGATTTATCCTTGTAGCATGTTATGTGATATGGAGTGAATTTTTTTTTGAAAACCCATAGTTTGTCCTCTATTAGTGTTTTTATGAATTTTAAAATTAGTGTATTTAACTATGAAAGGACTGAAAACTATGTTTTGGTGTGGCGTCGATGTGAATTTAGTCACAAAATAAGATTTGAGTAAGTTTTTGTGTTTTAGGCCATGAATTTCTTCTCAACTTTTTTTAATAAATTTTCAAAGTGGTTTATTTAATAGTGAAAGTGATTTCTTTAATTGTGAAAATGGTTCTTTTTCTATGCAAGTGGTGCGGGTTAGTTTTTAAAAGGTGTGAAAGTAGTTTTTCTTAAGCGTTTGGGTACGAATTTTATTTAAAAATGGAGTTCACATGTGAAATTGGTAAGATCACTATGTAAACATTTTCTTGGTCCTTTTTAAATGTTTTATTAAATGATTAAATGATTTATTAAATGATGTTTGAAATGTTAATCGTGATTTCAAAGTGTTTCAGTGTGCATTTGGGTTTTGTTTGAAAGGAAATGGTAATTTTTTGAAAATGATTCTTGATTTCTAAATGGCGTTGGGTTCTTGTTGTGGTTCCCTCAAATGAATTCAAATGTACTACTCAAGAATTTGGACCATTTAGCCTTGAAAAATAATTTGGTGTGTGTTTGGAAAGGATAGGGTCATGTTTAGAAAATATGAAACGTTTGGGTGTGGTTGGTATCCAAGGGCCCATTTGGCTCCTTGAACTTAAAAGGTGATGTTGAATAAGATTTTATTAAAGGATGTGGTTTGGAAAATTGTGTGTCTGGTCGGAGTTTTAAATGTTTTAAAAAATGGTTTTGACATGGATGTGACGTGATAGCCTGTTTGGAACTTTCAACTTTAGTGTAATGTTTTTGTTGATTCTTTGAAAGGATGGCAGTTTGATTATTGTATGCCCATCTAAAAACTTTAATATTTTTAAAAAGTATCAAATGGTTTTAATCATTCCATAACATGACATTCCGAGTTGGAACCATTCATGATACGATATATATATATTTTTAGGGCACCTCTATAGGGTAGATATCCCTTATGGGTTATCGTATGGAGTGTCCATGTTTGGGGTAGGAAAGTCTGGTGAGATGAGTCACACATGTGAGGGTCTTCTACTTACATAGTATTATTATAACCACTATGGGTTCATGGACATCTTTTAGATGATCGAGTGACGGTTTCTGATCAACCCCGATTAGATGGGATGGTACCCCCTGGATTGGTTGTTAGGCCAGGTGGGCTTTTCCACTGGATTGGTCAGTTATGGGGTGAATAGTTGGTTATAGACTTAGGATCTTCACCATATGCCAACAGGTGGTTCCGAAACTGAGTACTTCCAGGGGTCTTCTAGGGATGTTTAGGATCACCCATGGTTACTTGATTATTTACATTGTCTACTTTCCGTCATACTAGTTTATTTCCATCTTCCCTTGTTTACCTATATTATTTTAGCCCAACTTTGGTATATTTTGTTTCAGGTTTTTTTTTATAAAATGAAAAAATGGTTTTATTGAAATTTCACGTAGCTTCTGCTGTATTTCTGAATGGGAAAACCATGTTTCTTATTTTAAAGTGTGAAAACCTACTTTTATAATTATAAACTTGTGTCATTGAATTGTTTTGGGAAGTGAGATTCTTGGATTATGTGGCTTATATTGGCAACCCTACTGATCATTTTTTATTTTCATGCCTATTATATCATTTCAGTTGTAGGTTTTCTTTTCTTAGGTTCTCTTGGTTGAGTTGCTCATTATTGAAGAAAGGTTGGTCTTTGGTTGGGTGGTGACCTAGAAGGTCACATGGAGGTATGTGTGGTTTTATTTATTTCCACTGCTAGTTTTATTTTTATCATCAGTTTTTATTTATTTGTTTATATTTTTTTCATGGGCCAAATCATTCCTAATGGTTAATTTTTGATGCCCAACACTAGTTTCCATCCCTTGGGGATCGAGAATTCCCCTCGAGACATGTCGCAAACCGGCTCGGGTGATCGATTCAGGGTCGACCCAGGTTGGTTCATGACAAATGCCACTAGATATTATATCGATTGTATCCACCATAGGCCTGGTTTGGGGATTTCATTTTTTATTTATAGTATGTATACCCATAGATTAGATCCCAAATGGTGTGATTTTTCATTTATGATTTGATTTTCACATGATGGATTGATTATGGTTATTTTCTCACATGCTTTCATATGATAGATTGGTTATGGTTATTTTATCACATGTTTTCACATGATGGATTGGTCAAGGTTATTTCCTCACATGATTTCACATGATGGATTGGTCATGATTATTTGATCCCATGTTTTCTTATGATGGATTGGTCATGGTTATTTTCTCACATGCTTTCACGTGATGGATTGGTCATGGTTATTTTTTTACATGTTTACCTTATGGTGTATTCATAGATTTTATTGGTTATGATCTCATGATTATTCACTTATAATTTTCATATTCCTTGTTTTGAGCATATGAAAGTTTTTTTAAATAACAAAGGGATGATTTACAAATGGTTTTGATCTTTGAATTTTTTTTTAAAACTATATTTTTTTAAAGGTAGACTTGTAGCATTATTATTTTTAGATTTTGTATAGATTTTGGGGTGGAATCCTACTGGGATTTTTTCTCACACCATAATTTTTCCTCTGGGTGGTTGTAGATGTTGTTTGGAAATATTTAGTTAAAGTAAAGGGCATTATGTAGCATTTCATCTTCTCTTTTCATCGTATCCCTCGTAGAGGGATGGTTTGGAGTCGACGGTTGGTCACATGGAGACTTGTTGGTATTGTATTGTCATACTTTCTAGTGCATCTAGTTTGGATTAGATTTTATGGAAATTATTTGTATCTCTTTATTCTGATTTTTACTTTGGTTGTATGTCTTTTTTTGTTATATATGAGACTTGATTCCATTATCTTGTTGTGTCTTACCACTGTGATGGGTCGAACCAAGTGGCTTGTCTAGTTGACTTGGGTTGGTTCATTACAAAATGGTATCAGAAGAATGATCAGCCTGAAGTGTATTAACACTTCCTGAGTTTGGTCTTGATTATTGGGTAGATAGGAGTTAGGATCATCTGAATTAAGATAGTAAGTGTGAGAGGGTTCCCATGCAGCTCACTTCCATGTTTGAACTTGAGTTACCATGGGTGGTCGGAATTTTTTTATACCAAGTTTGAGACTTGGAGTTTTAGTTCATTTGAATGAACTAGATGGAGATTTTATTTAAATAGACCTGTTCCTTTTTAAAGTGTTGATTTTCATTAGTAGAATTCATATTTCTTTAAATTCTAACTATTTTAATTCATTAACATAAATTATTATAGTTGTCCTAATGATTTTAGATTTTTTCTCAAAAATTTAATTGGTTATTGTCTTGTGCTTATTAGATGATGTATCATATAATAGATCTTCTGAATCTGGGTGAGAATTTTACGAGACAAGTTTCACAGGAAAATATTTCAGTGGAACCTTCTTTGGTAGAAGATGTAATTTGCACTATTTATATTTTGGGTCAAGTGGGTATCAAGAACCTGAGATGTGTAGTGGATCATGGATCATAATTCACTAAGAAACATCTACCCATCTTCCATGGTCAAAAGGGACCCTAGGAATTTGAGGATTATCTTGAGTGGATTGATAGGATCTTTAACTTCTTTAAGACTCTTGAGGACTCTAAGGTTGGTTTTTTCATGTACATGCTCAAGGGACTATGAAGGAGATGGTGGGACTCTATTGTGAAAGCTAAGTTACATAAGTATCTCACCTAGACTTCTTTCAAGAAAATATTCAATGAGAAGTTTTACCCTGGGATGTTATGTGCAGTGAAGAATCTGGAGTTTCTGACCTTGGTGAAAGAATATCATACTATTCTAGAGTATTCCACCCACTTTTCTGAGTTTGTTCATTTGGTACCAGTGATAGTCACCAATGAGTACCTAAAGGCTCAGAGGTTTGTGTTGGGACTAAGGCCTAATATTCGGTCGATGTTGATTCTCATGTGCCTTTTGACCATCATAGAGGTAGTCAGGAAAGAATATTTGGTAGAGGCTGACATAGCTGGAAAGGCTAATTTGGGTGGAGATTTAGTTGGTTCAGTTGTTGGTCATAGTGTGTCTTCTAGCCAGAAAAGGAAGCACATGAGTGGTCATTCTTCTTCAAGACCAGTTCTAGGGGATTCTTTAGGATATCAATAGTTTTTCTACTACCAATGTGGAAGTAATGGTTATACCAAAACTAATTATACATAGACTCCTAATAATTATCATCATTTCAAACCATCTGACCATCTGAGGTGTTTTTTTAAAAGTATTTCTCAGGGAAGTAAGTCTGGATCCACTCTCACCAAGGGTTTGTAGGTTTTTACCGATGATTCCATGGGTTGTGGGTATAATCCTCATGCCAAGGGGTATGTTCATGTGTCTAAGACTGGATGAAATTATGTGGTAGAGTGTGTTCTAGAGGAACTTGAAGTAGGGCTAGCTTCTGTTAGAGGTATGGTGTTTATTTCTTCTTATATAATGATAATTTTGTTTGATAAAGGTGATACTCATTATTTTATATTTTTAAAGTTAGTTGACATGTTGGGACTATGTTTGGAACTTATTTTTTTTTCTTTTTTGATATTTCCATGCCTTTATAAAGGAGTTCCAAACAAGGTTTCAAGTGTCTCGTGTGTCGGGTGGTGATAGCTAACTTTAAGGTGGTGTGGTAATTTTTAGTTTTTGATATTGAAATATTTAAACTAATACTTGGAATGGATTTTATGATCAACATTAATTCCCATATAGACTATTTTCATCATCGGGTTTACTTTTTATCTTTTAATGGGGTCACTCATGTTTTTCAGGGTGAGTGGGACCCTAGATCGGGAAGGGTGGGGGTTGTTTTTTCTTTTACAGGGGTAATTTCATGCCTATTGGCAGAGATGTTTCTTGGTTTTTTTACCCTTTTTTGGGATGTCTACTTCCTAAAATGGTGTTTTCATACCCTTAGGTCTTTCCAAATGATTTTTTAGTTTACCACCATAGATAGAGGTCAATTTTACTGCTGAACCGCTCCTTGGTATGATTCCCATCTCTATTTCATCTTATCGAATGACACCTGATGAGTTGGTGGAACTTAAATTATAGATAGAGGACCTAGACGTTAAGGTATTTAATCATCCTAGAATATCACCATGTGATTTTCCTATCCTATTTGATAAGAAGTTAGATGGGAGTCTCAGACTTTGCATAGATTATAGAAAGTTGAATCGGGTGACTGTTAGGAACAAATATACTTTACTCAGGATTGATGATCTTTTTGAAAAAATTGGAGGGGAACAATGGTTTTCAAAGATTTAAATTCTATTGGAGTACCACTATTTGAGATTCCTATAAGAGGATATACCTAATACAATGTTTAGGAGACGGTATGGGCATTTTGAGTTTCTGGTTATGCCATATGGTCTCACTATGCTCTAGCGGTATTTATGGATTTGATGAAATGAATATTTCATTGGTTATTGGAATCTTTTTTGTTGTGATTTTGGGTGATATTTTGATGTACTCCAAGCCATAGAAGGAGAATACAAACCATTTGGATATATTTCTTCAAAACATGAAGGAATATTATCTATATTGTAAGATTTCCAAATATGAGTTTTGGATCAGGGAAGTGAAATTTTTAGAGTATATCATATATGAGAGGGGAATCTTAGTGTATCCTAAGAAATTAAAGTCTGTTATATTCTAGTAGCATCCAAAAAATACGTTTTAGATTTGAAGCTTCTTGGGTTTGGCTGGTTACTATAGGCGTTTTGTTCAGGATTTCTCTAAGATCATATATTTGATGACTGATTTAACCCATAAGGGTGTCATGTTTTAATTGAATGAAAAATTTCAGAGATGTTTTGAGGATATAAAGGTGAGGTTTACTTCATAAATAGTTTTGATTCTTTTAGAATCAGGTTTGGGTTATGATGTTTTCTGTGATTCTTCTTGTGCGGGCTTGGGATGTGTCTTGATAAAATCAAAATAGGTGGTGGCTTATGTCTCTAACCAATTATTCCCTAATGAAAATAACTGCCCTACCCATGATCTTGAGTTTGTATTAGTTATGAATTCACTCAAAATGTGGTGTTACTATATCTTTGTGGAGTGGTTTATAGTGTATTCTGATCATAAGATCCTGAAATATATTTTTAATCAGAGGGATCTGAACTTGAAACAAAGATACTGGGTGGAGTATATTTATACTTTTGATTTTGATATTGTGTACACTCATGGAAAAGGGGATGTGGTTTTCGATGTGTTGAGAATAAAATTACCGACACAAGCCATGAAGGAATCAATTGAGGAGTGGTATCTAATGAGTTGGTTTGATGAAATGAGCTTGGGAGTAGAAGAGGATGGTGGAAAAGTGTTCTTGTTATTGATGAAAGATGAATCATCTTTCAATGAGAAAGTTCATCTAGATTAGGTGATAGAAACCGAGTTCCAATGGTTAGGTAAAAGTATTTATGATGGGGATACCTCTGGTGAGTGGTATAAGTCTCCCAATGGAGTTTTGTGCTTCCATAGTAGGTTGGTTGTTTTGATTTATCTGAGGTAGGATTTGATGGATAGTGGACACCATTCATGATGGTCTATACACCATGGGGATACTAATATGTATCACAACTTGAGATGCCAGTATTGGTGTCTAGGGATGAGGTAGTCGATTGCATATTTTGTATCATGGTGTCTCATTTGTCAAAAAAGTAAGGTGGAACACAAAGAACAATTAGTTTGTTGAAACCTTTTCTCATTCTAGTATGGAAGTGGGATGATATTTCTATGGACTTCATTATTGGTTTTCCATAGACTCCTAGTGGGAAGGATGTGATTTGGGTTATCATTGATTAACTTATGAAATTGACTCATTTCTTACCAATCAAAGAGATGATGAAAGTGGACCAACTCAGATACTTGTACATTTGAGTGATTGTGAGACTTCATGGGGTTCCCTCTATGAATTTTTCTAACAAGGAACTGAGGTTCACATGTAATTTTTGGAAAGGTTTATAGGTGTAGATGAGTTACCAATTGAAATTGATCACGTCTTATCATCCACAGATGGATGGAAAGATAGAGATAGTTATCCTAGTTCTTAAGGATATGCTTCAAGCTTGTGTTCTTGATATTGTTGGATATTGGGAAAATAATTTTCCCATGGTTTAAATTTTCTATAAAAATAGTTATTAGGATTCGATAAAGATGACGCCCTTTGAAGTGTTGTATAGGTGGCCATGTAGATCTCCCTTGTGCTGGGCAGAGTTGGGAGAGCGGTTCTTATTTGAGCTGAGTCTCATTCAAGAGGCAATGAAAAACATTCAGTTGATTCAGAATAGGTTTTTCACTACATAGAGGCATCATAAGTCTTACGTGGACCATCGTCATCATCCACTAGATTTTGAGGATAGTGATCGAGTTGTTCTCAAAGTTTCACCTCACTTGGGACATCGTTGGTTGGGTAAGAAAGGTAAGTTCGCACCTAGGTTTATTGGCCCCTTTGAGATCGCAGAGTGACTTGGAAATGTGGCATATTAGTTGGAATTACGGACTCATTTAGCTTCAATTCACGACATGTTTCATGTTTCCCAACCGATGAGATATCGACCATATCCTTCCCATGTGATTACATTGGAGGATGTTGATCTTGTGCCTGATACCACTGTTGTTGAGCTACCAGTTCATATTATGGATCACTAGGATAATGTAATGCATAGTAAAATGATTCCCTTGGTCTGGGTACTATGGAAATGATGATGGGATAGCCATGATATGTGGTAGGGAGAATTATTAATGAGGTAGCAGTGGAATTTTCTTTTTGTGATTCTGAAATACGGAGCACTTTCTAGGGACATAAATCCTTTATGGTGGGAAGATCGTAATGTTTCATTGCTTTCTAATAGGTACCTCTTGACCCTTGTTTTTACTGTTCTTTAGTCAGTTCTTTCTTTGGGGTCGTTTCAAGAGTTTTTAGAAAATTTTGGGAGCCCTTGGGTCTATGCATGGTTGGTGAACTATTAGGGAAAACCGTACAGTTTATCCTAGAAAACAGTGCGGCCAAGCATGGTCTACCAGGGTGCACGGTTTGTTCAAACCGTGTGGACACCCCTCCAAACCATACACCCCTAGGCAGAGGGGTTGTGAACGATTGGAGTTTGGTTAAAGTAACCATGTTTCCAAACCACGCACCCAAAACAAGATCTCTATATAGGGCACATGGTTAAGGTGCATTATTACTCATAACCATGCAGTCTCTCCAGCAAACCGTGTGCGTGGACTTTTAATGCTCTGCTTTTTTAAATTAAAAATCCCTGGGACCCAGATTTAACCTCTAATGACCCCCTAATATCGTATTTTCTCAACCTAATATTTCTCCAGTACCCAAGAGGCATCTTCCTTTGGATTTTATGTGGATTTCCTTCATTCTTGATGGATCAAATCACGGTTTGTTGTGTTTTTATACAGTTTTTCCTTTTCTTCTTAGATCCTCATTGGATCTCTTCTCCTCTCATTGTGTGGAACCCGAAGGGGCTATGTCTGTCATATTTAAGGGGTTTGAAAGAGTATTGATGTGTTTATTATAGATTTAGGATCATGAGGACCCGATCTACACTTCCCCGGTCTCCATTTTTTAAGGTGATTAGTTATACCTCCGTTCTTGAGGTGGGTGTTTCTATATAAAAGGATAATTCTATGAATTGCTTATTGTTCTTGTAAATTACATTGGGTTACTCATTGAATGGATTTGATTTGTGATTATGATGGATTTGTTGGAAGGAAATCATTTTTCAAAGGGGTTTTTCTTTAAAAATGGTTTGTGCACACACAGTGTTTGATAAAATGATTGAATGGTGGGTTTGGTTTAAAAATGGGTTTTCAAGCATTGAAGCCAATTGGATTTTCTTTGAAAATATTTTATAAATTGTGAGCATGAATTTTTAAATGGTTTTGGACAAGATTAGCACATTGGGTAACCTTGAGTGCGTCAATAATAGACATGTCACTCATAGTGTGTGTAATGCCACTTGATGTTTTCTTTCACTTTAGTGGGTGTAATTCCACTAATGGTTATACTGGTTGGATCCAACATAGGCTCTGATTGGGGATTTCTTTTTATGTATAGTACGTATACCCATAGGTTAGAGCCCAAATGGCGTGCTTTATCATTTATGATTGGATTATCACATGATGGATTGGTCATGATTATTTTCTCACATGCTTTAACATGATGGATTGGTCATGGTTATTTGCTCACATGTTTTCATATGATGGATTGGTCAAGGTTATTTTCTCACATGCTTTCACATGATGGATTTTTCATGGTTATTTGCTCAGATGTTTTCACATGATGGATTGGTCATGATTATTTTCTCACATGCTTTCACATGATGGATTGGTCATGGTTATTTGTTTACATGTTTACCTTGTGGTGTATTCATGGATTGTATTGGTTATGCTCTAATGCTTATTCACTTATACTTTTCATATGCCCTGTTTTGAGAATATGAAAGGCTTTTATGAAAAACCAAGGGATGATTTGTTGTACCTCTCGTACCCCTCGAGGTTTAATTTTCATGATCACAATCACTCTCTTTCTTATCTAATCTTGTTTTCAAGTGTTTTTGTTAATAGGCATGATTTCAGGAGCAAGAAGTGGCAAAGGAAGAAAAGTGGACTGTTTTCATGTCCACCGGCCAACCGGTGGCTTCACCACCGGCCAGCCGATGGAGGCCTGGACAGAAGGCATCCCTCTGTCCAGACCACCGGCCAACCGGTGTCTCAGCACCGGCCAGCCGGTGGGACCCAGACAGAAGGATGAGCCACTGCCTCAGCACCGGCCAACCGGTGGACTCAGCACCGGCCTGCCGGTGGCACCTAGCCAGAACAGTGTCATCCACTGCCTCAGCACCGGCCAACCGGTGGCCTCATCACCGGCCAGCCGGTGGTGCCTGAGCCTGAAGGCCTCTCCATTTTGCAAGCACCGGCCAACCGGTGGCCTAGCACCGGTCAGCCGGTGGAGCCAGTCAAACTAGCCGTTGGGCCTTTGACCAGACTTGTCCACTTGCCTCCCAACGGCTCCGAAGGCCTCTCCAATGGCTTCGAAGCCTCCCAAAGGCCATTTGAGGGTTCCCCCTCTATAAATAAAGGACTAGGAAGCCAAGGATCAATATCGGAACCATAACCAAGCCACGAAAGCCCACGGGACACATTTTTCATTATTTGGCGAACCTCCGGCGGATTGCTCCAAGGGAACCCCACTTGCTCCAACACACTTCCACATCCAAGGAGCACCACCAAAGAAGCTTGGGAGCGCCCTTCATCAGCTCCATCAATCCATTGGCGCCCAAGGCTTCTCCTCATTACGGTTTTTCATTATTTACCATTTTGAGCTTTAAATTGAGTTTGTGCCTACAAACTCCCATTTCTCTCATCCTCCATTCTTTTGGGTTTTCACATCACCTTTAAGGTGTGAAGAGGTTGGTCAAGCCTTTCCTTTAAAAGGCTTGAGACATAGGTGAGCTAGCCTTCACCTGTAAGAAGGCTAGTGGGTTCTTGCTCAACCATTGAAAGCAAGTGGGTTCTTGCATAACCATTTAAAAGCAAGTTGTAATAGGTTCTAGACTAACCTTAAAGTCTAGTGGGTTTCTTGCTAAAACCATTAAAAAGCAAGCGGTAGTAAATCTCTCAACGGTTGAGTTGGGAGCGGAGACGTAGGCTTGGGTATAAGCCGAACTCCGTTATCAATTTTGTGTCTTGCCTATTTTATTTCTGCTGCACTTTAACTTTGATTTTTAATTGTTAATTATTTTTTAAAAGGCAATTCACCCCCCCTCTTGCCATCACTTCTTTATTTCTCCGTCCAACCGGTGGCCTAGCACCGGTCAGCCGGTGGAGCCAGTCAAACTAGCCGTTGGGTCTTTGACCAGACTTGTCCACTTGCCTCCCAACGGCTCCGAAGGCCTCTCCAACGGCTCCGAAGCCTCCCAAAGGCCATTTGAGGGTTCCCCCTCTATAAATAAAGGACTAGGAAGCCAAGGATCAATACCGGAACCATAACCAAGCCACGAAAGCCCACGGGACACATTTTTCATTATTTGGCGAACCTCCGGCGGATTGCTCCAAGGGAACCCCACTTGCTCCAACACACTTCCACATCCAAGGAGCACCACCAAAGAAGCTTGGGAGCGCCCTTCATCAGCTCCATCAATCCATTGGCGCCCAAGGCTTCTCCTCATTACGGTTTTTCATTATTTACCATTTTGAGCTTTAAATTGAGTTTGTGCCTACAAACTCCCATTTCTCTCATCCTCCATTCTTTTGGGTTTTCACATCACCTTTAAGGTGTGAAGAGGTTGGTCAAGCCTTTCCTTTAAAAGGCTTGAGACATAGGTGAGCTAGCCTTCACCTGTAAGAAGGCTAGTGGGTTCTTGCTCAACCATTGAAAGCAAGTGGGTTCTTGCATAACCATTTAAAAGCAAGCTGTAATAGGTTCTAGACTAACCTTAAAGTCTAGTGGGTTTCTTGCTAAAACCATTAAAAAACAAGCGGTAGTAAATCTCTCAACGGTTGAGTTGGGAGCGGAGACGTAGGCTTGGGTATAAGCCGAACTCCGTTATCAATTTTGTGTCTTGCCTATTTTATTTCCGCTGCACTTTAACTTTGATTTTTAATTGTTAATTATTTTTTAAAAGGCAATTCACCCCCCCTCTTGCCATCACTTCTTTCTTTCTCCGTCCAACATGATTTACAAATGGTTTTGATCTTTGAAAAAGCTTTATAAAACAATATTTGTTTTAAAGCTAGAGTTGCAGCATTCTTGTTTTTAGACTTTGTATAGATTCTGTTGTTGAATCCTTTTGGGTTTTGTGCTCACATCCTACTTCTGCCTTTGGGCGGTTGAAGATGTTGTTTTGCAGGATTCAGGTAAAGGGAAGAGAATTGTGTAGCATATCAGCTTATCTTTTCATCGTAGCCCTCATAGCGGAATGGTTTGAAGGTGACGGTTGGTCACATGGAGACTTGTTGTTCTTGTCTTGCCATACTTTCTGGTTTAGCCGTTTTGGCTTGGATTGTATGGACCTTGGTAATATCTCTTTCTTTCACTTTGTACTCTGGTTGTATGTCTTGTTTTGTTATATATGAGACTTGTTTTTCATTATCCAATTGAGCCTCACCACCGTGATGGTCGACTCGGGTGACTTGTCTAGGTGACTCGGGTTGGTTTGTTACATGCAATATAAGGACATTGCCATATAAATTGCAGACGCGGAAGTATCAATACTTCTATGATAAGATAAAAAAACATGTGTGTATCAAACTGTATACATGTAATGGTAATCAAAGTACATAAAGGAGTTGGTTCTAGGGAACTCACTCACAACATATTCATCATTCATGTTTGACTAAAATGTGAATTGATATGCAGAAGTTACATGGGATGTAAAGATGAATTTAATTGTAGTGGGAATTAAATGATGGGATGGATTCATGGATTGGGGGTGGTGACACTTCACCATTTTGCTTGTGTTATTGTTTTTCTGTGAGGGACACTAATTGCAATGTAGGCTAAGTTTGATATTTTAATGATTGAGTTAGAGAGAGAAGATGTGTTATTATACATTTTGATTTGATTATATAAAAAACATGTTGGATGGAGAATGAGTTGTATGAATATTGGGTATAGGGAGGCAAATTAAGGTGATCACATCCTAATTAAGTGGGGCTCCCTTTTGTTTGTGTGGGTTTTTAGTCACATAATTATTCTCATATTATAATAGGATAACATTTTGTAATGTGTGTCATTCTTTGTGTGATTATAAAAAAATCATTCATATATTAAATTAATCTCTGGAAAATGCAATAAAAAACATTATAGCAAGAATATTCATTTTAAACTATGTTGAAGATCTATTTTTAGTCATATTAATGATGGTGTAAAAAATACACCATTTTCAACTTTGACATCGAAATCATATTTTTTTTGGGTTTTTTGAAGAAAAAAATATCGGAAAGCTTTAGGGTAAAAATTATTTACCAGAATGGGTCACAACTTGCATAAATATCATTAACATAAGTCGCATTTATTTTTTAAAAACAATAAAGTGAATTATGTAAATGTGGTTCACACAAACTTTTTTAAAACCTAAAAGCTTACATTAACTATATTCACATAAGCCACTCATATTTTAAAGAGTATATTTTTTATTTTTTATTTTATTTTTTTGATTTGTTTATATATTTATAACGTAATTTTAAATAGTATTTAATTGTTTTTATATTTAGTATCACTTTTAATGAAGTAATCTCAAAATATTACATAAAACCCCACCCCAAGCCTCATTTATATAAAAGAAATAATAATATATTATTATTAATATCATATAATTAATATTAAATAATTAACAATAATGCATTATTAATTAAAAATAATTTATTGGGGGTGGGGGGTGTATGAAGGTCGATGGGAGCTCTCGAGATGGTGGCTCAGCCGATGGTTGAATCTCTGCTCCTTTCATGGCGTTCCCATGGGATTTTGAGTGTGATGTTAAGCGGCTTCTTATCGGTGGTGACTGGAAGGTGCAGAAAAAGGAACAAGGGGAACCATCTGAATGCGTTGATTCGAAGGCTAGGGATTCTGGCACAAATCAATGTGATGCAAATGGATCTCATCCTTTCTCTTCTTTTAGGGATTCAAATGTCAGGGGAATCATCAAAAAAGGGTCACCGGCTCACGTAGAAGCAAATCAATATACTGTTTCGGAAAGATTAAATTGTTGTAAAAATTCGATTTTCGCTAGGCTTGTTCTTCCACAAGGGGGAAAGCCTTGAAGACAGGATGATCTAATTCACACGGTGTTCTCTATTTGGGGATTTTCAGAAGGGAAACGTGTCTCAGTCGGGTGTAGTTTCTTTCACTGTATCTTCCCTAAGGATGATCTTCTGCAGCGGGCGTGGGGTTTTAGTTCACTGTACTTGAAACCAGATTCGTTTCAAGATCATGAATGGTCTGCTAATCTGGATTTGTTCAATGTCAAGAATTCCTTCTCGTAGGTATGGGTCAAAATTCATGGTCTTAATTAGGTGCTTTGGCATCCGAAAATTCGACATGTCATTGTCGCCACGGTGGGTGTTCCGATTAGATTGAACAGAGAAACTAAATTGAAATGGTTCAGATATTTCGCAAGGATCCTGGTAAAAATTTATCTCAGTGATACCCTCATTGATAAGGTAATCCTCTCTACGCACAATGATAATCTAAATATTCATATTGAATATGGGAAATTTCAATTCTTTTGTATAGTGTGTCAATCTGTTGCACATCTGAAAGGTAATTATCGTAGGATCCCATCTTACTGCAATTGTGGTCTAAGGTGTCATATTGACAAAGATTGCTGAAAGAAGAAGTATGTGTAGAGGGATTTTGTCAGCGGTCCTAATGCTTCTATGTCTGGTCCCTCAGGTGGCTCTGGATTTGGTCAGGGGGTAGGCTTCTCTCGGAAGTAGCTGGGGAAGATTTCTAAGCCTGAAGGTGTTTGGAATGTGGATCCTGGGAAGCAATCTAGTCTTAGGCCGGAGCACAGGTGTTTCAATTCCTGGGAATGATGCTTCTGGGTCATTGCCTTCTGGGAACATCAAGCTGGCTGGCATGGAATCAGAGAGTGAGTTTGGGCAGCAACAGAAGTTGGCTGTGGATGGGGAGATAGATAGACTCTAAGGGATATGGTTTTGGCAATTCAGTCCAGAGACCTTGTTGCTTCTTCATTTTATGGGCAGGGACTTGATTCTGAGTTGCGGAAGGACTCTCAAATGTAGGAGGTTATTGCTGATGACTCTTCTAGTAATGCAGGTGTTCTAGCTCCTTGTCCCACTGTGCAACCCGGAGTTATGGGATAGGTGGGGAATGTGGATGTTGTAATGGATTCCAGGTCTGCTGAGAAAAAGAAGTTCATAAGATCTGATGTTGTTGTTCTCAGGGATGGTACTGAGAAGGATGGGTTTGAGAAGGCAGATGCATGGTTGAATTCTGGTTCGGTGTCTGGGCAAGGGGGTCTCTCTCTGGTGCTGGCAGGTTCTCAACACCAGGAGCGGTCCTCTTCTCAGGCTCATGATAAAACTGGTCAGTCTGACTCCTCTTCTCAGGGGTTCGTTGATGTCCAGCCTATTGGAGTGGATTCCAGTGGCGTTACTCTATTATGAAAGCTCGGCCTGAAGCCCAGCTGGGTCTGGGACAGCATGAAAGCAGTTTGCAACTGGATCATGAGTAGCAGGGAACTGACTACCATCGGGCTATTATAAACGCAAAGAATGCTTCAGGATTCTCTGGTAAGTGGGGAGACTTGGTTGATCTTGATGAAGATGACAAGGCATAGAGAAGCAAAATGGATTTCAGGGATGCAGCTCTTAGGGAATCAAAAGCATGATGAGGGCTTTTCCTCTGTTCCTATGAAAAAGCAAAGGCCTAGGAAGGATTACTCAAAGTTGAATCCTACCATGAGCACCAGATCAACACTTTTAGTTGAAGACCCAATTTAATATGTTCAGCTCGCTGGGTGATGATTTTGATTGGTAGGACTATATGAGGATTGCAACGCGCTTGACCATTAAGCTTGACTTGCCTATGCCCTTCGACCATGTTCTTATGGTGCTTTGTTTTTTTACTGCTTTGATTTGCATCTGTCTTGTTTTATTGTTTTATAGTTTTATTGTTTTTGCTTTCGGTTTGGTTACCATTGCCTGACGCCATCCTTGTCTCTCATTGCTTTGATGTTTCTTTTGTTAATAAAGAGATTTTGATCCGAGTTTGTTTCGAATAATAATTAACAATGCAATTAATAATAATTAATATTGGAATTAATAATAATTGATATTAGAATTAATAATAATTGATAATGTAATTAATAACGTTTAATGCTTTGAGAGCGTAGCTCAGTGGAAGTGTTTATGTGGGGATTTAGGGATTGAGTTTGAGTCTTTTTACCTTCTTGTATATGTGTGTTGTGTGTTTTCTTTGTATTTTTCCATTCCTTGAAAAATAATGATTAATATTTGAATTAATAATGTAATGCTACTTGTATAAAAGAGGGTTAGACTGCGATTTTAATTAATATTTACAGATGATGAAATTAATATCAAATATGATATGATTTTTACCCAAAAAAAATCTTTTTCATAACTTTTAAGTAATACTTTTTTATCCCATCACTTTTTCTTAATGTTTGTCTTTAATTATTCTATGTTGGGTGGACAATTGTTGAAATTGAACATATTCATCTACCACCAACTCAACTGTTGGCGCTTCTATTGCATCTATAATTTGAGCATTCAGATTGTGTTCATCGTCCATTATCATATTGTGCATGACTATGCATGTAGTCATTATATCATGTAATACATATTTTCTTCAAAAATGTTTTGGTCATGCGATGATTGCAAAGCATGATCGTAAAACTATAAATGCATGTTTCACATCTTTTCTATTTGCCTATTGATTCATTTGCAAAATACTTCTTTGGACCACGTGTCTCATGAATAATTTGCACAATAATAAACCACTTTGAATATATATTATCAGGGTCGGTTCGGACCATATCATTGCTCAAGACTAGCATTTAAAATGTTGCCCTTTTGCATAATAATATGTATATGAAGACAAAAAAAATTAAAATTGAAAAACATATTTTTATATAATCATGACACCAAAAAATAACTTCACTTGTTTAGACAAAATGTAACATTAAAAGTAAAGACAAAAAAAATAAAAAACGCATGTTTGAATTGAGAGATCGAATTGGCTGCGAATAAAAAATATAGTGAAATGAAAAAATCATCAATCATTCAAACAATGTAACGATATGAACTTTTGAATAATATTTTGTTTTCTGAAAATCTATGTTTTACTATGTCATAATCAATAAAAATATATAAGTATAAATGAAATGTGCCCATCAGGTTTGACCGTTATATGACCGTTGGAAACATTAATAATTTTTAATGTTATAATTATTATTTATAAATAGAAATGATAATGGATAATTAATGGAGAAAGAAGAGTCGGTGGTCTCATCCAATAGACTCGGGCCGTATAAAGCTTATTTGTCGGAGCTTGGGTAGGAGGTAGTGTCACTAGGCTTTGTTCTGGATCAAGCCAAAGCCGAGCTTCAACATGTTAAGCTTGAACGAAAACGCCTACAGGAGAAGTTCAAGTTAGTGAAGATTATCACTCGGACGATGTTATCCGAGTCGCCCTAAGAGTCCATCACCATCGCACACCTTACTCTTAGGTCGTATGCAGGTGTTTTAAGGGGTTATGTTTCAAGGCCCTAGTTACTTAAAATGTAATCTCATTATTTTAATAAAAATTTTATTTGATCATTTCCATTTTAAAAATAATTTTGCTTAAAAATTGAGATGAAATTTGATGAATTGATTTTTCAGGTAAAAATTGTACTTTTCAGAAAGATATAAATTATCATATTAAAATAAGGATTTATTAACAATGTTTATTATAATGAAATAGTGTTATAAAAACACTCATTTTTAATTACAAATGATAAAATAATTTTTTTTCATGTTTCGAAAATTTTACTATGCATGTCACTGCATTTTATGTTCGCTATTTTTTTAATAAAGTATTTTTATAGTTAAAAATTAAATTTATCATATGTAGAGATTTATTAAGGTAAAATAAATGTCATTTTTGAATTCAGAACGTCGATATTAGGTTATAGTGAATTTATGAGAATTTTATAAAATACTTTAGTTTTTCTTGAATAGTAAAAATATTGATTGAGTTTTTCGGTATGTTTAATGACATCATTAATGATGTAATCATGATGTAATAATTATGGTCGACTCTTGAGTAATAAAATATGATATGAGGTGTCCTAAGTGGTCAATACCATGGACAAATACCATGGGCAAACCCATGGTTGTGCAAATACCACTAATGAGGTGTCATTTGAAATTAATAAAAATGTCTTTCTTTTTTACTATAAATACCCACCCATTCATTCGTTTCATTTCATTCCAAAATCATTCTTCATGAAGTTCTGATAGTATTACCTCCTAAAGAGTTTTCTCAAGGTGTCTTTAAGCCCCCAAGGTCACGATCTTAGAGTTTTAGAAGTTACCTCTTCAAGGTAAGAGAATTCTCAACTTCTCTTTTCTTTTCAAGTTCTCTTTTATGTGGTATGTATTTCAAATTTCCATACCATGTTCTTATTTTATTTTTATTCTGTCCCAATACTATATTATGAGTCTTTTATGAATAAGTGACCACTACCCCCTCTCTTTTTAATGTTTTATAAAACCATGCTTCATACCCGTTATGCTGCATAATTTTCATCTCAAAATCTCTTTCTTTTTTCTCAAGAAATTCTTTTATTTTCTTTATGGGAATACCCAAACATCCTTCATTTCTAGAGGTATTCATCAAGACATAAAAATGATTTATTTGATTCTGGAATTGACATACATAAAACCCTCATTTCTTTTCCGTGGTTTATAAATCACATAATGATAATGTTGTAATCACTTTTTAAAACGTCATGATTTTGATATGAAACCCATTTCTTTTATTCTCTTTAGGTTATTTATGACAGGTTTGATTATGATCTATGTGACTCGCATGAAAATAAAGACATATTAAGGGTGTGCCCTGATAGCACTCCAATGCATTGGGTAAAGAAATTAATCTCTAGAGATGATAAGTTTTACGATACCTTGGTAATTTTTATGACAACTTGGGGATGAATGTAACACCCCGATATTTTATGAAAAATATTCTTTTAATTTCATTAATGTCTTGTGTTGTATGCTACACCAAGATTACCTTGCGCTATACGCAACACCGTATTAGCTTGCAGTATACGCAACACTATTCTTGGATCGTGTTATACACAATTTTGATAATAGTTATTCTACGCAACATTGAGTATATATATATATATATATTCAATGTATAAATGAAATATGGTAAGATTCTGTTATACGAAACAACGAAGGATTCTTTCACAACACGCAACCCTAACTTGGCTTGCATTACACGCAATCGCGACCTTCCTCGATAGCGTGTGTTGTACGCAATATCGGGTTTTACTAAACAACGATATATTATTATAATATTATTATGAACTAGCTGTTATGAATAGTATTAACTAAATTTTGAATTTTATAACATTATTATTCATCTTACACATTTTCCAGAACATGGTATAAGAACAAAATAAATTTTTTCGGGTAAAATAAGTATTTTTTAAAAAATGCAGTTTTGCCGCCTTTTGATGGCGCACTCACTTTAAATCTAGTTTTTGACATGTTTATAAGTTCAATTTGAAAAAATAAAATTCTTCTTTGTAATCAAGAAATAAAAATTTACTTTGGATTAATTTTTCTTATTATTCTGGTAACTTTTATATTTTGATGAATAGTAAAAACATGCTATATTTTAATGAAAAACAATTTTTTTCATCGTAATAATTTATATGGTTAAATTATAATATTGAATGGTTTTAAAGTATAAATAGAATATATTTTTACTATTTAATATAATGTATGTCATTATCATTGATTTTACATTGAATTCGTATGTTAAATCAATTCAATCTTTTGCAATGTTTTAAACAAAAACCCGTTTTCATTCGACAACGGGATTAATTTTAATTTAATTTCTGCAACTTCTGTGTATTGAATTTAAAAAAATGGATTCCATATTTGGAATCAGTGGGTCCAAATTATGTTAATAGACTACTTTTTATTTTTGGGAATTATGAATAGTAACTACGGTAAATTTTATTTACCATAGTTAAAGGTAAATCGGGTAATTAAGGGTAAATATAATATTATAAAATTACCCTAACACATGCCAAAATTCTATTGGATGGCTAAAAGTAAACCCATATCAACTAAGGGTCGGATTAGAATCATTTAATGGACTTTTTTACATGAAAATAACTTAATTATTATTAAAACCAAAGAAAGTGACAACATGTCACTCTCTTAAATCTTATAAGTATATTAATTTTAATTTAGTAATAAACTTCATGAAACTTCAAAAATGAATAGTCTCCAGAAATCTAATGAAATTATCTACATCATATGAATTTATTTATAATTTTTAGGGATTAAATAATTATCATTAATTATGACACAATAATGATGTAGAAATTGTTTATCTAGTGAAAAATCAAGAATATAGTTTTTATTAAACTAATTATGAACATAAAATGCACAAACTCCTGAACAAAACTTATTGGTCATATAAATGTAAATCATAATCATCCAATGGTCGAATATTTGACTATTTGGAGCCTTATAAATGTGATTATGACACTTATATTATTTTATTTTAAATGATGCCAAAGTTGTCTCCTTCATAATTTAATAAATATAACAATTTAAATATTGTGATTTTAAGATGATAAATTCTAATAAAAGTATTATTGTGAAAGGTAATAGATTTATATTCATCATAGGATTTTATTTTTAATTTTTATGCAACAAATAAGTATATTAAATAATTATACAAAAATGTTGTAGTAATTATTTTATTAAGAGATAAACCAAATAAATGGTTTTAAAAATAATAAAATAAATATTATATGAACTATTTAATGTGCTCCACTAATTTTCTAGATACATATGACCTTTTATGAATCTATTAAAGCTTTTAGTTTGAACATATCTTATGTATATATTTTATTTAAATTCAAATAAATGAATAGTGTCAAAATTGACACTATTGTTATTTTATAAAAATAACATATTATAAAATTGTTTAAAAATCACAAAAATATTTAAAAATTATAAATTTATATTTATATGTTCTATAATGTTATTAAGTAACCAATTATGTAAAATTAACAACAAATAAGTAATTATTTGTTATAATTTAAAATTTAGAATTTTATTACCACAAATAAACTTAAATAGATTAAATAAGGATAAATCAAAATGATAAGGTTTAAAATAAGATCCAAACATGTCTAAATTTGATTGGTTGATGATATTACAACCCTATATCATCTAATATTAGAATATGAGTCATTTTTGGAGGTTTTTAAGTGGGGTTAGATTTATTATAAATTAATATTTTTAAGAATTCAAATGGTGCCCCTCTCCTCCCTTATAAAAGGGAACCTCCTCCCCCTCTTCCTCACACCACTTTGAGCCTTAAAGCTCGTCCAAACCCTGCCAATTTCTTCTCTCCACTTCCCTAGAAACATTCTAGAGGTTCTGGTCTTCTTAAAAGACCTATTTTAGTGCCCTAAAAGGAGGTCTCAAAGAAGTACTTCAAAGAAGAGGTAATGTCCGTTACCAATTCTTTCATCTTTATTTCTTCTTCCACTTATTATTCTTAGGTTGTTTCATTATGAAGTAATAAAATCATTATTACTTATATACTGATATGTTATTATAATTATGAAACAACCTTATTTCACCATCTATCCATCCTACGGAAAACGAAATCACCGCGCGTGCGTACGCACGGAATACTGTCTCCACGCCGTGGTGTAATCTATTTTCCACCACCACCTTACTTGGATGGGTATAATGGTGTACATAATAACTATATATGATTATTGTAAAGTGATATTGATTCTGAAATAGTATACATACACTCCAATACAATTCCACGATCATGAGAACGATATCATCGCTCGTGCGTACGTACGGACTACCGTCTCCACGACGCGATGAGATTTATTCTCCACGTTAACCATTCATGAATAATTATAAAGTATATATAATAAGTAATAATGAAATATATGACATAACAATGATTCTGTATTTATGTGTATATATATGTATGTCATCTACTTAATGCCATTCAACTCAATAAGGAAAAGAAAACAGCGTTCATGCGTACGAACGGTCTACCGTCTCCATGAACGGTGTATTTCTTTCCATTTACTGATATTATATATATATATATATATTCTGAATATATATTATATATAAATCATGTTTTATATTCTGGAATTAAGTAATCATGATCTAAGTAATCATATGAATAATTACAAGTCAAAACACGGATGACAAATGAAACGATTTTACCCAAAACGCTCTTTAACATGGAATTTACAAAAGAACGGGTAATATAAAGCCATAAGTGAACCATATATGATATAATAACAATAAGTATGATTCTGAAATAAGTCAATAACATTATTTAAATCATTATACAGGAGGTTCGGACACTTACGAAGCAAATCAGACCTAAGGTAAGGGAAATATCACAATCTCATTTTTATCTGAGATTGTTTATACTTTGGAATTTACTGGGGTGTATTTTATCATCCACATCCATTTTTCCTCAATATTATAGCATCCCGTCTTTTTATAACATAACTTTTCATTCCATTACACGGAACTGAGGATCTTTAAGGTTTAGTGTCTTGGAAACAAGGAACATAAAACATGAAAAAAAAACAAAAACAAACATTCTTCTTAAACACTTGAAAGGCTTCTCCTCATGTTCACCCTAGGCTCATTACTGCATCCCATAACCTGGGGACATACATCAAAAGGAAGGGTGAGCAGAAGGCCCAGCAAGGGAAACAAGTGAAACATTTTACATATGAACTTGAGATACATCAATAAAGTCATGAAAAGAACTTTAAGGCATGAAAATGAAATCATGAGGCATATCATAATAAAAATAAAACTTTTTCATAACTTGAAGATGTGGCTAAATCATTTAACATAGACAATCATGAACATATCACCAAGGTCCATCCCCAAGGTGTCATTTTAAAATTACCAAGGTTATTCACCAAGGTATCGTGAAAATTGTAATCTCTAGTGGTTACATCATTACCCAATGCATTGGAGCGCTATCAGGGCGCACCCTTAAATTTGCCTTTATTATCATGTGAGCCACATATATCATCATCAAAAATTTCATAAATAACCCATATAGCATAAAGGAAATGCGTTTCATTTCATAATCATAACGTTTTTAAAAACTGCTTTAAAGACATGATCTTTATATCACTTTAAAACCCACAGAAAAGGAAGGTGGGTCTCATGTATGTAAATCCAAGAATTTAAAATAGAACATTTTGGTATATATGTGAATACCCCTTTAGAATAAAGATCTTTGAGTATTCACTTAATAAAATAAAATAACTTTATAAAAAGAGATAGACATTTTGAGACAGAAATTCTGCAGCATAACGGCAATGTTCCGAGGTTTTAGAAGACATTAAAAGAGAGGTAAAATGGGTCAAACATTCATAAATGACCCATAAAATAGTACATGGACAGAATAAGAAGGATACATGATCATGGTAATGAAATTTCAAGGACATACCATTTGAAATGAAAAACATGGAAGGAAGAAAAAAAAATTAGATTTCTCTTATGAAAGTTCGGCAGCCTAACGGCGTTACTTAAACATCAACAAAAATGATTTGAAAAGATCAAATAGGTTCTCTCATCATGTGAACATAAGAGTTCAGTATGATAGATATAGAGATAATTACCCAACATAACAAAAAGGAACTTGAAAGAATTGACATGAAAGTAGAACTTCAAAACGAGAAGGGTGAAGAACCACTTAAAAATTCGGCAGCCTAACGGCGCCACTTAAAACATCAAAATGCTGAATTGAAGAGATCAAATGGGGTCTCTCATCATATGAGCATAAGAGTCCAGTATGATATATATAGAGATCATACCCCAATATAACAAAAAGAAACTTGAAATAATTGACATGAAAGTAGAACTTCAAAACGAGAAGGGTGAAGAACCACTTAAAAATTCGGCAGCCTAACGACGCCACTTAAAACATCAAAATATTGAATTGAAGAGATCAAATGGCGTCTCTCATCATGTGAACATAAGAGTCCAGTATGATATATATAGAGATCATACCCCAATATAACAAAAAGGAACATGAAAGACTTGAATGAAAATAGAACTTGAAAACGAGGAAGGTGAAAGAATCCCTTAAAAATTCGGCAGCCTAACGGCGCCACTTAAACATTCTTAAAACGAATTGATGAGAGCAAGGGGGGGTCTCTCATCATATGAACATGAAATAGGCAGTAGGATGAATATAAAAGAACATCCTCCAACATAAGAACATGGAGTATAAAAGAAATGACATAAAAGAGATTACTTGAAAAGAAAGAGAGGGGTCGGATCCCTTACCTTAAAATGTAACTCTTAAACCTCAAAGGTTGGGACCTTGAGGGCTTGGGGGAACCTTGGGAGGACTCCTTGGGAGGTAATAAGACCAGAAATTCGTTGGGAATGAGTGGGGAGTCGAATGGATGAGAGGAGGGCTTGGTATTTATAGGGAAAGTGAGGGGACAAGGCATTAATGGCCAAGGGACACCTCACATGTGCTTTTCTCAAACCCATGTGCTCTCCCTTGTCATTTATCATGGAGTTAGGCCACATGGGGCCCCCAAAACAATAATTCATCACCCTTGTCCGGCCAACCCTCAAAAGATCTCATGACATCATCATGACACCGTTATGATGTCATTAAACATACCGAAACCCTAAAACTGTATTTTTACTATTCAATGAAAATTCAACTTTCTCAGAAAAATCCCAAAATTTCACATTAACCAAATATCAATGCTCTGATTTCAAAAATGAAATCAATTTTATAAAAATAATTTTCTAAATATTTTTAATTTAATTTTTAAATAAAAACACTATTCATCGAAAATTCATTTTTTCAGAAAAAACCCCAAAAATTACCATAACATAATATCGATGCTCTGAGTTCAAAAATAAAGTCATTTTTATAAAAATAATTTTCTAATAATTTTTAATTAAATTTTTAATTAAAAAACACTATTCACCCGAAAAAACTAATACTTGAATAATAATTAATGAAACCGTTATTTAACTATTTTATTGAATCACAGTACTTAATCAAGGTGCCTAGATTATTTTAAAACTTTCTTTAAGTGAGATTACTAATCCATTTGGTCATATTACTAATCCTAATCATAAAATCACTATTCATAATTTACTATTCATCAAAAATCAAGTTGATCTTATTAGACTCTAAATTTAGTACTGAACATAATTGCAGAAGACCATTTTTTGAAAATCATTACACATTTTTAATTATTTAGGGTTTACATAAACATATTTAAAATATCCTTTTTCTAAAATTCATCAAAAATATGCATACTATATTTATCCGGTCATTTCAAAATTCATAAACTTCATCATAAGAAGAAATCCCAATTTTTATTTAAAACAAGGATTACACAAGGTAGTTACGGTCTCGTTACATAACCCCTTATAATACCAGCATAGGACCTAAGAGTAAGGTGTGCTAGGGTGATAGAAGCTTGGGGCGGCTCAGTCAACATTGCCCGAGTAGTAATTTCTATCAGTTTGAACTTCTCACGAAGGCGATTCCGTTCCAGCTTCACATGATGAAGTTCGGCTTGGATTTGATCCAGAGCAAAGCCCAGTGGTGCTACCTCCTTCCCAAGCTCTGTTAGATGGGCTTCGATCGGTCCAAGACTACTAGGTGAGGCCATCGAATCTTCTTTCTATAATAATTAACCAATATTACTTATATCAAAACATTTTGTTCACAGCGGTCATATTGACCGATGGTTATATAATAGTCAAAACCCACTGATCTCATTTTAATTATAATCATGTTTATCAAATAAAACGTTTTTGTTGAGTATAACAATAACACATAAAATTGGGAAACAAAGTTTATTTAAAAAATTTCAGGTCGTTACAATCTTCCCCCCTTAAGAAATTGCGTCCTCGCAATTTTAAAATTGAGTTTTGAAATTTCATTGAAAGTCCCACATCGGAAAAGGAGTCAGTAAAACTATTACTTTAAAATAAATAAAGGGAAGTACAAAGATCACCCGAGTTAACCCACACTAGGGTTCCATGTAGGAAAACATGGACATGGAGGAGAAAACAAAGGGTCAAGTTCTGAGGGAGAGTGATAGAGAACATGATTAGGAGAAAGTTAACCATGAGAAAATCCCAAACTTATGATGTGTGTAAACGGTCTTTGATTACCTAGTAGGAAACGTAAACCAACAACATTTTTGTTTTATGTTTCTTTTCATAATTTTGAGGATTTCATTTACTACATAGAACAAAAACATAAGAAAATATACCTACCTTCACGTAGAGTTTCATCCTTTAACAAGTCCCTACCAACACTAATCTTTTCTCCAAATGATGAGAATTCAAAAACACTTGGTCTCATAAAAGCACAAGAATCATCTTCTATAGAATCACATAATCTACAAAAGATTAACTATCTATTTCTTCTATCTTTAAACATTATCCCAAAAACGGAAAGGTTAAGGTAAAACAACTCTTCAAAAAGAAAGAATCCCATAGGAATGGAAACTACTTTTAAATCATCAAAGTTCCATGGTACTACCTAAATTTCATCATAGACCATTCCCTAAATAACGGTCCTTAAAATTCCTCAAAACAAACCAAACTAAGATTGAAACCCAAATACAATAAGGATTTGATAACATAGTCTTCCAAAACAACTTCATTGTTCATCTCCAGACAACATCAACCACTCCTAACATATTATAAAAAAAGTAGCTAACCTAAACATATTTTACCCAAGATAGGTTAGTCATTCCCATAAGTAACCTAAATTACTATAAGTTCACCTTAAATTCATCAATTCTTCAAAATATAAGTCAAACTTACTCCTCAATGAAAATACTGTAGTAATCTATTTACCTCGATCAAATATGGTTCCCAAAATAATGAACGTCTTCCAAAATAATAATCATATTTTAATCCCCTAATCATCCCTGTCATATTAATACGAAAATTGTCGCATTTCCTATCACATTGGTTGTCGGAACATGTTCTTCCATTTCCCACCATTAACTAAGAAGAGAAAGCATAATTAGGGGCTTAAGTACTTAGCTAATAATCATGAAAAGGAACTGAAAGCATATAAGGATAACTTTTATATGAAAGGTATACCCTAACTTGTGATCTCCTAGGTTCCCATCTAGGTTATGAATGATCATATATTCTTATGTGAACCTTTATTTTATTTTATATTTGTTCCTTTAACAATGGTTCATACCAAGCTTATGAATTAACCAAAGCATATCCCCCGGGAGTGTCGTAACCAAGAGTGCAGCAAGGCCCGTTGTCGTGTACCAGTTCCCGTTCGAGTCTAGCTCAAAGCGGTGTTTTTGGGTTTTACCCCTATGTACATCTGTGCCAGAGCCACCTCTACCTGCTCGTATCCAGACAGAGATGTATTTGCTTGGCAACCCCTTACTCAATACTCACCAAAATACCAGGAAGATTTCCTATATTAAACTTTTCTATAGGGTTCCTCCTAGAGTTTTCATATCCTAATTTCCACAAATAACTAAACCATCCTTTGATACCAACTATAGCATCCCGTCTTTTTATAACATAACTTTTCATTCCATTACACGGAACTGAGGATCTTTAAGGTTTAGTGTCTTGGAAACAAGGAACATAAAACATGAAAAAAAAACAAAAACAAACATTCTTCTTAAACACTTGAAAGGCTTCTCCTCATGTTCACCCTAGGCTCATTACTGCATCCCATAACCTGGGGACATACATCAAAAGGAAGGGTGAGCAGAAGGCCCATCAAGGGAAACAAGTGAAACATTTTACATATGAACTTGAGATACATCAATAAAGTCATGAAAAGAACTTTAAGGCATGAAAATGAAATCATGAGGCATATCATAATAAAAATAAAACTTTTTCATAACTTGAAGATGTGGCTACATCATTTAACATAGACAATCATGAACATATCACCAAGGTCCATCCCCAAGGTGTCATTTTAAAATTACCAAGGTTATTCACCAAGGTATCGTGAAAATTGTAATCTCTAGTGGTTACATCATTACCCAATGCATTGGAGCGCTATCAGGGCGCACCCTTAAATTTGCCTTTATTATCATGTGAGCCACATATATCATCATTAAAAATTTCATAAATAACCCATATAGCATAAAGGAAATGCGTTTCATTTCATAATCATAACGTTTTTAAAAACTGCTTTAAAGACATGATCTTTATATCACTTTAAAACCCACAGAAAAGGAAGGTGGGTCTCATGTATGTAAATCCAAGAATTTAAAATAGAACATTTTGGTATATATGTGAATACCCCTTTAGAATAAAGAGCTTTGATTATTCACTTAATAAAATAAAATAACTTTATAAAAAGAGATAGACATTTTGAGACAGAAATTCTGCAGCATAACGGCAATGTTCCGAGGTTTTAGAAGACATTAAAAGAGAGGTAAAATGGGTCAAACATTCATAAATGACCCATAAAATAGTACATGGACAGAATAAGAATGATACATGATCATGGTAATGAAATTTCAAGGACATACCATTTGAAATGAAAAACATGGAAGGAAGAAAAAAAATTAGATTTCTCTTATGAAAGTTCGGCAGCCTAACGGCGTTACTTAAACATCAACAAAAATGATTTGAAAAGATCAAATAGGTTCTCTCATCATGTGAACATAAGAGTTCAGTATGATAGATATAGAGATAATTACCCAACATAACAAAAAGGAACTTGAAAGAATTGACATGAAAGTAGAACTTCAAAACGAGAAGGGTGAAGAACCACTTAAAAATTCGGCAGCCTAACGGCGCCACTTAAAACATCAAAATACTGAATTGAAGAGATCAAATGGGGTCTCTCATCATATGAGCATAAGAGTCCAGTATGATATATATAGAGATCATACCCCAATATAACAAAAAGAAACTTGAAATAATTGACATGAAAGTAGAACTTCAAAACGAGAAGGGTGAAGAACCACTTAAAAATTCGGCAGCCTAACGACGCCACTTAAAACATCAAAATATTGAATTGAAGAGATCAAATGGCGTCTCTCATCATGTGAACATAAGAGTCCAGTATGATATATATAGAGATCATACCCCAATATAACAAAAAGGAACATGAAAGACTTGAATGAAAATAGAACTTGAAAACGAGGAAGGTGAAAGAATCCCTTAAAAATTCGGCAGCCTAACGGCGCCACTTAAACATTCTTAAAACGAATTGATGAGAGCAAGGGGGGGTCTCTCATCATATGAACATGAAATAGGCAGTAGGATGAATATAAAAGAACATCCTCCAACATAAGAACATGGAGTATAAAAGAAATGACATAAAAGAGATTACTTGAAAAGAAAGAGAGGGGTCGGATCCCTTACCTTAAAATGTAACTCTTAAACCTCAAAGGTTGGGACCTTGAGGGATTGGGGGAACCTTGGGAGGACTCCTTGGGAGGTAATAAGACCAGAAATTCGTTGGGAATGAGTGGGGAGTCGAATGGATGAGAGGAGGGCTTGGTATTTATAGGGAAAGTGAGGGGACAAGGCATTAATGGCCAAGGGACACCTCACATGTGCTTTTCTCAAACCCATGTGCTCTCCCTTGTCATTTATCATGGAGTTAGGCCACATGGGGCCCCCAAAACAATAATTCATCACCCTTGTCCGGCCAACCCTCAAAAGATCTCATGACATCATCATGACACCGTTATGATGTCATTAAACATACCGAAACCCTAAAACTGTATTTTTACTATTCAATGAAAATTCAACTTTCTCAGAAAAATCCCAAAATTTCACATTAACCAAATATCAATGCTCTGATTTCAAAAATGAAATCAATTTTATAAAAATAATTTTCTAAATATTTTTAATTTAATTTTTAAATAAAAACACTATTCATCGAAAATTCATTTTTTCAGAAAAAACCCCAAAAATTACCATAACATAATATCGATGCTCTGAGTTCAAAAAAAAAGTCATTTTTATAAAAATAATTTTCTAATAATTTTTAATTAAATTTTTAATTAAAAATCACTATTCACCCGAAAAAACTAATACTTGAATAATAATTAATGAAACCGTTATTTAACTATTTTATTGAATCACAGTACTTAATCAAGGTGCCTAGATTATTTTAAAACTTTCTTTAAGTGAGATTACTAATCCATTTGGTCATATTACTCATAAAATCACTATTCATAATTTACTATTCATCAAAAATCAAGTTGATCTTATTAGACTCTAAATTTAGTACTGAACATAATTGCAGAAGACCATTTTTTGAAAATCATTACACATTTTTAATTATTTAGGGTTTACATAAACATATTTAAAATATCCTTTTTCTAAAATTCATCAAAAATATGCATACTATATTTATCCGGTCATTTCAAAATTCATAAACTTCATCATAAGAAGAAATCCCAATTTTTATTTAAAACAAGGATTACACAAGGTAGTTACGGTCTCGTTACATAACCCCTTATAATACCAGCATAGGACCTAAGAGTAAGGTGTGCTAGGGTGATAGAAGCTTGGGGCGGCTCAGTCAACATTGCCCGAGTAGTAATTTCTATCAGTTTGAACTTCTCACGAAGGCGATTCCGTTCCAGCTTCACATGATGAAGTTCGGCTTGGATTTGATCCAGAGCAAAGCCCAGTGGTGCTACCTCCTTCCCAAGCTCTGTTAGATGGGCTTCGATCGGTCCAAGACTACTAGGTGAGGCCATCGAATCTTCTTTCTATAATAATTAACCAAGATTACTTATATCAAAACATTTTGTTCACAGCGGTCATATTGAACGATGGTTATATAATAGTCAAAACCCACTGATCTCATTTTAATTATAATCATGTTTATCAAATAAAACGTTTTTGTTGAGTATAACAATAACACATAAAATTGGGAAACAAAATTTATTTAAAAAATTTCAGGTCGTTACAAATATGTAATATTATTTCCATCCACCTACAATTGTTTAAATCCAATTTTACCCTTCGGTGAGTTTTTAGTAAAGGATATGAAAGGAATCTTTTATCGTTTTTCGTACGAGATACTTTTTGACTTTTCTGACAAAAGTACAAAGAATGTTTTTTTTAACTTATATGGCATGAATTGATTTTTAAAACATTATTTCCAAGAAGCTTCCTTTACAAGTTTTCAAGTTTATTTTTAATCAACTTCTTTTAGTTATAATTTTATGACATGTTAAGAAATGAAAAGTGTTTTTGAAGTAGAAAGGATATTTTCCTCAAGAATGGAGTTCAAGTGTTTTATCAAAATTATTTTCCATCTAAGATAATATTGGGTTCTGTTTCTATCCCTATTATTACATGGATTTTATTATGTTGTGATGGAAATATTTTTATGAATTCCTTTATATTATATGAATAGTTTTATGATGTCATGTTGTTTAAGAATCCCATTTTTATTACATGGGTTATGCTATGATGTATGGTTTATGATTTTGTGGCACACATAAGAATGGTATCATTATGAGATGGGTGGGACCTATATCTCCCTCCAATGCATTGGGTAAAGATTTTATATCTCATGAGATAGACATGGCTGGAACGGTAGGTTATACTGGTTCAGTGAAACAGGACTGAAACGAGGGTGACTCGGTTCAGAAATGGAATTTGTCCACTAAGATAGTCTTGGCAATGAGTCTTGACTAATAAGATATGATTATCTATGATTATGTGTGTATTCCACAAAGTTTCATGTTTTAAGTTATGATTATTGGGATTTCATTTCACTACTATGATTTATCCCATGTTATTAAATTATGCTCTCTTTTGTAGGTTAAGATTTCCAAAATGTTATGTTCTTATGAAAATGATGTGATTGATATTTCTTTTTTTTACCCTTACTGAGCATTTGAGCTCACCCTTTTATGTTTTCTTTTCCCCAGGATATAAATAAAGGTTTTAGGTAAAAAAAAGGAAGATCTTTATGGGAGATGTTGAAGATCTTTCACCATGATTAGAAGATTATATTCCGAGTTTCCAAAGACACTAAACTATTACGATCCTTGTGTGTGTGTTTTTGTTATGTACTAAGTATTCCGTAAAAGTAATGTAATGTCCATGTACGTCAAGCTTGGGGTCTCTACAATGAACCTTGATGATATGCTTATGAATGTATAAATTAAATTTTGTAGTCACATTTTCAAGTTATGATTCAAGATATTATTATTATGATATGCCTCTTTATCACGCCTTTATGATATTCCTCATGTTATTATTGATATTTCTCAAGTTCACATGTAAACTGTTTCACTTGTTTTCCCTTACTGGACCTTCTGCTCATCCTTTCCTTTTATATATGTCCCCAAGTTATGAGATGCAATAAATGTTGGAGAAGTTGGCCTAAAACCAACTACTTTATACTTTATGATAAACTTGTATTAATAAATACCTTATCACATCTTGATTGTTCTTATACATGACAATTCATGTGATAATGTCCTAAGGATAGCTGTTGCACTAACGGGTCACAACAGATCCCTGCTATGATGAGAAGCTAGAAGTTCCAGAACACTATTCTTGAATATATGTTCTATGACCGGATGATGATATTTGAGGGACACAAATAATACATACCGTTATGGGTGAGGACTCATAAAACTTTGAGGTACCTTCTCATGGTGTGCGCCCTTTGTAATATTCCAGAGGATATTATGAGAACGAGACCCACCAGTTGGAAATCCACATTTCATAGTGTCATTGGATGTTTCTATCTACGGACGTTTGTATTGGTACATAGACTTTAAGATTATTATTAATGGGTATTAAAAATCGCACACTTAGATGTATTGACGAAAACTACGACAAAACACTATTCGCAGCAAGGTAGGATATGTTGGGTGCGTCACGAGTAATACTGCATTAATAGATAATGAGAGAAAAGATTTGTCCCTTCTGTTCCATAACAGAAGCTGATATCTCAAGCCCTTTGATGGGATTGATATATCCTAAATAAATCCATGTCCATTGTGAAGAATGAGCGAGTTCAATTCCAGAATGTCAAAGAATGAATAATCAAACACATGGGTTGATGGCACTAATATGCAAACTGCTTGATTCGAGATATCAAGACAAAGAGATTACATTACATGATAAGCATTCGTAAGAGGTGACACTTCATTGTGGCATTAACTTCTTTCTCTATGGGTGCCTTGGCGTGTTGCTAGACACTAGCCTTGGACTTTAGGAAGGCTCCGCCTAATGCCACTGAGAAAGATACATAGAGGGTCACACACTAAGTGTGTCCAAGTATCTCAATTAAATATCCATTTAGAAAGATGAATAAAGATTATTCCCAATTATGGTTTAATAATTATTCAAGGATGCCTGATTGCATTTATTTCAACCCTAGTTATTCGAGAGAATATATTGTGGAAAAAATAATATATTTATTCACGATTGATGCAGTGATATTTATTTAAGAAATAAATAGTCATTATTCAAGGTCTAATAAATGTGGTCGATGAAATAAAGAAAAAAGAAAAACAAAAGTACACGCCGTTTATATTAATAAATACATGATGTGTAGTTTTTTTAGGGATTTGTGAGAAATAATATTATTTATTTAATTAAATAATATTAGTTGTAATTCGCTGGGTGCATGTCAAGTGATAATAATAATAGTAAAATGTTATTATTAGACATGGGGTATTACTAAGAATTAAATGAAATGAATAAATTCATTTGTGAAATTAATTCATTTTATTATTCTAATTATTATAAATCCCAATTACATTATTCTCATTAATCCTAGCCATTCTTTATGGTTGTGCACAATAGATCTGGAGAAAGCTCTCAAGCCAAGCGAGAATTCCTTTCCTCTAAGAACGTTCTCAAGTTATGAGATATATCCTCCTTCACAAGATCAAGGAGAGCGTTTTGGAAGTGGCTCTCAAGGCGATCCGAGGTGGATATCGCAGGCGAAGTCTCTTCCACGCTAGCACTCGAAGATACCTTCAGCGACGTCTAGATATACGTGGATCATGTGTGGATTACCACTAGAGGAAGCCTACACTCAGCTTCTATGATGCAAGGAAGGATCACATTGGATCGTGATTGGAGACATCAACAGAGAGATAATTCCATCAAGGTAATTATTATATTTTAATAAAATTAATTATAACCAACATATGATGATTCTCTCTATGGTTATGGGACTTCCCTCTTTCCTTTTCGTTCTTCGTTCTATTCTGAAGATCCGGAGTTTTATTATCTTGACGGATCTCAGATTGATCATTGTTAATGCTAAAATTATAGTTGGGTATACCCACTCCACACGCTTCCGCTGTGCCCAAAACCTAAAAGTTGTATTAGAGGGGTTATATCATTGATTATAATTATTTAGTTTTTTTTTGATGATTTACGCATTTAATAATTTATTTATTTCAATTTAAGTTAATCGTTCTGGAAATATGAATATTGAGATCTATTCCTCTTTTGTTTCTCTTTCATCTTACAGAAACGATTTTTTCTTTTAATTTTGATTAAAATAAAACATAAGATCTCATCCAAAGGTGCCAAAGCTTCCTGGCCATACAACACCAGAACACACGGTGTGTATTCGGCAGTACATGCTATGTAGTCAAGGTTCAATGCACCGAGACTGGTCCACCAAACCAAGTCGTGTGTTGGAGTTTATCTAAGTCTTAAATGACTTCATGTGTTGACCAGGAACAGGTGGCACATGGTTTCTAGATTACACATCATGTGGACCATAGGACACAACGTGTAGTCCCTTTGGGTTAGGGTTGGACCGTGTACCCCATACACGGCTTGCCCAACCAGAGACCGTATAACGCGGACACTACACGGTATGTGGCCCACTAGACACACCATGTACTCTGAAGATTTTCGAAGTACATATACACGTCGTATCCCCAGGCATGTACTTCGGATGGACAGTGAACAATAGTACACACCATGTAGTCGGAACTACATGCCGTGTACTCATCCAAATTACACATATTTATTAAAATTTATTATTATATTATACAAACCCTTGATACATGTACCATGGTGCGGGCATAAAGCTAAGTCACAACATGTGATAAGTGTTTTATATATGTGTGTTTAATTTAACATCTCTGTAATGCTTATTTCTACTCATTAGGTAGTTATGAACGGGAATTCACTGGGTTGCCTCCAAGGAACAAGTTACGTAAAAAGATAATTTTAAATGAATTTATTTTTTTAAAATTATGATGGATGAGAATCTCAAGGAAATTCAGAAAAGAGTTTAAGACAAAAGGATTTATTAATTAAAGATAATTAATTGATTCGATTGTGATTTATCTTAAGCAAGAACAACTAAAGAATTGAATGCTAGTTTTATTTATGCGTAAATATCATTGCATGCATTAATGATCATGAGCTAGACTAGGACCTTTGTATGTGGATAGTTTCTTTTAATTTATTTATTTAAATTAAATTTGTTGGTCTGTGAGCCTTCTCCTCATTAATATGTAGGGCATACGTGCCCAATGTTTCTTTTATGTAAAACCCCGTTTTACCCCTCACCTACGAGTGAGATAAAAGCATATGTAATGGATTGTCCTCCCAGGCTAGTGGAGGCGGATCAAGTTAGGAGCTAAGGTAAAACCAATCCAAGGAGATACAAAAGTGGATAGGTGGAAAGATGTAAACACAAACCCAAAAGTTTCAAGTTGTTTCTACCCTAGGTCTTAGGTTAGTTTATCAACTGCTAGATAAAATAACCAATAGAACAAGCTCATGATCATACCATTTATTTTATTTCTGTCACTTGCATGGTTTATTTATTGTGGGCGTGTTGTCGTGATCACATAATTAATGAATTAAACAAGCTTGGAAAATGGAACTAAAATAAGGTCGGATTATGCGTGAATATTATCTTATACATGGTTAATCACTTAAGTATATCACACTTAATATTAACAAGCATGTAAGATTGATAATAAAATGGCAATTTACGTATAAGGATAAAAATACCTCAAAGAAATATTAAGTCGGTATAGCCTTCCATAATCTTGGTTAGAATCAAACCATAGTTCAAAGTTCTTGACCAACCCTAGTTGGGGTGCTTTCAATTATCAGGGAATTCTAATTCAAGGTTTTGGGTTGACTTGACTTGGTTCACATCAAGGGTTTACTACCACATCAGGACTTTGTGTGACCAAGTGGCAAAGGTTGAGGAAATCCAAAATAAATGGATTTTAGGATTTGGGAGTCACTCAGCAGATCAAGGAGCTGCGATTTAATGCAGCTGGCATTTGGAATGCATACCTAAAACCTTTTAAGTTTCTTGACCAAACCTAGTTGGGGTAATGCGAAGGGCAATATGGATCCCTATTACTAGAATATTCAGGCAATAGAATATCCCAAAGTCAATGGTGATGGCTATTGGATTTTGATAAAATTGTGGGAGACTAATAAGTATTAATTAATTTATTTGTCTCAATTTTATCATAATAATGTAATAAATCTTTGATCATATTAATTTGTAGAAATGACAAGAAAAATGAATTCAAACATATCATTGTAAACCATACTCGAGAAGGAAAACCTTCTCACTGAAACCAATTTCTAGGAATGGCAGATGCGTTTACGCATCATCCTTCACCACAAGAGGAAATTGTATGTGTTGGAGGAGACTATTCTAGCTGTGCTTGGAAAATAGGCCTGTGATGAGGTATCTCTCTATATGAAACATATGGATGATGCCACATATGTCCAATGTTTCATGCTATCGGATATGTCTAATGAGCTCTTGAAGCAACATAAAAACATGGACGCGTATAGCATGATGTCTCACCTTAAGGATCTCTATCAAGAGAAGACGAGATAAGAGAGATATAAGATCTCCAATGTTTTGTTCACAACTAAGCTTAGAGAGTTTGCGCCAGCTATGCCACATGTAGTCAAGCTTATTGGCTACATTGAATTCCTGAACATCTTAGGGATTAAGTTTCCAAATGAGTTGTGTACAGATCTCATCCTATCATCACTACCCTAGACCTTCTCTAGATTTATTATCAACTACAACATGAGAAAAAATGAGAAGAGTCTATCAAAACTTCTGACCTTAATTCTCCAGGTAGATAATGACATGGGGCATGGAAAACCTGTAGTCCTTATGATGAATAAGAAAAGGAAGGACAAGGAAAATGAGCTAAAAATTTATAAATGGTCTAAAGCCCCCGAGCACCGTCCCTCCAAGAAGGTGAATATCTAAAGGCAGGGCAAGGAATAGAAAGCAGTATGTTTTTTATGTGGCAAGCCAGGCCACTGGATGAAGAAATGCACCTAAAACTGTGGGGATACTAAATGTGCGTTCGTTATCGAGTGTAATCTTTTACATTTCTACACATTGGGTATTAGATACAACCTGTGGGGCTCACATCTGTATTCAAATGCAGGAACCAAGTAGATTTATAAAAATTTATAGAGGAGAGGTGGAACTTCGAGCTGTCAATGGAGTGAGGTTGGCTGTGTTGGCCATTGGTGATTACCATCTCTCATTACCAACTAAGATACTTTTGGTTTTACATAATTTTTATTATGTGCATAGTGTTACCAAGAACGTAATTTCTATATCATGTTTAGATATGGATGGATTTATTTTCGAGTTTGGAAATAAGGGTTGTTTCTTTTATAGGAACAATGTATGTTATGGTATGACACATTTAAATAATGTTTTGTATGTATTAAATTATGAAAAACAAGTGTTGGAAATCGATAACAAAACAAACTCACATGAATCATACAACACCCAGTTATGGCATCGCCGTCTTGGTCATGTAAACGAGAAGCACTTGACAAAGCTCTGTTAAGATGGTTATTTAGACTCCACTGAGCTAGAACCACTTGATATATGTCACGATTGTTTACAATGTAAAATGACCAAGCCGACTTTTGGTGGACAGGGTGAAAGGGACATAAAGCTTCTAGGATTGGTACACAAGGATGTGTTTGGATCATTTCCAAAAGAATCTAGAGGTGGATATTCTTACTTCATTACTTTTACTGATGATTTGAGTAGATATGGATATATCTACTTATTGAGGTGTAACTCAGAGTCCATGGAGAAATTTAAGGAATTCAATAATTAAGTAGAGAATCATCTTGGTAAAAAGATAAAGAAGATTCGATTGAATTGAGGTGGAGAATATCTGAACCAAGAGTTCATTGACCTTTTACAGGAGTCTGAGATTCTATCTCAACCCACTCCTTCTTATACACCACAGTTGAATAGTGTTAGTGAAAGGAGGAACCAAAACTTGTTTGACATGGTGAGGTTGATGATGAGTCATGCCAATCTTTTATTATCCTTTTAGGGATATGCATTACAAACTGCAACATACACATTAAACCAAGTACCAACTAAGGAGGAAAATGAAATTACCTATGAGTTATAGAATGGAAAGAAACCCATTTTGTTGCACACATGTATATGGGGATTCAGGGGGTTTGTTAAGGCCTTATCGAGTAACAAACTAGCACCCCAGGGCATGAGGTGTATCTTTATAGGATATCCCAAGGAAATGAAAGGATATTACCTATATAACCCTTCAGACAAGAAAGTGACTGTTGTCAGACAAGCCATCTTTCTTGAGAGGGAGAAAATACTCAAAAAGGAAAGTGGGAGCAAGATTGACTTTGACAAAGTTAATGCTCAAGATACACACAAGTTGGTATAGGAACAAGTTCTATAGGTTCTCGTGGAAGAGGTTTCATAAACACAAGTACTGCATAGGAGCTCAAGAGAGGTAAGGGAACCAAAGAGATTTGGTTTCCTAGTCACCGAAGATGGTGAATCATTATTGTTAGTAAATGATGAACCTCTCTCTTATAAGAAAGAAGTAGAGAGATCAGAAGATAAAAGATGGCTAGAAGCCATTAATTCTGAGATGGTTTCCATGTATTAGAACCAAGTCTGGGTTCTAGTCAATGAGCTAGTTGATGTAAAGCCTGTTGGATAAAAAATGGGTATTCATGAGAAAACTATACATGGAAGTTCACGTTAGAACCTATTGTCACGACCTGTCCCCCGGGGCCTGCATCGTGACTACCCCAAGCCCGCCTTCTATAGGTCAGGGGCTGGCGACTAGCACCAAAGGCATAAATCCCTAAACTAGGAAGGCATTTCCTTTATAAACTGAAACACACACAACAGAGTATGCAACTGGAAGTAGAACACTAAGTAAAACTATACATAAAAGAGACTGATGAAAGTAAAGGGGCCGGAAATACAAGCCCAATAGTAAAGTACAAGGAATCAAAAAAGTACAAGTACAACTGAAAGAAGAAGTAAAGCAGCTACTAGGTCATCCTCCGAGGTTCCTACCTGAAGGGTAGGTATAGATGGCCTCCTCAGAACTCCACGTCCGTCCGTCCGCTCCGTGCACCGTCACACCGAGTGGTCCACCTTCAGGTACCGTCCAGTCCTACTACTCTCTACCTCAGTCAGCGTTGTCCGTTGTCTACAACCAACAAAATGAGGTGCGGGCATATCCCGTGTAGGGGTGAGTATAATGATACTCAGTAGGGTCCCCGAGACCCTCAAGGTCTCACAAAATCCAACAAGGATAAACCACAAGGTATGAAATAAACGAATAACCATTACTTAGGTATATTCCCAAACATATACCTAAGTTATCTAGTAACCCATCTCAAACATGAGGAAAACTCAAAAGTCATTGACTTAGCTCAAAACCAGGATTTTATTCTAGGGGTGGTAACATGTAACACTCCCAGTCAAACTGTCGAAACCTCGATTGCTGGTGTACTCCTCCTCTATAGAGTACTGTGGGCCTGCCGCGTCACATACAGATGATTCCCACTATCCTGGACTGCTTTGGTAGTCCTCATGTCGAGTACTGTGGGTTTGCTGCGTCACACAGATGTGCTCCCCATTGTGGGTCTGCCGCGTCACACAGAGGTGCTCCCCCTCGTAGCCTGCCGAGGTACACCTCCTGTCTAGTACTGTGGGTCTACCACATCACACAGAGATGCTCCCCACCATGGGTATTCCATTTCACACAGAGGCACTTCCCACTGGGCTAGTTGAAACACTCCGTGTCGATAGGTCAGTAGTCGCCACGTCTCAGCCAGCTACTAGGTCTCCGTACTCCGCTCGCTCGTCTCTGGGAGGATCTGCTCCACGAGCTACTGGTCAATACTCCATCTATCACGAAGTCCCAAGTAGAAGTATCTCAAAGGTCCGCCTCGTCTTAGGGGTCTTAACGCAACAGACGACGCATCAATCAGACGCCCGATCTGTGAGTTATTGACATTTCCGTTCCAGGGGCCCAGTTGGTTTTTAGGTTCAAACCAACCCAACCGTATCCCAACTATGTCCAAACCTCAAGTGAGGTATTCCAAAAGCACCGTCTCGTTCCAATCTTCCTTTCGGCGCAGACAGTTCATCAATCGGACACCCGTAACCCAAGATATGGGCAAAAAGGTGAAATGAGTGAGAACTGGGTCCGGGTCCGGTCTGGCCCGGATGGACCAACCCGACCCGAATCTGGACCGGGGTCCGACCCGGCCCACGGGTCTGACCTGGTCCATCAGAACCGGCCTGGCCCGCCAGAATCGGCCCAGCCCAGCGGCGGCGGCCCAACCCAGCGACGGCGGCCCGACCCAGCACGACGGCTCGGCCCATGTGGCCCGCGCCGGTGACCTGGCCTGACACTACGGCAAAAAAGACATTTAGCGGCGGTTTAAACCGCCGCTAAATCGATTGGCAGCGGTTTTGAAAAACCGCCGCTAAATCGTGCGTCGGGAAACTATTTCGCGGCGGTTTTCAAAATCGTCGCAGAACGTTTCGCGGCGCTTTTTTAGCGGCGCTTATTTTATTTTTTATTTATTTTTTATTTTTTTTATTTTTGGTTATTTTTTTTTATTTTTTTTAATTTTTTTAATTTTTATTATATATATATATATTTATTTATATATTTATTTATATATTTATTTATATATTTATTTATATATTTATTTATATATTTATTTATATATTTATTTTTCGTATTTATTTATATATTTATTTCGTATTTATTTTATTTATTTATTTTATTTATTTATTTTATTTATTTATTTATTTTACTTATATATTTTTTTTCGTATTTATTTATTTATTTTTCATATTTATTTATTTATTTATTTATTTTATTTCGTATTTATTTTATTTCATATTTATTTATTTATTTATTTATTTCTTTTATTTCGTATTTATTTTATTTATCATATTTTATTTATTTTATTTATTTATTTATTTATTTATTTTATTTTATTTATTTATTTATTTAATTCCGTATTTATTATTTTTTTATTTCGTATTTATTTTATTTATTATTTTTTTATTTCGTATTTATTTTATTTATTTATTTATCCATGCATGCCCATCCCATGCACATGCCCATGCCCATGCCCATGCACATGCACATGCGCATGCGCATGCCCATGCGCATGCACATGCACATGCACATTTTCCAATGACTTTACCACTCCAGCAAGCTCGCCATGTGTTTAATAAACAGAATTTAATATACTTATATATATTAATTGAAAAAACAAATAATACATAAATAATAAATATAAACTCAATAATAATAAATAATAAATAATAAATCATAAATAAGGAATAATAAATATAAATAATAAATAATAAATAAATATAAATAATAAATAATAAATAAATATAAATAATAAATAATAAATAATAAATAAATATAAATACTAAATAATAAATAATAAATAATAAATAATAAATAATCAATAATAAATAATAAATAAATATAAATAATAAATAATAAATAAATATAAATAATAAATAATAAATAATAAATAAATATAAATAATAAATAATAAATAAATATAAATAATAAATAATAAATAATAAATAATAAATAATAACTAATAAATAATAACTGATAAATAAATATAAATAATAAATAATAAATAATAAATAATAAATAATAAATAAATATAAATAATAAATAATAAATAGAAAATAATAAATAATAAATAATAAATAAATAAAAATAATAAATAATAAATAATAAATTAATATAAATAATAAATAATAAATAAATATAAATAAATATAAATAATAAATAAATATAAATAATAAATATAAATAGATAAATATAAATAATAAATAAATATAAATAATAAATAATAAATAATAAATAATAAATAATAAATAATAAAGAATAAAGAATAAATAATAAAGAATAAATAATAAATAATAAATAATAAATAATAAATAAATAATAAATAATAAATAGAAAAATAATAAATAATAAATAAATATAAATAATAAATAATAAATAAATATAAATAATAAATAATAAATAGAAAATAATAAATAATAAATAAATATAAATAATAAATAATAAATAATAAATAAATATAAATAATAAATAATAAATAAATATAAATAATAAAAAAAAAAAAAATAAATATAAATAATAAATAATAAATAATAAATAAATATAAATATAAATAATAAATAAATATAAATAATAAATAATAAATAATAAATAAATATAAATATAAATATAAATAATAAATAAATATAAATAATAAATAAATATAAATAATAAATAATAAATAAATATAAATAAATATAAATAATAAATAATAAATAATAAATAAATATAAATAATAAATAATAAATAATAAATAATAAATAATAACTAATAAATAATAACTAATAAATAAATATAAATAATAAATAATAAATAATAAATAATAAATAATAAATAATAAATAATAAATAATAAATAAATATAAATAATAAATAATAAATAGAAAATAATAAATAATAAATAAATATAAATAATAGATAATAAATAATAAATAAAAATAAAAAATAATAAATAAATAAATATAAATAATAAATAATAAATAATAAATATAAATAATAAATAAATATAAATAATAAATAATAAATAATAAATAAATATAAATAATAAATAATAAATAAATAAATAATAATAAATAAATATAAATAATAAATAATAAATAAATATAAATAATAAATAAATATAAATAATAAGTAAATATAAATAATAAATAATAAATAAATATAAATAATAAATAATAAATAATAAATAATAAATAAATATAAATAATAAATAAATATAAATAATAAATAAATATAAATAATAAATAAATATAAATAATAAATAATAAATAATAAATAAATATAAATATAAATAATAAATAAATATAAATAATAAATAATAAATAATAAATAAATATAAATACTAAATAATAAATAATAAATAATAAATAAATATAAATAATAAACAAAAATAAATAATAAATAAATATAAATAATAAATAATAACTAATAAATAATAACTAATAAATAAATATAAATAATAAATAATAAATAATAAATAATAAATAATAAATAATAAATAACCAGTTACAAATAATAGATAATAAATAAATTAATGTATATTATAAATAATAAATAATAAATAATAAAGGAAACACATGAAAAAGTATGAAAAGACGTGATAAGGGATGAAAAATCATGAAAACGCATGAAAAAGGATGGAGAAGCATATGAAGAATGAGGCATTAGAAAAAATGAGAACGCACAACTCTGGAAAACTCCTTAATAATTCAACATAATCATCATAATAACCCATAAAAAACTATTGATAAAGATAAAAAGTCATGGAAACCCAAATAAACAGTAATAAATGGAGCTACCGTTAATACCCGTCAAAACGGTCATAAAGAGACAAAAACATTGGACTCACATTAACAGAGATAACTTATGATCCGAGAGTCCATTTTAGATCCGCGACCTGTCAAATCAAATATCCTGAAACGATCTTCAACCTGAAAGATGAAAGAGTTTGAATGGACAGACGGATCGGAAGTTATGACCATTTAAAAAAAGCTGACGGAGAACGGGTGCTAGAAACAAGACACTGAAAAACATAACAAACTCGATACCCACTAAAAAGGCCATAACATATGATCTAGGAGTGCATGTGGGCGCCGCGACTAGTCAAATTGAAGCTCATGGAACGAGCTATGATCTGGCAGGTGGAGGAGGCCAAACTGACACGTAGATCGAAAGTTAGGTCTGTTTGAAGACAAGTTCGACGGGACACCGGTGACGTAAATTGGGTTTTGAAGGCCTTCGGAGGGGTTTTTGGGGTTGAAAAACCTGACAGAAGCTTGCTTGTGTCACATTGGTGCGTAGCTCTCTTCGCTGGCTTTGATTTGATATGTGGTAGAGCCCAAACGGACACCCGAAGCGAAAGTTATGGCCGTTTGAAGTTGAATAACTTTTTTCAACTTTTTTATAACTCTAATATCTTCCACACCTTAGACCGTCTCACGGTTTTGATTATATGTGCCTCTAGATCTCTTCATGAGCTTCTATTTGACTGGTCGTGGCGCTTCAACGGACGCCCGGATCAAAAGTTATGGTCGTTTTAGTGATTCCGGAGTTTCTCACGTTTTTTTATTTTTTTCATTTCATTTAGCGGCGGTTTTACCGAAACCGCCGCTATTTCGCGGCGGTTTTTTTAAAAACCGACGCTAATCCTTGAATAAAATTAAAATAAAAATAAAAAAAATTAAAAAAAAATAATTTTTTTTGCCGTTTAGCGGCGGTATTTTTGCGGCGGTTCTTAAAACCGCCGCGAAATGACGGCCTGAAAACGTGTTTCGCGGCGGTTTTTAAAACCGCCACGAAAAAACCGCCGCTAAACGACGGTTTTCTTGTAGTGTGAGGGGGGGTGCGGAGGCCCTATCCAGCTGGCTCACTTGGACAGCAGGGGTTCCAGCTAGGGGCGGCGCCCTGTGGGGCCCTCCCTAGCAATCAAGGGGGGGGGGGGAGGGGTTATACCCCCCGTCTTCTGCAACGGCCGACGCGTGGCACCAGCTAGGTAACCGTGGGACCCTTTGTGTCCCACCTGTAGCGCGCCCGCCGACGGCCAGCTCCGTCTGCCGCCCTCCTTTGTCCGCCGCGGCCCATGGCCGTGGTACTTCTCTGGCATGGCGCGACGGCGCCGCGCCCAGCCCGTCTGACTGCCACGGCCTGCGTGGCCGCGACTCCTTCCTCCGGCACGGTGCGACGGCACCGCGCCCCTCCGGCACCACCGTGGCCTGCCTGGCCGCGCCCCGGTTCTCCGCGTGGCGCGATGGAATCGTGCCCCTCTGGCGGCCCGGAAGATCTAGCGCCACCAGCTTCTTCTGTGACCGGCTTGTTGCTGGTCACCGCGTGTACCATTGCGGCCCGTTGGCCACGAACCGTTCCTCTGGTGGCGCCATTGCGCCACCACCACCATCAAAGAATGAGAACCAACGGAGGGTTGTCGGGCCGTGTTTGTTCGGCCCACGCCCTCCGCTTTAGGGTGATAGCAAATGGTTATTATTGAAGCTCAAGAATGACAAAGAACGAAGACCGAAATCAATAAAAACGACCGATACCTCATATTTGATGATCGTTGACGAAGTCACGGAAAGGAGGGCATCAATTCATCATTCTCCGTGTTCATCACGCTCTCACAACTTAAGTTCGCACGTTAGAAAAAGAAGAGAATATCCATTGTTGGTAGATGAGCGTCCGGAGGTGATGAAGTCGAAGATGGCGTTCTTCGCGTTCTTCATTGAGAGATATTTCTCCTAGGGTTCTCCAAGTTCTTCCAACCCCTCTCTCAAGCTCCACCAAAAGTATAGATTCCAACCAAAATGAAATAATAGATTTTTATATTATTTAATTGTCGGCATGAATTCAAAATATTTCAAAAAAATTAATTAATTAATGTTTCATTAATTAATTTAAGTGGAGTGGCACTTTAATGAGGGGAGTTCAAGAGTTTCCCCCCACTTATGGGGAGTTTAAGGAGTTAAGAAGCTTGGGTGGTCCCCACCTTAATTATCCTCCCAAGGGAGGTTATGCTCGGGTGGGACCCACCACTATAATCTCCCATGATAGGTTAGGGTGTTGTGGACCCCACCTCCAACCTCCCCTTGGAGATTTTAACCGCCAAAATAAAAATAAGCTACACTTATTTTTATTCTTAAAAACACCAAAAACTAACTTCCATTCTCGATCATCTGCCATCGAGGCGAAATCCTTCTTAAGTGAATACCAGCATTGTGAGTTCAACGTTGCCCTCAGATTTCAATTCCAAGCACCGGTCCAAAAGTTATAAAATCCCGTTCATATGTTTACTGAACGTACCCGAACAAAACTTCATAAATTGATTCTGGCACACCGGACCTCAGAATCAAGCGCCGTAAATTTTCACGGACTCGTAAAAATCCCATGAATTTAAGAAAAAAATTTCCACAGAATTTTAGGGTCTTTACACCTATAAAGTAAGGCTAGTGGCTAAAGGATTTAGACAACGTCAAGAAATTTACTATGATGAAACCTTCTCGCTAGTTTCCATGTTTAAATCCATAAGAATCATGCTTTCCATAACAGCTTACCATGACTATGAGATTTGGAAAATGGATGTCAAAATAGCATTCCTTAACAGGAACCTTCAGGAATATGTCTATATGATACAACCCAAAGGGTTTGTGACACCAAGTGAAGCCAAATGGATTTGCAAGTTTCAAAAATCCATTTATGGATTAAAGAAATCATTCAGGTCATGGAACATTCAATTTGATGAAGCCATAAAAGAATTTGGTTTCATTAAGAATGAATGTGAGCCATGTATTTATAACTGGTTTAATGGGAATGCAGTCATTATCCTAGTAGTATATATTGATGACATATTTCTCATTGGAAACAATATACCAGTCTTATAGTCAGTTAAGGACTGGTTGAACAAGTGTTTCTCCATGAAAGACTTAGGAGAAGTAGCCTAAATTATAGGGATCAAGATCATTCGTGATAGATCCAAGAGGCTGCTTGGACTAAGTCAGGATACATACATTGACCATATACTAAAGAGATTTAGTATAGAACAATCCAAGAGGGGATTGGTTATAGTGTCACATGACCTACATCTTTCTAAGAGAACGTGTCCTCAGACACGATAGGAGAAAGATAGGATGAGTTAGATCCCATATGCTTCAGCTATAGGATCTATCATTTATGCCATGTTATGTACCAAGCTTGATGTTTCCTATGCATTGATCATGGTAGGAAGGAGAACATCATTGGACTGCTGTTAATACTATTCTTAAGTATCTGAGAAGAACTAAGGATATGTTCTTGGTGTATAGAGGAGATGAGGAGCATGTCATCAGAGGGTATGCTGATGCTGGTTTTTAGATAGATCGTAATGATCTAAATTCGCAATCAGGATATGTTTTCTATCTCAACGGAGGAGATGTGAGCTAGAAAAGTTCAAAGTAGCTAGTTGTCGCCGATTCTATAGCGGAGTCCAAACATATAGTGGCTTCTAATGTAGCCAAGGAAGCTATCTGGATTTGGAACTTTTTCTAGGATCTTGATGTGGCACCTAGCGGTAAAGATCCTATCACATTATATTGTGATAATACTGCAGTGGTGGCTCTTTCAAAAGAACCAAGTTCACATCAACGAACAAAGCACATTCTCTGTAAGTATCACCTCTTGAGGGATTTCTATCAAAGGGGTGAAGTTTTAGTGAATAGAGTTTCCACAAAAGAGAATGTGGTAGACTCCATGACTAAAGGCCTATCTCTGCAGAAACATGAATATCATGTGAGAGTTAGCGGGATAAAGGTTTTTAACAATTGGCTCTAGTCCAAGTGGAAGTCTGTTGGAGTTGGTGGCCTAGAACCAACTACTTTTTACTTTATGATAAACTTATATTAATAAATACCTTATCACATCTTGATTTTTATTCTGCGTGACAATTCATGTGATAATGTCCTAAGGATAACTGTTGCACTAAAGGGTCATAGCAGATCCCTGTTATGATGAGAACTCGAAAGTGCCAGAACACTATTCTTGAATATATGTTCTATGGACAGATGATGTTATTTGAGGGACACAAATAATATAGGACATTATGGGTGATGACTCGTAAAACATTGAGGCACCTTATCATGGTGTGCACCCTTGGTAGAATCTAGGAGGATATTACAAGAATGAGACCCACCAGTAGGAAATCCACATTTCATAGTGTCATTGGATGTTCCTTTCTATGGACGTGTGCATTGGTCCTTAGACTTTAATATTATTATTAATGGTTATTACAACTCACACACTTAGATGTATTGGTAAAAAATGTAACAACACACTATTTGCAGTGAGGTATGATATGTTGGGTGAGTCCTGAGTAATACCGTATTAATAGATAATGTGAGAAAGGATTTGTCCCTTCTATTCCATAACGAAATCTAATATCTCAAGCCCTTTTATGGAGTTGATATATCCTAAATAAATCCATGGCCAGGGTAAGGAATGGGTGAGTTTAATTCCAAAAAGTCAAATAATGAATAATCGAGCACATGGGTTGATGGCACTAACATGCAACCTGCTTGATTCGAGATACCAAGACAAAGGGATTGCATTACATGGTAAGCATTTGTAGGAGTTGACACATCATTTCAGCATTAACTTCTTTCTCTATGGGTGCCTTGGCGTGTTTCTAGATGCTAACCTTGGACTTTAGGCAGGCTCCGTCTAATGCCACTGAGATAGAGGCCTAGAGTGTCACACACTAAGTGTGTCCAAGTATGTTAGTTAAATATTCATTTAACAAACTGAGTAAATATTATTCCCAATTATGGTTTAATAATTATTCAAGGATGCCTGATTACATTTATTTTGACACTAGTTATTTGAGAGAATATATTGTGGGTGAAATAATATATTTATTAGTGAGTAATGTGGTGATATTTATTTAAGAAATAAATAGTCACTATTTAAGGTCTAATAAATGTGGTGGAGGAAATAAAGAAAAAAGAAAAACAAAATTACATGCCATATATATTAATAAATACATGCCGTATAGTTTTTTTGGGGATTTGTGAGAAATAATATTATTTATTTAATTAAATAATATTAGGTTTAATTTGGTGGGTGCATGTCAAGTGATAATAATAATAGTCAAATGTTATTATTAGACATGGGGTATTACTAAGAATTAAATGAAATGAAAAAATTCCTTTTGGTAATTAATTCATTTTATTATTATAAGTATTATAAATCCCAATCACATTATTCTCATTAAGACTAGACATTATTTTTTGTTGTGTACAATGGATCTGGAGAAATCTCTCAAGACAAGAGAGAATTACTTTCCTCCAAGAATTTTCTCAAGTTACGAGAGAGATCCTCCTCCACCGGATCAAGGAGAGTGCTTTGGAAGCGGCTCTCAAGGTGATTGAAGGCGGACATTGCAAGCGAAGGCTCTTTCACGTTAACACCCAGATACCCCTTTGGCGACATTCATAGATATGTGGATCACATGTGGATCACTGCTAGAGGAAGCCTACACTTGGATTCGATGATGCAATGACAGATCACATTGGATCATGAACGAAAACATCAATAGAGAGAGAATTCCAAAAAGGTAATTCCTATCTTTTAATTAAATTAATTATAATCAACATGTGATGATCATATCTATGGTTCCAAGACTTCCCCTTTTCCTTTTCATTATTTGTTCTATTCCGAAGATCCGAAATTTTACTATCATGATAGATCTCGGATTGATCATTGTTAACGATAAAATTATAGTTGGGTACACCCACTCCAAATGCTTCCACTGCACCCGAAAACTATAATAAATGTACTTAGGATGAACCTTAAAGAATACTTTAATGTGGAATAGAAGAATGTTTTATGTTTTCATGTATTATATACCTTATTTCCAAGACAATAAACTTTAAAAGATTCTCTGTTTGTAAAATTAAATGAAAAGTTATGTAATAAAAAGGTGGGATGTTATAGTTGGTACCAAAGGATAGTTTTTTATTTGTGGAAATTAGGATATGAAAAGTTTAGTACGAACCCTATAGAGAAGTTTAAATATAGAAAAACTTCCTAGTATTTTAATTAAATATTATGTAAGTGGTTTTCGAACAAATAAATCCCTATTTGAATATGAATAAGTGGATGTGGCTCTAACACAAATGTATCTAAGGGTAAAACCTGAAAACACCGCTTTAAGATATACTCAAACAAGAACTAGTGCACAAAAACGGGCCTTGATGCACTCCTAGTTTGACACTCCTGGGGGATATGTTTCATTAATTACAAGCTTTTTAGGAACCGTTATAAAGGATTTATAGAAAATTTAATTGTTGATAATTAATAATGTGTTTAAGCACGATGTTTTAAGAAATAAAAATACTTTAGAGTTATGATATTATTAAATGAAACAAGTTTCTCACTAAGGTTTTCATCTTTTAAAAAATGGTGGGAAATAGGAGGAACCGTGAAAATAGTGACCTCAATGGACCATGCACTAACGGTCCTCCGATGGAAGATGAAATGGAAACTTTCATAAGAATGATGAATCAAATGACTCAAGTTATGGGAAATAACTTGAATCAAGCTAAGAGAATGATTTAAACAAGAAGGGAACAAATTTACATTGAGTTCTTTATGTGTTAACAATCACCAATGTTCAGTGGATCTACTGACCCATTTATTTCAGAACATTGGATAATCTCTATAGAAAAGATATTTTCTGTACTTCATAGTTATAAACAATAGAAAGTCACACTAGATGTTTACCACTTAGAGGGAGAAGCAGATAAGTGGTGGGAGATGATTAAAAACATGAGGCCAAGAGGGGAGATTGAAGCTATGGAGCGGGAAGAGTTCATAGGGATTTTCTTCAAGAAGTATTTCCCTAGTTTTTTTAGAACAAAAACGGAGAATGAATTTATCAAGCTGAAGCAGAAGGAGAATGAATCTGTGAGAATTTATGAGATGAACTTCACAATGATTTCACATTACACCTATAGCTTTGTCATGGATACTAATGGTAAATTTGATAGATTCTTTGGTGGACTAAGACCTCATCTATGAAAGAATCCATCCAACCGAGACTATGAAAGCTATGGGGAGATCATAAAAAGTTTTGTAAAAGTTGAAATGGAGTTTGGTGAGATGCAATGGTCTTATAAATCTAATAAAAAGAAGAGATAAATGGATCCAAGATTGGGGAGGATCTTTGATTAGGGAAGAGGTGGAAAGTAAGTGCAACTTCCCACATGTAATAAATGTGGGATGAAGCATTTGGAGAACTGCCTGCTCAGGAGTGGGAAGTGTTACAAGTGTGTAAGAGATGTCCATATCGATCGGAATTGTCATAGTGAGGTGAATCCTCATCTTCCCAACACTAAAAAAAGGAAATATGGTACATGCCCTACCTGAAGTCTAATACTTCAAGTGTGGATATCTTGGGAACTTTTCCAATCATTGTATTAATTCAAGGGTAGTGGAGGGGAATCACCATCAATCTCAGCATAGGCCAAGGGATAAAGGTTGTGCTTTTGCTATCACGCTGTTTGAAGTTGAAGCTCCAAATTATGTGGTGGCAGGTACTCTTGTTGTTCTCTCAATGCTAAAAAGTACATTGTTTGATTCTAGTTCTACACATTCCTTTATTTCCTCCAAGTTTGCAAAGAATATATAATCAATTCCTAAACTACTAAAAGTATAGTTTTTAGTCAAGAGTCAGAGAGGTATTATCCAAGAATCAACAGTGTTTATAAAGTATAGAATTTACTTTAGCAAGAACAATCTTATCACAAATATAGTAGTCATTCCCATGTTGGAATTTGATATTATACTAGGGATGAACTGGATCTCAAAGTATAATTCTAAGATCAAATGCAGAAGCAAGGAAATATCAGTAGTCTTGAATGGACAACCTAAATTTATCTTCCTTTATCTTTTTATAGAATCACCTCCTGTAGCCTTTTTAAGGATTTGATCGGTGAATATAAAGAAGGAAATAAAAGTATACATATAGAGAATATCCCCATAATTTAAGAATACATTGAAATATTTCTTGAGTTACCTAGACCCCCCCATAAAGAGAGGTAGAGTTCTCCATTGAACTAATGCCTGGTTCCAAGGTTATTTCAAAAAACCCATATAGAATGGTGAATGTGGAGCTGGAAGAATTAAAGAATAAACTCCAAGATATTTTGGAGAAGGGATTTATCCATACAAGTGTGTCTCCTTGGGGGAACCTGTTCTCTTTGTGAAGAATAAAGATGAATCAATTGGATTATGAATTGATTATAGATAACTGAATGGGATCACAATAAAGAACACATACCCTCTTCCAAGAATTGATGACTTATTTGACCAACTTTGTGGGGATAAATTCTTCTCCAAGATTGATCTTCGATATGGTTATCAGCAATTGAGGGTGAAGAAAGACTATATTACAAAGAATGCCTTCCGTTCAAGATATGGGCATTATGGTTTTGTTTTTATGCCCTTCATATTGACTAATACACCTGTTATTTTTATGGATTTCATGAATTGAGTCTTTAGAGACTACCTTGATAATTTTTTGGTAGTTTTTATTCATGATATTATGATATATTTCAAAATTCGGGAGGAGAATCAAGATCATCTAAGGGTTATATTGAATACTTTGAAGAAGGAGTGGTTATTTGGAAAGTTTAGAAAGTGTGAGTTTTTGTTACAATAATTTTCTTTCTTGGGGAACACTATAACTAGTGAAGGAATCTTAGTTGACCCTACAAAGACAAAGGTTGTAAAGGAGTGGCCTCAACCTATAATAGTAATTGAGATTTGTAGTTTCCTTGGATTAGTAGGATATTATAGGAGGTTTTTGAAAAACGTTTCACAAATTTCTAATCCATTAACCCAGTTAACTCAAAAAGAGGTCAAGTTCATCTAGAAAAAGGAGTGTGAAGAAAGTTTCTAAGATCTAAAGAAGAGATTGGTTACTACACCCGTGTTACCTCTACCCTCAATCTGAGAAGGATTTTTTATTTTTAGCGATGCATATCTAAAAGGTCTTGGGTGCATCCTCATAAAAAATAACAAGGTAATTTCTTATGCATCTCGATAACTAAATCCTCATGAGAATATTTATCCTACACATGATCATGAGTTGGATGTGGTTTTTTTTCTTTGCAGATATTGAGGCACTATCTTTATGGGGAGAAGTGTGATATATACATAAACCATCAAAGTTTGAAGTATGTTTTCATGCAAAAGGAATTGAACATGGGATATATGTGATGGTTAGAATTTTTTAAAGACTATGATTGTTCAATTCATTATCATCCCGGAAGAGAAAACAAAGTTGCTAATGCATTAAGTTGGAAAGAACCTATTGTTCTAGTAATGATGAGGATTCAAAGAGATACCTTGATCGAAGACCCAGTGAACTGGACATGGTAATTGTGAGGGAAGTAACATCATCAACCCTATCCCAAATTATTTCTTAACCATAATTACTAGATAAGATCAAGAAATCTCAAAAATAATATCCTTTGTTACAGAAGAATTTTGAGGCTTTGAAGGATGTGAAGTTTCTTGAGTTCAATATTAATCAAGAAGGTGTACTGAAATTTTGTACAAGACTATGTGTTCTATCTATTTTTGGAAATAAAGAAGGATATGATTGATGAAGCTCATATCTCTACATTATCTAAAAATCCTAGAAACATGAAAATGTATAGGGACCTTCGTGATCATTATTGGTGGGATAATATGAAAATGGATATTACTAACTACACTACATGGTGCTTGGTATGTCAGCAAGTGAAGGAAGAGTGATAACTTCCTAAAGGGGTATTACAAACACTACCTATACCAGCATGAATGTGAGATGATATCACTATAGACTTTTTATCTGGTCTCCTAAAAAATTCCAAAGGAAATAATGAGATATGGGTTAAAGTGGACCATCTCACTAAGACTGCCCATTTTATCTCTATTTGGGAATATTCTCTCTTGATCAACTTGATAGGATTTATGTGAAGAAATTGGTAAGGCTACATGGAGTTCCACTTTTGATCATATATGATCATGATCCAAGGTTCACACCAATATTTTGGTGAAGTTTTCAACATGATATGTTTACCGAATTGAATTTTAGTATGGTCTATCACCCTCAAACTAATGGACAATCTGAAAGGACTATTCAGACACTCGAAGACATGCTGAGAACATGTTCAATAGAATTTAAAGGTGGATGGGATGAACATATCCCATTAGTTGAGTTCTCATACAAAAACAACTTTCAATTGAGCATTCAAATGACAACCTATGAAGATCTATATGGGAAGTGATGTAGAACTCCTACTTGTTGGGATGAAGCTGGTGAGAGAAAGCTTCTTGGGCCAGATCTTGTGCAATAGATGACAGAAAAATTTTATGCCATCCAACAACACATTAAGGCTACTCAGAGTTGACAAAAGAGCTATGCCAACAACCATCAAAGGGACTTGGAGTTTGATATTGGTGAAAATTTCTTCCTTTTAATTTCACCTTGGAATAGAGTAATGAGGTTTGGTAAGAAAGGGAAGCTCAGCCCTAGGTACATGGACCCCTATAAAATCTTTGATTGTGTAGGAGCAGTGGCTTATCGGCTTGAACTTCCTCCAAATATTTCTCAAGTTCATGATGTATTCCATGTATCTCTATTGAGAAAGTACATAACTAACTCTTCATAAGTAATAAATCTAGATGTGGTACAATTGGAACATGACCTCTCTTATGAGGAGCAGCCAATGGAGATCTTAGATCATAGAGACAAGGTTCTATGCAATAAGACTACCCACCTTGTTAAAGTGTTATGGATAAACCACAAATATGAAGAAGACACATGGGAACTATATGAGACTATGAGGAAGAAGTATACACACATTTTCTCTTCTGAGGGTATGATTTGAAATTTTGAGGATGAATTTTTTTAAGGGGTGAAGAATCTAATGACCTGAACTTTTGAATAATATTTTGTTTCCTGAAAATGTATGTTTTACTATGTCATAATAAATAAAAATATATAAATATAAATGAACCGTGACCATCGAGTTTGACCGTTATATAACCGTTGGTTATTATGATCATTGGAAACAGTAATAATTTTTAATGTTATAATTATTTTTTATAAATATAAATAATAATGGATAATTAGTGCAGAAAGAAGAGTCAGTGACCTTATCCAATAGACTCGGGCCGTATGAAGCCCATTTTTTGGAGCTTGGGAAGGAGGTAGCATCACTAAGATTTTATCTGGACCATTTCCAAGCTAGTATTCAACATATTAATCTTGAATTAAATCACCTACAAGAGAAGTTCAAGTTAGTGGAGATTACCACTCAGGTGATGTTTTCCGATCCGCCCCAAGAGTCTATCACTAGCGCACACCTTACCCTTAGGCCATATGCAGATGTTTTAAGGGGTTATGTTTCAAGGCCCTAGTTACTTAAAATGTAATCCCATTGTTTTAATAAAATTTTTATTTCATCATTTGTATTTTAAGAATAGTTTTTCCTAAACATTAAGATGGAATTTAATAAATTGATTTTTTGGGAAAAAATTGTACTTTTCATAAAGATATAAATTATCATATTAAAATAAGTATTTATTAATAAAGTTTATTATAATTAAATATTTTTATAAAACAATCCCTTTTAATTAAAAATGATAAAATAATTTTATTTTTTTATGTTTTGAAAATTGTACTATGCATTTCATTATATATTTTCTGTCCGCTATTATTTTTAATAATCAAGTATTTTTTATAGTTAAAAATTAAATTTCATATATTTATAGATTTATTAAGGTAAAATAAATGTAATTTTTGAATTCATAACATCGATATTAGGTTACGGTGAATTTATGAGAATTTTATAAAATACTTTAGTTTTTCATGAATAATAAAAATAATGTTTGAGTTTTTTCAGTATGTTTAATGACATAATTAATGATGTAATAATGATGTAATAATTCTAGTAAACTATTGAGTAATAAAATATGGTATGAGGTGTACCAAGTTTCCAATACCATGGGACAATACCATTATCCAATACCATAGGCAAGACCATGGTTTTTCAAATACCACTAATGAGGTGTCCTTTGAAATTAATAAAAAACTCCCTCTCTTTTACAATAAATAACCTCCCATTCCTTCATTTAATTTAATTCCAAAATACTTCTACATGAAGTTATGATATTATTATCTCACAAAGAGTCCTACCAAGGTTCCCTTAATCCCCCAATATCCTGATCTTAGAGTTTTAGAAGTTACTCTTCAAGGTAAGAGAATTCTCAACTTCTGTTTTCCTTTCAAGTTCTCTTTTATGTGGTATGTATTTCAAATTTCCATAACATGTTATTATTTCCCTTTTATTTTTTCTATATACTATATTATGAGTCTTTTATGAATGTTTGACCCCTGTACCCTCTCTTTTTAATGTTTTATAAAACCATGTTTCATACCTGTTATGCTGTATAATTTTCATCTCAAAATCTCTTTCTTTTTCTCAAGAAATTATTTTATTTTCTTTATGTAAATACCCAAAAATCTTTTATTTATAGGGGTATTCATAAAGACATAAAAATGATTTATTTTATTCTATAATTTAAATACATAAAACCCTCATTCTCTTTTCGTGGGTTATAAATGACATAATGATCATGTTTTTAAACATTTTTTAAAACACCATGATTTTGATATGAAACCCATTTATTTTATTATATTTGGGTTATTTATGGAAGGTTTTATTATGATTTATGTGTCTCACATGAAAATAAATACATATTAAGGGTTAACCCTGATATCACTCCAATGTATTGGGTAACGAAATTAATCTCTAGAGATGACAAGTTTTACAATACCTTGGTGAATAACCTTGGTAACTTTTATGACACCTTGGGGATGGACCTTGGTGATATTCTTATGAATGTATAAATTAACTTTTTTAGCCAAAATTTCAATTTATTATTCAATATATTTTTATTATGATATGCCTCTTTATCACGACGTTATGATATTTCTCATTTTCTTATTGATATTGCTCAAGTTCACATGTAAACTGTTTCACTTGTTTTCCCTAACCGGGCCTTCTGCTCAAATTTTCCTTTAATGTATGTCCCCATGTATATGCAATAAATTTACTTAGGATAAACCTTAAAGAAGACTTTAAAGCGGAATAGAAGAATATTTTATGTTTTCATGTATTATGTACCTTATTTCCAAGTCACTAAACTTTAAAAGATCCCATATTTTTAAAATATAATGAAAAGTTATGTAATAAAAAGGAAGTATGTCATAAAAAAATTATTCATAAATCTAATAATTATGAAATTAAATTAAAATGATTGGAATTATGTATACTTACCTGAATAAGTCCAAAAATCAAATAATTTTTGAAAAGATCATCTTTTGCAGTAACTCCATCAATGAGATATATCTATTAAAATATAATTATATATTTATTAAACAATAAAATTAAATAAAAAACATCAAATTAAACCCTTCACCCACATTTCACTCGAATCAGGTGGCAGGAGGTATCTTCTAGTCATTTTTGTTGAAATTTGGAATGAGGGAAACACAGGCGTCGGAGTGGTGAGGGAAACCATAGGCATGGAAGCATCATATGGGTGAGGTGAGAGGTGAGGTAACAACATGATGAAGGAGAAGTGGTTGAAGATAGATGTGTCAGTATCCGTGTCTGTGCGAATGAATATGGGGAGGTAGAGAAGCATCGGGGGGGGGGGGGAGGTGAGCCGATGTGAGGCTGCAGGACAACTGGATCAGGGGAGGGGGGAAGATGCACCAATAAGGAGATGAGACAAAGTTTATAGGGTTTCTAATAAGATGGATGGAGATACAATTGGGGTGGGTTGTGTTTCCCCTGTGCATATGTTCCATGGGTTCTATGGGATTTACCTCGGTCCGACCCTGTATATCATCAGTTAAATAATATCCAATGCCATTTTCTTTTCATTGAATGACATAATGACAGGATGATCAATACTTTGCGTGAGATTATAAAGAAAATGAGATGAATATAACACATTAATGTCATTATTGGTACCCAACATACCAAAATATACATGCAATATATAAAGATTATAATCAACCACAACTTCAAGAATGATACTCAAGGATCCAAATTGTCTTGCATATTGTCTAACCCATACTATAGGGAAATTTTTCCACTTTTAATGCATACAATCCAAACTACCTAACAATCCTGAAAAACCATGTTCTTGATCAATATAATGTAACCTTGAAATATCATTAACATTAGGTGATTAAAGGTATCATTATGCAAAAATCTTGACAATAACATAATAAAATCTATTTAAACATTCAATTTTTATAGACTCACTGATTTTAACATATTCATATGTAGCATCAGTTAGGAATCCATAAACCAACATCTGAAACATGGCTATTAATTTCTGTAAAGTTCACAATCTAAGTCCACTAAAACTATCTCTTTGTTATTGAAAGTAGAGATATTGTTCTAAAACAACATCAACAATATGAAGGAATAGAATTAGAGACATTCGATATCATCAAAGAAACAATGCTTCATTGTATCATGGATTATTAGAAAAAAAAATTAGAAAAACAAATTATAATATGCATCCTCACAATCACACTTGATAACTATGTGCACTGGGATGGATCCTCCATGAGTAGGTTTATCATTTTGTTCACTGTAATAAAGCACTATCATCATATTGTTCCTCTAAATAGCACAATTTAATGATCCCTATATCTCATCAAATGAATATTATACAACATCATTGGATGAAGATGAAGAAGACAATGATGCTGATGAAATTTCAAAATCATTATTGGAAGGGGATCCAATATTGTAAATCATTTTGGTACTCTTATTGGGTAACTAACCTCAAAACAAGATACACCAGCAATTATAGATTTTGAAATCCATTTGATATAATAGAGATGTGATCATGATAAGGATTGAGATAAGGATGGAAGCCATTTAGTGGATATGATCAAGATGAAATCCATCTAATGATTGGAATTCAGATGAGACATTGATAAGGTTTGGACAATGCTTAACCTCATATAATGTCTATGACCAAAATAAAATCCATCAAGTGGTTGAGATAGAAATAAAATCATGATAAGGATTGAGATAAGAATGAAATTTTCCCATGATTAAGATCAAGATGAAATTCATCCAACGGTTGGAATATAGATGCATTCATGATAAGGTTAAGATAAGGTTGAAATCCATCCTATAGTAAATATCAAGATAAAATCAATAAAATGGTTCGAATAAAAATTAAATCATGATATGGTTTGAATAATATTTAAACTCATTCGACATATATGATTAAAATTAAATCCATAAAGTAGTTGAGATAAAAAGAAAAAAATGATAAGAGTTGAGATAAGGATGAAATCCGTCTGATGGTTAATATCAATAATAAATTCATCCAACAATTGGAATACATATAAAATTATGATAAGGTTGAGATATGGATGAAATCTATCCAATGGTAAATATTAAGATGAAATCATCCAATGATTGGAATTAAAATGAAATCATGATAAGGTTTGAATAAGGTTTAAACTCATCTGATGATTACAATTAAAATGAAATCAATCATGTAGATGTGATAAAAAGAAAATAATGATAATGATTGAGATAAGGACGAAATCTATCTAACATTTAAGATCGAGTTGAAATCCATCAAATGGTTATAATGTGGATGCTATAATGATAAGGTTGAGATAAGGATGACATCCATCCAATGATAAATATCAAGATGAAATCCATCTAATAGTTGGAATACAGATGTAATTATAATAAGGTTTATATAAGGTTGAAACTTATATTTTGACTACGATTAAAATGAAATCCATCGAGTGGTTGAGATAAAAAGAAAATCATGAGAAGGATTAAGAATAGGATGAAATCCATCTTACAGTTAAGATCAAGATGAAATCTATCCAATGGTTGAAATGTAGATGCGGTCATGATAAGGTTGAGATAAGGATAAAATCCATTTGATGTTAAATATCAAGATGAAATCCATCCAATGATTCATATTTTATATTATCGATATAAATCATCTATTATTTTCTCTATAAATAACCATATATTACATTAAAAACAAACACACTCTTTTATTCATTTCAAAATTATTTTTAAATAATCGTTATATTTTTGAAAGAAAATGAATTCTCAATCTTTTAGTTACTATGTTAGTGAAGATAAAATTCCATTCCAAGTTTATATAGAGATCTCCAAAGATACTATTATAGGTGCTTACCAAACATCAGATTTTTTTTGTCTCACATCAAAAATAAATAAAACAGAGGCAGGAGTGAAGCTTGGGATCATAAAAAAAAGGTCATTGCAATCCCAAATACAAACCATGGAAAAGGTATTGTAGAAATTAAATGGACGTATCAGAAAAATTGAAAATCTGAATCCCTATGGCATGTTAGAATAAGACATCGTGGGTATTTTTTATGAATTTTTTTGTTTACATATGAAAATGATTATTATTGATGAAATAAATTATTTTCAATTATATTGAGAAAAAATCTTACTCATGAAAGAACCCACACATAAGAAAGGTTTCATGTTTGATCATGTATGGAGAATGGTTAAGAACTTGTAAAAATTTAAGGATAATGTTGGCCTGATGAGATAAACATCTCGAAATCAAAACTACATATCATCAGAGTAAGACAATCAAAATCCTAAGTCTTATCCACAAAATCCCTTGGTTTGTCATTATTTTCACTAAACTTAAAATATGATTATGTTGATGTATCCTCCTCTATATGACCTGTTGGGGTGAAGAAAGAAAAATTAAAAAGGATAAATGATAAGAAATCTCAATCCATCATTGAAACATTGAAAGAAGAAAATTAGTAAGTTTTATAAATGATGGAGAAGTCAATAAAACAACAATTGGAAATCAAATAAAAGAAAATGGTGTCTAGAGAGTTTAATAATAAAATAATATTTTTCCACAAGGTTTGAATAAAAATAGTGATATAAATATACATACTTTTATTCAAGTTGAACAAGCATTTATTATTCATAAAAGAGGAGGAAAACTTCATCAACCACCCAAGCCACCTTCGCAAACACCTTCAACATCATTTTTTTGAATATATTAACATCGATGGAAGTAGATATAATTACATTAATTGTTATATTAATAGTTTTTTCATTACTATGTGTTACAATTTTAGTATATTAGTGAAGTATTATTATTGTAATGTTGAATTTGTTTTCTCCATTTTTTTGGAATGTTACATTATGGTTATTATATGTCATCATGTTATATCGTTTAATCCAGTATTTTTGTTTTGTTATTTCACTATCTTTTAATCACTTGTATTTTTTCAATGATATGTTTTGATCATTTATGACTAGTTCTTTTTTGTGTGAGCAAATATGTGTGTATTTTTTTATGTTTTTGGTAAAATGTATTTATTGTAAACATATATATATATATATATATATATAACAATTAAAAATTTATAGGTTTTATTTTAATTCATACTTTGTTTTTATAAATATTTGATATAATATATTTTACTTTTTAGTTTATTTTATTACCATGTATCATTATTATATGATTATTGTTATAAAAATTTATAATATATGTTTTTTCTATTAATTATATGATTATTATAATAGAAATTTATTTAAATGTATTTAAAACTAATTAAATAAAATGATTACAAATATATAAGTTATTTTTTTTAAAATAAGGTGAATAATTGTTATTTTTTAAATAATAAAATAAAAATTATTCAATGTATGGTTAAATATAAAAAATAAATAAACATAATAACATATAAAATTATTTTTATAATTAATAAAATAATTAATAAAATAAAAAATGTAAAATTTCATTGACAAAGTGCACCACCAAATTTGGCATTGCACTATAACAAAGCACCAAAATGGTGTTGGGGGTATGGTGCATTTTGGAGTTAAATTTCATGTCAAAATAGCATTTTCATGCCATTTTAGTGAGGGTTAAAGATAGTATTAATCCATAGTTTCAGTGAAGACATTCATAGAGTGGCGAGTTCCATTACTCATCCATAGCAATTTGCAGCCATGACGATAACACATTCCATGTCCTCTCTTTCTTTCCCTATATATTTTCTTCCTTTTTTTAAATCATTGATTTTTTATATATATTTTTATTCTTATTCAAATCATCATTGATGAATATGTACAATATATTCAAGGATTTATCATAACAAAATTCGTTTTTTAGATTGAAATATAAAGGGAGAATTATATAAACCATTGATATATGAACAATTGAGGGTAAGGTTTTTGCAAATGTTATGGAATTTTAGTTCATGGAGATGTAAATATGGGATATTCAAGGCCATGGGGCTAAACCTAGTAATACAATTATGTGTTCCTATTAGATCATCCTAGGGATACCACTCATTCTCTGAAATAACATGCTTTAATGATCATAATACACCTATCTTATTATCTAACTTATCCACCTAAGTTTTTTCAAGTAAATAATTTTAAATGGTAGATGAGTGAAAATGTGGAAAAGGGATGAAGATCACAACATATCATAACCATCCAATTTTCTATTGGAATATCAAAGTGAATGAATAAAACAAAATAGAAGTAGAGTGACGAATTATGTGGAATCATTTTATCATCCAAACTACCAGTAACACATCAAGGAAAATGAATGAATCAAAAATGGATTAAATACTAATTTAACATTAACTTCAATATATAGTGGCATAATAAAGAATATGGATGACACACTTAATGAATGAAGTAGAAGTTGGGTAACAACTCCCACAGAATCAATTTCATCATATGAACCACACCCACCCTAAAAAAAGACCAAATTTGAAGATGAATGGAAGAATATCAGAATATCGAAGAAAATATTAAAGACCACATGAAGACTTTTATCCAACATTTTACTCCTACCAAGCCTTGAGGAATAAAATATTATCTAGATACTATAGTGACTAGATGATTATTTGAAGACTTTGATAACTAGACAAGGAAGCACAATGGATATATTTTTTCTAACTCAGTATCACCCTTTAACAGACATATTTAACATAATGATCATTTAATAAAGAATACCTATGTTATCTCAAAAGTATAAAATAAAAATGGCCACGAAGTAACACATGTTAGATATAATTAAAAAAAGTATGATAACCATCACAAGAGAATCTACATCAGCTACAATGAGAAAATAATCCAATGTCATAAGAGAATCCACATCAACCCTAACAACTATATTTTTCAATGGTTGGATTATTATCTCTATATAAAGTCACAAGGAGATCTTATTTCAAACATCGAATAGAATAGATGAAATAAGTATCTACTAAGAGAAAAGGGAGCATAACATTTGATGAGATCTCATATATTACAACACCAACCCTCATTCTTATTCTAAATATACTTCAAATATTAATCATTTTATCTAGGTTTTCCTATAGTTTTCATCATCCCCTATTCCATATTTGTATCATTTTTTTATTCATTTCAAAATAGTAAAATGAAACCACAATTTTAATCAATCTATTATTACATCCAATATTCTATGTGATTTAAAAAGTCTTGTGCATAAGGACTTAACCCACTATAAATATTTTGATTAAATAATTCCTATGCATAGAGATTTGGCCTTCTTTTTTTATTTTATCAAATAATTTCTAGGGATATGGACTAGTCTATTTTATCGAAAGTGGGAATTGATTTTCCTCATTGTTGCCCAAATATTTTTATATTATCCTATTAACACTTTGGGATTTAAGTGAATAAGTTTTTAGGGATAAAAAATTTCTTTAATATAAATTAGGAACATATGGAATTATTATCCTAGACAGCTTTATTTTTTTCTTTTATATCCAAAATTCTATTACATTTTTTATCCAGTATTACTTTGGAATATCTCCATACTTACTTTAGTTAATTTGTTTATAGTATAACCATGTTTAGAGAGCAAGAATTAAATATTCATTCACCATCCTCTAGAGTTTATTTAAATATTAATTTACAAAATTTCATTATGATATTTTGTATATTTATCTAAATGAATCATATTAGAATAAAAATTCATAGATTTATTTATTTAAAAATTATTTCATTGGAAACTCATAATCCTAATGATTATTAGGATTAACTTCTACTATTCACTCATGCTTTCATGATTTACCTATTCTAATATGTACTTTATTGTTTTACTCACACACAGATTTTATTATTTTTATTAAATAGTGAATTTATTAGTCTAGAGCTCAATGAATAAAAAAGTGGTGGATCCCATGGGCATCCCCATGCACATTTTTTACTATCTATAGAAAGACAACCTAGAATAATAAGCAAGTTAAAAGTGTTTGAGGGGTCTCCATTAGAGGATAGTAGGTCCTTCACCACATTTACTTCATGAAAATTATGGACATTCTCTGCATCTTGATTGATAAGCTACTTGCAGTCACAAACTATGTAAACTATAGACCAATGAACATGATAAAATCCTTTCAATAATTTAACAAGGATAATTTATTATGATTACAAACATGAGGGATGAATATTTTAGGGTCTACATAGAACAAAAACAATGAGCATAGCCCTAGCTTCCACTACGAGAAGAGTCTTCTACCCATAGAAGGAATTGTATGCCAAAGCTACTAAACCCCTAACATAACTAATAATTACAAGACATCACATTATTTTTTCATCACAAGCACCATAAGTATAAAGTTTAAAACCCATTTTTGGCGATTTCTTATACACCCTTCAACCCTAAACTTGAGTTTCTCCACCCAAAACTAGTAGCATAAACATTTGATGAAGATTTATCTAGGGGAGAGGATTTATACTTGTTGAGTGCAATGAATCCATCACACAAATCAAGGATAAAATACTAATTTTGAGATGATTTGAATTGATGTAGTTACCCATGTGTCTGGCTACACTGTGAGCCTCCCATATAACCCAACATCTTATGATAAAATCAATACTATAGGAAAAACCTTCAGTGAAAGAAACATTAATATTAAATTACCACGCATTAAAAAACTTACGAAGGTCACAAAAGAAGATGGATATACCCAAATAGTTACCAAGTTAATTTTATATCCATCCTAGGAAAAAAAATGTCAGCAAAGTTAACTCTTGAAATATTATATTTTCATCTCTAACAGAATATAGATTAAAAGATCCTTTTAATAAACCTTATTTCTTACCTCCCTTTACATTTATTTTAAAGTTTCCTTATCTTTTCGTATATATTTTTATAGAAATAATTTTTTTTACTGAAAAGACATGATGGGATATTGATCATGTACTCGATTTGTACAAGATTTTGTTTGGTATCTACAAGGTTGGGGGTTCAACCCCCAATGAAAATGAGTTATTATAGTAGAACCATACCGGTACTATAGTGGTACTATAATACACTATAATAGTCATAGTTACTATTCATATAAGGTATTTCAAGCCATTTATTGGGTATTTGGGACACTTTGGTCTCTGATCTATGCATACATGGACTTTGAGACATCAATTGTGGGCCTTTGGGCCAAAAATCAGTTTGGAACTGACTAAAAAAATTGGAGTAACCCAAGGAGGATTAGAACAATATTAGACTACTAGACATAGATAATTAATCACAGGATTGAAGGAGGGATTTATAAATCATGCCAATAGCCTATGGAACTATACATCTGGGCATTGTAAGCTAGTAGTAATGTCAGGCAGTGATTTAGATACATTCTTAAAGATGTACTGGGTAAGGGTAGTTTCAGTATAATTGGTTCAGGGCCTATAGAAATGCAATGGTTTCAAGACACTAGACTTACAAGCCATGTAATTCAAAGAATTTGTTCCTATAGGCCTTTGAGTCATGTAAGTGTTCCCCCTCAACCTAGCTTAAAAAACTTGGATTATTTAATACATAAAAAATTGAGCTCCTTTACGCCAAGTTAAGAAAAAATTCATGATGAAATCATTTTTAATACTTATAAATTTGAACAGTTGGATTATAATTATAAGACCCTATTTCATTCCAATAAAGGATTTAAATTTCTTTACTCTTGAGGAAATTTAATTTTTTTATTTAAATAGTTTTGTTATAATATTTGAATCTCTAGCATGAGTAGTGATGTACATAAACTTGTTTCATCACATTACATTACTCATTAAAACTTGAAATTTCATAATTTTACCTTTGACAAGAATCTACTATATAAAACTTTTACTTTCAATATTAAACACCCTATAAAGTAGTCTATTAGAGATTCTAATAACTAGACACTATCTGATGAAACTTCAAAATATTTAACAATATAAGAAAAAAAAAAGACAAAATGAGTTCAATAAAGATTATTTAATCATCTATTTAATCAAAGGAAGATATGAACTATAAGTATCTACATACATTATTCACCAACACAACCTTATAATTATTAAGAGGAAAAAATAACAAATGAGATGATCTACCAATTAACCCATAATTATTTATGATATGGTCATCCTTAAAAAATTCAAATGATAAAGAGGAAGAAGATAATTTAGAATATCTATCCTTTGAATATTCAAATTTTTACGAGGACATTAAAATCTCCATGGAATATATATATATATTCTAATGTTTTGATATATATGAATAAGAAAAATGGTTATTGAAGTCGTCTACCAAAGATTAATCATCCGGTGAATAAGACGAAGACTCATGCTATGATATTTCAATGTTCAATAAATATACTCATGATATGGATTCAAATCTTGAGACATTAAAAGAAAGAAACTTTGAGATAAATAAATACTTATAATTAGATCACTATTAAATTGAAGTATTATATACTCATTTTATCGTAATCTATATTGATAAAAATTTTTACTTCTAGATAATTGAAATTCTTCAAAGAGACATCCACTTGAAAATCCTCCTCCAATGGTCAAAGATAAATAAATATATTAATGTTTGAAATTAAATATATAAATAATGGTCACACTTATGGATGTAAGGAAAAACTTGGAGAACCTATTTGAGCTTAGAATCCTGTGAAATACTGATATAGAATTGGTTATTCCAAATAGAATGAAGGAAAGGTCAATAGAAACACCTATTAAGGCTATTTTTTCAAGAAAAAAAATAATGTTATGTGTATATTGGTACACTTATTTAAATAACACTCTAATATGATCAATTAAGGAAACCTAAATTTTTAGTATTACCCGATCCTTCCACTCAAAAGATTTTATAAAAGCTGAAAAAATTATAATTATAATAAATTAAATAAAATCTAGGTTACAAATGCATTATACCCTCCAAATTCCAAACCAAACAAGATATATATTTTTAAATCCATATTGTCCAAAAATCAACATAAATATATACAAATTATAAGAGAAATCACCTCTTAGGAACATCAATTAATAAAAATAATCATCTAGAAACCTCATAAACTAGTCAATTGTGACAGATCACTATAAATATTATAATATCAATTTAATATTCATAAAATTTTCATTGATGTGTTAACATTGGGCCACTTAAATTTTTATCTTTAGTTTTCAAGATAGATTTAGTTTTTTTAGAAAACCGTATCTCAAGTTGACTATTCATATTCACCATCAAGACATTGATGGTTAAATTGAATGGCTAGAACTTGAGGAAACTACATGGGAATATGATAATGTAATTGAAGGAGATATAACCTAAAGCATTATATGTATTTGATATATATAATCTATTCTACATTTCATGAAAATTATTATTTTCATGTTGTGAATCATTTCATGCAGTCTATGGATTCATTATTATTTACCCATGTAAGCTATCATTTAAAGAAGATGTTTCATAAGATGAAACATGTAGGAGGATTTTCATTCAAGCATTAAATGCATGAAGTTGGTCATATAATTTACTCATGCACTATAATGAATGAATAAATACAAAAATACCTAAGGAACACCCTCAAGTGTTATAAAAACAACTTCTATGTAATGGAAATGGGTGTGTGGTTATTGCTTCATTCTTATCCGATACTCCTCTTCACTTGAATATCTCTTTATCCTCAACCTTTATGTTTGATTCACAAACATGTCATGGAGGAAGGATGGATCCCATCCAAATGTTGGATGATTCATTTTACCCATGGATACCTCTATAGGTGATACATATTTTGGATTCCACTCAGTAGTCTCTCTCAAACCCATGTGATGGTGTTTAAAGATATAACATTGACTTCTTTAGCGAATAAAATTTATTTATATTATTTATTCATTTTATCTTATACATAGTTTTTATATTTCATGAATGGTAGACCCTTAATCAAGGCATTTGATCTCATATTCTTGATATAATACCTTTTATTATACCCTAATGGTTCCCTACAATGGTATCATAGCAACCAATGTGTTTGATTTGTGAAATCTTACATGAAATGAAGAAGAAACTAAAAAACGCTGCATCATGTTTTTGAATTACGAAAATTCTATACCAAATGAATTACCATTATGTAGAAGTGTTTTGAATAAAGTTCATATCAATTTTACCCATACATATAGTGGTCTACATAATGGCCAGTCTGTTTTACCCTTGAATATAAGGGACTATATAAGGTTCATCCTTGGTGACCTTTATATAGAAACATTCTATATAAAGTTCCTTGTCGTTTTAACTTTACATAGAGAGGTCTACATAAAGGCCAGATAAGATTACCTTTACATATATGGGTCCGTGTAAAGGTGGTCCTCATGTACCATATATAATGGGGTATATGTAAAGGTAATATTTTATATAATGGACTCATGTAAAGGTAGTTTATATTACCTTTATGTAGGAGATAACTCCCTGGTTACCCTTACATGCAAGAGACTATTTAAAGGTAATATTTGTATTACCTTTACACAAGAGATTTTTTTCCCAATATTACCTTTACATAGGTGGCCTACGTAAAGGTAAAAGATTTTACCACCATACATGCCACCCCAACTGAGTAAGGGTAAACAATTTATGTTAATTTTTTTGACATTTAATGTTTTTTTTGGTTTATAAAATATTTATAAATAATTTTAAAATGTATTATAATATATTTTAATTTATGAGGTTTTTATAAATTAATCAATTAATTATAAATGGTTTTTAATTAATTAAATAAATGGTTAAAAATATTTATATATACAAATGTTAAATGTTAATATTTCAAATAGATTTTAATGAATTATATGTCATGTTTATAATCTAGAAATAAAATTTTTATTTATAAATCCCATGGGGTAATTTATATAGAGTTATAAATTATATAAATAAGGCCAAAATATAAATATGTTGGTATTTAAATTATGAATTCTTCATAATTAATTAATTCAAATTGGTCTAATTAAAAACCTTATTTTGAATACTATTTAAACAACATCAAATGGATTTTGATGATTGATTTAATCATGGTTTAAATAAATTTAATTATATGATATTTAGATTATGTAAAATTTTTACATAATATAAATTGGTTTATAAAATTGTTTATAATCTATAGAATATCATATATTTAAAATAAAATTCCATATAATAAAGAATATGAAAGGGTTCATATTGAAATGAATGTAAAATGTTTATGTTCGAAATTATGGAATTCACATAATGATAAGTATGATTATAAAATGTTTATAGCTTATTATTGTTTATGAATTGTTCATAAATAATTATATCATGCTTAAATATTATAATTTTTCATTTATTTTAAAATTTTCCTTAATTTATTCACAATTATAAATTATTTATATTATGAATATGTATGCTTTAGTTTAAGAAGTCAAACTATTTCTAGATATTTTCATATATTCATTTAAGTACTTAGATGTTAAGTATGAAATTGAATTTAGTTTTTCATCTACTTTGACCTCAACTTGTAATTGAAGTTATAAACTTAAATTTAGTTGTTTAATATAGTTTATTCATAGAAGTTTTTAGAGTTATGATGAATTGAATTCTCTGTTGAGTAATGTCACTCTAGGCAGTGGGACTTGGCATCGAACTACCAACTGACCTCGAGGCTTATGCCTTGTATAAGAAGAAGAATTGGGTTAGTTATATGTCACTTCAGGCTTACTTATATGGATATTGTCAATATCATATAACTTTATTCCTTTACATGAAAAGTTTATGTACCTTATGTATATTATGTATTTAGATATGTATGAATATGTTTGTATTTTATGTGTGGGTGAGTAACAAAAACTTGTGGGTTTTGTAAAGACTTACACAAAAAAATGGTTTGAACATATTGGTTTGATGGGGGAAATAGGATTCCAAACTAAATCACTAGAAGTATGATTATATAAAAGTGAATAACATGAGATAATATGGTGAGATTAAATCCCCTTAAAAATAAATAAAAGAGAATAACAAGAGAAAATATAGTGAGATTAAATCCCTTTCAAATAATAAGTGTGAGATTCCATATAAAGAGGAACTTTTAAAGATCTCAATCATCCAAATAGGTAGTTTCATTCGAAATTCAGGTTCCCCTATATTATCTTTTGTAAGTAAAGTTAGGATGGGTGACAGAGGATCATCCTTGAGTAGTTTTGTTCTAAATATGGATTCTCCAATATTTTACTTCATTAGCATATTATTGGTGTTTTATTTGGGAAAAATATATAGGAAACCCTAAAATTTAGGATACCAGAGGAATAGAGTTGGGTTAATCCATATGATGGATTAGATAAATAGTTTTACACTCAATAATCCAAGATTCATATATGTTATGATTAGTATGATTCCCCACCTAAATAACTAAGTGACGAGATTAATGCTAAATCATACTCATTGCTTAGTGAAATATAGATCTTAGACCACTAATGGGTATGATTAAATTTTAAAATAGGTCATCATTATAGTGAGGACCCATTTAATATAATTACTTATTAAATGGTAAATAAATCATGATACTTATTTGATAAAAGATTCCGTTGTAGATGAATAGAATCATCATCATCAAACTAAAATTTGAGATTGATCCTTGGAAGGGGAAGATTAATGTAATATACTCTTATTAATGGTAACATAAGAAAATTTATTAAGAAATATTAGTTAATTAAGAAAATTTATGAAGGGAAATTCAATGTTTCAGAATAATTCCTTACTGAGTAACCAAGTTTTGAAATTTTTCAACAAGTTATTCTTGATGCTTATAGAAGCATAGAGTGATTCAATTATGGTTTTAAAATAATTCTATGCAAAATGACCAATGTAATCTTATTCCCCATGAATGCAATCAATATTATTGGGTACATAAACAATTTAAGTAATTTTAGTCTCAAATGTTCAATATGATTGGGTATACCAAATGATATTAAATATAGTTGAATAAGTTAATGACTTGGTGTGACTAGTGGTTTACTTAAATATTTATTGATTATAGGATTAAATTCTATTGTTATGAAAAATACATGATATTTAATATATGATTTAAAATTATTGTAAATATATAGAAGGCTGTAAATAAAAATGAATTAAATAATGGATCTTGAAATAATGGAGTAAAGGAGTTGGTGCATTGATAACTTGGATGGTTCAATATTGGATGAATTTCTCATAAGATGTGTATTATCTCATTTTTTATCTTAAGAAGAGTGTGTAAACAATTTTTTTGATAAAATGATATAGAGATTTTTTAATACACATAGTTTATGATTTGTTTAATTATATAACATGCTTTAAAGGGGACTAAAATGGCATGTTTTGGTTAGGGAGTTTATCTTATTTTAATTTATGTAAATGTTCCAACAATGTAAATTAATTCAATAAAAGTTTAAATGATATTATAAAAGTTTTGAGAATAGATAAATTGGGAATATGATGTCTAGGTTATAAGTGGCATATAGTTAGTACTAGTGGGAAAAAAATAAAATAATAAAAACAATTTTTTATAAAAGTCCAACAATGTTTCTTAAAGAATACAATAAAGGTCACCTAAACCTAGGGTTTATAAGAATTAGGATTAATAATTTTATACGATCAGATTATTATAAATACTTAAAGGAGTTTGAGAAACTCCATGTAATTTCTATGTTAGGTATTAATGTTATAAAGATTTATTCTTTAGTTTTGAAGGGTATGTGATACTGAATATATATTTTAAAAACTATTGTAAATATAAAAGAGTTGAAAATAAAAATAATGAATAAATAAAACCTATTTTTTATATTAAAGTGATGAAAGAAAAGTTGTTACATCAATAATTTGAATGTAAAGTAATGTGACAGGCTTGGATGAATCTATGTAAATGATGTGTATCTTCATCTTCTTCTCTTATATGATAAGATAATTCATTTTCTAATAAAGAGTTATTATAAACAACATGATATGATTTATTGTATACACATGGTTTATGACTCATAAAATTATATAACATAATTATGAAAAGTAGACATGGATAAAAATATTTAATTTCAGATAAAGTGTTTATCTAGATGTTTGTTAAAATATGGGGGAATGTTTTATCTCCACCCATTAGAGGTATATTTTAATAAATTATTATTTCAAAATAAAATATTCCAAACACATATAATACCACATATGATATGGAAACAATAATTTATTTGTTAAATATTACAATTAAAAATAAATAATTTTTTTTCTTAAACACAAAGCAGTTTGTGTATCTTAAAAAAATATTATAAAAAGAATATATCAACTAAGAGGTTATTGGGTTTCATGAAACCCTCCCTCCAAAGGTACCCCACCTAGGTCAGTAATTAAGGAAGGGAGATAACGAACCCCGATACCTGTCTCCAGTAGTCCATAGGTTGGAAACTAGCACTGAGGGTGCATCAATCACACACATGGGAGGAATTACCCCTAATATAAAGACCCGTAAATTTCACACACACACACACACACACACACACACACATATATTTATATTTAAATTATTTGGGATTATTAAGAGTCTGAAAAAATTGACGACGCTTGATTCTGAGGCCCAGTGTGCCTGAAACAGAATTTTAATTTTTTTAAAGTACGTTTAGTAAACCCACGAGTGACATTTTATATCTTTTGAACCAGGGATCAGATTTAAAATATGAGGGCACCATTGAATTTGTAGCACTGAGATTCTCTTAAGGGAGGCTTAACTTCGACCATAGTAGGTCGATTAAAAAAGTTAGTTTTTGCGACTTTTAAAGAAATAATAAAATAACAAAAAAAAATTTATTTTATTTTCTTACCTTATGTTGAGCAGCAGTGGTGGGACCGATGGGTTTTCAATCTATTTAATGGCTTAACTCTTCTGTTTGTAACCACGCCATTTAGAGATTAAGAGTTTTATTCATTAATGAACCTCATTAATCTCCCATTGCGTCAACCTCATTTCCCCCTATATTTAATTGAGTCTTGGGTTGGGGTTTTTGACATGACTGTGAAGAACCTCTGGAGAAGTACTGCAGCATCTTACACCGACAGAGGATAGAAGATTGGGTGCCAATGATCTGGGATCAACGAATGTCAGTGACCTCATCCAACGAGGACTCTTCTCTCACCACAACTACAACACCACCCAACAAATATCGAGGTAGGGGATTTTGTTCTTTAATTCAAGTGAATTATTTTTCTTTTCCTCATCCTTGAAAACATGATGAACACGGATCAACCAAAATTATTTGATCCATGATTCGTATGGAATTGCGGGATGTTGTGGGGTTTTTGAACGGGGTTTTATTTTTTCCTTTGATAATTGTTTACAACACCCCCCTTTGATATGATGCTAATGCAGAGGGAACATGATAAATAAACAAGGCATGGACCCTCCACCCTTTCTTTTTTGCCGTGTTCTTCACTGGAGAATTTTGAATTTGATGAAAACGTGAATCAGAGGGTCATGCTGTGACGGAAAAATGAAGGGGGCGGCTGGAAATCACCAACTGTGGTGGAAGGGCGGCACCGCTCAGCGCTGCGACAGACTGAAGGGGGCGGATGGATCTTGGCCGGCCGCGTTGGCAGAAGTGTGGTGCACCGTTGCGCGCCACAGGTGGAGGCCGCAGCTTTCAGCCGCGGTAGAGGGGGACCCGCTCCCTGTGGGTCCCCCAGACAACAAGGCGTCACCACGTGGAACTGCCAGTTGAAGAGATGAACATATATTTGAGATGTTCAGAAATGAGGGGTCGTGCGACCCCTCGTGTAGGTCACGCTCAGCCGGCGGGCCAGGCGGTCCACTGCCCAATGGGCTGAGCCCACTGCGGCCCAACCTAACTGGTTCAGGCCAGGCCAGGCCAGTCCATGGCCCAGCGGGCCAAGCCCGCCGCGACCCAGCCGGTTCAGGCCGGGTAGGTCTGCCGCCCAACCAGTGTGGGCTGAGCCGGGTCGAGTCGACCAAAATCGGGTCAGACCGGACCTGGACCCATTTCGGTCCAGATACGCTTAAAAGGCCGTATCACGCAAACTAGACGTCTGTTTGATGAACCGTCTATGTCGCTGGAATCCTTGGAATGAGATTATCCTTTTGAGATTATCCACCTATGTTTTGGAGAAATTTGGAGTATGTCTAGGTTGGATCATACCTGAATCTAACCAGTACCTCATCACTAAAATTCCTATAACTCTTAGACCAGACATCCGATTGACATTCCATCTATTGCATTGTAAACTTTATGGAATGAAGGATAATTGGGTTACTTCTTCATGGGACTTCATTCTAGTTTAAGTATGACCTATGTCTTAAGGATTGGATCCTCCCAGAATCAAGAATACTATGTAAGAGAATCCAGTGGCTGGCTAAGTCATGAAGAATGAATAGTGATCCTGTGTGGATCAACACCTAGATATCCTGTGTGGATTAGCACCTAGTGATCCTGTGTGGATCAGCACCTAGAGATCCTATGTGGATCATCACCGAGCGATCCTGTGTGGATCAGTAGAAAAACCCTTTATAGAATAAGATGATCTAGCTTTACGACTAATCATATGTACTTATGTACTTAAGTTATACCTAGTTTGAGCTGAGTCTTTTTATTTGTGCTTTGTGATTGAGATCATGCTTTGTGGTTTTCCTTTGTGGGATTTTGAGAGACCTTCAGGTGTATCAGGGTCCATACTGGGTATTGTTATACTCACCCCTACACAGGATTCACCCACACCTTGTTGTGTCTTGTGCAGACGATGGGAAACCTTGACTGAGACTTGGGGAGTTAGGACCTGACTATGTACAATGGTGACAGTTTATGTAGAGAGCTGAAAAGATGGGTTGTACCTCCCCTTTCAGGTGGGATCCTTGGAAAGTTATCTCAAGAGATTTTTTTGTTGTAGTTTTTTTTCTCTCAGTTAGGATTGTATTCTGTCCCCTTTACTTTCATTACAAACTTCTACTACTGCAGTTTTACTATGTGGTTGCATCTTGTTGTGTCCTTGGACTGTGTGTTTGTAATGGTTTAAAGGAAATAACTTCCCATTTTAGGGATATGCCTTTCTGGTTCTAGTTTCCAACCCCTGGCCTATGGAAGGCGGGCTTGGGGTAGTCACAACACGAGCCTCAGGGGATGAGTCATGAAAAAGTGTTATCAGAGGAGTTGGTTCTACCAAAGAACTAGGACTCTGATATTTCCAATAGAGTAATAGTGTTAAGTGTTTTGAGTGTGGTTTTCAGTTCGGGGAGTCTAGTGTTGGTGCAGCGGCCAACGTATCCATACACCAGGACCCTGAATTCTGATTTCCAACTCAGTGCATGAAAACACTGATTGAGTGTGTTTTGGAAATGTTTTACTTATAATTTATTTATAGTCAGCTCACCAGGTATAACTTATTGACCGCAGCACACCTGTTTCTTTTCAGGATGTTGCCTCATAGACAACCAGACAGGATTCTAGATAAAGTACACGATGATGGACTATCGACAGACAAGACTTCGGTGCAAGGTCCTCTTACAATGTTGGAACATTTGGGTGGTGTACTAGCAACACCACAACTCGTAGGGCATCAGTTTCTACCAACCCCATTGGCAGACCATGCAAGCCGACTGAGCACGTTGCATGAGTTCTAGAGATAGAGGGCTCCAAGGTTTCGAGGTGAGACAGATCCCCAAGCAGCTGAGGACTAGATGGAGGTTTTGGCATGGGTTTTTCTCTTAGTTGAGACACCAACAAATCAGATGGTGATCCTAAACACTACCCTATTACAGGTAACAATAGGGAGATGGTGGATTCTGACACTCCAAACGCATGAGGAGGTGACACTCTCTTGGTTAGACTTCGAGACCCTCTTCAGGGCGGAGTTCATACCAGTGACTTTACACTCAGTGTGTATCCAGGATCTAATGCACTTACAACAGGGCATCCTATTAGTAGCCCAATACTCAGTGAGATTCAATGACCTCTCACGATAATCCACCAACATGGTATGAGACCCATTCTTCAGGGCCCAGACCTTTGAGAAGGGTCTCTGGTGGGAGATTAGAGTGTCGATGATATCACACAATATCCCAATGTAGGCTGGAGTGCACGAGCGAGCATTATTGCTGGAGAGCTTCTTAGATGAGCAGAAACCGACGGTGAGAGCCACCACCAAAAGACAGGTAGTCGAGTCATCTACAGCAGACAATAGGAAGATGGCGTAGAGGTCAAAGCGGGACAGACCTTTCAGTGGATGACCCCAGGACGCAGGGTTAGAGGTGTGGAGCTCGCGAGACAGAGGAGGTATTCTGAGGACTAAATCCTATTACTCTTGCATCGGATAGGGACACATGGATCGTGACTATCCGATTCCCCGCATAGATGATCAGCAGATGACCGAGGGACCACCGAGGCAGTGGCTAAGGTTTGAGCGAGGGGGTTCACAGGGCGACAGATGTGGTAGAGGAGCAGGTCGTGCAACAGGTGGTGGATGACAGTTTGAGGTTCTACCACCACCACCCCCAGGTGGTCCACCCCAACCATAGGGAGTAGGTGGATAGGGGCGAGCTCAGCTTCAGGCGGTAGAGGTCTACGACCACAACGCTCCAGAGATGATTTGAGGTACAATTTGTGTCTACTCAACCCTAGCTACAGTAATTGTATACACAAGTTCCAGTCACTCTTTTATTTCCATGACACTCATACGGAGCTCGAAGATTCCGACGGAGCCATTGGTTTGATCCTTAGGATTAGAGACACCTACGAGAGAAGATTCGATGATTACATACCAGTGAAGAAAGTGTGAGCTCACTCTAGGAGGTGAGAGATTTGACTGATATTTCCTAGTAGAAATGTCGAGGCCTTACGATGTCATATTGGTTATGGAATGGCTATCCATAGTCCATGCTTAGATTGAATGTTTTAGGTGAAAAGTGCGGTGTGTCTGTGAGGATGGGATCAGGTTTACCTTCATTGGTGAGAAGGGAACCTTTGAAGCACATAATGGACTTACTCGGAGGAGGTTGCAACTAATCACGCATCAGTTGGATAGCCTTACCCTCAGATTAGTTGACATGAGGAGTCTGAGTTATCCTATAGTGGTGGACTAGTATGCAGATGTCTTTCCTAATGATGTACCAGGTCTACCTCCTCACAGAGAGGTAGACTTCTACATTGACCTATACCCCAGAACGACACTGATATCTATTCTAGAATACCATATGGACCCTGTGGAGCTTCATGAGTTGCGGGTATAGTTGTAGGACTTACAGAGGAAGGGGTTTATAAGGCCCAATGTTTCTCTATGGGTATCCCCGATTTTGTTTACCAAGAAGGAATATGAGAGTATGAGGCTTTGTGTGGATTATCGACACCTTAACCAAGTGACTGTGAAGAACAAGTATCCACTCCCAAGGATTGATGATATCTTCAACCAATTGAAGGGAGCTCGATGGTTTTCAAAGATTGACCTCAGTTCATGCTATCATTAGCTTAGGGTATGAGATGGGGACGTACTGAAGACAAATTTCAAATGTCGGTATGGACATTAAGAGTTCTTGGTGATGCCCTTCATCATGACCAACACTCCAGTAGTGTGTCATGGGGATCATGAATAGGATCTTCCAGCCTTACCTCGATAACTTCATGGTGGTCTTCATAGATGACATCTTGATATACTCAGCATCGGAGGAGGAGCACACCACACATCTATAGACAGTTCTGGATACACTATGAGAGAATCAGCTTTATATAAAGCTCTCTAAGTGGCAGTTCTAGATACGGGAAGTCCACTTCCTGGGGCACGTTATCTCAGAGGTTGGAGTTGCAGTGGACCTGACAAAGATAGAGGCAATGTTTTCTTGGGAGCCACCCAGGAGTGTGACCGAGGTACAAAGTTTCTTGGGATTGGATGGTACTACTAGAGATTTATACCCGAATTTTCTAGAGTTGTGACACCCTTTTCAGCTTTGAAAAATAAGGGAAAAACCTTCATATGGATGGAGATATGCCAATAGAGTTTTTAGGAGTTGAGGCATAGGCTGACGAGTAACCCCATATTGAGGCTACTAGAAGAGGGAATTGGGTATGTAGTCTACTACGACACATCAGGGATCGTACTAGGTTGTATCCTGATGTAGGAGTGAGAAGTGATCACCTACGGCTCATGACAGTTGAGAAAACATGAGAATAACTATGCTACCTGTGATTTGGAGTTAGAAGTAGTGGTCTTTGTACTGAAGACATGGATGCACTACTTGATGGGTGAATGATTTACTATTTACTTTGATCACAAGAGTCTCAGATATATATTCTTACAGAAGGACCTGAACCTGAGGCAACGAATATGGATAGAGTTCCTCTAGGACTACTACTTTGAGATAGTCTACACTCCTAGAAAGGGGAACGTAGTAGCAGACGCACTCAACAGGAGGTCTGGTCTATAGTTACTGAGTGAGGCGACATAGCAGTTATCCACGTTGAAGATATCCTTTGTGGATAAAGATGAAGTATATTACCTTCAATCTATGACTATAACTTTCCCACTTCTTTATCAAGTTTGGGAGGCTCAACTTGAGGATGTTGACTGCAAGGCCCTACGTGCTCAGATATCCTCAGAATAGGCTCCTGATGAATTTTCTGAAGGTGGGGAGTACATCATCCTCTTTAGAGGACACACTATGGTACCCGTGACGCTACGGGAGGAGGTGTTGAGGGAGTTCCACACATCCCCTTTGGCAGCACATCCTGGAGTGGCGAAGATGTATCAGGACCTCTGACATCAGTACTGGTGGCCATAGATGAAGAAAGTAGTGGTAGAGTTTGTATCACGATGCCTCACTATCAGGAAGTGAAGACCAGACATCAGGTACCAGTAGGCTTAGCTTAGCCACTTGAGGTACCAGAGTGGAAGTGGTATTGTATATCCATGGACTTCATAACAGGGATAATATGTATGTCCAGGGGCCATGATTCCATTTTGGTGATCGTTGATCGAATCACAAAGTCAACCCACTTCCTACCCATCTGAGAGCAGGTATCAGTAGAGAGATTGGGATTCTTATATGTATAAGAGTTTGTATGGCTTCATGGGGTGCCGTCGATGACCATCTCTGATTGTGATGATTTTTTTATATCCTGCTTATAGAAGGGATTACATGAGGCATTTAGAACTCAGCAATTCTTGAGCACCGCCTTCCATCCTCAGTTAGATGGTCAGACAGAGCTTACCATACAGACACTTGAGGACATGCTTCATGCTTGTGTCCTCAATTTTGGTTTCAGTTGGGAGGACCACCTACCACTGGTGGAGTTTTCTTAGAAAAATAGTTATCACTCCACCATCAGCATGGCTCTGTTTGAGGCTCTGTACATGCCACCTTTCAGATCACCTCTATGCTGAAAAAACCTAGGGGAGTTAGCAGTTGTGGGTCCAGAGTTGGTACAGGATACCACAGATAAGGTGCAGATCATCAAGGAGGGGATAAAGACTGTATAGAGATAGCATAAGTCTTATACCGATAAGAGATGGAGACCCTTGGAGTTTGAGGAGGGAGACCATGTAATTCTATGGGTATCACCCCGAAGAGGATTATGAAGGTTTGGCTGGGGAGGAAAGCTATCTCCAAGGTTCATTGGACCTTTCCAGATCCTCAGTAGAGTAGTAAAGGTGGCATACTCTCTATCTCTTCCCCCAAAGATGCACCGGGTGCATAATGTTTTCCATGTTTCATAGCTGAGGAGGTACGTGCATGATACATCACATGTTATTGATTGGGGAAAGTTGGACATTGATGATGGGGTGACGTTTGCGGAGTTTCCAGTGGAGATAGAGGATCAACAAGAGTAGGTTCTTTGTGGTCGGTCGATTCCTCTGGTGCGAGTTCATTGGTAGCATGAGAAACTCAAGGAGAGCACATGGGAGGGGGAGGCTCATATACATGCTCAGTACCCCCATTTTTTTACCTAGTTTTTTTGTAGATTTTGGGGATGAAAATACCTAAGGTGGGGAGAATTTAAAGACACGAATATTCCATATAATTTTTTTAAAATTATTTGGAATTATTATGAGTCTGCAAAAAATTGACGGTGCTTAATTCCGAGGCCCAGTATGCCCAAAACGGAATTTTGAACTTTTTTTAAAGTAATTTTAGTAAATGTGTGGGTGGAGTTTTCTATCCTTTGAATTGGTGCTCGGATTAAAAATACGAGGGCACTGTTGAATCCACAACATCGAGATTCGTTTAAGAGAGGATTAAATTCAACCACAGTAGGTCAGATAAAAAAGTTAGTTTTTGAGACTTTTAAAGAAATAATGATATAACATAAAATTTGTTATTTTATTTTCCTACCTCCTTTTAAGTGGATATGGTAAGACCGATGGGTTGTCAAGCCATTTAGTGTCTTGACTCATCAGTTTGTAACCACACCGTTGAGAGATTAAGAGTTTTATTCATTAATGAACCTCATTAATCTCTTGTTTCATTAACTTCCTTTTATTTTCTATTTAATTAAGACTTGGGTTGGGGTTTTTGACATGGATGTGAGGAACCTCTGGAAAAGTGCCGTGACATCTTCCATAGACGGAGGATGAAAGTTTGGGTGGAAATGATCTGTGATCGATGAACGCTGACGACTTCATCCAATGAGGACTCTTCTCTCGCTACAACCAAAACTCCACCCAACGAATCTCGAGGTAGGGGATTTTGTTCTTTAATTCAAGTGAATTATTTTTCTTTTCCTCATTCTTGAAAATGTGACAAAACCAGATCAACTAAAACAAGTTGATCCATGATTCATATAGAATTGTGGGATGTTGTGGGGTTTTTAATGGGGTTTTATTTTGTCTTTGATAATTGTTTACAACACCCCCTTTGATATGATGCTAACGCGGAGGGAACAAGCTAAACGAACAAGGCCTGGACCCTCCTCCTTTTTTTTGTCGTGTTCTTCCTGGGAGAATTTTGAATTTGACAGAAATGAAAATAAGAGGGTCCCAATGTTACAACAACATTCCGAGAGGCCCGTAGGCACAGATGGGAGTGAAAACGGAGCTCCAAAACGTCATAGAAGCCCCGTAGAAGAATCGTCGGCGCGACGGTGCCAGAGACCGGCACCAGCGAACAAGGGTGGCAGCCATAAACCACCAACCAGGGTGGAAGGGTGGTGATTGAAAACCGTCGACCGTAGTAGAAGGGTGACGCCACTCAGCACCACAACAGACCGAAGGGGGTGGCCGACTCTTAGAAGGCCGCATTGGTAAAATAGATGTGCGCCGTCGTGCGTCGTAGGTGGAGGCCGCAAATTTGAAGCCACGATGGTGGGGGACCCACTTTCTGCAGGTCCTACAGATAGCAAGGTAGTGCCAAGTGGCACCGTCGGTTGAAGATCCAAATGACTCTTTGAGCCGTTTGGGAAGTAGGGGTTGCACGACCCCTCGCGCGGGTCGCGCTTAGCCAGCAGGCCAGGCCGATCCGCTGCCCAGTGGGCTGAGCCCACTGTGGCCCAGTCCAACCAGTTTGGGCCAGGCCGATTCACGGCCTAGCGGGCGGAACCCACCATGGCCCATCCAGTTTGGGCCGGGCCGGGTTGGGCCTAGACCCATTTCAGCCCAAATACGCTTAAAAAGTCGTATCTCACAAACCAAACGTTCGTTTGATGAACCGTCTGTGGTGATGGAATCCTTGGAATGGGAAGGTACTTTTGAGATACTCTACATAAGTTTTGGAGAAAGTTTTAGTATGGTTGGGTTGGATTATACTCGAATCCAACCGAGCCCTCAACACTAAAATGCCTATAACTCTCAGACCAGGCGTCTGATTGACGCATCATTTGTTGTGTTGGAAATCTTATAACATGAAGGATCATTGGGTTACTTATTCGCGGGACTTTGTTCTGGTTGAAGTACGACTGATGGTTTGAGGATCAGATCCTCCCATAATCAATCATACTATGTATGGGAATCCAATGGCTAAATGAGACATGAAGAATGAATAGCGATCCTATGTGGATCAACACCTTGCGATCCTATGTGGATCAGCACCTAGAGATCCTGTGTGGATCAACACCTAACGATCCTATGTGGATCATCACCTTGTGATCCTGTGTTGATCATCACCTAGTGATCTTGTGCGGATCAACACCTAGTGATCCTGTGTGGATCAGTAATAGAACCCTTGACAGAATAAGATGATCTAGATTTACGACTAATCATATGTAATTATGTACTTAAGTTATACCTGGTTTGAGTTGAGTCTTTTGATTTGTGATTTTTTATTGATATCATGCTTTGTGGTTTTACTTTATGGAATTCTGAGAGGCCTTCATGGGTCCTGGGGTCCCTACTGGGTATTGTTATACTCACCCCTACACGAGCTTCACCTGCACCTTGTTGTGTCTTGTGCAGACGATGAGCAGCCTTGACTGAGACTTGGGGATCTAGGACCTAATGGTGGACAATGGTGATGGTTGATGTGGTGAGTTACAAAGACGGGTTGTACCTCCCCCTTCAGGTGGGATCCTTAGAGAGTGATCTGAGGAGCTGTTTTTCTATTGTATTTGTTTTTCTCTCAGTTGGGCTTGTATTCTAGCCCCTTCAATTTTAGTACACACTTTTACTACTGTAGTTTTACTTCATGGTTGCATCTTGTTGTGTTCTTGTACTGTGAGTTTGTACAGGTTTAAAGGCAATGCATTCCTATTTTAGGGATACTCCTTTCTGGTGCTAGTCACCAACCCCTAGCCTATGGATGACGAGCTTGGGGTAGTCACAACACGGGCCCCAGAGGATGAGTCATGACACCTATAATGTTTAAGAAGTATGAGATAAGATGAGAAGAATCAACAAACAACACCATGAATAATTATAATAAGCAATCTCAATGCATGTGATGTCATACATAGACTGAAATAAAATTATAAGTATCAAAAGTAAGTCTAGGAAGTTACCAAGGACTCCATTAACTCATAACAGCTACTCAATAAATCCTACGGGCTAGTAACATCTAATCAGATCACTAAACCACTTCTTTATACCTAAAAATAGTTTATATATACATAGGGTGAGTATAATAGGTATACTTAGTAGTATCCTCCAAGACACATCTCATGAATAGTGTGAAAGCCACTTATTAAAGCCTAGTGAATAAATAAATGAAACTAACTCATAACCTAAATAGGTAATACTAGATTCCCATCCTCACCATGGATCACTCACCAAGTAACATATAGAAGTTATTATTCCTTATCAAAGCACACACACACACACATAATAAAGGTAACCCTCTTCCACTTCTGTACTAGTTTGTTTCTCTCATTACCTAACAATGATGTATTGTTATCATCCCTCCTATAATTCATTCAACCTCCTAGGTATCCATATCAATCCCACATCCCATATAACTTTATCAAAACCATTACTACATCCCATGAATATTAATATATCTCATCATCATCATGTCCCACTAGTAACCAAGTATATTCCCAAAGGCCACTATAGCCAGTGTTCATGCATTATACCTCAAGTAATCATCACCCATACAAGTACACCCATGGAAAACTAAGGCCACCATGTATGAATAAAATTATGTGTTATACCTTAATAAATTACAACCCGCGCATAAATGTATAGTAAAACTATGATCCATCAAAGTCTTGGTAGGAATGAACCTTATACTAAAAGATATTATAGCTTAGGATACACCTACTCATCAATGTTAAAAGGGAGAGTGGGGGAGGGGTAGATGTTATTCATCCATTCCCTCTCCATCCTTCATGTTAGATAAAACACTCTAAAACATTTGGGTGCCTGTTTCCCTACTGATGTCGTTGGGGTATCATAAAAAGTCATAAAATATAAATAATATCATAAAAAACCATACTAAGGAAAACTACGTAGCCTTAGAAACATACACCATTATCATCACATAAGATCCATATATTCCACTATTAAGGACTAGATATCAAACAAGAACACAAGAATCCAATCCATAATTAATTAATTATCCATTAATTAATTAGTACTATTTAAATTTCCAAGATTATTTTTTTAATTTTCTAATCCAAGTGCCTACGACACTATCAAGTTAATTATTATATTCTCAAGTATGTTATCATCATCTATGAACAACATAAAATAAACATGTTAATTTACTAGTTCAATTATAATTTAATAAACATTTGGGTACTCTAAGACTCATCCTAAGCCACCACTTAAAAATTCACTCATAGTGCACAACATCAGACTACTTCAAGATGCTATAGACTAATCAAGTAAATATTATCTGACCATCTAACTAATAAAAAATCATCAAGTAATAATCAAGAAATATTAAATTATATCTATGAGAAATCCTCACTCTAAAATCATCATGATTGCTCGACGTCCTATACCATTGCACATAGTATAAAAAACCCCTCCATTATTGGCGTCGACCATTATTGAAGCTCAATCTCCCAGTTCATCGTTCATTAAATAAATTTTCAATAAATAAAACCTAGGAATATAGCTCATTACTCTTAAATGGTTTCTAGCCACAAAAAATTCATAATAAAATTAAACAAGGATCTAAATCCCTATAACACACATACATTTAAAATTCACTTTTCCACACCAAGGAAAAGGCACTAATGCCATGACATCAAGAACTCTGATCCTACCATAACAAGAAATGATATCATTCAACCCCAAACATTTATTCTTTGAAAATAACCATTTTAATTCAATATTGAATTAACCAGTTCATTATGCATAGGTTATCTACATAAGGAAACCTGAAGAAAATATATAACCGTAGATAATAATAAATACAATCATAATTATAAGCATAATTCCCAAATTTAATCAATTAAAAAAGAGAAATATAAATCTTCTCATTCCTATTCCATTTAATTATACCATAATTTATTTTACATTGTTTACAGTTATGAGTAATTAACCATGCTAAATAAAAAACAATAAAAAAATACCACCAAACATAAATTACAATATCTATAAGTAATAACAAGGGAAAATATGAACAAAAACACAAGGCACATGTGAACACACCCTAACCATTCATTTATTTATTCACATGAAAAATTAATTATCTTAAACATGTGATAATTTCCATTTCAATACTTTAATTCTCATAATTTTTAAAAGATTATTAATATAAGACAAAAAGTAGTTAACACTAGGGCATGTGATTATTAATTTCATTCCATAATTTCAAAATTAAATAAGCCTAACCCATTAAGCTATGTCATGTAGTTAAGGATCTAATTAAATTCTTGAATTACTGATAATAACATTATTATATGGCATGTGACTAATTCCTATGAATAAATTAATCAAAAGAATGCAACAATTATTTTTCTCATTAAAATTTATAGATTATTATATAATCATTTAACATGCAATTTCGTTTCTGAATTATTATCTTATTAAGGTCAATTAAACCCATTTAGAGAATGAGACAAGGCATGATTAATTCACACCTATACATAAATAAGGGAGAAGTAATAGATCTCGTACCTCGATTAGAAGTTCAAAATTCTCAATGAAAAAACAGATGATCAAGGATCAAAAACATCTAAATTAAATAACACAAAAATTAAAAGAATCACCATCAAAACCTAATCACAAAAACCACAATATGATCTTACTAAATTTCCAGCCCAAAAATACAAAGGAACTCCCAAAAAATGAATTTAAAAAGGGAAATAAAGAAAGGGAAATGTATAGGAAAATAGAAGAGGGATAATACCTTGATGAAAGAATTTAATCCAACAATACAAGGTGTTTAGACTCTTTAAGGAATTAATAAAGAGGGGTGAGAGGTGTAAGGGTTGAATAATGTTTAAGAGAAGGAGTGAATATCTAAACCATGGGAGCTTGATCCCTATATTTATAAAGGAAGTGTGGAATCTATCACCATGGCATGGTGAACTCCCAACTATACCTCAATTCCCCTTGGTCAAAAGAAATTTAAGTTTTATGGGTTTTTCAGTCCCAAATATCACACACCATAAAAAAACTCATCGAACTATTTTGACCACCACTATAGCCTGAACTATGGAGTAGTTCCAAAACCCAAGATGTTATTCCCCAACCATGCCCAAAAATATGAAATGGAAATCTCTACACTACATATTTCTAATAAAAGGAATCATTGAGCACCATGCCCTGCCTACATCCCTCAAAACAGCTTCCTAAGTTGTTTCCTCATACCCATTTAACATAGGAGAAATATAAAGGAAAAAAAACTTGTAAAATGGTCATAAAAGATGTTTTAATCACTATAATGAACCCCATAACAAAAAAAAAACAATTCCATGAAAAAAAAACATCCAAATACAAAACAACATTCCCCATAATCAAATATCCAATCAGGTTTCAAAATGGCTGGAACTATACCCACCACCATAGTGTGGTAACCCTATAAAATACTAAAAATCCTTAACCATTGGAAAATATATAAACTCCATTGAGACACCTCTGATCCTTGAGAAAACAAAAATAAAAGGGATTTATAAATCTAATACCATACATCAAACACCTCTCAAAAGATTCTCATAATTGAGAATTTAAAATAAAACCTAAAACGAGAAAAAAGGGGGTCCAGACAACCAACCTGTAAGATACCTCTCAAGTATATTTCTAAAACTAGATCACCACCAATACAACATGAGGTAAGAGAATATTAACATGTAACATAACCAAAAAAGGAATAGAATCAATCTCATATATCAACATAAGGTTTAACAAAGTATCTTAAAAAGGATCAAATAATTAATTAAAAACCTAGGGATGACGAGCATGCATATTTGACTCCCGCTCCCAAGTGATCTCTTCCAAGACATCATGATGCTATAGGATATGAAAAAAAAGAATATAGAAAACCTTATCCCAATGGTCCTCAACCTTAATAGGTCAAATATTGAAGGTTTCACTATCTTTAACACCTAATTCACCCCAATTTATGACATAGGATTCATCGTGATGATTTTAGTGAATTTTTGGTATGTGGAAAAAATCATGAATCTGGATCATCTATGGGGTAGTGCCAACTAATAATCCATGAATCCAAGCTAATTTAACACCTAAAAATTCCCAACAAACCTGGGAGAATGATTACTCCCATCACAAAATATTCACTACCCATGATGAGGAGACACCTTCAAGAACACATGATATCTGATTTTGAAATCTATAATCCATCCTCCTATGATCATCATAGGAATTTTGATGATAATGTTTTTACTTTATTTAATTAAATATCAATTGTACCATATCTATCATAATAAACAAAAATTTGAGTCTAAGAACAATTAAGCCTCTAACCTTGGTCCAAAACAATGAATACCAGAAAGGTCCATCATACAAATCTTCAAACGGATCCATGCCAACAGTGGAGAAATGGCTGTTTTTGTAAAATAACTCCACAAAGGGTAGTTACCTAACCCATGAACCTAAAAAATTAAAATAAACGTGTGAAACATTTCCTATAAAGTCTAAATAGATCACTATATCTAAACATAATATGAAAAGTAGTGTTAAGTAAAAAATAATAACCAAAAGCACATTGGATACCTATCTACATCTTGGAGGTAAAATGGGGATCATGATATAAGATGATCATATTTGAAAACCCATGAAGCCTTACTATCTTTTCTAGATTTATACTTGAAAATACCTCCATTGATATCGACTCTTTGACTATTGATAATTGAGATGACTTCATCAAGTGGTCCATGATCACCCATATAAAATCATAACCACCCTGATATTTGGTAAAACTGGAAAAGAAGTCCATCAAAATGTCCTCCCAGTTCCATTGGGTAACATTGATTAGTTAGAGAAAACCACCAGAAACACGATTCTCATCCATTACCTTTTGGTAAACCAAACACTGAGAGGGAAACTCTACAATCAACTTCTTCAAACCAATTTATAAAAACTAGTCTCTTATGGAATGATAAATATACATCACACCAGGATGCACCATAAATGGAGAAATATAGAACTCATAGAGAACCATCTCACACATCTCTGAAGGAATGAAAATATTTAATTTGAATAGAACATGATGTGTCCTTCCTCAGACTATCTCTTAGAAGCATTGCAAAAAAAAAAAAAAACTTGACCACACCAAACATTTTCCTCAAGTTCTCCATGCTTGGATTCCTCCACCTACTACACTAAGGATGACTGCACTATCATATGATAAATATAACCATTTATATCCACTAATTATATATAAAAGTGCATTTCTATCAACTATTTCATCACTCTTTAAGAGTCTCTAGACTCACGCACAACACTACATCATGGATTTCTTCTCACAGAACATACCATGAAATTCTCATTAACTGGTGTAAATTAAATCTTGAAATTTTATTCCCATAAGATATCCATTAATTATTACTATCTAAAATTCAAGTCACATTAGGATAAGACATACTTTAGACTATTTTGATCTATGAATACCACAAAACACTCACTGAAAACATAGCATCTATACATATTAAAGGAAAACACTACTGTAGAAAGATTAAGATCACAGGTGATGTAGTTATATTCATGTGGTTGTAACTATCAAGATATATAAGAGAAAACTTCCCTCTGCTTAATTAATAATAAAACCAATTGAAGATGTGAAGAATCTAATAAACATTAAACGAAATTACTTCTTTTGGTAGATGAAAGATAAAAGTACTAAAAAGCCTCTCCTTTAAATAATCAAAAGCTATCTGAAATCATTCAGTCCACACAAATTCCCAATCCTTTATGGTCAATGTTGTCATATGATTTCAAATCTAGTAGAATTCTGGTATGAACCTCCTGTAATTTCCATTGAGACCAAGAAAAATCCATAACTCTACAAAATTCTTAGGGGATACCCAAGAAACCACCACCTCAATCCTCAAAACATAAATGGATAATCTATGTTGAGATATAAAATGACCTAAGAAATAGACCCCATGATCCTATAACTCACACTTCAAAAGCTTCTTGAACAACTAATGAAAATGAAGAACTCTCAATATAGATCGTAAATTCTCTACATGATCCTCCTAAGATGCTAAAACCCAAGGAAATCATTAATAATGACCATTATGAACTGGTCTAGAAACCCATAAAACATAACATTCACCATTACCATGAATACATATGGATAATTCATAACTCCAAATGACATCACAACAAACTTTTAATCCCATGAAGACATCAAAAAGTAGTCTTTAGTATATAACCATTCTTTAATCACACATGATGATATCCATACTAAAAATAAATCTCCAGAAACCAACTAGATCCCTTACAATTGTCAAATTAATCATTAATCTATGAGAAGGGATAGTGGTTCTTTACTATCACCTAATTCAAATGATGGAAATCAACATGTAACTATAGATTATAATCTATTTTCTTCGAAAATAAAACTAGAGATAAAAAAGGAAATAGGCTTGGCCTAATGAATCCCTTTTCAAATAGACCAACAATCAGAATCCATATTCATCACAACTCATAAGGCTTTATCCTATATAGAGACATTGATATAGGAGAAATGATCAGTTAAAAATTTATCTCAAACTTGATCTCTCATCGATGGGGTAGTGTCACAACCTATTCAAGGAATACATTGGGATATTCTTTAAAAACCCTGGGAAACACCACTCAATGATCCTATATAGAACTCAGTATTATCCTAACCATGGAAGAAGATATAGATGCAACATGACTCTAACCCATCCGAGGATCTTATTCTTCAATGAACACCACCTGGTCTCCATTAACCTCATAGAATATGACATGCCTGCTGAATAAATATTTGATAAAAGGTACCAAAATAGATAATCCATACTAATGATGAAATCATATGGTTGTATCCATAAATATAGGAAATATCTCTAAGTTTAGTGTTTCCCAAGAACCAATTCATAATATTTGAACACATCATATAGGCATGATCGATCTCCAACTTGCATAGAAAAATCCAAGAGAACTGGAAGCCTCTCTACCTAAATGACCAAAGCATAGACTAGGGTGGGAGAAGAAAAGGAGTATGTAGATCCTAAATAAAAAAAGGTATAAACTAAGTAGAAAATAAGAAAAATAGTTCCTTGTATGATATCTGGATTGCCTTATGTAGTAAATGCTGAAGCATGCATCAAAGCACATTCTGATCCATGGCCTCTCTATACCTGATGGAGACTACCCCCATATCTGAACTCTTCTTGCTATCCCTGAGGATGAGGGATATCATTGTTATGTCCACTATATTCCCCATTACCTCTTTTCTAGTTATATATTAGTATGCCTTGCTTTTGATACTTCCTCAGCTCAAACTACTATAAATGTTGGGACAAGAATGAGCCAATAGCCCCATATTGATTGTTGAGGAAGGTTAGTTATTCTTACTTTGAATGTTCATAGCCAATATAAGGAAAACAAACCACACTTGATCTGATATTAGGGGTTTGAGAAGTTTTAGCTTCAATGAAACAAGTTGAATAAGGATGGAACCTGCTATGTATTGGATGAAACTTTTTCTTCTATCTAGAAAACATGGAAATATAGGTAACATCATTCATCTTTAAAAAATATCAGCAACTCAATTTTCATGATGATCCATTCTGATCCAATTTCCTTTCGATGAACTCCATATTTTCCAATACCACTATATATATCTTTGATATAAACAAACTAAACTAACACTGGAACTCTGGATGTAATTCTTCCTCAAAATTCCCTTCCATTTCATTATTATTTAACAAAAATTCCAAATAATAATGTATAATTTTCTTATAACTAATTTTTAACTCTTAAAAATTGGACCCCCTATCAAAGGGTAAGGATATCCTACCAATAAGTCATCTTAGCAGTTGAAGGTGAGAAAAAAATTCTGAATCTGATCCCTAATATTGTACCATTAAACAATATAATTATTCTAGTCTCATATAAAAAAATCCACCACTTCCAACCCAACCCATACAACATCATCACAAACATATAAACCCAATATAATTTCCAATCACAAATCAAAATGAATGTTATATCCACCTCCTCCAGCCAATACTTTGTATCCTATTCTGAAATAAACCCCTCATAGCACTATAGAACCTAGTGATAAAACTCTTAGAATGTACTCCTACAAGTGTAATCATCATAGATTTATAATACATGGAGATCCATTGGAATATCATGTTGATCATCTTATATATGAACCTGATGGGGACATCAACCTAGTTCCATATCTGAAAAAGAAAAAATATTATGAACTCTTAATATCAGGGCACAAAACATTTTAAGGTTAATTAATATAATTAATCAATTCATTTAATCTTATTTCCCAATGTATAATATAATTCAAACACATGCATAAAACATCATGATGTATGATCCTTACCTAGGTCTATACCATGAAAACAACATCACTTCGATTAGCACATTCAGTAAAATTTAAGGTCCTTGTGTTGGATCACAAGTGACAATAACATCTCATGTCCTAGTTGGTCTCCCTTTTTTATAGCATGTACTAATCCTAGATGATTCTATTTCCCTACTTAACCATGCATCTTAACATGTTACTAACTCTAAAATCCATCATATCTCTCAAACACCTCCCTTTGATACCACTATATCAGACCCCTCTCTCTAAAGGTACCCACGCCTGGTCCGATAATGAAGGAAGAGAGATAATAATCTCTAAATCCCATCATCGGTATCCCATGGGTCAAAATTTATCACTGAGGTTATATCAAGGACACACATGGTAAAATTTACCCTCTATAATGTTTAAGGAGTAAGTGATAAGATGAGATGAACCACAAAACAACACCATGCATAAATAGAATAAGCAATCTCAATACATATAACGTCATGCATAAACTAAATGAAAATTGTAAGTACCAAAAGTAAGTCTAGGAAAAAAACATGGACTCCAATAAATTCTGATAGCTACTTAACAACTCCTCTGAGCATGTAACATCTATCTCAATCACCAACCTACTCCTGCTAAACTTAAAAAAAATTATATATACATAGGGTAAGAATAACTGGTATACTCAGTAAGATCCTCCCTGAAACCATTTATATAAAATGTGAAAGAATCATACTAAATACCAATGAATAAAAAATGAAACTAAACTATTACCTAAATAGATAATATTGGTTTCCCATCCTCACAATGAAACACTCACCAAGTAACACATATAAGTGACCATTTCTTATCAAATAGAATTTATATATGTAATAAAGGTATCCCACTTCCACTTTTCCGCTGGTTTGTGACCATCATACCCCAATGGATACATTTTGAGATCATCCCTCATACAATTCATCATTACTTCTAGAAACCATATAAAAATTCCATCTATTGTAATCATATTACCACCATTAATTCATCCCATACAGCCTGTAATATCTCACCATCATTATGTCCCAGTAGTAACCACATATATTCCTAGAATAAAATATAAACTATGTTCAAGTATTATACCTTAAGAAATCACAACCCATGTAAGTAAAACCATAGGAATCTAAAACCACCACATTCAAATATAATCATTTTCTATACCTAAATTTGTTAAAAATCTCACATAAAAATATATTAAAACTATGATCCATCACAACTCTGGTAGAAACATGTCCTATACTATGAGAAAATATATCATAGGATATGAATAATAATATATATATAGAGGGAGAGTAGAGGATAGATATAAATTCAACCATCCATTCCCTCTCTATCCTAGATGTTGGAGAAAACACACCCGGAACATTTGGGTGTTTGATATAACACTAACATGGGTGGGGTAGAGTATGAAATCATAAAATATAAATAATATCATACACAACCACACTATGGGAAAATACCTAACATTATATATATATAACACCATCATTTCATAATACCCCTAGATGTCACTGCTAAGGACTAGATATCAAACAAGCACAGAAGCATCAAATCTATTATTAATTAATTATTTAACCATTAATTAATTAGTACCATTTTCATTTCTAATATTAATACTTTAATCTTCAAATACATGTGTCTATGGAACAATAGATTTATTTTATATATTCTCATGTTTTTTATCATTATATGTGAAAACCAGGAACCCACACCATTCATTTGTTAGTTCAATTATCATTTAATAGACATCCAGGCACTTTAGGACTCATCTTATGCTACCACTTCAAAGATTCATTCATAGTGTATAGAATTAGACTACGTCAAGAAGTTATATATTGATCAAGTAAATATCATTCAACCATATGAATATCAAGAAAGAATCAATAATGTATCAAGAAATATTAAAGTATATCGATGAGAAATCCTTACACTAAACTCATCATGACTTCCCGGTGTCCCACACCATCATGCATGGTATAAATAGTTCATCCATCATCATAATCTACCATCACTATATCCTGGGATCCCAACCCATTTCTCACCAATTCAATTATCAATCAATATAGCGCCATGCCTCCATCTTATTTCTCATCAAATGTTCCCAACCACAATGAATTCATTAGTAAATCAAAGAATGTTCTAAATCCCTATATCACACATACATTTCAAATGAAATTTTCTACACACAAGTAAAAGAACTAAGGTCATGAAATTAATGAATTTAATCCTCTTGAAACAAGGAACATGATTATTCATCCCTAACCATTTATTCTTAGAAAAAAATCATTTTAATTTCATATTGAATTAACTGATTCATTATGCATAGGTTATACACACATGGAAACTCAAAGGAAATAACAAACCATAGTTAAAAATAAATATAAACATTCTTCCAAAAAAATCTCATATTTAATCAATTCTAAAATATAAGTAAACATATTCTCATGCCTCTTACATTTAATTATATCACCATTCATCTTTACATTGTTTATGTTTTTAAGAAACTAACCATGTTAAACAAACAATAAAAAAATACTACCAAACATAAATCAACTATCCATAAATAACAACAAGGGGAAAAATCAAGAAAAACATAAATTATATGTAATCACAACCTAACTATTAATTTAATTCTCCTTATAAAAAATTAATTCTCATAAACATGTGATAATTCCAATTTCAATATATTAATTTCTATAATTCTAAAATAATTCTTATTATAAAACAAAAATAAATTAACACTATAACATGAAATTATTAATTTTATTACTTTAATTTCCAAATTAAAGAATCATAACCTATTAAGATATGATATATTATTAAAGATCTAATTCAATTATTTTACTAATGACAACAACATTATTTTATGGAATGTGATTAATTATAATGAATAAATTGAACAAAAGAATGAAAAAATTATTCTCCTACTTACAATTTCCAAATTATTGAATAATCATTCAACTTGATATTCCCCTTCTGAATCATTATCTTTTTAAGGTCAATCAAACCCATTTAGACAAAGAGATAAAGAATTATTAATTCATTCTCATATATAAATAAAGGAGAAGTAACATATCCCTTACCTTGATTATAATTCCAATGTTCTTTGAGCAAAAATGGATGATTGAGGATAAACTAAAACCAAAGGAAACACCACCAAAATCAAAGGAATAACCAACAGAACCTAAGTAGGGAAACCAACATTAGGTTATACTCTATTTCCATTCCAAAAAAATAGAGAAACTCTTAAAAAAATATTCCTTGAAGGAAAGGAAGAAATGGAAATAAAGAGGAAAAGATAAAATAAAGAATACCTTAATACACGACTTTGATCCAATGATACAATGTTTTTATATTATTTATGGAATGAATGGAGAGGGGTGAGAGGAATAGAGGTTGGATTGGTTTTGGGAGAAAGAGAAAAAATAAAAACCAAATGAGATCATGACCTGTATTTATAAATGATGTCCAGAATCCATCACCATAGTGTGGTGACCTCCAAACCACACTGCGGTACCCCTCAGTCAAAGTATATTAAACTTTTAAGGGTGTTTGAATCCTAAAGATAGTGATCCATAAAAAATCTCATCGAACTATTTTGGCTTCCAACATGGACTTCAACATGGTATAACTCAAAAATCCAATTTGTTTTACCCCCCACCATTTCTAACACTATGACTTAGATTTATTTAAAATTCCTATTTTAGATAGTGGGACTCAATAAGTTCCATTCCTTGTCTGCATCCCTCAAAATAGGTCTCCAAGTAGTTTCCTCATCACTGTTCCTCAAAATAGAAAATTCAAGGAAAAATTCATTGTAAAATGGAAAAATGATCTATTTTACTTGTTACAGTGAACTCCATCACCAAGTGTAAAACTACAAAACCAAGCTCAAAATTACTTGGTACAAACTAACATTACCCACACTCAAGTATCTAAGAAGAATTCAAAATATAAATCACCATACCCTTCACCATGGAGTGGTAACCCTCTAAAAGGAATGAACTCCTTCATAACTTTTGAAACATATCTGAAATACCTTGTGACACTTCCAAGGAAAATGAAAAATAATGGGATTTATAAATCAAAGACCTTATAATGGGAGTATGTTTTAATTTCAAGAAGTTCAAATTTAACAAATAAAGTATTTCATCAATCTAAAGTTAAATATATTTCCACTTAATATTCAGAAGTGTTTAGAATACATATTGGTAATGAAAAAATAAAGTGTTACATTTAGTCACCACAAGAAAGTTACTATCACTATTTATTGATGGATTATACCAATATAAGATTAAATTATTTTTCAATTGACATCCTAAAGAGTTTAGGATATGTAACGATAAGGAAAAATGTAAGAGTTACACTTAGTTACTGTGAATAATTGTACATTTCTATCTTATATAGGATTATACTAGTGAAATTACAAAGTATATTACTCTTGAAATCCTAAAATAGTTCATGGTATGGCGGTAAGGATATATGTAAAGAGTTACATTTGTTACCATAAACAAGTAAATATAACTTTATCATAAAATGTTTTATGAAATTCTGGTAAAGAAATAATATTAGTAGTTATATTAATTAAAGGTAAAATTTTGATGGAAATGGTTTCATGGATTATGATGATGAATTTAGAAAAATTTATAAGTAGAAAATAGAAATTAAAATCTTAACATTTGATGTGATGAAGTTAATAAGTTTGAATATATTAAAATAGTTTAACATTAGATGATTCCTAAATCTCACCATTATTCAAATTAGTCTTACTTTAAATATACTTCTCACTAACCATTTAGTGAGAGGGTTTTATCAGATGGTCACATAGAAATGTTATAGGAACTATATAATATGTAGTGAGTTAAAGAAACCCTATAAATTGAATCATACAAAAGGAAAATCTATAATTATTTCATATATTATATGATATATGGGTTCTTATGTTGGGTTTGTTAAATATTTTCAATCTATAATATTTTAGGAAATCATTATTTTATCATTATTTTATGTTGTTTGCCTAAATTTATATATAAATGTACATTTCATGAATTGTATTGATAAATAACCTCTAAAAGTAAAACTTTGAGTTATTCCAAACTGATTTTCTTCATGGATTATTATAGGTTATGATGAAATGTAAATTATCATGAGTAAGACTGTTTTTTAGTGATACATAATATTCTCATGAGGTAGAAAACATTGAATAAGATTCTTTGTTTGCACTGTATATCCCACTAAGTATACTGCATGGAGTTTCATACAGATGTATTTAGTATACTAGGGGTAGTGTATTATATTTGAGTTCCAATTAACTAAGGTTATAGATATAACTAGAACAATAACCTTAATACTTTCATACCCTAATTACACAAGTCTGTATATTAACTTATCTAATATGAGGGTGGTTGGGTATGTTTTTGATTATGTGATCAGTTGGAGCTCAACCAAGATGGTATTTTTCCTATCATATGATGAGTATGACATCTAGGCCCTTTATTGAGATAGAATGTGGGAGTTTTTGGGCACATATAGATATTATATAACTATCTAGATAAGGGAAATGTGATGTGATTATATATAATGGTTAATGTTATGTTATGTATTCACTAAACTATTCATTCTATACATTAATAATTGATAAATTTTTACAGTCATATATGTTATTGACATACTTTTTGTCCCATACCCACTCGATGTCTTAGTAAAAAGGAAAATATGATAATTCATGTTTTTATATGATGTAGACCAGTGGACACAAGTATAAAGATACATGTGTTTTTTGGAGATCATGCCAGATACCTTTATATATTTAATCACATTGATGATTTTATAGAGGCTCCTCTTTTATTATATATATAAATATGGAGATTCATATTTTTTTTAATGTTGTAAAAGATCATGGGTTCAAAATTTAAGGTTGATTGAATGGTGATTGATTTTGACTCCGATAGATACTCTAAAAGTGTTTTAGAGTTAATCCAAAATATTTTTTTATGGGAGTTTACAAGGTATTACATATGATGTAATGTATGGTGGCCAAAATGATAACTTTCCAAAATTATTTTGGAAGATATCCAAAATGTTTTTTGGTTATGATTTTACAAGTTATTGTATATGATAAAATATAAGGTAAAATAGAACAAAGTCTATTAGGATTTAGTGCAAGTGGTAGATTTAAGGTGATATTCCCTAAATTCTTATATGTATATTATATATATAATATATTCTCTATTTCATGAAAATTATAATTTTCATGGGGTCTATCATTTCATGAATTATATGGATTCATTATTTTTACCCACATAAGATATAATTTAAAGAAGATGTTTCATAAGATGAAACATATAAGAGTATTTTAATTCATACATTAGATGCATGAATTTGTTCATAGCATTTATTCATGTGTTATAACACATGAATAAATGAAACTACAACCATAGAGAATCCTCAGTTGTTATATAAATCTCTGTAATGTGATGACAATGGGTGTATAGTGATTTATTCATGCCTGATTGATTCTCCTCTTCACCCAAAGTTCTATTCATCCTTATCCTCTTTATTTCAAGCATAAAATTCCATGGATTAAGGATATATCTCATCCAAACATTGTTTGATTCATTCAACCAGTGGATACCTCCAGAGGTGGGATGTCTTTTGATAGACACTCAATGATCTCTGTCAAACCCACAATATGACATTTTAATATGTACCAATTTATTATTATATTAATGTTATGTGTTTAAAATATTTTATTATTTTATTTTATAAATAGTTTTCTTATTTATTGCATGGGATATACTTGGGCAATGTATTTAATCACTTCTTCTTGATCTAATAATTTTTATTAGTGTGGTATAAGTAACATTATTTGTTTTCATCAGAGTAATAAAATTTTGATGGTAAAATTAATTTATATGGGGTACAATACAACACCCTTTTATTTTACTATGTATTATTTATTTAAATAAATACTCTGTTGAATATATTGTTTCATGCACAATGCCAAACTAAAACAAATTGCAATACATTTTATTGAGATAAAATATTAAAAGTAAAGATAAACATTAACAGATTATAAAAATACAATATAGAAGATAATTATAAAAATTATAAGAGGAATAAAAACACAAGTAAACAAAAATACCATGAATATAAAATACTTATCCTCATAGTTTTCCATGAAGATCATAACCCTGATTGAGACTATAAAAAAAGGAAAATAATTGGACATATAATCGAATTTTTGATAGATAAGTAAATGAATATAAAGAATTATTTTATTAATATATTTAATGAAAAACATAATAATGAAATCTTACTATTATAAATATGGTTATTGGAAATACGATTATTTTATATATGGTCATCTGAAATATGATAATTAGATATATGGTCGTTGGCTACATTCAATTTGTATTATTTTCAATTAAAAGTAAAATTTATAATATTTAGAAATAAAATTAGATTAAATAGAGTAAAAATATGTAATTATCACATTGAAATTAGGTAGTAAAATCAATTTCATTTTCAGGCCAAAAAGTTAGTTACCCATAAAAAATTGAGTTTCCATAGTAAAGGCGAAATAAGGTAAAAAAGGGTTAAACTAAGTGGTAAAGAATTAAAGTATCATAAAAAATTGTCCTTAAAATATGTGTATGAGTATATTCATGATCCATGTACATTATTTTTCTTTTTTTATCCACTTTTATTTTAAAATAAAACCTAACACCTTAGAAAATGAGTATTTGAGGAAATTCCACTCAAAACTCACTTATAAACGGACCTCTACTATATCCCTCCCAAAACCAATCAAAACCTTTTGTTATATCATGAATACATACAAATTTATCTACTAAATATTTATTAAAAATTTTATATCTTTTGGTTCCAAGAATTAATCCAAAATCTTTCATGCTGAAGGAACCCGTGTTGAGGAGCGAATTCATTAAAGTACCTAGCTCTTCACCATATTTTCAATTAAATTATCATACCCAATATTTATAAATATCATACTCCACTATAATTATGCAATGTTAACATAATTATGCTTCTTATAAAACTATAATACTATTATATAACTATGAAAAATCACTCTTTTATTATTATAACATGTTTTGGTTTTGGTTGGTTTAACCACAAACATGAACTGTGCTATACCAAAAACATAATTTTAATCATGAATAAGCATAAATATATTATTAATGGTAATATATAATATTAATTATTATTTTATTTAATTAATATGGTTTTTTAAGTGTGAAAAAAAATAATTTTTATTATCAAACAACTTGTTTTTATCATAATTCGCCCGAAACATGTTTGTCATGGATTCAATTCTCTCAAAACATAACAATAATTTCCATAAAATGAACATGGAAATAAATAAATAATTATAAAAAAATTATTACATTACCTTTACAAATCTAGGAATGATGAACTTTGTATCAAATAACGAGGATCAACATCTCTATTATGAAACTTGTATAAAACAATCAAAGTTTCCAAAACTTGACGATGAAAATATATAATAACTAACTAATATTTGTGTAATGAATGATTATAATTTAATAATATAAAAGGTATTATACAAGAATAATATTCTTAAATAAGTGATTAATATGATTATGTTTATTATACATTAGGTTAATGTGATTTTGTGGAAGTTGAGAGTAAAGGTAAGGGTTTCTTTACCAATCTCATTTTGAAATCAAGATTATTTATGTTTTAACTTACATTTAGGGAAATTATATTTTATTATATATAAAACTCATCTAATTTATTATACTCTAGTTATTCATGAGGTTTACATATATTCATATAATTTAGCCTCCCCTTGGTTCAAAATTAAATTGAAAGTATATTTATAAGTGGAGCCATCATTGTCTTATATTTTGGTCATGAATATTTATCCTCTATGTTTGAATTTTTTTATGGGATTCATAATATATTATTATATAATTGATTAAGGATTTTTCAATGTATATTAATTAATTTACAAAATTAATTTTCTTTTTATATTTTGGTAAGACTATTTTCTACTAACTTTGACCTTCATTACAAAGTGTGAAAGGAATCTCCTTTTTAAAAAATTTATATATGAACACATTTTATTGTCATATTCATAATTTTTATTTAAGAAACTTCCTATAAAATTTTTAATGGTTTTCCAAATAAATTTCTACTCCATATGTTTTATAAATTATTTTCTTTTAAAATAAAAATGTATTAAAAATATATAAGGATTTGTTTATTATTTCTCAAAGTAATTCCTAATGTCATTAAAAAGTGTTTCTCATCTATGTCAATATCCTTTAAAATTTCTTATAAGTCACTAGGTATATAATCTAATGATAAAATCCATCCTATTTCTCTATGTGGTTTATTATAATTTATTATATATTTTTTCATGAAAATAATTTTTTCCTATAAGTTAATTAAGTAATGATGGAATTAACAATATTTTCATGTTTACGTGGAACAAATATGTATGGTTTTTAATTATGTGATGGTTGTGACCAGAATTATATAGTCCTAAAATTATTTGGGAAAAGATTTATATCTCATGATATGACATATATGGGACCAAGGAGCGAATCTAATCCACCATGGGACACCATCCACTATTTATGGGAATGATAGTGAACCCAATCCATGACCAGACTCTGTATACTATGTTATGATGGTATTGTAAATAGATCATGACAAAGGAAATGATTTTCTATGATTATTTATATGTCACATTATTTTACCTATGTTATATTTTTAGGTATCATTATTGTTGAGTCATGTTTCCACACTTCTATTACTCATGTCTTATGTTATGACAATATCTTTATTCCATGACCCATGATTTATGATCTATGATTTATTAGGTATGATTATCTTATATTATTCATATGTTACTTGATTATTTTCTTATAAGAACATTATTATCTTATTATATATTATGATCCTTGATTCTTTTCACTCATGTTTACCCTTACTGAGAATCTAATCTCACTTTTTCTTATGTTTTTATTTCCCTATGTTACGAAGAAGAATACTATGTATGATATGTTCATAAGAGTATCATTTTTAAATAATATTTATTGAATATATTGAATAATAGTTGTTAAATAAGTTGATTATTTATCTAATCTCCAAATAAACTAAACCTATATGTTCTGGTGTATATTTTATTATGATAAGTAATGAATATTCATAAACAATGATGTAATATTCATGTATATTATTCTTGGCTTGCCTCATCAGAGATATTTAAGGCCTAATATCTAGAGTTAGTTGGATATAATTTCTATAAGTTTCTTTATTGATATATTCAAAAAATAAAATAGAGTGATAAATTTATTGACCAAGAAGAGATCCATTCTAAAGTTTTCTTAGTATGTAGTTTCTTAATATATATCTAGAGATGGAAGTTATTAATTTTAGAACCAATCATAGTATAAATAAGGTCATATAAGTTATCTTCCAATGTGACATCATTTATGTGGTGTAAGTAGTACATAGAAATCTAATGGGACCCAAGGTTTTCAATGTGTCTCTTATAATGGTATGGTCCATTTCCAATATATATGATCATCTATTCAAGGTGTTTAGAGGATCTATAGGCAGATATTGACTATCAAAATACAACCAATCAGTTTATAAGAACTTTTAGAAATAGTTTCCATGGTAATAGTTGTATAGATAACTATTAGGGCCACCAACACAATGAAGTTATCGAAGATTGGATTACATATAAGCTCAACAAAGAGTTATATAGATTGAATTTAGAGGAAAAAAATAGGGATGTAAAGGAGGAAGATTTAACAGAACGTAACTACAGGTAGTGGTAGTTTAAGAAGTGGAGGGGCCAGGTGTTGTTCAAGATATGAGTTTCATTTACTCCACTATTTATTCTATTTAGATAGATACTAGTGTATTGTATTCATTTATCACTCCTTACTTTGTTCAAGGGTATGAAATTATTATATAGAAGCTCCAAATGCCATTGTATTTGAATACTATTGTGAGAGGTTAAATGACATTAGATAAGGTGTGTGATTATAAGTTAGTTAATGGAGGAAATCTATCATATGATAACATAGTCTTATTATAGATGAAATCATATAACATTATCCTTAGGATGTATTACTTGTAAAATATATAATATTTTGTCGATTATTATCATTGGAGGGTGATTTTATCTAATGTATATGGTGATCACATGATGTTTATTGGAGAAGGATATTTTTTAGTGGTAAAAACATGTTGTACTACAGAGAATTACATCCTAGTTTATAAGATTAATGATTTATGCATATGATATGGACATAGAGAATTTTCATTGGGTTATGAGATATTATGTTGACTTGTTTTCAAAGTAGGTTATGGGGTTTCCTTAAAGTTAAGAGATTATTTTTTATATTTATTTGTATCTATTAGTTTATTCTATTACTTTGGTGGCTTATCATATTGATTTTGTAGGGATTCAGGGTTTTAGGATTAAAATTGATAAGTTGTTTTAGAAAGGTTTTATTCTGCATATAGTGTCTCCAGGGGATGCTTCAAAATTATTTGTAAAGATATAATATGGGATTTTGAGGTTTTATATTTATTATTGATTGTTGTATCAATTGATATTAAAGAATAACTATTCTATTCCAAGGATAAAAGATCCATTTTATGAGTTTAAAGGGGAGAGTTTATTTTCTAAGATAAATTTATGATTTTGATATTAGTTGATGAGGATTTGGGATAAAGAGATCTCTAAGATATATTTTTGATGTCGATATAGGAATTTTGAATTTAAAGTGATGTTTTTTGGCGTTTTTAATGCACCAATTATATTTATATGGATTATGTATAAGGTTTTTTCAACCTTATCTTAATGATTTAGTGGTAGTCTTTATTGATGATATCATATTATATTTTATGATGGAAAAAGGTCTTGCATATAATTTAATAATGGTGTTGGAGTTTCCTAGAAAACATCAGTTGAATGAGAATATGTCTAAGGACATGTGAGGATAAATTTATAGATCATGTTATTTAGTATCATGGTATAGTAATGGATCGAAAAAAGATCGGGGTAATTATTAGGGTGAATCCACCAAATAATGGTTCTTATGTGAGGAGTTTCCTAGGCTTGGTTGGTTATTTTAGGATGTTGATACTTGTTTTTTTAGATTTTGACTCTATTATCAACTTTGACTTTGTGGGGAATTTTTTTCTTATACAGGGGAGTGTAAAGATACTTTTAGAAGTTTTAAGGAAATTTTGATGCATAATCTAGTTCCTTGATTACCTACAGAGTGTATTACTTATAAGGTATATTATGATTTATCCCATTAGGTTTTTTTATGTTTCCTGATGCAAGATAGATTAGTCATTTATTTAAGATGTTAATAATCATATCCCTATAAATGAAAATATTATTCCCATTATTGGGATATTATTACAGTTATATTTTCACCTAATATTTGAAAGAATTATTTTCATGGAGAACCCTTTATGATTTACCCATATTGTAAGAGTTTGGGATATATTTTTCTCTTAAGGGTTTTATTTTTTGTTAGAGAAAGTGGGTTTAATTTCTCTAAGATTATGATTTTGATATCATATATACTCTTATAAAGGGTAATATATTTGTTTATGCTAATATTTTGAAATATTATAGAGAGGATGCTCAGTGAGTGAGCTAGGAATAAAAAGTGGAGTTATTGTAATTTCTTCCCCTCAGCTATGTGGAGATCAATAAGGTAAAATGTATTTATCTAATAACATTGACATATTTATTGGTGTTAAAGTTAGAATATTCCTTGGTTGGTGACCTTGAGGCATAATTCCAGAGATATCATATTATGAATGGTGATGTTTTTGATGATTTTACTGATAATGAGAAACATTGAGTGCTACTTTATATAAAGTTATTTATTCCTCATAGTATATTGGAATTAATTTCGTAACATTTTCATAGTTTATCTTTATTAGTAAAAATGGGTGTTTCAAATATGTATCATGAATTTAATAGGTAGTTTTGGTGGTTTGGGTTAAATAAAAAACTATATAATCTTGTTTCTCGATGTATTATGTACCTATAGGTGAATTCCAAACATCAACTTTTAGTGGGGGTGTTACATCCTTTGGAAATTCCACATCGTAAGTGGGAGTAAATTTATATGGATTTTATTATGGTTTTTCATCATACCTTGAGGGTGTTTGATTCTATTAGGGTTATCATGGATCGATTGATGAGGTTAGGTCTTTTCTTACCAGTTAAGGAATCGATATCAGTAGATATTTTTTTGAAGTTTAATACGATGGATGTTGTGAAGATTCATGGTGTTCCAATGATGATAGTATATAATCATGGTGTTATGTTTACATCACTAATACATAATGGATTATATAATGAATTTTATACACTATTATGCCTTAGTGATTCATTTGACCAAGGAATTGATGGTTAAATTGAGTAGAAAATTTAGATGTTGGAAGATATATTGAGATCATGCATCTTGTATTTTGGAGGATCGTAGGTGAATAATTTATCAATGGTGTAAAACCATATGATTCTTTTTAAGGGGAACCATGTCATTTTTTTCTATGTTGGGTTTAGGTTGGTAAGGTTGGTTTAGTTGGCTCATAGATGGTGAAAGATATTATGGAACATGTGCAAGCCATTTAAGGTCACATGAGGGAAGATCAAAATAGATATAAATCCTATACGGATAAATGGAGGATACCCATGGAGTTTTTTAGATATCATGTTTTATTATGAGAATATTCTCAGTGTAGAAATTGAAGGTTTGAAGAGTAAAGAAAATTTTCACCTAGAATTATTGGTCTATTTGAGATGTTATAATGTGTTGGAGAGGTAGATAATTGATTAGCACTACCTTTATAGTTATAGAGGATTCAAGATGTATCCCATGTGTCTCGGATTCCTAAGTATGATCATAATCATTTTCATGTGATTTATTTGATTGATGTGGGTATAGAGGAGGATATAATGTCTGTTGAGTATCTAGTAGAAATTCATAATTTTAGAGAGAAAGATATCTATGGATGAATCATTCCCTCAGTGTGAGTTCTTTAGAGGCTTAGTGGTGTAAAGTAAATCCTTTGGGACATAAAATCACAGATTCATGTGAAATATCATGAATTATTTTTAATTTTTACATATTTTGTTTTAATGGGGGATTTTTCTATGATGATGAAATATTAATGAAATTATTGATATGGTTGTTTCTCTTTTTTATGATTATAATTGAAACTTTTTGGGGATAAAAAGTTTTAAAGGTATGTTTTATGTAGAGACCTGGGAATTTGAAGTTTGGGTTGCTCAATAAATTTTATAAAATTTTGATTATGAAGTGTAAAATATTAGTTTCTCTATTCTCAGATTGGAATTTTGAGTCTCTCATTGGATTAAATATGTGATGTTTCATTAGGTTGTAATTTGTTTATTTCAAAAAAAATTAAGGTGTTTATATTTTTTTTATTAATATCTGGTGTTGTTTGAGTTTAAAATATTTTTATTTAATAAGTTCATTTTATATGGATTATTTTTATAAAATGGATAATATGGTTACTCAAGATATGATACATGGTGGAAATGACCTAGTATATTATAGGATAAGGGAATTTAAATATTTTATTGTGTCATAACTAATTTTATTTCAAAGTTAGTAATGTGGGATTTGAAATAGATAATTTATGAGGGAGAGAATGTAAATAGTGTCTTTGGTAGTTATGTCATGGAAATGAATAGAGAAATTAGTGGTTTTTAATTGAGATAATTAATTTTTAACCTTGAAAATTTATTATAGATTCTCTATATTTAATATTTATTCTCTCATGAGATAAACCCTTAGTATCAACGTGTCATGGTTGATCAAAGGGAGGAAAATAGAGAATATAAGATAAATTATTATTATAGGATTAAGGATTAATTATCATCATGGAGTTGAGTTAGGTGACTCAAAATTATTATCTCTTTACCTATCCTTGTTAATATACCATGATTTTATATTTCTTTATGGGTATATAATTCATAATAATCTTATATAATTATTTTAATGTAAATTATAAATATGAATATGGATATAATGGATTTACATTGACATGATAATTATAAATTATAATTATAATGACCCGGGGGTTTGAGGTATGTTTTTTAATTATATTTTTAATTATTTTGAATATATTTTGAGTTGGTTTTAATGTTTTTAGGTGGAGTAAGAAGATAGTATGTGGTTCAATGTGTACTCTTCTCAAATTTTGTAAAAGGTTCCATTGGGTACCTGGTGGTTGGGTAACCAGTACCCAATGAAGGAGGAAAAGGTATGGGTTCCATTGGAAAACCAATTAGTAATCGGTGGTTATATACCAGGTACTTTATAAGAATTTAAGGAGTTTTTTAATGATGTAATCTTTATAAATGTTTTATCATTGGATTTTGGTTAAGTTCTTCATTATCCATTTTTAGGAGGTCATTTGGATGAATTTTTATCCCCTTAATATCTATATTTCCTCTCAACTTTTAAATCATGATTTCTCCACTATTTATAGTAATATTAAAGATCTACTAGTAGCATTGGATTCGTTTAAAAAATACCACCCTTGAAGGATTCACGTGTAATTCAAAGGTGGTTTTCCAAAGAAGTGGTATAACTCTTAATTGTGTGTTTTCATTTTAATTATTCTTATAACTTCTTAAAATATTCTTAAAACATGATTATATAATAAAATTATCATCACCTATATATTTAAATTTTATTATGACCATGTTACAACCCGTTTTCATCCCCTTTTCAATCAAACATGGAACATAAAAATTATTTGTCCATACATGTGGACTACCACCTCCATAAAGCAATGTGTTTATTTTACCATCACCAACTATAAAAGATGGTTATAATTATGGATTTAAATTATATATATGATATTAATGAAATAATTATCATTTAGTAGATATAATATATCATCTATTTCCTTACCTTTCCATCTTTTGGAAAATGATAATGTCATTGATGCGTACGTGTGAATTACCACCTCCATGAAACAATGTGATTAATTTTTTATGTATGTATTTCATGGATGGTTATAAAATTATAATTAATTTATAAAAATGATAATTATTTCATTATAATTATTTTTGAGATGAAGGAAAAATTAACTATTTGACCACATTCAACATACCGAAGTCATTTTTCAACTATGAAATGAACATCCTCAAAACACATGATGTAGAATTAATGGATTAAGTAATTAAATATTTCATTGAAATAAATGAAAAAATGGTTTAATGGAAAATTAATAAACTTGTAAAATGTTCTTAAATAATAAAATAATTGATATATGTCATTATACATGAGTTAAAGGACATACATAGAATTTCTGGACTCAAGATAAGGGATTTCGTCTCAAATACACATCACTGAGTCATGTTTTAATATTATACACCTAATTTATTTTATATAATATATATACTAACATTTTAAATTTTATATAATAAATCCATCATACTTCATGGATTTTTTAGTTACAATTCATGTTACTTCATCTAATGGGATTCAATTCGAATGTTACAAAAGAGGTAAGTGGTTTCTTAACTTAATTTCCTTTAATTGGGTTGTATCACTTATTAATTGATTATATTATTCCAATATTATGTGTGAAATTATATTTTTTTGATTTATTTTGTTTTCCCACTTTTTTTTTGGGTTTACATTTGGTACACATAATCTATCAATTAATTAATACTCAAATTCAATTTTATGATATTTATAAGGCTTCTCAAATTACTTTATTTGAGACACATGTTATATTATGCACCTATATTATTTTATGTGGTATAAGTAATACCACTTTGACATGATAAATTATGAATCTCATCATGTTCATGATATTTAAATTTTTATTTGAATTCATTTATTTAATATAATTAAGATTCAAATGTTACTAAAACGGTTAAGATTTTTATAATACAATCTCATATTATTTTGGGATTTTCTATGTTCGAAGATCCTTCAGGTGGGATCATATGCTTTTATTTTCATTAAAAAATCTATTTTATTCTCTTATAGTATTAATTTTCATTTAAATTTTTAATTTCTATTTCATTATTGATTAAAGAAACATTAAGAAAGTTGTATATAAGTGACACCGATCTTGTATCTTTTTTTATATTGTGAATCTTTCTCTTCAATATCCATGTTTTTAAAAAAGTTTTAAATAATGTTCCTATATAAGAATAAATGATTTAATAATGATATTTTACATGATCTTTGAACTTATTTTAAGAGGTTTTAGAAGGAAATTTCTTAATTTATTACACATGGTTCACTTTTGACTCTCTTTACAAAAGTTTGAAAAGAATATTTCGTTTTACTTTTAAAGACATGAATGGATTTTACCAACATCATGACCATTATTTTATTTGAATCTTAATTTATATATTTCCATGTTTTTTTCAAATAAAATTATTTTCATAATATTTTATGATTTTTTAGTTTTTAAAAGTGATTGTGGAAAGGGTATTTTCCTAAAGAGTGTTTTTAATGATATTTTAATTGTATTTATATTCATCAATGACAACAACCATTTATCTTAATTATGATTAACTAGGGATATATTTTAATGATACAATCCTTATTATTTCTCTAGATGGATTATGACTTTTTCAAGCATATTTTAATTCAAATTATTTCTTTTCTATGTATAAATCAAGCTATGAAAGAGCAATGGTTATTTTTATGTTGAAAAGTGAAAGTATCTAATAATTTTCCCATGAGATAGTACTTATAAATTATTAATGAAAGTGGGATCATGGATTGAACCCAAAATATTAATGGAATTTGTTCGATATATTATTGGTGGGGCTGTTATAGCCATCCAATGCCTATGTTTACCCTTATCAAGAATTTGATATCACCCTTATTATGTTTTCCATTACCCCAGGTTGTGAATAAAGGTTTTAAGTGTGTTATTCCAAATAAGGTTACTAGATGTAAATAACTTAGTGAGAGATAATATAGATTTTTATAAACCATTTGTTTATGTATCCAAGTTGACATGTAAGAGTTTTTCCTAATTTTCTAAATATCTAAACTTAAAAATTACTTGGGTATGTAAGTGGTCTAATATTTCAATTTGATGTTATATATTTTAAAGGGTTAAAATTGGGTCTTGTTTATTAGTATCAAATATAGAAATATAAATATTATGTTTTAGCACCAAATCTTAGAGTGTAGGTTTGGGGTCATTATAGCATGTTTAGGATGTTTTATCATAACTATTTTATTGTGAAAATTTTCATCAAGTTGATCATTTTAAAGGACCCTTGATTTAGGATGAGAAAATAGATATTAAAATGTGATCCATGGGTTTATCTGGGATTTATATTAGGTCAAGGAATTTATAAGATAGAATGTGTTTAGTATATGATGATTATGATCCATGTGTTTGTATAATTTTATTCCATGGTTGATATCAGAGCTTTTACAGACATTGGCCGAAGCTGGTATGAGACTATTTAGGTGTCTTGGTCAACAACAAACTCTTTAATTTCGTACCCCTTGCCAAAAATTTGACCCCTCCATTTTCTATAAGTTTCAAGGATACAGTGGAGTTTCTAGAAATACCTTCTATTTCTGTTGGTGAAAAGAATAAAACTATCCAAAAAGAATAGGTGTGAGATCCCAATGGTTTTTGGCCTACACCAATTAGGATAAATTCGACCCTCATGCATGTTTTTATTCATAAACATAATAAAAGAGTATTGAATCATGATAAAGATACTAGTGTATAAGGGATAACCTTTCATAGTCCCCAGAAAAACATGAAGAAACCATAACTCTTCCCCATGAATGTGACTAAAAACCTAGGAGAGTAGATGCACCTGAAAAAGAGACTAATAACCTTCTTAGAGAAGCCTAAAAATATCATGATTTTGATTATAAAACTCCACTCCATTATATAATATTACTTGTCTATATCATGTTTTATGGAAATTTTATACCCAAGACATTATTATTAATATCTAAAACCATTTCTTGTTCCAAGGAAATGGCCATTTGGGTAGAATTTCCCCAGATAAAACGATACTATTCTTCAGAGATCCACTTGTGGAGATAAGATGAAAGCCTCTTGTTGATAACAATAGCAAGGAATTTTTATGGGATTTTTCACATGCTTATTTGTATGTATTTATTAAGAGAAGAGGGATCCTTTACTTTAGGGATGAGGATCAGAGTGGTGGCACATTAAACTTTGGGAAGCCCCGTGGAAAAAGTCTATGATGAGTTCCATAAGATCATCTTTGATGGTGGCCCATGAATTTGTATAGAAAGACCCTATAAAACCATCAATACCAGGGGAAATTTAAGGATTTAGGAAATTAACATACCCAAAACCTCCCCTTCTTTAGTAATGTTCTTGAAAATATAGTTGATATCAAGAGATATCACTTATGGGATGCTATCAAAGAAGTCATCCTGGTCCCTTGGATATCTTTTCTTCCAGTGAGGGTTAACAACTGCAAGTAGGGAATTAAAGAAATAAAATACCATACCTCCAACCACATTAGGATCATTAGTGGAGAATACATCATCAATCGGGATGTTAGGGGAACTAGATTTCTTCTTTTTTTAATCCATTCTTGGAAAAATAAGTATTCTTGTCTCTCAATTTCATCCAGGTCACCATAGAATGTTACTTGACAACTATTTCATGATAAAGAATAATCTTGACCAAGTGGGACTTTATGGTAACCATATTACATAAAATGTATTCATCCCATCTTTCGTTCATGTCAACTTTGGATTTCTCAATGTTAATTTGGATTCTGTACAGGTATAAGAAATAGGAAGGCCTACTCTTATCACACACCCATAAGTTATCTTTCAAGAATCATAATTTTTTATGGAATCCAACCCATGCTTCTTACTCCATGAATTTAAACCATGAATAGATCACTTATATATGGATGTTTTGATTAGAAACCCACCGAATCGAGTATAATAAATGGTCACTCCCCACGTCAGGACCTCCTAGGTGAATGAGGAGAGGAGAATTATCAGAAAGTGATCAAACCATGTGCTTAACCTTAGAATTTGGAAAAGTGGAGATAAATCATAGGTTGGACATGAAAATATCCAGGTGACACCACATGAAATAGTTTCCCTTCTGATTATTACACCATGTATACTTGTCTCCAAAGTAACCCATGTCAAGAATGATATTTTGAGAAAAGAACAAAAAAACTCCTATATGTATCTTCTTGGGTAAGTTACACAACCCTTATTCTCCATAACATCTAATATAGTGTTAAAATCACTCTTGACTAGCCATTACTCATCGTCTGGGTTGATAATTCCAAGTTCCTACAAAATAATATATCTCTCCCTTACATTACATTTATCATAGAAAAAGGAAACCAGGAAATTAAAATTAGTAAAGCTAACCTTCATGGAAATCTGTTGGTTGGATACTGTAAGTTTAACCACTGAAATGAAGTCATTCCAAAATATACAAATATTCTTATTATTAGGTTATCTATGCATATAGTTATGATGACCAAGCTTGAGAGAAAAATCATAGATCTTAGAGAAGTGTTGTTTGTGTTTTTGGACTGCAACGAGCGAGACATTATTGTAAAGAATCTCAGAAGAGAGGACCTCTCCTAGGCTCACATGCACTAATAATTCTAGAGTAAAAAGGTGATCAATGAATTTGGAGATGCAAGGATTTTTCCCCTATTATCATAAATACCTTGGATAGATATGAAGAGGAACCTTTCTCCCTTTTGGCATGATCTCTAGTATGAACAATGCTTAGAGGAGTAGAAATAACAATTCCCTATAAATTAGGTCAGACATGTGATAATGTAATATACCCATTAGAAAGGCAGATGGGTGAGGAGAAATAGGGGCCATGATCCTTTGAAATGGGGTAAAAGGGAAAAAACCTCTTTTATATGTTGAGATATGGGGTTTTAAGATAAAAAACTATAAGGAATTGAAATAGTAGAGGGATCAAAATCCTAACCCTCAAACATTATTGCACTAGTTTGAAAATGGGGGATAAACTTGGAGGTGGGCATAAGACAACAATTTCCATTCACATTCCCCCCTTTTCCATTGGGATCATAACTCTTGGTTGTAGGTAAGATAAAGAATGTGAGGGAACCAGACTAGAATCCACCACTATAGGGGGTTCTCTAGGCACTATAGATGGCCACACTTTCACCACTAGGAGGAGATCCCTTCCAAAAGGAATAAAAATGATAGGGATGTCTTTATTTTGACTGGTGTTTATGGTAGACCTAGATATAATTCCATTGTAGGTTGAATCCTAAAAAAAACTTTGCTAAATAATGAAAAATTAGGGATTTCCATTAAGAAATAACCTCTCCATACTTGAGGAGGATGTGAAATGGAAGGGGGTGGTAAAGGTCCATCTACACACAAATCCATACCATCCCCACACCTTTTAACTGCAGTGTTCATTCATCAACATAGATAAAGAAACTAATAGAGTCTTCTGTACCATGTAGTAATCTAGGGTTGTGATGGGGGGGAGGGTATCCTAGAGAGGTTTATCTATATCACCCATTGAGGTGAATCATGGATGAAGTGATCATACATAGACTAATGAAATTGATTGAAATATCACTTATCAAATGACCACATGATTATCTACCATTCCTTCACAAAATATTCATGGGAATCAAGAACCACACAGAAGTACTTACTACTGATAATAGATACCTATGTTGGGGATTCCTGACCCCAGGAGACTATAAAATTATGAAAGAGCATCGGGGGGGGGGGGTGTCCACTCTGAACCGGGCCACCAATGTCCACCGATGAAACTTAACCACTTCTTTGAAGGATTCCATTGAAAAAAATGAGAAATGAAGAACCATCCATTGAAGAGGACCATAAATCCCCAAGAGGGATCTTTGGGATCAGAGAAATTTGAGATGATAATGAAAATGGAATGTGAAGAAACACCTCCTTAAGGGATGGGTCGATAGTACCCTCTAAGAGTGGCAGAGGTGGTATAGAAATTGGATCTGATGGGATAGGGTCCTATGGAATGGATGATGGGAGGAGAAGGAGGACTCACCTCCACCAAATAAATTATTGAAAGATATTTTAGGAAGGGAGGATTAGGGAATTTTTTTTAAGAATTTGAATTTTGGTAAGAGCGTATGGCATGTTTGTAGCTACAACATAACCTATCCTCTCTATAATATACCAATCTTTAATTTCATACTAAAAATGATATTTTTATATCATTTAAATTATTTAAACTATTTATATATTATCATGTTAAAATCCAAGGGATTCCTAAGGTTATAATTGTTTCTAAAAATGATTTATTCTCACTCCCTATATATACACCCCTCATGCACATATAGATTATATGAATTTTGTTGAAGTTAATGGAAAGAGGCCTTAGTAGAAGGGAGATGATGTAAAGATACATATTAGAGCTATATATTTATGAATTTAGAGTTTTGAGTGGCTATGTAAACATTTTTATTCATTTAAATTTTTAGTTGTACCATTCATGTATTGGAACATAAGATTTAATTTCAATTTCTATCTGAATATATAAGTCATATGGGAATGTGTGGGACATTATATTAAATTTATCTAGTTTTTTATTTTTGGTTTTCCACGCATATATATTGAGGTGTTTATTGCATATTTTTTGATGGTATGGACATTTAGAAGGTAAATTACCCCCTAAGTGATATCTTTAGACCCTCAGTGTTGGTCACCAAACTCTAGTGATTAAGGAGTTCACTTGAGGGAATTTTATTTTTTCCCAGAGAATATGATTTTTATAGGGTAGGATGTTGTAAAATAGTATCTAAGTGGTTTATTTTACGAGGTATTGATATTTGATAAATTGGTATATTGGAGACTAGGATTCATGACTTGGTACGGAATCTATATGTCTATTCTTGGCTAGTAGGACAATATTAGAAGTCTAGGTTACCTAGATAGTATAAAATTATATTTATTAAATTCATAAATAATATTTTTTAATATGGTACACACTCCATTGAGGTTGAGTTGTTGGGTATAAAAGAATCATTTTGGCACATTGTAATATGATATATGCATGTATATAATGTTTTTTATTGATTGGTGATTTAAATTTTAGTTAAATAATTGAATTATTAATAAAAAATCATTTTTTCCATGAATAGGGTATTAATAATGTATTAATTAGATAAAATTATTGAATAAACATGATTATATAATGTGATTATTTTATTTGACTAATTACTGTGTGATTATGTGCATGAAATTATGCATGCTATGTTTGTTTAATTTTTTTTGATATTAATCAATAACTGTTGTGTTAATTTTTGTAGAATTATGGCACCAAAGAAGCGAGTTGATGAATATAGTGATAATAAGGTTGAGTTGGATAGTTTTGATAAGGCTCATATGTAAGGGTAAGTTGAGAATTTTCCTT